>CANUEZ040000043.1:26075000-31075000 GCA_948099385.1 Fasciola hepatica | reverse complement strand
TCACATTCGATACAGTAACCGCACTCAGTCGTTATTTCCCCCAATTTGGAGTCCCCGAAGCTGTTGGTACGGACAGTGGTGTGCAGTGTTCCTCGGCGGAGTTTGAACAGTTTTGCAACAGCTTGGGTACACGTGATGTAAGTAGCCCCGCGTATCGTCTTCAATCCAATGGACTAGTGGAAAGATTTGGTAACTCACTTGAGAGGGCCTTTCAGGAGGTGAGTGAGGGGGAAAGCCTACCGTTCGTTTTGGATACTTTCTTACGAACCTGTCGCTGGACACCCGGTCCATCGACTCCAAGTTCAAAGTCACCAGCCGAAATGTTCCTGGGACGACATGTGAGAACACCACCTGAAGCAATATTATCAGCTGCTTCCGTGGGTCCTAGAATCTCATAATGGAAACTCAGTTTGGTCGGAACCACGGGGCTAAGAAGCTGGTTTTCAAAATGGATGACCCAGTTTATGTGCTATTGTTCAGTGGACAACAGAAAAGATGGATTCCTGACAAATTTCTGCATCCAGTTGGCAGCGTCCTCTAAGCAGTCAGCTGTAATGGCAAACCTGGGCAAGGCACGCCACTCGTCTACAGCATCCATATGCGTCAGAAACTAAAGTTCACTCTGACCATTAGAAACTGCCACTTGATGCATTGTTAGACTTAATCGCAATTCAGCGACACCATAGTGAGAATTCTGAAACCAATACTGATCCACCTGTAGGGTGTAGGCGTTTGACACAAACACGGGTACCGATTCAAAGGTTGAAAATTCGGCCCTCATCAATTTATGAAGGGGGTATTACAGAGGATTTCACATAACCAGTATTCACAAATTGCTCTCGTATTACTCTGTCTGTCATGACTTTTGTCCAGCTAACAATTACTCGATAGTTTGGTAGCACCCAGCTTATTGTGTTTTGATTGGTCTTCAACTAGTCAGTTGCTTGCATTTGTGTATTGTACCAAGGTCACGCGTCACGCGACATAGCAGTGTTTTCAGTTCTTCCGATAAAGCTTTGCTCGGCACCGTTGTTGTTCTGATTTGTGAGTTATCGGCCTTTACAGATTGTAAGGCCAATAACACGTACGACCTAGAATCAGGTTTCGAAAGCTGGCAGGCTCCGGGCGACTATCATTCTGCTCTCGATGCCTGAGCCTTGGGCGCAGCACACGTTGTTCCATGCACTCCAGCTCCCATGGTCTACAGTCACGTTTGTCAGCACAGATGCAGCTGCTTCGTAAGTTAATTATCATCAGCTATATACTCTGGTCCTCGGCTTGTACTTTAGCCCACCCTCACCCTTGTTGCTCCACACCGATCGAGTGGCCTTCTCCCCAGATTTTATTACTTTTTTTTTGCAAATAAATGTGGTTTTATTGGCTTGAAAATGAAATCACCGAAAACTTGTGTACCCACAACTCGTGTTCTACCTGATGTGCTTATGGGGTTTGACTGATAACCCACTCAGTCGAAAACCTCGGTTATCACACAACCTACAAGGAAACACGGCAAGAAACGGCCAGCTACCGACATCCAATCAAACTTCAGCCCTACTGAGAATTATGGAAAAGTTAACAAGGGCTGATCTAAGAGATCACTTCTTCAACGCCCGACTTATAAGCAAGGTCAGCGTGGTTCCCGAAAATACCTTTCGCGAGCGACTTGTATGACGGACTTTTGAACCTTATCACGTTAGCTGCCAAGGGCGGTGAAGTAGTGATTGCAGTTTTTCTAGACATTGCTGGGGCCCTAGATCGATATCTCACTCGGATGCTACAAGAGTTCCAGACCTGTGGCATCGTTTATACCCTATTTGCCCGTCTAGAGCCTTAATTATCCCCGCGTACCTAAGTGGTGGAAGTTTATGGATTCATTTTCACAACTGGCCCTTAGATCGTGGGGAGTGACTCCAGGCAAGTTTTTGGACCTGTTTTTGATCCAAAATGAGTAAATGACATTTACCGTGGTTTGTCTTAGGACCCTCTTTCTCCTTGCTGAAGATACAAATCTGTCATACGCATTCGAATGCAACTTATTGGGCAATACTTAGAAAAACATCGAGGTACTTATGGTTGCCTAACTCCTATTATGGGGTCTGCATAAGGAATTCCTCGGTTGACGATTGTTGCATTTGTATTCATGGGCGTCAAGCCCTCCCTGAAACATTTAGTATGGACTGTCATCTGATTCACAACGAATCATCGCTACGTGATTCGGGCTTCCTTCACTGCCGCTTGCTTGTACTCTCGGAGAGAACACGCACTCAATAAGGTGTTCTGGCAGGCTAAAGTGACTGTTTCACTAAAAATGCCGTTCGTAGGAAATTAGACTCAGTGTCTGCATAACTCACGTCAGACCACCTCGAAAGAGAGTTTCAATAGTAGGCCCAAAGTGCTACAACTTTACGGGATTGAAATTTAAAACGCTCACCGCATATTTACCGAAAAGAAGTTGGCTGTTCGTTTAGCTTTGCCCTTACAGAGCTCCACTACCTGTCAAACCTGGAACCTTCTTGGCCGCAATGATTGGAAACAATCTACCACTTTGCCATTCTTCAAAAAAAAATTGTCCTCAGAACCACTGTGGAGGAACGAGATCAATTGGGCCACAAATACTCCTAAGACTTAGCAATCACTCAGTTATTGTGCTGCTGTCAAGAATGGGTCTACCATAAACCTTACATCTTGTTAAAAACCCGCAGATATGGAATAAGCCTCCACCCCATATACGAGCAACAGGCCACCTACCGTATTTAGGAATTTAAATGATTCTTTAATGTACTGGTTCTGGCTTGCTTTATTGATCCAAACACTTTGGAAGATCGGGCTTGAGAATTAGACCCGGGATTCTGGTAAGCAGCTTCTAGGAGCAAGAGCCAGGATACTCCTATACTAACCATATTATTCACCGTAATCCACGGCTGGTGTGGCTTTAGACCTTTTACCCCCAACCCTGTTCCATTTCTCAGGGCGAACGGGGTATGCCATGAACAGTGATCAATCCGCGTCTAAAGTGCATGAACTCGGGTGGCGCTCGACGGATTAGATAGATTTCTAGTTATCCAAACAATAGAACAGAATACGGAAGTATGAGGATACAGCGTTTAGCCTATTGCCCTACTCTGGTAGGAACCACAATAAACATCGCTGACTGGATCACTCTCTGACTGTTTCAGTTACCACGGGTACGTCTAAAGCTCTTGACCTCGAACCACACCTCGTGTTCTAGTCAACTTCCTAATCCTTGATATCGCTGACCCCTTAACATCTTGAATCATTTCCCGCTCATCTAATCGCTCCCAGATTGTTTTGATAAAAGGAGACTGTTCCTAGTGTGAACCGATTACAGGCTGTGTTATACAAGGTACCCTATTTCGCTCTCTGCTGTTCCCCACACTTGCATCTGACAAGCTGGTTTCCGTGACACTCCATTTTCCTTTGCTCACGAAACCAAGACTGTCTACCCTTTCGAGCCTGACAGTCTAGCCCCAGCCATTACGGACGCCTCTGAAGAAATTTCTGCACCCGACAAATAGTGCTGAACTTGGCAGATGAACTTTTTAGCTAGCAAGCAAGAAATACCTACATGTAAATTTAGTCTACCTCCAAGGTCTCTAGCCATTGGTGGTTCACAATATGCCAGCTGACAAATAATTCTAGACATTGGCTATAGCTGTTCTCGTGAGTTCAGTTTCTCCTTATGTTTGGCACTACAAGTTGAAACAGCCATAAATTGCTGAGGCTCATCAGTTCCCACTTAGAGATTACATTTTCTGGCTTCTGCAAAACCCATGCCAGGCTTAATAATTTTTTTTGGTACCCGCAAATGAGATAGAATTGGTATTGAGTCTGTCCAAGGAAGATTTACCAAGCGGCCGCTTGGAAGGAGCTTATTCCTGAATCATAAACAAAAAAGGTCGTTCTTTAGTGCGGACCCTTCGTGGCTTTGCCATTCGAAACTGAACCTCATCGGTCCGCATACCATCCTATTCAACCGGTCGTTCATTCCTGATCCATCACACCTTAGCTCGTCCCACTTATTCACTTTATCAAGGGGTTTTACCCTTTCACCCCAGGTTGGTAACGTTAGTCCACATTCAAACTTTAGCAAACTGTACTCTATCTTAAGGAATGAACTTCCGATGGATGTACACCTTTCCGTCTCCAGCTACCGGTTTAGGAAAGCACTGGACAATTTTCTCACGGCTACCCGAAGCTTATTACCCCTCATCCCAAGCATACCTGGTTACCGAGCCCATGAAAGGTCTAGTCTTTTGAGTAGTTTAGGCACATGTGCTTTGAGGCGTATGAAACTGTGCAAAATTTTGTAATCAAGGTTTGTCTCCTGCTATTATTCAACCTGTTCCGGGGATTTACTGGCTAGAAAGATCCAATTTTATACTGAATACCGTTGATCCTAGGCCAGGAGCTTTACAGACAGCGTCTTGATACTCCTTTATTTTCAGACCTTCTTTGGGGCGTACTTTCCCTCGATGAATTGTAATATTCTTGAGACTGTGTAGACTGCTAGCCTGGCCCATGCCTTCATCCGACGATGTGCTGTTCACGCGTCACCCGATCGCCGTTTCACTAGTTACAATCCGGGATACCCCGATGTCTGGTCGGCCGATCTTTGACAACCTGATGCCTGCAGCTATTTGGCTAAAATATTCGCACTAATCTGAAAGGGTGTAGAGCGCGGTAATATCCACTGCCTTGGCCGGCTCACATCGGGCGTGAAAGACTTTCGCAACGATGTGCGGGCCCAATTAAACTGGCGGATTGCACCTCCTGTCTCCCAAAATGGTTTCCAGGCTGAGTGTCTACTGCAAAGACCGCCGCACCTACCAGCACCAACTACGGATTCAGGAACACTCCTG
This sequence comes from Fasciola hepatica, assembly GCA_948099385.1. Lineage (NCBI taxonomy): Eukaryota > Metazoa > Platyhelminthes > Trematoda > Plagiorchiida > Fasciolidae > Fasciola > Fasciola hepatica. The sequence goes on along the minus strand of CANUEZ040000043.1, from coordinate 31,070,120 downwards.
AGCCTCGTATTATTGCTTCCCGTTGTCTCCTCTAAAGTTCCTCGATTTTTGATCTCACGTTTGATTTCTCGCATCATCATCTACGTTCTCCAATCACTAGAAAACCTCCCGTATACTGGGTCATGTTTGGGACAGATATACGCACCTGTTTTTGCTCGGCTAAGAAAAACGCTATTGTCTGCGAATAGCGGTGTTCATCTCCACCAAACTTCCTGTTACCTATCAGATTCGATCTCAATGATACATTTGCTCTACCTCGTTGAGCTACGGGACTCCGCACCCTAGAAAGTACACAGGTCTCCCAGTCTAGTAATCTCTATCATAAGCATCACGAATCCTGATAAACTCTTGATGAGGTCATTCGCCCATCACCTTATTTGCACGACATCACAGGGCTTATCTAAATAAAACCATGAAATAAGTATCATTTCTCTCGTCTGCCGACTACATCGCAAGAATCGACGTGAATCCTCTCCCAGCGCTTTCTTCGCGTGACACCAACTGTGTTCCAGTGTAAAACGTCGATCCTTCTCCTGTGTATCCAGTGAATAAGTTCTTTTCACTTCCTGACATTCTCACCGGTAACCAACCGCCCACATTCAGGGTTATCGATTGTCCGAGGCTTTATTGGGCCCCCTCATATTCTGGCAGCTTTGATTGCAATCTAACCGAAATGCATAAACACTCCTCCAACAGCTTCTTATCGGGCTGAATGTAGTTTCTGTTAGTTCTTGCCCTGTTGATGTCTCAACCCTGGCCTACGCAACTTCAGACCACGCACCAACTCTTGCTGCACTGACAGTCAACGTCCATCGTCTTCAAGCGACGTGGCCCGCCAGTTTCCGCTGTTCACTTTGCCCAGTAAATAATAATTCTACTGCCTAGACTACACATCCCCTGGCACCAAAAGAGGACTATACTCGCGAGATAATAGCAGCACCTAAGGCAGCCGCCAGCTGATTTATTATAACCGGCCGAAACTTCACTCTGCCAATCTGGAGTGATCAACAACCATACAAAGGAACCTATCTCATCAATGGGCCAGTGATGCCTCCATCCCAGAGATTCTCATCACGGTGGAAGCGCAAGCCCAAAATACTATATGCCGTTCCCACCTAAAACGCCCAGTTCGGATACAGAAAGGCTCTGTAAATCTCGGTAAAATAATATATTCATCATTTTAACAGAAAAGTTAGGCCTAGTCCAGGCGGATACCTTTACCGTCTTCTCAATTCCAGTATTTTTTCCTCCTTGACGGCATTCCGCCTAGAAATTCGTTCTCCATGTCTCGGTACTCCATTCTTTTCCGGCCTGCTGCGGCTTTACCTCAATAGAAGCTGCCCATCATTTCTGGCAATCATCTCACCTTTTTCACGGGCTTGAAGTTCTTTCCGTATTCATACACGTTCTCTAGCTTAACTTTGTGCTGTTTTTCCCTGTGTCCGCCTCGTTTGAAGAACCGGAAAAAGTATCCTTGATCACTTCTTCACTATCTCTGCAGATTTCTTATTTTCTGCATCTTAAGGAATTGTTCGTTCTTGCAACTTCATTTCTTGCCGATTCTTTACTATCACCCCTGCTGAAGTCGAAACTGTCCCTCTTTTGCTTCGTAAACCGATGTCACTAAAGTTCGTTTAAACTGGACCCAGTTTTATTTTCTTGTATGCTAAGTTGGCCAACTCCTTCTTCTAAAATTAGTAGTTTTCTAACTCATCAAGTGACAATGTACACCTCGTTTACGTTCGTGTGAGTGCGTCTCGGCCACAGTCAAGGAATATACCATTACCATTATTGTTACTAATAATGCTCCATATTGGACCTTTTCTAGCACATCCAACCGTTCAATCATTTGCATTTTTTGACAGTTTTACCTACGTGCTAGTCTTGTATGATTCTATCGGGTCAATATATTTCCACCTTTCATATCTACCTCGTTATTGACCTGCTTTCCTCTCCAATTTTCCATAAACTGACCCAGACAAATCCACCACTTGAATTCCCATTGAGTCACCTGTCAACCCCTGTGACTCTGTTTTACTACTTTTTGACGTTTGAGCGTCTGCGCCACACTCCATTAGGCGCTATTTTCCACGCCTTTCGCTGTAGATTAGTTGTCATTAATCCGGATAACCAATAGTCTGATAGTTCTCCAATTTACCAGGTTGGACTTTTCTAAACACATCCAGTCCCATGAACGTCCGCATTTCCTGCGGCTTTGATTATTTGTGGTTTTGTCGGTTCCAACATATTTGTCCTTGTTACGGCCACTCCGTCGTAAATCTGGTTTCCTCATATCAGTTCAGGATTCGTCTCAGCTAAACCAGTAGTTGTATATAATTTCGCCTCATCCCTGACCCTTATTCCTTTCTCCCACAAACTTTCTATGATGGAATATCTACGCTGAACAATAATTTGAAAGCTTTTCCTCCAACCTTTTACTGGAAATGAGATATCCGCATTCCAGGTTATTGATCGTCCGCCTAATTTCCTGCTGTTCCAAGTAGGACTTTTTTCAGCATGTCCAGTTGAACAGCCATGTGCACTTCTCGGCGGTACCAGTCACGCGATACACTTTCATTGCTCTAATGGACCATATTTCGCATACGCCGTCTTCAGTATCAACCTGAGATTATCCTCTGTCAGCCACTTATCAACCTCGGTGAAACCATCTTTTGAGTCTCATTTCACTCATCTGGTACCTTCTGTCACCCTGTTTCACCATATTTCCGTGATCAACTAAATAATCTACACCCCCATTCAGTGCTTTTTCTCTATCTTCGGGTGGATATTCGGTGAACATATTTTCGATAATAGTACTTTCTGTAACATTTGCGCATCTTTTCTGATCGCGAAATAGCCAGTAATTCTTCAAACAACAATCACGCTTTCTTCGGGCCATCTGAACTTCTGGTTTGAATGTGCATTGGTAAACACCGCGAAATTCTGAGATTCCTATTTGGTGCTTTCTTCGATAGTTTATCTGTCAAGGTTGCCTCCTTTTCGAATTTGATTCGACACCTTCCGAATTGCAGAGCAACTTTTCCCATCCGTGCCCCACCTGCTCACGTTTTCAGACCGTCCAGCCAACCTAATCCTTTCTTGAGTGATATGAGTATCTAACACCGAAATCAACTTTTACTAGGCATTCGATTATATAACCACTAAAACCTCAAAACTCCTACCTGCTTAAATCCATTTATTTATCTAGGAAAAATTTCTCCGATACCACTCACACCATATGACCGCGCAATGAAGCATGCTTTGAATATCACCGAAATGAAACTTTTTCTTGTTAGGCCGGGAATAAGCTCACTGGGTGGATTCATAAATACTGACGAAGTGTAGCGACCTCGAGCTGGACGGACGTAGCTCAGAAGTAGTGTGACGGAGTGGAAGTAGCGTGTACGGGGACAGGAAGAGCAAAAAGCAGGAAGTTTGCAATCCGTGACCGTGACTGCACGCCGGACTACGAACATGAGGACCACTTCATAGAGAAAACACACGGGGCGCGATAAACCAGCCCAAATGTGCCCCGCACACTCCTGCAGATTTCCTACAAGCTCAAAGTGCACAGGTTAAAGCGGCGAAATAAACCGCTCCCGCACTGTCGGGACAAGAGAGATTGAGCGTTGTCCACCAAGCACATCGAAAAGCGTCATATATGGCGTCATGTATTCCACGACATTGTTATATAATTACAGGGACCCCGAAGGCGAAGCCACTGGTGTCAACAGTTGAGTGACCGGCGGTTACCTGTGGTAAAGAAGGATCATGGACCAGTACGAGACCCAAAGTAGACCTGGAAGAGAAAAAGGAATGACGCCACAGTCTGGCAGGGCTACCAGCTTAAGGCTAAGCAGATACGTAAAACCGGTGACAAACGTAAAACAGCTTGTTATTTTTCGCGCGGAGAAGCTCACTGGGTGAAACCCTAGTGAGGGTCTGATGTGGGGTTCGTGGACGCAAATGATACCTAAGCACACTAGAAAATTACGCCGGAAAAAGCCTGCGCGACCGGGGTAGCCCATCCGACCCTGGAGAGGTAGAGGCTTTATAGAGCAAAGCATTAATTTACGAATGAAAGGAATCAACCGTCATTTATGTGCGAGTGAGGAAAGTGAATAAACATGAGGGTGGTAAATGCTGTTGCTAGAGCGCTGGTTTCAGTGACTGATTTGGGGGCCTTTCGTATGCAGTATCGACAGTGATGCATTCACTGTGCGGCCTGACGGCATTGGGAACCGTGAGACAGTCAGACAGCGCACGCTTAAATACAGACAGGGAGGTAGTACACCTTGCGGCGGGGAGAAGCTTGCTGCGTTTCTACCAATACATATTCGAATGAATGGGGGCTTCAGGGCCAGTTAACTAAGTAGAAATGAGAGGAATGAGGTACGATTTCAAGAGAGCAAAACCTCGGGGTATAAGGGGCAACCAACCGTTGGGTACACAACGGTGGATCAAATTGAATGAGAGGGTCAAATTCAGCCAAAATGACGGATCCATAGCGGTTCAAGCTTGAATAGCTCACAACGCTCAAGACGGGCCACGAAGGAAGCAGTCTCAACGAGGCTTTAATAGAGGTGCCCTTAACACTCCCCTGGGCAACTGTGGTGGACTTGGAAGAGCGGAAAGAGAGAACGGAACAGTATTCAGGCAGAAGTCGGACACAAGGAAAGTAGATGCACATTCAACCACGTTACGGTTTGAGGTAGTAAGAGATAAGGACCACGCGTCGCTTGGATTTACTGACTTGAAGTATGGACTGTTCGAAAAAGTTAAAACAGCAGAAGTAGCATAATTCAAGGTCAGGTACGTGGATTTAAGGAGTTGGTTGTCTGTTGAGGATCACGGCACTTGCGGGTGGCTGGCACTCGTAGGGAAATGAGGAACCTTTGAAGGCATAGGATTTTGTTTACCACAATTTTTATCAACTGCTAGTCGTATACAGATCCCGGCAGGCGTTACTTGGCGCAAGTAACAGACTACGTTTTGGGAAGGAGTATACATTTTGAACGTCTTCCGCAAAGAACAGTAGGGTGCCATGGTGGAATACACGAAATTTGTCAATGGCAAGTATACAAGAAAACAGCGGTGGTCCAACAACACCACATTGGGTCACACCACTTAGTACGGGCCCTATAGGAAATGAGTGACCATCCATTAGCACCACCCGGGGGCGGGAAGACAGGTAAGAAGACGGCCACGATAGGGGTGGATCAACTATAATCACAGAATTGCTTTCGATCGACAGGCGCCGGTGAGGTGCACGGTGGGAGGCTTTTGAGAAATCTGGGAATGGAATGATCACAGTTATCCCCTCGGCAGGAGCGCAGGCTGGGACTTTGAGGAAGTCAGTTTTGCTGATGATGATGAAGCCACGTCGGCCAAAGATCAGTGGGCCGCTGGACAACAAATACTCAGCCAGTTGAGACTTGATGATTGGTTTCATAAATTTTCTTACCACAGAGATGTGGTTGATGGGACGGTATTTGTCAGAGTCACATTGTGTAAATTTTTAAAGTGGCGTGATAGCAAAGGCCTCTCGTCGCCATAGGAATACACCAATATTCGTGGAAAAATTGTATACGATAAGCAGCAACATGTCCGTGTAATCGTTATTTCGTGTTAAAGTAATGCGTAACCAAACGAGTGGACCTTAAAGCAAAGCAAAATTGATCTGAACAACCTGCAGTATTGCATTAGCAAAGTATAAACATGCGAGAAATAAACAAACCACAGTTTTGCGGCCAAAACGATCAACAAGCGAGAACTGAATTCAGACATTGTCCAGTAACAAAAGCGGTCGCCATGAAAAGGTCCCCAGGTCAAGTCAAGTGGGTTCACAGTCAAGAAGAAAGTGTGACACGAACGAGCGTGTTCGTAATATGCTGAGCGATGTGTGCTGCTAAGTGCGTAACATTTGATGAAGAATTCACATTATTAACTGATGGGCATGTGCGAGAAACATTCGGTACGGATTCTCCATATGCGAGTGACTACATGAAGCAAATCATGTCTGGGCCGCCGAAACCTAAAGAGCCGGCGGGGTTCCGTCTGGCCTAGGTTTGGGCGGGGGACTGGCTTTGGGAAATAACTTGATCTCTTCAGATGGTATGGATTTGATAGTGTGGAGATGAGAATCGGTGGTATCAAGAATGGCAGAAGGGTGGATGCTGGCACAGAGTATGAGGAGGGGAAATAGGGAGTTGACTACCTGCGAGATTAGCGCAGGTGGTAAAGCCACTAACTAAAAAACTGGGCTAATTTTTGTCGGAAATTTCTGAACTTATACTCAGCAAATTGGACAAATTCTTTATTTGTCGAAGTGCATTAGGACGAGCGCTTCCCGTTTTCTGAGATGCTCTTCAGTCGGGCGGCTTAGCCCGAGGTAGTCCTTTTGATGCTACTCAGGTAACTGCTTATGCTGGCATGGGAAGAGTCAGCAACAATCTGAGCGTCGAGGGTCAGGGGGATGCATTTCAGGGTCCAGTGCAAGTAATGTTTGAAGTAGATCCCGAGTGCAGCGGACATAGAGGTTGGTAGTGTTATGAGTAGGGGAGTTATTGAGAGGGTAGTCGAATGTACGCAATACTGTTCTGCAATCACTACCCAGGAATAGACGAGTGACTTGGGTTTCAACATTAGGCAATTTTTTCGCAGAAGCAACCAAGGGCATTCAGCCTTCTGGTGGGTGAGTCTCTATGCTGAATCCAGCTTCATTGGGAACACATGAGTGTGAACCAGATAGGAAATCCGGACTCGTGTTGGAAGATCAGTTAATCTGAGGATAGTGAGGGCCATCCGCAAGGATAATCCCACTCTTGAGTCGGTCTAAAGCTGCTTAAAATGCACCGACAATGGTGTTAGCTAAAGTTGTCGATAACCAAGGAAAACGATAAACACAGCCTGAGGTTGCATGGTTATTTGCTGCAGTCACTAACCAAAGCGAATATTCTACTCCTTCCTGAATGAGTTTCTGTGGAATAGTCGCTGAGACTTTGTGGCGAATGAAGGCCAGGCATGCACCATCTCGCCCGAATTCTGGATGTTTTGAGGAGCTTCAATAATCAGCCATACTTACATTACCTGAGTGGGTCCGCCCAGTAGCCGTTCTGCATTGACTTGGACTATGCTACCACTGGATGATGAAGCTAAGGTCCCTGACTGGGGGATTCACCTGGTTATTGGCCGCCAATAATAGGAACGATTGAGAGATCCTTGGTTGGACTGTAAGGGTGGACATGTGGACCACGTGATTTCGATGGGCGGTACGGTATTGCAAGGCAAAAGATTGAGGATATAGGTCGCGGTGGGGTCCGCAGTTGTGATCTCAGGGTGCGAGCTACTTATTGGGATGGCCTCAAGGTTAATTAGGTCGATCTGGGCTAAATAGCTACCCACTTGTCTGGAATGAGAGGGGCTAATTAGGCTGTGGTGCCTTGCTAAGCCAACATGGATGCAGAAAAACGGGGAAGGACTACTAGGTTGATAGGAGGACTACTTGTGGAGCTGAGATGGGGGCTGCACGCAGGCAGGTCGGAGGAGATAGGGACCCCATTTGCTTCAGTGATTTGGTAAGCTGGAGTCCGGGAGAAGGTGAAGGGAAGGGCAAATGGGGAGGCTCTCGTAGGGGTCCGAACAAGGATGCGCGAAGTGCTGTTGCGGGTGGTCTGTGGGGGAAAAGGGTTATAGTTGGGTGGCGAATATAGGCAAAAAAGAGAGGGTGCTTCGCGAAAGAGAGGTACGCAACATGAAGCACCAAAATTAGCTGTGGTGTATGATGGTCGGTGGGAATGACCATGTGTGGATGGATGGAATGTTTTTGTAAAAGAAGGAGGTTTTAGATGGTACAACCTTGAAAGTGAGCGAAATTGGCGGTAGAGTAGTACGAAAAGGTGGAAAGGTCTGTTGATGCTTGTTTAAAAAAGGTGCCGCACGAGAAATTCTGTTGAACGTTGAACAGAAGCGCGCTGAAAGGATAAGAGTGGGTAGTCGACGGTTGCACGGTTCTGGAGGATGGGCCTACCGTAAGTCCATGGGCCGCCCTGCTCATATCATCAAAAACTGTGTTTTTAACTAAGGCTGTGCCAGCGTTGTCATTTAACTGGTAGCTGGTAGACAGCTTGCTATTGGCTGAGGAAAGCAGACGAGGCAGATTGGCCCTTATTTGGTAGGCCTCGAGTCAACGAGAGGTCCCCGAATTATAGATAGGCCATCTGTCCTAACCAAAAGCATACTGGCATTAGCCATTTCAGTCGTTTTAGATTGAAATGCGGAAGGTTTGGGGATTTTGGTTGACTCAAAGAGTTGCTGGAGATAGTGTGAACGCGGAGCATTTCGTGAGTTAGTTTCCAAAGATTTTGCACAGCAGGTGGGCTAGCTGACCTAACCAAGCAAACACTACTAGCAGCCCTTCTCGTTATACCATCAGATCACTGGAGCTTCAGGGATGTGGTTGGACTGGAGGGAATATTATGAATAAATGAATAAATATGTATTTCCTGATCGTGGTCAATACACATGCACAGGGCAAGATCAGAGAATATGGCAGTACATGTCAATATGAGGTATTCACAGTTTATAAATTTATGAATCACACAGCAACCGAAATACACCAGTAAAGACACGTAGTGTTTGAGTGAACTGAAGTGGTATGGTTGAAGCGGGAATTGCTAGTCGGTTTCGGATTCGGCGAGGGCGGTGTGAATAGCTGGACAAACGCGGGATTGCTGGTACAAGCGATAATTGGACGGTCACTAACGAGTAACCGGGCGGAAGAGATGCCAAAGAACAAGATTAAAGGTAAAGTGCGCATGGGGCTATCAACATGCAGTCAGAGATGCCAGCGGAATATAGAACACTGATCTAGCATTGGGTAACTAATGGTGGGGGAAGCATGTGTATTAAATGCAAGTGAGTCAAAGGTGATAACAAAAAGAAATTTTCTAGCAGTTGATTTCAGTATCATACGGAAATTCAGATGAAGGCGAATGGTGTATGGACGCATAACGGACTTTCAAAGAAGAGCCGTCAAAGAAACTTATTAGTGAAGACAAACGCTGCTGGTGCTGCTAGGCAGAATTTGGAAGAGTGTAAAGATAAATGGTTTTGTATGTATGAAAAAAAATTATCAGCCAAATTCTGGTTGGCTGCAGATGGCAGGTATTCTATTTCATAAAGACCTTGGTTGCAGGTGATGACAGGTAGAGTGTTGAGGGTAGCAGGTAGAAAGGGGCTAGTTTGATGAAGTGGACAGCGGCGAGGGCTGGGTTCCGGTCATGGGTTTCGTACTGCAACGCAGAGGGAATTGAACTGTTGGAATGAATTATTGGGAATAGACTTCGAGCGGATGGTGTCAGGAATCACGGCGATTTGGTGAGACTTTCACGAGGGTTTGTTACTCCGTGTAAGGTGCCCCATATAACGTCAACAGGCGAGAGTATAGGTTTAAACCATTGATCAAATCGTCTAGTCCTTACGGTAATCCGCGATTAACATTGAGTTGGCCGATGGCTACCCAAGTAACCAATGCTATCTGAAAGAGATCAGGAGTGCGGCATTCTGGACAGTGTTCCAGCTGTGGGTTATGATTATCGTTTATATGGAAGTAAGAAAATGAACATTTTGTTATCCGAACAATTAGTTATGGTTCGGCTAGTGGGACGGTATATTAGGGATCCCTAGACGGAGACTGGTAGCTTCCTGGGGTAGTTGGGTGATAATGGAGATTTAGAGAGATATCAGGTAGGTAGTGGGTGAGGAGAGGGTGTCCATTTGGGAACCAGGAATAAGGCATTAGTAGAGAGTATGATCTGGAAGAAGTATGGGAACATAGGGAGATAGCAGTCCGGTCGGTTCATCAGCTGTGGTCGGGGACTGCAAACAGTGAAAGGGAAGAAGAACACTGGCTGTTACGATGAGGGTTTTTCATGTGAGAGCAAACGTGCTGGTATTCCGCGGGGTCATGAGAAATCGGAGGAATACGGATCCCGGTTGGAAAGGGGTCTTAACTTACCGTGAGCTTATGCGCAGAGAAGTGAGGCCTAGTTACTAAGGGATGATAGTCTGTGCGGCAAGGCTCCAGTATGCGAGAAAGGCGCAAGAAAAGCTGAACGGGACGGCTGTGTTCTGGCCTGAGACAGAAATTATGTGAAGGCGGACACCTAGCTCTAAAGGATGAAACGGTTATTTTTTATATATATGTATGCAAATTATGTTGTGAAATGGCTCCATCTAGTAAGGAGGGAAGAAAAAAGTGAGTTGCGCATACCGAAGGTATATATATATATAACTATATATATAAATATATGTATATGTTTATTTACATATATATGTTTATACATATATATATATATATACATATATATATGTATATATTTATGTATGTATGTATATATATGTATATTTGTATACTTGGATGCGATCATCAGACGTGCCATGCGAAAGCGGTCGGATGCAAAGACTGAGGCAAGGGAAATGAGATAGAGAGAAGCAGTCCTGGAGTAGCCCAGCTGAGGATCAACGGTTACCGGAAAGAAGAACAAAAGTGAAGCACGGGCTCATCGGTGCAGCGGATCCCCAAGACGAGACCTAAAGACAGACCTGAGGAAAAGGTCCATTTGAGGTGGTCGGGGTGGGCGGAGGTGAGATTGGTAGACCCAGGTTCAGCTCGGCTAATCACGACTGATAATTCGGAAGAGGATGTAACGAGACTGCTTCGCAAGTTCTCTTTGAAATGCTTTGAAGAATTACTGCTTGCTCTAACATGTACAGCCAAAGAGTTGCCTTGGGATTTCAGAAGTTCCCTCGGCGGATTTTTTTCAGCAGCTTTGATACTCTTTGGTTGGCTGTTTGGGGTGACAACGCTCCGATATTCAGTAAATGTTTCTACATTGAGCTCATCACAGGATCGAAACAGAAGCAGGCAATCGGTGCACCGGATGCGAGCCTGCGGCCCACCGCAGTGGTAGGGAAAGCGTGCTATTTTGCAGGTATTCAGGATGCTGTAACTCACCGAATCAAGCAAAACACTGCCGGGGACTTCAAAGGTTTCACATTGGCCGAGGTCTGAAATGCCCTATTCCGGGGGTTAACGAATCAGTTAAATGACCAGCTTTGGTCAGATCTCGAGTTGCATGACTTGTAGTGGGGTCAGCAATCTGGATCAGATGAGTCAGATCGGGCAATTTCATCAAAGGATGATAACGGGCTAGTTAGTTTTGAAAGGTCATGTTCCATGGCCCGAGCTCCTCTACTTGTGCCATCAAAAGAGTCAACCAGATTGACGGAGAAGGGCTTCGTTGTTGGTATTCTTTTAGACGGTGGGTATCAGAGCAACTCCGTGATATGACTTCCAGCAGTTCTTGTTGGTTTAATTTTAAATTCTCAACACTCTCGAAGGTGGTGGAGTGTAGCTGTACTGGAAAGTACAAGGGAATTTAGAAGCAAACATTTTGGACAAAAAGAGTATAGAAAGATCAAAATTGTGGGGGAGGTTGCGTTATAAGTCCGCAAGTAAAAGATCCAAACAGAGCAGCAGACAAGTGATAAACACTAGAACTGACATGAAGAGAGACTTAGTGAATCGCAAACAGTTGCTAGTGGTGCGCAGCGGTAGAAAAATGGCATGTTACTAATCATTGCGTGACTGTGGTCTGGGTGCGAAGCAGAAGACCTCTTTGTTAGGACACTTTTGTAAGTTTGATTAGATCTTACTTCGCGGTTTCCTTAGTAAACGCGTGCTTCGGTCCTTTGTACTGCGTGGACCACCTGCACGTTACTCTAATGTGCTGCACCGCACGAATATGTTAACAAGAACAGTATTCTCCACGACCCGTGAGAAAGAGAAGGCGATTGGGAGAGATGGTGGCTAGCGTGTATTTGGGAGCATGCGTGAGAGCGTGCTCAAGAGCAACGGTCAAATGGCAACCGCGCTTGGCAGTCAGCGTTCAGTTAAACAATAAACGTGGTAAAAGTATGAACGAAGATGGCCACAGCTACAGGGGCCTCCTCCTAGAGGTCCGACGGAGTTGGACTTCGATTGTGATGGTAGGCCGGAATTATTGGTTGTCCAGGAACTGCTCGTAGCTTTCCCGTTATATTGTTGGTGAAGTTGAATGACTGCTGATGAGTTTAACGGCTCCCGCACCATCTAGGTCCGACGTGCATAGGTCCAACTGTGTTTTGGGGCCCACTGGTATCATACGCATGCGAGCCGGAGGATGCCGCGTCGGGTCCATCCAAAAGGGCGTCCGGTTGTCGTCCATAGTATCAGGCTGACGAATAGTCCCGTTGCTCAGTGAGTGGTTGGCTCCTGGAACGTGCACTGGAGTCAGCTAGGCTAAGGATGAAGCCCATGTGACTGTGTAGATCCTTCCGCGAGAGGGCAAGGTAAACTGGAACAAAATAGCGCCTGAGGGTGCCGGCTGATGTTGGACCGTAATAACAACACACGAACGATGTTCAGTGTTGTTGTAGTCACTAGGAGACCAGAAGAAGATGAAATCATAACTACCGATTGTAATTTCACGGGCCTGTTGGTTGGTGAATCCATGGCGAGCTTCCCAACTTGTCGCTAAAAGTCGGTTGTAAAAATCGTCACGACATCGGCGAAGCGGACGGGATTTCGTAGTTGGCGACCGCGACGGCTACTTCGCGTTGCGGGTGCTGTTGGAGAATCTGATGGACTAGCTGCCGAGTCCTCACTAGGGGTAATTAGGGGTGGTTCGAGTAATAAGTCGCTCGATGCGGGTGACTGAGCGGCTTGAGTAGATGTAAATTGGCCGAACAGCTTGCACTCCATGACGCCAGGCTTAAGACGGTCGATATATATGTAGATACGGTGTCGTGTCGTCCGCTGATGTCTATAACGAATGCTTTTGCCCTACGTTTTTTCACCCGAAACGGGCCAGTGTATGGCGCTTGTAGTGGTGATCGAACGCCATCGACGCGCAGGAATACGTAAGTAGCGGTTTCTAATGCAGTTCGGACATAATTTGTAGACTGTTGTTCGCGCCGCAGACTGGCCCTGAGCACTGGCAGGTACTGCGTAAGGCGCTGAGCATAGTCACTGTGGTCGAAAGTCACGGTCGTTGAGGGAGCTACTAACTCCCCAGGCAGACTAAGCGTGCAACCATATACTAGTACGGCCGATGTTGTGTGCAATTACTCCATAACGGTACTACGCAGGCTCAAGAGTGCTAATGGTAGTGTTTCACTCCAAAGGGGGTTACCGTTTGCTCGAAAGGCGGCTTTTAATTGCCGGTGGAAAGGCTCAACCATGCCATTGGCCTGAGGGTGGTAAGCTGTCGTCCTAACGTGTTGGCAACCGAGCGTAGCGAGTAGGCTGCCGGAAGCGCCGTCAAAGTGTGGACCGCAATTGGTGGTCACTGTTGCCGGGCAACCGAAATGACTAACCCAACCGGTCGGAAAAGCTTTCGCGGCCTCTTCCGAGGTGGGACGAGGGATAGGGATGGCCTGCGGCCAGCGAGTAAAACGATCCACGCATGTGAGTATGTAAACGTACCCAAGCGAAGGTGGGAGTGGTCCTACGAGGTCGACGTGCACATGATGAAAACGTGTTTCAGGTTCTGGGAACCTGGCTAAAGCCGACTTAGTGTGCCTATGGGTCTTAACGCGTTAACACTGCAGACAAGCACGAGCCCAGTGGCGGACATCACATTTGGCTTTGTGCCAAACAAAAAGCTCAGTGATCAGTTTCACCGAGGCCGTCACACCCGGATGAGCCAGACTGTGGAGTGTCAAGAAAGTGGGATAAAGGTGAGCAGCAGGAGCCACCGGCCTAGGACGACCTTGCGACACATCGTACAAGATAGAATTCTGGGAAGTTGGGATAGGTACTGTCGTCAAGCTCAAAGAACCGTTTTTTCGAAGTTGTTCGATGTCAGAGTCCATAGTTTGGGCCTGTACCATTGCGTCCAAGCTGATGTTAGGCGTCGGTGACAGACTTAGTTGATGTACGCGTGATAAGGCGTCGGCGACGGGATCAAGTACCCCAGAGACGTGTCGTATGTCCACAGTAAACTGTGAGACAAAGTCTAAGTGGCGAATCTCGCGTGGTGAGTATCGATCCGAAGCGGACTTCGGTGCGTAAGCCAAAGGCTTGTGGTCTGTAAACACCGTGAACGAACGGCCTTCGAGTGCATGTCGAAAATGACGGATTCCCAAGTAGATGGCTAATAACTCTCTACCGAACGTGCTGTACCTTGATTCCGCGGGTTGTAGGCGCTTGGAGAAGAATGCCGAAGGTTGCCAAGAATTGTCTATAAACTGTTGCACTATTGTTCCAACCGCTGTGTCCGAGGCATTCGTCACTACCGAAATAGGAGCCAAAGGGTCGGGGTGTGTAAGGAGTGCTGTGTTGGCGACAGCATCTTTGACCAAGGCAAATGCGGCTTGTGCCGTGCCGGGAAACACGAACTTCCGCTTACTTCCGCGCACCAGGTCGGTAAGGGGTTGCATCATTTCCGCACAGTGCGGAATAAATCGGCGGTAGAAATTCACCAGGCCGGCAAACTGACGCAACTGGCGAAAAGATTGGGGTTCAGGGTAGTCGCGAATAGCGGAAACTTTATCTGATAGAGGGCGGATATCCGAGGATGAAATAGAATGTCCTATGAAGGTGATATCAGCCCGGCCTAATTCGCATTTCGCGATATTGATCGTAACGCCGTGCTGGCTAAGGCGTTCGAAGAGTGCTCGTAAGTGTGTAGCGTGCTCTTGCTCTGAAGAACTCGCCACAAAAATATCATCCAGGTGTACCTAGATGTTTTCCAAACCACGAGTTGCCTCGTGCATGAACCGTTGAAAGGTCTGGGCTGCATTGCTGAGTCCCAAAGGCATTCTCGGGAACTCGAACAGCCCGAAAGGCGTAGTGACGGCAGTTTCAGGGATATCGGCCTCTGCTACCGGGATCCGGTTGTACGCACGAACTTAATCGATACGGCTGAAGACGGAGCAACCTGATAAATACGAAGTAAGGTCCTGTATATGGGGAATCGGGTATCGGTCAGGGACGGTGACTTTGTTAGGCGCTCTGTGATCACCACAGGGTCGCCAGTCGCCACTAGACTTAGGGACCATATGAAGGAGGGAAGCCCATGGGCTACTAGAAGGGTGTGTTATACCCAGTTCTAGGATGTGTCCGAATTCAGCCTGTGCAATACGAAGCTTGTCTGGTGCTAACCGACGCGGCCCACTGAACACTGGGGGTCCCTTAGTATCGATATGGTGAGTGACACTGGTGGTCACGGCTGGAAGAGGCCCGGCCTGCCGAAACATGGCTGGGTAGGCGGCGATGAGTTTGCTATAAGGTTGGTGTGCCGGTGGTTGAAAGTAAAAAGGCGTGACGTGATTCACTCGCGAATTATAACCCGCAACAAAGAGAGTGGTCCGACGATCCACCACTCTGCGGCTCCGTGCATCAATTAACAAGTCAAAGTGTTGCAGGAAGTCAATGCCTAGAATTGGGTACGGGACGTCGGCAATGATGAATACCCAAAGAAAATTACGCTTTAAACCAAAGTTTAAGGTGAGCGGCCGCTGGCTAAATGTTGGGATGCGCGTGCCATTGGCAGCGCGTAGTGTTTGGGCCTGCGGTGTGCTATTGTCGCCTTTCGCTCGGGGGAGGACGCTCAATTCGGCACCGGTATCTACAAGTAACAGTTTGTTTGGAATGATGTCCCTTACGTTCGAAAGACGACTGTTGGTCTGATACCCGGCTTCGTGGGCCGCCATCACGGGCCGGGGTTTTAGTTTCCCTGATGAGCACCGGGAAACGTACACCCTGGTTCGCATCGTTTGGCTCCCTCACCAAAGCGGCTGTGGTATTAACGATACCATTCTCTTGAAGAGCAGAAACATCGTCGCAGTAACGAACTATGGATCTTAGGTGAGCGTGCGCGGTGCCGCTCCTGTGACCCACTTCTTCTAACTGCTAGGCCTCGTAGGCCCGCGTCAGTTCTAGTCAAAACGGACGCGAGGTCGTTAGATGTTGGCAAGGCAGGCACCGTTGTGACGGAGGACCTGGTTACTCCAGTTACAGCGGGGTTGTATCGTGATATAATGCCATCAGCTATCGCTGCAATTTCCTCCAGCGAGCATTTGCGCGTGGAACTTATTAAAACTGGAATGTTGTGCGGCAAACGCTGCAGCCAAAGTTCCCTTAAGGGCGGGTCCTCGCCTACCGTCGGTCCTCTCAAGCGCGGCATCTCACGCAGCAGTTCCGACGGCTTCCTAATTCCAAGCTTAACACTATGAAGTTGTTGCGTACGTTGGTCCTGCTTTGGGGTTGTGCGGGCAATGACGGCCTTCTTTACAGTCTCATAGCTTCGGGAAGAGATTATTACGTCCCTTACTTGCATTGTGACCTCCGGTGGGAGGCGGCTTGCTACCCACCTGAAAAGGCGGGCGTCACTGGTTATACGGCAGTTTTCGAATTCTAACTTGACCTGCGTGAACCGGAGTTCTGGATCAGCAGACGTTAATGCCAGTATGTGCAGTGTGATCGTCCTAAAGTATGAACGAAGACGGCCACTACTACAGGTTGGAAAATTTATTGCAGGTCTTCGGAAAATGCACCCATGTGTATGCCGCTAGAATTTTTAAGGGTTGTTTGCAAATTCACTAACTACTCGCTTATTGGGTAGGAATCAGAAAAGAATTACTAGGTGGGGTGATGGAGGATGTTGTTACGAATAACCAAGTTCAAAGGTGTCAAAAGCAATGTGTACTGATAACTAGTGATTATAGCTTACGACCTCACCATGGTGTGCCGCAGATGTTCTTACCAGTAAAGCAGCGCTCCATGTTGTAAGCTTCTGATTACCGAAATAAACACAGTATTAAGTCTAAACGCCAGAAAAAGCAAAAAACAAGACTACCCAAATTTGGCCTCAAGATGAACTTGGCGTGCATAGCTGCCCAGGTAAGGAGGAGGAGGAGTTTGCGCTGTCGGTGTAGCACCATGCGGGATTGGAACTACCCAAGCTGTGATTTTCACCCAATTTTGAATTCAAACCACTGCATCTGGGAGAAAGTATTGTTATTCTTGCTCACTGTGTTTATGTTCACACCATTTCTATTTTGGGCTTAGTATGTTGATTTATCTTTGACGCACACGTTTAGCCCGCGGAAGCCAGACCTTTTTGCTCGATACAGTAACGGGCCGTCAGACCTCAGATGTTTTAGTGAGACTCGATTCCAGTTGGTCGCCCTTGGCGTGAATACATTCCACCCTTTTTTGCTTAAGTTTTTTCCGATTGTTTCTCTCGAGGAACCTGTTGTTTGACTTAACAAACCGTGTAAAACTTGTTTTCCTGGCCAAAAGTTTTGTGG
This sequence comes from Fasciola hepatica, assembly GCA_948099385.1. Classification (NCBI taxonomy): domain Eukaryota; kingdom Metazoa; phylum Platyhelminthes; class Trematoda; order Plagiorchiida; family Fasciolidae; genus Fasciola; species Fasciola hepatica. The sequence continues at coordinate 31,052,762 of CANUEZ040000043.1, read as the reverse complement.
CAGGTATTTTTCTAGTTCTCCGTTGAGTAAAGTTATAGTTTGCAGTTGCTGTTTTGGAGCCCAGTCTCTACGTTGTTTACTCTATGGCCACGGACTCTTTTATCTCAATCCGTCTCGGCCCATGTCAACTAGAATATAAGGTAAGATTTAGAAATCAATCTACGAGAAGTGACCAAGCACTGTGTCGGCCACCCTCTGAGCCCTGGCAGAAACGGAGCAACACCTAAAAGTCTACTACTTGGAAGGGCCGACTCTGCAGCCCTAATACTGCAAGTCTACAATCTGTCTCCCAAGCACACTATACTTCCCTCTCAGGGGACGACTTCAGTCATAATCTCGATTCATAGGAAACGATCAGAGCAAGATCCCGCGATGTACCGTTCTATTAACTGCTCATCAAACGCTTCTAAATGAATGAAAGGCCCGCCAAACGGACAATGTCTTGCTTTATATCGTTCCATATCATGCGTAGCTGGCGGCAATGCTTTCTGAAATCATTTTCACGCACCACAAGACAGTATAACATTTTTGATCCCATAACGACAGCCATTGATAACAGTAAACCTAACGCTGTTACATAATTTGATTATCCCAAATGCGTTCGATCCTGTTCCACCCTCTCTGCTACTAAACAATCAAGGATCCAGTGCTTCTTTGGTTCTCTGTCGAAGTGACCAGCATTATATCTGTCTAGCCGCTCACGGGCGTTACATTTGGCCGACTTGTCTCGCAGTTTGCTCCCATTGTCAAAGAGATTTCGCAAGGGAGTGTACTTTGTCCATTTCTTTTTCTCACTTCTGTCATTGACATATTTTCCAGTCTGAGCCGTGTTGCCTCATTCTTCTTCGCCGACGACATTATGATTATCCGAGTTTCCTCCTCAAAAGCTGAGCGACTTGCAGCTTGGAATATCTGGTGTTTTAATATGACCTGGAGGTTGATGTCAACCCTAGCGCACGAACTGCCCAAACTAAAATGTTGCTACACAACTTCAAGATTCCAAGTTCTTCCGGAAACAATATTGCCAAACCAGTTGCACTTTACCCCAAACTATCAGCGCAAGAACTGAGGACTTCTCGTTGGCGCACCGTACAACTTCTGGAGCATGCTTCCCATCAAACTAAGAAGGCTAGGCATATAACAAGTAACACTTCTCGTTCGCTGAAGTCACGGAAAGTTGAACTTCTCACACACTCATCCCATGCTCTTCCTCAGTCAGAATACTGTCTCGCTACACATTCCAAAACTGACCGTGCTTCACTTAAGGCACGCAACTTTCAGTTACCAGGTAACCTGAAGAGCCGTCATAGCCCGTGCCATATAAGAAACTTTGTCCAGTATACGCCCAGATGCCGTATGGCTAAGGTATATAAGCCTCAATCTGCTTCCCACGTGGACTTATCTACTGTGATGCGCCCTCGTCCAATACCACAGTGAGGTTTCTTACCCATGTTGTACGATGCACGTCACACGAACCTCGGACCTGCTGCCTCTCAATCCACGCGGACGATTAGAACCAACTCACTTCTTGGTAAACGCTTCAAGCTGTGGAACAATCCCCCTGTCACCATCGCCTAGTACTTCATTGTGGCTATTGACATTCCTCAATATTTTCACCCATTGGTTCATGCAGGGCGACGTAGGTTATTTATTCGCCAAACCAATCTTAACGTTATGGAGTCGTATTCATTGGTGAGTCACATGCCACACCTGTACAACAGAAGATGAACCAAACAAGCCTGGGCAGAACTCTTTCCGACCATTCGGCTATATCCAGACTGTCCGGATTTCTTTTAGGAGAAAACGTAAACGTCACTCACAATATCGACAGGAAAGGACTTTCAATCTTCTGGACATTGATCAGTAACCCTGTTACAGGTATGTTGTATTTGCGGGTATTACCACGACAGCGGAGAAAGGATAGGTGCTCATGCAGGTAAAATTATCCAAAGGTGGCGAAGGCCCTTTGAGGTTCCTTAGTCGTCCGCAATGGGACCTGTCACCGACTCCGGAAGAACTTCAGATGAGAGTCAATGTTTTTGGGGTCCTACATCGCCCTCTTTAGCCGAATTTGCGCTATGCACAGCTGCAACAGATTTTGGGGAATGCTTTTACCCGCTGAATGTACGAGCTGTAGAAAGAGGTTTATGTTGATGTTTACCCTGAATCCTTTCCAGGAAGTGCTGAGGCTACATCCTTCGCGAGGTAAATGAATGAATAACTGATGTCATATGGTTTCAAGCCAAGGGACTGAGTACCTAACTCTCAAGAGTTTACGCCTCCATCTAGAGGCCCTGTTTAAGGGGCCTCCTTCGGTTTACGTCCCCTTGTTAAACAACACTGGACAGAGGGCACTGGGCTTTCATCGAAATGGGGTTTCGGATAAGTTTTCAGTCGTATTTATTATTCTCTTTATGCCCAACAGTTAAGGACAAGAGAACGACACCGCACGGCTTTGGATTGGTGGTGTGTGTTGCCTTGGCTAGTCAACAGCCAAATGTACAGCACATGCGTGCAGCAAGCTTGAGCACAAAAAAATGCGAGCAGGGGCACACACACTTAAGCGGGTCTGCGAGTCAGGGTCACGTGCCAACGGAAACGCGAGGCAAGCGTGCAGTCAGAACAGGTCACGATGGGCCAACGCCTGATTGGTCGGTGTTATCTGCAGTGAAGAATGACTGGAGTCATCTTACGTGCGTGTTTGTGTCTACGCTTGGATATGAGTGGAATCAATTGTCAGTAATGTGCAGGCGTTTGTATGAGACGGTTTCGGCTGAGCGTGTGACTGTTTGGACTGAATCATGCACCAAAAATAGAAGTGACCGAGTGTGAGAACAATCGACTGGTGGTCTGCTTGGGGGCTCGTCCGAAATGGCCATGACTGTATCGATCACGAATAGTGGGCGAAAAAAATAGATTGAATGAAAGCCAAGATAATGAAAACTGAGACCGTGGCAAAATCCATGTCCACACTATAAATTCACCTTTTGGTCCCAGTTGCCTGACGGGTCGTTAACGAGGAGAGGCATATAGTCCGATGTCAGTTTCTCATTCAACATGCGTTGCTCAGTTGTCCAATTATGCCTCCCGGAAAACCGTCCGCTGCATACGTTACACCGCCCAGTTGAAATTCCCGTTCAGCCTCGAAAAAGCTGCCTCGTGGAATATCCGGCTAGAATTCATGTACCATATTTGTGGAGTGCAGCTTATTGGAGGAATGATTACCGAGACCCCAAAAAAAGATAGAATACACTATGTGGAGGTTTATTTTGACGCTTCTGAATTCACTCACGAAGCAGTGGCGCGAGCAAGACGATTCCGTCTGAATAGATCCCATAGTGTCTGCTTTCGTGCGGTGAATCTTACGTAGCTTCCAACAAAGCTATCATTTTCTGACGGCTTGAACTGACGGCCGCCACTTCAGACGTAAAGTAGCGTGTGGTGGAGAAAAGTAGCCCACCAGACACACTGATGGACGCGCTTTTGGAGTGAGTGAATGTTGGTCCTACACTAAGTAAAGAATTCTCCTGAACCTCTTGCCACCTTCATGACCAATCGGTTAGGTGTCTTTCATCTGTTATGCAAGACGAGCTGATGGAAGGTCTTGAGGCCATAAGATAATCCCGATCAGTGTACCTCACGAGGAGCACGCTCGAAGGAAGAGTTGTTGGTTTTCTTAGATGGCCCGAGGATTACCCGTCATAACTGTCATATCGAGTCGACGGCGCCATGGGCTTACTCTTTAGGGGAAGCTGATCATAAGCTCACAGTAGCTCTGGTTGCCATGGCGATAGCAGACGTGAATGAGGTAACAATTTAGCTTAAATCGCTGAGCTTGGCCACAATACTGATAACAGCCGTGTGGCCGGTGCGATTTACTCAATGCTTTGAGATAGTACATTGTTGACCCCATAGAAAATGGAAATGTGACTATGAGCGAGTCCGCCTCGGCAGGCGGAAAACTGATTACATTGGTGCAGTCAGAAACAAGATGGCGTCATCAAACAGCCAGCCGAGAATTAAGGGTTGGCCAAGCTTGCAAATACGTATTAGGAAAACTGTTTGCCATCCTTCAAAGGTACGTTGCCTTAGACAGTGTTGGTCTACCTGGTTTATGCACAGGAATCCGGGAGTTTGATTACCACCTAGCGCCACTTTCTCACAGAACTGACAATCGGACACCGTTGTATAAGGGAGGGGCATGAAGTCTTGCAGGCTGCGGCTGCCTCCCGAAAGGGTTACAGGCAGTTTGATAAACAGTCTAGAGGTTCCTAGTCTGTAAAGGATTTTCTGCCCCTGAGGCTCAGTGAATGTTAGCTCCCCTGCCCAAATGCAGCAACCAAAAGTATTGGATGTCTCTTTCACATGTGTGCCTGGCTTACTTCCGACCACCTATATTGCGGAAAGCAGAGAACCGATGGAAAAGATACGGGGTCTTTTCACGTCTAATACCCGGGCGCTTTACCCGGATATAACTACTAGCTTAAAAACCGTCCGCTAACTCCTTTCATCGGTAAACAGCATACTTCAACCGAAGTCTCGGGTGAATTTGGAACGAAGCTCGTGGGATCTATTTCTCAACTTGTGGACAGCATATTTCGTAGGGGACGAATAAAGGGTCGGCGACCATATAGGGTCTGGAGAGACACAATAGCCTTCCAACCGCCCACTTGCTGTTCATCGAGGTGGGACATTGTAGAGGATGATTCGGCCAGTTTCTCAAGAAACTGCCTGTCATTCAAAACAAAGAGATAATGGACAATGTGACACTGGGCTTATGTTTCGTAGAAGTTGGACAGTTCCCTACCGATCGCCCCTTTGTGCTCCTCCTCTCGAACTATTTAAAAGACCTGCACCCACTGTAAGACACTTTTAGGCAAAATATTGCCTAATTCAAGACGGATCCCAAAATCGGAACGAGATTATTCGTGAATTCTACTACGTTAGATTGTAAAGTGAGCAGTGACATAAAACTAACACGAACTTCAGTTGTGCAATCACGGGGACTCAGAAAACGAGAGCCAAGTTGCGGCGTGCGACGAAGGAGCTCGTGCTCTACGCAGGTTCAAAATGGGATACGACGGAGTGGCGCGTTGGAAGTAGGCGAACAAATTTTGGTTCACAAAAACATACAGTGCATGAAAACACCAAATAGTGTATATGAGAGAGTGATGTCAAGTGAACATAAAGTTCCACTGTTTTTGTGGAGAATTTCCACAACCGGCCGGTACACCCTCTCCTAGCAACTTGCTTCCTTTGCATGGTAGTGATGGCTGGGTATCGAAAGAAGCCTACGAGGTGAATACCTGCCTCGCTGGGAGCAGGCTTTTAGAGCAGCCGACGCTTTCCGGCGTTGGTGGTAGGTAGAGTATTTACCAATCACTCAGACACCATTTTCGGTCACGTCTTATTTTGATTCATTTGCATTTATTTTATTTTCTGCCGTCAATGGTCTATGTTGAGAGAAGGCAGTGGGCATTTTTCCATCTGAAGTTGATACCTGACTTTCCCAGTAAGCGCCTACACTCCTAATAAAGTGCTTATGTGATCCTCAATGTGTATGTGTCCAACTAAGATATATTATTCTATTTTGACCTCACTTGCGTCACTTGAACAGGCAGCCCAGCGTGCATCGAGGTGAACGGCTATAATGAATGTCGTCAATATAAGGTTTTCCGTTTCTTGCTGGATAACCACTTTTCCTTTCTTATGCCCATCTGCTCAGTGACAAGGCAGATTATGGTGATATAAACACGATTCGAAGATCATTCTGATGTGTCTCTCGGGACAGCTACCTTGCAGTTTGCGGGGGTTGCCTCCTCAGCCTTCTGGAATTCGGAGGCCAGGTATTCGGGTGTTGAATTGCCCTGCAGCTTTAAATTGAAAGTATTTTGGCTTTTTCGCATAGCTGTGTAAATGAAGTACGTGCTGAAAACTCACTTTGTGCCAGGTGCATAAATGAGTACTGACGAATTGGTCTAACCCAAATTGCTTAAGATGCAAAGTTTTATAGTCCTGGATCAGACGGTTTGCTCAAAAGGGCCCCAGGCTCCAGAAAATAACAGGGACAGAGGTGCGAGGACGTTTCTACAAGGCCTATCATCAAAGCTCGCTCCCTTAGAAACAAGGTGATCAACAATAAGAATTGCTTGGCTAAGAAGCTGATAAAACAACAGACCGTCTGAGCTTTCATATAAGGGGATATGATTCCAAGTAAATTGAGTGTATAGGCTAAAGGTCTATGGTTGCTGTCGAGGAATAATTGTTTATGCGAATCATAGTCCTCCCGATTGAAATAGGACTTTGCCGGTTCTGCTTGGTGACAACAGTCCATGGAGTAAGAAGTAGCCAAACAGGATTCGAGTTACTGGAAAAGGAATGAACAAAATTTTTGCGGCTTTCTTATACAGTCGTGGTTACACGTGGCAATACAACGTACTTGTGACAGGGTTACTGATCAATGTCCAGAAGATTGGAAGTCCTTTCCTGTCGATATTGTGAGTGACGTTTACGTTTTCTCCTAAAAGAAATCCGGACAGTCTGGATATAGCCGAATGGTCGGAAAGAGTTCTGCCCAGGCTTGTTTGGTTCATCTTCTGTTGTACAGGTGTGGCATGTGACTCACCAATGAATACGACTCCATAACGTTAAGATTGGTTTGGCGAATAAATAACCTACGTCGCCCTGCATGAACCAATGGGTGAAAATATTGAGGAATGTCAATAGCCACAATGAAGTACTAGGCGATGGTGACAGGGGGATTGTTCCACAGCTTGAAGCGTTTACCAAGAAGTGAGTTGGTTCTAATCGTCCGCGTGGATTGAGAGGCAGCAGGTCCGAGGTTCACGTGACGCACAGGATAAAGCTGACCTAGAAGATAGAAAGCTGAACAACTTGAGAGCGCCTACACTGGCATCTCGCCGTCAAGTTTATGCCACCACATGGCTGACTGACTAGCTGTTATTTATCTCGGAAGACCCATTCATGTGCACCTTCCGGTTTTCCATCCATTTACTCCTTATGCCTTGCAGCCCGAGAATGACCCTTTGAACCCTTTTTGATATGTTCCAATTTCATGGAAGCTTAGCAAAATTTCTTCCATTTTGCTCGAATTTCCAGCTGTTTCGTTGTGTAGCGTTCGCCTTCGGTATTATTTCCACAGTTACACCCCTCTTCAACCAGTTTTGCCAGCTTTAAGACAAATTAACCTTTTGACCCTGATCCTCAAAGTTGACGGGCATTATCCTCCCCCCTGCTTACGTAATCAATCCGTCAACCCTCTGCGTACATATGTTCAGCTATCTTGAATACTCTTGCTCTGTCACCGACGGGATCATCTGATCATGCACCGTAGCATGCTTTGGGCTCATCCGGAATACACCATCATTATCTTTATTGTGATTAAAAATTTCAAGAAGCCAATGTTGATGCTATCCTCCATATAGTGTCGCTGTAGCTCTAGGTGATTGACTACTGGACAAGGGATGGAAGTCGTTTTGAGGCATTTCGTTGAGCCAGACTACATAAGACGGTTTTGCCCCAAAATATTGGCCGGAATTCCAAAGATCAGTTTTTATCGGCGCTTATCTGAGCGACCTTGCTTCCGGAAATGGAAAAAGCCTGAATGGAAAGCGCAGTAAAGTGGCGGGATCATTTTTGAACCCGTATTTCAGGCAGCTGGAGAGAAATATAGATCTGTCTGACTCTGCTCAGCAAGCCTGCTACTGGTGGCCGACCTTCAAAGAAGCTCGTACGTAAAAGAGTCCACTCTCTGAGCAGGTTGCATTTTATAGGTAATGATCAACAGCCCTTTGGGCAGGTCCTCGTAAAGTGTGCTGACACTGGGAACAGGGATACTTCCTTGGCTTCGAAGGGACACGTCAAATTCTTAGCCGTGAGAAAGCTCATATTGAAGCCAGATAAGTCGTTCAGTTGGCCAGTGTCCAACAGTAAGAGCAAGCTCAACCGTGGACAAAAAAAGCCCATGACTTCGTACTGGCTTTGAAAAATGCAAAGCTGACCTCCAGAAGCGCGTACTATCTTTATCTCCGGAAAAGTCTCTGAAAACTAAAAGGGATCTTAAAAAATGGTCCGGAGAGAAAGACGGAGAACAGCATCGAAACTTGGCCCTCCTCTTCGAAAGCAGGGTCGGCACCTGCAACTTAGTTCCAAGTGCTAACTCTCCTTCCTTTCATGTCACGCGGTGCATTGAGTGGGTGGGGAAGCCTAACCGTAGTTCACAGAATACACTTTGCTTTGGGAACAGACGGCCCTCAAGTGACGTCAGAGGCTGACATTTATGATCGTACAAGGTTCAGCAGAACCTAGCCATAGCTGAGGCAATAATTTGGAACCCTCTTTATTTTAAGCCGGTGCTCGCACCCAGCAAATGTGTGGCGTAGGTGAAAAGGTTGGGGTGCTGTGGCAACTACTGTTCAGCATGCGAAAGCAAAGGCATCCCACCCAGGATCATATGGAGAATCAATAAACGTGGACCCACAAAACCCACAGGCAGTACGGAAGCTTGATTTGACTCCGTAAGCAGGCGGTGCTACACCGGGTTGAATTCTTTTTGAAAATCTGGGTAAAAGACATCAACTGGCCCTCCATTTTTCCTTATACTGGTCACTTTCTCCAAGTGGCACGGTAGGTTGGATAGGTTTCATCGTTTCCGAAGAAATGCGGGCGGGATTCCTGGATCGGTTCGTATTGTTCTGGATGCCGCACCGTCCAGGTCTCTAGGGACTACTGAGCTAAAGTTCACTGGATTAAGCTTCTCACAGATACTTTTCCAATCTTCTTCGTGCGTGAGGGTGGCTGCCGAAGTCAACCACTCCTCAAGCCATACCTCGGCCTTAAGTAGGGCACTTGGTAGTTTAATAAGTGGTACTACCGCTGCTGGTGGTGACAGATTAAGATCACTTTGAGGATAACGTATGGGCCAGTTGCTCCGGTTCCGGTTGTCTGTCTGATGCTGTTGATGCCCCCCCAAACCTAGAAGGAGGTTCTCCTTCTCGACTTAGACGGGAGGAAGGCTTTTTGAGAGCGTTGTTATTTCGTCTTCATAGAACATTCTCTAGAATAAACTGCACGAGTAGTAAACTTCTCTCTGATCCTTGGACGGTGCTTGTCGCCGCTTACCACTAACTCCAACCGTCTTACTCAACAGGTTGTTTCTTCTAAGTGCAAAGCCGAAGTAGGCTTCGGGTTTGTTTTTGTATTCTTGCCGAGCATCTCTCCATGTTCTTTAGTACATTCGACTTGATCCTTAGGGCCCATTTCGTAACTTCCAAATACTGCAGGGGGCTGCGACACCCTGCCTTTGCTTTATACGTCCTCCAAGTCACTTACTTTCTGCTGCCTGCTTTTCAAGCCCACCTTCGTTGAGCTAGGACCGCCGCCCTAAAACCCTGGGATAATAGGCGTCCCAAACCGGTAGCGGTATTACGTTAATTTACTCTCACTTTGCTTGAAACTTAAGTAAGTTCAGTTCCTCTTCCCAGACTAACAAGAGAGCCCTCGACTAGAAGTCCTCTGCCTTTATACTGGACAATTTTTTTCTCATTTTTCCAAAACTGACAATGATGGCAGGCTACAACTGGGAGAAAAGCATTGCGTGATCACTGTTGCCTCTTTTGACCTCAATGGTCATGTTCGAAATATCACCTAAGCATATTGTTGTTGCGTAGTCCGCTGCTAACTCAATCGGCCCCAACCATCACCTCGTATCTCGGTTAGTGTGTTAGGTAACAGCCTCGCGGTGCCTCAGGATTGTCAGAGTTTCCCCCAGCCGTCTTGTGAGTGTTGTTCGGATCAGTGGATTAGGTTCAGGGCCAACAATTTCTCGGTGGATGAAAGGCTTATCCTTGCCTGTTACAACAGCTTCCGCGAGCCAAAGTGCCCCATCAACTTTTTCCTCTGACGCAAAATACGGATAATCTACATGCAAATAACCGGCCCTTGGCTTTGACAGCTTGCGCTTGTTGAGGTTCTAGCTGCTTTCACGCAGTTATGCTAGACTGCCAATAGCAGCGCAGCTCCCCACCGATTATTCATTCCTTTCTCTTTGCCCTGACTACCGGTAAGTTCCCTGGTTCCAGGCGGTTCATACACTTCCCCGGTCACTGCTACATTTCCGAGACCACGAAGACATCCACCATCTGCATACGTACTCGCAGACTACATTGTTTATTTTCCTTACTTGCTCCATTCATGTGAGCAGCTTGTAGAACGGCTCTCGTCATACTGGCATTGGTGCTGGGGAAGGAGATGCAATGCTTCTTTTCTGGTCTCAGGAGTCCCTAATATTTTGACAGGACTAAATCCATCTATCCTTAAGAATGGCTCTTTTGTTTAATCCCCGAGCCAGTCCCCGGCAATGCCGTGTGGGGATGATGTCTCTCCCGCCGATAGCGCGTTGACTTTCGTGGGCTGTTACTTCCCATAGGTTGCCCGCAAAATCGATTCTCTTAAGAATTATATGTGGCAGGGTTGTAAGCGTTTGGTTTTCTCCTCCTTGTTCACCGAGACCTTTTTGGCCCAATGTGTGCAGTGACCTACCCGCTCTAGGGTAAAGTTTCTCTCCAGGGTTCCTCAACTCGTGCCTATGCCTGCCAGCAACCAAACTTGGTGTCTAGAATTTCAAAATTCCACTAGCAATGACCTGCAATGTGTTCTGCCTGTAAAGCCGCCGAAGCACAGTTTTGATTTTTATCTTTTGAATAGACGTTGTGCGAGAGACATCTGTCATGAATAACGCGAACAAGCTTTTCTTAATAGCTTTATTTCTTTTCCGTGGCTTACCTGAAAATACCTTAGTCGAGGTTGGCAACCGCAATTTTTGTCTGCTTGTTGGGCCGTGTCGTTGTTTGTCCACTCTCCTTTGGTTTACGGAACAGATGAACGTTTCCTCTGGCCATTTTGAACGACTCTGCTTGGCAGCTCGCCTGAGATGGGCTATTGTCAAGTGAGCTTTGTAATCTGTTTCTCGAATAAAGAGCCAATATTGCAGATAGAAAATATTTCAGGGGAAAAATATTTGTAAGCTTCTGTTCATCCGGCATTTTGTTTCGCGGATCAGTGCTGGTTGGCCTCACAGTAATAACAGCGACGGTTTTTTGGAGACTCTCGAATCGCACCAGAAGCATCATCAAATTCCTACAAGCAACAGCATGGACGGATAATTTGTCCTTGACATTGTATTCCCCGTCAGCACTCCTGATATCACTAATCAAAACAGCGATCACCTTCCAGGAGTGACCCCGTCACGGATCGTGTAAGTTCGGTCATCCTAGCTCTCGCCATTCAAATGAATCACTTCTGTCGTTTCGACATCTCATCTTCCATGCATCTGGCCCCTCCTAACACTGATAATCCACTATCCCGACTGGAAAGACTTCCTTAGCCGAGAGCTTCACATTGTAGTCAGCTCTACTCCAACCCCTTACACTGCTTCAGCGCCAATAACCCATGTGATGATTCCTGCCCCCAGTTTTGTAGGTCCCCTGCTCTTATAGCGTTAGTAGGCTAAGCTGCAAATTGCCCTTGCCAGGTCACTCCACTCCACAATTCCGCTACGCGTCAGTCAGCTGCACTTGGAGCTGCGTTCCAAGCTCAAGTGGCACCTAAAAGAACAGGAAGTCATCGTTTGAGCACATCCCAACAAAACTGACCACCTAACCAAAGCACTTAGTAAAAGGCTCAGCTACTCTACACTTGCTTTGCCAAAGCCTCTGATCTGCGGCTCTTCTGCCGCCAACACACCAGCGTCTATTTCTGAGGTCTTCAACAAAAAATTTCCTTCCTCGCTTATCACCAGTTCTGGTGTCCCTCTATCTTCCACCTATCCCAGCGCTTCAGTCATTCTCTCAGATCTCCTACGCTCATCATGATATCAATAAATTAGTCTCCTTCACTAAAAGTTCTCCAAGACCGGGTCCAGATTGTCCCCCACCGGTGAGTCTCCGTTTATGCGGTCCGGCTCATCTTTGCTGTTACTTTATGTATAGACAACCCCGGTGCTTTCCAAATTCGTTTTTCCACAATGGGAACTTAACCACCTCGCTGTGCAAAATGGCTCACAACACGGCCTGGAAAACTGTCAGCCCAATGACCACACCAGGTGGTGCGGGAAGTCATGGAGAGAGTCACTGAAGAAACATTGTCCACCATCTCTTATCTGACAACCTCTTGAATCCTAACCAGCATGGTTCTCCGAACTCGCTCTTGCTCCTCCTCCCAGCTGGACATCCCCAGTGTCCTACTGTCCGCCACTGGTGCCAACAACCCTACAACTGTTCTTCTTAACATACCTAAAGCCTTTTGCTAGACCGGGAAGGTATATGTTCTCTTTAACATGATATTTTGTCATATCAGATCCCCTCCTCTCTTTCCATCTTCGTATCTTTCCCACAGAACATAAGCCGCGGGAGTAGATGGCCACCTATCTTCTGCCAAGGCCATTACCAGTAGAGTCAGCTAAGGTGGTGTCCTAGACCCTTTGCTCGTCATCCACATTGACGACATACTTTCGTCTGCTTGCCTCGTAAAGGCACTCCTCCTGATGGTGATGTAAAAATAGCTTGCTCCTCATACTCTAACGCTCCACCTGCAGCCCGCAGTGAAATAACGGAGAACTGACCCTCTCTTCGAACTTGATGCACCACAAGTTACACGAAAATCTCTGCTGAAAGAAGCCTCCTAATACCTGGGGAACGCACCGTACCGTCCAGCCAAAATAACCTGAACAGTCTCCCCAGCAGCAGCTATCCCGGTGTTATTAATGTCGGCAAAGGCCACCCCTGTTTTTTAACTTCTCGGAGCGTACGTCGTTCGGAACTGCTAAGGCATGGTAAGCCGAAGGCCTGACCCACCGGCTTTTCTTACTGCCTACTTGTCGCCCTTACATGAGTCTCTAAAATATGCGACCACCCAAGGAGTACTGCCCAAACACCTGCACCCACTGGACACGTTCCTTTACTAGGGCCTCTGAGCGTCCTCAGTATAAAGTACCGCCAACGCAGTTAGCTTTGAAACTTTAAGCTTCTGTGGATTGGTCTCACAAGGCTCAACCTAGTCTTTCCCCTTTGAGCTAATGTAAACCCAAGTTTACGAGCCCTTCCGCATCTTATTACCTGCCCCTGCCTCCATCAGCTCCGTCCTCTCCCGTTTCTCTCTTCTGCTCCAATCCAATCTCCATCTGAGGTCCCGATTCTTCCTGTCTGCTTATTTTGAAACAAGAAATACTGCGCCCCTAGTACTAGTGAAGTCCCCCCACCGTATGCTTTTAGGCACGCACCTTCTGCAAGCTCAACTGCCTGCAATGCTATATCGCTAGCCAACGGATAGATTTCCACCGACCTGGCCTTCAGAACAGGCTTTACCCTAATAACAGTATTAATAACATCAATGATAATAATAATAATAATAATAATAATAATAATAATAATAATAGTAATAATAATAACAATATTATTGGAATATTTTTTGACCACGATCGAAAATCACGCTCGAGCGCATAATCACCGTGCACAGCTTTCCTCAATATGAATTATGCACGAATTTTAGGAGCAAGAATTAAAAGTTTCAACAACACCGCAACATAGCTGGTAACGGTTTGAGAGGATCAAGCCAATACCTGTTTGCTCGGCAAATACGAGCCGGTTTCGAGTTCGGGTTTGGCAATGGCCCCCCTTGGGAATGCTGAAAAGAGCGGTAATACATATGGCTAAAGATGCGTTATACACCCAAAAAGGTGAAAGCCATGGATGACGGAGGCCTATTGGGGTTCCACGAAAGGAGTAGATTACGAACAGGTGGAAATGTAAAAAAATCCAGAATTGTACTCAAAAACTTCGATGAATGTGAAAAGAAAGGCAATCCGTAAAGATTATGTGAACCGTGAACGACGGATCTGCCGGGGTTCAATAAGCGGAGTACATTAAGGAACTCAAAGACATGGAACAAAGTGTGTGAAAGTGCTCTTGGGAACATTAGTGTACTCGAAGGGAACATTATTCCACAAAAAGGTGAGGCTAACTTCCAGACCAATGGCCTGCACCATGCAAAAAAGAGAGGGCGCAACTGGATGATCCTGTATTAGTGAAGAATCAATTTCAAGCGTTGTGCAGTTCGAAGGAATAATGAGATCTTGCAACAGGTACCGGAGTGGAAAGTCTCGGCATAGGCTCGAGCTTTATTGTGCCGATAGGCTGAAAATACACATTGACTTATTGGGTCTCGGTGTCATTCAGCTTCATTATTGGAGACAAGCGGTGAGGAGGTCAATTGACCTCGCTTTCGGGTGACACGTCTTAACTTACGAAGAGACAAATTCTTGTTACGTATTTCACCTAGGATACTGCGTTGTTTCAAATGGGATCCAGGACTAATCAGGGAACGGCTGCCACTGGTGACTTGCATCATCCCGTAGGTAAGGGTAGCCTGACAAGGTAAGTGTTACGTATTGTCTAATCATCCGCGTGTGGCGAGGTATGACGGAGGAAACTGACGGCTGTTAGCGGCCGGTGTAGTAGCAGGTTGCGCGAGAACTGTTGTTTGTGAAGGCCTCGGTAGCGATATCGGTAGAGGGGGCGTTGCGTTGGAAGAAGCTAATCAATCTACTTAGAAGCAATCCGAAGTATACAATGTCGTGTGGCTTGATTGCAGTCCCTGTCGCTCTGAGAGGTTCCAGTAAGACCTCTGCCAGCGAGAGTCAAAATGTAATCCTTGGTCAACGAGAGCGAAGACTGAGATGATGGGGTTTGACAGACCTGAAGTAAACGGGGTTTGTGGTCTGGACATGGTTCCAGTCGTGGGTTACGATAGCAAATTACGACAACGTGCGATGAGCTGTTTGAGTAGGTATAAGCACGGCAAGGATGACGTATCGTTTAGACTCTCAGTGGCAACTATTCCACACTGATCAGGTTTTTAGTGCTGCAGTTTAAATGACGTGGGATGGGATTGAGCTATACAGCTACAGGCTGGGAAAGTCGAGTACTTCGGGTAGGCTACTGTGTACTGATTCGAAGGTAATACTGATTTGTATTCTGGCGTAGCAGAGCTCGGAAACTAAAAACCCAAGGCTTCATATTTATGAAAAATGAAATGTGGCAGCTCCCATAATAACCCGCTTGTGCAGAATGCAGGCCAGCGTGGAGGCTGTAAGATAGGTTCAAAATAAGAGTTCTCCAGTGAAGGGAACTGGTGCCCTGTTGACGTAGCACTATATTTTTTACTCTGTTCCGGTCTGGTGGTTATCCCGCAATGAACAAAGAGTGACGAACATTATAATAACACCGTAGGAGAAACCATCAAAGGTGTCGGTGGTGATACGCTAGGGCAAACCCGTCTCGTGCAGAGAAATATGGAGGTGGGTTTGGCTGTGCTCTGACTCGAAAGTGCTGGCATACTAAGATTATACTTGAATGTGGGCAACGTAATCTCATGAAATGGTGATTGCACGGTTATTGTGATATCTTCGTCATCGCTAGCATACCTAAGCGCAGGACAACACCAGTGTGAAGGGGGGTTCAGAAACAGTGCGAGATGATAACTGGACGGGGTTGAATTTTTGTCGGGGAACGAGCTCTAAAGGTCTACATTCAGTGCTCATGGTAGCTGGCAACGAGGCCTGCTTCAGGCAGGGAGATATCACGATAAACATCTGTAAGCATCCGGCACGTGGCTTTCTGGGAAAGATCCACACTTATTCAGACATTGTACTATTTTTTGTAGTTGTATCACAGTCAACCATGTTACTACTCCTCCCCCAAGAGCCAGTACCCGCATTCCATGTCCTCCCGTTTTCGACACCCTGGCATCTCCAGCAGTGAACACTGCCATCATTGGGCTGCTGTGAATTCCAGTTTTTTCACTGCGATATTCTGACTTTCCACTTATCTACTTTCGTTGTCTGTGCTGACCCACTCATGCTGTCTTTATCTGCCCTTTGTACCTTGAGCTGTTACCTTGATCCTGTTACAGCCCCCTGCCCTAAGCAAGTTGCCCCGGCAGGCTGTAACCACTATCTACTATCTCCCAACTAGCTTCAAAGATCCCCCGAATTACCGCACCATTGCCTCGTTCTTCTTTCTTCCCATCAATCGCTGATCCTCAGCTGGGGCATGCCCATACCGCGTTTTCCCGCTAGCTTTACTTTCCGTCCTCCTCCTATAGTCACATCTCCCTTAGTGGTAGCTAACTGTCTCAGGCTCTGCACTGGTTACTTCTTTCGCAGGTATATCTGGATAACAAACCCACGTGTCCGCTTACTAATAGCTGTTCTGCGAGATCTGTCGCAACCGGGCCTCCTGATCCTGGATCATATGCCCTTTCCGCGGATACAAGCCCTCCTGTGTAATCAAGGAAGACAAATCTTACCAGTCCCGAGGGTGTGGGTGCTGTCGGATCCGCAGAGTTGGCCAGCGCACAACGGGAATCTAGGTAGTCTACAACTACTTGCGGGCGCAAACGGTTTGGTGTTGTACATCTCTGATGTTCACCTCACTAAGTGTCTTTTAGATTGGGTACTCAGCGCACGGTATTTCCCACGCACTAGCGCAGGTTTGAGTCGCATGCTCTCTATCTCATCCATCTGACTCATTTGATAAAGCCGGCTGAGGACCACATGCCTCCGCATTCACCATGCTACGGTTCGTTCACCTATCTTTCTTGTCATCATTCGCATAGCTCCCCCTTTACCGTCATTCTTCAACCGTGTGTACACCCTCCCACTTTGTCCCTACTCTTAGTACTCCCCACCGTGATATCTCTCACTGCCGGAGGCCACAACTGCCCCACTCACTTTCCTCGCTCGGCCCCATAATTTTAATTTTCCTTCTCACCCGTATCTCAGCCACTGCTTCAGTTGGATCCTTTCGGCTGACTCCACTAGTCAATGGCCGGCAGGCATGCAGCTCTCCAGATTCACGGTCTTAAGTCCGCCAAGCACATGTAGCTGAGGCCGACGGTTCCGTCACAAATTCGCAGGCGCTGGCGCCTGGTCTTCTTTTCCGGCCCCCCACCGTACGATCCACCAGCAGTAAAATGGTCAAGTTGGTCAAACGTGACCCTTTTTTCTTCCCTTTCTAATCAGTAGTTTCCTCTATTTTCCTACATTTTTACAACAACATTCTCCTCTGTGCTATCAATGTCGCTCTCCATCCTCTTACTGCCCCTCACCTGAAATGCAGCCATGTTCAGGCCACCTGTATCTCGCTTTCAAAATGTACGGATCTCTTCGTCTATACCTTTTAACCCATCCACCTTCCTCCGTCTCTTGCTCTCTCCCTATTCTACGCAGAGTTTTGCGCCCTGATATCAGTTCTTCCCTGCAGAATCTCGATGTTCCATACCGCGTCCACTGTTGACTTTCCTCTTCATACATAAACGTACTTTTTACTCGTCGACCTTCTTCACTCCAGCTCTCATAACATGTCTAGCTTCTGTCGTACATAAGGCCCGTATATCAGCTAATGCTCGTGGGTTCAGCTATTTTTCACGACCAGACCTCAGCCTTCAGGTTTGCTGGGCGTCCATTTGAACCCATCAACGTGTTCATTCAAACTCTTCCATCATCATTTTTTGTGTACATCATTATATCTATAAATTTATCTAGCTTACATCTGCCATGAATTTCCCAAAATGATCATGAATATCTAACCAGAATATCAT
Organism: Fasciola hepatica; assembly: GCA_948099385.1. Taxonomy (NCBI): domain Eukaryota; kingdom Metazoa; phylum Platyhelminthes; class Trematoda; order Plagiorchiida; family Fasciolidae; genus Fasciola; species Fasciola hepatica. Next base: position 31,035,086 of record CANUEZ040000043.1, on the reverse strand, counting down.
TTGTAATGTTTCATAATGTATCTGGCATGCTTCATGCCCCTCCGAGGTAAACCACCACTAAAACCTCCCAAGAATCGATCAGTTTGATGCAAAATTGCACACCCAGCTGAACACGCAGCCTAAACCACTTGCTACCGCCAACATCTTGTGGGTCCTGTTCCAATACGACTTCTTGCTGTGAGGCCTGAGTGCATCATCCAGGCTAACACAAGCTGCAATTGACAAGGCTGTAAGAGGCGCCGATAAGGCATATTAAAAAGATGTGCTCGTTTTTAGGTTCTTAAAGGAAAATCATGACGGCAGTATACAACACATCCTGGGAGGTTTGTGGAATAAAACATATCGATCGAAAAACCACCAAACGGAAATTATGTTTGACCGAATGGTGTCTCCTCGGTTAAACTGTTCATGCAACCAGATATCGACCTGAGCCAGATCATTTCACACCAATGCTTTGAATGAGCAACTGAAAGTTCAGGAGCATTTCCAAAAAAAACTTGGATGCTCGCAGAGAGCCCCACGATTTCTTCGCAAATAAGCTACACAAGCTGGACAGTTGTTCCTAAAACAGTCCTCCCGGCACGTGGAAATCGCATGAGCAGTGCGGAAGGAAAGCGGGCAGTCATGTAGGAAAAATTGGGGACTGACCGAATCTAGTCCCGTTTCCCCACCTGAATGTACCACGCTCACTACTGAGGCGACCAAAGCAGGCATAGAAGCAGTTCAGGAACGCGATGGACGCCCAGTCATCTGCGCTACGATTTTTCTAAGTACTGCAGAAGGATTCTACCACCAAATGCAGAAGGAAGTTATGGCGGTTCCCTGAGTGGTACTTTTACTGCAAAAGTAACTATTCAGAAGATCCCGCAAAATACAGTTCCGATCACGAAATAAAAGCCCGCAGCGGTTGGACAATTCCAGAAAAATGTTTCCTCCAAACGCATTCAATTGCGTTCCGGCGACAATGTTTGCCACAGTTTGGTGAGAAGCTAAAATGTTGCTGGACTTTTCTGGTCGGCACAGAAGCTTCGCTGAGCTCCCATCCTAAAAAGCTGTTCACAAGTTACCTTTCAAAGTATATTAAAACCAGTGTGCTGTCCCAGAGTTCGATCCCCGGAAACATTCGAAGAAACTTTTCTCAGATATCATAACAATTTCAAAGCTGTCACTTTAAGATAACACCAGAAAACCGGAGAATACCATGCCCGAAACAGCTCACAGAATGGTTCAACGTAGCGTGGCGTGAAGCATACACGGTTCAGCAAAGAGCTTGTTCGTGTTTTAGGTTCTACGGAAGTGCTAGTGCTGGGAAGAAAACCCACGGTTACTGGTCGTCTATAACGGGTCTCTATTCTGTGCGGCGGAACTGAAAAGCTTTCTTGGAAGAATCGCGTGTCGACATCCGCGTACGGCGCCACGCCATCCCCACTCTAACGGTGCAGCAGAGAACGTGATGCGCTCCGTGGAAAGTGCGCTAGCGTGGGCCAACTTGAGAACGTTGCCTGACCTGGAGGCGTTTCTCGACAGTTTCCAAATAGAATGCCACAAAGCAGAGCCTACAACAACCGAGGTGGGCTTGGCCGTTCTATCTATGTCCGAAAGATTGCGGTATCCGGTAATGTTTCCCTATTATGGCGACTTCGCTTCCAAACTTCGATCGGATTGCGGAGCCATCACCAGACAAGTTGGTCAATCTATGGTACAGATTACGGATTTGAATGGTGTGTCAGTGCATGGACGCCAGCTCAGCTAAATACACTTCAAAGTAGCACTTGACGATGCAAGTGACCACAAGAATGAGGCAACTGAGGATCTAGACGGCGACTGGGCTGATGCCAGTGGCCAATGTGGCCTGCTAACCGAAGCGATTACCAAAGTGACTGGGCCGCGATCGCCAGTTCAGTCCGAAGATCAGAAAGACGGGGGAGTCAAATTGAAGAGGTCTTTTTGAGGGAGGAAGGTTGTGATGATTCAAAGGGAACCACACGTGATGCACCCGGGTACAGCTTCGTAGCTACACACGCTGAGGGACCTCGACTGATTAGGATCGCCGAGGAAAAATACATTGGGAGCTCGCTGTGATTCGCTAGGTTCTAATCCATCGATCATCTTCCTTATCTCCCCTGTCATAAAAATAATGTGCCACATCGCAGTCTCCGTTTACTTGCTACTCTGGCTTATTTAAGCTGCGGGTGCGGTGGTTCGGATGCACCCCGTCCGTCTGAACTTAGATATTCGCACATGTTTTGCTTTCATGCTGCTTGGTGCACGCTGTGCAATGCACCGTTTATCATTTTTTCCGGGGCAACGGAACTTGGTGCAGCTAACGAGCAGGACGCTCATTGGACGTTATTTAAGCCTGATCGTAAATGACATATGGGGATATGAGAGCTAGGGAGAATTGGGGGGTAATTTTTTTGCTGTCTGGGCTCACGCTGTCTTTTGTGCTCTTGATTCGGTGTTCAGTTTGTTATTAACTTCTGGCTAGAACAGCGTTGGCCCGGCACTTACATTTTGGTGCCCCGAAGCATGGTCTTGATTATGTGCATCTAGTTTTAGTTTATCTACCTAAATTGAAGCTACACGGTTATTATCTTTCTACCCACTTCGGAGCATGTGAGTCTACCCAAAGCAATTCCTGTTCGGCCACCGGCGGCCGGTCAAAGGGGTTTTGGGTTTCCTGGGAATCCAAACCAAAATCCCTCCTGCTCTTTCTGCAGCCAGTTCTAGAAGTGACTCTATTCAACAGTGAAATTGACTCAGTCATGCAATACCTACCGTTACCAAGTTGAGGTTACTGGAAGCTGGCCAACGAACATTAAACTACCTGCTCGGTCAGACTGTCTCTGGATCTCCCATTCGGATCTTTGAGCACCATGGGTATAAGGCCTTCGGGCCGGCAGTTCGAGGCTACCTCCTGCCTGTCACGTTTTGTGTTGTGACGATCCGCGCCAACTTCGAGTCAGCCGGTAGCTCTTATGTGTCTAGCAACGCGTTGGAAACCTGCTTACTGAAGTTGGCCAGCATAGAGAGAAGGGGCTTGAGAATAGAGAAGTGAACTCATCTGTGTCTGCCACCTAGCTTCCACTTAGTCGGCTCATACCAAGGAGGACCCTGCGCCACTGGTGAACTCGCCTTCCATTGCAGCAGCCAGCAGGAAGGAACAGCCCTTCAAATGTTTTTGGAACCGGAATATGTAACCTTGTTGAAAAAGCTCTCAGGGTTCCTCTTCCGTAGGCACTTGTTGCCTCCTTCGCCATTGCCGTTCCTTAAGCAGGCCTCGAAAACCCGTGAAGAGTCCTTGGACTGAAAGTAATTGGAATGAGCTTCGGAACAATTTATCAAGTTATGCGCAAAGCCTAATTCCCACCTTGTCAAGCTCCACCCCCTCACTCGAGTGGCACTGTCTCTTGCGCTCACGCGCTGCATCGTAAGATGGCAGCCTCCACTGATCATAAACTATGCCAAACTTTAGGTTTTTCCCTCTGCGCCTTGATTGCTCATTGTAGCCACCGGTATTGTTCAACCGGCAGCCTATTTGTTGATCAGTCTGTGGAGGCCGTTTTGATGATGTTCCACTCTTCTGCAAATCAGTGGTAGATGGTACACCAGCCTATAATCTCCACTCCTTTTTGAGTAGTGGTTAAGTGGAGACTCTTTTTGTCCTTCCGGGGATAATGTGGCTCTAATAGGGGAGCCTTTTTTAGAAGAAATCAAATGACCACGTTGTCACCTTCCTCCGGAGGCATATTGTACTTTAGACGGCTGATTTTATCGGAGGCTCGGAATGACATCAGAATAATCGGACTCTGGCTCTCCTGCTCTCAATGCCCGGTAGGGTGTTTGGTACGGTGAACGGGGGTTTACGGTGAACTGGTTTATGCTTGTGTGATGGACTTACGCATTTTTATGACAGACTTCTGCAAGCTACATGCCTGCAGCTCAGTCAAATAGGTTCAACAAAACTGGGGTAAAACGGACGAAGTATAAACAGTGGGAGCTGAAGGTACATGAAAATAGAAAAAAAGAGATCAGGAATTCAAAAGGCAATTTTATTTAACTCTCGTCTTTGTTTGTCGGTACCAGTTCCGGATAGGGCACAGGAGAGGGTTGTGCACAATGTTTCTATAAGGAAGGCTTGAAAGTTGAAATCAGGTGGTTGGGACGAATCGACAAAAGAGACGTCAGAGTGTAGTGAACGCGCTGGATCCTTTGGCATCTTGTAGGCTAGGGCCACGCAAGATCCCACGTGTCCTTTGACGAGATAAGCCAAAAGAAAGTTCAGGGAAAGGGATGAAAAGAGGCTACTATTTATCGATCCGTAGCAAAGGGCCATGAAGGCTTGTCTCAAAAGGCCGAAGAAAATTGCGAGCGAACAATTTAATAAGACTGCAGGAACACGTTGAAGAATGAGCTTAGAGAAAGCCTTTGATGGTGTAAGGAAATACCCGAGTCTTCTCACTTGAAAATATAAGTCTTGGTATACCGACACAGTACCGAGCATGGAATATCCATCGCAGACTGGTCTCCAAGCCAACGATCCGATACCGGAAGGGGGTCTCCCTGAGTGGGGATTTGGAATTTGATGTAAGGGGATCCTTAGAGAGGTGTGAGTCAAGGAGACTGAAAGCATGTCCAAGTCAACTTAAGGAATTCGGTTTTGAGCCCGAATGGGGGGGGGGCATTCCATTCAAGATGGGTCTTTGTGGAATTTCTTGAAAGTCGCGTAGTTAGAAATAGCTTGATAAAGGAAAACGTCATCATTATATTAAAGAATGTTTGATGGAAAAGAAACCGAATGATAGGTAACGTAGGGTTAAAATAGAAAAACCAGTCCTCACATGGGTGTTTTCCTGGTTTGGAATGCGATAACGACGAAAAGGACACCGCGATAACCATGCAATCATGTCTACGTCCGATTTCCTTGATCATACTCGAGCAAATCTCAGTACGATGGCACCATCGGGTAAGAGCATAGATGAACTCACGTTACCGTTCCAAGCCCCCTGACCGATTGCCTCTAATGTATCACCTCTGCCACCCCAATAGTTTCATCTACTTTACGGCTCCTCAGAAACTACCCAGTATAGAATAACCACTATGCTGGAAGAGACAGTAACAGCAAAGGGCTACGCTAACAGTGTGCCAGTCTCATTCGCTCACAGTCTGTTATTTCAAACATATCTTGTCGCCTCTTTGCCAAACTGCTTTCTGCGTAAGCAAACGGTACTGGGGGTTATCATTTCTAACTGCTCTAAACCGTGAGACCCTAGGTCTTTTATTAGTATCCGAGCGATGCCGTGCCAACGTGCAAAATCATAAATCCTTTGAGATGCATACACCGTTACCAAACTAGTGTACGCAACTCCGTTAGCCTGCAGCAGTATAGCACAAATCCACCGCGAGCCTATTTTTACTTAGAATGTGGAGTAGGTGCCATTAACTGCTCAAATGAAACTTCATCCATGCTTCACTCACACAGACCTAACCAGTCCATTATCTATTGTCTTCATATATCATCATAACCCACAGCTGGAACCACGTCCAGACTGCAACTCCCCTTTATTTCAGGTCTGTTGTCTCCCACTATCGCAGTCACCAAACTGGATAACCAAGGACGCCACTTTGACTCGTACGGACAGAGACTCAAATAGAACCCACCGTAGAAACTGGGACCGAAATCAAGCCACCCGACAGGAAATACTCCCAATAGCTTATCAGATCATTCAGCTTTCTCTAAAGTAACCAACACACATTCCAGTTCATGCGCATCTTGCTAATATACCACCAAACTCAGCCGATTGACCGACACATACTTTGCCCTGCTAGACGAAACACACCCATATGATGTCGTGCGTTACCAGAAACGACGCTGAATATCACTGAAGACAAATGCGTCGAAATATATACATATATATTTGTCAGTGAAACAGCATATTAACTCTCAAGTCCATGCGGAGATTTCCCAATTCATTATCCGTTACCACAGTCCACCTTTCCTCCGAACCGTAGCCGGTTGGAAATTGACTCTCCACTTCTCGAGGACCTTCCAGTTGAGCTTTCTCATTTCTGAATGGTACATGTTACTGATCCTGAATCTAAACTCACCTTTTTATGGACTGCTGTTTCTCCCACATCCACCAGTGTTCACTTTCACGAAATTGGTCTCGGCACCGTTTCGACACTCATTCCATTTATTGAACTCCGGTAAATCCGACATTCAGGGTCTGCATCGTCTTCATGGATCGCTATCCTCTCCGCATGCACCGACTTTCCCGAGAACACTTCTTTACAATTTTTTTCCCTTGTTTTCTTCCTTTTCTTCTTGTTCAAAATTTACTTTATCTGTAGAACATCAGCAGGCCTCCGTTCCTCCAGCTTGCATCATTCTCGTTCATAATGCGTCCTTGACACTGCGCTAACGGTTTTTTGATATTTCCACCGCCCAGCCCGGATTCGAAACCGATTTGAAACTGCCGCGCATACCATTAGTAAAATGATCCATTCAAATTGTTGTTGGCTATGTCTGTCTATCGCTGATACTCTCGAATTTCATACTATGAATTTGTGAATATTCCACCTTATTGAGTAAGGTGTCACACCATGATCATGCGCTAGCGCGTGCGTCTCGACCATGGCCGAGAAATATACCATTATCATCATTATCATCATTATCATCAAAAAGGGATAATACGGTGCACTAGAGTGCACCGGAAACGTTACGAAGTGCTTTTGCGATCTCTCGAGCGGTTCTGGTTTGCTAAACGCGATGACCAAGAGGGTTGTGCCGAACAACAGTGAGCTTAAGGCTTCTGGCGAGGACCAGATGGAGACTAAAAACCAAAGTATGCAGAATACTCAAGGAACTCCCAGCGAACAGACCCTTCCTAATTGTTTACAAATTTAGCGATGAAACTGACCAAGCACGCTGCAGCATGGAGGATGGATTTTTTTGGTTTGTAAGCAAACGGAAAAGAGTCAGGAGGCTTACTGAAATGTCTTCGAAGACTGGTTGAAACAGCCTTTTGAGTAAACTTGAGGACAGCAGATGTAAGCATAATGGGGGAAAATCGTTTAGAAACTGGAATGATGGAGTCTGGGCGTCACATACCGGGGATCTAAAATCCGGATAGAGACCAGCTTATCCGAGTGGTGATCGGTGTGGCCAGTTGTGCAGCACCCTTCTTTTGACGGCTGGGGTAGACCAGCAGGACCAATAGCCGACGAAGTTCCGGATTGGAGAAGAACTTCAAAAATGTCTACGGCAGAAAAAGATGCAGGATCCTTAGTTCGGCTGCTCTCCGGCCGAAGTTGGATTTTGTCTATCAGAAGACCTTTCATCTTATTTTCGGAGATCCGAAGTGCGCTAAAATATATGCACCTTTCCGCCCGTTAGGCAACTTATGTTCGATAAAAATCCCTACTGAGCCCCCCATCGTACTCCGCTTGTGGGCTGCGGCGAACTAGTGCAATCTCATCGGAGAGGCCTGGGGAGGAAATATGTTAGAGGGAAACCCGGATAGTTGTGAAATAAATCAACCCCCAAAGGCTGTCTATAGGTTTCGATTAAAAGCGGTCGGGCTTCTCCCTCCGTCCGCTATTCTCATGCTCCGTGCCACAGGTGCAAATCCCTTGCGAGAGGCGCTGGTCGGCTCCGCTATATGGGGCGATCAAGTCTCCTGCAATGAGCAGCCAAGGCGCAGAGGGAAAAACCTAAAGTTTGGCATAGTTTATGATCAGTGGAGGCTGCCATCTTACGATGCAGCGCGTGAGCGCAAGAGACAGTGCCACTCGAGTGAGGGGGTGGAGCTTGACAAGGTGGGAATTAGGCTTTGCGCATAACTTGATAAATTGTTCCGAAGCTCATTCCAATTACTTTCAGTCCAAGGACTCTTCACGGGTTTTCGAGGCCTGCTTAAGGAACGGCAATGGCGAAGGAGGCAACAAGTGCCTACGGAAGAGGAACCCTGAGAGCTTTTTCAACAAGGTTACATATTCCGGTTCCAAAAACATTTGAAGGGCTGTTCCTTCCTGCTGGCTGCTGCAATGGAAGGCGAGTTCACCAGTGGCGCAGGGTCCTCCTTGGTATGAGCCGACTAAGTGGAAGCTAGGTGGCAGACACAGATGAGTTCACTTCTCTATTCTCAAGCCCCTTCTCTCTATGCTGGCCAACTTCAGTAAGCAGGTTTCCAACGCGTTGCTAGACACATAAGAGCTACCGGCTGACTCGAAGTTGGCGCGGATCGTCACAACACAAAACGTGACAGGCAGGAGGTAGCCTCGAACTGCCGGCCCGAAGGCCTTATACCCATGGTGCTCAAAGATCCGAATGGGAGATCCAGAGACAGTCTGACCGAGCAGGTAGTTTAATGTTCGTTGGCCAGCTTCCAGTAACCTCAACTTGGTAACGGTAGGTATTGCATGACTGAGTCAATTTCACTGTTGAATGGAGTCACTTCTAGAACTGGCTGCAGAAAGAGCAGGAGGGATTTTGGTTTGGATTCCCAGGAAACCCAAAACCCCTTTGACCGGCCGCCGGTGGCCGAACAGGAATTGCTTTGGGTAGACTCACATGCTCCGAAGTGGGTAGAAAGATAATAACCGTGTAGCTTCAATTTAGGTAGATAAACTAAAACTAGATGCACATAATCAAGACCATGCTTCGGGGCACCAAAATGTAAGTGCCGGGCCAACGCTGTTCTAGCCAGAAGTTAATAACAAACTGAACACCGAATCAAGAGCACAAAAGACAGCGTGAGCCCAGACAGCAAAAAAATTACCCCCCAATTCTCCCTAGCTCTCATATCCCCATATGTCATTTACGATCAGGCTTAAATAACGTCCAATGAGCGTCCTGCTCGTTAGCTGCACCAAGTTCCGTTGCCCCGGAAAAAATGATAAACGGTGCATTGCACAGCGTGCACCAAGCAGCATGAAAGCAAAACATGTGCGAATATCTGAGTTCAGACGGACGGGGTGCATCCGAACCACCGCACCCGCAGCTAAAATAAGCCAGAGTAGCAAGTAAACGGAGACTGCGGTGTGGCACATTATTTTTATGACAGGGGAGATAAGGAAGATGATCGATGGATTAGAACCTAGCAAATCACAGCGAGCTCCCAATGTATTTTTCCTCGGCGATCCTAATCAGTCGAGGTCCCTCAGCGTGTGTAGCTACGAAGCTGTACCCGGGTGCATCACGTGTGGTTCCCTTTGAATCATCACAACCTTCCTCCCTCAAAAAGACCTCTTCAATTTGACTCCCCCGTCTTTCTGATCTTCGGACTGAACTGGCGATCGCGGCCCAGTCACTTTGGTAATCGCTTCGGTTAGTAGGCCACATTGGCCACTGGCATCAGCCCAGTCGCCGTCTAGATCCTCAGTTGCCTCATCCTTGTGGTCACTTGCATCATCAAGTGCTACTTTGAAGTGTATTTAGCTGAGCTGGCGTCCATGCACTGACACACCATTCAAATCCGTAATCTGTACCATAGATTGACCAACTTGTCTGGTGATGGCTCCGCAATCCGATCGAAGTTTGGAAGCGAAGTCGCCATAATAGGGAAACATTACCGGATACCGCAATCTTTCGGACATAGATAGAACGGCCAAGCCCACCTCGGTTGTTGTAGGCTCTGCTTTGTGGCATTCTATTTGGAAACTGTCGAGAAACGCCTCCAGGTCAGGCAACGTTCTCAAGTTGGCCCACGCTAGCGCACTTTCCACGGAGCGCATCACGTTCTCTGCTGCACCGTTAGAGTGGGGATGGCGTGGCGCCGTACGCGGATGTCGACACGCGATTCTTCCAAGAAAGCTTTTCAGTTCCGCCGCACAGAATAGAGACCCGTTATAGACGACCAGTAACCGTGGGTTTTCTTCCCAGCACTAGCACTTCCGTAGAACCTAAAACACGAACAAGCTCTTTGCTGAACCGTGTATGCTTCACGCCACGCTACGTTGAACCATTCTGTGAGCTGTTTCGGGCATGGTATTCTCCGGTTTTCTGGTGTTATCTTAAAGTGACAGCTTTGAAATTGTTATGATATCTGAGAAAAGTTTCTTCGAATGTTTCCGGGGATCGAACTCTGGGACAGCACACTGGTTTTAATATACTTTGAAAGGTAACTTGTGAACAGCTTTTTAGGATGGGAGCTCAGCGAAGCTTCTGTGCCGACCAGAAAAGTCCAGCAACATTTTAGCTTCTCACCAAACTGTGGCAAACATTGTCGCCGGAACGCAATTGAATGCGTTTGGAGGAAACATTTTTCTGGAATTTTCCAACCGCTGCGGGCTTTTATTTCGTGATCGGAACTGTATTTTGCGGGATCTTCTGAATAGTTACTTTTGCAGTAAAAGTACCACTCAGGGAACCGCCATAACTTCCTTCTGCATTTGGTGGTAGAATCCTTCTGCAGTACTTAGAAAAATCGTAGCGCAGATGACTGGGCGTCCATCGCGTTCCTGAACTGCTTCTATGCCTGCTTTGGTCGCCTCAGTAGTGAGCGTGGTACATTCAGGTGGGGAAACGGGACTAGATTCGGTCAGTCCCCAATTTTTCCTACATGACTGCCCGCTTTCCTTCCGCACTGCTCATGCGATTTCCACGTGCCGGGAGGACTGTTTTAGGAACAACTGTCCAGCTTGTGTAGCTTATTTGCGAAGAAATCGTGGGGCTCTCTGCGAGCATCCAAGTTTTTTTTGGAAATGCTCCTGAACTTTCAGTTGCTCATTCAAAGCATTGGTGTGAAATGATCTGGCTCAGGTCGATATCTGGTTGCATGAACAGTTTAACCGAGGAGACACCATTCGGTCAAACATAATTTCCGTTTGGTGGTTTTTCGATCGATATGTTTTATTCCACAAACCTCCCAGGATGTGTTGTATACTGCCGTCATGATTTTCCTTTAAGAACCTAAAAACGAGCACATCTTTTTAATATGCCTTATCGGCGCCTCTTACAGCCTTGTCAATTGCAGCTTGTGTTAGCCTGGATGATGCACTCAGGCCTCACAGCAAGAAGTCGTATTGGAACAGGACCCACAAGATGTTGGCGGTAGCAAGTGGTTTAGGCTGCGTGTTCAGCTGGGTGTGCAATTTTGCATCAAACTGATCGATTCTTGGGAGGTTTTAGTGGTGGTTTACCTCGGAGGGGCATGAAGCATGCCAGATACATTATGAAACATTACAAATGATATTCTGGTTAGATATTCATGATCATTTTGGGAAATTCATGGCAGATGTAAGCTAGATAAATTTATAGATATAATAATGTACACAAAAAATGATGATGGAAGAGTTTGAATGAACACGTTGATGGGTTCAAATGGACGCCCAGCAAACCTGAAGGCTGAGGTCTGGTCGTGAAAAATAGCTGAACCCGCGAGCATAAGCCGACCAGAAAAGTCCAGCAACATTTTAGCTTCCCACCAAACTGTGGCAAACATTGTCGCCGGAACGCAACTGAATGCTTTTGGAGGAAACATTTTTCTGGAATTTTCCAACCGCTGCGGGCTTTTATTTCGTGATCGGAACTGTATTTTGCGGGATCTTCTGAATAGTTACTTTTGCAGTAAAAGTACCACTCAGGAAACCGCCATAACTTCCTTCTGCATTTGGTGGTAGAATCCTTCTGCAGTACTTAGAAAAATCGTAGCGCAGATGACTGGGCATCCATCGCGTTCCTGAACTGCTTCTATGCCTGCTTTGGTCGCCTCAGTAGTGAGCGTGGTACATTCAGGTGGGGAAACGGGAATAGATTCGGTCAGTGGATTACTTTCCCACGGTTTTTTCAGTGTCACTATTTACAGGTCTCTTGGCTTGGGAAAAATATAATTTTTTGCCGTAATCCTGATTTCTACAACAAAGAGCTGTGTCCTAAAGCGAGCTCCTTTTTCTGCGTTTCCTAGCTTGACAAATTATTATAACCCCGTATCCTGATGGCTGCTGAAATGTAGGCTTATTTCATTCAATACCACCTACTGTGGTGCCTTCAGGACGCCCGTTTTACTGTAGTTTGAAACATTCACGAAAATCATCCCCCAACGGACTCAGCTAATAACATAATGCTCTTCTGAGAAGTGTACACCGTGCAGCCCATAGTAGTACCTAAAATACTGGCTTCTCATTACCAATTTTTGAACTAGCCCGAGTGGGCAGTGAAGGGTTAACTTCCCCACCGATGGAGTCCGACATGTTACCCTGCGACAACTCTAGCGGTAAAAGTGTCCAGCCTCCGCGGATGATCAGTGCAAACATGACTTAAGATGTTGATCTGGACGGCTCATTTGAAACCTCCCCCAGGCAAGGAGCCGTTAAACGTCCTCACTGCAATAGACATTTATTTGAAGTCCTTCCAATTCTTCCACAGGCTTTGCGAATGTCGCTATATCTGGCATCAATTTGACATTCTCGTCCATACACCACACTTTTGCACTTTTGTTTTTTTTGTGAGAAATTTGAATTTGGCCTTGAAAGGTTTGTGACTGCCTTGCTGGGACTACTGGACCATGAACCATTGGGTTTGACTGTTGATTTTATCTGGCCGCATGCTTGAAATCTTTACGTATTTGTACATTTTGTCTTTTTCGGTTTAATACCACGGAAACTACTAATGAACCTTGTTCTGGGTTTAGGACTCGTGTGAATTGGCCACTCTTTGCTCCATTCGCGGATACTGTAATTTACTCCTCGTTCTCGTAACCCCACGCCCTTCTGTGAAAGTACTTCAGCGCAGGCTGCAGGCACCAAGCCTCCTCCTCCACCTACACAACCAGCTGATTTCGCTAATCTAGATATCCGACCAAACTACCCGACACAACATACTAAGTACCCATCTCGGCCTCATGCTGGCCCTCTGACCTACTCATTTACACCGATGTCCTTCAAATCTATTTTTAAATAACCCTCCAGGTGATCGTCGCCTCCGTGCTTCTCCCTGGTCATACAATTTTTAACAGCAGTCACCTTCTTCTGGAACCGTAGCTTTTTACAGTCACGATAAACGGACACCGAGCAGCCGCATCGCATCTTATCCCCCTTTTTGTGTCAGAGTAAAAGACTACAGACTACTCCGTCGCCACCGGTTTAAAACCCCTCACCTTTCACGCAGCCTCCCACAAATCTCTAGCCCCTTCCTTTACACCGGCCAAAATCTCACTAGTATAACTCATCCAGCCAGAACCTCCTGCACAGTTTGATTTTGCCTCCTCCTCCGAAGTCCCAAAACGTAAGGCGTCATTACGTGCCTCCAATTGCCGTACGTCATACAGTATCCATTGTAATTAATTTTCTTCAAATCCTCCCTTGGCACAGCACGTTCATTTTCACATAACGTGACTCTGCTCGTTAGGAAACTTGGATGCTGACAGAACAGTCCCGTTTGTTTATATTACACATCTCCGCGTATTTGAACTTGGTTTTGGTTGACCCGGCGCCGCTTTGAACAAGGTTGTTGCATTGAACTTTGGCTCTCGACATGAGTCATTTAGAACCATATATGAGTACCGTTAGTCACCAGTAGAGTAACTCGAGCGGCGCGTAACCTGATCAGACGAATTCTTAACTAGGAACAAGGTTGATTCTGGAACTCTACGGTACCGATCCATAAAAGTGACAAGTAAGCATGTCATTCAAACCTTAAATGTGTTTTCAAACGACTCAAAATGGGGGCTGAAATCCAATGCGACGGCTTTGTGCATACCGTGTCAAGTCAGTCAAAACCAAGTTCGAAAGTTCAAAGATGAGTCACAGCCAAACAACATTGTGTCGCAAGCATCCAAGTTTCTTGGTGAACGGAGCCACGCCATGTGAAAGGAAAGTGCTGTGCTGGGGAAGGACTTCAAAGGCATCAGTTACACCATTCTGTCCTTCGTCCATACGCCACAGCCGCTACTCTCACCCCACGGCCTGCAAATCCGATTCCGACGAAAGCCCTGACTGTCCTGCCCTTCAGAGTCACTCGCGTCACTTACCCCCTTAGCCTTTATCCTGAGCTGCAATCCACAACTCGGTACCATGGCTACCACGAGGTTTCCGGTTCCCCTTTAAATCTTATATTTTCGGTTCCTTCGTTGCTCACCTTCACGGTTCACCTCGCTCTCCTTCCCTAGCTTCCTTTAGCAAACTGACGAGTGAAACTTCGAGGGGTTCTGCGGAAACCACCTTCAAAGCAGCACCATTTGTCTTTCCCAGCCAATAAAATCCGGGGGCTCTTGTCAACGTCCGACCCCTCGACTTCGGGAAAATGTTTCCACCGCCAAGCAATGTTGCAGGTTTCCTTCCTCGTGTTCAAAGCTTGCCTCATTTTAAGAAAAGGTAGTTTCCTCAAAGATGAGATTCTTTTGACGAGTTTTGAGTCATTATCAACTCCCGATGCTGGCTAGCAGCTCCAACCCTGATTGACAAAACTTCCCTTCTGGCTGCCTGATACCTAGGCCAAATATATTTGGATGAAGTGTATGCCTCATGCAAGTTGTCTTTAGGTATCCTAATTTCATCCTGTCTCACTCGCTTTGCAGTGGTAAACCAGATCCGTTTGTTTAGACATTTGATTACGCACACCGTTCCTATATACTAGTTGCATCTACCAACCTACAAATACTTCTTTATCTAACATTCGTTTACTCACCGAAGCTCTCAACTGTCTTGCGTAAACTCCAGACTTACACGAGCCAATCGCCGGGGATTTCCCTAGCCCCAGTTCCTGCTGGTGAACATAATTAGAGCAGAAACTCTGATAGGCTTTGTTTCCCGCATCGAAACAGTACTCTGGACCCAACACGTAAATGTTTTAGTCGAGGAACAACATCTTGTACCTTGTATTCTCCATTTATGTTCCTGGTATGACCACCCAGATTGCTGATCACTTCCCGGGTAGTAACCACCATATTGTGAGGTGCAAGTTCAGCTGCTTCAGCTGTTCTCATCCGATGCAATTCTCTCCCCCTGATCCGACTTCCTACCGTTCCTGTAACTGGCCCCTAGTGCCAATGATAATCCGCTCCCTTAAATGGGACACATTTTTTCTTTCCTCCGATCCCCTCACTGTTGTGAACTATCTCTACTCCAACCTCCTACACTGCTTAAGTACCGCCAAGCCATGTGCCGATCCACGCCCCAAGTCCAGCACCTCACGCCTGTCACTTTTAGAGCGTAAGCTGGCTAAGCTGCAACTTACCTTCGCTAGGTCACGCGACTTTACAATTCTTCCGCACATAAACCAACTACAGCTGAAGCTGCCTTGCACGGCCGATTCGCATCTGAGAAGGCAAGAGGCCATCGCCCTAGCACATCCCAACAAAACTGGCTTCCTGTCCAACCTGTTTAGTAAGAGGTCCCATCACTCCAATCATACCTTGCCCAAGTTCCTCATCCGTGGCTCGTCTACCGCTAAAACCCCAGCATCTATTTCTGAGGCCTTCAATGATCATTTCCCCACCTCCCTTATAAACTTTCTTGGTATTCCCTCTCGTACAATCCATCTCTGCACCTCTGCCTCTTTTTCATCGACTCTCTCCACCCATCTAAAAATTGGAAAATCAGTTTCCTCTAATAAACCATCCCCGATACTGGGCCCACCGGCCCTCCTCCGTTCTGGTGATCCTGACCTCCATTTATAGTCACTTAATGTATACACCACCTCTAGGCCTAACAGTTTCGTCACATATCGATGAAAAACCTCTGTTATAATTCCGCACTTTAAAAAGGGTGCACTACACGACCCAGATAAATATCGGCCCGTTAACCACACCCCAAAAGTTTGCAAAATCATGGAGGGAATTATCAAAAACCACGTTGTCCAATACCTCTTATCCAACAACCTGCTGAACCCTGGTCAGCACGGTTTCTTGAATTCCCGTTCCCGTTCTTCCTGCCAGATTGACTTTCCTAATGTCCTACTGTCTGCTGCAGACTCCGGCCACTCTGTAATCGCCCCGTACCTCGGCATGTCTAGGGCTTCTGACCACGTCCTCTATATGCATCTGTTAATCAAAATCCGGCCTCTTGGTATTACTGACCCTCTCCTGTCCTGGCTATCCCCGTATCTTCCGCAAAACCAATTACTAGCGGTGTCATCCAAGGCAGTGTCCTAGGCCAATTATTATTCCTTATTTAGGTCAATCAAATTTTCTCCTCTATTCGACGCCGCACCCCTAACCTTTTTGCCGACGATATAAAACCGGTGTGCTCCTTCCTCCCTAACGACCTATTCGTGACCCCGTGCAACATATCGCAAGCCTTGCTCTCCCTCCAAACTTAGTGCTGCTCGTGGCTCATGAAATTTTCTGCGAAGAAAAGCTTTCTCCTACCTTACAAGTGCATTGTACCACCCAGCCAAATTTGTCTGGACGGCCTGCCCGTCCCCGTACACCCCATGGCTGCCGATCTCGGCGTACGATACTCTTGTTCCCTTAACTTCTCAGAACAGGCATCGTTCCAAATCACGAAAGCTGAGCGAACTATAGGCCTGATCAATCGGTGTTTTTTACTACCGGCCAGTCGCCTCTCCATGTGTCCCTCACATGTGAGACCGCTCCTAAGAATATTGTCCCGTTACCACCAGTCTCTGGCCACTTTCCTCTATTGTATCTTTTGAGAAAGTTCGAAGTGCTTTCACCAAAACGTTGTTAGGCGTATCCATAGCCCTACCATACCGCCAGCACTGTGAGCTACTACAGATTGAGCCTTTGTGGATTCGTCGCATGTGGCTCAACCTGGTTCTCCTCTTTAAGCTAATCCATTATCAGGCCTACATCTCTTATCCCATCTTGTTCGCTGCGCCCTGCTCCTACCCCGTGCGACATCGTGCTTTCTCTCTCCTTGTCCCTCATTCTAATCTCCGTCTGAAGTCCCGATTCTTTCTGTCAGCCTATTACAAAATTTAGAATACGCTCCCCCTCAGCTTACACAGTGCCTCCTTGCGG
Source organism: Fasciola hepatica (assembly GCA_948099385.1). Taxonomy (NCBI): domain Eukaryota; kingdom Metazoa; phylum Platyhelminthes; class Trematoda; order Plagiorchiida; family Fasciolidae; genus Fasciola; species Fasciola hepatica. The sequence goes on along the minus strand of CANUEZ040000043.1, from coordinate 31,018,164 downwards.
TTTGGTTTTAGGCGCGCACTTGTGTCATACTTAACAGTTCCCAATGCTATATTGCCCATCAATGAGCTCGCTTCCACCGATCTGGCCTTTAAGAGAGGTCTCACATCGTAACTCTACTACCTCTGCGCCACAGACCAATAAGTACACCCCATGCCCGATACTTTTTCTCCCTCTAGTGCCGCGAACTACGGCCTTTGCCTTCACTGATCCACAGCGAACTTACCTCCTGCCTTCATGAGATAACCCTGTTGCTTACTCACGTCAATCTGTTATCCGTCACTTTTACTATATTTTCTCCTCAGTATCCATTGATTCTCAGCTGGGGCACACCCAGACTGCGCTTCTCTATCTTTTTCCCTTTTGAATGATCCTCAATGACGGCCAACCACTTCGGGTACCGTACTTACCATCTCCCTGGTAGGTGCACCCGGATAATATTTCTACACGGTCGTCTACCACTCGCTGTTCCCGTTTGCTCTCCTGTCCATGGTCTCAAGTCTTGGCCAACTGTTCCTGGATCACGCACACGTACCGCGGTCGCTTTGCCCCCGTACAATTATCAGTGACCACCCGTGCCACTCCCAACAGTTCGGGGCGCGGTCAGATCCACCACTATAGCCGGCGCACATCGGGCGTGCAGGCCGTCTGCAACGATGTGCGAGCGCAACTATACTGGTGGATCACACCTCCTGTGTTCACTTCACGAAGTGTTTTTCAAGTTGGGTGCCCAGCGCACGGCCAGTCCCACCCACTAGCACCGGTTGCGGATGGCACGCCCTAACGTTTCTTGAACTGCCGAATCCAATGCTGTCGGTTGAAAATCGCATGCTCCTCATCCTTTTTCCGCCAAAGCTTGTTCACCTATAGCTCTTATCATCTGTTTCCACTTCCCATTTTTGTCGCTGCACTACTGTAAGCACACCTACCTATTCTGTCCTTTCTCCTGTCGCCTCTCTCTATATCAACTTTTCCTGCTCTGAGGCACAATCGTCCTAACCACTCTTCCCTGCCGACGCTTGCCAATATCACTTTTTCCACCTGCCGTCATTTCCGGCTTTTGTTCTATATTCACTTGTTATTACCCCCCGCTCAGAATGTCCATGGATAACCTTATACCTTACTGTCTGTTGTCTTGTTAAATCCCTCCTTGTTCCCCCCCTCTCATGCCCAATGCCATTATGCACCAATCACACCCGCACCCATGACCAATCCGCATATTAGAACTTTCCGCTCCAAACTTTGCTTATTTTACAGTCGCTTTTGATATCTAATCACCACCACCATATTTTCCTCCCTTGGCTCCGAGAATTCCCTGTAGTTCTTTCCACCAAGCAGTGTCCCGATTAGCGTCCTCCTGCTAAATCCACCTTTTCATTTGCCTGCTGGCACGCAACTTTTCAGTTCCATTGCTTCTACTCTGTCGCGTATTCATTTCTTGGGCTTTTTGTTCTATTACTGGGTCACTTACCTAGGGGCTTCCTGCTTCCTTCTTCTCTGCCTCCTTTGTGTTTCATCTGCGGTAAAATGATCTGATTGGCCATGTCTTACCTGTGTCTTCTCCGTCATTGCCTCCGTATCTTGATCGGTTTGTTGCTCTCTACAGGCATCTTTCTGTATGCCTTTCAGTTTGGTCTGTTTTTCCATGTTCCACCAATTGTAAGGAAAACGTTACGTCAAGATGATCTTTTACAGTTCCCAGTCGTTTGATCTGTCACTACCTGATTCCTCTGATCCATCGCCACGTGTCGCACCTGCACGGATCAATTAGTTAGACCCATTCTTACCTGTTATCTTCGATCCCATCCTTCATCTTCACTCTTCCATGAACCGCTCCTCACAGTCTTCATCATTTCTGTGCTTCCACATTCCTTTTTTCTTTCCGATGGTCTACCATGTCCGCCTGTTACGAAGATAATCCACCGCGATATTCCATAGTTGATTCTAAAACCATTTGATCTAACCTTGCCCACCCCTCCCAGTGACTGATAATTTCTTTCTAGGACCCAGTTGTTATTGCTCCTGCTCCTCTTATGTCTATATATACATATATGTATATATATAAACTCGCACATATATGTATATGAGCAATCACTCTGCATCTTGCAGTTCCTCACCGGCCATTTCTCTTGCTATCATCCCGACGACCGTCATGATATGCATCCATCCCTCCTACATCTGTGCCTCACGTCTGCCGTAGCCAATTCATCTGGATCGTTTTTGTCATCCAATCCACCCTCTTCGTCTTGTATTGCTAGCTCCCTGTTTTATGATGAGTTCTGTGCCCTGTCCGCCGACCATCCGTTGCAGAGCACCAATGCTCCATTGATATCTGATCCACTGCAGTGCACCTCCCTTTTTTCTCCATCGTCCCTTACTACTGCGGTTTCTCATACGATTTTCTAGCCTTTCTCTTGTATATCAGTCGGCCTCCAGATGTCTCCACCCCAACCAGTCACAACCCTCATCTGACCTTGACTTTCAAATTTACCGAGCTCCCATTTAAGTCCACCCCTGAGTTCATTTAAACTTCCTACATCCTTTATGGTATACATGCACTTATCATATTTTCATTCCACTTTATTTCCCACTCTCAGCGTTTTTATCCTACTTTTTCATGCAAATTTCTACATTTTCATAAATTATAGCTGTCCATTCCATCACTTGTATAAGCGTGATCATGCACTTGTCATGTTTTGGGTATCTCCAAAAAACACCTATATTATTATTAATATTAATATTACCCAAACCTTGGGTCACTTCCCCCGTAGCTGCCATAAGAAGGTATTCCGCAGACCTTACATCTCCCTACACAACCCCAACTCTCCAAAGTTCGGACGACCGAGTATATCAGCTGGCTAAGTCAAAATAATTAAGGCTCTGAGTGCGAAGGTGTGGGATAATTTCTTCATGACACGTAGCCCACCACTTGCTCCTGATCAAATTTATATTGATCTCACGCCAACACGTATAGTTTTCAGCATCACAAACCCAGAAAAAAACGCTGTTTAGTTCCTCAAGGGACGCAAATAAAGCCATGGAAAATATTAGCTGCTTGTTCAAAATTTCATATCTCCCTCAGTTTGCAGACGAGTCACTTCCCGCAAAGACATTCGGCTATGTTTCAGTAATATAACTGGCAAACAAGAACACCACGCTTTGAGGGGCCACAGTGAATCTTCATAGATATCCCGCCAACTAGGAGTAGGGAACGAACCGCACCCTGCGACGATACTGCACTCACCAATGAACAAAGTATATTTCGCGCCATCTGTCACCTTCACTGAAAGGTTTTGCTCCTTATCTTCGGCGTCAGTAGCAAGTCATCCGCTTGACAAGGTCCCCAGCGTTAACCCCAACAAGTCCTGCTCCGTTTTTTCTAGAACTCACCCTTCACAACATATCCACTCTTTTGTCACGGATTATCCCCTCATTGCTTCCTGGTCCTGACGGCATTATTGAGTTTTCCTATGTCGGGTTGGGAAGACTGCAGCATAGCTGCTCAACATATTCACCCTCTCTTTGAAGCCCTACACCGCACATTGAGGGGAATTCTTAAGTTTTTAGTGCTTTCTACTTTCGAAGTTTTCAACACTCTTGAGAAAATCTAGCTAGTTTGCCAACCGTGAGCTTGTTTTAGGGGTAGAACTCACAATATCTTCAAAATCTTTCGACAAAGAAGCTTTTCTACCGCGTCCACAGGAAAAATGACAGGCAAATCTCCCAAGCTGAATACTGAAACTCCTTCAGCGCGAAAGCAGAAGAAAACATTTGCCATTCAGGCAAATCATCCGGGAAATGGGATTAGGGAACTGCGCATGATAGCGAAGTTTCTCGAAGATGAGGTGTTAAGCACGGGAAACAAGCTCAGCCGTTTTCCCCGTCTGATAGCAACAAATCGCAATGGTAGCTTTTCAAAAGCCGACTCATCGTAGTGAAGCCTAATGGGGAGGGCTGTTGCATCTTTAACTTCGCCCTCTGCCCAAATGTTTCAACCCTGCAAAGTCTTTGGGAAATGTTGCATTGTTTTCATTCTTGCTTCTGTTTCGCCTTCTCGGCCAGATGGGAACGAACACGGCAAAGTGTGATTTGAAGTGTTCGTTTATTATTGCCCAATACTTAGATATCCCATCTATCACCATAAACGTTCATCTCCTCTCTGGGTTTGAAATATTGAATTTCGTTACTTCCGGATTTGAAGATTGCGAAAATCTCTTCCTCAGCGCGCCTGAGGGCTATCTTTCCGGGTTACTGCGCAGTAGTATAACTTCAGGTGATAATGGACACTGCGTTGAAGCTTCACGCTGATGATGATAGTGCAAAAGGGGTCATAATTTATGGTCGACTTTTATAAAATGGAAACCTCAAACATAGCCCTGGAAGTAACCAGTGATCTGACGGCTCCTCCCATCTTCAACCCGGACAAATTCTGGCGGCCGCTCTCCAAGAAAACCCGAAAAACTGCTGGCCCCTCATTCAAGTACAATGCCGGGGGAGCCGCTCAGGAGATTATATCTCCATTCGTCGCTCTAAAAATCGAAAATGAGTGGGTCAAAGTCGTCTCCCCGGGTTGTCCTGTACACGCCCGAGAGGCTTAAAAGCCTCAGATACCTCCTGACATGGAGAATCGTCCAAAATTAGTCACGACCTGCACTGTTTTCACAAATGGAATTGATGCATCAGACACAGCCCCAGAAACCAACAAGAAGGGAGTAGCTCAGCTTCTGGAGACCCCAGAAAAATCTTACTCCTCCAGCTTCAGCCACGAATGAGCCAGGGACAAGGATCCGGTCGCCGCGACCCATATCGGTCCTCGGCTGAATTCATCTAATCATACTGGGGGGGGAAGAACCATGAAAGATGCGGAGAAATATACAAGCAAAATCGATGGACCCGGTCCTCTGGGAACCCTCTTAACCCTCCCTGCCGCTTTTGATCAAGGTACGAGGGTGGCTAGGAGGTACACTGGGATGATTGGGCCGGGTGGAAAATGCCTCCAAGTGAGCCCGGCAGCCTTTCACCGGGCTGCGCTGACAAGAACCTTTGGACAGCCCTGTGTATCCTTACTACCACCCCGCATACATTCGTTCCCTGAGAACCCCCTTTCAATCCATTCACCCCCCCCCCCCTCCTTGTCACCAGCTTGACCACATCTTTCCACATTTCCTCTCCTCCGTTCTGGTGAAAAAAACCTAAGGCCTCTCTACACCAGCTTCCCCGGTCTCAGAAACAAAACATTGTCACTCAGGCGATTTTCGAAGTTTGAAACATTGGGTCCCCTTCATCCAATTCATCAGAACAGAGAGAAGACATAAGTAGCAAGATGCAAGCATTTCGTTTACTCTTATCAGCCGCGGACGTAAAATGTGTCAGTATATATACGTGGTACAGTAGAGGTGAATGCTATAGTAAAGTAGGCATGATCGAAAGTTCTTTTAGTACTTCCTAGGGGAAAGCGAAGTCCGTCGTGCCTATTCCTGTTGAATACCTTGGGGAACTCATTCTTTAATGCACAGAAAAACATTGGGTTCAATTTTGAAGGTAATGCTTACAAACACAATGATGGTGTGGTCATGGGATGCACTGAAGGCCAAACTTTGATGGAAGTATTATTGGGTATGATCGAAATACAGCTCTGTGATAATATTTCCCAGTTTCTATTTCGCAAACGATAGGCAGATGATACTTTAATTTTTACAGCTGAAGAACGTTTCATCCCTTTTCCTAACGTCTTAAACTCTACTCTTTCAAACCTACGTGAATCTCACGAATAAAAATGCTACATCAGTTTGCCCTCTAGATATTTTATTGACCTGGCATTGGAATGGGACTCTAAAGCGCAGGATCCGCCGAAAAGCAACATGAGGCAGATTTTATTCACAATTTTCCAGCTTTTCTGAATTCGCTCACAAACGTGGATTGGTCGGAGCTCTCTCCAACAGAGCCCAGAAATTCTACACCGATGATTAGGTACGAAACGAAGAGGAGTTCATAAAAGAGACGCTACTGGCCACCGGTTATCAGGAAAACTTTATCAGACAACATCGAAAGTCAAAATTCGTGTGAGAGAAAACAGCGAACGTCGAGAAGAAGCAAATTTTTACCAGTTTGCTTTTTAAACGAGATCATTTGTTCGACCTAATAAATTGTAACCTCAAGCCAGCTCTAAGGCACACATACACCGCGGCGCAGTTGCAATTGCTGCAGACGACCAAAAGGTTATGTTTTCGAAACCACTCAGCTAGTCTTACTGATCCCAGTGCCTCACATATTGTCTATCAGTTCACTTGCAGCTGCGGTGACGTATACGATGGCAGGGCGGATAGTTGATTGACCCTACGAGTATCAAAACACAAACCCAAATGGTTGTCAAGCATGATGACGCAACCTGCTGGGGCAATACACAACCACATGAAACCGCCAGCTTCTTCGATGGCAGAACAATTGATTGCATCAACCACAAAATCGACCTGACCCAGTGTTTCTAAGCATTGCCGAGCTATCCAACACCGAAGCTATTAGCGTCCAACGGGGCCATTCCAATCATGAGGTTTTAGCCAGCACTGTATGTAAAAAACGATTGACCCAAAGTTTTTCTTTACCTTGGAGTTAACACGACAGACTTCACTCTTCCCAACGTACGTACTGTAAGAAATTTCGGTCGTGCCTACTGTACCATGTTTATATACCGACAAAAATAAGTCCGCGGTTGATAAGAGGAAACAAAATGCTTGCATCTCGCGACTTATGTTTTCTCCTTGTTCTAAAGAATTTTCGAAGTGTTCTATCCTGTCCTCATTTTCTACCCTGGTAGTCATATAGCAATAGTTATTCCACATAAAATACGTAATGCAGTATCAGCCGAGGCAAGCTCTTTATTCGAGGAATTTTCACTCCGACTGGTCCTCTTTTGGTAACTTACTACCTTCTTGACAAGAAGTTTTATAGCTTGTGTGCCTGATGATAGTGCTTATTCAAGCTATCATCAAAACTGACTAGAATTTTTGGCTCACCTTTTCAAAGACTTTTCCCGGTTTACACATTTTCGGTCCCTCTGTTAGCTTGACGATTATTTGCGATGAAAATTCTTGTCAAGTTATTGGTTGCCAAGAGTATGCTCGGGTCGGTATCCAGTGTGGTAGGTGCGACGAGAGGGATCGCCTGGTTTGCTCATCTCTTACGGAGAATAACCACGAGTAGCAGAGGATGTGCTCGCAGTGTTGCTCTGGCAGGGGATGGCCCACGTATACCATGGGATCACTAGATATGAAACGCGGGACCACGGCAGGAAGTTCGGTGAGAGTTACCACAGCGCCCGGTAATGGCAACGCTCACAGTTACAGGGAAAACGAACAGCATGTAAAGAGTGGCAAGCCGGACAGTAACAGGGCAAAAAACAAATCCGGGGAAGCTTCGGAGTTGGAGGCTTTCTCCCACAGAGGATACAGAGACTTGGAGACTAGCTCAAAAAAGGGGACGTCACCAAGGGAGTTGCTAGGAAGAGCAAGCTTCTTCTCCTGCATAATTCTGCAGAACCGGCGATCAACGGGTCATAGATCAGAAGGGAAGCCGAACATGGGCATGTTGTTAAAGTCTTGAGGATGGTGGGGCTGCCCACTAACTTGGAGTGCACAAAGTGCCGTACAGTGGGCTTTGGAAGGGATACAACGCGGTAAAACTGCGGCCCTTGCTTGTCGTTTTTGTCAGCACACACAGCCGAGGCCTACGGCTGGGCCGGGCATCAAGAGCTGAACACACCATAGGGGATGAATAAGGATCACAAAGGACACTCTTTTCAGTTCAAACGTGGCTCCGGTGCAAAACCTCCCACGTCCATTAAAACCGGAGCTAAAGCAGCAGGTTCTCATGACAGCAAAAGCGGACGACACATCTATCTGGAAGTCTACACCGGAAGCCGCAATCAATAGCAGTAGCCAAGCAGGACAAGAAACAGTTAGACAGCCAGCTAAAAAGGCTTGGCGGATGGGAACCTCGGTGAAAAGTACACACAGATGGTACAGAGCAGGTGAACGCTCAGCGACTGTGTACCCCCAACAGAGGGGTTGTGACAGAAATGGGAAAGGGAGTCGTTGCTACGCCAATCCAGATCTTACGGATTGCCACTAATGCGGATTAAAGCTGATCAACAGTCGTTGCGCGAACATCCACTCCGTCAAGCAGGCGTGGGCCCCTGATATCGTCACGGGGCAATGGAAAACCAAGTGAAGAGAAAGAGGAAGCCTCAGGTGTTTCCTTTGACAGAGGCTGAGAACCGGTTGAGTTTAAAAAGCTTACGGGAACTTTTTGCCTGTTTAAAGCACCCTGAGGCCAAAATAAGATGCTGAAAATGGTAAGCTTGCATTCCAACTGAACGTTCCGGAAAGACCGGTCACGCGCAAAAGGCTGTTGCCATCTGTCGCAAGCCTGTGTGGTCCACTTTGGCCCGCATCACCATGACTGCATCCGGGAAAGATGTTACTTTAGCAACTATGCGGAAACGAGGAGGGGTGGGGTGAACCGCCAAAGGACAAGTCCTGAAAGCGGTGGTTTTACTAGTTGAATGGGCTGACCGGTCTAAGGCGGATAGAAATGGCCAGAAGTTCAGCTTCTGACAGGTTAATAAAAGGCTTCCACATACATCTGGTTTCCAAAGCTTCCGAGGTGGGATGCAAGGTGGTAGCTTAGGCATCTGGATGAAAGTAAATGGACGGAGAATCCCGCCAAAGCAGGGTCCACTCCTTTAAGAAAGTGCTTATTCTGAACTGAAACCCGAATGTGGAAGTTAGTCCTGTAAGGGTGGCCACCATGGTGAGAGAAGGCCTGGTGGGAGCAATCTAGCGTGTAAAATTTTGGACAGATTCCTACGTCATACTTCACTACATCAGCAATACTAGCATCCGGTTCAACACCTTGGCTAATCGACTGACAGTTATTCATAGATGGACTAGGGAGGGCTACTTGAATTATGTGCAGCCACTTAGAATCCCTGCCGATTTCTCCTCACGGGGCTGCAAGAACTTCATTAAGTCTTCCGATTGGTTAAATGGACCAGAGTCGCTGAGCCGGCCCAGAAACCAGTGGCCTTTATTCCCGCCACCAGAAAAGTGCATCACGGATTTGGGCACAAAAACGTGGTAGAAATCACCGGAACCACCGATAATGATATTGTGCTGACCAAGCTGTGCTACCCTCTTAGGAGTACCAAGGTACTCAGGGCTATGGTACGATGAACAAGACATGAAGAGCAGGTGTTGGTATTGACAGGCAGCAGACCGGGAAGTAGCTTGAACATTGGCCTCATGCACTCTGTGGAAACCAGACAAGTGGGGACCCAGGTAAAGCCTTGGAAAAATACAAACTTTTGTTTCAGAATAAGTAAAAATAGGTGAACAGGGCTCGGAGAAAAGAAAATCTGGACTTTTTCACAGAACTTTGAGGAAAAATTCCAATTTCGGTGGATGTGCTAACGAGGATCAATGGCAGATTGAGTAACTTGCACTGGAGTTTTGACTTCAGGCTCCCAACTCTACTGTCTGAAAAACACCTAGCAAAGGCCTTACGAATCCTACATAACCAAGCTGTGCCCATCAGCTGAACAGTATCCATCAACGGTTTTGGTTGGCTGCCGGAACAGCCTCTATTAGGAGGGTCATCACTTGCTGCATCTGCGGCCGAGGACAAAACGCGGTGGCAGCAAAGCATCCGCTGCCACCGCTTCCAGCTGCTGGAGTAGCAGAAGGTCGGCGGCCTTCCTTGGAGACGGGCACTGATTACCTGGTCCTCTTGTAGTCCCCAAGCGTAAGACTACTTAAAAGGGGTGCCTGCTTGCGGGCACGGGTGGTTCATGTAGAGGTGGCACACACGATGAGCGCCGAATCATTCTTGATAGAGTCTCAAGTTTCTGTCGGCAGAAAATATGTGCCTACCAACGTTTACTTAGGGGGCTGATCAGATTTAGTCGGAGCCCAGAAGGAGCTTCATCACTAATAGCGGCATCTGGATGAGTTTTGGACTCGGAGTAGAACGAACATTAGGGAAATTTGCTGGCATTTCACCCCTTTCACGCGCTATCCATCATGGGGGTGTATGGGAAAGGCTTATACTGTCAGAAAGGATGATACTAACGGCCCGGATAGAACAGCGGATTCCAGCGAAGAGAAACTGAGTACCTTTCCCGTTGAAGTACAGAGGTTTTAAACCGTATACCTTTGGTACCCGCTTCTTTCAACGACACAGGTCAGATTGCTCTGACCCCAAATCACTTTAAAGTAAGAACTGGTGAAGACGGCGACCTGCTAATGATACTAAGATGCACGTATCTCTACGGTTGGAAATGGGCCAACCACCCCAAACAAGTGTTTTAGGGACAGTAGACACGGGGATATCTACCAACACTACAGTCCGGGATGAACTGAATCATCGAGGAAGGATCGATCGGGATAGGCAAAGTTGCACCCTTGGCTGAAGAACAAACTCAGCTTGAAAGATGGCCGCTAGGGATTATCAAGAGGCCCTGGTGGATGGACTCTTGCGTGCCGTGCTAGTGAAAAAGGGGAACGGAGAGTGCATTCGTGACTTCAGAAACGTATGCCTGCTTGGAAGCAACGGCAATGAGGGTGACGACGACAAGGGCACACGCTAAAGAAAGATGCCCCTGACCTATCGATACAGACTGACACAGCGTTTATCTCATTTATCTCCCCCAGATAACTGATTTCTGTACACAACATTCGAATTACTTTAATGTCTAAATTTTGACATAACTCGCGTGAGTAGCAGGGAGAAACCAATCGGAAAACCCAGGTGAGCACACTTTTTGAAATAAGTTCGCGGGGGAGCTCGTTCATTGGAATAACCATTTACTGACTCTTCAAAATCATGACCTGTTCGTAAGAGCCAGAAGTTGCGAAACACGGAAGGATTTTGCTTGGCGGAGAATGAAGCAGCCTCACTCGCGTATGGAAAATCCCTACCGAATGTTTCTCGCACATGCCCATCAGTTAGTAATGTGAATTCTCCATCAAATGTTACGCACTTAGCAGCACACATCGCTCAGCATATTACGAACACGCTCGTTCGTGTCACACTTTCTTCTTGACTGTGAACCCTGTTGACTTGACCTGGGGACCTTTTCACGGCGACCGCTCTTGTTACTGGACAACGTCTGAATTCAGTTCTCGCTTGTTGATCGTTTTGGCCGCAAAACTGTGGTTTGTTTATGTCTCGCACGTTTATACTTTGCTAATGCAATACTGCAGGTTGTTCAGATCAATTTTGCTTTGCTTTAAGGTCCACTCGTTTGGTTACGCATTACTTTAACACGAAATAACGATTACACGGACATGTTGCTGCTTATCGTATACAATTTTTCCACGAATATTGGTGTATTCCTATGGCGACGAGAGGCCTTTGCTATCACGCCACTTTAAAAATTTACACAATGTGACTCTGACAAATACCGTCCCATCAACCACATCTCTGTGGTAAGAAAATTTATGAAACCAATCATCAAGTCTCAACTGGCTGAGTATTTGTTGTCCAGCGGCCCACTGATCTTTGGCCGACGTGGCTTCATCATCATCAGCAAAACTGACTTCCTCAAAGTCCCAGCCTGCGCTCCTGCCGAGGGGATAACTGTGATCATTCCATTCCCAGATTTCTCAAAAGCCTCCCACCGTGCACCTCACCGGCGCCTGTCGATCGAAAGCAATTCTGTGATTATAGTTGATCCACCCCTATCGTGGCCGTCTTCTTACCTGTCTTCCCGCCCCCGGGTGGTGCTAATGGATGGTCACTCATTTCCTATAGGGCCCGTACTAAGTGGTGTGACCCAATGTGGTGTTGTTGGACCACCGCTGTTTTCTTGTATACTTGCCATTGACAAATTTCGTGTATTCCACCATGGCACCCCACTGTTCCTTGCGGAAGACGTTCAAAATGTATACTCCTTCCCAAAACGTAGTCTGTTACTTGCGCCAAGTAACGCCTGTCGGGATCTGTATACGACTAGCAGTTGATAAAAATTGTGGTAAACAAAATCCTATGCCTTCAAAGGTTCCTCATTTCCCTACGAGTGCCAGCCACCCGCAAGTGCCGTGATCCTCAACAGACAACCAACTCCTTAAATCCACGTACCTGACCTTGAATTATGCTACTTCTGCTGTTTTAACTTTTTCGAACAGTCCATACTTCAAGTCAGTAAATCCAAGCGACGCGTGGTCCTTATCTCTTACTACCTCAAACCGTAACGTGGTTGAATGTGCATCTACTTTCCTTGTGTCCGACTTCTGCCTGAACACTGTTCCGTTCTCTCTTTCCGCTCTTCCAAGTCCACCACAGTTGCCCAGAGGAGTGTTAAGGGCACCTCTATTAAAGCCTCGTTGGGACTGCTTCCTTTGTGGCCCGTCTTGAGCGTTGTGAGCTATTCAAGCTTGAACCGCTACGGATCCGTCATTTTTGGCTGAATTTGACCCTCTCATTCAATTTGATCCACCGTTGTGTACCCAACGGTTGGTTGCCCCTTAAACCCCGAGGTTTTGCTCTCTTGAAATCGTACCTCATTCCTCTCATTTCTACTTAGTTAACTGGCCCTGAAGCCCCCATTCGTTCGAATATTTATTGGTAGAAACGCAGCAAGCTTCTCCCCGCCGCGAGGTGTACTACCTCCCTATCTGTATTTAAGCGTGCGCTGTCTGACTGTCTCACGGTTCCTAATGCCGTCAGGCCGCACAGTGAATGCATCACTGCCGATACTGCATACAGGAGCTCTTCGGTTCGGTCAGTGAACTCATCATTATAACCCTTAGTCAAGTTCGTCCTCCTTCCTACTCCAGTTCATCAACTGCGCATAAATGAGAGCTGATTCAACTAATTTGAGAAATGATTTCTCTCAATTGTTTATATTTCTTTGAAAACTATATTAGAATGGTGCACTCTTTCAACTCCCGAAGTCGTTAAACAAGTTGGTGGAAAATGAGGTTGTTTAGTTTTTCTTTCTAAACTTAATCTTGTCCCTCCCAAGGGGTTCGTTCAGACCACGCACCTAATCATTCGTCGTATCTGAATCCCCTCTGCTTCGCTTTTTTCCCCTGGCCCCCGCCTACATACGGCTCCGGCTTGTCACGTAACATTCTTTTATGTCCAGCAGCGACCAGATCCAAATTAGAGTGCATTTTCTACGGTTTACCTGCTCCGTACTGCTGTACCGTTGCAAAAACCTGGCCAACCATCGGCCATGCTTTTATCCAAACATCGACCATATGGACCTCAAGTTGCGTTTGACTCCGGCTGGTCATGCAGCACGCCTTTAGGGCCATCAACATCCCTGTCCCTCAAAACGGAAGGCACATTTTTCCCCGCTTCCATACCTTTTCCTTCAGGAATTCTCGACAACATCAGTGCCTGCATTCGGCTGCGAGGCCCGATCTCCCTTAAGTTCTTATGTAGCTACGTGACTCTGCAGTCCCGGTTCAAGTACACATCATCCACTGCTCTGCGATTGCTTGAATATGGTATGATCATGTCGTTCCATCAGCTATGCCTGTTTTTACATCCGTTTCTCATTTCTCCCTTGGCTCAAGGACAAATGGGGCTCCCGTATGTCAAGTGACATTTTGAATGGCCAGTAGTCGCTTCGTATTACTTGGCGCGCATATTCCAAAACTTAGCGGTCCCTCGCCGCGGGAAGAGCTACTACCACTGATGATCTCCACCCATCGCCATAGCCCGATTTTGCTTAGACCTCATCTGCTTTAGCCGTTGAGTTTCGATCCTCAGCTGGAACCCACCCAGACCGCGTCCCTCGCCTTGTCTTCCTTTTCCAGCTTTCCGGTTATACGTGAGCATTATTCTAGGGCGTCCGATAGCCCTCGGCACTACGTCCGTCGCCATCCGGCCTACGGCAACCGAATATTAGACCGTTAAGTGTCCGCCGACCTACTGTTATCTTCTATGTGCCTAATTTCCAGGACCCTCGGTAGCCCCGACATCTGGTCATGGACGGCACTTTTCTGATGGTTATGTTACGCACTTTGCTTGCAAAGTAACATGGCCCGCTCTTGCTCATCCTAGTGGTGCGGAGCTGGGCGAAATCTCCCGCTTTTGACTGCAGTCTTCGGGCTTGCAGGACGTCTGCAACATTGTGCAAAGACAACTAGGCTGGAGGATCGCAGCTACCGTCACCAGAAATGGTTTTCAGGTTTGGCACCCACAGCACCACCGGTCCCATCCATTAGCACTGCAGCGGGTTGAAAAATACTATGCTTTCGCCCGAGTTTCTGCAGTAATCCTGCCATTCGCGCCCTCTTCTCTGAAAGTTATAGGTTGCAACTCCAGAGTACTATCTATGCCACTGCCATCATTTCCCTCTTTTAGCGCGACTAAATCAGCCGATCCATTTATGAAATTTCCAGTGCAGGCCTCTTATTTCCAGCCACAACGTCTTTTCGTGGAGCACTATTGTCGCTCGTGCGGTTCTCAAGCCTTCTGGCATAACCCCTATTGCTATTACTTCAAAAGATTCACATCCGATTAATCGCTAGTCCCATCGTAATCATGCCCATTCCCCAGGACGAAACTCGCAGATGCTGCTCACATTCATTCACCTGCATATTTGATGATGCAGTTCATTTTCGTGCAGCAATCAAAGAACGACGTCCCACGCTGAAATATAACTCCATAATCCATCAGCAGTTGGTGACGCAACCGATGATTGCCCGTAAACTCCGTCAGATTGCTTGTTTCTCAGCACAGTACTATTCCAATGCCTAATCTGGATCCTGGACCTATTATACAAAGATCAATTCGCCCAAAATTTATCGGTTCTCCCCCGGCATCGTCCTTCATCATCCTTTTGGCAGTTGCCCTCTGTCTCCATATGCGTATTTCTTTTGTAAGCACCCGACTCTGTCAGTGTTTGGCTGCGAATCCTTACCGCGATCTCACTCAAATGATTTGTTATGTTCTTCGTTTGACGCTTCAGCCTCATTCTGCGCCTCAGATACTCTGGCACGGCAGCTGTGTCCCTCGGTCACTACTCCATGATCCACCTGTGAAGATGGCCACTGAAAGATATTCCCCGATCTTATATTTACTTTAGCATCACCTATGCGTCCCATTTAAAGCTTTTATCGCCACTGTTTTACATTGCAGAAAAATATATCAGCCAGTTCGCCATTTTCATGTTGATGCTACAGGGTCCACCCATGCATGGTAATCATTCGCTGACCAGGCTTTTTTCCTAAAGTCCTCTTGATAGTCGTTCTGGCAGTCCCTCAACATCTTCACATTTTTCTTTGTTTGCGTGCAGCTGATTCTATGAGATTTAATCCTGAAAACGTCCCAAAGCCACAGTTATATCGTTTTCAGTTTCAGTTTATCCAACTAATAACCTGGCACTTCTGTGTTCTGCTTCCGTTTCTACCTCCCACCATTGTCCAGTAAAGGGTAAAATGATTGGAAGCATAGTGATAAAGATCCAGAAAGCCGAAGTACCAAGGGGGAATCAAGACGACAAGGAAAGAGTCCGAATGCAACTACGCCACTGGCCGCGACACCTAGTCATATGACTCAATGTCTCCGACCATTTGGTGGGCCCACCACGTGAACCCCAACCTGGAAGTCTAACACGGCCTACGTGACCAAGTCCACTGGTCAGGGTTTTCGTACCTTTTCGCCATGTCATTTCCTGACCACCCAGACTCACCTTCCGATCACCACTTGCCCCAGAGAACAGCGTACGCTGAGGAAGTCCATTGGCTGGCGTGCGTAACACATGTCCCAACCACCTTAACCTGTTTGGATTCAGCACTTGATCCAGAGACTAACCTCTGGTTTCCAACACCTTACGTCTAACCTCAGCATTGCTGATACAGTGTTCCCACCGTACTCGGGCAGTGCTACGAAGGCATCGGTGTAAAGAACGTTTGAGCAATGCGTAGCCAAATTCACAACGGATCCCGAAATCAAAAGACGATTATCCGCGATATTCTACTATACTAGATTATTACATGAACAATGACATCAAAAATATACAAACCTCAAAAATGAGATCACAAGGACTCAACATCGAGAAACCGAATAGCAGGTTGTGAGCAAACAGCACGTGCGTCACGCAGGTCCTGAACAAGGATGTGCCAAAGTAGCGCTCTGGGCGCGAACAAACAACAATTGGTCCAGAAAAACAACCAGTTCGTAAAGACAAGTCACTAGTGTAGGCAAATGAGTGATGTTGGGAAAAACACTGAATCGCGAAGGAAAAAGGGGGATTTTCCACGACCGGCTGTTACACCGCCCACCAAAATCGTCCTGGATCCTTAGCAGAGTCAAAGGTTTGGTATAAATGTACTGATTCTTTCTACCTACCTGGGCCCCGCTGTCAGTGCGCGCGCCTAAAGCTCGTTGTCAACGTTCTACTACTGGTCGCACCCAACCCATTGGTTACATGGAGGTGAGGCTAGTCTACATCTTCCACAAGACCAAATGACCGATGGCGGGCGTGAAGGGGCCACATAGATGCTGTCCTTGTAAAGGGCCGTCCTGTCCTGGATATATGTGCTTGAGTGAGCGTGTGTGAGTGTGTGTGTGTGTGCGTGTGCCGGGGTGTACAATGAAAGCACAGGTATGACTACACATCAAAGGAGGACTCTCTGCAGTGTCAACAAAAGACAGTGTGGCAAGAAAACGAGTAAAATGTAGCATGTGTGTGTGACCTAAGCTCCGCTACTTCTACATATGCAAGGGGCATTCTGTAACGTCAACAAAAAGCAAAACAACGAACACTGTCACATGTATGATGGGGTTACGGAGTGTAGCGTGCTTCGTGAATGTGTGCATGAGTCGGGATGTACAATGGGATCGCATTCATCACCACATATCGGAAAGAACCTTCTGTAATGTCAAAGAAAGACCGCGAGCACTGTAACGTGTTTGACGGAGACCGTGTGGTATATATGGTGTTTCTTTATCCACCTCGATGACTAGTGTGAAAAGGTCTACTGGGCCTCGGGGTTATCAGCTCCTCCGCCTTGGCTCTCGAGTAAGTTAATACTGCGTATGTCACGAATGAGCACTCCGTTAGCTGTCTTCAACTTCACCGTTCTTGTCACTCCGTCAGTGCTTTTGATGATTTCCAAAACTACTCCCAAAGAACAGGTGCTGAAATGTGCGCGTTCGTCGGCGATCATAACCACATCCTCAACTTTGAATGGCTTGTTTTCACCAGCCACTTCTGTCGAGTCTGCAAAGCCGGTAGGTACTCCCGCAGCCATCGCCTCCAGAAGACCTTGGCCAGATAGTTTGCTTGCTTCCATCCGTGGAAGTAGCTCCCGCGAAGATTTGCCGGCCCTTGGAAGCCCACGTTCGACCTTAACGTCAATAAGTCGTTTGGGGTGGGCTCCGGGTTGGTGGGGCCGCCGTTCAATACTGGAACCAGGAGGCGGTTGTTCAGAATTCTCTCTACCTCAGTAATGACGGTGTTCAGCGTCTCGTCGTCGGGCGGCTGCTGCTCCATGATTGACAGCAATATCCATCTGGCGGACCGGATCACGCGTTCCCATATGCCGCCTCGGTGACTGGCCCGTGGGGGGTTGAAATGCCATCGTATGCCGTAGGCCATGGTTCGATCATGCAGTCCGTCCCTGTTTATGTTCTTGTGCCAACGCTGCAATTCCCGTTGAGCGCCCACAAAGTTCGATCCATTATCTGAGTATATATCGACCAGTACGCCTCTTCGGTTGATAAATCTTTGCAAGGCCCGTAGAAACGAATCGGCCGTCATCGAATGTGCGACTTCTAGGTGTACCGCACGCGACTTCATGCACGTCATGATACATCCATATCGCTTTTCTAATCTTTGCCCGCACTTGATCCACAAGGGCCCGAAATAGTCCAACCCGGTGTCACCGAACGGCCACCAGCCCGTAGTCACCCTGCATTCTGGTAGTGGGGCCATGAGTTGTTTGCCCGCCGTGGCATTGCGTCTCCTACAATGCGCACACCGTCGGATTACGCGTTTTACATTCTCCCGTCCTCTCAACAACCAAAGGTGCTATCGGATGACGCTCGTCACGTGACCTTCCCCGGCATGTCCCTCCACGGCGTGGACGTGTTGGATCATCAGCTCTACCACAGGTTGTCTCTCCGGCAGCAGTATGGGATACTTTGTGTCGAAGCTCAGGTGGGCGTTAGTCAGCCTACCATTCACCTGCAGCAGTCCATCAATGAGTTTTGGGGTTTAGACGCTTCAATTCGCCTCTTGGAGATGATATTTCTTTGTTGATTGGTCCCACCTCTTCCGCCCTTTCGAGCTCTCGGGCGAAAGCCTCGCGTTGTATCATCTGGAAAATATCGTATTCTGCCGCTTGTAGCTCATCGGGACTTATCGGGCCGACCCGCATCCTGCCTGAGGGCCGTAGCCCTTTCATGACCAGTAAATTTCTCTTGATCCTGGTTAACCAAACTAGCGAACGAAGCGTCTTCATCCAGGAAGAAAACCTGACCAGTCGCGATAGAATGGATGTCGCTTCGACGACGTTGGCCGCTATCACTACGCCTTTGATTTCCAGTTCTACTTCCGTAGGGGGTTTTAATTCGAACACGGGCCAGTCCTGTTTGGGCAAGTGCAAGAAGTTTGGCCCTCTCGTCCACGTGCCTAGTTGCCTGAAGTTGGTCGCACCTCGGGAGCACAGGTCGGCCGGATTATCGCCAGACCTGACATGATTCCACTGGTTCGTGGATGATTCGTCGTGGATAATCGTGAGTCGGTTAGCAACGAAATTACTGAACCGGCTCCGGACGTCGTTATTGTAGTAAAGTACTATCGTTGAATCCGTCCAGAAGCTAACCGACCAAACGTAGAGATCGTAACATCTCTTCACAGCTTGCACCGCCCTGACTGCCAACACGGCTGCGCTGAGTTCAAGGCGTGGGATTGAGACCGACTTCAGTGGAGCAACGCGGGCTTTGGCGAACAGGATCCTCGTGATATATTGTCCATCTCCTGCGCACCATCGTCCGTAAACCACAGCCCCATAACCGACTTCGGATGCATCGGAAAAGGCATGTAGTTCTCCAGTCCGTTTCGTATGGCCAGGGGTCAAACATCGTGGGATTCTTATGTCCCCTAATTTCTTCAAGGCGTTCGAAAATTCTTCCCAGTCTAACCGGTCCCCTCGGTCCAGTGACTGGCCCCAATCAACTTTATTACGGCACAGCCGCTGCAGCAAGATCTTTCCGGGTAGCAGCCATGGTGAGACAAAACCGAGCGGGTCGAACAAACTTGAGACGGCAGATAGTATACCACGACGGGTTATTGGCAGCTCGGGAACGTTTAGCTCGAAAACAAAATCGTCCGTTTCCGCGTCCCACTGTATTCCCAAAATGCCCTCGACAGGAAGTGCAGCGCCGTCCAAATCTCTTACCCTTTCGGCCTTTTCGTGATACGGGATGACCCTCAACACTTCTGAAGCGTTCCACGTCCATTTAGTTAGATGGAAGCGGCCCTCTTCCAGCAATCTCGTCAGACCCCTGAAATGCGCTAGAGCTGATTCTGTATCATTTAAGGATCCAAGGTAGTCGTCGACGTGGAAATTCCTGCTGACGCTATCTACCACCGACCGACGGACCAAATCTCTATATTTGTTCGCAGCCGCCCCAAGGAGGTAGTTCGCACAGAACGGTGACGATACGGCTCCGAAGGGGTGGACGGTCATCTCATAATTCACCACTGCGTTGTCCCGGTCTTTCTGTTCCCACGACAGGAAACGCAACGCATCTCGCTCCCCCACCGGTGTTCTCACCTGATAAAGCATTTCCCTAATGTCGGCGGACAAGACCACTTTATCCACTCTGAAACGGCACAAAACTTCGATTAGTGGTGTGGTCCAGTCAGGTCCTTGTAGTAGATGATCGTTTACCGACTTGCCCTGGAACTTGGCCGCACAGTCGAAAACCACCCGCAGTTTTTGGGCTTTTTAGGGTTGATAACCGGAGGGTGAGGCGGATACCAGATGCCCCTTTTGCCGTCGGTGTTGGCAGGCACCTTTTCAACGTAACCGAGGGCTTCATTTTACTTCATTAGATCCACGTATCGTTCCCACAAATTCTGGTCTCGAATGAATCGTTCTTTTAGTCGCAGCAATCGTTGAAGAACATAACTCCTGTTGTCAGTCCACGGGTCGACAGATGTGTGCCATGGGAGGGGAACCTCGAACTGCTTTTTGAGGCCTCCGGTGCCTTGCCGCACCGTTTGTAGAGCGAAGTGATCCTCTTGAGACAAAGTTGGTCTTCCCTCTCCAATGTCGTGAAAATCCTTTTCATACAGCTGCCGCAGATGGTACTCTATGCGGTCCGTTTCGGCGGACAAGTAAGTCACGGAACCACGTACCCCTACTGGACCGTATAACATCCATCTCAGAGCCGTGCGTACGGCATAAGGTGCCTGGCGGTCGCCCACTCTCTAGTCAAGCACCCAATGCGCCTTTGGCACGTCGCAGCCGATGAGGAGATCCACCTCATTGTCTTCCCGGTCTACAACGGTTACATCCTGCAGGTAGGGCCACCTAGTCAAGATTGCGTTGGCCGACCTTGGTGCTCGCATGGGGAGATCAGCTAACGTGAATGCCTCCGTTGGTTCGATTTGCTCGTTGGTGTCTAGAGAGATGTATTGCAGCCTCAATCTACCGGCAGTCATTACCTGTGTTCCGCCCACCGTGCTCACTGCCAACGACGTCGCACATTTAGCGAGTTGGTGTTTGTCGGCAAACCGCTCTTTTACTAGAGTAGTGTCAGATCCCTGTCAACGAAAGCCAACGCTTTGACCACCCCAGTTGGGGTCACTACTCCCACGGCCACTACGCCTAAACGTACCGGTTTGCTGGCAGATCGTGAAGTTGAACAAATAACGCTGGGTTTGGTACTCGTCTCGGGTAAAGTTACTCTAGCCTCATGCAGCAGCCGATGGTGTCTGCCCGTGCAGCCCTCGTAACCACATCGGTTTCTTGTCCTGCAGGCTGCTGCCCGGTGCGTGATGTTGAGACAAATAAAACACACTCCTTCCATCCTCGCCATTCCCCACCGTTCGTCCATTGTGGCGTTGCCGAACTTGGGGCATTCTGGTAGGCCATTGCTAGCACCACAGGATCTGCAATTGGGTTGCGCAGTAGAGTCGCGTGAAATGGCATGTGTATTGGCCCAAGGCTGGTACTTTGGATGTTCCCTTGCAGGGTTTTGGGCTTGGCTAGTACTGGGCTTGTTTGCCCGGTTGCTGTCCTGGATGAGTCGGCCGAACCTGCTGTCAGCTAACTTCGTTCGCCTGTCCAAATATTCGGTCAGGTCTTCGAAGTTAGCTTCTCTGTCGCTTCGGCTCATCCGTTCTGCTTCTTCCGCCCACCGACCCTGTAGTTCGGGAGAAAGATGACGGACTGTGTTTTCCAAAGTGTGCATGGCATCTTGGTCAGCCCTGTAACCTAAGTGGTCGAGGGCTATTGAGCAGTTTTGCATCTTAATCACCAGGTCGGCCATTGTGTAGACGTCGCCCTTGGTTCTCTTTGTCTCTACCATCGCGCCCTCTATTAGGTTACGGGCTGCTTTGAACGGTTGGCCAAACAAGTCCCTTAGAATCTTTCTTTTTCGGGTGTAGCCTTGTTCCGAGTCCAGCATGGTGCACACGTCGATAGCTTCTCTTGCTCGGCCACGACATTAGTGAGTAAGGTAGAGAAGCCTTTGCCCAGGGTCGGTTAGCTTATTTTCAACGAACGTCTCGAACTGCTTGACAAACTAACAGTATTGCTCAGCTCGCCCGTCAAAAACCGTTAGTTCCACTCTTGGCAAATCGATCGCTGGTGGTTTGTAGTCGGCGACCGGCGTGGGGTTCCCTATCTTATTGCAACCTGATCTATAGGAAGTGTCGAAGTCGCTGGTCTCATGCTCTCGCTCCTTCTGTGTACACTTCTTCTCTGCTTCCTGCGCCTGTAGTCTAGCCGATAGTAACTGTTGTTCTAGGTCTAGTATTCTCAGCCTATATAAATCAACATCCTTACGATCAATATTGCTCTCATTACCACATGAACTAGCACTGCCAGGACTGGGCGATCTAGCAATAACTAAAGAATCAAATGTACCCAAAACCTCCCCAGAGACTTGCGGTGTTAATTCCTGTCCAGATTCCAATGTTTTCAATCCTTTTCTTGGCATTTTGCGTGTTTATCCTCGTTCCAAATTGATCTATTGAGTATTGTAGCGAACGTTTGAGCAATGCTTAGCCAAATTCACAACGGATCCCGAAATCAAAAGACGATTATCCGCGATATTCTACTATACTAGATTATTACATGAACAATGACATCAAAAATATACAAACCTCAAAAATGAGATCACAAGGACTCAACATCGAGAAACCGAATAGCAGGTTGTGAGCAAACAGCACGTGCGTCACGCAGGTCCTGAACAAGGATGTGCCAAAGTAGCGCTCTGGGCGCGAACAAACAACAATTGGTCCAGAAAAACAACCAGTTCGTAAAGACAAGTCACTAGTGTAGGCAAATGAGTGATGTTGGGAAAAACACTGAACCGGCTGTTACAATCAATGCTCGAATACCGACAGTGTTCGCCTATCTTCTACCCTCAACGGCCGTGTTTCTGAACCGTATAAAAGAACGGACCTAACCGCCACAGTGGTCACTCTACCCTTTACAGACAGTCGAATGTTACGCCGGCGCCGTAGATGACGGAGGCTGGCAAAAGCCAAACGTGTCCTCTATATACGCGATGACACGTCAACCGATATCTGTCCGCGTGGTGAAATGTAACTCCCCAGGTAACAAGATGTATCCACTTCAGCTAGAGCTTCCCCTGCTAAGAAGGGGTTTGGTGGTGAACCAACCCAGTCCTGTAGCAGCATTTTGCACTTTGAAGGTGCAAAACGCATCCCAAACATTGTTACACTGTTGTTTAGGATATCTAAAAGAGCTTACAACTTACCTGAATCTACACTCAGAAGAAGAATATCGTCCTCGCATTCCAAGTCAGACAGTTTACTTCCTGAACAAAGATCGATGCCGCTATTCTCACACGAGGATAGGGCTATCTCAAGAATCAATTCAACTACAAAATTGAAGAGGAGGGTGAGAGAGGGCAACCCTGACGAACATCACTTCCCGTGGTGAACTCGGGTGAAAGATGGCCGTAAGCACTAATTCGACTCGGGCTGTTTGCATACAGACATTGGAGAAGAGCAATAAACTTCTTTGCTACGTCCTTCAATGAGGGGCAGCACCAGAGAACTGTGCGGTCGACTGAGTCAAACGCCGCTTTCAGATCAAGGAAGACTGAGATCGTGGGCCTGCGGTAGATGTGTCTGTGCTCTAAGGTTTGCCGAAGAGTGAAAATGTGGTCGATACAACCCCTACCAGGTGTGAAGCTGGCTTGGTCCTCACGCGTACACATTTCGCGAGCACTGGATGTTCGGTGGAGAAAAAGACCGGTGAGCAGTTTGTACGCGATACTTACCAAGCTAATCCCTCTCTGTGGCTCTCACAAGAGGACTTGTCACCTTTCTTGTAAATCGGCAAATCACCAATTCACACCATTCTCTGGGAATCTGCTCGCCATCCCAAATAATACGGAGGGGTTTCGTTAACTCCAAAACCAAAGCTTCGCTTCTATCCTTGAAAAATATGGGGACAGTCCATCCGGTCTAGCTACTCTGTTTCTCTTCCAGTAATCTATCTCCCGCGCAGTCCGCATTCCTGATTGGGCAGCGAAGTCCACCTGCATCGATTCGTCGGCAGGTATTTATGGAGGGTCCACTGTTGAAGTGGGCCAGCTGAACTGTTCCTTGAATTGCCCCGCCTGGAGCTCCAGTCGAGGTCCTAGAGGTATTCTACCTTACCGCATTGGGAGAACATTCCACCTAATCCAGTTAGTTCATCAAAGGTGGTTATTTTTCATCCCTACTCCGTTTGTCGGCTTCATGCTGCGTAGCTCTTTGCGAACTATTTGGACAATTCGGTTCTTCGTCTTTCGGTAAAATTATTTCAGTTCCACGCAGATCATAAGCTTTGAAAAGAGTACAGTCACTTTTTCAGCAAATTCATGAGCTCCTAGCTAGAGTAACCAGCAAGCAGAATAACTTTTCCAAGGAGAACAAAATAAAGCAAGAAAGAAGCGTCGAAACGTTTGCAATGGGTCGCGTCACGCTAGTAAAACAACAAATATACTATTTTGTTTAGTTTTCTGTGAGTTTTCTCTGCCTGCTTCGAGCGTTCTGGGTGAGGGTTTGCTTCGGTCTGTTCCCTTCTTCACCCTTGGAAGGAGAAGGGGGTCACCACCTCTGGACCGTCCGTTATTTAATAAAAACCCCTTGCAAGGTGGTTTAAGCCGCTTCAAAGTCGGAAGAGCCGTGTACTAGGGGGCCCCATTAAGCCTCAGGGGGCGTTTGCAGCAATATCAAGACTTCATGTGGGGAAACCTCATAGCCAGGTCGTATATGCTGCAGCCAGCCTAAGGCGCGGTTGCACGGGCATAGAAGATAGACTGTCTGTGCGATACATTACAGCCAGCAACACGATCATCGGGTTGTCCTGAAACTGAAAAAGGAGGCTAGCCGTCAGGAACGCGCTCCATCTGAGGGTTAGCGTAGGCCAAATAGCAGACAGACGTACGAGGGTTGGAAACGAGGCACAATGGTCTTGGTGACACGAGAAGTTGCAGTTATTGCAAGTCGGTGCACGTAATCCCTAAATAGGCTTGCACTATTAAGCCTAGTTATTGTTTGCCAATTCGGCAGCGTGCCAGAAAATCCTATCGTTCGGGGTTGATAAAGCCTTGGAGGCACATTGAGGCTACTGGGCCTGAGGACTACATGAGGAAGCAACTGGGAAACACTAAGAACCTAAATGGCAGGTTTGCATAAAAGGTCTGGAGGTCGTGTCACGTCCTACTGTGGGATATTTACAGGTCGCAAAGAAGCAGCTGGGGCACAATGGGAACCTGGAAGGTAAGGTCGTATGATAGGCCCGTAGGATATATGACACGTCCTATCATGGGAAATATACAGGCATTAAGCTGCAGGTTGGAGTTAGGTCCTGGGGTAGGGAAGATTTCAGCTGGGTTGAACAGTGAACTGGAGAGTGGGTTGGATGCTAGTACATAGAAAAAACTGCCTTCTTACAAAAGGGAGGGAAAACATGTAAGCATGAGCGAGAAACGCGGGTGTTTTTTCGTACTTTCCGATACATATGTTTACGCATACATCCATATTTACGTATGTATTTTAGTGGTGCGATGGAACGTGTTTGTCATGTGGCGTATTCCCTTGTTGTCCAGAGCAGTGGGATAAGAGTCCTGGTTCCTGCGCGTTATTTTCCTCTGTACTTGCCGCGGCCACGTGCCCAATATAAATTCGCCACATTACTCCAATTCCCATGTAGGCATTTCACCACTCTACCTTTAGAAACTAATCCATTCGCGGATCCACTACCTGCCCTCTCGCCATTTCCTTCATCATCACTGTGATACTCTCTCCCCGCTGGATTTGTTTTCCATCTCCCTCACTACCAACGCCATCAGCACATCGCCACCAAATTCTGCCTGCGCATTCGTTCACCATTCATTATATTCGATTTCTGATGTCTTATCCCCATTCATCTTTGACCTTTTTATCCTCATCTTGCCTCGCGGAGCTCTAAAGGTTATTTATACCTCCCGTTAGGGAAAATCCTCTCTGATATTACATTTGAGAGGAACAAGGAACCTTTTGATTATATTGCACTTCCCAGCTGCTATGGTCGGTTTCGATAATTTTATGGGCTTACAGCTTGTTCCCAAGTAACTCCGTTCGTCACCAGGCACCTTTGACCGCCTTACCTTGAGTTTTATTCCTTCCAGGCTTTTTTAGTTCTTTAGATCGTTTAATCCTCCTCTTTAATCTTCCGTGCGCTTAAATCTGCATCAATCTCATGGAATCTCTGGCATTATCGTTGCCCGTATCGACTGATCATGCTCAAATGCACTTTTAGGGCTCCTCTGAAACGAACTTTTACCACCATTATCACCAAACCGTAGAAGCTCGACCACAAGGGTCCGGTCATATCACAGGTAATCCAAAGTATACTACTAACATTTTGGTCCTCGTGGAACATCCAGTTCACGTCAAGCACCTCGACAGCAGCATGCCAACGAGGTGATTCTCGAAAGCAAACCGACCCGACCCAATTATTGCCTCTCATGCGGTGGACTTTATCTTTATTCCACCTGTCGCTTCCATAATGCGGTACGTCGTTCCTGCAGAAAGGCTGTTTACATTGCAAAGCGTACCAATGATTGGAGTTTAGTGTGACGAGTGCAACCCATCGGGATCCAAAAAGTAGTGGCAATTCGGCGTGCACTTTGAAGATTCCGAGTGGATCAAACCGATTTCTGTACAAACCAGCAGATTCTGATGCGGCTTCAAACAGTGGTCTATTGTGGCTACCGGGAGCCGTAAGTTCACCACTCCAAAATTATTGTTAGGCTTGATTCGGCCTAGTGCACCCACATAGACCACTTGCGTGCGCATTCACGGTCTACTGGCCATCAACCCTCACTGCCGGACGAGACTACACTAGTGGTTCGGTCCAAGTACGACTCCCGGTTTCCGTAAGCTTTCTTCTGATTCTGGGTTTGAAGGCCCTGCATATCCTGGATCAGTCGGTAATCCTCCAAACTACGTCCTGGAATTCGGCGGAATAGTTTTTATTCCAGCAGTTGATCGCACAGTGCTCCAATAACAAAAGTGGCATGGCGGTCGACCCCGTGAAGTCGGAGGTAGATGGTTATTCGGTGTTTTGTCGTATCAAGTAGAGCCAGGGAGTGCTTCGACGTCACGTACTAAGATAGGAGACGACGGTGTGGTAACGATCGGTAGTAGAAAATCCTACAGAGACACTACGGCTTCGTGTTTCCCTGATATCACTCGCTCATATACACATTTTGCGTTTTTTCATACACTTCACGTTTTGTGGGCCAATCTTTGTCCGTTCGCGTCCAACGCGCCACCTCGTCACATCCCATCTTGCACCTGTGTGACGCACGTGCTTGTCTCAGGCAAGCCGAAGACTTGGCTCTCGTTTTCTGAGTCTGTGTGATCGCATAATTGAGGTTTGCGTACGTTTTATGTTATTGTGCATTTAATAATCCAGTATCGTAGAATTTACGGATGAATCGCGTTTTGGTTTTGGGATTCGTCTGAACTCGGTTACATGCTGCTCAAAAGCGTGTCGTTATAGTCAGTTTGTTCAGTACGGAACGAGTAAAAGCACAACAAGCCCGGAAAATGGTCAAAGCAATTGGAATCTAGACAGGAAATAACGCGGAGAGTCACTGAGGAGGATTTGGGTAATTTTGATTCTATAGGTTTTGTTAGATCACCTAGCCCCGTCAGTGCTAGTTCGTATAATAATGAGGGTACTATTTATTGCAAGAAAATTGATATATTTAAGCTGAGGGTATTAGATCCAGAACTGCAGTTGTTATCAGCTAAGCAGCAGGCCTGAAAGGCAGGGGAGAAGTGAAAACTGAGCCAGCTGGAAAATGAAACTAATGGCAACAAATCCATTGCCAGATCTCGACATATGAAAATGGAAAATCCTGCTCCCGCAGTCAAACAAAGGACACCAACGGAACAAACGATCAATTTGCCAAGAGTAGAGCTGATGGTTTACGACAGAGGACCTAGGCAGTACTGCAATTTTATCAAACGATTCGAAACCTTCCTCGAAGATAGGATAACCGACACCGATGGAAGGCTACTCTATTGAACCCATCATTGTCGAGGCCGAGCCAGAGAAGCTACTGACGGGTGTACCATGCTTGACCTACAACAGGGCTATGCACGCGCAAGGGAGATTTTGAAGGGCCTGTTTAGCCAGCCATTAAAGAATGCTAGTAATCTAATGGAACGCGTGATGTCAGGAGCCAAACTAATGAAGGGCGATATCTTTAAAATGGCCGATCTCATAACTAAAATGCGGAACAGTTACATAGCCCTCGATCATTTAGGTTATAGGTCTGACCTCAGTGCAACGCATACATTGGTGGGTATAGTCCGCTGCCTCTCTCCTAAGCTACAGGTTCGTTGGGCGGAAAGAGCGGAACGTATAAGCAGGGGCGAACGCGGGGCCTTCTTCGAGGACCTGGCCGAATATTTAGACAGGCAAACCAGGATAGCCGACAGCAGGCTTGGTCGGCTCATCCGCAATGGCAACCGAGCAAAAAAAACCTGGGGCCGGCCAATCTAAAAACGCTACAAGGAAACACTGGAACTACCGGCTTTGGACAAATACGCACTCCATTTCACGCCAGTTGCAGGAACTGGGATGCTGGCCATGGGCTACTGGAATGTCCGGAGTTCACCAAAACCACAATAAACGAACGCTGGGTAATGGCTAGGACAACAGGAGCGTGTTTTATTTGCCATATTTCCTCACACCGGGGGACAGCTCGCCGAACAAGAAGCAGATGTTGCAACGGAGGTGGTCCGAACAGACACCACTGATCGCTGCACCAGGTGAAAGAAACTAGGCAGATGTGAACACGAAGCCCAGCGTGATTTGCTCAGCGTTACGGCCTGTCAATAAACTGATACGGCTGAGGGTAGTTGCTGTAGGAGTGATGACTCTGAATGGGGGGCCAAAGCTTTGGCTTTCGTCGACAGCGGGTCAGACACTACCCTGATGAAGGAGGGGTTTGCCGACGGACACCAGCTCGCTAAAAGCGCGACGTCGTTAGCAGTGAACAAGGTGGGCGGAACATAAGTAATAACTGCAGATCGGTTTAGATTGCAGCTCACTCCTCTAGATACTAACGAGCGAAGCGAACCAACTAAGGCTTTTACGTGGGCCGATCTCCTCACGCGAGCACCTAAGTCGACGAGTGCAGTTCTGAATAGGTGGCCTCACCTGCAAGACGCAAATGTCGTAGACTGAGAAAACGACCAAGTAGATCCCCTCGTCGGTAGCGAAGTGCCAGAAGCTCTTTGGGTGCTGGACTAGAAAGTAGGCAACCGTCAGACACCCTATATCGTGGGCACAACACAAGGGTGGGTATTATATGGCCCAGCAGGCGGACGTGGCTCCATAATTCACGTGTCATCGGAAGCTGACCATATAGGGTACCAGCAGCAGCGCCATTACAACAACGAGTTTCATGACGTCGGATTCGAATGACTCTCATTGTCTCAAGAAGTCCATCTTGCACAGCAGACAGTGCGACAAGAAACCAGAGGCCCTAAAACCCATTTCGAGGTTTCCCTCCTGTAGCGTACACAAGCTGACCCTTTAGCTGGCAACGAAATTTAAGTTCTTCGTAGGCTACTGTGCCTAAAGGAATGCCGCGGCCGGGAGCATGATCTCTGGAAGCGGTAGGCAGAAGTACCGACGCGAGACGAGGCTCTTGGCTACTTTGAAAATGTGCCTGCAACCATTGACGGCTGAAAGGGGATATGATACCCACCCACCACTTGTTTCTTCACCCCCAAGTAACCCGAAAAGCCGCGAGTTGTCTTGGATTTTGCAGCCAAGTTCCAAGGCAAGTAGTTGAGTGATCGTCCGCTACAGGGGCCCGATTCGCCCACGCCGATGATTGAAGTCTTACGCCGTTTTGGGTACGGTAGTTTGGCCTTGTCATCCGACATCAGAGAAATGCCTCTCCGAGTGAAAATATCGGCAGAGGAACGAGATTCATTGCGATTCCCATGGTGGGAAGAGAACTACCTGAACAAAGCAGTGATAATTTACAGAATGACAGTCCATCTCCTTGGGGCGACACCGTCTCCTTCTTGTGCAAACTACACCCTCAAAAAACCGCGAACAAATATGGAGCTCTGGCCCCCCGGTCGGTAACGGACAGCATCCGCAGAAACTTCTGCATCGACGACAACCTTGGGTCATTCGATGATGTTGACTCGGCCATAACAATCTAGGTCCCTAAAATATTGCTGAAGAAGGGCGGTTTCCATCTCATGAAATGGATGCCGAAAGCGTCGGAAGAGCAAAAGTCCTTCCGCACCACGAGAGGGCAGAAAGGGTTCAAGATTTTGGCGGGTCCCCGATCCCCACCGATAGTACTTTAAGGGTACAGTGAAATGCGGAAATGGACGACTTCGTTTTCGAGCTAAAAGTTCCCGGCCAACCATTAACTCCTCTCGGTATATTGCCAACTCTCTGTAGCCTGTTCGATACTCTCGGTTTTGCTCCTCCCTTGAAGCCAGCCGGAAAGACCCTGCTGCAGCGGCTCTGTCGTGAGAAAGTTGTTTTGGACCAGGCACTGCAGCTAGAAGGTCGGATGGGACGAGAAAACTTCATGGTCACTTTAAAGAAACCAGGATAAACACGGATTCCACGGCGTTTGCGTTATGGTCATGCTAAACAGGCGGGAGAACTTCAAGCTCTTTTCTGACGCATCCGAAGTAATATTAATAATAATATTTTGTTTTCGAGATGCCTTAATCAAGCCTTACGCAGGATCAGAATTTTACAAGCAATAAGACTGACAGAAAACATTCATGAAAGACTTAGAAACACGCAAGACGAGGGAGGGGTAGGAAGAAGTAGAGGGGAGATGAGAGCGAGATAAATATATACACACCAAGGAGTATTGTAGGGAGTTTAAGCGAACCCGGAGATGGGTCCAAATATGGGCCCGGTGAACTTGAAGGCCAAGGTTAGATGGAGCAGCTGGCTGAGCCAAGTGGAGGAGAACGGAACGTGGGAGTTTTACGTGAAGAGGACTGAAAATCTGCATGAGAAACTATCGTAACGGGAAACGATGAAGAAAAAAGGAAAAAAGAAGGGAAGAAAGGAGGAACGAAAAATTGAGTTGTATGGCTGGGGGCTACGTAGCCATGAACTATGCGTTATTGCAATAAACGGACGGTGTCAGTTTGAAAACAGGGAGCTGGCAATGCAAGACTTAAAGAGTGAGTCAGATGGCACCAATGCGGCGGACGGATCAAGATGCGGTAAATGTGAGGCACAACTATAGACAAAATGGACGCATATCATGAGGGACGGCGGAACGGTGATAAACGAACTGGCCGGCGAAGAACTGGAGGAGGCAGAGAAAATATGTGGATAAAAATATACGTTTATATATCAGAGCAGGAGCAAACAGCGGTGAAGAGACGAGATACGGAAGTAGCAGTGCTTGGACGAGACAGGTGGGGTTGGGTCAAGTAGTACGGAATTAAGTTGGACAAACCCTGATGAACTTGTTTATGACAGGTGAACATAGGGGATCAAAGGCAAAAAAGAACAAACTTTGAAAGTTCAGAAGTGATGGCTGTGGGCAGAAGTTGATAAGCGAGGGAATACGAAGGAAAGGATCGGCTAACACAGGTAAGAGTGAATCTAACTGTGTGATTACTGCAGGTGTGATATGTGGTGACGGGCAAACATGGGGGAAGCGTTAATAAATGGATGTGCATTATGCAGCAAGAGGATGGCCGTGAAAAAACCTGGAGAAAGCAGAGCAAATGGGAGTAGGGGGTGGTAGGAGAGGTGTGAAAGATCACTGGGGAAAGGTAACTTGAACGTTGGGGGAACCGTGGTACGAAGATGCATCAGTTGTAACAGCGAATAACATGAAAGAGAAATAAGGAAGCGGAGGGATCAGAAAGATCAGGTAGTGGCAGAAAGCACGGTTTGAATCTGTAAGTGAGAATGATAACGTTACGATGATATTACGCTGGGTGGAAAGTGGAAAAGCGGCTCGGCCTGAAAGGCACAATGAAGATGCCTGTGGCGAGCAATGTACGAAGCAGACGAGAGTGTTGACCAAAGAAAACCAGGTAAGAGATGACGAACCAGATTGTGTCCACTGCAGATGACACAGGATAAAGACCGAGTAGAAGAAAAGAGCCTGGACGGGAAAGCCTGTGATGAAACAAAAATGCACGAGAAATAATTGTGCGTTGGAGTTGGGAGAATGGAACTGGAGAGTCGCGTGCTTACAGGGACTACGCAAATGGATCGAGCCAGAAGTTGCTAATCGGGACAATGCCTAAGAGGATGATCCACGGAAGAATTACGGGCCCAGACATGAAAAATATGAAAGTGGTAAAAAGATAATAAATTTAGTCGTAAAAAATGCAAAAGTTGAAACGGCGAGTTCTTATATGGTGATTGGCCATGGTTACGGATGTGTCTGGTGCGTAATGGTGGGAGGTTTAAGAAGGACAAAAAGGGACACCACGAAATGGTAGCTAGTGAGGCTTGCGATCAATGAGCTTTATAAGCATATGGAGATGCCAAGTGAATAGTGATTAGGAGCCGACAGGGGCGAAATGGGTGGAAAAGAACATATTTCGGGCTTGGGCAGAGTAAAATGGACGGGGCGAGATTGGCACCATGCAGCGAGTGTTTTTATCGTGAGACACGATAGGAACGAAAACAGAATGGATGGGTGTGCATACAGAGGTAGAACGACACGGAAGGGAAGTGATAAGAGTGCTGACAAGAACTATGGATGAGCGAAACATGGCGGACGAGTGGTAGGGGCATGCGGTCCGCAAAGGACGGTGATGAATGCGGTAGGGCGAGGAGAGCTGGAGAGCGCAACCCGCAACCAGTGCCGGTGAGTGGGGCTGAGCGTGCGCTGGAGATCAAACCTGGAAAATGCTTCGTGAAGTGGACACAGGAGGTGTGATCCAACAGCCTAATTGCGCTCGCACATCGTGGCAGACGGCCTGCACGCCCGATGTGTTCCGGCCAAAGCGGAGGATCTGACAGCGTCTTGCACCTTTGGGATTGTAGTGAGTGTTCATTGATGGTCGTACTGAGGGCTGAGCAACCACGATAAGGGTATATGATTAAGGACCAGCTGGACAGGTCGTGGGAACCTGGACAACTGAGCCAACATGAACAGCGATCGACAGGCGGCAATACAGCATTATCATCCAGGTGCACCAGCCAGGGAGGTGATCAGTGTAGTGCCCGAGGTGGTTGACCGGCACTGAGGATCACCCGGAAGGGAAATGAGATAAAGAAACGCGGTCTGGGTATAGCCCAGCTGAGAATAAACGGTTGACGGAAAGAAGAACAAAGGTGAAGCACGGGTACATCGATGCAGCGGGTCCCTAAGACAAGCTGAGGCCATGGAAATTGAGACTCAAAAAGGAAGCTCGTAAGTAGGGGCTGAAAAATTCAATTTGGAGGTTAATATTTCGCCTAGATTAGTCATTCAGCAGAAGAGAAGACTAAGTTCTGCATGAAATTACGGAAAATCTCAGCTGGATGATAGGGTGGGGGCAGAATTGGTGATGTCATAACTGGATGTTGAGTTCAGTTAGTGAGCCACGCTAGGTGGGACAACTGAGACAGGATTTTCCGGTTCAAAATGGCAGAGTTGGTGATAGAAGTAAATGTGGTGGGACCTGGTGTGAAAAAGAGGCAACGTAAGCAAAGGGATATCAATGACGGTCGAACCAATGCCCATTCTATTGCTATAGAGTGGGAGACAGAAAGGAAGGTGAGACGTTGAAGGAGCGAGACATACATGGATCGGTAAATAGATGAGGATTAGTACAAAAAACCAGAATGACGAAAAAGAGTACTATAGAGAATGGTGGGGTAGATAGGCCTCAATACTGATTCAGTAGTAGATGGACTATGGCAAAGCTCGGTCTATGACACGTGAGACTAAAAGAGGAGACCGCGGGCAATGAATAACTGAGAGCCGCAAGACTCAGTAACGAGGTTAGGATTTGATCCAGGGTAGGGGGTTAGTAGAAGAGACCAAGTGAACTCTGCATGAAATTATGGAAGAAGCTCAGCCGAGGGGTAGGGTGGGGACAGAGTTGGTTACGTCGTAACTGGATGTTGAGTTCAGTTAGTGAGCCACTCTGAGAGATTGAAACGAAAAAACATGGCAGAGTTGGTGATGGAAGTATATGTGGTGGGACCTGGTGTGGAAAAGAGGCAAGGTAAGCTAAGAGATATCGGCGAGCTTTGGGTTACCTACCGTGCTTGTGTTATTAGTTACAGGACAGTAATATATATATATATATATATATATATATATATATATAGATGACCAGGGGGCTGTTACTGAGGCAGTTTCCATAGTGTTGTTGAGTTGGTTTCAGGGCCGCAGAAGTGATGTAACCAAATAAAGGTAATAAATTGTGGAGCAAATGAGGCATATTGAAAAGTTTTGAGGAGTATTACGGCGGCCTCTCTATAAGTGCGAAAGCATCTGGAAGGACTTATTACAAAGTGAAATTGGCAGGATCCTACAAGTTGGTATGGAAAATTATTAGTGGACGCAGACGTGCTTTAAATATGCGGATAGCGAAGTCCAAGGAGAGGCGGTGAAACAGAGTATTCAGAATTCAGAAGCGGCGGAACTATTTTGGAAGGTAAGGTAAAGCGAGAAAGCAGAGCAATGGTTTAAAAGTCAAGGCCCTTCTCGTAAGCTTGACTTTCGGTTACGTGAACGTCGAATAAGCGCGAAACAGTTGGGATAGAAAGCAATTTATCAATAGCACGCACGAATGCATATTCTGAATGAGAAGATCTGATGTGCAAAGGAGGGTTATTCCAGATTCTGGAGTACGTAAACAGAAGGAACTTAGAGCATAGAACAGTCCTTGAGGAGGGTATGGCAATAGTATGCCGTCTACTACGGAGTGAATATGCGGTACCCGGGGAGAAGCACAACTTGGTGAAGAAATAAGACTGCTTAGTCAGTAGCTTATACATAAATATTAGGTGAAGCTTGAAGCGAAAAAGCCACAATGGTTTGATTTTGCGAGCTACGCATCGTTCCCTGCGGTTTAAGTTTGACGACCAACTTATAAGCTGCTTTGTGAATCTTATACAAATACCTTCGATAATAATCCTGCCGGACTTTCACATACTGCTGAAGATTGAGGGACAATATTCGGCAAGGGGCCTGGCATGTATTTTGTACGTGTAAAGAATGCTCTCTCTAAGCTGAAAGTATCTGAGCAGAAGACCAAGACATATTTTAGCCTTCGCCGTTTGGAAGGCAACATGTTTGGGGAAGTTGGAAGAGCAAGAATAAATTAAGCCAAGGTCTCTTACTAAGGGATGGCTGTCGATGAGTGAGCCGCCGATGCAGGAGGAGCCAGGAGGAACCTGGCATTTGCAAGTAAGACAAATACGCTTATCGGCGGAGAATTTCATCGCCCAGGTTGAGCACCATTCATCAGGGGCGGCTAAATCAGCGAATATTTTACCGATAGTAGTACTGCGGTTGCCAGACGAAAAAGTGTAGACTATCTTGATGTTTTCCGAGAACAAAAACGGCGTGCCACTAAGTTTTGTCAGAAATATATCATTTATATATCGGAGGAAAACAAGGGTGCCTAACACAGTGCCCTGAATAACACAGCTAGTAACAGGCTTAGGGTTAGAGGTGTTCCTGTTAATCAAGACAATCTGTGAGCGACAATTAAGACGAGAACCAAGAAAGTAGCCGACCGACGACGCCAAATGATAGTAGCTTTATTAAGGGGTGGGGGTGAGGTACACGATTAAATGCCTTAGATAAATCAAGATACGGAACAACAAGATTTCCTACTTTCAGCATTGACGGTGACGAGATTCAGAATACCATTCTGGCAAATCACGCGGGACCGTGAACAGAGTAATCCATGTTGGTTGTCACTAATAAGGCCGAGGCTTAATAGTTGGCTAATAATGTGATCTTTACCTATTTTTCTGTTATTCTGGATAAAATGGGGGTATGGTTTATAGGGCGATAATTGGATGCCTCATATAAAAGTCCCTTTTTACGAATGGGAACGATTACCGGGCTCTTCCAACTAGCAGGTAAGGTGCTACTGTAAAGTGAAAAAGTGAAGATGTTAAGCAGCAACAGGGGGAGATCCGGTCCACCATTAGCAACGGCGGATGGTGGTAAGCCTTCGGGGTCTAGTGGAGGAGAGGTTATGCTACGGGATAGTAGCTTAGAAATACTCCTGGCATCGAAGGGTATCGCAGGAGGGACAGAGTCAGTAAACGGTGAAGATGGGGGAGGGACAATGATAGCAGCTGGAGCCATGGCTGAAGCAAAGAATGCATTGATGGCTTCGGACATGCAAGGTGGGGAGATGATAGATGAGTTGTTATCCAAAATCGGAAGTTGAAAGTCGGCCTTAATATGAGCGTTTCTAGACTTATGCAACATAGAGAGAAGTTGCGACTTGTTAGGATGACTCAAAGCCTTAGTTTCTTGGTCACGAAGTCGCATGTTATCTTGTCGTTGAATAAGTGCGGAGAGGCGGTTTAGACAAATAAAAATTGAAGGGTAGTTGGAATTATGTGGTTGCTTGAGAAGTTTATGATACTTCCCATGGAGCGGCGAGACAGGGGACCTCTTTTTAGGTACAGCCTGGGAAGTATTGGACAACTGTTTCAGACAGTCGGTAAAGGAGTAAAAAATATCCGCAGCAAACTGAGGGTCATGTGTGAGGAAATTCTCACCTCAGCCTTTTTGTCGAATAAGCGTGACTAACAAGGCCCAATTTCTGCATGGGAAAACACTGTTGGAGGGGTGTGCAGGATTAGGTGAGCCACTAAGGGGCAGGTGGCAGATAACCATTTTATGGTCACTGCCGGAGAAATTTTATGTTACGGACACGTCGATGAAAGGCGTGTTGTGAGTAAATACTAGATCTATTATGTTCCCATTTCTGGTAGGTTCGACAACATGCTGTGTCCAGCCACCAAGATGAATGCTGGTGATCAGGTCCATAAGATCGAGAGGAGCCGAGAGGGTAGGCCAACAAGTTTGAGGGAGATTAAAGTCACCCGCAGTGGGCTTGGTTCCAGAAACAGGGAAAGAGAGGTATTCGTAAGACTTGGTGAGAAGTGAAAACAAGGAACTGGGAGAATTTGGTGAGCGATACACGCAGCCAATGTGAAGAACAGTGATTGGAGGTTGATAGTAAACCAGAAAGAATCGGGAATAGAACCGAGCGCCGTATGTGAAAGAGGGGATCGTGGTGTAAATTTCCTTGGCATAGACTAGGCACCCACCACCACGCCCGTTCGGTCTGTTAACCTTTAGAAGACTGTACCCTATCAAAGATATCTGATCATTGCGGATGCTCTCAGACAGCCAGGATTCCGTTATTAAGATACTGTCGTAATTATTTTGAGGACAAGTTTTTCCAGTTGTGTGAGTTTGACAAGCAACGGAAAACAAGTTGAATAAAGCTAAAGATATACCATTTGCAGGAGGTGGTATAGGCACAACAGGGGGGTAGGGTAAGTTGGGAGGAGGCGAGCTATCGCGATTGGAAGGAGTGGAGATCAGGGTCAAAGGGGAATATGTTGATTTTGGGGCTAGCGGAGGTTCAGATGGGGTGGCTTCCAGCCAAGGTAGAGTAAATGTTGCGGTGAGAGGGACTGCTGAGGGGTAAAGGAACTGGGCATCAACGGAGAGGGAAATGTCGGAGAAAAGGGGACTACCTGTGGGGTTTGGCGGGTGATTAGGTGATTAGGAGCAGTTGAGAAATACCGGCTGGTTGGAAGTGAGTATTGACTGAAGAGAATGAAGGGGGCAAGGCTGAAAATGTGTGAGGAATAGGGGTGTAGGGCGGTAGATTGAGTTGCACATTTTGTGGGGGGTAAGGCAAGTTGGGTGGAACACCAATTATGGAGTAGTTAGTATCGGGAGCAGTAGATATTTGTCATATGGGGAGTACGACGTGAGGCAGAGTGGACGGCGTGTGGAGGCCGTATTTTGGTGTTGGCAGACAGTGAGCGCAGTGAACTTGTGGGGACCACCAATGCATTGAAGCAAGAGATATTTTTTAAGGTCGAAACCTTATTCGATGAGTTGGGGCGAGTTAATAATAATGGTATATTTCTCGACCATGGTCGAGACGCATGCGCAAGCGCATGATCATGGTGTACAACGTTACTCAAAACAATGAACTATACACGAATTTCAAGAAAGCGAGTGGAGTCGTCAGAAGCAAAACAATATAGCTAGAGATAGTTTGAGTCGAGTGAAATTATAAAGGTTTGCGCGGCAAATACGGTTTAAAGGGAAACAGTTGAGTGGAAGACGGGTTTGTGAGAAGGGTGGGAGGGCTGGTAGACCTGTTCTTCTGGACGGAGAGTAGTTTATCACCAGAGGGAATAGAGAACGAATTATAGTTGGGGGTGTGCCCAACAGGCGACGAAGTGGGACAGCGAGGCAACAGTTGGCGTCTTTTACTGGGTGGCAGTGAGAGGGGAGAGGAGAAAATATCTAGACCAAAAGTAATATGATCAGATTTTAAAGAGTTCAGTATGGAAGCAGATGGGGAGGCCTTGGGCGGTTTTGAAGAAGCGTGAGGCACGTGTGAAGATAAAGCGGTGGGGACTTGAGAAGAAGCAATGGAGCGACCAGCTCTCCGTGTCGAAGGCTCAAGACTATTAGTCGTCTTTCTGATGGGTAAAGTCGAGAGAGATCTAGTAATTTCCCTTTGAAGAGGGGTCTTATCTTCGGCTATTTTCATGTTTTTATAGGGGGAATTAGCAGCTATAGTGTTACACATTTTAATGTATTCTTTGGCTGATAGATTATCTGCAAATCGTATAAGGATTGGACGGTTGAAGCGCTGAATGTGCTTACGCAGCCTTGATATTTGACAAGGAAGGTGAGTCATACCACATGCGTTCTACAGTGTATGTTTGACACTCTTGAGGAGTATCCTCCCTGGGACAATAAACACGACTTCGTTGCGAGAGTTCCTCACTCTTATGAGAACTTCGGATGCAACAGAGTCGATAAAGCGGCCAGCAGCTGTCAGGTTTTGTAAGGTAGAATGTCCGATGCGTTCAGTGGTGCACAGTAGGGGGCGAGTTTAGATACC
Source organism: Fasciola hepatica (assembly GCA_948099385.1). Lineage (NCBI taxonomy): Eukaryota > Metazoa > Platyhelminthes > Trematoda > Plagiorchiida > Fasciolidae > Fasciola > Fasciola hepatica. The sequence goes on along the minus strand of CANUEZ040000043.1, from coordinate 30,979,301 downwards.
GTATCTTCCAACTTCAGAAGCTGAGACTGTATATCCGAGGTGCTTCGATCTAAAACAGCTATTCTTTCTGTTGCCAAGCCTACAAAGTCACAGAGGTCAACTGAACATCGTTTCAAGGGCACGGGAGTTTGAATAAGCCTATTTTTCCTAGTAACCGGAGTATGAGTGGATGGGGTACTATTGGAAGTCTTCTTCACTATATGTGACATTTTGAAATACCATAAAGACGCTGTGAGTGAGGCGGAAAGGTAACTACAGACCAGAGCCAGGTTAGAATTTGCTGCTGAGAAAAAATTTCCTGAATTTCTCGGGGTCACTGGAATGCCCTAAGAAGCTGTGATTCTAGTATTCCCTAAGATAGCTGAAAGAAAACAGCATCGACAACAGCACGCATCACGAGCTGGTGTACCCCGGTCACGGAACCCTGGTGTATGGAAGATGGTGTATGGGAGATAAAAAGTACGCTACTAGGATCCTGTTCGCCAAACCTCGCGTTGCCCCACTGAAATCGGCGTCCATCTCGCGCCTCAAGCTTGGAGCAGCCGTGTCATAAAAAGTGCGGTACAAGCGGCAAAGAGGGGTTTCGACTCCTATATTTAGCCAGCTAGTTTTTGGACGGACTGGACAATAGTGCAGTACTGCATTTAAAAAGTCATGAGTCGTTTTAGTACTTTCGCAGCTAACCGGCTCACGATCATCCGCGGTGAGACTGCCATGAACCAGTGGAAAAGTGCCTAGACTGGCGACAACTTAGCTGACCTTTGCTCCCGAAATGCGACTAACTTCCGCAACTGGACACGTGGACTGGAGGGCCGAAATTCTTGCACATGCCTCAAGAGAGCTTGCTCGTCTACAAACTAAGGCCATCTCTTGAATCGGAAGTGGAGACCAAATGCGCAGTGATGACGGTGACAGCCGCTGAATCGACACCTATTTTGCCACGGTTGGTAGGGTTTTCCACCAGGATGAAAACGCCTCGACCTGCAATATGGTTGGCCAGGTTTACAAGACATTTGCTAGTCACGAAAGGGGCCCATTCATCTAGCCTTGTACGAATGGGTCCCGTTAATCCTGATGAACCACGAGCTGCAAAGTATGGTCAATCCAAAATGGAACAACGGGAGGTTTTCACCCGACAACTCGAGACGGTCGGAGAAGCGGGACCAACTGACAAAAGAACATCACCTCCAAAATCAACTGGAATTATCTAAACCCCAAACTCTTTATTGGATCACTGCGGGTAGGCGGTGGGCTTACCAACTCCCGCCTGATTTTTGACCCGAGGTACCCCATAATCTTGCCGGCTCGACTACATGTGATAGAAATAATGATTCAATTCGTAGGGGGACGCACCCGGGAAAGCCAAGTGACCAGTGTCATTCGAAAGGGTTTTTTACTGAGATGAAGAGCTACTGTGAAATGCTAAATCCAACGTTGTGCACGCCATAAGAGACGCACCGATGTCGCGGGCAAACAACACACTGCTCAGCTGCCAGAATCCAGAGTTGCTCCGAGTTGGTGACCGTTCAGCGATACTGGACTGCGAGTAGAGTGCGGAAAAGCTGAAAAAACAATACGGGTGCATCATGAAGTGCATGAAGTCACGTGAGGTACACTTGGAAGTTACGCTTTCGGTGACCACTAACTCTTTCATCTGGGCCTTGCGATGCACTATCAACCAAATAAGCATACCAGCAGATACTTCCTCCGGCAATGTGCCATATTTTATGGAGGCTCAGCGAGGACTGGGGCGTTGGCACCAAAACATGAACAGGGAAGTGCTGCAGAACCAAACTGTGGCTTATGGTGTAGGAAGGCACTTGATTCCCCCGCAGCCTAGTCACCGCGGTGGCGTACGAGAGCGCCTTATAAGGCCCACTAGGCGAATATAGCTGTCGACGATCGAACAACGGCAGCCCGACGACGAGACGTTGAGCAACTTTAAGACCCTGGTCGAAAGAATCTTGAACAACCGCCCCATAGTTGCGGTGTCTGCCAGCAACCCCACCTAGCTGGCGCTTGCCCAGAACGACCTACTGCCCTTAAGGTCGAACGTGGGTTTCCACAGGCCAGCAAACCTCGGTGGCAGCTACCTACACGGAAGTAAGCAGGCAAGTTATCTGGTCAAGGGTTTCGGGGGTGGTGGCTGCGGGAATACTTACCGGCCCTGCATACTCGACAGAAGTGGCTGATCAAAGCAAGACCATTCAAGGTTGGTGGTATAGTGATGATCTCCGACGAGCAGGCCCAATTTAGCACGTGGATTTTAGGTGTTCTCATGGAAATTATCAGCAGCTCCGACGAACTGATAAGAACGATCAATGTGAGAACCGCCAGGGGGAAGTTGACTTGAGACGTGCGCAGTATCAGACTCCCAGAGGGTTAGGGCGGACCAGCCGACGCCGCAGAATCCCGGTAGACCATTTAACCCCCAGAATGCCCAATCATTGCGCTTCACACACGGAACCATTATACGAACGGTGATTGTTGTTTTTCATATCCACACTCCACTCCTCCGACAATACATGCCATAGTTCTCACCGTTTCCCGTTCGTTACTGATGCTGTTAAAGACGTTTCCCGTATGTGGTAGTAGATATGATCTACTCACACATCCAAACACTCTCACACCCTTAGTCACCCAAGCGTGCATAAAACTAGTTTCTGTTCCATAGCATCCCACAAGACGTGCCATAAGGCTCACTGTTCCTCGTTTGTCATTGACACTACGGAAGACCCTTCCCGTACGCGGTAGTAGCAGTGACTTACTCATATACCCACGTAAACCTTTATTCACAACACCCAGGCATATATACGAGTGCATGCACACACAAGCATTCAGTCATGACGGCTCCGTCGACGGCATCACATGGGTTCCAGAATCTACACGTCCCCCTTCAAGCTCGCAGTTGAGCGGCAGTTCTCTTGGACAATGCAGAGGAATATCGCGCGGGCCTGGCCATCGGATCAAGTGTGGTCGCGAGTACGTGATTAGAGTACCGAAGTCAGCAGAATTAATCAACCGCACTGACAGTAGGGTCTAAGTAGGTGGGGAGAATCCGTACCCTTATTCCAAACCTTTGACTTTGCCGGGATTCAGGAGGATTTAGGTGGGCGGTGTAATCATGGGCCGCGGAAAATCCTACAGAGACACTACGGCTTCGTGTTTCCCTAATATCACTCGCTCATATACACATTTTGCGTTTTTTCATACACTTCACGTTTTGTGGGCCAATCTTTGTCCGTTCGCGTCCAACGCGCCACCTCATCACATCCCATCTTGCACCTGTGTGACGCACGTGCTTGTCTCAGGCAAGCCGAAGACTTGGCTCTCGTTTTCTGAGTCTGTGTGATCGCATAATTGAGGTTTGCGTACGTTTTATGTTATTGTGCATTTAATAATCCAGTATCGTAGAATTTACGGATGAATCGCGTTTTGGTTTTGAGATTCGTCTGAACTCGGCTACACGCTGCTCAAAAGCCTGTTGCAGGTATCATCGCGTATGCGGCTTCATCCACATCAGCCACTCCGGTTATGAGAGCGGTGAAGGGTGATCGAAAGAGGCTCCGGATTTGCGACGACCACCGACTGACATAGAATCCCTGCATACAGAGATATTCTGCAACTGCTGTATAGCCCGAGGACTTCAAGAAGTCACCTTGAGATTGAAATTGGGTTATCGTTTCCGTCTTCCCACGCTTGGTTTGGTGAAATTTCCGGAGTTCTCGTCGAGTATTGCAATTTCGGAATTAGGGGCTGTTGAACATTTTGCTATGGAAAGACTGATAAAAAATAAGCTGACAACTCATTTACTAAACAATAACCTCATTAACACTGGACAGCACGGTTTTCTTCAAAAAAGATCCTGTGCCACCTGTATGTGTGACTTCCTTAACCTAATAACTACGGCCACTAACAGTGGTAAATCAGTGATTGTAATCCTCCTTGACATGACTAAAGCTTTCGATCGAGTATCCCACAATAGGCTCATGGCGAAGATGAAAACCTACGGAATTGTTGACCCGATCCTGAGTTGGTTTTCATCATATCTAACATCCCGAAAGCAGGTGGTGGACGTTGATGGCAGTTTATCATCACCTCGACCAGTTACTAGTGGAGTTATTCAGGGTAGTGTACTAGGTCCCTTACTTTTTCTTATATATGTTAATGACATTTTCAACGTCATCACACACGGGGCTGCGTTCCTTTTTGCAGATGACATAAAAATTATGTACTCCTTTGAACCTGACGCCTTAGCTTCTAACATTGCTAGCATAACGAGCGATTTACTATCGCTAGACTCATGGAGCAACCAATGGTTGATGAAATTCTCCGCTGTCAAAAGTTGTATCCTTATGTATAAGTGTCAGGTTCCCGCGGGAATGTTTAAAATTAATGATCAGTTCATCCCCAACAGTCCGGAAGTAAGGGACTTGGGATTACAATATTCTTGTACATTTAATTTCTCCGAACATTCGGCCGTGCAGGTTGCTAAAGCTAGACGGCTAATTGGTCTGATTAATAGAACCTTCAGTCTTACAGAGAGCAAGCTAAGCATTTTTAAAACTCATGTCAGACCACTTCTGGAATATTGCACTGTCGTCTTTTCTAACATGCGGCAGATTGACAGATTTGCAATTGAGAATGTACAACGTAGATTTACCAAACAACTACTAGGATATTCCTCGCCTTTAAATTATATGGAAACATGTGAAATATTGCACCTAGAGCCCCTATGGCTGCGCCGTCTACGAATGAACCTGTCTTTCTTTTGCAATATTGTAAAACGTACATCTTGCAATTCAGCCCCCCCAGGTCAAAACTCCCTCCAACTATTCTTTACGACATAGGGACTCTATGGTCTTGATTCCAGTATCTAGGACTGCGATGCGGTCAAACTTCTTTATTGTTAAATATTCTTCCCTCTGGAACAAACTCCCACCTCAACTTAGGTCAATGTCTTCGGCCTCTTTATTATTCAAAAAAGAAATAAATAAACATCTAACTGTCCAAAAACTGATCCGTATGCATGATCCCTACATGTCTATTACCCGAGCCTACGAACTGGGCCTGGGATACTAACCAAAAGCTTAACAACTTTGTTCAGTACCAACGGATGGTAAGGAGCATTCTGTATTATAGTTAGCAAATAAAAGCAGTCTAACCTATACTCCATGACTGTCAACAGCACACTCCACGTGTTTGTCTAGCCACTTCCTATTTTCAACGCTTCTGACCACGACCCCCTACTGGCCACCGTTACTCCGGTGATTCTTTTTTCATGCTGTCAGATTTTACCATAGTCGGTTAGGTTCTTCCTTTTTTTATCAGCTGCCGCCAGGTATAAGAGCATTTATAATGCTAGAAAATACATAGCAGCATATATAATATGGTCCTCAAGGTACCAGTCTCATCCACGCTTCAATTACTTACTCATTGAGACTCTATTTCAACACAAGATTCCAGGCCTCGTTCTGATGAACGAATCGCCACAATCGATGTGGTCTTCCATAAACCATTCGTCGAACTACACATAAGTATTTGCCCCCAGTGTCGCCTATTCTCGCTTCCTTGCTTTTTTGGTAACTCTCACTAAGCCTCACAAGAATTAGTCGCTAGTACCGGTCTTCTCCGCTTTCCGTATGTTGTTTAATCCAAAAAACAAGACCTCAACGTCGCGACCACCCATTTCTGTTACTGGCATGATATTGGTGTTCTGTCTTTCTCCCCTAACCCACAGCTGGTAGAATTGCCAGACTGCAGCCCTCTCCGTTTTGTTTTCAGAACCTGCACCCTAAGGACGATTGTCGCCGTCCACTTCCCAGGAATAACTTGGACCCTCTCTTGCTGGACAGGACAAACGAGATTTACACACAACTTCATTTTCGCCCGTCTCACGATCGCTTTCCCCAAGATTCCCGCCATCGGACTTCTTGAACCTGGACTACTCGATCTCACTGCATTCATACAACTCATTTTAATCCCATATGTCATTATGCCCGTTCCTTGTTAGAACCCGCTAATACTGTTCAAACACTGGCACCTTTATTGTCACTGTTCATTGCTTCATCGGTCACCAACAAAAAAAACGTCCGGCGCTGACATATCTTTCAGTAGTCCTCCAGTGGGCAGCGAAGTAATTAGTAACTACCTGCACTCTTCAACGGTTCATCCGATCGCATCCGCAATGCTGTTGCATCGAGTGTTCGGGCTCTGTAGATCACTGCGATTGAACGTCTTCGATACACTTCCCATGCTGCATCGCCGCTCCGTTCCCATCATTTGTTACACCTGTCAAATTGGTCATTAAAAATGTGACACTCACCGTCTACTTACTATACCATCCCCGTTATCGAGACCTTTGATTTTCCAGATGTTGCATTCGTGTTATATTACCGAAACTGACCCCGTACCCAGCCTCTAAATCACACCACTATCTGCACCGGCCGATACATTTTATTTCTATATTCGTTGATCCACGGCCGCTTCCCGCGATATACCTGTGCAGTTTTATTGATCTGTCATTTTTGCATGGTACATACCACACAGCATTCATCTATTGACGTACACTTATCTGTGGATTACTTTACCTTTCCTCTGGCAGAACTGAACACCTGTATAATGGATGTAACCACACGGTCAATATTGATTAGTCTTCCACTTCCGCTTTGACATTTCATACCAACCCTACATAAAGTTAACAACTTGCCGCACGCTCACCTGTTTTACTCCGGCCGTTCCCTGCCACCATCACTCTGGTAGTATCCCTCCCAAGAAATACGCAATTGTTTGCAACATATATGATTCCTCCAGTATACAGCCACCACTTTATATACTACCATCTTTGCAGACTGAAATATTTCCATGTTAATACTTCTTGACATGCCTGTAGTAAAGTGAATAAATCACCGAACGCTTCGACGAGATTTCTATCCATATGCCCCTCATATTCTGTAGCGCACCAAAAACATTTCCTTTCAATATGTTCGAATTTCCACTAGTGGTAATTATTTCATATACCACTTATGCACGTACTCCGGACCAACTGACATCATTCGACCTTGACCTTCAAATTTGCCGGGCATTACTACAGTTTTAGTTCACTGTAACACTCTCTCTGATACTCTGCATGCACTTGTTGTACCCTTTTGTGAATTGTCATTCCGGCATCACTATAATCATCTGATCATGCATTCTAGCATGCTTCGGGCGCACCCGAAATATACAATTATTATAGCTCGGTGAGGCTGCAATCCATTATCTCAAAATTGCTGCCCAAGCCTTATCGAAAGGTTCTACACTGAATGCCTTTCAGCATCATCCTTTACAATCGTATTTTGAATACCCCACAGGATTCTAGGGCTTGGCTCCCTCTAACTGGAGTTTTACTGCACTCTAGTAGACCTCCTCTGTAGAGTGGGTGCGTTCTTCGAAGTAGTTCTTTACTCATGTAACCATTTCCATTGTGGAGGGCTTTGTTCACTGCTGTAATTTGCAAGAAACGTGAGTACTTTTCTGGTTGGGTTACTATCCACCGGCGCGAAATTTTAGCAATCATAGGCACGAGAATCTTTAATGAGTAATTGACGTGTAACACAATCCCTGAATGGTAAAGTTGCTGAAGTTGCTGCATAGCGGCTTACTTCGTATCACTCTTTTCGAAATCCGCTCGCACGAACTTGACATCAGGACCGTTGAATAAGCGTCCCAAGCCCCCAAAAGCCTAGCGTGCCATTTCCAGGAACCGTAGCAGAATACAAAACATCGTTTACCGTGTAGCTTAACGGCAGACCTTGCTCGGCAACTCTGTCAGACTCATTTGGCGAAGCTAACAAATAAGCCGGCATATTGCAATCTAAAGTAACCAGGACGGATAGCCAGATGTCATCGGCTAAAGATCCGCCATCATAGCTGACACCTCACCCATATTACTGAGCCGCTACACATTCAGACTCTTAAAGTTTGAAGGCACAGTTAGCTTCACTTTTACACTCAACGCGGAGGTATATGGTCATAAGAATTCTGAAAATGAGGTTTTTCTGATTGTCAGCTGCGAAGAATGTGATCCTCAGTGCTGGCAATTTCGCACATCACTCGTGTACGGGGATACCACTGGACGACTGCCCTCCAATTTTCCAGTTCATAGATGGAAAAAGTGACAAAAGAACCTATCAATAGGCAGTGGATTATAGCAAGCAGTTCCTCTTTCAAGGCCATAGGAATAACCCCTGACGGAACACCTTGACAGAAAGGGGTTTCCGGATAGCCAAGTAAAACTAAAACGTCAGAATATGTCTCGGGTCCCCAGCCCTCGTCACCAGAACAGCAACCACGAGTCGAGGCCTCAGTTTCTCCACCAAATTCACCTCATAACTCTCAACCGGCCTTGGTGGACTTGGATGAATCCACCTCGGCACGACCTTCTCTCCGTACGCCTGCAGGTAAGTGAGCACGCCCAAGCTAGTTTCCACTTATACCTATTATCGATTTTTTTTCTGTGACCTTAATCTACATGAAAACCTCTCTGAATAACTTCAGACACAACTTACAGACTCACAAACTTCACAGACCTCCTGTTGTAATTATTTCTGCTCAGTATAACTAATCTTTACAAGGTGGCAATAGAGGGCGCTGATCTCTGCACAACACTGGAAGAATTCTGGAAGTTCGACTGGCCCCTGCCACTATGGGTCCTGTGCAATCTGACCTGACCCGGCTTCACCTGACCTTGCTTCTTACTCTTTGGGGCACTGGAAGATTTTCAAACCGAGGCCAAGCACTTCACTAAGGATTAACTTTTCTAGCTACAGTATTATTACTCTGTGGAATGCACTTCCGAAAGATATTGTTCTCTCGCAAAACAGAACTATCTTTAAGAAAAAGCTAGGCCTCTACCTGGGTCTCTCCCAATAATTCCTTGTCAAAATCAGAGAAATAAATGTCTTTTACTGAATATATGTTCATGAATGTCGCACCCCCACTCCGCTTAAGGCGCCGTCCACAGTGATACACTGTAATATGTTATGTGTATTTTGTTTTCGCTTCCACCCCCGCCCAGCTCCCCGCTTCTTCTTACTCTTGTTTCAGCTCGGTGAATCCGACAGCAGATCAACGATTTCCTCGAGAACCGGGACAATTGGGCTCAAAGCCTCGAACCCGTGCAGTACTTCAAGACTTTAAGACCTCCACTGTTGAACAATGGAGCGCCTACCAGCTGTTACCGTTTATATCAGTACACAGTCCTTAACTTCTTCTTCCGTGTTCCTTAGTTCCCAGTTGTCTAGGTCCTCTGCCCACGTCTAACCTCTCCTTATTCTACTTACCGATTATATTTTCTCTGCCAGTGGTGAATCAACCGGCACCTATGCATTATAGCGATCAGCCGATCACACCCTGTCTAGCACTTGCTTGACTGTAAGTTTCACACACGCAGCAGCTTTAAGCGCTACTTCCGACACACTTCCACGGCGCAAGCCAGGGTACGGTCTCTGTACTCAGGCCCTGTGAGAATACATGCAGTTGACACTCCAGGGTCCTTTTTCGTTGACTTTCTAGAAGAAAGCTGAATGAGGGTGCCCTTAAACAACTTACCCTGAATTCTCGAACCTGACGGTTTTCTTGCTCTCGTGCCTCTGTAATTCCTACCTATCTGAAATTTGTCTCCATCAAATCTAAGCCCATAGATACCGGACTATCTCAGCTTATTCCCATATGTCCAACGAAACTAGCTGACCATCCCAAGCCTACTGTCATAATGGGCAACTCCAAAAGAAGCAAACTGGCCTGTAAGATTTTGCCAGGGGGAACCACAATTCTTCCAGCCACTACGCCACCCGCCGCCTCATTACCGAACATCGAAGATGACGCGCGTTGCAAGATCGACAGGCTCTTACAACAAGTAATCCCATCTGATTCGCCGAGTGGAGCTCTTGACAGAGTCAATGGGATTCTGAAGCCCCTGGTTCAACTGCTTGAGCCATCTATGATAACCATGGACTGTAATTCAGTGGCCACGTGTAACTATATTGACAGTGTATTTTCAGAGGTTTCAAAGCGAATACGAGATTCAAACAGCGCCATTTTATTTAACATCTCAGATAGGGCCCAGCTCAACATAATCAGCAGTGCCTTGCTAAAGGCCGCTGGTGTGGGACTGCTGATACCCCACAGCACCAGATTACGCAAGCAAACACAAAGAAACCAAAGCCCTTGCTTTTTCAGTTTCCGGACTCGCTGACTCACGCTGAATTTTTTTATGAGCAAATTGTCATTGCTGCAAACCTATCACACAAAAAACACCTGAATAACATCCGACAGAGCGTTACTACAACGATAAGTTCCGAAAGGCTGAACTCCCTCAAACATTCAGGGCCGAAGCCCGCCAAAAGACACCTAAAGCGTGCATGCCCCCAGCCCACCCTGTGCAACTGACATCTGCTGGCTAACCACTGTCTGATGTAGACCTTGAAGCAACGTCTGAACGTCCTCCAGATCTGCCAACCTCCAAACGCCCTGGACTTATCAATAATATCGTAGAGGCTTGTGGCTCAAACCTTCCCAGACTTTCCAGTCAGTCAGGACTTACGCATCAAAAAAGTTAACCGTGTAACCTAACAACCTTGCTTCACTTTCCTGAGGCGACACATAAACCAACGCACGGTCGTTATTGTCCCATCCTTTGGTTGCGACCATAACTTATTCGTCGGACTGCACCACACAATATCTGAGTCACCCTCCGTCGAACCTGACCAGTCAACCCTTAATGAAAACCCCCGTAACCAGACCGTTAGAAGTAGAATCCCTAGGGACAGGCTCGCCTTTGCGATTTGATTTATCACCCTTGGGCCGAAAGTTGGTAAAGCTTCGTACCCAGCCTCCAATATCGTGTGTCAGCCCCAGTGTAAGCCCAAGGCCCCAAATCCAAAATTCTACAACCGTCCTTCTTCTCTGTCAAGGGCCTCATAGCCTATTTCACTAGACAGCAATCTCCTTGCTTTGCCAGTCCAAACTCCGGTGGTCTTGGAAAATCTACAACCGAACAGATACCCTGGTCACAATTGCCAGTGTCTACAGTTTCGTTCCCGAGTCGGAAGGTTTGCAAACCCTATTTCCTCCCAGCTACATCCCAGCCGCACACTCTTTCACGCTGATTATACCCGCAACCCACTTCAAAACTATTCTTTAAAGCTGAATCTGCCTAACACATCATTTCTTAACCTTTCCAGAACTCTACCGTTCACCCCGCTAATTCCATTACCATACCAAACTTTTCGGTTTCTCCCACCATTGTTCATCCCACTACAGCCCTTTTATCCGCGGGGTACATTCACAAACCCCGTCAGTATAAAATTCAACCACCCCGTGGCACTCAGCCCCTCAGTCTTTCCATCTTCCCTTCCCTAAAGAATCATCTTCCAGAACCAGCGTCTTGCAGGTCTTTTACATTTCCGACAGCATACCGACTGCGCTATCCAACTAAACGACATTGCGTGTTCTCATTACCTCCCAACAAAATGATCTTCATATTCTCCTTCCGCCAACCACCGACATCTGCCCTACCCCACCCGAAACCGCCCTGCGCCCTCCCAGCCCCTACTTCCCGAGGCCCGCTCTTACTACAACATACCAACCACTACCAAGGTTGCCGCGTGGAAAAGCCAGTACACTCCATAACTCCACGTTCCGCCATCCCACCACGAGTCTGACAACACCAACAAATACTAGCACGTACTAGCTGCTCCCAGTAAATGCTTGATCAGCTTCGGTTGAAAATGTCCCATGAGATCACCAGCTGCCCTGCAGAACCCAGATATTATCACGGGAGCCGGTACATAGTCCACTGAGAACTTCTCACTCGAGCTAATTTCTATTGCTGGGTTCGGCACATTCTCAAACCCCCGGCAAAATAGATATGGAGGGGGCTGCTTAATGTACGTATGGAGAGACATCCCAGCGACCGCCATCAACCACCCCCAGTGGTCAATACCCGCGGCTCTATATGGTTACTGCTGCAACTTGGTCTCCAAAGCTCATCAGTAAAATGCATCAACCGCCCCCTAGCCATGGTTAGCTTTACCTCGATACTGCTATCGAAGCTCTCGATGTGGAGTCTGACTATCCCAGCAGTGCAAAATAGCAGCAGGCGACTTCATTCCTCCCAGAATATGTTGGGTTCTCGCTCTCTGGACCCAGTGGCTCCCTCGACTTACTCCCTATTATCCCTCTTAGACAGTGAACCCAAAGGGTAACGACTCCCACCACAGGGTTAAATATTCTGGGCCTCCCCTTTACTCACAGTCTCTCAGTAGTTCCTACTGAGGTCCCAGGCTACTTTTCAGGTGGTGACCTCAAAATGGTCACTCTTAAATTCAAGCTGCCATCATACATTACAGGCCCCGTTTCGTCCAATGGGCTCATTCCTTGGGCAAGCTGGTCACCTGCTTCGCGCTTCTTTCGATCCCTCAAATGGGACGGTTGTTTTCTCACGTCCGCCCCACGGAAAGCAGCTGATTCTCTCCGGAATAACCTTTCTGTATGCCTCACTAGACCTGGTGCCTCCTTCAGCCAGAGCCCTCCAAGGGGAGAAATCAGCTTAGCCTGCATCGAACGAAGGATTCCTGATTCGCAACGTAAGTATTGTGTATCTTGTGACTTCTCTCTTACCCTACGCGTGTGCCACCTCTGTGACACTCTTTCGTTACCAAAAGAACAAAAAATTGAAAACCAAGAAACTCTGGCATTGAAAGACTCCAACAAGTCAGAGCAAGTAGCAGGGCCACTTAGCCAAAGGCCTGGAAGTTCACCTCGTAATATCCCGAAATTAGTCATTTCCGGGCCTTCCATTGCCGAATCACCCGAAGCCATCGCGAAAGTGATCAACTCTCACTCTTCTTCCTCGATAGCTTCAGCTTACGCTCCTCCCCCTATACCTTCTCCCTTAACTGAGGCCAGGCATTTCCCCATTAGTTTCAATTCTGGTGACGGGCAGACTAACTCCCAAGGCCGGGGCTTCTACCAAGCAAGGCCCGAATGGAGTCCCCCTGCGCCTATCCGTCTGGGCGTTATCGATATGGCATTGTTTATTCTTAGCCGTTTTACGCTTTCTGTGATGGACAGCACTGTACCCAAACAAAGGAAGTCCGCGGTGACTGTTCTATGATTTAAAAAAGACTCGAACAGCTATCGACCAACAAACCACACCCCAGTTACGTGCAAGCTCGTGAAATACTTGGTCAAAATTCAAGTCCATGATTCCCTGACCTCCAACAACCTGTTAAGCCGCAACCAGCATGGATTTTTGCGGAAGAGCTCGTGCAGCTCATGCCACTTGGATTTCTTCAACGGTTCCACTAATTCCCTAGATCGTAGTCAATCAGCCGTCGTCATATTCCTCGGTATGATCAAAGCACCTAATCGCGTGCCTCATGCCCACCTTCCGTCCAAGATTCACTCGTTCTGCATCGTGAACTCTTCGCACTCTTGGCCCTGCCCTTACCCATCCGACCGATCCCAGGCAGTCCTAATCGGCAACCACTTATCATCGCCTAAACCGATCACCCATGGTGTCATCGAAGGTAGCTTTTTGGGTCCACTTCTATTCCTCAAGTATGTCAATGACGCTTTCTCTATGATTCACCAAGGGACTGAATTCCTTTTCACCGAAGATACCAAACTTTCGTGTCCCTGGCACCGGGTACCTCCGTACTGCTTTAGAGGAAATACAAGATAATCTAGGTTCCCTTGACCGATGGTGTTTCACATGGAGCATGAATTTTTCCCCCTCATAAGGCACTAACTTTCCGTAAAAGCCCCACGTTCCTGTTGATGTCCTGGTCATCAACAGTTTTCCTAACCCGTCAACCCCCCTCCCAGTTCGAGGACTGAGGCTGCACTATTCATGCTCGTTGAACTTCTCTGAACACGCCTCTTTCCAGATGGCTAAAGCTAGGCTCATTATGAGTCTCATATTTCGATGTCTCAAGCTCCGCCAAAGTTGACTCCTCGTCCTCATCACCCATGGTAGACCCTGTCTGGAATGTTGTTCTCGCATTACTTCTAGCACTTCACTCTCCATTGTTATCTCCATGGAAAGTATCCGACAGTATAAGCTTTTGCATCACCAAGCAGATTCTTCTGCCTAAATAACCTTCACCCCAAATCGCATCCATCCTCTTAGTCACAGAGCCTCCTCTTTGCCCATTCCACTCGTTCGGCTCTCCAATACAACAAAGTTTTTATTATAGTATATAAGAAGGTAAGGAGTAGACTTCCAGACAACATACGTCACCCTGATGCCCTTCACCGGTTCCAGAGTAATATAAATAAATATCATACCGCCTCCACCGCCCTGCTGCTGAGTGACAATATTGCAACTGTCAACAATGCTCTCGACAGAGGCCTCCAGTTCTAATTCTTCCTTCTAAAGCTCTGGCCTGTCATCATGTCTGCTCAACTTAGTTGATTGCGCGCCGCATGCAACACTTCCTCCCTGCGTGGACGGGCCGTTCGGTGGACGTGAACCCCACCGGAGCGGCCCTATCCCACTTCTGGCTTCTCATTGTAGCCGAAACAATCCTCACATACGTGATTCCCCTTATGAGGTATGTTGTCGGCGACAGGAGATCATACCACAGGTCCCCTATTAGTTGCTTCTGGTGGCTCACGCCTTATTCTATCGTCATAGCCAGGCTATCACAGGTCGATGTCGCCACCAGCCCCGAAGGCATCGTTCTAATTCCTGCTCACTCCCAGTACTTCGCGGGCCCCCTACAGTTCAAAGCGGCCCATCATGTTCTATCAGGTCGCATCCTTCTTCAAACTGAGCTATCATCTAAACTTCAGTTCGCTTTGATGCACTCGACTCTCTTCCTCGAGTACCATCTAGAGTGGCCTGCGCTCGACCAGGTTCATAAATGCCTACTGTTATCTTCCAGTCTGCTCCGCCTTAAATCGTGCATAGTATCGATCCATCTCCCAGCGTCCCTACCTACTTCAAGCTTCCCTATCTCTTTTACGCACACCCACCATAACGATCAAACCACTAACAGTTTACGAATACCAAAACACATTCTTGCCAAACTGACGGTTTGTTTATACTACTTTCCGTAGCCTCTACCTATAAAATTGTATTTTACCTTGCCATCATCAGTCATGGCTAGCAAAGCAGCCATAAATTTGCTTTCCTTTCATTCTCCTTTCAGTTTTTGACGTTTTACCTCCACCTCCCCGCCATGCCACGTGCATCCAAGTTTATTCGTTTCCCCGCTGACCCCATATGACGGACCACTGATGAAAGATTCACGCAAATATTATGGATCCCACCTGATTAACCAGAATTTTCATCTGCTCCGACTCGGAGTATCTGAAATGATGAAAGCCCCCCGCAAAAACACAAACCGCCTGATGATCAATCCCTGAAAATCTCTCCCACGGGGTCACCGACCATATATTTTTCTGATGTTTCAAGTCAAACTTCATCTGGCATCTCCAGCCAAATATTATTAATCCTTCATTTGGGGACTCCCAGTAATTATCTGCCTGAATTATCTCGACTTGCCCGCTCAGTGAACTCGGGCAACCATTCGTCATTCACAGACTGCGCCGTCCTCGTATAGATGCACATTCCACTCTATATTCTTAAACTCCTCCCATCAGTTCTACGCCCCACCACTTCACCAATTTTCCGCTGTGGATTTCGAAACTGACTGGTACTTGCCGCGCAACTTGATGTCAGTGTGCTCAATTCGAATACCACCCTGACTCATTTCATTGCTGTTGTGACTTACACAGCCTCGCCCTAAAGTCCGCGAGTATTTTATGCTCTCGAGTAATTATGTACAATTTGATAATGCGTTTGTGCTTGCGCCTCGACCACGGTTGAGGAGTATACCATTATCGTTATCACCATCACTGGCACTGCAGTCTAGCAGACGACTTCGTAAAGGTCCGGCTGCCACTACCTCCTCTTCAGACCAGAGCTTTGCAACACCCTCTATCCCCACGAATTCCCTCCCTCAGGGCTCATCCATCAGGCCAGCGAACTGCTTGGCTGTTGTTTCTACTACTCAAATTGGCTCTTCAGCGACGACCAGAGTAACCTCTATGAAACGCATGCTTTCGTCTCCCTGAGGTAACACCAGCACAACGTCGGCCCACGGTAAAAGTAATGCGCCTATTCATCATGGGTGGCCAAAATTCTGGGGCGAAAATCTCTTCCGTTAAAATTGCAGGGTACCACTCAGGGACGAACACTTTGGGCGCTTCGGGCCCCAGTCGGTATTCCATGTGTGGTGGTCTTTTTTCCGATCGCTTGCGCCTGTATCTTCAGTAGATGCGCAGATGAGTGGCTCACTAGACGTGTCTCTTCAAATACCCAGTAAACCGTTATTTACCTCACGACCTCAGCCTGCCTCACATACCATTCCCAGAAGCTCATTCTCAGAGGGTTTTCCGACCACGCAAGCACCTATCCGGACTGAATTTTAAGGCTATCACCAGCCCCCAAGCCCTTTAGTCCTTAAATAGCACGTAAAACCCGTCGTCAAATACACCAAGGCTGTGACTCAGCAATGGAGCTCTGACCTAGCTGCCAAAAACTACGACAGCCGGCGTCGACCCGGCAAGATGATCCAGCAAGCGCATTTCCCTTCCCGATACTGACGATCTTCAGCGGTAAAAGATTGCCATTTCATTTCACAGGCTGCGCCTGTTTCGGGGAAGAACTAAGGAAACACACAAGACACAACTATAACGTTGCTCCGGTTATGAGAAACGAGTAGCCGAAATGAAGAATCCCAAGGTCAGAATAACATTGACTTGCTGATTCTGCGGTACTGAATCAACAAATTATACGCTAGCAAATTACGTTCAAGCCGCAACTTTACGGCCGCAAAGCCGAACAAAGTGAACCAGAGTTCAGCAAGTCCCTGTCAGGTGCGACCATCATGGCAGTCAGAGGCCAAATCGAAAAGACGTCACTGCACACGTAAATGAAAAATAAACAAGTGCCCAAGTAGAGTGGTTGGTGTGTGCTGTATTTTTTCCGGAATTAACAGGAATGAACGGCATGTTCTGAATAATGCAAGTATGTGACGACTATCCGGGAGGATTTCCACAAATACGCGTTATACTATCCGTCAAATCTTTTCACGAAAGAGTCAGCTCCCAAGGGGCAGACAGTAACACTGATTCACCCTAACCTACGCAGACCATAAAGTCAGTACATACTTTGCTTCATATGGATTACGTCCAGCGCTGGTCCATCGCAGTCACCCTTTCAGAAGTAGTTCGGAGCCCGCTCCGGACATCCAGGTTTCGACAGTCCATCTGGCGGTGTTGTTTTTATTAATATTTGGATGTATGGGCTTCATCGCAGTCGGAATGTGCGGACAGCTCGGGGACTGCAAAGGACAAAGGGCCTCCCGGCCAGGAGTGGGGTGTATAACCAAATAAAAACTGAGAACCCCCCACAAAGAATCTGAATTATTACGTGGTACTTGAAAGTTGGACAGTTCGGCGCTAGCAATGCGATCGCTCCAACAATATGTTCTCAACAAAACACGCATCAAAACTAAAGCGGACTGGATAATAGTACAAAGGCGGAGTCTCAGGAATTAGAATCTTTGTGCGAACAGTCAACAAGTAGTTGGTCCAAGTTCCAGCTACTTCCCATACAATTCCAATTCATTGTCTGATTAGTAGCTTCTACAGATTATCTCCATTGTAAATTGTGAACCCATCACCAAATTAGACGTAAATGTTCTTTCAAAGTTTGCGGATGGGTCGGGGCCTATGGAAGATACGTGAGGGATAAATGAGGTAAGTTCTGCCTTCATCGGCACCAGAGGTTTGGAGACATTTCATTAACCTTGCTTCGAGCTTGGTCTGTCGCTTTTAAGTCGCCCTCGCCACGGTCTCCCACCATCAGGAGCATCTTGCGGACAAGTGCTCAAATAAAGTGGTAGATATTTGTCGTAATTCGTTCGGGGACCAACAGGAATAAACCGCATGGTTTACACATTGCAAGTACGTGACAATCGTCGGGGGGGACTTACAAACGTACACTACAACCACCATTCGTCAGTGACTTCATCAAGATATAGCAAACGTTTCCTCACTTTTCGTACAGCGAGTGGAATTCAGTGTCCGACTGGACGGAGTCCTTTTTCCAGTTGCCTGAAGTGTCATTCCACCTCTGTTGCCCAAGTCGGTCCTGGAAGAACTGCACAAACACCACTAGGTTGTGGATAAAATGGGGTCACGTGCTAGAAAGACGTGTTCGTGGCCGGCATCAGATGCCGACGTTTGCACCACAGCAAAGAACTACTATGAAAGCCTGCGCAAAGTTCAGCCAAGGCCAAATCATTTGAACCCACGGTCGGAAGCCAACTTTCCATGGCGGAGGGTTCATGCCAAACACTGAGGCCCATTAATAAGCCCACAGCAAGATCTTGTACTGACGGGCATAACCCAGATGGCTGGAAGTGTTACTGGCACGGTTTACCGACCATCCCCTTCTTACTTCAGGTGCTACGGAAGACCTTCAGCCGAGAAATTCCACTGTTACTGGTCACCGATAATGGACCTTTATTCCGTGAGGCGGAACGGAAAGCTTGCTTGAGGGGGCTGAGTATCGGCATTTGCGTACGGCGCCACGCCGCCCGTACTCCAACGGTGTAGCAGAGAACTTGATGCGCTCCTTGAACGGTGCAACAGCATGGGCCAGCCCGAGAAAGTCACCTGACCTAGAGGGATTTCTTGACAGTTTCCCGATAGAATACCAAAACACGGAGCATACAACAGCCGAGGTGGGTTCGGCCGTTCTGTCTACGTCCAAAAGATTACGGTAGTCGTTACCGTGTTCCTATTTCAGAGAAGTCCCGTATTTCCGTGTTGTGAGGGTATGTGCTGACTCGTGATAGATAGCCAGCTCTTCCCCGTCAACAGTCGGCATGTCAGTGCCTGTCCGGAATCCAGGTCAGTGCGCAAGTGACGAAGAAGCGGATTGATGAGACGCAAAGGGAGTCCCGCCAAGCATCAACTGATGGTGTGAACAACCAACCAATCAGATGGCAGGCTACTTGATGCCTATATGAACCAGCTAGTCTGCGTTGTAACGATTGACGTTGGTGGCCGTTTCCTCCTGTGTAAACGATGTGTTCTCTGCTAATAAAATGGAATCGTTTATGGACGGAATAGACTTCTCACCAGAGCTGGTGGGGGGAAGCATCACACGTGTCATCGAACTTCGGCCAACTCGCGGAATCACCAACAGACAGATTGGTCAATCCGTGGTCGAGATCACGGACCTGGATGATGCATCAGTGTATCGATGCCACCTCAGCCGAATTCGCTTCAAAGGGGCACTTGGCGATGCAAACGGTCACAAGATTGAGGCGACCGAAGATCTAATGGCGATCACACTGGTGCCAGCGCCCCACGTGTTCTGTCAAATGAAGCGATGGCCAGGGGGATGAGCTGCGGTCGCCAGTTCAGTCCGAGGATCAGTGAGACAGACGAGCCAAATAAAGAGGTCTTCCTGAGGGAGGAAGGTTGTGGTGGTCCAGAGTGAATCACATGCGGCGCAGCCGAGTACGGCTTCGTAGCTACGCAAGCCGAGGAGCCTAGCCTAATCGGGATTGCCGAGGAAGTTTACTACGAAGGCTAGCTGTTATTTGCCAACTTCTAATCTCTTTAACTTATTCATATCAGTTCTGCCATACAAATAACGCGCCGTTCAGCAGTCTTCGTTTTCTTACCCCCTCAGCTTGAGTAGTTCCAAGTCAGACGGATTTCAGTGCGTCTTATCACGTCGGGAGTTGCGAATGGTACGTTCACTCGGGGAGGGAGTGCGCGCCACAGCAGCTGTTGTAATTCAAGCTCCAAGTGCACGAAGCTTTCAGCCGTACCCAGCAGTGCCCCGTGGCGGCAGGAAAAGGTAAAGGGTTGATGTTCCACCAGCATCGGGCCGTGAGAACTAGGGAGGCCAAAATAACCCTTCCACTTTAAAAAAGGATTTTCGCCACCACCCGGAAGGCTGTTCTTAGGCTGTGGGATAAAAATTGTTTGGGTGCATGCATCTGTTGGAAACCGTTCAAAGACTGCTGTACCTACTTCGTAACTGGGCTGCAGGATAGGATATAGAGAGGAAGACTCAAGGCACTGGACCTTTTCCGGCTTGTCAGGAGTGGCCTGCAAAGGGACCCGATAGAGACTTTCAAGCAGCTTCCCCAATTATCCGAAATGGACATGCCGTTAGTAGTCACGAGTGCCAGCGCGACCCCCAGGGGTCACGAACCCGAACTGAAGAGGCCCAGGGCCACTAGAAGCGTGCTTGCGCATTTCTCTCGATGCGGAGCGAGCCACAGCAACAACCTGCCGTCCAGTATGGTAGCATTAAATGGTACTGTCATTTTTAGGCGGCCGCTGGATAACTACTGAGACGAGGTTCTTCCCGACTGTGACTCGCCGTACTAACATCTCCTTATCTTCCCTCCTAAGGCGTCACCTAGCCTTTCGGTTCCCTCCTCCCACTCTGGGTCACAACTGGTCTGTTGCCCCGTCACACCGAGTAAATACCGCATATTACTTCCTCGTCTTATTCATTCATTTAAGCCCATGGGGGGATCCTCTGGGGTGGGAGTGGTAGCCAGATGAGGCAGTGGACCTGTCTATCTTGTGCAGCGATCGGTTCTTCGGGAGCGAACCTCCTGTCCCTTCTCTTCTTCGCAATCCACGTTTCAACTACCACGAGGTCTCGATCACCTCGCAGGGGAAACAGGATGGCAATTTTTCAGCCTTCGAGTGAAAAAATCTGGAAGTCGAATGACCGGGGCGGCAAGTCGTGTGGCCTGATCCTGTTTGTTCCGAACCCGGATCAGATTAGGTCAGATAACAGAATATGGAGGCTTGGGCCGAATTTAGATCTAGCTCCTTGCACCTGAGGCTCCACTGCTCCTCACTTGCTGCAATAGAAAACGAAACATAACATTCATTTCAGTGATCACAACAATGAAGTATAATCCCAATTGCATGATCACCCATTCCACCCACCCCAAAACAAGTGACCCCTGGAAGTGGCCCAACTAACCTTATACCCAACCGATGGAAGTGGAGCTGCGCTAACTTGCGGTGTCAGATATCTGACACTTCACCGCACCTGGACTCAGCCTGCAAAGCGAGACATAAGCCAACCTCAGCTACATGTTCAGTCTTATTCAAAAACGGATTTTGGGGCCAGTTGTGCTTTCGGCGATGGCCGGTGATGTGTAGCAGCGTGTTATGCGGTGCTAGGGGGCAGATCCCTGCACCCTTCTGCCAAGAGTTGACCTAGTTTTTTCCTTGGCCCTCGATTTGCAGGCGTTAGGCCTCCTCGTTGTCCTCTGAGACTCTTTTTAACCATATTTTGTTAAAACAGTCTGGTATCGTACCTTGATTTTTGTCGGCTTCTGCGGTCGGAACTCCGTGGCTCCCTTTATCGAGTTACATCCAGGTCAAAATTAGCCAAGATAGAGCCAACCGGAGCGTATAATACATCAGCCTTTGTTCTTTAGTTTTGTAGGAACCTCCGACAGAGCCATAGATTACTGGTCCAGTATAGTGACTTTTTTGGCCAACAAGAGTGGTATTTAGCTGCCCTGTGTTTCGGTTTGTGCCAGTCTCTTCCCATATGGTTGTGTCTCACATGTTGCAGCTATTTGGCTGGGTGCGCGGCCACAAGATCCTTAATCCGTAGTGGCTTCATTCATGGTTGTAGACGCGAAGGTACGTAAACTTCATTCTGCCTGAATGGTCCACCGAACAGGAAGTTTCAACTTGCCTTTGCAGAGGACTGAGAGAGAAGTCGGAATTAGGTGTCCTCTACACCCCAGCGTCACTGGACGGCGTGGCCCTCATGTTCTGGTGGAAACAAATTTTATGGATTCAGGCACTGTGCCCGCCCACTCGGGTTGTCCTGAGATAGTGTTTCGGTGCGAGCTGTCTCTTCATAGCGAAATTTCCAGGGGGCATAAAACTTTCTTTTGAAATCGACGACCGTCTGGGCCTCTTCTAAGGAGGATGGAAGTTTGTCCCATCGATTTACTGCTCGCTGGGCGGAAAAAACTTGCCTTAACTACCGTATTGCAAAGGCATTTTAAAATTCCAAGTTCGCATCTCCTGAGCCCTTCGTCAGTGCTTCTCGGGAGAAACTAAACTTCCACCAAGTCCAAGAGACCCCCTCACTCAGCGAGGTTTCTCTTCATTCCAGAGGGAAGGGCTCTAGTTCCCTATGCCTCTCTCCATGAGGTTGGCATCGGAGTTCAGTAAAAGTTAGTGTGAATATTCCGTGGGCACGTTAAAGCAGTTTTCCGCCCTAAATATGATAGTAATGCTAGGCATGACGCACTCCCGAAGCGACTTTACGTGGGCTGCATGGAACGGCAACGGTATCCGCAGGTTACGCAAAGCAGCGGCTCCCATTAGCTCTGAAAGGGCAAAGATACTTACCTTAGCGGCTTCTATGCATTGTCTGTGGGGTGTGAAATCCGCAGTCAAAAGTATCCCTGTGTGGCCGGATATGTCGCTTAGTTCGCTTCTGATGTAGGACCTCATCTTTTGGAAATTCGTTCGCTCGAACGAGTGAGCTGGTCTGTACGGGGAAAATATAGCCGGGCACTCCAATAGGAAGTCAAAAGAGAGGACTGCGTGGTCGCTCATACCTAGCGGTGGTAGAAGATTGACAACATCTACTCTGTGTTTGGAATCGGTTACGACGAGACCTAGAAGTGACGAGCTTTGACCCGTTCTAAACCCGGTGAGACAGCCCACGTGCTGTGACCAGGATTGCTCTGCCAGTAGATCCACTGAAGCCTTGCCATAATGGCGGTCAGTGCCAAGGCTTTTCCAGAACACTCCGAGGGAGCTGAAGTCCCCCATAAGAGGGAGGTGGCCAAAAGAGTGAAAGGTTTTGAGGGTTTTCAGGAACTCTACTTCAAGAGTGAATCTACCTGTTGTGTGGAAGAGGAGCAGTAAATCATTCCCAGAAGTAAGGTAGTGGGGGGGGCAGAAGCGAAAGACTACTCATGGACGAAGTTCATCTCATCATTATTGAAGAATCCGCCTCCGTTCTTGCATCTCGGGTCACCTACTGTCTCTGATTGAGGGCTTTTTTAAAAGTCGAACCTTCTAGGTTCGTGTGTATACTTCTCGGCCTCAACCTGCACCCACCGATATAGGAGTCACCCAGGGCTCTGGCCTCGCCCCCCCCCCCCTATCCCTCGTCTACATCAACGACCTCCTTGATGTTGTTCCGGCTAGCATAGCGATGTACGCAGGCTAAGTCGCAATCCGGGACACGAAAGCAAATGGTGTGTGGTCAGCCCTGGATTCGGTAAAAAGTTGGTCAGCTAAGTGTGACCTCGAAATAAATGATGACAAATGTGCAAGCATGTCTTTTGGCAGTGCTCGGGCCCATCTTCTCAAGATAAATGGGAGCACACAACTCCAAAAAATGGATCAATACAAGATCCTTGGTTTCTGTCTGAGAAGTAAACTCTCATTCTCCTCCCACCAGGAGAAAGCTAGTAAAACTGCCTTTCGGGTCCTTGACCTTATGAGACGAACTTTTCCCATGACCTCCAAGGAGTACTTCCAGCTTCCTTATGAGACCTATACTAAACTTTTCTTAGAATACGGCAACCAGATAGTACACAATGGCCTCGCCAGCGACAGGAACACCTTGTAGTGGATTCAGCGGAAAGCGATCAAAATGGTACATGACTTACGCTTTACCCCCTTCCAGGCTCATTTAATATCACTTTATCTCTACCCTCTTGAGATACACCGTACTAGGGAAGACCTATTCCTGATGTATGATCTATTCCTAACGGGCCTAGTGGATCAGTTTTTCACTCGTCCGAACTAGGAGATCCTGCGAGGACACACGAGGAGGCTCTTCGAAACACAGCGCAAGAACCTTTATTGGACAACACTCCTAGTCCCGGATAATACCTCTATGGAATAGCCTTCCACAGGAGGTAGGGAAAGCCTCCCCAATAGGGGCATTTAAGGCCAGACCAGACAACTTGTTAGGACTATTGCCAATGCCACCCAATTATCCGATCGTTCTCGAGTAGAGTATTCTCCCCAGTGTTTTCACGTCTGGTCTTCAATCCTATGTACTAGTGTATATACGCAGTTATAAATAGATCCATTCTCCTTCCTCTCACGAATGTATATGCAAATCACTCTTCTGTGTAAAGTTTAGGATGACAAAACTAGTGACATACTGATGTATCAATATTCATGTTGTCGGACTCATGTACTACATGAGAAGCATTTTTTTATTCTCATGTCGCTTTTGCGAAAACGGTTTCCCCCTTGTAATCGAATTTTACCATTCCGGCTCAGTGGGACATACAAGAACAGGGAACATTTGGGGTCCAGCCTCGCACCCGTGAACTATTTCAAGACTTCCAGACAGCATTAGACTTTTCCAAGCTCAAACTGGTTAATTGAATGTTAAATGGGTCGTCTCGGATAGTGGAAGATTAGCGAAGTTTGATGAAATTTCACTTGAAATGAGATAGGAGAGTTTTCCGAAGGACTGTCAGGGGCCTCTAAAGATCTCGCGATTATGTTCGATTTGTTTTTATCGTCGAATTTGCAGTACTAGGTGCGAACTCAATTCCATGGATCCCTTTGTTTAGTATGTGTTTTGGGCGTTTAGATTTCCGTAGAGGATGCTTGGTGAGTCTCAGAGTGATAAAATCAAGTTAAAAATTACTACAAAAATATTTCAATCCCATCCCAATAAGTAGGATGCTCTAGAATGTACTTGTAGGCATTGATTCATGTTATCGACTCGGTGGAAGTTTTTTGTTCTGCGCTGCTTCTGTAGTGCGGATTTCTTATGTTCTTCACTGTGAAATGAGATTCATTTTCCGAATGCAATAATTCTGGTGCAGCCGTGAAAATTTTCTTTGACTAATTTGACGTAGCTGAAGCCAACAGTCATTGCAGTTACGCAAGATAAACGAAATCTTGACGATATATTCGCTCGAAAATCTCTGTCAGCATCTTTTTCTGGATAGGCGGATATCTGCTTCCGTCTCGGGTGGTGGGAGCTACGGAAACTCGCCGACAACACATGGTGCTGCAGCACCATATGGACCCACGATTGGCTTTAGCCACCGAAATTCGTATGCTTATATCGCTGATCAGTTTTATTACTTCTGCAAGTTTCTGGCATGAAGTAATCCATCTGTATGCCATTCAGGCAGTCCCGGCTGTCTTTTGTTAGTAATCTTATCTAACGCTCACGACCAAGAGTGAACTATATGAAGTCTGAAAACGATATATGTATATTATATATATATATATATATATATATATATATATATATGTATGTATATATATATATATATATATAAGCGAAGTTATTTCTTCGACAGAGCGCACACCCGTACCGTAATGGTGATTAAATGGTTTCACGGAGAACAGTTCGTGATTCCCAATCGCTCCAGATGTAGTCGTGGCTGCAGGTGCGAGTATCCAGTAGGTGTGGTCTTGGAGACATGAAAATCACTCACGGTTGATTGTCACCTTTTGGCGTTACGATGCGCCCGCCGTTGTTACGAGCGAACGGCTACCCGGTTTCCTGTTTTTCAGTCTTCGGAAACGTCTGTTTGCGAACATATCAAAGTATTCTATCCAGGTTTGCGCTTTTCTATTTTTTTGTTTTGAGTACTCCAGTTTGTACCCATAAATGACTATGTGTACGTAATCATGAAGCCTGCTTACGCTTTTGCTGAAGCGAACGTTCAGCTTTGCTGTTCATAACGAGACGAAATTTTCGATTCATTTACCCTCTTGATTCCATGCAGTTTCCTTCAGTGGGCTAGATCCGTCTGAAGTCTCGGAGCGAATATATAAGTTCCCATGTGTACTATTACCCCTTACTGTCAAGAGTCCTTTAGTACTTTGGGTAAATTAAAAATAAGCTCTTGTCTTCCCTAATCGTTTGTCCTTTTTGATTGCTTTATTTGTCTCAGGCCTGGTATCATATTCAAACGTGATGGATACGCTTCTTTATCCACCACCACACACATTGGGTTTACGTCTACCGATTTCTCGGCGGTCGTACAACGAAAACTCACCTGTTTCACCCGAGCCCGATCCGATTTTAGAAGATACACCGGATCTCCTAGATGAACAAGACGTAGATTATTCGGTTGTACCACCAGATGTTGGCCTGAATGTGCTGTTGAACGAAATCGGCTGTGAGGTTCCCGCCACAGACACACCATCAAAATACGGGAAGCGCGCTCTTTGTTCGTTCTCTTCTAATATGTAAGTGCGTAAAATGTGCTGTCCCTGATGCGGCATTTTTAGTTCGTCGACCGATGAAGATCTGGATGATTATCCCTTCCACGCCGTGACCTACGGCGAAAACAGTAGCTGCTTTGGATTACCATACAATGTAATCATATATATTGCTTTTAATTACTCATGTTTACCGTCTAGGATCATAACTATGCTTCCGTCGAGATGCTGTGTAAAACAAACCGATCGAATGTCGTAGGCAACACTGTTTCTTCCAATGCAGAACACGAGGACCGTCTTACCCTGTTAGCTAAACTCGCCCTAGCTAAAGATGGCAAGCAGTGTTCTGAGCCCAGTGTTTATTCACACAAATTCCCTGAGCTGAATCGGTTTCAACACAAGCCTCCCTCCAATCTGATTCCTGCCGCTTCCTCTGATATCTCGCAGTTGTCTTCTCGGGTGTTGACAGCAGAATCCGCAGCGGATGCGTTTGCTACGTCAGACGGCTTGCATAGCTCACCTGCATCTGCGTTCGGGGCGGACAACCACACGCTTTCAAGCGGTAGTGCACGGGCTCTGGTGCTCCCAGTTTCTACTGCTGTGTGTACAGTCGCATCTTCCTTGACCGGCTCAATTAACACACTTCCATCTGCTTCACCCTTGCAAGTACACCGAGTTACTTCGTCACTCACGCCGCATGTTCTACTCCGTACGAGTTTGCCGGCCTTGCAAATCAGTACTACGGTTTCGCGTGCTCCCTATTCAGTCGATTCTTCTGGAGCAATACGATGCGTTTGTGGTTACACACACACCGATGGCTGTGTGGTGCAGTGCGAGAAGTGCTGGTAATTGGTTTACTCTATCTGTAACAGGTTTTCGTTTCTCTTGTCAGGAACGTTTTCCATTGCACTGAACCTAAAGAATTCAACAGATCATTAGTGTTTAATAGCCAATTAACCATCGATTTGATTGTTACTATCACTTATTCATTATATCTTAGACAATATGCTATTTGTTCATGTCGTGTTTTCAGAAACCAATTGTTGGTGTCGTAGCACCACTATTTGCGTAATAGGAACTATTTTGCCAATTAATTGCTCCGCAGACTGCCTTTCGTATTGATTGATATACTCAGATCATTTCGAAATGACCCCGCTTTGGCATGTAAGTACTTGATTGGTTTGGAAGTGTGTTGTTTTTTGTCCTAGAGGGTTGTACGTTCTTCCTAAAAAAATATTGATCTGATTTTCCAGTTAATGTTTTCATCACGTGCGCATGAGTGCAACAGAAATGTCACCCCATAGCCATAAAGGTCCACTGCACTGGAAAATCGTTTTTATGATATATCGAACATGTTTATTGCGCTTCACGGAACCTTGTAATGCTACTGAAACTAATGGGAAAAGTTTGTATTTCTTCTGGATTTCCACTCGCAAGACCTCAATGCTCAGGTTATATGCGTAGGTCCCGGAAAGCTAATGGTTGGGAGCAATAGCTGTGCTGATTCGCGGTGCTCAGACAACAGTCACCGTCTGGTTCGGGCATGTACAGATCGCGGTTTATCCACTTCAAGTTCTTTTTTCTGGCAATTTCTTTTGAGATAACATAGTTGCGCATCAGTGCAGTGAAAGGGGATACCCCATAGTCACTAAGACCCACTGCGCTACTGAGCATAGCTGGTAACCTGTGACCCTGAGGCTTGGAATGATGGAGAACCACACGATGTCCCAAAAGTCATCTTTCGGTGCACGGCCGTATGGCGTTCCCCTTCTGCTAACCAGTCTTGGACGCTGCTCACTGCTCCGCAACGTGCGCTCCACGTACATAATGTGTTGCCGGTGATTTCAGTGCTGAAGTTGGAAGCCTGAACGAGGCGGAGAGTCATAGGTGGCTGATTCGGCATTCCGGCCGACCGAACTGATAACGGCTATGTCCCGACCATGGAACATTTCTAGCAAGTACAAATTTCTCGCGTAAAAGCCGCACCGACTAACTTGTAGCACTCTCTCACCTTCATGCTTGGGGACCTAGATCGACCACATTGCCATCGCCATTACGACGAGACTGTACCTTGGCGTGGTGTGATGGCTTGTGTGCCTCCATGACCCAAAGAGCTATGCAGGATGGCTTCCTCAAGCCGGAGATGCAATCATGCCTGACAGGTCGATGGGTAGAGGCCAGACGAAGTCCAGTCTCAAAACCAGTTGATGGGCAACATCTAGTTCTAACTGCTATGCCCATGGAGAGGACACTCCAGTGAATAAACCCGGAATAGAACGATTTACAGGTCTAAAAACCCACTAGATGGGCGTAGGAGTAGAGTATCTGGGCTTTCTCTCGACGATAGGAGAAATGATCGTACTTCATTGGACAGCTATCGCCCGCCTAAGCTGGGCAGCCCGCGGCCCAAAGGATGCTGCCCCGTCCACGTTCTGCTTGCTCCATTGGGTGCAGGAGGCTGAGGACTCAATCCGAAAGGCGGATCGATAACAAAGCACCAGCAAAGACAAGACAAAATGCCTGTAACATTTAGGTCTCACGTGACAAATCAGAAGAAGTACCTTCACGGGTTCTTCGGTCACGTTCCCGTACTGGGTTAACGCCCCACTACCCTATGGATGAGACTTTTGAGTCAAAGACTCCGGTTAAGGTTCCCAAAGGCAAAACCGTTCTGCGGTGTAAGCAGCCGCGAATTATATGTACCGTATGGTCGGTTAATGGAATGAGGGTTCAGAAGACAGCGCCTGATTGATGGGCTTTAATCAACCAAAAAACGAGGCATACGAAATAAAAGAAGACAGGCAAAATGTTAGATGATACAAACGAAATAGGAGCGAATTATGAGGTAGAGGCACAGTGATAAATGTACATCATTCACCGCCACTTAGAAAACAAAGACTAGTTTTTTGTGTTTCGTGCAGTCCGTGGGTGAGGAGTAGAAAATGTTTCTACCAATTAACGAAGAATGCGTTGTTACGCCTCACGGTTTCAAATACAATAGAGTCTCTCTCTTTATTGTTGCAAGAGGTTTTCAACGTTTGTGCCTGGTTCACTTGGAGACTACTGGGTCAGAGACAGTTGTTTGCAAATCGGAGGTACGTAGCACGTCATTAACTGGGGGAGACTGACTGAGGGACGGGTGGTGCATAAATTGGTCGTTCTACGGTAGCAAGATGACGAAGTGATTACCGTTTCTTCGCGTCCATCAGGGAGACATATGTTAACGTACTCCGGGTGGCTCTCCAGCAATTCGACTTCTTCCACTATCGGATTATAGGTCGATAAACGGATGTTTTTTCGATAAAGCACTGGCCCAGGCATTAATAACCGCTGAGGTAAACTGGTGCCAACATCAGATTTTCGATGATGAATGAGCATTCGTTCGTGGGAAGTCACATTGATAGCAGTACACAACAGTGACCTGATGGCATGCAGTGCCTCAGGCGGTACCAACTCCCAATGATCAATGGCTAGATCTCTCGAGCGGAGGCACAGAGGTACTGCTATCCATGGTCGTTCGACTTGACCATTGCCTTGAGGGTTGTGGCTCGTTGTTCTGCTAGTAGCTAGCCACACCCCACTCGTGAAGAAATGTTTTCAACTCTTGGGACATAAAAGAGGCTCCTTGGTCGGAATGTGGATAGTGCGGCATGCCAAATACAGCGAACAATT
Organism: Fasciola hepatica; assembly: GCA_948099385.1. Classification (NCBI taxonomy): domain Eukaryota; kingdom Metazoa; phylum Platyhelminthes; class Trematoda; order Plagiorchiida; family Fasciolidae; genus Fasciola; species Fasciola hepatica. The sequence continues at coordinate 30,949,328 of CANUEZ040000043.1, read as the reverse complement.
CCAGTAAGCGGGAAATCATGATGGAAGCAGTCATATCAGAACAATGAAAAGTCAGAATGTACATCTATGATTGTTAAGATGTAGCGATTACGTGTGAAAGAGGAGGTGGGTCTTTTGAAGTCAACACTGAGACGTTCAAATGGTTGTGTAGCTTTAACACGTGGACCATTACAGGGTTTGTAGAACTTAGGTTTCAGGTGTGAACAAACAGAAAATTACTGAGTTATCGCCTTGACATTGTCATGAGAGAAAGGCAATTTTTTTTGTCCGAACAAAGTGATATAGACGAGTAATACCGGAGTGGCAGAGACTCGAATGAATTAGCTCCAGTGCTCGCACAGAATGCTCGTGATAAGGTATCGGCTGCGGGATTCTGTGAACCTGGGCGATATATCACATCATAGGAGAATTGGGAAAGCGCAGTGCGCCAATGTTGAATTTTGTCATTCTTTATCTTGCTGTTGGCTTTCATGTCGTACATAAAAGCGACAGAACGTTGATCTTTAATAAGCTTAAAGTGTGAACCAAAAAGGTAGTGTCGCCACCTTCGAGCAGCTTCGACAATCGCGTAAGCTTCTTTCTCTACCGCTGAGTGACTTCACTCCGTGGGTGACAGAGTACGCGAAAAAAGGCCACGAAACAACCGCTCTGATTTAGAGTAGCAGAGACTGCTATGTCGGAGGTGTCGGTTTCGACCACGAGTGGTGTCTTTATCGACTGCGAATAGTTATGATTGGATTAATTCAAACTTCAATGATTCGTAGGACAAAAGTATTTCTTTGGGGAGAGGGGATGACAACATTCCAGTGACTCTTTGCTGCCCCTTCGAATCCTTGGGAGCAGGAAGTTGGAGAAGAGCTTCAAAGCGTTCTGGGTCAGGCTTAACCGTTCCTTTAGATATTTCGTAGCCCAGCAGTCGAACTACGGTTGTGGCGAAGACACACTTGTTTTGATTTAGGGTCAAATCATAAATCTCAGCTGTTTGCAGGAACCGTTTCCGATTGACATCATGGTCGGTGGCATCTTTCCCACAGATAGTAATGTTTTTAACGTACACAAACGTTCCTTCAAGTCCTTCACGTCGAACAAGCTCGTCCATCATGCGCTGGAAACAGGTAACACTGTTGGTCACTCCGAACGGTATTCGGCGAAACTGGTAGAGGCTGTTGCATGCTTCGAAAGCCGTGTACTGCCGTTCGTTGTGTAGGTCTAAAGCGCTCAAAATGCCGAACTGTGGAATTTTCTCCACTAAATGGTCTTTGTGGGGTAGCGGGTAAGCATCTAACAAGGTGAACTGATTGGTTGTTTGACTATGGTCATAAGCAGCACTTATGTCGAGTGTTTTGTTCTCGAGAAGCCGCTATTGAGTAGGATTTGATAAGAGTCCGCTAATGAACACATCGTGGATGGCGTCTTCGTTTTGCTTTGCACTGGCAGCTTAGAAATTAGTCTCGGGCAAGATTTCTAAACTTTTGCATGAATTGATCAATGGTTCCAGGAATATTCTGCTTCGAAGTTGCCAGAAAATAGCGTGCGAAAATTTCGTTTTTAGTTTGTATGTCTATGGATTGAAGGGTGGTGATAGCAGAGTCATAATCATTGTACCGAGAAACGAATTTGTAAACAGTTGGCGATAAAAGTGCATGAGATTTTTGAGTTTGTCTGGTTGCTGTTCTTTGACTAGCTCCGAAAAGTCTGTACAGGAATGATAACACTGCTGACATGAGTCAACGTCATTCGGGGAGTTTGGGTTTGCATCGAAACGATCCGGGCGCAGGTGCCGGTCCATTGTGTTTTGGTTGATTAAATTGTAACGTGTGATCGGTAAATGGAACGAGAGTTCAGAAGACAACGCCTGACTCATCATCATCATCGTACAGCGTTAGCAGAGGGGCAAACCCACTAGTCACTGCCTTTCTCACCATGTTGCACGTTTTTTTTTGATATCCATAAAGTGAATTACAGCATAAGAGGTGGACCCCATAATCAGAAGACACTACAAAAGTGGATTGTGAGGCAGCATCCACGTTAGAACCGGTTTGTTGATCCTGCTTCTGAGGAGAGAAAGGTTGTAAGTTGGTGGGAAGACAGAAGAAGGAAGAGTGTTCCATAACTTAACGTTCTGGGAAAGAAGGAAGATTGAAAGATAGAAGTGCAACATCTGATGACAGAAACTTGATAGGGATGACTAGTTGCTTGGGTACGTGATGGTCGGGAAAACGTTTTGGGAAAAGGAACTGTTGACGCAAACTCAAAAGAACAAGATCCAAAATAGTATCGGTAGAAGAGAGACAACGAAGCAGCCGTCCGACGATGGGTTAGTGACTTCAGATTGGGGGTTCAGGAGGGGTCGTTGATCAGCCGGATAACCTTACGTTGAACCCGATCAAGAAGAGAAAGAGGTAAACGAAGCTCCATCGCATACGTGACTGCAGTATTCAAGTGCGGGGCGGATGTGAGCTTTGTACAGCAGATGAGCTGGTGTGAAGAGGCGTCTGGCGCGAAATAGAAAACCAACTTTGTGGGCAGCTTGAGAGGCGAGCTAAGATATGAAAGCGGACCAACAAAGAGAAGTTATGGATAAGCCAAAAAGAGACAGAATCTGTGGGGAACAGTAGTGTTGATCAAAGGATAAATGTGACGAGTATGAGTGATGTTTCAAGGAAACTGAGAGAAGAAAAGTTTTGAAAGCAATAAATGCGACATGATTATGGGATTTCCAGAAGGAGATGTGTTCAAGATCGAACTCTCAGGATACAATAATTGCACTGCAGTCACAATTGATGTTGGTGTTGGCGTGGCGGGGAGTGCGGTATGCAAACTGTCAGAGTCCAATTCCTGCTTACGGCGATCTTTCATCCGAGTTCACCACGGAAAGTGATGTTCGTCAGGGTTGTCCTCTTTCGCCCTCCTATTCATTTTTTTAGTCACCTGAGGATAGCGGCATCGATCGTTGTTCAGGCAGTAAACTGTCTGACTTGGAATACGCGAACGATATCGTTCTTCTGAGCGAAGATCCAGGTAAGTTGCAAGCTTTCCTTGATAGCCTAAACAACAGTGCAGCAATGTTTGCGATGCGTTTTACACCTTCAAAGTGTAAAACATTGCTGTAGGACTGGATTGGCTTTACACTAAATCTTGTCTTGGCACGGAGAAGCTCTAGTTGAAGTAGATACGTTTTGTTACCTGGAAGTTACATTATATTAGGTTGCCCGATATTGGGTGGCCATACATATATTATTTATGTAAACAGAATACGGCGGTTGAAATCGTCCTCATAAGAAGTTTTGGGCTTTTAGGTTGGTTTCCATAAGGTGTGCTAGTGAAGTGATCCGGTAACTTTAGGGTTATGACATAGTCGTAGTCCGTCACCTAATCTCATCCGGAGTTTTTTTATTCATCTAATACTCTGCTCGTGTTTCTTCACTATCTGTTTGCCCATTACGCTTCGATTTTTTCAAATTCGACTGTTTTTTCCATGTGAATTGAAATTACATTTCATCGTTTTTTATGGGTAATGAACCCTTCTAATGTCGTAACAGACCCAGGTGAATGAGTGGCCTTAAATGTCCCTAAAAGAAATATTGATAGGAATGTTTACGTCAGCGGGTAATGTGATGCGTAAAAACTGGTGCCGTTATCCAATTTCCGTTATATACTCTGCATAATACTCTCTAGCTCGTGGATGCACGCGGACTGTGTTGCCCCGGCGAACGGAGCCGCAATTCCTTCACCATACGTGTGTGACCGCTGTACCATTTCACGACTCACCCCATCCACCACTGTCACAATACAGCGGCATCAGCTATCTGGTATTTCCGGTTCTGGCACGAGTGTAAACACTAGCATCCGTGTGTCTCGTACTGCTGCATTAGGTACTGGAAGTTCGTCCGGTCGCATTTTTGTTACACCAGCTACAAACTCAGCTCATGCTCGTCAGCTTCACTTGTGTGTCCCTCATCCGTCTGGTCGTGCCCACCAGGCGGGTTCGATGTCTCGTACGGAGGTGCAGGTGTTACCTAATACTTCCCAGCTCACGAGTAACCCCGCTCGATACATCAGTCTAGTTGCGCAATCGACGCCATGTATTACCCAGTCGCAGCCGATGCGCAGCTCTAAACGTAAACAGGATTTACTTACACGTGAGTTTTTTTCGAGCACATTTCAGGCTGTCTGGATTCTATCCCAACCAATACCGCTTTAATTAGTAATTTTATTATATGGCTTTCTGCGCGCTGGGTATCCGGCGATTACTTTTAACAAGTCTGGTGGAAAATTCGGGGATTTAAAATGACTAGTGGGTTAAAGCAAGAAAGTTGACTTGTAGTTTCGCTTCTACCGGTGTGATACATTCACTACTCTTCACACAGATACCTTTGTAGTTATTGTGATTGCTTCAATTTACTTTCTTTCCTATGGTTTGGATTTTTCAGTTACAGGTAACTCTGCCAATACGGGACTGGAGTGTCTGAATAACTCGGTTTCCGTCACAGTTGGTTCCGCTGAAGCGTTAGAAAACCAGACCGCGGAATTACACACTGCCGTATCTACCGACCCTTTGGTGTCTACTACGTCGTCATTGGGAAGCGTAATTGCGAAAGGCGTTTATACTTCCACCACAGAAGGAAATGGACCCGTTGGGAAAATGACCAACAGCTCTTTGCATCGCTTGTTGATGCAGTGTCCAGAACAACAGCAGCATCTACAAGCACCGCACCAGTCACAACAGGAACAACAGCAATCCTATCAGCGGCGTGGTACACTCCAAAACAACACAGAGGAGTTACGCGCGGATGGGTTTTCTCCATCCTCCACTTTGTCATCCGATTCGATCCGGTCACTTCCTTTAGATGGGTATGAGGAAGTTTCGGACTTGCGTATAAGCGATCGTCTGTTTGATAAATTGGACAATTTAATCTCACCGACTGCACCAGCTAGTGCGCTCAGTGAAATGAGCACGTTCTCCGTAGACGACCTACCCTCTCGGTCGAGTGCCATGCGTCGATGTCAAGTGGTGTGTTTCGAATTTAACCGTAAGGTGCGTTGATCAGTATCAATCCCATCGTTTTTTTCATGTGTATATAGTAGCAAATGTGCCCCACAAGGAATACGTCTCCTTTAGGTCCAAGCATACTACATAAAAGTCGTCTGTTCAGTACTCCAACTGGTGCTACTTTACTGAGGCGCGGATCTTTCGTTTCACTGCATAAACTGATAAATGCAGATTTCCATCCTCTGTCAAGCTGCCACAGCTGTATTTGTCATCAATAAATAAACTCAAACCGTTTCGTTCCGCAATGTCTTGAATGTCACGTAGATCGATATGCCAGGAGTTGACCGATTTTACTAGTGTGCAACTTCTGGATGCGGGTGCATGCAACTTCTTGCTGTTTTGGAGAGTTCGTCTAACCCTTAATTGTTTAGGTAATCAGTCTAGTTGAAAGGTTGTTCTGTTCGTAACATTTTAAAATTCATGAAATTCAATTTACCCGTCACAAATTCCCCTCGCAAAAGATGTCTATCCGTTTGTCGGCCTTCACTGGGATCCACGAATTTAACCAAGGAGCGTTATGCAGGTAACTGCCTATTTTGGAATATCATCGACTTCCCTGGAATGTTCAAAGGGGCGAAATACCATTGACGAGCAGTAATTAAGACGCTGATTCCATCATTACGATGTTGAGAACTTCCATTTGCACCCATGTGAGTGATAGCGCATCCATTTCTACGGAACATCTTGATCCTTGTGCGGTCCTGCTTTTAGTGGATCATTAGGTCAAATAAATCAATGCTTTGACCGGAGTAGAGCGTTTTGAATCCAAGGTTACTTGAAAAAACCCAATTCGGATCCGATGGAATAATGCCAGGAGGTCGCCGCAATCCATGGCTCGATGCATGCGACAACCGACCAAAATGAAGTCGTCGACAATAGCTCACTCGACTTCCTTCAATATGGCTTTTAGACGTAGCATTTTGCGGCAACGTCCCTGCAAACATCGTGCATTCTTCATGTGGGTGGGTCGACTGACCCAGTTTATCTAACCTAGGAAACTTACTTGATTGTCCAATAAGAATTAAAAAGCTCCGTTCTGAAGCAATTTATATGAATTACGTATGTCCCCTCAGTGGGAGCACGCCGACGCAAATGGATTCAATTCCTGATTGATTTTAGTTACTGGGTATCGCGTAAATAGTTTTATCCTTGAGGGATTCAGATGGAACGTGCACAACGGCTAAGATTATGATGTTACTTCACAAACTTGATAGATTTGCTCATTCGGCGAGAATCATTTTGTTTTGATTGTCCAGGGCCTTGTCGCGTCGGAGGATCTTTACCCACAACAGCCGGTTATCGAATATCGGGGGTTGTGCATGCTTTTGTCCGAATACAACGAGATGTATGATTACAGGAAACAGTAAGTTCAGCTAAGTTCAACTAATCTGATCGTTCTAGTTACAATCCTTTTGTGCTTTTCTACAAAACTTGGCCGAAAATGGCGCTTTGTGTGGATGCACGCAAGTATGGGAACGAGGCACGGTTCATTCGACGCTCTTGCACACCGAATTGTCAGGTAAATCACGTCTATTTCTTCTGATGTTCTCGAAAGTTTGCTGCGCTTTTAATCACAAAAGAAAACATGATTCTTCTAGTGATGGTTCTTCCTGTTGAGCCACAATACCACTCGGTATTAGGGTTTAAAAATACAACCCAGCTGTCTCATATCTTTCTGTTCACGTCCATCATGTCCGTTTAGATTTCAACTCGAGTGTTTGAAAATGAAGAATTTAGTCGCCTTTTATAAACATACTGGATGCCATCATTGCCACTGATTCGCGTTGCATATGGGAATCGTGTATTGTATTCTTTGGTTCGAATCAGTCACCTGGATATTGTAACGTTCATGAAACGGGATATCTTTGCCTTTGCACCTTGCCTTTAGATGTGTGGCTTTAAATCTGTTGACATTTCTCTACACCCATTGATTCATATTAGTTGTTGTGCTTGTTTTTCTGTGATGGGTTTCGTAGTGTTTGTCCTGGACCATAAACTTGAGCCTGCACCTTGGTATGCGATGGTTTGTGCGCCTCCACTCCCAAACAGCAATACAGAAAAACTTCAAATCAGGAATGCAATTGAGTCTGACAGGCCAACGAGTAAAGACCAAGCGAAATCCAGCCTTATCGAACCGGCTGATGAGCAAACCCTAGTTCTTTACGACCAAATACTATACCTTTGGACAGGACCAACACAAATGAGCTCAGCCTGGAGCATTTTAGCGGAAATATCCCCACCAGCCGGATGTAAGACTAGAATAATTACGCATCCTCTCGACGGTGTGAGAATTGACAACACTTCACTGGACAGCTATGGCCCGAGAATTCTGAACAGTTCAGTGTGAATAACCATTAACCATGCATTGGGTGCAGTGGCTTTGGTTGCTATCTCAACGACAACCTCAGTGGGAAATGATCAAAAAACGTAAGTGTATTCACAGAGTAATAAGAGGACCATAAATAGTACTGTCGAGTCGACAGAGAGTTTATGAATACAAGAGCGTCACTGATCTGCTGGACCCCACTCAAGAAGCCTCACATCCTACATGGTCAAGTCTACACGTTAGGCTCTTCATGCCTTTTCTATGTCATGGACTGGCCACCCCTACTCATCTTCCAACCACAACCGGCCTCAGTGAACAACCGCGCTGTGCGACCATCGTTTGAAGACCAGGTCAGCCAATCTCTATCAGGGTCTTGAAAGCTAGTGTTACAGATAATTAATCTGTTAGCATCGGCCGAATTCATTAAGCGACTTTCATTCTAATAATGTTAGCCAAGTCCAGGCTTTTCCAGGACACTGTGAGTGGATCCATCCGAGGGGCCTGTTCATGCATTTGTATCCGGCGCCGAACAGTGTCACTTCTTGAAACAAAATTGATCAGACCATGAAATTTGTCGTATAATTCATCTTTGGTTGTTTTCAGTTGCACTTGTCAATGCACAAATCGCAGTGACAGGTTCTGGGGAGCCTTCAAAGCGTCATCTTCATCATCGTACAGCGTTAAACAGCAGGGCAAGGCCCACAGACCACTGCCTTCCTCATCATCTTGCACGTTGAACTAGAAATTATGAATATACAAGATTGACAGGGAGTGGACCGACACGGGTGGGAAAAGGGAAGAATGTCCTAGTAGCCAATACACGGAATACACAATCTAACTGTACAAGCTCACACCGATCAACCATTATGATTCAACAGAAAGTGACAACACGATCGCCACTGTTCACAGTTCACAGCCATATCCTTCAGTGCCTCCAGCCAACTGGTAGACGGATCTTTTGGACCCCAACCACGAAGACGTGAAGCACCTACTTTTCCTAAGTCTGCTATACATTTTCTCATTCCTTGCTGCCACGTCATCTGTTGACCTCCACTTGGTCTCTTCCACTCCCTAGGAGGAACGGACAACAGGACACGGTACGGTAGACGTGTGTTTGACATACGTAAAACGTGCCCAAACCAACGAAGTCTACTAAGTTGGATACGCTGTGACACGTTCTCCGGATTAGTAACCTATACTCGATTTCTGGCCTCAGCATTGCCTACTTGGCTACTCCACCCGATCTTAGCGATACTAAGTAAACATCGGTGGTCGAAATCCTCAAGACGACGAATATCTTCGGCACGCAGATTCCAAGTTTCGCAACCATACAACAAAACTGAACGTACTGCGGCACAGTATACACGACCTTTCAACTTCAGTGAAATATCAGATCGACGCCACAAGTGCTTCAGTCCAGCGTACGCCGCTCGAGCCTTGGATATACGAATGCTCACCTCTACAACAGTGCTCCCATCGGTCGTCTCGCTGCTGCTGAAGTAGGTAACCGGTCGTTAATTGTCAGCACCTCCCCATCGAGCATCAAGCTCGGAATCGTTGACGTCCAGTCTTGTAACACCACTTTACACTTTGAAGGTGCAAATCGCATGCCGAATAGAGCTACAGCTCTTGTGAGTCTATCTAGTACAAGTTGGGCATGTTCCGTGGATTCGAACAAGCAAACAAGGTCGTCTGCGTTATCTAAGTCATACGGCCTCTCAATATTTCTGACTTCGATGCCCACATCCTGGAGATCTCTCAGGACATTCTCCATTATCTCGTCTATGACGAAGTTAAACAAGAATGGAGAAACTGGGCATCCCTGTCGAACACCACTGGTCGTTTCGAACCGACCGGATAGTTCACCGTAAACTCTAACGCTGCCAGAAGTAAGAGAGTACAATGACCTCAGTAGATCCACGAACTTCTGGGGCATACCTTTTCGGCGAAGAATATCAAATAGTGCCGTTCGATCAACTGAATCAAATGCATCATTCAGGTCACACAAAACCAGTATTGTTGGTCGACGGTGTGTGTGGCGCGTTTCAAGTAGTCGGCGAAGAGTAAAAAGCTGATCGACGAGCCCTCGACTTAGATGAAATCCGGCCTGTTGTTCGCAGGCGTTCCTCTCGTGAACCGGTGTCAAACGGCGCAGAAAAATCGAAGCTAATACCTCGATGACTATCGGGATTCAGCTAATCCCACGATGGTTGCCACAGTCGTTGTGTATTCCCTTGAAGATGGGTGCAATCAATGACTCACTCCCTAATAGCGGGCTACTTTTCTCGTTCTAAATGTCGGGGAGCAAGGTGGTAAATGATTTGATCAAAGCATTTCCACCCATTTTGAAAAGAACTGAGGGAAGTTCGTCAGAACCGGCCGCTATCCCTCGCCTTAGTAATCGAATTCACGACTCTACTTCTACTTCGATGGTGGTTCAAGTGATACTCCCCAGGGAATCGCAGTTGTTGATTTCGGAGTAAGTATATTGGCTCGCAGCCAACGGCCCAACGGTTGAGCCTTTGCTTTTTGCCAAGAATAGGCTCTTCATTTCTATCGCATATCATTTAGCTGATCGGAGTTCGTCGTCCACCGGTGTCGCGAATAAATCTCAACAGCCTTTGACTGTTATCTGAAGCAGCTGCTATTTCCATTTCTTTGGCGACATTGACCCACCAGTTTTCGCGATCATCCTTAAGGCTTTCCGTAACTTGCCTTCGCAGTTTTCTTCGTATTTTATTCATCCTAAAGTCCGAAAGATGACATTTTCGCTGTTAGCTTGATCGACTATTGAGATGTCCAGTGTCTTTGATGGACATCAGATGTAGGACCACAGCGGAAACCTGCTGCGAAGTGCATCACCTGCTGTATCTGGGCCTAATGCTCATCTGCATTACTGTTCGTCGTAGATCCTAGCTCATGTGACAATTTCTGTTCATAACGGGTGCGGACTTGTGGATCACACAAGCATTGCACGGCTAACCGAGTTTGCGGTTTGCGTCGATGACCATGGAGCTGGAGAGGTAATCGCATTAAAACGAATGCACGGTCCGACTCTACGTCCATGGACCAGTAAGATCTACAGTTCTGAACAGAACTGCACCACCGGTAGCTTACCGCGGTATGATCAATCCGGCTTAGACTACCTGTAGAGTTAGAGCGCCATGTCGCTGTGCTACATGAGCTGTATCGGAAATTCATACTAGACAGGAACTACCGATTATCAGCACAAAACTGGAGGAGCCTATCCCTTTTACCTGTGCGTGGAGCGGGTAAGATACAATGCCCACCTAAACAACCTTCTGACACACTGAGTTTGCCAACTTGTGCATTGAAATCACCAGCTGGCGCTAAGATGTCAGAGCCTTTGCTGCTGCGAACGAGAGTGGTGAGTTCATCCTTCTACGTGTTAGAGCTGCAGTCTATCAGAGCAAATGCCGAGATCACAAACAGACTGCGCTTAACACAGCTACCCTTACGAACGCCAACTGACCCCTTGAGTCTCACAACACACAAACGACTATCAACCGGTATCCAGTCTAAAAGAGCAGCCTCCGCCTTGCCAGTCAAGACTGTTCCTACACCACACTGACCCGTAGCTCGAGCTATTTCGTCTTTTGAGGTGCGCTGGATATACCTCGATGAAATACCAGGAGCAGTTAGTTGGATTACACTACTCGAATCCTGTACACGCGATTCACTTAAGCAGCAGACATCAATCTTCAGAGAATCTAATGTGAGGGCTAGGCATGCCTGCTGACCGGCCTGCATGAGTGTGCGCACGTTGAAGGAGCCGAGATTCAGAGGCTGACGAGGCTTGAGAAAATGTGAGTTATGCGATTGTGGGTACTTCCCGACACTATTTGACAATGAACCGTAGCGAGTATCGAGCGTGTTATCAGTGGGAGCATTATGGGTGGATAGAAGGGCAAACAGATGTGGTTGGGGTATAGAAGACAAAGGTTGAGTAAAATAGAGGGCACTCTGAGCCCTGGCCCACTTATCACTACCCACCTCGCTCGATGCAATGGGCAGCGCGGTCCTGATTATCGTGCGCGACGAATAATGCAGTATGGAATTCTTAGTATTCGTGCATTTCGTGGGAGATGTTGAACGGGTGGTGCTAGGATGTCCAGCTGCAAAGCAGAGGAATGATCAGTGTTCTCATTCAAAGCCTTTAGTTCTAACAAGAACCTATCCGCAAGGCAGCGGGATGGCTTAGTGGAAGCCCATTTGCTTGTTCCAACTATTCTTCCACTGATTTTGCCGACTGAGTTGCTAGCTCAGGTCGACCCCCAACCTGGAGATCTGAGAGTGGACTTAGTCTGACCTCTAGCCATTGACCTTCCAGGCCATGATTGTATCTCCGGCTTAAAGAAGCCATCCTGTATAGCTCTTAGGGTCATAGAGGCGCGCAAGCCAACACATCACGTCAAGGTGCATTTTCGTCGCGATGGCTCTTGAAATGTACCTGAAGAAATAGGTCCCCAAGAAATTAGGGTGCTATTGGCCTACAAGCTCAGACGAATGCGACACCGTATAGTCCGGCGTAGTTCGCGGGCCCACTGTGGTAGAGCCACAAAACTGTATCTACTCCCGGGAACGTTGACACCGAGTGCTGCAGTTGGGTAGTTCGATTTCCGGAAGGCAAGCAAAGTCTACGCGGTAGTCGTTGAGTGTTGTCATTGTATTACTTTGGCTACCTACGCCTTTTAGCGGTCTCACATTACACCACTGTGTCTGATATATAGAATGAAGAATTCCAGCTCGCTGTCTTGTCACCTCGACCGCTGAGACGCGGGGCGTGGCGCTTACGGGGAACCCCGTAGCATGATCACCGCGCGTAATCGCACGATTATCGATATTCCTAGAAATGGTAGTAAGCAGCGGTGCTCAGTGCGATTCGAGACTTCTGTGATAGCGAGCAGCCCAGTTCGGCCTTGCTTGATCGAGGCTGCATCTCTAACCTTTGCGAACATATATATATATATATATATATATATATATATATATATATATATATATATATATATATATATATATATATATATATATATATATATATATAATTTACCGATAACCCAGTACAAAGTGCACCGGTCTGTTGCCTTGCAAAAACGATACAAAAAAAATAAACATGGATTCACAGGAAAATCCGTCCGAAGTGAGAACACAGTATGCTGTAACCTAACCACCACGAAGCACGGCTTTGAGCTAACACTCTGATAGACACGTTGCCGTGTCATGGCTTGGCCTCCACGTTGTCATTTTTATTCCAAGTATATGAGCTGAATACTACCCGGTTGCCCATACCGGAAAAGAAAATGGCCTTAAGGGGCCTTGCCTCGAGCCTTTGATCAGAACGTCTAACGTACAGGACAGTAAGACGATATGAGGGTCTCGTAGCGCTCTGAAAACAGGTGACACTGCTCAGTTCATGCGCCCTTCGGCTGAGGCTAGACATCCTGGGCACATGGTACATCCCTCCACCACAGATGCCGGTAAGCAATGTTGTACGCCTCGTACGCCACCCGTGACTGGTTTTAAATCAGGGTTTAGCGACCCTCCCCCCCCCCCCCCTCAGCAGAGGCTGTTTGACGAGCACACTTATTCGGGAGCATTTCAAGAATCGTACAGGACAGGTAACTATCTCGGAACCCGAGACACTCACGCCCGACAATAGTAAGGCATTTGGAGGCACGCATTTTATATGCACCATAACTAGGACGTAGTTGCGACGTTTTAGGACAACAACCCTTGTAGTCTGCTTTTGTGAAGATAAACTAGGCTCAAAATGCGGGCGAAACCATAGTTTCGCCAATACCCGTGGGCCACAACTATGACGGAATACGAACCTCTAAAGAAAAATGGGAGGCAGTGATACTTGACATTGAATGAACAAAAGCTTCATTCGGAACACTATATTCATACACAGTATTGAACATTTCGTCTGTCTTTATGCATCGGGATTTTGCACAATCTCCATCATAGTGGTGATAAAATATTGCTTGATCTTATGCACAATCACTTTTTGCACTTCTGATTCCAATGGCCAGTTTGTAGGTAGCCCTTTGACTAATCTCATTAGAACAGAAAAATTTTTACAATTACGTTTAATGTGCTCTATTATAGGGCAGTTGTGTGAACTGGACCCTGAAGTGGCACATACATTTACAAGTCTTACAGTGAATAATGAAGAGACAAATCGCTCTACATGACTTTGTTTACAAACCTCTTGTGAAACAAAGTATGGAATGTCATCCTGTAGAACTAATACCTACACAGGTGACGGTGATTCGTTGAATTCGGGCACTTTTCCAATCATAACTGTGAAGATTTTCCAACATTCGAAGCATTTTTACTTGAAGTTCACCAACAGAGCCAAACATGTTTTATTTCGATCCAAATCAATGATTTCGGTTGGTATGATATATCAACATTTGGCGTGATAGTTTTTCAAGGGAAATTCCAACACCAAATGACGTTTTCGTGAGCCTTCCACGGCTCATCATAAACCAAACACTCATGTGACAAACAAACCCATCACCAAAATGACGGGTTTTGTGAGTTGAATCCTCTGATCAAACCAGTACGTGCCCTGATTTTCTTGGCTTGCAGCTCAGCCTTTATGTCACGTGATACTAACCGCGTTGAAGATTGCGGCTACGTTATGTCCAACGGGGAATAAAAGAGCCTGGGAATATTCCTACGGTGGATTGAGGACAGGAATTTGCGGCACTATTCTTTGATCGTAGTACACAAAAAATCGTCCTATTCATTCGATTTGATAGTGCTTCTACATTGAAATGTGTTTTTAGGGTAGTTTTTGTGTGATTTACCCGATTATTTTTACTCCAGTTCGCGTTAGAACTCTGAGTAAGATTCGGCAAAAAAGATTCAAAATTATGACCTCGGCAGTTTCTTTTTGATCCCCTTTATGGAGGATCCGAGGAAATGCAATTTCAGTGGATCTTTTAATAGCTATCTAGATAACAACGTGGATGATTAGCGGAGCGCGGTCAAATGACCTTGAGACGCACATAATGATGCTAACTGGGATTTCCTTTTTTTCAGTAAGTTTGGAAGTCATCGTTAAAAAGCATATTTAAACCACTTATGTAGCGAAATCTAAAAATGGTGAAAGATTTTCTCTCAGCTTTTTGATTTATGCACAACGATGAAAAATATATTGGCCGAGAAAACGGATTCCACCGAGTTATTCGGATAATAAACATATCTAGGTATACCGTTCTATAATTTATGTGGTCTTGTAGATCAGTTTAATTCTGTTTTCAAACCTTGCCAATTAATGGTTTAATTTGCCCAGAGAGTTTCACCCTGACAACCAAGGCCACACACACTCGAGTGCTCGTAACGCAGTAATGGATCATATCCAATGAGGAGCCTTTGAATGATTCAAAATCGTTACCCGATGGCTTGATAAACCCAATTATCCACGGAGCTTGGTCTGTATACCGAATAGATTTCCCCGGAAGCACACGACCGGTTTCGCGGTTGTTGCCTCTCACCAGGTATTTTGTCCACACGTTTACATACTACTTGCTATCAATATAAGCGCTTGGACATGCAGCCTCATTGTTCGTTGGGTCAGCAGTGACCCAGACACGAATAACTATGAGAAATCACAGTTGTGATTCATTGTTGGGCTCTTCATATTCGATCATAGTGAATATTATATATATATATATATATATATATATATATATATATATATATATATATATATATATATATATATATATATATATATATATATATATATATATATATATAATCAGGGGATTTTTCGTAGACATCGATGCTCAATCACCGACAGTGTTCGCCTAGTGTCTACTAACAACGACCATGTTTCGAATCCGCACAAAAGAGCGAACCTAACCACTTCATTGTACACTCGAACCTTGACAGACAACCGGATGTTACGCCGACGTCATAGACCACTGATGTTAGCGAAAGCCAAATGCGCCTTCTGCACACGTGATGAGACTTCATTCGATATATGTCCATGTGATGAGATGCGTCTTCCCAGGTAACAGAACGTATCTACTTCAACTAGAGCTTCTCCGTGCCAAGAAAAGATTTAGTGTAAAGCCAATCCAGTCCTACAGCAATGTTTTACACTTTGAAGGTGTAAAACGCATCGCAAACATTGCTGCACTGTTGTTTAGGCTATCAAGGAAAGCCTGCAACTTACCTGGATCTTCACTCAGAAGAACGATATCGTTCGCGTATTCCAAGTCAGACAGTTTACTGCCTGAACAACGATCGATGCCGCTATCCTCAGGTGACTAAAAAAATGAATAGGAGGGCGAAAGAGGACAACCCGGACGAACACCACTTCTCGTGGCGAACTCGGATGAAAGATCGCCGTAAGCACAAGTTTGGCTTCGGCCGCCATCATACACGAATTGAGCAACAGTGACAAATTCCTTTTGCACACCCTTCAATCAGAAAAAGCGCAACAGAACTATGCAGTCGGCTGAATCAAACGCCGTTTCCAGACCAAGAAAAACAGAGATTGTCGGCTCACGGAAGGTGTGCGTGTGTTGTAAAATTTGTCGAAAGGCACAGAAGTGGTTGGGACAATCACGACCGGGTTTGAAACTGTCTTGATTCTCACGCGTACACATTTGGCGGGTGCTGACTAATCGGGGGATAATAAGCCTGATGGTGTCAGATCATAGCTTTGAATACATATTCAAGAAGGATCATCCGGTAGATTATCGATGTTGACGTATGCCCAGGATTCAGATAAACATTTTACCTGCATGGAATATGCCTTGTTTCAGGCTGCCAATGATAAACAAGTTGCGAGAAGTAGACGCCGGCTGTTGATATGTGCATCCTAAGTGAGACTGTTAGATTTATTCCCACTGATTCCTTCGGATGCAGGACATAATATTTTCATAATGCACGGAGCTGTCTTGGATGCCAACAGATTGGGAGCCTAAGATCTAACGACGAGCAGTGCTGACTTGCGAAATGTAAGGGTCTGACTCAGGTTGTGACGATTAGCAATGATCACAGTCTCACGTCCGATCCGAAATATCGGTCCACGTAAATCGGGTTTGAGCGAGCTGACCAGAGAGAGTAGCAGCTCACAGATTCAAACTCAAGAGCGTCATCTCTAACGTTGGGAAATTCTGAGGGACGTTCTAACTTACTCTTAAGTTGAACGTGTGCTGAGCAACACACTAGAAGCAGCTCCGGATGTAAGTACTATTTTGATTTCAGGAGTGAATTTCTGCGAAATTAATTGTGTTGAGCAGAATGATTCTGCTTGATTGGATGGTTTGCCCCCGTCTATTTACAAAGACGACAGCCTAGTTTTGGTATTGACGTCTACCAAACTCCTCGTTTTGAAACGGGCGAAGGAACAAGTTTTGAAGAATTTACGTAGATCGGTGGCCCTACCAGTTTCTGGGTTACAGGTCTAATTGTGAAAACCACAGGATTGTCTAGCTAGCCTTGCATCTAAACCGCTCGCCTGGGTCTGTTTGCCACCGATTATCTGACGCCCTCATAGTGCTTCGGCTCACCGACCGCACAGTCCACAGCTTTGCCTTTTTTGTTGGGTGTGTCGGACAAGTACATTCCCGTTAAATTCCTGTAAATTAATAACCTTGGCTGGGTTCTGGCCAACGGTGATCTTTCGTCGGCGTTCCCAGGAAAAATTAATTTGCGTGTTATAGGCACAGTTTTAGAAGCCATATGCTGAGTGGTCACATGAGCCCTAGAACTACTGAAAAATAAGAGAACGAGTTAAGGCGAAGTCGTGTAAAAGCCAGTTTGCTGTTTCCGTTATTAAAAGTGGTATGGTCACGGGAAAGCGGAAATAAGAAGCAAAGAATTTCTATTCATTCCACAGTTCGCGGAAAGAATCGAGAGCTAAAACCAATAGTGTGACTTTATTTCACTGGCTTTTTGCCTGTGCATGAGATAGACGATTGCAAACAATCAAAAGCCAGTTCGTAAAACGAATCCATGTTAACAACGGCGGAAAAGAATGTGAAACAACTGCCTGGCGATGGACTATTGACTGCTAAGGGAGATCGCCGTAGGATCACTGATAAGACAGGTTGCTTTGCGTCTAAGATGGTCGAGCAGAAACAATGAAGAGAACTAGATTCCGCCTAAATAATGGCTGCAACATCACGCGCAGGATGGACTTTGGTCTTGTTTTGAACAGGAACTATGGTGGACGTGAGGGGACATCTGCTACGAAAAATAGATCCAATCTTTTCTGATACTCTCTGGGCAGAAACAGTTATATAGAAGATTTCGTAAGAGAATTATATGATGGGAGTTTCGGAGTATCTGAAGATGTCAAGTTAATAGTAGTGCAATCAAACAGTGAGTATTGAGCAGTAGAAGTTTCGCTTAAAAGGAATAAACTACCGAACAGTTCTTGTGGTATTGAAGGGCGTACGGTAATTCGAGACCTAGGCAACAATCCGATCAAGACTGGAATTCAGTGATACATTGGAGTGATGATGAGCTTCATTGATGGGGTAGGAGAAGACGCATAACAGAGTAGTGATGTCATCAGTAGAACATTAGTGAGGTTGAAAGCGATGATGAGAAGGCCAGCGGTAAAAAATACGGTCAATGGGGATGTTTGCACGGAACCTTAGAGTGCGCCAGCAGCCACTAGGTGTACTCTCTCGTCGGCTGGGTATACTTCAAGTCCAAGCGTACGGGCGGAAATAATTTTTCATGATGATTCACGTACGCTACAAGCTTCTCTGAACGACAAAAATAACTGCGTTGCATCATTCAGTATTAGTTTCTACGCATTCGTAGTGCAGGATGCGGCTTCAGGACTGGGTTGGTCCAAACTGAAACCTTGCGGTTTCTGCGGGAACGTTTAACGACGTAAGTAAGCTCTGTTATCCATGCACTTCGAATATCAAAAAAGTGTCTGTGTGTACAGAAAGTACGTTTGAATTTTGGCAACCTCAGTCGTCTTTGGCATGGACACGATATTTTGTTCATCAGGGGCCGACTGTACGCTGCGACAGTTAGATTCATTCTATGCGGTGCAGGATCAAGGTAAGTGCTGTTAGAAGACACGATGAATGTTGGTGTTCGAACACTGATATATTCATGGCGTTGCTCGGATCTGGCAGAAACCGGTACAGCAATGCTGAGGTTTGACAGAGTTGCAGGTACTCAAAACAAATCGTCAGGCAAAAAAACATTAAAGTCCACTAAGCTACCGTGGTTGTAATGTGCTGAGTATTTCCATGCACTGGCTTCCGCGGCGTGCAATGTTCGCTGAGTTTGGCAGTGGTTGAAAGATGAACACTGGTTAGTTCAGGGCATGGAAGGGAGTTATAGAAAACAACATGAGACATGTTAGGTTTCCTGGATTGGTCTAAGAGATCTGCCCGCTCTAGTTAGAGATATTTTAATATATGACTGGGTGCTCAACCCGTGGTGCTCTCGTATTCGCGCATCTACCTTATTTTCCGTTGTCTGTAGTCTTCATTCCGAATAAAGGCTCCTACTGGAAAGTGCCACCACAACTGGTGATTGGATATTGGTTGTTCAGGGTGAAACTGGAAATGGTCTCTGTGGGCGTGCCCTTTCCCTCTGAACACTGTTTTCCACTGAATGAGAGTATAATCTTTTCATTCTGTTGGTCATCCACGTCAGAACCCAAGTGCTGGACCTCCGGAAACTTCGGATTAGAATTTACCAGCGACCCGGCCTAATTTGTACCCCGATATCATCTTTAGAGTGAAAGACAAGTTGTTTCTCTTAAACCGATTTTCCTCATATACCGGTTTCGTCTTGATACACAATTGTTCAGCTGGTTTTGATAGTATTCTAGGACACGCTTTCACCCATTACGGTGCTATGTTTCCTTGTTATCTCAGGTTTTGTAATCGTTTGTGATACACTCAAACGTAGGGTTACTCTGTTCAACGGCTTCTGATCACTACGCTCTGCGTTTAGTTCGGAAACTTCTCATCACCAGTCGAGGTGACATCGTCAGTGTGCAGATGGCGATCCCCGTGCTTATCTTAACACTTGGGGCTTGGCAAGTTACTAAATGCAGAAACTTGGCCTTTTGACCATACAGGGCAGACTTATGAATTTAATAAATTGACTTTTGACCATTAGCAACGCCTTCTGACTTGGGAAACTCGACCTCGTGAAATCTATCCTGATATTTCTGTAGATTTATATAGACATTTTTGGTATTTTCTCCTTTTTCTTGCTTCGCTTCGATGGGAAGTCTTTTGGGAGTCAGCTGGTTTGTCATGTTCACGCGAGAAACTGAGGTCCGTGGCTGTGAGTCGGTAGGATGAAGGTTTTGTTTATGCCTTCCCCATTTCTTGAATTAGTTGAACTCCTTGCGTATCAACACATTGTAAATGCGATCAGATTTCATGTGTTTATTGATTGGGTCTGTTGAATAGTGTCAGGCTTCCAAGAGCCCTCTTGCGTATCTCTTGGATGCTTGCTCCAAAATATGAAGTTCCTCCAGACCGAGCGTGTCTTTCTTGGTCTTCGTGGACAGATATTATTGAGAATGGATCATGTTTTCTCGTAACCAACTTGTTTTCGTGTACTTTTATGACAGTCTTTCCCACAGTTCAGCCACAATCCTTTCATTTCACGTTGTATATTACGTTTCTTCTTCCTCCGATTTTCAGAACAGAGTAACCCTAAGTTTGAATGTATCACAAATGATTACAAAACCGTTGAACAACACCAACCTGAGCTGCAATCAACACCAGTTTCCAAAGTTATTGGGTCGCGTTACTCTACTGGTGTTTTCGTTTAGGTCACGTCGTTTGTTATTTTGTTGTTCATTGTAAGGACTGTTTTTTGAATAATTATTTGAAGCATCTTTTCCCGCAATTCTGGGGCAACCGTGTATCGTACACACCTAGTGCTAATGTTTCGATGTCATGGGACCTGGTCCTTGTATCACAGGGTCAATTTCCAACGGAAGTCGCTGTCATTATCTGTGCAGTCAGTCTCGCTTGTTCAAATCCAAACGGGATTTAAGCGGCTGACATTACTCTACTTATTGGTTGTATGAATAACCACACTTGTATTGTTTCCGTTCACGGGTTCTGCCAGGGTGTCTGATCACTAAACGAAAAATCGAAGTTCCTCTGGTCTCGATCCACTGACCTTTCAGATTTGAATCATCGGCTCAAACTGAGCCATTCTTTGTAGCTTTACAGGCCATGTGAGCGTTTAGGCGGTTACACGAAGTCGTGGTACGGCCTAGTTGCGGATAATTTTCTGCACGAGTTTTCACTGATTTCAATGTAGCGACTTACCTATTCGGGCTACTTTGATACTGTTCACCAAAAGCTGCGACTGGTGTACGCGAACCAGTTACGAAACGGCGCTTGATTGTCTTTGTTCGAAATTGCAGTGTAGTCGGTGACGTGGTAGTGTTAACGTCCTGATATCCTTGCGGTATTTTTTCATCTCAGGTAAAACACTGTCTGTCAATAACAAGTGATCCTATATCCGGGCCTACACCACGTATTCGACTCTTGATTGTGGCCAATCGACCCATAATGCGAAATACCGAGCTGACTTTGCCATTCGACTTTGACTTTACTGCCTGTCGATATCTCGTGAAATGCGCCTGCGCCCGGAAAGGTTGCCCTGTGGCTCGATGGTTCCGACAGACCACACAAACCGATCCCGGGTCACACAATTCTAATCTTATGTATGCTCGAAAACTGCCTACCGGATCACGGGGCTATAGCACCACTGCTCGACCTAGGGGTTTGATGTCCAACGTGCAGGACAACTATTCCGATATTTTGGCAGATAACTTCGACCCGGACGAACACTACGGTTCGAGCAATTGGTCAGACAATCGTCTAGACACCGATAATGTGCCTCCTTTTGGGTTAGTTTTCCGATTTTCTCCCTTTTTATCTCACCGATTGTTTGTATTTATTATTTTTGGGAACCGCTTCGCAAGTTTTTCGGGATTGTTTTACTTGTGCTCATTTGTAAGCTAGCAATACAGCAGCCGATAATTCCGAATTTCCACTAATGTCGATATTTTGGAATGCATGTAATATTTTGTTATCACATTTTGACGAATGCAATGAATCCCACCATTCCGTTTCTGTTCCCTGACTAATGGACACGTGGTTCCCAATGATAACGATGCCGTCTTGATGGGACGTCCCTGGACGTTTCAATGCTGATATCATCAGTAAGCAAGTACTGTCGCCAACGATGTCAAACGGTCTTGATAAGCCTTCGCACTGCGCGTGTTGTCTTAATTTTCACTGGAACTGCTTCATGTCTGGAATTGCCATTTTGTTGTGAGCAGTTACTAGTGCCAAATTCGGGAAATGTTTCATGATAACATACTCTCACTACCCTTTACCGTGACTTACTATGAACTCCAAAAAGAACAAACGAAATCAAAATAGAATGGCAACATCTTCAGAGTGAGATTTCAGGAAATCTAGTAAACACGATGTCTACAATCCTTCTATGCGAACAGCCGAAGCCGGTTTCGCGCTTGCAATGGTCCACTATACCAGTTCCTCACAAGTAGTGGTATTCGCCAGGATTGTCCTCCATTACCTCTTTTCCATCTTTGTATTTCGAATTGCTTTCGAGATAGACTTTTCCTCCTGTGAGAACAGCGACATTGACATACGCTTAGGCAGTAATTTGTCAAATTTGGAATATACAGAGGACATTCTATTTTTTCTTTTTGTGAAGGTTCAGGTAGGTTGCAAGTTTTTATAGATTGTCTAAACATTAGTGTGACAGTGTTTGTAATGCGTTTCACACATTCAAAGTGCCGCTGCAGAACTAGATTGGTCCTACACTAGATTCTGCCCTAATAGGAGAAGCCTCATCAGATAAGACTTGTTAGCTGGGCAGTTACATCTCATTTGGTGATCAGATACCGGGTGAAGTGTCGTCGCGTACACAAAAAGCCCGTTTCGCTTTTACCAAACTAAGTCATTTGTAGAATCGAAGTGACATTTTTTGTCCATCAAGGGCTATTAGGTTCGTCCTAAGCGTGGCCATCACAGATGAAAGGTACAAAACGTTTATCGGTATTTTAACATCGATGTCGTGGTAGCATTGCTCAATTGTAGTGATGGTCAAGTAAGTGGATATCACTCCTTCATCAGAAATGGAGGTTTTGCGGGAGATAGGTTAGTTGAAAAGGTACAGAGACACTGGACTGGATGGGTTGTCTCCGTTCTCCTTCACCGATGGAGACGAAGCTTTGATTTCGGAGTTAACAAAACCTTTGGGCAACCTGGGATAGCGAGCAGATTCATAGGCATTGGTGTGAGTCGCTGACTGTTCCAACTTACAAGAAAGATGACAGATCCTTTCGTGAAATCTACAGAGGAATAAGCATAGTAAGTATCGCATCCAAACTGTTCACGTGGCTTATTCTCCCCCGATTAGTAAGCACCCGCCAAATGTGTACGCGTGAGAATCAAGACAGTTTCAAACCCGGTCGTGATTGTCCCAACCACTTCTGTGCCTTTCGACAAATTTTACAACACACGCACACCTTCCGTGAGCCGACAATCTCTGTTTTTCTTGGTCTGGAAACGGCGTTTGATTCAGCCGACTGCATAGTTCTGTTGCGCTTTTTCTGATTGAAGGGTGTGCAAAAGGAATTTGTCACTGTTGCTCGATTCGTGTATGATGACGGCCGAAGCCAAACTTGTGCTTACGGCGATCTTTCATCCGAGTTCGCCACGAGAAGTGGTGTTCGTCCGGGTTGTCCTCTTTCGCCCTCCTATTCATTTTTTTAGTCACCTGAGGATAGCGGCATCGATCGTTGTTCAGGCAGTAAACTGTCTGACTTGGAATACGCGAACGATATCGTTCTTCTGAGTGAAGATCCAGGTAAGTTGCAGGCTTTCCTTGATAGCCTAAACAACAGTGCAGCAATGTTTGGGATGCGTTTTACACCCAACAGGTTAAGATGGCTGGGACGTGTCACGCATGCTCACCGAAGTGCTTCCTCAGCCTACGCTGCTCTCCATTTCCTATTGGGTATCTGAGGTGAGTTGCACCTTTGAGTTGGTGGACTGTCATGCCGCTTTGGGTTCCTTCCGGGAGAGAGACTGCGTTCAGTATGCGTAGACGGAAACTCCTGCGTAGACGAGCCAGAAATGTTGGATCCAACGGTTACCAAAGTAATCCGTCCAGTCAAGGAGGTTGCGTGGACCCTTGGGTCTAGGTGACCTCTACCGAATGGTGAACAATCTCCCGGGGATCCATCTCCAACCGTGCACCTAGATCAGTAGGACGCCTTTGAATTCACACTCACTGCTGGCTTCCGACAGAACTGCCCCGTTTCACCGGCGCTGTTCAACGACGTAATCCACTGGACAACGAGACGGACACTGACTGACTATTCTGGTATCCGAGCTTATTCTGAAGATTCATATCCCAGACCTAGAGTTTTCGGGTAACATTGTTATGCAAGCAGACTCCCCAGGCATGCTTCAACCCGTACTTGTTTGAATCAGTTCATTGGGCTAGGATTAAACACCACGAAAGTTCAAGTTACACCAACTTACCCATAGCCGTCAACTCAGCAGCCATCCATCAATGACCAAGTGATCGAGTGCGTTCCATCATTCACGCATCTGGGCTCTACACTGCTTCCGAACGGTCATTCGAAGGATGAAGTATTACTTCGGATAGGCAACACCAGGAGAACATTTCTCCAGCTACGACGGGCGGTGTTGACCCGCAGTGAAACCAGCTTCGGACCAAGGTGCGTAGGTACCGTGCGATTATGTTCTCGTACTCAACTGCGGCTGCAAAATCTGACTATTGAGAGCCGAGAATACCAGAAGTCTGGTGTTATTTGATCACTGGTGCCTATGGCGCATTTTGAGAGCAAATTGGCTCGACAGAGTATTTAACGATGAAGTTATGAAACGGTGCTTTGAAATGGACAAACTCACAAACTTCCTCTAATTTTGTCGACTGCGATGGCTGGGTCAAATCCTACGGTGACCCGATACGGAACTAACTAAACAAACACTCCGTCTCGACCCTTGTTCAAGATGGTGCTGTTTGGAGGTGATCCAAATGTGGAAAGTCTTTGGCCCCGGCGGGATTCGAATCTACGCGTGGTCACTACCCTCGCCTCAGTACTGCGAGTGCTCTATCAGCTGAGCTACGAGACCACGCCAAAGGACCTTCGACTTTTTGCATATGGATCACACAGTATACCCGCCCAAATTACAGTAGCACATGGCATCCACCACAGTGGCCTCGTAGCGCAGCTGGTAGTGCTGTAGGACTGGATTGGCTTTACACTAAATCTTTTCTTGGCACGGAGAAGCTCTAGTTGAAGTAGATACGTTCTGTTACCTGGGAAGACGCATCTCATTACATGGACATATATCGAATGAAGTGTCATCACGTGTGCAGAAGGCGCATTTGGCTTTCGCTAACATCAGTGGTCTATGACGTCGGCGTAACATCCGGTTGTCTGTCAAGGTTCGAGTGTACACTGAAGTGGTTAGGTTCACTCTTTTATGCAGATCCGAAACATGGCCGTTGTTAGTAGACACTAGGCGAACACTGTCAGTGCTCGAGCACCGATGTCTCTGCAGCATCGCTCGAATATGGTGGGAACACTGTGTCAGCATTGCCGTGGTTAAGCTAAGATGCTAGAAACCAGATTTCAGTCTATGTAACGAGTACTTAATCTGAACAGGTTAAGATGGCTGGGACGTGTCACGCATGCTCACCGAAGTGCTTCCTCAGCCTACGCTGCTCTCCATTTCCTATTGGGTATCTGAGGTGAGTTGCACCTTTGAGTTGGTGGACTGTCATGCCGCTTTGGGTTCCTTCCGGGAGAGAGACTGCGTTCAGTATGCGTAGACGGAAACTCCTGCGTAGACGAGCCAGAAATGTTGGATCCAACGGTTACCAAAGTAATCCGTCCAGTCAAGGAGGTTGCGTGGACCCTTGGGTCTAGGTGACCTCTACCGAATGGTGAACAATCTCCCGGGGATCCATCTCCAACCGTGCACCTAGATCAGTAGGACGCCTTTGAATTCACACTCACTGCTGGCTTCCGACAGAACTGCCCCGTTTCACCGGCGCTGTTCAACGACGTAATCCACTGGACAACGAGACGGACACTGACTGACTATTCTGGTATCCGAGCTTATTCTGAAGATTCATATCCCAGACCTAGAGTTTTCGGGTAACATTGTTATGCAAGCAGACTCCCCAGGCATGCTTCAACCCGTACTTGTTTGAATCAGTTCATTGGGCTAGGATTAAACACCACGAAAGTTCAAGTTACACCAACTTACCCATAGCCGTCAACTCAGCAGCCATCCATCAATGACCAAGTGATCGAGTGCGTTCCATCATTCACGCATCTGGGCTCTACACTGCTTCCGAACGGTCATTCGAAGGATGAAGTATTACTTCGGATAGGCAACACCAGGAGAACATTTCTCCAGCTACGACGGGCGGTGTTGACCCGCAGTGAAACCAGCTTCGGACCAAGGTGCGTAGGTACCGTGCGATTATGTTCTCGTACTCAACTGCGGCTGCAAAATCTGACTATTGAGAGCCGAGAATACCAGAAGTCTGGTGTTATTTGATCACTGGTGCCTATGGCGCATTTTGAGAGCAAATTGGCTCGACAGAGTATTTAACGATGAAGTTATGAAACGGTGCTTTGAAATGGACAAACTCACAAACTTCCTCTAATTTTGTCGACTGCGATGGCTGGGTCAAATCCTACGGTGACCCGATACGGAACTAACTAAACAAACACTCCGTCTCGACCCTTGTTCAAGATGGTGCTGTTTGGAGGTGATCCAAATGTGGAAAGTCTTTGGCCCCGGCGGGATTCGAATCTACGCGTGGTCACTACCCTCGCCTCAGTACTGCGAGTGCTCTATCAGCTGAGCTACGAGACCACGCCAAAGGACCTTCGACTTTTTGCATATGGATCACACAGTATACCCGCCCAAATTACAGTAGCACATGGCATCCACCACAGTGGCCTCGTAGCGCAGCTGGTAGTGCTGTAGGACTGGATTGGCTTTACACTAAATCTTTTCTTGGCACGGAGAAGCTCTAGTTGAAGTAGATACGTTCTGTTACCTGGGAAGACGCATCTCATTACATGGACATATATCGAATGAAGTGTCATCACGTGTGCAGAAGGCGCATTTGGCTTTCGCTAACATCAGTGGTCTATGACGTCGGCGTAACATCCGGTTGTCTGTCAAGGTTCGAGTGTACACTGAAGTGGTTAGGTTCACTCTTTTATGCAGATCCGAAACATGGCCGTTGTTAGTAGACACTAGGCGAACACTGTCAGTGCTCGAGCACCGATGTCTCTGCAGCATCGCTCGAATATGGTGGGAACACTGTGTCAGCATTGCCGTGGTTAAGCTAAGATGCTAGAAACCAGATTTCAGTCTATGTAACGAGTACTTAATCTGAACAGGTTAAGGTGGCTGGGACGTGTTACGCATGCTCACCGAAGTGCTTCCTCAGCCTACGCTGCTCTCCATTTCCTATTGGGTATCTGAGGTGAGTTGCACCTTTGAGTTGGTGGACTGTCATGCCGCTTTGGGTTCCTTCCAGGAGAAGGATAACGAAGGGCTAAAAACCTCGGTGAGACTGCGTTCAGTATGCGTAGACGGAAACTCCTGCGTAGACGAGCCAGAAATGTTGGATCCAACGGTTACCAAAGTAATCCGTCCAGTCAAGGAGGTTGCGTGGACCCTTGGGTCTAGGTGACCTCTACCGAATGGTGAACAATCTCTCGGGGATCCATCTTCAACCGTGCACCAAGATCAGTAGAACGCGTTGGGCATCCCGGTTTGGTAGACTACGATCCAAAATACGTATGAGCTGCTCGATCGGCCACCGGCTCCCTGCACTAAAGTTCCCGGTTGTCTGGCAGGTAGCATTTGAGTGTGCACTGACTAGAGATGCAGCTTCGAGAAGCCGAGTGACGGTGGGGATGCCACTTCAAACCAAATTCCCAAGTCTCTTCATGGGTTTCTTCACTATAATTGGCTGTGATCGTACTACGGCGTCTTCGGTAAGCGACGCTCTCTATGCTCCTCCAGTGGCCGGGGTGACCAAAGCACGAGCCGGGAACCTAAACCTGAACGCAAGGTCACCAGTCCACGTTTCTGCTCAAACGTGAGAACTCCTCTAGATGCACGCAGCCAGTGCATTACCATCCGTACACTGCGACTGCGGAATTGACGTTGCGTGTCTATCCAAAGTACGCCTACCCAACTTCGGGAGCCTAAATACTCAAGTCCCTCAAACGGATACATCCTACCACAGTGGGCCAGTAGACATTTCTGGGCTTCATGAAGTTGCGGTCGCAATGAACAGTCGATCACACAACGCTGTGGTTTCCTAAAAGCCAGTTTCTCCAAGAATTTCCATGGGACAGTCCAGAAATACTCCGTTTAAAGTGACCGTGAATGCGATCTATGCCCCAACGCTACATGCTGAACCAACCACTGAGGATATCTGCTACAGTGAACTTCAAAATCCAGTGAATCGGGTTCCCAGGCGCGAAATCGTGTTAATTGCAGGAACGCCCGCACGAGACCAGCAGACGAGTATACCTAACATGTACTGAGAAAATTCGGCCTCAGGGAGCGATGCGACAATGGCAACGGCCTGGTCACGTTTGCAGACCTCAATCGACTGGTCATCACAAATACCCGCTTCCAATATCCAAAAAGACACTCGCTGACCTGTTATTTTTACGACGGGAGGACAGCGCACCGAATCGTCTACATCCTGGTGCGCTCCCGTTGAGCATTATCTGTCGAGAACTGTTGGGCATACCGGGGCGGCGGAAGAGGAAACGCCGATGGCACGGACTACCCACTGCTACGTTCTCGTCTCAAGCTTCAATTTTCAGTACGGCAAAAATCTCGTCCTCACTGCAGAGTAGATACTCCTGAGCTAACAGTCCCAGATAACGTTCAAGCCTTGTCAAATGCGATCTCGTTTAGACTAATTGCGATTGACGAGAATAGTAGCGTAGATGAGCAATCGACGGGGCTAAAAGTATCCATCCCCATCGCCTCCCTTGAATAGCTAGGCAAGACACAGCGGCACGGGGAGGACTGGATCCCTGCGGAAACCCTTGACGATTGCGCCAAGGCTAGGGTTGCAAAACTCCGCAATTCACCTGATTACCACAACCTTCGCCTCGAAGCTACACGCTCAGCAAGGAGCAACTGTAAACGATATTGGTCTAAAATTGCACGCCGAATGGAAACAGCAGCCGCTGTTGGAGACTCTCGGAAGCTTTTCCGACTCATACGCTCCTCTTCGGGAAAGGTGCAATCTCCTCCCATGATACGTGACGATAGACGCCACTTCATATCGGGTTGCGACCAGAAGCTTCGCCACCTCGGAGGTCCGAGGTTCGAATCCTTGCCATCACCGGTTACTTTGGTGGTAGACAGCAGTTCACTGTCGTCTGGATCGTTACCACACCTAACCTATTGGATCCTTATGTGGTTCTCCACTCCAAGTCTCAGGGTCTGGTTGCCGGTTATACCTGATAGTGCAGTGGGCCTTCGTAGCTACGGGGTGTATACCCCCTTCCACTGCACTCATGCACAAGCATGTAGTAAAAAAGAGATGGGTCGAACACTTCAGTTAGCTGCTCACTCATCCTCCCATCCAGTCAATCTGTATAGCAACAACAGGCGACAAAGAACGATATTCAATCGATCTCGGGCCTCCCAACGAATTGAAAATCGTCTCCG
Source organism: Fasciola hepatica (assembly GCA_948099385.1). Lineage (NCBI taxonomy): Eukaryota > Metazoa > Platyhelminthes > Trematoda > Plagiorchiida > Fasciolidae > Fasciola > Fasciola hepatica. Next base: position 30,920,140 of record CANUEZ040000043.1, on the reverse strand, counting down.
CTGCTCAAACAACGAAATACAAGAAGTCACCGGGGAAGGATGACATGCCACCTAAGATCTTCGAATCATGTTTGCCAATTCTGTTGGACCCATTAAGTACGCTCTTCCGTCTTACCTGAAGCACCGAAGTTTCCCCTCCCCCCAAAACTGGTCAACTTCTATCCTACTCTCTATACCAAAAAGGGCGACAAGACTGTCTGCGTGAACTACAGGAGGTATCAGCCTCAACGATATAGCGGCAAAACGTTTGGCGTCCATTCTGCTTTATTGCTTTGTTGCTGTTCGGGACGGGCGAACATGCTCCGGCGCTGTTCAACGACGTAATCCACTGGACAACGAGACAGACACTGACTGACTATTCTGGTATCCGAACTTATTCTGAAGATTCATATCCCAGACCTAGAGTTTTCGGGTAACATTGTTATGCAAGCAGACTCCCCAGGCATGCTTCAACCCGTCCTTGTTTGAATCAGTTCATTGGGCTAGGATTAAACACCACGAAAGTTCAAGTTACACCAACTTACCCATAGCCGTCAACTCAGCAGCCATCCATCAATGACCAAGTGATCGAGTGCGTTCCATCATTCACGCATCTGGGCTCTACACTGCTTCCGAACGGTCATTCGAAGGATGAAGTATTACTTCGGATAGGCAACACCAGGAGAACATTTCTCCAGCTACGACGGGCGGTGTTGACCCGCAGTGAAACCAGCTTCGGACCAAGGTGCGTAGGTACCGTGCGATTATGTTCTCGTACTCAACTGCGGCTGCAAAATCTGACTATTGAGAGCCGAGAATACCAGAAGTCTGGTGTTATTTGATCACTGGTGCCTATGGCGCATTTTGAGAGCAAATTGGCTCGACAGAGTATTTAACGATGAAGTTATGAAACGGTGCTTTGAAATGGACAAACTCACAAACTTCCTCTAATTTTGTCGACTGCGATGGCTGGGTCAAATCCTACGGTGACCCGATACGGAACTAACTAAACAAACACTCCGTCTCGACCCTTGTTCAAGATGGTGCTGTTTGGAGGTGATCCAAATGTGGAAAGTCTTTGGCCCCGGCGGGATTCGAATCTACGCGTGGTCACTACCCTCGCCTCAGTACTGCGAGTGCTCTATCAGCTGAGCTACGAGACCACGCCAAAGGACCTTCGACTTTTTGCATATGGATCACACAGTATACCCGCCCAAATTAGTAGCACATGGCATCCACCACAGTGGCCTCGTAGCGCAGCTGGTAGTGCACTCGCGGTACTAAAGTGAGGATGGCGACCATGTGTGAGTTCGAGTCCCGCCGGGACCAAAGACTTTCCTTATTTGGATCACCTCCAAGCGTTGTCAAAATCTGCCAAACATCAATCCAAGATGGCGCTGTCACCTTGGTGGCCAGCTCAAAACTTGAGTCAGCACAGTCGACGGGGATGTAAAACGCCTAGGCTTACGGCCGGTCTGTGGATCATGCCAATGGAAGAGAAGCTGGATCGCGATCTTCCTCGAACTCGTTTTCAACCGCGGCACATGGTCAGGTTTGATACGCGATATTCATGGATCGGACTCTTCCTCTAGCGATAGATGGTCATCCAAAAGTGGAAATAAGGTGGTTGAGGCCTGTTGCGCATGCCCATCGGTAAATTTCGTCAAGCGTACGTTGTTCTTTGGGGTGAGGTGATCATTTGTTACACGTTGGAAGGATATAAAAACCAGTGGGCTTAACCAAGCAGGATGTGTCAGGTTTTCTGGTTGGGTTCCACTAGATCGGCGCATCGGATGACTACAGACAAGGTGGCATGACTAGGTGCAATATCATTGCTGTAGTTGTATTCGAAGTATCTCTTCGTACACATGATCTTTATTTAAATCTCTTTCAGTTTATTTACTTTTCATGTTTTGACTTAATTTTTTCATTCAAGGATACTTCGAAGTAGCAATCAAAATCAAGGGTAAAAATGAGATTAATAGTTGAGAGGACTTAGCTGTACCGTATCGCACACCAACTAATCAGTGATCAGTGCACCATCTTGGCGTGAAATCAGCTCAGTTCCTAATCTGGCGCTTCATCTGATTACTTTCTTTCACTTTAATCAAGAAAGAACTTCCCAGTCACACTGAAATCTGAAAAGTAGCAACTCTGTGGAGTGGGTTTTTAAGCAGTCCAAAGCCTCACCAGTCACATTTATTTGTACTGACGTGGTGAAAGTTCTGTCATGACGTATAACAGACTAATTGATCCCTTTATATTATCGGATTGTCTGATAAGTTCAGCGGGGTAGATGAATCTCGTAAACATTCTCCGTATGCTTCCTTGTGGAACTTCTTGTCATTCAATTTGCCCCCGCATAATTTTTTATCGGGGCTACATATGAGAAAGCTTGTAACACTAGTAAATTTCTATATATCATGTCTGGCATTTACGTACATAGTACTGGGTAGATAGGAGTATATATACAGCTATTGATAGCACTGGGTGAGAAAAAGTGCCACAATCCCGGTAACTTGACAACGTGCTGGGACCTAATGATTCTTGTCCGTTGTGTGAACGACGGTATGTGTGGAATGTGTGACCACGTTGCATGAAAAGACAGGCGTGAGAAACAAAGGTGTGAGAAAACAAAAAAGATTAGGGAGAGTTTGCCGAAGGATTACTCGTTACGGCCACGGCAATCACAACTGTTGCACGAGGTTTCCTTGCCAGCATAGTTCCGGCTTACACGGTCAAATTGCTATAGCTTTTAACGTCATGAGCAACTACTTACGAACTTATTTGGCCTGAGCTTTGGCAGTTGCCAGAACTGGTTTGAATGCTGCTACTGGATCGATTTGATAGCCACTGTCTACCAGATGTTGTGAGATCGTGCCGCTAAAAGTTCGCACTATTTCTTTGCGTAAAGGCGCCGGGGAGTGTCCTGATATCCTCTGAGATAGGCGTCCTGTTGTATGTCCAGTGTAATATTGTATAAAGATTTGGTATGTCTTTGGATTATTTCCCTTCTAGGCGACTTTGGCCTCACCGGACATTTCGTCGTGTTGCACGTGTGAGCTCATCCGTATCTAGACCAGGCGGGATCACTCGCCCGGTTCGACGTCGAGGTCGAAGCCGTGGACGCCATAGAGGACCGAACACTGACTTCGGATCGGTTAACTCCCGTGCATCGAATAAGAGTTTGATGAAAGTCTCAAGAGGTCGACCTTCTGGGGGTGGGAGTCGTTCACGAATTCAGGGCCATCCACGTCGGCGTGGTATGAATCTCGTCGGGCGTCCGCGAATACATGGTCGGTACATCAAACCCGAGCTTCGTAGTACCCTAAAAGAAGAGGACGAATCGGGGACAGAGTCAATAAATTCAATAGCTGATTCTCCGATCAAGTCTCCCACAAATTATTCGAAGTCTCGAGAACGACGTCAGAGCTATTTGTCTCGGAATGACGATGAATGTGTTAATTTTGATTTTACTCACCGCTGGTCGGAAACATCCAAAGGGGTTGACGCTCCCGAAGAGGATCTGGACAGAGACACAGAGCCCGAATGTGGCTCAGACCAAAAGACTATTTCGTCACTAGACCAACTATCCGTTAACTCGAGATCACGCACAATTGTCTCACCAAAATGCACGCCACTGGATGACGCTGATCAAAGAGACGTTTCATCTAAAGAAAATTCTTCTGCTCATACACCTGGCATCGAGAAGTTACCGCGCTTAGAGCGTGAAAATCGTAAACTTTCAAGGCCCAGGAACCAGGTTAGTAACGTTTTTCTTACTAGATTTGGTTTCTCGGTGGTCCATATATCTTTTGTAATCCTTCTAAGTCGACCTATTCCAACCTTGTGGACGTAAAATATATTGATATTTCGGTCAAAGTTGTCGCTCATGTGCTCACCTCGACTCAGTTGTTCTTTTGTTGCTCAAGTAAATGATCCTCCGTTGATATATCTTAACAGACTAGCAGGTGGCAGTGATCCTACATATATCAGCTAGAAAACTGTTGGTTTTGTGTTAGCTAGTTGTGCACTTCATATTCGTCATTTATGCTGAAAGCTAATAACCGTAAGCATCGGTGAGGAATTAGGTGTAAATAAAACCGAAGCTGGTTTTGTTCAAAAACCGACCATCTGAGGATACGTTTATCACTTCATTCAGTTATCTGGTGAGTTAGTGTTTGCCTTGAACCATTTCTGTTTGCGGTTAGCGGACTTACTCGATCATGACACTTTGAGCACATTTCCACTTCAGGTTTTTGAACGAGTTGATCTTGTGAGGCCGAACAAATCCGCGGTTTAAAGAAGCAGAATGGGGCACATTTAGTAAGCTTTATTCAACAAACAACTGGCACATGAGAGCTGAAAAGCGAAACTGAGTGACAGTAAGGGGCAATACATTAGTGTTGTTTAGCATGGCAATCTCCCCCGCCGGGTTTGATTAAACTCAGGAAATATGAATGACATTACGACGGATATGCAGTCGTGTTCTCTGTTTTTGGGAGTGAAGAGATGATGGGTCTGGGGTACAAGGGATATCTGTTTGTGTTATGCTCATTTGATGTAGGACAATGTGAGTCAGTCATACTGTCAGCGAGTGGAATCTGCGCATTTTCAATGCATTCCTCGTGCTGGAGAGGTAGTGGTTGATTCTGACCCGCCGGTGGCAGGTTACTAAGTGAGACTGTGCCTTAGTTCCCGTCGGGCGACTGCTCGTGCTTCTTTTTATTCTGCCCCCAATTGAATGTAGCTACCAAGACCAGAGTGCAGACGTGCGAGGTTAGTGGCTGGATGAACTGAACTGTACTGAAGGTTGCACTCCACCAACTGTGCTGACCTTTGTTCGCCTCACATTCCGAAGGAGGAGGAACACGGGTCTCGGTGTAATAAGTCAGCTAAGTAGTGATGTACCGGATGTTAACTTTCGATTATAGAACAGTCGCTCGTGGGGAATGGCAGTTATGGCACTGCACAATAGGGAGCGAACCGAGTGGAGAGCATCTAACAAAATTTTCCACTGCGAGCCACACTCTCGAACTTCAAGTTGAGAATAGTTGCCTTCCAGATGATTTCGTTCACTCTGCCTGCCTGCTACCTCGAGGATTATAAGGGGTTCTGCAAACCGAGATACTTTATTGGAGACGTCGGTCTCCAAGACTACGGAAACAGTATCATCGACGGAGACGACAACAAGGTGTTTGATTTCCTTTCTGATGTTCTCGAACGAATACCACAGGCTTCAAAGACTGATTTCCGGTCGCTTCCTTTGATAGGCGTTTGAAGATGAGCACTCTTGAAGTCTAAGATGCTATTGTCAAGGTGGTATGAATTTTATTTCATTGATGCTGTATATCCTAGAAAGAGGGTAGGCTTCCCAGTGTGTGTACTGATTTATGGTCTGAACGTGATGTTCCGTTTCAGTTCAGTTTATTCAACCATTATCCTCGCATTTCTGTGCTGTTTTCGGTTGCTACCTCCCAGCATCGTCCAGTAAAGGGTGAAAAGAATAGAAGCATAGTGATAAAGATCCAGAAAGCCGAAGTACCAAGGGGAAATCAAGACGACAAGGAAAGAGTCCGAATGCAACTACGCCACTGGCCGCGACACCTAGTCATATGACTCAATGTCTCCGACCATTTGGTAGGCCGACCACGTGAACCCCAACCTGGAAATCTAACACGGCCTACGTGACCAAGTCCACTGGCCAGGGTTTTCATACCTTTTCGCCATGTCATGTCCTGACCACCTCGACTTACCTTCCGACCACCACTTGCCCCAGAGAACAGCGTACGCTGAGGAAGTCTATTGGCTGGCGTGCGTAACACATGTCCCAACCACCTTAACCTGTTTGGATTCAGCACTTGATCCAGAGACTAACCTCTGGTTTCCAACACCTTACGTCTAACCTCAGCATTGCTGATACAGTGTTCCCACCGTACTCGGGCAGTGCTACGAAGGCAACGGTGCTCGAATACCGACAGTGTTCGCCTATCTTCTACCCTCAACGGCCGTGTTTCTGAACCGTATAAAAGAACGGACCTAACCGCCGCAGTGGTCACTCTACCCTTTACAGACAATCGAATGTTACGCCGGCGCCGTAGATGACGGAGGCTGGCAAAAGCCAAACGTGTCCTCTATATACGCGATGACACGTCAACCGATATCTGTCCGCGTGGTGAGATGTAACTCCCCAGGTAACAAGATTTATCCACTTCAGCTAGAGCTTCCCCTGCTAAGGAGGGGTTTGGTGGTGAACCAACCCAGTCCTGTAGCAGCATTTTGCACTTTGAAGTTGCAAAACGCATCCCAAACATTGTTACACTGTTGTTTAGGATATCTAAAAGAGCTTACAACTTACCTGAATCTACACTCAGAAGAAGAATATCGTCCTCGCATTCCAAGTCAGACAGTTTACTTCCTGAACAAAGATCGATGCCGCTATTCTCACACGAGGATAGGGCTATCTCAAGAATCAATTCAACTACAAAATTGAAGAGGAGGGTGAGAGAGGGCAACCCTGACGAACATCACTTTCCGTGGTGAACTCGGGTGAAAGATGGCCGTAAGCACTAATTCGACTCGGGCTGTTTGCATACAGACATTGGAGAAGAGAAATAAACTTCTTTGCTACGTCCTTCAATGAGAAGCAGCACCAGAGAACTGTGCGGTCGACTGAGTCAAACGCCGCTTTCAGATCAAGGAAGACTGAGAGCGTGGGCCTGCGGTAGATGTGTCTGTGCTCTAAGGTTTGCCGAAGAGTGAAAATGTGGTCGATACAACCCCTACCAGATGTGAAGCTGGCTTGGTCCTCACGCGTACACATTTCGCGAGCACTGGATGTTCGGTGGAGAAAAAGACCGGTGAGCAGTTTGTACGCGATACTTACCAAGCTAATCCCTCTCTGTGGCTCTCACAAGAGGACTTGTCACCTTTCTTGTAAATCGGCACAATCACCAATTCACACCATTACCTGGGAATCCGGGGTGCGAAGAGTTATCACAGAAGTGTGGTCTTGGATGCGTTTTCCGGAGACACAACATACATCTGTTTTGAAAGTGTCAAGAGTTCTAGCAAGGGCAGCCTGTTGCTTTATCTGACACAGTGTGCGGACGTTGAAGGCAGCCAACTGAAGGGAGCACTCAGGCTTAAGAAGTGCATCAGACTTACACCCAACCCCTGAACTACGGCTTTCTTCAGAACCGCATCCACCCGTGGCGTTTTGCATCCACCTCAAATTAAAAGAGGGAAAATTGGTATGGTCTTTTGCAAGAAAGGTACTGGAGGTTTATGGGCAGATCAAACTTCGCGGCTGCCCACACCGCAGAACGGTTTTGCCTTTGGGAACCTTAACCGGAGTCTTTGACTCAAAAGTCTCATCCATAGGGTAGTGGGGCGTTAAACCAGCACGGGAACGTGACCGAAGAACCCGTGAAGGAACTTCTTCTGATTTGTCACGTGAGACCTAAATGTTACAGGCATTTTGTCTTGTCTTTGCTGGTGCTTTGTTATCGATCCGCCTTTCGGATTGAGTCCTCAGCCTCCTGCACCCAATGGAGCAAGCAGAACGTGGACGGGGCAGCATCCTTTGGGCCGCGGGCTGCCCAGCTTAGGCGGGCGATAGCTGTCCAATGAAGTACGATCATTTCTCCTATCGTCGAGAGAAAGCCCAGATACTCTACTCCTACGCCCATCTAGTGGGTTTTTAGACCTGTAAATCGTTCTACTCCGGGTTTATTCACTGGAGTGTCCTCTCCATGGGCATAGCAGTTAGAACTAGATGTTGCCCATCAACTGGTTTTGAGACTGGACTTCGTCTGGCCTCTACCCATCGACCTGTCAGGCATGATTGCATCTCCGGCTTGAGGAAGCCATCCTGCATAGCTCTTTGGGTCATGGAGGCACACAAGCCATCACACCACGCCAAGGTACAGTCTCGTTGTAATGGGTGAACGTAGAGCGCCATCAGGCGGTGGTTTTGATTTTCGTTTGTAGTCACCAGTGCTTGGGTTCGACAGGATATTGCGGACCTTTCGATTATGCATTCCTTCAACAGTCTATGGACTTACAATCGAATTTATTCCTCATCTGTTTTTGTGCGTCGCCTTGATCTCGTAGCAATTAGTTTGGAGTTCTGTGTCATTTTCCAAACAATGATAATGGCTTTACATCGACAGCTATCAACTCACATAGGGAAAATGGGGGTTGATCTCCCGAAAATGGAATCTCAATAAAATGGTCCTTCTTTAAAATGTCCTGTCCTTAAAGCCCGCCCCAAGCAAAGGTTAAGGAGAACGGAGAGCTTGATGTGAATGCGTTGGTGGTTTTTATAACGTAGAGTAACGAACCGGTGACCGTCTGCGAAGCTCGCCAGGTATGTCGCATTCATTAAGATTCTGAAGCGTGATCTTGCTATATGCCTCTTATACCTCATGAAAACCGACGCCGAGATCTAGCTTTCAGAGCTTCCCATATCCACAAGCATCCAAAGTGCGATGCCATTATTGTAGACTTCGGTGAACGCCCGCGAAAGGCTACTAGTTGCTTCACCAACGGTTATCGACGATGGGCGAGCAGCGTGTTTTGAGGAGTGGCATACTGTTGGAAGATGTCCTTTTGCAGACAGCCTGTCGATTGGGACATGCAGGCTGTGTTTAATAAACCCCAAAAAAGTAACACATTGCTCAGCATTGCAGCAGATGCCGCAGGAACGCTCTCAGCGGGGACATTATCGTTGCCAGGAGTCGTTTTAGGCTCCGAGGCATTGGTTGTAGATATACTGTATACGTTTTTCGACTGATATAGCTGACGATGACGGTAGGCCATTTCTAGGAATCTCACCTGTTCTAAGGCAGTGTTTAGGTCGAGTTACTTGGGAACAAAGTCCAGTTATGAAACCATCTATACTAGCTTCCTCTCGGTTCTTCTGGACCATTACGGAATCGGAGTTGCAATATTGGGCCGATGCTTGCAGTTTCTTTAAAAACTGATCTAGACTTTCGTCAGTCCTTTTCCCGACGTATCGCCAATAGGTGACGAGCGAAAATCTCATTCTTTGGTTTGAAGATTTATGAGTGTCTCGATAGTAGATTCATAACTGTTACATTACTCGATATATTCAAATATTTTGGGACACAAATTATAAAGCATCCGAAGTTTATCGAGCGGAAAAATTCATTTTTTTATTACATGCTTGTGCTTGAGTGCAGTGGAAGGGGGTATACACCCCGTAGCCACGAAGGCCCACTGCACTATCAGGTATAACCGGCAACCAGACCCTGAGACTTGGAGTGGAGAACCACATAAGGATCCAATAGGTTAGGTGTGGCAACGATCCGGACGACAGTGAAATGCTGTTTAAGAAGTTATTGGGTGTGCCGAACCAGTGAGTGCATTGTTTGGCTTCGCTTCGACAGTTAGAATCGCCATCAAAACCGGCTTTCAATATTCCATTCATTGTTCGTTAAAAAAAATTGTAGAATGAAATAAATCAACAGTTTGAAGAAGGAACAGAATGGGGGCCGTTCGGCAGGCTTTATTCAACAAACAATTAACGCATTAGAACAAACTGACAATTAGGGGAAATGCAGAAGCGTTGTTCAGTAGTACAGTTGGTGATTTTGATTTGGTGATCCGGTTTCTTCTTTTATCTCAGGGTACTGATGTTGTTGAACGTCGTAAGCGGCGAACCAGTGGGGAGGGAACTGCACATAGCCCACCTCTGAGGAAAAACATTTCAAGCGAGGAATCTAAAAAGGTATTTGGAACATTGGTTTTTGTTGTCCTGTTTCATGATCTCAATTTCATGGTCAAGTAGGCTGTTACCGCAATGCCTTTGCTCGGTCCATTATGATTGATTGATCCGGTCAGTTGTACAATAGATCGTGACATTCGCTGTCCCATCGTGCATAATTTTAGCCCATTGGTGTCATTCCTAATGGGGACATTTCATGATTTTTGGTACATGCACGTGCTGTCCATACGGATTACCCCAACATAAAACCGATGGATGTCTCCGAGTGATACGCTTAGTTATTAGTCAGTTTCTGTCAGGACGCTAGGTTCTTTGCTGTCTACCACGACAATGATAAGAACCTACCACTGTAGTAAGCTCCAATTCTCTACCATGCCTCGTTGTTCCTAAAGTATCAAGTTTACCCACTCACTGGACGCGGCGGTTCTGGCTGCTATCTCAGCTGGGAATCTAAAACGGAATTGAAAAAAAATAAGTGTAGGGAAAAATAAGGGAGCTATAAATAGAAGTTCGAAATTGACATGTAAAGTATGTGAATACAAGGGCGCCAATAATAACGATATCTAACCGTATATTCCAGTTATTTAATCACCGAGTTTGTGGGTCTCTTGGGCCTTGAATCCGAGGCCCCTGATACGCTCTACATCATATGAGATTCACCATAAAGTGTGAATGTTCAAACGTTGCACCCCTGTAGGTCCACCCCCTGTCCATCTTGTATATTCATTTTTCCTATTTCCATGTGCAACATGGTCAGAAAGGCAATGGTCAGTGGGACTTGCCCTGCTGTTTAACGCTGTGCGATGATGCTGATGATGATGAATGTTCAAACCATTGAATATCATGGAAGCACTGTACAGCTGTTCCACCGCCAACTCCACTGCTCATGCTTGGATATTGTAGAATGGAACGTTGCTTTAAACATCACATGCTCGGATTCAGTACTTAACTGTGGCCGTTCCTGTTCGGAAAATCAGGTGCAGTACTAACGGTTAACACATTTAGGCAAGCTGGTTTCACAAAGGTTGAAAAATTCACCAAAACAACAAGCCCCATCTGAATCGCTTTCTAAATCACAATCATCTCGTATCTTGTCACCCCCGAGGTCATTTCCTCAAAGTATGCGAAATATGAACACTTCAGTTGAACCCAGTATTTCCACTTATCTAGATGGGATTGTGTATTTCATTTCCCTTTGCACATTCGCACAAAATCAAACAGCTGCTTGCGTACCGCGCACCCACGAATTTACATTGTCCTTTCATCTTCCTAATTAGAAGTCCCGTGAAGAAATTTGGATGGACGAAGTATTGCGTCGGATTGAAAGAATGGAAAAGAAACAACTGCAACAACAGAAACAGCGTCCGGGTGCAGATAAACACGAAACAGAAGAAATGAGCGGAATATCTGCACCCTCAATGTCTCAAGCGGGTTCGGAATCGGTTCATGACATATCGGCCAAGCCGGAATCGGATCAGGGACCGCTGGAAAGCGTTTCTGATATTGCTTTATCCGTTGTAAAACCGGTGGACAAAGAATCCCAAACGAGCGATATGCAAATTGCATCCAGTCCTTCCCACCGAGCAAAATTGCACATTAACACTATTGACGGATTGAAACCGGAAACTCTTTCAGAAAAGAAAATGTATGATACAGAGGACGCTTTCATGAAGGGCAGTGATAAACAGTCCGAACCTCGTACCTCCATCTCACCGCGATCTCCGACGAAGCTCTCGGATTCCAGTAAAAGCCGGATGAAGCAAAAACAATCGGGGTCAGCAGTGCAAAGCAAGCGTCGTCGGTCACAAACGACGTTTCTACCTGATAACTTCTGCACTTCAATCGAACGTCGAGATTCGAGGGAAGATCGATGGCTGAAATCACAGCTGCGACGTATCGCTGAGCTAGAAGATCAGCCTGATGGCTCTCAGAAGGAAAGTGACCATACCACACCTATTGATGCTCTCACCAATGGCTCAGATACATCTACCACCTCTCAAGCCGATGACTTCAGCCTAGGTCATACCAGAGATTTGTCGCACGAAGTACCTGTTCCGGAAGCTTGCCAATCTGATGTACACATGATATATCAAGAGACACATCGACGTTGTCCCCATTCCTCTCCAGAATTACCGTCTCCCGAACCGTTCAGTTCATCCAATAATCAACCACCTGCCAGCAATTCCAAGGACCAAGATTCAGAAGCGGATTGCACGCTGATTGTGTATCGAACACGTGAAAAAGATCCAATGGCCAAATTCAGTCGCAATCGTAAAACCGGTCTTGGTCTAGGCACAGCCACCGGCGATGTGCCGATCAACACAGTGTGTGAAAATAACGAGGACGACATGAAAATGGCATGTAGCTATCCTACATTAACGACTTCAACCCCGTCTACTCACTCAGCCCCGAGACCAACAAAGAAACGGTGGTTATCTCAGGTATGTCGCTCTATTTACTCATGACACCAACCAGGACGACGATTCCTATTCTGTCCTGGATGTTTACCGTGAAAGTGCGTAATAGGCTGTTGTATCCCCAATGGTTATCCAGAGTATCTCGCACTTGAGGCGCGAATTCTTTTTAATTCACTCTCAACGTTTTCGCTTCTTAGGCTTTCGAAATGACTTTCATACTCAAAGGGGACTCCCGATACATCGCTCTGGAAGACGTACTTGGAATCAGCTGAACACCATCAAAGTTAAAGCGCGAATTGCGATCAAATATGACTGAGGTTATTATTCGTACTGCTTCTCCGCTTCTTGCTAGGTAGTATTGTTTGTCTCTACCTGACTTTCCATGCTTTTCGCTGTCAGTCTGAAGTATTTACATGTAACGAGCATAGGAGCTTGTTGAGAACGCCAGTCGTTCTCCTCCTTTGCAGCTGGACACCCTAGCACTACCCGTCCAACATCTCCCATGAACTGCACGAACACTAAGAATTCCATACTGAATCAGTCGCCGCGCACGATAATCAGGACCGAGCCGCCCATTGCATCGAGCGGGGTGGGTAGTACTAAGTAGGCTTCCGTTCAGAGTTCCCCCTCTTCTACTCAACCTTTGTCTTCTGCTCCTAACTGCCTCTCTTTGTCTCCTCTACTCATCCACAATGCTCCCACTGATAAAATACTCGATGTTCGCAACGGTTCATCGTCAGAGTGTCGTGATTGATCACCTATTTTGTAACTCTCATTTTCTCAAGACTCATCAGCCTCTGAATCTCCAGGTTCTTAAACGTGCGTACACTCATGCGCTCGCTATAGACTCTGGCGATTAATATCTGGCGCGTCTGTGAAACTCGTATCCAGGATTCGAGCAGTATATCCCAGGATAATCAGGACCGCGCTGCCCATTGCATCGAGCGAGGTGGGTAGTGATAAGTGGGATACTGCTTAGAGTTCCCTCTATTTTATTCAACCTTTGTCTTCTATACCCCAACCACATCTGTTTGCCCTTCTATCCACCCATAATGCTCCCACTGATAACACGCTCGATACTCGCTACGGTTCATTGTCAAATAGTGTCGGGAAGTACCCACAATCGCATAACTCACATTTTCTCAAGCCTCGTCAGCCTCTGAATCTCGGCTCCTTCAACGTGCGCACACTCATGCAGGCCGGTCAGCAGGCATGCCTAGCCCTCACATTAGATTCTCTGAAGATTGATGTCTGCTGCTTAAGTGAATCGCGTGTACAGGATTCGAGTAGTGTAATCCAACTAACTGCTCCTGGTATTTCATCGAGGTATATCCAGCGCACCTCAAAAGACGAAATAGCTCGAGCTACGGGTCAGTGTGGTGTAGGAACAGTCTTGACTGGCAAGGCGGAGGCTGCTCTTTTAGACTGGATACCGGTTGATAGTCGTTTGTGTGTTGTGAGACTCAAGGGGTCAGTTGGCGTTCGTAAGGGTAGCTGTGTTAAGCGCAGTCTGTTTGTGATCTCGGCATTTGCTCTGATAGACTGCAGCTCTGACACGTAGAAGGATGAACTCACCACTCTCGTTCGCAGCAGCAAAGGCTCTGACATCTCAGCGTGTAGAGTGTGTTAAGCTTGCGAAATCGTGAAGAATTTAATCTTGTATTTGTCATCTCGAGACCAACGGCCTTAGCTTTACATGCAATACGGTCAAGAACCGGCTGCTAAGTTCCGAGATCCTCTCCCAGAATGGCAATGTCGTTGACGAATCCGAGATCTGTAACCCAAGAATTGTGGCCAAGTTGTATTCATCAATCGTTGTTGAGTGTGTGACGCATTATCCAATCAATAGCGTAATTAAATAGGACTGGTAATAGAGGGCATCTTTAGCGGACGCCAGAGTCGATTGGGAACCCTTGAGACTCTTTGCCAAAGGTGCGGACGTGCGTCTGTGTTGCCAAGTAGCATGGTCCTATTAATCTGATGTACTTTTCGGGCATTCCATTACTCCGCAGTACGCACCAGAGTGACTCTCTGTCAGTGGAATCGAATACTGCTCGAAAGTGAAGGAATCATGCTGTGGTGGGTTGTTGGAATTTATAGCGATGTTTTAGAATTTTGGTCAACACAGCCTCTTCCTCGATAGAAACCACACTGGTTGGAGCATGTTCGCCCGTCCCGAACAGCAACAAAGCAATAAAGCAGAATGGACGCCAAACGTTTTGCCGCTATATCGTTGAGGCTGATACCTCCTGTAGTTCACGCAGACAGTCTTGTCGCCCTTTTTGGTATAGAGAGTAGGATAGAAGTTGACCAGTTTTGGGGGGAGGGGAAACTTCGGTGCTTCAGGTAAGACGGAAGAGCGTACTTAATGGGTCCAACAGAATTGGCAAACATGATTCGAAGATCTTAGGTGGCATGTCATCCTTCCCCGGTGACTTCTTGTATTTCGTTGTTTGAGCAGCGGAGACGATTTTCAATTCGTTGGGAGGCCCGAGATCGATTGAATATCGTTCTTTGTCGCCTGTTGTTGCTATACAGATTGACTGGATGGGAGGATGAGTGAGCAGCTAACTGAAGTGTTCGACCCATCTCTTTTTTACTACATGCTTGTGCATGAGTGCAGTGGAAGGGGGTATACACCCCGTAGCTACGAAGGCCCACTGCACTATCAGGTATAACCGGCAACCAGACCCTGAGACTTGGAGTGGAGAACCACATAAGGATCCAATAGGTTAGGTGTGGTAACGATCCAGACGACAGTGAACTGCTGTCTACCACCAAAGTAACCGGTGATGGCAAGGATTCGAACCTCGGACCTCCGAGGTGGCGAAGCTTCTGGTCGCAACCCGATATGAAGTGGCGTCTATCGTCACGTATCATGGGAGGAGATTGCGCCTTTCCCGAAGAGGAGCGTATGAGTCGGAAAAGCTTCCGAGAGTCTCCAACAGCGGCTGCTGTTTCCATTCGGCGTGCAATTTTAGACCAATATCGTTTACAGTTGCTCCTTGCTGAGCGTGTAGCTTCGAGGCGAAGGTTGTGGTAATCAGGTGAATTGCGGAGTTTTGCAACCCTAGCCTTGGCGCAATCGTCAAGGGTTTCCGCAGGGATCCAGTCCTCCCCGTGCCGCTGTGTCTTGCCTAGCTATTCAAGGGAGGCGATGGGGATGGATACTTTTAGCCCCGTCGATTGCTCATCTACGCTACTATTCTCGTCAATCGCAATTAGTCTAAACGAGATCGCATTTGACAAGGCTTGAACGTTATCTGGGACTGTTAGCTCAGGAGTATCTACTCTGCAGTGAGGACGAGATTTTTGCCGTACTGAAAATTGAAGCTTGAGACGAGAACGTAGCAGTGGGTAGTCCGTGCCATCGGCGTTTCCTCTTCCGCCGCCCCGGTATGCCCAACAGTTCTCGACAGATAATGCTCAACGGGAGCGCACCAGGATGTAGACGATTCGGTGCGCTGTCCTCCCGTCGTAAAAATAACAGGTCAGCGAGTGTCTTTTTGGATATTGGAAGCGGGTATTTGTGATGACCAGTCGATTGAGGTCTGCAAACGTGACCAGGCCGTTGCCATTGTCGCATCGCTCCCTGAGGCCGAATTTTCTCAGTACATGTTAGGTATACTCGTCTGCTGGTCTCGTGCGGGCGTTCCTGCAATTAACACGATTTCGCGCCTGGGAACCCGATTCACTGGATTTTGAAGTTCACTGTAGCAGATATCCTCAGTGGTTGGTTCAGCATGTAGCGTTGGGGCATAGATCGCATTCACGGTCACTTTAAACGGAGTATTTCTGGACTGTCCCATGGAAATTCTTGGAGAAACTGGCTTTTAGGAAACCACAGCGTTGTGTGATCGACTGTTCATTGCGACCGCAACTTCATGAAGCCCAGAAATGTCTACTGGCCCACTGTGGTAGGATGTATCCGTTTGAGGGACTTGAGTATTTAGGCTCCCGAAGTTGGGTAGGCGTACTTTGGATAGACACGCAACGTCAATTCCGCAGTCGCAGTGTACGGATGGTAATGCACTGGCTGCGTGCATCTAGAGGAGTTCTCACGTTTGAGCAGAAACGTGGACTGGTGACCTTGCGTTCAGGTTTAGGTTCCCGGCTCGTGCTTTGGTCACCCCGGCCACTGGAGGAGCATAGAGAGCGTCGCTTACCGAAGACGCCGTAGTACGATCACAGCCAATTATAGTGAAGAAACCCATGAAGAGACTTGGGAATTTGGTTTGAAGTGGCATCCCCACCGTCACTCGGCTTCTCGAAGCTGCATCTCTAGTCAGTGCACACTCAAATGCTACCTGCCAGACAACCGGGAACTTTAGTGCAGGGAGCCGGTGGCCGATCGAGCAGCTCATACGTATTTTGGATCGTAGTCTACCAAACCGGGATGCCCAACGCGTTCTACTGATCTTGGTGCACGGTTGAAGATGGATCCCCGAGAGATTGTTCACCATTCGGTAGAGGTCACCTAGACCCAAGGGTCCACGCAACCTCCTTGACTGGACGGATTACTTTGGTAACCGTTGGATCCAACATTTCTGGCTCGTCTACGCAGGAGTTTCTCTCAGCTTTTTGATTTATGCACAACGATGAAAAATATATTGGCCGAGAAAACGGATTCCACCGAGTTATTCGGATAATAAACATATCTAGGTATACCGTTCTATAATTTATGTGGTCTTGTAGATCAGTTTAATTCTGTTTTCAAACCTTGCCAATTAATGGTTTAATTTGCCCAGAGAGTTTCACCCTGACAACCAAGGCCACACACACTCGAGTGCTCGTAACGCAGTAATGGATCATATCCAATGAGGAGCCTTTGAATGATTCAAAATCGTTACCCGATGGCTTGATAAACCCAATTATCCACGGAGCTTGGTCTGTATACCGAATAGATTTCCCCGGAAGCACACGACCGGTTTCGCGGTTGTTGCCTCTCACCAGGTATTTTGTCCACACGTTTACATACTACTTGCTATCAATATAAGCGCTTGGACATGCAGCCTCATTGTTCGTTGGGTCAGCAGTGACCCAGACACGAATAACTATGAGAAATCACAGTTGTGATTCATTGTTGGGCTCTTCATATTCGATCATAGTGAATATTATATATATATATATATATATATATATATATATATATATATATATATATATATATATATATATAATCAGGGGATTTTTCGTAGACATCGATGCTCAATCACCGACAGTGTTCGCCTAGTGTCTACTAACAACGACCATGTTTCGAATCCGCACAAAAGAGCGAACCTAACCACTTCATTGTACACTCGAACCTTGACAGACAACCGGATGTTACGCCGACGTCATAGACCACTGATGTTAGCGAAAGCCAAATGCGCCTTCTGCACACGTGATGACACTTCATTCAATATATGTCCATGTGATGAGATGCGTCTTCCCAGGTAACAGAACGTATCTACTTCAACTAGAGCTTCTCCGTGCCAAGACAAGACTTAGTGTAAAGCCAATCCAGTCCTACAGCAATGTTTTACACTTTGAAGGTGTAAAACGCATCGCAAACATTGCTGCACTGTTGTTTAGGCTATCAAGGAAAGCCTGCAACTTACCTGGATCTTCACTCAGAAGAACGATATCGTTCGCGTATTCCAAGTCAGACAGTTTACTGCCTGAACAACGATCGATGCCGCTATCCTCAGGTGACTAAAAAAATGAATAGGAGGGCGAAAGAGGACAACCCGGACGAACACCACTTCTCGTGGCGAACTCGGATGAAAGATCGCCGTAAGCACAAGTTTGGCTTCGGCCGCCATCATACACGAATTGAGCAACAGTGACAAATTCCTTTTGCACACCCTTCAATCAGAAAAAGCGCAACAGAACTATGCAGTCGGCTGAATCAAACGCCGTTTCCAGACCAAGAAAAACAGAGATTGTCGGCTCACGGAAGGTGTGCGTGTGTTGTAAAATTTGTCGAAAGGCACAGAAGTGGTTGGGACAATCACGACCGGGTTTGAAACTGTCTTGATTCTCACGCGTACACATTTGGCGGGTGCTGACTAATCGGGGGATAATAAGCCTGATGGTGTCAGATCATAGCTTTGAATACATATTCAAGAAGGATCATCCGGTAGATTATCGATGTTGACGTATGCCCAGGATTCAGATAAACATTTTACCTGCATGGAATATGCCTTGTTTCAGGCTGCCAATGATAAACAAGTTGCGAGAAGTAGACGCCGGCTGTTGATATGTGCATCCTAAGTGAGACTGTTAGATTTATTCCCACTGATTCCTTCGGATGCAGGACATAATATTTTCATAATGCACGGAGCTGTCTTGGATGCCAACAGATTGGGAGCCTAAGATCTAACGACGAGCAGTGCTGACTTGCGAAATGTAAGGGTCTGACTCAGGTTGTGACGATTAGCAATGATCACAGTCTCACGTCCGATCCGAAATATCGGTCCACGTAAATCGGGTTTGAGCGAGCTGACCAGAGAGAGTAGCAGCTCACAGATTCAAACTCAAGAGCGTCATCTCTAACGTTGGGAAATTCTGAGGGACGTTCTAACTTACTCTTAAGTTGAACGTGTGCTGAGCAACACACTAGAAGCAGCTCCGGATGTAAGTACTATTTTGATTTCAGGAGTGAATTTCTGCGAAATTAATTGTGTTGAGCAGAATGATTCTGCTTGATTGGATGGTTTGCCCCCGTCTATTTACAAAGACGACAGCCTAGTTTTGGTATTGACGTCTACCAAACTCCTCGTTTTGAAACGGGCGAAGGAACAAGTTTTGAAGAATTTACGTAGATCGGTGGCCCTACCAGTTTCTGGGTTACAGGTCTAATTGTGAAAACCACAGGATTGTCTAGCTAGCCTTGCATCTAAACCGCTCGCCTGGGTCTGTTTGCCACCGATTATCTGACGCCCTCATAGTGCTTCGGCTCACCGACCGCACAGTCCACAGCTTTGCCTTTTTTGTTGGGTGTGTCGGACAAGTACATTCCCGTTAAATTCCTGTAAATTAATAACCTTGGCTGGGTTCTGGCCAACGGTGATCTTTCGTCGGCGTTCCCAGGAAAAATTAATTTGCGTGTTATAGGCACAGTTTTAGAAGCCATATGCTGAGTGGTCACATGAGCCCTAGAACTACTGAAAAATAAGAGAACGAGTTAAGGCGAAGTCGTGTAAAAGCCAGTTTGCTGTTTCCGTTATTAAAAGTGGTATGGTCACGGGAAAGCGGAAATAAGAAGCAAAGAATTTCTATTCATTCCACAGTTCGCGGAAAGAATCGAGAGCTAAAACCAATAGTGTGACTTTATTTCACTGGCTTTTTGCCTGTGCATGAGATAGACGATTGCAAACAATCAAAAGCCAGTTCGTAAAACGAATCCATGTTAACAACGGCGGAAAAGAATGTGAAACAACTGCCTGGCGATGGACTATTGACTGCTAAGGGAGATCGCCGTAGGATCACTGATAAGACAGGTTGCTTTGCGTCTAAGATGGTCGAGCAGAAACAATGAAGAGAACTAGATTCCGCCTAAATAATGGCTGCAACATCACGCGCAGGATGGACTTTGGTCTTGTTTTGAACAGGAACTATGGTGGACGTGAGGGGACATCTGCTACGAAAAATAGATCCAATCTTTTCTGATACTCTCTGGGCAGAAACAGTTATATAGAAGATTTCGTAAGAGAATTATATGATGGGAGTTTCGGAGTATCTGAAGATGTCAAGTTAATAGTAGTGCAATCAAACAGTGAGTATTGAGCAGTAGAAGTTTCGCTTAAAAGGAATAAACTACCGAACAGTTCTTGTGGTATTGAAGGGCGTACGGTAATTCGAGACCTAGGCAACAATCCGATCAAGACTGGAATTCAGTGATACATTGGAGTGATGATGAGCTTCATTGATGGGGTAGGAGAAGACGCATAACAGAGTAGTGATGTCATCAGTAGAACATTAGTGAGGTTGAAAGCGATGATGAGAAGGCCAGCGGTAAAAAAATACGGTCAATGGGGATGTTTGCACGGAACCTTAGAGTGCGCCAGCAGCCACTAGGTGTACTCTCTCGTCGGCTGGGTATACTTCAAGTCCAAGCGTACGGGCGGAAATAATTTTTCATGATGATTCACGTACGCTACAAGCTTCTCTGAACGACAAAAATAACTGCGTTGCATCATTCAGTATTAGTTTCTACGCATTCGTAGTGCAGGATGCGGCTTCAGGACTGGGTTGGTCCAAACTGAAACCTTGCGGTTTCTGCGGGAACGTTTAACGACGTAAGTAAGCTCTGTTATCCATGCACTTCGAATATCAAAAAAGTGTCTGTGTGTACAGAAAGTACGTTTGAATTTTGGCAACCTCAGTCGTCTTTGGCATGGACACGATATTTTGTTCATCAGGGGCCGACTGTACGCTGCGACAGTTAGATTCATTCTATGCGGTGCAGGATCAAGGTAAGTGCTGTTAGAAGACACGATGAATGTTGGTGTTCGAACACTGATATATTCATGGCGTTGCTCGGATCTGGCAGAAACCGGTACAGCAATGCTGAGGTTTGACAGAGTTGCAGGTACTCAAAACAAATCGTCAGGCAAAAAAACATTAAAGTCCACTAAGCTACCGTGGTTGTAATGTGCTGAGTATTTCCATGCACTGGCTTCCGCGGCGTGCAATGTTCGCTGAGTTTGGCAGTGGTTGAAAGATGAACACTGGTTAGTTCAGGGCATGGAAGGGAGTTATAGAAAACAACATGAGACATGTTAGGTTTCCTGGATTGGTCTAAGAGATCTGCCCGCTCTAGTTAGAGATATTTTAATATATGACTGGGTGCTCAACCCGTGGTGCTCTCGTATTCGCGCATCTACCTTATTTTCCGTTGTCTGTAGTCTTCATTCCGAATAAAGGCTCCTACTGGAAAGTGCCACCACAACTGGTGATTGGATATTGGTTGTTCAGGGTGAAACTGGAAATGGTCTCTGTGGGCGTGCCCTTTCCCTCTGAACACTGTTTTCCACTGAATGAGAGTATAATCTTTTCATTCTGTTGGTCATCCACGTCAGAACCCAAGTGCTGGACCTCCGGAAACTTCGGATTAGAATTTACCAGCGACCCGGCCTAATTTGTACCCCGATATCATCTTTAGAGTGAAAGACAAGTTGTTTCTCTTAAACCGATTTTCCTCATATACCGGTTTCGTCTTGATACACAATTGTTCAGCTGGTTTTGATAGTATTCTAGGACACGCTTTCACCCATTACGGTGCTATGTTTCCTTGTTATCTCAGGTTTTGTAATCGTTTGTGATACACTCAAACGTAGGGTTACTCTGTTCAACGGCTTCTGATCACTGCGCTCTGCGTTTAGTCACAAATGGAGATTGTGGGCTTACGGAAGGTGTGAGTTTGTTGTAAAATTTGTCGAAACGGTTTTGTTAACTCCGAAATCAAAGCTTCGTCTCCATCGGTGAAGGAGAACGGAGACAACCCATCCAGTCCAGTGTCTCTGTACCTTTTCAACTAACCTATCTCCCGCAAAACCTCCATTTCTGATGAGGGAGTGATATCCACTTACTTGACCATCACTACAATTGAGCAATGCTACCACGACATCGATGTTAAAATACCGATAAACGTTTTGTACCTTTCATCTGTGATGGCCACGCTTAGGACGAACCTAATAGCCCTTGATGGACAAAAAATGTCACTTCGATTCTACAAATGACTTAGTTTGGTAAAAGCGAAACGGGTCTTTTGTGTACGCGACGACGCTGCACCCGGCATCTGATCACCAAATGAGATGTAACTGCCCAGCTAACAAGTCTTATCTGATGAGGCTTCTCCCATTAGGGCAGAATCTAGTGTAGGACCAATCTAGTTCTGCAGCGGCACTTTGAATGTGTGAAACGCATTACAAACACTGTCACACTAATGTTTAGACAATCTAAAGAAACTTGCAACCTACGGTGCGGGTTTATTCGAAGGGCTTTTTTCTTGGTAGCCTTCATCGAAGTATTTGATTGAAAATCTGACGCAGAAGGCAACGGGGCTTTAACCCAGCTCGGAGATGTGATCGGAAAACCCGTGAGGGAGCTTCATGTGCTCTGTCACGTGAGACCTTTCTGTTGATCCTATTATCTCTGGTCGTCTGTGGTTTTTTGTTACAGATATGGTGTATTGCAGCAAAAGGGTAAACTGCATAATTAAAAATACTGTAGAAGTGGGTTATGGGAGAGCATTAAAGTGAAAACCAGTTTATTGATCCTGGTTTTAAAGAAAGAAAGTTTTTAAGTGAGCGAGAAGACAGAAGAAAGAAGAGTGTTCCATAACTTAACGTTCTGGGAAAGAAGGAAGATTGAAAGATAGAAGTGCAACATCTGATGACAGAAACTTGATAGGGATGACTAGTTGCTTGGGTACGTGATGGTCGGGAAAACGTTTTGGGAAAAGGAACTGTTGACGCAAACTCAAAAGAACGAGATCCAAAATAGTATCGGTAGAAGAGAGACAACGAAGCAGCCGTCCGACGATGGGTTAGTGACTTCAGATTGGGGGTTCAGGAGGGGTCGTTGATCAGCCGGATAACCTTACGTTGAACCCGATCAAGAAGAGAAAGAGGTAAACGAAGCTCCATCGCATACGTGACTGCAGTATTCAAGTGCGGGGCGGATGTGAGCTTTGTACAGCAGATGAGCTGGTGTGAAGAGGCGTCTGGCGCGAAATAGAAAACCAACTTTGTGGGCAGCTTGAGAGGCGAGCTAAGATATGAAAGCGGACCAGCAAAGAGAAGTTATGGATAAGCCAAAAAGAGACAGAATCTGTGGGGAACAGTAGTGTTGATCAAAGGATAAATGTGACGAGTATGAGTGATGTTTCAAGGAAACTGAGAGAAGAAAAGTTTTGAAAGCAATAAATGCGACATGATTATGGGATCTCCAGAAGGAGATGTGTTCAAGATCGAACTCTCAGGATACAATAATTGCACTGCGGTCACAATCGATGTTGGTGTTGGCGTGGCGATGAGTGCGACAAGAAAGAGAAGAATGAAGGATGGTACATTGGCAAAGAAACGGATTGTGTTGGAAGTGGTGAATGGAAAATCGCTAGTTACTAAAAGTGGGACAGGCGTAAGTACTGAATCTTGGGGAACACCAGCATTCACAGGATATGGCGGGGACGAAACCCCATCAACTCGGACGGAGATGGTTCGCTTATTAAAAAAAAACTTGATGTCCACAATACGAAAGGGGGAAGAACCCAAACGAAAGCAGTTTCGCCGGAGGACCTTCGTCAAGTTTCTGTCAGAGGCCTTGGAGATGTCGAACGAGACTGCGTTTGTTTCTCCATGGCTGTCGAGTGCAGCCGACGAGATGTAGCAGATCATTGATAGAACGGCGAAGTCGGAGCCCGTATTGCCGACCATTCAGTATTCCTTTGCTTCCGAGAAACGTAAGCAGTTGGTGGACGTTGACAGTTTCGAGCACTTTAGGAATAATAGGTGTAAGGGGAATAGGACGGTGGTTATCCTAGTCAGAAAGGTTGCCACGTTTGGGAATAAGGAAAATCCTGGCCCGTTCCCAAGGAATCGGAAAAGTGAGAAGTAGAGAGAGAGACACAGAGACGACGTAAGAGAAGGGCCAATTCAGGGCAAACATTTTACAGATGATGGGTGGCGTACCCTCCGGACTGGGTGGTTTGCATACGTTCAGAAAGCGCAGCGCTTGGCACATCTTCCTAGTGCTGTTACGAGGTAGAAAAATGGAAAGAGACGAAAAGGACCCGGAAAAGTAGGATAAGAGGGCGAGATAGAGTTGGTGGCAAACCGGGGAGAAATAATTTCAGCTTTCTTGTGTGATTGATAAACAAGATCATCGTAAGAATTACAGGCAGGAGGAAAATTGGAAGGGCAAAAGTTGCGGAAGACTGCCTTGGCAAGGCACCAAAATGCTCGGCTGCCGGTGGCAGATAAGAGTAAGTGTTCGGCTTTCCAGCGAACAAAGCGCTGTTTGACTCTCTGTGCGGTTGACAAGTAACTGTTCCTGGCTTGCACGAAGCGGTGGTAGGAGTCGGGAATGGGCGAGCCGTGCCAGTGGCGAAATGTTGCTAGCTTCAAGCATACAGCATGATCACGTGCGTGGTTGAACCACTCGGGGGATTTGGGTTTGCCGGGTTGGGAAAAATGAAGAATAAAAGGTTGCCAACCCTGAAGGACAATGTCAGTGAAATTAGAAACGAAGACGGGAATGTCTGAAGTAAAGCAGCAATCATTCCAAAAATAGGAGGCTAAAAAATCGCGAAAGCCGTCCCAGTTGGCTGAACTGTAGCGCCAAAATGGGTCTCATAGTAGGTGAAGGATCGAGACGAGTAAAATTGAGGGATCAAGAAATAATACAGTGGTCCGATGAGGTAAGTGGAAGGAGAGCAGGGGTGCCTGAGGAGAGAGAAGAAACAGAAAATAGGGCAAGAGAAGGTTTGAGAAATTGGTGTACACAATCGATATCATGATTAATTCTGCGAATGTTAGTTGTTGTTTTCCGAGAGAACAGAGTGAGTTCTTGTGTGATTGTGTATTGTCGTGATTCATAATGTGAAGGAAATCGGCAACCGTGATGGTGAGACAAAGTGGTGAATCGCATAAGGCCTCAATAGATCAGGCGTGGTAGTGAGCCAGGGGACAGCAGAGCTGTCTACCACCTGGAGCTTTATTATTGGCGCAGTTATCGGATTTAGTGGGGCAAACGGAATGTGGACGGGGCAACACCTTTTGGTTTGGGGGCTGCCCAGCGGAGGTGGGCGATAACTGCCCAATGAATTGCGGTAACGTCTCTCGCCGTCGAGAGGAACCCCAGGTACTCCACTTCTGCGTTCATTCAGTAGAGGTTTTTTGACTGATAAACTGGTAATCTCAGCGTTTTTTCGTTGGAGTATCTTCTAAGGGGAATATTGACAGGAGCCAGGTGTTGCCCATCGATCGGTTCAGAGAGCTTGGACTTTGACCACCCATTGACTTGTCAAGCATAATCGTATATCCGGCTTAAAGTAGCATCCTGCGTAGCTTTTTGTATCGCAGAGGCACACAGGCCATCACGCCAAAATGCAGTCTCCTTGTGACAGGTATCCACCACATGCCCAAACGTTGGGCGGTAACAGTTGCAGTGAACCACGAGTCAGTCTGTGACATACACTGTTTGGCTTGGACAGTGATCACGTGTCTATGAATAAATGGGTGAGCATACGATCATTTAAAGTGTGTACTGTGTCTATCTCTACGAAAACCGTTACAAATAACCAAGAAGGGAATGGTTGCATGCGTGCGCGTGCATATTGTTCGAGATTTGCAAACAGGAACTTGAGTTGAATAAATGTCAGAATAAGGTAGTGCTTCCTCGCGCGAAAACCAATGTTCACATCACAAAAGCTGAACACAATGAGAATAGTCCTGATTGATGCGTTTGAATTCCAGAGACATCTTTCTGATGAATGTAGATTCCGCACCGCTCTTTGTGGTAATCGCTTCTTCGATGTAGTCGTATGTTTCAGTCGTACACGTGTTCACGCGGAGTGCTGATGTTTGGTGATTCATCAAGTGTGCTTCCCATTGGTTATTTTCTGTAGACATATCATGTGTAGCTACCTAACGTACATTGGCATTGTAGATGAAATGTAAAGAAGCGTCGTGCATAGCTCATGCCACTACTAAACAATAGACTTCTATCCCCGTGTAAATACAACGAAAATGAAATGTTCCGCAGCCATCAGAACCTATTACACCGGCGGTTTTATCCTGCTACTCACAGTAGTGAACCGGGTAAAACCTTGAATCGTAGGGTTCGGTTACTAGCTTTGGGACAATACATCAGCAAGTGATTTAATTTTTATAGTCGTCAGATTGCTCATTTTAAGGGTCTTGCCGTATGGTGGTTGGTAACTATCCAGCTCTGTCGGAGAATCTTCGGTTTGAGTTGAGTCAAGATTTTCTTTGTTAATCTAGAGATGGAATCATTAAACTTCATAACAGTATTCCATGACAGACATAAAAGCAGGAAAGTAACGTGCACATTTCATCCTCAAGGCTGACATTATAGTGGTAAGAACAGATTTCCGAGAGCTTTCAGTAGTCACAATAGTCCTGCCTATATCGATCAGTGGTATCCGTATTTGGTTTCTGACTAGTAAGTTGGTTTAGGATTCGAAGGCTGTCGTCGACTTAGCGCAAACAACTGAGTAAACTCATTCTATGTGAAGTTACATACTGAGAGGAATCATAGATGACTTCATTGCAATGTTAATCGATTCCTTTGCAGAAAGTTCAGAAATTCCAACAAAATTAAGTGTTCATAGAAGTGTATCATTGGCACAAGGAGCCTGAATTGTATATGATGGAAGATAAAGTGCAATATTTCTCAGCTTTTTTCTTTCGGACGCCTAAGAATATTAATAGATTGCTCAGTTGAGTGTCAATGTCTAGCAGTTAACGTAATTTTTAGAGAAAATACAAAGTGTGCGGCACAAAAGTACGTTGATTGAGACTTTGAGATGCATCTAGCAACACGTCCAATCACATGTAGAATGATTAAGGGTCGAAAAGACGGAAACCCTGGTCATGCGGACTGTTTCCGGCTTCATGTTAAGAATCCACCAGATCCATCTGCTCAGTGGTTGAGGGAATAAGAGTTAACGGTGACATGTTACACTCACTGGCATTTTTACATTCACACTTTTTCACCTACCTTGTAATAATATTAATATTCCTCTATTCTTGCTTTTGATTTTTCGTTTGTTGCGGTAGTTTTTTTTACTAAGGTGTCAACCCGAACCACCGCATTCAGTTCACATTGCTGTCAACTTTTTTTCCGCTACTCACGAAGTTAAGTGAAGTCGGCCGGATTCTTAACGTTATTGTTTCGATTCATCGATGCCATGGTTTAACTTAACCCAGCTGTTCTAACAAATTCCAGGCCGAAAAAATTAGGTTTTTATGGTTTTTTACTGTAGAGACGTTTAGTATTCAATTCATCATCAACATCAGTTCATCTTTCCAGACAGCTTGTCCAATTGCTCAGGTTACAAACTGCCAACGAGTTTCCCTTGTGAAATTTAATGAATATTTCGAAGCCGGTGATCAGATATAGAGTCGATCCGCTTGTTGGTTATTTCTCAACAATTCTGTTATAGGCTCTAATGGAAGAGGAAGATAGCAATTCAAATTCCAAAATTGATTCAGTTCCGGTCGCCGATTTCTCAAGTGACACGGTTGTTCATGTCGATGACGCAGCTCCCGTAGAAATCACAAATCGGTCGACATCACCTAACGTGGTCACGGTTTGCCCGGTCAATCCAAAGAAACGACTAATTTCGCAGTTTTCTGTTGCTGGGGAAGAGTCGGTTTGTGCAGTGTCAGCACCAGCAGACGTAGTACCAAGTATTCTGCCCACTTCTGCACCGTCAACAACCACGTTGGACGAGGCAACTGATGTGTCGATGCTAAGCCCTCTGGGTCAGCTTCCGGTCGTTACCGATCAAACGCCCACCGAACAGTGCACATCTCATTCGACGCCCGTAAGTGAATTGGCGATGTAGCACTTCGTTGGTCAGTGAAGTTTACTTTATGTGCTTAAGATTATTCACGTCAGTGGTACCGTCGATTATATGAAATCAACATACTACTTACTATCAGTATGAGCGCTTGCACATGCAGCCTCGTTGTTCGTTGGGTTAGCAGTGACTCAGACACGAATAACTATGAGAAATCACAGTTGTGATTCATTGTTGGGCTCTTCAATGAGAAGTATCCATTCACACTCCAGACGATTCATATTCGATCCTAGTGAATATATATATATATATATATTATATATATATATATATATATATATATATATATATATGCATACGTCTTAGTACGATAGACTATTGTCCTTTTCTTCTTCCAAAGTAACTTGAACATTTGGATGGGCAGCGTTAAAATTGTTAAGAAGCAGGTTTATGTCCAGATTGGTGTCTGGCACACATATAATGTCGTCTGCGTATCGCTTGTACAAAGCAAAATCTCGGATTATGGGTTCAGGTCGATTATTTTCAAGTTTTGCCATGAGAATATCAGCAAATAGGGGTCCCAAAGGTGATCCCATTGCAACTCCGTCCTTCTGACGATAGATTTCACCATCGAACTGGAACTGGATATTGTGTGTGCAGACATAGTAACTGTTTCAGTTCATCCAACGAGATTCCCAAATCGATTCCGTTACTCTGAATGTAATCGCACAGATAGTTGATTGTTTCACTGATCGGGAAATTTGTGAACAGTGAGGTAACATCAAGTGATATCATTCGCTTTTCTTCTAGATCCAGGCACAATCGTCGATTCCCCCCAGGGTGTAGGAACTTTTTCTTCCATCCAAACCTTTGAGAACAGGGTTGTCAGTGGTCCCATTGAGATCTGTCTTATTGCACTGATGGCTTTCAGGGGACTGATAACTATCATGGTACGTTGTGTGCCGTGATGGTGTTGCATCGACATTATTTTCGAACTTGTACTAAGCGGATGACTTCATATCAAAAGAATACTGCAGCCTCATAGTCCTTTTTTGTTGCTAATTAACATGTTGATTTTTTCACATGCTCATGTGTCCAATGATTTTGAGTATTAGTAATCTTCATAGCTCAGGTTGATGGCTTGTATTCGTTAGTGATCGCTGAGCTTGACGTTTAGGTCGCAAACGTTTCATCAACAGTTGCGGTGATATCTTCACACTGATGATGTCACCTCGACTGGTGATAAAACGTTTGCGACCTAAACGCCAAGCTCAGCGATCACTAACGAATACATACTAACGTCTAATATCGAGACTCCGATCTTCAGTGCTTTTTGTTTTTCGTGTTTTTTGTAGTTACCACCCAAAAAAGCGACAGTAAAACAACAGGCTGAGCAGTTACGTCAGCAAGAAATGCGCAAAGTCCGTGTTTCTCTATCTGAATACCGACGTCGTCGTGGTTTGTCTTCGAATTCTTCCTCATCAAACTCGGTGAAACCCATCGGGGACGGTTCAAAACAGCCTCAAACGACGAGCAAGAATTCTACCATTGAACAGTTAGGGTCGATTCTCCCTCCCGGTTTGGTTGATCCAGGAATTTTACTGGAGGAACTCCCAAAATTTTACGACCAGTTACGTCTTCCTGCAACTGTATCTACTGAACCAACACAACCCGTTGAACCTGTTGTATCTCCGGCCACTCTTCGTAGCTCAGTAGATCGGGACTCGGACTCACTGTCGAGCAAACTGACCCATGCTCCTTTGATGTCGGTGCTCGAGAGTCGGGTGACTGAACGTGGTCCACGAACGCCGAGCGAGCCGCCGGATGAAGAAGATTATGAGGATTTAGATGGTGATTTGCCATCAACTGTCTATTGTAGGCAGTTGAGTGTCCCTCATCCTGATTCACTCACAACCAACAGTACAACCGGAAATTCCAACGGACCATGCTGGTCTTCAGATCGCTCGCCGCAACGTACCGTGGATGCGGCTCGACCATTCTCCACTACTTGTTCAAACTACACGGAGTGTAAGCTCGTTCCCGTGATTGCTCATTCACAGTTTTTACGCGCTCCAACTCGTACTGCTGTTCGTGATGCTGGGTTTTTCCCTAGTACTGGTATATCTCAAATTGTTCCAGGTGAAGCACAACAGTCAACAACCTCACTCGGCGGAATATCCAGCGGCTATCCTGGAAAACAGGTCAGTTGAGATTTATAATGAATGTGCGACCTTTTATGTGCATTTTGAGGCTCACTGAATGCTTCCATTTCATCATAGAGAGAAAATATTAATGGCGAACACGCTTGTTTTATGTAACATCGTCCTCTCACCTTCAAACTATGCAACACTGGTCTTCTGGATTACCCAATCGCATTTTGACGCAGACATTGTCTGTAAATCATGCGTTCCATTTTAAGGACGTTATCATAAATCGGGTCAACTCCGACAACCGATGATTGCGCGCTAAGACATTGTTATCCTTCATGAAGCACATCATTATCATCTTAGTGTTGTAACAGCAAGGCACAATTCGCACACTCCTCTTCGCTTTTTTTCGCGTCAGGGTGCAGTGCATTCGATTATCTATGGTTTCTTCCCTCTCTTTCAAGGCCCATTCACCCATTCGTGCATCAAGACAACTTGATTCGAACGGACTACATCGCAGTAGTGGTCGAATAAGGAATCACTCCTCCTTGTCTGCCTCCGCAGACAATTCAATCCACTGTTCGCCACCACTTCCCCCACCACCACCACCACCTCCACCTCCTATTCGATCTGCTTTGTCGTCCAATACGTTGGTTGATTATGAAGCCACGAGCCCCATGGATTCGGGTCCTCATGTGCGCCTCTCGGGATCGGATGTACCTGCAACCTACGGTGAGGCGGAGCACATGCTGAAAACCAATTCACTGGAATATTTCATACGACGCGATCAGGAAATTCGCAGTTGGCAAGAGGCGCGATCGTACGAGTGGGATCGACGTCGTGGGTCGTCTGGTAATCGCCCATCTGTGGAAGTTCATTCTCATACCCGACATGGATGTCAGAGAAGACACTCATGGCGCAATTCCGCTGCGTACGCAGCACTTCCTTCGCACCATCCAGGTTGGTCTGGTCTGGATGAGAAGTGCACTCGACATACAGGATCTAATGTAGCGGGTCAGTTGTTTGACGTGGAGCAAACGTTGCACCGATTGCAAGATAGCTTGCGGGCACAGCTTGATCGAACGCGTATGGCGCTGACCCCGCACAACGGTTCGACGCTCAATCGGCTCCCATCATTCCACAGCACTGGATGTGCGGTTGATGCCAGTGATTTGACTCCATATGCAGCAGAGCGGTTAGAATATCACCGGCGTTTCAGTCTGACCGAACAAAGAATCCATACGAACTCGTCACCCAATTAATACCGAATGTAAGTAGCTCTCGGAGACGTGGTCGTTTTGAATCGCATATTGAATTTTCAGTGGTGTTGGGTTTAAAATAGGTTGAATACTTGAAGCCTTTTTCTTTACTTAGAGTTTGAGCATCAGGACTACTGCATAGAACATGACGAGGTATGATTTCAAATCATCGAAGTAATCCCTCAGACTGAACACGCAACCTTACTAGGTTGCATCGGTTGGAGGTACTCCCGCTCAGAATTATGATGCATCGTTCGCTTGACCGAGGTAGTGTCTGAATGAGTGCAAGACCCATCTGCTGAATGTGACCTTCGTTTGTGTAGTTGCATTCGAAATTTTCTTCCACCTGAAGCTTTCGTTCCTACTCACCGCTGTTGTCTATGTATCGCATTCAACAGCGAATTTAACACACTCCGTTCCTTGTTCGCTTAAATTGTGGTAACTCACTTTTTTAGCTGACCGCATTTCCTGTCTCGGAAAGGCGTCGGAAGTTTTATCTGTGAGTTCTGTTTCAGGCGAACAGGAGACGTAACCGAACCATTGAAGACAGCATCATTGCAGAAAGTAGAACAGAATTTCCATACTCAAACGGCATTGTCGGTCGACGGAGTTTGGAACGCGGTTGTGTTGGTGATTGAAGCCTTCCAGCTATTTCCTTGTCCACCAACATCAACGGCTAAATTTTGCGTGCGTACGCAAGAATGGGGCGAGCATCTCAATAGGTAGGCTTGCAACGGAAACGACAAGATCAGTATGGGTATGAATCCGGAATCGGATTGATACGCCTTACTCGTAATAAATGGAGTGTATCAGCTGCATCCGAAGCAGATCGTGTGAATCGATTGAGCTCTCTAAAATCTGCAACGGCGTTTGTAGTCTTCATTTTGTCAGTACCGGCACCGTTTACGGTCGTTCTTTACTTAATATGTTGCTTCGCGGCTAAGTTCACGGAAATCGGATGAGTTGCATGGTCTCGTCGCTCCACTTTTTGAGCAGTGATTGAGGTCCTTGAGAAGGCCATTCTTTTACCAAGACGTACTGCGGAGTTGTACAAGGATAGCCCCTGCAATAGGTACTTTTAGCGTTGTTCAGCGCACATTTTTGCTAACGGAGACATGGATCGTGGTCAGTTTGGGGGAGAAGGCGTTTGATAAGTCTTGAACTCTGTCAGAAACTGCTAGTGGAATCTGCTGTCATACTGTGAGGTGGATCTTGAGATAGGCACGTACCAGGGCATTATCGTACGACGTTAAACACCAGGACGTGCCCCACTGACCACTGCCTTTCTGATCATGTTGCACGTAAAAATAAGAGGAATAAATATGAAAGGTGGACAGGGAGTGGATCCGCTGGGGTGGGAAAAGGGAAAAACACCCTAACAGCCAACACACGGAATACACAGTCTAACTGTACAAACGCACATCGAATAATCATTCTGATCTGACAGAAAGTGGCAACACCATCGCCACTGTTCACGGTTCGCTGCCATATCCTTCAGTGTCTCCAGCCAACTGGTTGGGGGATCCTTTGGACCCCAGCCTTGAAGACGTGAGGTTCGCTGCACACTTTTTCATTCCTCGCTGCCACGTCATCCTTTGACTTCCACTCCTGAGAAAAAACGGAAAGCAGGGCACGGTAGACGTGTGTTTGCCATACATAACACGTGCCCCAACCGACGAAGTCTACTAAGTAGGATACGCTGTGACAGAACATTCACTGAACTGATATCAAATACTCTATTTCTGACCTCACCGTTGCACACTCGGTCGTTCCATCCAATCTTAGCGATACCGCGTATACATCAATGGTCAAAAATCTCAAGACGACGAATAGCTTCCGCACGCAGGCCCCAAGTCTCGCAGCCATACAACAAAACTGAATGCACCGCAACACAGTACATACGGCCTTTTAACTTCAGCGAAATATCAGGTCGCCGCAACAAGTGCTTCAGTCCAGCGTACGCCGCTCGAGCCCTGGATATGCGCATCCTCACCTCTACTATTGTGCTCCCATCCGCCGTCACGTTGTTGCCGAGGTAGGTGAAGCGGTCAACAGTTGGTAGATCCTTCCTATCGAGCATCAAGCTTGGAACCGTAGACGTTGTCTTGTGAGATCAATTTATACTTTTCGGGTGCAAAATGCATGCCGAGTTTGTCTAGTTCACGTTACGTATGTTCCGCACATTCGAACAAACAGACGAAGTCGTCGGCGTAGGCTAGACCACATAGTTTTTCGGTTTTTGCCAGTTTGATGCCCATATCTTGAAGATCTCCCAAGGCATTATCCATTATTTCGCCTAATGACGAAGTCGAACGGGAATGACAAAACGGGATGCCCTCGTTGAACACTACTGGTAGTTTCGAATGGACTGAATAGTTTGCCGTAAACCCTCACACGGCTAGAAATATGAGAGTACAATGACCTCAGTAGATTCACGAACTTCTGGGGCATGCCTTTTCGGCGAAGAATACCAAATAGTGCCGTTCGATCAACTGAATCAAATGCATCATTCAAGTCACACAAAACCAGTATTGTTGGTCGACGGTGTGTGTGGTGCGTTTCAAGTAGTCGGCGAAGAGTAAAAAGCTGATCGATGAGCCCTCGACTTGGATGAAATCCGGCCTGTTGTTCGCAGGCGTTCCTCTCGTGAACCGTTGTCAAACGGCGGGAAGAGAATTCCCCCCCCCCCCCCCCCCCCGTTAGCTTGTTGCAATATGATCGATCCAGCTTAGACTACCTGTGTCGTTTCAGCGCCATTTGCAGCAGAGGGTGCTAACCAACACGAAGACGATCAGCGAGGCGCAAACCGGTCAGTAGGATTCGGTCATCAAACTAAGAGGCAAACCTAAATGTTGTGGCTTGCTTTTGTGCAGTGGGCATGCTACAACATGAATGGCACTCCAATATCATATCCTCAACAGCTTTGTGGTAGATTGCTTTTCGAAAGTGGAAACTGAACAACGAAATACTGAGACCGAATTTCTTTTCGATGGTGTTTCAGTTCACCGACGGGCTGGTGGTCGCCAAATAACCATCGTTAGCCACTGAGCGACAGGAAAACTGGTGGCATTGGTAGCAGGGTTAGATAAGAATCCATTATCGCCTGACTCAGACTTCAAGGTCAATTCGTTGCTTATCCTCAGTGGTGCAGTGGGGTGTTCGAGGTTATAACCTTTTCACCGCATTCATGTGCGAGCATGTAATAGGAAACCCATCATATTCATGTATAAGCTGTCTGCGAAAAAATGCCGAAGGTTACTTGGTGAGGTCTAACATCTGGTCAATGGTGATCTAGATTCCCCCCTAGAAAGTTCTGATTTAATTGTCTAGAAGGGAATAACTGGTTCCTGCGTATGGTTAGCAGTTGTTCGGAGTGGAACTGGAAACCAGAGGGAACCATATCAGTTGAAAGGATGATTTGACTTAAGAAGGGTGGAAAGTTGCCGTATTTAGACAGTATTTAGGATTACTTCAATGCTCCTAGTAGTTATACAATTTTTTAGCGGTGGATAGTTTCCTAGCGTTTGTCGGTATGATCATTTATATGGGCAGGTTTTTAAAAGACCACGGGCTTCATTTTATTTCAGAAAAGCAACTGGGATTATTTCCTTTCTTACTTCCTTTTTTACTGTACAATAACTGTACGACATTTCGGAGAGTCGCGGCCTTCGCCTGAAAGTGACCGGCGCTGGCAGCAACATTCGAACCCGAAACAGAAGAGTCTTAAGTTCACCCCGTTGGCCGTTTGACTACGACCGGTCACGGAAAAGTCGTTAGAAAGGTTTATCTACTGCGATACACTATTGCTGTGCAGAATCGATGATCAGAGTAATGTGGCCTTCACAGATATTCTCTTATCTTTAAAACATCACGTAAATAATCAATTTCGTCATGGTTTCATCGATGATTATCGCCTGTTTAACTGTTCTTAGTGCCCTGAATGCTGGGGACGGATTGGTTAGACCCGGAAATTTCAATATTGTATTTCCAACCTTTTCGCTTTACATTTTCTCCAGGATAATGTTTGTGAAGACACGGTTGTCAATTCGATCGCTGTATTATCGTCAGTCAATTTCGGGCCTATATCAGGCATTTGTGTAAATAGGCCACCTATTCCCGGTCCTTACTGACTGAACTGTACAACAGTCCTTGATCGTCCTTCGTATACTAATCACATGCCGTGATTGGCGCCCATCTGTTCACTTATGTTGTAGCGTATTTCCAATCGACAAACCAACCCTACCTCCCACTCCGGATGCGCTGAAAACAGTTGTTTGCCGTCGATTTTCTTGTTTCTTCGAATCTTTTTTGTTGATAGTTCTGATTGAAATTGCTTAACTTTGTTCCCGGTTTGTGGCCCGACTTTTTACAGCTTTCTGTACATAGTTTTCTTGCCGTCCTTATTGCTGGCATCGAGACCACGACCATTATCCCGTCTACTTATCACACAGACACTAACACATTTCAGAACGAGTTATCCGATCATTTTTTTATACACACGTTGATGTATACTTGTACTCAAGTACGTATGTGCATGTAACTGAAAAAAACAGTAATTCGAACAAAAGGATTGCTTACGTGCAGAAAATATTTCATCCCACAGTAGCACTTTGCTCTTCACCTTTCAATCACCGCCCAACTAAGGCATCATTTGTACATATAACTAGTTGGTAAGAACATGTTTTCTTCGTTTCTTGTTTATTTCATATCGGGTCGACTTGTATCTGAATGGCATTCTCTAGCATCTTCCTGCGACCCCTGTGAATCCGTATGTCACATCTTATCGAATACTATCTTGTTTCGCTCGTTTGAGCTACTCGCGTGAACTTATTTTTTCTTCTAGGTGCCAGCTGAGCAATTTATCGATCTGCTACTCGTACCCAGTCGTATCTACGTGATCTCTTTCGCTTCAAAAACAACTGGTGCGCTTACTTGTCCCCAGTTACGAGTACATTTTCATCAGTAATACCATTCTTATAATTGTTATCATAAAAATAACATTATCATCAATAATACTTCTACCAATACGAAATTATTCTTATTCTAGTCGTTACGGTTTCGGTTCCAAGTTCACTGGGCTCAGAACAGGTAACTAGCCGACAAGCAAACACGAGTAATGACCAACATACGGGGACGACATTTGTTGTTCTGTTTGCCTTTTGTGTGGTGCGGCATACCATCACGACGAGACTGCACCTTGACGTGGTGTGATGGCTTTCGCGCCTCTATGACCCTAAGAGCTATACAGGATGGCTTCTTTAAGCCGGAGATACAATCATGGCCTGGAAGGTCAATGGCTAGAGGTCAGACAAAGTCCAATCTCAGTCCTCCAGGTTGGGGGTCGATTTGAGCTGGTAACTCAATCGGCAAAATCAGTGGAAGAATAATTGATCCAGGCAAATGGGCTTCCGATAAGCCATCCCGCTGCCTTGCGGATAGGTTCTTGTTAGAACTAAAGGCTTTGAATGAGAACACTGATCATTCCTCTGCTTTGCAGCTGGACATCCTAGCACCACCCGTTCAACATCTCCCACGAAATGCACGAATACTAAGAATTCCATACTGCATTATTCGTCGCGCGCGATAATCAGGACCGCGCTGCCCATTGCATCGAGCGAGGTGGGTAGTGATAAGTGGGCCAGGGCTCAGAGTGCCCTCTATTTTACTCAACCTTTGTCTTCTATACCCCAACCACATCTGTTTGCCCTTCTATCCACCCATAATGCTCCCACTGATAACACGCTCGATACTCGCACAGATTCATTGTCAAATAGTGTCGGGAAGTACCCACAATCGCATAACTCACATTTTCTCAAGCCTCGTCAGCCTCTGAATCTCGGCTCCTTCAACGTGCGCACACTCATGCAGGCCGGTCAGCAGGCGTGCCTAGCCCTCACATTAGATTCTCTGAAGATTGATATCTGCTGCTTAAGTGAATCGCGTGTACAGGATTCGAGTAGTGTAATCCAACTAACTGCTCCTGGTATTTCATCGAGGTATATCCAGCGCACCTCAAAAGACGAAATAGCTCGAGCTACGGGTCAGTGTGGTGTAGGAACAGTCTTGACTGGCAAGGCGGAGGCTGCTCTTTTAGACTGGATACCGGTTGATAGTCGTTTGTGTGTTGTGAGACTCAAGGGGTCAGTTGGCGTTCGTAAGGGTAGCTGTGTTAAGTGCAGTCTGTTTGTGATCTCGGCATTTGCTCTGATAGACTGCAGCTCTGACACGTAGAAGGATGAACTCACCACTCTCGTTCGCAGCAGCAAAGGCTCTGACGTCTTAGCGCTAGCTGGTGATTTCAATGCACAAGTTGGCAAACTCAGTGTGTCAGAAGCCTGTTTAGGTGGGCGTTGTCCGCTGAGCGTACAGGCAATCGATTGTTCTTGTCTAGCACCAATTTCCGACACAGCGACATGGTGCTCTAACTCTACAGGTAGTCTAAGCCGGATTGATCATATCGCGGTAAGCTACCGGTGGTGCAGTTCTGTTCAGAACTGTAGATCCTACTGGTCCACGGACGTAGAGTCGGACCGTGCATTAGTTTTAATGCGATTACCTCTCCAGCTCCATGGTCATCGACGCAAACCGCAAACCCGATTAGCCGTGCAATGTTCGTGTGATCCACAAGTCCGCACCCGTTATGAACAGAAATTGGCACATGAGCTAGGATCTACGACGAACAGTAATGTAGATGAGCATTGGGCTCATATCAAACAGGCGATGCGCGTTGCAGCAGGTTTCCGCTGTGGTCCTACATCTGATGTCCATCAAAGACACTGGATCTCCAAGAGTCGCTGAGTATAATGGAGCAAAGGTGTCAGCTCTCAAACCGTAAGGAGATGAATAAGGTGCGGAGAAATCTACAAAGGAAATTTACGAGACAGCCTTAAGGATGATCGCGAAAATTGGTGGGTCAGGGTAGCTGAAGCAATGGAAATAGCAGCTGCTTCAGGTCACAGTCAGAAACTGTTCAAACTTATTCGTGACACTGGTGGACGGCGCACCCAGGCCAGTGGAACGATTTGTTATAGAAATGGAGAACCCATCAGTGGCAGACAGCAAAGGCTTGACCGTTGGGCCGAGTACTTCAAGGAACAGTTTAGCTGGCCGCACGCTGGTGTAGTTACTCCTGTGTCAACAACTGCGACTCCTTGGATGGTATCACTTGAGCCCCCACCGGAATTAGAAGTAGAGTCATGCATTCGATTACTAAGGCGGGGGAAAGCGACCGGTACCGACGAACTTACCCCAGTTCTTTTCGAACTGGGTTGTGGGGCGTTGATAAAATCACTTACCAATTTACTCCGTGACATTTGGAACTCGGAGCGTATTCCGTTAATATGGAGTGGGTCGTTGATTGTTCCCATCTTCAAGAAGGGAATACGCAATGACTGCAGTAATCATCGTGGGATTAGCCTAATTCCGATAGTCACCAAAGTATTAGCTTCGATTTTGCTGCATCGTCTTACACCGGCTCGCGAGAGGAATGCCCGCGAACAGCAGGCTGGATTCCGCCCAGGTCGAGGATGCATCGACCAGATTTTTACTCTTCGCCGACTACTTGAAACACGTCACACGCACCGCCGACCGACAATAGTGCTTTTCTTAGACCTGAAAGGTGCCTTCGATTCAGTTGATCGAACATCGCTTTTCAGTGTTCTTCATCGAAAAGGTATACCCCAGAAATTCGTGAACCTACTGAGATCATTGTATTCTAAATATTTCTGGCCGCGTAAGGGTTTACGGTGAACTATCCGGTCAGGTTCGAAGCGACCAGCGGTGTTCGACAGGGATGTCATATGTCTCCATTCCTGTTCAACTTCGTCATGGACGAAATAATGGAGATTACGCTGCAAAATCTTAAGGATATAGGCGTCGAACTAGGAAATAGTGGAAAGCTATGTGACCTAGATTACGCAGACGACGTTGTCTGCTTGTTCGAATTCACGGAACATGCTCAGCGTGTACTAGATAGACTCACAAGAGCTGTAGCTCTATTCGGCATGCGATTTGCACCTTCAAAGTGTAAAGTGGTGTTACAAGACTGGACGTCAACGATTCCGAGCTTGATGGTCGATGGGGAGGTGCTGACAATTAACGACCGGTTACCTACTTCAGCAGCAGCGAGACGACCGATGGGAGCACTGTTGTAGAGGTGAGCATTCGTATATCCAAGGCTCGAGCGGCGTACGCTGGACTGAAGCACTTGTGGCGTCGATCTGATATTTCACTGAAGTTGAAAGGTCGTGTATACTGTGCCGCAGTACGTTCAGTTTTGTTGTATGGTTGCGAAACTTGGAGTCTGCGTGCCGAAGATATTTGTCGTCTTGAGGATTTCGACCACCGATGTTTACTTAGTATCGCTAAGATCGGGTGGAGTAGCCAAGTAGGCAATGCTGAGGCCAGAAATCGAGTATAGGTTACTAATCCGGAGAACGTGTCACAGCGTATCCAACTTAGTAGACTTCGTTGGTTTGGGCACGTTTTACATATGTCAAACACACGTCTACCGTACCGTGTCCTGTTGTCCGTTCCTCCTAGGGAGTGGAAGAGACCAAGTGGAGGTCAACGGATGACGTGGCAGCAAGGAATGAGAAAATGTATAGCAGACTTAGGAAAAGTAGGTGCTTCACGTCTTCGTGGTTGGGGTCCAAAAGATCCGTCTACCAGTTGGCTGGAGGCACTGAAGGATATGGCTGTGGCGATCGTGTTGTCACTTTCTGTTGAATCATAATGATTGATCGGTGTGAGCTTGTACAGTTAGACTGTGTATTCCGTGTATTGGCCACTAGGACATTCTTCCCTTTTCCCACCCGTGTCGGTCCACTCCCTGTCAATCTTGTATATTCATAATTTCTAGTTCAACGTGCAAGATGATGAGGAAGGCAGTGGTCTGTGGGCCTTGCCCTGCTGTTTAACGCTGTACGACGATGATGATGATGATGGTGCGACATCGCGTTTTCTTCAGTGAAGCATTCAATAACCTTCTTTTTCTCACTTTTACTCCGCGGTTCTGAATCCCGTTCTTATTGTATCTCGTTCCTTGTCCTGTTACTCACTCAGTCTGTCACTTTCCACTTGGCTTGTTCTTCTTCACATGATGATCGTAGAACCCGTTTTGCTGTGACTTTCTTTTGTTTGTTTTTTTAGCATCATTTGGTTCCACTTCTGAATGACCACA
Organism: Fasciola hepatica; assembly: GCA_948099385.1. NCBI lineage: Eukaryota > Metazoa > Platyhelminthes > Trematoda > Plagiorchiida > Fasciolidae > Fasciola > Fasciola hepatica. The sequence goes on along the minus strand of CANUEZ040000043.1, from coordinate 30,879,871 downwards.
ATTAAATCAATTACAATTTGTCGGTGTTTTCGAGATAGTGAGATCTCAGTAATTTAGGTCACCCGTGCTACAACGTGCGTGGGAAATTTTTGAACTCAGTTGTCGAACAGCTGACCAAACTTTGCTGTCCCCGATATACCCGTTTGTCATCCTGATAACGTCTCTAGCATTTCTTGAGCAGTGCTGTTACTTTGTTTTCAGCAGGTGCCAGCTGTGTTCGAACTTCCTCAGACCTGGTAGTGCTACGGTGATTTCAGCTTAGTCGACGGGCTCTCTTTCATCCAAACGCTTGCCCGTGCAGTCCACTAGTGGTTGGTTTTGGTTCTGTATCTATCTGCGCAAAGGATGATCTGTTCCCCTTTTTGCTTATGCCGGTCTGAATGAGTTCTCGTATTTGAGTACCTTCTCATCGCATTTGGCTATTGTCGTATTTCTGTTTCTAGTGAAACTGACGACGTTGGGTCAAACTACACACGTAGCAGTATTTCGGCTCTATCCCGGTGACCAGCTGACTCTCCTTTGGACTCCATCTTTCGCCCACAAACCCCAGGTCATCCGATAAACCCTACACTCAGGAGCACGAGACTCAAGTTTCGCTCGTGTTACAACTCATCAGGGGTACGTACCCTGAGCCACACAGGGTTGAAACCCGGGCATTTTCACCTCGAAGACGTGTGTTACCACTGTGCCACCCCGCTCCCGTCCGGGCTAACCCGAATCACCGAGTCAAGTTTGTTCAGATGTCGTCTTCTATAACGGCCAACAGAACTCGAATATTGGCGATTAATTGTGAGACATATAATTAGGGATAAGTTGCTTTTTGATTCAGTGCAGCTGGAATGAGAGCGTGTCACTCACCGTCTTAATAAGTCTGCTGTGATACTGATCCTTTGTTGGCCAGTCGGTTTTGACCACAGAATATCGAGTCTAACGTGTGAGGCTAGCTGCCCGTCACCGTCGGTCGACTGAAGTTGTGCACAGTTTTACTGCCATCGCCCTCGTTACCATGTAAATAATTATTGTATAGTTATGCGTGTGCAAATCTGAAGCTTTGTACTTAGCCGCCGTACCCTCAGATGAAGCCCCAAACGTGTCGTTTTCCGAACACACGCGATGGGCTTGGCATGCGGTCACTTGTAGCCAGCCCACAAAATCTATCGGCCCCGAGATCATCGCCATCGCGATGATAAATTACACTGCGGGCGAGATGAATTCTCGTTGTTAAGTACAACAAGCCGTGCGAGAACCTAATATAGTGGGGAAAGAGAGGTGTGACCACTGAGTAGGCGGCGTGATTGAAGAACAAAAGTCCAAGGACAGATTGAAGTAGCCAACATAGTGGTAGTGTTAGTCGACCTTGAGCATACGCGTGCGAAGTCGTTTAATCCATGTCTATGACTTTGTCACGTTCTACATAGAACTCTCGCTCGTCAAATCACCAGTTCATTGACAGGATGAGTCTGACAGAGAGACGCATATATTTCATACACCTGACACCAAGAAACGTGTTTTGGTCACGTATGAAGCTAGGAATGACTGAAATTTTGTAACTGAAGAGCTCGACGTCAAGAGAAAAACTGCGATGACCTAGATTACGAGAAACCATGCAGCAACAATGTTTCCTCACGGTGGGAAGAGTTCCATGAAATGGAGGAGCCAATTTTCTGAACAAACAGAACCCACCCTAACGCTTCCAGTACTTTCGCGACATCTCAGTGATGGGGAAAATCCACACTGCCATTTCAACACTTTCACAGTGTTTCACTTTCGATGTGTGAACTAATAATGTCACTCTTCGGTTTTAACTCTTCAGGTCAGAGTTGCTTTATGGTAAGGATGGATATTCATCTTTTTGCACCACCTCTGTGGATGAAAATAATGCAGTGCATGCACATTTTCTGCCAAGGATAAAATATTTAAGAACGACGGGTTAATGGTCAATATTCAAACCCATCCGTAGTTCTGAGAAAACTTGTGATCAGCAAGCAGGCGAGCGAGACAAAGCAGAACTACGATATGCGGGTTAACAGGCGTTTGAATTTTGAGCATGTAGAGCATGTAGATACAGCTGTTACTAGTTCAATATGTGGGGGATGGGAATGAGAGGATTTTGGAAGTAAAACTATCACAAGCAACAAAGTGTTTGTTCACGATGGTGTCGATAAGTGTGGCTCCAGATATGCCACGTCATCTGAAGGTCTGTTTTATGGACCATATGATCAAATTAAAATCCTTTTTCAGCAAACCCGAAAAGATTACTGGGGAGCGCTAAAGTCAGTGGAGAGTAATGCAAGCGTTTGAAATCTCCGAGAAGCATCTATGGGGCATGGAGATCGCACGTAGTCTGAGAGAGAAAAAGGACAGATTTCTGACTGCAAAATACCTGGTTGACGTGCACAGACCACGAACGTTTGTGGGTGAGTAAAACACCGGACTTTCTGACTATGGACGGTGAGGGAGCGCTCTTTGTGTACAGAAAATAGAGGGAGCCTTTCAATGCTGTTTTTTTTGATCTTCTGGATAATGAATCAAATGACGCATCGTGACATTCAGATGCATTCAAATTCAGATATCGGGATGTGGACCAATTTACAATGTCATCTAGACTGCTTTGACTTTCGAGAGTGATCTCTCGTCGAGAATGCTCACATCTAAAAATGGCTTCGTCTGCATGTTTATGTGAAATAGATGAGGTTGGAATAGGCAGTTGTTTTTCGTACAAGGGAATTCAGTAGGGTGAAAAGATGAGGCCCTGTAGAACATCATTGACAAACAGTGGGGTGGGTGCCATTCCAATAAACTCTTAATCTGAGTTCAGAAAGTGAAACAGTCACCAATCAGGCCGCGTAAGCTCTAATCAACTCCTGATTTCGATAAAAGGTTGAGCAACATTGACCTAATAGGATTGCTGAAGGCATGTCTATGGTCTATTTTACATCTCTTGGCTGATGAGACCGCAACGGAGTTTTCTAAGTACGCTAAGTTGGCGGAAATATCAGTGCTGACTGGAACCCATTTCAGCCCCTAATGGTGAATATCATAGATTCACTGTAATCCTAATTGTTTTGCGTCCACATTGACGCATCCTTTCATTTGTTCTTTATTCTAGTAACACCACCACGGATAGTGCAAGGGATGGCGTTTGTTTTGAGAGCTTCGTGTCTAATATTCGTCGAATATGACCAAACTAGTTCAGGTAACGAGTTGGGACGGAACCTGGAAGCTGGTCAATTTCGAACCATCATATTTCGCATTTTGCCACTGGTGTATCCAGTAATCAGTGGTGGAACAAAAGCATGTGCGCAAGACCGAACGTAAATTCAAGTGTGTCGTGCGGTATGCCCAAGCATGGTGGTGTGACAAGCGGACGAGCACAGAGAATCCGTCTGTCTTAGGCGGAGCTAACCGCGTGGGATTGGTGGAGTGGAGCAAAGCAGAACGTGGAACAGACAGGAATCCCACGCGCGAGTACAAGGATAACAGGACAGGACTGAACGACGCGAGTGCCAATGGCACATGGGTTGGCCAAATAACAGTCAGTGAAGAGTCTGCGGCGCCAGTCCACTTGACTATTCAACCAGGCTCTTCATTTTTCAGTGGATGAACCAGTTAAATAGTACCGTTGAGAAGCGGTCCCAAATTCTTCCAGAAACGTGTGCAGAGCTCAACAATTCCTCAACATACAACACGGGCGGACGAGTAATATGCTCACACGATCCCCACGATTTCGTCGAATACTGTATCGGCTACCAATGTCGTCCTTAGAAGATCGAACTAATCGATATAAAGATGATTTTGAAATCAATATGACAAACTACGGTTGACAGTTAGAGATTGTGGTGGTACTCCAGTGTTAGCACAGTGCTCGTATTTGATTAGCATAATTTTTCCCAGGTTGAGAGCATGGTTTTATCAACTGCAATAGCTTCTCTCCGAGGGTGGGGTTTAATAATAGTAGGCAGATGATGTCTGAAGCGACGTTACCCAGATGGTCTTTCGGCAGTTCTTAAGTGGATCCTGTAGTCTTCATTTGGAACATGTAGTAAAGACACAGAAAAATCTATCGGGGCTGACTGTGATTTGACTAAGAATAACGTGTGCAGGCCACCAGACTTCGGTAGTTTTACTGCATTCCAGTTGATTAATGGGCGCAGCTCTATTCCAGAATGGGTGACTAGCATTTCAGTTCGTAAAGCTTCGTAAAAGATAGCGGTGACAAAATTATCGGCCGCGTTATTTTCTTCTGCTATTCGGGAACAAAGTACTTCACTACTTCACCCAGAAAACTTAACATTTGCCGGTGAATCAGAATCGCTTAACGAAACTTTGGGTTTTTGACGTCACTGCTTCTTCGTTTCTTGTAACCCATACTGCTTACGACGGGGTTCATCCAAAAGCTCGAAATCACTCACCACAGACCCGGGGTATGCGCTACGTGCAGCTAAACTTTATGTAGGCGCTTTAGTTGAATACAACAGTGTGTTTGCCGAAATTCAATCTCTACGTTGCTATGCAACTTTCCCAATTTGACTTGGATAGCCTATCCGACAATCGATTGTATTAATTTCATAGCTTCTTCTATTGAAGCCTCTGCTTTTGCACAAGCCACTCAATGGTATAAGAAATTGCTTGGCATTTCGCTGTTAGTTTTGAAATGGCGCACATTGATTTGGGTTACAGAGCAAACTCGACATGAAGGCAAGAGTTCCCATTGACGTGATGTGCAGTATTCATGTTTTCTTCACCGAAGAAATTCGAGAATCCTCGATGAAGATGTTTAAAAGGGTAGTATCGTAATGCAGTCTATCTGGTGCGCAGTATGACCATCGTAACCGCGCAGTTTCAGTGAGTCCGTCCCCTCATTTGTCGGAAGTATGTCTTTGTAGTGATTCAGCAAGCATTACATGGGACAGGACCCGGTACAGCTTTGTGGCCATATACGCTGAGGAACGTAAGTGAGTTAATTAAGGAATCCGTCGACTCACTGATTCTTTCTCAGGGATGTCGCCTGGACCGTTGGTCTGAGTACTTTAAGGAACAATTCAGTTGGCCCACTTCAACAGTGGACCTTCCAAATATACCTGCTGACAAAGCGATGCAGGTGGATATCGCACCTCCATCAGAGATGGACATTGTGCGGGAGATAAATTAGTTGAAAAGGTACAAAGCCGCTGGACCAGATGGGTTGTCTCCATCTCTTTTCAATGATAGAGGCGAAGCTTTGGTTTCGGAGTTAACGAAACTCCTCCGTATTGTTCGGGATAGTGAGCAGATTCCTAGGGAATGGTGTGAATTGGTGATTGTGCCGATTTACAAGAAAGGTGACAAGTCCTCTTGTGAGAGCCACAGAGAGGGATTAGCTTGGTAAGTATCGCGTACAAACTGCTCACCGGTCTTTTTTCTCCACCGAACATCCAGTGCTCGCGAAATGTGTACGCGTGAGGACCAAGCCAGCTTCACACCTGGTAGGGGTTGTATCGACCACATTTTCACTCTTCGGCAAACCTTAGAGCACAGACACATCTACCGCAGGCCCACGCTCTCAGTCTTTCTTGATCTGAAAGCGGCGTTTGACTCAGTCGACCGCACAGTTCTCTGGTGCTGCCTCTCATTGAAGGACGTAGCAAAGAAATTTATTTCTCTTCTCCAATGTCTGTATGCAAACAGCCCGAGTCGAATTCGTGCTTACGGCCATCTTTCACCCGAGTTCACCACGGAAAGTGATGTTCGTCAGGGTTGCCCTCTCTCACCCTCCTCTTCAATTTTGTAGTTGGATTGATTCTTGAGATAGCCCTACCCTCGTGTGAGAATAGCGGCATCGATCTTTGTTCAGGAAGTAAACTGTCGGACTTGGAATGCGCGGACGATATTCTTCTTCTGAGTGTAGATTCAGGTAAGTTGTAAGCTCTTTTAGATAGCCTAAACAACAGTGTAACAATGTTTGGGATGCGTTTGCACCTTCAAAGTGCAAAATGCTGCTACAGGACTGGGTTGGTTCACCACCAAACCCCTTCTTAGCAAGGGAAGCTCTAGCTGAAGTGGATAAATCTTGTTACCTGGGGAGTTACATCTCACCACGCGGACAGATATCGGTGACGTTTCCGAAGCGACGGCCGAGCATTCGGTGGTGCACTAACAGCACATTCAGCTTTGAGTGTCAAAGAGTTCACATTGAAAACCTCAACCGAATCCAGAAAACAAAACGACTCCTGGACACAAACCAGTGAGGCTGAAGAGTTGCTTTTCGTATGACGAAACCCCGTCTCTGTTCCACCTGTCGCTCCCGTGATGCAGTATGCCATTCCTGTGGGAAAACTGACTATATCCCCAAGATGTGTCGCCAATCCAGATGCATTGTGGATAACGTGACCCCCGATGATGTCAACCCAGTAAACACATTGAAAATGGCGAGTGATTCCAACCAATTTCTGTTCAAAGCAGTGAAGCAGTGCGAAATCAATTCATTGTGGATTCTAGGAGCTACAAGCCTATTATTTCCGAAGTCAGTGTTCGACTTGATCCAGTCTAAAGTGCTCATAAAATTCACTGACGTGCTATCTCATGGCGTTACTGGTCATCAACTTTCGCTGCTGGGTGAGACTACATTGATGGGTTGGTTGAAAAGAGGGAATGTTCTGGTACGACTTCTGATTTCCGTGGACAGTCCGTCGATCATAGGTTTGAAGGACTTTTATGCATTCGACAAATTACTAACCGTCTTGACAACATCCGAGACCCCGATGGATCGGCCTATTCTGCAGCAGTTATTCGCACAATGCTCCAACAACAAAAGGCGGCGTAGCGATTGAATCCACAAAGATGGAAATGGATGGTGATCCGGTGTTTCTGAAGCGCCAGTGTTGCCAGAGAGTGTGTTCTGAAGTTGCTTATTAAGATAGGACAAAACGTTGTCATTGCGCATGTGACTTCATCCATTTAGGCGGCTCTGATTGTGATGACGATGAGCAGCGATGGGCAGAAACCCCGGATTTGCGGCGATCACCGGGTTACGCTCAATGCGCGGTGAAGGAGGTGTGCAGCAACTACTTAGGAGCCGGGGGATTTCATGAAATGCATGGTCGGCAGCAAATACTTCTCAAAATTGACCTGGTTGATGCATACTTGCAAATTCTGCTGCACACGGATTCCAAATCCCTAACAACCATCACCATTCTGTGGAGCATGTTTCAGTACAGTTTCTTGCCGTTCGGACTGCACGTGTCGTCCGGGATATACCAGGTTGCAATTGACGAGGTGATACATGGTATCGATGGGGAGATGACGTATCAGGATGATGTGCTGGGTTTTTTGGATCCATGAACGATGACGAACATGACCACTGATTGCAATAGCTCCCGGAGGAGTTTGTGGAACGAAATAAATCGATCAAAGCCAACAAGTGAAAATTCGGTGTCACTGAATTGGATTTCCTAGGTTTCATTGTCAATGCAAACGGGTACCAAACTGATCCAGATCGTTTCCAACCACTAACTAGAACTGAGTGATCTAAGAATCAGGCGCACTTACATGCCAATTCTGGGATGCCTGCAGTAGTATTCTCGCTTCATTCCGAACTTTTAGGCTCGAACCGAATCATTGTTCTTAGCCCAGTAGTCCGGAATATGGCAGCGGGACGAACAATGTGAAAAGACACTACGCGGTCTTGCACAAAATATTATCGACGGAACAGTATTAGCTCAGGAAGGATCACATGGGATACGGCGTGGGTTGGAGTGATTTCAATACGTTTTATCTGTCTAGGTATTACGAATGATCTAATCTCGCAGTTGACTAGCCCGCTGAGGTAGGAAAGTTTCAACGAAGGTATCCACACTCATCCCAGTCTTTCATGAGAAACGGAGCATCATTTTTGACAATGAGTTTATTTAATTCTACATATTTTATTTGTTTTCGGCCACATTTATGAAAGCGTAGTTTTTAATCCTTGCCAGCTAACGAAGAAACCCCTTGAAGGATGCCCAGACTATTCTGGTAAAATCGGCTACCAATTAAACAGACTGTTATGAAGTTGGTGGCCTATCGGATTCGTTGAGTCACGGAACCCTAAGTTTCCAAAGAGTTTAATTTAACAGAACTAGTTACATGCATTTTATTCTGGTACCTCTATGAAACCATAGGCGGAGTTTAGCTGACGGATTCCTGAAGGGTAGAAAAAGGTGATATATATATTTATACAAAGTGCCGTTTGAAGATGTCAACAGCCAGTGCCATCTGACCGACACTTCACCTCGAATGCACAGAATTGGGAGTCATTATCAGTGACAATCACTTATGGAATGCCTTCACAATTGAAGCAATTTCTCAAAAGCTGGATCACGAAAGACGTGGGTGGCATGCATGTTATAGATACCATGGGCCATTTTAAGTAGGCGCCAATCAATAGGATGGAATGATAGTTGTTCAGACACGGATCACAGAAAGCGGCATGTACATGTTGCCACAGCATGTAACCGTCACACGATGGGCTTCAGTTATTTAGTTCCTACTCAGTTTTGTACAAGCACGCATCGCAGCTTCTGACTGTTGTACATATATCTGCACCCAGTTCTGGCCACCAACACATTTACCGAGTCAAAGATCTCATCTTTTTCATGACCAACTGACCCAATGCAAATCATCCAGAACCGTCCTACACAAAGGATGAGGTATCACCAGCTGATCAACACGGCACAGCACATCGTCAGGTTGCACTCACGATTCTTCTCGATGCACGAAAAACTCCGGATACTTTTGTCTCACTTCCAGTTGCCAGCCTTTCTTGATAGCAGACTTAATCGACGAGTAGTAGGTTTTCGTATATTTTCCCACTTCCTCCCTCGACACAGGAGCGACCGGTTATATGAAACTGCACTGCTCGTTCACCGCAACTGCGAGCACTTTGACAGTAAATCAACACGCGTGATCCATTTGCCAGTCCAACAATGTAATGTCGTAATTATTTAAGGCAAAGGCAATAATTTGCCGTGGCATCATGGCGGCTGTAGACTTGACAACGGAATTATTCGGGATGAATAGAAATTGAAACGCTAGGTGATTTGTAACAATCGCAAACGTCGATGCAAACAATTACGGAGATGATGTACAACTCAAAACACGGTCAGCGTTTCCTTAAGTATTTGAAAGTACCCTCTTTCAGCAGCTTTGAGGAGTGGAGAAATGTAGATCCACCTTTTTCAAATAGCGCACCGAGTACGACTTTGGACGCGTTCATAATGAGCGCCAATTGTTTAGATGGTGCAACTGGAGCTAATGTTTGGCATTTATTCACAAGATCCCGCAGGATTCTCTCACCTTGCTCAGTACATTGCTGCATCTTGGATGAATGGGCGAGGAATAACGGTTGTGCCCTCGTCGCGTACTTCGGTATCAATCGACTGTAAGCCACCAACGATCGACCTCAAGTGTGCTGGATGTCCTAATGACTGTATTTCGACTATGGGTTTTGAATCGATCAGGATCGAGCTGGTAACCGTTGGCGTTCATCGTGAAATCAAGTAACTCCAATTCCCTGACACCAAGCTTTCATTTTGAGGGCTTGGTCAGTAGATTCTTCTTTACAAGTATTTCCAGGATCTGCTTCAAGCGAATACGATCACATCACACCATTACCCCGTCAAACCATCAATCGCCTTGTCAGTGGTAGCTTGAAAATTTACCGATGAAACGTGTAAACCAGAAGGTAAGAAACTGTACCGAAACATGCCCAAGTTGTGTCGATGATGGTTAGTGGTCTTGATTTGGGAAGCAGTGAGACCTACGGGTATGAGTCAGCTAGATCAATATTCCCAAAAATATGCACCGCCGAGGGTGGATTTCATTAAATCCTCCTGTTCGACAGCAAACGCTGCGCATCGCCGTAATCGTGGATTCAAGGTCAGTCTGTAGCTACCAGAACACGTGGCGTCTTCCCATTTACTTTCCTTGCAACTACTATCGGAGTTGCGCAAGAAGATGAACTGACTTGAGTCATTACGTCATTTTGCTCCATTTCCCTCAATATTTTCAGAACCTCCCCTCGTTGGCCACAAGGAAGCGCTATTCTCTTGAGGAACACCGAGTCACCGTCGACTTCCAACTTCATCGACTCCACCGCCATCTCGGGGATGGTCAAACGGTAAACAGGCAGGACTTCAAACCTTCCTGCCTTGGGTTCGAATCTTGCTGCCACCACCAGTCACTCTCCTCATTTGGCAGCCCCTAATTAGCCGTGACCCTATTGCTGAATTATTATACCATTATTGCACATTAAGGAAGTAAACAGACTAAGATTATTGATAAAGCCTTGTATCACCAGTTTCTGAAGCGTCACGTGATCCACGGGAGCGCCAGATGCAGAGTGAAATGGAAGTGAATGACTCATAGCCCATAATGGGTGGACTTTTAGCCAAAATCAGGAAACGGACTGGACCATGTATGCCGCTGGGACTAAACTGCTAAAGTCATTCCACCTAACAGTGTTGGGCGATGACAAGTTGCCCCATGAATGCATACGTCAGTTGTGTTGTCTCGAGATCGGTAAGCTAAACGTAAGCACGACTGTACGGATGAACGTGTAACCAACACAGGCGCACGACATGCTCGTACAGGCATGGTCACAGAGATGCAAACAGGTAAGTGCGCGAGTCACGGTCACATGCCAGTGAAAACACAAGCCAAGCGTACAGCTGGATCAGACCACACAAGGTCGTAGGACAAGTGAAAACATATGATTTGTCTGTGCCGTCCGGGGTGGAGCGTGACCATTGTCAATTGTGTATGCGTGTGTACATTTACGTGCCCATGTATGTACGGAATATAGATCAATGGTCCGAAGTGTGTGTGTGTGTGTGTGTGTGTGTGTGTGTGTGCGCGCGAGATGGTCTGACTGTGCACGTGACTGCCTGAACCGAACACAAGTTGCCGCTGTAGTTGCACGGGCGCAGGTAACACTGAGCACATTCTCCGGGATAATGAACTCCATGATGATTTCATGTTGGAATACATCTTGAAATGATATCGGCTTGCACAAACTGATCAGGCTGGCCCGTAGCCATCAGGGTGTTTGTGATGTTGACTTGTTCATTTTCATTCTTTTGAGTCACCTTCAACGTTGCGCTTGGATCTTTCGCATACCTTTCGTATGTTGGCAAGTTATTGAGCAAGCGTGATACACAGCCTGACAGAATCGGCACGTCAGACGTAAACGGAAATCGCCGCATGGCATATGTTGACAGGTTTAGGAGACAGTGTGGCATTGGATTGGCTCGACTGATGCACCTAGACTGGGTGATTATGGCGCGTACGCATTGGGTTGGACGTTTTGTTGTTGTTGTTGTTGTTGTTAAAACAGGACTGCAGTATCTAGTGTGGAGGCTAAATGCATGTCATCATATTGCAGGCCTCTAAGAAACTCCAGCCCTTCTGCTCCAGGATTCATAGCCGCAGACTGACGCTGTTGATTCCTGCAATCAAGCGATTACAGCGCTACTCGTCCAAACGATCCCCTGTTGGTTGAGTTGCAGGATAAACTCGCGATAAGACATTTTGTCCTTGCCCCAGCAAATCGAATGTCACATGTTCAGTTGCTCGAAGAGTGACTGTCAGAACACGGTTTAGCAAGAGTTCCTTCAGCTTCTCAAATGGTTATTTTTCAGATGCGTCTAAGGAAGTCATATTCAACGGTAAACACAAAACGCGTCCTCTTATAGTCAAAAAGGCCAGTTGCTTGGTACCTTTATGAACACTGCACCAGAGCTCGAGACGTTCGACCCACTGTTCAGTCTGATATGAATCGCTATGCAAGTTCAAATGTTCGGTGGCCAATGACTCCATGCCGCGACGCCAAATGTCAGAACTGAATCTTCCCGGTCAACCGCAATAATGGGATAATTTATACCCGGACTGAGCCCGACGAGAACTGATTTAGTTGGCTTATTGGGCTTCTTATCCAGAGTGTGGAAAATTCCCGGTGGAGACTAATCTATGGTGCCACTGTTGAGATCTTAGTGTCGTATGAACACCAAGGATTAAAGAAATTTCCAATGGGAGCATATCAGATCCGGTCAGTGCTCTATGCTTATCTGTTTTTATCTTTTACACCGCCCTAAATCTGTGATACGACAGTTAGCCAAGATGCAAGTTACCTGAAAATGAAATGACACATCGCAAGCATATATTGCAGATCGCTAGATGTTGTGATAAGTAATTCGATCCCGCTAACTCGCCAACTCTGGTGAGAAGACTCTTCTCGTTTCGAGTCGTCTAGTTTAATTGGTGCTAAAACGACGGCTCACATAAGTTGCAAAGTGTTCATAACCAAATCCTGGCTCATAAACTTATTGGTCCACCCGATATCCCTAACCAGCTGTTGGGAGTGTTATGAACGCTGATGGGGGCAGATGACAATGCATACACCCGCGTGATATACGGTAATGCTGTCGTCCGGACAATGACAATGTCAACACAACGGATTTGTGAGTGCTTCTCTAACAAACGCCGGGGGATTTTCATGTTTCGCCTCTTGCATTCATGACAATGACGATATTCGCAGAGTCCCCGCCATGTAACGTATGTGCGTACGTGCTCACACCTATTTCATACGCATATAACTTTCTCCATCATTCAGAACCTGAACCATAACACTAGTTATGTGCACAACTTCTCTCAGTTTGTTCCCGTATTCTTTTACTTCGGACCGAAGCATAAGACCGCCCTCGTCAGACACGTGTCCTAATTTCCTATCTATTCGGTTTGCTCTGAGTCCTCACACGAAGCCGAAACTGGTGTCTATATTCGCTAATCAGTAGCCAGTTCTCCATTCCTGCATTTTTACCATGCCAGTAGCGATTCTCAGTTTATCAATCAAAATTCAAACACTGACTAGTTTGATTGTACTACAACTCGTGACAGAAAATGGCCGCTATGACATCAAAAACGAGACTGTAGCAAACAAGCTTGTGTCTCGGTAGCTTCATCTTCCGGTTGTTACATAGGAAGAGAGTGCATATAAAAGAGCGATGCTGGCAATGTTACCACATGATTGGTAGTGCAGACGGATTATTATTGTTCAATGAATTGTGAAAATGTCCTACTGCAGCTTCGAAGAAAACAGCAATTATTGTGCATCAGAGGGAGGGGGGGGGGAAGGAAGGAGGGAGGGAGGGGAGGTGAATCAGTTATCTCAATCAGATTTGGTCACTTTCATTCACCTAGACACGAACAGAGTGAAATCTAAACGTGAGCAAGCGAAAATGGTAACGGCACTGGCTTCAAATACTCGTTTTGGGAACAAATCCATAGATAGTGAACCCTAATTTCAACCGCCTCGGCAGTAGCTGATTGCCGCTTTTCACAAGGTTGGTGGGACCTCGTAAACCTGTATTGTTAGTAACATAAGAAATGGTAAGACGCGATGAAATCACTTTTGACTATAAGAGGACGCGTTTTGTGTTTACCGTTGAATATGACTTCCTTAGACGCATCTGAAAAATAACCATTTGAGAAGCTGAAGGAACTCTTGCTAAACCGTGTTCTGACAGTCACTCTTCGAGCAACTGAACATGTGACATTCGATTTGCTGGGGCAAGGACAAAATGTCTTATCGCGAGTTTATCCTGCAACTCAACCAACAGGCCGTCCTTGGCATGCACGGGGATCGTTTGGACGAGTAGCGCTGTAATCGCTTGATTGCAGGAATCAACAGCGTCAGTCTGCGGCTATGAATCCTGGAGCAGAAGGGCTGGAGTTTCTTAGAGGCCTGCAATATGATGACATGCATTTAGCCTCCACACTAGATACTGCAGTCCTGTTTTAACAACAACAACAACAACAACAAAACGTCCAACCCAATGCGTACGCGCCATAATCACCCAGTCTAGGTGCATCAGTCGAGCCAATCCAATGCCACACTGTCTCCTAAACCTGTCAACATATGCCATGCGGCGATTTCCGTTTACGTCTGACGTGCCGATTCTGTCAGGCTGTGTATCACGCTTGCTCAATAACTTGCCAACATACGAAAGGTATGCGAAAGATCCAAGCGCAACGTTGAAGGTGACTCAAAAGAATGAAAATGAACAAGTCAACATCACAAACACCCTGATGGCTACGGGCCAGCCTGATCAGTTTGTGCAAGCCGATATCATTTCAAGATGTATTCCAACATGAAATCATCATGGAGTTCATTATCCCGGAGAATGTGCTCAGTGTTACCTGCGCCCGTGCAACTACAGCGGCAACTTGTGTTCGGTTCAGGCAGTCACGTGCACAGTCAGACCATCTCGCGCGCACACACACACACACACACTTCGGACCATTGATCTATATTCCGTACATACATGGGCACGTAAATGTACACACGCATACACAATTGACAATGGTCACGCTCCACCCCGGACGGCACAGACAAATCATATGTTTTCACTTGTCCTACGACCTTGTGTGGTCTGATCCAGCTGTACGCTTGGCTTGTGTTTTCACTGGCATGTGACCGTGACTCGCGCACTTACCTGTTTGCATCTCTGTGACCATGCCTGTACGAGCATGTCGTGCGCCTGTGTTGGTCACACGTTCATCCGTACAGTCGTGCTTACGTTTAGCTTACCGATCTCGAGACAACACAACTGACGTATGCATTCATGGGGCAACTTGTCATCGCCCAACACTGTTAGGTGGAATGACTTTAGCAGTTTAGTCCCAGCGGCATACATGGTCCAGTCCGTTTCCTGATTTTGGCTAAAAGTCCACCCATTATGGGCTATGAGTCATTCACTTCCATTTCACTCTGCATCTGGCGCTCCCGTGGATCACGTGACGCTTCAGAAACTGGTGATACAAGGCTTTATCAATAATCTTAGTCTGTTTACTTCCTTAATGTGCAATAATGGTATAATAATTCAGCAATAGGGTCACGGCTAATTAGGGGCTGCCAAATGAGGAGAGTGACTGGTGGTGGCAGCAAGATTCGAACCCAAGGCAGGAAGGTTTGAAGTCCTGCCTGTTTACCGTTTGACCATCCCCGAGATGGCGGTGGAGTCGATGAAGTTGGAAGTCGACGGTGACTCGGTGTTCCTCAAGAGAATAGCGCTTCCTTGTGGCCAACGAGGGGAGGTTCTGAAAATATTGAGGGAAATGGAGCAAAATGACGTAATGACTCAAGTCAGTTCATCTTCTTGCGCAACTCCGATAGTAGTTGCAAGGAAAGTAAATGGGAAGACGCCACGTGTTCTGGTAGCTACAGACTGACCTTGAATCCACGATTACGGCGATGCGCAGCGTTTGCTGTCGAACAGGAGGATTTAATGAAATCCACCCTCGGCGGTGCATATTTTTGGGAATATTGATCTAGCTGACTCATACCCGTAGGTCTCACTGCTTCCCAAATCAAGACCACTAACCATCATCGACACAACTTGGGCATGTTTCGGTACAGTTTCTTACCTTCTGGTTTACACGTTTCATCGGTAAATTTTCAAGCTACCACTGACAAGGCGATTGATGGTTTGACGGGGTAATGGTGTGATGTGATCGTATTCGCTTGAAGCAGATCCTGGAAATACTTGTAAAGAAGAATCTACTGACCAAGCCCTCAAAATGAAAGCTTGGTGTCAGGGAATTGGAGTTACTTGATTTCACGATGAACGCCAACGGTTACCAGCTCGATCCTGATCGATTCAAAACCCATAGTCGAAATACAGTCATTAGGACATCCAGCACACTTGAGGTCGATCGTTGGTGGCTTACAGTCGATTGATACCGAAGTACGCGACGAGGGCACAACCGTTATTCCTCGCCCATTCATCCAAGATGCAGCAATGTACTGAGCAAGGTGAGAGAATCCTGCGGGATCTTGTGAATAAATGCCAAACATTAGCTCCAGTTGCACCATCTAAACAATTAGCGCTCATTATGAACGCGTCCAAAGTCGTACTCGGTGCGCTATTTGAAAAAGGTGGATCTACATTTCTCCACTCCTCAAAGCTGCTGAAAGAGGGTACTTTCAAATACTTAAGGAAACGCTGACCGTGTTTTGAGTTGTACATCATCTCCGTAATTGTTTGCATCGACGTTTGCGATTGTTACAAATCACCTAGCGTTTCAATTTCTATTCATCCCGAATAATTCCGTTGTCAAGTCTACAGCCGCCATGATGCCACGGCAAATTATTGCCTTTGCCTTAAATAATTACGACATTACATTGTTGGACTGGCAAATGGATCACGCGTGTTGATTTACTGTCAAAGTGCTCGCAGTTGCGGTGAACGAGCAGTGCAGTTTCATATAACCGGTCGCTCCTGTGTCGAGGGAGGAAGTGGGAAAATATACGAAAACCTACTACTCGTCGATTAAGTCTGCTATCAAGAAAGGCTGGCAACTGGAAGTGAGACAAAAGTATCCGGAGTTTTTCGTGCATCGAGAAGAATCGTGAGTGCAACCTGACGATGTGCTGTGCCGTGTTGATCAGCTGGTGATACCTCATCCTTTGTGTAGGACGGTTCTGGATGATTTGCATTGGGTCAGTTGGTCATGAAAAAGATGAGATCTTTGACTCGGTAAATGTGTTGGTGGCCAGAACTGGGTGCAGATATATGTACAACAGTCAGAAGCTGCGATGCGTGCTTGTACAAAACTGAGTAGGAACTAAATAACTGAAGCCCATCGTGTGACGGTTACATGCTGTGGCAACATGTACATGCCGCTTTCTGTGATCCGTGTCTGAACAACTATCATTCCATCCTATTGATTGGCGCCTACTTAAAATGGCCCATGGTATCTATAACATGCATGCCACCCACGTCTTTCGTGATCCAGCTTTTGAGAAATTGCTTCAATTGTGAAGGCATTCCATAAGTGATTGTCACTGATAATGACTCCCAATTCTGTGCATTCGAGGTGAAGTGTCGGTCAGATGGCACTGGCTGTTGACATCTTCAAACGGCACTTTGTATAAATATATATATCACCTTTTTCTACCCTTCAGGAATCCGTCAGCTAAACTCCGCCTATGGTTTCATAGAGGTACCAGAATAAAATGCATGTAACTAGTTCTGTTAAATTAAACTCTTTGGAAACTTAGGGTTCCGTGACTCAACGAATCCGATAGGCCACCAACTTCATAACAGTCTGTTTAATTGGTAGCCGATTTTACCAGAATAGTCTGGGCATCCTTCAAGGGGTTTCTTCGTTAGCTGGCAAGGATTAAAAACTACGCTTTCATAAATGTGGCCGAAAACAAATAAAATATGTAGAATTAAATAAACTCATTGTCAAAAATGATGCTCCGTTTCTCATGAAAGACTGGGATGAGTGTGGATACCTTCGTTGAAACTTTCCTACCTCAGCGGGCTAGTCAACTGCGAGATTAGATCATTCGTAATACCTAGACAGATAAAACGTATTGAAATCACTCCAACCCACGCCGTATCCCATGTGATCCTTCCTGAGCTAATACTGTTCCGTCGATAATATTTTGTGCAAGACCGCGTAGTGTCTTTTCACATTGTTCGTCCCGCTGCCATATTCCGGACTACTGGGCTAAGAACAATGATTCGGTTCGAGCCTAAAAGTTCGGAATGAAGCGAGAATACTACTGCAGGCATCCCAGAATTGGCATGTAAGTGCGCCTGATTCTTAGATCACTCAGTTCTAGTTAGTGGTTGGAAACGATCTGGATCAGTTTGGTACCCGTTTGCATTGACAATGAAACCTAGGAAATCCAATTCAGTGACACCGAATTTTCACTTGTTGGCTTTGATCGATTTATTTCGTTCCACAAACTCCTCCGGGAGCTATTGCAATCAGTGGTCATGTTCGTCATCGTTCATGGATCCAAAAAACCCAGCACATCATCCTGATACGTCATCTCCCCATCGATACCATGTATCACCTCGTCAATTGCAACCTGGTATATCCCGGACGACACGTGCAGTCCGAACGGCAAGAAACTGTACTGAAACATGCTCCACAGAATGGTGATGGTTGTTAGGGATTTGGAATCCGTGTGCAGCAGAATTTGCAAGTATGCATCAACCAGGTCAATTTTGAGAAGTATTTGCTGCCGACCATGCATTTCATGAAATCCCCCGGCTCCTAAGTAGTTGCTGCACACCTCCTTCACCGCGCATTGAGCGTAACCCGGTGATCGCCGCAAATCCGGGGTTTCTGCCCATCGCTGCTCATCGTCATCACAATCAGAGCCGCCTAAATGGATGAAGTCACATGCGCAATGACAACGTTTTGTCCTATCTTAATAAGCAACTTCAGAACACACTCTCTGGCAACACTGGCGCTTCAGAAACACCGGATCACCATCCATTTCCATCTTTGTGGATTCAATCGCTACGCCGCCTTTTGTTGTTGGAGCATTGTGCGAATAACTGCTGCAGAATAGGCCGATCCATCGGGGTCTCGGATGTTGTCAAGACGGTTAGTAATTTGTCGAATGCATAAAAGTCCTTCAAACCTATGATCGACGGACTGTCCACGGAAATCAGAAGTCGTACCAGAACATTCCCTCTTTTCAACCAACCCATCAATGTAGTCTCACCCAGCAGCGAAAGTTGATGACCAGTAACGCCATGAGATAGCACGTCAGTGAATTTTATGAGCACTTTAGACTGGATCAAGTCGAACACTGACTTCGGAAATAATAGGCTTGTAGCTCCTAGAATCCACAATGAATTGATTTCGCACTGCTTCACTGCTTTGAACAGAAATTGGTTGGAATCACTCGCCATTTTCAATGTGTTTACTGGGTTGACATCATCGGGGGTCACGTTATCCACAATGCATCTGGATTGGCGACACATCTTGGGGATATAGTCAGTTTTCCCACAGGAATGGCATACTGCATCACGGGAGCGACAGGTGGAACAGAGACGGGGTTTCGTCATACGAAAAGCAACTCTTCAGCCTCACTGGTTTGTGTCCAGGAGTCGTTTTGTTTTCTGGATTCGGTTGAGGTTTTCAATATGAACTGTTTGACACTCAAAGCTGAATGTGCTGTTAGTGCACCACCGAATGCTCGGCCGTCGCTTCGGAAACGTCACCGATATCTGTCCGCGTGGTGAGATGTAACTCCCCAGGTAACAAGATTTATCCACTTCAGCTAGAGCTTCCCTTGCTAAGAAGGGGTTTGGTGGTGAACCAACCCAGTCCTGTAGCAGCATTTTGCACTTTGAAGGTGCAAACGCATCCCAAACATTGTTACACTGTTGTTTAGGCTATCTAAAAGAGCTTACAACTTACCTGAATCTACACTCAGAAGAAGAATATCGTCCGCGCATTCCAAGTCCGACAGTTTACTTCCTGAACAAAGATCGATGCCGCTATTCTCACACGAGGGTAGGGCTATCTCAAGAATCAATCCAACTACAAAATTGAAGAGGAGGGTGAGAGAGGGCAACCCTGACGAACATCACTTTCCGTGGTGAACTCGGGTGAAAGATGGCCGTAAGCACGAATTCGACTCGGGCTGTTTGCATACAGACATTGGAGAAGAGAAATAAATTTCTTTGCTACGTCCTTCAATGAGAGGCAGCACCAGAGAACTGTGCGGTCGACTGAGTCAAACGCCGCTTTCAGATCAAGAAAGACTGAGAGCGTGGGCCTGCGGTAGATGTGTCTGTGCTCTAAGGTTTGCCGAAGAGTGAAAATGTGGTCGATACAACCCCTACCAGGTGTGAAGCTGGCTTGGTCCTCACGCGTACACATTTCGCGAGCACTGGATGTTCGGTGGAGAAAAAAGACCGGTGAGCAGTTTGTACGCGATACTTACCAAGCTAATCCCTCTCTGTGGCTCTCACAAGAGGACTTGTCACCTTTCTTGTAAATCGGCACAATCACCAATTCACACCATTCCCTAGGAATCTGCTCACTATCCCGAACAATACGGAGGAGTTTCGTTAACTCCGAAACCAAAGCTTCGCCTCTATCATTGAAAAGAGATGGAGACAACCCATCTGGTCCAGCGGCTTTGTACCTTTTCAACTAATTTATCTCCCGCACAATGTCCATCTCTGATGGAGGTGCGATATCCACCTGCATCGCTTTGTCAGCAGGTATATTTGGAAGGTCCACTGTTGAAGTGGGCCAACTGAATTGTTCCTTAAAGTACTCAGACCAACGGTCCAGGCGACATCCCTGAGAAAGAATCAGTGAGTCGACGGATTCCTTAATTAACTCACTTACGTTCCTCAGCGTATATGGCCACAAAGCTGTACCGGGTCCTGTCCCATGTAATGCTTGCTGAATCACTACAAAGACATACTTCCGACAAATGAGGGGACGGACTCACTGAAACTGCGCGGTTACGATGGTCATACTGCGCACCAGATAGACTGCATTACGATACTACCCTTTTAAACATCTTCATCGAGGATTCTCGAATTTCTTCGGTGAAGAAAACATGAATACTGCACATCACGTCAATGGGAACTCTTGCCTTCATGTCGAGTTTGCTCTGTAACCCAAATCAATGTGCGCCATTTCAAAACTAACAGCGAAATGCCAAGCAATTTCTTATACCATTGAGTGGCTTGTGCAAAAGCAGAGGCTTCAATAGAAGAAGCTATGAAATTAATACAATCGATTGTCGGATAGGCTATCCAAGTCAAATTGGGAAAGTTGCATAGCAACGTAGAGATTGAATTTCGGCAAACACACTGTTGTATTCAACTAAAGCGCCTACATAAAGTTTAGCTGCACGTAGCGCATACCCCGGGTCTGTGGTGAGTGATTTCGAGCTTTTGGATGAACCCCGTCGTAAGCAGTATGGGTTACAAGAAACGAAGAAGCAGTGACGTCAAAAACCCAAAGTTTCGTTAAGCGATTCTGATTCACCGGCAAATGTTAAGTTTTCTGGGTGAAGTAGTGAAGTACTTTGTTCCCGAATAGCAGAAGAAAATAACGCGGCCGATAATTTTGTCACCGCTATCTTTTACGAAGCTTTACGAACTGAAATGCTAGTCACCCATTCTGGAATAGAGCTGCGCCCATTAATCAACTGGAATGCAGTAAAACTACCGAAGTCTGGTGGCCTGCACACGTTATTCTTAGTCAAATCACAGTCAGCCCCGATAGATTTTTCTGTGTCTTTACTACATGTTCCAAATGAAGACTACAGGATCCACTTAAGAACTGCCGAAAGACCATCTGGGTAACGTCGCTTCAGACATCATCTGCCTACTATTATTAAACCCCACCCTCGGAGAGAAGCTATTGCAGTTGATAAAACCATGCTCTCAACCTGGGAAAAATTATGCTAATCAAATACGAGCACTGTGCTAACACTGGAGTACCACCACAATCTCTAACTGTCAACCGTAGTTTGTCATATTGATTTCAAAATCATCTTTATATCGATTAGTTCGATCTTCTAAGGACGACATTGGTAGCCGATACAGTATTCGACGAAATCGTGGGGATCGTGTGAGCATATTACTCGTCCGCCCGTGTTGTATGTTGAGGAATTGTTGAGCTCTGCACACGTTTCTGGAAGAATTTGGGACCGCTTCTCAACGGTACTATTTAACTGGTTCATCCACTGAAAAATGAAGAGCCTGGTTGAATAGTCAAGTGGACTGGCGCCGCAGACTCTTCACTGACTGTTATTTGGCCAACCCATGTGCCATTGGCACTCGCGTCGTTCAGTCCTGTCCTGTTATCCTTGTACTCGCGCGTGGGATTCCTGTCTGTTCCACGTTCTGCTTTGCTCCACTCCACCAATCCCACGCGGTTAGCTCCGCCTAAGACAGACGGATTCTCTGTGCTCGTCCGCTTGTCACACCACCATGCTTGGGCATACCGCACGACGCACTTGAATTTACGTTCGGTCTTGCGCACATGCTTTTGTTCCACCACTGATTACTGGATACACCAGTGGCAAAATGCGAAATATGATGGTTCGAAATTGACCAGCTTCCAGGTTCCGTCCCAACTCGTTACCTGAACTAGTTTGGTCATATTCGACGAATATTAGACACGAAGCTCTCAAAACAAACGCCATCCCTTGCACTATCCGTGGTGATGTTACTAGAATAAAGAACAAATGAAAGGATGCGTCAATGTGGACGCAAAACAATTAGGATTACAGTGAATCTATGATATTCACCATTAGGGGCTGAAATGGGTTCCAGTCAGCACTGATATTTTCGCGAACTATCACGCTAGTTTGTATTGATTTATTCTGTTGGTGATTATGAGCCAGACTTTAGTGGAAGCGGAAAAGTAATATGAAGCAGTTCTTCGGAATATTACTGTTTAAAATTGACCCGGATATTTGTTCATGACACACCGGACTCCTCATGCATCCTATAAGCTTTGACAATTGTCTCGTTGAATGTGAGTGCGATATTTTCAGCTTCTTTCATGGTTCCATTCAATAATATGCATCTTTCGTTTTCTTATTATGGAAACGTTCCACATCTGTTGCGTGTTATGTGAGCGGTTAGTTGTGACGGACAATTATGAAACGCTATCTTGTTTATTTATTCTAAAACACAATGTTTGCTATGGTAGCCAAAGCTGCGAAAAGGCAACTGTGGGTCGATAATTGGCCAGTGAAAAAATGTATTCGCATGCATGCACGCAAAATCCAGCCCAACCAATACAGAAAGGCACGTGACGACTATCTTAGAAAAGCAGTGTGGCCTTTCGAGGTCGAAATTCATGTTTTTATGCACCGAATCACAAGGGTGAAACCAAGGGGACCCAATAAGGCACCACAGTTCGGTTACCAAAGTAACCGCGACATGGTCTAGTAGCGCTATGGTTCCTCTTCGATGTTTCATTACGTCCAAAATTGAGTTCGACACGAGGCGTCCGCACTAGCGTGTTCTTATCACGTGACTATTCCGGAGTAAAGGCAGTCATCACGATTCACAGGGCAGCGGATTTGATATCAGGTGCGTTGGTGCATGTGTGCCTGCTGGTCTACCAAGTGGGAATCACTGGATCATCCGCTTTATTCCTATCCGACACACCTAAAAAGCGATGGTCATGCATATGCGACCATTAAACGCCATGCCTTGGTGAGCAAACGGTCGCGTCTGTCACGGCGAATCTAAGATCCTTAGCGTAGCATTTGTGGAACATGGAAATTTGCGGAATCTAGTATATGCATCCCATAACAAAATCTCTGACCACAGCCCCTTGATTTTCATCATTTGGGCACATATACTTGTTCTGTGATTTCCATTTCGTATAAAGGGTCTCATTCTAAATTGGAACACCTAGTTTCAGTCAAAAATCCTATGTTGGAACAAAAGTATCGAGAAAACATGAGGATTACCGGTGACTTATTTATTCAACTCTAAACATATGACCTAGTCAAAACCTGGTGTGGCCTTCTGCGGTCCTTCTTTCAGAGAACTGCAAAGCATCTTTTACACGTGCCTTTCACGATTAGGTGGATCGCATCCCGGCTGATATTGCTCTGTTCTCGTTTCAGTGCGGTCATGAGTTCAACTGTCGATGAATTAGCTTTACTTCTCTATATAATCGCCAGGGTAGGTTCTCAGCAGGTTGAGATCGAGGTTGCATACTGACCATGCTCTAGCCTTGATCGCACGGAACACTAATCAGCTTTTGGTTGCTTGTGAGCTCTGAGTGGCTGCATTATCAAGCAGGAATGCAGCATCTGGCTGGTGGTTTTCAGTCAATAATGATAGTAGATAATGTGACAGTGTGTGGATATTTGCGTCGGAGTCTTGCACACCATGTGATAATTCGAGTTAACTCAGGCCACTGGCAGAGAAAGCCTCAAACCTATGGTGAGTTTCTGTCATCAGTTCGTTGATCGGAACACCTCGTATTCGTCCTCAGTTCGTGGCAGTGGTAGTTCGAGTCATTTTCGATATGGATAATATAGTGAAGCTCGTTTCTTTCATTTCTTGATTTCTTCGTACGGTGTATGTATTGGACCTCTACCAGCCACTCCTATCGCTCCAGCCCACAATGACGATAAGAAGACGGTAACACCAAGGGACGGTATATTTACATGAGTTGGCAGCGCGGTATTTAAGGCGAAAATGGAACGTCCTCGAACTTGGGCGTCAAATCAGGTTAAAACATTGACGGGGTGACTGTTCGCCAACCAGTTTGAACTATTGACTAGTGACCCGATTTATACCGGGCTTCAGACAGCTGTTCAATAATCCAAGGATGTTAAGCCTTAGGTGATCTAAAGGCTTATCGATCATTGACCAGTCGACCCGACCTGGCATGCTCGAGCTGATTCGTGGCTTGTTTCGTGGATGGTCTATTTTGTGTCCTACTGACAGATATAGAACATGGTACGGGAGGCTCGAAGAATTGATCTGCGCTTGTCTCTATGTAAAAAGTATCCAATTTGTTCCATACATCTTAGCTGGGTTGTGTAATTTCATATCGTCGAGTGTTATCCCTTGATCTGTTGTGATTCCGGGCGGTCGTGTAAACTGCGCAGATTTTGGTACATTGATGATATCTTCCTTTTTTACCTAATTCAGTCAATCTTCCCAATGACACATGGTGGAATAAACGACAATGAACTTGGAGTTTGTCAAGGTTAGTGTAGCTCGGACTATCAGTCATGATATTTATCAGTTGGGTACAGCCACTAACCCGCTAACGTCATATCTTCCGGGGGCTTGTGTGGTAAAGGACTGCGGCAATCATGAGATGGGTCTTATTTTGAATTCACCGTTGTTGTAACCAAGGTGTTAGCACCCCCCCCCCTTCTCCACTTTAACGCCGAACTAAATTTGGTTCCGTTGCTTGTGTTCCCACGTACACTTTATAAACGAGTCAAGAGACCATGTTTAGTTTGTTGTTTGTTTGTTCTTTTCCCCTTGACCCAGTCGCCTGGACCAAGTGGGTGAAACCCAGCCTCCCTTCCCGCGCTTATGTGTCATTTATTTTATGACCTTTATTGCCACGAAAGTTTCGTCAGTAAAACTATATATTGTGTCTTTGAATTACATTCGTGATCAGCCCGTTTGCCGGTCGTCTTTAGACCGCCCGTTTCCACTGTCGCATTGCCCGATGTGAAACACACTGACACAGTGATTGGTCGTCTTTCACCGTCCGTCTCACACAATTGTCACTCCGTTGTTTATTGTGTGGATTGTCTCTCAATTCGTCCGTGTGCGCTTGGTACCCCGTCTGATGAGTGATTTGAAGTTCGGCCATTATTTTGTACATTGTAGCCGAATTGTTCACAGTTTCGTCATCTACGAGCCACTCGACCATTGAACGACAATTCGAAACAGTTCGTATTGCATATGTGAGCAACGGCTCACACGTCTAGTTGCATTCACATCCTAGTTTCGGTTCGTCTCCTGTCGAGAACTTCCCACACAGTCTTTTGTTTCAATAAAATCGAGCTGGCGTTGTAACGTATTGATTCACATATCGATGGATGAGACGAGCTAAGCAGATCGATCTTTTCATGACGAAACGGAACGAAATCACCAAATCAGCCACCAACAGTTACTCCCACCAGAACAAGAGGAATCAACCGATCAACGGTTAGGAGTCGTTTTAACCGAGCGAAGTAGAATGAAACAGTGAACTGCCAACAGTTGTTTTGACTGACAGGGACGAAATCAGCCAATCGGGTACGCAAATGAAAGACCCAGTCAGAAAATCCCGTAGTGGAAAGCGTTCTGGACCAATGCGCTTCGTACAATGGTTTGACTGTGGTCACCTTGCATCCTACATAAACTGCTTGTTTTTGTTCAATAAAACGAAATTGTTCAAAGGCAAAAAGGTCTTCTTACTAGAGCTATTGGGACAGATCAGAACAGGCATTAAGTAAGATCTCACTTGACAGATCGAGACGAACCTACGCTCTGCTGTATTTGGTAACACAGCAGCCCGAACAATGAACTAATAGCTCCAATGAAGACCACCTCATATAGAACCCATGGGATTAGTAGAAAACAATCGAGCCCTATAGATGGGGCCGAAATTCCTCAGTATCACCTCTGTTTAAATGAAATGAAGTGTCATATGCTATTTAGTGCTCCTGATTTTAGTAGGTAGAGTGAGAAAAAAGCCACGTGCAATCACCAAATTAGGGCGTTCTTCTTATTTGGTTTTGGTATATCTTTGTACACTCAACGCATTGCCTCGGGTCAACACGAGGTTTGTGAGCAGTCTATGTGAATGGACGAAAATCAACTATTGATGTGAGCTGGAGACAGAGTAACCAATTTGTTCAAAATCAGCGCCACACTGATCAGAGAAAAAAACACGTTTCAGTGTGAGTCTATTCCTCGTCCCAATACACTGTTATATATGAGCAAATACCTTTCTTCGTCGCTCTAGATATGTTCCTTTTTATTTTCAGGAAGACCGTCGGATGCCTTCGCGACCACACGAACGCAGTAAGAGAAACCCTGATTGTTAAGACGAAGTATCCGTCACTTCAAAAACTGCAGAAAATAATCTTCACAAGCTCAAATTAGAAGCATCCTTATGGCTCAACCGAGAAATGGCCTCAGCTGCGTTCATCGGTGACAGTTGTTGACCGTTGGTGGTCGTGGAGGGATTTAGAGCAATTGCTAACTACCTCGGGAAGTCAGAGGTTCGAATCCCCTTCATCACCGGTCACTTTGGCGGTAGACAGTAATCCACCGCCGTCCGGCTCGTTACCACACCTGACCTACTGGAACCTTATGTGGATGTCCGTCACTTCAAGTCTCAGGGTCCGAATGCCGGTTATCCCTAATAACGCAGTGAGCCTTTGTGGCTACGGGTATAGCCCTTTCATTGCACTCATACATAAGCATGTTATGAAAAAAATCACTAGTTCTAAGGGATGCGTTAGAGGGATTTATGCATGGTAAAATAGATCATTACACGTTTTATTCTAGTTGAGTTGATTTATATAGTGATCTGCCACTCCAGTTCTCTAAACCGAGTTGTGTTCATCAGAACTGCTTCGAATCTGCTGTCGCTCATCTTCTCGTTTTAATAGCGATGCGGCAATTTCCGAGGTCGGGAGTTTGTGCGTAACCTTTACCTTTCGAATAAAGATTTATTCTGCAGAATTTTTATAGTTTAACAACCAAAAATTGTATTTGAAAAAACTTGCGTTGTAGTTAAAGAGCCTTACGTCACAGTTCAGTAACCTTACAAGGCTCTTAAACTACGGAATTCGGAACTCAAACTACGGAAAATGCTATGATCTAAACACTTTAGGATATCTCTTGAGTTTGATAGCGTCTAAGGTGTATTGTAGATGTTTAGAGTGAAATATAACCGGACCTTGTGCGTTGGCTACACGCCCAATCCTATTTTAATGAGGGAAACAGCGAACCAAGTAAGTAACGTTCTCTGCACAGGTGACCGATGTGAGCAGGGACCAGTGTCCTTTCGGGGCCGTTGTTCGAGTTCGATATGCAAAATGCAAAAACGCAGAAAATTCTATGGGCACAAATCTCAGCAAGTGTCTCCTTGGGAACGCACACACTAGTCGAACACCAACAGGGCTGACATTAACCTGCTCACTACACTGAAAGGTACCTGGATACAATAACAACAAGTAAACAAAAAAACGTCCCCTGTCTTATAGTTTGACCCCATAGTAATCCTTATTTGACGTAAATTCTTCTTTGTCTTGTAATGGAAAATCCGCTTGCATTTTTCACATTGAAAAGTCCAACGCCGCGAGCCGGAATCGAACCGGCGACCCTCCGCATACCGGACGGATGCTCTGTCAGCTGAGCTATCATAGAAACTGGACATTTTCGACATACGGTGCGTATTCGAGCCGCGAAAACAATTCTTATTTACCTTCAATTAGTGTTTCCTTATTGTAGATTAGGCGCGTCGAAGTAATATGATCAGCAACAATGAAACTACGTTACCGTGTGATCAGACCAAATCGTTGGAATTTCGGCAGGTCATGTCAGTTGGGATACAGATTTTTCACTAACCCAACCAAATACATTTTCGAGACGAGCTTTGTAGATTTGTCCAGGAAGCGAGTCAGGAGAAGAATAGACAGTGTGGAACATCGCCGAGTTGCGTTAAGAACAAGTAGTAAAATAGGCTGTGACGGACATGTTACACATCGTTGATAGCGACCGCAGTACCCACAAGACACCCTAATCAGCAGCGTTTTCCCCTATCAGTCTTTCATATTTTGTTCGTAGTTTTGTAATTTCTAACATCTTAGATACTATTTCGGTAAGAAACAAGAAGTACTGGAAAATCCCACCTTAAGTAAACCCTTAATTGGTGTTCTGATTAAAAACTGTTTCATCAGATTGAACAAATAGTATCTGAAATCGTACGTGATATTCGGTCCCTCTAGGCCGCATCATATTTATTCCACGGGTCTCTTCATGTGTGTGTTTGTTTGACAGTGTATTGGAAAACCGCCTAGTTTCCGTCAAGACGGCCGGATACAATCATTTGATACACAACATTGACAACCACGTGCTACTTTTGACCAATGTATGGATTAAGTATTCCCTATCATCTTTTAGTAGGAGGGTGCTGCTCTTGTCCTTTGTTAGTTTATCACAGATGATGGTATTTTGACCTTTGAAATGAGGTATGTTTTATATTTCAAATCTACTCACCATCACCTATCCCCGGTAAACTTATCTACCAGCTCATTTTCTACTCTGTTTTGTATTCGTGCAAATCGATTTGGATTAAAATATTTTACCCTGCTGAATGGCTTACATGAGGGCTTCAGTGAACGGGTGATAAGTAGACCTTTATTGATTACTGAATAAAATCCCACTTAGTGCGAACTACGCAGCGGCCATTGAAATATGTTCGAAGGGTTGCAAACTGCCGAATTCTTGTTGAAAACCATCAGCAATGCACACTTTAGAAAACTCCTCATTAGTTTTTGGATTTAGTCTGCTGACGCAATGAACGTTCGCTTCCTTTCATTTACCTCCTTTCACTATATAACAATAGTACTCTGTTTTAGGAGGGAGTTGTGGTCATTTTGGGAGGGAGGGGGGAGGTAATCGGCGGCTTCGCGGGGATTCTAACCCGAGACAGAAAGGATTAAAATCAGCCAAGATGAACTTTCAGGATTGTCGTCCCGCAGCTGAGTGACTCACAGGTAAACGAACCCCAGGTTCCAAAGCAGAGAACACAAGTGCGTTTTACTACGTGTACTATAGGACAGATTATCAAACAATAATAATAACATACTCCGAATCGTGGGCAAAGCGACCATAAAATCAAAACTGTCAACAAAGGCTTCTAAAGGCCCAGGCAACAACAGACAAGAAACACTCGAGACGGCAATGTAGGAGCAAGTCAAATGATGTACAAAGAAGGTCTTTATTTATATGGGCATTTTGACCAATCGAAGGTCAGATGAGAAGTAATGGTTCGACGGAACACACACACACAAGCGTAGCGGAGAGCAAACGGGATATCATATCTATGAGAAAGTGCATGATCATCGAAGGATGGCCAAGTTCAGTCATTCACATAGACAAGGCAAACAGTGGGAGGAAGCTAATTACATCCAAACGTTTGGGCCTTGTCAAATAATTCAGGCAGTTATGATGTCATAGCAGAAGGGGTCATGGATACCGGTGAGCCATTCCAAAACCTCAGACAAAGGTTACGTAAGTGATAAAATCAGACAGATAAAATCAGCAATTATACAAATGACAACCAAGGTCAATCGACACCTGACATAGAAACAAAGCTAAATTTTTGTGATGCAAAGGGATTGAACAAACAAATTATCACTTGGTCTTAGAAGTGAATGAGTGGTGGTCAGTGGTCGTGGAAACCGACGGTGAAAGTGCAAGAAAAGCAAGCGAACTGTTTGGTGAATGCAATACAAAACTATAATAGAAAGTAGGGGTAGGTTGTCGACGTTTCGGTCACGACTACGCTGTGTTATTAAGTAATAAAATTCTACCATAACATTTCATGTGGTGTGTCGATTTTTCGGTGCACTCCGAACCGATCTCGGTTCTGACACAGAAAGTATGGGATCTGACCTAAACTAGGTTTACGGAGTTTCTCGATATGGCAAGCCAAATTTCCATGTGCAATTTCAATAAATCTTTTGAATGACCTTTCGACCACCGCCAGTGATTATTTCAGATAAAGGTAGCAGATATATGAAAAAGTGGGTTCAATTCTCAATGAAGCCGGCTATTTGGACGTGCAATATTAACGCGTATCAACCGTTCAAATGTATTGTGATCACTATTATTAGGTCATAAGCGGAGTAATTTTATCCTCTGTTCTACTCAGGCCAGAAAATGGTTTCGATCAATTTCAGAGTCCAGTCTTTCCTAAAAAGTGTTATGAGGCATCAAGTTACAACCGTTTTTGTGTTTTATCAAATAGCTGACAGTATGCGTATGCGTTTGAAGCCTCTGATTTTCCTATTAGATTTCCATAGGAAACTATGTGAAACCATTAACGTTAATCATTTTCGAAGTCATCTGGGATGAAACACTCAAAAATCTGCAACTGAGTAGTAGGAGATTAGATTTGTACAGCTGCACAGTGCTTCCCTCGTTCTCAATGGCGAGTTGAGCGTTGAACCTGCACCCAAAAATTTATTGAAAAATTCAAGTACATTT
Organism: Fasciola hepatica; assembly: GCA_948099385.1. Taxonomy (NCBI): domain Eukaryota; kingdom Metazoa; phylum Platyhelminthes; class Trematoda; order Plagiorchiida; family Fasciolidae; genus Fasciola; species Fasciola hepatica. The sequence goes on along the minus strand of CANUEZ040000043.1, from coordinate 30,849,305 downwards.
ATTACAGAGGCCTTCACACAACCAATTATCGAATATAGCTTTGACATTACCCTGTTTGCCACGACCCTTTCGTTCATCTGACATAAACCGCGGATCAGTATCGCCCAGTTTGCTGCGTTTTGGGTGGTACCCAATTGACCAATCATGTTCGTCCATGTACCGCACTGAGGTCATGTGTTAGGTTACACGTTCTTTTTGTTTTTACGGTGAACCTTTGCTCAGCACCGTCTTCGTTCCGATTTGCGAGTTATCAGCTCTAATGACAGTAAAGAAAAACAAAATGCAAGACTTTGCGTTTGCCTGGTATCTAGGACGAATGACAACGGAAAAAAATGCATCCCAAAAGTTTTGGGGAAATACATCTCACCAAAAATGATAAGTTTCACCATCCCACTGTGGATCACTATATAAGAGCAGTAATATTTTCAATTCTGAAATGCGTACCGAGTGGTTTCTCCTATCCCGAATGAGCGACTCACTTGCACTACCCATTCTGGAACATCGATGTGACGGGTAATCTGTGCGTGGAAAAAGGGTGTACTTGTTGGAGACAGATTCGCACTTGACCAAAAGAAGATCTCTTCGCACTGAGATGTGCTGACACACTGTACTGAAAGGATTGAATTCAGTCATTTCTGTGGAGTCATGAGAACAATCAAGAAGAGATTGAAATCCTGACCTACAGACAGGTTAGAACAAACGCATAACGAAAGACTGTCGCTGGTATTAAAAGTTTTAACCATACTTTGCAGCATGGCCTTTGCTGAAGTTCATTTCCAATGCCGGATGCAACTTAAACGATCGAGTTTATATTCAAAAATGAAGAGTGATTTAAACCAATAACCCTTCGCCTGTGTATATTTTTCAAATGGAATTTCATGTTGACCGATATCTAAGTAAACCAACTCTAGCGGGATGCAAAAGGAAATGCAATTTCAACGTTCCCTTTTTTCGCCGGTGTTTCGTCTACAAAAATGTTGGAATGGGAAATTTATGGTTTAATCAGCTATTGGCAAACACGTCTTTGTGCTGCATTCGGTTACCTTTGAGTATTCGTGTGTGTGTGTGTGTGTGTGTGTGTGTGTGTGTGTGTGTGTGTGTGTGTGTGTGTGTGTGATAGAAAGACAATGAAGTGATCCATCAACGAGTATTGTTCTGCCGTAATAGTTTCACGTTCACCAGTAAAACGCGGAGCAGTTTCGAAACCCCTCGAGAGGAGGGCAGTGGTCTACCAACGCAATTCGACTCCTGACTGATTGAAAAATGGCAGTTGCAGACGTGAAACTAATGGATTGATATTCGGTTCATGTACAGCATTTATAAGTCCCGTAGGATACTCTGATGCAGGCAATAGACATCCTGTTGGGTAACAGTTTCGACTCGTATCGCTAAAGGCGAATCGGCCTCCGATCACTTAAACTAATAAATACGCTCCTTAGATCAAATTTCGTTTTTGAATCTGTGCGAATAAGTCTGCCATGTACAAGTACAGTTTACGCAATGAGCGAATTTTCTTCCTACTGCACTCACTCGTTCTCACGTTTATTTATTCATATATTATGAACCGAAGTAATGTTGGCACATGGGCATAGGCAGCTCGGGGCATACACTTCAATTTGTTACGTCAACGGGGATAAAGGATGTGGTTGCAATGAAGTCTCTGTTTCTAACGAAAACGAGCGGTGATCACGACACTATGGAGACAGCGACAGCAATTCGACACACGCCCTATTTTCCCGGCGACTAACGACGGGGACAGACATATTGATAGGGTCTTCAGATGTGTGCTGAATGCAGCGCTTCTTCGTGGCGGTCACACGAGTACGATGCGCAGGGACACAGAAAGAAAACTCAATGAACCGAAGCTCAGCAGGCCAATAAGCAAGCACCACCACTTACATCAGGTAGTGCAGGAACGGCGGCCTGTGCCACAGTGTTACGTGCTCATGTAGGTATCGATGGCGTAGGCTAAGAACAAACTATCCACGCATGTTGTTGACGTGTGCACTTGTGCTTGAGGCTCCATTAGTTGTTTAGATAAAAATATTGCATCTGAATAAGAAGGAATAAACAAGTTGACTCACTAGGATCTTCAGGGCTAGCTGTCAAAACAGAGGGACTATTCCGTTCTTCGAAATTCTTAACAAGTTGAGTGTAGCAACAAACCTATGACTCAAAATGCCACCGGGTCAATATGATGTACGGGCATGAGATAAATGTTTGTGCTCTCGGTTAATTATTATCGGAGAAAATGCTTTCAAAGAACTGGAGCTTATTTGAGCTGATTCGCCATTTTCAGCAAGTCAAATACACCGAAAGATGAATGCTCAGCAGTAGAATTAGTGCTAGTTACAACTGCACTGTTCGCTTAGGTGTGCTATTTGAGTTAACTGCACTTATTATCCGCACGTCGACGGCTAAAATCGATTTAAGATTATCACTGATACCTCGTCCACAAGAAGCTGACCGTACAAAACGAAGTGGATCTGATAGTTTCGTGGTCAAGTGTACTCAAACCACTCAAAAATAAAATCTTTACTAAAACCGAATATTGAGATTATTCCTTTCTTGTGCTTGCTTCACGTTCGGTTGCCCGAGGGTAAGCAATAATCATTTGTGTGCACAGGGCTTATTCTCGTGATAGCTGGAAGAGTACACTAAGTGCTTAATTACTAACAGCTGGAGACAAATAACAAGCCCCAAGTAATGCGTTAAATACATTCATCAAGCTCAGTGCATTTTGACCTACAACACCATCAGACTGAATGAACCAATTAAAAACGGTGATGATTTCAGCTTCTTTCTTTTCAAGCTGAAATGACAGAAATAGACTACAATGATTCAATTTTACTCGGAAAGTCATCGACTTGGATGGCGTTTCGAAAAGCTTTTCATTCAAGATCATGCCAAATGGAACTGTTCAGTCATTCAATCTCTGAAAAGGATCCGCTTCTTTTGAAATACTTTTATTTTGATAGTAAATGAGAAACTTAAAGTTTGACTTTATGCCTAAAATAGGGTTAAGAGTATTCTTATGATACAGTGGCGGGGTACTTGTTGGACTACAGAATCCAGGCATACAAAGACATTTATACGTACATACGCTCCAGAGCCACAATCAGTCTGGAAAAAATTCTATCATCATCACAGAACCCGTCAAATGCGGCTACTTTTTCTCCGTTCTCAAAACAAAAACACGGAGCTCCGTTCATCGCTTTCTTTCTTCAGCCAGTATATGGCTAATTTTCATACCTTAGCGTAGTTAGCACATCTTATTTGTGATGCTCATAATGTGCTCTCTTGTACTCTGTTTTATCGAATAAATTCATGGAACCGTGACTCGTAGCGGATCAAGAAACATTACGTTCCCTGCTTTGCGTATTGACTCTTGCGTTTGGGACACCGTGTGTGCATGGTCGCGAGGAAATAGTCATCATATTCACCTAACGCACGTTGAATTGCCAGCACATGGTCAAGACATTCAACTATCGTCTGATCAACCGGAATCCGTCAATCTGACGTGGAGTAGAGACGACGAAAGCATGCCGGAAAATTGCCACGTGCATGCCTATGAAAGTGGCCTTTTCATGCATGAGGTCACCTATGATGGACGACTTGACTAGGTTTGATGTCAGGATTACGGCTGAGATTGATACTGGGGTCAACTATGAAATCTTGACAACCGGAATGAGACGTTGGTGACAGCACTTGTGGCCATAATTGAACGAATTGCAAACCGAAGAAACGCATATGCAACTGGTTGTTTTCTCACTATCGCAATCTTTCGACCCCACAGTCTTTTGTTCACCAGAATTTCATTCATTGAGTTGTCAATGTTCGAAGTTGGTGAGAAGTGAGCGCTACATTTGACGCACCACAAGTGGTGAATTAAAACATGAAGCTAAACCTAGTGAGCCATCCCGGATGGCCAGGTGCAATATATGCGCCTCACAATCCTATGCACCACCGTGTTCGCGTCCTATTTGGGACCAGGCAAGATGCATTATTATAGATTTCGAACCACCACAGTATAAGTGTACGTTGTTTTTCAATGATAAGCTTGGTTTTGAAACCACACAGTGAATCATTACGTAAGTAGTTTCCATCTGTTTCGACTCAAACACATCTTAAATTGTACCCAAATGTCACAGTGAAAGTTGCGCGACTCAATGCAGGCCTTGAATTCCGGGCAAATGAGAGAGAGAAGGCACACTGTACCCAGGCGATGTCATTCCCAGTTCTGGGTTTAGCCCACCACCTGTGTGTACATTTCTGTCTCTATTCCACCGCGACAAGTCACTGCAGATAATTGAAATGACTGTTGTACATAGGATGTTGTCCATTATGGGAACAATGAAGGCTCCAGGCCCAATTAAATCATCATCCGTTCTACTAAGAGATGCTGGTAATGCCATTCCAACCGTCTCTGTTCTGTGAGCACTGTTAAGACTAAAAGGAAAAAGGCCATCAGAGTCAGTGTGTCTACCGAAGAAAAATCCCGAGACATATGTGAAAGCACGCATACATATGACATGTCATCATCGAAGCTACAGATGATCTGATAGACTCACAACACATTGCACACCGCGCCGGAAGCCTCGCTGAACTCGGTCAACCCCATAACAGGGGATTTGTGTGGAACTTTCAGAGCTATTAGAACCATATTTTCGTACTCTGAAATTATCTCTGATAACCTGAAAAACTGGTATTGTTCTTGCTGTTATAGGCTGTTATGTCGGGATGTGCACAGTTCAAATCTGTTGACAGCTGCAAATTCTCTGCCACCACGTCGTATCGTAGAACTTCTGAACTTGCTGTTCACTTGGCTATGAGACAATATTCATAATTCAGACGAATTCATACGTAATTTTATATTTACAACTTTCCAGAAAAATCATTACAGTTTATAACGCCCAGAACAATTTGTTCCATCTATCCATACTGTAAGATCGATTCACAGTCCTAGCTTGAACCGTTTCACAGAGGTTTGCTCCATTTCCGTTTATTCTGAAGACAGACAAATCAACTGAATGCCCTGAGCCTCGCTCTACGCAGCTATGATAAAGACCGGAATGAAAATTGATAGCTTGGCAGGCTGATTTTCTCCGTCCTTTAGACGTGAACACAACCAAGGCAGCCTTCACGATCGATAATCAGCCGCGGTGAATTGTGCACGCATACGCGCTCGCTCCGCTTTCATGTGTATGATGCACCGGGATTGCGTTTTTTGGCTGTGCCAATAATCATGTGATCGCTGGTGTGTCTGTTCCGAGTGCTTTCCCGTTATCTGGCTGAGCGTACGGGCGTGGAATGTGGCCTATCATTTCATGCGGGGTACAATTTTGTCCCCGTCACTGCCAACAAGCCTAACGACGTTTGGTCGGTTACTCCTGTACCACCCCCAACATGGGCTTACCACGATTGAGGTGTATCTTCATTAGTGCTATCACCAAACACCAACACAGCCGTCATCCCAGCTGCGATGGTCACGTGCGCTTCTAAATGTTAGGACGTACTATCGGGCTTGGTTCCACATACGCTCAACCCCGTCACCGCGAATTTTCCACCCTTTCTGCACGAGTTCATTCCACACCGGCTGTAAAATCGAACCACTTTTTCTGAATTTTGAAGCGGCTTTTTCACTCCGATTGAGAATGCCCAAGTTTGATACGTGACAGAACTTATTGTCACCCTCTCTGTTTGTGCCGTCCGAATGGTCTCTTCCCCCCCCCCCTCCGAAAAAAAAATTTAAAAAGGATCCAAAAAGCACGTCTCAAGATGTATAGACGGGAGTTCGAACCCCGGAGGCGTTTAAAGGCGTTTAACATTTGGATCCACTTATTTTTCAAACATCCCACACCGTGCGTCGGAGTCCAGCATGCCCATGTACCCAACGGTTGGTCACTGGTTGGTCCATGGGGAAGTCCTGGTGCAGGTAGTCAAACTACAAGTTAGTCCACGGTGGTAACTGCCTTGTTCCAATGTAATTAGGGAGAGATAAACTGTAGGATTCATTTTCGAAAGGCCCTAAGCGCCTTGGTGCGTCCTCGTAGCTCAGCTGGTGGAGCATGCGGGGTAAGGGACCGTAGCTGGCGAACATGAGTGGATTTCAATTCTGCCGCGCTGAACGACTTTCAACATTTGTCAAATCTACCAAACCGTACTTTATAACCAGAAATGCTTTTGGTGGATGCTGCGGTGGAAATTCACTTCAATACATGCAGTCAGTTCACTTTCAGATACATCATATTCCATAAACGATAATTTGTCAAGACTTGTAGCGTTGGTGATCAAAAAATGTTAAATTGAAACAAATTTTCTGTACCCCTGCAAGTGGCAATTCCAGTTAACGACACGGTTGTTTGTTTGTTACTTCCTCAAAAATCACTGGTAATTTAGTAGAAAGAAGTATAGAAATCAGCCAGCTCCATAATCCTCTTGTGTCTCATCATGAAGTAGTTTGACCACAGTAACCTTGAAATGACAGGAAATTCGCCAACAATGGGTTAATGAACTAGTCTACTGACATAACCTGAGCTTGCGTAATCCCGAAATTGTACGGGAAAGACCAACTAAAAGAGTCGTTTGTACTTCCTCTGGACACGGGTTGAAAAATTTCAGTTGAGTGAATGCACCTGCAGCGTATAAGTAGGAAACTTTCCACAAGACCGAACAAAACACCATCTCGGGATATTATGAGGTCAATGAAATGCGCGGTCAAAACCATAAAAACATACATTGACTTAATCCTTTGAATTAGCACTAAACTGAGACAAAGTCGCTTTCCTTTTAAATTTTGCTCTAGTATTTCGAAACAGACAAAAGCCACAAAACTTTGGAGAAAAGTGAAAATTTCCGCCAACAAATTCTTTTGCAAATTATCAACTTGAAGAACATTCTGCAGTCCAAAAAATCTGAGCCATTCGTTGACCAGATTGCTGAACTGGTTATCGAACTGAAGTGTATCTGCACCCGAATTCCGTGGAAAAAGTGGCGCACTCTTGGATGAGATACATTTCGTTTTTTAGTGACCAGATGTTTAACCCATTGATTCGACCAGTTAAATCTATCTTTCAAAGATTCTACTTGATTATTCTGCCGGATGCACAAGGTACACGGTGTGAAAAAGTTTCTGGCTGCTAGTATATTTATATCGTGTAATAATACTATTATTATTATTGATAATTCATGCTTACAATAGTTACTTTTTGCACACCAGTATGGCTTAATGACCGTTTATTTTGCCCAAGAATTATGTCATACATGAGGCCTCTTTTTAAGGTCAAGCTTTGCGTAATGACCGTTACGAAACACACACACACACACATAAATTGAAAAATGAAATAAAAGCTTTGAAAGTTTTTAGTCTTCTGGAAATTTTTGTAATATAGTTGCAGAAAGGAGAACAGCTATTTAATAGAAATATTAGCCACACAAATTTTGATATCAATTTCTCGCATGAGAACACGGTTAAATTCCAACTTGAACAGATGCTACACTGATCGATAAAGTAGTTCGCAATCAGTTCAATTCTGGCGCTGACATGTTTGCAACTAACCTAATCAGATGACTCAGGTCAGAGTTGAAGAGAACTGCACAGAAAGAAAACAGATTTTCACCAGTAAACATGCCGCATGACAGGGGTCCATTTATTAAGCGAATTCCAACAAACAAATCCCTGAGTAAAATGAATGAGCTGACAAGTGAACGTCCAGTGGTCGACTATGACCCACACTCTTCGTGGGGAATGATAAATATGCATCTTAGTCCCCCAACTTATCTACAAAAATAACTCGACTGGTTTACCTCGGCTAGTCAGGGTGCACCAGGAATCCCCGTGGGATTTCGGTTGTGGAAATTATTTTCTACATTGGTGTTAGGTGGTATTTTTGTTGAATAGCAGAGTCAACTAATGACCACGTGCAACGAAGGGTGGGGCACGACTCGTGAGATTCAGAAAGGACAGGCAAGGACAAAACAAAGGACAAATCTATAAGCATTTCAATCATCATCACAGAAAATCTGGTTGGTCTTATACTGTGTGGAAGATAACTGATATTGGACAAATGAACTAAGATAATTGAAAATCAACGAACTGACTAGGCGAATGTAGGAATAGAACGAGGTTTAGGGACACACGCCGAACAGGTTTGTGCATGTCAAGGTACACAACGCCTCGGGAAACAACGCGGCCACTGAATGAAATCATTCAGAGGGGGAAAAACCTGCCTCCGATTGGGAAAATTGCGGATACAGTTGTACTTGCCAGGTGAACTGAAGTAGAGCGATCCCCGTAACGCGTCAACATAATCCACACTTAAAATGCGAGTTTAGGCCGTTGGACTCAGTGCTCGCAGTGTGACGGTTAAAGGTACCCTATTTTGTTTTCTCATTCTGCTCGGAGATAACGATCAGATTTCGCAAGCTTGTTCTTATTTACTACAAAAGCAAACAAGGCTGTGACGAACAAGGTGTTTTGTCATCGTAAATTGACGTTGAATCCTCGGTTACTATCATCGTTTACGTTGCATTTGATATTGTTGATGATAATGATGATGCCAAAGACGACGACGACGACGATGATGATGATGATGAAGATGATGATGATGAAGATGATGATGAAGATGACGATGATGATGATGATGATGATGGTGATGATGATGTTGAGGAGGAGGAGGAGGAGGAGGAGGATGGTGATGGTGATGATGTAGTAAGATGAAAAGCATGACAGGAGAAACAGTGTTCCAACACAGTTGAAGACCATGCTTAAAAAATTACAAAGGATTCTTTACTCAAACAAGGTAGCGTGCGATCTGGCAAAGAAACACAAATGAAAAAGAAATAGTGCACTTACTAGATCCAGTTCGAAAAATTAACCATGGAGATATTCAAATTGTACGGAATTCATATGTCTAGAGTCAGCACAATCATAAGATAAAATCAACTGGAGCAACTGCTCCAACTGTGGAATTTTCAAACCAAGCGGGTTAAAAGAAGTCGAAAGGGGAACCAAAGCAATCAGTCAGTCAGTAGTAATAGTAGTAGTATTAGTGTTAGTATTAGTATTAGTATTAGTATTAGTATTAGTATTAGTAGTAGTAGTAGTAGTAGTAGTAGTAGTAGTAGGTTTGCTTACACCTTGTTTTACTTTACGGAATTACGTTGGTTCTCGGTCGAAAACAAATCGTGTGTTTGGGTTAGTTACATGGGATTGTCAAACAGAATGTTTTACCGATATGTTATCAAAAAGTGTGGTGAGTAGACGTCGGAACTAAACAATTCTAAGTGGACACGTGAACGAGCAATGACGAACGACCATCGAAATCGCAGATACTGATGGCCCGAGTTGGATGGCTTTATGCCCGTTTCGGTAAAAGAGATACAGATTGTGCTGTAAATTCAAGAATAATATTAATAATAGACCCCAACACCTTCGTTGCTACATTAAATCGAAGCCCCGCTCAAAACATCAGTGTCAGTAATTTTAGAGACAGGCAGAGAGAGAGAGAGAGAGAGAGAGAGAGAGAGATGGATGTGAGGTCTGGAATAAGGCAGTCTTCAAGCGGGGACTGGCCAGTGTGACAAGATGCATACTAGACCACGGAGACAACCGAGAAGAGAGATCAAAAAGGTAGGTAATAAACGAGGGGATAGCTAGAAATTGAACGAATGTAAATATCTACCAAGTCCACTAATCCAATCGTCAACGATGTACAGAACGTGTGTGTGTGTCAGACGATGAGATGACTATTTGGGTGAGCGACTCAGGTAGCAAGTTGCACAAGCAAGCGGACAGCGGACGGTAACGAACATGGGATGGAAAAAGGGTACATACGGAAGGGACGCTTAGAGAACACATATCGGTCAGCGTATGTTTGACATTCAGTGTATGCTGATAGAAGTTCTGATTGGTACAGCATAGTGAATTTAGCAGTAGCTATCAGTACAATATGTGCATGCCTTTGCTCTTACAAGTCCCCCACTTCTGTTCATTTATTTATTTAGATAGCCGATCAATGAACTGCCGGGGCTGACTGAGTAGAAAATCAGAATATTCATCTAAGATCTAAAAGCCGCAGTAGAAAAGCAGATATTTCATCTATTTGACCAATGTGCCATACCCAGATCCAATGAATCCAAAAACCAGTCTCAACTCTCATCGTTGTGGCTCTCATTCCTGTCCTACAATTACCTCGCAATAAAATATATTAGCATATCTGCAAGGTCAAGTAATGATAACAATAATAACCGTTCATGCTGCTTCATATCTGCCAAGTAATAATTCTGGAAGAATCGGTACTTCTGGAGTTCTTGATGGAACTGTGGATAACTATGCATTGATCACTTGGCAGAGAATGAAGTTTCACAACGCAACAAGTCCGTCGGACTGTAAGCACACATTTTATTTTAAGCCTCTTTCACCCCAGAACCAAGTCCGCGTTTGTGTTTTGTTCAGAGAAATGTTTGGCTAAATCAATGATAAATTTGAGCTGCCAACGAGGCAACCAGTGTGCAACTACAATTAAAATGATTTAGATGAACCTCTGTCTGGGATCCCATAAAATCAACAAGTTATTTCAGCTCTGATGCAGCTTTACACTATGAAGTAGTTTGATTGCGGATAAAGGAATCAAAGTGTTGGAGAAACAAACGAGACAGCGTACTTGACAATAAAATAATGTATATATTTGACGGTCACTGAGAGATTAGCATAACAGAACAAAATATACCTAGTTCCAAACAAACGGGGTTTGCTACACGCTAATCTCGGTCCCCGTTCTCATATATCAGGGACTTCAAGTCATAGGGTCAGTTTCTGACCTACTCTCTACCAGTAAATTCGGCCCTTTTAGTCAAACGGTTTATTCGTTTTTTGCTTCCATTTGGATGCGTCCACTCTGGATTTTCCTTTTCAGTTACACTCAGTCACCACAAATGTAATCAATACTCCGAATTTTCGCGGTCACATTATGGTGAACACAATTACCTTAAAGTTTATGAATTCACTTTAACCGAGGGTGTGTTGTTCATTGCTCAACCGAACTGAATTGACAATTCGTTTTAGACATTCGTTAGATATTCAACCAAAATGCATTCATCCTCCCGATCCGCATACGCGAATTTCTCCCCGTCGTTGACAGGATTTTCCGCAGCTAAAACACCTTTTGTCATACTCTCCTTTTTACATCATACTTTGTTGCGTTCATCGATCGCAAGTCTCGGTGATGTTTTATCTCTCCTATTAATTACCGATGCTTGACAGAAGGCAGACAGTATAGCAGCTGTGGAGTTGTCTGCACTGATTTCCGGGATTCTGTTTTCCTCTCATTTGTGATGGATCAAAAGTGAAGTAATTTCATCCAACTGTTGTTCTACCCCGTTCCGCCTGGTTGTTGTATCGTAAATCGGAACACAGATATCGGAGCGTACGTAAACACGCATACACGTAATCCGTGTCAGACACTGTCTACGTAACCACTACAGGCAAAATGACCAATCATTTTACTGACTTTCTGAATGGACATGCACAACCAATCACAGTACCGCATGTAAACAGAAAGGAAGGCAGTCAGACAGATCACGCGGAGCACCATATCGAACGCATGTATGAACATAAACGAATACACAACAAATCGTCTTTCATTAATGGAATAAAGGGGTACTGTTTTTTCTCTCCGTCTTCCTTGTCGCACAAAGATATGCGGGAAAAACATCCAGTCATTATCATTTTGCATAGCAAACCTTTCGGGCGAAGCGTTGTAAAACTACCATTCACTGGCTGATCAGTTGCCTGGAGAAAAAGTTGCAGCGTTGAATCCATTGTAAGCAGCCTAGGGGGGGGGGGGGGAGGGGGCGGTACCTGCACCTATCTAGCATTGTATTGTGATTATCGGTAAACGGCTTATCAAATAATTTCGAAAGCCGAGAGCTGTATGTGGGAAAATAACTAAGGTCAAAAAATGAAGATTTCATTGACTTAAGGTTCACAAATGACCATTTATTTAATTAAGTCCACCACTATCTTGAATCATTCGTAAGACACACGTATAGAGCGGCGCAGTTGCATCTGTTACAGACGATCACCAGGGTGGATTTTCAAGATCACTCAAGCAGTCTTGCTGACCCCAGAGTCCTGTTATTCACCAGTTCACACGCCACTGCTCGGCCTAACGAGTGTCAGGGAACACACCCAAACGGTTTTTAAGATCGATAACGCAACCCACTTGGACCACACCGGCTTCTTTGATTGCGAACTACTTGATTGCATTAGGTCAACAAGTTTTTCTGACCGAATATTTCAGATTTATCTCACTCAAGCCAACACGGAAGCTGCTGACGTTCAGTGAAACGATGCTCACCATGATGTATCAGTCAGTGATCTGTGTGGAAAACGTTTGACAGAAAATCTTTTTTCAACTTGGCTCTAACCCTACAGACCTCCATATTCCCCACCGAACACAGTGCGAGAGCTCTCAGTGTAGTGTGCTCCACCGTTAGGCTTTTTCCCGCTGTACCATAATTTACCTAAGGGATCAACAAGAGTACAAGAAATACTTGCGTCTCGCGACATACGTCCTATTTCTGTGATGATGAATTGCTTAAAGCGGACTCAGTGCTTTAAGTTAATTAGTTTTAGTGAGTAATCCAAATATAGAAAGAACATGAGTGGAAAATAAGCTTGTTTTCAGTAACATAGTACTCGTGGCTAGTACAGTACATTTAAAAGTTAGGAAAGCATACTTTGTGAACAATATCTGTGTGTCAAAATATGATTGGGTAGTCCTGAAAATTGGTGTTGCCTAGGTTAGAAAGATGGGAGGGGAACTGTTGTTGTTCTATGATTGGGAAGCGCATCAACGAAACCGTGGACACGAATTTCGGGGATTATCCACTTCCAGTTTCGACCAAAGGGTCGGAATGATCAATTTAACCGCTAGAATCTCTGCTGTTGTTAGATTTTGTTTTCAGGCGACTTTGGCGTGTTCGCAAGAATTCTGTAGACTACTGTGAATGCTTTATCGTTTACTTAATATCCAGTATCTTCAAGGTGTGCCAGAATTGCTTTTCGCTTCTCCATCATCAGCCAATCTTTCATCTCACTACTCCACACCAATATTCATGACTGCAGAACCACATTCTGACAAACAGATATTGTTCGTAAGTCGTGTTTTCTCCGAACAACCTCCTTCTTCGTGATGTTTTCCACCCTCAATTTATCGAAGCCATTGCTACTCAAAGAATAACCTGAGCAAGCAAGTGCGCTATTCGGTTAGTTGACTTCATCCTATCAAAAAATAATGATTGTGAACCTTCCATGTGTACCTTAATCCATACGGTTGTAATGACTAATGTTAAATAATCTGTAGTTTACACCAGACAATCTATCCGGATACAAATTGTGCAATGTCATTCCGCAGTGTCCCCTTTTCAACTTCATTGAATAGCTGTGCAGTGAATGCTTCCATGTGATTTCAACGGCGAGTCAAGCAATAATTCTGCCGACATGGAATCATATTGCATAATAATCCAAAAGTAATACAAATTCCAGTTCCAAGTAGTGTAAATGATCGACAAAAATATGGACAGCAGCTCTGGAACTGAATCACAATTTCAGTTGTGTGTACTACTTTGATATGATGCCCAAAATTAACTGAAATTTTGATTGTTTGCTGTCCACTTGTAGGACTGAAGTATTTGTGCGAACTTGGCTGCTATAACTGAGCGAATAATTCATCACCAGTTGACAATAAAAAGTGGTTAGATAAACAACTTTTTAAAAATATGTATCCATCAATGGCCATCATTTTCATTGGACATCATATGGAAGGAATTTTTTTTGTGTGAGCGTGCGTGCCCGAGTTACGCGTTATACTGTGCTGGGTTAAGCAAAAACGATAGAATTTCACGGAAGTGGTATCGTCGAATAAAGTGATATTTATGTTACAGAAGGTGCATCGTAGTGACTGACTTTATGTCTAAGCGTAAGGAAAGTTCATGCTATCAGAGATCGCGTAAGTGAACTAGAGGTTTTCTGGTCATACACAGGTAGTATCGATTGTGATGCACTCAGTATATTTCGAGCTTCGTGACTTAACTGAGGTATATCCGACTATCGGATAATAACACCAATTCACTCACAGTTTCCTCTTATTTACGTTGATTTTTGTTGCGCTATGGGTACTTGAGTGTGCGTGACCTTGGTTGTCAGGGTAAAACGCTCTGAGCAAATTAAAGGAGAAGAATTAGCAAGGTAGGAAAATATAATCAAACTGATCAACAGGAGCACATAATTTATCCTGGGATATACTTAGATATGTTTACTATCCGAATAACTTGGTAGAATCCGTTTCCTCGGCCAATACATTTTTCATCGTTGTGCATAGATCAAAAAGCTGAGAGAAAATCTTTCACCATTTTTAGATTTCGCTACATAAGTGGTTTAAATATGCTTTTTAACGATGACTTCCAAACTTACTGAAAAAAAGGAAATCCCAGTTAGCATCATTATGTGCGTCTCAAGGTCATTTGACCGCGCTCCGCTAATCATCCACGTTGTTATCTAGATAGCTATTAAAAGATCCACTGAAATTGCATTTCCTCGGATCCTCCATAAAGGGGATCAAAAAGAAACTGCCGAGGTCATAATTTTGAATCTTTTTTGCCGAATCTTACTCAGAGTTCTAACGCGAACTGGAGTAAAAATAATCGGGTAAATCACACAAAAACTACCCTAAAAACACATTTCAATGTAGAAGCACTATCAAATCGAATGAATAGGACGATTTTTTGTGTACTACGATCAAAGAATAGTGCCGCAAATTCCTGTCCTCAATCCACCGTAGGAATATTCCCAGGCTCTTTTATTCCCCGTTGGACATAACGTAGCCGCAATCTTCAACGCGGTTAGTATCACGTGACATAAAGGCTGAGCTGCAAGCCAAGAAAATCAGGGCACGTACTGGTTTGATCAGAGGATTCAACTCACAAAACCCGTCATTTTGGTGATGGGTTTGTTTGTCACATGAGTGTTTGGTTCATGATGAGCCGTGGAAGGCTCACGAAAACGTCATTTGGTGTTGGAATTTCCCTTGAAAAACTATCACGCCAAATGTTGATGTATCATACCAACCGAAATCATTGATTTGGATCGAAATAAAACATGTTTGGCTCTGTTGGTGAACTTCAAGTAAAAATGCTTCGAATGTTGGAAAATCTTCACAGTTATGATTGGAAAAGTGCCCGAATTCAACGAATCACCGTCACCTGTGTAGGTATTAGTTCTACAGGATGACATTCCATACTTTGTTTCACAAGAGGTTTGTAAACAAAGTCATGTAGAGCGATTTGTCTCTTCATTATTCACTGTAAGACTTGTAAATGTATGTGCTACTTCAGGGTCCAGTTCACACAACTGCCCTATAATAGAGCACATTAAACGTAATTGTAAAAATTTCTCTGTTCTAATGAGATTAGTCAAAGGGCTACCTACAAACTGGCCATTGGAATCAGAAGTGCAAAAAGTGATTGTGCATAAGATCAAGCAATATTTTATCACCAATATGATGGACTTAGTGCCGAGGAGATTGTGCAAAATCCCGATGCATTAGGACAGACGAAATGTTCAATACTGTGTATGAATATAGTGTTCCGAATAAAGTTTTTGTTCATTCAATGTCAAGTATTATTGTTCCATTTTTCTCTGGAGGTTCATATTCCGTCATAGTTGTGGCCCATTAGCAGTAGCAAAAATGTGGTTTAGCCTGAATTTTGAGCGTAGGTATTCACCGTATACAAGCAGACCATTGGGGTTGTTGTCCTAAAACGTCGCTCCCACTTTCTAGTTATGCTGCGTATGCAGTCACGTATTTCTGCGTTGATGCTGTCTTCTACGAGCACGAAATCCGCTTATCGGACACTCGATAGTACCTATATCTGAATTAAAAAACCCCTCTGGCCGTAGCCAGGTCCTGAAGTTCAATCGACTTGAGTAAACGCGATGGCAATTGACAGACAGTCCGGCGCGTGTTGTTTATGTCCATTCAATAGCCAAGATCTAACCAGATAATTGAAAATGCATTGCTGATAGTTCCCCCAACCAGCATGGAGACCCGAGAAGACAATTGTCCACCGGAAGGTGCAGCAGCCGTAGTAGAATTTGCTACAGACTCACCATGACGAGTATGTTAGCAAGGTGTAGGACGGCTTTAGCACTGAAATAAAAATGATGAGAAGTGTTCGATCCGCCGGGCCTTTTTTGACCCATATCCGATTAGTGGCTCGTTTACTGCCTTTACCTCAACAAAGCGCTTTAGCGAAACTATTCGTGAAAACTTTCCTCATTGATGTTATCCGAAAGACGTGGTTTTGAGCAAAATATAATCTTGTTTCTGGATTTGTCGGTGACGAAATTGTTGGTCCTATCTTCTACACTACCCAGTCAATTTTATGAGTACGCAAGCAGACGTCAATTATATTCATGAGAGCAGGCGCGAGTAGATAGCACCACATCCAAGGTAACAATGTGTTACTTTAAGTGCTTTATACCATAGTAGTGTTCTCGATGGTTTTGAATACTGGTGTTGTTTGTAAATCTCGTTGGGGGTTTGTATGGGCTGCTGATAGCTGAGTTTGGGGTCTAGATTGACAGCTTTTCATTATCAGTCGAGGTGAAAATATCAGCGCGCAGGCGGTGGTGCTTATACTCATAGGTATTGATGTGAATCTTACATTTCAATCTGACCTTGACCAACGTGATTAGCGTGGACATCCGGACTACTAAACATGAACACTTGAACTCAGGAAATTCCTTCTGATTTTGGCAACTTGACCCTTTGACGTTTATGCGGTTACTCTCACCTCTTATAAATATGGCTTCGAAGAACCTCACTAATCAAGAGCCATAGATGCATTCATGTGAAGAATTAGGGATCTTGTCTACAGTTCAGTTGAGCTGATTAAGTTGTGTTCCTTTTCTTACTTTAGTTAAATCAACAGATGCTTCGAATTGAAGCACGTACAGTCTCTGAAGAGCCATGAGTTAAAGTAACCGAATCACACTAGCGAATAATCGACTTCATGGGGTTGATATATTTATTAAGCACTGGTCATGTACTATCGGTCTTGTACGAGTTTTTCCGATTAGTGAACTTGCGGTGATTTTGGTACATCGTGTCGCGTGCACACTCGTCTGGATCAACATCGAATGATTGCCAGCGCAAATGCAATTTGATCGCGCCCCATCTGTGTCCCGGGGGAGAAGGACCACTGCGGATAATCTGTGTGCACTCCTACTCGAAGGTATGTGTTTGCATGTCTCTCTCTCTCTCTCTCGCTATATATATATATATATATATATATATATATATATATATATATGTATATATATATATATATTATATATAATATATATATATATATATATATATATATATATAATAATAATAATAATTTACAGTTACGTCAACTTTATGGATGACAGTGATCGAGGCTAACTGCAGAAAATGCTTGGAAATATCAATAGGTGCAATGAACTGCAATAGTCTGTTGGACAAAATGATCACAAATCCGTAAAGGATATAGGGCAATCAATCAATGATGACCAGTGCACGGAATGACTGATCATCGAGTCCCGTGGGGGAAAAAATAGGCATTTAAAAGACGAGGTAGTCGTAATGATGAGTACAAAAAAGGGTAGAACCAATTTTTTTGTGCTTGTGTGTGATACAGTAAGTGTCTGAAGGTCAGTGGGCTGTTTGTGATTAAAATGAGGGTAGCGTAAAGAAGTGCGACTGGTCTGTATGACAATGGATTCACAAATTCAATCGACTAAACAAGTGAGCGTAGCTATCAATTTGGTTGGATTTTTGAAACCGCGATTCATGCATACTGTCCTTACCGGCTTGGATAAGACGTTCACGTAGGCCGGATTCGAAACACAGTCGTGTCAGACACTGCTTGAATTCCTGTAATAAATACACCAAATTTAGTTACTAATTGCAAAACACAAAGTGTAGAGAAGTTGCCTAAAGTCCATTGAAATAAGCGGGCTAAAAATATGGTGACAGTCAAGAATGAGCTTGCAGCGGGTATTCTCATGACCCTAGCTGTGTAACAATTTAGAAACTGAGATCATTCACTGTAATATAGTACAATTCAGGTCAGTGATACCCAAAAAACTGGGCTAGCTTTCATTTGGCGTTCAATTGGAATGACTAATGGTTCCGCTGAATTTCCTGTATTTGGATGAAATTATAAAGCTAATAGGACGGTAAATCATCGTTCGCACGTGGTGGCTCGGGCTTATTGGTCTGACCACTGGTAAGATGAATAAACCACTTGAATTAAGAAGCAAAATATCATAGGTGATACACGTTTTACAATAACACCATAGAGATCACGAGGCTTTTTTTGTCGGAAAAGCGTTGACACTCACTAGTTTTAAGTTATCATCCTGGTGCTCATTTTTAGATGGACTGTTCCATGTGAATTGTTACTGGAAACTTGGGATTTTATAGTTCACTCTAGTATGCTTGTTGTAATCAGCAGAACAACCAAACTCAAGGCTCTAACTCAGGATCGATCTGACACCTCTACCCTCACTCCAAATTTATGTTTTCCGTTCACGTTTTGCGCCACATTTGCTCGTTCGCTGAACCACGCACCGGACGTTGACCTCAAGTGACCGCTGACTGGTGCGTGTGTTGATTTGTTCTGTGACCCTTGACCCACATTCCCCATAGACATTTCGTTGATTTGACCGCTTGAACCTCAGGCGATCCTGAATCTGCTCGCATTTGGCTAACTCTGATTCACGGAGCGGTTACCGTTGAGGTTTGTACAGTTTTTTGTTGTTGTCATATTCATGATTGTTTTATAAGGAACCATATTGGAAACCACGATTGGACGCTTGACGTTTTTTGGATTGTGTTACGCGTATCTCAACGACTGCTAGGTGTCCTTTACACCTCTTTTATGGCGTGCTCCAAGTAATTAGCACCGGTTATTTCATACGCAGCTGCCGCGTCTTTCAGGGCAGTTTTCTGTCCTTTCATTTGTTTCCTAACTGAACGGATGCATGATCTCACGTCGATTTCAAACAAATCTGTTGGATACTAATCATCTCATTTATCAGGAACAGCGTTCCATTCTTGATACGGTTGCCTGCCTTATTCATTGGATTGCCTCACTCATTGTTAAAAGCTGATGTCATTCACGTCAGTTTCCGGACCGGTAAAACGCAGGAGACTTCTATTAGTCATGCTTTTGAATCAACAATACTGGTTGCTTAGGCTTTTAAATGGGTTCCGAGATTGCTTTGTCGATCGACTGCAAGTTTATTTGTCAAAATGGTGGGAAAATGCCCACAATTTCCGCACAACGAGCAATCTTGTCACCATTGTCTTGATCACTCTGTGTACACGACATTCTTCCTAAGGAAAAATCATATAATTACGTAAGTGTACACCAAGGAGATTGTGATCAGATGTGAATCTAAGTGTCCCATCGGAGTCAATCGAATTCAATGACGTGACGTTCGTTGTGAAATGATGTAGCACCACCAACTTAAGTCTCGTGCCATACAAACAGGTAGAAACTTTTTTCTTGGTTTCAAACAAATCAACATGACATAATCATCTCAAAGCCACCCAAAAGTCATGTTTGAGGACACAGTTGTAAATAAATCGTATAATTACGCATATCTTATTCTGTTACGCTTTACGAATCGTAAGTGAACCCACCTCCAACAAGAGATATTTTTTTCTACTCGAGGAAGCTGGCATTTTTTGGTTCTTCTTTTATGGTCTTTATGCGTTCCAATCAAAGTATTTCTAACTCTAATTCTGCGCGTAATGTCTCGAAGTTCATTTTGTTCGGTAAAGACTTCGTGATGACCAAAAGTTCTTTTAAATGCATGTAAAAGTGTAATGACACTTCCAGCACAAAAGGGATGAATTTCGAAAAGAACAATCCCTTTTTTGCATGCAAACAATCGTGCTCCTCTATCGGATGTGACGATGTGCACCGCTTAGCTGCTTTTTGTATTTCTCTTTATCAGTATTTCTAACTGCGCGATGCGTAGTCAACAACAAATTTGATATATACTAAAACCATCCGTAATTCCGGATTTTTTATGTCACATCAGACGCCTCATTTGAAAAGACTAATTGATGGTCTACGACAAAATTCACACGTATATGGCATTGTTTACTTTCATGAAGATCAGCTCTTCGACTACTAATGTCGTTTTATTCTTCTCTAATGTGCGCCATTGTGAAATAGTGTCATAGTCGACAACGATAACTAACACGGGAAGTTGGTCCCTTCAAGTGCATCACAGACCATTAGTGACTTTTGTCAAACCAAATCAAATCAAGTCAAATTAAAACACGGCTTGACTCATATCAACGGATGAAATTTTCAGCACAATAATCGTAGGATAAAATTGTCGGTCTTTCAACTAACTAGGAAAGAATAAAATAAATACTTGGTTCAAGCAGCGGTAACAAGGTAATGCTAGCAGAATGAGTTAAGGCAAAGCTATTTTCAGTTCATCAGTTAACAGTGATAGGCTGCTGAGTTATTTTCTAAGACAGGGTAGAACAGGTATTCGATCAGCGGTTGTCCCAGAGTACAACACGTTTTGTTCACACCTGATGGATGAGAAAGACTTACAAACAATCGAGTGCATGTGCAGTGGATGAGTCGAGTCTGATAAGATAAGAATCCAAAGTTTGTCACACGAATAAAAGTGCTTTGATGTAAGAAAAATGGGCTACATGAAAGCAAAAGATGTCACCGAATCGTGAAATAGCCTCGACAGAACTTCGCGAAATGTTGTTCCCCGAGGACCACTTCCTGTTGATTCCCTCCGAAGTTTACTCTACACTACATCTGTGTACGACGAATCCATGTTACGTTCACTTCCAGACAATTGCCTGCTTTTCACACTATCTTTATCTGTACTAATCCCAGACTGTTCCCATACTCGGAAGCAATTGTTTTCTCACTAGGTATACCATGAGGAGTGACAGTCAAAACCAAGACCCTTTATTAAGGAAAGGGGAATGGTTCAGTTCGGTAAAGCAGGGACGACAGTCGACTATTGACTAGACCCTTTTCAACTTCTACTGCATTTCTACCAGCTAATTTTCATCACGCTCTACCGTTTCAGACCAAAAAGGTATTTGATCAAGAAAAGGAATTATTGTACAAAGAATAACTGAATCGGCGATTGAAACGAACAGAGTACAAGGTAATCCCAGATCGAATTAGCTGTGAGCATTAGTTACTGGCGGTAGTCTGAGATCTGAGATTCGGGCTATAACAATTGGGAACCTGGTCTCACAGTACGTCAATGCCAATTAAAATTCCCTGTTGCTTGTCTCAGCCTAAAGTAATGGAAATCTGCTGTGTGGCAAATAAAAAAGGAATTACAGAAATATTACAATGGAAAAGCGTCAGTTTACTGCTATCTAGCTTTATATATTAGAAAAAACAAGTATGTTTACCTCCAGTTTCACAAGTTCTTGGTCATTCTATTCACACAAAGTTGTATCTTCATTACCCGGGGGACATTATTGGTATTTTTGGTCAGGGGGGACCAGTTCCTTCTTATTTCGATAGTACCTAATTGTTTTTCTGTTACTATGACAATTGAAACCAGAAAATTTACTGCCAGAAAAAGGATTTGAATAGTGTTCCGATGTCATGATCTACAATAGCTACATACCATGCAATACAAAACCTCGGCAACGTGCCCACTCAGTCAAATAGATGCAACGTGGAGTGTGATAGATTTGCTTTCGTCCAGAAACTCATTTAACGAAGGGACGGACATGCAGATAAACAGTTTCCACTCCGATACTCGTCTAATCCAGTTGACGAAAGTCACGTGAACACAATCTCAAAAATACGACCGCTCAGTTCTTATTGATGACCCCACCAGGAAACACCAAGGAATGAGTACATCCCTGCAATTTCGTCACGTTACCATGTCACTTGTCAATGTCACGAAGGGTGCAGAATGTCGATTAAATCATATTCCTTCTCAAGAGTATTATTTGTTTAAAAGGCGGGTTCATTGAATGCCTGTCAGATGATGCTTTTACCCTTACGTCCACTAGTCTAACTATCTGGTTGTTTGGACTCGTCGTAGACAGATGTGGTGTAGAATTCGAAATGAAACAATAGAATGCGACCTACGGTGATTACCAATATGACGGTCAGTAGTGCCTCAATTTTCTAGGGCTTGCTGTTGTGTTGAGCACAAACCAAGTGGTTTCGGTTAACTGCAGTTTATATTATTTTAATCAATTTCCGATGGGTATTACCAGGTAGCAAGGCAGTGGAGATTGAAAAGGGTCCAGTCAATAGTCGACTGTCGTCCCTGCTTTACCGAACTGAACCATTCCCCTTTCCTTAATAAAAGGTCTTGGTTTTGACTGTCACTCCTCATGGTATACCTAGTGAGAAAACAATTGCTTCCGAGTATGGGAACAGTCTGGGATTAGTACAGATAACGATAGTGTGTAATAGAGACAGTTGCCTGGAAATGAACCTGTAACCAATCGAGTCAATGTGTTTGTCAATTGGTGTGTGCGACATCCATCAAACTGGATGTCACCTCTCGTCTTCACGATCAACTACGCTGTTTACGCTTGAGTTTAGTCCGGAAAATTGCAAAACTTTTTCACGGAATGTGCACTGGCTGTCGATATCCCTTTTCAGCGTAAATCAATGTCAGCGGAAAATACAGGTACAAAGTAACGACTGAACACGTAGGAAGATGAAAGTTAGAAAGTAAGTAAACGAAGGTTGTGTCCGTATGTACGTGCACTGCTGATCATGATATCTGACCACATCGATGTCAACTAGTAAACGAATTTCTTGAAATCAGGCGACTTTCTTTAGGAACCAGTTGCAAAACTAGGGTGCATAAGTGTTCGTGATAAAAAAGGTTTTTGGTTTGCATGAACAAAGATACCGGATAATCATCTTTTAAATTATTGCGTAACAGAAGGAAAGTGGTGCTATCATCAAGATTATTACAAACATCCTATTCGTTCCATACGATCATCTAATCATCTAATACAATCAAAAGCCTAGTCACATAGCGCGGTGATTGGTATGGTTAAGAACCACTGAGAATGAGCTTGCCTAGTGATTTGTGTTGTACCTCGTTTTCCCACACAACTGGATTAATAGCAGACACGCGGGATGATCGGCATCGTTCGGTTAAAGAATGAATGTAAAATCCTAATTCAATATCAACCCCGGGTGTGACCAAATGTATGAATCAATACTGTCTGACATCAAGTTCAGTTTGAGACTTTGGATGGATCCAGTATGTAAGGTTCCCGGTAATCACCTACCGATTGGGGATCGCAGTATATGAACTTTTGATATGACAGAAGTCATCGTGTGACTCCAGATCAGAATTTCGGCATAAAAATAGTGGGCCGGTTTGCATCATGGTGCTTGTTATTGCCTCGTTCAGAGTAAATAGTGAACTAGTTCAAGCTCAAAAGCATACAGGCGCAGAAAAAGGTGATATTCACAGCTGAAAATGCGGTCACTGTGTGTCTAGTTCAGCTCAAACAGATATTACCACTACATTGGATGCAGCGTTTTTGGTTGCTATGGCTCAGCATGAGCCTCAATGGGAAATAGAAAAACAAGGGTAATAAAAGAGTATGAATACGACTTTATGTGATCCTATCTAATCGATAAAGTGGGCTTGTGAATACAAGGACCCCGGTGATCTTGATAACCGGCCATATCCCCTATTGCATTCAACCACTGAGTGTGCGAATTTCTTGAACCCCACCCAGGAAGCCTAACAAGCCATGGTTGGGCCTTTCACGTCGTGATCTGGCCACCTTAGCCCATCAACCAAAACCGGCTTCAGTGAGAAAAACGTTCTGGGGAATCCTACCACACTAGACCGGTGAACTTTCGTGTTTCGTCTAACGATTTGGTTTTTGTACCGAAGACTCTATCAAGCCTACGCGTTGCTGGCACGGTGTTTTCACCAGATCCGAGCGACGCTAGTACAGATGCCGGTTGTCTGGCTCCGGCCGTGCCTGACTAGCTGCGAACACAACATTCAGATACCGTTCCATGTGCTGTGAAAATGTAAAAACTTTAGGCACGAAGACAAAACCCTAAGAGATTCCTTCTTCAATAATGGGAACTGATTTAGGGGTGCAAGACACAAGTTAGATTCGAAAATTATTACCTGCAAAAAACGTAATAGGCAATTAACTTTCTGTTGTCGAAGGGCGGACTACAATTGCGTCATTTATTTCGATGTGAATGGACATGGAGTCACTGGGACGGAAAGTAGAATTTTTCATTCTGATTCCCACTTTCTATTTAATATGGACACCATCCAAAATACTCGTCATTTATACGACTGCTGTCACCAAAGCGCATATCGGTGGTGGGATCGCGTATGCGCGTCACTTCATTCTCAGATGGACGATGAGCCGAGCTTTCAAATAACGTGTACCGTCCACACAAAAAGCGTGGTGTATACAATACTGGAACCGACCAACATCACTAACCCCTGACACTTCATACAGACGCAAGGTGAATCGAGGTCAGCTACCAAACTCCGTTTTTTTATCTCTGTCTGAAAATGGGGAGCCACAGGCCGATCGCCAAACTGACCGACCTACGCTTCGGTTAACCAGCTCGAGGTTGAGAGGCCGTGACCTCACGGGTAACTCGGTTGTTCCCCGTGTGTTTCACGTGTGATATGGCTGGCTGTACACGAACAACAGGAGAGTAGATCTGTGTGATATGATTCAGCATGCAATTTCAGCACTAGCTGCCCTCAACAGAACAATCACCTGATGCTACGGCCGTTTGTTTTTTATGTGCTTGTCAGATGGATGTGCTCACTGTACTTATTTTCTTCTCCACGAAATAACCGCAAGGTAATCCAGACAGTAAACTATGCATGCTTCATCACACCAATCATTTGACACATCTGGACCGTCCCTTGGATCTCGAAGGATCCTCATTGTGAAACTGCACGATCTGAACGTAACAACGTTAGTGATTCAGTCCATACAAGAACCGCGGAATGAGAAGCACTCGAACTGAATAATTAGAGATGGATAACCGACGGCCGATGCAGACATATACCGGGAACGACACAGCGTCATTTTTGTGGCGGCTACCACGACTGCCGTCTCACGCGCATAGCATCGCTTGAACCAATCCGTCTACTGAGTCGTTTGGCCAATTGGTGTATTTGGTAGAATCTGAGGCGTCATATGATGGTTCGTCGGTTCAGTTGATGTGGTGCGTTGTGATACCATTGATTTCGCACATGATTGGTTTGAATGAAAGGACACACCTACGATTCTCCCAACACCGAGCGCGAACGAACTGACAGTAAGACAACGGCATTGGAACGCACGAAATGTGGACGGCAGACCGACGCACAGTCGGGGGAGGGGGTCGGTGCGTATCGATCTTATTTTTCTTTCACGAAATATGTATGCTAGCAAGCTTTGCATCATTGACGACGCAGATAGTGCACGTAGGTGTTACGTGTGTCCATTCAAGGCTGTTGAAAAATGCGAGTTTGATCTGAACGCTTTCCAGGCCAAAAGCCAAGGGGTAAGACAATTTACACTATTGCGCAGACGGGTTTGTACGTAAAGGCTTGCCGAGTTTTGTGCACAGACGGGAAGCGAACCAGTTTTTGACGTGCAAGTTGACCATAGAATTGAAAGGTTTCCATTACAAATTAATAGGAATTTTTGGTGATTTCGTTTTCCCATGAAGTGAATTGTTGCGCTGGGAAAAGACATTCACAAAAGCTACGCATTGTAGGCGTTGAGATTTCACTGGAACCATGTGATAGCTCTTCGTTTTGTATTCCGATGACAAGTTCACTCATTATATTGCAGAAGACAGGAATAATTACAGAATCATGCAGTCCGCAATTAGTTTTTTTGGCGTGGGTTTGTCATACTGTGGGATTCTGTGCGGGAGCATCAATGCCATCAGTATGACATCAGGATCTAGAGGTGTGACTGCTCTGGTGGAAACAGCTGGCACAGCGCAAACATTACACTTGTGGTGGTAAAACGAAATATGCTTACAATATGCCTTATTCACGACCTTGGGAAAATACTTTCAAAAACGTAGGGAGTCACGACATCTTAGGAGTTACACCCCATTCCCCAGTCACGTGACTTCATCCACGGAATATGCCAACACACCTTCGTGTGCATTCCAACGTCCAAACACCCAAACAACCGAAAATGCATCATGAAAGCGTAAATTAAATTAAATTTGGAAAAAAGAGGAAAGTGAGCAATTTCCAGAGTTTCTTCTTGTCCAGGTAACCAATAAGTCAGCGTTGCCAATTTGGAGATTTTTTGCGCACCCGATTCCACTGCCATGACATGCGGCAGATACATGAACCGGTCTATCGGATTATTACGGATGACATGGAGCGTTAATTTGATGGGAAATTGGACGCTCCAACGAAATATTTGACCATTCAAAAGTTCTATCGAGTGTCTGATTTCTGCCTGTGTGACCCTGTTTTATCTGTTGTATACTTTGTACTGGTTGATGATCGTGTACCTATAGTTGGTCTGGAGTTAAACTGTGAGGGTAATAACTCTTACCATATAAATCAGTGAATGCTTCTGAGCATAGACTTGACCTGAAAAACTCATTGCTGTAGGCCAGATTGTATATCGACTAGCTAAATCGCTCACGGATAGGTGTTGACTGGTGTTGAGGTCATTCGTTTTACACGAGGCATCTCGAATGTATGGTTACGATTACTCATCGAAACGTTGCAGGATAACTGAAGTATCTCAACCACAGATGCAAATATCTGGAATAACAAATAAAACGCAACGAATTCGAGCGAATAAGTATTCTTAAGTGATTGATAAACAATGGTTAGAATTTTGCGGTGGAAACCCAAACACTGATGCGTGGACTCGATCTGACGTCTGGTACAATGACAAGGGTGTGTTGATTTGTGTAACATCGGAACGCACATTTGATGATAAAACACCGCGCCTGTATTGACAGTTCCCACTAGTGATCGAAGTGCTCATCGGATGGCCTCTCCAATGCTTGTCATGACAATTGCACTATCTATCACGTAAGTCACAGCCCTGAAGCCGAGTAGTTCAGATGTAGGTTCCCCTAAGAGATGGGCTTGTCTCTGGTAGCCATGCTGAGGCCGTCCGCACATCACAAAGCATGGGATGTGATGACACAACAACTGGGTAAGCGCCTTCTCACCGAATCGACATAATCAGGTAGGACAAGCATGAACCTTGCCTACAGTGTGTACAGATGGGGCACATACTGTAGTGATTCGAATGTCTTTACAAGCGGTCCCGTGCGGTACAGCTTTATTTACAGTATCCAACCAATCAAGTGAAGCCGGATCGTGACTGTTAGATCATGCAGATACAGCGAAGTTGCTTTGTGATTGGTTAGCAATTTATCTGCCAATAAGTAAGTGCCTCCTTTTATATATAAACGAGTTTGTACCAGCAAAACCCAACAGAATACATTCTTACTGTTATTGCCTGGTCTTATCTCTTTTCAGTGTGCGCAGTTCAGGTGCCATTTATTTCATTATGTACAATACAATTCTCACACATGCTCTTAGTCTATTGCACCGCTGTATATGAGACAATCACAGCTTCAATTCAAGGAGTCCACCACATATCAAAACAAAACAAGTTAAACTATCCGAGATGGTTTACGCAATGAATATTGGACTATGTAGACCTAGATCTACAGTTTCGTGTCATTTAGTGGCCGCTGACAATCGTTTTATGGCCACTGGTGATCGGTTAGTGGCCTCTGGCGATCGCTGAGTAGCTATTGACGGTTATTTAAAGATCACGGCGTGTTTTCGCTCTCGGTTTGTGGCTTCGCAGCCTTGTGCGAGTCCCTAACTTCGATACGCATAGATTACAAGGGGAAAACTCCAGCTACCGCGCTCCTGTAACCACAACACCTACTGGGCTTGTCTTCCTTAGACGTCAGTCCTGCTTCGCTCGTTCGGATAAGTGCATAGTTTCGTCGTGTGGTAACCATAACCATCAGGGAGATGATCAACGGTCAACGTTTTTGGTCCAAACAGTCCCGTGGACGGAGGTGCATCTCGTATGCATACACACACACACGCACACACACACACACACACACACACACACACTGAGCGGGCCATTGATCGGTATCCTTCACGCACATGGGCATACACCTGCAATCGGACACATGCGGTGTTGATGCCAATTGTGCTTCCATCCTAGACTAATCACTTGTCGTGCAGTCTCGACTGGTTTGATCCGATTGTACGCTTTGCTTGCGCTTGCAGCTGTGACGCACGTACGTAACCACTTATCTGCGCTCTCGCTGATATACTCGTGTTTGCGTCTGTCGTACGGCATGCCTGAGAATACCTTTGTCCGTACATACGTGTTCTCGTTCTGTTCACTGATTTGCGTACACATTAGATAAATTCGGGTGTATCAGTCCCATCTTTTTCCTTATCTCATTCAAAGTGATCCTCCACGAATAAACGCAGTTCCATTACGAATACATTGAAAATTAAACGTCTGCGAATTCTATTTTTAGGTTTGACTCTTTGTCCCGTTTAACGATGGTTCCGTACGTCTGATGTTAAGCTTCTGATAGTAGGGAAAATGTTTTAATCGACAAATTTCCTTGCAAACTGGACAATTCGCCTTCGGTCTCCATCACTGATAGTCTTCCGCCTGCGATGTGAACCTATATTCACTTGATCACTAAGTCGATTATCTCAATGCATTCCACTGAGAATTCTGCGGATGCTGACACACACTCAGCGGGTGACGTTGAAAGAGATGGAAATTGATTCCGCATCGAGTACACAGCTGTGCACGTGACCAACTCGAAGCTACCACACCCCTCACGCATGGAATATCCCTTAACGCGTTAGATTCGGCCTTCCGGACCGGTGTAGCCATCCTATCTGTCCACTTCGCTCACCAAATCGATTCCGATCACGTGCCTGCTTATCCGAATCGGTTGTCAGCACGGTTCGGAGGTATCGTTTTCAACCTGGACGATTTACTGATTGAGAAAATCAAAACCCCATGTCCCCTCTACGCAATTATAAGAACAGAAAGGAGGCAGGTTGAAAGATGCGAGCATTTCGTCTACTCTTATCAGCTGCGAACGTAAACCACATCAATGTACGCTGTACAGTAGGGGGTAAATATAACAGTAAAGTAGGCAGGATCGAATGTCCTCACGGTTGTTGCAGCGCAGAAGACATGCCAGGTTCATATGCCGTTCATTCGAAATTACGCATTCGGACACTGACTAAATCAATTATTACAAAACTTCTAATTTGCACCACCGCTATCCAGTCCATTTGAAGGGAGTCTCTAGTTGGTCGGGCAAATTAATCCTACGGTTTTTATGGTTTGCTTTATGTTATTGCGTTTAGTCTGTGACGCGACTGCATCCATTGTTTCTCCATAATTGTCCATAAATCATTTTTAAGCAGCTAACTACTTACTTATTCAGTGAGTATTACGCATACTCTACCACAATGAATACGTTAGGCAGAGTGAGGTCATTGGGGTTCATGCCAGGGTAAGCAAACATTTTGGGTCAATGGTTTCTGTGCCTAGAGCGCTGGGTCAGGTCAAATTTGTGACCGGCGCAATTAAGTGCCTTGCAAATGGGTGTCAAAACTGATGACGCAATCCACTGCCTCAATACACAATGACATGGAACCGCCAGCTTCCTCGATTGAAAGACACTTAATTGCATCAGGTTACAAAGTTGAAGTGACCCAATGTTTCGAATCATTGCTGCGCAATCCAATACCGAAACCATCATCGTTCAGCGAAACGATTCGTATCATGAAGCATCAATCAGCGTTCAGTGCGCAGAAACAGTCGACCCAAAACGTTTATTTACCATAGCATTACCCCCAATTGAACTCATTCTCTCCACCGTACGTACTGTGCCAGCTCTTGATCCTGCCTAATTTACTGTTACATTTACTCTCCCCTCCTACTATACCATATATATATATATATATATATATATATATATATATATATATATATATATATATATATATATATATATATACATATATATACACGGTATAGTAGGACACGTTTTACGTTCGCGGTTGACAAGACTGAACGAAATACTTGCATCGCGCGACTCGCGATCTTTCGATTTGCTGACTGGTACACACACATACGTCTACATATGAATGAGTGTACATGCAACTCACTGTTGCGCGAACGCACACAAACAAGCGCACTGTACCGCCGCACCAAACGGAACCCAATATCCCGTTTCAAATCCATTTGGAGGATGGGCTTGCAAGTAGTAGATGGTGCCGCCCTTTAGGCTAGCGTTGGACTTCTTATACCCAATTCATACCGATAATCATGCCACTATTGAAGACGCGTGTGGGATGGGCGCTACAACTACGTAAGACGATGCGTGCCGGGGCATACTATGGTAATAGGGCCCGCAATTGACCAAATTACTCACCGGATATTGATAGCAGTGTACCCAAGTATTTAGTCGGACAACCGTGACGACACACGGTCGATCTAACGCCAAACAAGCGCAATTCCCGGCTTCATTAAGATGCGTGATAATAAAAGTACACATTTTACATTGTTCGTCATGTTGCCATATGGTGCAATGTTTTGGGAAGCAGAATGTGGCCCGTTCCGAAGCCGCAGAAGAATGGAGATGGCTGGCATTGACAGGATCCAGACAAGGAAAAAACAAATCTGAAGGCCCACACTGAAGAACCATTTATTTTTGGATTTTCATTTAGGAAAACTACCAACTGGATGCTGTGATTGTTGTAAATCGCGTCGTTGAAAAGTAATATGATCCCAAGATCCGTAGTCATTAGCCCAAAAACATGGGCTCTTGTTTCACATTGAGTATGGAGATTATTCGTCTAATGAATAACTTCCCATTCAGTTTTCACATGCATTTGATTGTGAGAAATAATCTAATTTGTTTATTTTTGACATTTTGTAATATTAAACTTCAGCTTACGGCTTTGGATCTCAAAGCCGCTGAAGCTCCAGTAATGAAAATCATTGACTAATCAAACTGAATTCATTCGTTCAAACTCCTCTTTTTATAAATCTCTTAAGTACATCTTTCTGTATGTATGTATATATCCATGCATTTATGTACTGCTTCTTACGTTATATATATATATATATATATATATATATATATATATATATATATATATATATATATATATATATATATATATATATATATAATGTATAATGCCAGTGTCTTCCACGGGCTGCAGTCCATTTCAAACCACGGTGAGTACACTTCTATGCAAGTGAATTTGCATAGCTTGAAAGCCACATCAGAATGTTGCTGTATCTCACCATTCGTAACCGTTCCCGTACATTTAAAGTTGGACCATGATAGCGAACCGCTGATTTTGATTATGGGGGCTCGTGGGTGGAACCTATTTCATTTAATCGAGCAGTTCACTGATGAATGGATTGGATGGAGGAGCACTTAGCACTTGACCTTAAAGCCCAAACGATAACGTATAGTATCCTGTGCAGTCCAATCACCAAGTGATCGGAACGTCTAGGGGTTCAACTTGATGGAGTTGAGATGGTTCATTCGGAAGAACAGCAGAATGCATGGGGTTTGAGTTGTCTGGGTGGAGTGAGAGTGAACGGTTGTTCCGTCGCATAATTTGATAGCACACGTGTCGTTTACCATCATGTGCAAGGGTAGATGCATTTCATTGTCACAGATTGATGACCAGATACATTCGCGTGGATCCCGATCGCGACCGCATACTCGTGAAGTCGATCGGAGGATGCGGAATTATGCAATAACCGAATGTGTTTTCTCCCATTAAGGGGAGCAAGACATCAAAAGAAGAATTGCATGCAAAAAGATCACAATTTTATGGAGGCTGTAGGTGGATTGGAGTTAGGGATATCATGATGCGATGATGGGGAACAAAAACGGTACGATCACTTAGTAAACCCTGCTGAAGAACACAAAATAGGCAGTTATACAAAACGTCTTCCAAAGGTCAGTAACGGAGACTGCACAAGCCCAAAACGGACTGCAGAGAGCGGCTTAGCTAGGAGTGTTTCAGTTGGTCGTTTAGTATCTCTCTATGCCCATCTAAGCTGAGATTCACAGACGAGGATCACTTGCGGGGGTATCCAATCATTTGTTTTATCACGCTACAGGCAACATAGCCGATCATTGTATGGTGGGAATTTGGCGGCAAGCGTTACTTTCAATCACCACATTCGACGAATTATTTGGTCTGAATAATGGACCGGGCTGGATTCGCTTAACGATGAGAAAAGAATTAATCTTTGTATTTCGTCCGTTGTTTGTGATGTGGCATGTTCCGATCCGTCCCATCAGCTCTAGTGAGAAGACTCTTCCGGTTTCGAATCATCTCGGTTTATTGGTACAAAGTAGATCATTCATATTAAGATATGCGGTGACCATTACTAAGTCCTTGCATGAAAACCTATCGGCTCTGTTGTTATTGATACGCGGCGCTTCTGGCTGGTTGGTCTCGTTGCAATCCGATTTGTGGATTCCGTTCCGATAGGTTCAGACAAATGCCGGCCACTGATTAGCCCATCACTCCGCCTCCCTGGCCCCCTATCTTGCACTCGATTCTGCATAAGCGAAGTTGTGCCGTCTGTTTGCGGAATCATCGATCTGCTCTGCTGAGTCCAACCTTGCACTGTACCATTTTAAGATTGACTTCAGAAACTATCACAGTGATTTGCGAAACTACCACAGATTTGAAAAACTATAAGTTCGATTTGAGAACCGAAAATAATGGTTGGTTTTCGTATCGGTAAAGCGCATTTAACTGGTCAACTGGCCACAAGCCTCTCTGGCTGACCATTGTCCGTTGTGAATGCTTGTCTTACCACGCTCTTCCTGCACAAAAGTGGTACAGGCCTCAGACGTGCGACTTGTCACGCTGACGGACGGACGTTGATTCGTTGGATCAGCGGAGTCATGTGATCTAAGCGTAGTATGTAAATCAGATTGAATGATGCATTATCGTGGAAATCGCTAGGCACGGCTTGCCCATAATGCTGGTACGGTTGTGTTGTTCACGGCACACCCTGCCAGACGGCATTGAGGTCAAATCGATACGGTAATTTCACCAGTGGCCTCCGAAATTCTTGTGCAGGAGTACTACAGCCTAGTGAACAAGGCCAACACGCGCCAATGACCAGGAAATTTGAGGAGGGACTACATAATGTGATGTGATCCCGAGTTTAGTCAAAGGGCCCGACTGTGGGATTCTGGTTTCCACCGTGATGTGGTTAGTCCGTTTGACCGGGTTTGGTAACGGCCCTGTGTAAGGTCGTTTGTGGTTACTGGGATCGAAAGTGGGGCTCAGATCAAGTGGTTCCCCCGCAAGCTTCCTGGTCATTGAGACGTGTAGGCCTTGCTCACTCGGTGGTACTACTCATGCTCAAGTTTTCCGGTGGACACTGGTGAAGGTGCAATATCGATTTGACTTGAGTTCTGCATGACTGTATCTGTGCCGTAAACAGCATTGGCCGTGTTAGCGTTCTAGGCAGGCAGCGCCTGGCAGTTTCCACTATGATGCATTCAATCCGGTTCACTAGGCTAGAAAATTTTCGCTATGATTTCTGATTAATCTCCGATAGAGAACGGTATATCTACCCTAGTCAGGGCAACCAAATATTGATTCCAGTATTATTTGTTTGTCAACTTCAGTGAGAAGATAGTTTGGAAGGGGAAACTATGTGTATGAAAAGCGCTTAGGATTGCAAACTTTCGTAATGAAGTCTCTGGGTCACCAGTGCCTATTATGGTAATGAATCATGCCATGGTGGCACCGTTCTTTCAACCATCAAACTATCAATCATGCGTTCGGTATCATCGAGTCGATAGCAAAAAAGCCGTATAAGCCGATCTGATGAATTATGTTTGCATTCTTACACGATGTATTTCGGGTTTCTATTAGTATTTTGAGGCTGTACTCGGCTCAGTTACCATTGGAATAAGACCACCAACGGTTGCGTTGCCAATGCACTACGAGAGGGGTACTTTGAAAAAAGTGTTAATTTCAGGAAAGTTCCATTGCTAAACATGAGATTGCGGTCAGTGATCCTCCAAGAAATGAGTGTGCCAGAAATAGTCTGAAGTTCGGGGTTTCATAATTTAGGAGAATATCACAGAAAAGGAGTAAATGATTGCACGTGACTAAATACAGTTAGAAAATTGCTAAAACATTCACTACTATAAGTGGGTTTTTATTTGAAACTATTGAGTTTAACGCGAGGAAGTGAGATTTTGTTCTCCCTTTTTTGGATTTTTATCCGGAAAAATGGAAGACATCCTCGAATAAAAGGCATAGTGAGACTTTTGGATAAGAAACGGTATAAAACTGGGTCTTATTTTTGGAGACACCCAGTAGTCAATGTCCGTTCATAGTACACCAAAACCGTTTTGTATAGATTTCAGATTGATGACCATTGAGAAGGGTAGGAAAAATGCCAAAACTTCGCAGCATTGGGCTTCTTTTAGTACTGACTAATTGAATGAAAGATACTCAGTGTCTCAAATATGGGAACAGTTTGCCGCATGCATTCAGTCCCCATTTTTCTGAACTCAGAGCTAGTTTACGAAGAAACCGTAAAAATAGCATGTTTCGTAACGATTTCAGGTCCACAAGTTGACTTGAATGTTAACAATTCCAACATTTGTGATTGCAGTCAGTTGCAAGTGAATTGGCATCTTGTTGGGTTTTTTAAGATATGCTTTCCTCATGAGTACAGTGGAAGGTGTATACCTCAATCTGAAAGACCTGTGTTACTGTTAGGAGTAGCTGTCAACATTATCAGTGCGCATTGATAGTGTCACCTCGACTGGTGATTAGACGTTTGCGACCTAAACGCCAAACTCAGCGATCATCGACGGATGCAAACACGCACTGTCGTGCATTGATGATGACCAACGAACGAGTAGTTTTCAACAAACAACACACTTGCCAGGCACGTCTTCTGATCTATAACATTAGTATAAACCAATCTACTAGGTCCGGTTGTTTCAGGAAATCCATCCGTAGGCAATCGGAAGATTTTAAATAATTGTGACGTAATCCAAGTTCGCAAAGTTTGTCATTAGGCATCAGCGTTCGGAGTTACATCGTTAAACTGATCGAAGGAGAAACAGGGCTTTTAGGTTTAAGGTTCACATCTAAATTGTGCCGTGGAGGTGATGAAATGAACACCTCTGTACGCTGGAAAATGTGCCATAGATTCGTGCCAGTCAATCAAAACAGAGCCCAACTGATCAGATTCAACGGGAATCAGACAATACAACCCCGATACATCGTGACTGACCAGTGGTGCATCAACTGCAAAATGGCTCCAGCTATTGCTTTAGGAATGAACGCGCGAACAATGTGAGAAATTAGCAAAATTACTCCAAACAATCGTTTTGAGTCAATCTATACCCGTGGTTATAAGCATACTAGAAATATTTACCAAAGCAAATTGAGGCATGGATAATTGCCTCAAGAGTTTCCAACTATCTATTAGAAATTGTTTTCATTCATGTCCAGTCCATCAACACTGAGAATAGGATTTCAGTGATTGTCGGATTATTTATTCGTGTCACCTGTCGCCATCAAGTGTTCAGTTGAAATCAATCCTACAAATCTTATTACTTAGCCCACACACACAAACACACACACACACACACACACACCAGAAAGCTCTTTAGATCACATGAACTTCAAGGGTTCATGTGGATGATGGGACTAAATTCAACCGTAAGTTCTTCTTGGTTTTACTTGTGAAAAAGTAAGTAATAGATGAAAGATAACTGAGTTCCAAAACGGAAAAAAATAATTGTAATATAATATGTCATCTCAAAGGTGTAACTGCATTGATCGATGGTCCTGTAAGTGGAAA
The DNA here is from genome assembly GCA_948099385.1 of Fasciola hepatica. NCBI lineage: Eukaryota > Metazoa > Platyhelminthes > Trematoda > Plagiorchiida > Fasciolidae > Fasciola > Fasciola hepatica. The sequence continues at coordinate 30,813,285 of CANUEZ040000043.1, read as the reverse complement.
TCTGATTGCGTTATTCGTCCGAATGTGGTAAACAACAACAACATTAACAACAACATTCAACGCCAGTGTCGGAAGGGCGCTTTATCATGGAGTGTACAAGTTCAATACACCTTTGAGAGCCAGCCCGGATAGCATCGGGGTTAAGGTGTTCGGTTCACAATCGTTCGTCCTGCGTTCGAGACCCAGTTGGGACTCGGTGGATGTGCACTAGTGATGATTCCTAACAAGGAGAAGACAGCTGCACAATGCTTGCACGGTTTTCAAAGGTTTGAGCGTTCACATTGCATGATGAATCTTATGTTATGTAAAATATAGAGGACTCAGTCACATCGAGTGTACAACTCACACAAATCCGACTTAGGTCGGGTACCTGAATGTACGAAGTCATGGAGCACATTGACACAAATTGTCACCATTGTCATGGATGAGATGAATTTACCCGAAGTCTTTTATCCACGGAATAAATGCATGTGGGTTCATCACAACACACGCATTATTGCGCACATTTGACTGAATACCAAACCGAAATACCGTGAGGTTTGATTTGCCTAACTCCATTCGGCATTCAATAGACGTTGACTTTCAACCGGGTTTTATGTGTTATGTATACATTACTGCACTTCGGATCCCCGAGTCTAACATTGACGTTATCACTGGTGACATGTTGACAGATTCATTCCTTGCTTGTTTTCTAATGCTACTGCCTTCTTCCCCAAATATTAGATCTGACCGCAAGTTTTCTTGTCGTTTAGTGACAATTGTCGGTCGTTCAGCGGGCGCTGTCGATTATTTAGGGATCACGGCCCTAGGCACGGAAATCAACCCTTTCTGACGCACCCATACATCGCGAAAGTGCACACATCACGTGTGAGATTCCGGTCCCAGTTACGGGGTGTGGTACCAATCAACGAACGTAATTCAAGGAGGTCGGTGCTGTTATGCAAACTATCAGTGGATCGGATTTCACTCGCTTTATGAGCTGCATTTGACAGACACGATTTCACCTTGTTGAACCTTAGATTAATTATTCTGATCCGTAACCCTGTTTTCCTTTGATGATTGATGCGATATTTTTTTATTATTCGAACTGGAGATTTTCCTTTGTAGTCCCCGCGTATTCAAGTTAGTGACTCGCACAAGCCTGCCAGGCTCCGTAGCTGGGGCTGAAATATCACACGTGATGTGCCCCCGTGTGGTATGGGCGTGTCAGAAAGGTTTGGTTACTTTATCCGAAGCCATGATCCCTGCATAAGCGTCAGTGTCTAGCAATCGATCGACAAGGACAATTAAACGACAGAAAAATCTCTAGAAGAGTTTTCGTTGGCTCCTGGAACGATATTGGCTTTGTAGAATTTGGAAATCCTGGCAACCAGAATCGTTTGCACTGAAATGCATCGAAGTCAGGCCAGAATCGAAGCGAATTGCGGGAATCTCTTCTGGTTGTTGTTATTTCACAGATGTGCCAGATTGGTTCGGTTCAGTTGAGTTCTTTCGAAAATCAACCTCGAACTATATTTTAGTTAACCACACAAATCACCGTGCCACATGACGTCTGTCACAGTGATCGTGCAACTCAACAGACTCCGGTGCGACTCCCCTGTCCACTATCGGGACTTCATCAGGTTTTTTTAATTAAGCTCGGTTGGGTAGACTTTCCTAAATGTTCAAGCGATTTGAATTGGTGAGGTAAAAGTTTTGCCCTCTAGGAGCAGAAAAATGTTGACATTCGAAGCACTTCGATGATTGCCAACATCTGCAGGCCTCCGCGTTATGAAATATGCTATCAAAGTGTGTTATTATTTCCAAAAATATGCGTAAGTGAAGACATTTAGGGAGGAAATGTGACGCTATCACTGCAAGTTTATGAAGACATAACGGGGAACCTTTCGACTTGGTTTCTGGAAACCATGGTCCCTCACATTGTTGGTGTGATATACCTGAATGACAATTTAGGCAACTGAAGCCATTTGCAACGAATCTGGTTCAAGCTGGACCAACTTTCTACAGTTCCTCTATGCAAGTGATTCTAAACATCAGCATACCTACATACATAACACTTAATGTCAATATTTTAACTAGCGAGTGCTGTGTCACTGTTCTGCACGTTAGCTGCGAATAACTGACGAAGAACAATCGGCGAATCACAGTTGCTGTTCCTCAGTGGACTCTTGAACGAGGAGCAGCCACTCACACTTCTGACGCACAAATTAATTCACAGTGAATGATAAGACTCAACGGACAGGCTCTGAACTGGAGTCTACCAATGAGATCCAAAGATTGTGGGTTCCACGCAAAAAATCATAATCTGCTCACTGAATCTGTTATATTGTCCCGAATTAGACTGCTTTAGCTCGTCCGCTTAAAAACCATAAGTGCGACCGATTCAACTTCCGTACGGATACCACATTGACGATTTATGACCAAAAAATCCTCCATGAAGCGGAACGACGCACGCTTCTCATAACAAACTAGTTTCAAGATGACATAACGTGATGGAAAACAACGTGAAATAATGCAACTATTGGTGCCCACCATAGGGGAGTAGGAGATGCGATTGAAGGTTAGTTAAGGTGGATTGTTTTCACCTGATAAACTTTATAGACCAGTACGGGGGAAAACAGTACATATCCACCTGGTGAAACAGAACAAAAAACATGAGCTAACCAATATCAATTAAATGATTTACATTTTTATTTTTGGAGCGTGACTAAAAGTTCTGTGATTGTCCCAAGAAATGCATCGATCTATTGACTAAGAAAACAGTTAATAAAGCCCAAGCATAAGCAACCAAATAATCAAATGAGTAAGTAAGTAAATTGACATGCCAGTCATTTGTTCTGTTGATCGATCGATAAGACTGATAGCTGGTTGACAGGATTTATTTCCTGTAGAAATAACTAGATTTATATGACGTTAAGAACCCGCGATAAATTCGAACAAACAATTCACTAGGTAGGCATTATCAAAAACTCTTCGGATTAATCTCCCAGCTCGCACACGCCTAATATCGAACAAAGGTAAACCAATCTGATTCAACAAAACAAGATATATTGGAATAAACCTCGAGTGTAAGTGCTCGTGAGTGTTTTTGGATGACTGGTTAGAGCCAACTTGGCTTGGAGGCAAAAGTCGACATTTTCGGTTGGGGCACTTTTGACCTAGGTGATCGATAATGCCTCTAGTAAATATGCCGTTTATGGGGAGAAAAATAACATTGCTTAGAAAAATGACACAGTAACTGTGAGGGAATAAGCCGAGCTCGTTGCTAATAGACGGCCTGGTCCAATGAAGCAGACAGCACGTGATCGGCTGACCAGAATCGCCGACAAGATCGGAGCCAGTCAGGCGATCAGTGGATCAGTCAGCCCTTAACATTCGACCAGAGCCGAATAAATCAATCCGGGCGCAGCCAGATAAACCAGCCAGATGGGCCGTTTAGGTCTATCAGTGGACCAATGGGCTTTTATGCACGGTTTTGTTTATGACGAGCGCATATCTTATATAAACAATGTATTCTTTACCAGTAAAACGAAAATTGATTCTGAGGCAGAACTGAATTCTCACCAGAGTTAGTGGGACGGTGCAAAACAGCAATCTACTTTAACTGCGATTCAAAGCACATCTTAGTGAACACATTTGATTTGTCAGAATACAATAAGAAAGAAAAAAAACTTTTTCCTCCCACCGGTATTTCATGCTTAAGTGATAGGTAATTATATTTGACGAGTATGTTGAAAACAACTAGACTAATTCCCTATTCATAATAAAACATCAACCAAACGAACGAAGCTGTGCCTTCTAGACATCTTTTGATGTTTGTTGCGATACGGAAAGGGCGTATGTAACATTCTGAAGAAACTAGCATTTTTCAGCACACTAACCAATGCTATGCACATCTCGAGCTGCGCGTGCTAAATATACAATGCCTATTTGACGTTCGGAGACTTTTTCTCCGGAAACCTATTATTGATCAAGCAGGAATAAAGTCACATCATTAGATTGCTAAACAAAAAGGGTTTATGTTCACGTCTGTGATGAAGATAGACATTCACATGATTCTCTGTTTGCTGTCTGACGTGCATATCACGTGGTTCGACGGTCAGCAGTTAGGTCCAGGATGCATTAGACGAGTGCGTACGATCAGCACCGTGAAGTAGTATGTACTGAATTTTCCAAAATGCTATATCACATTGTGCAAGGTTGCAGATTATGCCACGGAACAGTTTTCCAAGTGCATCTTTTATTGGTTTTGGTAACTAAGTGCCTAGATTAGGTTCCGCGAGTAATTTTATCACAAGGTATGTCCACTGATAGGTTATGTTATTGAATAGTTCAAAGAACCAGTACGTTGATATGTAGTCACCAATCAGTTGTTCTCCTAAGAGTATTCTTAATGAAACTTGGGCACAGTTAAACGGGTAGCCTAGTGCAAATCAATGTTAGTGAACCCGTTAAATATTTTACCGACAAACAACTTGCAAACGTGATACCCACCTACCTCGGTCGTTTTGAATAGAAGCCCATTTTTGTCATGCTGTATCAGATCACGATTCCCGGGAATGTCACGCGCACAAACAGGTGTTCCAAGGGTTAGTGCCTGTCCGTTAGGAAGAAGAAAAGAAACCGGTCGATACGCGTGAAAATCTCATTCCCGTTCCCCACAAACAAATGAAAAAAAATCACAAATGACGAACATTGAAGACATTAAAACAATTTGCTTCTACTTGTTCAGATGAAAATCGTAACCCCGATTATTCCCCCACCCTGCAATTCTTTTCCGGTGTTGTTGTATGGCCCTATTGGTAAGTAATGTATCCACCGATCACAAAACGATCTGGTTTTCGCAGGACTGTCTGACTACAAGGGTCTGGATACACCTAATTTTTTGAATCCTGGATACAGTGCTACAGAACACCACTCCGCGTACAGAAGAGTTAAAATCACCAATCCCAAGGAAATACTGTTGGTATCCGTCTTATCATAAACGGATAAGCCTAATATAGCTCATTGTGATACTTTATTAATATTGATTTCCGACAGAATGGAAGAGACGAAAAAAGCGGAATTTTAAAGGTAACAGATCTACTGATTTCATAGGTCAGATTTTTAAGTAGATTGAACGACGGTTAAAAGAGCATAAATCATGCATGCCAATTTTGGAGAGAAGATCCTAAAATGTGAAACTTTGAAGGGAATTATATACTGTAGCTGTTTCCATTTACAGATTTTCATTCATGATCACATCAGCTTACGCCTGACAGACGATTAACCAGGTACTGTTCATAATGTAGTGGAAACCACCAAGACTAAAGAGACTGCTATAGAATCGTTCAAGTCGGTCAACCAAAAGCCATAGGCAGCAGAAGAGTAGAAATCACTACAAAAGGCAAATCATTTTTACGGAAAAACAAGCAAGCTGAAGCAGAACTACAGCAGACAAAATGTTAGTTCCTATGGGGAAAATCATACTAGCAGATCAATAAGGATGCGTGAAAGAACAGGCTCAACGCTACAAGGTGCATGACCAAAAAGGAGGCGAAATGCTCACACAGCTCGCGAATCGAAATTGATGGAGTACCAGAGTGAAAATGAACTACTTAAACGGCCGTACACGTCTTGTCGGTTTGAACTGACTAACTCGTTACAATATCATGAGTACTGAATTCCATTAGCCATTTTCAAATATCATATAAATAAACGCGTAGGCCACACTACAGTCGGTATTTCGGTGTGAAATGGGCTACACTGTTCTTTGTGCCAAATCCAGATAAACTTGGGCTTTCATTCATCTTAAGCGGATCACCATCACTCTGACTAAGAGAGAGACGTTTTCGGCGTCTGAGTTATTCCAGTCGGAGATTTCACGTGAACCAAAACAACCATCAATAAAGGTAAATGAGTGCGTAAATCTGGTACACCATTATTGAGGTTTTATAGAGTACTGTCTTTTGAGGGCCTTCAACTGACGAAATGGCATTCTGACCTTTCGCGCTTCACGTGATCCGAATGAGTAAACAAGTCTTGCTTACGGTGTGTGTGTGTGTATGGGGAGCGAATGTACGCGGTCGATGGGTGCCCAGTTGGAAACAGGATACAGACACGACTAAACAACCGCAATTTTACCGGCCTACCAACCGACTGTTTCGTGCGGACAACACGCAATACACAGGGATTATGAACATCTTTTGGTGGTTTGCCACAACAAATCTAGCCGTATAAGCAGCCACATTTTTATCTACCGGTTCACTTTGTGAATGATTAGCCTCGTCAGACGGAGCGCAAGAACGACTTAGCGAAACCAATGGGATATGCGATGGCCCTCTCTGGATGCGCATGCATTGCTTGGTAAAAATAATACTTTTCCACACAAACTGTACCGGTCACAGAATAGATTGCGTAAACATACCGGTTCCTATGTTTCCGAAACATTGCAGCTTTTTGAAAGACCATAGGTGACATTTATGAGCACAAACGAAGGGGAAAACTTCCCGAAAGAAACCCATCGCACATACTATAGATATTACATCACATCACGCGGTACTTTGGTTCAGTTTATCACACACTGTGTTGCAAGCAGAACGAATGTCAGGAAGTGAGAAATTATATATATATATATATATATATATATATATATATATATATATATATATATATATATATATATATATATATATATAAAGACGGTTGCGTCTGAAAGAACGAGTGCCATCTAAAGTTAACAAAGCGAAGCGGAATTTAACACTTTTGCATTGATGTTTATTTCTGGGATAATTTTCCTTACGTTTTCCAAAACGAGTGAAGAATGTATTGCAGTATTGTCCACGTTTTCTCAATTATGGTCAGGACAGTTGTAAAAAACACATCCTTACGATAATGTTCAGTGTCCGACAAGTGACAAGCGAAAGCACGTCAGGTGATTTCCCCCTTTGAATGATTCGGTTGAACATGAGGAGCTTTTGGTCCTAGTTTTCACCAATATTGTCAATATGGACATGGGCGATCTCCGATTCTGTGGCAGGTGACAGAGCGGTATGCTAAAGGAAAATCACTACCTGCCCGTTCCAGCTACTGAATGAAGCCATCGAGTTAGACTTGATGCGACAATGCGAAAAGCGTAACTACCCGACCAGTCATACGTAACGGAGTAGTTCTTACCTGGACTATGCGCACTGGGAAACGACAAGGCAAGACAAAAATAGCCGGGATGCATTCTGTTGGATTCGGTTGGTGCAGACTCGATTATATTACAAAAGGAGGTATGCTTTTATTGGCAGATAGCGCAGAGACCGATTAAAAAACGACTTCGCTGTATATATACGATCTTACTGTCGATGTCCGACTTCGCCTGATTGGTTGGATACTGGGAACGAAGCAATGGCGTACCGGAACGCGTTCGAAGGCATTCCAATCACCACAGGTTATCCGGCTGAAATTGTCAGTGAACCTGCTTTCACATGGTCAAACAGTAGACAGGAAATTCGTCTCCTTTGGGGGCTTCGACCACCTCTGAGAAGAGATAAGGTATGTTTATCCTTGAGATAAAGCATGATGTCATTTGCAATAACAGCACCTTTTGATTTTTGCAATTTTACTCGTCTGCGTGACATCTTTGAACTTGTGAAACACGAAAGCTCGACAGAGAGACCGCACAGCATTCGCGCCACCAACTTCTATCCTTAACCATATTCCTCAACATCTCTAATTAGCGACAATCCTCATCCTTTGGACCCCAACCAGGGAGGTCAGAAGCACCAACCAAAGCCAATGCTGATGCTAGTTTCTTTATACTCCTACGCCAATTCATCGCCTGACCGCCCCGTCGCTTCTTCCAGCTCCGCTCAGCACGTGCAAATAGAGCACCGGAAGGGTAGAAGATGGATAGGCATTTGCAAAACGTGAGCGAGTCACCGGAGGCGGTGTAGAGCGATCACTTCGTTAAGAGGGCGGCTATCCGTCCCAAACACACGTCGGCCCACCTCGCCACTACTTACTCGATGTTCGCACCAGACGTGAGCAATGCTTTGGAGATCTGATGTAGAGCGCAGAAAGACGCCAAGGATGTTTAACGTGGAGGGTAAAACACTGCGAACCGCGGTGACATACAGTTGTCCCTTGAGAGAGAGCCGAATGTCACCGCGACGCCACAAGTGTCACAGGTTGGCGAAAGCTGCTTTAGTTCTCGCTATTCCTGAACAGATCTCCTCCCGAACACCAACTCCAGCTTGAATCACGATCACAGCGTACTTAAAGCAATCGACTTACTAAAGCTGATTACCACGATGAGTGATTGCAGGCACAGGCTCCTGTTAATCTTACAAAAGCACTTTGTACTTGAAAGGCGCAAAGTGCATACCTTATCTGGATGCGTTAGTCCCCAAGTGGTCCAAGGCATGTTGCATTGTCTGTGCGTTATCACTCGGAAAGGCGATATCATCGGTGTATTCCGAGTCGAAAGCTCTGTTCTCCGAGAGGACTACCACCCCACAGTTTAGTTGACCAGAGAGGACAATTTGTATTACATCTTATAAGTAAAAGTTAAAGAGAAATAGGGATGTAGGGCAACCTCGAAATTCTAAACTGGAGATTACAAAAGGGGTTTGAAAGCTAGCTTTAGGTTCCAACCCCACCTGAATTGTGATGATAAGGTTTCTTTGAGTGTAGATACATACTTCTCAGGTACTCCACTGCTAAAAACAGTTCCACACTGCAGTCTTTTGGACAGGGTCGAAGGTCGAGCTAGTATCTTAGACCACGATGATCGAAGGCCTTGGGATGTTATGACGGTGCTCTAGCAGCTCTTGGAGGATGAATTTTGACACGTCTACTGCCGGTTCGAAACGTAGCCTGTTCTTCGTGAGTCTGCTCTTCCCGGGTTTGGTATAGTCTTTTAAATGTGACAGACGCCAGAAGTTTCTACGCCATTAGGATTACGCTGAAAATCCTATAGTTAACGCAGTCACCGTGCCGGCCCTCCCTTAAGATGGGGACTACAATCGAAACCCCCACAAGGAAGGTACCTGCTCACAATCCCATACCTTTGAGAAAGACGTACAAAGTTTTTTAACAAACCGTATTTCGCCAACTCTAGAAGGGTTTGGAGAATGCAACCGGAGCCCGGTGCTTTGTGACATCTTAGGGTTTGGATTCCACTGAGGATCTCCTCCTCTTTTTGTGAGGATGTCGAAACAGACCACCGAACGCGTGCCGAAAAAGCTTTTGAATAGTTTGATACCGAGGGACAGCTGAACGGCATCTGGAAATGTTCCACCCTGCGTTCAAAACGGCGCTGTTGACTGTGAACTGGTGAGCCATCAGCTTCAAAGGTCATTTCGCTCGCATCCAGTGGCATCCTACCGTTGGCTTAAATGAGACAGAACAGCTCGCAGGAAGTTCCCATGGATGAAGCACCTTCTCCCTCTGATACATGTTGCGACGACCAGATTCCGCGGTCTCTACGAAGAATTGCGTTAAATGCACTTCTCCTCTGGAACCTCGTTTCACTATACTCGATTCGAGCCGAGATCGACTGGCTTGCTTTGAGAAGGTACAGGGTTTCAGCAGAAATCCAGGGTCTTACAGGACGACGTGACAGAGCACAACTCACCAGACATGCTGAATACAAAGCATTCTTGATAAAAGGCCAGTATCGACTAGTGTGATTCGGTAAAGCTGCCCCTGGCTTCTCGGGCAGCGCGTTTTAAAAGACGAAGAAGAGAGTCGGATCGAAAAGTTCGTCGCGATCTAAATGTCTTTGTGAATTGTTTTTAGAGAGTCCGCCTAAGCACATGGACAGCTTAGTGCGAACTGAGGCGTGGTCGGAGTCTACAGGCGTGCACCAGCGCGAACGACAGTCTTGTATACATCCCCGCCCTTTGTGGTTCATTGTGACTTGGTTGATCTGGGCCCACTGCTGACTCGAAGATGGCAAACGCCACTTGGCGTACCGACGATTGAAGCGTCCGAAATTTGCACTGGCGAGGGTCAGACGATGGTTACAGCACAGAGCCAAAAACCTTTCCTCGTTTTCCCAGCCACAGAAATCAATTCTAAAACGACCTCCCAAATGTGCCTCGTTCGATGACAGCCGACCTACTGTAGCATTCATGTCTACTGCCAAACTCAATAGATCAGCCCGGTTTTGTTTACGTAAGAGATCGTCTGGTTTTTGGTAGAAATTATCTTTGATCGCATGTCTGCTGCACTTAATGGGCGAATACACCAAGATGACCAACGAATTGCTTCTATCGGGACGGCGACTGCTCTCTTTGCATGAACCTCTAACTGTCGCTGCGCATAACCGACTGTCTACTGGGATCCTATCTAGCATTTCCACTCCACCTTCTTCACTGAGAGCAATACAAACAACATAAAGACCAGAAACTGCAGCTTCCGGGCCCCCAGAGGAGCTCAAGTGAAACCTCACGGAAGGATCAGATGAGGGGCGTCAATTAAATGACGGAAATGCAGTCTTGAGTGCGAGTATCTTGGACACAACACCCATGGATGGCAAGGGACTCAGTCGTATGAGCTAAATATGCCTGTTGTCCTATACGCACCAGGGTACGTACGTCGAACTTGGCTATTTTGAACAGGTATCATGAACAAAGGACTGCATGACCCGCTGGTAGTGGGTTCTGCGAGACTTTGCAGCTAGTTGAGAGAGGATGAGAGAAAATGTGAACAGGAATTCCACAGGTGACAATACAGATGGCACGGTTGATCGAAGTTTTTGTAGTGTGCGGTAAAGAAAAAGACGGTGGAAAGGGAGTAGAAACGGGAAAGCAAGTTCTCGTGTGCGCTGAATGACAGAGTTCGTGAGTGTTCGTGAGAAGACAGTCAAACATTGTATGAGTGCATCTGTGGGCTTTGCACAGCCAAACGCGTCCTGCAAGACAGCAGCTTTGGTCCATGTGAGCCGGTGACCAGTGCATGGTTCTTTCGCCTCTTCTGGGAAATACTGTAGGGTAAGTTGAATACGACAAGAAGCCATGGCATTATTTAGTGGTGGGTCACTCTCACCATGTCACAGTGCTCTCAGCTGATTTGTGGCATTTTTGAAACGGACAATGCTAGCCAATCGGAAAATCCAGCCAAATCCTCGAGCGCTGCCTCTGATTGTCCACAGCCACTTATTTCGTGAGTACACCTTATTGACGATTAGCCGTGGATGCTGCCAACCATTTATATGCAGCTCAAGGAAGCTCCGTTAGCATATAGCTCTGCTATCCGCAGTCGATCTGTCGTCTACGGTCGGGAAATAATTCACCAGTGTCTCAGTAATACATTGTGACTGGTTGCACGAGATAATTGGAAGTGGGATATCGATTCCTTTCATAACAGCTTGTTTCATTTTGTCATCAGTGTGAACTGTCGGTTTGGGACATAGGCTTACAGAGGATAAAAACATTAAAACAGTCAGAAGTGGTCAGAATAATCCTTTTTTGTACATGTGCACTTGATCTCCGTGACATTATGATAAAGCTTTCTGAATGTGTTGCCGGAGAGCTGCACGCTTCGTAAGAGACTGAGTGAGTTACTGTTGTGCTGTTATTAGTATTATTGTTAATATTATTATTGGTGGTAGTAGTAATGAAAGCGATAAGGTAATAATCTGGAAGAAGTTTTGGACTAGAGTCCTTAAACTTGGGCACACACCAAATTCAAATGACATGAGATCAACAGATACCAATACATGCATCAGTAATTTCAAACCATGTCTGTCCGGTGGGGTAATTTTATTGCCACTTTCGGTGTGTCCGTGTTTCTCGTTTTAGCACAATGTGTTCCGTGCATTTTGTTTCGTTCCAGTCTCTTTTATTATTGTAAACCGCAGATATGGTTTCACTTTTGATCAGGAGGTATACGGTATTCTCCACCGCAGTAGCAGTAGATGGTGTGGAAGCAGTATTTGAAATTTGGAGTCCGTTTCTTGAGTATCAAAAAGAGTACACGAATAATACCCCGACAACTGGCACCTTCCCTTCCAGATAAATCACAGAATGTCTGGGAAAGCTCGTTGTTAAATGAGCATACCCACTGTAGGACAGACGCTATTACAAAAGGGTTGGAAAAATCCCAGTCAGACATAAATAAGAAGAGGTGCCAATTAGAATTGAACCGTTTGGGCTTAGTTTGGGATGAGGTAACGGAATTTACCTCTAAAACCGTGCATTCTCCGCTGCGGTATGCTGACAGACCAGTGGATAAAAGGTTCTATGGTACCTATTTTTGCCGATCATACAACACGTTTGAATCGGATTGGAAAGACTTGTTATAAGTTATTAATCATGGTTATATACTACCAACGTGGCATTTGAGATCCCGATGTGGGACTAACCTCGGCTAATTTAAAATCTACGCCCCGATGTATTCAATCACTGGTGACCGACAGGCAATCAGTTCTCACCAAATGGACCAATCAACTCTCTTGTCCGAAAATCAGTTAGCCACCTGCCTAATCGATGATGATTATTTCTGCTTATATTCATCATAAGATATTAATTTAATTCATCACGTAGGATGTGAAATGAGGGGCTGTATCAATTCAACAACCATCTTAAGATTTGTGTAACTTGACACCTTTACATACGAAGAAGTCGAAACTGCGCAGATAGTGTTTGTGATTGAAATCAGGTGCGTTTTGTGTGATAATGTTCACATGGCAGCGCTTGACTATTCTCGATTGCCTGGCAATCAATACGTTTGTCCGAGCTTCAGGACATGGCAAATGCGCGCGGGCTAACATGCTGTCGTTTTTCGACTGCCGTTCAACACGAGTCTGCAGCTGAAATCAACTTCTGCGCTAACGAATGCAAATCACGTGGGTCCATAAGGGAATCAGATACCGTAAAATCAGGACAGCAAGCTTACTGACGGAAATCATCCACTGTTCAAAAACGAATTTCTGACCGACAAAAATTCCATGAAGTATGGCACATGTTTAACCATTTATGACTTCCATCGTCCAAGTCCATTGAAACTGATTCACAGCTTTGTCCCATTCGCCCACCAGATGAAAAACCAAGGCAATGTGAAGAAGCAAAGAATACATTTTTCATCGGATTTTGATGATAACTTTCATGGGAGGTGGTCTCTGATCCTTTGCACTGTGGCCGGAATGTACCACACAGAGATGTGGTTAAACAATCCAGAATTGTACCCCTTGATCAAGAAATTGCCGTCTCGTTTTTAAACACAATTTCCAAGTGTTCCACTAGTGCTACAAAATACGAAAGCAACTCTAGCTGAATAAAGTGACCTTGACATTGGACTAAGTACAACGAACTACTCGCTGTCGGTTTAACGAAAGTTAAATGGTAACTGTGCCCGACAAATTCGAAAGATGGTTGTTTTACAGCGCGAAGTTTGGAAATTGCTGCGACCATTGATGAGCGAAAAATCTATTTCAATCCACTACAAATAAAAAAAACGAGCAACTATCGCAAAAGTAGACGATTTATCAAAATTAACTTCGTCAAGTGTCGCTGTGATGCACAAATAAAGTGATGTCACTGACCGCCAACACTGAGGTAAAAAAACGAACACAAGTTATTGTAAACGTTTGCTATGACAACAATGTAAAAAACCGGTATTGCGTTCAGTTTACCTCCATGATCGTGAGCGATTGGCCTTCACTGATTGAACAGTTAATGAGACCGTCTGAAGCAAGCATAATGGCATGGAGAACATCTTTGTCGATTGATTCCACATGATGCACATAGGGGTTACTCGAGGCAGTGGTCGGCCAATGATGCGGGACGAAGAACGAGAACAAACGAAACGAGATGAAAATCAGATAGTGCTCATACGAATGAATGACACTAGAGTAAGCTTGTTATGCTCAGTTCAAAGCTACCGACAATCAGTTCATGTCGTTGACCAACGATAACTGAATCATTCTTTCCATGCCGTCATTAGAACTCACGGTAAACTATAGGTGGCCCATTGAAATTTGTGAGTATGATTATTATGAAATGTGTGAACTATACTGGGTACGAGGGACTTCACATCCGCTTGTGCTCACCTTCAGCATGAGTTACGCCGTGCCTGGTAGAACAATTGAATGATCTTGTGGTAACATAAGTGAAAGCATGGCATACAGGGGTGAGACTGTAAAAGCGCAATTTGAAGCTTCGGATGACTATATTTCCATCCTAACTGGGTCGAACTAGCTGAACTTCCGCCTGAAATTCGCTCAAATATTAAGTTAAGATCTTCCTTGTTATCGATATTCAACATGATACGAGTCAGTCCCGTACGGGCACGTTTGACTAACGTCGCATTTGATAATGACATCCGGAGACCCATATCTCCCAGAGTGCGATGTAAATTCGGAACAAATTTCTTAAGGGATTCGGATCAGCAGTGTGTGACCTTCATCAAAACTTTCATATGACTATTGTGATTTGAAGAGTGAAAACAATTCAAACCATTCCTAGCAGCATATTTGGCAACCCACAGCTTCAGAAGTCAAGATCGACCTCTGTTTAGCATGACAGATGCATTTGTTGTGCTCGTGGACATCACAGTTAGACTGGACTTCATCCTGTACAGTTGAGGAAATCTGAACACCAGAATTGGACTCAGACACAATCGCCAATTCATTTTCTCACCTCTGTTTACTTTGTGAAGACATTTGCCCTACGAAATGCACAAATTAGACGAGAGACCAAAACATCACAACTCATGGGACAAATGACAATACTCAAGGCTCAACTATGCTATTACCTCGGTGTTTTACCGTGAACTCGAATAAACTGATCTCAACTGACTGACTGGTTGGCAATCACTAATTCGTTCCAGTGACCTCACATGAAACTGAAATAACAGTTTTTATTTTCTTCTATCATTCGACTGAAAATCAGTATAGCCGAGCTGAAGCTGGGTGATTTTTATCAAGCATGTCTTAAAATCTGGTGATATCTTAGCTTATTAAAATTAAAATAGACGGGATCGGTTAGAGTGCAACTGAGTGAGGAGCGAAGAAAGCCACTAACCGTTCTACAGTGCTTCTATTTTCACTTTTCCGTTAATATTTTTACTGGATTTTGTTTTACTGATGACAACCCATTCTGAACCATCAACTGCATGTGCTAGAATGGCCCGTACCCAAACTGTGCGCACCAAGAACTGAGAGAACGAGAATAGAGAGTGTGCATTCTGTTCCCAATAGGTGGAACAAACTCGTATGCATAGGAAGGAAGGAAAGCGGCGGATAACGTGTTGGCTAATCACAAATCGACCCCGCTATATCTGATCAACCTGATTGTCAAGGCCCAGCTTCACCTGATTGGTGGAATCCTGAATGAGTTGTCGTCGGGCGCTGGGTCGAGTGCGGAAGCATTCAAATCACCGTCGTCGTACGGGATTGCCGCACGTAGTTGAGTGACTCACAGGTAGACGAACCGCAAGTCCCAAGACAGAGAAGACAACTTCGCTTTACTACGTGTACTAGAAGACAAATTATCAAACAGTAAAAATAGCATACCCCGAATCGTGGGCAAAGCGACCACAAAATCAAAACTGTCAACAAAGGCTTCTAAACGCCCAGGCAACAACAGACAAGAAACACTCGAGACGGCAATGTAGGAGCAAGTCAAATGGTGTACAAAGAAGGTCTTTATTTATATGGGCATTTTGACCAATCGAAGGTCAGATGAGAAGTAATGGTTCGACGGAACACACACACACAAGCGTGGCGGAGAGCAAACGGGATATCATATCTATGAGAAGGTGCGTGATCATCGAGGGATGGCCAAGATCATTCACACGGATAAGACTTTGTCAGGTTACTCAGGCAATTATGACGTCATAACAGAACGGATCATGGATACCAGAGGGTCATTCCAAAACCGTAGAGGAAGGTTACGTAAGCGATAAAATCGAACAGATAAAATCAGCAATTATACAAATGACAACCAATGTCAATCAACACCTGACATAGAAACAAAGCTAAAATTGTGTGATGCATAGGGATTGAACAAATTATCACTTGGTCGTAGAGGTGAATGGGTGGTGGTCAGTGGTCGTGGAAACCGGCGGCCAAAGTGCATGGAAAGCAAACGACCTGTTTGGTGAGTAGAAGACAAGATTACGATAGGAAGCATGGGATTTGGACTAAACCAGGTTAACAGAGTTTCTCGATATGGCGAGCTGAATTTCCATGTGTAATTTCAGCAGATCTTTACAACAGTGATCAATTTTGGAATCGACTTCACTGCATGTAGGCAATCATTACCTGGAAGTGTTTTCCGACATTTACTTGTGATCAAATATCACATTTTACTTCGTGCTCGAGCAAAAACAGCCTTCAAAATCAGTTCTAGTAGATTTCCCCCTTACTGAATCCAACAAACACAGCCTAATGAGAAGAAGCCCAGGATAGCAAATTGGTTTGAGTAGTACATTTTTTGCAAATAAAACGTGATCTGTGTTGTTGTTGTGACTAGTTGCTTAGGCCATGTGTTTCTAAAGAACCACGACTAAGCTCCTGTGCCTAAAATCATGCATGGTGAAAACCGTTGATTTGTTGCGCTACAGCCAAGATAACCTGAACTGTGCCAACTCGATTTTCAAGTAACTCCGCCCCCCACCCCCCTTCGTCATGCTTTTCTCTCCTGTGCGTCTCAGAGATTGTGACGTTGTGCCATGTGATCATAACTTATGTGAAGTTACATTGAAGTGTTATGGAATGGTTTTTAGACTTTGTGTGTGACTCACAGCATTAGTTTCCTCTGTTATTGCTTGGTGTTGATCAATGTGAACGGTGTTATGAGCAAATACCTAATTTACCCCTAAAGTTCCTATCCTGTAATCTAAGAAACATTAGCTGTTTTTGGAATTCATGGCAACAGGCATTTGGATGAGGTCAGAATAAACCACCCTAGGCTTTTTCTCTCTCCGCCTGTGTGCCCCTATCAAAACCTGACTGCAATTACAACCGAAGATCTACCTTCAAACCAGTCACTCCGGAAAAACCCAATATTAATATGTTCATTTTGGACACTGGGACATATTCACAGATTTATTTGCAACTTTTTAACTGCACTCTGAATAGCAACATATTGTGCTTAGAGGATCGTTTAGATTACACAGGTTTCAAACGGCATGTACTAATTGATGCTTTTCATTGGGAACACATAATGGACATTTCAACCACAATAAAGCCTTTCAAACGAAAAAAAACACACCTTAGGTCAGGCTAATATCCGGTTTGACAGAGGCTAAAACCATACAGTTCGGTGCTTCGCAGATAGTCGAACGATGTGCGAAAAAAGTGCTGGAGCCCTTCATTGTTCCTCATTTCTACTTTCGTATTCTGTAACGGAACCACACCTGGTCAAAAAAAGCGACGGCAGCATACCAAATTTCAGAACGAAACTGTGCGCTATGAGCTAATTAGAGCAGATAACGTAAAAAAAAACGAGGATTAACTAGAACGTAGGGCCCTCTATTTTGGTCCGTGGTCCCACGGAAAATTTCGCAGTACCAGGCGTACCATTAGGCTTGACAACAAACTGATTGGTTTGGTCTGTGGATATGGCAACTGACAAAGCCACGGTAAGGGGGATCGCGTGATTCATGTGTACCCGAGTGTGTGATGCACCCTAATTATCTAGTCATTCCGGTAGCCTCTACCCACTTTGGTTGTACTTGCACGCCTGACAGAACTCACACCGAATTTCATCTGCGCAATAAAACGCGGAAATGAACCGACAGATTTCTATAGAAGTGCGAAATATCCGCATTTTACCAAATAGGAATCCGTTTGTATGAGATCTCCAGGCAATGCAAGAGATCGAGAAACGCCATACGACGTTGCCTGGAGTATGACGAGCAATTTGCTAGTAAAAAGCTGATGGGTCGTTCCACAAAACTAACAGATTCGAACGAACAAAGATTACATGAACCCAGACTAATTCTTCTAGCCTCCAATAGTACATGTTCCACTTTGACCCAGAAAGCCATGATCGGAGTCGATGTTTTAAAACAAACGGTTCAAAGAACGCTTAAATGTGCACAATGAAAAACGAATACCGTGGTGTAAAGAACAACGCCTATCAGGGGCCACAACACTTGTAGCCTAGATAAACAAGCGGGGAAATACTTAAATCAGTGACGGGGAAAATATTTTGGATAGGCAGTGTTGTGTTCGTAGTTAGTCGCAGCAAAATACGTATTTGCTACACTTCATTTATTTGCGAGAATGTAACTGCAATCAAACCGCGTCCGGCGCGTAAGCCACACGTAAGCAAGCAAGTAAGCAAGTGAATGAGCAAGCTAGTAAAAGATCGGAGCTACACGTGCTCACACGCGTAAACAAGTAAGATCAATCGATACATGGAAAGATTGATCAGTCAATACTGTCCTCGCCGAAACACGGCTAGATGTCAATACCGAGCAAGCGTACGTCCAAGCACGAGAGGAATATTGATTATTAGTCCGCGTTACGTGACTTTGACCAGACACAGTAGACCGGAAGCTAGAAATCGATGCTTGTATGAGATCAGAAAAGAAGGGAGAATTTTCAGTCAAAGAACAACAACCATAGCTCAGTGATGGCTTAGGGAGCTTTCACAGTCAACAGCCAAGATGAGCTAGTTAAATTTGCGGCCTTACAAAATTCCGTTGGGTATATTCCTACCTTGGAGAAGATTTTGCTAGAGGACTGTCTCATTCAGTGAGTATCGATCCTCAGTCATTTTGTTAAGACAGGAAATCAGCAGTGTAGAGGATTGAGAGACTTTCGGCTTACCAAAAGGGGTTAGCAACAAAACTGCTTCACATCGGGCTTTTGAAAGTATTCGAATGGGTTCAAGGAAAACTGGCGTATTTTATTTCATTGGGAATCCTGTGCAATCTTCAGTTTCACGGTACTACGACTGAAATAATAAAGTATCAAATTAACTGTGACACAAAGATATAAAATAAGGCGGATGCGAGGCAAATACGATTTGATTTAGAGGAATTCTGTGTGCCATTCGATGGAGACCGAATACTTTTCATCACCATTGCAAGACTGAAGCACGACACGAGTAAATTTACGCACAAAAATGAGTCAGTGAATTGGAATATGGGAAAATGTAGTGGTAGTTCTGAACAGAGTTGGGGACTGATGATGTTTTAAAACTCATTCTGAATTTGAAATGAACGGCCTAAGTTTATATGAAGTATGAATGTTTGCTCTCAGCCAGCAGAACAGCTAGATTTTCGTGAAAACAAATATTTATGCGTTTCGGTGCCATATTATTGTTATTTCAACTATTATTACTGCTTCTTATTATTATTCTCATTAGTATCATCATAGAATAAAATATAATGTAATACATTTGGAACGTGAACACTAAGTGAAATCATTTGTTGCAAGTGCACACTGGCAGACTTCTTTGAGTGCCTACTTATTTCACTGATTATTCAGTGTACCGTTCTCATATGACAATCACAAATAACCACCGATAAATAAAGTCAACACAATATAAAGTAGTTTCCGTACAAACCCAACAGACACACTCTGGATACAGCTGCTTCAGTTGCCACTTCATTTCCAAGAGCTTGAATAGTTCCGCGAAATCCGTTCATTGTACTTTCCCGACTGTTCTTCCGCGTTTGATTCCGTTCTCCATTCTCTATTTCTTCAAAGGCCGAAATCTTTTGGCCGTCTCTCAAGGTCAAAAAACTACTTTCCCAACATAAATCAAAGAAATAAAGTTGGTACAAGTTTATCGTGTCCTCTAACTAACAACTCCGGTATACTTCAGTAAGCCGTTCTTTTCCTTTTCTATTTTCATCACATATATCAGCGACTTGACCATTGCATCAACCGCGCTACTGTTTAAGTACTCTGATGACTTTGTGCTCTGTCAGTCTATCTCCAACAAATAAAATTTCAATTCTTTTTCAGAGAACTAATCCAATATTTGGAATTTTTGTCCCATTCTGGACTACATCTCAATACTTCCAAATGTTTTGAGTGTACTTTCTTTCTTTCTCGTTCCTTTTACCCAAATGAGCAATCGGTCATCAACAGTGTCCCCATTTCCAGAGCTGACTCGGTCAAATACTTAAATGTTAAAATCAACACCAGTTCACAGTGGTCTTCTCATATTCTTGATTGCGTTACAAAACTACGTAGGCTGTCTTTCCGAATTCGTAGGCTAAGGCAGTTTGGCGCCACACAAGCTGATATTTTTTTCTTTTATCCATCAATGTGTTCTCGCAGTCTTACTCTACTGCTCTCCCGTAATCTTTCCTGATCTAATTAAGAAAGATTTTATCAAACAACACGGCGACTCTGCCATTGTCAGTCGCGTTTCTTTGTTTCCCATAAGCTCTGTTATCTCCAAAGTTTGCAATCTGTTAGCGATTCGTCATGATGACTTATCAGCATGCCGTTCGCACTCCACATGTTCCGCAATTAGACTCATCCCTTCTCGCATAAACATCTTTGGCTACTCTACTGTATCTTATTTAGTACTTGTTCTGGCTGACTGGTCACAGGGGAATTTCGCATGAACCTCGGCGGCTGAAACAGTTTTTTTCTCCTGCAACATTTACTTCTCTTTATTGCTTATTTCAAAGCGAAAATGATTAGATCCCCTCATTTAGGCTGAAATGCGAGTTTGCTAACTTGCCGAACTCCTAAATACAACCTAGGACAATACAATACAGTAGTATGGATGACTCAGTATGGAGACAATGTAGCAATCTCGATCTAACAAGTTGCACTTCACTATCTTTAAAAGGAACACAGAATGCCGATTTTACGAGGTAAGCAGCTAGTTCTTGCACCGGCAAGACCAAATATTTTGAAACCCGAAACTTCGCTTAGTTGCCACACAAAGACCGTGCCGAACGGCAGTCTAACTTCCATATGCTCCGATAGCTTTTTTACCGCCACGAGGCAACGGTAAGGGCGGATTAAAATTCGTATATATCTGCTGTTGTAGACAGTCTTTGACCGCAGTGCGACTTCACCTGCTTTGCCCATTTCGTCCACTTGGAACACGTGAAGCCCATTGAGAGGCCTGCCTCTGTCTACTGGCTCCGGTAATGATCACTCCTCGATCACCTAGTTCGGTCACACGATAGTTACTGAGCCGCTCAGCTCTGGTCACGAAAAGGTCGAGCACACGCACGAAATTGTGGACGCACATTGTGATGCGATGTGCAGATGACAATTGCACGGTGTGAATGGTTCGAAATGGGTTGTCATCAATAAAACAAAATCCAGTAAAAATATTAACGGAAAAGTGAAAATAGAAGCACTGTAGAACGGTTAGTGGCTTTCTTCGCTCCTCACTCAGTTGCACTCTAACCGATCCCGTCTATTTTAATTTTAATAAGCTAAGATATCATCAGATTTTAAGACACGGTTGATAAAAATCACCCAGCTTCAGCTCGGCTATACTGATTTTCAATCGAATGATAGAAGAAAAAAAAACTGTAATTTCAGTTTCATGTGAGGTCACTGGAACGAATTAGTGATTGCCAACCAGTCAGTCAGTTGAGATCAGTTTATTCGAGTTCACGGTAAAACACCGAGGTAATAGCATAGTTGAGCCTTGAGTATTGTCATTTGTCCCATGAGTTGTGATGTTTGGGTCTCTCGTCTAATTTGTGCATTTCGTAGGGCAAATGTCTGCACAAAGTAAACAGAGGTGAGAAAATGAATTGGCGATTGTGTCTGAGTCCAATTCTGGTGTTCAGATTTCCTCAACTGTACAGGATGAAGTCCAGTCTAACTGTGATGTCCACGAGCACAACAAATGCATCTGTCATGCTAAACAGAGGTCGATCTTGACTTCTGAAGCTGTGGGTTGCCAAATATGCTGCTAGGAATGGTTTGAATTGTTTTCACTCTTCAAATCACAATAGTCATATGAAAGTTTGATGAAGGTCACACACTGCTGATCCGAATCCCTTAAGAAATTTGTTCCGAAGTTACATCGCACTCTTGAAGATATGGGTCTCCGGATGTCATTTTCAAATGCGACGTTAGCTAAACGTGCCCAGTTCGTGGGGGGGGGGGGGGTGGGGGGGCTGGGGGGGCACGTTGAGGAGAAAGAAGGATGATTCCTCATGCAAACCCATCTCAATCGAAATACATTAGTGGTTCCCTGAACTAAAAACAGTACAAACGTAGCTAACTTCGAACTGGCCATATCTATATGAAGCTCAAAAGTCGGATATGTCAATTGTGAGTCGGTAAAATATTGTGAAACTTATCACATCTGTGGTCTCCATCGTGAAAACAAGCATTCTGAAACATGAAATTATATTTCATCGTCGTTGTATTCTGTGTGATCTAGTTATGGCGCATTCACCAGTTTGTGAAAAAATATCAGTGTTTGAAACCACCGAAAGTAAAGGAATGGGTTTGCATGGTAATTTCTAAGTGAACTGAATAGAAATGACTGCTTATTCACCGTAAACTGGAGGCATTGTTTGACTTCACAGAAAAAACGGTCTGATTTATCGGAGAAGTATCATAAACTGAATTTGCAAGGCGCAGACGAATCCTGATGGTGCAAAATGTTAAAAGCCTTCGTTCACGGTGGGGCTGGACCTAACGCACACACTGGCTTGGTGTGTCCTTTCTCCTAAACTGTAGAGTCTCCGTACTTTGTGTGGCTTGGAAAGATGTTCGGAGCCAAGGTGCGATCTCGTAGCCTAATCAGTAAGGTGCAAAGGCTTGTACTGCGACTAGGATTGGGCCCGAGTACCATAGCATCTCATAAAAACTTGGTTCTAATGTTTTAAATATTAAAGTGGGTGGGCAGTGACATCTCATGTGGGGTTCCAAAACTCAATGGTATTTGTTTGTTGAACCTCTCATTATATGCGATAATTTTCAAGGAGAGCTGTTCATTATATTTATGTGAAACATTGCAATGTTTCGAATAAACTGGGGATTGGATTAATCCATTTCGTCTCACTGTAGATCTAAAGCCAAGCATTTATTCTGTCATAGCTGTCTCAACTGCTTTCGACTTAAAGAAAATGCTTTGTCTTTCGGTTGTGAAACCAAGTGGCGGTCGCGGTGACATGGGTCCACATAACCAAATCAAGTAATAGGTCGTGGACGAACCCGGATGCGATTGGTGATATTCGCCTTGCTGATGGATCCAAGCTTGCATTGGTCTGAACAAATCTGACACTTTATGTTTTGCATAGACGGTTCAATGAAAGGTTTAGAAGGGCCAGTACATTTTGAACCATAGAATGAGGAAACACATTCATGTGAAATGTGGTAGCTATAGAGACGATACCACGAATTCTCGCTCACAATGTTTCACAACCGTATCACTTGGGGGCAAAGTTGAGACCCACGATTCTCTGTCCGCTTGGCGGAACAACAATGACATTGAATATGTTCTAGGTAAGTGTATATTGTTCGGTAACACGGAGTTATCGTAGAAGATGGTAGTCGGTGGACGTTTCGGCTACCGCGGGGAACCTTTCTCAAGACCAGTTTACAATCGAAACTGGTCTTAAGAAAGGTTCCCCGAGGTAACCGAAACGTCCACTGCCTACCATCTTCTACGATAACTCCGTGTTACCGAACAAGGGACACTTATCTATAACGTATCAAATGGTGCATCGTTTTTTTCACTGCAAAACTGATCTGAGATCTGATGCATGAGTATGTTCTATCTATGCATGCACCAGTGAGGCGGCTTTGGCACTTCATCGATTGGAAGGAAGATGCGGGCCACGTGACAATATGTGCCACGGAAGAATGCAGTCGGTAGTATCCAAGCTGACTTGTACTGAGTGATTTGACCAAACATGCAGACAGACTGATTGGAGGGACAATGAATGTTTAATTTCATCTTTGGATAAGAGTGTATTAGTGTTTTGAACTGTCTCATTGAACTCCAGTGGGAAGACTATTCTGCCTTCGGATCGTTTCGATTTACTAGCACAAAAGCGGCACTTTGAATACGCTGAATGGTGGTCATACCCAAAGGTTAGCCCGCACACTTATTAGTTCGCCTGCTACTCTCTGTCAGCTTTTCCGAGTTGTTAGTCTGGGAACAAGCCCAATTAGTTCATTCGGCTCAGACGATAGTTAATATTTGATTAGTTCTTCGGTCCGCCTCGTTTTCTCCAATCTTGTCCTCGATTCGGGACAAGCGAAGACCTGCTGACTGTTCGCCAAACCATCGTGCGGTCTACTAGACGAACCAAGCCGTCTACTGACAATGTGCCAGCTCATTCCCTCACAATTACCCTGTAAATTCTTTCGTGAATTCTTCATGACTGGTTCTCACACAACTGCCGACGTGAAGGTTTAAATAAAAGCCGATCAAGAATGAATATTCATTTTTACGCACAATTTCAGGACACCACAACAGTTGCACTGTTCCATTTGATTCCCATAAAAGTGGGATTTGTTTTTTGATTGTGATGTATTTCCCATCAAAACAGCACCAGGAGTAAAGAAATCTAAAGTCATCCAAAACAAATCATTCTTCAAGGAGGGTATATCAAAAGGGATTACGCAGAACTAGATTGCTTGACATGAATTACTGAACCATGGGTTTTTAGGATACTTTCATCCCATCTGATCTTCTGAGAGGGTGAAGTTCTCGTTGTTAAGTATCAGTTTGTGTAACGATATTCCTCTAGTTTACGAGTCATCGTCTTGTGAAAATTCGAAAAAAGCAGCTCCTTGGAGTCTGGTAAAAACAACATCAGCTTTACACTAACTATATCCGACACATTACGTTTTCGAAATCAGCTTCTAGCTGGTACGACGTTTTGTAGGGTTTATTCGGTCGAAATCATTTGACTTTCTGTCTCATATACTGGCATCCAATTGACCGAGTGCAACCGTTTTGGAGGGTAGCGTCAGAGAATTAAAAAAACTGATTGTGCTGCAATAAGATGAGTAGTCCTAACTGTTTTGAATATTGGGATTGTTCGTAGCTTAGGCAGGTTTGGGTCACAAGCGGTTCATCACCAACCGAAATGAGGTCATCAAAGCGCGCGTGACGATGGCAGACAATGAAAGAACCCGTCAACTGAACAGCGATTATATCATTTCGGCTGGTGACCAGGCGTTTTTGACCCAAATACCAAGCTCAGAGATTTGGAATCTATGATAGTGTTTTAGTACTTTACGCAAAACTCAGTTCGGGTGCTTAACCTAGGCTCGAGCAGCGGACTTGGGAGTGCTGTTGGTTTTTCAAGTAAACAGTAAAATGAAACATTTTTTTTTGGAATTTTAGGAAACTGCTCTGTTTTTCAACACCACTCTGTTTTTTTACAAGTTCTAGATGGTAGTTAATCTGAGAATTCTGCAACCACGATGACTATGGAGGAGGTATTCACATTTTGTCGCGTATGCTTGGAACCGTTTACATGGTTTTTAGACATAATGAAACTGGTATGGAAAATGAGCAAACTGATCAAAACTGAGGGGGATAGTTGCATAACTATTTAAAGAAATTATCTACGGAACATTCTCTGAGAAAAATGGACTTTTTCTTTCCCAAGAAATCTTTCCTAAGTTGTTACCATTGTTGACTTAGTCATTTAGTCGTGTGGTTGCGTTCTCCGATGGTTCGTTTTAAAGCAAACATCAGCAACCGCGTACTGTGTAACCCTAGAGACCGTGAAACACCTCTTTCTCTCAAAACCACAATAAAACCGTTCGTGCAGTCTAGAGCCGATAACTGCAAATCGATTGTGTACATCTGGATCACACTATTAATCTGTTTTTACTGACTTTGGAGGAAAGCGATCGATACGAACTACAGATGAGACTAAAAATAAGCTAATTGCCGGCTGCTCAACGACTGTGATGTTGCTATCACAATGCTTCGTGTCAGAGGTCGAAAAACTCGATTCATTCAAAGCTGTCACCAATTCTTTTCAATCAGACATGTATGACTTCATGGGCTTTATCTAGTGTAAGTGTTTTTTTTTTTTTTGGGGGGGGGGGGTGCTTTAGTGCACTATCTACTGCTCTAGTTCACAAAACGCCTTCATCTGCAGCTTATTCTCCTAGAGGTGATTTACTCTGACCTTGTTCATAAACAGTTCTTTTGGGAAACAGTAGTTATTGAAGCACACACGCGGTCACTGTTGCTAGTCTGTACTGGACCCTACTTGTCTACTAGATTTTGAACATAGTCATCCAGGCGGATATTTTGAACTCTCTTTAAAAGGCATCTGTCGCAAGATTTACAGTTTGTATGGAGTCACCGAACTTAGCGTTCTCTGATGACACGGAGTATATTCAAGTCGCTGTTATTTAGACTTTCGAGATCCAGCTAAGACTGGTTGGACCGAGTAGGTCAAAAATGGATACAAACCTTGATGTTGCTTCGAGATGATGACTCATATGTACTTTAAGACATCAGCACACCGTCCACAGCTCTCCAGATAAAGACCAAAAAACACTTCCGAAAAACCCCAAACATTCCTATGTACTTATACAATAGAATGAACACTGGGAAAAGACAATGCCCCCAGTTAGCGCGACCCTTGACTAACGGTACTGCTTCCATCCTCGCTAACCATCACATGGGATTTTTGTATTTAGTCAACATGTCACGTATTCAGGTCACTCATATTCACAGGAGTTCATTATCCACGAAAAGAATCTTAGGATACTACCTGTGCCGTCAGCAACTTGTGTGTATTCTGGATCACACAAGAAACTTACCTGAGTTGGTTGAAAGACAGATCGTAGCTGCACCCCTCTATTAAATATCAGTGCTCTGATTACTTAGAACTATTACTTCATCATTCTTCACAAGACTGCCATATTTATTGCACATCCTTAGTTCATGTATTCACGTAAGCACTTAGGTGTTTTATAGTCGGGAATATTGGTTAAACCAAAATGTAGAGGACGCTCTTGTGTGGTTAGATGGCTTCGAATGCCACCAAAAAGATTTAAAAAAACTAGGCAGAAAGAAGCCCAGAGGAGGAACCATAACTCCTAGTTAGGGAAATTTGGTCTTATTCTCAACCATTCTTCGAATGGAGTTGATTGTTTACGTGTTCAGTTCTACCCGCGATTTTCTCATCGTACGTGTACGGTGATCCCATCGAGTTTGCAATCAGACTTATCCACAGCATTCCCCCCTCCCAGACTTCAGCCTCCCTGTTGCAATATCCTCCTTGAAGGAAACAATTTTGCCGTGCAATAACATTCTCTCTGTCTCTGTGATCATTCTCCTCTCTAAACGCAATACCTCTCGGCAAGAAACAACGTGAGTGATCCCGATTGATGGTTCTTGGTGAGGGATGGAGGACTCTGCATCTTTTTAGACACTTACGTGCGATATCTTGTCCGCATACTGAATGACAACCCCCGGTTGATCGTTGGCGACCTTAATCATGCTAGTGAATATCCAATAAATTCTTTTGGTCATTCCGATTTGTGACACTCTCTTGCCAGTGGTAAATCTGTTCTGGACAAAGTGATCAACAAAAATCCCGACCTGTTTTGTCCTCTCTCGTGCATAACTCCCGGTTTCCTCCAGCTGTTCGCTCGACCAAATATCTGTTCACCGTCCACCTTTAAATCATGTGTACAGTCAAATCAGACTAAATTTTTCTCTGACGCAGTTTACCATCCAGGACTCGTTTCCTGCTTGAGACATCTCTCAGAACTGTTGTTTACTGGCTTACCTCCATTTATTCGTTATTCCACAGCGGTGGTAATCTGCTTGCCGACATCATGAAGTCAACTTTTATTCGCTGCTGTTCTATTGAAATTATTTTGCTTGCAACGGCAGGTTGGGCTGTCTCCTTCCGAAGTCTCTATGTGAATTGAAGGAATGTGCCTACAAGTGTCATGATAACGTGACCGTCAGAAACTATTTAGATTTGGCCAAAGAGGTTAAGCGCCTACTTACTTTATCCGTCGATCAACTCCAGAGAACCAAGGACAGTCAAAGTGTGCGGAAAAGCATTGAGCTTCGCTATGGATAAAAAGTCGAACAATCCAGCTTTCATTTTATTGCTGAGAACATGAACGGTGCATTTATTCAATCATCGATACACTATGCCCTATTATTCTATCTGCGAACACAGCCATCGAGCCGCTTTACACTGACAGCGTATTTAAACTGCTGCACACCACCGAAGTATTCCCTGAATCAGGTGCGAATGGTCTTCCCATAGCTTTCAAATAGGAGGTCAGTCTTTCAGCCGAAGTGACGACATCTATTTCCAATCAGTTTCCGAATAGTCGTGCGATTTTCCAGTTATAGAGTTATGCTATTATTGTTTTATTTATTAAGGCCACCAACAGTCGGAAAATCTGCTGCGCTGAAACTGACTGAAAAGGCTATTCTTACGAACCTGTAATAATATGTAAGCGTTACCCCATGAATCTTTTCGGCTTGCGTGCAAGTAAGAGCCTTCTGGACGCTGCGGATTCCTGATTCACATTTTTGGTAAACCTTTGAATAACAAGCGAAGTCACTCTGTATGACGAATCACGGTATGCAAGGTGAATTCAGTCACACGTGTTTTCCCTGATTACTGTTCCGCATTGCATTCTATTCCTTCATCTCGGAACCTAGGTAAACCAGATTGTTTTGCATTCCGTCAACTGTTGCTTGTCTTGTTACCTAATTACTTCACTGAAAGAATACGGAATATCAGCTTGGGAGAAGCTCTTCTAAGCATCTAGACAATAGCTTGGGAGTGCTCCAAAGTGCCGTTGTTTCCTCGTATTTGTTTCCCACCTAAATTAATGATATGCACCTCAACTTTCTTGCCAAGTACGCAGATGATGCTGGACCATTATTAATTTATCTGATTGCAGTACTTTCTGTGAAAATGTATCAAATAATAAACATCGTTCCACCCGGTCTGGTCTCACACTGAACCCGTGGAACTGTTCAGAATGCATCGTTACTCTCTCACGGTCATCTACCACCAAATTCAATGCCACCAATAAAAACGGTTACATTTTAGGGTTCATTTCATCAACTAACTGGGAGTCACAATAAATAATGGTCTCCAGAGGCCTTTCCCAATTCAATGGAGTTGGAAAGCCTCGCCGTTTTCCTTTTCACATTTATAGGCTCAGAGAATCTCAGACCCTTCATAAGTCGTGTTTACTTGAACCCTTTTAAGGAACGGATCGTCGCTAGACACTGAGTGGCGCATAACGTTGGCCCAAAATATCCTTTCAGAAAGTACGAACCTGTCACATTCGTTTTCTTAGTAAAAATACCTACGTAAAAACGCATTTCGATTTTCGATTCAATCTGTCTCACGTTACTATTTACAGGAATTTTCCTGTCTGTACATGGCTTGTCTATTGACGAAAAGAAGGAGTGGTGACTGCATTGGGCACCACTCTTGGTGATTGGACTACAGTTTTTAATTTAATTTTACTTCATACGTTCCGTGAAAGCCGAAAGTGATGATTCTTGAATAATTGCGCTTTTGAATGACAAATACAAATATGTTTATTGGCCAAAAGAAGTATAATTAGCAGAACTTTCGAAGTTGCTAAAACCATTCCCTTATAAAGTTGCTTGCAGAAATGATACTGGTGTAGTAGAAAATTCTGGAAGGTTGTGCGAGTATGGTGAATTGCAGTAATGGATTAGCCCCTTCGTGTCTATCTTGCGCAAGTAGACGGCGAACCGGAAGAAGTTGGATAACCTACCAGTCTGGAAGAGACAGTGCAACAATAAAAAGAAGACTGAATCGTAATGTGGTTCTATTTGTATTTTTGCATCAGTAGTAGTGTGCCCCATTTTCAGATAAGTCTTTGTATTGTCCAATTCTGTCTTCTCTCAGTTGGCTGACTGTTGCTCTATTCATCAGGTAAAACATATTTTAAGTTATTGTGTAGAACGAGGATTGATGTGACCTTACTTTGAATGTATATACCCATGCAGTATGCGATATTCCCACTTTATTTTGACTGTCAATAACGTTATTGCGTAAGAGCTGAAATCGGTTCAGAGCGTGTTCAAAAAATGATGCGCTAATTGTTGTCAGATCCAAGTGTTGGATGTTAGGGAACCGCATTGTTGGAACTAATGGTAAACCGGCTACCCGTGATAACCGAGGCGTCAACTGATTACCTTAATTTCCGACGCCACTGTACTACCGGACAGCAAACGCTCACGTAAGTCAAAAATCGCCATAACGGCAACACACTATCAACCTCGAAATTGACCATAACTAAATTATTAATCCAATTGTGGTTCTTTTTTTAGCACTCTGTCAACTGATGAATGAATATAGGTACTGTTTCTACTGTTCGAATGCGAGAATAGAACACAATCAAACATGCACAACAGACACCATTCTAAGACTGTTCGGTTTCACAATCCAGAGATAATAGCTTGCATGTGACCGAAACAAACATGCAAATTCAGTGTGTTGAATTGTTTCCAGCCTCACTACTGAGGGTTCTTCTGTGCATTGAGGCGGTGAAACAAGCCAGATGCGTGATTTCCAAACAGACCACGTGTAGGACTGAGGTTGCCAGAAGTTTTTAACAACTAGCAAACCATAATCAGTAGTATCATGATGACTCAAGCACAGAATGGCAAAGGCTTGCAGCAGACATTTCAAAAAACTTAACGCGCACTGCATTAGAACTAATGTGAGGTCTCTTCGAACTAAGCCGGAGAGAGAACTGATACAAAGGGTGGTGAAGAAAAAAGTGCGACAATGCGTGGTATTTTTCCTCCGCACTTTACACCGAATAGGACAGATGAAAGGAGCCTAATCATGCTGGGATAAGTAGACTGATGCACCAATGTTGATATGGTTGATCGTCTGATTTGAAAAGAGAGGAAGATCGCGCTGAACACCAAACAGAGATTTTTGATTTCATAGTTCAACGTAATTTACTCCAAAAAGCACTCATCGTGTAAGCTTACGAGAAGACTGTACTAGATATCCATGTCCTAAAGAAAATGGCATTGTGATTCCGAACCAGGTAAACTCGTAACTTATTATACACTCAGAGAAAAATTCGTATTCGGATGAGGTCATGAAAAAAAGTAAGTTCCAGTACAGTTTTGTTGCTCGATAACACAGTGTAGTCGAAATCGTTGGTAGGTTGTCAAAGTTTTGTTCACCACGGATAACCCTTTTTCAAGACTGATTTTACAAGCGAATGAACCTGGAGTAAGTTCCTTCGAAATTTTGGTGAAGGCGGATTGGTGAGACAAACCCGGCTGCGAATGGACGGTCAATGTCCTACATGAGAAGACGAAGTAGATCTTGAAAAACCACCTTGTGAGCCGTTGGGACAACTGAGAGATTCATCTACCAGGATTCAGTATATTTATATCTGATAGAGGCACTAGACTCGAAAGCCGCTGTCGGCAGCTGTATTGGCCGCAGACAGTGAATTTCTGTTTCACGCCTCGCTAGCTTGCCCAACCAATTGGAGCGTTATGTATTTTATCATTTCAAGTTTCAGGGTCACGCTTGCTGGTTGTCCCTGGTAATGCGGTGTCTTCGAGGCTCTGGAATGTCCCTGTTCCACTACAATCATGCACAATCGTGGACTAGAAAAACCGTCCTAAAACTGACTAAATATACAGTCACTGAGAAATGCTCAACTCGAGAAGTGCCAGTGATTTCGTTTTCCCTGTACTTTTCCTTGGACGTGGTAATTGGTTTTCGTGCACTTTTCTCACAGAAATTCACCGCCCATATTAGGACACATGATATTTCATGGCAATACAAACTCTCCAGTCAACCAGGTCTTTCGGAAAATAGTACGAAGCAAATATGGAAGGCTATAAATGAGACGTGGATGCGTTGGAAAGCTCGAATTACCTGGTTCAAGGTTCATCTGATTGGTCGTAGCCTGCACGGTAGATTGGCTCAGATTTGCAGCTCTAAGTGAGGCATGCTCACAAGGTTTTCCTTCACTCATTCCTTACAAAAATGGACTGTTTTATTTCTGAAAGGAGGTCGTGGCAAACGAAAGTCCACCAAATGAGTGTGTCACCAACGGTGGTGGCAGTATTCGAACTCGGTAATACAAGGGCCTAATTTCACTTTGTTGACCATTTGATCACCGGTGGTAAAATGTGTTTTACTCAGCCTATCCATGTTTTCATTTACGTTTGAGTTTTTTGCACAAGTGAAGAAATCTCCTGCGGTCACAACGAATAGACACTCCCATCTCATCATCTAATCGGACTCTGATTTCCTTGCTCTGTAACAACAACCGTATTCTTTCACAAAATCAACACTACAGTGCATACCAGTTAACGTTATACAAGCGCCCATTATCTCATGAAAGTTTTGCACTTCGGCAAATGTTCACGCTTCATGATCAAGCTGATACAATCTGGATCAACGATTGAATCAACCGCCGAACAGCAAACAATGACCAGTCAAATGTAAGCTAGTCATCTACGAAATAACCCTCCACCTTCTAACTGTGCCCCATGAATCAGCTTGGACCTTCAAGAGCGATTTCAGTGGCAATTATGTGCCAGAAATGTGACACGACTCGCGCAGTTTCTTCACATGCAGATTTTGAAAAGACTTGAGCAAGTAAGACTATGATCTATCACAG
The DNA here is from genome assembly GCA_948099385.1 of Fasciola hepatica. NCBI lineage: Eukaryota > Metazoa > Platyhelminthes > Trematoda > Plagiorchiida > Fasciolidae > Fasciola > Fasciola hepatica. The sequence continues at coordinate 30,780,746 of CANUEZ040000043.1, read as the reverse complement.
TACTAGGTCTTTTAATTCTGTGTAACTCAACTCACCTACAAGATATTATACAATGGTTATCAATTTGACAGGGATCAGAAAACAAGCTGCAAACTGTTCTTTGCATTTAAATTGGCATTGATGAATGAAACAAGCACGAAGGTCAGTCCATGACTCACCGTGAAATGAATTCCTCGTGCACGGGCATTGGTCGTCAAATACTTGGACCCCCGTTAGGGATAAATTTAGGATCGCTGACGGTAGGTCTGAAGAAACGCAGTATTTCAGTCAGGACCCTATTTTGGCGAGGTAATTGGAATAAGGAAGCTGATCGTTGATTTTTGCACCCGAAGCCGTCTGGTTCAGGCAGTTCCAATGCCACGACGTAGGACTGATCGAGGTCGAATAAATTTATCGTCCTCTCATCCGGAGGTTGCAAGGTAGATTAACCAATCACATGACGGATAATTTAACTGTGGCAAGTCCATGCCCATAAACTGTGTTAATTCCATATCTATCCTTATGATCTTCTGCCTAGAGTGTTTACCATACAATCTGTAAACAGGTGGAGAGTAAAATTACTGAAAAATAATTTTTTCACCAAATTGGACATTTTTAAATCCGATAGGTGTCAATGCATATGGAATGAGGTCTATCCGTGGGAACTCACTCTTTCAGGGAAGACAGAAACTGTCGAATGCACGGTGCGTTCTCTTCCTGTGATGCCGAGAAGAGAAATGCAAACTTCGCGTAACTATTTTACTAATACATATGAATTATTAGGGTAACTACTTGACATTGTCATCATTATTTGCATATATATTATAAACTGACATAATGGCTTTCTGCACACGTAATTGTAGCTTTTCGCGACGGTCAAAAAAGTCACACTTTTAACCTACTGTCCTGTCGTTCCTGATTCCGTTCGCTTAAACTTTGACCTTGATTTTGGACAGGGATTCGCGGGCTGATTCATGACGAGACCTGGCTGTCCATCAACGATGAGTCGGCCTCTATCCTTACGTTCTTCCTCCACTGATAAAGACAGGCGCTTCTGGTTCATGTGGAGTTTTATCGTTCTCCGTGACATTGGCATTCCGATTCCGGTACGCGCCTGCTGCTTCTCTGGTTAATCATCCCATCCTGCTGAATCTCGTAAGACCGATTTCCAAAACACGGTAGGGTACTTCTTCCTCTCCATCGATGGGATCCCTCTGGAATGACCTCAACCTACATTTATTCCTCGTTTTCCGGTTTTGATAGATCTCATGCTTCTGTCGTTCTTAGCATCAAGGCGGGTTTTGCGGATGGTCTCATCGCTTTGCATTTCTCTGCGGTGTAACTGTTTGATTCTTCCTCAACAAGCTCATCATTCTCTGTGTCTGTGTCGGTAACGAAGTCCTCCGCGGGAGCATTTGATATATCAAACTTTAGATGATTGCTGTCATCATTATCAGCGATCGAGATATTCATCTCATTAGACTCGCCCAAACAGTATTCGTCCATTTTATGCAGCACTCTTGTGAGGTTTTCTTGGTCTCCTTTCACATCAAAAGAGAAATTCATGGAAAAAACGTCTACTTCCATCTCCCAGACAGTGCTTGAGCATGGCGATTTGATAACCTTTCAATTCCAAAAACAGCCGTGCGAGGATGACAAAATCTTCAAATTTCTGCATCCATAGAATCCATTCCTCTGCGAGGCGATTTTTACTGACCATTTCCAACGGCCCCGGAAGTGACACAGTGCATCCACCTAACATATTCATTGTCAAACATCCACGAGGTTCTTCAAGTTACTCTGACATGTTTTGATCCGCTGTTTTGTCATTCTTGATCCCGTTCACTCAAACTCTCACCTTGGTTTTGGACATGCCCTGACGGGCTCATTACTAACAAGACCCGACTATCTATCAATGATGAATCGACCCCTACCGTCACACATTGTTTCGTGGTTTCCACTGGTATTTCTGTTTTCCACAGCTCTGTGACTGATGGCAACATGTGATTCCAAACCTTTGAAAAGATGTATAACTCAAGATTTCGTACTATGACAGAAGCCCTATACCATAAAACCGATTGTTTTCCAGTGCGCTCTATCAACCGAGGCGTTAGCTAGTGTTCAAGATAGGGTGGCTTTGTTATCGCCCAAAGATTGAAGAGAGAAGATCCTAATCCTCAGTCTATTGCCTACCGTTTGGTTCCAGTTACGGGTATAATAATCAAAACAGATGAAGTTTGTTTAAATAGAATCTGATCCACCATGAAGCTTCGACGTTCAACTCGCATTTGATGGCCATCAGCAACGATTGACGGATGCCATAACATGAAGTGTGGATGTTAAAAAAATTGCTGACAGACAGCCCTGATAGCTGGATGGCTAGGTGTTCGGCTCACAATCGGGCATCTCGGGTTTGGGTCCCAGTTGAGGCTCGATGGATATGCACTGCTAGTGACTCCTAACAAAAGTGTGACAGTTGTGCAGCGCTTCCATGGTTTTCAATGGTGAGCTGAGCTTTGTTACTGCATTATACTGTGCAATATTTACGAGACAATTATTACTATCTCTGCGTGCTTGTGAAAAAAGATATCATATTGTTCTCATAACTAAACGCTAATTCTGCTTGAATCTGATATCCTTGTTTGGAAACACTAGTTCACCGAACTTTATAGGTGAAGTTGGAGGTTTCGGTGTTGGCTTTTGAAGTAGTGGATCATTCAATGATAAGAAGACTGCATATTATGTTTTCGTGAACAAAATAATGCCACCGCAGTCACAGAGCTGAACTCTGATTGTCCGCACCGTTCTCAGTTGCTCGTGGGGTAGATCACCATAACAATGTCGATCATTCTAATTATAATCCGTCGATTCTCATTGATCTCTGATGCATGCTTACTGGGGGTTGTCTTCATGTCTCAGTCATCTGCCAAGATCTGCTCCTTAAGGACAGAATTTCACATGGCTAACGATACAACTATATGACCTAAGAAAGTGAACGGTTCCTGAATGTGATTAGAATCTTGTTCGCCTGTGCCAATGGGAAACACGAATAATATTCCATACAACCCCATACAGCAGGGATTTATCTGATATACTTGCATGTTAGCACATTCATCACTACGCAAAACGAACAGGATAGAGTGCACAAAGCTGTCAAGCACCGACCAGGGTCCGGGAATTGACCGCATGAAGTGGTAAACTGCGAAGTGTGCGTAAGCATGTACTAATAGGGTGCTTACCGCTGAAATGGCTTCATCATCTCAGACAACCGTTGACGGTAGTTATATTGAGATACCACAGTTCGTTTTGGAACAGGTCGACAATGTTGTTTCATTGAATGAGTTCTAGACTGATCGACAAGAATCTTTGGATAGTTTTAACAACGAACTGATTTACCACGGGAAAAACTGGTAATACTCAGTGAGAGACAAAGAGGAGGCTGCTGAAGCACAGTTCGAATCTGATGGGACATAAAATTAGTATTGTTCAAGCTTGGCCTTGAATGTAAGAAATACAGGTTAATTCCCAGAATCACGTACTCGTGCTTGGCAGATTGTCATTCACTACCTGTGTGAAGGTAGGGCTGACTCATCGTCGATAGACAGCCAAGTCTCGTTTGCAGTCTGCCCTTCCACGTCTGTCCAAAATCCAGGTCAAGGTTCGAGCGAGCGGAATCACGAAGGTCAGGACAACGGATCGATAAGACGAGAAAGAATTCCCGTTATGTGGTGGCTGGCCGTGTCATTTTGGATCAGTTCAGGCAGCCAACAACCGTTCCCTGGGTGCGGTGGATTTACTTGCTATCTCCTAACCGTAACCTCAATAATGATGAATAAGAATATGAAAAGAACAACTGAATTACCAATCATAAGAGACGTCACCCGATGCCAGTTTGAACCAAATAGTTTCCGATGCAACGACTGATGGCAGACTCTTGCATACTATATTAACTATCATTTTTATGGTAATACAGCGAGATGATTCGAAGGAAGAAGTGTCTTTTCACTAGAGCTAGTGGACTGCAAAAGAACAGCGTCCTTGGTTGTGCCTTCCGGGCTTTGTTACTCACTAATCAGAGTAGGTTTTGAAAGATGTTAATTACGAATATAAAAAGTTGATACGAGAACTTTGGCCTGTGTCACAAATGGTGTACAACGTAATGAGCTTTTGTTTCGGCGTCTAAGGCATTTGCTGACTTATTAGTTGGAAGTTACAGTAGATAGGATAGGGTTCACTTCATAGGTCCATATGCACTCCAGTTCGTTGATTGTGCATCCTTGGAGAACCACAACATTGGAATTCAGATAGGAGTTTGGATGACCATGGTCAACAAATAGACCAAATTTCCGATTGTGCCTAAACGATATACCATTAGTCACTAACAAGACAGTAAACTTAAGATTGGTTTCTATTTACCGGGGTAAGTCTATTCAAATAATGATTTCAAAACCAAAATAATGCAATTTACTAAGTTAAAGAAGTTTTAAATAAAACTTGGTACTACGCGTTTCATCCAACTCACTTTGGAAGGTTATACCATAAGATGTAAAAAGAATGGAGTAAATTGTGACACCACTCACTGATGCAAAAACCGATGAATCGTGCTAGAGTGTATCCCACGATGAGCTATTTAATCAAATTTGCCATTGATCATAAAAACGATAGCGTAATTTATTGATCAAGGCCATCACCACTTCCGTTCCACTAGTATTGACCCCATTAGCTGCCAGTAGTTCTAAACAGAGACATGTTCTGGTGCCTGGATTCCACTGGTTTAGTTGAACAGACCGCGAGAGTTCATCGATTTCCATAGTTGAATTGAATACACGATAACGACCTAATCGATCTGTTAGACCTCAATTAGCAGATAAAGATTTTTGTTTAGCAAGGACGTCACCTCGGCCTAGTCAGACACTAACCATAAATCTAAAGTTTTGGTGAACTTGAAGGTGAGCCAAGCGTATCGAAAAAACACTGAACCATTGACTGTTACTCTTGACAACTGGATGGATCATTTACGTGGAATGACCACAGCGGTTGATTCCACTATACGCTTCACCATTGAGTACGGGCAGGATTTTTGTTTTCTTAAGTTGGTCATGTTGGAATACTGATCGTTCTTCGACTGGTAAGCAAACATATATTGATATGGATCATTTGATAAATATTGATGAGTGATATCCTTTTCAATGCGTTGCTATCACTTTCCGTCACTGATCTTCCAAAATCGGCCTTATGCTTTCGTTTTATAACCAAAGCTTACATAATAAAGCAAGCAAACCGGTAATTTTAAATTGTTTCTATCTGTCAGTGAAATTAGCATGAAAAAGGGTAGAATTCATTGTTAGGATCAGGTAGGGAAATAGGAAAACACCAGCAATATGCGTGAAGTTTTGTGGTAACAGACGCCGACCGTAAACGTTTGATGGATTCGATCGTGAGTCAGTAGAAAACTTCCTCTCGAACGCTGTTCATTTTGCAACGGAGTTTACGGCTGCGTAGCTGGATCATCCAAGAGGAGCTTTAAAATTCCGATGATATGACAACTATATCTCCCTGGCTGACTAAATCCTAGCATTGTTGCCACGCATGCGACGTAGAAAAAGCGATCAGCTCCAGTTAATTTGTGTGTTTAATTGCATAACATGATGAACAACGGCGAAATCAAGGGGCTGACAACGATTAGTGATACGCAAGAGAGGAGATCTTTCAGATTTTTTCTAACTTATTATCTCTAGGTGTACTGGCCTTATTAATATTTATTATTATAGTTTTGGAAAATAAGCTTGAGATTGAACAGTGAGGCCTGTGATGAGTGCTAAATATTCTTTACTCGTTCAGCACCTTTGTTAGGACGTATTCTGATGTCACAGAGAACCTTCCCTTAATAAACATGGGCAAAGAACCAGTTGGTGAGAAATATCTGTTGCAATTTATTTACGAATGAGCTTAAAAACTGGGCTAAACAACCGGATATGATGACGATTTTAGCAAGCAGGCAGGCAAGCACGCACACAAATGTTTTGGATCGTACGTGAACCATCTTGTTTATCTAACTGTCCTTTGGACTCCACGTTTCTCGCGCAAACCTCAGTTCATCCCACCAACCTGCACTTCGAAGCACCCATACTCGAGTTTCGCTCATCATCTTCTGCCACACCCAGGATTTGAACCCGGGCCCCTTCACCTCGAGGGCTTGTGGGTAACCACTGCGCCACTCCGTCCCCGTCCGGGATGAACCGAATCGCCAAGGTAAGCTTGTTCGGAAGTCAACCTCTACGACAGCCAGAGATGTCCGACAACATCGAATGGAGATAATCCCACCCACTACTCGCAAGTAATTGCGTGATACGTATGTGAACTGTCCCGCGATCTACGTGCAGTAAGTATCTGAACAGACTTGCTGGATATTTCAGTTGGAAAGCGCTACATTTCTCGATTTATGCTTTCTGTAAATATATGAAGGTTTTCGCTATAGTCTTTTACTCATACATATTCCTTTCTCAAGGTGTACAGTCGGTATGTCATTATTACGACAACCACAGATATGAGTTCAGACAAATTTATTGAATCCGCAAACACCGTTTACTGTGCTTTACTTCTTTCATAAAATAATAGTATTATGAAAAAAATGAAAACGTATTCGTAAATCATGTCCGAATGTAGGGAGAATACTCCAGTTCACCTTGGCACCAGCGTTACTGTTTAACAGTTTAGTTTATTTCCGGTCACAGAAGCATTCACATTTCGTGCTTTATATAGACCGGCACCCCGGAGCAAGTTAATCCAATGAGCGAAAGATAGTCTAAGCAGATAAGAAAGAAAGATTGTACGCATCTCTGCATACATATCATCAAACAATACTAGAAAAGTTTTTCCCGTGCAGAGATCCAGATGCACTGTCACAATGTAGACGGAGTTAGTTGGGCCGACTGAGTTTCGATGTAGTGGGCTCAGGTGTCGTGTTTGATGAGTCTTAAAGTCACACCTTGAGACTAAACATCACAACGAAATCTTGTGTAATGGTAGATAATAGTTTCCATTCCTCATATTACCCTGTACCCACTTATCCCGCCGCATTCCACTGACAAGAGTCACATATTCAACTTAGTGTCATATATAAATGAAACGATTGTGCAAAGTCGAGGGGCGATTCGAGAAGCGAAGCAATCCAAAGGTACGGAAATAATTTTACTTATTCAATCAAGCAAATGTTGCGTGTCATTCGTTTTTGAGTCAGCCCTGTCAACAATTCGGATACAATTTTCGCTGTACTTGACAAATACCGTATTCAGGCGTGCTTTTTAAAGAATTATCTGAGTATTGTTCGACAATAATCGTATGCTACGCATTTTCAAATGTGAGATCAGTGAACAACCGTAATGATCATGTACGGGAAACAGTCTTTGTTGTATTCTGCCACGCTGTCGACAAATATACTAACATCACGTTCAGCATATACTGTTTTAAAAAAAGTGTTGAACACTGTCGACTGTCTGTGGATTAAAACGTTTGAATAACACCGTGTTATAAAACTGAATAAATGAACTTCGACAAGAAAGTGATGTCGATGATAGCTGTTGCATCCAGTCCATTTATTCAGCAAGCCAATTACACACATAGATAATATAAGCATACCAATCGATTTATCTCTATAGTTAATTGAATTCCGAGGGCGTTATTTTCTCACAGTCAGTAGTTTTTTTTTACCCAACCGATTTCACAGAGCAATCTCGGAAATGTCTTAGGAGATCTAAAAGAACAAGTTAACGTTACTGAATATAATCTTATTGACTGATGTCTATTTAGACCATGTGTGTAATATGATATTGTATCTGAGTGATAGGACAAAGTTGCCCCGGAAACACGACCGGCTTTGCGATTGTTGCTGCTCATCAGTCATGCTTACCCAATCCTTTCTTGCCTGATCATCCCTATAGGCATACCTGATGAATGGCGACAACCGCAAAGCCGGTCGTGTTTCCGGGGCAATTGTGTCCTATTGTTCCGATACAGCACCGTTCTACTTGCATCAAAAAAGCGAAACTTGGGACCATGTATCCTCGTTCTGAAGTTTGTTCTTGACTGAGCCACGAAGAACCACCCTGTTGTTCCATGAATGGACTCTTTGTCCACACATGCCCTTCACGATTCAAATGAGATTGAGGTGATGAGCTATTTAGTTCACTTCAAAATAAGCTAAATGCTACACCACAAATGTCTTATTGTACGTCCAGCTATTTCTAGGCGTCTCTTTGATTGTTGGCATGAAAATCAAATTAGTCAAAAATGGTTGGTATGTGTTCTGGTGACCTGTTGAAAGCTTTTTGCAACTTGAATTGACGAACACTTCGGTTTTGGAACAAACTCTCAGTTCCTATTTGCTGTACGTAATAATAGCGCTCACGGCATACAAAATTATATACTATGTGCCAATCAGAGCAGAAAGTGTGAAAAAACAAGGGTAACACAAGTGTAGGACCCCTATGTCGGTGCGCTATCCCACGGACAATTTACTAAAACCTGACGGACCAATGAGCCTGGCAACAAGCTGATCGGTTCGGTACATGTATTCTGCGACTGACAACGCCACGGCGAAAGTAATCACGTGAATCGGGTCCTGGAACACGTGATGCAACCTAGTGAACCAAGTGACCTTCATTCGCGTTAATTACACGTATACCTCTTACAGAACTCATGCCGGATTTGAGTTGCGCAACACCACGCGGAAATATACTGACAGATTTCTATAGAAGGGCGAAATATCCGCATTTTACCAGATAAGAATCCGTTTGTATGAGATCTCTGGGCAATACAAGATATCGAAAAAAGTCACACGAATTTTTCTGGAGTATGACGAGAAATTTGCTCCTAAAGAACTGGTGGGTCGTCCCACAAAACTAATGAATTCGAACGAACACAGATTAATTCTAGTTTCTAATAATACACGCTCCACTTTGACGCTGAAAGCTTTGATCGGAATAAGTATTTCGGAACAAACTTTGCAAAGAACGCTGAAAGCTGTCCCGTGGATGAGATACAAAAAAATGAAAAGATACATAGTTCTCACATCTATGCATAAAGAATAAAGATTATCTTGGACTGAAACGCATTTAGCATGGATAAATAAGTAGGGAAATGTATACTTAAGTGACAAAAAAAGTTAATTTTCATGAACAGGATGCTCAGAATTGATACTGGCATGATATCAGAAAAGGAGAAAGAATTTCCGGTCAATAAAACATTGATAGAAGCTCATTGATGTTTTGGGGAGCCTTTTCAGCCAAAGGCCAAAGTGAGACAGTCATAATCGAGGGTATACAAGATTCTATTGTGTAGGACAATTTTTTCTCCCGCTAATGACCAACTGATTATGAGATGACTCTATAAAATGTTGGCTGCTGTTCCGTCGGATCAAGGTCATAAGGTGGCCAACCTAAATCTCAGATCTAAACCCGATTGAGATTCTATGGGGCATTCTTGCTGGCCAGATGTGCAAGGATTCCGTGGTTCGCCGGTCGAAGAGCTAATTGATTGCTGCTCTTACACAAGAGTGGGCGAGCACTGATCGACGGCCGATCGATCACAGGCCTAATAAGAGGTGTGCCGAGATGTATTGAGGTTATCAAACGAAATGGCAGTTGCACGCGATCTTAACTAGTAACTATGGTATCCGAGCTGAGGGGCGGGGGGTCTACACTTTCTTCATCCCCTTTTTCGCATATTCTGATTTAATTAGCTCATAATAAATTAGTTCGTTGTGAAATTTCATATTCTGCATTGTAATAGATATTCGGTCGTTCTGAGCCCATGTAGTTTCGCTGGAGAATACAGAAACGGAAATGTGCGGAAAGATGAGGGGGTCCCATACTTTTTTCGCGCAGTGTATTTGTCAGAACATTCCTCAGACGGGCCCCTCATGGCCTGAGTATACCAAGTGTTTACACTGTGGAGCATAGTATCGCGAGACACATCCAACAGCACATATTTTCTGTACAGAATAACTATCTGATCACTCATTTTGTTCTGTCATTTCAATTTCTACCTTGCCTTTCAAGGGTTTTCACTAATTCGGTTCAACGTGATCAATGGGTAAGTAGTACATGTGGTAACTTTGGTATCTGGGACTGAATTTACTTACCACCGATCCAATGTATATTAAATGTCGGCGGTGTTCTGCTACTCTTGAAGCCATTTGGTGATTGTTCTTCTTTTTGGTTGTGGGGCTAGTTTGTACGTTCCACTCTTGACCAGATATTCACATTATGTTTGGTTCCACGGGAAAAAGTGAGAATAATAAGCGTTCGTATCAGTCTGTGAATGACTTCACAAAATATGAATGAGCATACTGATTTCTGATATTTTACTGCCGATTTTTTAGATTTAGGTGTCACGCAACTCGTAGGTAATATTAATCGGACAAGTGAACTCACTGCAGACAAGAGTGGTTAGATATGAATGGTTTATGAGCTAGTTGTCTCACATTATCCTGCAGGAGAATGGCGTACTGGCCCCGGGGATAAATGGCCTTATAACCCGTACTGAGAAAAGAAAAATATTGTTACAGATTCATATACCTAGGATTGACTGACTTTTTTCAAGCTGTCGAACAACTCAGTGATTGGATTTGAGGCCATATCGGGTCCTGACTCTAGGCCGTTGGTTACAATGCTTAATCAATCAATCAACCAATCTGTCTGTCATTTTTAGTCAGCTCCAAGTGTCTGCACAATGAAAATGTGCAACTACTTTATACACACGTTCTTAGCAATATGAAGACCAGATTGCAAAGTGCTGGTATAACTTGGGTCAATGCAGACGAAACACCCGTAGTCTGAGGATAATCTGCCTGAATATCACATTTAACTTGTTCGAATTACATCCAAGCTCAGCATGACTATGCATTGGCACAGCGCGAGTATACTTGACAACAACGAAGTTATGCATGAGCTTTCTTGGGTTTTGAGTCCACGGATGCTGAAATATGGCATAATAAATTATTCTGTGGTCATTATTACACATTATTCGATAGTAGAGACATCTAGAATAGAAATTTACGAGTTCACATTTAGGCGTTACGAGCGAATTTCAAGGGATTGTGTCATTGTCAAACTTAATATCACGTTCGAGGCTAGACAGATTGCATATAAACCTTTGGCAAACCTTTTCAAGCCTCAATATCTGAGTTACTTCATTGAGAATTTGAAACACTTACCCAAAAATGGTTGGTATGCGTACTGCGGATCTTTCACCGGCCTCAGTCGACCCACAATCAGAAGAAATGACCGGATGGGGACTCCAATTTGACTTTTCAACCACTCCAGGCTCTCAGCTTGTAGAGATTGGACCCTGTCCACATTAATGGCCACAGCTGCCCAGTAAACAAATAACATGCAAATGAATGCAGACGAACATCTTCCTTTCAGCAATTTGAGTTCATCTGACATGAAAATCACATACTGCCTTTTGTATTTACTAACCGCGAATCATCTCGCAGTAATTATGTTTGAACAACGGAGAGAAAGCCTTTCCCGCCTTGGTCGGAGTTTTATTGCAAAATAACATTTAGTTTTGCAGGAGAACGAAATTCCCCAAAGATTCTCTTGTGAAGTTGAGCAGTCACGTAGATATTCAACAAGACGCCAGACGAAAAATGTTCTGATTCTCTACAAAATTATGTGGAAGTTACACATGGCAGTGACCCACCCGTTAACCACCAAAGCTGATCCAGTTGAACAGAATCTAGGACAGTGGTGAAAGTCTGTAATCGTGCTAGTTGCACCATTCTGCGGAACACGAAATTTTGAGGAACAGTTTGCATGGAACATTTGCTTGGCGTAGTTGAAGATGCAGCAGGTGTAGCACGACAGAAGGATGTGCATGAGCATTGTTCTCTGAAGCTAGGCCACAAAATACACAGCGGTTTTGCAGATGTATGGGTGGCGTTTGACTGTTGTTTTGTGCATTTGGTCTACTAAACCTGGTCGAATTTCCCCACTGTTTACAAGCAACATATAAAAAAGTGACGTTCAGACAACTGTGTGCCCGTGATCAACTTTACTATCGTAAATAGGTCGGCTACCATGTAAGTGTTTTCTCAATCACGAGATGTTTTCTTCTCCAGACAGAAGGAATGTCTTGTAAAGTGTTTCTGACAGTTATTCTCTTGAGCTTTTTTTGAGCATGATTGATGTTTCGGCATTTGGTTCTCGATGATGAACTCGTGATAAAGCTCTTGATGAAATTTTGTGAAACGTTGAAGAACTCTCAGATCAACCATTTGGTTCAGTCTAACTCCAATTACTCAGTTCCTTTCAGCAAGACGAATGATTCGAAGAACTATCAAACATTCTGCCTACCCACCATGACAACGAATTCACACTATACACCCGTGTGTGGGTGTGAACGAACGCCGAACGTGGTACAAACAGGCGGGTTGGGGAGAATACACAGCATTGGCATTTACTCGCGCGAATGTGTGATTATGTTCAGGATTTTTTTCTCATTCCCCACGCCAGGTTATTCTCTCTTGTTTGGTGACGTTTTGGCGATGATTGCCTCGTGTTTTTGGTCTGGGAGAATCACTCGCGTCGCGTACGACCGATGGATAATTTACGCGAAGATTTGGAATCAAAGAATGAGTCAGTTTTCTTTCACTCTCTCTAACTACAATCAATGACTGAATACGAGATTATAGCATGTATCTCGGTTGTCTCACGAACCTGGTTTTATACAAGCATGCACGTACCCACTCACAGAAACATATATATATATATATATATATATATATATATATATATATATATATATATATATATATATATATATATATATATATATATATATATATATATATATATATATATATATACGCAACTTTCCATGATCGCAGATCGAAATTACGGTTGACTGACAGATTGATTCGATTCTTATCTGTCCGTCAGACAATACAACAACAAAAAACAGGCAGAAAGTACAATATTTTCCACGTCATTCTTCGGTTTTGAAGATGGAGATAATGTAACAGATTTTTTCATCGTTTCATAATAAGAACTCAAAAGAAAAGGGCACTAAAATGTAGAATTCTTCACGGGACAGAATTTATCAAGAATGCACCCATGACTGCATCTCTAACGCAGAAAGTTGGCTGCATAATGATAAGAAAAAGAGCCGTTTGGTCATGTTCTCAGTATGTTGAATGAGATTCGTTCAGTTTGACATGAATATTTGTTTGGAAACGTTTTCTTGATGAGAACAAACGTCGACGCTGCGTCTTCACCGTGTATTTTAGGTGAGTTACATGATATTAAAAGTTTGCGTCAGTGTGAATTTTTAATTTATAGACATCAGTTTTCGAATAGTTTCCAAACATTCCATAGAATTGATGTGCATTGATCTCCATTATCATGGGATAAGAAATGCATAACATACAGTAAGGACTGTTTGAGTTTACCAGTCATCACGCTCACAGACTGGTTGGGCAGTTAGCCTGCTTCGTGTCGAGTCTGTTCAGACCGACAGTTCCAATACACTACGGTCAGATGATCGGACAAGTGCGTGAGTAATGGAATCAGATCGGCGGGATACGTGCAGGTAACGGTAAGTTTCATCAGCTTGCTTTTCATTTATTGGACTGAAAGGATTTGGCTGATCTGGGCAGACGTTCAGACTTTCAACCCGTGGAGACAAACTAGGACAAAACCATATATATATATATATATAATATATATATATATATGTATATGTATATATATATATGTATATGTATATATATATATATGTATATGTATATATATATATATATATATATATATATATGCATATATATATATATATATATATACATATAGTGAACATATAAGATCGGAGTGTACAAGTATGAGGACGAGTGGGCAGAGGAGTACCGGGTACGCATACCTTATGAGCGGCAACAACCGCGAAACCGGTCGTGTGCTTCCGGGGAAATTTTGTCCACACGTTTACATACTACTTAGTATGAATATACTAGTTACACGCAGTGCCGGTTGTTTCTATGTAACTGGTTGTCTCGTCATATTACTCATAAGACAAAGAGTATTATATTAGCTGTTTTCTTTATGGTTTGTGCTAACCTAATTACTCATACAAGAAGATCGATACCGAAATCGAGAGTGGTGCAAATCCTACTCATTTTGACTGGGTTTCTTTCAAAATACTGTGCTGTAACCTCCGAAGTATGGTACACATCAATGACCACTTTATGTAGGTTTCCACTAGATGTGAATTTCTAAAGCTTCTTCAATATGACTCAATTACTTTATTGGATTGTCCTTACAATGAAAACCCTTTTTCACCGTGAGCAGTGTTGTTGAATGCCACTAGAGTTTTATGGGACGATGAATTGGCAGATAATTGCTTTGAGTCCGAAACACTACTCAAGTTCGGTGGTTATGCGATGTATGCTTCGCAGTAAGCTAACTGATTAGAAGGGCTTCATGATTGTGAAATGAATAAAATATATTCATTGATCAGAATCGAAGGCAGTTCGGAGTGAATCGATCGCCAGCCTGCCATCAAAACGATTATCCGAGACAACCGAAACGACAATTAAAAGAACTGCCCTCAGGGTTGCTTTACTGACTGGTGAAGACTGACTTGTGAACAGTTCATCCAGTATTTAGGTAGTGGAAAGGTCACTTGCATTTTTCGCATCCAATAGTCCAACACGGAGTTAAAATTTCGGTTGCGAAAATTCCACGTGAGTTTTCCACTCTCTAGGTCATTCCGGATCGTCGTACCATCAACAAATTACACACGTGAATCAAAATGCCCTTTGGATTTCCTTCAGCCACGGACTGTTCATTTATCTGGGAAGTAACCAGTGAGGCTAGTCTAGTCAGTGAAACTAGGACAGTTACAGTTCACTATTGGAATGGCCGTTTACACATCGATAGCTCACTTGGCTTGGTATCTATCCGATAATTGGGAGGTAACCAGTTCGACTTCAACCCACAGTTTCGAACTTCTGGGTGCGAGGCACTTTAGTGGTTTTACATTTCCTAGATCATTCCGGTGCCTCCTGTCTTTAGTAAATTCTACATGTTCATTATTATTTGAAATGACAAATCAAAACCACTGAAACCATGGATGCACACTGTGCAACTGCTCCATCCGGGTTGGAGTAATTATCAGTTACAGTGCATAATCCGCGAGTCCCAACGGGGATTCTAACGCGTGGTGCGTGATGGCTGCAAGTCATAAACATTATCATCAGGCTTTCAGTGTAGGCAGGCTTACTTAGCGATCGACGTGTTATCAGTATGGGCATACGACGACCACTTGGTACAGACTAAAGTCAGTGATTGTGTGGAATTCGGGATTATATCGCCAGAAAAATACTCACCAAACTCTCGTGTTCTGATGCGAATAATGGGCTCGTTTCGTGATTGGGTTAATTTTATTTCAGAATTGTATTACTTCAGATTCCAGAGCATGTATCTCACCACATTTAGGATTTATATTTTGGACTGATGGATACTGAAGAAAACTACAAACACTGATGCAAACACTTCGAAGGAGTATTTCGAGAGATTTCCAAACTGGGTCGATTTGTTCACAGAATTGGGTAAATGAGCGAGTGGCTTGTAGACCGATTCAATTGCAGTGGGAAACTGGTAATAGCCTATCATTCAGTGACCATGGCTGTTTGTACTGTCAACGGATAGGTTTTAAAACCACAGTTAACATACGAGTTAGTGTCGAAACAGTATTTGTATTGCTTTTATTCACGATAATAGTTCACGTCTTACGAGACAGAGAGTTATCTAACAAAAGTGTAGGATAAGGGTAGAATCAAAGGTGATTAAACTTCGTCATCTTGGCGATGCCTAGTCAAAAGCATGGGGTTGTCTTCGATTTGCGAATTAAGAGAGTTTTCGGGATAACAAATGTAAAGGATGACTTGCAGCACGGATTGTAAATTGCTTCGAAGAGCGTATTGGTCTGCATGATTTCCTGTTGTCACAATCAGACAGATTTACGAGTAAGCATTACGGTTTTGATTTAGTCTACTGAAAACATCACTTATATTAGGTAAATCATACTCCTCGTATACTGTTCGTTACTATCTTGTTTAAATATAATGAGTTTCTTCAAGAAAAAATCTATTTTGAGGCAGCATGAAAATCCCGTGGAACGACTTCCAGCGAATCCAACCTTGCTGCAAGTAGGTCTTATGGCCACGAAAGAAAACACAACCTTATTTACAATTTGCTTACTACACTTATATCAGTAGCATGAGTCGGTAAATGAATGAGAACCAAAAAGTCGCCGACTCGCCCCTCCTTTTCGGAGCGGCAATTCGTTGACATGGGTTATGTAACCGTGATAGTAATGGTGACTAGTGATTTTCCGGTACCTCAGAATCAAACATGCATTGAGAAAAAACGAGTGCTCACAAGAAAAACGTCTTTGGACACACCAACACAAAAAAAAATATCAGTGAAAATGCCCAGTCTATTATGTCCACTTTCCTCACCACTAACTTCATTTCCGACGAATTCATTCTAATAGAAATCAACATAAACCTTTGAAAATTTGTATATCTGTCGGTTGTTCAGTCACGGGGAAATTTAGGTGTGACTTCTTGTCATGCTGTTTCAATTACATCGAAGTGGCCCACTGCTGGGATACGTTTCTTTTACTCGTGTCATTGTTGCGATCCACGAACTATAGGGAATTCATGTCAACTACCGTTTAATTATTTGTTCCACACCAGTTCTGTCCGAACAGGAACCGATTTGCGCGGCGGTACAGTTTTTGGCGAAATTTCAGTGTTCAGCTACTATGTTACGCATTATTCTTTTGTACTTATCATGGTCTTGGATCGTCGACGTTGTTCGTTCCTAGATAGCCACTGTCCCTTCGGAATAGTTACCAAATAGACGGTAAAGACCCGTGGGTATTCGTAACATCCATTAAAATAAATGGCATGCCTAAAAGCGATGGTACCTCTTTATGAATGCGTGTTAGCTGCACTTGGTTCATGTTTCAAATTCACTGTGTCAAATGTTAAAATTTGTTTCACGGTACTTCATTTGTCGTCGTCGTCTTCGTGGTCGTCATGGTTCTCGTTGACCTCTCTGATGTACTTGCAAGTGCGGGGCAGAACAACTGAGTGAAGATAATTAAGCGTATTCTCATCCCACGTGATCTTGTTTCCTGTCTGCTTCTTATCAGCACTGATTCCTTCCACTCCTTTTTTATGTGTTATTGCGCCGATCTTCCACGAACATATTTACCCATTGTGATATTGTCGGTCCCCGACGTTGATAGTTTTTCTCCATTGGCCATTATTTACAACTTAACGAAGTCCCAATAGGTACTAGATTGTACATTAGCGCAATTACACATAGAAAAAAACATGGCTACTTTTCTCATTTTCTTTTGGTTTGAACTATTCCAGTAAAGGTAGCCTTGTGGATAACTAATCACTTTTGGTTGAAGCACATCAAAATTATCGTCAGACAGATGACACGAAAACAGGTTTACGGCCGACAAAATTTAGGGATATTGAGAATATTGCTCATAAGTCACCATATTGTCGAAAGTTCTCCACTATTTTCATCATAGTATCATAACAGAACGGACGCGCAGGTAGGCTGTGTCTAGCTGGCACATGAATGTTGGTTTATCCAAGCCAGTAATCCACTATTCATTCGGAAAATCAGGCAATCTAAACAATTCAAAACAAATGTGCGACCTGTACAACGAATGAAATTTGACTGATTTTCAGTGGGCGTCGGACTATGTCCGCACATAAGATCAGTTTCTCTTTTTGGTGGGGGGGGGGGGGGCTATTTGCTTCCGTCAGTCTCTTGCTGACAAACAAAAACGAACTTAATTGACCTGAGCTGAACTTAGCTACTGCAATGGTATTAAATGGTCCCTTTTGCGAATGACAAATATTGGACTTCTTGGAGAAAAATGAACATTGATTAGGTACATTTTTGAGGGATCCATTCCAAAGATTCATTGGTCGGTGAACTAGAGGCATTTTTTCAATACTCTTCCCAACCTCTCCTGTGTGAAGCTGGCCAAGATGCACCGTCATCCATTGTGCACGAGAGAGAGAGAGAGAT
This sequence comes from Fasciola hepatica, assembly GCA_948099385.1. Lineage (NCBI taxonomy): Eukaryota > Metazoa > Platyhelminthes > Trematoda > Plagiorchiida > Fasciolidae > Fasciola > Fasciola hepatica. The sequence continues at coordinate 30,762,648 of CANUEZ040000043.1, read as the reverse complement.
GGAGTATGAACTTGTAATAATATGGAACATGATTTGAGTTTCAGTTCAGTTGATTTACCATTAACGTGGCACTAATGTGCTCTGTTTTCCGGCACTACCTTCAAAAATCACCCAGTAAAGAGCAGCGAGAAAAGAAGCATAGAGCAAAAAAGGTTCAATAAACCAATGTACTAAGCAGAAATCACGAAGACAAAGAAACAGAGCAAATGCAATTACACCACTGGCCGCTACACATAACCACATCACTTAATGTCCCCAACCATCTGCCAGGTAGATCACGTGAACCCCAACCCCAACGTCTCACACGCCCTATCTGGCTAAGTCCACTGCTCAAGGTTTACATACCTTTTTGCCATGTCATGAACTGACCACCTCAACCTACCTTCCAGCCACTATCTGCCTCGGAGAACAGCGTGAGCCGAGGAAGTCTATCGGTGGGCATGTGTAACACATGTCCCAACCACCTTAATCTGTTTTGATTCGGTACTTTATCTAGTGTCTGACCAATGGTTCGCAACACTCTGTGTCTAATCTCAGCATTGCTGATACAGTGTTCTCATCATATTCGGAAAATGCTTCGGAGAAATCGCAGCTCGAACACCGACAGTCTTCGCCTATCTTCTACACTTATTGGTCATTTCTGAGCAGTGAAAAATATCAGATCTGACCATCGCATTGTACACTCGATCCTTGATGGACAATCGGATGTCACGTCGACACCACAGATGACGGAGGTTAGCAAAATCCAAACGCGTCTTCTGTTTACGTGATGACACTCCTTCCGATTTCACAAGCAGTTACTTATATTTAGCAGGATAACTGACCAAGCTGAGTCGATGGTCGTCAGTTGAAATGCAATCATAGCTGGGCGACCAAAGACTGAGACTGATTAGTGATTTCGTCGATACGTTTTAATGCGAGTGCCTTTCAGTTTGATGTCTAGAAGGCTTCACCGACGCCTGTTTGGATGTTCTTTGTTTGCCGAACTTCCCCAAACACAAACAATAAATGCCCCTCATTTTCTTGAAATGTACAACGCGCACAACATTGTTTTGATCAATCCTTATTTGATACCATAGACAGTATTCGTTTAATTTGGGTTCCTAAAAAATATCTCTAACTGTATTATTCTAAGGATGAAGTTACCGAAAACCAGCTCGTTCCCTATCTTACCCCTGCACAATGCAGCGGTATTATTGGGTGAAAAACTGGCTGAATAATCCAGAAATACTAAACATCACAGACCAAGCACAAAAACGTGACTTATGGAAATAAGGAAAATAAAGTTATTCTGAATTCGGTTATATATTTCCGCCGGTTTTGCACTACTTTTTCTTTTGCGCTTAGTGAACTTGTTGTTACCATTCACAATATGTGCAGCCTTGGTCATTGGCAAATGCCATGGATGTTAGGAAAAACAACAACTTCGACACTTTGCACGTGACATCACTTCACATCAAATCGCGTACTTAGGATAACTCACATTGAGAAATAACCTCAACGATACCTCGATAATTGGGCTGGTTAAATGAAATGATCAATAACCAATCATAGACAAGGTCGAATCCGGAGCGCATTCATTGTGTGGGCAAACCGGCCAGCGCCATCGTGAACGGCAGTGGAGTATTGGGCAGTGAGAGAATAGTTGTCACATGGAGAATGATTGTTTAGAAAAAGGGTGATCTCAGCGAAATAGTAGACAGACCAATGATAGATTATCTCGACAATGCGTTTTCTGAATTCTAGGTGATATTAGTAGGCATCATGGAATCACAAGATAAAAGGAGGAATCGAACAAAATGGTGAATAACCCAGTGCTCATGTTTCCGATCACCATTCGGGTTTATGAATGTTAGGCTCTTGGTGCTAGAAACAGATTTGTCTTCACGAATGTGACTCCTTTTTACCTAAAATATTTGGTATAGTCCCTATCGGTTATATTACCTTCATTATTGAGTAAATTCCTAGTTATACCAGGTATCAGATTATTTTATTCCTCTTGTTGGAAAAATTAATAAAGAGACAAATGGTTCGGATTCATGTTGTTAATCTGTGCGTCTCCAGCAAGTTAGAAATAATGGACAAAATCTACCTAAACAGCATAGTATCTCTGACGTAACCTTTGTGTACAAATGACAAAGTTATTTTGCTTATCATCTATCTGGAACTGTAGTGCTCGGTGAACCGTACTCGTTGCGCGCAACACCTGTTAGCGGTAATCTTACTGGCTGTATTAGTTCTCCAAGGATGTTTAAAAAAGGTGCCTCTTTGTATATTCGGTCGAACCCAGTAAAGACTTTCGTTTCTTCACAAAATCGCCTTTTTGGGTGTTAACAATGATGATGGCGAATGTGTTGCTGATGAACTCGTGCAATTTACAACCCTGACAACACTTTATACTGGACATGAAAGTTAGAGCAAAAACCGTAGAATTTGTTTTGTTTCGTCTGAGTATAAAAGAACAACACGTTTGAATAAAATAAAGTCATCTTGATTCAGATTTCATTTGAAAAATATACCAATAATTACTGAAACAAAGTCATGAAGTTCTACGCCATATTCCCAACTATTGATAGTTTATCCAACTTTTTTTCGAGCGTCCCAATTCGTTCGCTTCGGTAGCAATATAAGAATAGCATTGTAAACTTGAGGTCTTCCTGTCAGGCGTTTGTCATCTCGTAATGAGGATTAATTTAGGCTAAATAGCCAGTTCAGCTATGGGTCACAGCGAATAGTATTCGCAGGTTCGACACGATTAGCTCATTCAGTTCGGTCAATCGGATAGCCTTCAGCTAACTGAGGACAATCAGATCTCGGACCTCGGCCACAAATTAAAAGATCGCTTTTCGCGTCTCGAGCCCTCATCTGTGCACACAAAAGTCGTCAGTCTAATGCCTTGATCGGAGATAAAAAACCACCGAAAGCAAACTACAGTCTGCTACCCGCCATCAGTGACAAAATCGTAGGTAGGTGATCACCACACAATTGAACGGACCGTCAGCTGACGTTATGCAAATGCATACGCACCTACTCGCCCACACACAAGCCCGCGTACGCGTACGCTCACACGAAACAGTGTTCGTACTGTCCGGTTATTCGCGAAGCCGAAATCGCTCATTTTGTATCGATTTCCTTTCATCGATCTATTTTGTTAGACGTACCCGTGTGTCACGTTAATGACCATTCATAAAAAGACCTACTCAGTGATCGGGTGTTCTGTGCCTCCTAACAGTTGAGTCATAACAAAAATAAGTATAGAACGCCACCTAACCCCATCCATAAAACTGCAATAATTACATTGAACTCAGTTAACAGCTCTACCAGACACAATATTGCCTTCTTCGTGACCTGTTGAAACAAGATTAGACATCACTGGGGCTAACTCTGAACGGTGAATCGCAATTTTCCTAAAGTGACTGTGGGATGATTCAGATGACTTTAATTCACTGGAACATAGATACATCGCGATGAATCATGCCTTCATAATCCGCATTAACTTGGGGGAATGACTTTTTAACTCCAAACAAACCATGATTTTCCTCGTGTTTTCTTCCGGGGAAAGCTGATACCAAAAGAATTGGGGTTTGTGAACCCAATATCGTTTCAATTTTTCCTTGTTATCCTCGCAGTTATTGTTCGGTCGCTTTGTGTGGTCTCAACCGGAACCTGAAACTGTGCAGCAGTTCACACGTCGGCACTAGTGTGAACCAAACCAGCAGTGGTGAATACACATCTGAATGCAAAATCTTCAGTTGCAGCCCACTGCACAGTTCGGTGGTGTACTTTAGACTAAGTCAAATCAGTAATCTCAGCTGTTTTCCGTTGCTGTTTTCGTTTCCTATGGTACTCAGTAGAGTGGCCGTTCAATAAGTGGCTCATCTGCAATACATGCGGGTTTTCGGAAAAAGCTAAACTTTGGGCTCGTACGCGCATGTTGCAACTTCGAGAATATGTGCTCCTTATTGATCTTCTTGCGATAGGTTAGCGAATAAATTGGGAGTTTCTGACTGTTCCCATTTAACTTCCCTTAACGTCAATCTCGTCTCATTTTCTAGTCAGCTAAAGATGTGCGGTCTTCGTCGACCAATTATAACTATCCTAGCATTAGGAACGAAGGAAAAACTCTCAATACCAAATATTGTCAGCCACGGAAGAATATACTAGTCTCTAATGATTTCAAAAGAAGTTAGTTATCTAGACGTTCCAAGTCAGGTCGTCCACCGACATGATATAGTCCGTTCTGAGAAAGAGTTGTACAAAATACATGTTAAAGGGAAACACCAAAAAGTTCTCAAGAGAGAAGAGTTGTCTTTGAAGTCCAACTTGCAGATACGCAAACAACAAGGAATAACAGTTTGTACGCAAATTGCATTCGAAAACGAATTCAAGCGTAAAACCACCACCGATTTTTTCCTTTTCTTTTTTTTCTAGGGAGGAGGCCTATTTGCTTCCGTCAGTCTCTTGCTGACAAACAAAAACGAACTGAATTGACCTGAGCTGAACTTAGCTACTGCAATGGTATTAAATGGTCCCTTTTGCGAATGACAAATATTGGACTTCTTGGAGAAAAATGAACATTGATTAGGTACATTTTTGAGGGATCCATTCCAAAGATTCATTGGTCGGTGAACTAGAGGCATTTTTTCAATACTCTTCCCAACCTCTCCTGTGTGAAGCTGGCCAAGATGCACCGTCATCCATTGTGCACGAGAGAGAGAGAGAGATGGAGTATGAACTTGTAATAATATGGAACATGATTTGAGTTTCAGTTCAGTTGATTTACCATTAACGTGGCACTAATGTGCTCTGTTTTCCGGCACTACCTTCAAAAATCACCCAGTAAAGAGCAGCGAGAAAAGAAGCATAGAGCAAAAAAGGTTCAATAAACCAATGTACTAAGCAGAAATCACGAAGACAAAGAAACAGAGCAAATGCAATTACACCACTGGCCGCTACACATAACCACATCACTTAATGTCCCCAACCATCTGCCAGGTAGATCACGTGAACCCCAACCCCAACGTCTCACACGCCCTATCTGGCTAAGTCCACTGCTCAAGGTTTACATACCTTTTTGCCATGTCATGAACTGACCACCTCAACCTACCTTCCAGCCACTATCTGCCTCGGAGAACAGCGTGAGCCGAGGAAGTCTATCGGTGGGCATGTGTAACACATGTCCCAACCACCTTAATCTGTTTTGATTCGGTACTTTATCTAGTGTCTGACCAATGGTTCGCAACACTCTGTGTCTAATCTCAGCATTGCTGATACAGTGTTCTCATCATATTCGGAAAATGCTTCGGAGAAATCGCAGCTCGAACACCGACAGTCTTCGCCTATCTTCTACACTTATTGGTCATTTCTGAGCAGTGAAAAATATCAGATCTGACCATCGCATTGTACACTCGATCCTTGATGGACAATCGGATGTCACGTCGACACCACAGATGACGGAGGTTAGCAAAATCCAAACGCGTCTTCTGTTTACGTGATGATGCTTCATCTTATATCCGTCTACTGTGTTAGATTTAACTGACCAGGTAAAAAACTTACCTACTTCAACTAGAGCTTGAAGACAGTCCAGTGCGTTAGTATCATTTTACAATTTGGAGGTGCAAAACGCGTCCGAAGCAATACTGTGCACTTGTTTAGGCAATCTGAATGAGATTGCAGCGTACCTGGATCTTCACTCAGAAGAACAATATCGTCCGAATATTCCAAGTCAGTGAGTTTACTGCCTGAACAAAGATCGATACCTCTATTCTCACACGAAAATAGGGATATCCTAAGAATCAATACAAAATTGAAGAGGAAGGGTGAAAGAGAACAACCCTGACGAACACCACTTCTCGTGGTGAACTCGGATGAAAGATCGCCGTAAGTACCGACTGGTTTTAGGGTATTTGCGGACAAGAATTCGGTGAGAGTGACAAATTCCTCTGGTACATCCTTCAGTCAGAGGAAGCGTCACAGAACTGTGCAGTCGACTGAATCGAACGCCGCTTTTAGATCAAGAATAACAGATTGTCCGCTGATGGAAGGTGTGCGTGTGTTGTAAAATTTGTCGAAGGCTGTAGGTGTGGTTGGGATAACAACGACTGGGTTTGGAACTGGCTTGATTCTCACGTGTACCCATTTGGCGGGTGATGAATAATCGGGGGAGATTAAGTCCGCTGAGCAGTTTGGATGCGATACGTACTGTGCTAATTCCTCTGTGGTTTTCACAAAACGATTAGTCACGTTTTTCTGTAAATCGGCATAAATACCGATTCACACCATTCCGTGGGAATCTGATCGCTATCCCAGATTACCGGAGACGTTTTGTTAACTCCGAAACCAAAGCTTCGTCTCCATCGCTGAAGGAGAACGGATACAACCCATCCAGTCCAGCGGCTTTGTACTTTTTCAACTAACCTATCTCCCGCATAACCTTCATTTCTCATGAAGGAGTGATATCCACTTGCATCGGTTCTCTGGCAGGTATATGCGGTGGTCCGTTGATGAAGTGAGCAAACTGAAGTGTTCCTCAGGGTGCTCCGTCAAACGGTCCAGAAGACGTCCCTGAGAGTGAATCACTGGGCTGTCGGATTTCTTCAATAACTCACTTACATTGGGCTCCTATGGGCCGGTGACTCTAATCAGACGGAAAGTTTGCGAGTATTCCCGATAGACTCAGGCTTTTCCATTTACCTACATTTCGCAATCCACAACTGCTTATAACCAGTTCTCAGGCTTCTAGTCAGTTGGTGTCTCGGGGATTTATCTACTTCTCTGAATGTGCATCCGGAGGGACTAATCTGCGAGCAACCTAAAAATCAACTGATATCCAAGATGTCCATCGCTCGTGAGGTCTACTTGAACCAGAGTCCAGGGTGGCATTTGAAGTGGCTTCCTTGATTTGTTGCCAGCGTCCCTCTGGGTCTTGGACATCCACTTGCATCGAAAAAATTGTAGGCAGCTCCGCTCGAAAAACAGGTCATCGGTCATCGTCCAGAAGCAACTGCACGGGACAGGTAGCTGTTACGTTGATGCGACTACGGAGGAGCGAGCTCGTATCAAGGTATGATCTGATTTCTTAGGCGTAGACCAAAATGAATGACCATCTTCAACTGATCCATTATCTGTCCATGGAAGGTCCTTGTGACTCGAGTGAGACTACAGATTTAAACCAACTGTGAAGTGTCTCAGTATAGGAATGATTAGACGAAGGTGTACCGGCTACGCATACTTGATGATCGGCAGCAACCACGAAACCGCTATTGTGCTTCTGGGGACATTTTGTCCTGTCATCCAGATACTATACTATACTTTTCATCGCGTAACTTCAGTTTCACTTATTACCGTTTTCTTAATAGTTGTCGTAAGTTAATAGAATAAATATCATACGTCCTGCGATAGGCTTTCCTCCAAAGGTTGTTTTTTGGATGAGACATCGGGATCATAATAATTGGCGGAAAATTTATTAGGGCTAGTGCGTATAAATGCTGCTGGACCGTTTTGTTGCTGTCTGGATGTGAAAATGTTGGGCAGATTTCTGAATCTATTGAACCAGTTTGAACTGTGTCCGATTTCCGTCGAAATGTGGATTCCATCGGACTATAACAAAGAAAACCAAACATCCAATTCAAATTGAGGGCTGAATAACTGTATCGTTGAGTACTTGGAGTCTGATGGGATCTTAATATCGGGTTGATTCGTATTGTCTGAGAGTAAATTTCCGAATAAATTTTTACCCTTCTCATCCTGTCATGGTCGATCAGTTCACTAATGATATCACTTTATGTATCCAAACGTAATTCACTAGCAAACAATTATTAGGTATTCACCTTTAGACTTCCCAAAATGCCGACCGTTCATAGATCTAATTCGTACAGAACATTCCCTAGAATTTGTAAGAATTTGACCCAATGAATAACTATTGTCCGATATCGTCATTGAACATCACTACTCGAAATGATGGGGAACGTCAGGTGGTTGACGTTTTTGGATAATAATAAAGTTTGTTGCATATTTTAATGGGCGAATTCAAACCACTTGGTTTGTCGTAATGAAAAGTGTTCACAACCTTATGATAGTACTCGGCAATAAACACCCTTTTTGTGGTTATTACACGCGATACTGGTTGTGCGGATGATTACAAGGAAAAGCTGCGCCGCCATCCTGGCTACGGTACCTGTGAGCAGAAATTATTTACGTTATGGTAAAAGAGTATAAATCTATTCTAAAACGTTTTACAAGAGGAAACCAATAATAATGAAATCTAAATTAAACAAATGCTGCTATTCAATTCATAAGAGATATATTTTGTAATTAGCAGCCACGGAAACACGACTTTGAGTTACTGTTGATCAAAGCATTTACCAGTTCTTATGTTTAAGAATTTGCCCGTCCCGAAAGAAACGTAATGACTTCAGTGAACTCCCCTGTGAATTGCGAATGGAAAATATTGCTTTGTAAGTTGTGGCGGAAACTACCTTCAATGCGGGTACCTGAGTTAGTTTGAAATCATCCTCAGTGTCCCTGCGCCGTCCTCCACGTCGATAAAGATGTGGGTACGTGGGATTATAACCCCTTCGTAACCGTCAGAAGCTTGACTTAGGTAGATCTAAAATCCAAGATCATCGAATCATCATTGGGCCGAACTCTAACTACCAGCCAGAAACCTGTGTTCTATCCCGGCAGGAGGACTGAACTAGTGTGGATCTAGATTCTGACCTTAGATATATAACAAAAATTAGCGAATTAATAACAAGTTCGTTTTGCGTCACCATTGATTCATCCGCCATTGAAGTCAAATTTTCACTGATTTATAATCCGTCACATGATTAACACAGCAAGTATGTCGATTAGCTATGACATGCAAGTTGAAAAAGATTCCACTTAGAAGTTATCTTTGACTGTCTGGTTTCTTGTGTGCATGTAGCAGACGATGCGTGAGTTACCATAATTTTAGTGAAAAGAAAGTTGTTTATCTCTCCGGAGCAGAATCTAATTGAAAGGCTCACGTAACTGAAATGGATTGTTTCACACTGTATTTGACTTGTGATGCCAAACGACTAGCAAAGGGATGATCAGCAGGATTCTTTCACTGCGTGCAGATTCTGCTAAGCATTTTTCACGACCGGTAAAAGGTTGCTTGAATGGTCACCGATTCCGTTTTCTCACTCGCTAATCGACTTTTCCGGCACTTTTTCTGTGTTATATTTCCAGTCCAAGGTCGACATTCTTTCCAAGCATTTTGAAAAAGGCATTTCAGAATATCGTAGGCATTATCATGCGTCTTTTTGGCCGAGCCGAAAAATCGAACTTTTGGTTGATTTGCCTCTTAATAACCTTATTCAACTACAAGTATTGTTGGAAACATCCACGTTCTTAGTAGAAGATTGCAACTTCGTAAACGTCGCTAAGTTACATGGGATAATTGTGATAGTTCTTTCCTTACACGCAAGGAATAAATTCACACTCTTAATAAAGTTGTGACTTTCAACATGAAAGTTCAAATATTATATCACTGAATTTTTTAGTGGTTCTGCTACTGTAAATTTCTATAACAAATAAATTGATACACTCATGGCTATTAGGTATACAGCCTCGTGTGAGACATGACCTGGCGTGCCTTTCTACAGTCAGACAGTTTTCCTAGAACAGCTTTGGGTCTGGTGAACTGGGAACTTTCATTTTTTGAGCACGAGGAATTTCACGTTGTTCATGGTATATTTGAGATTCTCCTCTAACAGGGTCGATTGTGGCTTGTTGCGTCTTGTCTCAACTAACGCGATGCTTTTTGACCTGAGGTTCATTGGAAAGAGCTTCTTCAGAAATTTTCTTCATCAGTGATGGTTTCCTGAATCCCCATGAAATTTACAGGGCTCACTAATAGGTCCTGGGCTGTCAGGTCAAAATTATTAATTAGAGAACAATCTTACTGCAAAATAATGTGCTAAGTCATGTCTTACACGAGGCTGTACATTTAATAGCCATGAGTGCACCTACTTATTTGTTACAGAAATTTACAGTAGCAAACCACTGGAAAATTCAGTGCATTAATATTTCCAACTTTTTGCTGAAAGCCACTATTTGATTAAGTTTTCGAATTTATTCCTTGTGTATAAGGTGAACGTTATCACAAGTTTCCCATGTAACTTGAAATATTTTACGAGTGTGCGTCCTTTACTGTTTTCTTCTGATTAACTCGAAAAACCCTGCTTTCCGGGGAATTTCGACGATACTCCCAACTATAAGTTAATATTGATGGTATTGATGGTAAAAAAATAATCATACTGGTGAATTGCATAGAAATAGTAAGTTTATTATAACATGAATAACCTAGTTGTTCGTCTAGAGTAAAAAAACAAACATCCTAGCACTTACCCACACGGCGGCAAATAAGTTCAGCATCGAAGAGCTGAAAAGTACCACAGCCCTGTGTTGGTAAGGGAAGCGAAAACAAAAAGATCGTTTGAAAATCACATCGCACAACGTGCTTAATTGTCTTATTCAAAGTGAAACAAATTTCTGCTCAGCGAAATCGGTGATCAATTGTTCCGCTGGTAGCAGAAATTCGCAGAGCTAGTTAATCGCATGACTTACAGCTAGCTAGGTTCCACATGTTTGTTGATTCACGTGAAAAACAGCACTTCTTATGCTGTTTTTTATTCGAAATCCTTACGTGACTATTCGCGGTGAATATCGAAGGAATTTGCCGAACTGTTCGCATCACGGAATCCTTGTATCTGCTCCAGAGTCATGATTAAGTTACATAGTGAGGCGCCGACTTCTAGTTCAACTACGTGATCAGTTGCGGCATCCAGCGCAATTTTTTCAACTAGTTTTCATCGTTCATTGGGGGAGTGGATACTATGCAGAAGACTTTAAACCCTTGGTACAACAATTCCGGCGTTATGCCCTCCTTATTCATCATTTCGTCACTATTCTTCATCTTCTCATAGTCATTCAACTCGGCAAGCACCGACAGGTGACGATAGGCGTGACAGATGTCCTACACAATCTAATCAGTTAGAATTAGGCACCCATTTCCGGCAAACTTACTATTGTGCCGTGGACTCTATAGTCCGTAATTCATTTGCCTTTTCAGATTTGAGTAGTATGTTGGATAAATCTATACTCATATACCGGTGATATTTGCCCAATTAGGATACAGGATTACTTGATGGTGTGATCCTGGAGCATGACCAATTTCAATAATTGTGAAGTTCTCTTCGAAATCTGCCTGGTGCATTTATTCACTTCGACTGAATGGAATACATTGGAGAAATTAAGGTAAATAACCAACAAATGAATGGTCGACTTCCTTCGTTTCCGGTTCCCCAAAAGCCCGAAATGCTTGGCCAATCTTCGAAATCCAGTCATCAAAGGTACTTGCGGCAGAACACAGTTGAATAATTTACACTACCAAAATCAATTTACCCTTATGTTTCCGGAATTTCCGATACAGTACTCACTAGAATTTTATGAGTTTTGTATCGGTGTTGTTATCGTTTGGAAGAGAACCAGTCAACGTGATATCCGTAAACCCATGGCAAACGGCAGATGTTTCATCAAGCCAGAAAACTAACACGGAATACTGAAACACGCTTTTCCCCGAAATAGTTATGAAAAAAAGAACCAGAACCGCAACATAGCACGATTTATGTCTGGGACGATTTCACTACATCTGAATATGAACTTATATAAACACTATCGTTCTGCAGTATGCACCAAAACACAGAATACTCCCAATCAAAAACATGCTTAAAAGTCGTGATATTGTGTCCTACCTGAAACCAATACGAGAAATCCCATTGGGACCAATCACTATTCAGTTGTTCGATACACACTCCAATCATCATTCACGCATTTCCATACACGATCAAGTATATCATGGGCATATGACTTATCTTAGTGCAATCCTGGATATTGATTACCGCAGTGTGCCTGTCTCACGCACATTATCCGCTTCTAAATCACATGACTGCGTATGACACTTTTCTGCACACGCGTCCCTTTGTTCATGAATCAATAACTGAGTGGAAATTGTACTATACACATTTCACGCTTATAAAAAAGTCATTCTGCGCATGCTAATCACCAATACATTCCCGTGTCAGTTCATGTCTTCTGATTTTACTACCACAAATCCGGTCGCGATTGAAAAATATATTCATATAGTATCCTGGAAATAATTAAAGTCCACATGATTAACCTCCCATCAGAAGCAAACGGTTGGTCATTCTATTGAATGTTTTCCAGTATTCCTGGAAATCCTAAAATGTTATTTTTGAAATATTTCGTTTCCCACCTAAGTATCTTTGACAAACAAATATAGTTAGTTATTTCGTGATCCCAACTACTCAGATTCAGAGTTATGATTATTTTCATTTTTTTCATTTGGGAAACCATAATCATTTTGTTCTATGGGGGTTTCAAAAAGTACACTATTGTTTTATCTCATCAGTGATTCTCTGATTCAGATATCTCCATCGATTTTTACTGTCATATATGGTCAAATCAGGGCATTGCGCGTCCGCATGTTGACCGAGGTGAGAAATAGGACGTGTCCAGATCTGGCGAACCTTTACTGTTTTTAGTCATCACTGTCCTCATAGACTTGCGTGCTTGAATGATCCACAAACCATTGCAAGTTATCTGTGATATGACCCACCCACTTTCCCGATTCATAAGGATCTTTTGGATTTCAGTGTAGTATCCTCTTGGGGCACTGGAACAAATTACAATTTCGGAAATCTCGCGGATTTGTTGTAACGTCTTTGTTGCTCCTGGATTACGTTGCTCGGCAAACTTACAAGCGATTTGTCTCTCGGTTACCTGCTGTACATGATTTCTGCCAGGGAATTAATTACCTCTTTGAAACACTGTACTAATATAGCGGAGTGCGAGCCAGCAGCTTACGACTCGGCTTGAGGTCAGCTTGTGGAATCTTACAAACAGCACTGAGAACGGATAAACATTCTCCAAGTTGATTGCATATTTCTAATATATCTAGGATGATGTTTATTGGATCAGCCGAAATTAAGTATATGGCAACAAATCATCAAAAGCCCTTTTTCCCTCTAAAAGGGCTTACATATTTTCTTATCTTCAAATAGACAGTCAAAAAGGCGCAAACGTACAGTCACTAAATAGGAAGAAAGTATCACAGAAACTCGTACTCTCACTGGCAATCAAAACGTCTCCGACGGGAATGGTCTCTTATCCCTATAAGCTGGCCAACATCGATAACGCTGTCATTTAGTCGAGGTAGATTGGGGTTTAGGACATCAGTATCGGAATCACCATTACAAGTGACCAGGTTGTTGTATTTCCCTGGTAATTGACGTCACACATGGGAGATCAAAATTCACTACCAGAAGCTTTGCATAATTTGGTGTTTGATGCTTTGAAACTCTTACGAAATTCTAACAAGATGTTTGTTCAATAGAAATATCTTGCGCATTTTAATTCGCCCTTAAATAGCATGGACGTCAACAGTGCAATGCATGGCAAAAATATGCGTTAACAAGTTATCAATAGAATTATGGTCTAATTATTGCTCATTGTCAGAACACGGATGACCTGGTGCTTCTAACTAATTGAGGTACACTCTAATTTATTCTATTTAAATAACCACATTATTCATTTGCATATTCAATTCATGTGATAATCTTTTGATTTTTTCCGTTTCTGCAGGAACGTACGAAGAAACAGCTTGGCAATCGTTTTTGTAGACTGAAAAGTAAAAGTTACATTCACGGATTTCTTGATTAGAACACGAGAAAGCATGGTTGTTAGAAAAGAAAGAATGGCCAACCAATATATTTTGAGTCAATTCAGAATTGGTAACTTCAAAGTCACTTGTTTTAGAAGAGCCGACCTCAAATTGGTTAAATTATTGCGGGAAAATACGTAACACAGAATGTTCCCAAATGGCGTATGAAACTGTTCTCCCTAAAATGCGTAGAGCACCTGAATTCGTAAAACTTGTCTCCGCAGTTTGGGACATACCATTTATTGGTCAGACTTGATTTCCGTTGATGGGAAATCTACCCCTTGAATTACTATTATTATTATTATTATTATTATTATTATTATTCATATTCTCAAGCCATCACCTTCCTCATTCTCTCAAAATGTTTCTATCCACTATTTTTAGTTTATCTTATTCTAAGCTCCCTGAAGTCATCATTTTCAACTGCTTTGAGTCCCGTTCGCTTCCAGTTTACTTATGAGCCCTAGAGATACACTTTGGGTATCGTGCATTTCACTAATAGGTCAGTGAGTGACACATTAGTGTCCTACTAGGCCGCATTGTATTTACAGGCTTGTGCGAGCATCAGGACTACAATTAACCAGTAAAACTGTTCACTGACAAGAAGACAGATGAGATCTACGTACGCATCTAAATAAACATGCAGCATGACGCGAAGTATTTTCACGTGACCTGGCAGTGATCAGATCTGTGTTAACCAGCGCACTGTCGAGATACGGCAGAAGACTTGTCTATGCAATTTTATTATGGTGATAATTATGTAGAACAGACAGTAAGTTCTGGATCCAGAGTAGCGTTAGAAAGACCTCAATGGAGGGGGCGGGTAGGATCATCGAGAATTCTCAACACAAATTATATATATATATATATATATATATATATATATATATATGCATAAACCAACACGAAGATCCCAGTAAAATAGCAAACAAACTTCTGAAAGTTCGATAATTCTCCACGAAACTTGGCACTACATGATCCTTCTTATTCGTTCAAATACTCTCCTACTCCGTTCCGCTTATAGGACCCATTTGACCCTAGTTTGTTTAAATAATATCAAGCACGACAGAAAAAAGTTTGATAGTTTACTTTAGTGCTGCATTATTAATCCCCAGGGATACACACACAAGCAGTGATGTTCAAGTGGTTCAGGTTGTAGAACATTAGATATATATATATATATATATATATATATATATATATATAATATAATTTCTATACTGTCCAGAAATCAAATATGGCACAAAGCAACAAACTGAAATAAGTTCAGGGGAGATAAGTATCACAAGGGAGGGGGTCAGCCAATTGTTTAGAGGGTTGAGTTTCTTTCACCGCACACCTTTGTGTTTTCTCGTTTAATGGTATTGTACGCTGACGAAGGAGAGGACTTCATCGGACAGGCCGTACAGCTTTCGTGCCATTTACTTCTATTCCAAATCATATACATCTCTGTATCTAACCAGCAAAAATCTTTTTCAAAACGTTCTACCCAGGAAAACCTGAAGCATTAACCAAAGATGCTGCTCAAGCTAGCTTCGCTACACCTCTAAGCCGAGTCACAGCCTTATCGCTGCAAAGCTTATTCTAGCTTTGCTCAGAAAGTACAAACAGAGCACGAAAAGATAAGCCAGGATCAGACACACGTTACGTGTTGTCGAGCTGTCGGAGGTGGCAATGACTACCCGCACGAAGCCTACGTCGAAGCACCTCGTCATTCCTCACCCGATATTCCCACCAAACGCTAGCAGGTTCAGAGACATCCGTTGTCGAATACGGAAGGCTACCGAGCATCCTAAACACGGACTGACCAGATTTCACAACCGCAGAACAAAGCTCCACGTACCGTAGCTTTGTACACCCGTTCCCTAACAGAAAATCGCACGTCAAGTCTGTGCTACATCATAAGTCAGCCAAAACTGTTCTTGCTCTTGTTGTTCGTGATGCGATCTTCCCAACCAACCCCCCCCCCCCCCCCCCCCTAGCGAATAAAGTAGCTCTCATAAGGTCGGAGAAGGGTATAGAATAATTTTGAATCTGCCTCCAAATGACCAGTTTGTTTCACTTTCGATTATCATCCGGAAATCCGTTGTTTGTCGTTTCATCATCAAGCAGCAAATTTATCGCATGAATAAATATGCTCACTTGCTCCGTTCAACCACTTCGGTCATCAGACTCAAAAACTCCGGGTTCTTTGTGTCCTCATTCAGATCCGTTCCCCCGCAGACCGCGATCACAGGGACATCGGGATGCAAATCTGTAAAAATAAAATTGAAAAACAACGGACATCAATTGCCCTATCTCGTTTCCCTTTTCCATATAGAGCAATCGGTCCCCTTGGTCCATTTCATGAGAACAGAAAAAAAGACAAGTAGAATGAACGGTAAGTCCACCTGATTTTATCTTGCGGTTTTTGAGTTTGTGTTTTTGCATCATCGAGTCATTTGATTTAGGCGTGCTACGTATGAACACTTGGACATTTTGATGACAAAACCGTGTGGCTCGACATCAGTCACGCTTCACCTTAACGAAATAATTCAAAACGCTGTGGGCAACTTTGAATATGTTTCACAACTGACGTCAACATATTTTCCAGTTATTACGTGTTATTTTGAGTGACCATTCAAAAATGTTTTCACCCATCCTTAGTTCAACTGTTTCAGACAAAGCTATTAACTCGGATCAGCAAACTTACAGAAAACGAAAAGTATAAATTCAACTGAACTGGCGACAATACTTAGTGTCCTTAATGTTCTTTGGGTCTGAAGTGAGACTGCGTCAATGTACCGTTGTTGTCAAGATTGGCTAGGAGAACTTTCTTCTTCGTAATCAATTGCCTTTTCCTGACAGAAGGCTGAAATATGAAATCCTATAGAACCTGATTTCAGTTGTGTTAGTTTTGCTGTGATGCACTGACAGTTGGAATTGCGTGATCTTCATCATCGTGATAAATTTGACTGAAGTTCAGAAGTCCGAAATTAGTTGAATATAGAATACGGCTTATTGTTGAACCGACAAACGCAGAATTCACCGTTGGTCGTTTTTCACGTGAGGAGTTAGATGCTGATCCCACTAGAAACGTTTCTCTTTTATCTGCATTGTCTGCCTTGTTACTGCCTAACAGAAAGGAGAAAAAGGAAGCGAACAAGTAGGGAGAATACGATGCTGCCTAACAGGTAAACAATCAACTCAAGTAGAATGGTAGCCTAACTGGAGCAGAACTTGATTTATTTCAAATGTGTGACCTGGATTTCAAGATTGTGTGAGCGAGGCCCGTTAAATGCTCACTATATTTTCCCTACGTTAAAGAAATATTTATTGAAAGCTGGAAAACCAGCTACTTTGTAAAAGACTAGGGAGAGGACTTTCTGCAAGCCTGTCGAACGCTTTTTCCAGTGATGAACACATGTTCTATTCTTCTGCAATGACAACATGTCTTTTCACGTTATTCACGAACAAACAGATGTCCTAGCACGATGTGGCATGCAAAAAACGAACACATCCGACTTGCGTAATGACGCTAGCTGCATTTCGATAAAAAAGTGATCAAAAAACAATACGTTTTTAACTCCAAGAGAAAATTTGATTAAGTATTTCCGAACGCCTTTACAAAAAAGGGCGGAGAAAAGTTAGTTTATCTAGCTTTCAACCGATCGAAAGCTAATATTATACGAACAACGAAGGAGGCGGAATGTTGCTACCACGAAAACATGCGAATCTCATCGTAAATCGTTTTGACCACTGATTTGCTTTGAGTTGGCTGGAGTGAGAATCAGGGAGCTCATGAATACGTCCGTCGTGAGAGAAATTTACGAAGAAACTCGTTGTAGTGAATTTGAATTCACGTAACTAGCCGCGTCGGTTGACAAGAGGTGAAAATAATCACGAACAACCCCCTTGATGGAGCCTTATTAAAGATACCCCAAATAGAATAGAATTCACCGTGCTCGAAAGATAAAAGTTCCCTGTTTGTCAGACTGGAAATTACTCCGTGAAAACTGTCTTACGGTAGAATAATGCGCCAGGTCATGCCTTCAACGGGGCTGCATATTTTACAGACATGGACACATCTATCCATCCGCTATAAAAAATTTACCGTAGCAAAACCACTGAAAAACTCAATGATTTAATATTGACAGTTGCTTGCTGGAAGTCACGATTTGAATGAGACTGTGAATTTATTCCTTGTGTGTGTGAGGAATAAGTCATCGCAAGTTTCCCATGTAACTTGAAACATTTTACGAGGTTGCTATCCTCTACTTTGGAGATGGATTATTTCAAAAAAAAACCGTGATGTCTAGGGAATTTTGATATTACCAGCAAAAGTCAAATTAAACATAGCGAACAATGTCATTCTGTTCTGCTGCGCCGTTTTTCAGCTGGCATGGTTAGGTAATGAGAATGCTTGCATCAGCACAGCCTTCCGTCTCTTCGTGTAAGCCAGCCTGGATTGCCTGTTTGTTTGACTTTTGACTCACAACCACTCGCTTCGGGGTTCGAGTCCCTGTGGAAACTCGGTGGATGTGCAATGCTGATAATTTTAAGTAGGGATGAAGAGCTGCACAGAGTGCTTCCATAGTTTTCAGTGATGAGTTAGGCTTTGGTACTATATGATGAATTATTTGTAACTATTGGCAAACTGTCTGTCAAATACTGACTTGACCCAGAGATGTGAATGAACATGAAAACATCGTAATACCATCGCAGTTGCTTTCGTTGAATATTATAACGGTCAGTCCTGGCCTGACTACGCCAGTCAGAAATAGAATAAGTGCCTCTGGACTAGAACATTGTAATGATATTTTTTTACAGAGCGGTTTTACAAGGCAAGGCAATACACGTACAAATCGATAAAAACACATGATTGGATGACGCATGCGAAGGCGACACATGGGCTGGCCAGTCACATTCGGCTCGATGAGCGTGGACGGACATCAGCTGCGGCCTGAATCGGACTGGTTTGCGATCTCACTACACCTCCCTCCTTTGGGGATGTTCGATAATCTGAGCTACGGAAGTTTCATAAGTCCGACCCTTGGGGTCGATATTCAACCGTCATTTTAAGCCCGAATACTTCTTGAGTGCCTCCGGTCTAACTGTTCAGGTGCCTCCACGGGAGTGACGAAACCTTTCGGGTTTGTCTTGACACCTCGATGATCCACCCGTACATCCATAAGTATGAAATCGGAGGGACGTTCCACGGAGTCGTACAGCATATTTCGAGGTCTTAGAAGGTTAACATGCCTGGTCCAGATGAAACCGCCCACTCTGACCTTATACGTGACTGTTCCTTCTAGTCTCACCATCGGTCCGGGAATCCAGTCCTCCAAACCGTTCCGAAAAATGTGCTCAAACTTGATCCCCAGCCTTAAGTGCTCTGACAGTAATGGGTGTATTCATTTGCAGTTCGCCGGTATCTCGAGCGACCGGGATCATGGCACCTAAGGGTAGTCTCATTCGTCGGCCTAGAAACAGTTCAGTTGGAGACTTCTGCTCTGTGGTGGACCAGTCAGGAGTCAAGCGGTTTGTCAGGAGGAGAGCATCAATTGATTGCCATAGTTTCACTTGTCCTTGTGACCTGATCAGTGAGCTCTTTCATGTGTCAAAAAGCCGTTCTACTTGGCCATTTGATTGTGGGTGATACACTGTGGGGCGAGTGTGACGAATGCCTTTTGAAGCACAAAACAATACAAACCGTGAAGATGTAAATTGTGGGCCATTGTCAGAGACGAGAACTTCTGGCACACCGAACAGAGCAAATATTGTACTCAAGTTTGCTATTACCGAGGTTGTGGTTATGACGCGCATAGGAATAACTTCGGGTTATTTGGAATATGCATCGACAATGATTAGGTAAAACATGCCTTCAATGGGCCCGGCGAAATCAATGTGAATGCGGGACCAGGGGGCCGCTGGGGGTTGCCATGATTGGGGTGCACTCTTAGATGGTAGCTTAGCCACCACTGAACAGTTGTGATAAGCTTTTGCTTCGTGTTCCATTTGTTGATCCACAAAGAGCCAATGTGGATAACCCCGAGCGAGTACCTTCTTGCGGCTGATACCTGGGTGACCATCGTGAAATTGTTTTAACACCGCTGACTGCAATGTCTAGGGCACAACGACTCACCGAACACGAGACATCCTTGTTCAAAAGACAAGGGTAACCTTCTTTTGAAGAACTCTTGGTAAGCTTCGTTAGGAAGGTTATGGGACCAACCCGTTCAGCAATAAAGGAGCACGTCCCGAGATAGTCTGTCCTTCGCTGTTTCGTGCCGGATCATTTCAGCGGTGACTGGAAGACCGCGCAGCGAATCTTCGAAAACATAATGAACATCAGAATCAACGGCGATCGATGCAATTACACTATCCTCATCAGGAAGACGACTGCCATGATCAGTTACTAGTCTGGAGAACGCATCGGCGTGTCCGAAACTTGTTGTTTTTATGAAACGCAACTCGAAATCATAACCTAAGCGCATTGTGGCCCAACGCTGCAAGCGACTTGCAGTATGCACTGGTACCCCTATTTTCGTGCCAGAGATGAATACTAACGGCTTGTGATCGGCGAGCAGAGTGAATTTCCTTCCATGTAACCTCTTATGAAACATTTTGAGTGCAAAAGTCCGTGCCAGTCCTTCTTTTTCGATTTGGCTGTAATTCTTTTCTGCTACTGTGACTGATCTAGCGACTTAGTACGCCACCTTACGACTGCCATTGGGAAATTCGTGCAGTAAAATCGCCCCAATTCTATACTCGGAAGCGTCATTGGCTACAGTCGTAGGTAACTTGGGATCATATTGAGTGAAGAGTAAGTCGAACGTAAGAACTCGTTTGATGGCGGCAAATGCGTTTTGACATGTCGGTGAACAGTGCTATTCGCTGTTTCGCGTCAGCAGTTGGTTCAGGGGAGCCCGTAACTGATACATCAATCGTGCGAAATTGTGATAGTAATTTACAAGTCCGAGGAATGACTGTAGTTTTTCTTTATTGGTTGGAGCGGGCATGTGATCTTCATTGGATCCGGTCGTCTACCAGTACCACCTGTGAGCAACCCCAAGTAAGTGATACTGGATAATCCAAATGAACATTTCGGCGGATGAACTCGGAACCCATACTCGGAAATCCTCGGAAAAGTCATATTTAAATACTAACTATTTTCATCTGCTGTTTTGCTTACAATAATTGTGTCATCTGGATACGCCGTTGCTAATTCTAGACCGGCTAACATTGCATCTGTTATCTGCTGAAAAATTGCTGGAGCACACCTAACACCGAGAAGTAAACGGTTGTAACGATAAAGACCCTTATGAGTGTTTACAGTGAGCAACTCCTTGCATTCGTCCTCAACCTCAACTTGTAGATAGGAATGAGAAAAATCAATTTTTGAAAGTATTTTACCCTCGTTCAACTTGGCAAAAAAATCATCTGGCGCAGGACGTGGGTACTGAAGTGTCTCAAAGCAACGGCTCTGTCCTGTTGCAAAATCTGCGCAGATCCTGATTGTGCCATTCGCCTTTCTGACTACTAAAATAGCTGCCGCCCACAGTGAGTAGTTGACGAGGGAAATTACGCCCAATTGTTTCAGCCGGGCCAACTCGCGGTCAACAAGCTCCACTGACGCGTAAAGTACAGATCTTTTGGTACAAAATACAGGCCTAGTGCTGGGATTTACATGTCAAAATGCTTTTGTCTTACAGCACAAACTAAAACCATCGGAAAAATCGTCAGGATAGTCTGTTTTAAAACAAGAATGCCCAATACACACGTCTTTAGAGGAAACTGATACAACATCGCTCACATGGTTTGATTGTGCGGGTGGAATAGAGTCAGGTGAATCACTAGCTTCATTAAAAGAAAACTGCCACGAATTTGATTTGTCTATCCAATCCATACCAAGTAGGTTCAGGCGATTAGGTTTTGATATGTAACAAATAACACACGAACGACAGTCACGAAAAGAAAGTTCACACAGAAACTCACCAACCAATGACAATGGTTCATCTGATGCTGCGCGAACAATATGGGTAGTCTGTTGATAAACTGGTCTACCTAATAAATTCGATATGGTTTCAGAGGTGATAATCACATCGGATGTTGTGTCCATTTGTAATTTCACTGGCTGGTTATTAATACAAGTAGAAATGTACTTCCGACGGGACTGGACGTCGAGGGCATTCATGGCATGTCTGGTTGGTGCATCGCTGTATGACTGTGGCTTAGGACGGCCATGGCAAATGCTTTCTTTATAACCAATTCCACCACAAATTCCACATTTGTGTGTCCCTAAGCACAAAACGAGCAAAATACCACAATCCGCAGTGCCAACTTGCCGTGCGTAATCTGTTTCGGAAATTTGATTAAGGAACTCATGGTCTTCTAGACGTAGGTGAACTAGCTGCATCTCTGGTTTCTCGATCACGTGGGCATCATGTTTTAACTTAGTCAAGCGCTGGCACTCTTCGATGGATTGTTGTAATGTTTCGGGGTCTGTTTCAAGCTTGACTAAGAGCCGGGTGCGAATGCCACTGTCAGCAGGAGAGTTGAGACCACAGAAAAATAAGGGTTTTGAACTGATCAGTTGTGAGACTCTGGAGTTTGAAACGTTCACATTCATGAATAACAAGGCCTGCACAGGAGATAAAATCGTCTGCACTTTTCGAAATGTGCTCACACTAGTAAAGTGTATCAAACAAAGAGGAACGTTCACCAAAGATGGCTCTGAGTTGTTTTAGTGTCTGTGCTAAATAAAGCTCCCCCGGATGTTTCCGTAGGATGAAATTGCAGTATTTGTCGCATTCAGCCAGACGCAGTTTACGCAACAGGAGTCGGCCTTGTCGAGAGTGGCACCATCAACTTTAAGAACATCTTCGTATCTACGATACCTCCAGTCAAACTTTATATCATCGTCAGGCTGATAAAGAAATTCACTCATGCTTTGAAACAACGTCTCCACAGTTGATATCTTCGGGTTGTCCACTTTTGGCTTCACTGAAAGCGTCTGGATTAAAACTTCAAACTGTTCATGTAGTTGTTTGAGTAGCTGCTGAATAAATTCCACTGGAATAGCTATTACCCAACTTTACCAGAAATTGTTAAAACGGTCAGTCCTGGCCTGAATACGCCAGTCAGAAATAGAATAAGTGCCTCTGGACTAGAACATTGTAATGATATTTTTTACAGAGCGGTTTTACATGGCAAGGCGATACGCGTACAAATCGATAAAAACACATGATTGGATGACGCATGCGAAGGCGACACAGCGGCTGGCCAGCCAGATTCGGCCCGATGAGCGTGGACGGACATCAGCTGCAGCCTGAATCGGTCTCACTACGCTGAGAGTGATGGCAAATCCTAAGTGGGTTTTTTCTTGTTCCCAAACTGCACTATTTCTAGATTAAACCCATATCAATCCAAATTCCGTTCAATTAGCTTCTAAGGGAAAGAAACAATATGCTTGAAAAGCGATGTTGTATTCGTCAGTTTTCGTAGAAACAGGGGAAAAATAGGAAACTGAATGGGATATTGCAGACTTTTCTCCAGGTTAGCAAGCTTTCTTGTGGTACAGAAAAAAAGTAAAAATACTTAACTATACTCACACTTATACCACTTCTTTTAAGTGGTTGCTTGGTTAAAGGCAAACTTTCTGAGGCATTCTTTAATCATCCCACCTCTTTAAGTTCTCTATCACTGCGTAAAAGTGCATAGATGCTGTGTAAGTATGCTCATACTAGCCCGATTCTCTTTGTAAGTACATCATAAACGCCTTCTTATCATAAACGAGAAAACAGAGTGGATTACTGGTGGTATTGATGAAGTACATGGACAGTTTAACATGGTTTATGTCGGACACATTTTTTCAATCTTTCCAGGTACATAATTGTGTCAAAATGTAGTGTTATGACTCAGTCAGAACTACTGTTGTTGATTTTTTTGGCTAGAAGCCTTATATATATATATATATATATATATATATATATATATATATATATATATATATATATATATATATATATATATATATATATATATATATATATATATATATATGCGAACACGAGGCCGACGTAGGTACATACCAGATAGGGAATGACAGAGCGGAAACTTGTATCCCTTGACTTGTATGCTTCCAGAATTGTCCTATGAAACGGATGAAGATGGCATTCACTTGTTTTTCTAATCAAAAAACCCAGCTTACTCGTAGAAAAATACAATGATCCACAAAGCTATTTTGAAAGAAGAGATATTCTCACGTGTTACGATCAATAATGTCCTCATTTGAATCCACTTTTTCTGTCTCTCACCTTCCTACCTGCATTATCTGTCTTGTTTCCTCTTCACCGCCTTCTCTCACAATCGGGAGTTGGGACGATATCAGAGCAGCTCCAGACAGTTGTTTAGGAAAATCGTGACAAGGACATTTTGTCCACAACATTTTGCTGAATGAGCCGGTTCAACACTGAGGCTAATAGTTGATACCCTGTTAGTAGGCAACGCGCTAAAACTAATTGATCTTACTCTCCGAAGTGAAAATGCACAATACAGTACTGTGGCAATATTTGCTTGACAAGTTCTTCTAAGCCGAGACAAATAAGTAACGAAGTGTCCGTGCGGAGGTGAATGACTACTTCACTATTCCTAGTGGGAACAAAACTTCGGTGATCTAATTTTGATGATGAAAACTGGCTTCTACATCTCGTCCCCTGAACTTCGAGTTGTGAGGATTTCATAGATAAATCGATTCTAGGCTCAATAGAAAACACTTTTGGGAGCCGCGTACCACCCGTCTCCTATAAACTTTGAATTGATGAGCATGACTTTCGAATTATAAAACAAGTCCCCATCAGTCAAAGTGACCTTATTGGTGCCCAGATGCTCAGTTATATATCAATATGTCCCTCTATAAATGAGATGTTCCTAACCCATAATTTCTGTGTTAACCTCTTTCTACGTTGTTTAGCACTGTTGATTTTCCTTGGATCAATAAATAATCATCAGTATAATATCATTCATCATGCAATTTCTACACTCAACTCATTGCTGAAAACCGTGTAAGCACTCTATACAGCTATTTTATTCTTGTCAGTAATCATCAATACAAATCGGCCAATCCTCCACAGGGATCCGGACCCAGGATGAACGATTGTGAGTCGAACACCTAATCACTAGGCTATCAGCGGTGGGCCTTAATGGTTTGTTGAACATGTACGCATGATATACTACCTTTCCGTTACTAATTTCGAACGGCAGCAACCCGTTTCCGGCACTGCAAAATAACTGCTGTGAGGGATGGCTTCTCTGCTGCTGCCAAAGTACAATGAAGGCAGTTCGTTAGTGACAACACGCGGAGCTTGATTACTAAGTGTACATGAGCAGTAGAGGATTAGACTTGTGTAACATGATTCATCGTGTAGTATCAACGATCAACTGATCATTTGAAACCATAGAAGCACCGTACATCTGTTACCGTTCAAAACCAGTGACTGAAGGTTGCTGTATCATGTATTGTATATGTTCAACAAACCATTGAGAGCCAGCCCAGACAGTCTGGTGGTTGAGGTGTTCGACCCAATCGTTCATTCTGGCTTCCAGTCCCAGTGGGGATTCGGTAGAAGTGTGCACAGCTGATAACTCCTAACAAGAATGGAACAGTTGTGCGGAGTGCTTCCGCGGTTTTCAATGATGGGCTAAGCACTACTGCTGAACGACAAATCACACATCATGTGAATATCTAACCTCCTACTATTCACATCCGAATATTCCATAGGACCAACAGTCATTATAAGTCTTCCAAATCATTGTCTGGCTGGCATTAGACACTGAGGTTTTTTACATGTTCAAACACTCAGTTGTGTGACTGCTTTGTCTTGTCAAGACAAAGGACTAATCGAATTTTAAGCCGCTGGAGGATTCGGTGTTCAAAGTTTTCCAATCAAAAAGTGACAAAAGTTTGCCTGCATACATAAAGTAATTTTCCATAGATATTTTTGATTCGTACTTTTCATTTTTTACCATATTCTTCGGTTTCTTCATACTTTTCTCTGAACTTCTATCCAGAATTGATAGAAAACTTAGCCCAACCTCAAAATCGACCAAAATAAATTTTGCGATACACCGTGTTTTCTGCGTACGGCTTTAAAAAAAGCGCAATTTGTCTGATTTATTTTGTTGTTAACCACCAGACGAAGCAGGGAGGGGAGCTTGTTCCGGGCATAGCAGAAAACACCGACTTTGATCAGTGATTGTTGTTGAATTTTATTGAGATTAGACAGAGACACTACTGACTAAAAGGGAGAACGGAAAAAAGAATGGTGGATTGAAGGTGGGACGGTGTTTTGTGGTCCGGAGAGTTTCATGAAATTTTGCTGGATTCACTTGCGTTTTTTTGTTGGGAGTATTTAGAACTGGGATCTACAAACGTGCACCAAACCAGAGAAATTGTCGCTTTCAAAAAGCTGTTCACTAAGCAAAATACGATCATTGCTCCCTTTAGATGGCCATGTTTTTCTTCCCTATTCCACTGTTGGCTACTCTGTCGAGGTTACCGCCTGATGTCTTTGGCTGACCCGTGCTAATTCGTTTCCCTAGCAGCCGACTGATTCAACAGATTGGTTTGTTTTTATCGCTGTAGAAATTCAATAGATGCAATGAACTATGCAGTAAACCAGCTAGATGTTCGTCATTAATGTGATGTGAAGCTTCTGCATGACCTGAAACATGGTCATGTAATCCGGATCGTGCACTACCAGAACAAAATTGGCGCTTGTGTAAGTCAAGAAGTTTGGAAACTGACTGATCTTAAGAGATAACTCATGAAAGATGAGTTTCCCCGTTACTCGATTTACTTTGCTTGTAAGGTCTAAAGAAGACCTCCGGATATTAGTTCTCACACAGCAATTTCCCCATAAATATAAGTTAGTTGCTGAGTGTATATTTCTCGGGTCTACCGCCAGTGACTGATGATCACTTTCTCTGGCATCAAAACATCCGCCTTTCCCGCTGGACTAACTAACGGATGAGAAAAGACAACATGCAGCCACCTTACAACACGAAACTTCTGATGACCAGCCTCGTCGACAGACTGCTTTTTTCGTATACCGATCGAAGTACTTCAGAAACACTTCGGTGGTAAGACTGGTGGGTTTATCAGATACCGTGATAAACAACATTTAAGAGAGTTTCTGTGAAACGACATGGCGAATCATTAGGAAAGCCTAGGAAAGATACCAAGTTAATTCTCAACCGTTCTTCGGAAAAGCAAGCGTTTGCCCATAATGTGCCAATCCAGAGTTTAAATTCCAATGTGATTCAATTAATCCTCTGGCGATGAAATAGATCGAAATTCAAAAACACTCTTGGATAAAGTTGCTGTAGATTTGTGCACAGGTAACGAGATTGAATAAAGGTATGTCGGAAAACCATTATTGCTTTCTCGAACGGCTGTAAACACTTGTAAAGTAAGGGATGGAAATCAATTATGAAATAATTTTAAGCACTTCATTTCCCATATAAAATTCGACGGTAACACGCCTATGGGTGGGAATTAAAATCCCACCCTCACCAACTGAATTTGTTTTTGTGGCTATGAAGTCTATCTCTTCTACGCATGTATCATCATCTTGTCGATAGAAGGAGAGAAATGGGCTGCATGTGCTGTATGAATTTTCCCGTCTGGAGACTGTCGTATTATTATAAGTGGATGTGAAACAGCAAAGAAATCTCGCTCCAATCAAAATTGTGGACTTGTGATCTGACTTCGTGTGCGCACGTGTACTTTTAAGCCATCCGACTTGATAGAAAATTAAACCGGGGCCACGACTGATATCGATTAGCCTCCATACTTTCAGTGCGATTCACCTGAATGATGGTGATGTTATCTGAACCTTAAGGAGGGTGATGACAAGCATCTAATCTCCATAAGCTGTTCACGATTTGTCTCAGATTTCCTCTCGGTTTGGTTTACTCCATACCGATGATGAAATGCAAAATACGTTGAGATGCGGGGGAAAACCTTTTCACGAAAACCTTCCCGATTCGTGACATGGACCTTCAAAAATAGGAGAGCGTTGGAACAATTAGAGGGAATTCATGCTTCAACTGATGAACGATATAACTATAGACTGGAGAGACATTTCATCCTCATCAGTTCACCCTGCTCAAAATGTTGCTTGTAAGAAATACCAAACTGCACAGATAATTCGTGTTAAGTAGTATTTTAAGGACAGCTAAATGGTGTGGTGGACTAATGAGAACTCACTAGCTATGTGTCAATGGATAACTTACTCTCATTCTTAGAGCGAAATAGTTGATATACTACTATCGTACCAAGGGCAACTATTGACTGATATATTATATATATATATATATATATATATATATATATATATATTATATATATATATATATATATATATATATATATATATATATATATGAGAAAATATGCTCATCGATTTATGAGGAAGCTCGTAACACTAAATGAGTGCAAATGGTTAGAAAACAGAATGTCTTCCTAACGTTTCCGTTTAATTACCAGGGCTATGCTTATTTAAGGCTCTCGGGAATTCCCTTACCGCTGCACGTCTCCGAATCCTAACAAACAACAAGCTTTTCATTATTCACCAATCCAAGGACAGATTTCCTCATCAGTATCAATCTTTTATTCATAATCAGCTTACGCGCTGTTTTGTTGCACAGTATATTGGACATACGACGAGACGCCTGTCTAAGAGGATATCAGAACACGTCCCCGCTTCTTTACGAAAAGGAACCGTTCGGACTATCATTAGCGCAATCCCACAACGTCTGGTGGACAGCGCAAATCAAATCGACACAGTGCCAGCTTTCAAACCAGTCCTGACAACTCCCAGAGTTCACTAGAAAGGATTTCGCAGGCGGTTTCTGATGACCTCAAAAGCCACTGAAATTCGACCGCTGAAGCCGGGATTGTGCAAGCAACGTGTTATCGTGCAGCAGTTATCGTTACCGTGGCCTCAATACATGATTCTTCTGTGGTTTCCATGTAAAAATTCTCCCCAGTTCCTCGCTTTTTTCACACTTCACTTTTCACACCATGTGGTTACACATTTTGCACTTACCGTCGTTCACACAACGGACAAGGTTCATTAAGTTGAAGCATGCTGTCAAGTTTCCAGAGTTGTCGCACACTTATTCACTCACCACTATCTATGGCTGCACATCTACTCCCCTTTACCCAGTACGATATTTGTAAATATTTGGAGTAATCTATGAAAAAGAAATTTCTTCGTGTTACAAGCTTTTCCATGATATATTTACACACACACACACATACACACACACACACACACACACACACACACACACACACACATATATATATATATATATATATATATATATATATATATATATATATATATATATTGTCTAAGTTAGCTTGTACATTGACCCACTCTGTAATAATATCTCAAATCACAACTGCAAATTCATAGAAGTGGTTTTTCCACTGTTTGCGAGTTCCATCTTGTGCTGTCTGGCAAGTATATAATAGGCCGACCTTGCTTTTGTGAAACTCAATCGGTCATTCGTATTGTCGGTCTAATTATTCCATATCGCCATTCATCTTTATTCACATACCTGTAAATGGACGTTCTGCCTAGAACACCCGCTTTTACTTGCTAAATATGTCTGTAATCTTCTTGACTCGTCCGAACCAAGGGCTGTTCATAGTATGAAAATGTGTTTGACATCGATTGTTTGGAATACTGCAAAGATTTTGGGTGAAAAATTGCAAAACACAGTATTTTCCTATGCGTGCGTCAATGATTTAGGTGAACATTGTTCGATTATACAGGGATGAAAACTACTAAGTGGAAAATGTATCCAAATCCTTGACCGATAGTGGTTGAATGCATTGTGGGTTTATCACCTAGGAGGCACATCCCCCCGCGGACTCTGATCACTTTGGTGGTAGAAAGTTATCCGCTATCGCCTGGCTGGTTGCCACGCTTCATCTATTGGGACCCCACGTGTTTCTCCACACCAAGTTTCAGAGTCCGGTTCCTGGTTATCCCTAACAGCACGGTGGGTTTTCAAGACTATGAAGTATACTCTGTTCTCTGCATTCCTGAGGGAGACTATAGTAAATAATTAAGTTTTACACAGTGTCCAACGAATTCGTAAAGAAATAACGAAGACTCATTCGCTATTGTTCAACGTCAGATTCGTAACGATTGCAGTTTGAAGCTTTATTGCAAGGGCTTGATTCTTTTGTTTTTCGGATGGAATACCAGACCTTTCCGAAGCCGATACTCTCATGCATTTTGAATACAAACTTGTTGCCAAATATAAATAAAAACGTTGTTTACTACTTGTCTTGTCGTTAGCCTCCTCATCACGGAAGTGACTGGATGCTTTTTCGAAGTGAATATTCCTGTTCGCTACCAAATCAGGTTTAGCCGATGAAGAATACCTCACGGTTTCCTTGACTTCCACTAGACCACATCACTATTTATGCGCCTCTCAGAAGTGGGGTTGCCTTCGAAGTAATTAAAAGTGATTTTGAGTTCATTCGTCTATGATATTTAGAGACCCTCTAACGGAAACACGCATAAGCAAATCGTGTAGGAGCCATAGAAATTCCAATAGGACTAACATTCACCACCAGGATTTGTCTCGGCTGCTTCGAAACACACGTTCAGCGGACGTGATGGTCATTGCTAGGGATTTTAACGCACAATTTGGCTGTTTGGGAGATTCGGAAAAGCATATTGGAGGCCCGTTTGCTATCCCAGTCGTTCTCACTGGCAACGGTGATCGTCTCATCTAGCTGTGCTCTGACCACAGATCGTTTCTGGCGAGTACGAACTTCTGTCATAAGAAGCGGTTTAGATTGACATGGCGTCCTCCCTCGTCTTCACAACGTTGGACTCAGATTGGCCATATTTTGATTGGTTACCGCTGGCATAGATCAACTAAAGATTTCCGTTCATTTTGGTCTGCGCCTGTAGACTCAGATCACGCTTTGATATGTGTTCGCTTCCGTTTACGTCTCGTCCGTGGTCGTACCAAAGTAAATGCCACCCTTCCTGCGCAGCCTCTTCTAGACGATAACCGGTGATCTGCTTTTTAGCCAGCGCTGTCTACGCAGTTATCGATGCAACCAGATGTCCAGGACCCAGATGAACACTGGTAACAGATCAAGGAAGCCTTGTGTGCCGCTTCGAATGCCACACAGGACTCTGGTTCAAGTAGGCCTCACAAACGATGGATATCTTTGACATCGGTTACTATGATGGTTGCTCGTAGGCCCGTCCCTCCGGATGTCACATTCAATGAAGTGCGCAAATCTTTGAGACACCAACTGACTAGGAGCCTGAGAAATGACCGTGAGCAGTGGTGGATTGCGGAATGTTGAGAAATGGAAAAGGCTGTGTTCATTGACAATATTCACAACCTTTACCATTTGATTAGAGGTACCGGTCCATGGAAACCCGGTGTGAGTTAATCAAAGAATCCGATGGTTCACTGATTCATTCCAAGGGGCGTCGTCTGGATCATTGGGCGGAGCACCTTGAGGAACAATTCAGTTGGCCCACTTCAATAGTGGACCTTTCCAAAATACCTGCCAGAGAACCGATGAAGATAGATATAACTCATCCATAAGAAATGGAGGTAGTGGGGCCAAAGGTTAGTTGGAAAGATACAAAGCCGCTAAACTGGATGGATTGTCTCGGTTCTTCTTCAACGATGGAGGCGAAACTTTAGTTTTGGAGTTGACAAACCTCCGGGTAATCCGGGATAGTGAGGAGATTCATAAGGAATGATGTGAAACGCTGACTGCGCCGACTTACAAGAAAGGTGACAAATCCTTTCGTGAAAACCAAAGAGGAAATAGCATGGTAAGTATCGCATCCAAACTGCTCACCGGACTTAATCTCCACCGATTATTCAGCTCCCACCAAATGTGTACGCGTGAGAATCAAGCCAGTTTCAGACCTGGTCGTGATTGTATCGACCACATCCTTACTCTTCGACGAATTTTAGAGCAAAAACACATCTTCCGAAAGCCCACAATCTGTTTTTCTTGATCTGAAAGCGGCGTTCGATCCAGTCTACCGCACAGTTCTGTGGCGCTTCCTCTGACTGAAGGGTGTGCCAAAGGAGTTTGTCACTCTTTCCCATTTCCTATATGTGAACAGTCGAAGCCCAATTCTCGCTTACGGCGATCTTTCATCCCAGTTCACCACAAGAAGTGGTGTTCGTCAGGGTTGCTCACTTTTGCCCTTCCTCTTCAATTTTGTAACTGAATTGATTCTTAAGCTATCCCTATTTTCGTGTGAGAATAGTGGTATCGATCTTTGTTCAGGCTGTAAACTTTCTGACTTGGAATACGCGGACCAAATACCATTCATTTCCTTCCCCAGTATTCTGCTCCTATTCCTTTTTACGGACCTGAATGATCGGTGACTATCGCTGTCTGTATTACTTTAGTGTGTTTATTTACCCCAATAATGCACTAACGCTTTTTTTATCAAACAGTTTGAATGTTGTCTTCATTAGCATTGCTGTTCTTTTTGTTTTCCACCTACACAAATTGTCATTTATGTTGTAAAAAGGTCAGGTACTTATGAATAATGTGTTTTGTTAGCTGATTTTAGTCACAAAAGTGATGATCATGCCACATAATATTATTTGCGCATCGTTCTTTCTGGGGTGATTTACTTGTGGCTATAGTGTTCCATAAAATATTGATTTTTTAGTCACTTAGTGTGGCCTACACTAATTTTGATCCCTTTTGATTTTCCATGGCGCTTTTAATTAGGGTTGTACCTGTAATTATGGAGTGGTCCTGAATTCCGCCACTTTTTCTGTTTTATGGTCAATTATTCGACATTTGAAAGAAACTCATAATACTAATCTTAGGCTTCTTTCTGTTATTATCCGAAAACTTACACAGTACAAGTCCAGAAAAAGCGTGCTCCACGACAAACCATTTTGACTTCCACAACTTAGAAGCTCCTGTGAGAACAAGGTGGAAAATGTTGGCTTTTTCGGTAAGTGTCTAGTGCATTTCTAAGAGACGGTTTGCAGAACACTTCCACCGAGTTATCGATTGCATCTGAACAACAGACTGATATGATGTTGATTTATTAGCAGCAACACAGGCTCAGGGAAAGTAAATCTCTTGATTGAAAATAAGAATAAGAAACCATTTTTTTGTAGTTATTTTTGTTGGTTTTCAGTTGTATTTTTCGTCTACTTAGGAAAATACTCTTTCTTTTTCAGCACCAGTACAACATGACCAAGTTTTGTAAAATGTTTCACTGAAACCAAGCCGAAATCATGGCACTTTTTTGTTTAACGCCTGAGGATGAGCGCAGCGGAAAGGGTGTACCTTATCCGCTTAGAAGCCAACTGCACTGTTAGGGATAGCCGGTTAACAGACCCTAGGACTTAGAGTAAAGAATCACGTGGGGCCCCACTGGATGAGGTGCGGTACCGAACCGGGCGACAGCGGATTACCTACGGCCAACAAAGCCAAAGGCCGTGGTGGGATTCGAACGTTGAACGTCCGTGACTGAAGGCGTAAGCCCTTATCCATTTGACCATCTTTTGATTTTTATAAGACAGAAAAGCATAAAAAAGCAGTAGAAAAGTTTTACACGTTATTTGTACCTCTTGAATGCATCATCTGATCTTCAATTTTTCGTACGGCCAGTAGAGTCTCCGGAATCACACTTTGCGTGGGTGCTGCGCATCAGTTTCATTACAACCGAACTCGGATAATGAAATGAAGCTTCTCCTAACTCTGAAAACAAATCCACCTAATAAATCAAAGTGAACGTGAAAATTGTTTCCGGTTTCATTCTATTTTGTTTACCAGGATTGTTGTTTCTTCAGTTTTGTCCTGCTACTACGTTTTTTGGAAAACCTAATTTCAAATACTGTTCTTTCTCTACCGGCTGAGAATAGCGCTTTTCAACTCTCAGAAGTATCGTTTTGTGCATTTTTCAGTGAATTTTTCTTGAGTACTTCATCTTTGTTAACAAACAGCAGTGTGTACCGAACTATAATTTCATTTCTCGTAATTCGCAAGGGTCAGCACGTTAAGTTAATAGTCAAAACCAACCAAGGTACTCCATCACATAAGGTGCGGTGGGCCCATAAAACTATTCGATTTATGAATGCATTGTGCTAGAGATGATTGTGTTTGGTTCTCTGAAGTTGGTAGATCAAGCATTTTGCTTAACTTACCGCTAGAAGTTTTAAAGTTTAGCTTATTTGGTAGTCCAAGTTGTCAGGATACTGGATGGATTCTGATAACTACCTTCCTTTCTATGATTGATAGTACTTTGATTGGGGTCCGGCCAATTCCTAAGATCCGTTTATAATCTCGAAAACATATTTATCGCCTTGCTAAATGCAGAATATTATTAACGATGGGCATTAGTAGGCTTCCAAGAAAGTATCATTCCGTAGACATTTGAATTCCCTAACCTGTTCTTGAAACATTTGAGTATTGTACATTTTCCTCATCGAATACTTTTCTTCTCTCTATCAATTGTCTTGTGAGGACATTTTTGTCTTCAGCAAGAACATTGTTATTGATTTATTTCAAATCCATCTGTTCACATCTAATTTTGCGAAGTAAGGCCCTGCTTTTATGCTTAAAGCATAATTCTAAGTCTTATAAAAACTCTAGCCATTTATCAAGAGCGAATTTTGATGTTACTATATGCCTTGACAGCGCTTTAGTGACACAAAAATTTAGCACAGTATGAATCGCTATTTAAATGATGTAGTTTACCAGACAAGACCATAATGGAGAATAACTTAGGTCGGTAAGTGGCTGGGACTTAATATTTGCTGAAATAAGGTTGTCCGCGTATTTCGTCTATATAAACTCACAAGTGATCCGACCTATGGTGCACCAGAAACAAATTTATTTATCTGCAGACTAATTTTTAAATTAGGCGCTACATAATGGTTTCAGCTCTAACACGCACCAGATTACACGGGCTTAAATGTTATTTACAATGCTAAAGATCGATCTGCAAGTCAGCAAATACGCTTATCTTTCTAACTCATTCTCATATTTTGTTAATCTGTTCGTACTCAGTTTCCGTAACACTAACGTGGCTATGGAAATCTGTGTGACTGTCACCATAATCCAAGTCCTCGTCGTTTTTAGTTTGTCCAGTCTTGTAATTGATGTCCTTGAACTGTCTAGTTCTTTGGCGTAGGATGTTTGAAAAACACCCAAAAGGGAAGGTTTTCTTGCTGCCAAAGTTCATCAATCCAAAAGAGATGCGGACCCATGGGGATCAGTTTCAACTGTCAGAGGAAGGAATATAAACTCCTTCTCTTTGGAAAAGAAATGAATCAAACCTTTCTTGGTTTCCTACTGTTAAATAGCTGTTCATGCTTTTGCAACAATGCACTACACCTGAGGTCCGTGTATATGTCGTCCCTTTTGCAGAAAGATACAAACAACGATAATGATATATTTGTGCATCATTCACTAAAACATCAGCATCTAATGTCATCTTAGCGCAATCGTTTTACAAATTAGTAATTGTTAGCTCATTGGCCTATTCAACTCATTGACCGAAGGACTGCTTTCCAGGCATAGCCCGATGGAATGAAAATGATAAAAGGTTTACAATTCTTCAAAAACTAAGGTTCGTACTTGAAAAAGCGCCTTTTCTTCTCTCTCTCTCACTCTCTCTCTCTCTCTCTCTCGTTTGTTCGTATTTTAGTTACGTCAGCTAAACAATTTGTCTCAAACTTCGCTTTTTTAAAGTGTTTTCGAGGTTATATCCCACTAATTACATTTAACGGATGGTTTGTTAGAGGCAGTTAAATGCTTTTTCAGTCCGATCATTGTAAGGGTCCTTTGCAAACATCAAAATTGGTCTCGAATTTGGACCAAGTAACTGAAG
Source organism: Fasciola hepatica (assembly GCA_948099385.1). Classification (NCBI taxonomy): domain Eukaryota; kingdom Metazoa; phylum Platyhelminthes; class Trematoda; order Plagiorchiida; family Fasciolidae; genus Fasciola; species Fasciola hepatica. The sequence continues at coordinate 30,726,960 of CANUEZ040000043.1, read as the reverse complement.
TTTGTTAACTGACACTCTTTTGGCACAAGGCAGCTCAGAGGTGACCAAAAATTAACCGAAATCTAACCATGACGAAGTTGATTCTGGTTATTTCTTGGTCAGTATGTGCTGCAGACGAGACATGAGCACACATATGTGCACGCATCGTATCACCGATATTTCAGTTCATATTCACTGGAGTTATTTTTCTAGCACACATTAGTTTACGTAAATTCAATAACGAAATAATGTTCCTCAGAAAATTAGGGCAGAATTATACTCTAGTCTTTACAGAAGAAAATGACGACCAGAAAAACGTTCTTCCAAACTGCAGGTTTCAATTGTTCTACACAAACGTATTTTACAATGACTTTTGTTTGATTGTTAAACGGTTAACACTGAAATCTGACCTTAAATTCACGCATTTATAAGATGCCGATTATTTACATCGATTGCAAATAACAGGCTGCAGTTAAAGACGTAGTATTAACCCGTTTACATGCGATTACCTGTTAGTAAATAAGCTAAGAACAAAAGGTGATGTCATCTTCTGTGTCCTAATTTTGACTAAATCCTCGAAAATTATGGTTGGAAAAACAGTTCCATATTTTGTGCCGTAGGTTTGATGGCCCATAACTAACTAATCTGAATCAATATCAGTTCTCTACGGAACTCTAGTTGGTGGATTTTTGTACTTTTGTCATTGAATAATGATCATCAAGTGTATTGGAAATCCACATGGTTAAGCTTGTTGATACGCCCGTTAAAAGGCAAACCTAAATTTGTTCCTTAGAGCATTGGGTTCTCTTAATCCAGTTCATCAAAACGGATATAAAACATAAACTGCAAGACGCAAGCGTTTCCTTTAATCTTCTGGATCGCGTACGCAAAACTTGCGGATTCTTGTTCGAATGGAGCACAAAGCAGGACAGTGGAACAGACAGTGCCGAACGTGATTGACAAGAATAAAAGAAATGCTTGCATCCCGCAATTTACATCCATCAGTTTTAATGAGCTAATTTGATCATTTTAATTACAGTATCTGAGCGTATGTTTTTGTTCCGTTGTGAGTAACTCCGTGGTATGGTCAGGGGACACTCAGAAGACTCGCAGGTGACTCTAAAGGAGTCAGTGATGCTGTTTGAAGTACTTTTGTTACAGATCCCCCATTTTACATAAGAGCCGAACGAACATCACCCGGTAGAAAAGGCAATGCAAACAACAAAATCTTATTTATAACTAATAACAACAACCAAATACTCACATAATAATTGTGTTTTTTTTCTCAGCACATCTATGGTATCCCTTGGTGTCCGACCAGCATAAAGTACTACCTCCTAATTGGGCAATTTGCCATTTAAAGTACCACTTCTATTTATCTTGGAGATGCCTGAACCATTTTTCGAGATGACCAAAGTAATCATTTGGTTTACTTTGGAATTTTACACAGCAAAAATGAAGTTCAGTAACAGTAGAATTACGAAAATTGGCTGACTGCGATGCGTTTCAAAGTGATACCACTTTTTGGCGTAGATTTGCTGTTTCCCACAGTATGACTCATTCAAGCTTGGACCACCGTTTCCCTCTTTATAGGTGCAAGTGGTACTGCTTGTTTACTCTTTTACCGAGCGCCGGCTCGCCGAGTTTTATTCATGTATTTGAAGGTCGTGCTCGTGTAACCTACTCGTAAGAACACAGTATCCAACGCTCTACAACTGTTTAGCTTTTGTGAATGATTCATGCCAGTTTTCTTTCGGTAAGTTTTCCACAAAATGACAATTTTCTTGCTTCATTTTGTGAATAATACTTTAAAAATGCTCATTCCATCACATCACACGATAATTCAGACAGCTTTTCCAGTTTAATTCCTGCATTTATGAGAAGAACAAATTTTCTTCCGTGTCCATGTGCATCCAGGGCAAAAATTATTAGATTTCTCATCAACTGGACGGATGCTTTGCCTCGTAAAATTACGCGTTTCTTGTTGTTGGGGGCCGTTTGCGAATCCTGTTTTTGTTGAAAGACGACGCAAAGTATAAGTTACAGTGGTATGGTGCAAATTGTCCATCGGATCTAACCACAAAATGCAGTAAATTCACCCGAAGATGTAAGACGTTGTGTCAACTAGAACTGTGAAAAGCAACCAAACAGAGACTGTTTTCGCTTTATATTGAATCCGTTTGTTTTCAGCGTCTTCTATGCAAATTACCATGTATGAATGTCCAACACCGTCAATTATTTTGCATACGTTTTCCAACAGGCCTTGTCTAACAAACTTGCTACTGGCACGGGAACACTAGACTAATGCAAAGGCCGAGGGCCACTCTACGAAAGTAACTTCTGTGGATTTTGGCAAGATTCCGCAAGACCGCCTGAAAAATAAGCTCAAACCCCAGGTGTTGTAGACTCTTTGATTCTTTGGAATGAAGACGTTCCTAAAGGAAGAAACTTCGCAGTACAAGCAGCGCAGTCAATGTCAGCATGGTAAGTGGCTACCAGTGGTGTGACACAAGGGTCCGTTCTAAATCCACTGCTCCTCCTGGCTTATTATAATGGTCTAGCGGCAACTTTTTAATCGCCGTGCCTAATTTATGCAGACTGCCTCAAGATCTGATGTACGTTCACATCAAATGCAGGTAAACTCGCTCTTCCGTGAGATGATAAGGCCCGTGAGGGATGTTATGGCCTATTTTCCCTTTCACTCAACTCCTACAATAGCGCACATGAGCTTATGGGAACCATTCAGTAACTTGATATAATATGTACTTGATGCATCTGCCCACAAGCCTGTGTGCGAAAAACACCTGGGACGATTGTGGCTTCGTCACTAAAATCCAAAACCAACAGCGACGAACTTTGTGCTCCCGAGTGTGGAAGTCCTGGATCCATAAGTCTATTATTCGGCCAACTCTCACTGGACAATTCCAAAGGGCTGTATGGCTCCCGCGTACGATCTAGACGGGAATATGGGAGACTTGCTTGACTCCGATGTTGAAAACATGTTTTTAACAAGTTTTGGTTGCTCGATATGTGGCAAATCCTATTTCAGTGACATAATAGTAGGTTATAGAGTCATTTCAAATGAAGGACATGTTAAAGTTTTGCACGACAAAACAAGAGGGTTTTAGGGAAATAATTGAACAATAAAAGAGGGTGCCACCTTTCCGCACTTTCGGAGGGATTTTGGCACGAATCAGCTTCGTTCCTTTTGTTCGTTACAATATTGCTTAAACAAACGCTTGCTGTCGAGCGCGGTTGCTTTTTGACCGTCGCATGTGCACGCTTCTTTCACCTGCCGCTATATACTCTCTTCAGTCTCTCCCCATCAACAGCCTTCTCCTCATGGGTTCTGAGGAATGTTGCTCTGGTAGTCGTGATGGCGTAGCGCAAAGCATCTCAATGACGGGGAGGTGGCCAACGCATAGTAAAAAGTGCTGGCAAACGTGTGCGATAAGTAAACATTATGGTAAGGCTTAACTGGTCTTGCTGAATATGCCCATGGGCGCAAAGCCCCGCCCAGTCCGTACACAGGGGCTTCAGAACGCTTTCAAAAGGTAACCTAGGGTCTGCTTTTTAATATCCACTTCTAGCCAAAAATATTGGGAGAAGCTTAATTAGATTGTCGAGCTAGGCCAAAATATGGTTTTCATTTCTTTCAAAGGTAATTTAGTTTGCAAGAAATGTTTACTTCAGTCTTGCAGTGCAAACCGTTGTAAAAATTCCTTTTTTAGGCTCATTCGTATAGCAATGGACGATTTCTGTTCAACAACGAGTCAGAAGTTTGTTGTACCTCAAATTTAAACACCAACTGCAACTGAAATCCTCTGGATTTCATCCCTAAATCTTTCTTGTTTTATTTGACGTAAATTCAGCGCGCATTTCGTCGCATGACTAGTCCGATATTACTGCCTAACGGTGAATGTGTTTGAGTTGTTTTCCAACTACTTTCACATTAATTAAAGCTTAGCCATTATTTTGGCAATGTTTATGCAAGCATTCACTTGTCATTCATATAAGGTTTCATTTAGGTGCCCATCGTACATACTTTAGCTCATTGTTCACATGTTCATTTGTCCCGTAATTGCATTTTTGATTTATCAGGCTGTTGTTTTAGTAGGTCTGCCATAACCGTAACGGTATTTATATATTTGTTTAGCTGTAAGATGAAACAAAGCTTAAGATTTTGTCACCATGGGCCTCCTGGGTTATCAAGAACAAAAATATGACCGTGTAAAAGATCAGCTCTGATGCACTGATGGCTGAAATACTGTCGAACAGTAAGATAGAGTCGGTAGAGTCTGTAGAAGATCTATGAGGTAATTTTATTTGAAAATTTTCTTCATTTACAGAAATATTTCGAAGTTTGTCGATGATCTGACGTGAAGCTGTTGAAGATGCTTCTTCTCTAATTGTCATACAATTCAACAAGGATCCACACATAACATCATGTGTGTATAGGTATAAACGGATTCCCTTTCTAGGCTTGTCTTTACAGCGGCAAATTAGATGACGGTCCAGAAAGTAAGGCACCATCCAGTGCTCTAGATGAAGAACATTGGTTGTTCCGACCTGCATTAACCAGCAGAAGCTCAGATATATTTCAAAAAGCAAAGCGGGCACCTTAGACTAATGTAACGGAAAGTGATTATTCACCTCGGAAAGTTCATCTAGCCCCGAATTGTCCACAAGCACCGTGGTAAGCCAAGTTTCAGCGCAACTTAAAGTGTCTTGGGTGGACATAAGATCCATACTTTGAATCCTTAGACAGCTGCAAGCGGACCTGACTATTGATCCAAGTGCGTTTTTGGAAATACCACGTCAAACGCCTAAAAGAGCGGTTGGTAAGGAACAGTGCGTACATTTCAGGCTCGTCGAATGTATACAACGTGCCCTTGGATCAGCAGCCATGGAAGAAAACTGTACGGTTCCAGTCAAGCTTTGTGTTGATAAACTGAGTTTATTCCGTGGACTTTCACAAGATTCGACCTATTTTAGGACAAACACTTAATTCGAAGTTGAGAGTTTTTTAATTGGCCTATACTGTGGAATATCGAAGCCAACCGTCGTGCACTCTTACTATGAAGACCTAATAAGTGGAGTAAAGGTTTTACTGAATGACGGCATGGTTATTTTGGGGACTGAAGTGCGATGCCGCATCATCCTTCCCAGAGTCGTTGCTGATGCCACGGCAAGGGGTATGATCAATCAAGTGAAACAGCACAGTGACTTTTGTAGCTGTCACTGCTGCACGCAGGGGGGATGCAGTGCACAAAGGCGATTGATGTTTGCACTTCACACATGGCCACTTAGGATGGACGCCCATTTCCGAGATTGGCGCCTTGATAGGCAGCACATTGGTTTACTATTGTTTGAATAACTCGCCATCAACATGACTGACCGCTTTCCAATGAGCTACATGCATATAATGTGCCTTGAAATTACAAAACGTCTTATCGGCCTGTGGCGAGGATTCCGGAAACCTCGTAAAGCACCGTTGTCAGCACATCTATTAAAGCATGCGAATTTTCACTCATTCACAAAAGCGTTTTATGCGAGTTTCAAAGAATTTATTGTACCTTCAGTCCCACTGAATACTGTAAGGCCTCAGAACATAGGCAATTCTTGTTACACATTGGACCGGTTGTCATGCGGGACGTACTTCTTACCAGTTATTACCGAACTTTTTCGTTTTTCTGTTTACTCGTACGTAAAATGCAGAAACAGATGGTGAGCACTGTACCTAAACAACGTTCGGCGCTACTGCCCGATGATGATTACACAGTTCGCTGATCTGTATGCAGAAGCGGAAATTGTATTCAGTATTCACTCTTAGGCGCACATCTGCGAAGAGATGTTACTACACGGGTCACTGGATAGCTTCCCAGCGTTCCCGTTTGAGTCTTTTATGCAAACCGTTCACCACCACTGGTTTCACAAGACATGTTTGTTGTCTTAGACACAGAAAGACTTGTGTTTGCTGCATCACATGGTTATCTTATCAAGTGATGTTTTTACGTGAATAACTGCCGCACTTCCTAATATTTCCTAGCTATGAACGACCGTGCTTCTCAACTACGACTGTGAGCCCAAAACAGCATTCCAGTTCAAAGTAAGCTCATAGGAAAGAAATTCCACAGAAAATAAACAAGACGGCCTCCACGTCTTTTGTACGGAAAATTCCTATTGAAATAAGAAATACGAAGGCGGAAATACTTTTTGGTAGACTTCATATTACTGTGTGCACTCACAATATAGCTCAAATGTTTCTCCTTAAATAAAAATGCATGTATTTCGTCGCGAGTTTGACTTGTGAAGTTGTTTCTTCCCGAAGGGAAATAGCGGCTACGGCTTTTAGTAATCTGGCTCAGTGGGGCTTACCTGCTTAAAACAAGCAGGAATCTGAGAAACTAAACGACAGAGGGTAAGATGATGCGATTTATGAACAGGTGGTAAGCTACTGACACTAGTTATTATTTGCCTAGATGAAATTTCTCCAGGTAACGGCGGGTAGTATGTGCGTGAAATGTTGAGGTAATTGGTTGCGTCTGCACAGTAAACTGGAAGGGTGCACACGGTCAAATTTCATTCTAATGAACAAAACATGGTTCCAAAATTATTAGTGAGACTATATTCTTCAGTACTTTTACTCAAGAAGCCGTTTGTGGACAAAATTCTGTCGGTGCCACGGTGCAGAAGATAAGTGAAAACCTCCGACGGAGCGCATTATGAAATCGTTTTTAGAGTCCAAGAACCGGGGTGAGCAACTAAAAGATGCCGGCGTGCAGTGTACACCGAACGTGGCAAGTAAATACAGTATACGATCGCTGTTTATTGAAATACTATGTCCCATTGCTTGTAAATTCCATGATGATTTAAGAGATACTTCTTCATAAAATAAAATTATCGCAGATAAATTTCATTGAGCATTGATGTTGCACTGAACTCAAGTTCCAAGACACACCAATCGATGAACATTTCAGGGTATTTCAAGACAATTCTGTACTCAATTCATGAGATCAGCTCTGTGCTTTTATGTGCTGTTTGATGATGAAAACTAAACGTTTTTTAGGAATCATCGGAAGAAGATCAACCGGATGATCAAACATCTGCGTCACAATGAACAACTTTGTGGACAAATTATTTTTTACATTTTAAATGTAACATTTTACTTTTTTACAAATAGAAACGTATTTTTAGTACTAGCACAAATTGTGTCGTTAGTAGTTCCAGGGTGCGGAGCAGGGTGCGGTGTCTAGCGCAGGTTTCAATTTAAAAGTCTGGTCTTGTTAGGGTTAGTATTTTTGTGGTATGCCGTTGCACACAGCTGTGTGCTTTATTGTACTAGTACAATAAAGCTCGGGTTGAGATAGTTTAATACGTGGTTAAGCGATAATCCACGTCAACGCTTGTAAAAATTCGTGGACTACGAATAATGAGCATAGGAAAAACGGTGGGATAATGTTATTCCGGAGTAAAAACATACTTTGCGCAAATAGTAGAAGAAAAAAGACAGAACCCCTTTTTTGTAATAGTGGCTGCTAGAACCATTGGTGACTTTTCGTAAAACAAAACAAATACTAAGAGCAAGTGCTGCTGCTTTTTGGGTTACTTAAAAACAGATCCCAAAAAGACCCCCAGAATATTTCTCGCGGGGGTCTGTTGTGTTGCTTGGGATCGAACATAATTAGCTGCTTTTCAGAAGACGGCCAGAAAGGCCCCAGACAGATTAGTTTTATTTCGTCGGGTTTTTAGGGGTAATTTAGGATTCGTATTGAGGTCGTTTCTGTGCTAATTTCGGGCCTATTTGGAGACTATATATAGTGCTCGCTGAGGGCGAGGCGCGCACCTTAAGATCCGCAGTTGCGGACTTTCCATGAAATCACAATAGGACCTTTTGAAGATCATTTATTATCTCCTTTTGTTGTCGGGATGACAATTTAGTGCTTACATACAAATATGTAGTGTAGGTTTCAAATTCTGGGAATTCTAAATTTCAGCCCACTCACCTCGGAAAACTTCATGACACCTTCTTAAGTGGATGAAAACTGCTATTTCGATTGAAGCAGAGTTGACTTCGGAGTATTTACTCTCCAAGTGATTAGCTTTGTTTCCAATTGTTTCGATCATGACGTTGGAATTCTGATAAGCTTCCATTATTATCTCTCTATCAACATGCATATCACGTAATTCCGAATTTTCTGTACCGTAGCAGTATCGCCGTTGACAGGTTCCCGCTCGCGATATCTCCTTTACAGAAAATTTTGCAAATCATTGTGAGATCATGCTTCACATTTTATAAGTTTGCCAACCTTGACTCTGGGCCCGTGACCTTGATGTTGCCGTGAGATCTTGAAGTAGTGCGTGGGCAGGAGGCCGAAGCCTAAATATTCTCGGATCCGGTGATTATCCCGTTATCTGAGTGTACTTAGCGGATTTGAGGGCATTTCATTGGATTGTGGGGTATAAGGGGAGGGAGAGGGTTCGAAAACACACTTCTAGATTGTGCGGGAGGGCACACTCCCTCAGCTTCTACGATCACCTTCGTCGAGGAAGTCAAGGAGCAAAGACAGTCGAGTGCCATCCGCGTGTTTTCTCACTTTTTCCGAGTACAGGGGCGGTACGCTGGCTCGTGTTGAGAAAGTGTGTGGGAAGTAGCGCTAGCGTTTTCCGCGTGCTTCTTGCAGCTTGTACTGCAGGTGGTCTGAAATATAGGTCGCTGGACAGCGGAACAGGGTTCAGCTTTGCAGCAGTCCTTTCATCAAGAGTAGCGCAAAAAATTCCTTCCTGGGATATCCGTTGCACTTTACACTGCGAGATTTTCGAACCACAAGCCGCGGGCAGCCGGTTATCAGTTCAGTTTAGTCCAGTTCAGTTTGCACAAGACTGGTAGCGGCCAAGGCCAGAGGAGCCCCCAGAATTCTTTCGGCGGTATGCACTAAAGTTATGCACCCGCCTCCACCCAGCATATTTTGCCGAACCCTCGCGAAAAATAAGAGGGGAATGCAAAACCTCATCACATATCTACTGCAAGAGGTATGCATCGTGGTCTTTCAGCGAGACAGTACGCAACAAAAGAAGATCTCAATCGCAACACATTTCGTACGGACTATAGTGTTACCCTTCATTCATCCAGCGAAATCGTTCAGAACCTACTACCACTGATAACCTCATTCTGTTTACCATCTAGGGCTTCCTTCGTGGATTGGACGGTCTGCAGGTCTGGCATTCCACCGGGGAGACTGTTCAGGTTGCTCACTACCTTGCTGCTAAGGAAATGTGACTTCGATGTCAATCTTGATCGAACTTTCGCCAGCTCCTTCTCACAGCCCCTTGCTCGTGAATCTGAAGCTTTCTGGAAAAGAAACTCCGGCCTATGACTAGAAAAACCCTGCAATAAATGAAACTTCTGTATGAGATCTCCTCGAGGTCTCTGCTTTCCCAAGGAGAAAACTTCAAGACCACAGGTCTTGGTGCATGAGACTATGTAAAAAACGAATACAGAAAATCCCTCCAAATGTTCTACTTGCCTTGTGAATCTGACTATATTCGACATTTATTTGCGAGATATTTGAATTTGGCCTTGAACCGCCTCTGGCTATCGTGCTTGAGCCACGGGGCTTTGAACCTTTGAGTTTTGCAGTGGGGTCTATTTGGCTGCATACTTGAGGTTGGCATGTATTTTTACGGTTTACGAATTTCAGTTTGGTACCGCAGAAGCTACGAATCAATCTTCTGCTCTTGGGATTCGTCTCAGATGTCTACTCGTTGCTCGATTTGTGAAGAATGACCTACAGCCTTTTGTTGCACATGGCTTTGTCTGTTTATGAACTCATTTCGATGATATACGCCTACGGTATTTTGGAGCAGTTCGTAGAAGGCTGTGTAAGTAACAATAATCACAGGTCGAGAAACGCACAGCCAATTCATGCGAATCTCGCGGTCAGAAAAATAATGAGTCGCAGCTTCTACGGTACTAAACTGAACGTCACAAAAATTACAAATGTGCGCAAACCTCAAGTATGCTGCCAAATAGACTCAACAGTGAAACCCAAATGGTTCAAACTGCCGTGGTCCTAGCACGACGGTCCGAGACGATTCAAGACCAAATTCGGATGATTCCCACAGGCGAACAAAAGCGCAAAAGTGTTATGTGTGGACAAGCCCAGCAAATTCATGTCAAATATAGTCATATTTGCGGAGTATGTTGAACATTCGGAAGGATTTTCAGTATGTGCCCTCTGCAGTCTCACCGCCTCGTTTCGAAGCTTCGCATGACAAGTTCGAGCTACGTGACTGCCGGAAGCTCTATAAAGGCTCTGGCTGCCGTTCCCGGATTATATTATCTTGGCCGTTGCAGCATTCTCCCGCATTGGTTCCCCCCCCCACCCATTCTTTTCAACGGTGCAAACCTACTTAAGGGGATCTCTTTGGTACTCTCAAGCATTCCTGGACGATAACCTGCTCCATTTTGTCCCAACCAGCTACGCCTCCCTAGCGCTAAGCCAGTCTATGTCCATACCACCGAAATCTCTATCTAGTCTTGAGTGTACCCTGAGCTGCCGCATGCACGGGGTGGTCTTGGCACTCCCTGAACACTCTTGCCCAACGGTGCACAACTTTGTAGCTCGGACCCGTCGCTTGCGAGATTCGCTATTGCAAGACCTATTGGAGACGACGTGCATCTAGCCTTGGGTGCGATATCTTCCCTAACACATTGGAGCAAAGCATCTGCAACCAGACCACATAAGTAACTCTCCTGGGACCCCCTGCATCCAGACCTAAACCATTCAGACGGTATGTGGCGAGTTGAAGTCACCCGCTATGAGGGCATTAAGCTCGCCCCTAACTTGGTTATTTAGGGTCAGCGGTAAGCGGACGTCCTCGTCATGGTTTGTATTCGGTGCCACACAGACGCAGATAACGTTAAACCTTCGTTCTGGAAGGACAAGCGTAACTGCCCACAGTCAGACTTTGGGGGTACATATCTTGGTTTGAAGCTCAAGATGGTTTGTACCCGACCGGATGAAGGTGGCCGACCCCCCTTCTTCGAGGCAGCAACGTTTTATCCTGTCCGTAGATCGCGGAATTGTTTATTGTTATTCCCGGCACATGGTCTCCCCTAGAAGGCCATGTTTCACTAACAACGACTACTGACGCAGTGTGCTCCCAATGGACTTTTGAGAGTTCCATCGGTCTGCTTCTAACGCTTCGTGTTTTGGCGTACAACACCACTGCATCTGCTTCAACGGATAGAAATCCATTTTTGAAACCTGCCTCGGCCTGGGACGCAGCCAGCAAGGTGGTAGCCATCTCCATACAGTGTTTCTCACTAGGGTCATGGAGACAGCTGGATATCTAAAACCTTTAACACCTCCCAAACCACTCCCACTGGAGTACCAACGACCATCGAGTTCCCGAGGTTTGCACCATACTCCGACTGCTTACCCCACTCCCAACTTCCATGTTTTTCAGTATCTCCAGTGATAACTATTTCGAACGACTTCGTTGGCCTGCATGTTTCCATCAGTGCTCTACCCCTAAAGCCCTGCGCGGCTTTTTGTTTTCCCCGTAGAATTTTTCTGGCGTCTTTGCTGGTCCATCAGCGATTCTACTCTGCATTCCTTTGTGTTTGTCCGGCAAAACGTGGCATCTGCCCTAGTGTAGTAGACTACCTTTGCAGCCGTGGCTGGCAGCATGTCACTAATATGCTCTTCAGTAAATTTGACTAAGACTATCCCTACGATATCAGCACTCTTCCGAGCGTGCGGAGGATCCCAAGCCCCACTCTATTCAATATATTCAGGGGAAGAGCAGGGGGTAACGTCGGCGGCACTCAGCCTCTTATGTACTCGCCTTCCATCCACGTCATTTCTTACCTTAGATTCTCGTATAAACTGCTCCTTTTGATCGAGAACAAATGGCCTCCGCCTCTTTACTCACCCCTTGGACGGGATTTGACTCTGGAGATCCATCAATTGGAATTCTTAATTCTGATAACTAGGCTCAGCTCTCTTTGAGGCTCCGTCTGTCTAGCCTCGTGTTTAAGCTTCATTTTGCCTTACTTTTTCTTCGGTTTATATTTCCCTCAGTCATCTGTGGCAGTCGGCCTTACAAGAGTGGGGGCATCCACAAAAGAGCAACTACCGACCCGGTTCCTAATTATTTCACCTTTTGTTCTCTGGGGCTTCCCTATGAACTCTGCATACTACCCTGATAGTTCCACCCTTGGGGGCGTCTAATGTCTCAGGAGTCTTCAGGAAAACGCTTGACCTCGTCCCTCATGGACTGCTTTATACGGGCCAGGTTTACTGTCTCCCCGCGGAGACTCCAAACCCATTCGAGCCAGTTGTTTCGGAAGCATGAAGGACAAGCTTCCTCAATTAGCCCAAGCTAGACTTCACGGACCCAACTGTCAAGTACGTCGCCTCTGATGCTTCCAGGTACTCGCTTCCCCCACGGAGTAAAGTACGTATTGAAAATCCTTCTGAATGTTCAACATGTACCACAAGTTTGAGCAATGCGTAGCCAAATTCGCAACGGATCCCGAAATCAAAAGGCGATTATCCGTGTTATTCTACAATACTAGATTACTGAATGAACAATGACTCCCAAAAGATACAAACCTCAATAATGAGATCCCAGGGACTCAACAAGCGAGAAACCGAATTGCAGCGTGCGAGCAAGAAGCACGTGCGTCACGCAGGTCCAGAACAAGGATATGACAAATACGCGCTCTGGGCGCGAACAAACAACATTTGGTCCATAAAAGCAAATAGTTCGTAAAGACATGTCAATAGTGTAAGCAAGTGATTGATGTTAAGAAAAACACTGAATCGCAAAGGTTTTAGGGGATTTTCCACGACCGGTCGTTACACCATTCACAAAAATCCTCCCGAGTCCTTAACTGAGTCAAAGCTTTGGTACAAAGGTACTGGTTCTTCCTACCTACCTAGGCCCTGCTGTCAGTGCGCGCGTCTAATGCTTGTCGTCAACGTTCTACTCGTGGTCGCACCTAATCCGTTGGCCACATAGACGCGAGGCTAATCAACATCTTCCACGAGAAAAACTGACCGATGGCGGGAGTAAAGGGGAACATAGATGCTGTCCTTGGGAGGGCTGTCCTGACCTGGCTGTATGTGCTTGCGTGAGTGTGTGCGTATGATGTATTCGCCGCTACTTCCACATATGCAGAGGACATTTCAGTAACGTCAACAAAAGCAAATTGCGAACACCGTCACATGTTTGATAGGGGTTGCGGGACATAGCGTGCATCGGGTATGTACGTGTGTCTGGATATACGGTGGAATCGCATTTATCACCACGTATCGGAAAAACCCTTCTGTAACGTCAATAAAAGACTGTGAGCACTGTAACGTGTTTGACGGGGACCGTGTGGCATAAAGGAGTAAAATGTAGGTGCGTGTGCGTCGGGGTGTATGATGGTTCGATACGTCAGTGTGTCATGGTTGCCTCCTTGTATGGGGGTTTCCTTGCCTACCTCGAAGACAAATGCAAAATAGCCTACTGGGCCTCAGTGTTATCACCTTCTCCGCCTTTACTCTCGAGTAGGCTAATACTGCGTATGTCACGAATAAGCGCCCCGTTAGCTGTCTTCACCTTCGCCGTTCTTATCACTCTGTCAGTGCTTTCGATGGTTTCTATAACTACTCCCAAGGATCAGATGCTGAAATTTGCGCGTTCGTCTGCGATCATCACCAAATCCCCAACCTTGAATGGTCTTGTTTTCACCAGCCACTTCTGTCCAGTCTGCAGAGCCGGTAGGCACTCCCACAGCCGGCGCCTCCAGAAAATCTTGGCAGGATAATTCGCCTGTTTCCATCCGTGGGGGTAGCTCCCACGAAGGTTCACCGGCCCTTGGAAGCCCACGTTCGACCTTAACGTCAATAAGTCGTTCGGGGTGGGCTCCGGGTTGGTGGGGTCGCCGTTCATTACTGGGACCAGAGGGCGGTTGTTCAGAATTCTCTCTACCTCAGTAATGACGGTGTTCAGCGTCTCGTCATCGGGCGGCTGTTGCTGCATGATCGACAACAATATCCGTCTGGCGGACCGGATCATGCGTTCCCATACGCCACCGTGGTGGCTGGCCTGTGGGAGGTTGAAATGCCATCGTATGCCGTAGGCCACGGTGTAAGTCGAATCTCGCAAATCGAGCAACGCGTAGCCAATTCAAACGAATCCCAAAACCAGAACAAGATTGATTCGTAGTTTCTACGGTACTAAATTGAAATTCACAAAGGATACAAAAATATACGAACCTCAAGTATGCGGCCAAATAGACTTCACAGTAAAACCCAAAGGTCCAAAGCCCCGTGGCTCAAGCACGACAGTCAGAAACGGTTCAAGGCCAAATTCAAATGTCTCACATGGATAAACAAACGTGAAAATGTGTGGTGTATGAGCGAGCTTTCCAAGATAATGTTAAATATAGTCAAATTCACAAAGCACGTTGAACATTTAGAAGGATTTTCAGTATTCGTTCGTTACACCGCCGGCCAAAATCCTTCCGCGAAAATGGTTGTCTAAGGTTCAGGAAGGGGTCATGATTCTCACCCTATCTACCTTTAACTTATTGTCAGTGCCTGTGGATACTAACTTTCTGTGTTATCTGAACGTGAAACAGGTTTTTGCCGTAGTCATCATCGCACAATCCATAAGGAATCAATTCCAAATCCCGCTGCACAACTTGAGATTGACATATTCATCAGGAGACCGGCGCATATAGTCAGACGCACGATGAAGATGAAGGCTTCGCAGAGTGAAGTGTTTCGCCGCACGAAATAAGTCTAAGCATCACAAGCAGTAACCCACTGCAGCAACTGGTTAGACTAATTTTGTTTACAAGCTTGAGCGCAGAAGTTGAACGCAGGTGCAACGCCTAATGAGATATCGCGTAAAATTGACAGGTCACGAACCAGTGGAATTACATAAAATTAACGCACCAAATCTTCCGAAAGAAATGAAAACCGGTTTCTGATTATGAATAAATTTCGAAAACAAGTGTACGGCGGACAGTATCGAAATACACATGAACATGGAGATTGATCGAATACTGGCATCCATCAGAGTATTTCAAAGTTTTTCTGTGCACAAAATATGTGACAATCAATATTGTATAAAATGTAAATAAATGTTCTTCTTTAAAGATAATAATAGTTTCACAATGTGCTCGCAGCTAGTATGCCTCACCTGAACTGTTCAAGTGAAATACTGGTGAATTTCTCCTCTTCACCTATGTGCACGCTAGATACAAACTGGGACTAAGTACATTTGCAACCTTTCAGAAAAAATGGGTCCAGTTGATTAGTTGTAGGGCATGAAATGTAATAAAGTGCTGAGTAACTCGGAGCGAGGCGATTTGCGAGCTACTTTGTCTTTTGTATGTGGTTTCGAGCTCGAATCATCAACATTTTCCTCGCTGTTTCCTGCTACGAGTGGATTAACTCTCTGATGTCTCGAACACGTTCTTCGTTTCTTCCGTTTCCTGTAATGTAACACAACTGTAGGGTCTGTCCAATAGGCAAGGCTCAGTTCGGCGGTGGTGCAGTTCTCTTTTAGCATTCGTGCTACCTTAAAACCCAATACCAGTGCAGTCGTTTTGAGCTCGTTTAGGGATACTGACTTCAGCTCAGCAATTTTTGTTTTGGCAAAGGGTACTTTGTTCCGCCGCCGGCCATGCAGTTCCACCCAGGTACCGTACACTGTCACTGGGTCGGCAAATTTCAAGCTGCTTTGGGTGACCTGCTGGTGTCCTTTTTTGAGATATTTCAAAAGCCTCCGGGCAACTTCTCCTTTTCTCAATAAGTGACTTGACGGTGGTCTCTCGGGTATAGCAACTTCATGTTGCCCACTGTGACGTCCCGTCTTTGAATTCGCCATCGAAAGCGCCGACTGATCCTTCGAGTGAACTTCGCTTTCCTGAGATGGACCGTTGGATTCAATATCGAAAGGCTGATCGTGTTCTACAGAGGCACTTCTCTCAGCAACATTTGAGCAATTTATTGATGCCGATTGTTGAAGTTCGCTCGTCAGGGGTCCGAGAAGTGTCCAGCCTAGTATCGTTCGCGTAGCGAATGGTTCTTTTCGATTGCTTATGCTCTGTTCAAGCACCCAGTGAGCCTCTGGTACATTGCATCCAATTAGTATGTCGACGTGGGGGCTAGAAACTTCTTCGAACTCTATGTCCCTGAGATGAGACCATCTCTTGGCGATCGATCTAACAGAGTCGACTGGTCTCATTGGCAAGCTGTCTATTGCAAAAGCTTCCGGAATTTCTACGGTCCCCTCATCAGATAAAGACGTTAACTGCAGGGTCAGCCTCTTAGAATTGCTAACATGACCCCCTGCAATCGTGCTGATAGTGAGCGAGGTAGGTTCGCCTACTAGTTCACAGCTTTCTACAAGCTCGCGAGTAATCAGCGAGGTATCCGACCCCGTGTCCAAAAATGCATTGACCCTCCTCAGTCCTTTAGGTGTCACGATACCGACAGGTACGATGCCTAATCTTGCCGGTTTGAAATCATCATGTCCCGTTGAACAGACAATTTTGGGTTCATCTGGCTGAATAGGTCTATTGTTGAGAAGGCCATGCAGTAACGAGTGATGATTACCTAAGCATCCGTCTTGGTTGCATTTCACTCTCAAGCTGCATTCAGAGGCTCGATGAGAGTTGTTCAAACACATAAAGCATGAGCCAATCCTTTTTACTGCGCACCACCGATCGGGTACACTCATCCCATGAAAGGTCGGACAATCTGGTAACCGATGCAGGGAGTTGCATAGCTTGCATTCAGCTGACCTCTCGGGTTCTTGACTTATCATGTGCATGTTAGCCAAAGACTGGGTTTGGTTACAGTCCTTCTCCACAATTCGAGATGTTGGTTCCCTTCGCGCCAGTCTGCAACTTTCGCGTACGATTTGTCCAAATCGGCTGTTGGCGATACGGGATTGACGACCTATGAACTCCGTCAAATCGTTGAACGTAGATTCCCGCTCAAGCAGATTTATTTTTTCAGCTTCCTCTGCCCATCGGCTCTGTAAATCAATAGATAGACATCGGACAATGCATTCCTGTGTGTGCAATGCATTCAGATCAGACTGGTATCCTAAGTGCTCCAGTGCTATACTGCAATTCTGCATTTTTATCACCAAACTCGACAGTGATTCAGTCTTGCCCTCAGTCCTTTTCGCCTCTAATAAAACACTATCAATTAGGCTTCTAGCCACCTTGAATGGTTGTCCAAACAAATCTTTCAGGATTCTGCGCGCCCTGATGTACCCCATCGGTGGATCAAGCATCGCGCAGCCTTCGATAGCACTTTTGGCTCTCCCACGACAGTAATGTAATAAATACAAAAACCTTTGACCAGGATCTGCAACTTTGCACTCAACAAAATTTTCGAACTGTTTCATGAATATACAGTATTGCTCGGGGTGCCCGTCGAAGTGGGACAGCTCCACTCTCGGCAGGTCAAGAGCCAAAACCTCGGTAGTTTCAGGCTGTCTCAAGGGTTTATATTCGTCGATCACAGTGCCTTTTCGATGTTGACATTGTGAACTACGTGGACTCTTTGCTGGCTCTCTGAGACCAGTTCCTTGTGTAAGGGGCTCTGCTTCCTTTCTGGCTAACCGCAGCTCGTTTTCTAATTCTATAACTCTCATTCTATAAGTACTAATATCGTCAAACGCATCGCGGTTAGAAATATATGACCTGGCACTGACAGAGCTAGTAAACTTAGTATTATCTAGAGAATCAATAACACCCGAACCATCCCCAGAGACTTGCCGAGTTATTTCCTGTTGTCTCAAAATGTCCTTGCTTCCTCGTCTGGGCATTTCCAATGAGTTTTCTTGTCCAGGTTCCACTTGAGTACTGTAAGTCGAATCTCGCAAATCGAGCAACGCGTAGCCAATTCAAACGAATCCCAAAACCAGAACAAGATTGATTCGTAGTTTCTACGGTACTAAATTGAAATTCACAAAGGATACAAAAATATACGAACCTCAAGTATGCGGCCAAATAGACTTCACAGTAAAACCCAAAGGTCCAAAGCCCCGTGGCTCAAGCACGACAGTCAGAAACGGTTCAAGGCCAAATTCAAATGTCTCACATGGATAAACAAACGTGAAAATGTGTGGTGTATGAGCGAGCTTTCCAAGATAATGTTAAATATAGTCAAATTCACAAAGCACGTTGAACATTTAGAAGGATTTTCAGTATTCGTTCGTTACACACGGTTTGATCCTGCAGTTCGTCCCTGTTTATGTTCTTGTGCCAACACTGCAATTCCCGGTGAGCGCCCACAAAGTTCGATCCATTATCTGAGTATATATCGGCCGGTGCTCCTCTTCGGTTGTTGAATCTCTGCAAAGCCCGTAGGAAAGAATCGGCCGTCATTGAATGTGCGAATTCTAGGTGTATTGCACACAACGTCGGATTACTCGTTTTACAGTCTCCCGTCCTCTCAGCAACTAAGGGCGCTTTCGGATGACGCTCGTCACGTGACCTTCCCCGGCATGTCCCTCCACGGCGTGGACGTGTTGGATCATTAGCTCTACCACAGGTTGTCTCACGGGCAGCAGTATAAGATACTTTGTGTCAAAGCTCAGGTGGGCTTTGGCCAGCCTACCATCCACCCGCAGCAGTCTATCAATGAGTTTGGGGTTTAAACGCTTTGATTCGCCTCTTGGAGATGATATTTCTTTGTTGATTGGTCCCACTTCTTCCGCTCTTTCGAGCTCTCGGGTGAAGGCCTCTAGTTGTATCATTCTGAAAATATCGTATTCTACAGCTTGTAGCTCATCGGACTTATCGGGCCGACCCGTATCCGGTCTGGAGGGCATAGCCCTTTCATGACTAGTAAATTTCTCTTGAACCTGGTTAACCAAACTAGCGAACGAAGCGTCTTCATCCAGGAAGAAAACCTGACCAGACGCGATAAAATGGATGTCGCTTCGACGACGTTGGCCGCAATCACTATGCCTTTGATTTCCAGTTCTACTTCCGTAGGGGGTTTTAATTTGAGCACCGGCCAGTCCTGTTTGGGCAAGTGCAAGAAGTTTGGCCTTCTCGTCCACGTGTCTAGTTGCTTGAAGTTGGCCTCACTCCGGGAGCACAGATCGGCTAGATTATCGTCAGACCTGACATGCTTCCACTGGTTCATGGCTGATTCGTCGTGGATAATCGTGAGTCGGTTAGCAACGAAAGTGCTAAACCGGCTCCGGACGTTGTTGATATAATAAAGTACTATCGTTGAGTCCATCCAAAAGCTAGCCGACCGAATGTAGAAGTCGAAACATCTCTTTACCGCTTGTACCGCCCTGACTGGTAACACGGCTGCGCCGGGTTCAAGGCGTGGGATCGAGACCGGCTTCAGTGGAGCGACGCGGGCTTTAGCAAACAGGATTCTCGTAGTATAGTGCCCATCTCCCGTGCATCATCGTCCGTACACCACAGCCCCATAACCGACTTCGGATGCATCGGGAAAAGCATGTAGTTCTCCAGTCCGTGTCGTATGGCCAGGGGTCAAACATCGTGGAACCCATATGTCCCCTAATTTCCTCAAGGTGTTTAGAAATTCTTCCCAGTCCAGCCGGTCCTCTTGGTCCAGTGACTGGTCCCAATCAACTTTCTTACGGCACAGCCGCTTCAGCAAGATCTTTCCGGGTAGCGGCCAGGGAGGGACGAAACCGAGAGGGTCGAACAGACTAGAGACAGCGGATAGTATGCCTCGGCTGGTTACAGGCAAATCGGGAACCTTTAGCTAGAAAACAAGGTCGTCCCTTTCCGCTTTCCATTGTACCCCTGGGGTGGGTTCGGTAGGGAGTGTAGAGCCATCCAAATCTCTAACCCTTTCGGCCTCCTCGTGGTACAGAATGACCTCTGGAGCGTTCGACATCCATTTAGTTAGATGGAAGCCGCTCTCTTCTAGCAATCTTGTCAGGCCTCTGAACTGCGCTAGAGCTGATTCTGTATCATCGAATGATCCAAGGTAGTCGTCGACGTGGAAATTCCTGCTGACGCTATCTACCACCGACCGACGGACCAAATCTCTATATTTGTTCGCAGCTGCCCCAAGGAGGTAGTTCGCACAGAAGGGTGACGATACGGCTCCGAAGGGGTGGACGGTCATCCCATAATTCACCGCTGCGTTGTCCCGGTCTTTCTGTTCCCACCACAGGAAACGCAACGCACCTCGTTCCCCCACCGGCTTTTTTACCTGGTGAAACATTTCCCTAAAGTCGGCGGACAAGGCCACCCTACCCACTCTGAAACGGCACAAAACTTCGATTAGTGGTGTGGTCCAGTCAGGTCCTTGTGGTAGGCGATCGTTTAACGACTTGCCTTGAAACTTGGCCGCACAGTCGAAAACCACCCGCAGTTTTTCGGGTTTCTTGGGGTTGATAACCGGGTGGTGAGGTAGATACCAGATACCCTTTCGGCCGTCGGTGTTGGCAGGCACCTTTTCAACGTAGCCGAGAGCTTCGCTCCACGTCATTAATTATGCGCATTGTTCCCACAAATTCTGGTCTCGAATGAATCTTTTTTTGAGTCGTAGTAATCGTTGGAGAACATAACTCCTGTTGTCAGTCCACGGCTCAGCAGATGTGCGCCATAGGAGGGGAACCTCGAGCTGTTTTTAAGGCCTCTAGTGTCCTGCGCACCGTTTGTAAAACTAAGTGATCCTCTTAAGACAACGATGGTCTTTCGTCTCCCGTGTCATGAAACTCCTTTTCATACAGTCGCTGCAGGTGATACTCCATGCGGTCCGTTTCGGCGGATAAATAATTCACGGAACCACCTTTTCCTGCTGGACCATATAAAATCCATCTCAGAGCCGTGCGTACGGCATAAGGTGCCTGGCGGTCGCCCACCCTCTGGTGAAGTACCCAATGTGCCTCTGGCACGTCGCAGCCGATGAGGAGATCCACTTCATTGTCTTCCCGGTCTACAACGGTTACATCCGGCAGGTGGGGCCACCTAGTCAAGATTGCGTTGACCGACGTTGGTGCTCGCATGGGGAGATCAGCTAACGTGAATGTCTCCGTTGGTTCGATTTGCTCCTTAGTGTCTAAAGAGATGAGTTGCAACCCCAACCCGCCGGCAGTCATTACCTGTGTTCCACCCACCGTGCTCACTGCTAACGACGTTGTACCTTTAGCGAGCCGGTGTTTGTCGGCAAGCCGCTCTTTAACTAGGGTAGTGTCAGATCCACTGTCGACCAAAGTCAAAGCTTTGACCACCGCAGTTGGGGTCACTACTCCCACGGCAACTACGCCTAAACGTGCTGGTTTACTGGCAGGCCGCGATGTTGAGCAAATCACACTGGGCTTGGTACTCGCCTCGGGTAAATTTACTCTCCCCTGGTGCGGCAAACGATGGTGTCTGCCCGTGCAGCCCTCGTAATCACATCTGTTCCTTGTTCTACAAGCTGCCGCCCTGTGCTTGGAGTTGAGACAAATAAAACACGCTCCTGCCATCCTCGCCATTCCCCACCGTTCGTCTATCGTGGCGTTGCCGAACTTGGGGCATTGTAGTAGCCCATGGCTAGCATTACGGGACCTGCAACCTGGATGCGCTAGAGCCTCGCGTGAAATGGCTTGTGCATTGGTCCAAGGCTGGTACTTCTCATGTTTCCGTGAAGTGGTCTGAGTCTGGCTAGTGCTAGATTTGCTTTCTCGGTTACCTTCTCGGATGAGCCGGCCAAATCTACTGTCGGCTATCTTGGTTTGCCTGTTCAAGTATTCGGTCAGGTCTTCGAAGTTAGCCTCCTTGTCGCTTCTGCTTATCCGTTCCGCTTCTTCCGCCCACCGACCCTGCAGTTCGGAGGAGACGTGACGGACTATGCCTTCCAAAGTGTGCATTGCATCTGGGTCAGCCCTGTAACCTATATGGTTGAGGGCTATTGAGCCGTTCTGCATCTTGATCACCGGGTTGGCTATTGTGTAGACGTCGCCCTTGGTTCTCTTTGCCTCTACCATCACGCCCTCTATTAGGCTAATCGATCGTTGGTGTTTTAAAGCCTGCGACCGGCGTAAAGTCTCCTATTTTGTTTTTCCCTGATCTGTCGGAATTGTCGTAGTCGTTTTTCTCTGGCTCACCCTCTTTATGTCTACAAATTCTGTACTGCTTTGCGGGCCTGTTGTCTAGCCGATAACAGTTGTTGTTCTAGGTCTAATATCCTCAGCCTATGTAGATCGACATCCTTACAATCCATATTGCCCTCGGTAGCACATGAACTAGCACTGACAGGACTAGGCGATCTAACATTAACTAAAGAAACAAACCTCCCCAAAACCTCCCCAGTGACTTGCCGTATTACTTCCTGTCAAGATTCTAATGTCTTTATCATTTTCTTGGCATTTTGCGTGTTTTTTCTCGTTCCGAATTGATCTATTGAATATTGTGACACACGTTTGAGCAATGCGTAGCCAAATTCGCAACGGATCCCGAAATCAAAAGGCGATTATCCGTGATATTCTACAATACTAGATTACTGAATGAACAATGACTCCCAAAAGATACAAACCTCAATAATGAGATCACAGGGACTCAACAAGCGAGAAACCGAATTGCAGCGTGCGAGCAAGGAGCACGTGCGTCACGCAGGTCCAGAACAAGGATATGACAAATACGCGCTCTGGGCGCGAACAAACAACATTTGGTCCATAAAAGCAAATAGTTCGTAAAGACATGTCAATAGTGTAAGCAAGTGATTGATGTTAAGAAAAACACTGAATCGCAAAGGTTTTAGGGGATTTTCCACGACCGGTCGTTTCATGCATACCTCAGATAAATCCATTCCACACCTTCACTTCTCTGTTGCCATCTCCTGGTACCCATCAAAATAATCACTAACAAGTGTATGCTTACCTTTTACATCCTCTACCACCGCCTTCATATGATAGTCGGCTTCGTAACTGCCATATTTGTGCATATGGGAGCATGTTATTACCAAGTCACCGTCTTTATCCTGGCGTATCATCACTGGACCATTATAAAGTGATCAATCTGATGAACATTTAGCGGACTTATGCCGGCAGCCTCCTCTATTGTCACTGTGACAGTTGCTCTCCCTTCCCGAGGTGTGTCGTTTGTTTGCTATATAACTGTGATGGCTTTAAGCATTGTTTGGCTTTGTCTAGGCTGATACACTTATGCTGGTCTGTGCTTCACTAAGTTCGTTGTCCTACTCGGCGTGATTGCTTAGTACCATCCTGCATTTTCCTAGCCCGCCCTAGTGAAATCCCTGATGTCACTGACACCCATACGATAGAGTCGTCCGAACGTGGGGAAAACAGACCAACCCTGTCAGTTGCGAAGAGAAGAACAAATGCGCTTAAAATTACTGTTGGGCCGAGGGACTATTGGGCGGTCCTATTTGGGCTCATCCATTCCTCCGTTAGGAAACAAAACAATCTAAAAAAGAAAAATGGAAAACCAAAAATACCTGGTGGGATCGATTCGATCTCCAAATACCTCTGATATCGGGCCGTGAAAGAAATGAACAACCCCCATTTATAGGTATGTCTCCCATCAGCTCAGATGTGGCTATTTTCGTAGCTCCTGCACGGACTACAAGCTGCTTAAGTTGACGGCCCTTTATGTTCGGCCAAACCCACCACCAAGATCATCGTGAAGCAAAATCAGTTTGTCTCAGGTCTTTTTTTCTTGCTTTTTAGCGTTAAGATCAATGATTTAGCTGTTACCATTACTTATTGCTATTCAAACTGATTTATTGATCCGATAGTAGCAATAACTGCGGCACACCAACCTGTTGGCGTCAGCTATTATCGCGAATCTGTACAACAGAACTTTATAGAGATTCGTGGTTTCCAAGTAACTTAGTCATTTGTTCAAAACCCTCCCTAAGTATTCTTTTTTTTATCCGGTCACTCAAAAGTTAATTAGCCACTTTTTCTCTCCTTTTTGATACCCCGCCATTTACCATATTCCGATAACTCGCCCATTGTGTCAGCTGTCACTACTTTTCTCCCCTCGATATTGCGTCAAATTAACTACCAGTCACTCCAACAGCTTAGCTATGCGTTCCATTGCTGCCTACCGGCCAAAAATCACAGCTAGCACTCGCGGTTGTAAGACCTCTAACCTCCAAAGCACGCTCAAAAGTTGTTCAGTATCCCTCGTTGATATACTTGGAGATGCTACCAAGGCAACTGCCGAAATGCGCAAAACCATGAATAGTTTTTCCTCTCTGCTTGGCGCTTATGATCAAACCATCGGTCAATTAGGTCCATTAGCGTTCCTGCTTGACCCATCTCTACACCACACTCAGGCAAACCTATTCTCATTCACGAAGTTCATTGATACTGTTGCCTCTGGAATATTTAGACGCATCAAGAAAGCCAACAATGCAGTAGTATTCAACATTCCGGATAAGTTACCTCTCTCAACTGACCTCGTGTAAGTGCCGCGCGGTTTGAATTCGTAGTGCTCTCGCCTTTGAATTGAGTTTTTGAATAGTTTTGTGAATTAACCTAGTTTAATTCACAATACTGAGCGTATTATAATTGCATTAAAGGTGCGCTTTATCCGGAGAATATTTTTATTCTCCTTGTAGTATTGCCGAGTAGTGTTCGGTGTTTTTTGAGGCGATCTTTCCTCACGTCTAGTCTTTCTTTTTGTTTTTGCTTTTTGTGTTAGCGGGATTTACCCGCTAGTGTCTGAGTTCGTATTTTGTGTTTGGGTAAAGAGCACTTAAGTTGTTTTCGCCCTCGTTTTTAGGGTTTTCGGTATGACACGCGTTTCCGACCCGTGTCTAGCACCCAAGTGCGGAAAACGTGTGGTAAATGGTATAGAGTGCGAGAAATGCAAGAGATGGGCTCACCCAAGGTGTTCAGGGATAGCAAAGGACATCTATGTCCTTTATAAACAGAACCCTTGGGCTAAATGGGTCTGTGCCCCTTGCAAGGAGGCGGCCAGTCTGGCCTTTAAACTGCAGGCCCAAGGGCAGGATCAACGCCCACCAAGTAGTACCTCAGTTGTAAGCCCCAAACCACCGCAAGCAGGCTGTAGTAAGTCGTTTGCGGAAGTAGTATCAACACCCGAGAGGACAACCATCCGAGCGAATGGACCAGTTCCGAGAGCTTGCCAGGCGGTCGTTGCTTCAACTCCTTTGAAGCAGACCGACGAGGGCCAGTGGGCGGAGCAGAAGCCGAGAAGGGAAAGGCAGGTCAAAAAGAAGGGCGACTGTAATAGAGCGAAAGATGGGTTGGATAGAGTGGATGACCCTGCTCTTCTGGTACTGGAGAACAAGGTGAAGGACCTGCAGAGGCAGATCTTGTCTATGGGCAGGGTCTCAAGCCACAGGCTTCTGATCCTAAACCAGGAAGAACCCTTTATAAGGGAATCGAAAGCCAGGAGGGACATAGACAGGAGGAGGGTCTACGACATACTGCGAATCGCAGGTGTTCCATACCCTCCTACTCTAAGGAGGGTGCACAGAGTGGGGACATGGAAGTCACCACTGGGGAACAAAGGCGAACTTCGTGCGAGACTAATCCTAGTGGAGTTCGCTGATTAGGCTACCCGGGATAGACTACTGGCGAGGGCAGCAATAGTGGCTCAGATTACCAAGGGCAGATACCAGATTGTGCCGGACGAGCACAGGGTAAGGCCTGGTGGTCTAGCCCCGGGAGGTAACCTTGCTCGACCAGCCAGGGCGCTGGTGAGAAACCTAAAAGTTCAGCGAAATGCCGTACTCGGCTCTCAGGCCCCGGCCCCGACAATAGTAAAGAAGCCGCGTGCGGGGTCGCAAATAGTTGTAGTTGAAGATGCGCTGGAAGACGAGCATTGGCAGTACTGTCCGAAGGTAGATGAAAGCGCGACCCCTGCCAGTCTGGATGTTGTGGCCACTCCTATAGAAATGGATTGGGAGTCATCGGAAATTCTGGACCATCAGCCGGCTTCATGCACCCCAGTGGGGACATCGGAAGCAAAAAACGTGTCATCATCTCAGGCGTTGCGCCTGAGAAACAGTCAGGGGTGAACAGCAAGAGACACCTAGGCGACGGAGCAAACGCGGTGGTGTTGTATACTAACGCGTGTAGTATTAGAAACAAATGGGCGGAACTAGCCAAAACCGCTGACGAGCAGAAAGCGTCAACAGTTGCCGTCACGGAAACGTGGCTTTCTGGAGAAGACCATGTACCAGGCCTAATAACTAACGGTTTTGCAGTCTACAGGCAGGATCGGGAACAGGATCGCCTTGGTGTTGGAGTAGCCATCCTCGTTAGGTCAGGTGCAAACCACCTTGAGTCCCAGACCAAGATGTGCACTCGCAATATCCAGCTATGCGCCGTTACGATCATCCTTCCAGGCAGAAGGGTTAACGTCCTCTGTGTCTACAGGGCACCAAGCACAAACCACGAAGAGGAAATTTGTTTGCTGCGGACTTTAACTGATCTAGTTAAGGGCGCAAAAAACCCCTCATAGTGGGTGACTTCAATCTCCCGCACATCGACTGGGTGGCTGAGGTCTGCGTGCCGGGATCGGGGGAGCAAACCTACTTAGAATGGCTGCATGATAATGCGTCGCATCAGCATATTAGGGAGAATACCAAATATAGGACTGGATGCGTTCCATCCTTGCTGGATCTAGCTATAACGAACTTCCCCAACGATGTGGCTGGACTGCATTATTGCGCACCGCTGGGAAAGAGTGACCACGTGCGTGTCAAAATAGTTCTATGCATGCGCCAACCGAAGGTACCCTCGATGCTGATTAGGAATTTCGGTAGTATGGACATAGATAGGCTTCGTGATAGGGCGATGGGTTTGACCTGGGACACGCCAGAGGAGGCTACTGTCGAGGAGCGCCGGCAGGCCATAAAGGGATCCCTGACTGCCCTACGGGAAGAGTTCGCACCCTTAAAACAAAGGAATGGGGAGGGCAAACCCATGTGGTGGAAGGCTGCAATAGCCAAGGCCATCAGACGTAGAAACCACTCTTGGAACCAGTACAAAGCTTCCGGCAGTCAGCTAGCCTGGAACCGCTATACGAAGCTGAGAAACGAGACTGTAAGCCTTTTGAGAACTTCTAAGCGGGAATTTGAGCTGAAATTGGCCCAGTCTGTAAGACAACAACCGAAGAAGTTCTACAGCTATGTACAGTCTGAAGGCTGAACAAGAAATGACGTAGGTCCGCTATCCACTAGAGACTATGGTATTGTCACTGATGACCAGGGCAAAGCAGACGCCCTGGGAGAATACTTTGGTAGTGTACATAGGATAGATAGTGAAGTACGAGTAAATCTGGCTCTGGTGCATCCTCCTCAGTTGAACGAGCTAGATCTCTCAGAGGAATGCGTGCGTAAGTACTACAGGAGTTAAACAGCCACAAGTCAGCGGGCCCACATGGCATTCATTCAGCTATCATCAGGCCGTTGGCGGATATCATAGCTCCATCGGTATGCAAACTGTACAGATCCACGTTGGACCAGGGTAAGCTGCCTCAGGACTGGAAAGTCGCGGCAGTCGTGGCAATACATAAGAGTGGGCCTAAGTCGGATGTGCAGAACTGCTGGCCGGTAAGCCTAACTAGCATTCTCTGTGAAGTTCTCGAGAAGATCATCCGTGCCCATATCTGCCAGCACTTACTGCAGCACTCCATGCTAAGCCCGGCGCAGCATGGATTCCTGAAAAATAGATCTTGCCTGACCAATCTCCTGTGCTTCTTAGATGAAGTAACTCGACGACTGGACGAAGGTAAGCAAGTTGAGGTATGCTAACTCGACTTTAGCAAGGCGTTCGACTCAGTTAATCATCGTCTTTTGCTATGCAAGATGGAGACTTTTGGTATAGGTGGGCCAGTATATAGGTGGCTGGAGGACTTCCTCTCCCGCAGGACTTTTTACGTCAAAGTGGGGGACAGGTGCTCCAGTTTGGTGAACGTCACCAGTGGTGTACCTCAGGGGACCGTCCTAGACCCGGTCCTATTCTTGTTATTTATTAATGACCTAGCATCCACTCTTCAATCGCCCAGCTTTATTTTTGCGGATGATGTGA
This sequence comes from Fasciola hepatica, assembly GCA_948099385.1. NCBI lineage: Eukaryota > Metazoa > Platyhelminthes > Trematoda > Plagiorchiida > Fasciolidae > Fasciola > Fasciola hepatica. The sequence goes on along the minus strand of CANUEZ040000043.1, from coordinate 30,698,937 downwards.
AGATTGTTGGATCTAAGGGTAGGGCGGACTTGTGCAGGGAAATAGGTACCGTCCTGAACTGGGCATACAAATGAGCTTACCTCTGAACGTTCGAAGAAGCCATTTGCTGTCAAGGGCAACAGAGAGCCTAATTGTCGCTCACGATCAAGGGCTGTTCACCGTAGAAGCAGCCAGTAGGGTTAAAGACCTGGAGGGTCACCATGAAGTGACTTCAGATGGTCGGAGCAGTGCAACGCTGCCACGCATAAGGCTCGTGGGGAGCTCTTTAGACTGCGACCAGCTTTGTCTTGCCGGAAGCCGGAGGTATTCGTACCTACTCACATGGCCATGGTACGACCCCACTTAGAAGGTAGCGTGCAGGCTTGGTCACCCTTCCACAAAAAGGACGCCGCCTGCCTCGAGAAAGTCCAACGTCTCGCCACGCGAATGGTTGAAGGGCAGAGGGGTAAGACTTACGAGCAGAGACTCTGTGACCTGAATCTTTCTCGTTGGAAAGGAGGAGACGTCGAGGGGATCTTATAGAAACGTTCAAGGTAATGGAGGGCTTTTCTGGCCTTAGACCAGATAGTCTATTCCAAGTGGCCGTAGACTCCAGAACAAGGGGACATGAAAAGGAGTTGATAAAGGCCCGAACTAGGTTGATGGCTAGATCGCACTTCTTCAGCAACAGGGTTGTGAACAGTTGGAACGGTATGCCTGGTGAAATGGTAGATCTGAAGACCGTCCAATCCATCAAAGGTGCCCTAGATCGCAAGTGGCATGAGATCTTTACTTGTAGTGATCCTCGAGTATACCAACTAGATGGATGACGGGTAGCACTGTGGTCGTTCTGGAGTATGTTTTAACAGACTTTTTCCCTCATTGCATACTGTCTCAGTGAACGCTTACAATGCATAATGTCTCTCGCAGTTGATGTGCGATGAGGTTTTCCGTTTCCCTCTCGGTTTTAGCGGGGATTTGATCAAATACACTCGGCAGTGGTGGGTGCATAACTGGTGTGCATACCATCGAAGGAATTCTGGACGCTCGATTGGCCGTGGCCATTACCTGTCCTGTGCAGACTGAACTGAACTGAACTGAAGAACCTAATCTTAAAGGCTTGCAACCTAGATTTGCAACCTTGCCACTGTGTCAAACCCCGCAAAACCTCACCACAAAATACATGCCCACTCCTGTTTCAGTTTAATACTGAAGTGGCTGCCAAGGAATTTATTAGCCGACAGTCTTTTGTCGTCGCCAATACAGGTTTCAAGCGGGCAAAAATAATTCCCGACAAAACCCCCCTACAAAGAGAGGTTCACAAAAACCATGCGAAGAACCATAACCCTGGTAAACATTTAGCCTGTAGTCCCTCTCAGGTGGTCGATTTACCGAGCGTCGGCCACCATGTGAAGACCCCTTCTGTGGTTACTTGCGAGATAGTTGTCCACCTGGATAGTTCATCAGTCTCCACTCCATCGGAGCCGCGCCGCAAACATCAAAACTTGCAAAACAGTCTCAATGAAACGGTCCTAATTAATGTGCCTCCTGACGTCCACAAAACTGATAAAAGTCCCCCTGACTCCAAGACTAGTTACAAATTACCATACAAAGCCCGATTGACATGATTCCTTCAACTAGCTCAGGAAGTGTCTGGTCGAACCTACAAACTACTCCCACAGAATATAGTTCGGAACAACGAACGCCGACCCTTGCAGGAGTCCGAAATCCAAAACCGGATTGGGAAAACAGTCCAATACCTGAAGTAAAATCAGTAGTCCCTCAACTGTTGACGTCAGAACTAGCCATTCCTTGCATACCACAGAAAGGAGCGAGACTAGATGTATTTCCACCGGTACCCGTAACAAATTCGAAAATAAAGAGTAGCTTTATCGGCAAAATCAGCCATCTCAACTCGCGGACCCGGACCTCTATATGCGAACCCAATCAGTCTTTTGCCTCCAGGTAGAGTGAAACATAAAAACACTTTTTCCAACGACGAAAAAGGAGGTTTTGGCAAGACCGTTCAGACCGTTATGCCAGTACCTTATCCAAATGCGGTTCCGGTTGACTACTTACGGGCTACCCAACCACATGCATCCTGCTCTTCAATTCCAAATAGTCGCGAACTTTCGGACTTAATGCCACTCCATCTAAATTTGCCGGTTTTTCCGTTTCCTCTGAATGTCCCGCCTCCTCCCATACCGTGTCTCTCCCCACACCATCCCACAGTCCGCCAGTGGCAACAATTTCTCCAAACCTGGCAGCCACCTTAAGGGGTCATACATTCCATGTACGTCATGGCCACGATAATGATAGTTTCACAATTGCACTTTTCAGCGCTCGCTCCCTTGTGAGTAAACTTACATCCGTCCGCTCCTTTGCACTGCAATCTCACCCGGATGTAATCCTCGTAACTGAAACCTGGCTTACTGATAAAACTCCCCTCCGACACATTTCCATACCCGGTTATAATATATTTGCTACGAACAGATCTGAGAGACGTGGTGGTGGATGTCTTGCTCATAGTAAAAGCAGTCTTGGAACACACTTACTCCAACTTCTTGTCCTTGATAAGGTCCAAGAATCTGTTTGGATCTCTATACCCCTGCTTCAGGGGCAGCTCGTCATTGGTTGTGTTTACTGTCCGCCGGGCTACAACATGGGCAACGTAAATGCAATCACCGATGCTTTCTGTCACGTAGCTGAAATCCCGCATGCTGCTAAAATCATAGCGGGGGACTTCAACCTCCCTGGCTTTTGTTGGATAACCCTGAATTCCTCTCCGAAGTTATGCAATTTTATCTCACGTATCCGTGCTGGCGGATGGACACAACACGTAAAATCACCAACCAGAGAGAACAATATTCTTGACCTTATCTTTACTTCAGGCCTCCGAAATATAAAGGCAAATGTCTTTGGCCACCTTCCTGGTTGTGATCATAGGGTCATAACATGTGAATTCTCCGTCCAGCCGCATCACCAGGAAAGTCCTCAAAATCGAAAATCTTTTCAAAATGCAAATTGGGATACTTTACCCACCATCCTGCGTAACCAGACCCGAGATGAATTTTTTCCAACATCTGATCCTCAGCTGGCGTCGGATGTGATGTACTCTAACCTATTCTGTTCTCTTAACATTATATCTCCCGAAATAACTGAATTCAGTGGGAGAAAGACCTATCGACAACAAAAGTTGCAACGTAAGTTCGAAAAGTTGCAGCTTGCCTACGAAAGGACCAACGACCTCTCTATCTTCCTCTGCCTCAGCCGCCTCTCACGCCAGCTACTAAGCGAAAATGAGAACAAGCTGGAGAAGCAAGAACAGTAGGCTCTCAACCAGCCGAATAAAATAGCCCACCTCTCTGGCCTTATTAAAACTGGAAACCTTCGCTGTACAACCAAAATACCGTATTTGCTCCTATCAGAGAACATTTATATTAGCTCGCCTCAGTTAATCGCTGAGGCATTCAACAACTTCTTCGCTTCTACCTTCATAACAGACCACAATAGTCCAACCCAGGATCTCACCTCCTTGACTGCTGACACCTTGTCATCCGTAGTATTCTCAGCCAATGAAGTCAGAAAGCCGGTAAATTCCACCCGGCCTCTGGCTCGCCCTGGACCCGATGGTATCCCACCAGCTCTGTTTCGTCTTGGCAGCCCGGACATTGTGATGCTTTTGATGAACTTGTTTAATCTCTCCATGTCACAAAGCATTTTCCCATCCCAGTGGAAAACTTCCGTTATCATTCCCCTCCATAAGAAGGGTGCTTTACATGACCCTGCTAATTACCGTCCCATAAACCACACTCCCATTATATCTAGGATAATGGAACGAGTAGTTAAAGACGAGATTGCCAATTTTGTCCTCGCCCGTGGGTTAATAAATAAAAACCAACAAGGCTTCTTAAAGTCCAGGTCGTGTCTGACCTGCTAACTTGATTTCCTTAGTCTAATCACAACGTCAGCTGACTCTGGAATGGCATCTACCGTTATCTTCCTTGATATGACGAAAGCATTTGACCGCGTGCCTCACGCCCAGCTGCTAACCAAGGTTAAATCTTACGGCATAATAGACCCGCTCTTTTCTTGGTTGTCATCCTATCTTAGCATGAGATCGCAAGCAGTAAACATTGAGGGTTACCTCTCATCATCCCGGCCAGTCACAAGTGGTGTTATACAGGGCAGTGCGTTGGGCCCACTTTTATTTCTTCTCTACATAAACGACGTATTCAAAGTAATACGCCATGGCACCGCGTTCCTATTCGCCGATGATATCAAGATTGTATATTCATTTGAACCTCATACCTTGACCTATACCCTCACCAAAATAGCTGACGACCTGAACGCTCCTGACATATGGTGCAACACTTGGAAAATGAGTTTCTCCGCTGCTAAGAGTGCCATTCTCACATATAAAAGTCAAATTCCTCCTGAGTCCCTCGCCTTAAACGGCTCGTTCATTCCTACTACTCCGCTAGCACGAGATCTCGGTCTACAATATTCTTGCACGTTCACCTTTCAAGAACAAGCCACCTACCAGGTGGCTAAGACTAAGAGAACGATAGCCCCCACCTGCAGAACTTTTAGAATGCGCGACAGCCAGCCCCTGATCTTTAAATCACACGCCAGACCACACCTTGAGTACAGCCCTCTGGTATACACTCACATGCGCAAATCTGACAGACTTGCGATTGAAAGAGTTCAGCGATTCTTCACCAAGCACTTACTCGGCTCATCATCCCCCTTGACTTATAAAGGGAGATGTGAGCTTCTAAGGCTTGAACCCCTATGGCTACGACGTATGAAACTCAATCTTTATCTTCTATTCAACCTCCTACATTCTAGAGCGCATACGTCCATCACTGATCTATGTTTCACTCAAGACGCACTCTACCTTCTTTGTGACCGAAATCATACTACTAAAGTCCCATACACCAGGACAAAACTAAGAGAAAGGTTCTTCATCACCGTTTATTCCCGCATTTGGAACAGACTGCCCGAAGACATTCGGGCCTGCCAGACACTAGACCGTTTCAAAATTGTCCTTACAAAATATTTAGATGTCGCCAAAGTACTACAATTAACTCATATGTGCACCACGTTGGAACAGGCTTATGAAGGTAACCTAGATTTTTGAATAGAGAAAAAAGCACGACCCGGTTAACATCCTTTGCAACGTCGACATCACCTACCCCACATGCCTTCTCCATCGCCAGCATATTAGTACCCCTTAGAATGACTTACATCACTGACACTGCTCTTGTTAGATTCTCCCCAATTCACGCGCTCCAACGTCTCCTATCTATTATCTCTATCATATTTCATTCGCTTTACTCGATCCGAACTGACCCCATTCCCCTCCTTCATTTTGCCCTAGAGTCCCAACACTTAATCCAGTTCTAGTGACCACCACTTACCTTCTAAATCATCATTCTTATTCCTAGTTTTGGTCATTATTTTTGTATTTCCATTCACTCCCAATGGCTCACAGTCCTCATTCTTCCCAAAGTAGTCTGTGTCTACACTACTAGATTTCTCTTTTCACCATTGACCGTCGATCCTCAGCTGGGAGCATCCCAGACTGCGTCTCTCTACTCTTATGCTTCCAGACACCAACCGGCGCGCATCTCCCATTTGATGTCTTGGAATGATCCGGAGGTAACACCAGCGAAATATCCGGCCCAAACGTTCGGCTTTAAATCTGGATCCCCCGCAATCTCCTAGACTACGCCATCTCTACGTCTGTATGATTTCGACCAAAGTCACCTGTGCAAATCTCGCCGGTGCGGGGCGCGGACAGATCCCCCGCTTTGGCCGGTGCACATCGGGCGTGCAGGACGTCTGCAACGATGTGCGGGCGCAACTAGGTGGATCGCACCTCCTGCCTCCGGAAATGGTTTTCAGGTTGGGTGTCCAGGGCACGGTCAGCCCCACCCACTAGCACCGGTTGCGGGTTGAAAAAAACAGACCAAAAGGAATACTGTTCATACACTCAAAATGTTGCTGTCTCCTCCAGCCAACATTGACTCTCCATCGTGCTCGCTTCAAATTTGCCTTCATAACCTAAAGCTTTTTTCGTCCGGCAAAAAGTTGCTTTCTTTGGTGCACAATTATCGCATTCTTAAAAACCCATCAACACTTCTGGCTCATTATTCCCGGTCCACTTCCCGCGGTTTCATGCCAAACTATTCACCAGTCTTATTTGCAAACTTAACCACTCTCTAAGATAAAGCCCACCCCTTTTCGCTACTTTCACCGATATACTCGAGAAATAACGCATTTATTGCTGTCACTAACTTCTGTACCACAATCTCCAGACAGTATATGACACTGCGAGATTTATCTCTAGAGATTCCCAATAATCGACGACTCTGTGTTTGCTTGCTTTCTCTGCCAGCTCCGCTGTTTGCCCACTTACGGCTGTTGCATTGCAATGTCCTCATCTTGCAAGGCATCGTGTCCCATATATGCACATCTGATAAGCTCTTGTGCCGCAGATTTCTGTTCTGTCGCCACAAAGTGGTCCACCTTTTGTATCAAACATAAACTGATAGTCTTCTGCCCATCACTTCATCGTTTTTGCCAGCTGTGTCCATCCTATTGTTGTAGTTGAGCACCACGCAACGATTTTTTCGATAATTCCTAGTTCATGCTGATGCATTTCATTCCTTTTTTCTGAAAGCAAGACAATCCACTCAAATTCCATATGTTTTATCCGGTCACTTCCTTCACCATCACTCTGGTAACCACGATCCAGATGTGTAGTCCATTTGGTTTACCACACACACTCCGCCCATATCCGGCTGCCGAACTTTGCAAACCTATTCATCGGGTGTTCTGTGTATTTCCTTTCCCATGCTCCATTCCGATAGATCGTCTCAGACACTTCCGACGCTTGATACATTTTTTTTCACCACGTGAAGTCTTGCTGAGAATTATCAGTATGTAAATACTTACCTGTCATTAAACCGGTCATTCCTCTTGCAAGCCACGTTTCTGCCACTATCGTAGCTACGCACCACACGTCGAGTTTTTTTGCCAGTTACCAGTTTCTTGCTGATGCATTACATTCCTTTGTTCTGAAAGCAAAACAATCCACTCAAAGTCCATATGCTCTATCCGGTCACTTCTCTCACCATCATTTTGACACCCATAGTCCAGTGTGTTGTCCATTTCATTTTACAACTGGCTACAACGGTATACGGTCACTGAACACCAAAATTGCTATCCTCGACCGATTTTCTTGTTCTTTATGTGTTACGCCACAATTTTTTATCGTCTAATTTTTCATCGCAACTCCTCTCATACATTGCAAAGCTCTATTGCTTGAATGCGTCTCCATCAGGAATGTTTATTCTTCACGATATCCACGTATCCGTCAAACTAGTTTAGTTCTCCGACAGGACGGTCTTCTTTCTGTAGGATTTGTGTGATTTTCTACCATCCTCCACCCACCCCACACTTTGGCAGAATAACTACATCCACCTCCAGCCGGACTGATAACTTGACCTTGAGTTTAAATTCAGCGGGCAGTATCGCAACAATTGACTTTAATGCCTTCTCTTATATTCAGTCGCCTTCGCATATTTGTGCAGTCCTACTGTAACTTTCATTCAGCCTTAAACTGTACCGTTTGATCTTGCATTGCAGCATGCTTCGGGTTATCCGAAATAGACTATTATTATTATAACTACTTCATACAAGGCGGTGTCGTAGGTCCACTACTATTTCCGTCCACATCAACGGCATATTTCAGTCCATTTCACGGCTTCCCATTCTCCTTTGCTAATGACATAGTGACAGCATGCTCCCTCCACCTGAGCAACCTAACTACGACGCAGCGCAGCGAGGGATTGATCCCCCCAAACCTGATGCTTCTAGTGGTGCATACATTTTTGTTGACTGAAGCTTCCTTTGTCCCTGGAAATGCTCTTTACCCCCCCCCAGGCAAATTATTCCGGGCGACCTTCCCGTCATCATCTGACCAACTGGTATTATTCATGGCGTACACCACTTCCGTTCTTTCATCTTCTCGAAACAGGCATTGGTCCAAAGCACCGAGGCTAAAGTAACCCCGAGTCCGGCCCGCCAACGATTCTTACCACCTACCAGTGGCTTTTCTGTCTACCTCGCAGGCAAGACCTCTCCTGGAATAATGCCAAGTTACCTTCACACACTGGCCGAGGTCCTCCGTTATAGCTCCTAAGAATCTCCAGCTTGCCACCACCGAAATGCTACCGGGCGTATCCGTAGCTTGATCATAACTCCAATGCTTAGAGCTTTTCCTATTGAGCGTCTATGGATTTGCCATGAGAGGCTCAACCTGACCTATCTCTCTCAGCTAGTCAATAACCAAGTCTGCACTTTTTACTGCATCCCATTTTCTGCCCCCCCCCCTCTTATCCCCTTCACCGCCGTACCTTTTCTCTCCACGGGCCTCAATCTAGTCCTTATTTGAGGTCCCGATTCTTTTTCAGCACATTACAGGATTCGGGACAGGCTTCCCCTCAGTACACGTAGCATCTTATCGATGCACACCTTCAAAGGCCTTCTTCTTATCCATTTCACAGTCCACTGTGCTATATTGTTGGCCAATCGGTGCGTCCCCACAGACCTGGCCCCCAAAATAAGCTTCACTTTCCAACCTCGTTACATGTGCTGTGAGGCAACACCCATATCCCGTGCACAAATCCATTCGTTCTCTCGGTATCTCTATTCACGACCAATATAACCCTCGATCCGTTATGAATTTGCCTCCTGCTTCCGGTCCGACAACCCTAGCATTCACTCACACTATCCTGTATACTCGTCCCTGGTTCCATCCAACTCTATCTTGCAATGTCACTTCAATACTATCCGAGTTCCTCACTACCTAGACCATAGTTTATTCAATAGGTTGTAGCCACCTACACATCCCACTATCTCCCAACTTGTTCTGAGGACCCACCTTGTCAGCGAACCCTTGTTCCGCTCTTCTCCCCGTTACCCGTAGATTCCCGTCAGGGAACACCCAGAGAGTTTTTATTTTCCGTTCCAGCCACCTTCGATAACCCTCAGGGACTGACAACGACTTCGGGCACTGAACCGGCCATTCCTCTGGTAGGTGCATCTGAATAATATTGTAATACTGCCTTCTGCCAATTGCTAGCTTCATTGGCTCTGTTGTCCAAGACCCTTGGGGGCATGACAGATCGATCCGCGGACATATATCCCCGTCGTTGTGGCCAGGCTGTCCTGCGTAGTCAAGAATGATCACTGGTGCCAATCCCAACTGTGTGGAGTGCAAACGGATCCACCTCCGCTTATCGAGAGCTTAGGCCGTCTGCAACTACTTGCGAGCGCAGCAGGGCTGGTGGGTCATTCCTGTGTTCACTTTATGAAGTGCTTTTCAGGCTGGGCGCCAAAAGCACGGTCGGTCCCACCCATTGACACCGCGGCGGATCACTCACTTCTCTTCCCACTCAGCCGCATCCAATATATCCGGTAGCCGTTGCACGCTTCCACCACTTTCTTTCGGCCTCGGTATGCCCACCCATCGCTCCTGTCGTCACTCATTTTCCCTCCTCTTGTCGTCATTCCTCTGTTGTAAGCACACTTCCCCGTTTCGTTCGTACCGCTATCTTTCCTCATCGTGGCAGCTCTCACTAAATGATACCGCTACCGGCCTTTTCACTTGCTCCTTTCTCGCATGACGATATTCGCTTATTTACCCATGCTCCTCAATTTTCTCTAAATCTCTGGCCTGCTGCTATCACCCTATGCTCTTACAGCTCGCTGACCGCTTCATTTTACCTATACTGCATTTCATTTGTTTCTCATCCCCCCTTGTCCTTTCTTTTCGAACCTCGGGCCGAGACCCTAGTGCGCAACCCGTGCCCGGTCTCAGACTCAAAACTAGCCGAGCCCAACTCATAACCTTTTACAGTTACGTTTACGTGAAGATAATCCACCACAGTATTCCGAAGTTGATTCTACAAACATTCTACCTAACCAAACCTGCCCCTTCTAATAACCGATAATTTCTTTCTAGGACTCCATTGTTATTGTTCCGGCTCCTCTTATATGTATATATGCATATATATATATATATATATATATATATATATATATATATATATATGTATATATATATATATATATATATATGAGCACATATGTATATATGCATTCGCCCTGTATCTTTCAGTTCCTCACAGGCCATCTCTCTTGCTATCATTCTGCTGACCGCCGTGATACGCACATATTGCTTCCACATCTGTGTCTCACCTCCACTGTGTCCAATTCTTGTGAACTATTTTTTTCATCTGGTTCACTCTTTACGTCTTACTTCGCTCGCTCTCTGTTTTTATTGAGTTTTGTGCCCTGTTCACCGACCACGTATTGCAGAGTACCAAGGCTTCGTTGCTATTTAATCCTTTGCATTGAACCTCACTTTTTCCCCATTGTCTCCAGATAACACAGTTTAACATGCCGATCTCTAGCTTTTCTCATGTATATCAGTCAGCTTTCAAGTCCCAGCCAGCACAAAACGCGGTAAAAACATGTTTCAAACGTGTTTTTACCACTTCAAAAAAGGGGTTTTTTAAGTGCTCAATGACCCCGATAATATCGCTTAAATACCACTTGGTGGTACCACTTAAATACCACTTAAGTAACACTTAATAATACCACCTAAATACCAAATAAAAAACACTTGTCAATGGAACGCGACAGGACCCTTCTTACCTAGACACCTCTGCTCCGGCTTCCGCATAGCCTTCACTCTAAGTGGTAAAAGCAAGCCACTGAATAAAGAAGTTCTGGCTCTGTAATATTAGCAATATGTCATTAACAGACCGATAATACGTACATAAACGACCTGATCTTAATTGTTACCGCGAGTACCCCGAAAGTATTTCACATTTCTTCTTAGCACTCATTTCGACAGTGTGGCTTGATGAAAAAACAAATAATAACTGGAACAATATATCATGAGTTTTTGCAAGCTCAAGTAGCACTCTCCGGCTCCTCCGATTCCATGTGCGGTGCAATCTGAAAATCTAAGGAGTTTGCTTGACAATCCCGGTTCGACCTAATGCATTCCCGAGACTTCGCGTTGTGCAGCCATATGCAAACATGAAATCGGAACTCTGAATCCGAATGATTCGCGAAAACAGTGTGTGAGAGGCTGCATTCTTTCATTAGGTTGGCATGCAACACTTTCAGCAGTAAGGTCCAAACTGTCTCACCAAATGTTCGCTCACCCACGGAGGACAGTAGTGGGAACTGAAAAAATAAATAACTTCAAATACATGAACCTGCCAAGCTTTTTCGGCTGCGTTTGTTGGTCAAATGCTGCTCAATCCTCATAAGATCATCAAACATTCTAGCATGCTTCGGGCGCATCCGAAATATACAAATATTATTATTATTATTATTATAACACTTTCCAGTGGCAGATGAAAATCCTCCTTGGCCATAAATCCAGCTGTGTCTGCCGTCGAAATGTGGATCTCTTTTTGCTGATTTGCGGCCAAAATTTTGCAACACATTTCCCGCACTCGAACTAGATCTTCTACAGAGAGCATTCATATAACGACTGAAGGCTTACCCTTCATACTCTCAATGTCATGTTGCGTCTGAGGCCGTTGCTCCATTACATCACTTGAAGCCCTTGGTGGACTGTAAAAGTAGGAACTAATCGGTTCCACGCGAACGCAGTCTTTCGAGTTGGACATTTTCGTCATATGTACTCTTCTTGGTGTCATTGACGTTGATGGAATTTCTTTTCTGCACACAATGTACATGCAAGTATGCTCAAACCTCAATTCCAGTGTGCTTGGAGGTGTCGGGTAAGACTGAAATATTGGTGGAACTTTTCCTTTTTCGGAATGTTTTCGGCGAGTTATCCGATTCATGAGAGCTTGATTCGGTGGTCAAGAATCGATGTGGTCGTTTACTGCTAAACTTACCAATCAAAACATGTTCTCATTACATTAGGCGCCGCGGGCGCACACGTCCTTCGTGATAATCCTGGTTTCCATCAGCGCTATTAGCAGGACCACTTCTCAACCTTCTCGCTTCCTGTATATCATCTGCAAAGCGAAACAAATGAATTTTTAGGATTTAATGCAAATGTAGAGGATATTGACTTCGTGCAAGGTGAAGTTGATGCCAGGGTCCTCATTGATGCGGCTACGATGGGCCACTTCATCCTCTGCAGTATGAGGCCAGCGCAAGTACCTACCATTTACCACCCACTTTTGTGGGACTATTTTCGTAACTCCCAGGCCTATGATTTTCACAATTAGGAACATCTAAGAGCGCAGAAGAAGTTGGAGTTTCTGCAAATTTTTCTGTTACATATGAAGATGACCAGCGAAGTACCACAGTCAGAACTAAGTAAGAAGATGAACGCTGTGTAAAAGTAACTTTATCTCCGTAGTGTGTGCAAAACAGGGACCACAATCCCAGTGTCGTCAACTGGTATGTAAAAATATTTACACAGTATTTCTGTAAGGTTCGCAAACAGTTTCTCCGGCAAAAGTTCACTTACACGGAAAATGAACAGACGAGAAGATGGTATTTCGTGAGTGAAAACATCTGCTGGTTCTTCGAACCGCTGGTAAACAATGACGTCATCTACAATATCCACGACTTCACCAGGATTCATTTGCACGTTCACAAAACAGTCTGCACCCTCTGTAGTGAGGACGGTACTTTGCCATTTGATTTGTTTGATTCCTCGGGGTACTCGGAATCGATAACAACCTATATTATCGGACTCATCTGGCGGCTGCATTCGTTGGCCAATGTTATGAGCCTCAGAAATTCGCCTTAAAATCTGTATATGGGGTCCATTAGGCCCCCTGATGATTCGCCTCAATTTTGACATGAATGACTCATAGACGAAGGCTGGAAATAGGTTTACGTTCCCCAACCATTTGATATCTAACCCTAAGTGCGCCAGTGTGTGGACATTGCATGATAATTGCGATGGTGAACACAGGTACTGAAGTTGAGAAATAAATTTTGTTAACAGGTTATCTGCTAATGGAAAATATGCAGAGAAATAATCACTAGAAAATATGTACAAAATAATGGACAGGTTAAAAGTTTAGATATGGTAATCTACATAAAACACGCTGCAAGTAAACTGGACCCATATAAAGCGAAAATAGCCGTAGTTCGGTAGCTTTCCACCTTTCCAGATGACATAACGGCCTATATTTTCGCGCAAAGTCACATGGAGTCCATTTCCCGAATTTCATGATTAGATCCGATAGGCAATCTGCATCACAACGTCGTATTTTATAGTTTCTATCATTCTTCAGCAGCAACATGATCTTGCGAACAACACTAAGAATATCAGATGCATAGGTTCACAAGGAAATGCAGCTATCATATCAATAGGCAATTCTTCAAAAGGTGAGCGCGTCGATTGATGGTGACCCGGATGCAAACGTATGCGAAAGGAAGCGTCTGTGCGAAGGGAATTGCGCAGATTGGGAAATGTCATATGACCCGCGACATAAACACCTTTGCAAACAGATCTATCACATCCGTGGTATCCAGTATGTCCCTTGATCTGCTTTAAAAAAATTCGGGCAGGAGCGTCACACAATACGGCCTGCAGATTGACGTCAATTTTAGAAGGCCTTCCAGGAATAGAAATTCCATTACTTATAAAGGGCTTTTATTCCGAAATTAAGTCCGTTAGGTATTCAACCACGTCCAGGGGTTTGCTGTCACCATAGAAAACCCCAACAACAAAGGAGCAAGTGAGAACGGGTTTCACGATACGGAATTGTATGGGCCACAGATGCTTTGTGGAGTCCTTTAAGCAACACATGCCATCGAAGTTTAGCTGAATGGAGACACAGGTAGGAATTGGATTTGTATGAACAACTTCGCTGAGTATTGATGTATGTAAGCCTAAATGCACACAAAAACCATCGGGAACGACACGTGATTCGCATGTGCGAGGCGTAACAAGAATCGTCCGTGGATCCCGAGGTACTTGTATAAAGTGAGAACTTAACATTTGTAACCATCGTCGTAAATCCGTTAGTGACATGTTGCATTGACTTTACAAAAGATGGATATCATCCAATATGTTTCCAGTGCTTATCCACGTGTTCTGATCAATCGCACTCCTGGATTCCGAAGCAGCAATATGACTGCCAGATGTAGAACTATTCACGCGTTCTGCATTGTCTAAGATATAAATGAACACTGTGTAGGTAACCGAGTCTTACCAGCCGGAATCAGGCAGTCAGCCTTCTCGGCTAAATCCGATGTAGAGGCTTCTGCTGTTGACCTGTCTGATGCTGGAAGCAGTTGACGCAGTCTTCTTTTCTTAGCAGATTCTGACGAACCAGGATGGGAATATGTTCTTCCAGGCACTGGTAAAATAGTTAGATCTGCATAATTTAAGAAGAGGAGCTGAAGGGAGACGACCATTAACGAACTGTCCTTTGTTTCATGGTTTTCAATAATATTATAAAACTGAGTGGATAGATCACTGCCCTGGGACAAAAGCTCACTAATACAGGTACTATATTGAAAACACGGTCAGAAATAAAGTGAGTTACACTACAAAAATCAAATTTAGAGATCTTTCCTGAACTTGGCAAAAAAATATCGTCACCTGAGGACAGAATCACGAACGAGAAATTAGCGCGAACCATACCTGATCACTCGACGGGGTGAACTGGCAGGCACGCGTCAAAAAACTCGTAGCACACTGAGACAAATCACAGTCAACTGGTTTTCGTAATACTCTTTTTATCGAAATTTCGTTGCTCTATGATGAATTCCTATGCTATGTAAAGAATCAGTTTGGCCATTTTGAGCGAAAAAGCACTCATCCTCGAGAAAAACAGATATGGTATTTATGTGGTGAATCTACAACATGGAAGTTGGTAATTTGTGCTGGCTGGGATGATCCCATACGGTCCAGCCGGATCCTTCACCTGATCTTGACTTTTAAACTCACCGGGTGTCCATTTGAATCTTCCTAAGGGGCCATTTAAACTCCGTACATTTTCTTTGGTATGCATACATTTGCCATATTTTCATCCCACTTTGATCCCCCTTCTAATCCTCTTTTATCCAACTTCTCTCATGTAAGTTTCTACATTTTCAAGGGTTCTTTCTGTCCATTCCATCACTTGTAAACAGTCCATCATGCACCTGGCTTCCCTCGGGCTCCTTCGAAAGAAACCATTATTATTATTATTATTATTATTATTATTATTATTATTATTGCTCGGCACTTCACGAGAACGTTAATCAGAACGGTATTCTCCACGTCCCGTGAGAACGAGAAAGCGATTGGGAGGGATAGTGTTTAGCCTCTACTTGAGGGTGTGCGTGAGAGAGTGCGCAAAGGCAACCGTCAGATATAAACCGCGCCTGGCAGTCAGCATTCGGTTAAGCAATAAACGTGATAAAAACATGAACGGATATGGTTGTCGCCACAGGGGCCCACCCATAGAAGTTCAAAGGAGTTGGGCTTCGATCGTGGCGATAGACCGGAAGTGCCGACAGTCCAGGAACTCCCCGCAGCTCCCTCGTTATATTGTTGGTGGTGTCGAAATACAGCTAGTAAGCTCAATGATGCCTGCACTCTCGAGACTCGATGTGCATCGTTCCGAAGCCCACTAGTATCATACTCTCTCAATCCCGAAGATGCCGAGTTAAGTCCATCCAAAAAGGCGTCCAGCTGTAGCTTCCAGTGCCCGTTTGTCCAGTGATTGGTTAGCTCCTTGAATGCGCACGGGAGCCAGCAAGGCTACGGGTGAATCCAATGTGCCTGTGTAAATCTGTCTGAGAGGGAGCAAGGCAAACTGGAGGGAAATAGCGCCTGAGGGCACCGGCCGATTTCGGACCGTAATATCAACACACGAAGTATATTCGGTGTTGGTGTGGTCGCTAGCAGACCAGAAGGAAATGAAATTATAAGTACTTATTGTAATTTCTTGAGCCCGTTGATTGGAAAATCCACTGCTAACCTCCCCAATTATTGCTAACGGTCGATAGTAAGAATCGTCACGAAGTCGGCGAAACGGACGGGATTTCGTAGTTGGCGACCACGAAGGCTACTTTGCCTTGAGGACTTCTAGTGATCCTGAAGGACAAGCTTCCGGTTTCTCACTGAGTGTACCTGTGGATTTGCGAGCAATAACTCGCCCGATGCGGGTGACTGAGCAGCTTGAGATGGTGTAAATTGGCCGGGAGGCCTGCACTCTATGACGGCAGGTCTGAGGTGGCCAATATATACAGTGTCGTCTCGCCGCTGTTGTCTTTGACAAACTCTTTTGCCCTGATTTTTTCCACCCAAAACGGGCCAGTTTAGGGCGGTTTTGTTGGCGGTCGAATACCGTCGACGAGAAGGAACACGTTAGTGGCCGTTCCTCACGCAGTTGAGACATAACTTGCAGACTGTTATTCGCACGGAAGACTAGCCCTGAGCACTCTCAAGTGCTGGATACGGAGCTGAGCATAGTCACAGCAGTCGAAAGTCGCGGTGGCTCTCGAGGGGGGCTCCCGACTCTCCAGGTAAAAGTGAACAGCCATATACCAGTGTGGCCGATGCTGTGTGCACTTCCTCCTTAACGGTACTAGGCGGGCTTAAGAGTTCCAGCAATATTGTTTCACTCCGAAGTGGGTTGTCGTTTGCCCGAAGGGCGGCTTTTATTACCTGTAGGAAAGCCCAACCATACCATTGGCCTGAAGGGGTGGACTGTCTTTTAAATATGTTAGCAATCAAGCCTACTGAGCAGGCTGCCAAAAGAGCCTCCAAAGTGTGAACCACGATTGGCGGCCACTACTCCCGGGTTACCGAAAAGACTAACCTTACCGGTCAGGAAGTCTCTCACGGCCCCTTCCGAAGTGGGACGAAGGATAAGGGTGGCCTGCGGCCAGCGAGTAAAGCTATCCACACATGTGAGTAGGTAGATGTACCCAAGCGAAGGTGGAAAAGGACCTACGAGGTCGCCGTGTACATGATGAAAACGCGTTTCAGGTTCCGGGACCCTGGCTAACGCCGTCTCAGTGTGCCTACGGGTTTTAGCACATTGAAATGGCTGGCAAGCACGGGCCCACTGACGGACTTCTCGCATGATATTTTGCCAAACAAAACTCCCGGTTACCGGTTTTGCCAAGGCAGTCAAACCTGGATGAGCCAGATTACAGAGTTTCAGGTAAGTGGGGTAACGGTGGGTAGCAGGAACCAGCAGCCCACGGTGACCTTGTGACACGTCGCACGCTCTGGTGTTCTGTGAGGCTGGGGTAGGCACCGTCGGCAAGCTCAAAGAACCGTCTCGTCGAAGTTGTTCGGTGCCAGAGTCCGTAGCTTGGGCATGTGCCATCGCGTCTAAGCCTATGTCAGGTGTTGGTGTCAGACTCAGCTAATGTGCGCGTGATTAGGCATCGGCGGCGGAATGAGTACCCCAGAGACCCGTCTTATGTCCACAGTAAACCGTGATACAAAGTATAAGGGGTGAATCTCGCTTGGTGAATACTGATCGGAGGCTGACTAAAGCGTGCAAACCAAAGGCTAGGGATCCGTAAATACAGTAAAGGAACTGCTTTTGAGTGCGCGCCGACAGTGCCGAATCTTCAAGTAGCTGGCTAGTAAACCGCTACCATATGTGATTTACCTAGATTCGGCAGTTTGTAGGAGCCTAGGGGATGGTGTTAGATGGCTGTCAAGAATTGTCCACGAACTGCTGCACCACGTCACTAGCCGTGCTGTTATTAGTATAGTTTCCAATGATGTATCTGGGGAAATAGTTCACAAACAGCTTTGCAAGACATCCCCATTAGCTAAAATAAATCAGGTTTTTTTTCTGAACAATAAAATCTGAGGTTAACATTTGACCTGCGGATCCACTTCTATCAAAGTTCTTTCAAACGTCATTCCTAGATCGACTTCAAATCGCCCCATTCACCGAGCGGCAAATCGAACTCCACTTACAAGCACTAAGCGCCCCCGACTTTCTACCTCCTCAGTGCCTTGTTCAGTACCACTGGTCGATATAAACAGTGAAGCCAGTAACAGATATAATGCGCTTCAGCAAAACTTATCGTCCTTAGAAAAACAGTTACCATCCATGGACGATGCGCTGACCATGCTGCTGCCACTAGCTTATATTGTTGATCCCTTGAAACATCCAAACACTGAAAGTCTCCTATCAGCCGGCCACTTCCTGGACTCTGTTGCATCTGAAGTCCATAGACGGATAAAGTTCTAAAAATGCCGTTGTTTTTAATGTTCCAGATCGTTTGCCCCTTTCCTCGGTCAAACAGTCATTGCTCGTGGCACGTGATATGTCACACCACGAGTGCTACTGCAAAAGACTCAGAAAACGGTCACATCGAAAAATGTGCCCGCTACTTTTTCAATTTCTAGAAGAGAGCACTGCCGTGGAATTCGTTAGAAAGAGAGAGTTTATTGCAGAGTCCACTTCATTTAAAAATATAAAAATTGCTCCTGACAAAACCCCTCTGCAGAGGGAGGTCCTTAGATCGAATGCCAGCAACCAAGTACTCCCACCACCCTCTGACCCAGTGCCACAAAGCTCCCCTGAGAAACTTCCCACCGTAAACAACTCGTTACCACTCCCGCTAACCAGTGCACCAGCGCAAAATGTGGACCTAGATTCGTCCCGTTCACCTCCAACACCTCAACGTCCCCCAAAAAGGCTCCATGTTGCACTCCAGTCTCCACCACTGTCTACCCACAGCCGAGCAATACAACCCCCCTCTCTACAAGCAACCATCTACGCTCTGGTCCGTCTGCCAAACGAGCCAACAAACCGCCAGCTTCAAACACGCCACCCCGCACCGACCAGCCAACTGCAACGTTGTCTCCCGGCGCTTCGGCCACAACGTCACCCTCGTCACCTGTTGCTCCCGGTGGCCAAAACCTTGTCTGCATTGACATTGTCACGCTCCCATCTTTAATCGACAGTCGACATAGGACCTCTCGCTCTCCAGCGAACCGGCCTACTACCCATTCACGACCCCCACCTCGGCCATACACACGAAATCTCGTCGCTCACCCTAGCGCTAACCCACCAGCGCATTTATTTGGTCCCCCGGAGATCCGCGTACCCCACTGCTACATCCCACACCCACAAACCCAGACCCCGCCGTCTTCACGTCCACAGATGCAGTACCATATCACAAATTTTCCACTTAATGTACCGCCTCCAAACTCGAACCATGCAGGACGAGTTACCAACATCGTTGCCAACCGGTACCACAACATGTGGCTCGCGCCCGACCGTTTTCCGCCTCACGGTGTGCTCCAGCTGAACCCTCCGCAGCTTCAACATCCTCTGCTCCCTTACCACCCAACATCGCCGTATTCTACTCCGACACCACTGCACGCTATGCCAAATGACCCTTCACACCAAGGCCCCTTTTCATCAGCAGCCCTTTAGCTACTACTCTACCCCCTCACACTCTTTCCATGGAGCCTTGTGAGATGCCTGCCACCTCAACAAACTCTGTCCAAAACATCATACCTGTTCCATTAAAATCCCACTTACCCTGCCTTTCGTCCTTCTCCTCACAAGGCCTCTATCAAAACCATGGCTGTCCCTTCCCTACTGCTCTCCGCTCCCTTGCTGACCCCCTGGCATCCCTACTAACTCTCCCCCGATTCATACCTGTTTTGCCTCAAAGCTCCCACCCAAAGTCGCCATATCCCCCTCCAGATCTATTAGCCCGCGTTACAATAAGACCTCAGCATCCAGTGTTAATCTCTACTGAACATCATGAGTGTTCGGCCCAATGTACAATGTGCGGCGATCAGGATAGAACAGTCCAAAAGGAAGTAGCAACTCACATCCAGTCCTCCTGCATGGATGACCCGCCCATTGATCACCGCCTTGCCACGCACACCCTGGCTACCAAATCCACTGACTCTTCAAAGCCTCCTACAGAAATGCTAACAATAGCACTATTCAACTCCCGTTCCATCTTGAACAAGCTTTCTGCTATAAGAAGACTGGCTGTCGTCCACAACTTCGACATAATCCTGATTACTGAGACTTGGCTCACCGAGAACATACCTTCTGACCAAATATCACTAATCGGTTATCAAACCTTCAGGACTCAACGAATCTACCGCCTCGGTGGAGATTGCATGGGGTATGTCAAGAGCAGCCTATCTGCCACCCTACTGGAAAATACCGTGCTGGCAAATGTTGAAGATTCTATATGGTTTACAATTTCTTTATCCCAGATGAACATAGTTGTAGGTTGTATATATCGACACTTCCACGTTTAATCCCATCATTGATGCATTTAATTACATCGCTGACCTGCCATTTGGAGGTAAACGTATTGCAGGCGACTTCAATGCCCCAGGCGTAAACTGGTCCTCCTTTTCTGCCCCCTACAAGTATTTGCAATTTGCCACATGCATTCGCCTGGGCCAGTGGGCCCAACATGTAAAACAACCTACCAGGAAGAATAACATCCTTGATCTGATATTTACCCTGGGTCTCACAAACGTCTCTGCCTCTGTACTAAACGACTACACAGGCAGCGACCATAAAATCGTTAGTTGCAGATTTCAAGTCAAGCCACGTACTGTTAGCCTACCATGTAACGGTCCCTCCTTCCGTCACTTTAAATAGGACCATATCCCCTCTCAAATTCGCTCCAGAAACTGGGACGAGTTCTTCCTAACAGCAAATCCCCAGTTCGCCGCTGACCTCCTCTATTCAAGTTTACACTCATGCATCGAGAACATATCACGCCCCTACAATCCATCCAGACCAGCAGGTTACCATATAGCCAGGCTAAAGCAGAAACACGACGAGCTTCGACGGCAGTACCAACGAAAAAGAGACTTTTCTACAGTCTTCAGACTGGAACGCCTCTATCACGAAATCCACCGCAAGGCCCGTGACCTACAACTAAAGCAAGAAACCAAAGCGTTACGCCACCCAAACAAAGCTCAAGAGCTAGCCCGGCTACACAGGGCTCGTGCCCCACAATCAAGTCGATGCACAAAAAAGACCATCCATTTGGATAACCTCATAACCTCACCTCGAAAGATAGCTGACACGTTTAATACTTTCTTCACAACCACCGTGTCTCTCAGTCCATCGTGTACCCAGTTTGTCACCCCGTCTGTCACAAACTCCTCACTCAGTTCTATCACGGTTACCACTACGGATATAAATGGATACATTCACACCTTCAAACCGACCTACTACTCCGGTCCTGACGGCCTACCGTCAGCAATATTCGCTCTAGGCGGCCCGGATATTCCCCTACTACTACTAAACCTATACAATTTATCTCTGCAAACCGGGACCTTCCGCAGCCAATGGAAGAAATCCATCATTATTCTCAGGCACAAGAAAGGTGCAGCGCATGACATTGCAAATTACCGCCCGGTTAATCATACGCCAATGATCTCGAAACTGCTAGAAAAAGTCGTAAAACACCACCTGACCGACTACCTTTCTGCACATAAGCTCATCAGCCCAAGACAGCACGGATTTCTCAAATCACGGTCGTGTTCAACCTGCCAATTTGACTTTCTGAATTTGGTAACAACAGCCGCCGACAAAGACGGAGCACTCGTCATCATCTATCTTGATATGACAAAAGCCTTCGACAGAGTGCCACATCTGCAGTTACTCAACAAGATTAGGGGATACGGTATTGAAAACCTCCTATTCAGTTGGTTTAAATCCTATCTACAAGACCGTCACCAAGTTACCTGCGTCAGCGGTCAGATATCAGCCCCCCACCCAGTAAACAGCGGGGTTATCCAAGGTAGTGTTCTAGGACCACTGCTGTTCTTACTATATATAAACGATATTTGCAATGACATCACTTATGGTGAAATTTTCTTGTTTGCCGATGATATGAAGATAGTCTACGAATTCGAACGAGGAAACCTACCTGTAGCACTGAATAACATCATGGTCGACGTACAGTCCTTATTCTCCTGGTGTGATCGCTGGAAAATGGAATTTTCAGTGAACAAAAGCAGTTATCTCTCGCTAAACTGCAATATTCCTTATGATGTGCTTAAGATTGGCGGTGTCTCACTCCCATATTCCCCAACAGTTAGAGACCTTGGACTGCAATATTCCTACACTTTCAATTTCTCTGAACACACTTCCTACATAACTGCACGGGCAAAAGTCCCTTGGCTTGTTGCAGAGAAATTTTCTTCTCACGAACAGTAAGTTAGAGATATACAAAACTCATATTCGCCCAACCCTAGAGTACTGTACACTTGTGTTCTCGAATATGCATAAACGTGACATTATCGACATTGAGAATGTACAGCGTCGATTTACCAAAAAGACTGTTTGGGCCTTCTACGACCCTGACCTACAGACAGCGGTGTACACTCCTGCGGCTTGATCCCTTATGGCTTAGGGGAATAAAACTCAACCTCTCTTTTTTGTTTACTTTGCCCCACAAACAAGCTGTATCCTCCAGCCAAGTTCAGTTCAGTATAAACTCGACACATCAGCTGCATAATAATAATAATGGTATATTTCTCGACCATGGTCGAGACGCACGCGCAAGCGCATGATCATGGTGTACAACGTTACTCAAAACGATGAACTGTACACGAATTTCAAGAAAGCCAGTCAAAATCGTCAAAAGCAAACCAGCACAGCTAGAGTTAGTTTTAATCGACCGAGATTTTAATGGTTCGCGCGGCGAATACGGTTTGGTTCCGAATCCGGGCTGGTTGGTGGTGGCCCGTGGGAGTGCAAAACATGTCGTGAAAATATAGCGCTAAGGATGCGTTATAAACCAAAATAGTGCAAGCTGTGGATAGCGGAGGCCTGTTGGGGTTCCATGAACGGAATAAGTTATGAACATGAAGAGATGAAAGAAATGAATGGGAGTACACTCGTAAACTTTGGTGAATATGAGGAGAACGGCTCACTACGAAGACGACGATGGCCCGGAATGACGGATATTCCCTGTCTCAATAAACTGAGTGCATCATGAAAAGGGGAGACGTGAGCAAACTGTGTGGAAGTGGACTAGGAAACGTTGATGAATGTGGAGGAAACAGCAATCCATATAAAATGTGAGTTTAGGTTCAGGATCAATAACCCGTATCATTCAGAAAAAAAGGAGCGCAACTTGATGGCATTGAATTGGTGAAGAATCGATTTCACGCAGGGTAACGATCAGAAGAAAAATGAAATCTTGCAATAGAAAACTGAGTGAAAAACCCCGGCGTAGGCTCGCGCCTTATTGTTCTGTTAAGCTGACAAAAATACATTGACTTATTGATTCTCAGTGATATTCGGCGTCATCATTGGGAACCACGGATGGGGAGGGGGATAAGTGGACTTGCTTTCGGATGGCGTATCGAAATTTAAAGAATAAAATATTCCTGTGTTGCGTATTCTGGCTCTGTCATTGGATTGTTTCATATGAGACCAGTGTGATGTGCAGTATTCCGTGGGTATAGATCATCAGGCGGGGTAAGGGACGTGTCAGTCAGTCAGTAGAAGGTAGCTTGTGAACTGTTATTTGAGAGGACTTCAGCAGTGACATCAGCGGCAAAGGTGTTGCGTCAGAAGACGCCCGTCAATCTACTGGTAAGCAGTTGGGAGTGTTTTAGATCGTGTGGCTCGATTGCAATCCCGTTTGGTATAAAAGGTTCCGTTCAGGTCTTTGTCAGTACGGGTCGATGTATGGACCTTGGCCACCGAAATTGGAGCCCGAGAGAGTGGACGAAGACAAACCTGAACACCGTATAACGATCCCTACTTCTCGGAAATCCTTAAGGCAAAACTTCTTCCTCCTGAAATATGCAACTCTGTGGAATAAACTCCCAGCTGATGTACGTTCCGTAGATTCCCTAATTATGTTTAAGTCTAGACTACACGTAGATCTGGACATTCAAAAACTGATAGTTCTTACGAATCCTTATACGTCTTTTGACAGAGCTTATCAGGAAAGCGTTGGATACTAACCCAAACCCTTGATAATCTAGGATGTGCCACACCATGCGCCGTAGTTGCCATCACCTAAGCGTAAACCTACCAGTTTACAATGCCTAAACATAATAACTCTCATGACTGAGGCCAGTGCTTCAGAAGTCGTATTTGATTATATGAAATACCACTGGAAGCATGAAAGATAGTCTTTGAACATTTCCAGTGCTGATTATTATTAGGTTTTTGCCTCTGTCTCTAACCCAAGACGCAGCACCTGTCACACTCCTCAACCTCCATCCAGCAGTCACCATTAGACATTCACAGCTCAAATTCTGTCCCTATCACAGAACTCTAGCATCCTCCACGATTGGCCTACACAACATTTGATACTTAGCCAGCAAAACTACTAACCATCTGTGGATCGTACCGACGAATCACGTTGTTAGTGCTGCAAGTTGTACCCCATCTTTGTGCGGACTGGCGTTGTGCTGAGCATAAACCCCATCGAATATTCGCAGGCTGTGGTTGACCCTACCTTCCCCTGCATTTTTTGTCCCATGTAAACAGCCTGGGCGTTCTGACTTCACGGATAAGGCGAGTGTTAGCGCGGCACTTCTGCAAACATTCCTGACCGTGATGGTCTCCCTGCACACAGTTGACCACCAATAAGACATGAACACCAAAAAGTAAGAGATTGGCACAAAAAAGTGAGAGAGAAAAAATACCCCGCTGTTTTGTCTTCCAGGCACACCAGCCTTGTCACATGTGACCCATGTCCCCGGGTTGTAGTGTCGCTACGGATTGACCGGTGTGGTTAACCTATTCCCAACGCGGCTTGTTACATGCGGTCCAGGTTTCGGCCGGGGCGTGGGAGCTGTGGTCGCCCACCAAAAGCAGCTCCGCCTTCTCTGACAGCCAGATACGAGACTGTGATAAAGCCATTAAAAAAATAATAAGAACGTCTAAAAAAGTGTGGATCATTCTTGGAGCGCCACGTGCTGGATGCCAGTAGTTGTGTATCGTGGTACCTCCCTAACTGAAGCTGGCCTTTGTGCCGCCTACCATGATCACCGAATGTAGACCGTTAGAGTTTGCTTCCCTGACGTAAATTCGGACCCACCTCTCACGGTTCCCCAAACCAGTCCTCACATCGGTGTAGTCCTGACCTGCAGTACGATAACAACGAAAACGATACCACGGTAACCATGCAATCATATCCACATCAGACTTCATTGCTCATATTGGAGCTTAATCTCAGTACGATAGCACTATCGAGGAAGAGCATAGATGAACTCACGTCAATGTTCCAAGGCAAGTGATCAACTACCTCTAATGTATCACTACTGTCACCCCAATAGATCCTCCTACTTTGACTCCTCAGAAAATACTCAGTATAGAATAACCACTATACCGAAAGAGACAGTAACAGCGTAGCGCCACGCAAACAGTATGATTGTCCTACTCGCTCTGTCTGTTATTTCAAACCTATCCTATCGCCTCGTTGTCAAACTACGTTCTGCGTAAGCAAACGGTATTGAGGGTTATCATTACTAACCACTCTTAACCGTGAAGCCCTAGGTCTTTTATTAGTATCCCAGCGATGCCATGCTCACGGGCAAATCACAAATCTTTTGAAATGCATACACAGTTACCAAGCCAGTGTACGCAACTTCGTCAGCCTGCAGCAGTATAGCTCAAATCCACTGCGAGCCTATTTTACCTATGCCCCACTCACATAGACCTAACCAATCCATTGTTTATTGTCTTCATACATTATCATAACCCACAGCTGGAACCACGTCCAGACTGCGAATCCCCCTTTATTCCAGGTTCGTTGTCTCCCACCATCTCAGTCGCCAAATTTGCTAACCAAGGATGCCGCTTTGACTCGCACGGACAGAGACTCAAGTGGAACCTACCACAGCAACTGGGACTGAAATCAAACCACACAACAGGAGATACTCCTAATTGCTTAACAGATCGTTCAGCCTTTTCTAACGCAACCAACACGAATTCCAGTTCAAGCGCATGCCGTTAATATACAGCCACACTCGGCCGATTGACCGACACATACTTTGCCCTGCCAGAAGAAACTTACGCATTCGATGCCGTACGTTACCAGAAATGACGCTGAATAACACTGAAGGCAAATTTGTCAATACATACATATATATTTGTCAGTGAAACAGCATAATAATTCTGAAGTCCATGCGGAGATTTTCCCACTTTATTATCCGTCAACACAGGTTATCTTTTCTCCGAACCGTAGCCGGTTGGAAATTGACTCTCCACTTCTCGAGGACCCTCCAGTTGCGCCTTTTTATTTCTGAATAGTACATGTTATTGGCCTTGAATCTAAACTCACTCTCCCACATCCACCAGTTCACTTTCACGAAATTGGCCTCATGTCCCCCTGCTTCAAAACTCATTCCGTTTATCGAACTCCGGTAAATCCGTCATTCAGTGTCTGCATTGTCTTCGTGGATCGCTATCCTCTTCGCATGCGTCGATTTTCCCCCTTTTCTTCCTGTTGAAAATTTATTCCATCTGCAGAACCTTAGTTGGCCTTTGGTTTCCTGGGCTTGCATCATTCTTGTTCATAATGCCTCCTTAGCACTGCGCTAACGATTTTCTGGATATCTCCACCGCGCACCACTGCCCGATCCGGATTCGAAACCGGTTCAAAACTGCCGCGCAAACAATTATCAGAATGATCCATTCAAACTGTTGCCGTCTTTGTTTTTCCATCTCTGATGCTGTCGACTTTCATACTTAGAATTTGTGAACATTTCATCTTATTGAGTAACGTGTACACCATGATCATGCGTTAGCGCGTGTTTCTCGACCATGGCCGAGAAATATACCAATATTAATATTAAAAAAACTGCTCCAACAGCTGCGCCCCGGGCATTCTTCACTGTCGAAATAGGTGCCGGAGGGTCAGGGTGAGTAAGAAGTGGTATGTCGGCAACAGCACCCTTGACCGGGGCAAATGCGACATGTGCCGTGTCGGGAAACATGAACTTCCGCTGGCCTCCGCGCAAGGCTGGGCCCGCAAGGCCATGCGCCGAGCGCGGTCCGAAAATCTTGCTGTTTTGATATCTAACGGATTTATCGTGATGGAATCTTTCGTGCCACTGAAGCTGAACGGACTTCGGCGAAGCTGAACTTCTTTCACCATCCAGAGGTCTATCTTCCAGATCTTCGGCAGTTCAAGAAGCAAGATGCAGTCAGGACTTATGTCCGAAACCCTCTCGCATTGTCCAGTGATCAATCTTCCGGTTGTCTGGAAATACCAGATGCAAGACACTGTCAAGATGTTTATTTGAACCTTTTTCCGTTTCCTCGTTTTCCCACTATCCAGTGAACTGTTTTACAGCTTACTGGTGACATTCAGATAACAAGATAATCACAAGATCCGGGGACATCTGGGTTTTAGCCTAGTACCCGTGTATTACTTCAAAACTTCAAGACAACGGGTCGGTGAGGGGTTGATTAATTTCCTCACAGTGAGTAACGAACCCTCAGTAGAAGTACACCAGACCGGCAAATCGACGCGACTGGCGAAAAGATTGGGGTTCAGAATAGCCGGCAGAGGGCAGATACTCGAGGGAGAAATAGAATGTCCTATGAAGGCAATATCAGACCGAACTGATTCGTTTTTCGCGATGCTGGTCGCAACTTCGAGCTGGCTAGGGTGTTCGGAAATTGGACGTAAGTGCTTATAATAATAGTAATAATAATAATAATGGTTTATTTCGGATAACCCCGAGGCATGCTGTAACGCAAGATCAAACGGCACAGTTGGACGTAGAGTCCGAATTACAAGAGGATGATTCAAGTATGTGCAATCGATATTGTACAGGAGAAAGTATTTGAGTTACTCCTTAAGCCGGCGCCCGGCAAATTTGAACTCAAGGGCGGGTGGCCAACTTTGCCAAGTCATAGTCGAACTGGGCGGAGATAGTAGACTCCAACTGAAATACTACAAAAAAATGGACTGTGCAACGACAAAATCAAACAGAATTGACGAAAGTTTTGTTCACCTTGAGGAAAAATAATTTTCCAAAGGGGGACCTGAACCAGTTATAGCGCTTCGCGAGGTATGGCACGGCTTTGGATTGGAAATCAGACGATAAGAGGGATGAATTTGCAGATAAAAAACAAGAAAAACCTTTCAAAGATTACCATTGTAACTTTCAGCGACCAAATATCGGCTGAGTCAGTAGAATACCCAGTGAAGGACTCATTTGTAGAGGGAGATTACCTAGGTGATGGTGAAAGAAGTGGCCGGACGTAAACATGTCATGGTTGAGCACATTGTTCACTTTCAGAAAGGTGGAATGTGATGCACCAAAATGGAAATGGGAACTAGGCGACAAATCAGTTTGTGATGCGTAGCCATGATAGTCGCAGGTACACGGTTTGCACAGATGAGTATTTAAATGACAGGTAAGTATTTAAGTAATGATTGTCGTTATTTAGGGGTGAATGTGATGACCAGAGAGATGCAAGAATCAGAATTGTCCAAGAGGATTTGCCAAGATAGAATACCGGATATTAAAAAGCACCAAACAACCGATGCATACCTTCGCGAAGTTGGGCGGTGAAGTAGCCTGCAGATGAAATACTATCTGTCGGTCTTCTTTGGAAAAGGTGGATCATGTGATGGTGAAAGATCAAAATGCTGCGGTACAGATGTCTCTGAGATGTGAATATATGGGGAGGGCATGAGTCTTTGCAAGTTGAGGGTATTACAACGCTAGAGCCGTGTGGGCCAACAGAAGGACTGATAGAGAAAGGGAACTATCACAATATCGCCGACTGTTGGGATGCTGTGGAGACAAATATTCCTCAGTGAAATATGCTGTTTGAACTTTGTGGGACGGAAGTGTATGGCAACAATAAATGTAAATTTTTGCAAATATACCGGTAACTGTGATAAAAAGAGCGAGTTTTATCTCGAGGATTGGTTAAGTTTGCGAATAGGACAAGCGGATGGTTTGGCACGAATCCTAGGGGAAAAGGATCAAAAACTGCAATCCGAGTGTGGAAACGGTCTTGATCTTTCCCTGAAGAACGAGGCACCAAAATATCACCCAAGTGTACGTTGACATTTTCTAAACCACAGGTTGCCTAATGCGCGAAACGTTGAAAGGTCTGGGCCGCATTGCTGAATCCAAACTGAAGGTGCAGAAAGTTGAATAGCCCAGGAGGCGTAGTGACTGCAGCTTTAGAAAAATCCACCTCTGCCTCAGGGATCTGGTTGCAAGGTTGAACGTAACTGATACGGCTGAAGACGGAGCAACCTGACGAAGACCGAGTAAAGGATATCTGGTACCCGTCAAGGGCGGTTACTTTGTTAAGTGCTCCGTAACCACCACAGGGCCGCCAGTCGCCGCTAGACTTAAGGACCATGTGAAGTGGGGAAGCCCAGGGTCTGCCAGAAGGGTATAAGATACCGAGATTTAGCATGTTCAAATTCGGACTGTGCAACGCGGAGCTTGTCTGGTGCTAACCGAAGTGGCCTTCTGAACGCAGGGGGTCTCATAGTGTCGATATGGTTAGTGGCTTTCGTAGTCATCGCCGGCAAGGGCCAGATCTGCCGAAACACGGCTGAATAGGCGGCTATGAGTTTGCCATAAGGTTGGTGTGCCTGTGGTTGAGAATAAACTGGCCCGATATGATTCACCCGCGAATTATAACCTGCGAGAGCCAGCGAGATCTAACGGTCCATCACTCTGTGGCGCAGTGCGTCAACTAGCAAGTTAGAGTGTTGTAGGAAGTCAGTGCCTGGAATTGGGTACGGGACCTCGGCGATGGTGAATACCCAACAAAAATTACTCCTTAAACTTAAGCTTGAGGTGAGCGACGGCTGGTCAAACTTTGGGATGGCCGTGCCACTGGCGATGCTGCGTTTGGACCTGGGTGTGCTACCGTCGCCTTTCGGTCGGAGGACGACTCTCCCTCCGGCTCCGGTGCCTACAGGGAACAGACCATGTGAAATGATATCCCTAACGTTCTAGAGGCGGCTGTTGGCCTGATATCCAGCTTTGCGGGTCGCAGCCACGGGCCAGGGGTTTAGTATCCCTGGTGAGCACTGAAAAACGTGCAGCCAGGTTCGCGTCGTTTGGCTCCCTCACCGGATTGACTGTGGTATTTACAATACACCTCTTTTGGAGGGCCGAAAAATCGTCGCAGTGACGGACTATGGCGTGAAGGTGAGCATACGAGGCATCGCTCCTGCAACCCACTTGTGCTCATTACCAGGTGTGAATTCCAGACGAAACTGAAGCGAGATAGTTAGATGTCAGCAAGGCGGGCACCATTGAGATGGCAGACCCTGTTAGCCCAGCGACAGCGGGGTTGTTTCGTGACATAGTGTCATCAGCTATCACCGCGGTTTCCTCTAGCGAGCACTTCTGAGTGGCACTTAGTGAAACTGGAGCGTTGTGCGGAAAACACTGCGGCCGAAGTTCACTTTAGAGCGAGCCCTTGCCCATTGTTGGTCCTCTGAGGCGCTACATCTCGAGCAGCAGTTCGGAGGGCTTCCTGATTCCAAGTTCAGCTCTTTGATATTGTTGAATGCTTTGTTCCTGCTTTAGGGTTGTGCAGACAATGACGGCATTTTTCAAAGCCTCGTAACTTCGGACTGAGATTATTACGTTCATTACTTGCATTGTTATCTCCGGTGGGAGGCGGCCAGCTACCCACCTGAAACTACTGGTGCCACTGGGTATACGGCAATTTCCGAATCCCAGCTCAACCAGTGTGAACCAGGGTTCTGGGTCAGAAGGGGTGAATGCTGGTATCTGCAGCTTGGTCTCCCCAAAGGTGGGGTCTGCGAAAGGATTCCGCTCAGTAGGCATGACGACTACTTTATAAAAACTAGAAGGGGGAAGAATCATCGACCAATGGGGCAGTTTATGATAAAAGAGAATCACGACAGACTGGGCACCAAAGAGTTCAAGAAAAAACAATTAGAAAACCAAAGAACAAAGTCAACTAAAAGAGGAACTAATAGAAAAATTCAAAAACGTGCGCAGACGGGACCATTAACGGCGAAAAATAAGGGAAATCACTTGACCTGGAGAGAAAATTGAGCTTTCACGATTCTCCTCGGTTAAGTCAGGACATGCTCCCGTATAGAGTCTATGGCTCCTGGTCCTCGGTTTGTGACACGATAGCGAATATACTCGGCAGCGCGCAAAGCAGAATTCAAAAGGCTGGAGCGGGACAACGTGTGTATTGGAGGAGCGCAACGGCGTGCAGACGACGTACACAAGCGGAGCAAGTGGCGCCACTAAAAACGGTAATTGTTTAAATAAACAAATTTGTTAGCCTTTGTCATCGAGTGCTTTATCGGTAGCACTACAGGGGTCTCCCCCTGGAAGGCCGACGCAGTTGGGCTTCGACTCGTGATGGGTACGTTGGCTTCGGTGGCGAGAGACGTTTTCCATGCCTGCCGCCGCAGTCGAACACAACAGCCAAGCCAGCACAAGCCGTTCTCCATGACTCACAATGTTCGCTGTGCGTCGATTGCAAAAATCGCGTCCTCCTTAAAATTTTATCCGACCGGGGTAGATCCTGCTTGTGATCTGCCAGTGGTGATTGTGTTGTAGAGTTTGTCATTGTCGGCATATCCCAAAGTTCCGTTTTCCTGTGGTTGTTATTGCCTTCGTAAACGAGCCAGCGTCCGGCGTCAAATGAGTCCAGTTGCGATCCAATCAGCGTTGTGTTGGGGCCATACGAAATCCTGGAATTCCATATGTTCTGTCCGACGGGACTAGCTCGAAGGCACGAAACACAAGAAAGCTGCGCCTCGACGCGCGATCGGATATTCGACTAAGGGGGATATACCGGCACAATACGGGCTGCCGCCACCCTTGTCGTGATAACCACGTGGTCGTGCATTCATGCATAATAGGACTATGTACAAGTTGAATATGAAGAGTAAACTTAAATATATACAACTGTTTTGCGTGCTGTTATCGATATAGTTTTCATTCATCTGTCTTATGAAATACTAAAAATTATATTTTCTTAGGGTATTCCGTTAACCCATAGAAATTCAGGTATTTTTTTCTCAGTGGTAAATTCTAATCCAGCTCTAGTTTGCCGTTACTTTTCCACCTCATTCGCAGCATATTTTTGATATTTCAAAATGCCACGTGCAGCAAAGAAGACTTCCAATACTACCCCGTCCACTCATACCCCAGTTACTAGGAAAAATAGGCTTCTTCAAACTCCCGTGGCCTTAAAACAATGTTCGGTTGACCTCTGTGACTTTGTAGGCTTGGCAACGGAAAGAACAGCTGTTCTAGACCGAAGTATTCCAGATATAAAGTCTCAGATTATGAATTTGGAAGATACGATATCTAAACTCGCCCCCTTACTGTGCATCACTGAACGCATCGAAAATTCCGACTTACAAAACCTGACAGCTGCGGGCCGCTTTATCGACTCTCTTGCATCCGAAGTTCTCATAAGAGTGAGGAACTCTCGTAATGCAGTCGTGTTTAATGTCCCAGAGAGAATACCTCTGGAGCATGTCAAGCACACACTGTTGAATGCATGTGGTATGGCCCACCTCCCTTGTCAAATAACAAGGCTGCGTAAGCGCGTTCAGCGCTTCAACTGTCCAATCTTTATGCGATTTGCAGATGATCTATCTGCCAAGGAATTCATAAAAATGCGTTCCACTATAGCTTCTAATTCTCCTTATAAAGACATAAAAATAGCCGGAGATAAAACCCCACTTCAAAGGGAAATTATCAGATCTCCTTTCGACTTTCCCCACTAGAACGACGCCTGATAGTTCTGAGCCTTCGACACAGACGGCTGGTCGCTCCACAGCTCCTTCTCAAGTCCTCACTGCTTTATCTTTTCACGCGTCTCCTGCCTGTTCATAACCGCCCACTACCTCCTCATCTGCTCCCGTACTGTACTCTTTAAAATCTAATCCCATTACTGTTGATCTAGATGTTTCCGCTTCTCCCCTTTTACTGCCACCCAGTAAGAGACGCCAACTATTGCCTCGCTCTCCCACCTCATCGCCTGTTGGATACACCCCGAACTCTAACTCGTCCTCTGTTCCCTCCGGTGATAAACTACTCGCCGTCCAGAGGAACAGGTCTAACAGTCTTCCCATTCTTCTCACAAGCCCCTCCCTCATTCAACTGTCTCCTCTTAAATCAACTCGCTTTAACTCACTGAATAAGGTTTTGACCTTAGAAAATACCCCTTACCCCAATGCATCGGTGATCCCTACAAATTCACCGTGCTCACTGCCTGTCAATACCAAAATACGGCCTCCACATGCCGTCCAATCTGCCACACGTACTTCTCACCCAAAAACTATCTCCACTGCTCCCGCTTCTAACTGCTCCATATTTGGTGTTCCACCCAACTTGAGTTACCCCTCCCACAATGTGCAGCTTAATCTACCACCCTACACCCGTATTCCTCACACATTTTCAACCCTGCCCTCTGCACCCCCCTTCAGCCAATACTCGATTCCGACTGGCCGGGACTTCTCGACTGCCCCTAATCACCCCTGTCTGATATCGACCCGCCAAACCCCACAGGTTTTTCCCTTTGCTCCGATGTTTCCCCCTCCGTTGATGCCCAGTCGTTTTACCCCTTGTAGCGGTTGCCATCTTTGTTCATACTTTTACCACGTTTATTGTTTAACTGAACGCTGACTGCCAAGCGCGGTTGCCATTTGATCGTTGCTCTTGCGCACGCTCTCAAGCACGCTCCCAAATACACGCTAACCACTATCTCTCCCAATCGCCTTCTCGTTCTCACGGGTCGTGGAGAATACTGTTCTGGTTAACATATTTGTGCAGTGCCGCACATTAGAGTAACGTGCATGTGGTCCACGCAGTACAAAGGACCGAAGCACGCGTTCACTAAGGAAACCGCGAAGTAAGGTCTAATCAACCTTGCACCCTCAGCAGACCCTCCCACTGCAACATTTAATCCAGCTTGGCTGGAAGCCACCCCATCTGAACCTCCACTAGCCTCAACATCAACATATTCCCCTTTAACCCTAATCTCCGCTCCTTCCAATCGCGATAGCCTACCTCCTTCCAAATTACACCATCCCCCTGATGTGCCTATACCACCTCCCATAAATGGTATATCTCTAGCCTTATTCAACTCGCGTTCTATTCTTGACAAACTTCCGCACCTAAAAGAACTTGTCCTTATAAATAATTACGACATTATCTTAATAACGGAATCCTGGCTTTCTGAGAGCACTCCCAATGATCAAGTATCTGTGGTAGGGTACAGTTTTCTAGGAACCGACAGACCGAACCAGCGTGGTGGTGGGTGCCTAGCCTACGTCAAAGAAGTCTACACCACGACCCCTCTTTTACATACGGCACTCGATTCTATTCCTGATTCTCTCTGGTTCACTATGAACCTCCAAACCACTGTTCCTCACATTGGCTGCGTGTATCGATCACCAAATTCCCCCAGTTCCTTGTTTCCACTTCTCATCAGGTCTTTCGAATACCTCTCTTTGCTTCCTTCTGGAACCAAGCTTATTGCGGGTGACTTTAATCTCCCTCACATCTGTTGGCCCACCCTCTCGGCTCCTCCCAATCTTATGGACCTGATCACTAGCATTCATCTTGGCGGCTGGACACAACATGTTGTCGAACCTACCAGAAATGGGAACATACTAGATCTGGTATTTACTCACAACATGCCTCTCATCGACGTGACCGTAACACGAAATTTCCCCGGCAGTGACCATAAAATGGTTATCTGCCATCTGCCCCTTAGTGGCCCACCTAATCCCGCTCACCCCTCCAACAATACATTTCTATGCAGAAATTGGGCCTTGCTAGTCACGATTATTCGGCAGAAAGACTGGGGCGATTATTTTCTCACCCAGGACCCTCAGACTGCTACGAATATTTTCTACTCCTTCTTTTCCGATTGTCTGGGAAAATTGTCCAATACTGCCCAGGCTGTACCTAAAAAGAGGTCGCCTGTCTCGCCACTCCATAAGAAGTACCATAAACTTCTCAAACAACTACATAATTCCAACGACTTTTCACTTTTTGTTTGTCTAAACCGCCTTTCTACACTTATTCAACGACAAGATAATACGCGACTTCGTGATCAAGAAGCTAAGGCTTTGAGTCATCCTAACAAGTCGCAACTTCTTTCTATGTTGCATAAGTCTAGAAACGCTGATGTTAAGGCCGACTTCCAACTTCTGATTCTGGATAACAACTCATCTATCATCTCCCCACCTTGTATAGCCGAAGCCTTCAATGCATTCTTTGCTTCAGCCATGGCTCCAGCTACTGTCATTGCCCCGCCTCCATCTTCACCACTTACCGACTCTGTCATTTCTACGATACCCTTCGATGCCAGGAGTATTTCTAAGCTACTATCCAATAGCAAACCCTCCCTTCGATTAGGCCCCGATGGCTTACCACCAATTGCACTCGTCAATGGTGGACCGGATCTCCTCCTGTTGTTGCTTAACCTTTTCACTCTTTCACTTAATGATAGCACCGTACCTGCTAACTGGAAGCGCTCGGTAATCGTTTCCATTCATAAAAAAGGACCTTTACATGAGGTATCCGATTATCGCCCTATAAACCATACCCCATCTTATCCAGAATAATGGAAAAAATAGTTAAAGATGATATTATTAGCTATTTATTAAGCCTCAACCTTATTAATCACATGGAGAGGCGACTGGCCGGTATTAGGAAACACCGAGTGATCAGGCCTAGGTTTCGCTTAGCCTTAGCGATTTGGAATGATGCCTGTTCGGAGAAGTTGAAGGAACAAGAGTAGCGTACGCCAAGATCGGTAACCATGGGGTGTATGGGGATGGGCAGGCCGTCCAGACAAATTTGACCGGGTGGTACCGTGCACTTGTATGGTAGGAGGAAGCTTTTCTCCGCAGAGAATTTCGTGAACCACGAGACGCACCAAGTTTGGAGAACGAGTAAGTCATGCGATATGTTGCATAGAGTCACGGATAGGTCACTAGGGAGGAAAGAGTACACTATTTTTATATCGTCGGCAAAGAGAAAAGGAGTGCCGTGTCGAATAGAAGAGAAAATGTCATTGATATAAATAAGGAATAGTAATGGGCCTAGGACACAGCCTTGGATGACGCCGCTAGTAATTGGTTTGGCGGAAGATAGGTGGCCGTCGACGAGCACGGCTTGTGATCTGTTAGAGAGATAGGAGGATTTTGGCCGGCGGTGTAAAGAACGAGTACTGAAAATCCTTCTAAATGTTCAACGTGCTTTGTGAATTTGACTATATTTAACATTATCTTGGAAAGCTCGCTCATACACCACACATTTTCACGTTTGTTTATCCATGTGAGACATTTGAATTTGGCCTTGAACCGTTTCTGACTGTCGTGCTTGAGCCACGGGGCTTTGGACCTTTGGGTTTTACTGTGAAGCCTATTTGGCCGCATACTTGAGGTTCGTATATATTTGTATCCTTTGTGCATTTCAATTTAGTACCGTAGAAGCTACGAATCAATCTTGTTCTGGTTTTGGGATTCCTTTGAATTTGCTACGCGTTGCTCGATTTGCGAGATTTGACCTACAGTACTCAAGTGGAACCTGGACAAGAAAACTCATTGGAAATGCCCAGACGAGGAAGCAAGGACATTTTGAGACAACAGGAAATAACTCGGCAAGTCTCTGGGGATGGTTCGGGTGTTACTGATTCTCTAGATAATGCTAAGTTTACTAGCTCTGTCAGTGCCAGGTCATATATTTCTAACCGCGATGCGTTTGACGATATTAGTACTTATAGAATGAAAGTTATAGAATTAGAAAACGAGCTGCGGTTAGCCAGAAAGGAAGCAGAGCCCCTTACACAAGGAACTGGTCTCAGAGAGCCAGCAAAGGGTCCATGTAGTTCACAATGTCAACATCGAAAAGACACTGTGATCGACGAATATAAACCCTTGAGACAGCCTGAAACTACCGAGGTTTTGGCTCTTGACCTGCCGAGGGTGGAGCTGTCCCACTTCGACGGGCACCCCGAGCAATACTGTATGTTCATGAAACAATTCGAAAATTTTGTTGAGTGCAAAGTTGCAGATCCTGGTCAAAGGTTTTTGTATTTATTACATTACTGTCGTGGGAGAGCCAAAAGTGCTATCGAAGGCTGCGCGATGCTTGATCCACCGATGGGGTACATCAGGGCGCGCAGAATCCTGAAAGATTTGTTTGGACAACCATTCAAGGTGGCTAGAAGCCTAATTGATAGTGTTTTATTGGAGGCGAAAAGGATTGAGGGCAAGGCTGAATCACTGTCGAGTTTGGTGATAAAAATGCAGAATTGCAGTATAGCACTGGAGCACTTAGGATACCAGTCTGATCTGAAGGCATTGCACACACAAGAATGCATTGTCCGATGTCTATCTATTGATTTACAAAGCCGATGGGCAGAGAAAGCTGAAAAAATAAATATGCTTGAGCGGGAATCTACTTTCAACGATTTGACGGAGTTCATAGGTCGTCAATCCCGTATCGCCAACAGCCGATTTGGACAAATCGTACGCGAAAGTTGCAGACTGGCGCGAAGGGAACCAACATCTCGAATTGTGGAGAAGGACTGTAACCAAACCCAGTCTTTGGCTAACATGCACATGATAAGTCAAGAACCCGAGAGGTCAGCTGAATGCAAGCTATGCAACTCCCTGCATCGGTTACCAGATTGTCCGACCTTTCATGGGATGAGTGTACCCGATCGGTGGTGCGCAGTAAAAAGGATTGGCTCATGCTTTATGTGTTTGAACAACTCTCATCGAGCCTCTGAATGCAGCTTGAGAGTGAAATGCAACCAAGACGGATGCTTAGGTAATCATCACTCGTTACTGCATGGCCTTCTCAACAATAGACCTATTCAGCCAGATGAACCCAAAATTGTCTGTTCAACGGGACATGATGATTTCAAACCGGCAAGATTAGGCATCGTACCTGTCGGTATCGTGACACCTAAAGGACTGAGGAGGGTCAATGCATTTTTGGACACGGGGTTGGATACCTCGCTGATTACTCGCGAGCTTGTAGAAAGCTGTGAACTAGTAGGCGAACCTACCTCGCTCACTATCAGCACGACTGCAGGGGGTCATGTTAGCAATTCTAAGAGGCTGACCCTGCAGTTAACGTCTTTATCTGATGAGGGGACCGTAGAAATTCCGGAAGCTTTTGCAATAGACAGCTTGCCAATGAGACCAGTCGACTCTGTTAGATCGATCGCCAAGAGATGGTCTCATCTCAGGGACATAGAGTTCGAAGAAGTTTCTAGCCCCCACGTCGACATACTAATTGGATGCAATGTACCAGAGGCTCACTGGGTGCTTGAACAGAGCATAAGCAATCGAAAAGAACCATTCGCTACGCGAACGATACTAGGCTGGACACTTCTCGGACCCCTGACGAGCGAACTTCAACAATCGGCATCAATAAATTGCTCAAATGTTGCTGAGAGAAGTGCCTCTGTAGAACACAATCAGCCTTTCGATATTGAATCCATCTCAGGAAAGCGAAGTTCACTCAAAGGATCAGTCGGTGCTTTCAATGGCGAATTCAAAGACGGGACGTCACAGTGGGCAACATGAAGTTGCTATACCCAAGAGACCACCGTCAAGTCACCTATCGAGAAAAGGAGAAGTTGCCCGGAGGCTTTTGAAATATCTCAAAAAGGACACCAGCAGGTCACCCAAAGCAGCTTGAAATTTGCCGACCTAGTGACAGTGTACGGTACCTGGGTGGAACTGCATGGCCGGCGGCGAAACAAAGTACCCTTTGCCAAAACAAAAATTGCTGCGCTGAAGTCAGTATCCCTAAACGAGCTCAAAACGGCTGCACTGGTATTGGGTTTTAAGGTGGCACGAATGCTAAAAGAGGACTGCACCACCGCCGAACTGAGGCCTTGCCTATTGGACAGATCCTACAGTTGTGTTACATTACAGGAAACGGAAGAAACGAAGAACGTGTTCGAGACATCAGAGAGTTAATCCACTCGTAGCAGGAAACAGCGAGGAAAATGTTGATGATTCGAGCTCGAAACCACATACAAAAGACAAAGTAGCTCGCAGATCGCCTCGCTCCGAGTTACTCAGCACTTTATTGCATTTCATTCTCTACAACTAATCAACTGGACCCATTTTTTCTGAAAGGTTGCAAATGTACTTAGTTCCAGTTTCTATCTAGCGTGCACATAGGTGAAGAGGAGAAATTCACCAGTATTTCACTTGAACAGTTCAGGTGAGGCATACTAGCTGTGAGCACATTGTGAAACTATTATTATCTTTAAAGAAGAACATTTATTTACATTTTATACAATATTGATTGTCACATATTTTGTGCACAGAAAAACTTTGAAACATTCTGATAGATGCCAGTATTTGAGCAATCTCTGTGTTCATGTGTATTTCGATACTGTCCGCCTTACACTTGTTTTCGAAATTTATTCATAATCGGAAACCGGTTTTCATTTCTTTCGGAAGATTTGGTGCGTTAATTTTATGTAATTTCACTGGTTCGTGACCTGTCAATTTTACGCGATATCTCATTAGGCGTTGCACCTGCGTTCAACTTCTGCGCTCAAGCTTGTAAACAAAATTAGTCTAACCAGTTGCTGCAGTGGGTTACTGCTTGTGATGCTTAGACTTATTTCGTGCGGCGAAACACTTCACTCTGCGAAGCCTTCATCTTCATCGTGCGTCTGACTATATGCGCCGGTCTCCTGATGAATATGTCAATCTCAACTTTTGCAGCGGGATTTGGAATTGATTCCTTATGGATTGTGCGATGATGACTACGGCTAAAACCTGTTTCACGTTCAGATAACACAGGAAGTTAGTAACCACAGACACTAACAATAAGTTAAAGGTAGATAGGGTGAGAATCATGACTCCTTCCTGAACCTTAGACAACCATTTTCGCGGAAGGATTTTGGCCGGCGGTGTAAAGAACGAATACTGAAAATCCTTCTAAATGTTCAACGTGCTTTGTGAATTTGACTATATTTAAATAAATAAAATAAGTATTGGAATATTTCTCGGCCATGGTCGAGACGCACGCGCTAAAGCATGATCATGGTGTACACGTTACTCAATAAGATGAAATGTTCACATAATCTAAGTATGAAAGTCGAGAGTATTAGAGATGAAAAAACAATGACAAGAAAAATTTGAATGGACCATTCTGATAATGGTTTGCGCGGCAGTTTTGAACCGGTTTCGAATCCGGATCGGGCAGTGGTGCGCGGTGGAGATATCCAGAAAATCGTTAGCGCAGTGCTAAGGAGGCATTATGAACAAGAATGATGCAAGCCCAGGAAACCAAAGGCCAACTAAGGTTCTGCAGATGGAATAAATTTTCAACAGGAAGAAAAGGGGGAAAATCGACGCATGCGAAGAGGATAGCGATCCACGAAGACAATGCAGACACTGAATGACGGATTTACCGGAGTTCGATAAACGGAATGAGTTTTGAAGCAGGGGGACATGAGGCCAGTTTCGTGAAAGTGAACACCGGTGGATGTGGGAGAAACAGCAGTCCATAAAAAGGTGAGTTCAGATTCAGGGCCAGTAACATGTACTATTCAGAAATAAGAAGGTGCAACTGGAGGGTCCTCGAGAAGTGGAGAGTCAATTTCCAACCGGCTACGGTTCGGAGAAAAGATAACCTGTGTTGACGGATAATAAAGTGGGAAAATCTCCGCATGGACTTCAGAATTATTATGCTGTTTCACTGACAAATATATATGTATGTATTGACAAATTTGCCTTCAGTGTTATTCAGCGTCATTTCTGGTAACGTACGGCATCGAATGCGTAAGTTTCTTCTGGCAGGGCAAAGTATGTGTCGGTCAATCAGCCGAGTGTGGCTGTATATTAACGGCATGCGCGTGAACTGGAATTCATGTTGGTTGCGTTAGAAAATGCTGAACGATCTGATAAGCAATTGAGGGTATCTCCTGTTGTGTAGTTGGATTTCGGTCCCAGTTGCTGTGGTAGGTTCCACTTGAGTCTCTGTCCGTGCGAGTCAAAGCGGCATCCTTGGTTAGCCAATTTGGCGACTGAGATGGTGGGAGACAACGACCTGAAATAAAGGAAAGCTCGCTCATACACCACACATTTTCACGTTTGTTTATCCATGTGAGACATTTGAATTTGGCCTTGAACCGTTTCTGACTGTCGTGCTTGAGCCACGGGGCTTTGGACCTTTGGGTTTTACTGTGAAGCCTATTTGGCCGCATACTTGAGGTTCGTATATATTTGTATCCTTTGTGCATTTCAATTTAGTACCGTAGAAGCTACGAATCAATCTTGTTCTGGTTTTGGGATTCCTTTGAATTTGCTACGCGTTGCTCGATTTGCAAGATTTGACTTACACCAGGAGAGGAGAGGGTCAGTAATACCGAGAGATCGGATTTTGGCCAACAGATGAATATGGGAAACACGGTCAAAAGCCTTAGACATGTCGAGGTACAGAACAATTACAGAGTTGCAGGCGTCGGCAGCAGACGAT
Source organism: Fasciola hepatica (assembly GCA_948099385.1). Classification (NCBI taxonomy): domain Eukaryota; kingdom Metazoa; phylum Platyhelminthes; class Trematoda; order Plagiorchiida; family Fasciolidae; genus Fasciola; species Fasciola hepatica. The sequence goes on along the minus strand of CANUEZ040000043.1, from coordinate 30,657,464 downwards.
AGGACATTGAGAAGGTCAAGCTGGCAGGAAGAGCAGGAACGGGAGTTCAAGAAACCATGCTGACCAGGGTTCAGCAGGTTGTTAGATAAGAGGTACTGGACAATGTGTCTTTTGATAATTCTCTCCATGATTTTTCAGACTACTGGGGTGTGATTAATGGGCCGATAGTTATCTGGGTCGTGTAATACGCCCTTTTTGAAGCGCGGAACTATAACAGAGGATTTCCATTGAGGTGGGACGAAACTGTGAAGCATGGAGGTGGTATGCATATTAAGTAACAATAAAGGGAGGTCAGGACCACCGAAACGGAGGAGGGCCGGTGGGAGATCATCTGGTCCCGGTTTCGAGGAAGGTCTAATAGAGGAAACTGATTTTTCAATTTCTAGATGGGTGACGGGAATCGATGAAAGAGAGGCAGAGGTGCAGGGCTGGATTGTAGGAGGGGGAATACCAGGACAGCTTATAAGGGAGGAAGAAAAATGCTCATTGAAGGCCTCAGAAATAGATGCTGGGGTATTAGCGGTAGATGAGCCGCAGATGAGGAACTTGGGCGAGGTATGGTTGGATTGATATGACTTTTTACTAAGCAGGTTGGACAGGTAGCCAGTTTTGTTTGGGTGTGCTAGGGCGATGGCCTCTTGCTTTCTCAGATGCGAATCGACCATGCAACGCAGCCTCAGTTGTAGCTGGTTTATGCGCAGGAGAATTGTAAAGTCGTGTGATCTAGCGAAGGTAAGTTGCAGCTTAGACAGCTTACGCTCTAAAAGTGACAGGCGTGAGGTGCTGGAATTGGGGCGTGGATCGGCACATGGGTTGGCGGTATTGAGGCAGTGTAGGAGGTTGGAGTAGAGAGAGTTCACAACAGTGAGGGGATCGGATTAAAGAAAAAATGTGTCCTAGTTAAGGGAGCAGATTATCATTGGCACCAGGGGCCAGTTACAGGAACGGTAGGAAGTCAGAACAGGGGGAGGGGATTGCATCGGATGAGAACAGCTGAACTTGCACCTGACAATACGGTGGTCACTACCCGGGAAGTGATCAGTAGTCTGGGTGATCATATCAGGAACATCAATGGAGAATACTAGGTCCAAGATGTTGTTCCCCCTAGTAGGGCAGGAGACATGTTGGGTCCTTCCACCAAGACGGACACAAGAAAGGAAGGTGAAGAGGGCGGGAGGGCTAGTCTGGGAGGACCAGCAAATTGAAGGAAAGTTAAAGTAACCCGCAATAATTTTTGCACTGGCAGGGTAGTCAATCGCAGCACTAAAGACATCCACGGCAGAGTCAATTTTTGCAGGCTCCAGACCCGGGGGGACGTAGACGCAGCCAAGGAGGAGGTTCTGGCCGGAGGCGTGAATGGATAGCCATAACGAATCCTCAATAAGGAGAAGAGGGGGTGGTCGATAACACTGGCGTGGATAGTGCATTTTACAAAGGCTAAACAGCCCCCTCCACGCCTGGACTGGCGGGTGTTCGAGAAGCATTGATACCCAGCTATGCGAACAAGGTCAAGCGAAGTATCATCTGACAGCCAGGATTCAGTTATTAGTATAATGTTAGCGTTTGACGTAAATGCCAAAGATCGCAGGTGCGATATTTTTCTAATTATTGAGCGAGCGTTAATAAGAATTAGTAGGAATGAATTCAGTGTCGGTGTGCGCAAAGCATGGATGCCAGGTGCAAGACTATTGGGATCGCTGTGGCGTTAGGAGTTGGGTCTCAGTGGGGATAGAGCGTCAGTAGAAGGAGGAGGGCAGGCAGTGTTAGGTGGGGGACGGAAAGTAGGAGAAGCGTTATCATTGGGCGCAGCCGATCGCTGTGGGTGATCAATACGGTGGGTGTGCAGCACACCGCTGATGTGGGCCGGAGGGGTGTCACACGGTGCAGAGGGAGGGGGCACCATATGGCAAAGTGAGGGGTTAAGAATATCTGTTGAAGCGGGGTGGATATATATATATATATATGTATATATATGTAATATTTGTATATACAAATATATATTTATATGTACATATATATATATATATATATATATACCCACTACTGTCCTTCAATTATTAACACAAGCAGGGTGAGTAACTCAACGCTCCTCGACATCTCTTAGCTTACAACGCCTCTTTTCCGCACCAGGTCCCACCACATATACTTCCCTCACCACCTCTGCGATTTCGAACTGGAAAATCCAGTCTGACTCATCTCACTTAGCGTGACTCACTAACTGAACTCAACACTCAGTTATAACGTTACCATTTCTGCTCCCACCTTATCCCCCAGCTAAGGTTCTTCCGTGATTTCATGCAGAACTTAGTCTTTACTCCTGCTCAATGACCACTCTAGGCGAAAAAATTAACTTTCCCATTGAAAGTTTTAGCCACACTTAGGCGTTTCCCTTTTAGTCTCAAGTTTCATGGCCTCAATGTGCCTTAGGGATCCGCTGCACCGATGAGCCCGTGCCTAACTTATGTTCTTCTTTCCGTTAACCGTTGATCCTCAGCTGCGCCCCTCTATCTCACTTTCTTTTCCACAGTCTTTTGCGTCCGACCGCTATCGCATGACCCGTCTGATGATCGCACCCACGTATACAGCAATATATATTTATATACATATATACATATGTATATATATATATATATATGTATATATAGCTTGGGTATGCTCCACTCACTTCCCCCCCCCCTTCCTAACTAGATTGTGCCATTTTACAACATAATTTGCATATATATAATTACAACCGTTCCGTCCTTTAGCGATGGGTGCTCTCTCCCACTTAATTCCTGGCTCAGGCTAGAACTCAGCCGTCCCATCCTGTTTTTTGCGCCTTTCTCGTACACTGAAGCCTAGCCGCACGGATTACCATGCCTTAGTAACTAGGCTTCACTACTCTGCGCATATGCTCATGATAAGTTAAGACCCCATTCCAACCGGAATCCGTATGCCTCTGATTTCTCTTGACCCTGCGGAATACCAGCACGTGTGCTTCCACATGAAAACTCCTCTCCTTAACACCCAGTGTTTTTCTCCCTTTTTACTGTTTGCCGTCCTCGACCACAGCTGGTGAACTGACCAGACTGTTATCTTCCTATTCTCTCATTCTTCTTCCAGACCATACCCTCTACTATTGTTTTATTCCTGGTTCCCAAACGGACACCCTCTCCTCATCCACCGCCTACCTGATATTGCCCTAAATCTCTGCCATCACCCAACTAACCTAGAAAGCTACCAGTCTCCGTCTAGGGATCCCTAATAGACCGATCCACTACCCAAACGATAACTAATTGTTCGGATAACAAAATGTTCATTTTCTTGCTTCCATAAAAACGATAATCATAAACCCACAGCTGGAACACTCTCCAGACTGCCGCACTCCTGATCTCCTCCAGATTGCATTGGTTACTTGGGTAGCCATTGGCCGAATCGACGTTTATTCCGGATTACCGTAAGGACTGGACGATTCGATCAATGGTTCAAACCTATACTCTCGCCTGCTGACGTTACATGGGGCACCGTACACGGATTAACAAAACCTCATGAAAGTCTCATCGGATCGCAGAGGTGATTCCTGACAGCAACCATCAACACTCCGCTCAACGTCTATTCCCAAATAATCCAACCCAACAGTTCAATTCTTCCCGCGTTGCAGTACGAAACCAATGACCGGAACCCAGCCCTTTATTACCTGCTTCCCTCAACATTCTACCTGCCACCATCTGCAACCAAGGTCTTTACGGAACAGAATACCAGCCATCTGCAGCCAACCATAATTTGGTTAACGATTTTCTATCATATACAAAAAATCGTTTTACACTCTTCCAACTTCTGCCTAGCCGAACCATTGACGTTTGTCTCCACTAATCCGTTTCATTGACGGCTTTTCTTTAAAAGTCCGTTGTACGTCCATACACCATTCATGCTCTTCAAAAGTTCACTGAAGTCCCTGCAAAGCTTTTCGCCTTCATTTGAATTTCCATATGACACTGTAATCACCTGCACAAAAGGTCCGTTTTATTATCACCTTTGACTCACTTGCCTTTATTTCACATGTTTCCTCCACAATTAGTTACCCAATGCTGGATCAGTGTCCAATATTCCGCTGGTATCTCTGACTGCACGTTGAAAGCCCCATGCTTGCTTTACTTCTAACAATGTTCTTTGGCATCTCCTCCGCTCGATTACTCGTTAGTGACCGTCCAATTGTCGCTTATATCAGCAATCCCACTACTGCCCAGCTATCCACACCGCCCCCAGCGATTTCGAAACCGATTCAAAATTCCCGCCTCAACCATTACCACTTTTGTTCACTCAAACACTACATGACTTCACTGGTGTATTTCGGTTGCTGTGTGATTCATAAATTTAGAATTTGTGAATACCTCACATTGACATGTACTGCTGTACACTCTGATCTTGCCTTGTGCATGTGTATTGACCACTGTCAAGAAATATACTATACTATACTATACTATACTATACTATACTATACTATACTATACTATACATATTCGGAAAACCTCGTTGGCTATCGCAGCTCGCGGCCGCGTTGATTTTCCTGTTGACGGGTGCAGCTTTTCCTTCCATGGAGTTTGGTGTTGCAACAGGTAACGAGGGGTCGTTAGTGGGAGTAGCAGGGGCCGACTCGGCACGACTAACCGAAGGTTGTGAGCAGGTGGGGACACTGGGAGGGTTGTTCGGGAGTGGGTTCTACCCCGATGAAGGCTGGTTTGAGGCGGTCTATGCTGATGGCCTCTTTCCTGCCATCGACGTCCACCACGTATTTCTTTTCCATTCGCTGGACGACGCGGAATGGGGCCAGAGTAAGCCGCTTGTAGTGGTGATTGCACTGCATCCACTCGAATGAAAACATGGCTGGCGGTCGCTAGATTGGTAGGTATGTAGTTGCTGAGAGTTTGCTCTCGTGGTGGGGTGGATGTTGCGACTATCCCGATGTCTAGGGCTGTGAATCTAGCAGTAACTTAGTTTCTCTAGCTACACGCACGATATGGGCAGAACACGATTACGGGCAGCAGAACAAATTCCAATCGAATAACCGTGTTTATCGATGATTCGTGGTTCTAAATAATACAATAAACATAAAAATACAGCAAATAAAGGACTTACAGCCAGGTGAGAAACCAAGAACAATGGGCAGTAAGCTTCCGAAAATCGGGACAGCGCAGAAAATAAAAAACGGTCCACTTAGCAGGCAGCTGAACGAAACTGTAGCGCAGTTCGGTTGCGGTACAGTCAATAAATCAAGAGCGTTTATCGTCAAAGATCAATAAATCGATTACAAACGCGTGAATTAGACTGTGGTTGCAATGGTAAAAAGTGTCATTAACAAATAAGTACAAATGAGCTAAGTCTGTGGAGTAAACAAAGGCACGTGTCAACATGAATGGGCGGATCCGGCACTAGATCTGTTAATGCCGTTGACGTATGACGGCCAATAGTGAAGTGCACTGACAGAAACGATAAGACTGGGAGTTCGAGCCTCCGCTCGGCAGTACAAATGAAACACTCAGAAAGATTATATAACAGTAAAAGTGTAGACTTTCGGGAAAACAAGGTTACGAACAAATACGTGAACTGTTCATGTAATAAGTACCATGAAACTCAAGTATAAACTGATGTGATACCTTAGAAACAGGGAAAATACATTACGAATGTCCGGGGTTCACGATGCATGTACTCACTACTAATAATTAACTAAACAGAAGACAAAAGGACAAACTCTAATTACGATTCGTAATTAACACTGCCCCCGGGGTGGGGGAATGTCACGAACCACCCTCATGAGCATAAGTCCGACTCTAGAAGACACAGCTGTCGTATGTCTCTCCGGTGAACACCGTTGGCTGTGCGTACTGCAACTTCTCTGATTCGTCCATCGCTTCCCATAAACGTTTCCTCAATTATCCCTTTGGGCCACGCCCCTCTCCGTGCGTGCGTGTCAGCTAGGAGAACCAAGTCGCCTACGTTCAGCTTTCGGCTAGGCTTATTCCACTTTGATCTTGTCTGTAGTGTTGGCAAGTATTCCTTCAACCAGCGAGCCCAGAAGGCATCTGCCAGCTTTTGCGCCTGTCGCCATCTTCGGTTCAACCGGTTGTTTGGTAGCTCGGAAGGAAATGTCGCTGGTATACCTCGTAGGAGAAGAAGGTGATTGGGTGTTATCGCGTTGAAATCATCGGGATCATTCGATATTCTGGTTAGAGGGCGATCATTAAGTATTCTTTCTACCTCGCAGAACATCGTTACTAACGCCTCATCTACGACCAACTGATCAGCTAGAAGTGAAAGCAGAATTCGGCGGACAGATCGTATGATACGTTCCCATACACCTCCGCGATGACTTGCCTTCGGTGGAGAGAAGCGCCATTCACAGTCTCTATTCCCAAGTGTCTTTAGAATCTTGTCTTGGTTCCAAGCCTTCAGGCATCGCCTCAAGTCTGCTTCAGCGCCTCGGAAATTCGTTCCATTGTCACTGTAGACAACACTGGGACATCCTCGTCTTGCCACAAACCGAGAAAACGCAGAAAGAAAGGAATCGGTGTCTAGGGTGTAGGCGACCTCTAGGTGTACGGCTCTCATGGACAGGCAAGTAAATATACACCCGTAACGTTTCTCAGTGGCTCTACCGTGCTTCACCAAGAAGGGACCGAAGTAGTCTACTCCGACAGCAGTAAACGGATTCTCGCCGAATAACATTCTGTCCTCAGGAAGTGGTGCCATTACTTGACTTTGTGCCTGGGAATGCCAACGTTTACAATGAAAACATTTTCGTAGTATATTTTTAACTGTAGAGTAGCCGTGTGTAATCCAATAACGTTCCCTTAATAGTGACAACACATGTGCTGCACCAGCGTGGCCATTCACTTCGTGATAATGTTGCACTAAAAGTTTGATGATGAAGTGATCCTTCGGTAGAAATATAGGATGTTTTGACTCGAAAGGTAGAGGTGCCCATCGTAGGCGACCTCCCACTCGTAGTAAACCACAGTGTTTAAACGGATGGAGTTTCTGCAATCGTCCTGAGACTGGCCGGGACATGCTCGGGACCTCTGATCCTTCGGAGATTGTTCTTAGCTCCTTACTAAAGCAATCCTTTTGCACCAAACGAAGTAAGGCTAATTCTGATGACTGTAATTCTGATGGTTTCAACTGCTTGGCGATGTTCAGCTGACTAACACCCGTTTCATGTCGTTGTCGAATCCAAAAACAAAACCGCTTCAACCAAGCAATCTGTCGCAGCAAGCCTAACCAAGATTTGGCATTGCGGAATCTTTGTATCCAGCCGACTGTATCCGATGTTTGCACTGCGTTCACGCGAACCGTTTTGACTAATTCAATCTGAGGGCATACGGTGGGACTAGGCTGTGCAGACCACGAAGACACATTCTGCAAGAGAAATCGTGGGCCATTAAACCAAAGTGCATCTAGCGGCCTTCTCGGGCTGGTACCTCTCGAAGCTAAATCAGCTGGATTGTCTTTGCTGTTCACGTGGACCCACTGTTCAGGTTCCGAAAGTTCACGGATCACCGCCAGACGGTTGGCCACAAAGGTTTCGAAACGAGACCTGGTATTTCGTATCGACTGCAAAACAATTAGCGAGTCTGTCCAGAACGTAGTCGAGCAGATAGGTACGGAAAGTTCTTCTTTGGCAAAGGCGACTAATCTTACTGAGACAACAGCAGCCGCAAGTTCCAACCGCGGGATGGTCACGGATTTCAAGGGGGCTACACGAGACTTCGCCAATATTAGAGAACAGTTTATCATTCCATCTTCGGTAACAGATCGTAAATAGAGTGCTGCTCCATAACCCAGTTCTGAAGCGTCACTAAATGCATGTAGTTCCAGTCTTGGATCCGTTTTTTCATTCATCGGTCGTATACAACGGGCGATTCGTAGATTAGATACTGCTTGAATTTCACTGAGACACACAATCCATCGGTCGATTTCTTCCTGGGTCATTTCCTCGTCCCATTTGGCTTGTCTTCGACATAGGTCCTGGAAAAGCAATTTAGAAGGCAACAGACTTGGAGATACAAGCCCCATGGGGTCGTAAATTGAAGCGATATAGGTAAGTAAACCTCTCCGTGTATATTTTCCCTCCCAAGGTGTAACGTCAACAAAAAAGCTATCGTGATTTGGCTCCCATTGCACTCCCAGAGTTCGCTTTACTTCAGCTGGCTGTCGATCAAGGAAAATGGGTTTGGTTTCTGCTTTCTGCAGTTCTCCCAAAGCATGTGGCACATTACTGAAGAATTTAGTCAAGTTGAAACCGCCTTGCAGTAGAGCGTGCCGCAACGTTCTTCCCATTCTTTCAACGTCCTCCATTTTAGGTAAACTCATCAAACAATCATCTACGTAGAAGCTTTTCTTGGCTTGATTGATCAAAGTAGCACCGTAAATTGCCATATTGCAGTCGATAGTGTTCTGCAAGGCTAAGCTGCAGCATGACGGCGACGAGGTGGCTCCAAATGGATGAGACGTCATACGATATGCTTTTGGTTTGTTGGTCACGTTACCGTCAGGCCACCAGAGGAACCTCAGACAATCGCGGTCGCTTGATGGGACCTTCACCTGGTGAAACATAGCTTCAATATCGGCTACCAAAGTGTACCTGTACTCACGGAACCTCAACAGCACCCCGCACAAACTATTGACAAGGTCTGGTCCCGTCACTGCATGGATGAAGGGGGGTTAGAGTTTTAGCTAAGGAGGAAACGACAACTTGAAGGGATGATTTAACAAATAGTCGCTGCTTATTTTGTAGATAGGCCCACAAGGGATGATCTGTGACAGATAAGGATCTACTTTTCCTAGTAAACGGCTGTGCTGATTTTTCGCGGTAATAAATTACAGAAGCACAGTGGTGTGTCGCGGTTATCGCCAAAAGGAGAATGGAAGCTTCAGAATAGATAACTATTACTACTAGGTGCTTCGTAAAAACGAGCCTAAAAGAGAGAAGAAGGGAAAAACGAGACAACCTGATACAAACGTCAAGTTGATCTTGACCTAAAGTCTCAGTCTGAGGTGTTGAGATGGATACGCGAAATTTCCTCTTTCACAGGATTGAGTTCATCTCAGGTAGCCGTGTATCTCAGGCAAATCAAAAGATGTAATTAGGCTAGAGAATTTCCGGAGTGAGTACGCGTTCGCGGTTGGCTGTACAGCAAAGATTGTTGGCTTGTTTTCCATGAGGACGATGAATAGTCTGCCTTTCAACACATACTGGAAAGGACGGATGATCAAAAGCTGTGGAACGTTCCTTATCAAAAGAGCCCACCAGTATTCGGCCGTTTGAAGGCATTTTGATAAAAATGAAAAAAGCCATCAGGAGCCTTGCGTGTTTTGTTGCAGAACGGCCTCATCAAATGAGTCCAAGGCAAACGATGGAAACTCTAGATATGTGTTTGTTAAAAACGCTCAAGAACAGCTACATTAAAGGCCATCTGTTTCAGTTTGGCAGTGGCTGTACAGGCATCCTCAGGGAGTTCGAAAGTTGCCGAGTAGCAAACCTGCGAAAGGTTACATTAGGCGAACATACTCGGGAGTGAAGTAAGGATAAGCTTTGGCCAGACTATCAAATCACTCTGACGTTCTGGGGGAGACGGTTTTTGATGCCCAAGAATTGCCCGTACCTATTCTTTGGGGGCAAGACTCTTGTGTTTAACATCGCGTGAATCAGAAAGTGAACACTTTTTTGACCCAATAACAGTAGCACGGAGTTTACGGTTGCCCATCTTTCGGAAGAAAGTTTGGTAGGATTTCAAGTGCGTGCAATAAGATCTACCGGTTTCTCTCTGGCAGAACCGACCACTAAAAGGCTGGAATATATGTGCCGCTTCAAAGAGACTAAATGGCACGCGGGCAGACTCAAATATGCCTGTCGGTGTAATAATGATAATAATACTGGTTCATTTTGGAGGCGCCCGAGTCATGCCAGGTGCATGAGCAACTTTTTACAGGTTTTCCATCTGTTAATGCCTTCCAAATTTAGAAACCTAACTTTTCGGCGTCCGCGCTGTGGCTGTTGCTTTGCACAACTTTGGCTCATTTCATCTTCAAATAGTTGGTTCGGTTGACTTTCTCCACATGCGGGCAGGATTAGGGTCCAATCAATTGGGTACACATTTCTTGAATTAGACAGTTTTCTTGCCCATCAGGCCAAAGCATATGCGATTGAATCCAATGTATCTGCTCACCGAATTTCTTGAGGAATGCCACATTCCTTAAGTTCCTCTGAGTATCTCGCAATGGCTTGCTTCATAATTTGCCTTTAGTGAGTTTGAAATTATCTTTATCGATTCCAATGAACGTATACACCGAGGAGTGAACTTCGTTTTCTTCAAAATGGTTCGTTTTTTGTGCATTCTTGGCACTATCTTTCTCCCAGTTTGACCAGAATAGTCTTTTTCGCAGTCCCCGCACTCCACATTTTATACATCTTTCCTTCCTTTTTCGGTTCCCACTTCCCCCTTTGGTCTTCATATGACTCTTCTAAGGGTATCTGCTGTTCTATGAGAAAGTGCGAGGGCCGGCGGTTGGAGAAGCATCAAGGTAATCTCAGACAAGTTCTTGATGTACCACAATGCTGTCCTTTATTTGCCCTGTGTTCACTAACTGTATTCGTCTCTGATTTCGTGCGGCTTTCTCCTGATGAAGCTTCTTGGATATCCATTCCGTTGAAACATATTGAAACGATAGTTTCCCTATATTCTGAGCCCTATTGGTTCACAATAAATTTTGATGCTGTCGAACAGGAACCGAATGCGTGACTCATAACCTTTATTCCCGTGATTATAGTGGAACCCAATCTTTTGAGCCCCTTGAGCTGGCTGCCGATGTACCGAGGTTTTAGACATCGCATCTTCATTGTTTCTTGCCAAAAATGATGCTCCCACGTTGTTTTCAAATACCATCGCAGATATGATGTCATTAAAGAAGCTGTTGATTTGTGACAAAGGTTTACCCGTGTCTGAGAGTTTGAATTCAACAGAGTAATCATCCTCGTACTCGATCCGAGGTTTTGGATCAATTCTTCGTAATGCCGTTTTCCCAGAGGCTTCCACTGCAACTTCTTCAATGCAACCAGATGTAGATGATCTTATCTGTGTTCAGTTGATTAGGAGGCAGTGAACAGCTTCAAGGAATCTGGAGTGGTCATATTTAGGCAGTTCCGTTTGTTTGTGAACTGCTTGTGTTTCCAAAGATTTTCCCAAATAGTGTTCTTCTGGAAGTGCTCTGTTTTGGCTTTTGCTATATTCATCTTTACTTAAGATGACATCCCCGGAGCGTCAAAGAAAGTAAACCATCATAGTTTTCCTCTTTCGTGTTTTTGAGTTTGTCCATTGCCTGTCAACAGCTGGCCACACAGTGGTTTAGTCCACATGCCAAAGGATTCCGGCTTTTCCACAATCCCACGGCAAAATATTACTCCCTGGCTCCCGGTAGGTAAACTATCATTCCGGGGGAAACTAGGTACCAAGCTCAGAAGCTGCAACCCAGCGAAAGTCACTGGACCAGGCTAGGACAAGCATCTTTATTGAAACCCATTCCAAAAAGTAGGCGACGTTCACCTGTGACCCAGTTACCGCTAACAGCAATGCTGTTGAAGCCTCCTGTCTCCAGAAACGGTTTTCAGGTTGGGTGTCCAGCGCACGGTCAGTCCCACTCACTAGCACCGCTTGTGGATTAAAAGTTCCATCTGTATGCTCACACTGCTACGGTACAATTTCGTTCCATTCCTCTTCAGTTATTACCGGTTTCCCTTCGAGCATACTCACTATACTGACATCACATAATGCCCGGCACAAACTATCACTATCTATGCACGCGTCAGTGAACAGCTTTTATCCCTACCTGCTATCCGTCTTTTTCTTTGCAAGCAGTTGTTGCTTATGCAAGCACTCACCGACCTTGGCAGTCACTACTAACCTAATTTCCAAGAGTGACACGTTTGTCTAATCTTCTGCCCCATAAGTCATTATGCCCGTTCCGTGTTAGAACCCGCTAATACTGGTAAATCACTGGCACATTTATTGTCACTGTTCATTGCCTCATCTGTCATCAAATAAAAACGTCCGGCGCTGACATATCTTTCGGTAGTCCTCCAGTGGGCAGCGAAGCAATCAGTAACTACCTGCACTCTTCATCGGTCCATCCGATGGCATCCGCAATGCGGTTGCATCCAGTATCGGGTTTTGCAGATCACCACGTTCCTTCAATGATGGAACGTCTCCGATGCACTCCCCATGCAGCATCGCCGCTCCGTCCCCATCATTTTCCACACCAGTCAAATTAGACATTAGAAATGTGGCACTCACCGTCTACTAACCACACCATCACCTTTGATCTTCCAGATATTGCATTCGTGTTATATTACCGAAACTGATCCTGTATCCAGCCCCTAAATCCCACCACTATATGCACCGGCTGATACATCTTATTTCGATATTCGTTGATCCACTGCCGCTTTCCGAGATATACTTGGGCAGTTTTATTGATCTGTCATTTTTGCATGGTATACACCACACAGCGTTCATCTATCGACGTACACTTACCTGTGACTTACTCTACCATCCCTCTTGCAGAACTGAACACCTGTATATTGGCTGTAACCACATATTCAATATTGATTTGTCTTCCAATTCCGCCTTGCCATTTCGTACCAACCCTAAATGAAGTTAACAGTTTGCTGCAGGCTCACCTGTTTTCCTCCGGCACTTCCCTAACACCAGCACTCTGGCAGTCTTTTAGGATTTTTCTTAGTTAAGTCAGAACCCACTCCCGTACAGAGTCTATAGCCCCTGGTCCTCGGTTTGTGACACGATAGTGAATATACTCGGCAGCGCGCAAAGCAGAACTCAAAACGCCGGAGCGGGACAACGTGTGTATTGGAGGAGTGCAATGGCGTGCAGACGACGTACACAGGCGGAGCAAGTGGCGCCACCAAAAACGGCAATTGTTCAAATAAACAAATGTTAGTCTTTGTCATCGAGTGCTTTATTGGTAGCACTACAGGGGTCTCCCCTTAGAAGGCCGACGCAGTTGGGCTTCGACCCGTGATGGGTACGTCGGCTTCAGTGGCGAGAGGTTTTCCATGCTTCCCGCCGCGGTCGAACACAACAGCGAAGCCAGCACAAGCTGTTCTCCATGACTCACACTGGTCGCTGTGCGTCGATCACAAAATTGCGTCCTCCTCGAAATGTTTTTCGACCGTGGTAGATCCTGTTTGTGACCTGGCAGTGGTGGTTGTGTTGTAGTATTTGTCTTTGTCGGCGTATCCCAAAGCTCCGTTTCCCTGTGGTTGTTATTGACTTCGTAAACGAGCCAGCGTCCGGCGTCAAATGAGTCCAGTCGCGATCCAATGAGCGTTGTGTTGGAGCCATGCGAGATCCTGGAATTTCCTATGGTTCTGTCTGACGGGAAGAGCTGGAAGGCAAGAAACACAAGGAAGCTGCGCCTCAAGGCGTGATCGGATTTTCGACTGAGGGGGGACATAACGGCGCAATACAGGCTGCCACCACCCTCGTCGTGATAACCACGTGGTCGTGCATTCATGCATAATAGGACTATGTACAAGTTGAATATGAAGAGTAAACTTAAATATATACAACTGTTACGCATTCACAAAACCTCGTTGGCTTTCGCAGCTCGCGGCCGCATCGATTTCACCTGTTGACGGGTGCAGCTTTTCCTTCCATGGAGTTTGGTGTTGCAACAGGTAACGAGGGGTCGTTAGTGGGGGTAACAGGGGCTGGCTCGGGACGACTAACCGAAGGTTGTGAGCAGGTGGGGACACTGAGAGGGTTGTTCGAGGTGGGTCCTGCCTCGATGAAGGCTGGTTTGAGGCGGTCTATGCTGATGGTCTCTTTCCTGCCCTCGACGTCCACCACGTATTTCTTTTCCATTCGCTGGACGACGCGGAATGGGGCCAGAGTAAGCCGCTTGTAGTGGTGATTGCACTGCATCCACTCGAATGAAAACATGGCTGGCGGTCGCTAGATTGGTAGGTATGTAGTTGCTGAGAGTTTGCTCTCGTGGTGGGGTGGATGTTGCGACTATCCCGATGTCTAGGGCTGTGAATCTAGCAGTAACTTAGTTTCTCTAGCTACACGCACGATATGGGCAGAACACGATTACGGGCAGCAGAACAAATTCCAATCGAATAACCGTGTTTATCGATGATTCGTGGTTCTAAATAATACAATAAACATAAAAATACAGCAAATAAAGGACTTACAGCCAGGTGAGAAACCAAGAACAATGGGCAGTAAGCTTCCGAAAATCGGGACAGCGCAGAAAATAAAAAACGGTCCACTTAGCAGGCAGCTGAACGAAACTGTAGCGCAGTTCGGTTGCGGTACAGTCAATAAATCAAGAGCGTTTATCGTCAAAGATCAATAAATCGATTACAAACGCGTGAATTAGACTGTGGTTGCAATGGTAAAAAGTGTCATTAACAAATAAGTACAAATGAGCTAAGTCTGTGGAGTAAACAAAGGCACGTGTCAACATGAATGGGCGGATCCGGCACTAGATCTGTTAATGCCGTTGACGTATGACGGCCAATAGTGAAGTGCACTGACAGAAACGATAAGACTGGGAGTTCGAGCCTCCGCTCGGCAGTACAAATGAAACACTCAGAAAGATTATATAACAGTAAAAGTGTAGACTTTCGGGAAAACAAGGTTACGAACAAATACGTGAACTGTTCATGTAATAAGTACCATGAAACTCAAGTATAAACTGATGTGATACCTTAGAAACAGGGAAAATACATTACGAATGTCCGGGGTTCACGATGCATGTACTCACTACTAATAATTAACTAAACAGAAGACAAAAGGACAAACTCTAATTACGATTCGTAATTAACAGTGGACTTTATCACCCGCATTTGGTGTGACAACCGTTTTACGTAATCCCAGTAATTAAAACTCACAGGTGGTAATGGATAAACCAACTCACCCGGAAGTCATAGTGTGCAACCATAAGCCAGTTCAGTCGCCGTAACACCCATATCAGCTTTAACGGTGTTACGCAGTCCTAACAGAACGATCGGCAAAACTTCACTTCATAATGGGTTATCACAAGCACGAAGGGCAGCTTTCAGCTGGCGATGGAATTGCTCCACCGTGCCATTAGCCTGAGGATGATAGGCCGTCGTCTTGTTGTGTCCGCGGCCGAATGCTTTCAGTAGCTCGTGGAAGGCGCCGTCAAAATGAGAACCGCGGTCAGTGGTTGTGATAGCAGGGCAACCAAACTGACTCACCCAACCGATTAGAAATGCCTTTGCAGCTTCCTCTGAGGTTGGACAAGGAATAGATATGACATGAGTCCAGCGGGTGAAACGATCTACACAAGTGAGGATGTAGACGCAGCCATTGGATGGTGGAAGGGGCCCCACGAGATCCACATGCACATGAAGGAAGCGTGCCTCCGGCCCACAGAATGCGCCTAACGTAGATTTGGTGTGAGGATGTATTTGAACTCGAAGGCATTGGAGACAAGCACGGGCCCAAAGACGTACGTCACGTTTGACGCAAGACCAGACGACTCGCTCGGTGACTAGTTTCACTGAGGCGGTTACACCAGGGTGCGATAAGTTGCGGAGGCTGATAAAAACTTGTCGGCGAAAACTGGCAGGAACTAGTGATCGGGGTCGACCCCGTGACACATCGCAAATGATAGTTACGTCCGAAGTTTGAAGGGCCACTGGCACCAGGTGCAAGGAGCTGCTGTTTCTGAGTTGCTCTACCTCAGAATCTGTTGTTTGGGCTGCGGCGATTGCTTCTAGGTTTGTGCCCATGGGTAGGGGGTCGTCGATATTGTGGACGCGTGAGAGTGCGTCCGCTATGGGACTGTTTGCCCCAGAGACGTGTCGAATGTCCGTGGTAAACTGCGAAACATAGTCTAAGTGCCGAATCTCGTGTGGCGAAAATCTGTCAGAAGCTGATTGGAGGGCGTAAACTAGTGGTTTATGATCTGTGAACACTGTGAACGTTTGGCCCTCGAGTGTGTGCCGGAAGTGTCGGATACCCAAATAGATTGCCATTAGTTCTCTGCTGAGTGTATTATATCGGGATTCCGCAGGCTGGAGACGCTTGGAGATGAAAGCCATTGGTTGCCATGAATTGTTGACGAATTACTGCAACACTGCTCCAACAGCCGCGTCTGAAGCATCTGTTCCTAATGCCAGGGGAGCAGAAGGATCGGGATGTGAAAGGAGTGCTATATTGGCGATAGCTTCCTTGGTCAAAGTAGACGCTGCGTGCGCCGTGTCGGGAAAAATGGATTTCCGCTCACCTCCATGAAAAAGGTCTGTTAGAGGCTGCACTACTTCGGCACAGTGTGGGATAAAGCGGCCATAAAAGTTAACCAAGCCAGAAAACTGGCGCAATTGTCGGTGAGTGTGAGGCTCAGGATAGCCGCGAATTGCCGCTACCTTGTCAGGCAGGGGCTGTATGCTCCAGGCTGAGATTTCGTGACCTAGGAACGTGATGGTCGTCCTACCTAATTCGCACTTGGTAGGGTTAATCGTTACACCGTGTTGGCTAAGGCGCTCAAAAAGAGCACGCAGGTGTGCCATATGCTCTTGTTCTGAAGAACTTGCCACCAAAATATCGTCTAAGTACACTTAGACATTCTTCAAACCGCGTGTTGCTTCATGCATAAACATCTAAAAGGTTTGGGCTGCATTGCTGAGCCCAAAAGGCATGCGCAAAAACTCGAATAGTCCGAATGGAGTTGTGACAGCGGTTTTAGGGATGTCAGCTTCTGCTACCGAGATTTGGTGGTAGGACCTAACGAGGTCGATTTGTCTGAAAACGGAACAACCAGACAAGGTAGAAGTAAGCAATTGAGTATGTTGAATAGAGTACCTGTCTGAGATAGTAGCCTGCTTGAGGGCCCTATAGTCACTGCAGGGCTGTAACACACGTTTGTGCAATGCGTAGCCAAATTCGCAACGGATCCCGAAATCAAAAGGCGATTATCCGTGATATTCTACAATACTAGATTATTGAATGAACAATGACACCCAAAGGATACAAACCTCAATAATGAGATCACAAGGACTCAACAAGCGAGAAACCGAATTGCAGCGTGCGAGCAAGGAGCACGTGCGTCACGCAGGTCCAGAACAAGGATATGACAAATACGCGCTCTGGGCGCGAACAAACAACATTTGGTCCATAAAAGCAAATAGTTCGTAAAGACATGTCAATAGTGTAAGCAAGTGATTGATGTTAAGAAAAACACTGAATCGCAAAGGTTTTAGGGGATTTTCTACGACCGGTCGTTACACCGCTCACCAAAATCCTCCCGAATCCTTAGCTGAGTCAAAGGTTTGGTACAAAGGTACTGGTCCTTCCTACCTACCTAGGCCCTGCTGTCAGTGCGCGCGTCTAATGCTTGTCGTCAACGTTCTACTCGTGGTCGCACCCAATCCGTTGGCCACATAGACGCGAGGCTATTCAACACCTTCCACGAGAAAAACTGACCGATGGCGGGCGTGAAGGGGAAACATAGATGCTGTCCTTGGGAGGGCTGTCCTGCCCTGGCCGTATGTGCTTGCGTGAGGGTGTGTATGATGTAAACGCCGCTACCTTCCACATATGCAGAGGACATTTCAGTAACGCCAACAAAAGCAAATTGCGAACACCGTCACACGTTTGATAGGGGTTGCGGGACATAGCGTGCATCGGGTATGTGCGTATGTGTCTGGATGTATAATGGAATCACAAGTATCACTACACGTCAAAGGAGGACTTTCTGCAACGTCAACGAAAGACTGTGAGAACCGTAACGTGTTTGACTGGGACTGCTTGGCACAAACTAGTAAAATGCAGGCATGTGTGCATGACCTAAGCTCCGCTACTTCTATACGCAATGTCGTGTCGTGTGATAAGCTAAGGTTTGGACAACTAACTCCATAGTAAATCGTGAACACCGTATGAAGTTAAACGTCAATATACTTCGAAGTCGATTTAGAGGGTTGGGTCCTACGGGAGAATGCATGAGGAATAAATAAATGAATTCAGCTTCATATGATATCAGCAGGCATGGATATAGCTTAGTCTGTAGCGTCGACCTCGCCCACTTCACTGTCACCTTCAAGCAGACATCTTACGGATATCTCGCGATACGTCTCCTTTGTTCGTTCCCACCACCACCGTGCGCACGAGGCCCTCGATTTCTGTACGGCAGTCCTTGATCGCTCCAACCGGCCAATCGTCTTTATTTAAGTGGCTCTCTACGAGGATGACCACATCGCCGCGTCTGAACGACCTCTGTTTGGAGATCGGCTTTTGCCGAAGCTGCAGTGTCGGTAATTACTCCCCCGTCCATCGTTTCCAGAAAGCCTGTGCCAGGTGGTTCACTTGTTTCCATCCAACGATGTACTTTCCACGCAGGGTTTTCGGTGTGGTTGCTCCTGCGTTTGGCCGAAGTATTAACAGGTCGTTGGGGGTGAGTGCCGGTTCGCCTTCCGGGTCTGGGACGATCGGCACCAAGGGTCTGTTGTTCAATATGCGTTCTACTTCTGTTAGCAAAGTAGTCAGCCTCTCGTCATCAAGGGTTCTTTGTGAGATCAGGGCCGTGAGTATTTTCCTAGTCGATCGTATCAGCCTTCCCCAAACGCCACCACGATGACTGGCATAAGGTGGGTTGAAGTGCCATTCCATCCCCTTTGCCACGGTCTTGTTTTGTATCTTGGTGTGGTCCAGGCGGTTTCACCATTTCTCAAACTCTTTGTGGGGCCCAACGAAGTCCGAGCCATTGTCTGAATATACTTTCCTGGGGACGCCCCGCCTCGCGATGAACCTTTGAAAGGCCATTAGAAATGAATCGGTGGTCATATTATGCACTACTTCAAGATGGACTGCTCTGGACTGAAACGTGTTATCATGCAGCCGCACCTCTTTTGGGTGCTCCTTTGCTGTCGTACAAGTAACGGGCCAAATCAGTCGACGCCATTTTCCACGAACGGGCACCATCCCGGTTGAACTCTCACGGCTGGAAGGGGGGCCATCATTTGTTGGCCTGCTACCGCCCGCCGGCGACGACAAGTGATGCAGTTGCCTATGACTCGCTTGACCATCGCTGGTCCCTTTTTAACCCAAAATCGCCGACGTATATTGTTCAATAAGTGGTTCAAACCTGCGTGTCCTTCTTCTCGATGTACATGGTCTATCAGGAATGTCGTTATGTAGTGGTCACCAGGGACTATTATGGGGTGCTTTGTTTCGTACTCTAGATTTGAATTCGTCAGCCGCCCTCCAACTCTCAGTAGTCCGTTGGCTCGCATGGAGTTTAGTCTTCGGATACTGCTGTGCAACAGCCTGCTTCCTTTGGTGTTATCATCTATTCTGGCTAGCTCGCGGGCCTCGAACGGGAAAGCGCCTAGTTGCTGTAGGTGTAGAACGTCGAGTTCGGCTTGATTCAGCTCACCCGGTAGTATCGTCCCCATGTTCAATGTGTTTTGTGGTCCAGCGCTTTTCATAATCAATAAGAGTACTTTGTATCGTGTCCACCAGACCACGGCTCTTAACATTTTTGTCCAGTTGGGAAATTGGTACGGTTTTTCTATCAGGCTTACGCTTCCCGTGAAGTTTGTGGACAGTATCAGTCTTTTAGTCTCGATATCGCTATCATCAGCCTTAGGCATTAATAGCGTTGGCCACTTCTCTTTAGCTGCGGTTGGGAAGTCCGGTTCCAATGTCCACATCCGCAACATCTTTAGTGTTCTCAGGCCCCTTGAGCAGAAGTCGGCCGAGTTACTGGCGGATTGTACATAGTGCCATTGATCGGTTTTAGTCGACTCGTGGATTACAGTGAGTCTGCTGGCCACGAAAGTATTAAAACGAGTGTTAATGTTGCTTATGTAATAAAGTACCGTGGCTGAATCCGTCCAAAAGTTTGTTTCGCAGTCTATCTGGTCGAAGCATCTCCTAATCAGCCCCGCGGCTTTCACAGCTAGTACTGCTGCTGTCAGTTCCAGACTTGGAATAGACACCGTTTTCAGTGGAGCCACTCTCGCCTTTGTGAATAGTATCTGGCTGTGCCGCCCACCATTTACGTCCACCCAGCAGCCGTAAGCAACTATCCCGTAGCCTATTTCTGATGCATCAGAAAATAAGGGGAGTTGGCCATCGTTTGTGCACTTGATTCCTGTTAAGCATCTTTGTATTTTGATCTCACCAAAATGTTCCAAGCTGTGCAACCAGTCGCGCCATCGCTTATCGTCGTCATCCTGGAGAGGTTCGTTCCAACCCATCCGTCTTTGGCACAGCGATTGCACCAAGCACTTTCCTGGTGACAACCATGGCGAAACAAAACCTAGGGGGTCATAGAGGCTTGAGACTGATGACAGGGCTCCTCTCCGTGTGACTGGTCGTTTTGGTAGGTCCGGAGTGAAAATGAATTCGTCACCTCTGGGTTTCCCCCGAAGACCAAGCGTGCGCTCCGTTCGTGAAGAGGATCCCGAAAGCTCTCTCGTACACTCCATTTTCTCGGTCTTCGGTATAACATTGAGCACCTCCGGGCTGTTTGAAGTCCATTTAGTGAGGTTGAATCCTCCGGCATTTAGAGTGGCGATCAGTTGGGTCATATGGAGAATAGCAGCATTTGGGTCGTCGGAGGAACACAGAAAATAGTCGAAGTAGAAGCGGCCCATTGCTCTTCCTAGCAAATTGCTGGTGCCGCCAAAAAGCTTGAGGGTTTCCCGGAGGGCATAGTTAGCACAGAAGGAGATGATGCCGTCCCAAAGGGATTACCGGTCAGCCTGTACTCGTCAGGTGCGCAATTTGTGTCTTTCTTAGGCCACCAGGGAAGACGAAGTCGTCCCTATCTTTAACGGACATCTTTACCTGTAGAAACATTTCACATATGTCCGCAGAGACGGCTACTTTTCCTAGCCGAAAACGACATAAAACCTCGACTAGCGGTGTTGTCCAGTCTGAGCCCTGTAGTATATGGTCGTTCAGTGACCCTCCTTGACATTTCGCGGCACAGTCGAAAACCACTCTGACCTTCCCCGTTTTCTTTGGGTTCACGACCGGGTGATGGGGTAGGTACCACCTCAAATTTGCGCTGGTAACCGCTGTGTCTACTCTTTCCATGTAACCCAGGTCGATGTCATGTTGTATGGCTCGCGTGTATTCTATCCTTAATTGTGCTTCTCAAATTAGCCTGGTTTTGAGGAAACATAATCTTGGTACATCAAATTTAAAACGATGTATAAAGGTCAATTCAGCAACCGCGAAACGCTTATAATATCGATATGAGAAAAAATATAAAAGTGATATGGTAACAGAAACCAGGAATTTACCGTTCTTATGCCGGAAAAAGTGTATGTGTAAACGAATAAATGTGATTGAGGGACTTACGAGTGTCCTTCTAGGATTGAATTTGTTGTTCGGGCTCACCAGTTTAGGATTCTCCTCAGTTAAGTCAGGACATGCTCCCGTATAGAGTCTATATCTCGTAGTCCTCGGTTTGTGACACGATAGCGAACATACTCGGCAGCGCGCAAAGCAGAACTCAAAAGGCTGGAGCGGGACAACGTGTGTATTGGAGAAGCGCAACGGCGTGCAGACGACGTACACAGGCGGAGCAAGTGGCGCCACTAAAAACGGTAATTGTTTAAATAAACAAATTTGTTAGCCTTTGTCATCGAGTGCTTTATCGGCAGCACTACAGGCTCACCAATTTATAAGGCCGCTAAACCTCACCTCGCGGTTTCCCCAGTAAACGTGTTCTTCAGTCCTTTGTGCTACGTGGACCACCTGCACGTTACTGTAGTGCACGGCACTTCATGAGAGCGTTAACCAGAACGGTATTCTCCACGACCAGTGGGTGCGAGAAAGCGATTGGGGGGGGATAGTGGTTAGTGTCTACTTGATGGTGTGTTGAGAGAGTGCGCAGGAGCAACCGTCAAACAGAAACCGCGTCTGGCGGTCAGCACTCGGTTAAAAAATAAACGTGTTAAAAGCATGAACGGAGATGGCTATCGCCACAAGGTACAGCTCGATCCCAAAGCCAAACCGGAAAAATGTTTTGGGGCTGGTCTGATCCAAAATTTCCTGTCACGCTGTTTTCAGATGGGTCTATGAATAAGAGACGAATCTCCATAAAGTCGAAGCACTTGGCGATCGAAGAAGACGCTACTGTAAGTATCTGGACGAACTGGTGGAATGGTGCCAAGTCGTGGAAGCCTAACTGAACTGAACAGCGCGGCGGATAACAGCCTGGCCACTCCAAAATAGTTGATTCTGTGACCTTGAAGGAGTTTTAACAGCATTCAGCGGATTTTGAGAGGCAATTTGTCGTAGATCTCTCCGGAACACAAGCCGGATAATTCAGATCGCCGTTGACAATAATATTCAATCACTTATTTCTGTTACTATTTTTAGTGTCAGTAAGTGCGGATACTGCTTTACACTCCACAAAATCGGCCGGAGTAGCCTTGACCGGAGCTAGAAATCCATTAAACCAGCTGGGCATAAACGAAATTACGTCGTATTATGCGATTCGGAGTCAATCAAAGGAAGCCGCATTTCTGATAGTGTACTGGAAATTTCTGTGTCGGAAACTATGCAATATTATTCCTTGAAAATTCCACACAGGTAAGTATTTCAGAGCTGCTTGACTCGAACTTTCCCACTTCCCATTCTGTGAGTTGCGTTACACCGATTATTTCCCCCAGTTTGTAAGAAGCAGGTGTGGCTAGTGTGATATAATGATATATTAGTAGTGTTCATGTTCGTGTAAATACCACTGTCTGCAAACAGTCATATACACATTACTAGGGAAAAATATTGTGTAACTCAGCCTTTACAGAGATTTGTTGCCACAAACCCCGGGGTTTTAACTCAGTCAGAATAAATCATGACTATATTCATGATTCCTTATGTTTCGCCCCGATATTTTCTCACGGTTCTCGAGTCTGGGTATTCGAATGCTCGGTAGAACCTTGTATTTTCATGCCAACAATAGTTGATCTGATGTGACATCACAGTCACCCCAGGGGTTTATTTTTACTGCAAAAATGGTTATGCAGCTTAACATGGGTTTTGTTTAGTCTATTGAAAACGCTCGAGGGCGGCTAGTGAACGTGTCTTCTATTCGGTCTCACAGCGCAATACCAACGTTATCCCCTCTATCGAACGAATAGAGAAGACCCAAGTCGGTTTACAAATGCAAAGGTGTATTCTATATATCGTAGAACCGAAACAGTACCGATATGAGCGATACACCGAACGGATATAAACGCAACGGCTAAGCAGAAAGCGAACCGCGAGCGTGTACAATCGACGAAGGACCGAGAGTGAGAGTGATTCAAAACGCGGTCGACGGAAACCTCGGAAAAGCCAGTCCAGTAAAACGTACGCAACCGAACAAAACAGTGAGGTTGATGTCCAACGTCAGAAAAGATCGTAGAGAAAATAGATCCAAAATGATGTCCAGAAAACGGTCATTTTCTCAGAACGGTCGAGGTCACTACAAGTCCTTAGGTTGAGGAAGGTCTAAAACATAAAAATTTAATGCTGTTGTATCAAAACAGTTTATGGCTTATTGGCCTGATCGGCACAAAGTGAGAGCATTTATAAGTTTCTGATTGCTCTCGCTTTCAGTAGAGTAATATCATGCTATCCATCAAAGTTGAGATTTTTTCCATCTGTAGATCAGTTTTGGGGTTTCAGATGCCATTTTCATATAATAGTTTTTCATGCACAATTTAGTTATGCAGGAAAAACCTGTAGTAAAAACGTTTTGTGACCCCCCAGAAGTAGACCCAGAAAGATTCCTTATGGGATGTTTTATTATGTGGTATAAGTTGGAAAATCTCGCGGTTTACTTAAAGCGTGATCTAAAATATGTAAGTATACTTTCACTTATTTGCAAAATACTACGGCTTACAAGGATAGGAGAGTACGTGGGCCGCTCTAATCAGCACAGTCAAACCGAAATCCTTTTGGCCAATAAGGCAAGACTGAGGGACTACTTGGGGCGACATCATTACATTTTTTGGGAAGCGATAAAATCAAATGGAATCAAGTTAATTGATTGCTTTTTGAGCCCGGCGGTGAATAGTCAACAGCTACATAATTATCAAAAACAGATATGTTCAAAGAAAAACACATGGAAAAGGAGAGAAATATTCATCCTAACGGGTTTCCAGTTCCTTTATGACAGTGTTGGGGTTGATAAGAAATCCGGTAACCGTTGATGATTTGTAAATAGTGATGCGGGCAAACAAATGTTTGTAGCTAGACTTGGTGAAGGATGTGGAAAAATAATTTGTTAAGAGCTGGATAAGAAGAATGTGATTTGTCATCGGGTATCTTTGAAGCAAATGGTTGGCGTGCATGTTGATTTTGGGATATATTTTGAAAGAACTGACCACAGGAGATCCCACTACAACGATAAGGATATTTTATGGGACTGATTATAAGTTTAATGACTTTTACAGGCAAACCTGGGAAGATTACAAGAGAAGCATGGAGCTTAAGTGGCAGGATACATGCGAATATACAACGTCTGGGTAAATGGAGGGGAGTAGAAAGAATTCGGACAGCACGTGAAATGTTAAACGTCAATATCATTGGAAAACTGCTGACATAATGAGACCAGGGAGGGTCACGTCTGATAGCGACTCCGAGATACTTGTTAGGTGATGTCCTAGCAGTGTGAACATCGTTTATGAATAGGTTGGAATTGGATACAAAAAACTGGAATACTCGGTGCTATTGTGAAGACACAGTAAGATATAGGAGCACTTGGGATGGTTCATTTCTAAATTTAGACCAGAAGACCAGTTTGTGAGTTCAATGACCCTGCTGTAAGTGTTCCCAGAGGGCTAATGGAGTGAAGCATACCGTGAGTTACTTCATCAGAATAATTCATAGGCAAACTGTCATCGTATATGGACACGGAGGAGGCGATTAGTAGAGGGGGAGGGTGACAGAATGTGAAGTTATGACGTCAGTAACGGCGTTTTCGTTACACTCTGAACCTCGGTTGGCCCTGACACTGAATGACAGAATGGCCCCTTGTAAATCAACCGATGTAGAAAAAGTGTTGAAGAGGTTTTTCCGTTAAATTGATGAATAGTTGACGATTGTAAAAGTGGTTAGAGAGTAAATGAATATGGGATTTACTAAACCCGCGGTCCTCAAGCGCTTGGAGTAGTTAGCATCTGTGGACACAATTAAATGCATCATTGTATTGAAAAAGTACATTCTGACTATCTGACTTTTGCGGTCCAGTGGGGACAAAATAGAGTAGTTGAGTGATGCTAGAACATCCGGTGTCGAGCGAGAGAATCGGTATGTAAACTGGTTGGCATCTAAAACATTGAGCTGCGTGGAGATTCTACGCGGAACTAACTTTCCAAAGACTTAGAGAGTAGGGACGCAATTATGATGGTCGTCTTTTAGGCACCGGAATGATAGAAGCCACTCACCAGCAGCCAGGAATGTGCTTTCCAGTTAAACATCGGTTGGAGACAATGTTCTTGCGCACTCCTTTAAGATTGTCGCTAGCAGACCTTCTGTACCGTTTAGCATATCAAAACTCACAATGGAAGTTTCCCGGAATTCAATGATCATCTGTGTTATTACTTGCGGATCATGAATCATATGTTTCTGCCTCAAGTTGCCTACAACTGCCCACAGCATTGAGCAGTGTGCTGCTTGGGTATCACGTAGTTTTCACGGCTTAAAAATGTTCTTTTCTTAGACGAGAGGTTACAAAAGTCAATAAACTAACATCCTAGGATGTAACAATATGCCATAGTTTAACGAGATTTGAAGTTAAATACAGGCCGCTGCATTTTCGGTTTGTTTGAAAACGGTCCCCGAAATGTCCCTCCGGTGTTTGAAACTCGGTTATTCTGGGACTACTTTGAGGTTTTCCGGGAGTATTTTCTGACTGGGATCGATAACTTATGAGTTAATTGGTTAACCCAGTTGTCATTAAAAGTGTCCTACTAAAGCGACAAACTTACATAAGAACCAACTCTAAAGACCTTCGTGGAAGATATCTTTTTTATTACATGCTTGGGCTTGGGTGTAGTAGAAGGGTATACTCCATAGCCATGAAGGCCCACTGCACTGTTGGGGATTATCGGCTACCAGACCCTAAGACTTAGATTGGAGAACCACATTAGGTCCCACTGAAAACTGACATGAGAATAAACTTTAAAAACACTATAGATATCCTGTGGTTGCCAGTTAGTCTAATGGTGTGATAAACATTTTTACATGCTTACGCGTGAGTGCAGTATATGCCCCATAACTTCGAAAGCCCACTGTACTAGTGTGCGGATTTTGTCGCAGATCTCAAAACATGGAAATCCGTCAAGATATCCAAGAAGCCGACCTGTCCTCGCGCTGGCATTAAATACGGAAAAGTAACGTAACTAGGCTGAGTTTTAGGGTGGTGCAGTGTAAAATGCGGGGTAAGCAAACGTGGTGAAATGTGCACGTCATAGTGCGAAAATAAAACTCATCGGAGTTTTGAAGACACAACAACCGCAGCTGATGTTGACTTTGATCCAGCGATCGAACGGATAGAAAAGATAAAAGTAAAACATGACCTTATAGACTCGGCCAAAGGTTTGGTTGCACTGTCTTTTTTATTGCACATAAAGTGATTTACAGTAAAGGGGGTAAACCCCATAGTCAAAAAACGCTGTAAAGGGAGTGTGTGTGGAAAACATTCAAGTAAGAATAAGTTTGTTGACCCTGATTTTGAAAACAGGAAGACTGTAAGTGGTTGGAAATGCGGGAAGAGGGAGTGTTCCTGAGCTTTGCATTACGAGGAATAAAGGAAGGATGGAATAAAGAAGTTCGACATCTAGGGGCAGAGACCTGATATGGGTGACTGATCGCCTGCATACGAGATGAACGAGAGGAAATCATGGGAGGGAATTGCCGAAGCGAATTCTAATGAACAAAAATCAGAATAATCACGGTAGAAAACAGATAATGATGCAACTTCCCGGCTACGGGCCAGTGGCTGGAGAGTGGAGGTTAGGGAGGGAACATTGATTAATCGGACAGCCATTTTTGAACCCGATCAAGAAAAGAAAGAGCGGTAGACAAAGCTCCATCTAATTCATGGCATCAGTACTTAAGAGTCGGGGGACTTGAACTTTGCGCAACAGGAGAAGGTGAGGGGGTGTAAAAAACCGCCTGACGCGTAATAGAAAGCCAACTTTGCGCGCAGCGTAAGAAGCAGGCGTAGACACAGACCAAAAAAGAGATGAGTTTATGGATAGGCCTATTAAGGAAGGTGATCCTGTTAAGCGAAGGGGAGCTGGGCCAAAATGCGGATGAGAAGAATAAGAGAGATGCCTAAATGACAGAAACAGAAGTTTTTGAAGCATTGAAACAGACATTGTTGGTGGGTTCCCAAGGGGAGATTCGTTTTAGATCCGAAGCAAGAAGTGCAATAAGAACAACATGATCGTGGGTGATGTTGAAGCTGGCCTGGCGCTTGTTAAGGTAAAAAAGGTAACAATGGTGAGTAGCATCATCGGCAAGTCAATGAAATGGGTTGGAGGTTAGAAATAGATCATCAATAAAGAGATTAGAGAAGGTGGGTGCAAGTGGGGAACCTCGAGGAACAACATTCGCAGAGAAGCTAAAGCCCCATCGACTCGAACAGAGATGATTCTTTTGCTGAGGAAACATGTCACCTATAATACGAGAACCGGACGAGACCCGAAATGAGACAATCTCGAAAATAAACCATCATGCCAAACTCGGCGGAGGGCTTTTGAGGTGTCCAGCGAAACCAAGTAAGCTTGTCCGTGGTCATTGAGTGTGGCCGACTAGAAGTGTGAGATGACCACTAGTAGGTTGCCCATAGAACGACGCGGGCGGAATTCATATTGACGATCACTCAGCAGACCTTCACGTTCAAGAGACGGAGACAGTTGGTCGGAGATAACGGTTTCAAAATCTTCCGAAAGGACAGAATTGAGAATGATGGGACGATAATTGTTGTGGTCAGAAGAGTCATCACGTATGGGGATAGGAAAAATAATCGCGCTCTTCCACGAAGAGGGGAAAGTTTTTTGATTTAGGGAAGAAAGGACTAGGCGACATAAAATGGGGGCTAACTTTGGAGCACATCTTTTTGGGACGACAGGCGGAATACCTTCCGGACCGGGTGTTTTGGGAACATTCAAATGAAACAGAACTTGGCGAACCTTCCTGGTAGTTATTACTGAAAAAAGCATGGTTTTGCGAGACCAAATGGGTTTCTCCGCATCTGTCGGGGACAGATGAGCAGACGTGCGAAGCAAAGCTAAGTAGGTTTGTATTGGTTGGTGATTTCTGAGCTTGGCGTTTAGGTCGCAAACGCTTCATCACCAGTCGAGGTGACATCGTCAGTGGGTGCTGACGGTCACTGATATTCATGGATGGGATGAAACAAAACAAAAAAAACAGGCCACGTAGATAGATCAATACAAGTTGAACTCCAACGCATACCTTTCTGCTATGTCATAGACCGACCACTTCGACCTCCCTTCCAGACCGGTGGTAGCCGTGCGGTTTACAGCGTTTGATTACCACCTCGCAAGTCCGAGATTCGAATCCCCGCCATCAGCGGTTACTTCGGTGGTAACCAGCGTCCCACTGTCATCTGGATCGTTACCACACCTGACTTATTGGGGTCTTATGTGGTTCTCCACTATAAGTCTCAGAGTCTGATTGTCGGTTATCACTAATAGTGCAGTGCGCCTTTGTAGCTACAGGATATATACTCCTTCCACTGCACTCATGGGCAAGCATGTAATAAAAAAAGAAGAAGGTATGTAAGTCGTTAGAAGAGGATTGCAAGTGGTACCATCAGGACGATACAAGAAGCTTGTGAATACAAGAGCGCCACTGATCGCGACACCTAGTCGTGCTTTCTAATATATTAAACCTCTGAGTGGGTAATCTCTCGGATCCCTCTGAGGATACCCTACACACCTCAAATGGCCAAGTCCACTAGTTGGTCTTTTTACGTAATGAACTGACCACCCTTATTCATCTTCCAACTACTACCCGCTTCGGTGAACAATGCGCGCCGAGGAGCCCCATCGGGCAACATACCCAACACATCTCCCAAACCCATCTTAGCTTGGTGAGTTTTGGTGCTTTGTCTAGAGATTTGTTTCATTTGCCTAATGCTCCAAGCCTAACCTCAGCATCGGTCCCACGGTGTTCCCACCAGATTCGAATAATGCTACTAAGACATCGGTGTTCCAATACAGATAACCATTGCGAATCCATTACCCGAAATGGTGATGTTCCGGAGCTATGAATAACTGGCCTAGCTGTTGCAGCGTACACTGGACCCTTGACAGATAAGCGGATGTCACGTCGATGCCACAGATGATTGAGGTTGTTAGAAGCCGAACTAGCCTTCTATATACACGAAGACACTTCACCCGACATCCAACCTCCGGGTAAAATGTAGTCGCCGAAGTAAGTAAACTTATCTACTAGGTTTATAGTCTTCCTAGACATCAGTAGGTTTGGTGTTGGACAATTTCAATCCGGACAGAGCAAAACAATATACTAACGGGGCGCGTCCCCAGGTTGCGGATGGGGAGCGGCTGATCTCACGGTTAACCGTGATTAAGGTAGACGATCAGCAGCAGCGCTTGACGATGTGGTAGGATTTTCGCTTGACTAGCGTTCTCCACTCCAAAACACCGCAAATCTGCTGACGGTGCCCTGACGTAGCGAGTGAGGCCCGTCACTAAATAAGGTCATAGCTTCTCTTCGTGTTCCACTTATTTGACAAGATTTCTTAGGGTAGGCAAATGAACCGTACACTGGCCATCGGGTCATCTGAACAAACGCTGCTGCCGCGCAGGAAGCGCTTTGATGCGCAATGGCCATAGGTACATCCTCGAATAAAAGGCCTACTCCGGACTGGGCGATTGAGTAGACCAGCATTCCACAACGTAAACAATGACAAATACTATTACGACTGAGTGTATTTTCATGCGTACTGGTGGTTTTCACACCAGCGCATGCTCTCTTATACCGCACATGTAACAACTTGTTTCCCCAACCCTCTTTTTACTTCCAGCATTTTATCACTTCCAACGGGAACTTCGGTCAACCGCATTAGTTTTAGTGATTCCGGTGGAGATCCTAGCCATGTATTTGGTCTTCCTTCCTCGACTAGCTTCCAATTTCCAGCGAATCCGCCACCACTGGCTGGTGTTTTTCTTCCTAGATGCCCATTTAAACCAGCCACGTTCATCGTAAGAACCTCAGTGCGTATAGGTGTAGCTCGTACGCTTGAAACCCTTGCCGTATATTTGTGTTGCATTCAAGAGACTCGCACTCAAGATTCCAGTTCCATCGTTCGATTGACGCCCTGTGTGAACCCACTGTGAAGTTTCACTTATGCCTTTCTGGGGACCCTCAA
Source organism: Fasciola hepatica (assembly GCA_948099385.1). NCBI lineage: Eukaryota > Metazoa > Platyhelminthes > Trematoda > Plagiorchiida > Fasciolidae > Fasciola > Fasciola hepatica. Next base: position 30,627,017 of record CANUEZ040000043.1, on the reverse strand, counting down.
GCCGCAGTTCCCGGTCTTGTTGGCGTTAATCTGGATCCCTGTAGACTGTCGGTTATGTGCAGTGAGACTTAGTGTCGTACAAAATGAGTAGTTATGAGACGTGACTTTGATGTTCACAACAAGAACTGGCTTCTGTACTCTTTAGACACTACGGCTGTGGGGTGCAAAGCCGAAGCTTTCGCTTTGGTCAACAATCTAAGTCAACTCGTTGACTTTTCCACACGCATTTCCCATCGGGCTGGCGATCGTGCACATACCCTAATCTTCTCACTTTCTTTCCCTCTTTTTATCGCATATTAACTCCCTTCTCCTACTTGGATCACCGAACCACCACATTTTCCTCTCAGTTCCTATGTGCAACTCCACCTCTCTCAACTGGGACAGTTTTCGTGACTTCCTGGCCTCCTATCCTTGGGGTGACTGCTGCTTTACTTATGTTTATACCTCCTTTTTAAACTTTACTGAGACTGTTCTTCAAGGCATGTTTTTTGATTCCACATTTTCCGAAACCCGGCAAACTACGTTTTCCTGAGTGGTCTACCCACGCCTGCAATCGCACTGTGCGCTTGAAGAATTAAGCTTTCAGATGGCGGTGCCGCTCCTTTGCCCCTCAATACCACAGTCTCTTCGTGCAGGCCAAAAACTAATGCTTGTTTTCCATTTTGAACCCGTGATCGTTTCATCGGCTACAAAGCCGAATGTCGAGCTTATTCTTCTACTTGTAGCCGAGCATTTTGGTCTCTCGCTAGTGCTGTTTCTCGTCTTTTTTACCTCTCCAACTTCTCCACTATCTGTAACTCCTCTGACCTTCTGATCTATGAACTTCATGAGAAGGCCGAGATTTTTGCTTCCCGGTTTGCCTCTAATTCCACCATACCCGACTGTTCTATTCTCCCGCTTCTAGCTACTTTTACTAGCTGTTCTTTTATTCCCCTCATCACAATCAGAAAGGTCCTCTAGACCTTACAATTACTCAACCAAAACAAACCACCTGGTCCGGACAATATTCCACCTATCGTTCTGAAGATATGTACTCTAGAGTTGGCACTGGTTTTGCGTCATCTTTTTAGCCTTTCCCATCAATGCGGTGTTTACCGCCCCATGGAAAAGAGTCGTAATTCTTCCTAGCTCCAAACGCGGCGACTCATCCGACCCGAACAACTGCCGTCCTGTTTTCCTAACTTCTGTCATCTCGAAAGTTATGGAGACCATAATTTCCGACCAGCTGCGACCATTCCTCGGGCGCAATGAACTGCTAAGAAATCGTAAATACAGGTCCCGGCCTCCTCGATTCACAGGTAATCTGCTAGCTGTGGTCTCGCATTCCTAGTTGGTAGCACTCGATAACCAAGGAGAAACACACCTGGTCTCACTAGACATATTAAGGCTTTTGACCATGCCTGGCACAATGGTTGTCATCGACTAACCGACGAGTAACTTTGGGAGAATCACCTTGTGATTCTAAATGTGTACTCTTCGTCCATGCACGCTCCTCACGATTCAAATGAAATTAAGGTGATGGACCTAATGTGGAATGTTGGAGTATAGGTATTATTGGGCAAGAGAGTACCGCGTGCGCATACCTGATGAGCGGCAACAACTACGAAACCGGTCGTGGGCTTCTGGGGGAATTTTATTCTGTCATTCAGACACAATAACTTACTTCCTACGTCAACAATAGTTTACTGTCTAAACTGTCCACTTTTCGGTTCCTTGCAGCCCTTTTGGACGTCGAGTTTTCTCAGTACTGGTTATCTCCGTTCGATTCGATGGGGGTACAACCACAACCTTTTCCCGTTGATGCTGGTGTTTCTCAAGGTTCTGTACTTCCACTCATCCTCTTTCTGCTTTTCATTAATGATCTCCTATCTACCACTGCCAACCTCATCGATGCTTTTACGGACGATGACATTCTGCATTACTGCCTTTCGTACCCCACCTCCCGCCATGCCACCGCCAACATCGACTGAGACCGTTATTTTTTTGTAACATCGCTCATTTTGGACCTCTGACAGACCTCCTCTTAGGGCTGTCAATATCGTTTTCTCTTCAATGCTTCTAAAGCATTTCAAGTTTTCTCAAACGCCATTTCCTTTCTCTTCATTTAAGTTCCAATTCGCTTCCCCGTCGTTCCTTCTCTTACTGCACAAAGCTCAAATTCGTCCCACACTTGAATACTTCTGTCATGCGTGGGTTGGAGCTTCGTCTTTTTTATCTTCTCGATCGGGTCCAACATAAAGCCATTCGTCTGGTAGGTGACCCAGTTTTAACATCCAATATGCAGTCGCTTGCCCTTCGCCAGGCAGTTGCTTCATCGACTCTATTCTACCGCTATCATTTTGGGTTTTGTTCCTCCGAGCTTGCCTCGTTTCTATTCCCATTAGTTTTCAACGTCAATTTCGAGCGCAGGCAGATACTCACCCTTATTGGGTTTCTGTAGCTCGATTTTCAACCTCAACCTTTCAGTCTTCTTTTTTCCCTGGACGGTTAAGTTATGAAAAACCCTTCTCGTCTTTATCTTTCCGCTCTCCTACAACCTTTCTCTTTTCAAAAGCGGAATCAACAAACTAGGTTTAACTTGAACATTCCCTGCAAATCCTTCTTACAGTATGTTTCCGAATTGTGGGATTTACCCTTTTTACTATAATCCACTTTTCGTGTAGTAAAATTAGGGAGGTCCCATTTGAAGATAATATCGAGGTGCTTCACTGATGAATTGATTCCAGTGCGCTCACTATTTATGAACAGTGGTGGAGTGGATTTTAGATTAAAATACCTAGTCCCTTTGTAAAGACAAAACAAGATATCTGAAGACTTGGAGGGATTCATTTGCAGGTTGTATATGAAAGACCAGTGAGCGAGCTCAGTTTTGCTGTCCTGTAGAAGAGGTTGTATCGACTGATTAGTATACGAGATACAGAGAATCACGTCGTATGCAAATTCATTAAGCATACAGTCATCCTGGACAGGCATGGAGGAGGTATATTGCCGTTGATTACAGACTTCGAGGGACACGGCTCAGTTCTCCGTAAACGCAGTACAAAACAACAACAAAATATCAAAACGTGTACGGTGGAAACAAAAAGGACAAGCGTTTCTTTTACTGAGTTACCGCTCTCTCCTATGCTGCTGCGCTTTATCCTTTCCGTTATTTTACTATTGTCATGTTGGTACCAAGCCTGATATATATTTTGTCCACGTTTACATACTACTTTTTATCAGTATATATATATATATATATATATATATATATATATATATATATATATATATATATATCTGCGCTAACCACTGCCTCATTGAACTAAGGGAACTTACTCGCTATGATTACCATACGCTGCCGTACACGGTCAGAAATACTTCTGCTTAGACAGAATATGGGATTCTCCGCTCAGTCTAACTTAACCAGTCATTTATATCAAGGAATTCTCTTTCGACCCAAAAAACGCATCCGTGCTGGCTGGCAGGATGTTCTTAATTGCACCTTTCTAGCGAAGATATTCGTCCCGTCTTTGTTCAGCGTCAACATACGTTCTCTGTTCGCGAAAATGTCGGATCTAATTCTTGTCCTTCGTTTTCGCATTCATGTTCATACCTGTGTGGTTTGCATACAAGGATCGTGGCTAAACCCACATATTGCTGACTCACTCTTGCCAATAAATGACTTCCAACTGTTTCGGCAGGACAGGAATTCAACTAGCAAGAAGACTGGAAGCGGGGTGGTCATGACCACCAGGTGGAGTTGACATATGTGCACATATGTCAACTCCACCTGGTGTGGCAAGGCTGAAGTCGTTTATTCAAACTCAGTGGACGGTACTGATTGTTTAGTTATGTAGTGCCATCCTAAATTTCCTCGCCATAGAAGCGCCATCATAACAAACTTATACATAGCTCCCTTTTGCACGCAGAGCGCTATTCAATCTTTACATGACTCTTTTACCTTTCCCTGTTTCTTTGATAGATAATTTGCACATCATCGTAGGGAATTTCAATCATGCTTCCCTCCACCGCCTTAGTGCGTTTGATTTAACTAATCTTCGTGTTTCCCCCCAAAAAAGCAACTCTCTTTTAGATAGGATTATCACCAATCAACCTGAATTATTCTTCCTAAAGTTGTGTGCACTTGTCTCAACCAGTGACCATTGTCTGCTTCTGTTGAGGCCTAAGATATAATCTCGGTTTGCCTTCCACTCTTTCTGGCAAATCTGTTCTGTTCTGTTCAAAGAACCATTGACCATGCACTGGGTGCGGTGGCTTTGGTTGCTATCTCCTAGCAGCAATCTCAAAAGGAAATAATGAAGGAAAAAAGAATATGAAAAGAGTAAGAGGAGAACTGTATTAATGGAATTAAGTCGATGAGGGAAGTTTATGGATGCAAGAGTGCCACTGATGGCGGCATCTAGCCATATCCCCCAATGTATCTAACCATAGAGTGGGAGGGTCTCTTGGGCCCTCACCCAGGAAGTCTAACACATCCTACATGGCCAAGTTCACTAGTTAGGCTCTTCATACCTTTCTTCCATGTCATGGACTGACCACCCTTACTCATCTTCCAACCGTCATCCGCCTCAGCAAACACTGTGCGGCGATGATTTCTGTCAAGAGACATGCGTAACACTTCCCAAAAATCTTAGCTTGGTAGGCTTAAGTGTTTCATCTAGTGATTTGATCCTTGAACCTGAGACTTTCCGCCGAACCCCAACATTGGTCACACGGTGTTCCCACCAGATTCGAACAATGCTACGTAGAAATCGGTGTTCAAATACCAACAATCTTCGTATGTCCTCCACCCGCAGTGCTCATGTCTCCGAACCATACAGAAGCACTGGCCTGACTGCTGCAGCGTACATTCAGCCTTTGATAGGTAAACGGATATCATGTCGACGCCACAGATGACTCAGATTGCCAAATGTCAAAGTGGCCATCTGTATATGCAGAGACACCTCATCCGATATCCGTCCTCCGGGTGAGATGCAGCTCCCCAGGTGACAAAACTTGTCTACCACGTTTATGGTCGCCGCAGACACTGAAAGGTTTGGCGTTGGACCAACGCAGTCCTGACACAGCATCTTACACTTTGAAGGTGCAAAACGCACGCAGAACATTGCTACGCAATCCGTCAACCTGCCTAGAAAGGCTTACAATTTATGCGAATCTTCACTTAGAAGAAATATGTCCTCAGCATACTCAAGGTCTGATACCTTACACCCGGGAAAATTTCAATGCCGCTATCCTCGTCTGACAAAAGTACGGTCTCTAGGACCATATCAGTCACAAAGGTAAAGAAAAAGGAGAGAGGGAGCAACCCCCTGCGTACACTACTTTTCGTGATCGACTCGGGTGAAAGAGCGTCTTAAGCCCGAACTCGGCTTCGGCTATCAATGTAAAGGGATTTTACGATGGAAATGAATTTCCCTGGTACACCCTTCAATAAAAGGCAGCTCCAGAGAACTGTGCGGCCAACTGAGTCGAGGGCCGCTTTAAGATCAAGAAAACCAAAGATTGTGAGTCTGTGGAAGGTATGTCTATGTTCTAGTATTTGTCAAAGAGTAAAGATGTGTTCAATACAACTTCGACCAGGTCTAAACCCAGCTTGGTTCTCGCGCGAGCACTGTACGCGAGCGTTAGATAAGCAGTGGAGAATGATAGCAGCGAGCAGTTTGGATGCGATGCTAACCAGGCTTATTCCCCTGCGGTTTTCACAGGTGGATTTGTGGCCTTTCTTATAAATCAGTACGATCGCCGTTTCACACCAACTCTTTTGAACTTGTTTTTTCTCCCATATCAAACCAAGGAGTTTTGTCAATTCCAGTGAAAGTGCTGGGCCACCGTCCTTGAAAATAGATGGAGGCAACCCATCCGGTCCATTAACATTCTGTTGTTATAGATGTATTATCTCACAGAGAACCTCTACATCTGACGGAGGACTGGTATCTACAACAAGTGCTGTACCCATTGCGCTAGTGATCAAACATGAAGAGAGTAAAGGCCAATTAAACTGCTTCTCGAAGTGCTCCACCCATCGAAGTAGATGGCGCTCCTGATTTTGAATCAGTAAGCCGTTCGCCTCTTTGGTCAATTTGCTAACGCCTGGTTTACGTGGACTAGTTTGTCTAATCAGACGGAAAAGGTTGCGGCTGTTGCCAGGCACCGCAGCTTTTTCCATCTCCCTACACTTCGCAATCCACCACTGCTCACGGTCATTTCTCAGGCTCCGAATCAGTTGGCGTTCAAGGCATCTCCGTGCCTCATCGTGTCTGAAATCTGGAGGAATCGATCTGCGCACATCTTACAGTGCCACTGAAGATGCAGATATCCATCGTTTATGTGTGTGTCTAGTTGTTGGACCTTGGGTAGCATCAGAAACCGCATGTAGAGGCTGTTTGATCTCTGTTCATCACTCTTCTGGATCCTGGGCATTTGAATGCATCGATAACCTGATGGATAATTCTTTTCGGAAAGCAGATCGTTGATTATCGTCCAGAGTAGCTGCAGGGGGACGGTTCGCTTTGGCGTTGTTTCGGCCACCGACGAAGCGCAAGCTGAGGCGCGCGTGGACAAGAACGTGATCAGTGTCTACAGACGTGGACCAAAATGATCGACAATCTTGAATTGATCCGCGCCAGCAATATGGTCGACCTGAGCCCAACACTGACCGGTGGTGGTCGAGTGGGTTAGGGCGTCTTGTTACCACCTCGGAGGTCCGAGGTTCGAACCCCGGCCACCGCCGATCACTTTGGTGGTAGGCAGCACTTCACTGTCGTCCGGATCATTACCACATCTGACCTACTGGGGCATATGTGATTCTCTACTCCAAGTCTCAGGGTCTGCTTACCGATTATACCTGATAATGCAGTAGGCCTTCGTGGCTATGGGGCATATACCCTTTTTACTGCACCCATGTACAAGCATGTAATAAAAAAGGCACAGGAGGACGCCAGGTTAGCTAGTGTCGCTTTTTGTGCGAGTAATTTGTACTCGCTAGGAATGGTCCATGGTCGGAACACAGTTGAATGAATTGATCACCGTTATCAGTTCGATCGGCTAGAACGCAATATCGACCTCCCATATTCTTCTCCGTCTCGTCTAGGCTTCCAACTTGAACATTGAAATCACCAGCAACAACCATGATGTCCGTAGAGCGCACGCTACAAAGCAGGTGAGACAAATTCTGGTAGGATTCGTCTTTGGCCTCGGGAGAGCTGTACTCAGTTGGGGCATACACAGAAACGACAAACAGGCATCGGCGCTTCAGTCTAGTGCTGTTGACATGCACAGAACCGTTCAACCAAACTGCACACAGACGGCTGCTATCTGGGATCCAGTGGGGCAGTGCACGCTCAGAGCGATGCCAACACAAGCCTACCTGCGAGCACCAGACACCGAATCACTCGACACGTGAAGAGTGAAACGAGAAGCCGGGCTAGTATCTGGGGGCGAGATGTTAAAACTAAAGTTCGGTCTTGTATGCGTGTTTCGGCGACACAATACACGTCGATGGTAAAGGTTTCAAGAATCCTAGCTAGGGCAACCTGTTGTCCCGTTTGACAATGTGTGCGGTTGTTGAAAGCAGCTAAGTGAAGAGAATGTTAAGGTCGGAGAATGGACTCTCTTTTTTCCCCTGTCTCCAATTTGCTACTTTTTCCGAGAGCTACAAGTTCACAGTCACAACTCATTGTGGCTACTCGTACACATTTAGAATTGAAACGTAAAGTGTGAAGAGCAGAGAGATAAGAAACGTTTCCCGATTGACCGCAGGAAATTTCTGGGCACATCATAATTCGCGGCTGCCCACACCGTGAAAGGGGTTTTTCTTTGGGAAACCTAACTGAAGCCTTTGACTTAAAAATCCTATCCACAAAGCAGTGGGGCATTAACCCAGCACGGAAACGTGACCGAAGCATCCGTGAAGGAACTTCTCCTGGTCTGTCACGTGGGACCTGATTGCTGCATGCGTTTTGTCTTGTCTTCGCTGGTGCTTTGTTATCGATCAGCTTTTCGGATTCAGTCCTCAGCCCCATACACCCAATGGAGCAAGCGAAACATGGACAGGGCAACATCCTTTGGGCTGGGGCTGCCCATCTTAGGCGGTCGACAGCTGCCAATGAAATGTGATGACTCCTCCTACCGTCGAGAGAAATCCAAGGTACTCCTCTCCTACGTCCACCTAGTGAAGGTTTTTGGACCGGTAAACAGTTTCTCCGTGTTTATTCACCGGAGTGTCCTCTCCATGGGCATAGTGGTTAGAACCAGATGTCGCCCATCAGTTGAATGAGACTGGATTCCGTCTGGCCTCTACCCGTTGACATGTCAGGCATGATTGCATCTCTGGCTTAAGGAAGCCATCCTGCATAACTCTTTGGGTCATGGAGGCACGCAAGCCATCACACCACACCAAGGTGCAATCTCGCCAGATACAATTCCGTCTCTGAAATTTTGCACGTGACAACTCTATTCCCCTACGGAAAACCCTTTCTCATGCATTTTCCTGGTTTTCCTTCCAATCGTCGCTAAGTGGCAATGTCAAACTTTTCATAGAGACGGTCAATTTAGTTTTTGACATGTGCTACCTCTTAGGATCCCTCTTTCTCTTTACCGGCCGTGCCACTTCTGTGACGTTGAGATCCGTAAGAAGATGAAAGGAATATTCCTACAAAGCCCGGGATAATTCTAAAGTAAGATACGTTTCCCTTTTGATAAAGAAATCAAACGCACTGACTCGCTGTATGCTGGTCAACTCCTATGTAACCACAATAATAACCGAATATGGCAAGACATTCGGCTTCTCTGTGGAAAGAAAGCGAAACAAGTGCAATTTGTTGCGGACGTTGACAGTATCGGCAATGCATCCATCCACCCATCAAATAACTCTCCGGTTGCATTCGTTACAGAAGATGGTGTGCACATAACCCCGTTCTCCACAGAGGAGGTATTTAAGCTTCTTCGTACTCCCGAAATAACCTCAGGTATTGGTCCTGATTACCTGCCGTCAGCACTTTTGAGACATGGTGTTATTACTCTGGACGACATACTTACTTCTCCCTTGAACAAATCTTTGTGCTCATTTTCTGTTCCCTACTGCCAGATACCAGTCACTGCTGTTCCTATGCCCAAAGCTTGTAATTCTGCTGTCATAGCTAAACGCCTTCGTTTCATTACTGTAACTTCATTTAGTCTCAAACTTACCGAGCGTGCCGTTCCTAAACGTTTGAATTCTTCTATAAACCCTCCCTATGACCCCTTACAGTTTGCCTATAAACCGAACAGGTCCACTGTGAATGCTATCGCTTCCTTGGCCCACCATATAACCAAATCTTGGGATGGATCAGCGAAGTCGGTGAGATGCGCTTTTCTAGACTACTCACCCACTCTTGACTCCATTCCGCGGTCTCTCCTTCGCAAACTAAAGCTTTCGGCTGTCCCACACCTTTATTAACATGTCTGTCTGATTATTTTACCAGCAGAACTCTGCACACGACTAGGTTTTAAAACATCCAAACCCTTGGTGACCATTTCAGGAGTGCTTCAGGGAGCTGTCCTTTCCCTCTTTTTGTTTTCTACCCAAATTAGTGATCTTTCATCCAGTGCTCCTACACATTTATTTAAATATGCCGATGATGTGGCCCTTCTTCAGATTGTTTCTGTGACGCAGGACTTTGTTCACTCTTCCAGTAATCTGTCCCATATTTATGATTTCTCTGTCCGGTCCGGTTTAATTTTAAATTTGTCCAAATGCTTTGAATGCATATTTACTTTTTCTCCATCGGCTTATCCTTCTGATCCACCTGTCATTTCCACAGAACCACTAGCTAGGTTGGGTTCTGTCATATACTTAAGAATCAGTGTCGATGCAAACGTGAACTGGTCATCTCACATTTCAAACGCGGGCTATCTTACCAGGTCCGAAAGCTTAGGCATTTCGATGTTAAATAGAGTGCTGTTTCTCTTTCCGTATATCAAGGTGTTTTTCCTGTTTTGCTTTACTGTCACCCTATTATTTTTGCTGGTCTGCTAAAGAAAGCTTTTAAAATTCTTCGTCGAGGTCTATCTTATATCAGTTGAGTATCTTTCATACCCTTAAATAATCTCTCTGCTAAGTTGTGTGAACTAGACCTGAATGCATGTGAGAATTTCACTTACCAAATCCTTACAGACAGCACTCGCCCTTTTGCAAAATGACCTATTTGAATGTAACTCTCTCGCTTTTACACGTTCCTCCTTTCGATCCATGCTCTCTCGTATTAACATATACAAAAGCTCTACCGTTCCATATCTGGTTCGGACCCTCACAAACCAGGCACGAGTGTCGGCAGAGTTTCTTGGTAGTTTTGATAGTTAATCGTTCTTTTTCCGTCACATTGATTCGATGAGGAGCAAAAGTGAATCTTTTTTGACTGAAATGCGAACATCTGTGTTCGCAAAAGTCTGGCCACACATCAATATATATATATATATATATATATATATATATATATATATATATATATATATATATATATGATGCGTGCTAACTTCTCCCACGATCGAGAGAAACCTCAAGTAATCCGCTCCCGTGTCAATCTAGTGGAGGTTTATGGACCGACAAACTACTCCGTGTTTATTCGCTGGAGTATCCTCTCCATGAACGTAGTGGGCAGATCCAGATGTTTCCCATCGACTAGGTAAGGTTATTCAACCTTTGTCTTCTGTCCCTAACCATCCCTCTTTGCCCCATCTATCCACCCATAATGCTCCCATTGATAACACGGTCGATACTCGCAACGATTCACTGTCAAATAGTGTCGGGAATAATCCTCTGTCTGGTAACTCACATTTTCTCAAGCCCCGTCAGCCTCTGAATCTCGGCTCCTTCAACGTGCGTACACTCATGCAGGCCGGTCAGCAGGCGTGCCTAGCCCTCACAATGAACTCTCTGAAGATTGATGTTTGCTGCTTAAGCGAAACGCGTATCCAGGATTCGAGCAATGTAATCCAACTAACTGCTCCTGGTATCTCATCGAGGTATATTCTGCGCACCTCAGGAGACGAAGCAGCTAGAGCTGTGAGTCAACGTGGTGTAGGAATTGTCTTGACTGACAAGGCTGAGGCTGCCCTATTAGACTGGATCCCTGTTAACAGTCGTTTATGTGCTGTGAGACTCCAAGGGTCAGTCGGCGTTCGAAAGGATAGTTGTGTTAAACGCAATTTGTTCGTGATCTCGGCGTACGCCCCAACGGACTGCAGCTCAGACTTGCAGAAAGATGAGTTCTATGATGCCCTCGGCACTCCCGTTCGCAGCAGTAAAGGTTCCGACATTGTAGTGCTAGCTGGTGACTTCAATGCACAAGTTGGCAAACTTAGTGTGTCAGAAGCCTGTTTAGGTGGGCGTTGTGCTTTACCCGCTGAGCGCACAGATAACGGGGATAGGCTTCTCCAATTTTGTGCAGACAATCGATTGTTCTTGTCTAGCACAAATTTCCGTCACAGCTCGCGTCGCACAGCGACATGGCGCTCTAACTCTACAGGTACTTTGAGTCAAATTGACCATATCGCCGTAAGCTACCGATGGCGCAGTTCTGTTCAGAACTGTAGATCTTACTGGTCCACGTACGTAGAGTCGGACCATGCCTTAGTTTTAATGCAATTATCTCTCCAGCTCCATGGCCATCGTCGCAAACGGCAAACCGGATTAGCAGTGCAACGTTTGTGTGATCCAGACGTTTGCACCCGTTATGAGCAGAAGTTAGCACATGAGCTAGGATCCACGACGAACAGTAATGTAGATGAGCATTGGGCCCATATCCAGCAGGCGATGCACTTTGCAGCAGGTTTCGCCTGTGGTCCTCGATCCGATGTCCATCAAAGACACTGGATCTCGCAAGAGTCGCTGAGTATAATGGAGCAAAAGCGTCAGCTTTCGAACCGTAAGGAGATGAATAAGATGCGGAGAAAGCTGCAAAGACAAGTTACGCGAAGGCTTAAGAAAGATCGCGAGAATTGGTGGGTCAAATGTAGCCGAAGAAATGGAAGTGGCAGCTGCTTCAGGTAACAGTCAAAGACTGTTCAAACTTATTCGTGACACCGGTGGACGGCGAACTCAGGTCAGTGAAACGATTTGCAATAGGAATGGAGAACCCATCCATAACAAACAGCAAAGGCTTGACCGATGGGCCGAGTACTTCAAGGAACAGTTTAGCTGGCCGCACGCTAGTGTAGTTACTCCCGTGTCAACAACTGTGACTTCTTGGGTGGTATCACTTGAGCCCCCATCAGAAGTAGAAGTAGAGTCATGTATTCGATTACTAAAGCGGGGAAAGCGGCAGGTCCCGACGAACTTCCTCCAGTTCTTTTCAAACTGGGTGGTGAGGCATTGATAAAATCACTAACCGCCTTACTCCGTGACATTTGGAAGGAGGAGCGTATTCCGTTAATATGGAGCGAGTCATTGATTGTTCCCATTTTCAAGAAGGGAATACGCAATGACTGCAGTAATCATCGTGGGATTAGCTTAATCCCGATAGTCACCAAAGTATTAGCTTCGATTTTGCTGCACCGTCTTACACCGGCTCGCGAGAGGAATGTCCGCGAACAGCAGGCTGGATTCCGCCCAGATCGAGGATGCATCGATCAGATTTTTACTCTTCGCCGACTACTTGAAACGCGTCACACGCACCGCCGACCAACAATAATGCTTTTCTTAGACCTGAAAGGCGCCTTCGATTCAATTGATCGAACATCTCTTTTCAGTACTCTTCATCGAAAAGGTATGCCCCAGAAGTTCGTGAACCTAATGAGATCATTGTATTCTCATACTTCTGGCCGCGTAAGGGTTTACGGTGAACTATCCGGTCAGGTTCGAAACGACCAGTGGTGTTCGGCAGGGATGCCCTTTGTCTCCATTCCTTTTTAACTTCGTCATGGACGAAATAATGGAGAGTGCTTTGCAAAATCTTCAGTATGTAGGCGTCGAACTAGGAAATAGTGAAAAGCTATGTGACCTAGATTACGCAGACGACATTGTCTGCTTGTTCGAATCCACGGAACATGCTCAGCGTGCACTAGATAATCTCGCAAGAGCTGTAGCTCCATTCGGCATGTTATTTGCACCTTCAAAGTGTAAGGTGATGTTACAAGACTGGACGTCAACGATTCCGAGCTTGATGCTCGATGGGGAGGTGCTGGCAGTTGTCGATCACTTCATCTACCTCGGTAGCTGCGTGACGACGGATGGGAGCACAGTAGTAGAGGTGAGTACGCGGATATCCAAAGCTCGAGCGGCGTACGCTGGACTGAAGCACTTGTGGCGCCGATCCGATATTTCACTGAAGTTGAAAGGTCGTGTATACTGTGCCACTGTGCGTTCAGTTTTGTTGTATGGTTGCGAAACTTGGATTCTGCGTGCTGAAGATATTCGTCGTCTTGAGGTTTTCGACCATCGATGTTTACGTAGTATCGCTAGGATTGAGTGGAATAGCCGAGTAAGCAACGATGAGGTAAGAAAGCGAGTATTGGGTACTAATTCAGAGAACGTTTTGTTACAGCGTATCCAACTTGGTAGACTTCGTTGGTTGGGACACGTGTTACGTATGGCGAACACACGTCTACCGTACCGCGTCCTATTCTCCGTTCCTCCTAGGGAGTGGAAGAGACCATGTGGAGGTCAACAGATGACGTGGCAGCGAGGAATGAGAAAATGTACAGCAGACTTAGGAAAAGTAGGTGCTTCACGTCTTCGTGGTTGGGGTCCAAAAGATTCGTCTACCAGTTGGCTGGAGACACTGAAGGATATGGCTGCGAACCGCGAACAGTGGCGATCGTGTTGTCACTTTCTGTCGAATCAGAATGACTGATCGATGTTTGTTTGTACAGTTAGACTGTATTCCGTGTGTTGGCATTCTTTGTTGGGCATTCTTTTCTTTTCCCACCCATATAGGTCCACCCCCTGTCCATCTTGTATATTCATACTTTCTAATTCAACGTGCAACATGGTGAGAAAGGCAGTGGTCAGTGGGGCTTGCCCTACTGTTTAACGCTGTACGATGATGATGATGATGACTAGGTAAGGAACTGGCCTATACCCACCAACCTGTTAGGTGTGATTGCTTCTCCGGCTTAAGGAAGCCATCCTGCATAGCTTTTTCGGTGCAGTTTCATCCTGAATTGTCAACCAAAGACGATAAACAGGCTTCGTAGACTTCTGGAGGGATGCTATCCTACCCGACAACCTTCTTGTCTTCCAGTTTGTTATTGACCTCGGTGCTTTCAGTGGTACTCGGCGGGTCGCAGTTGCTTTCGTTCTGGACTGGAGGAGGTGACATTGATTTGTCTATCGGGTGGTTTTTAGGCCGGTTGAGCAGTTGACTGAAGTGTTCGACCCACCGGTCCATTCTCTTACTTTTTTCGGGTATTAGGTTTCCCTCTACTTCACGAAAAGGCGAATCCTGTCAGTAGTACCTATTCGAGGCGTTGTGAATGAAGCGGAACAGTTTACCCAGGTCACTAGTTCTTGACGCGGTCTAATTTTATCCAGTATCTCCTGTGATCAGCCTTAGCGGAGAGTGCGGCCTGTCGCAGCAGTCTGCAGCGTCCACTGTTACCTGCGAGCCGGCCTTCATGTGCTTTCGTGGACAACCGGAGTGTGCTGTCAGAGATTGAATCTTCTACCCGCCTTTTTGTTCTCCCGAGGTCTGTACGTTGTCGACTTTATTTATATCCACTGCGCCTCCACAGAAATTTCGTCTTCTTGTGCGTTGGTTGCGTGGTATGATCGACAGCAAACGAATACTAAGAGAAGTCTCGAAACGGTACCCGAAGTAAGGCTTGAATCAACTTGGAACAAGACTATGGCTAAAATATGAATAGACAAGAGTTATAAGGCATTAACATGGGAGACCACAAGCAGTGACGAAACTATTCAATTCAGCAAGATTTATTTACCACATTCACCCCGCCTAAAAAGACTTTCCACATAACAAAATTGACGAAAAGGTTGATATTTGCGCAGATGTAGGGGATAATTGGTTGCGTATATATGTAACGTGGTATTGTAGTGAATGGATCATGCTGTTTTTTTCTCAAACAATGTGGGGGGACTCTTTGTTGGAGTCTATACATTTGCTCCATTGAGGGCTGTTGAGTCACTTGAGAATTGAGGCCCGGGTCTGGCTCTGATGTATAAGAGGGAAGTTCGTTAGTGGGACTACGTAGCATCTCATTTCCTTTGTCGTGACTTGAATCTTCAGTGGATCGTTCAGCAGCCGGTGCAAGATTTCTGAGTGGTACGGTATCTTCTCAGCCATCCGTAAAGCGGGTGCGGGCGTAGTTAAGATTACATTATAGAAATTCAACTTCCTCAACTAATGGGTCAAATTTGGATAATCGAGCGTTTTTACGAAGAAGCACCCTGCCTGAATTCACCAACCAACTGGGCGTTGATGTGCCTGCTGTGGCTTTCCGATTATGGTGGAACATCCTCTCATGAGGAGTACAGTTGTAGCCGTGCAGAGTAGGGAGCGAAGCAAATGAAGGACGTTAGGAAGAACGGCTTCCCACTGATTAATCGCTAGATCTCGAGATCGCAGTGGTAAGGTAACGTCCTTCTAAATGCTACCATTCAAACGCTCGACTTGTCCGTTGCATTGGGGGTTGTAAGGCGTGGTGCGACCAGTGGCAATGCCTTTGCTGTGAAGAAAATGTTTCAACTCATCTGACATAAACGACGAACCACGGTCAGAATGTATGTAAGAAAGCATACCAAAGAGAGAGAAAAAGTTAATTAGACACTTGATTACGGTAGTAATAGATGTATCCCCACAGGCGTACGCGAATGGAAAACGGGGAAACTCGTCGATAATTGTAAGCCAAAATTTGTTTCTAGAATTAGACGGAAGAGGTCCTCTGAAGTCCATACTCACGTTCAAATGGCTGCGTAGCTTTGATTAAAGGGGTGTGCGGAGGATTATAAAAACGTGTTTTAGTTCCAGAACATATGGAACACTGGGAGGTGACCGATTTTACTGATGTTGTCAAAAATGGTAGGTTACGACTCTTAATAAAATGTAGCATCCTGGTTATGCCGGGATGGCACAGGGATTCATGGAGCTCTTTCAGATCGGGATGGGAGACGGATCCACAGAAGCCACGTGACAGTGTCAGCGACACAATTTTCGCGTCCAGGGCGATACACGATGTCTTAATGGAAGTCAGATAATTCAATTCACCAGCGTTGGATCTTTTCATTTTTATTTTACTTTTAGGTGTTTTGTTAAACATGAATGATACTAATTGCTGGTCAGTCACTAATCCAAAGTGTGTTCCAATTAGCAAATGTTTCCACTTCTTCAAGGCTTCGAGTATGGCGTTCGCCTCTTTTTCGACCGAAGAATGATGCCTTTCCGTCGGGGACAATGTCCTAGATAAAAATGCCACTGGCTTGCCGCAATGGCGATGTCTGATGCATCTGTTTCTATTGCCAAACTGGTTCCAGATTCGGCGATGACCGAGACGGCGTTTTCTAATTCACGTTTCAGGCTTTTGATTGATTCCAAGACGTTGCTCGTTAGAGGGAATGCCCGGCTGATTTTATCCGCGAAGTGTGATATCCACTGAGAATAATAGGCAAACATGACTGTGACGCGTTCTTGGGTTTTTACGCCATGCGGTGGAGGTAGTTCTCTCAGTGGTTTTATTCACTCTGGGTCTCGTCCAATAACATTCTTCGGTACTTCGAACCCGAGAAGACTGAGTTGCCGCGAGCAAATGATGCTCTGTAACTCATTGAATGTAATACCGTATTTCCTAGCGACTTTAAGAAACTCTTCCAGGTTTAGGTCGGGTTCCTCAGGGGAAACTCCGCAGATAGTCATGTTGTCTACTTAAGCAAAGGTTTCATTCAATCGTTCTGTGGCTATGATACCATCAATTGCACGTTGAAAACACACCACTCCGTTTGTCACGCCGAATGGGATGCCACAAAACTGGTACAATTTGCCGTATGCTTCAAATGGAGTATCGGTATTTGATGGTAAGCACTCTTCAAGTCTAGTGTGCTGTAAACTTCATATCGCGAATTTGTTTCGACTAACGCGTTTATACGTGGAAGCGGGTAAGCATCCAAATGAGTGAAACGGTTTATCGTTTGACTATAATCAATTACCAGTCTCCTGTTGTGGCGTTCATTCTTAGCAATAAGAACTTGCGCTCTCCAGGGGGACTTCGACGGCTGAATAATGCCGGAGGATAATAATATTTCGATTTCAGACTTGATAAACATGAAATCTTGCAACGAGTGTTGTCGTGACTTAGTGGCGATTGGTCTACAGTCAGAAGATAGGTGCTCAAAAAGTGATTGTCGTTCGATTTCGACCGCCGGTATACTGCAGAAAGAAAAAGGTGGTTTGGAATCAGAAAATGGAATTTCAACACTTTCATGCAATCCGAGGAGGTCATGTCCAAGTAAAACATCTGTGCATAAGTCAGACAAGACAGCAAGTTTGGTACGTGTGTGAGAAATGTCTCGGAATTGGATAGATGCAAATAAATGTCTCTGAGTAGAACTCGATAAGCTGGTGGATGCCATGATGATTTTATGTTGTGATGCAACGACATGCCAGTCATACTTTTCAACCACACTCTTGGAAGTGTAGCTCTCCGAACTCCCTGTATCAATGAGTGCGTGTAGCGTGATCCCGTTGACAGTGTTGAGAATGATTGCATTGGAGAGGCAGTGGGGAGCCGCTGCAACAGTGACGGAAGAAATGACGGAGTCCACGGACGATATGACGTGTTCGGGGAAGGGTGTAGGTTTCGTGACATGGGAACTTCGAGAAACTTGTTGAAAATGTCTCTTTTTGCCGCAAATATTCCCTAGCAGGGCACTTAGTTCTGGGGTGTCGGCTCGTACAGCGGAAATAACAAGAGAAGTTGCCAACTGCAGATACGGGATTTTCTTTATCGTGTGAACAACTCGAATTACCCGAAACTGGCGAATTATTCGTAGAGGCGAAGCAAAATGTGGGTGGGGTAACATAGTACGACAAGGATTGTTTTTAGGCAAGCTTGAGTTGTCTAACTAAATCAGAAGCGGTCGAGAGTTCAAGTGTCTTTTCTTCCAATAATCGTTGCTGGATTTGATTAGACTTTAAGCCACGAATGAACGAATCACGAATAAATTCGTCCCGGTGCTCGTCAGCGGTCACTGCCTTTAAATCACAATCGACAGGAAGGGATTGTAATTGTTGGAGAAATTGATCTGTAGTCTGCTCCTGTTCTTGTCTGGCGAAAGTTAGCACGTGGCGTGCAAAAATTATATTTTTCGGTTTAATATAAAGTTTCTCGAGAGGATCGATGCCTTAAATGAAGTCCACTGATTTTACACCTGTACTTTTCCACTTATAGACGTGGTGGCTAGATGGTAGGCAGTAACGTCCGAGACCGTTTGGTGCTTTCTCAGTGATCCTAACGCTGCTGTGGTAATCCGCTTCCGGGCACAATTTTTGCGGTGATTGGGTACGTGGATCTTAAAGTGTGTTGTCGGCGCCATTCCTGTTACTAGTCTCTGCGCTTCGGCAGGACCAACAATCTTCAATCAGCGTGATCGTATGAGAATTTAGTTGATCCGGTGCAGTGTGTGACCGTCATTAGAATACCACGTCAGCAAGTACTTCCTCGGATGTTGGAGACGGGTGTCGGTGGCAGTTGGGCTGTTTAAGTCGGTGAACCTGGCGATGTTCGCTATGGCTGCACTGCTGCTCGAGACCATATTTTCCAAGATTTGTCTAGTCGCCTGGATGGAGGCATCAGTGCGGGCGTTCCAATACCCCACAACCAAGAGAACGTCACGTTTTAGGACGCTGTCTATCACTTCCTGTAGCCTGTTGTAGGACTCATCCTTTTCCGCTTCGTCGGCTACAACTGTCGGGGTATAGACCGCGACAACCGACTCGTTCAGGAGTGAGGTGCGAAAACGAGCTAAGGCGATCCGGGTTGATATCGGGTTCCATGAGAGCAGTGTATTGTTAGCTTTGTTGCTGACATCCATTGCAGCGCCATGGAGGCCAGAGCTGTCCGTGGGTCCGCTGTGATAGAGGTGGTAATTGTCGTCTACTCCAGGGACTTTTGTACACCGGGCGCCAGAATTTGCAGCCAAACGTTGGGGAGAAATGCGATTTCGATGCGACAGTCATGTGGCGTTCGTGTGGTGACGGCTTCGCTTCCGATTTCCAAGAGTGTTCTCACGTTTCAGCAGGGGATTGGGATATGATTTTGTGTCTTGAGACTCCCAGCTAGCATATTTGCCATCCTGGCTCCGAAGACAACACGAGGCGCGTCGCTTACCAGGGACGCCTGCTGCAAGAATGATGCGTAAAGGGACTTGTCATGAAGAGTCTCGGGAAATTTGTATGAAGTGGCGTCCCCAGCGTCACTCGACTTTTCGTTCGAGGTAGCAACTCTATCCCGTGCACAACCAAGTGCTACCTGTCGGGAAACATGCAGTTTTGTGTTGGGAGCTAATGATCGAACGAGCGGTTCGTACACCTTTTGGATGGTGGTCTACCAATCCGGGATGTCCAACGTGATCTTGGTACACGGTTGCCGGTGGCTGTTTATGAGCTCGTTCACCATTCGATAGAACTGACCAAAACCCAGGAGTCCATGCAGTCCTGTTGATTGGACGGATTTCCTTGGTAGCCGTTGGATCCCAGCAGATCTCATCCGCCTGTGCAGTAGTAACCGTCTTCGCATGCTAGGCGCCGTCTCCCAGCGAGTTTTTTAGGCCTTGGTTATCCTCAACCTGTTTTGGCGCGCCTGTCGAACCATTCGTCGGGTTGTGAGTGCTGATCCATGTCCCAGCCTCGTGGAGTCACAGGGGAGAGTTGGGCAGGTGATGGAAACCGAAGGGATGGAAGATACCTCAGGGGGAACCACAATACCAAATCAAATACCCCATACAACAACCAGTGGTGGTCGAGTGGTTTAGAGCGCTTGATTACCACGTCGGAGGTCAAATGTTCGAATCCCCGCCAGCTGTGGTTACTTTTTTGGTAGACAGTAATTCCCTGTCGTCCGGCTCGCAACCACGTGATCTATTACGACTGTATATGTTTCTTCACTCCAAGTCTGGTTGTCGATTATCGCTAATAGTGCAGTGGGCTATTGTGGCTATGGGATAAATACTCCTCCGACTGCACTCATACGCAAGCATGTAACACAAAAACCCAACTATAAAGCGAACCCTCCCAATATAGCTGCAAGAATCAACGATGCAGATAAACATCACTCCAACATCAGAAATGGAGATTATCCAGTAGAGAGGTTTCTGAAACGGTTCAAAGCAGCTGGACCGGACCATCACGACGATACTGCACATTGACGTGGTGTGATGGCTTGCGCGTCTCTGTGACCCAAAGAGCTATACAGGATGACTTCTTTAAGCCGGAGATGCAGTCATGCCTGACAGGTCAATGGGCTGAGGCCAGACGAAGTCCAAACTCCTGGTCTTCCAGGTTGGGGGTCGATTTAAGTTGGCAACTCAGTCGGTGAAATCAGTGGGTGAATAATTGATCCAAGCAAATGGGCTTCCACTAAGCCATCTCGCGGATAGGTTCTCGTTAGAACTAAAAGCTTTGGCTGGGAACCCTAATCGTTCTGCTTTGTGGCTGGACATCCTATCTCTACTCGTCCAACATCTCCCATGAACTGCACGAATAGAAAGAATTTCATACTGCGTCGGTCGTCGCGCAGGATAATCAGGACCGCGCTGCCCATTGCATCGAGGGAGAGTAGTGGGTAGTGATAAGTGGACTACTGCTCAGAGTTCCCTCTCTTTTATTCAACCCTCGTCTTCTGTCCCCAACCACTTCTCTTTGCCTCATCTATCCACCCATAATGCTTCCGCTGACAGCACGGGCGATACTCTCAACGATTCTTTGTCGAATAGCCTTCAATAATCACCTATTTGTAACTCACATTTTCTCAAGCCTTGTCAGCCTCTGGATCTCGGCTCCTTCAACGTGCGTACACTCATGCAGGTCGGTCAGCAGGCGTGCCTAGCCCTCACAATAGATTTTCTGAAAATTGACGTCTGCAACGTAAGTGTGGTTCAACTAACTGCTCCTGGTATCTCATCGAGGTATATTCTGCGCACCTCAGGAGACGAAGCAGCTAGAGCTGTGAGTCAACGTGGTGTAGGAATAGTCTTAACTGACAAGGCTGAGGCTGCCCTTTTAGATTGGATCCCTGTTAACAGTCGTTTATGTGCTGTGAGACTCCAAGGGTCAGTCGGCGTTCGAAAGGATAGTTGTGTTAAGCGTAATTTGTTTGTGATTTCGGCAGACGCCCCAACAGACTGCAGCTCTGACACGCAGAAAGATGAGTTCTACGATGAAATCGCCACCCTCGTTCGCAGCAGAAAAGTTTCTGACGTCGCAGTGCTAGCTGGTGACTTCAATGCACAAGTTGGCAAACTTAGTGTGTCAGAAGCTTGTTTAGGTGGCCGTTGTGCTTTACCCACTCACCGTACGGATAACGGGGATAGAATTCTCAATTTTTGTGCGGAAAATCGATTGTTCTTGTCCAGTGTCGATTTCCGACACAGCTCAAGTCACACAGCGACATGGCGCTGTTACAGGTACTTTGAGTCAGGTTGATCATATCGCGCCGTAAGCTACCGGTGGTGCAGTTCTGTTCAGAATTTCAGATCTTACTGGTCCACGGACGTAAAGTCAGACCATGCATTAGTTTTAATGCAATTATTTCTCCAGCTCCATGGTCATCGTCGCAAACCGCAAACTCGGTTAGCCGTTCAACGTTTTTATGATCCAGAAGTACGCACCCGTTGTGAACAGAAGTTGGAACATGAGCTAGGATCCACGACGAACAGTAATGTAGATGAACATTGGGCCCATATCCAGCAGGCGATGCACGTTGCAGCAAGTTTTGCCTGTCGTCCTCGATCCGATGTCCATCAAAGACACTGGATTTCGCAAGAATCATTGAGTATAATGGAGCAAAAGCGTTAGTTCTCGAAATGTGAGGAGATGAATAAAATACAAAGACATCTACAAAATCAAGTTACGAAAAGCCTTAAGAATGATCGCGAAAATTGGTGGGTCAAGGTAGCCGAAGAGATGGAAATAGCAGCTGTTTCAGGTAACAGTCAGAAACTGTTCAAACTTATTCGTGACACTGGTGGACGACGCACCCAGGTCAGTGAAACGGTTTGCTATAGAAATGGAGAGCCCATCCATGGCTAAGAGCAAAGACTCCACCGTTGGACCGAATACTTCAAGGAACAGTTAGGCTGGCCGCGCGCTTGTTACTCTTGTGTCAACAGCTGTGACTCCTTAGGTGGTATTACTTGAGCCCCTATCGGAAGTGAAAGTGGATTCGAGCATTCGATTATTGAAGCGTGGGAAAGCGGCCAGTCCCGACGAACTTCCCCCAGTTCTTTTCAAACTGGGTAGTGGTGCATTGATAAAATCACTTACCACTTTGCTCTGTGACATTTGGAACGAGGAGCGTATTCCGTTAATATGAAGCGAGTCATTGATTGTACCCATCTTCAGGAGAGGAATGCGCAATGATTGTAGTAATCATCCAGGGATCAGTTTAGTTCCTGTGGTGGTCGAGGCAATAACCTCGATTCTGCTGCACCGTCTTACACCGGCTCGCGAGAGGAACGCCTGTTTACAGGAAACCGGATTCCGCCCAGGTCGAGGATGCATCGACCAGATTTTTACTCCTCGTCAATTACTTGAAACGTGACACACACACTTACAAACCGTCGACCGACAATAATGGTTTTCCTCGACTTGAAACGCATCTTCGATTCATTCGATCGAACTGCGCTATTCAGTGCTCTTCGAAAAGATGTGCCACCGAAGTTCTTGAATCTACTGAGGTCACTGTTCTCTCATACTTCTGGCCGCGTAAGGATTTAAGGCCATACGTCCCGTCCATTCGAAACGACCAGTGGTATTTTACAAGGATGTCCAATTTCTCCATTTTTGTTTAATTTCGTCGTGGACGAGCTAATAGAGAATGCCTTGGGAGATCTCCAGGATGTGGACATCGAACTAGGAAACAGTGAGAAGTTGTGACCTAAATCAAGCGGACGACCTTGTCTGCTTGTTCGACTGTACGGAGCATGCTCAATGTGCTTTAGATACATTCGCAAGAGCTGTAGCTCCATTCGGCGTGCCCTTTGCACCTTCAAAGTGTAAGGTGATGTTGCAAGACTGGACGTCAACGTTTCCGAGCTTGATGTTTGTTGGGGAGATACTAACAATAGTCGATCGCTTTACTTAGCTCGACAGCGGTGAGGACGGATGGGAGCTCGTTTCCGTAGGTGAGCACGTGTGCAACGGAGGCTATAGCAGTTTGCGCTGGACTGTGGCATTCCTGGTGCCGACCTGATTTCGCCGAAGTTGAAAGGTCGTGTGTACTGTGCAGTGGTGCGCCCAGCCCCACTGTATGGTTGCGAGACATGTAGTTTGTGTGCGGAAGATACTCGTCGCTTTGAGGTTTTCGACCATCGATGTTTACGTAGTATCGCTAAGATGGAGTGGAATGATCGGGTGAGCAATGCTGAGGTCAGATGTCAAGTATTAGGTGTCAGTTCAGAGAATATTCTACCACAGTGTATCCAGATTGGTAGACTTCGTTGGTTGAGGCATGTGTTACGTACAGCAAATATCCGTCTACTATACCGTGCCCTGCTTTTCGTTCCTTTTCGGGAGTGGAAGAAACCACGTGGAGGTCAACAGATGACTTGGAAACGAGGAATGAGAAAATGTACGGCGAACTTAGAAAAAGTAGGTTCCTTACGTCTTCGTGTTCGGGGTCCGAAAGATCCGTCAACCAGTTGGCTGGAGACACTGAAGAATATGGCTGCGAACCGTGAACAGTGGTGATCGTGTTGTCACTTTCTATCGAATCAGAATGACTGATAGATGTGTGTTTGTACAGTTAGACTGTGTATTCCGTGTGTTGGCATTCTTTGTTGGGCATTCTTTCTTTTTCCCATCTGTGTAGGTCCTCTCCCTGTCTACCTTGTACCTTCTTACTTTCTTATTCAACGTGCAACATGGTAAGAAAGTCAGTGAGCAGTGGGGGTTGCCCTACTACTTAACGTTGTTCGATGATGTTGTCCAAATGTGTGTTCGCTTTGGCATTTTTCCGCCCACCGACGAGACGTAGGCACTAAGGAAGCCTGATATGCTCTATATGTTCATATCGTCTGGTCAGGTTTGTCATACCTTTCTTCGATCTAATTGCTTCATTGTGTGAACTACGTCAGATATTTGATATACACCATTATGTCGTGCCTGATTTTTGCTTTCATCAATTTATCCACAGTTTAAATGACGACTTCATGAAGGGGAAAAATGGTAAAATGGTAAGTCAATAAGCAACCGTCGTTTTCTCTTATTTAGTTTATTTTATCTCCAGGTTGAACCCCACATACTGCTGGCATTGGATGCCCTCAAGACGGACGTAAGTTGGCGGCCTGAGGACTGTTTTTCTCATAATCACCGTTCCAATAGTTATCAGTCATATCAAAAAAGCTAGAAAGTAAAACTCAAGCCGTGGTTATTCTACATGAGGCCTTGGAGCAATGCAAGAAGGAACGTGATGAATTTCGGCAGATGGCTGAACAAGTTAGTGACCAAACGTGATCACCCAAAACTTCCTCTTCAGGTTATGAATCGTTACCAGCTACTACGCAAAACCCTGAGTCAGGGCACACAATCGGAAACACTGTCAGCAAAAGCTTTGGGACAAATGCCCAGCAAGAAGGTATGTATTTCGTTTAAAAGCCCCGTCTCTCCATCGATTTCCGATTTAGTTGGCTTATCTCCTTATCGAAAGCCGTGAAGCAAATCGCGCATTAGAACGTGAGCTTGTGGAAATAAACACAAAACTCACTGATGCTGAAGGAGATATAAGACTTTTGAGACAACAGCTTCGAACCAGTTTCAATCAGTCGACTTCAGTTGCTGAACCACACCCCATCCCAAATGACGAACGACAGAATCTTATATCTCATTTGGAACGCCTTACAGCACAAGTAAATACAAATTTTGATATTTCTTAATTCCACGACACAAGTTCACTTGTCGCTTTAAATTTGCTTGCAGCCAATTGATTTTTCTGGCCTGGTGTGTTTGAACGGTTCCATGAAAGTTCACAGTTAGTTCTTTAATTTTTTAGCTTTGCTAATCGATTGTTCAGTAAATGGATTTCGTCCTAGGTCATCGGGGGTCATCATCATCTGTTCCCGTTCGGATACTTTCTCATCTAATGTACAAAGTTCTCAAACCAAACTAAACTGTAATACCCTTAATC
Organism: Fasciola hepatica; assembly: GCA_948099385.1. Taxonomy (NCBI): domain Eukaryota; kingdom Metazoa; phylum Platyhelminthes; class Trematoda; order Plagiorchiida; family Fasciolidae; genus Fasciola; species Fasciola hepatica. The sequence goes on along the minus strand of CANUEZ040000043.1, from coordinate 30,601,688 downwards.
CTGTCATTCTTAAATCTGAGTTCAAAACAAACCACAGATTCTTCTATCGTTGTTAGATAAAAGAGCATAAAAACGCGAACGAGTTTTAATTTGTGCTAATAAAATTGCTTCTCTGTCGATTATTTCTGAAAAAGCTACTAATACGCAAATGGTTGTCGAGTGGTTTAGAGCATTTGATTACCACCCAGACGGTCGGAAGTTTAGATCCGCACCAGTAATTCCCGCTGTCGTCCGGCTCGTTACCACCCCTTATATAGTTATCCACTCCAAGTCCCAGGGTCTGGTTGGCGGTTATCCTTGGTAGCGCAGTGGACCTTTGTGGTTGTGGGTTATTACCCTTCTATTACAATCATGCTCAAGCATGAAAGGAAAAAGAATTCAACCTAGCTTGTGCACCGACACTACCACAGTGTTTCGACCTCCTTGGAGGACCTAAATTGAAACTTTCAAGACTGAGTCACTCTCACATGTCTTGCTTACGAGTACGTTGTCATTTTACTGACGTATGTGCATGGGTCAGCGTCAATAAATGGAGTTTCCGATTCGTTTATGACATCAGTTACTGGAGTTGGTTTGTGTTTCTTTGTTTCCGTTGCTACCGCATCAGTATTTCTGAACCTTACTTATCACCACACAGACTGGTTGCACATAATTTCAATGATATCTTAAGACTAATGATCAGTTTCGCGAGAAAATAGCATTATTGAAAAATTATTCAGGCCTCTTGAACTTGTTTTCCGACTGATTTGAATCTTTACGGTCATCGGGTGTCATCGGGTTTAGTCACCTTGCATTCAAACGGTGGTTGCGTAGTACTGCTGTCCACAAATTTGGCAAAGAAGCAATTTTCATTTTCCATCAGTTCCGTATGAAAATTAATTCGATTGCTAGCCACAATGTCTGCTTTATTTTTCCGTTGATTTGCGAGCTAAATCTTTTTGCTGTTCGTAGTAAGTTGGTCCCTTGATCTGAAGCTTTGGCTTGCCTCGGGGATACGGGCGTTGGTATGTAGTTGATACCCTATGGAATATGCTCGCGTTTGGTCGAGATGTTCTAGGAGATCATTGGTACTCTGTACATCACAGTTCGAATAATCAAATCATTGCTTATTCCCCGATAATTTCAGCGAAGGAATTGTGATTGAATATGACACCGCGCACGCATCGCATTCATTTCTTAAGAAGCAGGCTTCCATCAGGCGAAATGTGTTAGAAGCATCTTCACAGTGCAACAGATCGATCCCTTTAATCAAACTACGAATCCAAAATGCCGGGAACCAGCGTGACTGGTGAAACGGGTTGAGCCCAGGACTCTTATTGCTTTACAATTTACTACAACGGGAGATATTTCAGTGAAGTCGCATTTTTTCGTCTGACGCGTGCTCTTTCGGATTTTCTTATTTCATACTTGAGCACGAATGCCGTAAAAAGAGCATAACCCATAACCACTAGAGCCCCTGCAACTTCAGCGTCAGTTTGAGCAACCAATAACCATACACTGGTTGTGACGGCTTTGGCTACTATCTATCAGCGGGAACCTTATTCGGAAACTGAAAATGGCTACAGTATAAAAAGAATAAGAAAACTACAAATGATAGCGTCAGATCGGTACAATAGTGCCACTGATCGCGACACTGAGCCATATCCTCCAGTGTATCTAACCACTGAACGGGAGGATTTCTTGAACCTCACCCTCTGTTCTGTTCAGACAACCATTAACCATAAACTGGGTGCGGTGGCTTTGGTTGATATCTCCTAGCAGCAATCTCAAAAGGAAATAATGAAGGAAAAAAGAATATGAAAAGAGTAAGAGGAGAACTGTATTAATGGAATTAAGTCGATGAGGGAAGTTTATGGATGCAAGAGTGCCACTGATGGCGGCATCTAGCCATATCCCCCAATGTATCTAACCATAGAGTGGGAGGTTCTCTTGGGCCCTCACCCAGGAAGTCTAACACATCCTACATGGCCAAGTCCACTAGTTAGGCTCTTCATACCTTTCTTCCATGTCATGGACTGACCACCCTTACTCATCTTCCAACCGTCATCCGCCTCAGCAAACATTGCGCGTCGAGAAATCCTGTCAAGGGACATGCGCAACACATGCCCCAAACATCTTAGCCTGGTGAGCTTAAGTATTTCATTTAATGATTTGATCTGTGAACCTAGGACTCTCCGCCGAACCTAAGCATTGCCTATACGGTGTTCGCACCAGATTCGCAATGCTGCGAAAACATGTTCACGTTAATAGCAATACAAATGATGGTATTCTTACAAAACGTTCTTTACGACCTTTGAAGACATTCGAACTGACGCCCTTACACCGTACACAGATGAATTCTCTAACCCCACACCTCAGCCCCGCACACACATTTTCATATTCTTCGGAAACTGCAACCGGCCGTACTCGCAGTGGTAGCTCTGAGGATGACGGTTGGAAGATGAGTAAGGGTGGTCAGTCCATGACATGGAAGAAAGGTATGAAGAGCCTAACTAGTGGACTTGGCCATGTAGGATGTGTTAGACTTCCTGGGTGAGGGCCCAAGAGAACCTCCCACTCTATGGTTAGATACATTGGGGGATATGGCTAGATGCCGCCATCAGTGGCACTCTTGCATCCATAAACTTCCCTCATCGACTTAATTCCATTAATACAGTTCTCCTCTTACTCTTTTCATATTCTTTTTTCCTTCATTATTTCCTTTTGAGATTGCTGCTAGGAGATATCAACCAAAGCCACCGCACTCAGTTTATGGTTAATGGTTGTCTAAATTGAACTGAACTGGCATTTGACTTTGTGCTTCTATGTTAACACTGGATAATATTTTTGAGCACAATTCAAACATTGCATATGTGTTTATATTGGCCTGGTGCGAAGTACCTGTAACTACTCAAGGAAAAAATTAAAAAAAAGACAAATGTGGTTGCCACTTTACGTCTTCCAAATGGAGAATGTATTGGGGACCAACGAAACATAAATCATTCGCGTATTTCTTTGGAGACTCCGGAAGATGCATTCACTCTTGAGACGATGACGTGTAATGAAATCACTTTGTACTGCCAACCGTTTTGTTCACATTACCTATTCATTCTGAGTCAGATTGATTGAATTTACGTGGATGCATTTTCGGATTGCAAACTGTTTGAGGTGGTCCCAAGTATGTTTTTTCGCTTTTCACCTGTTGGAACGTGGCTTAAGTGGTGGAAAGTGATATTGGCGTCAGTCTTTTGCTTTACATCCACAGGGGTGAAGTGTTTGAAGTCCTTGTGTTATCGTCGATTGATATTCGGCGTGGCAAAAGATGGTTTAAAATGAACGGAGTACGGAAAACTGTCAGCATCGATAACGAGGCCACAAATTTCCATCGATTGGCCTATATTTTTCAAGTTAAAAGCGGGCTGTATTCTGAAAATTTGCTTTTTGTATCTGCCGCACTGGTGCATTGTTAGTCAACATAGCTGGTGATAATCAGGTACAACATTCAGTGTTATACAGCGGTTCCTGAGTGCCTTACACCGGTCACTGGTATTATGATCCTTTCGTCAAACTCACTAGTTCAATGATGTTTTCGAAATACAATTATTTATGTAAAGTAAAGTTGTACTGGCGTGTGTTATGCACTTAACCTGCATCCAGGCGTCACTCCTGGTAGGTAATGGTAGTTAACGAGGATGTCGAAAATGGATCCTACATCTGTTTGGTTCTATTCACAGTTGCCAAGAACTTCATTTGTCCTCCAAGTATATCGTTCCATCAACGGGAACTAGGCCAAAGATCGGATCAAACTTGTCGTTGTAACATTACTTCACACTAATTCCAGCATGCCATTTGTGTTTATGGTTCGTTATTATAATGTGAAAATTCGTTAGGTGGAAACGCTAGATTGTCCATAGCCCAATGGCAAATGTACCTCCTCATGAATCTCCTTTGATCAACCCGTTTCAGCCACAAACAGCCTGGCTAGGGTCTGAGATCTAGCCTCCAACGTACGCCAATAAACAGCTTTAGATCAGTGCTGATGTGCCAAAGGGGTTTTTGGAATTGGCGACTGAAGCGGAGTTAATGTGGTTAAGAGTTTCTCTGGACCTCTGGTTGCTATTCCTCAACTAATGTTCCTGGCGTCACTCATAGTGCTGATACTAAACAAACCTTTTGAGGCTGTCCAAAAACAAATTGACACAATTTAGTATTTTATATGTATCTATAATTCTACAATCGAGTAGTACCTTCTCTGATCTTAGTGACCAGTATACAATCTAGGAACATCAGGTCCTGTTTCTGACTAGGCCATTAGAACATGAGAGCTCCTTCAGGCACAGGCAGTCAGTGCAATAATCAACACGTTCAAATCGCATGACTACGAGCTCGATATAGGTTTCCCGTCTGAATGGAGTACGGTCATCCGATTTCGGTACTTGACATATCCAAGTTGTCCAAGTGGGCAGTTCTGATTAGGTCTGCTTTAGTGAATTGATAAACAATTCTTAATTGAACGGAGGTGTTCAAGAGAAAATCCAGAGTTGCAACATAGCACGATTTCGCTGCATCTGCACGTGGTGCATACAGCAGAACAGTAGTCCTTATATAGGTTCATGTAAAACACCTATGCTCGGAAACTATAAGAAGCAAATACAAGGATCAAGTTAAATCACCACGATAAAGATAAGGTAACAAAGAGATCTTTCAGCTGACAAAATACGGATTTCCATCGATTTATGGCAATGACCTCACCATGCCTCAACAGTCTGGCATTCTTCACCGCGTATATGAGTAGAGTTGTGATCCTAATGAACAAACAAAAACTTTTTAGGGTTTTGTGCGAAACCGTGCACTCGACAAAAAGTGATCGTCAACACTGTTTCGAATTTGCACAACGTCCCGGTTGTGGCCGTTGTTGCAAACTTCGTGTACCTTTTTCGATCTATCGGTGGTGTATCTGGTGGTGAAAATCACCACTATCCCTGCTTCGGGATGCGATTTTCTTAGAGACATTGATCCTTCTCCAATCCGCTAACTTTTAACACTGATCCGTCTCGTGTACTGCTCGCTTGATTGAAATCTTGTCACGTTGCAGGTGAACGAGTTGGAACGTGAGCTGTCCCGTTGTACGGATGAAAAACATGAATTGGTTACCGAACGGGATGTTTATCGAAATAAATGTGATCGTCTAAATAACGAACTGAATTATGTGCTACACGGCGATGAGAGGAAAATCGTAGACATTGACACATTAATCATGGAAAAGAAGTAAGTCTATTTATTTCGCCGACTTTATTTTCCTCGAATAAGTAAACCAGAATTCTTTCTGATTAGCAGTTCACACGAATCTTTTGCTTGCAACTGCTTTGATCTTAGCAGAAATTCGATTTTTTCCAAATGTTTTTGTATTATTACGTGATAGATATGGGTTATAGTGGAAGGAGTAAGTTCCATAGAAAAAGAGAGCACAAAGGAATTGATCAGCGATGGGCTGGCGATTGTAAAGTTGTGTTCATGATGGGTCACCGGTGAGATGGGTAACTTAGCGCTGGACACACTCGAAGAGAGGTAATGGAGAAAGCGATGTCAGGCTCCAAACATGGCTTCGGTACTCAAGAAAACAACAAAAGTTGAGTGAATGTAAAGGAACATCTGATACAAAAACGAGAATCATTCTGTTTGGTGCTCGAGGCAAGAACACTTACATTTAGTCAGAGAAAGAAAAACTAGAAAGAACGGAGGAAGATGTGAAATTAAGAATAATGGGGTCAGAAGCGAGAAATGGGCAGTTGAAATCGCGTTTTAAGGAAATAGGTGGATTAGCAGTTTTCATGGCATTGAAGAACGTACGGTTGTCTAAACCGCAAGCAATAATTCGATTAAGATCGAGATCCAGCGACACAAAGATTGGAGTGATCAAGAGGGGCTATAGCTGATGAGACACGACTAGATTTCTAGGACAGAGAGCGGTGTATGGTGGGATCGTCGACAAAGGAAGAATAGGGTTAGAATTGGTGGGAAGCAAGAACAGCGTGCGGGGTGGTACGGAATCCTGGAGGACTCCAGGATTCACCTGGTTTGTGTTTAACAGAGACCCATCGACTCGGATCGTACTGGTACATTCGCTGAGAATATAGCGAATGAGTTCAAACGAAAATCCCGGTCCATTTAATTTTCACAACAAACCTTCTTGTCACACTTTATCAAAAGCTTTGGAGGTATTTAGCAAAACCGAATACGATTCACCATGATTGTTCATCGTAGAGGACCAAATGTACGAGACGCATGGCAATAAATCCTCAGTGGATCTGTCACGAAGAGACCCACACTGGTGGTGTAGTGACAAATGGGAGACAACCACAACAGAGTACAAGCGGCAACACTTCAGCACACGTCCATGGCGCGATCGACCGAGGAAGCAGACTACGACACGAAAACACACGTGTATTATGCTGAACACTTGGTTTCGCTTTTTTGTTACGTACAATCATTATAGAAAAGGCATAACAAGATATTTGGGGTATAGTTCACGGTCACCGTTGCCTTGTTGTGTGTTCCTTTCGTTGCACATCGACCGAGATCCGTAAAAGAAAGAAAGGGATGGACGTTAGTGATACGTTCGGTCCAAACTCCGCGGTACGCTCACCTTCAATACAGTGGTCACTCATGGGTGGAAAGCTCTTGAGATACGACGACATAAGTTGTTTCGCGATCACGGCTTCCCTAATTTTGAATGAAACTGAAAAAAGAATTGGGTCGGTAATTGAAAGGTTGTCGGAGATCACCACGCTTTGGGATGGGGAAAATGTGCAGTTTCCCAACATGAGAGAAACGCATTATTTTGCGAAGACAGGTCGAGTGGACGACAGGAAATGGGCGCAAGTTCTGGTACGTAGTTCTTGAGCAAAATGGGTGGAATGCTGTCCGGACTAAGAGGTTTCAAGCTGCCAAGTGGACCAAAAATTTGAGGAAAGTTTTTGACTCGAAAAGGAGAAGGTATGGCAAGCGGATGTGACAGAGTTGAATTCGAGACGAATATGGCTGAAAAAACTTCGGTATTTTCCGACGGATCGGATGCGTATGCTCCAGAGACGTTTGAAATAAGAGAAAAAGTGGGTGGAGAAAATTGCGGGAGACAGCTTTCGCAAGGGACCAGAGGGAGCGGTTGCCGGAGGAGTATGTTGCACAGCATTTGTTGCTTACTTGCAAGTAACAATCGTGCAAGTATAAGGTTTGCGAGTAGAATCAGTGCCTGGAAGCAATTTTTTATTTTGCACTATCCTAGTACATGCATATGTAAATCATTCGGGTATTTAAGTCTTCTTGGTTTGGAGCAATGACAGAGGAACGTATGCATGCCTCAAAATGTATTTTCTGCAGCATTCGTGGCAGAGGTACGTGGATCGGGAGTACGGTTGCATTTAAAGTAGGCACAGGACCCCAGAAAGTCACGTATCGCGCTTCAAACATCAGATATATCTAAAAGGTGGTATGAGCACGTGAGGAGATAAAGGTCTGATGCACCTGGAGAAGAAAAGGGAGAATTTGTTGAGTAAAAGTTTGGATGTGGGGGGGGGGGAAGTCGAGAGTGCGCGCACGATCACCAGCACCGTGGGGAAAATGAAGGTGAGTTTTGCCATACAAAGGCAGAATTCGAGTTTTGGGCAAAAATAAGACCAACGGAGAGGAGAATCTAAATAAATTGGGGCCGGAACCACTGTTACCATTTAGTTCTCGAATGTTTGTGAAAGCAGTGCTCGAGTCGAAAGTGTTTACGAGAAGGTGTCAGTAAATGGAACAGCTTTGGATTGGAAATAACGGTGGGATATCGGCGTTTTCTTGGTCGCTTCAGCTGGCGATGGTCAGCTAATGACCCCGGGTACCGAAGTTCAAACCTCACCGACGCCAATAAAATACTCTATTTCTTCTCTGAAATGCTGTTATATTGTTGTTTCATAAATGATATGAAAAAGAGGGGGACAAAAATTCTCATCAACCTCACAAAGGGACAACTGTGCTAGAAACCATGTCAACACTAAGTTACCGTGAACGTGACTTGCATTGGTCGCTTGAATGACGGGTTGGTTCGTGTTTCAATCCCGCTAATCATAAGGAAACCTACTAATGATATCCCATTCTCGTGAAAATGTAGCTCATCCCAGGGTAATAATCTGTTTAGATTGTTGTAACGGGAGTTCACCTTTGCGTTTGGTTATTAGTCGTCCATTCCAGATTAGCAGAACGGGCCAATGGTCAGAATTATCATTCAGTCAAAGGACCTGCCCGGGTCGGTTGCTGTCCGATTGAATTCTGATACAGCAAACTACAGGAGACGACTGTTCCAATGCGTACCCCAACTTCTCATACGGCGTGCCAGCTTGATACCACACTGAGGGAATCGTGTAAACCTTATAGTGAATTTCCGCCTTGTTGGACACATGGGAGAGAGGCAATGAATATGTTGTTGACGAAACAATCGTTTGTTAGTTCTTTCGGGGGGTGCTTTTCAAACTGGGATAATTATTTTCGAAAGTCGTGTATGCGGTCGCCAGTCTGAAGAAAGAAACTGATACAGCCTCGGGGCTGTCTCAAAATGGCAGGGTTTTCACTGTAGATGAATTCATAGAAAGGATTTTTAGCTGGTTTTACTAGTGATAGATATACAAAGAATCTCTACGGTCGAATTGCTTCCTAATTCACGCTTTGTGTGACACTCGTTAAGGGATTCAAGCAGTGTTGGGTAGGAGTGCGCGTCTCTGACTACGAGTTTGCCATATACTGAATAGACATCCATCCGGTCTGTGATTTCCTTTTACCACTCGGTCTTCACTTCTGGCTCCCAGAATCTGTTTCTCAAGGAAGCGTCCATTTTCCATCTAGCTAAACCGCCTAACAGATGGCGTAAACTAGGCGGAGAGCATCTCGATGAAGCACTTCCGGAGAAGCATGCGATCGGGTCAGGATCCACCTGCTAGCCCGAACTGGTCGATCGAGTAGTTAATTCAGTTACACCACTAAACTGTTTAGCAAATACTCGTTCTCATTGGTGATATTTTAGTTTGATAAAATAACCTGCTGATCCCCATTCATTTTTATCGTGCCATCGTAAATCAAAACTAGTTAGCATTCGATGATTGTCCATAGTAATAGCGCATTTTTTCACGCAGCGTATACACACAGTCGTGGTGGAATTTCCTCTCAGTTCTTCTGTCTCCTTCCCCCCTCTCATTATCTTGTTTCCAGATCTCTTAAGTATCGATTGCAATCTGTGGAGGAAGAGCGCAATCTAGCTATGTCCACTCTGGCAAAATACAAAGTGTGTCTCTTATTTGAAATACTTTTGCGTTACTGAAACCGCTTAATCTCACCTGTTCAGTTTCGCCGTTCCATGAAATGAGTATATTCAATCCATTGCGTTAATGACACAGTCGTTGTTCGTAACATGTTCAGTACTGATGATGACGACAACCAATCTTTGTCGCGATCACTTAGTCCCCATAACGATGATATGTTAGCCAGTCCTTTCCAGGCAAACTTGTACCTGTTTACACAGGACCATAAAGTGAGCATCGAAACGAGAAGTACACACAGTTTTTTCAACACCTTGGTCTTTCGGATGCATAGCATGCGGTATTCACGTGACTTGTTTAGTGTAAAATCCTCTGCTTTACTTGATTTTTTCATCATCCCTTGATGATGCTAAACGTCGCCCAACGGGTTATTATCTCTGTGTTCACACGTTGTCCATTCAAAATATCACGCTGTTTTGTGTTTTTAGAGAATGTTCGAAAGAAAGGCTTCGAAAAGTTCGTCGGTTGGAAGCGACAACGTGCTGACACCAAGCATATCGCCACAACACCTTCGTAAGTTGTTCAGCTACATATTTTGCTTTTTATCATACGCATGTGTTTTCGTCACTCCTGGTATCGCCTCAGTCGGTCCACGTCCATACTCACATATCCCGGCTGGAAACAGTGATTAACCGTAGTCATTTTTTTCCTTTCCCGATTAAAAGTGCTTGCGGCCTGTTGTGTATCTTCAGAAAACACAGTCGATACAACGCTAACTCCGAAACCCAGTCTCTCCATTAGTTTTAGTGGAGAGGATATAATCAAACAACCGCGGGGCCCATCACATTATTTTGGACGACCAGCCATGATGACTCTGTGGAGAACCACATCAAACTTCAATAGCTTAGGGCGCTGTCTGAAACAAGAGAATACAAGAGGCATGTTTGTTTACGGTCTGCCTGATTAAAACGAACCCCGCTGTACAGAATAGATTTCTTATTTCCATTTTACGCTGCATGAAAGCGTCAGCTTATTTTCCTTGTGCCGTTTTATTCTTGCTGAACAGCACATCTTCGCCCCCCCCCTCCAATAAAATCTGAACTGACAGACCCAGTTTTCTTGTTTCTACCGTCTTTCATCATGTTGGCGCCGCACAATCATAGCATTGAATCCGGTCTTTAGAACTGCCGGCTTGTGAGTTGGTGTGTGATGATAATGCAGCATTGATCAACCTGGAACTGTCACTATTTCACGTTATTATTTGCGTTCATGTTTAAAGGGTGTCTTGAATCCATGAATTCGACCATCATATCGTGATGCATACACACACACACACTGAGAGAAATAAAAACAACTGCACTACGCGAAGAATGAGGCGATCGATACAATCGCTCCTGTCAGCTGAGTTGGCTAGTTCGGGCCTTAGTGTGTACTGCATTGATCAACGCGGCCACTAACCTTGCAGGTTAGGGTCACAACCAGCATAGTGACTAGTCATAATGTTTGTCGTCTGGTTGTCCTTTGACTTTGACTCATTTCTAGTACCGTGTCACTCTACTGACCATTCCGTATTGTACTGACTAATTAATGCGCTAAATGAAGTATCATGTGTCCTAGTCTTCCTGCGAAGCGTAATCACCTTTCCATTTCTACTTGGATCGTGTGTGGAACTCCTAGCAAACTTTGTCTTTCGTCGTGACAATTGCGACCACTGCACGCGTATTCCAAGTTCAAAGGTACGGACCAAGGTCGAACACGGACACTCATTTCTGATACGTATTTTCTTACTGATGAAAGCAAGCAACGTTTAGCTCGTCTAAGTGACTAGGATACCACCTGTTCTGTAAGCCCTCATAAAATACTAAGACCAGGTTTTTCTCATCTCGTTTTTTTCTGTAAGTATATTGAGAATGTTCTATTTCGTGCACTTTCTACTTGCCGACCCGCGTTCAGTATGATATGGCAACCATGAACACTACTTAATTTTGGAGTATATCATACTAACGTAAAAATTCGTGGATAATTTAATTATGTTAAATTATTGAAGTAAGATTCTGAACTGGCCGGGGTATATAGACTTCACATGAATTTTATCCATATCTACTGAAGCAGCTAGTGATTGAATGGAAAAGCTTTTCCTTTTTGATAATATTGAACGATTTCTCTTCTGGTGTACGTCTACCTACTTTTGACGTAACAAATAATGGGTTAACATTGAAAGTGACGGTCTGCCGTCAAATTTGCGTTGAATTCAATTACCGTCTGTTTTGTACCGTCTCGCTAACTCTAGTGAGAACTCAGTTCTGCCTCAGAATCAATTTCGTCCCATTGGTACAGAATACATTGTTTATATAAGGTATACGCTTGTCATAAACGAAAACGTGCATAAAAGCTCATTGATCCACTGATAGACCTAAACGGCCCATCTGGCTGGTTTATCTGGCTGCGCCCGGATTGGTCGACTTGGCTCTGGTCGAATGTTAAGCGCTGACTGATCCATTGACCGCCTGACTGGCTCTGATCCTGTCGCCGATTCTGGTCAGCCGATCACGTGCTGTCTGCTTCATTGACCCGAGCCGTCCATTAGCAATAAGCTGGGCGCATTCCCTCACCGTCCTTGGGTAATCAAAAGCGGCATTGGAGGACGCGCGTAACAGTACGCATCATTCAGCTTTGCTCGGAAAAGAGGGGATCAGTTCAGCGAAATGGGCGTAATTTTAGTTAAGTTTTCCGTTGCATAATTGTGGATGAGTGGCTTCCATGCTAACTTGCCCTTTGATCTTGAGGACACTTGACTTGTGATGCCTATTTACCACGATCTACAGTAGTAATTCATGGGTCCGCGTTTCGTTCGAGTAATCCTCGGTAACTTCCCGTGTTCCTAGAAGTTCACAGTAATATATGGGGGCATAAATGTCTTATAACCAATGTTATTCTGTGATTAGGTGTTCAGCGCGACACGTTTACCTAACCAATGGTGATTTATCAACCAATCAGAATAATAAAACTCGAAACTTCGTTTGCGTTGGTCGTAAATTCGGTTTATTAAAAGCTTACCAAATGTAGTCGCTGGCACCCAGGGTCGGCGAACAGCGAGGGATTTAAAATGACAAACGCACTGTGTTTTACTTGTCTCGGTTGTCCGTAAAAACCATCTTACTGGCTTGATTAGTTACATCGTAATTTTGAGCATGGTCTTTCACGCTGTTAGTTTACCATCGCTGTGCATCATCATCATCATCATCATCGTACAGCGTTAAAGAGCAGGGCAAGCCCCACTGATCACTAACTTTCTCACCATGTTGCACGTTGAATAAGAAAGTAAGAAGGTACAAGGTAGACAAGAAGTGGACCTACACAGGTGAAAAGAGGAAAGAACGCCCTAACAGCCAACACACGGAATACACAGTCTAACTGTACAAACATACATCAAACAATCATTATGATTCGACAGAAAGTGACAACACGATCACCACTGTTCACGGTTCGCAGCCATATCTTTCAGTGTCTCCAGCCAACTGGTTGACGGATCTTTCGGACCCCGAACACGAAGACGTAAGGAACCTACCTTTCCTAAGTTCGCCGTACATTTCCTCATTCCTCGTTTCTAAGTCATCTGTTGACCTCCACGTGGTTTCTTCCACTCCCGAAAAGGAACGGAAAGCAGGGCACGGTATAGCAGACGGGTATTTGCCGTACATAACACATGCCTCAACCAACGAAGTCTACCAATCTGGATACACTGTGATAGAATATTCTCTGAACTGACACCTAATACTTGACATCTGACCTCAGCATTGCTCACCCGATCATTCCACTCCATCTTAGCGATACTACGTAAACATTGATGGTCGAAAACCTCAAAGCGACGAGTATCTTCCGCACACAAACTACATGTCTCGCAACCATACAGTGGGGCTGGGCGCACCACTGCACAGTACACACGACCTTTCAACTTCGGCGAAATCAGGTCGGCACCAGGAATGCCACAGTCCAGCGCAAACTGCTATAGCCTCCGTTGCACACGTGCTCACCTATGGAAACGAGCTCCCATCCGTCCTCACTGCTGTCGAGGCAAGTGAAGCGATCGACTATTGTTAGTATCTCCCCAACAAACATCAAGCTCGGAAACGTTGACGTCCAGTCTTGCAACATCACCTTACACTTTGAAGGTGCAAAGGGCACGCCGAATGGAGCTACAGCTCTTGCGAATGTATCTAAAGCACATTGAGCATGCTCCGTACAGTCGAACAAGTAGACAAGGTCGTCCGCTTGATTTAGGTCACAACTTCTCACTATTTCCTAGTTCGATGTCCACATCCTGGAGGTCTCCCAAGGCATTCTTTATATATATATATATATATATATATATATATATATATATATATATATATATATATATATATATATATAAAGTGCGTGTGTGTGTGTGTGCTGATGCGGTGCTCCCACCATATTCGAGCAATATTACGGATACATCGATGCTCAGACACCGACAGATTTCGTCTACTTTCTACCCCTGATGATCATGTTTATGAACCGTAAAAAGGAACATCTAACCGCTCGAACTCGAACCTTTACAGACAATCGGGTGTCACGTCGGTAAGCCAAATGGCTGAGGTTCACAAAAGCGAAACGCGGTCTCTGTGTACGTAGTGACACTTCATCCAGTATCGGTCCACTTGGCGAGATGTAATTTCTCGGGCAGCAGAACTCATCTGCTTCAGCAGGGGCTCCTCCTACCAACACAAGGTTTGGTTTTGAACCAACCTAGTCCCGCAACAGCATTTTGCACTTTAAAGGTGTAAAACACATCCCAAGCATTGCTGCGCTGTTGCTTAAGCAATCTGAGAAAGCCTACAACTTACTTGAGTCATCTTACGGACGAACAATATCATCCAAGAATTCTATGTCAGACAGTGTGCTGCCTGATCAAAGATCGATGCCACTATTCTCACACGAGCATAGGGCTATCTCAAGAATTATTTCAGTTGGAATATTGAAGAGGAAGGGCGACAGGAAGCAACCCTGGCGAACACCACTTTCTGTGGTATAACTCGGGTGAAGGATCTCCGTAAGTACAAACTCGGCTCTGGTTGTTTGCATGTGGTCAGTTGAAGAGATAAATAAATTCCTCTGGCACACGTTTCAGTGATAGGCAGTGTTAGAGAACTGTACGGCCAACTGAATGGAACTTCGCTTTCAGATCGAGGAAGACAGAGTTTGTGGGCCTACGGAAGGTGCGTCGGTGCTCTAAAATATATCTAAGGGTTAATATGTGGTCTATACCTCCCCGTCCCGGGCTGAACCAGCTAGATTCTCACGCATACACCTTTCGCAGTTGCTGCATAATCGGTGGAGAGTAATTCCGGCGATCACTTTGCGTGCGATAGTCAACAAGCTGAGTCCTGTGTGGTTTTCACAATAGGACCTGTCACCTATCTTTTAAATAGGCACAATCACCAATTCACACTATTCCCTGGGAGTTTGTTCACTAATCCAAATTACCCGGAGGAGTTTCGTTAACTCCGAATCCAAAGCTTCGCCTCTGTCCATGAAAAAGCGACCCAGACAACCCACCCGGTCCAGCAGCTTTGTAGCTTTTCAAGAAATCTCGCCGATAATCTTCATTTCTGATGGAGGAGTGATGTCTGTCTGCATCGGTTTTCTTGCAGGTATTTTCGGAAGGTCCGCTTTCGAAGTGTTTCTTTAGATAATCCACCCATCTATCCAGACGGCATGCATGAGAATGAGTCAGTGAGCTGTTGGATTCCTTGATTAACCCATTTACACATGGTTTCCGTGATCTCTACTTCCCACAGTCCACCATTACTCCCTGTCGTTTCTCAGGCCTACATAAGCCGGAGTCTTGTGTGGCATTGGAGGTGGCATACAAGGCTTCCTTGATCTTTTGTCAGCGTTCATCCGGGTCTTGAACATCCGGCTCCACTGATAACCGTATAGACACCTCTGCCTAAAAAACAGATTGTCAGTTGTCATCTAGAAGCAACTGTGCGGGACGTGTGGTTTTGGCGGGGTTGAGACCACGGACGAGACGTAAGCAGAAGCGAGCACATACCAAGACGTGATCTGAGTCCACAGTCGTCTAGTAAAATAAACGACAATCTTCAGTTAATCCACGGCATCGATGATTAATCACAATACGGTCAGTTTGAGTGTAACGTTGTGAAGATGTGGGTGGACGCCATGTGCGTTTATGCCGCTTATGGCAGAAGGTCGTGTTCGCTAGAAACAATGTGATCAGAGCACAGCTTGATGAGACGATCGCCGTCGTCAGTGCGATTGGCCGGGATAGAAAACGGGCCTGCGTTGTGCCTTTTGAAATACCCCCATCGTTCATTTTCTTCATGACCACTCCTGTTTTAAGACCATAGTCTCACCAGTGAAACAACAAGTTCCCCTATCTGTTACTCTATAAAGGCTCTGGCTAAGTAAGCGAAATTTGTACTCCATGTATCATGTAAAGTATTCGGCTGTTATTGTATTTTCTTGTGCTAGACCGTTTTTCAATATTCGTTCTTGGATAGGATTCACATTTTACTGTCATCTCTCAACACTCATATCACGGTCTCCTTTCAAGCTCGATCGCGATCGTTATACTTTCTGACCTTGATCAGTGGTTTCCAAAACAACTACGTCACCGATATTTTTCCTTTTTGGTGTATTTGGTTTGTCCCTCTCCTGGTTCCTAAATTTCAACGTCATTTATTTATTCACAATCTCTTTCAAATATGTACTAGCTCTGAACGCCGAACACAAGAACGCAGATTCCACTGGTTCCCATTTGGTGGAAGCAACCAATATCATGCCAGTTGCTCACTCGGAGACAAATGGCCTGGTCGAGAATAGCCAGGTGAAATCCGTTCAGAGTGTTCCAACCCAGTCGATCGCAGGATCTTATCCTGAAGGTATTCAATTGTTTGTGTAAATTTCTTCTGTGTCGGTAGCTCAACAGTGCTACAAAGGCCCTCGTCAGTCTAACAGTTTGCGAGTTGTTTAACAACCAATTATCTGGATGTCACGCTGTTAGACTGATGTATATCCACTTCATTACTGTCGCAAGCGGGGCCGGGATCGTGGAGACAAGTATCCCCCGCCCCCCCTTCCCCCATATCTTAAGGTGGTCATTAAAAAGCCGCGCGTGTTGCATATGAAAAACAAAGCTGATTTAACCGATGCGGTAACGACAAATTTCCTTTGATTTCCGCAACTGGACTGAATACGACGATAATTATTCAATTATTCACTAACTCTAAAGATGTTTTGTCCTAATTTATTACTGCATCAGTGTTTGTCGAACGGGTAATACAAGTGGGGAGATTTGTCCGACATAGATGAATTGCATTCGTTAAAGCTGGCCATCGAATCTAAGATGTTTACATGCGGTGATTAACGTCCCATTTGGTTAAATGGATAGGATCGGTTCCACATCTATGTTCATGGCGCAATCGTTTGAAAACCGTATATTGGAAATCAGTTCATATTGTACTCCGTATTTTTCAGATGCACGGTGTGATCGAAAATACTGTAAAGATCATGGAATGTTGAAATTCGCAACTGACCACTCGAACGGTTGCTAGTGGCAGTGCAAGTACAGCGTAAATAAAGTCAGATATGCTCATGCAATACTTACCAGTAAAAATTATCGAGAGAAACGAGTTGCCGAACGTGACCGTTATGTCACTTAAGTTGAGGTATCTATGCTCGGCATTGATGTTAAGAGAACAAAATAGGCGACATACGTTTTCGAAGTCCATGAGGGGAAAAACAAAATTGAATTTGGTCCAGACGACTTGCCACCGAGGATGCTCAGGGTGTCTACAGTACTTTTGAACACTGCTCTTTTTCCAGTTCACCGAAGTTCTATGTCTTATTTATAGATTATTTGTTGTGTTTCCGTTGAACCGAGGGAAGAATACTTGCAGTGTGCCATGTCTGGAGTTCCCTTTGAGGATCAAAGCGGAATTTCTGTTTCCAGGTGGCCCGAAACACGTTTGTGTGTTTTTAAGTTTCCTTTCTGTCCCTCTAGATCGATGTTGGTGAATTGGGTTAGTTCGTTTATTTGTCACCTCGGAAGCCGGATGTTCGTATCCCACCACCGTTGGTCACTGCAGCGGTAGTCGTCCAGCTCGTTACCACACCTAACTTATTGGGAGTTCTCTATCTCTCCAAATCTCAGGGTCTGGTTGCCGGTTATTCCTAA
The DNA here is from genome assembly GCA_948099385.1 of Fasciola hepatica. Classification (NCBI taxonomy): domain Eukaryota; kingdom Metazoa; phylum Platyhelminthes; class Trematoda; order Plagiorchiida; family Fasciolidae; genus Fasciola; species Fasciola hepatica. The sequence goes on along the minus strand of CANUEZ040000043.1, from coordinate 30,584,195 downwards.
TATTGCAGCAGTCCTTCGAGTTTGTGGGGTATGCCCCTTCTACTGCGCTCATACGCGAGTATGTAATAACAGGGAAGACAAATCCGTAAAAGTTATCGCCATTGCTTGGACCTACCCGCCTGCAAATTAGTCTCGAATGGTTGCTGGTCTATCTACGGTATTGAGCATGAATCTGGTGTCCGAATTCTTTTTGTTCTTTCTTTCCAGATTGTGCGATTGCTCAGGTCGAACCATGTAATCTGGTGCTTTCCTCAACTTCATCAGAACAGAATTGAAGCAAACCGGTTGTAATAATGGATTTTCTGGAGGAAAAATCTTGACCAAACATTTTCATCCGAATGTTTACAGCTGCGGTCATTGATTATATATCAGCATTTCTTTCCGTATCTGTCCACTGTGATATTTTCAACTCAAAGGTCCACACCTGTGTATCTGCGCTGTAACACACACACACACACACACACACACACACACACAAACACGGTTATTTGCGCTCACTTGAACATCCCATCAGCTTTGTTAATCTCTTTTGCGTTTTAACTTCGCTGTTCCGATTTCCTTCATGTTCGTCATCGTCGTTGTTTTCTTTTCCACCTGTATGATATGTACGAACTCCACCATGCACTATTTTATAGAGAACTTACCGAAACCAGTCAGTGGTATTCTTTTTCCAACTTCCAAATGAAACAGTTTCCTCGTGAGACGCGTCAGTTAGGGGTGACAGTAGCCTGGACTGATCTACGAAGAATAGCTACAGGTGTTGTCGAAAGTGTATGCGCATCGTGTCTCTTTTTGAATTGGAACGTTGTAACCTGTTACAAAATTTCATGTTCCTCGATGAAAGCTCAATAAGGGCTTACTTCGCCAATAAGAATCGGGTCTGTCAGGAGGAAATTGTGAAAAATGTCTTTAAGATGTCCACAGTTTTACTACTGTAGAGGATGTACAGCCTCATGTGAGACATTACCTGTTCAATTATTCTGCAGCAAAATATTTTTCCTAGCAGAAATTCTAGTCAGATAGACTGCAAACACTCATTGTTTGAGCCCGGTGAACTCCGCGTTGTTCAGCGAATCGTTGAATACGCTCCCCGACATGGTCGGCTGTGATTTAATTCAGCTCATATTGTAACAAGGACGACAATGCACGGCAGGATATTTGTATTCCCACGATCACACAAGTCAAGTCATGGAACACATACAGTCGCTTATATAGGCTTTTTTCCAGACTGCGCGGCACCAAGATTGCTATTGCCGCTGCTTGAGCGCTTCGGCTGCGTTCTGTCCATTTGCATGTAGCCGATGGCTTGCTTCTCTTGCCCGTCATTTCCTTCCGGTTGGCCCGACTGTCTCAGTTGACGGCTCGATCGGCAGCCCTTCACCTGAGCTATCTTGCTGGTTGCCGGAGATCCCGCTTCTTCCTCTCTGGTCGTCTGTGTGCTTCTTTTTGCCTGCTTCGGGACGCCTCCGACATATTCGCCACCTGTTCTTTTGTCTGTGGCCCTCGTTTGGTTCGTTCGTTCGCCTTGATGTTCACGCCGTTCCCTCGCCCCAGCATTCCTGTTACAATATCAGCCGGCGTAGTGAGGTTTGCGGCCTTTGGGGATTTCCTACCATGAGTCATGTTTTCGTGACTCCCATAGTTCGTGCGAAGTAAATCAATAGTCAAAGCTATTCAAGATGCGATCTGAAACCCTCCGCGGTCACAACACGCGACCACCCGGCTTCAGATCGGCCGAAGGCGGAGGCAGCTTATTTTCCTTCACCTTTGTTCACAAAGCTGCGTAGATATCTATTAGAAATTCTCATGCTTGTCTATGTTTATTGCTACTTGTATGTTCTTTTTTTATCACATCGCACATAAAATTATTATCCAAGTTGGATGTGTTGTCTTTTTGTCCACCACTTCTTGCTTTGACACCATATTTTACACGAATAATGCCAAAACGTCATCATTGGAAAAAGGATTTTGGGCAACGTTTGTCGCAGAGACGTGCCTGATACGCTCTTAGGATATTATCTCTTTCGTCCTTACACAGTTTATGGTATTTTCCGTTTTTCAGCAAAACCTTTCTCTAACAAATATACATATATTTAACAAACCTGTAGGATAAAACTAAAAGTTCGTTTTGGAAACAACACTGCGAAGAGGTGCCTGTCATACTAAATAGTTGTGCCGAGACGCTGCGCGTCCCTTGTACCCGTCCGCTACAGTTTCGGGAAAATATTCGGAGCAATTTATGTCATCAATATAAATCGTGTCGACAAGTCTCGGGTCTCCTATCCCCAAATAATGACAGTGTGAATTGGAGCTATCATGTAAGGAAACGCAAAAAAGCGGGATGGCAGGTAGGTCTTAGTCGCGCACCACCGGATTGAATGACAGTTCCCAGCATGTTTAACAACGTGCGTTCTCTGTTGAACAAGCTTCCGGATCTAACTTACGTGCTTATGGCTCGTGCCTTCTACTATACGTGTGCAGTATGCTTTCAGAAAACCTGGTTGAATTGTGACGTGGGTGATTCTGTGGTTGGAACGGAATTCTGCGAAGAAGAGGGTCGGTAGAGTCGCCGCATGTGTCAAGTCCGGTGTCATCTTTTACTACTCCTCTAATGGGATTGACTGTGTATCTGTCTCGTCGTGGTACGTTTTCTCGGTTCAACCATATTACTATCATCAATTTTTACATAACATATAGTACCACAAGGCCAAGTTAACTCCTTCTGGGATTCATTCATACCTTCCCCTGCACAGTTGATAGATGATGATCTTCATATCAATGTAGGAGACTTTAATTTAGCATCTACGCATCCACTTTCGTCTTTTAATCTCAGTGATATTTGTCTTGCCCCAGTCCGTTGTGACTCAGTTGGATTGTTTCATAACTAATCACCTAGAACTTTTTTCCGTCAGACCTAACGAGCCCTTTAGAACCAGTGACCATGGTATATTACATCTTCGTCCAAAAATATACTCAAAACATGGTCACTTATCCTACCCATAGACTAAACGGATCCGTTTTTCTCACCGGAACTTATCTAAAGAAGACCTTTCACTGTTCATTGTTTCTTTACACCTGTCTACAATGCAACTTTCGCCATTCCCTTCCGTCATTTTTACGACCGAAATTTTAAGCCACACCTTTAACATTTGCTGTCACACCGAAACGGTTTACTTCCATCTATGAAGGGTGATCTCCAAGGTTACCCAGGAGAAGGGAGTTAGTCGTCAAAACGCGCAACCCACCTGAGGTTAGTAGAGTGCCAAGCTTAATCAGAAGCGTGAACTTCATATTCTCTCAACAGCTTCTGCACTCCAGGAACATCAAAGATAGGTGGCAGGGGATCAAACTGCTCTCTGGCCGGAAGAAAAGTCTCCCCTCCAATGACATGGTGTTGACCATCAGAATTCCAAGTTCGTTCGATACTCGAATGACCCACTCCCAGTTTTCCATCGAGCCAATGACTCAGAAATTGAAAAATTCTCCGGCGGGTAAATTTTCAAGTTAACCAGGTTAACAAAAGTTACTGGACCGGACGGTCTACCCTTAACAGTATTCAAGAACGGGACTGGACCTCTCCCCGAGCTAATGACTGTTGTTATCAATCATTCACTTGAATCGTTGCCCATTCGTGACTGCTAGCGTCCTGTCACAATCACTCATAACAAAAGAGTCGAGTAATCAAACGGAAGCCAAGAATCTTCGCTCAATCGCACTTTTCTCGTCGGTTTTGAAGCTGGTTGGACGTGCGGCAATTCAGAACAAAAACGTCCTACTGATGAATACCAATTTGCGTGTAAACCTCTGCGTTCCACGATCGATGCAGTAGCGTGCATAGCCCGTTACATTGCAAAATCCCTCAATGATTCGTGCAAATCAGTAAGGTGTACGTTTCTTGACTACACATCAGTTTTTGACGGTGTACCACGATCTTCGGTTCTCAAAATATTGGTATCTTTTAGTTGCCCCACATACTTAACTGACTGAAAGACCATTTTGGGTAGAACTCGGTATACCAAAGTTGGAAGAAAAGTTTCGAGATATCTTCTAAGCAATGGCGATGTTCTCCAAGGAGCTGTTCTTTCTCCGTATTTACTCACCCATTACGTTAACGACTTAACTGCAACCCACCCAGCCCGCATAATCAAGTATGCCGGTGACGTTGTTTTGAATCGGTTTGTCTCTCAGCAGCCCGATTTAGGTGAGTTTCACGAAAATATTACTCAGGCCCAAGACTTCTCTGAACAGTCTGGTCTTCTGTTTATCAATAACAAATGTAAAGAGTGCATTTTTTCAACTTTGCAATCGCGTTTTATAGAAAACAGCACCACCATCAACTCTACTTCTCTTGCACGTGTGATCCATGTGAAGTACTTCGGTGTAACTTTACAAGAGAACTTACATTGGTCTTCACATATAGAAGTTATTGTTGGAAAATTGAGTAGACTGACCCTTAGAATGCGTAAACTTCGACAGTTCATTGCTCCGCAAACTCTCATTTCTTTCTTCGTACAACAGTGCATATTTCCCATTATTGTGTACTGTTTTCTCATACTTTTCATGGTCTGTTGAAAAACGGCTACATCACCCTTCGTAGGGGTTTGTGAAGCGTCGACCTTGTTTCTGGTATAGCCTCAAGGGATCACATATCGGTAAGCACATTAGAGCATCTATTCCATTTTCTGAGCAAACCACACCCACTAACTCGTTCTACTTTCGACTGCTTTCTTTCAAATTATCGCTGTACAGAACCTCAGTCGTTTCCTTTCGCGTGTTTTAACAAATAAGGACGAAGTTTTGGCGTGTAAAATGTTTTTCTCCCAAAAGGTGAAAAGCATCGTAAAAACGTGCCCAAGCTAGTGTAATAATAAAGAAAATAAATAAACAAAAGCCACTGCTGGTTGGTGGTTTAACGGTCGTTCAGAATGTTTCTCCACGGATGTGAACGCTGTCTCTTGAAAAACGGGAAGTCGAATGACAGACACACATACGTGTTCTAAAGAAAATCAATAATCAGACGGTTTCCGTTGCTGTCACAGGCGCAACAACTTTCGCGCCATAACTACGCCCATATGACCTTGATGTCTGCACCACGCACTGGAAATAAACCGAAAGTTTTTCCCAGTGAGCCTACTCATGCACTGCGATTGCCTTGCTTTTGCTTCATTCTGTTAGGCCCACACATGGCAGACACTTCAGCATAAAAACTGCTTCTCTGGAAGGATCAACGTCCATTTATCAGCGGCGGAGATCATCCTTGGTGAATTTTATCTCAGGTTTATAATTTGATATTTTACTTATTTTGGACTTCAAGCCCCAGGTTACTTATCATGGTAATCAAGGTCGCACAGTTGGACTGCCCACAGATCACCAGAGAACTAAAGTTAACAATATGGAATTCTACGGAATTTTATATTCCAGTTGTGTCTATCGAGTTTTGACACCTATATACTGATCTTCAAAATTTCTGGGACCCTTTTTCGAGAACACTCTGATGAAGGGGCACTTGTTTGTCGAAATTCGCGATCAACTACCTAAATCGTCCGGAATACAATGTGCAATCTAATGCTATTGACTTCTGTGTTCAAACTACCTAAATGCCTGCTAGTAGGCAAAATAGCGTACAATTCACAAAGCATGAAATCAAGTGAGGTGCATGCATGCACACTGCTCGTCAGTGAAACAAATCAACAGACTGAAGGGATATGTCTCCAAGGATTGGAGTTGTTCGCGTCGCACTGATGCCCAACGAGGACTTAGTAAGGACAACCCTATAATTGATTTAGTGCTTGAAAATTCATGTCAAGATAATCGCGGGCAAGTGTGATAAACGCCAGTACTCCAAATTAGCTGCCAACTGAATTTGCTCTCATTTCGTCTCCATTTCATTCAATTCACTTTTAGTTTGTAAGATCTCATGGATTATTGTAGTAACCGAAAGGGAACGAACTAGTTGAAAGTACAAAGTCACAGCAAACGTGAAAGTTGGGTGCGATTCTTAACTTGAATAAACCGTAAGCTTGTGAGTTTGCCTGAAGGCAAGAATTTCGGACGGTGTGCGGTCGTGTGAAACTCATGAGTAGTAGGTTAGATTTGAATATGACTTATCATGCAGTTTCAACGTAGCCAGGATCTGCCGGTTATTTACAAAAGACTGTCTTCGTTGTACTTACGCCCTTACAGAGATGTCATCTATCACAAGAGTCGATTGCTGAACGGAAAGCGGGTTGTTGTCGCTCAAAGCCAGTGATTGAATGGTGCTGTTTGACATAAGGTTGACGGCCAGCCGGCATAGTCTTGTGGTTAAGAGTTTGACTCAGTTATCCACCCCGGGCTTCGAATCTCAGTGGGGACTTCTTGGATGTGTACTGCTGATAATTCCTAAAAATAATTACCTAGTACTTCCGTGAATTTCAATGGTGAGTTGTTCGTTTAAACTGTATGATGAATCACATCATGTAGATTTAAAATATTTAACAAATTGCATAAACCATGTAGTTTAGTCGGTAAAGACAGGTTATGGTAGTTGGGACATTGTTCATGGGAAAGAGCCATGTGAGAAGTCAATTAGGTAATGAGATACGTGAATTAACTGATATGAAAGATTAATTAGTTCCGTATTTTTAAAATAAGCGTAGTAGTCATGTTTATAGTTATAATATGGGGGAACATAATTTCTTGGCCGTTTTTTAAGCATTAGAGTGAAAGCAGTTGGGTATCAGGATGCGTTATCAGACTAAGTTGTACTGAGCATTTCCGCAACTTCGATTATTTACCCATCCGAAACCAGTCCTCAGAGGTCCAACCGAAGCCGGCTTGAGGATAGCCCCGGTGGAAGGGGAATGAGTCTACTTCTGTTTGAGTAATCTGTGGTTTCGCTGTTTGCCAAACTAGAAAGACTATTTCCCACGGAATTGCACGTGCACTGTTTCGCGCACTTGCCACGCGCTTGTAACTTCGACTAAATTCACCAATCACACCGCTCTCCGAACACGTGATTTTCTCGGCAGTGATCACTCGTCACTTGGCCGCGATATCTACCCATCCCATCGTGACACACATTCGCAATGCTAACCTCCGTCATATATACTCCGAAGTCTCATTGATAAATACACCGGTTTGTGCCGGGGCCTGCAGAGGAACAGATGTGCCCACTGTTCACTCGCGGCGCTATTGTGACTGACTCGTACTACCGATGATGTAATCGGTCAACGATTCATTATCCACAATATGTTCACTGAGTTAACTACGTGAATGAAGGACGAAAGACTATGGCAGATCCAGAGAGCCAGAAAAATGACAGACCTAGTTGAACCACTGTGACAGCCATCGTTTGTGAGTAACAAGCGATGAACTCCTTTACCGAAGGAAGAAACAAGCAGTGATTATACCGGTCTGTTAGTGAACTATATACTGCGTGAATGACCGATAGAGATAAAATAATGAGACGAAAGTGCTGTTCGAGGTGAGACCGGTGCATCGGAAAATAACCCGTATTAGCTGATACAACTGCCTGAAATGTTGATAAAAGAAAAATGTAAAAAATAGACTAGCATGAAGGTGACCGTAATAGCTGTAGTGCCTCTGGCGGAAATCCTTCCTCGACTAGCTTCCAAGTCCTACTGAATCCGCTACCACTGGCTGGTGCTCTTCTTCATCCTCAATGCCTTTTCACGCTGGCCACGTTCAGCGAATGAATCCTGATGCGTACTGGAACACACCTGTTGTCTCCGATCTAGCTCTAGTTTGAACTAAGCTGTTCATGTGCTCCGATGGGCGTTCCAAACGCATGCTACAGCGCCGATTATACTGCGATCACCTGTCCCAACCAGCTCGTCTAACCGTCTTCCAAAACGTGCTAGCTGAAAAGCGGAAATTTGCCCCGCCTGATAACAATAACCAGCACTGGTAGATTAACCGGGATGTATTACATTCCGCTGGCCTGGTGAATTGTGGTCTGTCGCGTCGTGTACACTCAACCCTTGATGGGTCAACAGATATTATGTCTACACTGCGGGCGACTGAGGTGATCAAAATCCAAACTAATCTTCCGTAAACGCGAATACACTTCATCCAATATCCGTCCACCAGGTCAAATACAGTTGCCTAAATGATAGACAATCCACTTGTCTTTTTGTCTCCCTAAATACCAAAAGGTTTGGCGTCGGACCAATGCAATCCTGCAACTGCACCTTGCATTTTTAAGGTACAAGACGCGTACCGAGCATTGCTACATAGTTGTTCAAGCTGCCAATAGAAGCTTGCAACTGACCTGAGTTATCATTTACAGGAACCATGTATGTTGCGTATTCAGGATCTGACACTTAGGCACCCGGGAAAAGTTCAAGACCGCTATCCTCACATGACAAAAAGGATGATCTATAGGGCAGTGTCAATTTCAAAAGGCAATAGAAAAGAGAAGCGGAGACAATCTCGACGTACACCACTTCTCGTGATAGGTCTACGGAAAGTGTGCACATATTCCAAAATGTGTCGAAGGGTGAAGATATGATCAATACAACCTCCACCAGGTCTAAACACTGATTTATTCTCGTGTGAACACTGTTTCTGAGTGCGAGATAAACGGTGGGGAATAATACAAGCGAGCAGTTTAGACGCGACGCGAATCAGACTTGTTTCGCTGTGATTTTCACAGACGAGTCTGTTCCCCTTCCTTTGAAACGGATTGATCACTGATTCACCCACAATTCTTTGGAATTTGTTCCTTTTGCCGTATCAGACAGATTAGTTTTGTCAACTCCAGTAATAATGCTGATCAACGGTGTTTTACAATAGACAGAGGTAACCCATCCGCCTCTGACAGTTGACCAGGATCTATATCGAAAAATCCACCTATTGCGCTACCCAGTTCACTTGATCAGTTTTCTAACACCAGATATTCGTGGACCAGTATTTCTAATCAGTCGGCAGTAACTGTTTGCAAGAAATTTCGCTTTATGTCATATTTTGCAGCGGTTTCCAGAAAATATTCGAAACTGCGATTGTGATCATCCATCGCCGCGTCACGCATCGTTATATCATCGATAGACGCGAATGCATCCCTTAGGTCCTCAGCTTTCCAAATGCTGTTGACAGAGCATGAAAAACAACCTACACCATCGGTAACCTCAAATTATACTAAAAAGAAAACAGAAGTGTTTGTCACCCACTTCGAAAGCAGTATAGAGCTTACGTGTTGGGTACGTAGTTTGTGATCGTAAACGATTTGAGATCAGGGTACTGTACACTGCGAAGCGAGAGATACTTTCTATCACTTGATCGATTCTTAGGAGTGAGTAAGCGTCCCGTTATGTGAAACGGTTAATTGTCTGGCTATAATCAACAACCGTTTTCTTCTTACGGTTGATACCTTTAGCAATCATAACTTGAGCCCTCAAAAGAAAAGAGTTCGATGGTTCAGTAATGCCTTCATTCTGAAGTTGTTTTACCTCTGATTTACTGAAGCTCTCATCCTCGATGAAGTATCGGTGAGGTTGTGTGGCGCTTGATATACAAACAGGCGACAGGTGGGCTAACTATACGGGTGCTTGGATCATTGTAACTTTAAGTCCACATAACAGGGATGTGTCATATGTACTACCGAATGGTATATCAACTTTGTCGATGAGTCTGTGATTATCGTCATAGAGTCGTCTAGACGGCTGTCAATGGACCCGGGTGAACGTTGGCATAAGAACAAGGAAGCCTCCAATGCCACACAAGACTCCGCTTTATGTTGGCCTCACCAAACAATGGATATCTTCGACATCAGTTACTCTGTTTGGATGCTCGTAGATCCGTTCTTGCGCATGCCACATTCAGTGAAGTATGTAAATCCCTAAGGTGCCACCTGACCAGGAACCTGGGATATGATCGTGAGCATTTGTGGATTGTGAAATGTAGGGAAATGGAGAAGGCATCGTCTATTGGCAGTACTCGCAACCTTTAGCTTTTGATTAGAAGTACCGGCTCCCGGAAGCCTTGTGTAAATGAGTTAATCAAGAAGTCCAACAGCTCACTGATTCACTCTGAGAGACATCGTCTGAACCGTTGGGCGGAACACTATGAGGCAGTTCAGTTATCCCACTTTAACAGTGGACCTTCTGAATATACCTGCAAGAGAACCGATGCAGGTAGACATCACTATTCCGCCAGAAATAGAGGTTATCCGGGAGATAGGTTACTTGAAAAGGTACAAAACTGCTGGACCGGATGGGTTGCCTCTATCCTTGAATAACGATGGAGACGAATCTCTTGTTTTGCAGTAAACAAAACTCCGGGTAATTTGGATTAGTGAGCAAACTCCCAGGGAATAGTGTGAATTGGTGATTGTGCCTTTTAAAAGATAGGTGACAGGTCCTATTGTGAAAACCACACAGGAGTTAGCTTGTTGAGTATCGCATGCAAAGTGATCGCCGGAATTACTCTCCACCGATTATGCAGCGACTGCGAAAGGTGTACGCGTGAGAATCAAGCTGGTTCAGCCCGGGTCGGGGTTGTATCGACCACATATTCACCCTTCGATAAGTTTGAGAGCACCGACGCACCTTTCGTAGGCCCACAATCTCTGTCTTCCTCGATCTGAAAGCGAAGTTCGATTCAGTTGGCCGTACAGTTCTCTAACACTGCCTATCACTGAAACGTGTGCCAGAGAAATTTATTTATCTCTTCAACAGATCACATGCAAACAACCGAAGCCGAGTTTGTACTTACGGAGATCCTTCACCCGAGTTATATCACAGGAAGTGGTGTTCGTCAGGGTTGCTTCCTGTCGCCCTTCCTCTTCAATATTCCAACTGAAATAATTCTTGAGATAGCCCTTTGCTCGTGTGAGAATAGTGGCATCGATCTTTGATCAGGCAGCACACTGTCTGACATAGAATGCTTGGATGATATTGTTCGTCCGTAAGATGATTCAAGTAAGTTGTAAGCTTTCTCAGATAGCCTAAGCAACAGCGTCGCGATGTTTGTGATGTGCTTTGTACTTTGAAAATGCAAAATGCTGCTGCAGGACCAGGTTGGTTCAACACCACATCTGATCTTCAGCTCTAGCTGTAGCAGATAAGTTTTTACTCGGGCAGTTTTATCTCACCAGGTGGTCAGGTATCGTCCCGTATACGGAAAATGCGATTGGCTTTCACCAACCTCAGTCCTCTGTGGCGCCGGCCGGACGTCCGTTTACCTACCGAGGGTTGGGTGTACACTGCGGTGGTTGGATTCATCTTTTTATACGACTCAAAAACATGATCGATAAGGGTAGAAAGTAGACGAAAACTGTCGGTGTTTTAGCACCGATATCTCCATAACATTGCTCGAATATAGTGGGAGCACGGCATGAAAGGGCGATTAGCGGGAGCGCTCGAGTACGTGGTAGCAGTTTCGCTTGGCTAGCGCTCCCCATCCTTAAACGATATATAAATCTGCTGACGGCACTTTGATGTGGTGAGTGTGGCTTGCCGCGAAACAAGGCCATAGCTCTTGGTCGTGCCCCGCTTATCCCACAAGGTTTCTTAGCGGAGGCAAATAAACCATGCGATTGACCGCCGATTCATCGGGACCAACACTACTGCCTTTCATGAAGCCTTTTGATCCTCAAAGGCTAGAGGCGCATCCTCGAACAAAAGACCTACTCTGGACTGGACGTTCTAGTAGTACAACAGCCCACAATACTAACAACAAGAACATCATGACCAACTGTTCTTACTGGCGCACTGCTTAATCTCATTCGGAGACAAGTTGGTCCATACCATGCAATCCAAACTTTAACCACAATCCTCTCCATTCTCCTAGCGTTTTATCACTTCCAACGGGAACTTTCGTCGATCGTAATAGCTGTAGTGCCTCTGGCGGAAATCCTGGCTGTGTACTCTCTCATCCTTCCTCGACTAGCTTCCAAGTCCTACTGAATCCGCTACCACTGGCTGGTGCTCTTCTTCATCCTCAATGCCTTTTCAAGCTGGCCACGTTCAGCGAATGAATCCTGATGCGTACTGGAACACACCTGTTGTCTCCGATCTAGCTCTAGTTTGAACTAAGCTGTTCATGTGCTCCGATGGGCGTTCCAAACGCATGCTACAGCGCCGATTATACTGCGATCACCTGTCCCAACCAGCTCGTCTAACCGTCTTCCAAAACGTGCTAGCTGAAAAGCGGAAATTTGCCCCGCCTGATAACAATAACCCGCACTGGTAGATTAACCGGGATGTATTACATTCCGCTGGCCTGGTGAATTGTGGTCTGTCGCGTCGTGTACACTCAACCCTTGATGGGTCAACAGATATTATGTCTACACTGCGGGCGACTGAGGTGATCAAAATCCAAACTAATCTTCCGTAAACGCGAATACACTTCATCCAATATCCGTCCACCAGGTCAAATACAGTTGCCTAAATGATAGACAATCCACTTGTCTTTTTGTCTCCCTAAATACCAAAAGGTTTGGCGTCGGACCAATGCAATCCTGCAACTGCACCTTGCATTTTTAAGGTACAAGACGCGTACCGAGCATTGCTACATAGTTGTTCAAGCTGCCAATAGAAGCTTGCAACTGACCTGAGTTATCATTTACAGGAACCATGTATGTTGCGTATTCAGGATCTGACACTTAGGCACCCGGGAAAAGTTCAAGACCGCTATCCTCACATGACAAAAAGGATGATCTATAGGGCAGTGTCAATTTCAAAAGGCAATAGAAAAGAGAAGCGGAGACAATCTCGACGTACACCACTTCTCGTGATAGGTCTACGGAAAGTGTGCACATATTCCAAAATGTGTCGAAGGGTGAAGATATGATCAATACAACCTCCACCAGGTCTAAACACTGATTTATTCTCGTGTGAACACTGTTTCTGAGTGCGAGATAAACGGTGGGGAATAATACAAGCGAGCAGTTTAGACGCGACGCGAATCAGACTTGTTTCGCTGTGATTTTCACAGACGAGTCTGTTCCCCTTCCTTTGAAACGGATTGATCACTGATTCACCCACAATTCTTTGGAATTTGTTCCTTTTGCCGTATCAGACAGATTAGTTTTGTCAACTCCAGTAATAATGCTGATCAACGGTGTTTTACAATAGACAGAGGTAACCCATCCGCCTCTGACAGTTGACCAGGATCTATATCGAAAAATCCACCTATTGCGCTACCCAGTTCACTTGATCAGTTTTCTAACACCAGATATTCGTGGACCAGTATTTCTAATCAGTCGGCAGTAACTGTTTGCAAGAAATTTCGCTTTATGTCATATTTTGCAGCGGTTTCCAGAAAATATTCGAAACTGCGATTGTGATCATCCATCGCCGCGTCACGCATCGTTATATCATCGATAGACGCGAATGCATCCCTTAGGTCCTCAGCTTTCCAAATGCTGTTGACAGAGCATGAAAAACAACCTACACCATCGGTAACCTCAAATTATACTAAAAAGAAAACAGAAGTGTTTGTCACCCACTTCGAAAGCAGTATAGGGCTTACGTGTTGGGTACGTAGTTTGTGATCGTAAACGATTTGAGATCAGGGTACTGTACACTGCGAAGCGAGAGATACTTTCTATCACTTGATCGATTCTTAGGAGTGAGTAAGCGTCCCGTTATGTGAAACGGTTAATTGTCTGGCTATAATCAACAACCGTTTTCTTCTTACGGTTGATACCTTTAGCAATCATAACTTGAGCCCTCAAAAGAAAAGAGTTCGATGGTTCAGTAATGCCTTCATTCTGAAGTTGTTTTACCTCTGATTTACTGAAGCTCTCATCCTCGATGAAGTATCGGTGAGGTTGTGTGGCGCTTGATATACAAACAGGCGACAGGTGGGCTAACTATACGGGTGCTTGGATCATTGTAACTTTAAGTCCACATAACAGGGATGTGTCATATGTACTACCGAATGGTATATCAACTTTGTCGATGAGTCTGTGATTATCGTCATAGAGTCGTCTAGACGGCTGTCAATGGACCCGGGTGAACGTTGGCATAAGAACAAGGAAGCCTCCAATGCCACACAAGACTCCGCTTTATGTTGGCCTCACCAAACAATGGATATCTTCGACATCAGTTACTCTGTTTGGATGCTCGTAGATCCGTTCTTGAGCATGCCACATTCAGTGAAGTATGTAAATCCCTAAGGTGCCACCTGACCAGGAACCTGGGATATGATCGTGAGCATTTGTGGATTGTGAAATGTAGGGAAATGGAGAAGGCATCGTCTATTGGCAGTACTCGCAACCTTTAGCTTTTGATTAGAAGTACCGGCTCACGGAAGCCTTGTGTAAATGAGTTAATCAAGAAGTCCAACAGCTCACTGATTCACTCTGAGAGACATCGTCTGAACCGTTGGGCGGAACACTATGAGGCAGTTCAGTTATCCCACTTTAACAGTGGACCTTCTGAATATACCTGCAAGAGAACCGATGCAGGTAGACATCACTATTCCGCCAGAAATAGAGGTTATCCGGGAGATAGGTTACTTGAAAAGGTACAAAACTGCTGGACCGGATGGGTTGCCTCTATCCTTGAATAACGATGGAGACGAATCTCTTGTTTTGCAGTAAACAAAACTCCGGGTAATTTGGATTAGTGAGCAAACTCCCAGGGAATAGTGTGAATTGGTGATTGTGCCTTTTAAAAGATAGGCGACAGGTCCTTTTGTGAAAATAGAAGAACAATAACGTACACATCGGAAAAAAGTTGTTCTGGACCGCAATCTTAAGGAGCGGTCTTGTGTGACTCTCGGCGTTGTTCAGTTTTTTTTCGACGAACGAAACCGGCAGTGGTCCGAAACGGACAGGCTGTCAGGATCTGTATTGAACGTGCTTCGAATGCATACTTGATCTCGTTTAATTTTCCTTCAACCGAAGGAAGTCACTGTCTCCACGTGTCACATAAGCTTCTGCTGTACGTTTGGCAACCTTTTCGTTAACCCTCCGATTATTTCCTATGCGAGTTGCCACAAGGTCAAACATCTCGACAATTTCAAACGTCACTAACGAAGTGGAAAACGAGAGTAATCGTGGTCCTTATTGAAGACGAAATTCGTGTTCCGTGCTACAGCAGCATTGCCCCGAATCAGTACGATATCAGGTGCGTAGTCCCAGCTTAAATATGCGACGACCGGAAGGAAGCTCAGAGCCATGGCTTTTGTCATTTCTTCACACTTTTTCTTCGTAGTTTTTCAATGGTTTGCAATAGCTACGATATGCAACATGCAGAGGGCCGATATGTGGAATCTCGGTCCAACTTTAGGGTTCAAGTAACTCTCGTTCCAGGTGAGTTATTCGATTAACTAAACTGGACATAAAAGTGAGGAGAATAGTACGATTTGTGATGTCTCGATTCAATAGGGTCCATAGGATTGATTAGTAGGTCTATTGGTGATGGAATACTGATATTTCAAAAGCTACACAAATACAGTCAACTGGCTCTGAAAAACGACAGTGAATTCGATGTTCAGCAGTTCTGAACGATTATAAGCTACTTCATCATTGATGAAAACACATAATTTCAACAGAATTCTTCGGATTTCTGGCCCGTATCAGCTTACGCAATACAGCAAAATCCCGACAAATGACAGACTAGTGAATTAGTTCCACGGGATACTGGTAGTTTCCAATAAAACTCCGGTAACGGACTTTTGTGGTTAGAAAACACCAGTGTTCAAAGCTGTTTTGGTTGGGAGCAAAAAGCTACCGATTATTCTGCCTTTGACGGTCAAAATCACACAGGATTCTACCGAATGGTGAAGTAAAACGATTGTCCAAGGCAAACATTAGATGCAACGTTTGATTCTGAACTAAATTAAATTGGAACCGCGTTGCTACAGACCACAGTTAAACACGTGTGGTCAGATCAGGTGAATGCCCCGAGTTAAGTTTGGTCAAAGATTCCAACTCAGTGAATAGAAAACACCGTTACTGTGTACATATTATTCTTCCAGAAACCGACGAATTTTTCCATGTGGCTTGTACAACCCATTTCTTGACTGGTCATTTTGCTACTAATACCAATAGGTAGGACACGGTTTCGGCTGCGGCTTTAATCCGTACTGGAGTGCTAGATCATCTTCGAACGTAACTGGATGGCCATTCAAAGCAGGATTGAACGTGATTCGCCCCAAGACCGCATTTGGCGTGTCCTTAGGACCACAGCTGACCGCCTTTGGATCAGTCAAGTCGTCCAGTTGACGTGCAGATGTGGGGAGAGGAATCGAGTGGCCAGATCGAGTGGAGATTCGAACTCGCGCGCCATTTTCTGTGTACCGCCACACTACCGTACACGGATCGTTGTCGACCGGATCCACAAGGGCAACCTTAATGGAAAGAAATTTTGGATTATGTGAAGTTGGGAAGCCTGGACACAATTAAATACCACAGAAGCAATCGGAGGTAACTACTGGACTACGGACGGAACGACAATTGACAAAAGGCACAGAACTGGAGAGGACGTTCGCACACGAGGTCACAACTAACTTATGTACCAGATAACAGGGAAAAGTCTATCAAAGTAGATAAGTGATTCCAGAAGGACAGCTATGCCGAAGACCACTGAAATGATCATAGTGCACCAGGGTTTCGTCCCCGTATACTAAGAAAGGGGCTGATGGTCAACACGCGAGCAACGCACCAAAGGAGAAACAAGCCAACTCGGAAACTGAGAGTACTACTGAACGGTATTCAGCTGACAAGGTGGAAAGTGGTGGTCGAGTTGTGGAGGTCACTGTGACCTCAAAAGCACCCACGTCGAGCATGGGTAACCTTGGCGGTTGATGATAATTCACTTTAGCCTGGCACATAAACACACTTCAGTTCAGTTTATTCAACCATAAACTTGCAATTCCATGCTCTGGTTTTGGTTCCTAACGCCTACCACCGTCGAGTCAAAGGTAAAATGGATACAAGTATGAAGCACGTCACGAAGAAAAAGAAAAAGCTCAAATGCATAACTCTCCCTGGCCGCCAACCCCTGTCATATTGCGTAACGTCTCCGATCATCTGACAGGTGTACCTCGTGAACCCCAACCCGGAAGTCACAAACGCCATACCCGGCAGAAGGTCTCCTAACCTACTTCCATGTCACGGACTGAACACCTCGACCTACCTTCCAACCACTACCTGCTTCGGAGAACAGCTTACGCCGAATAATTCTGTTGGTGGCTACGCAAAACACACGTCCAAACCACCAGAACCTGTTTAAATTCAGTACTTGTTCTAGGGAATGATTGATTGATTTCCTACGCCCAACGTCAGCATTACTCATGCCGTGCTCCCACTATATTCGAGTAATGTTATGGAGATATCGGTGCTAAAACACCGACAGTTTTCGTCTACTTTCTACCCTTATCGATCATGTTTTTGAGTCGTATAAAAAGATGAATCCAACCACCGCAGTGTACACCCAACCCTCGGTAGGTAAACGGACGTCCGGCCGGCGCCACAGAGGACTGAGGTTGGTGAAAGCCAATCGCATTTTCCGTATACGGGACGATACCTGACCACCTGGTGAGATAAAACTGCCCGAGTAAAAACTTATCTGCTACAGCTAGAGCTGAAGATCAGATGTGGTGTTGAACCAACCTGGTCCTGCAGCAGCATTTTGCATTTTCAAAGTACAAAGCACATCACAAACATCGCGACGCTGTTGCTTAGGCTATCTGAGAAAGCTTACAACTTACTTGAATCATCTTACGGACGAACAATATCATCCAAGCATTCTATGTCAGACAGTGTGCTGCCTGATCAAAGATCGATGCCACTATTCTCACACGAGCAAAGGGCTATCTCAAGAATTATTTCAGTTGGAATATTGAAGAGGAAGGGCGACAGGAAGCAACCCTGACGAACACCACTTCCTGTGATATAACTCGGGTGAAGGATCTCCGTAAGTACAAACTCGGCTTCGGTTGTTTGCATGTGATCTGTTGAAGAGATAAATAAATTTCTCTGGCACACGTTTCAGTGATAGGCAGTGTTAGAGAACTGTACGGCCAACTGAATCGAACTTCGCTTTCAGATCGAGGAAGACAGAGATTGTGGGCCTACGAAAGGTGCGTCGGTGCTCTCAAACTTATCGAAGGGTGAATATGTGGTCGATACAACCCCGACCCGGGCTGAACCAGCTTGATTCTCACGCGTACACCTTTCGCAGTCGCTGCATAATCGGTGGAGAGTAATTCCGGCGATCACTTTGCATGCGATACTCAACAAGCTAACTCCTGTGTGGTTTTCACAATAGGACCTGTCACCTATCTTTTAAAAGGCACAATCACCAATTCACACTATTCCCTGGGAGTTTGCTCACTAATCCAAATTACCCGGAGTTTTGTTTACTGCAAAACAAGAGATTCGTCTCCATCGTTATTCAAGGATAGAGGCAACCCATCCGGTCCAGCAGTTTTGTACCTTTTCAAGTAACCTATCTCCCGGATAACCTCTATTTCTGGCGGAATAGTGATGTCTACCTGCATCGGTTCTCTTGCAGGTATATTCAGAAGGTCCACTGTTAAAGTGGGATAACTGAACTGCCTCATAGTGTTCCGCCCAACGGTTCAGACGATGTCTCTCAGAGTGAATCAGTGAGCTGTTGGACTTCTTGATTAACTCATTTACACAAGGCTTCCGGGAGCCGGTACTTCTAATCAAAAGCTAAAGGTTGCGAGTACTGCCAATAGACGATGCCTTCTCCATTTCCCTACATTTCACAATCCACAAATGCTCACGATCATATCCCAGGTTCCTGGTCAGGTGGCACCTTAGGGATTTACATACTTCACTGAATGTGGCATGCGCAAGAACGGATCTACGAGCATCCAAACAGAGTAACTGATGTCGAAGATATCCATTGTTTGGTGAGGCCAACATAAAGCGGAGTCTTGTGTGGCATTGGAGGCTTCCTTGTTCTTATGCCAACGTTCACCCGGGTCCATTGACAGCCGTCTAGACGACTCTATGACGATAATCACAGACTCATCGACAAAATTGATATACCATTCGGTAGTACATATGACACATCCCTGTTATGTGGACTTAAAGTTACAATGATCCAAGCACCCGTATAGTTAGCCCACCTGTCGCCTGTTTGTATATCAAGCGCCACACAACCTCACCGATACTTCATCGAGGATGAGAGCTTCAGTAAATCAGAGGTAAAACAACTTCAGAATGAAGGCATTACTGAACCATCGAACTCTTTTCTTTTGAGGGCTCAAGTTATGATTGCTAAAGGTATCAACCGTAAGAAGAAAACGGTTGTTGATTATAGCCAGACAATTAACCGTTTCACATAACGGGACGCTTACTCACTCCTAAGAATCGATCAAGTGATAGAAAGTATCTCTCGCTTCGCAGTGTACAGTACCCTGATCTCAAATCGTTTACGATCACAAACTACGTACCCAACACGTAAGCCCTATACTGCTTTCGAAGTGGGTGACAAACACTTCTGTTTTCTTTTTAGTATAATTTGAGGTTACCGATGGTGTAGGTTGTTTTTCATGCTCTGTCAACAGCATTTGGAAAGCTGAGGACCTAAGGGATGCATTCGCGTCTATCGATGATATAACGATGCGTGACGCGGCGATGGATGATCACAATCGCAGTTTCGAATATTTTCTGGAAACCGCTGCAAAATATGACATAAAGCGAAATTTCTTGCAAACAGTTACTGCCGACTGATTAGAAATACTGGTCCACGAATATCTGGTGTTAGAAAACTGATCAAGTGAACTGGGTAGCGCAATAGGTGGATTTTTCGATATAGATCCTGGTCAACTGTCAGAGGCGGATGGGTTACCTCTGTCTATTGTAAAACACCGTTGATCAGCATTATTACTGGAGTTGACAAAACTAATCTGTCTGATACGGCAAAAGGAACAAATTCCAAAGAATTGTGGGTGAATCAGTGATCAATCCGTTTCAAAGGAAGGGGAACAGACTCGTCTGTGAAAATCACAGCGAAACAAGTCTGATTCGCGTCGCGTCTAAACTGCTCGCTTGTATTATTCCCCACCGTTTATCTCGCACTCAGAAACAGTGTTCACACGAGAATAAATCAGTGTTTAGACCTGGTGGAGGTTGTATTGATCATATCTTCACCCTTCGACACATTTTGGAATATGTGCACACTTTCCGTAGACCTATCACGAGAAGTGGTGTACGTCGAGATTGTCTCCGCTTCTCTTTTCTATTGCCTTTTGAAATTGACACTGCCCTATAGATCATCCTTTTTGTCATGTGAGGATAGCGGTCTTGAACTTTTCCCGGGTGCCTAAGTGTCAGATCCTGAATACGCAACATACATGGTTCCTGTAAATGATAACTCAGGTCAGTTGCAAGCTTCTATTGGCAGCTTGAACAACTATGTAGCAATGCTCGGTACGCGTCTTGTACCTTAAAAATGCAAGGTGCAGTTGCAGGATTGCATTGGTCCGACGCCAAACCTTTTGGTATTTAGGGAGACAAAAAGACAAGTGGATTGTCTATCATTTAGGCAACTGTGTTTGACCTGGTGGACGGATATTGGATGAAGTGTGTTCGCGTTTACGGAAGATTAGTTTGGATTTTGATCACCTCAGTCGCCCGCAGTGTAGACATAATATCTGTTGACCCATCAAGGGTTGAGTGTACACGACGCGACAGACCACAATTCACCAGGCCAGCGGAATGTAATACATCCCGGTTAATCTACCAGTGCGGGTTATTGTTATCAGGCGGGGCAAATTTCCGCTTTTCAGCTAGCACGTTTTGGAAGACGGTTAGACGAGCTGGTTGGGACAGGTGATCGCAGTATAATCGGCGCTGTAGCATGCGTTTGGAACGCCCATCGGAGCACATGAACAGCTTAGTTCAAACTAGAGCTAGATCGGAGACAACAGGTGTGTTCCAGTACGCATCAGGATTCATTCGCTGAACGTGGCCAGCGTGAAAAGGCATTGAGGATGAAGAAGAGCACCAGCCAGTGGTAGCGGATTCAGTAGGACTTGGAAGCTAGTCGAGGAAGGATGAGAGAGTACACAGCCAGGATTTCCGCCAGAGGCACTACAGCTATTACGATCGACGAAAGTTCCCGTTGGAAGTGATAAAACGCTAGGAGAATGGAGAGGATTGTGGTTAAAGTTTGGATTGCATGGTATGGACCAACTTGTCTCCGAATGAGATTAAGCAGTGCGCCAGTAAGAACAGTTGGTCATGATGTCCTTGTTGTTAGTATTGTGGGCTGTTGTACTACTAGAACGTCCAGTCCAGAGTAGGTCTTTTGTTCGAGGATGCGCCTCTAGCCTTTGAGGATCAAAAGGCTTCATGAAAGGCAGTAGTGTTGGTCCCGATGAATCGGCGGTCAATCGCATGGTTTATTTGCCTCCGCTAAGAAACCTTGTGGGATAAGCGGGGCACGACCAAGAGCTATGGCCTTGTTTCGCGGCAAGCCACACTCACCACATCAAAGTGCCGTCAGCAGATTTATATATCGTTTAAGGATGGGGAGCGCTAGCCAAGCGAAACTGCTACCACGTACTCGAGCGCTCCCGCTAATCGCCCACGACCGCTTTCTGAGAGAGTTTACCTTATTCGCACTTAGCCGCGGATGCGGCCGTTTCTCTATGCGCTACCAGTGGACACGCCCGATCAGATACAGATCCGCAATTGGTTCCTCGTATACGGGTCACTAAAAGTCACTAGGCTGGTGTAGCTGGCGCATGTTCTGAGCATACCCCGTGTCGGTTTTCTCGGTGCGCAACGTCCACTGAGGCTGTTAGTGGTTGGAAGATGATTGAGAGTGACCAGTCCATGACGGGAGAAACGTACGAAAAGCCTAACTAATGTGTTTGGCCGTGTAGGGTGTATTAGGCTTTCCGGAGAAGGTGAGAAAGATTTCCCGACTCAGCAGTTAGATACACTGAAGATACGGCCAGTTGTCGCGATGAGTATCGCTCTTCTATTCAGAGAATTTATAGATTCGATGCTACTACTTGTAGTTCTTTTCTCACTCCTGTTTTCTCATTATTTCCGATTGAAGTCCCCGTAGGTAGACAGCAGTCCAATTCACCACATCCGGTGAACTGGTAAAGATCGTTTGAACTGAATTGATAAATGCTTACGTGGTTCAAAATACGGTTAGGAATTCACTACGGGGGGTGGCTACTTTTTGTTTGTAATGACGGATACGCTATACATCCTAAGGTTGGCGCAAATCAAACTGTCAAGAGCTAGCCCGGATAGCTCAAGGATTAGCAGGCGGCGATCCAGCATTTCGAGTCTTGATTCTCAGCTGCTACTGAACATAAGTACTAATATTGATTTAAGATAAAAATGAGGTTCCTCCACAAATCTTCCATGACATTCAAATGATGAATGAACCATCATTGCTTCCCTTTAAAGGCACTGCTACGGCTGTGTTACATTTGTAGTGACGTGGTGGTCAGATATTGGATGAAGTGTATTCGCGTTTACGGAAGATTAGTTTGGCTTTGGATCACCTCAGTACTGGGCACAAGAAACCTGTATGGTTATCACCGGACTGGTTCCAACGCAACTACGTTAACAGAAATAGAGCAAAAAACAAAGAACGCAGTACCACGGGATGGGAGATAACGGTTAATCAATGAAAGAAATCTGAATGCTGCTTTTTCTTTTCGCCGTACACGTTTGGATCTATCGTCTTTCTTTGTGTCTTTCTCAACCCACAAGACAGTGGGGTGCTGATCCAGCACGGGAACATGAGCGAAGAACCCGTGAAGCAACTTTTTCTGGTCTGTCACCTGAGACCTGATTGTCGTAAAAATTCTCTCTTGTCTCGGCCGATGTTTTGTTATTGATAATCCTTTCGGATTCAGTGCTGAGCTTCATTCATCCAATGGAGCAAGTGGAACGTAGGCGGGATAGCACCCGTTGGGCTGAGGGATGCCCAGCTTAGGCCCAATGGAGTGCGATGACTTCTCCCACCATCGAGAGAAGCCCCAAATACTCCATTCCTACGTCCATATAGTGAAGATTTTTAGACCGGTAAACTGTTTCTCTCCGTGTTTATTCGCTGGAGTGCCATCTCCAGGGGCATAGGGGTTAGAACCAGATGTTGCTTATCAACTGGTGCTGAGACTGGACTTAGTCTGGCATCTACACATCGACCTATCAGTTGTGATTACATCTCTGGTTCAAGTGGGCCATCCTACATAGCTCTCTGGGTCACGGAAGCACACAAGCCATCGTACCATGCCAAGGTGATGACACGTTAACGCGTCTGGCCTATTGAGGTCCTGGATGGTCCCTTAGTCCAAATTTCAGCATTATGGTTAAAGGTTACTAATTGAGTTCTGACGGTTTTCATGGTTCTGGAGTTTGTCGTTACTACTATACTGATGCGAGTGGAGGGAGTCACATAGGTTACGTGCCAGGCTTTGGCTAACTCTACTTGACAGTGGCAGTGTGGTTTTGGGGTGCGCGCCGTCTACTGCACTCATATGGAAGAACGAGAAAACAAAGAGTGCGGCGTCCGGTGTGCTCGATAATTCCGAATGCACTCTGGGGAAGTCGGAATTCGCAACTCACTACTTTAGTGTCTGTTAGTAGGTTATTCCGACTTCCTCAGGATATTTACGGAATCACTGAGCACACTGCACCTGAACGCAACTTGGTGGTGTATCCGTTAGTGAATCTTCCAGAAACAAATAAAACTGCACGGTAGCAATGAGTTTTGCCAAGACCAGAAACTGGCCACAGAGTATGATGAAAAATAGCAATGGAAAAAACCAAAATGCACATTTTCTGCCGTCATTTCAAGACCACAAAGGCTATTGAGTAGATGACTAAGTGATAATAGTGTCCGAATCAAAATGTCAATTAATGACACTGAATGATTGTGGATTTGATGCCAAATGTCGAATTCAAGCAGCTAAACGGATACAGGCTAGTCAATCGACTGCGTCTAGATTGGTAAATACATCCAAAGGTTTACAAACAATGACGCTCAGTGAATTGAAACAGTTCGATCTCAAAGGTACTGCAAGCAGACATTCGCCATCTAGTGTACAGCATTTCTAATGAAGTAAAATGCAGGTTAGAAAAAAATTTGAAGTTTTACGCATACTTCACTATCGATTTTCAATGGCTGTTCCATTCGACGTAAGTCCCGTCGTGTGGCTTGGGTGACGCGATAGTTGAGTCCATCCACGTAGACCATGTTTCGCATTTTGAGTACAGTTGACACGAGACCAATCTAGATGAAGAAAACGTAAAGTAAACCAGAGCGGTTTGCCCTCACCGGATGTAATGAAAATCGTTTCTGATCAAAATTGAAACAACTAGCAGGAATGAGAAAAGGGAAGACCCGGGTCGAGGAAAAAGCACTTAAGATGATCAATACTTCATAATTGTGTAGTTGATAAACACTTCCTAGAGCAGATGAACAAACACTTGATAGCAATATCTAGTTCTTACCAAAAAGCGTCGTTGTTTCTGCAATAAAGCTGAATAGTAGGGGCGCCTGCGCGCCAGATCGATGGCCTTCATAAGCTCTTTAGAGTCAAGCTGGACGGTTAGGCGCTAAACATTTCATCAAGAGACCAGATGATCTTCGCAATCATGAGATCACCTGCAAGTGATGATGTAACTATAATCTGCATGCGAAAATCAGCGACCAGAAGTTGATCCAATTTTACACTCTCAATGAAATTAGCAGTTTCCCACGTAGAAAGTCAACATTTGCACGCGGTGCTTCGGCAAAACCCATGGTCCGAAAGGATGTACACAAATAGATGAATGAAACATAAAGCATACGGGGCGAAAAAAATAGGATATAAATGCGCAAATCATCAATGCATCTACATGCAGATACCAACCATCCATATATGTATACAGCTCATGCAACAAAAATCCAAGATAGTAAAATGTAAAGGAATCCTGAGCTGTTATGATCTGCCTGCCAGCGATGTAAGTTACACGATCGGACTCACTTTGCCTTGATCTGGTCCAGTCAAAACCTTCACCCGGTCTCCCTTAAATATTAGTTGTTCATCTGGCGGCATTCCCGGAAGTTTCTTCGCTACCTTTTTCCCGTCTGGAAGAACCACACACCATGTGACGTTCGGATAAGGGAATTCGGAGAGTCGGTTTGCAACGTTCCATGGCGGATTTTCTGTGAAGCGCCAAACTGGTAGGTACGGTTCCTCGCGGTACTGGAAACAAACACAAACATGTTAAGGGGTGAACTGAACAATGCTCAGTAAAATAACAAATATCGAAATATGACTATACTATATCATTAAATACATGCGCATGATCGCAGGGAAAGGTACAGACGCCATGGTTTCAAATACCCACTGCCCGATTACTTACTTCCACTTTTATGCAGCTAGCTTCTGAGAAAGGATGGACCAGCTTCATGGATATTCCAATTGGCACCTGCGCGTGAGCGGTGTTCAGAGGAATTTTCATGAAGAGTCTTGGAAATCAGATACGAAGTGGCGTCCCCAGCACCACTCGGCTTTGTTCTCGAGGTAGTAATTCTAGCTGTGTGCAAACCAAGTACTGCTTGTAGGGTAACAGGAAGTTTGTGTATTGGGAGCCGGTGACCAAACAAGCGGTTCATACGCCTTTTGGATGGTGATGTGCCAGTCGAGGATGCCCAACCAGTCCTAGATAGCCTCACCCCACTCAGAATAGCTGGGTAAGCGGCAAGAGACTAGCCTTATTTAGTGGCGGGCCACATTTGCGCACGTCACGTCGCCATCTATGGGCTTCTGTTGATTTTATGTAGAGTTCGCTGCCAAGGGAAAAATCTGTCACGCCCTCTAACAATGCCGCGTTGTTTTGTCTAGCTACTCACCCTCAGCTTGTCCGATATGGGCCATCCTGAAGGAGCACTCCACGCTCCAATCGTCACAGCCCTTGGGGTCATCGTGACACGCAAAGCCAGCCACCACGGTAAGGTTGCAACATTGATCAGGACTGCCCATTTAGGGAAAACCGGCAGTCTGACTCTGATATGTGGGGTGCAGAACCACATGAGGTCCTAGCAGGTCAAGGGTCATACCTAACCGGGCGACAGCGTATTCCCATCTACCACGACTTCTGACAGTACGACCACATTACAGCAATCTTTCACATATCACATTCTAGGACTTTAACATATTTTTTCGTAGAATGTACTCAACGTGCAGTCTTGAAGCGTCGTCAAGCGGTTGTTGCCGGAAGGCACCTTTCCCCCTACTATGAACCCACAGATTTCAGAGCAATATTTTTTGCTCAGAAATACTAAAACATCGAATGATCCAAACATTTATGTTTTTCTATTTTGCTCCCTTGGAGTTTTACCATTGTACTTTTGTAGCGGCTTCGCAGACACCAAATTCAATAAAATACAATCGCGAGCTTAGAGCTTAGGCGCGCCTTGTTTAAGTCCTCCGGTGTAAAAATAAGAACACGTTTTTTAAAAAAAGAAGAACCTTCGTCACACTACGTCAAAACGGCAAGGCGCGCTCCAGCTCATCAGCTCTGGTGATTAGCTCGATCAGCCTCCCTTCTCCTGTACTTCATACAGGGCAATCAATACAAGTACAAAAACCATCAATCGCTGTCGTTCTGCGTCTTTATTCGCTGGACGGGAATTGAGTCCACAAGTCGTGCGTTCGACTAAATTGGTGAGCCCATTCCAAGTTATTAATAATTTTTATTTATTTATTATATCGTCCGTGCCCTTCAGCGTTCCTTTTGTTTTCGTTGTGCACATACGTATTGAGCCTTTTTTGGTGTTAATTTCGATCAGCCATCGTATATTTATTTTGCTGTCTATTTGATATGGATGACGCTAAGTTAACTATGTCTGACCCTGCGGTGCCTGAAACGCTCTCTATTGCGCGCCCAGTGAAAGCGTTACCTTTCATTCCGGGTAATCCCTCTCTTTGGCTGACTCATCTGGAAGCACAGTTTGCTGCCTCCAGAATCACCTCCCAGCAACAGAAGTATGTGCATCTCACTGCCGAACTTCCTTTAAATATTCTTGAAGCTGTCGAGGATATCATCTCCAACCCACCCACGGACAAGCCTTATGATATGCTTCGCCAGGCTATCTTAGATCGCACCGGGGTCTCCGACTCAAACCGTCTTCGTCAGCTGCTTAGTGGCATTTCCCTCGGTGACCAGAAGCCTTCACAGCTTCTGCGTCGTATGCGACAGCTGGCCAAGGGCATCCAAGTTGGTGACATGATGTTGCGAGAATTGTGGATGCAGCAGCTACCCCAACAAGCGCAATGCACTCTGGCCCTTCTCGTAGATGAAGTCTCACTAGACAGACTGGCTTTGGCGGCGGACCGCTTTATGGAAACCGCCTCCGCCCAAATTAGTCAGTGTGTTCGTTCGTCCACAACCACTACGGAGGCGACTCTCACAGATTTAGCTGCACAACTCAGTGCCCTTCGGGCGGACGTGACCGCTATTCAGTCTTCACGTTCGGCACGTCGTAGCCGCTCCCCAACTCGCACCCGTCGGCTTATTGCCGCTCGCAGTCCTCCTAAGCCATCCTCTCCCGATGCACACACTTGGACATGGTGTTGGTATCACCGCCAGTATCGTGCCAGCGCCAGGAAGTGTACACCCCCGTGCACGTTCCACGACAACCAGGGAAACTCGTCGGCCAACGTGTAGGTACGGCAGCGCTCGTTGGCCTCCCTACACCCTGCCGTCTTCTATTTATCAAGGACCTCATCTCCCACCGTCAGTTTTTGATTGACACTGGCGCACAGATCAGTGTCGTTCCCCCTAACCCTTCTGATCGTCAGCACCGGCAAACTTTAGAGCTTCAGGCCGCCAATGGGTCTCGTATATCCACTTTTGGTACTAGGCGTCTCAAGTTAGATCTGGGGTTGCGTCGTTTTTTTCAGTGGACTTTTGTCATTGCTGACGTTTCCCAGCCCATCTTAGGAGTTGATTTTCTGCATCATTTCAACCTTTCGTTACATCCCGCTTCTCGTAAGTTAACCGACCCTGTGACTCATCGTGCTGTTGTTGGATCTGTCTGCTTGGTCAACGTTGTTCGACCGTCCGTAGCTCCTATCGCCAACGATACCTTCGCCAAAATTTTAGCTGAGTTTCCGTCTCTAACCGGACCGGCAAACCACTTACCCATGGTGCGCTCGGCTGTTGTACATCACATCAGTACCGCTGGACCTCCTGTTTTTGCCCGTCCGCGTCGCCTAGCCCCAGACAAACTGGCCGTCGCTCGTCTTGAATTCCAGAAAATGCTGGACCTAGGCATCATCCGTCCTTCGAACAGCCCGTGGGCCTCTCCATTGCACATGGTGCCGAAGAGAACTTCGGGCGACTGGCGTCCGTGTGGTGACTATCGTCGCCTCAATCAGGTCACAACGCCAGATCGATATCCTGTGCCTCACATTCATGATATCACGTCTGCTCTGGCTGGATCCACCATCTTCAGCAAAATCGACCTGGTCCGGGCCTATCATCAAATTCCGGTCGCCGACGAGGACGTTGCAAAAACCGCCGTTACCACTCCGTTTGGTCTATTTGAGTTTCTCCGTATGCCATTTGGCTTGCGCAACGCGTCCCAAACGTTCCAGCGGTTTATTGACGGTGTTACCCGCGGGCTGCCCTTCGTTCACTCTTACATCGATGATATTCTTGTCGCTAGCCCCAGCGTTGACGAACATCAGCTTCATCTTCGACAGCTCTTCCAGCGGTTAACAGAGCACGGCGTTACCATCAATGCCGCCAAGACCGAATTAGGGAAGCCGTCATTGCTCTTCCTCGGTCACATCATCGACGCCAACGGCATTCGTCCGGCTGAAACCAAGGTCAGTGATATTGCTGAATTTCCACTTCCACAGTCCTTCAAACAGCTCAAACGTTTTAACGGCTTTGTCAATTATTACCGCCGGTTCATTCCACATTGCGCCACCCTGATGCAACCGCTCACTGATCTTTTGCGGGGCAAACAACGAACCCTCATCTGGACCGATCAAGCCCAGGAGGCCTTTTCTCAGCTCAAACAGGCCTTGTCGTCTGCGGTTCTTCTCCGTCATCCGGATCCCCATGCTCCCGTCAGTATCGCTGTTGATGCTTCCGATGTCGCACTTGGCTGCGTTCTCCAGCAAGCCGTGGACGGCGCCTGGGAGCCTCTGGCTTTTTACTCACGCCGCCTGTCTTCCGCAGAATCCAAATACAGTGCGTTTGGTCGTGAGTTACTTGCCGTCTACACCGCCATACGTCACTTTCGCCACGCGCTGGAAGGACGGGAATTCATCATTTTCACAGATCACAAGCCACTACTGTATGCTTTCCGCAACGCGTCTGATCGTCATTCTCCACGAGAAATTCGCCAGCTGGATTTCATATCACAATTTTCTACTGACATTCGTCATATCTCCGGGTCAGCTAATGTGGCTGCAGATACTCTTTCCAGGATCCACAGTCTCGGGTCGCCCGCTGCTCTCGGTATCAATCTCGAGGACCTAGCACGAAGCCAGCAGGATCCTGAGTTTCAACAAACCATTCACGATACAAGTCTCCGAGTGCGGGCTTTGCCTCTTCCGTCATCTGCTGGCACTATCCTCTGCGACACCACCTTGGATCACCCAAGGCCAATCGTACCACTTTCACATCGCCGTCCAATTTTCGATGTGTTGCACGGTCTATCCCATCCGGGTATCAAGGCCACATGCAAACTAGTCCGTGCCCGATTTGTTTGGCCAAACATGGATCGCGACGTTCGTCAATGGGCACGTAACTGCATTGCTTGTCAGCGAGCCAAAATACAGCGACATACCACCAGTCCAGTCGGAAATTTTGAGACTCCAGACGCCCGTTTCGCTCACGTGCACGTCGACATTGTGGGACCTTTGCCACCATCCCGAGGTATGATCTATCTACTCACTTGTATTGATCGTTTCACTCGTTGGCCCGAGGCCATACCCATTCCGGATGTATCCAGTGAAACTGTCGCCCGTGCGTTCATGGAACACTGGATTTCCCGCTTTGGTTGTCCTACCACAGTAACCACCGATCGAGGAGCTCAGTTTGAATCTGCCACTTTCGACAATCTCCTCCAACTGACTGGCACTAAGCGTATTCGCACCACAGCTTATCATCCCCAGGCAAATGGCTTGGTCGAACGTTTTCACCGGCACCTCAAAACTTCGCTCAGTGCTCACAACAATCCTCAGTGGACGGACGTCTTACCACTGGTTTTATTGGGCATTCGCAATACGTTGCGCACCACCGCTCGTCTCCCTGGTGAATTTGTCGCACCCAAGGTGAGCGCACCTTTCCCCAACCTTGGAGACTACACTCAACGTCTCATGATCTACATGCGTCAGAAGATTGGTATTCCTGTCCGTTCGACAGATCGGCCGTCGTTTATTCCCAGTCACCTACATACGTGCACGCACGTTTTTCTGCGTACGCCGAGCCGCCGCCCGTTGATTCCAGCATATTCTGGCCCGCACAAAGTCATTCGGCGTTTAGAAAAAACGTTCATCATCGATCTCAATGGTCGGCAAGAAACCGTCAGCATCGACCGCCTTAAGCCAGCGTTCGTCGACTCGGAAACCCAGCCTACGCCGTTGCCCGTCGATGGTAAAAACACAGACGTTTGCCCGACCCCAACAACATCTAGCTCTAGCACGCGTGAGTCACAGGTCGACCCCCCATCACGTTCCACCAGGTCTGGTAGGCATGTTCGTTTCCCTGCACGATTCGTTGACTTTATTGTTCTTACATAGATTTCCCCTTTTGATTGCATACTGTATCCAGTTTTTCTTATCTCTTCTAGGGTCAGTCGTTGTTTACCTAGGAAGGATCTGGCACACCACTAACAATGGACATGTGTCACTATATGAACATTACCATTTTTTGTTGTTGTTGTTGTTGCCTACGTGCCTTGTACATGGTTTGGCACGTCCCTGTCCCCACTTAAGGTTTCTAGATAGAGAGCACGGGGAGAGGATACCCCACCAGTTCACGCGTGAGTAACCTTCTCTGCGGCTATATATGGCCCAGAGGTCCTTAGATCACCTTAGAGGTGCTGAGCACAAACCTTTTCCAGCTGGAACTATTCAGCTGGTTTTTGGCTCAACTCACGACGCTCTCTTAGGTCGAAGTTCTCCTACTCGGTCGTCCTTCTGGAGGGGGACTGATGTAGCGGCTTCGCAGACACCAAATTCAATAAAATACAATCGCGAGCTTAGAGCTTAGGCGCGCCTTGTTTAAGTCCTCCGGTGTAAAAATAAGAACACGTTTTTTAAAAAAAGAAGAACCTTCGTCACACTACGTCAAAACGGCAAGGCGCGCTCCAGCTCATCAGCTCTGGTGATTAGCTCGATCAGCCTCCCTTCTCCTGTACTTCATACAGGGCAATCAATACAAGTACAAAAACCATCAATCGCTGTCGTTCTGCGTCTTTATTCGCTGGACGGGAATTGAGTCCACAAGTCGTGCGTTCGACTAAACTTTCCCGTCTCTGACTGGACCACTTATTTCCTGCAAGATCACAAGGAAATACTATAAAAGCAGTGGAGCATGCTTGCTTTGTACCACCTGGGCTATGTAATAAATGCGATCTTGTTCGTGGTTGTCTATTCCCTCTAGCTATCGAGTGGGTTAGTCTTGTTGAAGTTCGGGCTCCGTGTGTCGTGCTGGTCAACTGAGAGCTACTTTGGTTTGCGACTACGGGTCTGAGGGATCCGATCCTAGTATGTGCGGTGCAGAGTGTGTCCTCGTGAGTCACTGCCATGTATGGCCTCAAGTTTCGTCCATCTGCTGCACTGTGCAGCGTGCGTTGTGTGTGGCATACCAGAGCCCAGAGAAAACCACATTTTTGAGACACAGTCACCTGAGACTTTTCGTGACGCGTGTTATTCGGACATAGATACGACGTTTACGTTTTGCGAGGACATGTATTTATTCATGCTCGATAGCCCGGCATGTCACGTCAGCAATCGGCATGTCAGTGCCTGTCCGGAATCCAGGTCAGTGCTTGTGTCAGGATACGCGAAAAGGTAGCAGATCGATGAGACGCTAACGCATTCCCGTCAAGTGGTAGCTGGTCATGTGACCAATCAACCAATCAGAAGACGGGCTAATTGATGCAAGTATAAACCAGTTCGTTCGCGTTGCAATGATTGATGTCAGTCCCTGTTACTTCCTATATAAACGATATGTTTTGTGCTAATAAAATGAAGTGATTCGTGGTTGGAATGTATTTCTCGCTAGAGTTAGTGGGACGGTTTGAAACACGGTGTCAGACAAATTGGAAGAACCCCGCATCTGCGTGCAAACAGACATGTGAAGAACACTGACAACACTTCTGGTGCCACTGCAAATGACAGATCAAAATCGCTTGTCTGAAGAATGGAATTTACTTAGGCAATTCATTCATACCACCTTTACTGTGGACATTTTTATTGAATCCTTGGGTTCAATGTAAGACCACAATTGATTTTCATGTCTATCTTACGATGGTCAGGTCAACTCAATGGGGGGGGGCTAAACTGATTAGGACGATACAAAAAAAAACAACTTTTCAGTTGACGTGCACAATGAAAGATAGACTGCTTAACCACAGGGATCCAGTACTCTATTCGGGACAACTGCACTCGACAGTGATACTCAGTGTTTGAAAACATCACACGCCGTCATGAATCAGATCACAGTGGTGATGCCAACCTTCAAAGATGACTGACAGCAAAGCGTTCCGATTAGGAATACGTGTCTTAGTCTTATGGTTCTTCCAAGCTGTAACTGGAGGCACGTACGAGACGGAGAGGCATATACGGTTTTTTCCATTTCAACCAATCGAACTGACAATGGTGACCGGATCGTACAACAATGTCCTGATAACACTGTTTCTAGAGGGTACAATTTTATCACACAAAAACGGGACCGACTAAACTGGCATCCTGATTTTTATTTCATACACAGTGAATCATAGTGAAAGGAGTAAATCCTATAGTTCGAAAACATATTGTGGTAGGAGTTTACAGGGAACATTGACGTCAAAACCAGTTTGTCGATTCCGTTTACAGAAAGATAGGTTGGGAGTGCGTGGAAAGGTAGGATCGGGAAGGGTATTTCATAACTTGGCCGTTGGGCGTAAAGGGGGATCGAAAGGTTGAGGCCCGAGATATAGTGGCGGAAATCGAATAGCAGTGACTAGCCGCCTGTGATCGGGATTACCGATGAAAGGAAATAGGAATAAGAACGGTTGAGGCAAGCTCGGAGTAATAAAACCCAATATAAAAACCGTGCAATGGGGATGATGAAGCAGCCACTCGGCGATGAGCAAGCGACTGCAAATAAGATATTACACCGGGGTTATCTACCAGATGAATGGTTTTACGTTGGATCCAGTCGAGAAGAGATAAAAAAGACGAAGCTTCATCCCACACGTGACAGCAGTGTTCAAGTGTGGGACGAACTTGAGTTTGTACAGTAAGAGAAAGTGGGTTAGTCTGAAGCGTCTTGGGCGCAGCACGAGAAGCAACCGAACGAGTGCATGAAGACCAAGACAGAGAAGAGGATCCAAGAGAGGAATGAAGCTGGAAGAACGAAGGGGAACCGAATAAGAATGTAAGTGGGTAGAAAGGCAATGGTGTTTAAGAGAAGTCGGGGGAAGGGGTTTTAGAAGCATTGAGAACACGATTTTCGGAGCCCCAAGAAAAGTTCTGTTCAGGGTCCGAGCTAAGCGATGCTACAAGAGCACAGTCACGATCGATGTTGGTGGTGGCATGGCAGGAGGGGGGGGGGGTAATTAAAACTTTGAAACGGCTTGAAGTCAAGCACGGTGCTCACGCAGGAACAATAATCACAAAAATGAGGCGGGGGTGGGAAGTACAACAAAGCGTAACAGACAATCTTTGTACCATTAGTGTTTTTCGTGGTTGTTTGGGAAGTGAGATACGAAAAGGGAGTAGTGAAGGGTGGCATCGTTAGCAAAAGCGCGAATGCTATTGGAAGTGGTGGATAAGAGATTAATAATGAGAATTAGAAAGAGGGTGAATGAAATTACAGAACCTTGAGCAACACCAGCAATTACGGGAAAAAGCTGTGATTGCACCCCATCTACTCGAACGGAGATGGTCCGGTTACGGGGAAAACTCGACGTACACAAAACAAGGGCTGGATGGGACCTAGAAGTCGGCAATTTAGACACTGGACCATTGTGTCACACACGATCAAAAGCTTTGTATATGCCTAGTGAGACCAGGTGTGTTTCTTCATGGTTTTCGAGTGCTACTGACTAGGAGTGCGAGACCACAACTAGTAAATCACCTGTAAATCGACGAGGCCGGGGCCCGTATTGATGATTTTTTAGCAGTCCACTGCGTCCGAGGAATGGTCGCAGCTGGTCGGAAATTATGGTCTCCATAACTTCCGAGATGACAGAAGTTAGGAAAATAGGACAGCAGTTGTTCGGGTCGGATGAGTCACCGCGTTTGAATATAGGAAAGATTACGGTTTCTTTCCATGTGGTGGTAAACACCACATTGAAGGGAACGGCTGAAAAGATGAGGCAAAACTGGTGCCAACTCTGGAGTACACATCTTCAGGACGATGGTCAGAATACCGTCCGGACCAGGAGTTTTGTTTTAATCGAGTGACTGTAAGGTCTGACATACCTTTCTGATTGTGATGAGGAGAATAAAAGGGTGTCTAGTAAGACTTATCGGAAGCAAAAGAATGGAACAGTCGGGTATAGTGGAATCAGAGGCAAACCGGGAAGCAAAAATCTCGGCTTTCTCGTGAGGTTCGTAGATTAGAAAGTCAGGAGTTATAGATGGGAGAGAAATTGGAGGGATGTGGGTAAACCACTCAGGAAAACGTAGTTTGCCGGGTTTGGAGGAATGCGAAATAACAAAGAAACATCCTGAACAATTTCAGTAAAGTTTGAAACAAAGGTAGAGACAACAGGAGTAAAGTAACCGTCACCCCAGGGATAGTGGGCCAGAAGATCACGAAAACCATCACAGTTGGCTGAATCGAAACACCAAGAGGTGTGTCCGGAGTTGCATATAGGAGGGGAGGAGATAAGACAGTGGCCCGATGAGCCAGATGGAGGGAGGAAGATAATATCAGAGAATAAAGAGAGAGCGGAAGTGAGAAGATCGGGGTAAGTGTGTGATCGCCGGCCCGATCAGAAATGCGTGTGGGAAAGTTAACGAGTTGACTTAGATTGTTGACCAAAGAGAAAGTTTCGGCTTCACATTCCACAATCTCAGTGTTTGAAGAGAGCAAAAGCCAGTTGTTGTGGAAATTAAAGCCATCAAAAATGGCAACTCAGCAATTGGAGTCTAATATAAACAAATTTTCAATGCTAGAAGGCAATAAGTCAAAAATTGGCGGATCGCTGCTGTTAGGGGTGCGATAAACGATACAGAAGTAATGATTAAACGAAGGGAATATAAAGTTTCGGCCACATCGGCTGGAACTAGTGGTTGTAAAAGTTCGAAAATGGGATACGAGAGGTAGCGACAGACTGATGGACGTAGCCGCAGATACCAGCTTTAGGCAAAAATCAGCAATGGAAAAGTAGTTGGGTAACTGTCGATGGGTAGTGTCCAACGAGGAACAAATTTGCGTTCCAGTCAAAAGTAAGTCAAGGGGAGAAGACTGAAGAAAATGGTGTACAGAGTCAATGTTGTGGTTCAAACCAGGAGTGTTGCTGGGATACAGTATGTTTTCTTGCTGAGTAGACATGAGCGCTGATTCTACGTTAGTTATTACTACCATGGTTTTTCTGTGAAAGTGATAACCTAACTATGGGGCATGGAGTGGCAAAACACATGAGGCTCCGATAGGAAAGGTGGCGTTACTACCCACAGAACAAGAAAATAGGCAAGTTTGACGTCCTCGTGCGCCTACAGTGTTGAACTCAAATCGACTATAGTGCTATCGGTTACCGCTTGTGCCCAGGATCCAGATACACTTTGGACCCAGGTCAGGAACGCCCTGATTGAGGCTGCTAATACTGGCCAAGGTCCCAGAACCGTATACACATAAACCATGGGCATCTGCGTCATCAATTTTTCTGTTAGATACGCGCAGATCGATCCTTCCGGATTCCAGACCCCATGATGCACAGAGATGCCTTAGACTTCAACTGATTCGAGGTCTAAGGAAAACCGTGCACAGTGGCGGATTTCGACGTGTAAGGAGATAGAAAAAGGATGCGGTTTTCTGCAGCAGTCGTGACCATTTACATCAGATTGGAATTACTGGTCCACGAGAACCCGGTGTTAGCGTACTGATCAAAGAAGGAAGGAGATCAGAGATTTCGACTCAGCAGCGTTGTCTGCAACGTGAGAACAGTATAACTGGCATTTATCTGCAACAGGTGTGTTGAATAGCCCAACAGATCATTTTCTTAGATACATGCTTACGCATGGGTGTAATGGAAAGAGCACATCTCAATATCCACAAAGGTCTACTGTACTATTAGGTATAGCCATCAACCACACCGAGGGATCCGGAGTGATGGAAAAACCACATAAGGTTTCAATAGGTCAGGTGTGGTAACGAGGTGGATGACAATGTATTACTGTTTACTACCAAAGTAACAGATGACGGCTAGGATTTGAACCTCTGACCTCCGAGATGGGGAAAAATGCTCTAAGTCACCTGACCACCACCGGTCGAACAGGTACAGATTCGTCTGTGAACATCACAGCGAAACAAGTCTGATTCGCGTCGCGTCTAAACTGCTCGCTTGTATTATTCCCCACCCTTTATCTCGCACTCAGAAACAGCATTCATACGAGAATAAATCATATCTTCACCCTTCGACACATTTTGGAATATGTGCACATTTTCCGTAGACCTATCACGAGAAGTGATGCACTTCGACATTGTCTCTTTTGTCACATGAGGATAATGGTACCGGACCTTTCCCGGGCGCCTAAGTTTCAGACCTTGAAATAGTGGACGATATCGTTCTTTTAAGTGAAGATCCAAGAAGGTAGCAAAGTTTCCTGGATAGCTTGAACAACCCCGGGGCAGTGTTCGGTATACATTTTTCACTTTACAGTGAAAGATACTTTCGCGGAAATTCATTGGTTCAACAACTTTACAATATCCGCGGCAGTTGCCTTTCAAACGAAGTGGTATATCCGCCGAAGTGTCCTCACGTATAAAAAAGGCGAGTAGTCACGCATTTTTCTGATTGACTTGAAAGTATTATGTACAGCTGATTCCTACTGTTTTCCCGCTTGTTTTATTTATTTGCGATTAAGGCTCCCGCTAGAAGATAGTAGAAATACCACCAACTCAGTGCATGGTGTAACGCGCTCAGGCGTAGATCACCAAGCATATCCTTATCGGGGTAAGCGTTGATGCTTGCTCAAGCACTTACTGAGCTCCGGCTCACGGAGTTTTTTCTGTGTCTTTGCAGATCGTGTACGTGAAACCCCCACGGAAGAACACTGCATCCAGCATACTACGACGGTTAATGATTGTTCGAGTTGAATTGAGTCAGTGATGTCGACTATCAAACCCGTACTCATTCATTCGAATTGATGGAAAACGTGTTTGACTCCACGGTCAGGTATGCTGCTTGGTAATCGTGTGTAACGTAATTGATGTGCACTGACCAATGTCGAAGGTAAAACCCGTACCTGAGAAGACTAAACTACCACCGTATTGTCACGGTGCCATCTCGACAAGTGATCCTATCTTCAACAGGGTCTTCTATCCTATAAACTATGTTGCGTAGACGCACGTGCAGCAACTTCAAATGACAAAAATATTGCAAAAATGAGCCATGAACTTCAATCCACAGAGCTGTGGTAAAAACTCGACCTTATGAAACGTGAGGTGATTACCTACCATGAAATAAGATGCAGGACTGATTATTTAGACAAAAAACGAGCAAACGAACTAGCATATTACCTCATTCGGTTTACGATCTGGTCGATCGAAGGGTTGTTCTGATTGGAACCGCCAACCTAACAACTCTTTCCGATACACCGGACGAAATCTAAGCAAACGAGCCACGAAGCGGGGCCAGTACGAGAAGCGCAGAGATGGGTCCTAAAAATAAATTTAAAAACGGGAGACTAATATCATTGATCAAGAAACTGGAACCTGCATTGGACGTTTAAATGACTCCTCGTGTTGGATGTCGTTCTGAGTTGTTGTACTGATTCAATGTTGTTTGGCCATTGGTCGACCAAACACAATCCGTCTGATCTGTGCGACAGATCAAATAAGTAAAAAGGATTTGCGTTGTGCATTACAGTGATATGTTTTCTGATTTTCCTATAGAACTGGTTTTGACTAAGTGGATACAAGCACTTAGTGCACTATTCCAAGTACCGCCGAAAAAATCAAATAATAGTTACAAGAAGACTGATTTCTGTGTACTTTTTATGTACTCAATTAAGAGTGTATCGTAAAATTGAAATTGATATAGCCCATGTAAATGAATATGAGGTTATTAATTGGCTCCACGAAACACCTTGTGGATAAAACCGTTGAGGCTGTATCCGTGCTGCGTAAGTTGTCGACTATAGTACGGATAACCAGAAAGCAAGCGTTTAAATAGAATGATTGCAATGGAGTCGTCTCCAAGGTATCACAGATCCCCAACACATTGCATTCAGTACTACAGCGGTGAGCTTTGTTGATATAACGATCCTGATCGATACAAAAAAGGCGAATACGTGAAAATTACTTCGTACTCTCAGCCCATGAAGTATGAGATATGCGCCTATATGGGGAGCGGGTATTACATTGCTTCTTGAACCACTTCACTAATACATGTATTCCGCATCCCTAAAGCATTTTGCGATGCATATTATTTCAAAGAAAGGAAAGTTACTTCTAATCTAAAGCAAAATATGAGCACCACTTGGTCTAAAAATGAATGAATAATTGATGAATTCGCAAGTTTGAAATTGAAAAGACCGTTTAGGGTTATAGCAGCTTAGTGAAACGGTGAGCAGACACATAACAAACGTTTGAAAAACATTTGGTTCTTATGAAGTATCAAATGAAAGTTGGAGAGTTGTTCACCACCAGCATCGATTTACGGCGATGACCTTCCGTGTGGCAAAAGGTTGACAGGTAGGGACTTCGACCACTGAGTGTATGTCACTTGG
The DNA here is from genome assembly GCA_948099385.1 of Fasciola hepatica. Classification (NCBI taxonomy): domain Eukaryota; kingdom Metazoa; phylum Platyhelminthes; class Trematoda; order Plagiorchiida; family Fasciolidae; genus Fasciola; species Fasciola hepatica. Next base: position 30,545,111 of record CANUEZ040000043.1, on the reverse strand, counting down.
GTAAAACTTCAGGCACTTTACGATGAGTCGCCATTATCGGCCATTTCGTTGACTTTTCTGCGCGTTTCAGCAAAACTTAAGGGATGCACATTATCTAATCACCTCTCATCGGCTTATCTGCTGTCGGAACTGCATATGCATTTTTAAATTATGCAAATATTGTGCGAAGTGGAAATTGACGAAGCAACTTTCAGCTTCAACAATTAATTTGCTGATAATGATGTGACCAAACAGACCCGTTCAAGTAACAATTTCAACAAAGAACCGACTGCCCAAGTATGTTTCACCAATTATCTGCGACTGAATAGGCATGGCAGCAAGAGGAACACCCCGGGGCCTGAGTAGCCAACTGCATCGTACGTGGTGGGTGGTTAATTCGGAAGAATGCGAAGAAATAAAAACAACAGTTCCTAGCTATCACCTATGCAAACATCCTCCAACCAAGTCGACACCCCAAGAACAATGCTAACGATCGACCGAGAGTCCGCCTGACAAATTCGGGTTCGTCGAAAAAACGAAACACCGAAAATCCCATGGAGAATGGCAACCTTGACAAGACGGAATATTATCGTGTGTCTTAATGCCTACCAACGCCGAATCTTTTAACATTCAAATAAGTGGTTTTTATTGATTTCAGAGTGCACCAGTGACGGCTGATAAGAATAAATTGGGATAGTTTTCAAGCACAGAACATTTAATGTGTATTTTTACTGTGGTAAACTTATGGGTTTTATGAAGTGTGGTCACCGGTGTGGATATGATCGTTTTGTATGATTGCGTAAGTGAATAAGCCTACCTACTAGCCATGCATGAGCGTGAAAATGCACCGAATTATTGGAAAGTTGGAGTATCTTTTCAGAACGGGATGAATCGTTAGATTTCATCAGCAATTAACCACATGCACAGATTTTTCCTGCCAAAAAACCAACGATCAGATCATTGAGGCGTGAAACCACGGGGAACTGTTAGCATGTGGTGATGGTGGTGCCTCTCCTAAAGACGAGGGAATACATCATAACTACTGCCAAAGTGCATACTAGTACAAATGCGGTCGAACAACACTGCTCTATGCTGGCGAAAAGAATCGATTCGAAACACGTGAGAATATTGCATTTATTTGTGGTTTAATTCGCCAGTCAGAGTAAACTGAGAATATGGACGTGGTTAATCTGGAATAACTACACGAAAAACTGGGGAAGTAGGTCCTTTTCTGAAAATCTTAGACCCCACAATCACATGTAACCAATGTGAGTAACAATGCGCCCATTAGGCTACCATTCCAGCAAGGTGAGCGTACCACATCTGCAAGCCAGAAGTATGCGAACAACCGACGGATGATCAACAGACAGAGATTTACAATGATGGCATACTCTCGGAGGAACAAAAACAGATATTTATAGCCACGTGTATTTTGCGTAGGACTAGGAATATCACAATATTTCACACGATTAGAATGAAAAAGGAAAATGGAAGACCAAGCCGCAGAAGGCTTTATGGGTGATAAGTTTAAATGAGAAGGACTAGTGTTCGGAGGCGTTAAGCAGCTAAGATAGTGAAATGTATGCCATCAAAAAGCGGTTGAAAGACAAATGGTAGTGTCATGATCCGTAGGAAGATCTGCGGGCGAAGCGCAAGATCTGGACAGATTAGACAGACTGCAAACGATGAGATCAGAGGAGGCACTGCATCTGGAATCTGTCCACTGGAGGAAAAAGCCTGCGTATATGTTCAACGGGCCAACTGCTTACTGACGCACCGTTTGAATGTGTCCATTCGGGAACTGGTTGAATTCTGTGACGACAAAAAAGTGCTGCATTGTTAGAACTGTACGAACTGAAAAGAATGACAATCAAAATACGAACAAAAGATTCCGGTTTGCACGGTCAGGATCAGATTCCAATTTTATAGTCAATCAGAAACACTAGACGAGGAACCCAGCCACTCTCTCTCAGTTATATACTGAATGAGTAAATATTGATAGTTCCGTACAGCCACTTGGACTATGAAGTCAGCAATACACGGTTATCTTACAGGAATGGTAGGCATTCAAAAATTAGCTTCACCATTGCGAAAGAGAAACCTAGAACGGAAACACTTCATAACCACAAAGATCCCCTTGGCTATCGGCGGAAACCGACATTTACGGTCATTCGACTCAGATTGGGTCGGGTGTGTGTGAACGATACGGACGGCAGCAAAGTACTGTCTAGCAGCGAAGTTGATAAGTGGTGGCGAAGTTCGAACCCCGTCACTTGGATCTGGCGATATCCTGTGACTTAACCACTACCAGATGTTGGAGCCTTGGGTGAAAATTGTAATCCAGCAGGCTGCTCCATACGCACATCGACCGTTGTTAGTTGTAGAGGTATTCATATTTCCAGCTGCACTATCAAACTCAGGAAAACAGAAATCGTCTAATTTCGTCACACTGAGCCTGACGGTTCTCCAGAACAAGTGCAAGGCGACTCCTCGTTCGAAACTGACGTTATTTTATGGAATCCAGACAGCACGTCTAGGGAAACTGCCTCTCAAAGATGACAGAGACACCTAAACCACGATGAAAAACAACATAACAATACAGATACCCTGAAAAGTAATCTCAGAAACACTGTTTGATTCCGAGACACTTGGGATTTGTATTTAGGTCGCAACGATACTGTAACATGACGTGGTGTGACGGCTTGTGAACCTCAGCTACCCAACAAGCTATAAAGGATGGCTTACCTCAAGCCGAAGATTCAATCACACCTGGAAGGTCAATGGGTAGAGGACTGACGAAGCAGTCCCCTGGACCCTCAGGTTGGGGGTTGATTTGCGCTGACAACTCAGTCGGTAAAATCAGTAGAATAACAAGTGTCACAAGCAAACGAGCTTCCACTAAGCCACCCAGCTACCTTGCGAACAGCTTCTTGTTAAAACTAGCAGTACCCGTCAAACATCTGCCATGAACGGCACGGATACAAACAATTTCATACTGCATCGGTCGTCCAGCAGCATAATCAGGACCGCGCTGCTCACTGCATCGAGGGAGGGTAGTGGGTGGTGATAAGGGGGCTACTGCTCAGAGTTCCCCCTCTTGTATTCAACCTTTGTCTTCTGTCTCCAACCACCTCTCTTTGCCCCCTTTATCCACCCATATTGCTCCCACTGATAACACCTTCGATAGTCGCAACGGTTCATTGTCAAATAGTCTTCAATAATCACCTATCTGTAACTCACATTTTCTCAAACCTCGTCAGTCTCTGAATATCGGCTCCTTTAATAGCATTTACTCATGCAGACCGTTAGCAGGCGTGCCTAACGCTCACAATTGACTCTCTGGCGATTGACGTCTGCTGCATAAGTGAAACGCGGACCCAGGATCCGAGCAGTGTGGTTCAACTTACTGCTTCTGGTACCTCATCACGGCATTTCCTGTGCACTTCAGGAGACGAAGCAGCTAGAAGAGCGGATGAACGTGGTGCAGGAATAGTCTTGATTGGCAAAGCTGAAGCTGTTCTTTTAGACTGGATACCCGGTTAGCTTTACAACGTTTGTCTGATCTAGAAGTTCACCCCAGTTATGAACCGAGTACCACGACGGACAGTAATATAGACGAGCATTGGGCCCATATCAATCGGGCTGTGCTCATGTCGGCAGGTTTCACCTACGGTCCTAGACCCGGTGTCCATCAAAGACACTGGGTTTTTTGAAGAGTCACTAAGTTTAATGGAGCATAAACGTCAGCTCTTGAACTGTAAGGAGATGAATAAGGTACAAAGACATCTACAAAAGCAAGTTACGAAAAGCCTTAAATAGATCGCGAAGATTGGTGGGTCAGGGTAGCCGAGGAAACGGAGGTAGCACCTGTATCGGGTGACAGTTCTAGACTATTCAAAATTATCCGCGACATCGGTTGACGGCTAACACCGACCAGTGAAACGATATGCGATAGAAATGGAGAGCCTATTTATAGCGAACCGCAATGGATCGACCGCTGGACCATATACTTCAAGAAGCAGTTCAACTGGCCGCATGCTAATGTGGTTACTCCGACGTCAACGAATGTGATTCCTTGGGAAGTATCGCTAGAGTCCCCATTGGAAATTGAAGTGGAATAGAGCATTCGACTACTAAAACGTGGGAAAGCGGCCCGTTCCCACGAATTTTCTCCAGTTCTTCTCAAAATGTGTAGGGCTGCATTGATAAAATCACTTAAATCCTTAGTCCGTGACACTTGGAACGAGAAACGTATTCCGTTATCATGGGTCGAATCAGTGATTGTACCCACCTTCAAAAGGGGAATATGCAATGACTGTAGTAATCATCCTGGGATCCGTTTAATTCCAGTAATCATCGAGGTATTAACCTTGATTTTGCTGCGCTGTCTGACACCGCCTCCCGAGAGTAAGGCCCTCGAACAACAGACCGGATTCCGCCCAGTTCGAGGATGCATCGATCAGATTTTTACACCCCACCAATCACGTGAAGCGGGTCACACACACACACACACAAACCGTCAACGGACAATGATGGTCTTCCTCGACTTGAAATGCGCGTTCGATTGATTTGATCGAACAGCCCTACTCAACACTCTTAAGCGAAAATGTAAGCCACAGAAGTTCGTGAATTTACCGGGATCATTGTACTCTCATACTTGTGGCCGCTTAAGGATTTATGGTGAACTATCGAGTCCATTCGAGACGACCAGTGGTGTTTAACACGGATGTTCTATTTTGCCGTTTCTCTTTACCTTCGTCATCGACGAGATAATGGAGAATGCCTTATAAGATCTTCAGGATGTGGGCGTCGAATTAGCAAAGAGCGAAAAGCTGTGACCTAGATGACGCATAAGACCCTGTTTACGAACATGTGCAACGAACACTAGGTAGACTCAAAAGGGTTGTAGCTCCATTCGGCACGCACTTTGAACCTCCAAAATGTAAAGTGATGTTGCAAGACTGGATTTCAATTTTTTCGAGCTTGATGCTCGATGGGGAGGAACTAACAATTGTTGACCGTTTCACCTAACTTGGGAGCAGCGTGAAGACAAATGGGAGTACGGTAGTAGAGTTGAACACGCGTATATCCAAAGCTCGAAGGGGTGGGTGGGTGGGGGGTAGGCTGGACTGAAGCACTTGTGGCGGAGACGTGACATTTCACTGAAGTTGAAAGGTCGTGTGTACTGCTTCGCGGTTAGCCCGGTTCTGTTGTTTGGTTGCGAGACTTGAGGTCTGCGTGTGGAAGATATTCGTCTTCTTCAGGTTTTCGACCGTCGATATTTTCTTGGTAGATTTGGTGGAATAACCGAGTAAGCAATACTGAGGTCAGAAATCGAGTATTGGGTACCACTTCAGGGAGTTCTCTATCACAGCATATCCAGCTTAGTAGACTTGGTTGGTTGGGGCACGTGTTACGTATGGCAAACACATTTATACCATACCGTGTCCTATTCTCCGTTCCTCCTAGAAAGTGGAAGAAGCCACGCGGAGGTCAACAGATGACGTGGCAGCTAGGAATGGGAAAATGTACAGCAAACTTAGGGAAAGTAGGTGCCTTCGTGGTTGGGGCCCAAAAGATCCGTCAACCAGGTGGCTGGAAACATTGGAGGATATGGCAGCAAACCGTGAACAGTAGCGATCGTGTTGTCACTTGCTGTCGAATCAGAATGATTGATCGGTGTGTTTGTACAGTTAGACTGTGTATTCCGTGTGTTGGCTACCAAAGGGTTCTTTCCTTTTCCCAACCGTGTAGGCCCACTCTCTGTCCATCTTGCGTATTCATACTTTCTTATTCAACGTGAAACAGGGTGAGAAAGGTAGTGATCACTAGGGCTCACCCTGCTGATAACGTTGTGCGATGATGATAGTGATGATAGTGGTGGTAAATCGTAATCAGCGTTTCAGACAATCCAAGTTCTGCACTTCGTTGCCGCCACCGCGTGTTTATTCGTACATATACAAGAATGTTTTCTTCCGAAGAACTCGTTCAGTCACGTGGTTTTGGGAAACATTTGACGTGCTTATCAGAGGCGGAAAAATAAACTTTAGGAAACCTATCTATTCACGTACGTTTTGGCACACTCTATAGCCTGTTATAACGACTATATCTATGGGTAAATGTGACAAAATGTGTGTTCCGCGATAGGATTACACAGGGAAATATCATGGCTAAGAGAATGGAGCTTACAAAATAGACTAATGAACGTGGTCAGTTTCCGAAACTGAGAAAACTGGATCTCACGACTGGGAGGGATGGGTATAGAATGGAAAGTCAAACTCACGAATATTAAGTGACGCGAACCGTGATCTCTGATGCAATCAATAAACTCCGAGGAACTTAGATGACCATCACCATCGGCATCGAAAAGGGTGAAAATCACACTGACAACAAGCGGATCCAATGGGCTTCCGGTTACAGCTCGTGCAGCACGTTGAAACTCTTCTGTGAAAACCAAAGATATTGATTGCTGAGGGAATTTCTCGAGCACAATCCAGAAGCAACTGTTAGTAGGTTAGCACTAAAGTGGTTCCTCGGTAATACGACAGAACAACAGACACAGATTTAAGTAGGAGCTGAAATCAGATATACAGTTGGTTTTTTTCGGTGGCTCGTGTTCATCTAGAAAAATTCAGCGATCTCCAGACTGTAGAAGCGATTGTCACGCGACAATCTAGCTCTGCAACTATTGGTTTGGGTAATAAAAATAGCCTCAAATTATTCACAAAAAGACAAATAATAACGAAGGAGTGCAATCAAGTAGGCAGAATCCACAAAACTAATAATACACACTGAATTTGGTTTCTATAGTGAGTCGTATGATTTCCCTCCAAAATGAATAGTATTTTCAAGAACAGCGTCGTCATTGGACCTCCTCTCGTATACCTCTTGTTTGAATGTACGTTTGGCGCTCGTCGTAAAAATACAAACACTACTTTCAACGCGCTTAATCGGCGCGAGCTACCATGCATCCTCTGGAAAGAATCTCTGATAGTCGTGCGGTTTATTATCTCCCCAACAATCAATCTATGCCCATGCTGGTGGATTGCATTCACAATAAGAGTTCAGCATTAGGAGTCAACCTCTGCTACTATGAAATTTTAAAAGTTGTTAATGATCACATAGCATGGACTGGAAAGGAACGAATCTGTAGGAAAATTTCGAATATTCTTTTGTTGTTCATTACGAGTTACACAAGTATTGGTAAACATGAAAAAATGAGAGACGGAAACGAAACAATGATAGGGCAGAAGCAACAAGGACTCACCCTTAGAAATGCTATGTTTGGCAATTTGGAAGAGATTTAGTGCCGACGAAAAATCGTCAATCACATACAGGAAATCATACAGCGCTTTGTACGACTCAAATGAAATGCTCTTTGATAGAATTATAATGAAATCTGAATCCGTATTACTTTTCCAACAAGATCTGGGTCGGCCATTAGTCTTTTCAGTCCCCGCGTTCTGACTTTGGAGTCAAGTCGCGCAAAGCGTAGGAGAGATAGTCCTAAATCGACGGGAGTAATTTCAGCATATCCCGTTGAAAAGTGGTCAAACTCAATGCGCAATAGTTCGGTCTGAAGATTGTCGATAAATCTGTGATGACATTGTGTAAGGCTATTAGGAAACCACGTCGGTGCGACCTACTTCGAAAATTCCCGAAACCTAAGCTTTCTAGTTCCTTTCTTGCCGAAGAGATGTGTTAACAGTGTAGTGTTGGTGTCTGTCCCAGCCTTGATGAGAAAAAAATGGTCCGTAACAGAAAATATAAAGAGCATACTTTGGTTTCCGGATGCGATTCTCCCGTACAAAGCTGACAGAAGATCCGTGTAATCTAGATAATGCAAGAAGACGATGAAATAGGTAACTGGGTCAAATCATCCTAACTTTTTTAAATTCTCCAATATCCACTTCATCATTCATATTTCGGTCAAACATTCGAAAAGCTATGAAAAGTCCTGTTCGTGGATCTGAAAATAATCATAAACCAAGGTATTCACAGATAAACTCACGCGAAATTACAGAAAGAAGAAACATACACTCTGAGAATGAAATGGCCCCGTTCAAGCCCAAATCTTGCAAAAATGTCGAACTGGAGCGTGAGAGTGGAGGCGTATATTGCACAAGTGCATCAAAAGCGCTTCGATCGATGACACGCCGAGCCCCGTACGCTGTGATATTCTGATGATGGAACAGCTTATTCAAGAAAACTCACGCGCAGAAGAGAATGTGACGGCACAACGAATAAAATCTACGGGTGTCATGTAGGCCTCCCCACTGTATTCCAGTGAAGCAAAAGATAAGAACCGCTGCATCTGCGCAGACTAATGAATAAGAATAACGGCGGCATAGAAGACTGCATACCTGCGTTTCATTACGAACGGGTCTCGATATGTTAGATACAGTCGACACAGCGTTTCCCGATGGGTTGTGTTGTGCATATGCCGTCTGTGCTTTGGCAAAGGAGTAGGCAAAGACAGCAAATGCTGATGCACCGGCCACAACAGCCATCGGTGTGAATTGCGAATGGTTCAAGAGTAAACTCCGAAAACGTGTGGTAGACCGGAAAATGATGTGAACCAGACGCATGCTAGATGCTAAAATAGGAATGCATATCGTTAGGACTACCTTGATTTTTTTGGCAACCACTAACCTTGCACTTCAGTGTTTTCTTTTGCTGTTGCTATTTTATAATGTATCTCAGAGAAAAAGATAAACGGAGACACAAAAGCACAGACAACTAGTCCAATAAACAGGGGATACCAAATCTAAATATCTCTAACCATTGGAATTAGATGTGCTTTTTTAATTGTATTTATATAACCCGCTTTTTCAACTGATGTTTACATTTAAGTCAAAATGTTCCAACAAAACTGAGTAAAATAAACAGAACATACAACAATGGGTGCTAAAGGCATGTGAGAGTGAAAAGGAAAAATAAAACCCCGACCAAATTTAAAAAGTAATTCCGTTTTACTCGTCCTTGTTGGTCAGTACTCGCGCCGGAGAGTTTCTGTGTACATTAATTCCGGAGGATAGGTGTTGAAATTCAGATATGATGGATGAGACAGAGAACCAGAGAGATAAGTCAGAGTGTTATGGGTGCGTTGGATCCTGTAATATTTGTAGGCTAGGGCTACGCAAGATTTAGTGTTTTTTGACTAGTTCATTCAAAAGAAAGTCAAGGGAGAGGGAACAAGCGAGAATAATAATTACCGATCCGCGGCGATAGGCTCTGAAGTCTTGGTTAAAAAGGCCGGGAGAAATTGCGGGAGAACAATATAATAAAACCGGAGGAACACACTGAAGAACAAGTTTGGAAACAGCTGTTATTGGTGTACGAAACTGTCTGGGGTTTCTTATCTGAGAAGATGGGCGTCGCAGTTTACCAACACAGTATTGAATGTGTGATGTACATCTTAAATTGATGTCTGGGCTAACACCCAGATATTTGACGGAAATAACTCTGGGTAGGGATTTGGAACTCAACGTACCAGGATTTTCAGGGGAAGGTGAGCAAGACAGACTGAAAACACATTCAAGGCTTTTAGACGAATTTAATTTTAACTCCAACTCGGAAGGGAAACACTATTCGAGATAGGTTTCCATCGAATATCCTGAAATCCGGGCAATAAGAAACAGCTTGACAAAGGACAATGTCATCAGAATACCTAAATATGTTGGATGGACAAGAAACTTAAAGATCCCTTATATAGGCCGAAAATAGAAAGGGGGATAGCACTGCACCCTGGAGTACACTGGACTTGTTAACAAGCGCCTTGCACATACTTCGCCCGACCTTAGTTTGCTAAACTTTATGATGAAAATAGTTCGGTAGCCAGGAAAGACGTTGTGCCGGAAAATCGAAAGCTCCAGGCTTCTGGATGAGGCAAAATCGGGGTACAAAATCAAAGGCTGAAGAATAATCAGGGAATAAGCAGCGGACAGATCGTCTAGAGTTGTTTGAAGATTTAGTTGTGAAATGAACCAAGAAGGCTACACTATCAAGGGTGGGTCTTTTGGGGCTTCTATATTGTCTAACGTTTCTGTTATACAACTTCTTGTTTTCCCTTTTTCAGCTCCCATACATGTATTGTATGTTGAATAAAGCCTGATTTGTGGATCTCTTTAGTCCTCCGTCTACTCTCGAGCCTGTCCGTAGATTACGCACAACAATTTCTTCAACATACAAACCACTGCGATGAAACGCATACTTCGTTTGGAACACTTCGGTGCAGAACCAAGTGAACCAGATGCAGCCCAGCAGTGGAGTGATCGGTATAGAACATTCTGCGGTCTTCTGAAGGCTGCTGAATCCGTGAACCCTGACAAGTTGGATCTGTTATAAACGGCCATTTCCCCCTCAGTGTATGAACATAATGTAGACTGTGAAAACTATGACTAGGCGATCGAGGTAGTCACTGGTCTCTAAGTTCGCCCAAAGACAACATCTTTACTCGTCATATTCTTGCAACTGCGAATCATCAAAATCATCATTATCATCGTACAGCGTTAAACAGTAGGGCAAGCCCCATCGATCCCTATTTTCCTCCCGATGTTTCACGTTGAATAAGAGAGTATGAATGTACAAGGTAGACAGGGAGTGGATCTACACGTCAAATGTTTCCCAAAACCACGTGACTGAACGAGCTCTTCGGAAGAAAACATTCTTGTATATGTACGAATAAACACGCGGTGGCGGCAACGAAGTGCAGAACTTGGATTGTCTGAAACGCTGATTACGATTTACCACCACTATCATCACTATCATCATCGCACAACGTTATCATCAGGGTGAGCCCTAGTGATCACTACCTTTCTCACCCTGTTTCACGTTGAGTAAGAAAGTATGAATACGCAAGATGGACAGAGAGTGGGCCTACACGGTTGGGAAAAGGAAAGAGCCCTTTGGTAGCCAACACACGGAATACACAGTCTAACTGTACAAACACACCGATCAATCATTCTGATTCGACAGCAAGTGACAACACGATCGCTACTGTTCACGGTTTGCTGCCATATCCTCCAATGTTTCCAGCCACCTGGTTGACGGATCTTTTGGGCCCCAACCACGAAGGCACCTACTTTCCCTAAGTTTGCTGTACATTTTCCCATTCCTAGCTGCCACGTCATCTGTTGACCTCCGCGTGGCTTCTTCCACTTTCTAGGAGGAACGGAGAATAGGACACGGTATGGTATAAATGTGTTTGCCATACGTAACACGTGCCCCAACCAACCAAGTCTACTAAGCTGGATATGCTGTGATAGAGAACTCCCTGAAGTGGTACCCAATACTCGATTTCTGACCTCAGTATTGCTTACTCGGTTATTCCACCAAATCTACCAAGAAAATATCGACGGTCGAAAACCTGAAGAAGACGAATATCTTCCACACGCAGACCTCAAGTCTCGCAACCAAACAACAGAACCGGGCTAACCGCGAAGCAGTACACACGACCTTTCAACTTCAGTGAAATGTCACGTCTCCGCCACAAGTGCTTCAGTCCAGCCTACCCCCCACCCACCCACCCCTTCGAGCTTTGGATATACGCGTGTTCAACTCTACTACCGTACTCCCATTTGTCTTCACGCTGCTCCCAAGTTAGGTGAAACGGTCAACAATTGTTAGTTCCTCCCCATCGAGCATCAAGCTCGAAAAAATTGAAATCCAGTCTTGCAACATCACTTTACATTTTGGAGGTTCAAAGTGCGTGCCGAATGGAGCAACAGCTCTCGCAAATCTATTTAGTGCACGTTGAGCATGTTCCGTGGGTTCGAACAAAGAGACAACGTCATCTGCGTGATCTAGGTCATACAGCTTCTCACTATTTCCTAGTTCGATGCCCACATCCTGGAGATCTCCCAGGGCATTCTCCATTATATCGTCCATAACGTAGTTAAACAAGAATGGAGAAATTAAACATACCCGCCGAACACCGCTGGTCGTTTCGAACCGACTGGATACTTCGCCGTAAACCCTTATGCGGCCAGAAGTATGTGAGCATAACGACCTCAGCAGATTCACAAACGTATGGGGTATACCTTTCCGGTGAAGAGCATTGAATAGCGCCGTCCGGTCATCCGAATTGAAGGCGCCTTTGAAGTCGAGGAAGACCATTACTATTGCAACTGTGAAGCAAGAGAATGGACAGTATCTAGATCAGTTTGCTCAGAAGCTGAAGTTATTGGCGACAGATTACAACTACAGATCAACGACGGTCGAAGAAAACCGCGACGATGCCATTCGCAATGCTTTCATCACCGGTATCCAATCAAATTATATCAGGCAACACCTTTTAGAAAATAGCCCTTTGAATTTTCAGACGGCTTTCGAGCAAACCAGGGCGTTGGAGATGGCCGAACAACAGTCCTTGACTTATCAAAATGCCTCAGTTTTATCGCACTCAGCGGCACCACGTCACTCCGGCTCCCGCAATTATAACAGAAGTCTCTGATGAAACGGTTGCGGCCGTAACTCGCCATAAATGCTTTTTCTGCTACACAACCATTTGAACGTCTCAGTGTTGACTTCAAAAGACCCGCTTCCTCTTCCACTCGTAATCGCTACATCTTGACAATCATAAATAAACATTCTAGCTTTCCATTGTTATGATATGGCTGCTTCCAGCACGATTTCCCGCTTACTGGAATTGTTTGCTGTACTTGGCATGCCGCACTATCTACATCCTGACCAAGGAGCTTCTTTTATGTCCCAAGAATTAGAAAACATTTCTCCACGAGTGGGGTGCAGCTAGTAGCAAAACGAGCTAAAACCCTCAAGGCAATGACCAAGTCGAACGACTGAACGAAACAGTATGGAAAACAGTATCTTTGTGCCTCCGTTCGAGAGATCTAGCCATTGATCAGTGGGAGTTGGTACTGCCTCAGGCATTGTATGCCATCAGGTCACTGCTGTATAATGCTATCGATGCGACTCTCCACGAGCGAATGTTCATTCACCATCGAAAATCTGCTGTTGGCACCAGTTGACCTCAACGGTTAATAATGCCTGGGCCAGTGCTTTATCGAAAAAACATCCGTTCATCCTAGTATAATCCAATAGTGGAGGAAGTGGTATTGCTGGAGAGCCACCCGAAGTACGTTAACATATGTCTCCTTGATGGACGCGAAGAAAAGGCATCACTTCGTTATGTTGATCCTGTAGAATGACCAACTTCTGCACCACCCGTCCCTCATTCAGACTCGCTTACAGACTCTCCACCGGTTAATATGCCACGTACCTCCGATTTGCAAACAACTGTCCCTGACCCAGTAGAGTCTCCAAGTGAACAAGACACAAACTCCGAAAACCTTCTCCTGCAACAACAAAGAGTGAGACTCTATTGCCTTAGAAACCGTGAGGCGTAACAACGCATTCTTCGTTAATTGGTATTAACGTTTTCTATTCCTCAACCACGGACAGCACGAAACACAAAATACTAGTTTTTGGTTTATAAGTGGCGGTGAATGGTATATATTTATTACTGTGCCTCCTTATAATTCGCTCCTATTTCGTTTGTATCATCTAACACTTTGCTTGTCTCCTTTTAGCTCATAAGCCTCGTTTTTTGGTTGATTAAAGCCTATCAATCAGGCGTTGTCTTCTGGACCCTCATTCCACTAACCGACCATACGTTACACTCAATTTACAGTAGCCTTAGTTCAGCCCATCACGAAGTGACTACACCTCGACGTGGTGTGATGGCTTGCGCGCCTCTGTGAGCCAAAGAATTAAACAGGATGGCTTCTTTAAGCCGGAGATGCAATCGCACATGAAAGGTCAATGGATAGAGGCCAGACAAAGTCCAGTCTCTTGATCCTCCAGGTTAGGCCCAGTTCTGTTCAGAACTGTAGATCTTACTAGTTCACGTACGTAGATCCGGACCATGCACTAGTTTTAATGCGATTATCTCTCCAGCTCCATGGTAATCGACGCAAACCGCAAACCCGGTTAGCTGAGCAACGTTTGTGTGATCCAGAAGTTCGCATCAGTTATGAACAAAAATTAGCACGTGAGCTAGAAACTAGGGCGAACAGAAATGTAGATGAGCATTGGGCCTATATCAAACGGACGATGCATGTGCCAGTAGGTTTTAGATTTGATGTCCATCAGAGAAACTGGATTCCCCAAAAGCCAGTGAGTCTGATGAAACAAAAGCGTCAGCTCCCGAACTGTAAGGAGATGAATAAGATAAGAAGACATCTGCAGAATCAAATTACGAAAAGCCTTAAGAATGATCGCGAAAATTGGTGGGTCAGAGTGGCCGAAGAAACGGAAAAAGTAGCTGTTTCAGATAACAAAGACTGTTTAAACTTCTTCACGACAACGGTGGACAGCAAACCCCGGTCAGCGATAGAAATGGAGAGCCCAATCATGGCAAACGGCAAAGGCTTGACCGTTGGGCCGAATACTTCAAGAAATCGTTTAGCTGGCCGCGCGTCAATGCAGTTACTCCGACGTAAACAACTGTGATTCCTTGGGGAGTATCACTTGAGCCCCCATCGGAATTGGAAGTGGAGTCATGTATTCGATTACTAAAGCGTAAGAAAGCGGCAGGTCCCGGTGAACTTCTTCCAGTTCTTTTCAAACTGGGTGGAAATTCTTTGATAGTCATTTACCACCTTGCTCTATGACATTTGGAACTCGGAGCGTATTCCGTTATTAAGGGACGAGTTATTGATTGTACGCACCTTCAAGATGGGAATACGCGATGACTGTAGTAATCATCCTGATATCAGCTCAACTCCAATAGTCACTAGGATATTAGCCTCGTTTTGCTGTGTCGCCTAACACCAGCCCGGGAAAAGAGCGCCCGCGAACAGCAGGCTGGACTCCACCCAGGTCGAGGATGCATCGACCAGATTTTTACTCTTCGCCGACTACTTGGAACGCGTCACACGCACCGTCGACCGACAATAATGATTTTCCTTGATTTGAAAGGCGCCTTCGATTCGGCTTATCGAACAGCGCTTTTTAGTACTCTTCGTATAAAAGGTATGTTCCAGAAGTTCGTAATTCTACTGAGATCATTGTATTCTCATACTTCTGGCCAAGTAGGAGCTTACGGTGAACTATCAAGTCGGTCCTGAACGACCAGTGGTGTGCGACAAGGATTTCACGTCTCCATTTCTGTTCAACTCCGTCATGGACGAGATAATGGACAATGTCTTGAGAAATCTTGAGGAGGTAGGCGTTGAACTTGCAAACAGTGAAAACCTGTGTGACCTAGATTAGGCGGACGACCTTGTCTGCCTGTTCGAATCCACGAAACATGCTCAACGTGCACTAGACAGACTTGCGAGAGCTGTGGCTCTATTCGGCATGCGCTTTGAACCTCCAAAGTGTAAAGTGAGGTTACAAGACTGGACGTCAACGATTCCGAGCTTGATGCTCAGTGGGGAGGTGCTGTCAGTTGTCGACCATTCCGCCTACCTCGGCAGCAGCGTGACGACGGATGGAAGGACAGTAGTAGAGGTTAGCACACGCATATCCAAGGCTCGAGCGGCGTACGCTGGACTGAAGCACCTGTGGCGCCGATCTAATATTCCACTGAAGTCGAAAGGTCGTGCATACTGCGCCACGGTGCGTTCAGTTTTGCTGTATGGTTGCGAGACTTGGGGTCCGCGTGTGGAAGACATTCGTCGTCTTGAGATTTTCGACCACCGGTGTTTGTGTAGTATTGCTGATATTGGGTGGAATGACCGAGTGAGCAATGCTGAGGTCAGATATCGAGTATTGGGTACCACTTCAGGAAGTTTTCTATCACAACGTATCCAGATTAGTAGGTTTCGTTGGTTGGGGCACGTGTTACACACGTCTGCCATAAGGTGCCCTATTCTCCGTTCCTCCTAGAGAGTACAAGAAGCTAAGTGGAGGTCAACAGATGACGTGGCAGCTAGGAATGAGAAAATGTACAGCAAACTTAGGAAAAGTAGGTGCTCCACGTCCTTGTGGTTGGGGTTTAAAAGACCCATCAACCAGCTGGGCGAAGACACTGAAGAATATGGCAGCGGACCGTGAACAGTAGCGATCGGGTAGTCACTTTCTGTTGAATCAAAATGACTGACCAATGTGCGTTTGCACAGATAACCTGTGTATTCCGTGTGTCGGCTGCCAAGGGATTCTTTCCTTTTCCTAACCGTGTAGGCCCACTCTCTGTCCATCTTGCGTATTCATACTTTCTTATTCAGCGTGCAACACGGTGAGAAAGGAAGCGGTCAGTGGGGCCTCTCCTGCCGTTCAACGCTGTACAATGGTGATGGTAATGGTGAACCTCAGCTCAGTTCAGTTCAGTTCAGTTTGCACGGGACGAAAGTGGTCCAGACCAACCGTGCGTCCACATCCTTGTGTTGTCGGAGAGTTTTCTTGGCTCTCAACACTGTGCTTTGAATGTTTGGCTCGAAGGGCAGAAGCTGCGAGGCAGTACCACCTTCGCAGACTTAAGCTGATTGACAAAAATACCAGGGGCTCTGGCCGGTGATCATTCTAGGTGCAAGTCGCTGCTTCCCCTCCAATCACTCCTTATCCCTCCGATGACAGGGAGCCCACGCCTGCAATCAATACTCCAGATCAGGTCGAATCAAAACCTTTTTAAATGGGACGGAGACTTCTGGATTTTGCACGTGGCAATATCGCACACCCTAGTTAAAACATCCCGGGCTATATTTGCGGATCCCTGATGCTTCCTTCAATGCCTGAAGTCCTGTGTGACTATCACACCTAGGTCTTTTGCCTGCGAAACTCTTTGAAGCGGAATACTGCTTGTTCCGTCTACGTTGTTAGTCAGGATTTGGCACTTAGCGAGATTCAAGGGTGAATCCCATCGATCCACCCATCTGATAACAGCATTTATATTCCGCGCTAAATCGCGTCCCGCTATCTCCACATCCTCTGCAAAGATGAAATACGGGTTGCTCAATTCTTTCGCTAGGTCATTTATGTACAAGAGGAAGAGCAAAGGTTCCTGTACTGAACCCTGTGGCACACCACTGGTAACTTGCTCCGACCCCGATAAATAATCACCCACCTTGACACATGAACTACGATTCTCTAGAACGTGTGTTGTCCACCTGCCTTCCCTACTATCCCAATGGCCTGCAGTTTATGGTCCAGCAGGCGATGACTTGCAGAGTCGAAAGCCTTACTGAAATCCAAGTAACAAATCTCCACTGCCGCGCTTTCATCCAATCGTCTTGTGGTCTCGTCCAAGAACATCAGCAAGTTTGTCAAACACGACCATTTTTAACAAACTCATATTGTGCAGACGTCCGTAGTTCGTTATTCACCTGATGAAAGCACAATCGCCCCCTGATCTTAAGTTTCAAGCACTGGCATATCACTGATGTCAGGCTGATCGCTCAGTCAGCTAAGTAGTTCTAAATTAGTCCAAAAAGTTCCAAATTCTTTCTACTTCAGTCCCGTCTGAAACATTCCGGGGACATTTTTGGGACTATTTTTGAACACACCAAGAATGCAGCGGTCTGCGTGTTTTATTTAGAAATTTCGGTAAGCTCTGCTACATTACCTCATCTTCAGGTACTAGTTCATGAACTTTCACTAATTTCCATTAGGGAGAATAAGATTACTTGGTACGACCCGAGTACGTTCTGGTGCCCAAAATCTCTATAAAGCGTAGCATCTTACAAAGAAGTCAAGGTGTGCTCCCATGTTATGAACCGTGCTTGATGCAACGGGCAAAATTCTCCAACTTATACAACATTGTTAGAATAATCCCACAATAGTCCCGCGAGGGCCTTACGCCAATCCTTTGACACCTCACCATCCCGAAGCGACGCCTCGAACAGCTGGGTAACAGGCTCTGATAAGACATAGGAAAGGCACCGAACCGCATCTGGCCCGGCTGCTTAGTACTTGCACAACGAGTTAAGATTCAGTTGTCTTGAAGTAGTCTTGAAGTACTACACGGGTTCGAGGCTTTCAGCCCAATTGTCCCGGTTCTTTAGGAAATCTTTGATCTTCTGTCGGATTCACCGAGCTGAAACGAGAGTAAAAAGAAGCGGAGGGGGGGGGCAGCGAAAACAAGATACATATAACCTCATTCAGTGTCACATTGTGGACAGTGCCTTAAGCTGAGTGGGGGTGCGGCATCCATAAACATATATGCGATAAAAGACAACTATTTTGTTTGTTTTTTTTTGACAAAGGGAATTATTGGGAGAGACCCAGGTAGAGGTCTAGCTTTTTCTTGAAGATAGTTTTGTTCTGCGAGAGAACAATATCCTCCGGAAGTGCATTCCACATAGTAATAACCCTATAGCTAAAAAAGTTAATCCTTAGTGAAGTGCGTGGCCTCGGTTTGAAAACTTTTCTGCTGTGACCACGGAGAGAGGAGGTTGGACAGACGGAGAAGAAGCAATCGCTTTGACCTGTTTCAAAAAGGTGGAACATCAAAAACAGATCACCTCTTACGCGTCTTACGTCAAGGGGACAGAGGTTAAGGAGTGAGAGGCGGACGGGATAAGGTAGATGGGATAGACCCCTTACTGCCTTGGTGGAGGTCCGCTGAACTCTTTCTAGGA
This sequence comes from Fasciola hepatica, assembly GCA_948099385.1. NCBI lineage: Eukaryota > Metazoa > Platyhelminthes > Trematoda > Plagiorchiida > Fasciolidae > Fasciola > Fasciola hepatica. The sequence goes on along the minus strand of CANUEZ040000043.1, from coordinate 30,526,593 downwards.
TCTCACGGTCTCGGACAATACCAGAGTGCACTATCTGACTACTGTACTCCAGCAGAGGTCGGATATAAGTGCCGAAAATTATGGGGAAATCATCCTTAAATATGCGCGGGAAGGACCTTCGAATCATGTTTAGGACTCGAAAGGCAGACTTGCTCGCAAGTTCGTGATGATGAGAGAAGGATAAGTTACAATCTAACCAGAAACCGAGCACCTTGTGTCGGTCAACCCTTGGCAGTGTGGCTGCTCCATTAATGGAAAACGTGTGACCAGTCTCTCTGCCGAAAGACATGCTAGCGCATTTGTCATCATTAACTGGGAGGTTCCAATCCTCGGACCAGCGTTTTTGTTTCATAAACTGCAATTTGCAGGTCTTCAACGCTTGAACTCCGGAGGGTTACATCATCTGCGTACATGGCAATGTTCGCAGGAAGGGCTGTCGGTAGATCGTTTATATAAATCAGGAAAAGAAGAGGACCTAAGACCGACCCTTGGGGGACCCCAGTTGTTACTGGGGAGGGTTGAGACAAAACATTCCCGACTTTAACCACAAAGGTGCGGTCGGTAAGGAAGCTACGTAGAATGGCCAACAGTTCAGTTCAGTTCAGTTCAGTTCAGTTCAGTTTGCACAGGACTTGGTGTGGCTAGAGCTAATCGTGTGTCCAGATAGTTGTGTTGTCGGCGCATTTCCGTAGCTCCCAACACTGCGTGATTTTCTTTTTGTGAAAGACAGAAATTTTGTGCAGTATCAGCCCTGGCAGAGTAAGGTGGAAACAATAAGTAAATTGCATCTGGCCCTAAAAGCTGCTTAACATAACTCGGGGTATACTGCCACTCAACATAGGCCTACTGCTTTCTTAAAATCCTTCACTGTTGTGGTATTTATGACCTCCTCTGGCAGTTTATTCCAATAGGGTACCACCCTGTTGGAGAGGTACTTTGCCCTAATTTGGAGCCTCGAATGCTCCCTTTGTAATCTAAGGCTATGCCCCCTTGTGCCTCTCTCTCGGGGATCGGAGAGAAAAGGCCTTCTCGTCTTATTCCTGACATTCCCTTCATTACCTTGAAGGTTTCTATCAAATCCCCGCGAATGCGTCGTCTTTCCATCGAGAAAAGGTCCAGGGCACGGAGACGCTCTGTGTAGCTAAACCCCCCTTGCCCAGCCACCATTCTAGTGGCTAGCCCTTGCACTTTCTCCAGACATTCTATATCCTTCTGGTAGTACGGTGCCCAGGCCTGCCCGCAGTACTCCACATGCGGCCTAACTATGGCCTGATATATCGGAACGAAAATCTCCGGCTCTCTACATGACATAATGGATCTGACTCGAAAGAGTTCTCTCCTGGCCATATTGGCTGCTGCGGTGCACTGCTTCGATGGCTTGAGGCTGTTGTCCTTTATAACGCCCAAGTCTTTGACCTGCGAGACCACTTGCAACGAACCCACACCATTCCCACTAGCCCCCGTATTTGTGGTCAAGCATTGACACTTGGTGAGGTTTAGTGGAAGGCCCCATTTGCGTGCCCAGTTTTGTACTGCTAATACGTCAAGTTCTATATCCACTCCAGCTATCTTGACGTCACCGGCAAACACAGAGGTGGGGTTTGTAATCCCATGTGCTAGGTCATTGATGAAGATGAGGAAGAGCAGAGAGCCGAACAAGGAGCCCTGTGGCACCCCATTTGTTACACCTGCCGGTTTTGAGGCATGACTCCTCACCTTAGCACTAAAGGTTCGCCCTGCTAAAAAGCTATTTATCCATTGTCTTGCCTTTCCAACAAATCCCACAGACTGCGGTTTGACGTCCAGAAATCTGTGGTTAACAGAATCAAACGCTTTACTGAAGTCCAAGTAGCGGACCGCAATCGATTGCCCATCGTCCAGGCGCTTAGTTACCTCATCAAGGAACAGCAGGAGATTCGTCAGACAGGATAGTCTGAGGCACTGACGTACTCCCACTCTCCCAGACCGTCACAGTTACCGCGCGGCCTTGGCAACGCACGCTCTGACGGAGCGCAAGGGGGATTTCCACCTTGTCTTTGTCATCAGGAGCAGCGCATCCGTTCGGAATTGCCAGGGTTACACGCCCTCATGTCGTTTTCTTGGAGTGTACATAAGCGAATAACTTTTCAAGATCTGCCTTCACATTTTCGGCGAGTTTCTTCTCATACTCGTACTTTGATTCCCATTGCAGGGCTTTGGCCCTGTTTTTGATTGTCTTGTAGGTGGCCCGCTCGCAGTGCGTACTGCGAAGTTTGCAGTGAACCCATAGCCTTCCATAAACACTTGACGCTCCTGTTACCCTTGGCTCCCACCAAGGAAGCCGGCTGTTATTTATTTGCAGAGCTAAAGGAGCAAACTCGTCTGCCAATCTTATTAGTCCGGTTTTTATTCCTCTCCACCTGTCTTCCACGGATTACTTCGGCGCGCGGCGGGCGGTCCAAAAATCTTGCTGTTTGACGTCCGATGGATTCTCCAAGACAGAATCGTTTGCACTACTCGAGCTAAACGGACTACTCTCTCCCAGTTCCCAGTGGTCTATCTTTCTGCTCACCGGCAATACCAAATGCAAGATACTGTCGAGACTTGCATTTCGAACCCTCACCTCATTGCCGTTGCCCAATTATCCGGTGAACTATCTTCCAGCTCACCGGCGACATTCAGATAAGATAACCACAGGGTCCAAGACCATTCGAGCCTCAGCCTCGTAGCCGTGTGCTGCCTCAAGACTTTACCACTTTCGGGTACCAACATGTGCGTCGTGCTGTCAGACTCGCTTGAACTTCGTCCACTCTAGTGCAGTTCCGAACCAACCTAAATCGTGGTATGTTGTGCCTCAAAGCGAACATCGTATTCAGGATCTCAAGATTGCTTTTACCCAATGGCTCTTATATCGCCGAAGAGGTGGCGTCAGATTGATATCTGGCTACCAGCAGATTTGTCGTAGATTAACCTTGCAAGTTACAGAAGTGTGCTGGTTCCCTTACCGTTTGTGTGAGGGCATGGATGTGAAGCCACATCACGGGAGTACTTCATGGCCATCCTCCTGGCGTACGTTCACCATCCCAGCTTATTTCTGAAAGATCCATGTCTTCCAACATAATAGGGCGCTGGGACCTAATCACAACCGTCTACGGAGGCCTAGATAGTTCAGAATCTTCTTTCTTGTCGACTTGCGATGTTCTATAGACGCAGACAATCCCCGTCAGTCACCGGCTCAGGTGGATGCAATATGCGGCGGATTGCATGTTGGGATTTACTAGTGTGGAAGGAACCCTCACTGGTTACAATCAGCCCTCACATGAAGGAGTAAGCCTTCTATCAGCCTACATTTTATTCTCCTCTGTCCACATGAGATGCAGTCACGAGTTTGAGTATCATCTTCCTCCTTCTACGGTCGTGTCTCCATGATAGCCATAATCACTGATCCGTTCGTTCTAGTCAGCAATTCCTCCCATTTACCTCCCAAGCTGCACACACCTGTATACCCTACGACGGCACTCTCTGCCAAGCCATCTGTTATGACTATACCCTCTAGACCCATCGTATCTTCGGGTTTGTTTCTTGGGGGCAGCCCGCTTTGAGCACTAGCAAATAGTGTAACAGCCTGTCGTGGAAAATCCCCGTTTACCCTCGCGATTCAGTGTTTTTCCTAACATCACTCATTTTCCTACACTACTGACTTGTCTTTACGAACTGGTTGTTTTTATGGACCAATTGTTGTTTGTTCGCGCCCAGAGCACTACTTTAGCACACCCTTGTTCAGGACCTGCGTGACGCACGTGTTGTTTGCTCACACGCTGCTATTCGGTTTGTCGTTTTTGAGTCCTTGTGATCGTATTATTGAGGTTTGCAAATTGTTAATATAATTGTTCATGTAATAATCTAGTATCGTAGAATATCGCGGATAATCGTCTTTTGATTTCGGGATCCGTTGCGAATTTGGCTATGATTGCTCAAACCTTCGTTACAACCACGGCTGTTGGCCCATATTTTCTTGAACCCTCAAGGCGACACTCTGTGCGGCAATTGTAATGCTGTCGAAGGAGGCGCCTGGGGTTCCCCCTATCTCATTCCTTGGCTCCCTGTTTTCTCTTGAGGGCTCCACGGACCTACTCCCGTTCAACTGTGAGGTTTGTGTTCGTGCATTGACTGTTGCCCAGCTTTCATCCCTAATATAGACACTCGGTCTGAACTGCATTAACATCGCCGCCTTTTTCGTTTCCGTTTCAGTCACGCTGCCAAGCTTGCGGGCGCGCAGTGGCTAAGTGTCCACCTGCATCATGCCGCTTGTGGGGACTTTTTTGACTACTGCTCCGTCCGCTCCGTCCTTCCTAGCTTTTACGCCAAGCATTTGCTTTCCAGGTTGGCTGTTGTTGGTGACTGCGGCCTTCGGCACAAATTTCCAGATAGGTGTGTCGCCTGCTCTCGTTATCATTAGGACGACCTGTTTATGTTCCGGTTTCACTGGATGCTGTGGATTCTGTTCCGGTGCAACCTCTGAACTGGATGGAGTGTGTGGTATGATCCGTATGTATTCTGCAGTAATGTGCTCAACTCCTGATGCCCAACCTAGTAAAAGATCCCTGCTGTATGTGCCGGCAAACATGATAAACAGGGACCACGGCTTTGGCGCGCTTGCTTCCTTCCGAAGCCCCACACAATACGGCACCCTGCGTGTTTGAAGTTCGTAGGCAGCCTCGCCATTTTTGAGACGTTGATAACATGCTCGTGGTTGGCTTCTCCCCTGATCAGTACCTCTTTGATTATCGGCTTTTCTATTATGCAGGGGAAGGAGGGCATGTAGCGAAAGTCAAGCATCAAAAGGAGCAGAAACTTCCGATGGGGGTTCAGTTGCAGGGGACTATATATATAATTATTTATTCGCCGGTTGCTCAACCCAATGTAGAAGCTTTGTGCCATCCAGAAAAACGAAATAGTAAGACAAAAGTGCAAAACCAATTGGGACTTCGCCCAGGAGTTCGAACACCAGCTGTCGCAACATGACCACCAATAAGTACGACTCTGAGTCATATCCAACAAGGTCTCCAACCAGCCGTTTACTGGATCTCGAGGTCCCCAGCCATGCAAGCTTGAGGAGCCGACAGAAGCAGGTCTTGACGCCAAATCTTTGGCCGATCAGTGCCATGCCATGTTTTGGCCTCCACGTTTTCAGCCATCCTTAAGTTTGGCGAATAGGGCGCAGCGGAAGCGTCGATTGGGTGGTATAAGCAGCGCTATTCCTAGCTAGCAGGACCGATGGAGTGATACGATAGTCCTTATTTGGTACGCCGCCAACAAGGCTTCTCAGGCGCACTTTTGGAGTGCGAGAGCGCTTATTCGCTGTAGCCAGGAGACTTGTAAGATAGGATTAGATCAGATCGGGGCACGGGACTGGGGGCAAATGCCAATGAAAGTCCAGTTTCTTTCACCTGCGGGCCCTCGGGTCTCACTGTGCCTCGACCTTCCGGGATTCTCTGTCTTTCAAGAGCTGGAAGCATGACACATGAGGATCGCCTTCCAAGAGGCTAGTAAAAAGCCACATTTCAATAAAGTGGGCCTCGGAGGAGGTTCGCTTCTTCTGCAGCAGGCAAGACGTCCAGCTATCAGCCCTCTTGAAATTTTGGGGGGAAATTTTCCAGGGAAGTCAAGAATTACTCAGAAGGTGCGCTTAAATAGACTGAAAGGGACTGAAGAAGATGAGGAAGAATAAATAGAACAAAGGGAGAGGGAGGAAAAGGAATGCTGAGGCCGGCCAAAATACCTCAACTAGGCTCAAGAGGCCGTCTCACGAGCAGTCCAGAAAAGCGCATGTCCGCGCCGCGTCTAGTTTCCTCTGGGAGACAGCCATGGTGTTCGCTTCCATCACCGCCTCGGTGAGTTCAGTCCAGTAGTTAACTACCTTGCTGGAAATGGACGGGGCTTTGATGGCTTTGTTGGCCCCAGGCTTGACTAGCCCTACCTGGTGCCCACGAAGAGAGGAGATTCTGTCTCGGGTAAACGACTTTTTGTTCCTGGCTGACAACCATTTTAGCTGTCCCTTTGCCTTGACCAAGTCCCCCCCCGCTCTGCTGCGCTCAAGCAAGAACGTCCTCATACAGCAACCCTGGTGGCCCCAATACTGTTCTGGGGGGCTTTCCGTGAACCTTCTTCAGAGAGAGGGCGTCCCCACCAACTGCGTAGCCCAGGATTGGACTACTTACCCTGAGTGGGTCGGACGAGAGCAGTATTAGGTGGCAGCTGCCCCTAGAGCCTCTTGACGTGAGCTCTCTGTGCAGCTGTGGCATGGATCTAGTTGCCTTGTTAGCAGCCTGCAGACATTATACCGACGGTTATAATTCACTTAAAACCGCCATGCGTAGGCCCTGACCTCGCATTTTCGGGCCGGTGGTTCTGGGTTGCCAGGCTTCAGATGCCGCACTCCGCTGGTCCCCTCGGCAACCAGTCATGGGCCTCTGACAGATCCAGAAGCAAGTCTGGTGCTACGGACCACTTGTAGATGGCATCCAGGTCCATCCGAAAGTAATAGTAGCATCCCGGAAACTTTACTTCATCTGCGAACGTGAAGCAAGTCGATCTTGCAGCCCGCGGTAAGTCGTTCACATAAATCAGGAATCGTACCGGACCCGGTACCGATCCCTGAGCGACCCCACTAGGTGCTGTACGCCGAGGACCTCATGTCCTCAACTTTGACGTAGAACTGCAGTTCGGCTACGTAAGCTTTTAACCATTCTATTAGCCGTGCGACCAGGCCCATCGGTCCATCCTTGGCAGAGGCAACTTGTGGTTCACACTGCCAAAGGCTTTGCGAAAGTCCAGATAGCATACTTCCACCCTCTGTCGCTGATCCAACATCTTGGTTGCCTCATAAAATAAGCTTAACTAGTTGCTGGGGCGGGACCTGCCCTTCCCAAAGCCGTGCCGCTGTTCCACGATTAGGTGGTTTCCTTCCAGGCGACTTACGAAAACATTCTAGATCTTCCCCCCATAACCTTCAGTACTACTGATAGCAGGCCAACAGGTCGGTAGTCTGTCATCTGGTTCTTTAACCCCCCTTGTGAATTGGCGCGACTTCCGCAGTTCGCTATTCGCTCGGTGGCTCAGCCTATTGCAGAAATGTGTTAAACCTTGTGGCTAAGGGCCCAGTAAGTACCCTAGACAGCTGTCTGAGAATGGCCCGCTGTATTCCATCTGGTCCCGGGTCTTTCTCGTGCCGACGGCATCCAATATCAACCGTTTGTCGTCTGAAGCTACGTACATTTCTTCCACTGGAGCAGTATCAAGCCACCCTGTGGTAGGTGGCTGTCTTCCTTACTAATCCTGTGGACCTCCTAGAAGTATTCTGGAAGGATTTCCGCCTCCGGTTCATCTTTCACCGCCTGGTTTTCGTTCCCTATCCTCAAACCCTCAATGTTTACCAGCGTATTTGCCTTAACCCGGAGTAAGTTACGGAAAACCTCTTGATGTTTCTTGGAAGCCTTAGACAAGCCTAATTAGTGTGTCATTTTAACTTTCCTTTGTCGTTCACAAAACAAATTATTCTTTCTCTGGTATATTAGCAACCGCCTATGCACCTTGACTTCCTGATGCCTCCTCCATGCATGCTGCTTCCTTCTCGGTGCCAGCTAAATACCGCCCTTCCACCAAGATGACAGTCCTTTTCTACGGACTCTGCGCATGAGGGCTATTACCTTGGTCAGCAAAAGTAGGTTAGTTCCCGTGTTTAACCAACTTTCGTTCACCGTACCCTCAAGGTACCAGGCTAAACATGCTGTAACAGACAGCGACCTTGCCTCGGCCGATCTTCTGCAGTTCCTTGGCCTTTTGTCTGGTGGCTGTGCCACTCTTCCGGGAAATGGAACCTGATGATCCCGTGGTCAGTTCTATCGAGCGATGCGTTATTCCTCGCTTCGCTCACTCCTCTGGCGATTTTAATGATAAAGACGTCCGGTAGCTCCGGACGTTGGCCTTGTCTCCACCGAATGGCCTATTGAATGCGTTGCCTCAGGGCCATAACCCCAACTTGGCCCGGCGGGTATTGTCCAAATGACTTCGTGGGAGCCCTGGTCGGAGATCAGTCAGTCTCAGCGGCATTTAAGCCCCTGAGTACTGGGCATTGCTCTACATTCCTGGTTGCAGTCACTAGATACTCCAGCAGACCTTTGTCCTCCTCGAAAACCGATGAAGGTCTCCTGTAGACGCACGCCGAGGCCAATCATCGTGACCGAAGTTTCGTTCGCACTGAGACCACCTGTATTTTGGGACTGGGGAACTGAATGCCCTTCTCCTCAAGTACTGATCGTCATACACGGACAAGCAGTCAAAATCGGCGGCCGAAACAGGCCGGGACCCACAGGTCCATGCGAGCGCACAACACGCAGCAGTGTTGTACACATTGACCCTCTATCGGAGAGAGATGTCATTCCGTCTTCATGGGTGGAATAAACTGCAGAACTCTGCTTGGACCTTTGCTATCCAATTGTCCACATTGTCCCCATTCCAGTCATCGGCATTCATAAAGCTTCCCCAAGTAGACAAGACTTTCACCTTCTTCTCAACGATTATTATCGGGAGTAAGCACGGGGATGGACTTCTGCAAGTCTCGTGGGATCATTTTACGCTCGGAGGGTGAAAATTACACACAGTACGGTAATAAGGTTTTGCGAGGTTATCCAGGGCTCACTGTGCCACAGTAGCATTGTCGCAAGCCCATACCGTGTCATCCGCATAGCTTAAGTCCAAAGGTATGTTACCAGGTAGGAGCTCAACGCCTTCGTTCGTTTGACTTACTCGCGCCTCTCTTACGATGCCTTTGATCTCAAAAATGAAAATGAAGGGCCAGGGTGAGCAGTTTTGAGGCACTTCACTTCCAACTGGAAGGCAGTGTGGCGATGAGACATGAGCTTGTACTGGGCCTGAAGCCTGACGGTATAGAGATTGGATGATTTTCGTATGCTTGTCAGGCACTATGTGTCTGATGAGACAACCTCAGAGAGCCGCCCTATGAACGGACTTAAAAGAAGCTCAGATGGCCAAGAATGTTATTACCGTCGGTCCGCAATATATGCTGAAGAGCCTAATCACGTGACGGTTGGGATAAAGCCGATCTGTTCTTCACAGACTTGTTCGTGCGCTGGGGACAATAGCTGGAGAATTGCCGATTCTAGCAACTTTGATGAAACCGAGATCCAGCTCGTCTCTCGCTGACTGGAACGGATAATTCTAGCCCCCTCCATGTATACGTACATTTCTCCGAAGGGCTCACCAGTCTGTTCTCCGAGATTTGGCTCCGCGATTGTGGCCTTGAGGGTTCAAGAAAATATGGGCCCACAGCCGTGGTTGCTAGTACACAAAGCGGGCTGCCCCCAAGAAACAAACCCGAAGATACGATGGGTCTAGAGGGTATAGTCATAACAGATGGCTTGGCAGAGAGTGCCGTCGTAGGGTATACAGGTGTGTGCAGCTTGGGAGGTAAATGGGAGGAATTGCTGACTAGAACGAACGGATCAGTGATTATGGCTATCATGGAGACACGACCGTAGAAGGAGGAAGATGATACTCAAACTCGTGACTGCATCTCATGTGGACAGAGGAGAATAAAATGTAGGCTGATAGAAGGCTTACTCCTTCATGTGAGGGCTGATTGTAACCAGTGAGGGTTCCTTCCACACTAGTAAATCCCAACATGCAATCCGCCGCATATTGCATCCACCTGAGCCGGTGACTGACGGGGATTGTCTGCGTCTATAGAACATCGCAAGTCGACAAGAAAGAAGATTCTGAACTATCTAGGCCTCCGTAGACGGTTGTGATTAGGTCCCAGCGCCCTATTATGTTGGAAGACATGGATCTTTCAGAAATAAGCTGGGATGGTGAACGTACGCCAGGAGGATGGCCATGAAGTACTCCCGTGATGTGGCTTCACATCCATGCCCTCACACAAACGGTAAGGGAACCAGCACACTTCTGTAACTTGCAAGGTTAATCTACGACAAATCTGCTGGTAGCCAGATATCAATCTGACGCCACCTCTTCGGCGATATAAGAGCCATTGGGTAAAAGCAATCTTGAGATCCTGAATACGATGTTCGCTTTGAGGCACAACATACCACGATTTAGGTTGGTTCGGAACTGCACTAGAGTGGACGAAGTTCAAGCGAGTCTGACAGCACGACGCACATGTTGGTACCCGAAAGTGGTAAAGTCTTGAGGCAGCACACGGCTACGAGGCTGAGGCTCGAATGGTTTTGGACCCTGTGGTTATCTTATCTGAATGTCGCCGGTGAGCTGGAAGATAGTTCACCGGATAATTGGGCAACGGCAATGAGGTGAGGGTTCGAAATGCAAGTCTCGACAGTATCTTTCATTTGGTATTGCCGGTGAGCAGAAAGATAGACCACTGGGAACTGGGAGAGAGTAGTCCGTTTAGCTCGAGTAGTGCAAACGATTCTGTCTTGGAGAATCCATCGGACGTCAAACAGCAAGATTTTTGGACCGCCCGCCGCGCGCCGAAGTAATCCGTGGAAGACAGGTGGAGAGGAATAAAAACCGGACTAATAAGATTGGCAGACGAGTTTGCTCCTTTAGCTCTGCAAATAAATAACAGCCGGCTTCCTTGGTGGGAGCCAAGGGTAACAGGAGCGTCAAGTGTTTATGGAAGGCTATGGGTTCACTGCAAACTTCGCAGTACGCACTGCGAGCGGGCCACCTACAAGACAATCAAAAACAGGGCCAAAGCCCTGCAATGGGAATCAAAGTACGAGTATGAGAAGAAACTCGCCGAAAATGTGAAGGCAGATCTTGAAAAGTTATTCGCTTATGTACACTCCAAGAAAACGACATGAGGGCGTGTAACCCTGGCAATTCCGAACGGATGCGCTGCTCCTGATGACAAAGACAAGGTGGAAATCCCCCTTGCGCTCCGTCAGAGCGTGCGTTGCCAAGGCCGCGCGGTAACTGTGACGGTCTGGGAGAGTGGGAGTACGTCAGTGCCTCAGACTATCCTGTCTGACGAATCTCCTGCTGTTCCTTGATGAGGTAACTAAGCGCCTGGACGATGGGCAATCGATTGCGGTCCGCTACTTGGACTTCAGTAAAGCGTTTGATTCTGTTAACCACAGATTTCTGGACGTCAAACCGCAGTCTGTGGGATTTGTTGGAAAGGCAAGACAATGGATAAATAGCTTTTTAGCAGGGCGAACCTTTAGTGCTAAGGTGAGGAGTCATGCCTCAAAACCGGCAGGTGTAACAAATGGGGTGCCACAGGGCTCCTTGTTCGGCTCTCTGCTCTTCCTCATCTTCATCAATGACCTAGCACATGGGATTACAAACCCCACCTCTGTGTTTGCCGGTGACGTCAAGATAGCTGGAGTGGATATAGAACTTGACGTGTTAGCAGTACAAAACTGGGCACGCAAATGGGGCCTTCCACTAAACCTCACCAAGTGTCAATGCTTGACCACAAATACGGGGGCTAGTGGGAATGGTGTGGGTTCGTTGCAAGTGGTCTCGCAGGTCAAAGACTTGGGCGTTATAAAGGACAACAGCCTCAAGCCATCGAAGCAGTGCACCGCAGCAGCCAATATGGCCAGGAGAGAACTCTTTCGAGTCAGATCCATTATGTCATGTAGAGAGCCGGAGATTTTCGTTCCGATATATCAGGCCATAGTTAGGCCGCATGTGGAGTACTGCGGGCAGGCCTGGGCACCGTACTACCAGAAGGATATAGAATGTCTGGAGAAAGTGCAAGGGCTAGCCACTAGAATGGTGGCTGGGCAAGGGGGGTTTAGCTACACAGAGCGTCTCCGTGCCCTGGACCTTTTCTCGATGGAAAGACGACGCATTCGCGGGGATTTGATAGAAACCTTCAAGGTAATGAAGGGAATGTCAGGAATAAGACGAGAAGGCCTTTTCTCTCCGATCCCCGAGAGAGAGGCACAAGGGGGCATAGCCTTAGATTACAAAGGGAGCATTCGAGGCTCCAAATTAGGGCAAAGTACCTCTCCAACAGGGTGGTACCCTATTGGAATAAACTGCCAGAGGAGGTCATAAATACCACAACAGTGAAGGATTTTAAGAAAGCAGTAGGCCTATGTTGAGTGGCAGTATACCCCGAGTTATGTTAAGCAGCTTTTAGGGCCAGATGCAATTTACTTATTGTTTCCACCTTACTCTGCCAGGGCTGATACTGCACAAAATTTCTGTCTTTCACAAAAAGAAAATCACGCAGTGTTGGGAGCTACGGAAATGCGCCGACAACACAACTATCTGGACACACGATTAGCTCTAGCCACACCAAGTCCTGTGCAAACTGAACTGAACTGTTGGCCATTCTACGTAGCTTCCTTACCGACCGCACCTTTGTGGTTAAAGTCGGGAATGTTTTGTCTCAAGCCTCCCCAGTAACAACTGGGGTCCCCCAAGGGTCGGTCTTAGGTCCTCTTCTTTTCCTGATTTATATAAACGATCTACTGACAGCCCTTCCTGCGAACATTGCCATGTACGCAGATGATGTAACCCTCCGGAGTTCAAGCGTTGAAGACCTGCAAATTGCAGTTTATGAAACAAAACGCTGGTCCGAGGATTGGAACCTCCCAGTTAATGATGACAAATGCGCTAGCATGTCTTTCGGCAGAGAGACTGGTCACACGTTTTCCATTAATGGAGCAGCCACACTGCCAAGGGTTGACCGACACAAGGTGCTCGGTTTCTGGTTAGATTGTAACTTATCCTTCTCTCATCATCACGAACTTGCGAGCAAGTCTGCCTTTCGAGTCCTAAACATGATTCGAAGGTCCTTCCCGCGCATATTTAAGGATGATTTCCCCATAATTTTCGGCACTTATATCCGACCTCTGCTGGAGTACAGTAGTCAGATAGTGCACTCTGGTATTGTCCGAGACCGTGAGATCCTAGAAAGAGTTCAGCGGACCTCCACCAAGGCAGTAAGGGGTCTATCCCATCTACCTTATCCCGTCCGCCTCTCACTCCTTAACCTCTGTCCCCTTGACGTAAGACGCGTAAGAGGTGATCTGTTTTTGATGTTCCACCTTTTTGAAACAGGTCAAAGCGATTGCTTCTTCTCCGTCTGTCCAACCTCCTCTCTCCGTGGTCACAGCAGAAAAGTTTTCAAACCGAGGCCACGCACTTCACTAAGGATTAACTTTTTTAGCTATAGGGTTATTACTATGTGGAATGCACTTCCGGAAGATATTGTTCTCTCGCAGAACAAAACTATCTTCAAGAAAAAGCTAGACCTCTACCTGGGTCTCTCCCAATAATTCCCTTTGTCAAAAAAAAAACAAACAAAATAGTTGTCTTTTATCGCATATATGTTCATGAATGCCGCACCCCCACTCAGCTTAAGGCACTGTCCACAGTGTGACACTGAATGAGGTTATATGTATCTTGTTTTCGCTGCCCCCCCCCTCCGCTTCTTTTTACTCTCGTTTCAGCTCGGTGAATCCGACAGAAGATCAAAGATTTCCTAAAGAACCGGGACAATTGGGCTGAAAGCCTCGAACCCGTGTAGTACTTCAAGACTACTTCAAGACAACTGAATCTTAACTCGTTGTGCAAGTACTAAGCAGCCGGGCCAGATGCGGTTCGGTGCCTTTCCTATGTCTTATCAGAGCCTGTTACCCAGCTGTTCGAGGCGTCGCTTCGGGATGGTGAGGTGTCAAAGGATTGGCGTAAGGCCCTCGCGGGACTATTGTGGGATTATTCTAACAATGTTGTATAAGTTGGAGAATTTTGCCCGTTGCATCAAGCACGGTTCATAACATGGGAGCACACCTTGACTTCTTTGTAAGATGCTACGCTTTATAGAGATTTTGGGCACCAGAACGTACTCGGGTCGTACCAAGTAATCTTATTCTCCCTAATGGAAATTAGTGAAAGTTCATGAACTAGTACCTGAAGATGAGGTAATGTAGCAGAGCTTACCGAAATTTCTAAATAAAACACGCAGACCGCTGCATTCTTGGTGTGTTCAAAAATAGTCCCAAAAATGTCCCCGGAATGTTTCAGACGGGACTGAAGTAGAAAGAATTTGGAACTTTTTGGACTAAATTAGAACTACTTAGCTGACTGAGCGATCAGCCTGACATCAGTGATATGCCAGTGCTTGAAACTTAAGATCAGGGGACGATTGTGCTTTCATCAGGTGAATAACGAACTACGGACGTCTGCACAATATGAGTTTGTTAAAAATGGTCGTGTTTGACAAACTTGCTGATGTTCTTGGACGAGACCACAAGACGATTGGATGAAAGCGCGGCAGTGGAGATTTGTTACTTGGATTTCAGTAAGGCTTTCGACTCTGCAAGTCATCGCCTGCTGGACCATAAACTGCAGGCCATTGGGATAGTAGGGAAGGCAGGTGGACAACACACGTTCTAGAGAATCGTAGTTCATGTGTCAAGGTGGGTGATTATTTATCGGGGTCGGAGCAAGTTACCAGTGGTGTGCCACAGGGTTCAGTACAGGAACCTTTGCTCTTCCTCTTGTACATAAATGACCTAGCGAAAGAATTGAGCAACCCGTATTTCATCTTTGCAGAGGATGTGGAGATAGCGGGACGCGATTTAGCGCGGAATATAAATGCTGTTATCAGATGGGTGGATCGATGGGATTCACCCTTGAATCTCGCTAAGTGCCAAATCCTGACTAACAACGTAGACGGAACAAGCAGTATTCCGCTTCAAAGAGTTTCGCAGGCAAAAGACCTAGGTGTGATAGTCACACAGGACTTCAGGCATTGAAGGAAGCATCAGGGATCCGCAAATATAGCCCGGGATGTTTTAACTAGGGTGTGCGATATTGCCACGTGCAAAATCCAGAAGTCTCCGTCCCATTTAAAAAGGTTTTGATTCGACCTGATCTGGAGTATTGATTGCAGGCGTGGGCTCCCTGTCATCGGAGGGATAAGGAGTGATTGGAGGGGAAGCAGCGACTTGCACCTAGAATATTCATCGGCCGGAGAGATCAATCTCGCGCCCGGCTTTTGAGTTTTCCCCATTCTTTTCCCCTCAGTTAGTCGTATAGGCCGAGTTGACCTAATGGAAGAGGTCAAAATTTTAGAGGGCCTCTTTGATATGGAGATTGATTGCCTGTTCGTTTTTACCATTGGTTTTTTCCCAAGTGGATTAAGCTGTCGGAGGATGCTGTTGGACGCCGTAGTGCACCATGTTCGAAGATTGTACTAGATTCGCACTGGGACACTGCTCCAAGAACTAGCTGTATGAATGAGGGCGATGTATTGTGCCCCTGGTAATTTATCAGTCAATGTAAGCCTATGAGTGTGATACTGTCGCTCTGCTTCTGCCTTTCGGGCCAAACGCACATCGCGCAATTTTGGGAGCCAACGGAACCCTCCAACAACATAAGGACCTGGAAGAAAATTTGGTTTGGGCCTTTTTGGTCCTGTGCAAATCGGACTGAACTGGACCGACCGGAATATTTGGCAACAAAAGCAGCCCAGGCGGTGGTCCACCTGAGTTTCGCCTAAGTCAGGTCAAGACCCACTTCTTTTGGAGTATATGGCCCCTAGTCCTCCGTTCGTGACATTGTAACGATGATACTTGGCAGCGCACGAAGGTAAAGATTTCGAAACTCTGGAGCGGGATAACGTGTGTAGTGGAGGAAAGCACGACATGGTGACAGCGTGGGCTCACGAAGCGTAATGGCTCTCGCAATTGATGTGTGACGAGGCATTACATCTTCCCTCCATTTTTAGCGAGGATTCAAAGAAATAAGCTGTGCAATAGTGGATGCCTACCTAGTGTTCGTGGCATCGAAGGAATTCTCGACCCTCGATTGGCCGTGACAAACTGAAGTGGACTGAGCTGAACTAGGAGAGGAAACACGTCGAAAGCCCTCTCCAAAGTGGTATTATTGGTGTCCTCTGGGGGTATTCCCACGGCGGGATCAGTGACCTGGGGCTACTTGAGTTTGTTACGGTCGTAGTTTGTGGTGGTACCGTTTCATTATACCGCCTGCTAGTTTCACTGCTTTTGTGGGGTTAGTTTGACTAGGAACTTCGGGTAATACCTGAATTTTACTTGGTAATCACTACACTCACTAATCTTCAAGGGCTTTTACTCCCTAAATTTGTCCCGCCAGCAGCTGCCTTTCTCCCGGTAGTACAGAGTGCTTCCTACTACCTAACTCAGTCCTTCTGGACAGCCACTTCAACCCAGGCTATTCAGACAGTAAATGACTGGAGACTATCGCTCCCTTCACGGCTGTGTTAAAACAATCATTGAATATTACGTCGAGTATCTGGGCAGCAACGTCACGAAGCGGAGGATCGATAGTCCACTAGTACCGAGTTGGCTAGCTTGTTATTCCTTGTCTCATACTCCCCCTCCGACATGTGAAACCGCAGTTGAAGCCCACCAATAAAAATCAGAGACGGCCGGAGAGACTATCAAAATGGACAGTTCCGGGCCAGGCTTACGGCCTCTGCTAGCCATGACTACACTGATATGTCAAAAGTAAAAAGATATATAAAGGTCAACTGGGCAACCGTGGAATGACACTTACAATATCGATGTAAGAAAGGTATGAAATGAGTATTGTAGAAGTAATCGGGATTTACCTTTCTTATGTAGGAAAATAAAAATATACGAGCGGATACACGTGATTCAAGGGCCTTCGAGGGTCCTCGGTGGAATGAATTTATTGCCCTGGTTCACCAGTTTGGGTTTCCCTTGAGTTAAGTCAGGATCCACTTCCGTTTAGAGTCCATAGCCCTTATTCCTCGGTTCGTGACATGGTAACGATGGTACTCGGTAGCTCGCAAAGGAAAGGAATTGGAAAAGCTGGAGCGGGATAGCGTGTGTAATGGAGAGACGCAAGGCATGCTGACGGTCACACGGGCGGGGCAAGTAGCGCCTCCGATTGAGTAATTGTTCAGATAAACAAATTTATTAGCTTCTGTAGCAATGGTATTATTTCAATGTTGGTTAAGCAAAGCAACGTACCTCCGTGCCAGAAAACTGGTTAATTTTGGGCGAGCGATACCACTGGGTGGTGATATAATTTCAGTGATCGTTTGCCCAACGTAGAAGCATATTCACCAGAAAGCTGGCGAAATTAATGGGGGCCCGGTGAATCCTAATAAGTCTTGCCGACTGTTCCAAGATCATCCAGATTCACACTTTAGGCTTTTGCAAAGCGATGGAGAACTGCCCAGTTAGAAGGTCAAGCGAACTATGTCCAAAGGTACGCTGTGCAAGCAAATGATCATACACATAATAATTGCAGTTGCCATGTATTTCGCCAGAGCAAATTGGAGTGACTTCCATCCGTCTGTATCTGACATCTCGGTAAATTATTTTGAATGAAATTATTCCAGTCAAGGCACCAAACACCATAGATATTTAACCCTTAGGAAAAATGGTGTTTGGTTTGGAAGAATAACATTATATAGTTTGTCGGAGGCTGATAAACACCCTCAAAAGATCATTCCGTGTTGTGAGTAAATGGTAATATAAGCCGAACCAGTTCACGTGGCCACTTGCAGCGGTCCAGCTCCCCGTGTTCGTTTACGTAACTGCGACGTCCGTACGATCAGTGATCAAGTGCTTGAAGATATGGCCAAGTGGCTTTGGAAGTGACACGCTCAGTTGCACAGCCTAAAGGTCAGTTAAATAATATTATCATAGTTTTCTCCCTGATTTCGGTCTCCATGGTCGGTTTGATATTCATGTTAGGCTGCTGCTGGGAGGCAGTAATCTCTGAACCACTGCAATCAATGAACTTCTATTTGTTTTTACGAGGGAATAAGGCAGACTTGTACTCACAAATTCTCCAGACTTTTATGAATATGCACGATCAAACCAAGAACAGGTAACGATAAACACCGTGACAACGGATCATATACTGTCGAAGGGATCGTAAAGTCCAGCCACCGGAACGCCCGAGCGACGCGTAGCAACCAATTTCGATACAATTCAAAACAAAGTCGATTCTAAATAGCTACGGTACTATGTACAACAAATTAATTAATTTTACAATAATCAAACCTCAATAGTGTTTCTTCTGGGCTCTTTCGCTCCAAATTGGACAACAAATCAACAACTGCAGCTGGGTTACAGCAAAGGTTAGCTACAGAAGATGAGATTACCAAATACAGTCACAACGAAATTCAAGCTGAGCGACTCTCGCTCGAGGCAACGGTAGGAGTCCGGTTTGTGACAAAGATTTAAAGAAATAAAACAAACGATCGGAATTCCAGCAAAGATAGTTCACACGAATGATAAATGTCGTTTGTAATATGGATGCTAATGCATGGAACGGGGTTTCCTGTACTCCTTTACACCGGCCCCCAAAATCCGACCCGGATTTTTCCCGTGCACCGCTAGGTGTGGTCAGCCTCATGCATCGGCTCGCCCTATGGTTCCCCAATACCTAAACCTTATCACCGTCAAGAGCAGCTCCCAGTTTGACAAGTGGATCAACTCTCAGTGGTCCCTCCCGATTCGGCAGATCCGAAGACCCGCCTCCCACCTGAGAAGAGTTGGCCTCTGAACTTACACCACTAGTGTCCGGTTCGCCCTCAATAAGATAAATCTTTCTAATGTCACGGAGCACTAATCCTTCATTAGTTCGCACTGTTGCCGTTCGCACCAAACCATCGTCCGAAACTGAGGTGCTTTCGATGACTCCTATCTGCCACCGACCACGCGGCGAGGCCTCCGAAACTAGTAGCACTACATCACCCGATCTAAAGTTGCGTTCTCGAGTTATCCACTTCTGCCGCTGTTGTAATAGTGGAAGATATTCCCTGATCCATCTCTTCCAAAACACAGATGTTAGGTAGTTTTCCTGCCTCCACTGACGAACCAGCCTATCGCGCATCGAGTCCGTTGGAATATCTTGTGGGTTCGCCCTCAGGATAAGTAGGTCATTGGGCGTGAGTACTGGCAGATCACGACAGTCCGAGGTCAAAGGCACTAGCGGTCGACCGTTTACTATCCGCTCACTTTCCGTAAGGAATGCCAGCAATATTTCGTCAGTCATCGGCTGCTCGTCACAAATTGAAAGAAGTACTCTTCTTACTGAGCGCACCATGATCTCCCATATACCACCACGGTGACTAGCATGTGGGGGATTGAAATGCCACCGCACGCCCCGTTGCAACAATCTATCAGCAATCTTATCACTAGACCAGTTTCCCATTAGGTTCTTCAATTCCCTTTGAGCCCCAAAAAAGTTTGTACCGTTATCACTAAAAATCTCGGACGGTGCCCCTCTCCTCGACATGAAACGCAGAAATGTCATAATGAATGAGTCCGTGCTTAGAGAATAAGAAACTTCAATATGTACTGCACGCATCTGTAGGCAGGTGAAGATGCATCCATATCGTTTCTCCATGCTGCGCCCATGTTTAATCGCAAATGGGCCGAAATAATCTATTCCGACGTATTTGAACGGAAACCAACCTTGTTGGACTCTAATGGCTGCTAGAGGAGCCATCATCTGCTTGCCTACGACCGCCAAATGCTTCCGGCATTTCCAACATCCTCCAAGTACTCGCTTGACGGCAGCTCCCCCCTGTACAATCCAAAATGTTTTGCGAAGTTCCGCGAGTAACTCAGAAGGTCCTGCGTGTCCTTCCATCGCGTGATACCATCGGATTATCGAGTCTGTAATCGGGTGAGTCTTGGGTAATATCACCGGATGTTTCACACCCTGAAGCTGACTGGAGTAGTTCAGTCGTCCTCCAACACTAATTATTCCATTTAATAAAATTGGATCGAGTTTTAATAGGGTTCTGTTCATCGGAGATTTGTTAGTGCATAGGTTATTGCTCCTGTCTCGTAGCCATTTTAGCTCTTCGACATAGACCTTAGCTTGTACAATCAAAATAACACTTTCCTCCGCTTTAGCAATGTCGTTTAACTTCAAGGGCCCAGTCGTCAATCCTAGATCCGTGCGCCCGCCTCTCATGACTGCAACGTACATTTTAAAACGGGTTAACCACGCTACCGACTTCAGCAAGTGAAACCAACTGGAGTGCCTAGCTAGAAGTGCGTCCGTCCATGCATCCTGCAACACTGTGAGAACTGTACTCAGAGGCTGCTTCAACTCAACGTTTGGTGGTGCTGCAGACACCGTAGGACTGATCGGCCATGAAGTTTCATCGTTCATCAAGAATTTAGGACCTTCGAACCAGCAGCTGATATCACTAGGTGATGTTGTGCCTCTTGATGCCAAGTCTGCAGGGTTAGCCTCCGATCTGACATGACGCCACTGCCAGGGTTCCGACCACTGATGGATTTCAGCCAAACGGTTGGCAACGTACGTACTGAATCTCGTTCAAGTGTTGTTGATGTAGTGCAAAACTATAGCAGAGTCCGTCCAGTAGTAGATCTTACCAAACTTGATTCCAGTTTCTTCCATAAGAATCCCAGAAACTCTAACGGCCAGTCTTGCTGCGGCTAACTCCAATCGAGGGATCGTTACGGTCTTCAGAGGAGCTACCCTTGACTTAGAGAACAGCAGGGCACAGTAGGGGCTACGTCCCTTGAAACCATTCTGGTATACGCCACCACCCCATAGCCAACTTCAGAAGCGTCACAAAATACATGAAGCTGTACACCTTCGTTCAATGAGTCACCTCTAATAATAGAAAGCTGAATTTTGAATGCGAATAGTTGTTCCATACTTCTTAACCACTCATTCCAGCATCGTAGGGGTTCTTCTCCAACTGGGTCGTCCCACTCAAGCTTCAAGCGGCACAGTGATTGCAATAACACCTTGCCCGGCAGAATGAAAGGTGAAAACAACCCTAGTGGGTCGAACACGGATGATACTATAGACAACAAGCCACGCCTTGTTTGAGGTTTTTCGCGTGTTGCGAATGAAAACTGGAACGTGTCTTCTATTGCATTCCATTCTAACCCCAACGTCCTCTCCGGCACAGGCGCGCAACCATCTATTTCCAACGTGGGCTGGGCCAGCTCAGATTTTGGTAAAATATCCAGCACCTCCTTACGATTACACACCCACTTGTGAAGCCGGAATCCACCTCGTGATAGTAACTCACTCATCTGGATAGCAAAAACTCTTGCATTCCCCGGTGTGGGCAAAGAAACAAGACAGTCGTCTACATAGTTGTTATACACGGCCCTGGAGACGTAATCCTCATACTGTCCTCCTCAATCGTCTGCCGTGCGACGTAACGCAAAATTTGCACAAAATGGGGAGGAAGTGGCACCAAAGAGGTGGGCATTCATCTAATATTCAACAAGATTACCACCTAGTCGACCATTTTTCCACCAGAGGAACCTCAGTGCTCCTTTGTCTCTCGTCGGCACTCGAACCTGCATGAACATTTCTTCAATATCCGCAGCCAATGCGACATATTCCTTTCGAAAACGAAGCAACACTCCAGCTAAGCTTGCTGTGGTGTCCGGGCCCTGTAGCAAGGAATCATTCAAGGAACGTCCCTGGAATGCAGCCGCACAGTCAAACACCACCCTCAACTTGCTAGGCTTTTTAGGGTTTGCAACTGTGTGATGTGGTAGGTACCACTTTGGCGCAAACCCCATTTTTAGCTGTACATCGGGCACTAACTGGGCGTGGCCCTTGCGCACATAACCCTCTATTACTGTAGAGTATTTGTCAGAGAATTCCGGGTCACGCGCAAACCTTTTCCTCAAGCCGTTCAATCTCTCTTTGGCCACAATATAGTTATTTGGAAGTCTCACTTCAGGATTCCTCCACGGAAGTGCAACTTTATAGTGTCCGTCCAACCAGGTTGTGGCATTGGAAACCATATCGACAGCCTGTTTGTCTTCTAATGAAGGAGAGTTTTCCGATGCACACCCATCGCAGAAATCGGCATTGTACAGTCGATCGATCTGTTCTGCTATGGGGTCGATTCCCCTCTCAATGTGGTTCACTGTCCTCACAAAGCGTGGTTCCTGGTTTGTCGGACCGAGAACAATCCATCCCAAAATCGTCCGCACAGCATGGGGTTGATTTCTTTTGCCGCATCTTTGCTGCAATGCCCAATGTGCTTCTGGGACGTCGGCACCTATCAGGATCCGCACTCTCGAATCTTCCAGATTCTGTCTTTGGATGCAATGTAGGTGGGGCCAGGATAAAATGTCCGCATCTGTGCAGTACTGGACTGCTTGTATCGGAAGCCTATCAACACAAAAGGCTCTCTCAACATTCACGAAATCATTCTCTGACAATGAGTTCAGTCGCAGCTCCGTTATTCCCGAATTCCAAGTGGTGGTCCCATTTACAGTCGAAATCGAAAGTGAGGTCGGGGCTTCCTTCAGGCCCACCAGCTCCATAATGTCTTTTTGTATTAGAGTCACATCAGACCCGCTGTCCAGCAAAGCGTAGGTCTCCACAGAGCCCCCGGTCCGTCTACTCGCCTTGGTAGTACACCTAAACTGACCCGACATTCTGGCCTAAGAGTAGCCGCACAATTATTGGTCCGCTGCTCAGGATTTCTTGCCTCGTCCGTACCCAGCTTATCCAGCTGCAGCCCTTGTGTTGTATCTTGCGTGACTCGATCGGTACATTGCTTCTGTGCAACATGCAGTAGAGGGTGTTGCCGTTTCGGACAACCTGATGTTGAACATGGTTTGGAAACAGAACAGTCGCTAGACAGATGTCCACACTTGAGACACGAAAAACAAGCCTTGATTTCTTTGATCAATGCCCAACGACCGGGTATATCACGAGAAAGGAATCGCTGACATTCCTCAAGAGCGTGTATTCCATTACATACAGAACACCTATTAGCTGCGACCAACAAAGTACTACCCTGATTTGGCATGAACCGTGTCGCATCTGGATGCTGGTTTTGTGCATAATTCCTCCAACTGGATGACCGCGACTACCCCTGAGCCTTGCTACGGGCAGCCAGTTTGCCAAACCTACTTCGAGCAATCCGTGCCTCACGGGACACTAGGTGCTGCAGATCTTGGAACCTCGGTTCGTCTCCTCTTCCCAAAATATCATCAACGGTCCTAGCCCACAAATCCTGGAGACTCGTTGGTAGCACTCGAGTGATACGTTCCATAGTCTGCAATGAGTTGAGGTCTGACGTGCAATTCATCTGCGTGAGGGCAACTTCACAGTTCAGAATTTTTAACGACAATTTGGTCAGGGCATCCGAATCTTCCACCAGAGGCTTCAGACCTTGCAGTAAGCCGTCAATCAGTGAACGAGCCACTACATGATCTTGTCCATACAGATCCTTTACGATTTCCCTAGCCCTATTGTATGCCATTGTCGGAGGCAACATAACACATTCGGCAATCGCATCCCTTGCTTGTCCCTTGCAGTAATGCATCAAATAAAGTAGGCGCTGGCCGTCGTCTCGAACTCTACCTTCGACGTAATATTCGAACTGTTTCACAAACCTCCAGTACGTTGACGAGCAGCCCGCAAATGACTCCAGTTCCACCCTGAGTAAGTCCAAACGATAATTCACTGCAGGTTCCGCCACTGGAACCAAGCTTGTTGTTCGTGGTGCATCGTTCTGCACGTGGCAATCACCTAGGTAACGAGAAAGATGTTCACTGATCATTACTCCACTCTTGACTTCATCTCTGTTGACTAGATCTTCTTCTTCCTCAGCGAGTGCCAAACGCAGTTTTGCTATTTCCGTCTCATTCCTCACCTGGAGCAGCTTACGTTGCTTATCTAACTCTAATTGTTCTGCAACCTGCTTCTCCTTCAACTCCGCTAACAACAGATCAGCTCTAGCTCTATGGGAAACCGAGCTAACCCTAGAACAACCTGATATACTAGAGCCTGAGCAAGAAACATGACCAACACCTACGGGCAGAGGGTTTTGGTTCACCTGCAGGGTATTGTCCTTTGATTCGGAACGGTTTGCCGATTCGCTGCGTAATTTCATGCCTCAGCAATTGCCCAGGATATTGAGTACTGTAAAGTCCAGCCACCGGAACGCTCGAGCGACGCGTAGCAACCAATTTCGATACAATTCAAAACAAAGTCGATTCTAAATAGCTACGGTACTATGTACAACAAATTAATTAATTTTACAATAATCAAACCTCAATAGTGTTTCTTCTGGGCTCTTTCGCTCCAAATTGGACAACAAATCAACAACTGCAGCTGGGTTACAGCAAAGGTTAGCTACAGAAGATGAGATTACCAAATACAGTCACAACGAAATTCAAGCTGAGCGACTCTCGCTCGAGGCAACGGTAGGAGTCCGGTTTGTGACAAAGATTTAAAGAAATAAAACAAACGATCGGAATTCCAGCAAAGATAGTTCACACGAATGATAAATGTCGTTTGTAATATGGATGCAAATGCATGGAACGGGGTTTCCTGAACTCCTTTACAGGGATATTACTTAAATAGTTACTTCACTGGGATTTTCCATGGAAGCTCTACAAAATTGAGCTGAATGGCCATTTTGTAGGCAATAGGAGCGTCCACATTGGTTTATATGTCACCAGCGGCGTGGTAAGAGCTCGTCTGCCACTTTGTACGACCGCTCCGCGCCCAACCGAACCACTTTGGTATTTTTGTTAGCTTATCTCGGTGTTTATCGCTTTCATCTCAGGCGGAAGATCCAGAGCGCTTCTCCGCCGTTTGTCAAAATCTAACTATTTCTACCGTTTTCAGAAGCATATACAGAAATCCGACCCTCAATGTGTACACAAGCTGCGCAGTGCCCAAAGCTGCTGGGTTAACGTTGGGCTAAAAAGACCCTTGAGATTTGCCTCGAAAGCTTACACAGAATTTCATAAATTTTCCTAACTAACACGAAAATAAGAACATTTTAGTGCGCAATGGCGTATATCTGCGGTAAAAACAGCAAATTTCGTTTCATTGGATGCCCCTGTGGTCACGCGGTGCTGTTATTAAGGGCCAACTCCCTTCAGCTTCAAAGATCGCGTTCGTCGAGGAAGTCAACGAGAAAAGACCGTGGAGTGCCAACCGCTTGTATTCTCGCAGGGCCTGAATACAGAGGTCGCATGCTGGCGGAGGAAGCCTAGGTCAAGGTCAACGTGACGTATATATCAGGTTGTCTCGTTTTTTTTTCCTTTTTCCATCGTTTAGGCCTGTTTTTACTTAGCTCCTGGTAGTAATATCTATCTACTCTGAAGCGTCAAATAGTCCGTGGCAATAACTGCGACACACCACCGTGGGTCAATAACTTATTACCGTGAAAAATCAACACAACCCTATAATAGTAAATCTAGACCTTTACCTGCTACAAATCACCCCTTGTGAGCCCATCTATGAAATACTCAGCGATTGTTTGCTGAATCAACCCTTTTGGTTATCGTTTCCTACTTGGCTAAAACTCTAACCCCCCTTCGTCCAAACAGTGAAACCACCTGGTCAACCCTATTTGCAAACACCCTAGGTGACTTCCTATAGAATTTCATCTCCGTTCCGTATCTTGGCTCTTTGCAGTTGCTAAATTTTCAATAAAACTAGTTGGTTATCCGAAGCCTGCAGACACAATGCGCAATTCCAAAAGAAGCAGACCGGCCGGTAAGATTTTGCCACGCGTAGCCGTACGTCTCCCAATCACTACGCCATGCTCCGTCTCATTAACGAACATCCATGATGACGCAAATAGTAAGATTGACAGCCTCTTACAACACGTTAGCTCACTCGAATCGCGGATTGAAGATCTTGACAGAGCCACCAGAATTCTGACACCACTGGCTCAACTCCTCGAGCCCTCTATGGTAACTACGGACTGTAACTTAGTTGCCACGTGTAACTTCATTGACAGCATATCTGCAGAGGTTTCAAAACGAATACGAAACTCGAATCACGCCATTGTATTTAACATTCCCGATAGGGCCCCACTCAACATGGTCAGCAGTACCTTGCTGAAGGCCGCTAACATGGAACGTGTGATATGCCGTAGCAGCAGACTACGCAAACAAACACAACGACACCAATGCCCTCTACTTTTCCAATTTCCGGACTCACTGACGGCCAGTGAGTTCATTCATAAACAAACAATTATTGCTATTAATTCGCCATACAAGAACATTCGAATAGCACCTGACAAAACGCCACTACAAAGAGAAGTGCTGAGAAAGTCGAACTCCCGCAAACATCCAAGGCAGGAATCTGCCCAAAAGACACCTAACCCCGTCATTCCCCTAACCTACTCTATGAAACCAGCGTCTACCAGGCAACGACTGTCTGATGTAGACCTTGACGCAACGCCTGGGCCTTCTCCAAATCCACCAGTCTCCAAGCGCCCTAGGCTCGTCAATAGTGTCGCAGATGCCTGGGACTCGAATCCACCAAGTCCTGCCAGACAGCTTAGCTCTGTGCATCAGAAGCAGCTACCTAACTCGCGTAGCCTCCCTGACCTAACAACTTTGCATCACTCTCCCAAGGCGACACATAAATCAAAGTGTGGTCGTTCTTGTCCACACCACATAGCCACGACTAAAACCCATCCGCGCGCCCGCACCATACCATTTCCAGGTCATTTTTGTTCGAATCAAACCTGTTCGAATTCAGGGCATACACCCGTAAGCAAGCTGCCAAGAAGTAGCGTACCTAAGGACACAACCTCACCGTTGCAATTTAACTTATCACCAACGGGCCGAAAGTTGGTAACGATCTACACTCAGCCCCCAATGCAGAGTGTCGATAGCAACGGTAACACATGGCCGCAAATCCAGAATTCGGCAACCCACACTCCATCTCTACGGATGGCCTCAACATTTAGTTCATTAGGCAACGACCGCCTTATATCACCAGGCTGCACCCCTAATGTCATGCAAAGATTAGAAGCGAACAGACACCCTTGTGAGATGTCACTAATGCCGGGACCTACAGTTTCTGTTCCCAAAATAGATTGTTTCTCAAACCGTTATTCCTACCAGCGAAATCCTCGCTCTACGCGCATTTATACGGACGATGCTCGCAAAGCACTTCACAGCTATTACTCAAAGCTGCATCTGCCTAGCTTTTCATTTCCTAACTTTTCCGTGCCGCCACCGTTTATCCCGCTAGTTCCTTTACCATACCAAAATTTTCGTTTTGCTCCACCACAGGCGTTTTACGCGCAGGATACATCCACAAACCCCCTCCGAGTAAATTTTCCCCACCCTGGGGCATACAATCCCACAATCTTTCGTCTCTTCTAGCCCTGACGAACCACTTTTCAATACCGACACCTTACAAGTCGTTCATACCTTCGGCAGCACACCGAACTCCGAAGGCCAACTACCCAACACTGCGTATTACCAATACCTCCTTCGTTGATGACTTCCATATAACCCCCCTACCAACCGCCGATTCCTATCCTACCTCACCCGGGCAAGTCGCATCGATGGGCGGCGAAGCCACCCCAAACTCTTTTAGTCCCTACCCTCTGAGGCCTGCTCTTACCACACAACAACCAATACCAAGGTTGTCACGTGGACAAGCCAATACCTTCCATAACCACGTATTCTATCACTGCACTGGGGCATTGAACGATCCCAACGAATCAGGACAAGTGGCAGGACTACTTCGTCTAAGGTCTTCTCTTTCACCCCGTAATAACCCTAAATTAATTACTTCCGGTTCGTCCGCGGTTAATTCTTCCGAAGCCTTCGGGGAGGCATCCAACGCTCACTTTTCCTCCTCTTCGGTAATAGCTCCAACTCACGCCCCTCACCGTGCACTTCCTCCGACCAACAACTCCCATACGTTACCTAACCCTGACACTCACTTCCACATGAGTGGGTTGTCATTCATCTTATTTAACTCGCGATCCATCTTAAATAAGCTTCATCACTTAAAAAATTACGTCATAACCTCCAGTCCTGACATCATCTTTATTACTGAAACCTGGCTCACCGAACACACCAGCACAAGCGAAATTATGCTTGAAGGGTACAAGGTTTTTAGGGTAAATAGGATCGACAGACGCGGAGGTGGGTGCCTTGTGTACGTACAGCACGCCCTTTCAGTAGTCCCCATCAGACATGCCACACTCGATTCAATTCCGGATTCTCTATGGCTCACAATTCGGTTCTCAACTGTAGTCATGCACATTGGCTGTATCTATCGCCCGCCCTCATCTACTATTGCAGACTTAACTTCTTTAATTGAAGCCTTTGATTACCTTTCACTACTACCTTCGGCAGCGAAAATCATAGCCGGTGATTTTAACTGGCCTAAAATATCCTGGAGAAACCTCACGGCACCTTCCAACTTAATAGACTTTGTGTCCCATACTCACATTGGGGGCTGGGTGCAACACGTTAAAACCCCTACTAGAAACGCCAACATACTAGATCTTATATTCACCCACAGCGTTTCCCACTTTTCGGTTTCCGTTCTGAATAAATTTCCGGGTAGCGACCATAAGATAGTGGCCGGTAACCTCTCCTTCAATCCTTATTCACCAGACTATCTGACCCCAGTCAACAATCCCGTCCGTTTAAATTGGAACCCTCTGCCCAATCTCATCCATAATCAAGATTGGAGCAGTTTTTTTCTAACGGCTGACCCCCAACAAGCGGCTGATCACTTTTACTTTAACATGGGAAACTGCCTCCAGAAACTTAGCCCAATATCCCAAAACTCCTCCCTTAGGAAGTCCAAGCTTGCATCCCTCCAACAAAAGTACCTCAAGATGCAAAGACTTTACCTCCAAAACCACGACTTCTCTCTTTTCATAAGGCTAACGCGTCTTACTGATATTATCCGGGACCTAAAGGAAAAACAGCTCCGCAACGAAGAATCCAAAGCCCTAAGGCATCCCAACAAAGCACTGAAACTCTCACTCCTACACAAATCTAGGAATTCGGCAACGGATACTATGATCCAATATGTCGTGTTACCGAATAAAACTTCGGCCACCGCCCCTTCTGATATCGCTGAGGCCTTCAACCATTACTTCGCCAATTCTATGGCCCTGGCCTCAGACACAGCCCCAAATCCTCTGGCTATTACCAGCTCTTCCTTATCTACCCTAACCTTTGAAGTAGACGTTATTTCCAGGCTCATCTCACGTTATAAAGCATCTGCGCGTCCTGGACCAGACGGGTTGCCCCCAGCTGCGATCATTAACGGTGGATCGGACCTTCCACTTTTACTACTGAACCTATTCACCTTGTCACTGAAATTTAGTTTGGTACCGTCGAACTGGAAGCGTTCAGTCATCATCCCACGACATAAAAAAGGACCTGTCCACGAACTTGCTAATTACCGCCCCATCAACCATACCTCTATCATTTCCAGAATAATGGAAACGATTATCAAAGATGGCATTACCACCCATCTTCTCGCTTCTAACCTTCTTAGCGATAGGCAGCACGGGTTCCTCAAATCGCGATCATGCACCACATGTCAGTTTGACTTCCTCAACCTAGTCACTAAGGCTGTTGATAGCGGGCAGGCATTAGTAGTTGTCTACCTAGATCTGTCGAAGGCTTTCGACCGTGTTCCACACCTGCATCTTATCTCCAAATTGCGTTCATTCGGCATTGGTGACCCGCTGTTTTCTTGGCTGAAATCTTATCTTGCTCATCGTTCGCAAGTGGTCCTCGCCAACGGACATACTTCTAAACCGAAACCTGTTACAAGTGGCGTTATACAGGGAAGCGTACTGGGCCCTCTCCTATTTCTGATGTACATTAACGACGCATTGGATCTAGTACACCATGGCACGCCATTCTTGTTTGCAGACGATATAAAAATAGTTTACTCTTTCAATTCCAATGATGCTACCCATACTCTTTGCAATATTTCCGCTGACCTCGCAGCACTTGACCGCTGGTGCCACACCTGGAGGATGAGCTTTTCCACTGATAAGTGCGAGGTCCTAACCTACAAGTTCCAATTGCCCCCTGGATCCTTAACTCTTGGTGGGTCCCCAATAGCCATTCGACCTACTGTCCGCGATTTGGGCCTCAACTATTCCTGCTCCCTCAACTTTTCTGAGCACGCTGCCATCCAAGCGGCCAAGGCTAGAAGAAGTGTGGCCCTTCTCTTCCGGTCCTTTCGTCTCCGGGACAGCATCATCAGCATCTACAAATCACACATCAGGCCTTTGCTCGAATACTGCCCAATAATATTTTCTAACATGACGAAATTCGACAGAGTTGCGATTGAAAGCATACAAAGGCGTTTCACCAAACAACTACTTGGTTGGTCCACGTCTTTAAGCTATAGAGAACGATGCCAAAATCTGGATCTTGACCCACTCTGGCTCCGCCGCTTAAGACTAAACTTAGTCTTTTTGTATAACCTGCTCCATAACCGGTCTTTTTCCTTTGACCCAGTAAGCTTCTCCCGTGAAACCCCCTACTCACTTCGGCACAGGCCTTTTACTGTCCCTTCTAGTATAGCTAAGTCGGCCATACGGTCACGTTTCTTCCTTCTTGTCTACTCTAAAGTCTGGAACAAGTTGCCCATCACCCTTCGAGCTTCACAAACCAAGTCCCAATTTCTGTCGGCACTCATCCCATATCTCAGCGTCACCCGTGCACTACAGTTATCTAATATATGCTTGGCAGAAGAAATAGCTTACGAGAGGGGCCTCGACTTCTAAGACTAACCCCTTCTCCGAACCTGCTCCCTTCAATTAAGGACACAATCAACGATAGACAGTTTCATCTATCTGGCTGAGTTCTCAACGTTAGACTACCTATGGCCATTTCCTCAATGAACCGAACAAATGGAAATGCCACTAATTTTAACCACTTTGCTTCCATCCAACCCCGTAGTTTCCGTCACTCTTATGCCTCGTCCTTCACTGGTTTTTATATGCCTCCAATAACCGTTGATCCGCAGCAGGGGCACACCCTGACTGCTGCTTTCTATCTGCTCTCCTTTCCCACGTAACCCCCCTTCATTCCTAGCCCTTTTTCAACTCCTGTCATGCTAATTTCCACATTTTCAAGGGTTTAGTTTGTTTGTTCCATCACTTGTAAACAGCTGATTATGCTAATTTCCACATTTTCAAGGGTTTAGTTTGTTTGTTCCATCACTTGTAAACAGCTGATTATGCACTTGGCATGCCTCGGACGTCTCCGAAATAAACTATTATTATTCATTATTACATTATCATAACCCACAGCTGGAAACACGTCCAGACTGCAGTACCCCTTTATTTCAGGTTTGCTTTCTCCCACTATCTCAGTCGCAAAACTGGCTAACCAAGGATGACACTCTGACTCGTACGGACAGAGACTCAAGTGGAACCTACCATAGCTATTGGGACCGAAATCAAACCATACAACAGGAAATACCCCTAATTGCTTGTCAGATCGTTCAACGTTTTTAAACGCAACCAACTCGGGTTCCAGTTCACGCGCATGCCGCTACTATACAGCCACAATCGACTGATCGACCGACACATACATTGGCCTGCCAGACGAACCTTAAGCACTCGATGCCGTACGTTACCAGAAACGACGCTGAATAACACTGAAGGCAAATGTGTCAACACATACATATATATTTTTCAGTGAAACAGCATAATAACTCTGAAGTCCATGCGGAGATTTCCCACTTTATCATCCGTTACCACTGTTTATCTTTCCTACGACCCGTAGCCGGCTGGAAATTGACTCTCCACTTCCCGAAGACCTTCCAGTTGCGCTTTCTTATTTCAGAATGGTACATGTTACTGATCCTGAATCTAAACTCACCTTTTTATGGTCTGCTGTTTCTCCCATATCCACCAGTGTTCACTCTCGCAAAATTGGTCTCATGCCCCCCTGCTTCAAAACTCATTCCGTTTATTGAACTCCGGTAAATACGTCATTCAGGGTGTGCATTGTCTTCATGATCGCTATCTTGTTCGCATGCGTTGATTTTCCCGAACATACTTCTTTAAAATTTCCCCCCCCCCTCTTTTTCCTCATGATCAAAAATTTACTCCATCTGCATAACCTCGGTGGGCCTCCGGTTTCCTTGGCTTGCATCATTCTCGTTCGTAATGCGTCCTTAGCACTGCGTTAATGATTTTTCGACATCTCCACCGCGAACCAGTGCCCTGGCCGGAATCGAAACCGGTTCAAAAGTGCCGCGCGTAAAAATTATCAGAATGATCCATTCAAACTGTGGCTGGCTTTGTTTTTCCATCTTTGATACTCTCGACTTTCATATTCTGGATTTGTAAATATTCCATCTTATTGAGTAACGTGTTACACCATGCTCATGCGCTACAGCGTGCATCTCGACTATGGCCGAGAAATATACCAGTATTATATTATTAAATAGCTACAGTACTATGTACAACAAATTAATTAATTTTACAATAATCAAACCTCAATAGTGTTTCTTCTGGGCTCTTTCGCTCCAAATTGGACAACAAATCAACAACTGCAGCTGGGTTACAGCAAAGGTTAGCTACAGAAGATGAGATTACCAAATACAGTCACAACGAAATTCAAGCTGAGCGACTCTCGCTCGAGGCAACGGTAGGAGTCCGGTTTGTGACAAAGATTTAAAGAAATAAAACAAACGATCGGAATTCCAGCAAAGATAGTTCACACGAATGATAAATGTCGTTTGTAATATGGATGCAAATGCATGGAACGGGGTTTCCTGAACTCCTTTACAGGGATATTACTTAAATAGTTACTTCACTGGGATTTTCCATGGAAGCTCTACAAAATTGAACTGAATGGCCATTTTGTAGGCAATAGGAGCGTCCACATTGGTTTATATGTCACCAGCGGCGTGGTAAGAGCTCGTCTGCCACTTTGTACGACCGCTCCGCGCCCAACCGAACCACTTTGGTATTTTTGTTAGCTTATCTCGGTGTTTATCGCTTTCATCTCAGGCGGAAGATCCAGAGCGCTTCTCCACCGTTTGTCAAAATCTAACTATTTCTACCGTTTTCAGAAGCATATACAGAAATCCGACCCTCAATGTGTACACAAGCTGCGCAGTGCCCAAAGCTGCTGGGTTAACGTTGGGCTAAAAAGACCCTTGAGATTTGCCTCGAAAGCTTACACAGAATTTCATAAATTTTCCTAACTAACACGAAAATAAGAACATTTTAGTGCGCAATGGCGTATATCTGCGGTAAAAACAGCAAATTTCGTTTCATTGGATGCCCCTGTGGTCACGCGGTGCTGTTATTAAGGGCCAACTCCCTTCAGCTTCAAAGATCGCGTTCGTCGAGGAAGTCAACGAGAAAAGACCGTAAAGTGCCAACCGCTTGTATTCTCGCAGGGTCTGAATACAGAGGTCGCATGCTGGCGTGTGCCGAGCAAGTGTGTCGGAAGTAACGCTTGCGGGTGCCGCGTGCTCGAAAAGTACAGTCAAGCAAGTGACAGACAGGGCGTGATCGGCTGATTGCTAAAGAGGTCCCTTCCTAGAAGGCCGCCTGGAGGAAGGGCTTCGACTTATGAGTCTGGCAAGCAAATGAGTATGTCGTTTGTGATGACGCCAGTGAAATAAATAAATGCTCCAGCTCCCCGTAGCTTTAGAATAATTCGTGGGTTCGGATCGCCGCTCCGAACACTTCGGATCCGGCGGTATCACCTGTGGATGACATCCGGTCGCCTGGCGGGCACAGCAAACGTGACAACGAAAGAAACGTGTAAGGTCATTCCAAAATGGATGATTTGGCTTGAGAACAAAAACAAACAACTGACTGAAACCATTTTATTCGAAGAAAAAGTAAATGACAACAAGGGTTCCCCATGGAGGAAAAATAGAAGAAAGCAAATAAGAGAGCAGAAAGTTGCATGCAGTAGAATGTGGCCCTTGGCACTCGAAGCTAGACTCTGTTAAGAGCCGATGCATCTGGCTAATAAACCGAAAATCCTCGTAGGTTCAACGCTGGAGGTGGGATTGTCCTTTGCTCACGGCAAATTTGTCAGTAGAGTTTTCTCTCCGCTCATACCAGTATATGATCAAGTACAGTTGCCGCTTGGTAAAGGGGTGTTGTGGTCGGTCTTTCCATTAACGCACGCATTCTGCTTATGGGTACCGGAGGGCAGTCGAGTCCCTGCCTTTAGCTTGTGGGCATTTTTGGATCCTTGCAAGTTCTTCTAAAACTGCAGGCTTTTGGTGATGATGTCCGGAGGTGATGGACGAGCAGATTATCAACAAAGTTGTTAAGTGACAAAAGGGAAAAAATAAGCGGCCTCATTGTGGGGAAAAAATCTCGAATGAGCCGCCACGACAGTGGGTAAAAAATTATTTCTTATCTTTGTGATTTTTTTGGGATTCAGTGTACCGTATCTGCGAAACTGACAGGTTTCTTGATCACCCGTCCAGGGCTGGTAGTCGATGGGACCGGCTTTGTGTTGCGGGCTGCATCAGGACCGCCAGGCAAGTGGGTCACCGGCTGTGGTAGGGTCGGCGTATTGGACCCGGGGAACTTCGGCGCTGGTCCTGAGAAATTCGATGGGGTGACGTCGAACGGAACGGATTCAGCCAGAAAAGTCGATTTATGGTAACCCTAACCTTCCTGCCGTTGTGGTCGATGACGAATGCCTTCTCTGGGCGGCCCAGGACTCTGTGGGGTCGGAGTAGGCAGGTTATAGACGAGGGCGTGCATTCTTCCTAAGAAAAACTTGCGGGTGTGGGTAATCCGTCGTGTTTTGTTCGCGAGCCGCAAGAAGGCGTAAATTACGCACCTGGTGCAGTAACCTGGTGGCATAACCAGCTTAGTCAAATGTGATATTGGACTTCGGAGCTACCATGCCAGCAGAAAGTCGAAGCACTTGACCGGATGTAAGTTTGGCTGACGTGGTTTGTAGATCGGCCTTGGGAGCATTAAGGCAACCTAAAAGTACTAGCTCTAGTGGTTACCGACAGTCCCGATTTTTTGAGTTTCCAAGCCTGCCTTGAGTTGCCGATGAAAACTTTCTACCGTTCCACTTACTGATGGGTGGTGGGCGCTGATGTGCACGCCACGGGTGCCTGGACGATGCGTATGACTACTGAAGGCTCCCTCGAAATGCGAGCCGCGGTCTGTGGTGGCCACCACCGGACAACCAAACGCTGCCACCCAGTGTTCTAAGAAAGCTTGGGCCACTGTTTCGCTGGCTGCATTGTGCAAAAGTACAGCTAACGGCTGTCCGCTGAATCGATCTACACAGGTGAGCAGACATATGATACCCCTTGAAGGGGGGCACGGGCCCCACTAGGTCAACATGCACGTGTTGGAAAAGCGGCTGGAAGACTGCAAATTTAAATTATGGGCTTTTTCTATGCCTATATACTTTTGAGTGTTGACAGTGGATGCAGGCACGGGCCCATGCAGTGACAACACGGTTCATGTTGTGCCAAAAATGAGGGTCACGGACGAGCTTAGCAGAAGCCTTGATACCGGGGCAGGACAAACCATGTACGGTTTCAAAAACTCGTCGCTTGAAAGCTGACGACACTGTTGGCCTTGGGTGGCTTTTGGACATGCCACACTGTATGCAGCCTTCGGCTGAAGGAATGGGAGCCCGTTGCAGTGGCAGCAACGAAGTGCTACGGAGCTGTTCTACCTCAGAATCGTCTGCTTGAGAGGATAGGGTGGCTTCGAGGCCGATCGAGCTGGGGGGTGCTGAGGTCCAGGTTGTGAATGCGAGATGGTGCGTCTGCGACAGGGCTATCGATACCTGAGACACGACTTACCTCACTCGTGTACTGAGTGGCGTAACCCAGATGTCTAGACTCCCTGGGAGAGTATCTGTCAGTGGCGGCACGCAATATGTGGATGGTCGGCTTGTGGTCGGCCTAGACCGTGAATTCGCTTACCCCCAAGATGTGTCGAAAGTGACGGATGACAAAATAGATAGATAGAATTTCGCTGTCAAACGTGCTATACTCGGATTCAGCCCGTTGTCGTTTTTCGGGGAAAAATGCAACGGGTTGCCAAAATTCAGCTAATTATTGTTGCGCCACCGCGTCCACGGCTTGGTCTGACGCTTCTGTGACTAACGCAGTTGGGAACTTAGTTTCAGGTGTGATAGCGAGGCAATGTTGCCGACAGCCTGCTTCAGCATAGTAAACGCATCTGGAGCAGTTTCTGTGAAAGGCAGCTGCTCCGCTTTGCCTTGTAGCAGGTCCGTGTGCAGATGCATTAGCTGAGTTCATTGTGGGATGAAACTTCGATAGTATTTGACCAGCTCGTCGAAACACAGTAGCTGCCTGGATGACGTGGGTTTTGGGCAGGCCAGTGTTGCCTTCAACTAGTCCTGAAATTATATAATCCCTGTGGAAGTAACCTTGTGGCCTAGGAATTCGATGGCTTCGACGCCTAATACGCACTTATTCGCGTCAGCCACGATCCCATGTTTAGATAGGTGGTCGCAAAGCTAGATAGTCTGTCCTAAGGGAGCTGGCAATCAGGAAGACTTCATGATAAGTGAACACAGGATCAAAACCACTGCATACTATGCCGATGAAAAGCTGGAAAGCTTGCTTTGCGTCGCCAAGTCCAAAAGGCATTTGTAGAGGCTCGAAAAGACCGAAAAGAGTCGTTACGGCTGTTTTGGGATACTCGCCTCAGCTCCCGGTATTTGATTATACGCCGGTACTAAATCTATTCAACTGAAGATTATCTCACCATCCAGACGAGCTGTGAGGTCAGTGATATGCGGAATGGGATATCCGTCCGGCGAACTCACCCTGTTGGGTTAGCGACTTCTTCGGGACCATGTGTAGGGGTGATTCTCACGGACTGTTGGAAGGATGGATAATTCTCAAGTTGAGCATATGTTGGAACTCGGAGCGGGCTACGGAATCGAGAGTCTACCGGGGGCTCTTGTGTGACGACGTGATGGGCCGCATCAGTGGAGATTGGAAACAGGTTGTTGCTCAGGCGGACGAGAATAGGGGACTAACTGAATAAACTACCGAATTCGAGTTCGGAAGAGGGAATTGGCGTGAGGGTCGCTGGCGATTGAGCTTGGGTTAAGGAACCAACATGGAAATTTGATGTGACTCGATCTACTAGCTGTCGCTTACCGGGTCGACCAGTCGACCGCGACCTTCTATCATTCTAAGACTAGAATAGCCTAGCGCACTTGGGCGACGACGAAAACCCATGGGAGAGGACGACGCAGGCCAACGTCTATGGTGAGAAATTGACCGCCGCATTTTGGGATCGGAGTGCCGTTGGCGGCTTGAAGTGTGAGAGCTGTGGGGGGGGGGGGGCAGTGGACCGTTATGAAGCCAGTACTTTACTGACCTGCACTCCCTTGTCGATTAGGAAACGCATACCGGTAGTCCTGTCTTTCACGTAAATGAAGTGACTAGGAACAGGGGCGCCTGTAGAGCTTGTCGTCATTACCTGGTTGGAGTGGAAATTACTGGGGTTTTCGCATTTGTTAGCTTGAGGTCCAAAGCGGCAGTGGAAGTAACACCTGCCGGATTGGTAATTTGGCTTAGGGGCTCATGTCGTGAAACGACAGCCGGTTGGGTTTCGTTTGTGAGGGCTGTTGAGAGTGCGCTCCTGTTGTTCAGCCACCCGCTTCAAAACGCAAATCTGCTGGCATCAAGTCCGAGTGTCAGAGCTGCTGCTGGGTGCGTTTTGGTGAGTGGTTTTTAACTTAGGGTTAAGGACCGCATCAAGCGAAACAGCGGTGACGGAGCTGAACACGTGGGACTGTGAGGCAGATGCGTTTGCTTTCTCGAGGACCTCACCTGCAACTTCTGTGCGCTTATCTAGACTCTCGATAAGTAATAATATGGCTACTATGCTTTGGGCATACGGTGGGAGTCGTCGCATCCATAGCTGACTCAAAACTGCACCGCCCATGGACGTCGTACCTATAAATGAAAGCATTTGCCGTAGCAACTGCAATGGCTTCATATCTCCCAGCTGGATTTCGGATAAAACTTGTTGGATACGTTTCTCTTGCGACACTGCCACACGCTTAATCAGAGCTTCCCGAAGAGAGTCGTACGAGTTGAGGTCCGGGGGGTTCATGCCGACATCCCGGATTTGTGGGGCCAAACTAGCTGGGATTGCTGGGGACGGTTTATTGCTTTTGAACTGCTGACTAGATATGCGAGCCTCCCGGAAACGAGTCTCGAGGGTGGCGATGAACACCTTCGGATCTTCCGGTATGAAATCTGGTATTTTTATATGCGCTGCATGGCACTCCGGCTGGTACACTGGCTTAGGCTCTCTGGTCATTGAGTAATGGGTGAGCTATGGAAATGAGCCAGCCTGGGATTCCAGGAATTTATTGACAACGCCTGACCGACAAAATTTCGGAATTATTGGGAATGAAAAGTCACTGACAAAATAACGACGAGCAGAAAAAAGACCGAAACGTTTGTGCCTCCCCAACAAATGCACGCAGTTGGGGATATATATGGGGATATATACCAAAGCAGCACTTTGCCTCAACCTTTGGAGTAAACTTGAGGCATGCCCCTAGCTTGCCCCATGGGGCTACCCCAAGGTCGGGGCTAGCCACATGGGGCAATCTTGGGGCAACGGTAGCGCTGCCCCAAGTTTTCCAGTGGTAAGCTTGGGGCAGCGCTAAGTCTGCCCCAAGTCTGCTCCATGAGGCAAGCATGGGGCAAA
This sequence comes from Fasciola hepatica, assembly GCA_948099385.1. Classification (NCBI taxonomy): domain Eukaryota; kingdom Metazoa; phylum Platyhelminthes; class Trematoda; order Plagiorchiida; family Fasciolidae; genus Fasciola; species Fasciola hepatica. The sequence goes on along the minus strand of CANUEZ040000043.1, from coordinate 30,488,108 downwards.
CTCGGGGTGTGCTACTTGGGTTTCCGCGATAAGAAAGACTTAACTAATGTTGGGCCGAATATATATTGTAGCGGCTTCGCAGACACCAAATTCAATAAAATACAATTGCGAGCTTAGAGCTTAGGCGCGCTTTGTTTAAGTCCACCGGTGTGAAAATAAGAACACCTTAAAAAAGAAGAAGAACCTTCGTCACACTACGTCAAAACGGCAAGGCGCGCCCCAGCTCATCAGCTCTGGTGATTAGCTAGATCAGCCTCCCTTCTCCTGTACTTCATACAGGGCAATCAATACAAGTACAAAAACCATCAATCGCTGTCGTTCTGCGTCTTTATTTGCTGGACGGGAATTGAGTCCACAAGTCGTGCGTTCGACCAAATTGGTGAGCTCTTTCCAAGTTATTATTAATTTTTATTTATTTATTATATCGTCCGTGCCCTTCAGCGTTCCTTTTGTTTTCGTTGTGCACATACGTATTGAGCCTTTTTTTGGTGTTAATTTCGATCAGCCATCGTATATTTATTTTGCTGTCTATTTGATATGGATGACGCTAAGTTAACTATGTCTGACCCTGCGGTGCCTGAAACGCTCTCTATTGCGCGCCCAGTGAAAGCGTTACCTTTCATTCCGGGTAATCCCTCTCTTTGGCTGACTCATCTGGAAGCACAGTTTGCTGCCTCCAGAATCACCTCCCAGCAACAGAAGTATGTGCATCTCACTGCCGAACTTCCTTTAAATATTCTTGAAGCTGTCGAGGATATCATCTCCAACCCACCCACGGACAAGCCTTATGATATGCTTCGCCAGGCTATCTTAGATCGCACCGGGGTCTCCGACTCAAACCGTCTTCGTCAGCTGCTTAGTGGCATTTCCCTCGGTGACCAGAAGCCTTCACAGATTCTGCGTCGTATGCGACAGCTGGCCAAGGGCATCCAAGTTGGTGACATGATGTTGCGAGAATTGTGGATGCAGCAGCTACCCCAACAAGCGCAATGCACTCTGGCCCTTCTCGTAGATGAAGTCTCACTAGACAGACTGGCTTTGGCGGCGGACCGCTTTATGGAAACCGCCTCCGCCCAAATTAGTCAGTGTGTTCGTTCGTCCACAACCAATACGGAGGCGACTCTCACAGATTTAGCTGCACAACTCAGTGCCCTTCGGGCGGACGTGACCGCTATTCAGTCTTCACGTTCGGCACGTCGTAGCCGCTCGCCAACTCGCACCCGTCGGCCTATTGCCGCTCGCAGTCCTCCTAGGCCATCCTCTCCCGATGCACACACTTGGACATGGTGTTGGTATCACCGCCAGTATCGTGCCAGCGCCAGGAAGTGTACACCCCCGTGCACGTTCCACGACAACCAGGGAAACTCGTCGGCCAACGTGTAGGTACGGCAGCGCTCGTTGGCCTCCCTACACCCTGCCGTCTTCTATTTATCAAGGACCTCATCTCCCACCGTCAGTTTTTGATTGACACTGGCGCACAGATCAGTGTCGGTCCCCCTAACCCTTCTGATCGTCAGCACCGGCAAACTTTAGAGCTTCAGGCCGCCAATGGGTCTCGTATATCCACTTTTGGTACTAGGCGTCTCAAGTTAGATCTGGGGTTGCGTCGTTTTTTTCAGTGGACTTTTGTCATTGCTGACGTTTCCCAGCCCATCTTAGGAGTTGATTTTCTGCATCATTTCAACCTTTCGTTACATCCCGCTTCTCGTAAGTTAACCGACCCTGTGACTCATCGTGCTGTTGTTGGATCTGTCTGCTTGGTCAACGTTGTTCGACCGTCCGTAGCTCCTATCGCCAACGATACCTTCGCCAAAATTTTAGCTGAGTTTCCGTCTCTAACCGGACCGGCAAACCACTTACCCATGGTGCGCTCAGCTGTTGTACATCACATCAGTACCGCTGGACCCCCTGTTTTTGCCCGTCCGCGTCGCCTAGCCCCAGACAAACTGGCCGTCGCTCGTCTTGAATTCCAGAAAATGCTGGACCTAGGCATCATCCGTCCTTCGAACAGCCCGTGGGCCTCTCCATTGCACATGGTGCCGAAGAGAACTTCGGGCGACTGGCGTCCGTGTGGTGACTATCGTCGCCTCAATCAGGTCACAACGCCAGATCGATATCCTGTGCCTCACATTCATGATATCACGTCTGCTCTGGCTGGATCCACCATCTTCAGCAAAATCGACCTGGTCCGGGCCCATCATCAAATTCCGGTCGCCGACGAGGACGTTGCAAAAACCGCCGTTACCACTCCGTTTGGTCTATTTGAGTTTCTCCGTATGCCATTTGGCTTGCGCAACGCGTCCCAAACGTTCCAGCGGTTTATTGACGGTGTTACCCGCGGACTGCCCTTCGTTCACGCTTACATCGATGATATTCTTGTCGCTAGCCCCAGCGTTGACGAACATCAGCTTCATCTTCGACAGCTCTTTCAGCGGTTAACAGAGCACGGTGTTACCATCAATGCCGCCAAGACCGAATTAGGGAAGCCGTCATTGCTCTTCCTCGGTCACATCATCGACGCCAACGGCATTCGTCCGGCTGAAACCAAGGTCAGTGATATTGCTGAATTTCCACTTCCACAGTCCTTCAAACAGCTTAAACGTTTTAACGGCTTTGTCAATTATTACCGCCGGTTCATCCCACACTGCGCCACCCTGATGCAACCGCTCACTGATCTTTTGCGGGGCAAACAACGAACCCTCATCTGGACCGATCAAGCCCAGGAGGCCTTTTCTCAGCTCAAACAGGCCTTGTCGTCTGCGGTTCTTCTCCGTCATCCGGATCCCCATGCTCCCGTCAGTATCGCTGTTGATGCTTCCGATGTCGCACTTGGCTGCGTTCTCCAGCAGGCCGTGGACGGCGCCTGGGAGCCTCTGGCTTTTCACTCACGCCGCCTGTCTTCCGCAGAATCCAAATACAGTGCGTTTGGTCGTGAGTTACTTGCCGTCTACACCGCCATACGTCACTTTCGCCACGCTCTGGAAGGACGGGAATTCATCATTTTCACAGATCACAAGCCACTACTGTATGCTTTCCGCAACGCGTCTGATCGTCATTCTCCACGAGAAATTCGCCAGCTGGATTTCATATCGCAATTTTCTACTGACATTCGTCATATCTCCGGGTCAGCTAATGTGGCTGCAGATACTCTTTCCAGGATCCACAGTCTCGGGTCGCCCGCTGCTCTCGGTATCAATCTCGAGGACCTGGCACGAAGCCAGCAGGATCCTGAGTTTCAACAAACCATTCGCGATACAAGTCTCCGAGTGCGGGCTTTGCCTCTTCCGTCATCTGCTGGCACTATCCTCTGCGACACCACCTTGGATCACCCAAGGCCAATCGTACCACTTTCACATCGCCGTCCAATTTTCGATGTGTTGCACGGTCTATCCCATCCGGGTATCAAGGCCACATGCAAACTAGTCCGTGCCCGATTTGTTTGGCCAAACATGGATCGCGACGTTCGTCAATGGGCACGTAACTGCATTGCTTGTCAGCGAGCCAAAATACAGCGACATACCACCAGTCCAGTCGGAAATTTTGAGACTCCAGACGCCCGTTTCGCTCACGTGCACGTCGACATTGTGGGACCTTTGCCACCATCCCGAGGTATGATCTATCTACTCACTTGTATTGATCGTTTCACTCGTTGGCCCGAGGCCATACCCATTCCGGATGTATCCAGTGAAACTGTCGCCCGTGCGTTCATGGAACACTGGATTTCCCGCTTTGGTTGTCCTACCACAGTAACCACCGATCGAGGAGCTCAGTTTGAATCTGCCACTTTCGACAATCTCCTCCAACTGACTGGCACTAAGCGTATTCGCACCACAGCTTATCATCCCCAGGCAAATGGCTTGGTCGAACGTTTTCACCGGCACCTCAAAACTTCGCTCAGTGCTCACAACAATCCTCAGTGGACGGACGTCTTACCACTGGTTTTATTGGGCATTCGCAATACGTTGCGCAGCGACACTCCCTGCACACCTGCGTCCATGACATTCGGCACCACCGCTCGTCTCCCTGGTGAATTTGTCGCACCCAAGGTGAGCGCACCTTTCCCCAACCTTGGAGACTACACTCAACGTCTCATGATCTACATGCGTCAGAAGATTGGTATTCCTGTCCGTTCGACAGATCGGCCGTCGTTTATTCCCAGTCACCTACATACGTGCACGCACGTTTTTCTGCGTACGCCGAGCCGCCGCCCGTTGACTCCAGCTTATTCTGGCCCGCACAAAGTCATTCGGCGTTTAGAAAAAACGTTCATCATCGATCTCAATGGTCGGCAAGAAACCGTCAGCATCGACCGCCTTAAGCCAGCGTTCGCCGACTCGGAAACCCAGCCTACGCCGTTGCCCGTCGATGGTGAAAACACAGACGTTTGCCCGACCCCAACAACATCTAGCTCCAGCACGCGTGAGTCACAGGTCGACCCCCCATTACGTTCCACCAGGTCTGGTAGGCATGTTCGTTTCCCTGCACGATTCGTTGACTTTATTGTTCTTACATAGATTTCCCCTTTTGATTGCACACTGTATCCAGTTTTTCTTATCTCTTCTAGGGTCAGTCGTTGTTTACCTAGGAAGGATCTGGCACACCACTAACAATGGACATGTGTCACTATATGAGCATTACCATTTTTTGTTGTTGTTGTTGTTGCCTACGTGCCTTGTACATGGTTTGGCACGTCCCTGTCCCCACTTAAGGTTTCTAGATAGAGAGCACGGGGAGAGGATACCCCACCAGTTCACGCGTGAGTAACCTTCTCTGCGGCTATATATGGCCCAGAGGTCCTTAGATCACCTTAGAGGTGCTGAGCACAAACCTTTTCCAGCTGGAACTATTCAGCTGGTTTTTGGCTCAACTCACGACGCTCTCTTAGGTCGAAGTTCTCCTACTCGGTCGTCCTTCTGGAGGGGGACTGATGTAGCGGCTTCGCAGACACCAAATTCAATAAAATACAATTGCGAGCTTAGAGCTTAGGCGCGCTTTGTTTAAGTCCACCGGTGTGAAAATAAGAACACCTTAAAAAAGAAGAAGAACCTTCGTCACACTACGTCAAAACGGCAAGGCGCGCCCCAGCTCATCAGCTCTGGTGATTAGCTAGATCAGCCTCCCTTCTCCTGTACTTCATACAGGGCAATCAATACAAGTACAAAAACCATCAATCGCTGTCGTTCTGCGTCTTTATTTGCTGGACGGGAATTGAGTCCACAAGTCGTGCGTTCGACCAAAATATGACCAAGGAAAGGAAGAAAAAACCACCGTAGGCGTGACCTGGTAAAGCCACTTCTGCGGAAGTAATCAAAAATTACAAGTGGAGATAAATAATGTACATTTTTACAGTTTATTTTAAGCCTGGCATATTCTCATGTCTCCGTATGCATAGTTCCATCTACATACATGCGTGTACGTGTTTACATGCATATATATCCTTGAACTTTGAGGTAGTCGTTTCCTAGTTATTATCTGCGAAATTCATGCTGTATTTAGTACTAATCGCTTTGTAACTTTGGTCTTTCATACCTAAATTCTGGAAACCGAAATACACTTTTATACGTTAAGAGACGACGTGGGAGAGTTGTTGGAGGCGCATGAAAGTCTTCAGTGCGAAGTGCCTCATTCGTGGCCAGGAAGCATTATGACTGCACCGCCTTTCGTGCCACGAATTACAGTCAATAGGTATTCTAAGAAAAACCGAATGTTGCCGAGTATTTCTTCAATCTTAATTCAAAGTAGATTGTTACTTCTTATGTCCAGGCTGTTGAAGTAAGGCCACAAGAGTTGGATCAGCAACAGGTTTTGGGTCTGTGGATCTTTCTAGCAGCAGTCTACTCACCCTCAGCGCATCAAAATCGGTCATCCATCCAGGTTGGTATATTGATATTATTCTAATTTTTTTCAGCTGGTCGAGATGTACAGCTTGGAAAAACAGTGTGTCGTTGGTTTGGCAGTGCTCAACGAAAAGCCGTTCAGAAACAGGATCACTGTTGACGTCAACGGCAGGTCAATGCCAAGCCAGCACAAAACGTGGTACAAACATGTTAAAAACGTGTTTACCACTTCATAAAAGAGGTATTTTAGGTGCTCAGTGACCCCGATAATATCGCATAAATACCACTTATTAGTACCACTTAAATACCACTTAGGTAACACTTAAAAATACCACTTAAATATGTAGCGTACTACTCTGTCTATGTGGCACACTAAATTATTGTCAACAATATCTAAGACGACACTAGCAAACTAAGATGGGCGGAGGAGCGTGCGGTGATAAAAAGGCCAAAATGGTATGTACATTAAGAATTAAAATGAAACAATAGGTGTGACTCAAACTCACAGTTGTTCAGTGTTCTTGTGATCAGGAAATGAGCGTTGAAGAGTCAATATCCGCCAATGTCTTCAGTTCAGTTCGGTCTGACAGCCATCCGTTGGACAGAACAGGATGGTATTGAGCGAAGTGCCAAGAGACGCCGTTGAAGCTTCTAAAATGTTTTGTTTCACACAGTTAGTTCCGACCGATATGATTCCAAGACACTCCAAACCAGAAGATGAGACCGTGCCAGAATGAAGGATTTATTTACAGCCTTTTTTGTATAGCGCGGTGTTGACGTCCAAAAGGTGTGTGTTTTACATTAAAACGTCGGTACAACAAAGGAGTGTCGCACCAAGGGACGTTGAAAATCATGGAAAAAGTCGGAAATGTACAGGTAACTACAAATACTACATAAAAAACACTAGTCGATGGAACGCGACAGGACCCTTTTTACTTAGACACCTCTCCTCCGGCCTCCCCACTAGTCTCCACACTTAGTGGTAAACATAAACCACTGAATAAAGGAGTTCTAGCCCTGTCATATTAGCAATATTTCATTAACAGATCGATAATACGTACATAAACGACCTGATCTTAATTGTTACCGCGACTATCCCGAAAACATCTCACATTTCTTCTTAGCACTCGATTCGATAGTGTGGCTTAATGAAAAAAACAAATAATAACTGGAACAATATATTATGACTTTTACAAGCTCCAGCAGCACTCTCCGGCTCCTCCGATTCCAGGTGCATTGCAATCTGAAAATCTAAGGCTTTTACTTGACAATCCCTGCTTGACCTAATGCTTTTCCGAGACCTCGTTTTGTGCAGCCATATGCGGACATAAAATTGGAACTCTGAATCCGAATGATTCGCGAAAACAGTGTGTGATTTGGCAGCATCTGGAAAACAAAGTGAAGATAGGTATAAAATCATAGAGAAAAGCTTTTCTAGCGTGACGAATATCACAGACTCATAAGTAATTGAAAGGAAGTACCTTACATCACTCCGAATAACAGATTGTCATCAAGCGCAATTTTTTGTTCTTTCCTGAGAAACTGCATTGTTTCACGAGGTTGGCATGCAACATTTTCAGCATTAGTGTCCGAACCGTCTCACCCAATGTTCGCCCACCTACGGAGGACAGTAGTGTGAACTGGAAAAATAAATAACTTCAAATATATGAACCTACCAAGCTTTTTCGGCTGTGTTTGTTGGTCAACAGCTGCTCAGTCTTCATAAGATCATCAACACTTTCCAGTGGCAGATGAAAATCCTTCTTGGCCATAAATTCAGCTGTGTTCACCGTCGAAATTTGGTTCTCTTTTTACTGATTTGCGGCCAAAATTTTGCAACACATTTGTAAGGTCGGCTAGACCTTACTCCGCCGTTTCCTAAGTAAACGCGTGCTTCGGTCCTTTGTACTGTGGGGACCAACTGCACGTTACTCTAATTCTCGGCACCATACGAATATGTTAACCAGACCGGTATTCTCCACAACCCGCGAGAACGAGAAGGCGATTGGGAGAGATAGTGGTTAGCGTGTATTTGGGAGCGTGCGTGAGAGCGTGCGCAAGAGCAACGGTCAAATGGCAACCGCGCTTGGCAGTCAGCTTTCCGTTAAAAAATAAACGTGGTAAAAGTATGAACGAAGATGACCACCGCTACTTATTTCCCGTACTTGAACTAGATCTTCTACAGAGAACATTCAATTAACGGCTGAAGACTTACCCTTCATACTTTCAATGTTGTGTTGTCTCCTCTGAAGCCGTTGCTCCATTACATCACTTGAAGCCCTTGGTGGACTGTAAAAGTAGGAACTAATCGGTTCCACGCGAACGCAGTCTTTCGAGTTGGACATTTTCGTCATATGTACTCTTCTTGGTGTCATTGATGTAGATGGAATTTCTTCTCTGCGCACAATGCACATGAAAGTATGCTCAAACCTCAATTCCAGTGTGCTTGGAGGTGTCGGATAAGGCTGAAATATTAGTGGAACTTTTTTTTTTTCAGAATGTTTTCGGCAGTCCTCCATTTCAGGCGGGTTTTCCGACTCATTAGAGCTTGATTCGGTGGTCAAGAATCGATGTGGTCGTTTACTGCAAAATTTACTAATCAAAACATGTTGTCATTACATTAAGCGCCGCGGGCGCACATGTCCTTCGTGGAAATCCTGGTTTCCATCATCTCTATTAGCAGAACCACTTCTCAACCTTCTCGCTTCCTGTATATCATCTGTAAAGTGAAACAAATGAATTTTTAGGATTTACTACAAATGTAAAGGATACTGACTTCGTGCAAGGTGAAGTTTATGCCAGGGTCTTCATTGATCTGGCTACGATGGGCCACTTCATCCTCTGCAGTATGAGGCAAGTACCTACCATTTACCACCCACTTTTGTGGGACTATTTTCGTAACTCCCAGGTCTATGAATTTCGCAATTAGGAACATCTAAGAGCGCAGAAGAAGTTGGAGTTTCTGTATATTTTCTGTTACATAGGAAGATGACCAGAGAATTACCGCAGTCAGCACTAAGTATGATGAACACTGTGTAAAAATAACTTTATCTCCGTAGTGTATGCAAAACAGGGACCACAATCCCAGTGTCGTCAACTGGTATGTAAAAATATATAGACAGTATTTCTGTAAGGTTCGCAAACAGTTTCTCCGGCAAAAGTTCACTTACACGGAAAATGAACAGACGAGAAGATGGTATTTCGTGAGTGAAAACATCTGCTGGTTCTTCGAACCGCTGGTAAACAATGACGTCATCTACAATATCCACGACTTCACCAGGATTCATTTGCACGTTCACAAAACAGTCTGCACCCTCTGTAGTGAGAACGGTACTTTGCCATTTAATTTACTTGGTACGTGGAGCCGATAACAACCTACATCATCGGACTCATCTGGCGGCTGCATTCGTCGGCCTATGTTGTGAGCATCAGAAATTCGCCTGAAAATCTGTATATGGGGTCCATTAGGCCCCCTGATTATTCGCCTCAATTTTGACATGAATGACTCATCGACGAAGGCTGAAAATAGGTTTACGTTCCCAAACCGTTTGACATCTAACCCTAAGTGCGCTAATGTGTGGACATTGTATGATAATTGCGATGGTGAATACAGATACTGAAGTTGAGAAATAAATTTTGTTAACAGGTTATCTGCTAATGGAAAATATGCAGAGAAATAATCACTAGAAAATATGTACAAAATAATGGGCAGGGTTAGAAAGTTCAGATATGGTAATCTACATAAAACACGCTGCAAGCAAACTGGACCCATATAAAGTGAAAATAGCCGTAGTTCGGTAGATTTCCACCTTTCCAGATGACGTAACGATTTACATTTTCGCGCAAAGTCACATGGAGTCCATTTCCCGAATTTCATGATTAGATCCGATAGGCAATCTGCATCACAACGTCGTATTTTATAGTTTATATCATTCTTCAGCAGCAATATGATCTTGCGAACGACACCTAAGAATATCAGATGCATAGGTTCACAAGGAAATGCAGCTATCATATCAATAGACCATTCTTCGAAAGGTGAGCGCGTCGATTGGTGGTGACCCGGATGCAAACGTATGCGAAAGGAATCGTCTGTGCGAAGGGAACTGCGCAGATTGGCAAATGTCATACGACCCGCTACATAAACACCTTTGCAAACACATCTATCACATCCGTGGTATCCAGTATGTCCCTTGATCTGCTTTAAAAAATCTCAGGCAGGGGCGTCACACAATACGGCTTGCAGATTGACGTCAATTTTAGAAGGCCTTCCAGGAATAGAAATTCCATTACTTATAAAGGGCTTTTATTCCGAAATTAAGTCCGTTAGGTATTCAACCACGTCCAGCGGTTTGCTGTCACCATAGAAAACCCCAACAACAAAGGAGCACGTGAGAACGGGTTTCACGATACGGAATTGTATGGGCCACAGATGCTTTGTGGAGTCCTTGAAGCAACACATGCCGTCGAAGTTTAGCTGAATGGAGATGCAGATAGGAATGGGATCCGTATGAACAGCTTCGCTGAGTATTGCTGTATGTAAGCCTAAATGCACATAAAAACCACCGGGAATGACGCGTGATTCGCATGTGCGAGGCGTAACAAGAATCGTCCGTGGATCGCGAGGTACTTGTATAAAGTGAGAACTTAACATTTGTAACCATCGTCATAAATCCGTTAGTGACATGTTGCATTGGCTGTACAAAAGATGGATATCATCCAATATGTTCCCAGAGCTTATCCACGTGTTCTCATCAATCGCACTTCTGAATTCCGAAGCAACGATATGACTGCCAGATGTAGAACCATTCACGTGTTCCGCATTGTTTAAGATATAAATGAACACTGTGTAGGTTACCAAGTCTTACCAGCCTGACTCAGGCAGTCAGCCTTCTCGGCTAAATCCGATGTAGAGGCTTCTGCTGTTGACCTGTCTGATGCTCGAAGCAGTTGACGCAGTCTTCTTTTCTTAGCAGATTCTGACGAACCAGGATGGGAATATGTTTTTCCAGGCATTGGTAAAATAGTTAGATCTGCATAATTTAAGAAGAGGAGCTGAAAGGAGACGACCATCAACGGGGGGAGGGGGGGGGTGCAAGATGAGAATACAGATGCGTAAATTATCATTTTCTTCGAAATAAATCTCAGTCTACTTTCACTATTGAATTTTTTCAGTTATTTGTAGTAATCAGCACCTTATGGCGGCTTTGTGGAGATGCTAGACAAAAAGAAGTATGTTAACAAAATGCTAGTGTACAGAAATGCGGTGCAACAGAAATAGAAAGCGAGTGACTCACGTGCGTATCTCCATATCCAATTTACGATAGCCATCAGGAATTATCCAGTTGGCTTAGGTTTTTGATTCTGAAAATCTTCTGAAAAGTTGTGATGCGACGCTTCTGTTTCCTTTGATTATGGTCTTAATTTGGTATAAATGTGATTCAAAAGGAAAGGCTCTGAATTCATCCAGCCCGCCGTAGTATCTTACATCGCTGACAATTTGAGTTAGACAACGGACGTTCATGGACATTTCTTCTAATCCATAAAGTACCTTATGCATTTTGACAAACTCCAGCAACATACTGGAGGTCTCACCAGGAGTGTACTCTGTGCAAGGCTGTACCAGCATGCGTGTGGACAAACACAAGAGCAAAAGTGGTTATTAATGTGCACAGGAATAGTCTCGTTGAGACAAACTATCCCCAAGTACATCCGAAATTGTCGGAATTACGTTGCTTTCCGAGATCGATATTCCATCCATCCACGATATTTGCGACGAAATTCCACTGGTAATTCCAATGGCAGTTGCTCTATTCTGTCGTTGATTATATTTATTTGTTGTTGGTGAAGACGAATACCCCTGGTGATTGGTGAGTCTGTCCATAGTGTGACAAGTCTTCTTACAACTCCTATGCATAAACAATGCATATAATCTATTGGAAGACCGACAACCATATCCAAATCCAGATTTTCGAAAGGTGACACTACGTGGTGACCACAACGAAAAATGACATCGGTTAACAAAGAATCGCTTACTGTTGGAAACGTTACCTTATGTTGATGATATACACCCTGTTGTGTACACTTGTCTTAACTGTAGTAACCAGCATGCGACTCTTTCACTTTAGAGGAGGACCGCGCAAGATGATCACAAATGACAGCTTTTAGTTGTATCTCCCTGAAGCCAAGGATATTCTTGAATGGAAAGCCATTACTCTGCATTTGTTTCAGTTTCAGTATCATCTGTTTCTGGTAGCTCGTAACATCAAGCTGATTTCTTTTTGCTAAATGTATACATGTATACACATACACAGGTGTTTCCTTGGTTTCATCATGGACAATACAGATTTGCCCTATTTTCCCGTCAGTAACTTCACCAATAATTTTCCGTTCAGTTACTGTATTATAGTCCCTTATTCAACAGATGTCGCACCAACTCTAAATGCAATAATTCAATTTCCATGTTGATAGCTAACATATCACAACTATGTAAGACTCCCGAAGTTCGACAAGGTAGATTAAATTCGTCTCAGTTCACCAAAACCAATGGAGGAGTTAGCGTACCATTGGTGACAACCAGGAGTATCTTATGATAGCCGATTGACTCGTACGACATAATCCTAATTTATGATCTCAAACATTAGTCACTAGCGAAATTCGGAACAGCGAAGTCTACCACTTCCGCAGTTGACTGAATAATTCTATTTCAGGATATTGGCTGGAGATTTCTCTATAAGTTTGCCGCTCGTCCTTCATTGTTAAACCTATCTTTGTGTGCATCAGTTGATAGATGAAAGTTAATAAAAACAGTTTGATTTTTTTTTCACTTTGAACTTGTTGCTAAGCGAACGAGATGTTAGATTGCATCAAACAGCTATGTTCTTCGTCTTGGGGCACAATAGCACACAGCGAACCAGCCTTCGGCAAAGCTTGGAGGTCAAATAGCTTGTAGTGACCTCGATCGTTCTGAGAAAATGACTGTTTTCTGAACACTATTTTGGATCTATTTTCTTTACGATCTTCTCCGACCTTTGACATTGACCTCATAGTGTTGTCCGGTTGCGTACGTTTTACTGGACTGACTTTTCCGAGGTTTCCGTCCACCTCGATTTGAATCACTTTCGCTTTCGGTCGCTCGCCGATTGTACACGCTCGCCGTTCGCTTTCTGCATAGCCGTCGCGTTTCGTTTTCCGTTCGGTGTATCTCTCATATCGGTACTGTTTCGGTGCCACGATATATAGAATACACCTCGCATCTGTAAATCGACTTGCGTCTTCTCTATTCGTTCGATAGAGGGGATAACGTTGGTATTTCGCTGTTAAACCCAATAGGAGACACGTTCACCAGCCGCTCTCGAACGTCTTCTATAAGCTCTCCAGTCTGTTAGCCTTCGACTAATCGGATAGGGGTGGGATGATACTACTTGCTCATTCGCTTCTCTGGAAACAGTCCACGGCCGTCTGTGGCCTGAGTAAGTGAGAATCACTGGAGTAAAGGGTCAGTCTTGAGAACCACGGTGAATCTAGGTACCAGGGATGGAATACCTATTCCATTCCGATGAACTGTATTGACAACAGTTGTTGACAGAACCATGGCCTTAACTCTATTGAGTCTTTCTCATCTATATGTGAAACTGAGTTTTGTTCATGGACAGGACAGAAAAGTTTATTCCCTAATGGAGTTAGTCTATGGGCTGTAAAAACGGCAGACTTCGCAGTTAACCAGTAAAATGATAGTTCACCATGGATTAATTTCCTAATAAAACACCAGAATTCTTGTATTCCTGAGACACGACGTTTGACGTGGAACCAGCTGGCGATCAGCAACGGCTAAACATTCGCGTGAAGTAAGAGGATCAATGTGGTGCAGCTGCGGTTGCACTGACTCCGTGGACAATATTTTCCGAATACGAAGGAATCAATGGTTGTGTCATTAGTGCGAGGCGCGCCCGTTAATGTTTAGTTTTATCAAAGAAATCCATTGTTATTCAGGCAAACGTCGTTCTGTCTTGTCTTATTTGTTTATTAAATTGTTCATTTTTTCAGCTTAGTCTTGGGAAGCGTTTATAACGTTGTTTTACTATGAACTAGTTTCAAAAACAGTTGATTATCAACCGCAGGAATGTTTATAACTGTAGAACACTTCTCGTGCGTTACGGTGTTCTAGTCCCTCATGCTCTAGTACTTACAAGTAGCAAACTAATTACAGGAATCCCAAAATACCTTGTTGCTCTAATTATTTTTATTTGTAGCGTTTCCTTACTTCTAATGCTACAAGTAATTATGGAATTGGACGTCTTACTTGGTATAAATATTAACTGTACACAATAATCACGTTTTACTGTAAAGCCGTGCGCAGTATCCGCTGTCGGACTATAACAGAATGTCCACTGGTATATGCGCTACGGACAATTTCACGTACGAGTTCAGGACATGTACAAGTCATGATTACAGCCTTAAATAACACGTGTTATGACCGTAGTAGGAATACTGGATGTAATTAGTTACTGGTCGGAATACTATGCCATTATGCACTTTATCCCACGATACGAAACTCTTTGGCGTAAAATTCGAACTCGTCCGTTGTTATCAGCAATTAATGATGATTTACTCATTAACATACTATAGTAATCATTCTTCAAAAAGATTTCTTTCCTCTTGTTTTCACAATATACATTATAACGTACAACATAACATAAAATGTGACATCAGTTTCGTAATCTATCAAGAATTAATTTTCAATTAGCTCTTCTAATAAGCATTCCTTCACCTAGGGGATAACAGTTTAAATGAATTACTCAGCTGGTGTAAATCACAATGTCTACAGAGTATTACATGTTTGAATTTAGACTTCGTTGTTCTATAGTGCAGTTAGAGTAACTGTCATAAACGGAATGACGAATTTCATACAGCTGGCTGGAACAAGTATGATTAATTGTCTGAACTATAAGTGGCATGTATTACAATATCCAACGACATTATAATCGTGGTGAACACGATCGCTAAGCTTCGTCGCACACTGGCAGCAGGAGTGTCCCCTAGACAGACACCGGATGATCCTCTGAGAGTACCCTAACCGTACCATTGGATGACCCCCAATGAAACAAGGAAGAGGATACTCAGGAGACTGTCAGCGTCAGCCTGTTGTGGTTTTTATTTTACCTTTTAAACCACTCGGATTTTTACCGCGCTTTTTATTTACTGTTCAAACTCGCCTTCTCCAATTTGTCAATAACCTAAAACTAAACAGGCGAACTTTTCAATTATCTAGCACTGCATCACCCCAAACTGGAACAAAAACTGCAGCCTTCTAACACATTCTACTTGATTCATGTAACCCCGATTCCGCATACATCATTTGTCGAAATCAGTTCCCGGTTTATCATATAAACACGGATTCATGGAAAGAGTTTTATATAATGAATGGTTATTTTAAAAGTGTACAACGACTTGGGATTTCGACTTTCCATCTTTCGTCTTCGTCATGCTGGGTATTTGCCAGATCCTGAAACACAACAGAAATAACGGAATTAGCTGTTGAAAGCTGTTAGTAGATATAATACGAACTTCATCATTTGGTTCAGTTGGACAAGCTTTTTATTCCACCGTACTACTAAGCCAGCAAGTCCCTACTACTATACCGATATACTAGTATTAGTGAGCAGTGGCAAACGAGCTTTGGTTAACTAGGCTAAACATCTTATGAACCACTCATCTGCCAAAAGCGCGAACTTTGCTGACCATTGTTACACTACTACAGTAGTGTGTTTTGAACAGTCTTTCAAAGAAGTTTTTTCACAGAGGGACTGACTGAAACCCAATAGCACTTGTTTCCTAGGTCAACTTGCAAAAAAACCCTTTGGTAACCATTCTTCATATCCACAGATCTGCCACTATAGCATCGACATGGCATATATCACTCACGTACGGTCGCTACCCGAAACAACTGTTCAGCGTTCTCCCATCGGTAACTGTCTTCTCCACACTACAGACTGGGATGTGGTCACCAGTCACTATGGCGCAACAACAGCCAATCAGACAGTGTGGTGACCAAAACGTGTAACACTTGTGCATTTCTCAGATTACGCACAGAAGAATGCACACATTGGGCTAGCAGGGACAGTATGTCCACAATGTTCAGCGAGCTGACACCAAACCGAGCACATAAAATTGCTCCTCAAGTTAGGTTCGACGCACCTTTTGGACAGGTGGTTGTACATCGTCTGGATGGATCCTGATAATTCCTCAGTTGCCTGCAGAGTCGCGGTAGGTGCACTAAAAGGGCGTTTGGGATAGCATGAGTCCGGTCTTTATTGTCACTGGTCACACAAGGCTCACAAGCAACGTATGGAGAACAATCCGCGGAAATCCTTTGCGGGTCCGTTGGAAATATGTGTCTGTTAATTTGATAAAACAGTAAAACGTGTTCAATACAGTGAAAAAATGGTAGAATATGTGGTATGTACATAGTACCACAACCTCTTCAGACATTCTGAAGCTTAGTAACAGTTTATGATAAATCACAACTGTAGATGTTCCTTTGATTTAGTTCGGAGTTTATTTAATATTTTCTTACTTCATTGATTATAGTTGTTTTGATACATAAATTATCAGATGGCGTAGCCCAACGCGCTCCGGACTGGGCGCAGGTAGAGCAGCCCAACGTTAGCCATGGATACACTTCCATTGAACAAGCTGTACGTATTACACAAAATGTTTAGTGTCAAAACATCGAGTGTATGGTTCATTATATCCCTGGATGCTCTTCTGTTTTTGTATCTAATCTGTACATAACCCTAGGCTGTAGCTCCACAGAACTAATCCACTTCATGTATACATTCCATTCGTCGCTAATATAGTGGATTGACGGCTCACTCCTTATTGTGACTGGTGAATTCGAAAGCTCCGATTTGTCAATCTACAGTCTATTGTCCCTCCATAACATTGTTAATTTCCGCACCAGAAATAGTGCTTGTCTATACTGGCTTTTCGTGAATGAACCATTTTTCTTTCATGTGGTGAGGCGTGCCTTCTTGGGAACCTCCGACCTCTGTATTGTTAAAGTTCTTCCTAAAACTTTCAGCAAATGCAATCACCAAAGGCTAATGAGGAAGCCAGTTCGGAAGGTGCAGTCACGGTAGCATGATGCGCTGAGTATTCATTTACTCGAAGGCATGGTGGCCTCTTCCAACTTGAATTTATTCTACAACTCTGATTTTGTTTATACATTGGAACAATATTACGAGATGTATTTAAACTTTTGCTGGGAAACATACTGTCCAAGAACAATGATTATGAAGCGCAGAGAACGTTTTGATCCGGAGAATCTAAGCAAGTTGTGGAGAATGAAAGAATAAGCATGTCATTCATACAATAAGTCAGCAGTAAAACTGTTAAACCTGTACGTCAAGGAAGAAATTGCTTATTTTGAATGGCTATACGTAAGTACCCTACTCAAAGATAGCTCTCCCCCCCCCCCTCCCCACGCCAACCCGCTCCCGATTCGGCACGCGTTGGGCTAGGCCATCTTTGGAAAAATCCCCGGAATTGAGTACCTTTTCTTCTCCTAATCCATCTTAATTTTCTGTTTCTTAGTCTATTTGCCCATCGTCCATCCTTTCAACCGAAACCACTAACTCATCACTGATAAAAAGACTTTTTTGTGAAAATCAGACAGTCTATTATAAAAATGGTGTTCTTAAAACTGGTGCAACAAAATATGCCGATTCGTAAAGCAGATATATTTTTATAAATATTGTGATACTTTTTATTATTATATTTCTTGTAAAATTTCACTAACTTCTGTAAAATCATTGAATGCACATATCACGAGTCATTTTAGTTCAACGTTCGCCCAACAGCAATGAGTATTGTGCTGCTTGGGTTAACCCAAACAAGGGGGGGGGGGGGGGGGCTCTTTCCAGCTGGTCGTAAATCCTCATCAAAATCCACTTATCCAACTCTCATGACGAGGGGTTCATCCATGAAAATAATCCAGTGCCACAATTATCTTGATATAGTTATCTCGTCGGATCTAAACTGGCCCATCATGTATACGATACCTTTTTCAAGTTAAGAAGGCTGTCATTTTATGTCTCTCGTCTGAGGTCTCCACATTTACCTACCCACATCATTCCTCAGTTTATTCATTCTTTTGTGTTATGTCACTGGTTATACGGCTCCCCTATCATTTTTCCTGGCCTGCTTGTCAAAGACTTTGTGTTGATTAAGCTCTCCCTCAAATGCACTTCTAAGTGCAGGGACACATCCTACTCTGAGTTGTTGAATTTCGTGGGAAAGAACCATTTTTCTGCATGTTGAAGGGGCGCTATACTTTCTGATGAAACACAACCGCTACATTTATCTTCAACTAACATCAATTCCCACTTTTCTACATGCAGTAATTTTAAACTGGTAAACTCCCAAACCACAACGTCTCATAACTTAGTTATTCCAGATCTAGCAAGGTTTTTTGTTTGAAAAAACACCTTGTGAACGACTTGCGAGAAAAGCTTACTTCACCATTATTATATTTTCCCACCAAGTTTCTCATTGACGAACAGTGTGATGATCCGCACGAATGAATCATCACCATTTTTTCTTTGTGATCTATCTATAACCATCTCCAAAGCATGTAATTGCTAACTTCCCACTGAAAATTTGCTCTTTTCGGACAAATAAATTGTATCCTCGACTTGAACTGACTTGGGATCGATCAAGATATTTACGGCGTACAAGCCCGTTTCATCAGTGAATACATGGGATACAATGTCAGCCATCAAAGCGGAAGCCCTAGCCTGTATCGTGTTAGGCATGGGAAAGAATATATTTTGTACTGTCCCACCAACTATAGTGAGGAGACTTCTCTACCCTTGAATCCTCTCAGCTTATTAGCACCCAACACACAGCTTATTTAGGAAGAAACAGACACTGGCAACTATCTTTGCAACACTAACTTGTTCATTATTGTAAGAAATAAGCTGTGTTCTGATTGGTTGATTGATGATACGGCTAGCTATCGCTTGACGAGAATCCGTTCGCATCGTGTTGATCCGCTTGCGAATCCACTGGCTTAAGCACTGACCTTGATTCTCCACAAGCCCCGATATGCTGATTAATTAGTGCGACCTGGCTGACTGTCGACCATGAGTCAGCGCATACCCTAACAATATGCGGAATACTGCGGCCCATATCTCAATAGGTACCGGCCTCTTGTGATTATTGGTACATGCTCTGATGGGCCAGAGGTGAATTCCACTACATCTGCCGAAGCCGATTTCACGGCAGATGCTCTGCGTAAGACGTTCATTCGTGGATGTGTGCCACAAGTGTTGACTACTGTCAGCGACAGTCATTTTATGGCTTAAAAGGTGACGTGGTAGCTCAAAAGTTTGCGATGCAGTCATTTATTCACGGCACCAAGACATCTTCAGTCTAATGGGTTAGCGAAGAACTTTATTCTTACGCTCAAGAGTGCAGTCATATCGATCAATCCGTCCACATTTCAAGAACTAGAAAAAGGAATGCACAGTTTCCTACTTCAATATAAGAATGCTGCCCATGGCACCAAACATTCATGTCCACTGAAGTTTTTCAAGTCTCCGACGCTACGTTTGACTTTAAGATGCCTTGAATCTGTTAAGGTATCATATTACTGGGGGGACGACTTACGATCAGCCACTGGTATCGTTCTAGATCAAATGGATACGAGTTTGGCAAGAATCCTTGATATGGGTAACGGCTCATTACATCGGAGGCATACAGATCAAGTTAGTTTTAATGTTCCAAAACTTCCAATTGATGTTGGCAAAAATAGTGAACCTGATTCCAATACGGATGTGATAACTGATAGACTGCTGGGCCAGACAATCACGTCAAGATTGCAAACACTCTCAAGTTCATTGGAGATGTGGTGGGTGTGATGATTGCACATGAACTGTGTTTGTGTTACATAACAGATTATATGCAGTATCATTGACCTTGAATTGTAACACTAAAGCATTCCAATTCGTACTTCAAATTCTGTTATTGTTACCAATTTATTTCGATTCGTGACTGCTATTCCTATTGGTTCCGTGGGACAAGAGTTCACACGCGTTTAAGATATTTACGCAGTCTGTCGAAAAGGAATTGGTTTTACGACCAGTGTACTTACGTAACGTCGTAGATTGTAATATGAACGACTTAGAACAAACAAACAGGATAACGATTGCAAATACGCCCAAACTTTTTCAACACTTTGTTATTGTTCAGACGACAAAAATCAGAGATGTCACCCAACTGGGTTTTATTCATTTTTTATAATTTTTTTTTCATTTGATGAAGTTTGAACTTGGGTGTTGTTCATGGATGAGCAATTGTGAACTTCTGTAGTGACACTACGTTTATTTTTGGCAATCATCATCTCTATTGCTATCTCATATTTAAACTTCGTTTTATCACTCCGTGAGAATCTGTTCCTGGTTCGAACAATAATATGATGCACCACTCTTGGGTCTTCCCTGATCATTTGTCGCTTTGTATTCTTTGCTCTACAAGTTCGCATACACATCTCAGTAGCTCGTGACTTTGGTTTTCTGATTACTAGCGAGACATCGTTCGATTTGTGGCTGTAACTATCAACCGCGTCTGTGCAACATTTGTCTCGTTGGCCCTGCGCGCTAAGCTCCAGAACGTGATCGGAACATGGTCCGCAAGTGACGACCAGTCGTCAAATGAAACAACAAGTGTACTTGGATATGGTCCATCTATATATATAGCAGCTCATATGGGTCAGAGGAAAGGAAGGAGCACCCTTTGACTTTCTTTTTTCATCTTCGGTAAACAACCGAGCTCTGATCGTACACGCCGCTGATGATGGATGTACATCATCGGAAATCGACGTGAACCACATCGCATTCAACAGCAATAACAATGCAAGCATAACAGTGTTTACTGAGTGTATGGGTCGATGAATAAATCCTCCAAGGGTAGCGATAGAATCATTACTATGCTCACTTAACCACACGAACGGCAGGGCACAACTGACGGTTCATCAAGTAAATATAGATTACTAAAGCATAAGTGGATCAATTTACTCAGACGACGAATTAAAACATAGCATCAAGATAATAAGCACGGCAATCAATCTACGAAAGCAAACAAGTCTTAGACATAAATTCAAGTAACCTCTCGTACTCTGCAACAAGCATAACTTGCGTACGTCTCGTCTGACAATAGCACGAGAGGTTCGAACCGTTAGCTCCCTAACCAAGCTGTCATCTGCTGCGCCTACCAGTTCAACTACTTATACAGGTCAATCAATCATATCTGAATCTTCGTTGATCACTAACACCAAATGCCCAAAATTAAGATTATCAGCTCCTAATGAAGTCATTTCGTTAAAGTCTTGTGGCGGACCAATAAAGAGGGGAGACAAGGATAGGGTACACAAAAATGCAGTGTAATCGGAATAGCACAAAATGACACACAGTTCATCTACATTGTCCAGAAAAATTAAGTCAAACTGTCCACACGCAGTTGCTTCTCAGGGATAGTGTCTTTACGCTCAAAGTTTGTAGTCGTACAGTGCATTACGCGAAACGTACAAGGTGCCATACATACAAAACGGAGAGGAGACATACCCAAGAGTGGTGTCACGACCATTTCAACCAGCGAATCACAATCAGCACCATCCTTGCTAGCTGATTCCATCATCAACAACAAAAATGAGAGGAAACAGTCACTTTTTTGGAACGAGAAAGGGATGAAGGGAGAAAGTTCAACGGTTCACATTTCCACAAACGAAGGAGTGATTTCATCATCAATCCAACTTTGGAGACGTGAACAATGTCCAGCCAAATCGAGTGATCCAAATCGTCCAAAGATTGCAGGAAAGCTAAACGGTGCAACAACCAAATACTGTTATGGGACCTTGATACTGAGCTGTCCATACGTGTTGCGTTCGCAAACCAGTGTCGCTCGTCAAACTCCAGTTACAACAGTTTACCAAAAAAAGACGCTTCCCGGCACACCAACAAAGAGACAAATCAAATAGAATACTTGTTGAAAAGTAGGATAACGCGTTTATGCGGTATCTGAAGCGTAAACTGATTATAAATAACAAATACAAACTTGGTTGCAAGTCTTCTCAGGCAACCATAAATAATCCGAAGCGAATGGGAACATCACAGATGCTTGACTCAGTCACTGAAACCAGCGTGTTTGACCGCTCACCAGCGCTATTCAAATTGAATCAGATAAACACGGAAAAAAATAATAATCCGTCTTTGTTGTAATGCAACAGTTATTGTACAGGTTGTGTGATCGGTCGGCGATTGCTATGGGTGTACGCTTGTGTGGACGGGAAATTGAGTAACACTTTTGGGATACGCTGTGAAAGTCAGGCGACTTTCCTGGGGGAAGTGCCACGGTCGTTGACTCGCAGTTCTTGAACAGGGACAGCTTGTCCACAGCCTTAAGGCTCTATCATTAATGGCGCTATTCTCTTCCTTTTTTGTTCGTTAATCATAAGTCTATCTTCTGGCTGAAGGAGAGCACCACAAGTTGCATGACGAAACTGGCGTTTGCACTATTCAGACTTGTTAGACGATGTGAACTACATCATGTATTTCGTGACGTCATGATGATGAGAAATGTCCTGCGATGAATGACATGAAAAGTTAATAGTGTGCAAATTATTAGACAGTGGTAATTTTAGATAACATTATTAAAACTAGTTGATGAAAGATCCTCGTATTAGGCTATCACACACCAGGCATGCAGGACTTTTGCGTGGTATGTCGCAGGGCTCCGTGCTAGAACCTCTGTTGTGAACGACCTACCACAGGCCCTTAGAGCCCGGTGCGTTATGTACGCCGATGACCTAAAGATCTGGTGCACCATTCGATTAGTAGTGGAGCGTCAGATACTACAAAAGGATCTCCGTGCTCTAGCTAATTGGTCGACCACCTGGGGTCCACCAATAAACGTGCACAAATGCGCGTGCTAAGGATCGGTAGTCCCAATGATACTTCCGACTACTGCCTTGGGAGTATCGTACTCCGTCACACGCTGGAGGAAAAAGACCTCGGAGTTGTTGTCACCAACAATCTGAAGAGGAGCACACACTGAGAGAGCCCGTGCCTAAGTGTGCAAAATACTGAATCCCGTTCACCATTGATTTGGGCCTCTACCCCTGGACACTTTTTGATTGCTGTACGCCTTGAACGCACGTCTTCTCTTGGAATATGGCGGCCCGATTGTCTATCCCTGCACGGCGGCGGAGGTATCCAAACTGGAACGAGTGCAACGCGCTGCCACACGCCTCGTGGCCGGACTGTGTGGGTTTAGCTACAAAGAAAGCCACCGGGTTGTTTCCAATTGCCTATAGACGTCTTCGAGGTGACCTCATCTATGCCAGGAGAATCAGCCATGGGGATTTGGGCCCGGGCCTGAAGTCGGAATTCCCACTTGGGAATAATGACCGTACCAGAGAACACGCACTGACTCTCCGTAAGGCGTATTCCACCGGCTTGTCGGCCGTCTATCGATTATCGTGGAAAGTGACTGGTCTCTGGAACGCTCTACCCGGCCGAATTGGTGGAAGAGGAAAACGAGACGCTGTTCAAGAGGAAATTGGACCATACCCTGGAGGATTATTGGCAGAGCTCCGAAATCTAGCTAAGTCAATGGAGTAGGACGCGGTGGGGCCCACGCCGGATGACTTTCCACTGCCCTTTACCTGAAGACTGGCTGTGTACGCACATCCTTCAGCGGATCGTAATACATGCTTCCACCACAGAAAGCGGTGTGTTTCAGGTCGCCTGCCCAGCGCAATCTTAACCCCATCCGTAATTGTTCAAACTTTTGCATACGCGAAGACTACTGCAGTAAGTGTAAAAATACAACAGACACCGTAAGGAAGTCGAAATTCACAACGTATTACTCAAATGTTGGTTATTGGGCAACGTAATGTAAATGCCATAAAGTAAATAAAAAGTCAAGCAGGAAAATGTTCCTAAAAATTAGATGACGGTGAAGCGAATTAGCGGACTGACCGATACTAAAGGGATCTTTGATTCATATTAATGCTTAACGACGACTGTGTGAGAGATTTATTCCTTCAGAGTACATGATCGGCGGTGGTCAAACCGCTATCATCGTGGACTTAGGACAATAGAGGCGCACATTAGATTCCCACTACCGCCGGTCACTTCCCACTTGGTAGCCTTTCACTGGCGGTGGCCTAACTTCCTGAATTCTTGTACTTTGTTGTATACTGAATAAAAAAGGAAGTAAAGAATGTTTTCATTATTTTTATTTTTAAACGGGATAAAGCCAATTGTCCAGACCGGTTGCCGCCGATGGTGTTCACTGAATTTGGTCTCCATTCATTATCAAAGGAGTCATGTTTTTTAATCTTATTTTGTTTTATGATAATATCCCGAATTATGGCAGAGCGGTATTTATGACGCTATTGTCAAGAACGGAGTGTCGGAATCCCAATGCGTATGGTGCACGTGAATCGCCCAGAAGATATTTGAAAGACTCTTAAACCGACTACATTGCAGTCGGCGCTTAGTGAAGATGCAACACCGTGGTTCAGAATAGATTGTGCAACCTTGTGCTCTTGACTTCTGTGTTCGATGACTCTTATTGCACGAAGCGTCCTTTAAGATGAGAACGTAGACCGGTGGTGGTCGAGTGATTTAGAGCGTTTGCCCACTATTTCGGAGGTCCGAGGTTCGTATCCTCACCATCACCGGTTACTTTGGTGGCAGACAGCAATACACTGTCGTCCGGATCATTACCACACCTGACTTAATGGGACCTTATGTGGTTCTTCGCCACTCCAAGTCTCAGCGTCGGACTGCCCGTTATCCCCAACGGTGCAGTGGGCCTTCGTGACTATGAGGTAAATGCCGCTTCCACCGTACTCATGCGCAAGCATGTAATAAAAAAACTTATGGCTTAGTCAGCTGTACTGTAGTCACTTAGGCGCCCCTTTGGATGCCGTTATATGTTATATACAATCTCTTTTTTTTCCTGCAGTGATGTATCTAAATTTACAACGACGG
The DNA here is from genome assembly GCA_948099385.1 of Fasciola hepatica. Classification (NCBI taxonomy): domain Eukaryota; kingdom Metazoa; phylum Platyhelminthes; class Trematoda; order Plagiorchiida; family Fasciolidae; genus Fasciola; species Fasciola hepatica. The sequence continues at coordinate 30,463,216 of CANUEZ040000043.1, read as the reverse complement.
AGAAGTTGTTAGATGGTAGCAGAAAGTAGCCCGCCATCTACTGGAGGTTGTTTATCTGGACCCTTTACCAATCACGAGTAGTTAATGCGTGATCCTGGTTACAATTCTGATAACATCTTAATTGCTTTCAACGATGGACGTTCTTCAAGATATCGTTCCATCACTTTTTCTGTTCCGCGTATACATCCATAAACTACTATTTTAAAATAGTCTACTTTTTACCTTATCGACAGATCTACCTTCGTTTATCAGTTAGCTTCAACCCTCGATCTAAAACTAATATTATCGAGTAGGTTGCACGCCGTATTAACTTTTCACGTCGTTCATCACAAGACATTTCTCATCAGCCTATAAGGGAAGTGACGAATTATATGACGTGGTTCATATCGTCTAACAGGCCTGAATAGTGATAGACGCGAGTATCATCATGGGAACTATGGTGCATTCCTTCAGCTTAGACATAGATTTCTGGTGGGTTGAGTCCTGTCTGCCATGGCAAACAAAAATAATTTCCTCAATGCAACAGAGGTGAAAGGCTGCCTTCTGGGTGCTAATAAAGAGATAAAGAGAACTGTAGAATGAATAATAGATGGTAGAGGGCCGCGAAACAATAGTGGTGAGAGATCTATCAAGCAAGGAATTATTCTTCCCTGAAAAGTTAATCTGTTTCGGCTCTACGTGCTTCATTGTTAGGTCATGAATATATCTTTGGTCTCACTAGCAGGAGACGATGGCCGCTGGTGGAAATGGGACATAGCGTGTAGTGGAATGGATGACCATGCTGTGTAGATCTTCAAGAATACCGAGCAATCCTTCTCCGGTTATGAAGAGAACCAGTGTATCGTTCTCCGATCCAGATCTATGCCTTGTAGTAGGTGTTCATTGCTAAATCACCAACTTGCATTGTGCCCACACAGACACCCACGAAATCAATACCCTACTTTTAATGAATAAATCACTCATGCGATCATTGTTTAACGTATGGTGCAAAGAACCCTTTAATATCTGTCAAGCCCGAAAGTTTGCTTCAATATCACCCTATTTTCAGGATCACTTTTCCGTCTGGCTTACTAAAGAGCAGTTGAGTGATAAGTATCGAATTTCGACCTCCCTAAGGTGTGTAGAGTATTTTCGTCTACACTGTACTTTCCCCGAGTTCATTTCTCTTACACCAAGGAATAATGAGCCATCAATTCTGCTCCAGTTTTTACACCTCCAGTTTACGTTAGTCTTCCCATGTGTTAGGACCTATTTACGGGCATGCGGTTCGTATCACTGGAAACGTTCCGAGTTTAAAATTATACCCTCCCGCGTAAGTCCCTGTTGCAACTGTACAGCGAACAGTTTTGTACGTGGTGTAGTTGTGCTAAATTCAAAAAGAAACTTGGCATGAACCTCGGTGGATAAACAACTCTTTGAACGCTTTCTTTTGAGACCATTTCTAGGTGACATCATTCGGTCTATCTCTTTTTTCGTCAAAATTTTTGTTCATCTATTGAAGTTCTCAAGACAATACAATATGGAACGTAAAGTTCTTTATTGGACAGATAAAACTACACTGTCAGTTTTACAATGTCCTCATATCCGAGTTTATACTAATAAGTTGAAGTTGCTTTATCATAGTCTTGGTGGCATGAGGCTTCCAGCGGAGTGCCACGAAGCTCGATCTTTGGTCCATTCTGATTCCTGGTGTTCATCAACGACTCGCCACAAGTTCTGACTTCCCCTTGTCTGGTCTATGCTGACGATCTCAAAATCAGGAGTGTGACCAAAGCTTCAGTGAAGCACGAAGAACTATAAGCAGATTTCATATCCTAACTCAGTGGTCCAATGTGTGGGCGCTCTCCTTCAATGCGCGAAATTGAGCTCAATTGTAGCTAGGGAGACCGAGGCCCAATGACATCTACTCTATTCAAGGAGTGACTTTTCGAGTATCCATTGATGGAACGGACCTGGTATTGATGGTGCCTTCTTCGCTAAGGTGTGTGCTTCGGCAAAGAGCATCTGTGGAGCCATCCGTCGGACTTTCAGGAAGCTACCTAATGGTGCTTTCAAACTCGTATACCTCATACTTACATCCTGGACTGGAGCATGGAGGAGCTGAAACATTTGTCTGCACGGTTGCTGAACTCGCGAAGCTGGAAAAGATGCAGCCAGCCGCCGCTAGTGTCATTGTTGGACTACGGGAGGGGGGTGGGGGGGGGGTGTTATGACAGGCCGTTAGAATTAACGAGGCCGTTTCCGGAAGCGTATCGAAGAGTGAGGGGTGACTTGATATGCATTCCATGAGCACTTCGGAGCGAGATGAGCCCCGAATTGCAGGCAGAGTTCCCCCCACTCGTGACTACTTGAGCACAAAGGAGCACTTGATGACGCTCATGAAGCTGGAGTCAACTGATCAGCCGCTGGTCTACGGTCTTCCCGAGAGGACAACCAAGATTTGGAACTCACTGCCGGTTAAAGTGGTGGAAGAGGTAAACCACAAACTGTTTAAGGGGAAATTTGACACCCACCTGATGAAGCGTTGGCGTGAATCTCTATCGTGAGGCCACAGCCAATAGCGGACGACGACGAGGCTTGTACGGGAGGTGTCTTACTGCCTCTAACTAGGAAATCTTGAATTTGAAGTTTTCGTTAAAGCTTGCATAGATTGCGGGGTAAAATAACCACCCCTATGCTCTGCTGTGCTTTGAAGACGGCGCTATCAACGCTCAGAGTGTTTGTTGACCAATGTGTAGTCCACCAGTGCGTTTCTCGCATGCATCATTTGCTTGAAGCATAATGATTGTTCGTATCAGTTGTCAACACCTCGACATGTTTTTTCCACCCATCGACAACAAATCAAGTTACCATGCGGTAAATTTACGTGAAATTCATGGTTTTACCGTTGGTTGAAAGGGGCAATAATTCCATATTATGCTGGCAGGGCATGAAAAAATATAGAGTAAATAAGGTGAGATTATTTCAAGGTGTAGCAATGATGATCATAATATTCATGAAGGAGAATGATCATACGATAGTGGTGACGATGATGATAGAGAAAGACTTGGGAGGAATTGGGGAAGTCAAAATTGAATCAGATGCTTATTCAAGTAGTGTTGGTACCTGATTGGCTAGAACAAAATGAGAAGAGATGACTGGAGGTTAACTACGTGAGTGAATTACGAATGAGTGGCCACGATGAAGTTAGCGCACGTGGCAATATTTAGGTAGAGACACTGTAAACAAAACCAACTGAGGGATCATATTTTCACCTTGAACCCTTTTTTAATGAAAATTCCATGACTTAATAGAACGCCCTGTCCCTAGCAATTGGGAAAAACCTTCGAATTTTGCACTGTGAGGAGTAATTTCAAGGTTCCGTCAATCTGGGTCACACAGAGCAGCTGTGTTTGTTGGATTGCTCCTCAATTTGGAATATTTTGTCAGGGAACAGGAGATTTGTTCATAACCTCTAGCCTCGGCTTTGGGTTGACTAGTCTGAATTTTATGTGGTGCAGAGGATATCACGTAGGCAGGGGAAACTTAATTGAGTAACTGGAAGAGAATGGACAACTATAAATCAGTTTAAAGAGGAAGCAAATATTAGGTCGGATATAGATTAGCCATCGGGGGTCAAGTTGTAGTAGAATACAGCGGCCTTCATAACTGAGTGGGGAAGACTGTCTAATGAGCTGTTTAGCGAGTGATTGCTGAACCTTCCTTTGCACGATTTCACCAGTTTAGGTTATGCGAGGAAATGATGGGGCTTTATTCCTGGTGAGATCTCACGTAGGATACGCAAACGTGAAGCTTATACTATCATAGCTTTAGTGGTCAAGAAATTAAACCTGTTACAGTGCTCCTCCCTATAACGTGCCCCCGAAGAACAATTTTTCCCCAATGTACAAACACACTATCGCAGTCCTGAATAGTTTTACACATAAAACCACTGAAGATCAGACACAACCATTAAGTCGCACACCTACACATCGACCAGTTTTTCTGTGCTAAAAATGCCCTTATGGCCTTTCTGTTGTAGCAAGTGTCAAACGTTACGCTTGAGTATGCAAGTGTGAGTATCGCACATCTTTCATGTATCTCACTGAGGGTCGATGGAATCATCTGACTAAGTGTAAGTAGCTATTCAGGAAAATCACGTATAGTTTGTGTTTCTGTGCGCGCTCAGTTGTTTGCGACACCCATTGACATCTACAGAGACAGTGTCTTATTACCCAACTTGCTGATTTAATTGGAAAAACATTTTACTCAGAAATATGTTACCATATGAAACTTTCCTCGCAAACGTTCACGTTGATGAGTTGTTTTTTTTGATTACCCGTTGCAATCCCTGCCCAAATTCTCCCCGTTCTCGTCTGCATATTTCTTATATGTGTCTTCCATTATACCGCTGCTGTATAACTACGTGTTTTCTGTAATACATGCGTACTCATACTCTGCTGCGGAAAATACGGTGACCACTGCTAATACTCCCACTGAGAGTACAATGTATGGTGGTGCTACTACATTCACTGTTTCAAATGTCGGAAAATTCCCAATGAACACTTTTGGAGAACACAATCTGACGAACAAGCTCCTTTTCAGTGATTCATAATCATGCTATTACATCACAATGTATTACGATAAGTTAGAGGATGGGACAAGTTATACAAGCAAGAAGTGATAAAATATTAGTGGTGACAGAGAGAGGGGGTGGGGGAAGAAAACAATTGTAATCCGGATGTTTATCGTTTTTCTCGTGTTTCCTCAGTTTTAATCTGATGTATGGCCTGTTGTTGGGTGGAGGGAGGGCCAGGGCATCTTAAGAGCACACAAATTGTTTTTGAGCACATGGAGGGGGTTGTGGAGGCAGATGCTGACAGCCTTAGTTATGGCTATTATACGACATACTGCTTGTCATGATTGCCGACCCCGAACCTTATGCAGCGCACGGAAGGTCTCAGCCACGTTTACTGTGTGATTAGTCTGAGCAAGGTTTGAAACGACAACGCTAGTGAGTGACTTAACTGCTTCAGTATTTAACTACGCAGGGTGGTGTTCGCGGATGCACTGTGTTCAGTGTTCATCAATAATGGGATTTTCGTATTCCTATTGTGTCTACTGATAATAATGGCAGTAGGTGGTTTGACGTCTCACTGCGTCCACCAAAAGAGCCGTCAGATTGTCAACACGAAATTATGATCAACGAAATCGGTATTTTCGAATCATTACTTCAAAAACGCAAAATTTGACCTCAAAGTGGTTTTAAAAATATGATGGCTTATTCCGGCAGCCCTGTTGGTGGTATTTCTAGGAATTTACTCTCGCTTACTGTGATCAGATTGGATCACCTGAGCCCGCCTATCAATCCGATTGTAAACCCACCTTATTCGCAGTCACTGAAACTTCGCCTGATTACAGAAATATGCGACAACGTTGTCTTCTATTGTATACCGAAAATTTCAATATAACTGGAAGTATTACTTAGTTTTCTAACTGCCAGAAGTGTACAGCGAATATCTGCAATATTATTGTGAATTTTGTAGGGTGAAACCCATAAGCTAACAATTAGTTCCAATGGACTACGCGTTTACTGCGACAACTGGTTGCTGTTATTCACCTTTCGTTAGGTCTTTTGACAAGTTGTTTTCGGCAGTGCGTACTGGTATTCACACTGATAACATAGAACAATTCGTTGATAGCTACCTCATTACGTCCTCATCAGTCCTTGTACCCATATGAACTCAGCACTGGGTAACTATCCTTGTGTTTTCATTGAGTATTAACGAGTCCCAAATTAGTACTTCTGATCGTACCGCTGCATTTCTTTTTTTCTCAAGTTTATTGTAAAAGCAACTCCCAGCATCTTTTGAGCACTGTATGAAAACGCGCTCGAACCCCCGGGAGTCCCGATGATCTTGGACCATTTTTGGTTCATCTGTACAATAGATTGTAATTCTGCCTTGAGAAAGGCTACTCGCGGCACTGGACTTTACGTGTGAGCACATACGTTTCAGACAAGATTGTGTTTTTTAAGATCAAAAACTCACATACAACTGTGTATTTTGATTATTAGATTACAAAACGAATATCCATAAATCCTTATGGTCTTTTCCAGCTGTAACTGAAGGAATATCGAAGTGCATTGAGAAGTTTTACTAATCATGTCACAAATCATCAGTTGAAAATAGTGGAACACACTCGTTTAATACCAAGCTACTTAAACAGCGATACAGCTCGGAAAGGTATCGGATAGACAATCGTTGCGTCATTTGTGATTAGTAATAAACATTAATTGCATCTGAATCGTAACTGAAAAGATCTAAGGCAATTAGTCGGATTACTTATGTCCTAGAAAGGGATCGCGTGATCGCCCCTTGACCATCACGGACCCAAGGCGGGCTTTCACTACCCGGACAAATTGCAGTCGACTCAGTGGCATAACAGGTCATCCCAACAGTTTTCCGTCCAGTGATATGCCATTCTAATCGTTCACACTGTGTATCGATTCTGGAAAAATCCTAACTGCTCCTTTAATGGAAGTGCTCGCATACGGGCATACAATATTCAGTAAACGCATCCTACCCGGAAGGATTGCTCATTGGTGAAATCCTGTATTTAAAAAGTTTTGTTATGAAAAGAATGATGTGATCGTTCCCGAACGGTCACTTTATAGTATATGGTTGAGCCACCTTTGGATAATATAACAGCATTTACCCGTCGAGCCATGCTCGGTATCAACCGGCTGGTAGTATCTTGTGGCATACGATCCTATCCCTCCTTGAAGGCAGTCTTTAACTTCCTTAGGGATTTGTATTGCCAACCCCGGTCCATTCTCCTCCCGAGCTGACCCCACATAGTGCGACGGGACTGATATATGAAGAAATCGAGTTGGCCGCGTGAGCGTCTTTGTCCGGTGTTGCGCATACTGTTGTGCGCGATAAGGAAACAATATGCGGACGCGTTGTTGTCCTCGAAAATCGCCTCAGCAGTTGTACTCAACAGTGGCAAGTTTCCTCGAATCAGGACTTCTAGGTAAATTTGACTATTGACCTCCAGAAATACCAGCTCGTTCCCATTTTGGTAATCTCAAGGCGTGAACTCCTGATTTTCATCTTACTTTGGCATGCCAGACGACCTTCACCATTGTGAGTGTCATGAGAGCTCAGAAGAACGGATAGACGTGTGGGCCGTAAAGTATACATAAGTGTATGTCTGATCTTTATGACAAAATTCATGCAACGGTAAGCTGTGTGAGGTACAAAACTTTAGGGACTGTTTGAAATATTCCGAACAGACGGTGTTGAGCCTCCAGACCGTCGTTCATTTAGGGGGGAGGTGGGGTTTTATGGACGAACAGTGTACACCTGCACTCAAGCAACATGAATAGACCACCACGACACTTACACGCAAAATTTGAAATTGTGAACTCGGATAAGTCATGCACACAGTCCATGCTGACGTGCGCAGGAGTATGTCTGAGGCAGAATGACAGACAGACACTAATTAACGCGACTGCATTGCTAATGTGGACGAGGTCGGTGGGCAGAACGGTGAGTTCAGAAGTGTTTTGGGAGTTTGCGACCTGTGAATATTGGAGGAGTCTTGGGACATCACCGGTTTGGGGATGACAGTTGCAGAAAGATATACTGGTCCCACTGTGGCGATGGAATGAATGCACGGTATTATGCCGGGATAAACGTGAATAGAATCTGCGTTCCCAGCTCATGATATGTGCTAGCACTGCGATAACCACCGATCATATTAACTAACACTCGATGGATTGAAGGTTCAGAAACGCAAAAATAATGCGTCAGTTTTCGAGAAGTCCCAATACGGACTAATATAAAGAAGTCATAGTTCCTGCGCGAACGATTGAAATAGCGGTATCTATTCGTACTGACCGCTTGGTTAGATCATATCCAGCTGAGAATAACGGTATCCTCGAACATCTCTGGGTAATTAGGGCAGTTACGATTACCGGAAGATAAACGAGTGCATGTCATGGCAACTATAACTTAATTCGTTGGCTTCGATCTTTCTATCCGTGTTAGGAGAGACTGTCTCAGCGGATTATGACGAACACAAGCGGAGCCTGTGTTGACATCTTAGGTGTACGTACAAGCCTGAGAATAGGTATGAATGAACCAGCGAATTATTTAAATTAGGACTGCAACACAGTGGACGATCAAAGCTGATACCAGACCGTGGACCTAATCTGCGGTCGCACCTCCCACTCATTTCACTATTGAATCAGCTTTGTAGTGCTACCGATGTGACACACAACTGCAAAGACTAATAACTTTGTTTATCTGAACGGCTACCGAATTTGGTGGCGCCACTTGCTTCCCCTGTGTACACTGTCAGCATACCGTCGAGTTCCCCCAACACACACGTTATCCCGCTCCAGCGCTTCCAGTTCTTCTCCTTTGCACGCTGCCGAGTATAATCATTATCGTGTCACGAACCGAGGACCAGGGGCTATAGACTTTGATTTACCTCAGAAGAATTATAACGCTTTGTCTCTAGCTGATTTTGCGGCGTATAGAGGAGAGTTTTAGTCCTAATCACGTTCATATTCAGGTGAATGGGTGTGGACGGTGGCTTGTTCGAAAATGTCTTTCAACTTCCGACCTATATCATTATTACCAAACGTATTCCACGTATTTCTATTTCCCATACTATTGTCGATATGGCCAAATCAGAAAAAATGAAATGGTGTGCTCATTCAGAAATCTAGGCGATTACATGTTCAACTAGAACTGCATGCTATTAACGTAAGTTGATTACAATTTTTCGGTTTTGTCAAGTTAAGTTAAATTCTGTTGTTGCTACGAGGTCTGTCACACAAAGCAAAGTGATCCTCGCTTGGGAACCAGTTAAATCAAGGCGGGAGATACCACGGGATCGTGATATAAGTTTAATAGACCTTCGTAAAATGACAAAAACTCTCACCAGAAAACCGGTAACAAATGACAGGACAACAATAAATCCAAATAGAGTTTGCTGACTTGTCCAAGATCCTCCAAAGTCACCTGATATGCTACTTTACCATGACCACCGGAGGACTGTTTGATAAACCGGCAACACGAAATATATCCTAAGTTACATTATACGTGCACACAATAATAACAATTACTGTTTATTCCACCAGGACAGAAGTGATTATACTCCGTCCCTATTTGACAGCTTTATAAAATATTTTGAAAGTATTGCAATCATCAGAAAAAACACTTTATATGGATCTCACTCATGATCGGATTGGTGATGTTGATTCACCTAATTAATTTTATACCACTTTATATATATATATATATATATATATATATATATATATATATATATATATATATATATATATATATATATTCATGTTCGTCTCATTTCAGGCTGCGTGCCAAGCAAAACACGATACAATCGGAAATGAAATGGTAGGTACAGTCCGATTCCATGATTTATTTGCCTGCACAATACCGCCGGGTTGCCCAGGGCAAAGCAGGTGGTTCCCTAAGCGGTCCACAACCGGAGCTTTTGGCTAACCAAAGCTTAACTCACAAGGTAGCGAGAGCAAGCACGGGGTCCGTAGCCCACTGTTTGCGCATGAGTGCAGTGGAAGGGGTACACATCTCGCAGCCATGAAGGTTCATTGCACAGTTGGGGATAGCCGACAAACCGACCCTGAGTGACAGAGAACCACCCAAGGTCCTAATAAGTCGGGTGTCGTAGGGAGCCGGACGACCGTGGATTGTTGTCTACCTCCAAACTAACCGGTACTGGCGGGGATTCGAACCTATGATCGCCTAGGTGGTAATCGAACACTAGACCACTCGACCACCAACGGTCGGTTCACACGCCTTTCGGATGGCAACAGACATCCTGGGTCCACAGTACACTCTTTCGCCACAGATGCTGGTGAGTATTGTGGTGTATGCTTCGTGCACCGTCAGTGCTTCGATTGGAATCAGGGTTAATCCACCTCCCCGGTGGTAAGCGCCGGGCGTTCGCCTTTGTCCTCATACTCTGGTGTAAACATTTCTGCCACAAGAAGGCAGTGTGCAGGGCCTCCTCAGTAGAGACTGCTTGAGGCGATACCACTTATCAAAGCCTATATTAACTTTGAAAGGATAAACACCATCAAGTGACCAGTAAGTAACATGGAAGAAAGTTAATAAAAGTCGAACCAGTGCGCTTGACCATTCACGGCGCGTCGGGCTTCCACAAGACCAATCCAACCAGTGATTATAGACAGGAAGATATGACTACATATCATGAGAAGTGAAGCCCCTATATTAAAACAACTTAGTCATCAAATTGATGCTGTTATTTGTAGTCCACTCTCTGCTTTGTCATGTTAGTGATTCTTCTGATTTCCGAAATGTGTTGCGGTTGAGCAGTAGCAATCAGAAGCGTCATAACCAGCGAACAGCTAATGGTTTGGATTTGTACTCTCATGTATTTCGCCTAACTGACCGCGCGTACTCCATATCACTCCCCTTACGTCAATAGCATTACCATATCCGGAAACATTAACCAGCAATAATAATTTGCACGACATGTTCAGTAGCATCTGTACTTGTGCATACTCCAGTAAAGGGAGTCGTTTTCAAACGGCAGTTTGAACGTTCTCATAAGACTAAATGCAAACATAAACCGAGTCATCTCACAACTGTTACCAGACGATGAGGCGGTTAAAAACTAAAAATAACTTGTAACTTCATCGGGCATTACCACTATTTGCTAAATTGTGCGTGGCGACGGCTAATAGCTGGGGCCAGACCAATGCACTTAACCATTTAGAGAGTATCGGGATTCCACAAACACGCAATTCATCCAGTGACCATATGTAGAAACACATTACCACGTGGCATGAAAAAGGACACTTGCATAACTCAATAACCGAAACTGCACTAGTATTTGCTACCCCCTACTTTATAATCCTCATGGTTGCTTGACATCCGAGTTAGGTTGCTGCTGAGAAGTAGGAATCAGTGAACCACCGCAATCAATGACCCTTTATAGGTTCAGATTCGTTGAATTCTCTCAAATTCAAGAAACCAATATCACAATACACGATCGAACCACGAACAGGTTAGCAGGAAATACTGTGCCGATGGATGATATACCACCGAGAGAACACTGCTTAAATCTTGGTTCTACTCGGGTTTTCTGTGTAAGGCGCTGTAAAATCGGTCAAAATGACCAGCTTATTCACAAAAGGCGTGTCCATACTGGCTGGTATATCACAGACAGTGCCATAGGATTACGTCCGTAGCTTTATGCGATCACTCCACGGCAAAATGACGCACATTTGGAGCCTCAATTAGCACATCCAAGTGTCGGCCATCGTCATCTCAAGTGGACAATCCAACTCATTATTTCCCCGAATGACAGAACCACACTATTGCTGTCGTTTTTAGTGGTATATATAGCAATTCAACCCCTCTGTTAGGGAGTCGGATATCTCCCTGAAAACACGTCATTAGCGACGCTACAGTCCGCATTCTTCCGACCCACGGACAGGGTGGTTTGTGAACACTTTCCAGTGACAAGGCCGGCATATCCCACAAAGCAGTGAAGACGTGACGCGTGTGCTCAGGAACCAATCAGTCCATCATACATCACTATTCAAATCGACCATTGACAGACAACCGGCTGCTTACCCTTCACACCAACTCGTTAACCAATCAGACTCATGACATACTGTGATCCGACTTAACCAAACACATCTGTGCATTACGCAGGGCAATCACTAACGTCGTGTCCATGTATTCCTTGCCTCAAGCTATATAAAGTGTTTATTTTTGGTTACAATGATTTACAGTTTCCGCGCTTTGTTCGTGGTTACTTTTCCGTTGGGATTGAACGATCGGGGAATCATTGACCGGGGATAGTCCGGAGGTTCGAGCGTTGACACAACAACCCCACGAGTGGATACGCTACCGGGGAACACACTGTACACGCTTTGCCGATTTGATCTGTCTGTCTGGTCAAATACAAGTGTGCCACTTCCTTCGTTGCAATATGTCAAATGACCAATCAAACACTGAGCCGACACATCCATTGTCACTATGTATGCCAAACATGAGATTTCGCTGCTTCAAAGACGATCACTGACAGTGTTGTTATGGACACTCCATTGCGCTCTATTCGCGATCATTTTGTTGCTCGTTTAGAAAAGAGGATTAGAATGTTTGATACGATCCGTACCGCTGCCATGAGAACTATATTTTCTTCGTCCGGAGGCGGAGAATGCATGTCCTATTAAAAAATTCTCGAGGATAATGACACAATAAACCCAGCAAACGGCTCAAAGATCCGTCCGCCATCGATGGAAGAACCACCGCCCTTCGCACTGCATAACGGTACACACCGATTCAAATGCAGGCGCTCAGTCACTTCATTATGATTCCAGAGAGTTACGTCACTGAATGGCTGAGCACAATTTCATGTGGCTTCGGAGGACGATTAACAGCAACTTCACCACGGACTACATTACTCTGAAGGTAAAAAAAATAATGCGCGATGCACCACCAGCTTTTTATTGTATTGTACTATGGACTTCAGTAAGTTGACAAACTCACATTTCGACCAAAAATACGGAAATCTATTACCGTGATTTCGCAGAAAAAAGCTGATTCAGTCATGGAGGTTCATGCGAAGTTCTTAACCTGAACAAGTAAAATAAGGTAGAGTTGCGATGTAATATATTTATTCAGCAGTGATAGCAAAATCGGGAGGAGAAGTACTAGACGATATAAAAAGTAATTAGTGAAAGGACACGATGCGATGTGGTTTCCACCGTACACTTTGACGTCTTGGTCAGGTTGTTTGTCTGTATGACATTTTCTTTCCAGATGACGCGAAAGACCAATAAACAGTTCGTACAGCATTCGCGCCACTTTTTTCTGAACCATGTCTCTCAACGTTTCTAACCAACGGTAATCCTCACCCCTTCTGCCCCAACAAGGCGAGCCATAGATGGACCGCCGCCGCTTTATCCCGTACGTGCGAATGGAGCATGGAAAGAGGGACGATAGGCAGGTGTTCGCAAAACATGTCCAAACCATCGGAGGCGATGTAGAGGGCGGCTATCCACGCTCAACACAAGACGGCGAACCTCGTCATCACTCACTCGATGCCTCAAGTAGACGCGTGCAATGCTTCGGATGCACCGGTGGCCAAATACGTAGAACTGCAGGGCATCCTCAACGCTGAGTGGCCACATCTCACAACCATAAAGCAAAACGCCACAAACCGCGGCTTTGTACACCCGCCCCTAAAGTGAGAGCAGGAGGTCACGGCGGCTCTCGCTGTCATAAAGTTCCTGAGGTACTTAATGTTGCCAGCTATGTCTAGCTAGGTTCACAGAGGGTGAGGGAAACACAAGCTCCTGCCAGTCTTGTAAAAGAACTCTTCACTTGGACGGCGCGAAGTGCATATCGTTTCTGGACAGCTCAATCGTCAAGCGGCCAACAGCTTGTTACATCGCCCGCGCACTGTCACCCAGCAAGGCGAATTCATCGGCATGTTTCAAGTCGAAGACTCCGTTATCGATATACACCAACACTATGTTCTCATCAAAACGTTAGGATGGAAGTATATTTCTTAGGTCTGTGCTAAATTTCACCCAAGATCCTGGTGAAGCACGTACCTATACATACGTTTTTGGTTCGATACAACCGTACCCTGCGTTTCTAGACCTTTTAGTTACACGTGTTTCTATGCAGTCTTTGAACCCCAGAAAGTGTGTATAACCTACAGACTTCATGCAATTTTTTCTGGCCAACGATCGACCACGGAAGTCATTTTATTGCTCATCAAAGTTTTAAAAAAAAGCTTCACTAACGTTCAAAACGTGACCACTTCAACGCTATCGTAGGCCCAAATTTGGTAAACAACACTAGAGCACGCACCTAACAAAATAGCTCTCCGGTACCCGCAATGTACACCATCGACGGACAGTTATAAACTGCATATGCGACCGATGTTGCTGCATTTGTACTCCGTGGAATTCTCGGAAAAGAACGAACTATAACCTACTGCGTCTGATATGTGCGACCCTCACAGAGATGTCTGACAGTGAATGAGCTTGAAACCCAACTGATGAGGATGAGAACAACGAGAACACGGAAAATGCCAGAAATATCTTGAAAGTACACTAAAATGTTACCAACATGACGGGACACTGTTACGGTTTGCATTTCAATACGCAAGCAAAATAAGCTTTTGTCATTGGTTCATGAACAAGCGGTTGATTCGGTCTTCGATTCACACAGAGAAGGCGGTACATATGACGGACCCAGTTCATTCTGTAGAGTCAATTGATAAAGCTGAAAAAGGACAGATGTATCAGCTGAATTCTGTGGCGGATTCACTACCAATACTAAAAAAATTTGGTTATGGAACAACAGGGCAACAAACCACCTCCTGAAACAACTTCGTCAGTTCAGAATTGAAGGTATTGAAACGAAAATCATACAGCACCAAAAAAACCGCAGTCAACTGGGTGCTCAAGAGCTAAGAACACATTGTGAGGTACACAAACATGCTGAACTTATACCCATGACACTGTCAGCCCAACCCTTATCGTAACCCAGTGAATAAAGACTTAATTTGATTGACGAGTATACCCATTCAGGAAACCATACGAAACCTTGTAGGAAAGACACACACGAAGCAAGGTGGATCACAACGTAGAACCTTGCATGAAGCATCGTGCAGTATTAACCCTCGAATTCTTACCGGAAACGATGGAAACTTTGTACAGTGCGTTTTTTAGGTCGTGGAAATTTTTTTTGAGAATTGTCCAAGCCTATCGAAACTGCATTCTGAACCAGGCTGCTTTTATACTTCCCAGCAGGCAAGTTATCGAAAATCCACTTGCTCGACTGGATCGTCCTATCTTGAGCCTTTTACTTGAATTTGGTACATGAATAATTGATATCTAATATATATATATCTAATATATATATATATATATATATATATATATATATATATATATATATATGTATATATATAATAGGTAGTGTCAATTGCGCTGCTTGCGGGAAATTACTCAGTATATATTACGAATTTCGTGACTTAATGAACGTGCATCAGGCCATCGGGTAATGATGGTAATTTATTCAAAGTTTCCCCTATTTCACGTTGGTTCTTAGCTGCGCTATGGGTAGTTGAATGTGTAAGACATTGGTTGTCAAGGCTGAGCAAGGTAAGCTAAAAACCAGCAAGGTATGGAAATATAACTAATCTGATCAACAGGACCACACAAATTAACTGATGTTATATCAACAGAGGTATACGATCCAGATCATTTGGTAGAAGCCGTTTTTGGCCAATACATTTTAAATGGTTGTGCCTACATTGTAGGGTTAAGATAAATCATTTTATTTATCATTTGGCGACTTCACAACATGTGATGTAAAAAAGCTTTTTTAACGATGACTGCCAAGTTCACTGAAAAAGGGAAATTCCTGTTCGCATCAGTATGAACGTTGGCTTCAAGGTCATTTGAGCGCACTTCGTTAATCGCTTATATTGTTATCGCAATAGCGATAAAAAGATTCAATGAAACCGAATTTCCTTAGCACTCTCTTATAGAGGATCAAAGTTGAACTGTAGAGGCCCATAATATCGGGGCTTCTTGATGTATCTTGCTCACTGTTGTAACTCGAACAGGAGTAACAATTATCGGATAAGTCACAGAAAAACCACCTCAAGTATACATTTCTGAGGTAGAAGACCTAACAAACCGAACTAATGGGACGATCTTACGTGCATTACGACGGAAAAAGTGCTGGAAATGCCTGTTCATAGTCCATCGTGAGAATAATCTCACCTGTTCGACACAAAGTAGTAATGATTTTCAATGCGGCCAGTGTCACATGATACAAAGGCTGCACTACGAGAGGGTACGTATTGGTTTCATCAGCGGGATTCAAACCACGAGACCTATCATTTCGGCGAGAGGGTTTGTTTACCGTATGAGATTTTGGTATATGATGAGCCGTAGAAGACTCAGAAACATGTCATTTTGTGTACCAATATCCCCGAGAAATCATCTCATCGAAAGTCGACATATCATACCGACCACCGTTAGTCATTTGAATCGGAATAGAACACGTTTAGCTCTGCTGTTGAACTTCACTTTAAGAAGCCTCGAATGTTGGGGAAATCCTCACCGTTGACTGAAAAAGTCCCGGAATTCAACGGAAGGAAGTTACCTGCGTAAGCAATAGTTTTTCAGGATAACGCTTCATGCTTTGTTTCACTGGGGGTTTGTTTATAAAGTCATGCAGAACGATTTATCCGCTAATCATTCACTGTGAGACTAACAAGTGTATGCGCAACTTCAAGATCCCGTTCGTACAATTATTTCCTAATGGCACAGATTCAAACTAATCGTAAAAATTCATCTGTTCTAAAGAGAGTAGCCCAAATGCTACCTACACATTGGCCATTGGCGTCAATAGGGCAAAATGTGATGGTGCATAACACAGAGAATTTGTTCATCACCTATATGGTGGGCTCTATGCCGATGAGACTGTGAAAAATCCCTAAGAATACAATCAGAACACATGTTAAATATCGTGTATGAACATTGTGCTTCGAATATCGTTCGGGTTAATTCAATGTAAAATAATGATGTTCCATTTTCCCCTGGAGGCTCATATTTTATCACAGTTGTGGCCTACTGGTAATAGCAACAGGGTTTCGCCTTAATTTTGAGCATAGCTACTTACCGCATGCAAGCAGACCACAAAGGTATTTGCCATAAAACGTCACCACCATTTGAAGGTTATGGTACATTAAAAATTATATGGTTCTGCGTTATTGCTGTCGTGTACGAGCAAAAAATGTGCTTACCGGTCACCCGTATGCACTAAAGTCGATATATATATATATATATATATATATATATATATATATATATATATAATTTCTAAATCACTAGTTTCGAATTTCCATTTTGGCTACTGATGGCGACAGCAGTAGTTGACTAGCTGTCACTGTTATCCAAGAATGGGAACGGGGGAAGTAACGGAGTTCTTCTCTGAAGGGCATAATCGACGGAGAATAACATCAGCAAAAAGCCTGAATGTCGTGGTGACCAGGCGAATTACTGCGGTTCTCACAAGAGAACTGGCCATTTTGCCAATAAGTCAGCAAAACCTATCCACACGAGAGCGAGTTTTCTACTCACCTGGATCACCCCAAGTTTGGTGAGGTTATCAAAACATAACTTGCACCCACAAAACGGACGAAAGTAACTAATCTGATATAACAGCTGTTGTTTTAGCACATTTTGCGGATAGTGGTAGTCTGTGCTCGGGTGGTTTACTTTTGAACTTTTACATCTGGTTAATCGGGAAAATAGATGAAATAGATGAGTGGTTACTTGAAGCACTACATCCAACGTTGCTGGCGGCGTTACTGAAAAATAGACAGGTTATCGTTGGATTCTCTGATTACGCCTGGTTTTTAACAACCGGTATGCAAAGCTCGCAGCTGTTGCCAGCCACCACAGCGTTAACTATTTCCCTGAAATATGCCATCCACCTCCGTCCACAAACAGTATATAAGCTTTTTGGCTGTCGAATTCCCAAGGATTTTTGAACTTGGACATACGTGCCGTTCAGTGCGGCCATCTAACAACGTGACGGATACTGAGAGACATTCAAAATCGGAGGCCAACCAACATGGCTTTTTATGGTATTAGTAGCCTCCAGCAAGGCTTTCCTGTCTCGTATTCATTTGGGTTTTGCGCATTTCGGTGTGCCGGTAATTACATGTAAAATTCTTCCTGGAGAGCTGACCGACGATCATTTATAATCCGCTATGCGGTACACACGGCCTTATCGTTGGTGCGACTGCAGGTAGGACATAAAAAAATATGAGCTTGCAACATGGCGTGATCGGAGTCGAAACGTTTGGATTAGAAGGAGACATTCTACGACTGACCAAAATCAGTAGCAAGTTATGGAAATATGATCCGATGCTGCGAAGATGGAGGACGACAAGCAGGCCGATGTCGGTATTGATGGCAAAACTAGTCGCCAAGCATAAGCCTTGCACTTCTGTACCCTGATTTCCGTTACTATATCGCAGCATCGTCGAGTCAAGGGAAAGATTAGAACCATAAAGTGAAAAAAAGCCGAAAGCAAAGTAAAACAGGGAAATCATAAAGACAGAGAAAGAGATCGAATTCCACCGTCACTGGACGCAACGCCTAGCCACATCACTTAATTTCTCCAACCATCTGGTAGGCGAGCAGGGTGGACCGTAACCTGGAAGCCTTACACGTCCTACTCGCTCAAGTCCACTGGTCAAGGTTTACATACCTTTCTGTCATGTCACGGACTGACCACCTCGACCTACCTCCTGGCAGGGCGTGTTGACACATAGTTGGTAGGCAGTCAGGTCACGTTACCAATCAGCATCTGTGCAGTATCGAGTCCAGGGCGTGAGATAACGAAACCACGAGCGACAGGATAGCCGATCGACGGCAAAGATCAATAGAACAAGAGAATTCTGTGAGTGGTTTTTAGGCCTCAAGGTTTGGTGTCCTATACCAGTCGGTTGTGTGCAACGAGTGGGTACATGGGTCAACAATCTATGTTCATTTTGTTTTGCGAATCAACTGAAATGATTCGAAGCGCAACAAAGACTTCTTACTCGAGTTAGTGGAACGGTTCAGAACACCTTCCAGCCAGTATCTATCTCGGCGAACAGCGTATGCTGAGGAAGTCTATCGATGGGCATGCATAACACATTTCCTAGCTACCTTAATCTGTTTAAATTCAATAGTTGTCCCAGTGAATGACCATTTTTTCTAACACCCCACACATTACCTCAGCACTGTCGATAAAGTGTTCCCACCATACTCAAGCAATGTTACGGAGAAATCGATGCTCAAATACCGACAGTCTTCGCCTATCTTCTGCTCTAACCGGCCATATTTCTGAACCGCATAAAAAATGGATATAACCGCCAGTGTACACTATACTATATTATTATATCTCACATTCGCCTGATTTCAGACTGCGTGCCAACCAAAACAGTGCAACGGGAAAAGAAGTGGTACATCACGTGAGATTCTATGATTTACTTACTTGTGGGCGCAATACTGCCAGGTGGCCCAGCGCAAAGCAGGTGGATTTCTTAAGGATCCAAAACCGGAGCCTTAGCTACCCAAAGCTTACTCTGCAAGATGGGGAGAAGAAGCATGGGGTCGGTAACCTACTGGGGGCCGGTGGCTGACTGCCCATTTTACACGCCCTTTGGGTGGGTGCCCAGCAGACCCTCCGCCAGAGATTCCGGTGGGCAGTGTTGTGAGCTTTATACACCACACGTGGTTGGGATAGAATCAGGGTTTAGCTATCTCCCCTAGATTGACTATCAGTCAGTCAACTCGGTGGACACCGTCCAGCGTTCGGTTTCATCCTCACATTCGACGTTTATCAAACAATCGGATGTCAGGCCGACGCCACAGAGGTCAAAGTATCGAGGGGAAATCAAGATGACAAAGAAAGAGTCAGTTACGCCACTGACCGCGACACCTAGCCATATCACTCAATGTCTCCAACCATTCAGTGAGCGGATCACGTGGACCCCAACCTGGAAGTCCAACACTTCCTACTCGGCCAAGTCCACTAGTCAAGGTTTTCTATCTTTTTGCAATGTCATGGACTGCCACCCCAAACTACCTTCCAATCAGCACCCGCCTTAGAGAACAGCGCATGCTGAGGAAATCTATCGGTGGGCATGTGTAACACATGCCCCAACCACCTTAACCTGTTTAGATTCAGTACTTGACCCAGAGACCGACATCTGGTTCTTAACACCTTACGCCTTATCTCAGGATTGCTGATACGGTGTTCCCATCATGCTCGGGCAATGCTACAGAGAAATCAGTGCTCGAACACCGACAGTCTTCGCCTATCTTCTACCCTCAACGGCCATGTTTCTGAACCGTATAAAAGAACGGACCTCACCACCACTGTGTACACTCTACCCTTATCAGACAATCGGCTGTCACGCCGACGCCACAGATAACGGAGGTTGCCAAAAGCCAAACGCACCCTCTGTATACGCGATGACACTTCATCCGATACATGACCACCTGGTGAAATGTAACTTCCCAGGTAACAAAACTTATCCACCTCAGCTAGAGTTACCCTGCCAACACAAGGTTTGGTGTTGAGCCCACTCAGTCCTTCAACAGCATTTTACACTTTGAAGGTGCGAAATGCAACCCAAACATTCCTACACGGTTGTTAAGGCTATCTAAGAAAGATTGCAACTTATCTGGATCTTCACTCAGGAAAATAATATCGTCCATATATTCCAAACCAGACAGTTTACTGCCTGAGCAAGGATTGACGCCGCTATTTTCACACGAGGATAGGACTATCTCAAGAATCAATTCAACTACAAAATTGAAGAGGAAGGGCGAAACAAGGCAACCCTGACGAATACCACTTTCCGTGGTGAACTCGGGGGAAAAATCGCTGTGAGCATGAACTCCGCTTCGGTTGTTCGCATACAAGCGTTGCAAAAGAGAGATAAACTTCTCGGGCACACCCTCTAATGACAGACAGCGCCAGAGAACTGTGCGGTCGACTGAGTCGAACATCGTTTTCAACTCAAGAAAGACAGATTCCGGACCTACGGAAAATGTCTGTGCTCCATGGTTTCTCGAAGCGTAGGGATGTGGTCGATACAACCCCGGCCGGCTTGATTCTCACGCGTCCACATTTCGCTCGAGCTGGATAATCGGTGGAGAATAAGCCTGGTGGGCAGGTTGGACGCGAAACCTATCAAACTATTTCGTTTGTGGTTTTTCACAAGGGTATCTGTCACCTTTCTTGTAAATCGACGCAATCAGTGATCTACATCATTCCTCGGGAATCTGCTCACCTTACCAGATTACCCGGAGACGTTTTGTTAACTCCAAAACCGCAGCTTCGCTTCCATCCTTGAAAAAATATGGAAAAACCCATCAGGTCTAGCGGCTTTGTACCTTTTCAAGTAACCCATCTCCCGCATAATCTCCATCTCTGATGAAGGACTGATATCCGCCGGCATCGTTTCGCTGGCAGGTATATTTGGAAGGTTCTGTTGAAGTGGGCCAACTCAATTGTTCCTTAAAGTGCTCCACCCAACGATCCAGATGACGTCCCCGGGAATGAATCAGTGAGCCGTCGAATTCCGTGATTAACTCACTTGCACCCGGCTTCCGTGGACTGGCACTTCTGATCAAACGGTAAGGGTGACGAATTCGGTCAATAGACGCAGCCTTTTCCATCTCTCTACATTTCGCAATTCACCAATGTTCACGGTCACTACTCAGGCTCCTAGTCAGTTGGCGTCTTAGGGGTTTACGCACTTCACTGAATATGGCATCTGGAGGGACGGATCCTCGAGCATCCAACAAAGCAACTGATGTTGAAGATATCCATCCTACTCGAACCAGAGTCCTATGTGGCACTAGAAGCGGCATACAAGGCTTCCTTGATTTGTTGCTAGCGTTCATCTGGGTCCTGGACATGCGGCTGCATACATCACCGTGTAAACCGCTCTGCTCGAAAAGCTGGTGGCCGGTCATCTAGAAGCGGGACGGGTGGCTCCAGCGTTGGTGCGACTACAAATGAGGCGCAAACAGAAGCGAGCACGTACCAAGGCGTGATTTAGGTCTACAGCCGTAAACTAAAATGAACGACAATCTTCAATCGATTCATGCCAGCGGTGACTAATCACAGTATGGTCAATTTGAGTCCAATGTTGTGAAGACGTAGGAGGACGCTATGTGAATCTATGCCGCTTTTTATGGCATAAAATCGAACTCGCCCAAAACAATCTGTGGCCGGTGGACGGATGGATGAGACTATCACCGTTGTTCGTACGATCGGCTGTGATAGAAAACGGGCCTGAAATGTGCCTTTCGGAATCTTCCGAACGACCAACTTGGGCGCTGGAATCCCCAGTAATGACTACCTCCTTTGTATTCTGCCCTAACCACCCCACTTTGCCCCATCTATCCACCCATCACGCTCCGACTGATAACACGGTCGTTACTCGCAATGATTAACTGTCATTTAGTGTGAATAATCCTCTATATTGTAACTCACACTTCCTCAAGCCTCGTCAGCCTCTGAATCTCGGCTCCTTCAACGTGCGTACACTCACGCAGGTCGGTCAACAGGCGTGCCTAGCCCTCACAATAGATTCTCTGAAGATTGATGTATGCTACGTAAGTGAAACGTGTATCCAGGATTCGAGCAGTGTGATTCAACTAACTGCTCCTGGTATCTCATCGAGGTATTTTCTGGGCACTTCAGGAGACGAAGTAGCTAGAGCTGTGGGTCAACGTGGTGCAGGAATAGTCCTGACTGAGAAGGCTGAGGCTGCCCTTATAGACTGGATCCCTGTTAACAGTCGTTTATGTGCTGTGAGACTACAACGGCCAGTCGGTGTTCGAAAGAATAGTTGCGTTAGGCGCAATTTGTTTGTGATCTCGGCGTACGCCCCAACGAACTGCAGCTCTGACACGCAGAAAGATGAGTTCTACGATGAACTCGGCACCCTCGTCCGCAGCAGAAAGGTTTCGGACATTGTAGTGCTAGCTGGTGACTTCAATGCACAAGTTGGCAAACTCAGTGTGTCAGAAGTCTGTTTAGGTGGGCGCTGTGCTTTACCCGCTCAGCGCACAGATAACGGGGATAGGCTTCTCCAGTTTTGTGCAGACAATCGATTGTTCTTGTCCAATGTCACGTTCCGACACAGCTCAAATCGCACAGCGACATGGCTCTCTAACTCTGCAGGTACTTTGAGTCATATCGCCGGGAGCTACCCGTGGCGTAGTTATGTTCAGAACTGTAGATCTTACTGGTCAACGTACGTAGAGTCGGACCATGCATTAGTTTTATTGCAACTATCTCTTCAGCTCCATGGTCATCGTCGCAAACCGCAAACTCGGTTAGCCGTACAACGTTTGTGAGATTCAGAAGTACGCACCCAGTATGAGCAGAAGTTGGCACATGAGCTAGGATCCACGACAAACAGTAATGTAGATGAGCATGGGGCTCATATCAAACAGGCGATGCATGTATCAACGGGTTTTGCCCGCGGTCCTAGATCCGTTGTACATTAAAGACGCTGGATCTCGCAAGAGTCGTTGAGTATAATGGAGCAAAAGCGTCAGCTCTCGAATTGTAGTGAGATAAGATGCGGATAAACCTACAAAGGAAAGTTACGAAAAGCCTTAAGAATGACCGCGAAAATTGGTGAGTCAAGGTAGCCGAAGAAATGGAAATAGCAGCTGCTTCAGGTAACAGTCAAATACTGGGTTAAACTTTGTCGCGAAGCCGGTGGACGGCGAGCCCCGGTCAGTGAAACGATTTGCGATAGAAATGGAGAACCCATCCATGGCAAACAACAAAGGCTTGACCGTTGAGCCGATTACTTCAAAGAACAATTTAGCTGGCCGCACGCTAGTGTAGTTACTCCTGTGTCAACAACTGCGACTCCTTGGGTGATATCACTTGAGCCCCTATCGGAATTGGAAGTGAAGTCGTACACTCGATTACTAAAGCGTGGGAAAGCGGCCAGTCTCGGCGAACTTCCCCCAGTTCTTTTCAAACTGGGTGGAAATTATTTGATAAAAGCACTTACGACCTTGCTCCGTGACATTTGGAACTCGGAGCGTATTCCGTTAATATGGAGCAAGTCATTGATTGCTCCCATCTTCAAGAAGGGAATACGCAATGACTGTAGTAATCATCGTGGGATTAGCTTAATTCCCATAATCACCAAAGTACTAACCTCGATTCTGCTGTACCGTCTTACACCCACTCGCGAGAGGAACGCCCGCGAACAGCAGGCTGGATTCCGCCCAGGTCGAGGATGCATCAACCAAATTTTTACTTTTCGCCGACTACTTGAGACGCATCACACGCACCGTCGACCGACAATAATGGCTTTCCTAGACTTGAAAGGTGCCTTCAGTTCAGTTGATCGAGCAGCGTTTTTCTGTGTTCTCCAGCGAAAAGGTATGCCCCAGAAGTTCGTGAACCTACTGCGATCATTATATTCTCATACTTCTGGCCACACAGGAGTTTACTATCAGGCCAGGTTCGAAACGACCAGCGGCGTTCGACAGAGATGTCCCATGTCTCTATTCCTGTTCAACTTCGTCATGGAAGAAATAATGGAGAATGAGTTGCAAAATCTTCTGGATGTAGGCACCGAACTAGGAAATATTGGGAAGCTATGTGACCTAGGTTACGCAGACGACACTGTCTGTTTGTTCGAATGCACAGAACATGCGAAACGTGCACTAGACAGACTTGCAAGAGCTGTAGTTTCATTCGGCATGCGCTTTGCTTTTTCAAAGTGTAAAGTGATGTTACAAGACTGGACGTCAACGATTCCGAGCTTGATGGGGAGGTGCTGACACTTGTCGACCGCTTCAGTTACCTTAGCAACAGCTTGACGACAGATGGGAGTACAGTAGTAGAAGTGAGCACGTGGATATCCAAGGCTCGGACGGAGTATGCTGGACTGAATCACTTGTGGCACCGGCCTGATATTTCACTAAAGCTGGAAGGTCGTGTATACTGTGCCGCAGTGCGTTCAGTTTCGTTGTATGATAGCGAAACTTGGAGTCTGCGTGCTGAAGATATTTGCAGTCTTGAGGTTTTCGACCACCGATGTTTACGTAGTATCGCTAAGATTGGGTGGAATAGCCGAGTGAGCAATACTGAGGTCAGAAATCGAGTATTGCGTACTAATTCAGAGAACGTTCTGTTACAGCGTATCCAGCTTAGTAGACTTGGTTGGTTGGGGCACGTTTCACGTATGGCAAACACGTCTACTATATCCTGTCCTATTCTCCGTTCCCCCTAAGGAGTGGAAAAAACTACGTGGAGGTCAACAGATGACGTGGCAGCAAGGAATGAGAAAATGTACAGTAGACTTAGGAAAAGTAGGTGCCTCACGTCTTCGTGGTTGGGGTCCAAAAGATCCGTCTACCAGTCGGCTAGAGACACTGAAGGATATGGCTGCGAACCGCGAACAGTGGCGATCGTGTTGTCACTCTCCATCGAATCAGAATGACTGATAGATGTGCGTTTGTACAGTTAGACTGTGTATTCCGTGTGTTGGCTACTAGGGCATTCTTTCATTTTCCCACCGTGTAGGTCCACTCCCTGTTCATCTTGTATATTCATACTTTCTACTTCTGCGTACAAAATGGTGAGCAAGGCAGTGGTCAGTGGGGCTTTCCCTACTGTTTAACGCTGTACGATGATGATGATGTTGGATGCACGCTTCGAAGCAGCCAAGGCTGGAATCCAGTCTAGTGGTGCACGCTCAGCTCTCATGCTCAAAGCAATCCCAACGCCGGCCTGACCACGAGCACCAGAAACCGGATCACCTGACACACGAAGAGTAAAGCGAGAGGCCGAAGCTGTATCTGGGATGCGGAGCATGATCACAGAAATGGGATCTTGTATGCGCGTTTCGGAGGCATAGCATACATCTTTTTTGAAAGTTTCAAGAGTTCTAGCGAGGGCATCCTATTGTCCTGTCTGACACAGGGTGTGGACATTAAAGGCAGCCAAGTGAAGTGACCATGTAGGTTCAAGGAGTGCATTCAATTTATACCAAACTCTTGAACTACTGCTTTCGTCATTGCCACAGTCATCCGTAGCGTTTTGTATCGATCTTAAATTGAAGTAGGAAAAAATCGGAAAGGCCCTTTACAAGAAAGATACTGAAGGTTTCTGAGCAAATCACTTCGCGGTTGCCCACAAAGCAGAAGGGGTTTTTCTATGGAAATCCTAACCGGAGCCTCTGACTCAAAAGTCTCATCCACAGGGCAGTGGGAACGTTAAACCAGCACGGAAACGTGACCGAAGAAACCGTAGAGGAACTTCTGGTCTGTCACGTGGGACTTGATTGTTGTACGCATTCTGTCTTATCTTCGCTGGTGCTTTGTTATCGATCCGCCTTCAGGATTCAGTGCTCAGTCCCATACACCCAATGGAACAAGCGGAACGTGGACGGGGCAGCATCCTCTGGGCTGGGGGCTGCCCAGCTCAGGCGAGAGATACCTACCCAATGAAGTACGATAGCTTCTCCCACCGTCGCGAGAAACTCTAGGTACTTAACTCCTACGTCCATGTAAAGAAGGTTTTTAGATCGGTAAACTGTTTCTCTCCGTGTTTATTCGCTGTAGTGTCCTCTCCAGGGGCATAGTGAATAGAACCAGATGTTGCCCATCAATTGGTTCTGAGACTGGACTTCGTCTGGCCTCTACCCACGAACCTGTCAGGTATGATTGCATCTCAATCTTAAGGAAGCCATCCTGCATAGCTCCTTGGGTCATGGAGGCATGCAAGCCATCACACCACGCCAAGGTGCAGTCTCGTAGTGATGGTTGGAATCGTTGAACAAATGCATCTTACCAGTAGAAAGCATGCTTTATAGCTAGTGGAACAAATCCCGGTGAAATCCATCTATGGTTTTAAATAAAACCGCAGTCAATGGGCGCACACACAGTTATAACGAACAAGCATCGACGCTTCTGAGCTTTTACTATTGTGCGACAAGCATTTGCAGACCTCAGTCAGAATGAAGAGTACCGAAGGTCCGTGTATACGTTGAACCGACTCTGGTTCTTAAACCTGTCGTCCTGAGACTGACTTCACACGTTCGAGTAGCTATATATTTTTTGTCCCATGTTCACGCATAAGCGCAGTATACGGGATATCTCACAGTCATAAGAACTCATTGCAATCCCGCGGAGGACCGGTAACCGTGACCCTGAGATTTAGAATGGACAGTCGCATAAGGTTCTATCAGGTCAAGCATCATAACGGGCCGGAAGACAGCAGATTGCCCTCTATCGCCAAGGAGCTGATCACCGAAACCAGCACTGCTGACATTGCACGTAAATCCCCTATGAGGGTGATCATTCGTTGTCATATATGGCAAGCTTACAAGTTCGAAGAGATGGACACGACTTCATCAGCATCATGAATACGGAAACGTTCACAGCTCTCAGAACACGGGTATGGATCGCGCAGGCTCATGATCATTATCACCGTTGATTTGAGAGCGGATCATAACTTCGTCGACTGCACAGCTCCTAATTGAAGTAAGGCAGAGAAACTCATCGTCACTGATAATTTTTTCCGTATACAAACAACAGAAGTCTTTTTTCTCTCTTTCCGTTTGATCTAGCAGTGAACCCACATGGACCACGTCGTAGTTAAATAAACTATGATTTTGTGCGATGGACTACTGATCGCAACGGACTGCCTGTCATGATTCTGGTCACGTTTTAGTGATCCATAATCAGGCTATTTACTCAGGTGGGCACCGAAAACGCACTGGTCCGAAAGGTAGAGGTGGATCCACCAGATAACATTAAACAGCACCGATTTCTGATTCATAATACTCTGACTTTGTCATGTGGCGAATTTTAGGCTGATGGGTTGCATAACAAAACACAGGATTTCTACTCAGCCCGTTCGTTGAAGGCGTGAAATGAATGATCATGCTGCAAGTTGATTCCAACAACCTAGCAAGTGAGCGTCGTGTGTAGTAACGATTACACTCGGTAGTTGACCATTTTAATTACTGATAACACCTCACGTTCTGGCCAACGTTACTCATCTTCCAACCACGAACCATTTCGATGATCGAGGCATACGCTGAAGGGATCAATCCGGGAGTACGTCACACATATTCCAACCAATGCGAACGATGAACATTGATTGCCCGATCCAGAAGAGGACGTCAAATAACTAACACTGTAAGTGTGAACCTGGAAGCAACAAAGATACTTGGATATTGATATTTAATTACGTTTGGTTTGAATAACCAGTACCTCATACTTGTTGACGCAAACATGCAAGAGGTTGTTGCTTATCTGTTTGAAAAGGACAGGTTCATCAGGTATGCAATGAGGCTGGCCGAAGTACTGAAGCATATAACCAGTCTTGACGGATGAACGAAATTTAAAAGGAAATTACTGAGGTTGCCAGAAGCTAAACGTGTTTTATCAACACTATTGTCTTGTCGTCAAACAATTATACGCGTATTAGATTGTGGAGTAGATCAAAGCACAGGTGAATATCTGTGATTAAAAAATCGCTTACCGCTTGGACTGCATTGAATAGC
This sequence comes from Fasciola hepatica, assembly GCA_948099385.1. NCBI lineage: Eukaryota > Metazoa > Platyhelminthes > Trematoda > Plagiorchiida > Fasciolidae > Fasciola > Fasciola hepatica. Next base: position 30,435,046 of record CANUEZ040000043.1, on the reverse strand, counting down.
ATAATCAATACCATAAAACACTTACTTTGGCAGCACGACCAATGACACAGTTGAGATGACCACAAAAGCGCGTTGTAACCGGTTCGGGCTCGATATCAGACGGGTGAACTGATTCCGGATCTGAACGAGGTCGTTTACCATCCGGCTCTTCTTCAGTGGTTCGTGATCTACTAGGAAGAACGCAAAACGGTAGATCAGAGAGTCTACCAGCAGTATGCGTCAAAGGTAATGCGTTTTCCATTTGCAGTAACACTTCAGGACTTGTTTCCGGCAAATTCTTCGGTAATCGGAAAAATGTACGGCGTTTTGAAGCCTTAGCGGGACTCATTCCAGTGGATTGCGTTTGATCAGTCTTGTTGGCTTGCAAGGCTGCGACCCAGAAATTCGCCTGTAGTTTGCACTTTTTTGCGTGTTTCTTCCCACTCAAATGTGCGGTCAATTGTTCAGAGGATGAACAAATCAGATCACAGGCCGAGCAACGAAGTGCCAATGGGACTGTTGTATCAGAACTTACTGGTGGGACTGAAGGCGTAAACGAAGCCATCGCCGGGCCATTGGGTAAGTTTGTCACGGAGGACAGTTGCAGTTTGCGCTTGTGTTTTTGACCATTTAAGTGGCCTTCCAAATGCTCGCTTGATGTGAACGATAATTCACACAACGTGCAAGTCAATGGGGCCCCACCTGATCACAAGAAACAAATGAAGTGCAACAAGTGCCAATGAGAAAATTACATCAAGGGATGCTAATGACTTTTACTCTCACATACTTTGAATATATTTAGGATGCATTTGGCGTCACTGATTATATATATATATATATATATATATATATATATATATATATATATATAATTACACCGGCTTGTCAGCAAGCATGGTGCCTACGCAACGACAACAGAAAATACGAAATCGGGGGGATTAGGGGTCAATATCAGGATTACAATAAGTAGAACAAATTTTTTGATATTTCCATTGTACGCGTCTTGTAAATTTTTCGCCCGTTTTTCAGTTGTTTGAGAAACGGGAAGTCAACAGACAGGCCATACAGCGTTCACGACACTAGATTCGGTTTCAAGCCCCATCTCAGCATCTTTACCCACAAGGCAATTCTCATCATAAAGGCCACAACCGGGAAGGCCGGAAGCACCAACTAAAGTCAGGACCAAAGTTAACTTTTTCATGCCCCTGCCTTAAGTCATAGCCTGACCACCACGCCGTTTCTTCCAGCCTAGTCCAGCAAGCGCAAAAAAGAGCGCGAAAGGGTAGACGATGGGCAGGCATACGCCAAACATGCGCGAGCCGTCGGAGGCGGTGTAGAGCGATTATCCCAGTTACAGGGCGACTGTCAGCACCGAACATACGAAGACAGACCTTGTCATTGCTCACCCGATGTTCCCAACAGACACGAGCAATGCTTTAGAGACACCAATAGCTGAATACAGAAAGCCGCCGAGCATCCTCAATGCCGAGGGACCAGGTCTGGCAACAATAATGAACACTACGAACTGTGGCACTGTACATCCTTCCCTTGAGGGAAAGCCGGATGTCATGGCAGCACCGCGGGTTCGCGAAAGCTGCTCTGGCTCTCTAAATTCATGATGACCCCCTCTCCAACACTACAACCACCTGTGATAAAGCTCCGAGGTACCACGGGTGGGAAACACCAGCCCTTTTTTTATCAAACTCAGATCGTACAAAATTCGACATTAGATCCCGTTGTACTGTAACTTTTCTTTATTACATACATGCACGTGAGTGCAATGGAGTGGGTATTCCCCATAGCCACAAAGACCCACTGCACTATCAGAAATGACTGACAACCAGACCCTGTGACTTGGAGTGACAGAGAACCACGTAAGGTCCTAATGGTTCAGGGATGGAAACGATCTGGACGATAGTGGATTGCTGTCCACCACTAAAGTAACCGGTGACGGCGGGGATTCGAACCTCTGAGCCCCATTCTGCAGCCACTGGCCCATCGCTGAGAATTTGCTTCACTATCTCTTTTGTACCGTTATTATTTTGGCTTTCGGTTATCAGAACTCGTTTCGGCAGTTCCCTCTCCCACGATTTTCTCTCGTTTATCTTGTATGCAGGTGGCCAGTCACCCGTATCAGGTCTCTTTTCCTATAGGTCGAACTTCTTTATTTCAGTCTTCCTTTGTTCTCCGAACTGCAAAGCTTTAGAACATTCCCTCTTTCCGTATTTCCAACCACATACAATTTCTCTGTTTTCAAAAGCAGGGTCAACAAACTAAATCTTACTTGAATGTTTCCCAAACATATCCCCTTTGTAGTATGTATTTTGATTATGGGAGTTAACTCTTTTACCGTAAATCACTTTGAGCAATAGAAAATAAACAAGCTCTAAACCACTCGACCACCACCGGTATTTGGAAGATATGGGAAACAAATCATAACTCATTTCAAATGCATACAACTTGCTTGCGTTGAATGTCACTCCTCTCTTTCGAACAATTCATGGCAATTATTGAATATACATACCTACTTGCTTTTTACTTCGAGTCAACGCTTCCACGTCATACAACTATCCTAAGACCTTTTATTTTCTAACATGGAACTAACGGCTTCATATCACTGTTTTCTCAAACAGAACAGAAGACGAACCGGTTAACTGGTTCGTCGGGTAAGCGTCACGCTCACAGAGTGAACAATAATAGTCACTGGAAACGCACGGCGGAAGGTCAGAAGTGATCAGATATGTAGCGGCAGGACTTTAGCGAATGAAGCATGAGAAGTCAACAGGGCCGAATCATATGAGCAACTGATTGCAGCAATAACGAACATGTCACAACAACCGCAGCTACTACACGACAAGTTAAGATTTTTCCTCGTGCCGAAAACAGAAAAACTGCAGGTAACCGAAACTGCTGTTATTTCTCGCATTTGGGGTTTTCCAGAGATAAACCGAAAAACCGGTTAGCTGATTCTTTTTCTTTTTTTAATAATAGATTATTACTGTCAAATACACACACGAACACAATTCATTTAAGTGACCAGTGACAAACATCTGAAGTGGCAGATTATGCTGCTGTACAGCGTGTTCTTTACACGCATGGCAGGGCCAACCATTCTTTTTGGTACAGCTTGGATGCTGTCTCCATCAGTGATACTGCCGTGGTTTCGCGTAAGGACTTAACACACGATGATTTTCTGGGCAGACCAACTAAGCGAACGACGTAATTAGGTAAGACAGAATGCTGATACTGTCTTGCGACCAAATAACTACTGAACAACTAGTATGTACATAAACAAGTTATTGAAAGGTAAATGCTTCTGCCGAATTAGAAACAATTACCTTTAAGTTGAAGTTGCCTTCGATGACTTGCACCTTGCAAATGTTGATTGAATGGCACGCGACCGCAACATTTCACATTGCAAACGGTGCAGACAAATTCACTTTCAGACTCCCCTCTTGGAGGCATTAGCGGACCAGTGCAATAGAATGACGTGATTGGGACAGAGTCGATAGTAAAAGGGGTACAGTCTGTCATTTCGTAGGGTGCTGAAGTGGAATGATAAAAATTGTGGCAAGTTATGACTATTCTATCGCATATTCGGAAAATGAATATGAGTTACCGCATAAACACGCATCTCATTAGAAAAAGTATCAACGCATATCTCGTCCTTTTATACAAGAATCAATGAAAGTAAAACAACTCCACAGTATCCATGCGCTGAAGAGTGGCTGTGGTTAAATCGACGGTTGTCACGACGAGGTTCCACCCCGGCGTGGTATGGTGGCTTGCGTACCTCTCTGGCCCAAAGAGCCACGCACGGTGGTTCCCTTAAGCTGGAGACGCAATCGTACCTGACAGGTAGAGGCCAGAAAAATGCGCCTTTCTGAATCAGTCGATGGGCAAGCATCGGGTTCTAGTCGCTGTACAATGCTTTCACATTTGTTATCGTGCCTGTTAAATCCATGAACGTTCTTCTACTACCACTGCGATTTTTTCGTATGAAAAAATGGAGTATTTTCTTCGACCTGATTGATTTTCCGAAGATCCAAATTCTTCAGACGTAGCCGATGCTTAGGCTCACGTGGTACGTACATTCAGCAACTTCTTCGATTCTATTTGTCAATACAACCAAGGTAGATTGAAAACTCTGATCAACTGTTTCCTCATCCGCGTAGAAATTCATTTCAGGCTGCTTTGATTACGACACACCATTCCACATACGCACAAACCAAAAACGAAGTATTCGCTCGCCATTCACTGGTCACTAGGAAGCAAGAGGCCGGGACAGCCTAAACACGTTTCTAAAGACTCAAACTACTGACCGAAGGGATTGCAAATTTTCTCCTAACTGCCACACGTGTTACGTATAGCAAACACGTCTACTATATCCTGTCCTATTCTCCGTTCCCCCTAAGGAGTGGAAAAAACTACGTGGAGGTCAACAGATGACGTGGCAGCAAGGAATGAGAAAATGTACAGTAGACTTAGGAAAAGTAGGTGCCTCACGTCTTCGTGGTTGGGGTCCAAAAGATCCGTCTACCAGTCGGCTAGAGACACTGAAGGATATGGCTGCGAACCGCGAACAGTGGCGATCGTGTTGTCACTCTCCATCGAATCAGAATGACTGATAGATGTGCGTTTGTACAGTTAGACTGTGTATTCCGTGTGTTGGCTACTAGGGCATTCTTTCATTTTCCCACCGTGTAGGTCCACTCCCTGTTCATCTTGTATATTCATACTTTCTACTTCTGCGTACAAAATGGTGAGAAAGGCAGTGGTCAGTGGGGCTTGCCCTACTGTTTAACGCTGTACGATGATGATAAAGAACATCTGCATAATGCTGTATGGGACGCTTTTGTCACCGGAATGTCCTATCAATATATATCTAGCTAGCCATGTTGCACGTAGCAATAGAAGGAATGAATATACATGGTGGACAGGGAGAAGACCTACACAGTTGGGAAAAGGAAAGAACTCCAGGTAGCCAACACACAGGATACACAGTCCAACTGTACAAACACACATTGATCAAGCATTCGGATTTGACAGGAAAAGACAACACGATCGCCACTGTTCACGGTCTGCTGCCATATTCTTTAATGTCTCCAGCCAACTGGTTGAGGGATCTTATTGATCCAAACCATGATGACGTGAGGCACCTACTTTTCACAAGTTCACAGTACCCGATTTTTGACCTCAACATTAGTCACCCGGTCATTCCATCGAGTCTTAGCGATACTACGCAAACACAGATGATCGAAAACCTCAAGACGACGAACATTTTCCGCAGGTAAACTCCATGTCTCGCAACCAAACAACAAAAACTGAACGCACCGAGGCACAGCACACACGACCTTTCAACTTCAACAAAATATCAGGCCGGTGCCACAAGTGATTCAGTCCAGCTACCGCCCCTCAAGCCTTGGATGCACGCGTGCTCACCCCTACAACAGTGCTCCTATCTATCGTCATGTTGATGCCGAGGTAACTGAAGCGATCGACAAGTGTCAGCACCTTCTTATCGAGCATCAAGCTCGGAATCGTTGACGTCCAGTCTTGCAACATCACTTTACACTTTGAAAAAGCAAAGCGCATGCCAAATGGAACTACAGCTCTTGCAAGTCTGTCTAGTGCACGTTTCGCATGTTCTGTGCATTCGAACAAGCAGACAAGGTCGTTCGCTTAATCTAGGTCACAGCTTTCCACCGCGTTCCAGTTGGACGACCACATCATGAAGGTCTAGTAAGCTATTCTCTATCATACCGTCGATCACGAAGTTGAACAGGAATGGCGAAATAGAACATCCTTGTCAAAAACCGCTGGTCGTTACGAATGGAGTAGTTAGCTCACATTAAACTCCTGCGTGGCCAGAAGTATGAGAATATAATGATTGCAGTAGGTTTACGAACTTTAGTGGCATACTAATTGCGCTGTTCGGTCAAGTGAATCGAGGGCACCTTTCACGTCGAGGGAAATCATCATCGTTGGTTGACAGTATGTGCGTGTGGCACGTTTCAAGTAACCAAAGAAGAGTAAAAATCTGGTCGATGCATCGTCGACCTGGGCGGAATCCAGCCTGCTGTTCGCGGGCGTTCCTCTCGCGAGTGGGTGTAAGACGGTACAGCAGAATCGAGGTTAGTACTTTGGTGATTATGGGAATTAAGCTAATCCCACGATGATTACTACAGTCATTGCGCATTCCCTTCTTGAAGATGGGAGCAATCAATGACTTGCTCCATATTAACGGAATACGCTCCGAGTTCCAAATGTCACGGAGCAAGGTCGTAAGTGCTTTTATCAAATAATTTTCACCCAGTTTGAAAAGAACTGGGGGAAGTTCGCCGAGACTGGCCGCTTTCCCACGCTTTAGTAATCGAGTGTACGACTTCACTTCCAATTCCGATAGGGGCTCAAGTGATATCACCCAAGGAGTCGCAGTTATTGACACACACGCGGCCAGCTAAACTGTTTCTTGGAGTATTTGGTCCAACGGCCGAGCCTTTGCTGTTTGCCATGGATGGGTTCTCCATTTCTATCGCAAATCGTTTCACTGACCGGGGTTCGCCGTCCACCGGTGTCGCGACAAAGTTTAACCCAGTATTTGATTGTTACCTGAAGCAACTGCTATTTCCATTTCTTCGGCTACCTTGACCCACTAATTTTCGCGGTCATTCTTAAGGCTTTTCGTAACTTGATTTTGCAGATGTCCTTATATTTTATTCATCTCTTCACTTTTCGAGAGCTGACCTGTTTGCTCTATTAGACTGATCGACTTTTGCGAAATCTAATATCTCTGATGGACATTGGATCTGGGACCGCGGGTGAAACTTTCTGTCATGAGCACAGCCCGTTTGATATGGGCCCAATGTTCATCTATATTATTCTGTTTGTCGTGGATCCTAGCTCATGCGCTAACTTCTGTTCATAACGGATGCGCACTTCTTATCACACGAACGTTGTACGGCTAACCGAGTTTGCGGTTTGAGTCGATGACCATGTAGCCAGAATGAAAACCGCATTAAAACTAATGCATGGCCCGACTCAATATACATGAACCAGTAGGATCTACAGTTCTGGACAGAGCTGCAGCACCAGTACCACACTGCGATATGATCGATCTGGCTCAGAATACATGTCGCGTTAGAGTGCTATTTTGTCGTGTGACACGAGCTGAGTCGGAAATTCGTACTAGACAAGAATAACCGATAATCTGCAACAAATTGCAGAAGCCTATCTTACTTTTACTCTCATGAGGCTATCTCTGCTCACGAACGGCGGTCAGAGGCGAGATCAGAACACAGGGAAATCCAGTTCTGGTTCCAAAGACGAGCACCATCAACAGACCGGAGTCCCAATCGCTCGATGTCCGACTTGACAGTGATGCTCCACGTTTTCAGCTGTCCTCCAAGGCAGCAGCGCCAATCTTGGCATGGAACAGGTGACAAGCAATGTTTTGAGATCTCGATGTTCGGGCGTCGCAGGATATGCCCGAACCACTGCAAACGTCACTGCTGAAGGAACACCAACAACTTAATTATGTGGAAGCATCGTTCTCTCATTGTGTCGTTTGATATCTTATCGCGCCAGGTCACTTTGAGGAACATTCGCAGGCGCTGGTGATCAAAGACTTTTACCTTTCTGGTGTCCTCGACGCGTATTGGCCAAGTTTCGCAACCGTAGGTCAATACGAGGCGGATTTTGGGTCGGAAGACGCGGACTTCGGTTCATGGGCTGATTTCATTTGGCATCCAAAGTGACTTAAGTAGCTGCGATAATGCTTTTCTGTTGCAGTCGCTTTGCACTTTGATTTTGACTTTGGCTTGGCCATTTGGGAGGATCGTGAAGCCGAGGTATATGAATACCAGCATGTGCCTAAATAGCCTGCTGATGACGTATATTTGTTGTGCGGAATGTAAGCGTTGGTCCAGAAGATCTTAGTCTTTGATGTATTGACTTCAAGTCCCACTGTTTACGCGAAAATTACACGATTCAGAGTTAGCAGTAAATAATATCAGTATCAGTATATTCAACCACTAACCTCGTACCTCTGTGCTCTGGTTTCGGTTACTACCTTCCGGCATCGTCCAGTGATAAGGATCCAAGAGGTCAAAGTATCAAGGGGAAATCAAGATGACAAAGAAAGAGTCAGTTACGCCACTGACCGCGACACCTAGCCATATCACTCAATGTCTCCAACCATTCAGTGGGCGGATCACGTGGACCCCAACCTGGAAGTCCAACACTTCCTACTCGGCCAAGTCCACTAGTCAAGGTTTTCTACCTTTTTGCAATGTCATGGACTGCCACCCCAAACTACCTTCCAATCAGCACCCGCCTTAGAGAACAGCGCATGCTGAGGAAATCTATCGGTGGGCATGTGTAACACATGGCCCAACCACCTTAACCTGAAGATCGACGGAGGATTATCAAATACACACGAAAAGATGATTTAGAGGATACTGCCAAACACCTCAACACCAAGATCAAAACATGCCATGCTATTGCAGCTATAGATCGGGAAACAACATTTACACCTGGGTCCTATAAGAGGAAATTCAGCGACGAGTTTGTCAGACATTTGTGTAAAGTGGTGGACGAAAACCCCATAAGCACATTGAGGCAGTTGAAGGAGAGGATGGAGAAGGATTTCCCAAGCAAAACAGTCAGCAAGTCTTCTATTGATCGATTGCTGGATGGATATCACTCCTCAATTAGGAAGCTGACTATCCAACCAGTGGAACGAAAGTCAGATGCAGTCAAATCTAAACGCACGCCCTTTTCGTAGCTGTGGGCTCTCAAAAGTAGGTAGTAAAGCCATCGGAAGTCTATCGTCAATTAAAGGACCTAAATTGAACATATTAGCTTGTTCATTTATCGCCAGTACCTTGAAGTATGAATGTCATACAAAGATAACATGGCATTTTTTAATGAGTTTCTGTCATGCCGCTCAGCGTGGGTTGCTACTGAGCAACCTGATGTTTCAGTAGTATTTATCTTGGACAGTGCGCCCGTTCATCGGAGGGCTATGGACGCACAATTACATGCCAACCGCCAAATACGTTTTCTCCCACCGTACAGTCCATATTTCAATCAGCTAGAAGAGGCACTCACTGGATTCAAACAGGTGACATGTTTGCTACTTTAATTTGTTTACATTTTTTAGTACATTAGGAACTGGTTCACTGGAAATTTGACAGTGATAGGGGCTGTACCTTATGGCTCGACGATACGGGCAAATGGTTTAAACCTTTTCCAATCAATTTGCCGTGCAGCATTTGATGCCATTACCACGGTCAACTGCGCAGCATATGATCGTCACACTTTCTTATTTGTTCCGTCAGCTTTGCAACGCCCATCTTTGTAAAAAAAAATGTTCCAATATCTCTTGATGTCATTATATTCCGATACTTTTCACTTGACCGGTTTGCAGCGGCATGGCTAAAGGTTGTGCGTCAAGGCTAATGAATGATGGGTCATGGGTAAAGCTTGTGCATCAAGGTTAAAGAATGATGGGTCATGACTGAAGCTTGATGGAAAAGGGTGTAGAGTGACTTAACAACGTTCCGAATAAGAAGAGTCAAAGACCTGAGAATAAGCTTCATTCCACAAAAAACTGAGGTATGCAACCTGGCAGGTAAAAAGAGAAGTGTTAGGATGATAAAACAACCAGATAATTATACAACATACTGTAACGCATCACGAGACTGCATCTCGACGTGATGTGATGGCTTGTGCACCTCTATGACCCAAAGAGCTATACAGGATGGCTTCCTTAAGCCCGAGACGCAATCATGTCTGTATATAATATGATTCGTCATGCAGCTTGAACGCTCAACTCACCATTGAAAACCATGGAAGCACTGTACAGCTGTTTCATCCTTGTTGGGAATCATCAGCGTTCAAGCTGCATGATGAATCATATTATATACAAATCTAATCTCCTACAACTCAATTGCAAACAGTAACCAAGCTCTGTAGGTTGTTCATAACGGAATGCCTTCGTTGTACTTAGGCCCCTACAGAGAAGTCATCCATCATAGGAGTCGATCGCTGTGTGGGAAGCGGGTTGTTACCGTTCAAAGCCAGTGACGGAAGGGTGCTATATCATGTAGTGTAGATGTTCAACAAACCATTGAGAGCCAGCCCGGATAGCCTTGTGGTTAAGGTGTTCGATTCACAATCGTTCACCCCGGGTTCGAGTCCCCGTGGGGGCTCGGTGGATGTGCACTGCTGATGATTCCCAACAAGGATGAAACAGCTGTACAGTGCTTCCATGGTTTTCAATGGTGAGTTGAGCGTTCAAGCTGCATGATGAATCATATTATATACAAATCTAATCTCCTACAACTCAATTGCAATCATGTCTGACGGGTAAATGGGTAGAGGTCAGACAAAGTCCAGTTTCCTGGTCCTCCAGGTTGGGGGTCGACTTGAGCTGGCAATTCAGACCGTAAAATCAATGGAAGAATAATTGATCCAAGCAAATGGGCTTCCACTCAGCTACCCCCTGTCTTTTGGATAGGTTCTCGTTAGAACTAAAGGCTTTGGATGAGAACCCTAATCGTTCTCTCGCTTTGTGGCTGGACACCCTAGCTGTACCCGTCCAACATCTCCCATAAACTGCACGAATACAAAGAATTCCATACTGCATCGGTCGTCGCGCAGGATAATCAGCCTCTGAATCTCGGCTCCTTCAACGTGCGTACACTCACGCAGGTCGGTCAACAGGCGTGCCTAGCCCTCACAATAGATTCTCTGAAGATTGATGTATGCTACGTAAGTGAAACGTGTATCCAGGATTCGAGCAGTGTGATTCAACTAACTGCTCCTGGTATCTCATCGAGGTATTTTCTGGGCACTTCAGGAGACGAAGTAGCTAGAGCTGTGGGTCAACGTGGTGTAGGAATAGTCTTAAATGGTAAGTTTGAGGCTGCCCTTTTAGATTGGATCCCTGGTAACAGTTGTTTATGTGCTGTGAGATTCCAGGGATCAGTCGGCGTTAGAAAGGATAGTTGTGTTAAGCGAAATTTGTTTGATCTCAGCAGACGCCCCAACAGACTGCAGCTCTGACACGCAGAAAGATGAGTTCTACGATGAACTCGCTACCCTCGTCCGCAGCAGAAATGTTTCTGACATCGCAGTGCTAGCTGGTGACTACAGTGCACAAGTTGGCAAACAGTACGGCAGAAGCTTCTTTAAGTGGGCGTTGTGGTTTACCCGCGCAGCGCACAGATAACGGGGATAGGCTTCTCCAGTTTTGTGCAGACAATCGATTGTTCATGTCCAGCATCAATTTCCGACACGGCTCAAGTCGCACAGCGACATGGCTCTCTAACTCTATAGGTACCTTCAGTCAGGCTGATCATATCGCAGTAAGCTACCCGTGGCGCAGTTCGGTTCAGAACTGTAGATCTTACTGGTCCATATATGTAGAGTCGAACCGTGCTTTATTTATAGTGCCATTACCTCTTCAGCCTCATGGTCATCGTCGCAAACCGCAAACTCGGTTAGCCGTACAACGTTTGTGTGATAAGAAGTGCGCACTCGTTATGAACAGAAGTTAGCACATGAGCCAGGATCCACGACAAACAGTAATGTAGATGAGCATTGGGCCCTTATCCAACAGGCGATGCACGTTGCAACAGGTTCTGCCTGTCGTCCTAGATCCGATGTCCATCAAAGACGCTGGATTTCGCAAGAGTCGTTGAGTATAATGGAGCAAAAGCGTCAGCTCTCGAAAAGTGAAGAGATGAATAAAATATAAGGACATCTGCAAAATCAAGTTACGAAAAGCCTTAAGAATGACCGCGAAAATTAGTGGGTCAAGGTAGCCGAAGAAATGGAAATAGCAGTTGCTTCAGGTAACAATCAAATACTGGGTTAAACTTTGTCGCGACACCGGTGGACGGCGAACCCCGGTCAGTGAAACGATTTGCGATAGAAATGGAGAACCCATCCATGGCAAACAGCAAAGGCTCGGCCGTTGGACCAAATACTCCAAGAAACAGTTTAGCTGGCCGCGTGTGTGTCAATAACTGCGACTCCTTGGGTGATATCACTTGAGCCCCTATCGGAATTGGAAGTGAAGTCGTACACTCGATTACTAAAGCGTGGGAAAGCGGCCAGTCTCGGCGAACTTCCCCCAGTTCTTTTCAAACTGGGTGAAAATTATTTGATAAAAGCACTTACGACCTTGCTCCGTGACATTTGGAACTCGGAGCGTATTCCGTTAATATGGAGCAAGTCATTGATTGCTCCCATCTTCAAGAAGGGAATACGCAATGACTGTAGTAATCATCGTGGGATTAGCTTAATTCCCATAATCACCAAAGTACTAACCTCGATTCTGCTGTACCGTCTTACACCCACTCGCGAGAGGAACGCCCGCGAACAGCAGGCTGGATTCCGCCCAGGTCGACGATGCATCGACCAGATTTTTTACTATACGGCAACTACTTGAAACGCATCACACGCACCGTCGACCGACAATAATGGCTTTCCTAGACTTGAAAGGTGCCTTCAGTTCAGTTGATCGAGCAGCGTTTTTCAGTGTTCTTCATCGAAAAGGTATGCTTCGAAAGTTCGTGAACCTACTGAGATCCTTGTATTCTCATGCTTCTGACCGCGTAAGGGTTTACGGTGAACTCTCCGGTCGGTTCGAAACGACCAGTGGTGTTCGACAAGAATGTCCCATGTCTCCATTACTGTTCAACTTTGTCATGGACGAAGTAATGAAGAGTGAGTTGCAAAATCTTCAGGATGTAGGCACCGAACTAGTAAATCGTGAAAAGCTATGCGACCTGGAATAAATGGACGATTTTGTCTGCTTGTTCGAATGCACAGAACATGCGAAACGTGCACTAGACAGACTTGCAAGAGCTGTAGTTTCATTCGGCATGCGCTTTGCTTTTTCAAAGTGTAAAGTGATGTTACAAGACTGGACGTCAACGATTCCGAGCTTGATGGGGAGGTGCTGACACTTGTCGACCGCTTCAGTTACCTTAGCAACAGCTTGACGACAGATGGGAGTACAGTAGTAGAAGTGAGCACGTGGATATCCAAGGCTCGGACGGAGTATGCTGGACTGAATCACTTGTGGCACCGGCCTGATATTTCACTAAAGCTGGAAGGTCGTGTATACTGTGCCGCAGTGCGTTCAGTTTTGTTGTATGATTGCGAAACTTGGAGTCTGCTTGCGTAAGACTCCATCGTGTTCAGGTTTTCGACCACCGATGTTTACGTAGTATCACTAAGATTGTGTGGAATAGCCGAGTGAGCAACACTGAGGTCAGAAATCGAGTATTGCGTACTAATTCAGAGAACGTTCTGTTACAGCGTATCCAACTTAGTAGACTTGGTTGGTTGGGGCACGTTTCACGTATGGCAAACACGTCTACTATATCCTGTCCTATTCTCCGTTCCCCCTAAGGAGTGGAAAAAACTACGTGGAGGTCAACAGATGACGTGGCAGCAAGGAATGAGAAAATGTACAGTAGATTTAGGAAAAGTAGGTGCCTCACGTCTTCGTGGTTGGGGTCCAAAAGATCCGTCTACCAGTCGGCTAGAGACACTGAAGGATATGGCTGCGAACCGCGAACAGTGGCGATCGTGTTGTCACTCTCCATCGAATCAGAATGACTGATAGATGTGCGTTTGTACAGTTAGACTGTGTATTCCGTGTGTTCGCTACTAGGGCATTCTTTCATTTTCCCACCGTGTAGGTCCACTCCCTGTTCATCTTGTATATTCATACTTTCTACTTCTGCGTACAAAATGGTGAGAAAGGCAGTGGTCAGTGGGGCTTGCCCTACTGTTTAACGTTGTACGATGATGATGATGATGATGAAAGCAACAGTGTCGCATATGTGTGGAACTAACGCCGCGTTTTTTAAAGCCCCCTGCATAACCTGATGAGAGTTACGCAACTGTTTGAGACTCAACACTGACTTAAAAGTTCCTCTGCCCTCATCCACACGAAATAAATGTATGCTTGTTGTAATCGACAAATATCCACATTTTTTTTCTCTAACCCGTATTCTCTTATAAACTTCGTGACAGTCATTTCTTGTCTAGCAAATCTGTTCTCAGTTTTTGGTTTACCTCCTTACATACACCCTGGTGTCAGCTTTGTGTTCACTTCTGAAGAACTACAACTGAAACGACTTTCCCATGAGAACGGCGTGGCTACAGACAGAACTACGCAAATAAAATTCATGATGTAGCGGTCAGGTTGAACGATTAAATGGAATATTATGGAAAACTATCAGGCTGGTTACACAGTACAAAGATTTGGCAGTCACTTCAAGGGAATGCGTTTTTCTAGACGCGCTGCAGTTCATGAGATCCCTTCTCTGTAGTGCAACGAACACAACCACATACAGAAGAATATTTCCCTACAACATGAAATGGTCCTCGGGGATTTCACTCCGCAAATGGCTCACAACTACTGGTGCAGTACTACTGTGACAAAACATTCGCCAGAGAAAGTAAGGCCTCTCAGAGGATGAAGCTGATCTCACTTACTGCAATCCTCCATGCGCACATACTCATCATCGAGACGGACGTGAAGATATGGTTTCACTACGACACTTGACACTGTCGAATACCCGTCCAGAAGAACCCTTGATGGGTAACACTAACTTTTCTAATGAGGAACCTCCAGAAATATCAAACATTGATGAGTGCACTGATGACACAGACTCTGACACGTGATCTACTACTGACGAAATCGCTATCAAATAACAACGCATATATTCCTATTATTGGAGGAATTTAGTAGCACAGTCATTATTCACTGTATTGAGTCGCACTCATCTACACTCCCAAATGATTGACATTCTTCTGGTCGGGGGGAATACTATAAACACTTCTGGTTCACAAACTTTGCCTTGAAGTTGTTTACGTCCGGTAAATCATTTGATACGTGTTCTCTTTTACGTTTTAGCGTATGCGACGTTCTCAGATGAATGAAACCTAACCCCTACGGCGATTTTTCCTCACTCGTTATCATGTCTGTTGAACCCGTAAACGTCCCTCTACTAGCACTACAAAAGGTGATAAGAAACATGCGCGTATGCTCTTCTGCGGTATGACTTTCCCGGACTCAAAGACAAAGTGGAGATATCATCTGGTGGTACGTGACACATTTACTATATATGGGCTTGCTGTGGCGAAGATCCAAGCATACCCATTATTAGCCTATTGTCGCCTGATTGTAAATCAAGTGCTACAAAATCTCCCTGACACCATCAAAAAGAAGAGCTTTAGTAAACAGGAGGTAAACCAACTTCTGGATAACGGTATTGTTGAACATTCAAACTCTCCTTGGAGGGTCCAAGTTCTGATTACTTAAAGTGTCTATCACAAAGAGCAATGGTCGTCGATTGTAGCCAGACAATTAACCGTTTCACACGAACGGACCCTTAATTGCCCCAAAGAATCGACCAGATGCAAAGAGTATTGCTCGTTTTGCGGTGCACAGTACTCTTGATGCCAAAAGCGCTTACCACTAGGTACCCACTGCCGAACACGAAAAACCCTTTACCGTACCCTTGTACCCAATCGCATCTCTATTGGATACCATTTGGGGCTACTGATTGTGTAGCTTGCTTCTAAAGCACTACATACAACGCTCCGCGAACTGAGGGGTACATGCACTTACGTCGACAAAGTCACCGTGTGCGGTGTGACCATGGATGATTCCCATCGCAATCTCAAAGGTTACGTGAGAATCACAATCAAATGCGACACAACGGCAAGCGCATGAAAAGCAGTGCCACAAAGGAAATTAAATCCCTTAGCTATGAAGCAACGCAGAAAATAATAAGTCGTGGCAGTGCCCTCTGCAGATTGGTGAGAAGTTTCGTGTAAGAGAACGCTTGCCAAGATAACCAACATTTTCGAGCACCACCGGTGATCATCCAAGATCATTTAT
This sequence comes from Fasciola hepatica, assembly GCA_948099385.1. Lineage (NCBI taxonomy): Eukaryota > Metazoa > Platyhelminthes > Trematoda > Plagiorchiida > Fasciolidae > Fasciola > Fasciola hepatica. The sequence goes on along the minus strand of CANUEZ040000043.1, from coordinate 30,419,133 downwards.
TTCATGGAAACTCATTGTTTGCCATTGATCACCAGCGGCCGTTCCATGGCTAGGGGGCGCACCCGGTAGCACAGCTCTGCTCCACTAACTGAGGCGCTCGTGAAGGTGCCGCTTGCGATACCCATGAAGCCGACTCCTGCACTACAGCAGTCCTAACATATGATTAGGAAACTGAGTACGGCAACTCATTGATCAAAGACATATTACCGTGCTAGCACTAAACAGCACAAAAGGAAAACGTTCACTTTACAGAGGACTATACTCCCCTTTGTAGCACCCAGCCGGCTCGTAACATCGGTTTGCGATCGGTTTTCGGTAGGTTTTTCATCGGTTTATTTAGCTGTTCTACACGGATGAAAAATGAATTGATACGAAAGAAATTGACTACCAAAGTAATGTGTAATGCTTGGTTGGCGTTTTACTTAAATGTACTGGTTTAATTCATCGAAATGTCCCGGAAACCTCAGTATAGATCGCTCTATTTTACTCCCTCGAAATGGGTGAAATAAGGACATTACTCGGGAAATCATAAATTTGGAAATAGAAATGAGCATCGTATTACGTAATTTGGGTTGTTGAAAGAAATCAACGAAGCATATCACGTATTTCAGACGATTCGCAAAAACCGCTCGAAAACCGGCCAGAAACCGCTCCGAAACCGATCGGTTTTTACTATCACGCCGATCGGTGTTCGAGCGGTTTCTGAGTGGTTCGCGACCGATTTTCTGGACGGTTTCCGAGCGGTTTGTGTCAGTCGTTTGAAGCACGTCATATACTTCGTTGATTTATTTCACTAACCCAAATTACGTAATACGATGCTCTTTTCTATCTATCACTTCATGATTTTTCGAATAATTGTCCTTATTTCACCCATTTCGAGTGAATAAAATAGAGCAATCTATACTGAGGTTTTCGGGATATTTCGACGAATAAAACCAATACATTTAATTAAAACGCCAGCCGAGCATTGCACATTACTTCGGTCTTGAATTTCCTTCGTATCAATTTATTGTTCATCGATGTAAAATGGCTACTAAACAAACCGACCGAAAGCCGATGGGCGTGGTAGTAAAAACCAATCGGTTTCGGAACGGTTTTACTGCAAGGGCTATTGTAAAAGATGCCATTAAAGAACGCTCAAGTTCACGAGTTGCCATACGGGTGGACAGCTATTTGTGAGCGTGATTTGTGATTTACAGACTGGAGAATAACCTATGTAATTCTTAACTACTTCACTCTTCAGGCTTCTTTAATAAGACAGGGATCGACCCGTACGACCTTTATCACTTTAAACTACTGTAATCATGTCTGAGCACAGGAGGTCCTGGGAATTATTATCTGTATGTTTCCAGTTAAGGTGACAACTCTTGCAATCTGAGGATCACACCACAATTTTAATCAACTTAAATTTGTCCGCGGAGCATGCTATCAACCGACAACGCCAGTCATAAGGATTAACTTTTCGTTGTTACCAAGGGTAAAATTCAGGCACGTCGATCGCGGTCTGTCTAATATCCACATTATGGGGAAAATAGTAAACGACCTGAATGGAAATCAGTGCGTGTTTAATAATGAACACGGGCTCAATGCATTTGACATAAAAAACCTGTGAATAATAGATCTTAGTAAAACAGAGTAAACCTATTGTTTTCAATAACAAATTTAAATCTAGGCAACAACTGCAGTATAACAAAGAACCATTCTCGACCTCATCACCAAAATTCTACGGCACTCCGCAGGCCACCGAGGACTGCGGGGTAGCGTCGCAACCCAAACGACCGCCCAAATCAGGTCTAGTTCAGTTCAGTTCAGTTCAGTTTGCACAGGACAGCTCAGTTGTCTTGAGTCTTGAAGCCATGAAGTAATATACTGGTGTGAGGCGAAAGCCTGAATGTTCCCAGATCTTGTGATTATCTTGTTATCTGAATGTCGCCTGTGGGCTGGAAGATAGTTCACTGGATAATGGGGAAGAGGGGAAATGTATCAAAAAGCAAATGTTGATAGTGTCTTGCATCTGGTATTGCCAGCAAACTGGAAGATGCGAAAGGGTTCGGAACATTATTCTTGACTGCTTCTTGCGTCTCGAGCTGTCGGTGATCTGGAAGGTAGACCGCTGGACAGTGGGAGAGAGTTCAGTTTTGCGGCAGTCCGTTCAGCTTAATTGGCACGGAAGATCCCGTCAGAAGAAGTCCGTGGAACATCAAAACGGAAGCGTCCAATCACTCGAGAGGTGTTGGTGTAAAGCGTCATTCAGGTGTCGAGACATGAATGGGGAGATGATGAATGTCACGGTATAAAGCCGTTTCCTGTCAGAATTGATAACTCTCTTCCATTGTAAAATGTTGACCGGCTTTGCTTCTTTCCACTGCAATTTGTTTAGTACCGCTAATTGATTTAACTTATTGAGTTGGCCCATCGGTCATACATAAACGTTTGTGAGCCGCAGTTCCGTCAGTCCTTCGCCGCGTGTTGTGCGGCACGCTGTGCCTTCGAGCGGTGGTGCGCTTACCTGCGGCGTATGCGGAAAAGGAGGGCCGCCGATGGACTTGGGCGAGGATATCCGTTGGGTCAAGTGTGCGACTCGCGGACGGGGGACACATTTCCTTTGCGCAGCATTTCACAATGAGGACTACCGTTGTGTTCATTGCACGGTCTTGGCACGTGAAAGCACCTTAAGGCCCTTTTCGGAGCCGCGCCATACTGATTGCCATCTCTTCTCTTACTTTTTACGAATGTGGTAAAAATGGGCACACGAATCTCATTTCGTATGCGCAACCAAGTGATGGGACTCATATAGTGGTAGTTTAGTGGTTGAGGTCCAAACGATCGAGAATACTATGCAGGTATTTTAAACGACTGAACGAAATTGGAATAATTGGCGTGTTAGGGATTTTTCTTAATGAGTATCTTTACGTAAGGACAATGAGTAGAATATTTCACTCATTGAAAGGGCATGAATTAGAGCTGTCTGGAACTTGGTATTTCAGGGCCTTCCAATGTATTAAACATTGCCTGTATATTACCAGAGGGCCAAAGTAAATATAATCTATCTAATATTTCCTTTTTCAGTGAACGACAACACCGTTTCGTAGATAATTTCTTGAGTTTCCTAGACTACAAGCCAAAGCAATACTGGAATTTTTAAACTCTATTCTACTAGTACTAAAAAAACAGAACTACGCGTGAAAAAATACGTAACCATAAACTAAAACCTAACTTCCATAACCAAAGTGCACTATGTGGATCAGTTCCATATCATTGGATTGATTATTCTGTTCGGCCTCCTGCTGCATAAACAGTAACCACCTTAGAAACGGCGGTTGCTTGGATTTTTTCTTTGGACTGATAGGACGCTACCCGTCAAAATAGTTAGGTTTTTGAACCGCGCGCCACGCGCGGCCTTGCCACGCAGGTCGAAAAAGAATTCAGTTTGCACAGGTCAGGTAGTGGCCACGTCCAACCGAACTTCCAGAATTCCTTCTATGGTATGTACACTGGGTAGGCACCCACCAGTGAGCAGTTTATTTTTTATAGTCCTTGCTCAAATAAAGGGAAGGTAAGGCCTCACCACCTATCAACTGTGAGAGCCTCTACGCACCGTGAGTGCCCACTAAGCCACCACGTAACAAATGGACACGTTCAAATTTTCAGAGTCTTTCACCTGTTTGCTACCTCCATAGGGAACGGGCCTTGGTAGTGTGAAACCCTCAGGCCTGTCGCTGTTCGTGTCAACAAGTGGCTGTTCCCATCACTGAGAGGTAAGTCTCACCTCTGTGCCTAGTTCACGCAAGCACAAGCACACTATACACTTAATCCAAATATCTCGTAATTATGGACAAGCGTCTGCGGTCGTATACGTAGGCACACAGTTGACGTTTGCTGTGCCTCACCCCAGACGGCACTGACTAAGCAAATCTTACAGTGTGTTGCTCGACCTTGCCCGGTTTAACCCTTTGTACGGTTGTCTTATGCCTCCTATCACGTATATTATTGACTCACTCACTAGCTGACTCGTTCGCGCTCTCACTTGTATGCCCGCACTCTTCTTTCCGTACTTTACTACTAAATGCATGTTTACCCGTACAAGTGCGCCTTCATTCTGCTTACCAAACTTAGGACTCAACAGCGGGCATCCCATTTTGCACACCACAATATCTTTTCTACCTCTGGTACATCTGCCTACAGGAAACGGTACACACCAGGGTAGCGAGACTTCTGAGTCCCAAAATATCACACTTTAGTCATGTTTCCGTCAATTCAATGATTACTCTGTTCTAGCCACCTCTAGTGCCTCCTGCTCGCCCCATTTGATCAGTAATCGACGTACGTTGGTCAGCGACTGCTTGGTGGATGATGTCCGGTCGCTCACACCCGAAGGTCCCCTACTGATGCTCCCCGAGAGAGTTCGCCCGCAGTAGCGGTATCCAGCCTATTTGTAGTCTCCTCCAAGCGGCACGAAAATCCGGGGTATAAAGGTTCTACTCACCATTATCCCTTCTACTTCGAATTCCTGCAAATGCCCGACGCTTTTATCGACGTACCTTAAAAGAAAGGTCTCGGGAAGGCCAACAGGCCCTCCTGTGCGAAGGTGGGACAGCCTTAGAAATTCTCTTGCTCGCCCGTGACAACTAAGAGCAACTTTCGGTTTCCGCGGATTTTCGGACACTTGAGCCTCGCCGAGTCGGAATGCAGCTCTGACTCGGACTGTTGCTGTCTCTTCTGCTTCGTGTTCCGCAAGCTCTTTATTCAGGATTAGCCTGAGCTTCATCAGATCATGATCCAATCTACCCCGCGGGGTTTCTGCGGTAGCTTTTGGAATACCAAATGACAGGAAGCATAGTTGTCGGGGTGGGGCAACCTTCTTTGGGATCGCCGTAGCCTCTTCCCACTAGTATGTGTCCTCCCGAGCGTCAATCAGTAAATTCGCTTGTCTTGGTGGTTTGACAGCCAGTGGTCGACACAAAACACTGCCTGCTGTCTTAGGCGGAGGACCGACTTTGTTATTTTCTCCTTCTTTTTGCGGGGAACCACAGAAGTCCTGTGAGCGACCGAGGCGTAGGACAGAGAGCGGTTTCGTTTTATGTGCATGTCTGTGGTGACTTTCTGGGGGTCATTCAAGTCAGAGGTGAGTCCGGTAGGGCAGAGGTTTGGTCACAACACAGCTGGAATACGCAACTCTTATGGTCATGTTTGAGCATGGTTTCAGCTGTCCTTATTTACCTGCTGGAACTATGGCAGCGTAAGTGAGGATCCATTTCCTATGTCCATCAAAAAGCAGGACTTTTGCTCACGGTCGTACAGTTTTCTCACAGGTTGCACAAGCATAAATCTTACTGTAATTTTTGTAGCTTTGCCTCACGAAGTAATTCTAGCGTACGAGGTCTGAGCCCGCGTACTTCCGGGTTTTGTATCTGTCTTTATTTGTTGAGGCACAGGACTGATAGAAACTGGATACTTTGGGACTACAAACGAGCGCACAAGCAGAGGGCGATTGACTAGAAAGTAGGAAAACAAAAGCATCCTTCTGTGTTTGATTTATAAACATATTTAATCCTTCTCATTCTCATTTATCACGAAGCCAAACTTGGTGAGTGAGTGCAGGAGGGAAAATAATTCAGAAAATTAAAACGGGAACATTTTCTGGCCTTTTTCCGTCTATTATTATTTATTTTTAAAGACTCGTGAAAAGGCAAGAAAAATGATACCCGAAGGCATGAATCATAAGAAGGTTAAATCAATTCGCAGGTAGACCATTGCCCAATCCCAGGTGACGATACAAACGAGCCCCAAAGTCTGCTTTTAATGATTCCTCCATTAAATCCCGTGGAAAATTATCCAACGGAGATTTAATCTTGCAGAAGAAGAAGCCTTGACCCAAGAGCTTGCAGGGGCGGGGCTTGAATAGCTTCTCACTGCGCTTGAGCAGAGATTCTATGCTTGGATGAGCAAGTAGTTGACCGGCTTTAGGCCCAAGCTCAGCTGATCCAGGATATTTCATGTCTACTTCTGTGGGGTTCAGCTCAGCTTCTACGACCTGACGACAGTCAGTCAGATAGTTTGGTTCCTTGTACTGGGGAACTGTTTGATCTCCATTTGCTTCAATTTCACGACGAGTCCTCACCATCAGATGCGCTTTCGCGACCAGTGAGGCGGTACCCATCCTGATCTTCCGATTAGTACTCAGCTCTGCTCAACCAGTCGCCTCAAATACAGACTTGGGGCAGACAAGATGAGATGAACAGAAGTGTAAAGGAGGGGATTCTACTCCCCACTCTCACCAAACATACCCTCCCGGGTGTTATCCAGTCGACACTTAAAAACATTCACCGTTTGACAAACCCCGCAGAAAGCGACTGGCTTCGGATCCTATTCCTTACGCCGTCTTCTGTGAGCCGGAGCATTTGCCATCGCAGTTCCTCATTCCCCTGAAATCTACAGGGTGTCCCAAGTCGGGCTGACGTGCCTATCTCTTTAACATTTTTGAAACCTTTATTAAGTTCCTTTTCACCCCCTTCCCAACAAGAATAAATCCAACCTCTCTAACCTCGGATCATCTCCCAGTCGCCGGCGGCCTCTAGGCCCCTTAACGACCCTCCGTTCTGCCTTCTCGAGGAATTTTGTCCCTCACGGAGGACGGACTGTGAGTCCCTAAGCTGTATTTCATTTTGGGTCTCACTGCTGCCTTCTATACTGTCCCAGGACCCCTAGTCTCCTCGAAGTCACTGCACGCCTCAGCTGGTAAGGCTATCGTGGGACTTTCCTGGCAGCACCCTCACACTGGCCACTCGGCTTGAAGTCTGCTTCGGTTACCAAGCCCAGATCCCCAACCCCCACTTTTTGAGCTAGCACCATTTGGTGACCTGGTGGGCCCATACAGAGACTGGGCCGTTGTTCTCTCCCACCAATGAGGTTTTGGCATTATCCCACTTTGAGGTAGAGATTCCGCACCACAGAGCACGCACAAAACCCATCCGGATTTCTCGGTTCGGTACCCCCTGCGGTGGCTCCGAGCGGTATGGCTTTTTCGGTGGCCGAAGCTTAGTCCAGCCTCAAAGGTCTGTTCCACTTAATCTGTCTTGCTGGTCAGAGCAGCTGTATGGAAATCACAATCAAAAACTCCCCCGACCCCCGTACTTAGCCGAATTTCAGGAGGTCGTCGTAGTGTTGGGAATCACTAAGTAGTTCGTGGCTCGAAATCACACCATTCACGGCTCACAAATATGAGAAAGCCAACCTCACTGGCTATTCGTCAGGTAAAAAATCCCAAGAATCAAGGTAAAAACAAGGTGGTTCCAGGAAGCAAATTCATGGTTTAGCCGCCAAAGCTAGGCAGTGATAAACAGTGTGAAACGGCAAAGTAATTAATGGGTTGGTCAGCAAGGTTTTGTATGAAAATGACGGAGGAAAGTCATTTGGCTTGGCGATCGTTGGTCTTCCGGCCAATAACCACGAACAACTTCAACAGCCAACACCTCTTAGAACAACAAACTTCGCGGTGACAACTTTCATCATGCTGGGAAGTCTGGCCCTTTGAATGAGGTAGATGGAGTAAACCGGTTCCATGTATGGTTGAACCTGCCAAATTGTGAGCCTCCCAAGTTTAGTGGTTCACCTCTACTGTACATTCCCTTCTTTAGACTATCTGAGATTCAGGTCTAGAGCCAACTTATGGACGACAACCAGCTTTTGAACTATTTATTTCAATCTCGTCAAGGGAAACGAAAGATGCTACCTGGGGTTGTTTACTTTCCCATGCTAATAAAGGCTGCCAGCGGGCTGGAGGTGTACCGTGAGACTGTTATGGTCAAAAACATCATACCGCACATTGCATGGCAGATGGAATGAACAGACCAGGATTGGTTGCTCAAGATCAGGATGCCTTGCCGTCTGGCGCTTACCGGCTGACCGGTGGCGTAGATGCATTAGATGAACCAGGATATCTGAGTCACCTCAGTTCCGTTCACATCATAGAGGCGGTTCTGAATAAGTTGCCCTAGTGTATGGCAGCCTATTGGGTAAAAGGGCGGGCGAGGTCTACCGGACAGGTAACGAATCTTATGTGTCAGCAGGTAAGTGCCAAGGCATTTTTGCAAGCTAGGGGGCACAGTTATGTTCTCGGTGGATGGAAGAGCGCAAGAGACACTATTGGGAGGACGGTTCGAAATATAAGAAGTTTGCACTATATATAAATGATGCCAGTTGCATTAAGTTTCATGGTAAACATAACTCATAGGACAGTTAAGCTTTTCAGGCATTGCCGCTCAAAGACTCGTGCTGTCTCGGTCCAAGCCTCCTTTGTTTGCTCACTTCCAGGTCCTCTTGTTGCTGGATAAAGTTTGAAGTAGTTCTGTGAAGAAGAAAATTGTAATCGCCGACAACATTGCTCGTTGCTTGAGATAAACAAGGTTTCGGTCTTCAATAAATCTTGCCGTCTAAGTTGCGCGGGGCTCAGTGCTAGCTTAGGGATTGTATCAGCCGTTGTTGATAATCCAAACAGGTACTTACTCACTAGTTAGCTGCTCAACACTGGTACAGATGTCCTCCTCAATCTTCGCGACTCCGCTGAAGGTTTAGGTCCGGTAAGAGAGACAGCTAAATGGGCTAGAGCACGCCCACTGGGAACTCTTTACTGCGCTTTGAAATGGTGGAACTCTGATTTAAAGTCTTTCCATGGCAAAGTGGTGGTCAGAAAGAGGCTGGCCTGCACCTCTCAATCAGTCCCGGACCCACATACCATGGCAGCCAGCCAGAAAGCTTTGTTAGGGCGGGGCCACTCCGTTGAAATATAGCTCTCAGTTATTTTAGACTCAGCAATTCGAGTGTTAATTGGATCAGATGTCCTTTCTGCTCACCGGGTTTAATAGCGGAAGTTCTAAGGGGTCATACGAGGCCCTTTGGATAATATTTGTTAGGGTAAATTTAACAGATGTTCCGTACACCATCTTCAGGATGTTGGAAGTAACCTCCGAAAGCTCTGAGATAAGGATTTCGATGAGAGGGATCCGTTGGGAAACTCCCTGTCTATGGAGAGCGAGGGGGCCACGGAAGTTCGGGGGAAGTTGTGGAGGCTTGAGAATGGATAACTTCGTGTTTCTTTGCCACCGAAAGGCGATAGACTAGTGAAGCCTTGCAATAGATTGGCTGCTCTTTGTTGTTTGAGGTTGTTGGGAAATGGGTTTTTCCAAGATCCACGGCATAAAAGGTAAACTTGCTTCTGTAACTGAGCGCTACACTGAACTAGGGTAAACTGTGCAAGTGCCAGAAGAGAACATGACAGATAGGTGAGTAAGGTGGTATCAGGCACACTAGGCAATGTTGAATCCCAAAATGCGTGAAAAAGTCTGCGTTGTCTTTGACAGTGCTGCAGCATCTCAGGGAGATTTATCAAATGGGCACAAAAGTACAGGGTCTAGTTTAGTTCCGAGTTTCATGGGTGTACTTCTGCGGTTTCTTCTTAAGCCTTGACCTTTGCTGCCAATATGGGAATTGGATTCCTACGAGTAAAGATGCCCCAGGAAGACCGAGATTCTCTCTATTTTCTCTGGTGGTCTGGCGACACTGTTAAGCTGAAAGAAATGCGAACGATAGTGCACTTCTTTGGAACAATTTGGTCGCAGTTTTCTATGAGTCTTACTCTGAGGAAAAACCTACTTTATTGGGCATCAGTTCTTGTTAACGATATCGTTATTGGTGTTAATAGACTTTTACTTCTATATTGGCTTAACTCTCAGTAAAAATGCAACAAAACTTTGCTCTTGGTGGAGGGGTTTCATGGTCTGATAAACCCCGGTGGGTTTTGGTCACCCAACTGACTGAGCGGAGGCGATAGGTCTTAGATGCCACCCCGGTTTATGCGAGGAATAGAGCTTAAAAACCCCTTTGATGCAGTTAGAATTCTGATCGTAAAAACCTGTGGTTTGGCTAAGAATGTTGATCTAGGCTCCTACGAGCTACTTGTTCACTTCAAGGATTGGCCTACAACTCGAGAAGCGCTGTTGGTGCAGCTGACCACCATCTATGGTGATCTAGTTTGAGCTATTCCTTTCATTTTACCCGTGAAACTGTTGTTTGAAGATTCGTTTCAGAAAGAATTTGGTTGGGCTGAACCTTTGGGCGTGGATGTTGGAGCCAACTGGGAAAAACGTCAATATTTTGAAATAGACCAGCAGACGGATTTTGCACACTTGACCTCTAATGCAGATGTAGAAGTTCAGTCACCTTTACGTGCCATACATGTAAAGACAGGTCGTGGAAAATCCCCCCAAGATACTGCAGCCCCATGTTTTCCTTAACATCGCTCATCTATTTACACCACCGACTTGTTTTATGCACTGTATTTTCTACGAACCAAAGTTTGTTTGTTCGCGTCCAGCGCGCTGCTTTGTCATATCCTTGTTCTGGACCTGCGTGACGCACGTGCTCATCTCTCGCACGCTGCTATTCGGTTCTCGTTTTTGAGTCCTTGTGATCGCATAATTGAGGTTTGTATCTGTTTCTTGTCATTGTTCATTCAATAATTTAGTATCGTAGAACTTCACGGATAATTGCCTTCTGATTTCGGGATCCGTTGCGGATTTGGCTACGCGTTGCTCAAAGGTGTGTTACGATACTCAGTTACTCAAGTTGGAACGAGAGAATACGCAACTTGCCGAGAAAAGGATCGAAGCAATTGGAATATGGACAGAAAGCTATACAACAAGTCCTGAGGAGGATCTGGGTACTTTTGATTCTTTAGTAATGCTAGGTCACATAGTCCTCTCAGTGCCAGCTCATATATTCCTTAAGGCAATATGGATTGTAAAAATGTCAGTCTATCTAAGGTAATGTTATTAAACCTAGAACAACAACTGTTAGCTGCCAGTCCACAAGCCTAGGAAGCGGAAGATATGTGTAGACAGGGCGAGCGTGAGTAAAAGACAGACGACTACGACCTGTCAGACAGATCATGACAAATTAAAATGGAGAACTCTGCGCCAGTCGTCGGATGTAAAACATGAACGCTACCAACGATCGGTCTGCGAAGAGTAGAACTGACAGTTTTCGACGGCCGATATGAAAATTACTGCAAGTTCATCAGGCAGTTCAAAACTGTCTTTGTAAACAAGATAACCGACCCTGGGCGAAGGATTCTCTACCTGACCCATTACTGTCGAGGCCGAGCATGAAAAGCTATCGATGGGTGCACCACGCTCGACGCGGAACAGGGCTACACAAGAGCAAGGAAGATTTTGAGGGACCTGTTGGACCAACCTTTCAAGGTAGCCGGTAATCTAATAGAGGATATGATGGTGTAGGCCAAAAGGACCAAGGGTGACTTCTACACAACGGCCGACCTAGTGACCAAAATGCGGAACTGTTCAACAGCCCTCTACCATTTAGGCCAGAGAGCTGACCTCGATGCAACTCACACCTCGGGGGGGGGGCATATCCCGTCACCTTTCCCCCGAACCACAGGGTCGGTGGGCGGAAGAGGCGGGAAGTAAAAGCCGAGGTCACCGTGAGGCTGACTTCGAAGACTTGACCGAGTACTTGGGCAGGCAAACCAAGATAGCCGGCAGTAGATTTGGCCGACTTATCCGGGACGGTAACCGAGTAGGCAAATCTAGCACTAGCCAAACTCAGACCACTTCACGGGAACATCAGAAATACCAGCCTTGGACCAATGCACAAGCCATTTCACGCGAGGCTCTAGCGCATCCAAGTTGAAGGTCCTGTGATGCTAGTCATGGGCTACTAGAATGCCCCAAGTTCATCAAAGCCACAATAAACAAACGTTGGGGCATGGCGAGGATGACAAGAGCGTGCTCTATACGCCTCAAAACCAAGCACCGGGCGGCAGCTTGTGGAACAAGGACCAGAAGTGGTCACGAGGATTGCGCAGGCAGAAACCACCGATTGTTACACCAAGTGGGAGAAAATACACCAGAGACGAACACCAAACCCAGTGTGATTTGTTCGACATCGCGGTCCGCCAGTAAACCAGTACGTTTGGGAGTAGTTGCCTTGGGAGTGGTGACCCCAACTGGGGTGGTCAAAGCGTTGGCTTTCGTCGACAGTGGGTCGGACACTACCCTGGTGAAAGAGCGGTTTTCCGACAAACACCGGCTCACTAAAAGTACGACGTCGTTAGCAGTAAGCACGGTGGGCGGAACACAAGTAACGACTGCCGGCAGGTTAAGGGTACGGCTCACCTCCTTAATCACTAACGAGCAAACTGAATCAACGGAGGCAATTAGGCTGGCTGGCCTCCCCGTGCGAACACCAAGGTCAAACAACGCAATTTTGGCTAGGTGGCCCTATCTGCAGGATGTAATCGTTGTAGACTGGGAAGACGATGAAGTGGACCTCCTCATCGGCTGCGACGTACCTGAGGCACATTGGGTACTTGACCAGAGAGTGGGCGACCGCCAGGCACCTTATGCCGTACGCACGGCTCTGGGATGGATGTTATACGGTCCAGTAGAAGTACGTGGTTCCGTGACGTACTTATCCGCCGAAACGGACCGCATAGAGTATCACCTGCAGCGGCTGTATGAAAAGGAGTTTCATGACATCGGAGGCGAAAGACCATTGTCGTCTCAAGAGGATCACTTAGCTTTGCAAACAGTACGGCAAGGCACTAGAGGCATTTGAAAACAGTTCGAGGTTCCCTTCCTACGGCGCACATCTGCCGACCCGTGGACTGATAACCGAAACTACGCTCTCCACCGTCTACTACGACTAAAAGAACGCTTCATTCGAGACCAGGATCTGTGGGAACGATACGCAGAATTGTTGAGGCGAAACGAAGCTTTCGGCTACGTTGAAAGGGCGCCTGCCAACACCGACGGTCGAAAGGGTATCTGGTGTCTACCTCACCATCCGGTTATCAACCCCAAGAAACCCGAAAATCTGCGGGTGGTTTTCGACTCTGTGGCCAAGTTCCAGGGCAAGTCGTTGAACGATCGCCTACTACAAGGACCTGACTGGACCACGCCACTAATGGGAGTTTTGTGCCGTTTCAGATTGGGTAGAGTGGCCTTGTCCGCCGAGACTAGGGAAATGTTTCATCAGGTGAGAATACCGGTAGAAGAACGCGATGCGTCGCGTTTCCTGTGGTGGGAAGAGAATGATTGGGACAACGCAGTGGTAAATTATAGGATAACCGTCCACCCCTTCGGAGCCATATTATCACCGTTCTGTGCGAACTACGCTCTTCGAGAATCAGCTAACAAACATGGAGATTTGGTCCACCGGTCGGTGGTAGATAGCGTCAGCAGGAATTTCTACGTCGACGACCATCTTGGGTCATTCGGTGATGCAGACTCAGCCCTAGAGCAGTTCAAAAGCCTGACGAGATTGCTAGAAGAGGGTGGCTTCCATCTAACGAAATGGACGTCGAAAGCCTCAGAAGTATTTGAAGTCACTTATTACCACGAGAGGGCCGGAAGGGCTAAATGTTTGGACGGTTCTCCACTACCTACCAAACTCACTCTTGAAATACTTTGGAACGCGAGGACGGATGGCTTTGTTTTCGAGCTGAACATTCTTGAGCTGCCAGTAACCCGTCGTGGCACACTATCAGCTCTCTCTAGCTTGTTCGATCCACTCGGTTTCTCCTCTCCCTTGCTGGTACCCGGAAAGATCCCGCTTCAGCTGCTGTACCGCAAGAAAGTCGATTGGGACCGGCCACCGGACCGAGAAGACCGGCAGAACTGGGAAGTATTTCTGAACACCTCAAAGAAGATAGGGGACGAACGGATTCCACGATGCTTGCCCCCTGGTCGTGCTACATGCCTTTTCTGAGGCATCCGAAGTCGGTTGCGGAGCGGTGGTGTACTGACGATGGTGCACAGGAGATGGACAATATGCTACGATGATTTTGTTCGCCAAAGCCCGCTTTGCCCCACTGAAGTCGGTTTCGATCTCGCGCTTTGAACTCGGCGCAGCCTTGTTAGAAGTGAGGGCGGTACAAGCTGTAAAGAGATGTTTCGACTTCTACGTTTGGTCGGCTAGTTTTTGGACGGATTAGACGATAGTACTGTACGACATTACCATCTTCAGGAGCCGGTTTAGTGCTTTCGTTTCTAACCGACTCACGATCACCCACGACGATTAGGCCATGAACCAGTGGAAGCTTGTCAGGTCTGGAGAAAACCCAACCGATGTGTGATCTCGAAGTACAATGAACTTCCGGCAACTCGACACGCGGAAGAAAGGACCGAGGCTCCTGCAGATGCCTAAACAGGACTGACCAGTGTAGGAGCTAAAACCCCCTCTGGAATTGGAACTGGAGATCAAAGGAGTAGTGATGACGGACACAGTCGTGGAAGCTACAATCATTTTGTCACCATTGGTCAGATTTTCTTTTTGGGCGAGGACACATCGCGCTTTAGTTTGATCGGCCAGGTTCAGGAGACATTTGCTATTTATGAAAGGCATCAGCCCCTACGGCCGGAAACGAGTGGGTCCGATAAGCCCCGATGAACTACAAGCCGCTGAGCACGATATATTCAAGATGATACAGCGGGAGACTTTCACCCGAGAACTCGAGAGGGCTAAAGAACCGGAGCCAATCAGCAAGGGACTATCATCCCCGACAGGCGATCTGAAGCATTTAAAACCCAAACTCAATATTGGACTGCTAGGGTACATGGTAGACTGACCAACTCCCACCTGAGCTTCGACCCAAAGTATCCTATACTGCTGACGGCAAGACAACCTGTAGTAGAGCTAATGATCCAACACGTCCACGCCGTGGAGGGACATGCAGGGGAAAGTCACGTGACGAGCGTCATCCGAAAGCTCCTTTGGTTGCTGAGAGAACGAGCGACTGTAAAACGCGTAATCCGACGTTGTGTTCAATGCACGAGACGCAATGCCACAGCGGGCAAACAACACATGGCCCCGCTACAAGAATGCTGAGTGACTTCGGGCTAGTGGCCTTTCAGTGACACCGGGTTGGACTATTTCGGGCCCTTGTGGATCAAGTGTGGGAAGAGGTCGGAAAAACGGTGCGGGTGTAACATGAAGTGATCAAAGTCACGCCTGGTGCACATGCTGTGACAACCGACTCTTTCTTACGGGCCCTGAAGCGCTCTATCAACCGAAGAGACGTACCGGCAGATAAATACTCCGGCAATGGGCCTAAATTCGTAGGCGCTCAACGGCAACTGCAGCGCTTGCACAAAAAACATGAACAGAGACGAACTGCAGAATCGAACCGTGGTCTGTGATATATGATTGCACTTAAATCTCCCGCAATTCAGTCACCGCGGCGGCGTATGAGAACGCCTGATCCGGTTCATCGGGCAAATATTGCTGTCGATCATTGGGCAAAAGCCGCCAGATGATGAAGAGTTGAGCACCATCAAGACTGAGGTAGAGGGAGTTCTGAAAAACCACCTACTGATTCCAGTAACCAACGGCGACCCCACCCATCCGGAGCTCACCCAGAACGACCTATTGACGATTAGGTCAAACGAGGGTTTCCAGGGACCGGTAAACCCTCGTGGAAGCTACCTCCATGGATGGAAGCAGGCGAACTTTCTTGCCAAGGTTTTCTGGAGGCGCTGGCTGCGGGAGTACCTACCAGCTCTGCAGGTTCGACAGAAGTGGCTGATCAAAACAAGACCATTCAAGGTTGGGGATGTGGTGATGATCGCAGACTAACACGCGCATTCTGGAACCTGGCTTTTGGGCGTAGTTATGGAAACCATTGAAGGCTCTGACGAAATGGAAAGAGCTGTGAAGGTGAGGACCGCCAACGGAACGCTAATCCACAACGCACGCAATATCAGCCTCCTCGGGAGTGAAGACGGAGAAGCCGATAACACGGAAATCCAGTAGACTGTTCCTCACTCGTCTTCGAGGTGGTTAAAGGAACCCCGTGTGTGGGGCGTTTACGACATACTGACGTACCGAATTATCATTCGTCCTGGCGCACACACGTACATGGTACACGTTTATACTTCATGACCTCCGTCAAACACGTTGCAGAGCTCACTGTATTTTTGTTGACGTTACAGAAGGCTTCTCCCATATGTGGCAGTAGTCATGATTCCATCGTACACCCTGACACATACACACTTATGTGATACACGTTCATACACCAGAACATCCATCAAACACGTTGACGGTACAGAACGATTTGGCACATGTGGTCGTAGCTGTGATTCTATCATGCACCCAGACACACACCAATCACACTTGCGTAATACAGGTTTATACCTCATGACCTCCATCGAAACAAGCCGCAGAGCCGATTGCCCCCTTGTGTCACGGACATCACGGAAGGCATCTCCAGTAAGTGATGGTCGTTACTTTTTGCCCGTATACCAAGGTGCGAACTTACCCATTACACCCACAAGCACACCCACAAAAACACTCCGCCGAGGCACAACGGCTCTCCCGAGGACAGCCCCTGTGTTCCTCCTTCGCACCCGCCATCGATCAGCCGTTTTCATGCACAGCCTAGAGTAACATCGCGTCGGTGTGGCCACCGGATGAGGTGCGATCGTCCGTGGAACGTTGACGCTGGGGCACTAGGTACGCGCCCTGAGAGCAGGCTCCAAGTAGATAGGAAGAATCAACACCCTTATGCCAAACCTTTGGCCCTGCGAATATTCGGGAAGATTTTGGTGGACTGTGCAAAGACCGGTCGTGAAAAATCCCCCCAAGATACTGCAGCCCCATGTTTTCCTTAACATCGCTCATCTATTTACACCACCGACTTGTTTTATGCACTGTATTTTCTACGAACCAAAGTTTGTTTGTTCGCGTCCAGCGCGCTGCTTTGTCATATCCTTGTTCTGGACCTGCGTGACGCACGTGCTCATCTCTCGCACGCTGCTATTCGGTTCTCGTTTTTGAGTCCTTGTGATCACATAATTGAGGTTTGTATCTGTTTCTTGTCATTGTTCATTCAATAATTTAGTATCGTAGAACTTCACGGATAATTGCCTTCTGATTTCGGGATCCGTTGCGGATTTGGCTACTCTTTGCTCAAGGATATGTTACCATGCCTGTGATATTGGCTGCGAGGAAGTGTGCTACTTTAGATTTGTGCCCGACAATTCGGAACCAAGACGTGTACTCGTGATTGTTAAGTCGTGTGTGGCTCCTATTGCAGCTGGGAATGTTTGATCAAGAGAACGACGTGAATATAAAATCGAACAGATCAACCAGCCGTGGGCCACAGACAAAAGAACAGAATGCGAATGTGCCAGAGGCTTCCCGAAGAGAACGACAAGGGGCACACGGGCTAGCAGAGGGAAAGCAGCTGAATTTCTCGCAACTACTAAGATGGCTTAGAGGAGGGGATGCCGACTGTGTGGTCAATTGGAACAGTCGGGCAGGTCAAGTAGAAATGCTGCCCAAGGGGAGCCAGCTACCATCCACTGATAGCTGGCGAAAGGGCAGTCGAAACATTCGAACAGCCGCGAGGGCAGTGTTGGTACCGCTTGGCCTGGAAAAGGGACAGTACAAAAGATTGCATTTGTTTCATGGACCGAAATTATTTGGCCACTGGTATACCCGGGTCCTTGCCAGTCTTCTAGTCCTTCTCAACCTATGACGACTGTATCTACGCCAGGGTTGGAAATGACTGCAACTCCCACCGCTGTTCTAGCAGCAGAAACGACTAAGAAGGAAACGGATTTGGAGTTGCATGATTTCCATTACTTGGCGGACCCCATCGTAGTTCGTTACGTGAGTGCCAAAAAAGGACTCTTCTCTAGCGAACCGAAAGTCCAGGAAAAGTGCCCGTCCACTTCCCTTGGCAATAGGGGCGATTTTTGAGAAGAGAGAACCCAGCCGACGCGGCTTCTCGCGAGGTGCAAGGCAAATCCGAGCAATGCTTGGCTAATTCTCACGAACTCCGTAGCGGAGCAAGATAGACTCGCGAATTCTACCACAGTGGATTCTGAAATGAACAACTTCGGTTATAGATACAAACCTCAGAATATGCTGTCCCAAGGACTCAAAACGAGGGCCAAGTTCGCGACGAGGGAAAGGTGAACAAGTAAATCACGATGGTTTAAATGGGATACGACAAAGTAGCGCGCTGAATCCGGATAAACAGAGGTTGGTGCAAGAAGTGGTGCGGAGCCCACAAGGAATGCTTGTAATCCAGCATTTTCTCGACTCCAACTTGGAGTGGTTTTCTCGGGGGACTTTCCAAATGGGACCTCTAACTGTGTTATTATGGTCCGAAGGTGTTTTGGCATTCAGGATACGCTGAGTCTCAAGTAGAAGTGCATAATAAAGTGTAGACTAAACGGTTGGAGATAAAGATGCCTGAGAAGGCTAGCGCTCTAAGCCATGGTTCGTTTCTTCCATGTTTTGAGCGCCTTTTGTGCTAGGTTATTCTTTCAGGAGTATTGCGTGGACTTACGATGCAAGCATCATCTCGTTACCCCCAGTAGGTGAAGTAACGTCTTCGAAAGCGTGTCATTTAACGGGTGAGAAAATGAGGAATATTTGTAAAGCAAAAGTAAGTTTGGAACAAGTGGGATGTTTTCGCACGGAAAAGGACTCATGTAACAGGACCATGACATGAGGGACTATCTTGCTCAGACCACTGTACGGTAGCCGAGTCCTGTTCTGAATGACAGGCTGTTATGCGCAGAGGGAGATTGTTTTGGACCACCTTTTTTGGAGGAAACTAAACATCTTATTATTCTGCCAAATATGCACAGAGTCACCAAGTTGATGAATGAAGATTATTATCGACATATGTAAGCATGTCTGCGTCCACTCACTGTTTTTCCATACCAACTTATAGGATCCTGCCAATTCAACTTTGAAATAAATCCTTTCAGATGCGCTCGCATTTATAGAGACCAACGTATTACTCCCCACAGGTTGTCAATATGTCTCACACGCTCCACGATTTATTAACTTTATTTGGTTATATTGCGTCTGTGGCCCTGAAACCAACCTCAACATTGCCATAAAAACCGCTTCAGTATCCAACCCCTGGTTGGATATATATATATATAAACATATATATAATATTTGTATATACAGATATATATATATATATGTACATGTATATATATATATATATATATACTCACTATTGTCCTATAATTATTAACACAATCATGGTGAGTAACTCAACGCTCCTCGATATCTCTTAGCTTACAATGCCTCTCTTCCGCACCAGGTCCCACCACATATACTTCCCTCACCACCTCTGCGATTTCGAACTGGAAAATCCAGTCTGACTTATCCCACTTAGCGTGACTCAATAACTGAACTCAACACCCAGTTATGACGTTACCATTTCTGCTCCCACCCTATCCCCCAGCTAAGGCTCTTCTGCAATTCCATGCAGAACTTGGTCTTTACTCCTGCTCAATGACCACTCTAGGCGAAATACAAACTTTCCCATTGAATGTTCTAGCCACACTTAGGCATTTCCCTTTTAGTCTCACGTTTCATGGCCTCAATGTGCCTTTAGGATCCGCCGCACCGATTAACCCGTGCTTAACTTTTGTTCTTCCTTCCTTTAACCGTTGATCCTCAGCTGCGTCACTCTATCTCACTTTC
Source organism: Fasciola hepatica (assembly GCA_948099385.1). NCBI lineage: Eukaryota > Metazoa > Platyhelminthes > Trematoda > Plagiorchiida > Fasciolidae > Fasciola > Fasciola hepatica. The sequence continues at coordinate 30,399,600 of CANUEZ040000043.1, read as the reverse complement.
CTTGCCATAGTCTTTTGCGTCCGACCGCTTTCGCATGACCCGTCTGATGATCGCACCACATATACAGCAATATATATATACGCCTTGGGTATGCTCCACTCACTTGCCCCCCTTCCTAACTAGATTGTGCCATTTTACAACACAATTTGCATATATATAAATAACACCGCTCCGTCCTTTAGCGATGGGTGCTCTCCCCCACTTAATTCCTGGCTCAAGCTAGAACTCAGCCGTCCCATCCTGCTTTTTTTGCGCCTTTCTCGTACACTGAAGCCTTGCCACACGGATTACCATGCCTTAGTAACTAGGCTTCACTTCTCTGCGCATATGCTCATGGTAAGTCAAGACACCATTCCAACCGGAATCCGTATGCTCCTGCCGAATACCAGCACGTTTTCCCCCACATGAAAAATCCTCATTTTTACACTCAGTGTTTTCCCCCCTTTTTACTGTTTGCCGTCCTCGACCACAGCTAGTGAACTGACCAGACTGTTATCTTCCTATTTTCTCATTCTTCTTCCAGACCATACCATCTACTATTGTTTTATTCCTGGTTCCCAAACGGACACCCTCTCCTCATCCACCGCCTATCTGATATCGCCCCAAATCTCTACTACCATCCAACTACCCTAGAAAGCTACCAGTCTCCGTCTAGGGATCCCTAATAGACTGGTCCACCAGCCAAACGATAAATAATTGTTCGGATAACAAAATGTTCATTTTCTAACTTCCGTAAAAACGATAATCATAACCCACAGCTGGAACACTCTCCAGACTGCCGCACTCCTGATCTCTTCCAGATTGCATTGGTTACTTGGATAGCCATCGGCCGAATCGACGTTTATTCCGGATTACCGTAAGGACTGGACGATTTGATCAATGGTTTAAACCTATACTCTCGCCTGCTGACGTTGCATGGGGCATCGTACACGGATTAACAAAATCTCATGAAGGTCTCACCGGATCGCAGAGGTGATTCCTGACAGCAACCATCAACACATCCGCTCACCGTCTATTCCCAAATAATCCAACCCAACAGTTCAATTCTTCCCGCGTTGCAGTACGAAACCAATGACCGGAACCCAGCCTTCGCAGCTGTCAACTTCGTCAAACCAGCCCTTTTTTACCTGCTTCCCTCAACATTCTACCTGCCACCACCTGCAACCAAGGTCTTTAGGGAACAGAATACCAGCCATCTACAGCCAACCATAATTTGGTTAACAATTTGCTATCACATACAAAATAACATCTTACACTCTTCCAACTCCAGCCTAGCCGAGCCATTGACGTTTTTTTCCACTAATCCGTTTCATTGACGGCTTTTCTTTTCTTCAAAAGTCCGTTATATGTCCATACACCATTCATGCTCTTCAAACGTTCACTGAAGTTCCTGCGAAGCTTTTCGCCTTCATTTGAATTTCCATATGACTCTGTAATCACCTGCACAAAAGGTCCGTTTTATTATCACCTTTAACTCACTTGCCTTTATTTCACATGCTTCCTCCACAATTAGTTACCCAATGCTGGATCAGTGTCCAATATTCCGCTGGTACCTCTGACTGCACTTTGAAAGCCCCACGCTTGCTTTACTTCTAACAATGTTCTTTGGCATCTCTTTCGCCCGGTTACTCGTTAGTGACCGTCCAATTGTCGCTTATATCAGCAATCCTACGACTGTCCAGCTATCCACACCGCCCCCAGCGATTTCGAAACCGATTCGGAATTCCCGCCTCAACCATTATCACTTTTGTTCACTAAAACACTACATGACTTTACTGGTGTATTTCGATTGCTGTGTTATTTATAAATTTAGAATTTGTGAATACCTCACATTGACATGTACTGCTGTATACTCTGATCTTGCCTTGCGCATGTGTATTGACCAAGGTTAAGAAATATACCATACTATACTATACTGTACAAGACCCAAGGACATTTTGACTGTTCTGGAGTCTTATGGACTACACTTCGGCGCTTTTGGTGGTAGGGCGGAGAGCCGTTGTTGGATGCTTTTGATTTAAGGATTATCTACAGCTAAATGGACGAGGCTTTTCGGAAACACGAGTGTTCTTGGAAGGTTTTTTCCCACCATTTCTGTTGTTCAAAGCTTCGGTGCACACAACGTGTGTCGCCTCTACCTTTGGGATTCGTGATGAGTGTCGGTCACGCCTTCGCGCTCTTGATAAGCTCATTTTAGGCCGTCTTCTGTTAAAGGAAGCAGAACTGAGGAGAAACGACATGACCGTTCATTTATATGTGTGAAACTGGGAGTGGTGCTTGCCCGAGTTGGATACTCGTCTAAGGATCCTAACAGACACTAATACTGTAAATGAGTTCAGGAAACCCCGTTCCATGCATTAGCATCCATATTAAAAACGACATTTATCATTCGTATGAACTATCTTTGCTGGAATTCTGATTGTTTGTTTTATGTCTTCAAATCTTTGTCACAAACCGGACTCCTACCGTTGCCTCGAGCGAGAGTCGCTCAGCTTGAATTTCGTTGTGACTGTATTTGGTAATCTCATCTTCTGTAGCTAACCTTTGCTGTAACCCAGCTGCAGTTGTTGATTTGTTGTCCAATTTGGAGCGAAAGAGCCCAGAAGGAACACTATTGAGGTTTGATTATTGTAAAATTAATTAATTTGTTGTATATAGTACCGTAGCTATTTGGAATCGACTTTGTTTTGAATTGTGTCGAAATTGGTTGCTACGCGTCGCTCGAGCGTTCCGGTGGCTGGACTTTACAGTACTCAATATCCTGGGCAATTGCTGAGGCATGAAATTACGCAGCGAATCGGCAAACCGTTCCGAATCAAAGGACAATACCCTGCAGGTGACCCAAAACCCTCTGCCCGTAGGTGTTGGTCATGTTTCTTGCTCAGTCTCTAGTATATCAGGTTGTTCTAGGGTTAGCTCGGTTTCCCATAGAGCTAGAGCTGATCTGTTGTTACCGGAGTTGAAGGAGAAGCAGGTTGCAGAACAATTAGAGTTAGATAAGCAGCGTAAGCTGCTCCAGGTGAGGAATGAGACGGAAATGGCGAAACTGCGTTTGGCACTCGCTGAGGAAGAAGAAGATCTAGTCAACAGAGATGAAGTCAAGGGTGGAGTAATGATCAGTGAACATCTTTTTCGTTACCTAGGTGATTGACACGTGCAGAACGATGCACCACGAACAAAAAGCTTGGTTCCAGTGGCGGAACCTGCAGTGAATTATCGTTTGGACTTACTCAGGGTGGAGCTGGAGTCATTTGCGGGCTGCTCGTCAACGTACTGGAGGTTTGTGAAACAGTTCGAATATTACGTCGAAGGTAGAGTTCGAGACGATGGCCAGCGCCTACTTTATTTGATGCATTACTGCAAGGGACAAGCAAGGGATGCGATTGCCGAATGTGTTATGTTGCCTCCGACAATGGCATACAATAGGGCTAGGGAAATCCTAAAGGATCTGTATGGACAAGATCATGTAGTGGTTAGTTCACTGATTGACGGCTTACTGCAAGGTCTAAAGCCTCTGGTGGAAGATTTGGATGCCCTGACCGAATTATCGTTAAAAATTCTGAACTGTGAAGTTGCCCTCACGCAGATGAATTGCATGTCAGACCTCAACTCATTGCAGACTATGGAACGTATCACTCGAGTGCTACCAACGCGTCTCCATGATTTGTGGGCTAAGACCGTTGATGATATTTCGGGAAGAGGAGACGAACCGAGGTTCCAAGATCTGCAGCACCTAGTGTCCCGTGAGGCACGGATTGCTCGAAGTAGGTTTGGCAAACTGGCTGCCAGTAGCAAGGCTCAGGGGTATTTGCGGTCATCCAGTTGGTGGAATTATGCACAAAACCAGCATCCAGAAGCGACGCGGTTCCTGCCAAATCAGGGTAGTACTTTGTTGGTCGCAGCTAATAGGTGTTCGGTATGTAATGGAATACACGCTCTTGAGGAATGTCAGCGATTCCTTTCTCGTGATATACCCGGTCGTTGGGCATTGATCAAAGAAATCAAGGCTTGTTTTTCGTGTCTCAAGTGTGGACATCTGTCTAGCAACTGTTCTGTTTCCAAACCATGTTCAACATCAAGTTGTCCGAAACGGCACCACCCTCTACTGCATGTTGCACAGAAGCAATGTACCGATCGAGTCACGCAAGATACAACACAAGGGCTGCAGCTGGATAAGCTGGGTACGGACGAGGCAAGAAATCCTGGGCAGCGGACCAATAATTGTGCGGCTACTCTTAGGCCAGAATGTCGGGTCAGTTTAGGTGTACTACCAGTGCGAGTAGACTGACCGGGGGGCTCTGTGGAGACCTATGCTTTGCTGGACAGCGGGTCTGATGTGACTCTAATACAAAAATACATTATGGAGCTGGTAGGCCTGAAGGCATCCCCGACCTCATTTTCGATTTCGACCGTAAATGGGACTACCACTTGGCATTCGGAAATAACGGAGCTGCGACTGAACTCATTGTCAGAGAATGATTTCGTGAATGTAGAGAGAGCCTTTTGTGTTGATAGGCTACCAATCCAAGCAGTTCAGTACTGCACAGATGCGGACATTTTATCCTGGCCTCACCTACATTGCATCCAAAGACAGAATCTGGAAGATTCGAGAGTGCGGATCCTGATAGGTGCCGACGTCCCAGAAGCACATTGGGCATTAGAGCAAAGATGCGGCAAAAGAAAACAACCCCATGCTGTGCGGACGAATTTAGGATGGATTGTTCTCGGTCCGATAAACCAGGAACCACGCTTTGTGAGGACAGTAAACCACATTGAGAGGGGAATCGACCCCTTAGCAGAACAGATCGATCGACTGTACAATGCCGATTTCTGCGATGGGTGTGCATCGGAAAACTCTCCTTTATTAGAAGACAAAAAGGCCGTTGATATGGTTTCCAATGCCACAACCTGGTTGGACGGACACTATGAAGTTGCACTTCCGTGGAGGAATCCTGAAGTGAGACTTCCAAATAACTATATGGTGGCCAAAGAGAGATTGAACGGCTTGAGGAAAAGGTTTGCGCGTGACCCGGAATTCTTTGACAAATACTCTACAGTAATAGAGGGTTATGTGCGCAAGGGCCACGCCCAGTTAGTGCCCGATGTACAGCTAAAAATGGGGTTTGAGCCAAAGTGGTACCTACCACATCACGCAGTTGAAAACCCTAAAAAGCCTAGCAAGTTGAGGGTGGTGTTTGACTGTGCGGCTGCATTCCAGGGACGTTCCTTGAATGATTACTTGCTACAGGGCCCGGATTCGACAGCAAGCTTAGTTGGAGTGTTGCTTCGTTTTCGAAAGGAATCTGTCGCATTGGCTGCGGATATTGAAGAAATGTTCATGCAGGTTCGAGTGCCGACGAGAGACAAAGGAGCACTGAGGTTCCTCTGGTGGGAAAATGGTCGACTAGGTGGTAATCTTGTTGAATATCAGATGAATGCCCACCCCTTTGGAGCCACTTCCTCCCCATTTTGTGCAAATGTCGCGTTACGTCGCACGGCAGATTATTGGGGAGAACAGTATGAGGATTACGTCTCCAGGGCCGTGTATAACAACTTCTATGTAGACGACTGTCTTGTTTCTTTGCCCACACCGGAGAGTGCAAGAGTTTTTGCTATCCAGATGAGTGAGTTACTATCACGAGGTGGATTCCGGCTTCATAAGTGGGTGTGTAATCGTAGGGAGGTGCTGGATATTTTACCAAAATCTGAGCTGGCCCATCCCACTTTGGAAATAGATGATTGCGCGCCTGTGCCGGAGAGGACGTTGAGGTTAGAATGGAAAGCCATAGAAGACACGTTCCAGTTTTCATTCGCAATACGCGGAAAACGTCAAAAAAGGAGTGGCTTGTTGTCTATAGTATCATCCGTGTTCGACCCACTAGGGTTGGTTTCACCTTTCATTCTGCCAGGCAAGGTGTTATTGCAATCACTGTGCCGCTTGAAGCTTGGTTGGGACGACCCAATTGGAGAAGAACACCTACGATGCTGGAATGAGTGGTTAAGAAGTATGGAACAACTATGCGCATTCAAAATTCAGCGTTCTATTATTAGAGGTGACTCACTGAACGAAGGTGTACAGCTTCATGTATTTTGTGACGCTTCTGAAGTTGGCTATGGGGTGGTGGCGTATTCCAGAATGGTTTCAAGGGACGTAGCCCCCTACTGTGCCCTACTGTTCTCTAAGTCAAGGGTAGCTCCTCTGAAGACCGTAACGATCCCTCGATTGGAGTTAGCCGCAGCAAGACTGGCCGTTAGAGTTTCTGGGATTCTTATGGAAGAAACTGGAATCAAGTTTGGTAAGATCTACTACTGGACGGACTCTGCTATAGTTTTGCACTACATCAACAACACTAAAACGAGATTCAATACGTACGTTGCCAACCGTTTGGCTGAAATCCATCAGTGGTCGGAACCCTGGCAGTGGCGTCATGTCAGATCGGAGGCTAACCCTGCAGACTTGGCATCAAGAGGCACAACATCACCTAGTGATATCAGCTGCTGGTTCGAAGGTCCCAAATTCTTGATGAACGATGAAACTTCATGGCCGATCAGTCCTACGGTGTCTGCAGCACCACCAAACGTTGAGTTGAAGCAGCCTCTGAGTACAGTTCTCACAGTGTTGCAGGATGCATGGACGGACGCACTTCTAGCTAGGCACTCCAGTTGGTTTCACTTGCTGAAGTCGGTAGCGTGGTTAACCCGTTTTAAAATGTACGTTGCAGTCATGAGAGGCGGACGCACGGATCTAGGATTGACGACTGGGCCCTTGAAGTTAAACGACATTGCTAAAGCGGAGGAAAGTGTTATTTTGATTGTACAAGCTAAGGTCTATGTCGAAGAGCTAAAATGGCTACGAGACAGGAGCAATAACCTATGCACTAACAAATCTCCGATGAACAGAACCCTATTAAAACTCGATCCAATTTTATTAAATGGAATAATTTGTGTTGGAGGACGACTGAACTACTCCAGTCAGCTTCAGGGTGTGAAACATCCGGTGATACTACCCAAGACTCACCCGATTACAGACTCGATAATCCGATGGTATCACGCGATAGAAGGACACGCAGGACCTTCTCAGTTACTCGCGGAACTTCGCAAAACATTTTGGATTGTACAGGGAGGAGCTGCCGTCAAGCGAGTACTTGGAGGATGTTGGAAGTGCCGAAAGCATTTGGCGGTCGTAGGCAAGCAGATGATGGCTCCTCTACCAGCCATTAGAGTCCAACAAGGTTGGTTTCCGTTCGAATACGTCGGAATAGATTATTTCGGCCCATTTGCGATTAAACATGGGCGCAGCATGGAGAAACGATATGGATGCATCTTCACCTGCCTCCAGATGCGTGCAGTACATATTAAAGTTTCTTATTCTCTAAGCACGGATTCATTCATTATGACATTGCTGCGTTTCATGTCGAGGGGAGGGGCACCGTCCCAGATTTTTAGTGATAACGGTACAAACTTTGTTGGGGCTCAAAGGGAATTGAAAAACCTAATGGGAAACTGGTCTAGTGATAAGATTGCTGATAGATTGTTGCAACGGGGCGTGCGGTGGCATTTCAATCCCCCACATGCTAGTCACCGTGGTGGTATATGGGAGATCATGGTGCGCTCAGTAAGAAGAGTACTTCTTTCAATTTGTGACGAGCAGCCGATGACTGACGAAATATTGCTGGCATTCCTTACGGAATGTGAGCGGATAGTAAACGGACGACCGCTAGTGCCTTTGACCTCGGACTGTCGTGATCTGCCAGTACTCACGCCCGATGACCTACTTATCCTGAGGGCGAACCCACAAGATATTCCAACGGATTCGTTGCGCAATAGACTGGTTCGTCAGCGGAGGCAGGCAAACTACCTAACATCTGTGTTTTGGAAGAGATGGATCAGGGAATATCTTCCACTATTACAACAGCGGCAGAAGTGGATAACTTGAGAACGCAACTTTAGATCGGGTGATGTAGTGCTACTAGTTTCGGAGGCCTTGCCGCGTGGCCGGTGGCCGATAGGAGTCATCAAAAGCATCTCAGTTTCGGACGATGGCTTGGTGCGAATGGCAACAGTGCGAACTAACGAAGGATTAGTGCTCCGTGACATTAGAAAGATTTGTCTTCTTGAGGGCGAACCGGACACTGGTGGTGTAAGTTCAGAGGCCAACTCTTCTCAAGTAGGAGGCGGGTCTTCGGATCTGCCGAATCGGGAGGGACCACTGAGAGTTGATCCACTTGTCCGATTGAGAGCTGCTCTTGACGGTGATAAGTTTTGGGTATTGGGGAACCGTAGGGCGAGCCGATGCTTGAGGCCGACCACACCTAGCGGTGCACGGGAAAAATCCGGGTCGGATTTTGGGGGCCGGTGTAAAGGAGTTCAGGAAACCCCGTTCCATGCATTAGCATCCATATTAAAAACGACATTTATCATTCGTATGAACTATCTTTGCTGGAATTCTGATTGTTTGTTTTATGTCTTCAAATCTTTGTCACAAACCGGACTCCTACCGTTGCCTCGAGCGAGAGTCGCTCAGCTTGAATTTCGTTGTGACTGTATTTGGTAATCTCATCTTCTGTAGCTAACCTTTGCTGTAACCCAGCTGCAGTTGTTGATTTGTTGTCCAATTTGGAGCGAAAGAGCCCAGAAGGAACACTATTGAGGTTTGATTATTGTAAAATTAATTAATTTGTTGTATATAGTACCGTAGCTATTTGGAATCGACTTTGTTTTGAATTGTGTCGAAATTGGTTGCTACGCGTCGCTCGAGCGTTCCGGTGACTGGACTTTACAAATACACTTTATGACCAAAAGTGGTCATCCATGTTTTCTTTCCAGTGATAGCAAAAGCAATTTAAAAGGGGCCTGTACTGAAATTCGAGGATTTTCCAGGAGTTACCGCAGGGTAAAATAGATCCCCTCCTGCCAAATTGTGACATCGAAAGGAGATTCGGAAAGCCAGAAACCGGTTACCGGAGAGGAATATGGAAAAGTATGATATGTTCGGTGCTGCTTGTGCTGTATGCAGCTGCACTCGGTCTTCTTCGACGGCTAGAAGTCAGGTGATTTCCCGGCAAAAGTGGGAAGAATCGTCAAAGGTCGCCGTCTAGTGCCAGTAAAAGGTGATGGCAAAGACCCCAAAGTATTGACTACTTTCATGTTGACATTTTTTGCAGAAATAAAACTGCGTTCGTTTGTCAGGATTCTTCCCGTGGTTGAACCAGGCGCTGTAGAAGGGTACAGATAATGAGAGGTGCATTTCAGAAACGCCGAAAGAATAATATTTAATTGTGCTATGAGAAAGGCAAAAGTGAACGGTGAAGAGATAGGCCTGAAACCGAGGAACCTGATCGCTTCAGTTGGCGATAGTTGTCATAGTAACCGGCTTCTGCTAGGGACCGTTGGCAAAGCGCGGTCTGAAAAGAAGGAACGTTTACAGGGGGGCTGGCTCGCAGGTCTCACAGGTTGTTGTGGCGCGACGAACGCAAACGGTGCCTGTTGGAGAGAGCGAACGGTTAGTTTAATAGTGTCTAGTACATCTTGTCTACTCGTGAATGTTTGTCAAAGTCAATAACCTGAGAACACTTGTTCATTAGTTTTCAAGCACAGGTATCCGTTTGTGTTCTGCTCATCGGACCAACCTTCCCTTGTGCAACAAATATGGTTTGGTTTTGGCTTCTTTTGAGCTTTGATCACTCTGACAGCGTACCCATTAAACACCGATGCGCCGTATATTCTCTCTGCTTGGTGTGACGCGGCTTATTTCGGGTAAAAACGACATACTTTTATCACGTCAGTGCTACAGCAGTACATAAAAAAGTGCTGGGTTGGTTTTTCAAAGAAACAAAAGCGGTTCGTTGGTGCCTATGCTGTACTTCTGGGCTCCCCCAAACTGTCACTTTCGTGCCATGTCTCAGGGCAGTTGTAACGTCGTATAACGTCTGAATTGGTTAGTCTTCCCCTCGAGCCTGTTGCAAGTGGTCCATGTCTCGGTCGTATTCTAGAATTTTGTGACTGTTTTATTGGCAAAGACCAAGATCAGACAAACACACGGGCCACAAATATTTGAAAAAATGTTATAACCAGTTGGGTCTCGAACGTAAAAGCTGTAGACCGACTAGAAAACATTACAAACAGCAAGATGCATTTCCAATCGTTACCCTGCTCTCTCGGTTTGAGTTTTCATATTTGGATCGTCGATAGAAAGCTGGGGCCCTGACCGTGAGTAAAGTTTGTAAACCTGAGGATGCACTTGAGTTTTACTCTAGCCACGGCTGACCACTTTCTTTGAACGAACGCTTTCTTGGACAGCCTCACTATGGTGTCAGGTGGAACAGAAGAGATAAAATAGAAGGGGAAATGCCTCCTAGGTGGCGCTACGGGGGCTGGCACGTTGCACCCGTCTTCCTATGAAAAAGCTCACTGAGTTCCACCAGTTCCATTCAAAATGGCTGTTCTGCCTTCATCTTAGCCCTTTGTTTAACTTTCATCACTTTGTCAAATATATGCAAAATGTTTAGACATTTTGATTCTTGGCCGCTGGGCAATACGAGTTGTTTTTTCTCATGGTAAGCTTGGGAGCGAGCTCAGCTAACCACGACTTGTAAATTTTCGGCTAACTGGTGTTCAGCGTCTAAATACGGAATCAAACATCATAAACCCGACTTGCTGAGTTTCTTTAGGTACGAGTTAGGAGGCTGCCAAAAGCCGTTCTCCAGTACGCTCAAGTGCCACTGCTCCGGGTTGCAGTAAGTTGCATTTTATCTACGTAACATTGTATGAACCTAAAGAGCCAGCTTTCAAACTACCAGCATATGCAAGTCAATGCTCGGTATTTGCGGTACACTGAACAGTGCTGCTTTGCAGAACCTCCACATTCCACCATATTTCATGCGCATCTCATATGATTCCTCCGTTCTCGACAGGGTCTTTACGCGTCGCGCATATTTACGCCCAACTTCCTCAATATTATCGTGTTTGTTTCTTACCAGGGGATATGGAAGCATTTTATTCGCCCATGTCAACTGGTAACTGGAGCTTCAGCGAGTAAATGGGGTTCCGGCCTGGGTTGGAACTCAGAACCCGACAAATCATGTTTTTAGACTGGAAAAGTGGTACTAATGCATAAATAAAAGTTTGCGGTGACACACTGTGCAGCCAATGATTCAGAAGTTCGCTCAGTTGTCTGCTTCTCCACCCAAGGACGCAGAAAGGTCGATTATTCCTCATTCAGTTCACTTTTCACGGGTTCGTGTGGCTAAGGGCAACCCTTTGTCCAGATAGTTGTGTTGTCGGCGAGTTTTCGGAGCTCCAAAAATAGCCTGATGTTCTTCTTTTCCGAAGGTCAGAAATTCTGGGTGGCATGGGCTCTGTCATAGAAGAGGAGAAAAAATTACTAGATTTCCCTTGATTCTAAAACTATGCTACATAATTCGTGGTATACTGCCACCCAACACGGGTCTTCTGCTTTCATAAGCACCTCAACCGAAGTGGCATTTCGCGCCTCCCTCTGGAACATATTCCAACGGCGTAACACCATTTCATAAGTAGCTTGCCATCAGGTGGAGCCTTGAGAGGTTTCCTCGCGATGTAAGGCTACGCATCCTTGTGTCACTTCTTGGGTTCGCAAGGAAAGTGACTTCTTGATTTATTCCCACGGGGGTTTCTGTCTGATCCTCGAGCAAGCGCCACCTTTTCTCCGGGAACAGATCCAGGGTTCCGAGAAGCTCTGTCAAGCCGGCCCTCCTTGACCAGTTGCTATTCCAGTTGCTAACCCCTGCACTTTCTCTGTACATCAGAAGCCTCCGGTATTTTAGTTTGGCTCATTTCAGGCCAGGTCAAGTCCGGTCACATGATTTGAGGATCGGGCCGCCAGGTGAATCAAGAAAATCGCACTAGGGGCCTTAGGTGAATACTACCTGTGAAGTCAGGTCATTGACCCTGCGACTTTGGCCTGGTTGAAAAGTCCGAGTTCTTGCACTAACCAGCTTCAGATGAATCCCGCTGCGCAGCGACAATGAGTAAAGTAAGTTCTATGCGGCTTGGTAAGTGATTCGCACCTTACGGAAGAGTAAAAGTCTGGCTCGCATAAGCGGAAGTGATGGCCTCACGACCAGTATACAAGGTCAGGTCAGGCTGCAGGACTTTCAGCTAGAGCTAGTAAGTCGCCAGCTCTTCTGACACTGCGATCTTCAGTCGTCCGCCGTGCCGCGGCCTCAGGCAGCTCGTAAAACCTGATGGTGCTGTACCAGAGGTGGAGAGAGGAAGAAAGCGGGTTCCCACTCAGGAACTGCAGTTCACGTCAACCTCGAGATCACAAAAAAGCCTAGGTTTAGTCCCTAAACTCTCTGCCATCCCCAGGTGAGATGTATCGGTTCATCACGTTGCAAAACTAAGTGAGGGAGAGTGACGAAAATGTAGACGGCTGCGCAAGGGTCCAGCTATGCTTGAAGACCTGTTGTGCTGCATTTGTGGCCGGCACTTTATGCGCCAACTAATTTGTTTATCCCAAATATTACCGAACTTTGGTGGCGCAAATTGCTTCACATAAGTACCCTGTCAGCAGCCTCTTGTTTTCCTGCAGTACACACGTTATCCTGCCGCAACGTTTCCGTTTCTTCTTTGTTCCCTCGAGTATAACCGTTATCATGTTGCAAACTGAGGACCAAGTGCTACTGACTCTAAGAGTGCTGGTCTTGACTTTGCCCAGGAGAATCCTAAACTAGTGCGTCAGAAAAATAATCTTTCCACCAAGGACAGTCTTAGATACCTGAATAACATTCATTCGTTTATATGTACACATTTTCGGCCATATGGACGGGAGAACCCAGCACCCTTCTAGTAATCGCTTCACATAACATACCATTATGAGAAGATTCTTTTTACCATCACTCTAATTATATTCATACATGGTTTTCCATCGCACACACTACCGTAGTTATGGCTAGCGACTACCGTAGGCCTGATCCGAAACCATCCGTTTTAACACTCTGCCTATCCGTGACTGACTTTTTCACTAGGGGCTCTCAACTCTGGTTTCGTTTGGTGAAAGCAGGGTATGAAAAACATAGGCTCATCAGTGAACGTGCTCCTTACTCGAGGACCATTGGCAGCCCTCTCCTGATTTTGCCACTCAGACGTTGTCGTCATTCTCAATGACTACTCTTACTCGGCTTTGTGGGAAGCAGAAGTTTCTGGTACGATACCTTTCGAATCGTCCGGACCAAAGCATCTTATCCAAGGGACAAAGTTAATCAGTAAAAGCCCTTGCGTTATTGGGAGGAACGCAGCTGGCACAATGACTTTTCGAGGGAAAATACTCAGAGTGCTGAGGATAAAACAGTTATCAAGCGACATTCAGGCAATATTCTACATTTTCATTCAGCTGAATCTCGCAAATGGGGCAAAACTAGCAGACCTTATTATCGACCTGTACCTTTTACAAGTTGCTGCGGTAACGAGCTCGACTGGCTCCTCAATCATAGATTACAATGAAGGAACGCACTGAAGACACCCCGGTAACACTCTTTCAGAGGACTTTCGGATGTTTTCACTCCTACCCCTTCCCACAGTTATGACCCGGAAACTTATCCCAGCTGTTACCGACGTAGGAGCCTCAGGAGATTTACTAGGTTTTTCACTTAGAGTATCTCGATGAGGGTGTTGTCAAAATAACGCAAGGTTTGGGGAGAAGGCTCAGCCTGAAGAAAGTGGTTGCTCCTCTCTAGGCGTCAAACAGGGAAATTGTTATCCCGTCTCATTCCGGAGACTAACACAAACGGCAGTCATGAGAGCAGTTGTCTGTTGCACGTAGAACATTTGGTTTACAATGAATTGTTCCCAGAGCACACAGCGCAGCAGTTAGTGTCATTCCAAAAAAGCAGATGACCCAACCACGCCACGGACTTAATAACCACTCGCGAGCAATGTCTGTGTGATTACCACTTACGACCTCGAGTCCATTAGGCTCAACCCAGGCCTTCGTCGCACATTCCGCCGGTTGTTTTTACCAGCTGATGTCCCCTATCTGATGCAAGGCATTGATTCCTTTGACCGTTTTGACCTACTCGCTGAAGCACTGCTCCGGGGATTTATCATTGGACACACTTCTCTCGCTGTAGCCAGTTCGCATTCCTCCGTGAATCACATCGCGGCCCGTTCAAGGAAACTTAGGGGGAACATCCCTACACAGAACCATTTTCAGCTTGCCTGAAAGTGCTCAAGCTGTCCCACCCCCCTCCCTCAGTAATTTCTAATACCACCCGCCATATCTTTGCCGAAGGCCCCCAGCCTACCACCAACCTCTTCGATTGGCACCAACCATGCTTCGGGCAGCATTGGCTGAGTTCAAGCACATGCAGGAATTAGGCGTAATACACCCGTTCAGTGGCCATTTGGTCGCGCTTTTTCACGCGATTCCCAAGCCTAGTGACGACTGACACCCCTGTGGCTACTGTAAGGCCCTCAACGAGAGTGAAATCTCAGACAGGCAGCGCATTCGGCACACTCATGATCTGACTTCTTCTCTATCCAGCGGTTCTGTTCGCAACCTCATCGACCTGGTCAAAGCCTACTACCAAATTCCGGTGGCCGAAACCGACATCCTTAAAGGGTCGTCACTTCTCATTACGGATCATATGAGTTTTCGCGCATTCGGTTTAGGCTGAGCCGTGCAGCTCAAACCTTTCGAAGGTTTGTGCACGGGGCAACAAGCGGCTTGAAGAAATCCGTGCCTGCTTAGTCCAGATCCTGGTTGCAAGTTCTTCACAGAGAGAGTACGAATGACAAGCCTACAGGCTCTTGCAGAGTTTCTTAGACAGAACGGTAAAACTAAAAGCTCTGCCAAATGCTAGCCTAACTTTCCCAGACTGTGCCGCTTCAGCCCGGGGATATATCTTCTACCTGACAGGACAGTGACCATTCCGGACCTAATTGATGCCAACAAATGCGCCATTTCTCTTCTTTTGCCGGTGAGTCCCTCGGTGCTCCAAAATATTGCAGCCCCTAAGCTAGGTGATTGCGGGCAGTGGCAATTTGGTAGTCGTGGACCAGGAAAACCTTTGCCTGGGAGCTTCCAGTTTGTACTTGAAAAGAGTAACCAAGGTTGCTGCCATCACCTGCGGGGGTAGCTTATACCTCTTGCTGGGGATCCGGCGGGGGAAGAACTGAGTCCTTACTGCCTTGCCTGCCCTTATTTTGGGCGCTTTATCTTTGTTCTCCATGGGCCTTAGTTTGCCTGTGGATCAAAAGCGGCCTGTCGGTGACTGTGGTCCCTCGGTAGAGCCTGGAAGCTTCTACCAGGTTCTTCCTGAGTAGCTGCCCATCAGCTGAGAACAGATCCAGAAAGACTGGCCTTTCAATGCAAACAGCGAACTATCCGCGTGAATGGTCTCGGAAACGCTTCCAGTGCCATCCGGTCTTCCAATATATCAGGTGCTTCAGCCCGAACACAGTACTCTAAATGTAGTCTCGTTGGAGTCTGGTATGGAACAGACGTAATGGGGCATCTCGGAACACCATTACCTTTCCGAGGTTGAAATAAGCTTTGCTAGCCTCAGACACTGCAGTGACACGTTGTTGGGTAGGCTCGCGTGAATAAGAACACGGGATTATTCTAAAATAATAACAGGTCAATCAGTGTTCGGGCCGTCGATTCCAA
Organism: Fasciola hepatica; assembly: GCA_948099385.1. Taxonomy (NCBI): domain Eukaryota; kingdom Metazoa; phylum Platyhelminthes; class Trematoda; order Plagiorchiida; family Fasciolidae; genus Fasciola; species Fasciola hepatica. The sequence goes on along the minus strand of CANUEZ040000043.1, from coordinate 30,383,954 downwards.
GAATTTGTACTCTCAGTTTGCCCGATCTGAGAGCGGGCAACTGTGGCCTCTTTTATTCAACGGAGGTTCCATAGTTATAGCCCTAAAGTCAATTTAATTCAGGTCTTCCAACTTGGTCGCAGTTCAACCGTCGGTTTGAAGTCGCCGGTAAACAGGAAACCCGGACAACCCGGGGACATCGCGTGATCTTTCAGGTGCAGGAAGAAAGGCAGAGTCAAAGCACGGTCCCTTGAAGCGCTCCACTTATTACCCTTTACAGTTGCCTCAAACACAGTTAAGAAGAACCTCCCTGCTAGGTAAGCTCCCACCGAGCTCGGCACTTGTGGGCCTCGTAGCCGGCTACGGTACACCCCGTAGTTTTCTTGATGTTATCGGTATAGTTTTTATTAAGCCATCTAGGATAAGCCCTAAAACTATAGGTTTTAGGGCTGCTGTTTGGCCCAGAAAAAATCCAGCAATGTTTTCTAAACTGTATTCTCTGGGACCACCCGGTGTTAAAAGATACTTGCAAAAGTGCTCTTCGAACTGCGCTTAGGGTAGGAGCCAAGTAAAACATCAGCCTTGGTCAGACAACAACAACAACAGATCCCAAGATGATGCTCTGGGAATTATCTCCGTAAAGCGACTAAAGCCGCTGACGCCAAAGTACATCCCAACTGTTCAGCCTTCTTCCTGACCGGCAAAATACCCCCGGCAAAGCTTGTGCCAGGCTATCCGGGGGAATCCCGAGGGCTGAAACTTCTAGAGGATTTTCGTATCTCAGAAGGATTCAGTGGCTTTTTGTCTGAACACATCTCTGAGTCGATCCCCTCAAGATATTGCGTTGGAAGTGGTTTCCGTATCGTACGTTACATAACAGCCGTCCACGTTTAAGCTCAGCCCGCCCATCCGGCTTTCTTCTTTACTTGCGTAATAAGTCTGGAAACCTTCCAACACCACCATCCGCAGAAACAGCCTACAGTTTTTAGGTTACCAACTAGTACACAGTTAGTTCCACCCGTACTGACATGACAAGCTCTCTCCCCCAGAGGCTTATATTTATTGGTCCTACTGTGCACTTATTCCCCTGCTTCCGTATAGCTTTCTTACCCCCGAATATTGCTACATCTTATCCGATTGGCCGTCCATATCCTCACTACCATAGATATGCCAAGATCTCCTACCAGCCGACCCAAAATCATTATCAGCAACCGCAGTCGAAAAACCGTATAAAAGACTCTCGAGGGCGGCTGATGAACGTGTCTCCTATTGGGTCTAAGAGCGAAATACCAACGTCATCTCCTCTATCGAACGAATAGAGAAGACGCAAGTCAATTTACAGATGCGAGGTGTATTCTATATACCGTGGCACCGAAACAGTACCGATATGAGAGATACATTGAACGGAAAACGAAACGCGACGGCTATGCAAAAAGCAAACCGCAAGCGTGTACAATCGGCGAGCGACCGAAGGCGAAAGTGATTCAAGACGAGCTGGATGGAAACCTCGGAAAAGTCAATCCAGTAAAACGTACGCAACCGGACAACACTATGAGGTCAATGTCAAAGGTCGGAGAAGATCGTAGAGAAAATAGATCCAAAATAGTGTTCAGAAAACAGTCATTTTCTCAGAACGATCGAGATCACTACGACCGCTTGACTCCAAATTCCACCGGATAAGTGCACAGGTTCCCTGGTAGATATATTAGGCTATGCCAATAGACAAACTACGGAGGTTAGCAAGAATCTATCTATCTATCTATTGAATTGACTCCGTCGATCAACTCATCGACGATCTGATTCCTTTAGCGTTCTTGCTTGTTCAAGCCGCACACTATACCTCAACCAACGTACTAGTGGCCACAAAGTTTATGGACACAATTGCCTGGGAAATCTTCAGACGGATAAAAAACGTAAACAATACGATTGTGTTAAGCATTTCAGACAGAATACTTCTTTCAGCTGCTAAAAATATGATCTTATATGCTTGCAACCTCGGCTCACAACCGTGCCACTGTGTTAGACTCCGAAAAACTTCCCTGAGCACCAGCTGTCCACCGTTCTTCCATTTTACAAATGAAGTTGTATCCAAGATAGTTATTAGCCGGCAATCTTTAGTCGCAGCTAAAACTGGATTCAAGTGTACCAAGATATTTCCTGGCTAGACCCAACTACAAAGAGAGGTGCACAAGGGTCACGCCCAGAAAAATAATCCCGGTGTGAATGCAACCATGAATCCACCTTGAAGCACTGATGCACCTGTTACTAGCCATCACCCGATGTTGCCATCTATTGCAGATGGCAATGCAACCGTAGATTTCGACAGTACGCCGACTTCCTCACCCATTGAGCCACCTGGCAAACGCCCAAGGAAATCCCTAAACGGGAACAAGCGCCCCAGCGTCCATAAAATTGATGGGGTTTCCTCCAACTCATCCACCAGCGAGCTCAAGTTCCCCACAAGTATAGATGACCCCACTCCTTCGACTAGCTCCACGTCCGGTTATCCAACCACACCTCAAACTCGCTGCAACATCACCCCACCCCGTCCGCACTCATGCATCCTGATACCCCTGGCACCATCGGTAACGCAACCGGGCCCCTGAGCCCACCCGCTGCACTCACCCATTCGACACCGAAGCCACCACAGCTAATTAGCTCGCAAGAACAGATCCACCCTCAGAAACTAAGCTTCGTCGCCCAAAGAGCAAGACCTATCAACATATTGCACATGCAAACTATGGGGAAGTGGCTCAGTCGGGCGAAATTCTGCCGGCCTCTTGTGTGGCTGCGAATCCTACTCTCCCATTCCGGCTAACTGCCTTTTTATTTCCACCCTACCTTGATCCACCCTATTTCCCTCTAGTCACAGCCCCATTACGTTTCTATCCGTCACACCGACCTCAACCATTACCATGCCACTCCCCGGGGATTGTCTCCGTGCCTCACCTAACTTCCCCTTCCCACAAGACTCATCCACGTCTCTTGGTCTAGTGCTGCCATCCATCCGTGGTCGCTTTTTTCCTGCTGGCCCCCTCCAATAACATTCACCGCATTCCACCTACTCTCTCAACCAGCACCTCCCCATCCCTTCTCCCTTACACTACCTCCTCCATGCTTCAACTCACTAAATCCTTGGAACAACCGAGGTCCTTCCCCCATCCTCGTTCCATTCTTCACTGGAATAACCCCCTTCGTCACCACTACCGAACCCCCTTATGATATCCACCACTGACATCACCAAAAAGACCTGCATAATCTCTTTCAATCATACTTATAAACGCCTGTTCGTTATTGAACAAAACTGGAGCCATCCGCAGCATCGCTCATACATCCAACTTTGATATTATCATCGTAACTGAAACTTGGCTAGCAGATTCCGTCCCATAACGTCGAGTTTTTCTGGTTGGTTACCAGAAACTCCGACGGAACCGGCCTCGTTGTGGAGTAAGATGTTTAATTTATGTCAAAAACACTCTGCGGGCTATTCCGATCTCACACACAACTCTGGACTCCATTCAGAATCCTTTGCGGCTAACGATTCCCTTACCTAACTCCTCTCTTTTACTGATTAAATCTATCGGCCACCTGGTTCCAAAGCTCTGGATCTTACCAAGATTATTGACGCATTCAACTATCTTTCATTGCTACCCTGTTCCTCTAAACTCATCGCGAAGACTACAATGCACCGAGAATTTGTTGGAATACCCTATCTGCCCAAACAGTTTATTACATTTCATGTCATGCATCCGCGTAGGGCTCTGGATCCAACACGTAACCGTCCCATCCAGAGATAACAACATCCTTGATCTGTTGCTCACTATTGGTTTATCCGATGTTTCAGCCAGTACGCTCGACCTCTTCCCGGGAAGTGACCGCAGAATGGTGTCCTGCACCTTCGTGGTTCCGCTAGCTCTTGATGAGTTCCACCAGCCCAATCATCTCTCTCCAGCAGTCAACTGGGACAACCTTTTCTGCACTATTCGATCGTTAGACTGAGACGACTTCCTCCTGCGAAGCGACCCTCAGCTGGATACTGATTTACTATATTCTGGATTATCCAACTTGCTTTCCACCATCACTACAACCCGTATCATATCAAACCGAGTCCGTAGTTTAGTCCTGAGCAGAATGCAAAACACATATCTGAAGCTCCAGAAGGTATATCACACCCGCAGTGACTTATCGTCATTCTTGCAGCTCCACCGTCTCCCGGTAGCAATCAGAATCAAGACCGACGAGGTGTTCAAAAAACAAGAAGTATCCGCCCTGCAAGGCCATGATACTTCCTCAAAGTTGGCACCCCTACTAAAGAACAGAAATCAGCCAAGGCCAGCTGGCATCCCCTCTATAATTTTAGCAAACTACGATCACATTACCTCACCTGTAGCAATAGCCGAGGCGTTTAATTCCTACTTTGCCGCATCCATGTGTACGGACCCCTCCTTCTTACCTCCATGTGTGGACCCTGTCACCGAGCACTTACTGTCTGATTTAGAGTTTACTCTAAAAGAGGTGACCAACCAGCTTATTCGTGTCCGGAAGTCCTCACAGCTTGGCCATGATGGTGCTCCACCGACACTTCCACGTCTCGGAGGAACTGATTTCGCAGCCCTACTATTGAAGGTCTACAATCTATCCATAAAGTTTGGTACATTTCCCTCACAGTGGAAGACTGCGATCATCTCTCCAATCTGTAAGAAGGAACCAGTATATGGCCCCTAAAACTACCGCCCCATCAGCCACATCCCAATTGCTTCTAGAATGACGGAACACCTCATCAAACGGAGGATGTCTGACTTCCTGTTGCCCCATAAAATCACCCATGGTGGACAGCACGGCTTCTTAAAGTCAAATTCATGCACCACTTGCCAGTACGACTTTTTAACCTTATAAAGGCAGCCGCCGACAGCAGCAAATCTATCATCAATATATATCTTGTTATGACAGAGGAGTTTGATCACTTTCCTCACTCTTTATTACCAACCAAACCCAAAGCTCATGGATTTTCCGGTCCCCTTTTTCGTGGCTAACATCATATTCATTGAACCGCTCACAAGTGGTTTCCATTGGTAGATGTTTCTCACAATCTGCTTCAGTCACCGGCGGGGTTATATAGGGCAGTGTACTTGGTCCTTTGCTTTTTCTCACTTACATAAATGATATATTTCCCATATTGCTCCATGGTACCCCAATCGTTTTCGCTGATGACAATAAGGTTGTCTATGAGTTTCATCTTCAGAACCTCAACTCTATGCTGGAGGAAATTTCCGGTGACCTAAAGCGACTCGGGGACTGGAGCAGTTCATGGAGTGTGGACTTCTCATCCTCAAAGAGCTGCTACACAACCTTCAGATGTCATGTGCCTCCCCTGCTTATTCACGACCTACCCATCTCGTACAGACCTTTAGTCCGAGACCTTGGTCTTCATTATTCTTGTAGCTTTAGGTTTTCTGGGTATGTTCCACTCCAGATGGCAAAGACGAGAAGAACCACTGGTCTCATCTCCAGAACAATTCGGCTAAATAATTGTAAACTTCTCACTCGAAATCCGACCGCATTTATTTGGAGTCCGTGCAGCGCCAATTCACCAAACAACTGGTGTGTCACAAGGATCGATGCTTCCTACTCAGTCTTGACCCTCTGTGGCTGCGTCACACGGAGCTCAATTTACTCTTCCTGTTGCATCTGTACCATCGTATGGCCCCCTCATGTACTGAACCCATTCGTCTCAATCCCTCCACAAATTATGCCATACGCCATCAGTCACCGCAGCTCTATTTCTAGATCAAAATTAGCCTTGAGATCTAATTTTTTCCTGTAAAATATTCAGAGTTATGAAATAAACTCCCACTAAACGTCCGCGAGCGTCTCGCTTTATTTCTCCGTTCAGAGGCTCGCTGGATCACTCCTTGGCTGTTCCCAATGTGATACTTCTTATCCGCCGAAGCGTCATCGAAGAGTCAGCCTACGAAAACGGGTTTGATTACTAGGATTATGGCACTGGAATTTTCATTTCCCGCCCAATGACAAACGCCAGGGCGAATATTTTCTATTACTTTATACGGCACACAATCTATACTACGGTAGCTACATTTTGATGACTTTTGTAATTATACTTAGTTTATTGCTTGCCGGTTCTCTTAATTCCAGACAATGTTCGTGTTCTTCTGTTAGCCAGCCTAATATACTAGCCTTAGATGTCTCTGCAGCAAATAAGTGTGTGGCTTTGGATCCTAGGACACTAAGTTCCGCCGTCCACCACCATACTTGATCCTTTCACTCCTTTCCCGTTCATTTAACTGCCTCCAACCGCCTGGGTGTTATGTCCGGCCTCATTTCGCTTTTCTCACTCATCTCATTCCAGAATCTCTTATCCCAGATGTCCACCTTCTAATATCTACAAGTTGGCCTGTCCTCTCGTCTCATCTCTGTATCTACCATTCACCAACTGCTATCATCTTCCCTCTTATGCACTACACTACTTCCGATCAGCAGAGCTAATCTCATTTACACCAGATAGCCCGTAAAGGTCCTTGATGGTCTTAGGCATAGTCCGGAGTTGCATGAGACTGATACACGTATACTATCTTGTCCTACTCTTTGTGTTTGCTTAGTCCCCTTCTGCACTTTTGCAGCCCGTTCTAGCGCAGCCCCTGACGTCAACGGCACCCATACCATAGCGTCGTTTGGACGTGGGGAAGACAGACCACTCATGGCGGTGTTGAAAACATAAAAGACCCGGTGGGATTAATTCGATCTACAAATACCGCTGACAACGGGCTGTGAAAGAAATGGGCAACCTTCATTTATGGGTGTGTCTCCCATCAGCTCAGGCCTGATCCTGCGAAAGGGGAAGCCCCACATCGCCCTTGTTCGCTCGACAAGCTTTTGATTTTTACTCACGAGACTGACTGGGGTGGCAGCGCACTGGACTCCGCATACGCTCATCCACCTCCCGCTCCAAGTTTCGACCACCCCATACCCTCCGTAAACGCACCTAGCATGCATGTTGACGTCAGATACAGTCACTGCCACAGCCCCGACTTTCAACCTATTGATCCGGACAGCGTGTAGATGTGACTTACGAATAACAGCAACCTCCGCGAAGCCTGGAGAGGGGGAAAAGAGGGAAGAACGTAGAGAAAACCGGCCACCTTTTCCATCCATGCCCCTCATCTTCCGTCATCTTCGTTAAAAAACGGCCTTTTCAATGTCCTAGCATCCAAGCCACGCTTAGATTTACAACCCTACCTAACAACAACCACACCCGACACCAACCAGCAGCATTAAATCTGTAAATACCCCACGGCTGCACGCGTCAAATATCCCTGAGACCATTCATACAAACTGCTATCCGGGTTCTCAGTACTTCTGGTTGCCTTTCGTCAAATACAATCACTACCACAGCCTGGACTTTAAGCCCAGTGACACGAATAGCATATCGAGGCAACAGATGACCAACAACTGCCTCAATTATGCCCACAAAAATGAACACGGAGAACCGTTCATACTCTCCATTCCCTATTAACTATCTTTACTCACTTTTATAATAAGTGACGTATTCATGCAACCACCATATCGTGAGATTTCCCCGCTCACATTCAAGTTTATTCTCAGTGTTCCGGCACCGTCGAGTAGGAGCGTAGATGAACTTACGTCTACGTTCCTCTGCACGATACTAATTTTATCCAGTAAATCACCGCCGATGCCCCAGTGGTTCCTTCCGCAATCCTTTTTACCTGTTCCTCGGAACCTTTCAGCGTAGAATAACCACTGTACCAGGAGAGACGGTAACAAGTATAGTGCTATGCTAGCAGGGCACCAGTTACATTCACACATGTACTGTTCTCTCAAACCTTCGTAGGCCTCGGTGCTGGCCTGTACTCTGAGTAATCAAACGGTATTGAGGGTTACAACTTCTAATTGCGTGCGAGCCATTCGTCCTTTGAAATGCAGACACAGCAGCCAACCCGGTGTGCGCCACCTTGCTGGCCTGTGGCAGTACTGATCAAACCCCTGCAACCCTACTTTACTTAGTCTCTTGGCCCAAAACTCGGATCAGAATATGGAATGTGCCACTGACGGTTCACATAAACCCAAAAAGTTCATTATTAATTGTCGCCATTTATCATCATAACCCACAGCTGTAACCATTTCCAGACTGCAAATACCATTTTTTTCAGGTTCGTTGTCGTCTACTATCTCGGGCTCCACATTCGATGGCCAAGGTCCGCACTTTGACCAGCACCGACAGAGACCTAAATGGAATCTTTCATACCAACCGGGATGCCAGTCGAGCCACTCGACCTAAAACACTCCCAGATGCTTACCAGCAGACTGATTGGCGTCTTCTAACGCAACGCCTCTCCCACTGACGTCACTGTTGAAGCCTACACAAATAACAGTTCACGCGCAGCCTGCTAATGGTTTACCGACACGTACTTCACCCTGCCAGATGAACCATACCCACCGAATGATGTACATCAGCTTGGCCTTAGATGAAACAGCCTAATAACCGAGCTAGAGTACACAACACAAGAATTTGCTACTCATTAAGTTTCGATACGTTATCCGAACGCGAGTCCACTGATCCTGCTCATCCGTGGTTCCCAATATTGATGCCGAATAAGGCTGAGAATCAACAGGTCCGCATATTTTTGTCAGCTTAACAGAACAAAAAGACACTAGCCTTTGAGGAGGTTTTCCACTCTGATATCTTCTGCAAGATTGCATTTTTCTCTCGAGCGGTGTCCGGCTTAAAATTGACTCTTCACTAATCCAAGGCCCTCAGGTCTCCCTCCCTTTTTTTCTGAATGACACAGATTATTGATCCTGAACCTGAACTCACCTTATATAAGGATTGCTGTCTTCTCCACACTCATCAACTTTTACCAGTGCACTTCATCACAGTTAGTTTCATGTCTTCCTGTTTCATTTGGTACTTTGTTTATTAAGCCTGGCTACAGCCATCATTCTGGGCTCACATAGCCTTCATGGAGAGCTGTTTTCTTCGTAAATATCAAAGTTTACGAGCGTACTCCCATACACTTCTCCCTATTCAGAACGCGTTCTGTTCATGGAACCCCAATATGCCTCCATTATCCACAACTTGCATCATTTTGGTTTATAAAGCATCCCTGGCACTATATATTCACGATATTTTCTCTATCCTCGCGGGTCACCACCAACCAAAACGAATTCGAAAACAAACCATATTTGCTGCTCAAAGCTTTTTCATTTTGATCCATTCAAACTACATCCAGCTAGATTGTTTTTTTCGACGTTTTGACTCCCGTTCTTGAAGTTCGTGTATAGTTCATCTTTTTGGATAATTCTGTACGCCATGATCATGCGCTTGCGCGTGCTTCTCGATCATGGTCGAGAAATACACCGTTATCATTATTACCACAAGCACCTCCGGTTCGGCCACAGTCTGCGAAGTCAAAAGATTTCTGGAAACCTCTATAGAAAACCTTCGCTCATTTCTGCTATGAAGTCTAGAAGCTACTGCTCGGAAGGGATGTAGCAAGTTGGCCGGGCAGGAACCAAACTTGGAGCGGCCGTGTAGCTGTGTGGCAATCGAAAGTTGGTAGACTACGTGCTCAGTAGGTTCAAGAATTGTGAGCACAAAAGATAGCGAGCCTAAGGGTCGGTGGACTGAGATCACTTCCAGTCTGCCACCTTTGCGAACCGGAACCACCATAGGGACCCACAGGCTCCTCTCCTGGAAGATCGTGGTGGCTCCACGTTGTCACTAAATACCAAACTTATTTAAAGCGCGACTGCGGGCCCAGGGCTTGGGCTTCCGTTCATGAATGAGCTTTTGTGGTTAAGCCTGCTACCGTGCTAACGGGAGCTTCTCAGGAGCTCGCCCTGCTCCGGCGTCAGGTCTTCCGCCAGCTATGTGTAGCTTTACATTTTAGCCTGAATCATCTTTCGTTATATTCACTTGAGGTGGCCTACCGTCAGATGCAACTATGTTTTGAAGCACTTATCACCTTCGAAAGAAGGTGGGTCCTTTTAAGGAACCCTAAATGACATATGGGTAATCCTCTTCAGTCATGCAGTAACCACATACCTGGTTGGTCGAACGTTGGCCGGTCTCTTTCATAGGTTTGAGATTCAGGTTAGATCCATTTCCCTAACTCGACTGGTTGCCTGAAGCCTGTTTGGCAAGGCCAACCTGGAGCCGTCCTGCCTTAGCTCATCGCCACTTCTTTCCAGACGGTTTTGGAAATTTGGCCCCCTTTGGCCCGTCGGCTACGGTTGTTGGCTGTTCTAGATTCCCATATCCTGTCCCTTTGTCGGGACAACTGACACAAACGTAAATCCAACGATGCTCTTCTTTTTTCTCTCTAAAATCTTTGAACGGAATTCCCGTCGAAAGGGATTTTTCGTACGTCTAAGCTTTTGATACGGATGTCGCTTCCGGTAGTAGAAGTAGAGGTTTCTGGTGGGTGGCTGGGTGGGCCTGGAGAAGAGGAGCTGGTCAGTTTGAGGCAAGCTGGCACATCACTGGCTGTTGAAGAATATTTTTTTAGGAGTTTGCTCAGCGAGTCTTGGGGCGTCGAGGTGACCGGTTGTTTGGTGCTTCGTGAGTTAGTGAAGCCGAGGCGTTTTTCACCAACCCAAAGGCCTCTCATCGGAGTGGCTTTTCATCTGCCAACACTCTAATATTTTTAAAAGGAGTGGCTTGAGCAGTGAGTCGCCACCTACGAATTCCCCATCCATCGTTTCGTTGGTGAATTGAAATAGGAGAGGACAGTCATTGCTCTGTGACTTTCCGCGTGTCCAAATATAATGGAACCTGTGAAGTGCCATGTTGCGACCATTCAGTTAGGTTAAGTTTGGTAAAAGTAAATGCATTCAGTCAGAAATTCTTAAAACAAGGGTGATCTTAATGTTAGAAATACCATTATGATCTTCAACCGCCACGGAATCCAAGAAGAGGCTCGCCATATCTAGGCTGTGTCGATTAGCTAGATGAGTGGGCTGCATAACGCTAGATATAGAGGGCATCTTTAATGGAATATCGTCCATAGAAAAGATTTGATTGTGAATGTCCGTCACTACTTTCCAGCGTCATCGATCTTCCTGTCGACCATCTCATAATCAATAAAGAGGGCTACGGATTGTGTGCATACTGCAAGTCAGGCTCGGGTGTTTCTGGTTTCTGTTGGCCTACAAATTCTGGTTGCCTGATTCGTACCGGGGACACCGGCGTGCTTAAGAAAGACTCCTAGAGCTTTCGTAAGTGTTTTGGTAGGTAGCATATCGAGAGTGGAAAAAGCGCCTCAGTAAGTAGCACTTTTCCCGAGTGTAAAAAGCCTCGTAGAAGGCTTAAAATGACTTTTTTTAGGTCCTTCTAGCCAGAATTTAGGGTTTTTGTATGCTATGTGAACAAAAACCCAGCTTATTTTATGAACAAAAGGGACAAGGTGACCTGTGGTTTAGTGCTTTGGGAGTAGCTTTTATTAGTGGTGGGGTGACCCTTAACTATATGATCAAGAAGCCTTCCGCAGGCACAAAATGTTCACTAACCTTAAAAAACTGTGCGCGGCAGACGCAGATCCGTCCTTTCGGTACTTCAAGTCGGATCAGCAAAGTACACGAATGGGATTTTTGTAAATCGTTGAAGTTGGTAGATAGTCCAAATTGTTCGCAGGGCTTTACAATGGCAACTGTCAGACTGGCGATAAAGTACTCATGCGGACAGTGCTGCCACTGATTTCTGCCACGGAGTGTGTCTGTCTCACTATCTTGCCCACCCCGGGCCAGGGAGGAAGTGATGCCCTAACTGACTGTTCTAGCGAACACCAATGCAACCTGGTAGCAATCACCTCTGCTGCGGAAGGGGTTCGTAATCTGACTCCTTTGGGGCGGATTTGTGACATTCGATGGATGACACTGAAAGCTCTGTCTCGCGTTAAACGTTGCCCGTATCAGTCGCACGGGCCAGGGTCGTACCGGGTATGGTTTTGTGGATATTTTTACTAGCACTCTAGAGCAGTGATCTTGAGCTCGCTCAAGCAGGCAACCAGTTGTCCCTCCAACGTGTTCCGCTCCACAAGGACACGGTAAGATTACGCACAAAACGAGACTGAATGGCTTGGTAGTCCGCCTTTGAGTCTGAACCGCAGGTGCTTACTGGTGCTGAATGAGGTCCCAAGCTTTGTAGTGTTCAATGAGTCTGCTGCTGCACTCAGTATTCTGGGGCTTAGCATACCGGGTACCAGATACCGGTTTTCTCGCGATTCATTTCGGGTAGCTTCTGTCGCTTCCGAGAGTTTATTTTCAGAACATACATGACGCGCCCTGTAGATACGATGCCGCACCAAATTTCGTTTTTACTGTATGGGCACGAGATTTTGAAAAGTAGTACACTGCCCCTGCCAGGTTGCCTTGTGGCTGTCAATCCGATCAATCGATCCATTCGAGCAGCTTTACAGAAGAACATGCAGGGAGGGTAGCGATCCATTTTCCTCTAGTTGTCTCTTGAATTTTAGCTTTGGAAGCGACTCACTGAACGCCTGTGGTGACTGACGCACACCTTATCTGAACGGTACTGAGCAGAAAGTGTCATCGACGTATCCATTATGCATCGACAAGCGGCCGGTGGCTGGAGTCAACGTAGTCTTCTCAACTTTCTCCTTGTATATGTCGGCTACAAAAGGATCAAGTGAGGAGCCCATTGCTATGCTATCTTTCTGCCTATAAATGTTACAGTCGACTTGAAACTGTTCATTTGAAGCGCAGGGCCTTAGAAGTTCCGATAGGTTCACCTATGCTAATTTATCCTGCCTATATATGATCACAAATACAATCGATCGTTTTTGATACAAACACATTCGTAAACGAAGACGAGACCTCTAGAGAAATTGTTTTTGCGAATTCAGTTTCGCACAGCGAAATACGTCGATAAATCGAAAAGTGTCCTTCAGACTGTGGAGCAATATTTTTAGTCTTGTGGGTTGGCTACGTACGGTTTTATAAAAATTCAACCCTGGAAATATTTGTGATTTAAAACTTCACATCATTATTTGAAGTCTTTTTCGTCCTACTCGATCCCCATGCGTGTTTTCCTCATACTTATCTGTATCATAAGTCTGCGGCGATGTTTTGGATAAGACAGCTTAATTCTCTCGAAGGAAAAGCCAGTATTCTTTGGGGGAAAAATTTACCGTTACTGTTATTTTGCTCTTTATTCGTTTCTTCTGCTGTGTCTCCCGAGTATCAGATGATTTTCACTCTAAGTGACCGCTGAGCTCATTATTTCTCAAATCTTTAGTGTTTATTTGCTGTCCGTGGGAGTTTTGAGCTTTTTCTCTGAGAGACTACAGCAGAATATTTTTCTTCCATCAGTTTCGTGCATCGGTGTTGCTACGGAGTACTTTGCGTTGGTAAAATTGAAATTTTTACAGTTCTGTCTATGTTTGTACGTATAAATGTGGCTCCTTTCTGACTTACAGGAAATCCCGTGTAAACAAAACAATCTTGATCTTCTCAGATTTGCTTGCCTTCCTATTCTATAATACGGCCCTTCTTGTCGTATCCGACAACTACATAACTTCTGAGCCTTGTTGTTTAGTATACAAGACTGGTGTTTTCACGGTAGAGGTGGCTCAAAGCCCGGTAATTATCTTTCTCGGACCCAACACTTAATTTTTATTAAACTTTATTATGGCTACCTTCAAGCTGCCCAATGAGCGTCTTATTTCAGCAGAAGAAAACTGTTCCTAGCGTTGTATACCACCCCACCAAAAACATTTGGGAGTATTCGACTCATCGGGACGACTCATGGGGGGGGAGCTTTCCAAAAAGCCACTATCGGTCACTTTCTCAAACCAGCCAGTTACCAAGCCCCCTTTCAAGTGAGGCTGATCACGATCGATAACAAAGCGGAAACTAGATGAGGCAAAAGTTCAGTGGGTGTTCGATAGGGAACCCAGACTTACTTTAGCGGAACTGGAATATAGTTGCGAATAGCATGGTTACTACAGATGTAAATGGCCATGAAGTGGCCCCAGAAATACTCATTTGTTGAATTCGTGGCCAGTTCTGACTACTTATTTAAGTTATTCAGCTTGAATTCACATTTCTCCAATGTCTTGTCCGATACCTTGCAAGCTTCCGTAGGTTTTCTCTGACTCACCATCTTTGTTCCCTCCAGCCACTTACGAATCAGTTTGCTGCTTACTGATTCATTACACTTCCCCAGGCCTTCAAAAGCATCATATTTTTTCCTTACCACTGGTAACAGTAATGGTACGGTTTGGAACTCACCATGAGGGAAACATTTGGGGACGTGCGCTGCACTGCAACTATATTGAGACGATGAGTTTACATTTTTTATTATGAAGCCCAGACATTGCGCCAGTTCTAAAACATTGTTCATTTGATGTTGCTCGCATGCGTGGTCCTCGGTGAACGCCAGGCCGCAGCAGGAACTTGAGTCGCAGGCTATTCATAGTACTCAGAGCGGCCCCGCATGTCGTGCTTTCGTCGTGGAGCTTTTTACGAAACCTGAAGCAGAACCCTCCCAAAAGAGCAACCTTAAAAAGCTTGGGGCCCCAGCCAAAGTCTCGGTAGATGAACTTAAGCGAGGAAAAACGTCAGATACCCCAAGCCAAATTTGAATCCTCCATCTAGTTTTATCATATTACCAATAAGGGTACATTCGGGAAAATCCGAGACATGCCTAATGGGACGACCAGTCATGTACTAGCTAGTTATATGCTTCCCGCCTGTGAATATCCACGAGAATCAAATAGAGCAAAGAAAATGGGAAAATGAACCAAGAACCTAATTGGGGCTAAACTTTGAACACTTAACTGAGAAAGTTCGACAGAATGAAAACACAGTGGAAAGATAAAAGCGAACTTATAAGTGACGTGTTAGAGAGGTGGAAAACAGATACCACGAAAACCTTAGTGGGCAAGTTGCTTAAGAACTCAGGTGGTATTATGCGAGTTTAATTTTGGAGAGGTGGAAAATAGCGGATTCACCCACTTCCAGCATTGATGAGTCTCAAGCACAATAGCAAATTGTAAGGCGGTGTCTCTTCACCTACCGGGCAGCCGGGGAAAGGGAACTGGTGGTGATGGGATTCAGCCAGTATTGGGTTTTGATGCGTGACTATTGCAGAAGGCCGAAATCATAGATCCGGTGATGGAGAAGTAGAATGACGTACTATAATAACGCGAGAGAAGCCTGCTTCGGAGTAGGCGGCATGAGCAAGGAGGGCCCAAGGCAATTTAGAATACTTCATCAGTTTAGTTGAGAGCATGGAAACTGGATTTCGAAACCGGTCGAGGAAGGAGGGGAAGGGAATCAGTAGAGGTCTGCCTGATCAGCAATGTAGTCAGGAACCATTACGGACAAGTAGCGGTAAAATTTGGTTAGCATAAAATGTATGGTTTGTGCAAAAATACACTTAAAACAGTCTGTCCGTTGTACCAGGGGGGGGGTAATGAAGATGGAGAGGGAGTGAGCGTAAAAGCACGAATCAGTATTTGAGAACAAGATTGGGCTTGGGCTCATGAAACAAAGAGGAAAAGAACAGGCGACCATCCCAAAGGAACTGAATGAATCATGGAGCCAACGGACAGTAACCAAAAGAAGAAAAGCAGTGAGAAACCTGTGAGAGGAAGTCGAAGCGTTACTGATTGAAGCTAGAAAACAGAAGGATAACAAGTTTACTTGAGATCAAGGACAATGGACAAAAAGAAGTCGAAGAATAAATGAGAGGCTGTCTATGGAATAAAGATATAATACTTAGGTGGGGTCTCGAAGAGGCTCGTGGAAGAAGAAGAAATAGGGTATAATTCTAAATTAGCAGAATCTCGGAAAATCCAACAACCGGGAGATTCACAGAAACCTAAAGGAATCAGAGTATGCAGTGGAAAGGAACCCTAGGTTGGCAAAAATTATCTAGGTGGAATGGTAACTGAATAGCATCCGTAGGTCAAGTAGGAAGTGAAGAAAGAAATATGACAGTGGGTAGGGTAAGGGACGGTGGAATTCGGAAATCAGCCGAGACATCAACAAACTGGAAGTGGGCGAAAATTATGACAAACATTTGGCTATGACGAATATGCATTTTCTGGTAATTGGTAATTGGTAATTGCGTATTTCTTGACAGTGGTCAAGGCACATCAACAAGGCAAAATCAAGTTGTAAGTGCGTAGAGAAATAAGACGGGGTGCCTAGAAAATAAAGTCCGACAGAATTCAGAGTTCAGGTTTAGGGCAAATTAAGGGACTGCATTCACTAAGTATGGCAGGGTAAAAACAAAGGATAATCTGATCAATCTATTCAAAAATTCATTAGGGGCAAAGAAGTAAGTAGACGGTACTTAACTAAGCTCAATTTAGGCTAACAAAAAGAGGAGGCCCTTCTTAAAAGCTTTATCTTTAGCGATGTCGGAGTTCGTCAACAGAATGGTCCGAGTGATAATCAAGTACTTGAATAGTTTGGATTTGAAGTGAGTTTTAGTCTGGAGGGAGTTTGTTCCAGCTCTCGATCTAAGGGGAACAAAACGTGATATCTTAAGGATGTCCTAGCTAACTGATTAGCGACAGCAAGGGGCCGATGGCTGGGAGGTAACTAATGTTGGACGTGAACTTGAGTGATTCGTGGAGGACGGTTTATATAATAATTTGCGCATAGCTAGATAAGGAAGCTGACGCATCTCTCGTTAGTGGTGATTACCTAGGCATTAGGGTTTAAAAATGTGACGAATCAAGAGTAAACTTCAGAAAGCTTATGGACTATACGCTTTGACAATGCCAGAGTGCTCTTCCGCCCAAAGTTCCTAGGTTAAAAGGAGGAGAAGTGCATAGTAGCCACTACCACGGTCCTATCTATCATTGAAGTACTATTTCAGATGCCCGCAGCTGGGAAACTCTCTAGTTGGAGTCAGTTGGGTGGTATTGGCTTCACGGTCGCATCTTATTCTTTTGGGAGCGTTCTGATAGGCTTGGATTCACCTGACGCGTATTAGGGCTTTCAACCTCGTGGGGTAAGAAGTTGGACCCTTGTACTGATAGCACAACCTTGGGATGAGCTCTTCGCGGTCCGGTGAGTCGCTTCCGAGGGTTCCCTCAAATACTTTTGAATGTCACACCGGGATGGAGAGGACTTTAACCGATCAAGCCAGATTAAATAATCAGGACCTCAAAGAAAGTGAAACTGAAAAGCAGCCCACATCGTTAAGGATAAACCGGCAGTATTGGTAGCCGAAAGCTCCCCAGAAACATTTGGAGATCACCGTTCTGTGGGTCATCCATGAGAGAATGAACTAGAGGGGTAATTTTGGCCATCCGGTGGCTTTGCCCTGCCAGTTAATTTTAGAAAAGTGGTCAGAGAGAAGGCAGAGCTCAGGAGAATATATTGTTTCTTTATCCATCTATAACCAGAAAGAGGTTACGCAGTAGGAGTTGCCAAAGAAAACAAAGCTATCTAAGGCTGAAGGTGGCACTAAAACATTGTGCCTTTGTTAAGCCGGAAAAGCCGGAGCAGTTGAGAATTGTTTCCAACTGTGCGGCTGTTTACGGTGGCTAATCTCCGAACTGGCCTGCGAAGCTTGCACATGTTGCTTCGAAGGCTTCGAAGGCAAGTTGTCACTTTTTCGTCGGGGCCAATGAAGATCTCCGCGGGTATGGAAAATGCATTTCTCTAAGTTCCTTCAAAAACCACACAACCAAACCGTGGGATTTGTAAGGCAGCCCAATAGGTCGTCCCGGGGATTTCCGGTGGAGTCTCCAAGACAAAATCATTCTTGCTGACTAGATGGGGTGGAGTGCCGCGAAACTGAACCCTCCCGACCGTATGCTATGATCTTCCAGATCACCGGTAAAATAACACGGGGAAGCAGGTCAGAGTAGTATTCTGGACATTCTTTGATTGTTCAGTATTCTTTCTTCTAGTCCGCTGGCCATTATAGAAGCAAGACGCTGTCACAATTTGCGTCTTGAACCATATTCTGTTGCCCACTTTCCAGTAAGCTATCTTCCAGCTCAGTGAAACTATTCAGATGAAAAGATAACCTTACCTTGTGGGTAAGTTTTGGACCCAGGCCTTTTCCTCGTTTATAGCTTCAAGCTCCTAAGTCGTAGTTACTGGAAGCAACTGGGACTTTTTTCATTGACTGAGGCTCCCGGAAGGCAAATCTTCAAGGAAATCCGAAATTTTCCATCTAAAGGTATATCTCCTTGGAGCCTTTTATCTTCATTTTGAGCTAGCCTTGCTCCAGAGATCTTACCCAGAATATTCGGATAGTATCCTCCAGTGACGAACTTAAACGTAGTTGTGAAAACTTTCTGCTTGGACGACTTTGGACTTGTGCATCAGACTAAACAGGGGCAATCAACATGGTCATCGGACTATGCCGTCTTATGAATCATGACGGATTCAGGTTGATAAGTGGATCAGCAAAAGTCAAAACTTCCTGAGGAAAATATTGACAAACTCTAAGGAAGTATCCGATACAGTTATGAGCGGCTTTCTGCTGGTTGTTCGTAGGACATTGGGTCTAGCTTGGAGTGTGGATTCAGATCCATGGGGTACCAGATTCTGTGTGTGAAGCCGCGGCCAACTGGTGAGGGTTGTCACTTCCGTATCTGGCTACCATTTTCTACCCTTCGGGTTCGGTGGGACTTAACGTAACCCCACTAAAAATTTGGTTCTGGGAATTATACAGACAACGATTAGAGTGGGACGAACCTTTTGGGTTAGCAACTGTAAATAAGTGGGAAGGGTACTGACTAGTTTTCGATCAAACAGTTTACCCTCAGTTGCCTGGGTGGTTCTCCAAAGGCTTCACGGCGCTAAATTAAAAAGCTGAGTTCGACTTCTTCCGCCATGCTTCTGAAGCTTGGTACGGGGCAACAGCACATTTATGTTTCTCATCCAGCTAACCCCCGTCATACTGCCTGCTTACGATGGCCAAATCCTTAGCCGCACCTTTGAGGTTCGTCACCCTTCACCGTTCACATTTAAGTGAAGCAACCATGATTGCTGAACTGACGGTGGTAAGGGGGGATCTCTAGATAGAACTGGAACAACCTGTTTTCTGGACTGATTCCGCTGTTTTTCTTCATTGCATTTGAAATAAAGATAGTCAATTCTCATTTTTCGGTTCAAATAAGGTGTCCAATATAAGGAGGCACCTTGTTGCAGACCAATGGAAATACATTAGTGGCAGACTGAATCAAGTAGATATTGCTACTTGGGCAAACACGGTTGTGGCTCCAGGGACCTGAAGGTCTATGGACATCAGCCGATGTCACTGGAGAGTGCAACGAGGAACTATCTGTCCCTTTGGACGTGCCGGAGTTTGCAGCGAGAATGGCCGTGAGCTTTCTAACTCAGTCTTCATGACCGAGCCACTTTAGCCAGTTTTACTGTGAAACAGGTCGGCAAAGTATTTACCGCTGATGTTGAGATGAAAAGAATACCTAACTGTTCTTACAAAAGGAAAGGCTAACATTCGTGCGACGTCGGGACCACTATAAGGTAACAAAACGAGTAGCTGTAAATTATATTCAACTCAATGCACACAGAAGGCTTTGGGGCAAGACTAGATTGTCTGCTTGAAAGCATCGATCTGAATTAACATAGTCATCTTTGTGGGCCAAACAGTATTTTGAAAAAACGGGCTGATATCCTTGGCAATCCGGTCATACTAGAGCTGTATACCAGAAGCTAGATATTCTCCTCATATCTACTCCCCTACTATTCACTTGCAAATAATTATTCGTCATCATCACAAAGATGCTGGACACTCTGGCCGCATGCAGTTCTTGCCATCGTTTCAAAGGAGGCTTTGGACTGTTCAAGGCAAGCCTTTGGTTCGTCCAGCCATGGACAGAGGCTTCTGTTATAGACGTGAATCGGCTCAACGAAGCCGCCAAATAATGGCCCTTTTGCCGAGGGAAAGTGCCCATGTCATCCTAAAGGCACCTGCCCAGGTAGGCGCAGACTACATTTGGCCCTATTGATTGAAGGTGGAAGGAATATGGAAAAGCTTTACCGCTGCACATTCACGTGATTAGGTAATAGAGCGGTGCATAGGGGAGTGGCGCACATCCTCATCACTGATGTTTTAGCTTGTAGTGGAAGCGATTCATTGCTAGGAAAGGACAACTGAGGGTGACTTCCAGCGTCAGTCACTAAGGTGGTATGTAATAAAGGACGATTCATTCAGTACGGACGACTTTACGGGCAACATTGTGTGAGCAAAGCGTGGCTGATGAAGCGTTTGTCAGAGCACCCTAATTACCTGCAGACGCTCAGCTAAATTTTACTACCCAGCGGAAAACGAGACCGCACTAGATCACGTGATACTTCGCGGTGAGTTAGGAATATGACTGCTACCTTCTGGAAAAAAAGAAGCTTGGGGTATGTTGTATCTTTGAGAGAGCTAAATAAGTGACTGGTAGTAAAGAACAGTTCGAAGCCGGGTGATCTCGTGTTTCCAGTCAAGGATGGCTCCTAAAAGGCCTACTGGCCCCAGAAGTGAACAACAAAAATATTGATTTATTTCGCGAAAAGGGCAAGAGGCCTGGGTATGTGCACGATCGATGGGTACAACATTATTTACAGAGCAAAGAAATTCAAACTGCTCAAGGCGAGCATATAAAAGTAATGTTCGTTTAGCAGCGATATCGAGCACCGTTGAAGTGCTCTGAAACAAATGAAACTTGTGCTCCAAACCAGACTCATTTCACCGGCAGTAGTGAAGGAGGGGCCTGAGATTCAGAATTAAACGGTGAAGTAGGTGACTAAAAATGGTAAAGGACATAAGAACTGGTTAGTATCGGGAACTAAATGAGACCGAAACGTTGACGGAGGACAGATAAGCTTGAATAATACGTGGTGGAACGACGAAAGGAGGCGACTTGCATGAAATTTAGAGTGGATAAAGATCAACGAATACCAGGAATGTCAGTAAAAAAACTGGCGTAATAAAATTGCCTTTGTGAGGCCCGAGAAAATGCGGAACCGTATATTCTATACTTATGGTGGAGTGTGACAGATGCTCATTCAAGCAAAAATGTTTTGTTATGGCTCGTACCACTAAAGAGTGTTTGAGGAGTCCTTTAAGTAAGCTCTGTTTACCATAGTGCGCAATCAGACAATATTCACGTCTTGATTGCAATTTAGTTAGTCAAGATTATTGTTGTTCACTTATAGTTGGTCTTTTGGGCTGTTGCTTTATGTGAATGATTGGGGCGAGTTGTATTGTCAGCCGAGCAGCACTTGTGCCGTCACTGGGGTACTCCATGGTCCCTGTGAAACACTAATGCAATAACGGATTTCAAGCAGCCCTGTTTGGTCAGCGCGAAAAAGAAGACTACTGCCACGGCTTTCTAGTGACACCGGCCAGAGACACGGAATATCTGGTTTTCTGGTAGTAGCAAATTTCGCAAGTTTCGAATTTGGAATCATTCACGGCTGTCTGCGTCTTCTAAGCAAAGATTAAAACCATCGAGACAAACGTGACAGAAGTGTGAAGGGCCAAGTAAAGTTGACAACGGTAGCTTTGTTCAAAATTTCAGTGCTCTCTACTTCTGACGTTTTACACTTGCTGCGCACTTTACAGCTTGCAAATAAGTTATTGCAATATAATCGCTAAGTACATAAATTTAGCAACAAGAAACGGCGGGTCAAAATCCAGTCAAGCTCACGGTGTCCCTTTGCTGGGTCACCAGGTGCGGCAACGCCTTAAATATGGTAGTTTGCAATGACGCCTGCTGTAAATGCTACCATCGGAAATGAAGCTGGCCCTTTTTTCTGCTGATCCAGAGCTGTTTGTGCAGCACCGCAGCTTAGGATGTTCATGCAAGAGCTGCGTAAGAGCTTTAGGATAACAGTAATAATAATGATAGTTTATTGTGGGGACGCCCGAAGCATGCCTTACACATGATAAAGTTTATTCAAGTGACAAAATGGGCAGACAAATTTTGTGAAAAACTTAGAAATATGCACGACAAACTTAGGGTAGGTGGACTTAGTAGGGAGATGAGAGGGGGAGTAATGTACACACACCAAGGAATGGTGCAGAGAGTTTAAGTAAGCCCAAGGACGGATTTAAGTATGTTCCCGGCGAACTCAAAAGCCAAGGTCAAATGGAGGAACCGGCTGAGCAATTGGAAGAGATAAGGACCTGGGAGTTCTACGTGAGGAGGACTGAAAATAAGCATGAGAAACTAGGATAACCAGAATCTATGGACAAAAAAGAAGACAGAAAGGAAAGAGGAAAATATTACAGAGTTATGTAGCAAGGGATTAGATAGCCATGAAGTATATACCCCGCAATAAAAAGGACGTAGTCAGTTTGAAAACAGGGAACTAGCCAAGCGAGACGTGAAGAGTGGGTCAGATGGCAGCAATGTTTCGGAAAGATCGAGACACGGTAAACGTGAGGCACAGATGTAGACCAGATGGAGGGATATCATCAGAAACAGCGAGATGAGGGCAATAGAACTGGTCGGCAAAGAACTGGAGGATGCAAGGAAAATATGTGAATATATGTTTACACATATGAGAAGAGGAGGAGCGGAAAGCAGTGAAGTGATGGGAAAAGGAAGCAGCAGTGCCTGGAAGGGACGGTGGGATTAGATCAAGTGGTAAAGAATCACCGTGAGAAAATCGCAACAAATCTATTTGTGACATTTGAACATGGGGGATCAACAGAGAAAGATAAATGCTGCGACTATCCCGACTTCTAGGGCTGCGAATCTAGCAGTAACTTAGTCTCACTAGCTACGAGAACTTTATGGGCAGAACACGATTACGGGCAACGGAACAAATTTCAATTGGATAACCGTGTTTACCGATGATTCTTTGTTCTAAGTAATACAATAAGCATAAATATACGACAAATAAAAGACCTAAAGCCAGGTGAGAAACCAAAAGCAATGATCAGTAAGCTTCCGGAAATCTGAACGGCGCAGAAAATAAAAACGGTCCACTTAGCAGGCAGCTGAACGAAACTGTAGCGCAGTCCGGTTGCGGTACAATCAATAAATCAAGAACGTTTGTCATCAAAGATCAATAAATCAATTACAACTGCGCGAATTGGACTGTGGTTGCAATGGTCAAAAGTGTCCTTAACAAATAAGTACAAATACGCTAAGTTTGTGGAGTTAACAACAGCACGTGCCAACGTGAATGGGCGAATCCGGCAATAGATCTGTTAATGCCGTTGACGTGCGACGGCCAACGGTGGAGTGCACTGACAGAAACACTAAGACTGGGGGTTCGAGCCTCCACTCGGCAGTACAAGTGAAACACTGAGAAAGATTATATAACAGTAGAAAAATAGACCTTGGTGGAAAACAAGGTTATGAATTAATATTTGAACTGTTCATGTAACAAGCACCACGAAACTCGAGTATAAACCGATGTGACATCTTAGAAACAGAGAAAATAGATAACGAATGTCTGGGGTTCACGAGGCATGTACTCACTGCTAATAAGTAACTAAATAAATGGCAAAAGAACAAACACTAAGTACGAATAATAATTAACAAGAAACGACTTTGGAAGCACGGAATCCGTGGTTGTGAGTAGTTGATAAACGGAAGAATATGAAGGAAAGAATCAATGGAATCAGGTAAGAGTGAATCTGACAATCTGATTACTGCAGGTGTGACGTGTGACGACAGTCGAACAATGAGTGGAGCGGTAATAAATAGACATACCTAGTGCAGCAATGAGATAGCGGTGAAGATGGCTGGAGAAAGCAGAAAGAACGAGAATACCTAGTGGTCGCGTTACTGTGAAATATCGGTGGAGATTGATAGCTTGGGGGTAAGACAAACTTTGGTGTAAAGGTGCAACAGTTTTAACGGTGAATAACGTAGGAGAGAAACGAGGAAGTAAAGGATTGGAAAGATCAGGTAAGGGCGGATCATTTGGTTTGAAACCGTGCGTGAAAGTAATGACGTACCGGTAACTTGACATTACGTGGAACGCGGGAAAGCAGCTGAGCCTGGAAGACACATTGAAGATGCCTGTGGCGAGCAATATACGAAACGGACGAGAAACTGGTAAGAGATGGCCAATCGGATCATTTCACTGCAGGTGAGACAGGTGAAGACCGAGAAGAAAGAAGGAGGAAAGAAGTACCCCGACAGATCAGCCTGTGATGGAACAGAGGGCACGAGAAGTAGTTACGTGGCAGTGTAGGGAGAATGGAACTGGAGGGCTGCGCTCTTGTGAGCGATTGCACAAGCAGATTGAGCAAGAAACCGCAAGTCGGGGCATTGCCTGAGAGGAAGATCCACAGAAAAATTACGGAGCCAAGAAGAGTAAATGTGGCGGTGGTGAAAAGATAACAACTTTGGTCGTAAAAGATGAAAAGGTTAGAAAGACTAGTTCTTCTGTGGCGATTGGTCTGGTGGGTCTGGTACGTACAGAATAGGGGTATGAAATAAAAGCACAAAAAAGGATGTAACTAAATGGTAGCTAGTGAGGTACGGAGTGAACAGAGATTAGGAGCCGGCAAGGGCAACATGGGTGGAAAAGGAAATGCTGCGGGCTGTGGCAGAGTAAAATATGTAGGGCGAGATTGACATCATGCAGTGAGGGCTGTCATGGTGAGAAGGGATAGGAACAAAGCAGAATGGGTAGGAGTGCATACAGGGATAAAACGAATCGGAAAGGGAAGCAATGACAGTGCTGGCAAGAAAGATAGACTAGCGAACCGTGGCGGAAGAAAAATGGCGGAAGCTGGGGATCTGAAACCGACAGGATTGGATGCGGTAGGGCAAGGAGGGTTAGAGCGCGCAATCCGCGGCCGGTGCCAGTTGGTGATCCAAAAGGGTATAGAAGGATGGGAACCATCCACCTGCTCTGAAGCCCAGGTGATGAAAAAAGGTCGACCGAACATGGTTCTAACCAACTTCAAAATGCTGCCAAAGGCTGACGCAATGCCTAAGCACCAGTCAGAGAAGCTTCTAGAAGGCAGTCTACAAAATGTACCCGCCAAGTTTAGGTGAAATTCACATCTGCTCAGAACCGCTCCAGGGAAGAATGGTAATGCTTAAACCTGGGTCAGCTCAGCTCAAAGCCCTGATGATGAAATGACTGCCAGATGTCATTGCCGGAGAAATTACCGTGGTCGAAGACCAACTGGCGCCAGGTGTCGTCCAGGGACTACAAACAGAGGCAGTTAGCTCGGGTCGATTAGTAATCTGAGCTCTTTCCCAAAAAGTTCGAGCCTAAGAGAAACCACCAAATAGCTTCTAAGCGCCGCCTCTACCCCGAAAGTCCGAATCCGGCTAAAAGCTCTTGGCTATTCTCCCAAACCGGGAGCGGGACACTGGGTTTCTTGAAGGAGTTTAAATCCTATTTGCGAGTCGGGGACCTTCCCGCGAAATCAGTAATAATCAGAAATCACTGCCGCTTAGGAAGAGGGTCTCCAAAGACAGATCTGTTTATTGGGACAGACTCTCAGGGCCAGAAAAGCAAACTTTGAGAATCCGATTAGGAAATCAGACCAAAAGTTCTTGAGATTGCCTGTGGTTCACGTGGCCAAACTAGAAGTGGCAAAGGCGAAGCCCACAGCCAACTTCCTGGGGAACCAGGTGCTCCGTAATCTGAAGCCGTTTGGAGTTAACAACCACAAAGAAGTAGCTCTCAATAGCTCTGGAGTAGATGAGAAGGGTGAAAGTAGAGGTCTTAATGGAAGCGAACCATCTCGCCCCCAAAGGTAGAAGAAGATTCCTCTTAAGTTGCCCGTTGAGGCTCATTACATGCATTTACCAAGGCACTACCCGACCACTCCGCGCCACCCGATAACACATTCCTTCCTCGCCACCTCCTTTCCACAAGTATTATCAAGTCCGGTGGCTTTGTTGAATTTCGAGGAATATCCTCCATATCTTTGGATTGCGGGCTGTAAGGGTGTGGGTCCGTTTGCCAGAGGAACGAACTGAGAAAACTGAATGGAACGGCAGTCACAGAGGCCGGAACCGACACAAGGTGTATCTCAGACATTAGTACGATCAGGAGAAATCCAATCTAACAGTCTTCTCTTCATCTCGGGACATTTTTCCCGTAAGTGGCCCTGAGATGTTTAGCCATCAACTGCTTAATTATCTCCAACGAGGAGCTGCAGCTTTGACGACAAGCGGCTGAAAAAACCCTCACACAATGAGCATCACGGAAATCTGGCTCATCCTAGATAACTGAGACAGAGGAACATATACCAGTGGATACTCAGTTATTCGAAAGGACTCAGACAGAATTTTGGCTGGTGGCGTTTTACTCCACCTGAAAGAAGTGCTACCTCCAGCACTCATCATCTGTTTAACTCCGATCCGTCCCATCGACCTCTTTGAGCGAACGTCACGGTTAAAGGAAAAGTAACGTTAGTGGTGGGGGTAATATCAGGTCCGCCAGTGAAAACAGGAAGGATTGGCTGCACTCATCGAGCAGATAAACAGGCTAATTAGCACGCCCTGACTCGCCGTACTATCCGCTGTGAGGGACTCAAACGCTCCCACAATATACTGGCTCAACAGTCACTCCACACACACTATGTTCGGGCCTCAGCCTCCAAAAATTCTTTCTCAGGCCTCCTGGATGCAACATCTCGGGCCCAACTGGGTGTCTCCACGGGAAAACACCTCCATTTCTTGACTTGCCAGCACTAGCTAGCTGCACCAGGCGGAGGTAATCTGTCACTCCTGCTCAGCAGGACAGAGTAACAACGAATTCCCCAGCCTCGACTTTCCATCCGGTTCGTCACTCAAAACGGTTAGATCTTTTGAAGAGGAACTCCTTCCAGCTTAGGAAGCATCTCAAACCTCAGCTAGAACCTCCTTCTTAGGATGCGGAAGTAAATACTCTTACTCAGCCAACTGGACATGGCATTTCCGGCCCAGATACTTGTCCTGTGTGTTAGGGAAAGATAGGAAGCAACGCGGGTCGTTCATTACCATGCCGATTCTCGGCTTGCTAGGGCAGTCTGCATACCTGTTGTCGCAGTGAAGTGCACCTGACTGAAAGCGGCTGCGAAAAAATTCAAGCGGATTCAAAACGGCCGAAATTGAAAGATCTATGAAAGGTTTAAATGAGCCCGAACGGACTTCCTCGCCCAGGCCCTCCCCGACAAACCCATTCTATTTGAACATATTTACTGCTTTCAGAAAGACCCACGCCCTGCGCAAGCCCAATACTTTCCTG
Organism: Fasciola hepatica; assembly: GCA_948099385.1. Taxonomy (NCBI): domain Eukaryota; kingdom Metazoa; phylum Platyhelminthes; class Trematoda; order Plagiorchiida; family Fasciolidae; genus Fasciola; species Fasciola hepatica. Next base: position 30,356,774 of record CANUEZ040000043.1, on the reverse strand, counting down.
AGGAAACCCCAGCTACTTCTTCCGGGCAAGTGACCGCCAATTTTACAGGTTACTCGCGATCTAATTTTGGCTACTCACCAGCGGTACCCCGTCCCGCTTTTCCTGAAAAATATTTTGAAAAACCGCACAGCTCCCACTTTTCGGCCTGGGACTTAAAGCTACGGCTGAAAATTTATTACCTATAGCTCGTTAGGGCCAGGTGTAGTACACGTCAGGAAGCTAAAATAATGCGCAAATATCCTGGCCTCAGCATACTTCATTCTGTTCCAAAGATGTCTAGACTGTGGCGCTTTCCCAGGACCATGGAAAAAGCCATGTTAATACCCATTATCAAAAAGGGGCACCGGCTTTGCCTATATAGCTACAGGCCAACAAGTCCAATTAGTATCCCTAACAAGGTTTTAGAAGACATCACCAAACACGCGATGTTAACCCGCTTGCAGACGAATGACTTGATTTCCACTTTGCAACACGGATCTCCCCCAGACAGATGGTGCACCTCTAATGGGATAATTGTCATGGACAGTTTCTTGAGGGCATAAGACCAGGGAAAAACCTTCCATCTCATCGTCGTATATTACTCGAAAGCCTTCAAGAGAGTCACACACACCCCCTTGCTTCACAGGCTGGAGGTGCACGGTGCTACCGGTGACTCTTCTGTGTGCTCAAGAGCTTTTTGCTCGAGCGCAACTTCACCGTGGAGTGCAGGCGCCCTGTATTCCTCTCCGTCCTCATTTACTATAGGTGTCCGTCAAGGCTCGGTATTGGGTCCTTCACTGTTCTTATTATGCATCATTGGTCTCCCAGAAACCACGAAGTTCAACGTTGGCAAACGCGCGGGTGATGTGACCTCTTGGGACTCTCCAGGTACAATACTGCAATCCATGATGATGCAGCGAAGTGCTGATTAGTGAGCCGCAGCCTAGCATAAATAAAAATAAGGGCGTCGGTATGCCTCTCCGCGATTCAGTTGATCAGTGTTTCCGAACTAATGGAACATTGTCAATTCAGCGGTTGGCCAGCTTCATGGACTGCTTTTCGGGCTAACCAAAAATCTCTTCCTCATCTTATCGGCGGAAGACTAGCAGGGCAACCTTCCGAATTTTAGGCCCTTTTAGAAGAACTTTCCCCAGGCATCCAAGGAAGAACTTCCGATTCCTCACGGCACCTACGTTCGTCTCATCTCAGAATACGGCAGCCGAAATGCACTCACTTGTCTCCTCCTTGGCCGCAGCCGTACCCAGCGGGTTCAGAAAAAGGCCACAAAAGCGATGCAGAGGCCGATTAACCTCTCTCGCTTCTTAAGACGGACTGCACTCAAATGTGTACCCCGGAATGGAGGCGTATTATAGAAGATATCTTCTTAATTTTTGACATTTTCTCTCACGGACTAGCTGGCATTTCTTCACGCGACCACACTCGGATAATCTTGGAGAAAGTATTAAGAAAGTATTCGTACATCGCTCCCGGTCATTTTTACGGCAACTTCCCTTCACGTCACGGGTGATGCTTACTTGGAATGAACTCCCACAAGAGATAGTGAGCTCCCCCAGGAAAGTCGCCTTTAGGCAAGAGCTGGACATACTTATGGAACTTTTACACTCTCCATTGCCACACTGGTAACCAGAATATTGCTATACTCTTTGCTTATGTAGTTTGTACCTTCGTTATGGCCATTTGATTTTACTCGATCTGCTCCACCTGTGTACACACTGAATGGCCTACTTTCTCTAGGCCAAAACAAGCAAATGCACCCAGGTTTTTTACTCAGACCACTTCGCACGCATCCCGGTTTCCTTTGCCGGTCATTTCATCTTTATGATGCTCTTGCTACACACATACACTCGCACATGCTCGCATCATTCCTAGCCAGACGGGAGTCAGGCCCAGCTTTTCTATTGCTTCGTCACGCGTGCATACCCGACTCTCCCTCTGATTTGTTGTTCCCCATGGACAGCTGGCCAGTCTTCTAGCGCTAACTCTTGACCCTCCCTAGTGATATCATTCTTTCGACTGCTTCCCTCTTAGATAAAGCAAACTGCCATCTTGCTGGACCCAGACTAAGTCACGGCTAACTTATTATCCACTAGTATGTTTTCAACTACCGCTCTATTTTCTTGTTCCTGAAGACCCACTGCATTTCGGTGCCTTTGACTGACGCTAACCACTAGAAGACTCAAAGTTCGGGGCTTGTGAAATCTAATGAAGTTATCATTCAAGGTAGTATTTTACGGTTTTGGCTTTCGTTGGACTGGAATCGGGATATACGTGTAACGGTGCTGTTTGGTAAAAACCGAGAACAATGACCGTCAGACCTTCTAATTTCGGACGCGGAATTAGCGCTGTCTACTGTGTTCACTAAGGAGCATGCCATAGGTTGGCCGTTGCAAGTACCATCCCTATCAACCCCAGTCATACAACAGTAAAAATCCATGGCAAGATGAAACCCAGTCCGATCATGCCTACTGCCTAGTTTGCGAACGCGTCTTTTGATATCATGCGATTTGTCAAAGTAGGTGGCGATCGAGTTTGCCCACATCTACAATGTTGGGGACTGGCTGCCGTAAAACTACTCACTTATTCACCTCCAGCATCAACCCAAAAGTCTCCCACTTGATCGGCGGTTATGCTCCACATTCCCTACCAAACTCGAGGTGGGCAGACACTTCAAAAAACGTAATTAATTTGGTATGAATTGCCGGACGGGATCCTTGTTGAAATTGTAAAAGAAATGTCTGCCACACATAGAAGCCCAGTGGGATATCTCCTAGAGGCGCTTGGACTCCCCAATATTTTCACTCACTCCGAATAGAGCAGCAATCAGCCTAATGATAGAGCAGCGAATACTATCAACCGGATAGTTGTAGACTTGTAAGTCTAACCAGCTCTTTGAATCAGGAGTTTACGCCTGCACCTGCTGCAATTCTAGGCAATGCGCCACCAGGAGTAGGTCGTCCTTCCGAGCTAGAGTTACTCATGGTCAAGTAAGCGGGTTCGAAATGGAGCAAGGTTACTCCGGATATTCTACCGTACTGGACTGGCGAGGTGCAAACTTAAAAATGCACGCAAACCTCAGTGAGGTGGAGAAAACCCTGAACAGGACAGAAACAAATTTAACTATGCTCAAGCTCGGAGGCGATTACAACAGCAGAGTCAGGGGTCAAGCCCAAAATGTCACAGTGGATAAATGGAGATAAGGATAGAATTTTTTGAGCTTGTAGGTCGGCGGGTGTCGTAAAACGGAAGAATTCACGCTATCAAGGATTCGGGAGAAGAGTGAAAACGCTGGCCGCAAGTGTTCACGTGCTGGTTGCATTACCGCTTTTAGTCTGACTAGTGGTATTACTCAGGGCCGCGATGAATATATGACCTCGTACCCGACCTACACTTTTCTCCCCAAATTACATGAAGCAATACCTATGGTTCCAAGTTTTGGCAGAGTGGGGCCCCACAAAATTTCCGGAAACACACAAGGTATTATTTGTAACTTTCTTACAGATCCTATTTCTACTATTAGAGTGGGTTCTGGTCGACTAGAACCATTTCCAGTTCACAGTGAATTTACTCGAGTATGGGCCCTGTGCCCAGTGTTTCTTCTGGTTCGTACAAACGAGTCTCCTGGTGAACATCAAAATAAACGCCAGGAATATTGCGACCTGGTACAGCTATATTATAGCGGAGCAATTGTGGATGAACAGTGCCGAGTAAAGATCTGCCAAGGGGGCCACACTAGCTAATGACAAGAAATGTGGGAGCACGACTAGTGGTGACAACATGGATCAACTTTTATAGAGCAGCCACGGCAATCCAGTCCAGAATGTGTAGCAGCACTATACACAAGGTTTAGGGTCAAAAAATCACTCTCTTTCCTTCACCGTCATCAATCAAACAGTAGGTCCACGTTTTGAGTCAACATCAGCGTAAGAAAAATTTGCCTATAATTTTGAATGGCGGCTTTCAGAACACTGGGACTGGTTATCAAAAGTTTTTGGGATGCGGCTGTCATATTCCACACCGACGTTTAGTAGAGACTCTTGATATATTGGAAAGCGTGGAGAGGAAAACCTGAATCGTCTGAAAATTGTGCACTTCCAATCATGTAGAACTCAGAGAATGACTTAAGGAAGCGGTAGATAATTATAGTCTGGAATCCTATGATGCTTTGATGGTGGTCAGAATCCCAAAGACACGGACCGCCTGTAGTTCATCAAAACCCGTGGGGTAAAAAATACAGGAGAAGAATAGATCAGGACGAACACACTGGAGCATCTTCCATGCTGGCGGCCGAACCAGAAGCAGCATGGTTTAAGGGAAAAATGGTCTATAAACGGGGTGAAGGTAAAGGTGATGATTGCTAGTGATGAACGGTGCTTTACCACACAAAATACCCCTAGAAGATCAGACGAGGTGCCCTAACGGTGCGAACGTCTGATGCTAATTTCTCCTGGAGACAGTAGCATGGGACCGAGAAGCAAAAGGGCAATGAAAGTGAAAACAAAACTAATAGGGGCAATTATTATTTTGTCGCTTTCTTGAGATAGATGAAAGGGGCTCGAAACGATGCATGTTTAGCCTGCTAATTGTTTTGTGTCTCATGAGTTGCTTCGGTTTTACTGCAAATGGATGTTTTGGGCCTTTGGCTGAACTTGCAGAGCCGCTGCATTCTGTTGCTTACCGGTAAAAACTGGACCTGTTTGCCAGACAAAGCCAGAAGTGCCAGAATCTCCGGCTAACAGACGGTGGTATAAAGGTGGCTTATCCTCTCAGCATCACCCAGACAAGTATGTTTAAAGGGAATCACAGTCTGGCAAGAAACACTCACGAGGTGGGGAAAACGAAAAGGGTGCGTAAGTGACTATGGTAGGTGCTCAGGTTTGCACAGAAAACTACAAGGACTGCCAAAATATTTCTGATTTGTTTGAGGAAAAATAGATAACGATAAAATCTCAGTCACAGTTATTCACAAAGAAAATAGATTTTAAGCGACGTACAGGTATTTTACGTGACCCTGTCATAAAGTCTGCACTGTACTGGGAGTCCACGTGTTGTTGAATCCATTCCCATTGTCGCTGTGCCTCTGGGTGCGGGCACGGCAGTAAGCAGTGATCAGGGTCGGAGCGAACCACGTGGCCCTTCTGCTTCCGTGAAAGATGGTTTCGGCTTGTCCACAGAAAGCTTCATTGATTACCCCAAGGTCCCACGAACAAACATTTCTTCGCGTTCTAAAACTCTGTGCAAGCCAGAAAGAGGGGCCTGTAGCGAATGCTTTGTGCCATTTGCCCGTAGGAAGACATGAATGCCTGCTGGCATGCTATTTTGTGTAGTAGACGCTACGTGTAATTTTTGATATGTTGACTCAGCTTTTGGGAGTACTCGCAATATTTAGAAGGCCGTGGGACCCGGGGTGATATCATTTCCAACCGTTCACGGAAGCCTTGCCCAGAAAGCTGCTACGTATGTTTGTACCTCGGCAACCACAGAGGTAGAGCAAAAGTCAAATGTCCTTCACTAAGAAGATGAGCCTCAGAGTGGGGAGTGCCTGCCGGAGTTGTTTGCCGTGGTGTCAGGCCTGCCTGCTTGTTGTCACTTGTTTGTCCACAGCCAACGGGGAATAATATTAATAATAATAATAGTAATAATAGTAATGGTATATTTCTCGACCATGGTCGAGACGCACGCGCAAGCGCATGATCATGGTGTACAACGTTACCGAAAACGATGAAATATACAGGAATTTCAAGAACGGGAGTCAAAACGTCAGAAACAAGACAATATAGCTAGAAATAGTTTGAACGGACCAAAATGAAAGGGGTGTGCGCGGCAAATACGGTTTGGTTTCGAATTCGAGTTGGTTGGCGGTAACCCGTAAGGATACGGAAAATATCGTGAATATATAGTGCTAGAAATGCATTATAAAACAGAATGGTGCAAGTTGTGGATAAAGGAGGCTTATTGGAGTTCCATGAAAGCAATAAGTTCAAAACAGGGAGAAATGTATGGGGGTACACCCGGAAACCCTGATAAATATAAAGAGAACAGCTCTCCATGAAGACGATGTGAGCCCGGAATGGTGGATATTGCCGGGTTAATAATGATTATGATAGTAATAACAATAACAATAACAATAACAATAATAGCTGCATACTTCGGATGCGCCCGAAGCATGCTAAAATGCGTTATCAGATGATTATAGTGATGCTGGGGTGAGAATTTACAAAAGGGTACAACGCTTGTATGCAGAGTATCAAAGAGAGTGTTAGTGTGGACTAAAACGGTAGTAATCCGGCAAATTTGAAGGTCAGGGTCGAATGATGTCTGCTGAAGGTCTGAAGTACGTGCATAAGTGTTACAGGAAACAATAACCACTGGTGGAAATTCGAACATATTCAAATGATATGTTGTTGGTGGGCTGCAGAATGCGAGAGGCATATGGATAGAAATCTCGTGGAAGCTTCGGTGGATTATTCATTATAAGACAGGCATGTCAAGAAGTATTAACATGGAAATATATCAGTCTGCAAAGATGGTAGTATATAAAGTGGCACGTGCGTACTGGAGGAACCATATATGTGGCAAACAGTTGCGTACCTCGTGGGAGGGCGACTGTAGAGCTACCAATAAAGCACTCGATGACAAAGACTAACATTTGTTTATTTGAACAATTGCCGTTTTTGGTGGCGCCACTTGCTCCGCCTGTGTACGTCGTCTGCACGCCATTGCACTCCTCCAATACACACGTTGTCCCGCTCCGGCGTTTTGAGTTCTGCTTTGCGCGCTGCCGAGTATATTCACTATCGTGTCACAAACCGAGGACCAGGGGCTATAGACTCTGTACGGGAGTGGGTCCTGACTTAACTAAGAAAAATCCTGAACTGGTGAGCCCAAACAACAAATTAATTCTCGAAGGACACTCGTAAGTCCCTGAATCACATTTATTCGTTTACGTATAACTTTTTCCGACATATAAGCGGTAAATTCCTGGTTTCTGTTACCATATCCCTTTTATATTTTTTCTCATGTCGATATTATAAGTGTTTCACGGTTGCTGAATTGATTTTTATATATCGTTTTACATTTGATATAGCATTGCAGCTATGGCTAGCAACGACCGCAAACCCGATCCGGGACCGTCCGTTTTGACAGTCTCCCTAGCCGTCCCTGATTTTTTTATTGATGATCCTCAACTCTGGTTTCATATCTCAGAGGCAGAGTTTGAATCACATAGAATCACAAGCAAGCCAACCCGTTACTTGTGGACTATCGGTCGCTTTCCCCGCGACGTCGCTACTTAGAAACGTGACGAAATATTCAATAACAGTTCTTACACAGCCGTGAAAGACGCGGTAATCTCTTGTCTTTTGCCGCCAGAATCGTCCAGACTGAAACGGCTGACCCACGGGACAGAGTTGGGTAGCAAGAAGCCCTCTGCATTACTGAGAGAAATGCAGCGGCTGGCGGGGCAACTTTTAGAGCAAAACGTCCTTAAAGAGTCGTGGGTACAGCGACTACCACCCAATATTCAAGCACTGCTCGGGGCTTCTAGCCACCTTAAGCTCACAGAAGCGGCCAAACTAGCGGATGGTATTATGAAACGGTACCATCCACAAATTGCTGCCGTAACAAAATCGAGCAGCCTCCAGACCACAGTTCCCACTGTAGGAACACACTCCGAGGACACTCTGATAGCTGCTTTCGAGCGGGCTTTCAGATGTTTTTCCTCTCCAGGTTGTTCTCACTGTAGAAACCATAAATCTTATAACAACTGTGACCGACGTGAACGCCTCAGAAGCCCTTCCCCTGACCGCCCGGTTAACCCATCTCGATCAACGTACTGTCGATACCACAAACGGTTTGGGGAGAAGGCCCGGCGCTGCGAAGCCGGTTGCACCTTCCCAGGTGCCAAACAGGGAAACTAACATCCCGACGCGTTCCGACGACTAACGCGGTCGGCAGCCATAATAGCAGTCGTCTGTTGCATGTTCGAGATTTAGTTTCCAATAACCTGTTCCTAATTGACACCGGTGCAGCAGTTAGTGTCATTCCAAAGGAGGCAGGTGATGTAACGGACCCGTCAGTCTAACAACTCCGTGCTGCCAACGGCACTCTTGTTGCTACTTACGGCCGTAAGTCACTCACGCTCAACTTAGGACTACGTTGCACCTTCCGCTGGGTGTTCATAGTAGCAGACGTCTCCTATCTCATCCTAGGCACCGATTTCCTTGACCATTTCGACCTCCTGATCCATGCACGAGGCCGGAGAGTTGTCAACTGGCAGAAGTATCTCTTCGTAACCTGTTCGTATTCCTCCGTGAATCACATCACGCCCCTATACATCGAACCGCGAGCCGAACACCCGTACGCAAACCTACTTTCAGCTTACCCGGCAATGCTAAGACAATCTGGCCCCCTTCCCGCGGTGACCACCAACGTTACCCACCATACTGTCACTAAAGGACCTCCAGCATTTAGCCGACCACGTCGCTTGACCCTAGACAAGCTCCGCGTAGCACAGGCTGAGTTCGAACATATGCTAGAATTAGGCATAATACGCCCGTTTAGTAGCCCTTGGGCCTCGCCTCTTCACATGGTTCCTAAACCTAATTGCGACTGGCGCCCCTGCGGTGACTATGGGGCCCTAAGCCAGGCTACTATCCCAGACAGGTACCCCATTCAACATATTCAAGATCTTACTTCCACCCTGTCTGGTTGTTATATTTTCAGCCGAAACGACCTCGTTAGGGCCTACCACCAAATCCCAGTAGCAGAGGCTGACATCTCTAAAACCGCTGTCACAACTCCATTCGGACTATTCGAGTTTTTTGCACATGCCTTTTGGGCCCAGCAATGCAGCCCAAACATTTTAGAGGCTTATGCATGAAGCAACACGCGGTTTGAAGAATGTCTAAGTGTACTTAGACGATATTTTGGTGGCAAGTTCTTCAGAACAAGAGCAAATGGCACACCTGCGTGCTCTTTTTGAGCGCCTTAGCCAACACGGTGTAACGATTAACCCTACCAAGCGCGAATTAGGCAGGACTACCATCACGTTCCTAGGTCACGAAATCTCAGCCTCAGGTATACAGCCCCTGCCTTACAAGGTAGCGGCAATTCGCGGCTATCCTGAGCTTCATACTCACCGACAATTGCGCCAATTTTCTGGCTTGGTTAACTTTTATGGCCGCTTTATCCCACACTGTGTCGAAGTAGTGCAGCCTCTAACAGACCTTTTACGTGGAGGTGAGCGGATATTCATTTTTCCGACACGGCGCAGGCAGCGTTTACTTTGACCAAGAAAGCTATCGCCAATAAAGCACTCCTTTCACATCCCGACCCTTCTGCTCCCCTGGCATTAGGAACAGATGCTTCAGACGCGGCTGTTGGAGCAGTGTTGCAGCAATTCGTCAACAATTCATTGCAACCAATGGCTTTCATCTCCAAGCGTCTCCAGCCTGTGGAATCCTGATATAATACACTCAGCAGAGAACTAAGGGCAATCTTTTTGGGTATCCGACACTTCCGGCACACACTCGAGGGCCAAACGTTCACAATGTTCACAGATCATAAACCACTAGTTTACGCCCTCCAGTCAGCTTCTGACAGATTTTCGCCACGCGAGATTCGCCATTTAGACTATGTTTCGCAGTTTACCACGGACATTTGACACGTCTCTGGAGTACACAATCCCGTAGCAGACGCACTCTCACGCATCCACAATATCGACGACCCACTACCCATGGGCATAGACCTAGAAGCAATCGCCGCAGCCCAAACAACAGATTCTGAGGTAGAGCAACTCAGAAACAGCAGCTCCTTGCACCTGGTTCCAGTGGCCATTCCAACGTCGGACGTAACCATCATTTGCGATGTGTCACATGGTCGACCCCGACCACTAGTTCCTGCCAGTTTTCGCCGACAAGTTTTTATCAGCCTCCACAACTTATCGCGCCCTGGTGTAACCGCCTCAGTTAAACTAGTCACCGAGCGAGTCGTCTGGCCTTGCGTCAAACGTGACGTACGTCTTTGGGCCCGCGCTTGTCTCCAATGCCTTCGAGTTAAAATACATCGTCACCCCAAATCTACGTTAGGCACATTCTGCGAGCCGGACGCACGCTTTCATCATGTGCATGTGGATCTCGTGGGGCCACTTCCGCCATCCAATGGCCACGTCTAAATCCTCACTTGCGTAGATCGTTTCACTCGCTGGCCTCAGGTCATACTTATTCATCGTCCAACCTCAGAGGAAGCTGCAAAAGCATTTCTAACTAGTTCAGTGAGTCAGTTTGGTTGCCCTGCTATCGTGACCACTGACCGCGGTTCTCATTTTGACGGCGCCTTCCACGAGCTACTGAAAGCATTCGGCCGCGGACACAACAAGACGACGGCCTATCATCCTCAGGCTAATGGCATGGTGGAGCAATTCCATCGCCAGCCGAAAGCTGCACTTCGTGCTCGTGATAACCCATTATGGAGTGAAGTTTTGCCGATCGTTCTTTTAGGACTGCGTAACACCGTTAAAGCTGATATAGGTGTTACGGCTGCTGAACTGGTTTATGGTTGCACACTATGACTTCCAGGTGAGTTGGTTTCTCCATTACCACCTGTGAGTTTTAATTACTTGGATTACGTAAAACGGTTGTCACACCAAATGCGGGTGATAAAGCCCACCCCACCACGAGAACAAACCCTCAGCAACTACATACCTAGCACTCTAGCTACCGCCAGCCATGTGTTCATTCGAGTGAATGCAGTGCGACCACCACCACAAGTGGCTTACTCTGGCTCATTCCGCGTCGTCCAGCGAATGGAAAAGAAATACGTGGTGGACGTCGAGGGCAGGAAAGAGACCATCAGCATAGACCGCCTCAAACCAGCCTTCATCGAGGCAGAACCCACCTCGAACAACCCTCTCAGTGTCCCCACCTGCTCACAACCTTCGGTTAGTCGTCCCGAGCCAGCCCCTGTTACCCCCACTAACGACCCCTCGTTACCTGTTGCAACACCAAACTCCACGGAAGACACAGCTACACCCGTCAACAGGTGAAATCGATGCGGCCGCGAGCTGCGAAAGCCAACGAGGTTTTGTGAATGCGTAACAGTTGTATATATTTAAGTTTACTCTTCATATTCAACTTGTACATAGTCCTATTATGCATGAATGCACGACCACGTGGTTATCACGACGAGGGTGGTGGCAGCCTGTATTGCGCCGTTATGTCCCCCCTCAGTCGAAAATCCGATCACGCCTTGAGGCGCAGCTTCCTTGTGTTTCTTGCCTTCCAGCTCTTCCCGTCAGACAGAACCATAGGAAATTCCAGGATCTCGCATGGCTCCAACACAACGCTCATTGGATCGCGACTGGACTCATTTGACGCCGGACGCTGGCTCGTTTACGAAGTCAATAACAACCACAGGGAAACGGAGCTTTGGGATACGCCGACAAAGACAAATACTACAACACAACCACCACTGCCAGGTCACAAACAGGATCTACCACGGTCGAAAAACATTTCGAGGAGGACGCAATTTTGTGATCGACGCACAGCGACCAGTGTGAGTCATGGAGAACAGCTTGTGCTGGCTTCGCTGTTGTGTTCGACCGCGGCGGGAAGCATGGAAAACCTCTCGCCACTGAAGCCGACGTACCCATCACGGGTCGAAGCCCAACTGCGTCGGCCTTCTAAGGGGAGACCCCTGTAGTGCTACCAATAAAGCACTCGATGACAAAGACTAACATTTGTTTATTTGAACAATTGCCGTTTTTGGTGGCGCCACTTGCTCCGCCTGTGTACGTCGTCTGCACGCCATTGCACTCCTCCAATACACACGTTGTCCCGCTCCGGCGTTTTGAGTTCTGCTTTGCGCGCTGCCGAGTATATTCACTATCGTGTCACAAACCGAGGACCAGGGGCTATAGACTCTGTACGGGAGTGGGTTCTGACTTAACTAAGAAAAATCCTAAAAGACTGCCAGAGTGCTGGTGTTAGGGAAGTGCCGGAGGAAAACAGGTGAGTCTGCAGCAAACTGTTAACTTCATATAGGGTTGGTACGAAATGGCAAGGCGGAATTGGAAGACAAATCAATATTGAATATGTGGTTACAGCCAATATACAGGTGTTCAGTTCTGCAAGAGGGATGGTAGAGTAAGTCACAGGTAAGTGTACGTCGATAGATGAACGCTGTGTGGTGTATACCATGCAAAAATGACAGATCAATAAAACTGCCCAAGTATATCTCGGAAAGCGGCAGTGGATCAACGAATATCGAAATAAGATGTATCAGCCGGTGCATATAGTGGTGGGATTTGGGGGCTGGATACAGGATCAGTTTCGGTAATATAACACGAATGCAATATCTGGAAGATCAAAGGTGATGGTGTGGTTAGTAGACGGTGAGTGCCACATTTCTAATGTCTAATTTGACTGGTGTGGAAAATGATGGGGACGGAGCGGCGATGCTGCATGGGGAGTGCATCGGAGACGTTCCATCATTGAAGGAACGTGGTGATCTGCAAAACCCGATACTGGATGCAACCGCATTGCGGATGCCATCGGATGGACCGATGAAGAGTGCAGGTAGTTACTGATTGCTTCGCTGCCCACTGGAGGACTACCGAAAGATATGTCAGCGCCGGACGTTTTTATTTGATGACAGATGAGGCAATGAACAGTGACAATAAATGTGCCAGTGATTTACCAGTATTAGCGGGTTCTAACACGGAACGGGCATAATGACTTATGGGGCAGAAGATTAGACAAACGTGTCACTCTTGGAAATTAGGTTAGTAGTGACTGCCAAGGTCGGTGAGTGCTTGCATAAGCAACAACTGCTTGCAAAGAAAAAGACGGATAGCAGGTAGGGATAAAAGCTGTTCACTGACGCGTGCATAGATAGTGATAGTTTGTGCCGGGCATTATGTGATGTCAGTATAGTGAGTATGCTCGAAGGGAAACCGGTAATAACTGAAGAGGAATGGAACGAAATTGTACCGTAGCAGTGTGAGCATACAGATGGAACTTTTAATCCACAAGCGGTGCTAGTGAGTGGGACTGACCGTGCGCTGGACACCCAACCTGAAAACCGTTTCTGGAGACAGGAGGCTTCAACAGCATTGCTGTTAGCGGTAACTGGGTCACAGGTGAACGTCGCCTACTTTTTGGAATGGGTTTCAATAAAGATGCTTGTCCTAGCCTGGTCCAGTGACTTTCGCTGGGTTGCAGCTTCTGAGCTTGGTACCTAGTTTCCCCCGGAATGATAGTTTACCTACCGGGAGCCAGGGAGTAATATTTTGCCGTGGGATTGTGGAAAAGCCGGAATCCTTTGGCATGTGGACTAAACCACTGTGTGGCCAGCTGTTGACAGGCAATGGACAAACTCAAAAACACGAAAGAGGAAAACTATGATGGTTTACTTTCTTTGACGCTCCGGGGATGTCATCTTAAGTAAAGATGAATATAGCAAAAGCCAAAACAGAGCACTTCCAGAAGAACACTATTTGGGAAAATCTTTGGAAACACAAGCAGTTCACAAACAAACGGAACTGCCTAAATATGACCACTCCAGATTCCTTGAAGCTGTTCACTGCCTCCTAATCAACTGAACACAGATAAGATCATCTACATCTGGTTGCATTGAAGAAGTTGCAGTGGAAGCCTCTGGGAAAACGGCATTACGAAGAATTGATCCAAAACCTCGGATCGAGTACGAGGATGATTACTCTGTTGAATTCAAACTCTCAGACACGGGTAAACCTTTGTCACAAATCAACAGCTTCTTTAATGACATCATATCTGCGATGGTATTTGAAAACAACGTGGGAGCATCATTTTTGGCAAGAAACAATGAAGATGCGATGTCTAAAACCTCGGTACATCGGCAGCCAGCTCAAGGGGCTCAAAAGATTGGGTTCCACTATAATCACGGGAATAAAGGTTATGAGTCACGCATTCGGTTCCTGTTCGACAGCATCAAAATTTATTGTGAACCAATAGGGCTCAGAATATAGGGAAACTATCGTTTCAATATGTTTCAACGGAATGGATATCCAAGAAGCTTCATCAGGAGAAAGCCGCACGAAATCAGAGACGAATACAGTTAGTGAACACAGGGCAAATAAAGGACAGCATTGTGGTACATCAAGAACTTGTCTGAGATTACCTTGATGCTTCTCCAACCGCCGGCCCTCGCACTTTCTCATAGAACAGCAGATACCCTTAGAAGAGTCATATGAAGACCAAAGGGGGAAGTGGGAACCGAAAAAGGAAGGAAAGATGCATAAAATGTGGAGTGCGGGGACTGCGAAAAAGACTATTCTGGTCAAACTGGGAGAAAGATAGTGCCAAGAATGCACAAAAAACGAACCATTTTGAAGAAAACGAAGTTCACTCCTCGGTGTATACGTTCATTGGAATCGATAAAGATAATTTCAAACTCACTAAAGGCAAATTATGAAGCAAGCCATTGCGAGATACTCAGAGGAACTTAAGGAATGTGGCATTCCTCAAGAAATTCGGTGAGCAGATACATTGGATTCAATCGCATATGCTTTGGCCTGATGGGCAAGAAAACTGTCTAATTCAAGAAATGTGTACCCAATTGATTGGACCCTAATCCTGCCCGCATGTGGAGAAAGTCAACCGAACCAACTATTTGAAGATGAAATGAGCCAAAGTTGTGCAAAGCAACAGCCACAGCGCGGACGCCGAAAAGTTAGGTTTCTAAATTTGGAAGGCATTAACAGATGGAAAACCTGTAAAAAGTTGCTCATGCACCTGGCATGACTCGGGCGCCTCCAAAATGAACCAGTATTATTATCATTATTACACCGACAGGCATATTTGAGTCTGCCCGCGTGCCATTTAGTCTCTTTGAAGCGGCACATATATTCCAGCCTTTTAGTGGTCGGTTCTGCCAGAGAGAAACTGGTAGATCTTATTGCACGCACTTGAAATCCTACCAAACTTTCTTCCGGAAGATGGGCAACCGTAAACTCCGTGCTACTGTTATTGGGTCAGGAAAGTGTTCACTTTCTGATTCACGCGATGTTAAACACAAGAGTCTTGCCCCCAAAGAATAGGTACGGGCAATTCTTGGGCATCAAAAACCGTCTCCCCCAGAACGTCAGAGTGATTTGATAGTCTGGCCAAAGCTTATCCTTACTTCACTCCCGAGTATGTTCGCCTAATGTAACCTTTCGCAGGTTTGCTACTCGGCAACTTTCGAACTCCCTGAGGATGCCTGTACAGCCACTGCCAAACTGAAACAGATGGCCTTTAATGTAGCTGTTCTTGAGCGTTTTTAACAAACACATATCTAGAGTTTCCATCGTTTGCCTTGGACTCATTTGATGAGGCCGTTCTGCAACAAAACACGCAAGGCTCCTGATGGCTTTTTTCATTTTTATCAAAATGCCTTCAAACGGCCGAATACTGGTGGGCTCTTTTGATAAGGAACGTTCCACAGCTTTTGATCATCCGTCCTTTCCAGTATGTGTTGAAAGGCAGACTATTCATCGTCCTCATGGAAAACAAGCCAACAATCTTTGCTGTACAGCCAACCGCGAACGCGTACTCACTCCGGAAATTCTCTAGCCTAATTACATCTTTTGATTTGCCTGAGATACACGGCTACCTGAGATGAACTCAATCCTGTGAAAGAGGAAATTTCGCGTATCCATCTCAACACCTCAGACTGAGACTTTAGGTCAAGATCAACTTGACGTTTGTATCAGGTTGTCTCGTTTTTCCCTTCTTCTCTCTTTTAGGCTCGTTTTTACGAAGCACCTAGTAGTAATAGTTATCTATTCTGAAGCTTCCATTCTCCTTTTGGCGATAACCGCGACACACCACTGTGCTTCTGTAATTTATTACCGCGAAAAATCAGCACAGCCGTTTACTAGGAAAAGTAGATCCTTATCTGTCACAGATCATCCCTTGTGGGCCTATCTACAAAATAAGCAGCGACTATTTGTTAAATCATCCCTTCAAGTTGTCGTTTCCTCCTTAGCTAAAACTCTAACCCCCCTTCATCCATGCAGTGAAACCACCTAGTCAACCCTGTTTGTACCCATCCTAGATGACTTCCTATGGACTTTCAGCTCTGCTTCGTATCTAGGATTTTTGAAGTCACGAAATTATCAACAAGACTAGTTGATTATCCGAGGCCTACAGTCACAATGCGCAATTCCAAAAGGAGCAGACCTGCCAGTAAGATTTTTCCACCCATAACCTTACGTCTCCCGGTCACTATGCCATGCTCCGTCTCGTTACCGAATATCCACGATGACGAAAGTGGCAAGACTGACAACCTCTCACAACACGTTAGCTCACTCGAATCGTGAATCGAAGCTCTTCACAGAGTCATCAGAATTCTGACACCAGTGGCTCCACCCCTCAAGCCATCTTCAGTAACCACGGTCTGTAACCTAGTTGCCACGCGTAACTTTATTGACAGCTTATCTTCAGAGGTTTCAGAACGAATACCAACTTCGAATCGCGCCGCTGTATTTACCTTTCCTGATAGGGCCCCACTCAACATAGTCAGCAGTACCTTGTTAAAGGCCGCTAACGTGGAAATTGTGATATGCCGTGGCGATAGATTACAAAAGCAAACACAATGACACCAATGCCCCCTGCTTTTCCAATTTTCGGACTCACTGACAGCCAGTGAGTTTATTCATAATCAGACAGTTATCGCTATTGACCCTCCATGCACAAACATTTGAATAGCATCCGACAAAATGCTACTACAACGGGAAGTGCTGAAAAAGTTGAACTCTCTCAAACATCCAGGGCAGGAATCCGCCCAAAGACACCCGCCCCTGCATTCCCCCAACCTACTCTATGCAACCTACGCCTATAAGCTAACAGCTGTCTGATGTTGACCTTGACGCAACTCCTGAACCTTCTCCAAGTTCACTAGTCTTCAAGCGCCCTAGATTCTTCAGTAATGTCGCAGATGCCTGGGACTCGTATCCACCGAGTCCTGTCAGACAGCTTAGCTCTGTGCATCGGAAACAGCTACCTGAATTGCGTAGCTTCCTCAACCTAGCAACCTCGCATCTCTCTCCCAAAGCGACACAAGTTAAATCCTATTTATTCTTGTCCACTCCATATAGCTACGAATAAACCCCAGCCGCCGGACCGCACCACACCGTTGTCAGGTCATTCTTGTTCGAATCAAACCCGTCAGCCCTCAGGGCTTACCCCAGCAAACAAACTACCAAGAAGTTGCGTACCTAAGGACACAATCTCGTCTTTGCCATCTGAATTATCACCTACGGGCCGAAATTCGCTGCCGATCTGTGCTTAGCCCCCAGTGCAGTGTCGGTACCAAAGGTAACCCGTGGCCGCAAATCCAGAATTCGTCTGCTCACCCTTCATCCCTACTAAAGGCTTCAAAGTCCATTTCGCTAGGCTACTACCGCTTTATATCATCAGGCTACACTCCGAAGACCCTGCAAAGAGAGGAAGCGAACGGGTGCCCTAGTAGGGTGCAACTAAAGTCGGAGCCTACAATTTCTGCTCCCGAAATAGATAGTTTCCCAAACCGCAATTCCCCTCAGCGAAATCCCAGTTCTACGGACTATAATCGCAAGGCACCTCACAGCTACATTCAACATTGCATCTGCCTAGCTCATCATTCCCGAACTTTTCCGTGCCTCCACTTTTCATCCCGTTTGACCCCTTGCCATACCAAAATTTTCTTTTTGCCCCACCATTGCCTATCCCACTAGAGTCTTTTTACGCGCAGGATACATCCAAAAACCCCATTGGAGTAAATTATTCCCACCCAATGGCGTACTCTCCCACAATCTCTCCTCTCTTCTAGCCCTAATGAACGACTTTCCAATTCCAGCACCTTGCCAGTCTTTCATACCTTCGATAGCACACCGAACCCCGCAGGCCAACTACGCCACACCGCGTAATACCACTATCTTCCTCAGAAATAACCTCCATATACCCCCTCTACCAACCGCTGATTCCTATCCTTTCCCACCCTGGCAGGCCGCATCGACAGGCGGCCAAGCCACCCCGCACTAACCTTGTCCCTACCTTCTGAGGTCTGCTCTTACCACACAAAAGCCAATACCAAGGTCTTCACGTGAGAAAGTCATTGTATTCCATAACCCCGTACTCTATCGCTGCACTAAAGTATCTATAGATCCCAACAAATCGGGACAGGTAGCAAGACTGCTTCGTCAAAGGTCCTCCTTTCACCTCGTAATAACACAAAATTAACTATTTCCGGGTGGTCCTCTGCTGAATCTCCTGAAGCCATCGCGGAGGCATCCAACGCTCACTTTTCCTCCTCTTCGGTAATAGCCCCAACTCACGCTCCTCACAGTGCACGTTCTCCGACCAACAACTCCCCTACGTTAACTAACGCAGACACTCACCCCCACATGGATGGGTTGTCCTTCATTTTATTCAAATCCTGGTCCATCTTAAATAAGCTTTGTCACACAAAACACTGTCATAACTTCCAGTCCCGACACCACCTTTATTACTGAAATCTGGCTCACCGAACACTCCCATGAGCGAAATTTTGCTTGAAGGTACAAGGTTCTTAGAGTAAATATTATTGACGGACGCGGAGTTGGGTTCCTAAAGTAACTACAGCACCCCCTTTCAGTAATCCCATTAGAAATGCCACACTCGACTCAATTCCGGATTCTCTATGGTTCACAACTCGGGTCTTAACTGTAGTCATGCACATTGGTTGCACCTATCGCCAACTTTCATCTACTATTGCAGACTTACCTCCTTTAACTGAAGCCTTTGATCACCTGTCACTACTACCTTCGGCAGCGAAAACCGTAACCGGTGATTTTACCTGGCCTAAAATATCCTGGAGAAACTTCACAGTACCTCCCAACCTAATAGACTTCGTCTCCCATACTCACATTGGGGGTTGGGTGCAACACGATAAAACCCCTACTAGAAACGCCAACGTCCTAGATCTTATATTCACTCACAGAGTTTCCAACGTTTTGGTTTCCGTTCTGAACAAACTTCCGGGTAGCTACCCTGAGATAGTGGCTAGTAATCTTTCATTCCATTCTTATCCATCGGACTATCTGACCCCAGTCAACAATTCCCTCCGTTTAAATTGGAACCTTCTGCTTAGTCCCATCAGTAACCAAGATTGGAGCAGTTCTTTCTAACGGCTGACCCCCAACAGGTGGCTGACCACTTTTGACTCAACAAGGAAAACTGCCTCTTGAAACTTAGCCCAATAGCCCAAAACTCCCACCTTAGGAAGTTCGAACATGCCTCCCTCCAACGAAAGTACCTTAAGATCCTAAGACTTAACCTCCGAAACCACGATTTCTCCGTTATCCCGAAACTAACACGTCCGACTGATATTATCCGGGGCCCAAAGAAAGACCAGCTCCGCAAAGAAGAAGCCAAGGCCCTAAGATATCCCAATAAAGCATTGAAACTCTCACTCCTACACAAATACAAGAATTCGGCAACAGATACTATGGTCCAATACACTGTGTTACGGAATAAATCTTCGGCCACCTCCCCTTCCTTTATAGTTCAGGCCTTTAACCATTACTCGGGCAATTCCATGGCCCCCACCTCAGATACAGCTCTCCCCAAATCCTCTTCCTATTGCCGGCTATTCTATATCTACCCTTATCTTTGAAGTCAACGTTATTTCCGGGCTCATTTCACTCTATGAAGCATCTGCTCATCCCAGACCAGGAGGGTTGCCCCCAGCTGCAGTCATTAACGGTGGATCGGACCTTCCGCTTTTAATACTAAACCTATTTACTTTTTCACTCAAATCCAGTTTGGTACCGTCAAACTGGAAGCTTTCAGTCATCATTCCACTAAACATAAAAATGGCCTGTCCGCGAACCCGCCAATTACCGTCCCATCAGCCATACACCTATCATTTCCAGAATAATGGAAACGATTGTCAAAGATGGCGTTACCACCCATCTTCTCGCTTCAAACCTTAGAGATAGGCAGCACGGGCTTCTCAAATCGCGATCATGCACCACATGTCAGTTTGACTTCCTCAGCCTAGCCGCTAAGGGTGTTGATGGCGGGCGGGAATTAGTAATTGTCTACCTGGATCTGTCTAAGGCTTTCGACCGTATCCCACACCCACATCTTTTCGCCAAGTTGCCTTCATTCAGCTTTGCTGACCTGCTGCTTTCTTGGCTAAAATCTTATCTCACTCATCGTTCACAAGTTGTCCTCACCAACAGACATACTTCTAAGCCAAAATCGGTTGCAAGTGGCGTTATACAGGGCAGTGTACCGGGTCTTCTCGTAATTTTAAAGTACAATAATGTAGTTTTGGATCTAGTACACCACGGCACACCATTCGATTTCGCAGATGATGTGAAAATAGTCTACTCTTCCGGTTCTAATGATGCTACCCTACTCTTTGCAACATTTCCGCTGACCTCTCTGCACTGGGCCGCTGGTGTCACTCCTGGGTGATGAGCTGTTCCACTGATAAGTGCGAGGCCCTTACCTACAAGTTCCAACTGCCCCCTGGATCCTTAACGCTTGGTGGGTCCCCGATAGCCAGTCGACCGACCCCCCTCGAAGTAGGCCTCAACCATTCCTGCTCCGTCAACTTTTCTGAGCGCGCCGCCATCCAAGCCGCCAAGGCTAGAAGAAGTGTGGCCCTTCTCTTCCGCTCTTTTCGTCTCGGGGACAGTATCACCAGCCTGCAAATCCCACATCAGGCCCTTGCCTGAATACTGCCCAATAATACTTCTTAACAGGACAAAATTCGACAGAGTTGCGATTGAAAGCATACAGAGGCGTTTTATCAGACAGCTACTCGGTTGGTCCATGTTTTTCAACCATGAAGAGCGATGCCAACATCTGAATATTGACCCACTCTGGCTCCACGGCTTAAGGCTCAAATTAGTATTCTTGCATAACCTGATCCATAACCGGTCTTCTTCCCTTAACCCAGTAAGCTTCTCCCGTAAAACACCTTACTCACTCCAGCACAGACCTTTTTCTGTTTCTTTTACTATAGCCTAATCGGCCATATGGTCACGTTTTTTCTTGTCCACTCCAAGGTCTGGAACAAGTTGCCCATCACACTTCGAGCTTCACAAACCAAATCCCAATTTCTGTCGGCGCTCGTCCTATATCTCAGCGTCACTGGTGCACTCCAGTTATCTGATATGAGCATGGCGAAAAATTGAGCGTACGATAGGGGCCTCGACTTCTAAGATCAACTTTTTCGCTGACCCTGCTCCCCTTAATTGAGAACAAAATCAACGATAGATAGTTTCATCTATGAGACTGAGTTCTCAATGTTTGACTAGCTAGGGGCATTCCCGTAATGACTGAAAGCAATTTTATAGCCCTTATTCTCATCCGCTTTGCTTTCGCCCTCTCCCGTAGTCTCTGTCACCCTTACGCCTTGTCTTTCACTGGTTTTTATATGTCTCCATTAGCCGTCAATCCACAGCTGGGGCATACCCTGACTGCTCTTTTTATCTGCTTTCCTTTTGCAGTTCTTGTCTTACGTGCATTTCATCCTCAACTTTGGCACACTCGCCTAGATAACGCAGTTGTTTGGTCGATTACTAACCGCTGGCTCCATCCTCTGGAACCCCTCGCCACCTGGCCATCCGATCGCGGATCTTATATCTTATACTTTCGTAGTTGAACCAAGCCCCACTTGCACAACCATCAATGAACATTAGTGCCATTCCCAACGGTGCTGGACGCGGTCAGATAAACCTTTTTGGCCTGCGCACATTGGGCGTGCAGGTCTTCTGCAAAGATGTGCGAGCGAAATTAAACTGGTGGATCACACTTGTGTTCTCTTCAAAGCGTTCTTCAGGTTAGGTGTCCAGCCCACGGCCAGTCCCATCCACTAGCACCGGTTGAGAATCTACCCCTTCAACGCTGTCAGCTGCAGATCGCAGGCTCCAACCATCCTTGTTCGCCACTGCGCGCCCACCTATCACTCTTGTGATCACTCTTGTCACATCCATTTTTGCCTTCTTCTGTGGTATGCGGAGCAACCCATTCTGTGTTTGCTTCTATCGGCTCTCATTTCACGTCACTATCGTCCCACCCACTTTACTCTGCTGACGACCGCCAACATTTCTTTCTTCACCCATGTGGGCGTTGCCGTCTTGTAGTGTCTATTCATTTGGTATCACCCTACGCCCGTAAGGCACACTGATCACATTTTTACGCCCTACTGCCTACCGTTCTGTCGAACGCTCCCTCGTCTTCCCTTCTCATGCCCAATACCGTTTCACACCTGTCACACCCGCACCCGTGACCACTTCTCATATTGGAACTGGCGTTCCAAACTCTGCATCTCCCACAGCCACATTCATTATCCAATCACCACCACTCCGTTGTCCTTGCCTGGCTTAGCGATTCCTCTGCGGCTCCTTCCACTTGGTTGTGCTTCGGTTAGTATCGTCCAGTCGCGTCCACTTGCGAAATTGCCTGCAGACACGCGGCTCCCAAATTCCATGTCCCCGACTCCGATGCGCATCCACTGTTCATGCGTTAAGTTCATCCGCTGGTTTACCCGTCCCGGTGCTTCTTTCTTATCTGCTTTTTTCGTAATCCACCTGCAATGACATGACCTTACTGGCTATGTTTCACTTGTCTTTTTCGGCCCGTGCTCCCATCTCCCATTTCCTTTATTGACTGCCACAGGCATTTTGTATGTATCTTTCAGACCGTCCTGCTAGTGCAGAATCATTGCTCCGTCATGGTTCTCACTCATAGTTTCAGTCCGTTTGATGTGCTATTACCCTCTGGTACCCCTTTTGGTCATTTCTCTCCTACTCTGTTTGCCATCACAGCTGCTGCATCTCACACCGCGGACAGTCTCACCTCCCAGGCAGCTTTCTCCACTTTGTATGCACAATCGCTCTGCGCTACTTAACCATCTCCATCGCCACCATCTACCCGCTGAGTAATGTAAGCCCATTTAATATTGCTTCTCCCGTTTCTGACCGACACCACATGTTTCGCCTACATCAATCAGATTACTAGATTCATTCTTACCTTTTCTCTTCGATGCTTCCCTTTATCTTCCCCTTTTTAAACTGCTCCTCAGTCGTCATCTCTTCTGCGCTTCCGCATTCTCCACTCTCTCTTCTGATCCGCAAAGCTCACCTGTCATGAAGAAAATTTACCACGATATCCCAAAGGTAATTCTACAAACATTCGAACTAACCTAACTTGCTCCTCCTAATAATTGATAATTTCTTTCTAGGACTCCATTATCATTGCTCCGGCTACTCTTATACGTATATATATATATATATATATATATATATATATATATATATACATGCGCATATAAGTAGGGATGCTTTCGCTCAGTATCCTGCAGTTCCTTACAGGGCATTTCTCTTGTTTTCATCCCGATGACCCACACGATATGTCTCTATTCCTTCTACATCTGTGCCTCACATCCACTGTGTCCAAGTCCTACGAAAAATTTATTTCATCTGATCCCCCTTTACGTCTTACATCGCTCCCCCTGTTCTACAATGAGTTCTGAGCCCTGCTCGTCGACCATCTATTGCAGAGTACCAACTCTGCTTTGCCGTCTAATCCTTTGCAGTGAATCTCACTTGTTTCTCCATCGTCTCCGGCCAATACAGCATTTTATGTCGATTTCTAGCCTTTCTCATATACATCAGTCAGCTTTCAGATGTCCCCACTCGGACCAGCAAGACCTTTCATCTGATCATTACTTTCAAACTGACCAAGCGTCCATTTTGAACCTGCCCATGGGTTCGTTTAAAATCGAGACATTTTCTTTGGCTTGCATACATTTCCCATGCTTTCATCCAAAATTACACCCTATTCTCAGCCTCTTTTATCCTAGTTCTGTCATGTAACTTTACACTTTTGAGAGAATTTTGTCTGTCAACTCCAACACCTGTAAAAAGTTGCTCATGCACCTGGCATGACTCGGGCGCCTCCAAAATGAACCATTATTATTATCATTATTACACCGACAGGCATATTTGAGTCTGCCCGCGTGCCATTCAGTCTCCTTGAATCGGCACACATATTCCAGCCTTTTAGTGGTCGGTTCTGCCAGAGAGAAACTGGTAGATCTTATTGCACGCACTTGAAATCCTACCAAACTTTCTTCCGGAAGATGGGCAACCGTAAACTCCGTGCTACTGTTATTGGGTCAGGAAAGTGTTCACTTTCTGATTCACGCGATGTTAAACACAAGAGTCTTGCCCCCAAAGAATAGGTACGGGCAATTCTTGGGCATCAAAAACCGTCTCCCCCAGAACGTCAGAGTGATTTGATAGTCTGGCCAAAGCTTATCCTTACTTCACTCCCGAGTATGTTCGCCTAATGTAACCTTTCGCAGGTTTGCTACTCGGCAACTTTCGAACTCCCTGAGGATGCCTGTACAGCCACTGCCAAACTGAAACAGATGGCCTTTAATGTAGCTGTTCTTGAGCGTTTTTAACAAACACATATCTAGAGTTTCCATCGTTTGCCTTGGACTCATTTGATGAGGCCGTTCTGCAACAAAACACGCAAGGCTCCTGATGGCCTTTTTCATTTTTATCAAAATGCCTTCAAACGGCCGAATACTGGTAGGCTCTTTTGATAAGGAACGTTCCACAGCTTTTGATCATCCGTCCTTTCCAGTATGTGTTGAAAGGCAGACTATTCATCGTCCTCATGGAAAACAAGCCAACAATCTTTGCTGTACAGTCAACCGCGAACGCGTACTTACTCCGGAAATTCTCTAGCCTAATTACATCTTTTGATTTGCCTGAGATACACGGCTACCTGAGATGAACTCAATCCTGTGAAAGAGGAAATTTCGCGTATCCATCCCATCACCGTAAGCTATTACGAAGATTTTACAGCTAAAGTCCCAGGGTCCCAGCAGCTTCGCCAATGCGGACCTCTTCAACTCCTACCAGCGCCATCCACTGCATAGGTGCGATTCTTCTGGAGGTGCCCGTCCGCCGGCACAGCTTCTGGTTGGGCAGTTATTTCGGACTGCAGATTTCTTTCCTGCTTCTCTTTTCGTTGATGCTCGCTTTCACCTTGCATTATGTTTCTTTCATTCGGCCTTCTTTGAGAGGCACTACTCCTAAAAGCGTGAAAAAAATGAGGCCGGTATTCTACGAACACCGAATCAAAATACCAACGACTCCTCATTTCACTAAGACCATTGTGCGTCATGTTGAACCTCCGTACTCTTATCCGTTATTTTGCTCGTGCTAACCCTCAACTGGAACATCTCCCAATCTGCGATGCTCCATTTTTCATTTTCAGAACCACCCGGCCATCACTTTTCCTGGTTGTAATATATCGTGCAGACAGCTTATCTTTTTCTCTGCCCGTATACAACCGCAACGAAGACCGGCTACCGCGAATACGACCTAGCCACCGGGTTTCGCCCAAAAGAAGTTCTGTCATTGCTTAATATGCCTCTCTGAGGCTTACTGAAGAACTCTCACCACAAGACCCTTCGATGTCGAAGCCACCTTGCGAGGACTCCTAATTAAATGGTGATCGGCCCAGATTCGGCGATGCCCTCCCCCGCCCATGATGAAACAGCGAACACAAACCGCAGCCAACCCTTGCCTAAAAAGCTCAACAAGGACACAGAAAAGCCACAAGAAACTCAACAGAATGATGCATTCGTCAGTTTACCAGCATAGCCTGGCCTATTGCACAGATTTTTCCCCTTGTCTTGCCTTATTTTGTTCCTCGTGGACACGGCATTCTGATTGCTGATTATCCTTTCCTGGAACTTCATCCGTCTTCCACCAGCGGCAAACTGCCGACACCAGGTGACACACATTACTTCTCATGGAAATCGTCTCACCTTTTAGGGGGTACTTTTCCTTTTCATGTCCACAAATCTATGAAAATCGGTATTCCTCCGTGAACCTTCATGAAATTCTTTCCTGCCTCCTTCGTCTCAAAGCCAATCAACTTTCTAGGTGAAGAAGATTATGCATTACTGACCATTTTCTTGCATCATTCTTGTGAATATTGTATTTACTTTGTTCTAAGACAATACTCTTCCGAACATTTCTACATCCGTCCAATTCATTAATATTGCCGCAGTTGACTCGAAATCAATTCGTCCACGCCGTGTATTCTTTGGTCGCTTTGATTCATTTAAACTCCCCTCAGCCTTATTTCATTGTTGCTGTGATGTGCGAATCTCTCTTTGGAATTTGTGAATTTTCCATCTCATTCAGTGATATTGTAAACTCTTATCATGCTTTCATGCGTGCCTCTCGACCACGGTCCAGAAATATACCATTTTTATTATTTGCGCTATTGTTGTCTAGATTTTTTGCCTTCAGTGTACTATTTCACCACACTCTCCCATGCAGGCTTTGGAGCGCAAAATTCTTCGTATCACGCTGGCAATTAGGCGATGCTTAAATGCACATTCATCTACCCTCACTGGCACTGGTAACAGTCCCGCATTGTTAAGCTCCCTAGATTCAGCCAAAAGTACACTACAAAGAAGAAGACCATAATATCCGGGAGCATACTTAACTGCTCATTACTGTGACGGACTAGTGGATACCAAGTTTCGTAAAAAAACAAAATCAAGGAGGTAGGAACAAAAGATCACCGGGACAACTCGTGAGCACGTTTTCGGCCACAAATTTGGTCTAACTACCGGAAGAAAGGAATGTACCGCATGTCAGGTTGTCTTGTTCATGTTTTCTTCTCCATTGACATAGCTCATATTTTGGTTTTCGTGTAGCTGCCAGCTCTTCGAGTTCTCATTTGTACTCTTTATCAGTGTTCAGCTCTTTTCAGTGCTCTGTATAATTTTCCGCATACGAGTTGGCAAAAGTAGAGCTCGCCTGTCACCACAAACTGGAATTGCAGTATCTTCAATCACATGAACGGTCAAAATGGATCGTCGGCCAAATAGAAAGAGAAGGGTCTTGGGGAAACGAGAACTATATGAGGAATTTAGATGACGAAGAGATATTTCATGAGGCCCACAAATGGTGGCTCCATAGGGCAGCATCGAAAACTTTAACAGAGTTCATGGTATTTATGTGGGAAATATTTAATTAGTTCTGTGGGCACGGCCAATCCACAATAATTGAGATTGGTTTAGGCTTACTGAGGGTAACGGGAAGCGACGAAACCGATAAAATACTCTCGAGGGCACCGAGAAAGCAAAGTCTTACCGCCGAGTAAAGGGACTAGCAAGGAAGGAAACCGACTGAAAAAGAACTTCGACGGAGATCTGGGTAAAGGTAAGACGAACGAAGGAGTAAAGTTAAAGGACTCCAGGAAAAATAACCGGTAACATCCACCAGGGCATCGTACGAGACACTTAGTTGACTAAGCTTACAAGCAATGAGGACCTGCTTCCAAAAATCACCACGAAACTAGAGGATCCAGACGGGTTTTTAGGGGGCCTGCTAAAAGAAAGGTAGAAAAAATGTGTCGACAGAACGGAAATCGGAAAAAGACTAGTAAAATTGCCAGGGGAAGGTACAGAAAGGTAGTGTTTACCGGAATTCTGCAACTACTTAATGAGAATGGAACAAGGATCATTGTTATCAGATATAACATCGTAAACTGGCTCTGGTGCGTTGATCTGTGCAACCAAGTTAGACAAGGCGAAGTCTGAGGTCGGGGCAATGGAAGGTGGAAATAATAATAATGATATTGTTTTGTTCCGGAGACGCCCGAAGCATGCCATATGCATGATCTTGTTGATACAGGTGATGGAATGGACAGATATAATTCATAGAAATATGGAAACTGTCATGAAAATATTGGATAAAAAGGCTCAGAAGGGGGAATAAGGTAGGATGAAAATAGGATAAATGTATGCACACCAAAGAGATTGTGGGGAGTTTAAGTGAACCCAAGGGCGGATTTGAAAGGAAGCCCGGTGAGTTTGAAAGCCGAGGTCAAATAAGGAATATGACTGGTCCGGGTGGATACATCTGAAGGTCGACTGATAAACGTGAGGAAGGCTAGAAATCTGTATGAGGAACTGCAGTATCAAGGGACGATGGAAAAAAAGTGAGGTGCGCTGCAGCTGATTAGATATCAACGAAGCATTAGCACTCTGCAGTGGATTGTCGGCGGACAGGGCACAAAACTCATCGTAAAACAGGCAGCGAGCAATATAAGACGTAGAGGGTTGATCAGATGAAAAAAACGATTTAGAAGGATTGGATACGGTAGATGTGAGGCACAAATGTAGAGTTGATGGATGCCTATGATGACGGTCGTTGGGATGATAGCAAGAGAAATGGCCGGTGAGGAACTGCAAGATGCAGAGCGCGTACACATAGATATATATGCGTAAGTTTATATATATATATGTATAGGTATAAGAGAAGGAGGAGCAATAACAATGGGGTCCTAGAAAGAAATTATCATTCATTGGGAGGGGTAGGTAAGGTTAGATCAAACGGTTGTAAAAATAACTTTGGAATATCGTGGTGGATTATCTTCATGACAGGTGCACATGGCAGCCCAACAGAGAGAAAAAGGAATGCGAAAGCACAGAAGTGATGACGACTGTGAGGAGCAGTTCATGGAAGAGTGAAGATGAAGGATAGGATCGAAGAGAACAATTAAGAGTGGGTCTAATTATTCGATCAATGCAAGTGCGACATGTGGTGACGGATCAGAGGAATTGGGTACTGACAGGTCAAACGGTTTGGGACTGTAAAAGAACATCATGAAGTAACGTTGTCTTTACAATCGGTGGAACACGGAAAAGCAGACCACACTGGGAGGCATACAGAAAGGTGCCTGTAGAGAGCAACAAACCGATCAAAGGATGAAAGCAATGACCAAGGAGACACAGGTAAGACGTGACCAATCAAATCATTTTGCTGCAGATGAAACACGAAGGAGGCGGAGAAGGAAGCAGGACCCCCCAAGATAAGTGAATCAGTAATAGAACAAAATGGCCCAAAACAAAGAATGCCCGACGGAGTTGGGGCAACGAACCTGGAGAGCTGTTTGCCGGCAGAAAATTTAACAGGTGAATTAGGCAGGTGGATTCTAATCGGAACACTGCCTAATGGAAAGAACCACAGAGTAATCGCCTAACCAAGAAAGGAAAATATGGTGGTGATAATTAGATAATAAACGCGACTGTAAGAGAAGCGAAGTTTGGAGCGGCAAGTTCTAATGTGCGGATTGGTCAGAGGTGCGGGTGTGATTGGTGCTTAATGGCTTTGGGCATGAGGAGGGAGAACAAGGAGAGATTTACCAAAACAACAGGCTGTGGGGTATAAGAATGCTATCAATGGGCTTTCTGAGCAGAGGGTAATACCAAGTGGATATAGAATAGAAGCCAGCGATGACGGCAGGTGAAAAAAGAGATATTGACGAGAGTCGGTACAGAAGAGTGGTTAGGACGATAGTGACTCATTGCAATAAAAGATGATATACAGAGAGGCGGCAGGAGGAAGGACAGAATGGGTAGGTGTGCATATCGTGGTAGGGCGACAAAAATGGGAAGTGGAAACAAATGATGAGAGTTATAGGTGGGCAAGCTGTGGCGGAAAAAGGATGAGGAGCATGCAATTTTCAACCGACAGCATTGGATTCGGTAGTCCGAGAAAAGTTAGAGCGTGCGATTCGCAACCGGTGCTAGTGGGTGGGACTGGCCGTGCGCTGGGCACTCAACCTGAAAAACACTTCGTGAAGTGAACACAAGAGGTGTGATCCACCAGTCTAATTGCGCTTGCACATCTCTGCAGACGGCCTACACACCCGATGTGCGCCGGCCATAGCGGTGAACCTGACCGCGTCCAGCACCGTTGGGAGTGGCGCGAGTGGTCATTGATAATTGTACGGGGGCAGAGCGATCGCGGTAGGTGCGCATGATCCAGGAACAATTGGCCAGGGCGTGAGACCATGGACGGGAGAGCCAACGGGAACAGTGAGTGGTAGACGACCGTGTAGGAATATTATCCATGTGCACCTGCCAAGGAGATGGTAAGTACAGTACCCGAAGTGATTGGCCGTGATTGAGGATCACTGGAAAGGGAAAGGGATAGAGACATGCAGTCTGGGTGTGCCCCAGCTAAGGAGCAACGGATACTGAATAGAAAAAAGAAAATGATGGATAACAGGTGAACGTAGGTGAGCAATAGGGTTATGTTATGGAGACAGGAGTTGGGTTTCCTATGAATCAGTGAAGGCAATGGCCCTAGTTCGCTGCACCAGAGAGCGGCTGTGTCGGGTTTGGGGTGTACCCATTGACCTGTGGCGCAGAGGTAGTAGAGCTACAAAGTAAGGCCTCTTTCAAAGGCCGGGTCAGCGGAGACGATCTCATTGGTGAGCAATACAGCATTGGGAACTGTTAAGTACAACACAAGTGCGCCCCCAAAAGCGAACAGTGAAGAGGCACGGCGTAAGCTAAAAGGGAACTTGTTTCGGATTTTGGAACAGGCTGACAGAAAGAGTCGGGACTTCAGACTAAGATTAGAATAAGGGACAGGGAGGGAGAAGGTACGATGTCGGACAGGGTAGGAGCAGGAGGCAGCGACTGAGATGGGATAAGAGGTGTAGGCCTGGTTATGCAGTAGCTTGAAGAGGAAAACGGGGTTGGGCCTCATGCGACAAATCCATAGAGGCTCAATTTGTAGGAGCTCGCAGCGCTGGCGGTATGTCAGGGCTATGAATACGCCCAATAGCCTTTTGGTGAAAGTTTGCTGAACGTTTTCAAAAGATACAATAGAGGAAGGTGGCCAGAGACTGGAGGTAATGGGACAATATTCTTGGGGGCTGTCTCACATGTGAGAGATACATGGAGAGGCGACTGGCCGGTATTAAAAATCACCAATTGATCAGGCCTAGGGTCCGCTGAGCTTTGGCGATTTGGAACGATGCCTGTTTTGAGAAGTTAAAGGAGCAAGAGTAGCTTACGCTAAGATCGGTAACCGTGGGGTGTATGGGGATGGAAGGCCGACCGGACAAATTTGGCCGGGTGGTACATTGCACTTGTAAGGTAGGAGGAAGCTTTCCTCCGCAGAGAATTTCATGAACCACGAGACGCACCAAGTTTGGAGAACGAGTCAGTCACGCGATATGTTGCACAAAGTCACGGATAGGTCATTAGGGAGGAAGGAGTGCATTTTTTTATCGTTGGCAAAGGGGAAAGGAGTGCCGTGACGAATAGAAGAGAAAATGTCATTGATATAAATAAGGAATAGTAATGGGCCTATGATACCAAATTGGATAGTGCCGCCAGTAATTTGGTTTGGCGGAAGATAAGTGGCCGTCAATGAGCACAACTTGTGATCTGTAAGAGAGGTAAGAGGATAGCCAGGAGAGGAGAAAGTCAATAATACCGAGAGACCAGGTTTTGGCTAACAGATGCATATGGGAAACACGGTCAAAAGCCTTGGAAGTGTCGAGGTACAGGACGATTACAGAGTTGCCCGTTTCTGCAGCAGACCGTAGGACACTGAAAAGGTCAAGCTGGCAGAAAGAGCAGGAACGGGAGTTCAAGAAACCATGCTGACCAGGGTTCAGCAGGTTGTTGGATAAGAGGTATTGGACGATGTGTCTTTTGATAATTCTCTCCATGATTTTTCAGAATATTGGGGCGTGATTAATGGGCCGATAGTTATCTGGGTCGTGTAATGCGCCTTTTTTGAAGCGCGGAAGTGTAATAGAGGATTTCCATTGAAGTGGGACGAAACTGTGAAGCATGAAGGTGGAGTAAACATTAGGTAACAATAAAGGGAGGTCGGGATCACCAAAACTGAGGAGGGCCTGTGGGAGATAATCTGGTCCCATTTTCGGGGAGGGTTTATTAGAGGAAACTGATTTTTCAATTTTTGGATGGTGGAGAAAATCGATGAAAGCGAGGCAGAAGTGCAAGGATGGATCGTGGGAGGGGGAATGCCGGGGCTGTTTATAAGGGAGGAAGAGAAACGCTCATTGAAGGCCTCAGAAATAGATGCTGGGGTATTAGCGGTAGGTGAGCCACAGATGGGGAACTTGGGCGAGATATGGTTGGAGTGATTGGACCTTTTACTAGGCAGGTTGGACAGGAAGCCAGTTTTGTTGGGATGTGCTAGAGCGATGGCCTCCTGCCTTCTCAGATGCGAATCGGCCGTGCAAGGCAGCTCCAGCTGTAGCTGGTTTATGCGCAGAAGAATTGTAAAGTCGTGTGATCTAGCGGAGGTTATTTGCAGCTCAGCCAGCTTACGCTCTAAAAGTGGCAGGCTTGAGCTACTGGGCTTGGGGCGTGGATCGGCACATGGATTGACGGCACTTAAGCAGTGTAGGAGGTTGGAGTATAGAGAGTTCACAGCAGTGAGGGGATCAGAGGAAGGAAAAAACGTCCCAGGTAAGAGAGCGGATTATCATTGGCACTAGGAGCCAGTTACAGGAACGGTAGGAAGTCGGAATAGGGGGAGAGGATTGCATCGGATGAGAACAGCTGAAGCAGCTGAACTTGCACCTGACTGTACGGTGGTCACTACCCGAAAAGTGATCAGTAATCTTGGTGGTCGTATCAGGAAGATCAGTGGAGAATACTAGGTCCAAGGTGTTGTTCCCCTAGTGGGGTAGGAGATATGTTGGGTCCACCCGCCAAGACGGACACTGGAAAGGAAGGTGGAGAGGGCGTGTAACGACCGGTCATGGAAAATCCCCCTAAAACCCCTGCCATTCAGTGTTTTTCTCAACATCACTCACTTGCTTACACTATTGGCGTGTCTTTACGAACTGGTTGTTTTGATGGACCAATTGTTGTGTGTTCGCCCCCAGAGCGCGTGACTAACGTACTCGTTGCTCGCACGCCGCAATTCGGTTTCTCGTCTGTTAGGCCCTTGTGATCTCATTATTGAGGTTTGTATGTTTTAATTTCATTGTTCATGTAATAATCTGGTATCGTAGAATATCACGGATAATCGCCTTTTGATTTCGGGATCCGTTGCGCATTTGGCTACACAATGCTCATACGTGTGTTATAATATTCAATAGATCAATCTGGAACGAGGAAAACGATCAAAGTGCCAAGAAACGGATCGAGGAAATTTGGACCTGGACAGGAAGCAATACGGCAAGTCTCTGGGGAGGTTTTGGGTACCTTTGATTCTCTAGTTAATGTAAGATCGCCTAGTCCTGTCAGTGCTAGTTTATGTGGTAATGAGAGCAATATTGATCGTAAGGATGTTGATTTGTATAGGCTGAGAATACTAGACCTAGAAAAACAGTCACTATCCGCTAGACTACAGGCACAGGAAGCAGAACAGAAGTGTACACAGAAAGAGCGAGAGCTCAAGAGCAGCGACTCGACAGTTCCGATAGATCAGGTTGCAATAAGATGGGAATCTCACGCCGGTCGCCGACTATAAGACACCAGCGATCGATTTACCAAGAATAGAACTGACGGTTTTTGACGGGCGATCTGAATAATACTGCAAGTTTGTCAAGCAGTTCGAGACGTTCGTCAAAAATAAGATGACCGACCATGGGCAAAGGCTTTTCTACCTGACTCACTACTGTCGAGGCCGAGCAAGAGAAGCTATCGACGTGTGTACCATGCTTGACCCGAAACAAGGCTACACCGGGGCAAGGAAGATTCTAAGGGACTTGTTTGGCCAACCTTTCAAAGTAGCCCGTAACCTAATAGAAGGCATGATGATGGAGGCAAAGAGAACCAAGGGCGACGTCTACACAATGGTTGACCTGGTGATTAAGATGCAGAACTGCTCAATAACCCTCGACTATTTAGGTTACAGGGCTGACCTAGATGCAATGCACACTTTGGAAAACATAGTCCGTCACCTTTCTCCCGAAGTACAGGGTCGGTGGGCGGAAGAAGCAGAACGGATGAGCCGAAGCGACAGGGAAGCTAACTTCGAAGACCTGACCGAATACTTGGACAGGCAAACCAAGATAGCCGACAGCAGATTGGGCCAACTTATCCGAGACAGCAACCGGGCAAACAAGCCCAGTACTAGCCAGGCTCAAACCACTGCTCGGGAACAGCCGAAATACCAGTCTTGGACCAATACACATGCCATTTCACGCGATGCTACGGCGCAACCCAATTGCAGATCCTGTGGTGCTAGCCATGGACTACCAGAATGCCCCAAGTTCGACAACGCCACAATAGACGAACGGTGGGGAATGGCGAGGATGGCAGGAGCGAGCTTTATTTATCTCAAAACCACGCACCGGGCGGCAGCTTGTAGGACAAGGAACCGATGTGGTTACGAGGGCTGCACGGGCAGACACCATCTTTTTCTGCACCAGGCGAGAGTAACTTTACCCGAGGCGAGTATTAAGCCCAGCGCTGTTTGTTCAACGTCGCGGTCTATCAGTAAACCAGTACCTTCAGGCGTAGTTGCCGTGGGAGTAGTGACTCCAACTGGGGTGGTCAAAGCGTTGGCCTTCGTAGATAGTGGCTCGGATACCACGCTAATAAGGAGGGAGTTCGCAGAGAGATATGGGATCAGGGGGAATCAATCCTCATCAGCAGTAAGCACAGTGAGTGGCACCGAAATCATCCATTCGACCAAACCTCACCTGCAACTCGCTTTCTTTTTCGGCAACGGTAGAGCAGAAACCCTGGAAGCATTCACTTTAAAGGACCTGCCGATGAGAGCACCTCAGTCAGTGCAGTCGGTTCTGACTCAGTGGCCGCATCTCCACGGGGTTACGATCGAGGAGTGGCAGAACAATGATATTGATCTGCCAATCGGTTGTAATATACCGGAAGCGCATTGGGTCCTGGATCAAAGGATAGGAAGCCGCAAAGCACCCTATGCAGTACGCACCATATTCGGTTGGATTTTATATGGTAGTACAGACGGCAGATGCGGAAGCAAATCAACTGCATTTCGGTGGAAACAACGAACATCGAACAGGCATTCCAACAATTTTATAACACAGAATTTGCCGACCTGGCGATGGACAGAGATGCCCCATCACGAGAAGATAGGTTGGCTTTGGAGATGGTAGCCGAGAACGTCAAATACGCAAAAGGTCGTTCAAGGTTTCTGTCCCGTGGAGGTCCAACATGAAACCCATGCCAAACAGCCGAGAAATGGCTTTGAAAAGATTAGGCTTCCTCAAAACCAGGCTGCTCCGGGAACCACAATTAAAGATAGAATACACGCGAGCCATGCAACATAAAATCGACTTGGGTTATA
Organism: Fasciola hepatica; assembly: GCA_948099385.1. NCBI lineage: Eukaryota > Metazoa > Platyhelminthes > Trematoda > Plagiorchiida > Fasciolidae > Fasciola > Fasciola hepatica. Next base: position 30,321,622 of record CANUEZ040000043.1, on the reverse strand, counting down.
TGGAAAGAGTAGATACAGTGGTTACCAGCGCAAATTTGAGGTGGTACCTACTCCATCACTCGGTCGTGAACCCAAAGAAACCGGGGAAGGTCAGAGTGGTTTTCGACTGTGCCGCGAAATGTCGGGGTGTGTCACTCAACGACCATATACTACAGGGCCCAGACTGGACAACACCACTAGTCGAGGTTCTATGTCGTTTTCGGCTAGGAAAAGTAGCCACCTCTGCGGACATACGCGAAATGTTTCTACAAGTGAAGATGCTCGTTAGAGATAGGGGCGCCTTTCGTCTTCTCTGGTGGCCTGAAAACGACACGAATCGCGCACCTGACGAATACAGGCTGACCGTGCACCCCTTTGGGACGGTTTCATCCCCCTTCTGTGCTGATTTTGCTCTCCGGGAAACCCCCAATCTTTTCGACGGCACCAGCAGCTTGTTAGGAAGAGCGATGGACCACTTCTACGTGGACGATTTTCTGTGCTCTTTTGACGACGCAAATGCTGCTATTATTTACATGACCGAACTGATCACCACTCTAAATGCCGGAGTATTCAACCTCACTAAATGGACTTCGTACAACTAAGAGGTGCTCAATGTTATACCGAAGTCCGGGAAAATGGAGTGTAAGAGAGAGCTTTTGGGATCCTCTTCACAAACGGAGCGCAGGCTTAGTCTTCAGTCGAAACCCACACGGGGCGAATTCATTTTCACTCCGGACCTACCAAAACGACCAGTCACACGGAGAGGAGCCCTATCATCAGTCTCAAGCCTCTATGATCTCCTAGGTTTCGTTTCGCCATGGTTGTTACCGGGAAAGTGCTTGTTACAATCGCTGTGCCAAAGAGGGACGGGTTGGGACGAACCTCTCCAGAATGACGACGATAAGCGATGGCGCGACTGGCTGCACAGCCTGGAGCAACTTGGGGAGATAAAAATACAAATACGCCTAACAGGTATCAAGTGCACAAACGACGTCCAACTCCATCTATTCTCCGATGCATCAGAAATAGGCTTCGGGATAGTTGCTTACGGCTGCCGGGTTGACGCAAATGTTAGGCGGCACAGCCAGATACTATTCGCAAGGGCGAGAGTGGCTCCACCGAAAACGGTGTCGATTTCAAGGCTGGAACTGACGGCAGCAGCACTGGCCGTGAACGCCGCAAAGCTGATTAGGAGATGCTTCGACCAGATAGACTGGGAAACAAACTTTTGGACGGATTCAGCCACGGTACTTCATTACATAAACAACACTACCACTCGTTTTAACACTTTCGTGGCCAACAGACTCACTTTAATCCACGAGTCGACTAAGACCGATCAATGGCACTATGTACAATCCACCAGTAACCCGGCCGACTTCTGCTCAAGGGGTCTGAAAACACTAGAGATGTTGCCGATGTGGACAATGGGACCGGACTTCCTAACGGCAACTAAAGAGATGTGGCCAACGCTACTAACACCCAAGGCTGGTGGTGGTGACATGGAGACTAAACGACTGATACTGTCTATCAACTTCACAGAAAGCGTAAGCCTGATAGAGAAAATGTGCCAATTCCCCAACTGGACAAAAATGTTAAGATCCGCGGTCTGGTGGACACGGTACAGAGCACTCTTAATGATTATGAAAGGCGCAAGACCACAAAGCACACTGAACATGGGGACGATACTACCGGACGAGCTGAATAAAGCCGAACTCGACGTTCTACACCTACTGCAACTAGACGCTTTCCCGTCCAAGGCCCGCGAGCTAGCCAGGACAGATAATAACACCAAAGGTAGCAGGCTGTTACACAGTAGTATCCAAGCACTAAACCCCATGCGAATCAACGGACTACTAATCTTTGGAGGGCGGCTGACGAATTCAAGCCTAGAGTACGAAACAAAACACCCCATAACAATCCCCGGTGATCACTATATAACGAGATGCCTGATAGATCATATACGTCGCGAAGAAGGACACGCAGGCCTGAATCACTTATTGAAAAATATACGCCGACGATTTTGAATGACAAAGGGACCAGCGACGGCCAAGCAAGTCATAGGCAACTGCATTACTTGTCGTAGCCGAAGAGCTGTAGCAGACCAACAAATGATGGCCCTCCTTACAGCCGTAAGAGTCCAACCGGGATGGTGCCCGTTCGTGGAAATCGGCATCGACTGCTTTGGCTTGTTACTCGTACGACATCAGAGGAGCACCCAAAAGAGGTACGGCTGCCTGATAACATGCCTACAATCCAGAGCAGTCCATCTCGAAGTTGTGTATAACATGACAACCGATTCATTCCTAATGGCCCCTCAAAGGTTCATCGTGAGGCGGGGCGTCCCCGAGAATATATACTCAGACAATGGCTCGAACTTCGTTGGGGCTCATAAGGTGTTAGAGAAATGGTGGAACAGCCTTGGCCATGCCAAAATGCAAAGCCAGACCGTAGCAAAGGGGATAGAATGGCACTTCAATCCACGTTATGCCAGTCATCATGGGGGCGTTTGGGAAAGGCTGATACGATCGATTAGGGGAATACTCACAGCCCTGACCTCACAACAAACCCCGGATGACGAGACGCTGACTACCTTACTAACAGAAGTAGAACGCATATTGAACAACGGTGCCTATCGTCCCAGACCCGGAAGGCGAACCGGCACTCACCCCCAACTACCTATTATTACTCCGGTCAAACACAGTAGTAACCACCCCGAAAACCCTGTGTGGAAAGTACATTGTTGGATGGAAACAAGTAAACCACCTAGCACAGACTATCTGGAAACGATGGACGGGGGAGTACCTGCCGACACGGCAGCTTTGGCAAAAGTGGATCTCCAAACAGAGGTCGTTCAGACGTGGCGATGTGGTCATCCTCATGGAGAGCCACTTACATAAAGACGATTGGCCGGTTGGAGTAATCAGGGATTGTCATACAAAATCGATGGCCTCGTGCGCACGGTGGTGGTGAGGACGAGCAAAGGAGACGTATTGCGAGATATACGTAAAATATGTCTACCTGAAGGTGACACCAACGCGGGCGAGGCCGACGCTACCGACCAAGCTATATCGGTGTCTGCGGGCACCAGATGAGGCCGAATTCATTTATTTATCCCTCATGTATTCCCCTGTAGGACCCAAATCCCACCTCATCTTTGAAGTATATTTAAGCTTAATTTCACACAGCATTTACGATGTACTATGGAGTTAACTGTCCAAACCTTAGCTCACCACATGACACGATACTGCATGTGGAAGTAGCGGGGCTTAGGTCACGCACACACGCCTACATCTTACTCGTTTTTGCCACACACCCTTTTGTTGACATTGCAGAAATCCCTCCTTTGACGTGCAGTCATACCTGTGATTCCATTGTACACCTCGGCACGTACACACATACACACACTCACAGTCAAGCACATACATCCAGGACAGGGCGGCCTTTTACAAGGACAGCATTTATATGCCCCATTCACGCCCTCTATCGGTTTTTTGGTCTTGTGGAAGATGTAGACTAGCCTCACGTCTATGTAGCCAATGGATTAGGTGAGACCAGTGGTAGAACGTTGACGACGAGCATTAGGCGTGCGCACTGACAGCAGGGCCTAGGTAGGTAGAAAGCATCAGTACCTTTATACGAAACCTTTCACTCTGCTAAGGATCCAGGAGGATTTTGGTGGGCGGTGTAACAACCGGTGGTGGAAAATCCCCCTTTACCCTCGCGATTCAGTGTTTTTCTCAGCATCACACATTTGCCTACACTATTGACTTGTCTTTACGAACTGGTTGTTTTTATGGGCCAATTGTTGTTTGTTCGCGCCCAGAGCGCTAATTTGGCACATCTTTGTTCAGGACCTGCGTGACGCACGTGCTGTTTGCTCACATGCTGCTATTTGGTTTCTCGTTGTTGAGTCCTTGTGGTCGTATTATTGGGGTTGGTATTTTTTTGATGTCATTGTTCATGTAATAGTCTGGTATCGTAGAATATCACGGATAATCGTTTTTTGATTTCGGGATCCGTTGCGAATTTGGCTACGCATTTCTCAAACCTTCCTTACAGCCCCGTACGCGTGTATCACCTCAAGAGCTTGATGAACCCTCACTGACAACGGGGCTGCCTCGCCCTCCCGAACATTGGTGTCAGCCAGACACCTCGACTCCAATACGATCACAATCTGCCGCCACACTGCTAACTCCAAAGATGCCGTGGCTTTTATTTTCCTCGACCGCCTGCCCCTATCACTGGTCGAAAGGAACATATTCAATGCATGCAATGTGGCTCACCGTAGATTCCACTGATAGGGCCAGCCAAATGTCCCGGCGCAGCTGCTGGCCCCTGCAAACCCCCTTTGCGGAGGGAGGTGTCTCGACCACTAAAGATTAACATCTCTCCACTAACGCCTTTTACCCAATTTGCTTTGACGCTAATTCCGTTTAGTTCCCCGAGCCGCGGTCACACCGTCGGTTCCAGCACTCCCCGCCGTTTGCCCGCATGCTGCCGACCTAGACTCGACTAACTCTCCATTGTCGATCCCACTTATTTTGTTAACTCCCCTAGGATCCCCACCGGTAGCTTCTGCCTCTAGGGGCTGCAGTCCTACAACCACGTGCCCCAGAAAGAGCTATGCTATGGTATGGAGGCCGCATTCCTATGGCTGAGCCACAAAAGTTTAAAATCGACACTGGCTTAGCCCCTTCCTCCGCCAAACCGGTCCCCATCAGTCAACCAAGAATGTGCTACATGTTTCTAACCGTCGCTCTCACTCATGACTCTACCCCTTACCCCTTCGGTACATATCCTACGTCTGCAATGTCCCAGTGCTCACTGTCAATCCTCCCCGGAGCCTCAGTTGGGTCTACATAGTACCCCGCGTAGGTATGTGCTTGTCCAGTTGCCCTCCTTACCTAATCATTTTCGCCCCACTCCGAAATCCCCTGAAGTCACACACTCCACCATTGTTGGAAGTATGCAGTTGGCCTACCTTCCAATTCCATCCAAAGACTTCAAACCCAGCAGCCCAGGTAACCGCACCGAAAATTCTCGTGCATCCAACACGTTTATTTTCCCCTCTTACCCCTTCTGTCGCCCTCTCTCCTTCTGACACTATGCAACTTATTAACAACCCATCCGCCTCGCTAACGTATCGCTTCCACCCACTCGACAACAGCCCCATACACCGGGGAATCAATATGTCACTGCCGTGTCTCCCGAGCTTTTTCCCATCAGTTCCCCTCTAACCCTAAACTACCACATGGATATTCCAGCAGCAACGCCAGTGTGGGCCGTGTATCCCGTTTACCCGTCCTTCATATTCCTCTTCTCTACACAAAAGCCCAGGTACCCCTCGTGAGCCTCCAGCCCTTTTTGCATTCAGCCAATCATCCCAACGCACACTTCCGACTTTTGCACCTTAGCTCATCTTCATAGCTCACCACCTCTCTCCCCTACCCGCCCTATACTGGTCCGACCCGACAGATAGGTTATTCGCTTCCTAATAACCGATTTGTCTTGACTAATGACCACCAAATTCCCGGCCCCATCACTATCCACTCTGCGGACAATACTATTTAACTCTTACAGAAACTTTATTGGTGGTCAACCCTGATCGCCGAAGCCCCTACTTATGCCATGCCTTTTCAGCGTCTCTGCCAGCATCGCCTTCTCTACGTATCAAATGACTCTTCGTCCCCGTCCAAACTCAACTCCCGTCGCCATAGCAGTACCTATAGCCATGCAACGGGCATCAGTACGTTGCTCACCCCGACATCAAATACTTTTCAACTAGTTCTTACCTGCTGCTGGTCCCTAAGTGGGAAAACCTCACTTCCGCCATCCTTGGTACTGGGCTGAAATCTGTAATAATACAAGTGATTGAATATCAACTTATCGAAAATACCCAACGGGACCTTCTTCACATAGCTGAATGCCGTTGCTTCTCCAACAGTCGCCAGTCCAGGCTTCTAAACACGCGCCTAGTTTACGTTAAATGCACTGTCCACAGCAGCTTTATAGAGAGCCCCATTTTTACCTTAATGTGGACTTAATACGTTCACCTATCCGCCCTCTGACCACTCCTTCTAAGTTTCATCTACAGCTCTCCTGGCCCAGGGTCTGTAATATTAAAGCTGTTGTTGACGCCTCCGAAGCTGCCCTTGACTACCCTTTTGGTGCTAGTCACTCTGCGGCGGTTGAAACTCTCCTCATACCTGCTGGCCCTCGTACTCTGGCTCTCTGTTTCATCCGCCTTCCCTCCTGTGTCCACCTTAGCGAGTGGTCCAGCTTGTCAAAACGGCGCGGGGCGCGACTAGGTCCACCACCTTGGCCGGCTCTCTTTGAGAACACAGGAAGCCTGCAGAGATGTGCGACACAGTTGCGCTGACGGATCACACATCCTGTGTTCACTTCACGAGATGATCCTAGGCTGGATGCCTAAAGCATGGTCAGTCCCATCCGCTAGCGTAAGTTGCGGATCTCACTCCTCCACCGTCATCTTTTTACCAAGCTGTCACTATTCTTATCACCTCCCATCGTCGTCGCTTTGCTGTTACTTGCACACGTTCTCTTTTTTCCCGAGCCGCTGTAGCGTCTTATCGTGATGTCTGTCGTCACATTATGCCTCTTTCGCCCTATTCACTTACCCGTCCAAGCCCGAAAATATTTCTTTCCCTCTATTTTCATTCTCCTGTTACTCACCCAATATCGCTAATCAGCAGCATCTTCATCTGCTTATACGGCTCGTTGGTTGTGTTCTTATGTTCCCATGGTCTGACACTTTGGCTTGCCCCTCCCTGTCTTCTCTCACTGTATCTCATACTAATACCCGTCAATTCCACCTTTATTCACGTCCGTCATTTCAGAACACGTAGTCCCTCTTTTTCTACCTTCAGCAGCCACATCCGGTGTCCATAAGCACCTGTAACAAACACTCCTCTTTCAGTCCTGTTAACCTCTCCGGGGCCTTCTCTCAGCCCGGGTACCGTTCGGAGTCCCTTGGTTCACTCCATCCGTCCTCGTGTCCGTGGGCACAAGGCTTCTCAGATAAATCCTCCGGACTCTACTGCTCACACTACTCTCCCACTGCCCTGTTGCAAGTGAACCTGTCTTGAGGCTTCTTCTCTACCCCTTGGCCGTCGTCGCACGGTACTGCTTCCCTGAAGTCAGTTAGTAGGTAAACACTGACCCGACTTGTCGATCCTTTCTTCGGCCTTCCCTCTTTTGCGCACTGTCCAATAAAACTGTCATCGTTTGTGCGCTACAGGTTGATCCATCACTCCACTTATTTTACTTTATCCGCGAAGCCTCGACTCTGAAAGTAGATACTTCGGGAATATCCCGTGTAACTGCAAAGGTTCCGATCTACCCTTACCCGCTCTGTCTGACCGTTCCTAATTTCATCTCTATTTTTGAGTGACTCGCCATTGCTGTCACCACATTTTTGCACCCGAACGCGCTTAAGGTTTCACTACCGTCCATCAGCTAACAGTTCATGCTCCATTGTACATATAAGGTGCATATTTACCGCGCTTGCCAGCTTTTCACCAGTCAGTTTCTTTGCCTCCACCCAGCTGCCTCTATCGCAAAATATTTCCGTTTCTTGGAGCTTTTCTGTCTAGTAGCCGTCATCACATGAAAAATCTGAATTGAAATCAAAAGCCCTGTATTCTCTTACCTGTCCTATCAGATCATTTGTCTGCATTATCCTTCCTTTACCTCCCGTCCACCAGAGACCCCATCGTTCGTGCTCCCCAGGTTGGTACGCTCCCCTGTTTCTTCTTCCTCTGGTCCACCACTCCCCACCAGCTAGAAAAAAAGATATGCCCTTGGTAACCCTACGTGATTTTAAACCCTCCAGTCCACCCAACTGTGTCTCCTAGTCATCCCTGTGTTACTGTCTGTTTTACACGACTCCATTTCTACTGCCATATTTGTGCACCCCTTCTCTTCACTCGCCAGATGAAACTCTTCAGTGAGAAATTCACGTTCGGCCAACTAGCTAAAACACTACTCGCATTGCCGTCCTCAACCTTTCCTCAGCCACTCATATCGCTATGATTGTCCCGCCTTTGTCGAGAACAGCATCCATTTCCAACACATTTTTAGATCATGATAACCGTATGCCCATTTCTCCACTCATTTCCAATAAATGGCCCATCCAACTCGTCACTCTCTCTCCTTATTCCAGGTCGAGTTTTGTATTCTGATCCCCATCCTGTTTTACGGTGTATCATGGCCCTAATCATCATCAGTAATCCATTCCTTTTTACTTAAGGAGGTCAATTATATATTTCCTTTTGTCCCCCAAGTTGTTTCGTTGGGATTTCAGTCATTCTTGTTTAAACCTGTTTCCCGGCAACCTTCAGTTGATCTAGACGGATTCCATCATCCGACTTTGGATTTTGAAGTTGCTGAGTGTCCCGCTTGTTTCCACCGTAGTATCCATTAAAACTCTACACACTGCTCCCAATTAAGGGTATATCAGCGTATGCTACCATTGATCACACGATCATTTTCTGATTGGCATCCCCCGAATAGAGCGCAAAACATGCCCTTGGCTACCCGGAAATAAAATATTATTATCTTTTCACCACGCCCTTGCGTCGCTCCACCACGGTATAAAAGGCCCATGGCAACACATCCCGAAACCGTGAGAAGCAAGGCAGGACGGTATGGGGGGGGGGGAAACTGGCATGAATAGAAACACGAAGCGGTCAGACAATACTCCTACCGTCCCAAAATCTCACCGCGCAGTAGCAGTAACCCTAGGCTCGCGGAAGTTTCCTACTCAATCAGAAAAAAAGGAGTGCGCTTTATAAGCTCAATCTGGCATCTATCTCGACTAATTGCGGTCAGAATGTAGCGCGATAGAGGAAGATATCGCTCCTCAACTGCGAAAGTAGACAAAAAAGTGAGGTATGATACTGGAATGCCGAAAATACACGGTTTAAAGCAGCTCCGAACGATGCTGAGGATTCCAAATGCCCGGAAAGGGAGGATAAGAAAAAATTTGAGGCCAGTTCTTGGGCAAAAGTGTGCGGGGACCAGTCTCCCTGGCGTCACACAACACGCCGCCGCATGTTACTCATGACCTTCAGCGCTCAACTTATCTTCGAATCGAACTGGATATGGCAGAGGCTGGTTTATGCGTTTCTTTGCAGGTGGAGCCGATGTACGGTAAAGAGTCCTAGATGTGACATTTTAAAGCGACACAGATTCACCTCCATCGGCGCTGTCGCCATTGCCACTTACTACCAACTTGCAAATGGTCATGCTTTTTTCCTCCTTCCCGATTTTTCTCTTGAGGTCTCTAACGCCCTGCCGCATTAATCAGTTGCGTCTGTAAACGCGGTGGAAAGGCGGAAAGTCTACAGAATCATCCCCGAAAGCACCATGTCGATAGCCGGAAAGGAGACTCAAAGAATGTGTTCGTCGAGATCGTACATAGGTCGCAGGCCGATTGTCGGGCCGCCATATCTCATCGCTCAGTGAGATCTGAGTTTGGCTGTGCTGCTTCTAGGGGTTTCTGATCTTAGAGGAGCGGAAATCGATGGCCCGACAATAAAGAACCTACCGCATTACAGCGACTTCTGGAAAGAATGCCATATGGTTTTTTTGTTGCAGTACGTGAAGATACCTGGAGCTCCGGTCTGAAAACTTCAGCAACACTCTCGAAATCACTCGAAGAAGCCAAGCCAATATCGAGCAGTATCGGTTCTGGCAGGAAAAATGGAAGAACAATGTACGTTTTGTGGCTAGCCCCAAGCCTGTCTAACAGCGGATTATTCTGCACTCAGATACTCTTCTACCGCTAAATAAAAATGGTTTTCATCGTTGCATTTCAAACCGTCCCTGGGGTGAGCTGCCCTTGCGGGTTGCAAATTTAACGACAGCAAATTCTTTTAATGAAGCAGTAGAACCACGATGAGTTGGGCAAATTTCGAAGAACGCAAGACAGACTTAGGCCAGAGACTACAAACACTTTCCATCTTTTACCTGAATGGGAGATGGCTCACAAACTTTGCGCATTTCGGAGGAAGAAGGTATCCCAGAGTGTTGTAAGCTACTGAAGCGAATAGGCGAAGCAACTACCTGGGCCCGCCACTGGCTCAAGGAGCATGATTTTCTGTTCACACTGGCCAGCTAGTGGGCCAAGCATGGCTGGGGAAAACAGATACAGCCAGGAATTTGGGGGTGGTAGCAACGACGGACTTCAGATCGGGTCATCAGCGTTGTTAAGCTTCGTAAAAAGGTGTGTGCGCCCTGTATAAACTGAAAACGGTAGTGGGCTCAACGAAAGTCCTCGGGTCACGGTACAGCACCGTGGTTCAACCCCACTTACGTCATTACATCCAGGCCTGAAGTGCGTGTGTTAGGGGGAGGGGCAGAAAAACTCCACGGCTGGTGCTTTGCAGAACTCATGGGTACAGAACGTGAAAGATCCAACCAGATATCGCACAGGACATGCCCCGACTCTACTAGAACTAGTCAGGACTGATGGACGGCTCCAATAGATGTGGTGTAACACTTGCCACCTCTCGGCAAAATTGGTCACATTCTCATTGGGTTCGATCATATGATGAAGTGGCCTCCTCTCCCCTCAGAAGTCAAAATTTTGAGATCCTTCAGGGTGGCCAATTTTGACGACTTTGGCGCGTTTATTCGCTACCAGCTAAGTTCAGCTTACCTAGGTAACTCCGCTGATGAGATGGCAGAGGACCTCAGAGAGTTGGTCTCCTTAGCTGATAGGCTATTTGTCCCCAGAATAAGTGTTCCACAGGCAGGTAAACGGCCCTTCTCCCCCCTTTCAGGCGCATTCTAAACGAAAGTGCACGCCTCTCTGCTAGATATAAAGCCGCAGGTCCTGCCGGCGGTGCAGTAGACTTCAGGATTATGGGGAACAAATGCAAAGACATGATTAGGTCCCATCGAGATGCAGTACAACAGTCTGTGCTTGCTCGAGCAATGACCAATAAGGCATTTTTATTTCGGTGCTTGCGCTGTCTAGGGGAAACAGCTCCGACGCCGCTCGCTGTCGGAGATCATGCCGGATCTCCAACCATCTCCCCCAGCCAAATGGCAGGGGCCGTCAGCCCTCAATTTTGTACAGTTTTAGCCCCATACCGATATCATCCCACCCCGCCATGCGCCCGATATCTTTGATCACTACCCCAAGGCCATACCATTATTCCCATCGGTGCAGTTGCACAAGGTTTCCATCGCTTCAACCAGTATTGCTTTATGGGCCTGGACTTAATGCACCCCTGTATTCTCAAGGACATGGGGGACATATGAGCTGCTAATATTGCATCTCTTTTCGGTGGTGTGTTAACGACGGAGTTTGCCCCAGCAACTGGAGGAAAGCGGTCATCGAATCCTTCTGTAAGAAAGTTAGTAGGTACCTAGCTTCCGGAGACAGACCCACAAGTCTAATTAGCATCACCGGCAAAAATTCCCAGCTAATTTTTAAGAATGCGATTCTTTCTCATCTGCACTGAAGTAGGATCTTCTCTGCTTTCTAACATGGGTTTCTTCCTGGCAGATCACGCACCACCGATATGCCCACTGTCATAGATAGTCTGACGAAGGCCTACAATGGTGGCCAGCTGTCTCATACGCTGTATTTCTCGATTTTCCTGAGGCCTTTGACAAGGTCTCCCATGGCTCTCTTATTTATAATCTGCAAACACACCGGATAACGTGCTCCGTGTTGGACATCTTAGGCGGCTCCTTTACCGACCACTCCTTCGTGGTTAAGGTGGGGAATGTTTTGTCTCAACTATCCCCAGTAACAAATGGGGTCCCACAAGGACCGGTCTCTGGTCCTCTTCTTTTCTTGGTCTACATAAACGATCTTCCGACAGCCCTTCCTGCGAAAATTGCTATGCACGCAGACGATGCAACCCTCCAGAGTTCAAGTGTTGAAAGCCAGCAAGTTGCAGTTGATGAAACAAAACGCTGATCCGAGGATTAGAACCTCCAGGTCAATGACGACGAATGTGTGAGCATGTCCTCCGACACAGAGACTGGTCACACGTTTTCCATCAACGGAACAACCACACTGCCTAGGGTTGACCGATACAACGTGCTCGGTTTCTGGTTACATTGTAGCCTGTCCCTCTCTCATCACTGCCAACTTGCGAGAACGTCTGCCTTTCGGGTCGTATATATGATTCGATAGTGCTTCCCGCGCATTTCTACGGATGATTTCCCCATAATTTTCGTCACGCTTATCCGTCCTCTGCTGGAGCCTGGTGGTCAGACGGTGCACTCTGAGCCTGTCTGAGATCGTGAGATCCTTGAGGGGGCTCAGAGGGCCGCCTTCAAAGCAGTATGGAGTCTGCCCACCTCTCACTCCTCGACCTCTATTGCTTGGACCTAAGACGCGTAAGAGGTGATCTGGTTTTGATGTTCCACCATTTTGAATCAGGTCAAAGCGGTTGCTTCCTCTTTGTTTGTCCAGCCTCTTCTCTTCGTGGTCATGGAAGGAAAGATTTAAACAGAGGCCAGGCAATAATTAACTTTTTTAGCTGCAGGGTTATTGCGCTGTGAAACGCTCTTCAGGCAGATGTTGTTTCCTCGCAGAATAAAAGTATCTTCAAGAAAACAACAGACCCCTACATTGGTCTTTTCCAGTAATTCCTTATCAGAATAAGTGGAATAGGCTTCTTTTGTTGCATTTCCATTCCACTATATATATTCATGAAAGTCTCACCCCTATGCCCCTTAAGGTACTGTCCATAGTGTGACACTGCATAATGCTATGTGTATTTTGATTTTGCTCTTACCCCCGCCTCGCCCCGCTTCTTTTTATTCTCCTTCCAGCTAAGTGAATCCGAAAGACGATCAAGGATTTTCGCGAGAACCGGAACCATTGGGCTCAAAGCCTCGAACCAGTGTAGTACTTCAAGACTCCAGGATTTTCACCTGGTAGTTTGGCCATTGCAGACCGTTGGAATGTGTTTAAAGGCTGGCAATGGAGAAGATCCATTTTCCCTAGCCAGGAGAAGGAGCAATCCGATGGAATTCCTAAAAATGAATAAAGGGACCACCAGGGTAGAGGGAAATACTGAACCGCCCTTCAGCTCAGCGGAAAACTCCACTAAGAGGATGTGCGTGGACGCTAGGAATGAGAAGACCAAGAATAAAGGACGGAAAGCCATAGTTCATGGTAAGTGTGGTAAAAAACCGGGGTGAACAGCCGGATCCTGTGGTTCATTCCGGGTCCATTGCTACATTTAGCCAAGGTCTGATTGGCACATAGAAGTTACCTGAGGCCGGAGGTAAACCGGTCCATCGTCGTCCTGCAGGTCGTTTCTCGTCCTGCAGTGGAGTTATTTTCGGGAGATAGTGGGGTACAAGGATGGGGGGTAAGCACGGGCTGCAGTCGTAAACTTTTTTCCCGAGTCCCTACAGAATAGGAAGAAAGTTTTAGCCCTTATATCTTCGAAGTGCTGAGAGATGACAGGGGCCCAGTGGTGCAACAAGGTGGAAGACCAGACGTATCTCCGTCAAGTCATGGATACCCCAGCTACCAAAGAATACGAAAACCAACTGTACTGGACGTTGCAGTTCCCTGCACAGCAGGAACACCTGTGGCTCGCGCGGCAGGAAACTGGGCGGTTATTGGCTCGAGCTGCAATATGTATTACCAAAGGATCAGCGCACTTGCGTGGGAGTTGCTTGCGTTCGACCTGCAAGCACAAAGGGAAGAGAGCCCCCTGAGCAGAAAGGCTCAGTAGGTGCATCAGCAGGATCCTACATTTACTTTGATCGAACACTAATATGGCTGCCAACAGCCTGCTTACCACAATATTGTTTGACTGATATTTATGTGAGTTCCCGTCGAAACACCCTATCAGGTTCGAGATCACAGAGTTTCCTCTGTGGTTGTTTCAGACCGAACCCGAGCATCCTCCTGCGGAAAATCACTGGTTTTTCGCATACCAAAGCCTGAACGGCATCCGCTCGGATCATTGCTTGCAGGGATTCGGCAAAATAAAATGCGAAATCTTGGGTGCCTAACTGGTAAGCATACCGCCGAAGGAATTCTGGACGCTTGGTCGGCTTTTGCTATTACCTGTCCTGTGCAAACTGAACTGAACCGAACTGAATTGAACGCAACTGAACTGAATTTCGTTTTCAGGGTTGTGAAAATTGCGCTTCATATAAAATGCAAACTGGGTTGTCGTGACGCATCGGCAATGGGGAATCTGTTGTTTGTCACATGAAGTTAATACGTTGAGGGGGGAAAACAAGTTCGAAAATTGACAAAAAATGTATCCTTCATGGCTTCCAGTTGTGCGAGCTTCCGCCATAGCGTGGACTCCACTTGTTCGAACTCAGTTACCATACGCACCATCAATATCGAGCACATCTGTGACTCAAGACAGGAAAATTATCATCAATGTAAGTGGTAGGCGTTTCGAAACATGGCGATCAACTTTGGAGAAATTTCCAGATACTTTATTGGGATCGGATGAGAAAGAATATTTCCGTGAAATTAATTCAGACGAGTATTTTTTCGATCGAGATCCGGAACTCTTCAGATTCATCATAGCCTATTACCGTTCTGGAAAGCTCCATCTTCCCAAAGATACGTGTGTGACTGCCTATCACGAGGAGTTATTATACTTTGGAATTATGCCTGAGATAATGGGTGACTGCTGTTACGAAGAATATCTGGACAAATATCGCGAAAATAAGGAGCGACAGATGGAAGATAAAGATGATCATTCTGACGACGAAGCTCCACCGAGCAGCTTCCGAGACAGGCTTTGGCGTGCTTTTGAAAACCCACAGATATCAACGCTGGCAATCGTCCTATATTACGTCACAGGATTTTTCATTGCTGTCTCTGTGCTCGCAAACATAACGGAAACTGTTTCTTGTGAAATAAGTGTTGAGACTGGAGAAAGCATACCGTGCGGCGAAAGGTATAACGCCGCGTTTTTCTGCTTAGATACGGCGTGCGTGATGTTATTCACCATTGAATATTTAGCAAGGTTATACGCTGCTCCTGACAGGTGTAAATTTGTGCGATCTGTCATGTCAATAATAGACATAGCAGCCGTACTGCCCTATTACATAGGGTTAGTAATGACAAACAACAAGGAGTTTTCTGGTGCATTCACTACACTAAGGGTCTTCCGTGTGTGTCGAATATTCAAGTTTTCCAGGCACAGCAAAGGACTTCGTATACTTGGATGTACCCTGCGATGCTGTGCATCGGAACTCGGGTTTCTCTTGTTCACTATAACCATGGGAGTCATAATTTTTTCTACTATCATGTTTTATGCTGAGAAATCTGAAACATCTCAATTCAACAGTATTCCAGCGGCATTCTGGTACACAATTGTAACAATGACCACATTAGGGTAAGTTGCTGATTGTAGTAAAAATGTTATTAAACTGTGCTTTGGCAAAAAAGCAAATAATTTATCAAATAATTTATTGTGTTATTATCTGAGAAATCTTTTTGGCGTACAGCCGTAAATTGATGGACGAAACGAACATAATAAGACAAAAACACTGAGGCTTATTAACTGAGATACATATTATTCAAATTTCCAAATATCTCTCCCCAACCAGGTTCTTATAGACAAAAGTTTATTATACCACCTGGTTAAGATGTGCTTTGCATTTTGACTACAACTGATCCCTCTGTTGGACAACATTTGATCATATGATGCCATTAGCAGCATTCGGCTTGAATAATCTATGCATCTATCTCAGTAGAGGTAGTAAAGTTCTTGACATGGTGCACATCAACTAGTTCAGTGCGGTGTCTGTGAACTTTCTGACTCATACTTTTAGTAGTGTTAACTGCTTTGGTCCCACTATGCGAAACATATATTTCCATTCAGCTCACAATAAATTAATTCCACTCTTCCCAAACTGCCCACTCATAAAGTTTCACCACTCAGGAGATATATAACTTCCTCCTGGCTTTTATTCTATTCCTCATTTATTGGTTCTGTATAACGGTTTGTTTACACATTCCACATAATATTTGGTGTTTGCTGCCTGGCTGAATTTGTACTTGACGAAAATGAGAGGGGCTATCCCGCTCCCGAGAAATTAACAGAAAGGAAAAAATGCGCCTGGAATGTCTGGGATACAGAAGATGAAGCTATCCTCTTCATCTCATCATACAAGAACTGAAAACGTGGGTTCCACAGTTTCTGAATAATTTCTAGGTTCTGAGAAAGAAACATCTTTGAATGGGGATTATGTTGCTCTTGGATGACAAAAGCTAACAATCTTGTTTTAGTAGTACTGAGGATCTCAAACGGGTCTCCACCTAACTAGTTTCAGTCTTTACATTGCTATATCTCCTCCTTTATTTTACTCATATGAAACCGTACGGAAAAACGACTACCTTAAACTTCTTTCAAACTAACTAGTTAACTGGCCTGAAGAACAAGGTTTGTGAATAAAAGTTGGTTTTTTAGACCTTTGTATTAAAATATCTATAATACTATCCAGTTACTCCATGAAGATTTTTCTGAATGTCTCTCTGACGCTACAACTTGCTTGTTATATCAACTGAACTCGCACGGGATTTCTCCTGTTTCTTAAGGGTGCATGCGTAACTCTTGCTTCATCTTCATGTACGGTAGCCAAGAAGACTTTTCAATACTGACATGCAAGCCTAGATTTCGCACATGCAATGCAATAAAAGAAAACTGAAGGCAAACAAAGAAGGACGGGACCAACCTTACTTTTAATATAATGGAACAGGAAACTTCATGTATGACCTCGCGTAAGCAAAGTTGTGTGAGTTGATTCGGAAGAAAACAAAACGAATGTTGTATTGACCAGCACTTGGGTAATACAAGCATTGATGTAGGAAAGAAATTGAATCACGCGCTTGTGAAGTAAAATAAAAAAAATGCTTAAGTGGGAAACAATATTTGTATATTCACATGGATCCTCGGAGCCGACCGCAGATGTTCAGTAACTTGAAGTAATAACTTTGTCCAACTGATAAAAGCAAAACTGTTTCGCAACAATTTATATGTAGTTTAAATATCGGGTGCTTTAATGTGCCCAAATTTGTGTTTTTTGAATAAAAGAATAAAACTATAATTAGCGTGCAGCTACTGCAACAGACCTTAAGAGAAGGCAGTAGGTGGCAAAGATTGTTTTTATATTTATTTTTCGTAAGATAAGTGTTTTTTTCATTAGAACCTTTTTTCTTGCTGAGACACGCTTTGGATGAATAGCTTTTGGTGAAAACGCGTAAAGTGTTTCTCGATAAAACGTGCTTAATCCGGTTTAGTTCAGACAATCATTAAGCGGGCACTGGGTGCGGTAACTTCGATTGCTAGCTCCGAGCGGCAGCCTTAATCGAAAAAATGAAGAAGAGCTCAAATACGAAGGAAGCAGTAAAATAACTAAAAATACTGCCATCAAGTCGAAAGAAACTTTGTGGATACAAGAACGCCCTTGATTGCCACTCTTAGTCATTTTTTTTAACCGAAGAAGTCTGACAAGCCCTACATGACCAAGTTCACTAGTTAGGCCTTTCATACCTTTCTTCTATGCCATCAACTGGCCATCCTTACTCATCTTCCAACCGCTACTCGCGTCAGCAACCAATGCGCACCGAGGAATCTTGTCAGGGGACATGCGCAACATATCTCCTAACCGTCTTAACCTGGTGACTTTTAGCGCTTTATCTAATGGCTTGATTCGTGAACCCAAGACTGTCTGTCAAACCACTGCATTAGTGATACAGTGTTCTCACCATAATAGAGCAATGCTATGGAGACATCGATGTGCAAATACCAATAATCTTTGGATATTCTCCACGCGTTGTGTCCATGTCTCCGAACCATAGAGAAGCATCGGCTTGAATAGGGCAGCATACTCTCCACCCTTGGTGGATAAGAAGTTGTCATGTCAACGCAACAGATGACACAGGTCGACAAATGCCAAAAGAGCCTTCTGTATACGAGAAGAAACATCACCTAGTATCCGACCTCTGGGTGAAATACAGCTGCTCCGATAAAAGTTTGTCTGTCACGTCTATAGTTTCTCCAGACACTGAAAGGTTTAGCGTTGAATCAAAACAGTCTTGCAACAGTATCTTACCCTTTGAAGATGCAAAATGTATACCGAAAGCTGATACGTAGTTACTCGACCTGTCTAGAAAAGCTTGCAAATTACCTGGATATTCACTGAGAAGAACCATATCGTCCATATGTCCAAGGTCAAGCACTTTTCGACCCGGGAGAAGTTCACTGTCACTGTATTCATCTGGCAAAAGCAACCCTGATGTGCCCCACTTTCCCTGGTGAAATCCAGCAAGAGATCACCGTGAGCTCTAATTCGGCTTCAGTTCTTCATATACAATAAATTTATGATGGGAACACGTTTCTCTAGCATACTCTTCAATAAGAAGTAATGCTGGGAAAATGTGCGTCCGACTGAGTCAAAAGCCGCTTTAGGATCAAGAAAAAAGGGGACAATGGGCCTACGGGATGTGTGCCTATGTTCTAAAATTTGTCAAAGAGTGAAGATATGGTCAAGATAACTTTCAGCGGGTCTAAATCCAGCTTGATTCTCGCACAAACACTGTCGCTAGGTAGTGGATAACAATGACAGTGAGCAGTTTGGACGCGGTACTAACCAGAATTATTCCCCTGTGGTTTTCACAGGACGACCTGTCTTCTTTCTTACAAATCGGTACGATCACGGATTCACATCAACTCTTGCGAACGTTTTTCTTCTCTAATTTCAAGGCGGTGAGTTCTGTCAACTCCGGTAAAAGTACTGAGCTGCGGTCTGCAAAAAGAGATGGAGGCAACCTATACGGTCTAGCAGGCTTGTGTTGCTTAAGATGGCATGTCTCATTGGAGAACTTAAGCTCCTAACGAACACTTGGTACCTATAACTGGAGTTGTGTTCATCTCTCTAGTTAGCAAAACTGTGGTGAATGAAGTCCAGTTAGATGTGTATTTATGTTTTATTATCTACGAAGCAATGAAAACCAAAAAGGCATGGTTTATTCTAGTCACAAAGTTTGGATTTCATTCTAGTTAGAAAGGAGGTGAATTTCAGCAAAGAGGCTAGAATATAACGTCGAATAAAGGCAGGATTCTATTTTGGAAGGTTTTGGAAGAAATGTTTCGACTTTCAGAAGTTTTATTTTGTTTTATACAATTTTACGCAGACTGTGCCAGCTTAGAATGATCTCTCCCATTCAGTTTTGTACTTAAACGTTTGGATTATGTCGACGTTCCAAGATGCTCTCTGAAGTGCCTCTTACAGAAGAATGGTAACCCTTCATTTCCCTGACTAACCTAATATATGCGGTGATCACGGACATTTATTTTACTGGAAGAATGTTTTGTTAGATTTTCATATTTAATAACCCCCTCAGGCCTTCTAGAACTCACTTGGTTTTATTTATTCGTAGTCTAGGAAACTTAATTCAGTCGTTGTATCAGGAGTTGGGTTTATTGGAGGATACAAAAGCGTGGACAGTGGCCATTTTTGTTCAATTGCTTTACTACGCTATACTTTTCAGAACGTGTTTTTTACGTAAAGGTAAACTGTGCATCCCCCATGGTAGCTACACTCGCAGATTAAGACTTTATCTGAATCGCTACCCAGTCATTTTCTTGAGAGCAATGTATTATTCCGTGATTTATGAATCTAGGGCATGATGGAGAAAACGTTATTGATTCATGTTCTGTGTAAAAACTGCACATGCATTTTCTGCCTCTAGATATCCCCGTGATAAAAGTAGCTAGAAAACAAAACAGAATACTTTCAAAATGCACGTGTACTACACGTGACGTTGATGTAACGTTGACTGTTAGTGCTACAGGGTCAACATTTACGAAAGAAGATAAAAAGAAATTGGGGGAAGTAAAAGGGAAATAATGCTGAAATTTTCGACACCCACAACTAATTTTATGTTTCTTTTTGATACACAAAAATACCCGTATTGCCATAACATGATCTTATTGGTCCATTTTTTGTCGTGTCACTTCTTTCCAAGGCCAAAATTAACCCTTATAGTTGAATTTGGACCTCCTGATAAACGTTCCCATTTCTTTTTTGAAGAAGCAGCTTGAAACCATTACTGTTTTAATTAAAATTTAGGATAAGCGTTTGAGTTTGCCCGCTATTCATGAAACTGGATAAATGCCCTACTAATTATAATTAGGACACCAGTAAGGAAGGACAGGTGGAAAGAAGAAAGTTTCAGCTGCTTTTCTCAGTCCTGAGTCTGCTAGGCTAACTTCTGTACTAAAACCGATCAACTCACATTTCTGGTTAGCTACCTACATTGTTGCCCGAAGGTTTCCGAATTAGAAACTTTTGAATTATTCTTTTTGTATTCGGCAACGAAAGGCACATAGAGTTCAGTCATTGCTGAAAATTCACCTGTAATATCGGTCAAGTGTTCTCATTGACTACCAAAACCAACCAACCTGGTGCTGCAACAGCACTACATATAGATGAGGGTTGTGAAAAAAGAGAGAGAAGACCGAACAGAAAGAGCTTCCCTTTTGAACTGTAAAGACGTGAAAATTGGTTTACTCTCCGTGGGAGACTACGAAACCACAGCAATTTCAAAACAGTCCGAGCACAAAAATGGTTTCCGAAATGAAAAAGTTGAAAAGTAGGGATATAAATAAGGTAGGCATTGATTGTACTTACAAGAAGTTTCTAGTTCTTGACTTTCTTCTTACTTCTTTCACTATTGGTTTTCAGATATATATATATATATATATATATATATATATATATATATATAATGTCTAGAAGCGCGGGGAGTGTCACCTATTGTAAGTCGTGCGTGCACCTAACCAACTGGGGACGCCACTTCGTACCTATATCCCAGGATTCTCCACGAACCACTCCTCAACACACACCGCACGTGTTGAGGTGCCATTCGGGACATCCATGAAGCCAGCTCATTCTCTAGCAGGAACTAGCTGCGTAGAAGTGAAAGTAAAGTGAGCTAGTCAGCTGAAGGGTTTACAAATTCCAAAGAACCAACAGCGTCGAAGAAGAAACTCATCATACTAATTGTGCCCGTGCCACTCATGAACTCGACCTCGTAGGGGAAGAAAGCCAAACTTAGACTCGTACGTCGTTAGATTGAGGCTTATTCTGTTTCGACTGGCACAGTTACGGCGCGATGTTTTCCTAAAAATCGGTGCCAGAATTAACTCTCCGATAGAAAAAAGGTTTTGAACAAGCAAATCTGCAGCACATGTATTAAGGGTTGGGAATCGAGGTCAGAGTCTGGTATTTTATGAAATTCTAATGATTGGGTTTCCTCAATAAATTATGCCTCCATAGATTATAGTTTCAAAAATGGCCAGGGGACGTCTTGTGGTCACCGAGCTTGGAAGAAAGCAGGCGAGTTGGAGAAGTTAAACTGCATTGCCGAGTATTTTAGGTGCCACTACTGATAGTGTACCGTAAACTCCGCATATTGTTTTACTTTGTGCGTACTACCATCTGTAATTCTCTTGGATGAGACTTATCTATGCCGCAGCTCCAAAAGTTACTTTAAAAGCAGGTAATGCAGCGTAGGCGGAAAAATAGTTGTAAAGTTGTGGTGGGTGTGAAAGATACGCCAATGGGTTCAAATAATTGGTTCTTGGGAGAAAGGCTCTTCAATGTGAGACATTAAAAGCAAATGGCTCACCTGCAGTCCTATAGAAATCACTGTGCACCCAACAAATATAGTCATTTTGTATTGGAATTAATGAGCTCATGTCGCATAGGGGCCTTTTGTATGTATGTTGTAGGAATACACTAATTTGGGCACGATTAAGTGATGGGAAGTGTAAGAAAGAAGAGTAGAATGGGGAAGAAAAAATGAACGTTCTATGTGGTAAATACTGCTACTGGATTACATCGTACCAATCAAAATAATGCTTATTTAGCGATTCTGCAGCATTTCATCGGGACTGGGTGTTTTGGGCTGTATTGCTACTCAGTTTAGGTTTCTAATTCGAAAATACAAACCGGGCCCTTTTATTATCAAGCAAAGCCTGCGAGTCATCGACTGATCAATGAAATGCAGACTCTTGAAACCCCGTTGGCTTGGGTACTTCCAGGGATTGATGGCAACATAGTCTGTATGACGAATGGACCTTAGTCCAGCCTAAGCCAGTTCGACTGAAGTTGGGTGGTACCACTGAAGGATAATCGTTCCATTTAGAGTTGAGGAATTCAACTGATATACATATATTTTGACTCGCCCGCAGAACACTATAGAGGGAGGCGGTGGCTCCGCGAAGAAGTAGCCTCTTGGACGCATGTTAGTTTTGAGTGACTCATAGCGTTCACAGGTCAACAGAATAATCCATTGAGACATAATAAGCACCAAGTATGAGATACCCGACCCGGCACCCAATGGTGAACTGAACGGGAACGGCTCTGATTGAGCCCTAATTTTCTTAAGAACAGAAGAGTTTTTTTTACATTATATTTACAATCTTCTCGAACTCATTCAAAACTGGAACCTCACAGGCCCTTTGTATTATTTCATTCAGTGCTTTACATAAAAGGTTATCACATATCAGACAAATCATCTAAGCAAAGTTTTATACCAAGTTCGCTGCATTTTGACAATTTAGCACCAAGACAGGAAAGCCATACAGGAAATTCGCTGGTTGACTTTGATTTTAAAATAAAGAAAATAGTGAAAACTTGAGCAGTTGAAGCAATTGAATTAACTCATGCAAAACATTCTATATTTTACTCGACCGTAAAAGGCCTAGGTGAAAGCGAACCGCCATCCTTGTCAAGTGAAATGTCTTCTGATTTACAAAAATGAACGACTCGTTGGGAATGCTGATTTAATAAAGTGCAATTGTCGCCGGAAAATCGTCCTATAAGGTATATATTTGGATGACGAAAACGAATTTGGCTGTTTCATCCCTGGAAAGAAAACAAATGTTTGTTTCATATGGTAGAATCTGCCAGCTGATAAGAAATTTCCAAGCCAATGACAAGAAAATGGGGGAAAAATTACCGTGGAACAAATTTTAGTGTTTTCAAATTATTTAAACCGATAGTTTTTAATCACTACAAACTTATTATGCGCACAAGTTTCCTGGTGAAATGGTTTTTGTCGGTAAGATTATCTACAGATTTTTAGATATATGAGCAGTCAATATCTATGACATGATACGCTAATTTTCTTTGGTCGAACAATAGGAATAATTTGCAGTGAATTAATTTGGGGTTTGCGGTGAAGATAGAGGAATTAATCTCAGCTGATTACTCCACAAAGAAGGAATTTGTGAAAGCAAACTAATTAGCCGATATTCGTTTTTCAATATGCTTAAGAGTCTCTCTTCAACAAAAGCATTACCCAGAATAAAGAAACTATTTTAGATAGGCCGTAATTTTGTATTTACTCAAGCCGTAGAGTCGTCTAAGCGATTTGCGAACAGTTTTAGCGTAAATGATGTGAGGTATTGAAGATAAAGGTGAGAAACATTCAATGTACTATGTGGAACTAAAACGTTCCAATATATATATATATATCTATATATATATATATATATATATATATATATATATATATAACATTAGTTATCTTTGATCTAGGAGCTCACACATTTTGAATGCAAAATAGTGTAACACTTTGGCCAATCTGGCCAACGATTGCTTTGAGCTGTGCATTTGCATCCAAATTTTTTCTCAATCTGCTCTGTTTTTCTCTGTTATCATACTCCATTTTCAAATGTATTCTGTTTCTAACGTAATTCGTTCTATTTGCGGGTGGGTGATGCAGAGCTGGCAATAAACAACCGAGGCGGTGAGTGGTGGGCTTTGTATCTGACAAGCCTAAAAAGTTGATGCTGATTGAACGTCGGACCAACATTTTTCTGACGCAAGGTAGTGATAAGATAACAACTTGTCAAGTTAGTGTTACTGGATTTCTCCGAGGTAGTCAGTACCCATAACTAAAGAAGAATAAACGGAGACAAAAAATGAACTGGATTTAGAAAAAGCGGTATAGTTCAAATAAATGTGCATAAGTTACTACAGATAATTCGGCGAAGCGAATTCAGCATTTCTACTACATATCATATATAAGACAAACAAGAAATTTATATAATATTCACAAAAGACTATAGAAACAAAACCGATGAATGCATAAACAAGTCACTTTATCCTTCCTCCCTTTCAATTGAGGTTCATTTTTCGAAATCAGCTAGGTTTAAAAGGAATTTTTTCTCCAAATCTCTGAGTGCTTGGTTGAAGTCTGAATCAGGTAATATCTGTGTGACGTTGATAGCGATGAGTAAGCAAATTTTGAGTTAGTTTTGAACTTGTTTTCACTCTTGAAATATTCCTCAATATTTCCAGAGTAAGAACCATTATAACTGATTAGGTATCTTTTCTACAAGGGAAAATATACCAATTGTTTTGTGATCAGGATATGTGATGCCTTCGTTGTTGATGTCGTTCTTAGTTCAACAGTAAAATATCAATTCTGTTAAGCTATAAAATTGCACTGAAAGGAAAGTCGCTGATCCATACTGGCAGACTTCAAAGTAATCTGCTTTGACGTACCTAGGAGACAGGTTGTACAGACAAGGTAGCTTTCATCATTTTTCAATTGTCAACCTATTTTGTTAGGTTTTGTGAAATCTTTTAAAGCGGTTAGGATCGATTTTCCACTTTTTTCGTGCGCCGCGCCAGCAACATTTACACCAGCCATATCAGAGATGTTACTCTTAATTTTATTATTCGAACAAGCCGATTTGCATTTTGTAGTTTGTCGAGGGAAATGCCCTTTCATTTGACCCATGTATCTTACCTAATATTAGCAAAGAACAATCATAGACGAGAAACAGACAGTCTTTTTGAAGTTCAGTTTGCTACCTAGCCCATTACTAGAATATGCTTGGAGAGTCTACGGTAGGTATACAAGAAGCTTGGTTAGAATGCCGTCTATAAAATCACCTTTGGAAAACGACTGTGGAAAAGGCTTTTTCGCTCATTTATATTGTGAATAGCCTTGTTTTTTTCTCTGATAACTTTCTTTGAATAAATTGTTTCGATTAGATGCTTTATATGGGTGAACATTCATGAAAGGTTAAGTTGGGCTGAAAATAGTCCCAATATTCTTATTTAGTCCGGTAACTAGCAGTCACAACTTTCGCTAAACGTCCATTTCGCTTCCTCCGGAAAAAATTTTCGGAAGGTGAGCCCATATGACTGATACTACTAAGAGAAGATTACTGATTCACCAAAAAGGTGCTTAACTCAGACCATTTGAATCATGAGGATATGTTGGAGGAGAGAAGTACATCGACTGCAGTGATTTATTGTAATGTATTCAGAATGCTGAATTCAGTCCAGGGACAAGTTCATTTATTCCAACATCTGATAGATGATACAACATTGGTTTTTACACAGAAAACGTCATCATATAAATAGGGTTCGGTACATCTCAGCCTTCGATTGCGTTATGTGCCTGTCGGTTTTAGAAGTCATAAGTTTGACCAATCTGTGTCATCTAACAACGTTCGATACACTTACGACGACTAATCAGTGCACCTGCAATTCAACTGTTGATTGTCTATACTTTTACCATCTATGAGAAACGAATAAATTCCAGTGCCAGTTATCATGTCTCCTGCTCTCAGTTATTGCAATTCGGTCGCTACACCAACCATCACATCGTATACTCTAATTGTGTTGGTATCCTTCAGTTAGTGGCTTAGTTAAAACAAGTTTTTGTCCCGCTACAGCTAACTTTGTTTTACGTCAAAATGTTGATATCAACAGAGGATGCCCGGAAATAAATCTGATTTGATCATTCACACACACCAAGAAGTTTATTTCGCTCAAAATGAGCACAAAATAGTGCATACTCAGATGATTTGACAGTTAGAACAATTTAGCTAACTGCGATTTCGAAGACTTAAAATAGTTCGCCACATCAGAATCCAACTGTTTAACAAAGTCTCGTTTGTCCCATTCCTACAACTTTTGAAACTGTCCAAGGTACAAGTATCTTGAACATCGTTGAAGTGTAAACCCGCGAACAAAACCCGTTCAAGATTTATTAACCCTAATCTAAATGACAGCACAGTGGACGCATGATTGACTCAATCGGAAAAATCGGTGGAAGAATAATTGACCCAAGCAAATGGGCTTCCACTAAGTCATCCCGCTGCGTTGCGGATAGGTTCTTGTTAAAACTAAAGGCTATGGATGAGGACCCTAATCGTTCTCGTGCTTTGTGGCTGGACACCCTAGCAGTACCCGTCCAACATCTCCCATGAACTGCACGAATACAAAGAATTCCATACTGCATCGGTCGTCGCGCAGGATAATCAGGACCGCGCTGCCCATTGCATCGAGCGGGGTGGGTAGTGATAAGTGTGCTACTGCTCAGAGTTACCTCACTTTTATTCAACCTTTGTCTTCTCTCCCTAACCACCCCTCTTTGCCCATCTATCCACCCATAATGCTCCCACTGATAACACGGTCGATACTCGCAATGATTCACTGTCAAATAGTATCGGGAATAATCCTCTGTCTGGTAACTCACATTTTCTCAAGCCTCGTCAGCCTCTGAATCTCGGCTCCTTCATCGTGCGTACACTCATGCAGGTCGGTCAGCAGGCGTGCCTAGCCCTCACAATAGATTCTCTGAAGACTGATGTTTGCTGCTTAAATGAAACGCGTATACAGGATTCGAGCAGTGTGATTCAACTAACTGCTCCTGGTATCTCATCGAGGTATTTTATGGGCACTTCAGGAGAAGAAGTAGCTAGAGCTGTGGGTCAACGTGGTGTAGGAATAGTCTTGAATGACAAGGCTGAGGCTGCCCTTTCAGACTGGATCCCAGTTAACAGTCGTTTATGTACTGTAAGACTCCAGGGGTCAGTTGGCGTTCGAAAGAATAGTTGTGTTAGGCGCAATTGGTTTGTGATCTCGGCGTACGCCCCAACGGACTGCAGCTCAGACTTGCAGAAAAATGAGTTCTATGATGCCCTCGCCACACTCATTCACAGCAGTAAAGGTTCTGACATTGTAGTGCTAGCTGGTGATTTCAATGCACAAGTTGGAAAACTTGGTGGGTCAGAATCCTGTTTAGGTGGGCGTTGTGCTCTACCCACTGAGCGTACAGATAGCGGGAATAGGCTTCTCCAGTTTTGTGCAGACAATCGATTGTTCTTGTCCAATGTCAATTTCCGACACAGCTCAAATCGCACAGCGACATGGCGCCCGAACTCTACAGGTACTTTGAGTCAAATTGATCATATCGCCGGGAGCTACCGGTGGCGCAGTTCTGTTTATAACTGAAGATCTTACTGGTCCACGTACGTAGAGTCGGGCCATGCATTAGTTTTATTGCAATTATCTCTCCAGCTCCATGGTCATCGTCGCAAACCGCAAACTCGGTTAGCCGTGCAACGTTTGTGTGATCCAGAAGTACGCACCCGTTACGAGCAGAAGTTAGCACATGAGCTAGGATCTACGACGAACAGTGATGCAAATGAGCATTGGGCTCATATCAAACAGGCGATGCATGTATCAACGGGTTTTGCCCGCGGTCCTAGATCCGTTGTCCATCAAAGACACTGGATCTCGCAAGAGTCGCTGAGTATAATGGAGCAAAGGCGTCAGCTCTCGAACCGTAAGGAGATGAATAAAATACAGAGAAAGCTACAAAGGCAAGTTACGAAAAGCCTTAAGAATGACCGCGAAAATTGGTGGGTCAAGGTAGCCGAAGAAATGGAAATAGCAGCTGCTTCAGGTAACAGTCAGAGACTGTTCAAACTTATTCGTGACGCCGGTGGACGGCGCATCCAGGTCAGTGAAACGATTTGGGATGGGAATGGAGAACCCATCCATGGCAAACAGCAAAGGCTTGACCGTTGGGCCGAATACTTCAAGGAACAGTTTGGCTGGCCGCACGCTAGTGTAGTTACTCCTGTATCAACAACTGCGACTCCTTGGGTGGTATAACTTGAGCCCCCATCGGAAGTAGAAGTAGAGTCATGCATTTGATCACTAAAGCGAGGGAAAGCGGCCAGTCTCGGCGAGCTTCACCCAGTTCTTTTCAAATTGGGTGGAGATGCTTTGAAAAAATCACCTACCACCTTGCTCTGTGACATTTGAAACGCGGAGCGTATTCTGTTAATATGGAGTGAGTCGTTGATTGCTCCCATCTTCAAGAAGGGAATACGCAATGACTGTGGTAATCATCGTGGGATTGGCTTAATTCCGATAGTCACCAAAGTATTAGCTTCGATTTTGCTGCATCGTCTTACGCCCACTCGCGAGAGGAATGCCCGCGAACAGCAGGCTGGATTCCGCCCAGGTCGAAGATGCATCGACCAGATTTTTACTCTTCGTCGACTACTTGAAATGCGTCACACGCACCGTTGACCGACAATAATGATTTTCTCAGACTTAAAAGGTGCTTTTAATTCAGCTGATCGAACAGCGTTTTTCAGTGTTCTTCATCGAAAAGGTATGCCCCAGAAGCTCGTGAACTTACTGAGATCATTGTATTCTCATACTTCTGGCCGCGGTAGAGTTTACGGTGAACTATCCGGTCAGGTTCGAAACGACCAGCGGCGTTCAACAGGGATGTCCATGTCTACATTCCTGTTCAACTTCGTTATAGACGAAGTAATGGAGAGTGAGTTGCAAAATCTTCAGGATGTAGGCGTCGAACTAGGAAATAGTTTGAAGCTATGTGACCTAGATTACGACATTGTCTGTTTGTTCGAATCTACGGAACATGCTCAACGTGCACTGGATAGACTCTCAAGAGCTGTAGATCCATTCGGCATGCGCTTTGCACCTTCAAAGTGGAAGGTGATGTTACAAGACTGGACGTCAACGATTCCGAGCTTGATGCTCGATGGGGAGGTGCTGTCAGTAGTCGACCACTTCACCTACCTCGGCAGCAGCGTGACGACGTATGGGAGCACAGTAGTAGAGGTGAGCATTCGTATATCCAAGGCTCGAGGAGCGTACGCTAGACTGAAGTACTTGTGGCGTCGACCTGACATTTCACTGAAGTTGAAAGATCGTGTATACCGTGCCGCAGTGTGTTCAGTCTTTTTGTATGATTGCGAAACTTGGAGTCTGCGTGCTGAAGATATTCGTCGTCTTGAGGTTTTCGACCACCGATGTTTACGTAGTATCGCTAGGATTGGGTGGAATAACCGAGTGAGCAACACTGAGGTCAGAAATCGAGTATTGCGTACTAATTCAGAGAACGTTCTGTTACAGCGTATCCAACTTAGTAGACTTGGTTGGTTGGGGCACGTTTCACGTATGGCAAACACGTCTACTATATCGTATCCTATTCTCCGTTCCCCCTAAGGAGTGGAAAAAACTGCGTGGAGGTCAACAGATGACGTGGCAGCAAGGAATGAGAAAATGTACAGCAGACTTAGGAAAAGTAGGTGCTTCACGTCTACGTAGTTGGGGTCCAAAAGATCCGTCTACCAGTCGGCTGGAGACACTGAAGGATATGGCAGCGAACCGCGAACAGTGGCGATCGTGTTGTCACTTTCTATCGAATCAGAATGACTGATCGATGTGCGTTTGTACAGTTAGACTGTGTATTCCGTGTGTTGGCTACTAGGGCATTCTTTCTTTTTCCTATCTGTGTAGGTCCACTCCCTGTCAATCTTGTATATTCATACTTTTTGCTTCTACGTGGAAAATGGTGAGAAAGGCAGTGGTCAGTGGGGCTTGCCCTACTGTTGAACGCTGTACGATGATGATAATGATGAATGGAAACGAAATATTGGAATTTTGTGATCTTTCTCATCTTTTTTTCATAAACTGGACAGAATGGGTTTAGTATCTTGAAAGCAGAACTGTTGCAAGCTGACTAGGTGTTCAGATGAAAGTCCTTGTTTAATTCTCAAAAATATATTTCGTTGGACGAGTGATAATCTCTAAATATATCTCATTCTGATGTTTACAATCATATAAAGTTCCAATGCATTAGGACTTCCAAGTTCGAGCGATCATATCCATGAAGCTGGTTGGACTAGTGTCTATTCAAGTTTACATAGTGACGCATTAGACAGTCTGCTTATTTGTACCCATATTTTTGCTAACAGTATTTGCTTTGGAGGGTTTCGATTTCACGCAGAATTTGGAATAATAAAGGATAGATTCGTAAGACTTGATAGTTCAGTAAGTAAGAGAAGACTGCGTGGATTATTCATGTATAAACAGATTACGGGCTAAATAAACCGACTGAACCATATGACAATGCCACAAGTATGAATAGAACGACGAAAAAAATAAACGCTAATACGTTGGAACCGAGATCGGTTCGGAATGTGTCGAAAAATAGACAAGCCATGTGAAGTGTTTTAGTAACATTTTATTCCTCAATAACACAACGTAGCCCAAATTGTTGGTGGGTTGTCGACATTTGGGTCACTACGAGTAAACGTTTTCAAGACTGGCTTTAAAAGCGAGTGAAACTGGAATCGCTTGTAGAATTGGTCTTGAAAAGGTTACCCGTGGTGAACTATTTTTCGACAAGCCATCAATGATTTCAGCTATGTTGTGTTATCAAATGATAAAGTTTTACCAAAAATTAACTTCAATGATATAAATCGATGAGTAAATCATTAAGTAAGGAAAACTGACGCTACAGGAGGGCAAATAGTGAATACATGTCCACTGGGGTAATATTGTTTTTATTACTAAGGATAGAATTTTCTAATATTTCTTAGGTCAGCTACGCAGATGAAAGGTTGCATGACCTTGACCTAAAAGTGCTTACCTTCGATCGGGAGATCCACTTTGAGCAGACTGTGGATTTCTGATGAGTTCGTTGACCCACGGGGGTGACTTTCTGGTCTTACGTGAACTTCCTGCAAAAGCCTCAATAGATCCAATAACCTACAAGACAGGCAATTGCATAAAATAAACACCGTAGTTTATTTATCATAAACAAATAAGTAACAAATACAGCAAAGTCAAAGAAAACAAAAGGATCGTGAATATATTTGACGACTTCTAACCCCGACTGAATGTAGTACAAACGAATCAGGATTCTTTATAGCTCCATACCAAGCAGCCAATCACAGATCCTTTTTTTAAGCTATATTCACAGAAACAAAGCTAAAACTTAAATGCATCGTGATACTTTGCTACTTCACTAAATAAAGAACCTAAATATTTGTTTTACTTAATAAAAACATTATAAATTCGAAAATATTTTAGATGGAATTCACGAATTTGATCATCTCATGGAAGATGATGGTTTTTGAATGGTGGTTGTAAGTGACCCATAATTCATTAGCCGATTCTTGTTCAGTCTTTTAGTCTGGTGCATTCTGACTGACGCTACATAATTTCATAGATTAGAATAATATTCATCACGTTGTAAGAAGGCTTAACTCACCGATGAAAACAAAACAAGCACAGTGCAACCGGTAAATATCCGGACCAAACGATGTAAGGAGTGCATCGAAAACATAAATTTCACAACACTGTGCAACTGTTCCATTTGATTTGTTAGGAATCATCAGCAGTACACATGTAGCGAGCCCCACCGTGTGTCGTGCCCATAGTGAACGACTGGATCGAACACCGAATCACCAAGCTATCCAGGCTGGCTCTCATGGGTTTGTTTAACTTTATTACTAAATGATATAGCACTCTCTCATCACCAGCCGTTCAAGCGTGACAATCCGTTGATCACAGGGTGATCGACTACCATATTAAGCGAGAGATGAAAATACCGGTATATTCCATTGGACGCTAAGTGGATTTCTGATATTCTTTCGTCCCATATGTACCAGATTTGTTTTCCATGGAGCATTTTCATGCATAGAACAATTATTTTGTTGTGAACAGTTCCTGATGAAGAAAAAAGTGTTGGTCATCTTATGGCAACTAAAAATCTAGCATTTAGAGAATATTCGATCACGACATGATGTTTTCCCCTGACTGTGACGTATTTGTTGGGTCAGAGAGACACATTTTGCGGCAATTTAGCCAGGGTTGATTGAGCAATAAATCAAGCTGTTGTTTGACGTTCTTATTGGATTTAAATTTGCGCCGAAACTGACAAATGAATAACTTCATCAGCGAATATAATCCCTGAAGAGCGTAATATTAGATAACCTCTGAAGGTTAGCCTTCAAATGATGCGATCGGATTCATGTCAGAATGACGTTTCAATAAATGAGATAGGATAATGATCGTTCTCTGTAGAGTACTCATTGAAAGGCCAAACCAGGTAACACGGGATTAAACTATGGTGGGCTTAGCCATATTGGTGCTAAAAGAAAGGATTTTATTCATTTGAGTTCCTTTCAATGGAGCCCGAAAGTGATGTTGTTCACTTGTTAGTATTTTCGATGTTTAACCAGCCCAGCGCGAAAGTGACGGGAGATTATTAGTTTTTTCTGCAGTTATGCTTTCTTCTAATTTCTCCTGTATTCAATGGTACTATCAAAATGTCTTGTAAAAAATGCTTAAGGCAGAACGCCTTCCATTGCAAAGGTGGAAGTCTCTTCCTGGAAAACAATTTTCTCTACAGATGGCATGAGCGTTTCAAATTTTTGTAACAACAAAATAAAAAGGTTAGGCGGTTTTCATGCAGTGGACAAAGTGATTTAATTAAAAATTTATCTGAGATATAAAGAATAGTATACTCCCAGAATACAGCAGCTTTGTTTCATTTAGAAGCTCATCAGTTGTGTCATTCAATGTAATCCATTGCAGAAGGTTTTGCATTTAGAAATTGAGACAGAAAAATCGCGTGCTGCTTCAGCATGTATTTTCTCATTTGTAAAACCGTGTATTGCGCCGCTAATAGTCCTTATGTTGCTTTCATCACAGATCACATTTTTCTGGTGACGTTTCGTGCTGCTGTTCTGCATGAAAGCTAAAGTGTAACAGAAACCAAACTTCGATTTTCATGCGTCTCCCAAATAATAAACTAAAGAACCACGGCACAAATCAGAAGAGTGGAACAGAGCGTGGCTCTGCTCCCTGCCTTATCACAATGGAACTTTCAGTTTGTGTTTGTGCGCGTATATTTGCACGTTTGTGTGTGTGTGTGTGTGTGTGTCAATGCATCATTTTTTCACCGTCATTTCCGTTCTGCGTATTCGAACCAGTTAAATTTAACGGCACACATAATCAGGAAATCGGGCTTTTGAGGAGGTGTCAATAAAAGGTGCTTCCTGTCCAGTATTTTCTGTGTTCGGTCACCCAAAAGTCAGTATCTGCTAGTAATGAAGTCCAAAGGAAATTGCCCAAGAGTCCCACGCTAGTGTAGATGCAGAGACAGTCTATACAGGAGTCTGGCACAAACTGCCCTGCAAAAAATGCGCAAAACGAAATGTGGTAGAAGCAGATGTGCAATAGCTGTTTGTCTTATGATGCACTTCAGATAAATCCTGTTATTTTCTTCTCAAACCCCACGCGAGACAGCACCTAGTAGTGATGCGCTCTGAGTACGGTGACATTTTTCTCTCTACTCATCTATTTACTTATCTCCGGGATAGCTCAATATCTGATCTGGTTAGCAATGATGGGAATGCTGCATCTTTTCCCTTCCTATATCCCTCACCATCTGGAATTATGTTTTTATGGTATGAGTGAATGACGACCTACGTTACTGGCACTTGAATAATTGCTATAATGCGTGCGTGCCTGCTAGAGTTTCAGCTGCATTGAAAGTAACTGTTAGATAAAAAACAAGAGGCAGATTATGAATGGGAATCTATGCCGTTAAGTTAGGTCATTCAGAGTAGTTTGAGTTTTTACAAATGGAACCAAATAGGGGAGAAATTACCATGGGATACAGTAGTGCTTTTGCTATGCTAAACGTTTTGTTTGACTTGGCATTTTATTTCGGAAAAATGATTAGGCAGTTCGTACAGCAATAAAAGGAACGTTTTTTTAACAGGGTACCTTTGTACAAATGATTGTGTAGTCTAAAACCACTAGTACCATTCCAGTTAAGGGGCAAATGCAGTTATATTTTATCTTTTCCGCTACTTGTTGACAGTTAGTTGGAAAATTATACAGAAAGAAGACCATATAGCACACGCGCGAATTTTGTTTTGGCTCACCTTTTTCGTTGAGACAATAAAGGAAATGTGTAAACCACCGGCTGGTGGGGGTAATTCGTGGTAAATCATTCCACTTTGGTTAGACAAATATGCTCCACTATGGGAAATCACTGGTGCAAACGTTCGAATTATTGGAAATTGAAGATATCGGCGTGAACGTTTGGTCATTGTTATTACACAAAGCACTTTCAGCCCCAAAGAATGAAGCAGCCAATGGAAAACAAAGCCTGGCAAGCTCATGCATCTTAGCAAAGTAATGTTGAGTGGTGTAGAAGGTAAGAACAGAGGCATTACATTTCGGGTGATCCCATTGCCAGTATGAACTGGAGAAACTGTATGATAAATGATCGCTCACTTTTAAAACGGTATCACCAAAAAAATTTCTGTTGTATATATGCGGTGCATTTTAACTCCAACTAGTAATGCTTTGATCGAGATTCAGTTTGCAGCTACATTTTTTTATAAACTTTCAGATGAAGAGAGACAGTTACGGCTCACATTTTGTGAGGGCGATCTGTTTATTGATCCCTTACCGGAAGCAAGTTTTACCAGCTCACATTAGCCGTGAAGGAGGATATAATGTAAAGCAGAATATCGAGTCGAGTACTGCCTAATTACTGGTGTTATATGAAGCGTAGATGCGTAAACAAAGTTTTTTTCAGTTTCGCAGAAACTGGAGACTATTAAGGGAAAAGCAAACTTCCAACTTTCATGGAGTGTGCAGTTTAGTGTCAGCAACATGTTTCGTTAAATTAATAGAGACCAAACTGGGTCTTTATTCGAAATGAGATTATGATTCGAATCGTTACCACTGAACGAAACGATCAGTGTATAGTACTAGAACATGAACGTCTTTCATCTCCTGATGAACATATGACTCTACTCGCAATGATATGGAAAAATCAACCGCTATAACCTCGCACAATTTGACTGATCTTTCTAAACTTGGTTATCAAGTGGCTAATTTCGATCCGAATATTATGCTCTTCGAATGCATTCAGGATTCACTAGGCTCGAAGAACTTCACTTTTTAAAGGTGGCTCAATGTGTCATTTGTGCACGAACATATGTACCCTTGCTCTGAACTGGGCAAACCAAAAATTATACGTAAGTTCACTGCAATCTGTCGTGGGAATCGGGTGACAAATGAGGTGATTGCAAAATGTCAACCTCTTAACACTCATTTTTCATTCGTATAGAATACTGAAAGACACAAAGTCGTTAAAGATGATATGGGGAATGTTCGATTGCAGATGAAAAATGTCCGGCTTATGACTGTTTGGTTTTACTGTAATGCACAAACCCGGATTGTTATGTAAGATCAGTCAGCGGAGGTTCAGTGTATTGAAACCAGTAGAATAAGAATCAGAACATCTCATGTAAACTGGTTTTAGTGAATATGTTCATGCCCATGTCTGTAATCTTACTTGAATCGTGAGGGGCGTGCATGTAGAAAGAATCCATTTTTAGAATCAGACCGTAATTTTTCCAACGTTCGTGTACATTTAAAGCCTCATAAAAGATTGCTAACACAAAACCGAATAGCAGCTTAAGAGAGAAAAATCGAGCGAAAATCTCTTTACGAACAGATTGTTTTGACAACATTTGGCAGCCTTTCGTTGGCCCCGGCTCCCTTCCTGGGTTTTTTTTCATTTCCTTAAACCAAATAGAGAAATTAGTACAAATAAAAGTTATTTATCTTTATTCATCTACACTATCGGTACACGGCATCATGAACCTAGAACAGAGTGTCCTTTGAATGGAAAAATGAGCATTTTTTCAAGATGATAACAAATCCTTAGGGTCATTTGTAGATCAATGGAGCTTGAATGATTCATAGGATACGACCTAAAAAAGTACGATGGACTAACAGAATTAATCGATGAAAACGGAGTGTTTGTTTTTCGCGACCAATCCCACACTCAGCGTTGATGGATTGATTGGAAAAAGCAGCGGAGCAGACAGTTGATATGTGTTAAACGGTAAACATCACAATGTCTACCAAAATCTCAGATGGTGCACTAAATATGAGCTGATCTGTCTACTATATAGTTGAATAAAATTGATGATTTCGTGTACCAGTCACTGAAAAATGTGCCCAGAATCCCACTCGCAATGGGACTACCAGATATCAGCAAAGAAGAGCCAAAGGACGGTTCCTCATTTTGTTCCTCACTTGTCGCAGATGGTGTTGTCCGTCGCAAATTGTAGGCAGCAAAGGCTATAACCATCCGCTACTGTTTCATGCTATTTTCCCGATCAGTTTTTTAGTGCTTTAGACCAACATGATAAGTTTGTAGAAAGGTTACAAGAGATGTGCCGAGATGTCAACCAAGTTGACCTAAGTCCGTGATTAGCAAAATACTTCGATTTCATAATCAATGTCTGAACATTGTTCAATGGGTGCGGTATTATACCATATTCCGTCCGTTATCGACCTGATTTCTTGTGAGTTTTACAAATTGAATTGTTGTCCAGCCTTGACCTCCACTAGCACCCTGAGGACATAGTGGATATTGTGGTTACACATAATCTATTTCGTGATGAATTTCTTCCTCCTAAATTTCCATAAAGTAGATGAAATATAAGTTAAGAGAACAGTATTATATTTAAATAGAGTTCGTTTACGTCAGTGCTGTGACGATCTGCGGATAGTTGGATTTGTGTGACCCTGATTGCCATGATAAATTTGCCTGACACTTGGAAGACTCAAATCGCTAAAATGTTGCTTGTGAATAATCAGTAAACCATGAAGTTAAAATATACTGATAGAAAAATGCTGACCACGCCAGAAGTTGATAGTTCGCTGAAATGTCGACGTTATGTGTGCCTCATAAAAAGAAGTGAAAATAACGCAAACACACTTGGATAATACTGTGTTATTTCGTCACTCAACAGCTAAATGATGCACGGTCTAGACACCGGAGTCATATAAGCACGGCCCGTCTATTAATCACCTTGTCTATGTAATGGCTGGACTGAAAATCAGGAAGTTCCACCACTTTAAAGAATCTTAAAACGATGAAATGCTGGGTTTTTATGATACTAACTACTCGGAATCTTTCTGTCAATGAAAAACACTTTATCGCGTATTTCATGAAAACCATGGCATCAGATTAGGAAACGGAGCGTGAAAAACACCAATACAACTGACTGAATCAATGTTATTGCCTGTACTACGATGAAAATGAACCTATTTTGAATGAGCAATACATTTATATAGCCAGCAGATTTCCCACTAAACATCTATATGGTATTGCAAAGGACGGTGACGTAAGGTGAGCTGCGTTAGCATTCGGATGGTCTAAAGTTAGTGTTTTGCACCGATAAATTTGGCCACTTGTTGCAGTCTCGAGGTAATTCAGGCCGCGTCGAATATATTTTGTGCGATCTGTTTATTTTTTGACCAAAGTTTCAAGTCACGGAAGCATGACTCATGATAAGACACTCCCAAATCATCTCGTTCCAGCGTTTTTGAGGTTGCAAATCCTGCTACTCTGGTTGGTTCGAACTGCAATAGATCATGGTTGACCTTGTCGGGAGAGCATTCTGAACGATACTTTCACCAAAGGAGATTTGATCGTGTTAAGAAAATATGTTTCCAGTCTCTCAGGTGAAGTATTTTTTTAAGTAATCATTTTGCCCTGGGTCAATATACTAATCCATGTGACACAAAAAGCAGTATTTTATTAGCTATGAAATTATCTGTTTATCTGTTATATGCTTTTTATATTAGCAAAACCATGGGAATCTTCCAGGTTCATTTTTTGCAGTTAAATTCAAACAGTTCATACTTAGTTGCCTTTGAGATTTTATTCCCCTCGTTCGATGGAGAAGCTAATGCACGTTCTCCGTTTTGTGCTTAGGGGGGCCATGATTTACTTCCATATGAATGCTGTGGGCTCATTTCAAAACCCACCTTATGAATCGAATTTTGACTACACCTGTATTTATGAATCGGAAAAAGGTGATGACTTCATTATGCATTGTAGATTTCATAGGCAAGATGGTTTAACGTAAGGATTATCACGTGTTTGGTAAAAGGTAATCCTGTGACCTCTTCTAAGAAACCATTGCTTATTCTCCCTGCGAATGGATGTTTACTGCGACGCACAAAACTGATCTATTGCCTAACTTGAACCTCATAAAATTTCCAAGATTAAATTCATCACCTCAAGATCTTCTGTCCACAATAATTTAAAGACCCAGAACGTGATGAATGATTTGAAATCTAGAGCTCAGGGGCCAACAATAACGAAGAATTTTCATTCCCCTACAACTGCCAGCAGATTATTATGAATTTAATGTTAGATGATAAAAATGGTACAAGTTACCAATCAGATCAAATTTTTTATTAGCACAGTGTACTTCTCCCTCGCCAGTTTTTACAAGCAAATGAATGAAATGTAACTTCATCTTCTCTAAGCCGAACTTACCAAACCGTAGACTGGATCAGTTAGCCGACTATTAAAAGTCACGATCGATTTTTTACACCCAAAATTTTATTGCGCTTGTTGTGACGCAAAATTTGTGTTCATTTTAATGGAAACATTTGGGTCTTAGTTGAAACAACATTACATGAAGGAACTCATCGGATGAGAATATTAAAAGTTAACTAGGAACAGCAGATTCCACTTGTTCATATGTAAAAACAGCACCATACTGAGGACAGCGCTCTAACTTAATCAGCATGTACAGGGACTATTTTTACATCCCAACAATGACCTCATTTTTATGATAATACCGTTTCATCGTCCGCCAAAAAAGTTCAACTAGTAAATAATCGTAAAATTATACGGGACGAAAAAAAGAGTTGTAAACTACCGAGGACACTGCTTATGACGTTTGCTTAACAGTAGAATCACTAACCAACTGTGCGCTGAAAGGAAATTATTTAGATCGCCGCTGTTTTTGCTCTTTGTGTCGAGAGAGATTAGGACCGTGCCCATTTTTTCTCTTTCAGCCCCATTCCCGGTTCACTAGATATAAGCCCATCCCAAATGCACATGAAATGCACGTGAATTTCGGATGTTTACCGGTCATTTACTTGTATCTGTGCTTCAACAGAAAAGAAAAAGCAATATGATATGCACACGTTTTCCGTTTCGATACTATACAAAGCACTAATTACAATCTTGGTTGACCTTTCTTGCATGTCGGCTTCTGCTTTTGTCTCGAGGACTCGGAGAGTACCAAATTCAACGAGATGGACTTAGTGGACCGTACCCGAAACTAAGATTTCGCGTGATTTTCTCGATTAACGATATTCGTGTGTTTCATTATTTTACCATCGATTAGCGGGTATCAGGAAGAAATTTGGACCTGCATATAGGAATGCCGACTTCCCAATAGATGTTCATCTACACTATTCACAATGGAAAACATCGGGTTGGCATACATTAGCAACTTTCGTTTGAGGTTGATGAAAAAGCGAATTAAATACCAAGTGCGACACAGGTATATGACCGTTTTGAAATAGAGAAGGTAGTAAAATAGACATTTTGAATACAACCATGACCAGTGAAGCCAGCTGCAGATCCTCAGACTGAACAATTCCTGCCTCGCAGTACTTCAAAGTTTCACATCGAGAAATCTTGAGAATGTTGCAATCAACCAATGAGATAGGCGGCAAGCGCTAAGTGTCGATTTCATTACCACCTTAACCAGTGGATTTGGCTGGACACAATAAGTGACCTAGCTAGGTACCGCGATCAGTGCGGTATATTTCTTTTATATATGTAATAACCGTTTGCTTGCTCCTGGTGCTTCTGTTGTTTTTGCTCTCATCTGGTCGATGCCGCAAGACCGCAACTAAACCGGAGCACAGAAATACAAGATTAGTTATTGGGAGCACTGAAATGATCTGAACTGAACGGAATTCATTGTTGTAAATCTGCCAAGGAATACCGATAAAAGCTGCCATCCTACTATGACTCATTTTTGTCTGTTATGTCTAATTAGACAAAGTGGATACCGTATTGAAGTCACAGATCCATTTTTATTCAACCTTATTACCTGATATCATGGAGGTGCACTTGACTAATTAGTTATCGCCATTATAAACGTTTGCACGCAGTACCTATGGGAATGTTGCCGACATAATCGCCCTCTAAAAATCTATGAACTTTTCCTGATTTAACCATTGTTTCGTTTACAATAAAACTAAGCTATCCATGAACCATACTGCAAGTGACAAAATAATGTTTGGGTAGTACACTGTGAAGTTTGAGCTCAAAGAATCATCTTTTTAGCTGCTTGTTTTACGTGAGCTAGATACGTATTACCTCGCGATTGTACTAAACAACGCCGTGAAATTTATTATTTATATCTTCTGATTTTCCGAGTTGGATGGTTACTTAATTGAATGATTTTCAGTCCCAAATGTTACCTCTATGTTTTAAACCAGTTTGATCATATATTCGATCATACATCTGGTTTCCGGTGAAACTGGGAGCAAGTTGGAATGATCAAATGTGTGAATTTGTGGCGTTTCTCGCGGCAAACGAAATCAATAATCCAGCTAATTAAGATAGAGTACAAAACAATAACAAATTTTTGAACATCAAATGGTACTGATTATTAAGGGTCATAATGTGTATTATACGTCGTTGACTGACTTAAAGAAACTATGCATAGTGGTTATAGAATGAAAACCTGAATAGAAACTGGGGGTCTTTTGCCACCCTTTCTTTGAGCGTATTCGCAGAGGGTGATGGCATGAGGGGAAAATGTTTTTGTTTTCGTTTCCATCTTATGGCTTGCCCATGCAGTGGAATCTCTGTGGTAATTTTGTTAAAACAAGCTATTGTTAGGTACCAGAAGTGCCGAAAATAGAAAAGAAAACACGAAAAAACCCATTTTTTATCGTGTATCATGTGCATATATATGTACATGCTTATTATATTATTTTATATTGTCATGGATGTACTGAAAGAACGGATAATGAATCCATGGTTGAAGTTACGACTTCCAAATTATATTTTTTTAATTTTTCCACAAATATATAGGATTATTTACTATAGTAAACTGAACACTAGATTAGTTGAAATGAGTGCTTTGTTTATTAGTCAGATTAGTGTTCATATGATCGTCGTGTCTCTCGATTCATGGGTTCCTACTTTGTTTAGCCAATGCATAATTACGTATTGGGGTATCCTAGATCTGAAAGTTCTTTGATATTACCGAATGTTAAAGGCCAATAACCTCGGTGGGCAAAGATCTTTAACAATTGGATCATTCCAAAAATAATTAATTAGGTAATCAATTAAGTAAATCAAGCAATCAATCAGTCAGTTAGCTGTGACAGTTTATTGCAAATCGATCGTTTGTAAATGAAAGGAGGTATGCTTGATTTGCTCGACGAAACATTGAATCAAGCGTGCGCTCATGACTGGTCCAGGTCATTGAGATTCAATAGGTTGAATCCATTTGGTAAATATTTTGTCCCTTAGTTTCTACGTATGTCATGGTTATATCCCGTTCAGTCAAAAACGGTAAACGCACTGGTTTACATTCGTTACACGGGGCTAAATTATGAGTGCAGACAGAGTTTAACATTACTGGGCGGGCAGCGACTAAATAACATCCAGGTAAACACACGCTGAATGCATTTCAGGAATCTGTGGGAATTTAATGATCATGCTTCGCAGAATGCTGGGTTCCTACTCCTTGAGATAATTCAACAGAGTGACCTTACACCACAGACTGTTTGTTTACCAATGAGATTGAGAATCATAAGATCCCTTGCAGTCCAGGAGTTTTGTGTATGGCTGGTTTCGTCAACCGCTTGGGCATTAGCTCCGTCATTAGTTTAAGTACTCACACCCAGCGGTGTTTTTTCTGTTGACCTTGAAGTTGCCTGTCAGTTATTACATTACTTGAACTCCTCTCGGCGAGATTGCTAGAATAAGGAAATGGTAAAACCCTTACTACTAACATTTCTTAATCTAGCTTTTATGTGTCTTTCATTCGGTGCCCTTTGTATACTTCGGTTGATACGCTTAAGCAGATCACCATGAGGACTACTTTCTCCGACCTCTGGGAACTTGGTTTGCCGTCAGAATTCCTCTTCAGTACTCTACAAATGACTTAAGATGGGATTCACTTAACTTGTGCATTATGAAATGGTCCTTCCGTAAAATGTGTTTGACGCAACATTGACCCATCGGCTTTCAGTCAAACTTACTTGTCAATGCTGTCTGAAGAGATCCAACGAGCTTAAAGTTCGCAAATGATAAGAATAAAAAAATGATTGCTAACTGCGACCCGTGCCTCTGTGTACTGTGTGAACAGTCCGAGCCTGAGCAACCCTTGAATAATAGGTTTACCTGCTGGTGATTTACGATTGTTGATCGGTCTTGTCTCATCTTGTGATTGCGTGGGGAGCACACAAACGTTTCTGGATTCACGACATCCCGGCCACAGCAGGAGGAGAATATCAGATCCAGTTTCCGTACTAACCATGGCGAACGATATTCCTCAGGGCACCAAAATTCGCACCTGTTACGTTCATTCAGAAATATTCGATGTATTTTTTTAAAGTTGCATTCCAGGTTATATGATCAAAAAATACTATCATCTTTCTACGTAAAACATAATGCGGAATTATTTCGCTGTTATGAGAGTTGAACAAACCATTTATTATAGAAAGCATCAACACAGCTAATGCGAACTGGATTTCCTTGACACAACGTTTGGTACAATGGCAACGTACACAAGGTTTAAGTACTAATCTAGTAGAATTGTATCAAGATTAAGTTATTATTAGCAAGCCAAAGAAAAAAAAATATAAATAGCTTAGAAATTTCATTGTCATCCTCTGATTGAATAGTCCTAAAATTCCGGGTCACGAGCGTTTAGGATCCAACTTCGCAGCATGCTTTCTCGAGGTTTATCCGGCGCATTTAAGTTTTGCTTAACACCCATTTTTATTTATGACCGAATTTTACATTGGTGGTCTAGTGGGTTATTTCGACCTGGGGTTTAGTAACAACACTGAATAGAAAGTATACAAAATTATCCGTTGTTTTATTTATAAATCAGTTCTATGTTATTTTCCAAAGCGGTGTACTTAATTTCTCAAATGGAAAAGACATACTTCGTTAGGTGTATTTTCGACTGCCTAAACACGTTAACTCAGGGTGGTACTGATGCCTGCAATATTTTAGGGCTGGAATCCGCTGGAACATATATAGTTACGTGCACGGCTTACTCAACTCATCGTATTGCTAAGTATCAATGCGGATGTTCGGTAAAAGCTGTTGGGAACAAGAGGCCAGTAACTGGAGTAGGTGCTCAATCAAAACCATTTCAGATGAATATGTGCTACGCAGCCTGCTGATAGACTCCCTTGAAATTTCGCCGTTCTCTAGGCAGATGGTGGTTGGAGGTGGGTTTGAGGTAATTAGTCGGTGAGGTAGAAAAAGGTGTGAAAACCTTGACCGGCAAACTTATATTTTGTAGGATGCAATAGGCTTTCGGCTTAGAGTCCGCGATATTCTCCCTGCGAATGTATCAAGACATCAGGTGACACGGTTAGCGGCATGGTTGCAGTCACACTCTTCCTTCTTCTTCATGAATTACATTTTGCACCTTTCTGTGGTGCTTATTTGCTCTTTGAGTTTCTGTTTGTTGCGTTTTTGAACCGACGGAAATGCGAGAGGTTACTGATCAGAAGAGCTAAACTGAAATAGTTTCTGAGTAACAGAAAAGGACTTTGACCAGGCAAGGCCGCCATTGATTTGCTGATAAATTCTCCGCCGCTTACATTTTTGTGCTGCGGCAAAAAGCACAGGTTCAAATGCCAAGTTTCAAGGTGGCCACAAGACGTTACTGTTCATGAAATTCGACCTCCAACCCAGAGAAGCTTACACTAATAAGATTGTGATGGCATCTTCTTCGGTCGATTGAAGTAGCACTTTATTTGACCAGACAATGCAACGCAATACAATACTACTCAAGTCGATTAATAAACAACTAATCAATTA
The DNA here is from genome assembly GCA_948099385.1 of Fasciola hepatica. Lineage (NCBI taxonomy): Eukaryota > Metazoa > Platyhelminthes > Trematoda > Plagiorchiida > Fasciolidae > Fasciola > Fasciola hepatica. The sequence goes on along the minus strand of CANUEZ040000043.1, from coordinate 30,277,572 downwards.
AATTCATATCCTTCAATGGAGCAAGAACAACAGATTGGATAAATTTGAGCGCTCTTACCAACATACTTCGATAAACATGGTACATCTATGAATAAAACGAGAAACTGGAACGTAACGTCTTGTTTGATCAAGCCTGAAGACCGTGCTGTTATCTGGATGAAAATACATCAGTTAATTACCGAAATTCATTCTTCCATATATCACTCCGTGTTCAGCTGAAATGAGTTAACAGAAAGAGAAATTTTAAGTGCATAACTTATAAGCTGTTATAAACTGTTCGTAATCACTGGTTTTGTAACGCCAGATAAACCACCATAATATCACCAAATGATGAAAATAAATACCTAAGTGCTCGTGCGTGGTAACGTATTTGACCTAAATATACATCTTTCCGAAGCTGGATATTTAACTTCGTCGTAGAAGAACTCTCAGCGTCTTCAATTTACGGGCTTTTACTGGTTAAATCCGTTGTATGAACAATGATGAACAAATTTGTGTACCCACATTGGCGCCATGTTTCTGGTTTACACTGATTCTTTAAGCATAATAAATAAAATGAGTTACATCAATCAGGTAGTTTGAAACCGGTGATTTGTCTTCCTCCTGACCATTACCGAGATTTCTCCATTTTCTCAGTGTTTATCAGTGGCTTATCACCTTGTCTCACGCTGTAATATGGATTTATATAGCAGTTTTTCCGGGACAACTCCCGAGTTGATAACATTGATAATGAATAACATTTTGTTGGCGCAAAAAGATGAATCAACTCACCAGACTGGCTGCGTTAGTTAGACGAAAGACCATATTCAGATTTACGAAGGTAGATGTACTATTAAAAATGGAAATTAGGACTTCCCACCAGTGTTTTTCCTGGTAATGGTACGATCGTTTGTTATGTCCTGATTTGTGGTTAATCCATGGAGTTGGCCATAAAAAAAGTAATTGTTTTGCAAATTAGTAGAAAATGTTGTTGCTATTGTCAAAGTGGATGAGAATGAGTGATGTTTTCGATTGTAAGCACTGATCCTCAGTCTCATCAAAAATGGTTATTCTCAGGACAGGCAAGTGAATTCGGTAACTCTTTACCTTTGGGACATATCCATATGTTAAATTTTTTCATTGGTTGAATATATGCTGATAATGGATAACCATTGTTCACTTGACTGAGTGGGCTCAAGTTAGAAGAGATTTTCGATATTCCAAGGATTGCTCATCTACATCTTCGACCTTCTAGTAATTATTACTAAATATTATTATTATTGGTAATACTAATAAACCACTTCCTTAAATAATTGTGTTTTGCCAACCACCCGGAAGAAGAAAACTTTATTTCCTTATCCACTAGTTATTTAATGACAAAACAAACATCCTTTGTAAGATATGGGCCGTAAAACGAGGTTATTAAGCTATTTATACTACCGACATGATGTATAATACACAATGTATGCATTTTGAATCTGGAATGGTTTTCAGTGTTTTAATTCATTTATAAGAAGGATGATATCATGAAGAGGATGTCCGATGCTTTGGTCTGAAATCTCACCGGGTTTGCTGGCATCATTTATTCAGTTGCAGTTTTTACATGGTAGGAAACCACTCAGTATTTTCCATGATGTTTCCTTTGGAAAAGTTGCACCCATCCGTTTTACCGTGAACTTCAAATAAACTCCACGTCCCATCAAAGTATAACGTCTGACTGAAACGAGTGTACATGTAGAATCAGATAGCATAGTTTTTACAGAAGTGCAATAACATTCACCTGAATGCCTACGAAACACTTTTTGGAATGCGTCACGGTTTATTTTCCCAATATTTTTCATTCGGCAGGCCTGGGTGTCTCGCATTTGCAAGGTGTGTTTGAATGTAACTCAGTGTGAACCATAGTGCTCTAGAATCAAGCCACAGTCGTGAATGACCGCCTCCGACTTAAAATCATTTTTCTATTCTTTTATCTCTTCTTTCTGATGTCGTGTGGCACTGTCAAGTTAATGGTCTTACGAAAAAAATCTGTATTCCTTTCTAAGGTTGGGCACTACCTCAGGTAGCCTGGGGAAGTTAATCAAATTCAGGGATTACCATTATGGATCCGACAACGCTGAATGAAACATTTTCCTCAAATCCATCTCTTCAAATTTCGTTGTAGGTTGAACTCAACCAAGAGATGTTGCGAAGTTGCCTGAAAAACATTACTTTGGATTCATTTCCATGAAACAAGTGCAGTTGGTTTTGCAACCGTGTTATAATGCCGAACGAATGTGCACTTCTGCTGACAAGAAATTCGGTTAAATAATTTTGTGGAATTATCGCAGTACTCTTTGGTTGGTCACGTGCATCCAACGGAAATGCATACAGCCAAAATCTACATCTAAACATTGTTCTTTTCTCATTCAGTGAGTGCTCTTTTTCATGACCATACACAGTAAGACCATATCTATCAGCATGAAGTCACAGGATAAAGCTACTGGATATACGTGGACTATACAATTTGAGAAAGAGAAAATGCTAAACTGCAGTTCACACTAGTTAGCTATATTGAGGATTGTTATCACAGTGTGTTGTCACGATGACTTCTACTTTGTTTTTTGAATTTTCTGGGCATGTAGCCAAATAACTCAACTGGATTGTGTTTCGGTTTAAGCATAGGTACAATCAGGTGAAGACAGGTTGTTTAAACACTAGGCATTTTTCTGATAATCTGGGATTAACTTTGTACCAGCTGGCAGTTTCGCCCTCTCAATTATATGCTGTTCAAGGTAATTTGACACAGTCACTTCTCCAACGACGAAAGTTGATGGAAATCTACCCGTTATGTTACACAGTGCTCAAGTGATATGTGCACTCAACATTGAACCTCGTTATTCTGAGTTAGATTACCGTCGCTCCGCGTCTGATTCCCCCATAATCGGCTCGATTTGACTGTTATCTTTTTGAAGAGCAATGCAATATGCCAAACGTTACCCACAAGATGACCAACTGTGAGGTAAATCAATGTTAGGGGTTACCAGCGTTCCTTTTAAGAACCTGCTCAACCTGACTAGACAGTAACATTGTTGTTAAGGCAAGCCAGTTTGATCTTATTCATGTTTGTCCTAGAAACCACGTTAAATGAGAACCTGGTAAACAAGAGTTATGAAAAGTCAGCAGAAGTAGTAAAGCTACTGTGAGGGAGTTTTCCGTGTGGTGTGTACCAAAGTAAATAGTCTTTATTACCAGCAAAACATATCCTGGTATTTGATGGGTTTACAATGGATAATGCAGATAAAGCGTGCATCTGAGGATTCTGAATGCGGATCTAGTTATTGATATCACGCTGCAACCTAGCATAAACTCGACAAAGAAAGTTGTGTTGTAAGTAAAACCAAAATGCTTATTGAATTGAAAGAGAGGTGTAAAAATGTCAACACCAGATTTCTCACATGCTTGGCAATATTTAAGAAAATATTGCGTTGAAGTCACTGCCAATACGTCATTCATCAGTGGTGTAAATCATAAATTTCCACCGATCATAAGTTAAACGTTTTACTGTATTCTAGTGAATCACGTTGGGAAACTGCCGTGTCTAAATTTTTCAGTGTTTACGAATATGAAAAAACTCGTCGTAAGAAATATGCGTTGGTCACAGTGGTGTCATGTGCATGTACATGTTTAGGGGCGTACCTGTATGCGGAAGACAAAGAAACATGTCGATTAGAACTAACTATAGTATAAAGAAAAAACCAATGAACGTGAACCTAACCGACCTTATCTGCTAATTAGATAGTTCTGAGGCCACGTTGCGAGGGCAGTTTTAGCTGCTTTCACACATGCCAGTGACCAAGGGACATAAATCATCTAGATAGTGGCGAAGCAGTAAAGTTTGCTGGAGACGACACATTAGCGGACTGAAAGCGCTCTCGAATAGCCTACCTAGGTGGAACAGAAAAAAATGCAACCGGACTTACTGAGCGTGGATCTATTGTGTATTTGCGGGTTTGTATTTGCCCGTTTGTTTTGTATGCCTTTGGTTATTTCTGCTCCGCAATATTCCGTAAGTTCCAAGGACGTATAGTTATCAGAAACTCTAAATAAATCCAAAAATACTCCTAGGTCGCTGTATTCACGTATCAAATTAACTTGAAGTAAAAACATGACGATGCTGAACTGATGGACTAGAGAAGGACGTAATGTTTCACACAAGATCCGAAAGTTATGACTGAACGTCAGCAACCCACAGTGGAGCGTCATCTAGGACCAATTAGTTTATCATACGGTGTCATAGCTGCACTTATCAGCGAATGGGCTGAGAAGTATTACAAAGCTGCTAAGTCGGTTTAGGAAACCCCAGGCACTGTAATTCAACCCTGACCCAGCTGGAAATGAATTAACGCCGAATTGGACCAAATCTCAACGTTCAGACCAGTTAGTTAAACGTTACTAATTTGGACTTGTAGTCATGTGGGTTGGTCTAGAGCTTCAACAGGGAGTCGTGATGATTCCTATGAATCAGACTGAGGTGGCTGTTTGGACGTTTTTCAGTTTTACATAGTATAGAGCAAAGACTGCGGGAATATTCTCATCAAATTCTGTTATCGGAATGGAATAGATAGCGCAGGTTAGTACTAATAATAGTACGTGTCTTTTCATGCATTTAACTATGAAACCAACTAAATCAGGGTCATTATACTAAAACCAAATGGTACACGTGGTTTGTTTACAAATTGTCTTGTAGTGAACGCACCTTTGGCATTGGATTTATTCCATGTGAACTATGTCAAACAATTTCTTTAGGAAATCTTTAAAGCGTAATTTGCAAGTTATTTTGTTGTTTCATTTTTTGAGGGACATTTGATGATGATAGATCTATTGGGAATTTCAGTATATGGCGCATTAGTTTACCATGGAATTGATGGGGAAATCAGCGGACGCCAACTCACCTATCCCGCCTTGCAATCCTGGATGAGTTTTTACCACTATGAGGTTTGGTTGACAAGTCGAGCATACGCATTCACTAAAATAGAAGCGTTGATTCCGGTGGTTTGTATATGTGATATTCAACTGATTTTGACCGTGGTTGTAATACCAGAGGCCGTATATGACGGAACAAAGTTGCACTTTCGCTCAGGGGAATGAAGTTGAAGATCATCACAATATAGATCACGAAGATTCGCAACACAAATTTGACTAAAAGAAGCCTTTGGTATATCACAATGAATAGATTGGTTTGAAGAAAAGTATATTACGACGTTTGAAGCCTAAAATACTATAAATTGGACTTCGTAGCATTTTTATTCGAAAATAATTAATTCTGTTACTCTACTGGAGTGATTACTGCACGCTGAGCACATCAACTCGCACTGTGGATATGTAATATTATTTTTGAGTTGCAAACATGAGCGGGGAGCATCTAGTATTCTATTATCATCGATAAGAGCGTATTAAAAACAATTACTTTGCTTCAGCAGATTAAAAACTATTCTGGTTTAAATTGCCTCAGTTCAATAGCCCACCGGGAATAAGTTTTATATTATTTTGCATTTTCTGGATAAAGGAAAACTGGTTCAGTAAACAGAGATTTCCACAGAATCATCAATGTTTGACTACGCATAACTAAAAACGTTTCTGAAAAAACTGGTTTATTTTGGTGAAAATGATTCTACATTATTCATTTACTGGTGAATGTGGTTCGTTTTAGCCGGATAATGATGGAGATGAAGTTAAACCTTTGCGAAAGAGTAACAGTGACACTTTGATTTTGAAGAATATCATAGGGGTTCAAAATTCATGTAAATAGTAAAGTTTTTTCCGATACAAACCATAAAAGGATTTATCTCCATCTATAATTTAGGAAGAGAAATGGAAACTGAGCTTTATCCAGGTGCATGTTCCTTGGACGTTTTGTTTTGTGCAATGTGAAAAGTGGATTAAATTTACTGAACTAATTATGCATGACAAAATTGATGTTATTTTCACACTCAACCTGGTGTACAATGGTCCAATTTATCCAGTAGTTTTGATATAAATTTTAATAACATATGACTACGTGTGACCCCAGAACTAATTGAATTTATTTTCCTCTGAACAATCTTTGTAATAAATTATTTTGTTTGGTAACCAATGGTATTCTTGCGTGAAGTCCTCATTAATAACATATCAACCTTTCATCAACTGCACTCGAAAGTTTTGTATTTAGGAACTGATAACCAATTGTTGATGCCCATCAGAAGCAAACATTTGTAAGTTCTTCGTCAGAGAGCTGATATACCCAGATATTTAGTGAGGAAATGAGCTGTACGAAACGTCGCGTGTCTATGTGTCTGAATCTGACCGTGACAGGCCGAACTTTATATGCTAGCACATTATGTTGCAGATATGGGTAAATAAACTCCGAAAGTAAACCGTAGATTAACCCGGTGCTTGCTGGTGCTGCTGAAGAGCAGTTGACATGCTCCAGAAATGACATCCTATTTGCACGAATGATGAGGTCCCCTTGATGATGATGAGAAAATTTCTGTTGGGTTGATTTTATGTAATGACAACAAGCCATTTGCGCTACTACCGTACAATAACTCAATCAGAAAATCAATGTTTACGAAATGTTTTACTCTGATAGAGAAAGAAACCATCGAGAATGTTGTACGAAATCTCAGTATCAGTTTCATTGCTCACAGTGAGACCGCAAATTACATTTCACGCACTGGTTCAATTTAGGATGTTTTCGAACGATGCTGGGATTTTTATGAAAACTCGTTATCCAGTTAGAACTACAATTTGAATAAGCAATACCAACAACTCTGGATTATTTCAATCAAACAATATGCAGTTTTTGCACCATTATTTTGGATACATTAGAATAGAACTAGATAATGATTGGGCGCTAGCGAGTTCAGACACGTTTTCCGATAAGGTTCTCAAATCCAAGATGAAGCAAATTTAGTGACTTTAGCTCCAGAGTCTAACTAAAAATTCGCTGTATTTCAAAATCATGCACTAAAACACCGATTCATTGGAGAATCATAACTTTGGTTTACATGTGAAGTAAATTAGTAGCTTCACGATATTGTCGTTCCGAACCCGAGTGAGTTATCTAGTCCTGCATAAACTGGAGCCTCTGAGCCCTTTTACTCGGTAAAGTGTTTTGCTCAAAGGCACATGATACTTTATTATTCCATTTAAATTAGGAAACATAAAGCAACATATTTTATGCCAGTCGGGCAGTAGTGATTGCCGTTGATGGTGGAAGCGATATTCAAACGTGTGGTTCAATGTTTTGTCAGTAAACGCTCAATCACAAGTGTCAAGCTTAGTTCGTCTGATAATATAGATACATATCCCCTTAAATAAACACAAGTGGTAATAAGAGTACGAAACTGACAGTTTGACACAATACTGTCAAATGTAAGTGTAACTTGCAGACAGCAAAGTTTCTGATGCTTGCGTGAAAACTGTGATTTGCTATTGGATAAGGACTGAGATATCCAGAAAGGTATCTGAAAGTTAAAAATCAAAATGATGCTGGACCAGATGTTTACCTGTCTTTCTTTTGATGTCATTAGTTGTTTGATATTCAGGACAAATCTCGGACATTGGTTTTGCAGGAACTACGTAAGGACGAGAAAAAGATGGCTCTCGGGTATTAAAACTTTCTTATGACACGACTCAGGCTCAGTTTACGTTGCTACGGACATCTAAAATACGGAACAATGTAACATGGTAAAACAGGGAGGTTAGTTCGGAACTTTTCGATTCGCTTAAGGGTTGCAAGTGATTCCCATTAGTTCTTTTTAGATACAAGATTACCACTGAGAATCCTCAGGGCAACCTCAGTTCACATATTCTTTTCCGTCTTACGTTTGATTGTTTTGTTCCTTTGAACTTCACGCCCAAACTACTTGTGAAATATCGTAGTAATCTTCAAGCTTTATTTTTTTTTATCAAAGTGCAGAATAAGGAATAAATGAAGGGTAAGCAAATCATTACTTGTTACCATTTGAATTTATTGTAAACGTTGATAATTCGCCTTCATTGGTAGTGGGAAAACAAAATGATTTCAACTGGTTTAAAACCGTGGTTCATTCCATATCTCTCAATAAATTGCTCCGCACCAAGATTACCTGTTCTACTGATTTGTATTTTAAGAAACGCACTTAATTTTCATCGTGAAATCCAGAGCTTAGCATTTGCTTGAACCTAACGATTCGGTAAACCCTTTGCTTCAGTCGATTGATGATGGCATCGATCCCTTTGGTTGCGCTCTCATCTGGAATTAATCTGTCAAGAAAATTGCGCGTCTACACGGGTAACCAAATGATAGTCACTTAGTCTTATGTTGGCATACGCCACAAAAACATGATTCCCCGCTTTTATTTCTGGGCCATTTGGATTGTTAGCAGTTCAAAAATCATGGATAAAGGATGAGAATAATATACTTTTTTATCAGCCACAATACAGAATAAAGAAATGTGTACTAGTTCAAGTTTACTTCACAACTAGAGTTGCCCATCTAGATGAGTAAACACTGTTGTATTTTGCAGAAGATTGTCCAAGACTGTTTAGTGCACATTTCTGTCACAAATGATCAGTTACTGCACGTATGTCTTTTCTATAGATATAGTTACCAATAAGCACCTCCATATGGTAAAAGTCTGTTCTTTGGACATTGTAAAAACGTTTTTTGTGCCAATATTAGGAAACACATTTATGTGAATATCCCATTAACTCTGTTCAAATGAAGCTGCTTTACTTGAGCTTGCGGGAATTCACGTCAATTCTCGGTGCAAATATTTAGCCGAAAAGAAGAAAGCTGGGTCCATGAATTTCTTGTAAAGGTGCCCGTTGACCAACAATCGTAGTTTTCCAACTTGTTACTTAGCAGTGCGATGCTGAGAAGCAACTTTTTGATGACTAATGAGATTCGCTTGTGACATACTTAGTGAGGTGTCATTCTCACGTCCGATTTGACATGACTCATGTTTCATCACGATGGAGTTCTCGTGGGATCCAGGCGTATTTCACAATTCGGAAGATTGCTGTTTGAATCTGAATGAATATAAAATGAATGGTGACATACGGGACGCAGTGAGAAAATGACAGAAAAAGTGATTAAGACGACGAAGTGGTGATGCTAAGTAGATAGCGTTGCATGGATAAGTTATTTCAGGATTTGATATTTGGCAAAAAGGAACTATGAAAGTGTTTATCTCTCTTGTTCGAATGCACTAGAGAACATAGTATTCTAAGGTTTTCTAAGGTTCACTATGATGATCATTGAGGTAACAGACGATAGCTGCTGGATAACGCAAGGCCAGTTTTGCTTCAAAATTTTCGGATTAAGTAGAAATGAACAAGTTACTCGATAATACTCAGTTCTGGTAAACTCCGTGGAAAGCTTCTCCTGGTTCTCAGGAACTACTTTCATGCCGATTATCAGCACGTAAGTGAGCGAAAAAACCCTTTCAGTTGCAGCCGAATAACGATGGTCGGTGAAATCTAATAGGCTTCATAATAGTAGGGTATGAAACAACATTGGTTGGCAGAAGTTGCATAGAAACACAGTTTATCCGTAAAATCTCTAGAAATTCACGGTTTGAAACCTTGTTGCTTTTGGATCACCGAGAACCTCTCCAGGATGAACATGAACAACTGAGGAAACTGTGGCGGAAACGTCAACCCAATCACTTCTATCGTTGAAAATTACCGCTGTTCACTTCACTCTTTTACTTGCAGTAATTCATTATCACCCAAGCAAATGGCGTAGTTTGAATAATGACAGTATGTTCTAATACAGTTTAGCATGGCCTTATAAATGGAATTTTGTCTGTCGTGTGCAACCTGTGTAGATGAATTGAGTTTTATCACACTAATATTCTAAGCATTGAATGTATCCAAAAACGATAGTTCACGCTTTTCAAAATATTTTTTGCGGATGAAGTTCTACGGAAAAATCGATCCAAAGTGCATTAGTAGGAGTGGAAATAAATAATGCATTATTCTCAATTCATTCAAATTTATTTATAATGATTGTATGGATATGAGCTTTTTCATCAAGCACGATTTTCACAGAGTTTTCTGCGCCGCTGAGATTCTAACAAAGCGCAGGGACGCAGAATTACTGACTAAAAATCCTAACGACATCTCGTTCTATTCAATGCGTATTTTTTCTCTTCCGTCATATCACTTGTTGACACAAAATAGACGTTTCGCAAAAAAACTCATGCAACTTTCTGTGTAATTCGTTTACCAAGGAGAATATAAAAGTGAAAGCTACCTGGATACAGTTTGGTAGCGATAGATACATATTCAGTGAAACGTGATTCGTTTAAAGTAACTAATGGATCAATGCTTTGTCTGGAAAATAGTTTACGATTGTTATATTTAACTGAGTTATTTGTACATATGTGCTAAGAAACAACAAAATACGAGGGCATAAAATCTGATCCACTGGTTTGGTGGGAAAATTACGATCATTTGTACATTAGAGAAAGAAACAAGTATCATCAAAAGGCAGATTGAATTCCACTGTTTTGCGTAATTTTCTCAACTGTGTACATGTAAACAGAAAAAAGTGTTCACTGGGACCTCCGAACACGTCCCGAAGAATCTGGTGTTGAGTGTTTCGAAGCTCCCGTCCAGTTCGACTGCTCGTCAGTAAACTGACTTTAAGGTTTTGCGACAAACCAACACAAGTGTTTCGAGTAGTTTACCACCAGAAGACTGGAAGACTGTTACATTTGGGCGAGGTCGTGACTATTCGACGTCATAAGCCTGACCTGTGTAAACAAATAAACTTTGTAGCCAGTCTTGCCTTACCACGGAAGAGCAGTTAATGGGTTTCCAGTCAGTGATTGTGATTCCGTCCTTCCTTTTATCCAATCCGATTTTTGCTTAGTTGAGCGTCCTTTGATGTCTACAGATTTGTCACTGTTCTAAATAAACGCTCACGTGGTTGTATGCACACAACTTGAAAGATTGCGCGGAACAGCTGAATTCGATCTGTCCTGAGATGAAGCTTTCACTTGCTCTGATGAAACTTCTAAAGAAAACCGGATATATGATGTTGTACATTAGTTTGGTTAAATAAAATGACAGATGTTATCACCAAATAGTTTAGAGTTTATTTAGCTGATTGTAGCGTATGAGAAATGAGTTGCCTGAAGATACCTTGCTACAGAGCGGGTTGAAAATAATAGACGCATTTTGCAAACAAACCGTTGCACATCAAACTACATAGTTTATAATTGATCTGCACACATTAGAAGAATGGCCATTTTCAAGTATGGACACTTCATAACCCATCACTTTGTTTTGGGATAATTCGGTAGCCACAATTTGACTTGCAATATTTGAATCCCTTATCGAAGAAAAAAGTTGTTCAATATAGTATACTGGCACAGTATATTCAAAATTTTTTTATCAGGTTATGGTGAAGGCTACGGCCAAATCTGATAATACATTTTTGACTCACGTTGCACATAGTTCTGAGATACTTCGTCATATCAACAAGTGATCGGTTCTGTTGTAAGCTTTGAGAGCTGAATGTGACATCATATGATTTAAATAATATATCTCGCTTATTTTTTAATGATACGAAATTCATGTTTGTCTTTTCGTCTGTCTCTCAGGCTCTATAGTAGAGTATATTCTAGTGGAAGATAAGTATTTTGTGGTAAAAAAATGTGTTCTTGGTGAAACGCTTTGGAGATGAGGGCATCTATGTCAGATTTCAAATAATATAACTGTCCGCGGAAATTTCGCAAATATACTGCATACATGTTTACAAAGTAGTTTAGTTCATTACTTGCATTATTTGTATTTTGTGTAGTTACCAAGAGAAGATTGGAGTTTGCGAAACAACAAGATTTCGTGTTCTTCCCAATGTGTGCTTTACAGCAGTATACATTGGCGCCGAAACTTGAAATCATGGATATATATATATATATATATATATATATATATATATATATATATATCGTGAAAAAATCACTGTTTGACAAACTATGAGAAAAACAGTTATCGTGGAAGCCCAGTTATTTTTTCCGACCAAGTTCTACCACAAAAACAACGCCTGTTTTCGTGCGTTCCGCTTCCTGCTCCACGGTCGAATGTGACATCTTTACATACAGTATCCGGAGAGTAGAAAGGTTTTAATGTCCCGAATGTCCTATGTTTGCGGAAGTACACATGGTATCTTATGAGCAGCTCAAGATGATCAACATGAATAACACATTTTTTATTTCCACACATTTCTCTTAATGATCACCTCGCTGAGGGGTAGTCCTGGCTAGTTATTTATTGGTGAAATGGTTTTACACATGAACTTACAAGAGAATGTATTAATATGATTAAATCTAGAAGTATGGCTTTTATGCCAATAAGCGGTCACCATGTATTGCACACCAACCCCAGCACAACCAGTGGTCTGTTTTAATCCAGTCAGAACACACTCATCAGTGATTTTTAACAATCTGTGTCACACAGGGTACGGCATAATTTGATTTTTTTGATTTTTTGAGCACAGTTTGAAGCTTTGTGGAGTTATTTTAAAATATCTTTGTATTCGTATTCTGTTGGTTGTAGTGGGGAATGAACATTGTCCACAGAAATGATATATATATATATATATATATATATATATATATATATATATATATATATATATAATTTCTACGTTCATTGTATTACATTTTAGTATTCATTTACTATTCGTTATATATGAATATTCGTATATATTATGCTGTATCTTACGTCTATCGTAAAAAATAACATTACTGCAAACTCTGAAGTCGGATTTTTATTGAGACAACCTCAAACAAATCCCTTTTTAGATGCTGCTCTCAAGCTAAACAAAATTAATATGGGTTTACGGAAACTGATTTATTGTTTTGCTTTTTACGGGAAGAAAGAGATAAATAAACGTGGTTGACTGTCTTTGGTAGTATTGCTTTACATTATTGCAATTACAGTCATATTTGTCGTGCGCATTTGGCACTCTTCAGTTAAGTAGTGCCTTGGGATGAGATAGAAAGTTCATCTCACTAGGTGGTTGAAATCTTTTCTGACTGTTTGATTTTGTCAATCGATTCAACAATGAAAACAATAAGAGTTTTGAAATAGAGGTGAATTGCACCACCTTCTCGGGGTGAACTATCCCGGACAAACAAACAAGTTGTCCCTAAAGCAACCATCACGCGACGCATTTTCCCGATTTCCTATTTTCCATTCATATTATTGAGATTGATATCAGATGCAATGAGAGCGATAGCGATTGTGTGGGCGCGAATCTGTCATAAGATCTTTGAGCATAGGTCAGAAAGAATCAGGCAAATTGTGTGTTCTGTTTCCTATTAGGTCAATGAACGTCAACCGATTTGTTCATTGGAAAATGTGTCCGTTGGAAGTTTTATTCGTAGAAAATTTAAGAAAATTCATCGAGTAAACAGTTTTATATTCAGTTACGTAGTGTGCAGAGAGTCTGTTCCACCAGACGCCTTTTTCACATTGAGTATGAGTACAAATTGTAGGAAAATGATAAAGGATATGTTGAGACAGGAATAAAAGTAATTGATAGGATTTGTGAAGGAAGTAATTCGCGCTTCAGTCAGAAGTTTACGGGGAAAGTCAATTCGTGACTCACGTCTATCTTATCTCTTTTTAAGTCTATCACCAGTGCGTATTTAATAACATCAAGACCACTGAGATTAACATATCCCGTAGGATAATCTCATTGTTTTGTGCAACACAGCTCCCTCCTGGAACTTACCTGAAAGCAGCATTCGGTGTTATTCTCAAATACAACCGTTGGTCCTGATGTATTTCCGTGTTGCCGTTTTGACAGCCCTATTCGTTTTTATCGCAAAATCGGCAACATTTAAACTACTGTCGGTCAAGATGTTTTAGTATCAAGTGGGTTAACATGTCTGTCGAAGAGAGTCATTTTGAGATAAATTGTCCGCGGGTTTTTTCAGATACACACCTTCGAGCTTGTGTGTTCCAGTAAACCGATTTCTAAAAGAAAAAAGCTGCAAGTTAATTTTGTTGATTGCTTTATATTCTTAAAGTCATCTTTTGAGTTTTGACAAGAATGAGGTTAAAACATAAAGTTAGTTTTACGAATTGGTGTCGCAGGGTGCAGAAATATTACTAGCCGGTGTGCACTTAAAAATGGTTTTGTTCTTATTTACGGATGTTGAAGACACTGTTGTTAATTATTTTTTACAAATATTTTTTTCATGACAGTTTTTGGTTTTATTGTGATCTACAGCATTTAGCTAAGTCAGTATGTGGACCATATTTTGTTTATTTTGTCTTAAGACGATCTGTTCGAAAGTGAAACATTTCGTATCAGACTGATTATTACAGACTGAGATTGAAAGCATACGTATTAATCACCGCCATAGAATCCGAATTTCATGTTTGGATTTGTATCTCAGTGATGCTCTGAGTTTCGCCGCAGACCCTTAATTGCACGAGCCTAACCGGTGGTTGAAACACTAACGCCTCTAAGGCTAAGGTGGTTGAGATATGTATTGCACATTCTCCTCCACAGGATTTCTCCACGCACAATGTTCGTCGCGGGTGAGGAGTGGTTGGAAGAAGAGCAAGGGTCGTCAGTTCATGACATGAAACAGTGTACTAGAAGTCTTAAGAGTGAGGCTTGCGACGCAAGGAGTTCTAGGCTTCTTGGCTGATGTGGGTAAATGTACTGGATTATATAGCGCGCTGTCATGATTAGTGTCGCTCTTGTATTTGCAAACTCTGTTCATCTTCTTGATACTACTATTTGTAGTTCTCTGCTTACGTCTATCATACTCTTGGTTTTCACTATTATTTTCTATCGAGGTTGTCGCTGAGGGTTGACCATCAATGTGACCGCAACCACTGTACACTTAGTGGTTGTCTGAAATGGACGAAAGTGAATGAGCTAAATGGCAATATTTTATACTATATTATGCACCAAGGTAGCTGAGATCAGATTCAAGACTTAAATGTAGTTTCTCGATGGGGCAAAAATAATGTCGATGCATCCATTTCTACGTAGTTACCATTAAAAGGACAACCTGATACACCATACTGTAAACTTAAGATGGATGCATGAAAATGGGTCGAATTTCTGTTCCTTTGGTTTTTTGTCAACACCGATGTTTGAATTTAACAACTGGTGGTTGATAGCTAGCCTGTTATCTCTTGAACATAGTCTCTGCTTGGTAAAAAAAACGAACTGTTCATCAAAAACTAGTGGAGTGGATTTTTGGAGAGGTATTTTTGTCTAGTGGAGTCCGTTTACATCTCTGGAGGTGATACGCAATTGCACATTATGCAGTTTATAAAATAAAATTGTACATAGTAAACAGAAAATTCTGAATACGGTAATACGTTCCGTTTATCCGGTGGAAGAAGCTTTTTTTTACTTTATTCGAACCTAATTTCTGGTTATCTCCCAGATTTATCTATAAAATGTACGATCAAATAAAAATTCGGTTTAGTGATTACTGTGTAGGTATACAATCTAACGAAGGCACAGGGATTCGAGATCCCTGAATCAAGATTCCTCCAAAACTGTACATTGACAGACAGGCACAGCCGTGGGAAATTTTTAACTTCCATCTGACATCCTGCATCAGCCGTCAATCACTACTTTGTTTTTCACATCACGTTTTTTGTACACATGGAACAGTCATAGCTTAAAAGATTTCCCACTCGCCCCTCGTATGCCGAACCACAAACATATCGGTAGAGGTTTTGCACATCTCGAGTGCATGTCGCTTTTCTGTTTAGTTTCAATAGATCTTTCCAATAAAGTGTGAAACAATCTGTGGGAAGATCACGCGCTCTTCTTTAGCTTGACTGAAGATACAGGACGTCAATTTCGCATTTGACAGTCTGTGGGCCCTGCACATCCACGGTTGATCAAAGTGATGCTTTGACAACCCCTTATAACTTATTCTGTTGCTGTTCACGGTTAGCTGGAATTGATAGGTTCACATCGGAAAACATGTTGATGCCGCTGTGTGAAAAATTCGTATGCAGTTTTATCCCAGAGTGAAAGAAAAACTCGAGACGTTTTTGGAAATTTATCGGAAATACCAAGAGTCAAATCATGATTTCTGTAATTTTTAATGAACCTCATGCTTGATGAATTCTTTCGGTCTGCTAATACGGAATCAATGGAGAAGTATACCGTACCATGCAAACAGTATTAATCTGCGAATCTTTGCTCTAATAATATCAGAACGAGGTAAACGTATATTAGGACAAAGCGCTATAATGTAGCTTTAGAAGTGCAATCACTTCCACGAATTATCCTTTCATGATATTTTAGTTGTCATATAACACGATAAACGTGACGTAATATTTTACACAATTTCTAAAGAATACAGTTAAGCTTACACTATAGTTCGCAATACTTGTTAGCGCCTGACTAACCTGACTGGTGGAAGTCAGACGGTCATCATAAGAGGCTTCAAACCTTTCCGTCCCGGGTTCAAATTCTTTATGCGCCGCCGGTCGGTTTCTTCAGGTAATATTGAAAAACAAAGTAAGTAAGAAGATGAAACGGATAAGAGTTCGTTGTATGTATACACTGATAAAAGCCCGATTATGTTCACGATGACAATGTTGATATCATACAGCGAAGCATTCCACTGAAGATGACAGATAATAATTTTCACAAAAGGGTGACTTGCTTCAATCCAGATAGATTTTATTTTTGGCTAGTAGTAATATCCAAGAATATTTTTTATCAGAAGATTACCAACAAATACCGTCAGGCTTCATATGTAAAGAAAACCGTGTGTCAACTGTATTGGCTGGTCCGAGCTCCTAGTCTCTTTACTGATGATTTATGAGGAATTTATTTTTTGCGTGAAGAAATCTGCGTTCTCGAAGACAAAATACCTGATTTAGGTAGCCGTTTTAGACACACTTACTAAATGACTACACTGCTTGAGTCAAACTTGTGGTAGAGAAGAGTGCTGGCAATTCATGCTGGAATATACAACTAAATTTCAGCCTGCAAATGCAATGGATAAAACCAAAGCGGGTTTGCCTAAGGCTTTATAATTAGAGTTCTAATGAATAGTTTTAAAATGTCTAAATATGAAGATGCCAGCGCGAATCACAAGTAAAACACGTCAGGAGCTTAACGACAGGAATGGTAAAAATCCTCAGGAAAAATTCAGTTGTTCTGTTGGATCTAATAAAAGTCCATTAATGGTTCTAAATACGTGTATTGTTTGTTTCTCAGGTTGTTGGTTGCCATGATGTTCTGATCAACGAGCCTGGCGATTAGACAGCAAACATTTCATCACCAGTCGAGGTGACATGCGCATGCACTGACGATGTCAACTCGACTGGTGATGAAACGTTTGCAATTTAAACGCCAAGCTCAGCGAGAAGCACATCATGGCAAACGTCCGTTATTCCGCAACTGGTGACAGAGCCTTGCGAAGCAAAGTAACTCCAAACATTCAAAGTTTTCAAAGTCTCTTGAATTTAAATATTAATTAGGTATTTTATCAAGTTAGGTTCCCTTTTTATGCCAACACGTATAGCGAGAGAATAAAATGCAGACAAAAAAATGTAAACGGTGGCTTGTACGGTTGTTTTAGTGATATACGCGGCGAAAAGCGAAGTCGAAAATAAAAACTAATTTACTGTGATCTGAAATGTTTCTTTGTTATACTGGTCTCATGAAATGTATATATACATTTATTAACTTTACCTATATATATATATATATATATATATATATATATATATATATATATATATATATAATGTATATACTTACCCGTCGACTGAAACTCCGTGTAGTACCAGTTAGTTTATTGCTGTATTTCAAAAACGTCCAGTTTCGCAAAATAAAAAGTCTCAAATCAAAGAAGTAACAGGCCCGTGCCATTGAAGACGTGTGACATATTTGTTTTGACGTTTAAGTTATGTGTACAATAACTGACAATCCTGCAGAAGCCAACAGATGCAATAAATGCAGCAGTTCTTGATGGCGAGGAAGGAAAAGAATCATAAATCAGTGGTGCAACGCTTGTCGCTTACGGTATTCGTCAAATTCTTCAACCTTTTGATTATAAGGCTACCGTGATGTGAACAGTTCCCAGACCGCAGATCTATATTTTTCAAGTGATGCAAAATGATGCGGTTTCAATTCAAACTTCTGATAATTTTTCAGGTACCGTATTTTGTAACATTAGTGGGGAGGAACTTAATCAGAGATATAAAATCATCATTATAACGAATACAGTGAATCTGAATTTATTGCTCTCGATTTGTTGAAGCCCAATAAAACTACGCTAAAATTCTGTACACTGAAGCACTAAAAAATTGAATATTATTTTTTTTTTATCGATCCACACGGTTTAATACGGTAAGACTGAAATAAGCGCTGATTGAGTGAACTACTTTCAGTATCATCTAAACGCGAACCAAATGAGGCACGAACACAATGCTTCAGAATGAGATTACTAAGCGTTGACCGTTATACCGCTGAGGATGACTCTCAGAAGTTTCCTTCGTGCAAACGCTACTTGATCAAATAGTAATTCTTCGCAATTGTTGGCAATAAATTTAGTTACTCAAAGGTAGTTTCATTCAGAAATAGACGTAATCTCAACGGTGATCACATTACGGAAGCAATATAATGAATGTCTTACAAAGTTGTCATTTGGATAACTGGCTTAACTGCATCATCACAAACGATTCAAACTAAGGCGTACACGATTTCCATTTATTTCTATAAATGTTGTAAACATGCTAAATCATAAAATCAGTTCAGTTTCCCTAGTAGTGAATACGACAGCAAACGCCAAGATTCATTCTTTGGTCCCCTTTGTTTTTCAACTTCTATAAAAGGGGATCTAAAAGGTTGTACTTGTTATCTTCTGTTGCCTAATTCATGAGTACAACAAACTGCAGTTAGTGAATAATTTACGAGCCCTGTCGCAAGCTGACAAAATCGGTCCAATTTGGAAGAGTACTTGGCTAGACATCATGCAAACATTAAGGTAGAAATACGGCTCCTTGTGACATCACGTGTGTATTTTCTTATAAATACATTTTATTATTCAGAAATCAGCCATTGTTATTCTACTTCATTTACATGAATCATGATTCTTGCGGACAATATTCTTTTTGACCGAGAATAACCAAACACAGTTTGGTGTTTATGGTAATAATTAGGACATCTAAGGATCGCATTTGCAGATCGAGATTTTTTCGCCAGGAATGCTAGTCTAAGCCAATATCTGGTAATGTTCCGTTCAAATGGCCACCAGTCTAAAGTGAGCACCTGCCAAGCATCGCTAGTAACAGTCAGTGAACTTGGAACGTTTACTATTCCCCATGAACTGTTTATTTTTGGTAGAATTTCCTAATGGATTGGTAACACCGGCACTGAGTCTTTCGATACTCAAGATTTGTGTAAATTGAGTCAATCACATTTCAAAGGTGAATGTATTAACTGATGTTTCATAAACTGTTCCCAACAAATGTCTTTTTATTTTCCAGGTATCTAGGTTCTGTAAGATTTGTTCGTGGTGTGCAATAACTATGCGTTGTCAGTGCATTTATTCTGTAAGATAGCAAAAGAGATGTTGTGAGAGATAATTTTAATAAATCCACATTTTAGACTCTAACTTTACGCATCTTAATGCCTAAATGTGTGCGAGAAGCACGGGACAAACGTGAAGTTATCATTTTGCCTTTGGAGTTGCGAGGAAAATCTAGCTGTTGCATTAGAAAATGTTATAAGTGAATTGCGAAACGAGCGAAGTAACACTAGAAAAGGAAATTAACCAAAAATTAGGCGAAGCATTTTCAACGGGTAACAGCAAGGTGTTCTCTCGTACGGCTGTAGTTTTACAGTCCGATTCAATTAACCGGGGCCAAGTACTCTGCATTACAAAATGTAAGACATGGTCCAATTGAAAAATCCAAAATTGCTTGACCAAACCAAGAAACTTCCACGGTGACATCATAAGAAAACAATTCAGAATGAGTTACCTTTATAGATTTGCTTTGTTTTCCCACAGGAAGATTTTTCTTTCGTTGTGACAATTGTGTCGGTTCACCAGTTACCAAGCTCTTCTAGTGGTCTTCTTTATCGGTTTTTGATAAGTTGAGTGGTGCAGTTCGACTTATAGAAATGCAGAGGGTTAAATCCCTTTTCGGCCTCAAATAAAATAAACATAAAATACACTGAATATTGTTGATTACACTACTTTTATTGATTGCCTGGAAATTCTATGAATTTCCGGTAAACGTTCCCACAAATTGATGTCAATCAGCGGGACTCGAAGATGTCTCCAGCAACCACCTAATACGACCGAAATAATTGGCCGAATGCCTGCAACCAAAATAGGTCTTTTCGTATCGTGCATAGATGAAAGAAGATGACGTTGTTCCTAGTGCTCCATTAGTAAGTAAACTCGTGTGAAATGAGAAATATTATCATAACGCGGTTAATAGTGTTCCCGTGACCTGCAGTCACTATTTTTGAATTACTTAAGAACACTTGCCGCAAATAATACTTCAGTTTCATGTCAGCGTGTGAACTACGAACGCATCGTTTTAGCCCAAATTACCTCGTGATCTTTTACGTTGATTTTCAATAACTCAGTCACTTCATACACTTTGAGGTTCAAAATCTAAAAGCCACAAAGTAGATACCATTCTTTTTGTTCTACTCAATGAAGATGACACTGCTGTGTATATTTTGGTAGGGAAATAACTCATTTCCACAAATTGTCTTGTAATTGCTATAGATTTTATGCACTTTGGCTCAGTGAGACACTTCTTTTTCTTGGTTCATTTTTCTGAACCCAGTGAAGACTACAATGTGTATCGAAGCCTAATGAAATTCAGGGGCACAATGACTGGCACGGACTGGACACCGACAAGAAAATTTAGTAATTCCTTAGTTTCGCACATATGTCGGCAGGTGGCTTTTTGTATACAGATCACCTGGAAATTCATATATACACAAGAACCTCGCATAAGTTGACGACATAACTGAGGTTAAATCACATGCAGAGCGTTGAAAGTCTAAATCAGAACCGGCGTTTTTGCATAAATATGCAGGAAAATCCTACGAAAGTTTCTGGAGAGTATTTTTTCCATTGTTAAAGCCTAATAATCACAGCAAATCACTACACCAGTCAATCAAGAAACCAGAAAACGGTTAGCAGAAGTATTGCAGATTGTAAATAAATTGAAAGAAACAGATACAACACATCGGATGTAAGCGAATTTCGGGGAAGCAGTATGCCTGATATAGACGGCAACCCTAGTTGAAAAATAAAGTAATTTTGGTGATAGTAAACATGGACCTTGTCGTTCGGAGCTCTCCAGCGATAGCGTTTCACAGAGTTTAATACTAGTTGATGTTGTAAGTCAACTTTCAAAAACACTACTTGGTGTTGAAAAATTGTAAAAATGGTTTTATGAGTAGTTGATCTGAACTAAATG
The DNA here is from genome assembly GCA_948099385.1 of Fasciola hepatica. Lineage (NCBI taxonomy): Eukaryota > Metazoa > Platyhelminthes > Trematoda > Plagiorchiida > Fasciolidae > Fasciola > Fasciola hepatica. The sequence continues at coordinate 30,256,119 of CANUEZ040000043.1, read as the reverse complement.
CGCACTTTCTTAGTGTATATACAACAAACAGGATTAATTTCAAACAAAAATTCCATTCAAGCAACGTATTTCCTAGTTGGATTTCAATACGACAGAAGTGAGATCAATGGACATGTGCCGTTTTATATGTACCAAATGTTTGTAATGTATTGGTGAAACGTTTCTTTCACTGAATGGTTTACGTTACCGATACCAATGGTGTATATGCTGTGCAACTCTGTTACGGAAGAGGTGTGCTTAGAAGTCGAAGGATAAAGGTATGCTGGTTTGGAGACTATTTTCAGGAGAACAGTTTGAAATATTCGGGATTATAAACAAATGGACGTTTGATTAGATTGAATTGGAAAGAAAGATAAAAGTCATTTAGGCGCAAACAAATTCTATCGGAACGTGCTGCAGTTTTGATAAATGATTATTACATTTCCATATAACTAATGGGGTCAAACACGTTTGAATAAAGTCTATTTACCGGTGAATTTGCCCGTATGCAAATGCACCACCGTGCATGATCGGTCTTTGTTATGTGCTGAAAATGTTGAAACATCCTGCAAATTCATGCCTTCCATCATTGACAGTGCTAAACTCATCTCTTGTTGGAAGTAATGCACATAAATCAATTTCGCCTAATAATTCAGCGAAAACCTAAAATATAAATCTCGTGCTCAGTTCACTTACCAGTCGGAGCTTGGTTGATGTGTACCGCCGATTATTTCTAACAAATACGAGGATGTATGGTGATTATCTGGTCCTTAATGATGCGTTTGAGCTGTCATACCACATGGTTATTCATATCAAACAAACCAAGTCTCTTACCACTCATCTTATTATGCCGAACTTAAAGACAGTCAGTGATTTTCAGCAATAATGTGATCAGTTGACTGTGATATGAATAACGAAGCATCAACAAATCGGCCGTTGATAAGATCTCACAAATCGAGCAAAAATAACTGACAGCTGGTCTCACGTAATTTGTGCTAGATGGTCAGTCAGCGTAAGTGATTGATCACACAGTGTGGACTGCATTTACATTTTTGCCTCGCTGCAACTGTCACGGCCTCGATGGAGCGTGTGGTAGCAAACGTTGTTGCCGTTCGTTTGCGTGGAATTGCTTCTGGACAACAACGCGGTTCGCAATCAGCCATTCTCTCATTCCTCTTCAGGATAACCTTGCTTTTAGACTGTTAATTGCTGTCACAAGTCAGTTTTCTATTCAAGCCATTCAAGGTACTCAGGATTTATGCTAAAGCGTTGCAGTTAACCTGTTGCTATTGACTATAATCAACGTAAGTCGTTGATAATAGCAGTCACCGATAGTTGTGGATGCAAGGCATAATAAATGAGTTGAATAAACTTGCTTATTGTAATCACTTTAACCGTCCATTCATCATTGATATATGTTGTGTTACTGTATCTAGATGACAGGACGAAATTCCTCCGGAAGCACAGTGCCTGTTTTACGGTCGTTGCAGCTCATCCGGTATGCGTGCCCGATACTCTCCTTCCCAACAATCCCTTTTCATGAGCACTCTACAGAAGGTTCATCATCTTATTCTCATTTGCATCGCGAGGAGCGTGTATGGACGAAGAGTCCATGTCTAGAATCACAAGGCGACTATTCGAGAGCTATTTCCTCGGTTAGTCAAGAAAAACCTGCATAACAAGTACACACGGTCCCAAGTTGGTCTCTTGAAATAAGTAGTATGTTATAATATCTGGATGACGGGACAAAATCCGCTTTGATTTACTAGGAAAATCTGAATGCGGCTGATTGTGAGTGAGAGGTGTCGTGCCATACGAGGATGTCCATGATTCAGTAATCAACCTTATTTCGCGCTGTTATTTGGTTTTCGATTTTTGAATTTAAAAATCGTCCTGTTTGTTACACCGCCGAATAATGGTTCATATAATGAACTATGTTAAACATATGCCTAGGCACTACTCACGCCCAGCTACCGCGTTCGTTCTACCTGATGTGGCACGATGCAACCATATCGTGAGCTTTAAACACCCCACTACTAGATCTCGCTGGTTGATATATATATATATATATATATATATATATATATATATATATATATATATATATATATATATATATATATATATATATATATATATACTAAGACGTATACGGTGGCAGAGTAGTATCAATATCATTTACTTCAATGTCGAACGTTTTACGGCAACTTTAAATGTGCTACTTCATTCTTTGGAAATCTCAGATATTTACAAATTACATTTTTGCTGCAACCTCTTTTAAATAATGCTATAAAAAGGTGAAATGGAAACGTGGTCTTGAGATTCGGAATAAAGAGCAAAATATCTCCCCGAAAGACCACAGAAAAGAAACCGTGACACACTTGTTGCGATAGCGGGTTCTGCCGGTTGTTTGTGATAGAGTGATACACATATTATTTACATTCAGTACATTTGAAGATAAATTGTGCTTATGGTCATGTAATGAAAATAGCTCGTGATTCTGACCGCGGTCAATGAATAATGAATCAATTACCGTCATCCATATTTGTATGTGACACTTTAACGTGGAAAATGTCAATTCATTAAGAGCTTTCATCGGTAATCTCATAAGGCCATGCTTTTAACTCCTATGATGGAATCAAATCAAACTTCTTAATCAGTGCCAATAGTCAGGATTGAAAACTGTGGGTGGTCTTATTTGTTTAGCGTCCTGGAAACCGCTCAATTCGATTCATACTTTAGGATCGTAACAGAAGTTGACTGTGTTATGTTTCATCCATGACCTGATCAGTAATGTCATGAGTGATATATTCATTGAACCTAGAGGCTTATTGTTCCGTAGCCCAGGGCCTATCCCAGTGCCTACCTGGTAGATGATATCAGCAAAATTCGTTTGTCCTGTATTCAGCGGTGCCATACTACTGGCATATTGTGATATGGCATATCACAGTGATAAGTTATATAAGTACTTAAAAACGCTGGGTGGATCTTGTGCCCAAGAACAAGTGTGAGACAGATTTTTACAAATTTGAAAATTGGCAAAGGTGAAAATAAATAGAAATCAATTTTGTGGCTTTGAGTTTACACAAATCCTCTTGTTTGCACTCTGTGAAAAAGCCTGTAATGTTATATTCGTTTAATATCTACCAAATATCGAGGACCTATAATGCGTTTTTCTTTTAACTGGATACCCACTGATCATTTACTTATGAGTTGGTTTGAAATTCTAGCTTCTGCTTAAATGACAGAATAACTATGCTCGTCCATCCGAGTTTTTTGAACTGGTTTTCGGTGTGAATTTTCCATGTAGGTATCATTTAATAAAATTTGTAGTATAAAAGCATTAGTCGAAGTGGCAGTTTAATAACTGTGTATTTTAAGTAAACTCCGTATTATTAGTACCGCGCTGTTCAAGTTCTGGCAAATTTACGGACTTATTTGTATATCAGATATGTGACTGATGTTGGCTTGTTTAGAGCATCATATGATGAGACCGACCTCAGAATAACTACCAAGAGTTTATTGCAATCTGGACACACAGGCTTGACGAGCAGTCTACTTTGTCATCAGAGATAACCGAGGTAAGAATAATCGCCCTTTGAACAGAAAGAAAAAAAGGAACACATAAAAATAACTTAGCTCTTCTGTGCATCTATGAGTTATGTGATTTACCAAACTTTTGGGACACCGAACTTACTCCGGTTGTATATAAAAATACATCTATTTTACACCGGCTTGAGTACAAGCATGGTGCCAACGCAACAACAATAGAGAAAAATCGCAAAGTCGAGGGACGGGGGATCAAGAGTCAGCATAAAGATTACAACAAGAAAAAGAAAGTTTTTTTTAATATTTTCACCCTACACGTTTTGTAGATTTTTTTGTTTTTCAGTTATTTATGGGGGATGGGAAGTGAACAGACAGGCCAAACAACATTTGCGACATTGGGTTCGGTTTTGAGCCATTTCTCAGCGTCTCTAACCAACAGCAGTCCTCATCTTTTAGGTCCCAACCAGGAAGGCGGGAAGCATCAACCAAAGCCAAAGCCGAAGCTAACTTCTTCATGCCCCTGTGCCAAGTCATAACCTGACCGCCACGCCGTTTCTTTCAGCCTTGCCTAGCACGTGCAAAAAGAGCATGGAAAGATAGACGATGGGCAGGCATACGCAAAATGTGCCCGAGCCATGGGAGGCGGTGTAGAGCGATTGTCTCTGTTGGGGGGAGGGGGGGGGGCGACTATCGGCACCGAGCACACGACGACAGACCTCGTCATTGCTCACCCGATGTTCCCACTAGACACGAGTAATGCTTCGGATATCTCGGTGGTCAAATACAGAAAGCCGCCGAGCATCCTCAACAGTAGACTCCTCCGGTAGACCCAATACCAATTCTTTTTTATTTTGGTCATTGTTGACGGCTTTCTCCAAACTAGCAACATTGTAGTTGTGGTTGCATGTTTTCGCGATTTGTGATCTTCTTGTGTCAAAAGTTGTGTTCAGTCGGAATTACCGATAATAGCTTCGGTGCACAGATAACCATTTTGAGAGAAGACAAAGTAAAATCAAAACTTGCTTTTTTGCATTCTTACAAAACCAACGCAATTGTAAGTCAAACTGAAACGTCCATTCACCGATGCAGTTCACGTACCTACTTATAAAAGTTCCCGTTTCAACTGAATAAATACCTCATTGATATCGTCAACGGAAACAAATGGAAACCTCCGTGGGAGTTAACGTCACTGTATATATCCAGCAGCCGTGGCTAGATAACTCCGTTACCCGGTAAAAAGTTGACATTTTTTCTTTCTCGTTTTTGGAAAACGTGACGTGATAAAGTTTTGTTACCCTAGAAAGTGGCACGTGATGCAGTAAACAGCGACAAACACCCTCCACAGCAGAATTTCAGTTTTATCATTTGAATGCAGTGTTCGGTAATTTGAACGTGTGAGTAGCTGAAAACGAATGGTTTGATGATATCGTCGCTACACACAAAAGATTGATGACTGACATTCGTCGTTTGTTGCGAAAAGCAGAACGCCACCTTAGAGAATATGGCATATGCAACTCGTTAACAGAATTGGTGACCCAAAGTTTCAAAACATTGACTGAAATTTTTTCCTATCCAAATGATTTTTTGTTGAGGCAATCTTTTTCAATTAACATTGATTTTCGCGGCTGATTATGGTTACAATACATAAAATTAATTCATCATCACTCTAAATTCATTATAAGTTTGTAGAATTATCCAATCTGATCCTGTTTGCTTCATAATATTAGGCAGTTTTTATGAGTTTCACTGTTATGCTTCTTCGTTGGTGACGTGTTCACCTCACGAATCAGTGTTAAGTATCCGAATAAATTTGAGAAATTAATGACATCATTTCCTTTGTCAACTTGAATAATTTGATTTCATGGGATAGTGAAACGTGCGATCAGTTCACGGTTTGTAATCCGTACGAATTTCAGGATAGCGTGAAATTTATGTTCCCGCCTTAGGAATCCGGGAATTGGCCATGGTTTTCCCTTTTAGAGAGATGAAATCCGAGGATACAATTCGGTCCTGATTCTGACTGAGCAAATCAGTAACAATGCTTGATGTATTCCCAAAAGGCCAAATGTTAAACTGCTGCAATATGTCAGACAAGCCGGGCGTGAATAGCGCATATCTAAGAGCATTTCAGGTGGTCTTCTTTTTCTGGAAAAATGAAGTATTTTCATTTCTCCAGATTTTGCATTGATATCCTAATATCTGATCCCTTGAGGACAGAAAATGCTTTCAATTCATTCTCGTTCTCTCCAGTAATGCCACCTATCCTGTTTACCCAGTCTTTCTTACGCTTTGAGCTGAGACCCCGAAATAGGCTTCATTTGCGCATTCCTTTGGTATCCAGATGTTCGACAGGCTGTCACAAAACCCATCTGTGATATCGAGCTCTATGGGACAAACATGCTTCACAAATACAGATGTGAAAAATTATGTATCACAAATGAGAAAAGAAGCGGTTTCCCTGGCCCGTTTTTTTAGAACAAGGGTTGCTTTAGCCTAATGAAGTGTGAGAACAACGAATCGCGGCTTTGTGGGAAACGAATAATTACTCAACATGGTCAACGTTATCTGAAGGTATGTGTAGTGTACATTTGTTTAGTCGAGAGAGATGAGTCAAGTTTGAAGCTCTTCCGTGCAAAAAAGCACTTTTAATTGTTTCTAAGGCTTTAAAATTTACTTCAAAATTCACAGGCTTTTTGACTACTGAAATTCTCCTTGTATTTGATGTGATTCTCATTCAAAATAAAGCAATTCAACCGTATCTATGGAGAGGTTTTATATCTATTTCTTTGATATATATAGATATATATATATAACATTGAGAAATTATTTTTTTCATCAGGTATGGTGATATCGTTCCCACAACGATCATTGGAAAAATATTTGGTGGGATATGTTCCCTTTCTGGTGTTTTGGTGATTGCATTACCGGTACCGGTGATTGTGTCACATTTTGCTCGAATATACCAGCAAAATCAAAGGAATGACAAACGCGAAGCACAGAAGGTAAGTTTTTCGGTCTTTAATATAAAGTCAATGTCTCCATTCTATTTCGTGACTCCATTCGACAGAATACGTATAACTCAAAAGGTGTACTCAACTGTATGGTCGATTACCAGAACAACCATCTTTTTAATAGAAGTGCTACACAAGGTGAATAAAATTCCAATGAGTTTGTGTGACCTTTATTTTCGGCGTGAAGCTGTACCCTGAAGATACTTTACCGGGTCTCGTTAGTTTCATACCTAACCAGTTTGCATTGCATTATTCAGTGGCATACAAGTGTTGTTCAAAACACATTGCGTCATTCCACCAAACTCCTTGCGTATTGTCTGGGTTGGTAAATTTTGGCAAGTGATGCAGTAGACCAAAAGGTGACCGTTTTCATTGTCAATGTAAACCAAAACGTTGTCGGGACTGAACTCATACTTTAACATCAAAAGGGCTGCACAATCTCCGCCAAACGGGAATGCTGACTACACAAATAAACAGCGGTGGCACACAGGTTCCACTATTTCGATTGTATTTGCTTCATCGCTGCCTAATGTTTTCTATCCAAGGTATATTCGCGCTCACTAAATACTACACGTGACGCAGCCTATACGTTGGCACGACCATTTAGGATGGTTAGAGGCGTAATTATAAATCACTAATGAATGCTTACCAACTATACTGTCATGCGCATTTGTAAGATTCCGATTGAAATATGAAACAAAACTGAAGCTTTGCCATTTATACCATTTGGTTAGTCTAACAACACAGTATACATTCGCCGTTTTCCGTTCAATATTGTTCAAAATATGCAGTGTTTGTTTATCTTTTGATGACACCTTCCCGGATGTGCAACTTCCTATTATAGGAAACCAGTGGATTACGTGTGTTAGCTTCTCCGATGCAAAAAATGCACGAACGACATTTACGTCGGAGGTCGTGCTGAGCATAACGCCATTGTATCTCTGTTTCATGATAGAGTTGTTTTTGAAAATTCTTTACCGAGTCGCAGATCAGTATCATTAAAAAGGACTGAGGGAAGGCCGTTGGGGCCCGGCGCTTTGTGATCTCTCACAGGGAGTTTGATCAGGAAAAACTATCCAGATCAAACTGTACCTTTAGGCCTCTGACGGGCGAGTGAATAATTGGTGCACACAACGTGTCAGTCTCCTCTCCGTAAGCAATGCAACAACGCTTACTCCGAAGTTTGCATGCATATCGAAAATTGCAGTAGTCACAAGTGAATGCATGCTAGTCCACTCAATTTGCAGTCCTTCGTTTGACAATGCTGGAAACTATCTGTAAATGGGCTCACTCATTATTTTCAATTTGGATCAGATATTCTGATGATACACTGACCGGCAAATTTCGCGATTCTTGGTTTCTTTCTGCATTATTGCGTGGATCCTATGTGTAACAAGACACTTGACACAATCTGTTGAATCCACGAAATCAACGAAACATTGAACGTCAAACATTTTGCATAACAGTGGAATGATAAGGTCACTCTCTCACGTTGTCCACTTTCAGTCGGATCATTGCATTTCTTAGAGTTCGACATTTAATAGATGGGTTGAAAAAAATCGGAGCTGTGAAAGATAACCTGTGGGGTTAGAATTTTAAGTGATTCATTCTTACATTACTGAATCATTGGTACGTTTATTCATTGTACTTTGAAAATTGTGTCCTTGAGCCAGTCCATAACCAAACTAAATCATTCATTTTGCTAACTTCTATGCTTCACAAATTCGAGGTAATAATTCTCTATCTGCTTAACTGCCAAAGAAAAAAAAATACTATCCACATACAAATGACACGACACACATTTGCTCGAATAAATTCACATCTACGTTTTTTGAAAAAGTCATTTCCTAATTTATGCTTGCGTCTTTATATGACCCAAAGTACCCCAAGAAATACCAATCCTTTGAACAACATGACAGATTCCTTTTTGTTTGGGACGATTCATTATTACTGCACCATCCATTCATTAAGTTTATGCAATTAATAATGAAAATTAGGAGAAAAAAGCTCTTATCTTGAATACGAATGACTTACGATTTTCCCACGCGCATTCTGCAAGAGAACTCTGTCATAGCGGAATTTAAGTTTGCCACAGGCAACCCAACGTCCACTTCAGTACCCATTTCATCATTACGCGTTGTTCTTCGAAAGCTAGGAAAACCAAGTGTAGAACTCAAAATCTTTTTTATTATTTTTACTAAGTCAATGGCTTAAAAGCCGACCTCTTTCGTTGCGCAGTTTTTGGGTTTTCAAAAGAATACTGCAATCAAATAATATGTTACTGAGAAAACAAATAAAATTGATTATGAGATTAAAGATGTCTTCGAAATGTTCTGAAATCGCAACCACGTAATTATGATCGTGGTACGATTGAAATATTGAGTCGATACTAGAAACTGCTAAAACACGATTTTCCCATTTGAACCAGTTTTTCACTTAGCAAAAAAGTTCGTGGATGAAAACAACCGAACAAGCAGCTTTTAGTTTCGTGTTTACCCTTATCAGTTGTCACACACTATATTTTCCAGGAAGGTGTAACTTACGTCACTGTCCACCGAAGGTGTTGACTCATTCTCAATTTTGACCCAAACGTTTGTGTTTATTCAGTAAGGTTACTCTTGCGGTTTTGGTAGTTATGCGGATTTGGTGGAAATATGCATCAGTCGACCAGTTCCAAAAATAACTTTGTCCTAAATTCTCGGGTGTGTTGACTTGTTACGTCGGTGAACCGGCCCAAACGCGGTTGTTATTTCTGAGACAGAACACGATTTATTTCTGTGGTCACAAGTGTAAGCTGATTGTGGTTTGGCATTTGGTGACAGCAGAATTGATTCAATATACGATATATGACCGTGTTATGCTTGATCGAAAATTATGGAATTTTATGCTTTCCAGTTCACTACAGACGCTTCACTTTTTGTACTCTGGTATCAAACGTAACAAACCTTGAACATATAAGGTGCTTGTGTTCACAGCATGGAGAATACGATCGATGAAGTTGTAAGCACAGCAGTCCGAAGTTTGAGTAGTATTCTATTTTAGTTAGGGTCTTGGAATATTTGTGATAACATCCGTGCATGAAAAAGATGGGAAGATAAAACACATTGATGAAACTTCATCTACATATTATTAAAAACTTGAATAAACGAGAGAGAAGTTTACCGACGCTACGAGAGATCCTTTCAGATAACCTCATTAGTGGCAGACGTACAACATAAGAAACCATGATGTTTACGAAACTCGGAATTTGTACGGATATCACGCTCAAGCAGGCAAGGTTTCGTTGCATTTTGATATTGTACGTGGGGTGATTTGCACTAATTGTAAATCTTGTATTCCTAGAACATGTGTTAAGCGTATTACATAGGGTAATTTTTCGAAAGCACCAGCCACATGGTCCTACTTTGAAGAGGAGAAGTTTGTTTTGGTAGTAAGAAGATAGACAAAGTGAGGAATTTCTCTCATGCAGAAGTTTGAAGAGTGAATAACGATTCAGAGGATTGGGTGAAACACCTAGAGAGGAACCTTGGTGTTAGTGACTGGTTATCAATACTCAGCTTCACATTTGAGAGATCGCAGTAAGAGCAAGAGCCAAGGAGAGCTCGAAGTTACAAGATCTCAAAGATATCAGGAGCTGAAGTTATAAGCGGAGCCGTCTAAGGTATCGTTGGAAAGGAACTGATCATAATAGGATATAGCAACTGAGAGATCTGGATGCCAAACAGAGTGAAGCTAGGTTTCCAAGAACTTACAAAACCTTATTTTTACGCTGGATTAGATTCTGACTGTACTCATCCGATGTGGATGGAGATGACCTGATTACTGAGAATACCTGATACACATAAAGAAAGACTGGTAAACTAAATTCTTAACAGTTTAGTCAGTAATGCATTTCATCATGCAGTATCGAATGTTTTTCATTCATCGGACGAGACCAAGTGTGTTTCTCTATTGTGACCTGCAGTGAAACGGGACTCTTAAGGTTACCGGTGGATGAACTGGTTCGGCATCCTGACTGACGGTCGCTTAGAAGCACTACGAGTTCAGGGAATAAGGGAAACTTGCCAAAGCTGAAAGAGTCCGTGACTTTAAAAATGATAGGCTTCTGATAATGGTGTTTCGAAATGAGTGTATTTATGGATTCTTCCTGCTGAACACCAAATTTACCCGATCGGAGATGGAAACCGAAGGTATAGTGTATTTGGGATAAATTTTCAAAGCAGTTGATAGCTTGGGCTACGTATCCCGTGGCATTTAACTGACAAGGTTCGTCGAGAATTTTTCGATTGTTCAAAGAGGCTAAGAAATGAGGTCAGAACAACAGAAAATTAGAGCGAGGAAGAATGAGAAGCGAATGTAGATGTCCAAAGCATTTCTTCCTTGAAATTTTATAAAATCAGATAGCTGAAAGGATTACTGGCGGGAAACAGTTATTATGATAGAATCACTGGGAAACAGTTTTCTCGAGTAGACAAAATCAATATTTTCATGGTTTTAAAAGCCGGTAGTGGCTGTCGTTCAGGTTGATGATTTGAAAACTTACGGTTATCTTGACCATGGGTGGAAAGACGTTTAGCTTTGTGGTCGACAAATCAATCCTCGGTTCTGCACAATAGGAACGCACTCGCATCTTACTCGGGCGAATGAACTGCTAATGTGTGCACCAAAAGAATTCCGTCAGCGTTGAAATGGTCACATTGCCAAGCGAGCAACACGATTGGGCGCTTTTAAGCCACTCAGGTAAGCTTGGTTCATCAGGTTCGGAAAAATACAGAATAAAAATCATAACGCCTAGCAGAATACGCTCGTTGATGTCTTATGGAGGAGGGTATGACTTGAATATTACCAGAAAAGAAAAAGTAAAGATAAACATTTGGCTAGCTAACGACCTGTGATGAATACTTCAACAGTCTTGATGTAACTGGAAGGTCGTTCTTCTCATCTGTCGCTGCCATATTGTACCGTTTCCTGATGTCGTTGACATTTTGTCTAGCTGTACTATTGCCTAACCGAATACCACGTATCACATTACCCAATCGGCTAACAGCTGCTTTCTGTCAAAAGTCAGTTCTTCGGGAAATGCGACCAGTATATTTTTATAACGAGCAACAAGAAAATCTCCATTTTTGTTCATTATTCGGGTTTATAAAGCATCTTGCGCCAATCAAATTGCTGGTTACACAATGTACCAAACAAAAGTCACCTTCCAACCAATCAGGAAAAGCCGCCGACGTGGTAAAACAAAAACATATCCAACATATCCTTCCTCTTTTGAGAAACTTCTACTTGCCTACTGACTGGTAACTGTGCGCACTCCGAGTTCTAGACGGTGAATGCTCCTCTCCGACGGGTGAATGTATAATAATATCTGAATAAGTCTCTACATCAGCGTTTTTGGTTTTCTCGTCTTCTCCTTTGTTATCGCCCCCATTGGTTTTCTCTTCCTCATCATCACCTTCGGATTTTCTCAGACAAACTCTATTCCTTCTTATCCGACGATCTCCAGAGATTATTAGATATGATTTCTTTTTTACGCGCGGTAGTACCTCTCCTTCCGCCCAGGACTTTTCTGTCGGTTCTACTGGTTGAATTCAGGCTGTATCACCTGGTTCGAGTGGATGCAGTGGCTTGCTGCCCCGATCGTAAAATCTTCTTTGCTTCGCCATTCACTTTTTCAATTTCAATTTGACTACTTGAGGTGCTACTACATCTGGGTCCAGTACACCAGCACAGACGGGTAGGATCGAGCGTGTCCATTTTCCAAATAGACGTTTCGTCGGACTTGTTCCCATCATCACCGAAGGCATATTTCAAAGCTCAAACAGAGCGATAAACACATCGCTGCCCCCAGACTCGAACTTCTTGAGTATTTTTTCGCCTATTTGACAGCACTCTCTGCTTTACCGTTGGACTGACTATGGTAAGGACTGGTGGTTTGATGGCTGAACCGCCACATCTTCGAGAAATGCTGGAATTCCGTGCTGTGAAACTGAAAACCACCATCGAAAATCACTCGAATCAAGATTCCATGTCGTGCGAAATTGGCCCGCAAATTGTTGATAATTTCTGCAGTTGTTTCTGTTTTCAGAAGGTCGACTTCGAAGAAATCACTGTAGTAATCAACGGTCACTAAGTAACTGTCCTTCCTATGGTGAAAGATATCCAAAGCCACCATTTGCCAAGGCCGGTCAGGTATTGGGCGCATTTCCATCGGTTTCCTCGTTTGTTTGTGATCAAATTGTCTGTGTGGTTCGTAATTCACCACCCGCTGTTTAATCTGTTCTGCCATACCAGTAGTATGATTCTCTGGCTCGGGTGATACATCCACTGATACCTGCGTGTAAACGGTGTAACCAACGCAGAGCGTCTTTTAGAAAAGCTTGCAGTACCACCAAATGGTAACCTCGAAAAATCAGCTCATCCTCTGTTGTTAACTCATCACGAAATTCGAAATAAGATAACACTTCTACCAATAGGGTTCTTTTACCTTCCGGTCAACCTTAAGTAATAACGTCCTTCGGGGCTTGTAGGCAAGGGTCTGCCGTCGTGGCGTTCTGAATTTGAGATAATTTGGATTCCGTAGCCGCATGTGCAATGTCCACCGTTTACTTTCTACGTTCTTCTTCCGTATTCGGTATTGGGGCTCGTAAAAGTGTATCAGCTACAGACATCTGTTTTCTTTGCTGATAATGTAGTTCCTAGCTATACTTTTGGAGATATAATGACTTCGATTGAAGTCTTCTTGGCGCTTGATGTAGCGGCTTATCCACAACCGTGATCAGTGGCTTGTGATCTGAATAGATATGTGTAAGTCGCCCGAAAGTGTAATCATTGAACTTCTCCAGAGCGTACACGATTGCTAGTAATTCCTTCTCGATTTGCGCATATTTCTGTTCACAACTTATTAACGTCCTACTACGATAATCAAGCGGCGCCCGTTTTGTACCAGAACGACTGCTAAACCATGTTGACAACCATCACGTTGTATGCATAGAGCTAAGGTGTGATCATAATATGCTAGGACTGGGGCCTTCGCGATATGCTGCTTAATGCGATCAAACGCCAACTGCTACTCATCTGCCCAAATCCGCGTTTCTCCATTATGTGGTAACCGGCGGATCGGTCTCATCAGTTCCGCTAACTCTGACAAGAGTCTGCCCAGATAGTTGATCATCCCGTGAAAACGCGACACGCCTTTCGTGTTGATCGGCACCGGCATGTCTACAATCGCGCTTACCTTTTCCGGATCCGGTTTGATCCCTGCGCCTGTGATAATGTGTCCGTGGAACTTGACTGCTGTTTGACAAAATGTCAACTTGTCTCGTTTTAGTTTGATCCCATCACGGATGCATCGTTGCAGAAAACAATGGAACCTTCTGTTGTGTTCCTCGATATTTTTGCCGAAAATTATAACATCATCTGCTACGCAGAGTAACCCGGGTAAGTCGTCCACTACTTGGAGGATCCTCTTCTGGAATATTTCGCTCGATACCTACAGGCCGGAAGGTAATCGCTTCCAACGGAACCGGCCATACGGTGTGCCTAACGTGGTCAAGTAACTCGAGGCTTTATCCAAATCTACACGCCAAAACGCTGAAGCCAGATCAACCTTCGTTAAGCAACGCGCATTTGATGACTCAGGGAGAATATCGTCAAATAGGTAACGAAAAGTGCTTTCGCCTGAGTGCTTTGTTTAGTGGTTTGGGATCAATGCAAATCCGGATTCTTTCGTCACGATCACGATTTGACTCACCCAACCTGTCGGTTCTTCAGCTTTAATTAGGACGTCCTTCGACATGAGAATGTCCAACTGCCGCTCAAATCGTCCTCTAACGGCTTACGGAACACGCCTTGTTGGCAGTGCCACAGGTTCTGCGGATTCATATTCGAAATTATCAGATATTTGGTAAATGAATGAATCAATTGTGGAATAACACCAAACCTAGATTTTCGGTAGATTCACATCTGAGGATGGGAACATAACCCTGATCGACCACAGCAAAGTTTATAAGTGATGACTGTCCATCCTTGGGATTGACGACTTTCAGCATTGTCTCACCCCTTAGCTGAGCCTTGTCACCGTTCTACATATCGAGTCTCTTCTGCGTCGATGTCGGTTAATTATTCGACAGAACTTTCATAGGCATGATGTTCACCGGTAGTCCCGTGTCTAGCTGGAAATCAACCTCTTCTCCGTTCACCGCCATCTTGGCAAAGACGCCCTTTCGCTTTGCTGGTATTCGCACCCCATTCACTCGATCCGTGATGCGATCGTTTTGTTTACTGCCCACTGTTGTCTTGAGGAAACATTTTGATACGAAGTGGTTGCGCTTTTTGCAGCTATCACGTTTTTCCCCAGGCCGGACAGTTGTCTCTTCCCACGAAATGTAGTCTGCCACAAAACGGACATTCCGTTTTTGGCACCGTGCTGTCTCTTACATTATTTTGTACACGCGATTCTGATGTATTCATCGTCTCTTTACGTTGTTCGGCTGCTTCCTCACCTCGGTAGATGTCGACGCACTGTTGGAGTGATAATTCTGGAATCTTCAACAACCTTTTAATCACCGTGCAGTCTCGTGATCCCATCACTATCCGATCCTGCACGAGGCTCTCTTCTAGACAGGTGCAGAAACTGCATGGTCTTGCCAGTGTTCTTATCGACACCAAAAAGGAGTCAAGTGATTCGTCAGGCTTCTGTGTTCTGTGGTTAAAAACAATACGCTCATATGTTTCGTTGCACTCACCAAGACAATGTCGCTCGAGTTTGAGCATCACCGTCATCTAGTCACTACTATCCTTATCGGAATCATATTAAAAACTAGGTAAATGGTGTGACGAAATAGCTCAAGCTGCATAGCCTTTGGTTCGTACTCCATCGTAAATAGTGTCCGGATATCTTCATAGTGCGTTTGCCACAGCCTCCAGCTGCCAGCCAATGGACTTGTGTCTTCCATCGCCAAGTGCGCCGGTGGATGGATCCGCAAGTGATCGTGCATTCGTGTCTCCGATATCGACATTTTCACATCAGTTTCCGTTGCCATCATGTCGAAAAACAGTTCTTTGGGAAGTGCAGTCAATATATTGTTACAGCATGCAACAAGGAAATCTCGATTAGTGTTCACTATTCGGGGTTTTTGAAGCCTCTTGTGCCAATCAGATCGCTCGATTTGGAATGTGATAAACAAAAGACTCTTTCTAACCAATCAGCAAACCCCATTGATGTGATAAAACAAAAAACATTTCCGACACAAGATCCATTGTCTCGAGGGGTGACAAAAGTCGAGAACATAAACACGATCCCCTTCACCAAAACTACGTGGACTTGCACCGTGATACCTGTTGAAAAGCCCGTCCATTTGGTGGTTTTGAAAGCTTCATGTGGCTGTGGGATACATGGCATTTACCTGTATTTGCATACGTCTGCCAAGGAAGGCTTCTGCTGGTGAGACTGTTTGGGACTGATGCATTAGGGATTGAGCGGTATGCCATCAGAAAGTTGTCAAGTGTCTTCCTTCCCCTTGAAACATTTTGAGAGCTCCTTTCAGTGTTCAGAAAACTTTCCGCTTGACCGTTTGATTGGGGGTGATAAACTGGACTGTTTACGTACTGACTTATCGTGGTTTGGCAGAGGTTAATGAACTCAGTGGAGGTGAACTGGGTTCCGTTATCCATAACTAGGGTTTTGGGAATCCGAAACACCGATTAGATGTCTCAAGATGACAGTGATGCTTGGAGAAGTAATAGTTTTTGAAGGAAATATTTCTGTCCACTTTGAATAAGCATCAACTGTTACTGTGAAATACTGTTGATTCGTTTTACCCGTAAGGTCGACGTGAACCCCAATGCCGTGGGACTGAGGATCGTGTCCAAGAGTACAGAAGAACCTTGATGGGCGCCTTAGTAGCATTTGGAAATTCTTTGCATCGTCTAACGTACTCTTCAATCTGCCGGTCAATGTTGGGACAACAAACAATATTTTCGTGTCAGTGCTTTCATAAGTGCGATACCCGGATGATCGCTATGCAATTGATTCAGCCTTCTAGTTTGTAATGTCTTAGGAATCACTATTCGTTTCGACAACATCAGACATCTGTCAACTATCGTGCGTGCATCTTCCCGCGTGCATCATCCCGCCAACTTGCAGAAAATGACCCATTCGCTGGAAATCACAGTCTAGTTTAGTTTTGCTTTGTATCATACTGAACGTGGCAGATAGAAAACTGATGGACTCATAAAACAACTGTTCAACTTCAGAATCAACTTCAGCTGAGGATAAAACCAAGTCCTTACCATGTCGACTAGCTGAAATCCGTTGCAATAGGTGAGACAATGCGTCAGCATGTCCATAACTGTCTGTACCGATGTATTTAATCACGAAGCTATAACCAAGTAATACCGTTGACCGTCGTTGTAGTCAGTTTGCGGTCTGGTGAGGAATTTCTTTTCGTAACAAAGATGGCAGATAACGGTTTGCCATTAACACACGAGGCAAAATGCCTACTATGAAGAAATTTGTTGAATTTTTGAACTGCAAATATTAAAGCCAAATCTTCGTTCTCCGTCTAACTGTAGTTTCTTTCAGCGTTTGTGAGCGGCTCAGAGGCGTATGACACTGCCTTCTGTGAGATATCTTGAGATTTACGAAGGAACAATGCTCCAATGCCCTATTTCAAGGCGTCATTGGCGGTCATTATGAGTAAAGAGGAGCCATGATTAGTCAGCATCAGGGTGGGCATCAATAGCTGCTTTCACGTATCGAAGGATGTGTGACAGTCTTTTGACTATCGCCACTCGGAATTTGGTTTTATCAGAGCATTCAAAGGGGCCCTAATATTGTGCATGTTTGCAGTGAAGTTCTTACCACAATTCACAAGACCAATTTGGGATTGCTATTGCATTCTGTTTTTCGAGTACAGTCGTTTGACTAATAGGCGCTACCTTAAGAGCTTCTGAAAGTTGTCCGCTTTTATCAGTGGCAAAACCGAGCAATTGTATGCTTGGGACAAAAATGAACATTTCACGATGCGTAACTTGAGCCCGAAATGTTGGATCTTATGCAACACTTCGGTAAAGTGTTGCAGATGTTCATATCTAGACCTGCTCGCTATAACTATATCATTCATACAGGACAGCTTGAACGGAAGTTCAGTCAGCATTTTCAGTGATCTGCCGGAACGTTACCGGAGCGGAATTTTTTCCAAATGGCAGTCTATTGTATCGATACAAACCGCGGTGGGCATTGATAGTCAGCAGCACTTTGCATGCATTTTCCATTTTAACCTGAAGATCGGCATCAGACGAATTGATGTTTGAGAATATTTAACTTGCATTGGGTTGGTAGTGGTTACTGATGTGTTTCTAGGCAATCAATACGTCCATTTATGTAAACCGAACATGCTGCCATCTCAACGACCAAAATTTGCGCTGCCAAAGCGGAATAATTACCTTGTGTAAGTAATCCCGTTGTCTGCAATATTTCGAGTTTCCGATTTACTGGTTTCAAAGCTTCATATGGGAACAAGCCGTTTTGGATGAAATTCCGGTTTAGACCCCAGGTTTTACTTAAAGTATGGGTTCAGCCTTGGTACACAACCCCAAGTCTGACTGAACTATCTCGAAGTGCTGCTTATGAATATTGCCAATCACTGGTGTGTTAGTAACATTTGCAACGTCAAACACACATCGAGTAAGTTTGAGCGTGACGGTGAAGGCGGAATGCTTGTGACAAGATCGAACTGAAATGTACATTCCACAAGTATAGTATATCTATCCAATCGAGTTCGAGATTTAAATTGTCATAGACACAGGTATAACAAATACCATTACCATATAGGTTACGAAAACGGAACTCACATTCTATCTCTCCTGGGAATGGCATTTGGTAACTAGTGGCAGTTCGAGCAACACGGTTTATGGCGTTGTACGTGGGCTCGCCATGAGTAATCCAGGATTAGCATGTGTATTATAACGACAAAACCGAAGGAAGTGCCATTCCCCACGCTTCCAACTGACAGACGGTGAGCGTTGGAATGATGTGGTTGTACGCATGTCACGCGATTGTGAGACTGTTTTTCGAGTATTTTTCTCTACAACGGCATTACCAGCAGATGGTGATGCGCGTTGGGTCAGTGTGTAATCCTGATTTAAATGGGAGTCTGATAAATCCAGCATGGATTGTTTCTCTGGAGAGCTCATCTTTACCAGCTGCGTCGTGAAAAGTTCGGCACCATCTGGAGATGTCCAGCCATCGACAAAAATCAGTGATTTAAATCGATCGTCTGTGCTTTCGTTAAGTGTAAAAGGTTTACATTCTTTGTTAACTTGACCACCGTAAGAAATTGCTTCTTCGGTTGGGTTTTCCTCTATTTTGCGACAGTTGTACCATATACTGAACAACCGTTGATCGTTCTCCAAAGAATGAGAGCAGCTTACGCTGTTTCGTTCAGCGAGAGATCTCGTGTATGGTGCGGCAGTATGTAATTGCGATACTGGGTGTAATCTATGGGTCCTAATTTCTGAATGAGCAAACGCACTTTTGATTGTTCATCCAAAAGTGCACGGTTAACTAAGAAAACATCTTATTGTAGTGATTTTCTGCGTCGTAAATGGATCTCCGAATGTTGGCGGCTGGTGATTCTTTCAACTTCGTTACAGACGACTGATCACTGTATGTGACACTGACCGGAAACGAAATGCGTTGGTAATATTCCTTTCATCTGTTTGATGCTGTTGTGGTTCTAGAACTGACTTTTGCTGCCATTGGAAAAGCTACTTGGGCAGATAGGAACGAAATGAACCACGTTTGAGAAGACCCATAGTTTTCTAACCTACCGGCCGACAAAGCTGTCCGAACAAGTGTATCTCAAATGTTTGTTCTTTGTTGACGACATAGAAGAGTCGGCAGTATACGTTTTTCATATTCATCACAGATTGTTGCATTACGGTCAATATTTATTTCTTTTGAATTTGTTCCACAGTTCAAAGAGACGCTAATTTTACTGATGCCGTGATGTAGTCCAGTGTGAACATGCATCAACTTAAATCCAAAAGTTCGATAACTATTTCTTGCTACATCATTCATTTTGAATAAGTGGCTTATAGGGAAGGCTTTGAGTCTCGAAAACAACTGTAACAAAATAATGAGGTTCGGGAGAAAAGCTACCAAAAATTGATGAACACTTTCATAACACTGTTCTCGATGACCAGTTGAGCAATATTGCATACTTGATGAATTGTATTGTTTTGTTACAGACTCTCGAGAGGGATTGGTCAAACTAGAAAGTTATGGCTTGATAAAGTGGTAATACAGGAAGCGCATATTGATTCACGACAGGGCTATTTCGTGGTTAGATGGAAATAATAAAATAGCTTTTTCGTGGGGAGAACTATTTCACAGCTTTCTTTTGCAGAAAATGGTAACCATTTCAATGACCACGCTACCAGCGTGAACCGAATCATGGTTCGGTTCGAATCTGTATAGATAAAAAACAGGTGTGCACCAGATCTAATTTTTTTGCTTTGTTTATTGACAAGATTAAATTTACGTAAATTGTTTGACACTTTTTTACCGAGACTGTATTTGTCATCATAAACGAAGACTGTAAATATTTCGATCAAATTACCAACTTTGCTCAAAGAAGTATCCTCACACGTTAGCTGACCACAAGGGGTTTGACTTCAAGTTGACTACTTTGAAAATTCCTGGCCAAATATTCTACGCGTCGTATATCCGAATGTGTGGTTTCACACATGCAGGTGTGAAACAGTGGTCACAAGTTACGTAAAACAGCGTTTCAGCAAAGTGAATTGGTTGCCCACGAACTTGGTATCGTGCCCATCCGGTCGATATTTGCATGTGATCCGTGCGCCGGAATTGTGCCGGTTATGGGAATAAACGTATCGACTGAGCGCATCTGCGAAAGTTAATCACGTGTCAGCAGCACATTTGATGGTCACGTTGTGCGTCAAACTGATCGGTGTGAATATGGCTGTCAAATAAGTTCAAATGCTTTATCGGAAATCATGAGATACTGAGCTTCCTGATGAAAGTTATCGAAAGCCATTTAACTTTCTTGAATCCAGACAAGATTCTGCATAGATTTGTAACGTCATACGTTCTGCGTATGGTTGCAGGCAGTTAGAGATTACAGAAGCAGGTATTGGGCCAGTCGAAATCACAGCTTTACAGTGAAAGTTGTTTTTTGGTGGGACTGAAAGTTCTCTTTGATATAGTTTCAGATTGAACAATGGTTTTTTTGCCCGAAGTAAAATATTGCACTTTTCGTCGACACAAACAAAACACCATATCTGATGGTGTTTACAGCCAAAAATAAATGATAATACAAATTATGATAAAGAACGTTACAAGTGCACTGGCTTAATGATTAATTTACAGTGCTCCCCAGCTATCCTCGAAGAGTAATGTAACCATGTTCCAGGAAATCGGGGAAATGACTGGAGGACAGTCGAGAACTGTGGGATATACACGTCCTGCTGTTTACCGAATATCTGGATTGATTTCTGAGAGATCCAAATGGGCGAAAGATTTTCAATAAAACACATTTGAATTCAGCCATTTTGAAAAAAGATTGGGCCAAAACAACATCATTGACATAGTTGATGAGACGAGTTCGGTAGGACTTGGCTTAACCACGAATATAAGATAAAAATGAACATGAAGATATGTTGTCCAGCGATCCAGATACAGTGCCGTTCTACTCGCATCGAAAAAGAAAGAACAACAATCTAAAATACTCTGGTATTACTGAAGAGATGTTTCGATATGCTTCTGCAGTATATTGTTTCCGTCTCTAGGCCATGGCCACAAAATCTACAACGGACATGTTTATGTAGGTAATGTTCTGAAACGTGCGCATAAAATGTAGTTATATATATATTGACACTGCTTCTTGTGAACTGAACCCTCAAAAAACACTTGGTAACAGCAATAGATACATGGAGATTAGCTGAATAACTGATATTTGAAACCTCGTTCAATTGACATTATATTTATTCACTTTATTTTTCAAAACGGAATAATTTTGCCTACATTTTAGCTCAATTTACAGTGTGTAGGCACTTGCCCAGGCAAAGCAAAACGATTTCATTGAAAAGCTGTTCTGATAAGTCATTTTCAGCTACCGGATATTTTTTATCGAAGGCGATTTTTTCTCTAAGTAGAAAATAAAAATTTAGTTGCTTCATTAAAAATTTGGTGTTGCTTGTATTTATAAGAAAAGCTGTGCACTTCAACGAATTTAAAATGTCATCGGGCTGCGAATCAAATAGTTATTCAAGTCTAAGCGCAGAGGTCAGATATCTGCTACATGAGTAATTATTACCAGTATTATAGTAAATATTTATACCGAATATAAAAGCCGTGATTCATATGAGGGCTGGTAGTATCCATACCTTTGTTTTCTACCACATTCTTGGCTTTGATTTGAAACTGAAGTAAAATCGATTTTGCAAACTGTAAATCACAAAGATTGCTTTTATATAAAACGAACCGTATACAAACATTTTGCTCCCGTAATGGAATATTGATTACATCTCGAAGAAAAATTCAGGAGGTTTTTTATTTCATCCGTGAAAAAACCGTATTTTGATATATCCCAGTAATTATTTTAAAATTTTATTCCACGCCGAAAGTGCAACTTTTTGGATGGCACTTACTTCCTTTCATCTAGCATAAGATAATGGATAGTCACGTAGCTCAAAGGCATTTCGTGCCCAGTAAATGATGGACTAATAGCTGACAATTGTGTCAGTGAGAATGCAACAATCAATGCAACATGAATTGCGCTCCGATAAACATAATGGCAGTTGATCGCTTCTAAAATGGTATTTTGGACTATCTTGTTGCAACCGATAAATCATTATTTGGAGTAGGTTGGCTGAAACTAATAAATGCAGAATGTTGGCATGTCGTCCATAAATTACGCTCTGAGAGATCAGGAAGTGTGCGTGTGCGAGGGGAATTGGCAAGAAACGGAATCAAAATATAGTATGAAAATGAAATATGTTAAGCAGACCAAAGCTAAAGCTCATTCCACGCTTTTGAAAACCGAGACTTTGTAGAATTGGAAGTAAGTTTGCCAGATACTGTGAAAGAATAAATTGAACCACAAGTTTTGAAGCGCCAAACGAGAATAGAATGAAAGGTCTCTGTATAATCGTTGGACGTGTTGCCTATAGAGGTGGTGTTTTGTTAACCGCTGATGTATGGATACATTGAAACACATATCAATGAAAAAGAAGCATGTAATTTAGCATCTTGATCAAATTCTTTTCACTTTTGTGGAAGAAATTCACTCAAGCTCTACATGTTTAGGTGAAATTGTTGGTAAAACAATTTGCGATGAATAACTGTTCGCTAGTTTTCACGTTCGCTTTCCTTGTTTCCAAAATCATCACAATGAAGCAAGAGTTACTCACGTGGCATTGTTAAGCGAAGCTTAATATTTTGCCGCAACTGAATTCATGAAAATTTCATTTGCGGTTGGTTACTTTGCGGGGTAATTTTATTATCAGTAGCCGAGAGAAAATTTTATCGACACCAAAATCTTCTTAGATTAGCTCAATAATCAAAAGATCAACTTATCCATAAAGAACAGGATATAAAGCGACAAACGGCATTATAAAAATAAAAACAAACCAACAACTGCTGCATCAGCCCGCGTGTTTTCTAAACAGGGATTTACAACGTCTCTGTATTGTGTGGGTAAACAGATTCTCACCCTTCATTTTTTTCTTGCGACGTTCTGTTCTGTTTGCTGAGTAATCGGGATCTGCTCCTACGGCATAGGGCCTGGTCGTCTAGCACATACCGCGAAGCACGAAGACGGCCAGGAACACTCAAACCTGACAGACACTTTGCGTGAACTATCCGCTATTATAATATTCACTATCATAAAACCATTTCCGTGAAAATGTCAGTTGCGCTTGAGCAACTCGCATGTTCCAGCTGTTCCATTCTTTAGCATCAAACTGTTGCCTGAATAAACGTTCGATGCGTGTTTGTTTGCGTGTATGTGCAAAAGATTTCCGTTGGTACAACCAAAACCCAATATAAGTCACAATAATTGTTACAAGATTTCACACGCACGAGTTCACACAATATTACCTACATGTGACAACGAATACTAACCATTTTGAAAGTGCACAATTCAGACTTCCAACAGGTCGGACCCAAGTGTATATTTTTTGGTTGAAATGAAGTTCTTGTCATTTTTGGTACGCTGATCAATCAACTGTAATTGCATTGGCGACATAAAACTTTGCAAATCAATAGTGGTGAAGTTATGATATTAAAAAGCATCTGCAACTTGCAGCTGTAATCTCATTTGGATGAAATGGAGCGTGCATAAACGGGGAGTCCATTTTTAGAATCACACGGCGATCCTTCCAAAATGGACTCCCCGTTCATGCAAGCTCCATTTCATCCAAATGAGATTATGGCTGTAAACTAACTGTGGAGTGTTCAAGTATAAGTATGACTTGGCGGAAGAGTACCGGGTACGCATACCTGATGAGCGACAATAACCGCGAAACCGGTCGTGTGCTTTCGGGGGAATTTTTTCCCGTCATCCGGATACAATGCCATACTACTCATATCGAAAATCTGCGACTTGGTTTTTCAAATAATACTGAAAGCACAAAGTACTTAACTTTTTGGCTGTTATCAATCCGAGGAAATTCGTGCGAAATATGCTGAACTGGGCGGCAGAATAAAAATTCCAAGGTAAGTAGGTCGGGACAGATACAAAAGCCAAACTGTTTGTAGCTGTGGATTTGCAGTTCAGGCAATCCCCAAAAATAAAATTCGACCTGTTTTTTCGCTAAGTTTTTGATAGACGGAGGGCAGAAGCTAGACCTGAGCGTTTAACGTTCGGCTACACTGAGTTGTCGGAAATGATGGTAGTCAGTTAAATGTTGGGTCAATGCTAGTAACATTTCTGAAGACCAGACTAAAGTCGATTATAGACCGGAATAATGAACGGTAACATTTAACATCATGTGGCACATCGTTTTCGAGACATTTCGTACTGACTTCCACTTGAATACACTGACTGGACCAGTTTCAAATTCGTAGCGATCATGGGCATACGTGAAGTATTCATCGTATTATGATCAAGAGCCAATCGCCTTTGGTATACTTTTTTCATAATTCAAAAGTGGATGACGCCTAACGAAGTAAATCTACTACTAAGCTATCGATAGAGCTGACATCTGTTTCACTCGACTGAGGAATATGACTGATGATAAAACATATGGGATCACTGAAATGTAAATCTTTAAATACGCTTACTCATAGAGTATTACGGATCCACATTTTTTAGTATTACACATGAATGTTTCACAAAACCCAGGGAAAATGCAATGTAGGCAAAACCGAGCTCCTGAAGTGTTTTGGCCGGTTCTTGATTGAAAGATCTGATCTTCGAAATACAGGCACGCGCAGTGGGTGATTTTTTGTTTTGTTGTATCACTGTTCCTAGAAATAATAATACAAATAAATAGATTCATAATCTACATCCCTGCTGCTCTGGAACTGCAGAAAGCACGCATATCACGGATCAGCGAGATCAAAATGGCCAAGGAAAGCGCATTTCTCGAGGGTAAAGAACGTTTCCGTCAAATTCGTGAGTTTGCTGGTCGACTGAGAAGCCTGGAGTCCATTTCTCAATTCGAATCGCAATCACAATATGTCCAAAACGGAACCAAAGAAGGAGACACTCAGAAAATAATCGTGGGGGAAGTGACCACGAGTCTGCAGCGCCAACAATCACTGTACAATGAAAGTCTGATGGACGTATTTGAGGAACAATACTATCATCTCATTGACTGTCTCCAGCAGACAACCGTAAGTTTGCCTACTGCATGGAAATATCAGAGTTGTGATTATTTTTGTTGGTGGCAACAAATCAAATGTAATTCCTTGTCAGTTGTTTGTAAAACTATGTAGAACAGAAGGGATTATTGACAAACAATTACCTGATGAACGTCACGTAAGCTGGGTGACCTTGCGATTTTTGCTCTTATTTACTGTCAGTGGGGGAAATCGGCGTCCTCAAACCGCAGTCACATTGTATTTCCAATCGCTCGAGCTCATCAAGTCGGAAATCGATTAACCTATGATAGGCTAATCGCAACGAACTGTGAACAAACTAAGGAGGTGTGAAAAAAGATTAAATCCAAGCCGGGATTTATTAGGATCTAGCGTTTTGGTAAACAGTGCCCAACAAGTAGGAACGTCGGATTCATCTAGGAGGTCAAATGTACAACGATACACCAATCATTCGGGGATGAAACGGTGTAAAATTTCTGTGCCTCTCTAAACGTTTATTCATTTGCACTACTTAATTTAAGAAACCTACGGCGCTGATTTATCCTGCACCCATGTTTGTAATTTCACCTGTGTATAAAAAACTTACTATATTATTGCGCCCTACTGAGGGACATTAAGTTAGTGGGAAAATATCTAGAAATTCTTTGCATTGATTTCCGTTTTGCTTAGCTTTTAAGGAATTGTTTCACTGTAGATGAAATTACTAGGTTGCCCTTCACCTGTGGTTGTATGATTGCATTTCATGACCGTATAATTAGAATCGTTTCGATGTCTACAATTTTATTGGTCACTTACCGTTTTAAAAAAACATAGTAATTTAAATTCACTTTCATGAACGGACAAGATCTTTCGGGTCAAAATGTCATCTGCTTTTTGGAAAACGAGAAATTCAAGGAAATTAATTGAACGCATTCGTTTTTGGTAAACTGCATGCTTGAGATGACCGTTTTCTTCGGGCAACCTTGTTTTATAAAGGTTGAACTCTCGGTTTTATTCTTTTAAAACTGAATACATGGCAAATATTCAAACAGATATAAAATTACGAACAAAAACCACCCAACAGGGACGCAATCGGTCGGTGTGTGCTAGCAGAATTTGCGGCAAAATACGTTTTGTTAGCCCAATATCTGAATAATACGACATGGATTGTTTAATATTTATTTCTGCTATTCGCGCCTAAATTGCTGTTTCATGATTGGTTGTTTGTTAGAACAACTGCACCGATAGCGTGGAAATTACATTATCTAAATAGAAAAACATTGCAAAAGTGAAACAAGTGATCGCACGTGAATGGCAAAGCTCCGGGAATTTCAGTTTAATGAAAAGTGTTCTGTCGAAGTGACTTTAGATAAATAGCTGAATTGGAGCGCTGTTGCTTGATTTGGTACCTTTGACTTCACATCCCTGCTCTAAAACTACTGCATATTTGTACAATATTCCTCGTTACCCAGCACTGTGCTGCGAGTCTGCCAAAAATATTGTAGAACAATATGCCTATTATCATACTTCGGACAGTTTTTATGACTCCTTTTCAGTCCTACTGCAATACCAGGTAAAGGTAGCCTATTTTTGCCTCTTCATAAGCTGCTGATCTCTGACCTCGGCTCATATGTCGCAATCGTTTCATTACCTGCTGTAGTTATATCTCCAGTTAGCATCTAGAAATTAGTTATAAAAGCCTAGCGAGCGGACTTGACCATGTTGGACACGTCATGATTCCTGGATGGAGTTCAAGAAGCCACCGCGCCCTTTAGAAGTTAGTTACACAAGACTATATGGTTCAGTGTCGCGATCAGTGGGACACCTCTATTGATAAACTTTCTTTATTGGCTTGATACTACTATATGCAGTTCTGTTCGTCCTTTTTGCAAAAACTAGCTTTCTTTCATTATTTCCGATTGAGGCGTCGGATGAGAAATAACAACCGAAGCCACAGCACTCGGTACATTGGAATTGGTTTTTTGAACCAAACCGAAGTGATATGATGAAACACCTTCGACCGAAAAGCCAAGCTCAGCACGATAGGGAGCTGAAAACAACGACAACACGAACTGATTTTGGGAATATTTCTTTTTTCTTCTCCGTCATTCTCTTTCCTCGCGGTAAATTCACCGAACCGACGAAAAACTGCATTATTCTCCTAAGATCTTCATGGCGATCATCGTACGCCTAGCATTTTATCACGAGTTCATGTGCAAAACTACCAGGGGCTCATTTTGGTAATTTATTTGGCACGACAAATCCTCCCCGTATAATCCCGTTGTGTTTTTCGTTGCTTTTCTAACAAATATACACATTTTCTATGTGCTGATTGCATAACTGCTTTTGATAATGTTTTATTATTGTGCTGCAGTACAGAAATATTATCACATGTAGACGGTCGTGTTTGAGAATGCTGGAGAAAAAGTTTACTTTTGTTGTAAATCTAATAACTCGGGCATAAAAGCATTGTAGAGATTTCCAAAAACAGTGTTTTTCGAACTAATCAGTCTCCAACATGCACAGTTGCACCCTCGTAAACTTTTTAAACTTATATGAGATATATGCGATATTTTTTTCCTTACACACAAGGACTAAATTCCTAATCTTATCCAGATCGTGCTTTTAAGGAAGAAATTGTGAGAATTATTTCGCGTCGGTTTTACCACTGCATATATTTCTAACAAATGGTTAGATTCACCCACGCCGATAAACTGTAAAGCCTCGTGTAAGTCACGACCTGACGCATCATTCTACAACAGGACAGTTTTTTCTACTAAACCTTCTGATCTGACGAACAAGGATTTTTCGTATTTTGATCAGGGTGAATTCTACGTTGTTCAGAATATCCTTATTGACGTTTCATCAACTAGGTTGATCGTGATTTTTTTCAACCCATATCGGCCATTGTGGTGAGTTTGTAACCTCTCAGTCATTAAGATGAATTTTGTCGGAAATTTCTCTTCATGGCGGAAGTATTCGTGAGCCCTTAAATTCTCACCATGGATACTCAACAGTAAACCAACTAACAAATTGATTTACGATCCAATCGGATAATTTAGTGGTTGCAACATTTAGTCACCTATGTTTGTCGTTCAGTACTTGCCCCTCGATCGGCTGAAGGCCAATGCAACTAGCTTCTCTCCACCCTATTTCGCGAAGGCACGTGATTCTTTTATTCGAATCTTGTCCAAAAGTAAATACTTATTGCTCCCCCGCTGTTATTTCTATTCCAGTATAGCCAACATGGTTATCAGTATCATAAATGTTCTCTTATTTTGCACACCACATCTTGCTACGACGCCATATTTGCATGAATAGTGAGGAAGAATATGCTATGGTTCACAAGAAGATTAACAAGTTTCTTCATTACAGAACCAAGTATTCGGTGTACACGTGAAATGTCATCCTTTTTCCCTTTAATGAAGTAGCGAAATGTTCCGGTTTTCGATGAGTATTTCTTCATTGTAGCGAAAATAATATGGACAGTTAACGAGATGCGTTCATGTGATTTTGAAATTCAGGTTACGTGTTCGGAAAAATATTTACCTGCATCGACTTCACCAATAAGCCATATTTGACATTTAACTAATTTTGAACTTTTGAACTTCAGACTAATTTATCATGCTGGCCGTGGTCACACACTTTCGATCGTCAACGGAGCTCAGCAGAACTAGCGTGAAAGGCTTCAATTTCTGAAATTTTACATAGCTTTGTGTTGTGAGATAGTAGATAAAATTCAGGGAAGACAAGTAAGGTAGGATAAAATGTTCTCTTGATTGTCAGGTATATTGAAGAGGAGATCAAAGTTATGTCTGTTATCAGCGATGAGTGCGGAAATATGGAAATTACGATAATTTTGTCGATATTGGCACACCCAATTGTGTAACAGCTAAAAGAACACGTGCAAACTGTTACACTGAGGCAGACAACAAGTTGTCTTCCACACAGCTTATTTTTATAACTGTGTCTAGCTACGGATTTGTGTTTTGTGTATGCTGCTTACATGAACATGAGCTATACCTGTCTCAGAAACTACAGAGAAGCAAGTTGATTTACTCGCATGCACGGACACACGTCTATCATTGATAATCAGGTGACTTGGTTCTTCCTCGTGTTGTTTTGCTTTATTTCAAAAAGGGGTGCGAAGTTATACCGGGAGACGAAGTAGGAGAAACTGTGGACGTGAGCCGTACGTCTCTCGACAAGTATGTTCGCTCCAAACAATCACGTAAAATTACCACGGAGCAGAAAACTTGTACATATCCAAAAAGAGAATCTCTGACCGATTATGGCTCAAAATCATCAGGTGCAAGGTAAGAAAGAGGAAACACAGATTATCATTTGTATTGTGCACATGCAAACCACTTTAGGAATTAGTTGCTCGTATGAAAGCAACTCAAAGGATCATAACTGTCACCACGAGTTTTCTAAAAATAAGTTCAGTTTAGTTTATCCAGCCGTTGTCCATGTAAATGATTCGACGATCTTGATTTACATCTCCAACCAAATCCTCATTCGAGAACAATGAAGAAAACAGAACTATGAACTTCAAATGGAAATATCGATTTGATGGAGAAGGTTTCCAAATAAAACAACGCAACTGGTCACGAGAGCAAGCCGTATCATTTAGTTGATTCAACCACTGAGTCACTAGATCTATTGCACCTTACTCAGATGGCGTAACACGCTTTACAAGACCAATTATGCTTTTTGAGAGTGTTCATTTTTGCTCATGTTCTAACCACTGCCCCTCTCAGTGAACACGGCATGCTGAGGAGTCTTATTCTGAGCTCCATAGGCCTTATTGTTTCACGGATGATCTGTTTTCTGTGCTCAGTACTCTCCGCCTTACCTTAGCATTACTGAAAAGCTTTCCTATCAGACTTTAGCAGACCTACAAAGCCATCGGTGTTGGAATACTGGCAATTTTTGCAAATCTTTTACCTTCAATGAATATGTTTCTGAACCATACAGAAGCACTGGACCGACTGCAGCAGAATACATTCGACCCTTGATTGATACATGGATATCATGTCAACGCGAAAAATGATTTAGATTAGAAAAAGTCAGAGGTGCCTCCTGCATGCACAAAGACACTTCATCCGATATCTGATCTCCGGGTGAAATGCGGCTGTCTATGGGGCACAACTTATCTACTCGGATATTCAAGCTACAATAAAACCGATGTGCTAATGAACAATAAAGTAAAGCTACTGACGAGTACCCATTGGAAAGTTCCTGTACATGTTTTTTTTAAAAAACGATGTCTACGTTGTGCAAATTATTGTGAAAATGTTAGGATGATTGATCCTCGCGTTTGGGACTAGTTATACGCTCAAAAAAGCAATGTTATTTCATTAAAAGCCAATTTTGTATGCAGAAATGTTGATCCCTTTTCACCGGGTTGCTACGGCAGTAGCATTTGTATTGTTAGCTGCAGTTTAGTCAGAAATATACTAAAATTACGCCAAAGTTGACTTTGCATGCAGCGAAAAGTATTCAGCATGCAGACCGTTCGTTACATTTTTCTAAACGTAGTAGGTCTTGCATAGGATTCCACTTAAGTTACATCATTCATTTGATTGAGCTTGAGAACAAAAGTATCCAGTTTAATTTGGTAAAAGTTAAAGTCTAAACTTTAGGTTGCAGACTTGTTGTGCGTTATTTTGAGGATCTTTTCAAATGATTAGAGATAAGGTTAATTTGAAGTGGTTTAACCGTTGTGAAATTATAGTGTACTTCAAAAAAGCGTGAATTTCTCAAATAAAACAGCCACTTTTATAGGGTCAGTGTCCTCGGGGTTTCAAATGTCCCCCAGGTTCACGTCTGTTGCTTTTACCTAACCTATTCGAGTTCCGTCAGAACTTCGAATTTCCAACGCAAGCATTTCAAAGTGCAGGAACATATGAGTGAACGCGAAATTCCACACGGTAAATCTGTTTGATACCGGATTGCTTGATTTCCAGTTTCGCCCTCTACATAAAGACTGTCACATGTCGATCATACCTGATTCTTGTCTTGTTGAGATGAACAACTCAACACAATAAACAATTTGACAATCTTGCTATTTTTTGGTGATATCATCAGGGAAATGTTTTTACTTTGTTGGTTTCTGACGGATAAACGGGGATTTTCCGTAAGCATTTTTGTAACCAAATGGTTATTCAGAGTAGTCATGAACCAAAACAACGATTCTTAATTCTAATGCATGGCAGGCGGATCCCCTATCATGTGCTACTAAGGAAACGGATTCTGTGCTGTGGTCGCCGTCGAGGTCATGGTCGACACACACGAGGACGTTCTGCAGTGGATTTGAGTCCATCAGTGAGCCTTTCGGGTCAAGGAGACGGGATGAGCTGCCGTATTACGGACTCCAGTGCTCTGGGCATTCTCTCTCAAGTTCACTCGAATCGGGTAAATTGCTTGAAATATGTCACACGAAATTCTCTACTTTGATGCGTTTGCTTTTGTCCATTTATCAAATCAAAAACAGTTAGCAATACGAAGCTTGGGATAATTCCGTAGGTCTCTTTTTATCTCCTTTGACCCGAAGTTTTCTAAACAGGAAATATATTTATGAACCTACTAACAAGGTTCCACTTGCTCAGTCGGAATCAATCGGTCTTGGTTTGAATGATCACATTATTTTGAACTGGTACATTTTTGGTACAATTACGAATTCCAGTGGCCTCACGTGTCAAGAAACTATAAAAGCAATTAAATCCTCAAATTCCAGCTGTGACAAAATGTGCGCAATCTTCATGTGGAAAAACAAGAATAATTACTCTCAATCGAAGTGGCTTTTATTCCTTGCAGTACCTTATCAATTTTGCACTCAAGAACTAGTCACAAAATCACACTAATTTCAGTTCAATACAAGCAGTTCTAACACGGAATGAGAGTGGTGAAATATGTAAATTATGGCTCATTTCATAAGTCTCCCGGTGGCAACCCCGTTAGTTCAAAGAACGGTGAAGACTTAAGTAGATACCTGAAATATCGAGTATCTTAATCTGTAAACTTTATCCACAGCTTAGTTTGTCCAGAGACATTTGATGGCTGTATGAATATACCAGAAGATAAGACAAGCGCCTCTCCAATTCTATCCAGATTAATATGAACATTGTCGTCTAATTAGTAGTCTGTCCAATTACTATCAGAATGGCTTCCATGACATGATAATACGAGCCTCAGTATTATTGTGGCGATAAATCTAACCATTGCGTTTTATACTTTTAGAATCTCTTACTGGACTCCTGATGGACTGAAAGTCATAGGTTTGTAACCACCACCAACTATAACAACCTCCTGGAGAGTACAACCCTCTCCCCGACGAGGCTGGACGAGCCTTTATAAATGTGGTCGTCAAAACCCTTTTGTGGTAAAATTTTATCAGTGAGATTTCACCATGCGGAATGCGGCCGAAGTTTAAACAACAGGGAATGATCAGATTAAGCGAAATCTGCCTTTGGTGAGAGTGATACATGTCTTATTTGCGCAACGAAAATTGGGAATGTGCTCAAGCTGAAAGAACTTTATGATATCACGTAGAAGAAAAATGAACGTTGTTCGCCGTCATTCCGGATATACAGGCACCGTCTCTTCGATTAGTTGCAAGAATCTATTTACCTAAACTTTATTCGGCATTTTGAAATGTCCATCGCCAACGTAGCGTACAGAATGTGTTCATTTAATTAAATGATAGGAATGAGCCTGTGTAATCGTTTGTTATTATTCCGATCTATGAATAATGCAAAATGCTTAGATACTACACAGGAATCAAAATAAATAATACGGAATTTATCGCGGGCATCCCAATTGCATGGACCAAACGGTTACGAATAAATCACTAACGTATTGGTTGAATCGACGACTCAATAAAATACTCAATCCGATTGTAATATTATGCATTTCTCATGATGTCTGCAACAGTATTAGTTGGTTTCTGTGAAAGGCAGTTAGCACTATTTCACAACACGAGTACTGTAGCCCGTATTCTGTTACGTTAGCTGATGAGGCGGATAAACATCGCTAGCGAATAACTCAACTAAATGGAAGAAAATACTTTTTTCAGTTGACTAACCGGCTGATTTTCAGAAAGTTAGTGATTGAAACAATGCCAACGTGGTGGAAGCAAGTTACAGCCGGTCCTATCATTGTTGAAAGCGGCATTCAATACAAGAACATCGCTTTAACTGCAATATTACTGAAACCATGGCGTAGTAATCAATCTTATCCATGTTTATCCCGGATTTAAGCGCTTTATTTATGTTTCATTTATCTGCACAAAAAAAACGCTTCCCTACTAATAAAGGTTTTTTTTTCCAAATTGATATTATTTTGTAGATACTCACACCATTTCCTCCCTCTTTTCTAGCTCAAAGAACAGTTAGTGGTTCACTCGGAACTGGGACCAACATGGCAGTCTAATCAATCACGGGCTACTCGTTTTTCCAGTCAGTCATATTCTCCCAGATACGGCAGGCGACAATCGGATCAGTGTTCAACTGCCAACGGTGAGTTGACTGATGATAAGAGGCACACTTTGTAGCTTGGCTTGCTGTTGCAACTGCCGAAAATTAATCTTACACATTCAATGACATTACCTAATAACTTGTTCCTCTGTTCCTACGCGGATGCAGCAGTACTTTCTGATATCTGTTCCAACGGTTGGAAAGTGTTTTCACCACCAAGCAATTCATAGAACATCACATTTGATATCGATATACTGAGCTCCCCAAAAACCACTTTCAAACAATATTGGTTAGTTCGTATCGGTCTAGTGGTTGAAAAATATCACGTGAGGTAAACTGGTAAGATATAGACACTAAGTCAGATCCTTTAGTGAAGTGAACGCACAACATTTTCTTGTCTGTATATGTTAGGAAAATTACGCTAAGTTTTAGTGTGCTCAAAAAATGACAGAGTTTCATAAAAGTTGGAGATATTTTGTGAAAAATAAGTCCGAAATGCAAATGAAAACTATCGGTACTGCCAATAGCATTGTTATCAATTTCCTTAGCATAATGTCTCCTCCACCAAGGCAGCATAAGGCAGTCGTGAATTACTGTCGACCAAATTTGTTCTCGGAATTCTCCGTCAGGCAGAAGCTACGTTTCAAACATTGTCATTCTTTAGTTTGAACTCATACATCTTCACTCCGTTTAATTTTTTTCTCCAAAATACTCTAAGATAATATTTTTGACGAAGTGTCAAGCGGGTTCATTGAATCGGACCCACATTTTTAAGAACTGTGGACCATAAATAATCGGCATTTTTACATAACATGGTTCTTCATCTCCCGGCTATATCGTTAGAGTATGAAAGATATTAAACACCGAAGCATTTCTTTAGCCATGTTGGCTGTCAAATAAGTAGAAGTTCATGGGAACTGAAAATACAATTTGATTTTGAGCTAGTGACATCAAATGATATTCGTTTGCCCGGTATTTGATGACATCGTATCTACATAAGATTACGAATTACAGGTTATTTAAACCAGTATCATCTGTTGATCAATTGTATTTGAAATTGCATAATCTTTTGCATTTGTTGAGCTGTTTCATCTACTACGTTTTGCTTATTCTTTTGCTTGACAATTTGACGACCCAGACACGCATCAGGTAGAGGTGCTCAACCTGAATATGATGTACCAATGTCCCCGGGACTCTTCAACATCCGTGACCACTCCACGTACAACGGAAACGATAGCGGTTCCGTCTCACACGACACCCGGACAACATGAATCTTCTATATCATACTGACTTTCTGACTCTCCAATAGTCAATTTGAGACGTGCATAAAATCAAATTTATCGTCCAAATGTTGATCGACGTCGTTGAGTATGTTCCCATGTTGCTGTACAGACTGACATTAAGTTTTCAGCTAGCTGCACATGAACGGGCGCTTTTTGCAAGATGTATCAGCAGTACACGCGGCACTGCCTGTTTCGATATTCTCACGCATGGAGAAAATGTGCACGAAGAATTGGTCGAATTACTTTTTCCTATGACTTCGGTCTTTTTATTACTTAGTTCATTATTAATTATCCAAGATAATTGAGCACACCATTTCCATCTACCTATGCAAAATAAATTTCCTTCCCAAGATTTTGTGAGAAATTGCCGAGGAATCAGATCAAGCCCAGAATCTATCCCTCTCGAACATAACAAGTAGCACTGTTTAAAAATTCCATCATTGTTTTTTCTCGACAGTGACCTTTCTCTATCTGAAACCCCATAGTTTGTGCAATAAGCCCAAACAATCAACCTTAACTATTGGCTGATATATCTCAACTATCCCCGATCGTCTAATTCAGTTTGCTCTTTCACGAATAATATGGTAGCCAAGCGCTGCGCGGCTCATCGTGCCACTAATTTCAAAGGTGCGCTATGCACTGTTCATCACACGCAAAATCACGGGGCGATAGATACGTTTGCGTGATATGGTGTTATTGTATCTTGTTTTTGTAGGATAATCATTATAATTCGATGTAGATGAAAAACGACGTTAAGCCGTGTCCAATGCCGTAATTGTGGCATCTTATTTTAGTACAAACTTCCTTCATTCTTAGTGACTGTTTATATGGCATAATTACTGAACCCATTTCCGTTGGTTAAGTCACACAAACACTGAGACATATGTGGTACATCAGAACACATTCACTTACGAGCAACGACTCATCTGTACAGTATTCTATTTCATCATTTTCTTCCACATTTCCCACTATGTTCTTTGCCGAAGCTCAAGGTTGCCCCTCCGCTTTATCGCGGCTACGAATCTGATGTTCACACATCGCTGATCTATTTGTTGTGCATTCGTTTGCTTTTTTTATTATGTCAGATGTGCTGAAGTCCATGTGTCCTCGTTGAAGAGTTTGCATTCACAAACGATAGCACTGATAATACCGTTATCATTATTATTATCGCCATCATCATCACCACCATCCACGCCGTAACCTAGAGATATCCAAGCCTGTCCGAAATAGATGAATTTGAATCGCAAAAAAACTTCATCCATTCAAATTATCAAAAGACTTCACTGACTGCTTTCACTGGAACAAGATTATCACTGATGGAATTGCCCAAGAAAATATAGAGATGTTCTACTGAATCTCCTTATAATGCCATCATAGGTTTTGATGCTCCTAAATGTCATTATATATAATGGGGAGGCTTACATTCAATGCTTTTGTGTGAGGCGGATGACCTTATTAGGTTACCAGTGACGTATGCAAATTAGTTCACAATTATTCCTACATGCGAAACATTATGAAGGGTATGGGAATTTAATTGACCTCACGAACAATTATTGCCTACGTACTACACTCAGCTTATGTAGCTGCTCAAAATGCAGAAATATTGGCAACACGGTGTGGTGTGTGTAAAAACAGTCCTTTTGGTGGCATATGAGTTTCAGTTTTTGTAGTGATGTGCAACCAGTCTGATGAAGAACCGTGCAGCAGGAAAAAGAAAAGCCCCAAAAACGATTCGCGGACAAACGATAATCCCGTTATTCACTTTGGCTTCTTACACAACATCATTGTTCTTATCCAATAAATTAGCCAGCGACATTCCTGTCACTCACCATGATCGCTGGATGAACGGAGTATTTTGAAACCCCATTTGCTCGACTGCAGAAAACCAAATTGAATTGATGCTAAGGGCTATATGACTCTGATTCAAAACTGTGCAACGATAAAAAAATGTTGTTTAGATTTTCGAAGAGTAGACCCGCAAGGGCAGGCTGTGTTTCACGCCGATCGTAGAATTATCGACCAGCTGTTCGCCTTCCGATATACCACTTTTATCCTGTCCAGTGGAATACTAGAAAGTTGCCTCGTCCCTCCATTTCTATTAAACCCGGTCATGGAGTTATTGTAACACCTTCTCAAACGCTTTATAATTGAGGTAGAACTTTTTTTACAGGACCGGTAAGAGCCTGTGCCTTCACTCATTGTATGTGGTGATGATTTGGAATTATTCACTATGTTTAAGTACGTCGGGAGCTACATTGCATTTATGGGTGGTGCTCGGCAAGAAATCACATCATCTATGATGCCACCACAACATCCGCCTCATTGAAGGGACGGATCGAAAGTGCCACATCGCGCAGTGTACTGGTCTACTGTTGCCAATCTCATGCAGTTCGTGCTCAGGACTCTCGGCGACTTTCTGTGTTCGACCACCGGTTACTCCTGAATATTGCTTGCCTTCGGAGGGAACACCGTGTGAGCAAAATTTAAGTTTGCCCACGTTTGCTTGGTCTAGATAGCTGCCTTCTGACGAAACCAATCACTCTACATCGCCCTTGGGATGCATGGGCACGTTTTATGTATGCCTATTGACCGTTCACCATTTCGGGCGCGTTTGTTCTTCCCGGATATGACTGGAGGGAGCGACATGGCGTAGGAGCATGAACAAATTAACGTCGGCAGTGGCATCTGTTGGTGCACCGTCACTATCTCGTCCGGAACCAAGGGATGACGATTGCCAGTGATCACACACGTTGGAGGAAAGGGCTCAAGAACGGAGCCAGTGGTGCAGACGGTATGCGATGTGTTTAGAAAACCATCAGAACCGGTGAATATTGAAATCAGCTTCACAAAAGTTACAAATGATGTGGAGTGTGACAGAAAAGTAAACTTCTTTTATTCACTTCCCACCCCTCCATTTGTTCCAATATTTTCGATGTTGGTATCATGGCTGACTACAGATTCGGTTTATACCATAATAATAGAATTTCATCTGCGATGAGAAAATGTGAAGAGGTTAAGTAACGTGTTCGTAAAATGCTATCGTTTGTTGGAATGATTCCAAGGTAACAGTAAAACAACCATAGTAAACACGGAACAGTTATTTTCAATAATTTATATTCTTGCTCTTATGTAACAAATATATTACAGTAATGCATTTGGTTGACGGTTGGCTGGGTTGAAAGTCGTTGTCACAACAGGCGTGGTGGGTTATGGCAATGTGGGGATTTTGAATCGGCCATTGATGGGGGACATTTAAAGATCATTTCTCATTTCAAATGATCCTTCTTCGGTTAAATAATATAATGTGCAGAGACTGTTCGCATTTTCGCGCACTTGTGCGGACTTAGTAGACATATGTCAATCGCTTCACCCGTGGCCAATATCTAGAATTGGACTGTCTACGATCAGTTGAGGAAACCCGATATACAAAAGTGAATGAGTCATCTGAGTCGATCTTATAACTGTTATTTATTAGGTAACTATGAATACAACTATTTATCTTGTCTGTTTTCTGAGCAAACCAGCGTTTCTCGATGACGGTTACCAGATAGAAAAATGAATCCATCGAACGACGGGCCCACTGTAAGGAGATGCGAAACGGCTAATGCACGAACATTCACAATTTTCTCACCTTTTCCAGCCTATAGCGTATGTTCACGAGATATTCTGAAAGATAAACATGGTAAGGAAAAGGGGATCCATATAAGTTTATGTTGAAGCTTATGAAACCGAATACACCCGCAGAGCGATTCGCTTGCTTCCCAAAGGAGGGATTTTGTTGAAGGTGCCTTTCAAAGGGAATTTGAACAAAGAATGAATGACGAGATCACTCAGAGCATTGATGAACTCAACGTAATCAGCTACAAAACTGAAATGCGTGTTGTCCATGTCGCTGATTATTTCAATGCAAGTGAAAGAGGGGTTACCTAAGCTGACTTAATCCATGATTACCTATTTGTTCAAGTGCACATGTGGTGCATCTCACGTAGGTCGCGCAGCCGGGCTTCCATCTCAACGCATCACCCAAAGTGGCTAGGCCATGGGGAGCCAGGCACAATAAGCGGTTCTACTCCTGTTCACCTAGTCACGATTCGTCATAAGTTCGAATCAAATGACTCACTCACTTTTTGTATCGTGTTCTTTCCAACCAACCACAGGCATTCCTATTCCGGATTTTGGCCACGGATTAAGTGATCACCACGAAAGCGACTGGTCTAGATACTTCATATCCGCAACTGTAACCTGTATGACACGTAAAAGAAAATCTAGAGACCACTGAAACTAGGACTGGTGAAACTTATCAGCTCTGTCAAGTCTCCCTGTACGACCGAGGAAGCGAATGCGTTTCTGAGGTCATCCACTCGACTTGGGGAGGGTACCACACTTTAAAATTCGTAACACATGTCCGGAACAATAAATACCCTAAATGATTATGAAAATAGCTATGCCGTTGCCGGATTCAACCCAATAATAAAATCTTTCGATAGCACGCACGAGGAGTTTTATAACGAAGTGAATCCATGGTAGCGGAATTCGAGCACAGTGTTTAACAACGACTAATGTGCGTTATAAATCTGACAGGAGAGAAAAAATCCAAATTTAAGGAATTTTTAAGTTAAATCCGTGTATTTGGTGTTTCAAAATTTAGCCTTCTGCTGAAATTTCTAACACTGGTAAAAATCAGCTAGACATTTTGAACATTTACTTTTACCGAACAAACTCAAATTGAATCAAGTCGAGGATGAGTTTTGTTTCTCCAAAAAGGAGAAAATTTCAGTGAAAAGTTGCCAAATACACGATTTGACAATGGTTATGGAATGTGATTACGAAAAATAGGTAGTGATTGAATCAGAACGCTGCTTTCGTCAATGCAGAATCAGATAGAAAAAGAATGGCCGCGATTAGTGAGATTTTTCTACAACTCGTTCACTGGTTGCTCTTCTGAAACAAGCAGCCTAGACAGGTGCGGATTAATCGCGCTGTGAACCGTTGGAGTTGGAGAATATACTAATCGCAATTTACTACGTATACCGAAATGGCAAATATAACGAGGGAGAGATGAGCATAGCGGCTGTCATCACAAAGTATATTACTGCACAACCGCTCACACCCTTTCGTCAAGACAAAACAGTGCCAAAGCATGACAGGTCATGGTGTGGTCATACGTCATTTCTGAGTGGTATTGACGGCGTGGTAGTTTATTGATATCCTGAATTCTCACGTTTCCTGAGTACTGTGTTCAGAAATCTGAACATAGCTCCCTTTTGCTCCCAGGGGGATATCAACCTGTTGTATGACGCTGCTATACCGGTTCTGATTCCATCACCATCTGAACGTTCATGCAACCTTGTCGGTGATTTTAATCATGCGCCTTCATATTCCCTACTCGCTTTTGGTTAGATTACACTGTGTCTTATCTTTACTAGGGAAAATGCTATTTTAGACAGGATTATCAACAACCCTCCCGAACGTTTTCATTTACACCTGAAAGCTCCTGTTCCAGCGAGTAATCACGCTCTCGTTATCGTTAGACACAAAATGTGTTCACTTCCGGCACGCTGTTCACGCATCAGGACAAAACAAATAAAAGTCACATCTAAAAACATGTCACTCATCAACAAGACCCTTCTTCAAAGATACGTTTTCATTTTTTCTTCCTGGCTTTATTTCCATTACCCTGCTTGTTCGCTAGACTTACTCACGAAATCATTGAGTGCTGTATTTGATTTGTATTGTCCTATGGAGTCTGTATTTTTACCAACTGCAGAATAGCTTCTCTACCGCTGAAATCTCTGAGAAAGCAAAAAGAACAGGCCTATGAACTAAACTATCAGGCTTTGGTAAAATGTTATTCTGTTTTGATCGAACAACAAGTCAAAGGCAGAAAATGACATTTGCTTTCCAGTTCCTCCGTACCACTAATAACAAACGTCTCTCGTACGGAATCTGGCTTCTATGTCAGCCGCTGGTCTTATCAAAAAACTACGATATAAATGATAACAGCCTGAACGCTGCATTATTTTATCAATCAATGGGTACTCCATTACCTAATTTTCCTTCTATTTTGTGAAACATGTAGATATAATTCTCAGAAGTTGTCAAGTTAATTTGAACCTCAAAATCAGCTTCTGCTGTAGCTTCAGACGCTTTATCTTCCATTGTTCTCAGATTTGGAGCAAGTTAACTATCCGGAATTATGATTTTCCTCACCAATACATATGTTGGTACTGGTGCTATTCCGGCCTCCTAGAAACCGGTGACTGCGGTACCTATCCCAGAAACATGTACTTCCAACGTTTTGCCAAAAGGCTTTCTTCCCATCGCTATCACTTTTCTGTTCTCCAGTTGACCGAGCGTGCTATCCTTCGCCAGTTGCGTTCGTCTTTTGTCGTTCCAAATAATCCCCATCAGTTTGCGTACAAAGACATTAGATGCACTCTGGATGCAGCTGCTTCAGTTTGGCATTTCATTTAGGAGAAATTAAACGGTCCCGTGAAATCCGTTCGTTGTACATTCCTTGACTATTCTTCCGCTTTTTATTCAGTTCCCGTTCTCCGTCGGCGTATTTGCAAGTAGGAAAGGATCTGACAGAGGGTAGGTTATACTTAGAGCAAGCGAACAAAAATGACGATTAGATGGCATCTTAGAACACTCTGAGGTTAGGAGGGATTATACAGGATCTATGACCATTGAGGTACGTGAATTGAGACCGGCTCATGAAAGTCTCTAAACCATTTGAAAAGAGTCGGTAATATCTCATTTTGATCCTAAAAAGACGGTACACGTTATCTGTTGGGGGAATCGAAAACACTTTTAATCCAAGAAACATAAGTGAACGAAATGGCTCTTCTGATCAGTCAGTGAAGCAGTGGAATGGATGAGACAACCAAACGCCATCCAGTATAGAGCGCTAATTTTGGTAGGCGAAATGGATCCCAACTGAAATAATAGGAACAGACTTGAGATCGTCAATAATAAACTGCTCAAATGTTTTGAGTAGGACTGAAGGTGAGGCGATTGGACGAAGTTGGGATTTACTCTTTCGTTTTGGTGTCATACAGACTAGACCCCAGGAGTAAACGAGTTAGTCTTCTAATTGACTTTGAGCAAATTTTGGAGGGAAACACCGCAGAGAAGTGGGCAGATCGGGTTATGAGGATGACCAAACTAAAGCATTGTCGATATTGATTGATATAAACTCCGGGAAAAGACATTTCGGATGAAAGTACTGATGATTTCCCAGTTCACACGTGGTTACAAGTAATCTATTCTGCTTCCGCTGCGAAAGGCCTATTTGCTTTTATAAAATCGTACTCTGTAATTTGCTTGAGGAGAGCGACGACAAGCAGTTTCAGTAGATTTCAGAACTGGGGGAAAATATTGCATCTGAATATGGTACTTAGATAAAATCGGTCCCGATCAACGATTTCCTCTTCAAAGTAGAGTTACAAGCTACGTAATACGGACTAGTCGTGTAAACACTATGTTCTTCCCTCTACCCTCAGTAAACTATTTTGGTTCTCCGAATAAAAGCGTTCACTAGGCATCCTAATCTTTGTTCGTAGACAGCATCTTTCGTAACAAAAGTTTAAATATCTCATAACACTGTCACTGTGTATAGATATGTCAGGGGTGTAAAATTGATCCAATTTGAAAGAGACCACCGTGACTTCCAGTCAACGAATATTGGTCGCGTCATGCTGCTGTAAATGTGTCTCCTTGACTGGGTGCTTTATTGCTCTTCGGTGATTGCATTTACCAAACATTTTTGAAAGGACTTTGACAAAACAGTGTTCGGAGTTTTTCACGGGCACTCTCCACATCATGAGAGAAAGATGGTTCATTCAGGAAGAAGCAGTCCAGACAAACACCATCTTTTTGGGGGAAAATAACAATGTTGTTGTGGGACATTGGACTGTGGAAATTCAGATCAGATATGTTAAATTTACCAGCCAAATCAAAAGTGAGATGTCCGTCCATTCTATTAGCGTCGAACAGAATGAATCCAGGAACTTAGCTAGTAACATGGAACCATGGTCTGAGCCCATACTCAGATTACGCAGCAATGATCTGACAGCAAACATTTTGTATGTTATAAGTGACGATTCAAGCGGATTGCGGACACCAAACACGACGTACGTAGGTAAAACTACCTTCTCCTTTGGATCTTCTGCCCGGCTGGGTGTGCAACCCATAGCAGGTGAACCCATCAGGCCATCGTAACTCTCTGTATATGGCCGAATGAAACCAAGAAGGTTGAAATAAAATACCACAGCTGGCATATTCCAAATACTTCAGTAAGTAACTGATATCGGACATTTTAGCCACGACGGATTGGGTATTAGATGATAGGATCAAAGGGAAGCACCTTGATTTTGCATTCCTCTTTGAGAAAGCAATTTTCCATCTAGCTTCATATCTGCGTTTTGTTTGATTCTCTTCACTTTGTTCTTCTTCATTGAATTAAAAAATGCACTATTCCGCGTTTTCATTAGGTCAGGCGATATCTCGTACGAAAGTCAAAACTTGCGCTTTGTATTTAGGCATTGAGAGGCGGATTCAAACTTAGGCTCCTCTGGTCGTTGTCATCCTGATAAACTTTTGACGAATACTTCAGGTTCCGTCGAAATGTCCGTAGGAAGAGACGGAATCGCAATGAAACTGCTCCTGGTAAAATTCTAACGGGAACAATTACGAGCAACTTAAAAAAGAGGATAACCGACAACAAAATAAGCTTATCGTCAATACTGCCATGACGTGGACTGATGGTGATGATCACTGAATCTGCCATGCCTACCTGCCGGACTCATTTGAGCGCTTCCACTGAGCTAACAGGATCCATTTCCTTGTGACTGACTGTTGACCTCATCTATCAATACCCCTGGTTTACTTGCACACACAAAAGATCCACCCGGCCATCAACACACCTACACGCACATGCACTCACAAACACGCGCACACAAGCTCGTGTCCTCCGCACTGTGCCCCTTGTAACCGTGTAGTAACCTTTGGGTCGGACATGAACTGTGTTGAGGACCATGGTAAATCTCGTCTACGTTTCACTCTGTGTGTTTTTCCTACCCCCTTTTTCTGACTGGGCGGACCTTCTGACCTGCGTGTGTGGTTCGTAATTTTGTGTTTACCTCCCGACAAGCCAGTCTGCATTGTTCGGCAGTCGGAGTGGAAGTCTGTGTTCTGGCCATTCGGCCCTAGTTTGTCGTTGTCAGTTATCGTATATTCTCTAGAATAGTGATC
This sequence comes from Fasciola hepatica, assembly GCA_948099385.1. Lineage (NCBI taxonomy): Eukaryota > Metazoa > Platyhelminthes > Trematoda > Plagiorchiida > Fasciolidae > Fasciola > Fasciola hepatica. The sequence continues at coordinate 30,211,733 of CANUEZ040000043.1, read as the reverse complement.
GATAAATTTCCCCGTGGACTCCTCGATATGAGTACACCATTATAAACCTGAGCTAGTTGCAATTCGTTTTCTGGGTTTACGCCTCACTTCACTGGCTTGGATACAGCTCAGATTTATCGATTACTTTATTGACAAGATAACCGTTAGAAGATTCATTTCACTATTGGTCTGGGAAATCACTGCTCATCGCAATTTTAAAAATAATAAATTTAGTTATCCAGATATTTCAAAGCCACTGAAAACTATTGAAAGAGTGACAACGCAAATTGAGCAATGCGTTCACAGTTTTGTCGCATTACTTCAGAAGGTGTAAATGCCTCAAATCGAACTACAAAACTCCCACGGTTTTAAAGCGCGCTGAAAGCGGACTGAGTGCACTTCAATAGGCTGTCTGAAGAGACACCTAGATAACAACGAAAGACCTAATACGGGCAAAAATGTCGCCAGAGATAAAACAACTTGGGGTTCTGTGACCTACTAAGTTTACGTAACAGGTGAGATCGTCGGCAGGTGTCTAACTTCGGCTGTCGGAGTCATATTTAACGCATCTATAGTGAGGAGACAGAGCCTTACTATTCTCGACATCAGATGCGATGAAAAAGAATAATTCATTGAGTTAAATGTTCCTCAAACTGATATGCGTTTTAATGATTGCCACCAAAAATCTTTAGCCCTTGTGGTTTTTTATAAGAGGAATCAATGCAGTTATTCGTTCGGTTATCATCCATCTCTTCCATCTAGTAGCAAATCAGTGTTTCCTAATTCTGCATGCTCTGATCCAAACTGCTAACTCGCTTCCTTCAATAGAGTTATGTCGGATTATCTATGTGGGCACAACGCCCCATAACCATATTCTCACGCAGTGCACTTAATAACACTATGGGGTGAAAGGCAACTGGAAGGCTGGTGAAATACCTAGACAGTTCAGTACCCTAATTACTTTTCGTTTTTGGTAATGATTGGCAGCATCGCAAAACACACCTGCTTCACCGCTCTTCAGAATTATTCATAAGTGGATTCGTTTCGTTTTCATCAAACAGTCAAGTATCTTGTCTAACGTGCTATGATAATAATATAGGCCGCTGTCAGTGCCTTAAATTATTCACCGGAATGGTAATAAACATACTCGCTGATAACACCGATCAGGTATCAATCTCATCTAAGATAAAGCTCTGAGCTAAAGTGTTCAGCAAGAGGATTATTTTGATATAATTTCCAACCTGCCTGAGTGATCTTAAATTCATCAGTTATGGTGTAATTCCTAGTTGCCTCTACGGTAAAACGAAATACTTCACTTTTTACAACGACTCCCCGTTACTGGAAAAATAAGTCTAACATTTCCCAGTTTGTCACCGTGCACATAGTTAGGCTCACACCTATTGACTAAGTTTATAGTCGAGGACTATGAATTGACCAGCTGAGTTCACTACCATCCATATTCCTCTGTGCGATCTCGTAACTCAGTCGATAAGACGCCTACGGTTCTAATACGAAGGTCGCTTCCACGCGCGGATGAGAATATCGTTGAGAAATACAGGCTGTATAATGTGTATTCTGGGTTTCTGAATGCTTCGTAGCTAACAACCTGTAGAATTTAATACAGTAATATTCTGTTAAGGCAAATTCAGCAAATAAAAAACTGTTGTAAAGACCTCATTTCCATTAGGTCTGTTTAACTGCCTGGAAATGAATATCAAAAATGAAAAAATCTCTTCAGTCAATTTATGGACAGGAAACATGCAACTGCTGCAGGAAGTGATACGTCGTGTTCTGCAGAGAGTATAGTTTCACATGGAAACACCTGGTCAGTACAACATCACAAACTCTGATCTTTTCACGATCCTTTTGAGGGATTTACCTATTGGCTTACAGTATGTAATCAATTACTGAATTTGATAAATTCTGACTACAATCACAGTCTGCCTCTTAATGCAGAGGAAAATCTTTTGTTAGCTGAAACATAAGACTCACGGTTTGTGCTTGCCTCTACGTCTGTGAATACGTAATACAAGGAAAAAGGTCGTTCCAGGTGAAAATATCGACTTTAAACGATATGGACGGGGAACAGATGGTGAATTATCAACTGTGAACTTCGATGATTTAGTAGATTGTCTAGGTTCCCAGAACGACGCAGTGGAAAATATGGGACAAAATCGGCGAAGTACGGCTTATTGTTTTGAGTAAGCCCTTCATCGAGTGATGATGATCGATCGACCTGTGGTCTACACTGTTCCTACTGATCTAACAGCAGACGGTCAACAAATTGTTCGACAAAACTCAGAGGAGATCAGAATAAAATATTTCATTGTACATTGAAAATGAAAAGTTGCCCATGACTATGGATACGTTTGTCTATTCCTTTGAATCAAAACAAGTGAGTGACCCATTGTTACAGTACTTTCCAGTCGACACTGGGTGTGATCACGTTGAACAATCATAAAATGATCTCATCATTCCTCTTTACAGTGCAAATCAGACGTCTTTTGATCATAATTGATACTGATAATGATATAAACTTGATTCCCTCAGGGCTGGTCACTGTCGGTAACTGGTAACTGGCATGACATCAAGTTTTTGCCAAGCCGATGAAGTATGACAAGGTGACTTATGTCCACCGCTAGATATGTCAAGTGGGAATTTGTGAACTTTTCAATATAAAGCAAAAGGATAGCAGCTTACCTGGATTGACATTATTCACTGTCTTGCAATGAATAAACATGTAAACCGGTTTAAAATTCTTACAGAAACCTCATTGCAATAACTGGGTTGTGTGCAGTTGTATCAGAGTTAGGACAAGTTGGCAACGGAAAGTATTCCTATTTATTTCCAAAAATAAGGCTTTTCGAAAGAAAATAATGTTCACAGGAAACGACACACAAGTAACATTCCAGCCAAATGCAACGGGGACGGTTATTAGTGTTCAGTGCTACGGAAGCCGTTCGTACGTGAGTGACTGACTGGTCATGCGTAACTGTTAAATTGAATGGATGACTATAGTGGACGGATGAATCAGACACAACGCCTTTGGTTGTGTGCAACAATGCCTGGCTCATGAATAAACTGTTCACTTGAACAAAATATACTGCGGTTTATCCACATGGAAATTATGGTGGTAACTTGAGGTCCGGCTATGTGATTTAGTGAGATTCTTCAAATGTTAATGATTTTTTTTTTACTTCCATGATGTGTTTTTAGAAAAAGTACATTTCGGAAAGGGGGCTGCGCCCGATGAAAGGCAGACAAATGGGTAAATGACCGACGGTGGCGGGAATTGGCCTGGGTTCAACATTGCTCCGATTCCACGACGATGACGGTTTGAATGTTTTCTAAACCGGCGTTGTCACATTATTCGGCTGAGGGTATTTGTTTATTGGGGTCTTTTGAGCAAGGCTATTCTAGGGGAAAGTAGCTGTATGGCTTACACGCGTGACATGTTACCCAGTATTACAATATCGGTTTCTGAGACACAGGTGCTTTTCATTGACGGTACTTTAATACAGACTACATCAAAACATAGTTTTTGTTAATAGAAGTTTGAAAGTTGGCCGGAATAGGGCGGTAATCTTTGATAGTGATCGGTTAGTTTTCTATGATCTTGAAAATGTGTAAATTGTAGTTCGCAATCACTTTGCTCGTCCTTATTCTCCGCCGACACGAAGTCATGAGTTTATACACGGTACAGAACGTGAACTAGAAAGTTTATAAGACAGAGGTGGAGGTATGATTTGATTATGTTGAGTTAGGCTGGCCTTAAGCTGTAGATGTTTCTTTGAACCGAACAGTGATTTACGTATCGTGTTACAGACACCTTCGTGAAACCGACTTATTTGCCAAAGCTGTGGTAAGTTCAACCGATTCTACCTGCGTTGTTGATCAATAACCTCTCCTCAACTTTCGTTGCACGTGTTATTATCACTTCGTCTTTCAAGTTTACACACAAATACTTGTTACACCTGGATAACTACGAATGCTTATATGACTCACCACATCGGTCTGGAAAACTCAGTCACGGTGGCCTTCAAGTCAAAGGGATTAAAGTCCCTACGGACGATGGCAGTGAGATTTTTTCACACTTCTGTCCACTGAATGGACTGAAAGTTAGCCAGTTAGGTGTTATGCCGTGAAATGATCATTTTCATAGGCAAACGATCATAGTGTGGTCGCGTTTACTGATGAAAGTCACCAGCGGGCTACTGTTCTGCTCGGGAGTTTGGGTATTCGAAATGAAACAAACAATGTGCACCGAACTAATTTACTGTCTAAGGTATTATACTTTCCTAGCCTCACTTTTGCTTACGAATTATTTGGTTTTTTGCTCAGTTATTCACAGACCGAAGGCTGGTTATCTAAAATAATCTTTGCTAAATTAAAATCAAACATCCCTAACGCCAGTTGTTTGCTAAAGTATTTTCAAACTAATTCATTTCTCCATCGAAAGCAATGAATGAACGAATATAGTTTAAAAATACTTTATCAAAGCCGATAAGCAGGAGGTATTCGTTGAAGTAAGTCACGTTATGGACCTGATAGATGTTCACTGGTCAAAAACTAGTTGGCGCGCACTGAATGCACCTGCGAAAACACACTGTTCACAAAAATCATCTTCTGGGAACAGTTTTTGTGCAAATAGCGCTGGCTAATGCGTCATGATAAGCATCGCTTCGCTGAACCCTAATAGCTTCGATTTGGAATTGTGCAGTATCACTGTGATACTGCACAATCACAAATCGAACATTTTTCATACAGTTTTCTAGGCCTCAGGAGGAATGTCAGTCAGTTTACTTAATATTTAACATTTAACACGACTAGTTCATAAATTACACGACATATAGCTACATACACCTTTGAAGATGCCCTCACGTGCGGTGTTTATTTATATTTTCCTAGATTTGTGCTCGTATTTCAATACGGTCCGGAAATTTCCCCATGATTCTTAAAACAACTGACGAATTTTAACAATTTCAGCATGATAAATCTGCGTAAGATTTGAGTGTCTTGAATGAAATACGCTGTGCCCACAGCAATAAAGTGAGGTGTCTTACACTGTATCCACGTTGCTGATTATGGTCCCGAAGGAGTACCGCGAGAAAGGCATTTATAATATGATTCATCATGCAGCTTGAACGCTCAACTCACCATTGAAAACCATGGAAGCACTGTACAGCTGTTTCATCCAGTGACGGAAGGGTGCTATATCATGTAGTGTAGATGTTCAACAAACCGTTGTGAGCCAGCCCCGATAGCCTTGCGAGCAAATGAGTCTTTCTGTTTCGTTTGGTTCATGCTGTAAACAGTCTTATACTGGCTGCAGTGTCTTTAGTGGCTAACTCGCCGCAGCAACCTCAGTCGCGTATGAAAAGTGTAAGATAACTGCAAATAGTATCAAGGTAACAAGGAAATTTTGTAAGTACAAGAGCACCATTGATCACGACACCGAGTCTTGTCCTTCTACTTATCTAACCACTGATAGGGGGGATCACTTGGACCTCACCCGGGATGCTTAACACTCACTTCTTTGTCAAGTCCGGTCGTTAGGCTTTTCATAACTTTTTCAAAGTCTTTTACTAACAACCCTCACTCATTCTCTAATTATCATCCGCCTCAGCTAACAAAGCTCGCCAAGGGATTCTGTCTGCGGGCATGCCCCATTTTAGCCTGGTGAGCTTGGTTTTCATCTAATGATTTGGTTAATGTGCTTAATACCCTGCGCCTAACCTCAGAGTTGCTAATACCGTGTTCCGAACAGATCTGAGCGAGGCTAAGAAGATATCGATGTTCCCATACAAACAATCTTAGTTTATCCTCCACCCGCAGTGGTCAAGGTTCTGAAACATAAAGAAGAAATGGTCCGACTGCTGCGGCATGCACCCGACCCTTGATTGATAAATGGATGTCAAGTCGATACCACAGAAGACTCACGTAGGCAAACGCCAAAAGGTGCTTCTGAAGAAACGAGAAGACACTTTCTTTCGATACCCGAAATCCGAGTGAAATGCAGCTTCCTAAACAACGCAACTTGTCTACCTGGTCTTTAGTCACGGCAGATAACAAAATGTTTAGTATTGGCTCATATCAGTCAGGCATGAGCATCATGCACTTTTGAAGTGAAAACTTCACACCAAACATCGCTACGCAGTTATTTATGCTGTCCAGAATAGCTTGCTGTTTACCTGAATCTTCACTTCGTACTTTAAGGCTGACACTGTTCCCCCTAAAATAAGTCCATTACCACTATCATCGCACGAGAAAGGGTGGTCTCTAGACCCCCATGAATCACAACGGCAGACTGAAAAGTCGACTATGAGCAACCCCGACGTGCAAAGTTTCATCAAGGTAAACTCAAGGGAAGGACCACAATAGGCCCGAACTCGGTTTTGGCTGTTTATATACAGGGACCGTAAGAAGGAAGTGAATTTCTCTGGCCCACCCGTCAACGAGATGCAAGGCCAGAGAACTGTTTGGTCCAGTGAATCAAATGCCGGTTTAAGATCAAGATAAGACCGACATGGGGAGTCCGCAGAAGTCAAGTCTATGTTTTGCAACGTATCAAAGAATGAAGATATGGTCAATACAACCTCGACTGGGTCTAAATCCAAACTGATTCCCACGTGGTTACTGTTAGTGAGCGTCAGATAAAAGGTGGAAAATATAACCAACAAGCAACTTGGATGCAAAGCTGTTGCCCTGTGATTTTCACAGGAGTACTTGTCTCCTTTCTTATAAATCTGTACGATCAACGATTCCCATAAGCTCTTTGGAACTTGTTTCTTCTCACATAAAAAACCTAGGATTTTTGTCAACTCCAATGACAATATTCGGTCACGGTCTTTGGGAATAGACGGAGGCAACCCATCTAGCTCAAAGGCCTTGTGTTGTTTAAACAGTTTACCTCAAGGGCAACCTCCGCTTCTGACAGAGGGTCGGTATTTACGTTAAGAAATCTAACCATCGGGGTTGTTCATAAACCTGTGGTGGAAAACGCTGTGCTCAATAATCTAAACGACGCCTTGTTGTCTGAATCACTAAGACTTTCGCCTCTTGGATCAGTGTGCTAAAGCCTGGCTTTCGTGGACCAATATTTCTAAGTATATGGGATCGTTTGTGGTTGTTATCAGTCGCCGCAGCCTTTTCCGTCTCCCTACAGTTCGCAAACAGGCTCCAGATCAGTTGGTGCTTTTGAAGTCTCCATACCTCATAATACATAGAATATTGAAGGCTCAATCTGCGCAATACCTAACAGTGCAACTGGTGGTACAGATATTCGTCTTTTCTGTGTTCGTCTGGTTGTTAGACCTCGGTCAGCGCTAGCAGCCTCAGATAGGGCCTTCTTGGTCCCTGTTTGTTGCTCTTTTGGATCCTGGGCATTTGATTGCATTGTAACCTGACAGATAATTCTGCTTAGAATGCAAAACCGTGGTTATCACTCAGTAGCATCCGTGAGGGACGATTGACTTTGGCGTTGTTTCCGTCACCGAAGAGACGCAGGCTTAAAAGCCATCGGACAAGAGTGTGGTCGGTGTCTATAGAGGTGGACCAAACTGCTCGGCAGTCTTGAACTGGTTCGAAAACGACGTAACCGATAGCAACGTGGGCCATCTTAGTCCAAAGCTGTGAAGGCGTATGAGCACGCCAAGTCAATCATTGTCGTTTTTCACGAGAAATCTGTACTCGCTTGGACTAGTATATGGTCAGAATATAATTGGATGGATGGGTCTCCATGATCAGTATCTGTGTATCTGGGGCTTGAAGTGCTAACACTGAAGTTAGGTCTTGTACACGTGTTTTGGAGAAACAGCACGCATCTACCTTAAAGGTTTCAAGAGTGCTAGTTTGGGCAACCTGTTACTTCTTTTGTCAAAGTGTGCGGACGTTGAAAGCAGCTAGGTGAATAAAAGGCAGAGGTCCGAGAATTGATTCACAATCTCCCCTATTTCTAAGTTATTATCCTTGTGGAGAGTTACAAGTTCTTAGTCACTACTCAAAGTGGCTTCTTTAGTCCATTTGGAGTTGGAATGTAAAAGATGAGAAGCAGAAGTATAAAAAATATTTCCCGATGGAGAACTGGAGATTCCTATGCAAGTCATACTTAGCTAGTGTCCATTCCGCGTAACGCGTTTTTCTTTTGGAACCCTTACTGGAGCCTTTCACTCAACAGTCTGGCCCGCAAGATAGTAGGGCTTAAGCCCAGCACGATAACATGTCCGGGGCACCTTTGAAGAAAAGTCTTCTGGTTTATTGCGTCAGACTTGATTATTGTTCTTATCTTGTCTTGCTTTCATGGGTGCTTTATTATAGATCCGCTTCTGCAAACGAATCATTAGCCTCATGCACTCAATGGGCGAGCGGAACATGGACGGAGTAGCTTCATTCGGGTCGTAGGCTGCTCAGCTTAGGCGGGCGGTAGCTGCTGGATGAAGTGGGATGACTTCTCCCACTGTTAAGACCAACCGCAGATAACCTACTCCTACGCTCTTCTAGTGGAAGATTTTAGACCGGTAAACTGCTTCTTCCTGTGTTTGTTCGCTGGAATGTCTGTTGTGTTCATCATGAACAGTCTTGTGTCCACGGACACACACGCTTGATCTGAATACCATGCAATCATGGACTCACGCCTACAGTTGTATACACATGTACGCAGCTGACGTTTGCCCTGCTTCATCCCGGATGGCATTGACCAAGCAGATTGTATCACGTGTTGCTCGACCTTGGACACTTAATCCGATTGTACAGCTGTCTTACGTTTTCGATTGCAGATATCATTGACTCACGCACTTGCATACCTGTTTGCTTTTTCACTTGCTTGCCTGTGGTTACGCTTTCCGTAGGTTGCTACTGAGTACACGTTCACCCGTACAAAAGTGCCTTCTTTCTACCTACTGAAGTCGGGATACAGCATTGGAGTCGCAGGCAGGATTCGAACCTGCCCGAGGAAATCCCATTGGGTTTCGAATCCTTTCTAGGGGCATAGCGGTTAGAACTAGGCGTCTCTTCGACTGGTTCAGGGATACTGGACTTCCCCTGGTCTTCACTCATTGACCTGTCAGACCTGGTTGCATCTCATCTTAAGAAAGCCATCCTGCATAGCTTTTTGGATAATGGAGGCACGCAAGCCATCACTGCTCTTCAGGGAACAGCTTAGTGGTTATGGGAAAGGGGCCTTAAATCTTCAAAATTCGGCACGTCGAATGGCATATCTATGGCAAGAGTTCTCATGAAATTGAGATGAGCTTTGAGCTGATTGAAACTAAATCATTAATTTACAATTCCATTAGGATCACATAAATAATGATCGATACCTTTTGCATAGGATATTATGTGTCCATTGCTAATCAGGCTTTCGCACCACTGGATCTGGTTATGGACTACTATGCATTTTCGTGAAAAGATTCTTCCACCTCAACGAGACAACATTAGTGCAACTGTGAGTAGTTATTCATCAACAAGCAATTCAGTTATTTCTTATATCATGCATTTAATTATGGCTATATTCAGTCGCAGGCATTGCTCATGTTTTCTTCCAGAAGACGAATAAATATGTTGAGGTAAACTGCGTAATTCTGCAGCGGACAGAACATTGAGTGACTCTAGTTGTATCAGCGGAAGATTATGCAATTCATGCATTAGCTCAGTTGCAAGAGACTGTTAAATTTTGAGTTCTCCAGAAGTAAAATGAAGGGGTTAGCGTATCTACCCATCAAACAAAAAAGTCAATTTCACTTCGTACCTGCTCGAAAAGTTATTTTTCGCAGGTTTCATTCTAAATTCTAAAGGCTTTTGCTGAGCCATCTGTTTTGCTTGCACCAGTCATTTCAACTTTGTTGTCACACTCTGTTGTCGATCAGGTTTTCTTCATTTTTAGATGATCCGTTGATACAAAAGTCACTTTTTAGTTATCTCCTGTAGCTCCTTCCCGCATACTGATAGTCGATAGGATGAGAAATGCCACTATCTAATATCTAAGACATATTGTAACGAATTACTTTGGACTAAAAATCATGTTTCTTGTAAGCTATCTACCTGTCACCAGCTCTTTCCACAAAAAGGGAGAAAACCAGATACTGCCCGACAATTTTGTTCCTGTAGCTATCCAAAGTATGCATTATTTTGGAAGAAAGGATGATTGTGAATAACTGCGCAATAATGAGCTGATATATGTTTCTTACTAACGGCTATCCTCAAAAGTCCTATTAATGATTGATTTTCAGTCTTTTAAGCAACCTCTATGCTTTTCTAAAGAATGATTTCAAAGTGGGTCAAATTTAATTTCAGTCGGTCATTCTGTTGGCCAAGAGGCTATCATGCAGTTTTTGCTAGAACTGAGACAGCCCATGCTCTCTGTCTGACAACAAATTGCTGACATGCAGTTTATAACAAAACATCGCTAGGTATAAAAAAGAACATAAAGCGACCACGTTCATTGAGGATATCTTCAAACCATGCTTTGTATACGTCGGGATACTGCAATTAAAATTCTGTAAACCAGGTCTGAGTCTTGCACCCATAATCTCATTTAAATTTTACGGAGCAGCTTGGACGAAGAGTCCATTTTTAGAATCACATGGCGATTGTTCCGAACCTATTTCGTCGGTTAACACGGCCAACCTCCGGAACAAGGACACATGGTCCCAAGTATTTGTTTACAATATCAGTAGTATAGTGTTGTATCCGGATGACAAGATAAAATCTCCCCCTAAAGCACACTGCCCGTGTCGCGGTTGTTACTGCTCATTGCGTATGCGTTCCTGGTACTCTACTATCCAGTCATTCCTATATTCGAGCACATTACAGTTTGTTTACATTTGCAACCTCATTTGAATAGTACGTATCATGCATTTATGAAGAGTCCACGTTTAGAGTCACACGGCGATATTTCCAAAAACTCGATTCAAATGAGACTACAGCTGCATACCAAATAAGGTTTGCTCGAGTATACGGTTGACTGGGCAGAAAAGTACCGAGTAAGCATACCTGATGAGCGGCAACAATCGCGAAAACCGGTCGTGCGCTTCCGAGGAAACTTTGTCCTGTCATACGGGCACAACACCATACTATTCATTTCGCAGGTCATAAGCTGTTCTTCTAATAGCTGAACGTGTTTTATTAAATGTTGCAAGAATTTCAAATACTTTTATTCGTGGAACACTTCTCTACCTTCACTAGGCAAATCTGCGAACTCCGTCATCCTCATTTGATGATGTATTGTCCTCACCTTTTTTTATTCATTCTTGTACGTGCTTTTTCGATAGATGTGGCGGTTTGTCTATTGTCGTATATAGAGCACTGAATAATCCTAAACCATAAATTTATAATAATTCGGAAATTGTTCATGTATAAATAAATTGATGATAATAATTTACTTCCCAATCACGTAATGTGACCTTAATAAACTTCTTGGGTCAAAGTTATTTACCCTGCTTGCGTTTATTCTTTTACGTGTTTCCATCAGTTAATTGCGTGTGTTGTTCACTGATCGTCGCTTTTGAGTACACTGCCAAGAGCATCATCCGAGAATGACACATCCGGTTTTGTTCTATGCAAGTGCGATCATATCTTCATTGTATGCTATAAACTACTTTACTGTAGGCTCTCACCGGAAAGAGAAGTGCGCGATGTGGGAGGCAACCGACACTTGTACACTTTTGGTTGGGTCATAAGTGAATTCACAAGTGGAATAGACTTGCGTGGTTTAAACTAACACGAAGGAGGAATTCTAATGTTTATTTTCTGATATGGTTACTATGGAATGTTTTGTTATCCATTGAGAGCTTCGGTAAAAGCGAAAATGAGCGGTTCAGAGTGGAGATAATGTACGTCCAGTATTTGCAGTTAATTTCACACATTAGAATTTGGACTAAAACGAGTATCTGCGTACTAAAAATCAAGTGAACAACACAATGAAACCAAAAGCTAGGCTTCATTTGGTGATTAAATGTAAGATCTGGTGAAATCATTGAATGGTCCTCGTTTGTTTCTCTGAAGAGTTTCGTAAAACTAACTTCTATCGGCTGATTCCGAAAGAATAGTTTATTTTGATTCTGAATCTACGTTCTTATTAGTGTGTTCAGTACTACAAAGCAAAAATTACCGATTCCAAGGAGAACAAATTACTAGGGTATACCTCGGGGCCTTCAACTGTTTTTGGAGAGAGTGAAGCCTGTTTACATATACCTCGGCCATGCAAGAATGTACCTACCATTAGCAACCATGGTTTACAAACAAACCAGTGGTGTTGGGCTTTTTTGCAATAACCCTTTTTATTTACACAATATTTTCTGTGTAACACGATTTATGATTATGCTTCATCTATTCAGAATTAGGCAGTTTGTGTAAGTAGTATGGAATTGTATCTCGCAGAAGAACAAAATACCAAGCCTGTCTACTTCATTTTATGAGGTTCAAATATAATATTCCAATCCGTTAGGATTTTCGTATGCTATTTACGTATGCTGAACAAAAACAGTGTAAATATGACATACAAAGTACCCGAACCACCTTTTAATATATCAAATGTAACGGATTCGTACGGTGAACGAACTCGATATTCGGGAGCATTAAGAGCGCTTGTGAATCATGACCCCGTAGATCAAAAGGATAAGGCCCTTCCATGATGCCTTCAGTTTTGCCGAGCTAATATTCAGACATCTGCTGAACAGGCATTTGATTATACGGTACCTCTGCTTTGTTTGGGACTATCCTCCAATGCGGATGTTCTGTCGAATGCATGCCCATCGTCTACCTTTTCATGCTTCACTGGCACATATTGAGCAAAGCTGGAAGAAGCGACGAGGTGGTGAGGCCATGAAATGGACTAGAGGTATGAAGAAACTAGCATTAGCCTCGTCTTCGGTTGGTGCTTCTCGCCTCTCTAGTCCGGTCCCAAGTGACGATGATTATCGCTGATTCGAGAGATTAAGGGACACGGCTGAGAATAGAAGTTGGTGACGCGAATGATGTGCCCTCTGTATGCCGAAAACCTGTGACCACAAAAGTATCATTCCGATAAACAATAAGACAAAAAATCAGAAAGCCAAAGGTGAAAAGCAAGGAAAACCAGTATTTCACTTTTCATTAATAGTTTCTCTTATTGTATTCTACTTCTCTTCCCCTATTTTTGTAGTTGTGATTGCTGCGCTGGCATCATGCTTGATCTATATATATATATAATGTGTGTTGTATATATGTTTATGTACCTTCGAATGCACTTATGCCGGTTGCTTCCTCAGAGGCACCATGAGCGACACCACTCAACGCACGCCAGCCTGCTTTGCCATTTTCGAGTCGCCGCGCTGAATTTACCTTCGTTCTCATGTCGTGAAACAGCACACAGTGATCACCGCGAGTCGTCTACCATCTAGTAGCTCACGGACCGTGAAAGCCTAAAGGGAGCGATGCCCCAGGAATATGGTCAATAGACGCTGCACAGCCATTGGCTTGCTCAGAGGCAGCCAGTGTTCCGTCACTATGTTGCTGTCTATGACACCCGCTTCTGTTCAGTCACTTAGTTCACAGGAAACCCAATATTTTGAAAGAATTGTGCCTATTTCTCGTCAGATTTTCTACTCAACTTCTCACTTCTCGGGAGCCGGAAGCAAAATATCTAATAGTGCAACATTTTAAAAATAAACAACTAACCGTTCACTAATTATTAATGTTATTTCCCCGTACGAGGGCAGTTGGACTAGGAGCAGCGATCTGGCTGAAGTATATGACAATACTAATCCTAGTAAAGCTTGCGCATGACGTGCGCCACGCGTAAATGTATTCGTTGCACGTTGCTTATTTTTCAAGAAAAATCAGTAAATTTAGGTTTTGTCGGACTGGTATTTGATAATTGGTGTGGAAAATCTCCGACAATTAGCCGGTCTCATATTATCCATTTAAACTGAGATAAGGGACATGTCTTGTCCAAGAATGTTGATGTTTCATTGCTTGTCACTTGCTTTGAAGTAGAACTCTCCCTATGCCTGAAAAAAGAGAGTATGGTAGAGTGAAAGCACCCAGGATAAGCATAGTCGAGCCGATGAGCTTCAAAGGCTTTTTTACGATGTCACTGTTTATTCTACTCAAAGCCATAAAGTATGTTTAGGTTTTTAATTAATATATTGTCTCTTCGTCAGTCAAGTTTTGACCGGCAATATTCAGAATACACCAATATTTCTGCCTGGATGATGTTAAAAACGAACACTGTAGATTCATTTGGAGGAAATGTCATCTGGTAAAACTCTAACCTTCACGGCAGTTGTTTCATCCCATTTATTTGTCAATATGAATGACTAGCTTTCTCGCAGATCATACTTTTGCACTTGTGCAAATTAGCAAAACACTGTGCCAACCGTAGTACACCAACCCTGGGGAACATTTCCCGGGTGATTTGTGGATTATCGGATTCCAAGTTAGATTACCGTAAAATAGTCAACCATTTGGGTCAGTCACTAACAGCACGAGGACAAACAAAAGGACTCCTTTTGTGAATAAACAACGTGGCGAACAAGCTCGTTTTCAGTTATTCGTACTCATACTAATACATAACAATATATATGACTCAAAATAAGAACGGACAATGGCAATCCAAATCTGTCTCTGCATGTGCGTGTGTGCATGTGAAATTGATCACAGTGTGGAATGTTCAAGTGGTTGCACATGTGTTCGGGACCATGACGTGGGCCACGGAAGCTTAAGTGCTTGCACAAATTGTTTCTGAGCGCACAGGGGAGGATTGTAGAGACGAATGCTCACGGCTTCGGCTGTGGCTAAGATGCGACACTTGACAAGTCTTGATTGCTTTCCTCGGACTTTGAAAATGGTGCGAAAAGCGTTTATCACCGAAGACACAATAATAAATGAACTCGTTTTTCTGCGGAGTGTTTTCTTAAATAACGGCTATCCTGAACGGTTTATTGACAAGACGATGCAAGAAAATGAAGGGAAATCAAAGGAGATAGGAGCCGCCAAGAAGATACTATATGCGCGTTTACCGTTCAAAGGCGACACGGAAGCCGAAATTATTCAACGAAGATTATCGGGAGTTATCAACAAAACATTCTACGCTGCACAGTTGCAAATCCTGTTCATTTCCAAACCGATAGTGTGTTTTCGATTGAAGGACATAGTGCCGAATTCTGCAACCTCGTTTTGTGTGTATTCCTTCACCTGTTCCTGTGGAACTAGGTACATTGGTCGCACGACTCGGCGCTTATCCGAACGCGTTCGCGAACACCACCCGGCCTGGCTGAACACGGGAGCAATTAAGACAATTACGAGTGCGGTGTGCTCACACCTTGTTGAATCAAACCACTCAGTCGAGGTGATAAACGCTTTTCGCACCATTTTCAAAGTCCGAGGAAAGCAATCAAGACTTGTCAAGTGTCGCATCTTAGCCACAGCCGAAGCCGTGAGCATTCGTCTCTACAATCCTCCCCTGTGCGCTCAGAAACAATTTGTGCAAGCACTTAAGCTTCCGTGGCCCACGTCATGGTCCCGAACACATGTGCAACCACTTGAACATTCCACACTGTGATCAATTTCACATGCACACACGCACATGCAGAGACAGATTTGGATTGCCATTGTCCGTTCTTATTTTGAGTCATATATATTGTTATGTATTGGTATGAGTACGAATAACTGAAAACGAGCTTGTTCGCCACGTTGTTTATTCTCAATGTGTTCTGTGGGATTTTTCAGACTCCTTTTGTGTTCACACTCATTCCCGACTGACCTTTTTCCATTTATTCCTATGTATATGGTGAGAAGACTTCATCATTTAGTGTAAGGTAATGTATCAGTTACCACTGTGCAATCTTTCTCAGGGATATTAGAAAAGCAACTTTTGTGGGAAAATCTAGCACTTAGTTTGATTAAATCACTTGGCTTCAAAATCTGTTAAAAGAGACGGAGTGCATCTTGATCCAACTACGGTTTTATTCCGGTCTGAGTATGAAACAACAAAACCCGGAGCATTTTCTATGTTTGTCTATTGAAATGGTATGATTTAGGACACGCACTCATTTAGTCTTAAGGATAGCCCAACCACCCAAAATATGAAAACACTGTGCCTGCTTCATATTCCCGCTTCGGAAGGTGATAAATTTATACGCACCGAGTCCAATACCATTAGACTATTTCGGATTGGTTTGTTACACGTCTACCGTGCCGGATTTTTGCTGACCGCGAATATCAAACTGTGGGAATTGATTCCATTATTTAAGACTTCTTTCCGTGCATCGAATTCTGACAAATTCTTTAAAAAACGCGCACATCTTGATTATTTATTCAATTCATATAGTACAGGGTTTATATTGCTCTATATATTTCATTCACTATCACCGTCAGCTAATGAACACGTTCAATGTACTGAGAAGGAAACCAAAAGAAGTTCTGCCGCATGTGCTCATGAGACAAAAAGACAATTTTTCTGCCTCGAAATTCTCCTAACTAGCAGAAAAGTTCACAAAGAATACTACCTATTGAACTTCACAGTAATTTCCGCGTGGAGTTATCCTTATTTACCAAATGTTTTTTGGTTTGATAAGACTGGTCTATGTCCTCCGGTATTACCCATTAGTTCGTTCACATATCGAAATCACAATCATGGACCTATTTGTTACTCATTCATGTTAACCAATCACACTTTTTCATATCACATATGCGCACGTGACCGCTACTGAGTCGTGCTTCAGCTCTCAACGTTCGTTCTACTTTCTTTGAGACGGTATCCACTGTCCACAGTAGGAAGTTTCCTCGTGCAATCGTGATGCTGTTTGATTCACTCTTCAAGATTTCTCCTCAAACTGCTGTTTTAATAAAATTGCCCGGGAGGGGGGGGAGAGACTTGTTTGGAATAGACACAGAATTCATTATTCACCGTAATTAAATGTCTGTAAATAACTCAGTGATGAAACCCATGACAATTCTCTATTTTCCACGGAAGTACATGTGGAACTCTTCACCTTTGCTCACAAAATAAGCTAGTTTACGTAACAAAATCGTCGGTGTTGGTTATCTTACGACTTCGTGACGGCCGTCGGATACCAGCCCTTTATTGATATTTCTTGAGCCATAAAATTTCTTAATGAATACTCCCATTTCCAGAATGCAGCATTCTGTTCAGCTGATAGTAGACAGTTGCCGTGTGAGAAGTATATACTAGCTCAGAAATTCCGGTTGCTTGAACTTAAAAATATTCGCCAAACGTAAATTAATTTTACGCATTATTCTTCGCTTCGTGCTCAATATTCTTCCAGGAATATTACCATCTTGCTTATTAAACATGTCCTTTATGATTCTTGTTGATTTTTCGCCTGTGGACATTGCTTACAGGTTGGGCACAACAAACATGTTTTTGCTCACATCAAAACCGAATCTCTATACTGTTGTTCGGACCTTTTGAGGTCAACGGGGAATACGGAAAGGATTTTTGCAGCAAAATGTAATTACCCAAGCTTTTAAAACATAGTTGCCTTTTGAAGTTAAAGATTTGCGTCTTTGAAGCAGTGTAGGTTATCAATTAAACCGTGAAAGAAAACCTCTATAAACAGGGAATACGTTATCAAATGGCACACTAATAACTGCAAAGGGATGCTGTTCAGATGTGTTACTTTTTAATTTTTTCACACCCAGTTTGAATGTGACAGTAACTTTATCTATCTGGTTACATGGCCGCATGTCTCACTAACGTAGAATGACAGCAAATTACCCAATCAAGAATGTATCACAACTGGCGGTAATTCAGTTAATATTGAAACGTTTGCTGGTAGACTTTTAGCAGACGACAATCACTGAGATACATTTCTTCATTCTTTGAGATGTCCGTGGAAGAGAGTTCAATTGGTAAACCACACGTTGAATTTATATGCTTATTTTTCTTGACAAAATAGTTCGTGGATTTACTCGGTCGTTTATTGAACCCAGCCAACAAATGCCGTGATTAATTGTTCACTGTTGACCTTTTGAAAAATCGTAAGCGGACAGGCAAATTCAAGTCAGTATTTACATCATAAACGTTCGTGAAACTTTCATGATGTAACTGTTTATTCTCACAGACTGTACCAAAGGGTTCCGATAATTGCGGACGCCTCACCTAGTTTCTGTTTCGATACGTCACTTCTGAAGTCACGATCTGCTTGCAAGCAACCGCTTTGGTGTACCTAAAAGAAAGCTTCAATAAACGCGGTCATGAATCACTATATATCTTACCATTTGTCAACATCTCAGGTGCAAACAATTAGTTGCCACCGTCAATGGTCGCGGCTTCTAAAAGTGCTCTTCCATTAAAAATGTCTCCATCAAAACATTCCTCAAAATGTTGATAAAACCTGTTGATGATTTTTCGCTATAGACCATGAATCCTAGAAGCAAACCACCTGCAGATCATGAGCCTTTTACGAACAATAAATGAAATCCTTTCATTATTTATGTTAACGTAATAATTGCTGAAGAACGAATGACATTATCTCATTTATTTATATAATACTTTACGATAGAAATGCAAGCTAAATTTCCAATACTTTTAGTATACTTTCAAGTATCACATGCAAAAACATATTCAATAAGCCGTGCGTGAGAACCATCCTAATTAGTTAACCACTGATCCAAGACACGGACTTGTTTCGTTGTGTCACCCCAACAGATAAATATCTTGAAGAATTTGGCTAATTCAACTCAATTTATTGAAGTATTGCATAAGTTATCAACTAGTTCTGCCTGTTGATATAAAGCTACAGAATTAGATTGATGATAGTCCTCGATAATCGCTCTGCCGGCCAATATGTTAAATGGACGGTAACCAGACAATGAAAGCAATGCTATCACGTTGTTCATTTTGCCTTCATTTGGAAATGAGTTACCACTTCATCACGCCTATGCACACGTCAGTACCGGTTGATTTGTATTTCCTAATGAAACTCGGGTAAATAAGTACCTAAACGGAATGCAAAAAAAAATTAGTTTATCTTTTTGAACTCAGCCTCTTGTACTAGTAGAGGCTTGAAAAAGTATTGGTGAAATGAATTTTGTTGCTTTGAACAAGTGTCTTCCAGCATTCGACCTTCGTTCGTTGCTGAACGAACCAATTTTAGAACTGACTTTTTCCTCCGTTTATGTAATTGAATTACGTACGCGAGCAATGGCATTTCATCCGTTCATCAAAGGTGTACCTTGTTTACATACGTAAATTCGATCCCTAAGCCAAACCAGATAAAATTCTGGTTAACCCAGGCTATTGGGTATGCATTGGTTTAAAGCATGTTATGTGTTATGTAATCCCTTCTTTCACCCTATCCATAGCACTCCCCAGGATATTAGTGTCCATTGTAGTTTCTTATTTTACATCGACAGAGAATAACAACTTTAAAACAGTTGGCGGTCTTATGATTGTAAAGATGAGAACTTCACATTCGTGGTTGTTTTAATCTATGAACAATTTTATTTCATTAGCCGGAAAAGATTCTCAACCACTTTTTACGTAAACAGTGAATAAATTATTAAAGTTCATATATTCAAATGTATATTCCACAGACGTAAAAGTACCCAATGACTTCAAGCTCTGCTTGTTTGGGCCAGTCGCTAAACATTCCGTCGCTCAAGACCCAGAAGAAGCATTAGGCCTTGACAATTATTGTGGATAGGAAATCACAAGCAGCAATAGACGATTGTGTTATTTACGTTATAGGGTCACAACTGCTCAAAAGCGAAAGAGCACTTAGCCTAAGTGGTAATGGACAGTATTGCGTTTTTCGGTCTTTCAAGTCAATATAGTATCAACAACAGTGACGGTCTTAGCTAAGCTTGGCGTCACCCTTAAATGGCAGGCCATCTGCCGGAATATGTCAAATAAACTAATTTGTTCCAACGAGTAAATTACAAAAGTCAATGGATTTCACTTTTTCCGTCATCTTTCATCCTAGTAATTCATCTTTGATTTTCTACATTATATCTTTTTGTCTTGTCGTTCAAACCGCAAGGCGTTTGCAGTAAATTATTTGTATATCACTACTCGCAAGAACTTTTCAATGGACTGCCCTCCCAAGCAAGCAAGTCACTACATGATTAAGCTTTGGTGTACAAGGTGACGGACTGCCTTTATTCAAATATACACAGACAGCTTAACTGTGATAAATATACTTTGTTTTAACGTGAGCGTTTTGTTGGTTAGCCAACGGCAGGTAAAATGTGTGCTCTGATCGTGTATTTATCACCAGTCACGCTTCATAATATCAGTATGTACCACTTAATACGGGGACAGTGACGGCAAAGTTCTGAACACCCAATACGACTGGCATCAATATGTGGACACCAGAATAAACCTCTATGGAGTTGTCCCACACCTTGGTGACCGGGTAATTATTAGTTTCATATTTAACTGCCTTCAGTGCTTTTTCCTCCCCCAACTTGTGAGAATTCGGGGTTGCATTCCATCCCAGTAAAGGATCCTCTTAGACTGAGGATACTCATTAATCTCGGTTAACCTATCCTATAATTTCAGACAAAATCTACTCATATCCCAATCACCAAAAGAAGTTCAATCTCACTACTGAAGTTTTTCCATGGAAAACCTGCTTATTTCCAGCCGATATTTCGTTCCTGTTATTTCATGTTTTCAAAGTTTTCAGAGTGCGGCACTGCCTAATTCCAGTTGATTCCAGAGTCCATCTTTATGTAACCACGAAGTAATTAGGCTCTTCGTTTTCAACACGGCAAATTGTATTTTGGCTACCCAGTTTCCCGTTTCGCAAGGGCTGCATGCAAAGAGCGCACAAAATTTGTGTGAGAAAAAAAAAACTGTTGAGTTTAGTTCATATGAGAAGTGCACAACTTAACTCCCTCATTTTTGTCAACAATCTCTCAATCTATGGAGAAGCAAATATGGAAAGCGAGACGTGTGCTTATTCTGAGGTCATCACAAACATATTCGTTGATTTTGAGTATTGCAGTACCCCAAATGAGGTCATACTAGCCTTTCACCCTGCTGATCTGTCGATAAATATGAGTTTCTCTCAGGAAGGGCAATCAATCAAACCGTGCAGAATCAGCTGAGCCGGTTTTTTGGCTCTATTAATAAACTAATGTGTTGTTGACCACATCTCTTCTTCTGGAGCATGTTTAATTTCCGACTATTAGTGTTTTTTAACAATTTCGAACATCTTTTGGGTTCTTCCAAACTCGTTAGGCAAAAAACTTGCTGGAAAGCAATATCTCTATCAGCCTTGGAACACGTCCAGCGCGCCATATTCCAGTATCTTCAGGGTTTCCTCAATGATCTTATAAACGCTTATTCGTTCAGTTTATCTGCAGTGTAGAAATTTTTTTGTCGTTCGTCGACCATCTCAAGGCGAATTCTTTCTTGGATTACTGAAAATTGGCTACTGTACATTTCTTTCCTACTAATAAGCAGTTTACAAGACATCATGTCTCTTCCTCGAATAACTAGACCGTGCCGGTTGTTTTGGTGACTTGTTCAGCGTGCAAGAAATTATTCAGTTGAAGGACTCAAATAGCAAGTAGACAAGACTAAATAACATAACCAAAGCCCCATTGTATAAGACTAGCGGAATTTGAGCTTTCTGTGTATCCCCTCCAACTTCAGTGGGCTTTTTTGTCTGTCTCGCATGTTTCTTCCGTCTGTGTTTCCGTATAACTTCATTTCAGTACAAACAAAGTCTCTCTGTCTTTTTGATAAGTGTCCAGGCAACTCCCCAATAATCTACACAATTTCCTTCAACCCTGTCCCGCCCACTCTAAAAGGTACTGATACTCATGTCTTGTCTCATGTCCATAGACGTGGTATTTGTTTGAAATATTTTCTACATCTCAATAATTTCAAACCCCATTTTGAACACCAGTAAAAACGGAAGTCCCATGTTTATTATATTTTGTACATCAGAGTGAAATGTAAAACCAGATCAATGGTATCGACTTGAACCCTACCTTTTTACGACAAAATTGCCAAGTCATCTTATTTTGAAATTCTCTCAGTTTGATATCTTTCGATTTTGTAATTAGTGCTTATAAGACGAAGACCAAAATACACCTAAGTAACGGGTTTTTTTCCGTCATGTTTCGGTAGCCCAAAATGGTAGATACAACTTGCTGCAACCAGGTCAAATTTTCATTCTTATTTTTTCATTTGCTGGTTTGTCGTCCATAAACATGACAGTCTTTAACAAATATTTCTTTCATTTCGAGGTTTATATCCCAAAATTGTCGTCCATGGCTTCCATAACAATAAAAGAAAAACAAGCTTTCAAGCAGGCCAAACAAACTGTCACTCTAGTCAGCAAACAAACCCCGTATGGTGAAATCAGTATTTTCCATAACTACCTCATAGATTTATTTTCAGCCCTTGACAATCTGTTCTGGAAACTGGTGAATTCGACCGATTTAAGTGACCAATCTGTTACCGTCCCGTTGTTCCTTTTCGCGCTCATCTAACTTCTTCGAGGGTTTCTTTATTATCCTACCCAAACCTATCAGTGGGTGTAAAACATTCCCTATGGAAAGCTATGAATGGTGAACGATTTATACTGAATCAGAGCAAATATACTGAATCAATAACGATTGGCAAAATCACTTGTGACTCAAGAAGATACGTCATTCAGTGTTTCATGGGATTTTCCGCAGTATTTGAGAAAATATCGCAAAACAGAAAGTAAATGAAGTCAGCCTCTGATTTCAGCTAATCAATACCCCATCAGGAGACATGCCGCTTAGCATAAAGCTTTGAGAGAATTCTAACCATGGTTTATGTCGAGATTCTGCAGGCGTCAGTCTGCTTGTAATAGGTCCGTGCTATAAACAACTCATCACAAACGTACGCACTTATAACATTGCGTGCCGATTGGGTGAAATAAAATAACACCCCGTTACCTTCCTTCTGATTGCCGAATGTAACGGGAAATATTCACAACAAAATTTACTTCCTAAACCCTATCGAATTTCCCAAAGGAGAATATTTCAGCCGCAGATGGAAAATAGTTGGTTTTTGTTCCATGCCAAATTATGTCATAATTAATTGGTAGGATATTGGATTCACCATAGAAAACCGTGGAGATACTGAAGAGTTGTTTATCCTTGTGAGGAATTATCGGTAATGCACATCCATCGAGCCTCCACTGAGGGTCTAACCCAGAGTTAATGACTGCGAATCGAACATCCATCCGTCAGGTTATCCGGGCTGGTTCTTACCAACTTACCGTACACGTACACCACGACAAATAGTGCTCCTCCGTCGCTAAGTGTGGACGGTAACAACCCGTTATGCTTACACCGATTGCCTACCACGACGGAGGATTTCGTTGTAGAGGACTCAGTTCAGAGATGACAATCCTGCAGATAATCTACTGGCTTTGGCTGCTACTTAGGTGTAACGAGTAGGAAATGTAGTTTCTCACAGTGTGATTCATCATGCAGTATCAACACTTGACTCACAAATAGAAACCACGGAAGCACTCACTGTGCAGCTGTTCCATCCTTGTCGGGAATTAGCAACATTGCACAACCACAATTGTTCAATGTTTTAGCGGTTTCTATGGCCAGATAAACGGTAACACTGCACGCTGAATCAAACCACAGGGTGCAGGGGTTGTTTTCTCTGTTGGGTAATATTTTACAGGCCTGTAAGTAATATCACTGAGGTATTTAAGGGTCCACACACTGGTTCCACAAACTTGCTTACATGATGTCTAAATTCACAGTTCACAAGTACAAGCGTCACTTTCATATGAATATTTCCATCACATTCATTTGAGGACCTTGGATAAAGAGTTTATTAGTTTACAAACTTTAGGTGTTCAGAGTTTCGCTAGCATCACAACATGTAACCTGCAAGTTGAAGAGAAAACTGCCATGAGCTATTCTATCTCATGTCACGAGACTCATTACTCTTCATCAGTAAGATCTTTCCAAAAGACAGTTTGATCTAACAGAGTGAGAAACATCATTGTTCGATCTCGATGAACTGTGTCTCAATATCTGTGACGGCTGTGACACTCCCCAGACAAGGTTATTCAAAATTTGACGAAGTAGATATCCATAAGGGTGTGATATATCTTGACCTTTACATCACTGGAACGAACTCACTTGGGAGTTTCTTTTCACTGGTTGGGTTATTTTGAGGCATTATTGGTTAATCGTAGTGAGTACAAAATAAACTGAGAGCCTAAATTAATTGTGGTGCGATCTGACTCTTTCTGTTAGGCTACGTACGCCAGCCTTAGTTTAATCAAGAGCTGACACAGACCAATTTGCCTCATTCGTTGCCATAGTTTCCTGTAATTTTCATGCAAATTCTTCCCTTATATGGTCATGAGGGAATCTTTGATTCTTCTATCGCAGCGCGGTCAGCCGCACTATCAAGTGTGAGTGCGGCTGCCGAAAGGTCGTCCATTCTCACTCTGGCATTATGTTCCACTAGGGAATTGCGAGCAAAATTAAAGCTGTTCATGTTAAAATTTTGGGTAATATCTGCTACTGGAATACAGACCATAACTTACCCGTTGTTATGACACATTTGGCCAAATTCGAGAAGGTAAATTCGTTGCGGAGGGAATACATTTCCAACATCCTTGGAATAAGCCCATGTATCGAACCAGTTGGATATCACGGATTTACGGATTATTTCAACGAAGCAAAGTCTTGCTTGTTCCGTACCAGTACATGAGTTGCAAAGTAAGCAGGCCGAGCTACATGTTTTCTGAAACTTTTCGTGGAATAAATACAAGTGTATGTTCATTTATGCAGGTTGGTTTTGCAAACTGTTGTGAATTACCAAGATACCTTTTCCTTTTGATTGTCAAGAAAGGTCAATGAGTTGAATGCGTCAAGTCAGAGTCAAAAATTTTCCATTCACTTTCAGATAAAGGGATTTAACTTCACATGCTCCTAATACAGCTTGGCCCAAAACAATCGATATAAATCTCACGGTTTGTACGGCTAAACTATATAGAATGCAAAATGTCCGCTTTCATTAATTTGACTTGACTATACTTCACTTTGTCCAGCTCTCCAGGTGCTTCTAGTCATCGAGTGGCTTTTAGGATTTTCTATATTTATATCCGCAGTACATTTCTAAAAACGTTTCGGGACTGCAACGTGGTTGGTTGTTGTTCCAACAAACGATTCTGCAAATTCTGAAGCGCAATCGTCTTGCCTCTGGTGATCGAAAAATATGTATCCCGCTTCTTGTGAAATTTAAATGATGCGCTTTATGCGAGAGCTTGTTAAAGTCCAATGTACAACCTAAAAATAAAGCCTAATGTTCTTCGTAATCTCATTTTGTGAAATGACTTAAAGCAGACTTGAGGTAGAATTGGTTCACTTTTTTTACATGTCAACCAAAACCGGCTGCCCAACTACTTGCCTATTCTTTGGACAGTACCAAAGTGAACGTGTTATTGCGACGCTTACTTAAGTTTGTTCAAACTGTAGTGAACGTAACCCCAGGCATTCGCTACATCGCGAAGGGTGATCTTCCACAAGATGCGGATTCAGCTACATTGGCGGAAGAAGTAACAAAAATTGGAACAAAAGATTAGACATTCTTTATAGGTCTACAGTAACAGTAGAACAAAAACATACTAGGGATATTTTTACTCTCGCACTATTCTGCGTCATTGATAGACAAATCTGGTACTTTTCAGAGAAGTAGATCACTGGGTTATGTTTAACTTCCACTGGGCTTTCTAACTGAGAGAGATCACTAGATTAACTGATCGGTTACCAATTGTTTTCCATTTCAGTCGTCTATGTTTCATTGGGCTATTCAGTTAGTCACTCAGTCTGTCAGTCAGCCTGCTGGACACTGTGTACTTTTGGTATCCACGCCCTTTTTCTACCTTGAGTGAAAGGTGAAAAGTCTTGAAAAATGCAAGTCTACTGTGGATATAGATGTGCAAATGATTGCGAGGCAAGCACTAATTAGATTTGTGAAAATGTTCAAGATAAACACTACAAGCATCATCACTCAAGCCACTGCGATGAATAAAATGACAAATATTTGTGCTGTTTATACAAAGTATGACAAGCTACTTGAGTGCAGTGAAAGTATTCCTGACGGACGGGAACACTTGTTTCCTTAGCTGACTGGATTACAAAAAATGTCATTATATTTTTTGTTATGAGAGTCAAGATTAGGAATCAGTGAAAACCAGTTAGTCTGCCGAAAATCTGTGATTTCACAGAATGTTACAGCCATTTTTGTGTGCAAATTACAATGATCACATTAAGTGAAGAAATCCGTCTGATGTTAGAATGGGAAGCGGCCAACGAATTATCGTACATCATATCCCCATCTGTTCGCTGCAATCATATGCATTCAAGCAGTCCCTCCGATGGAACGACGTACTTGGGTAATGAGCGTATATTTAGTTCATGAATGAGGATTTTTTATTTCGCTTATCTTTCTATGCGGAACAACCGGATATGCATGAAAATAGCATCCTCGACAACAACTGTTTTAGTACCGGTTAGTTACATGGAATTCCCCTAACCAGCTTTCCCAGTATGTCCCAGAAACTGTAACCTCAATTCACTTGGAATTTCCAAGGAAGGTTGCAGTTCGTCTAACCTTTTTCCTGGCCGAGAATGACCGGAGTCATGTCATCATTGCACACCTCTCATCCACCGAGTATGTAGATAAAACTTGGGGAATTAGTGCATATAATCGCACCCCTGAGTGTGATTTAAAAGATGAGTTATTTCCTCTACACACGGGTACCACGGGATAGATTCGTTCTTGAGCATGTCTTAAAATAAATCCAAACTTTCAAATGGCCTTTTGAACAATTCTGCGTGACATCTGAACGCTAGAAAACATTGATTACATGTTATCTACTATGAAGAAGCAAAATTACTTTCAGAAGCTCTATTTCTTTCGTTTTTAATCCAAATAAACCATACGGACGTTGAAAGGTTGTACGACGATAAGCTGTCTTAATGCGCGATTTTTAGTTTGTTCCCCGAAAAGGATAATAAACCCCAACTGGCCTTCAGCTTTTACATGTCATCCTTGGTCCCGAGGACAGCAGAGTGGCAGTGTCTTTTAGAAGCGGACACATTGTCTCTCTTGACTTTTTTTGAGTCGACGCTTGTACGCTCCAGTTATCAGAAATCTTTTTCAGTCACATTCTACAAAATTATTCCTCCTGCCAAGATCAATTAGCTGATAGTCATATTTTGCCGGTCGTAATTAGCAGTTTCTAGTAAACAACATTGACATTTTGGGTGCAATGAATGGCTTGTCCATGATCGAGTCGTTTTGTCAATCTTGTTCACTAATTAAATAACCAAAGCCTAGGTAGCTGAAGGTTTTGGGCAATCGAGCTAAAGCTTTGCGCTGTCCAAAATAACCGTTTCTCCGCTGACGCTTAATATATTTATTTCAAGGACAAAACATTTAGTGACGTGCAACAAATCTTGCAGAAATTGTCCTTTTGCAAAGTAATTTAAGCAAAACTTTAATTCTTTCTAAGCAGCTGGATCAAATTTTATTCTCCTACTGGTAATCAAAACGGAAGGTTGAAGTGTGAGAATGGTTAGAATGTTTCTTGGCCAAGTTGACAGTGAAAGCCGCATTTTACGGAAAAACTGTCCAAACTATACTGTTTTTCAAAAACCAACGAAGTTCTATTGGTGTCAGAAATCGAGGGACAAAATGTTTTCAACCCGCCCCTACATGAAGCGACAGTCGGTAATTTTTTTGAAAGGCTGTTATTGGCAGTTAAGAGAAACAGTGTCACAGTTTAACAAAAGTTCAGTAAATTCCTGTTTCTTTACCTATTGTACGTCACAAGTAGTGCTGCCAGTGGACTCCACGTTCACCAAAATCACTCTGACATTTTTCCTAGCTTTATCAACTTTTTGTTAGTGAAATGATTTTTTTCCAAGGACTAGCTATGACTGAGGAGATGTAAATCATTCTCAATAAGCATGACCAAACTCACCTTGAAAGCCTTCAGCATGGTCATTTTCCTACACGAAACCTGCTTTCCACTTTAAAGAAGAACTAACTGGAAATACCGGTGTTCCAGGTTTCGTAATATCTTAAACCCAAACAACGGAAGTGATTTGAATAGAAGAGGGAGGAAAGTAGCCGTAATTCGCCGAAGTAGGAGACTAATGGATGAGGGCCATATTCGAGCACGGTCAGTATGCCGTTGAATGACATAAACTTTGGTTTAGTGGAAAGTATAACATTTCTGATGTTTGACCAAAGTGAGCTGGGGAAACCCCTACAAATTCATCAGTATTTCTTGCTAAAAGTGATCTGGTCTTAGACGAAAAAATAAATGCTTCGATATTATTTTCCATTGGAAAAACTGGATTTGTAACAGAAATGAATCTGTCGAAGTTTCATTCCAAGTTTGTTGGTGTTACGGAAGCCATCAAAGGTCTTATTACGAAGATCTCTTCTGATCATTTAATCTTTCCTTTTTCGCATTCTGATACTCCAGTCAGCAAGTTTGTAATCCTGGGGTAGTTGAAAATACGCATGGAAAAATTGCGTAGCTAAACCATCCATCAACATAGATCAATGACGGCCACCGATAAATATAGATTTATTTGCATTGTCTTGGTGAAGATCTTACAGAAATTGAGATTCATAACGAAATGCGCTACATGTCAACTGGAACAATGAAATTTCTTGGAGACCAAGAATAATACCGACTAAAATAATGAGGAAAATCTACCAAAAGGATCCACATCGATTTCAAATACATAACCTTTTTTATTTAACAAATTAAGGAGTCATGAATAACTGCACTAAATATATTGATATATTTACCACACTCAAGCTAAGTGTAGTCGAGTATGTACTTGACCTATCTAAAAGTGTCAGTTTTATGTAAACGTTTAGCAATTGCGTGCTTTGCCAATGGTTATAAAAATATACTTAGGAAGGAAGGATAATAATTGAATCCGTATTTGATGTTCGTTAATAAACAATCAGATGAAAAATAGACAATCGTGAGTGACTGAGTGCTTTTTCTAATTCGTTCACAAGGGGTTCTGTGGGACCCAACGGTCCAGCTAGATATGAAGTGGCTGAATCATAAAACGTTGTGTTCCCGGAACATATCACTTTGAGCCTACTCCATTTACGGGAGTGGGATATTCTGTGATGAACAAACTTAGAAATGATGTGGCAACCCAAATTGGGAGATGTGAAACTTCCGCCCTCTTACCTCGAACAGTGTCTCCTATATGACGGGTCTGGTAAGTACATCAGGATACTTTTGGCATTGATCTCTTACCATGTTTAAACTCCACATCATGACTGTGATGTTAAATTACCACCAAATAGAAGCAGTACTCATAAATGATTGTTGGGATTGAGTAACCAATTGGAGGCTTTGAACCGTTTTTGTCATCGTATCAACGCCGTTTGGGATTCATAGCCAACTACAATATCGTCCGCGTACTTAAAATTGAGGGATTTTTTGGGAGAGTAAAGGTTATATATGAAGGAAACAAGAAAATACGGTGATAGGTGAACAACTTCCAACACACCAATGTTAAAAGGGATAGTAGGGGATCTATGGCTACTTAGATACGTGAATGTCGACCGGTTCGTGATATAGCCTCCAAACTAATGGAAAAACCTCCGAGATATCCCTTGCTGATCCGAATGTTTTAGCAAATGCTCTCTTATTAGAAAATTTAAGGTATTCGTATAATCCGGGAAACAGACTCGAACCGGTAAGCTTTCGTGATCAATCGACGGCCCAACTGAATAAATAATACAGTTTTATTCTGGTAGGCAAGTTGGATAATATCCAAAATATCATCAGCGGGACTAAAATAATCGGTGACAATCAGCCCAGAAGTCTTTGGTAAGACTTAAATGAAAGAAACGGGGGCAATTTAAGCTTTTTCGGTGTTCGGTATTGGAGTTATGCAAAACTGACGCCTGGAGTTAACCTTCTATTTTCTGCAAACAGTGAGAGCCGTTGGCAGCGCGTTTTTAAAATAACCTGAACGGTTAACGGGGATTGATTAGATTGATTGATCTGATATCCTTGAGATCACGTTCCTGATAAATGTAATGCAAATTTTCAAGTTTGCAAGGGGTTCCAGGTAATTTGCGCAATAACTCGATGGCATTATTTTCCGGGGAAAAATATCTGTTCACTTCTTCACTATAATACGCTGTGTAATTCGTCTGAGACTCTTGACGAAAAACAATTCCAGACCATTCAGAAGCCGGCGGAAAAAGTTTTGTTTGTATATGTTCTTTAGGTATAGTCTTCTTCGACGCAAAGTTACAAGCTTTATACTGCAGACTAATAGTGTAAACACTATGTTCTTTCCTATATTCTCAGTAACCTATTTTGGTTCTCCGAATCAAAACGTTCACTAGGCATCCTAATCTTTGTTCCTAGACAGCATCTTTCGTAACAAAAGTTTAAATATCTCAACACTGTCACTGTGTATGTCCGGAGTGTAAAATTGATCCAATTCGAAAGAGACCACCGTGACTCCCAGTCAACGAATATTGGTCGCGTCATGCTGCTGTAAATGTGTCTCCTTGACTGGGTGCTTTATTGCTCTTCGGTGATTGCATTTACTAAACATTTTTGAAAGGACTTTGACAAAACAGTGTTCGGAGTTTTTCACGGGCACTCTCCACATCATGAGAGAAAGATGGTTCATTCAGGAAGAAGCAGTCCAGACAAACACCATCTTTTTGGGGGAAAATAACAATGTTGTTGTGGGACATTGGACTGTGGAAATTCAAATCAGATATGTTGAATTTACCAGCCAAATCAAAAGTGAGATGTCCGTCCATTCTATTAGCGTCGAACAGAATCAATCCGAGAAATTTTCTAGTTCTGTGAAACTGCAGTCTAGGGTTAGGTGCAGATTACAATTAGCAATAAAAGAATGGTTGGGGATAAAGCCTGTCTTACATTCAGTGTTCTGATAACAAACATTTTTTGTGTTATATGTAGTGATGCATGCAGATCAATGAAAACACACTTGATACACGTAATTGGATTTCCTTCATGGATACCTGTCCAGCTCATATCAGGAGAATCCGTCAAGCTTCGGTCTTTAATCCTGTACTAACTGATGAAGCGAACGTACTTGAAGAGGAACGACTTTGGAGCTTGCCCATTTCGGAGGCTTCAGTGAGTTGTTGATCTGATACATTTTCGACTTGACTAAACGGATATTAAACGACGGAATTAACGGGAGGCACAGTGATTTCAGATTTCTCTCCGATAGATTAACTTCTCATCCAACACGGGGTTCATGAACTAGTTCGACCGCAGCTTGTGTGGCTTCCTTCACTTTATTCTTCACGGAATGAGAAAAATGCGTAGTTCATTTTAGATCGAGCGGTAATTCGTACGACAGTCAAAACCTGCTGGTTGTACTGAACCACTGAAAACGAAACTCTGACGTGGAACTGAAAGCCGTGAGACCCGATGATAAAATGTGCCAGAGTAGTAACGATAGCTCAGAGTCGCTCGAATGGACTTATGAGTTTTACAAACAGGTGTACGTTAATTGCCACATTCATTTGTTTTGAAAACTCAGATTCGTGTTCCTTATTGGGTTATGGGACACTGACTAATTTTCTCTTCATCAAACCAATCTCGGGTATTTGCTGGGATGCAACCTCTGTTCAGGAACTGCATTCAGTGTAGTGTCAACTATTGATTAGAACTTGGAGCAGACAACGGTTACCATTGCTTCAAGTTCTTTTCAATTGAAACGTATTGCTCTCCACCACGAGTACCATTATTTAACGGTACATGTGTACCTTGTGACACGTATTTTGAATAATGTACTTCCTATTTAGTCTGTCTGTGATATCTTATTAATGCTTCATGTGACTCTCGCGTTGTTCATCACAGAGTTCCGTTGACGAGAGTTTGATATGTCACCATAGAAGCCACCATGTGTCCGCCCTTTTTTCATCCAATTCTGTTCATCAGTGGTGACAAAACAACAGATTCACAGACCGATACTTTTGTTAACCCATCTAGGTCTAACTGATTGTTCACTAATAATGATGGGATCCACCACTGACTTATGCAGTTCAGATTTTCCAAATGGTCTTCAGATTATGAATTTAGTATTGGTAAACAACAGTTTTGCTAGTATTTTGACTCGGCTATCAAAAGGAACTGAAAAGTAATAAAACCCATAGGAAATGTGCTTCTGCTTCTTTAAAACTTACTCATTTTCATGAATATTAGGCTGGAAATTTCAGGTAAAAGGTCAGTAAATCTCAAAAACCTTTCCTCCCTCAACACAGTATGAAAGAACGTTGTGTGTTTTGGTTTTACACTCTGCTGGCGGCCGTGTTTCTTGTGCAGAAAACACAGGAATTTCCTCTCACTTAGGCTAGCAGTACGGGGTAGTCGGCTTGCTGATATTCGTTCAAATACAACAACCAGCCGACTCATTTGGAGAACTTGGAGCTCCTAGTTACAAGAAAAACCTGGAATTGGTAATTCTTTTCGAGATTCTCCGCCATCGTCTGTGAGCGGGGCGGGATGCGCTTAATAAACAAGCGGCTTTCAAATCAAGGATGTAACTGCAAAAGAAACACTCAACAGCGCACTGGATCATTACTTGTTGTACACTGAATATCTTCCTTAATGTCTAAAAACTGATAATAATAGAAAATGCTGAAATACTATTTTGTCATATATATACCGCCTATCGGCTTTGAACTTTTGGATTTAAAAATTCAAGTGGATTTTCCGTTATGAAAGATTCAGGCTCCCCGCTCCAATAATACGTTCAATGGATTTATATGCATTATTGCGAATTCAACTCCACTGAAATCAGATACTTCGGATATTATATTTTGAAACCGATATCTTAGTGAACCCAGCAAATCTCTCCACAGATGGTGCGCAGAGTGTATCGATCTCCACTACGCTAACGCTGGAATTTGATACGTTTGCGGTTGTAACTCGTAACCGTTCTTGATGTGCTTAAAATCGTATTATTATCTTTATTTGCATTTGGTTCAACTTTTACGCGGACAGATTTCGCAAATCAGTCCAGAAAATCTACACTTAGCACCCCATCCATTTAAGGGAATAAAAAAGAAGTGTATTTGAAAATTTGCTAGGAAATTCAGCAGATTACCGCTCCCGGTTCATGGGTATTCAGAGCAGCTAAGAAGCTGCAGGGTTTATTCAGACGTGAATGCGAGAGGGTTTAAATGAAATGAGGGACTTGTAGAAGCAAGAGAGTTGCACTTGGACAGAGGGCTGTCTGCAAGGGTTTTGTGGGCGAACATTTCACATGCCGTCAGGTGTAATCGATACAGCTTAACACATAGCTCATCTGACAGTGTGAAAGATACCTGAGTAATATGAGACGGGCCTTGATCAAAAATCCTAAAATTGTCCTTCAGTAGACCGGAAAAATACACAAAGGAAGGTTGAGGAAAGCAGGAACAACACTGATGAAAGAAGGGGAAAATAGTACTCTGCAACAGAAAGTATAAGCTATTGTATCTGGTAAGACATCCTGTTTAGTTTTTCCTACACAGTTTGGAAAGCGGGATCTTCAGCTCAAGTATTCAGCCGTGACGATTCTCAAATATATAACAGCGCCAACTATAGCTATTGGTCTTGTAGAAATGACAAGTGAATCGAAAGTATGGACTGATTGTTATCGGGTAAGTTTGCACTCAAAGCATTTAGGCAAATTTGAAGTTAAACCAGATCAAACTGGTTGGTCGTAAATAAGAAACAGATTACTGTAGAAGTTACCAGAATCTTGGGTCGCGGAAACAGCTTGACAAAGAACCACATCATCGGCATACGTAAATAAATGCGCTAGTGAATAACTGGTCGGAAGGTCATATAAGTGGGCGGAAAATGAATAGGGGAAAAGACAGCTCCCTCATGCACTCCTGAATTATTCACCAAAGGTTGGTACACTTTACAACCTTGTTTTATGCACAACCAAGCAGCCGTATCAACTAGTTTGTGGAACAGTCGACAGTTTTCGGTTTACAAAGGATGAGAGAAAGCGGATTAGAATGAGTAGAGGAGTCGTCTGCAAAAGCACTTTGTACAGACTCCATTGATTTGTTCAAAAATGTAATCATATGATGGACTACTTAAGCGATAGCATCCACAGTGGGTCTGTTTGGTTTACAGACAAACTCTAAGGGATAGTCCGGAGAGCCCATAGAAGGTAAACGTTTATGAGTGGTACTCAGAATTTTGGTAGGCTTGAGAGGTTTACGATTCTCTGCTCGTGTTCACGAAGGGGTATGGAAGTTTATTACAAACTCTTCTTCTGACTACACACGTATTTCTTCCTGGATGTTATTTTTATCCCAGTGCAAGTAACTTCATTTTTAAGTCGGGTATATCAGTGTAACGCGCACTAATTACTATGGTAGTGACACGTGTATTAATGGTGCATAAATCGTTTATATTCACGAGAAGACTCCTAGAAATGTTTATCGCAGGAGAAAGTGGTCCATGAGCTCCACAATGTCACCCATTTTGTCTTAACTGGACGGGCGAAATTTTCTGGTTTTCAGGGTAACTTTCTTAGATCGAAATAAGCAATCAACGATCAGCACTCAGAAGATAGTGAAATTACCATCCATCGCAAGTTTTTTTCTGATTAGTTAGACAGTCTGATACTCTCCAAAATGTGTTGGCATTATTTGTGATTTGTCCTGCTAGGCAGACACGTGATAAGTGGTTCGGAAAAAAAGCTTGCTTTAGCATTT
This sequence comes from Fasciola hepatica, assembly GCA_948099385.1. Classification (NCBI taxonomy): domain Eukaryota; kingdom Metazoa; phylum Platyhelminthes; class Trematoda; order Plagiorchiida; family Fasciolidae; genus Fasciola; species Fasciola hepatica. Next base: position 30,177,016 of record CANUEZ040000043.1, on the reverse strand, counting down.
ACTTCCCAATGACAAAAATAACCTGAGGTGAATATAACCTTCATAAATTTAGCAATGAGTTTTATTTTGCATTTATCGAATTCCGGGCTTCGAAACTCCAGGCTGATTTGTCATGGTGACCAAGGTCAGACAATTGCAAATGGCGATGGATGGCCGCCAGATGTTCCTTGCCAGTATAAACTTCTGTGCATTTCACAACTCAACCCCGCGTGAAGATATACCATGGAAAAATAAAGAAAAAATCCATTGAGAATAACAATATTTGTTTAGTGAATTTTGACAACACCTGAACTTATGATGGTAGGAAACGATTGAATTTCTGTTTCTTGTACAAGAACCTCCGCCAGCACAGAAGGCTCAGCCACCTGGGTTGCGCAAGTCAGCCCGGTTCGGACCAATCAAGTAACTCATTTACGGAAACATCCTAAAATATCATCGTTCTGACTGATATTCTTCCGTGGCTTGCCTGGGTTTCTCTCGAAGCAGTCAACCGGAAAACAAAAGTGTCACTTTTTCTCCGCCACTCAAGGTAAATCGGTCACACTCCCTTTGTTGGACAATTACACTATTGGGTGTGTTGGAGCGTAAGTGAGTACTTGAAATCAATGGATTTCCTCACTGTGGATCCAACACACGCTTCGCGTTGGGTTGCATGATTTTAAATTAGTAGGCCAACCCATGAACTGACGCTTCTTTAGACTTTTCAGCAGATTCGAAACTGGAAGTGTCGTCTAACTACGACTCTGTAAACATTGCTTTGAAATGTACATTTGCTCAGCTTGCTTCTGGTCCGCGTTTCCTAACCGATTGGTGAAACTGGAGCAGGAGAGAATCAAGAAAGGATGACTCTTTTTCCTCTTTGCTATTCGTGAAGAATAAATGAGAGGATGTTCTCGGGATGACGATCAGGTTAGGTGAGACGCTGACGGAAGTATAGTAACTGGGGTAGACTGTGGCTGTACTCGAATCCAGGACCACAGAGTTCAAAGTTCGTCGGTATGAGCACTGGACTATCGTCACGTAAATTTATCTTGCAAAGCTATCCCATTCAACTGCACTTTAGTTGTAACCTCTTCTAAATTAGTTCGGTAGTTCATAATTTGGAAGTTGTTCACGAAATGACATTAGAAAAAAGCCTCCAGTAAGTGCTGTCGCCTGGCTTAGAGCACTCCTGCAAAAATACGGTTCTGATGCTTATTTTGCCATTAACAAAGATCGTGCCTGAGGAAAATACCTCAGCAAGCCTTTCTTCGAACATATTACCCCAGATTTCACGCTGTTGATGTATATTTAGGAAGAACGACTTCGAAAATCAGCGCTAGTTTCCAGTTATCGTCTTCCTTAGATTCACATTCTCATTGAATAATGTTTACATATATTGATTCCCTAAGATTCCCACCTATTCTGTTTCAAATCCGCAATAAACTCATTTGGTTTTCCTGGACTAAAACTCTTACGTTGTTTTCTCCTGGAAGAAAATACTATGAGCAAAATATCTAAATCAATACTTACCCCGATCTCAAGGCCCTAATTTGAGTACAGTAGCTTGAATGGCTCTCCATTCGGACCGCATCTTGGCAACCTTAAATTCTCTCCCTATTTTCTTGATCAAATCTATCGCACGGTGTGTCATTCAGCTTACCTTTCTTCGGGTTCCAGTGGTCATCACTCTAATTACATAAACAAACTAAATGGATGAAGTTTGCTTGTGTACAGATACAGAGATATGTTCCGAAATAATTCTGTTTAACCCGTTTTCCATCTATCTATCAAAATTTGTGACGAGTAAACATTGTTATCGATATGCTGGTTGCAAAGCTCCGGATTATTTAAATAATATCGTTTCAGGTATTACGTAATTTCGATGCCACCTTCAAACAACATGAGCAAACGATAGTCCCTCTCCATCATATAAATTCAGGAGTTTGATTTGGAATATAGGTAGGGCTGTGGTCCCTTGTACGTTTTGCACATTCATCTTATCCTCATCGAACCGTGCATAGCGACTTTCTGTTTGACCTGACTAATATGGACCTTTTTAATGCATCCGCAAGCGGTTACCGCGGATCTTTCTGTCTGCACTGTCTGGCAAAGTTCTGAGATCTATGGCAGTGAAAAGCGAACCCACACAATCGCAAACTCCAATTTTGGAGCATCTGCATCGACGTGGCTGCCAGCACTGAATTTATTGGGATCTCGTTCAACCGGTGTACGATCGCCTGACAGAAAAGTGCATTGAACTAATCCTGAGGAGCAGCAGCGTGTGCTTCTTGTTTGAGATCAGTTTGCTGAATATTACGGACAAATTGTGAGTCACTTTACTCACCATACCAACTATTACACCTTATTTCCTCGTACCAACATTTGTTAGCTTACTTTTCTTCTTCTATCTTTATCAGATCTGCACGGGGCCATGTGTTGAACACGCATATGAAAGAACCCAATATAAATATTGAAAAACGAAAATGATCGCCTGCGGTAAATTGCGTTTTTCATTGTCGTGCTTTGAAATTAGATTGTGGTTGAAAAGCACTCATTAAAGCCTAATAAGAACAAGAGAGAAAACGGCTTACAGCCCTCCCACTGTAAAATCAGCGGACACTTTCCAGTAGCAATACATTCATCAGCAGTTAAGGATTTTCTGTTTATCTGACGACTGAAAGTGTAGACCGAATAATTCGAAAGACCATTTACCTCAAAGCAACGTAGAGTGGACTATAGAATGCGCCAGTAGCATGCAAAAGAGGCTCGATCAATACCTCTTCCATAGGGCAAGTAACCTTTGCAGTGCAAACCAACTGCCAAAGGTAGAAAAGTTCATGGCCTTAACTCTGTGCTCGAATGGGTATCCACATAAGATCATTGAGATGCACAAGAGAAATACGTCTAATAACCTGCCACCCGACAAGGTACAGAAAAAAGGATTTACTTTTGTACCACCGTTTAATGGTTCAACCGGATTATCCGAAATCTGAGAAATGCACTAAAGAGCACTTAGTTGACGGCGAAATGGCAGATTTTGCACTCCACCACCAAATTATAATCCCGAGCTTGTCCAAAACATTTCACGGACTCGAATGCTTTTCGTTTCACGTATCAGTTCAACTACAGCTTCGGTAACGCCTACACGAGGAGGAAGGATCGGTGTCTCAGTCAAAGAACGGGGGAGCATGTACCGAAATGACTGTTTTAGTGAATGAGTCACCCTCTCCTGGGTGCTAACTAACTACGAGAAACCCGACCCCATTGACCACGAAACAGCAGAAAATCGGAACCCAAAACTTTTAGCCTTCGGTAAAGCTATATTGACAAGTAAGCTTAGACCAGTCTATGCTCGTAGAAAATATTGAACTACAGTGTGGGTTTCCCCTGACATTAGCCAATCATACTTACCGGATCGTGTGACAATTTTTTCGACACTTTCTGTTTCCACAGTGTTGAACTATGTCTTATTTGAACAGTACGCTGTTGAAAAGGTTGAAAAAAATACTTTCACCTCGCAATTTGTCTTTTATCTGTTCGGATAAACTGGGTTAAGGGGACCCAAATTTTCATAGATGAAGGATCAAGTTTATATTTTCATCTTTTGTTGAATTTTCGCCCTTGCTCGGGTTACGAGTCTGTGGGCTTGTCAAATCGCCCACTGTCCAAATAAACAATGCTATCCTACCATCTGATGTGAAGATGCTGCGATAGTATTAAACCGCTTAACACGAGTGTAAGCTGTTCTTTTCCATGATTTTACCCCAATAGGAAACAGTGTAGTCTGAATGTTGCTTGAAGGTTTTCTCGATATGCCCAGCTGCATTGATGGTAAGTAGTATGTTAACGTGCAGACACAGGTGGTCAGAGGAGTACCGGGTACGCATAACTGATGAGAGGCAGCAACCGCGAAACCGGTCGTGTGCTTCCGGGGAAATTTTGTCCACACGTTTACATACTACTTACTATCAATATGAGCGCTTGCACATGCAGCCTCGTTGTTCGTCAGGTTAACAGTGACCCAGACACGAATAACTATGAGAAATCACAGTTGTGATTCATTTGTAGGCTCTTCAATTAAGAGTATCCATTCACACTCTAGACTATTCAAATTAGATTCAAGCGAACATATATATATATATATATATATATATATATATATATATATATATATATCATTTACCTATTCCGCAATTTATCATGAGGCAAACAAAACAAAAAAAATTAAGCGAAAAGATAAATTGATTTATACCGTGCGTACCATAACAATAGGCCAGCCATGGTCAAGCAATTGTCTTCGTGGACTTTGAACAGTAACGACCCAGGTTCGATTCCCTTCACCGTCGAGGACTTCCCCTTTTGGTAGCCTTTCATCAGCCGCAGCCCTTTTCCTGAATTAGTGCACTGTGTTGCAAAAAAATAAAAAGGTAAATAGGAAAGAATACAATATAAAAAGTACATCAACTAATGAAGTTTTGGTAATATTCCCCAGTATTCCCATACCACATATTCAGGTTGTATTCAGCTGTCTCTCCTATTTTGTCTACAGCGTACGACAAAATAAAAAACACTTCAGTCAGCGTGGCCGGGATACTTTTCCTTTGTATTCTTGTAGGTTTTGCACCATTTAAAAGGCCTAAAATGGCATTCTCACAGTGGCCTCATTCGGTAAAACTATTTTATTACATTTGTTTTATTGTATATTGAAGGTAAAGTATTTCAAGAATGGAGACGCAGTCATATAAGGGCTGCCAATTGGGGAAAGTGACGGGCAGCTGGGCAGTGATTCACGCCCTGCACAGGGGGATCAGAAGCCCACCACGGGGACTACCCGACTCCTCATGGAACTGATCCATCCGTATAACTTTAAAATCTCTTTTGATTTCATATCCGGCTGCCGCCGGTTGCCTTTCTCCTTTTTGTGAAATTCTTTAGACCCTACTCTGAATTGTGGCACCATAATTGTATGATAATGAGTAGGTAAAAAGTTATTATTACCTCTGTAACAACTCCTAATGGTCTGGAAGGCGAGGTGGACGTTCCTGGTTCCTATTCTGAAGTATTTCGGCAGAGAGAAAAAAATAAATTTTAAAGGTTTATGCAGTTGGGTTGATTCAGGTCTAACATGGCTTAAGGTCCATTCTATATTTTAAATCAGTCCTTTGATTACTTTGGAAAATATTTTTGAGTTAAATACAATTACCTTGGAAACTATATTGCTCTAACAGAAATGGTCTCTCGAGGAGGGGACGTTCATTTCGTTGTGGTAAAGTCGATGTTTATTTCTTATTTTTGACGGTTGTGAACCTACAGAACTTTGGTTTCTTTTTTGATTTGGTAGATTTATTACTTACAGATATAAATAATAAATGCATCTGGATGATAGATCATTTATTGTTCATGATAAGGAACAAATCTTCTTTGACAAGGATTAAATGAATTGGTTTCTACAACGCACTTTGAAGCCCAACTGTGGTACGCAAATGATTGATCGTCTGTCAGCGCTCCCATCCTTCCAACGGACACTAGTATCCGATAAACTACGGAGAGAAATTCATGAGCAACTGAGTTGTAGCGTGCTTATCAACGTTAACACCAGGCCTGTGGATTTTGTGATTCATTTAAATTGGTTTTCTCATTTAATAACATAGTTGGGCAGCGTTTGGGAAAATCGAAACTTACTAGTGAAATTATTCCCAAGACACAGTTGTAAACATGAGCAAGGACTTGAATATCCTGCTATTCATGAACAATATAATCATGTGACGTAATTCAGAAACAGGCCAAAATTGGGGTAAACAGATCAATCACTCTGATTACCCGTCGTCATGTAGCTTGGATTCCTCCAATAAAGAGAAAATCCGTCATCATAATAATAATCTTTTTTGTGCTTCTGTAAGAATAAGATACCAGGTAAATGGGAATACCGTTAACATATGCATCCAGCGCGTTGATTCATGTGCATCTGTTATTGAGTGAATCAGTTATCTGAACAATTTTGAGGCAATTTTTAATAAGAATAAATTATTCTAACGCCCATTGCACCTAAGCCTTCTCTAGGAGCGGCCAGGAGGTACACACAGGTAGCAATGACCAGTCACGGTAAAATAGAATGACCGAACGCATTCCAAAGTATATACGCGATTTGATGACTCATCCTAGCCCACAAGTCACAACCGCTTCAGGAACTCCGACCTGGGTCATCGCTCAGAACCTGGTTGTCAGTGGTCACCTAGTGGATCCGACGAATGTGTTCTCTGTATTATTATATTATCTCAAAAACACTTGTTGAGGATACCGGAAGCTTTATCGATCGCCCACACCAAACCTTCCAAGTGTCCAAATGCGTACGACCTTCTGCCATAGCCTATCGTGGTTTCAGTCAATCACACAAGCACAGCTTCAGGTCTTACAAAACTGCTTCAGTTGGTCATTTCATTTCATGATTTCACTTCTTCTGCCTGATAACATACGTAAGCAATCAAACCTCCGCTCTCATTCTGGGTCTACTAAATTGCCTGTTGAAATCAGCCAAGTTCCGAAATGAGCAATTTCTCTAATAGAAGCTATCCTAATAAAATGTTATCAAGGTAGCTCATTCAGTAGGTTATAACTGTCTACGTTGTCCTCAGACCTACTGGCCTTCTTAAATGTAACGGCAGAATTGGAAGTCAATTCTGTAGGACTGTTTATCTCGTGACGTCGAGTGATGAAACTCAGACCTGTAAACAGAAGGCTGATTGTACACCTGAAGCGCTTTCAGGGACATAACTCTCTAGTACGGAAATGACGTAAATAAAACGGCTTAGTATAATCTGGAAATGGCTTTGTTCACTGGAAATGGATTTACGGTGATTCTGTTGTTGTGAGTTATCATTAGGCTTATGGAATTTGACTGGCGCTTTCATTCTATGAAAGCCGATACAGTACTGTTGAACTAACAATGTACTCAGATGCTCGCGTTACCAGAAATTTTTAAAAGGAAACACTTTCATTTTTACCGGTTCGTTGTGAACCCAAGCTGCGTTCTCAGTCACACTTCATATTGGTTGCTTCTTTTGGGCTTTTTTATTCCTGATTTGGTACCCGCCTCCAGTTGGCAGCCCCGTATTGAGTGCAGCACTCTCTGCAGTGTTTTGCAACTATATAGCAAAAAAGAAATACTAAGGGGTACAAAATAAAGATAAGAGAAAGATAGGGTATTGGCTTGAAATATTTCAAGCTCTTGTTTGGGAATAAGGTACCGGGAAGATTGTGATTTGGTGTTCTTTTATTTTGTTAACTTGGAAACCTCCTGGACTTTGTCAGTTTTGACGTTTCACAACTGTCAGGTGGTTGACAGCGCTCCAAATTTTTTCGCAAAAATAGTGTTCCAGACTGACTAACACGAACTGTTGCCGTGCTTGTTACCTCGCAACCAACTGATCAGAATGTGTCCGGTTTTTCAGCTACGCATGGACTAAAAATTCCCATCTACTGTATTTTCGGTCAAAGGGTTCGGTGCAAAATTTGTATGAACAACAAAACGTCGAACTGTGTATATCCCTTGCCTTCTACTTCATCCGTCTAGACAAAAATTCCCGTCTGAGGGCTTTGTGACATTTTGAGGGACTGAATACACTGGCAGATTTGACAAATGTCACGTTAACTACGGCTAAGAAAAACAAGTAGATATGCTTAAAATAGCTCTCATTATATAAGGTTGGTAAAATAAGACTGAGATTGCTCAGAATATCAGGTTGTGCTGAGGTTACAGAAAACTCTTTACAACAAAACCTTAATAATCTATTGGTAATATTTGAGACTCAATGATTGACTCCAGATTCGAGTCCTAGATTGGGTCTGGTGAATATACACGGCTATCGATGATTAGCAAGAAATGTGGTTGAAACAGGTATTTAGTACTCTCGTGGTTTTGGTAGTGTGTAGAACATGGGTGCTGCAATTCGCATAGTTATATTATTCGTGTCAGTATATACGTTTATAATGGAATAGCTTGTTACTTGGTATCAACAGTGTACTCAATGTTTAAACGGTTTATAGGACCCAAAAACCCATTGCCTTCTTGCCAGATGTATTCTTTATATAAATAACGATTTCCTCTCTGCAGTACGTCTGTTCTAATGCTTTCAATGCGCGTAAGTGCATTTGTCATACTACCATTTTGGTTTTTTCCAGTTTAAACCCTTGAGTGGACAACATGACTTCCTTGGTTGCTAGGAAACATTTTGCACACAAAAGGTCCGACTAAATTATCTGCCTAGATTTTTCATACATAACTATATCTCAGTCGTGGGTAAGTCCAACAAAACACTGTCCAGTAAACACTTAAATTTTCTGTTCAACTTATAATATGTCATTCCTCAGTAACTTTAGCATGGGTTACATCAGCTTTGTAAAAGTGATAGAACACGTAAAGTCGGAAACAGTCATGAGGAAACTGATTTCTGTTCGTGAAGTCTTTCGATGTCTGCTTTATCGATTTTTGTTCACCAGTTTGGTTAGGTGCGTCACGTGCATCACCTGCTGCCTATTCTTAACGTTCAGTATCGTCAGACTTTAGGAAATTGGTACACGTTTCCCAGACTATCTTTCTCACAGCATCACGTGATTTAGTTCTCCCTTCTCCACGACTGAAAGCTAATGAAAAAGCAATAACAAGTCGTGTTAGACTGCATCAGATTTTGGTTAATCAGGAACATTATTCATTTGAAATAATGAAGGAATACCACTGAACTATTTTTTCATCACCGTCATATCCCACAGTTCAGATTTTGATTAATTGCTTTCTCTCCAACGGTAACGTTGTCAAAATAAAACGTTTCTTGATAGCCAGAAACATGGATTTATTAGGCTAAAGTATTGCTCCAGAGAGTTTAATCGTTGTGGGATAGAACCAATGTTGCAAGTCTCCGTTTTACTCCCGCCTGATTAGCTAGTTCGTTCCAAATAATGACGTGTGATAACCACCAAGCTTATTTTCACGGTGAAATTCCACTTTCAGCTAGATGTATGTTTTAAATGCAACTCTGCAATGAATTGGTTGTTAACTCCACAGACGAATGAGTGAATTATATTTAATTTGCCGCGCGCCAGACAGTTCTAAAGCCAATGAATAACGGTAATTGCTGAGGCATATTTATCTCTTATATCTTATGCGTTTCATCAGATAAGACCAATTTATCACATTTAGTAAGCCTATGTGGTCGGTTGTTGTTAGATCACCTATGGGAGAAGCTAAGCTGAGTCAATGCCTCAAGCTGATGTACCATTGTGTATTACATTAGTGTTCTTTTTTGGGGAAATAGACAAAGCACTGCTAAGTGTAAAATTATCCCTCGATGGAAAAGTGTTCATAAGAATAACACCGTTTTTGGTCGAGCGGTAAGGTAAGGATCCTTTACGGCAACTTGAAGGCGCACATTCTAGGTCGATTCTTTCGAAACACTGGGTATTTTATTCGTCAGCTTTGTGCTCAACAAGTAAGTAATTCCAGTTTTGACCAAATTTATTGCTTTTTATGGATTGATACCCACATTATTTTTTGGTGAACTGTAACGAGTAACCAAGGTTTGCTCAACATATCCATCCTCATCAGACTGGAATGGAGAAACACTTTTTGAAATAAAGAAATTAGACAGAATTATCATCAGATCCAAATGATTTTGATAAATGACTGCTTCTTGGTTGTTTTACTTTATTAGATTGCAATACACGGCCCTTTTTAAAATACGAGAAGAAAAGTAGTTGTCTTGGTCACCCAGATTCTTGATTTGTTCAGGTATTTATCTCATATCTCACACCATTTTTTTAGTTGTTCCTAAAAGTCCACTCAACCAGAGTATTATCAAAACTTACTCCTTCTAAGTACCTTCAGTTCCCTCTGTAAATAAAAAACAACCGCCACAGAAATGACTGGATACAAATTAATTGGACAGTGAAATAACGAGAGAGGTCTGAAATAAATGTGGAGCTAATCTCAGGAAATCATGAAGCGGCGTGGACGATAAGGCTTGCAGGTCGATAACGAAACATTGAGCACAATGGATCAATAATTTATTCAGCATCAGCGTTTGCGGTTCTGTGCAATCCGGCACTGTGACTCCTTGATTATATTTTAATATGAATGACGTAACATCTAACCGTTTGTATTTTCTGATAAACACTTGTTATCATAAGGTCCCGAAAAACCTATCCTAATATATAAAAAATCCCGTTTGACAATGCAATTATTTTTCAGTAATTCGTAACCAAATCATGCTCAGATCACGTGATAGACACGAGACAAAAGATCATACGGATCGACATAGAATAAACAATAATCATAAACAGGTGTTTATCATGGGCATATCGTTTTTGTTGTGATTGGTTTGTATACCGTACGCTTTCTGGGCAGCAGGAAGATAGACTGGCTGTGCTCCGATCAATCCCAGGGTCGTGTGATTTGGACTATCTGGACAAAAGGCTTTTGGGAGCAAAGGTCAGGGGTCAAATTCCTCATTCCAACTGCCCCGATAATCACTAGAATGCAAGGCTGAACACTATTCCACAGAACACGTGATTTTGAAAACCATGTCCGGATTCACATGAAGTCTGTTGTCAACCCGGTGGGATAAAATTACGCTTTTCGGCAATCCTGTCTGTACGTGAATTAACCGGCTTGGGTGAAGCACAGGATAAGTGCCAAATAACTATCCCTCCGGCATTGTGAGAGATACCAGTTTGTCGCAAACCACAAATATCAGCATCTAAGGCCCACGAGGTCTACATTCCCCAGGTTGCATGGAATTCCACAAACCAGTAGCAAGTATTTTCCCTATCCCATCAGTGACAAATTTATCGTACCACAATTTCTCTCATTGGTAATCCGAATCAATTAGATGAATAAGAAAAAAAAACAGAGCTACGCATGTCCTTGAGGAAAAACTTCATTTTTTTAAGAACAACTGAAGGATACCTGAATACAGGATAAAATTAACGTTCTCATTTGAGGTCCACTTTCTATCCAGAAATGGGCTGCTACTATGAACCTTTGACTTCATTGTGAATTACATTGAGGAAAACAACATGAACATGAGATTGCCACCGAAAGGCTTGCAGGAGCTCTTGCTCAGATGTATATTTATTGTTCCTTTCCCAATTCACAGAAGTCTGCACAGATAAAAATGTGTGACTGTTGAAACATCTCTAGGTTCATTCCTTGCAAGCAGTCCTTTCAAAAGAATAAAACCAAAGTCTACGAATACCATTTTCAAACAATACTGTCCACCTGTGGACAGCATATTTTGTGTAGTTGAAGCAGGTTGTAACCTAGACTCCGTAAAAACAGCTTTAGGCCGTGAAATCGATGTACGTCGCTTTGCAGTTGAATAAGAAGTTAACAATGAACTATCTTTCCTAAATAAGACTCTTTTGAGAATGAACGTTAGTCCGATCCAGAGAGGTGCACCAAAAACAAACATGATGCGGTCAGTTTTGAAATGTTCACATTTTTTTAGAGTTTAGCTGAAGCGAAACTTGGTGAAAGGCTGCTCTTTTGGAGCGAGGAAGCTTGCTCTGGGAATACTGTAGGGAAAGAACCGATGATCATAAGCGGTGCACTGCTTCAGGATGCTATACGGAGTGGACTATTGAAAGGAATATCGTCGAAAATCTCGGTAGAAACCAGAAAAAAGAAAAAATTTGTATTAGTTTGCCATTTACATATGATACCAAGAGTGAAATCCCAAACCGACGATTTAGGTCAAAAATTAAAAAAGTATTTAATAATGCCACATTACCCTGCTTCGTAGCACATCTCATATTTGAATTCAGAATGGATAGTTTAAAATCTGTGGTTTATGGCAGCAAACGTCTATATCCTTATCTTACTCAACTTGATATTTCGTTAGAAATGTAGTGGGAATGAGGATTACAGAGAGTGAAATCAGTTTAGTGGTTATTCAGTGTTTTTCTGAAGGTAGGAAGATTCTCCGGTAAACAAAGTCTCAGGGTTTGGTTTTGACGTCTATAGCTAACAAAAAAAGAAGTGGACCCAAGCACGTAATAAAATAATCCCATAGAGTTCATTACCTAATTTGTCACTTCTCAGATGACGGAGAACAAAGTCAAGCTCGATCAGATTGGGCAAGTTGATAATATTTCAAAATTCTTTCACCTTTCCTATAGTCACCAAATTTTGGTGGAAAAATATTGTTTTTAATTAGTTCACACCTTGCACTTCAATTAATACGCGGTGTAATTAGTTGGCCCACAGTACTTTGCTCTTTGGTTCATTCTTTGACCATTTTTGTGTTGAAGACAATAATCGGCTTGGGATCCCTATAGGTGGAGATAATCTGACTTTCTCTTGGACCACGAACGTTTCCAGCTTGTGGCACCTTGTGCACGAAAAAAGATCCACCTGGTCGTGGTGTATACCATCAACATTGGTCGCTCGCTTCCCGTAAAAGCCAGTTCCAACTAAATGTGGCCTAGTTTTCTGATTTCCGATATGGTCTTTTCCCGGCTACTATTCATTGATGAGAATGACATTTGTTTACAGTCAATGAGCACTACCGTTTTGGGGCAAGCATGGCCTTTTTACCGATTGCCTACCTAACTAAATTCGATGACAAATATTAGGTTACTTTGCGGGAGTTTACAACAGAACTGTGAAAAACGCTCCCATTTTTCATGGAAGACAACCATTTAGGAATTAAGGGTAGCAGTTTTCTACGCTGATATGCTTAGGTTGGCCGGAAATCATTCATCACATCAACTTGCACAATAATCAAAAGCAAACATAAAATCACATAGAGATCTGAGAAAATAAATCGAAAAAGTTGTTTCCCAGGAAGAATAGTTACAGCAAGTCGTAAAGGTGTCAGAAGTTTCATTTTTCCCAAAAGAAAAAGAAGGTGGAAGCAAAAACCTCGGTCTTTATGAGAGAAAAGCAATCATTCGCCACTATTATCAAAGATCATTGATTGCCCTCTTCTTTCCCGTTATTATTTTCTTCAACCCCTACTTTGAAATTTCTGCAAATTCTTGAGAATTTATTCATAAAATGCTCGACTATTCACCAATAGAATCCAAAGAAATGAAACGGCAGAAATCTATTCCCCTTTTTTTCTTACTTGTGCTCGGTTGATTTCGGTCACCATGGATTCACTGAGGAGCGAATATGAATCATGTATGCTTTTAGCGTAAACAACCGGGCTGTCGTCGATTCATCTTACTTCTACGGTTACTTTAGAAAGAGGGGATTTATGGGGGCTTTTATCGTTCCACTGTACAATTTACAACTGAACGTGAAAGTGCTTATTCGCCTGTATCGATTTTTGTTCCCTTATCGTAATTGTTCCGATGGACAAGGAATTTACATCACCCTAAGTGCCCAAACCTGTCCACACTATTGCTGGAGCGATTAGCCTAAGTCAAATTGCCCAAAGTTGGGTGGGCAAAAATGAATGCAGGTTGTCGAGTCATTGAGTTATTCGGTTGACAAATTCCGGGTGAAGATATATATGGGGATTGAGCAATTTTGAAAACCCCGTCTGAAAGTCCACGTTCAGTGAAATTGTGCCGAATCGAGTTGGTCAACGTCAGAGATGAGTCATGGACAGTTGTATCACGAATTTGTAAACAGAACTGAAGATAAGATTTACCATAACAATAAGTCATGTGGTCAAGGTGGAGAACTACCTATGATGATAATATCTGAAAAGTTAAAATATCTTAGACACAAGCGGAAGCTATCGTACAAATGATTCTTACGCTGCCATGAGATGCTTTTTGTATTATTTTCTTTTACTATACTAGTGATAACGCCTTTGATAAGAAATATTTGGAGTGAAATCCAGAGTCCGTTCATCCATATGTGAACTGAACTATGAAAGGCCGAGTAGTATGCGTATCAAACAAATTTGAGCATTCGTCGAGAAATACTAAGATCTTTCACTTGACTAATTTTGTTAGTCGAATATTGTAATCAGTAATTTGCTGATTTGTCACCTCGCCCGTTGATGGATAATTGCATCAGTTCCTAAATGAAGCTTAAATTTTGCATAACTAAGTAGATCGTGAAGAGGCCTCGCCTTTTTAATCATCACGCATTTTATATCTCCAGGATACATTGTCGAGGGGCATTATGCTTCATAGCATCAATATTATTCTAAAGCAAGTAATTTAACGGAACTTTTTCTTGAGTTTTGTGCAGGCTTTGATAGCGATCGCAAATTCTGCTTCGCACATTACCGTATTACCTACTGTCTGATGCAACCAATTACGGCTCTCTTTGGACTTAGAAGTGTGCACAGCGTTTAGTGTCAACCATTATCCAGTCTAAACTGAAACCTCTCTAGAACATCAGATGATACATCTAATTAACTAATACAGGAGTATAGCCTGCATTAAATCCGATTTATTAATGTACTTGCGAATGAATATACTGGAGCCGAGATAAGTTCAGAGTGTACCAAAAAATCGATGCGCCATGTGATATCTTGTGTGGAAGCTTTTATTGTTCGACATCACAGCGTTGTCGGAAAAGATCGTAGTCAGTGCACGTTTCGGTTACCAAGGATAACCTTCTCAAGACCAGTTTGCGGTCGAGTGTACACAGGGATTCTGAAAGGTTTTCCGCGGCAATCAAAACTTTCACCGACTACCATCTTCTCCAAAAATCTGTGTTACCAAACAATAAACATTTACGTGGAACTAGAGAATAATTCACAGGAATCACGAATAAGTTCAATACAGTTGCATTTTTTGCTCAAACTGATGATTTTCTTGAGCTCTGCTTGTTCAGCTTGGCGCATAAATCGCAAATGTTCCATCATCTGTCCAGGTGCTTTGCATCTATTTTCTTCGATTTTGACCTCAGTTTCAACCTTCATCACACAGTTGACCTGGAAAGATTACGGTTAATAATTATCTAAGTTATATGACATTTTACCGTTGCATCCGAATTTAAAATATCGAATTCTTGAAATTCAGGCCCTTGTTTTCATTCTGTGAAGCTTTATTTTGCAAATCTTCATTCACTGGGTTAGCTGCTTTTGATTACAAGAAGTATTTATTTTCTTGACTTGTGACCAAAGAATAGTTTTTTTCTGTCGGGTTTGTTCCCTTTCCCGCTTAGTTGGGCTTCTTGCGCTTCAGCGGAATTCCTGTACTATCCAATTTATTGAAAAAGTAAATTTCTAATGCCAGCCGTTCTTCGGTAATACCTTCGAGTACCGTTTGTATGCTGAGTCTTGAATTTCGAGACGCACGCGTGCTGAAACTAGGTCAATTCAGGTCCTGGAGAACTGAAAAAGAAACTGCTACTATTATCGCATTTCAACCGTTTTTTGTTCACTTATCTACTGGCATCTTCTGCTATCTTTGTGTCTGGTTTTGTCTGCAATGATTCTTCTCTTTTCGGTTTCCAATTTAACTCTTTCAGTTTTGCTGTTTTCGTATCATTCTGATAAAATTGTGAGCTCGTCTGCTGTTTAAAAGTTTGTAGGCTTCTCCCGATCATTTCCAATGTTTTGGTCGGTAGAGCTACCTTTCTGTCAGCCTGTACTTTCTGGATCCTCTTTATGTTCTGTATATGGCTCTTCTGATGACCGTTTCCACCCGATAACTCCACCCAAACATCAAGAATAGATATTTTTTCTTCATTCCTTCGTCCCCTGTTTTTCTGCAATGTTCCCGAAGATACACTAAGCCTAGCTCAAGGAGATAGAAGTAGAGGTATACGAACCAAAAGATGAATTTTTGATGTAATGGAAATTCTACTTGCACTTCCCGAATCCCTAAGTTCAGCTCCGTGAGCAGAAAAAGGACCCGTGATATTCCTTTTACCGGGCAGATGTTCTACCAACCCAGCTATCGGAGTACGGCCAGTCGGAAGTGAATAACGATATCCAATGATGAGCGAACCACGGTTTCAGTAATACACAGCAACTATCCTGAGTCTCATTACTGAGCCAAACCGGTGGTCAAGTGGCTTTCCGATTGTGTAGGGTTTGGACTCCCTGTCCCCACATTACATTCATGAATAAATTTATGAATTGAGATAAACTAGTGAAACTTGAAATTTTTTCATAATTACTAACCGGAAGATTTTAAGGCTATCTGAGAGGTCAAGATCAGAGACGAGTTCAGTGATTATTTAAGTATAACCTATTACTAAGTCTGTGAACTGCGCTAAGGGAGGTGAATCTGAGCGAGAAAAAAAATGAAACTTGCTGGATTTTTCTAGGAGGCTCACCGAAAATACTCTGAAGATGAACAAGCTGTTGCTGCGTGGTATGCGGCAACATGTAATGGCAAACCGTGCATTTTTGTGCTACTGTCTCTGTGGTACGGAACTCAGAACTGTTGTGTCCATATTTGCGTACTAATCCATTTTCATGTATTTGATCATTCCTTTTCGTTGCTATCATTGAAATTTCCCCTCGGTAAAGTTGGAGGAAATTCATTTTACCCGAGGCAGGACTTTTGTGCTAGATGACTGATATCCTACATATTCAATGATTGTGTTTTCTTGATTATAAAAGATCAAGAATATCACGTTTTGATTATTCTCTGCAATTCTCATTTTTTCACACGTAACTCATAACTAGCTCTTAATTGCCCAGCTGACGATTAGGATGGCATTGTTTGACACTTTTGATTAGTTATCAATGCGTAAATGATAAATGCATGATTTGTTCGGCTTTTCAAATTGATATCTTCAACTCAAACAGTTAATCAGCTCTGTACACTTCCATTTTTCCTTTGTCTTCTTTATTTTGGTCGTCTCAACCCATACAACTGTTAAAATGGTTCCATTATTCACGAATACGCATACAACGTTCCGATCTCTTTGTACCCGTATGTCGCATTCACTGAAGCGAAATGCCGTATGTCACCGTAGGTGAACACGGTGGGATGTATTTATTCCATGCTCATCGTACTCGGTTGATACTTACCGGGGAAATTCAGGTTTGGTCTTGCAGTTACCGAGAACAAATAATAAAGGAGTACTGCATAAAATCGTGACGTAAACTTCTGGAATTAAAAAGCATGACCGAGTCCTATCAGATGAGAGAAAAGACAGAGGACAGTGATACTGTCATTGAAATTCATCACAATCAATAAGCTAAAATCGATCTCCGAATTTATGGTGGTCGTATATCCTCCTGAGAATAGACGCCGAGTGAAAATGCACTGACGAAGGTGCACATAAAATGCCAACACTGAATCCATCACCACCGTTCTATTTGGATTCGGGTACAAATTGGTATGCAAGCTGAATTCTCACTCCCTGTCAAATGCACTTTGGAACTTCTCAAAATGGGTTTTTTCCTAGTCTACCGGAGACGTATTCAGTTGATGGTTTTATGACTGTCAACATAAAAAACTCTGTTGGAATGCTCATTTGAAAGTTACGCTTAATTTCACGAGAGTAAACAGAAAAAAACACAGGAATTAAGTTCTTGGAATTATGACATTTTACAAACTGCCCGCTTTTGCTTTGATACGGTGTCTCCACTTAGGAAGAAATCTGTTTTGCTTCGACGGGGGTAGTGTTTGCATCTTTTGTTTGCTGCAATCAGGTTTATTATTTTTTACCACTAAAGTAGAGACCATATTTGCTCATAAGGTGAAAAGGTCGAAAAAGCTGAGCAATCAGAACGAGCACACGAGGTATATAAGGTTTTAAAATTCACCTCCATTGTGTAAGTGTCCGAATAACATTTAACGGTCGATATTCTCCCAAATGATCACTTGTCGCCGATGCTGAGGATGCGATATTGAACTATTCAAAACTGATGGTTATTTACCCACCCATTTGACCCCCACGTGTTTTTCCCGGGGCAGTGGGCTCCAAGTGCCTCAAACAGAATTTCCGGAAAGCATCATGTTTGATGGCTTTGTCCAGTCAGTAGGCCGCAGCGGATCCCTTCATAAAACAAAAGAAGCAGTCGAATCATCTTCACGACTGAATACTTTCAGTCAAGTTTGTCCTATGAAATATACGTTTATAACGTTTCTGAATTTGTAGTTGTTGATATATACTACGAGAAATAACCAAACCAGTGTTATTATTTTTCTTGAGTCTTGATATTTTACCTAGTCTCTTGATAACCAGCTTTGTCGTGACTGGTCATACCATGCCTGACTTTAAATTACAACGAATTTGAATTTATTTTCCATAAAAACGATGAGAGTTATGGCCGTATCCGCAACAAAATTTGCAGTCTTACAAACGGAACAAAGCTTTATAGAAATCAGGTTGCATGAACTATTCTCATTTCAAGTTTGCAAGAGTAAAAGGTCTTTATTCAAAATCCCATTGAATACAAGAGTGTGACAAGTTAAAAAGAAATATTTTGCGGAGTTTTTGTTGAAGATGAGTGACGTGAGTCAAGAAAGTTCTAGCGTAAATATCGACTCAAGCATGATGTCGTCATCGCCGCACGTGACATCACGGACTTAGCTGTTGGATGACTCATAACTGATTTGAGAATCGGCTGCGTTTAACTCTTCATTCGGTTGAGAACAGGTTTTGAACAACCGCAGAAGCCAAATATTTCGCATTCCTCACTGTCCTGTCGGTGTCATCTCTCAAGCAAAACTTCCCGGTATGTGCTCCAAAGTATGTTTATTCAAGCAGCAATACGTTTCTTCAGTTAAGGCTTTGGTTATACTGAAAGCAAATTATTGGCTTATGTATGAGACTGGTAGATCATGAAGACTTTTGTTAGGCTTTGGAAAACTAATCTTTTAAAAGTCGTTAAATATTGCGAATGGGAAGAAACGGATTGGAAAACTGCACTTTTAAAAAGCGCCATTCGGCTGATTAATCTTCTTACGGTCTAACACTGGTCTTAAGACGAAGCTCTGCTTTCCTGTTTGAAAAAGACAATAATTACTTATCCATCCATCTTTGCCGATCTTACGGTTTTCCTTTGTTGACGGAAAGAAATAAAAGGGAGCCCGCTCACGAAAGCCTTCAAACTCTACTTTGACAAAAATACCAGCGAACCCAAGGTAGAGAAACGATTTACCGCGACTGTTTAATTATTCAAAAGAACAAACTTCTCAATGGTAAACCCTGTAAAAACCACCAGTCACTCAGCATAGGAGAACATTTATTCACATAAATTTATTAATTTTCATGAAAACGTCTTCAGTATACTTCACGTTTTATCGGCCGCTTTATTCAAAAAGCAAACTTACACCCAGTAAATTACCATTAGACAGGCCACTCATAAAGTGCTTCAAGCAGCATTTCCCGGAATCAGATTAAAGAGAAACTTTGTATCGAATGAATTACCTGCCGTAAGCGGTTCCATTTAAAGGGCGTTATAAAATCCAAACGAACCGAACTGCAAGACTTGGTTTCTTCAGCTGAAATACGGAGTTTTCCATTCAAGAGAATGGTTGGCAATGTAGCTATTGAGTACTTTCTATATGCAACGAGTTAGTTGGCTATAATAGGTCTGTCAGTGGATCCGCTTCACGTTTTTTTCAATTCTATGCACTTCACAGATCTTATTGGGTCTTACTGGATCTTTGATCATGAATTAGTAAAGGTTTTCAATATTAATGTTAAAGATACATACATTTAACTAATTTCAAAGTTGACGGAGGCACCGGACTCTTTTCGCAGTTTCGCAGCTTCAGTTATAAAACGGTCGACCCTCAAGACCTTTGAGGACTTTATTATTGATTTTTCACGTATTTAAAAATAATTCCTCCCTTCAAATTTCCTAGGAAAGTACTTCTTGCATACGACTTAAAACTATTCATGCATCACCACCTTCAAGAAGTCATCCGGTACGTCCCTTGGTTTTCTGACTCCATTCTTATGAGTACCTGTATTTTTTTCGGCTACATTAAAAATTACTTAGCTAATAATAAAAGCAAGTGGTGCAAAAATTCATGCCGTAAATAGACCTGGACTGTACGATCACCTAACAGCACGCTGGATTAGTCAGAAATGAAGTCTGCCTAGAGAAGGAATATGTTGCGTCCTACACTTTTTCAACTCCCTTGAGAAACAATTTGTAATCTGCTTCTGAGAATTTGCAGATTTCAAACACGTTTCATCAGTGTAGCATTTTCAGCAAACATAGGGAAGCCCTATCCTGGAATATACCCATCGACCGACGAAAAAGCTTGTACCACGAAGCAATTTCTTCCTGTTACAAATCTTGTCCCTATCTTTGGATGTCGCTTCTGCAGATGTCTCAATTAATCCTTTGAGATTTATCCGGATAGTGCTATAAGGTCTGAATGAATAAACTACTGAACAGTTTTGTTCATTAAAATAGGTTGCTTCTGTTCTGTTACACAGAAAAACATGAAGTAAATAGCTATTGATTTATTTTTCTTCAAATGTATAGAAATGATATTCCCTGTGGAATCAGTTTTTTAATCATTACCATTCATCGATTTCATCCGGGGTTGCCATGTTATGAAAAATAATGAAACTTTCAACGGTCAACTGTTACCGGCAAAAATAGGGTTCCGAAAACATTATTCAGACCTAAAATTCTGTAACTTTACCACCTGAACAAAGCTGAGCATAGGTGGGGTTTTACTTAACACCTAAGACGTGCTCAAAATGATGACGTGATTATGCAACTTGTGAGGCAGCGCCTCATGTTCTGAGTAAAGTAATGGTCTTTTGGAGTATCACAATTCCATTTTGTAACTCGAGGTTTATTAACGACTTTCTTCATTGATACCAGACAGAGAACAATCGCATGCACATTGGAGCCGGGCTTTTACATCGCAATTTTCTAGGTTTAAACTGAAGGATTGAAAGAAGCTTCTTTTTTACTTGAGATCATGTCTTCGTCCCGGTGAAATTGTACCTGACAGAAACAAAAGAATAAAACGGTGCTCTGTTGTCCCTTCGGAGACCAGGTCATCGGGAGTGACTCTCGATTAAAAACCAACCATGCTGCTTTCGTCAACTGGGCACAAATATTCTACTCGAAATCCAAGAGCATCCATTCAGTCAACCATCACCCCTTCCGTCCCTTCTATTTCATGATCAATTAGCAAAAAATGACTGGCTTCACACCCACTTGATGTTCCGGAAACTTCAAAGTTGCAAAAAGGGAAGTTTTTCACGTGGATTCACTCAGCCGTTTTAGTGTCCGATGAGATTCTAAACAAGGGTATGTAACCTGTCACTGGCTTTCTTCAGCCAGCCGGGGTGATCAGTTTCATCGACTGAATATTTTCCAACCGATTCCATGTTCACTGTTCGTTTTCTGTCTGGTTTCTTATTCCGTTATCTGTTGTCCACATTCTGCCTTTCGTACCCGGAAACTCGTAAACGAAATTTTGTGTGTATATTTATTACAACAAACTATATTATCCACTGTAGGATAGTACGCATTTTTAAATTTGATAATTTTTTATGAGAAATGGATGAAATGTTTTACATCTAACTCCCGGCACAGATGTTGGCTAGATTTCTCACTTGTTGGGCTTTCCTGCTTAGGGTGGTACGCATTTTACAAATACTGGTTGCCTGTTTCGGGCCGTTTTGATTGCGGTCTCTTCGTAGGTTTCTCAAGGCACATCATGAAGCCCAAATATGAACATTGGCAGAGAATTTCGCCATCAAGAACCTTAGGTTCTGCACGACAATTGCGTTTAAGGTAAAGCTTGAATACCAAAGTTCATCTTTATTCTGATATGCCGAATTAGAGTTGGGGGGGCTGAAAATTGTTACAGTAGTTTGGTCTTTTATTCTCTGATAGACTCCTGAAGTGAAAGCAACATTAGAAAACCTTAAAAAGTACGAGGCCTTCCTAATACTTACTTTTGCTTTATAAAGGAAACGAAATTCCTTTGATCTCATATTTTTGGCTGCTTGAATCTTCAAACAGAATCACTGGAACTTAATTTGCACTGTATGCACGATGAAGCAGTTCATACAATCTTATTCGATGATGTGCAGTCAATCATTGTTATTGTTCCATCTCGGTCAGGAGTCATCTGTCCCTCAACTAGAAGCTATCCTCTTTTTTGGCACGTTTGCAACCGCTTTTCATGGTTTCACGTAACATTCCCAGTAACCAACCAACTAGTCGTTTTCTTATTTTCTCTGCTTCTTGCTCTTCCTTTGACTCCCTTTGGCTACGTGAACTCTTAAGCCCTGTCAGTCTTTCAGCTTGCAATACGGTTTTTTTGGTGCAGCAACACTGCATCTTGTTATTCTACTTGCATCACACCGCTTACCCAGAAGTTCTTCTATTATAGGGAGAACGATCCACAATCAAGACTCGACTAAAACGACAAAGACAGCGGCTCGATAAACATCCACATCATCAGTCTTTACCGAAGCATACAGAAGGAATGGCAGGGACGTCACGTGTGCTAAATGCAGACGTGTTCCGCAGGGCTTAAAAGCTTACGATCTGCAACGGCTTGAAGAGAAAGAAGATTGGATGAGGCGAAGCTCATCGAGGATATACGTAAATATCACCCTTTAAATCAGGTAATATCGGAATGGCTTTACACAACCACAAATGCCTCTTATTTACTTGTGTAGTATCGTGTAATATGCTCGCCATGACAAAAACTTCATACATCTGCACTGAAAATATAACCCGATAATTAGATGAGCAAATATCTGGTACTTTTCACTGTGGTCTTGCCAATAATATGATCCGGTTTGGTTATTGCCTGCAGTGACAAACCTTAAGTTATTCACATTTATCATCTTGAATTCACCCTGCCTCCGTTTTGTCTTACCTTTATTGTGAGCCACTGTTAACCGCCGAAGGTGCAGTGTTGTGGACACGAAAAGATACGATTCCGAAAACGGATACGTATGTCAACTAATCAGTTTTTGTGCACTTAGCTCTGTCTGAGAGTCACATTTAGTTTGTACTTCGCACCAGTGATTCTGATTTTCTTGGATGAAATTACCTTCATTTATTGGTTTAGATGATTCGTTATCTCGATCTTTTTACCACGGTTTATTTGGCACCGGTGTCTATTTGTTTTGACTGACTCATGGAGCGTACTGTCTCTTTCAAATCAATGTATACTCTCGAACCTGTTGTGAATGCATCTAACTTTTACTGGACTGGTAAAACACGGACCAACTAAGTGCCACTCTAAACAAAAGAAAATGGAGGACAACACTAGTATGTCCTTGTAGTTTACTGCTTCTCTCCTTTTTCGTACTGAGGGGAGGTGCGCCAGTGCTAGTGCATAACACGTTTGCCAGTTAGCTTCTTCCTTGTTTCGTCCTGGTTCATGCTGATTACTTACAACGGAAAAGCAACGGTAGAATTTTAGACCTGATACGAAGACTTTCATGATCACGACTGACAAAAAATATATTTACCATTTACGTGACACGTGTACTTTCGTTGGATACTCTTTCTTCTAACTACTTTTTCCTATTTTCGCTTTTAGGACGGTACTCAACTCGAAAGGATGGAATGGCTACTCATGAGTAGACTGGTCTAATCACCAAAACGATTTTCGATGATGGGCATACTTGGAATTTTGGCCATTATGGTTTGCGTATGCAGTCCATCATTATTTATCTGATTTATAAACTTTCACGGGTGAATCACAAATGCGTACCAAAAACCACCTTGTTGCAGGTAGAAACTGACCAAAGTATTAGCTAATTTTCTTCATCATCGTGACGTCAACTATGTCCAGAAAAATAATACGAACTGTAAATTTATTTTTCAACAAGAGTATACTTTGCGATAGCTTATTTTTCAATAAGTATTCCTGTTTCTTTTTTAAATGTCCATGTCTTATAAGTCAGCGGTCATACTGCTCGAGATATAAACCATTTTACAGAGAGAAGAAAGTGGTGTTTCTGTGATAACCCACTGATAGTCCTGTTAATACGTCAAATTAGCTAAAACAGCCCTAAATTTCGGGACCGTATGCTTGGTGAACTACCTGACACTTCATCAGGTAGGTCATAATTACGGGGAAACTGAACTAGTTATAACTTTATACATTAAAGCGTCACACAGAAGTTGACCTAGACACAAAGGAAAACAATTGTTTCACGGTTACAGTCACTTGATTTTGTTGTATTCAGCATATGTGGATTAACTTTCGATGATGTTGTGAGGTTTTTGGCTGACTCATGACCCATAAACAGCCAAGTCGCGTTAGCAGTAAGCCTGTCGTCAACTGTCCAAAATTCAGGTCGTGGTTTGAGCGAACGGAATCACGAAAGACAGAACAGCGTGCTGATGAGACGAGAACAGATTCCGTTCAGGTGGTGGCTGGCAGTATCACCAGTTAATCAATCAGAGGAAAAGTAGCCGGATGCGAACTTAACACCAATTAGCTTTGTGGTTAGATTGGTTGGAATGACTTGCTTTCAATATAGGCTGCCTATTTTCTGCTAATAAAATGAGATGGTTCAAAGCAAGAGAAGTCATCTCACTGGGGTTAGTGGGCATCCGCGGAATAAATGGTGCCTAATTTGGGTTAAAGTTAAGTCACTGATTCTGAAAGATTCTTAAGCCTTCTTATGTTTTTCGAACTTCAACACCCTGAAATGACTTTCTTCACCGAAAAATTTACGAAATATGCTTTACCACCTCCAATGTTTTACAGTGAAAATTAGGGCTTCCGTTTTCACCTTTATCGTTTTGAAATAAAACAAGTGAAATTCAGGGTTTTTAGGAACCTAATCTGCGGCCCCTGAATGAAGAATGGTTTTTAACTTCGGTAGTGTATCTTGCCTGACGTTGTTCGAGCATGGACGTTACTAAAGCTTTAGTAACTGTATCAAACAGAGCTTTCTAATACCGATATCACACATTTGAATTCTGAAACTAAAGATGAAACTTTATTATATAATAATCATCATTGACGATTTTTCTGGAGATGAGCCGAACTTGGTAGCATCTCGTACATAAATTCGAATATGAATAATTCACTCAACTCCATTCATAAATTTTGGAATGCCTAAATACGTATTCATTTTCGTTGTCCGACGGAGCCAGTAGCAGCAAGGTATATAGTCTACATTCGGTTGGCAGTGGTCGATTCAGGTGAAGGGTAGCAGAAGTTCGGTTGACCGGATAAGAGAAATGGAATAAGATGAAAAAGTGCCGTAGTGCAAGTACAGAGGATCAGGTCCGTGACCCAGAATACGTTCATTGACTCCAGAAAATCCTCGAAAATCTGTCTGTGCTTGCTTAAGCCCTAGTTCGTGATTAGAAAATCAGAAACCATATCAGTTAGGAGAAATCATTCAAAATTGTTTTTTCCACAGTCTTTGTTATACATTTTACTTTTTTCGCTCGTCTTGATTATCGTCCGTCCTATTTTAGATTATTTCTTGTAAAGTGACTGACAAACGTTTTATTAGGTGCTGCTAGCCTCATTTTTCCTTGTACAGGTACGTATACCATCTTAGGCTATTATATTACTTTATTTAGTACGATATTACTATTGGGGCAGATTAAACCTTTTATCTTCTGGAGCCAGGACCTTGAGTGCTATTTCTAAATTCATCATGATGGCTGTCACATAAAGTGGATTTCGAATTCACTTTGTCATAAGAATTGGTCACGGAAACTGCCTTCATTAAATTGCTTTTCCTTGCCTTAGTTTCGGCGTACTCAACGTTAAATAGGCCTTTTTGCATTTTCCTAGAAATTTATCGTTTTTATTCCTTCTCAAATAACGTGTTATGGTTTGATTTTCGCTCACTATGACTATACAGTATAATGCGAGTAGGGTCATTGCTTGCTTTCAGGAATTAGGTGGTCGGTCTGACTTTTCACTTCTGTTCCGATGCGGTAATGCCCATCTGTTAGTGTCATGCTCTCATACCAGGGCAGATTATCTTGTGCACGATAAATTCATGTTGTTCCACTCATTTCCTCGCAAAAGTCTCCGTTGGCTTTCCAGTGTCATCTGCTAGGAATAAACCTAAGCTGCTTTGTCGTGGTAACTATGTGTTTAAACTCTTGTGATGCATTCCTGTGTGTGCGTCCCACACAATAGGCAGTCACAAGCTCATTTCGACAAACAAAACCTGGGCGAAACTCGTCGTTCAGTGTTTACACAGGTTGCTTTGACGTGGTTGGTGTTTGCACAGTGTTCTACTAGTAGGGTACTTGTTGAATTCTGACAGCGTGTACTGAGAAATTGTGCTCGATAAACAAAAGATTAGTATGGGTATCACCGAATCTGCACACCTTTTTTGCCTACCCTTTCTACTACGATAATTTAAAACTGGTAATACTCTGTCTTTTCAATTAGCCCAAAATTATTCCTCCCATTTGCTCTGAACATCGATTCTTTCTTTACTGTATTCTCAAACTCTTTCCACATAGGTTCAGTTGAAACTACAATAAGGAATGACGATACGATCACTCAGTCCATCTATTAATGGCAAATATCACCAAGTAATAAAACCTTGATTTATGATTTAGACGGGCCGGAAATTTTCAGCATACACGATACCTACGTGAACCCCGTCATCATGTCGCATTCTTAACAGCAACTAATGAGTTCATAGGCTCTAGTTTATCAGGATGATTGGAATACTGCTCACGCATTAAATAAGTCAAATGGTTACCGCACAAATGCCAGGTAATCGAAGCGAAGACTACTCTAATGACGTGGGAAATTCCAGCATTGAACAATATGCTCGTTGTTGCTTATATCTGCTTGGGGCTTCCTTGCCACATTGGCAACCAGGCGGTTCTCGTTGTCGCAAGGTTGGTCACATCAAATTTGTTTCAAGATAAGAAATCCCGTCAGTCAAACAGTTGTTTACTTTTGTATATTCTTTCTGTGGATGAAGGGTACTCACGAAGCAGTGATCTCATTTGGACCTTCCAAAAGTTTGTCGGGTGCTGAAAATTCAGCTTTGTATTTCTTTTTCATATTTACGGTACTTTTTGTATGTGCCTTCAAAGATTGGACAACTCCAAGAGGCTAACAAATTCGGCCGGCTCCCGACTATTTTCTCTGTAGGAGGGGAGCACTGATATTAAAATTTGTACAAACTGATGATGCTGTGAATGCTATTATCTGAATAGTCCGTCTGTTTTCGTTGTGTTGTTTATTTGTCAATTGATATGAATCATTAAGATGAGGAAATGTTACACAGTTGCGCTCAGAAAAACGTTGGATAATAAAAGTGTTCACCTGAGGACTTTGAAAATAGTATTTTGAGAGCATTTACACATATGAATATTTTTTGTATGCCTTCACCTGTGGCATTTTTCGAAAGCTCCCCACAGTTTCTAGATAGGAGCTGCTGTAGTGACCTCTATCGTTCTGAGAAAACGATCGTTTTCTGGACATCACTTTGGATTTATTTTTTCTACAATTTTTTCTGATGTTTGACATCGACCTCACTGTTTTGTTCGATTGCGTACATTTTACTGGGCTGACTTTCCAGAGATTTCCGTCGACCTCGTTTTGAATCACTTTTACTCTTGGTCCTGCGCTGATTGTACGCGCTGGTCGTTTGCTTTGTGCCTAGCTGTTGTGTTCATATGTATGTACGTGAATGGTGTAAACGACGGTTCATTAAACGCAACATGCAGACGATCAGCAGAACTTTGCATCTTTTGTGTAGAGGGTTTGTCAGAGTCCATAAAAAATGGTGAGCTAACGGACGGTGGACATCAAATCATGAACAAGGGGGTGAAGCAAAAATAATGCGCAACGTGCCTAAACTGAGGTCGATAAATGCCTGTGGCAGAGTCCGGCGGTCGAAAATCTTCTCATATCAATCTACAAAATGTACTGTATCGTCTTTTGGGTGAAAATGAGAAAGTGCGAATGAAGGAGTGAAGGAGAATTCGGAGAATAATCTAGACGAATATAAAAACACTCGTGGACGTGCGGAGTGGTTATACACTTTGAAGGATTAGGAGGAATCAACCGGCATGAATAGCAGAACAAAGCCAGAAAGAAATGTCTGCAAATGTCAGGGACTCTGGTGAGAAAATTGTCATAACGAAATTTCATATGTGAAGCGTAACAAAATGCAAAACGGAATGATCGAGATATACCGTGGATTAGTGGAGAATGCAGTGGGGATGGATACTAACTGGACATCGCTGGAGTGTACGAACATGACGGAGTGTGTGAGGCATAAGTATGTTATCATGGCAAGCCTGAAGATGCTCCCAGATGAATGGTTGTAAATTTTATTGTCTCGATTGGGAAGGGATTCGTAACTGCTGAGAAACTAACCCTGTAATATGATGGAGTAATTGAGGGGGACGGTCAGATGTGGATGGTTTGGTCAGTAATTGGCCACTGGGGTGTCGACGCGTGTTGCAGTACCGATGAAAAGCTGGATTGCTCGGAGGGGACCACAGCTGAGGGTAGAGGTAGGTGAGAGTAGGGCAAAGAATCGGATGACTTAAGTCGAAGTTATTAGATGATGGTAGGTGCGTATGGTGTCCGGCTCAATTCGGGTTCTACTTGGTGTCAAAAATGTATTGAAGTAACAAGGTCCCAGTAATCCTCAGCGAAATATGTGGGGCAGTTACAGGGTTGCGTGTGGGTGAAGCCGGGTGACCCGATTGTACTCTTGGTAACCAGCAAAAGTGAAGTAGCGAAAGGGCAGGAAAGAAAATCAGCGGGATAAACATCCATCATGTTAGGCTGCCTCTGATTGGTGAAATGGCCGGGTGACTTCGAAATTGAAAAGGGTCTATATCAGTCTGCGGTGTCGGTTTAATGACAGAGTGTGAAGTAAATTTGCTGGAGGCCCACTGTTTGTCGCGTCCTATGTATTTTATATCGGTGCTGGTGAGGACTGACTGTGTTAGCTGTTTTAGGCCCAGTTATTGGTTATCGGTTCAGCATGATCCTAGGAAATCTTACCCCTGGGGGTTAATAGGACCTTCGGGGTGCCCGTGGTGATATTTTGGGGTTGGAGGCTATATGAGGAGGCTTTTGGGATGGGCTAAGACTCAAATGTCAAGTTCGCAAGATTGGTCTGGGGGATGTATGACACTTGCAACCGTGGGGTATTTACATATCCACAGCTGTTGGCTAGTGTCTGGAGTTTGTTCCCCGAAGGATGCTATTAATTTGGGTCGTAAGCTTAGGAGCTGATTAGGCACTAGGACATAAGAGGAGTCACTTTTTCACAAAGATGAGGAAAGATAGTTGGGTATGAATGCAAAACATGAACGGTTCACCCTGCTCTGTTTTATTTTTCGTGGGCTTTATTTAGGCAGGTTTTTGTCGTCCAATGCGCCTACATGCTATCCAGGTCAGTTGGAAAAAGCCGAGGCTACTGTAGTGATGGTGGCTTTCAAGATGACAACTACCATTAGCTAAGAACCCAAATTGAAATTTCGTATAATTAGCCCACGGGATAAATGACGCGCAGCCGTCGGGTATTCACAGGTCTAATGCTACTGGCAGGTGTCCGGTCTTAGTTTTAACACGCATTTAAGTGAAACGTAGCCAAATTCCCACGGAACCCGAATTTGGAACAAGATTGATTCGCGGATTCTGAGGTACTGAAACATCAAACGAAAAACCCCACGAAATACATAAAACACCTCGATAGTACGATCAGAAGATTTGAGACGAGAACTAAGTTCCCCGTTTGAGAAAGACGAGCACTTAAGTCACACAAGTCCATCCGGTATGATTCGCAGGGGCAATGCTCCTCCAACGATGGTAGCATGTGTGATCTGCAAGGGCACTAGAGAAGGAAAACTCCATGAGCCAAGATCCAGTAAGCTTACCAACAGGCACCAACATCTACATTAAACGAACGACAGGATG
Source organism: Fasciola hepatica (assembly GCA_948099385.1). Taxonomy (NCBI): domain Eukaryota; kingdom Metazoa; phylum Platyhelminthes; class Trematoda; order Plagiorchiida; family Fasciolidae; genus Fasciola; species Fasciola hepatica. Next base: position 30,147,274 of record CANUEZ040000043.1, on the reverse strand, counting down.
GCGGCCCCCAGCCTGGCCGTTACACCGAAGCATGACAAAATCCCGCCTTATATGCGAATTAACAGATGTCAGTTTACAAAGGGGTTAATGGTGAGAAACAAATAAAGTGTATGGTTGGGTATTTTTACGGAATCAGTGTTGCATAGTGTTCCGGAATGCCTTTCACAACTGGTCTCTACGGTTGTTGCTGTTAGGTTGGACTGTAGGCTTGGGCGTAGGTTGATGCCAGGACAAGGTAAACCCCGTCATTTCACAGAGACGAGGAAAGAAAGTTAAGTACTAAAGTAAAATATCAGTTTTCCTAACTTTATTTTTTTATTTTTTGGCTTTTAATGAGACGTGTACCTGTTGTCTGGTGCGTGGACTTGCTGTCCAGATCAGTGGGTTAAACTTTGGGGCCACGATAGAGTCTTGGTTGGCCTCGGCATACATGTCAGGCGTGCATAGAGAGAGTGTGAGGTGGTTTAAACTGACAGCGAGAGGTAGATAAGTATATGAAGAGATTCCAGTGTGTCGTCACAGCGGCCGTCTCTTGCGTAAACATCAAAAGCATGTCGAGCGAACAAGGACGATGTTGAGTCTTCTCTCTAGCTGCACCAGGTCTGGGCTGATGGGGGACGTACCCATAAATGAAGGTTGCTCACTTCGCTCTCAGCCCGATGTCAGTTGTATTGGGAGATCTAATTGATGCCAAAAGATCTTTTTTGTGCCGCACTTTTTCCCCTGCACATGGGGGTTGAGAACTTATGGAAACTATCCACAGCTCCTCCACCCGACTGTAATTCTCCGCGTTTGTCTTACTTCGCAATAGCTGGGAGTGATCTGTCACCATTACACCCGGACGGAGCTATAGGACAGGTGTCTATGGTATCATGAGTTTCTATGGCATAGGCTGGAAATAAATGCAGAGTGGGATCAAGCAAAGCACAGGCCAGCGTATGCGTATCAGTCTCGCACAACGCCAGGCCATACCTGAGACAATCGGGAGTCATTTCAGTTGAACTGGTGCGAGTGAAGTTGGCTGCGCTAATGAGCGATGGTTTGCTACGTGCAGAGAGAAGATACCAGTTCTTGATGGGTGGCAGACTCAGAAATATAAGACGAGAGAACTGAGGCCAACAAGAAGTTATTTGGTGTTGGGCTTTTGGGATTGGAGGTTTCGGAGATGGATAGTCAGGGAAAGCCAAGAAGGGATGGACAAGGAACCCAGGAGGGGTTGATAGCCAAAAAGAATGGGATGGGATCCAGAACATCAAACAAATTGGTGGTCGGCGGAACCCAGGGCCCTAGGAGCCAGAACCACATATTTATTCGATGCTAGAGGGAGACATTGAAAACTTAAAACCTTGGGCTAGAGTTAAATAGTTGCATACTGTTTATTCAACATTATGTAGGCAAGGGAGCAGCCATTGCCCATTTGCAGTACCAAGGGCCGACTGGCGAATTACGTCAAGTAGGGCCATGTGGGGACTGTGAGAGAACATAAACATTGTCCAGAATTTTGGGAATTGGCAAGCGTTGAACTGATCATAGTTACAAAGGGCAACATGTTGTATTCTACTGCAACCTAGATTGCATTCACTTTATCATAATGAAAAAAATCAACCGAGCCTTCGTCATTTGCGCAAGTAATAAAAATCTAGGATATGGTGCTGTAATCTTAGTAGTCGAACGTATTTTCAGAGGTGATCTCTGACCGATAGGAAGGATCACATGGGAACAACCAAGAAGTGTTCCAGCAGGCCTGTGGACTGGGAGGTTGTAATATCTAATGTAATGAGTGGACTAAACCCCGCATGGAACTACCAAGAACTAAGAGTATCAACACCGAATAGAATGCGGCGCAATACCTCGTATGCGCGGCATCGCGTACTGTTGTGATAATGGACATGGTAACGACGGTAAGTTTCTGATGCGGCCGAAGCACGCCAGAGTGCATGACCAGATGATTCAAGAGGTGTCAAAATCGGAATTTTCAGAAGGTACAACGAGCGTGCACAGAGTATTATTGATGGTGTTAAAGTGAACTTAGACGGTAATCATGCCCCACAAACTTGAAAGTCAAGGTCAACTGGACGATTTGAACGATGGTATTTGGAGCAGGTTATAAAAGGGGGATTGTATGCTTATTTAGTGCTAGAAATAACCACAACATTAGAAAGGTCAGCAAAACCAAGGGATATTCGGTAAAAAACGAATGGGAAGGGGAAAAAAGGAAGAGTTCATCGAGAGGAATTCAAAGGATCGTTTGCAAGCTGCAGGGTGTGAAAAGTATGTGGATTAGTAAAAATCGACGATGTACAAGAATAGATCATCAGGGACAAAGTGCCATAGATCGACGGCCCGTGTGGTGGAAATGCTTGATGGTCAGATGCCGACGTAGTCATCCATAAGAAAATAGAAGAACAAATTCAATGGGAAGGGAGAGATTTTAAGGGCGGTGATAGAAGAAATATCCAGAGGTAGGCTGGTAAGTGTTCAGAGCTTTATTTCGATAATATAGGTATGTCACGAAGTAACAGAAAGAATATGAAATCATGTCAGTAAACCAGTGTGAAGTACTTTATGTGGCGATTGCGGAGGCGAATAGCGTGCAGAGGCTTTAACGAAGTAGAGGGTAGATAAACGACCTGATGACCGTTTTGACAGGCAGATCTCACGGCAACGGTAAAGTGACAGCTACGGGATCAATGAATCTTATGCAAGAGACGAGAACGGGACATCGAATTCAGAATAAAATTAAACAGTCGGCAGGGGCGGCAGTAGAAAGTGGTGGCTACCTGCTGGCGGGGCAGATGTAAGGCAAGCGGGTGAATCCTCTGGAGGGATAAAGAGACCACCAAAGTGATGATGAAGAAAAGCCAGGGGGAAAAACGTCTTGTGTGGGGCGAATTGTTTGTTTTTAGTGAGTTGTTCAAGAAACATCAGTATAAAAATGAAAGGTAAATCAATGTGGGTGCACGTATCTACGGCGATGGTGATGGAGGATAGTTCTTAAGCGAGATGTCAGAGTGGATGTCAGGTGACTACACAGCCGTTATTGAACAATACTTCAAGTGCTCCATGCGAGACGACAGGCGAACAAAGCAGCATGACGTAACAGAGAAGGCCGGAGTGTAACAACAGCGGCAGCTTTAAATAATTCGGGCTTCGGAGATAGTGGTGGAGTGTGGAAGCCGGATACTGACGGGGCTATTTACATTATAAATGAGTCAAACGAGCGGCACTACGTGACGGAAAGAGAGGCTTCCAAAGTGGTGAGAGGATGGCTAATGAAGGCCAAGTAAGCAATCAGCTGATTTTTCACTGTGAGATAGATGGATAATGATACGTCGACATCAGCTTGAAGATGATAGCTGGGTGATAAACTTATCTGGGAATGGTCGATGGCACTAAAACGTGATGTCTTGATGGATGGGCTACAAGTAAATTACTTTTGCTGGCCATTTTGGCAGAGGCCTTGAGCTAGTGACGACGGCGGAGCTGTGTGATATGTTTATCTTAGACGTACAAACGAGATGGAGTCTTGGTGCACCCCAAGACAAAGCTCTGGAAGGACACTGTGTAGTCGAACGGTTGGACTGACGGAGAGGGCAAATGGTCAGTAATCATACTGCTGGCTGAAGGTTGACTGCGGAATATATCTCAGTGAAGAACTTCGTCTGGTGGATGTCGTGAGGAAAAGAACAACAACAATAAATGAGCCCGTGAATGATTAGTAGCAGCGAGTTCCGACATGAGGAATGGACAGGTTTGCGGATGGGACAGAAGAGGAATCAGGTGTGGAAAGCAGGGAGCGTGGGCATTTCCGGATCGACGAGTGTGTACTATAATGGAGAAGATATAGTGAAACAAACAAGGGGCAGTCACTTCTGTATATCACATCCTTCGCGCCCGGAATTGAGGTAGGGGTGTTTGTAGTCTCTTCGGGGTATTGGAATAATTCTTTCAGATCTTCGGATACTTGGTTGTTCAGTGGGATTCTCGTATTCAAGTTTATCCAGATCCGAATTATCAGTTTGTGCAACAACAGATGAAATGACATCTGACTGACATTTTTCACCGAACCCTATCTGGTCTTCATGACGTCTATGGCTAGATAGATTTACCAGGTCCAGTGTAGTGACCATCCTGTTCCCGTCGCTCGAAGTGACAATTCCGTTCGCCGGGCGTAAATCATTTCCTCTGAAGTTGACATTAGATTCCAACATCTACTGGAAAGTGGTCCTCAAATTACGACACTTAAATAACTGAGAAGGACTCTTATTAATAGCAGTGTGTGCAGAGTTACGACATTGCGTAAGAAAATTGCCATCAGCACGATCAAGTTCAAAGAACTTATGGGGGTTCACCAAATGAATCGCACTTCCAAGCTTGCCAACAAATTTTTCTGCAAGACCATCAGACAATGGGTGAAGTGGAGTGGTGTATACGTATTTGCAGCCAAGATCTTTTTACCACTCACCCATGATTTTGGCCCTGAAGTACGTGCCATTGTCAGTAACTGGCACTAACTTAACTCTCTTTCTGCTGAATATTTTCCTGAACGAAGTCTGCTCCACGTCGGCTGTAAGTGAAGTCTGTAAATATGTATCTGGCCAGCGGGAAGACGCATCAATGATCACGAAAGCATAAAATCTACCCGAGAAGGGTCCACGATAGTCTGTATATACTCTCTGCCACCCCCCTCAGAGCATTGGCCAAGGAAGCCTCTTTGAGGGTTTTGAACGTGTCTAACGTAAACACTGCTTGCAGTTTTTAACTGTACGTACTATGTTGGCATCCATTTCCGGCCACCAGCAAGTAAGCCGTGCCAGTGACTTCATTTTGTGGGCTCTTAGACACCCTGAGTGGAGGCCTGCCACCATAACAGAACGGAATGCCGGAGGAGCGACCACATGGTAAAAAAAGCACAGTAGTCCACCTTAAGTGATCGATAAAACATCACGACGAGAGCAGAAGTCAGGGAATCGCCACACTTCTTTCGACGTACAACCCCGATCCAGAGCCGAAATAACTGGGGCGAAATACTCTTTCGTTTTCTCCACAAGATCTCGCCTCATTGGTACTAGCTGTATCGACAAACAGTCACAAGTGTCCCATGGTTGAGATGAATAAGGCATTCGAGATAGAAGATCAGCGTGCTCTATGTATTTAGCACTACGAAGCAGGATATCATAGTCATATGAGCTCAGTGAAATACCCCGTCGTTGAACCACTGCAGCTGACGGTTTCGGCAACAAATGATTCGGAAGATGGACAGGCTGCTAGCATCATGGTCGGTAACTACGGAAAACCTTTTAGCCAAACAAATATTCATGCAAACGCTTGAGGGCCCGGTAAGCTGCCAAAGCTTCGCTTTGTGTTTGTGAATATTCCTGTTTAGCTTTGGTGGGTCTCCTTGGGATGCAAATTGCTGGCCGGTAGCTTTGTCCAAGAACAGCATCTGAGCCAACAGAAGATGCTTCAGCAATAACAACTGAGTGACCTTCCGGAGAAAACAGCTCAAAAACAAGGTCTTACTTTAGGTTAGATAGCAACTTATAGTGAGTCTTTTCATCAGCTTGGTTTCAGAAGAACAAACTGGTGAACAGAATGTCGAACAGACAACTGGCTTACCAAAACTTTGGAATAAAACGAGAGCAATACCAAAGAGCACCGGGAACAGGACGTAATCCGTGAATGTTTTAGGGTGAAGATGCGACAATGAGAGAGGATAAACTTGTTGGGTCCAAAGAGGAACCCTCAGCATTATTAATGTAACCAAGACACAAACGCTCCAAAGCACTGAAAATGCAATGGTCTGGGTTGATAGGAACGTTGAATTTGATGAATTGCCTCAGCAAGCAAAAAGACCATGGTCGTGTATAGCTAGCGTGGAACTATGGACAGTATTATCATCTTTGTATGACTCAACACCCTCAAGACCTTGAGCAGTATGGTTGAGAGACTGTTGGAAAATAGCAGGCGGGACTTTGGAACTAAAAGGCAGAAAATCGTATAGAAATAAGCGGAAAGGAATTTCGACCGTCGTTACCGTGCTGGAGTGTTCACAGGTATGCATCTTTTAAGTCAGTCCTCGAAAGCAATCTGGGACCCCCAAGTCTGCCGAGCACGCTCCGAGTTCTTCAGTTGTGCACGTATGCCGTAGTAAGCACTCAGCCAATGTTAATCCATAGTCATCACAAACCCGTGGTGTCATTGCATCAGCCTCCAACGGAGTGGCAATCGGTGTGGCCCAGATAGACGGCTTTACAGGGGTAATTTTGCGCTCCTACGTGGACTGTAATACTTCGTGGGCAGGTTCCCTTAGGCCGAAAGGAATTATTCTGGGCTTCTGAAAAATTGGATCGCCAGATATCTCTAACCTTGCTTTAGAATAGTGCATTCCAACAGAAGCCTTAGAATATCTAAAAACTAGCTGTTATTTGTCCATTGAATCAGGGGAAGAAGTTAAGAAAGCTACTTCAATGTGCAATTTACAATGGACTTCGAAACTAAGAACCGAAGGCCCTGAATAGGAAATCAAAAACTCCCATTCAACAGTATCAGAATAATGCAACTTAACTGTAACCACACAAGAACCGACAAGCGGGAGCTTGTGTCCAGTAATATCCCGAGTAGTCACTGATAAGATTAACCTTGGTAATGGGATTGAAACAATAGGAGACTTTTGAGAGCGACTGGTGAACGTGTCTCCTATTGGGTCTAGCAGCGAAACACCGACGATATCCCCTCTATCGGACAAGTAGAGAAGACGCGAGTTGGCTTACAGATGCCAGGTGTATCCTTTAATATCGTGGCACCTAAACAGTACCGATACGAGAGATACGCCGAACGGAAAACGAAACAAAACGCGACGGCTATACAGAAAGCGAACCACGAGCGTGTACAATCGGCGAGCGACCGAAAGTGAAGGTGATTCAAAACGAGGTCCACGGAAACCTCGGAAAAGTCAGTCCAGTAAACTGTACGCAACCGGAGAGCACTATGAGGTCGATGTCAAACGTCATAAAAGATCGTAGAGAAAATAGATCCAAAATGATGTCCAGAAAATAGTCATTTTCTCAAAATGATCGAGGTCACTACAAAACCATCTAAAACCCGACTTGAAATTATAGATTCTACACGCTCGTGGTCGTTAGTAAAGGTGTTTGCTGCCCTCTGGAGTATGCAGTGTCTGGTTAACATGAGAAACTTTCTCTGGCAAAACGGCTGTTGCAAGTGCCAAAAAGTTGGTATCAATTGGAGAAGTGTCAAGCGACCCTGAATGGCTCGACAGTCAAAATGCCGGGCGACTTCTACAAACACTATCAACATTGCCAAACCAACCGCAGGCAAACCAGGCAGCTCGTCGATAGAGACATACGAAGCCAGAATGTAACTGGCTTCATGGAACGCGCTTTCCGAAATAAGAACTTGTATGGTTAGATCTCAAATAAATGGGTTGCTGAAGTGGAGGCTGTTAGCCAGGCTTGTTCGAGGGCGGCTTCCTCCGACTGTGTCGCTCGCCTTGATGTTCAGTGGAACGGAACGATACGGACTCTGACACAGTGGTGAAGGCTTCTACTTCATGTCGCCTTTCACAAATGTGGCGAGTGTGATGAAGGATTTGATTGGCTGAAAGTAGCAGCTTCGGTTGAAAACGTGTAAAGCTGACTCCCGCAATCAAGCAATCTCGCAGGTGATTCTCCAATTGGGGTACCTAGCTGCATTTCACTGCTTTTTTCTGCTGTTGAAAAATGGACTCGAGTACTGACCGGTTTTCTGGAGTGGAGAGGCAGATATGTTTGACTCTCTCTGACTGGCTTGAAGTGCTGTCGAATATTGTTGTTGAGCTTGTCGTACGGTAAACTGATGGGAGGATCCGGAAAAGACAAATATTTTACGAGACTGTATGCATCCCTCCCAATGAAATGAAGAAAAAACGCTGTTTTCATTGGACCATCAAAAGGGTTTTGGGCCAAACACTGAATGATGAAACCTTTCATGCCACCCTTGACCTGTCGGGATGTGGAATTTACTCCGAGAGGTTCCATTCCCGGAGCAATTATCGTTTAACTCCTTTGCGCTAAGCTAAAGAAGACTCGAGAACATCGACACCGAATAGGGAGTGGCTTGGTATTTCGTATGCGCGGTATCACGGGCTGTACAAGTGTCATAACGGAGAGAATACATAGGAGCAAACCAGGGAGAGTCAATATCGAATATTAGAGGTCCAGACTTTTATCGGGATTTTTCCAGTAAATTGAGCGTTGTACAAGGAAAAGGTTGGATCTTAGCGCTGTTTTGACCCAGGCTTGCAGAGATGCAGTGAACGATGCAGTAGAGTATACGCCGCGGAGAGAGTGAAGCGAAAGGCTCTGCACATGAAAGGGCCGGGCTGTGGTGTGGCCCTAACTGAAAGCAAAACTTTAGCCTCATGCGGAGCAGCCACAGAGGGTCAAGAGTGAGTAGGACACATCAGTCCTTCTGGCATACACCAGTGGATCGGCGCGGCGTGAACTCCAGAGAAATGTCATCGGATTCCATCACGTTGGTGAATATAATGGAACGGCATTCAGCGAGAGGTCCGAGGCATAAAATGCGGATGAGCAGGTTATAACCGTTTACCGGGAAAGTTCTAGTTATGGGACCAGTGGTTCTCCTCGTGTTGGCAGCCTGGTGTGAAACAGTATCAGAAATCCATAAGCTACATACTAAATGAAATACATGGCTGCACGAAGTGGGCAGGTAGTAAATAGGCTGGGTTTCGGGAGCCATTCGACATCTGAAGGCTGTGTGGCAGCTCTGAAATTTTGAGACGTTCATACCCCAATCATCGCTCTAGTATCCGAGACAGTTTGTATTACTGGAAGTTTCATGCAGCGTTGTCTTGAGGTTCCGACAAAGAAACTCAGACAATCCTAATGTCATCAGCAACTGGGGATGGAGCACCACGATGCAGAAAGGAAAATAAATTCTTCATGCTAGTGGGGAAACTCCCCAAAGTATAACCCTACGGTTAATGGGAGCAGTTTTGTGAGAAAAAACCATCAGTGAGAACCAGCTTTCAGCGATTCCGTGTGTAAGTTGGCAACCACGATAAGGGAGAATCGGATAATCCGTAAGCCCTAGGTTTTGGCTAGAAATCACTAGTGCGAGACAATGTCAAAAGCTTTGGTCAAATCAAAGCACATAACGGTGACTGATTTGTTCATGTTGGCGGCCGTCTTTATGAGGTTGAAAACTCTCACCGGTGAGGGTTAAATGAACGGGATTTTATTAGCTATGTAGCCCACTATGGATGATATTATGATACAATAGCAGCCAGTCTTCCTCTGTTCGATGAGATGCTTTATCAGCCTGGAGGCGGTTGGAGTATGGTTGTTGGGGCGGTAGTCTGAGGGGTCATGCATAGGTCCTCTTTTATGAGTTAGGATGATGACCGCAGCTTTCCATTGTGGGGGAAATATGATATACCTGAGGGATAGAATGAAGCCACTTAATGGTAGGGCTCGAACTTCTTTTCCTCCAAGACTTAAAGTTGTTGGTGGAGCGCCATCATGGCCACGGCAAGAGAACCATCGGGCTCGAGCGAGCTGGTTGGCCACTTCGCTGAGAATGAATTATAAATCTGATAGTGTGCGCAAGGTGGCGGGGGGGAGGCAGGGGTTAAAGTAAGGAAGTCTGTAGTCATACAATCAGAGGAGCAAGAACTGAGTACCTCAGCCGTAACGATAGGGAAGATGACGTGCTTATTAAGTGCCAAAATTAAAAGTGAGATGCCGACAGATTTGAGCCAATTCTTGACGAGGCAATATGGCAATGCGAGGCGGATTCTTCCCGTTTTCGAACTTATCGTATATCCTTTCTCGGATTGCAACTGAGAGACTTTGGGGCTGCAAACTCGACTAAAGTCGCTCTTTTTATGACAATTCCTCTGAAGCTTTGGGTATTTTCTTTTGCATGCGGGTCAGGACTGAACTACGGACTCGGTCAGGTGCGATACGATTGGTGGTAAATGCGGACACCAAGTAGGGTAAGTTGCTTCGAGGAACAAAGCAGCAAAAAAAGGTAGCTCAGTGAGTCAGTGATCTTGATACGATCCACAGGGTTGAAATCGGTTAGCCGGTAGATGCAGCCAGTACGGAGGGAGGAGTTACTTAAGGGAATGGCAAACCATAGAAAATTCCGAGAATGAATGCAGAAGTCATTGCCGTGCAGCTGACTGCTTGGTTGGGCAGAGATGGAATAAGAATTCGTCTCACTTGGCATTCTGTGGACTTCCGAATGTGAGCTCAATTCGCACCAAGGATTCCAAAATCTCTCACTGTAGGTTTTCTCTGATTTAGGAATAACATTCAACACTTCTCGACCACTCACTAATCCAGAGTCCTACTCTCGGAACAGTAGTCGATTCAAATATGTATTCAACCGTACCCCGCTGGTTTTAGAAGAAGCCTAAAAAATCATTTGTACAGAAATTGTATACAGCTTTCCAATAAATTCTTGACGTCATCAAAATGTTTGTGAGTTTCTCGGAGAGCGAAAGTGGCGCCACCTCGGTGATGCTGTTTTAAATAATTGAACTATTGGTCTGTACTCGCTGGGTACCCGGTTTTTACTGTCTCCTGGCCACCACAGAGTAGGGAACTCGTCTCTTTCTTTGGAAAACTTCTTTGTCTGCAAGAAGTGTTCCGCATATGTCCATATTGGAGGCTTCTTCTCCATCAGGAAACAGCGTAATACTTCGATTAAGGATGCCTTCTAATCTAGCCCCTGCAATATATTGTCTTTCTGTGACATTCCGCTACATTCTGCAGAACAACCAAAAACCTCCATGATATTTCCCGATTTCTGCGGGTGCAAAACTTATTGCGTTTGTACCTTTCATAACAGCCTCCGCTCCTTCACAACCTAGAACCTGTTATATTTGATGGCTCAGATACTTTCCATTCTCATTTACTGGGCTCGAGTTGGTCTATTTTTGAGGGGAATAATCTTCCAGGGCTACACTTCCATTTTTGCCCGGGTCACCACGGTACTAAACCGCAAGAACCTCTGTTCCTTGGGTCGCTTTCTCAGCTAGCCCTTCCAGACCTGGTCTACCTTCTGTCGATGGTGCATCTCCATCAGTGGCCACACTAGCAAGTCCAGCGTCGTATAGTTGTTAGGATGCCTTAGCAGTTTCTCCAACTCCGCCGAAGTACTAAAGAGTTGAATCTGCTACCGGTCTTTTCATCCGGCGCCACCGCATAAGGTCCATCCAAAATGCTGTGTGTACATGGAAAGGCGCTTTGCAGCCTACCAATCTCCGGCTCAAGTCCAAGTTTGGTTTCATACTTCACTACCGATCACAAAGTCTACTTCGCTGTCCTGGAGCTCTTTGAATGTGTGGCCCAATAAGTGCTTCCGGAGACCCGAAATTGACTACATTAACTAAGAGGCTTGCATCGATATGTCTTCAACAGCGAAGCTCACGAGATTTCTGCCTTATTGTTTCTGAACAGGGAGAAGGTGGAAAGTTTACATCTGTGGTTTGGATAATTCGTCTGTACTTTCTGCTACGGTAGCTTGGCCCCCTATGACCTCACACTTATCCGCAATTCCCTTCTCAGCACACTGATGTCCTAGCCACTGCTTAAAAATGGTAACGCCGTTACCACGGCAACCACGGCTTCTACGTCACCTGCTGCTGCGCCAAGGTGAAAAAGTTTAATACTCAAACGTGAAAGGTACTGAACTTTATCTTCTCGGGCCCGTTCCTCCGGCTGAGGAGGTTTTTTCTTGGGCAAAATGGAGTAACGGGTTTCAAAGCTTCTAAAACCCCTGCACTTGAAATGTAGCTTACTTGCGGCAGCTCGATCGGGCCAAAGCTGTTCCGTTCTACGGTGGTCCAGTGATTGATAACTATCATATCCTGGAAGCGCAGACATTCCAAAATCCGATTTGGCGAATTTCCTAGTTAACGTAATCTTTTCAGCTTTGTGTTATATGGCTCGAGCGCTTCCTCGGTCTTGCGGCCTATTTGTCAACATATTCCCCTCCGTTCACTTTTTCTGTGGCTGCCCCGTACGACCTGGTTGAGCCCACTACTACCAATCCGTAGCCATCGATGAAAAAACTCGATAAGTTCAACAGAGTCGCATATCTTTCGCGGCAGGTTAACTTCCGCGCTTCCTCTGGCTAAGGTATCTATAGCTCAGTAAGCATACACCACGCAATACAATTAAGGTTGTGGACGGCATCCGCTTCCCACCCAATAACCAAGTTTACAGCTACTTCGGACGCGTCTACTAAGCTGATTCGACCGAACATGGTGTGCCATTCTCTTCTCTACGTCCCTCACAGTTTTTACTCAAGCAACACCGACTGGATAGCCCGGTTTTCCCTTGATGAATTCCGTGCCGAGTTTTATAAAACCTCTAAATTTAACCTCGAGCCAACTAAACAGCTCTCACTGTTTAGACTTTTTGCAAGATAGTTTGTGAATAGGAGGCGAAAGCTGCATTGATTAGCATGTTAGTCCGACCATATTTTAATTTCGGTAACAGAAACGTGGTTGGAGGATGACACTTTACACAAAAATATAGTTATCACCTGGTCACTGACTCTTAGAAAAGCAGACCAGCTAAGTGTGAGGATCTGTGATGAAAATTTAAGGCGAATTCATTCGGAGGGGAATGTGCCGGCTTCCCATATTGGATAAACTACCGGAATCGTCTTGCAAACAGCTCTCCAAAGAAGGCATTGACTTCAAAATTAGACGATTCTACCGAAGCCAGCAGGAATCCCAACGACTCTCAGAATATAGCAGTTGCCATGACGATTGTTGACGACGAATCTGCAATAAAACTCGTGATCGATGGGTTGAGTGCATCAGATAATTATTGGTTTGCGCTAGACGCCCATCAAACGAATCTAAAACTATATAAGGCCTTCAACGCCTTCAATGTCAATCTAGGTATAGACACTGATTTATGGCTCCAAAGAAGGCTTTTCTTACTTACATTATCAAAATGGCACTCGCATTTCTGGACTCCGCACACCAGACTTATGAAAGGAAATATTCCTCCAGAATAAAAATCCGAAAACTATTTAACTAGAGAGAAACCTGCGGACAAATATATGAACCAGTCAGAATTCCTTCCCGTGTAACAAAGCACGATAAACTAGCAGATGTAAATAACCTATTTATGGGTAACAACATCGATCCTGTAGCCTTTACGCAATTGAAAGAATTCATTCAGGATAAATATAAATTGGCACAAAAAGAAATTACAAAAAAGATCCTCTTAAGGCTCCTGAGAAGAGGTTGAGTAGAGGAAAAGCAAGAAATTCTTCGAAATGCAATTTTTATTGCCATCCTACTTACAAACATAGATTTATAGCTCCGAAGTAGGCTGTTCTCATTTACACTGTCAGGCCGGCACTCGCACCTCTGGGTCTCTGTGATCGTTTCTCAATCTGTGTTTTTGCTCGGCAGGTTCACACAAACACCTCTGTGACTTGCTTGTTCGGATAACAGACTACTAGCAAGGCAACGTTCGACTATTGACCGTGGTAACCAACCGTGTCCGTGCGTAGTTCGTCTCGCCTGCCCCGCATGCCAAACCTGGCAACATCCACTCCGCTTTGTGGTTACCATCTTCTTATGAGGATGGACCGTACGTATAACATCCCCAGCTAGAGGCAACCATATTCTTCACCACATACTACAGTGTTGTTTTCTCATGCACATCGATTGAAAACTGCATCCCGAGATGCGATCAAGTACTGGTTGGGTTTTAGTTCCCTATGTCAGCAAGAACCGTTCATGCACCGACCACCGGAAAGGCGCTCCGCAGAGCTGCTTGGAACCGCTTAACTTCCCCCTTGTTCGTTCTTGGAACTGAGAAAGTTATCTGATGAACTACATGCGGTTGTAGGTCAACTGCACTCCACGTCGAATGCTTATCGTGCTTCACCCACTCCAAACCAGGATTTGCTTGGTTGTGATAAGCCAGAAACTCTTTGTAGCTCAAACTGGAAGCATTCAAACCTGCCACGCGATTTCCGTAAGTCGACGGGTTTTTGTTATTTCCGCAAATGAGTCTTTTGTCTCATCCGTTACAGTGGAATGAAAATTCCTCGAGTAAGAAACGGGGGCGGGGGGTGCTAGATCACCGTGAGAGGACTGGAGACTTATCTGAACCAGTGGAACCAAGAAACAGTCAGTGCAAATCACCTCCTTCCTCCGTTATATGTAACAACAAATAATTACCGAACTTTCAAAAGGTCTACCAAGTGTTCAGTCCTAACTTCAAGGTTTTTATAGAGAATCCCGCAATAGGCTTACAGGTAGGAAGAAGACCTACGGACTGTTGGCCCTGTCCTGAAGTGATTTTCATCATGTTTGGCAAACTCGGAAATAGATGGTGGGCTTTCGTGGTAGTTTATCTTTACCTCGGCCAGTAATAGGCGGAGTTATTCAGGCCCCCTGCACTTTCTTGTGTACTTGAACGACATTTTAGCGTCACCAAGCGTGATTCTGCGTTCCCATTTACAGACAGCATTGAAATTTTGCGGATCCTTTGGCCTAGAGCCTTTTCTTCTACCACTGTTGACGTCATATGCGGTTGACACCAGCTGATTTTCTGGAGAAGCCTTTGATCGATGAGACTATCCGCAGGGGAAGCAGCGTTCATATGCATAAGCGTCATGTCCCCTCGTGAACGTTTAAATTTGACAGTCGCATCATACTCAACATCTCAGAAGTAAGAAATCTGGGAAGACAATATTCTTGAACAATTTAACTTCTCTGAACACTCAGCCATGCAGGTTACTAAGGCCGGTAGGCTTATTGGTCTTATTACCAGAACGCTCGGTTTTCCGGGGAGCAAACTTTCAATTTTCAGAACTCATGCCCGGTCGCTAATAGAATGCTGCATTTTTCACTTTTTCCAACATGCGGTAAGGCGGCAAATGAAGATTTACCATGTAGACTTGCCAAACATTCCCCGGGGTATTCCGCATCTATGGATATATGGGACGTTAGTGAGTCTTGCATCTCCCACCCCCATCGCTTCACCGTCTTCTAACTAACCTCTTTTTCGCAATAATATATAAAGTACATCTTGCAGTACAGCTCTTCAGTTCAAAAACCTTTTTAACTGTCCCGTACTACTGAGGGACCTCGCAGTCCTCATCCCCGTATCTGCGACTGCCGTGTGGTCAGTATTTTTTCTATCACTTGGAGGGGAAAAATCAGTTTCGCGTCGTTACGAAACTCAGCTGTGCACGTGATCCTTCCTTATTTATTATCGAGGCCTACAAACTTTGTCTTGAATGCCTGCGACCGGTCTAACGTCTCGTTCTGGCAGACGGTTGTTATCTATGGTTTTTCGTAGGCACTTCGATCTTTCAGAATTTATACTATCGATATAAGAGCAGCCAAGCCTGTGCCCAGTGGTCATCAGTGACCCTTTTCTCTGTGTGTCTATCTCTGTTGTTTCCAACGTTCTTGACGGCCACACTGCAGCTGGCACAGACAATTGGTTCACAGCCTCTTCCGAACTCGAGGAAGGTGGCCCGCTTTTGCGGTTCTTAGCACATTATGCAAAGATTTGAGAGGATTCGTGGGCGGCTAAATAATGAAAAGATCTTGAACAGGCTCAGATGCCCCTCTGATAAAAACTGATGCAATGATGAAAAGGGCGCGTTATTCGCTACTACTTCAAATATCCTCTGCTTACTGCCCCACAATCGGGCTGTGAATTTTGGAGCTCTTCGAATAAAGGACAGACGTTCACTTAACTCAGAGACCTACCCGGGCAGGCTGGAATGCCCACAGCATCCCTCGCTGTTAGTCGACCTTTTCAGCCCCAGGCTGTTCCTCTGAGTCTATGAGTGGTGCGAGGGCTTTGGAAATTCCATATACCTTGTTTACACCGCCCCATTTTCTCTCGCAACCCTCCCACAGCCCCGAAGCTGGACTTATTATGAAATCCAGCAGCTTTTTACAGTGGTCAAAGCATGCTTCATGTCAACGATCTACCAGTCAATATTCCCGGTAATCCATGGATTCTTCCCGTTTGACTATGGCTCAGTCGACGAT
This sequence comes from Fasciola hepatica, assembly GCA_948099385.1. Classification (NCBI taxonomy): domain Eukaryota; kingdom Metazoa; phylum Platyhelminthes; class Trematoda; order Plagiorchiida; family Fasciolidae; genus Fasciola; species Fasciola hepatica. The sequence continues at coordinate 30,131,196 of CANUEZ040000043.1, read as the reverse complement.
ATCTCTGAGGCCTCACTAACGGATCTCTATCTTCCTACCGCTTATTCTTTGCCTCTGCTCCGAGGCTACTCTGGTGGTGCCGAATATATTCAAAACTCTCCGTTCTGAGGCATTGATAATATCGAACATAATTATATTTAAGCATGGCAACAAACTCTATCACTCCCGATCTATCCATTTAACCCTATCCTACCGGTTCAGAGCTTCCTCTGCTCTGCATAGGTGGATTGATAATGATTGTGGTATTGGCGGTACATTGTGGATGGGCCCGAAGCATGCAGAGCGCACGATCAGATGACTCGAGTGATCTCAGATTGGAAATGTTCGAAAGGATAAGACGTGTGTGCGTAGGGTATTGTGAATAGTGTTAAAGTAGCCCAGAGCGATAATAATGCCCTTCAAACCTGAAGGTCAAAGTTGAATGGTCAGCTTGGTTGATGGTGGTTGGAGTCGGTTAGAAAGGGAGATTATATGCATAGATAGTACACGAAGTGATCACAACATTGGAAATTCCAGCAAACTCGAGAGACATTTGTTAAGTTCTTTTGAACAGGAGAGTTTACCAAGCGGAATTCAAAGAGTCATGAGCTCGCTGCACAGTGTGAAGAGTATATGGATACGAAACTGGACGATGCAAAATAATGGATACTCGAGGGTAAAATGGACTGAGTCAACGGCCATTATGGTGATAAGATTTTGATGGCAAGATGCCGACGTAGTCAATCACAAGAGATGAGGACAACAAATCTGATGGATAGAGGAGGAGGTTTCTAGAGCGGAGATGAATGAATTATTCAGAACAAAGCCGGTGAGAGACCAGCAAATTATTTGCATCAGTATAGGTACGTCACGGAGCACCAGCAAGGATATAGAATCGTCCCAGTAAATCATTTGAAGGTGCCTCAGATGGCGACTGCGGAGACGAAAAACGTGCGGAGGTTAAAATGGAAAGGGGGTAGGTAAGTGACCTGAGGACCTTTTTGATAGCCTGATCACATTATAGCGGTAAGGAGATAGCTGCAGGACCAGTGAATCCGATGTGAAAAATGGGAAAGGGATACCGGATTTGGAACAAAAGAAAACCGTCTGTGAAGATGGCAGTAGAAAATGGTGGCTAGATACTGGCGGAGTCACTTGCCTGACGAAAGGGGACAGGGAAACCGCCAAAGTGATGATGAAAGGATGGCCCGAGAAAACAGATAGCGTGAAGCGAGCTGTTTGCTTATATTGAATTAGTCGAGAAACAACAGCTTAAAATCGAAGATGAATCATTTTGGAATGAGCATAGCTACAACGATTATGAAGGTGGATAGTCAGCAGAGGAGACGATAGAGTAGGTGACAGGAAAGGGCTTAGCAGTTATAAGACGTTGCATGTGGTGTACTACGCAATAAAGGCAGGCAGATAAGGCTGCACGACACGTAACTGAGAAGGCTGGCGTGTAACAATAGCCACAGCATAAAATAATTCAAGCGTTGGAGGTAGTGGTAGAATATGGACGCGTGTTACCTACGGATTTATTTATATATTAAACGAGTCAAACAAATGCAAAACATGAGGGAAGGAGAGACTACCTAAGTAATGATGGAAGGGCCGGGGAAGAATAGGCAAACGTTCCGCTAGTTTTCCTTGTATAGAAGGTCGATAAAGATATCTCAATGTCAACTTCTAGGCAATAGCTGGGTGACAAACCTATATTGGATGCATCAAAAGTTATTGTTTGGGGGGAAAGTATGCAAAGTTGACTTTATAATGTATGGACTTTGAGTGAGTAGCCCTTGATGACAATTCTGACAGCTGTCTTGAGTTAGTAAAAACGGCGGAGCCGCATGATAAATTTATCTGAGGCGGTAAAATGTGAAGAAGTCATGAGGCTCCGCGAGATCAGGATAAAATAATGAAAGGACACTGCGCAGGCGAATTGTTGGACTGATGGAGAGTGCAAACATTCAGTAATCCCGTTGCTAACCGCCGTGAGACTGCGGAATATACTTCAGCTGGAGAGGTAGTTTGGCGTATTTGATGAGGAAACAAACAGTGACAATAAATGTACCGGTGTATGGGTAGTGGCAGGGAGCTCTGACAAGGGAAAGGGTAAGTTTACGAAAGGGACAGGAGAGCGATCAGATGTGATACCCTGGAGGCATATGCATTGCAGTACTTGCTAAGGTTGATGAGTATTTATATAGGCAAACACGGTGCGCCAAAGACGGGGGAGATTAGTGGGCTGAGTCGAAAACAGGAGGATAATCTTGTACACAAGTTGAACGACGAACTTCTTCGGGCGCGAAAAAGTAAGTTGTAATGTCAAAGTTGAAGGCAAGCTGGAAGGAAGGAAAACAGTCGTTGTAGAAAGTACAGCTGATGACACGGTAGCAGCCACAATGCGAGCTCAAAAAGATATATAAACCGCGGGCTTATCTAGTGTGTGGGACTAGCCAAGCTATAGATATTCAACCTAAAAACCGTTTTGGGGGCAAGAGGTACGATCTGCCAACCCAGCTGCGCCTGCACATCTACACAGACGGCCTGCGTGCCCGATGTGGGCAGGTCAAAACAGTGGACATGACCGCGCCCAGCAGCGTTGGAATCCGCACTAGTGACCATTGATAATTGTGCAGATGAGCAGAAGGGCCATGATAACGACATATGATTCAGGATAGATTGGCCGGGATGTGAGACCCCGAACAGCAGAGCTAACGGAAACAGTGAGCGGTAAATGACCATGTGGCACTATTGACTAGAGGCATCTGCCAGAGGAGTGATAAGCAGAATGCCCGAGGCGCCTGACCGTCACTGAGTATCACTGGGAAGGCAAATGATATGGAAAAGCACAGTCCGGTTGTGCAGCAGCTGGGGGTCAACGGTTAACGGTGAAAAAAATAACAGTGTTAAAAAGCAAAACAAGGGCTCCCCGGTGCAATGGATCCCTGGGCCCATTCGGGAAATGGTAGGTGTGAATGGCTTTAACCTATTACGTTAACTTGAGCATAGGCACTGGGGAACTGTGATGGGGCCAGTTCAGTAAAGCGAGATGCAAAGAGGCAAACGAGGTCGAGATGGACACAGACAAATGTGGGCTAGGGGTTGGGGTATCTTACTGAAGGCTTTAGGTGAATCCACGGCTGATCGGGGATGGCAATGGTCACAGTCCGTGGTGTCTAGGAGGGGCAAAGGGATAGGCATGGAATATAGGCATTTTCTCGTGGAGCAGAGGTAGTGAGGTTGCAAAGTGAGACCCCTTTAGAAGGCCAAAGCGCCGGAGAAGCACTCATTGACAGGCTATGTAGCATTGAGACTTATTCAGTAGGTAAAGAGTGCACGCATAAGAGGATATAGCGAAGAGACTGTGCGTGTACTGAGGGGAAGCCCACTCCAAATTTTGGGACGAGAGTACAGGAAGAAGCGGAACCTCAAATGGATGTTAGATTTGGGGAGGTAGAGAGAAAAGGCATGGAGACAAAAGATGTGGAAGCAGGGGCAGCACATGAGATAAGATAGAAAGTGAATAGTCCATCGTAGACCAGTTTTAAGAACGAGACTAAGATAAGCCATACGCCCGGAATCCACAAGGGTCCAAAGTGAGGGAGCTCACAGCTCTGGTGGTACGTGAGGGCTACGGATAATCTCAAGAGCTCTTTCATTGAGGTATGCTAAACATTCTCAAGGGATAAAGTAGAGGGCTTGGCCAGCGGCTTGAGGTAATCAGGCTGTATTCAGGGAGTGGGCTTACTTGTGAGAGGTGCATAGAGAGGCGACTGGCGGGTAGTAAGAACAATCAGTGCATCATGCCTGGGGTTCGCTTATCTTGGGCGGTTTGGGATGATGCGTATCCTGAGAAGTTATAGTTATAGTTATAGTTATAGTATATTTATTGACCGTGGTCAATACACATGCACAAGGCAAGATCAGAGTATACAGCAATACGTGTCAATGTGAGGTATTCACAAATTCTAAATTTATAAATCACAGCAACCGAAATACAACAGTAAAGTCATGTAGTGTTTGAGTAAACTGAAGTGGCAATGGTTGAGGCGGGAATTTCGAATCGGTTTCGAAATCGCTGGGGCGCGGTGTGGTTAGATGGACAGTCGTGGAATTGCTGATATAAGCAACAAATGGACGGTCACTAACAAGTAACCGGGCGTAAGAGATGCAAAAGAACATTGTTAGAAGTAAAGCAAGCGTGGGGCTTTCAAAGTGCAGTCAGAGATACCAGCGGGATATTGGACACTGATCCAGCATTGGGTAACTAATTGTGGAGGAAGCATGTGAAACAAAGGCAAGTGATTCAAAGGTGATAATAAAACGGACCTTTTGTGCAGGTGATTACAGTGTCATATGGAAATTCAAATGAAGGCGAAAAGCTTCGCAGGGACTTCAGTGAACTTTTGAAGAGCATGAATGGTGTATGGACATATAACGGACTATTAAAGAAAAGAAAAGCCGTCAATGAAACGGATTAGTGGAGACAAACGTCAATGGTTCGGCTAGGCAGGAGTTGGAAGAGTGTAAAATGTTTTTTTTGTATTTGATAGAAAATTGGTAATCAAATTATGGTTGGCTGCAGATGGCTGGTATTCTGTTCCGTTAGGACCTTGGTTGCAGGCAGAATGTTGTGGGAAGCAGGTAAAAAAGGGCTGGTTTGACGAAGTTGACAGCTGCGAAGGCTGGGTTCCGGCCATTGATTTCGTACTCTGCGATCCGGTGAGACTTTCATGAGGTTTTGTTAATCCGTGTACGGTGCCCCATGTAACGTCAGCAGGCGAGAGTGTAGGTTTAAACCATTGATCAAATCGTCCAGTCCTTACGGTAATCCGGAATAAACGTCGATTTAGCCGATGGATACCCAAGTAACCAATGCAATCTGGAAGAGATCAGGAATGCGGCAGTCTGGAGAGTGTTCCAGCTGTGGGTTAAGATTATCGTTTATATGGAAGCAAGAAAATGAACATTTTGATATCCGAACAGTTAGTTATCGTTTGGCTAGTGGACAGGTCTATTAGGGATCCCTAGATGGAGACTGGTAGCTTTCTAGGGTATTTGGGGCGATATCAGGTAGGCAGTGGATGAGGAGAGGGTGTTCGTTTGGGAACCAGGAATAAAACAATAGTAGATGGTATGGTCTGGACGAAGAATGAGAAAATAAGAAGAAAACAGTCTGGTCAGTTCACCAGCTGTGGTAAAGGACGGCAAACAGTAAAAAGGGGGGAAAACACAGTGTTAAAATGAGGATTTTTCATGTGGGGGCAAACGTGCTGGTATTCGGCAGGGGCATACGGATTCCGGTTGGAATGGGGTCTTAACTTACCATGAGCATGTGCGTAGAGAAGTGGAGCCTAGTTACTAAGGAATGGTAATCCGTGTGGCAAGTACGAGAAAGGCACAAAAAAAGCAGGATGGGACGGCTGAGTTCTAGCCTGAGCCAGGAATTAACTAAGAGCGAGCACTCATCGCTAAAGGACGGAACGGTTTAATTTATATATACGCAAATTGTGTGTAGTAAAATGGCACAATCTAGTTAGGAAGGGGGACAAGTGAGTGGAGCATACCCAAGGTATATATGTATACATATATATATATATATATATATATATATATATATATATATATATATATATATATATATAGATGTATACGTGGGTGCGATCATCGGACGCAAAAGACTACGGCAAGAAAAGTGAGATAGAGTGACGCAGCCGAGGATCAACGGTTAACGGAAAGAAGAACAAAAGTTAAGCACGGGCTCATCGGTGCGGCGGATCCCAAAGGCACATTGAGGCCATGAAACGTGAGACTAAAGGGGAAACGCCTAAGTGTGGCTAGAACTTTCAATGGGAAAGTTAGTATTTCGCCTAGAGTGGTCATTGAGCAGGAGTAAAGACCAAGTTCTGCATGAAATTACAGAAGAACCTTAGCTGGGGGATAGGGTGGGAGCAGAAATGGTAACGTCATAACTGGGTGTTGAGTTCAGTTAGTGAGTCACGCTAAGTGCGATGAATCAGACTGGATTTTCCAGTTCGAAATCGCAGAGGTGGTGAGCGAAGTATGAGCGGTGGGACCTGGTGCGGAAGAGAGGCATTATAAGCTAAGAGATATCGAGGACCGTTGAGTTACTCACCATGATTTTGTTATTAATTATAAGACAGTAGTGAGTATATATATATATATACATATATATTGTATATAAAAATGTTATATATTTACACATATATATGTATATATATGAATAGGTATATATATATATTTATATATATTATATATATATATTATATATATATATATATATATGCATATATATGTATATATATATGCATATATATGTATATATATATATATATATATATATATATATATGAACAGGTGTATATATATATATGTATATATAAAATATATATATTGCTGTATACGTGGGTGCTATCATCAGACGGGTCCTGCGAGAGCGGTCGGACGCAAAAGACTATGGCAAGGAAAGTGAGATAGAGTGACACAGCCGAGGATCAACGGTTAACGGAAAGAAGAACAAAAGTTAAGCACGGGCTCATCGGTGCGGCGGATCCCAAAGGCACATTGAGGCCATGAAACGTGAGACTAAAGGGGAAACGCCTAAGTGTGGCTAGAACTTTCAATGGGAAAGTTAGTATTTCGCCTAGAGTGGTCATTGAGCAGGAGTAAAGACCAAGTTCTGCATGAAATTACAGAAGAACCTTAGCTGGGGGATAGGGTGGGAGCAGAAATGGTAACGTCATAACTGGGTGTTGAGTTCAGTTAGTGAGTCACGCTAAGTGCGATGAATCAGACTGGATTTTCCAGTTTGAAATCGCAGAGGTGGTGAGCGAAGTATGAGTGGTGGGACCTGGTGCGGAAGAGAGGCATTATAAGCTAAGAGATATCGAGGACCGTTGAGTTACTCACCATGATTTTGTTAATAATTATAGGACAGTAATGAGTATATATGTATATATATATATATATATATATATATATATATACATATATATATATATATATAAATCCAACCAGGGGTTGGATACTGAAGCAGTTTTTATGGCAATGTTGAGGTTGGTTTCAGGGCCGCATACGCAATATAACTAAATAAAGTTAATATATCGTGGAGCGAGTGAGAGATATTGACAACCTGTGGGGAGTAATACGGTGGTCTCTATAAATGCGAGCGCATCTGAAAGGATTTGTTTCAAAGTTGAATTAGCAGGATCCTATAAGTTGGTATGGATAAACAGTTAGTGGACGCAGACATGCTTACATATGTCGATGGCGAAGGCTAGGAGAAGCGGTCAAACAAAGCAATCAGAATTTTTAAAGCGGTGAGGTTATTTTGGATGGTAAGGTAAAGAGAGAAAGCAGAGCAATGGCTTAAAAGTCAAGTCCTATCTCGTAAGCTTGACGTTCGGTTACGTGAACGTTGAATAAGCGCAAAACAGTTGGGACAGTAAGGAATTTATCAATAGCACGCACGAATGCATACTTTGACCGAGAAGATCTGATGTGCAAGGGAAGTTTATTCCAGATTCTGGAGTACGCGAAGAGAAAGAACTTAGAGCGTAGAACAGTCCTCGCGGAGGGTGTGGTAATAGTATACTGTCTATTCCGGAGTGAATATCCAGTATCCGGGGAGAAGCACAACTGGTTGGAGGAATAGGACTGCTTAGTCAATAGCTTATACAGAAATATCAAATTTAGCTTGATGCGACGAAGCCATAGTGGTTCGATTTTGAGAGATAAGCATCGTTCCCTGTAGTTTAAGTTGGACGACCAGCCGATAAGCTGTTTTGTGAATCTTCTTTGAACACATTCGATAATAATCCTGTCGGATTTTCTCATGCTAGTGAAGATTAGGGGACAATATTCGAGAAGGGGCCTGGCATGTACTTTGTACATGTAGAGAATGCTCTGCCTAAGCTGAAAGGATCTGAATAGAAGACCAAGACACTTTCTAGCCTTCGCCGTTTGGAGGACAGCATGTTCCGAGAAGTTGAAAGAGCAAGAATAACTTAAGCCAAGGTCTCTTACTAAAGGCTGGCTGTCGATGGGTGAACCGCCAATGCATAAAGAACCAGGAGGAACCTGGCATTTGTAAGTGAGGAAAATACACTTGTCGGCGGAGAATTTCATCGCCCAGGTTAAGCACCATTCATCAAGAGCGGCTAAATCAGCAGAGATTTTAGGGATAGTAGTACTGAGGTTGCCAGGCGAGAAAGTGTAGACTATCTTAATGTCGTCCGCGAACAAAAACGGCGTGCCATTAAGTATTGTCGGAAACATATCATTTATATATAGGAGGAAAAGCAGGGGTCCCAAAACACTGCCCTGAATAACACCGCTAGTAACAGGCTTAGGATTAGAGGTGTGCCCGTTAATTAAGACAACCTGTGAACGATGAGATAAGTAAGACGAGAACCAAGAAAGAAGTGGATCGACAATCTCAAATGACCGTAGCTTTGTTAAAAGGTGGGGGTGAGGGACACGATCAAATGCCTTGGATAAATCAAGATAAAGAACAACAAGAGATTTCCCACTTTCAGCAGAGCCGGTGACGAAATTCAGAAAATCATACTGACAAGTCATGCAGGAACGTGAACGGAGGAATCCATGTTGGTTGTGATTAATAAGACTGAGGCTTAATAAATAGTTAATAATATTATCTTTAACTATTTTTTCCATTATTCTGGATAAGATGGGGGTATGGTTTATAGGGCGATAATTGGATACCTCATGTAAAGGTCCTTTTTTATGAATGGGAACGATTACCGAGCGCTTCCAATTAGCAGGTACGGTGCTACCATTAAGTGAAAGAGTGAAAAGGTTAAGCAACAACAGGGGGAGATCCGGTCCACCATTGACGAGTGCAATTGGTGGTAAGCCATCGGGGCCTAATCGAGGAGAGGGTTTGCTATTGGATAGTAGCTTGGAAATACTCCTGGCATCGAAGGGTATCGTAGAAAGGACAGAGTCGGTAAGTGGTGAAGATGGGGGCGGGGCAATGACAGTAGCTGGAGCCATGGCTGAAGCAAAGAATGCATTGAAGGCTTCGGCTATACAAGGTGGGGAGGTGATAGATGAGTTATTATCCAGAATTAGAAGTTGGAAGTCGGCCTTAACATCAGCGTTTCTAGACTTATGCAACATAGAAAGAAGTTGCGACTTGTTAGAATGACTCAAAGCCTTAGCTTCTTGGTCACGAAGCCGCGTATTATCTTGTCGTTGAATAAGTGTGGAGAGGCGGTTTAGACGAATAAAAAGTGAAAAGTCGTTGCAATTATGTAGTTGTTTGAGAAGTTTATGGTACTTCTTATGGAGTGGCGAGACAAACGACCTCTTTTTAGGTACAGCCTGGGCAGTATTGGACAATTTATCCAGACAATCGGAAAAGGAGTAGAAAATATCCGCAGCATGCTGAGGGTCCTGGGTGAGGAAATAATCACCCCAGTCTTTCTGCCGAAGAAGCGTGACTAGCAAGGCCCAATTTCTGCTTAGGAATGTATTGTTGGGGGGGGGGTGTGCGGGACTAGGTGGGCCACTAAGGGGCAGATGGCAGATAACCATTTTATGGTCACTACCGGGGAAATTTCGTATTACGGTCACGTCGATGAGAGGCATGTTATGAGTAAATACCAGGTCTAGTATGTTCCCATTTCTGGTAGGTTCGACAACATGTTGTGTCCAGCCGCCAAGATGAATGCTAGTGATCAGGTCCATAAGATTGGGAGGAGCCGAGAGGGTGGGCCAACAGATGTGAGGGAGATTAAAGTCACCCGCAATAAGCTTGGTTCCAGAAGGAAGCAAAGAGAGGTATTCGAAAGACCTAATGAGAAGTGGAAACAATGAACTGGGGGAATTTGGTGATCGATACACGCAGCCAATGTGAAGAACAGTGGTTTGGAGGTTCATAGTGAACCAGAGAGAATCGGGAATAGAATCGAGTGCCGTATGTAAAAGAGGGGTCGTGGTGTAGGCTTCCTTGACGTAGGCTAGGCACCCACCACCACGCCGGTTCGGTCTATCGGTCCTTAGAAGAGAGTACCCTACCAAAGATACTTGATCATTGGAAGTGCTCTCAGAAAGCCAGGATTCCGTTATTAAGATAATGTCGTAATTATTTGTAAGGACAAGTTTTTTAAGGTGCGGGAGTTTGTCAAGAATAGAACGCGAGTTGAATAAGGCTAGAGATATACCATTTGTGGGAGGTGGTATAGGCACATCAGAGGGGTGGTGTAATTTGGAAGGAGGCAGGCTATCGCGATTGGAAGGAGCGGAGGTTAGGGTCAACGGGGAATATGTTGATGTTGGGGCTAGTGGAGGTTCAGATGGGGTGGCTTCCAGCCAAGCTGAATTGAATGTTGCAGTGAGAGGGACTGCTGAGGGGTAGAGAGATTGGGCATCAACGGAGGGGGAAACATCGGAGCAAAGGGAAAAACCTGTGGGGTTTGGCGGGTCGATATCAGACAGGGGTGATCAAGAGCTGTCGAGAAATACCGGCCAGTCGGAATCGAGTAATGGCTGAGGGGGGGTGCAGAGGGCAGGGTTGAAAATGTGTGAGGAATAGGGGTGTAGGGTGGTAGGTTAAGCTGCACATTGTGGTGGGGGTAACTCAAGTTGGGTGGAACACCAAATATGGAGCAGTTAGAAGCGGGAGCAGTGGAGATAGTTTTTGGGTGAGAAGTACGACATGTGGCAGATTGGACGGCATGTGGAGGCCGTATTTTGGTATTGACAGGCAGTGAGCACGGTGAATTTGTAGAGATCACCGATGCATTGGAGCAAGGGGTATTTTTTAAGGTCGAAACCTTATTCCGTGAGTTAAAGGGAGTTGATTTAAGAGGAGACAGTTGAATGAGGGAGGGGCTTGTGAGAAGAATGGGAAGACTGTTAGACCTATTCCTCTGGACGGCGAGTAGTTTATCACCGGAGGGAACAGATGGCGAGTTAGAGTTCGGGGTGTATCCAACAGGCGATGAGGTGGGAGAGCGAGGCAATAATTGGCGTCTCTTACTGGGTGGCAGTAAAAGATGAGAAGCGGAAATGTCAAGATCAACAGAAATGGGATTAGATTTTAAAGAGTACAGTACGGGAGCAGATGAGGAGGCAGTGGGCGGTTGTGAAGAGGCGGGAGACGCGTGTAAAGGTAAAGCAGTGGGGACTTGAGAAGGAGCTGTGGAGCGACCAGCCGTCTGTGTTGAAGGCTCAGAACTATCAGGCGTCGTTCTAGTGGGGAAAGTCGAAGGAGATCTGGTAATTTCCCTTTGAAGTGGGGTTTTATCTTCGGCTATTTTTATGTTTTTATAAGGAGAATTAGAAGCTATAGTGGAACGCATTTTTATGAACTCTTTGGCAGACAGATCATCTGCAAATCGCATAAGGATTGGACAGTTGAAGCGCTAAACGCGCTTACGCAGCCTTGTTATTTGACAAGGAAGGTGGGCCATACCACATGCATTCAACAGTGTGTGCTTGACATGCTCCAGAGGTATTCTCTCTGGGACATTAAACACGACTGCATTACGAGAGTTCCTCACTCTTATGAGAACTTCGGATGCAACAGAGTCGATAAAGCGGCCCGCGGCTGTCAGGTTTTGTAAGGTGGAATTTTCGATGCGTTCAGTGATGCACAGTAAGGGGGCGAGTTTAGATATCGTATCTTCCAAATTCAGAAGGCGAGACTTTATATCTGAAATACTTCGGTCTAGAACAGCTGTTCTTTCCGTCGCCAAGCCTACAAAGTCACAGAGGTCAACCGAACATTGTTTTAAGGCCACGGGAGTTTGAAGAAGCCTATTTTTCCTAGTGACCGGGGTATGAGTGGACGGGGTAGTATTGGAAGTCTTCTTTGCTACACGTGGCATTTTGGAATATCAAAAAGATGCTGTGAATGAGGCGGAAGAGTAACGGAAACTAGAGCTGGGTTGGAATTTACCACTGGGGAAAAAAATACCTGAATTTCTATGGGTTAAAGGAATACTCTAAGAAAATATAATTTTTTAGTATTTCCTAAGACAGATGAATGAAAACTATATCGATAACAGCACGCAAAACGACCAGGAGTAGCATCTGCGAAAATCAAAAACAGTTGGACCTATTGAGATGGACAGACCGTGCAGATCGATTTGACCTTGTAGTTCAGTGCATTTGTAAGGTAAGGGGAAGCTTTTCTCAGCATGAAACTTCATGAACCACGCGGTGCACCAGGATTGGAGGGAGAGCAAATCCCCAATATGTCGCATGGGGTCATGGGTGGTTCATTAAGGCGGGAAAAGTACACTTTTAGTACATCTTCAGCAAAGAAAAATAGGGTACCCTGGCAAACAGAAGAAAAATAGCCAGTGATATAAGTAAGGAATAGTAATGAGTCTAAGACGCCGCCTCGTATGACGCCGCTAATAATGGGTTTTGTAGGAGATAAGCAGCCAACAACCAAAGCAGCTTATGAGCCGGGAGAGAGATCTGAGGACCACTAGGACAGGGGAGGATCAGTCATATCAGGGGATCGGATTTTGGCTTTCAGCTGTGTATGGGAGGCACGGTAAACGCCTAAGATGTGTCAAGGTACAGGACAACTGCAGATTTGCCGGCGTCAATGGCAGACGATAGGACATTAAGGAGGTCCAGCTGACAGGAGGACCGGGAGCGGGAATCCGGAAAACCATGTTGACCAGGGTTTATTAGGCTCTCAGATAAGAGATATCGAACTGTGTGTGTTTCGACAGTACGTTCTGTGATTTTTCAGACCACTGGGATACGGTTATTGGGCCCATGGATGTCTGCGCCATATTTTACGCCCTTCTCGAAGAGCAGACTGATGACAGAGGTTTTCCGTGAGTGGGGGCGAGGCAATTGAGCACCGAGATTGTATAGACATTAAGTAACAATAAAGGAAGATTAGGACCGCCAAAACGAGGGGGGACCGGCGGGTGACCATCTGGGCTCGGTTCGGTGGAAGGATCGATGGAGGAGACTGACTTTTCAATCACTAGATGAATGAGGGGAATCGATGAAAGTGTGGATGAGGTACTGGAGTGGACAAGCGGAGGGCTAACGGGGCAGGTGTCAGGAGTGGAAGACAAGTGGTCATTGTAGGCTCCAGGAATAGACCGTGGAATATTACAGGTGGGTAAGCCTTAAATGATAAATTTGGGCGAAGCAGAGTGGAGCGGTTAAGCGCTTTATTATGCGGGTTGGACAGACAGCCGGTTTCTTTGGGGTGCTCTAGAGCACTAACCTTTTGTCTTCCCAAATGTGATTTGGGGGTACAACACAGCTTAAGTTGCAATTTACTGATACCCAGAAGAAACGTGAAGCCCCGTGATCTAGCGAATGTAATTTGCAGCTCAGCCGGCTTACACTTTAAAAGTGACAAAGTAGAACTGCAGGACTTGGGGGTTAGATCGGCACACGGTTCACCAGCGTGTGGGCAGTGTAAAAAGTTGGAGTAGACAGAGTTGACAACAAAGTAATGGTCGAAGGAAAGATAAAATCGTTCAAATTGGGAGGACGGATTATCTTTGGTTCTAGAGGCCAGTTACATGAACGGTAGGAAGTAGGGACATTGAGAGGGGATTAATCCGGGTGGGAACAGTTGAAGTGACTTGATTCACACGGGATTATACGGTGGTCACCACCCTAGAATTTGTCAGTGACAAGAGTCTTGATACCAGGAGTACCGATGGAAAATATTAGGTCCGAGATTTTGTCTCCTCTTTTTAGAGCTAGAGGCTTGCCAGGTCCACCCACCAAGACGGATACAGGGAGGGAGAGTGAAGAGGGCCGGAGGTCTAACGTGATAGGGCCAGCAGATTAGAGGCAGGGTAAAGCCACCCGCTGTAATTTTTGCTGTGGCAGGATAGTCGAGTGCAGTACTGAAGACTTCTAAGATGGAGCCTTTTTCGGAGAGCTCCAGTCTCGAGGGCGGTAGTCGCTGCCAATGAGTAGGTCCTGGCCGGAGGCATGAATAGATAGCCGTAGTTGATCTGTATAACGTCCTTCGCAGCCTGTCGCATACTTGCAATCCATTGCACTTCGCGCCCGTTTCCAGCCATCCACCACGTTCTGGGCTTCTAACCATTTCAACCCCAATAACATCGCTAACTTGCATTCACACTTCCTCATCACAATGTACTCAATCTTATGGAGCAAGTCACCGTTAGGTATGTGCAGTTCGACTTTCAGCCGTCGGTTTAGAAGAGCATTGGATAGGTTCCGCATGGTTACTCAAAACTTATTGCTCCTCGGTGTAAATATACTCGATGACCTAGCCTATGATTAGGGTCCAGACTTTTGAGAAGCGCAGACATGGGCAGTCTATGGCAGATGAAACCGAGTAAAAGTTCTCCGTCTGCCTCCCTTCTACAATAAACAAACTAGTGCCAGAGACACCGTCTATTAATGTATCGTTCCATACCTACTCCTGTTCATCCTCATCTGGGAGCATCCCAGACCACTTTTCCCCACTTTTTCTTTGTTCCCGGACCCCCATCCTTGCATACCTTCCTCTCGATGACTCTCAATATTCTTAAGACCAAACAGGTCACTAACCTGGCCTGTGCGGCCACCTGTTCATCGGCTAATGGCGTGCCACACAAATGATACGCCTTTTGCTATGTTCTGGAATCCACTGATGCCTGGTCGCCCGATCTTGGGCCGCCTGATATTGACGGCAAGTTGGCCTCACCAAAAAAACTAATTACAATCCTAACCATGCAGAACGCGGTCACATCTACCAATTGGCCCTCGCGTGCCAGGCAAACAGGCCGTCCGCAACGAAGTGCGAGTGTAACTAGGCTGGCAGAGGGCCCCTCTTGTCACCAGAAGTGGTCTCTACGTTGGGTGTCCGGCGTACGGCCGACCTTACCCACAAGCATCAGTTTTGGGATGGAGAAACGCCGTCCTCTGCATGGTACATTTGCCTTCTGTGGCCTCCTCCATTGTTCCTGAGAAAAGGTCTACAGTACCCCCGGTCACTTCCCAAATCGATATTGCAAACGTTTTCATTCGGCTTAGAAGAAAACGCAACTATTTGCCACTACCAACATTAATCTCCGCCTACTTGACTCCCGTCATTCTGAATTGATTCCATTTATATTCTCGTTCTGCTTCCCTCAGTTACCAGATTCTTTGCCACAAAACATACAACGGTCTCACCGTTCAGAATTTTTTTTTACGAATATTGCAGTTTCTGATAAACTCTTGAGGAGATCATTCATCCACCGGGCAGTTCGAATGTCACCGCCTGATTCATCCAAACAGTACCATCATTTAAGTAGGCCTCCTGTCGCCCGCCAGCAGCATCACAAAGCACGAAGTGGTTCTGCTTGCAGCTCTTTATCTGCGTGACACCACTTCCCCGTTCTATCGTACCCATTTCATGCATCTCCGGTCATCCACTCGTTTGCGTTTCCCGACAGTTGCTTTGGTAATGGATTATCCACAATTCAAACATCAATCGTGCGATCCCCTCTTCAGTGTCTTATGTCAGATTTTCTTCAACATATCTAGCCGTGCAACCATCTGCTATTCCTGACAGACTTTTATATGACCTACCCTTATGGGACTCCATCAGTCCACTATGCTTCCAAATCCCGCAACCGCTTTGTTACTAACTTTTGACGCTCCCGTAATATTCATCAATGAACCCAGACAAATCCATAAATGCATCACGCTTCACTCATCTATTGCCTCCGGTCGCTTCTTTGCCGCAGTACCATGATGGGATACTGGGGCCACGATACACTGAGCGCCTTTTCTATATCTTTACTGGAAATCAACTACCCGTAGTCCGGGCTGACGATGATCAGTTTGTCTCTCCCGAATCTAACGTTGGAAGTTCCTCAGCGCAACCAGTCACCACATTATCTACTCTTTTTGACGGTTTAAGCAAGGTGTTATTTCTGACTGATTACGCCGGACATCCAACATAAATACCACCAATAATCTCACTTCATTGCAGATCTGTATTCCTCATATGTAATTCTTGGAGTAACCTCAGATAAACCAATGGTTGGGCACCTTTCCACTCGCTGTTTAAATAATGCCAGCTTTTCCACTAATTTCCAACGGTTGGGCATCCACGTCGAGTACCACTCTGAAGGCAATTTCCTCTTACCACTCGCTGGAAACAAACCACGTGTACACTAGCTTATTGACTGTCCAGTTTTTCCCTGATGCCTCATGTCAGACTCATATCAGCAAACCCCACTATGCGACCATCTGCTCGTCCTGCCGGTTTCACATATGCACCACCCCTATTTGACCTCATAAGATCGCCGTATACGAACTCCTCAGCCCGCTTTGTTCTCAACTTGCTTACGCAGATTAACTAAAAACAAACCGTGAGTTTGAATCGCATTAAGTTCACCTGTCGACTTTAGTCATTCTTCTCTACTACTTTCCCAGTTTTGGACCTTTACATGCACCCTTTTATGAGTGCCTCTTACGCAAACTCTTGTTACTTCGCAGGCACTAATGCCGTGGTAAATCAAACTTTCCGGTTCACCCACGCAATTCCTCTCCTCGAAGAGCTCATCGCAACTCCCTCGGTATTATATTTCTGCAATTTCCGGGTCATAAGTACTACTGATTCAAGTGCTCGTCCGTCGTCGCTAATAATTTTTCGAAATTTTCTTCAGAGCTGTTTTGAAATTCTTTCTCTCAGTGTACTCTTCCCTGAGGCTTTATGTCGATACTGTCCGAATTCCCGCGCCTTTCACTCCTTTACTGCTTTGTCTGATTGCTTGTCCTGGCCACAAAGCCCATTTCACCCATTACTGAGCGACCTGTCCATCTGACCTTCACATGCATCTTTGCCGGACGTTCATTCATGCGACCGCCAAAACCTTTAAGCTCCTTTGATTGACATACCCCCAGCTGAATATCCAAGAATCCCCTTTTTGTCCTCACCGGCACTATATGATCATGCGGTCAAGCAGGCCTCGAGTCTCCTTGAAATAAACCATCTCTTTTATATATAAGCGTGAGAGGGGGTGGTCAGCAACTCTAGCTTGGATAGTGCACTTGACAAAGGCTATGCAGGAACTACCACTACCTTTCCGGCTTGCGTTTGGAAAGCATTGATATTCAGCTATGCGAATAAGGTCGAATGGGGTTTCTTCGAAAAGCCATGATTCAGTTACTTGTATTACTTCAGGGTATAAGGCTCCTACCAGGGATCGCAGATGTGATATTATCCTCGTTCTTGACGGGCATTCATAAGAATTAGTAGAAAAGAACTCGCTGTTGGGGTGCTCAACACTCCGATGCCGAGTGCTCGACTATTGGGGCGGCTATGGCAGTAGAAACTGGGTCCCAGTTGGGATGAAGCTTCAGCAAAAGTTGGAGGGTAGGCAAAGTTCGAAGGGAGACAAAAAACAGGCTAAGCATCAGCTTGCGGCCCCGCCGATAGATGTGGATGATCGATAATATGGATGTGCTACAGAATGAGTATAGATGAGCCCTTCAAGACTTGAGGGATAGCTAGGATGTCTGGGTTATTAGTACTTTTGTTTGTCCAAGACGGGGTAATGACGTGGTATTCTACAGCACAGTAGTCCTTTACCAGCCTCGGTTTGGGATGCAGATTTCTACACAAAGGTAGAGGTAAAGAGTGGGTAAACTGCAATTTTGACGTGCCGGGCCTCCAAAGCTGAGGCGCAAACAGTGGTGGAATGCTTCTAAGGAAACATCGGGCATTATTTGGCACACCGCTTCTGTATGGACTTGGAGTACTAGCTCATGGGAGATGGGGTCTAAGGAATAATGAGGGCATGCCATACACTGATTGGAGTTTATTCTGCAATGGAGGAACTAACAGGGGCTCTAGTGTGAAAAGAGTTTGTAGGCTTGTGAGTGGCACAAGCCTGCTAGTCCGAAGGAGCTCGGGCGAGGCGTCTATGTTTGGACTGTAGGACCCGGTGTTCGCCATAACTTCATGACTGGCATCAAAATGGGAAGGTTTGTGAAGTGGTTTGATGATCTGGTAGCCGGCTTGGGGGAAAGGCCGTAGCTGCTGGTAGTGGCCAGAGGAGTTAGTCGGTTGTGGGCTTGGCGAACGCTGTTGACCAAGCCTTGTCTCCATATTTCCAGGTTCATGCAGCGGTTCGTTCGTCGCAGTCTTATCGCGAGACTTCAGAGTAGACGTGCCATTCTGGAGAAATGGTGGTACTGCGAGATCAATTGTCTTGTGGCGAAATGGGGGGGGGGAAACTGGTAGGTTGCCCTGTAAAAGTAGGATTGCGGGGGCCACTAGGTTATTTTGTTAGTTATTTTAGCGGACGGAGTAGCTGAGGAGACAAGGTGACGAAAGTTTCTCAGAGGCTGAGTTGGTGAGACAAGCTTAGATGTGTCTAAGCCCACGGTAACTGATTGCCTCATGTCTTACGCATGTCTCTTGATCCAAGTTGAGAAATATTCCGTCATTATTATAAGCATCGATGGTAATGTCGACGCATTTTTTCTACAGACACACTGTTATGGGCCTTCACCACAGTTGGCTTGCGCCTAAAGTATTTTACAGGGCAACTTTATGAGGGCCTCTCAGGCGTATCGGGAGAAGACAGTGCAGCAGCCTGAAATGGGTTGCACGAAGTTTGCGAGGGGTTCTGGGGTGTGGACTGACAGAGATCTGCTTGTGTCGAAGGGGCTATGTAGTTGATGGGTATTCTTAATGAAATCCTGTTCACCGAAGTATGCAGTGGTATTCACGGGTCCAGTGGGCACTCGGCAAATGAAAGGCTACGGTTTGTCGTTCTCTATGTGGAACATCTCACTTTGCAAAGGCTTTTTTGGCGTGTATTTCGAAGTTTTCCAAGGGCTTGGCTTCAGCTATCCTTTGAAAATTACCAATGTACTTAACAGCTGAAAGTTGGTTGGAAGACGTAAGTGCAGGGGACGGGAGCGCCATGGTTGCCCTTTCCGCGGCCTGATACAGTGGCTTATGTCATCAGCCATGCTAGTGCATTCAGCCTGGTGGCTTTGACAAAGAGTATGGGAAGCCTGCCCAGGACATTAAACTCTATAACTTTGCCAGTTTTCTTTATTCTTCTGCGAGTTTCCGAGGGGCTTGCATCCTTATAACTGCCCACCTTGGATACGATCAAGGGGTGGGCTTGACCTATTAAATCAGTAGTGATAGCCATTGGGGAAACCTCTGTTAGAGCACACTCATCCGATTGCCTTTTATAATATAAGTCTTTCGTATTCTGTTCCAGGTTACTGATTTTATCTTGACCCCGCTGTATATATCAGCAAGCAATACGGATCAAGTATTGACAGCTGACGTCATGTCGGCTTCTGCTTCTTTCATTCCGGAAGCCCGAGCTGTTCCTTTTGGACCGGGCGACCAGTGAAGTGCAAATATTATTTGAGCCTAGAACAGGAACAGCCATGTTTGTGGGGGGCGTGCAGGTTACACCTGGGCCGCGCTTGGGTTTCTTGAGCTGTTGCACTTCAGAACGTAAAATACTGGGATGAGTTATCGAGTCTCCCTATCAACGTACATAAAAGCTTGGATCGACCGAGGTTCATATGCTCGATACACAACTGTTGCAATATCATTGATTGGTCCAGCGTAAGTTTCGTGGGGTTTCGCGAGCGAGAAAAGCTTACTGGATTTTTCTGAGTGTCCGGGATAAACTCCAGCATATAAACGTCAAAAAGCAATAAATAACATATAAAGCCGAGGAGACGGCCATTCAGAGCGGCGCAGGCAGACACCTAGATGGTGTCATCTAACCAAGAATCAGTAAATGCATTAAAATGAGGATTGCTGAGGGTGATTTCAGGCTGATTTGAACCGAAAATTCTCAGAAAAGTCTATGATGATATTTCGCGACAACAAATTACGCATTTACAATGCGATGGGGCATCTAACTTCAAGAAAATACTATTCTCCAATGTGAATAACGATTTCCGCTCAGAAATGGCACAAAACTGACCCTCGGTGATGGGAAAACAAAAATGGGGCCACCTGACTTTTGCATCTAGACGACTTTGATGACCACTTCTAATTCCTACTTGACCCGGCTTTGAACTAGTCCCCTTACTAATCAACCACCATAGAGTTCTACCTACTCCGCCGCTTTCTATAGTACCCTTGATTGCCATTCAGAATTTGTATGGATCCCCATCTACTTACCCAAATTGGACTGCCTCCGTTCTTCAACGTTGTATCTCCTCCGTCACCCACAGCAACAGAATAGACGTTAGCTCAAAGCTCCTTGATGTCATTTCGTTTATTTTGCTTCCTTTCCATATCGAGTCCCACTACGTGCACTTCTATTACTACCTCTGCGACTTAGGACTGGAACATTCAGCCTCATTCCTCTCACTTGACTTGGCTGACTAATAGAACTCAACATCCAGCTATGACGTCACCAATCCTGCCCCACCATATCCCCCAGCTACGTTTCTTCCATAAATTTGTGCAGAACTTATTTTTCTGTCCTACCAAATGATAAGGCCAAATAATAGGCCCCCACCGAATCTTTTAGCTCTTACTTATCCATCTCCATTTCAATCATACTTTTCACGGCCTCAGTTTGTCTAAGCTATCTCTGTATCGGTGAGCACGTGTTTCATTTTTGTTGTTCCCTCCGTTAACCGTTGATCCTCAGCTTGGCCATACCTAGACCGCGTTCCTCTATCTCATTTCCCTTTTCAGTGATCCTCAATGCCGGCCAACCACCCCGGGCACTACACTGATCACTTCACTGGCTGGTGCACCTCGATAATAAAACCGTATGGCCGTCTAAAACTCGCTGCTTCCGTTGGCTCTGTTGTCCGAGTTCTCAGAACCTGTCTAGTTGATCCTGGATGATATACCCCTTTTGTGGCTGCTCGGCCCTACATACAACCGCTTTACTCCGCTCAGGCCTGCAATATTTCCTTTTCCACCCAAATCGCCCTTGCCGGGTCCTAATCCCTATTCACTTGGCACTTCCACACACTCATAAACACAGATGATTGCACACGTTACTAGCCAACATTTTGCCATGTCCTCTTCTATCCTTCTATCGCTTACTTCCCACCATCACGCTCCAGACACATCCGAACCCAAGGCCAACTACCCTTTGGGAGCCCGTCGTTCTAGCCTTTGCATGCTTTTACCGCCAAATTTATTATCTTTTCAACACCGCCATATTCTACATGTTTGAATCCGCAATTCCTCCGTCGATCTATCTCTTAGGCAGTGTCCCGATCGGCAACTTCTGGCCCATTCGGTATGTGTAATCGCCTGCAAGCACGCAGCCCTCTCAGTTTCATTTTCCCAATTCTGACGCACAGCAATTTCTCGTGCATTTTTTTCCATCACAGATTTTCCCATCCGGGTAATTTTTTTTCTTTTCGGTCTTCATCTTGTTGGTTCTGCAGTAAAACGATCTGATTGGTCATCTCTTTCCTGGCTTTCTTTGGTCAGTACTCTCATCTGCTCCGTACATTGCCCGCCACTGGCATCTTCATTGTGCCTTTTAGGCTGCGCTGCTTTTCTGCTTTCCACCTGGTGTGAAGTCATCGTAATGTCATCGTTTTCATTTTCAGCCTAGAACCATGTGATCAGCCATCACTTGATCCCCCTGATCCTGCACTCCCTAATCTCCCTTCTACGTTATTCGCTGTTACAACTGCCGCACCCTTACACCACAGTTCGTCTTACCTCCAAGCTACCATTCTCCATTGATATTTTACACTTCTTCAATAACCCTGTACCTCTATCCACTCTGCATTCTCCACCCATTTTAACAGCCATTTCTTTGCTGCGTAATAAACGTTCCTTTATTAAAGCTTCATTGATTTTCGACCCTCTCTACATGTCACACCTGTGTTATTCAGATTGTTAGATTCACTCTTACCTGTTTTCGTCGATCCTTTCTTTCGTATTCCCTCGTTTATCAACTTCTGCTCACAGCCATAACTTCTGTGCTTCCACGGTCCTTCCTCTTTCTCTTTTGGTCTCCCGAGTTCACAGGTCATAGACAAATTCATCAGGGTTTTTCCGAAATAAGTCGGTGCCATTTGATCTAACCCTACCTGTCTCTTCCAGGTACCGCTATTTCCGTATCCTTTCGGTTCACTGTCATTTTCTCCCGCTCTTACATATATATATACATATATATACATATACGTACGTGCATAAATTTGCACATATACATCCACATATCTCCTCTCCCCCCTCCGGTTCTTTGCCGGCCAGTTCTTTTGCCACTATGCCGCAGCCCCTCATGATATGCTTGCATGTGGTCTATATCTGTGCATCACATTTACCGTATCTCGATCCTCCCGCACCACTGTTGCCATCCGACCTCCCTTTACTTATTGCATTGCTCGCTTCCTGTTTTCACATTGATACCGTTCATCAATTGCAAAGGGGCGTAGCTCATGGCTACCTGATCCCTTGCCGCACAAATCAATCTTTTTGTTTATCCTTTTTTCGTTTCATTTTTCTTTCTCTTCGTTTTTCTTGCTGATTTCCAGTTCCCTCCGTGCAAAAACTCCCAGGTTCCAACCTCCTTTACTTGGCTCGGCGAGCTCCTCCATTTGACCTTGACATTCAAACTCACCGGGCACATTTAAATCCATCATTGGGTTCACTTAAACTCCCTCATCATTCCTCGATGTGCATGCATTTATCTCCCCCTCATTTCCCTTTTAAGTCCATTTACCCCCCGTTCGCCGTGTACTTTTCTAAATTTTTCGCGAAATGTTTCTTTCCATTTTGTCTCGTAAACATTTGTTCACGCGTAAGGCACGCTTCGGGCGCCTCCGAAATAAACTGTTATTGTTACTGATAACAACTGCGGGATAAAAGAGCTGGAGGGGAACCCGGCAAGGTGGGACGCTGTACATTTCGCACGCTGAACCATTACAAACCGATCGTGAGGGGATCAAAACAAGGCGGGATTGGGACAAAGAGAGGGTGCGCGGTTTTCCAAGGCTTGTGGGCTTCGGTCAAGTGGTCGGAGTATGGCGGCAACGGCAACCATAATAACCAAGATGACCGGTGAGACCAATCCTGGCTGAGTTTATAAACCCTAACATCGGGGACCAGCTACTTGCAAGAGAAGGGGAAGTATTTCCTCGCACAATGGAAGATATTGTTAAGGGCCAGATAATTTAAAAACGGGCACAAAGGCACTACGAAGTGTGGCCCTGGGAGGAACGTAAGTTTATCCGCTGCGTCAACATATGGGCTCGCATGGACAGGCCCAGCAGTACAAACCAAGAGGTATATCCGGGGCAGCATACCAAACATATACTGTCAAACAGTAGTTGTAATTGAAGACGTACTCGAAGGCGAGTCGTTGGAGATTTCAGGGGAAGGCGAAGGTAATCCCATGCAGCCTATTATAAAAACCTTTGGATGAAAAAATGCAGAAGCTGTTATTGTAACGCCCGTGAGGTTGACACGAGGTTCCATCATGACGGAACAAGCAATCGAAGAGGCGAACTGGCACACTAAGTATCCAAGTATATGTCAAAAGCAAGAAAAGTAGCGGGCTCTTGGGTTCTCCGCCCAAGGCGGGGCACTAAATAAAGACAAAAAGTGCTATGTCGACCGATAGGGCCATGTCAGTGCCATACACCAAGGCCTGCAGCCTTAGAAACATATAAGCAGAACTGACCACCTGAGCTGATCCTTGAAAGTCTGAAGTGGTCGCAGTCTCAGAGACCTGGCTGTCGCAAAAAGACCATATGGCACAGGGAGTGCAAGACCACTATCTCGTTGACCGAACAGACAGGGGAAATGACACCGCCAGTGGTGAAGTAGACTTCCTGGTCAGGGAAGAACTATGGCTCATGGAACCAGAAGTGAGTTTGTAAACGGCAAGCGCTCAAATGTGTGCTGTCGTCGTAAGATTGCGTACCAAAGGGATGGCTGTTGTATGCGCATATGAGAGCCAGAATGTAGGGCTAGAGGTGGTAAAAATCTGACGGAGGCACCACAGAAGCACCAGACATCGGCAGGGGGACTTCTAATGGCAGAGGACTTTGTCCCGCAAGGAGTGAAATGGACAGCAGCTAGATGTATCTACCGAAGGGCCGAGGAAGTCTTCGTCGGCGGAATGCACGGCGAGGCTCTGGTTCAGCTCACTGGAGAAAGTGCAAGGCGTAGATCTGGACAGCAGCCTATGCTCCTTGGTCTGGTGATCACAAGGCATGAAAAGGACAGACAGATTAGATTAACCGAATACTCTGGGTAAAATGATAATATCACCATCAAAATCCCCTTTTCTCAGGAGTGCGGAAAAAGCAGGGAGGAAAAATGGAACTTTCGGGGGATGGACATAAGGAAACTCAGGACTAGGGCCGCAGAAACTAGACTGGGGGATAGAGGACAAAGAAGCCGGGGCAGAAGAAATGTAGCAAAGGATCAGTTAAAGCATTCCGGAGCTGAAGGACAATTTGCCCACTCCAAGAGTGCAAGATCAAAGGCAAGCCAGCTTGATGAAACCCCTCGGTTGGACTGGCAGGCGAAAGGGGGACAAAAGTTGGCAGATTTTCAAGGTCACTGGTGGCGAAAGAGCCTGGGTACGGTGAACGGAGGATAGAAACCAATTCGTAAAAATCCAACGAGGGAAAAAGAGGACTTTTGAACTGGCATCGGCCAGAGAAGTTGAGAAAAATCCAAAAAGCTACAATAGACATGTTCAGCCAGACGTTTTGCTAGGGAGCGGAGTGAGATCTCTGGTTTTGAGGGCTGGGGGTGGAATATTTAGTGACGGTCAGAGCAAGGCCTATGTCTTGTACCTACATTTCGGAGGTGTATTAAGAGGTGATGGGAGACAATAAACATCGACCTGAACACAATTGATTGCTCCCATCCTTTCCAGCCTGCAAGTTAGGGGACGGGATACAAAAAAATTATTGGTAAGACTTAACCCACACAAGTCTGCGGGGGCTGATAATGTATACCCAGCTATCATTAGGCACCGGTTGCCAGGATCGGCGGACATGTCTGCCGTCTATATCCGGCCACATTTAGCCAAAGAGTATTACCACTGGACTGTAAGTTAGCCACGGTTGTGGCTATCCATAAGGGAGGGTCACGGCCAGACAGGGAAAACTACCGTCCTACAAGCCTTACAAGCACTCTCCGCGAGTGTTTAGGGAGGCTGTTAATTCCGTCTGGTTGTCTGACCCTCTACTGCACCAAAGGTGCCTGAGGCGTTACTACTCCAGAAACAGTCCAGTGATTTGACAACACGAGATTTAAACTAGTTCACCTACCGCCCCTCCCGCTCTGCTCCGGAAGCTGCCTCTTCCTTGGCTTGTTTTCTTGTGGTCGCTGGACAAGAAGTCAGAGGCTGTTGACACCTGCTTCTTGGTTTACGGTGTTGATAGATGAAAGCTTCTTGATAAAATCTCAAACAACGGAATACGACTCTCACTCATTGGATTTAGTCAGCTTATTTCTCTAATCAATAGCAGCTTGCAAGAATTGGGGGTAAAACGTCTCCCATCTCCTCTTCAAACCAAGGCATTCTACAGAGCTCAATCCTCTCCCTTTTCTATTCTCCGCTTACAAGTCTCCCATGCCTGCCAGTGGCCTTTCCTTTATTGTAAATTATGCAGTTGACGTTGCGATCGGGTTAACCCACCCTGATGCATCAACCATACCTGAACTCCAATCTGGCATCTTAGATAATGACCACTGGTCCAGAGGCCATAACCTAAGCTTGAATCCCGGTAAACGCTTAGATGTTGTCTTTTCCCTTTTCGGAGGCTCTTAGTATATGAACTTCCCAGAACCCTGCCCCAAATTTCACACAGGAAACATCTCAGTTTGTCACCAACTATCGGTCAAGTACCTTGCGATTACGATCACCCATATACTTTGTTGGACTGAAAGTGTTTCCTGTGTCTTCACAAAAGTAAAAGTTTGGCCTTCTACTCTCTGCCTCTGAAAGCAATGTCCGTACTCCTTTACATCATTCAACTTATTTACTTGCGTATATATAACCTCTTCGGTTGTATTTTTCTCCCGCCTTCCTGTCTGGCTCACAGGCTGGAGGCCTCACCGTAATAAAATGGCCACTCAGGCACTTATCCTATGCAAGCAGCCTTCCTCATGTAGAACTCACAGAGTCCAATATGTCCTGACTCCATAAAATATGCTAAAGATTCACCGAGGGAATTCTGAATGATTTTTTCTACCCTATTCGCAAGGACCTGAGTGTGTGTGCTTCTTCCTCCTCCACCCACAATAATTATAAAATGATTTATGCGCAAGACTGCCTACTAGTCCTCGGTTGTTTCTTACCCCGCTCGATCCTTATGTGACCCAGCAGGCGTCGAAGCTGAACATAGCAATATGTATTGTCTTAACAATTGGATTATCTCTTAGCACTGTTTTCCTGTTTTACTTACCACACTCTTTTTTCATATAATTGCTGTGATTATAGCTATGTGCTGCTGTGTACTCATCCACCGAGGTGCATAAAGCAAATACCTGGCTTGACTTGACTTGAACATATACATAAACACCTACTGAGCCGCAGGTTGCTCCGTAAAGCACAGCACGGGATTTTGAAGGGCAAATCTTATCTTTCGAACATTACAGTACTCCTAGACGAAGTCATGAACCAGCTTGAAGAAGGCAAGATTATTGAAGTGAGATGCCTGGATTTAGGCGGGTTTTTGACGCGGTCAGCCACCGTCTATCAAGGGGGCAACTAGGGACTTTTGGGGTAGAAATTCAAATACGGAAGTGGATGTCAGCCTTTCTGGAAAAACAGGACTTTTCCCGTCAGAGTGGAAACCTGTGGGCCAAAAGAAATATAGATAACCCACGGAGTACCCCAATGGTCAGTTCTAGGCCCGTTTTCTTTGATTGAAGGGAGAATTATCATCACTATGTTTCCTTTTTGAAGAGGATTTGAAATTTGTGGGGTTAGGAGATGGTGACGAATTAGCAATTGGAGATAGGTCGACGACTAGGTAGTTTTTCTTTAGCAATGGGGTAGTGAACGGTTGGAAAAGTCGGCCTGGTGTAAAGATAGAACTGCAGACCATCCAGTCTTTCAAAGTTGCCTTGGACCGCAGGTGGTACGTGATATATCTTGGTAGTGAGCCTTGAGTGTGTTCACCGAATGGATGACGGGTAGTACTGCGGCCCTTTTGAAGCGTGTTGTAATTTACCTTTTGCTTGTTGCTTACTGTCTCGGTGAAAGTGCACGAAGCAAAACGTCACTCGCGGTTGGTGCGCCCTGAGGTTTACTTTTGCTTTTCGTTTTTAGCGGGGGGTCGACGGTGGTGGGTACATAACTGGTGTACACAAAATCGAGAGGGTACAGGACGCTCGATTGGCCATGGCCATCACCTGTCCTGTGCAGGTTGAAATGAAATTAATCTGCATGGAATGAAAGAGAATTCCGTATGGGATTGACAATCCATATTATATGGCACCTGGTATGATACACATTGAGAACGAGACAACAGACAAAACTGGTCAGACTTTCAATGGTTGTTCGGAATGTTCGTCCGTGATAAAGGGTAACGACTCTGTAATCGAAAGGACGGAAGTGATGGTCAGACATGCACACGCAAGTGTCTTGAAAGAATAACAGTTTGAACCAGCCGGTCACTGCAATGGTTACACCAGATTTTCGCGCCACACAACTTCCTCCTTAATTAAACATCGTCCTGGTGCCTGGCCAAACCACCATAATTGCTTGGTGGACTTCTGGCACACCTTCGTTGGCCTGGGACCGAGTAAGGTTATTCGGGCTGAATACCGGTTTTGGTCGATTAAAATACTCCGTGAAGGGGGTTCTTTGGTTGGGCCGGTAGCAAACGACACACCAGTTTTCGGAAATTACTCTCTCTACTACATAAGGACCTTTCCACACTTTGTTGAACATGGTGCAGGTTCCCATTGGCTGTGCCGCGGACTGTAGTAACACCTTATGCCTCATTTTCAAGAGAGCTCCCTGTAGCCGCGGTCATAATATTTTTCCCGTCTTCGACGACTTTGTTGTAGGCCTTGTCGGGCCAGCGTATGTGCCTCACCGAGGTTTCTTCTCGATGGAACACGTTCCCAGAGGTCGATTGGTGTAACCGGCCCAAATACTGTGTTCGCTAATCACACGGTATTGGCATTTCCCCCCCTGTACTTGGGAAGTGGGGCATATGTCCAGTGGATGAATGAACGGTGCATCGATACTCCATTACATACCGTTCTTATGCCCGACACCAGTGTCTCGTCTCTTCTACGAATGCTTACATCGGTGCCTCGAATGTCCGGTTAGTCGGCTCGACTAATCCATAACCTTCATAGTGGTAGGATGTCGTAGGTGTATCACCGATTTGCAAAAGTTTGAAAGGTTCAGACATCGCAGAGTTTTCGATACTGCTCCTCCATCCAAAAGTAATTGAGCAAATGGGCCCCATTTGCAGATTAAGTGGTCGAAAATTGACCTAGCTACTGCTGGTGCCTTTATGACCAGAACAGCAGCAACTTACACCTTTTTCGAAATTTCCTTCCACGCTAGGCTTCTGGCAACGTTCTCATTATTTCGATTCCCACTATTTCGTTGGGGTAACCAGCTGTATCAGGGATCAAGGGCGCTCGCCTGTTTGGAATGGTGTCTTTCATCTAAGAGCACACTTGACAGTCTCTGCACAAGTCCTTGACGTCCTCTTTTGGCGTGGCCATCAATATCCTACGTGGGCAGTGTCACACACTCTATTTTGTCCTGGGTGTCGGAGATCATTGTGGATGTTTGCTCGCACCTTTCTCACTTGTGACTGTGGTACCATAAGTCGTGGCACATAGTCTGGTCCTTGCTGTAGGGACAAAGGGCCATCGATTAATATTGGGCTACTCCACTGTGACTATAAACACCCTGCTTCGTGACTGGTCTCTGTCACTTCTTAACAAGTTAGACGAGCTCCATTATCTTTTAGGAGTTGGCACAAGACGGCAGGTTCCGGGTCTTCCGCCTGGATTTTTTCCCCTTCCGTATTTTTCACCAAGGGTGATCAGTGTCACTTGCCAAGTGCAGGAAGGGCATTCTTGGCGGTTTCTGTGCTGCCGGCAGGACATACCTTCTGAATTTCCATGAGATATGCCAGCACGATGGAGAGGGGTAAATGAGTATCCTGTAGGTACCCTTACCATCTAGCGACTCGCCCTTCGGAGGCTTTGAAAATTGTCAACCACAACAACGAACGGTGGTCTGCTTGGATGAGGAAATGGCGGCCTAAAAGGAGCTGTCGACAGTGGCACACAGACTAAACCAATGCCAACATCTCCTTCCGGGTCGTGCTACAATTCTGTTCGCGTTCACCTAAAGTTCGGCTGCCAAATGAAATTACGCGTTCGATGCCGTGCCGGTCCTTTTGTGATAAAGCTGCCCCGATGCCCTTGTCTGAAGCATCAGCTTCCAAGATGAATTCGCCGGAGAACTCCGATGTGTTATGGAAGGCTGGAATAGGCGTCTTGAATAGCCGACTGCGCGGTTCTTCGAAGAATGCTGCTACTTAGTCCACCTGAATGTTTGATAGTGCTTCCGGAGACAGTTTATTGGTGCTGCAGTTTTTTGATACTGTGGAATGAACCTACGATAGTAAGAAGCCAACGCGAAAGAACTGCGTACTTCCCCAACATTTGAAGTATTAGGCCACGTTTTGTTCTTTTCCGTGTTCGACGGATCAGTTTGGATTTCTGAAGCCAAAACTAGGTGTCCCGGGTAGGTCACCCTACGTAGTAACAGATGGCATTTAGGAGGTTTGAGTCTTGGGCCTACCTGCCGCAACTTTCCGAACACCCGGACCAAGTTTTGTATGTGTTCATCTGGTGTCCTTCCTTTGAAAATGACATCATCCAAATAAACGAGACTGTACTGAGGAATCAGTTTGCCCAGCACATTATGCATCGAGCGTTGGGAAGTTGCCGGGGTGTTTGGTAATGCGAACGGAATTGTTTAAAACTGGAACAGCCCGTCTGGTAGCGCAAGTGCCGTCTTTTGTCGACCACGCCCTTTAAATTCCACCCGCCAATGGCTGGGCGCTAGATCTAACGTGCTGAACCATACCCACCCCCCAATAGACTCTAACAACTCATCGATGTTTGGCAGCGGAAAAAAGTCTTTTCTGGCCACGTGGATCAACTTCCGATAATCCAAGCACAACCTCAACAAACAGTCTTCCTTACTAGAACTACTGATGAGGCCCATGGCGAGTCCGAGGGTTGAAATACATTACTTTACAGCACTCCCTGAATCAAGTTCCCCACCGAAACCACGTAACATGCTGGAATATTCAGCGCGAGCATTTTAATGGGAGGGGAATTACCAGTGTCACTTGTTCGTTGGACTCTTGCGGAGAGACCTATCTGAGTGTTATCCCACGCAAAGACATCCCAGTACTCAAGCATCACCACGGCCAATTTGTCGCTCACTTTTTTAGGGGCATCCGACTATTTCAGCAGGATATTTATAGTTTCTTCACCCCGTTTCCAGATGCGGGGATTGCCATGAATGGGTTTTTATGGTTGTGAGCCTTTTTGAATGAAACAAAACACTATGCCCTGTGCAGGACGCTGTTGTGTGGACCGATCACTCATCGAGAGGTTTCCAGGGGATCTGTGCCTACGGTGATGCCGGGAGCCAGTCCGCGGGCCGCTACAAAGTCTTGAAACTTCCTTATGCCCCCCTGCCGTACATCAACAGCCACCGTACTAAGTGCAATCAAAGGCTCCCAAATAGGCTGCATATCATCCCTTTAAAACCACGACATTTCGCTTTAATTCTTTGCTATTTCCCTAGATAGTGTTCATTGATTGGGCTACGTACGATGCCGGTTTTCGCCAAGCAGTGTACGAGTAAGTCATCTTATATCATGGGTACCTTTGGATACGGTTCGCTACTCGTGATGTTACTCATAGTAAAAATGTGCTCGCCTTCTGTTGGATTGTTTCACACTCTTGAATTTGTCCTTGTCGATTCCCCTCGAGGCTGTGCGGAAAGATACCCCCGAGTGCTGCATCCACCACGAAATCTTCTCAGAAGGCCACTCCAATTTGCAGTAGGATTCTAATGGCCATGATTGCAGCAAGGTCTTTATCGGTAGCTCGGGGGTAGAGATCGTGATACACAGCAACTTTTCGGCTCACTGTGAGCACATGAAGCTCCAATTTTTTTTACCGCTTTTAGGGCGTCCTCGAGTGTTCTGTTGAGTTTGCGGAGTGAACTGCACTGGAATCCTGGGTGAGTTGTTTCGCACCTTCAGCCGTGGGTATGTGAGATTGTCGAGCTCAATAGCCGGCATATGTGGGAAGGCAGTTTCGGCCAGTAGGAGCAGTGCTGTAGCGGTTGCCATCTTCGTTCATACTTTTACCACGTTTATTGTTTAACTGAACGCTGACTGCCAAGCGCGGTGGCCATTTGACCGTTGCTCTTGCGCACGCTCTCACGCACGCTTCCAAATACACGCTAACCACTATCTCTCCCAATCGCCTTCTCGTTCTCACGGGTCGTGGAGAATACTGTTCTGGTTAACATATTTGTGCAGTGCCGCGCATTAGAGTAACGTGCAGATGGTCCACGCAGTACAAAGGACCGAAGCACGCGTTTACTAAGGAAACCGCGATGTAAGGTCTAATCAACCTTACAATTGGTGAGCCCGACGTGATCCTCAGGTCACGTGAGTTTCCTTGTTTTCTACCGTTCAAGGTCCCGTCTGCGTACGTTTTTGTGTGTTTTATTGTTTCCCTATCTTGATTTTTTTTTTCGGTTGGTTTACCAAATAATATTTTTTTTTTCGTCCATACATATTTTGTGTGTCTAATTCGTCGTGATTTTTTTTTCGCCATGGATTTACCAAAAAAAAAACAGACCCGTGAAATTACAATCTGTAGTTATGGTTTCATTTTCTTCTGGTCTCCTAGCGACTACAACAACACCGAACATCGTTCGTGTGTTGTTATTACGGTCCAACATCCGCCGGCGCCCTCAGGCGCTATTTTGTTCCAGTTTACCTTGCCCTCTCTCAGACGGATCTAACAAGTCACATTGGCTTCATCCGTAGCCTGGCTGACTCCCGTGCACGTTCAAGGAGCCAACCGCTCGCTGGACAACGGGACGATTGGTCAGCCTGGCACTGGAAACGGCAGCTGGACGCCTTTTTGGATGGACCTGACGAGGCATTTTCCGGCTTGCATTCGTATGAGACCCGCGGGCGCCAAAACACAATTGGACCCACGCACATCGGACCTCGAGAGTGCAGGCACCGGTAAACTCATCAGCAGTCGTTCGACGTCAACAACAATATAACGGAGAAGCTATGAGGAGTTCCTGGACAACCAATAATTCCGGCTTACCATCACGATCGAAGCCCAACTCCGTCGGACTTCTAGGAGGAGGCCCCTGTAGCGGTTGCCATCTTCGTTCATACTTTTACCACGTTTATTGTTTAACTGAACGCTGACTGCCAAGCGCGGTGGCCATTTGACCGTTGCTCTTGCGCACGCTCTCACGCACGCTCCCAAATACACGCTAACCACTATCTCTCCCAATCGCCTTCTCGTTCTCACGGGTCGTGGAGAATACTGTTCTGGTTAACATATTTGTGCAGTGCCGCGCATTAGAGTAACGTGCAGATGGTCCACGCAGTACAAAGGACCGAAGCACGCGTTTACTAAGGAAACCGCGATGTAAGGTCTAATCAACCTTACAGTGCTGTCGTGAATTCTAGCATTGTTTCGCCTGACTGATGTCTTCTTTCATGGAACTGCCGTTGTCTATCAACAGTAAGCCTTGGGAGGGAGGGTCCGGTGTTTCGCGGAGGTTGTCAAAGAAGGCTTCGGACGGTGTACCGCTCACGATCTTAGCATCGACAACACGATCATAGGCCGCCCCCTGTAGAAGATTAAGCAAAGTATCTACCTGCTGTTAGACAGGGATGTGTTTCAGATACCTCCTCGCCTAGCCCTCCCACTGGCGATAGTTGTTTACGGAGCGAAGTTTGTTCAGAACGGGAGTGGGGGGCCGTCTTGTAGCGGCCTGGTTAGCAAGCAGGCTCGGCGATCTCACAGCCCGCGTAAGGGAATCTATTGTCTCCAAGGGGAACCGCAACAGCCACTGTAGGATTCGTTTGCAACTGCGGCGATGTGTCGATACTAATCACTGAGTCTGCGGTTTGCGATGACATTGGCCCGATTTTCATGACAGACTGACGGTTCGAAGGTGGGGTCGCCAATTGTAGAATAAAACAGAAGTCCGTATGGGAATGGCAATCTATATTAGGTGGCTCCTGACGTATTATTCAGTTAAAACGAAATAACAGTTCACCTGATTTCGATTCAGTTTGCAAAGGGCTTTGTGCGGCTGATGCCAATCATGTGTCCAGATAGTTGTGTTGTCAGCTCGTTGCCGTAGTCTTCAACGCTGCGTGTTCCAGACTGCTGCAGGAGCACAACTATCCAGATATAAACACTTGCAGGGGTTTTTGAGCGCCTTCTACGTCATGATTTCGTTTGGCATTTCTAGCCACAGCGATTTTGCTTTGGAAGTCTCGCTAGAACAGCGCATGCTTCCCGAGGGTCAATCGCGGCCGCGGTTGTTGTTAATGTTCGCCCACAGGAGAGAATGAAAATTCTGTATTTGAACGGAGGGAACTAGTAGTCAGACACACACACGTAGGTGTCTCGAAAGAATCAATAATTCTAACCCGTTGTTCACTACTTTGGTTAAACCAACTTTTCGCGCCACACCTGATGAATGTGATGCCGTAATACGCTCAGACAGATTGCTACTCCCATCCTCATCGGCGTAAGTGATGATGCTTGCTGATACATTAACTGAGCTCCGGCTCACCGAGTTTTCTTTCTGTCTTTGCAGATCGTACACGTGCAACCCCCAAGGAAGACAAAGCATCTTGCATACTCCAATGCCAAGGTCATCGTTATGGTCTATAAGCGGCAGTAAACATGAAAATGGAAATTCGAAAAACGGCCGATGATTCAATATCAAAAATGCTGCAGAACATTGAATTTTCGATGGAAGACTACCTAAAGCAAATATTTGATGAAAGACTGTTGATGTGCGAATCATAATTATCCTTTTATATGAACTCAATAGCAAAGTGCCCGATGCCGAGGATAGAACATTGACAACTTCCACAAAACTACTTGAAAAAGATAAACAGCTAAGAAGAATCCACGAAGATCTTTTACAAAGGAAGGATGTATATCACATTTTTAACCATATTCAAGCACTTAGGAATTTCAAGTAAAAATGCAGTATTTTGAGCAGCGTCGCCAAGAATTGGAGAAAAAGGAGTGTCAGCTTAAGGAATCGCTGATAAGATTTGAAAAATTCTTCAAAGAAAACGACGAGAAAAAAGCCAGGGCATTGAAAAAGCTATCACAGGAACGAAGTTTACAGAAGCAGAGAGTAAAAGAAATTGAAAAGTAATTCCTTTTAAACCCACTGATTCACAACTCGAAAGTCTGACGGCCGAAATGAGGATATTGGAACAGAAGCGTGATAAGCTGGAACGAGTTGTGAAGTCTTACGCTAAATATCGCGATTTCTTGGTTGCTGTTCTGAAGGAGTCGGAAGATTTCTCTGAGATACCGGAGCTTATCCATCGTTATGATGCGTTGACGGCCAATCTTGAGGCAAGCTGAACCAAATTCCTCACACTCCCGAAGGATTTAAAAGCTAGGGAGCGACTGAACAATCAGCAATATGAACAATTGGATGGTGATCTAAGGCGCTATCGAGAGGTGGTCTTTAATCACTCAGTGTTTGTTATGCAAACTAGGTTACATACGATGAAAAATTGACTCTAACCAACGAATTGGTCGGGATGCGGAATAAGTTAGAACGTTATCAAACTAAAATTAGGCAAAAAGAACAAACCTGGGAACATGCAAGAGAAGCGGCCGTGAACAGAATTTCGGAATTGTGCACAATAAAAGCGTAATCTTTATATTTGAAGTGTTCGCAAATTTGAACCCTTTCAATCTAGTGCAACACAGAATATGTACAAGATTGCCAGAACCTATGAAAAATACGGCGAAGAAGCACATGCAGATGACGTAACCTCTCAGCTGAGAATCGTAAGTCTCGTTTTAATTGTGAGAAAACATTCTTTTTCCTAACCCTTTTCTATAATTTGTGTTTGCGTAATGTAACCTAGGTATATCATCGCGTGGTATGATGGCTTGTATGCTTCCGTCACCATACGAGCTACGCAGAATTGCCTTATACGTGAGGTGTAGTCACGCCTAACGGGCCAGTGGGCAGAGGCTAGTTAATGGAAAGCGTCTGCTTCTAATCAGAACGCCCCTGGATAGAACATTTCGGCGAAGAGGAGCACCTTATCGGTCAAAAACCTCCAATAGACGGACGCAAGCTTGGAGTACCTGGGGCACTAATGACGGACGGGGAAGTCATCGCACTTCATTTGGCACCTATCTCCTGCCTGAGATAGGCAGCCCTCAGCCCGAAGGATACTGTCCTGTCCACGGTACGCGTGCTAAATTGAAAGCACAGAGCTAAGGACTGAATTCGAAAAGCGGATCTGTCATAAAGCACAAGTGGAGAGAAAATGGTACCTACAAAACTGAGGTCTCTTGTGGCGGGCCAGAAGTTCCTTTACGGGTTTTCATGTCACTTTTTGTGCTGGGGTAAAGCCCCATTGCAGTGTGGGACAAGCGTTTGTATCTGAGGCTCCGGCTGGGGTTCCCAAAGAAAGCTTTTTCTGAGGTATGGGCAGCCGCAGAGTATGACTTGCCTAAAAATCTCCCATCGTTCCCCGGGAAGCATTTCTGATTTCCCTACTCTTCATCCATCACATTAAAATCCTAAATTGATATAAGCTATAGTGAGTTGTATCCCAGAACTTTTAACTCTTGGTGTAAATGAACCGCTGTTCTGTGACTGAGTGGTTTGTAGAACACGAAACCGAAACCCAAAGTTATAAAAAGCAAGTCGACAGTATATGTGCATTTTGAGAAACGATCATCATATACATAAATAAAGCCTTAATTTTTGGGTGCAGTCCAGTTAAAAGGAACCTTAAATAGATATCAGTCGTTTAAATGGATGAAATAGAGCGTACACTCATCAGTAAGGGATCAAGTTACCAAAAGAACGTGAAAAGTAGTTTTCATAATGCAGAAAATAGCCAATCAGAGGAAGGACCTGGGACACTGCTGCAGCGAATAGAAGTGCCAAACTCGGAAAATAACGCAAAGGATATTTCACACAAGTCTGTCCTTAACAAGAACATGAACAAGGCGTGATGTAAGCGTGAAGGCCAAAGGTC
Source organism: Fasciola hepatica (assembly GCA_948099385.1). Classification (NCBI taxonomy): domain Eukaryota; kingdom Metazoa; phylum Platyhelminthes; class Trematoda; order Plagiorchiida; family Fasciolidae; genus Fasciola; species Fasciola hepatica. The sequence goes on along the minus strand of CANUEZ040000043.1, from coordinate 30,094,917 downwards.
ACTTGCATAATACGGCAGAAATTCAACCGAGGATTTCATATGAAACCTAAGCGTGCACCCAAGTATAGTAAGGACATAAATGGAGATATAGCATGAATGACGCGTAAGAGATAACGTCAACACGGACCAAGTAGACTAACTATGCAAGTGAAAACGTGGAAGCTGTAGGGAATAAACCCAGCATAAAAGTGCAAATATAGAAAAGTGGTAAACGAAGACGACTAGCCAACAGTAAATCCAACGTAGAAAGAGAAAAACAAAGTTAAGACCAATGCGTGATCGGAAAAGAAAGCCATGTATTATGAAAAGTGACGAACGAGGATTTCGCAAGGAAATTTAATAAATAACTAGATTTGACTTTACCTTCAGTAAAAGCAAGTACTTGGAGACAGAGTGAAATAAAGGATCGTTTCTGAACGGCTTCTGCTGGCTGAGCTTGGCTTTTGAATGTCAATCTTCTCGCGAAGAGTTGGGTTCAGTGGATATGAATCAGTAAGGTTAAGGTCCAGTTTATTCGTTTCCCATTTATCGAGTTGGATGAATTTCTCGCATATACAGAGATTGTAAACATGATCCAATCCAATATTTCTTCGTTGAGTATGTTGAAAAACGCCGTTCTCTCAAGAACCTCTTTGCATATTGCGTGGTTATTCGGCTCGCAATATCAACCCCATTTAGATTGAACATGTGTTCTTCTTGATCCTCGTAGACGGATATCAGGGAGAATGGATCATGTGTTCTCGTAGGTAATTTCTCCCAGTTTTGCCAGAGTATTATTTGTCGAAGTTCTTTCATTTCACATTGTATGTTACGTTTCTTCATTCTCAAGTTTTCAATTGCTCTTTTGATCCTGTTAAGATTCTTCTCAGGGTCTGGACTGGTTATTGATCAATCGTGATCTCTTGTGGTTGGATGGGTCTTCTAGTAAATTCGGATGTTTTTGATGTAAGGAGGTGCTACTCTTCAGTTATATTTTGTTCTCTGGTTTGGTTCATTTTCGGTCCCGTGGGTGATTTTTTAAATGAATTTTCTTGAATATTTATTTCCATAAATTTGCTAAGAAGATGTTTTTCCCTTTTATTCCGAGCTTTATCATGCTAACATGAATACTGGTTCTTCTTCATAGAGTTCTACAGCATATTTCTTGCAACTGTTTGGTTGTTTACTTCTGAAACTCACTATTCAGTCCGTAGGTGGTGTCCGATATACCGAAGTCTGCAGTGTTTCCGCCGTTTCTTTCAACCAGTACGTCCAGTATTGGTAGTTCGTGGTTCTTTTCCATCCCCATTGTGAATTTGATGTCGTTGAAAATGTTGTTAATCGTTTTTGTGGTTTTTCAATACCCAAGCCTTTGGTCACAATCGAAGTTTCGTCAACATATTTGATCCGAAGTTTTGGTCGAATCCTCTTAATTGCAGTTGTTTTGGGTTGTGACCTAAGCGTCAAGCTCAACAAACAAGAGCCGTTGAAAACCTTCAACCTGGGCTATGAATCACACTAATTTTAAAAAAGACGATGGAGTCGATTCTCCAAACTAAGCTTTTTTCGGCTACTTTCAACGTCCCCACACTTTGCCAAGCAGGGCAATAGGCTGTCCTGACTCGAACATTTAAAACCTTTGAGATAGTTCTGCGTTATTTCTCCAAAAAGCGTACAAGGCTCCAATTTATTGCTATTTCTTAGTCCCTCAGGGAAAACTATGATTCTTGTTTCGCTGTTCGCATATTGGTCAATTGGATATTTTTTTGCTTGTGGTCAGACGGGCGTAGGTATTGCTCTGAGCACTAAGGCTGAGCGTGCATTGCTCGACTGAATTACAGTCAGCAATCACCAGTATCCGGTTTATTGAATTGTTCTGTGCATGTCAGCAGCGATGGGCCAAACAGTTGATACCTGTTCGTCTATTTTCTGTATGCCCCAACTGCCTGTAGCTCTCCTGAGGTCGAGGACGAATTCTGCTAAGGTTTTTGTAAACTGCTCTGCAATGTGTACTGTACGGGAATAATGGTTGGTGTTGTTGATTCCAGTGCTCAAGTTGGAGGCCCAGACTTGACGGAAAGATAAACGGGAAGCCGACTTGTCCTTTGATCAGGCCAGTTACATTGATCTACTCACAAAAGCGGCACCGACTAACTTGGCGCCAACCCGCTGCTTCATAACTCTGGACTCATTAATCACGTTGCTATGCGTCACCGCTCGCGTGGACTAATTGAGGACTGTTGATCATTCTGGTCTTTCTCTGTGGACATGGCTCACTCTCTTGTCCGCGCTTTTCAGCCTATTTCTCGTCGGTTGCCGAAACCACATCAAAGCTGACAGTCGCCCACAGCGGCTGCTGGACAGTTACTATCGATCTATTTTCCAAGCGAAATTATTCGCCAGGTTATCGATTCAGTCAACTGCCGGATGTCACTTTGACGCCACAAATGACTGAATCTGAAAGAAGTCGAAGGCGTCTTCTGCTTACGCGGGGATATTTTATCCGATATTCAGAATACTGACAAAAATACAGCCACAAACGATGAAACTTACCTTCCTTGTTTTTGGTCTCCTCAGATAAGGAAAACTTTGATATTACACCAAGCCAGTTTCACCTTAGGTTCTTGCAGCTTAAAATCGTAGAAAGCATTGAGAACGTTTTTACGTAGTCATTTAAGCAAAATATTCAATCCCTTCATGGAAAACATGCCCAATGAGCAAGTAAACTAAGTGTCTGCAGTTTGAAACAGTTTAAATCCCCAAGTTGTTCCAGCACCCTTTAGCCAAATAAACTAGTTTATGAAGTACAGTTTGACAGTTTTGATTCATTTCCAAAAACTAAATGGTAAAAGTAAGTCACTTCGGCGGGATTTAAATCGTGCTTGTATGATGATTACGCTTTGGCGTCATCTGTAATGTGCCAGCTGGGCTGCAAAGCCACATGGAAATGCTTCGAACGTTTTATATATTTATCACACTACTTGCTCCATTCATTTCGAAAAGCAAGCTAGTATGCGGCAGCTGCGGTGATTTTGAAACGCAAATGCAAATTATGAAGATAGGCAATTAGAACACAAGGACAGAAAGCAGCAACGATAGCATTATTAAGGAATGCGTTGAAAAAGTTCATTCGTACACTTTCTACAATATGAAGCATCGATTTTGGCTAGTTATTGAGTCGAACTCTGAATTATTAACCTTTCAGCTAAAATTGGTTTCTGCATAATCAGCAGGTAAATTACGAGTGAGTTAAACAAAAAAAACTCCATTAATGAAACTTTCTTAATAAACCTACAAGTGCTTGTCATCGGTCGAAGTATGAGTGGGGTCGGACAATCCATCGCAGGAAGAGTTCATGAAAAGCCTAGTGAGTGTACTTGACTAGGTAATAATTTGGGACATCCGGGTGGGGTTCAAATGATACGTTACTCAGTGGTTAGATGCATCAAAGAAATTGACCAAGTTTTGCAGTCATCAGCGCTCTTTCATTCAAAACTTCCTCTCTCAACTCGCTGGTATTTTGCAGTTTTCTTCTTACTCTTTATAAGCCCTTGTATTTTTTCATTATTTACGCTTGAGATTTTTATATGGAGATAGTCACCAAAGACACGGCACCGATGGTTAATGATTATTCAGACAACTAAATGCGTTTCAGCTAACTTTGGATTCCGTATCCTCCGGAAAATGAAAGTATGTGTATCCAGCTGGGACAACAATTTATTCTCAACCACTACTGACCACTCAGAGACTTTTTACTGGTGATGAACCAGAAAATATGGTGAAAGAATCTTTCGCGAACCAGTTGCAAAACAAAACTGAGAAAACTAAATGAGCTGCGGTAATGAATTACATTCCAGTATGCGTTCGTTTGATAAAAAAATCCTACAAAGTACCTTTGTTTTATAATTCAGTTGTCGTGTTGTATTATTACACTAAAATGCATTATGACTGATAAATTATTTGTGTGAATCAGACAAATCACATAATTTCATTTTTTGTGGGAAATTGTTTCAGATAGGTGATTTCATCGTGGACTTGGTCGAAGTAACGAAAACCTTATCGCCTCGTATGAAGGAAAAGTGATCTCTCCATACACCCTTCTGCTGAAATGTGAAAGAGACTTTGAGGTCAAAAATGCCTACTTTTGTGATGCACTTTCAGAAACAATCATACAAAACGATTAAAAGATGTATTTTATCTTGCTAAAATTAAAACATGCACCTTGTTTATTGCGTTGCTTACTGTTTGCTTTGTTTTTGTTAATTTTTGGGAGTGCAAATTTTCTAATAGTTCGCATCTTTTGTACATTTCATAATCTAATGTTTTGATGAAATAAATTTCTGGTCCCTCAGTAAATTTACCACTTGCAAGACATGTTCATGTTACACTGCTGTTTCGCATCTTATTTCGATAACATCATTCTTTGTTTTAATTCAAGTGTGTCTATAATCTTCAGTGATTCCGTCAGTTGTTGTGTCGAAGTTCTCTTTTTAGTCTTCCTTTATACTGGCGAACAATGAAAACACACTTTGGTGACGGGTTTGATCATATGTCTCTGAACAAAAATGAGGGCTTTCAAAATATGGGTGGAAAGGGAGTAGCTGACTACATTTGGTTCTTTGCAAATCCAAACACAATTTGTGTTTAAGCTCACCTTAGTCTGCTAAATTAAGTAAGGTGGATTCAATAAAGGATTGCAGAAAACAAATATATTAGACAGATTTTCATAGAATACTGCAAAACATAAGTCATCATTTGATAGTGAATTGATATATAGAAGGATAAACTTTTCTGTTTTGTCTATGGTTAGGATACGTCTCAGTGTAGGAAATTTGCAACACTTTACATTTTTAAGGCTACAGCTAGAGCGAAAATGGAATTTGCCGCAGTAATCACATTTTCCGAACAATTGTCCGCTCGCGGCCAGTTGATGCTTCATATTCCTCGTCACGGGCATCGTATTTTCTTCAAAGTTCCCGGTTGAAGAACAGTTTGAGTACTGTTAGATACGTACGTCCGATTCTGAACTTTAGTCAACTTTATTCGGTGTCTAGGCCGAGTTGGAGTGACGCGCTCTCCTCAGAAACCAAATCAAACTAGCTGAGGTTTATTAGCGGTACTCAAACGTGGCGTCCTCACGGGAATCACCGTTTACTAACGTTCCGTACAGTTCAGAATGGATAACACGTTCTATGGCCAATAGGCCGAGGCACAAGTCACCAAGTAGGGTAACGAAACGACCACAACTAACAATGACAAGGAAAGGAACGCGCATATAAGGGACATGAACGAACGGAAAGGCGATCAGGCGGAAATCGATCGATGGTTCTGACCAACCAGTGAGTAGGGCAGGGATTCGCTCAGGCACGCAAATACACGATTAGTCACGGGTCAAACAGGTCACAATCTTGTGTGGGTGCGTGTGTATGCATCGGTACATGTGCGTGATCAAACATGCCTGCCGGGTGCAGCCGATCAGAATTCGGTGCCCAATCGAGCAGTCTAGTCAATCGACCGAGTGTTGGTTCAGCGTGTGTGTGTGTGTGTGTGTGTCTGTGTGTGTGACGGACGGGCAACGCTTGAGAGCGATGAGGAATCGTGTGGACTGATAGCCGTGCAACCATGTGGTCAACATCAAATGAATTAGGAATGTCAAAAGGGTCCGAACGTAGCACGGGTTGGTGGTCATGAATGAGCAGGATCGAAACAGGCAAAACAGATTCAACACCGCCACCCCAAAGCCGGCACGGCTTTACTAACGTCCCACTCGCTACTGTGCACACTCCAGACGGCTCCATGCAAAAATGGTACAATTTACTCTTGCCACAATCACAGGAACCGAACTGAAGCACGCCCTACTCACGAGTGATTAACCTACCAGTCGTCGGCCCCTATTGTCACTAAATTTTCGAATGACCTGCAGCAATCGTCCTGTCGTAATGGTGCCGTGGAGATTCTCGCCATAGCCTTGAGCACCGGCCCATCCGGCCTTTTTCATGATGTGTCGCATTTGCTTCCCTGACAATAGGCTGATGTTCGATAGATCGCGCCGGTCTCGTCCCCGGGGTAAATGGAAGTGACAACAAACCTTCACGACCGTGGCTGAATCCGTAACGATCTTTAATGCCGCACTATCCTTCAATGAGAGCGCTGAGTCATCTCTGTACTCCTCTTCGAATTCCAACACGAACATTCCGAATATTTCAGAGCATAGGGTAGTTTCGGTAGGTAGAATTTTCGTATAATTCATTTTCATCGCGTGTGTGGGCGTGGGTTTGAGAAGTGTGCGGCCCAGCATTGTCCTGGTAGCATATGACCCTCTAGAGTTCCCAGCACTTTGGTCTTGAGCAAAATGAATCCTTTTGGCTCCATCAATATAGTACTCACTGAAACCACATGATGGCTCACTGCTGTCGAGCAAAATCATGGGCAAGTACACCTTGGGGCTCCGTGCCGGTTTAGAATTACCGACGAACTTCAACTCGGTATTTGTTAAGTGTGGTTCACGACTAATCATCGTTTCCGTGGAAGCATCATCAAAAACATCGAGATCAGTCATTGCTTGGCATTCTTCCACCGTACTCACCGTTTCCGATCGATCCATTTGTGCGTGATCTGGCTGCGCATCTGATGACGCCTCAACGCCATTCATCGGGACGCATCCAGATGGATTCTCGCTTTCTAGTGGGAGTTGTCGTTGCTCGGCTTCTAAATCTTCCAGCTCTCTTTCTATAGCCAGCTGCCGTTTTCTGATTTCTACATCTTTCATTTCTAACTCCAGTAGTACCATTTTTATCTCTAGCTTTCTCATATCTCTCTTGAGACGTCTGGAATCATAAATGACCGACGACCGATCCACTAAATTCCTATTCCCTACCTCGTTCGCTATTCTAGTCATACCAAGCAATGGGGCACGGGAAGAATACTGCTTACCCAGACTGTCTTCTACGTTCGCCAGATTCGGAAAGTGGGTGTTTCTGTATTCCTCCGTTCCGCCAGATGAGTGCAATTGTCCGCTCGCGGCCAGTTGATGCTTCATATTCCTCGTCACGGGCATCGTATTTTCTTCAAAGTTCCCGGTTGAAGAACAGTTTGAGTACTGTTAGATACGTAGGTCCGATTCTGAACTTTAGTCAACTTTATTCGGTGTCTAGGCCGAGTTGGAGTGACGCGCTCTCCTCAGAAACCAAATCAAACTAGCTGAGGTTTATTAGCGGTACTGCAAACAATAATCAATCAAAGGGGTAAATGTACAAACCTCAAACGTGGCGTCCTCACGGGAATCACCGTTTACTAACGTTCCGTACAGTTCAGAATGGATAACACGTACTATGGCCAATTGGCCGAGGCACAAGCCACCAAGTAGGTTAACGAAACGAGCACAACTAACAATGACAAGGAAAGGAACGCGCATATAAGGGACATGAACGAACGGAAAGGCGACCAGGCGGAAATCGATCGATGGCTCTGACCAACCAGGGAGTAGGGCAGGGATTCGCTCAGGCGCGCAAATACACGATTAGTCACGGGTCAAACAGGTCACAATCTTGTGTGGGTGCGTGTGTGTATGCATCGGTACATGTGCGTGATCAAACATGCCTGCCGGGTGCAGCCGATCAGAATTCGGTGCCCACTCGAGCAGTCTAGTCCAGGTCTAGTCAATCGACCGAGTGATGGTTCAGCGTGTGTGTGTGTGTGTGTGTGTGTGACGAACAGGCAACGCTTGAGAGCGATGAGGAATTGTGTGGACTGATAGCCGTGCAACCATGTGGTCAACATCAAATGAATTAGGAATGTCAAACCGGTCCGAACGTAGCACGGGTTGGTGGTCATGAATGAGCAGGATCGAAACAGGCAAAACAGATTCAACATTTATCACACTACTTGCTCCATTCATTTCGAAAAGCAAGCTAGTATGCGGCAGCTGCGGTGATTTTGAAACGCAAATGCAAATTATGAAGATAGGCAATTAGAACACAAGGACAGAAAGCAGCAACGATAGCATTATGAATAAAAAAGGAACTATCCAAGAGACATTATTAAGGAATGCGTTGAAAAAGTTCATTCGTACACTTTCTACAATATGAAGCATCGATTTTGGCTAGTTATTGAGTCGAACTCTGAATTATTAACCTTTCAGCTAAAATTGGTTTCTGCATAATCAGCAGGTAAATTACGAGTGAGTTAAACAAAAAAAACTCCATTAATGAAACTTTCTTAATAAACCTACAAGTGCTTGTCATCGGTCGAAGTATGAGTGGGGTCGGACAATCCATCGCAGGAAGAGTTCATGAAAAGCCTAGTGAGTGTACTTGACTAGGTAATAATTTGGGACATCCGGGTGGGGTTCAAATGATACGTTACTCAGTGGTTAGATGCATCAAAGAAATTGACCAAGTTTTGCAGTCATCAGCGCTCTTTCATTCAAAACTTCCTCTCTCAACTCGCTGGTATTTTGCAGTTTTCTTCTTACTCTTTATAAGCCCTTGTATTTTTTCATTATTTACGCTTGAGATTTTTATATGGAGATAGTCACCAAAGACACGGCACCGATGGTTAATGATTATTCAGACAACTAAATGCGTTTCAGCTAACTTTGGATTCCGTATCCTCCGGAAAATGAAAGTATGTGTATCCAGCTGGGACAACAATTTATTCTCAACCACTACTGACCACTCAGAGACTTTTTACTGGTGATGAACCAGAAAATATGGTGAAAGAATCTTTCGCGAACCAGTTGCAAAACAAAACTGAGAAAACTAAATGAGCTGCGGTAATGAATTACATTCCAGTATGCGTTCGTTTGATAAAAAAATCCTACAAAGTACCTTTGTTTTATAATTCAGTTGTCGTGTTGTATTATTACACTAAAATGCATTATGACTGATAAATTATTTGTGTGAATCAGACAAATCACATAATTTCATTTTTTGTGGGAAATTGTTTCAGATAGGTGATTTCATCGTGGACTTGGTCGAAGTAACGAAAACCTTATCGCCTCGTATGAAGGAAAAGTGATCTCTCCATACACCCTTCTGCTGAAATGTGAAAGAGACTTTGAGGTCAAAAATGCCTACTTTTGTGATGCACTTTCAGAAACAATCATACAAAACGATTAAAAGATGTATTTTATCTTGCTAAAATTAAAACATGCACCTTGTTTATTGCGTTGCTTACTGTTTGCTTTGTTTTTGTTAATTTTTGGGAGTGCAAATTTTCTAATAGTTCGCATCTTTTGTACATTTCATAATCTAATGTTTTGATGAAATAAATTTCTGGTCCCTCAGTAAATTTACCACTTGCAAGACATGTTCATGTTACACTGCTGTTTCGCATCTTATTTCGATAACATCATTCTTTGTTTTAATTCAAGTGTGTCTATAATCTTCAGTGATTCCGTCAGTTGTTGTGTCGAAGTTCTCTTTTTAGTCTTCCTTTATACTGGCGAACAATGAAAACACACTTTGGTGACGGGTTTGATCATATGTCTCTGAACAAAAATGAGGGCTTTCAAAATATGGGTGGAAAGGGAGTAGCTGACTACATTTGGTTCTTTGCAAATCCAAACACAATTTGTGTTTAAGCTCACCTTAGTCTGCTAAATTAAGTAAGGTGGATTCAATAAAGGATTGCAGAAAACAAATATATTAGACAGATTTTCATAGAATACTGCAAAACATAAGTCATCATTTGATAGTGAATTGATATATAGAAGGATAAACTTTTCTGTTTTGTCTATGGTTAGGATACGTCTCAGTGTAGGAAATTTGCAACACTTTACATTTTTAAGGCTACAGCTAGAGCGAAAATGGAATTTGCCGCAGTAATCACATTTTCCGAACAAATTTATTACAAATGACTAAGTGAGGGGATTTTTTACACACGAAAACCAGCATTTGGCTTTGCATTTATCTTTCGGACGGCCTTGTGAGTGGACCAAAAACCATGCTTGATGTAGTGGCACTCGTAAAATAATTCACACCATTGTATTTCCCAAACACTTCAGGTACATTCTGCAGCGTAGATTTGAGCAAATGTAGAAGCCTCTTCTGCAACTGGGGATAGTAAATGCCTGCAATAGGTCCTTCATGAAGAATAGTTCCATGCTGTCCACCAAGATTACGCTACTCATTTTAGATCTACAGCTATCGAACCAGTACTTGGTCATCCTTTGAGTGACCACGAGAAATTAAAAGGAATTTGATTCTTTCTATAACTTGGAAACCTACGGAAGTGACACAGTCAAACGATAATTCCTTGATTTCCTTAAATTTCAGAATAATCTTCTTCCTTGGAAATGTCAGATTTCTAGTAATGAAATATATGAACTTACCCGTAACATTAAAAAAACAGTGAATTTCCCCCCGTGTGGTATTACGAGTCACGAACTGCCGTTTAAAGCGTTCGAAATAATCTTAAACTATGTACACAAACAAATTCAATGATTGAAGGTTCGGGGACTGCATGGCGTAAATCAGCTGTCCGTATTGTGATACGCGCCAGTGACTTATTCTTGGCAGAGTCAGTGTAACCTTTGTGTTGTATCACACTCTTGGACATTGCATAATTCCGCGAGAACGGAACAATACGATACATTTCACACTTGTGAGAAGTTCTTATTTCTTGGTGGATTTGAGTGAGGTTCAGAACGATTAATTTCCTCAGCGCAGAATTTGAAGTCACAAAAAGGAATAAAGCTATGATTTCTTCTGAACTGGGACTATTCAACATAAATATTGCATCTAGAAGAGCTGAAAACTGCATGAAGCACTTTGAAATATTTTGTAATGCGAGAAGTTATCTGGATGATGCGAAGATGACAGTACGTTTCTACATTTCATTGGAAAAGATGCATATTATCCAGTAAAAAATCTGTCATTTCCTGCTACTCTTACTAGTTTTCAATAATACAAGCTGAAAATCGATATTTATCGACTTGCCGAATCAGTCAACTTTGTTGCCACTGAAAGCCCTAAATTTGATTACCTTGCTCAATCCAAAAGCCAATTTATCTGTGACTTCATTCTTGAATTGTAGAAACGATTGACAAAGTGTTAATACGATACTAAATTGTGAAGCCAGTCGCGTGACCACTTGAGTACTGGGACCAACCTGGCAGATTCTCAAAAAAAAAAAAACTCCCACTTTAAACGGACCAGACATTTTAACACATTCGCAACATTTTGAACAGCGTCAAGATGTGAAAGATTTAACCGCAGTAGCGGAGTTATTTACGTCCAGTTATACCAAATACCGAGGCCATTACCGCGATGAAAATTCAGCACATTTAAACAAGCCATTTGTCCATCGAGATAATTATATGGCAGTAAAACGACTGATTCAGTTGGAATCCAGTTATATAAGTTGAAAGTTCGGCAGGTGCATTCCATGCGGTCAGGCATTTCCGGTTTCCTATGTCTACGAAGATGAGCTACGCGTTTTGCCCGTAACAAAGTTGGCCAAGTCAACAGTGTCTGTAGAAGTAGTCAACATGTTTTTTGACGAATCCGTCTTCACCGGACATTTCTTAGCTTGATAACAGTTTTTCAACACTAGCGTTGACCTTTATGGCAGAGAAAGTTTCATATTTTGCCCAGACACTGTCCACTTGAAAGAGTAACGAACTGGTTTTACTGTTGACACTCGGAGTGTAGAATTCGTCTTTTCAAGACAAGCCCTTGGTGGTTTTCTCCCCTGCCAAAATCACTTCAACCTAAGTGACTATTAGAGACATTGTTGAGCACACGCTTACACTTGTTGGTTCTTGTCTGGATCACATCAATTACATAATTCTAATACTATAGACTGTAAGGTTTTGCCTTCCGATTCAGAACCTCCAGATTCGGCTTGAAATGTTTTCGCAAGTTGAACATTGATGTCGTTTTCTTTGAACCCTTACTTGCATTCTTAGATCTATAGCAGCAATTTTCTAAGGCTTTTGATGACATGAGACGTCCTGGAGTGAATTCAGAGATACCCAGTTATCCCAGTTCACTTGTTCACGAGAAACTATAGTCGACTTGTGAGTGAGGAACTATCGACCCCCGTGGAGACCTTTAACTGATCCACACTGATTGTCATTCCATTAAAGACTGGTGGGAATACAACAGAGATCTGCAGTGACTGTCATCTGCCACTGAATAAGTGCTTGCTTCAGGGCACCTGTAATACCGAGGAACCTAAAGGCGTGTTTTTGAAATACAAGGTCTAGGGTGTTCTGAACAATTGACTTGAAAGTGCGTATTTGTAAATACTCTTGAACAAGGAATCAAGTGCGGTAACAACCATGAGTATTTCTTTTATTTTATTCCAATTCAACTTTTTGCCTTTTAATACGAATGTGTCGACTGCTACTTTTCAACGGTCAGTGGCCCGATCATTATTTTGCCCACCAACTTCTTCCTTTGGTATCAGGAGCATGAAAAACGCTTACCATAAATCCTAAGTTGTTCTTGAAACGTTTTCCCTGGAAGACCATTCCGATTTTACTGCTGATTTGTCTACTGGCATGGACGCCGTTCTTGAACAATTCGGGCGACCAGTCATCTTCATTTCAAGAGGGCTTACAAAAGCTGAATGGGTATTCACAAACGTGAAGAGAGGCCTTGGCAGGTTAATAGGCTGTCAAAGGTCTGCATAAATGTTTATTCCTCCAAATGTTCATAACTTTTATGAACAGTGGAGCATTGCAGTTCATCTATCATTTCTGAAATTTGTTGTCTTAATAACCAGCAGCAACTTTTCGACGATAGTTTATCGCCTTCACCTCATATTGTTACGATGCTATGCATTGTAGTGTCAAATGCATATCATTTGTTGTTCTATCTAAACTGCTACGTTCTTCTCCATTATCAGCTACCGATTTCTGTCTCTTAATACAGCCACTTTCAGTGTGGCGCGATAGCCTGGTGTTAGATACAAAAGTTATTTTACTCCTGTAATTTTTTCTTCTGCTTTTTGGTCTGAGGTCGAAAGAAAAGCGGTGACTCCCAACATTCTACTCTTATTGTGAGTATTTTTCCATCACTCCAAACGGATTACTGCGTCTTAATGGTCGAGTGAGTATTCCCCAAACATTTTGTCCTGTCCTATTGACAGATCTCCACTAAGGGCATTCAGGCTTTGGAAAATGAAGTAACTGGCGGAACTCGCATACTGGTGGCCGGAACGAGACGCGAACACCGTGCACACTGCCAAGAATTGCCGCCAGGGTCTACATAGTAAAATGTCAAAACCGTCAAAGTGTTTTCCCTGGTCGGTGTCATAAAAGACATGGCAGCGGGCACATGTGAACTACCATGGATCTTTTGAGTAAAACTTGTATCAGTGTTGCCTCTTCTCGCTGACCAGGGAATACCTAACAACCCCATCCACTGCAGATTTTGCTCAGACTGCCCTCAAAAACACACGGCAATGATGGAGCCATGTTTATACAAGTTACTGACAATGATACACATATCACTGTTAAACACTTGGATGAAGGGTTGAGAGGATTTGGTAGCAAGCACATTGCCATTCTTCACTCCCAATCTAATGGTCTTGCAAGAGATTTTGTACGCACGCCTAAGAGTGCGATCCACTCTGTTAACCCTCACTCACTTTTCGAACTTAATCGTGCCTTTACTAATTTTCTAACGTAGTATCGTAACATTGCACATGCTTTTATCGATAACAGTTCCTCTCACTTATTTAAATGCCGCAATTTGGTGAGGAGTTTTCGGTTTACTTTGATTGCTAATGTTGATTATATCAGAAGCAATGACTAATGGCCGGCTAACGGATTTGTCATTCCGCGTAGAGGAAACCGGATGATCACTATTATGGGTCTAGACGATTGGTTCAGCCATAGACGTCCCATTGACTAAGTACAGTACACCCAGGAAAGTCATTTTGATATAATTTTACGAGTTGTTACTCCAGATGATAAGTAGGGTTTTGGACACATTTAAATCCGAAAATCATATGGAGCGGTCAACTATCAGATATATAGAATTGGTGCACTCCCATGAAGAGATTTCAGACATACTCACCTCAATTCAGCATCCGGCGGATGTGATACACGAGAGTGGCCTTTTCTTTGTGGGATATTACATATTTGGGAATTACAAGATTACGCTTGTATAAAGCAATATGCTGTATTCCATACTGATGTGGAGTTCTTAAGCTTCGGTAGATCTGTGAGGGATTCATTCTATTCGATCTATTCTGTACTACAGATAATAAATTGAGTTGCGCTGTAATATACTCAAGGATACTAAACCAAATAGTTATATTAGGAAGTCGAGCACCTTTTGAACCCTAAATCGAACTGTATGTTTGAAATCACGTAGTCATACAGTGCAGGGTAAAATGTGCGTATTGGTGTTATAAAAACAGGAGGACCTCTAAATGCTCTGTGAATAGTCATCGCACAGGGTTTCATTTCAAATACTGGTTTTGTCCGAGAACAATCTAGATAATCACTCGACATCCCAGTTACTGATTCCATGCAGAGAATTTTACAGTAAACAGTCCGCTTATCTCATATTTAAGATAACTTACCATACTCCAGCATATTTAAGTCAAATGTCACTAATGAGTAACCGTGCACCGAATGCAAAACCTTTAGTAGGTTTTTCGCTTTCAAAGCAAAAAGTAAATGATGAAAGTAGTAATAAAATAAGGTATTTCAGCAGCTGATGGCGAATCAGGATGCCTTTCTTCTATTGCATATGATAACGGGCTTTATTTAGCCCAGCCCATTAGTGGGTCATATCTATAACACACTTCTCTTCCAGACACTTCTGAAAATTGGTACCAGTTTTAGATCACGTTGGCGATCTTCAAAGGCTTCTGATCGCTGAGCATGGCGTTTAAGTGGCAAGAATTTCATCGCCAGAAGAGGTAACATCGTCAGTGCGCCGGTGGCGATCCCCTAACTCTTTCGGATATGTACAGAGCTTGCTTCACGTTTTGACCTTGACCTATCGGATGGTTTTAGACTTAGCAAGTTACTAAGTCTAAAACCTTGACCTTTCAACTTTACGGCGCAAACTTCTACATTAAGTAACTCGAGCTTTTAACTCTTTTAACGTCTTCTGCTTTCGGAAAATTGACTTGTTGAAATCTACGCTGATATTTCTATATATATATATATATATATATATATATATATATATATATATATATATATATATATATATATATATATATATATATATATATATATATATATATATATATATGAATAATTTTATGGTGATTTTTAGATTGTTTCTTCATTATTTTCCTATTCTACCGTTTCACTGAGTCTTCCGGGATCTGATTGGATTGATGTCCGCGGGCGAAAACTTGGGTTCAGTGGATATGAATCAGTAAGGTTAAGGTCCAGTTTATTCGTTTTCCATTTATCGAGTTGGATGAATTTCTCGCATATACAGAGATTGTAAACATGGTCCAATCCAATATTTCTTCGTTGAGTATGTTGAAAAACGCCGTTCGCTCAAGAACCTCTTTGCATATCGCGTGGTTATTTGGCTCGCAATATCAACCCCATTTAGATTGAACATGTGTTCTTCTTGATCCTCGTAGACGGATATCAGGGAGAATGGATCATGTGTTCTCGTAGGTAATTTGTGTTCGTGAATTCTCGTGGCAACATTTCTCCCAGTTTTGCCAGAGTATTATTTGTCGAAGTTCTTTCATTTCACATTGTATGTTACGTTTCTTCATTCTCAAGTTTTCAATTGCTCTTTTGATCCTGTTAAGATTCTTCTCAGGGTCTGGACTGGTTATTGATCAATCGTGATCTCTTGTGGTTGGATAAATTCGGATGTTTTTGATGTAAGGAGGTGCTACTCTTCAGTTAGATTTTGTTATTCCGATTTGGTTCATCTCCGATTCGGTGTATAATTCTTTGAATAAAATTTCTCGCTCCGGGCATACAATAGCTAATCGAAACCAAGTGACGAACATTCGCGACCCGGCATCTGTCCAAACCCCTTTGGAATGTTGTTCTGTCTGTATCCTGTGGTCTTGAAAAAACAAGCTTGTTTGTAGTCAATATCACAAAATTATCTTAGTGACTATAGATAACAACCCACTGTTTTTAATTCATCGGTCAACTTTTGTGTATTACAATTGTGGCCAGTACAGTTAGAGTTCAGTTTCTACTACTTGATGTTCTCACCCCTTTGCTATTTATATCCTTTAGGCCGAAGTACTTTCGCGTTCAGAAAGAATGCTTTGTGTGGTTAACTTGCTGCTAACTATCAGTTATCTTTGAAAAGAAATATGTTATTATGTGAAATGACAATATGTGTTCTCGTTGGACGTCACATCCCTTCTCACTAACGTCCCAGTCAAGGAAACCATTGACTATCTTTGTGGCCTCGTACAAGCAAATAAGATTGGAACAGGTATGTCATTGGACGGCCTGCGACAATAACTCTTTGTATGTAGCCGGAATATTCAATTTAAGTTTAACGAGCAGATTTACCGCCAAAAAGACGGTGTAGCGATGGGGTCTCTACTCGGACGATCATTTGCTGATATTTTTATGGTGAAATTGGAAAACGCCAAGTTACAATCACAGATTCACGGACTTCGGTTGTATAAGCGTTCCGTAGATGACATTCGATGTATAACAGACCAATTTCTCCACAGGGATCAATTATTAGACAGCTTCAACTCAGCACATCCAAACTTGCGCGTGACACTAGATTCAGTATCAGACAACTCTTCGACGTATTTTTGACTTGCCAAGAAGATGGCTCAATACGGCGGTCAACGCACAGGAAATCAACATGGGATGGACAGCACATCCATTTCCGTAGCTTTGTACCACCTAAATTGAAAAGAAATTAATTATATGCCTAGCCAACAGAGTGAAAAAGATATGCACCGGAGATGCCACAAAAGAAGAGCTTGTTACGGTGTGCAATATTTTTATTCAAAACGGATACCCGGGACGCTTAATCGACCAGATGATGCAGTTGGATATGGAAATTTCAAGGAAAACGGTGGTTGAAAAGAAACCAATATACCTCTCTCTACCATTTAAAGGTGACACTTTGGCAGATGTAGGGTACGGAAGATTGGAAAGCGTCATCAACAAAAAATTCTGCGCTGCTAAACTGCGTGCTTTGTTCACATCTAAGCCAGCGGAGTTCTTGCTGGTAAAAGACAACGTGCCTCTTTTTGCAACCTCATTTTGTGTGTATTCTTTTACTTGTTCCGGTGAAACAACGTATATCGGCCGCACGACTAGACGCTTGTCCGAACGCACCCGTAAGCATCATCCAGCACGGTTGAGGAGTGGAACAATCAGGCCAATTACCAGCGCAGTCGTTTCCCACCTAGTTGAGACTATTCAAACGGTGAACGTGGATCAAGCATTCTAATTCTCCTATAGGATCCAAGGTCGACTGTCAAGATCGGTAAGAAGTCCCATCATGGCCACAGCGGATTCGTCTCCACAACCCTTTTATATGCGCTCAGAAGAAATTTGTGCATGCACTCAGTCTACCCTGGCCTACTCACCACTCAACGTCAGGTCCAAGAACGTCCGACAGCTTACATGTTGAGAACGTCTTAGCCAATTCTCACCTGGTCTCCGGAAAATCCTGTACCACACTAGGTGTGAACCATGATCCCTGACGCAATTTTTGTTGACTGTATCCCTTATGAATCTAGTCATATATATTGTGTTATATTGGCATGATTAGGAACCACTGAAAACGAGCTTGTTTGCCAACCTATGATTTCCAAAAGTGTTCTGGGGGATTTTTCCGACAATATTTCTTAATAATTCCTGTATTTTCGAAGAAGACACGAGCTTGAGAATAAATCCGTTCAACGGTACTCAGGCAAACACAGCTTAATTCTTCTAAATTTAACAAAATAGAAAACGCCATAAGTGTCTGTCCGTTCACTATTTGGGATATCATTTGGCATCACAAAATAAAACAGAAACATATAAAATGCATATATATATATATATATATATAAACTTCGCTTGGATGACTACCCCTCGGACTCCGCATTTCACGTACAAACCTCGGGACATCCGAAGAATCTTGGATTCGGAAGCATCAGACTCGAGCTTTGCCATTGTTACAGCTCATCGGTGGTGCGTATCCATCCCGACGCTCAGGGTGCAAACCCGGGCCTTTTCAAATGAAAGGCGTATGAGTTATCACTGCGCCACCCCGCTCCCGTCTAGGTTCATCCGAATTAGTCCAAGGGCCTGTCAGCCAAACAGAGTTATCATCATTCCTTCAACTTAATATTAAGTAATTGTGACATATGTACATATTAGATATAGATATATTAGTTACCAGTTATTCACGTACCAAAGTCAAGCAAAAGGTCCAAGATGGGATGATCTAGTCGAAGAATGTTTGCAAGTATTTACCTTATCTTCTGTCTGTTAAACTGAAAATTAACCTCCCATCATTTCTGACTGAAAAAATGCTTTAGTCTTCATTTAATACAGACGTGGGCAATGCATACTATTCACAAATCTTGCGGAGCATTGTTATTTGTTTTAACCATTCAGAAAAAAATACTCACTATTTCCTAGTGTTGACGAATTTTGTTTATCTACTGAAACTTTGCCCAGGCAGCTATTCAAACCAGACCAAGCCTAAGGTGGTCATAATCCGTTGCGTAGACCTCATTTCACCCGCTAACGTCAGACCCCTATAGCACAACGGAAAATCAGTGGGACTCTCACATTCACGCAAGCCATGCTTGAGTCCCAGTTGTGACATGGCGGGTATTTACTACTTGATATTCCTAACCGAAATAAAACGGCACTAAAATTTCTCTACGGATTTGAAAACATGAGTTGAACGCTCATCCTGCATTGTGTATTATTCCCCTAATAATACATTCATCTATCTCATCATTTAAACGCGGACTGAATATCTTTTTGCATTATTTCAGTTTGACGATAGTGGTTAGTATTGTAACATCTTTCAATAATGCTCGTACATGATTTCGGTGAAATTATTACGCTAAAAGCCACAGAAGTCAGTCAAACTGTCCAATAAAGTTAACCATCGTTATCCACAGAACTTGGAAAAGATATCCCAGGATCAAACAAGTTAGACTACGGCGGAGATATCTGCCACCAATTTTACTGAAAGTGATGGACTTCAAACTCATATCTCAAAGTCAATTATCCACAAGTGACATCACCCAAGCACCCTCTGTATTTTGAAACTTGCTGACTATGAATATTTATTTAATATGTATCTCTAGTGTTAGCCAAGCTTACATGCGCTCAAAAGAGAAAAAACGGGATAAATAGAGGTAGTGTGTATGAGTCAAACAGACGCTCAGTGTATACGCACCGGAGTATATGCTGCTGTGGTTTCTGGAAAAAAGAATATATTTTTGTGCAAAAATTGCTTTTCTAGGTCTTTTGGTGATAAGCGGTTATCAGGCCTTCCGATAAAATCATTTTTCATCTCGGAAATAGCCCGACATTTTGCGAAGCATAAACATTTTAGATCGAGTTATGCACATGAGTTTAAAAGTTCATCGATTTGGCAGATCCTCTCACTAGTCTGTAAATGTCATTTGCCATTGTATCAAAAAGCAATCGACCAAACCGTAGGTATCTCAAACGATGCTTGTCGTTACTTGCAGCAATGCTTCAAGAGTTCCAAAAATATAGGGGCATGATTTTTTATATTTTTGCTCAGCTTAGTCTGTTAGAATATTCACCATCAAGTTCAGTTCTGTGTGGAAAAGGACTTTGTGTTTTAATGCTGCCTGTGCTATGATAATATGCATCCATCTTGGTTTTCTTCTTATGCCTTCATGCCTCCACACTTTGTCTTTTCCCTCATCAATAGCATCCAGAATATATTTTATTTCACTAATGTTGACTGATTATGTGTTGATTATTTAAGTGGTTACCGTGTAGACAGCATGCCTTTTTCTCGATAAAAAAGCTGCAAATCCACTCGATAGGTCTCTTCTAAAGGCCATACGTATGACTTGAAACGTCGCGTATAAAGTTAACTTTATCGTCCTATACCATACAGTGCTTATTTTTTTTGGCCTGCGGTTCAACACAACTCCGTTTTTCACATACTCTAAATATGAACAAACTGGTTATGGAGTAGCCATTGAAAGACAGAACCAATCAACATTCATTTCCTGCCTAATGATCAGAAGGTTGACCGAACTGACACAATAAGTTTGGCTTATAGGTTCCCCTGACATTTATCAAAGTAGTTCAGCTCCGGGCCCTGATCCAGATTTAACGAATCGTTACCAGCCAAAGAAATCCTCCTGATCCGTTTTCACAAAATCACCTGTTCTAGAAGTGCCAGCTCCATTAGCCAAATATAAAACCCCATAAATGTAAAATGAGCTATCATTGATGTGTGCGGTTAACGGTTGAAAGAACTAAACTGACCGACACCCTTTTATCGATGCTGAGGCAGACATGGAATAAACCCTATCATTCACATAAAATACCCCCATTTGTGACACAGCACAATCATAATTATCTTTAACCTAACCAAAGGTTAATTGGTTACGATACTTTGTCATCTATATTAGCTGTCAGAAGACAATTTAGAACCACTGAAAGCAAATTTTCAGTGTCCAATTTAGTGTTCATATCTTACGTTTTTATTATTTCAGTGCAAGCCTCAGTCAGTCGAGTTAAATTTAGTATACATCGTCAGCTGTGACCCAAAGTCATTTTATGCAGACAGTCTTTCCCATATTTCGCAAGCCATAGAAAGTGTTTGACAGTTTTATGTCAGTAGGATAGTCCACACAATTGTTATTCATGAATGACACACCACAAAACGAACCCTTTCAAACTCTTGCACATTTATTGAATCAGAGTAAATGAATTGAATAATGTATTTTTGAGATCTATTGGAGTCATGATTGGACACAAAACTGATGAAATTTCTGGACATTTTTTCCCGTGTAGAAAATTTTATCCCTGGCTTACAGATACCGCATTTGATTGCCATCCTACGCCCTAAAAATATTGTTCACATACTGTTTATTTACTTTTTTTTACTGTGTGGAAAACTTGGGAACACTTTTTTGAATGCCGCACCAGTGCATCAAACTGTCACTTACAAAAATTTGAGTAACCAGTGAAATAACTCCGCATCATTATCAGAGCAGATTACTCTGGCCCACCGCACAATCCCGTACTAAGCAATTCCCACGGATAATGTACATAAATCAATTACCTTTAGAAATCACCCTGAAAAAGTTAGTCATTGCCTGTGAAGTCCTGGTAGAAGCACCGTTGGTCTTGTGTGGACCATAATAACCGTTAACTTTTTACCGCTGCAAGACAAAAGCTTATCTGTGATGAACAGGCAGAGTAGAACTGTGCACACGTGACCCGTTCCCGCTGAAATGTTCCTATTTGTCCTCATAAAAGGAGTGTTTTTAATTTTGTTGAAGTAGTCGTCATTATAATAGTGATGTATGCACGGAAAAGAAACTCACATCTGATTTAGTAGTAAATGGAACAATTTTAAGAAAAATACAGAGATATGGGATCGGTCATGCAAGATGGGAAGTGACAGTTGATCCCAACATGACCGAAGGAGAAAATACATCTAAGCTTACGGATTCTTACTTTGCCAATCACGGGTCCGGTTCTGTTTCAACATGTGTAGTTCTCGTTATTAATTGTTAAATATTCTTGAGGGTTAGAAAAATCAATCTGATGCATCGTTTAGAATAACATTCATCAGAAATTATGTTGTTTATTTCACATTTTCTGCATATAAAATCTCTGAAATACTTCACCGCAATCAACAAAACCCTGTGGCTGGTCCCATGTAGATTATACAAATCAGGAAAACACAAAACAGTTCGCTCTTTGTATTTGGTAACTTAGATTCGATCGGTAAATAAGAGCACGGACAACCCTACAGGGATGGTATCCAGATAATAGCACCATCAGCATAGAGGAGGATGCGAATAAAGTTATCTGGAATCACTGACGATATCTTGCTTCCACGGCAAGTTTAAGGAGTGTCAGCTATGCAGATACAGAGGTTGGCGAAGACGATAATAATCTCGTTTGATATGTTATAAGATGTTTTGGTTTGTCTACCATGGGTCGAATCTATGAATGTCAGATGTGTAAGAGTTTATTTTGCCCAGTAAACAGCTGGAAGAATAAGACGGATTGGGATGGGACGACTCCCGAGTTGCGTTCTGACAATTCAGAAGGAGGTTATCAGAATACTTTCACGCATTCCTTTTACCTGAACTTCGTCTATGTATATTGTTGAGGCTTTGATTTGAATTTCCTCTTCCAGATCCAGTTGACGGCGGCACAACGCTTTGAGAGAATCGTGAGCAAGTTTCAGTCGATGTCTTAACTGAGCCACATCACTGGTGATCTCGTCAACTTCTTGAACCAGTCTGTAAAAAATGCGAAATATTTTGGAATACATAGTTATCATATATTTTATGCATACCTACTTACGATGTCATTATCATAGGCTTACTTGGCCAAAACTAATCAGTATATAGACCATTATACTTGCACAGGCATTTCTCACGGAGTGATTAGATTCACAAAGTAAAAGATCATAAAACATAGTTGGTTCCTCCAAACCACATAATAACTCTAGTTCAGCAACTACAAATTATCCTGTTTGGAAACAGAACCTGACGTTTTTCGTGACAAAGTCAAGTATAAAAACGCCTAAGTATACGGAATAAGCCCGTAAATAACGTAAAGCAAAATGCAGGCAAATATATGTTTTCGGTGTTTTTGTTTCAAAGCTATTGCATTCACGTGTGAATGTAGGTGGTATAAATTTAGATTTATATAGGGCTCATCAATCAACATCGACGATTAACTCACCCCTGAAAACCTTGGAAGCACTGTACAGCTATTTTTTCCTTGTCGGTAATCAACGTTAGTGCGTATCCACCGAGCTCCCACTGGGACTCCAACCCACAGTGAACGATTGATTCGAACACCTAACTTTTGTTAAACTTAGATCCATACAGAAAATTCATCCATCATAGGAGTCAAACGCTGTGCGGGCAAATAACTATTACTGCAAAAGGGCCAGTGACGGAAGAGCACTCTATTATGCGGTGTTGGTCTTCAATTGATTATTAAGAACCAGCCTGAATAGCCCAGCGGTTATTTGTTCAACTCACAGTCATCCTTCCCTTCTTCAGTTCCCAGTGGAGGTTCAGTGGATGTGTAGTGCTGATGATTCTTAGTAATCAAATTTGTGCGCAAACAGAACGGCGAAAGAAGGAACACGTGTGGTCAGTTAGTAAGACACCTAGCCAATCGACTGGTTATTTGGCCAATTAGTCGATAGACAGAGGGGTAAATAACTTGTCACAGTTAAAAGCTTCGATCTGCATCACATTACCCAAAATCAACTTCAGGATTCCGCCAAATGTAGTAAAATCAGTTAGATATAGGACATTTGCGATGGTGGAGACAATCAGCATCCGACTACTACGACCAAGCTGTGTCCACGAAAGTTGGTCCAAGCATCTGAACTTCCACGACTAAAGGTCGATGATTTTGCCGCCGAAAATGACACCATCCCGTGCCTCTAATTGGGACAGCGTTCTACTCTGTTAACGTTCGGACACAGATTACCATAACCATCTTCTCTGATGTAAGTGTAGATGCCTGCTGATACACTTACTGAGCTCCAGCTTACTAAATTCGCTCTCTATCTGTATCCTTCCAGAGAGAGAGCATGTGCAACCTCCCCTCCCCCCCAGAAGAACTCTACATTCAACACACCACGTATGTGACGACCCTTCCGGCAAAATCTGCTAACGAATCATATGCATAGTATTCTGTAGACAAACAGCTCACACAAGGAATACTAGACTAAGCGGGACCGCAGATGGCTGGCAAAGCAACTGCCAGGGTTCAGTGGCAGTGTTCGCGGACAGTGCCCTGCATTGTGGGGCGCACTGCAAAGCTCACTTATCGACTAGTTGGCTGGCTTTTACATTCTTTCTTTTTACTACAGAATAGTAGAATAATATTCCAAGAACGGGGTCACGACCAATTTGAGGCTTCCAGTTGACTAACTGCATGCCTGGTTGATTACCTGACTACAAGTTCCTCCTCGTTCTCCTGTTTTGCTTCCATATAAATATGATGGTAATGAACTGGAAAAAAATCCCTGGAAATATATATTTGTCTGCAACCTTCTTTCTGATATCGAATCTAACGGTTTTATACTGTGCACATTTGTTCATTTACAAAATTTCATTCAAATATCATCCAAATGTCTTGGGTGAAACTCATGAAATGGTTCATTGGTTTGTATGTCTTTTATGTTGTGAACACGCGAACCTCGTTCCGATTTATTCTATTATTTTTTGCTGTCACTTAAATTGTATAACTTTTCCGTATCAAATTCCAGATCGGACGAAACATGAAAAAATAATTTGCTGTCAAACTGAGGTTGCTTGAAAACTTCCCATAGATTTCAAAGGGGTGAAATATTCCTCACCGTTACAGTATTCTTCACCTTATTTCATTTTATATGATATACTCCGCATTTGATGAGACACCAGTTTGAAGCCTGGCAGTAGTGCCCGCTGAGGTTCTCAAAGGTATTGCCCTGATCTGAAGGTCGTCAATGAAAAATATGCTACAGGATCCATCCCACTACAATCGAATTGCTTATTGCTTGGAATTACCTCTTTTCAAAGACCATAGAGTCCGGTGGTAGTTGAAAGGTAAACAAAGACTTCCGAATTTTTATATACGCAGCTGCCCGTCAGCCGGCATCATTCTTATGTTCCCCAGGTTCGGCCTTTTTTCTTAACTGTCATACGGAGGGTAAAATAACAATCCGTATATTCAAGGCCAGAAGATCACTTCCCCACCCGATCAAAACTTCGCGGTCATGCGGCAAAATCTATGTACGGATCAAAAACCCGATTGGATTGCTGACACTATTTGGTCCGCATCCGCGTATAATCGGGAAATTATGACCGCTGTGAGCTGAGGGCGCAAGAGAGGTGTAGCCGTCTGGCCAACGATGGTTACGTCGATTTTAGAGGTGGACTGTCTACGAAAGAAGCGAGACAAATTAACCGCCTTGTTGTATTTCCCCAATACTTTTGGCTTCAATAGTCCGACTGTATTCTTTGATGACCACACACGGAGCTGTCTCAGTATACTACTCACAAAATAAACTCCTTGGGGATAGCTCAACATTCGAATCAGTACTGAGACGGAATTAAAATTCCTGATACTAAGACACGTTTATGGCAGCCAGAATAAAAATTAGAACGGGAAATCAATCTAAACAGATATTTCTGCATCTCGCTATGTATTATCAACAGTGATGTACGACATTGCGTAAACTGTCCCATCAAGTAGGTGATAACCATACAAAAACGGAATGTAGTGGTTAGTAAGTAGTTCCAAATACGTCTCAGACTACATTATTTTTGCTTAGGACTTTTACCGTTGCGGATGTGAGTAGTAGATTAGATCTTCACACAATAACAACGCATACACTGGGGGAAGCAACTGCTTCTGTTCCATTGCTATATTTTACCCCTGATTAGGCTATGTTACTAAGCAAAGAGAATTACCGTAACCCTGTACAGTCTCACGATTATTAGCTGGCCCTTAGCTCTTCAATGTAATACTTAATTAATGCTCACCTGTACGTGGCAGGATCTCGGCACAACTCGACGTTTGGTCTCTCCTTTCTCAAATCGATCCGTGTTCCCGTCAGTCTCAGAGCACCTCCTTTGTCCTCGATAGCCTTGTTTACGTCCGTAATGGTGTCCTCAGCATTGGAAATTTCCTTTAAGACCTGGACATTGTGTCTCAATTAAATGTCATTCGAAATTACAATATTTCTTGATAAACAACTAAGGGAACTATCATATGGAGCTATTGAGAGATATGAACCAAACCCATTTGTTTTAGGATAGGTTTTGGATTAATATAATGCAAACGCAATAGTCTTGTCCGTACCTAACCAATTACTACTACTATACTTCTCATACCCGTTGTTTCTAGGGGAAAGCTGCCTATGGCGGGCGCTAACCGGATGTGGCGAAAACATAACTAGAGTCTCAAGGCTTTTAAATGGCATGAAATCTGTCTGTTGTAATATCTGAAGCACACCATCTCCAGGTGATTTTGTGGTAGAATTTATTGTTAAGTTGATATTTTCCACTTGAGATGAATAGAAATATATGCAAATGAAAGACCTCGTGCATGAATGAACGGAAAAGAACTTCATCGGACAAGTAAATCCGTTTTTGAATGATATAATAAAAATAGATGCCCACTCCTAAATGTTCCACAATTTCTGAGAGGTGATTTATTAGACTCTTTACTAAACAAAACCTCTGATAAACCTGAGTTCAACGCATCTCAACCAGTAGAAACCAACTTGAATATGGGTGACAGCACCGCCTATCTGTCGGTTTTTTGTAGAGGAAACTGGTAGCTTCAAGGGTTTCTCATCACTAAGCTTGCTTCCTAATTGTAAACATTCCACCATCTGGCACTGAAACGTGCTCACTGAAGGTGTCCCTTTAGCTGTTGATAAAAACTTTTCAACCTAACCACTACGCTCAGTCCTCAGGAGTTTATAAAATATTCTTATTTTGATAGAATTCTGTTACGATTCAGACTCATTTCATCCCGAGGGTTCATCGGTCGAAGATACCGAAACTGGTGTATGAAGCCGACAATAAACATGGGAGTTGCCTGTTGGCCAACATCTATACTAAAATAATCACTTTTTATAGAAAATCACAAATTGAATAATCCTTCAAAACATCGTGTACTGTGCACGCTAAAACACTTGGAACAAAAATTCAATCAACCTGAACAGTTTCCCTGGTGAATTTTTAGCAATATGCAATCTCGAAGCAAATATTCTTTTCTTAGAGAAAGTGATCTTCACTGTTCTAGGATCAGCCATGATTGGGTCAAATATAAAGGCTTCTAGGCGCTGGGACAAAGAAACAGACTAGCAATCCGCCTATTATGGGCAGGTGTGGAATGGTAAGGAGTTACCGATCGCCAAATAGCTTGTAGAGTAGGCGAGTGAATGTGCTTTTATGTGCAAAAACATCATATCCACAGATTAACGTATCTTTAAATGTTACTGTTATACAACGCACGCGGAAGCAACTTCTTGAACTTCTTACATCTTTCGTAGAGGTATTATTTTTCGACATGGTAAGCACATATACATTGAAAAAATTAGATCCCGTGATGAACTTGAACAAGCAATTCAGAAAACAAACATTGTGAGAGAAATTGCCGCCGCAGACCCTTATCGGTCACGTATGTATAGCATCAAGCACAAGATTAAATATAATACGAAATGAAATCACCAAGCTAAAATCCTTTTAATTGATCGTGTCGTTTTTTGCATCACCAAAACCATTTTTTGCAAAGTGCATGGTGCTTTAACTCTTGTCAAATAATGATGAGATTTGGGAGGTTTCCGAAAATCCCATACAGTATTTATTTGTTTTTTTCTCGATTCTGGACCACAGTGCTTTATCCCTCTTAACCAGCGACAACCTCCGCCTCCGGAGCCCGAATCGAGAATGCGTGAGGCGCCAACTGAGGCCGGGCTCATCACACCCATTTGCTTAGTAATAGCATGCTGTACGCGTCACTTTTGTAGTTCATTTCACATGTCCGGGGTAACAGGAAGATGGATTTCAATATAGACGGTTTGATGAAAATTCAGCGCGATTTACGCCATTTTTCCACTCCGAATAATTTTATATTCCATTTTGCATTGTTATTTTTTCTGATGAGTGGAATTTCAACACATTGGATAATTATGGGTTACAAAATCAAACATGGTAACAATAGCGTAACATATTTCCTGCCTAATATTTCGGAATGAGTTCTAACTACTTATTAGAAATAATAAATTTGTCAGATATTTCTCATCGTTCCCTAATGAAATTCCGGGGTCCATTATTGAAAAGCGAGGAATTTTTCAGTGAAAAGAAAACACCATGAGACGGCATCTCGACAAATAAGCTGTGGTCAGTGTTAACACTATTTCAATAAACTCAACTTTTTACCGGGTACGTCTGTTTCAGTTGCCTAATCGGAATATAAACAAATCTAGGTGGGGGGAATTCGCAAACTCCAGTTGAGCACAGGACATGACAAATAGCGGGAACGCTAAGACTACATTGGCTGGGATATAGTTCCAAACTCTCCATGTTTCTGACCAATATACGGAGGAGAAGTTTGAAGGATAATCACTAAATCTAACACGCACAGCAAAAGATTGTAAAGTATGCTTCCCTGAACGCTACACTAATCCCCTACAGCTTGAGAAGAATAATTTTTTGGTTGGACAGAGTGTGAACTCATGCATTCGAAAATGCATAAAACAACGTTGCCGGGTTCATCGAATGAAGTGGTGATATCAGTCTTCTACTGAAAATGCGCACTACATGCTCCTCTGAAAAATCAGTACCAATGGTCCTATTCAATTAGAAATTGTTTCGTTTAAAAACAACTTTAGGTGGAATTTGACAACGGCACCAGATTTGAACGTAATCCACGATCAAAACAAACTCTCATAATTTCTCTAATTTCAGCGATATCTTGAGATCAAAGTTTGCCTGAATTCCAAAGAACATAGCAGTGATACGCATTAAAAGAAACAGTGAGCTAAATCCGGTAGTGAAGATCTGGAACATGGCCACTGGTAAAATTTTTTCAACTTATATTTTGTAAAAAACAAGGGTATAAAATTCTTGAGTTACTGATGCGGAACGTAGACGGGTGACAAATTCGGAAGTAGCGAAGGATCATCAGATCTTAACTGTGGACCGAAAAATCTGTAGTTCATTGTGGCAACCGTTTAAGCGCCGCCGGTTTGGTGGTGAGACAAATTTTGTTGTTTTGCAATTATTGCGAGTCAGAGGAGAAACCAGCTTGCGATTAAAATTTGACACAATACATTGACCAGAACTTCACCATATTCATTTAGTTCACTGCCAACAAACTCAGTAGAGAAGTTAGAAAGTAGGAATTTTAAAATAACATTGGTGTATATTCTATCGCGGGATAAGCAGGAATTCACTTTGCGAAATATCAATGTGCCAACAGATCAGGCTGATTATTCCTTATGTGATCTGGGTTTTCATGTTGGATTTCATATCTCTCAATACGTTCCCTTAGTTCATATGAAAAATTTCCCCAGCCATGGAGAGATTTGTATCAGTTTATTTATCTCCATTATTTGTGGCTGCCAACGTGCCGCCTGAAATCCTTAAAAGTCAGTTATTTTCCGGTTTACTGGGTTGTAAGTGTTACCAGTATGAGAATTGTAAAATCTGAGCCGCATCCTAACTGAGTTGACTTGTGTGTCAGGCTCCTCATTGACACCTTTCATCATGCACAACTTTATATTCCTTGCTACTGAACCAAGAAATCATAAAAGCTGATTGAGATAAAATTCAAAAGCTTCTGAATTGCAATCGGCGATTTCAGCAAAAAGTTGTTTGTGTTGAATGGGAAATTACAAACTACTTAATTTTTGTATTGCAAATGCTTACCGCTGCTAGGTGTTCCTCCAACTTTCCTTTTGAGCTTCGTGTTTCAGATATGCGTTTCTTGAGAGCCCTATTGGTTGCTTCAAATTGCCTTTGTTGATCTGAAGCAACCTGTTGCAGAATGCCATCAATGAGAGTGCGCATTTCATGTGAATTAGATAACTGTCTATCCCCGTACTCAATGGATGCGGTTGAGAAAGCCTGCCATTCTTCGTTACTAACTGACCTGTAGAATGTCAGATGTTAGATTATTCAAACGAAAAACCGCTCACTTGGTATCTATGGCGGCTGGTCCGCAAAATTCCGGAAGTGTTTCATCTGTGCTCCTTAACGAAAGTGCATATTCATCTATGTTCTGTGCCTTCAGTTTGTCTGTAGCATCTTTCTTCAAATTATAGATTGTTTTCCTATTCAGACTGCAAAAAATAAAGTTATAAGGAAGTTTGCACTTGGACCAGACATCATAACAACAGACTTTATGTGAATCGAACGATAACTGTTCCGTGAAGTAAATGTCAAAAACAATGAAATATTATCCCTCCTCGTTCACTACAAGTGCTGTCAATACTCCCCGAATCGAGTATTCTCCCGCGTACAACGTTGCACCCTGGTACAAAAGTTTGTTACCTGCAGGAATAGCAATAATGTTTATTCGTAACTAAGAATATACCTGGAACCATATTCACTATATATATTGTCGGTAACTGGTAAAAAATAAGAGTTTGATTAGTGAGGAAATCTGAATAATTCACGTCTCGGCTACAGATTCCATAGGAATTGGTTTATCATGCAGTATTAGTAGTCAGTTCAACACTGGTAATCCTAACAGTACTACACGGCCGATAGGATTAATGAGCAGCGCACATCAAACAAGTCCCCACTGGAACTCGAACCCGAGATGGATGCTGGTTCTGAATGATTTTTTTTCGGATTTTACCATATCGAGATGTGGTAGGTCCAAGTCCCAGTAAAAGCTCGAATAAGGTACGCTGCAGATCATGCCTAATCAAATGAGAGTTTTTATTAGAGTTGCCGCTGGTTCGTTGAAAAATTGAGGGCTAATTTGTTACGAAGATTTATTTCACAGTCTTTCTGAGTCTTATACTGCACCTAATGATAAAATTATTCATTCAGATTTACCTCATCTGTGAAGAACACAAGAAATCTCATGTTGTGACGATAACTGATCAAGCCCAGTGGCCGACTTTAACTCTAAGTGGTGCATAATCAGGGCTTACACAGTCAGTGAAATACTGAATGCAAGCTACAAGCAAGAATGAAAAAAGTGTTCAGCCTAGTCAGCTTTTAGTTTATTGGTAACAATGTTTGAGTTTGTAAGGAGTTTGGTAAAATAGGGAACCGTAGAAAATGTGCCAGTGGTAGTACGGAAAAAGATGTTTGTCGTGAGACCAAGCAGAATAAGTAGGAATACGTTTACCGGGACCTAGATAAAGTGATGTGATTGGTCATCCAGTCTACTTGGAGAAAATTCTGACAAGTGTAGTGTAGTTCGAATATTATGTTAGGTGAACTGAACATAAGGTGATCGCATTACATTGAGGAACATATACCATGGATCTGACATGTTTGAAGTTTTTGAAAGAAAACCTAGAAAATTAGTGGAATGGGCATAGAACAAGTGTGGTAAGATAAATACAAATATAAAATGTCTGAACAAATTAAGTGATTTAGAATGGAGTTTTAGTTGTAGCGTCTAAAAATGTAAACGTCTGATTTTTAGGCGAACCATAGCGATGTGTTCAAACCAAGAAACATCGTGGCTCGCAGTTACTCCTAGTTGTTTCGTAGATAACATTTTAGCAATGTACTCATCATTACCGGCTCAATCTAAACTGAATGCAAGAGCCGAATATTTGGTGCTACTGGAAAAACAAAATAAAATGCGAAGCACTTGGAAAGATTATTTCATAGTTTAAGACTAAAAGACCATTTTGTATGCACAGTGGCTCGTTATTGCAAAAAGGTCTGAACAGAACTAATAGAATGAGGCATACCAAGAATTGAATCACCAGCATATGAAAATCGCAAAATGCCATTCAACACAGGAAAGATGTAAATACATAATATGGTGATATAATGTCATCTTGTAAAATAGCCGTTGTAGAAGAAAGCTTTCAGGAGATTTTGCAATGGAATGTACCCGCTGATGCCATCTAAATAACTTTTATGGTTCCCATTCATTCCACAACATAAAATGGTAATGCCAGTATTCACTAAAATATCATCAGTGCATATGAGGCAACATTATTTTATCACGATGGTAATATACTTACCGATTTTATTTACTAAACGCCCTTGTGAATAATCTCGACATACCGAATATACCTTTCATTCATTTCAAAAATGAATAAAATTAAGTAAGTGAGACAAATAGTCATGCACTGCGCTCAGCTAGCTAAGGAAAAATTTGTAATTAGGCAATTTTATGCTCGTCGTGTCTAGTAAAACTACAAGGTTTGCTTCAGTTTTACTGAGGCTGCTTCCTGCTACCGTAAATTATTGATATACTACACTGCTAGATACTGAGTCACTGTTCTTCTGCACTAGTCTCGTCTGCTGATCTCCTAAATCAAGAGACTCTGTTTTGAATCATTTCCTGTCCACGTGCTTTTAGCTTACGTCACAGTTATTATGGGCGGCATAGTCTCTGATTTAGCTTTTTCCACTATTTAGCTCACCCTCTACAAGACAGACAAAATACTTTTCAATATTCTTTTTACCTGATTGCAAACAAGTGCACAGACGGCGCTTTCAATCAAGCACGGTCAACGTCTTTGAATTTCACGATTTTAAAAATTGGTAGCCCATGTATTAGTTTACTCGTTTGCCAGTCTGCACAAATCATTCTGAAAAATTGTCGGGCTTTTAAAAATATCATTCTAGGTAGAAACACCGCTTCCAATCTGGACTTTACAAAATTGGTCTAACTTTATGCTAACTGGAATATTTTTACTCCATACAATACTGACAAAATTTAACTAAAAATGTTCTGTTGAATAGCCATCTCAAATAACATTACTATAACCACGGTGCAATTAGTAGAACTGCCTGCGTATTCTGCAACCCAGCTCTCGTCTTATGCTTCCCCTTTTGCATATGATATCGTACGCTCGGCTGGTTGACCTACTGAGCAAACGGGGAAAGTATTTCTCTTCTCATATCGAGTAATTGACCACTGTTTTCTCGGCCGGTCCGCACTAGAGTCAGGCATAAAGAGCAAGGCTGTCTTGCGATGTAATTTGTTCCCTGAACACGCAGTCCGAACATAAACTGAGCAGTACTTATAAACAACGAGATATACTACTGAACCCGTTTTATTCTCTTTCGTATTTTAGGAATAAACTTCTCTTCGGTTATTTTAACTTTCGTTAACAGATTCTTCACATTCAAATTTGGTTGCAATTCCACGCATTGCCGAACTTAGTTAGACATCGTCCATCCTGGAATTACTCTGTCCCCACAAGCAATGCTACATCCCGAGATAAACAACCTATGTTAACTTCACCGACCACTTTTTGATCAGCAAACACAATGACTTGGTTGATTTTCTATCTCACTGTGGAACATGGGGCGATAAATTCAATAAACTCATAACTTCTTACAAGTCAACAACCCACAAGCATAAACAGATAAGAAAAGTAAGTAGAAAATTATGAAGTATTGAGTAACATGCAAACTAGTATCATACTTTTCAGGGTGCATCATGTTTTCCGGTTAATAGTATGTTTGACCACTCCTATTCAGAGTGAAATTCTTCGGTCTTTTGGGCATAGAGTCCGTCAAAGTACTGCTGGTAACGCTATTTACTTCGTGCTTGATTACGTACGCGATATTTCTTCAAAAGTCCGCTATGGAGAAAAAGTGTCAACCAGCTTCTTCAACACTGTGCATCAAGTTATTTTGCCTCAAGAAAGCATTCATCAACGACCTAATGTCTCACAGTAGGAAAAATTTCTAAATGTCACCATCCAGCATCACTTTTTCATGATGGCTTTAAACAGCATCCCTCTTACTAACACAGACCACATTGCATACTTATGATTACAATCACTTGAAGTAGTGAAACAGTTTGTTCGTTGCTCAGAAATCTGCCGTCAGAGATGGAAACATCTAAAAATATCCGCATTTCCAGCGATATTTTTCGCCTTTGCTCGTATATGATCAGGGAAGCATTATAGCAACGCCGCGGTTTTGGGGACCGAAGTCTCTTGACTGATTGCTTCATCCAAATTGTTGGTTTATTTAACCATGGGGTACATGTGTCCCAAATGAACTCGCTAATAATACAATACCGTCCGAGACAGACAGTGGGTTAGGAGATGAGTCCAGGTGGCTCTCCATGGCAAGGTAGAAAGCATGAGAACCTCAACTAGTGAACCTCCTGTAGCAAAGTTTGTTCGGTTCCTGGGTTTTGACCCAAGGACTTTTCTTACGGGGTGGTTGGAGACAATGGGCAAAACTGCTGGATGCCACATCACTAGGCGAACTTGCATTCAAAGCTATTTCTTTGACTCAATGTATAAAAGCCTGTCAAATTTCTTCTTACTTACTTATTATGCCTTTATTTTTTTAACTCCTGCTAGAAAGAAGTTGTGAGTAGTAAAAATCAGAGCAATTAAAATCTGGCGATACTGTACAGCAATCCAACTTGTACATCGGGAGGGCAAGTGGAATCTTCTGTTCGGAGAACCCAGTGAGGAACCACAACGGTGGTTCGCTGATAGTTCTATGTAGGTTAGACGCAACTAACCTGAAGAACGACGTCACGGAAGCTTGCTTCCGAGAGTCTTTGTCCACCCAGTTGTAGATACAACTTAAATTGAAAGTTTGCTGTTACTTTTTAGGTGACAAAATTACGCCAAGGATGAACAAATGTGCAACGTTTTATTTCCAATATCCTTTGAAAACCTTTAAAGCATTCTGGAAGTTCACGAAGTTCGGTAACAGTTGCTAGACGTACTTCAATCTACGTATTCCTCATAAGTTCAATTATGACGGATATCTAGTACCTGCAAAGATGCGATATAGTTTTCCTTTTCCAAAATTCTCAATGAACGCATCTCACAAATCAGTGTCTTTCAGACAAGTAAGGCAGGTCAGAAGTGTTCTTGTCAAATGCAAATGTATTGCTACCACTAGACATCTTTTATGATAATTTTATACTCATACAAAATGTGAATAATTTCCGAAACTCTTATCCACCTGAAAGTATATGACGCACCATTATGCAGCTATAAGTCTGTGAAAGAAATGATATATCCCACTAAATCCCTGTAGTCCAAAAATGACACTTAAGGCGGAATGATTCAGTTACTTCGTTTTTGAAAATCCCACAAGTTTATGCGGCACGGCTGTTCAAGTCCTGCTGCTTATGCAAATAAAAATGTGAAGCGGTCTAAGATCGTCTCAAGGGCTTTGGTCAAAATTTTACAGAAGAGTTACAAAAATAAGAATATTTTCAGCGCACTTGCTAGTGTCTGGCAAAAAATGTCATGCCCCAAAAACAATCACAAAGCAGTCAGTTTTTAGATGTACTCAACGAAGGCAGTAGGCTTGACAGTAATACTGACTAACCGCTTTACTACTTCAAATAATCTTTTGAACCGGCCCCCACATATTACCATCGTTTCGGTCCTTTTTTTTAAATATATATGTATGATTTTCTGAAATATCCCACAGAACACATTTATAATAAACAACGTGGCGAACAAGCTCGTTTCCAGTTATTCATATGAGTACGAATAACTGAAAACGAGCTTGTTCGCGACGTTGTTTATTCTCAATATATGTATGACCTATAAGCCTAGCCGTCTACAGTTCTTACATTGATGTTTTACCTACGCGACAGACAAAGCAGCTAAGTTAACCTGAATCGCCCCTGAATAAGCGCAGACGAGATAACGAATAGTTTTTCTTTTGTCCTGAACCAGATATATAATGGCGTCTAAAGAAAGAAATTACAAATGTCACCATTTGTGACTTGAAATGTCTTGTGTTAGACATTACCGGAAGAAATTTTGAAATTAATTCCACCTAAAGATAAACGTAACTTAATTTCATAACATAAGTAGACGTTTATGTTTTGTTCTATTTCTTCAATCAATCTGGTCAACAATATGAGGTAAACTCTAGTTTTTTCAATAGAATAACAGGTTTACATGGTTCATGACGTTATTCAATGGCTTGAGAGAAGGTTCTGCAACGGGAGAATAAGAGAAATACATCTTTCCTTATTTAGGTGTCGCCTTTTGATAGAGTGGCTTGACAGATATTTTGCGTCATCGACGAACTTCTTCTAGTTGCAATCCTTGGCTACAAACACTAGTAAGGCAAACCTAGAGCAAACAAGAGCATACGAGCGCAATTAGTGCAAAGCATCGCTAACAAATGAAGCAGATCGCCACGCACGTCTGGCTGCGAAATCTAAGTAACGACTAGTTAAGTTCTGATGAGACCTACTCCGTAACTGTACCAAGCTATCAAACAGTGAATTGGCCTATTTTCTGACGTACATCCTTGTTATTTGGGTGTTCTGTCACGCTGCTGGCTTGTAGTTTATTAAATCAATCCTTACTTTATCCATGCTCTCCTCTTTACTCCATTTAACCCAGAATACTGAGTCACCTCTGACGCATGGGTGGAAACGGTTCTAGTGACTTCTACTGATCAGAGTAAACGAAAATTTTCTAGATATTGTTTTGGGTTTATATCCCCGATGGTATGTAACGCTTGGGTTAAAGTGTCCTACTTTTTCTGGTTAAATTTCTTTACCCAATCTAAAAGCAAAGCCTAATTGTGAAATGCAGCGCAGAGGTTAAAGTCCAGAAAATAGCTGACTAGGCATTATTTGGCTAGATAATCTATGATGCTGAAGAAGATAAGTGTGATTTACTAGACGGCAGTTAGATACTTCATGCCATACTTCCTTACCACTTTTTGGGAAGGTGACTGGTCACTTTCATCTGGGGGGCAGTGAGATGAAATTTATTGAGAGGCTGACGAAAATAATTATTAGCATTAGTAAATTAAGTTCATCGTTACTGGTTACTGTTAAGCTCAGTCTATCAGGCCTTTGACGGTATTTTGCTTTGTACTGGGAGATTTTCATGATTCCTGAAGATACGATAGATAGAGCAAAATCATAATCTTAATTTAGATGGATGCATGTAGCTGAAACCATATTAGAGTCTGAGTAGTGGTTTAAAGCACCATGAACTTCATGGGGGGATGTAAGTGCTGTCTCATAAGATAGCACCGTGTATTGGATGACTGAATTGGCAGCTGTATTCCTTGCCTTACATAGTTCGAAAGTTCTTGAGATGCTGAAATTGCGTTTCAACGCCTCTCATTTTCTATTCGAAGGGTTTCAGTTAGGGTGCAGGTCAGTTCACTTCAGACAACCATTAACTACGTACTTTTTGCAATCCAGATACTGCAAGAGGGATCACTTAGATTGACATTAACAGAGGAATCGCGGGACTGAAGACAATATTTGTAACCTAATATATGTGCTTCTTAGGGAGTAGCTTTTTGATTTCTAATAAGCGGTGCAACAAATAATGGAGGTGGCATTTAATAGAAAGCTTGCGTTGATTGTGTATAATTCATCAACAGCCTTTTGTGGGTCAGTCTGAGGGAAAAATTGGCCCAGAATATGTTGCGTATAATGGAAGGCATCAATTTCTAGTTGAGGAGAGGTAACTCGTTTAGGTAAGGGAGATTATCAGAAAATAGACGTAAAAAATAAATATTACCAATAACTAGTGTGCGATCATAGGTAACAAGCTTACGCGAGAACGAAGTCTAAATATTCAAAACAAAAATAGGTGAAAATGAGGTCGTGCATGTTATTATTCCCAGTAGGAGTTGTTATATGTTGTATACAACTCTCAGTAGGCAAAAGAAACAAACTTGGTAAGTTTCAAAGATAATAAAGGTTGTAACCTACATATTTTTGGGCTATTACCATTGCCAGCCTTAATCTTGGGCGTCCAATAGAGACAAATAAAGTAATAACGGCACAATACAAGCAAGGCACCTCTGAATAATAGCACAATTCAGGCGATAAGCGCAACGTTAAAGATGAATGAAGACATATCCAAGGCTAGCCTTTTCTCCAAAGCCCATGAGGTCTAAGCGCTAAACATGTCCTAGTTATAAGACTGTCATTTTCTGATTGCGATTCCACTCCTCAAACCTTTCCCACCTTCATCAAGAGGAAGATTCCGGTAAATGTAACGAAGTATTTGATAACGGCAGCATTTTGAGGAATCTTGTATCTGGCAACTAATAGAAACTTCGAGGGCATTAGCACAAACTACAAATCCGGTGCTCTGACCTGGAAAAATTAGTAAAACCAAATGTGTTCGGTTGAAAATAATAAGCCAACCACAGTGTAAAAATAAATAAAGAACGGGTTAACCGTGTTTCGGAGTCTGAGCGAAATAAGGAAGTCTATATTAAACGCGTAAGATAATCAGTACACATTTTATGCCCATTAGTTGGTCAAATTCAGTTGCGTAAATAAAACTGGTGGCTTTCTATTACTCATTTATGTAAAGGCCTTAAAACTATCCGGTAGTTTTCTTAGCTCAATGTAGCGAAAAATGGCAATACTTTGCAAAATCACAACGGTCAACAAAAACCAATTAAGATTGTCAACTAATGCTCCGGCTTTAAGGGTTGTTACAGCGTGGTCGCATTTGCGGAGAACGCCTGGTTTCGGATTAAACGAGGAAGAGACCGGTAGATCAAACCTCTCTGTCACTTGATTGATTGCTCTTCTTGCATACGGGGCAACCTCAAGTGCTTATTTATAAAAGCGATAGTTCTCCCCTGACAGCACGCGAAAAAAACGTATCTGCCGCGCTCTACATTCACTGTGCAATTCGCCTCTTCAGTGTCGTATAGATCTAACGGAAGTTTGTCTGACACCCCAGAGTCAACAATCTTTGATGTGGAAAAGACAGTGAATAGATCGGCCCATTCCTCGAACTGCTGATGTTACAGCATAACGGTTGCGGAACAGCCTTCGCTGGTTGCAATCTTTCGGGCACTCTTTGTCCTCTCCGTGACGTGTACTGAGTCGGTGAACTGGTAGTTGACGGTACGGTTTTGGTACATCTCTTGTGTCCATTCCAGACAAACTGTCATCTTTCTTATCCACACAGATCCACCTTGTCCACTGCACTTCCTATAAATATCCTTGGGGCAAACCACGGTGTGTGCACAGTAAACTGAAAGGTCTCAGAATTCTCGTGATTGGTACTTCATGATCCCCTACCAGCGTAAATCGGGTAATTGGCACCGGTAAAACTCAAGTAAGCACCGTAATTTCTCCCGAATTGACCACACGGCAACCTGATTGGTTGGTAAGGTGTGAGAAAGAAATATGCTGACCTGCTGACAACCACCACGACAAATTACGTATTGTGCAGCTGACACATATGATCAACACATTTTGCTGCGTGCTGTTGGACTACGCATCAGCAAAAGAACACTTCACGCGTAGGTAGTGCGGTCATCAACGCGGTGCTGTGCGTAGCCGCGCAATGGGTTTCGGTGTAACTGTCCCAATAATTTCAAGAACATGCCGAGTAACTTACTTAAGAACATGTTGCTATAGCAGTATCAAAATATTCAGTAGAAAGAGCTTGTACGCGAAAGGCATGTTAAGTGGAATAAGTCCTTGATTAACTAATGAATGATGGAATTATTACAAGTAGTGAAATACTGAATTACATTGCTGTCAATCGGTGAAGTATCGCATTTGACGGCTGTTTTGTTTATAAATGGTTAGTGTCCACGAAATATCAAACATCAGTGTAAACAAATGAACCACCTACCGTCAGATGTATGATAAATTGTTCACTGTGAATGTACTACTCTGTACAAAATATTGGTCTCCGTTCAGTGTTCTGAAATTGAACAGCTATCGCGTCATTA
This sequence comes from Fasciola hepatica, assembly GCA_948099385.1. Lineage (NCBI taxonomy): Eukaryota > Metazoa > Platyhelminthes > Trematoda > Plagiorchiida > Fasciolidae > Fasciola > Fasciola hepatica. Next base: position 30,055,410 of record CANUEZ040000043.1, on the reverse strand, counting down.
ACGTTCTGTTATCAGCTTCATTTCAGATAATGTGTATGACTAAGGAGAATGAACGCCTGGTAATGAAGAATTTTTCGAGAAGCTGACTGCATTGTACATATTGACAATACAGTTGTATCTACCGGCTAATGAATTATTTACTTTCCTTGTGTTGATGGGATGACTTCGTAAAATAAACAAATATTTAATCGACATAGAATGGAGTAATCCGATTACTGTCTTTCTGAATGTGTGAATTTTGCCAAACAACAACAAGAGCAAAATACGTAGCAGTATAGTTCCCATGGTCAAACTGAAGTATATAATTCTAAATATGCCACATATCGGGTGACGCTCATGATATTAAAATACGCCGTGATAGGTGGGCACACCAGTATAAATTCTAGCTTTGTAACTTTGGACAGATTAGACGACAAGTAGCTCATTTAGATCATATGATCGCGCTTAATCATTGTAATATATGTATAAAGCTGCCTGTTACAACTTGGAATGAATGATATATATATATATATATATATATATATATATATATATATATATATATATATATATATATATATATCATTCTTTTTGGAGGCAATGGGCATCTCTCCTGTGTAAGCCTCATTACCACGGCCACCATTAGACATCGAGACACGGATATCTTGTCGGCTACCGGAAAGTGTTTTCTTTATAACAAAGAACGGCATGTTATCCACTTATATTCTTTTAGTCCGCCATATTTCACGTTTATTACTTGGTCCAGTTGTCAAACTGGAATTGCAAAGGATGAATTACACTAACAGTTACATCAGTTTTAATTCTAGTTGGTTTCACATTGTATTTTTGGGAATATTGTACGTGGTACACGTCATATGAAGGCTAAAACACAAGGGAATAAACGGCCGTATCTTGTGATAACAAATGTTCAACGGTCAATGAATTCAACTTCATTACTATAGCCGTTGCTATATTGACAAACCGGTCTGTTTTATAACCTCCTTCATAGTGTCTCGTGGATCAGAAGTAGCTGAGGGTTAATCGCGTACGGAGTTTGTCATGCCGGATTTACTTACTGGCACGGAAAGTTGGGACACGGTGTTTTGTGGTAAAACTATTGAATTTTCCAGTGTCCTTGACAGTTACACCGTACAGTTTTATTATGCCGTAAACCAACAGTGTACGGTGTTCATGTAAATGAAGAAAAAAAATGAACCATTGAGGTATTTTGTGAAGTGATTACCACCGCCACTTTTGATGGATTGTAGGTTCACGATTTAGAGACAACTGGTATTTCAGCTTTTAATATGAAAGCGCACCTAAAACACAAAAACCACTTTAGGTCGAAACTGCTTCATACTTAATGACATTTTTTGAACGAATAATTCACACACGGCTCACTACGAGTAAACCAATTCAGATTTGCACATCACGACCACAGAGAATTACAAATATACATTATTGCAAATTATATCTGTTTATGCCGATTATTTATAGCTGGTACGTTTACAAACAGCTGTTAGATGTAATCACCTCTCACTCTATTTGTCAACAATTGTGTGCTATCCTTGTGTTTGACTGTCCTGCTGTATTCTTCCCTGCTACTCAGTAACAAAAATCCAATGTTCCTTTGCCCAGCCAAACGATCATCAGCCGTATTTCCTTAATCTCCGTTAAATAAATGATCGTCCAATTCTCCATTAAATTTTGTTGTAACCAACCACATGGTAGAATACCGGTTAGTCAGCTGATAACTTACATAAACAAAATCTTCGAATAACTGCGTTGTCTATTCGTCAATTTCCATGAGCATTTCCACCTGAAGGGTTTATATGTTCACTAACAATGGTATTCGTACTCCAGTTACACCTTGACCGATCGTGCATGACTCACGCTATTGGGACTTTCATTCAACGGTGTCATATGGGTCCATCGAATACCTCCAAAAAGGCACATCGTAGTCTATAGTTGTCAGAAAAGACCAAAGTTGCGTGCTGCGCCTTAGTAACTACAGTTACTAGCAACTATAGGTTCTTTGACTATGACTCTGCGAGAACAATAAAAGTGACGTAACAATGTTTCATTTCACTTAAGGAACCACCTGCTTTTCTTTCAGTAACATGAAGAAGCATCCGAAACGTGAATTATATAGTACTTGAAAAAGAATGAAAAGAAACTATATGTTGGTAAACAAGGTTAGGTTTGTTCATTAGACTAGCCATTGAAAATTACACCTCTTTTTAATGACCTACATATTAGCTTGTTTTGTATGAGCGGAAATTGATTAGTAGCTCGGTTTAGCCGCTTCTACCCCACCCCCACTCACTCACATCACGCGCACGTTTCACTGCCGAAATATGCCACCTGGTTTCACTTCAAACGTTAGGTCTCACTAGCCAAATAATCGTAAAACATTTCATTGCCTAAGATGGATGTGGAATTTTGTTTGTGGGTCACCGTTGTTAGTCTTCATAGCAATAACACACTGGTCACAGTTTCGCCGCTCTTTTACTGTCGCAGTCCGAGAACCAGACGCATGACTTGATAATGCCACACAGTGCGTGATTTGCGATCAGGTCACTATCTGAGGGGTACGGCTTCCTGCTCGTGTGAACCAATTTCTAGGTTCATGTTTCTCCTCGTGTGAAAGATGTGGTGGCTATCCCACTGACAAACGGCTGCTCACATGTACAGGCTGGCAGCCGATACACCCTTCAGTTCATGATCACCCAGCCTTTGGTGTGTCACCCCGAAATCGGCTGCGCGCTCATCGCGACATAAGCGTTCAGTAAGCAGTTACCGCGTCAACTTGAAAGGTTACAGATAATAATAACCAGTGATGTGTAACAAATCCTAGGCGATGTCTGGCAGATTGAATTTTTACGGAATAAACGGCTTCAAACAGAGTGTGTGAACAGTTTTCACTGTTACGAATTATATGGAACTGCAAATTTTATAGTGAAGTGAAACACTTTAATAATGAAAGAACTAAACCTGTTCCTGCCGATCTGTTATAGCTAGAACATCTACCAACTCACGAAAACTTCGTGAATAAAAAATGCTGGTACGGATGTTTTCTAATCATCTTAGCAAAAAGGCTGCTCATTTATCTGATTATTAGAGGACCAATGAAAGATATTCTGGTTATCAAGATCACTGCTTTACTCTAAAGACCATAAAATGACTGCAAACATGAGGGAAAACTGGACGGGGAGTGCTCGTAATTAACAAGGGAATAGGTGAGTAGAACGGTATGCGACTGAAATGCGTTGAAGGATCGTGTAGGTGACTAAACTAATGGTTACAGGAAGAAGTCTATACTCGTTCACCTTCTTGACGAACGTTAATCTTTTGTAGCACATGGCGCCTTCATAGGACTGGTTTCCGGTTGGTTGACTTTAAAGACATTTTTTCACAGGTCACAACTGAACTATTGAGAATGGAATCGACAACCATGGTAATGCGCATTGCAGTGACCATTTTGTTTTGATAAATGCCTCTTACTACCACTGGGTATTAAATATAACTTGAATTACAAGTAATTCTTCTTGCTGTTCCCTAAAATTGGCAAACTAAAGACGATTATTAGGATTTTACCGTTTAGTGAACAAAGGGGAGCAAGGGGCAAAGTAATTCGGAATAAGTCACACAAATCATTAAAACTTGTCTCGTATTTCGCAAGACAGTTTTAAGCTTATCAAAATTCGCTCAGAAGCTGCACTAAAAAACCGCTCAAAAACCGATCAGTGCAGCAGCGCAAACCGCCCGGAGACCGGCCAAAAATCGATCGGTTTTACAGCATACATGGTCTAATTCCATCGTAGCAAAACCGCCGCTGAACGGTTCCGAAACCAATCGGTTTTTAGCCGGTTTTCGAGCGGTTTTCATTATTACGCTAATCGGTCTTCGAACAGCTCCTGAGCGGTTTCCAGGTGGCTTTCGGCCGGGTCTGAACGGTTTCCGAGCGGTTTGTGCCAATTGTTCTAAATAATTCAAGTGCTTCGGTATTTTCTGTTATTTTTTCCAAATTATATTTTACGATGCTCATTTCTTCCTCCGAAATTCACGATTTCCCGAATAATTGTCCTTATTTCACCCATTTCGGGGGAATAAAATATAGTGATCTATACCGAGGCATTTCAGTGAATTTCGGGTAAATAAACAAATATATTTAAATGAAACGCCAACGAAGCATTGCATATTACTCCCGTCACCAACTTCTACCATATCAATTCATTGTTGATCCACTTATAATGGCTGCTAAACAAACAAACCGAAAACCGATGTTACGAACGGGCCGGGTGCTACAAGGGTTATTTAAATCGGAAGGGTATATACTAAATTTGTCAACAGAAAAATAAAAATCCTCACCGAAGTTGTTCTTTTGTCTGCTCGATGGTTTTTTGCAGGAGCCCCTGAACGCCCTTGTAAACCTCAACTTCTTTACACAATTCTTTTTGTGCGTCATCATGGACGAGGTCAATGCCTATTCGTCCTTCTCTGCAGAATTCAGCAGTTACTAACTTAGAGAGAGAGTACCTCGTCAGCAAACATTGCTGTGTCACATGGAGAGGTTCTTCAGTCGATTCTAATGCCTTTTTTAGTCTTATGTAATAAGCATTAAGTTTTTCTGTCTCATCCGTCACATCTTGTAGTTTCTTATTAATCTCAGACTTCCAATATTTTATATCCTTGATTCTTTGCTCTGAATAAACGTACATGAGATAAAACAACATCCTACCAATCTTTTTATCAACATCTCTAAGTGTCCTCTTTGTGCGTTTCGCTGTTTCATCCATAAAACGATCGCATTCACACTGAAGCCCTTCCGCTAACTCTCGTTCTTTTTCTGCACTTCGGTACTTCAGGTTATTACTGAAGGTCCATTCTTCGTGAGTGAAACTTTGAGGACACCGACACAAGCCCGCCATGGACCCAAGTTGCCACACGTAACGCAAATGCTTGACTGGCGCGGTAGTTACACGGCAACTAAGATGTGATGTGCCGCAATAAAACAAGTCAGTTTAGTTTGGTTTGGGGAACTGGCAATAGTCACTGCCAGTGGGGCGTCAAGAACTACACAGGTGGTATGCACACAAGTTGTGTGTTCCGTTAACTCCTCGCTAAAAATAGGAGCGAAACTCGAGACCTCATAGCACACCAAGTGAGAGAGACATCATGCACAAGAAAAGTTCTCCAAGAGACTATGCTTTAAGTTGAAATGGTAGCTGATAGGATACTTCAGACGGACCTAGTGGTCACTTCCGTCTGGTGAACGTGTTCAAATTCCACTACCGGGGATGGTCTATTTTCACTCACAGTCTGGAGCCCCTCTCGAAGATCTATTTCAAGAGTTCGCCGACCTACTGCCCAGGACTCGAGATGTAGCTACCAACCCTGATCGAACTATTGCCAGCTTCTTTTCGTGACCACTTGCTCGGGATTCTGAGGTCATCTGGATTAGGCTGTATGGTCAAGTCAGTTCAGTTCGGTTCCAGGACTCGGTGGCTGGATGCCTGAATGTCCATATGCTTTCACTAATGTGCTCATGGGACCTCCCAACGTTTTGATAGTTGGAAGAGATGAACCGTCTCCAATACTTTACTACAATCAGGTAAAATTCAGGTGAGACCTCCATTCCTCGATCTCCAACAACTTTTTGGATCCCAGTCGCTAGTCACCCGCTCCTGACGGTCGATCTCCTCGACGATAAGGATAATATAGTAAGGGATAGTTGATACTAGACGAGGGTTGTACGAGGACCAGGGTGAAAGGGGCCAGTCAGTTGTCGCGTTTCTCCTACCACAGTCAACCATGCCATATCTAAACTCTTTTTGAACAGAGCGAATATGTTCGCACTTGTCACATCCCCTAGCCCCTGAAAAAGACTGACTCCTGATTCGAGTCAAAATTATCCCTCCCTTGACTTTCGGCGCCTGTCCTCTTAGCCAGCGATCCCCTAGCAGCTCGAATAAGGCCTCTCGGTAACCTGGTGCTTCTGCGAACCCTGTCAGTATTTTGAAAGTCACCGTGAGATCACCCCTGTTTCTCCTTCCAAAGAAAGTGATCCTGATTGCTCCTACCTCTGTTCACAGCATAGCTGTCTGTATTCTGCTAACCGTCGCGTGAATCGTCGCTGTAGCTGCTCGAGAACCATGATTTCCTTCTTCAAATGTAGCTTCCAAGCTTGAGCACATTTTCCACGATAAGATCTCAAGAAAGCCTTGTACAAGGGCAACAAGACCCTCAGTTTTCTAGAGCTGACCAACTTCCTCAGCTGGTACAGGGCCCTGCGTGCTTTCAGCACTAGTTTCTGACACACGTGACCAGGCCTAAGGTCAGTGCTTACCATCACCCCTAGATCTAAGGCTTCTATGGTCGAGATAGTGCCTCCCGATTGTCTGGTAGGCCTATATATCGAGCGGGCCGTGGTCCCTCCTCTTTGATGAAATATTGATATTTTCTCAGAAGGAGGGGAAGGTCTGATTCCACGTGACTACTGGTATACCTGGCCTAAATCATGCTAGACGGCCGCACCTTCTGGCGCTGCTAGTTTCTTGACTTCGCCCGCGAAATGAAAGCGCGGGTTATCCAACCCATCTGGGAGGTCCTTAAATTATACCAGGAACAACAGGGGTCCCAGGACTGACCCTTGCAGGACAGCACTACCTAGCCTCCCGCTGTCCGAGAAGCAACTTTTCACTCTCAATGGGAATCGCTCTCCTTTTAGTTTTGCACAATCCAGTTCTGTATTTTCGCAGTAAGTTGGAACGATTTTACCTTTTCTTTGAGCAGTCTGTGATTAACAGAATCAAATGCCCTTTGGAAGCCCAGATGGCAGATTTCCGCTCACTATCCTCGACCCACTCAATTGGTTACCTCATCCAGTAAGCCTAATAAGCTGGCGGGACAAGGGCATCTGTGAAGAACCCATGCTGATGGGTGGTTACCAGTTTGCTTCCCTTTAAATGACTCACCATTCTCTCTCATAGCGTTCTCTCGAGAGTTTTATGCATCACTGATATCAAGTTATTCGGCCTGTAACCAGTGCATGCCCCTGTCTCCAACTGCATAAACTGGTGTGACTATCGGTGCAAGCCAGTCCTTCGGTGGTATACTTTTGTTTACGGCGCATTTGATAGCTTGACTGGTGGTTGAGCCAAGATGGGTGCTAGTGGCTCCCATATCGCTGGGTGGATGTCATCGGGCCCTGCCTTCTTCGATACATCTAGTTGCTTCAGGCTGTTCAGTAAATTGCTCGTGCAGGTTTCTCCTTCTGCGCTTCCGAAAATCCATTGCCCCTGGTCGTCGGTAACCTCTGGGCACTCTGGTCCTGCATATATACCTTCTGAAAGAATTGCAACAGGTTCGTTGCTTTTCCTGCTCATTTATTTCCCGCTTTCCCCACTAGTCCCTGACTCCACCTACGGCTTTCCTCAGTGCTGCCTCAGACCGAACGTGGTTGTAGTAAGATTTGAATTGCTTTCGACATTCCGCACAATGTTTCTCGTAGTTGTTCCTGCACCGTTTTTGTATCTGATATAGTCTAGTTTTCACTGAATTGAACGGTAGTAGGGCCCTACGGCCGCCGGTGCTTCCATATAATATCGGAATTACGCATACAGAAAAGCCAATCTGAGTATCCCATTCGACTCACTTGCATTTGTATCACAGGCACCCCCCACAATGAGTTATCCAATGGAGGGTCAATCTTTGCTATATCCTGCAAGCATCTCCGACTGCACTTTGATAACACCATGTTAACTCTATTTTTAATCATTTTTTGGTAACACTCTCAACCAGTTTCTCAATTCTGATTCCTCAAATATCCAGTTGGTGCCACAGCGCGACTCCTTCTTCCCGACTCTGCTTTGAATCTCTTTCACTCCGCCGCTCTCTCTCTATCTTCATCGACTGCACACCAAATTCCGTAGGTCGCCCTGATCCATTCTGGACTACCGGATCCGTCGTAGACAGTTATCGGCATCCATAAGGCAAGTTGTGTATTATTCTTGCCTCAACTGCCTGTTCATGTTGTGACGTCCGACACCAGTTGCTTTATGAGTTCCTGCAAGCACTGCACTTTTACCTTTCCTCAGTATCGTTTTATCTGCATTCCTACGTCCATCCCGCTAACCGCATCGTCCCCGTTCCGAATTCAAAACCGATTCATAGTAGCCGCGCCGAGCCCTCCCCTTTTTAGTTCACTTAAACACCGTCCAAGCTGATCGTTCTATTACTGCAATTGTGTAAACCATGAACTTCAAAATTGTGATTACCCTACATTACTGTGAATTGCTGTGTTCTCTGATCACGCCTTGTGCATGTGTCTTGACCACGATCAAGAAATATACCATTATTATTATTATTATTATTATTATTATTAATATTATTATTATTATTATTATTATTACTTGCTGAACGCCCTCAGAGCCTTCCTCACTCGGGTCGTCCACCACTGTGATAATCCGTTTCCTATGACCCTCCCAAATGGTGCGATGGCCTCTGGTATTTTTCACAGTCTGCCCCTGATCCAACTTCATTGGTGTTCTTCTTTGTATTCATCGCTCATCATCCCGTAATATATCCTGGGGCCCAGTTCTTCCAGGCCATTCTCGTCTGCCTTTGATGAGCTCCTTCCAAGTTTATCAGGCGGGCTTATTCCACGGAGGATTAGCCTAAACTGGGTTACTGCACCATCACTCTTACTTGTGGGTTCCCCACCTTATAGGTTTTCTGTGTCGTCTGGGGCTCCTGTCGTTATCAGATCGGAGATTGACGGTGACTGACTTTATCCCTATCGCGTCACTTGATTCACCTGCTGACAGAGATCCTTCCTGTGGGTTGGGTGGGTCACTCCTTCCCCAAATAGGCCTTCCGAAGTGGATTCTGGGGTCCAGTCCACTTGGCTCTCTTTGGAATAACCCACTACAAGTAACCTCAGTCCAACTTTACCATCCGTAGCGATTAAAGAAAGCAGCTTGCTGTCCTTGGAGGATTCCGTTCCTGGGTTCCGATGCGTGCAAACAACTGAAGCTTTCGGTCCACCCGTGGTAGCCACTACCTCTACCGCTTGTATACTGGGCGTGGCAGGTCGACTACTATGTTCAGTTGAGCAGTGGTAGATTAGATTTGTATAAAATATATATCATGTAGTGTAGATGCTCAACAGACCGTTGAGAGCTATCCCAGATAGCCTTGCGGTTAAGGTGTTTGATTCACAATCGTTCACCCTGGGTGGGAGTACTCATGGGGGCTCGGTGGTCGTGCAATGCTGATGATTCCCGACAAGGATGAAACAGCTGTACATTGCTCGCATGGTTTTCAATGGTGAGTTGGGGGTTGAAGCTGTGTGATGAATCATATGATGCAAGTTGACTACTCTCAAAGCCAATACTCTGCTCCACTAGGAGGGCTAATATGCCACCCCCGATTCGACCCTGCCGCCTATCCACCCTAAAGACCGGGTAGAAGTTAGGGATTCGTCCGCTGTTCCTTTCGCCTGGCCTTAACCAATTTTCTGCGAATGCAATCTCTCCTGCTACCAGAGTCCTAGCCTAGAGCTCTGGCCATTTTTTACCTACTATTGCGGCGTTGTTTTGGGCCATCGGCGTCACGGCCACTGCTCTATTTTTCTGCCCTCTAATCCGAGTTGATAGCTGTCGTGCCGTTCGACCAACGTATGGTGAGTCACAAAAACATATGAAAGAGTATACAACCGTTGATGAGGCCAGCATCGGCAGTGTATCCTTGTTCTGAACCTGGGTCAGAGAAGCACATCAAAACACACAAATTACTGTGGAGGCGTTGAGAGTATTTTGACTTTCTACCCCAGTCTACGGTTTGAGATTTCACCAACAACGTCGTCCTCAAATGGCAAGTTTATATAAGGATCTTTCTTCCTCATGGTGTCCAAGAGGGACTTCTGGCACTATTTCAATGAGACTGCTCCCTATAAACCGATCCGGGTAACTGTTCTCATGCAGAGTGTTTCTTACTATCAATAATTCATCATCTAAAGTTTCTGCAGAACAAACTTCCCCTCCTCCATCTAAAGGCGAAATATCCTACTTAGTTTCGATTTTTCTGCATACCCACGGGGCTAACAAAACAGTACGCTTTAGAACTGAAGGCGAAGTAAACAGTAAACTGCCGTTTCTTGGTGTGAATCTCACAAAAATTGGGATTGTCGAATCCAGCGAAATGTGCACCGAAAACAAAAGTGGACTGCCGGTATCCCAGTTTCAAACGTTTTCCAGTATGGAACAGAAGTGAAACTCAATAGGATGTTTGGCCTTTAGATCGGGGAGGGGAAGTTTGTTCTGCAGAAATTCTGGGTCATACCTTTACGATGAAGAACATTGAAATGCGATGTTCGATCGACGGAAACGAAGGCGCTTTTCAGGTCTAAGGAAAGCTTAAATGTCAGTCGGCGGTGGGTGTGGCACGTTTCAAGTAGTCGGCGAAGAGTAAAAATCTGGTCGATGCTTCTTCGACCCAGGCGGAATCCAGCCTGCTGTTCGCGGGCATTCCTCTCGCGAGTAGGCGTGAGATGGTGCAACAGAATCGAAGCTAATACGTCGATGACTATCGGGATTAAGTTCTTCCCAGGACGATTACTACAGTCATTGCGTATTCCCTTCTTGGAGATGGGAACAATCAACGACTCACTCCGTATTAACGGAATACGCTCCTCGTTTCAAGTGTCACGGAGCAAGGTGGTAAGTGATTTTACCAACGCCTCACCACCCAGTTCGAAAAGAACTGGAGGAATTTCGTCGGGGCCTGCCGCTTTCCCCTGCCTTAGTAATCGAATACATGACTCTACTTCTACTTCTGATGGGGGCCCAAGTGATACCACCCAAGGAGTCACAGTTGTTGACACATGAGTAACTGCACTAGCGTGAGGCCAGCTAAACTGTTTCCTCGAAGTGTTCGGCCCAACGGTCCGACCTTTGCTGTTTGTTATAGGTGGGTTCTCCATTCCTATTGCAAATCGTTTCACTGACCTGGGTTCGCCGTCCACCGGTGTCACGAATAAGTTTGAACTGTCTTTGACTGTTACCTGATTCAGCTGCTATTCCCATTTCTTCGGCTACCTCAACCCACCAATTTTCGCGATCATCCTTAAGGCTTTTCGTATTTTGTCTTTGTAGATTTCTCCGCATCTTATTCACCTCCTTACAGTTCGAGAGCTGACGCTTTTGCTCCATTATACTCAGCGACTCTTGCGAGGTCCAGTGTCTTTGATGGACAACGGATCAAGTCTACAGGGGAAACCTGCCGATACGTGCATCACCTGTTTGATATGAGCCCAATGCTCATCCACATTACTGTTCTCCGTGGATCCTAGCTCATGTGCTAACTTCTGCTCATACTGGGTGCGTACTTTCTGGATCCCGCAAACTTTGCACGGCCAATCAGGTTTTGCGGTTTGCGACGATGGCCATGGAGCTGGAGAGATAATCGCATTAAAACTAAGGCATGGTCTGAATCCACGTACGTGGACCAGTAGGATATACAGTTCTGAACAGAACTGCGCCACCGGTGGCTTACGGCGATATGATCAATTTGACTCAGAGTATCTGTAGAGTGAGAGTGCCATGTCGCTGTGCAACGCGAGCCGTGTCGGAAATTTGTGCTAGACAAGAACAATCGATTGTCTGCACAAAACTGGAGAAGTCTATCCCCGTTATCTGTATCCTCAGTGGGTAAAGCATAACGCCCACCTAAACAGGCTTCTGGCGCACTGAGTTTGCCAACTTGTGCATCGAATTCACCAACTAGCACTACAATGTTAGAACCTTTACTGCCGCTAACGAGAGTGGCGAGGGCATCATAGAACCCATCTTTCTGCGAGTCTGGGCTGCAGTTCGTTGGGGCGTACGCCGAGATCACAAACAAATTGCGTTTAACACAACTATCCTTTCGAACGCCGACTGACCCTTGGAGTCTCACAGCACATAGACGACCGGTAACAGGAATCCAGTCTAAAAGGGCAGCCTCAGCCCTGCCAGTCAAGACAATTCCTACACCACGTTGACCCACAGCTCTAGCTGCTTCGTCTCCTGAGGTGCGCAGAATATACCTCGATGAGATACCAGGAGCAGTTAGTTGAATCACACCGCTCCAATCCTGGATACACGTTTCGCTTAAGCAGCAAACACCAATCTTCGGAGAATTTATTGTGAGCGCTAGGCACCGCTGCTGATCGGCCTGCATGAGTGTACGCACTTTGAAGGAGCCGGAATTCAGAGGCTGACGAGGCTTGAGGAAATGTGAGCTACCAGACAGAGTATTATTCCCGACACTGTTTGACAGTGAATCGTTGCAAGCGTCGACCGTGTTATCAGTGGGAGCATTATGGGTGGATAGACGGGGCAAAGAGGGATGGTTAGGGAGAGAAGACAAAGGTTGAATAAATGAGAGGTAACTCTGAGCAGTAGCACACTTATCACTACCCATCCCGCTCGATGCCATGGGCAGCTCGATCCTAATTATCCTGCGCGACGACCGATGCAGTATGGAATCCTTTGTATTCGTGCAGTTCATGGGAGATGTTGGACGACTACTGCTAGGGTGTCCAGCCACAAAGCAGGAGAAAGATAAAGATCCTCATCGAAAGCCTTTAGTTCTAACAGGAACCTATCCGCAGGGTAGCGGGATGGCTTAGTGGAAGCTCATTTGCTTGGATCAATTATTCTTCCACTGATTTTGCCGATTGAGTCGCGAGCTCAAATCAACCCCCAACCTGGAGGACCAGGAGAGTGGACTTCGTATAAACTCTACCAAATGACCTGTCAGGTATGATTGCATCTCACGCTCAAAGAAGCCATCCTGTATATATCTCTGGGTCATAGAGGCGCGCAAGCTATCACACCACGTCAAGGTGCAGTCTCGTCATGAATACTGACGTAATCCCCTCCACTGTTCTCGAAAAATGCCAGTGAGTAACACGGCCTTAACGACGTGTTGGGGAAAAGAGCTTGTGATCTAGACGGTAGGGGTAGGATTTTCATTTCTGACCGGTGGTTGCACAAGCTGCAAGTCGATGCAAACCCTCCGGACCTTCGTCATCTTTACAGCCACATGGAGCTCATTCCACACAATGCTCGGAAGAGGCCCCAACAAAATGTTACAAAGGTGGACGACGACTTCTGGACTTTTGCAAATGAATGTATTGCACGCCCTAGTTACTAATCCTCTGACCATGTTTGCGACTCTCTGGCACTGTCTCGAATATTTAAGATCTTGAGTGGATATCAAGCTTAGGTATTTCACCTACGACACTTCAAAACGGAGCACCGCTCTTACTTCAAGATTCAAGGGTGAACCCCACAGATCCGCCCACCAGAAAGCAGCATATTTATCTTGTAAGAAGTCGCTCCCCGCTATCTTCACGTCATCTGAAACGATGGAACACGGACTAATCAAGTCTTTCTCTAGGGGATTCATTTAGTGGAGGAAGAGCAAATGTCGCAGTACTGAACCCCGTGGCACACCACTGGTAATCTTCTCTGGCCACGATATATGACCACCCACTTTGACACGAAATCTACGGCTCTCAATAAAGTGTGCTATTCGATTACCTGCTCTACGGATTATCCCAGAGATCTGCAGTTGATGCTCTAGCAGGCGATGGCTCGCACATTCGACAGCCTTACTGAAGTCCAAATAACAGACCTGTACTGCTGTGCCTTCATCCATTCGTCCTTTGGTCCCGTCAAAGAACGTCAACGGACCTGTCAACTACGATCGCTTCAACAAAATCGCGCCGTGCGGGCGTCAGTGGTTCGTTGTTGATCAGAGACAATCAAAATATCTTCCTGAATACACGATTCAAGCACTTACACAAAATGATGTCAGGCCGGCTGGTCTATAAATCCCTAACTTCTTCCCGGATCCTGTCTCACGTATTGCTACGACAGTGGGCCTCTGACCACCCCGTAGTGACGCTTCGGACAGCTGGGTAACAGCCCCAATTAATATATGGAAAGAGGCTTATCAAATGACAGGTGAATCGGATCCAATCCGGCCGCTCTGCGTTTACCCAAATATCTCAGTTCTTGAAGCACCACGGCCTCATACACAATAAGCTCCTGAAGCACTGGCGTAAACCCAGTCTCCGGATCGCTTATAGCGATCACGTATCCCCAAATATAAGAGCTCTTGAAGGAGGGAAGTGGTGTTTCCCTCTTCTTTTTATCCTCAAGAACATTGTTTCTCAGAGGCACTTCCTAGGTACCTACACCCTCATGTGTCATCTTCTTGGGCTGTATCCCAGAAAAATACTTCCCCGGATTTGTCCCCATATTTCTCGTGATATCCTTCTCATATTCTTACTTTGCTCCTGATTGCAAAGTTTAGGCTCTGCTCCTAGTTGCCTTGTAGGCGGCTCATACACAGTGCGTGTTGTGACGTTTGTATTGAGCCCATGGCTTTCTACGAAAGGTTAACACCTGCTACCTTTTGACCTCCACTGTGGCGGTTGGTCCTTATTTCTCTCCGGCGCTAGTGAATCAAACTCGTCTTCCCGGTTATTAATGTCCTCCATCATTCCTCCACAGATGGCGCCGGCACTTCCAGGTATCGAGGTACGTCACGAGCCGTCAACCTCAGTTGATCCTCGTTCACTCTGGGGTAGTTCTGAACCAACCTCAATCATGGTTTGTTATGCCTCACAGCAAACATCGTTCTTATATCACCATAGACTTGACATAAGACCCATATCTGGTTACTAGCAGATCCAGTGTAGATGGACGTTGCCATTCGCGGAGGTGTGTTGCTTCTATCACGTGTTGTATGAGGGCGTAGTTGTGAGGTCACATCACGAGGGCATTTTTGGTAGTTTCCCCTCAGGGCACATTCATCGGCCCGGTTCACTTCTGGAGGATTTATGCCTCCAAAATTGATAAAGCGCCGTTACCTGCTAAGCAATATCTGTAGAATCTGGAACAGTTCAGAGTCTCCTTACTCATCTGCTTGCGATGCTCTATAGACACAGAATATCCCTACGAGTCACCGATCTGGGAGAGCGCAACATGCAGTGGCTTGTGTATTGGATGGTACAGGCGCAAACGGGACCTCCTACTGATTATGCTCAGACCTTACGAGAAGGACGACCCCTTCACTCATTCCATCATCTATTCTATCTTTCCTGCAGGCTCTGTACATAACAAATGGCATGGTTTTCCGCTCCTTCCTCGGTCGTGTTTCCTCGGTAAGAATAATCGCTGGTCCATTCGTTCTAGCCAGTAATACCCCCACTTACCTCCTAAGTTACAGGCTTTTTGTGCCGGAAGGCGGCACCCTCTGCCAAATCATTCGATTTCACCACACACTCCGGGGCTCTAGAACCCTCCGACGTAATTCCCGAGGCAAAATCGAGGTTCTCGCACTGACATTCACCTGCATCGTATTGTCTCGAACCCTGAAGGCCAAATCATGCATGATAAATGTAATGCTGTCGAAAGAAATGCCTGAGGCTCACCTCTTCCCATTACTCGGTACTCTATTTTCTCTCGATGCCTTCAGTGACCTGCTACCGTTTAGATGTGAGGGCGTTGTTCGTGCAGCGACTGATGCATAACATTCTTCCTCATTGCTAAAACCCGGTCTGAACAGGATTGGCCTCGCCGCCATTTCCATCTTCACCTCGGTCACATCCCAAGGCTTAAGGATGAGCAGTGGCTGGGTGCCCACCTGCTTGATACCATCTACGGGTATTTCATTAGGTTCTGCCCCGTCCGCCTCTCTCTCGGTAGCCTCTACGCTAAGCTTTTGCTGCGCGGTTGGACTATTGATGGCGACCGTGGCCTTCAAACTGGACTTGCAGATGGGAGTGTCGCCTGACCTTGCTGTCATTGGAAAAGGCCGCCCGAGTTCGAGTTAGTACGGTCGCTGCCCAACGGTAGGTCTTAGCCTACTAAAATTTCAACGCTTTCCTAATGATTGCCCGTCAGTGAAGTTCTTATTTTATGTCCCATTTTGTTCCATTTTTATCTGTTCTAGTTAACTACGGTCCCTTTCAAATTACTTCTATTTCCAGGCGGGTAAAACTCGATTGAGTTATTACGCCTCTCAGGGTTGTTCCGTGCACGGCCAGCCTAACTAGGACCACGGCCGAGTACGACTGACTAGTTGCGTCGTTTTGTCGTCTTGCACTTCAGATACCATAAAATACGTGATTCCAACTCTCACGGTGTTCATCTTGATCCTGTTTTCGATTGATGTTTGCATATCGTCCACTGAAAGAGAATTGGGAATCGTCTTCCGTGAGATCACCCAGTAGTCCGTTTGGACTACATGTAAAGGTAGTCTCGTTTGGCGGCCCCGACTCAGACGTTTCCTGTGCAACCTCTGAACTAAAGGGGACATCTGGCGTGATCCGCATGTATCCTCCTATGGTTTGCTCAACTCGAGATATCCGGCGTAAAAATAAGTCCCTACCGCATTTGATTGGCAAAAAGGGTTAGTAGGGGCAGCGGTTTTAGTATATGGGCTCTTTTCCAGCTCTCCATTCTACGGCACTTTGCCTAGTTCAGGTTGGTAAGTGGCCCCGCCATTCCCAAAAGATTCACGTCATGCGAATGTTCTGTTTCTCTTTTGACGAACTCCTCTATGGTCACCGGTTCAGCGCAGTTTTGCGGAAATCTGCTGCTTTCCCCAGAATCTTATTCGGAGATGATCCGCGTTTTTCCGCGCCCTTCTTTTCTTTTCATCCTCTGTTTCAGTGTGAGGCCAGATCAGGTTTCACAGGACTGGTAGTGGCCGGAGCCAACAAAATGTTCCACATTTTTTCGAAGGTAAACCAAACCAAATCTATTCAGAGCACGGGATTGGCGGCTGACGCCAATGACAATCCAGAATTTCGCACCTGTGAGCTATCGCGTCCCATCGTGCTTTGACTTCTTGGAATCCTCTCTTGTCCGTCAATGGATGAAACAGTGGTACACGTGACACTTTCCGAGGTCACCGTTGAGGAAAGCAGCAAGAGCGGCACCCCGCTTGACTAACGCCTCGGAAACCAGCAGGTTAATTAATCATACTACGTTATAGTGAATCGAGTGCGAATTTCGTTGGGAAAAAAGAAACGTCGATGAACTAGGCAGCGTCAGGGAGGTTTGGGTGGAAGATCAATGGAAAAGAAGAAATAAAAATACGTCTCGGCGTAAGTCTCTAGCAGTGATTTCTGGTTTCTCTCTAGCAACCCGGAAAATCAAGTCCAGGCCAGATCCTACTTTTCAAAAACGATGACAGTATCTGCTGCCAATACACCTGCTGGCAGCTCATTCCAGTCACCCGTTACTCCGCAAGGGAGCTAGACTCTAATATCCTTGTTGGTCTTTGGCTTAACGGGCTTCTGCTCGTGCTGTCAGAGGATTGAGTTAGCCCACGAAAAACTATGGCTCGTTCGTTCTCAATAAAACCACTAACCCTTCACTGTTTCCCTCACGCCCCTCTTGCGCATCTGGGCTAGAGCGGGAACTAATCTAATGACGCCGGCTTGTCCTCGTACTATGGTCCCCTTGGACGGGAAAGATTTCCTATGAGCCCCCTTCGAACCCCCACAGTGTAAAAACTTCCCTGACCAACCGGGGCGCTCAGGCCTAGACAACGTACCTCACTCGGATCGGCGCAAGGGCTTTGTTAAGGAGAAGCACGACTCTAGGGCTGCTGCTTCGTACACGAACCTGATCACCGTTAGCCTCCTTCAGACTCTTTACCGACTGCTTGCAGTTGCTTGCTACGAGCATTCCTTGTTCCCAGATCACCGTCTTTTGAGCTATCGGTCCCGGGCTGTCCGGAATAACGTGCCGGGTGTTTTCGGACCTCTCCGCCAACGGCCAGGCACACTTGTCCGGGGGTAGGTGTCTGGCTACCGTCTAGTTATGGGCAGCATCCAGACCTCAGTTAACCCAAATGGACTCGGGGGATCCCAGAATTTTGACGTCATCCGCGAAAAGAAAATATGGTGGCCCAAGGGCGCCTAGAGCGTCACTCACATATGCAGGAAAATATACTGGTCCCAAAGCTGATCCTTGGGGCATTCCACTTGTAGAAGCTGCCATTATTGACCTAGTGTTCTCAATTCTGACGTAGAATCGGATGTCGCACTGACTGGCTGGTAACCAGCCCGTTAGCCCCGTAGCCGCATTCAGCCTCCCCAATTTGCGCAGAAACAATCTGTTTGAGGCTATCGAAGTATTTCAAAAATCGAGTCGGCAAAATTCATTCTTCTCACCTTAATCTAGTCTCCCAGTTGCCTCATCAAAAAAGCTCAGTAGATTGCTTGGGCAGAACATTCGTTTGAAGAAGTCTCCGTGAGTCATAATTATCACAAATTGAGCGACACGTAGCCGATTTGCATGAACCTCAGAACCAGAAAAAAGATTGATCCGTAGATTCTACTGTTTGAATTGAAAATCATAAAAAGTGCAAGTGCGTACAAGTTTCAAATATGCGGTCAACGAGAACTAACAGTAAAAGCCAAATGTTCAAGCTCCCGTGGCCAGGTACGGCAGTCAAAATGGTTCAGAGCCAAGTTCAAGTGTCACACGCAAATAAACACGTGCAAAGTTGTTGTGTGTGGACAAGATTGGCAAAGTGATTCCGAACACAGTCACATTCAAAAAGTATGCAGAACATTTTGAGTGTTTTTAATATGAATCCACTGCAGCCATATTGTTCACCAGCAGTCAGGTTATCCATTTCCGGGTGCTCCACCAGCGAAGTTCTAATTACTGCCCCCCTTACTTTCAGTACTCCGAATAGCAGACTAGCAGGTAGATGGTTAGCCAAGTCGTCTTTTCCAAAGCCCTTGTTATTTGGCACGACTTCCACAGTGTCACATTCAGCAGGCGGCCGTCTCCCCGGGGGAATTGTCGAGCAGTTTAGCCAAAGGCCCTATGGGCGTTCCGGCCAAAGGTTTCAGGATTGCTGGTATATGCTTTTGGTCGCGTGGCTTGCCTCGGTCGAGCGCTTTTGGGGCCAGAAGAATATCTTCTATTGATGCCACAAGCTGCTTCACCGGACCAGGCCCGGACCATCCTGAAAGCCACCCTGGCCCAACTTGGTCCACCCTGTGAACCTCCTCGGGGTGCTTCCTAAGTAATTCCGCCCTCTGCAATTCGGCTTCAGCTGGGTGCTCACTCGCAATCCCTACCCCATCCACTGCGGCCACCATGGCTGTTTCGGCCTGGACATAGCTGTAACCCGCTTTCCGGTGTTTTCGCAGCCCCAGAGACGCTAAGGTAGTACGTTAACTTCTTGGCTCTCTGTTATTCCACTACCGGCTTGTTTGTTCTTTATGACTGGATGAAGCCCGGGTTTAGGTCCTCTTTTACCGCTGTGGCAAGACCTTTCTTCGAACTCCGCGTGATCGAGCCACTTCCTCTTTCTGGAGTAGGAAGTTGCTTCTGACATCTTCCCACACTCCTTTCATTCTACCCCCTGTATCCCAAACTAGTAACCTGCTGCCTGATCTGCATCGGGTATTTCCTCAAATGGGCTACATCAGAGCCCAGTGATGCATTCGTTCGAGGAAGTCTCCCACTGCTCTGCCTCTATTCCAATCCACTCTTGGCAGGTTAGTCTCTTAACACTGAAAGTCTACTTGCTGATACACGAGGCTTTCTTGCCGCCCCCACCGATTGCTTGTATTCATCCAAGGGTGAGTTTGGGCCTCAGTACATGCACACAGCACCTACTGCTATGGTTTGCACCCCCACGATTATGGCTCACATTTTAGTGCTTGTTGTGCACAAACACACTGCCGATTCCATGTACGTAAGTTCTTTATTCATATTTTATGGGGTTCCGCAGGGCTAGAGCTAATTGGCTGTTTAGACAGCTGTGTTGTCAGCGCTTTCTCGTAGCTCCCAACACAGTGTGACGTATTTTTTATTTTTCTGAAGGGCAAACATTTGTTGCAGTGTCAGATCTAACAGATTAAGGGAAGAACATTGATTGTACCTTCGCTGACCTTAAAACAACCCAGCATAGTTTGTGATACTCTGCCGCCCTGCTCGAGTGTGCCGCTTCGTTGAAATCTGTAACTGTTTCAATGAATACGACCTCATTTGGCAACCCACTCGAGAAGGGTATCAAAATATCTGATAGATTACTGGTGTTAACTCGAAGCCTTGAGTGCTTTTTCTGCGACCTGAAGCAGTGCCCCCTAAACCTCTCTCTAAGAGAGGAGAAAAAATGTCAGCTGGATTTGTGTCTTTTTGTCCTTTCATTATATTGAATGTTTCCTCTAAGTCCCAGCGAACGAGCCATCCTTTCATCGGGAACATATTCAGAGCTCGGAGAGGCTTCGTGCAACTACCTCCCTTGCACGGTCACTACTTTAGCGGCCGACCTTTGCACCTGCGTTGAACAGTTTATATTCATCTGGTAGCACGGTGCCCGGGCTTGCGAGCAGTTCTTCAGGCGCAGCCGAACTATAACTTCGTTGATTTGAACGAAATTCTCCTCTACTCTACAAGACATGTTGGTTCTCACTCGAAAAAGTTTCCCCGGCCAAGTTTACAAGGAGTCGGTGGTGGCCGAGGATAATCAAGCGTCTAGGCTTCTTTCTTCGGTGTGCTCTGCAGTCGCCACCCACCATCACTGATATCGCAAGTCCTTCCTGCCTATTCAGTCTGGCGAAACCCTCCGCTTGTTCATTTGGGGGAAAATGAAAAAAATCCAACCCTCCAAGCGAGAGATAACCTTGGTGCAAACGTTCTTTCATGAGGCGTATATCTTCCTCCCTGCCCGCGATAATCTTGCCAGCACTTCCCTTCGGATCTCAAACTTTGCCCACGGGCAATATTCCCTCCTGCTTACTGCCAGCGCCTCCGAAAATGATCCTACAACTTTCAAACTTACCGGTTCTTCTTTCAGCCGACCTCGCAATACAGCCACAGCATTGAAGAGGTTGACCCGCACATCTGGCTTTGAGAGCCATTTCCGCAGTTATACGCCATGCCCTCTCGTTCGTAGATAGAGATCTATTAAAACTTTGTAGCCTTTATTACATGTAAATCTTCCAGTTCAGTTCGAACTCGCGACTTCTCGAGGGTGTAGGTCCAGAGCCTGAAGTCACTGCCATCCTCAAGCGAGACGCAACTTAGTCGTCAAGTGGCGAAACTAAGTGATGGTGAAGAGTGACGATATAGAAGTCTGTGTAAGGATCCTGAATTTTTGGGAAGCCCTAAACTACGCCAACTGTTTCAATAGCTAATGGTACAAGGTCAATGTTGACCTCCTACTTCCAGGTGTTTTAGCGTAGCGGACACGAGAACCCGGAAGCCTGTAAGCCTCTCCCTTTTTTCGCCCGAGGTGAACGGAGAAAAGCTCCTGGAGACTCAACAAGGTGATTTTTCATCTCAACAGCGTAATTGGGCCTAAGCTGGCGGAACAGTTTTCGCCGTCCTCCCCATTGCAGTACTGGACGCGGCATTCGGCTTGATATTTAATTCTTCAAGCCGTGGGACCGTATCCCTCTGCCACCAGCTGAGGATCTTCATTTTTGGACAACACCTGTTGTTTGCCCGTTTAAGGGGAAGCTGCTGCTTTTCATTTTTGCCGCTGCCCCCCGCACCTTATGAGTTTCTCCTGATTGCCAGTTCCATAACTAGTTGATGCGTTCACTGAGCTCAAGTAGGTCTCTGTCAATCAAGCGTTGTATCATTTTTGCATAAACCACATTCTGGGTATTCCATATTACTGCTCTTTTCAACATTCGACCTTCTGTCAACCCAGTACCACGGCCAACCACGAATTTAAAAGTGACTGCTTTCTGCCGCATGAAGCGTTGCTACTTTGGCCAATTCAAGCTGCCTCCAGCTTCACTGTACCATTGAAGAACTTTCCGACTCCAGCCCCAGAATGTGCAAACAGTCCATCTTGTTGGGTAGCCCGTGCACTGCGTATGGCGTTAAATCGCGCATCTCGGCCGCCCCCCTGCGTGAAGGGTCATGACTACGGGTCAGAAGAGGTCCATAGAAAGCTGAATCTGTAGTGGAACTTGGAAGCTTTTATGGGGTCTCCCAGAGTCGTTCACAGCCGAATGAGAACAGCCCAAGAAGGGTTAGCCCATTCTTATATGGGAAACCTAGTAAAATTCTAGCCAAAAGCGTAAGTTTCCTCCGAAATGATTCCAGTGCCCTACCGTCTCACGCTAGATTATGTCACCGAGGCTGCACTTAGTACTCTAGATAAAGTCTCACCAGCTTCCATTATAGTTTCGAGCGTACTTGGCCATCTCGAAAAACACCGTCCTTCTATGGCTGAAAAGCCCCGTGTTAAGCCCAGGCACTGCAGCAGTACGCCGTTGGGTGGGCTCAAGCCTGTTATCAACAACAGCGCTCAAGTGCCCTTACACGCTAGCAGCCCCAGTTAATGCTAGAATGGTCCATCTTACGAGTCTTCCTTCAGTGTCCGCCCCGTCTGAGGGCGTGTCCGCATTTTTCGATATCTAGTGGGGGTTGCCATTTTTAGTCGAATCGCTAAGTTTATCCACGTCCTGCTATAACCCAATCGACTGAAGTCATCGGAGAACAGGATGTCAGGACAACCGACAGCAGCCGTTAGGTCCTTCATGCACAGGAAGAACAACGGGAGCCGAGCACTAACCCTCAAGGCAATCCGATGCATGCGCTTTCCAGCGTGTACATAAATTCTCCTCTTCTAAAGGTAAAGTACCTCCCAGCTAATAAGCTCTGACTCATCTCGGGACTTTGAGGCTTTTCGAAGCATTTCCTATTTGGCCACCAAAGGCCAATGGTTTACCGAGTCGGAGGCTTTCTGGAAATTCAAGTGACAAATTTCCTCCGTTCCCTTGGTCAATTCCGGAAGTTTCTTCCTCCAAGAATGATAGTAAATTTGTAAGGCTAGACCTACTCTTACCGAAACCATGTTGCTGTGCACGGGGTAAGTGATGGTGGACTACCTGATCAGCCAGACGTCTATGACTGTTCACCTCCGAACTTGGATGGCGGAAGGTGGCAAGATTACCGCTGGGTAGTCTGAAGTCAATTCCCGTCAATCATCTTTGAGGACGAATACCACCTATGCCAAAATCCGCTCAACTATTAACGCCCTCGTTTTGGGTGACGCACTAAACAGCTGCGCGAGTGGGGTGGATAGAACAGCAGCAACTGATCTGGAAATAGCGGAGTGAACCCGGCCAAATCCCGCCTCCCGGTTCTACACCAACTGGCTCTGAGTGAGCTCCACTTCTGTGGCCCTGATGCTCATGGCGAAGGTTACGGCTACTGATCAGGATGCTTAACCACAAAAGGCCGCCCGGCATCCTAGCTGTACACTCAAAATCTTTCCTCACCTTCTGGGCGTTCTCCTAGGCACCGTGTTAATCACTATCCGTAATTGGAATTTCTTCTCTTTTTGTGTTTAGTTACTTGTGTGCAGTGAGTAGGTACACGACAAACCTTGGACATTTGCAATGCACCTTCTGCTTCCAAGGCATCATATTGGTTTCAACTCGCATTACACGGTGCCAATTATATGAACAGTTCACATGTTCGCCCACGGCTTCGTTCCCTCGAGGACTCACGTTTTTACCATAAGACAATATTTCCAAGCGTTTCACTGTTTGCCGTCCTCGACCACAGCTGGTGAACTGACCAGACTGTTATCTTCCTATTTTCTCATTCTTCTTCCAGACCATACCCTCTACTATTGTTTCATTCCTGGTTCCCAAACGGACACCCTCTCCTCAACCACCGCCTACCTGATATCGCCCCAAATCTCTACTATCACCCAACTACCCTAGAAAGCTACCAGTCTCCGTCTAGGGATCCCTAATAGACCGGTCTACTAGCCAAACGATAAATAATTGTTCGGATAACAAAATGTTCATTTCCTAGCTTCCGTAAAAACGATAATCATAACCCACAGCTGGAACACTCTCCAGACTGCCGCACTCCTGATCTCTTCCAGATTGCATTGGTTACTTGGGTATCCATCGGCCAAATCGACGTTTATTCCGGAACGCCCTAAGGACTGGACGATTTGATCAATGGTTTAAACCTACACTCTCGCCTGCTGACGTTACATGGGGCACCGTACACGGATTAACAAAACCTCATGAAAGTCTCACCGGATCGCAGAGGTGATTCCTGACAGCAACCATCAACACTCCGCTCAACGTCCATTCCCAAATAATCCAACCAAACAGTTCAATTCTTCCCGCGTTGCAGTACGAAACCAATGACCGGAACCCGGCCCTCGCCGCTGTCCACTGCGTCAAACCAGCCCTTTTTTACCTGCTTCCCTCAATATTCTACCTGCCACCACCTGAAACCAAGGTCTTTATGGAACAGAATACCAGCCATCTGCAACCAACCATAATTTGGTTAACAATTTTCTATCACATACAAACAATTTTTACACTCTTCCAACTTCTGGGTAGCCGAACCATTGACGCTTGTCTCCACTAATCCGTTTCATTGACGGCTTTTCTTTAAAAGTCCGTTTTATGTCCATACGCCATTCATGCTCTTCAAAAGTTCACTGAAGTCCCTGCAAAGCTTTTTGCCTTCATGTGAATTTCCATATGACACTGTAATCACCTGCACAAAAGGTCCGTTTTATTATCACCTTTGACTCACTTGCCTTCGTTTCACATGCTTCCTCCACAATTAGTTACCCGATGCTGGATCAGTGTCCAATATTCCGCTGGATCTCTGACTGCACGTTGAAAGCCCCATGCTTGCTTTACTTCTAACAATGTTCTTTGGCATCTCTTTCGCCCGGTCACTCGTTAGTGATCGTTCAATTGTCGCTTATATCAGCAATCTCACGACTGCCCAGCTATCCACACCGCCCCCAGCGATTTCGAAACCTATTCGAAATTCCCACCTCAAACATTACCACGTTTGTTCACCCAAACACTACATGACTTTACTGGTGTATTCCGGTTGCTGTGTGATTTAAGAACTTAAAATTTGTGAATACCTCACATTGGCATGTACTGCTGTATACTCTGATCTTGCCTTGTGCATGTGTATTGACCACGGTCAAGAAATACACTATACTATAATATACTATACTATACTTGCACAGCCATGTGGAAGCACTCCCAACATTACCGTCTCTGCCAATGCACTCCACCATTGACCATCAAACAATGACGGCAGTGGCAAATCTAGTGCTTGATTATTCCATTAATGTTCATACCTGCCTCAATTTGCCCCACAGGTTCAGCCTATCCGTACTCAGTTATAATTAGCTTTCGTTCATATTCCAACTACAGTTCAACTCACACTTTTGTGACTGGCTTACCGGTTCGTGAAGGTGGAATTTTCCCGATTTATTGGTTGTACCACAACCTAAATTCACTACTGTTCTGTCCAGCTGATTGTTCAGTGGAACTTGTTGTTTTCTGCACCTTCCCAATTCTGGAAATCTGCTTTTTGTTCTTGGGTTCTCATCTGGCGATGAACCATTTTCCAGCTGTACATTCGTGCCCGTGGTATTATCTTGGAACCAGGAATTATCGATAAACACGGCTAGTCGACCGGAACTTGCTCTTCTGCCTGTGACCGTGTAACGCCCATGTCGCGGGTAGAGCCAGTGAGGCTGAATTTGCCAGACCGGAAGCCGTGGATATCGGGATATTGGCAGCAAACTGGTAGCTTTTTGCAGTAGCAGTTTATTACACAACCCACGGAAACTCTTGGAGAAACTTTGGACTGCATGTGGATAAATTTAACCCTACGGATAGTGCTAGCCCTATGCTCAAGTCCCGGTTGGCACATTTTCTGGCACCCTCTTTGCATTCTGTCGGCAAGGTCCCTTACCCTTGTGCTTTAAAAACGAGATATTGGCCCTCCCGGCGAGCACGACGGCAAGCTTTATGTTCTTTTTACTGTGCTCTGGTGGCTGGATTTGACTACTAGGTTGGTTTGCTTAGCCGTTTCGTGAGCTTCGACGAGGCAAACTGGGGTTGAACTGAATGACGTTCTATTCCTTGCAACTCTATGGCAGCTGGCACACCAGTCTGTCTCCCAGCTGCTTCTTGGGCAGCCCATTCGTCAAGCCCACCTAAGTCTCTTCGTGTCTTATATGGCACTGGTGGGGCATTTTGGAGCAGACATTTGGCGACTTCGTTGTCACCTGTCCAATATTGGGCAGTGTACCCAAGCCAATGGATCCTTCGAGGTGTCGGGTAAGCAACAGGTCGGCCAGGCGTGAAGTCTACCATTTTCTATACCGAGTGGGTTAGTTTACATGTTAAACGAGGAGCTAACAGTCATCTGGCTCAACCAGTCCCCTGCGACAGTTGATTTGTGCTACCAGTGTCCCCCACTCCGCTTCGGGTGACAGAACCTGAGGATCTATCCAGTTTAAGCAGCCCAGGTTCTTGCTTCAGTGAGCATGGAGATGAAATACCAGGGTCTTTTTACTTCTTTGTTTGACGTGCAGATAAACAAGACTTAGACTCAGTTAGCCGCTAGGACAACGTGAAATCCCCACGGTTATGAACTGCGTCGTTTCCCAAGCCTAGCTCCTCTAAAGGTGGTTGAAAGCACAGGCTCTGCTCACTCAAACTGCTAGCAGTGGTAAGTTGGACAAAAAGACAATAAGATGGGGGGTGTGCTTGAGGAGGTTTTTGGAGAACGGTAGTGACCAAAAGGAACGAGCACTCTGCGTGGAGCATTGCCACCTAATGATGCAGCTTTAAATGCGCTCGAGAAGCGCACTGTTCAAAATAGTTCCAGCCTTTGCGTAAACAACGCCACAAGGGTGACAGGTACCACCTCTGCCGGCAGTGCCTCCCATGGCTTGAAAGCTTGATGTAAAAACAGACGTCCTTTTGGGATATAAAAACAAAAATAATGGAAAGCTTTTATTTCAGACAATCCCGTAGCACTTTCCGATGCATGATCAAACGGCATAAGTTGAAGCGGAACCGGGGATACAAATATGTGCACGCGGAAACCATAACAGAAAGTCTTTCAAGCTGCACGCTGTGGTAGCACCTTTCAAACTCGAACTGGGGGTCGGATGGTTAAGCTACCTTAGGCCGGTGAAGCTCGCCGGGAGTAGTAAAACATACACAGATTTTGCCAAAATATCAGCACGACTAAGGAATTGAACCAGACTGATGGGTGTTTTGTTTATCAATGAAGACAATAATTTTCCAAGGGAGAATTGAACAAGAAATAGTGACTTGACACGTGTGAGGAAGATCTGGGCAGAAAGCCAGACGAAGAGAGGGAAATTCATGTCGGATATAGAACAAGAAAAGACCAGTCTACAGCAGCAGCTGTAACCTCCAGTGACCGTATTTTGGTGAAGTCAGTGACACTCCGAATAAACAACACACCCAGATAGAAATTGCAACGTTATTATTGGAAGAAGTGGCTGGACAAATGCAAGCAATGGATGAGCAAACTGTTCACTTCCAGGTAGGTGGATTATGGTGCACCGATAAGAAAGTGGGAGCTGGGTGATTGATCGACGTGAAATGCGTAGCTACAACCATAGCAAAGGCGAATAGCTTGCGAAAAGAATGATGAGGCAAACTGCGGATACATAATTATCTAATGTTTTTCAAACGGGGTGTCACTTGATAGCTGAAAAGCGGACCTTTGCGTGATAAATGCTCTGAAGTGCATACGCGGAGAGAACATGATATTTCGGAGGACAGGGATGTCGCAACGCAACAGCCTTACATGAGGGATTAGTTGAACAGATTGAATGAGCAAACGGATACCGAATCGCTGACGGTGGGGATACCCTGGAAGATAGTTCGCATTGAGATACACCTTCTGGAGACGGCAGTACGGAATTGGGCGCCAACAATAAACGTGTCAACGGTTGAATATATCTGCAAAAGCCATGGAAGTGAAGAGTTTCGTTGGGTGGGATGGGTGTGTTCACGGGTGAGACTGATGGGCAATTTGGCGTGAAACCTCAGAAAAGTGAACAAGGATGTCACCGCGATTTTAAGCAAGCAATAATTATGCCATGATGAAAGTCAAATTTCGCAAAGCGTGAAATGGGGCAACCACAAATGGCCTCACTGGGAGCAGAAGCGCCGTAAATTCGATGAAAATCGGAGGAGTCGGCGGCGTAAGTTCAGCAGTACGGGGTGATTTTAAAGCGCTTCTAATCCGCACCCAGTGCCAGTGGGTGGGGCTGACAGCACTCGGGACACTTAGCGACAAAACCGTTTTTGTCGACAGGGCTCGCTATCCACCAACCTGGCCGCGCCCGCACTCGTTGCAGAAGTCCTGAACGACCCATAAGCACCGGCCAAAGCGAAGGGTGTGATCATGCCCCGTACCGGTGTGACTATCACGAGTGATATTGGCGAGTCCACAGAGCTGCGGAGGTAAATCAGTCCAGGAGCTTGCTGCCTTTTGGCAAAAGATCCTGGACAGCGAGGCCAAATAGAAGACAATGAAATGGTGGGCAGACGTTGGCTTGTCAGCCGGAAGTATCAGCCAGATATTTTGCCGGTACTGTCTCCAAAGCATTGCAAGTCACTGGAAGGGAGATACACATCAGTGTTTCTCTGGAGAAATAAAAATGGCGGAACGCACTGCGGGATGCTCCGAGCTGAGGGCCAACGGTCCATGGTAAAAAGAAACGACCAGTTATTTGATGGGTGGAGCTAGTTTGGAAAAATAGGTTTATGGGCTGTCGCGGATAGACACGAAGACAATAATATCGACAAACACAGTGAATACGGATAAAGGTGATTTGAAAATTAATTGTGACCATCGGAATGGGAGCCTGAGTCAAAATGTCAGGGCAAGATACGAAAAGGGGGCTGAAGCCAGCTTGGACTGAGAGAGATAAATTCAGTATGATAAACATAGGTAAGAGATGGCCGTACGATCTCTGAGGGTCACCAGCGGTGTGATCAACCAATGGAGATCAACATATCTCCTGAGGATCTTGCAATCTCCTACTAGGTCGCCCCCATGCCTCCTGCATTTCAGTGAAAAAAGTTCGATGGGTCAAGCCTCTACTCTTATGCGAGTCTCCTTAGGCTGGCCAACCGCCTTGTGAAACACTGTCGAACCTGTTCAAGAGGCCTCAAGTCCTATACCAAGAAGGCCGTCAAGCCTGGACACAGTATTCCAGGGGTGGCCAAAAGAACCCCTTATAATACTGCAGTAGAACCGGAGGTTTTCAGAAAGCAGAGGCTCTTTCTAAGCCGGCGAAGTTCTCTAGGGGCTTTATGAGTAGCCGAGCAGCTCTGTGCTTTAGGTCAGTTGTCTGATATGATAACCCGAGGGCCCTTTACTTTTGTCACCTTCGTGAACTTAGTGCGCTCGGTGGGCTGTCCGTGGTACTTGGTCAGTTGAAGGTCCTTATCATCTACTGAGCGGGTTCACTTGGTGGTATTCAGTGATAAGTCCCGGGCCACTGACCGGCAGCGCACTGTATTCAGGTCCAGCCGCATGGAATCTGTCGCCACGAAGTCAAACACATTTGGGTCATTCACAAAAGCAAAATATGGGTTTTCAAAGCCTACGACCAAACCACTTCTGAACAGGATGAACAACAAAGGTCGGAGAAAAGAGCCCTGAGGCACAAAGCTCAGCAAATACCCTCCCTGGGATAAACTATCCTCCACCGTGACTTTAAAAGTCCTACCAGTGATAGGTCTATGGATTTGAGAAATAAATTTTGGAGACAAACCAGAAGCACTCAAATTCATCGGCAACCAACTGTGGTTAACCGAGTCAAGTGTCTTCTGGAATAAGAGGCAGCCAACTTCCACTCTATCCCTAGTTTGAACCTTCGGGTCACCTCTTCCACGAAACAGATGGGGTTTGAAAAGCAGGACTTCTGACGAGCAGATCCACGCCGGGTTGTCGCAACCAGCTGATGAGCGATCACGTGGTTGGCAACCCTTTCTCGCAAAACCCACTCCATGACCTTCAGCAACACCACCGTTCAACTGATAGGCCTGAAGTCGAGATAGGTCTCCGTATCTCTGTCATGATGGAGTGAGGCGACCGTCGCCTTGAGCCAGTCATGCGGTGATCAACCTTAGTCTAAGGATGTGTTTTGCAGCGTGGACAGCCAATGGTCCAAAAGCTCCACCGAAAGGTGGAAGATGGCCGAGTGGACACCATCGGGCTTCGCTGCCATGGTCCTTACCAAGCCACCCGGAAGGCTGATCACGTCACATTTTGTGAGAGCTCCCCCGGGAATTTGAGGTGCAGCCGCGGCCGCGATTCGCAGAATGCCTGAGGTCCCGTTGTCTCGCCTGCAGACCTGCCTGAAGTAGTGCCTTGAGATTCTGTCTTCTCGAGACTGCTCGTGGCTGCTAGAACCTGGGAGTCTGACGTTTACAACGGCCGCTCTTAAGGTCACTTCTAAATGCATGTAATTGTAGCACATCTTGGGGTTTGAACTGGCGGGCTTTTGCTGGAGGCTCCTCGTATTTCATTCTGCACTGATTCTTGATCTTACCCGACTAAAGTTTTTCTGCCAAGTGCCACAGGTAGCGTCCAAGACCACCACTGTTTTGGTATCTTACCTGGTCTCCTTGGTAACATGCCTGGTCGGGTCCTCACTATGTAGGCAACTTACCAGACGGTGGCCGAAAGATTCTCCGAGGCTTCTTCGTTTACCCAATTCATATCTAGCGCGTTGGGGACCCCAAAAATCAGGACCCCCCCCTTGAATTCTATGGTAGGCTGTGAGCTTGCATCAGACGACGAGCCGCGGCACACACAGACAACTGTCAGTTCTGCGCGGTAAGCTATGGGGGCCACCGAACGGACCCGTATATGAGCTTGGATTCCCCTAGTCGGTGTTAGTGCTCTCTTGTACCCTCCACCCCGCTTATCGAGTGGCCTTTCGGCGCTGCTGGCTACGAAGTTTGAGAGAATATGGGGCGCGGGGGTGAACCTAGGCCTCGGTGATCCCCATTGCGTCTAAACTTAGTTTGCGAGCTTCAAGTTCCGACCACCTGCTTCTTACTCTAGCCGCGTCTTTGTAAAACCTAGCAGCTGCGCGGCCCTCCGCCCATAGTTTGGATCCTCAGGGGGCCCCGGCTGCTCGAAACTTAGGTTCGAGTGGCTTTTTCGATTTTTAGGAGAGGCGCTTCCGCGACCTCTTGGCTTTTGATTGCGGAAGTGCTTGCCACTGCAACTTACGATGGCAGGGGACTCGACTAGGGTGGACCACCTAGCACTTCCAATGATTTCCTCGTCGCAGTTTCGAATTTTTCCGAAATTTCTACCTAACGAGGGCATGATAACAGTGGGAGCCGGGGTATTCGGACGCTAAGCTAGTGGGGACTAGCTTTGTTGAAGCCCATGGTCGGGTCGTCGGCCATGCTCTAGCCCGAATAGACGGGTTTCAAGGCTTAACCACGATTGCACGCTACGTGGCTCCCCTGATATTCTGTGCAGCCAATAAAAATTATCCCGGTGTCTGAGATCGCCGAACTCCACAACTACCGGCCTGAGCCCCTTATCTTGACGTTCCCGGGGACCCTTTAACTTGCCAAGCCGGAGAAAGCGTTATACAGTCACAAGGCCAGGCTTGCTGACCACCCTCAGGTGTTTTCTGCGTGGAATTTCATTGCAAGTTCCACCCCTCGTAGCTGCTTGAGGGCCGCCCCTCACCACCACATTCCTTCTCCTTCCTGGCTCAACCTCACTCTCGAATCGTAGCTTGGCCAGTGACTGGGTGGATATTTTCTTCTCCTTCTCGAGTTCCGACACCTTGTCACTCAAGCTAATAAGTCCATCTCCTAGGTCTGTGTCCACAGTGGCATCAGGCGGTGGGAAAGAAGTTTTAGTTTTGGTTGCAGCATTTTTTCGATTCCTAATTCTGGAGTTTACCTTGGTCCTAGTACTAAGCTCCGAGGAAGGCTGGAGTGAGTCATCTTTACTACTAGCTCCGGGCTGAGCCTCTGGGTTGGCAATGATTAACTAACACTCTTCACAAATGTCCTCGTTCTCATTCTCCCTCGGAGGGCTAATTTGATGGGGCAACATATAATTCAGCTACAATATGAGGGTATTGGTGTTTGGGGCTTCTACCAGAGGGATCTTACCCAAAGTGAAGGCGTACTCTTGAAGCGGGATGAAAGTTCTGTACAACTGAGCGACGGAATTCGTGTGCACGAGACTAACACGCAGGAGTTTCCGAAAGTTTGGGCGAACCCGATCTAACCTATCGTGCCTGAAGTGAATACCACGTATGGTCACCGTTAGGACCCCACAGCTGCCATGGAATCAGGCGCTGCAAGAGTCACACAGGGTACTCGCGTCTAAATCACCATTCGCAGACTTTGGATTGCGACAGTGGTTGCTAGTCGAAGAACTTCTTTCATGCTCGCCACCACTTTCTTTACTTTGCGTCATCATAAACGCAGGCATTCACGAGAGCGAAAAGTTTGTCTAACTGGTATGGGAGTTCGAAATGTCAGGAATACAACGTGCTGCTCTGTCCAGCTTGGATGATGGTATACCAATGGGTCACAGGAGATTAAGCCCAACTGAAACCTCATGCCATCAATACGATATACAAGGCGTCAGATGCTCTTGCTCTGACTCCAGAAATCTAACGAAACTTCTGCTGAAGCTATCACTGATATTTCGGCCAACTTTGAAATCCGAGCCCCCCAGCCCTCAGTCACTCTCCTTACACACAGCTGCACATCAAGCTTGATTAATACGAGCAGCTATATTTATTGACGGAGTGACTTGGTGATCTGTCCTTATACTTTTCTTTCTGAAGTGTATACATTTCTGCTGCTATAGAAGCTCAGTAAAACGCACCCATACACGGGTTAGGTATAACCTCCAGGCCCTCTCCAAATACGGCTGTCCCTGTTTTAGACCCAAAAGAATGTCTAAGTCTGTATTCAAAGGTCATTTTCTGCCTGGTCCAAAACGAACCATTCGGGCCTCCAGAGCGAAAAGAAACACAAACCCGGACATGACGGCAGCTGTCAATCCATGTTCTGTATCACTGATCGATATATACAGCGGAGCCAAAAATAAAGTCAATGATTTGGAACAGAAGATAAACGATTTATATGATAAATGGCAATCGATTGAGTGTGTACTATCAAAGATTTCCCCACTGACAATCATTGCTGAACCAACAGATTAAGCTGACCCCAAAATCTTTTCCAAAGCCGGTCGTTATATAGATGCA
Source organism: Fasciola hepatica (assembly GCA_948099385.1). Classification (NCBI taxonomy): domain Eukaryota; kingdom Metazoa; phylum Platyhelminthes; class Trematoda; order Plagiorchiida; family Fasciolidae; genus Fasciola; species Fasciola hepatica. The sequence continues at coordinate 30,022,272 of CANUEZ040000043.1, read as the reverse complement.
ATAGCCTCGGAAACTCACAGGAGGATAAAAAACGCTAACAATGCTATAGTGTTAAACGTCCCAGAAAAACTGTCAACACAGTCTGTTAAAGCCACAATACTGAATGCATGCAACATGGCTCATCACATGTGCCATTGCACTAGGCTACGGAAAAGGTCACCACGATACCCCTGCCCTTCGCTGTTTCAATTTTCTAACCAATTAACAGCCGCTGAGTTCATCAGCAACTGTCAAAGAATTGCCGCAGCTACATCATATAAAAACATCAGAATACACACCGATAAATCTCCTCTACAAAGAGAGATGTTTCGCATGCAGAGAGGCAAACCAGCGCCCCCCACTGGCTCTGATCAAACGGGACCCGTAGATGCATCACCACATACCCCAATGAACAGGACTTTAGCCAGAACACCTACTACGCCTGTGGCCCCTTCGGCATCCGTGGACCTCCGCCAGTCTTGTCCCCAGGATCTCACGCAAGTTTCGTGCAACTCAACCCAGAATGCGGCACAGTCTTCTTCCGACAAGCTGAAAAGGCCATCACAAAACGTTTATGTAAAGCCCATCAGGCAAAGGTTAAATGTGGCGAAAACCCAGGGTAGCAAATCTGCAGTGAGAAATGCATCGGCATTGCCATCGGTGTACATGACGCCAGCAGAAACCATAGACTTAGACATATCGCCGCATGTGTCACCGACCCATCCACCAGGAAAACGTCGGCACCTTGCCTCCCCACCTACCACGTCCGCTAGAATAAATAGCAAAAATCGACCTCATCAAACCTATCATTCCACATTTTCAGGGTCTTCCACAAATCTACCCAGAAGTTCTCCATCCCAGTTTAGCCACAAGACAACTGATCTACCAGTGACATCATCTCCACAGCCTAGTACGTCCACCTGGAGGCCTCATAATATGACTGCGACAATACTGCCGCCGCCGCTGCATACACCTAGATCTATGATGACCAAGCTCGGTAAGCACTGCTCAACAGGCATGCAACCAACTAACCCCACCAGCCACTATCAACAGCTGCCACCCGTCCCTCAAGTCAGCTACCAGGTCATCACCCCACTTCACGATCCTCCCTATTCAGATACCGGCTGTGGAGTTCAGGCGGGCATCGGGCCCTACAGCCACAACACAGTCGCCCCGCCTCAACTCCCTCTGACTAACAAACCTGTAAGCCCTATGAGCCTACAAGCTTCTTCCACGTTAGAGGCCCTATCGAATCCATTAACGCCAAACCGTCCTCAGATAATGTATGGCATGCCCCCATCATTCCTTAGACCCTCTCTCCAATGGACAAATCCTCTAAATCCCTATGATAATATCGCACCAAATAATGGCCATTGTTTCCTTAGGCACATTCCACCACCGTCTGTGCCCTACTTTTGACAATGCCATGTGTCAAAGTTGCCGGCTGCCCATTCGCTAACCCTACCTTCGTGTAAAAATCTGTATTCCAAACCGGAGCTGTTAACGGACTACACTGTTATGCAGTCTCGTATCTTCAACCCTCCTCGGACAAATGGAAATGTCGTTATATCAGACACTTCAGAGATCCCGCACTTCTTAAGGGGTTTGTCTACATCGGATCCTAGCACCGCCCGACACCATAGCGTAACCAGCCCTCCGTTTTCCAACATCGCGCCATACTACGCAACAGCTCATAGACCAAACCTCCCAATTCACGGCGCTGATTTGCCACCTGCATATGGACATGCTAGTCAGACCAGGAATCTAGACTGTTCCGCACCACACAATTTACTTGACCAACCGAACTACCCAAAACTAAATACCAATAACAGTATCTCTTTGATTCTTTTTAATAGCCGATCCATAATAAACAAAATTCGGCATTTACGATATCTGGCCACTAGTTTTAATTATGATATAATCTTGATCACTGAAACTTGGTTAACCAATTACACTCCAACAGACCAGATTTCTCTTGTAGGCTACAATGTCTTCAGAGTAAATAGGGAAACTCGACGCGGTGGAGGTTGTTTGGCATTTGTCAAGCAAACCTTTAATACAACGGCGCTTCATCATCCTCTACTCGACTCTATTCCCGATTCACTTTGGCTAACTGTCCACATTCCTGCCTCTCAACTTCATGTTGGATGTGTTTACCGCCCACCAAGCGAAAATTTCTCCGGACTCTCATATCTAATTGATGCGTTTGAATACCTATCCTTACTGCCCTCAAGTATAAAAGTTATTGCTGGTGACTTTAACCTGCCCAAGATAGCTTGGCCATCTTTATCTGCACCCGCAAACCTTTTACCATTTGTAACAAGTATTACTGTAGGAGGGTGGGTACAGCATATCCGCTCTCCTACGAGAAAAAACAGCACTTTAGATCACATTTTCACCCATGGCGTCCCTCATATATTTGTCTCAATCTCCCGAAGTTTGCCCGGTAGCGATCACAATCTGGTTAATTGCCGCATTCCCACTCACCCACAGCCTAACCTGAAATCACACTGCATCAAACCCTCCCCTCTCCCTGACTGGAAGGTTCTCCCTGCTACAATTCGACAAGCTGATTGGAGTGAGTTTTTTCTCTCTCGTGACCCACAAAACGCCACTGATATTTTCTATGCACAGTTCTTCAGATGTCTTAATAGTATTACCTACCTCCCCCAGCAAAGGAATAATAGGAAATCCCATATCACTTCGCTGCAAACAAAGTATGCCAAGCTCCAAAAAAATCATGAAAATACACACGACTTTGCAATTCTTATTCAACTTTTTCACCTCACTTCTACTATCCAAAAGCTTGAAGAAACTACACTACGTAACCAGGAAACAAAAGCTCTGCGACACCAAAATAGATCTCTTCGACTGTCATTATTGTACAGGACCAGAACCTCTCATAATCATGGAAATATCCCGCACACTGTTTCAATGGACAGTGTATCCGCCTCTACTCCCCTTTCTATTGCAGAGGCCTTCAACTCATTCTTCGCCTCAACTATGGCCCCTATTATTAATGTTGACCCTTCGCCTCTTCCCCTAGTTACCGCTTCAACTCTGTCCACAGTGGAATTTGACGCCTCAATTATCTCCCAATTATTAACCAGATTCAAGCCATCATCTTACCCAGGACCTGACGGCTTACCGCCCACTGCAATAGTTAAATGCGGACCTGACTTACCTTACCTACTACTGAATATATTTACTCTATCAATGAACTCCAGTCTGGTGCCTGCAAACTGGAAATGCTCAGTCATAATCCCACATCACAAGAAAGGTCCACTGCATGAGGTAACAAACTACCGTCCCATTAACCATACACCTGTCCTCTCTCGGCTAATGGAAAAAATCGTAAAAGAACACATCGTCATGCACCTCTTTCAATTGAACGTTATTAATCCTCGACAACACGGCTTCCTTCAATCAAGATCTTGCGCAACCTGCCAGCTCGATTTTTTAAATCTCATCACTGAAATGGCAGACAGTGGAATGGCCCTTATAGTACTTTACTTGGATATGTCAAAGGCATTTGACCGCGTGCCACACCCACATCTTCTGGCCAAAATCCGATCATTTGGCATTACTGACCCTTTACTATCTTGGATTAATTCTTACCTGTCTAATCGCTCTCAGGTTGTCTCGATGAACGGACACTGTTCCAAGCCTAAACCAGTTACAAGCGGTGTTATACAGGGTAGCGTCCTTGGCCCTCTGTTGTTCCTCATGTATATAAACGACATATTCTTCTCAGTGAGCCATGGCACCCCATTTCTTTTTGCTGATGACATTAAAATTGTATACTCATTCAAGCCTGAATGCATCGCCTCGACTATCTTAAACATCTCTAAAGACATATCTGCACTCCATAGATTGTGTTCAACTTGGCAGATGAATTTTTCCGCCGACAAATGTGAGGTTCTTACATATAAATGCAAGCTACCTCCAGGATCCTTAACCGTTTGTGGTTCAACCATTGCTAACAAGCAAATAGTTCGGGACCTTGGCTTGAACTATTTCTGCACATTTAATTTCTCGGAATATTCGGCCCTCCAAGTCGCTAAGGCCAGAAAGTGTCTAGGGCTAATATTTCGCTCCTTCCAACTTCGAGACTGCATTCTTTTCCTTTATAAATCTCATGCCAGGCCTTTATTAGAATACTGCCCACTGATCTTTTCTAGTATGCGGAAATCAGACAGAATTGGTATCGAGTCAGTTCAACGTAGTTTTACCAAGCGACTGATTGGATGGAGCTCAGCCCTCACTTATAAAGAACGCTGCTTATTTTTTAAACTAGACCCTTTATGGCTTCGCCGTATGAAACTGAACCTTATCTTTTTGTATAACATTCTTCACAGTCGGACATATACTTCTAATCCACTGCACTTTGCGCCCGTTTCTAGCTATCCACTACGTTCTAGAATTCTTACCCTTTCAACCCCTATTACCAACACCAGCTTACGTTCACATTTCTTCATCATAGTGTACTCTAACTTATGGAATAAGTTACCGTTAGAAATACGCAGTTCTACTTCCAGCCATCGGTTTAGAAGTGCGTTGGATAAATTCCTCACGGTTACCCAAACCTTACAGCTCCTAAATGTAGACATGTCCGATGACCAAGCCTATGAGAAGGGTCTAGACTTTTGAATCGCGCAAACACCGGCGGTCTATGACAGATGAAATTAAATAACCATTCTTAGTTTTTCCGCCTTCTGCAATCGAAAAACTAGTCTCAGAGAGTCACTGTCTATTATTGTTGCCTCTTTGTATCGATTCTCATTTATCCTCAGCTGGGAGCATCCCAGACTGCGCTCCTCTACTTTTTCTCTATTTCCAGACCTTCATTCGTGCGTACCTCTCTCTCGATGACTCTTAATACTCTGGAGACCACACTGGTCACTAACCCGGCCTACGCATCTACCTGACCGTTGGCTATTCATACGCTACCCGAATGACGCTTCCTTGGTTACGTTCCGGGATCCCCTGGTGCCTGGTCGCCTGATCGCGGACTTCCTGATGCCCACGGCCGTTTGGCCCCACCAAGAAAACTCATGTCAATCACAACGGTGCGAGGCGCGGTCAGATCCACCGCTTTGGCCGGCGCACATCGGGCGTGCAGGCCAACTGCAATGATACGCGGGCGCAACTAGGCCGGCGGATCGCACCTCCTGTCACCAGAATTGGTTTTCAGGTTGGGTGTCCAGCGCACGGCCAGCCTCACCCACTAGTGCCAACTGCGGATTGAAAAACAACATCCCCTGCATATTACTGCTGCCACCCATTGCCTCCTCCAACGTTCCTGAACAAGGTTTACCATACCGGCATTTATATCCATCGACTTACCTTTTATTTGTCTGAGCTGATGCCATGTTTACCCTCATTCTATTATATCCAGTTACCGGATTCTGTACCCCAAAACATGAAACGGTTTCACTGTTCAGATCTTTATTATGAATATGACAATTCCTGGTATACTCTTGAAGAGACCATTCATCCAATTGGTAATTTGTATGTCACAACTACATTTATCTAAACAAAACCATCATTTAAAGATTCGTCTCTCACCTGCCAACAATTCCACACACAACGAAATGGTCCTCCTTCCAGCGCTTCTTCGGCGTGACACCACCTTTATGTTCAGTGTATCCTTCCGTTGCACCTTTTCTCATTCAGCCATTTGCATTTCATGACAGTTGCATTGGCAATGAAGTATTCACAATCCAAGACAAAAATAGTTTGACACTGAGAAAGCTATTTCTCCAAACATTTGCTGGCAATGAACTATACGTATGCCAGTTTACTGACCTTCCAGTTGTTTCCCAAATACCCCATGTCAGACTCTTACCAGCGCATCCCATTAAGTGATTCTTTACATGATTTGACAGTATCGTTTATGCACCACCCCCTTGAGACTTCATAAGATCATCGTATATCAACTGCTGTTGTCAAATTGTGTTCACCAAGTAACCTGAAACGAACCCTTTATTCGAATCGTGTTTCACTCACCTGTCAACTTTCGTCACTCTGCTCCAGTGAAATTTCCAGGCTCGGGCAGCTACATCCACCTCTTTATGAGGGCGTTCTCCACAACCTCTTGATGAATAGCAAATACCAATTCCGTGGTTACAAGGACTGTTTTATATACGCATTCCCCATCCTCGAAAGACACCACAAATCCTTAGGTATTATATTTCTGCTATTTTCCGGGTCATCTGGACTACTGGTTCAAGTGCATGTCCTTCATCACCCAAAATTCTCCAATTTTTCGTTGGTGATTTTTCGAAAGTTTTCTTTGTCAGTTTACTCACCCTTGCGACTTTAAATCGACGCTATCCAAAATACTGCGCACTCTTACTGCCTCACCGCTTTACTTCATCAAGTATCTCGACGGCGGAGCCTTTTTCACTCAATTCGCAAGTGTACGTCCACCCGACCTTCAAACTCAAAATTGCCGGGCAATCGTTCGTGCGACCACTAAAACCTGTACACTTTTAGGCTGCATTTACCCAAATGAATATCCAAGGAACCTCTTTGTGACCTCACCTGTATCATATGATCGTGCAATTGAGCATGCTTCGGGTGTCTCCGAAATAAACCATTATTATTATTATTATTATTAAGTTCCGTACCTAAGAAACTACTTCCAGGCTTTCGGCCTCTTTCCTGCTTTCTGGAATCAGATTTCTTCTGTTTCAAATCCTTTTGTTTTTTTGAATGGTTAACAATAATAATAATATTAATGGTAAACTTCTCAACTGTGGCCGAGACGCACGCGCAAGCGCATGATCATGGTGTACTACGTTATCCAATTAGATGGAATATACACAGATTTTGAGAAAATGGGCCAGAAGTGTCAGCGACAGAAGAACAGCTAGCGCTAGTTTGAACGGATCACCCCAATAATGGCTTGCGCGGCGAGTACGAACCAGTTTCGAGTTCGAGTTGGGCGGTGGTTCCCCGTGGGGATACCGGGAGATCAGTGGTGCATGGTGCTATAGATGCATTACAACCCAGAATGATGCAAGCCATGGAAAACGATAGCTTACTGGGGTTCTGCGAACAGAGTGAATTCTGAACAAGAGGGAATGGAAGAATAAAACCTTGTATGGAATTACACCCGAGAGAATCGGCGCGTGTGAAGAGAATAGCAGTCCATAATGATGACGCAAACCCTGAATGACGGATATACCGAGGTTCAATACAAGGAGTGAATTATGAAAGAGGGAGACATGAAACAAATTTTATGAATGTGCACTTGGGAACACTGGTGAATGTGGGAGGCACAGCAACCCATAAAAAGGTGAATTCAATTGCAAGGTCAGTAATCTGTATCGTTCAAAAATGAAAAGCGTAACTGGAAGGTCCTGGATTGGTGAAGAAAACATTTCCAGCCGCCTACGGTTCGAAGGCAAAACGAGCTCTTGCAATGGACACCAAAGTGGAAAATCTCCGCATAGACTGGAGTTTTTTATGCTACTTCGCCGAAAAATATATGCTGACTTACTGAGCCTCAATGTTATTCAGCGCCATTACTGGCAATTTACATCACCCCGTGGGTATGGTCGTTCTGGCGACGTAAATTGTGTGTTCATCAATTAGTCGGGTGTAGCGAGGTATGGCTGATTGAATTAATGACCGCTATCGACCAGTGTAGTAGCAAATTGCGTGCAAACTGCTGTTTGTATGGGCTGCTATAGTGTGACAAGCAGAAGGGGGTATTTTCTCTTGGTTTATTACAGTCCTAGTTGCTATGAAATGTCTCACTGGGGTCTCTGTTGGTACGAGCCAAATTGTTGTCCTCGGTTATCCGATGTGGCTCCTGAGATAGTGGGAGACGACGAACCTAAAGTAAACGGGGATCGAAGTCTGGACGCGGTTCCAGATGTGGGTTATGGTAATAGATGACAACAATAATAATGCACTGGTTAGGGTTATGTGAGCGGGGCAAGAATAAAGTTTCATTTAGGCGGTCAGCGGCACCTACTCCCCATTTCGGCTGAACGCTGACATCTAGTTCACAATCCGTGTGAAAAAGCAATTCTGCTTCTGTCCTCGATCGCCAAGCAGGGTCACGCCACCAAGCAGTGCAGCCAGTAAACGTCCAGTTTCTCGCACTTGAGGCTCACGGATTTCCCGTCATGCTATCCTGGATTAAGAAACTTCAGCTGCAAGCTTCTTGATTCTCAGGGGGAACCGCTTGTCTGGGGTGAAACAGGTGCGCGGTAAAAGAAAGCCCTTTAGCCTATGTGCGGTTGATTAGAAGATAGAGATTGGGTTCGACACGTCATAACCACAGGGGTTCAAGTTGTAATAGCTCACGTCTCTCTTTGTAATTCAGAGGGTATGACCAGCCAAGTAATTGCTCGGTAAAGGATCGCCAAACTCTTTCAATCGCTAGCCTATAAGATTTGCGCACGTAGGTGTACATCAGACGGCAGTGCCCGAGATGCGGCCCAGCGTGGGAATTAAAGACCAGAGGCCCGTTATAGCACGTCTCAAAAGCTTTGCAAATAGTGACCATTATTGTCCTGGTCTTTGCCACTTAGTAGGTGGCTTGTTCTCGAAAGGTAAGAGTGCAGGAATTCAGTAAGCCGAGATTTCTTACTAGCGGAGTAATGGGACTGACGATTGACTTAGGACGATAGATTCAGGAAGAATGCTGCTTTTACACGTGAGAATGGTGCTCTTAGCTGCGGAAAAACTCATTTTCCAAGCATCACGTCATATTTTAAGAGCATTCAGGTAGCCAACAATTCTAATAAGGGTATAGGTCGAGGCGTGGGGTTCAAAGGAATAAACAGTTCGACATCATCGGCGAATAGAAAAGCGATGCCCTGGAGTATCGCTTTCAACGTGTCATTAATGTGGGAAAGAAGTAAAATTGGCCCTGCAAACTACTTTTGATTACGCCACTTGTGACTGGCTAGGATGATGAGGAGCAACCCTCAAAGTTTACCGCCTGCCATTTCATACTAGGATAAGATGACAGCCAAGAAAAGGGTGGGTCTGTTCGGCTCTATGATTTAACCCTGGTCATCAGCCAAGCATGAAACATGCGATCGAATAACTTTGTCACATCAAGGAAGATGAAGATAAATGCCCTGCCAGGGTCAGACGACGCTGTAATTAGATTAGGGTGTCAAGTTGGCAGATCATACACGACCCAGACCTTAACAAGCCAAGTTGGTTGCTATTTATTAACCCGCGAGTGCGGATAAAGTGAGCAGTCTTATCTTCAGCCAATCTTTCCATTGCTCTGGACATAATGAAAGTGTAGTTTATGGGGCGATAAGTATCAGGATCACGCAGGGCCCCTTTTTATGAAGAAGAATGATAATGGATGCTTTTCACTGGGATGGGGAAATGCTCTGTGACAAGGTGAGGTTAAATAAGTTCAGCGAAGGTATCACAATGTCTGGGCCGCCAAGAAGAAACAGAACTGGAAGGATATCATCGGGTCCAGGGTGGGCCAGGGCCGGGTGGTATTTAACAGCTCTCGGACTTCACTAGCTGAGAACAATAGGGTTGACAAAGTATCGGTAGTCAGGATTATGAGACTCTGAGTTAGAGTATCGTGGTCCTCTATGAAGGTATAAGCGAGGAAGCTGTTGAATGCCTCCACTGCCAACTGCTGCGAGCATGTGTAGACTTTCTCTGAAAGAAGCGGATATGGTGTACTGGTTGTGCAGCAAGGGTTCCGAGTAATAATAAGACCTGAGAAATGAGCCGTCTTATTCGGCTGGTAAGGAGCTTGCATTTCTTTCTTTTTCAGCTTGTCCTCCTCTACACATTGCGGCTGATATGAGAGGTGACTGGGGTAGAGGAAGGCAGAAAAATTGTTGGTATTTTCGTGTGCACTCTGCGGCTTCTGAAACCTACGTTGCATTTTTTGTTGCCAATTGGTCTCTCTTATTATTACTTTGACTGCCTTAGGTGAAATGATGTTCAGAATGGAGAATAAGTCAGAACACTTCATATCCGACGCCAGCTGAGGATCAGAGGATAGAAAGAAGTCATCTCAGGTCTGAATACTCAGGACAGAGGATGAAATGTCCTCAGTTGCACTTCGTGGAGAATTCCGATCTTGGAGACCCTTAAAGTGAAGCTGTTGTGCGGAGAATTCACGCAAAATGACCTTATGACCACAACCAAGAAGGTGGCTAAAGACATTTTCCATGAGACCCCGGTGGCTGAATTGAGAATAGGGTCAAGAAAGTCCTCCCATCTCTTTGGTGGTTTTATGTGCTACGTCAATGTAATGGCAAGGATACACGAAATACGAAGGTTGTTCATCAAATGCCAGGGAGGTTGCAGTGCCCGGCTATGATTTTGGCAGGGTGCAGAATTTTGACCACGCAGGAGGAAGCATCGGCGATTGCATATACGCCCCCGGTTGTAAAGAAAAAATACCGAAAATCCTTCCAAATGTTCCACGTGTCTTATGAATTCGAGTATTTTTGACATTACTTTGAGAAGCTCGTCCATACATCACACATTTTTACGTTTGTTTTATTCGTTCGGGACATTTGGATTTGGAGCTGGACCGTTTCTGACTGTCGTGCTCGAGCTATGGGGCTTTGAACCTCTGGGTTTTACTGCGGAGTCCATTTGATCACATAGTTGAGGTTTGTTTATATTTGTACATTTTTGAATTTCAATTTAGTGCCGTGGAAACTACGAACCAATCTTGTTTTGGTTTTGATATTCGTTTGAATTGGCTACGCGTTGCTCGATTTGCGAGAGTTGTGTTATATCGGTGTTATAGACCGGCAGGCAGTAAGCAAAGCCAATGACAAGTTGTTCATGAAGCAGTTATGTGGAGATCCAAAGACAGACATGGATCTTATTAAAAACATGAAGTTGGTGCTAGAGTTTCCAATTATGTTTTTACCATAAGCAAGACATCCACCACCACGTCCTTTCGATCTGCTCCTAGCGAATATGTTGTATCCTGCTTTGGAGATGTAATGGAGGGAATTTCTGCGTTAAAGCAAGTTTTAGTTTTAAAGATCACGTCCGAATGAAATTGTGATGCAAAGGATCGGACGGATGGAAGCTTGTTTACAAGGGAGCGATCATTCAAAAGTGCAATTTCAAAACTCACATTGATGCCCAAGATGTATGTTCAATGTATGATCCCTTGATTTGGCCGCCAGGTTTGGGGAAACCGTAGTCACTGGTGGGCCGTGGGGTGTTGTAGGGACAGATATGGTGTTGGAGGAGGCAAGGCATTTAGGGGAGACGGAGAAAGTGACATCGATTCTGAAAGCTGAAGATTATTTGTGAATGGGGAGCAAGATGAATGGTGCGCCTGTTTGGACCGTAAGTGGTCAACCAAAACTGCATTCGGGCAGGGTGCGGACATGACGATGCGAATGGCTCCGCCGAGAGTCCCTTCCTCCCTGGTGGATGAAGTGTCGCTACGTTTTACTCCATCTGGAGGCGGAAGACTGATTGGGATCGGAGAGCGGGGCCCGGGTCCTCGAGGTGAGATGGCCGGTCTTGCAGATAGCGTTACTCCATTTATTTCCGAATTCGTTACGGATACCGGCGCAAACATATCTAGTCCCGCGCCTTTTTAACGTTTGCAAGGAGTGGCTAGATCTGTCATCGACATTTGAGGAATCAGTGAATTTCCCTGAGGTATTGGGCTTTTGCCGAACCAGCTTTTGGATTTCGGGCTCTTGCGAGGGTCGGCGTTCATCTTCTGAACTATACGCTGTAAGTTTAATTTGTAAGTTTGACCGGACACTGCTTTTTATAGTCAAAGGAATCACGTTACTCGAGTTTTGGTATGATAATTTGTCACGAGTCCCGGAGTCGGGAGGGCTTTTATCAGTTTTGTAGACGTCGGGGGCATGTTAGGGTAGACCGCTTCACTGAGACTGTTCTCTGAATTTTGGCTCCATCTAAGCGGCTCAGATGAATTAAAGGCTAACAAACTATTTAGATCAACGGTTTTTGCAACCAACTGCAGAAAAGGTCTTATGATGGCCGACGGTTGATAGGTTAACCACCCGGGATGGTCTACTGGTTAGGAATGTATTCGAGTTGTTGCTTTTGGCATGGGTCTCGTGAACCGCTCTTTGTAGTGGGGTTTTGTCGGGAGGTGTCCCTGCGCTCTTGAAGTCTGTATTGGCAACGAAAAGAGGCTTCCGGACGATAAGTTCCTTGACATCCACTTCAGCAACGAGCTAAAACAAAAGCGTACATGTTCTCCGCTGAGCAGTTTTGCGAAGCCTGACTCACTGGCATGGTTGCAAATCCAGGTTGTAGGCAATTGGGGTTCAACTGCCGGCGGTTGAGGGGGGTAATCTATGTGAAATGTCGAATATTATTGCGCTGTTGGTTTTATCGATGCTCTTGAAGATTTTAGAGGCAGCGGTATTGATGAACTTTGTGGCAGAGGTTAAGTTGGCCTGAGTGTGATGTACGGATCGGTCGAGCAGGAATGCTGATGGTCTTATGAATGGTCTTTATGAATAGCAAATTTCTTTGTTGCCTTTTCCAGATTTGATATCGGGTTGTTCCAGATGGGACCCAGATATAATCAGGGAGCGGCTGTCATTGGTTTTGTGCATCATCCCAGGTGAGATCGTTATCCCAATGGGCAAAAGTTGTGTGTCAATTATTCAGCCATGTGTGGTGAAGTATGACGGATGAAACCGATGGCTGCTTTCGACTGGTGTAGTAGCAGGTTGCGCGTGAACTGTTATTTCTGTAGTCTCAATGGTGTTCTCGTTAGGAGAAGCTTTGCGTTTGAAGACGTTGGTCGACCTGATGAACCAAACTCATGTCCTCGATAGTATGTATGCCTATGTTTGGTTCTCCACATAACTGCTTCATGAACAACTTGTCATTGGCTTTGCTTACTGCCTGCCGGTCTATAACACCGATATAACACAACTCTCGCAAATCGAGCAACGCGTAGCCAATTCAAACGAATATCAAAACCAAAACAAGATTGGTTCGTAGTTTCCACGGCACTAAATTGAAATTCAAAAATGTACAAATATAAACAAACCTCAACTATGTGATCAAATGGACTCCGCAGTAAAACCCAGAGGTTCAAAGCCCCATAGCTCGAGCACGACAGTCAGAAACGGTCCAGCTCCAAATCCAAATGTCCCGAACGAATAAAACAAACGTAAAAATGTGTGATGTATGGACGAGCTTCTCAAAGTAATGTCAAAAATACTCGAATTCATAAGACACGTGGAACATTTGGAAGGATTTTCGGTATTTTTTCTTTACAACCGGGGGCGTATATGCAATCGCCGATGCTTCCTCCTGCGTGGTCAAAATTCTGCACCCTGCCAAAATCATAGCCGGGCACTGCAACCTCCCTGGCATTTGATGAACAACCTTCGTATTTCGTGTATCCTTGCCATTACATTGACGTAGCACATAAAACCACCAAAGAGATGGGAGGACTTTCTTGACCCTATTCTCAATTCAGCCACCGGGGTCTCATGGAAAATGTCTTTAGCCACCTTCTTGGTTGTGGTCATAAGGTCATTTTGCGTGAATTCTCCGCACAACAGCTTCACTTTAAGGGTCCCCAAGATCGGAATTCTCCACGAAGTGCAACTGAGGACATTTCATCCTCTGTCCTGAGTATTCAGACCTGAGATGACTTCTTTCTATCCTCTGATCCTCAGCTGGCGTCGGATATGAAGTGTTCTGACTTATTCTCCATTCTGAACATCATTTCACCTAAGGCAGTCAAAGTAATAATAAGAGAGACCAATTGGCAACAAAAAATGCAACGTAGGTTTCAGAAGCCGCAGAGTGCACACGAAAATACCAACAATTTTTCTGCCTTCCTCTACCCCAGTCACCTCTCATATCAGCCGCAATGTGTAGAGGAGGACAAGCTGAAAAAGAAAGAAATGCAAGCTCCTTACCAGCCGAATAAGACGGCTCATTTCTCAGGTCTTATTATTACTCGGAACCCTTGCTGCACAACCAGTACACCATATCCGCTTCTTTCAGAGAAAGTCTACACATGCTCGCAGCAGTTGGCAGTGGAGGCATTCAACAGCTTCCTCGCTTATACCTTCATAGAGGACCACGATACTCTAACTCAGAGTCTCATAATCCTGACTACCGATACTTTGTCAACCCTATTGTTCTCAGCTAGTGAAGTCCGAGAGCTGTTAAATACCACCCGGCCCTGGCCCACCCTGGACCCGATGATATCCTTCCAGTTCTGTTTCTTCTTGGCGGCCCAGACATTGTGATACCTTCGCTGAACTTATTTAACCTCACCTTGTCACAGAGCATTTCCCCATCCCAGTGAAAAGCATCCATTATCATTCTTCTTCATAAAAAGGGGCCCTGCGTGATCCTGATACTTATCGCCCCATAAACTACACTTTCATTATGTCCAGAGCAATGGAAAGATTGGCTGAAGATAAGACTGCTCACTTTATCCGCACTCGCGGGTTAATAAATAGCAACCAACTTGGCTTGTTAAGGTCTGGGTCGTGTATGATCTGCCAACTTGACACCCTAATCTAATTACAGCGTCGTCTGACCCTGGCAGGGCATTTATCTTCATCTTCCTTGATGTGACAAAGTTATTCGATCGCATGTTTCATGCTTGGCTGATGACCAGGGTTAAATCATAGAGCCGAACAGACCCACCCTTTTCTTGGCTGTCATCTTATCCTAGTATGAAATGGCAGGCGGTAAACTTTGAGGGTTGCTCCTCATCATCCTAGCCAGTCACAAGTGGCGTAATCAAAAGTAGTTTGCAGGGCCAATTTTACTTCTTTCCCACATTAATGACACGTTGAAAGCGATACTCCAGGGCATCGCTTTTCTATTCGCCGATGATGTCGAACTGTTTATTCCTTTGAACCCCATGCCTCGACCTATACCCTTATTAGAATTGTTGGCTACCTGAATGCTCTTAAAATATGACGTGATGCTTGGAAAATGAGTTTTTCCGCAGCTAAGAGCACCATTCTCACGTGTAAAAGCAGCATTCTTCCTGAATCTATCGTCCTAAGTCAATCGTCAGTCCCATTACTCCGCTAGTAAGAAATCTCGGCTTACTGAATTCCTGCACTCTTACCTTTCGAGAACAAGCCACCTACTAAGTGGCAAAGACCAGGACAATAATGGTCACTATTTGCAAAGCTTTTGAGACGTGCTATAACGGGCCTCTGGTCTTTAATTCCCACGCTGGGCCGCATCTCGGGCACTGCCGTCTGATGTACACCTACGTGCGCAAATCTTATAGGCTAGCGATTGAAAGAGTTTGGCGATCCTTTACCGAGCAATTACTTGGCTGGTCATACCCTCTGAATTACAAAGAGAGACGTGAGCTATTACAACTTGAACCCCTGTGGTTATGACGTGTCGAACCCAATCTCTATCTTCTAATCAACCGCACATAGGCTAAAGGGCTTTCTTTTACCGCGCACCTGTTTCACCCCAGACAAGCGGTTCCCCCTGAGAATCAAGAAGCTTGCAGCTGAAGTTTCTTAATCCAGGATAGCATGACGGGAAATCCGTGAGCCTCAAGTGCGAGAAACTGGACGTTTACTGGCTGCACTGCTTGGTGGCGTGACCCTGCTTGGCGATCGAGGACAGAAGCAGAATTGCTTTTTCACACGGATTGTGAACTAGATGTCAGCGTTCAGCCGAAATGGGGAGTAGGTGCCGCTGACCGCCTAAATGAAACTTTATTCTTGCCCCGCTCACATAACCCTAACCAGTGCATTATTATTGTTGTCATCTATTACCATAACCCACATCTGGAACCGCGTCCAGACTTCGATCCCCGTTTACTTTAGGTTCGTCGTCTCCCACTATCTCAGGAGCCACATCGGATAACCGAGGACAACAATTTGGCTCGTACCAACAGAGACCCCAGTGAGACATTTCATAGCGACTAGGACTGTAATAAACCAAGAGAAAATACCCCCTTCTGCTTGTCACACTATAGCAGCCCATACAAACAGCAGTTTGCACGCAATTTGCTACTACACTGGTCGATAGCGGTCATTAATTCAATCAGCCATACCTCGCTACACCCGACTAATTGATGAACACACAATTTACGTCGCCAGAACGACCATACCCACGGGGTGATGTAAATTGCCAGTAATGGCGCTGAATAACATTGAGGCTCAGTAAGTCAGCATATATTTTTCGGCGAAGTAGCATAAAAAACTCCAGTCTATGCGGAGATTTTCCACTTTGGTGTCCATTGCAAGAGCTCGTTTTGCCTTCGAACCGTAGGCGGCTGGAAATGTTTTCTTCACCAATCCAGGACCTTCCAGTTACGCTTTTCATTTTTGAACGATACAGATTACTGACCTTGCAATTGAATTCACCTTTTTATGGGTTGCTGTGCCTCCCACATTCACCAGTGTTCCCAAGTGCACATTCATAAAATTTGTTTCATGTCTCCCTCTTTCATAATTCACTCCTTGTATTGAACCTCGGTATATCCGTCATTCAGGGTTTGCGTCATCATTATGGACTGCTATTCTCTTCACACGCGCCGATTCTCTCGGGTGTAATTCCATACAAGGTTTTATTCTTCCATTCCCTCTTGTTCAGAATTCACTCTGTTCGCAGAACCCCAGTAAGCTATCGTTTTCCATGGCTTGCATCATTCTGGGTTGTAATGCATCTATAGCACCATGCACCACTGATCTCCCGGTATCCCCACGGGGAACCACCGCCCAACTCGAACTCGAAACTGGTTCGTACTCGCCGCGCAAGCCATTATTGGGGTGATCCGTTCAAACTAGCGCTAGCTGTTCTTCTGTCGCTGACACTTCTGGCCCATTTTCTCAAAATCTGTGTATATTCCATCTAATTGGATAACGTAGTACACCATGATCATGCGCTTGCGCGTGCGTCTCGGCCACAGTTGAGAAGTTTACCATTAATATTATTATTATTGTTAACCATTCAAAAAAACAAAAGGATTTGAAACAGAAGAAATCTGATTCCAGAAAGCAGGAAAGAGGCCGAAAGCCTGGAAGTAGTTTCTTAGGTACGGAACTTCAAAAGCAAGAGCATCTGACGCCTTGTATATCGTATTGATGGCATGAGGTTTCAGTTGGGCTTAATCTCCTGTGACCCATTGGTATACCATCATCCAAGCTGGACAGAGCAGCACGTTGTATTCCTGACATTTCGAACTCCCATACCAGTTAGACAAACTTTTCGCTCTCGTGAATGCCTGCGTTTATGATGACGCAAAGTAAAGAAAGTGGTGGCGAGCATGAAAGAAGTTCTTCGACTAGCAACCACTGTCGCAATCCAAAGTCTGCGAATGGTGATTTAGACGCGAGTACCCTGTGTGACTCTTGCAGCGCCTGATTCCATGGCAGCTGTGGGGTCCTAACGGTGACCATACGTGGTATTCACTTCAGGCACGATAGGTTAGATCGGGTTCGCCCAAACTTTCGGAAACTCCTGCGTGTTAGTCTCGTGCACACGAATTCCGTCGCTCAGTTGTACAGAACTTTCATCCCGCTTCAAGAGTACGCCTTCACTTTGGGTAAGATCCCTCTGGTAGAAGCCCCAAACACCAATACCCTCATATTGTAGCTGAATTATATGTTGCCCCATCAAATTAGCCCTCCGAGGGAGAATGAGAACGAGGACATTTGTGAAGAGTGTTAGTTAATCATTGCCAACCCAGAGGCTCAGCCCGGAGCTAGTAGTAAAGATGACTCACTCCAGCCTTCCTCGGAGCTTAGTACTAGGACCAAGGTAAACTCCAGAATTAGGAATCGAAAAAATGCTGCAACCAAAACTAAAACTTCTTTCCCACCGCCTGATGCCACTGTGGACACAGACCTAGGAGATGGACTTATTAGCTTGAGTGACAAGGTGTCGGAACTCGAGAAGGAGAAGAAAATATCCACCCAGTCACTGGCCAAGCTACGATTCGAGAGTGAGGTTGAGCCAGGAAGGAGAAGGAATGTGGTGGTGAGGGGCGGCCCTCAAGCAGCTACGAGGGGTGGAACTTGCAATGAAATTCCACGCAGAAAACACCTGAGGGTGGTCAGCAAGCCTGGCCTTGTGACTGTATAACGCTTTCTCCGGCTTGGCAAGTTGGAGGGTCCCCGGGAACGTCAAGATAAGGGGCTCAGGCCGGTAGTTGTGGAGTTCGGCGATCTCAGACACCGGGATAATTTTTATTGGCTGCACAGAATATCAGGGGAGCCACGTAGCGTGCAATCGTGGTTAAGCCTTGAAACCCGTCTATTCGGGCTAGAGCATGGCCGACGACCCGACCATGGGCTTCAACAAAGCTAGTCCCCACTAGCTTAGCGTCCGAATACCCCGGCTCCCACTGTTATCATGCCCTCGTTAGGTAGAAATTTCGGAAAAATTCGAAACTGCGACGAGGAAATCATTGGAAGTGCTAGGTGGTCCACCCTAGTCGAGTCCCCTGCCATCGTAAGTTGCAGTGGCAAGCACTTCCGCAATCAAAAGCCAAGAGGTCGCGGAAGCGCCTCTCCTAAAAATCGAAAAAGCCACTCGAACCTAAGTTTCGAGCAGCCGGGGCCCCCTGAGGATCCAAACTATGGGCGGAGGGCCGCGCAGCTGCTAGGTTTTACAAAGACGCGGCTAGAGTAAGAAGCAGGTGGTCGGAACTTGAAGCTCGCAAACTAAGTTTAGACGCAATGGGGATCACCGAGGCCTAGGTTCACCCCCGCGCCCCATATTCTCTCAAACTTCGTAGCCAGCAGCGCCGAAAGGCCACTCGATAAGCGGGGTGGAGGGTACAAGAGAGCACTAACACCGACTAGGGGAATCCAAGCTCATATACGGGTCCGTTCGGTGGCCCCCATAGCTTACCGCGCAGAACTGACAGTTGTCTGTGTGTGCCGCGGCTCGTCGTCTGATGCAAGCTCACAGCCTACCATAGAATTCAAGGGGGGGTCCTGATTTTTGGAGTCCCCAACGCGCTAGATATGAATTGGGTAAACGAAGAAGCCTCGGAGAATCTTTCGGCCACCGTCTGGTAAGTTGCCTACATAGTGAGGACCCGACGAGGCATGTTACCGAGGAGACCAGATGAAAGCAAGTGCAGTGTCCATCTACCGTGGACCTTGCGGTCACAGGATACCCACAGGAGTTTTCAGACCTCCAGGTAGATGTTCGGCTGTAGAGCAGTGACCTCGGGTTTCTCGCCTACAACTGAATCTGGGCAGACTGGCTGCCGCAGACAAAGAAAGACGGGGCTATCACCTAGGTGACCAGACGGTATTCAGGAATGCGGGGGCTGAGATCAAACAAGGGGTTCAACAGGGCGGGGGCTTTGTGGAGCAGCCATGAAGGACGGGGTTTTTCGAGATGGCCGAGTACGCTCGAAACTATACTGGAAGCTGGTGAGACTTTATCTAGAGTACTAAGTGCAGCCTCGGTGACATAATCTAGCGTGAGACGGTAGGGCGCTGGAATCATTTCGGAGGAAACTTACGCTTTTGGCTAGAAGTTTACTAGGTTTCCCATATAAGAATGGGCTAACCCTTCTTGGGCTGTTCTCATTCGGCTGTGAACGACTCTGGGAGACCCCATAAAAGCTTCCAAGTTCCACTACAGATTCAGCTTTCTATGGACCTCTTCTGACCCGTAGTCATGACCCTTCACGCAGGGGGGCGGCCGAGATGCGCGATTTAACGCCATACGCAGTGCACGGGCTACCCAACAAGATGGACTGTTTGCACATTCTGGGGCTGGAGTCGGAAAGTTCTTCAATGGTACAGTGAAGCTGGAGGCAGCTCGAATTCACCAAAGTAGCAACGCTTCATGCGGCAGAAAGCAGTCACTTTTAAATTCGTGGTTGGCCGTGGTACTGGGTTGACAGAAGGTCGAATGTTGAAAAGAGCAGTAATATGGAATACCCAGAATGTGGTTTATGCAAAAATGATACAACGCTTGATTGACAGAGACCTACTTGAGCTCAGTGAACGCATCAACTAGTTATGGAACTGGCAATCAGGAGAAACTCATAAGGTGCGGGGGGCAGCGGCAAAAATGAAAAGCAGCAGCTTCCCCTTAAACGGGCAAACAACAGGTGTTGTCCAAAAATGAAGATCCTCAGCTGGTGGCAGAGGGATACGGTCCCACGGCTTGAAGAATTAAATATCAAGCCGAATGCCGCGTCCAGTACTGCAATGGGGAGGACGGCGAAAACTGTTCCGCCAGCTTAGGCCCAATTACGCTGTTGAGATGAAAAATCACCTTGTTGAGTCTCCAGGAGCTTTTCTCCGTTCACCTCGGGCGAAAAAAGGGAGAGGCTTACAGGCTTCCGGGTTCTCGTGTCCGCTACGCTAAAACACCTGGAAGTAGGAGGTCAACATTGACCTTGTACCATTAGCTATTGAAACAGTTGGCGTAGTTTAGGGCTTCCCAAAAATTCAGGATCCTTACACAGACTTCTATATCGTCACTCTCCACCATCACTTAGTTTCGCCACTTGACGACTAAGTTGCGTCTCGCTTGAGGATGGCAGTGACTTCAGGCTCTGGACCTACACCCTCGAGAAGTCGCGAGTTCGAACTGAACTGGAAGATTTACATGTAATAAAGGCTACAAAGTTTTAATAGATCTCTATCTACGAACGAGAGGGCATGGCGTATAACTGCGGAAATGGCTCTCAAAGCCAGATGTGCGGGTCAACCTCTTCAATGCTGTGGCTGTATTGCGAGGTCGGCTGAAAGAAGAACCGGTAAGTTTGAAAGTTGTAGGATCATTTTCGGAGGCGCTGGCAGTAAGCAGGAGGGAATATTGCCCGTGGGCAAAGTTTGAGATCCGAAGGGAAGTGCTGGCAAGATTATCGCGGGCAGGGAGGAAGATATACGCCTCATGAAAGAACGTTTGCACCAAGGTTATCTCTCGCTTGGAGGGTTGGATTTTTTTCATTTTCCCCCAAATGAACAAGCGGAGGGTTTCGCCAGACTGAATAGGCAGGAAGGACTTGCGATATCAGTGATGGTGGGTGGCGACTGCAGAGCACACCGAAGAAAGAAGCCTAGACGCTTGATTATCCTCGGCCACCACCGACTCCTTGTAAACTTGGCCGGGGAAACTTTTTCGAGTGAGAACCAACATGTCTTGTAGAGTAGAGGAGAATTTCGTTCAAATCAACGAAGTTATAGTTCGGCTGCGCCTGAAGAACTGCTCGCAAGCCCGGGCACCGTGCTACCAGATGAATATAAACTGTTCAACGCAGGTGCAAAGGTCGGCCGCTAAAGTAGTGACCGTGCAAGGGAGGTAGTTGCACGAAGCCTCTCCGAGCTCTGAATATGTTCCCGATGAAAGGATGGCTCGTTCGCTGGGACTTAGAGGAAACATTCAATATAATGAAAGGACAAAAAGACACAAATCCAGCTGACATTTTTTCTCCTCTCTTAGAGAGAGGTTTAGGGGGCACTGCTTCAGGTCGCAGAAAAAGCACTCAAGGCTTCGAGTTAACACCAGTAATCTATCAGATATTTTGATACCCTTCTCGAGTGGGTTGCCAAATGAGGTCGTATTCATTGAAACAGTTACAGATTTCAACGAAGCGGCACACTCGAGCAGGGCGGCAGAGTATCACAAACTATGCTAGGTTGTTTTAAGGTCAGCGAAGGTACAATCAATGTTCTTCCCTTAATCTGTTAGATCTGACACTGCAACAAATGTTTGCCCTTCAGAAAAATAAAAAATACGTCACACTGTGTTGGGAGCTACGAGAAAGCGCTGACAACACAGCTGTCTAAACAGCCAATTAGCTCTAGCCCTGCGGAACCCCATAAAATATGAATAAAGAACTTACGTACATGGAATCGGCAGTGTGTTTGTGCACAACAAGCACTAAAATGTGAGCCATAATCGTGGGGGTGCAAACCATAGCAGTAGGTGCTGTGTGCATGTACTGAGGCCCAAACTCACCCTTGGATGAATACAAGCAATCGGTGGGGGCGGCAAGAAAGCCTCGTGTATCAGCAAGTAGACTTTCAGTGTTAAGAGACTAACCTGCCAAGAGTGGATTGGAATAGAGGCAGAGCAGTGGGAGACTTCCTCGAACGAATGCATCACTGGGCTCTGATGTAGCCCATTTGAGGAAATACCCGATGCAGATCAGGCAGCAGGTTACTAGTTTGGGATACAGGGGGTAGAATGAAAGGAGTGTGGGAAGATGTCAGAAGCAACTTCCTACTCCAGAAAGAGGAAGTGGCTCGATCACGCGGAGTTCGAAGAAAGGTCTTGCCACAGCGGTAAAAGAGGACCTAAACCCGGGCTACAAAGCATGAACTCCAAGCATGGAGGAAATTCCAGGTAAAAGGTGGACATTGAGGCTTCATCCAGTCATAAAGAACAAACAAGCCGGTAGTGGAATAACAGAGAGCCAAGAAGTTAACGTATTACCTTAGCGTCTCTGGGGCTGCGAAAACACCGGAAAGCGGGTTACAGCTATGTCCAGGCCGAAACAGCCATGGTGGCCGCAGTGGATGGGGTAGGGATTGCGAGTGAGCACCCAGCTGAAGCCGAATTGCAGAGGGCGGAATTACTTAGGAAGCACCCCGAGGAGGTTCACAGGGTGGACCAAGTTGGGCCAGGGTGGCTTTCAGGATGGTCCGGGCCTGGTCCGGTGAAGCAGCTTGTGGCATCAATAGAAGATATTCTTCTGGCTCCAAAAGCGCTCGACCGAGGCAAGCCACGCGACCAAAAGCATATACCAGCAATCCTGAAACCTTTGGCCGGAACGCCCATAGGGCCTTTGGCTAAACTGCTCGACAATTCCCCCGGGGAGACGGCCGCCTGCTGAATGTGACACTGTGGAAGTCGTGCCAAATAACAAGGGCTTTGGAAAAGACGACTTGGCTAACCATCTACCTGCTAGTCTGCTATTCGGAGTATTGAAAGTAAGGGGGGCAGTAATTAGAACTTCGCTGGTGGAGCACCCGGAAATGGATAACCTGACTGCTGGTGAACAATATGGCTGCAGTGGATTCATATTAAAAACACTCAAAATGTTCTGCATACTTTTTGAATGTGACTGTGTTCGGAATCACTTTGCCAATCTTGTCCACACACAACAACTTTGCACGTGTTTATTTGCGTGTGACACTTGAACTTGGCTCTGAACCATTTTGACTGCCGTACCTGGCCACGGGAGCTTGAACATTTTGCTTTTACTGTTAGTTCTCGTTGACCGCATATTTGAAACTTGTACGCACTTGCACTTTTTATGATTTTCAATTCAAACAGTAGAATCTACGGATCAATCTTTTTTCTGGTTCTGAGGTTCATGCAAATCGGCTACGTGTCGCTCAATTTGTGATAATAATAATAATAATAATAATAATGGTTTATTTCGGAGACACCCGAAGCATGCTCGATTGCATGATCATATGATACAGGTGAGGTCACAAAAAGGTTCCTTGGATATTCATTTGGGTAAATGCAGCCTAAAATTGTACAGGTTTTAGTGGTCTCACGAACGATTGCCCGGCAAATTTGAGTTTGAAGGTCGGGTGGACGTACACTTGCGAATTGAGTGAAAAAGGCTCCGCCGTCGAGATACGTGATGAAGTAAAGCGGCGATGAAGTAAAAATGCGCAGTATTTTGGATAGCGTCGATTTAAAGTCGCAAGGGTGAGTAAACTGACAAAGAAAACTTTCGAAAAAATCACCAACGAAAAATTGGAGAATTTTGGGTGATGAAGGACATGCACTTGAACCAGTAGTCCAGATGACCCGGAAAATAGCAGAAATATAATACCTAAGGATTTGTGGTGTCTTTCGAGGAGGGGGAATGCGTATATAAAACAGTCCGTGTAACCACGGAATTGGTATTTGCTATTCATCAAGAGGTTGTGGAGAACGCCCTCATAAAGAGGTGGATGTAGCTGCCCGAGCCTGGAAATTTCACTGGAGCAGAGTGACGAAAGTTGACAGGTGAGTGAAACACGATTCGAATAAAGGGTTCGTTTCAGGTTACTTGGTGAACACAATTTGACAACAGCAGTTGATATACGATGATCTTATGAAGTCTCAAGGGGGTGGTGCATAAACGATACTGTCAAAACATGTAAAGAATCGCTTAACGGGATGCGCTGGTAAGAGTCTGACATGGGGTATTTGGGAAACAACTGGAAGGTCAGTAAACTGGCATACGTATAGTTCATTGCCAGCAAATGTTTGGAGAAATAGCTTTCTCAGTGTCAAACTATTTTTGTCTTGGATTGTGAATACTTCATTGCCAATGCAACTGTCATGAAATGCACATGGCTGAATGAGAAAAGGTGCAACGGAAGGATACACTGAACATAAAGGTGGTGTCACGCCGGAGAAGCGCTGGAAGGAGGACCATTTCGTTTTGTGTGGAATTGTTGGCAGGTGAGAGACGAATCTTTAAATGATGGTTTTGTTTAGATAAATGTAGTTGTGACATACAAATTACCAATTGGATGAATGGTCTCTTCAAGAGTATACCAGGAATTGTCATATTCATAATAAAGATCTGAACAGTGAAACCGTTTCATGTTTTGGGGTACAGAATCCGGTAACTGGATATAATAGAATGAGGGTAAACATGGCATCAGCTCAGACAAATAAAAGGTAAGTCGATGGATATAAATGCCGGTATGTTAAACCTTGTTCAGGAACGTTGGAGGAGGCAATGGGTGGCAGCAGTAATATGCAGGGGATGTTGTTTTTCAATCCGCAGTTGGCACTAGTGGGTGAGGCTGGCCGTGCGCTGGACACCCAACCTGAAAACCAATTCTGGTGACAGGAGGTGCGATCCGCCGGCCTAGTTGCGCCCGCGTATCATTGCAGTTGGCCTGCACGCCCGATGTGCGCCGGCCAAAGCGGTGGATCTGACCGCGCCTCGCACCGTTGTGATTGACATGAGTTTTCTTGGTGGGGCCAAACGGCCGTGGGCATCAGGAAGTCCGCGATCAGGCGACCAGGCACCAGGGGATCCCGGAACGTAACCAAGGAAGCGTCATTCGGGTAGCGTATGAATAGCCAACGGTCAGGTAGATGCGTAGGCCGGGTTAGTGACCGGTGTGGTCTCTAGAGTATTAAGAGTCATCGAGAGAAAGGTACGCACGAATGAAGGTCTGGAAATAGAGAAAAAGTAGAGGAGCGCAGTCTGGGATGCTCCCAGCTGAGGATAAATGAGAATCAATACAAAGAGGCAACAATAATAGACAGTGACTCTCTGAGACTAGTTTTTCGATTACAGAAGGCGGAAAAACTAAGAATGGTTATTTAATTTCATCTGTCGTAGACCGCCGGTGTTTGCGCGATTCAAAAGTCTAGACCCTTCTCATAGGCTTGGTCATCGGACATGTCTACATTTAGGAGCTGTAAGGTTTGGGTAACCGTGAGGGATTTATCCAACGCACTTCTAAACCGATGGCTGGAAGTAGAACTGCGTATTTCTAACGGTAACTTATTCCATAAGTTAGAGTACACTATGATGAAGAAATGTGAACGTAAGCTGGTGTTGGTAATAGGGGTTGAAAGGGTAAGAATTCTAGAACGTAGTGGATAGCTAGAAACGGGCGCAAAGTGCAGTGGATTAGAAGTATATGTCCGACTGTGAAGAATGTTATACAAAAAGATAAGGTTCAGTTTCATACGGCGAAGCCATAAAGGGTCTAGTTTAAAAAATAAGCAGCGTTCTTTATAAGTGAGGGCTGAGCTCCATCCAATCAGTCGCTTGGTAAAACTGCGTTGAACTGACTCGATACCAATTCTGTCTGATTTCCGCATACTAGAAAAGATCAGTGGGCAGTATTCTAATAAAGGCCTGGCATGAGATTTATAAAGGAAAAGAATGCAGTCTCGAAGTTGGAAGGAGCGAAATATTAGCCCTAGACACTTTCTGGCCTTAGCGACTTGGAGGGCCGAATATTCCGAGAAATTAAATGTGCAGAAATAGTTCAAGCCAAGGTCCCGAACTATTTGCTTGTTAGCAATGGTTGAACCACAAACGGTTAAGGATCCTGGAGGTAGCTTGCATTTATATGTAAGAACCTCACATTTGTCGGCGGAAAAATTCATCTGCCAAGTTGAACACCATCTATGGAGTGCAGATATGTCTTTAGAGATGTTTAAGATAGCAGAGGCGATGCATTCAGGCTTGAATGAGTATACAATTTTAATGTCATCAGCAAAAAGAAATGGGGTGCCATGGCTCACTGAGAGGAATATGTCGTTTATATACATGAGGAACAACAGAGGGCCAAGGACGCTACCCTGTATAACACCGCTTGTAACTGGTTTAGGCTTGGAACAGTGTCCGTTCATCGAGACAACCTGAGAGCGATTAGACAGGTAAGAATTAATCCAAGATAGTAAAGGGTCAGTAATGCCAAATGATCGGATTTTGGCCAGAAGATGTGGGTGTGGCACGCGGTCAAATGCCTTTGACATATCCAAGTAAAGTACTATAAGGGCCATTCCACTGTCTGCCATTTCAGTGATGAGATTTAAAAAATCGAGCTGGCAGGTTGCGCAAGATCTTGATTGAAGGAAGCCGTGTTGTCGAGGATTAATAACGTTCAATTGAAAGAGGTGCATGACGATGTGTTCTTTTACGATTTTTTCCATTAGCCGAGAGAGGACAGGTGTATGGTTAATGGGACGGTAGTTTGTTACCTCATGCAGTGGACCTTTCTTGTGATGTGGGATTATGACTGAGCATTTCCAGTTTGCAGGCACCAGACTGGAGTTCATTGATAGAGTAAATATATTCAGTAGTAGGTAAGGTAAGTCAGGTCCGCATTTAACTATTGCAGTGGGCGGTAAGCCGTCAGGTCCTGGGTAAGATGATGGCTTGAAAGTGGTTAATAATTGGGAGATAATTGAGGCGTCAAATTCCACTGTGGACAGAGTTGAAGCGGTAACTAGGGGAAGAGGCGGAGGGTCAACATTAATAATAGGGGCCATAGTTGAGGCGAAGAATGAGTTGAAGGCCTCTGCAATAGAAAGGGGAGTAGAGGCGGATACACTGTCCATTGAAACAGTGTGCGGGATATTTCCATGATTATGAGAGGTTCTGGTCCTGTACAATAATGACAGTCGAAGAGATCTATTTTGGTGTCGCAGAGCTTTTGTTTCCTGGTTACGTAGTGTAGTTTCTTCAAGCTTTTGGATAGTAGAAGTGAGGTGAAAAAGTTGAATAAGAATTGCAAAGTCGTGTGTATTTTCATGAATTTTTTGGAGCTTGGCATACTTTGTTTGCAGCGAAGTGATATGGGATTTCCTATTATTCCTTTGCTGGGGGAGGTAGGTAATACTATTAAGACATCTGAAGAACTGTGCCTAGAAAATATCAGTGGAGTTTTGTGGGTCACGAGAGAGAAAAAACTCACTCCAATCAGCTTGTCGAATTGTAGCAGGGAGAACCTTCCAGTCAGGGAGAGGAGAGGGTTTGATGCAGTGTGATTTCAGGTTAGGCTGTGGGTGAGTGGGAATGCGGCAATTAACCAGATTGTGATCGCTACCGGGCAAACTTCGGGAGATTGAGACAAATATATGAGGGACGCCATGGGTGAAAATGAGATCTAAAGTGCTGTTTTTTCTCGTAGGAGAGCGGATATGCTGTACCCACCCTCCTACAGTAATACTTGTTACAAATGGTAAAAGGTTTGCGGGTGCAGATGAAGATGGCCAAGCTATCTTGGGCAGGTTAAAGTCACCAGCAATAACTTTTATACTTGAGGGCAGTAAGGATAGGTATTCAAACGCATCAATTAGATATGAGAGTCCGGAGAAATTTTCGCTTGGTGGGCGGTAAACACATCCAACATGAAGTTGAGAGCCAGGAATGTGGACAGTTAGCCAAAGTGAATCGGGAATAGAGTCGAGTAGAGGATGATGAAGCGCCGTTGTATTAAAGGTTTGCTTGACAAATGCCAAACAACCTCCACCGCGTCGAGTTTCCCTATTTACTCTGAAGACATTGTAGCCTACAAGAGAAATCTGGTCTGTTGGAGTGTAATTGGTTAACCAAGTTTCAGTGATCAAGATTATATCATAATTAAAACTAGTGGCCAGATATCGTAAATGCCGAATTTTGTTTATTATGGATCGGCTATTAAAAAGAATCAAAGAGATACTGTTATTGGTATTTAGTTTTGGGTAGTTCGGTTGGTCAAGTAAATTGTGTGGTGCGGAACAGTCTAGATTCCTGGTCTGACTAGCATGTCCATATGCAGGTGGCAAATCAGCGCCGTGAATTGGGAGGTTTGGTCTATGAGCTGTTGCGTAGTATGGCGCGATGTTGGAAAACGGAGGGCTGGTTACGCTATGGTGTCGGGCGGTGCTAGGATCCGATGTAGACAAACCCCTTAAGAAGTGCGGGATCTCTGAAGTGTCTGATATAACGACATTTCCATTTGTCCGAGGAGGGTTGAAGATACGAGACTGCATAACAGTGTAGTCCGTTAACAGCTCCGGTTTGGAATACAGATTTTTACACGAAGGTAGGGTTAGCGAATGGGCAGCCGGCAACTTTGACACATGGCATTGTCAAAAGTAGGGCACAGACGGTGGTGGAATGTGCCTAAGGAAACAATGGCCATTATTTGGTGCGATATTATCATAGGGATTTAGAGGATTTGTCCATTGGAGAGAGGGTCTAAGGAATGATGGGGGCATGCCATACATTATCTGAGGACGGTTTGGCGTTAATGGATTCGATAGGGCCTCTAACGTGGAAGAAGCTTGTAGGCTCATAGGGCTTACAGGTTTGTTAGTCAGAGGGAGCTGAGGCGGGGCGACTGTGTTGTGGCTGAAGGGCCCGATGCCCGCCTGAACTCCACAGCCGGTATCTGAATAGGGAGGATCGTGAAGTGGGGTGATGACCTGGTAGCTGACTTGAGGGAGGGGTGGCAGCTGTTGATAGTGGCTGGTGGGGTTAGTTGGTTGCATGCCTGTTGAGCAGTGCTTACCGAGCTTGGTCATCATAGATCTAGGTGTATGCAGCGGCGGCGGCAGTATTGCCGCAGTCATATTATGAGTCCTCCAGGTGGACGTACTAGGCTGTAGAGATGATGTCACTGGTAGATCAGTTGTCTTGTGGCTAAACTGGGATGGAGAACTTCTGGGTAGATTTGTGGAAGACCCACGGAGACTTCTTCAAACGAATGTTCTGCCCAAGCAATCTACTGAGCTTTTTTGATGAGGCAACTGGGAGACTAGATTGAGGTGAGAAGAATGAATTTTGCCGACTCGATTTTTGAAATACTTCGATAGCCTCAAACAGATTGTTTCTTCGCAAATTGGGGAGGCTGAATGCGGCTACGGGGCTAATGGGCTGGTTACCAGCCAGTCAGTGCGACATCCGATTCTACGTCAGAATTGAGAACACTAGGTCAATAATGGCAGCTTCTACAAGTGGAATGCCCCAAGGATCAGCTTTGGGACCAGTATATTTTCCTGCATATGTGAGTGACGCTCTAGGCGCCCTTGGGCCACCATATTTTCTTTTCGCGGATGACGTCAAAATTCTGGGATCCCCCGAGTCCATTTGGGTTAACTGAGGTCTGGATGCTGCCCATAACTAGACGGTAGCCAGACACCTACCCCCGGACAAGTGTGCCTGGCCGTTGGCGGAGAGGTCCGAAAACACCCGGCACGTTATTCCGGACAGCCCGGGACCGATAGCTCAAAAGACGGTGATCTGGGAACAAGGAATGCTCGTAGCAAGCAACTGCAAGCATTCGGTAAAGAGTCTGAAGGAGGCTAACGGTGATCAGGTTCGTGTACGAAGCAGCAGCCCTAGAGTCGTGCTTCTCCTTAACAAAGCCCTTGCGCCGATCCGAGTAAGGTACGTTGTCTAGGCCTGAGCGCCCCGGTTGGTCAGGGAAGTTTTTACACTGTGGGGGTTCGAAGGGGGCTCATAGGAAATCTTCCCCGTCCAAGGGAACCATAGTACGAGGACAAGCCGGCGTCATTAGATTAGTTCCCGCTCTAGCCCAGATGCGCAAGAGGGGCGTGAGGGAAACAGTGAAGGGTCAATGGTTTTATTGAGAACGAACGAGCCATAGTTTTTCGTGGGCTAACTCAATCCTCTGACAGCACGAGCAGAAGCCCGTTAAGCCAAAGACCAACAAGGATATTAGAGTCTAGCTCCCTTGCGGAGTAACGGGTGACTGGAATGAGCTGCCAGCAGGTGTATTGGCAGCAGATACTGTCATCGTTTTTGAAAAGTAGGATCTGGCCTGGACTTGATTTTCCCGGTTGCTAGAGAGAAACCAGAAATCACTGCTAGAGACTTACGCCGAGACGTATTTTTATTTCTTCTTTTCCATTGATCTTCCACCCAAACCTCCCTGACGCTGCCTAGTTCATCGACGTTTCTTTTTTCCCAACGAAATTCGCACTCGATTCACTATAACGTAGTATGATTAATTAACCTGCTGGTTTCCGAGGCGTTAGTCAAGCGGGGTGCCGCTCTTGCTGCTTTCCTCAACGGTGACCTCGGAAAGTGTCACGTGTACCACTGTTTCATCCATTGACGGACAAGAGAGGATTCCAAGAAGTCAAAGCACGATGGGACGCGATAGCTCACAGGTGCGAAATTCTGGATTGTCATTGGCGTCAGCCGCCAATCCCGTGCTCTGAATAGATTTGGTTTGGTTTACCTTCGAAAAAATGTGGAACATTTTGTTGGCTCCGGCCACTACCAGTCCTGTGAAACCTGATCTGGCCTCACACTGAAACAGAGGATGAAAAGAAAAGAAGGGCGCGGTAAAACGCGGATCATCTCCGAATAAGATTCTGGGGAAAGCAGCAGATTTCCGCAAAAC
Source organism: Fasciola hepatica (assembly GCA_948099385.1). NCBI lineage: Eukaryota > Metazoa > Platyhelminthes > Trematoda > Plagiorchiida > Fasciolidae > Fasciola > Fasciola hepatica. The sequence goes on along the minus strand of CANUEZ040000043.1, from coordinate 29,991,487 downwards.
TGCGCTGAACCGGTGACCATAGAGGAGTTCGTCAAAAGAGAAACAGAACATTCGCATGACGTGGATCTTTTGGGAATGGCGGGGCCACTTACCAACCTGAACTAGGCAAAGTGCCGTAGAATGGAGAGCTGGAAAAGAGCCCATATACTAAAACCGCTGCCCCTACTAACCCTTTTTGCCAATCAAATGCGGTAGGGACTTATTTTTACGCCGGATATCTCGAGTTGAGCAAACCATAGGAGGATACATGCGGATCACGCCAGATGTCCCCTTTAGTTCAGAGGTTGCACAGGAAACGTCTGAGTCGGGGCCGCCAAACGAGACTACCTTTACATGTAGTCCAAACGGACTACTGGGTGATCTCACGGAAGACGATTCCCAATTCTCTTTCAGTGGACGATATGCAAACATCAATCGAAAACAGGATCAAGATGAACACCGTGAGAGTTGGAATCACGTATTTTATGGTATCTGAAGTGCAAGACGACAAAACGACGCAACTAGTCAGTCGTACTCGGCCGTGGTCCTAGTTAGGCTGGCCGTGCACGGAACAACCCTGAGAGGCGTAATAACTCAATCGAGTTTTACCCGCCTGGAAATAGAAGTAATTTGAAAGGGACCGTAGTTAACTAGAACAGATAAAAATGGAACAAAATGGGACATAAAATAAGAACTTCACTGACGGGCAATCATTAGGAAAGCGTTGAAATTTTAGTAGGCTAAGACCTACCGTTGGGCAGCGACCGTACTAACTCGAACTCGGGCGGCCTTTTCCAATGACAGCAAGGTCAGGCGACACTCCCATCTGCAAGTCCAGTTTGAAGGCCACGGTCGCCATCAATAGTCCAACCGCGCAGCAAAAGCTTAGCGTAGAGGCTACCGAGAGAGAGGCGGACGGGGCAGAACCTAATGAAATACCCGTAGATGGTATCAAGCAGGTGGGCACCCAGCCACTGCTCATCCTTAAGCCTTGGGATGTGACCGAGGTGAAGATGGAAATGGCGGCGAGGCCAATCCTGTTCAGACCGGGTTTTAGCAATGAGGAAGAATGTTATGCATCAGTCGCTGCACGAACAACGCCCTCACATCTAAACGGTAGCAGGTCACTGAAGGCATCGAGAGAAAATAGAGTACCGAGTAATGGGAAGAGGTGAGCCTCAGGCATTTCTTTCGACAGCATTACATTTATCATGCATGATTTGGCCTTCAGGGTTCGAGACAATACGATGCAGGTGAATGTCAGTGCGAGAACCTCGATTTTGCCTCGGGAATTACGTCGGAGGGTTCTAGAGCCCCGGAGTGTGTGGTGAAATCGAATGATTTGGCAGAGGGTGCCGCCTTCCGGCACAAAAAGCCTGTAACTTAGGAGGTAAGTGGGGGTATTACTGGCTAGAACGAATGGACCAGCGATTATTCTTACCGAGGAAACACGACCGAGGAAGGAGCGGAAAACCATGCCATTTGTTATGTACAGAGCCTGCAGGAAAGATAGAATAGATGATGGAATGAGTGAAGGGGTCGTCCTTCTCGTAAGGTCTGAGCATAATCAGTAGGAGGTCCCGTTTGCGCCTGTACCATCCAATACACAAGCCACTGCATGTTGCGCTCTCCCAGATCGGTGACTCGTAGGGATATTCTGTGTCTATAGAGCATCGCAAGCAGATGAGTAAGGAGACTCTGAACTGTTCCAGATTCTACAGATATTGCTTAGCAGGTAACGGCGCTTTATCAATTTTGGAGGCATAAATCCTCCAGAAGTGAACCGGGCCGATGAATGTGCCCTGAGGGGAAACTACCAAAAATGCCCTCGTGATGTGACCTCACAACTACGCCCTCATACAACACGTGATAGAAGCAACACACCTCCGCGAATGGCAACGTCCATCTACACTGGATCTGCTAGTAACCAGATATGGGTCTTATGTCAAGTCTATGGTGATATAAGAACGATGTTTGCTGTGAGGCATAACAAACCATGATTGAGGTTGGTTCAGAACTACCCCAGAGTGAACGAGGATCAACTGAGGTTGACGGCTCGTGACGTACCTCGATACCTGGAAGTGCCGGCGCCATCTGTGGAGGAATGATGGAGGACATTAATAACCGGGAAGACGAGTTTGATTCACTAGCGCCGGAGAGAAATAAGGACCAACCGCCACAGTGGAGGTCAAAAGGTAGCAGGTGTTAACCTTTCGTAGAAAGCCATGGGCTCAATACAAACGTCACAACACGCACTGTGTATGAGCCGCCTACAAGGCAACTAGGAGCAGAGCCTAAACTTTGCAATCAGGAGCAAAGTAAGAATATGAGAAGGATATCACGAAAAATATGGGGACAAATCCGGGGAAGTATTTTTCTGGGATACAGCCCAAGAAGATGATACATGAGGGTGTAGGTACCTAGGAAGTGCCTCTGAGAAACAATGTTCTTGAGGATAAAAAGAAGGGGGGAACACCACTTCCCTCCTTCAAGAGCTCTTATAGTTGGGGACACGTGATCGCTATAAGCGATCCGGAGACTGGGTTTACGCCAGTGCTTCAGGAGCTTATTGTGGATGAGGCCGTGGTGCTTCAAGAACTGAGATATTTGGGTAAACGCAGAGCGGCCGGATTGGATCCGATTCACCAGTCATTTGATAAGCCTCTTTCCATATATTAATTGGGGCTGTTACCCAGCTGTCCGAAGCGTCACTACGGGGTGGTCAGAGGCCCACTGTCGTAGCAATACGTGAGACAGGATCCGGGAAGAAGTTAGGGATTTATAGACCAGCCGGCCTGACATCATTTTGTGTAAGTGCTTGAATCGTGTATTCAGGAAGATATTTTGATTGTCTCTGATCAACAACGAACCACTGACGCCCGCACGGCGCGATTTTGTTGAAACGATCGTAGTTGACAGGTCCGTTGACGTTCTTTGACGGGACCAAAGGACGAATGGATGAAGGCACAGCAGTACAGGTCTGTTATTTGGACTTCAGTAAGGCTGTCGAATGTGCGAGCCATCGCCTGCTAGAGCATCAACTGCAGATCTCTGGGATAATCCGTAGAGCAGGTAATCGAATAGCACACTTTATTGAGAGCCGTAAATTTTGTGTCAAAGTGGGTAGTCATATATCGTGGCCAGAGAAGATTACCAGTGGTGTGCCACGGGGTTCAGTACTGCGACATTTGCTCTTCCTCCACTAAATGAATCCCCTAGAGAAAGACTTGATTAGTCCGTGTTCCATCGTTTCAGATGACGTGAAGATAGCGGGGAGCGACTTCTTACAAGATAAATATGCTGCTTTCTGGTGGGCGGATCTGTGGGGTTCACCCTTGAATCTTGAAGTAAGAGCGGTGCTCCGTTTTGAAGTGTCGTAGGTGAAATACCTAAGCTTGATATCCACTCAAGATCTTAAATATTCGAGACAGTGCCAGAGAGCCGCAAATATGGCCAGAGGATTAGTAACTAGGGCGTGCAATACATTCATTTGCAAAAGTCCAGAAGTCGTCGTCCACCTTTGTAACATTTTGTTGGGGCCTCTTCCGAGCATTGTGTGGAATGAGCTCCTTGTGGCTGTAAAGATGACGAAGGTCCGGAGGGTTTGCATCGACTTGCAGCTTGTGCGACCACCGGTCAGAAATGAAAATCCTATCCCTACCGTCTTGATCACAATCTCTTCTCCCCAACACGTCGTTAGGGCCATGTTGCTCACTGGAACTTTTCGAGATCATAGAGGGTATTACGTCAATATTCATCTGTGCCCTCATAATGTGCTCACCTGGAATAGCCGTAAAACTGGAACAGGCCAAAGGTCTGGACGTACTAAAAGAACCTAACAAGTGCATTTGGTTCTGTACGAAGTTGGCACGGGCGGGCTCTCGCGTTCAGTTTCTCAAAGAATGTAATAACCAGTTTATATATTTTCGAAGCAGTACTTTTCTGTGCTGAAGAGAACCGGGATATTCATATCAAAAATGTCGCTTTGGCGCCTAGCGCCTAATGAGCAATAAGGAATGCCTGAAAGGAGAGCACCTACTACTGAATAGCATGATCTCCAGTCAGAATGGAAAATCGCAAGCCCATTGCCTGGAAGATCCTAATTTTTTCTCTACGGAGCGTTGTATAGGCCAAAGTGACCCAATAATTGCGCTGAAGTTCATGGAGAGTTTGTCCGGTAGATACTTGTGTAATTTTTCGCTTCTGTCCCTGAGTGCGGTACCAAGGCACGCATTCTTTTGCTACAGAGGACACACCCAAAGCAAGACATAACAGCTAGGTTTCTTAAATATGAGCCGCTGCTCATGAGGATAAGGATGCCAGAGCGCTCTGTCAGATGCAGCAACGAACCAACTTTCAGGAACGCCCTAGATTCACACCGGAACACAGCTCTCCCGAAACTGGCCGTATAAGCTGGGGGTGATTTAATGAGCCCTTGGCAGTTTTGTCCATGAACTCAATTCTCTGGGGGTGTTACAGTCCCGCGAATTCTGCCCTCCAGATAAAACATCCAACGCGCAGCACTGCCGGTCAAGGAAACTCGCGGACAACACAACGATCTGGAAGCACCACTGGAATCGGCCAGTTCCGTGCAAACCCGACTAAACTGAACTGAGCTGGACTGAGGATCACTAATCTCGCCAGGCATACCGTCTCATGCCTTATCCAGTCGATGTTTAAAGACATCCACTCAAGTTGTTTCGAGGTCATGGGTTCTTGAGTTTTTGAAGCAGTTCACGGGTTTGAGGCTGAAGCCCAAATATTCCCGGGTCTTGTTATCTGAACACCGCCAGTGATTTGAAAGATAGTTCACTGGATAATGGGACAACGATAAAGGAGAAGGGGTTTAATATACGAATCTTTGTAGAATCTTGCCCCTGCTTTGCCAGCGAACTGCAAGATAGACCATTGGACAGTGCGAAGGGGTCTAAGACATCAGTCTTTGTTACTTCTTGCTTGTGTTCTCGGTGATTTGGAGGATAGGTGGCTGGACAGTGAAAGACGGTCAAGCTATGCAACAATCCGTTCAAATGGGGTAGCAAAAAGATTCCGGCTTTGAAAATCTGTGGGGCTTCGGACAGCAGAATTTTTGAAGCACTCGCTCCGCGCTGTCTTGCCGCGGTCCAGGTGTCCCTCAGTTTCTATACGACACACTTTAAATCATTACCGCAGCGTGTTGCAGCAATTGGCTTTAACGTGGGCCATTGTGATGGGACTGTTAATGAAAATTGTTTGCTCACCTCCACCAAATATACAAATGGCTATCCATTCAGTCTCATCTATAAACAGCGCTGTAACCTGCTAAAACTCGAGCCTCTTTGACTCCGATGGATAAAGAACAACCTGTCACTTTTCACTCACTATTGAAACAAGGGTCTTGCCGAGTCTCACCAGAAGAACTGGACCCACTAAACTACTGGTTCTTGTGACGAATCGGCAGCCACTCAGACAGTGTGCCCTTCTCGAGGGTTAGCCTACAGTCCAAAGTATTAAATTTTCCGTAATGTAGAACATGCTTCCACAACATTTCCGCACTGCAGGCCACTTAATGATGTACATACTCCCGTATCCAACAACCATCTGTTCACTTCCAAGTGGCGACTGTACTTAGTTCGACTGGGTTACTGACTTGCGGTTCCCAGTCGTCGGCCAAAAGACCTACATATTTATCACACAAATGGCCCCGTATCGTTGAGCCGCTTATTTCTCACGGTAGATTTATTTATCTTGTACAACCTTTTGTGCCGTTAGAACTAATCTTCCATTAAATAAAAGCACCTGAAATGGCAACTAGCCCCATGGGAACAGAGCTTCCTCCTCGTCCGTCCCATGTGCCCAACTCCCCGTTAAAGAGAGTCTGGTCTCAATTCTTTTACTTGAATTGGCATATCAGCTAGTTTCAAATTCCAGATGTGACGGCACTAAATCTGTTCTCACATTCTGTCATCCAGCTAATCTTGTTTTACAATTTGATGTTGAATTTCATTTTCGTTTTACAGACTGGTTACTTTAATTCTAGTCTCGACCTTGCCACCAAACCTTGTAAAGTTTACTTTTTCAAAGCTATACCACTCTCTCTTCTTTTCACCCCTCAAAGCACCAGCATGGTTGCAACCCACTTAATTAAAGACTAGTATTCGGGTTCATCCTTTCCACCATTCCTCGAAGCAATTTCTTTCCTCAATCAGGTTTTCCTGGTAAACCCCTATCTTATTACTAAATCCTGCCTTTTTCTCATCAAAGATTTACCTTCTTTAGCCTTTGTCCTTCCTCTATACTTACCTCCAAATTAGGCCTTACCAAACAGACTTTAACCCCCCCAACAGATTTTCAGGTAATTTTGTGTCAGTGCCCCCACATGATTCTCCTCAGCAGCTAAACTCACCCTCCAGTAATGAATGCTCTCTGTTACGTAACTCAAATTACCTAGCCAAATTTACCAAGGAATGTTTACCGGCCACGCATCAACCTTGACCCATATGTCTTTCCAATAACCGTGAATTCAATTAGCAAGTCGATTCGTAAAATCATCTCGAGCTTTGCTCTGTGACCTTTGGAATGAGGAAGGTACTCCGTCAACATGGAGCAAGTCACTGAATGGTCCCTTCTTCAAGGGAGGAATAGGCAATGACTGTAATAACCTTCGTGGGATTGGCTTCATTCCGATAGTCATCAGGGTATTAGCCTCGATTTTGCCGCAAAGCCTTACTACCGCTTGCAAGAGGAACACCCGCGAACAGCAGGCCGGATATCGCCGACTATTTGAAACGCATCACAAGCACCGCCCACCGACAGCACTGGTTTTCCTAGACTTGAAAGGGGCCTTTGACTCAGTTGATCGAACGGCACTCTTCAGTGCACTTCACCAAAAAGGTATACCAAAGAAGTCCGTGAATCTACTGAGGTCAACGTACTCTCATACTTCTGGCCGCGCAAGGGTTTACGGTGAACTATCCAGTCGGTTCAAAACGACCAGCGGTGTTTGACAAGGATATCCCATTTCTCCATTCTTGTTCAACTTCGTCATGGACAGGATAATGGAAGATGCATTGCGAAGCCTCCAATATGTGGGCATCGAACTAGGAAATAGTGGAAAACTGTGTGACCTAGATTACGCAGAAAACCTTGTCTGATTATTCGAATGCACGGATCATGAGTGGTGCGCGCTAGATAGACTCGCAAAAGCTTTACTTTTACTCGGCATGCACTTTGAGCCTTCAAAGTGTAAAGTGGTGTTGCAAGACTGGACGTCGGCGATTCCGAGCTTGATGCTCGATGGGGGATGCTGGAAATTTCGGACTGCTTCAGTTACCTCGGCAGTAGCGTGACGACGGATGAGAGTACGGTAGTAGAGGTAAGCACGCGTATATCCAAGGCTCGAACAGCGTGCATTGGACTGAAACACTTGTGGCGACGACCTAATATTTCACTGAAGTTGAAAGGTCGTGTGTACTGTGCCGTGATGCGTTCGGTTTTAGTATAGTATAGTATGGTATATTTATTGACCGTGGTCAATACACATGCACAAGGCAAGATCAGAGTATACAACAGTACATGTCAGTGCGAGGTATTCACAAATTCTAAATTTATAAATCACAGCAACCGAAATACACCAGTAAAGTCATGTAGTGTTTGAGTAAACAAAAGTGGTAATAGTTGAGGCGGGAATTCCTAATCGGTTTCGAAATCGCTGGGGGCGGTGTGGGTAGCTGGACAGTCGTGAAATTGCTGATATAAGCGACAAATAGACGGTCACTAACAAGTAACCGGGCGAAAAAGATGCCAAAGAACATTGTTAGAAGTAAAGCAAGCGTGGGGCTTTCAAAGTGCAGTCAGAGATACCAGCGGAATATTGGACACTGATCCAGCATTGAGTAACTAATTGTGGAGGAAGCATGTGAAATGAAGGCAAGTGAGTCAAACGTGATAATAAAACGGACCTTTTGTGCAGGTGATTACAGTGTCATATGGAAATTCAGATGAAGGCGAAAAGCTTCGCAGGGACTTCAGTGAACTTTTGAAGAGCATGAATGGTGTATGGACATAAAACGGACTTTTAAAGAAAAGAAAAGCCGTCAATGAAACGGATTAGTGGTGACAAGCGTCAATGGTTCGGCTAGGCAGGAGTTGGAAGAGTGTAAAATGTTTTGTTTTGTATTTGATAGAAAATTGGTAATCAAATTATGGTTGGCTGCAGATGGCTGGTATTCTGTTCCGTAAAGACCTTGGTTGCAGGTGGTGGCAGGTAGAATGTTGTGGGAATTTGGTAAAAAGGGCTGGTTTGACGAAGTTGACAGCTGCGAAGGCTGGGTTCCGGCCATTGGTTTCGTACTGCAACGCGGGAAGAATTGAACTGTTGGGTTGGATTATTTGGGAATAGACGTTGAGCGGAGTGTTGATGGTTGCTGTCAGGAATCACCTCTGCGATCCGGTGAGACTTTCATGAGGTTTTGTTAATCCATGTACGGTGCCCCATGTAACGTCAGCAGGCGAGAGTGTAGGTTTAAACCAGTGATCAAATCGTCCAGTCCTTACGGTAATCCGGAATAAACGTCGATTTGACCGATGGATACCCAAGTAACCAATGCAATCTGGAAGAGATCAGGAGTGCGGCAGTCTGGAGAGTGTTCCAGCTGTGGGTTATGATTATCGTTTATATGGAAGCAAGAAAATGAAAATTTTGTTATCCGAACAGTTAGTTATCGTTTGGCTAGTGGACAGGTCTATTAGGGGTCCCTAGACGGAGACTGGTAGCTTTCTAGGGTAGTTGGGTGATAGTAGAGATTTGGGGCGATATCAGGTAGGCGGTGGATGAGGAGAGGGTGTCCGTTTGGGAACCAGGAATAAAACAAAAACAGATGGTCTGGTCTGGAAGAAGAATGAGAAAATAGGAAGATAACAGTCTGGTCAGTTCACCAGCTGTGGTCGAGGACGGCAAACAGTAAGAAGGGGGGAAAACACCGAGTGTTAAAATGAGGATTTTTTATGTGGGGGCAAACGTGCTGGTATTCGGCAGGGGCATACGGATTCCGGTTGGAATGGGGTCTTTACTTCCCATGAGGATATGCGTAGAGAAGTGAAGCCTGGTTACTAAGGAATGGTAATCCGTGTGGCAAGGCTTCAGTGTACGAGAAAGGCACAAAAAAGCAGCATGGGACGGCTGAGTTCTAGCTTGAGCCAGGAATTAACTGAGAGCGAGCACCCATCGCTAAAGGACGGAACGGTTTTATTTATATATACGCAAATTGTGTGTAGTAAAATGGCACAATCTAGTTAGGAAGGGGGACAAGTGAGTGGAGAACCCAAGGTATATATATATATATATACATATATACATATATATACATATATATATATGTATATATATATATGTATATATATATACATATATGTATATATATATATATACAAATGTATATATATATATGTATATATATATACATATATATATATATATATATATATATATATATATATACGTGGGTGCGATCATCAGACGGGTCATGCGAAAGCGGTCGGACGCAAAAGACTACGGCAAGGAAAGTGAGATACAGTGACGCAGCCGAGTACCAACGGTTAACGGAAAGAAGAACAAAAGTTAAGCACGGGCTCATCGGTGCGGCGGATCCTAAAGGCACATTGAGACCATGAAACGTGAGACTAAAGGGGAAACGCCTAAGTGTGGCTAGAACTTTCAATGGGAAAGTTAGTATTTCGCCTAGAGTGGTCACTGAGTAGGAGTAAAGACCAAGTTCTGCATGAAATTACAGAAGAACCTTAGCTGGGGGATAGGGTGGGAGCAGAAATGGTAACGTCATAACTGGGTGTTGAGTTCAGTTAGTGAGTCACGCTAAATGCGATGAATCAGACTGGATTTTTCAGTTCGAAATCGCAGAGGTGGTGAGCGAAGTATGAGTGGTGGGACCTGGTGCGGTAGAGAGGCATTGTAAGCTAAGAGATATCGAGGAGCGTTGAGTTACTCACCATGATTTTGTTAATAATTATAGGACAGTTGTGAGTATATATATATATTGTATATAAAAATGTTATATATTTACACATATATATGTATATATATATGAATAGGTATATATATATATTTATATATATATATGTATATATGCATATATATGTATATATATATGAACAGGTGTATATATAAATGTATATATAAAATATATATATTGCTGTATACGTGGGTGCGATCATCAGACGGGTCCTGCGAGAGCGGTCGGACGCAAAAGACTATGGCAAGGAAAGTGAGATACAGTGACGCAGCCGAGTACCAACGGTTAACGGAAAGAAGAACAAAAGTTAAGCACGGGCTCATCGGTGCGGCGGATCCTAAAGGCACATTGAGACCATGAAACGTGAGACTAAAGGGGAAACGCCTAAGTGTGGCTAGAACTTTCAATGGGAAAGTTAGTATTTCGCCTAGAGTGGTCACTGAGTAGGAGTAAAGACCAAGTTCTGCATGAAATTACAGAAGAACCTTAGCTGGGGGATAGGGTGGGAGCAGAAATGGTAACGTCATAACTGGGTGTTGAGTTCAGTTAGTGAGTCACGCTAAATGCGATGAATCAGACTGGATTTTCCAGTTCGAAATCGCAGAGGTGGTGAGCGAAGTATGAGTGGTGGGACCTGGTGCGGTAGAGAGGCATTGTAAGCTAAGAGATATCGAGGAGCGTTGAGTTACTCACCATGATTTTGTTAATAATTATAGGACAGTTGTGAGTATATATATATATATATATTGTATATAAAAATGTTATATATTTACACACATATATGTATATATATATATATATGAATAGGTATATATATATATTTATATATATATATGTATATATGCATATATATGTATATATATATGAACAGGTGTATATATAAATGTATATATAAAATATATATATTGCTGTATACGTGGGTGCGATCATCAGACGGGTCCTGCGAGAGCGGTCGGACGCAAAAGACTATGGCAAGGAAAGTGAGATACAGTGACGCAGCCGAGTACCAACGGTTAACGGAAAGAAGAACAAAAGTTAAGCACGGGCTCATCGGTGCGGCGGATCCTAAATGCACATTGAGACCATGAAACGTGAGACTAAAGGGGAAACGCCTAAGTGTGGCTAGAACTTTCAATGGGAAAGTTAGTATTTCGCCTAGAGTGGTCACTGAGTAGGAGTAAAGACCAAGTTCTGCATGAAATTACAGAAGAACCTTAGCTGGGGGATAGGGTGGGAGCAGAAATGGTAACGTCATAACTGGGTGTTGAGTTCAGTTAGTGAGTCACGCTAAATGCGATGAATCAGACTGGATTTTCCAGTTCGAAATCGCAGAGGTGGTGAGCGAAGTATGAGTGGTGGGACCTGGTGCGGTAGAGAGGCATTGTAAGCTAAGAGATATCGAGGAGCGTTGAGTTACTCACCATGATTTTGTTAATAATTATAGGACAGTAGTGAGTATATATATATATTGTATATAAAAATGTTATATATTTACACATATATATGTATATATATATGAATAGGTATATATATATATTTATATATATATATGTATATATGCATATATATGTATATATATATGAACAGGTGTATATATAAATGTATATATAAAATATATATATTGCTGTATACGTGGGTGCGATCATCAGACGGGTCCCGCGAGAGCGGTCGGACGCAAAAGACTATGGCAAGGAAAGTGAGATACAGTGACGCAGCCGAGTACCAACGGTTAACGGAAAGAAGAACAAAAGTTAAGCACGGGCTCATCGGTGCGGCGGATCCTAAAGGCACATTGAGACCATGAAACGTGAGACTAAAGGGGAAACGCCTAAGTGTGGCTAGAACTTTCAATGGGAAAGTTAGTATTTCGCCTAGAGTGGTCACTGAGCAGGAGTAAAGACCAAGTTCTGCATGAAATTACAGAAGAACCTTAGCTGGGGGATAGGGTGGGAGCAGAAATGGTAACGTCATAACTGGGTGTTGAGTTCAGTTAGTGAGTCACGCTAAATGCGATGAATCAGACTGGATTTTCCAGTTCGAAATCGCAGAGGTGGTGAGCGAAGTATGAGTGGTGGGACCTGGTGCGGTAGAGAGGCATTGTAAGCTAAGAGATATCGAGGAGCGTTGAGTTACTCACCATGATTTTGTTAATAATTATAGGACAGTAATGAGTATATATATATATATGTATACGTGTACCTATATATATATATTTGTATATGCAAATATTATATATATATATACATGTATATATATATATAAATCCAACCAGAGGTTGGATACTGAAGCATTTTTTATGGCAATGTCGAGGTTGGTTTCAGGGCCGCATACGCAATATAACTAAATAAAGTTAATAAATCGTGGGGCGAGTGAGAGATGTTGACAACCTGTGGGGAGTAATACGTTGGTCTCTATAAATGCGAGCGCATCTGAAAGGATTTATTTCAAAGTTGAATTAGCAGGATCCTGTCAGTTGATATGGAAAAAGTTAGTGGACGCAGACATGCTTTCCTTTACCACAGCTGGTGAACTGACCAGACTGTTATCTTCCTATTTTTTCATTCTTCTTCCAGACCAGACCATCTGTTTTTGTTTTATTCCTGGTTCCCAAACGGACACCCTCTCCTCATCCACCGCCTACCTGATATCGCCCCAAATCTCTACTATCACCCAACTACCCTAGAAAGCTACCAGTCTCCGTCTAGGGACCCCTAATAGACCTGTCCACTAGCCAAACGATAACTAACTGTTCGGATAACAAAATTTTCATTTTCTTGCTTCCATATAAACGATAATCATAACCCACAGCTGGAACACTCTCCAGACTGCCGCACTCCTGATCTCTTCCAGATTGCATTGGTTACTTGGGTATCCATCGGTCAAATCGACGTTTATTCCGGATTACCGTAAGGACTGGACGATTTGATCACTGGTTTAAACCTACACTCTCGCCTGCTGACGTTACATGGGGCACCGTACATGGATTAACAAAACCTCATGAAAGTCTCACCGGATCGCAGAGGTGATTCCTGACAGCAACCATCAACACTCCGCTCAACGTCTATTCCCAAATAATCCAACCCAACAGTTCAATTCTTCCCGCGTTGCAGTACGAAACCAATGGCCGGAACCCAGCCTTCGCAGCTGTCAACTTCGTCAAACCAGCCCTTTTTACCAAATTCCCACAACATTCTACCTGCCACCACCTGCAACCAAGGTCTTTACGGAACAGAATACCAGCCATCTGCAGCCAACCATAATTTGATTACCAATTTTCTATCAAATACAAAACAAAACATTTTACACTCTTCCAACTCCTGCCTAGCCGAACCATTGACGCTTGTCACCACTAATCCGTTTCATTGACGGCTTTTCTTTTCTTTAAAAGTCCGTTTTATGTCCATACACCATTCATGCTCTTCAAAAGTTCACTGAAGTCCCTGCGAAGCTTTTCGCCTTCATCTGAATTTCCATATGACACTGTAATCACCTGCACAAAAGGTCCGTTTTATTATCACGTTTGACTCACTTGCCTTCATTTCACATTCTTCCCCCACAATTAGTTACTCAATGCTGGATCAGTGTCCAATATTCCGCTGGTATCTCTGACTGCACTTTGAAAGCCCCACGCTTGCTTTACTTCTAACAATGTTCTTTGGCATCTTTTTCGCCCGGTTACTTGTTAGTGACCGTCTATTTGTCGCTTATATCAGCAATTCCACGACTGTCCAGCTACCCACACCGCCCCCAGCGATTTCGAAACCGATTAGGAATTCCCGCCTCAACTATTACCACTTTTGTTTACTCAAACACTACATGACTTTACTGGTGTATTTCGGTTGCTGTGATTTATAAATTTAGAATTTGTGAATACCTCGCACTAACATGTACTGTTGTATACTCTGATCTTGCCTTGTGCATGTGTATTGACCACGGTCAATAAATATACCATACTATACTATACTAAAACCGAACGCATCACGGCACAGTACACACGACCTTTCAACTTCAGTGAAATATTAGGTCGTCGCCACAAGTGTTTCAGTCCAATGCACGCTGTTCGAGCCTTGGATATACGCGTGCTTACCTCTACTACCGTACTCTCATCCGTCGTCACGCTACTGCCGAGGTAACTGAAGCAGTCCGAAATTTCCAGCATCTCCCATCGAGCATCAAGCTCGGAATCGCCGACGTCCAGTCTTGCAACACCACTTTACACTTTGAAGGCTCAAAGTGCATGCCGAGTAAAAGTAAAGCTTTTGCGAGTCTATCTAGCGCGCACCACTCATGATCCGTGCATTCGAATAATCAGACAAGGTTTTCTGCGTAATCTAGGTCACACAGTTTTCCACTATTTCCTAGTTCGATGCCCACATATTGGAGGCTTCGCAATGCATCTTCCATTATCCTGTCCATGACGAAGTTGAACAAGAATGGAGAAATGGGATATCCTTGTCAAACACCGCTGGTCGTTTTGAACCGACTGGATAGTTCACCGTAAACCCTTGCGCGGCCAGAAGTATGAGAGTACGTTGACCTCAGTAGATTCACGGACTTCTTTGGTATACCTTTTTGGTGAAGTGCACTGAAGAGTGCCGTTCGATCAACTGAGTCAAAGGCCCCTTTCAAGTCTAGGAAAACCAGTGCTGTCGGTGGGCGGTGCTTGTGATGCGTTTCAAATAGTCGGCGATATCCGGCCTGCTGTTCGCGGGTGTTCCTCTTGCAAGCGGTAGTAAGGCTTTGCGGCAAAATCGAGGCTAATACCCTGATGACTATCGGAATGAAGCCAATCCCACGAAGGTTATTACAGTCATTGCCTATTCCTCCCTTGAAGAAGGGACCATTCAGTGACTTGCTCCATGTTGACGGAGTACCTTCCTCATTCCAAAGGTCACAGAGCAAAGCTCGAGATGATTTTACGAATCGACTTGCTAATTGAATTCACGGTTATTGGAAAGACATATGGGTCAAGGTTGATGCGTGGCCGGTAAACATTCCTTGGTAAATTTGGCTAGGTAATTTGAGTTACGTAACAGAGAGCATTCATTACTGGAGGGTGAGTTTAGCTGCTGAGGAGAATCATGTGGGGGCACTGACACAAAATTACCTGAAAATCTGTTGGGAGGGTTAAAGTCTGTTTGGTAAGGCCTAATTTGGAGGTAAGTATAGAGGAAGGACAAAGGCTAAAGAAGGTAAATCTTTGATGAGAAAAAGGCAGGATTTAGTAATAAGATAGGGGTTTACCAGGAAAACCTGATTGAGGAAAGAAATTGCTTCGAGGAATGGTGGAAAGGATGAACCCGAATATTAGTCTTTAATTAGGTGGGTTGCAACCATGCTGGTGCTTTGAGGGGTGAAAAGAAAAGAGAGTGGTATAGCTTTGAAAAAGTAAACTTTACAAGGTTTGGTGGCAAGGTCGAGACTAGAATTAAAGTAACCAGTCTGTAAAACGAAAATGAAATTCAACATCAAATTGTAAAACAAGATTAGCTGGATGACAGAATGTGAGAACAGATTTAGTGCCGTCACATCTGGAATTTGAAACTAGCTGATATGCCAATTCAAGTAAAAGAATTGAGACCAGACTCTCTTTAACGGGGAGTTGGGCACATGGGACGGACGAGGAGGAAGCTCTGTTCCCATGGGGCTAGTTGCCATTTCAGGTGCTTTTATTTAATGGAAGATTAGTTCTAACGGCACAAAAGGTTGTACAAGATAAATAAATCTACCGTGAGAAATAAGCGGCTCAACGATACGGGGCCATTTGTGTGATAAATATGTAGGTCTTTTGGCCGACGACTGGGAACCGCAAGTCAGTAACCCAGTCGAACTAAGTACAGTCGCCACTTGGAAGTGAACAGATGGTTGTTGGATACGGGAGTATGTACATCATTAAGTGGCCTGCAGTGCGGAAATGTTGTGGAAGCATGTTCTACATTACGGAAAATTTAATACTTTGGACTGTAGGCTAACCCTCGAGAAGGGCACACTGTCTGAGTGGCTGCCGATTCGTCACAAGAACCAGTAGTTTAGTGGGTCCAGTTCTTCTGGTGAGACTCGGCAAGACCCTTGTTTCAATAGTGAGTGAAAAGTGACAGGTTGTTCTTTATCCATCGGAGTCAAAGAGGATCGAGTTTTAGCAGGTTACAGCGCTGTTTATAGATGAGACTGAATGGATAGCCATTTGTATATTTGGTGGAGGTGAGCAAACAATTTTCATTAACAGTCCCATCACAATGGCCCACGTTAAAGCCAATTGCTGCAACACGCTGCGGTAATGATTTAAAGTGTGTCGTATAGACACTGGGCTTACTTCCATGCAAAATTCTTTTCTGTGGTCCAACCCTATTGGCTCGTGGGACCTAGCTTTTTGAGAGTCTGCTTGCTCCGAGATGTTGAGTTAACACGAGCTGTGCATGCCAGGCTAAGCGGTGAAGATTTGCTGGCTATCGGATAACCATCCTTACTAAATGTTTCGTAATGGAAGTGACATTCGTATGTAGGGATGTAGCTCTTATCCGCCGGGAATTTCATTGGCAAACGGCTATACCACGAAATGAGCATCTGAAGGTCCTCGGATACGTTTGCTAGAGTGAAACTCAATGACTTATGGTCAAAGGTGAGGTACAGCTTCACGTCGTCGGCAGTCAGGACACGGGTCCCATGGCGAATCGCGGCAAACATGTCTTTTATGTACATCAGGAAAGATAGCTTACCCACGGAACTACCTTGGATCGCCCAGCCAGTTATGTGACTAGGCGTGAACATGGTGCCACCGAAGTTTACTACTTGATTGCGCGAGGACGATCACTACCCTGGCCAGGCATCTGGTGAATCGACAATGTCATAAGCCTGAGCCTTCGATAACAAACGATATGAGATACCTGGTCAAAGGCTTTGGTAATGTGTAAAAAATAACGGTCATTGCTTTACCATCGCTGGCAGCTATCGTAATGAGTTCCCAAAAGTCAGCCATAAAAGTTGCTTGCGGTCGGCTTTTCAGGAAACCAGGCTAACCTTCACTTATAAGGTGAGTATTGGGGAGGTCGTCATACACCAGTAGTTGGCCGGTCCCTCGAGTGTCCATTTGTTGTGAGTTGGAGTAATAACAGGGGCTTTACACTGTAAAGAGTACCAACCAGACCTCATAGGCATATTGAAAAACTCTGAAAAAGGGATTGAAATGTCTAATCTTTACAGTTTAAGGACGGCCGATTGTAAAGAGTCCGATCCGGGACGGTAAAATGTTTTTATATCTGAAACTGAAGATTCGATTTTGGAGGATAGAAACATCACAGGATAAATTTGCTCATATAAGAGTACTGGTGGATTGTGGGAGAAGGGTGCTGTGTCTCTGATTAAAGAATTAAAAAGATATCCAGCGCTTCTGCTGTATCCGGCGGTTTGTCGAGGTTCGTGTCAATAAGAGAGAGCAGGTAAACGGTGTCGGTTTAGAGTCCCTCAATTTAATCAGTTTTGCAAGAATCCTGACTTCCCTGCAGTCTTGTGAGGCTCTGTGCTCGTGTTGTACTATTTGGCCATCGGAGTACCATTTCATTGTTTCACATAAACTATTTAGCAGTGCACATAGTTAGAATATTCTTGTTTTAGGGTGAGCGCTACGTAGTTTCGAATTAAGAAGAGTTATCGTATTGCATTTAGGGCAAATTCACGATCCTTTTGTCGGGGTTATCTATTGGATGGAGTAAAAATGGCCTGCCGCCAGTCAACGACGGACAAACAAAAAGAGTGCCCCAGTTCAGGCTGCCAAGCACAGAAGGTAGCATGTTCCAGTCAGCTTTGTGATATGGCCCTTTTGGGGGTTCCGGCTGATTACAGTTTGTGGCCGGCGTGCAGCAGCCTGGTCACTCCCGGGCAGGCCTTTCCGAACTGTTCCCCTAACTTAAATTAGTCTTGGAGACAGGATCAAAACAAGGGGTCCTTCACTTCTGATTGGGGAAGCGACATGCAGCATCTTTACTCCAAGAGGAATCGCCTCTAAAAACGGTAATAAGTCGAGTAGTGCTGCTAGTAAACCCCAGCAAGATTCTGTCGCAATAAAGTTGCTCGTTATCTCTTTTCGGCCTGATGGAAGATCATTAACCAAGTAAAGTGCTTCGATGATTTGCAGAAAGCCTTCAGAACCTGGTCTGGGCTGAAAGTATACTCAACCTAGCAGTAGTCCTTGAAGTTCAACCTCCACAATCAACCACATATAGTTGATAATACCGTCTAGTATAGGACGCTGGAGGCTTGGTGCTTTGATGGTTTCCTTTGAATGCATTAGACGGCCCTCTCGACGTTGATGTGTTCTGCAGCTGGTAACAGGTATCTGCACTTAGGGGTAGGTGCTGAGTCTTCGTCCGCTCCCAGAGGCGTGGTGGACTTCCCTGTATGCTCGGGCCCGAGGAACTTCCCACAAATTTCAGGTCATCAGCGAACAGAAAGCTGGGGCTCATAATATTCTATGTTGGATCGCTTACGTGGAAAAGAAATGTCAGTTGTCCCAACACCGGCCCTTTTGAGACCCCACTACAGGCCTCGGCCAGGTTCAAAGCACCATCCTCCACCCGAAGGCAAAACAGCTTATCTCATGGAGGTGCCTGTGTCTAAGCTATCACTCTGGGGGTTGTGTCCGCGTCCTATAACGAGTAGCAAAATCCGGTGACTTACAGAGTCAAAAGCCCTCTGAAAGTCCGAATAGCAAACTTCGACCAACTCACCTCCGTCAAAACGTTTCACAGCCTCGTCCAGGAAGGAAAGCAGACTTGACAAGCATGATCTATTTTTCATTAAACTATGCTGCCTGTTTGACAACAGGCTACCTTGCACCAGATGAGTCAGGGCCTTAGGAATAACCGATGAAGGACTTATTGCTCCGTAGTTTCCCAAACCTTTCTTTGACCCAGCCTCGCGCACGGGAAGGGTCGCGACAATCTTCCCATAAAAGTGTGACTATTTCCAAAGGCACGCTCAAATCCGGGTTAGGTTTTCGGGTATAGCTTTTCAAATGGCTCAATCGTGGCATGATGAAGGCCGTCTGATCCCACTGCCTAACCGAATCTCAACTTTTCGATGGCCTCCGCCACTTGATCTGGACATATATCAAGAAGTCATTCCATTATGTTGTTACCCGGTTTATGATACGAATTATGTGATCCCTCTAGCCTACCGCACTGGCTCACTCGAAGTGACTTATCAATACTCCCGCTTACCAGTCGCCTGTTGTGGGGTGCTGTAAGTCAGGTCTCTCAAATCGAGCAACGCGTGGCCAATCCAAACGAACCTCAGAACCAGAACAACAATGATTTATGGTTCACACGGCGCTGAAATGAAATTCACAAACGATGAAAAAGTATGCAAACCTCAAATATGCGGCCACGTTGACCCAACAGTAAAGCCCAAAGATTCAAGGACCAGTGGCTTAAACACGACAGTCAGAAACGGCCCGAAGCCTAATTCGAATGTCCCGCACGAATAAACAAAAGTTCAAAATTGTGGTGTGCGGAGGGTCGTTTCAAAGCCATGTCAAAAACCTTCAAGTTCACAAGGCACACAAAACATCTGTAAGGGGTTTCTGTGTTTTGTTCTTTACGCGTGCTCCCTGTCATCTCCAACTACGCTACCTGCTGCAACTCTTAAGGCCGGCCCGGATAGCAAGCACTTCTAGTATACCCTTTGACAGGACCTGGCCTCGGTCGTTAGCAGCAATCCATACCTTCATTTGCAGTTTGTCTGGATCCTTAGGGCCAGGTTCAAAGCCCTGTTAAGCAGCCGCAGCCTTCGGCGTCCATCAGTTTGTCTGAACAAGCTCCATGCCCACATTTTTCGTTTATATGCTCACCCTGCCTGGCACCTCCACCAAAGTGGCCCGCTCTTGCGTTAGCAGTAAGCAACGGAGAGAAATTCCCAGTTTAAACTAAAAATTTGTCCTGGAAAAGCCCATCCCACCTCAC
Source organism: Fasciola hepatica (assembly GCA_948099385.1). Taxonomy (NCBI): domain Eukaryota; kingdom Metazoa; phylum Platyhelminthes; class Trematoda; order Plagiorchiida; family Fasciolidae; genus Fasciola; species Fasciola hepatica. Next base: position 29,971,545 of record CANUEZ040000043.1, on the reverse strand, counting down.
GGTGTGGTGCTTGTGGTTCGTTTCAATCCCGGGCCGCAGTGACCAGGGCTTGGGCTTCAATTTCGTTAGAGTTTGGCCTTCTTATTTCGGGACAGCGGTTGTCCTGGTCCTCACTATGAACCTAAGAGGCCATGATCTCCCCACTTTAATGCTTAATTGCCCTCGAATTATCTGGGTCCTCCGGGATTCGGTCACGGCAGTGTCACGTAAGCTACGGTTCTGCCCCAGTCTCGAAGTAGTTGGCTCTTAAACATGCTACTTCGGGGCTTGGTGGAAGACAAGGCTCAATATTTGGGCCGCCAGTCGACTCCATCTAGCCGGCACAGATTCCCAATCTATCCCGGGGTAGTTCAGATCCCCAGTTATCACGACTCTTTCAGCCCTGGGGGTTTAGTTATTCAAATATCAAGGGGTAATCGCCTCCTCACAGTTTTCCACTGATAGGCTTCTGTAACGGCGGATAAACCTCAGACAGCCAGCGACCGGGCTGAGTTTACAAGAAACTCCTTGAACATCGCCTGTTATGAGGGTTTCACCAGCTGGCTGCTAGTGTTCCCGGGTCTAGAGGAGCATCACTTTACCTCCCTCTCGCCAACCCGGCCTGCTTACCTAATCCGTACAGAAGCTCCAAGGGGCCACCCGAGTTACTTCGTCCAGACCTCTTATCCAGGTCTCCATAACAGTCGAGCAACCGATGTTTTCCGCTTCGCCTGCAATCGCCTCTTTTTTGTTTCTAGTGCTGAACCCATAGCACCTAGTACCGCTGTTGCTCTGGTTCACCCGGCCCGCGTACGGTGCGCGCGGAAGTCTATCCGGAGAGCCGACTCCATTTGTTGCCCTCACATAGGAAGGAGCTGGTAGAGAAGTGATTTTTGACCTAGAAGCCGGTGAGACAGGAAGTACCGGGCCCTTGGCCTCTAACAGTGCTTTTTTTGGTAATAGCTCAGGTAGCTTGACCATCAGTTCCCTCTGAATTTTGTTACCACCTACGGTTGAAGTGTCAGTAACCTCTACTTTGGTTTTGCAGGTGATGTGAGGCTCGACCACCACCTTGTCCCGGTCCAGCGGTGTACTTTTCCAGACGCTATCAAGAATTTATCCCTGCGCCTCGGTTTTGTGAACTCTGCCTGGACTGGCCTCGGCTGTCCTGGCCCTACCACTAGTTTTTTCCACTTGTCCGGCCCACAGACTCCTCTGAGCCCCGCTGCCCCTAGAGACCAAGCTTTCCACAGTGGTTTGCAAATTACTCTCCACGATTCCCCATCGCGAGTTCTGGCTGTCCTACATATAGGTTCTTGAATGATCTTGACAACAACATTTGGGCTACTCCCTAGAGCGATGCCCGAGGTAGCTCTCGGCTTGGGAAGGTTTCCCGCAAGGATGTCTGCTTTGACCCTCATGCAGGCAAGTTCCATTTCCTGCTCATTCGACCGCAAGAAATCTTCCCCAGTGGGTTCACTCCCAGTGTTACTAGGAGACTGCCGCGATTCCTCTGCGGTTTTGGACCGCTTGGTTTTTCTCCTATGATTGCGCACTCCCAATCAAACAATATTTCAGTTATCAAAGTATTCGTCCTTAGGTTGTGCCCCATCTTGTTTTTGGATAATTTCTTTCTAACCCTCACGCAGATGGCATGCGCCAACTTGAGACAAGTTTTTCCATTATACAGAATGGAAGCCTTCTTTGATAGGCTTCCACATTTCTGCCGGAACCATTTACAACGGGTATCACACACGGAGCCCGCGTTCATTGATTCTACACGCCTTAGGCTTCTGCTCCGGAGAGCCATCTCGATCTGGGAGTGGATGGAGCCATCTACTTGTGCTTAGGTAAAACTTATTTCGGATTCTACGAAGGAATTTATGAAGGTAAGAGGTAAGCACTGTCCTGGCAAGGATAAATACTGCTGGGACTAGGTATAAAAACGTAGTACGGGGGGGCCGACTCGCCTAAAGCAATCCGTCCCTGTAAGTCACAAAAAGCCCTGATTTTACCGTTTCACTTCCTCAGGTTGTTTTGCTTGTGTTTTTGAAGGCTTTCCTTTCCAGCGGTTTCGTTCATCTTGTCGTGTTTTCTTTTCGCGTATCAGTATCTTTTGGCTCGTTTTGAACTCTTCCAATGAGTCCCCTTTTAATTTCCTTCTTTCCAACGAGAACAGGTATAACTAGTCTGACGTTTGCTTACAGCCTAGTCTCCAGCCGTATCCAAACCATCTGGCGAATCGCTGCGGTGCTTCATCAAGGAAGCTTTACCCCTGACGAGGGACGGACCCCAGGCCTAGACGCAGTGTTTCATCTGGGGTCTCAAAATTGCCCTGCATATCGATAGCAAGGTCTCTGATCTCCTCGAAAGCACCGCTAGCTTCAGCTAGCGGAGAGTGCGCGAGGCTTTTAGTGGAGCTCTCAAACTGACCACTCAGTTAAAAGTCAGCTTTATTGCCCCTCCCATATCCCTACCCTCCACCTTTTATCAAGCTTCGTCTGGTTGCCTTTCGGGTCTATGTGGAGATTGGACAGTGGTTTTCCCCCACCAATCAGGTGTTGTCTTATGTTGACGTTGTAAAGGAGATCCCAAGCCACTGACCACTAATAGACGCTCTCCAGGTCCCAGTACAACGCTATCTTCAACCGATCCAAGCAGTTTGACAACATCCGCACATTTGTATCATTTACTATCCCCTTCCTTTGTAGGTCAGTGGTAGACTGGGTGAACATCAAGGGGCCCAGGGCAGACCCCTGCTTCACACCTCTATGCAATCTTGCTAAGCTGAAAAACTACCCCTATCCCAGCCTGAAGCTGGCTTCCAGCGAGCCTCTTGATGATCCGTCTCTCTATCAACGAACTCAGTCTGATTTCTTTCAGCTTACTTACCAACAGTCTGTGATTTCCATATTCAAATGGCTTTTGGAAATCCAAAGGGAGAGCTTCGGCTCCCTTTCTCTTTCCCATATCTCTAGTTACTTCATCTAAGCAGTATTCCAGATTAAACAAACACGGCTTCTTGTGAATGAACTTGTGCCGGAGATGTTATATCAGCCGGTGGCTATCGAGATACTTGATTACGCGGTCCCGGATTAACCTCATCATGTCCTTCAGCAAAACTGACGTGGGGTTTATCGGTTGCTAATTTGCACATGCCTCCCGGTTGTCCCCCTTGTGGACAGGATGAACGGTGGATGTCAGGCAACCCCGCGGCATCGCGCCTTCTCCCAACAATGGGTTGAGTAGAAGAGTGCGCAGTTTGGATAACGGATCACCAAAATGCTCCACTGAAGCTGGATGAACTTCGTCAGGTTCAGCAGCTCCACACCATGTCAGGAGCCCTAGATTCTCGTAAAATTCGTCCTCACAGGCTTCAGTGTCCACCATTTTTGGGGAAATGAGAGCTTTTTCCAGAGCTTTTTCCGGACGCTCCCCGGTCCGGTTCATATACGTCTTGGAAGAATCGCAGCAGATTCTCGGCCTTTTCTTGCTCTATTCACTCTCTCGTCTCGTTTTCATTCCCTACTCCCCCTATGGCCCTTCACAAGGTGGCCTATGATTCCATATAGTTGTAGTACACACTGGTTTTTACCCTGGCTTTTGAGGCAATCCTTTTTTGACAACTTCCCCTGCATTCTACTTGCACTCTCGAGGCCCTCATTACAGACCTCGTGTAAGGCAGGAAGACTCGGTGCTCTTTTGTGCGACAAAACATTTGCCAGGCCGCCTGACTTTGTTCGATGGACTTTTTAACCCGAATGCTCAAACACGGCCGGGGCCTTTCCCCTTTACTTTCCGCAACGGAGCTACCACATTGGCGATTTCTGACAGTTTTTCCCCCAACGTGCCTCCAGTGTCTCTAAGTAGTTGTCCCCCATTAGCACCAGCCACTCGACCCGGAGTGCGAGTTTCCACAGTCTTTGTTTGTTTATCCCTAAAATATTTCTTATGTTCCTCCAGCACCTCCCCCTCCCATTGGAAGGTTCATCTTCACTCTCAGGACACCGCGGTCGCTCTTTCCAACCGGGTCCTCTACTCCCAGCCTTTACGGATCGTTCGGAGCCCTCGTGATTGCTGAGTCAGAGAGGGACGGTGTCTGGCCATACTTCCACCTGGTTACCTGCTCTATCTGCTGATGCTGTCCTTGGTACAACGAAATCTCCCAACAACTCGCCGAAAGTTCCCTCTAGGGCCATTTTGGTCTTTCAGTCCATTTCGGGTTCCCTGAAACCACCTGACACAAGTACTTTCTACCTTGCGCTCACCACCTTAACTGGATACGCTGAACATTCTTCCTCCTTACCCTGGCAATATCCGGGACTTCGATAGGTGCAAACTATTGAGGTCCCAGGTTTCGTTGTCCGGAAGACTATCTCTATAGCTTGCGCCTTTGACAAGGCTAATCCTCTGCCTTCTTAAGTGCTGTGGTTGTCTACCGCGAGCATGAGAACCTCACCTGTACACGACCTCTTCCGCTGATAAAGCGATGGGCTGTGTATTGTTTACGAGGCAGTCCACTAATGCATTCAGTCAGTGGCAACCGTGTTTCGGTGGGTACTATGACATTCGTGCCCTTCGTCTTGGCCAGCAGCTCTGGCCAGTCGTTCCATAAACTTACAGATTCCACGTTGACCACGACCAGCCTCGTCCTTCTTTTATTTGCCCTTATCCCGTCAGGGAGGGACGTTTGCCCCTCCTGCATCATGCCCGAGGGCAATGACCGTTACCTACAGAAAGGTCTTGTTTACCTCACTGCTTCTATTAAGCCTGCCTTTACTAGTTGGCCGAGCATCTTTCGGAGCTTTGGCCTGGAAAGCAACTTGTTTCGCCCTCTGCGTCGTCATTTTTCATCCGTTTGGCCCGCAGCAACCACTTTCGTACCCTCATTTGTTGACACTGCTTGATCAGCCCTCCGGATTGGTACTTGGGAAGACTTAATTGGAGCCTTGCTATATTCCAGACTTGAGTGTCTTCTAGCCCCGTCTGCTTTTTATCTGATCTCGTATCGCATCTCGAATAAGCCCACCTGTGTTACTCTCTACTCTTTGAACCAAGCCGAGGAACCGGCCTGTATGTCACGGATTGACAGGTTCAACAAGTGTGAGGTCTGTGTTTGTTCTGGCCCAGTCTTCTTCCCTAGCTGCACAGCCCTTAGAGGAAGGCTCCTGCGGATATCCGCCATCTTCAGAAACTTTACTGCAAGGTACATCGTGGCCCTCTCTCGAGGCCTACTTTCTTTCATATGGGATTCTGGTTTCCCACCAATGAGCGCTTTCCTCTTTTACCCAAGAGCCATGTTGCTTGAGATCTGCTGCTTGCGAACTTCCACGGCAGTTCTCATTTGCGATCCGTTGAGGGTTGTTATCGGTTCTCGAAGGCCACTGACCAAATAAATATCCGACCGCATCTTTTTACACTTCACGGACTTCCGTTCTTAAAACATTTTTCTTTTGTGTAGCTTCCTTCTCTGGTCAATCAGCTCTTTGATTTTGAATTCTCTCTTTCTCTAGGGGGCCTAGTATCCTCTGCTGCACTTTCAACAATTTTCCTCTGTGGTTTAGCTTCCTGCGACTCCCAGAGGCACTTCTGAACCTCGGTGTGTAAATTTCCTGAGTGTTGCAACCTCGGAGTGACTCCTCCTGCTTGTTGCCCTTTGCCGTCAGTTTCCACTGTCTGGTCGTCCTACGGTCCAAATAATAGCCTACTATATTTTCGAAGACAGCTTTTGCACCGCCGGCATATCACAGCCAATTCTTGGTATTTGTGGTATAATGGATAGTGCGGCTTTGCCAACCCACAATATTCTATGCGAAATCACCACCCAACTAGCTTGTACAAGGAGCCTCCCCTATCAACCGAGCGCTTTGTACATCGCGTGTTTCGTCACCTTAATTCCCCGGAGTCACCCCTTCGTTGTATTCTCATTAGATCAAAGGGAAGCTTTTTGTTCGCCCATGCTAGAACTAGCAACCAAGGTGTAAGTGAGCAGCCGGAAGTCTTCTAACGGGCAGCCGGATGAAGCTGACAGGTCAGGCTATCAAACTCAAAATGTACTGCAAATGCACAGTGAAGAATTAAAGCAATATTGCCAAAGGAAGAGTAGACTTACCCATCAGTCTCTGCACATAAAAGCACAGAAAACTCAGCCGTCCATTTTTTGGCAGTGTTTAACGGATAATTTCTCCTGTCCATTCTCATTATTCGTTTCTTGCCAATATTCTGTTTCCAGGCAGAGCCACGTCACGGTAAAAACCTCGCCCTAATATACAGGTTACAGAGAGGCACAGCCTCATCGCGTACTAACAGCGAGAGATATCATGCATCGCGACCTTTTGCTGAGGAGGTAAGCAGCAAACAGAAATTTCAAAAACACTACACCTCAGGCGGACCCTAGCGTTGAGCTTCACTCTTGCACTGAACAAGATCAAAACTCATCGCCGGTTCATTTGAATTTGCACGAGCGAAAGTAGTCGGGAGCAACCAAGCTGCCCGATCGTTGCGTTGTTGGCGGGTTTCACTGTCTCTCAACATGGCACTCCGGATGGTTGGTCTAAACGGCAGAATTTTGGGGCGGTATCACCTTCACAAGCACGTTTATTGTCAAGACTATCCAGGGCTTATTACCCCAACCACATCGTTCATAGAGCTAGCTCTAGGAACTTTGTGTTCCGGTGCAAATATGGTGCGCCGCCGCAAATGTCGACATCTCCTGGGACAAAAACCTGTGTTGAAAGTAGCTCGGATGTCTAGCTTTCAGTGTCTCCTTTGTGGTTTGACTCAGCCCACTGGTGCCGCACACAAGAGCAGAAGGGTATAAATTCCCAGTCTCTGCACGATAAACACCTTGCAACTGAATGAACAGAAAAAGGAAAAGAAGCTCGTTTTCACATTCGTACTAATGCCACACCGTCAAAATATACTGAGATAAGTTAAGGAAATTGACCAACTGGACAAATAGGGAGTGACGGGAGTTATCGGTACCACAGGGAAAGAAGGAATACAATCGCAATGCAGGCTTAATTCAGGGCCGGGTGTGGATTATTTCTTAGGTAGCACACCAGTATTCATCTTGCCTGTGGTCAGTTGTAGGCTAGTACGAGGACCAGGGCGGCCTAAGAGCTTACGCAAATTATTTTTCGGCACATAGAGAGAAGTTGTCATGCAGATGCCAACGGCCTCAGCTGCAGCCGGGTGGCTACATTTTGCTTGTCTTGACTGCCGACCCCGAGTCTTACACGGGGCACGAAAAGCCTCGGACACGCTTACCATGCGACTAGATTGAGCTAATTGCAAAATGACCACGCCAGTGAGCTGTTTAGCCACTCTGGTGTTCAACCATGCAGAGCGGTGTTCTCGAATGCTTTCAGACAAAAGCTTGGTCATGTAGCCTGTGCGCATTTCTCCACGGGGACGAGTGAATGAGTACAAACAGAATGAGGCTGCACTGTCGAATATTTTGTCTTCCAACCGCATGATCGCTACTGCCTGGATTGGAACAATATCCACAGATTGTCTGGTTAAGGTGTTTTGCCGGTGAGCCCTGACAATTTTCTCCAAGCGATCTCTGCTGATGCGTTGCCTTTGAATGCCGAAGTTGTGTGCCGGCTTGGTCTCCACCGTGGTCTATGTTGGAGCTTATCGCTTCGTCTGCTACATCTCACCCACTTGGCGGTCCGGGTAGCTATTCTGGGCGAAAATCGCTCTCATCGTTCGGAGTTCCTCCATGATGGTGTCCTTTGAATGTATTCGTCTTTTATTGAGGCATCTAGTCAGGTTCGTTTTTGACTTAAGAGGGACAAAACTGTGGCGGTGCATGTATTGTCAATGCCACGTTGCTTTCCTGTGCACTAACCGACTGAGTGAATCATCTTCACGACGATTCACTCGAACATCCAAGAAGCCTACTGTGCTGTTTGATTCCGTTTCCACTGTGAACTGCATAATGTCATGGGCCAATTTAAGCAAACTTAATCGTTGACCTATTTGGTCTGAGTAACCTGTTACTTAAAAGATGGCACCCGCATGGTGTTTGTATAAATAGCAACCATGGATCGCGGATTCAAGTGGTCCATTTTCCAACCTTACCAAGAAAATGTCGGCAAGCAGTGATTTGAGTAGAGAGCCCATTGCCATCCGGTCCGTTTGACGGCAGATCTGGCTGTCGAACGTGAACCTAATATTGTATGTGTAAAAAACAGCAGTTGTTTAAGAGCTTTCAGGGAAATGCCTACCTCAATTCCGTGGTTTTCAACGTAATCACATAAATGGTCGATGGTTTTACCCATTGGAAAGTTGGTGAAGATTGAACTGGCATCAAACGATAGCATTGGTAGCTCTTTTTACCATTCACATATTTAACGCAACCCAAGAATTAAAGTCTTTTAGGCCGTGTTTCAGTATATTCTGTCTAACCGGTTTCAGGTCTGTGCCAACCATTTGACCACTGCATGGTGTGGGGAATGGCGCAAGTTTTAGATAGGTCTGCGGAGACTGTTTTCTTATAAATTTTTGGTGGCTCATACAATCTGAGAATGATTATTTCTGTACGCTGTATCTGTTTTGAAGGTAGACGAGTCCAATATGTCATTTTGTTTCAGATGTCGTTAAGTGATGGACACACACTTCTCTATTTGTCGCATTTTGTCCTCCTCTGTTGTCGTTCCTGCGAATTCGCACGTGTCATTCAAAATGATTCCATTTTCACGGTATAATCCGAGCTTTCTTCCGGCGACCGCTGATCAAGAAGACGGGAAGAGGACACAAACGTTCATTCTGAATCCACGATGTGCTTACGCACAATACTTTGCTCATTTGGCGCTAGGCGCCAAAGCGACACCTTTTATATGAATATCCCGGTTCTCTTCAGCACAGAAAAGTACTGCTTCGAAAATATATAAACTGGTTATTACATTCTTTGAGAAACTGAACGCGAGAGCCCGCCCGTGCCAACTTCGTACAGAACCAAATGCACTTGTTAGGTTCTTTTAGTACGTCCAGACCTTTGGCCGGCTCCAGTTTTACGGCTATTCCAGGTGAGCACATTATGAGGGCACAGATGAATATTGATGTAATACCCTCTATGATCTCGAAAAGTTCCAGTGAGCAACATGGCCTTAACGACGTGTTGGGGAGAAGAGATTGTGATCAAGACGGTAGGGGTAGGATTTTCATTTCTGACCGGTGGTCGCACAAGCTGCAGGTCGCTGCAAATCCTCCGGACCTTCGTCATCTTTACAGCCACAAGGAGCTCATTCCACACAATGCTCGGAAGAGGCCCCAACAAAATGTTACAAAGGTGGACGACGACTTCTGGACTTTTGCATATGAATGTATTGCACGCCCTAGTTACTAATCCTCTGGCCATATTTGCGGCTCTCTGGCACTGTCTCGAATATTTAAGATCTTGAGTGGATATCAAGCTTAGGTATTTCACCTACGACACTTCAAAACGGAGCACCGCTCTTACTTCAAGATTCAAGGGTGAACCCCACAGATCCGCCCACCAGAAAGCAGCATATTTATCTTGTAAGACGTCGCTCCCCGCTATCTTCACGTCATCTGAAACGATGGAACACGGACTAATCAAGTCTTTCTCTAGGGGATTCATTTAGTGGAGGAAGAGCAAATGTCGCAGTACTGAACCCCGTGGCACACCACTGGTAATCTTCTCTGGCCACGATATATGACCACCCACTTTGACACGAAATCTACGGCTCTCAATAAAGCGTGCTATTCGATTACCTGCTCTGCGGATTATCCCAGAGATCTGCAGTTGATGCTCTAGCAGGCGATGGCTCGCACATTCGACAGCCTTACTGAAGTCCAAATAGCAGACCTGTACTGCTGTGCCTTCATCCATTCGTCCTTTGGTCCCGTCAAAGAACGTCAACGGACCTGTCAACTACGATCGTTTCAACAAAATCGCGCCGTGCGGGCGTCAGTGGTTCGTTGTTGATCAGAGACAATCAAAATATCCTCCTGAATATACGATCCAAGCACTTACACAAAATTGATGTCAGGCCGGCTGGTCTATAAATCCCTAACTTCTTCCCGGATCCTGTCTCACGTATTGCTACGACAGTGGGCCTCTGACCACCCCGTAGTGACGCTTCGGACAGCTGGGTAACAGCCCCAATTAATATATGGAAAGAGGCTTATCAAATGACAGGTGAATCGGATCCAATCCGGCCGCTCTGCGTTTACCCAAATATCTCAGTTCTTGAAGCACCACGGCCTCATCCACAATAAGCTCCTGAAGCACTGGCGTAAACCCAGTCTCCGGATCGCTTATAGCGATCACGTGTCCCCAACTACAAGAGCTCTTGAAGGAGGGAAGTGGTGTTCCCCCCTTCTTTTTATCCTCAAGAACATTGTTTCTCAGAGGCACTTCCTAGGTACCTACACCCTCATGTATCATCTTCTTGGGCTGTATCCCAGAAAAATACTTCCCCGGATTTGTCCCCATATTTTTCGTGATATCCTTCTCATATTCTTACTTTGCTCCTGATTGCAAAGTTTAGGCTCTGCTCCTAGTTGCCTTGTAGGCGGCTCATACACAGTGCGCGTTGTGACGTTTGTATTGAGCCCATGGCTTTCTATGAAAGGTTAACACCTGCTACCTTTTGACCTCCACTGTGGCGGTTGGTCCTTATTTCTCTTCGGCGCTAGTGAATCAAACTCGTCTTCCCGGTTATTAATGTCCTCCATCATTCCTCCACAGATGGCGCCGGCACTTCCAGGTATCGAGGTACGTCACGAGCCGTCAACCTCAGTTGATCCTCGTTCACTCTGGGGTAGTTCTGAACCAACCTCAATCATGGTTTGTTATGCCTCACAGCAAACATCGTTCTTATATCACCATAGACTTGACATCAGACCCATATCTGGTTACTAGCAGATCCAGTGTAGATGGACGTTGCCATTCGCGGAGGTGTGTTGCTTCTATCACGTGTTGTATGAGGGCGTAGTTGTGAGGTCACATCACGAGGGCATTTTTGGTAGTTTCCCCTCAGGGCACATCCATCGGCCCGGTTCACTTCTGGAGGATTTATGCCTCCAAAATTGATAAAGCGCCGTTACCTGCTAAGCAATATCTGTAGAATCTGGAACAGTTCAGAGTCTCCTTACTCATCTGCTTGCGATGCTCTATAGACACAGAATATCCCTACGAGTCACCGATCTGGGAGAGCGCAACATGCAGTGGCTTGTGTATTGGATGGTACAGGCGCAAACGGGACCTCCTACTGATTATGCTCAGACCTTACGAGAAGGACGACCCCTTCACCCATTCCATCATCTATTCTATCTTTCCTGCGGGCTCTGTACATAACAAATGGCATGGTTTTCCGCTCCTTCCTCGGTCGTGTTTCCTCGGTAAGAATAATCGCTGGTCCATTCGTTCTAGCCAGTACTCGCCCCACCTAGCCATAAGCGCAATATGTGTAACGTAATCAGAGGAAGATCCTGAGGCTTCTCCCAGCTTCCTGTTTTCCCTCGAAGGTTTTGTGGACCTACTCCCATTCTTCTTTGTGGGTGTCTCTTGTGCTACGACTGCTGCTCAGCTTTCACCCTTATTTTTTCGCCACGTCCGAAGTGGACTGGCTTCACCGTCAAGCCTTTTTCTGTTTTTGTACCAACCCCTCTCTTTAGGGCAAGCTTTCACTGAGAGTCCACCTGTATTACACCGTCAGTGTGTACGTTTTTACACACTGTTCAACCCACTCGGCTGTCCTCGGCTCTTACACTAATTGTTTGCTCTCCAGCTTGGCTACTGTTAGTGGTTGCGGCTCTAGGCTTAGGTTTGCCTATAGATGTGTCATCAGCTGTCGCTATCGTTGCTATTTGTTGCTTGGGTTCCGGCTTTATTGGATGGGGGTATTTTATGCTTGTACAACCTTTGAACTGAAGTTTGTCCGGAGTAATCCTTATATACCCTACAGTGGCATGCTCATCCCCTGGAGCCCGGTCTAACACCAGGTCCAGCTGTATGTGCCGTCAAAGACGACAGGCAGGGGCCTTGTTTCATAGCTTTGTTTGCCTTCCGAAGCCCTTTTCTGGGACTCTTTGCGTCCTTTAGCTAGGCGAACAGCTCCGCCAATCTCAGGACATCTACAGCGTACCCGTTTTTGGCTTCTCTTCCGATCAGCACCCTTTTGCCCCACCGGTTCCGCACAATTATGCAGAAGAATCTGGCCCACCTCAACAGCTCCCTCAGTGATGACCTTTATTTTTTGAGCCAGTCCAAAAGTCCCCCTATCCTCTGTGTGAGCCCCCCTAACTCTTCTGCTTTCCTGGGTTTGTTCCGTGTCGTGGTACTACCCAGTTTTCTTTCTTTGCCCGTTTTTCGTTCTTCCCATTCACTGTGCACATAGCCAGTACCGGGCTCTTTAGCAACACTTTCACTTAAATTTCTCCTGTGGCCCCATTTTTTCTATCTAACGATCCCTGTATTAAATGGATTCATTCCAGTGCAAGAACCGCACGGTAAGCACGTATCCATTTCAAGGCTTCGTGTTCCGAAAGCAGCTTACGGTCTTTCTTTTTCAGGACATAACAGAGCTGATGGTACCACCCATCATATCCATCACACTGTATACCTGTATAAATATATTCTTTGCAACCACTAACCCCATATACATTTGTGAAGCAAATGGCCGCATAGTTGCCAAGGAGACCAAAAGCGTATGAACCAGGTCAGGATGACTACGGCGTAAATCAAAAACTCCAGGCGGTTGAAACCCCTCCTTCTTCCTTCCGTACTTCTCATTCTGTTTATCTTCAATCTTTTTTCCCGCGAAGCTATTGGTCACGCAGAGTTGATGACTAACAGCTTGGTCCAAAAGTCAAACGGCAATGATTCACTTGGAAGGGGCTTGATCCAAGATACCCTTTCCCGGATGCGCCTACCAAGAAGAGACGAATCTTCGCAAAGTCGAAGCACCTGGAAATCAAAGAACTCACCCGCAGGCTCGTGTTGGGCTTGATCCCATTGGACGATGTGCGGCTGACGTTAAAAGCTTTCGACACGCGGAGGGCCTCGAAACCCGATGGAATTTACCCAGGGCTCTGACCCAGGCAGGGCCCTTATCCACACTGTCCAACAAGTCTCTCAGGGAGGCTGAGCTGCCGAGTGAAAGGCAAGTTGTGTAAGTCGAGCCAGTTAACAAGGGAGTTTTAAGGGACCAGGTGACTAACCCCCATCCTATTAGCCTGCTATCAGTAGTACTAAAAGCTATGCTAAAAATAATCCAAAAAGCTTTAGTAAGTCACCTAGAAGAAAACAACTTAAACGCCCATGGAGGGCATGGCTTTTTGATGAGGCATCTAAAAGGCAGGACCAGGAAGAGTAGGTGGAATCATGCTATCTGGACTTCCGTACAGCTTTCGATAGACTGAAATACAGGTTACTTCGGCCTAGGCTGGGGGGATGGGTGTGGCTACAAGGCCAAATGAATGGTGAGAATCTTGCCTTGTTGATGGCGGATTTTACGTCGAAGGTGAAGACTCGAGGTCCTCAATGGCAACAGCACCTAGTAGGGTTCCTCAGGAATCCGTACTGGATCCCATACTTTTCCTGGTGAATGTGAGGGACTCACGGTGGGCTATAAGATGTCCCCGTTTTACGTTCGTGAAGGTTCTTGGATGCCTAGAATCTGACCAGTTTCAAATGGACCTAGATGATATCTACTAGCAGTCAGTAGCATGTGGCCTGACTCTAAACCCGGCAAAATTCTCACTTTTGTTTGCCGAGGAGCCTCAAGGCAACCGTGATGCTAAAGTCAGGTTGTCTCAGTTCCAGCCCTTCTCATTTTTAGACTCAGTTTTGTGACATTCCTGACAGTGTTAGTTAATTATACTCAATCGGTGATTGCGAGAGTAATTAATTGCGCCTTACGACAATGAGGTCGTAAGCTGTTATCGTAAAACATCAGCACAATACTTTCCTGAGAAGTTAGGGGTTGAGCCTACCTATGAACATTCTTTGCGACTCTATCTATAAAACTATTATTGATTCTTAAATGTTCCATTAGTTGAACTGTCACACCACGTCGCCCATCTATTTAAATAGGTACAGTTTTCATTTATCTTCCTAAGATAATACTGGAAAATACAGCTACTTGGTGTGTCACCACAACTCAAAAGAAATTAAGTCTTCATTGGGCTTCAAGGTCTTTTTATCAGCAATTTCACAGTGTTACGCTCCTTTGATCCAAAACCATTGGGCTCCAGGTTTTAACTTCAGGAAACCTATACATTGTGGAAAGTAACGCCATTCTGTATACTGAGCTCTCAAGTGCAGTCGCTGTCAGTATTGGAATGCCGAAACTATCAGACAAACAAAATGCATCCTCCCTGGCTGGTCGTACCAAAATCCGACCAAAAGTATCTGCTAAGTCAAAAGCCTCGAAACCCTCACCGAATCCGTGTTCAGCCAGCCTGACTGACGCTTTTGAAAAGGCAAATAAAAGGGTTGAGACAGTAGAACACAATCTCCATAATCTCAACAGCCAGATACCTTAGACTGATACAACCCAGTCCAAGTTGGTTCCGCTAAAGTGAATCATCAACCCACTAACAAATCGGTCAACCCAAGACGTGGTCACGGCTGGGCGCTTTATAGACACCATTGCCTCGGAAATCGCGCAAAGGATCAGCAACTCAAAAGGCGCTGTTGCTTTTGTTACACCCGACAGAATTCCTGCTGAAGAAGCAAAAAGCAGCCTTTAAGTGCTAGTAATATGACACACTACCTCTGCCGGTGCATTCGGCATGAAAGAAAGCATGAAACGCTGAGCTACACTAGGTGGAGTTGCCTGCTGCTATTGATTTAGTTTACATTCAGCCATCTTAGGAAATACTAAAAACTACAGCTTCCTGAAGCCTTCCAGTAACCCAGAGAAATTCAGTGAATTTTTTCTCAGTGATAAGTTCTAACCTGGATTTAGTTTTCCGTTACTTTTTCGTATCACTCACAGCGTCTTCCTGATACTTCAAAATTGCATGTGTAGTAAAGAAGACTTCCAATAATACCCCATTAACTCATACTCCGGTCACTAGGGAAAATAGGCTTATCCAAACTCCGGTGGCCTTAAAACAATGTTCGGCTGATTTCTGTCACTATGTAGGCCTGGTGACGGAAATAACAGCTGTTTTAGACCAAAGCACCTCAGAAATAAAGTATCAGCTTCTGAATTTTGAAGACACGGTGTCTAAACTCGCCCCCTCGCTGTGCATCACTGAACGCATCAAACATTCTACCTTGGAAAACCCAACAGCAGCTGACCGCTTTATTGACTGTGTTGCGTCCGAGGTTCTCATAGGAGTGAGAAACCCAGGTAATGCAGTTGTTTTTAATGTCCCAGAGAGAATACCTCTCGTGCATGTCAAGCATAGATTGCTGAATGCATGTGATATGGCCCATCTTGTCGAATATCAAGGCTGCGTAAGCACTTTCGGAGCTTCAGCTGGTCAAGCCTTATGCGATTTGTAGATGATCTATCCACTAAAGAATTGATTTAAGTGCCTAACACTATAGCTTCTGATTCCCCTATAAAAACAAAAACAGCCGAAGATAAAATCCCTCTTCAAATTGAAATTACTGGATCAATCTCAACTTCCCCCGCGAGGAAGATACCTGATAGTCCTGAGCCTTCAACACAGAGAGCCGGTCGCTCCATCGCTTCTTCTCAAGTCCCCACTGCTTTATCTTCGCATGTGCCACCCGCTTCTTCACAACAGCCCATTGCCTCCTCATCCAC
Organism: Fasciola hepatica; assembly: GCA_948099385.1. Lineage (NCBI taxonomy): Eukaryota > Metazoa > Platyhelminthes > Trematoda > Plagiorchiida > Fasciolidae > Fasciola > Fasciola hepatica. The sequence continues at coordinate 29,955,805 of CANUEZ040000043.1, read as the reverse complement.
TCCCGCACTGAACTCTTTAAAATCTGATCCCATTACTTTTGGTCTAGACATTTCCGCTTCTCCTCTCTTACTGCCGCCCAGTAAATGACGCCAAGTATCGCCCCGCTCTCCCACTTTGTCGCCTGTTGGGTACACCCCCAAATCTAATTCGCTGTCTGTTCCCTCCGGTGACAAACTACTCTCCGAGCAGAAGAATAGGTCTACCAGTCTTCCCACCCTTCTCACAAACCCCTCCGTTATTCAACTCACCGAATAATGTTTCGGCCCTCAGAAGTATTCCCTGCTCCGATGCATCGGTGGTCCCTACAAATTCACTGCGCTTACTGCCTTCCAATAACAAAGTACGGCCTCCACGAGCCGTCCACTCTGCCTCGCGTCGCACTACTCACCTGACAGCTATCTCTACTGCTCCCGACATAACTGCTCCATACTTGTTGTTCCACTTGACTTGGGTTACCCCTCCCACAAAGTTCAGCTTAATCTACCACCCTACATCCCTATTCCTCACAAATTTTCAACCCTGCTCCCTGCACACTTCCCCAGCCAGTACTCAGTTCAGACTGGCCAGTATTACTCAACTGTTCCTAATCACCCCCGTCTGATACCGACCGGCCTAACCCTACAAGTTTTTTTCTTTGCTCCGACATTTCCCCCTTCGTTGATGCCCGGTTGTTCTACCCCTCAGCAGACCCTCTCACTGCAACATTTACTCCGGCTTTGCTGGAAGCCACCCCATCTGAACCTCCACTAGCCTCAACATCAACACGTTCCACTTTCACCCTGATCTACACTCCTTCCAGTCGCGATAGCCTGCCTCCTTCCAACTTGCACTCTCCCCCTGATGTGCCTGTACCACTTCTCATAAACGGTATATCTTTAGCCTTATTCAACTCGCATTCTATTCTTGGCAAGCTCCTACACCTAAAAACTGGTCCTCACAATTAATTACGACATTATCTTAACATCGGAATCCTGGCTGTCTGGGAGCACTCCCAGTGATCGAATACCTTTGTTAGGGTACAGCCTTGTAAGGACCAGCAGACCCAACCGGCGTGGTGGTAGATGCCTAACCTTTGTCAAAGAAATCTACATCACAACCCCTCTTTTGTTTACGGCGCCAGATTCTATCTTTGATGCTCTCTGGTTCCCTATCAACCTCCAAAGCACTGTGTTTCACATTGGCTGCGTGTATCGCTCACCAAATTCCCCCAGCTTTTTGTTTACACTGCTCATTGGGTCTTTCGAATACCTCTCTTTCCTTCATTCTGGAGCCAAGCCTAATGCAGGTGACTTTAATCTCCCCCAAATTTGTTGGCCTACTTTCTTGCTCCTCTCAATCCTGTGGACCTGATCACTAGCATTCGTCTTGGCGGCTGGGTACAACATGTTGTCGAACCTACCGGAAACGGGAACACCCTAGATCTGGTATTTACCCATAACATGCCTCTCGTCGGCGTGTCCGTAAGGCGAAATTTCCCAGGCAGTTACCATAAAATGGTTATCTGCTATCTGCCTATTAGTGGCCCACCTAATCTCGCACACCCCGCCAACAATATATTCGTATGCATCAATTAGGCCTCGTTAGTCACGCTTATTGGCCAAAAAGACTGGGGTGCGTATTTCCTCACCCATGACCCTCGGCTTACTGCGGATATTTTCTAATCCTTTTCCGACTGTCTGAAAAGTTGTCTAATACTTCCCAGGAAGTACCCAAAAAAGAGGTCGCCTGTCTCGCCACTCCCTAGAAGTACCACAAACTTCTCAAACAACTACGTAATTTCAAAGACTTTTCAATTTTTATTTGTTTATACCACCCCTCTCCAATTATTCAGTGACGAGATGATATGCGACTTCGTGACCAGGAAGCTAGGGCACTGAGTCCTCCCAACAAGTCGCAGCTTCTTTATGTGTTGCCTAAGACTGGAAAGGCTGATATTAAGGCCGACTTCCAACCTCTGATTCTGGATAATAACTCATCTATCACCTCCCCACCTTTTATGGCCGAAGCCTTCAACGCATTATTTGCTTCAACCATGGACCCAGCTGCTGTCACCGCCCCTCCCCCATCTTCACCACTTACCGACTCTGTTCTTTCTACGAAACCCTTTGATACCAGGAGTACTCTTAAGCTGCTATCCAATGGCAGACCCTCCTCTAGATTAGGCCCCGACGGTTTAACACCAGTTGATCTCGTAAGTGGCGGACCGGATCTCCCCCTGTTGCTGCGTGACACGTTCACCCTTTCACTTAATGGATGCCCCGCACCTGCTAATTAGATCTCAGTAATGGCTCCCATTCATAAATAGGGACCCTTATAAGGGGTATCCCATTATTGCCCTATGAACCTTACCCCTATGTTGTCCAGAATGATGCAAAAAATAGATAAAGTTCATATTACGAATTATTTCCTAAGCCTCAACAATAATAATGGCAACCAACATGGATCTCTCCGTTCACGGCCCCGCATGACTTGTCAGTATGATCTTCTGAATCTCGTCACCGACTCTGCTGCAAGTGGGCAACCTTTTGTTGTTTTTTATCTCGACTTATCTAACGCATTTGATCTTGTACCTCACTCCCACTTCAAACTTAAACTACAGGGAATGATGTTTATCTCTCAAAATCGAAACATTGTGGCTTCGTCGCATCAAGCTGAACCTGGTATTCCCGTATAAGCTATTGACTTAGCAGTCTTATTCCTCCAACCAATTTTGCTTCTGCCCGGGTACTGGATATTCGCTCCGTAATAGACAGTGTGCGATTGCCACACCCTCCACGAGTATTGCTCTACTCTCTAAGTTCTTCCTCTTCAAGTACTTCATAATCTGGAATAAACTTACTTAGCACATCAGATCTCAGTCATAGTATGCATTCGTGCATGCTATTGATAAATTCCTTTCTTTCCCGACGGTTTTGTGCATACTCAACGTTCACATAACCGAAAGTCAAGCTTGCCAGAAAGGCCTCGACTTTTAAGCCATTGCTCTGCTTTCTCGCTCTACCCTACCTTCCTAAATAACTTCACTGCTTTTGAATTCTGAATGCTCTGTTTCACCGCTTCTCCTTGGACTTTGCCATTGACCTATTTAAAGCATGTCTGCGTCCACTAATTGTTTTTCCATACCAACTTATAGGATCCTGCCAATTTTACTTTGAAATAAGTTTTTCCAGATGGGTTCGCATTTTTAGGGAGGCCACCGTATTGCTGCCCACAGTGTGCCAATACGTCTCATCCGATCCACGATTTATTACTTTTATTTAGTTATGTCACTTCTGCGGCCCTTAAACCAACCTCAACAAAGCTATAGGAACTGCATCAATAACTACTCCCTGGTTCGCATTATATATATATATTTATGCGTATATACTCATTACCGTCCTGTAGTTATTACCACAGGCATGGTAAGTAAACCAAAGCTCCTCCATATCTCCTAGCTTACTTTGCCTCTTTTTCACACCAGATCCCTCCAAATATACTTCCATCACCACCTCTACTAATTTGAACCGAAAAATCTTGTCTCATTTATCTCGCTCAGCGTGGTTCACCAACTGAACTCAACATCCAGTTATGACGTCACCAACTCTGCACCTACCCTATCCCCAAGCTGAGCTTCTTTCATAATTTCATGCAAATCCTAATCTTTCCTTCTGCATAATGACTGCTCTAGGCGAACTATTAGCCTCTCCATTGAATTTTTTGTCTCCTGCTTATGTTTCCCTTTTAGTCCCACTTTCCGTGGCCTCAACTAGTCTCGGAGATCTGCTGCATCGATGAGCCAGTGCTTCACTTTTGCTCTTCCTTCCGTTAACGGTTGACCCTCATCTGGGCTATACCGAGACTGTCTCTCTCTACCTCATTTCCCTTTCCAGTTATCCTCAATGCCGTTCAACCACCTCGGGCACTACAATGACCACCTTTCTGGCTGGTGCACATGGGTGATAATGCTGCATGGCCGTCTGTCGATCGCCGTTCTGGTGGGCTCTGTTGCCCAAGTTTCCACAACCTGTCCAGCTGGTCCTGGGTCAAATACCCTTGTCGTGGTTGCTCAGTCCTCTGTAGAACCATCTACGATCAGTCAAGCCGGTCCCAACTCTGCCGGGCACGGTCAGGTCCCCCGCTTTGGCCGGCGCATATCGGGCGCGCAGGCCGCTTGCAACCATGTCCAGCGCAATTAGGCTGGTGAGTCACACCTCCTGGGCTCACTTCACGAAATATTTTTCAGGTTGGGTGTCCAGAATAGGGTCAGCCCCGTCAACTAGCACAGGTTGCTGATAGCACTTTCCAACTCTGCCCGCTCTACCGCATTTATCACTGTCCGTTGCTGACCGCATGCTCCTAACCTTCTTCCGCCACGTTTCGCTCATCTATTGTTATTCTCAGCACTCTTATCACTTCCCTTCCGTGTCGTTCTACCTCCGTATGCACACCTATCCAGTCTGTTCTTCTTCTTATTGTGTTTCACAATGGCAAACCTCACTGCATGATGTCACCTTCGCCCCATCCACTTTACTCTGTCCAAGCCCGAAATATGTTCTTTTCGACCCATTCCACCCCTGTCGGCTCCTAACTAGTATTCACTTGGTACTTCCATATGCTTATAAATTTCATTGATCGCATACCTCACCAGCTACTTTGTTGTGATATCCTTTTTCGTCCACTTTATGCCCCCTACCATAACGTACCGGACATATCCGTAACCACGACCTATCAGCATACAAGAACTCGCCGTTCCAGCATTTGCTTTTTTACTACTAAATTTACTATCCTTTCACCACCTCCATATTTTCCATGTCTGAATTCGTAATTCTTCCGTGGATCCTCCTCTTAGGCAGTGTACCGATTAGCAACTTCTGGCTCAATCCACTTGTGTAATGGCCAGCAAGCACGCAATTCTCTAGCTCCATTCTCCCAACTCCGACGCACAAATATTTTTCGTGCATTTCTGTTCCATCACGGGCCTTCCCGTCCGAATTCTTTTCTTCTTCTCGGTCTCCATCCAGAGTCATCAGCAGGGAAACAATCTGATTGACCATCTCTTACCTGGTTTTTCTGGTCAGCACTCTCGTGTGCTTCGTACGTTGCTCGCCACAGGCACCTTCATTGTGCCTTTCAGGCTGCGCTGCTTTTCCGCGTTCCACCCAGTGTAAAGTCATCGTAACGTCATCGTTCTCACCTACAGCTTCAAACCACGTGATCTGCCATCACCGGATCGTTCTGATCCTCCACTTCCCTATTTTTCTTCCATGTTATTCGCCGTTACAACTGATGCATCTCCGCAACACAGTTCTTCTCACCCCCTAGTCAACCTTCCCCAGTGATCTTTTACACCTCTTCAACCATCCCGTACTCCCATTCGCTTTGCGCTATCCAGCCACTTTCACGGCTATCTTCTTGCTGCATCATGTACGTCCATTTAATAATGCTTCACCCATGTTTGATCGTCACCATATACCACACCTGCAATAATCAGACTGTTGCATTCACTCTTACCTATTTCCGTCAATGCTTTCCTTCATACTCCCTCGCTTATCAACTTCTTCCCACAGCCATCACTTCTGTGCTTCCAAAGATGGTTCGCTTTTACTGTTGATTTCCTATATTCACCTGTTATTAACAACTTCATCAGGGTTTATTCAATTTAACTCCTCACCGTTTGACCCAACCCTACCTGTCTCCTCCAAGCACTGCTACCTCTGTGTTCCTTCCCCTCGATGCTATTCGCTCCCACTCTGATATATATCTACATATTTTTTCTGCTCCCCTAGTTCTCCGCCGGCCAGTTCTCTTGCCACCACTCCGCCGCCCTTCACGATATGCGTCAATTTTGTGTATATTTGTGCCTCATGTCTACCGTATCTCCACCTTTCTGCGACATTGCTGCCATCTGACTCACTCTTTACGTCTTGCATTGCCAGCTCCCTGCTTTCAAATTGACACAGTCCATTTATTGCAATAACGCAAAGGTCATGGCTACCTAGTCCCCAGCCATACAACTCAATTTTTTGTTCATCGTTTCTTATCTTCCTTCTTCTTTTTTTCATCGTTTCTCGTAACCATGGCTTCTCATGCTGATTTTCAGTCCTCCTCATGTAAACCTCCCAGGTTTCGTTCTCCTCCGCCTGGCTGAGCCAGCAGCTCCATTTGACCTTGACCTCCAAATTTACCAGGCCAATATTTGATTCCCTCTCCGGGTTCGCTTACGCTCCCTGTATTACTCATTGGTGTGCATACACTTATCTCGCTTTCGTCTCCCCTCCATTTCTTTCTATCCCCCTTTGTGTTGCATATTTCTAAATTTTTCATGATTTTTTTCTGCCAGTTTTGTCGCTTTTAAAGTTTTGATCATGCTTAAGGCACGCTTCAGGCGTCTCCAAAATAAACTATTATTATTGTTGTAACGTTCAGCGCAAATCTTGCCCACCGCTCTGCGAATTCCTTTGGGAGAAACCTGCCAAGCAATTCATTAGGATCCAGTCCACCATTGCTTCAGAAACTCCGTTCAAAGGCATTATGATTGCTGCCAACAAAACCCCACTGCAAAGGGAGTTCGCCAGGTCCACCAGCACGTATTTAGCTGCGCCGAAACTTGTCCGCCCTCAGCTATCTCTTTCTTCACCATCTGAAGATGCGTAACGTACAAGCGATATAAATTCGATTCCACGCTTACCAGGAAATTGATCCCACATGTTTGACGATGACTTAGATGTATCCATTTCCACCTCACCTTGCCAGCCAACGTCCAAGAAACCAAGAAGCATAGAGTATACACCTGGAAAGTTAACCCCTTAAACTTGCCAACTCGATTCCGCCATTGTCTGTCCCCGGAACCTGTGAACCGCCCAGCCAGCTCAAAAACCATACCCAGAACTAATCACTCAATCAAAAGGGGCGCCCCAAATTCTTCTACTTCATTTCGTCATTCGGGTTTAATAGCCTTTCGGAAACCCACGGTGCCTTAGTCACCTCCCAAACCAGCGAAAACGCCATTACTAAGTGGAATACATATTGCTGACGCTACGGCCATTTCCGACTCACTCATCAAGCCGCACTTCCAAACTTCAAAGGACCCTAAGCGAAGCAAGACAGCATGCAACAACGGACGAAAAAAAGTTATTCAACACGTATCTCCCCACTGAAAACTGCAGTCTATCAGTTTCACAGTACATACCACCCGGTCATGCGTTTTCTACACCTTCTGTTTATCATCCCCATCAGGCCGTCACATCTAACCTCCGAGCCTCTACAATAATGCCACCCTTCATACCAGATGATTACTTTGGTGTTTGCATAACATCTACCGTAACCTAAGTAGTATTTTCCCACATGAACCGCACTCTTTCTATTGCCCATTTACCTCGCCTACCTGAATCTCTTTCCTACCGCAGGTCACTTAAAACAATACCCGCTGCGTTCCATTCTCTGCACCAACCAGAAAACCTATATCCCACTTCCATTTCACATTCCCCCTCCAGGTTACAGCCCACCAACTTATTGATGTAAAGAGGGCACGCGTGCTACCGTCCGTACTAAGGCAGGTGCCAAGGTATTCGATACTACTGCGCTTCCTCTTTCTCTCTCAATTCATGGCTACTTGGCCATCTCCCCCTCATATTTCTATGTCCAAGCCACCAGTATTCACCAGTGGTAAGGCACTCGGTAGCGACTTTTCACGGTGTTGTTCCGCACTAAGTAGACTTAAAACAGCCTAACTTTTTCAAATCTAACGGCCTTATGCAGCACCAGCCATACCCAGCCTAGCCTAGCAACCAAGTAGGCCCCCTCGCCAGATATGTCTACTCGGCTCATTTCACCATCCTTGGTGTGTCATACCCCTCGTCCACCTTACCGGCTTCTGTGTGTTGTGACCCACCTTAATCCATCCGTGGATGTAGTTCATCCACCCTAGCCTTCCTGCTCAACTGCACAATAACTTTATGTACTTTCTTCAACCCACAAATATCCCAGTAGTGATACACATTCTGGCTTCACCCTAGACTCTCCAGCCCATGTATTACACTGTCGTTCCCCTCTGACCAAGAAAATACCTGACGGCTTTCTCTGCCTCCCTTGAATTGTCGGTGTCTTCTTATTAAGTTTGACTCACTACGAGGTATCATACTCTTGCACAGCCCTGATCTTGTCCTCATCACTGAGACTTGGCTAACTAGTTCCACCTTAAGTGCCCAAATCTCTCTGAAAGGCTATAAGACGTTTATAAGGAGCATATGTTGCCGAGGTGGTGGGTTTTTACTCTACGTCAAGTGCGGCTTTACTGCAACCTCTTACGACCGCCCTATCCTGGATGTGGTACAGGACTCTTTGTGGGTTGACGTTCAACTCGCTCACACGAGCCTCTGCATTGGCTGCGTGCATAGACCACTTATTACAACTGATTTTGACTTCAAACCCATCATAATTTCATTTAACTACATATCCGATATGCCCCTCGGAGCCAAGCTGATCAAAGGTGCCTTAATGCACCAGATATTAAATGGGATACGCTCTGCTCCCGGCACTACCTATTCGATTTCCTTTCCTACATTTGAGTAGGACTCTAGACCCAACATCTCACTCTGACCAGGAAGAATAACATACTAGATTTAGTCTCCACCTTTGGCCTGCCCGAGGCGGACACTAACTTAATTAACCACTTCCCTGGAAGTGATCTCATAGCTGTTCCGTGTAATTTTAGAGCCTCCATTTATAACACACATTGCCCGCTCAACTCTCCGTTTCCCCGCTATGCGTGGCAGCGACTTGCCAAATTCATTCGCTCCATCGAGTGGGGAGACTAATTTCTGATACATGAACCCCAGCTTGCAGCAAATCGGTTATATTTAAACTTCTTCACGATTTAAGTCAGATCACTGCTTATCAAAGTCCCAGCAGCCGGACTGGTGCCCCCACTTCTTTGCAAATAAAATACAAAAGAGGCCTAGCATTTTACAGAAATTCTAATAACTTTTCTCTGTTCATCCTCCCGTGTAGGCCCTTTAATACTATTCGAGTCACCTTCGAAAAAAAATCTACAAAAAGCAGGAAGCTTCTGCCCTCCGCCGGCCGGATAAGGTTCTCCGGGTTCCAAGTACAATCAAGAGCAGAAACATACAATCTGGTCCAAGCATTTCATGACTGGAATCGCCAGATGGCACACGGGTTGGTTTTCCCGCTGCGATTGCCGAGGCTTACAACTCGGTCTCCCCTTCTTCTATCAATATTGACTTTGGAACTGCTCATACTCCATTATTTCTTTTTACCGCATCCACACTGTCCGATGAGGAACTTACGCTCGGTGAAGCGTCTTATTTATTCCGCAGCGTAAAGCCCTCATCTCGCCCCAGCTTTGATAAAATTCCACCAGGGTTGCTTCGATCTGGCGGACCTGAGGTTGCAATTTCACTTTTGAATATCCACAGCTTATCCCCGAAATTCGGAATTTTTCCGTCACGGTGGAAATCATCCACCATTATCTCTCGCCAACAAAAGGGTTCTCTCTTGAGCCCCTTGGATTACCAAACGCTTAATCAAACACCCATGGCTTCTAGACAATTTGAGCGCTTAGTTAGCAAGCGCATCTCTGAGTAATAATTGTCTAATAATTTGGTACATAAAGGCCAAAATGGAATTTCAAAACTCGGTCTTGTAAGACCTGTCAATATATTTTTTCAGCAGCTGTAGACAGTAGGTAATATCTGATTGTCATCTCCTTGTACATGACTGTGGCATTTAACTGTGTTTCCCACTCGCGGCTCCTGACGAAGCTTGGAGCCTTCGGACTTAACTCCCCTATTCTCAACCGGTTCTCTTCCCATCTGTCTCACCGCAGCTAAGTCGTCTCAATCTACAACCACCTCTCATATCATCCCCTGTTACTAGTGGTGTCATTCGAGGAAGCGTGCTAGGACCACTTCTATTCCCAATGTACAATAATGACGTCTTCTCTGCAATTCCCCATGGTATCCCGTTCCTATTCGCGGACGGCATAAAAATTGTGTATAAATTCTCGCCCCTGAACCTTAATGACGCAATTTACAATGTACAGCACGATCCAGAACGCCTTGAACAAAGGTGTCGCTCCTGAAGAATTGAATTCTCCTTTCAGAAATGCTGCTTTATGACCCTACGCTGTCACGTATCTCAGAACAATTTTCTTCTACATAACTCCTCTATAACTCACAACTCTTCAGTGCAAGATCTTGGGTTGCATTACTCTTGCACCCCAAACTTCTCGGAACACTTAACTTTCCGAGCTGCTAAGACAAACAAGTCCTTGGGATTTCTATGCAGATCTCTCATCCTGCGCGATACAAAACTTCTATCGTATCTTTCATATGTCTTACCCCGCCTAGAGTACCGCCCTATCATCTGCATTAACCTTCTCCGAATCGGCAGAATAACTCCAAAGAATGTAAAACGTTCATTCACGAAACAGTTCCCTGGCCAATCCGCCACACTTAGTTATGAAAAGCGCTGTGCCATCCTCCATATTCAATCCTTTTGGCTACGCCGTATGAGACTTAACCTATGCCTCCTTTATAGGCTTAATCGTGGCCTGGCATTTTCTTCCACTGAAATACAATATGTTTAATCGACTACTCCTACTTCCTCGGCCACAGAGACCTGCGTCTTTTTTTCTGAATTCTGGGCTATCTATGAGATTTTATGTCTCTCTGCCAAAATATTCCAGCCTTTGGAATAAACTCGGCACTGAAGTTCGTCGGTGCTTTTCCCCCGTCCACTTCAAAACATTAATAGCACAATACCTCGCCGCTGATAGTGTCCTAATGTTAACTGACACTATCATTTCTGAGACTCGTGCTTTTGAATTAGAACCTTTCCTTTAGCTGATCTTTAAATCTCATTCTATATGCTTCTGTCTTCCGAGAAACCTCTCGCACCTTGGTAAGTCCTGAACTTCACGCTTCCCTCCTTATACAAGCCTTATCACTCACCCCATCAGCTGCTACCAGTCGTCATTCCGCTCCTATCATTGTTCTTACCGCTCGGCCTATAACTGTTCCCCGTCCCTACCACCTCCTCCATGACAACCCCAATTAATTAGCGCATACCTGTTCACAATTAGCTTTGCCCGTTTCTGATTTTTTAGACTCATCACTGGTTCAAGCTGGGGCTCAGGTTAGTCTGATGCTAGATCCTTAGACCTAGTCCCTATCGTTATTGTGGCTAGTTCCATTCTTGGTCACTCCGTCCCCCACCCAGGTTCTACTATGAATTATTGTTACATCTCTTCCCAACTCTACAGCCAGCAACAATGCCAGACTGTGGCCCCCTTCTACTTTTAAACCAGAATTTGCCGACCCAGGACTCGCTTGCCCACCCAATTCCACGAGCGCCAAATTGTCACATTTTCCCGCTGGATATAAAAATTGGACCGTCGACACGGTGTGATGTTCGCACCTCACTCAACTGCTCTCCTATTGGCTTTGATCTCTCTCTCCAACCTAGCTACCGGAACTCCGGATACTCTACTGTAATCACTGCCTTAATTCATCCTTATCCCAACGATGCGGGACGCGGTAAGATCCACTGCTTTTTCGGGTGCTCATCGAGCAAGCAGGATATCTGCAACCATGTGTGGGTGCAACTAGGTTGGTGGATCGCACCCTTAGGGCACCAAAAACGTTTTCCAGGTAAGGTGTCCAGCTCACGGTCAGTCACACTCACTGGCCCGTTTGTGGATTGCAGAACTCAATCTTTAAGCTCGTACTTTCACCACCAACACGTCATCCGCCCTATCATCTCCATCTACTGTTCTTCCATTGAGCCCGCCCTCAGTATTTGGATTGCAACTTCCATATTGAATCCCGCCAAATTTATCACCTCAGATATGCGCTAAATAGCACGTAGCGTTCGTTTCTACCCACCGACTCTCTCTTGTCCTTGACATCCCATAATCGCCCATGTAAAAACCATCGATATTGGCAGGCTCCTCTCCGCCTACATTCTACGCATCCCACAACTCTCGGCCACAATCCACCGGCCGGCACTTCTACAGTCACTGTTTATTTCCTCATCAAAATTTGACAGACGCTGAACTTCGCAGAAATATATTTTGTAGTTCTCTAGAGGTCACATCTGTGATTAGCAATCATTCGCCCTCTCCATCAGTCCAAATGCTCGCTTCCACAGTGCCAGTCCATTTCTGTATCCGATCTCTGTGGGCCGCTTGAGCCCTTCATCTTTATACGTCTCAGATGTATTTATCATGCAGCATTGGCGGTATCATACCTCAGGGTACCTGCCAAAATGGTCAGCTAGTTGTACACTTAAAGCACGCCTGAAATAGCATCACCATTTCGTGCTATTCGTCCAAGCGATCACTTTCAACGCATCCAAGTTTGGTTTATTACCCAATTACCACCTTCATGCTGATAAATCTTTATCCACCAGTTCAGTGCTCACCTGTCCTCCGTCGGCCTTTCTTTCGTCACGGTGACATTCCTTCTCCCCCACAAGATTTGCCACTCCTTCGATTTATGTTAATCACTAATCCTGATATATACATATATATATATATATATACAATTCCGTAAGTGACTAGCATCCATACTCTCTGTTCTTACTCCTCAATCTTCTCAGTAACCTGTCATGCAGCTTCAGTTACATGTCATCATGACAGCACACAACTATCGCAGTGCTCAGTAAAAAAGGGGACCTGCCATTCATCCGTTCCATCCTCCTCTCAGCGAACTCCACATCTTTGTAATCGCTACACCTTTCCACAAACCATATTGATTTACCTTCTATTTTCACATTGTCATCTCTCGACCACACAACCGACGCGGACAGTTCACTTCCCATCACTGGTAATCCTCAGGCCTTCCCAAAAACACTACTCGGCTGTCCCCATTCCCTCCGGAGGTCTTGCTCGTTCGCTTTACAATTGCGCTCATCGGTATGGGACCTCCAGTTTCAACTGCCATGTCCGTCGGCTGTTCCTATGTTACACCAAATTTTATGCTCCGATCCCGTTGTCCTGTTGACGCCACTGGTTACATAGTCTTCTTCATCACTGTCGTATTTTTCATCATTTATAACTGCCACCCGGACAGTTATCCACTCCCCACTCCACTTCCACTTTTGCATGCTATCCGCCTCCGCAATCGCGCTTCACATCGGTCCAAAATCGTTGATCCATCTCTTTTTTCTCACTTCGTAACATATCTGCATTAATGTGGACAATCCTTCTAATGCTCACCTGCACTTCTCTTACTATTTCTACCTTCATCGCAATTGAAGCCGATCCCGCTCTCATTACGATCTGTTGTACACAGTTCTTGTGGTTGCCTCCGCTGGCATCATGCCATCAAGGTTTCTAATTTTTCATCTGCTTATTTTTTTTAATAGTTTTTTTGCAAGCATACTCTACTTTGCGACCTTGTCGATCACATCTGAGTTCCTGAGAGTTTTGCTCCCATTACTGCTGCATTTGGTTGCGCTTCTCAACTACGAAGCCGACTTTGCTCGTCACTGAGCTATGCGACATCCTGACGTTCGAATTTATTTTCTACTGTCTTCTCTGCCGAGTATGTAGTTTTGTTTTGAATCAGATGGCCCGTTCTTGTTTCTCTTACCAGGCTGATTGGTCTCGTAGCTGTCTCCCTACCGTTGCCGTGTGATCTGCCTATCAGAACAGTCATCAGGTCGCTTATCCACCCTTTACTCCGGTATCGCCAATCGCCCCTTCAGTCGCTGCTTAAAGCATAGCACACTGATTTACTGCCATAATTCCATATCCTTATTTTTACTCCATGTCATACCTATATCAGTGACAATAAACCACCCAACACTTACCGGATCGTCGCTGTTTATTTTTTCCATCACCGCCCTTAAAATCCCTTCTTCTATCTATCGAATTTTTGGTCCGTTTCCTTGTGATTGACCACATCGGCATCTCACCACCAAATTCTACCACCACACCGGCCGTTAATTCATGGCATTTGATATCTAAAGATCCATTCTTGCGCATCCTTGAGTTTTCTATCTATGTAATTTCACGCCGTGCTATGTGCAGATGGCTCCTTAAAGTCCCTTTGGTGAAATTCTTTTTCTTCTCTCCTCTTAGTTTTTCGACACATATGCTTGATTCAGCAGGAAATTTGTTTTCGTGATTATTTCAGGTACTCTTTAGGCATATGTTCCCACTTTTCTAGCGGACTCCAAATACCGCCAGCCGATCGGATCATTTAACCCTGATCTTCGAATTTACCGGGCATTATTACAGTTTTAATCCAATTTAACACACCTATTGTATCCTTTTGTACAGTCCGATTTTGACATCGCTTGAATCATTTATCCAAGCAATCTAGCATTTTTCGAGCGCATTCGAAATATACTACTATTATTATAACCAGTGGAACGTGGTGTTTGTACCCGGACAACCCGCAACCAATGGCCCGGAAATGCGAGGTCAGGGACTTGCGCATGATCGCTTCAAGTGGCTTAAAGCCCTCGGGACAGTGTTTGCTGGCTGCTACCTAGGAGTATATAGCCATGTGCCAGCTGCGCGTAAAACTCACATCAAGAGGCCCTGAGGTGTTGTTGCCACTATATACGACCCGTGTTCGATGGCACTTGAAGTATGTAGTCCAAGCCCGGGCTCCACAGTCAATGAAAGATGTCTTCTCTCTGGGGAAGTTTCACAAAATGTTTACGAGGACGGCATTTGGGCCATAAGGGCTGCCATACGGCGAAGGGCGAGCAGAGCTACAGTTATTCTTGCTGAAGTGCAAGAGAGTGCGGGGGTAACTAATCGAAACAAAGAGACACCTAAGTAGGTTTTCAGCCACAAACGAGCCTCTGTTTACCGGCTGTGAAAGTTCCGCCCTTCATGGACCCCAGATGAAACTAATCAAGCCTAGGGCCAAAAAACCATCACAGTCCAGACGTTTGCTCGCAGAGTAACTAACAACCGAAATCAACCTTCCTAGGCAGTTGTGGAAGCGAGCACCGTGGCAGTGTTCGGGAGGAAGCTGGACGCGTAAGGAAGCACGCCCTTCCGGACTACCGGTGGGTCAGGTAATTGAGCCTAGTTATAGTACTCTAGTCCGCTTCAGCATCCCTCTCCTTCTTCCTCTTTTTGTTCTATTTCTCCTTCTTTCTCTTCTTCAGTCCCTTTCGGTCTGTCTGAGTACCTCCCTTAAATACTTCTTGGTCTCCCTAGACCCCCCTTTTCTCCACTACTTCACGAAAGCTGATAGCTGGAGGTCTTGACTGTTGCAGAAAGGTCGAACCTACTAGTTTCCAGGGCCTATCCTATTGGAGATGATTCCAAAATACTCCACTCTCCCGACCCCTGAAAGGCAAAGGAGCCCAGAAGGTCGAGGCACCTTGAGGCCCGGGGGCTAGCGTGTGCAAGAAACCGGAATATCTTTGGTATTGGCCACCGGTCCTGTGCTCTAATTTGGTCTGATATACACGAAGCTGGTCGATCTGGAAAACTGCTGTCATGTCCTGGGATCTGAGCTAAACTGAACTGAACTTGACTGGTGACCAAACGCACCAACCGGGTACATGGCATTTTAATGGGGTGGGCCCCACAGATGCAGCCAAACCAGTTGTTTTTCCGGCCACAAGGCTCAAGGAAGAAATAAAAGGGCTCGAGGGAGTATCCATTGACAGGCCTCTTCACCTAAGGCTTCGCAGTAAGAGGGCTCAGTCAGGAACCCTACAAAAAGGCCGATCCTATGCCTAGAGTGCAGCTTGTCGTCCGGGTAGCTCGCCTTGAGGATCGAGCTCCATGCCCATCATCCGCGGCTTCCCCATTCACTCCATCTCCCATCGCGGAATACGCCTCCAGTGGTAGACCTAGTGCAACTAAACATCTGAAGCCTACTGAAAGTATCCCAGACTACAACATAGCTAAAATGACAGTATTAAAGGACGGGCCCAACTCATCCTCGAGCCCAAACTCAAACCCGCAAACAGTTTCTGCTGAACGCTAGCAGCTAGGGCGTTAAAGCCCCAGAAAAGAACTCTGGTGCGATCATGCAGAACGGAATCATGAATAAGAGGACTCAGAACAGTTGATCACGCAGTGAGCACAGAGGTAAGGAGGACGTAGACTGTCCGCCTAGTATGATACCGCCCAGGCTACTAGAAGTTAAAACTAGCAAGCTCCCCTAACAGTTTTTTGCCCTCTAGCCCCTCAATATCCTATGCTCCCAACTCCCCCAGGAGCTCCTTTCCACTCCCAACTCTTCCGCTTTCGCCATCCTTAAACTGAAAATCATTTGTCTCCTGCTATTCTGCAACAACTCCTGAGCATGTGCTCAAGTGTTTGTGCATCAGTTGCCTGAGTGTGCTGAATAAGATCCCGGAGCTTCGGCAGCTTGCAGTGGATAATGAGCCTCAGACCGTAGCCCTCACAGAAACCTGGCTCCCCCTGATTTACTCGGCTCCGAAATATCCATTTCGGGATACTTCACAGTAAGGCAGGACTCCAGTAGAGGTCAAGCCGGCGGGGTTATCATATACTACGATGACTCCATCCCTCCTCCCACCATATTGACAATTCCTTCCTTTTCATGTGTAGGTTGTTTGTGAGTTGTGTTTACACTCTCCAGGACGGACACCCTACTGCTTGGTGTGGTCTATCGAACTCCCGCGTGCAAATAATTCAGTAGCCTGGGTCTCAGACTTATTAGGCTCCCTGAAAATCTACACAGACCTCACTCATCTGTCAGTCACTGGTGGCTTCAACTCACCCAGCATCGACTGGAAAAGAGCTGATGCCCTTGATGTCAGCTTTGGTTAACCCCCCCCCCTGTAAAGTCCAGCCACCGGAACGTTCGAAAGACGCATAGCAACCAATTTCGAAGCGATTCAAAACAAAGTCGATTCCAAATAGCTACTGTACTGTACACAACAAATTAATTAATTTTACAATAATCGAACCTCAATAGTGTTCCTTCTGGGCCCTTTCGCTTCAAATTGGACAACAGCTGGGTTACATCAAAGGGTTAGATACAGAAGATGGGATTACCAAATACAGTCACAAAGAAGTTCAGGCTGAGCGGCTCCCGCTCGAGACAACGGTAAGAGTCCCGTCTGTGACAAAGATTTAGAGAAATAAAGCAAACAATCGGAATTCCAGCAAAGATAGTTCATACGAATAATAAATGTCGTTTGTAACATGGATGCTAATGCATGGAACGGGGTTTCCTGAACTCCTTTACACCCACTTAGGTCTCGTACTTAAGAACTCGTAGGTGCAGAAAGTAAAAAATCCGACCAGATATCGCGTAGGATATGCCCTGTCCTTATTAGACCTGAATATTACCAGCTTATGGCGCCAGATAGGTAGAGTGTGCTTTTTACCACCTCTTGGCAAACGTGATCACATTCTCGCTGGGTTTGATTATATTGTGAAGTGGCCTCCTCTTACATCAGAAATCAGAATTTTGAGATCCTTCAAAGGGACCAATTTTGACCAGGCCTGTTCACCTATTCGCTTCCAGCTTAGTTCAGCTAACCCAGGAAACTCTGCAAAACAAATGGCAGAATATCTCAGAGAGTTGATCTCCTTAGCTGATAGTCTATTTTTCTCCGGAATTCGTCTTCCACAGACCTGTAAGCAGCCCCTCCCTCGCCCCAGTGGGCGCATTCTAGACAAACGCGCGTGCCCCTTTGCTAGATTTAACGCCTCAGAGCTTTGCTCGCGATGTGGAAGACTTCAGGATTATCCATCACAAATAGAAAGGCAAGAATGGGCCCCGTCAAAATGCAGTCCAACGATCTGCGCTCCCTCGAGCACGGACCATTAAGGCACTTTTCTTTCGGTACAGGCATTGTCTAAGAGGCACAGCTCTAAAGTCACTCGCTCTCAAAGATCATGCTGGATCCCCAATCACATCCCTCAGCCAGGTAGCCAAGGCCTACAGCTCCCACTTTCAAACAGTTTTAGCTCCATCCCGATATCATCCTACCCCGCCATACACTCGGTATCTTTGGTCGCTACCCTTAGTCACATCCCCACTCCCATTGGTGAAAATTGCACAAGGCTTCCGTGGCCTCACCCAATGTTGCTACATGAGTCCGGACGTATTAGCTGCTCCTTGTGCATCTCTTCTTTAGCGATGTGCTGACGAAGGTGTTTCCCCTTAGCTGGAAGAAAGCGGATGCCGAACCCATCTATAAGAAGGGTAGTAGACATCTTGTTTCTATTTAGAGACCCATTAGTCTGGCCCGAATCACCAGCAAAATTTTCGGGCGAATTCTTAGGAGTGCTCTTCTTCCCTACCTGCATAGAAATAGGACCTTCCCATCGTCTCGAAGTAGGTTTCTTCCTGACAGATCACGCATCACTAATAAGCTTACTGTCACGGATATCCTGACGAGAGTCCACGACGGTGGCCAGCTCTCAAAAGCTGTACCCATCGGTTTTGCTGAGGCCTTTGACAATGCTCCTCACGACCCTCTGTTTCATAAGCTGCAAACATACTGGATAACAGGCTCTATGTTGGCCGCCTTACGCAGCTTCCTTACCGACCGCGCCTTTGCGGCTAAGGTGGGAACTTTCTTGTCCCACCCCCCACCCCCAGTAAAAACTGGGGTCCCACAAGGATCGGCCTTAGGTCTTCTTCTTTTCCTGGTCTACATAAACGATCTCGCGACAGCCCTTCCTGAGAGCATTGCCATGCAAAGAGACCATATAATCCTCTGGAGTTCAAGAGTGGAAAAACCGCAAATTGCAGTTGATGAAAAAAAGCTGGTCCAAGGAATGGAACCTTACAGTTAACGATGACTCGCGTGAGCAAGTCTTTCAGCAGAGAGACTGATCACACTTTCTCCATTAAAGGAGGAACCAAATTGCTTGGGGTAGTCCGACACAAAATGCTCGGTTTCTGGTTAGACTGTAGCCTGCCCATCTCCCACCGTCACCAACTTGCGAGCAAGTCTGCCTTCTGAGTTCAATACATGGTTCGGAGGCCCCTCCCGTTAATTTCTAGAGACGATTTCCCCGTAATTTTCGGAACGTATGTATGTCCTCTGCTGGAGTACAGTAGACAGATAGTGCAATCTGGTCTGGTCCAAGATTGCGAGATCCTAGAAAGAGCTCAGAGGGCTTCTGCCAAAGCAGAAAGGGGTCCGTCTCACCAACCTCATCCCATCAGCCTCTCACTCCTCAATCTCTATCCCTTTCATGTAAGACCCGCAAGAGGTGACCTGTTTCGTCGTTTCATCTTGTTGAATCAGGTCAAAGCGATTTCTTCGTCTCTACCTGTCCAGCCATTCCTCTCCGTGGTCATAGAAGAAAGGTTTTTAAACCGAGACCACGCACTTCTCAACGAATTAACACGGTTTTTACTCTGTGGAAAGCCCTTCAGCAGGATGTTGTCCTCTCGCAGAGCAAACCGTCTTCGAAAAAGTTAGACCTTTGCCTGGGTCTCTCCCAGTAAGTCCTTGTCAAAAACAGTGAAATGGATGTCTTTTTTGCATTCCCATTCCACTATATGTTCCTGACCGATGCGCTCCCCATTCAGCCTGAGGCACTGTCCACAGCGAGACATTGTATGTTGTTACGTATATCATTTTTCGTTGCCGTCCCCACCACACCCCACCCCCGTCTCCTTTTACTACAGTTTCAGGTTGGAAAATCCTACAGACGATAAAAGATTTCCTGGAGAACCGGAACAATTGTGCTCAAGGCTCCGAACTCGTGTAGTACTTCAAGACTCCAATACAGTTATGATACCGCACAGGTGAGCCGGTCACCTCTTGCTTTTTGCAGCGCTCACGCCAACTGAGAACCCTCAAGGCTCTGAGTCATAGCGGTAGTTAAATATTAGCTGAAAGCACAGGGTCCATGGCTTTTGTTCATCTTTGCTCAATTCCTATTTAGAATATCCTACCCCCTCAGCCAACACACATCGATAATGAGCAGGACGCAAAGTCCTAAATCCGCGAAATCCCAAACATTCCCTTGCGGCACTGCTAGTTGTTAAAAAGAAGTAGGGAAAGGAATATGCAGTGAAGCCTTCGACCGTTGGTTTCATCAGCAATATAATAAGCTTACTGTAAGCGTTTTTGAACTTTATCTGGACAATATTGGGCTGGTCTGGGTGTGCACAGAATGTGTCATGTTAGGCAGGAATCAGGGGACGTGTTTTCAGCGATCTCAGGAAACCACCGCCACTCCTAATGAAACAGTTATTTGCATCATCTCTGGCGTAACAAAAACTAGTCCAAAGCTGGAGACAGTAGAGGCAAGATTTGAGGAGTTTAAAAAAGCCGTGAGTGGATAAATCTCCCAACTCCCATATCCAGTGAGTTCTAGTGAGATGGGACTAGCATCACTTATGGGTGGAACCGACAGCTTGGCAAAACAGCTAAGCAGCTTGGCCAGGGATACCGAGACTGTCGTTGGGAGACATCGAAAGGCATTGATTAAGGGAATCCCCAAATCTTTATGTCGAGCAGACCAGCTGCAAGAGGGGGACATGAGTCATCATGTGGTGAACGTGCCAAGAACAGTAGGCTTGCCGGGGCGTGCCCTTATCAAAAGGATTTTCAGACTGGGTAAGTGGCTCGTAAGACCGGAAAACTCGTCATGTGCCCCCAGGCCAGAGCCAGCTGAATTTGGAAACCCAAGGTACAAATTTGCTGCAACTAACAGGATATTGGAAGCTACGACAGGGAAGATATGCGTTGAACCAGACTACTCGGCAAAGAGTAAATGATCGCAGAGGCAACCGAAACTGCCCCTCGCGTCTTCTACGCCTGAGCTGTGTCTACCACCGAGGATAAGAGTAGCCCAGTGTCAGCAGCCGGGAACACCAATATCTCACTGGGAACGATCAACTCAGATCGGTGCAGTCCAGGTAGACTCCCAAATACCTGGAGCTTGTCAGTCCAACCTAGCTGCAGCGCAGCAAGAAACCTCATCTGGTGTGGATCCAGAGACTGAAGACTAAGGCCAACTAGAGGCATCAAAACTCAACACGGAAAAAAGGCGGGTGGCACTGGGGGAAATTGTCCGAGTGCAGGAAACAAAACCGTTGCCATTTACGAGACGCGAAACCAAGGCAGTGGTCATGACCGGGGATTAGCTTTTTTATACACCAATGCGAGCAGTGTGGGGAATAAATGGGGAGAATTGGTTGCTGAAACCGAGGGCACCGACTGCATTGCAATAGCCGAAACTTGGCTCAGTAATGATGTAGCAACAGCAAGTTTTCCCCTGGCAGGGTACTGCGCCTACCGGGCTGACAGACAGGGGGGAAGGGAAGGATGGGGTGCACTTTTGCCTGGTGCGGACGTACACAAGCGGTAGGCAGGAGAGGTGATGTCCACACCAAACCTACAGGTGGCTCCACACTGCCTGAGTTCAGGGCAAGTGAAGGCGACCCTGACGAGCATCTAAAGGTCTCCATCCTCAACCCGTAAAGAAGACGCGCTTAGTGGAGCTGTTGGACGGGATAGCAAGCCAGCCCGATAGGTCAGTGACTATCGGTGGTAAAAACTAGCCCGAAGTAGAGTGGCAGGGGGGTTCTGGACCTCATACTCACGAAAACACGGGAGGAAGTCGACCACCCCAAGATTACTGCTCCTATGGGTGGGAGCGACCTTGGGGTGATCAGGCTTCCGCTCAAAGAGAACCCCCAGGAGGTCCCTCACATACCAATCAGGGACTTCCGAAAAGTTAGCCACCAGGCACTGAGGACGGCTGAGAAGAGTACGCAGTGGGCAGCCTTCAACCTCACGTTAGAAGACGAGTGGTTGCACATGAGAGGCAGCTTGGTGCGGCTCATTGACGGATTCACTCCCGTGAGGAGGGTAAGATGGAAGGGCCGACCACCTGGGTTGGTCCGAAGAGCAAAAAAAGCGCAGGCACGCAAGTGAGTGGCGTGGAGATGCTTCCACAGAGCAGGGGACATCTTCGCTCCCTGCAGTACCTGAGGGCGCGCGACCATGCTCTATGAGTACAAAGGTCCTGTCAGGTACGCTACGAAGCGAGGTTGGCGTGAAATACCAAGAAATGCCCCAAGGCCTGTTACAACTATGTACAGTCTAAGGCCCAGTCGTGAGTGGCAGTGGGAAATGTTACCGATGGGCAAGGTAGGCACGCAAGGAAAGCCGGTCAAAAGGCCGAAGTACTTAAAACGTTCCTTGAGCTGGTGCACACTGCAGACGCCGGGAACCAGCCGCCATTACTAGAGCCCTACGGCGTTCCCCAAGTGGACGAAGTTGCTGTGGAACCCGTGGAAGTGGAACAGGCTATCAACCGGTTAAAGCAAGGCAAGGCCGCCGGGACAGACGGGACTCACCCCGCCGTCCTACTTCCGTTAGCAACAATGGTGTCCGGGGAGCTAGCTCACTTGTTCACCAGGTCACTAGCCTAGGCTAGTTTGCCTTCTGACCGGTTAAAAACCAAAGTGGTGCCCATCTACAAGGGAGGCAAGGGAGAATATGCATTTAACTACAGGCCCGTTAGCCTGCTGTCGGTGGTACTAGAAGTACTCGAGGGCATCTTTAGAGACTAGGTCACAGGACATGTTGAATACCACAGGATGACTTCCGTTAGGCAAAATGGATTTGTAAAGAGAGCGTGTCTCACGAATCTCTTATAGTTTCTGGATGAAGTGAACGGCAGACTGGACAAAGGCGAGCAAGCTGAAGTGTTATCTGGGTTCCTTGAAGGCCTTCGACTCGGTAAACTACAGACTGCTGCCGCACAAAATGCAGGGCATGAGGATTGTAAAGGGGATGCTGAAGTGAATTAGAGCATGCCTCACTGGTAGGTCGTTCCAAGTTCGGGTTGAGGATACAGCATCCAGCACAGCTTGGTCAGGCAGTAGGGTGCTGCAGGGGTCAGTGTTGGGGCTCCTATTGTCCTTGATCTATATAAATGACCTGGTCAACACCTTGAGGTGTCCTGCTTTCCTATTAGCGGATGAACTCAAGATTGTGGGGAAATCATCTTCGAACTGGATACAGGAAGACCTTATAAGAATACGGGAGTGGACAGAATCGTGGGGGCTCCGTTCGAACCGAGATAAGTGCAGAGAGCTGCCCCATAGCGGGGGGGGGGCAGGAGAGATTCGGCGGTTCGATGAAGGAGTACTCAGGATAACTGAGGCCACTGAGGTCATGAAAGATCTTCGCGTTCAAATGTAAGAAACGCTTCAGTCCATCAAGCAGTGCCCCGAGGCAGCAGCGAAGGGTAATAGGTCTGTATATGACGTTCGACAGCGGCTGGTGAACGTGTCTCCTATTGGGTCTAGCAACGAAATACCAACGATATCCCCTCTATCGGACGAATTGAAAAGGCGCAAATCGGTTTACAGATGCAAGGCGTATTCTATATATCGTGGCACGAAAACAGTACCGATACGAGAGACACACCGAACGGAAAACCAAACGAAACGCAACGGCTGTGCAGAAATCGAACCGCGAGCGTGTACAATCGGCGAACGACCGAAAGTGAAAGTGATTTAGAACGAGGTCGACAGAAACCTCGGAAAAGTCAGTCCAGTAAAACGTACGCAACCGGACAACACTATGAGGTCAATGTCAAACGTCGGAAAAGATCGTAAAGAAAATAGATCCAAAATGGTGTCCAGAAAACAGTCATTTTCTCAGAACGATCGAGGTCACTACAGGTCCATGTTTCAACTGTGTCGGACTGTCACATCTCGGGATGCCAAAAAATATTGCGGCCTTACAAAACGCAAGTGCGCCCCTACTGGAATACTGCGTCCGGGCCTGAACACCGAAACGAGTCAGGGACAAGCAGCCGTTGGAAACCGTCCGGAGACGGTTTACTGAGATGAATAATGGGTTGAGGGACAAGACATACAAAGAACGCCTCAGAGAACTCGACCTGTTCTAGCTTCATAGGCTACGCCTGAGGAGGATCTGATAGAGGCTTTCAAACAGTTCCACGGGGTATCCGAAACCGACAGACCGTTATTAGTTCTAAACAAGAACCCAACTATCAAGGACATGAACACAAACTGATGAAACCCAGGGTCACCAGAAGCAATAGAGCAAATTTCTTCCCATGTGGCGGCAACAAATGGCGTCGTCATGTTTTAACGATGGCTGAATGACTGCTGGGACGAGGTTTTCCCGGACTGTGACTAGCTAATCGTGCATACTCTCAGGTCACACCTTTCTCATTCACTCCCTTCTTTTCTGAGACACGATAAGTGTTTCCAGTCACACGATAAAATACAGCAAACTGCAGCCCTTTTATTTATCCAGTCATCCTCACGTGAGATTCTCGAGGGTAAGCACGGAAGCTAGTTGAGACAGTGAACCTGTATATCCAGCTCGACTGCTGGTTCTTCGAGAGCGCACCTGCTGTTCATTCTCGTCCTTGCAGTCCACCACTCAACAATCACAACATTCGGACTACATGGCAGCCGGCGCACCGTGGGAGCATTGCAGCCCTCGAGTGCAAGAACCTGGACGTACACTGACCAAGACCACAGGTCCTATGACCTGATCATCACCTGGTTATCACCAGTGACCGGGTCCTAATAGATGTGGTGCATTACTTGCCGCCCCTCGGCAAAAGTGATCACATTCTCATTGGATTCGATTATATCGTGAAATGGCCTCCTCTTCCCTCAGAAACTAAAATTTTGAGATCCTTCAAGAGTACCAATTTTGACCAAGTCTGTGCATTTTTTCGCTCCCAGCTAAATTTAACTGACCCAGGTAACTCTGCGGATGAAATGGCAGAGAATCTCAGAGAGTTAATCTCCTTAGCTGATAGGCATTTTGTCCCCAGAATTCGTCGCCCACAGACCGCTAAGCGACCCCTCTCTCGAGACGAACGCTCACGCCTCTTTGCAAGATATAAAGCCACAGGCCTTGCCCGTGATGCAGAAGACTTCAGGATCATATGGAACATATGCAAAGACAAGATTAGGTCCTACCATATTGCAGTCCAACGATCTGTACTTGATCGAGCACGGACCAGTAAGGCATTTTTCTTTCAGTACATGCGCCGTCTTAGGGGTACAGCTCCGACGCCATTAGCTCTCAAAGATAGTGCCGGATCTCCAATCACTTCCCCTAGCCAAGTAGCCGAGGCATTCAGCTCCTACTTCCGTACAATTTTTAGCTCCATACCCATATCATCCCACCCTACCATGCACCCGTTATCTCTGACCACTACCCTTAACCGCGTCACTATTCCCATTGGTGCAGTCGCTCAAGGTTTCCGACGGCTCAACCAATATTGCTCTATGGGTCCTGACCCAATCCACCCCCGTATTCTCAAGGAAGCCGCGGATACATTAGCTGCTCCTTATGCCTCGCTTTTTCAGCAATGCGTTGACGATGGAGTTTTCCCCGGTAACTGGAAAAAAGCAGTGATCGCACCCATCTATAAGAAGGGTAGTAGACATCTTGCTTCTAGTTGCAGACCCATAAGCCTCACTAGCATCCGCAGCAAACGTTTTGAAGGAATTCTTAAGAGTGAGATTCTTTCCCATCTTCATAGAAATAAGATCCTCTCCCCGTCCCAACATGGGTTTCTTCCTGGCAGGTCATGCATCACCAATATGCTTACTGTCATGGATAGTCTAACGAAAGCCTATGATGACGGCCAGCTCTCACACGCTGTATTCATCGATTTTGCTAAGGCCTTCGATAAGGTCCCACATGCCCCTCTTCTTTATAAGCTGCAGACATACGGGATCACAGGCTCCATGTTGGCCATCCTACGTAGCTTCCTTACCGATCGCACCTTTGTGGTTAAAGTCGGGAATGTTTTGTCTCAACCCTCCCCAGTAACAACTGGGGTCCCCCAAGGGTCAATCTTAGGTCCTCTTGTTTTCCTGATCTATATAAACGATCTTCCGACAGCCCTTCCTGCGAACATTGCCATGTACGCAGATGATGTAACCCTCTGGAGTTCAAGCGTTGAAGACCTGCAAGTTGCAGTTGATGAAACAAAACGCTGGTCCGAGGATTGGAACCTCCCAGTTAATGATGACAAATGCGTGAGCATGTCTTTCGGCAGAGAGACTGGTCACACGTTTTCCATTAATGGAGCAACCACACTGCCAAGGGTTGACCGACACAAGGTGCTCGGTTTCTGGTTAGATTGTAACTTATCCTTCCCTCATCATCACGAACTTGCGAGCAAGTCTGCCTTTCGAGTCCTAAACATGATTCGAAGGTCCTTCCCGCGCATATCTAAGGATGATTTCCCCATAATTTTCGGCACTTATATCCGACCTCTGCTGGAGTACAGTAGTCAGATAGTGCACTCTGGTATTGTCCGAGACCGTGAGATCCTAGAAAGAGTTCAGCGGGCCTCCACCAAGGCAGTAAGGGGTCTATCCCGTCTACCTTATCCCGTCCGCCTCTCACTCCTCAACCTCTATCCCCTTGACGTAAGACGCGTAAGAGGTGATCTGTTTTTGATGTTCCACCTTTTTGAAACAGGTCAAAGCGATTGCTTCTTCTCCGTCTGTCCAGCCTCTTCTCTCCGTGGTCACAGCAGAAAGGTTTTCAAACCGAGGCCACGCACTTCACTAAGGATAAACATTTTTAGCTATAGGGTTATTACTACGTGGAATGCACTTCCGGAAGATATTGTTCTCTCGCAGAACAAAACTATCTTCAAGAAAAAGCTAGACCTCTACCTGGGTCTCTCCCAATAATTCCCTTTGTCAAAAACAAACAAACAAAATAGTTGTCTTTTATCGCATATATGTTCATGAATGCCGCACCCCCACTTAGCTTAAGGCACTGTCCACAATGTGACACTGCATGAGGTTATGTGTATCTTGTTTTCGCTGCCACCCCCGCCCCAGCTTCTTTTTACTCTCGTTTCAGCTCGGTGAATCCGACAGAAGATCAAAGATTTCCTCAAGAACCGGGACAATTGGGCTCAAAGCCTCGAACCTGTGTAGTACTTCAAGACTTCAAGACACATCTGATCTGAACTGAAATTACGGCGCGGCTTTTGCGTTGTTACGTCGCTTTTGTGGGTGAATGAATGAGGATAGTTTGAAGGAGTCAGAGGGCGATATCGAGGATAACCTAGCAAAGTAAATCGTTTCCAATGGTTGAGTAAATGCAAATGAATGTAGATGTGACGAAAGTTTGCTTCAAACGACAGAATTCGCCGCATTATGCTCGTTCATCCATCATTTTGGCACGGAACTAGGAATCTACCTGACGTTTCCGCAGCTGGAACAATTTCTAAGTTTGGGAAACAGCGGTGAGTGAACGTTTTCCATAATGTTCCATTTAATTTGTAACGATGGTTCAGGAATATCTTGTTTTTATCGTTTGCTTCTGTCTAAAAGTTTGAAGATGAGGACATCTTTGTATTCGACATTGTACCTCGTATCATGCTCATACCTCGCTTATTCGTTAGCAGATAATATCGTATGTCTAGTATAGTACTCCTGGTGTATTTCGGCGGTCCGGGTCTCAGTAAGCCCAAACGCAGTCCGCCAAACGTCCCTAGTTAGTTTTGTCCAAATAATTGCCTTGTTTTTAAGCGAATTTTTTGCCAACATAAATGACATTAGGTAACGACGATATCCACGACACAATCAAGACGGCGGTTGCACACCTCCAACAGAAGTTTTCTATTATGAATAAACTAGGATTTAATTCACAGTGAAAGTTAAACCACAGTCCGTTAACGCAAAGCCGCTGTGACTTCCCCTATTTATTCTTTACGTTCGTCACGAAACGTGTGTGAATTAGTGTGTTCTGTTGGAAAGGGCGAACGTGTATCTTAGGCAACTGATTATGGTGTTGTTTCCAAAAGGCTGGACAAGTTTGTTTGTCCCGTCAGTCATCACGCTTTACTGATCCCCAGGTAGACAAAATTTGCGGCAGTTAATTAACCATCGCCCTTCAACTCTCATGGTGTACATATGCTTGCGTGCACTATGTCCATGATTGTTATACACTTCTCGGAGAGTTAATGGTCTGGGTATCGACTGAGTATAATAATTACTCGTCATCGGAAGCCGGATGTCATTTTTTCCGGCGAATGTATCTGTAGTGACCAAGTACCACCGTTATGGGGCTCGCGTGGAACACGTTCAAGCTAAATGTAAGAAACCAAATTTGGTGATCTGTTGCACAAAGAAACCGTTGTTACCTAGTTTGCGCTGCTGATTCATTAATAGTATGCCCCCTCGCCTTTGCGAATCGTCGATTGTTCCTTAAATCGAGGTACCCATTATTACGCTTGGTGTGTCACCACCATACAATGATTCGCCACAGGAACGTCCAAGCATAACGCCGGATTCCGGTCAGATGGCGGTTTCATCTATCAAATCTTCGGTCTACGTCCAGTGCGGGGAGAATGTCCTGCACGTTATCGTCCTCCAGTCGGCCAATGCTGATAGATTTCATCTCTGCGCGAACCACTGGTTGTTTCTGTCAGATGAAGCTCATGATACAGCCTGCAGTGCACACTAACGTATTGATCCAAAACTACAGATTCAATGACGGAGGTAGATCTCATTGCGAAAAAATACCACCGGCGTGGTTCTGATAAGAGCCACAGATCTTGTAGTTGACTTCGATCATATTCGGTTGCTGACCCGGTTTGTACTTCAGTTCACTGGTCGACGACGCAGATATCCGGCTTGAATGACTGTGCACTGTTTATCTAATCCAAAATTCGCTTCGGGGATTGGTTGCCAATTAGGTTGCTGGTTGCTAATTGGCGTTATCGGGTTACGCTAAGAAACAATGCGCCATGATCCTACAAGTGAACTTCGCTTGTGGCACTAGTCTGGTAGAGTTCATCATGCACACAGAAAGTGTCAAGTTCACACCCTGAATTGAGCAGCCGAGGACTCTATTTTCAGCGCCGGATTGCGATTAGTCTATGGTGGTCAGAATAATATCTCTACGATATTTCCCCGTCTCTGGGTTCTTACTTTCTTTAGCTGTGAAAGCCATCATTTGTAGATCAATTTCGAGCAGTTCACAGCTCAGTAAAGATGAATCTATTATCGATGTAATATGACCATATAATAACTAATTCGGTTGCAGCGATCCACACTTTTCTCACGAGTAGTTTCGTATTTCAACGGTCGATCACCAGAGGAAAACAAGAGGCAATACCATTTTGGAGGCTTCAGTCGGCTAATCAATTGGACATACAACTGAAATGAGGAAACTAACCGAGGGGTTATTTCTTTGTGAAAAAGAAGTGTTTTCAATACCTGTAAACGATTTAAAGTCTGACATTCTCCCACTCACGTGATTGTGTTTGTTTAGAATCTAGCAAATACCATGTAAGCAACAGTGTTGAGGACGTGATGGTGATTTCCAAGGTTGCGATTTAGCACATAACCGTTATCCTGCCGAGAGTGGGAAAACCATATGTTAATCTTCAGTGCTCTGCAAAGAGTACGACTGAACTCTTTTGTTGCTCCAGTGATGTATCCAACGTATCAGACCTGTTTTCAGTGCCTTTTCCGACCTGGTTCCCATCTGCCTCATGTATTGGAGTTATGGCGAACCGTGATATTCAGAAGCTTACATCTCCACTGGATGCGTACAACACGTCGTTTCAGGTTGCGGCACATTACAAAGGTCTTCTTTTGTGACAAGAGCCCAATGTCCTACGGAGACGGTTTCGTCAACTTCCGGGAAGCACCACCCGGACGTGGCTCGGATTGTAATCCAAAAGCTGAACATCGTCTACGACCGGGTCACACTTCAATGACCGTTGTTTTCGTCGAAGCAAACCACGGTTAGAATTCAACAGCCAGCTCGGTGAGAAGATTCCCGATTGACTTCCGCGTTGTTGTGAAACATACGCTCCTGTTAGAGTCTCTGGTTAGTTTTGGTAGTAAAGAACTGATCAGATAAAGAGCACCAAGGAGAACCTCCCAACGACATCCGTCCGATTTCTGAGACTTGAGTGCCAGCGTTATCACTTGCCGTGGTGTGCCTTTTATATGCACGATTTTACCATTAGTTTATGTGCTGTAAGCAGTGGTTCCATTGGTTGCAACTCTCTTGCTATGAAGAGAGAGGGAGAGTTTCTGAGCTCCGCATACATGAACGAAGATCCCCGTTCTTAATGGATGTAAGCAGAAAGTTCAAAGGTTGGAAGTAAATGCCAGACACACTTCATAACGGTGGGCGATGAAGAGTCTGTGCATTCAAAGGCGAAAGTAAATCGAGAGCAGTTGCCAATTGGTGGGTCAAGATAGCCGAAGAAATGAAAGTAGAAGCTGCTTCAGGTAACAGTCAAAGACCGTTCAGACTTGTTCGCGGCACCGGCAGACAGCGAACCCCGGATAGTGAAAGGATATGCGATAGAAATGGAGAGTCTACTCATGGCAAACAGCAAAGGCTCGACCGTTGGAGCGAATACTTCAAGGGGCAGTTTAACTGGTCGCGTGCTAATGTAGTTACTCCGACGGCAGTAACTGTGATTCTTTGGGGAGTATCATTTGAGCCCCCATCGGAGGTGGAAGTAGGGTCGAGCATTCGATCACTGAAGCGAGGAAAAGCGGCCGCTCCTGACGAACTCCCTCCAGTCCCTTTCAAAATAGGCGATGATTTGTTGATAAAATCACTTACCACCTTGCTCCGTGACGTTTGGAACGAGGAACGTATTCCCCTAGTATAGTAAGAGTCATTGATTGTACCCACCTTCAAGAAAGTACTTAACTACTACGATTATCATCGTGAGATTAGCTTTATTCCGATAGTCTCCAAGGTACTAGCCTCGATTTGCTGCGCCGTGTGACACCGGCTCGCGAAAGGAACGCCCGCGAACAACACGCCGGATTCCGCCCATCCTCAGGATCCATCGGCCAGATTTCTGCTCTTCGTCAATTAGTTGAGACGCTCTACAGGCACACCGTCGACCAACAGTAGTGGCTTTCCTTGGCTTGAAAGGCACCTTCGATCCAGTTGACAGAACGGCACTATTCACTGCTCTTCATCAAAAAGGTGTACCAAAGAAGTTCGTGAATCTACTGAGGTCAACGTACTCTCATACTTCTGGCCGCGCAAGGGTTTACGGTGAACTATCCAGTCGGTTCGAAACGACCAACGGTGTTTGACAAGGATATCCCATTTCTCCATTCTTGTTCAACTTCGTCATGGACAGGATAATGGAGGATGCATTGCGAAGCCTCCAATATGTGGGCATCGAACTAGGAAATAGTGGAAAACTGTGTGACCTAGATTACGCAGACAACCTTGTCTGATTATTCGAATGCACGGATCATGAGTGGTGCGCGCTAGATAGACTCGCAAAAGCTTTACTTTTACTCGGCATGCACTTTGAGCCTTCAAAGTGTAAAGTGGTGTTGCAAGACTGGACGTCGGCGATTCCGAGCTTGATGCTCGATGG
Source organism: Fasciola hepatica (assembly GCA_948099385.1). Classification (NCBI taxonomy): domain Eukaryota; kingdom Metazoa; phylum Platyhelminthes; class Trematoda; order Plagiorchiida; family Fasciolidae; genus Fasciola; species Fasciola hepatica. The sequence goes on along the minus strand of CANUEZ040000043.1, from coordinate 29,924,465 downwards.
GAGATGCTGGAAATTTCGGACTGCTTCAGTTACCTCGGCAGTAGCGTGATGACGGATAAGAGTACGGTGGTAGAGGTAAGCACGCGTATATCCAAGGCTCGAACAGCGTGCATTGGACTGAAACACTTGTGGCGACGACCTAATATTTCGCTGAAGTTGAAAGGTCGTGTGTACTGTGCCGTGATGCGTTCAGTTTTGTTGTATGGTTGCGAGACCTGGGGTCTGTGTGCGAAAGATATTCGTCGTCTTGAGGTTTTCAACCATTGATGTTTTTTTAGCATCACTAAGACTGGATGGAATAACCGAGTAAGCAATGCTGAGGTCAGAACTCGAGTATTGCTTACTAATTCAGAAAATGTTCTATCACAACGTATCCAGTTGTGTAGACATCGTTGGTTGGTGCACGTTCCATGTATGTCGATCACATCTCTACCGTACCGTGCCCTATTTTCCGTTCCTCCTCAGGAGTGAAAGAAACCACGGAGGTCAACAGATGACTTGGCAAAGGGCAATGAGAAAATGTACAGCAAACTTAGGAAAAGTAGGTGCCTAATGTCTTCGTGGTTGGGGTCCAGAAGATCTGCCTACCAGTTGACTGGAGACACTGGAGGATATGGCAGCGAGCCGTGTTGTCACCTCTTGTCGAATCAGAATGGTTGATCGATGTGTGTTTGTACAGTTAGACTGTGTATTCCGTGTACTGGCTGATAGGGCGTTCTTCCCTTCTCCCATCTGTGTAGGTCCACTCCCTGTCGATCTTGCATATTCATACTTTCTACCTCTACGTGCAAGATGGTGAGAAAAACAGTGGTCAGTGGGGCTTGTCCTGCTGTTTAACGCTGTACGACGACAGCGACAATGATAATGATGATAAAACTGCTTCAAGCATGAGAGCTGAACGTGCACTACTAGACTGGATTCCAGACAGGAGTCGTTTGTGTGTAGTTCCGCTGAACGATTCTGTTCCTGTCAACAACAACAAACTGAAGTGCGGATGCTTGTTCGTCGTGTCCGCGTATGCGCCCACTGACTACAGTTCATCTGAAACCAAGGCCGAATCCTATCATGATTTGTCTCAACTGCTTCAAAGCGTTCGTTCAAGAGACACAGTGGTCATTGCTGGAGATCTCAACGCCCAAGTTTGCCGTTTGGGAGATTCCGAAAGGCACATCGGAAACCCGTTTCTTATCCCAGCCGGTCGTACCGACAGCGGTGGTCGTCGTCATTCAGCGGTGCTCCGACCACATTTTGTTTCTGGCCAGTACGAACTGCTATCATAAGAAACGGCATAGACTCACATGGCATCCTTCTACGTCTTCACAATGTTGGATTCAGATCGATCATGTGATTTGTCACCACTGGCGTGGATTAATCAAAGATTGTCGTTCATTTTCGCCTAAGCCCGTGTATGCAGATCACGCCTTGGTACTTGTTCGCCTTTGTTTACGTCTTGTTTGCAGTCGCACCAACGTAAATGACACCCGCCCTCGCAGTTGTTTCTAGACATTAACCGACGATCTGCCTTTCCAGCAAAGCTGTCTACACGGTTATCGAACCAGCCGGATGTCCAAGATCCAGATGAACGCTGACGACAGATCAAGGAAACTCTGTATGTCGCTTGGTATGCCACCCAGGACTCTGGTTCAAGTAGGTTTCGCAAACAGTGGATATCTACGACATCAGTTGCTCTGTAAGATGCTCGCAGATCCGTCCTTCCGGACGCCACATTCAATAAAGTGCGCAAAGCCCCGAGACGCCAACTGATTGGGAGCCTGAGGAATGACTGCGAGCAGTGGCGGATTGCGAAATGTAGGGAAATGGAAAAGGCTGCGTCTATTGGTAATACTCGCAACCTTTACCGTTTGATTAGCAGTACCGGTCCCTGGTAGCCTGATGTAAGTGAGTTAATCAAGAAATCCGACGACTCACCGGTTCATTATCAGGGACGTCGTGTGGACCATTGGGCGGTGCACTTTGAGGAACAATTCAGTCGGCCCATCCCTGCAGTGGACCTCCTGAATATACCCGCTAGAGGAACGATGTAAGCAGATATCACTCCTCTGTCAGAAATGGAGATTATCCGGGTGATAGGTTACTCGAAAAGGTACAAAGCCGCTTGAGCGGATGGGTTTTTCGATTTTTTTCAGAGATGGTGGCGAAGCCTTGGTTCCCGAGTTAACAAAGCTTCTCCGGGTAATCTGGGTTAGTGAGCAGGTTCCCAGGGAATGGTGTGAATCGGTGTTTGTGCCGGTTTAAAAGAAAGGTGACAGGTTCTCTTGTGAAAACCACAGAGGAATAAGCTCGGGATTATTCGTCACCGATTAGCCAGCTCCAGTGAAATGTGTACGCGTGAGAATCAAGCCGGTTTTAGACACGTTTTTCACCCTGCGACAGGTATTAGAACATAGACACACCTTCTGTGGGCTAGCTATCGGTCTTTCTTGGTCTAAAAGCGGTGTTCGATTCAGTCGACCTGCACGGTTCTTTATCGTTGCCTCTCATTGAAAGGTGTGCCAGAGATAATTTCTCTTTTCCAATGCTGGTATGCGAACAACCAAGGCCGATTTTGTGCTTACGGCGATCTTTCACCCTACTTAGCCGCAAAAAGTGGTGTTTGTCAGGGTTGTCGTCTTTCGCCCTTCCTTTTCAATTTTGTAATTGAACTGATTCTGGAGATAGTCCTATCGTCGTGTGAGAATAGCAACATCGTTCTTTGCTCAGGCATTATACTGTCTGACTGGGAATAAGCGGATGAAATTGTTCTTCTGAGTGAAGATCTAGATAAGTTCCAAGCTCTTTTAGATAGTCCAAACAACGGCGTAGCAATGTTTGGAATGCGTTTTGCGCCTTCAAAGTGTAAAATGCTGCCGCAGAATTGGGTTGGCGCTACACTAAACCTCTTTTTGGCAAAGGAAGCTCCAGCTAAAGTGAACAAACTTTGTTACCGGGGCAGTTACATTTCATCGGGTGGACAGATATCGAATGAAATGCCATCGCGTATATAGAAGGCGCGTTTGGCTTTTACCAACCTCAACCGTTTATGATGCCGGCGTGATGTCCGACTGTTTGTTAGTGGTGGTGGTTAGTGCGGTGGTTAGGTCTGTTCTTTTATGCGGTTCATAAACATGGCTATCAAGGGTAGAAGATGGACGAAGACTGTCGGTGTTCGAGCATCGATGTCTCCGTAGAATTAGGTGAATGTGGTGGGAACGCCGTATCAGCAGCGCTGAGGTTAGACGTAATGTGTTGGGATCCAGAGGTCAGTCTGTGGATCAAGTACTGCATCTAAACAGGTTAAGGTGGTTGGGACATGTGGTACGAATGCCCACCGACAGACTTCCTCGTAATGTGCTGTTCTCCGAGGCAGGTAGTGATTGGAAGGTAGGTTGAGGTGGTCAGTGCGTGACATGACAGAAAGGTATGAAAACCTTGACCGGTGAACTTGGCCAAGTAGGACGTGTTAGACCTGCAGATTGGTGTCCACGTGATCTGCCTACCCAATAGTTGGAGTCATCGAGTGATACGGCTAGGTGTCGCGTCCAGTGGCGTAGTTGCATTCGGATTCTTTTCATGTCCTCTTGATTTCCGCTTGGTACTTTGACTTTTGGATCTTTTTCACTTTGTGTTTCTTTTCTTTCTGTCACTGACTTGAAAATGCTGGAAGGTTACAACCGAAACTACAGCACAGAATTGCAAGGTTGATAATTATAAGAACTGATCCTAACTTGGTTTAAAAACGGCAGAGAGTGCCTGCTTAAGCTTTTGCTAACGTGCATTCCAATCGTTTACCTCCAGCCGCATCAGTAACCGCGTAGACAACTCCACTGGAAAAGCAGATCGTCGGTTAATGTCTAGAAACAACTGCGAGGGCGGGTGTCATTTACGTTGGTGCGACTGCAAACAAGACGTAAACAAAGGCGAACAAGTACCAAGGCGTGATCTGCATACACGGGCTTAGGCGAAAATGAACGACAATCTTTGATTAATCCACGCCAGTGGTGACAAATCACATGATCGATCTGAATCCAACATTGTGAAGACGTAGAAGGATGCCATGTGAGTCTATGCCGTTTCTTATAATAGCAGTTCGTACTGGCCAGAACGAACATTTGGACGGGGCAGCGTTCTTTGTGCAGAGGGCTGCCCAGTTTTTTCGGGTGATAACTGCTCAGTGAAGATCGACGAGGTCTCACGCCGTGGAGGGGAATCTTAAGCACACTGTCACGTCCATCTAGTAGAGGTTTTCAGACCGGTGAACTGTTTCTCTCAGTCTTTATTCGCTGGAGTGTCCTCTACAAGGGTATAGCACTTAGAACCAGATATCGCCCTAAATTTGGTTCAGTGACTCATTTACTTTACTTTACTGTGACTGGCTCCTTGGATAAGATAAGCCGGCTCCATGAATGTCTCTGATCGTGGCTGATGATGCTAGGCGGTTGGTAGCAAAATCCTTGCAGATGTCAATCCAGTTCGATTTCCATTGGGGAATGCCGTATACCATACGAAGGCTAAGTTGGTTTGTCTTCGAAAACGGTGTCCGGTCATGTCTTCACTGGTTTTTCTCGTCGGAGACGGCAGTCTGGGCATTTAGGTGGTGCCAGAACATTGGTGGTTAGAGCGTGGTAAGGTTTACGGAATACCTTATCAAACCACTGCAGTCAGCGGAGTTGTACGCGTTCTATAAGATGTACGATGCGGCAGCGACTTCGAATATTTTCGTCGGAGATTCTGTCACTCCACCTTACTTTTAAAATAAATCTTCCACACCAATGACCAAAAATATCTAGTCACCTGATATCCTCAGCTCCTAATGGTCAAGTTTCGCAATCATATATTAAGATTATTCGCACTGTGGCATTAAATACCGTGAGCTTGATCTAAGGACTAGTCTCGTTCCGTCGCCACAGGGTGTTTCGGAGCTGTAGAAACGCGATTCGGGCCACTTCAATACTCCGTTTGACATCAGGGACTTGTCCTTTTTGCAGGATCGTGAAGCCAAGATACTTAAGCTCTGAAACAGTTTCTGTTGATTGACCATTCAGCTGTAGAACTCGGTTTGCATGGCCGATGGGTATTATGGGCGTCTTGGGTCTGCTAGTACTGATCTCGAGGCTAATCTCTGAAGAATCTACCCAATCAAGGGCCGCTTGCGAGGTAGTCAGGTCCTCTTCGAACACCACTCCGTCGTCTGCAAGTTCAAGATCCGTAATGCTGCAGCCCAAGGAAACTGGAACGCCCTGATAACTGTCCGTTGCGCGTTGCCTACGTAATCCACAGCGAAGTTGAATAGAACTGAAGATAACGGGCACCCTTGTCGTACTATGACTTCAATTCGAATGGTCGAGACTCCTCTCCGTACACTTGAACACGTTCTTTTTTTCCAGCATAATACGACTTTATCAGATAGATCAACGGTGACAGGGCAGTGGAATTTGTATCGGCGTTCCAGAATCCTCCGGAGATGAATATTTGGTCTTCGCTTCCACTGCCTAGACGGTAACCTCCCTTATTTGGCCGAGTACTTGCATGTTTCGATTCAGCGCGAGCTGGGCGAACGCGGTTGCTACCACGTCTAGTAGACTGGTGCCGCGGTAGTTTCCACACACCGTTTTGTCACTTTTTCTAGAAATGCAAGCAGAACCGAGGTGTTCCAATCGGATGAACATTTTCCGATCTTCCAAATCAAGCGAAATAGAATGCAAAGTAGTTCGGTGACCACCGGAAGGCACGTCTTGTTGATTTCCGCAGGGATTCCGTCTTCACCGGGGGACTTGCCAGAAGTTAAACGGTCGATCGTATTAACTATCTCCTCTAGTGACGAAGAAACACAGTTGATGCTGTATGGGGAGCTGAAGTCCAGTCTATATCTATCGGTCAATCTAGTGGGCGATTGAGGAGCAGGCTGAAATGTTCTACCCATCTAGTTATTTTACCATCCATATCAGGAATGAGTACACCAGCGGAATCGCGCAAAATAGGTTGAACGGACTATCTTTTATCTGGAGTCGATCGTATGAAGCGAAAGAGATTTGTGAAGTGACAAACATTGGCTACAGTTTCCATCTTTTTGCGACTTCGTGCTTGTAGTTGAGTCGATCTTTCTTTGCGAAGTGGGTTGTCTATCGTCTGAGGGGTTGGTATTCAGGACGGCCAGATAAACGGCCATCCTTGGCCACGGTAGAGAGACGGACAGTGTCCACAGACATCCGCTCTTTATAGCTGCATGTCGTGAATCCTGATTAGCCCATTGCGCCTGGATGTGCCGCTACTTTCACTTTAGCCCACAGAAGGTCGACTGAGGCTGTCGTATGGTGTGACGTGGACGCACCCGTTGGTAACCGCAGTTCAATCTCTTTCATCAGAGCTTCCGTCCTCTCCCGAGACTTTAGCAATTCTACGTTGAGGCACTTCGGATGAGTTGTCTTTATTCGAGTCGTTAGTCGAAGTTGAAGCTTCGCGCGTACCAGCACGTGATCTGATCCTCCCTTGTTGTATGCCTCAGAGCCGCGGTACGACCTGCAGTCTTCTATTGACAAGATCCATCGTGACCGGATTAGCACGCGATCAGTTTGATGAGCTGTTCTACCACCATTGGAATACCATATGAGATGCCTTCTGGGGCGCTGAAACTGTGTCGGTTATGCACAACCGGTTAAAATCGGAGAAATTGACTACCCTATCGTTGTTTTCATCGCGCTGGCCCAGGCCGAACTTCGCGAGAATGTGAAGGGACGTGACATCTTGCGCACCTTTCCGAGCGTTCCGGTCACGCGCTATGATGAGCATATCCCTTTTGGGAATGCGATTCACCACCGTTTGAAGACTGTCATAGAATTCGTCCTTTGCACTACTATCGAATGGCAGGGTTGGGCGTGGATCGCAACCACAGTAAGGTTGACCGGTTGACCTTTAGGACACGCCACTGCGATTCTTGATGATATTGGTTCTCAAGAGAGCAGAGCGGAATTGGCGCCCAGCTACTGGTACTTCTTGCTGTCCAGGTGTTTCTGGGCCCATGTGATAAAACCAATAATGGCTATCTGCACCGGGAACCTTATTGTTACGAAAGCCGGTAACGCCTAGCTTAACTTCGGATAAGCAGACAGTGTCCACTTGATAGTCGTGTAGTGTGTGCATAGTCACTACCTAACTTCCAATGTCCGTGAGAGTTCTCACGTTCCAGCATCCTATAAGACATCTATTTCGGAGGTAAAGAGGTCCAATTCGCATTCTTGACACCGCAGTCACTGGAGGAGCGTAGGGCGTGTCGCTTCCCGGGGACACCGTAGCATGGGTAATGCAGTGTGTAGGAGACACTCATAACCAAGTTTTGTCGGTCTTCGGTACAAGGGACGTCCCCAGCGTCACGGCTTTTTTCGGGGGCGCACCTCCAGCGTTTGCTCAAGCAAGTGCGGACTGCAAGACAGCCAGCGTGTTGATGCATGGTAGCCAGTGGTTACCTAGAAGCTCGTTCGCCATTTGAATGAATTGAGTCTAACCCAGGGGTCCATGCAGCCCTAATAATTGGACGGATTTCCTCCATAGCCGTTGGACTATGCAGTAAATCTTGTCCGCCTATTCAGGAATAACTGTCTGTTCATGCCGACCACCCTCACCGAGGTTTGTAGACCTCGGTTGCCCTAAATCTGGTTTAGCCTGCTTGTCGAGTGGTTTGCTGGGTCGTGGCCGCTTATACATGCTCCAGCTTCTTGGTGTCACAAGTGAAAGTTAGGTACCTGATGGAAACCAAAGAGACGGAAGATACCCCAAGGACACGACGGTCTACCGTCTCAGAGGTCCTACTCCTGTCAAATACCTCATACGCCCAGTTCAGAGAATGGGGTTGGTTGCATCTCCAGCTTGAGAAAATCACCCTATGTAGCTCTTTGGGCTGTAGAGGCAAGCAAACCGTCACAACTCGCCAAGGCGCAGTCTGGTCGTGATAACCCAGATCATAAGTTTTATTCGCCTAACCAATTTAGCATAGACGCCAAATAAGGAAATGTAGATGTTCGGAAGTGCGCTATGCCGTCAGAAAGTAATATGAAGTATGCACACCGCAAGCAAATTTTGCTGTATTTCATCGGTTGTAAGTTTATGCGTTCCATTATGCACTACAAGAACAACGATTTGTTCACAATTGGCCTAAATTCAGCGGCAGAGGGATTTTTTAGATTGTTTCAAGTGTAACCACAGTGCCCCACTCACCGTCTGAGAGCGTATCATGTTCGGTTCGAATCTACACTATACAGTTGCTTTATTCGGAAAGTTACCGCGGAAACTAACGAACCATTGTATGGTCCATGCAGATTGATTGCGTGATACTAATCTTTCTCTTTGTTGTCGATTGATTCATGATATAAAACTACTTATCCTTGTTGAAGACAAATAAGTAGCTGCGGATTTTAGTGTCTTCAAGTTTGTAATAACCGTACTTGCTGTGGACTGGTTTATCACCTGATTCTTCAATGTAACTGATGCCATTGTGTACTGTGCAATCTAAATGTTATTGCTGGTAGTAGTAGTTGGCTGAGTGTTGTGATTTGCATATTGTTGGTTTAGTCGGTTAAACTTGGTTGCAGTTGTCCTCAGTTTCAGTTTATTCAACCATTAACCTCGCACTACTGTGCTCTGGTTTCGGTTGTGACCTTCCAACATCGTCCAGTAAACGGCGGAAGTAGTAGAAGCGTAGTGATAAAGATCCAAAAGTCAAAGTACCAAGCGAAAATCAAGAGGACATGAAAAGAGTCCGAATGCAACTACGCCACTGGACGCGACACCTAGCCGTATCACTCGATGACTCCAACTATTGGGTAGGCAGATCACGTGGACACCAATCTGCAGGTCTAACACGTCCTACTTGGCCAAGTTCACTGGTCAAGGTTTTCATATCTTTCTGTCATGTCACGCACTGACCACCTCAACCTACTTTCCAATCACTACCTGCCTCGGAGAACAGCACATTCCGAGGAAGTCTGTCGGTGGGCATTCGTACCACATATCCCAACCACCTTAACCTGTTTGGATTCAATTGTCTTTACTCTGAGACAAACCGAAGAACTCGTACCACACTGCATTCATTGGCTGTTCCACCCGCACACTTCCCAGGTTTGGGATAGCATTGGCTAGTGGCCTAGTCGCGGGTGCTTTTTATTGCGTGCGTGCACATGAGCGCATGATATGAAACGGCTACTGCACTGTGTAACACTCTGTTCGTGTTATTCTGTTTTCAGCGTTTTGCTACCGACTGATATTTTAGTAGTCAGGCTCTGTGACTAGAATACACGTTTCCTTCAATCTTATTAGTCAGTTCTGATCTTTGCTCTGACTGGTCGGCCATCTTGAATCTGGTCAATTTTATGCTTGGATCACCGAGGGACGGTGTTTTCTGTTTGAGACCGCTAATAATTCATCTCGAATGTGGGTTTCGCAACTGCTATCCATTTTTTTTTCTTGTGTTCTTTCGCTATACATCATTGGTGTGTTTAATTTATTATGACAGAACCACACACAGTTTACGGAGAATTCGACTATCTGTTGACATTACATCGACCTCGGGTGTGTCTGTTCGGGTGAAAAGCCAGCATAGAACGCGAATGGGTGATTTGCCGCCTACACACTGTTAGGGATAATCGGCCACGCGACCTACATTAGGTCTTTATAGGTCAGGCGTCTTAACAAACTTGGTGATATTGGATTATTGTCGGTCAGTTATGTGTCTACATGGTTGTTTACATGTTTTTGTTTGCTACTCAGATGCCGGTACCAGAGGCCAGCATGGATCATGCAAAGGGCCATTTATGATAAGTCAGTCACTTCTTGGAGATGGGCTTTCTGATATAACGGTGTAGTGGGTGCCTCTCAGCATTTTCGCTGTCATCGTGGTAACGGTTCTTTGGTCATTTCGAAGAATAAAAGAATCACGGAAACGCGAGGTGTTTATATATTTCTTTTTGTGATAAGCTGCCCACCACTACCCTGGATCATTCGGAGACTAATCACTCGTTCTGGTTCACGTCTATCAACACTGATTATACCTTGGTCTGCGCTTGTTTTTTTGTCACCCGTCGTCGCACGAGATCTTAAGCCGCCCTTTCCTCAGTAATGATGATCAGTGATGCTTTTTAGGCAGTACTTTCTGTATAGTTGTGTGTAACGAAATACCCCGGATCAAAGTGAATACTGACTGATGCCATACAAAACTAGTTTATTAGCTCTCATAAGTAACGAACATGTGTGACATCAGTTCTGTCACTCTTAAAAAAGGCACATAACGATGTGAAAAATTTTCTACAGCCAGTAGTAGTGGGTTGCAAAGTGTCAAAAATGGAGAATGCTGTGACTGTTGGCAGTAGCTACAAGTTCCCCAGTTTTATTCGGAATACCACCCCTCGCGTAGGGATAGCGGCATTGTTCCTTCTCTCAGACTGACTGCCCGACTTAGAATACATGGACGACGCTCTTTTGAGTAAAGATCCAGATAAGTTGCAATGTGAACAGTGTAGTGATGTTTGGGATGCGTTTCTCACTTTCAGATTGTAAAATGTTTCTGCAGGATTGAGTTGACTATACACCAAATCTTGTCCGGGTAATAAATCCTAAGCTAAAGTAGGCAAGTTTTCTTAACCTGGGTAGTTACATTTCGCCTAGTGATTGGATGTCAGATGAAATGCGTTCGCGTGTGCAGAAGGCCCTTTTCAATTTTAATAATTCCAACCGTCTATCGCGTTGGTGTGATACCCGACTATCCATCAACGGCTAAGTGTGAACTGCCTTAGTTCGACTAATCCAGTGGAGCTCAAAACATGATCTTTACTGATAGAATATACGCAAAGACTGTTGGTGGTTGAGTGTTGATGTCCTCGCCGCATTGCTCTAATGTTATGGAAACGGTATCAGCAGTGCCGGGGTTAGGTTTCAGGTGTTGGAAACTAGAGGTTAGTCTCTTGGATAAGCACTCGACTCAAACAGAATAAAATGACTAGAACATCTGTTACGCATGTCCACAGATAGACTCACCTGGTGAACATTATACGAGGGAACCAGTAGTCGGAGAGTGCTTCAAGGTTGTTAGTTCATGGCATAACAAGAATGACGAGAATGTTCACCGACGAATTTGGCCGACTAGGTCGTTTTCGTATGACTCAGGTTGCCTTTGGTCTTATGAGAACGTTCAGTTTACCACTTGTAAATGATCACCTTGACTGCAGTATCCACCAGTGAAGGTGCAGCGAAAGGCTCAGGAATACATCGTGCAACCCAATGCTGTTGACTTTTGTGTTGAAATGTGTGTCAAAACAGTTTTCGACGAGAACGTTTTAGGTATCCGTGTTGCGACCCACAGGATCAGCCTACCGAATGGTTGGAGACACTAGATGACGTGGTCAGCTAGGTCCCGAGGTCATTGGCGTAGTTGAATTCAGGCTCTTTCTTTGTCCACATGATTTCCACTCAACTTTCGTTTTCCCCTCGCGGCTCGATTTGTTTTGCTCTCCACTATACGATGCTTAAAGGTAGAAACAAAATCAGCACAGAAGTGCAAGTTTACTAATCGAATGATCTACGATGAACTGACAGCGAGTACAGTGACATATGACTCATCATAAGACGTGATTTCAATTCATATCCACATAAAGATGGTGCTTTCTGGTGATCAAAGCGTGCATCGGAAATGGGAAATGCGCATGAATACAGCGAAAGGGACGTCCCATAGCCTCAAAGGCCCACTGCACCATCAGAGATAACCAGCAACCAGACTCTGGGACTTGGAGTGGAGAACCACATAAGGCCCCAGTAGGTCACGCATTTCCCCGAACTGGACAATAGTGGATTATTGCCTACCCCCAAAGTGACCGGGAGTTTTCGGGATTCGAACATGTTTTCGAAGGTGGTAAATGCTTTAAATCACCCGACTACCACCGGTCTGCAGAATACCGTATTTATGGAGCTTGAAGTTTGTTCTTTTTTGTAATTGTTGATAGTTATTCTACTGTCCGGTCATCTTAGATTAGAGGTGCATCTTGGGTAGTTACATTGTGACCGTTTAGCATATCCCACTTTCTTTACAGTAAGGTCACAAATGAAATCCGCATTCCAGTGGAAGTTGATACTTGATTCCTCGACCATACTTGTGATGAGAAGTGGTCATCAAAGTTTCCGATCGCACCTATTATTCGGTGTACACAATAGCCTTTGCCGGGGCAATTTGTACTCCCAATCCTCGTCGTTTGAAACCAAGACCCGGCTAAGCGTCCATGGCAGGTCTTCGGTGCTTCATCGGCCAGAGTTGATTCCCGGACTTTTCATCCCGTCACCATTTGGAACAATCACTACGACTCAGCGGGTACGGGTGAATAGAAGCGCATTTGTGGCGAATGATAGTGCACTTCATAGTAGCATGCAATTATTTGGGGGATATGGCTAAGTGTTGCAATCAGTGGTGCTCTTACATCCGCAAGCTTTCTTTATCGACCTGATACTAATGTTCGTAGTTTATATATATATATATATATATATATATATATATATATATATATATATACTCTTATTACTCCCCTCATATTGTTCTTTTTTATTATTCCCGATTGAGGCTGCCGCTAGGAGGTGGAAACCAAGGCCACCGCACCCTTCGCATGGTTAGTGGTTATTTGAACTGATATAATGATTTAATCTATCAGTCCCTAACCAATTTCCTTCTCTATCCAAATATTACGACTGAAGCTGATGTAGTTCATTGAATTTTCTAGTTGTCAGACTCTGAGAGCTGTAGTGATGGCTTGTTTTTACCCTAGTATCGTTTTTCCTCATCCTGGTAAGAACTTGCTTTATGTGCCGCTCGGTTCCCGTTTAGCTTTGTTTTAAAAAGAATTAAGGACGAAAATTGAACTGTAACGCATTACATATACACATTATTTTGTTACCCCTTTGCGATTCATTTTTCCTCGTATCGTAGCCAACTGGAAAAACTGGGAAACTTTGCATATCAAACTTCTGAATAAGCTCAAGTATCGTGCCAGACCAGAAAAATGGGAACCGGTGTTGGGTCGTTTTCTCTTCAACCACGCGGCGGATATTGATGGTCTTCCCGAAGCTGCTGAATGTCTTGTTTCGGGTGTGCGTGATAAGCCTTCCATGCAGTCGCAGCCAATACCAGTACACATCAGTCGACCTTACTCGCCCGTGTACTATGGACTAGACGTGGAAGTGCGCACTCGATTGCTGCTAGCTCTGTTGGAGTCTCAATTCGATCGTAATCCGGGTTTCAAGGAGAAAGTCAATCTTCGCTCTGCTGTTGATTTACGCTTCCGGCCCTTAGGTTACGATGTATGGGGACGAATTTATTGGCTACTAAAAGATTCGGAAGTTAATGTACTGCTCTATCGGGAAGACAGCGAAAGAAGGACGTTCCAGGTAAGCCACCAGTCGCTCCGTTTGGTTCGTAGTTGCATTTCTCAGTACTATCTTACATGATAACGAGCATGTCGGTCACTCGTATAGCTACTCCGGTGCACGCACCGTGGTGCATTTCGACGGAGTTATCTACTGAGGCTGAAATCCACAATGGAATCCAAGTCCTAGAAGTCCACAGCACTAGAATCCGATGGCCTCTACCAGCTCTACTTAAAGATGACAGAACAAAGTTTATCTAGTTTCACATTCTGTTCTCTATGGTTTATATTTCTAAATAGGTTTCTTTGTGGAGGGAGTCCACAGTTTTCCATATCCTCAAGGAAGGCTCGCGCAGTAAATCGTAAGTGTCGAAGCTGCTAGCGTCTGTCATACTTCGCAATTTGTGTTCGGGACACGAATAGTCGAGTCAAGAAGTAGGCTAGGTTGTGCGTGCATCGGTTGAATCTTCACCCTTCGATTGCTGTTCGAGCACCATTGTGCTTTCCAGAGAACAGCAATCAAATACGTCGCAGGTTTTTCTAGGTAGCTTGAACAACAGTGCAGCAATGTTCGGGATGCGTTTTGCGCCTTCAAAGTGTAAAATGCTGCCGCAGAATTGGGTTGGCGCTACACTAAACCTCTTTTTGGCAGAGGAAGCTCCAGCTAAAGTGAACAAACTTTGTTACCGGGACAGTTACATTTCATCGGGTGGACAGATATCGAATGAAATGCCATCGCGTATATAGAAGGCGCGTTTGGCTTTTACCAACCTCAACCGTTTATGATGCCGGCGTGATGTCCGACTGTTTGTTAGTGGTGGTGGTTAGTGCGGTGGTTAGGTCTGTTCTTTTATGCGGTTCATAAACATGGCTATCAAGGGTAGAAGATGGACGAAGACTGTCGGTGTTCGAGCATCGATGTCTCCGTAGAATTAGGTGAATGTGGTGGGAACGCCGTATCAGCAGCGCTGAGGTTAGACGTAATGTGTTGGGATCCAGAGGTCAGTCTGTGGATCAAGTACTGCATCTAAACAGGTTAAGGTGGTTGGGACGTGTGGTACGAATGCCCACCGACAGACTTCCTCGTAATGTGCTGTTCTCCGAGGCAGGTAGTGATTGGAAGGTAGGTTGAGGTGGTCAGTGCGTGAGATGACAGAAAGGTATGAAAACCTTGACCAGTGAACTTGGCCAAGTAGGACGTGTTAAACTTTCGCGTTGGGTTCCACGTGATTCGCCTATGAAGTGGTTTAAGACATTAAGTGATATGACTGGGTGTCGCGGCCATCGGTGTAGCAGTAGTAGTCGCTGTGTTTCTTTATCTTCGTGATCTCCGCCTAATACTTTGTTTTTGGTTGTTCTTTCGCTGTACGCTTTTCATTTTGCCCTCAGCTGGACGATGGTCCGATCACAGAAGTGCAAGTTTATATGTTTGAATGAATTTGTCAGCGATCACTGTGTTCCTACACATTTGCGTGGCTTTTGAACGTTTCAGGATGGCACTATAAAACTTTGTTGACAACTGGAGTCTGTGAGAGATATTTTGATCCTCAAAATGTAGTTTCATCATATCGGGTCGGGTTTTGACCTACGACTAGTTTTTGCCAGCTTTTACCATTCAACAGCATATATCCCATGTCCGTGTTTCTCCTTCACTTTGTCAAAAAGGAGTGCTTTAGTCTTTCTAGTGGTGGAGTGAAAGTCTTCCCAGGGAACGGAGTTTTCAACTTGTACCATGGCGATAAAATCACCTTCCTGAGTGTCAATGCACAGGTCATGCAGCACGCTCTAAACCGTTTGGTGATGGAGGTATTCAGATACGGTTTGCGCTTTCCACCTTCCAAGTGTAAAATACTTTTGCGAAACAGGCTAGAGCCTGTCAGCTGTTACCCTATATATTGATCAGCTTGAAGTAGTCTATAGTTTTAAGTATCTCGGGAACCTGAATACAACTGGTTTTGTTGAGGAGGAGATTACATCACAAATAGCGAGAGCTAGAGCAGCTATAAGCAAAATGCGACACCCGTGTCGCAGCCATGTTTTCCAGTTTTCCTCTAAGGAACGGATGTACAACACCGCGTGTCGTAGCGTCTTGTTTTGCGGTTGCGAGACCGGGTCACCTCGCGTCGAGGATACGCGATGGATTTTTTTGACAACCGATGTCTCCGAAGCATTGTCGGAGTCTGATGAGAACGTCGGGTGAGTAGTGATGGGATTCGTCGTCGTATTTTGGGTGCCTCTCTCTGACGGAGATGATCAATCTACGCTGCCGCATGATCTCGACCGTGTTTTGCGTATACTTACCCATCGTCTGGGTTTTCGTGATACATTCGCACGTTCTGAGCCAGACTAGAATAAGTGACTCGATGATCAGACCGTAACTTGGTGCGTGGTTATGAAGAAGCCTGGATTAATATTGGCTTCAGTTGGTGCTTCTGGCCTTCCTGGTTAGGGCTCATAGGACGAGGGCTATCGTAGGTCAAGGATGTAGCTCAGGATAAAAGCCAGCGGTGTGCATGCTGTACGGCTTGTCTGTTGAACTGCCGTGCCCTTTGAATACACAGAGTCATCAAAAAAACGCATTGTAGAATGTAGAGTTAGAAACAAAAACATCGGTTCTTTTTACTAAACGCTTGTCAGCCACCCCTGTGGTACTTAATTCTCCGTGACCCACTCCATGTATCGTTGGCACCATGTTCGACTTCAGGCCTTTGTACACTGTACATGATATCATAGAACACAGAGTTTTCTTCCAGTTATCCGTTATTTAGTCCGGAATAAGTGCTTACCTTCATTTCCTGGAATCTCAACAACATCACTGAGAGTTTCATGATTCACTCATGCTGGTTGCGCCCTGCCACACGACACTACTTCAGTCATCCAGTCTTATGTCATCATTCGATGAACAAATATAATATGCATTCCAGAATATTCCCGTAAGTTGTTTTGTTTCTTCCATTGATTTGCCATGAAACCATGAAAGCTACATGTGCGACAATTCCTTCATGTCACAGTTTGCTCTTATGTGGAATACATTCTCGTTCTTCTATGTTTACGGCAATTAAAATCCAGTTCAGTACTGCGTCGATTGTCGTTCTCCTATCTCATGTTGTTCATTTCTCTGTCTTTTGAAAAAAACTGATCATGAACCCTGGCTTTGAAGAAACTATGAAAGCTGCTGTTCCTCGATCTAAATTTTCTATTTTAACGGTTGTGTCTAAGTATGATGGCATTTTTGTATAACTTTATATTTTCGATGCTAGCTGCTTTGTCGTACCGCGGAGGAAATACGGGCGGTTCATTCGCAGCTTGAGGACGCATGCCCCACTTCGATGAAGCTTTCCGATATTTTGAAAAATCGCACTGATACAGCATTTGGGTCGGAGAAAGATGGATCAGCCTCGCCTTCACTCACAACCACCTTGCATCAGTTGGTTCAGGATGGAATCGCATCAACCGAAGCTGAACAGAAGATACATTTGAGCGCAGAAACAACTTTGACCAATGGCATGGAGTGCGATACTCTGAACCAAACACCGGATTCAACCCAGTCACCAAACTGTGTCGTGCACAATGGCTTCGATGAATCTAACCAGCCGGATGATGTGTTACCATTGTCCGAAATAAAACCGGAACCGCATCTTAAAAAACCCGTTGAGAGCACGAATTCACCTGAACCGTATGTCATTTTTCCTCGTTTAGAACCTTTTATACAGTAATGTGGCACGGACGTCTCGCTGTGCGCGTACACACAAGACAGTACTTTTTAACTCAAGCAACCATGATCTACCGTACCGTGACATCCGGCTCTTTCTTAAGGAACGGGTGTATGTTGCTGCAGTTTGTAATATTTAACTTTACGGTTGCGTGGCCTGGCCACCTCACGTTAAAGATGCTCGGCCTCTTTCTGTGTTCCACAACCGATGTCTCCGAAGCATTGCTCGCGTTGGGTGAGAACATCGAGTGAGTAATGTCGAGGTGCACCGTCGTTTGTTGGATATGGAAAGCTGTCCTCTTAACGAACCGTTCGCTGTACGTTGCCTCTGGTGGCTCGGTCGTGTTTTACGAATGCCTACCCATCGTCTTCCTTTCGGTGCTCTATTTGCACGTGTTGGGCTGACTTGGTGTAGAGATATGAAGAAACTGGCGTCGGCATTGAGTTCGGTTGATGCTTCCCGCCTCCGTGGCTGGGGCCCAAGGGACGAGGATTGTCGTTGGTTAGAGACGTTGAGGGACATGGTTGAGAATAGAGGTCAGTGAGTGACGCAACTGCTGTGCGGTCTGTCTGTTGAACATCCGTGCACCGTCATCACAATGATGTCATTCCAACAAACAAAATGACAAAACGAAGACATCAGAAAAATGAACGGTGGAGAAAAACAACCGCAGCGTTTTATTTTAACACTAACTGTCTCTTTTACTGTGTTGTACTCCCCGTCTTTATTTTCGTAATTGTTGTTGCACCATGATTGATTTCGAGCCCGTGTAATATTCAGACTGAAAAACGATTAGAGGGTAATGAATTATGGTGTTTTTCTTTCCATTTGAGATTCAAAATGCTTTTTTTGATCTTTTCTTTTCCATTCTCTATATGAAGCCCTTCAGATAAACTGGTACTAGCTTGTATCAGAATGTAGGAGTTGAACAACCGTGAGATCCCAGCCTATCACTGCACGGTTGCGGAAATGTTTTACGTCAAATCAACAACCTCGAATTTGCTTCTTTAGATGGCGAGCTACATTAAACCGTAATAGTTCACTTGTCGGGATATGCTCATATTGGCAGGAAATGGATAGTTCCAAACCCATTTATCTGGCGATACGCAGTGTTGAAACTATTTATCGATTTCTTACCAATCTATTCTGTGAAAGTTCCTGAACTTGACAGAATGTATGTGCCTAGTTGTTTCTCGAGTTCTCTCTAACTTCGTTCTTTTATTTATCTTTTTTTCTTCAGGGTACCGAAAAACCCGAAATCTCCTCCCAAAACCGAAGTGGAGGGCGTCGAAATGAAGCCAAGCTCCAATAAATCTTCCCCACTAGCGAAAATTGGGGAACTCGAATCGGGGTCTTGTGATAAGATCGATGACGACCAAGATCGTGTCAAGGTTGAAGTCAAATCGGAGGGCGATCAGGATGAATCTGTGCTAAACGTTGGAAGCCGCATAGCTTCAGCGAGACCGAAGTGCAATAAACGAGGACGGGGTTCAAAGGCATCACGTCGCCAGCCTGATGGTTCCCTGGCCGAATCCACCCCAGCCTTAGAGGTTCGTCGCAGTGGTCGAGTTCGTAAGCCTGTCGAATTTCTCACTATAGAAGTTCCGCAGCCTAAACGTCCTCGCCAGTTCATCAAACTTGCTGAACCGGTAACAAATGGCACGGACAAGCAACGAAAGAAGAAACGGCGTTCCAAAGTAGTTGATGAGTTAGCGAAGAAGAAAAAGAAGAGACCGAAGAAAAAGCGACGCCATGCGAAGAAGCCCCGTAGTTCAAATCCATGGATGAACGCTACGTCATCCAGTGAATCGGACGAAGACGATACGTTCGAGCGAGCTCTGCGTGAGCATGACAAAATGGCATATGATAGTGACACTGTTGATGCAAACCGGAACGAGCCAGATACTTTGGACTGGATTGACAGACCAGAAAGCGACTTCAATCCGGATGAGTTGGATAAAGAGAGTGATGTAGACAGTTTGACACAAGGAAGAAATTTCGCCCGACAGAAGCGTCTGGAGAGAATGCGTGTCAGTCGCACCACTTCTGCGTTAACATCAAATGCGTACGTTGATGAAACGTGCCAGGTTTGCGGCAAGGCACATGAGCCCGAATGGATCTTGCTCTGTGACCGATGCGACCGAGGTCATCATGCCATGTGCCTCTGTCCCCCGTTGTTTGTTATTCCGGAAGGTGATTGGTTCTGCCCACGTTGTCAACATGCTACTCTACTTCACACCCTTGCCGAGTGCGCAGATCAAATTGATAGCGAGCAGAAAAAACAAACTATATGGAAACGAATGCAAGAACGATTGAATTTTGTGAATATCAGCATGACCAATATTTTAGCTGATGGTGATGAAGAAGGTGAAGAAAACGGGAGGAGGCGCCGTGGTCGTTCGACCGCACAGGTGGTGTATCAGGATTCCGATTCGTCTCAAGATGACCTGGATGATAACGAAAACGACACGGAACCGGATTCGGATAAGTCTGCTAGTTCGTTTTTGGTGAATGGGAGTGGAAGTGGTTCAGAGTTGTTCTGTGGTCGGCGTGCGTCGTTCCGTCGTCGTGCAGCGTACAATCCTCACCTGACAAGTTATTCAATGAAACGTCGGGCAACATCGCGTCGAGGACGAAACCGGTGGCTTTCTGGTTCGGGAGATGAATCAACTTCGGCATCTTCAGACGTCTCGTTTGCTGCTCCGGCTCCCAGAGCTGCTCGACAGCGACCCGTTCAGTATGACCTCGGTGAGGCTTTCAAACAGCTAGATGAGGCGTTAGAGGACGATGAGAAGTATCAGGAAGAAAAACGTCGTCGTCGCAGCAAAAAGTTGAATCGTGAAGGTGAGGGCGGCACTCCAGAAAATCAAAACTGTTCGGCGTCACCTTCATCTGGTCCTCCTCCCAACCGTTCATGCGGAAAAGACTTGTCCAACGTCATGGGCCCAGACTGGGAAAATCAGTTAGAGTTAGATCGTCCTGGCCGATCGCGAAAACGTCGTACGCGTGTATTATCTAGTTCTTCAGCTGACTCCGATGATAGTAGGACTCCGATTCCTGGTAATAAGCAAAGGCGCAAAGGGAGCTCTGATGATACGGGCGATGCAGATTTTCAACCTTCTGGTACTAGCGAAGATTTTTCGGGACAAAGTGACGACGATGATGGGAACGAAGCCGAATCAACGTCTGAGTCTGACACAAGTTGGTTATGTGCCGCTAGGCGGCGAAAGCATGGGGCCGGGACAAAAACATCCCGGAGCTTTCGTCTTGATCGTAAACGCCCAAAGTATTCCGGTCGGCGTCGTGGTCGTCCAGTTCCCCGATTCGAACAAAGTGAAGACGAAGTTCCGCTTTACGAGGCTGGATCACACGAAAGTTCTTCCCGTGTGAGACCTAGGAGGTTTGTTCCATTGGTTTCAAATCACCTAAACGTTAATGGCTAATTGTATTATGCTATCATTCAATTCGACTACTTCGAGTCCCATAGTGCGTGGTTCACTATACACGTATGGGGGCCGAGCCAGTCATATTGGTGGTAGACTGTAATCCGCCGTCATTGTTAGTTACCATGCCCTGGCCTACGAGGACCTTATATAGTTCTCCACTCCAAGTCTCAGAGTCAGACTGTCGGATATCTCTGATGGTGTAGTAGCCTGTTCGAGCGGCTCCTTTTTCGGAAAAATACCCTTGTGACCGTGGGGTACGTCCCTCCCACTGCACACATGCGCAAGCATGAATGAAACCAAGTGTGGCTTTTGTCAATTCAGCTTTATAAAAGCAAAGTACGTCTGCAATACCACAACACAGATTAACTGTTTTATACCGTTCGTTAAGGTGTAAGGTAATATTTTCGGTCCCCCATTTTTGAACAATATGACCAGGAATATTTGTCTAGACAAAATAGGACTTATTATGGAAAATTTAAAAAAACACCGTAGGTGACCATTCAAATGCTTTTCATATTCTCACAAAAGAGATGAAGCAAAATTATAGGTCACGAGTGATACCTTTTATCATAGTTAGATCACAAGAAAGACTCTTGTTTACTTCCGTAATATAATGCTTTGTTGCACAAGTGACTGCTGCATCTTTTCTTCTACGATTAATTTCGAGGGAGAGCTGTGGCGTTTTTATTATATAACTGCTCCGAGACCACAGTTGCTTATTACAAAGCGCGGTCTTTCTATATGTAATGCTTGTACATGAGTGCGGTGAGTGGAGGAGGATATGTTCAGCCGCCAAAGAGGTTTACTTCTTTATCTTCCAGAGAACCGGCAACCATTTTGCTGGGACTAGGTGTTAAAGCCACCTAAAGCATCAGTAGGTAAACGTGGTAGTGATCCTCTAGGCAGTGAAGTTCTGCCTACCACCAAAGCTCTGTGCAAAGAAGAAACAGTTGGAAGGATGATCGTTTGAACGAAACGAATAATGACCACAGTGATGAAATTATTGCTTCAAATATGCATACGCACCGGAAAAGAAGCGAGGCTGAGATGTTTGTATCAGTGATTCAATGTTGAGATAGTTGTTTATGTCATTTCGAAACGTCTGTAGGAAATAGACGAATCATCGGTATTTCTTCCATCGAATCCATTCCCTATTTGTGGTCAATGATGAGTTGATTGGCATAGATTTCAGATTATCAGGTATGAGGCTCAAATCCCATCTCCTTCGTTCAGCTTTGGCGCTATGCAAAACTTTACTGTCGCTACCAGTATTGCGTATGCCGTTCCAAACCTTAGGGTCATATTTGGTTGTTTGTTCTCCTGAATATCAGAGTGTTCCATATTGTGGTTATGGATATGCCCACCCCATCCATCCACAACTCATGCATCGTCACCTTGGGTTAGATAATATAAGATAAAGGCAGCGTATTTCTGCCACTTCGCAATAGTCGATTGCGCAGCGGGCCAAATCAGCTGTTTATGCCTGCTTACTCTTCGTGGATTTGGAGTACTCATCGTGTGGTGTAAATAAGCGTATTCATCACTCTGTCGGAAGGCTTGTCTTGTTGAATAACTCAACAGTGAACCCTGATATGGTTATATTTATATTACACGTGCTTCCCTGAAGTTTTTTTTTTAAATGATGAACCTAATCATGTCTTCCTGTTTCCACAATTATCAGAATTTTCCTTCAACTTGGTAACTACAGTTAGCGCTCAGTTGAGTATCGTGAGCCATTTTGCAATAGACTACTAATCTTATTGTATAAATTGATGCCATATATTTTTCGGTGCAGATGTGCGCGCGCCGTTGTCAGTTATCGCGAATTGGACGACCAAGATGAAAATAACAGTAACAGTACTGGTGATGATTCGGACGCAAAAGCGCACGAGGTAAGATCTACCAATCGTCGTCGTCTGGTATCTTCCACTGACGAAGATACCAGTCCCGGCGACCGAAAGAGTCGTGCAAGCAGTGCAGAGGCACCGAAGCTAGACCGTCCGCCAACTCCTATATCTAAGCTCATCAAATCGAAATCGGCGCGCGCTGCCACTCGACGTCGGCGAGTACTGTCTTCGTCAGGATCTGAATATCAGCCAGACCAATCAGAAAAGGATGATGAAAAGGATGGTGATCAACTGGATGAAACTACGGAGGTGAAACCTAGGATTACAGATTCAAGCATTGATCGTTCTGTCGAAGTAGAAGAAGCAACATTATTTGAATCACACCGAATGGACAAATCTTATGTATTTGATCAATCCGAGGATGCACCTTCGGCTACCCGGAGCGAAGGTAGTTCCCCAACCGGTCTGCGTATAACGGAATCCAGTCCAGAACCACCATCCCCTTCAGTTATTCCCTTAAAGGAGTTGCTTGCACCTCCTAAATGCGTGCAGAGTGGGCATTCGCAAGACGAGGAATCAGTTGAGGAAGATGCGGAAGATTTACTCCCACGACATCCTATTCCATCACATCTGACCTCTGGAGAGAAATCTTCTAATCAAACAAGTAAGGTCCCCGCTTCACCGGATTTGTTTACTTAAATCACTGGAAACTACACTGTATATGTGAAAATTGGTTAATCATTGTCCTTCATTTCCGGCTTCTGTTTCATCTCCATGTTCTATACACTGCCAGCATCTTGTACATATAAATGTGCACCTACTCGATCTCAGTGCGTGCACTCCTGTTCCCCCATCGTGGACCACCACATGAATCACATTTTATCTCCGACGCGTTTTGGTTTTTCGGACACGTACGCTCTCATCATGTATTCTGATTCTGAATTTCTTTCACATGTGCTTTCCACTTGTCATCCGCTTCCCTTCCTGAATCAGTTGTCACTTATCTAAGGGATGAGATTGCCGTGGACGAGATCCTTAAAAGGCGTCTAGTGCATTTATTACACCCATCTCTTCACCCAGCTCGTATTCTCCAGTACATGGCTGCTTTGACCCATCGTCAGCGGTGTAGTCCGTTAATTTCGTCATAAGCACCTGCGTGCACGCAGTGTCTGACTGTCTACTACACTCCACGCTCCATCTCATAGCTTTTCTATGAAACTCATGTTCAGTTATCCTCACAGTCGTACTTATGCGTGCACGTTTCCCGTTTTAATCTGTTCACCACGCATCCTTTTGTACTGGAATTGTTGTTTAAAAATTGTTTACCAAATACAAGAACACTGATAGTTTTTCTTCTGGTTCAAATGAGGCGTTTCTTAGGCTTCCGGGTTGAGGGTTGCATCGCTATTATCTTGCGCTCTTTTCGTTTATGTGGTCTCGCGTCTGAATTACAGAAACTAAACACGAATTTCACAAGATATTATTTAGTTTATTTGATAAGGAAATATGTGGAAGTGACATCTTTGACTGGTGGTCTTTTTTTAGGGAATCCCTCTATATATTGGTCTTCACCTGGAACGTAGTTCTCATCTGTTTATCCGTGAAGTTGTTTGTCGAGGCAGCCACCGTATACTCGGAAGGAAATTTTTGAGATAAAATCTCCACTTCTTAGTGGCACAGTGCTCCTCGGGCAAATTATTCCAGTCTCGTTCGAATAAACCGAAAAGAATCGAGCATGGAAGCGACTATGTTATCGACTTTGGACTAACACGAAGTCCTGTCCGACTATCTTAACGTTACTATACTTTACGGAACCCAGCTGTATTTTGTGTTACCCCAGGTTAGAGATTCAATCTCAACAGAATACTGGATGATTTTCTGTCAGTCATCGTTTTACTCCGGACTATGTAATGACTAGTACTGTGGCTGCAAGGCGGTGCTGCTAATAAATTTCATTGTTTTTTTTTGTTGTTGCTGGTTCCGTGTTTTTTTAGACCGGTGTAAAAAACTACATTTGATAAGATTTTAATAATATGGGCAAATAATCCTGCGTTCTTATTCAGATGATCACGAAGTTGCCATCAAAGTTAACCGGCAGTCGGGTACGTCCGCTGTGAATTCTTAGGGCGTCAACATTTCTTCCGCGAATTACCAATGCCTGCGTTGGTCAAATGAGACATTCGTGTGTTACTACTATTACTTCTCTGTCGGATCACTTTGATGGTGAGTGAGTGAGAGAAATTTCCGCTCTAGAACGCTAGAAAGCTGCTTGCGACGATGTGACGTGGCGAGCGTGGCCCACCACTAAATAAGGCCGTAACTCCTTGTCGCGTTCCACTTACCCGACAGGGCTTCCCAGATGTGAATGAAGCATGCAATTGGCCGCCGGCTCATCTGGACCCACGCTGCTTCCTTGCAGGTTGCGCTTGGCTGCACCCTCGAACAAAAAGGCCTATTCTGGACTGGATGACAGAGTAGTACAGTGTGGACAAAAAATGTGTATACACCCTGGGGAGGTACAACAGCCCGCAAAGCAAACAACTACGGGAGACGCTAGTGATTGTTATACTCTATTGTACCTCCCACTTCTAATTTTTGCAACTGTCGTTGTTGGTCTTGCATCATGCTTGATTCCAAGCAGGTGTACGAATAATAATAGTGATTGCAGGCTTAAGCAACCACCCTTCAATACCAATTATTCTTTCTCAGTGTTCTGAATCAGAATAGAATTAAGGCGTAATGGTAATTTGTAACGGTGCCAATCTCGAACAGCATCAGATGGGGATGAGGTTTCGGAGATAGTTCAGTCAGCTAATGGATTGCGAAGTCGCGGTGCTTGAGTACTCCCCACAGATGTGCTTCAAATTATTCGGAGTAGTGGGTTTTAACGGTCTTTTTTTCTTTCGGATTAAACATGATTTGGTAAGTTGACGGGGCTCTTTCGGTGCCATTGAGTTACGTTTCGACATCCGAAACGTACTGTTGACTAGACGTTCAGTTGCTAGGTTTTTAATGAAATGGTTACCGGCGGTAGATCTGTTTAGGTGATCGATGTGCTCATTTACGGTTAAGTAGTGTCTGACTTGGACATGAGGCTCATTTCTCGAAAGCCGACCGGCATATTTATGAAGGGGAGGGAACTGCTTGTCCGTCACGTTTTTTGGTTTCTCTACGTACTCTTCGCTGGACTTGATAAAGGTAACCAAAATGATAGCGTCAATTTTAGGGGCAGCAAATGTGATATTGACAAAAATCCTTTTATTCGACGCTAGCCTACGAGTATATTTCTAATCTTCCCCGCTGCGAGGCGTCATTGTAATTCGACGTTTCCTTATCTGTCAGAAGTTTTCATCCTTTAAGGATGCATATTCACTGTAAATCACACTTGAGTGTTAAATCGTTTTTTTTTACGTCAACTCGCCAGTATATACTAGGTTCAATTCCAGTTCGTAGTTCACCTGGGGTCACAGAAGAACTTAGTCTTGTCTTGTGCACTCGCACACCTTACTGAGGGTACAAACCAGGCATTGTATCAATTTCGAATGAATGATATTGTGTACGGGTTCCAGCGCACATCAAATGTCTGTTCGCGTAGTTGTTTACTCTAAAAATGGCGATGATTTGATGAACCTATACACAAGCCCGTAGGGCACAGGAAGTGCATTTGGACAACAGAATTGTTCAGTGGTATGCCATTCAGAGGAAATGTTTCTCATTAACTTGTAGAAGCGAAAAACTATTAAAAAGCCGCTTTCTGTGTATAAAATGCCGTCTTGGGTGCAGCGTGGCAGTCGGTTTACGTACCAATTAAGTGGCGGAGATTAAAAAAAAACATGCGAGAAAATGCTCTGGATGTCGATGAAGTTTGTCATAACCGGTTAGCCGATTCTTGCGTTCGAATGTAGAGCTTAGTACGCTAGTTTTGTATGGGCCGACTACGGTTATTGATTTATGTGGTCGCAAATCATCGGTCAACTGGGAAGAAAGCGACGTGGTTCCCATTCGTGTTATTCACTAATCCAACCGGTACTCCATAATCGTCTGGTTGTATTTCTTAGTATCTCATGTTTGGTTTAAACTATTCCAGAATGTACTGGGTCCACTGTCTACTTTGACGGATTAATTTTTGAGACCAGATGTCTGAGCTATTAAGAGCGCCCACATTTCATTGTATCCTTCCAATCTTGATGTAATGACGGACACTGAGTGATTAAAACGGCAATAGAGTGGAAAGGTAAATATTCTACATTCTCGGGTGATACCAAAGTGGTATTGTGAGGAAGCTTTGGTTTGATTCGTCCCAGTAGCTCTAGCAGGAAGAATTCGAATGATCTCAGTTTATTAGCTCAGCATATTGTTTATACAGGATGAAATAATCACTCATCAATCGTAGCATCCCAAACTAATTGGTCAAAACTGGCATCGGATAACGTCTCTTCGGATTGCTTGACTGGTGATACTATCAGTCACCGCTTGACGGGAATTTTTTCCCGAGATTTCATTGGTCCAAGCCTTGATCCGAATTCTGAACGGGCACTGCCGTGCTGTCTGTTAGTGAGACTAGATCATTTATCGACGATTTGTCAGCGCGCAGCCTCAGTTACCCAGTATAGTAGTAATTTACGAAACCTTTTACTTTGTCTTTTTGAATAATCTCATTGGACGGTCTGAGTGCAACAATAGATAAGGTAAGTAGTACTGCAGAAGCGAAAATTTCATGTGGCTTCTCCATTATCTAAGATCCAGGCTCCTCGTGCCATTAAATACGTTCTGCGAATATATTTAAAAGCCCATTGGATGACGTTCAGCCGTGTGCTGTTCGTCCTATTGCGAAGTGACCGACGAAGCTAGTTGTGGTCGTTTTGTGTCTTACTGGCATGCAACTCGAGAAACTCCATTTGGACCAATCACTGTTCACTTACCTGATGTACGCTCTAGTCACCCATGCATTTTCATACGCGACCAAATACTTCTTGCGCCGGTGACTCATCCTAGTGCAACCTTAGACACTGATTAAAGTAGTGCGTATGGTCCGCCTGCGCATCACGTGACAGCATTTGCGAAGCTTGTGCTCGCTAATTACATCGTCCATGGAGCTACAGAAGAGGTTTGGATAGCGACATCTGAACGGGTCTTACATGGGGTCTCGAAGCGAACTACCAACGAAATCTCTATCGTATGTACAAAGAAGACTTGCGTCGGTTGACTGATGCGGTAGTATATTGCGTATATCGTGGCACTGAACTCGTACCGATATAAGTAATACACGGAAAGTAAACCAACGCGACGGCCAGGGGGAAGGCGAACCGAATGATTACAGTGGGCAAAAACCCAGAGTGTGTCAAAAGTGAGGTCGATGGAAACTTCGGGCTTTTTGAGCTCAGTAAAACGAATGCAACCAAACAAACAGCAAAGTCCAAATTGAACTTTGAGATCGTAGAGAAAATGTCTGAAGAATGTTCATTTTCTCGAAACGACCAAGGTCACTGCAGATCAGTAATTGCGTGCGTGTTTTCCCCTGCGTATTTCACTTCTATAAAATATACTATTTTCAAGCCAAAGGACGGATACATTCTAACACTAGTTTGCGCATCTTCTGACTTCATTTCGCGCAATTCGGTCACTACACTAGTGCAGTGATTAAAACCAGAACATTTGCGGTGCATCACTGGAATGGTGGTTTGCGCATCATTGGGTAATCACACCCGACCGTCAGTAGTGCGATAGCTTTGCTGATAGAACATCTGCCCGGTAGGCAGAAGGTCGCCGGTCCGATTTTGGCTCGTGGCGTTGGACTTTTAAATGCAAACAAGCAAGTCGATTTTTCATTATTTGTGTTTCAAGCACCTTACCGACAACACGTTTTGTGAAGACAAAAGTGAGAAACATTGGTTTGCACAGTGTACCCGGAATCATTTTTCTGCATCTTTACAAAGTGCATGCTGTAGTCATGGTAATTGTCTTAGTAGCCAAGACGAATGAAGACCGAGAGACAAAACTGTGATTAACTCCCATCGTTAAAGGAGGACAAAAAGAGATCAACGGGAATTTTTGCTACCAAGGTGGAGATAAAAATATAAACCATTCGCTTTCCTTTTATAGATCGGGGTTTGTTGAAAATATTCAGTCCCCCTGTGTAATTAAGGAATCTCGAATTAGTGTTGGAGTAGATGGCCTCTATTGCGTTGTATAGAATCAGGTAGCGTCTCTTCTCCCAAAGGTTTTGCGTGATCGGTCGGCGGTGGGCAAACGGTCATCGTCGTGGACTTTAAATCCTTCTGTCCCCGGGGGTTCGGCTTCCCGCGCCGCCGCTGGTCAATATCCGTTGTTGGTAGCCTTGAAGTGTCCGTGATCCCCTTCCCGAAATATAAAATAGGTAAACAAAGAGAAAAAGATCCGAGACATTATTTTCTTTGGCTACTCCATTGATATGCAGATTCTTCTCAGAGCGTTGTATAGCCACACCGGAATATGTTTGGCTGTTTGAGGATGTATCTGCCTGCATGTTTTACCTTTGTAGACAGCTGAGGATCCACACTTGAAATCTTAAAGAGAATGTGACTTAGTGCAGTGCAGACGATTGCTCCTTAGCCAGTGGTGTAGATATTCGGGTGGTTTCATCGACAGTTGCCGGTTTGGCTGCATAGCAGGTACGTCTGACGGCAGAGTTCAGGCGCTTGTTAGTTAGCCGACTAGCGTCATCGTCTTTTAGGATAGTTCTATAATAACGCGTATTTTCGTTATACCAGCCACATTTTCTTTAGTCCCTTTTGATTTAGAAAGTTTGCGAAACAACGGAAGAGCAGGTAGCCATTCGTTCGCAGTGTCGTCTCCATAATGGTTTCTTCGTCGTCTGTACCAAGTTTAAGGTCCCAACAAGGACCATTTTGCACCAAATTTGAACGAAGCTTGTCAAATTTAAACGTTGTCCAGACCATGTAATTTTCCGGGAAAAAGACCTCCCGAGTTACACATCCATTCGACGAATGATTTTAATATCCAAATATCAATTTGATTTTCTCCTTCAACATGATCTGTTAATGTTATATTGGGATGAATTAAACTGCTGCTCCACGTTTCCACTGGTGTTACTGACCACAAATATGTCATCGACGTCGCAAAGGTGTAGGCTCGGGTTTCCCAATATCGTTTGCCAGCTTTATTGAGGTCGGCTATACATATATGCGCTAGAATGGGTCCAAACAAACTCCCCGTGGTAATACCGTATATTTTCCGGTAGCTTTAACCGAGGAATCTAAAATTCACGTCCGATATGCATCACAATAGTAGTGTTGTTAGTTCACTGCATACCAGTCCAACTCGTAGGCTGTAGTGGTCTATTGTCCTGTATATTATTGGTTCGATAGTTTTATCCGGTGGAACATTTGTGAATAGAGAATTTACGTTCATGATGAATAGCCGTCGGTTCTTTATGTTTGTATCGTTAAATATTTGACATATTTAGTGGCTATCTTAGAAGCTGTACTCGCTGGTCGCATTTCCGACCAATTTGAGTAGTCGCCCCATCCACTTGGATAAACGGTGTTTTGGTTAGTTAATCATAGAAACAATGGTTCGCAATGGAAAACTTTTCTTGTGAACTTTCGGTGACAATTTCGGAAGCGGGGAAAGACTGCAGTGTGAGACACACGGGTTTGAGTAACTTAACACAGACCGAATTCGGTGGTGCCACTTGCTCCGCCTGTGTGAATCACCAGCACCGTTCAGTACATACATTATCCCGCCCAACATTTCGAGTTACTTCCGTTTACCCGCTCTCCAGCGCTATTGTTTTCGTGTTACCAACCGAGGATCGAAGGTATTAGACAATATATGGGAGTAGGTAATGACAAATGTAAAAACCTCCCTCAAAGACCGTACATGGGAAGCAGAAATTAGTATGATGGGTTACAACAATGAGCACAGTTCGTTAAATCCAGCCTCATGCAGATATTTCATCTGTACTCTGGTGAATTTATTCATTGACCCGTATCAACTGCTCCAAGTGGTGTAAATCGATGTACCTTTAGACGGGATAAATCAAAAACGGACAAAAATGTTCCCATCTGGCTGTTGAGAGATTAGAAAAATTAGTGAATATTTCATTTAATAACACTATTGGATACATCGTTGTAGGTTTGAAGTTTGTTGTCACACTGAGGTAAGGTAATGTTCGTAGATAGAACAATATTGATTGATGGGTTCTGTTGTGTGTTCGCTACGTGCGCATATGCGTTCGATCGAGGGCTGTGGATGGTCTACCTGACTGCCTTCCCTTCGGCTTGGATACTTTGCTGCGATTGGCTGTTCATGTCCACCCATAAGGTCACTGTAAGGCGATTGGTTAATTTTTTTTTCTAATGCTCGAGTAGTTTGTTTCTGGCACGGATTACGTACATGCTTGTTTAAATACCCTCCGAGAGCTCCGTGTTCTAATTTCCGATACAACTGGTTCCATTTAGGACCCAGATTTTTCATGATTGGTTATTTTCATGCTCGTTACTTGGTATAACGGGATGCGGTGAAAGTTTCCACACGAGGATACTATCACTTTGTGCATCTACACAGAAAGCTCGCATAGTTGGAAAGTTGAATATTGCATCAGAATCAACTATTGCTCTTTTCTATGAAGATCTGTCCGAGAAATCTCACAGGATGTGCTCAGAATCTCGTCGAGGACAAAATTTTTCTACACTTTTATCAATTTAGCATTCGCCAAATCTGTCAAACTGCTTTTCATCACGTATAAAACAGTCTGTAGAACATTCTCGGTTTTGGTCATTCATTCTCCTTTCGTACATAACTTGTTATAGGATCGCACAAAATGAAAGGATGTGGTCGCGATTCGAGTCTATGCCTGTTGTAGTATGTTTTTCCTCAGATCATATGTCGAATTCCCCAATTCGAGCTTACTTTTTCGGCTGCTCTCAGACCTGGTGTGGGGTGGTGAGGGTCAGGAGAGCAGAGAATCATACGTGCATTGCTTCTGACCCCATGAGAAGCGGCGTAGTACAGATGGATCCCGGCCGTTTCCGTTGTGCTTTGCGGACAGGCTCGAACCGCAGCAGTTGTAGACACGAATCCCTCCCACATTACCTCTATTATTCAATTATGTAACACGGCAAATGTTGCAATTAAGAAAAACAGAAAAATAGCTTTTCTGCCTGTGTTATCTTAAAAGGAGGATCGGCATGGCATAAAAAATACATATGCTTAAGAATAATATCAGGGCTGCACTACTAATTGCACACCATTTGCTTACTAGCCTATACGAATTATTTTTAACACTGCAAACGAATCTGACTGCATTCGACTGCAAACGGTGAGATCATTTTATCAATAGCAAATTTAATGTGAGAAGAATGGAGCATAACTGTGAATCCCTTGCAGTATAGAGTGAAACGAGATACTTTGGCACATGCCACAAATATTTGTTATTCATCGACATTCCAGTTATATTTCACTTAACTCAGAGTGGTGAATTTGTTTCGGAAAATTTCAAGTCACCGCATACGTAGGAGTACACACCATTTTGGTGCATCTATAGAGCAGCGTGTTTCGCACACTGAAGTAGAACACGAATAGGAAATACCACTGAATTTATTGTGACATTCCGAAGTGACAGGTCCCTTCCGATTCTTTTTTAGTTCGTACTGTTTTAATGTGCGTAATTTTGGCACACTGCTTCCGTATTCCTGGGAGAACTCTGAGGACGATTTCCATGGAGTTTCTGTCGCAAATGTGATTGGCTTCTTCGTTATTCGTTTTCATCCTGTTTTGGTGAATCCGTCATGTAGCTTTCGACCATTCATGAAACAAAATTAATCGAAGATTCAGGTTCACAATCTCCGTTTCCCTTCCACAGAAGAGCCAGCTGCATAGGGTCCTGTCGAGTCATGATCAACTTTGACATCGCGAACGGAATACATTAAACAGAATACATTGTCAAATGAGTCAACAGCTAAAACCAACCCAATTCGCGTGAACTAAATAACATGTACTTCTCATAATCAGAATGATAGGTTATCGATGCTTCAAGATTAGAAGTAAAATGCTTGCAACGCTGTGTCGGTGGCAGGCTCAGCTACCACGTGAGAAACGTTGTTGGGTCGCATGTTGAATCGGTATAATCCGACCACCGAAATATGCTTGAGATTTGGCTCTCAACCTATGTGAGGACGAACTAAATATAACACAAATGATCATCAGTGACCAGACGGATAACTTGTCTTTCTGTCCTCAAAAGAGACTTGAGTTTTCCTAGAGGGAGAACCTATTGGCAGGTTTCAGCAAAGCTTGGAGGAAACGTGCGAAACGTATCGTCAGGGAATTTAGGTGAATTGCCTCAAAAATCAAAAAGGTTACTAGGTTTTTACTATGAACTAATGTCCCTTTGGACACCCTCGTCTTTCTAACGTTAAAATAACGTGAGAAATTTCCTCATTAAAGTTTTGCACCGGACTGAAACTCGATCTTTCTCATGTCACAATGTAGAGTAGCTGTTTTGGAAGTACAGTAGTCCCCCATCCCCTTCCCATCAAGAAAAATCGGCAGGGATGACTCAAATTGTTTGCTATTGTGAGGTTCTTGTGAGGGAATGGGCCGGCACATTGTCAGTAGACGGCCTGATTCGTTTGGTAGACCGCACGATGGTTTGGCAAACAGCCAAGCACATCTTCGCCTGTCCTAAATGGAGGACATGGTTGGAGCAATGGGAGCGGACAGAAGAGCCAATCAAATGCCACCTGTCGTCTGAACCAAATAAAGCAACTGCTTTTGCTCCCAGACTAACCACTCAGGAGATCCGCCTGAGAATAACAGGTGAACCAATAGGTTTGCGGGTCTATACTGGGTTATGACCATCATTCATCGTTTGTGAAAGGTCATATTTGTGCTAATAAGTCGAGATGATCCGAAGATAGAATAGTCTTCTCATCAGAGTTAGAGGAACAGCTCAGAACAGTAATACTTTCAGTGAGTGAGATAATCGAAGGAAGTAGTTACAATTAACTGATCATTTTAACGTGTCATTTGCTACAGATACGCATTTTTCGTCTTTCAACTATTCTGCAAATTGAAGTCAGTCAAAAGGATTAATTAATGCCCAGATGTCCCATGCCTTACTTTTGAGGTGGCTTCGTGGAGTCGAAGCAATAGCATCCTCACCGTAGTTGATTCACACAATGGTTTAATAATATGTTGGAACCTTTTCGTCTTCATTTCTGGCAAAAATGTGGATATAGTAGTCTTTTATGAAGGTGCATCGTCTCTTAAATCCAGCTTCATCATTTTCTTATGCTAATCTGATTTTATAAGGAGAAATGATAATGTGGCTAAAATATAGTTACGAATGCTCTTTGAAATTGTCTATCAATTCCTCATTCCTTGGCAGCCAGTATATTGTTCCGGGGTCGCAGTTAGCCCACAAATATACTTTTCGCCATCCAATCGTTATGGTTGTTCTCATAATCACTTCCAGTTGGCCGTCAATTTTTTCAAACATTTTGAATTGACACTTTTGCCGATAACTAAGTGCTTTGATTTTTCACTGGAAGCACTGCAGCGTAACATTATTTTCAATCAGTCTTTTGATTTTTTCATGTCAGAGCATTTTTCGCCCAATTGCAAAAAGCTTTTTGTTATGATTCGAAACGAAAAACGCGTTTCGGCTACACTCGACATGTGGCCTAACAAGTGATATTTAGAAAAGCGACCTTAAAGTTCATCAAAATTCGATACAAAAATGGTTAACTAGCACCATAAATACTGTTCACCTCATCAGTGTCTGTTTTAAGAGTGAGCTGAGGAACTATTACACCGATTTGTGAAAATGTCAAGGAAACGGTTAGAAAGCGATGGAGAACGACAGTTTTGAATCTCTCAACAAAAACACGTGCAAACGCTGGCTTAGCTTAATTGTAGCACACACAGACTCGGTAATGAAACCCATGGCTCAGTCAGGGTGATTTCAACATATGGAAGCTGACGAAGACCCAGCTGAATCTGGAAGACCGGAGTGAATTTAGGTTTCGCCGGGCTCTCACCTGATGATCTCAGTTTTCACTTGGTCAGGCAAACGAACAAGGTTGAATTGTGTCCACCACGATCATTCATTGTCCCATGAATGGAGTAGTCTCGGTACAAGTGGGATGCTGAAGAAGAAC
The DNA here is from genome assembly GCA_948099385.1 of Fasciola hepatica. NCBI lineage: Eukaryota > Metazoa > Platyhelminthes > Trematoda > Plagiorchiida > Fasciolidae > Fasciola > Fasciola hepatica. The sequence goes on along the minus strand of CANUEZ040000043.1, from coordinate 29,889,907 downwards.
GTGAGATGGCTTCCTGAAGTTATATTTGAACTTTGCCATTAATAAAAAAGAATGAAGAAAAATCGGCATAATGTGCAGTTCCATTCAATTAATGGAGAAAAATCATGAGGACTCAAAATAAATGCTCGAGTGTCTTCTCATAAATGTCCAGGCACTTGTGAACCCTTATGATAAGATTTGTGACAGTATCGGTGTCCTGAAGATATTCAAATGTTCTCGCTGAGCTTCTCCAGTGTTCGCGGCTGCAGTGTGTAGGTCATACTTTTCATTCGACTCTACAAGAATAAGTCTAAAGGAGTATAATCAGAGAACCTTCCTGACCATGTGATAGGCCCACTCCTTCCAATCCCCCGACTAGGAAACGGTTCACCTAACCAAAACCAAACAGGCTTTGCGGAATGAGCCGGAGCTCCATCCTGTTGAAAGTAGGTAGGACTACGTTAACCCCTTTGTGGTGCACGGGGTTTTTGAGGGGAATGGCGACTTCGAGTCAATAGATTGTCATCCCCTTGGCGTATCTTCCACCTCTATGGTCGCCGTCACCTACCCAACTCTCACCTATGGCTCCACGAAGCTGAGGGATACATCAGAGGTCACAAGCCGGAAAACCACTCAACAGGCTGGCCAAACCAGGCTGAGGTTAACAAAAGCCTTAAAACCTCGGTGAGACTGCGCCCAGCATGTAAAAACTGATACTCCTGTATAGACTGAAGAGATCTTCAGGGATCCAACGGCCATCAAGGAAGTTCGTCCAATCATTAGGGTTCCATGAACTCCTGGGTCTTTGTCACCACTACCAAATGGTGAATAATCCCCCAAGAGAATCATCGGCAACCATGCACCATGGTGATGCGAGCGTTGGGCATCTTTGATTTGCTGACTAACTTCCGGAAGGCGCATGAATCACTCTTTTAGTCGACCGCTCTTAACATACGAAATTTCTGTTGCCCAACGGATAGTACCTGGTTGTTTTCGGGCTAGAGTTGCTACTTCGAACAAAAGCCGAGTGACGTTGGGGGCATGGAATACTCGCAATACCCGAACTGATAGGACATACTGAAATCACACCCACCCGGAACTATGCAAACCAAAGTAGTAAGAAGACCAAGGCTGTGAGATAGCACGTGAATAGTATTGCAGAATTGGTTTGTATAAGTACGTTAAATTGGAGGAAATAATTGGTAGAATAAAAGTTGACCAGACACAGCAAGCTTTTAGTGCACCTACCCTCGGCGATCCTGGCTGGGTGAAACTCCTCGGTGTGCGTAGCTACCTGGTGGCATCACTTGTGATGGCCGCTGAATCACCACAATCACGTTAGATACCTATGGGCTAGGGAATTCATTTCTGTCATCCCGCGGACGGAGTTGTGATACCAGCCTCTGAATGATATTATTATTTGGTTCACAGACATGATACAGAAATGAAAACATATAAGTTACCTTAACTTAGGGAATGGCTTGGTAACCCGCCGTGCTGGATAACAGTTGATGTTACCTTTTCAAAATCGCGACCAGTTTACGTGAAAGGTATTTTCTTAAGAAACGTGTTCGATACATGTATGTGTGTGCAATATGCTGGATTTCATGTAATGACTAAAATATAGTGCCTATGCTTCCCGTTTACATGTACTTATATCCTGCGAATCAACGGGAAGGAACATATTCAATTAACAACAACCTATGGAATATCATGTTGAAATGTGAAAATTTGTGTACCATCTCACTTAAGGATGTGTATTTATAATTCCTAGTCAGTACATTTTATTAGTCTAGGTAGAAGCCTCTTATATTAGTTTTTTCGATAAAAACTGCAGAAAATATTATATGAAATCGACCGACAACGATGGGATATTCAGGGAGAATGTTGAGATTTTCGATCACCTTGAGCAGCGAACAATATCGAAGTCTCACCATGAGAAGGAAACCCACTCACCCCCAATCCGCTGAAGTCCGCATCACTACTGCTAACTGGCAGTTGCGTGGCTGAACCAGTCACAGGATGCCGTGAGGCTTATCCATGCGCTGTGAACATCTGCTCGCGATTCACTCCTGTCTTACACATGTGCATTCAATACCTGTCTGTACCACTTTCTGCACCATCCTATTCCACCAATCGCGAGGATTACTTCGTGCCAGACCGATATTGATTGACAGCTTACGTTACCTTGGACGTTCACGTTCTTTCGTTGATGCTCGTGCTGGCCGTTCGTTGATTCTGAATGCACGTTCTCTGTACGCGTGCTTTCATTTCATCTGCAGAATTCGGGACAGCGCCGACCAAGATAAGACTCGATGAACAAGATTATTCAACTAATCTTATCAGTAGTAGTCAAGACAGCGTTCTACACCACGCTGTCACAAATTTCGTTCCTTTCCAAACCTATTGTGTTTTTGACTGAAGGATATAGTGCCATATTTTTAAACCTCTTTTTGTGCATATTCACTTGCCTGTTCCTGTGGAACTAGGTACATGACCAGGCACTTATCCGAACTTTTTCATGAACACCACCTGGATTGGCTGAACACGGGAGCAATTAGGACAATTACGAGTGCTGTGTGGAGTCAAGCCACTCACTGGAGGTGAAGAACGCTTTCCGCACCATTTACGACGTTCGGGGTAGATAATCAAGACTTCTCAAGTGTCGCATTCTAGACACAGCTGAAGCTGTGAGTATTCGTCTTTGAGACCCTTCCCCCTTGAGGGCTCAGAAACAATTTGTCAGCACTTAAGCTTCCCTGGCCCACTCACTGTTCCCGAACAAGGGTGCAACCACTTGACCATTCCAAACTGTGATCATTTTCACATGCACACACGTACATGCAGAGGCAGAATTGGATCGTCATTCTCCTTTCTTGTTTTGTGAGTTACATTTAACGTTGTGTGTTGACATGAGCACGGATAACTGGAAACGAGCTTGTTCAGTATGTTTTCTCGCTCTCAGTGATTGAAACTCATCACACCCAAACGGGTAGTGATTCTAACTGATGTTATATCTCTAGAGAAAAGTGCATAACCATTTTTGTTCCGAAAAATATATTTTACTCGGCGATGCTTGTTGGGGGAGAGGGTTAAAATGTCGATGTTCCTTGTTCGGTTCTCGGAAGTTTATTGCACGGCGGGCTTTTTTCAATAGAAAATATTTTCTTGCACACCAACAGTGTTTCTTACGGAGAAGTTATTGCTATGTGAGAGGTTACCATCTGGGGGGACTATTATATCTGAAAAATGAAACACACCAATTGAAAATTGAATTTTGGTTCCCCGTAATATGCTCCAGGCAGAAAAATGTCAGAAGTGTTTCGAAGCAGATATTTACTATGAATCGACCATTTTTTGACTTGTGAGCAACGGATACGTACGTGTTGAGCTGCTTTCAAAATACCGAGTACTTGCGATACGAGGTCTCACCATCGAAGTTACTTCTTCAAACCAGATCATTCTCCATTTCCGCTGATTCTTGCGCCCTTCGAAGTCCACACGATTGGCTGCGCTACATTTTGTTGTGAACCTGATCAACGCCACTTTGGAACTACTCTCAACTTCAACACGTCATCCAGAATTCGCTACTCTAAAGAATCATTCACTCGGATTAGAGACACAGTATGTTCTGTTTCACTATCCACGACTCGTTTTTATGAAAGTTGGCCAAGATCAACTTGAACTTGGAAACTCAAGCGAGCCGGCCGGCAGACTACTATTAGTCGCACGTAACTAAGGGAGATGACGTTTTCCGCATTGGTCAGTACTGACATTCGGTCCCTTTTTGGAAAGTTATCTTCCCTAGCCAACGTCCTGAACTCTTGGATTAACACGAACACCTGTGTGACCTGTATCCAAGAATCTTGGTTAAGTGAAAGTATTGACGACGAACGCATTCTGCTTGAGAACTTTGAGTGCTTTCGTCAAGACAGAAAACAGTGCAAGAAGAAGACAGATGGTGGTGTGATTACACACATCGATTCCGGGTGATCTGGCAAGTCTGAAATTATTTTCACTTTCTCCTGCATGGGTGTCGACTGTTTGGTTGTTAAATGTCACTCTTAATTCTCGTTTTTTCGAGGCACTGTGATCAGTAATCCATACGTAGTTTCCCTTTTCTCCCTGAGGGACATCAACCTGTTCTTTGACACTTCTATACCCGTCTTGATTCCATTACTGTCTGACTGATCATGCTTTGTTGTTGGTGATTTTAATCATGCGCCCAAGTATTCCTTACTTGCTTTTGGCCTAACTGACCTCTGTGTTATCCCAGCTAGAGGGAATGCTATTTTAGACGGAATTATCACCAACCATCCCGATCTTTTTCGCTTACGACTGAAAGCTCCTGTTCCAACGAGTGATCACGCTCTCATTATCATCAGACCCAAAGTTTCTTCACGTTCAGAGCACTTTTCACTAGTTAGGACTAAACAAATAAAGGTAACCTCAAGAAACCTGTCACCCACCAACTCTACTCTTCTTCAGAGATCCCTTTCCATTGTTAATTCGTGGCTTTCTTTCGATTGCTCTCTTTGCCCGCTAATACTATTTACGAAGTCTCCGAGTGAGGTACTTGACAGGTGTTTTTGACAGCGACAGAATAGCTTCTCCATTGCTGAAATCTCCGAGAAGGCAAAAACAGCATGCTTATGAACTACTCTAACAGGCCTCAATCAAACGACATCCCATCTTGATCAAACAAGAGAGGTGACGGCTTAACACGACTATTTGTCTACTATTTCTTCTGCAACACCAATAACAAACTTCTCCGACGCGGGATCCGGCTTCTATGTGGATAACGGGCTCGATCAAAAAACTACGATATAGATGCTGACAGCCTGAATGCCGCATTTATTCATCCTTCATCGGATATCTTACCATCTTTTTTTTCTTCTGTTCCCTTAAATAAAGAACCATTTGCCTCAGAAGTAGTCTTCAAGTTTCTTCGAACCTCGAAATCAGCTTCTGCTGTGGTTTCAACTGGTTTATCCTCCACAGTCCTCAAATTTGGAGCACTTCAGCTATCCGGAATTACGACTTCTCTCCTCAATAAATCTGTTGATGCTTGTGCTATTCCTGCCTCCTGGAAACCCGTGACAATAGTACCCATTCCTAAACACTCAATGTCCAAAGTTTTGTCAAAACGCTTTCTTCCCATCCGCATCAGTTCTTCTGCTTTCAAGTTGACCGAGCTCGCTATCCTTTGCCGACTGCGTTCGTCTTTTGTTGCTGTTGTTTACGTACAAATCCAACCGATGCACTCGGGAAGCCGTTGCTTCAGTTTGCCATTTCATATCAAGCATCTTAAATAGTTCCATGAAATCCTTTCGATATACTGTCCTCGACTATTCCTCCTCATTCAATTCGGTTCCCAGTTCTCCGCTCCTTCAAAAGCCAGAGTCGTTTGGCTGTCCCACTGCTTGACCATCGTGGTTGAAAGACTACTTTTCCAACAGAACTCAACTTACTAGAGTAGGCACAAGTTTATCGATTCCTTTGATTAACAACTCAGGTGTTCTTCAGAGTGCCGTTCTTTCCCCCTTTCTCTTCATCACATATATTAACGACTTGACCATTGCACAACCTGCACAACTTTTTGAGTATGCCGAAGACGTCGTGCTTGGTCAATCTGTCTCTGACCAACAAGACTTTAACTCTTTTTCCGAAAACCTATATAATATTCAGAGATTTTCGTCTCATTGTGGATTACATCTTAACACTTCTAAACATTTTGAGTGTACTTTCTCCCTTTCTCGTTCCTCTTACTCCAATGACCAATCAATCACCAACAGTGTCCTCAGTTCCAGAGCTGATTCGATCAAATACTTAGGCGTTACCATCAGCACCTGTTTACAATAGTCTTCTCATATTCTTCATTTTTTTTTAAAAACTACGTAGACTTTCTTTTCAAATTCTTGGGCTAAAGCAGTTTAGTGCCATACACGCTGTCATTTTTCCTTTTGTCCCCCAGTGTATTCTCCCAATCTTATTCTACTACTCTCCCGTAATCTTTCCTGCTCTAATTAGGAAAGATTTTATTATTCCACACTACTGCCTGGTCAGTCGAGTCTCTCTGATTTTCACGGGCTCTCTTACCTCTAGAATTTGCTATTTGCACATTATAGCCAGCAAAAAATTCTCCAAGAATATTCTTGCGGACTCCACTTATCTCCTGTACCATGGCTTATCTCCATGTCTTTCTCATCCCTCCACACGTTCCGCATTTAGACTAATCCCATCCCGCGTAAATTTATATCGTAACTCTACAGTGCCTTGCTTAGCACGCGTCCTGGTCGATAAGATGAAAGTCACAGAGGCACTTCGCGTGAACGTCGGTGGCTGAACCAGTTTTATTTCTACAGTATTTATTTTTATGCGTATTTCGAAGCTTCAATGATCAGTTTCCCTCCATTTGGCTGAAATGTGAGTTTGTTAACTTGCTGAATTATTCAGAACAAAACAGTACGATACAATAAAATATCCTAATTCAACCCTGATATACTGTTTCGGCACAATCCGTATGATCGCTGTGGGATTCGGACCAGGAGAATATAATGCAAATCTGCGGATACTAATTATCTTGCTTGCGACCAAATCCTCATATACCCTTTCGACACATTTCTTGACATCCTGTCAGTGACAAACTCATATTTGACTACGAACCGGTGGCTTCAAGTACAATTCAGCTTCATTGCACGGTGCAAACAAGTTTCACTTCAGGGGCAGACTGAATTTTGGTGCATCACACTTTCGAACGGCAGCCATGGTGTTGCTTTAACATATGAGTTCAATTAACACTACCATCTGCCTGATCATATCAGTCTATCACTTTCATTCACGCAGTCGACTCAGTGACAATGTATAGCTTTAGCAAAGTCAACCGTGGATCAATTAGTTCATTGACCACAATTTATGCATGCTTCACGGATCCCAACGATCAGTAGACAGGCCCTATTCCCATCTCGTCCAAGTAGGTTTTCCACATAATTTTAGATCGTGAATTTAACTGATCCAGTGAAAAATCAAAGCACTTAGTTATCGGCAAAAGTGTCAATTCAAAATGTTTGAAAAAATTGACGGCCAACTGGAAGTGATTATGAGAACAACCATAACGATTGGATGGCGAAAAGTATATTTGTGGGCTAACTGCGACCCCAGAACAATATACTGGCTGCCAAGGAATGAGGAATTGATAGACAATTTCAAAGAGCATTCGTAACTATATTTTAGCCACATTATCATTTCTCCTTATAAAATCAGATTAGCATAAGAAAATGATGAAGCTGGATTTAAGAGACGATGCACCTTCATAAAAGACTACTATATCCACATTTTTGCCAGAAATGAAGACGAAAAGGTTCCAACATATTATTAAACCATTGTGTGAATCAACTACGGTGAGGATGCTGTTGCTTCGACTCCACGAAGCCACCTCAAAAGTAAGGCATGGGACATCTGGGCATTAATTAATCCTTTTGACTGACTTCAATTTGCAGAATGGTTGAAAGACGAAAAATGCGTACCTGTAGCAAATGACACGTTAAAATGATCAGTTAATTGTAACTACTTCCTTCGATTATCTCACTCACTGAAAGTATTACTGTTCTGAGCTGTTCCTCTAACTCTGATGAGAAGACTATTCTATCTTCGGATCATCTCGACTTATTAGCACAAATATGACCTTTCACAAACGATGAATGATGGTCATAACCCAGTATAGACCCGCAAACCTATTGGTTCACCTGTTATTCTCAGGCGGATCTCCTGAGTGGTTAGTCTGGGAGCAAAAGCAGTTGCTTTATTTGGTTCAGACGACAGGTGGCATTTGATTGGCTCTTCTGTCCGCTCCCATTGCTCCAACCATGTCCTCCATTTAGGACAGGCGAAGATGTGCTTGGCTGTTTGCAAACCATCGTACGGTCTACCAAACGAATCAGGCCGTCTACTGACAATGTGCCGGCCCATTCCCTCACAAGAACCTCACAATAGCAAACAATTTGAGTCATCCCTGCCGATTTTTCTTGATGGGAAGGGGATGGGGGACTACTGTACTTCCAAAACAGCTACTCTACATTGTGACATGAGAAAGATCGAGTTTCAATCCGGTGCAAAACTTTAATGAGGAAATTTCTCACGTTATTTTAACGTTAGAAAGACGAGGGTGTCCAAAGGGACATTAGTTCATAGTAAAAACCTAGTAACCTTTTTGATTTTTGAGGCAATTCACCTAAATTCCCTGACGATAAGTTTCGCACGTTTCCTCCAAGCTTTGCTGAAACTTGCCAATAGGTTCTCCCTCTAAGAACACTCAAGTCTCTTTTGAGGACAGAAAGACAAGTTATCCGTCTGGTCACTGATGATCATTTGTGTTATATTCAGTTTGTCCTCACATAGGTTGAGAGCCAAATCTCGAACATATTTCGGTGGTCGGATTATACCGATTCAACATTCGACCCAACGACGCTTCACACATGGTAGCTGAGCCTGCCACGGATACAGCGTTGTAAGTATTTTGCTCCTCATGGTATACCATTAAGGTCAAGTAATTGAATTTCTTCCGCTCATGAGGTGGACATGGGTTTCGACTCGACAGGAACCTTCTGAGCACGCAAAGCGGAGAATGGGAACCGGAATCCTCGGGTAATTTTATCCCATGAATAAACAAATGCTGCATATTGAATGAGCCAAATCTAGATGCAACTGGATAACGTAGGTGTCAATCTCATTCGCGTCAGAAACTCGATGGAGAAAGTCTTTAGAATCCTCCCAGAGATTCAGTAGGCGTATGCCGAAATATACACGCAGTATTCGACGTCTTGACTAAATTCTTTTACGACCAGTGTATATATTGTGAAGTTCTTCAGGTTGACAGTTCCTAGTGAGATAGCAGTCAACGGAAAAGAAAACCGTCCTTGAACGGCTCACGAGGTACGGGTGTGTCGAGGTAAATTGTTCGCGGAGGAAATCACTGCTGTCGGTTCGGTTTCACAACCATCACAAATGCGGTCCAGATATCGTAAACAACATGCTGCGCATGCAGTCTTGACTTTGTTTTACGCGCAGATAGCCAGTGGATATGTGAGAAAACCCTAAACGCATATGTACCGAACGAGTGGAGCTGCTACCGTCTGCCCCTTTGTCTAGCTTAAGTCAGAAGCATTTCCTTATGCCACTGACCACTGAGTTAGGCGATCATCTCGTCACTGAGGGACGGTTCATGCCACAATTAATCACACTGAATCAGCACATACTAGAGAAGAAACAGAAGAGACTATCACGTTGGGATGCCACAATAAAGTCAGTGTAGTGTGCTACTTCATTGTGCGGACCATGTTGTCCCGTAGTTGTATCAAAAATATTTTTAATGTCATGTGCGCGGTATTTCTACATTGCGGTAAGCTAATTCATCATTCTGGGCTTTGCAAAATAGAGTTGTTTCATTGCCGTAATGTTGTTGGACAATGAATATTTATTAAAAGTGTCATAGTATCTGCTTTCAAGTAATAATGCAATGCTCTCAATGTGACATTTCAGAGTTCGGTCTCTTTTCCCCATATTAGCTTTGGTAATATTTGAAAAGACCTCATTACTAGCGTTCGAATGCTGTCAGAATGGTTTCTCTAGGTTATTTCTTTTCGGATATATGAGGCAAAGTATCCTTAAGGAAATCTCGTCTTCCTCGCAACTCTTCTTACCTCGTCGTTCTACGGTTAACGAATTACGTAGAATTCACTTGAAGTTACGAAAGATTTACTTGAAGAAAAAATAGTTTAGTGATATTTGCAGCTCCGACAGATGGCACCCATGTGTTCTGAAATGTTAAATTAACGTTTAGGTAGCAAAGGTTTTAACATCAAACGAGATCACTTGATGTGACGTTGAAAGTGAACGGGTTTAAACGCTAAGACAACTTATCAAGATCTTATAAACCTAGTAGTTTTCAGCCTCGCGATTTTGAACGATGGACGACAAACTGAAGCTGACTGTGTCGCCTCCATCGTTGTTTATTTAAGCACGTACTCTCGCATTACGCACAATGGGGAGAAATAATCACTTGTACTTCACCGTCTCCTGATAAGCTTTAGCCGAAAACCCGCAAATCTTTAGCCGAGACACGCCGTTCTTTAGCTTTGAAGCACATCCTTTAGGCATGCTGCTGAAAGCCAGTCAGATCAAAAGTATCGGAATATTATGGCATCAAGAGATGTTGGAACAACTTATTCTTTTTCTCTTCACAAATAATGTTGTTACAAAACTGACTGGATAAATGAGAAAAAGCGACGACTGTATTCTGCACAGTTGACCCTGGTACTGGTGCCAAATTCTGCACCGCCGATTGATCGGAGAAGGTGTGAAGGATGCGCTCGTATCGTCGAGCCACGTGACACAGCCCGTATGACTGTTACATTTTCGGTGACAGTGATGGTGTCGAATTTCGCAATATGAATAAACTGATGAAAGCGATGGGGGTGCTCTTACAACAACTGCGTGTGTTGTCGACAGACTTTCAGTGTATCCACTTTTCTAAAAGTATAAGGAAACGGTCCTTAATTTTTCATTATATTGATTCCTAATCTGTCAGCAGCTTTAGGTGTAAAACAAGGTGCACCTTGTCACTTTATGCATTATTACTTATGGGACTGCTTGTCTGTGAAATTTTAACTTCTCAGGCGGTGACTCCTTGTTGACTGATTGATATTTCGTTTGGAGGCAGTCGAGCGATAATAACTACGCTACGACCGTTTGTGGGAATATTCGCCGTACCTTACCTGGCTCTGTACGCATTGTTTCTCGACAGTATGGAGTGGTAATATAGGTGCAAACAACGATTATATCGTTTCACTAGCACGGAAGATCGAAGCAGGATAATCGAATTCGCACGAAGAAATGATTTAAAGGATACTGCCAACCACCTCAACATCAATATCAAAGCATGCCGTTCTATTGCAGCTGCAGATCGGGAAACAACATTCACACCTGGGCCCCATTAGGACGAAGTTCAAGGAAGAGCTTGTCAGGCTTTTCTGTGAAGTGGCGGACGAACTCCTCACAGGCACACTGAGGCAGTTGAAGGAAAGCATGGAGAAGGATTTCCCAAGCATATTAGTCAGCGAGCCATCCACTGATTTGTTTCTGGTCGGAAACCACTGATCCATTATGAAGATGACTATTCGACTAATGGAACGAAACTCGGACACTCTCAAACCTGATCGAGCAGAACATGCCGATTGGCTACGACGATCAGATACTGCAACTATGGGGTTGTAGTTTCATGAAATCAGCTGCAGTATATGTTGACGTAGCTATGGGCGTTCAGAAGTAGTTAGTAAACCCGTCCGAAGTCTACCGTCAAGTAAAGGACCTAACTTGGACATATTCGTGTGTTCATTTATCGCAGGTATCTCGAAGTATGAATGTCATACAAAGATCATAAGGCATTTTTTATTGAGTTCCTGTCGTGCTGCACAGTCGTCACGCTTTCTCATCTACTCAATCAGTTTTGTAACAACAATATTTGTGAAGGGAAAAAGAATAAGTTGTTCCAACATCTCTTGATGTCATAATATTCCGATACTTTTGATCTGACTGGCTTTCAGCAGCATGCCTCAAGGATGTGCTTCAAGGCTAAAGAATGATGGCTAAAAGACTGTGGGTAGCGGCTAAAGACTCGCGGGTTTTGGCTAAAGCTTGATGGGAAAACGTGAAGTGGTAGAGTACGCACGCTACTCACTGAATAAGTCAGTAGTTAATTACCCATAACACCATTATAGAGCCACAGTGAACACAACTTAGTCTGACTGACCGAATTCAGTGAGGTGAAGAAAGGCACACCAACCACAAGATATCATCCCCGACTGGATACTAAATGCGTCCAAGTGGACTGGACAGTTTATTATGCAAATAAGCTTGTTGCTATCGTTGATCGACGCTGATGAAGTTTGATGTCAGCTGATGCGACGCGCTGCGGAAGCGTGGGGGAAAACAATCAGTAACAGCACGATTGCGCTTGTAGTGGGATTCAAAGTATGACTAAGAGGTGGCCATGACACACATTTATTGATTTTAGAGCCCCGTCAAATTACTTCCAATATTGCGATACGATCACTCTTTTGGCCCCCTGATCAGAATTCTTTTAGCAAAATTCCTTGGATTTACCAGAGAATTGGTTTGTTACCCTAGGCCCATATTTGCAATTCGAGGGTCAACAGTTGGTACTCAAATATCGATTGAGGTCAACGTGTTTTTAAAATGTGACTTATTATTTTTAATCCTTTAATTTGTTCTTTAGAGACAAGTAATTTGCACGATGAAGACCACTAGGTGCCAGGAATGGAATGCAGCAAAACTTTTGTCACACCCGTGTCACATTTATTTACCGCGGAAATAGCTTCTTACGGATCAGAAGTCGTGTCAAAGAACAAAAACGCACCTAATTTCATCAATTTCTCATAATAGCGTTCCATTATACAAAGATCTTATATAGAGTTCAGGAGAGATACCCGAAAAGATTTAATCATAGGTCATTTTTATGACTTCTCATCACAAGAAGTCTAGATGAGCTTACTCGTCCTGTAGAGATGACTACTCTGACAGCAGAATGTGGCAGGTATCAAGCCAATAGTGTCCGTCAAACGGGAGCCACTCACCAGAGAAGAAACAAAGACTATTTCGGAAGCATCCTGCAACGGAAAAAAACAACCATTCGAACAGGCAGGCGGATCCCAGCAAAAATTCGGGTAAACAGCAAGATGGTTCGAGTTGAGGTCTATTGATCAAGATGGCAGTCGGAGCACTTGGACCCACACAACAAGACTGGTGCCCCCAGAACACGACCAAAACGGAAATGGAAAGTGCAGGTAACCGAAGAATCAGTTTGGGTGCAGTGCAAATGTGAAAAGGAACTATTTAAACGATTGCACGTACTCCACCAATTAGAATTGTTTGGCAGGTCGAACACAAGTGCGTCTTCGCTGTTCCACTCTCTTGTCACTATGTATCACCAACAAGCTTTGAGTGGTTTCTCCAGCATTTATGGTATGAAAAAAGTCAAATTCTTATGAAGTCATTCGTGATCAGAAGCCAAACACTAAATTCACTTTTACATTCATGGACCGACACTGATAGCGATTAAAATTTTTGTTCCAAAAAGGACAAAATTTTATGAACTAAGCTAGTGTCAGGAGTGTTTACGGGTTGACAGTATGAATCAGACCATCTAATGTTCATTTTTTCGAAGTTTCAAGCTGCTTTTCAATTCAAAAACTCGATGTCATCAGTTGGAGAATTAAATCGTTTGTGATGTTTTTCATCATGCAACATGAACGCTCAAGAAATGTGCTTATCTTGGTTTACCAAGTGTTCTCTTATGATATATAATAAAGGGATTTGTCGTATAATATTATTGTAAAAGCCGGGTAAGCCCCGGGTAGAGAACTGTAGAAATACTCCTTGTACGTGTCGGTGTGCAGTCAGTTTGTCTATATCACGATTCTACAAACTAACAGACCACTGTTTTATTGTCGGTCTAACCGTAAAATGGAACGAACGCCAAAACTTTGTCACGGATCTATCAAGCCTGGTAGAATGGATCTTCTACGGACTATCCTTTAACCAGCCTTGCTGGGCTGATCATACTACGAATTTTCAGCAAAGAGGGCATCCAGGAACCAAACCGGCTCGGCACCTTTCTATATGAAATAATTCGTCACAGTATTCTTAGGCGGTATAATAGCTAAACGTAAAGCAATGTGGCGTCTTCAAGAGAATCTGATCACTTAGTTCGAAATATATCTGACAGGTAAGTCCTCTTCTCGTTGACATTCTCGAAATTCCAGTCCTGTCAGTTTTGAATGGGAGTAGCTGCTTACATGGGTTGCTTCATTGTATATGATAGTCCGGGTTGACCGGAGTCCTGCGTCAGCTATCTGTGTTTTTAGTTCAAACAAAGTTGTGTTGGTGCAGTCGTTTTTCTTTTCAACAAGCATAACCTGTGTTAGTCTAGGTTGACCAGTTGGAAGGCCAGTGAAAATCTACAGTTGTCCAGGCTGGTTTCTCAAGCATGACATGGAGTTTGTTGGACGATGCTTCAGTGATATATCTTGACGACAATCGACGCAACAAGATGAACTTGAGGGTATATAATTTTCGCACATAGGGGTTCAGACGATGACGCCGATTATAGGTAGGCTATTGAACCGCAAATGGTAAGATGCATTAGTGTTTGGTCATATTTTAAGCCACCACTTCAATCGATCATCCACTCAGTATTTCATAAAAAGTTGAAGCACGAACCATCAGGTTATCATTCCAGTGACTCCAGAGATTGTGCTTTTCGGTGTTTCAATCCGGTCAAAATTGGTGCCGTCTGGCTGTTTCCAGAACAGATAAGCGAGAAAATGAGCAGCTGGGAGTGGAAACAGCACTGTTCAAAAAGATGCTCTTTCACGATTTGCTCCTTTCTGTTCGACTAATCCCGAAAGAATTTTTTCTGTCTATTAATATTGACTATGACTGTCTTTGAAGAATCTCCCTTCTCCTCAGAGTAATAACAAAATATAGGACACCAGAGATTTGCTGTCTGTCACTAATTTTCAAGCGCACGATCTCTAGGGTTCATTACCGTAATTCTCTTGAGTATTCGGCTATTAGTGCTGACTTAACATTTTTAGCTTGGACCAACATAAGCTATGCCATACAACCCTCTGGTATTAGATGCGGTCGCGGATAAATGCGATAACTGCGAATGGTATGAACCAGCTCCTGAGCATGTACTGAGATTGGAACCTGAAATTATCGGACTACTTGAGTAGCAGATAACCCCGTTTATACCCAGGCTGACCGGTTACACTCTAAGTTATTCATTCCATCACGACGGGACTGCACCTTGGCGTGGTGTGATGGCTTGCGTGCCTCCATAAGCCAAAGAGCTATGCAGGATGGCTTCCTTCGGTCGAAGATACAATCATGCCTGACAGGTCGATGGGAAGCCGCCAGAGGAAGTCATATTTTTAGGCCAGTTACTAGACAACATCTGGCTTTGACCGCTGTGCTCCTGGAGAGGATCCGTCAGTGAGAAAACATGGAGCAGCAGCTTGCCGGTCTTAGAACCTCTACTAGATGGACGTAGGAATGGAGCACCTGATATTTCTCTCGACGGTGGAAGTTATTCAGCTTAAACAATCAGATATAGCCCAAATAATGCTGCCCTGCTTTAGTGATTTGAGTAAATTCACACGCGGTTGAATGCACCTCAGTTTCACTTCCAGTATCCAACCCATCAGGCGAAGCCGGACTGTAACTATTAGGTCGTGTAGATACAGTGAAACCGTTTCGTGATTTGTCAGCACGTTATCTGTCAATAAGTGCATGCCTCCTTTTGCATATAAACGAGTTAGTACCTGCTACATGTGGCAGAATACATTCCTGCCGTTCTTGCCTGGTATTGTCGTCCTCCCAGTGCGCATAGTCTGAGTGCGAGTTATTTTATTACGTAAGATTGGCCGGGTAGATGCGATTTATACACCCGTCCACGTTCCGTATGCTCCACTGGATCCATGGGGCTGTAGACTGAGCCGTAAGACAGATAGATAAAAAAGCACCAGCGAGGACAAGACAGAATGCATGCAACAATCAGGTCTCATGTGGCAGACCAGAAGAAGTTCGTTCTCACTCACGTCCACGTGCTGGGTTAACTCTCCACTATCTTGTGGGTCAGATTTTTGAGTCAAAGGCCCCGTCTAGGGTTCCGAAAGAAAAACTCCTTCTGTGGTGTGGGCAGCCGCGAAGTATGGTTCACCCAGAAACCTCCAGCGTCCTTCCTGTGAAGACACTAACCAAAACCAGAGCACAACCTTCGAAGCTGGTGGTTGAATGAACTGAACTGACCGCTATTCAGTATACCAGGTTTCAATCAAGATTTTGGATTTATCTCAACGGCATGCTTCAGTGTACTTGTAGCTACTGGACTTACCCAATCCGTCCTGATAGTATATAGACAGAAGATATAAAGATAGCGGGAAAAATGTGGATCATATTTGTCCATAAGTTGTGACACGGGCTGAAACAATGTCCACCATGTCACGACTAGGAAACCAGCGCAGCCACGACGAGTTATACGAAGCACGGGCGTGGTCCTTTCAGAAACTAGGTTGATTTATGTCATCAACACACACAGCGGGCTAGTCAGTGACGGATTGATAATACTATTGTTAAGAAATATAAGCCAAGGCATTAAAACAACAACCGAAACAGATGAAGACAACAAATGCTGCTGAATGAAACAAGTGGTGTATTCGAACAGGAGGACTCAGTGACAGACAATGAGAGCCTGTAGTGCTACCGAGGTGAAACACAAGTACAAACATTACCAAACTTGTTTATCTGAAGGATTACCGAGTTTGCTGGCACCACTTGCTCCTCCCGTGTAAACTGTCAGCACGCCGTTGCGTTCCTCCAATACACACGTTAGACCGCTACCGCGTTTCTAGTTCTCCAGTACGCACTGCCGAGTACAGTCGTGATCGTGTAACGAACCGTGGGCCAGCACGCCGTCATTCACATTCGGTGGAGGCAGTTTTTTGTCTCGTTCAAATCACACGGCCCCAACGATCTACCGGATAGACGTTTGTCCGCGAGCGCAATATGACGCACGACTGAGGTCTGTACCATCTTTGAACAGAAAGATCGCGGTAAGAGAGGTGATAACAACGGCCAATCATCGACTAGCGATACGCGCGGTCAACTGACCAACGAGATGGGCTATAAAGAAGAAGAAAACAACTGCTGTTTTGATCCCCAAATTGAATGCACAGTCTTTCGAATCCATATGATTGTTTCTGAGTTATATGTGATGGTTTCTTACCACTACTGAGGAGCAGATATCGTTCTGACAGCGGACCTAACCACAAATGCCTACTTAAGAGAAGGCGCAACCCAAGCTCTGGGCTTAAAAAAATGAGATTACCATTTTGATTTCAACCAAGAAACTAAATTTACACACTTCACCTATTCGTGCTTCTTAGAAGCTCATCTAGATCCGGCATCACGTTTGAAACTAACTACCAATAGTTTATGAAACCTCACAGCGATTAGAATTAAGTTGTCTAATCTCAGGAGGCGTCTTACATTCAGGAACAAAGACAATTAACTGCAACTGAACGACAGGTAGCTGCTCCACGGAATGCCAGTCGAGCCACAATACACATATCACTGGTCAACCTAACGCTAATCAGCGGTCATCTGCAAGCTGGCCTCAATTTTAGCAATCGACTGGTTGTTTGAAGTTTGCTTGTGAAAGACTACCTGGTGTCGTCCAGCTTCGGCTTGCAGTCATTTCTTGCCTCTTGTTCTAGAAGTTTGGCGTACCTTGACCAATCAGCTCTGGTCACTGGATAACCAGTTCTTCCAGGACCGACAATGCAACTTCAAAAACCACCAAGGCTTTCTGTCTTTTTACTTCAATCGTGGTGTATTATCACAATCATCAGGCAGCCGCGTGAGAAAAAAGGTCCAGAAATCAAAAGTTTCCCTCCGATGTCGTCTCTTAATCTTTACATTTTTAGTACAAACGAGCGAATTCAAGGAGTCAAAATCTTCCAAGTTGAAAAGAACCCCTGAAGATGTCATAAAGCCCCGAAAACCTTCCTGAAGCCAAGTTACCGACCGCTTTGAGTGAGTCAAGCCGGGTAGATCAATCGATATTCAATGAGCCATCACATTGTACGAGGCTTCACTTTTCAACTGAATGGACATAGTAAGCAGTCCAACAGAATTGGATTAAAGATCAATCGATCACAGTAGCAGGCGTGTTGCAAAGCTAATCCATCTGGCAATGCCAAATAAACCTGGTTAGACACTCGATTTTCAGGAATGTTCTATCATCTGATGTGCTGTGCTATCGTCTTCTAATTTACGTTAGCGGGCTGGCTCGATAGGGGTTGCGACGGAGATAGGTTGTTCAAGCTGTCTGTACAAAAATCGCGGAATAGATAAGCGGCGGACCACAACACATCGGACTACGATGGGTACACGCAAGGGACAACCTGTAGAAAACAAGGCCGACAGGTACATGGTCTGATAAACATGTAAAACTAATGAGAATCAAGGTCAAAGGGCGTACAGTGCGCTGACGATCGGCAGTACAGATAAGATTAGGAATCAAGGCATCGATTACGAACGGTTCCACTTTCCAACATATCCAGCATATGCTTCGCAGAATACTGTTACGAAATTTATTAGGGGTTCTATCTTAATTTCGTTTATTACCAGTCCATTCATCTTTATGGTGATCAAACAGCCGTCATTTCGAACTTTAGGTCTTACGATACCGAGCTCCGTCCTCGCCGCCGCTTGTTAATTCTTCCATCCAGCAAACTCTTATAGGCCGCGAACCCTCACAGAAATAATTCATCTTCGTTGTCATATTTTAATTTCCCAATGATGAAGGCTCATTCGTAGGTTCAAATAATAACCAACTTTCCTCGCCGAGAGTCTCGGAAGCACTCGGTGTACCGACACACTGTTCTGATCCGTGACAGTAGCTCTAATAAGACGAATTTTCTGCCTTCCAACCATCTCAGTTTATTAGCGTGGAACAGCGTTTATATGGGAAGCAACAGTCACTGTCACCGACTGTTGCAACACACATTAACTGATTCATACTTTTACCAAGTAGGCTGTCTTCTGACTGGTTAGTTGGTGATATTACCAGCTACAATGTGACGGGAATCCATCGGCGGACCCACTGGCTTATGCACTGACCTAGGTTCTGGACAGGTATGACATGCTGATTGCTAACGGGAATTGGCCAACTATCGGCCATGAGTCGGCACATACACTTTCGGCTGCTTCCTAGAGTTTAATGACTTGTCGCATCCTACTCGGGTAGCACAAAACGTCACTTACCAATAGAGGGTGAGTTCAAACCCCTCAGGTCACAAAGAAAAAGCTTGAAATAAGGGTTGTCTTTGGAACGAAGTTTAACAAAGTGCAATGGGAGGTCAAGGTTGAGTCATAGGAAACGTACGCGCATACCTCAGGCTGCACGCACTTCTCAGTATGCAGTCAGGAGCGGTGTAATGAAGGAAAGGTAGTTGGATTTTGGCGAGCTCTACGGGACGTCCGGTGACTTTATTCCAATATCTGAGCCTAGACCGTTAATGTTGTTATTTGACTTTTTCATGGTATCTTTAGTTCTACGTGTACATACGTACGTGTACTACTTGCTGAACAAATAATTAGTTGATTACGCGTACTAATTTTGGACAATTGTGGATTGACAGTGAAAGCGAGTGCGTCAGACGAATCGAACGCAACAAGGTAAAGGAAGGCATGTGAACCACATTATTGAGTCCTCCGACTGAATTACGATTGTCTTCAAGTTGACTGGACAGATGTTATGCAAATAAGCATTGTTGTTATGTATTCGCCAGGCATGTCTTCTGGATTATAACGTACATTTTTCACTGCGTACGATCGACTGGATAACGTGTTATTTGTTGAGCAACAGTGTTTGAGGCGCGAATGGTAAGTCTTCACGGATTTGCGACATTCGCGGCCAAAAACGAAGCAGATAACCGGCCATATCCGAACGTTGACGTTTCTGTTCAGATCTTGCGCTTAGGCAGGTGAGACAACAATCTACCCGAACAACCGTATGTATTGCATTGAATCGTGCACGCACCAAGAACTGGAGACAAGAATAGCAAGTATATATTTATCGACTTTAATTGGTACATACTAGTTCATATATGAAATAAGGCGACGCTATTGGTAGGCAATGTACTGGACAATCATAAGGCGATCTGACTGAATCTGAACGATCTGGTTTCTAGGATCGGGCTTTACGTAGTTGGTTGATCCTCGAAAGGTCCTCGGAGTCGCGTGCAGTCAAATCATAACAACCTTCCTCTCCCAAGAGTTCTTCATCAATTTGACTTACTTGGCGAGCGTATCTTCGAAACCGGGATGGTCACCTGTACCTGCGTTTCCTCGAGTGGGTAGGACGATCGTCACTCACGGCCTCGGTGGTGCATTCGAGCGTTACTCTTAAGTACTTATATCTTGATGAGACTGGCTCCTACGAGAGGATGAACCGGTTTCATGGACGTCCCGAATGACATCTACCTAGGAGCGGTGTGTGTGTGTGTGTGTGTGTGTAGAAAAACCGTTCATGAAGAATCTTGAGAATTAGGTGCGAAGTGGCGTCCTCAACTTCGGTTGACTTCTCATTCGAGGTAGCAAATTCTAACCCGTTTAGGAACAGGTGTTACCTAACGGGCACCAGAAAATTTATGTTGGCAGCCAGTGATCAAACGAGCGATTCTTTTCGATGATGGGCTGCCAGTCGAAGATATACAGTGCTTTAAAACTCAGGATTGCTGGGTAAGGGGCAAGAGGTAAAAGCTTTATTTAGTGAGGCGCCACGTTCGTGCACGTCACATCGTTGTTTATGGGCTTGCCGTTTTTACGTACAGTTCGCCGCCAGGCGAGAAACCCACCACGCCCTCTAACAACGCTGTTCTTAAGGAAACTTGACTAAGGTGGTGTCGGTGTACGGATGCCCCAGCAAAGTCCGTAATCTCAACCATCGATGATCAAGTTATATACACCTTTTTCCATCAAGCTTTAGCCAAAACCCGCAACTCCTTAGCCATGACCCACCATTCTTTAGCCACGACTCATTCTTCTTTAGCCTTGACGCACAACCTTTAGCCATGCCGCTGCAAGCCAGTCAGGTCAAAAGTGTCGGAATATAGCGACATCAAGAGATATTGGAATAATTCGTTTTTTCACAAAGATTGGTGCTTCAAAGCTAACGGAACAAATGAGCAAGTGTGACGATCATATGCTGCTCAGTTGACCGTGGTAATGGTATCAAATGCTGCACCGCAAATTGATTGGAGAAGGTTTAAACGATGTGCCCGTATGGTCGAACCGTGTGGCACAGCCCTTATTACTGTTGCATGTTCGGTGATAGTAATGGTGACAAATGTTGCAGCACGAGTGGATCGATGACATTAATGGGAGTGTACTTACGATAACTGTGTGTACTGCTCAGCGAATTTCAGTGTATCCACGTATCTAAACGTTTAAGGAACCAAAGCTTTATTTGTTTCATCGTATTCAGTTCTGATATTCGTCTGTGACTTTAATGCGAAACAGAGTACTGTTTGTTACATTACAGATTTTACTTACAGGACCGCTTGCTTGTGACATGTTACCCTTGCATGGGAAGACTCGTTTTTGATTTGTTGACATCTCGTTCGAAGGCAGTCGGGCGATATAATCACACCGCGGCCGTTTGTGACAGTATTCGCAGTACTTTACCTGGCACAGTACGCATCACCCCTTTTCAATATGGAGAGCATCAATATGGGTGAGAACAGATCGTACCGTTTCACCAGCGATGAAGATCGATGGGGAATATCGAATGCGCACGAAGAGATGATTTAAAGGACATTGCCAAACACCTCAACATCAAGATCAAAACATGCCGTGCTACTGCAGCTACGGATTGGGAAACGACATTTACACCTGGGTCCTGCAAGAGGAAGTTCAACAACGAGTTTGTCAGGTATTTGTGTGAAGTGGTGGACGAAAACCCCACCAGCACATTGAGACAGTTGAAGGAAAGGATGGAGAAGAATTTCCCAAGCACAACAGTCAGCAAGTCACCCATTAATCGATTGGATGGGCATCACAATTCAATTAGGAATCTGGCTATTCAACCAGTGTAACGAAAAGCAGATGTAGTCAAATCTAAATGAGCAGAATATGCCGGCTGGTTGCAACCATCAGATACTGCGACTTTGAGGTTGTATATTGATGAGACCAACTACAGCATATGGTATTGTCGTACCTATGGTCGCTAAAAGTAGGCAGTAAAGCAATCCGAATTCTACCGTCAAGTAAGGGACCTAACTTGAACATATTAGCTTGTTCATCTGTCGCCGGTATCTTGAAGTATGAATGTCATACAAAAATTACATAGCATATTTTTATTGAGTTTCTCTCATACTGCTCCCCAAATAAGTTTTCTCCAGCCGTATAGTCCATTTCTCAATCCGCTGGAAAAGGCATTCAGTGAATACCAACAGGCAGAGTATTAACTATTTTAATTTGTTCATATTTTTAGTACGATAAGAACTAGCGCACTGAAAATACAACAGAAACAAGAGCTGCGCCACACGGTTCGACCATACGGGCACATCGTTTAAACCTTCTCCAATCAATTTGCGGTGCAGCATTTGATACCATTACCACGGTCAACTGAGCAGCATATGATCGTCACACTTGCTCATTTGTTCCGTTAGCTTTGAAGCACCAATCTTTGTGAAAAAACGAATTATTCCAATATCTCTTGATGTCGCTATATTCCGACACTTTTGACCTGACTGGCTTGCAGCGGCATGGCTAAAGGTTGTGCGTCAAGGCTAAAGAAGAATGGGTCGTGACCGAAGAATTGCGGGTTTTGGCTAAAGCTTGATGGGAAAAGATGTAGTATTGACCCC
Organism: Fasciola hepatica; assembly: GCA_948099385.1. NCBI lineage: Eukaryota > Metazoa > Platyhelminthes > Trematoda > Plagiorchiida > Fasciolidae > Fasciola > Fasciola hepatica. Next base: position 29,867,414 of record CANUEZ040000043.1, on the reverse strand, counting down.
ATGAGATGGCCAAAGGTTACTGTCTCGGAAGTACGTCACAACACCGGAAACCAGGCGCCTCATTGGTGACCTGAGACTTCTTGATTTGAACAGTATGGCTGGAGTTCCTTTCGCCATCAAATGCACTGCGATCGGATACTGATAAAAATTTGTAAAGGAATGTCCCCAGTTCCGACAAGATTTTCCGATCACTGAGGAGAGAACTTTTTACACAGAACGTACCAAGTTTCCCGCCCCACCATCAAAACATGGTTGATGAAGTGCTACTGGATATCGAAAGCCAATGCTATCTAATCAATATTTCAACTCGGTTGCGCACAGTTGAGCACCATTATCAGTGGCAAGTATTTGGGGAATACCTTCGCCACTGAAGCACTCTTCACAAAGGTTGTACCACAAAAGACGTGGTTAGGGTGTGGACTGGAAACACCTCGGGCCATTTTGAGTAGTCAACCAATGCGTGGGAATATATGTTCAAGAAGGAACTGTAGAAATCGATATACACAGGTCGCCATGGAGTGTAATTTTCAGTTATTCGGTTCTGACTCGGTCTATGCAGACACGCATCACGGTTCTTGGATGCTGTACAAATCTCCGCATCTGACTCGAGCCAACGACTTCATATTCTCCACACCTAAATGACCTTCATGCAAATCTCCCAGAGCCGTTTTACGCAGAAAATACTTCAGACGGGAAATGTAAGACTGTCAGAATGATGTTTGTAGATTACAAAAACGCACTTAATTGCTTTGATCGGTCAATATTACCCAGTTTGCTCTCCTTAAGTGCGTTGACCCAAACGTCAGCAGGCTGGTTTCAAAGTATTTTATTGATCGAAGACATTTCACTTCTTCTACCAGCCAGAAGTCCTCTCCTTTTCCAGCTGACTCTGGTATATTACAAGGTGCAAATTTTCCCCTTTCCTCGTTTCTTTTTACGTTAAACGACTACCAATCCCGTCGATATTCATTGACTTCAAATACCCCGACAATGTAGTTCTGGATGTGAACTACCGACACTCCAGAGAACTTCACAAATTCAGATAAAACTAAATTAAACTGTTACCTGGTCCCCATCCCGCACCGCTGTACTGAATGCTTCTAAATGTCAGGATGCATTATTTCCCTTGCTTTTTAATGAACCACAGAGCCTTCACTGACAGGTTTCTTCTGCTATCTGCGGATAATGAACCCACACCAATATCATCAAGGGTTAAATATCTAGGTGTTACACTGCCCCATAATCCTTCATGGTCCATGCACGTTCAACAGACTTTCTGTAAACTTAGAAATTTGCCACTTTTCTCCCTCCACCTAGTATTACTTTCGGTCCCAAGTCGGTTAATTAATTAATTAATGACTGCATGCTTCCTCCCACACCGGTGGCACTGCTTTCCAGTTATTTCCCTGGCCTATTCAAAGATTTCAACTTGGTGATAAGATCCATAAAACACATCTCTAAATGCAGTGGCATGTTCAGAGGTACACTTGCCGATACTATCACTGATGAACGCTTCAATTTTTATGGCCAGTATACTTCCAGAGTACTTTTAGACATACAGTATCCTCTACACAAAGAACTTTCAAAAGCTTTCCACAGCATGTAGGCGCTCAATGTTCAAGTTTCTATTTACTTGCACTTCTGCATATCGCAATTCCGTTTTGCTGTATCATGCTCGTCTACTTGTTGACCCAGTGAAAGACACCACAGACTTACGGAACTATTTATTTGGATAAAAATTACCATGATTAGTGCACATTTTCCGACCCCATATTTCCATATCCACAGATGAGGTAAGTGCTGAAAATCCACCCAATCGGGTGCATAAAGCCACCACTGACTTGACGTGATTTGATCGACACAGCACAGCACTTCAACTGGTTGAATGCAGGATTCCCCTCGACGCACGAAAAACTGTGGATACTTTATTTTCATCTCTGGTTGCCAGCCTTACTTGGGAGCACAAATCACCAACGAGTGGGAGCGACCAGTACATTTTTGTTGCTGTTCCCTGAATACAGAAGCGATCGGTGAAATGAAAGCATATTGTTGTGCTTGATTCTTTGGCAGCTCTATTTCGGCTACTGGTTTGAAGCAGCCGCGGTCAGACTGATAATTATTTGCGTTCACCATTAAGTCAAGCAACCTAATTTCTATGGCAGCTAACCTGTAGGCTAGATCAGTACATTTTTCGCTACGAATACCTGCAGGGTTTGCATCAAGTGGCACGCGATAGTGTTCTTCCTTTGCCACTCCAGAGATGATCGCATCATCCCGGCACGTCATTGCTCAGTCTAAACCACCGACTACCTTGTCAGGTACCGTACGAAAAAGGCCGGATGAAACGTGAAAGCCAGAAGGTAGGAAACTGTACTGAAACATGCCTCGAGGGATATTGATGGTTTGTTGTGATTCTGAAGGCAGAGAAATTTGCTGACACGTGTCAGCTAGGTCAAACTTCGAAAAATATGTACTACCGAGTACGGATTTTACAAAAAAACCCCGGTTCCACTGTAGTCGCCGCACATCTTCGTAGTAATTGTTTCAAAGTCAATCCTCAGCCGCCACAAACAAACGGTGTTTCCACATCGCTTTTCATTGCAGCTATCATCGGAGTTGCTTATGGAAATGAATTGACTTGAGTAACCACGTCAATCGGTCCCACTTTTCTCAATGTTTTCAGAATTCCAAGTCGACCACAGTGGGCTTCAGGCATTTTCCGGATAATATTTAAGATCGTGTACATTGTCAGCAACAGAAATACTGCAGATGAAATGGGGAACAAGAGCTCTCGGTGCCTAAATCAGCACAACAATGAAGCCAGAACATCAAAAAGGCACGGTGATCGGTGCGGACTAGGCTCCTGACGTGATAGAAGACAGCTGAATTTCTATCGATTGATTTGTCAAGTACCATCTGTTTTTAGAGACGTTCTTTCCAGCTGAGGACAGCGATATTTCAACGTAACGTTAGACTGCTTCAACACCTTGTAATCCGTCATAGAACAACCCGACTAGAACAAAATACTTGTCATACAATGGAAATTCCACTAGCTCGTGACGTTAGAATTTTGGATGTGAAAAAACGCAAGTGCATTTCCCATTATATAGGATTCAGACTTTTCTTGCCAATTAATTTGCTCCATGGAATCACTGGTTTTTGTGATAGTGGTAGAACTTATCTTCCTTCGCTGTGGACCTAAGCGCGTGGGAATATTGCAAGTACATGGCTGGGGTATAGGTTCAGCATATCTGACCGACTTTGGTGTTAAATTCACTGAATACTAGCCTAATGTATGGACGAAACCCGAAACTCAACTTCAAAAGCAAGAATGAATAATTAAGATTCAATATTCTAAATAGAAAAATACCGCAGTGATACCTGAATATGGGAACTGTATTTAACCATTCTGTTGAGTATCAGGCACGTGAAATGGTAGACATCCGATCGTCAGAGGACATGAGTAACAGACACTTCATTGATTATTCTACGCTCAGTTGATAAGTAGTTTTTTATGTTTTCTTCCTTACATCAATGCATTTGTGGAGATGTGGCAGTGTCTTTGGTCTAGCATCAGACGCACAAATTTGCAAGCATAAAGGTAAAACCATATGAGGCCAACAACTGTGTTAGTGATTTTGATGACGAATTACCAGGGGATTTCGAACACCCTCATGAAATATAGATACTAGTTCTAACTGAACGTGTTGCGTCAGGTCATCGAACTAATCCGCCTCCGCTGTACGCTTACTCAGGTCCAATCCATGATCAGTAACGTCTGGGCAGTTCACGAAGTCGGGCCAAAACCAAATCGACCATGCGACCTGGTGCCTTAGCAAACAAATCAGCCCGGCAAGGATGTAAATCTAATAAGAAGCGCACGTAACCGTTTCAAAATATTTCCATTTGCACTTTTAAATACCGTGTTGTCTGTATGTACAGTAGTAAATGCACCTTCTTCCAGGATGCGCTATCGTGGTCGGGGTCTACACGGTTAAGGGCTTGCGCGAAAAAAGCTGGAAAGCGCAGGTCGTGAGAAAAGGCACTGTACTCAACACGGTTACAACACAAGAGAGAGAGAGAGAGAGAGAGAGAGAGAGAGGGAGAGAGAGATGTACTACTATTTATCCGCTCCAAATTCGGTTGACCAGTAGGTTTTCGGTTTACGGACTATAGACGAAATTTTTCACGATCCCAGGCGACGCCGTATTGATGGTACGTAACAAGTACAATATCTATTATCAAGAGAGAGTTGGACAGTAAAGGAAAACCTATTGATGCTTGAAGGGACTGCATTGGATCAAACACGGGAGAAAAAGACTTAGCTTTTGGCTGTCTGGTGATACAATCAACAACCAAAATTTGCGGTATCAATCGACGATCACAATCACTGACCACTAATGACCCGTTTCAGGAGCCAAACATCGCATGAACTAGCATCTCTGACTGCGCACGAAACGATCCATCCTTCGACGCAAAGCTCCAAAACACTTTGTTGAATCGATATGAAAATGGGAGAATATTTGATCGGTACTAAAACTTAACAGTCATGCTAAGACATTGGGCATCCTATCATTGACCAGCATATTTCTCATCCTATATTTAACACCAAGTAGAACCCACAACTATTACCACGGGGTTAGGTGTGGAGAGAAAATAAGATCCCCCCCCGATAGTTGAGATTTGAATTCATTCTTTGGTCAAGAACCTCATAAACATCAAAGGTTGGCCACCAATATCCAATGCAACAGAAACTGCAAGTATTGTCTCCTTAATTAACTTCGGTTTGATGCAGTGAGCTGTGTACATGCGCAACGAGACCCGTACCCGATTTGCGCTTGTATCATTGCCTACTTCACTATGCATCATGATGTGCATAAACTAGTGAATCGGGGATGTTCACCTAGGTTGTCTGAAGTATACTGAATGTGAAGTTTCTGCGGCATCTCCTTGCTTTATTCGGATGTTCAATGTACAACTTTCAAATTTGTCTGCAGTCACGCTGATTATCATACAGCTATCATTCGTTGAAATGTAGCTGAAAACATACAAAGTCGGTGATGCATAATAGCATCCCTTATAGGTCTAGTGGTTGAATCCTAAAAAACTGAATAGTCCCGCAATCACTTCATCGGATATCAACCGATCCATCACTGTTTCACTTACACAAAAGTACATCCGACGGCTTTGTGAGAATGGGTGTTGATAACTGCCTCACAAAATCATAATTTTCTTCGTGTGAATATTTCTACCCAAGAACAGAGTGCACACACCACAACGTACTTCATTCAATCTAACGTCAAAGTCCACGCTTACCCCGTTGAGTGTTTAACCATGAAGATGACCACTACTTGAGAATACCAACGAATTTGGCCCTCGTTTCGAATTGCTCCTCTGGTCTTCGAAAGATTCTGACCCCAGTTGCAGGAGACGTCGTTCACTCTGAATTCCAATGGTATTGATAGCCTCAAAACAACATCACTAATGTTCTTAACCGACGGTAAGGTTATTCTACGCTTGAATTATCCACCCATTGAGCCCAGCTTTGCTACTGTTATTTTAGTGTGGAGATTAAAAACTCAGATCGCGACACGATACGCTAGTTTCACGTCCACCAGTCCTGACTTTAGCCAATCCGATGTGCAAAGAAAACAGAAAAGCGCGAAGTTCCTGAAAAATCGACGAAGCTTTCAGTGCGGAATTCTGAATCAGAATTCTCGCATATCATAAATCATATCGAAGACGAGATACTACGTCGCGTCCCATCACAGAACAGTGCGAAAAAATCCATTAGACCCAACATCGTTGATGCAGTCGCCTGGGTGACTAAACCAAACTTCCGTGACGCGCGATATCTACATTGATCAACCCGCAAACTTACTTAGACTGACTACATACGGCTCGTCTATAGCGGAAATTCCACAGCTTGTATTTTGACCAAACACACACAAGCTGAGTATATCAACCACGAAAATAATTAAATCATGAACTACCATCATGCTATGGAACTTTGTTGGTAATCTCAATTGTTCATTCAATGAAGACAGAGAATCGTAAGATGCAGGAATCTAGTGACTCGTTACTGTTGCACTCGTGAATCGTCGAGAAATCTTACCCTCTCTAATTTCCAAACGTTTCCAAACCAGACACACTTGTGCCAAACTGATCACCGCTACAATGTGCCTACTATTATGACGACGATGCGGCCTCGTCTCCTGGCCACCAATTGAACAAAAGTGAAGGTTTGTGGAAGATGCACCGAGGGACACGACAGAAATCTGAAAACATTCCTCACTGTAGCAAGCAAACGCGGACTTTCACTGAACCAAAACAAACGTATTTTCCTTACCAACAAAGCGTAAAGTTTCCCCGAGAATAATCAGGCTTAATTCAGACCGTTTCCGACCCCTAATGGAAATGGCGCCACCCATCGACCCCAAAGAGTCACAACTAGTGGTTGCAGTGTTTGCCTACAACCCTCCTTGCACCTCGCACTTTTCCAAGACTCATCCTCTCGTCGTCAATCACATAGTTCCACTACTTCCAATGGTAACCAAAACATTTGAGAACTTGAAGTCTGACTTAACCCAGGCTACTGTTGCCACAGTGAATCCATATTCTACGCCAACTTTAGAGACTGATGCTTCTGATGTCGCTATCACCGGAACGCCTAATCAAGACGGACGATCTGTTGCACTGTTCTTTCAGACCTTATCACTAAACAAAGGCCACTATTCTGCAATCGGGAAAGAAGTATATGCCGTGTAAGAGATAGCTAGAAAATAGAACCAGTCTTCGCAGTAATCACTTCAAGCTAGTCACTGATTACCGGTCGGTTTCATTTGCTTGATTTCAGGGAGAAGGAAAAGACCAAGAGCGGCAAAATACAGTGTTGGCGGGTTGAGCTGTCTCCATTATTCCACGACATCGCATGTCGACCTGGTTCAAAGAACAAATCTCGGAGCTACTGTTCAGCAGCGTTTGATGTCGATGATCTAAAGCTACTACATGACAACCTCTGCCAGCCTGGTGTAGTACGCTTCAACCGTTTCGTTCGTGCGAAGAACCTACGGTTTCCGGTCGATCAACTAAAGACCGTAGCACAACAGTGTCACGAATGTGCTATAGTGACCAGCCTATCGTACCCCATTGACTGTACGTTTCGCGCATGCAGCAACCGCTAGCGTTACCTCCGATACACTTCCTCGGCGCGAGTCGGCGTACGGTTTGCACTCAGGCTCACCGAGAATACACGCGGTTGGCACTCTACGATCTTTTCTCGTTGACTTCAACGAACGCGATCGTAGGAGCTGAAGGAATGTGCCTTTCTACAGTACCGAATCCAAACCTCGTTTTTTTCAATCCAATCGGAAACAGACTGGCATAAGCCATATAAACCTTAGAAACTATTACCTTCATCCACGAACAAAAAGTACCTTTATTATCATTGGTAAATAATCACGTTCTCCCTTCGGGTACCCTTGTGCTAGTATGACCTCATCAAGTTATTCCCAGTACGACCAACTTGTTTCCTATCTTTGGTATGTTTTCTTACATTCATTCCCATCGTGGTCCTGCGTTTATGTCCGAAGAGCCTAAGCAATTTCTCCACGAAAAGTGTGGTATTTGGCAGAAGTACGGCGTACAACCCAATCGTCGGGTGGAATGAATGAACAGAGCACTGCGGAAAACTGTCACGTTAGCCTTACAGTCCAAAGTGTAACCACTCACAGTGAGAGCAAGTTTTTCCGGATGCATTACGCTCGGTAAGATTTCTGCTATGTACTGCTATGAATGCCACTCCATACCGACCTTTAACTCGAAATTGTCTTCATGAACCTCATTATCTGAAGAGCTCACACCTCCTGGACCAGTGTTATTGTAACAAATACCGACAAACAACGTACGACCATTTGGACGAGGAGGTCGATCTCGTCGAGTGTTACCCTCGTATGAACATATCCGTCATCACACCGGACGAGAGGATAACTTCCCTCCAACATCTAACGCCATCAAATAAAACGATGCAGCAGCCCTTGACTGATATCGCCAACCTGCCTACTGATGAGCTACCACAGCCTGCTACAGACATCTGTCCCATAAACACAAAAACACCCTTCAGGGAAACAAAATGACACGAAGCATCAAAAGGTGTGCATCTTGACGTGTGGTGGCTTGCATGCCTCCATGACCCTAAGAGCTATACAGGATGACTTCTTTAGGCTGGAGATACAATCATACTTGACAGGTCAATGGGTGGAGGCCAGACAAAATCCAGTCTCTTGGTCCTCCAGGTTGAGGGTCGACTTGAGCTGGCAACTCAGTCGGTTAAATCGGTGGGAGTATAATTGATCCAAGCAAATGGGTCTCAACTCAGCCACCCTGCCGCCGTGCGGACAGGTTCTCGTTAGAACTAAAAGTTTTGATTGAGAACCCTGATCGTTCTCCTGCTTTGCGGCTGGAGACCCTAACAGTACCTGTCCGACATCTCCCATGAACTGCATGAATACAAAGAGTTCCATACTGCATCGTTCGTAATATAGGATAATCAGGACCGTGCTACTATTGCATCGTGTGGGGTGGGTAGTGATAAGTGGGCTGCTGCTCACAGTTCCCACTCCTTATTCCAACTTTTGTCTTGTCTTCCATCACCTCTCTTTGCCTCCTCTATCCACCCATAATGCTCCCATTGGTAACACGCCCGATACTCGCAACGGTTCATTGTCAAATAGTGTCGGGAATAAACCTCCATCTTGTAACTCACATTCTCTCAAGTCTCGTCAGCCTCTGAATCTCGGCTCCTTTAAAGTGTGTACTTTCATGAACAACGGTCAGTAGGAGTGCCCAGCGCTCACGATACTCTCTGAAGATTGACGTCTGCTGCGTGAGTAAAACACCTATGCAGGATTCGAGCAGTGTGATTCAACTAACTGCTCCTGGTAACCAGTCAAGGTATTTCCTGCGTACTTCAGGGGACGAAGTAGCTCGTGCTACAGGTCAGTGCGGTGTAGGAATAGTTTTGGTTGGCAAGGCTGAGGCTTCCCCTTTAAAGTGGATTCCTGTTAATGGTCGTTTGTGTGCTGTGAGACCCAAAGGGTCAGTTGGCGTTCGAAAGGATAGTGGTATTGAGCGTAATTTGTTTGTGGTCCCGGCATACTCTCCAACAGACTGCAGCTCTGACACGCAGAAAAATGAGTTCTACGACGAACTCACCACCCTCGTTCTGACAATGTAGTGTTAGCAGGTGACTTCAATGCACAAGTTGGCGAACTTGTTGCGTCAGAAACTTTAGGTGGCCGTTGTGGTTTACCCGCTGAACGTACAGATAACGGGGATAGGCTTCTCCAGTTTTGTGCAGACAATCGATTGTTCTTGTCTGGCAGCAATTTCCGACACAGATCGCGTCGCACAGTGACATGGCGCTCGAACGCTACAGGTAGTCTAAGCCAGACTAATCATACTGAAATAAGCTACCAATGACGCAGTTTTGTCCAGAGCCGTAAATCCCACTGATCCACGTACGTAAAGTCGAGACACGCATTAGTTTTATTGCGATTATTGCTCCAGCTCCATGGTCATCGACTCGAACCGTAAACCCAGTTAGCCGTACAACGTTTGTCTGATCACGTAGTTCGCGCCCGTTATGAACAGAAATTAGCACACGATCCAGGATCTACGACGAACAGTAAAGTGCATGAGCGCTGGGCCCATGACCATCAGGCGATGCACGCGGTACCAGGTCTCTTCTGTGGTTCTAGATCCAATGTCCATCAGACACTGGATTTCCCAAGAGTCGATCAATCTTATAGAGCAAAAACGGCAGGTCTCGAACCGTAGGTCGGTCTGTGAGATACGAAGAAACCTACAAAAGCAAGTTACGAAAAGCCTTAGGAATGATCGCGACAATATCTGAAGAAATGGGAGTAGCTGCTACTTTGGGTAACAGTCAAAGACTGTTCAAACATTCGCGACACCGGTGGACGGTGAACCCCGGTCAGTGAAGCCACATGCGACAGAAACGGAGCCCGTCCACGGCAAACAGCAAAGGCTTAACTTCAGGGCCGAACACTTCAAGGACCAGTTACGCTGACCGCGTGCTAATGTAGTTACTCCGACGTTAACAAATGCGATTCCTTGGGAAGTCTCACTTGGGCCCCCATCGGAAGTGGAAGTAAAGTCGTGCATTCGATCACCGAAGCGGGGAAAGGCGGCTGGTCCCGACGAACTCCATCCAGTTCCTTTCAAAATGGGGTGATGTGTTGGTGAAATCATGTATCACCTTGACCCGTGACATTCAGAAAAGGGAACGTACTCCGTTATTATGAGACGAGCCATTGATTGTGCCCCTCCTCAAGGACGGAATACGCAACGACCTCAGCAACCATCGTGAGGTTAGCCTATTTTCGATAGTCACCAAGAAATTCGCCTCGATTTCGCTGCGCCGTGTGACACCGGCTCGCAAAAGGAACGCCCGGGAACAGCCGGCGGGACTCCGTCATGGTCGAGAATCTATCGGCCAGATTTTTAACCTTCGTCAATTACTCGAGACACGTCACAAACACTCACACCATCAACCAACAATAATGATTTTTCTCGACTTGAAGAGCGCCTTCGATCCAGCTGACCGAACAGCGCCATTCAGTGCTCCCCATCAAGAGATGCTGCAGAAGTTTGCGAATCGACTGAGATCACTGTATTCTCATACTTCTGGCTGCGTAAGAGTTTACAGTGAACTATCCAGTTCACTTGAAACGACCAGTGTTGTCCAAGGATGTCCCATGTCTCCATTCCTGTTCAACTTCGTTATCTACGAGATAATGGGCAAAGCCTTGCGAAGTCTTCAGGATATGAGCGTTGAGCTGGAAATAGTGAAAAACTGTAATCTAGACCACGTCGACGACTTTGTCTGTCTGTTCGAATGCACGGAACATGCGCAACGTGCACTAGATAGACTCGCAAGTGCTGTAGTTCCATTCGGCTCGCAAGTTACACCTTCAAAGTGTAAAGCTAGGTTGAAAGACTGAGCTTCGACGGTGTCCATCTTGATGCTCGATGGGGAATAACTAGCAAACGTTGACCGCTTCACTTACCTCGGCAGCAGCGTGACGACGGATAGAAGCACGGCAGTAGAGGCGAGCAAGCGCATATCCAAGGCTTGAGCGGCGTACGTTAGACTGGAGCACTTATGGTGCTTACCTGATGTTTCACTGAAGCTGAAAGATCGTATGTATTGCGCCGCGGTGGGCCCAGTTCTGTTGTATAGTTGCGAGACTTGGGGCATGCGTGCAGATATTCGTCACAATCAGGTTTTCGACCACCTATGTCTGTGTAGTATCGGTAAGATTGAGTGGAGTGGTCGAGCAAGTAACGCTGAGGTCAAAAATCGAGTATTACGTACTAGTTCAGGGAATTTTCTACCACAGAGTATCCAGATTGTTAGACTTCGTTGGTTGGAGCACGTGGTACGTATGGTAAAAACATGTCTACAGTACAGTGCCCTGTTTTCCGTTAGCCCCTCGAGAGTCGGATAATCCACGTGGAGATCAAGAAATGACGTGGTAGAGGGGGACGAGAAAATATACAGCGAACTCGGGAAAAGTAGGTGCCTTACGTCTTCCTGGTTGGGGTCCGACAGATCCGACAACCAGCTGACTGGAGGCACTGAAGGATATGGCAGCGAACCGCGAACAGCGGCGATCGTGTTGTCACTTTCTGTCGAATCAGAATGATTGATCGATGTGCGTTTGTACAGTTAGACTGTGTATTCCGTGTGTTGGCTTCTGCGGCGGGTTTTTCCTTTTTCATCTGTGTAGGCCCACTCCCCGTCTATTTCTATTTCTACGTGCCACATGGCGAGAAAGGCAGTGGTCAGCAGAGCAAGCCCTGCTGTTTAGCGCTGTACAATGATGACGATGCTGTTTCTTTTGTTGTGTCCTACCCCTCACCGCCTACTTTTGTTTTGTTGCTGAGTTGGTACCATATACCGCAGACAACCACTAACCATGCACTGTGTGCGATGGCTTTGGTTGTCGTCTTCCAGTGAAAACCTCAAAAGGAAATAATGAGAACGACAGGAGTGTGAAAGCAGCATCAAAGGGACTAAGAGTGTTATCAAGTCGATAAACAACGTTTGTGGATACGAGAAGGCCACTGATCGCAACAGCTAGTCATTTCCTCTTACGTTTACAACCACTGAGTGGGAGGGTCTCTTGGGCCCCGCCCAGAAAGTGAAAAAGATCCAAAAACTCTAAGTAATAAGCGGAAATCGAGTACGCCAGTGAACGCGACACCTAGCCATATCACTCATTGTTTCCAACCATACGGTAGGCCGATCCCGTGGACCCCGACCCAGGAGTCCCACACGTTCCACTTGACTAAGTCCATTAGTCGCGGTTTTCATACCTTGTTGCCGTGTCATGGACTGACCACCTCGACCTTTCTTCTAATCAACACCTGCCTCGGAGAACAGCACATTCCAAGGAAGTTTATCGGTGGGCATGCGTAACACGTCCCGGCCATCTTAACCTGTTTAGATGCAGTACTTGATCCACAGACTGACCTATGGTTCCAAACACTTTACGTCTAACCTCAACATTACTGATACGGTGTTCCCACCATTTTCAGCCAATCCTACGGAGACATCGATGCTCGAACACCGACAGCCTTCGTCTATTTTCTACCCTTATTGGCTGTTTTTCTGAGCCGCATAGAAAAAAAAACCCAACCAACTCCTTGTACACTCGACCCTTGACAGACAATCGGATGTCACGTCAACGCCACGGACGACGGAGGTTGGCAAAAGCCAAACGCGCCCCTCTGCATACGCGATGACACCTCATCTGATGTCTGTCTACCCAGTGAAATGTAACTACCCAGGTAACAAAATTTGTGCACCTTGGCTAGAGCTTCTTCTGTCAAAAAGAGGTTTGGTGCAGCGCCAACCTAGTCCTGCAACAGTTTTTTACACTTTGAAGGTGCAAAAAGCATCCCAAACATTGTCACACTGTTGCTTAGGCTATCTAAGAAAGCTTACAACTTACCTGACTCTTCACTCAGAAGAACAATTTCATCCGCTTATTCAAGGTCAGACAGTTTACTGCATGAGCGAAGACCGATGCCGCTTTTCTCACACGAGGATAGAGTTATCTTAAGAATCAATTCAATTATAAAACTGAAGAGGAAGGGAGGAACAAGGCAACCCTGACGAACACCATTTTCCGCGGTGAGCCACAGTGAAAGATCGTCGTAAGCACGAAGCCGCCTTCGGCTGTTCGCGTACGTGTATTGCGAAAGAGAAATAACCTTCCCTGACACACCCTTCAATGAGAGGCAGCGCCAGAGAGCTGTACAGTCGAGTGGATCCGACGTCGCTTTCAGGCCAAGAAGACAGAGATTGTAGGCTTACGGAAGATGTCTGTGCTCTAAGGTTTGCCAGAGAGTAAATATGTGGTCGATACAACCACGACTGGGTCTGCAACCGGCTTGACTCTCACGCGTATACATTTCACGTGCGCTAGATAATTGGTGAAGAATAAGCCCTGGCCATCTCTACTGATCTTTTAATTGTTACCCGCCTCAGTGAACATTGTGCTCCGAGGAATCTTTTCAGCGGACATCCGCAACACATGTCCCAACCATCATCTATATCCATAACAGGTATGCAAAGTAGCATGACGGTTAGAGTTCTGGGTGTAGCACAAATTCGCTCTGAGATAAGCTACCTAAAACCAAATGTTCCCGGAAGGGATGGACTGTATCCGTCTCTTTTCAAAGATGGTGGCTGAACATAACTATTGGAGTTGAAAAAAGGGTTTGGCGCGAATCGGTGATCTTATCAATGGGTTCCCCTATGGAAACCACAGAAGAGTGGGTCTGGCTAGCATCGCATCGAAACTGCTCACCGGCATTATTCTCAACCGATCACACAACACCCACGTGAGAACCAAATCGGGTTCAGATTCGGTCGAGGTTGTTGGTCACATCACTCATGACTGAAGTTCCCCTGAGATACTGGCCAAAACCATAGCACCCAGTGCATCGTTAGTTCGAATGGAAGTGAAGTGAGGATGCTTCGTGTACACCCGGCTAGATGGATGGAAAGCAAAACCAGCGTGCAATCATGTAGTGTATAGGTGTCTCGGGTGAGGTTCACGATGTAACTACACAACTTGATGCCAGGGAACACAGCGGCATGCTGCGACGAGTGGGGATATCGGACTCATCCGTCAGGTGTTGTGGTTCAGTCATCCTTCTGTTCTCATAATCTAAACGATGATCGAATTCGGAGCACGACGTTAGTCAAAGTCGCCGACCATTGTCTTTTCTAATGGAAAAGACGTACAGTCTACAATCTACGCACGAGTGGAGCAAAATGTGCCATTCACATTACCTGCCGCGAATGCTAGACTGTATGGGCCACGAACATGACCTACAAGGTCGTGGTCACCAGCCAAGGTCCCATACTCTTGTGCTATATCGCGCACAGAGCACCTTCAACTGTCGCCCGGCTGCCATCCGACCCAAGGACTAGTACGCGCCGAACATGTTTACTCGTAGACAAGTAACGTCTCGTTCAGCGTAGACATGATCAAGATAAAAAAACACCCATTGATGGCTTCATAAATCCTACAGGTAGCAACACGCAAGAATACCTTCAACTGGAAGTTTATGACCACACTGGTTATCCGTACACCCTGATTACCAACAGTTCCTCGACCCTCGCCTACAGCTTCCAGATGTCTCCACATGAAGCGATCACAATTCCAGTAAACCATTCCCTGGACATGTGAAACCAGCTCTACCGACTGACTTTTCCGTCTCTCCTTGGGCATTGATTCCGCGGGACGGGGCGCGTACATCCAGTCTAAACGACACTGCCATAGGGTTATTGTGAAAACGAACTGTCAGATAACCTAGAACATCGGCTTAAAAATGTTACCATCGAACCTAATTGTGCACCAAGTAAAAATGTAGGTGAACGAGTTGGTTGATCGCCAACTGTTTTTCCGAATAGTGAAAAAGCCTAGCGAGGTCAATTCCATATATTTTAACGTGATTTATGCGAAAATGGCACCTTTCTGTACGCAAACAGAATTAAAATGAACACCAGTGCACTTCAAATCATGACGTTGTGGAGATACTGCTCACCAAGCACTAAAAGCACCCGATGGCGGTTGAGTGACAAACGACCGTCTCAGACACGAGGTCTGTGATCTATCACTGCTGGTCGACTTCTGTATAGCACACCACCTTCGAACGGCTCACGATTTTCCACTTCCGATCCCCGGTTTTCTCTAGCAGCGTTGAGACAAGCACATGAATATGGTTCACAAAGTATCGTCAACTACAACGGTTGCACTTGAGAGAATTACTCCATGACTGACTTGACGACTGCAAAATAACCTCGGTCGAGGGCTCAGCGGCCGTAAATCCTCAGCTTCCGTTACTACAGCCTCAGTAGCGAAAAGGCATGGCGCGGTGTCCATCTAATTCTGCACTTCGAAGGTGAAAGATAAATCCCGAGGACAGACAGTCGGACGACTTACATGACCGAAGCCAGAGCAACAGAAAAACTAACGAACAATCGTAGAGTACAGAACAGTTCGCTAATTTGGTGATATCCGGTGAGACTGACAGCTTAGCATAACAACCAAAACCAACAAACCGAAGTTCGGGGAAACTCGGACCACTGGTTGGTTGGCTGGCTGCTCAAATCTTGGACTGACCAGGTCGGCCTAGAGCATTTAGACGGCAGGTGGTGGTCAGTTCGCGAAAACGGGCAAAAGCACTGACTACAGACATCTGACGAACGTCGGCATCTAACCACCAGCCATCGACATCAGCTGTTGATTTTTTGTTCCGTTTTCGAAACTCGAACCTCATCCCGTTTCTACCGATAGCATTCAAGGTAACCGTAGCCAAGTCAATCTGAAACTCGAACCCTACTGAATGAGATAGCACCGAGTAGCAATCATACTACTCAATAGCGCCGCTCTCTGTTTACACGAAGGCCAAGAAACGAGAAACATTACAGGCGATACGAGACCAGAAGTGGCAACCTGAACATGAATTCAACGGGTCAAATAGCTGGATCGGTATGGTTCCACTCGGTCTAGTTGTGGTTCTCTTAGTGACCAAATGGAAGGCAACTAGACATGCACGAACACACTCAGACTCAAGTCAAAAGGTCGTACAATCGTAAAATGCGAGATGAGCAGCCCCATCCACCTTCGGATAACTACGAAGTAGTGAATCTGCAGTTATAACCTAGCCAGTTTAAAAAGACAATGAGTGAAATTAGTGAGTTACAGGCACACAAGCAGAGCAGCAATTATCATCCACACTCACCAACTAAAAAGTAGCATAAAAGCCGCAGCCGCTTAGAGTGAATAAGGGCTTACGTGGACACACTGCAAGCAAGCCCACTAGAACAATCCAGCTAGAAGTGAGAAGCGACCTCGTTAAAACGTGATTTTTTGTAGGCGTTTAATTCCGACTAGACGAAAGACCGAATACAGACAAGTCTCGCACAGAAACTTCAACAGACTTTGAGAGGATCAAGGTCTATTACTGGTCACGCGGAAGCGCACTGTACTTTAGGAGTAGGCCCATCTGGCCCATCATCGTCATCACGAACATCTGAATGCCGTCCCTGTTGCTGGCTGTCCCGCTCCGGATCGAAGGGATGCAAAACTACTTCTTCAGAATCTTCCGGGACATCATCTACATGGTCGGGTGGTGGAAGCAATTCACGCAGCTGATTCAATCTTGCGGGTGTGAGGAAGTTGCTCGGAGGGAATATAACTTGAAACTTCACAATCAGTCGCCCCTTGTCAAACGGAGACTTGTACTTGGGCATGCCTTCACCTTCAATGGCTCGAAACTCCGACCCAGTGAAAACCTCCCCTAGGAAAACGTTTTTATGTTGCATCAGAACATACCTGGTTTGGAGCGCAAGAGTAACGTGCGATCGTCCAAAGTATTGACCGTCCTGGTAAACCCACATAGTGCTTCGCTGAGGGTAAGGGTAACAGTGTGAATAAGATCCATTCGGCGACGGACGAATCTGCTGTGAGGCATTTCGTCAATAACAACGATCACATCTCCCGGTTCAATACCAGGTTCCCGATCCCCTTCACCGGCAAACTTAATCGTTTCTCCATCAGCCATTCCAATGGCAATGGGAACCTCGATTAACTTCTTTTCACTGACTACTTTCTTCCCCTCACAAGTCCTGCAACAATCTTTAGGGTCAATGATCTCTCGCTCCCCTTTGCATGTGGAGCATGTACTCTGAATTTGCTGGACAAAACCAGGAGACAGGTGTCTGATATGCGTTTGAATACCTGTTCCGCGACAAGTTCGACATGTCTGTACAGCTCCGCTTTTACCACCGCGACCTGAAGGAGTCACATCTTACATTAAATGACTTACCTTCGCATTTACTACAAATGGTGTTACGATTGATGGATAATTTGCGAATACCGCCGTTATATAACTCCTCCAGCTTCACAGACATTTGATAAACGGTGTCTTTGCCCTTGCGCGGACCACGGTGACGACCACCGCCACCAAAGAACATGTCGAACAAATCCATTGGATTGTGAAAGCCGCCACCTTCAGATCCACCTTCCTTGATGGCTTGTTCGCCACCCTCATCATAGATTCGGCGCTTTTTAGGATCACTTATCACCTCGAAAGCCTGCGCAATTTCTTTGAACTATTGAGATTTAAGTGCCGAGAGATTTACAACTCACCTTTTCACCATTATCCTTTGACTTGTCTGGATGATATTGTAAAGCGAGTCTTCGGTATGCTTTCTTAATTTCCTCCAGCGTTGCATTGGGAGAAACACCCAAGACATCGTAATACTTCGTCTCACGGACCATCGCCGGGAATTACGCCGCCCGCAACTGTGAGAACCTTCTGGAGGTCAGTAGGGTGTTTAAACAAAATCTAGTTTGACCTAAGCCAAGTCGAGTCCGGTCAAAGAACTTTTGTCTCGGGTCAATAGAAGTCCATTTTCTTACATTGCGAGCTCCTTGGGGTTCTCGCCATGATGGGGCTTCCCAGTGCTCCGTGCAACTTGGTGATTCTTCATCTGTTGTGGGGAAGGACAGAACAAGATAGTAAAGTGTTACCGGTAAGACACACAGTTGCAAAGAGTAACGAATTCTTCTATCAGAACAATCACCGAATTCGGTGACACCACTTGCTCCCCCTGCGTACATCTTCTGCACGCAGTGGCCCTCCTGCAACACACACGTAGTACCGCTCCAGCGTTTTCAGTTCTGCTCTTTTGCATGCTGCCGAGTGTTACCGTTATCGTGTCACGAACCGAGGACCAGAGGCTACAGACTCTATACGGGAGCATGTCCTGACTTAACTTAGGAGACTCCCGAAACAGGGCAGGACATGCTTCTAGGAATAAAGTAGAAGCGAGGCCAAGCTGCCCCGGATTCTTGCACCGGTAGGATTATGGAAACCTCTCCTGAGCAGCATCTTCCAGTTTGGAGTAGTTAGATTTTAGCTAGCTCCGCTTTAAAACTTTCCTTACCTTCGGTGGAATGAAATGACTGAATAAATGCTTCACCGTATTTATGTGCTGGCAGCATATATTTGTTAGCTGTTGTTTCACCGGCTCGGTATTATGTTTGATATGGGGACGGATAGTATGCCCTTCGTGCACTTCAGATCTGTTCCCTTTCGAGGCAGCAGTGGTGGTGTTCCCGTGAATGATACTAGAGACTTTCCCGTGCTCTTGTGAATCTTTTGGATAGATCTCTGAGGGAATGGGGAAAGAACGATGTAGAGCAGAAAGGGAGAGAGTAAAGAAGCACGAAACCCAATCCGCCTTTGTTAAAAAGTGAGACGAAGGCGAAAACTACGAAAACCTGAAGTACTAGGCTGAATAAAACCTGCAGTTTAAAAGAAAATGCACCGTTCTGCTGCAACACCTGCAAGGGGAAGCACAAAACCAACCGTCAGCTTGGACCCAACCAGGTTGAGAACCTGTGGTACGTTAGTTGCTTGTAGATTTTACGTTCTGACTTGGGTGGGACAGTGATGCACACTGTGCGCAGTTTTCTCCAAGAGCCGGCTTCACCTTTCTATTCTTTTCTCGGCCTTTGGTATTTGGCTTTTAGGGTTCCTGAATATCCTCCGCGACTCTTTCACAATATATAAATTTCGACAGTATATTATCGTGCCTCATTTTTTTCCTGGGCTTCCCTGGCCGAAGCTGGATGTCACCCTTATTTGGTAAAGCTTTTTAGTCAGCATATGCAGGGAAGGTAAGAAAGACTCTCACTCGGGCACTACAGTGCAGTTTAACCTCACCACTTCGGAAACCGATGGGTTCAGTGACCTAGCTCGCTGCCATCCCCAGGGGTATGTTCCGGGGTCGTCGAATGGTGAAGCTTAGTGACTGCAATGATAGTGGTCTAGGAGGGAGTAAAGGTACGGATATATAAGATCGTAAACTAGGCCACTGCGTGAAGAAGTATTTTTTGGTTGGGAAGTCGGGTACAGAAGAACAAACTACCCCACGGCTGTCAGTTGTGGCCTGATAAGTCCTCTGCCTAGCAGGCGTCCAGCTCACAAGTTGCTTTGAAGTCCCTCCAGATGTTCTGCGTGCTTCGTGAATGAGACTATATTTTAAATTACTTCTCTAATCCCGCCCATACACAAAACTTTGCGCGTTGGTGTGTTTGTGAGACATTTGAACTTGGCCTCGGACTGTTCCTGACTGTCACTCGTGGGCCGTGACGCGTCGAGCCGTTGGATTTTACTATTAGGTACATGGGGTCGCATGCCTGAGGTCTGTATATATACGTACTTTTTATGATCGCCAATTCAGCACCTTATAAACTACGAGTCAATCTGATTCTGGTTCTAGGATTCATAGGATATTGATTCTTGTAACTGGCACAGCTTATTTGTAAGCTGCACCTGAAGTTGCTGCCACCACGTGTGGAGGTAGCCTATTCCGCTTGCTGATGTTCAGGTGAAAGAAGAACTGGGCCCCCAACGTCTTCTTTGCTCCTGATTCAAACAGTTTATGCTCGTGACCCCCGAGTACGGTCGTGGCTTGAATCAAAAGAGACCTGTCTGTGACAGCGACTCCGTTGTGGAGCATAAAGGCTTCGGCGACTAAATGCGAACAGGTCAAGAAGAGGTGGTCTATCCCGATACCAGAACCTTCGTAAACCACTGTTCATCCAGGTAAGTTTCCTCGGAACGGATGAGAATGGCCTTCTGTTTTCACTGGGTTAGGAGAGCAAACTGGCACACCGGACTTTAAATAAGGGAATGTCTTTTTCGCGGAGGCGGCCCTCGCTGCACCTTAAAAGGCCGCTGCCCGGGGGCCTCTGGGACTGTCTCGAATAAAAACGTCAGGAACCGAAAGGAACGGGTAATGAGCCCTCGTGATAATCCACTCACCGAAGGACGCACTCGGGCGGATCACTTTTCGGCCGAAAAGAACTGGTACAACGGCAGCGGCAAACTGCGCACTCTGTTGTGCCTATGCCCTGGAAGCAACTGGGGGATTTTTGGGCAGGGTACCAGGAATCTGAATGGGAGGGCTTCAAAATCACCCAAAATATCCAGTCACTAAAAGATCCGCTCGAGGTGGACCAAAAGTATGGGCTGAAGGCCGGCATATCGGCGGTACACCAATCATCACCCGAATGAAGTCTGGTGTCAAAACCACTACCAAAGCGGGCAACCAGCCTCGGGGAAAGGCAAGCAGGTCAAGTTTTTGATCACAAGTAATATTGAGAGAAGTTTGTGTGAGGGGGGAAAACGAGAAAAAACGCAAAATTGAAAGGGGATAAAGGAACAAACGGAACACAGAATAGAGGGAAAAAGACGAGCACGTTAGAAAAGATTGCAGAAGTGTTACATCTCGGCATCTGGTATGCTCATTCCTCACCGGCACATCTTTTGCTTTTTGCAATCAGGGAATGATAAGGCAGTTCGGGGAGGAAGAACTGGCACTGCAGCACTAAGGCAGGGCCGTGTGAACCCAATCGAATGAGACAAAATCCAAAGAAGCCGATGAACAGAGCAGGGATTCCGTCAATGCAAACGGCCGGGCAAAATCTCAGAGACCAGAGGCAAAGTGGGGAGAAGCCTGAGGTATCTGTGGCTTTCGGGAAATCTTGCTCAAAGTTAAGTTCCACCAGACCCTAAATTGACATCTATCCGTGGCGACTTTCGGCGCGATCCTCTTCTCCACCTTTCATTGCTGACCTACTCTAATCCACTTATAACTTTCGCATTCACGTATTAGGATGATAGCAAACAGATGAGTAATTTGCGTGGAAACCCCAGATGTGGCGACATTGTCGAAGAAGGCACAACCCACGATATAGGCAATGCCTGGCACCACCAGAAATGTAGTAAATAAGGTTTGGGTCATTCCTTCTCTACTCTGAGCACGAGTGCCTGCCACGGGTCTGTGCAAGCTGCATTGAAGCAGGTAAATATTGAAGAACGAACGAAGCTGAGGCCACCACTGCCGCTGGTCAGCTTAAAGACGCAAGGGTAATCGTGCACAGGCAGGCCAAACGGGGGAAAGCCGAAAAAGCAAGCGCGATCCCGGACTGCCCTACAGAGGGGATATCTTGAGAGAAACTTTCAATAGGTTATCATTGCCTGAGGTAGGACTTAAGCTCATGAAGAAGGGGGAAAACTACCGAAAATTCGCCCGACCAAATGAGCAAGAGCGCAGACTATGCTCTGGGCAGACACTGCACCGTCCTAATCAAGGGAATGCCTGAGCCCGTATGCATGATGCTGAAGTGGAGAGACTGAGAAGTCAAAAGGGGAAATGACAGAAGTTTTCGTGATAGAAGGGCTCCCGGCCACTGTGTCGTTCAAGAAAGCCTCTAAACTGAGCGGTGTTAGAGAAACGACTGATGAATTACAGCCGCCGGGGCCAACCCTTTTAGACTTCACAGACCCGGGAGTACGAGCCTTGCAACGGGCGGCGGCAGGGGGGCTTGTTGCGGGGACAACAGGTGAGATCAGGATGGAGTGGAATGTCGAACGGAGGAAGAGGTAGCTTATTGAATGAACGCGGAAAAGGACCCCAGCTACGAACACTGAACCCAACCTTAGGCTGGCCTATTTGAGATGCGACGCCTTGACAGCCACCTTGTAAAGACCGCTCTTGGAAAAGCCCCCTAAAACCTTTGCGATTCAGTGTTTGTCCCAACATCACTCGCTTGCTTACACCATTGGCGTGTCTTTACGAACTGTTTCTTTTTATGGACCAATTGTTGTTTGTTCGCGCCCAGAACGCTACTTTGTCATATCCTTGTTCTGGACTTGCGTGACGCACATGCCGCTTGCTCCCAAGCTGCAATTCGGTTTCTCGTTTGTTGAGTCCTTGTGACCTCATTATTGAGGTTTGTATCTTTTTGGTTTCGTTGTTCATTCAATAATCTAGTATCGTAGAATGTCACGGATAATCGTCTTTTGATTTCGGGATCTGTAGCGGATTTGGCTAAGCATCGCTCAAACGTGTAGTACAATACTCAATAGATCAATTTGGAACGAGGAAAAACACGCAAAATGCCAAGAAAATGATCGAAAACATTGGACTCTGGACAGGAAGTAATACGGCAAGTCACTGGGGAGGTTTTGGGTACATTTGATCCTTTAGTCAATGTTAGACCGCCTAGTCCTGTCAGTGCTAGTTCATGTGTTACTGAAGGCAATATGGATTATTAGGATTTTGATCTATATAGGCTGAGAATATTATACCTAGAACAGCACTTGTTATCGGCTAGACAACAGGCCCAGGAAGCAGAAAAGAGGTGCATACAGAGAGAGTGTTCGCATGAGACCAGCGACTACGACTTCCGATAGATCAAGGTGCAATAAGGTAGGGAGCCCCAAGCCGGTCGCCGGCTATAAAACACCATCGATCGATCTTCCAAGAGTGGAACTAACGGTTTTCCACGGGCGACATGGACACTATTGCAAGTTTGTCAAGCAGCTCGAGACGTTCGTCGAAAATAAGGTAACCGACCCCGGGCAAAGGGATCTCTACTTGACTCACTACTGTCGAGGCCGAGCAAGAGAAGCTATTGACGGATGTACCATGCTGGACCCGGAACAAGGCTACACCCGAGCAAGGAAGATTCTGAGGGACTTGTTTGGCCAACCGTTCAAAGTAGCCCGTAACCTAATAGAGGGCGTGATGGTAGAGGCAAAGAGAACCAAGGGCAAAGTCTACACAGTGGCCGACCTGGTGGTTAGGACGCAGAGCTGCTCAATAGCCCTCGACCATTTAGGTTACAGGGCTAACCTAGATGCCATGCACACTCTGGAAAACCCAGTCCGTCACCTCTCTCCCGAACTACAGGGCCGGTGGGCGGAAGAAGCAGAACGGATAAGCTGAAGCGACAGGGACGCTAACTTCGAAGACCTGACTGATACTTGGATAGGCAAACCAAGATAGCCGACAGCAGATTCGGCCGACTTATCCGGGACAGCAACCGGGCAAACAAGCCCAGTACTAGCCAGGCTCAAACCACTGCACGGGAACATTCGAAATATCAACCTTGGACCAAAGCGCACGCCACTTCACGCGATGCCACGGCGCAACCAAATTGCAGATCCTGTGGTGCTAGCCATGGACTACCAGAATGCCCCAAGTTCGGCAACGCCACAATATACGAACGGTGGGGAATGGCGAGGATGACACGAGCGCGTTTCATCTGTCTCAACACCACGCACCGGGCGGCAGCTTGTAGGACAAGGAGCCGATGTAATTACGAGGTTTGCACGGGCAGACACCATCGATTGCTGCACCAGGCGAGAGTAACCTCACTCGAGGCGAGTACCAAGCCCAGTGTGATTTGTTCAACGTCACGGTCTGCCAGTAAACCAGTACGTTTAGGAGTAGTTGCCGTGGGAGTGGTGACCCCAACTGGGGTGGTCAAAGCTTTGGCCTTCATAGATAGTGGCTCGGATTCCACGCTAGTAAGGAAGAAGTTCGCAGATAGGTATGGGATTAGAGGGAATCAATCTTCATTAGCAGTGAGCACAGCGAGTGGAATAGAAGTCATCCAGCCGACCAAACTGAACCTACAACTCGTTTCCTTGGTCAGCAACGATAGAGCAGTAACTTTAGAAGCATTCAACATAAAGGATCTGCCGATGAGAGCACCTCAGTCATTGCAGTCGATTCTGACTCAGTTGACGGATCTCCACGGGGTTACGATCGAGGAGTGGCAGAATAACGAAATCGATTTGCTAATCGGTTGTAATGTACCGGAAGCGCATTGGGTCCTGGATCAAAGAATAGGAAGCCGCAAAGCACCCTATGCACTACGCACTATATTTGGCTGGACTTCATATGGTAGTACAGATGGAAGATGCGGCAAACTAATCCAAATCAACTGCACTTCAATGGAAACGGCGAACATTGAACAGGCATTCCAACAACTGTATAACACCGAATTTGCCGACCTGGCCATTGGTAGAGATGCCCCATCACGAGAAGATAGGCGGGCTTCAAAAATGGGAGCCGAAAACGTCAAGTATGTAACAGGTCGTTTCGACGTTCCTGTCCCGTGGAGACCCGACATGAAACCTATGCCAAACAGCCGATAAATGGCTCTGAAAAGATTATGCTTCCTCAAAACCAGGATAATTCGGGAACCACGACTAAGGATAGAATGCACGCAAGCCACGCAACATTGCACCGACTTGGGTTATTTAGAAAGAGTGGATACGGCGGTAGTCAGCGCAAATTTGAGGTGGTACCTACCCCATCACCCGGTCGTGAACCCAAAGAAACCGGGGAGGGTCAGAGTGGTTTTCGACTGTGCCGCGAAATAACAGGGTGTGTCACTGAACGACCATATACTACAGGGCCCAGACTGGACAACACCACTAGTCGAGGTTTTATGTCGCTCGGCCAGAAAAATAGCCGTCTCTGAGGACGTACGTGAAATGTTTCTACTAGTGAAGATGCCCTTTAAAGATAGGGACGCCTTTCTTTTTCTCTGGTGGCCTGAAAACGACGCAAACCGCGCACCTGACGAGTAGAGGCTGACCGTTCATCCCTTTGGGACGGTATCATCCCCCTTCTATGCTAACTTTACCCTCCGGGAAACCCCCAAGCTTTTCGGCGGCACCAGCAGCTTATTAGGAAGAGCAATGGACCACTCCCACGTGGAAGATTTTTTGTACTCCTTTGACGACCCAAATACTTCTATTCTTTATATGGCCGAACTGATCGCCACTCTAAATGCCGGGGGGTTCAACCTCACCAAATGGACTTCAAGCAGCCAAGAGGTGCTGAATGTTATACCGAAGTATGAGAAAATGGAGTTAAAGAGAGAGCTTTTGGGACCCTCTTCCCAAACGGAGCGCGAACTTGGTCTTCAGTGGAAACCCAGAGGTGACGAATTCATTTTCACTGTGGACCTACCAAAACGACCAGTCACACGGAGAGTAATCCT
Source organism: Fasciola hepatica (assembly GCA_948099385.1). Classification (NCBI taxonomy): domain Eukaryota; kingdom Metazoa; phylum Platyhelminthes; class Trematoda; order Plagiorchiida; family Fasciolidae; genus Fasciola; species Fasciola hepatica. The sequence goes on along the minus strand of CANUEZ040000043.1, from coordinate 29,841,930 downwards.
ACCATCTCTCTCAAGCCTCTGTGATCCCCCAAGGTTTCGTGTCCTTATGGTTGTGACCGGAAAAGTGCTTGCTGCCGTAGCTGTGCCGAAGAGGGACGGGTTGGGACGAACCACTCCAGGATGACGACCATAAGCGAGGGCGCGACTGGCTGCACAGCCTGGAGCAACTTGTAAGACTAAAATACAAAAATGCTTAACAGGAATCAAATGCACAAACGATGTCCAACTCCACTTATTTTCTGATGCATCAGAAATAGGCTACGGGATAGTTGCTTACGGCTGATGGGTTGACGCAAATGGTGGGAGGCACAGCCAGATACCATTCGCAAAGGGGAGAGTGGCTCCACTGAAAACGGTGTCCATTCCGAGGTTGGAACTGACGGCAGCAGTACTGGCCGTGAAAGCCGCAAAGCTGATTAGGAGATGCTTCGATCGGAAAAGCTGGGAACTAAACTTCTGGACGGACTCAGCCACGGTACTTCATTACATAAACAACGTTACCACTCGTTTTAACACTTTCGTGGCCAACAGACTCACTATTATCCACCAGTCGACTAAGAACGATCAATGGCACTATGTACAATCCACCAGTGACCCGGCCGACTTCTGCTCAGGGGGCCTGAAGACACTAGGAAGGTTGCGGATGTGGACAATGGGACCGGACTTCCTAACTGCAGATAAAGAGATGTGGCCAACGCTACGAATACCTAAGGCCGATGGTAGCGATATCGAGACTAAAAGACTGACACTGGCTATAAACTTCACGGGAAGCGTAAGCCTAATAGAAAAACTGTGCCAATTTCCCAACTGGACAAAAATGTTAAGAGCCGTGGTCTGGTGGACACGATACATGCACTCTTATTGATTATGAAAGGCACAAGACCACAAAACATTGAATGTGGAGACGATACTACCGGGCGAGCTGAATCAAGCCGACCTCGACGTTATACGCCTACTGCAATTAGACGCTTTCCCGTTCGAGGCCCGCGAGCTAGCCAGGATGGACGATAACACCAAAGGAAGCAGGCTGTTGCACAGCAGTATCCGAAAACTAAATCCCATGCGAACCAACGGACTACTGAGGGTTGGAGGGCGGCTGACAAATTCAAATCTAGAGTACGAAACAAAATACCCCATAATAATCCCCGGTGACTACTACATAACGAGATGCCCGATAGACCATGTACATCGAGAAGAGGGACACGCAGGTTTGAATCACTTATTGAAAAATATACGTCGATGATTTTGGGTGACAAAGGGACCAGCGACGGTCAAGCGAGTCATAGGCAACTGCATCACTTGTCGTCGCCGGAGAGCGGTAGCAGGCCAAAAAATGATGGCCCCCTTCCAGCCGTAAGAGTTTAACCGGGATGGTGCCCGTTCGTGGAAATTGGCGTCGATAGCTTTGGCTCGTTGCTTGTACGACAGCAAAGGAGCACCCAAAAGCGGTATGGCTGCCTGACAACATGTTTACAATCCAGAGCAGTCCATCTTGAAGTAGTGCACAATATGACCACCGATTCATTTCTAATGGCCTTTCAGAGGTTCATCGCGAGACGGGGCCTCCCCAAGAATGTATACTCAGACAGTGGCTCGAACTTCGTTGGGGCTCATGAGGACTTAGAGAAATTGTGGAACCGCCTGGACCACACTAAAATACGAAACAAGACCGTAGCAAAGGGGATAGAACGGCACTTCAATCCACCTTATGCCAGTCATCTTGGTGGCTTTTAGGAAAGGCTGATACGATCGACTAGGACAATACTCACAGCCCTGACCTCACAACAAACCCTCTATGACGAGATGCTGACTACTTTACTAACAGAAGTAGAACGCATATTGAACAACAGTCCCCTGGTGCCGATCGTCCCAGACCCGGAAGGCGAACCGGCACTCACCCCCAACGACCTGGTAACACTTCGGTCAAACGCAGGGGCAACCACACCGAAAACCCTGCGTGGAACATACAACGTTGGATGGAAACAAATGAACCACCTGGCAGGGGCTTTCTGGAAGCGGTGGGCGAGGGGGTACTTAAAGACACTGCAGCTTCGGCAAAAGTGGATCTCCAAACAGGGGTCGTTCAGACGAGGCGATGTGGTCATCCTCGTGGAGAGCCACTTACATAAAGACGATTGGCCGGTTGTAGTGATCAAGGACTGCCGTACAGAAATCGATGGCCTCGTGCGCACGGGGGTGGTGAGAACGAACAAAGGAGACGTATTGCGAGATATCCGTAAGATATGTCCGCTTGAAGGTGACATTGATGCGGGCGAGGCCGACGCTACAGACCAAGCCATATTCACGTCTGCTGATACCAGATGAAGCTGAATTCATTCATTTATTCGTCATGCATTCTCCCGTAGGGCCCATTCCTCCACACCGACTTCGAAGTATATTTGTGTTCAATTTCATGCGGTGTTCACGATTTACTATGGAGTTATCTGCCTAAACCTCAGTTTATCACAGGACACACATGCCTACATTTTACTCGTTTATGCCACACAGTCCTCGTCAAACACGTTACAGTGCTCACAGTCTTTCGTTGACGTTGCAGAAAGTCCTCCTTTGATGTGTGGTGATACTTGTGATTCTATTATACATCCAGACGCATATGCACATACCCGATGCGCGCTATACATCGTAACCCCTATCAAACATTAGACGGTGTTCGCAATTTGCTTTTGTTGACGTTACTGAAATGTCTTTTGCATATGTGGAGGTAAGGGCGATTACGTCATACACACGCTCACGCAAGCACACACAGCCAGGGCAAGACGACCTTTCCAAGGACAGCATCTACGTGCCCCCTTCAAGCCCGCCATCAGTCAGTTGTTCTCGTGGAAGATGTAGAATAGCCTCGAGTCTACGTGGCCAACGGATTAGGTGCGACCGTGAGTAGAACGTTGACGACGAGCATTAGGTGCGCGCACTGACAGCAGGGCCTAGGTAGGTAGGAAGAATCAGCACCTTTATACCAAACCTTTGACTCCGCTAAGGATTCGGGAGGACTTTGGTGGGCAGTGTAACGACCGGCCGTGGAAAAGCCCCCTAAAACCTTTGCGATTCAGTGTTTGTCTTAACATCACTCACTTGCTTACACCATTGGCGTGTCTTTACGAACTGTTTGTTTTTATGGACCAATTGTTGTTTGTTCGCGCCCAGAACGCTACTTTGTCATATCCTTGTTCTGGACTTGCGTGACGCACATGCTGCTTGCTCGCAAGCTGCAATTCGGTTTCTCGTTTGTTGAGTCCTTGTGACCTCATTATTGAGGTTTGTATCTTTTTGGTTTCATTGTTCATTCAATAATCTAGTATCGTAGAATGTCACGGATAATCGTCTTTTGATTTCGGGATCTGTAGCGGATTTGGCTACGCATTGCTCAGACGTGTTTTATACACCTCCCCAAGTTTGGACGCTGGAGGCTTGAATATTGATAGATGCTTCTCAACGTCATCGCCGGCGTACACCGAAGGAACCCGAAAGTCGGAGCAGCACTCGGGGATGTGCACTGGGTGCGGGCCTCACCAACCGAGTTAAGTATGATGGCTTGCTGTTTTTATGACCAGTAGTTGCAGCCTCGGTCAAAAGTGAGGGCAGCTTGTAGCGCTGGTAAACGGTGTAAAACAATAGCCTAATCAGGCATCTAGGTAAGCCCAAATTTTGAAGCAGCTACGTTTGCCCATCCCCAGGGTACTCCGTCCAGAGAGTGGATACACTCGAAGAAATATCAGATGGAGCCTCAGTTTCGGTAGTAGGCAGACATGGACTAGTAGAAGCCTGATATCTGCAAAAGTCCTCGGAAAGTATTGGGCGAAGAACGTCAGAACTGACAGACTGGGGCTTCTCTGAGCCTACCGGATTCTATCCCGCACAAGCAAAGAGAACTCCAAACCAATTTTCTACTTGCAGACAGTTAAATCTGAGCCCGGGAGATAGGCCATTGCTGGAGGGTTTACCCACCCGGACAAAGACTGGGAGAACGCTTGGGCTTCAGGTTGGGGTCTCCTGTAAGCTTCACCGAGTTAGTTCTCAGCCAGGCTCCGGTACATGTACATGAAACAGTGAGGTGGAGACTAGACCAGTCTCTGAGCCATTTATACCTGGTGCTCATGGGCTACTCGAGCGACAATTAGAACTCACTCTGCGCCCTACCTCCTGATGGGAAAAATCGAGGGGTATCACTTTTCGACTTCAGGACAGCTCGGGAAAGAGCACCGTCTATGTGGCATGGAATGTTTTGCAAGGTCGACGATGAGGAACTGGACGGGGCTGCAGCTCCCCCAGACCAAGAACAACCTTGCTCGCTAATGAGTAAAGCACGGGGCGTTTTAATCAAACCGTGGATTTCACGCCTCCTTCTGCATTTTAGATAAGCCCACGGGATTGTCATCTGGGTACAGATCCAGTGCCGGGAGGAACGTGGACGATCCCTGGACAAGGGCGCTTGAAGGCAAGAAATCCGGGTAGTTAAATTTGGCTTGATAAGAGGTAATGTCAGCAGCATATTCAAATGCTTTCGGTGGAGAAGAAGTCGGAGGGTCGATGGTATGGGTTAAAAATAGGAGAATGGCATTACGCCCGGAGCAGGCCGGAATCGTTAACAAGTGGTTTTGAGATGTTTTGGCCGACCTCAATCGGCCGAACTTGATCATGTAAAATATTTCCAGAGACACGAAATAAGTTAGGCCGGACGAGTTAAAACCTCAGGTTTCTGAAGAAGACAAAAACGAGGTACAAAACAGAAGGCTGAAGACTGATGTAGGCATATGCGGTGGATAGATCGCTTAGAGTTGTTTAAATATTTGTTGATAGAATGAACCAAGCGAGCCAAAACGTCAGGGGTAGATCATTTAGGATCTTAGGCAGACTAAACAGAGTCGAGGAGTACTTTGAGAGGCGCTTGAAGAGGAGCAAATTCAGCTTTTTCAGTGACTTCAAGGGCAACAAACATGAGAGCAATGAGGCAAGAAGGTTTATCTCTACCTGAGGTGTTGAATGCATGAGGAACACGGAGGGTAGTAACTGGATGCCACATTTCAGGAACCGAATATCTGGACAGAGGCTCGTTTGACGAAATAATCATCAGTGTGGCAAGTTGAGCAGTACCTTCCTTGAGAACCGCTGGGGGAGGGCCATCAGAACCAACAGCCGGCGAAGTTTTAGATTTGCGAAGAATTTTAAAGGTGTACCTGGTAGAGAAGGGCTGAAGAGTTCCAGAAATATAAGGGAAACATGGAGGAGGGCTGTCTTTGGGGGATCCAAAAAAGTGGCAATGCGGTGGGTTGCATCAATCTTATCGTTTGTGTGTTGGGTCCTCTCGTCACATAAAAGTCCTACGCCGTGCTGAAGAAGATTAGACTTCTTGGTCGGCGGGGGCTGTTTGACAAAGGACCTATCCGAGTGCGTTAACTCTCTCTCGATCGACAACGAGGTTCCTTTGGTGTCTGAACCTAGTCGATACTTGTATGCCTAAAGTGCTTTGAAAGCTGGCGATGCGCTCTTACCATTGCAGACATGAAGTGATTCAAGGGAGCAACACAGGGTGAAGATGGCGCGGGTTTCGGTAGACACTTCTGCGGCCTGAAAGACTGAAAAGGCAACACCAAAGACTGCATTGACGAGGGACAGGTGGTGAGAATGAGGTTTACGGAGGCAAAATCTCGCCCGAATTGAAGACGGAAATAATCTTTGGGAACTAAGTGAACAGGTTTCCGGTCACGAAGAAGCGAGCAATGGTCACTTGTGAGGAGAAAGGCCTCCGGTTCAGGGGAAAACAAGAAAGGGTTTTGGTACCGGTGTTATCTAACACGAAGCTACCTCTTAAGGAAGAGGATTTGATATCAGGTAATGTGGGCAGTGAAAGCGAGTGAGTACTGACATGAATAAAACCACCAATAATCGTACCCAAATATAAGTCCAGAGGGCGGAGAAATGATAAAACGGGAGGAAGGGAAAGTCTTGAAAAGGGGTAAAAAGGTGTCGGTTATTCCTTTTCTTTAAAGGTCAAACACAGGAATTCGGTGTAGGACAGGATCTGCGGAACAAATTAACCGGGGTGAACAAAATGGAGGGTGTATTTTACTTTACGAGTTCAGCATAAAGCAATGAAAGATCTCAATGTAGGTAACCAGTTGAACCTTTGATGGGAACGAACATTTACCAATCAAACCGGTGACAGCTGGGGGTATATGGAGACAATTTTCAAACGGTGACGTCGTCCGGGGTTTATATTGCGGTAAACTACGGCGACAGTGCAAGAGGCAATAAAAGCTGTAACAATGGTGTTGAAGGGTTCTGTTTGTGTGAACGGAAAGGCTTCCGTAAGGGCTGGGTGAATGCTACGGATTAGAAAGCGCGGGAGGCACTGTAAGGCGAACTATCGAGGGGCGGGACCTGAGATTTTACGAGAACACGGGCATAGCGCATTATACGAAAAGAAAGCTGGAAGTGCGAGATGTGATAAACGGAATAAGCAAAAACGGAAAACCTATTTTGCTTGGCTTGTTAGGAGTGGATGATAGTGGTGAAGTTGACAAGTATCTAATAGCAGCGTGATAGAAATCGACGGAAACAGGGTAACCCAGAACGAAGAGGAGTGTGTGAGGGACAAGGTTGACAGAAAAACGGAAGCGAACGATCCAAAACCAGCGCTGGTGGCTGTGGCTGATCGTATGCCGAGCTTCCAACCTGAGAAGCATCTCATGAAGTGAATATGGCAGGTGCCACTTGTCACCCCAGTTGTGCCCGCACTTCGATGCGGACACAATGGGCCGGCTAAGGTGGTGGATCTGACCGAGCCATGCACCTTTAAGATTGGGAAGAGGGTGCGCCGTCGGAGATTAGCGGGAAACTTCAGCACGGATATCAGTAGCCAGTGATGCGAGCGGTCCAGGAGGTAAATATCGCTAGGTAGCTGCTATTCTGTGCCTAGCAAAAAGTGGTTCATCAGCCCGAAGCTCTATTCAGCCCTGGAATATTTAAAACTTCTCCGAGTTGAAGCACCACGATTTTGGAATTTAGAAAGTAAGTGATAAAGAGAGTCCGGGAGTATCCCAGCCGGAAATCAACAATTAGCGAAAAAAGTGTATATCTGGACAGAATATCCAGAAAGCAGGTAGAACGAGGTAAAAAGCACGGAGAACCACCATATTGTTAGGGAAGAGGCCTGATAAGTGAATGCACGATCACGGTATTTGGCGGTGAGATAACTTAAAAGAGGACCGTGAATCCATTGCTTCAGCAAATACAGAAACGTGGCAGGTCGAACGTTGAAAGTAGTGCTATCACTCTGGAGGGGAGGGATTCGACAAGAAACCGGGAGAAAAGGAAGCCGGAGGATATCGGTGATATACAAAAGACGGCCGCCATGACCAGAGGCTTAAATCAGTGTGTGAGGCGTACCAAGTGAAGGCTGTATGATAGATATGACCGCAGTTATATTGAAGGAGGTAAGAGCCGATTTGACAAGACCTGAGCCAGGAGAAAGACAAGGTGGATGGATGAATATCAGGAAGCGCTTGGAGGTAATGGCTACGCCGTGGTTATGAAAAAGATTGATTAGAACACTTTTGGAAGGGTAAAATATACGGGGTTCAGTACTTAGATATAGACTGACCCCAGAGTTATCAGGTCGAGAAACGTAATCGCTACAGGAGATGGCGGAACAGATGAACATAAATGGTAGTGGACGAGTAAACCGACCGCTGCCATCCTGAGGCAGTATGAGGCAAGACGGAAAGAGGATGAAACTTGGGAATAGTAAACGGTACCAGATTCAATGACGAGGTTAGAGCTGGACCTAGAGTTACCATCCTATGGTGGAGTTCATTCCCGTCCATAGAACGGAGGAGGGATGAAGATACTGCATAGGAAGCGAAGGCCAGCTAGTATCGTATCCGTAAAGCCGAAGCTCCTCCATGAAGGGATCAGCTTGAGTATATCAGACGAATTACGGGAGGGTAAGCTCATCACACCCAGAGAGCATGTTTTACTAGGAAACGGCTCCTGGATGTCGTGCTTGATATCATCTCCATTTGAAATGACCTCCAGACCAGATAGGTACAAAAGTGTTGAGGTGTTCCACTTGGACTTCCATGGGCCTTTTTGGTTCCATGAACCATCTTTTGCCGCTACAAAAGCCGGAAGGACTAGGCTTTACCCCGGGAGTGACATCATGGACAGAGAACTATCTCAAGGATAAGTCATACTGCAACCGAGTCGGAGATTCAAAGTCTGATCTAGCTACGGCGAGCAGCTGGGCTCTACCAGGATCCGTCTTGAGGCTTCCATCTTTCCTGATTTATATAAACGACCTAATCGGCCACTTTCTTTGCCGCAGCTTTCCCTCGGCTGACCATTTGAAGCCGGTATGACATCCGTCCCATGCGGAGAGGGATGGAGACCTAGTCCCTATTCTCCAGTGGACGGCTAGATTGCACCTGCCACCGAAAGGAGGTAGGGAGGCAAAAAACAATAACTGGTGCTAACCAAGGCCGCCGTTAGGAGGTCATATACGAAGATTCCGAAGTAATCAAGCCCGTAGGCAAAGTGACGGACACTGGGATTTGCATGGTACCTTCGGCAAAACCTGATGGATGATTCCGGCGGCGGTCGGTGTTTCCCGGGCGCAGTATCAACTCGCACTCAAGGTCAAGTCCAGAGAAGTGGAGGTATTGATGTCGCCATACAAGTCCGTTGTGAGACCCACATGCAGCATTACCAATAAACCGGGATGCCGACACTTGTTCCCGGCACGGTAGTCTTGAAAAAGTTTCCCTTGGGTTCACCAGACCCTTGAAGGACGTCAGGCAAATGTACCCTGGAGAAAGGAAAAACCATCTGAACCTCTGTTCCTCAGAGAAGAGAAAGGCGATGTACTCGATGCACTCATGCTACTGAAAAGCTTTTACTTACGGGGTCAGCCGACATCTCATATAGGCAAAAATGAAGCACTACGAGGGCACAGAAAAAAAAGGACTCACGCGCAGCAGGCTAGTCAGCTGCCCTTTAGCCACAGCAGCAGCCGAGTGAACTTTGTGCCCTGCTGAGCTACACCACCTCCTTAGGCTTGCTGTTACTGGTACTTCTTGCCTCTTGCGCGACGGGCAGTTTCACCTCCCAGGTAACTTTCTCCATTTTGTATGCACAATCGCTCTGCGCTGCTCAGCCATCTCCATCGCCACCATCTTCCTGCTGAATAATGTAAGCCCATCTAATAATGCTTCTCCCATTCTCGACCGAAACCACACGTCTCGCCTGCATAAATCAGGTCATTTGATCCATTCTCATCTGTTCTCTTCCGTACTTTCCTTCACCTCCCCTTTTTGAACTGCCGCTCAACCGTCGTCTTTTCTGTGTTTCCGCATTCGCCATTCTCTCTGTTGATCCGCCGAGTTCACCTGTCATGAAGATAATTCACCACGATATTCCAAAGTTAATTCAACAAACATTCGACCTAACCTAACCTGCCCGTCCTAATAACTGATAATTTCTTTCTAGGACTCCATTGTTATTGATCCGCCTTCTCTTATATGTATATATATGCATATATATGTATATATATATATACATAAACAACCGCACATATGTATATATGCATTCGCTCTGTATCCTGTAGTTCTTCACAGGCCATCTCTCTTGCTATCGTCCCGCTGGCCGCCGTGATATGCATCTATTCCTTCTACATCTATAACCCACATCTACTGTGTCCAATTCCTATGAACTATTTTTTTACCTGATTCACTTTTTACGTCTTACTTTGCTCGCTCCCTGTTTTAGAATGGGTTTTGTGCCCTGTTCGCCGACCATCTATTGCGGAGTACCAATGCTCCGTTGCTACCTAATCCCTGCAATGAATCTCACTTTTTCCTCATCGTCTCCCGCTATTACTGTTTCTTATGCTGATTTCTAGCCTTTCTCATGTATATCAGTCAGCCTTCAGATGTCCCTACACTGACCAACCGAACCCCCCATCTGACCTTGACTTTTCAAACTCGCCGGGCGTCCATTTGAATCCGTCCATGGGCCCATTTAAACCTAGTACATTTCCTTTGGTGTGCATACACTTGCCTACTTTCATCCCACGTTACTCCCCATTCTTAGCCCGTTTTTTCAACTTCTGTCGTGTAAATTCCTACTTTTTCAAGGGTTTTTTCTGGTTATTCCATCATTTGTAAACAGCTGATCATGCACCTGGCATGCCTCGGGCGTCTCCGAAATAAACCATTATTATTATTATTATTATTATTATTATTATTATTATTGCAGTTTTTACTAAGGTATTCAGGGTAATAACTTACCAAACAGCTTTTCAAGATACTCCTATAACCCTGAATACACCACGGTTTTTTTCTGAACAAAAACATTTGAGATTAGAAAATGACTTACAAGTCCCTTTTTATGAGAATTCTTTGTCATATCGTGCCTGTATCTAATACCAGTCGTCTTATTCGCCGAGTGGTCGCCCAAACTCCACATAGAAGCACGGAATTCCTTCGACTTCCAACCTCCGTGGTACCTCGTTCGGTACCACTAGTCGACAAACACCGTGAAGCCAGTAACAAATATAATAATCTTCAGCTAAACCTATTGTCCACGGAGAGATGGTTACTTTCTATATGTGATGCTGTGACCATGCTGTTGCCACCTGCGTATAGCGTCGACCCCTCGAAGCATCCGAACACTGAAAGTCTACTTTCGGCTAGCCGCTTCTTGGGCTTAGTTCAGTCCAAAGTCCACCTAAGGATGAAAAAATCCAAAACGCCGTAGTTTTTATTGTTCCAGGTCGTTTGCCTCAATCTTCGATCAAACAGTCATTGCTTATGGCCTGCGGTATATCGCACCACGAGTGTTTCTGCAAAAGGCTCGGAAAAAAGGTCGCCGCGGAACAAGTGCCCTTTATTGTTTCGACGGAAGGAGGAAGGTACTGCCATGAAATTCTTTGGAATGAGAGAGTTCTTTGCAAAATCCACTTCAACTAAAAATTTAAAAATTGCTCCCGACCAAACCCCGCTGCAGAAGGCAGTCCTTAGATCGAAAGCCTACAATCACGTATTGGCACCGCCCCCTGAGCAGGTGCCACCAGATCACCCTGAACAATCTACCCCGTCAACAACTCGTCATCACCCCAGTTGACCAGTGCGTAAGCTCGAAATATGGACCTAGATTTATCTCACTCGCGTCCAACACCACAAAGCCCCCTAAGCGGCTCCGTGTTGCACCCCAGTCTTCTACCCACGGTCGGGTTATACAGCCCCTTCCCTCATTCAGCAGCAGCTCGCGTCCTCTTCCATGTGCCAAGCTAGCCAAGAAATCGCCAGATCCCCACAAGCCACCCCACTCCTTTCAGTCGGCAACAACCTAGCCTCCTATTGCTTCGGTCACAATATCATCCCCTCCGTCTTTTGCTCCTGATGGCCGGAACCTCCCCTGCACTGATATCATCACGCTCCCAGCTTTAATGGACAACCGATCTGCGGTCTCCAGCTCTCTTGACGACCAGGCCATTACCAATTCAAGTCTTCCAGCACGGGCACATCTACAGGATAGCGTGGCTCACCCTGACGCTAGCCCACCAGACCATCTATTCGGTCCCTCAAGGGCCCGCCTACTCCACTGCTGCAAGCCACATCCATCAACTCAGTAGCTGCCATTATCATGTCTGCAGGTGCGGTAACACATCACAAATGTTTCTCCAAGTGTGCCGCCTCCATCGTTAGCTCCACCCAATCCGAATCACTCAGGACGAGTTACCGGCTCGGTTGGCAACCGGAACCACAACACGTGAGCCAAGGCTGACCTTTATTCGCCCCATAATATGCTCTATCTTATCCCCCCGCAACTTTATCCTCCTTTGCCCCCTCACCACCCTGCAACGCCGTATTCTATCCCGATTCCACTGCACACTATGTCAACTGACCCCTCCCACCAAATTCTCCCTCACTGTCAGCCCTTTTCGCCACCATTTTATCCCCTCATTCTGACTATGTGGAGCACCGTGAGAAGCCTGCCGCTTCAAATAACTCCACCCATAACATTATATCCATCTCTACTCAATTCCACTTACCCTGCCATTCGTCACTGTTGTGTTCGGAATGAACAGGCATGTGCCTAGACAGACAGCCTCGCACGTAAGCAGCTGACTTTTGCCGTGCATCCTCCCGTAGAGTACTGACCAATCAGGTTGTGTCATATATTGCACGACCTTGTTCAAACTAACCGAGTTGTACAGTTGTGTTGCCCTTTCGATCGTATATGGCTTTGGCCTGTGCGCTTGGGCATGTGCTGACATTTTCACGTGCTTGACCGTGATTTTGCCTGCGGTGCTTTTGTTTGGAAAGCACGTTCACTCGTACAAGTGCGCCTTCCTTCTGTCACCTGATTTGTGAACACAAAACTTACCTCCCTTACAAGGCTGCCTTCAAAACCACGGTTGCTCTTCGACCGCTACCCTCCACCTTCTGCTCAGCAAAGCATACCCTCTCGTTCATAAAATCGACTCACCAAAGCCCGTGGTAAAGTATGCTAACCCTGATAGTATTTTAGTGACAGGAACTTGGCTCTTCTAGCACACACCTACCAGTTGCGTTAGTATTCCGGGCTATCAAACATTTTCTAGTCCGGGGATTCCCCGAAGAGTTGGTGGGCGCCTGGAATAAGTTTGGCGCTTTATTCACACATCCGCCATACCTCATCCGACTCTTGATCAGTTCATGGGCTTTGTATAGCTGTCTTTGGATTGGAATAACAGCGGCTGCGTGCTAGGTTGCATTTATCGTCTTACTGGCGATGACCTACGTGGTAGCGGTGCCGTCATCAATGCATCCAGCCTCGCAATATCATTGCAGGGATTTCAATGTACCAAAAATCTGCTGGTCTTCACACACAAAGACCCTCCTAATGTGCTGAACTTCATCTCCTGTATACTCCTGGGTCTACGGTGCCAAGCTGCCAAATCCCTAATAAGAGGTAACGACACCTTCGATTTGGTTTCCACCCCTGGCCTCACTGCTTCTAAAACTCAGGCGCTACACCACCTCCCTGGTAGTGACCACACAATAGTCCTCTGCACAATGCCGTGCCCTACTAATCTCCAGCCAACCCCGGTGGCCTCCATATCGTCCGGAGTTACAAATTCGGGTCCAGCTTCCTCATTTATTCGTTCGTCAAACTATAATACCCTTTTCCTGGCTGGCGACCCCCAGTTAGCCGATAGTTGTCTATACACCATCCTTCTTGAGTGTTTGCCTAAGCTTGCCTCTACCTAGGCCAGCAATCCCCAACAGTTACCGAGGAAATCGAAAATATAGCTCAATATAATAGCATTGCGGCGCAGTTATTAGAAGTCCAGGGACCTCTGTATATGTCCTCGCCTGAAATCACTTTCAGAGACATGCGGCCGCTTCAAGGAACCACAGCTCATCCGTCAAGAATGTGCCACCCTGAGAAATCCACGAAAGTTCGGAAACCCGTCAAGATTGGTGATGTCACAGTCTGGCAGCAACTCACGCACCAACTCAGAAATTATGATCTACAGGTCTGAACCGGCAAACTCACCTGAAACTCTTTCGGAAGCATTTGATGCCGATTTAATGTCCTCCCTACTACTCCACTGTAGCTTCTCCGCCCCCCTTCCGCCACCACTAACTGTCTGCTCTCTGTCTAGCATAGCTTCTGACGCTAAACGCATCCAAAGGATAGCCGAATTTGATAAGCATTTTCTGGCCCTGGCCCTGATGGAATTCTCCCGCTCTGTTCCATTTTAGTAAGACAGCTCTCCCATCTCCCCATGAACGTCTACACGTGGTCCATGACTAATGGCTGGGAGCCAAAGCGGTGGAAGTCCTCCATTGTCACTCTCCGTGTCAAGGAAGGACCGCCGTAAAACCCCGTCAACTACCGCCCTATCGATCACACTGCTGTTATGTGTTACATGACGGAACGGAGAGTTAAAGAGTAAATTCTTCATACTCTGCTTAGAGATCATCCACTTTATCCCTCCGAGCATAGCCCAACTGAAATCGGATCACGCCTCTCCTGCCCGTTTCAGTTTCTAAATACCGGTACCACTTCAGTCGACATGAAGAGAGCAGACGCCATCCTCTTTGTGGATATGACTGAGGATTTTGACAGGGTCTCACATACAAGCCTACTATCCAACGTCTGTTCCCTTGGTATTGGTGACCCAATTCTTTTCTGTTTATTTTCTCATCTGCCTTTCCGCCCCCAAGTAGTTCTCGTCGATGACCACCTGTCATCATCCAAGTTTAGTACTACTGGGGTGATTCAGGTAAGTGCCACAGGCCCTCTAATTTTTCTCCTGTGTAAATGTCTTCGACTCAGTGCACGATGGCACTCCGTATCTACTTGCTTTCAATACTAAGATAGTATATTCATTTGACCCATGCAACCCATCCCCTGCACTGGCTGACGTTTCTCGTGACTTTACCTCCTCAGCTAATGGTGCAGTTCTCTGCTTCCAAAAGTTCAATACTTACTCATAAATGTATCATAAGTCCTGGATCCATCCGGCTTGGTGGCCGCAAAGTCCCTGTTTCTTCCTTGCCCTACATTACTCGTCTTCTTTCAGCTTCTCCGAGCAGGCATCCCATCAAGTAGCCAAGACAAGACTGATCTTTGGTCTGATTTTCGCTTCTTTAAGCTGAAAGACAGCCGCCTCACTATTTGTCGTTCCCATGTCAAGCCACGTCTCGAGAACTGCTTCCTCACTAGCTCTAACATAACAAAAACCACCTCCACCGGAACTGAAAACTCACAAAGCTCCTTTACCAAAAGCTCCATTGGGCTAAGCTTACTTATATATTATCGTAAATGATGTGACCAACTGGAGCTTGAGCCCCCTTGACTACGAGGCCTGAAGGTCAATGTCGTTCTGGTATATAAATTTGTGCACAGACAAGTTTTTTCCACTATTCGTCCACATTTTATTGTACTCAGTGTATACTCGCTGCAGAACCGTATTTCACCTTTACTTGTACCATCACTGCTTCTAAAAGTCAGGTTTAATTTTTTCCCCATCCATTATAGTAAGGTATGGAGTAAACTCCCAGTCGAGACATGCATTTTATACAATCTCCTTTCTTTTAAATGAGCTTTAAACGCATTTTTCAATTTTCCTAGTGCAGCCAACCTGATAGATGAATGCTTTTCCATAAATCATACGTTTGCAAAGGGGGATTCAACTATAACGCTCTCACGACCCCACTACCAGCTCAGGCATCTAGTTCTCACTAGACGACGTAGCCCACCCTTCTTGCTGTCTTATTTCTAGACTGACAGATGTTCTCGTCTTAGCCAACAACCAAGTAAAATTTCACATGCTGATCTCATCGTTTATGTACGATGGAGTCTCTTTGCAACCTAACCTTTGATATCCCACTTGATACCTCCAGTGATAAACCCTAACCAGTCCTCACAGACAATCTATTGTTTGCTTTACTATCCCCTACTACTGACTCACAATCTGATCCAGATGACCGTAGCAACATAGCTAAGTTCCCTTGAAACCTGCACTATTTAGGCTTGTGATTTAAGACCCAGAGCAGAATACGGTAAACGTACCGCTGACCTTCCAAATGAAACTATATCCTCGCCCCATTTATACAAACCCAAATGATTCATTATAGATTGTCATCATTTATTGCCAAAACTACAAAGTCTCCCTGTGATTGGCGCTATGAACTCTCTGCTACTTATTCGTCAAAGCGAATAACGATCTATGGGCCGTTTCGGTGCATCACTACAGGTTGTACTGACCGCTGCAGGCTCACGAATACACTAAAAGTCTTCGGACTCCGGCCCTGTCTGAATCCAGCGGTCAACAGTGCATTCTTCGAGGGTTGGATTTGTTCCGTATCTGCTTTCCATATTTCCGCGATTCTACAGCTGAAGGCCGCGACACCACTGTGGGAAGACGACAACATGTCTGTAGTTGTCAGAATACACGGGGAAAAACGTCCAACCCCAGAAGTGGCGGACCCCATGGGTCATGCGTGAATAGTGGCGGGCGAAGGAGAAGTAAGAAGCACGCTCTATGGGGTAAGCATGCTCTCACACCCCCTGAAAACATGCCGAAGTAACACCAGAGCACCAGAAGTGCTTCCGGCTGCGAAGGTATCGGACTCGTGCTCTACTCCCGTTCAGTGGCGGATGAATTCCCCATTACAGCCGTGGCCCGACTCTGCTTATGATATGCCTCCAAATCAAATGAGCTTACAAGCTTAGCCTTCAGTACTTCTGCCTGACCCTGGGCGCAGTGATAAAGTGCAGAAAAAGTTCTCCACACAAAAGTCGACCCTGCCCCTCTCAAATTAGGCCTGCTCGGGTTCCCTATTCCACTTCCGACCGGATGACTGATGGCAAATCCCGATGCCCATACTCACCCTGAAATTTAACCATGTGAAGTCAGCTGTGTTCATAATCCTTCTTGTCGATACGTAGACTGGCCATCACCAGCGCTTTTTTACGCTGAAGAATAATACATAACCCAGCCTTTTGAAGTCAGCCATGGATGTCCACTCTTGAGTGGCTTTCGACCCAAAAACAGTCGCGACCCACCAAGGTTTTCACGCACCTACGTCGTCTTCTTAGAGCGCACATGAAATGCTTTTGATTGTTACTCACGAGACGGACTAGAGAGATAGCGAACTGACCTCCCCACACAAGCTTGTCCACCTCCCTCTCCAAGTTTCAGTTGCCCCACTCCCTTCCGTGCTTGCATGGCACGTGTGTCTACATCACTTACAAAGACAACGTGGCCGTGACTTTTATTCCACTGCTCTGGACAACGTGTCGATTCATCAGACGACAAACAAGCCTCGTCATAGCTCTAAATATGTACACGCACGTATGCATATATATGTATACATATATATAAGAATGCAGGGAAAACCACCCGTACTTTTCGCTCATACATATCTATTTCAACTTTTCGAAAAGGTTTTATTTCTTGTGTCCTAGTGCACCACAATTTTGAGCGATGCTTAGCCAAATCCGCTACAGATCCCGAAATCAAAAGACGATTATCCGTGACATTCTACGATACTAGATTATTGAATGAACAATGAAACCAAAAAGATACAAACCTCAATAATGAGGTCACAAGGACTCAACAAACGAGAAACCGAATTGCAGCTTGCGAGCAAGCAGCATGTGCGTCACGCAAGTCCAGAACAAGGATATGACAAAGTAGCGTTCTGGGCGCGAACAAACAACAATTGGTCCATAAAAACAAACAGTTCGTAAAGACACGCCAATGGTGTAAGCAAGTGAGTGATGTTAAGACAAACACTGAATCGCAAAGGTTTTAGGGGGCTTTTCCACGGCCGGTCGTTACACTGCCCACCAAAGTCCTCCCGAATCCTTAGCGGAGTCAAAGGTTTGGTATAAAGGTGCTGATTCTTCCTACCTACCTAGGCCCTGCTGTCAGTGCGCGCACCTAATGCTCGTCGTCAACGTTCTACTCACGGTCGCACCTAATCCGTTGGCCACGTAGACTCGAGGCTATTCTACATCTTCCACGAGAACAACTGACTGATGGCGGGCTTGAAGGGGGCACGTAGATGCTGTCCTTGGAAAGGTCGTCTTGCCCTGGCTGTGTGTGCTTGCGTGAGCGTGTGTATGACGTAATCGCCCTTACCTCCACATATGCAAAAGACATTTCAGTAACGTCAACAAAAGCAAATTGCGAACACCGTCTAATGTTTGATAGGGGTTACGATGTATAGCGCGCATCAGGTATGTGCATATGCGTCTGGATGTATAATAGAATCACAAGTATCACCACACATCAAAGGAGGACTTTCTGCAACGTCAACGAAAGACTGTGAGCACTGTAACGTGTTTGACGGAGACCATGTGGTATAACAAAATCAATGTAGGTGAGTGTGCCTCGGGGTGTATGATGGTTCGATACGTCGGTGTGTCGAGATGGCTTCCATGTATGGGGTTTCCTCACCTACCTTGATGGCTAGAGCGAAATAGTCTACTGGGCCTCAGCGTTATCAGCTTCCCCGCCTTCGCTCTGGAGTAGGCTAATACAATGGATATCACGAATGAGTGCCCCTTTAGCTGTCTCCACTTTCACGGTTCTTGTTACTCCGTCAGTGCTTTCGATGGTTTCCATAACTACTTCCAAGGACCAGGTGCTGACATTTCCGCGTTCTTTTGCGATCATTACCACATCCCCAACCTTGAATGATCTTGTATTCACCAGCCACTTCTGTCGAGTCTGCAGAGCCGGTAGGTACTCTCGCAGCCAGCGCCTCCGGAAAACCTTGGTAAGATAACTAGCCTGCTTCCATCCGTGGAGGTAGCTCCGACGAAGGTTTACCGGCCCTTGGAAACCCTCGTTCGACCTTAGCGTCAATAAGTCGTTCGGAGTTAGCACCAGGTGGGTGGGGTCGCCATTCATTACTGGAACCAGGGGGCGGTTGTCCAGAATTCTCTCTACCCCAGTCATGACGGTGTTCAGCTTCCCGTACGCCGCCTCGGTGGCTGGCCTGTGAGGGGTTGAAATGCCATCGTATGCCGTAGGCCACGGTTTGATCCTGCAGTTCGTCTCTGTTTATGTTCTTGTGCCAACGCTGCAATTTCCGGTGGGCGCCCACAAAGTTCAATCCATTATCTTAGAATATATCGGCCGGTACGCCTCTCCGGTTGATAAATCTCTGCAAGGCCCGTAGAAACGAATCGATCGTCATCGAATGTGCGACTTCTAGTCGTACCGCGCGTGACTTCATGCACGTCATGATACATCCATATCGCTTTTCTAATCTTTTCCCGCACTTGATCCACAAGGGCCCGAAATAGTCCAGCCCGGTGTCGCTGAACGGCCACCAGCCCACAGTCACCCTGTATTCTGGTAGGGGGGCCATGTGTTCTTTTCCCGCTGTGGCATTGCGTCTCCTACATTGCACACAATGTCGGATTACGCATTTTACAGTTTCTCGTTCTCCCAGAAACTAAAGGCGCTTTCGGATGACGCTCGTCACGTGACTTTCCCCGGCATGTCCCTCGACGGCGTGGACGTGTTGGATCATTATCTCTACTACAGGTTGTCTCACAGGCAGCAGTATAGGATACTATGTGTCGAAGCTCAGGTGGGCGTTGGACAGACCACCATCCACCCGCAGCAGTCCATCAATAAGTTTGGGGCTTAAACTCTTCAATTCGCCTCTCGATGATATCTCTTTGTTAATCGGTCCCACTTCTTCCGCCCTTTCGAGTTCTCGAGCGAAAGCCTCGCGTTGTATCATTCTGAAAGTATCGTATTCTGCAGCTTGTAGCTCATCGGGACTTATCAGGCCGACCCGTATCCGGCCTGAGGGCCGTAGCCCTTTCATGACCAGTAAATTTCTCTTGAACCTGCCTAACCAACCTATCGCACGAAGAGTCTCGATCCAGGAAGAGAACCTGACCAATGGCCATGGAATGGATGTCACGTCGACGACGTTAGCCACTATCACTACGCCTTTGAACTCCAGTTCTACTTCCGTAGGGTTTTTAATTCAAACACGGGCCAGTCCTGTTTAGGCACTTGCAGGAAGTTTGGCCGTCTCTTCCACGTGTTTAGTTGCCTAAAGTTGGTCGCACCCCGGGAGCACAGATCGGCTGGATTATTGCCAGACCTGACATGCTTCCACTGGTTCATAGCTGATTCATCGTGGATAATCGTGAGTCGGTTCTCGACGAAAGCTCTAAACCGGCTCCGGACGTTGTTAATGTAGCAAAGTACCATCGTTGAGTCCGTCCAAAAGCTAACCGACCAAATGTAGAAGACAAAAAATCTCCTCACCGCTTGCACCGCCGTGACTGCCAACACGGCTGTGCCGAGTTCAAGGCGTGGGATTGAGACCGACTTCAATGGAGCAACGCGGGCTTTAGCGAACAGGATCCTCGTAGTATATTGTCCATCTCCTGTGCACCATCGTCCGTACACCACAGCTCCGTAACCGACTTCGGATGCATCGGAAAAGACATGTGGTTCCCCAGTCCGCGTCGTATGGCCAGGAGTCAAACATCGTGGAATCTTTATGTCTCCTAATTTCTTCAATGTGTTCAAAAATTCTTCCCAGTCCAACCGGTCCCCTCGGTCCAGTGATTGGTCCCGACCAACTTTCTTACGGCACAGCCGCTGCAGCAAGATCTTTTCGGGTAGCAGCCACGGTGAAACGAAACTGGGCGGGTCGAAAAAACTGGAGACAGTGTATAGTATGCCACGACGGGTTATTGACAGCTCGGGAACGTTTAGCTCGAAAACAAAGTCGTCCGTTTCTGCGTCCCATTGTATTCCTAATGTGCTTTCGATAGGAAGTGGAGAGCCGGACAAATCTCTTACCCTTTCGGCCCTTTCGAGGAACGGAATGACCTTTAGCACTTCTGAAACGTTTGACATCCATTTTGTTGGATGGAAGCAGCCCTCTTTCAGCTATCTTGCCAGGCCCCTGAACTGCGCTGGAGCTGACTCCACATCATCGAATGACCCAAGATAGTCGTTAACGTAGAAGTTCCTGCTGACGCTACCTACGACTGTCCGATGGACTAGATCTCCATGTTTGTTCGCAGCTTCCCGAAGGGCGTAGTTCGCACAAAATGGTGACGATATGGCTAAGAAGGGGTGGACGGTCATCCTATAATTTGCCACCGCTTTGCTCCGGTCGTTCTCTTCTCATCACAGGAAACGCAATGCGTCTCGTTCCCCTGCCGGTATTTTCACCTGATGAAACATTTCCCCAATTTCGGCGGACAAGACCACTTTACCCACTCTGTGAAGGCACAAAACTTCGATTGGTGGTGCGGTCTAGTCAGGCCTTTGTAGTAAGCGATCGTTTAACGACTTGCCCTGGAACTTGGCTGCACGGTCGAAAACCTTCGCAGTTTTTTGGTTTGTTTGGGGTTGATGACCGGGTGGTGAGGCAGATACCAGATACCCTTTTTGCCGTCGGTGTTGGCAGGCACCTTTTCAAAGTAGCCGAGAGCTTCGTTTCGCTTCATTAATTCTGAGTATCGTTCCCACAGATCCTGGTCTCGAATGAACCTTTCTTTCAGTCGTAGTAGACGCTGAGGAACATAATTTCTATTGTCAGTCCACGGGTCGGCAGATGAGCGCCATGGGAGGGTAACCTCGAACTGTTTTTTAAGGCCTCTAGTGCCTTGCTGCACAGTTTGTTAAGCGAGGTGATCCTCCTGAGACAACGATGGACTTTCGCCTCCGATGTCATGAAACTCCTTTTCATACAGCAGCTGCAGGTGGTACCCTATGCGGTCCGTTTCGGCGGATAAATAATTCACGGAACCAGGTCCCTTACTGGACCGCAAAACATCCATCCCAGAGCCGTGCGTACGGAATAAGGTGCCTGGCAGTCGCCCACTCTCTGGTCCAGTACCCAAAGTGCCTCTGGCACGTCGCAACCGATGAGGAGATCCACTTCATCATCTTCCCAGCCTACAACGGTTATTTCCTGCAGGTGGGGCCACCTGGTTAATATTGCGTTTGCCGACCTTGGTGGTCCCATGGGGAGATCAGCCAACGTGAATGCCTCCGTCGGTTCGATTTGCTAGTCAGTGTCTAAAGAGATGAGCTGCAACCTCAACCGGTCGGTAGTCATTGCTTGCGTTCCGCCCACCGTGCTCACTTCTAAGGACGCCGCAATTTCAACCAGACGGTGTCTGTCGGCAAACCGCTCTCTTTCACTAGGGTAGTGTCAGATCCACTGTCGACGAAAGCCAACGCTTTGACCACCCCAGTTGGGGTCACCACTCCCACGGCAACTACTCCTAAACGTACTGGTTTACTGGCAGACCGTGACGTTGAACAAATCACACTGGGCTTGGTACTCGCCTCGGGTGAGGTTACTCTCGCCTGATGCAGCAATCGATGGTGTCTGCCCGTGCAAACCTCGTAATTACATCGGCTCCTTGTCCTACAAGCTGCCGCCCGGTGCGTGGTGTTGAGACAGATGAAACGCGCTCGTGTCATCCTCGCCATTCCCCACCGTTCGTATATTGTGGCGTTGCCGAACTTGGGGCATTCTGGTAGTCCATGGCTAGCACCACAGGATCTGCAATTTGGTTGCGCCGTGGCATCGCGTGAAGTGGCGTGCGCTTTGGTCCAAGGTTGATATTTCGAATGTTCCCGTGCAGTGGTTTGAGCCTGGCTAGTACTGGGCTTGTTTGCCCGGTTGCTGTCCCGGATAAGTCGGCCGAATCTGCTGTCGGCTATCTTGGTTTGCCTATCCAAGTATCAGTCAGGTCTTCGAAGTTAGCGTCCCTGTCGCTTCAGCTTATCCGTTCTGCTTCTTCCGCCCACCGGCCCTGTAGTTCGGGAGAGAGGTGACGGACTGGGTTTTCCAGAGTGTGCATGGCATCTAGGTTAGCCCTGTAACCTAAATGGTCGAGGGCTATTGAGCAGCTCTGCGTCCTAACCACCAGGTCGGCCACTGTGTAGACTTTGCCCTTGGTTCTCTTTGCCTCTACCATCACGCCCTCTATTAGGTTACGGGCTACTTTGAACGGTTGGCCAAACAAGTCCCTCAGAATCTTCCTTGCTCGGGTGTAGCCTTGTTCCGGGTCCAGCATGGTACATCCGTCAATAGCTTCTCTTGCTCGGCCTCGACAGTAGTGAGTCAAGTAGAGATCCCTTTGCCCGGGGTCGGTTACCTTATTTTCGACGAACGTCTCGAGCTGCTTGACAAACTTGCAATAGTGTCCATGTCGCCCGTGGAAAACCGTTAGTTCCACTCTTGGAAGATCGATCGATGGTGTTTTATAGCCGGCGACCGGCTTGGGGCTCCCTACCTTATTGCACCTTGATCTATCGGAAGTCGTAGTCGCTGGTCTCATGCGAACACTCTCTCTGTATGCACCTCTTTTCTGCTTCCTGGGCCTGTTGTCTAGCCGATAACAAGTGCTGTTCTAGGTCTAACATTCTCAGCCTATATAGATCAAAATCCTAATAATCCATATTGCCTTCAGTAACACATGAACTAGCACTGACAGGACTAGGCGGTCTAACATTAACTAAAGGATCAAATGTACCCAAAACCTCCCCAGTGACTTGCCGTATTACTCCCTGTCCAGAGTCCAATGTTTTCGATCATTTTCTTGACATTTTGCGTGTTTTTCCCCGTTCCAAATTGATCTATTGAGTATTGTACCACACGTTCGAGCGATGCTTAGCCAAATCCGCTACGGAACCCGAAATCAAAAGACGATTATCCGTGACATTCTACGATACTAGATTATTGAATGAACAACGAAACCAGAAAGACACAAACCTCAATAATGAGGTCACAAGGACTCAACAAACGACAAACCGAATTGCAGCTTGGGAGCAAGCGGCATGTGCGTCACGCAAGTCCAGAACAAGGATATGACAAAGTAGCGTTCTGGGCGCGAACAAACAACAATTGGTCCATAAAAACAAACAGTTCGTAAAGACACGCCAATGGTGTAAGCAAGCGAGTGATGTTAGGACAAACACTGAATCGCAAAGGTTTTAGGGGGCTTTTCCACGACCGTTCGTTACACCTAGCATGTAGCCCACTCTCCAGTGTACAGTCCATCCTAGCGGATGCCTTCCTTATACGAAGGCCCAAAACCAGCAGCATCAGACGTGTAATTACCCCCTGA
Organism: Fasciola hepatica; assembly: GCA_948099385.1. Classification (NCBI taxonomy): domain Eukaryota; kingdom Metazoa; phylum Platyhelminthes; class Trematoda; order Plagiorchiida; family Fasciolidae; genus Fasciola; species Fasciola hepatica. The sequence continues at coordinate 29,818,275 of CANUEZ040000043.1, read as the reverse complement.
TAGGGTGTGTCGTATGTCATTTGACTCTACTAAACGAAACCTGCCGTCTAGGTTCTAAGCCCTTCCTAGCTGGTTCCCCGTGTACCCCTCAGACCCAATGGCCTTATGAATATCCACGGCTTTGCTAACCCAGAAAGATAAGATTTCCCGGTACACTGACGAATTGGCAATCAATAACTAGGCCTAACAGTACAAGCGCAGTTGGTCTTTACGAACACCGACATACCATATCTATAACTTCACACGTCATTAAGACCAATGTGCGTCATCTCCAACCCCCTTACCCCTATCTGTTACTATGCCCACCTTAACCCTCAGCTGGAACACTTTCCAGGCTGCAACCCCGTTGTGTTTGATTTCAGAACCACCCGGTCATCGTGTTGCTTATCTGTTATATGTCGCCCAAACAGCTTACTCTTTTCTATGCCCGTGTACAACAATGCCCATGGCTGGCTGCCGCAAATATGGTCTGGTTACCAGATTTCACCAGGAAGAGGTCCTGATATACTGCATGTGAGCCGCCGACGATTATTGGGATCTTCTCATTAGGATACTCTCCTGATGTCAAAGCCACTTAAACCACCCTGCAAGAGTTCCTAATTAAAGAACAAACCGTCCGGATTCCGTGATGCCCTCCTCCTTCCCATAATGAAAAGGCGAACACAAACCGCTGCCAACCCTCGCCAATGCGCCCAAAAAGGAAACACAAAAGCTACAAAAAACTCAACATAATAACATGTTTGTCGTTTTACTAGCTCAACCTAGCCTATTACAAGCTTTTTCGCCTTTCTTTCTCGCATTAATTTGGTCCTCGTGGACACCATATTTCGGTTACTTATTATTCATTTTTGGAACGCCATCGTTCTTCAACCAGCTTTGAAGTCCCGACATTAGATGACACCTGCCACCTCTCATGAAAACTATCTCATATTTTCAGGGGTATTATTGCTTTCATATCCGCAAACCGTGAAAATTAATATTCCTCTGCTCACCTTCGTATAACTCTTACCTGTCTCCTCCTCTCATCACCAATTACCCTTTTGAGTGAACTTGAGTATGCGACACTGACAGTTTTCTCGTTTTATCCTTGTGAATGTTAGATTTTCGGCATCTTAAGACAATGTCCGTCTCAGCATTCATACTTCCGGCGGATTCCTTACTACTGCAACAATGACCCGAATTTGAGTCTTATTTACCCTATATTCCGTTGTCACTACTTTATCTGAACTCTCCTCGGCCTTATACCTCTGTTGCTATAATGTGTGACCCCCTCTTCAAATTTGTTCATTTTCCACCTTGATGAGTGATACTGTTAACTCTGATCATGCGACCACCTGTGCTACCAGACAACCGTCGAGAAAGATACCATTGCCGCTATTATTATTATTAGTGATACGGCCGACCCGTCCGATTCAGGCCGCAGCTGATATCTGTCCAAGGTCATCCGTCCGAAGGCTACTGGCCGTCATTTGTGCCCTCTCCTGACGCATCATCCAACCATATGTTTCCATTTATTTGTACACGCCTCACCTTGACATGAAAAACCGATGTGCCAAGAAGTATCATCAAGCCGTTCTACTCTAGAGGCGAGTCTCCCTTTCTGGTTAGGCTAACCGGGTCAAGACCGATCTTTACAACAGTTTGCTGTGGGCGGTGACGGTACCTGCGGTGCATCCACTCATTTATCAAATGACTCTCCGATTGCAATTATTCCGGAAGATGGCTTGCACACAGGCTCTATCTCCACAGAAAAGGTGCTTAAGCTTCTTTGTGCTTTCACAGAATCCTCAGGTATTCGTTCTGATGGCCCATGGTCATCGCTTTTGAGACCTGCTGCTGTTGCTCCGGCTGATGTATTCACTTCCCTCCTAAACAGATCTCTCGGCCAAGCTTATATTTCCGACCGCTGGAGACCAGCCACTACTGTTCCTATACTCAAACGCTGTTACTCCAGTATCACAGCTAGAGGATTTTGTCGCACTGCTCTAACTTCACTTGATCTTCAACTCACAAACCATGCCATTCGCAAATGTTTCAGTCATCTTTAAACTCTTCTGATGACCCACCACGGTTAGCCTGCAAACCAAACAGGTCTACAGTGAATGCTATCACGTCCTCAGTCCACCGTATAACTGAATCCTTGGATGGATCGGCAAAGTCTCCTGTGTGCTCCATTCTAGACTACTCATCCACTTTCGATTCTTTCCGGGGTCCCTCCCTCGTAAGCTGGCAGCTTTAGACTCTCCAAAGTCCTTACCAGCATTGGCGTCTCATTATTTTACCGAAAATCTGGATGCACATGAATAGGCTTCAAAATATCCAGACCCTCGGCGAACAGTTCAGGATTGCTTCAGGGAGCTGCCCTTTTCCCTGTTTGTTTTCCACCTACAACGGAGATCTTTCACCCGGTGTTCCTGCATTTTTACTCACACACGGTGATGACTTTGTCCTTTACCAGACTGTTCTCCTAACCCAGGACTTTATTGGGTCTCCCGGCAATCAGTTCCGTAGTTATGGTCGCTTTGTCTAGTCCGGTTTGACTTCGAATTCGTCTAAATCCTTTGAATGCGTATTTACCCCTTCTTAATCGTCTTACCATCCTGATCCATCTGTCATTTCTACAAAATTGCTAGATAGAGTGCTTTCTGCCAAGTGCCTGGGAATCACTATCGGTGTTTTTCTGAAGTGATCATCCCACATTTCGAACAGTGTGGAAAAACCGTGCCGACTATCTTAGCAGGTCCAGAGGCTTGGGCATTTTAATGGTAAACAGGGTGTCGTTTCCATTTTCGTTTATCAATGTACTTTTGCTGTTCTACTTTACCGTCACCCCTTTAACTTAGCTGGTCTACAGAAGAAAAAATAATTTTTAAATTCTTCGTCGAGGTCTATCCGATATCAATCGAGTACCTCCTATGGGTTTAACTGATTTGTTCGCTCATTTGTGTGAATTGCGCCTGGTCATATACGAAACGTTCGCTCACAAGATCGTTGCGGATAGAGCTCATCCCTAACACGACGACCTATCCTAATAATACTCCCGAGATTAAACACCTTTCTCCTTCCGATCCATACCCTGTCATAATAACATCCACAAAACTCTACCGTCCAATATCTGGCCCAAGTCCGCCTGAACGGAGGATGAATATCGGCTGAATTCCTTAGCGATCTCCACATGTAATGGTTTGTTTTTCATCCCTTTGATTTGACCAGACGTAAAGGTTAAGTCTTTTTCGGTTGCAATGCGGAAGTCTGCCTGCACCAGTCTGATAAATACAAGCACAAGTATAAGATGATGAGGCCACGTGCTTATCGGATCATGACAGCGAACTTATTTGGCTAAAGAGCAGTAAAAGATCAGAAATGCTTGTACTCCACCAGCCCATTCGGACAAAAAGTTGGCTACCCTATCACAAAACTAACCCTGAACCGAATTAACTGCACCCGCGACCTCGTCCTCTTTTTCTCTTGAACATTCTTATCCCCTTCCTAGGGGCAACCAAAAATTACTTATAAGTTATTCCATTGTATTACCAATCCCATTCATCCTCACTTCGCTTTCGACCCGTTGTTCTTTTCCTTCACTTTATTATCATAACCCTACTCCGCATCAGGGTTTGCCATTCCTAACCTCTTATTTTCTGGATGGGCTTGAGTGACCACTCGAGAGGGGAAGATGTGGAGGTAGTGGCCACATGAGCCCGTGACAATGCCACTTCTCCCGATGGCAATTCTGATGAGCACTCCTGATTCTCCATAGAAGGCTACTCTGTTGAGCTACAAAAACGGGTTACGAACCACAGAGGCCCGGAGGACGTTACCTCGAGGCTTATTTGAGCGAGAAACTGAATATAACTCCCAGGCCGAAGCCGCAAGTCCCAAGGACCACCCGACCTGACCTGAACCGGTATAGAGGCGGAAGTCCTGAGGCACATTGGGAAACCACTGTCCTTGGGTTGAAAGACATCCGGGTAGCCCAAGAAGCTGCTGAGATACGCCTCCGAGCTGGCTTGAGGCCCTAGCGCCGAGGCCGCTCCGTCGAGAAAACAGCGGTGAGATTCCAATAAAGGCCGCTTCAGCCACACAATCTGAACAAAATCTTCAAGTACCAGGTACTTAAAAGCACCACCGGCGTCTTTATCTTGACGGGCAGGCACTTGCTCCGGTTTGGAAAAGGCATTTTTATGAACTACGACGAAGCTTCGACAGAACGATCACGGGCACATACCGTTGACTTTGACCGTGCAAAGTCCTAAGTGGATTGAGTTGAAAAGACACCTTGGTCCCTTACCGCACTAATTCGCCCAATTTTCTCTTGGTGGTTGATCCTGAGAACCTTCACTCGGTGTATGCCCGATCTGAGGGCCGGCGTGTAGACTTTCCTGCATGAAGTGCAAGTTCGCACCGTGCAGCTTAATCGTTAGTTTTACTCAGGTCGTGCTGCAACCGACTGGGCCCCGATTCGTCCATTCAACTTTGTCGGCTGAGAACAAGAAATCAGGATGATAGAATTTCACCCACAGGGCAGCGGGCGGTTTGCGGTTCAAAAATCTCTCGCTATGACATAATGTGGACCTCCTAAGACGGAATAGTTGGCGTTACCCAAGCCAAACAAAATGTCCTCTCCCACGGCCTGGTTATCTATCTCCCAGCTCACCAGCAAAACGGGACGCAGAATACAGTCAGGGCTAGCGCACTAAACCCCCTCGAGCTATTCAGTGGCCTATCTCCCAGCTCACCGGCCATACCAGATGTGAGATACTCTCAAAATTTGTATTTCAATTCCTCGCCCATTTCTCCATTGTTCCATTATCCACTGAAATATCTTTCACCCACAATAAGATAACAAGATATTCACTGGATCTGAAAACCTTCAGACTTTAGCCCCGTACCCGTGTACTACCACAAAACTTGAGGATTATCACCAAGTCAGTCACTTAAATGCGAACATCAGGAAGCCAGGCACCAACCCTCGGGGCACTCAGGCGCACGCCCTCGTCATCGCGCATCCACTTTCTTTTGTTCCAGCGAAGAAAGAAATCTCAGCTAGATGTACTCACACCCATCCCATCGCTCGCGAGGCAAACTTCAGCACTTCGGGTGTTGCCCCCAGCAGCCGGTGATTTACCGAGTCCAAGGGTGCCTGGAAGTCGCGACGGCTGGCTCACCTGTTCCTCCGGCCAAGTCTGGAAGTTACTTCATCAGAGAAGGATAGCGAAAAGGGCCAAGTCGCCTCAAATTTCAGAGGAAACACGTGGCTTTGCAGCCATCGAAAGGAGGCGGCCTACTTGCACTGTCAAGAGGCTTCTGACTCCTCCTTGAGTAACTCTGAGTACAGATGATAGGCTTGAAGGTCGATGGTTTGAGGCCAAGCCCGTCCACCAACTTCGTGAACACGGCAAACCCACATCTTTGTGTAGTTAACCTGCAGCGCCCTTTACGGAACAAAGTTCTGAAAGTCTGCGTACATGTGGTGACTGATACTGCGGCAAGGTGTTCGGCAATACTGAGGTGAGCCTCCTTTGGTCCCACAACCCTGCCTTCATGCTATCGGTTCTGGGCGAGCTTTGCTTTTGTGTCACCGATGATCTTGGCATCCAGCGCATCTACTGAGTGGGCATCAGTGGCCTCAAGAGGCCTCCCAGTATCCTGGCTGCCGTCCATCTGGAGAAAAATCTTTCGATTTCTGCACCTCTTTGCAGGTACTGATTGCTTTCTCGCTGCCGCTTTTAGCTGCACTACCCATGGGGACTCTTGAAGGGACTTCGGACCGAAAGTAGATGAGGCTAGCCTGGAATGACCCCTGGCCAAATGCACATGGCCAAATTCTTACCGTGTCTAGCACCTTTTTGCACTTTGCACTGCCTCTTTCTCTCATTTATTGCAAAGCGCAATGGTGGACCCCTACTGATGTCGAAAACGCCAAGCCGTGTGCATACTTTCAGGTGCTTCTTTGGTTCCGCTCGTCCACGAAGATAGTTTGCCCAGCCATTTTGCGCCCCTCGTTTGGGAAAAAGGAGGTTTCCCATGATGACTTGCCACCACCTCAAAGCTATGGCCGCTGGCTTGCCAGTGAGTACCCCTTACTGCTCCTCGGACGGCCTATTCGTTGTGACTTTCATGTGTGGAAACCCTCCCTAGCCGTTGTCCTATACTTGTACTGTTGAGACTACGCTCTTTATCTTATTGATCTTCGAACGAGTACAGCATGTATCAGTCAATACACTCTAACGTTTGTTGATATTTTGCTCACATGTATTGGCATAATTTGATTCGACCTTGGACTGCCGTGGAGGTGGTACCTGACATCAACCTTTGTTGAACTCTGGTCCTCGTTGCTAGAAGTTGTGGCCGAACAGTTAAGGTTTGTACACATTTATATGCACAAGATTTGTTAATCCAGTACCGTAGAAGCTACGAATCAATCACTTTGTCGTTTTGGGATTGGTTTAAATTGGCTACACGTTACTCACAGTTGGAATAACCTTTACATTCGTCAAGCCCCCTGAAGTCCCTCGGCTTTTTATGTGGCACTGATGAGCAGAAATCTAGCGACCACCTGATCATTTTTCACTAGCAAAGCATTGTACTCTAGATCGTTGCTTTCCCCGGGGCATCCGGGGAAACTTCGGACCAATCGGACTCGGAGTTTGTCAATGTCGATATTCGGGGTGTTTGGTTTAGAAGCCCAGAAGAGCGGTACACCGATATCCAGCACTATCAGTTTTCTTCCGAAGTTGCTTCCGGGTGCCCAGCGCCTAACTTTCTGCTTCCGGCGAGTCTAGGCCCCCAAAAATTAGTAATCGGTTCGTCTGATGGGCGAGGCAAGTAGGCAGCTACAAACAAATGCAGCATCAACTGAGAGGCTTGGAGATAGAAGACGACTGGAAAATGCTGGATTATCTAATGGTCCGGGCCAGTTCTGTTCAATTTTCATTTGAATGTGAGTGGCCGGCATCAAATTTATGTCCAGGTAGTTGTGTTGTCGGTGCGTATCCGCATCTCTCAACACCGTATTTTTGGGAGGCAGAAATTCTGTGTATTATCGGTCCTGTTGGAGTGGGGCACCTTTGAAATAGTTCACAGGCGTGGGGCTTGAGCACAAAAATTCCCCTCTTTTGTGCGTTTCGTGTTTATGAGGGGCAGCGATCTGGATTGAAAACTCGACAGCAAGACAACCATGAAGCGATTGCCTCAGGCCCGAAGAATATCCAAGGTTCTCCGTAGCTTAACTCGGTTCAGTTCAGTTGGCATGGAACCAGTGGTGGCCCACGCCAACAGGGCCAAAAGACTCTCTCCGGAGGAGTGCACTGAGGTGGGCAACTAACATTGCGAATCTTGTGTTCTTTCCGCCCATTCGGTTCGGTAGAATCTTCCACCAATGCTCTTTCGCTAAAGGGAAAATAATGAAATTTTCTTCTCACCTTCTAGACGGGGACAACCCTCGTAGGGCATTCTCTTTAAAACTGCAGGATGCGTTTCGCACCTAGTTTCTATTTTGGTCTACAGGATGCTTGGCACGAGTCAGTTCCTGGTGTTTCCCTCTGGCCCAGAAAACCTATTTCCGAAAGTGTCTCATCCCGTTAATTGTCCAGCACCTTTTTGAAGGCTTCGAAATTTTTAAATTTTTCGGCTCTTTATTAAGCCGGTTCTACCGTGAAACAAGTGTTTTAGAAAAAAATTGGCCCACAATTTTAGCTCTGACTGTGCCTCCAGTGGATTCGTGTCGTTTTACTGTTGTTCGTTTGTAGGGAGCCACCTCAAAATATCTGCGGCCCTTACTTCCGGTAATCCTCTCATAATTCGGAGAGCTTCTACGGAGGCCCTCCTAATCATTGTCTCTCTAGAGTATGGTGCCATATCCTGCGGTTTGTGTCTGTCTGTCATTTCTCACCGAACCTCCACCCTCCTATTGGCTAGCCGTTAGATGTGTCCATGACAAACCGCATTTTTACAGGAAAAATGCCAAGGTCTGTACATATTATTCAATGTTGGGCCTCGACATGGCCTTGACCAGATGTAAGGACTTCCGCTCGTTTGCAGAAAACTTTCGATTTGAGCCTGAATGTCTCATCTCGAGCTGCACGGGAAGCCAGCCCGCTCTGTTCCACCTACGTGAAGTCCGTGGCTACAACCACACGGAAACCTTTTGTCTGCTGCTCTGCGTCAATGGTGAATGGTACCTTCTACATTGTCATGGTCAAACCCAGTGACGCCCTGGTCAGTGGCTGACTGTTGCTCTAATTTGAAGACATATCCAGTGCCTTCCCATTTTGCCACCGGAGTACTCCCGGCTGATAACTCCCGCTGGCCAAACCTTGACATCATCCGCAAATATGAAACACGGGAGCTTTAAAGATTCAGCCAAGTCAATTACATAGAACAGAAATGCTAGTGGCCTCAGAAGTGATCTCTGAGCGACCTCACCTGTTGCGGATATCGGTTCAAAGCTTGCATCACTTGCTCAAACACAGGAGGTCCAGGTATTGAAGAGGTCAAATATCCAGCCACACAGCCGTCCCTCTATCAAAAGTGAAGTTCACTGAGAAGTGGGCTGTGGCTGAATTAAAGGTGTGAGGGTGGGGCTGACCCATTGTCAATGGATAAACAAGTTATGCCATCCGCCGGCACTTGTGAAATACCGAGCCTCAGGCTTCTGACAACGGAACCTAGAGCTACGAGACAGCCGGTTGATGGATTTGAACAGTAGAACGACCGAGGGATTCTGCCAGCAGTCTTCAAGCATGAAAGCATGGTTGCCAACCCCAGTCGGACCAGTACTTCTAGCTCAACATGAACAGCGCCCCATATGTTCAAAGTGCCATGCACTGAGAAACGAGGTTTGAGGGCAGACAAGACTTTTCACTAAGGTCAGTGGGAGGGAACAGAGAGGAGGGCTTCACCGAAGTCTGGACGGCAAACCCCCAGCACCGCTCTTCCACCAGTTGTGTTGTGGCATCACAGGAGGTTCCCAGGAGGCTCTAGAGACACTATCTACCTCTAAATTATCGACGCGGAGCTTTACTCGGTAGCTTGTGACCTGCCAGATGCTTGCAAACGAGTTATCTAGACAGTTTTTCTAAGCGTCTGCAAGGGGTAAACGCAAGGCTCGGGGTCCATCATTTAGCTCTCGGGGGCGCGGTCCATCCTTATGAATAGCTACCACTACCGCCGCCTCCCAGCTGGTTGGCAGCACACTTCGCCCTTCAGCGGCACAAAATGGCCAAAATTCACGCTCACCTGTTTCAGCTGCCAGTGATTCTATGTTGGTTGGATGTGCGCCATTGGCCCCGCTAACTGGTTTACACTCATCTTCCCTTGTATTCTTCTGGTCGAATCCACGGGTGTAGACCTGTGGCATGTTGGGTGCTCCTGATCGGTCTTCTGGTTTCCCCTAATGCCCCCAATCCACTCGACGAGCTCCTTTGGATTATTAACCAAGGACCCCCGTTTTGCTGTGTTCTTCGTAGACTTCTCTCCCGTCGCTTAACACGAGTGTTCCGAATCACTTTCTGAGAACACCTTCTGACTGAGCTGATCTAAAACATCTACTGGGATTTTGCACTGCTGGTTTTGCCAAAGCTAGCCCGGATGTTCCTTTTTGCACTCCTTCGTATGTTGACAACTAAAACTTAAGTATTCGGTGTGCCGCACTCATGTTCATTTATTCCAACTGCTTAAAGGCCCTGCCCAACTTTATACCGTTTCTAGATAGATTTCCTAACCGCGGCCGTCCACCAATCGGGCTTACTCCCACTCTTGTTTTCTAGCTGTGAAGAGAAACCTGTCCTGCAGTGTCATTAGGTTTTGCTCATTTATCTGCCACTTTTGTCCCCCCGTGGCATTTTCACCATCCGCCCCACATCTTAATTGAGTAGTTTCTGCGGTGAGCCCTGTAGAATTCAGCTTTCACAAATTGTCAAGCAGTTTCTCTGTGACACTCGAATGCGTAGGGCGGAGCTTGAGCTTGATAAGCACGTGATCATTCCTTCCCAAGAGTGAGTGAACTCTTAGTTCATCTACGTCAACCCCATGCTTCTGGATCGCCAGGTCTAGAGAAGGTAGCGGATTTTCTGCTGCCTACCTGGTTTTTTCCCTTGTGCCGAAACACTGTTCCCCTTCCGTCGCAGCCACTTCTCGTGCCCCCGGCAGGTTGAAACCCCAGGCAGTTAGTATTGCGTTTGCTCTGGCCTTTAGCTGCTGTAGTGCCCATGCGAGTTCTCTGGATTTTTCGGATTTCGAGCTAGGGCTTCTCATGCAAACGCAACCGTGGTTTCTGCCACGGGCATTTTGACAATGACGGCAAACAGCTGCGTGTTTATTGTACATAACCTGTCTCTTAATTTCATACAGACCAAACCCTCTCCAATGAGAAGGACCACTCTGCAGCCTACAATATCACATCCGTCTTGTCGATGGACAAAATAGCGGTCATCGGCGTTAGAAATAAACTGCCCTTATTGTTTGATCTAGAGGCTTTACGGTGAGCAACCCAGAGCAGCTTCCATCTTCTGACAGATGACATTTTCATACCCCATCTTCGATTACGTTCTCCGCTGCAAACACCTTTCTGTGGACTTTGAACAGCGAACTATACTGGCTCTGAGGCAACGGAGTCTTAATAAACTTGGTGACTTCTTTTGAGTCCTAAATTCCTTAACTGCGTTATTTCCTGCATTATTGTAGTTTGATAACTGTGTAGTGACCTCGGTCGTTCTTAGAAAACGACCGTTTTCCGGACATCTCACTGTATCCATTTTCTCACTGTTTTGTTTGGTTGCGTAAGTTTTACGGGACTGACCTCTTCGAGGTTTCTGTCGGCCTCGTTTTGAATCACTTTCACTTTCAGTACTTGCTCGCATTTGTCTTTTGCACAGCCGTTCCTTTCATATCCGTTCAGTGTATCTCTCATATCGGTACTGTTTTGGTGCTACGATATATAGAACAGACCTGTGCATCTGTAAACTGACTTGCTCCCTCTTTATTCGTCCGATAGAGGAGATAACGTTGGCATTTTGTTGCCAGACCACATAGAAGACACTTTTACTAGCCACCCTGGAACGTCTCCTATAACTGTCACAGCGTCACTCGCAACGACACCGGTTCTTCCGCTAACACTGATTGCTCCTTGAACCCTGAGTTTTCCCCTTCTGTTGCTGAGCTAATCTCTGTTACTGAGGAATTTTACCACTTCGTTAAATAGTAAAGTGGCCGGCCGTACTCCAGCTTGTTTCAGTACGATTCAGTTTCCGTTATTTGCCCCTGGAGAGACCACTGCAGTCCGGCTGCTACGCTGGCACCCTAAGGAATTTTACTTGTTCGGCCTGATTAGGAGTGCGGAACGTCTTTTTCGGCACGATTGTTATTAGAAATTACTTCAGCTATTACTGCTTACTCTGTCGAAAGGTAATTCTGTTAGGCCAAGTCCTTCGTCATGTCTATTTTGCAGCCCCGGCTGGGTTGTGAATGGGTTTTGCTGTGAGAGTTACGAATATCAGGAACGTTTATTGGTCACTGAATAGCATTACCGTAGATTTCTGCGAACCCGTTTTGTTCTCTATTTTGGCGTCGATGAGACTGCACATTGATCGATGTCCGGCTTCGCTAACCAAAATCAGCTTTGAGCTTTCACCGTCGTCTTTGGCTGCTATCACCATCTATTTTTCACCGGTTCCCTTATTTTTTAAGTTCCTGCGTTCCTTCTCCTTTTCGTCCCACACCCATGTATGTTTTTATGTAGATTATTCATGCGTCTGGCGATGTGGTGTGTCTTCCACTTGTGTTATGGGAAACTCTACCCGCCCGTGCTAGAAGTCTTGAAGTATAGCATGGGCACACGGCTTCTGCCCAAACATTTCCGGATCTTTTACCTGCCGAGTCATCGGCATTTTCCTGGCAATTTGAGGTGAAGTTCGCCGGACCAAAGAAGGAGATAAAGGGAGCTAGTGTTGACGGCATCTTTCTTCTCCGGAAAACCAGAGGATAGGTCACTGGACAACGGGAAGGGGTTCAGAATACTAGTCTTGACTGCATCTTGCCCCATGTATCGGTGGTTGACTGAAAGATAGATCATTTGATCACAGAGTAATCTTCGGTTTTGTGGCAGTTTTTCTGCAAAAGTCGAACTGCGGGATTCGTTGTCATATTTGAACGGGCTGAGGACGTCACATGCCATGGCCTAGGTTGCTTCCTTACTCTCACAGAGTAGAGCCCCATAGACCCAGCTGTATGGTCTATTCCCACCATTCTGAGGATGCCTGAGAACCTCCTCTGGTCTAAGTCACGCCGTGACTTACTCTCTTCCGTGAGTGGCCCTTCATTCTTACTGGTGGAAGTAGCTCTCCTTTTATTGTTGAAAGGGACCCCCTCCGACTCTGTCTGTTGCAATTCTTTTCCGAGTTATTCGATTTTATCCCAAAGATTCTCTGAGTGTCCATGATCGTTGTCGACTACACCACCTGTTATCATTATCATTAACCCCGATTGTCTTCTTTTTCATTTTTATTGAGATTCCTTCCAATACATCTATCGATTTTCTAAAATCCTCTTTTTCGTGGCCTCCACGACCCCCTTCTGGATCTTATTCTGTTTAGATTATCTTCGTTCAACTCACAAAACGTGCGCGGCAAAGTTCCAGAATAGTCCCATTTCGTACACTACGGGCCTGTGGGATCATCCGACGCCGCAGCGAACTTGAAAACCGGGAACTTTTCAATCTCTTAACTGAAGAAACTAAAAGGAGAAGACCTACGATCACGGCAATCCCATTTGAAGGTTGCACGCGTTCCCTGTTGCTAGCTGCAAGCCGCAGGCCATTCACCTACGGGGCCGTGGGTTACTAGTTACTTATGGTAAAACAACTCAAAAATGGCAGAGCAGGAAACGGTCAGATGGAAATGGAAGGGCACTGTAGAAGAGGGAGAGAAAATGAACGGAAGAGCCCAATTGGGTGGGATTTTATGAAGGCACTATGCTCTGCCACAAGGCAGGTACTCATCTGCAGACTGTCAGTATATTAGTGTTACTCAATCTTTAGTCATGTAGTTCATTCAGCTTGAGTCATTGTGAACGGCGGCTGGCCGTCACAGTCCACCCTGATTTTTCTTCCCTTGGTTGCGCTGAAAATTCGGTGCACCTAGCTTGCTTTTTAGAAGAGGACAAAATACAGCCCAGCCTATTCTCCGCAGAAGTCTTACGCGTTCGTAAGACCACTTCCCAGACCCTCTCAAGGAGTGTAACTCTGAGGCAGGAGAACTTAAATGGACCGAAATGAAGGTCAACTTAGCGTTTGTAAGTCGAGTGACTCGGACCACGTCACCTTATTTTCAAAAAGGTTGTTCTTCTCTACCCACTGCTAGTAGCTCAAGTTTTCACACACCGACAGTCTTGCACACACGCTCACCCTCCGGCTAACTGATTACATCCCCCACCAAATGAACACCTGAAATCGTACGCACAAGGAACCGAGGTTAGTCTCCTCGCATCTCACAGTGTGTTGATCTTTTAGATCGTCGCTTGTTGAACAAACTTGGCCCAATCCGATTGTGTGATGGACTTGTTCTCTTCCATTTTGCGTGAATCGAAAGCACATACCCATGCCTTTCTGCGCTTCCAACTACATTTTTGTGCTGACTAGGCATTAGTCACTCAGGATATATTGTATTCTGCGCAGTGATTAAGAAACACAACATACGCATTCAAATTATTGCACAATGGAGGAGCGGGAGGCTACTTCCGGACCCAGGCGGACAGGAAAGTGAAAAAAGTCAACTGTGAACGCTAGGACTACAACCGTTCACTTTGAACAAAACACAACGAGCTACTTGCTTGAAGGTAAAACTAATGTGTCTAGCGGTGGCCCACCTTTTTGAGGACTATCGATACGCACTGGTATGAAAAGGTGACAGTTCAAGTGCGCTCAAGAATGTGCCGGCTTGCGTGCGCACGTGTGGATTGGACAGCTAGGTGAAAACCAATTTCAGTCAACCTGGGCTTACTTGCCCGCGCCGCAATGGCTTCGCCTGCCGGTGGGATGTGTAAAGTTAATTTGCTGACTGTCTATGCATACTACCTTGTCCCGTGCGGCTCACGTCTTCAGGCGGCACTGTAGCTATTGAACAACTGGTGTGGTTGACAGCTCCCAACTGCGGTTGTCAGATACAGCACATACTTTGGCCGGGGAGCCGGAGATGCAGTCGCCCACTAAAGGCAGTTCCGAGTCCTCTGACAACCAGGTATCTGGCTGGGACCATGAAAAATAAAGAAACCTAAAAATTGTGGATCACTCTTTGCACATCACTTTCTGGATGCCGGTGGATGTGTGTTGCAATAACTCTTTATATGAAGCGGCAGCTGGTGCCTCCCACAATGAGCACCGAACATAGACAGTTAGAGTTTGTCTCCCCGACGAAAATTAAGCTCTTTCACTTTCCCACTCCTCAGTGTCCTCGAAACTGTCCTCACACCGGTATTGCCCTGCGTTGCGGTACGCTATAAACAGCAAAATTATCATGCTAAGCATAAAATCAAAGCGAGACTCTAAAACTTCTATCCCATTATTATATCAGCCTCGTGGAGTCGGAGCTTAGTCAGTCCTACTTTTGCTTTCCTCTTCATGAGTCCAGCTACGTCTAAAGCGTCATCGCGTTTAGCATAATAGTTTATTGTGCAATTTCACCCCAACTCCTCCCAGGCTTCAGCAAGTAGTTTAAAATTACCCCCTCACTGACAGATAATTTCTTTCTAGGACCCCATTGTTATTGCTCCTCCTCCTCTATCTATAAGTATATATATAAATATATATATATATATAAAATACGTATGTATATAAACCTGCGCATATGTGCATATGTGCATGAGCTCTGCATCTTGCAGTTCCTCATCAGCCCTTTCTCTTTCTATCATCCCACCGACCGTCATGATATGCATCCATCAGTTCTACATCTGTGCTTCGCATCTACCGTATCCAATCCTTCCAAATCGTTTTTGTCATGTGATCAACCCTCTACGTCTCGTATTGCTAGCTCCCTGTTTTACGATGAGTTTTGTGCCCTGTTCGCCGACAACCGACTGCACAGCACCAAAGCTTCATTGATATCTAATCCACTGCAGTGCACCTCACTTTCCTCTCCATCGTCCCTCGCTACTGCAGTTCCCTGTGCCGATTTCTAGCCTTTCTTATGTTTATCAGTCGGCCTTCAGGTGTATCCCCCCGGACCAGTCATATTTTCCATTTGACCCCGACTTTCAAACTCACCGGGCTTCCATTCAAATCCGCCCCTGAGTTCATTTAAACTCCTCACAATATCTATGGTGTGCATACATTACTCCTATTTTCATCCCACTTTGTTCCCCCTTCTGGGCCATTTTATCCTACATTTTCATGCATATTTCCACTTTTTCATGAATTATGTCTGTCCATTCCGTCAATGGTATCAATAAGATCATGCACGCGGCATGCTTCGGGCGTCTCCGAAATAAACCAGTGTTATATTATTATATTGAATAGAAAAAAATAATGTCACGACAGCATGGCACCAGCCCCCTTTACGGTCAAACTATTCCTCCGCACCAATCTAGCAGCTCCACTGCCGGACGTAAGCAAACGGTATTCAGTATTACCTTTTCGAATTTCCCATAACTGTAAGACCTTCAATTTTTCAGTATTTTAGCACTGCCACGCTAATGCAACCTCAGATTATGATAGCTTCCAGACGAATGCTGCCTAATCCCTACTACTTCACCATTTAAGCCCGTAACCGAGACCAGGAATGCTTCCTCCGGAGTTCCTTTCGTTGGCGATAGAAGACCTCTGTGCACTACTGTTACCACTCTACACTTGAAGTGTACAATCCGAAATTTTCTTGTAACATTCTGCTTGTCACCTAGCGGCAACTCATATTTAATCATCTAAAAACGGTCCATCTGTCACCGCCATCTAAAGAAAGCCCCTATTTACCTCGATGGCCCCTACTCGATGCCACAGTAACTCAATCTTGCAAATCGAAATTATATCCAACCGATACTAGCTCCGGCATGCGCAAACTCACCGACTTGTCGTATATGGCAATCCCGTTATAGACTACGTAAAATAATAAATATTTTGGAAGCAAGCACAGTGCCTGCCCGGCTTCCGCCACTTTGCAAGCCTGCGGTAGTGTGGCTCAATCAGGGCCGGTAAATCCCAACCTAGCCACTGCCATTTTAACTTTTAGGACAGAATCTTGATCAGCATAAGAAATGTGTACCCATGACAACCCGGATGAAACCTTACCCGTGTTTCGTTTATATTAACCATATCAGTTCATTATGCGTTGTCATCATTTATCATCACAGTCCACAGGTGAGACCAAATTCAGAGAGCAAACCCCACTTACCCAGGTACCCAATCCTTCGTCGTCGCCCATTGGGCAGCTTGACCGAACCCCGCCGTTAAAGCTCCGGGCTGGCCTATCCTGAGTTGATTTTTGTATACATTCTTCCGTGCTGGCTCCCAACTTCACGAATCAACTGTGTTAGATCTCGGCTGCCGCTACCTCGCAACCCCGCTGAAGCTGGAGTGTCCACCACACAGTCTGGCTATACTCCCCGGGGTTACCTTAGGATCCATAAGCTGTTTCATCGGGCCATTTTGCTTTCCATACAGAATGGCCTGCTATTGCTTTTTGACCCGTGCCGAATGAGGGCCAAAGGGAACCTCTCGTAGAAACCCTGATAGAAGTCAAGCCACCCGACGCAAAATATTCCTAACTGCTTCAAAGTAGGTCAGTTGGGGTCTTCTGACGCGGTATTTCTTTTATTGGTGTCTCCATTAGCGCCCAAATAAGTGACGGTTCACATTAAATCCGCTACTACACCAACCACCAACAATAATAGGCTCCATCCATCATACCTCAGTGAGTCCGGCTGGTTTAACAAAACACACCTTCTGCCCCGCCCGGTGACCCATACATACGGGATAAAGCACTTCACCAGTGACAGTTGTCTCTCACTATTCCTGGATCCTATTTAGAACAATCTAATATCCTAGATGGAACAAGAAACACAGGAATTTGTGTCGTAGATAAAAATTCAATAAGCTGTCCGAACGCGGGGTCAATTATACTCCTCATCTTTGATTCCAAAAGCTGGCGCTGAAGAACACAAAGACTCAGTGAGACAACATATTTATCAGTGTGACAGAAAAATAAGGCCTAAGTCTGTGCAAAGACTTTTCGCCTCAGTATCTTTTGAACCACTTTGTTTTTTCTGCAGGCTGTATGTTGCCTGGAGCTTTCTTCTTCGCCTACCTCGTTTCAGTCCTTCTTCCAAAAGTTACGCATTCCCATGTTTTGCATGAAACTGGTTATTGATTATGGTGATTGACTTACCTTTTTACGGATTGCTGTTCCCTTTCACATCCTCAAAAGTCTCCTTGGATAATTATACACAATTGTTTCAAGTGTTTCTGTTTCAGAACTTACCCCGTTCATTGAACCTCGGTAAGCCTGGTACCGCGGTTCTAGCAATACCTGTCACAAACAGGTAGGGCTTTGACGAATTCACTGCAAACCTTGCACATATTCAGAACTCTTTTAGTAAATCTGGCATTCTTGTAAACAGCCGTAAGGGTCAGCATTGTATTTTTCGCCACTTGTTCCATTAGTTAAAACACTTCCACCAATAATTCTATTCTATTCGCAGTTGTTCACCATGCGAAAGATCTTGGTGTTATGCCGCAGGAAAATCGGCATTGTTTTTCGTGCATTGTAATTACAGTAGGAAAACTGTGCCACTTGTACTATCAACCGGGGACACTACGGCTATTTAGTGTCATTATGTCCACTTTTGTAAAAAAAAGGATACGTTATCTGTCGTTATTTATCGTTCCCTTGTCACTTCCCCACGATCGCCGAAAAAGGATTTTATTACTACTCGCAGAGGCTTGCTCATAATCAGCCCTATTTCCGGCACGACCTAAAACGGCCGAGTCTTGGGGCTATGCGTTAGTCACAGCAGATGCTTCCGCGTTTTCACGGAAAATTCTTTCAGAAAACTTGCACCCATTGCTTTTTGGCCTAGCCCCTCGTAAGCCCCACGCATCGACCCGGTCTGAGTTTAAAAAGCTCCTATGCAGATTGTCCCTGTACGGGAATTCCGCTGTTCCGGCTTTAGCAAGTATCTCAAAGAACTAAGGTGTCTTTCTGCCTGAAAAGATCCAGTTTTACCCTATAACCAATTCCGGGGCATTTCATGGCCAAAAGCAATGCACCAATAAGCTCAAGCTGGTATAAATAAAATATATACTAATATTTGTGTACAGTATGTGCCACCTAGTTTTGTGGCCTCATCTTACTCTCCACCTTCAAGAATAACCAACCACTTCAAAAGTTTCTCCACGCTGCTCGAGGTTTCCTTAGAATACTGGATTGGTAGGCCCTTCTGCAGAAGCCTCAGATAGATTGCATACCTGCACAATTCGGGCATTCTGCAATATGCCGAGTGAAGCCCCTTCACGTTGCCACGGGCCCTTGCATGCTCCCACCCCTGGATTACGTAGCAAGCAGTCCCGTTTGCAGCACTCAATTTGTATAGATCTGATAGGCACTGGCTTTATACACGTGGCATAGTGGTACTGTAGCAGTATACGAAATGTCCCAGTGCGTTCAAAGCTTAAAAGGAATCGCTTGCGAAGAAAAGGAAAACTAGGGTCTAGCGAAATGAGGGACTCATGTTTACATAACACTAACAAGGTTTCAATAAACTATGTAAAACCAATCTCTAGATAGCACTCACAGCTATCGAAGAAAACACCGAAAGTTGCTGCCTCAGAGAGAACGAGCAGCGAGATTTATCAGGAAAGCCAAACCCCAGGCCAGTATTGACTGCCCACGAAGCCGAGCTCCAGGCCAAAAGTCACCCGTAGGAAGTAAGGGATATCAGTTTGAATAAAACGTCCCATGTAAACACTGGTGCTGAAGTGCCTTTCCTCGACGGGAAGGCGACAACAGCACACGGTAGGCCGAAGCGGTACACACCGTCCCAAAGTAAGTTAGCATTCGTTCACCTAAAACTTAGGTTAAGAGCGTAACTCGTTAACTGTTCACAATGGCCAGTGTTGCTTACCCAACTGTAGTCACCAACGTCCTTCACACTGGCCTATCGATTTTGTGGCACGGTGTCATAGGGCGGAACGTCACCATACCTCTCTTCCCGCCACCGGTTATCACTTCCCGGTGAACCATTTCACACGGGTGCTCTTTCAACCGCCAGCGCACTAACCCCATGGTGAACAAGCTGCCACTTTTCCGGCCACTTTCAGGCAGACCGCCCCCCAGCGGTGGGCACCAATGTCATCCATTATACTGATGCAAAGAAACCCCAGCTTTTGGCATGCATGTCGGTTAGCACTGGATAGGCTCCATGTTGCACGGCACGAATGAGAAGGCATGATAGAGCTCACTATAATAGGCACTTCTGAAAGCTCTCGAACCTTCCTTTTTCATATGATTTCCGAATCTACCGGCAATTAGTAACCTCGTGGTGACTTAAGAGCACCTAAATAACTCGCCGTTCTTGAAAGAAGCCCGATTCCTTTAAAATACGGGATCTAACATCATGCTCTTCAGATTGCTCCGGCTTCGGCCTATCGACTGAGTCCGCCTGTGTAACCAGATCCTGAGGCCAGGGGCCGATACTCCCAAAATTGCTGCCACCAAGCCCCTCGGGCTGTTCTAGTGTCTACTCTTGCTGTTTGGACTCGACAACGCAGCCCAGATCTTCCATTGGTTCATAATCCAGGCAACCCGGGTTTAAGAAGCCCACGTATATCTGTGTGATATTCCGGTTGCTAGATTTTAGGGCAAGATCACGGTACATAATGAAGGGCCTTCTTTGAAAGCCTCAACCAGAATGACGTAACGATAAGTATCGCGAAATGCTAACTGAACCGGTCCGATATCCACTTCCTGGAAATTTATATTTCATCCCCGGGTAGCAGCTACCGGCCAGATAAAGTTTCAGCCGTTGGCGATCATCAGGAACTCCGAGGTTTTCATCAGTTGCGTCAGTTTGCCGGCCCGGTAAAGGCCCACCGTCGAATCACTTCCCACTGTTCGAAAATGATGCAACCTCTCACCAACCTGTGGCGTTGGGACAGGAGGGAGTTCATTCTTCCGCACACGACAAAGGCCACCTTTGCCTTGGTCGGGGATTTTACTGGCAACATAATTCTCCTTGTTAATTCCGGGGTTGTAAAACCAGTTTCAGTCATTCGTGGTCCAGTCCCAAAGGTCGATTTTACCTGATCTGCCTCCTTGGTCAGCAAGAGGATACAGCAATCACAGTCAGGAATTCGTCTAACCCGAGTGTTTGGCCGAATGTCATTGGACTGTCGCAAGATGAGGAATCACCAAATAGGCTAGGGCAAGGTGCTGCACAATTCACCTTTTATAGATATATAAAAATCAACTTCAATAGAGTTCCTTTTTTCAAACAGCTCAAGAACCAAAGTGGAAAATAAGGCAGCATCATTTGGCGGCAGTCAAGCTTGAGCCGCCAAGTCAGACGATGAAAACAGTGTGAGGCAGTAAAACCATCGGCGAATTGGTCAGCACGATTTTGCATGAAAATGACACGGGGAGTTCACTGCAACTGTATTCATTGATCTTCCGGCCGACCAACTGCAAACAAGCTCAACACCTTACTCTCTCCCGACCCCTTACATCCTACTTCGGTAGCGACTGACGCCTTAAACGAAAACTTTGGAACAGTAGTGAAATAATTTTAGGTGACTCCTGGCAGCCTGACTTACTTTTTCAATCTCCTTCAATCGGCCAAATGTAGGTAAAGCACACTTGATAGGGAGTCACTAGTCATCTACTTGGGCATCCTTCAATTTAGATAGGCAAAGAAAGACTGCTAGTTCACGGTGTCTACAGATCGCCAGTCTTCTTTTCATTCGCTGAAGTCGGCACCCGATCTTTGTTTACCAGACAGTATTTCGCCTTCGATCTTTGTCTCACAGTTTACTGCCGATGTAAGACACATCTCTGGGGCACTCAGTCCTGTCGCCGACGCACTTTCGCTCGTACATCAGCTGAGTCTGTCACGGACGCCCGGGGTAGGCTTAGGCCCAATGGCACACTTCAAAACTCTGGGCCCTGATATCGGCCAGCTTCGACAAAAGGTTCTCTAAGATTAACAGCAGTGCCTATCTCAACATCACAGAATGCCATCGTGCTGAGACCAATGGACGGACAAATACGTCTTTTGCAAGATTCAAGCAACTTGAAACACGTCTTTATCATGTACTTCCGCTATCATTCCCCTCCATAAGAAGGGTATTTTACGTAATCCTGCTAATTAACGCCCAATAAACCACACTTCCGTTATATCTAGGATAATGGAACGAGTAGTTAAAGATGAGATTGCCAATTTTATCCTCATCAGTGGGTTAATAAATAAAACCAACACGGATTCTTAAAGTGTAGGTCATGTCTGACCTACCAACTTGATTTCCCTAATCTAATTACAACGTCAGGTGACCCTGGAAAGGCACTTATCGTTATCTTCCTTGATATGACGAAAGCATTTGATCGCGCGCCTCAAGCTCAGCTGCCAACCAAGGTTAAATCTTACGGCATAACAGACCCGCTCTTTTCTTGGTTGTCATCCTATCTTAGCATGATATCACAAGTAGTAAACACTGAGGATTACCTCTCACCATGCCAGCTAGTCACAAGTGGTGTTATACAGGGCAGTGTGTTAGGCCTACTTTTATTTCTTCTCTACATAGACGACGTATTCAAAGTAATACGCCATGGCACCGCGTTCCTATTCGCCGATGATATTGAGATTGTATATTCATTTGAACCTCATACCTCGACCTATATCCTCACCAAAATAGCTGACGGCCTGAACGCTCTTGGCATATGGTGCAACACTTGGAAAATGAGTTTCTCCGCTGCTAAGAGTGCCGTTCTCACATATAAAAGTCAAATTCCTCCCGAGCCCCTCGCCTGAAACGGCTCGTGCATTCCTACTACTCCGCTAGTACGAGATCTTGGTCAACAGTATTCTTACGCTTTCACCTTTCAAAAGCAAGCCACTTACCAGGTGGCTAAGACTAAGAGAACGATAGCTCTCATCCGCAGAACATTGGGAATGTGCGACAGCCAGCTTCTGATCTTTAAATCCCACGCCAGACCACAGCTCGAGTACTGCCCTCTGGTATACACTCACGTGCGCAAATCCGACAGGCTTGCGATTGAAAGAGTTCAGCGATCGCTCACCAAGCACTTACTCGGCTCGTCACCCCCGTGAATTACAAAGAGAGATGTGAGCTACTAAGGCTTGAACCCCGATGGCTACGACTTATAAAACTCAATCCTTATCTTCTATTCAGCCTCGTACATTCTAGAGGGCATACGTCCATCATCGATCCGTGTTTCGCTCAAGACGCACCCTACCCTCTTCGTAACCGAAATCATACTACTAAAATCCCTACTCCAGGATAAAAATACGAGAAAGGTTCTTCATCACCCTCTATTCCACCATTTGGAACAGACGGCCTGAGGACATTCAGGCCTGCCAGACACTAGACCGTTTCAAAATTGTCCTTACAAAATATTTAGATGTCGCCAAAGCACTAAAATTAACCCGTACGTGCACCACTTTGGAACAAGCTTAAGAGGGTAACCTTAGAATGACTTACATCACTGACACTGCTCGTGTTAGATTATCCCTAATTTACGCGCCCTAAAGTCTCTTGTCTATCTCCTTCACACTTCATTCGCTTTATTCGGTCCAAACTGACCCCATTCCCCTCTTTTATTTCGCCCTGGCGTCCCAACACCAAATCCAACTCCGGCGACTACCACTTACCTCTAAATAATCATTCTTATTTCTAATTTTTGTCATTACTTTTGCATTCTCATTCACTCTTAATGGCTCATAGTCCTCATTCTTCCCAAAGTAGTCTGTGTCTACATTACTAGATTTCTCTTTCCAACATTGACCGTTGATCCTCAGCTGGGAGCATCCCAGACTGCGTCTCTCTACTCTTGTGCTTCCGGGCACCAACGGGCGCGCATCTCCCTTTTGATGTCTTGGAATGATCCGGAGGTAACACTGGCGAAATATCTGGCCCACACTTCCGGCTGAAAATCTGATACCCGGCCACCATTCCGTCAACACCTCATTGACCCTGCTCTCCAGGATCCCCCGCAATCTCCTAGACTACTCGATCCCACGTCTGCAAGTTCTCGACCAACATCACCTTTGCAATTCCCTCCGGTGCGAGGCGCGGACAGATCCACTGCTTTGGCCGGTGCACATCGGGCGTGCAGGACGTCTGCAACGATGTGCAGGCGCAACTAGATTGGTGGATCGCACCTCCTGCCTCCAGAAGTGATTTTCAGGTTGGATGTCCAGCGCACGGTCAGCCCCACCCACTAGTACTGGTTGTGGATTGAGAAAACAAACAAAAAGAACACCATCTATACACTCAAAATGCTGCGTATATGCGGCTGCCTCCTCCAGCTAACATGGGATCTCCATCGTGCTCGCTTCCAAATTCGCCTTCATAACCTACCGCCTTTTGTCCGGCAAAATTTGCTTTCTCTGGTGCATAATTATCGCATATTTAAAAACCCACCAACATTCTTGCTTTGTTATTCCCGGTCCACTTCCCGCGGTCTCGTGCTTAACTATTCACCAGTCTTGCAAACGTAACCACTCTCTAAGACAAAGCCCACCCCTTTTTGCTACTCTTACCGATATACTCGAGAAGTAACTTATTTATTGCTGTCACTAACTTCCGTACCACAATCTTCAGACAGTATATGACACTGCGAAACTTATCCCTAGAGATTCCCAACAATGGATGAATCTGTGTTTGTTTGCTCTTTCTGCCAGCTCCGCTGTTCGCCCACTTAGGACAGTTGCTTTGCAATGTCCTTATCTTGAAAGGTATCGTGCCCCACATGTGCACATCTGATAACCTCTTGCGACGCAGGGTTCTGTTTCATCGCCACAAAGTGGTCCACCTTCTGTATCAAGCATAATTGATAGTCTTCTTCCCGTCACTTCATTGTTTTTGCCAGCTGTGTCCATCCTATTGTTGCAGTTGAGCACCAAGCATCGATTTGTTTCTTCCAGTTACCAGTTTCATGCTGACGCATTACATTCCTTTTTTCTGAAAGCAAAACAATCCACTCAAAGTCCATATTTTCCATCCGGTCACATCTTTCACCATCAATTTGACACCCACATTCCAGTTTTTTGTCCGTTTTGTCTTTCAACTGGTTCAACGGATATACGGTCACTGAACTACAAAATTGTAATCCTCGACCGGTTTTCTTGTTCTTTATGTGTTATGCCACTATTTTTATTCGTCTAATTTTACATCGTAAACCCTCTCATACATTGCAAAGCTATGTTGCTTGAACACTTCTCCTTCAGGAATGATTCTCCTTCACGATATCCATGTATCCGTCAATCGAGTTCGGTTCTCCTACAGGACAGGATTTGTGTGAGTATTCAGCATTCCCAACCCATTGCACACTTTGGCAAAATAACTACATTTACCTTCAGCCGGACCGAAGACTTGACCTTCAGTTTAAATTCACCGGGCTATACCACATCAATTGACTTGAATGCTTTCTCTTATATTCATTCGCGTTCACATAATCATGCAACCCTTCTGTAACTTTCATTCAGCTTTCAACCATACTGTTTGATCTTGCAGCGTGCTTCGGGGTTATCCGAAATAAACTATTATTATTACACGACGACCTTGTGGAGGAGCTGGAGCCTTCACCTGGGTACGTTTACATACTCACATGTGTGAACTGTTCCGCTTTCTGGCTGATTCCATCCCTAGTCCTGGTCGGAGTAGGTAGCGAAGACTTTTTGACCGGTTGGATCAGTCAATTTGGTGGCAATGTTGAGAGCCGATTGCGATCCACAACTGGCGGGAGCCTTTAGCAGTCTACTAGCCGAGCTTCTTTGCAGTACATTAGGTTTACTGCCTGCCTCCCTCATGTCAACGATATTCATGACAGTCTCCATCGGATGTTTACCGCCGTCCTTCGCACAAACGGTAACCCACTTTGGGGCGAAACACTACCACAAGCACTCCTGAGCCTGCGTGTGCTGTTAGGAATTGAGATCGAAACCGGTCGTGCTGGCATACGGCTGTGCACCTCCCCTACTCAAAGAGTTGAGAGCTCCCTCAGCAACCGTGAATTTTGACTAAGGCGACTTCAGTCGACGCTTTACGTAGCACATGCTGATGTTCACGACCAGCCGCCACTAGAACAACAGTTAACAAGCTATGTTCGGCCGCATCAAAAATTGCAGTCCACGAATTACTTTCAGTTTGACGGTGTTCGTTCATTACTAAAACCGCCACGCACTGGTCAGTATCGTAAGATAAAACGCAAAGCGCAACAGTTTTTCGGAGATATCACTGAGCAACGCGACACCGTGTCAAATGACCGTCCCAAATCTTTCTTCATAGAATGCCAGCAGCCTAATAAGCTTACTTCTGCTCAAGCTGCCCGATAGCCTTCGCAGAGCAATGGATTACTCCCAAAAACCCGATGAAATTGGGTAAATCCCAGAAATCGGTCTATCAGGATCTCCAGCCGCAACCTGAATGCAAAGTATCCGTCGTGTTGGCCAGCTACAAATTCCAGTCCGTTTCGCCTATTTAGGGGAGAATTTACAACGGGAAGCCAGCACTAAAGAGAAAAAGTGGACGTAGGCTTACGCATCACAGGCCGACGAATTTATGTTGTGTGGTTGTAACTTCTTTCCCTCTGGACTCCTAGCGACCAAAGCAACGCTGAATGTGGTCTCTGTGCTCGTTACTATGTCCCGGTACCCGCAGATGCCCTCTGGCTCTATTTTCCTTCATTTTGCTCCACCTCTCTTGGACGGATTCACAATCAAACTGAATACCAGTGGGCCCGGGCTGGATTCCATGTGCCACCTGCAATGGGCCCGCGTGACCCTTGAGGAGAGAGATTGAGGCCAGCTTTGGGCTCTTCTGAAGCTGCATCTTCTGGCTCACGTGTGTGCAGGGTCCACGGGCGATGGAATACCGTCAGGTTAATGCAGACCGGACCTCGAGAGATTGGATGAAGTCAAACTCCCACCAGCGTTCATTGGACTTCACCGACAGTGAAATAAGCGGGATTTGAAGAGTTCCTGGACTATTATTGTATCAGGTCTGCAAACACAATCAAAACACATATGAGTTGGACTCGAGAGGACGCACCTATGGCGAAAATAATCCTTCTATATGCTTCGGAAGCACTGCTGTTTAACTAAACGCTGACAGCCTAGGTCAACCGCCATTTGACCATTGCATTTGCGCGACTCAAGCGCACTTCCAAACACACCATAACTGCAAAATCTCCTTTTGTTCCTACGGGCAGTGGGAAATACCGGGCTGGTAGAAGTGCTCGTTCGACGATGGGCATTATAGTGGCATGCTGGTGGTCTATGTAATCTGAAGGGTCGACGAGCGCATTTGCTATAGAGTTCGCGAGGCATGGTCTTGCCGCCTTGGGCTTTACATGGCTACAGCCTCGGGTCCCGTGACTTGACCTGCTGGACGGGTTCGTCGAACTTCTCTTAAGTCATGACTTCTAGCCCGGAGAATGTTCTGCATAGTCCTACTTTACAATTTCCTTCGAGGCTAACCTCCGGAAATGCTGTGCTACAACTAGAATCCAGAGCCCCGTTGAAGGACACTGGTAAAACCGACAAAGCCTTTTTGCAGTTCATCCCATGGAGGTACCCTAAGTCGTTATTCCGAATCGGAGTGAAGCTTGCCCGACTTATTGAACTCAAAATAGGAACAAAATCGATCCGAAAGTTTTACTGTACGACAACAAACAAGAGTAAATGCGTGAAGTATATGCAAATCCCAAATACGTGGTTAAGACTGTGCTTAAGGTCAGAAGAAGCGGCAGCCCCAGATTCGGAGGTGAAGTGCGAAATGCTTCACGGTAGATAAACCAAGGTACGAACAAAAGTGTACAAAAGTGCCCGTTAGTGTTTCGCAAAGTGTGTAACACTCAATGAAGAATTGGCGTTCTTGGGGAACCGGCATAAACGGGGAAACTTTTTCTGGGGACTTTCCATGTGCGAGTTACCTCACCCGCCAAAATTATTCGGCGGCAGTCATAGGCCAAGGTTTTCTCGAAAGGGTCTTGATTCTCGCCCTATTCAGGAACCTTCGGAGTCGACCGTAGTTAATAAAGTGTCAGAATGGACTGAACACTTGAAGTAAAGTGCGGGGACGGCGACAAAACTATGGTGTATGGGTGATGTCTAGATGTTCAAAAGAAAAAAGCTGAACAAATCTTGTTGTGAAATGAGTCAATTCAGGTGGTAGTCAGATAAAACGTTCAACGCATTGTGTTGGGCGCCAAAGAAACTCACCGACAAAGCAAAGATCTGGGTCGACAATTGGTCTCGGCCACTAGTGCTGCGCAAAATGAACTGAACTGAAATGAGTAAAAGAACCGGCTGTGGAGAAAAATGAATTTTATCTGGAGAAAGAGCAGGGTTAGAGAGGAGCCCACCGGGTTTCTTGCAACCTGTACAAAGAACGATAGGTGGGCTAAGGGAGGAGTATAGTTGAGAACCTATAAAGGATATGTGACGATGAAAGGGCCAGCAATGTCTGGTTTCGTATTTGAATCTCCAGAAGCGTACTACACTTTGCTTCTCTCAGTGGAAGAAAGTATGCACTTGATATAGCACTGATTATTGTAATATCATACAGCACAGCAAGTCATGTAATCAGGAAGAGTATCTGACATGACGGACCGTAATTACTCGTGAGTAGCCTGCGAGTATGTTCATAATGGTAGTGAATGTACCAAAAGAAGTGGTAAAAGTCACATGTGCTTTCAGTCACGAATGCCATACCAGCAACAGACCGAGTCTAACTCCAGGCGCTCCAAGTCTTTCTCGGGCCTTGCTCATACGCTTGAAGACCTGCCATGACATACTTAGTGACCTCGATCGCGCTGAGAAAATGGCTATTTCCCGGGAGCAGTTTTGGTTCCATTATTTCTGGGGCCTTTTCCGATGCTATTTTCGACCTCAGCTTCTATCCGGCCGCCTATGTCTAACTGAACTGGCCTCTGTGGGTTGTCCGTGGCCCTCCTTTTATTTCGATATTGTTTTTCCACTGACCGTGTTCACTCTAGCGGCTTTACCCTTAGCGGTAGCTTTCGAATACGTTTCGCGTATCTCTAGCGTCGGTAATGTTTCCGTGCCGTAATATACAGCATAACCTATATCATTTGCCCCCGACTCTAGCCTTCTTAGAAAGTTTCGCTGGTATTTTGCTGAAACCTGATAGAAAGCACGTTCGTTAGCCACTACCCGTGCAATATTCGGGTTTTTTCCGTCTCCAGACTGTTTGTCAGTATCTGAAACATGAGCATTTGTGGACGAAACAACGTTAGAATTGTTCTTAGATCAACATTTTGTCTTGAGCTGCACCCGGTTGATGTCATCGGTGACTAGGTAAATCACCGCCATCAGACTCATCCACAATTCAATTACCGATTCGCTTAGGGATAATAAAGCTGAACGGCAACAAATCCCCATCTGAATAAGATTACGTCTTCAGAAGAGGCAATTTAAACTGGGACTCAGGCAACGGGATTTGAAAAACCGCACTGTGCTCTTACCAGCGGTCCTGCGAAGAATTACCCAACATGGACAAGGAAAATAAGCTAGCCACACTGAGAAACTTGGTTAGGCTGGTTTAGTCTAAGCACCATGCTTTACGGCATTATTTATCTAGTGCCAACAAACACTTTGTTGCTTTCAGTGCACTACCCCCAAATTCTACGCCTTCCACTACAGGTCCCCTTCCTCAAACTCGTAGTGATTCTTTCGTCCGGTAACATTGCGTCACCCATTTTCTAGGCTTGTTTCTGTGACTGGCTCGAAGTAGTCTCATTTGCCACCGGGCCTGTTGTTGGTCCTATCCGTTCAGGTCTATCGCTCACTCAACCTTTGTCCCCGGTTTTGGAATGATCAACCGGTATCCTGGTCGGTTTTTGTTGTAATGTTATAATTGACTGGGTTGCATGGCCAAGCCCAGGCCTTTCGAAGAAACTATTTTTTTCGCTCTCCATCAGTTTTATAGGTGTGAACGACCGAACGTGGCCCAGCCTCTACAATCTTGCATTCCCTCAAACAGGTGCTTTGCCATTTGTTCCCCACCACGCTTGAGTGTGGGTTCCCTGGGGCCAATATTTTTCTTCCGACCGTTGGTTGGTCACATTACCCATTTAAATGAGGACCCTCTTTGTAAGTCACCTGGCACATGCCTGCGTTAGCTTCTCCAGCGTATATTTTCTATTGTTGTCTGGGCCCCTTGAAGCATTTTTCGCTGCGTCGATTCCATAGTTGGTTTTCTCAGAGTTTGACGTATGTTGTGGTTATAAAGTGATAGTCTGTGCCGTAGTACATGAGAAAAAACCAGCTTGTGTTCTCCGCCTCAAGATATGGGGTCTATTTACCTGTGAGTCATTCAGTTACAAGACGAAAAGCCGGTACATGTACTATGGAAAGCATTCTGGTATTGCATTCAGGAATCGTCAACAGGTTGGTCTGTTCCAACGAGGGAATGGGGGGAAGTAGAATGTACAACAGATTTAGGCACACGAATGAAGCTCGCAACAAGTCTACTTGGCTGCGGATGGCGGGGTGCCGCATACAAATGAAGACAACTGAGCCATTCCAACCAATCATCAAGGGACTCATCGGAGAAGTGGGTACCTCTGTCCATAGCAAGTGCTGGGGTTGATCCTTCTCTCCCAAACGTTTTGCGCCGAGCAACCTGTGTAAACTTCACTGTTGACGGCGTAGCCCAAAATAAATATGTATGAACAACTAAAAGTGCATAACATCTGTCTAGAACTGGGCCACGGTAATCTGCATCCACACGCCAGCGCAATTTGAGAGAAACTGACCTTAGGAGGTCTGGGTGTTTACTGCTTCTTGTGAATATACCTTTGATAATTCATATCAGTATTGATGACATCTGCGTCTAAATCAGGCCATCAGCATGCCTGATAGTGAGCACATGTGGTGATAAGCAAACTTTAGAGCACCTTAGTCAGACAGTGACGAACTTGGCATCGAACAGACATTAAAGTAGCCTTTTTATTCCTCAGAGGACAACAAGTGCCTCCCACTAGGTTTGCGAATGACTCACCTCACCACCCGTGGGTCATTGGGTGACGCAGACCACAGGTCGGCCGCAATGTTCCAGAAAAGAACACAGGCCTGCACAGATTGCCTGAGCAAGTTCTCAGAACGAGATCCAACTTAAAAAGTGCAAACCAACAACGGGGTATTTTCCGTGAAATGAAGTCCGTGAAAAAGCTTAGCAGAAAGAGTGCGTCACATTTAGTCAATGGTGCCAAGCTGACTTGAAATACATTCGAGAGTTCGGAGCCTACGCGCACTTTACTGAAAAATATGCATCCTTGTTTTGGTTGGTTATAAGAATGATACCGGCCATCAAGAGCTCATCCAACTCCGGCGTAGGGCTTTCCACTAGCCATAGGTGGTTGCACACCTCGAATTAATCTTCACGGCCACATTCTCTATGGTCACGTTAGGTGGATTAAAGTCGGGTGCGATTGAACTTCGAAGTACTTATCCATATCCAGGGCGTAGGTCCAGTTCAGAAGTCCTGTAAGATATACGGGTGTCAATCGCCAGTCATCCAATAAGTTACGTGACTAGCTGATCAAACGTTGACCGGTCTCTTTGATAGGTTAGAAATTTGGGCAAGCTTCGGTTCACTCAATAAACTGATTTTTTGAGGTCTTCTTGACGAGGTCATCCTGGTGCCATCCTACGTTGCTTCATCACCATTTTCTTCCCTGCATTTCTAGGCACAAGGTGCACTTTGGTTTGTCGGCTCAGGTTGTTAGCTCATCAGGCCCTCGTCTCCTGTCAACTCAACAGTCCAGCCCTCACAACTACAAAATCCATTAATGTCTATCCTTTTACCCATTCCAGAAGTTGAACGGGAACTGTATCCGGTAAGGGCGCTCGAGAATCAGAAAATCACGAACGAATAAGTGACTTTGTGAGGGACATTCTGAATCAGCCGACAGTAGCACTGTGATACACGCAGAACAGGATGAAGTTTGTGAAATTTGTTGGGTTAAGATATGTCTTGGAAAGAGGTATTCGCCTGGAAATGAGATAAATGCCATCAAAATTTAGGGCCTACCCCAGGCACAAAAAATACGAAACACCAAGAAAGTAGCTTTTTGGTTTGGCTGAATGGTTTAGGTGAGGGAATCTCTTTAATAAAAGCGGAAGACGGGAATGGTGGATTGTTTTGTATGGACCGTAAACCACAAAGTCGCCCAATATGATTCAGCTACTTCGAGGCCGACATGGGTTAGATTCAGGGACTGTTAGAATGAAGGTAGTGACACACAATAACTGAAAGACAGAAAATTAAAGTCACAAATATTAAATGGAGTGTTGTTGTCCGTCAAAAACCATATTCGCCGTCAAGTAGTGCTTGTGCGTATTCATTCTTGGAGTCAGCCTTGGAAAGGACTGTTGAACATAAAAGAAGAAGGGCACATCCACCCGTTCTTCGGCAGTACGCGAGCGTCGGAATGGTACTTTGTTGAGGGTCAACCGATATTCATAGCACATCCGCAGTGTTTTGCAATCTGACTGGAAGAGATGCAATAAGGTTAGCCCAGCCGGGGGATTCAACTGGCTTACTGTCGGCTTTCCTGAAAATGAATTGTATAGCAAGACGAAGCGGCACAAGTGGGCCAAATGGTGTGATGGGAAGCTTGGCTAATAGGGTCCACTGTCTCTTTCAGTTGAACAGGCGTTATAAGTGTTCCAGAAGAAACCCAACAGCATCGGGGGAAAAGAAGTGGAAGGCTTGAAACACCACCTTGGGTGCTAAACAATGAAATATCCAAGTGTCCGATGAAGAAGCTTTGGACAGAGGGTACACGGACAAGAGTTGGAAATGAGAAGCTGACAGAGGATGGGAGAAGGGTTGGAAACATGAATCGGAATGACAAATGAAACTTAAACAGATAAAAATTTACGCTTTTCCTCCTCATCCATCTACCACTTCAACTCTGTCCATAGTGGAATTCCACGTTTCAATTATCTACCAACCACTGACCACTTTCAAGCGATTGTCCTACCCAGGAGCTAGCCTCACACTGCCCGCTGTGACGGTTGAACTTGGATCTGACTTACCTTACATACTGCTTAATCTATTTACCCTTTCAATGAAATCCAGTCTTGTGCCTGCAAACTGGAAATACCGGGCCATATTCCCGGGCCTAAAGAAAGGCCCACTGTGAGCAGTTACAAACTACCATCCCAATAACCATACAACTATTCCGTGTCAGTTGCTGGAGAAAATCGACAGAAAACAAATCGTGAAGAGCCTCTTTAAATCGGGCACCACTTATTCCTGACAACATGGTTCTCTCTTGCTCAATATGCCAACTTGATTTCTTGAATCCCATCAAGAAGACCGCGGGTAATAGAATGACCGTTATTTGGATAAGTCAAAAGCTTTCGCTAGCATGTCACGCACTCAACGTTTGGCCAAAATCCGACCGTTAGGTATCGCTGACAACTTATTGTCTTAGACGGCTTCTTACTTATGTGGTTGCTCTCACGTTGTCTCAGTAAATGAACTTTGTTCCAGGCTTAAAGCAAACACATGTGGTGTTACTCAGGGTAGCCTCCTTGGCTCTCTGCCTTTCCTCACGTTTATAAACGACGTATTCCTCTCGGTGAGTCATGACGTCCCATTTCTTCCTCTTAGTGGCATTAGGATTGTATACTCATTCAAGCCTGACTGCCTCGCTTCGGCTATCTTGAAAATCTCTGAAGACATTTGTACTCGAGTGGTGGTGCTTAACTTGGCGGAAGAATTTTTCGGCCGGCAAATGTGAGGTACTTACGTATAAATTTAACCTGTCTCTAGGGTCTCTAGCCGTTTATAATTCATCCTTTGCTAGCAAACAACTTTTTCAGGGCCTTGGTTTATGCTATTACTGCATGTTAAATTTCTCCGAATATTTGGCTCTCCAAGAGGTTAAGGCCAGAAAGTGCTTAGGCCTAATATTTCGCTGCTCTTGACTTCGAGACTGCATCTTTTTCTTGTATAGATCTCACACGAAGCCTCTATTAGGCTACTTCCCGTTGATCTCGCCTATCACGCGCTAGACTGACAGAATTTGTGTCAAATCAGTTCGACAATTTTTCCAAGCGCCTGACTGAATGAAGCTCACCTCTCAA
The DNA here is from genome assembly GCA_948099385.1 of Fasciola hepatica. Taxonomy (NCBI): domain Eukaryota; kingdom Metazoa; phylum Platyhelminthes; class Trematoda; order Plagiorchiida; family Fasciolidae; genus Fasciola; species Fasciola hepatica. Next base: position 29,784,939 of record CANUEZ040000043.1, on the reverse strand, counting down.
TCAAAAAGAACTATGCTTATTTTTTAAACTGGATGCTTTTTGGCTTGGCCGTATAAAACCGAACCTTATCATCCCGCAAAACACAATCCACAGCCGGTCACATACTTCTAGCCCATTACACTTAGCACTTGTTTGTACTTATCCCCCAAATTGTGGAGTTCATTTCCTTTCAAACCCATTACCAAAGCTAACTTAGATTCACACTTCTTCATAACAATGCACTTGAAAATATGGGGTAGACTATCGTTTGATGTACTCGGCAGAAATCTTAATCATCGGTTTAGAAAAGCACTGGATAAGTTCCGCGCTGTTACCCAAACCTTTTTGCTCCTCAAAGTAGGCAAAACAGATGGCTTAATTTACGAACAGGGTCTAGATTTTTGGATCGTGCAGACACCATCAGTCTATGACGGGGAAACTGTGTAAAAAGCCCAAATCTGTGTCTGCCTTCTAAACTCAAAAAACTATTCTTAAGAAGTGAAAGTCTATCAAAGCTTATTTTCATATCATTTCCCGTTTACACTCAGCTGAGAGCAACCCAGACCGCGCTTCCCAACCTTCTCTTTATTTTGAGACCTTAGCTCGCGATAATCTCTCTCTCTCTCGAGGACTTCTATTACTCTGGGGACCATACTGGCCACTAACCTGGCCAATGAGTAAACCTATCGATCGGCTGTTTGCACGTCACCCAGCTAATGATCCCCTCGTTACGTTCAGGGATCCCCCGAAGCCTGTCCGCCCGATGGTGGACTGCCTGACATTAAGGGCAGTTGGCCTAATCAAGGAAGTTCGTGCTAACCCCAAAGGTGCGGGGCGAATCACGTCCACCGCTTTGGTTGAAGCACATCAGGCCTGCAGATCGAGTGCAACGATATGCGGGTCCAACTGGGCTGGAGGATAGCGCTTCATGTGACCATAGGGGATCATCAGGTTTGTGCAGAGCAGGGCCAGTCCCGCCGCTTAGCACCAGTTACGAATTGAAAAACGTCACCCCCATTGTACTGCTGACTCTCGTTTTCCCCCCCAATGTTTCTAAACAAGATTTACCGTGTACTCGGTCACTTTCCAAATTGATATGCGCATATTTTTTCATTCGACTCAGAAAAATACGCTAATGACTACAATCACGGACATTTTTCTCGATCGAATAGCGTTCTATCTGTCTGAATTGATCCATTATTACCTTGGTTCTACCTTGCCCAGTTATCAGATCCTGTACCCCAGAATATAGAACGGTCTCACGGTTCAGGCATCTTTATTGTGAACATCACAGCTCTTGATATACTCCCGAGGAGATCATTCACCCACTGGGCGGTTTGTGTATCATCGCCCGTTTATCTAAACAAAACCACCAATTAAGTATCGTTTACTCACATGCCAGCAAAATCACAAAGCTCGAAATAGTCTCCCTTCCAGCGCTTCATCTGCGTGACTCCACTTCTCTCTTCTGTTGTATCATGTAGATCCTCCTCTTGAGTATCTGGTCATTCAGTCATTTGAATTCCTGACAGACACACTGTTAAAGAAGTACCGACAATCCAGAATGTTGAGCATTTGACTGTTTTCCTAGTGAGCCAAGTCAGACTCTCTTAAGCATATTTAGTTAGAAAACCAACTGCTCGCCCCGACCGTTTCTTGCAAGAACTACTGCTGCATGAATCCGTCAGCTTACTATATTTTCACCTCTTTCACCTGCTTTGTTACCAACCTTTGAAGCTCCCATTCTATCCGCCAATGAGACCAGACAAATCCATAGTGGGATCATATTTCACCCATTTGTTACCCACTATCTCTGTTTTATCAAATTACCTTGACCGGAAGCCAGAGCAGCAATCCAATGAGATATTTCTTCCACGTTCCTAGCTGAAAATCAACCAACCATAATCCAGGTTACCGTTGACCTGATTTCTTTTCTAAAGTCTCAGTTTGAACTCTCCTCAACGTAATTGTGATTGCGATTTTTTGTAGTTTCAGTAACACATCACTTCGAGTACATTCCTTCGGAAAACCAACGGGTAGAGCACTATTACACCCGTTCCGTTGTACACCTGCACTTTCCTTTTGTCAGGCTCAGAGTCATCTCAGGTGAACAAATAGTGGAACTTATTTCACCCACTTTTTTACTGTTGCCCCTTTTTCCATCAGCTTTAAGCCGTCAAGCAAACGACAAATAAAGCTCCGAAGGTAATTTCTCTAACTCTTCCCCGGAGACGAGTTATACATATGCAAGATTATTGGCCTTTTTGTTGTTTCACCAAAGCCACAAGTCTTATTGTCATCCGTATATCCTGTTATGCGATCATGTGCTTGTCTTGACGGGTTTAATTATGCACTAGCCACGCGTGACTTCATAAAACCACTATATATCAAATTATTCTTCCACTTTTTATCACCTTGCGTTAGCCGATTACCCCAAACAAACCCTCTGATCGAATCGTATTTCACTCATTTATCGTTTTTCGCGGCCCTGTTTCACCACATTCCCATGATCGGGCGTGTACTCTTCACCTCACTATGAATGCTTGCCCCATAAATTATAGCTCGACATCAGGTACTCCATTTGCATATATCGGGTTTTGCTTTTCCTTCATGTGTTTCCTCTTCCCAGAGCACACTTTGCGACTCCTTTGGTATTACTTTTCTGCTATTTCCCGGGTCATTAGAAATATTGGTTCAAGTACGTATCCGTCATCATCAAAAGTTTTCCCCACTTTTCATCGGTGCTCTTTTCGAACCTTTCTGTCAACGAGCTCTCCATTGCTAATCCTAATATCCGAATTCCGAAGCATTTTTCCATCCATGTCTTGTTTGCTTACGTATCCCGATCATGAAGCACATTTCCTTCTTCACTGGGCAACGAGTCCATCTGGCCCTCGAATTTAATTTTCCCGGGCACTCATTCATGAAAACACTAAACCTCTACACTCGTTATAATGCATATACACAATTGAATATCCGGGAATCCCCTTTTGACCTCACCTGTACCATATGATCGTGCAACTAAGCTTGCTTCGGATGTCCCCAGAATAAAACACTTTTATTATTGTCAATAACAATATGCCCTCTAATGGCGCCATCGTGGGCCAAATGCGAGCATCAAGAAGAAAGTTTCTACGCAAGATTTCGAAAGAATAGACCCGTGTTAGCAATGCATTTATGAGATTTATTACCTAAAGCAAAGACGTTTGCGTAACACGATACGACAGGTTAGCAAAAACTGCTGAAGCGAGTTAGGAATGTTTATTTTCAGGTAAAGATGGGGTTAAATCTGGGTTGTTTTTAATGCGACAAACTTTACGTTTTCTGCAAACTCCTTGCGTATGACAGATTTTGCCTCAGGAAGAACATTAAAAACTTCTGCACGGACAAGAAAACAGGGATGCATAGAAAACACCTTTTTCTGCCTATCTCTGCACGGGGGCAAGAGAACCGTTCGTACCCCGGTAGTCACCTAGAGGTTTGAATTTCTGCGTACGTTTTGCTCGCATTTCTTAATGGCATCCGGTTGAATTGCACAAAACTGCATTGATCACGTGTGTGGTTAAAGGTTCAAAATCCTGATGCTATCCGCAAACAGGTCCTATGTTCGTGAATGTTTTGCTGTCCCTAATTACCTGTCTGTGTTACATTTCTCGTATGTTTGTTTCAGCAGTCAACCAATCTGGAAATTGACCGCTACGTAGTGTACCGTCATCACACTTTGAAGCTTGCATCTGAAGCCCAAGAATGAAGGCAAGAGAGGAATGGTTTTCTCTGCGCACGAAATAGCTAAGCCTGGCTCTTCCAGCTGCAATAGAACTGGTGAGTCTGGAGTGGTGTGACGTACCGACCTTTGGTTTTTCATAGAAATTCATTAGAGAATCGGCAAAAGCCTCGGTTTTTACTGATGCATACGCATGCTTGACAACGAAATTAAAGAAAGAAGCCGTTTCCTTATCAGAACCTGACCTTTTTTTGTTCAGATACCAAATTTTGAACAGCTCGAAGAGGTTATTGCATTCGCTAGGTTAATCGTCCCCATTCACCGGTTCCACGCCAGTTGAATGCGTGATGAAACTTCTGTACTCGACTTCAAGTGTGATTTTGCATAAAACAACGAAGCTTTATCTTGTACTGGATACCACGGAAGCAGAACACGGATAAGGCGCGCTACGTGCCGGTGTACTCTTTTAAGTGCACACGAGCAAATACAATATATTAGTCAGTAGATGCAGCGGAGCTTGTAAAAGTCACATGTATAATCAGCCGCGAACACTAAAATATATTTGTGACAAGTTGTACGTACCACTATGTTATTTGTTGTTCCTACCCGACGGGTTTCACTTCCAGCATAATTTGGTTATAAGTAGCGTCATGCCTCGGGGTATATCCCATCACCAATCCCCTGGACTGCTTTCATGCCATCATGTATCTTTGGTGATTTACTGTCCCGTAGGGTAGCACCTTCTTACGACGACTTCTAGAATTTCACGGTGCAAAAGTTGTCGCAGTTTACCATGGCCCCTTTGGGTTTTATCAGTGGGTCGTGCGGTAGGTAGCAGCTTTATTCTGACTTCACTGTACCGTGATTTAATTTACTCATGTTTCTCAGCTCGGCGGTGGCTAGCTGGCCTCATCGCTCCTTCATCTCGTAGGCCACTTGCAGTGCTGCCCTTTCTGGTAGGTCAGTCCTTCTAAAACCATTTCCTTGTTATTTGGTAGTTGATCTAACTGAAGCCTCTCAGGCATAGGCTTCTCAATTTGTCCATTATTGTGTCTAGTCCTTGTACAAACAGTCATCTAAGCAAAGTAATCATCTCGGGAGACTGTCTCCCAGTGATCAGTAACATCTGGAGGCCAAGGACCCTCCTTGCCTCTTGGCTGAGGCTCAGTACCAATACTGATTCGGTCTATAAGACTGACCGAGTTCACCGTTTGAATTTCACCAAGGAGTGATCCGCACCCTATCCAAAAACGCTCTTAGAGGCATATGGTTCCTAACACCTTCCAATATTCTGGTCGAATATTCAGTTTGTCTTAGATACTTCACAGCCGATCAGCACATCATATCGTGCACTGGTCAATTCCTGAGGTGGAATCTCCCTCAAACGGGGCAACCGGATTGCCATAGCTTTGGAGGGGCCCGCCGGTCTCATCGGTGGGCTACCTACTCAGGATTCATGTGGCGCTTCAGCAATTTTTGAATCCACTATAAATAGCAGCAGTAGTTTTGGCTTCCCCTACTTCGTGGTGCACAAGCCGGTGACAGAGCTGCTCGTCATCGACGTAAGTTCACACTCCAGACCAGAGTCGCCCACAAATTCTCGCGTTACCTGTGCTTTATCGGGCCCAGAATCCGAAAATGCTGCGGCTACCACTGCCACCTTGTGGTGTGACTTGTACTGGTACGAAAGCTAGACTAACGGGTTCCTCTGGACTGTTCGTAGGAGGGCACACTTTCTTTCTGTTGACTTGTGAGCTTTTGAAAATTGACTGATCTTTGTCATTGCTTTCTCCATGAGGGCAATTAGATGAAATACGGCAGCTGGCAGCAGGAAGTTAATTATTCAAGTATATGAAGCAGGTGTCTTTCTCACTGACACTTGTTCATCGAATTGAGATGCACGTATCCAGGAGAAGCGGACAACAAAACACAGTGGGTCGCTCTACAAAGCTTACCATTTCGCTGTGTTGTACCCTCATGGTCCTCGCAGTTGCCTGTGATTTCTTAATAATATCTTCCTTTAACTTGATTTGTGGGGTATTCGTCCGCTATCTGACCGTCACATGGAGTTCACGCACAGTCAGCCAGGATCTTCTGTTTGCTTTGGTTGAGAGCCAGTGGAAGTACTGTGTGAGATCTTCGGATGTGGCCTCACATCTACTGTGGTTTGTTTTCTCCGCCTCCATTACCCAACGAATATGCCGTTCAAAAAGTATATAGTTAAATTCGATTCAAGTATGTGCAGTGCATTTGGATATAATCGTTAGTTAAGCTGGTTCGCAGCGACACTGCGGTTTTTCATTTCCATCACTAGATCAGCTAAGAAGCGTATTTCACCACTGGGTCTTCTGGACTCAAGGAGCTTGAGTCGATCGGTCCGCGCGCTTATTTGAACTGTTGTTTGAAGAAACCTTTCAGTACATTTTCGGCTCTATTTTAGACTTTGTTCAGATTCTAACATAAGGCAGCCCTCTATTGCTTCTCTCGTTTTTCCACTGCAAAAGAGCACGAGATGAAGGAAACTCTAGCAGGGATCCAAAGTTATACATTTGATGGATATTTCACACTGTTCCATAAATTAACGATATTGATCCGAACTTCCACTGAACGTCATCACTTCTAATTTAATCAGATACAGGACCGAAACACCCATTGGAAATGGTTTCTCAAGTGGTACGTGAGTCCACACTGCAGGAATTGCCCCTGACCTATTGTAATTTCGTGAAAATCGTTGTTGCTACGCAGGTAGTTAGGTTGTGTGTATGCCATGTTTACCTGGTGTCCAGCCAACTGAAGCTGATATTCTAGTTCAGATAATCAGGATCCATGTTTTTCAATCTCCCATTATTCCAACTTTCTGACGATTCACGAGCAACGGCTTTAACAGGGCCAGCAGATCAAGCTATACATGGAGGACCAGATGCTTAGAAATCCCTCCCATGGACTTACCCGTTTTTTTCCTGTTCAGAGTCCGTTTGCCCTTCTCTCTTTCCTTGCACTCCTGATTGGTATCTTTTTCCCAGCTTCCTGAGGAATATTGTTAGCCGTTATTCCGAAATGGGGTTAGGAGAAGTCAATCTAGTCAGTTCCAAATCGGAACAAGATTCACCAGAGTGTTTTACGGTGCTCGAATAACAAACCTTGAATGCACAAAACATTGGCAAGCCTCGACTGCTTGGTTAAAACGATTGGTAAGCCAAAATAATAAGTTCAGCAATGCTCAAGACTAGGCACCATTACAACTTTAGTGTCGGGGGATAAGTTCTAGATGTGTCACGGTCGATAAGTGAAAGTGTAAACCAAAGAGTTCGATAAGTCGGTTGGTGTGTTGTAAAATGTGCGCCAATTAGCAAGGAATTGGTTTTTTTGAGAATCTGACGTGTGTTGAGACGTACGGGTACCAAAAGTCTCCAGGTGTCTCACTGTGGTCCGGGATAGGTGTCACAGACTTCGAGAAGTCTGCTAGTCCGAAGCTCCCCTCGAAAGCACCCAGATGACCGTGAGTCTGTCTCGGTCTCTGCTGAGAAAGTTCTACTCCCTTTCTTCTCATGGAGATTATTCAACTAAAGCGAGGGGAAGTAGAGGAATATACGGGGCCTTCTTCCGGGTTGGCTGATTGAAACTGAGCCTAAAGGATTGGGCTCAATCCTAATTCCGAACCAACGGAGAGTAGCTTATCAGTAGTGCAGCACTGTGCCCGCCGGCATCTGTGGAGGATGGGTGAACCGAGCCCACGGCAGGTCTGGCCAGATAAAAAGGGCTGGTGCACTAAGCATTCAGTCCCCGGCTAGCAGTTGTCCATAGAATAGGCGAAAGAAACACAAATCTGACACTTGCTCATCGGGACCAGCCATGCTGTCTTACAGGAGGCGCTTGGTTGCGCGAGGCTAGAGTTGCTTCCTGGAAGGAATGTGCTTAATATGGATTTGACGGTGGGGCAGTGGAACAGCCCGCGATGAAAACGATCGTGACAGATTCCAACACCACGACTGATTGATCTTCAGTGAGCACAAGCGAACACTCCATCACGCTGTAAGCAACCGGTCCCACCATATCCAATTATTTCTTAATTTTTCTTCCTATTTTCACATCTCACAGGTTTTTGGTCGACAGTATCCGTTGTGGTGCCACTGATGGAAGTCCTGGCTTTGCCCCCTCTTGTCCCTGTTTGGCTAACCCCCGTGTTTCACTGAACCAAATGCCACCGACCGATGTCTTGCTTTAGTCTCAATGCCCATCCTAACTAGCCACGTTCAACAAGCAAACTTTGGTACGTGTAAGAAGACAGGATGATTCGGCTAGTACGCCTGAGACCTTTGCCGTCAATGTGTGTTGCATTCAAGAGACGGTATTCAAAACCGCAGTTCCATCATTTGATTGACGTCCCCATCTAACCCCTTCGTGAAGTTTTACCTCTCTCTGTGAATGCTGTGGCTTCTGGTCCTGCTCCCACTGAAAATGCTAAAGCAGCTCTGATAGATTGGACCCCAGTCGACGGCCTCTCATGCTTAATGAGACTCAAAGGTTCATGCAAACTGAGCAATCACCGGCGCAATAGAGGCAGTCTGTCCCAGAGGCTGGCAAAAACGGATTAACTTGTGAGGCCTAGAATCCTGTCCATTGAAAACCGAAACTGTCTGGCAATACTGTACTAATAAGAACATGAGTAAATAATTCAATAAATTGTGCAAACCTCCAACCTTAATGTATCTAGTCGTTAAAGTTACCCGAGGAAACCGAAATGTAATGCTTCTTTCGGAAAAAACAACTGGAGCAATAGTTCACAACAAACCACAGGACAACAGGACGACTGCGGCTGTCTTAGTTCAGCAACGCAGCGACTTTCCATGTCTAGGCGGGAACAAACCGAAAGAATGGGTGCTTGCTGGAGGGTAACAAGTCAGCACAAAAAGGCTGACTAAATGTTCATAGAAAACAACCAATCCAAAAGAAAATTTGGTCTGTAAACACGGCGACACTGTGCAGGAATTGAGCCTGACCCATCCCGACTACGACTGATGAGTACGCACGTGAGAGCGCGCGTGTAACAAGTGGATCGGAAAAGTGAAGACAAGCAGTGAAGGAAATCAAGGACCCACGGGAAGTGGTCTGAGTCAATCACAAAGCCGAGAATGCTTGTAAGCTGGTGTGTGTGGGTCCGATGAAAAGTGAGCAGTTGGCGTGTACACAAACAAAATAGGCCAGAAATCAGTGCTTAAAAGACAGGCCACGTGTCCGTGCATCTTCCCGGTGGGCTGCACGATGGATAAGATCGGCGTTAACCAAGCCGGGTGTAAAACCCGCTGCCGAGGAAGAAAAGGCGGATGTCATTGGACCAAACCTAGTCTGTGTGGAATGGATAAACGGAAGTAAAATAAGGACAACCTTCCGCAAAACAGAATCTACGATAGTTGCTTATTAGGGCGCTTTGTGCTTCGCTGGTCTAGTAAGCTTTGGCCTGTCCCTTCGGCCAGCACTACCTTAGATGTTTGCTTAACCTCTGCGCCCACTCGAAGCGCGCCAGTCAGTCATGAGCTTAACGCGTGTCTCCGTGGGGACAGCGCCATCTGGTGGTCACAATGCATATTAGAGAAGAAATGTGCTGCCTCTGTAGGGAGTTTGAATAGGCTGTTCCATCCCGTTCGAATTATCGGAAGGAAACCACTGGGTATGATTTAAGCAATCTGCGAAGCCGATGATTCATCGATCCTCGATTGACGGAGGCGCTCCAAACGTTGAGCAGGGCTTTTTCAGGTAGTGTAACTGACCCTCAGGTACGACCTATCTTACAGCACCTCTGGTACTCTTCCAATGGGCCTTTTGACAGGCCCATCCAACGGGGCAATGATCCGACAGGAGATCCAGGCCTTAGGACTTCCCAAACAGCCGGACGCCTATGACTTTTCTTAGTTTTTTGAAGACATTGCAGTGCAGTTGGTCGGGGCACTTCCAGTTCGGCCCTCACAGGTTTGGGATTTTGAATAGTTTCGGTCCCTGTGGGTGAATCCACTTTTGTCGTCAGCTTTAAGAAAAGCCTTACACCAGTGGTTTCAACATTGCTTACATCTGTCATAACCAGAAGGTTGTGCAGAACAGGTGAGGAGCAGAAGCGCGAGGGACAAGGTGTGTTTAGTGCCTATCGTGGCCTGTTTGATGAAATCCACACCCTGAAGCTAGTGCTAGAGCACCATTACACCTCCCAAAGACCAACGATCATCGTCTTCCTGGATAATTGCTGGGCCTCCGATTCAGCTTGTAGGTCTATACTATGGGGTAGTTTGTTTAAAAGTGGAGTGCCTGAGGAGCTTGTACCAGTTCTTAAATAGATGTATCGTCATATCGTCGGTGTATCAGGGCATACAGCCGAATTTTGCCTCATTTTGTCACCTCCAGTGAACTTCCGTAGGGCTTCCTATCTCCTATTTCTCTTCAGCTTTGCTACAGACGTTCTACGGAAAGCCCTGTATGGTCTTCAAAAAAGGGAGCTGAACTTTTCCCAGGGAACAGTTTTTGACCTGAAATACGCCAGTGACATGGCCCTCCTAAGCGACAGCGAACAGACAGTTCAACATGCAGTGGGCTTCCCGATGACTGAGGCATTCAGATATAGACTGCACCTCAATACCTTCTAAGTGCAAAGTACTTTTGAAAGATTGACAGGAGCCCGCACCGCGAAAGCCCTCTGTGGTGAGCAGCTCGAGTTAGCTGATGACTTCAAGTGAGTAAAAAGCTTGACGACAGCTTTACGGGGTCTTTAGGAAGAGATCAGTTCACGAATAAAGAGAGCTAGAGCGGATTTCGCAAGCCTTCTGCACCGGTGGCGTCCCCGTGACCTCAGGCTCTTTCTCAAGGGACGGCTGCACATCGCCGAGGCCCATAGTGTTTAACCGTAAAGTTGCAATACCTGGTCACTTCGTGCTGAGGATGCTCAGCATTTTTCCATGTTCGACTGTAGGTGTCTCTGGAGCCTTGCCCGCCTCTGGTGAGAACATTGGACGGGCAATAACAGGGTGCGCATTAGTCCGTTGGGCGCGAATAGCTGCCCTCCTAACGAAGCTGTTACTCCACACCGCCTAAGACTGCTCGACCATATTTTGCAAGTGCCTGTCCATCCTCCACCTTTCCATATTACTTAGCCTTTGCTGCGCAAGCCTAGAGAAAGCAATGCGGCGATCAGACCATGACTTGGTGGGGAGTTATGACGTAGCTATAGTGGCACTGGTTTTGGTTGGTGCTTCCCCCCTCTTTGGTTGGAGCACAGGGAATGTGGATTTGCTTAGGTCAGAGATGTCAAGGCACATGACCGAGAATAGAAACCATTATTGTGAATGCGGCGTGGTCTTCTTGCAGAACTCTGGATTCCCGCAATCATAAAAATGTCAACCCGTTGACCAAAGTGACAAAAAACATCAAAGTGTGTACGGAGAAATGCAAAAAGCCAGTTCCTCTTTCACTAATTCTCAGCTTTACTGTTCGGTACTCCTTCAGTTGTTTCGTAATTCTTGGCATCTTCATTGATCTCTAGCCGGTGTGTGTAAATATATGTATATGCATAAATATATAAATAGGTGCTACCCTTTTTGTGAAAAATCATTCAACATGCTCATCCTTTAGGGCGCCTTCTATAGTCCGGGAGTGTCCTTTACCGCCGCATGCAAGACATAGCACAAAGTGGCCAGCCGTAACAGTCCCTCACAATCTTGATTGTCTACACATGGCCATCTCGGCTTCTTCAAAGTGGCTAAGAAGGAGATGGTGATCCTCTAGGCATCAGGTGTAAGATTTATCTTTACGACCAGAGGCGGCCCGATGTGCCCTCTCTTGGCACTTCATTAGTTTAAGATAAAAAGGAGCCCATAATTGCACACAATACTCTAGGAGATATTGCACGATTAGCTTGTAAAATGGAACGACAATTTCTGGTTTCCAGCTTGGAAAGGTAGCACACCATCTAGCCAATACATAACTTGCCTTATTCGCAGCCATCTGACATTGTCTAGAGGGCTAAAATTCCTGCATAAAAACCATACTTAGGTCTTTGCCACCACAGACTTAGAAACTTTACACCCCAGGCTGCAAAACTCGTGAAGCTTTCCGGTGAAGTTTTACCTAAATTTAGGATAAAATGACTCATAAAACTCCGAGCAGCACGAACCTCAACTGAGCTTCACCTGAGTATCCCCTGGCCGTACTCTGAAAGTCCTCCGACCGTCACCTGAGTCTCCTCTTTGAAACAAAAAGTGGACATTCACGTGACGGTCAGGGGACATTCAGATGACGGTCACGGAAGCTTATTAAAAAGGAATCCTCTGATCCCACTAAATTTGGTACACTAAAGTCAACACCGAAATGCGCACATGCTAAATAGTATACTGGTAATCTACGGAATAGCCGAAGTTCATCGTAAGTACATAAGAGCGACCATCTTACAGCAAACTTGATCATAATTCCGCGTACAAGATCAAGCTTAATTGCTCCCCGGAGTTCAAATAAAATAAAGGTTTTACGGGGGGTAATTACATATTTTGCTATGGGTAAATCTTTTTACTCTGGGCTCGTCAGCGAACTATTTTCATCCAACCATGGGTCATTTTGGTGTACTTCGCAGTATCTGGAACAAAGGAAATAAGATACTTGTTGAATCGGTGCAGTGTGAAATGTCTTTATAATTTCCAGCTTTAGAAATCGGCTTATGAGTGGGTTTAGCAATACATGTATTAACGATGCTCAAGTCAAGAGTGACCTCAACACCGGTTTGGACGGCCACCTCCTGAAAAGGCGAATCAGTGCTAATAACCTCAGTTGGTCTGCACCTTTGAATCCAAAGTTGGATCTCTTCGTTCATAAAAAGTGTTGTAGCTCCGGGAAAATTGTGCTTCGTTGCTGCATCTATGAATACAGGATATGATAACGCAGAAAGGCTTGCTCACCAACAGTTATTCTACAGACCCTTGTTTTGGCAAATAATTGACGCCCGTGAACACCGCCCCAGTTCAACTTGTGCAAAAAAGCAATCGGAGAGCAGCGTATGCATTATCTGATGTACACAATCCCCAACTGTTCGCGTTCCCGTTGCAACAAGGAAGTGCAACCGGTAGTCAGGAAGTTATGAACAACTTAGGTTACCATTTGTTCGTAGAAAGTTTCGTCTTCCAGTTTTTCATTCAACCTCTTGAACTCCCGTGCTTTTCCCACGGGAATAGCGCACTGCGTGAACTGCACCGATGCACAGGCAACATGTTCAAATTTTCACAATTTAGGCTTGAAGCCCTCCATCGTTTTCTGCAGTTCCACAACACCAGTGGTAAGATCATTCACCGTAGCTGCAATTAATGAACGTAACATCTGAAGTTGGACACCCCAAAGTTTTTCCATAAGCAATATGTTCCGAAGCTCGATCTGTTGCATTTTTTACCCTCGTTATTGTTTCCGTTTTCCTAAATGTAAAAAGGTGCCTATCTATTTTAAACATGTACGTGCTGTACAAAGTGCCTTCGAGTGTCTCGAATAGGAGTTGATGTTGCTGATATAATGGACTGAGTTGTGACTTGGGATCTGGACAGGTCACCAAAATAGATAAATACGTACGTGGTGACTGCTGGACACCAAAGATAGCTGACATTAGCAGTTGCTTCCAGTTGACTCCGTTTCATTAGGAAACCGGGCTAACATGTCCACCAGTAGTACTTCATAGGGGGAACTGCTAGTATGATGAATGCCTTGGCGACTATTTCGAAAGCCAACGTCATTGCGTAACCTTTTTGTGGTTGATGGGAAAATGAGACGGCGCTAGATGCAATTGCCGCGTTGTGTGCATCTGTGACAGCTGTATAACCCAGAATGATGCTTAACCTGTTTAAGCACTGCCTTGTCTGAATGGTCTGTCACAACACTCCACAAACCAATTCTGCAATGAAGACCACTCCACGAATAATGATGCCAATTCCTGTATCGGGTCTTCCGAATATTGATGCACGTCGCTAGTTTTGGACATTCCACAATATAGACCAGCAATAAATACTCACAGCGTGGGGCCCAATAGGTGACACAATATTGGCCGCAACTGGTGCGATGAGCCACGAAACAAGCTCATACCGTCAATGTGCAACTGGATATAAACGCAGCAGTCGGCTGTAACGGGTCTACTGTACGTATCCACCGGCGCCAAAGTTTTTCTTTTGGATTCTCCTTGGCGTCTCCAGCCACGACCTCAGATCTAATGGCAAGTCAAGCTTTTACTGTCTCAGAGCTCGTAATAAAGTCCTCAAGTCGACCACCGATGATTTCATTTGTATAGCGGCTTGCCTCACAACATCTTTGGCCGAAGGAACAGCTGGAAAGTATAGATTTACTAATTCAGTTACCTTCTGTGAGGGTAGTTATCGTTTTGATCAGTGCTGTAAATTTCACTTCTCCATCTATCAATGATGATTCTGTTGCATACATTGCTGATCACCATGAAGGTTACTTTTCGTGAAGGTGGTCGCAGGCAAATAAATCGAATCCCACTTCTCTGGTATGCAAGTTTTATCCGCCCTCGCGTTCTCACAACTACCCACATTTAAAAATTCAGTGTGCATTACCTAACAGCGGCAGAGGTTGTAGCAGCTGCGACTTGTTGTTTCTCAACAGCTGCCGCTGAGACCTTCGGTTTTTCAGGACCGTCAATGTCATCCAATAAATCATCGGCCTCGTTGCTCGTTAGAACGGAACAGTTGCCTGGGAATTTGCAACGAACTTTATGGCAGCAAAATTTTTACACAATCATCCCATATGAGGGATAAGTTGAAATCACCCCCATTAACCATACGAACTGCGATCAGCTTCTTGCGCCTCCGTATTGTAGTTCTGGAACAGCCGCGCAATTTCGAGCCGATCTTTTTCATCTACAGATGAAGAGATAAATGAATATGAATGGGATTTACCCTCCGAAGAGCATTAGCAACTGACCAAACGCAGACCAATATTTAACAGCGTAGCCTGAGAGGCGACAACGAAAAACCACCGCCAAAAACTGGCCGCCATGATAGGAACGCATTAAAACAAACATAATATCCAAATTTATGAAACAAGGTAAAATGGACAGTAAATATCGAAATGTTTTTTTATCAGAGTTTTTCAACGTGGAATATTAGGTTCGGGATTCTCATGCATTCACGATTCCAGAGATTTCTGTATCTCAAGCCAGTGGGGACCAAGCTATTGAATATTCAGAAATGTGGCTTAACAGAGACTCTCCTTCGAAATGTTTTGCATTTACGACGGATTCTGCGGTTGGTATATAGGTTTCGATATATATATATATATATATATATATATATATATATATATATATATCTGCATATACATGTTTACATGCATACATACCCTTAGGCATTGAGATAGCCATTTTGTAGTATCATTTTTCGTGAAATTTATGGGACACTGAGTTTTGTACGCTACGTAACGTTGGTCATTCATCTTCAGGTTCTGGGAACCAGAAAACATTGTTAGGCCTAGAGGCAAGATGGAAGAGGCACTGGGGGCATATGAAAGTCCTCAACTGGAAGAAATGCCTCATTTAGGGCAAGGTCACACTATAACAGCACCAGCCTTTGCGGCCTGAATCGTGGTGAAAAGGCATGCGGAAGGAAGATTTTGTGTTGATAATTATTCACTTGATCTTATTGTGTAACAGGTACGGTTACTGCTGGTGTTCATGCTATCAAAGTAGAGCCACTACGGTTGTGCCTGTTTGGATTTCGTAAGTAGGGATTTACCCACTACCAACACATCAGAGTCGATCATATATACAGGTTAGTGCCTCCGTAAATTATTTATTATTTGTTATATATTTTTGGGTCAGTTGTGAGCGCGCTGGGCGTGCTGTTTGGGATTGCTGGTCCCGTTTGTGTTGGTAGTCACTGTTGATCAGGACTGCAAAACCAAGGTAAAGCTGAGCATGGTGGAGTCCCAAAGGTCGATTCGACTTGTTGGACTTCACTGGCCTGCACGGCAATATGACAATCGTAATCAAGAGCTCGCCCGACTGGGGTATTTAACGAAATGGAGTTGGAAACCCCTCAAGTAGTTTATGGTGTGATACAGTGCGACTTACTGTGAACACAGGAGATGATAGAAAAATCCTACAGAACGCATTGAGAACACAGCAACGCGGCGAACAAGCTCGTTTTCAGTTATCCGTACTCACACCAGTGCGTAACATTAGGTATGACCCAAAAAAATGAAAGGGGAATGATCATCCAAATCTATCTATGTGCATGTGAAACTGAGCACAGTGAAGAATGTTCGAGCCGTTGCGCATGTGTTTGGGAACAAGGAGTGGGCCATGGAAGTTTAAGTGCTTGCACAAATTGTTTCTGAGCACGCAAAGGAGGATTTTAGAGTCGAATATTCACTGCTTTTATTGTGGTTAAGGTGCGACACTTGACAAGTCTTGATTGCTTGCCTCGGACTTTGCAAATGGTCTGAAAAGCGTTTACCTCAAGTACTGAATGGTTTGGCCCAACAAGGTGTGAACACATTGCACTCGCCATTGTCTCATTCGCTCCGTTGTTCAACAAAGCTGGGTGGTGTTCATGAACATGTCCGGATAAGCGCTGGGTCGTCCGGCCAACGAACCTGGTTCCACGGAAACGGGTAAAAAAATACACACAATGATACTGCAGAATCGGGCACACTATCCATCAGTCGAAAACACACGATCGGTTTGTAATTGTGCAGCGTGGAATGTTCTACTGACTGATCCTGTTAGTCTTCGTTGAATAACTTCAGTTTCCGTATCTCCTTTCGAGCGGTAAAAGGAAATATACTTGCTTCTTTTTAACTGCTGTCTGTCTTGGACCATCTTCATGTCGTTGCGTCGTCTTGTCAATGAACCGTCCAGGATAATCATTTTTAAGAAAACACTCCCCAGAAAACAAAGTTCATTTTCTATTGTGTCTTCCAGGAAGATTTTCCCTTCTCTAATAATCAAGCAGCGTACTAGATTTATTTTCACTTTAAGTGGCACGAAACTGTAAGAATGAATGTATTGATCGTTTGAAGTTGCTTTCCTAGGCACTGATAACTGAAGGGAACCATCAGTTTGAAGGCTTACGCAAACATCTAAGTACGGTATACTGTTTTTCTTTTCTTGTTCCAAAGTGAATTGAATGTTTTTGGATGGGCTGTGTTAAATCTGTTAAATAGTACATTTGGATCAACTTTGGTATCTACTACACAGGATATCGTCCACACACCGCTAGTGTAAAGTTCACCCTTTGATTGTTGATCTGAGCTGAGAATTTTAAAGTTTTACCATGAAAATATCAGCAAATAATGGTCCCACAGGTGACCCCATTGCGACCTCGTCCTTCTGACAATATATTTCACTGTCAAACTGAAACTGGATATTATGAGTGCAGACAAATAGTAACTGTTTTGGTTCATCCAACGAGATGCCCGGATCGGTACTGTTCTCCTGCATTTATTCACACGGGTGGTTGATCGATTAGGTGATGGGGACATTGGTGAAGAATGGGGTGACATCTGGCGAGATCGTTTGCTTGCCTTCCTAATCTAGATCTCTCACAGTCTATATATAGTTAAATGTGTCTCGTAGGATGCGTCTGGAAATCATGACTCTTACTGATTCTAACAATGTAGCCAACCATTTCGCTATTGTGTGATAAGGCGAGTTGCACACATCCAAAATTGGTCTCAAGGAGACACCTTCTTTGTGTACATTCGGTAGGCTGTACAAACTGGGAATCGTTGTCCCAACTGATCGTTTTATTTCAAAGGTAACCGCATCGACCGTACCTTTCTGTTTCAATGATTTTACTCCCGTGGAAATGGACTTTCCTATCTGAATCGTCCGGTTCTTTTCAGTTGGGGTCCTTGTAAACTTGGAACCATCATTCAATATCGTCTTCATTTTTATATGTAATCCAGTGTATTAAAGATTACAACACCCGCTCCTTCATCTGGTCTTGAAAACATCATTTTTCTGTTAGCTTGTAATTATTTCAGACGGCTCAGGAGCCCTAACGGTAATAATCATTTCGTCGAAGGCGTGTTTTCGCTGTATTATAAAATACTTTCACAGGTAGGGATTTGAGCTTCTCTAACTCCTGTGAGGAGGACGGAACGACACCGAATAGTTGATCAAATAGGCTCCCAAATTCTACCTTTCTTTTCCAATTGTTCCGTTTTATTGGTTGGACAGCAAAATTTTGATCCTACCGGCAGCATCTCAAGTAATGTCTTTTTTGGACTTACAGATGATAAGTTATGGACAACTCTTTTCAGATCTGAAGGGAACTCACCATCCGAATTGCTCGAGTTGGCGCGTTATCGTGGTTTGGCACACACCCGCTCTACGTGCCTGTCAACTATCGACTGAACTTATTCTTTTCTTCTGGGGTCAGCTGGTCGAGCACTTGACTCGACCTCACAAAATGGCGCCCCATTTCTGGCACGCGACTTGATGTGGTATATCTTGCGTTAAACGCTTTGAGACGTAATGATGCAATGGGGATGTTGATCCGATTTCTTCCCGAAATAGTTCGATATTGTTTGGGATATTCAGCATTAGATAAGCATATGTATTGATATGGGTAGGAAAAACTGGAAACGAGCTTGTTCATCAAGATGTTTTGTTCTCAAAATATTAGAAATAACAAATCTTGAGAGTGATTTCCCAAGGCCAAGTCAGTTCCAGACCCAAACTGAATGACACAAGCAACACAATACCCAACAGCTTTGGGAAAACTTTGGGCTAAAGTTGAGCTAAAATGACTCGTGACATGTGCCTTGGAAGATTGCACAGAAGTTCATGGAATTTTCCAGGAAATGTAATGATAAACGTACCGTATTATTTATCAACGTATGTGCATTACAAAAAATGGCCTATTTTGTTTCGCAGGTTTTCAGTATACTGTAATTATAATAAACTCTGACTTTCACAAACAAAGTTTATTTTATCAGTGGTAAGTTAGTGGTCTCAATCGATAGGATAGATAATAGGCAAACAGGCTGAGAAACAGGCAGTTAGGGCGGATAAGGAGAAGAAAGAGTACTCATTTTCAGAGATTTTTTCAACCTTGGGCTAGTCCAACGAGCTCCCAGTTGGGCGCAGGTAGCGTTTCTCCCCAACGTCAGCCCATTGTGGCTTACAGCGCGCCCAATTTGGGGTGCGTTAGGCGTGCTGTTTGCTGGTGAGACAGCGCCAACAACGGGGAATCACTCTCTATCCGTCACAGTAAAAATGTATAAAATGTGTCACTCTGAATTAATTTTCGAGATAGTCAACAAGAATACCGAGCCTAGCGGTGAAGGAGAGTAGTTTGACACTGCATGATTTTAATACACGGCCAACATCCGCGAACAGATTCAACAGTCAGTACTTCACACCTGGCGAGATCAATGGGTGAATCCCACCGAACCGCCCATCTGTGAACGTCCTCTGGATACTGTACTTAACTACTTGACTCTAGCTCTGCATGGTTTGCAAAGATGAGGCACGGGTTGTCCATTTCCCTCACAAGGAACAGCAAGTATAGTGTACTGGCCCCTGTAGCACTCCGCTTGCAACCTTTTCCAGTGGCTATACATAATTGCTAACATTTGCTTTCAGATTACTGACAAACTTTGTGAACTAAAAAGACCTTGCATCGTTCCGAGTGAGAATATTCAGAGACTTCATTCAACGAACAAATGGAGTATGAAATTTGGAGTACAAAAACGGACAGCTTCCGGAGGATTGAACCAAGCAAATAATTATACGAAATTCTGCTCAGCTGTTCAGTTGTGAATCATAGCAGTTCGAAAATAGCTGCGCCCTCGAAGGCGTAAATTTTAGGGACTTGTTTCCGAATGTAAAGTATGTGTTGGATCTGGAGTAAGCGTGTTATTAATGCTCTCATAGTCACTGCTGTCCCGAGATTGTAACGGTAAATCAGTACGTTGTGTGAAATGCCCAAGCAGACTGTAAGTTTGGATAGACCTTACTTGGCGGTTTCCTTAGTAAACTCGTGCTTCGGTCCTTTGTACTGCGTGGACCACCTGCACGTTACTCTAATGCTCAGCACTGTACGAATATGTTAACGAGAACAGTATTCTCCACGCCCCATGAGAACGAGAAGGCGATTGGGAGAGATAGTGGTTGGCGTATATTTTAGGAGTGCGCGTAAGAGTGTGCGCAAGAGCAACGGTCAAATGGCAACCGCGCTTGGCAGTCAGCGTTTAGTTAAACAATAAACGTGGTAAAAGTACGAATGAAGATGGCAACCGCTACAGGGGCCTCCTCTTAGAAGTCCGACGGAGTTAGGCTTCGATCGTGATGGCTGGCCGGAGGTATTGGCTGTCCAGGAACTCCTCGTAGCATGTCCGTTATATTGTTGGTGACGTCGAACGACTGCTAATGAGTTTCACGGTGCTTGCACTCTCGAGGTCCGATGTGCGTTGGTCCAATTGTGTTTTAGCGCCCACGGGTCTCATACGCATGCGAGCCGGAAGATCCCGCGTCAGGTCCATCCAAAAGGGCGTCCAGGTTTCGTCCCCAGTACCAGGCTGACCAATCGTTCCGTCATCCAATGAGTGGTTGGCTCCTTGGACGTGCACGGGAGTCAGCGAGGCTAGGGATGAAGCCAATGTGACTGTGTAGATCCGTCTGAGAGAGGGCAAGGTAAACTGGAACTAAATAGCGCCTGAGGGCGCCGGCGGATGTTGGACCGTAATACCAACACGCGAACGATGTTCGGTGTTGTTGTAGTCGCTAGGGGACCAAAAGGAAATGAAATCATAACAACGGATTGTAATTTCACGGATCTGTTGATTGGTAAATCCATGTCGAACTTCCCAACTTATTGCTAACAGTCGGTTGTAAAAATCGTCACGAAATCGGCGAAGCGGACGGGATTTCGTAGTTGGCGACCGCGACGGCTACTTCGCGTTGCGGGTACGGTTGGAGAATCTGATGGACTAGCTGCCGATTCCTCACTGGGCGTAATTGGGGGTGGTTCGAGTGGTAACTCGCTCCATGCGGGTGACTGAGCGGCTTGAGTGGGTGTAAATTGGCCGAGCGGCTTGCACTCCATGAAGGCAGGCTTGAGACGGTCGATAGATACTGTGTCGTGTCGTCCGTTGATATCTATGACAAATGTCTTTGCCCTACGTTGTATCACCCGAAACGGGCCAGTGTATGGCGCTTGTAGTGGTGATCGAATGCCATCGACGCGAAGGAATACGTGAGTAGCGGTTCCTAACGCAGTTGGGACATAACTTGTAGACTGTTGTTCACGCGGCGGACTGGCTTTGAAAACTCGCATGTGCTGCGTAAGGCCCTGGGCATAGTCACCGTAGTCGAAAGTCACGGTTGACGAGGGGGCTACCAACTCCCCAGACAGACGAAGTGTACAGCCATATACTAGTACGGCCGGTGTTGTGTGTAACTCCTCCTTAAAGGTACTACGAAGGCTTAAGAGTGCTAATGGTAGTGTTTCACTCCAAAGGGGGTTACCGTCTGCTCGAAGGGCGACTTTTAATTGCCGGTGGAAACTCTCAACCATACCATTGGCCTGAGGGTGGTAAGCTGTCGTCTTAACGTGTTGGCAACCGAGCGTAGCGAGCAGGCTACCGAAAGAGCCGCCAAAGTGTGGACCGTGATCGGTGGTCACTATTGCCGGGCAACCGAAATGACTAACCCAACCGGTCAGAAAACCTTTCGCGGCCTCTTCCGACGTGGGACGAGGGATAGGGATGGCCTGCGGCCAGCGAGTAAAACGATCCACGCATGTGAGTATGTAAATGTAGCCAAGTGAAGGTGGGAGTGGTCCTACGAGGTCGACGTGCACATGATGAAAACGTGTTTCGGGTTCTGGGAACATGGCTAACGCCGCCTTAGTATGCCTATGGGTCTTACCACGTTGACACTGCAGGCAAGCACTAGCCCATTGACGGACATCCCGTTTGACATTGTGCCAAACAAAACGCTCAGTTATCAGTTTCACCGAGGCAGTCACACCCGGATGAGCCAGATTATGGAGTGTCAGGAACGTAGGATAACGGTGGGCAGCAGGAACTACTGGCCTAGGGCGACCTTGCGACACATAGCACACGATGGTATTCTGGGAAGCTGGGATAGGCACTGTGGTTAAACTCAAAGAACCGTTTTGTCGAAGTTGTTCGATGTCAGGGTCCATAGTTTGAGCCTGTGCCATTGCGTCCAAGTTGATGTTAGGCGTTTGTGACAGACTTAGTTGATGTACGCGTGATAAGGCGTCTGCGACGGGATTAAGTACCCCAGAGACGTGTCGTATGTCCACAGTAAACTGTGAGACAAAGTCTAAGTGGCGAATCTCGCGTGGTGAGTATCGATCAGAAGCTGACTTCAGTGCGTAAACCAAAGGCTTGGTGTCTGTAAACACCGTGAACGAACGGCCTCCGGGTGCATGTCGAAAATGACGGATTCCCAAGTAGATGGCCAATAACTCTCTACCGAATGTGCTGTACCTTGATTCCGCGGGTTGTAGGCGCTTGGAGAGGAACGCTAAAGGTTGCCAAGAATCATTTACGAACTGCTGCAGTACTGCTCCAACCGCTGTGTCCGAGGCATCCGTCACTACCGAAATAGGAGCCAAAGGGTTGGGGTGTGTAAGGAGTGCTGTGTTGGCGACAGCATCTTTGACCAAGGCAAACGCGGCTTGTGCCGTGTCGGGAAACACGAACTTCCGCTTACCTCCGCGCAACAGGTCGGTGAGGAGTTGCACCATTTCCGCACAGTGAGGAATAAATCGGCGGTAGAAATTCACCAGGCCGGCAAACTGACGCAACTGGCGAAAAGATTGGGGTTCAGGGTAGTCGCGAATAGCGGAAACTTCATCTGACAGAGGGCGAATACCCGAGGATGAAATAGAATGTCCTATGAAAGTGATATCAGACCGGCCTAATTCACATTTCGCGATATTGATCGTAACGCCATGCTGGCTAAGGCGTTCGAAAAGTGCCCGCAAGTGTGCGGCGTGCTCTTGCTCTGAAGAACTAGCCACCAAAATATCATCCAGGTATACGTAGACATTTTCCAAACCACGAGTTGCCTCGTGCATGAACCGTTGAAAGGTTTGGGCTGCATTGCTGAGTTCAAACGGCATTCGCAGAAACTCGAACAGCCCGAAAGTCGTAGTGAAGGCAGTTTTAGGGATATCGGCCTGTGCCACCGGGATCTGGTTTTACGCACGAACTCAATCGATACGGCTGAAGACGGAGCAACCTGATAAAGACAAAGTAAGTTCCTGCATAAGGGGAATCGGGTATAGGTCAGGGACGGTGACTTTGTTAAGCGCTCTGTAATCACCACAGGGTCGCCAGTCGCCACTAGACTTAGGGACCATATGAAGAGGGGAAGCCCAAGGGCCACTAGAAGGGCGTATTATACCCAGTTCTAGCATATGTTCGAATTCAGCCTGTGCAACACGAAGCTTGTCTGGTGCTAACCGACGCGGCCTACTGAACACTAAGGATCCCTTAGTATCGATATGGCGAGTGACACTGGTGGTCACTGCTGGGAGAGGCCCGGCCTGCCGAAACATGGCTGGGTAGGCGGCGATGAGTTTGCTATAAGGTTGGTGTGCCGGTGGTTGGACGTAAAAGGGCGTGACGTGATTCACTCGCGAATTACAACCCTCAACAGCGAGAGTGGTCTGACGACCTACCACCCTGCAACGCCGTGCATCAACTAGCAAGTCAAAGTGTTGCAGGAAGTCAATGCCCAGAATTGGGTACGGAACGTCGGCGATGATGAATACCCAAAGAAAATTACGCTTCAAACCCAAGTTTAAGGTGAGCGACCGCTGGCCAAACGTTGGGATGGCCGTGCCATTGGCAGAGCGTAGTGTTTACGCCTACGGTGTGCTATTGTCGCCTTTCGCTCGGGGGAGGACGCTCACTTCGGCACCGGTATCTACAAGGAATAGGTTATTTGGAATGATGTCCCTTACGTTCAAAAGACGACTATTGGTGTGATACCCGGCTTCGTGGGTCGCCACCACGGGCCGGGGGTTTAGTTTCCCTGATGGGCACCGGGAAGAGCACACCCTGGTTCGCATCGTTTGGCTCCCTCACCGAAGCGACTGTGGTATTTACAACAAACTTCTTTTGAAGAGCCAAAACGTCATCGCAATGACGGACTATGGAGCCTTGGTGGGCATGCGCGGTGCCGCTCCTGTGACCCACTTCTTACTGCTAGGCGTTTTAGGCTCGCGTCAGTTCTAGACAAAACTGACGCGAGTTCGTTAGATGTTGGCAAGGCAGGCACCGTTGTGACGGAGGACCTGGTAACTGCAGCTGCAACGGGGTTGTATCGTGAAATAATGTCATCAGCTATTGCTGCAGTTTCCTCCAGCGAGCATTTGCGCGTGGCACTTAGTAAAACTGGACTGTTGTGCGGCAAACACTGCAGCCAAAGTTCCCTTAAGAGCGGGTCTTCGCCTATTGTCGGTCCTCTCAAGCGCTGCATCTCACGCAGCGGTTCGGAGGGCTTCCTGCCTCCAAGCTTAACGTTTTGAAGATGTTGCACACGTTGGTCCTGCTTCATGGTCGTGCGGGCAATGATGGCCTCCTTTAAGGCCTCACTGTAACAGCCGGTCGTGGAAAATCCCCCTTTTTCCCTCGCGATTCAGTGTTTTTTCCCAACATCACTCATTTCCATACACTATTGACTTGTCTTTACGAACTGGTTGTTTTTCTGGACCAATTGTTGTTTAATCGCGCCCAGAGCGCTATTTTGGCACATCCTTGTTCAGGACCTGCGTGACGCACGTGCTGTCTGCTCACACGCTGCTATTCGGTTTCTCGTTGTTGAGACTTTGTGATCGTATTATTGAGGTTTGTATATTGTTTACGTCATTGTTTATTTTAATAATCTAGTATCGTAGAATTATCACGGATAATCGCCTTCTGATTTCGGGATCCGTTGCGAATTTGGCTACGCATTGCTCAAACGTTCGTAACAATACTCAATAGATCTATTTGGAACGAGGAAAATTCACGCAAAATGCCAAGGAAAGGATCAAAGGCAGTCGAACCCGGACAGGAAGTAATACGGCAAGTCTCTGGGGAGGTTTTGGGTACTTATGATTCTTTAGCTAATGCTAGATCGCCTAGTCCTGTCAGTGCTAGCTCATGTGTTATTGAAAGGAATATTGATCGTAAGGACGTTGATTTATATAAGCTGAGAATAATAGAACTAGAGCAACAGTTACTTTCGGCTAGACTACAGGCGCATGAAGCAGAGAAGTGTACACAGAAACAGCGAGAGTATAGGACCAGTGACTTCGACACTTCCGATAGGTAAGAGTGCAATAAGGTAGGGAACCCCACGCAGGTCGCCGACTACAAACCACCATCGATCGATCTGCCTAGAGTGGAGTTAACGGTTTTCGACGGGCGAGCTGAGCAATATTGCAAGTTTGTCAAGCAGTTCGAGACGTTCGTTGAAAACAAGGTAAACGACCCTGGGCAAAGGCTTCTTTACCTTACTCACTACTGCCGAGGCCGAGCGCGAGAAGCTATCGACGGATGCACCATGCTCGATCCAGAACAAGGCTACACAAGGGCAAGAAAGATTCTGAGGGACTTGTTTGGCCAACCTTTCAAAGTAGCCCGTAACCTAATAGAGGGCGTGATGGCAGAGGCAAAGAAAACCAAGGGCGACGTCTACACCATGGCCGACCTGGTGATCAAGATGCAGAACTGCTCAATAGCCCTCGACCATTTAGGTTACAGAGCTGACCTAGACGCCATGCACACTTTGAAGGCATAGTCCGTCACCTCTCTCCCGAACTACAGGGTCGGTGGGCGGAAGAAGCTGAACGGATAAGCCGAGGCGACAGAGAAGCCAACTTCGAAGACCTGACTGAATACTTAGACAGGCAAACGAAGATAGCTGACAGCAGATTCGGCCGACTTATCCGGGACAGCAACCGAGCAAACAAGCCCGGTACTAGCCAAGTCCAAACCCCTGTACGGGAACATCCA
Organism: Fasciola hepatica; assembly: GCA_948099385.1. Lineage (NCBI taxonomy): Eukaryota > Metazoa > Platyhelminthes > Trematoda > Plagiorchiida > Fasciolidae > Fasciola > Fasciola hepatica. The sequence goes on along the minus strand of CANUEZ040000043.1, from coordinate 29,759,219 downwards.
AAGTACCAGCCTTGGACCAACACACACGTCATTTCACGAGATGCTACGGCGAAACCAAATTGCAGATCCTGTGGTACTAGCCATGGCCTACCAGAATGCCCCAAGTTCGGCAATGCCACAGTAGACGAACGGTGGGGAATGGCGAGGATGGCAGGAGCATGTTTCATCTGTCTCAACACCACGCACCGGGCAGCAGCCTGTAGAACAAGGAATCGATGTGGTTACGAGGGCTGCACGGGCAGACACCATCGGCTGCTGCATCAGGCGAGAATAACCATATCCGAGGCGAGTGCCAAGCCCAGCGTGATTTGCTCAACTTCACAATCTGCCAGTAAACCGGTACGTTTAGGCGTAGTGGCCGTGGGAGTAGTGACTCCGACTGGGATAGCCAAGGCGTTGGCTTTCGTTGATAGTGGATCCGACACCACTTTAGTGAAAGAGCGGTTTGCCGACAAACACCAACTGGCTAAAGGTGCGACGTCGTTAGCAGTGAGCACGGTGGGCGGAACACAGGTAATGACTGCCGGTAGATTAAGGCTGCAACTCATCTCTCTAGACACTAACGAGGAAATTGAACCAACGGAGGCATTCACGTTAGCGGATCTCCCCATGCGAGCACCAAGGTCGGTGAACGCAATCTTGACTCGATGGCCCCACCTGCAGGATGTAACCGTTGTAGACTGGGAAGATGATGAGGTGGATCTCCTCATCGGATGCGACGTGCCAGAGGCGCATTGGGTGCTTGACCAAAGAGTGGGCGACCGCCAGGCACCTTATGCCGTACGCACGGCTCTGGGATGGATGTTATACGGTCCAGTAGGGGTACGCGGTTCCGTGAATTACTTATCCGCCGAAACGGACCGCATAGAGTATCATCTGCAACGGCTTTATGAAAAGGAGTTTCATGACATTGGGGACGAAAGACCGACGTTGTCTCAAGAGGATCACTTCGCTCTACAAACGGTGCGGCAAGGCTCTAGAGGCCTCAAAAAACAGTTCGAGGTTCCCCTCCCATGGCGCACACCGGTCGACCCGTGGACTGACAACAGAAATTATGTTCTCCAACGATTACTACGACTAAAAGAACGCTTCATTCGAGACCAGAATCTGTGGGAACGATACGCGGATTTGATGAAGCGAAACGAGGACCTCGGTTACGTTGAAAGGGTGCCTGTTAACACCGACAGCAAAAGGGGTATCTGGTATCTGCCTCACCATCCGGTTATCAACCCCAAGAAACCCAATAAACTGCGCGTGGTTTTCGACTGTGCGGCCAAGTTCCAGGGCAAGTCGTTAAACGATCGCCTACTACAGGGGCCTGACTGGACCACACCACTGATCGATGTTCTGTGCCGTTTCAGAGTGGGTAAAGTGGCTTTGTCTGCTGACATTAGGGAAATGTTCCATCAGGTGAAGATTCCGGTAGGAGAACGAGATGCTTTGCGTTTCCTGTGGTGGGAAGGGAGCGACCGGGACAATGCAGTGGTGAATTATAGAATGACCGTCCACCCCTTCGGAGCCATATCGTCACCATTTTGTGCCAACTACGCCCTCCGAGAATCAGCGAACAAACATGGCGATCTGGTACATCGGACGGTGGTAGAAAGCGTCAGCAGGAACTTCTACGTCGACGACTACCTTGGGTCATTCGATGATGTGGAATCAGCTCTAGAGCAGTTCAGGGGTCTGACGAGATTGCTGGAAGAGGGTGGCTTCCATCTAACTAAATGGATGTCGAACGCTTCGGAAGTGCTGAAGGTCATCCCGTATCACGAAAAGGTCGAAAGGGTAAGAGATTTGGACGGCTCTCCACTTCCTATCGAGCGCACTTTAGGAATACAATGGGACGCGGAAACGGACGATTTTGTTTTCGAACTGAACGTTCCCGAGCTGCCAATAACCCGTCGTGGCATACTATCTGCCGTCTCAAGTTTGTTCGACCCGCTCGGTTTCGTCTCACCATGGCTGCTACCCGGAAAGATCTTGCTGCAGCGGCTGTGCCGTAAGAAAGTTGATTGGGACCAGTCACTGGACCGAGGGGACCGGCTGGACTGGGAGGAATTTTTGAACACCTTGAAGAAATTAGGGGACGTAAGAATACCACGATGTTTGACCCCTGGCCATACGACACGGACTGGAGAACTACATGCCTTTTCCGATGCATCCGAAGTCGGTTATGGAGCTGTGGTTTACGGACGATGGTGCGCAGGAGATGGACAATATACCATGAGGATCCTGTTCGCCAAAGCCCGCGTTGCTCCACTGAAGTCGGTCTCAATCCCACGCCTTGAACTCAGCGCAGCCGTGTTGGCAGTCAGGGTGGTGCAAGCTGTGAAGAGATGTTTCGATCTCTACATTTGGTCGGTGAGCTTCTGGATGGATTCAACGATAGTACTTTACTACATTAACAACGTACGGAGCCGGTTTAGTACTTTCGTTGCTAACCGGCTCACGATTATCCACGATGAATCGGCCACGCACCAGTGGAGTCATGTCAGGTCTGGCGATAATCCGGCCGACCTGTGCTCCCGAGGTGCGAACAACTTCAGGCAACTGGACACGTGGACGAGAGGGCCGAACTTCCTGCAATTGCCCAAACAGGACTGGCCCGTGTTCGAATTAAAACCCCCTACGGAATTGGAACTGGAGATCAAAGGCGTAGTGATAGCAACCAACGTCGTCGAAGCGTCGCCCATTTTATCGCGACTGGTCAGGTTTTCTTCCTGGATGAAGACGCTTCGTTCGCTAATTTGGTTAACCAGGTTCAAGATAAGTTTACTAGTCATGAAAGGGCTACGGCCCTCAGGTCGGATACCGGTCGGCCCGATAGGTCCCGATGAGCTACAAGCGGCAGAGTACGATATTTTCAGAATGATACAACGCGAGGCTTTCGCCCAAGAACTCAAGAGGGCGGAAGAAGTGGGGCTGACCAATGAAGACATGCCATCTCCAAGAGGCGAGCTGAAGCGTTTAAACCCCAAAATCATCAACGGACTGCTGCGGGTGGATGGTAGGCTGACCAACGCCCACCTGAACTTCGACACAAAGTATCCTATACTGCTGCCAGCGAGACAACCCGTAGTAGAGCTAATGATTCAACACGTCCACGCCATTGAGGGACATGCCGGGGAAAGTCACGTGACGAGCGTCATCCGAAAGCGTCTTTGGTTGTTGAAAGGACGAGAGACTGTAAAACGCGTGATCCGACGGTGTGTGCAATGCAGGAGACGCAATGCCACAGCAGGCAAACAACTCATGGCCCCGCTACCAGAATGCAGGGTAACTACGGGCTGGTGGCCGTTCAGTGACACCGGGTTGGACTATTTCGGGCCCTTGTGGGTCAAGTGCGGGAAAAGATTAGAAAAGCGATACGGATGTATCATGACGTGCATGAAATCACGTGCGGTGCACCTAGAAGTCGCACATTCGATGACGACCGATTCGTTTCTACGGGCCTTGCAAAGATTTATCAACCGAAGAGGCGTACCGGCCGATATATACTCAGATAATGGATCGAACTTTGTGGGCGCTCAACGGGAATTGCAGCGTTGGCACAAGAACATAAACAGGGACGAACTGCAGAACCGAACCGTGGCCTACGGCATACGCTGGCATTTCAACCCCCCACAGGCCAGTCACCGAGGCGGCATATGGGAACGCATGATCCGGTCCGCCAGACGGATATTGCTGTCAATCATGGAGCAGCAGCCGCCCGACGACGAGACCCTGAACACCGTCATGACTGAGGTGGAGCGAATCCTGAACAACCGCCCCCTGGTTCCAGTATTGAACGGCGACCCCACCCACCTGGCGCTCACCCCAAACGACTTATTGACGCTAAGGTCGAACGAGGGTTTCCAAGGGCCGGTAAACCTTCGTGGGAGCTACCTCCACGGGTGGAAGCAAGCGAATTATCTGGCCAAGGTCTTCTGGAGGCGATGGCTACGGGAGTACCTACTGGCTTTGCAGACTCGACAGAAGTGGATGGCCAAAACAAGACCATTCAAAGTTGGGGACGTGGTTATGATCGCCGACGAACGCGCACATTTCAGCGCTTGGTCTTTGGGAGTAGTTACGGAAACCATCAAAAGCACCGACGAAATGATAAGAACGGTGAAGGTGAAGACAGCTAACGGAGTGCTCATTCGTGACATACGCAGTATTAACCTACTCGAGAGCGAAGACGGAGGAGCTGATAACCCTGTGGCCTAGTAAACCTTTTTCACACCAGTAATCGAGGTGGATAAAGAAACACCATATATACCACACAATCTCCGTCAAACACGTTAAGGTGCTCGCGGTCCCTTCGTTGACATTACAGAAGGTTCTTTCCGATATGTGGTGATGAGTGCGATTCCATTATACATCCCGATACATACACACATGCACGACGCACTCTACATCCCGTAAACCCATCATACATGTGACAGTGTTCTTTGTTCGCCTTTTGTTGACGCTACCGAATGCCCCTTGCACATGTGGAAGTAGTGGAGCTCAGGTCACACATGCATGCTACATTTACTCGTTTTCTTGCCACGCGGTCTTTTGTTGACATTGCAGAAAGTCCTCCTTTGATGTGTAGTCATAACTGTGATTTCATTGTAACCCCGGCACACACACACACACACACGCACGCACACACACACACACTCAAGCGCGTACACCCAGGACCGGACGGCCCCGTACGAGGACAACGTCTATGTGACCATTCACGCCCGCCATCGGTCATTTGGTCTTGTGGAAGATTTAGACTAGCCTCACGTCTATGTAGCCAATGGGTTAGGTGCGACCAGTAGTAGAACGTCGACGACGAGCATTAGACGCGCGCACTGACAGCAGGGCCTAGGCAGGTAGGAAGAATCAGTACCTTTATACCGAACCTTTGACTCTGCTAAGGATCCAGGAGGATTTTGGTGGGCGGTGTAACAGCCGGTCGTGGAAAATCCCCCTTTTTCCCTCGCGATTCAGTGTTTTTTCCCAACATCACTCATTTCCATACACTATTGACTTGTCTTTACGAACTGGTTGTTTTTCTGGACCAATTGTTGTTTAATCGCGCCCAGAGCGCTATTTTGGCACATCCTTGTTCAGGACCTGCGTGACGCACGTGCTGTCTGCTCACACGCTGCTATTCGGTTTCTCGTTGTTGAGACTTTGTGATCGTATTATTGAGGTTTGTATATTGTTTACGTCATTGTTTATTTTAATAATCTAGTATCGTGGAATTATCACGGATAATCGCCTTCTGATTTCGGGATCCGTTGCGAATTTGGCTACGCATTGCTCAAACGTTCGTAACACTCACAGCTTCGGGAAGAGATTATTACGTCCCTTACTTGCATTGTGACCTCCGGCGGGAGGTGGCCTGCTACCCAACTGGAACGGCTGGCGTCACTGGTTATTCGGCAGTTTTCGAGTTCTAACTCGACCAGCATGAACCAGAGTTCTGGATCGGCAGGCGTGAATGCCGGTATGTGCAGCGTGATCGCCCCAACGGTGGGGTCTGAGCAGGGTTTCCGTTCGGCAGACGTAGCGATTACTTTATAGAATACAGACGGGAAAAGAAATCAACGACCAATGGCGCACTAGTCTTCGCGAAAAAAATCACGACGAACTAGACACACAAAATATGTATGGACAAAAAAATTATTTGGTAAACCGACCGAAACAATAAAACACACAAAAACGTATGCAGGCGGGACCTTGAACGGTAGAAAACAAGGAAACTCACGTGACCTGGGGATCAAGTCGGGCTCACCAATTGTAAGGTTGGTTAGACCTCACTTCGCGGTTTCCTTAGTAAACTCGTGCTTCGGTCCTTTGTACTGCGTGGACCACCTGCACGTTACTCTAATGCTCAGCACTGTACGAATATGTTAACGAGAACAGTATTCTCCACGCCCCATGAGAACGAGAAGGCGATTGGGAGAGATAGTGGTTGGCGTATATTTTAGGAGTGCGCGTAAGAGTGTGCGCAAGAGCAACGGTCAAATGGCAACCGCGCTTGGCAGTCAGCGTTTAGTTAAACAATAAACGTGGTAAAAGTACGAATGAAGATGGCAACCGCTACAAGCCTACTTTCCCCACCCACGTGACTCTAACCAGCTCGTTGCCCGGTCCTTCCCAACCAATCCAACCTACAACTTTTCCCTTCCTTTCACATGGCGAACCGGTTGCCTTGCCTCGGTCCACCTACCGTCCTCCTGTGTGCGCACTTTTACAGTGAACCGATTTTCCGTTGCGGTTAATCCAGGGGCCTACGACCTTCAAGTATTGTGCGTCATGAGTGCCCGACCATGAATGTCATGCTTGCATCCGTTCTTCATTCGCTTTCTCACTCCCGCCGCATGAAGGACCTTCGTATTTTCCATCTAAGATACAGATCACGCCTCGCCTGCGTGATGGTTTAGGTCAAGCATGAGTGTGGTTCTTGTAATCCTCGTCTGAACCAATTTCATGGTCATAACAGTCCTCCATCTCATGTACGCTTAACACTCTCCCCCTGATTAGTCGATTGTTCTTCCTATAAAAGATGGATTTCACCCTATCCCAATGACTCGGCTCCGTATTGCTAGGCACAAGTTCCCCGACAGACCTTTCCGAAGACTTGAGGTATATTCTCGGCCCCCTGTAACTGGATTGCCCCACAAACTGATGTGCGCTGCTTGTAATTCTAATGATTGCTCTCTGAAGTACATGTAGTTCACCCACTCGCCCTGTTCGATTTGTGTTTCGGGTTCGTGTTCTGCGAGTTATTCATTCACTGGATAGCGGTTCAGTTACAAGATGGAAATATGGATAAATCCGTTTTTAGTACTCCCGATGTCAGGTAGTAGCTAGGTCACGAGAACGACCTAAGAAACGGGAAACAAGCCAAAAGTTTCAGAGGCTTCCGAAAGATGGTAAAAGTCAGTGGATACGTGAATGTCGGTTTGTATAAAATCATTGCCAATTGGCGTTGTGTGGCCAATCCACGTGTCACTGGCATTCTTACGTGACTCATTCCAGAGACTGTTGGCAGCCATATTGGTGTTCGGTTAACATAAGTGTAGGGTCACATTGACGCACTTGCTGGGCCTCTGTGCTCACGGAGTTTTCTGCGCTTTTGTGTTTTGAAGATCGAACACGAGCAACCTCAACGGGAGACTCTGATCCTTACACACTCCAATGGAACAGCAGAGATAAACTGTTTTGCATCCTCCGTGTCTGGACGTCATAGAACATGCGCAAATCACTGCATTTGTCAGCGTCGAGTTAGTACCGATAATTTTTTTATATAGAAGTGTCGTTGTCTCATTGTATCCTTTGAGCGCATATCGTTCCAAGCCATTTCGAAGATCCGTTGCAGACACCAGTGGCTAAATATTTCCGGCTTTTTGATGTCCACGAAGGGCGATGGCTACTTTCCGCAACCGTAGGTCAGCGTTGGAAAGATTGTGGCCCGGAAGACAACAAGACTGACTTATTTTCTTGCTCAGAATGCACAGAGAAGCTGAAGAAACACAGTACTGGCATTTTCAGTGCGTACCGTGATTTCATCCTTAGCCTAACCGTTTGACAGGATCGTGAAGCCCAGAAATTTGAAAGCCGGGCTGGCTCGATATGTTTGCCTTTCGAGTATTTCGGTAGAATGGGCTGCCCAGCGTAGGTCAAAAGAATCTTGGTCTTCGACGTGATAAGTTCTAATCCCATGGATTCTACGGAGGAATATACACGAATCAGAACCGGCTGCAAGGTGGCCAGGCTGCCTCTAAGGATGTAGAAGAACAGTAATTAGGAATTACACTTACGTACCAAAAATGTTCACTATGAAAGCAAGAGCTCTTCCGCGCAAACGATAAGTGATGAAGGACCAAGAACACCAGCTGAATGAGCCTGTACCCGAGAATGTATTCTGAATGCTCACGATGCACGAGTACATACAGATGAAACAAAACAACATGAAGTACTGTCATTACCAATCATCACACCCGCCGCAACTTGAATGTGTTTCCGGGTTTTTAATCACTGCTTCCTTTGTTCTATAAAAGCTCAAATCTTCAGGTCGTCTCTGTTAGAGTGGACTTTGTACTGGCATGTTTTTCATCTGGAAAAGACTCAGAAAGATCGGATTTTACTCAACTAGGAGAAATCAGAAAAAGGATTAAAGGCAATCTGGTACACATGTCTTTGATGAGTGAAACCATCAGTATGATCCAAAAGATGACAAAATCTATTCCCCGGTCGTTTAAGTATAATGCCTTTTGAGGGTCTTAGATCGTTCTCCCTGTAGCAAGCAAGTTATAAGAACTGGAGCTGGAGAAAACTGGGACGAGGTGTAGGTTCTTTATCAATCTTGCCGGACTACTGCAGTAGCAAAATGGAAAGAATTACAATAATGCAATAGAAATTTATCCACACTTGCCTCAAATCTCTGAATGTTCCTACGCTGGTGGATTTGGCAACATCTTTCACTGCTCCAGCAAAGTTTCCGACAGTCCTATTCGATTGCGGATGGTGCGGAGAAGTTAACACGTGATGGCAACCCATGAAATTCAGCCAGTCTGCCGCCTTATGAGCAGTGAGATGGCTTCCGTTGTCGATGACCAACGCACGTGGTATTCATTCTCAGCTAAAAGTCCTACTAAGAGCAGTAGTGTAAAATCAGAACACGGTGGACTAGTGAAGTACGCAATATTACTATACCACTCGGACTAAGAAACAATAGTGGCGAAGGTGTATTACTTATTTAAAAATGGTCCACAGTAGTCAGTGTGAACGTGCGGCCAGGCCTCGCGTGCTATGAACTCCGAATTTGACTTCGAAGGTTGGGGATGAGTTTTGTAAGCACGGTCGCTGTAATGGTAAGCAAAAAGTCACAAGTCACTGTTCCGTGGTTGGGTCAACAGAGATTCTGAAGAATTTTCCTCAGAAACGGCACAACAAAACAAATAGTCCGTTTGTAGACTGGTTTCAGCTTTACGATCGGGAAATAACGAGGAGGACTAGTAGTCATTGATAAAAAACTAGCAGGAATAGATAGTCGAGTGCATATCAGTTCACTTTTGTGGTCGGTACTTACACTCGAGAACTAGTATTATAGCAACGAACGCAGTAAATGCTCCTACCCGAAATAAGCGCACAAAAGAAATGAGGTCACCGGTTGGACTGGAGCGCAATTCGAAATTGTGCTGTGAGCAATCGTTATGTACAAGCTTTCGAGGATGTAATAAAACAACAAAAAGCAATGTCAGTAACAGTCGTCACGTTCACCACAGTCTAAATGAAGTTCCGGTCTCCTGTAACTGATCTATTCTTTATGGAGTAACCTTTCACATCTTCGAACTTGTACTGCCGTATTGGTATCAGAAGCATTGGAATTGTTCCCTTCTGGAACAAACTCAGAAACATCGGAATTAGGACATTCAGAAGTAGCATCAGAAATCGGCATGTTAAAAGCAGTTTGGTCTAAATGCCTACGATTTACAGAACCATCATCCAAATCAAGAATCTTACACAATTTTTACCCGTCTGATTAGGAACAATATCCCGAGAAGGTCTCAGTTCATTATTTTGATGATAAGTGACCTCAGCTGATTCCAAACTGAGCAAGTTTGTACGCAAAACTCTGTTCTTAAACAGCGTGGCTGGACTCTCTCTGGTCGGCAAATGGATGGAGTTACGGTATTGCACCCGAAAATTGTCAACACTGCAGTAAAGTTCATCAGACGTACTGACACAAACAGATGCAATCTTACTGTTCAAAGTACGAACAAAGTCTTCGGTCGCACCATTGGATCGTGGGTGTCGAGGTGGAGTTAACGCACGATGACGACCCAACCATTTCAACCACTTAGTCACCTTCTTTGCCGCGAAATTGCTTTCACGTAGGCAGCCAGCGCACACGAAACACCTTCCCGACTGAAAGTTTTACATGGGGTTGTAAATGTGAAATCAGCATTAGGAGAAGTAGTGAAATATACCTCCGGCCAATGAAGTTGGAACCAATAATAACCACAGCATAGTAGATATCTAAAAATGGATCACAATAATCACCGCGAACAATTCGCCAGGGCTCTGCGGAAACGGGCCACGGCTCCATTTCGATGGTTGCGTGTGAAATTTACGTGAACACTCAAGACAGGCTTAAGCAATAAGTCAGAAATCGTCTTTCTACTCTGGCCACCAACAAGTGAGACGGGCCAGAGATTTCATTTTCGCAATGCACGTGTGTCCTAAATGCAAATCTTGCGAAACCGCAACCCGCATTTTAGGAGATACAATGATTCTGTCGTTACAACACAAGATGTCATCACAAGTCACCGAAATTTCTCCGCGTCTTTTATGGAATTCAGGAAATCGACGTCAAACATCTGCTCGCCATCCATGTCGAACATAAGATATCATAACGTGGTAGTACTTCTTCGCTTCACGAACTACATCTGGCCGACTAACGTGTAGTGGATGCGCAAGCAAGCAGTCACCAGTAGAAGGTTCCTCGGAAATGGTTTACTGAGACAAGTAGTCCACTTGTGGAATAGATTGTGCTTTGCAATGCTGAATGTCATAAGAATTTGCCGGTAAACCAACACCCCTGTGCTGGGCCATGGCTGCCGACGATTTAGCCAAAGGTCGGTGTGGGTTACAGATAAACTTCAGCTCTTTGTGATCAGGGACGATGGGGAAGCGAGTGCCGAACAAGTACCTTTGCAGATGAGTACCGACCCAATAAGCAGCCAGTGCCTCAAATTGCGTTTGTGAATATCCGCGTTCAGCGGCACTGAGCCGGCGAAAAATGCACAAAACTGGATGACCCTCTTGTTCTCGCACGGCGTCGATGCTGGCAGGAGAAGCGTCCGTAATAAAAGTCGAAGGTGCATAAGGAGAAAACGCACGAAGTACTGCGTTAGTCAACAAAAATGTAAATGAACCACGTAAGCATTGTTCATACACGGGAAACCACTGGAAAGTATGTTGAGAGAGAAGATCGAATAAGGGTGCAGTTTCAGTGGCAAAACAGGTAATAGTACTGAAGAGAATCTATTAGAAAACGTTATTCAACAAATGATCCTGGAAAGGGCGCATTAGATAGCAGAGAAAAACGGTTAGGCTTAGGGCGAAAACCGTGAGCATCAACCAAATAACCCAAACAAGTAAACTCAGATGTGGAGAAAACACACTTATCAGAGTTGATGGCTACATTTTACTTCAGGAATCTGTCCAGCAATAAATGCTAGCGGTCATCGTGCACAAACTTGGTGGGAGCCTATACAATAACGTAATCCTGATAAGCACAAACATCTTCTAGATTAGAAATCAAAGAATGAACAGTGTCTTGGGAAATAGCAGGGAAAAAGCTAAGATCGAAAGGCAGAAAATTATACTAATACAAACCAAACGGCTTAATAATGGTGGTTAGTTCACTGGACTGTTCGTCAAGTGGAATCTGTAATAATGCGTTTTTCAGGTCAGTTTTAGAAAAATACATAGAACCGTGTAGTTGGTGGAGAGTGTTCTCAGGTCTGAGAGTGGCACAACTGAACTTTTTTAGCAGCTAGTTCATGCTAACACGGTAATCTCCACAGATTCCGGGAGTTTTGTCATCACTTTTAGGGGAGTCACAATCGGCTTGGCCCATGCTAAACAACTAACTGGCGTCAATAATCCATTACAAACCAAATCGTCTAACTTTTTTTCACAGGCTCACGAAGTCCGAGAGGAATATTGGGGTGTTTCGTAAAAATAGGAGCGGGTAATCTGGAGATGCACAGGATCCATCTTGATACCACCGGACATTTCTGAACAATCAAAAATAAAGGCAGAATACACGAATGTAGAAAATCGGGCAGAAAGTTCAATGAAACGCACATGATTCATGCAGTTCAAACCGACGATGGGAACGTCCGGGTCAATTACAAGAGGACACTTATAGGTATTGGACTGTTGATCGGTAGGAAACAATTCACATGAACGAAGCACAGGTAATGGGTGACCAGTAACACCTTTAACTGAAATGAATTTGAGTTAGAGCTGAATAGGAGGAATAATTTTCCGGAAAACCTTCTGAGGAATGAATGAATCAAAGCTGCCTGTGTCCATAATGAATGGAAGTCGAAAAGAATAGTTAACAATAAAAACAGGAAACGTGAAGACAGTCGTTGGGACTAACAACAGATAAAGCCAGTGACTGAAAATATGAAGGTAGATGACAACTTTTGGACGGACGCGCAGTAAAACACCTCTTTTCACCTCCATATACGGACGGAATATGACCTACCGCACCACAATTGTGACACTTCGCATTAACGGCAGCCAACGGATCACGTAACTGAGTCTCCATCCGGTCAGTAGAATTACATTGGAAGATCTGAGTTTGCAGTTGTAAAAAGAAATCGAATATGGGCTGCCACTCCTCGCGAACTAATGGATGAAGTTTCAGCTCAGTTTTAGTTTATTCAACCAATAACCTCGCTCTTCTGTGCTCTGCTTTCCGTTGCTACCTTTCAGCGTCGTCGAGTAAAGGCCGAAAAGAATAGGAGCAAAGTGATGAAGATTCATAAAAGTCAAAGTACCAAGCGGAAACCAAGAGGAAAAGGAAAGAGACCGAATGCAATTAAGCCGCTGACCACGGCACCTAACCGTATCACTTGATGTCTTCAGCCATTTAGTAGGCGGATCACTCGGACCCCAGCCTGGAAGTTTAACACGTCCTACTCGGTCAGGTCCACGGGTCAAGATTTTCATACATTTTTGCCACCTCAGCTCACCTTCCAGTCACCACTTGCCTCAGAAAACAGCGTACTCTGAGGAAGTCTATTGGTGGATATGTGTAACACAAGCCCCAACCACCTTAAACTGTTTAGATTCAGTACTTGATCCGGAGACTAACATATGCTGATACGGTGTTCTCACCATACTCGGGCAATGCTACGGAGACACTGGTGATCCATTACCGACAATCTTTGCCTATCTTCTACCCTCAATGGCCATGTTTCCGAACCGTATAAAAGAACGGATCTAACCGCCAAATTGTACACTGTACCCTTGACAGACAATAGGATGTCACACCGATGCCGCAGATGACGGAGGCTGACAAAAGCCAGACTTGCCCTCTGTATGACACTTCATCCTATACCTTACCACCTGGTGGAATGTAACTGCCAAGTTAACAAAACTTACCCACTTCAGTTAGAGTTTATCCTGCCAACACAAGTTTTGGTGTAGAGCCATCCAGTCCTGCAACAGCACTTTACACTCTGAAGGTGCTAAACGTATCCCGAACATTACTACACTGTTGTTAAGGCCATCTAAAAGAGCTTACAACTTACCTGGATCTTCACTCGGACTAACGATATAGTCCGCGTATTCCAAGGCAGACAGTCTACCGCCTGAGCAAAGATCGGTGCCGCTATCCTCACACGAGGATAGGGTTATCTCAAGAACCAATTCAATTACAAGATTGAAGAGGAAGGGCGAAAGAGGGCAACCCTGACGAACGCCACTTTCCGTGGTGAACTCGGATGAAAGATCGCCGTGAGCACGAACTCGGCTTTGACTGTTCGCATACAAGCATTGGAAAAGAGAAATAAACTTCTATGACACACCCTTCAATGAGGCAGCGCCAGAGAACTGTGCGACCGATCGAATCGAACGCCGCTTTCAGATCAAGAAAGAGACCTTGTGGGCCTATGGAAGATGTGTCTGTGCTCTAAGGTTTGTCGAACAGCAAAGATGTGGTCAATACAACCCCGACCGTGTCTGAAACCCACTTGATTCTCACGCGTGCACATTTCGCGGACACGGGATAGTCGGTGGAGAATAAGCCCGGTGAGCAGTTTGGATGCGATACTTACCAAGCTAATTCCTCTGTGGTTTTTACAGAAGAACCTGTCACCTTATAAATCCGCACAACCACGGATTCACATCATTCTCTAGGAATCTGCTCACTACCTCAAATGATACAGAGGAGCCTTGTTAACTCCGAAACCAAAGCTTCGCCTCTATCCTTGATAAAAGAAAAAGGCAACCCACCTGGTCCAGCAGATTTATACCTTTTTAAGTAACCTATCTCCCAACATAATCTCCATCTCTGATGGAGGACTGATACCCACCTGTATCATTTAGCTGGCAGGCTTATTTGGAAGATCCACCTTTTAGGTGAGCCAACTGAATTGTTCCCTGAAGAGCTCCGCTCAGCGCTCCAGACGACATTCCTGAGAGTGAAGCAATGAGCCGTCGGATTCCTTAAATAACTCATTTATACCAGGATTCCGTGGACCGGTACCTCTGATCGAAAGTAAAAGGTTGAGAGCGTTTCCAGTGGACGCAGCCTTTTACTTTTCCCTACATTTCACAATCCACCACGACTCAGTGTTTGAGAAATTCACTGAAAAAGGCATCCAAAGGGACGGATCTGCGAGTATCTAACAAAGCAAACGATGTCGAAGATATTCATCGTTTATAAGGCCAACTTGAACCAGAGTTCTGGGTGGCATTCGATGCGGCATACAAGGCTTCCTTGATCTGTTGCCAGCGTTCTTCTGGGTCCTGAACATCTGGCTAAATCGATAACTGCGCTGGCTGCTCCGCCCCGAAATTGTTTTGCTGGTTATCGTCTAAAAGCAACTGCGCAGGACGGGTGGCATTTACGGTAATGCACTCACGGACGAGACGTTAACAGAAGCGAGCACGTACCAAGATGTGATCTGAGTCCACAGGAGTAGACCAAAATGAATGACAATCTTCAAATGGTCAACGCCGGCGGTGGCCAACCACATTATGGTCAATCTGGGTCCAACGTTTTGAAGACGAAGGAGGACGCCATCTGAGTCTATGCCGCTTCTTATGGCAGAAGTTCGTACTTGCCAGAAAAAACCTGTGGTCAGATAACAGCTGAATGAGACGGTCGCCGTTATCGGTACAACCAGCTGCGATAGCAAATGGGCCTCCAATGTGCCTTTCGGAATCTCCCAAACAACCACCTTGGGCGTTGAAATCCCCAGCAATGATCACCACTTTTGTTCAAAGTGCATTTCAAAGCAGCTGAGACCAATCGGGATAGAATTCGTCCTTGACCTCAGAGGAACTGCAGTCACTGGGCGCATCCACAGACACGACGAACAAACATCGGCGCTTCAGTTTGCTGTAGTTGAAACGAACAGAATCGTCTAACCGAACTGCACACAAACGACTGCTGACTGGAATTTAGTCTATCAGTGTACGCTCAGCTTTCATGCTCAGAGCAATCTCAAAGCCAGCCTGACTACAAGCTCTAGGTACCGAATCACCTGACATGCGAAGAGTGAAGTGAGAGACTGAGTTTGTCTCCCAGGTGTGAAGCGTGATCGCAGAACTGGGGTCTTGTATGCGTGTTTCGGAGACACAGCATACATCCATTTTGAAAGTGCCAAGATTTTTAGCGAAAGCAGCCAGTTGTCCTATCTGACATAATGTGCGGACGTTGAAGGCAGCCAAGTGAAGTGAACACTTGGGCTTTTGAAGTGCATTTGATTTGTACCCAACTCCTGAACGACTGTTTTTATCAGAGCCACAATAACCCCTGACGTTTTGCATTGACCTTATATTAAAAGAGGGAAAAGTGAGAAGGCCTTTTACGAGAAAGATACTGGAGGCTTCTGAGCAAATCTTGCTTCGCGGCTGCCCACGGTGCGAAAAGTGTTTATCTTTGGGAACCCTAGCCTGAGCCTTTGACTCAAACTTCTGACCCACAGGGAAGTGGGACGTAAACCCAGCACGGGAACGTGACCGAAACACCCATGAAGGAACTTCTTCTGGTCCGTCATATGAGACATGATTGTTGCGTACATTCTGTCTTGTCTTCGATGATGTTTTACCATCAATCAGCTTTTCGGATTCAGTGCTCAGCCTCACGCACCCAGTCGGGCAAGCGGAACATGAACGGGGCGTCATCCTTTGGGTCGGCGGCTGACCAGCTTAAGCGAGGGATAGCTGTCCAATGAAGTGTGATGTCTTCTCCCACCGTCGAGAGAAACCCCAGGTACTCCACTCCTACGTTCATCTAGTGAAGGTTTTAAGATCGTCAAACCTTTTCCCTCCGTGTTCATTCGCTGGAGTGTCCTCTCCAGGGGCATAGTGGTTAGAACCAGATGTTGCCCATCAAATGGTTCTGAGATTGGACTTTGTCTGGCCTCTACCATTAACATCTGCAAGAACTCGAAAATACAACACCCTTTCTTTTTGGTATCTTCTCGTGAAACAACATAAAAATCGCAGACACTAATAAACGTAACTCGTGCAGGATTACACGTGTTCATACAACTCAGTTGCTATCAGGGAATATATATATATATATATATATATATATATATATATATATATATATATATGCGTGTGTCTACGTCTATTTACATGTCCATGGCAACAGACCAGTCACATTGGCACTAAGTGTAGTGAAGTGTATGTGCAACTTACTGAACAAGTAAGCAGTTGATTGTTCAAAACAAGTATAAACAGTAATGGAGCAATAATGGGCGGGATTGCCTCACGCAGACTGAAGGGAACGAGGTGGGCGAAGACAGAAAAATCACAAGATAGCATTTTCTGATTGGATTACGACTGCCTTCAACTGAACTGGACAGCAATCAAGCATTGTTGTTACATGTGGTTGATTTTGGTGACCCCTGAACGAGTGGTTTTATTGACCAGGGGCGTCTTCTGGACTATAACTGCAGTAGCGTGGTGTTTATGCGTAGCCGCTGCCACAAGAGCAACTTCATCAAAATATGGAGTAAGACAGTCTCACTCATCTGTTGTCATCATGAAAGACAAATACGGAATCCAGATAGATAGAAAGAAATAAAAAATTACGTGAACGTTGAACAGTGATGTGATCTAAGTTATTGGAAAGTGATAAACATTGACAAAAGATGGCAAGAATGGGTGCAGTATGTGTGCTCGGATGTACGCCTTCCACGGGAAATATTTGAAAACTGCTCCATGGCAACCCGTGTGTGAAAAAGTTGCCCAAAACACTGAAATACTGAAAATATACACCGCTGTTCAATATGTTGACAGAATGTTGGCTTTTGTTGATAATGACAATGTTATCTGGTTGAATAGCGGAGTAAAATAATTCGTTCGGAACATAGGATGAACGCGTATGGTACAAAGGGGAAACGGGAATTAAACTATCATCCGTAACAACTTTGCCTTTCTTTTCGGAACACTCATTGCCCACTTCGTGAATTCTTCGGTGTATTTGTTCCGCTACTCTTGTGGGTCCCTTAAAGGCAGATAACAGCTTCCCTAAATGAGATTCATGAGATCAACTGGAGAATTAGTTCAACATTCCGTGTTACTGTGAGGTTGATCAGACCTTACTTCGCGGTTTCCTTAGTAAACGCTTGCTTCGGTCCTTCGTACTGCGTGGACCACCTGTACGTTACTCGAATGTGCGGCACTGCACAAATATGTTAACCAGAACAGTATTCTACACGCCCCGTGAGAACGAGAAGGCGATTGGGAGAGATAGTGGTTAGCGTGTATTTGGGAGCGTGCGTGAGAGGGTGCGCAAGAGCAACGGTCAAATGGCAACCGCGCTTGGCAGTCAGCGTTCAGTCAAACAATAAACGTGGTAAAAGTATGAACGAAGATGGCAACCGCTACAATTCGTTCGGAACATAGGATGAACGCGTATGGTACAAAGGGGAAACGGGAATTAAACTATCATCCGTAACAACTTTGCCTTTCTTTTCGGAACACTCATTGCCCACTTCGTGAATTCTTCGGTGTATTTGTTCCGCTACTCTTGTGGGTCCCTTAAAGGCAGATAACAGCTTCCCTAAATGAGATTCATGAGATCAACTGGAGAATTAGTTCAACATTCCGTGTTACTGTACGCCATCCGCCAGGTGCGTTAAGCAACGAATATTGTACCCATCGTCTTCTGGACCTCACGAATGGGACATCACATAATTTGAGATTCATCTTGCAGTGTGAACGTTCAAACATTTGAAAACTACGGGAGAGCTGTACAGCTGTTTCATCCTTGTTAGGAGGGGTATGATTTGTGCAATAATCAGTTAGTCGCCCAGAAATGTCACCTCGTCTTTATTAGATACTGCACCTAATAGTTCTCGCGCGCCGTGGCACAGCAGGTTGCAGTACACCTGAAGATATCTTTAGAGAACGTAAGATTCGTGCTCTGAATCCTGGGACAGCTGCACCCAGAACTACCCAATAATCCAAGTACTCTGTTGGAAATACCATAATAAACGCCTAAAAGAACAGTAGTTGAGGGCTAATAGGCATATTTCGTGCTGGTGGAATGCCCACAACAAGCTCTCTAATCACGGCTCACAAAAGAAAATTGCCTTATTCCACTGTAGCCTCTTGCTGATGGATTGAGTCTATTCCGTAGATAGTTACAGCCGTTATAAACTATTTAAGGCCGCAAGCCTGAGCCGTAGTCGTTGCCGTTTTTGTAGGCCTTTACTATGGCATGCCGAGGCCATCCGATGTGCACTCTTATTTTAAAAACCTGATGAGTGAACCGAAGGTTTTGGTGAAGGACGGCATGGTCGTTCGATTGGCTGGAAAGCGACGCCGTGTCATCCTATTCGGTGTCCTTGTATATACTCCAGTGAGGGTAAAGATCAAACAGGTGAAATTGCGTAGTGGTTTCCATAACTGCCCTTATTGCACAGAGAGAGGACGACTGGTATATGCATCCAACACATACCCACCTAGGACGGATACCAATTTTTGGAATAGACTTTACGCCGAACATCAAACTGGAGTCTCGCTATTTGACCCAATTCCAGTCAATATAACTCACAGCTTTTCCATGGGCTGCATGCATATGATGTGTTTAGGAATTACAGAAAGACTCATCGACCTTTGTAGAGATTCCAGAAGCCTCTTAAAGCATCATTGTCGATGCTGTTACTGAAGCATGCGAATTTCCTCTTTGCACCAGTTTGAAAATTTGTCACGCTAAGTACCAGGAATTTGTCGCACCTTCAGTGACATAGAACACTGGAAGTGTTCGGAATATAGACAGTTCTTGGTATACACGTTGGATGTATTTTCTTCCAATTATTACTGAAACTTGTTTTTCGTTTTGCAAGTGCATGTTGTGCAGCGACAGACGGTGACTGCTTTACGTAGACCATTTGCAGCTTCATCACAAAACGAGAGCTCAGCAGTTTGCTGATCTGTATAATGAATCTGGAATTTTATTCAGCATGCACTCTTAGGTGCATATATGTAAAAAGCACGATCACATGATTCGCTGGATAGTTTCTCAGCTTTTTTGAGTAATTTTTTTTTACAAGTCATCAGTCGCTGTGTTACAAATCGGAATATATTAGCTGAGAAATTTTCCGGTTAACAGTCGAATGAATACCCGATGCAACTATGGATGTCAAAATTACTCTGTTAGATGTTACTAAGACATGTTCAATAGGGGTTTGAGGGATTAGCAGAAAATTGCTCACAATGTGGGGCAAGATGTTTAGAACTGAGGCATCGAACAATTCCTTATTGATAGCCAATAGTCCAAGTGTCGTAGTGGAAATTTCCCGTGACAAAGTCTAATGTCGGATACTTCTGCAGCTCAGCCGTACCGTCAACTTTGTTAGGAATTCGTCTAGGCTACAAATTTTCAGAACACATTTGACACTGAGCTGAGAGAAGAGTGCAGTGTAAAGATTTACATTTACCGTACAGGAAACAGCAAGTTTTCCACCCCGTCTTTCATAGTTGATGAAAATAAAGGTGATTCACTACCTTGTGAGTGTTTGTATTCTCGTTTCAGATTTCTGTTGTTCTTGAGTTCTTGGACGGCCAATCAATGGCCTTTGTTCTTGCTACTTGATGAGCTGGCCCGGAGGAAGTTTTGTGGCCTCATCTAGTTAGATCAAAAATAAGTTGTCTTATAAAAAGGGGGTTTGTTACCACCACCGAACTGTCCTGTGAACAAAGCAATAGTAAAATAATCCATGAGTATATCTAAACGTATTTATTTATCCTCAGAAAACTACGGTTACTCTGTGAAATCGAAGCGGCCACCAGAACAGTCATCTGAAATTCCATCATCAGAGTTCTTCCCCGTTTCTTTTCATCTTTGCTATAGATGAAGCTCTACAGAAAGCTTTGTATGCTCTTTCAAAGTGTAGGGATGAACGTCTCCCAGGGAACAGAGTCTCCGAATTAGAGTACTCCAATGATATCCCCTTGCTAAGCGACAGTGCATAGACAGTTCAACACACATTGGATCGCTTGACGATGGAGGTGCCCCGATATGATATGTGTTTTGCACCTTCAGAACTCAAGACAATTCAAGAATAGCAGGAGCTTGTGCTTTCACTTGCCCTTTTTGATAATCCGCTGGAGGCAGTCAGTAACTTTATGTACCTCGGGAGCTTCATCAAAGTTAGTCGTGTTGGGCGGAGATCGCGTCATGAACTGCTAGAGCCAAAGTGGCTTTCGCGATTCTGCGCCATCTGGCAGAAAAATTTACGAAACCGTTTGCGGTGAACATATTGAAAAAATACACTTCTACTTGTTGTTATCTTGATGTTGACTCCAAATTCCTCCTCGACTTCGCACTTTATTTCCTTCTTTCTTGCACTGGCACCATGCCTGGTTCCAAGCCGGTGTATTGCATATATATATATATAAATATATATATATACATATATATATATATATATATATATATAAACACTTGTGTATCCCCACTTCCACGCTGGTGAGAGTTTTTCTAATGCTAATCTGTTCCATGTAGGGTGCTTAGCAGGACTGATCAAGAATCCGCAGAGCAGGAGTTAAAGAAGGAATTTAGAACACAAGCATACAAATCAAAAATAACTGTTGACTGGAAGATGTTAGCTCAGAATTGGGTGAGGTCTAGTTGTGTATGTCTTTATAAGGTCTGGTAGGATGAAATTTAAAAATGAAAAACAAAATTCACATTATATGTAGACAATGTTTTGGGATGGAGTTCACCATACAAAACCATCCATCATTGTTGTTGTTGTTGTTGTTCATTGCGAATTTTCTCAATGAACATGTAAATTGCTTCTGACATCGTGTGCTGTGGATGCTCTGAAAGGCGCGTGAATCACTCACTACCCTGGTCATAGGTTTTCGTTTGTAATCAGCGTTCTCGTGACCGGACCAGCTGTTTATTACTCGAACAAGTCCGCCGCTCTTCATCGGACCTAAGACAAAAAGGAATCTAATGGGATACTTCGGTGACCTTGGTAAAACGTATCGGCATCCTGAGTGCCTATGTTGGGGGAATTTCATTGCAAAAATTCATTCCGATGTAGATCATATTTATTGCAGTTCTGAAGTGCTTTTATTTGGCATCAGTGTGATGGAAACCATTATAACCCCTAATCCGTGATATTTTGAGGACTAATAGTGAATTGAACAAACGTTTTGCCACTTAACATGAAATGAGAACAAATTCAGTTGGCATGGTCCGTGGCAATTCATTTGGATCACCAGGTTTGTCACATCTACCTATGATTAGCTCCCCATATTTTTCCACGAAAACAGTCACTTACGGGCGTGTCCTTACGGAGATTTGTTTATTGGCAGTGTGACGCGTAGAGCCTCTGGTCTGGGTGACATCAGCTGAGTTCAATACTTTGCCTTACTATCTTCCTACTTTCACGGCCATATTTACTGGCAAGTGGTGCAGGAGCACGTGCTTCACATCATTTCCAGTTTCTTTGGATTTTAAACCATTTTGCCTATTAACAATCAACCCAAATTCTAGCGCTGTTGCACGAGTGGACCATGTGATATATTTCGGTAAAACCTCACTAGAGAACTAGTTATTTTCTTTACATATTGGAGTTACTGTCGAAAAAGGGCTCCAGTTATCCCACGAACTCGTAAAGTATGACACATCGGTGCTCCGCAGTTTACCCCTTCTTCCTTCTTACACCGACGTGTTTTCAGTAATTGTCCTCTCGTTATTTACCCGGCATATTTAAAAACGATTGCATTCTTCCCTGTAGAGGTTTGCACGCCACCAGTCCTGTTTCTTTTGGGATTTTAACAGACCTCAGATCACGCTTACGTAATATGTTTTCCTTCGCTGGCATTCGACTGGCTTCTCTTAATGGTCAGAACTGGCACACGGGATTCACCTTCTCTGATTGGTAATCTATTCCCTCAGTGACAAGCCCTATTCCTTTCTTACTTTATTTTGCTATTTTCATGCACCCAGAATTATTCTGGGCTCACCAACAGATCATGATGGTCGAGGCTGAAATTCCCTCTAGGGCGGTCAACTTGGGGTTCGCACATTTGCTTTTCTGCACATTCAGCTTGAACTGAGCATGTGAGCCCATACCGGTCAAAATCTATATTAACGAGACAACAAGCGGATCCCATAACAGGGTCCTTCCAGAAGACATTTTGATAGCGACTTCTGCTGAAGGGAAAAGCACCTCACACCCTTGTTCTTACTGAGCTAATAAGTCAACATGCTGCCACGATAAACAATTTCAAATGCTAACTGCATGTGCGTCATTAAATTCCTGCACCCCCTAATTCAGCCTCAGCAATCAGCCCTGCTCTTTGAAAAGGCTCCATATATTCGACACAATCCCGGGCCCGATTTTCAACGGCAGATTAACCGATCTGTAGGCCTGACAGCGTTATACCACCAATTCATAATATAATTGTATACAGTCTCTTATCGATCTTCTGAGCGAACGCTTCAGAAATTCACATGATTAGACACACCACAAATTGCATGTGCATCACTAATAAAGTCATAGCTCCGGTCACACATAACGATCTTCGGGATTCATTTTCACTAACTGATAACTAATTTCCTAGCAATAATAATTGGAAAAGTACTGCAGCAGTTCTTCATCTGCTCTCCGAAGTTCATAGTTTTCCTTCATGAGCATCGAAAGCCTCAGAGTCCTGCTTCAGCGCAGTAGAAAGCAGGCTTCTAGCAAGTTATTGAAAAGTTCAGTATTTCTAGCAAACACATTGAAAGGCCACTTTTTATTTTTCTTTATTGACCACAAACCGTCAGTATGAGCCCGCCGAGCAGTCTCGACGCCAGAACTGTCTCATATTTCAATCTGGAAAAATGACGACACTCTGTGCTCTCAGACTCACCTCAAGTGTCATGAACCATGTGCAGTGATCACACAACTCGCTGATACGTGAACATTATTTAGGAGCGATGGCAAAAAAGTAAAATACGGACCCAGAAATAGACTTGCTATGACGAAATAGTTCCCGTGGCACCCTGCCTGTCGGAGCCGTAGATACTGAGCGCGACTGGTTGAGGAGTATCTCAGGTACAGGACGTAAGAAACAATGTGCTGCCTTAATCCACCGAGTGGATCAGAACTATTGTCTTGACTACAGTGGATGGCGATGTTTTTGGTTTGTGTTTAGTGCAACTTTAGTACCGTCCACAGAAGCACACGGTTTACCTGTGGGCCCGGTTTTTTTGTAGCCACGTCCACGGCAGCTGGTATTATGGGTTAACGAAGCATGAAACACCATCTTCGAGATTATGAGATCCCCAACGGAAAGGAAGTAGATTCGAAGTATTTCATTTTGATCAATTGACTGCTGATTTGTTCTGCTGGGACGGGTTTCTAAATTAGTACTAGAGTTCAATGCATACTCTTAATCATGGTTCTGCTATAACCGTAGGAAAGTGGACGTTGACATATACGGTAAAGAAGACAATCTGGAGTCTGATGAATTTATATTTCTTTCAATTCGTATGGTTACTTTTGACTTGTTGAGAAGAAACACAAATGGTTATATTGATGAAATGGTCCGTGAACGTCTGTTTGATTGGATGTCAAAATTACCTTCTCGGTAATTATGAACCCAAAAAACTTCCGATGTATCTGGACTCATACGCTTTTAGCTCTTGACAAAACAAGATCCCATCATTTTAGTTCCTATTTTGTGGCACTTTATTCGGACATTACAGTATTCCATGTTCACACGCTGATTGGACACACCGGAAAGGAACGCTACCGTGTACAAAGCCATTTCCAGTTCCGGAGACGTACCAATAAACATGCTTCCCTTCTGTTTAATGGCTCCGCTTTTTGTCCTGAACGATAAACTCATCACACCTGGCGGACCTTCACAAGCCTGTTTCATGAAAGCAATTTCACAGGAAACATAAAAAGGGATATAATCACAATGAAACTCTCTTGAAACAATAAACAAGGATGAAAAGAACAATTAGTTCGTGTCATATTATAAGGATAGACCGTTAACCACAATTTTCCCACATTAGCTGTTATTTTGGAAATACACCGAATGTTCGTTGTATCGTGGGTCTCAGCAGTATGAGCCACATTCTCTAAAGACTCGTTCATTTTACGAGTCTTAGGAGATTAGATTTTACATATTATGAGATTCCTAATGCAATCTGAGGTTTCGAACCACTGAAAACCATGGAAGCCCCGTACAGCTAGTTCATCATCGTTGGGGAGTCTTGTGGGTTCCAGTACCAGTTAGGGCTCGGCGAATATGCACTGCTAATGATTCACAACAAGGATAAAGCAGCTGTACAGTACTTCCATGGCTTTCAGTGGTCTGAAGGTTTACACCGCGTGATGAATCTCATATTACTCGTTTATTGGCTGAATAGGTGCCGACTTATTGGTTGAAATGCGGCTGAATCCTCGGTGGTTGGATGTGAGCCGCACACATAGAGGGGCTATTTCCGGCCAAGTGACGACAAAGCCCGGGTAGAACGAATAAACTTCCATCCATAACGACTAATTTTGACTGATCTGCAGTCACTCAGCTCACTGCGAAGTTTGATCTATTAAAGCACTAAGCGTTTCGTCATACTAAGAATGTGAGTCACCGTTGTTGGTACGGTGAACTCCAACTACCATGAGTATTCTTTTTTCCGTATGTTGTGAGTAGAAAAACAAACGGGAAACAGGAACATCATACATATTTGCTAATGTTTTCATAGGGCCAGTTTAGAGGGCATTGACTGTCGAGATTACACTTACTATTAGATAACCAAAAATGGTAACTCGATGTCTGACCGCAAAGAAAATCTGATCTAAATGGATTTTCCATTATATAAGAATCAGGCTCAACGGGGCCAATAATACCTTCAACGAACATATTTCAATATTCGTTGGATCACTTTAAGCCGTGTGCCGTTCGTCCCATTGGGAAGCGACCGACTAATCTAGCCCGTTATTTAAAACCAGGACAGTTGTTGTGTATCATGATCAAGCATTACTGGATATTCATGCGTTTCTCACACCCGACTGACCGTACGGTGATATCATCTGCCCAGTAAAAGAAGTGTTTCTAGTTCGATTTCGGCTGGTAGTGTTGGACTTTTGGATGTGAAAAATGCAAGTAAACCTTACTTCATATGAGACTCAGGCTCTCCGTGTCAATAATACGTTGTATGAATTAATGAGATACCTCTGTGTTTCCAAGTAAATTTCAGCCTACATAATAATTCATGTTTTCAGTGTACTGATAGTACCACGCACAAGAGATTCAGTGCAGCTTCATTTAATAAGATGTAGCCGACAGTTTAATTTTTCCTGGGCATATTGTTTTTTTATTAACAATCGAACAGCAAATCACGCAGCATCAAAATCTCCGATTATCGTTGAAAATTCGTGGAGGCACTGATCTTGATTTTCTTTCTTGGAGGGAATAACGATAAATTCTTACCCATTGATGAGGAGTTCGTCATAAAGGTCGTGTGTAAGGATATTAATCTTCCAAAGCCTCCGGTGATAGATTCGTGCTTTATCACATAGTGACATGAAAGCCCATTGCTGAGAAGCAACTCAAATAGTATTGAAGCTAACTCATGGGATGAACTGTCTTGCTTGCTAGGTATCGATAGTAACAATTCCCCAATCAATCAGTGGTTAAAGCCTTGAACAATTCTCAATACTCTGAATAAACAAATCACTTCGTAATCAAAACTAGCATAGAAAGGATGAGGCTGCAAAAGTGTGTGAAACACATCTATAAATCGCAATTTTAGCTTTTTGAATGAGAATTATTCATATGAGTAAAGCGAATTTATTTTATCGCAAATGGGAGAATATACGTAAACTTATTTTGGACTACAATCCCTGAAATTGAAATGGCAAAAATTACTGGACTACGGTAGTTATATCTAGTATTTCAGTAATTGTTTTTCGCGTGCACATTAGCTTCTACTCTAACCATGTTTTCGTGTTTTTAGCGTCGTAATATAGCATCTAGAAGAAGTTCTTGGGCTGTTCTGTGATTCGTTGGACAAGAGAAGCCGTCACTGTAAGCCTTTTACAATAGCACGAAAGCTACTAAACCAGGTATTTCATCCACCCTAACCAAAGACAGAATTAGAGAATGGCAACGTAAAACTAAATAGCCCTCTTTCAATGACAATTACCAAAGGCAAATTAACCCTTATGTAGCAGATAAACTTGAGAGTCTCGAACTCCCCATTTCGTAATGGTGGCAATGGCCTTCAATTCGGCTAACAGAAAATCGATGATACTAATATGCTACTCAGAGTTCCGTAAGAGCACAAACAATGTCGCTTTAATAATGAAGATGAACAATTCGTCTGATCCACAAACGTTTGAGCATACGCAAGTTCATAATACCTCTATAACCACAGAAAATTTCGCAATTTCATGAAATGTACCCAAGTGTATGGATTCGGCACGCTGGATGTAGGCAAAGTGGACCAGCACTGACAATCCACTACCCAAAATGATACTCCTAAACATTGAAAATCATGAAAAATGATGATTCCACTATTCGTTTCCTCTTATCTTTGGTTTTTAAGTGGATCACAATTTGACACAACTTTTCCGCTCGGATGATATTCATTCAGTGTAGTTGTAAAGTGGCTCTCATTTTCGTGCGGCATCCTACATTAGGCGATCTGATTCTGCAGTTATCTTTGTCTACTGGAGTTAGAATAGCATTGTCTAATTAGTCGGACAGCAACCAGACAATTTTCTAGGTTTCATTTCTCTCATTGATCCGGCATCTGAGTCCTGATATAGATAAACTAAAATTGATGACACAGCTTCAGTATCTTCTTCCTGTTGATACTAACGGTGGCTTTCAACTGGAGAGGAGGCTTTCAAGGGAAGACTTCCCTAAGTTTCAATAAAATGTGTTCAATGGAGAAGGGTTTTTCAACACTTTTTATTTACAGCTACGAATGAAATAAGTAGTCATTCGCATCGTGAATGATAAAAAAGGTGCTTGGACCACATCAAAACTGGCAATGAAAAATGAGTGTTTGAAATTGCCATAAAGATCAATATACCAACTTTTGGCGCGATACATTGCCCTGGTATCCTAATAATGGTATAATAATGGTATTGTACGATAAAACTCAGTAAAGCATGTGCTCCTCCAGAGTATGACTCTTCAGTTGTCCTGAATATCTAACGGTGATTTGCTCGGAATCAGTGCCACATGCTTCCGTTGTAACTGATCGCTAGTTGGGAACGTTTCCAAGTCCACTTTTTATGGTAGTTTGCAAAGATGAATTGCTTAAGGTCTTCTGAAACAAGAACCGCAGGAGTGCTTTGACAAATCAGCCCGATCCCATGATATACTAAAAATCAGGCAGCGACAAAGAAACGCCACTGGAAGCCGTATCCGCGTTTCAGTTAGTTATTTGGGAATGTTCAGTATAGCTGCCCACGAGTAAACCAAGAGCATTAGCGGCACAAGAGAGCATTGCTGTCGCGTGACCAGTCATTGCATAGCAGTGCTTTGGAAATGCCAGTGTTCTTATCGCATGAGGGTGTTTATTTCTGGGACATATTGAAACAAACAACATTCTCCGGAATGCACTGTTCCTGGACTTCAAAGGAAATAGTCTTTGTTCTTTGGTATTTCTCTCGTTCTAGTGCTTTTAAAATGATCAAACCGCAAAATGCAATGTAAATGGTACGTTACAAGGAGTTTTCAGTAACTAGATTTCTAGTGAAAGGCTTTTACTGGTTTCACTAACCTGAGTAAAGTATCCGCGGTAGTTTATCAGATTACTGGCCTCATCTATTGCAAATTTAATCCAGTTATGATATCCCGAAATTTGATATTCTTTTGTTTCTCCCACAAACACGTGCTCGAAGGCGGAAGAATCTTGTTTGCTGTACGTGAGGAACAAAATAGTACGTGAGTATTGACTGACAATCAAACGGCTTCGTGTTTAATTAAACTCCATTCACATGATTTACGCTGAGGTGCAACAAATAACCATTAAAATGAGCCAGGGATTGGTGAAATAGAATATTACTTTTTCCACGTTTTGATAGTATGTCTTTTTGAAGTTCCACTCTCTGCGAGCGTCAAGGAAGAAGCGGCAATAAATTTCACATTGCAAGCAACGTTTGATGAGTGATTGAGTCCAATCAGTGAAAAAACACGTGTAAAAGGAGAATATATTGATTTTTGGCCAAGAATTTGCAGGGAAATATCAGTAATCATCCACTGGTGCTTCCATAAGCTAGCATTTTTATTTAACACAAGAGATTTATCATCAGAAAGGTGCGGTAAATTTTACCCGCTGTCAACAGTAATAAGCTAAGGAATTTCATGAATTTGTACGTCAGAAAAAAATGAGGAAGCTAGAAAGATCCAACAAAACGTTTTTTACTGAGTGTCTGTTGAGAAAACGAAAACCTCACGTAGGCCCTCCACAACTCACAGTATAGTAACAATTATTATCAATTTCATTATTCTGATTTTTTTATTTTCAGCGGTTTTGTACTACCAAGTGAATTTCACTGTTCAGCACCAACCTTTCTTTCATGGTTGAAGGGTGAGTATTAGGTATTGAAATCTAGTTCAAATAATTTATTCCATCGATAGACCTGTTGAAGAAAGAATTCATCAGTGGGTCACAGTTCGCACACTAACAACAAAAATCGTCGCTATAATTTTAGGCTTAACCCTACGATTTTCACTGTCGTAAATTACTCCACTAGTGACTCAGTGAAATTGGTTCGCTTTGCACTGAGTATTTAACCGCCAGCCAGAGCAGGTCATACGCTATGCACGACCACGTGGTCGGTGGGGAGAATGCATCGCGGAATAAACCTCTTATGTCGTAGTGATCCGGATAAAAGTCAATACTTTTCAATGGAAGAATAAAGTAAAAGCTTCGGTTTCGTTATCATTAAAACGATAGAATGAATCAGAAGTCCAACTCACCTTCGGCGTCGATAAAAACGGAACCACAAATCTCGCAGCTGACGTTTAAAACGAACCAAATTGGGAGAGCTGAGATGATGTCTACGCAGAAATTGATGAGCTTCTTTCATCACTTTTGTTTTAACGACCTCGTCAAGAAAACGGCTTATTTCCAGTTCCTCCTCCATTGTAGTTGTTTCATCAGTTCCAACTTCCATATGATAATTATTCATGAGATTTATGAATGCTGTAACAAATACATTCGAAGGATAGGTTTGAAACAGTCTATTGACGTGGGGCTGAGAAGCTTTACTCATTAAGAAGTCAAAATAATCCGAATAAGTGTGCGGCTATGGGCTGTGCAGATCATTGCACTTCATGTTCTTCAGGAAAACATCAACCTGCTTGAAGAATTTTTGCTGACCGTTCGTTTTCGGTTTGGTCTCTTTTTGTCATTCCCAATACACGTTCTCTAGTGCGAAATGGGAATCTACTCGATCGGTCCTCTGAAAATCTTTGATTTTCTGAATATAGTTGGTTAGTCATGTTTGCCAAAATAAACTGGTTTGGAATAATATGATGAAAATCATTATTCTCTCTGTTTCACAAAAGCCTATTCGAGACAATAAAACAAGAAAAATACGTCTTGACTATTTTTCACAGGATAATAACGGGACATTCTGAAACAATTTTTCGGAATTTTGTACGCACCTTTAATGGTTGGTTTCTTTTGCAGCTTTCGTAGATCGATTGTAGCAAATAAGCGATTCGGTGCGACATCATGCACATCGCCCATATAGGGTATTTTTCCTGAAGTGGGCGTCACAACAAGTGATGTACATTGAACCAACCAACCTTGAGGGTGTAATTTCAAATCAAGAAATTTTCTCATCTCATTTTTGTCGAAAATCCACAATCGAGAGAACAAAGCGTCTAGTTCGTTTTGCGGCACAGTAGAACTGAAAATAGAAATTATTTTTGTTTTAAAAGTGGAAACTGGCACTAAAGATGGGACAAAACGTGCCCAGAATTCGTTCATGATACTCTTCAAAATGAGCAGTTAAATTGACTTTAGGTAAAGATGGTCTGTGACACCGGTACGGCTTCGGTACAGTGTTGGGGTACTTTATTCTCCACATAGTCAGACCTATCAACGAGTTCTTTTAAAATTACATTTGCAGAGCGATGATGCAGAATCAACGGTTTGACCAATTTCATGTGGTTTCCAAACTGGGAAGCGGTTCAGTGGGTTTGTGGACGACAATTTAGGTAAGCTGTGCGTAGAAACTTTGCAATGAGTTAAAAAATGTAAATTATGAACTCTAGTGCTGCTTGTATGCGACTCTGTCAGTGCTTTGTTCTTACAGTGTCTGCACAAAGTGGAAATTGTAACACTGGAATCAGTTGTTTAAATTCATGTTTGTATTATCATGTTTCACTCGGTAAGTTCCAAAATACACGATAAGAAATGCTGTTGTGCCTTACCTAACAAAGAAATACCCTTGAGATTTAAACAGGTTGCGGGATGTTTTAGACGATACTTACGTGATACTAAGAGTCCTAGTTCGTTCGGTAAAATACGTGTGCTGAGACACGCATATTTTCACCTGACGAACCATAGCCCTACGTAATATAAAGTCAAAGTATCTTTTAAAACATTTTGGATGTCAGAATGTGCTCCGGAATATAGGAAATCACTAGGCATACCTGTTAGACTTAGTTAACCCTACTTTGATACGCTGAACATCGTGCTTAAGGTGGTGTTCAGTGGTAAGCTTTGAGATAGACTTTTATTTATTATTCCGTGTGGTTCACTTAGCTAGGTTTGTCCGTACGTAATTTCCATTCAACTTATGAATAGTCCTTCAAAAACAAACAATCCGAGAGAAATCTAATCAGAGCATGAGAGCAGATTTGGTTGGATTCTAAAACCGACAAAATAGAATAAGGTGATAACTACGATCGTTTTCGAACTAATCATATCATTTTACACTCCGTACACAAAACTCTTCCAACGTACAATTGAATGACTAGGAAGTCCACCATGTTGGCGTGCTCGGGTTTCAGAGTTCGCCCACTTTTATTATATCTATACATTTAGCATATCAGGATACACTGATGGACTGGAAAAGGTAGAGAAATTGTATTTACTTCCTTTACCAGGTGAACTTCATTATTTTTGAAATTGAACCTGGCCAAATATAGAAAAAAATTATATAAACCATAAATCAATCCGTGATTTCGTCTCTAATGATCAAATTTCAGTGGCAAAGTACCCGGGTTCTTACGTATTTAAGAAACCTCTTCGTTTATTTCTGGTGAAATGTTTTTCCATTCCCCAGGTAGTTCCTTCTATGAGTTGAACAAGCCTAAAACGTTTTCAAAAGAAACCATGTCTGCAAATTTTCAGAGGCTTTCTGAACATTGGATGACTTGCTGCAACTCGATGGTGGTCGTTACCTATACATCAGTCTAACTTGTGCATCATGAGTGTCAGGGGATTCTCCCATTAGAAAAGTGCACTAAGGAATTATAGCTGCAATTCACTGATATTTCTAAGTGGGTTAGTTGAAACTAACCTCAAGATTTGGAGTACTTTGATGGCAGAAGTTAATTTAGATGTAAGCGGATAGACATGGAGTTTGATTTTATCAGGGTGAATGGACAGACCAGTGCTAGATAAGCAAACTTAATGGACGGCAAAGCGAAATCAGTGCTCCTGAGAAACTGTTTACTCATCTATAAATACCACTCACGTCAAAATATTCCTTATTGTTTCACTAAAATGTTCACTTATCGGTTCTTTCTACAACTGACATTTTGATAAGAATCTACTGAAAACTTTGTGTTTGCTTGATCAATAACCCGAGCGTGCCTGTCACACCGATATCATCTGGTATCTATTGGGTCAGCCAGAAGCATCCTCAAAACCTGTTACTTAGGAACTGCTCGTTTCGTGAAGAACCTTCAACAACTGCTAATTTCTCACGGAAAACGTTTCCAGGTATGTCATAGTCTACGGGCAGTAGAAGAACATCCCCCCTAGAACTACGTAAGAACTATGCATTTCACTTCTGTACAGAATGAAGCAGTACGACCTTTCTCATGCAGAATTCAAACTTTTTTCCTTCGGTTGTATTATTTTATCCTTGGGCCTGAATGGAAGCTTTTGTTTTTTTCATGCAACATTTACAAATCAGTGACCCATTTTCACGCATAGACTAACAGCGGAGCTATTACACTCGACTGGTAATGAATCATCAGCACCAGAACACCTTCTCCACAGAGTTCCAAACAGAACCCTGATGTAATGATAATCTTTCGGACTAGTGGAATTCGTTGGGATGATATTGAAACGAAAAATGAATATCTGGTTACATTAACAATACATCTACTAAGCTCATCGTAAGGGGTTTCTAATCTCACTATTATCAAATGAAATGTTGACCAATAGCGTCCACTTCCAGTTTACAGTACCCTGAAAAGTGAATGCACTCAAAGTGTGCCAATACCTAAGTTGTTTCATAAGCAAAGCCCAAATATTCTTCTACCAGAGAATAGTAGTTCTTTGAACTGAAAAATCCAGTCACGCCAAAAGTTCATCAGAGAATACTTCTTGATGAGATATTTGGTGAAAATTCATGAAAATTATGATTCACCAAAATCCGTGAAATCCTTGAAAAAGCTTCCTACATGCTTGTGACGAAATTCGAAATTCTGATGTTAAATTCGGAGAACCGAGATACATTTTGGGTAAATCACATCCTTCGTTCAACAAATTAGTATGCTGAATAATGTTACTGAACGGTACGTCGTACAAAAAGTATGATCCACTCATCAAAAAGGTGCTGAAAGAACTTGATAGATGTTTCATATATCTTTTCTCAGATCAACAGTGACGCATGAGGACTGACTCTAAACTTATATTCCATAATCAATTACCAAAAATTTGCTCCCAAAATCTGACCGGTGGGATATCCGGGACTCAAAATTTCAGAGATTTTGCTCTTTTATAATCACTCCACATAGACCAAGTATATCTTTTTTAGGAGAGTACGACCAAACCGACGCCTGGTTTTTGCAGTTAAACTTGTGCCTTGCAATCATGATAGGAAAGTTTCAGTACCAAGGTAGGATCCCTGACGTATTTTAGGGGTTCCAGTGATTAATTTTCCAGGAGATCACAAAAAATGTTTACAAGTTCGCTCTGACAGTCATCCATGGCAGGGTTCAGATTGAATGCACTTATGCACATCCATCATTGAAGAAGTTCATACTTGAGGTTTTCCAGTGTGTAAACCCCGGACTGACGCATATCAGTGGGCGCATAGCCAAGACCACACAAGTGTTCTATCTATATAACGGAAAACGTCTCGGGCTTTCATGTACCCTGGTGAAGATATCCGATGAAAGTTTTGCTTCCAATATGCGATGGGTACGAATTAGACGTGGAGGAAAATTATCAGAAATAATTTCACCAATGTGATATCAGATGATAAAGTAGCACGTAATTATCTTGAAGAAAGTGGTGTAATTTGTTACGTAACTGACGCTCATGTCTGCAGTAAGTTGCAGTCATACACAAGAGTAGTCCAAAGGAATGCCCCTACTGCAGAGGCGTACTTCAAACCAATGAACCATCAGATCCTCCTTCAGAAAGCAAAACTTCGTGGAAAATGACGAGTTTCCACTAAACGGCTTTACACCAAAAGGTAGCATTTTATTGTCAAAACTTGATACGTCTTAAGTTGTGACGCAGTAAATATCAAAAACTTACTCAGCCCCCGGATATTCTAAAAAACAAAAGAGAAACAACAGTAAAATACGCATTATGAAAACGAAGCTATCACTCGACACACTGGTGTTGTAAGGGCACTCCCTGCCATTTATAACAGTTATCCATCGACTGATCAGCTTTCTCCATGAATCCGTCCAATTGGTTTATTTCCAAACCGGAGGTTCATGATTGATCTAAAGTGCACATTTTGTCAATCATCAAACCATTTGACACAAATGACTTAAGTGCTTTCTCGAGTCGGCAAGTGGTATGCCATGGGAATAGCAGATATCTCCGGAATATATGGTAGCTAACGCCTACGCTGAATCGTGGTCAGTTCAAAAAATGATCTTAATTCACTAGTAAATTACTCATGAAAACAAATTAAGATTATATATACTTGGGCGGAACTGGCCGTAAACCAAGTGTTGACGATAACTGAGTTAGCAAGCATATGATTACCTG
This sequence comes from Fasciola hepatica, assembly GCA_948099385.1. NCBI lineage: Eukaryota > Metazoa > Platyhelminthes > Trematoda > Plagiorchiida > Fasciolidae > Fasciola > Fasciola hepatica. Next base: position 29,724,802 of record CANUEZ040000043.1, on the reverse strand, counting down.
AAATATAACTTACTTTATATCATTGTGTGCACACATAATTATTTCAGGATGCACGAGAATAGGTTATGTCAGCATTTCTTGATTTTCCTAATAGATTGGTAGGAAAACAGGCTGTTACCAAAGCAGGTCAATGAATGGCATCATTTCTACGAACTGTGTTAACCATTCACGATGTTATTTGTGTTTTTAACTTCGGAATATATCTCAAAGATCAAAGTGAACAAATCGCGAAGGAGAAAACATTTTCGTTATCCAACCATAACTGAATAGGCAGAAATTTTGGGAAACGAAAGGGGTCTATGATGTGTAAGTCTAGACCAAAAAGAACCCCGAAGATACTACTATGATTGTTTATACAAACGTCATCACACCTGGCTCATTTGGAACATGTTTTATTACGCTATGCCTTTCGGTAAGGCAAGTGCTTGAAAACATCGAACTATACTCGGCAAGGAAACAGCCAGGACCGTCAAGTTCATGGAGAACTGCTATGAGAATGCTCCCGAGAAGCAACCACCAAATTGAAATCAAAACAGAAGTACAGCTTTTTATTAATCTTGACTTTTCGTCATTCAGCGGACAACTGAGGAAGCAGTCCTTGTGTTTGACTGAATAGGTTTTGTGCCGGAAATAAGTATTCAAACGGTAATTTGCACTATGCACACCTGCCATAATTAAATCACTTTGATGAGAGAAAGTTGTGACTATTTTCCATGTTCGGGATTCTTATTCAAAAGCTGTTTTACAGAAATCATTAGATCAGGAGTCTGATTTCGGATTTTATTATCGAACGTATAAAGATACTCACCTTTGAATTTGTTTGATAATATACACGCTATAACAGCCAATGTTCCGGAAAATTGCGTCGCTCTGTTTTCGCTAACATTCTCAGCATAATCACACCAAAATAAAAAGTGCAGCAATCAGTTGCATCCGAAACAGACTAATTCAGTTTACACAGTTAGGTGAAAAATGTCCAACTTTAAATAAAGAGTGCAGTTTTTCTATTTTTATATAGTTCATTTTATTGAAACTTTGTTTTCTGCCCTTAGAAGTATACGTCAAACTTGTTGAATTCTCAGCAGAATCATATCGACGATTAGCTCAAAATTCGTTAAGCTATACAAGTTACTTTATGCTGAAAGTCCATTAGTCAAAATCTAGAGGGCAGAGCTGCAGTAGATACCAACGCAGCCGGTATCCAAAAATACCACGAAAAGTTCAGTTCAGTTCAACCATCAACCTCGCACTTCTGTGCTTTGGTTCTAGTCTCCACCTCAGAGCATCGCCAAACTGATAACAGAATGAATAGTAGCATACAGTGAGAAAAGCCAAAAAACTAATAACTAGGCAGGAATCGTGAATGCAAACGACAAATACGAATGCAACTGTGAAACTGGCCGAGATAGCTAGCCAAGTAGCTCATTGTTTCCAACCAGATCTCCTGGACTCCGACCCGGAAGTATGACCCTTATAACTTGGCTAAGTCTACTGGTCAAGGTTTTCGTAACTTTTGCCATGTCATGGACTTGTAAAGGGGAATGCTAGGACAAGATAATGACGTGATTAATAAGATGAACGGAAAAACCAAACGAGAGCCACAGACAAAGGAACAGACGGAGAATATATCGGGTGCTTCCTGAAGCAGACAAAAGGAGGCGTACGGCCTACCATAGGAAAGGCAGCGGAATCTCCGGCAACCAGCAAGATAGCCCAGGCGAGGAGCTGCCGACGAAGCCGTCAACTGAGACAATCGGACCAACCGAATAGAAACGACGCCCAAGAGAAGCAAGCTATCAGCCTCGGGCAACTGACCAAAACCCAGCCAAAACACTCAAGCAGCCGCAAGAGCAATTTTGGTGCCGAGCAGTCTGGAAAGTGGCCTATATAAACGATTGTATGTGTTTCATGACTTGACTTGTTTGGCCGTTGGAATACATGTATCCTACCCCGTCTTGTTGTTCTTGTTACAGACTGACCACTTCAATTTACCTTCCAACTACTACGTCCCTCGCAGAACTGCGTGCACCGAGAAAGTCTATAGATGGGCATACCGAAAACAAGTCCCAGCCACCCTAATCTATTTAAATCCAGTACTTGTTCCAGCAACTAACCACTGGTTAGTAAAGCCTTTCTACAAAACCTAATACATCAAAAGAAAAACGCTAGCATATTTATAATGAATCCAATCGATTTTGAGCCTGATTTGATTGAAATAAGCGGACAAATCAGTGTACAGTGACTTGAATTGAGGTCAATGATGCCACTATAAAATCAGCGTATTATAGCCAAGATACATGGTAAAAGGTAGTCACTTGAGTCTTCAAACAGTTCAAATAAAAGTACATATTTTAAAACATTTGGTTTCATCTACAGGTAAATTCTGATGAAAAAGATGAAATTCAGTCTCTCAGCACATTGTGACATTCGTCAATTATACAATACTTCAAACTAGGTGGACGGATACAACGTATTCCAGTGGTTTTGTATACTGGACATCAGAACGAGTGTAGCGGTGGGCCATCTGAGGACAGGTAGTTCAACTTGCATTGTACAGCTTCTTATTGTAATATACTACTTTGTATCGTCTTCATTGAAGAGTTGTGTACAACAAAATCAGCCGAAAACTAGAGTGTGTGTGGCAATTGTATTGTACGCAATTACTGGCAGCACATGCGACGTAGGAAATCGATTTTTGGCAAACGAGTAAGCAAAAAGTAAACACGTGAACAAGTGAGCTGTCTATCGTAAGAGTTAGAAGTAGATGCAGATACGTGCAGCAAAGCATGGCCACTGAGCGGGTAATGAATCAACAGGCAAGTATGACTCAATGCAGAAGTTTGAGTGGTTGAAGCCAATCGTTAGTATTGCGGGCTAATTCAAGGTGACATACGTGTCGCATCGTAGTCGGTATCGACCAACAGATCAATAAGTATACATCGAAAAGCAGAAGTTCGATCAATGAGAGTAGTACAAAAACTGGTGAGAATATCAAGGTAGAGCAAAAGAGGTCGTTGTAGATAGTAGGCTGCTTCCCTGGACACTTTCTTAATACAAAAAATCATCGATGAAAACTTTTACCAGAAAGACTAAAAGTGAACTGCTACTCTTACGGGTATTATGTATGGTAAGCCGGTAGGTCAATGAGCTGTGAAAGGATTGCGTGTACGTGGACTTTGCGGATGGAGTGTGCACGGATTCTAGTGTGAAGCTTATATAATTTGGCATGACACAAACCTATGGTGGTGAGAAAACTATGAAATAATATGGTTAAGTTGCGCTGTGTAGCAAGAAAGGGTTTGTTAAGTACACCAATCGTTCCAGTCAAATGCGGCACAGCTAATCACTCTGTGCTACATCAATTCAGCTTGCTTTGTGATAAGGCAACGACTCCAGAACTGACAGAATATTCCCTCGAGAAAATATAGAGCAGTAATTTCAGAAAGGAGCCAATAGCTTTTAGTAAAGATAAGTCACTGGATTTCGATTGGTGTTCCAACTATTCAGCCCAGGACCACAGCAAGTAAAACGTTCTCTGTTAGTCACCGTGATGATCATAGTCAGAAAAAAACTGATTTCACGGTACCTCTAGTTCGGACGTGAATCGCCTTTGGTCGATTGCTTCGATCGAGACCACGCAGAATATGACATTTGCATCAAAATTTTTCACTATTCAAGCTATCACTGAGGATAGAATATTTGCCTTAATCTCCCATCCTATAACACTGTCAGCTTCAGTGACGGTAATGTATGCATGGGAACAGATGATAAATTGGCAAACGTACCAGACTAAATGAACCAGCAGTCGCAAATGAATCTAGCTCAAAACAATTGTCATCCCTTCACATGCACGTGAAGTATTTCGAGGTGATTCCTATAGCTGAGTTTCGGACCTGACCACGACAAAACTGATCGCTTTTCACCCTCTCAGACCGGGTGGAGGTGACTTTTCGTCACCACCTCGGAGGTCCGAGGTTCGAATCCCCGCCAGAGCCGGTCACTTTGGTGGTGGACAGTAATCCAGTGTCGTCCGGTTCGTTACCACAGCTGACCTACTTGGACCTTATGGGATTCCCCAATCCAGTTCTCAGGGCCTGGTGACCGGTTATCCCCAATAACGTAGTGGGCTTTTGTGGCTACGAGGCATGTATCTCTACCAAGGCACTCATACTGGAGCATGCGATAAAAAAATGAAGACATATGGCCAAGCGAGGGGATGATGCCAACATTCCAGAAAACACAGATGAAGACAGAATGAGTGAGTCATTAAGTCGATCTCGACGATAGCTCGTTAAAAACTTTTGGCTGTGCCTCGGCGTTGTGTCTCTGAATTTACTGCTAATGGTCAGTAATATCAGTGTCACATTTTACCGTACAGCTTTGACTGATACCCTACCTACAGAGCAACCGCGAACTGCGGGTATAAAACTGTCTACCTCGAACTTACTTGCATGTACCACAATCCTCATCAATTGAATAATACGCTTGAACATCCGAGTGAAGCCCTCAGGAAACAAATGTGCGATGGTACCTTATGTATCTATCTCATCTAAACATATTGATTCCAGTCTGCTTCAGCATGCGAGTTTTTCCACAATAAACGTTACATTTTTAAGTGTGGACGACAGTGGTATCAAAAAATAACTTCAGTTTAGTGAACTAAAAGGTGAGTCCGAGGACACAACGAAGTAACGGCAAACCATCAAACCCATATTCGCATTGGAGATCCGTGCTGCAATCCCAACCAATGTCTTCCTCACTCTTATGCTTACTTAAAACACACAGCTTATTTGAACAATCTATTTGCTCTTGACTGACAACAGAGGCACTCTGAAGGAAATCTCAAGGTCCAGGGTATCTAAAGTCAGGCTACTTCATCTAGGAAAGGCAACGTCATTACGAAGTCGAATATGAAAATAATGGTTCCTATAGGATTTATAAATCCCCAGTAATTTGTAAGTATTCAGTCCCCTGCGATCAGTAGGGTGAGTACAATTATTTCACCTTCTTGGAGAAGAAATGTCGTATTTTAATAATGAGCAGCATATAAATTTTCTATTAACGGGGGTAGTGAGAAACCGTGTTAAAGTGTCAGCCTCAAGTCAACTCAGCATTTGGTAAGATCTGCGGTTCAATCTTCTCAAAGATGAACCTTGTAGGAACAGTCCGATCAACCTATACCCATATCATACTTTTTCACGTTCAAAAATGCAATTCTAAGTTACTTCGCACAAACCCACTTTGACTTGAGAGGAAATTTTGAGTAGCAAAGTCACATACGGTTTCAAAAGACAGAAACTCAATTTTGTCAGTTGTGAATACAAAGCTCAACATTGGACGCCTAGGATAACACTGGGTAGTTCACATTCATACAGTCCCAACGGGGAGTCAGACTACTTGGTGAGTCATTGCTTGAAAAACTAAAGTCTCCGAATAGACTGGTGAAGTGGTCAAGCTCGGTAAGTCATTCGTAGTGCTTTCTAATTTCTACAAACTGTACGAAGAATTGGCTCGTCCTCAGAGTTGACTGCTGAGCGGTAGAATATTTTTTAACGTTTGAAAACACAAACGAATAAGCGCTATACCAGGCAGCAATGGCGAAGTATAGCTCAGTATAAGTCAACCCGCGAACATGTGTGACTCTTCTGGTTGGATTCTGATTTTTACGCGGTGGATACACATTGCTGATGATTACCGACATGAACAAAGTGACTCCTTGGTGATTAGTGGACTTCGTATGACAAGTTTTGCGTTGAAACCGTACGGTGCTGTATGCCATATAATCTTCCCACGTTAGCCAAAAGATTTGTCAGAAAGGAATACTTTAAAGTATTGTTAGCAATGTGACAGAAAATATTCTTCCATGAACAAACTAGGCTTCTCTAATCATTTTGAAGTATTGGTGGCCAATACACATATGTGGGGAATCTGCCACCTGAAAGAAAATGAATTCATGGTTTTCGTCTGAATCATCATAGTGATTTGTACTTTTAAATACGCGTCTTGATAGAGAAGCCGAGCGTATCAGAAGAAAAACCATGTTAATTATGTAATTGAATGGACGGACCCTGAAAGGCTTATGAAACGCTCATAACTAGGTCGTTTTTGTTGATTTCCGACTGACACCGTAACGAATTTATAACACACTGACCCATATCGTGTAGCCACACGAAACAGAACTTGAGGAAATGGTGGAATTGCTGCAAAATATTGTTTTTAAAGAGTGCGTGAATCTACCTGTTTGTTTTACGCCAATAAACTGTTTCAGTACAAGCAAAAGTCATTAAATTTCATAGTGTTCTGTTTCATACTGTTCAGGTCTGTACGAAACATGACCCCATCATGTTATATCTCAATTTGTGGCAAGTTATTCCTGCGTTGCAAGTCCCAAGTTTCACACGTTGATTCTTTACACCAGACAAGAATGCGACGGTGTAGAGGGCCATCTCCAGTTCCGGTGAAGTGCCAATGAACATACTTCCGAAGGGTTTCAGTGCTCCAGTCCGCATCCTAAATTTCAAACTGATCACGCTTGGCCGATTTCCACATACCTTGAATAAAGACCGTAAATCAGAGATGAGAAAGTAGACAGACAGCCTTAGGCAAAACAGATCAGCAAATCAGTGTTCCGAATGCCGTCCAAACAGCTCTGTTTGTCATATATTTATTAATTACAGCTTTCGCTGTGTCACAATTGCTTCTCTCTTGAGAGCAATACGCAAATACTTTATCCATTTTCACTCTAACGGGTTGCAATAAACGAATTTCGTCCATCCAGTAGAAGCAAATGTTCTTTGAACCGCTTCTTCGAGTGTTTGTTCGGGAATCGAATACTTAAACATAGTGTGAAGATGCCTATCTGCGACTGCACTCGTTGTATGCAGGACAGTAGCAGAGTAGAGATAAAACACTAAGGAACTTTAAGTTCAGAACCAGTCTTAAAAAAAAGCCGTCTCTGCATGCTTCGTATGGACTTCTAGAATGTGAAGTTAAATTGGAGGATTAAAGATATTACTGACAAAGAACATGAACTGGCTGATATTTACTTTCTTACAACTGAATGTGCGCTAGTAAAAATCTTTCAAAATTCAATCAGTAGAAGGTTTTGGCTCGGGATTGGAATCCGGCACATACAGAAAGCTGATGTTTTAGTTTAAATTACGGCCAACCCATCTAAGTAAAACATATTCGTATCGATTTCTATTTTGCAGATAGCAGTATCTTTTGATAATCCAGCACATGATTTTGACGAGCATATCAACTTGCAGAGCTAGAAGATGACAGTGATGAATAAAAAAATACGATAGATCGGGATTCCTTTGGCGCGCAGGCCTGGCACTTAAGCCACACTATTTGGTGATCGCTTTTGCCAGTTACAATATTTGTTTCACATCCTTAGAACTCACAATGCCGCTGCTGCTGCTGCTGTGGTATTATTATCAATATTGTTATTATTTCTCTCATTTCTACTACTATTACCACTAATAATGCGAATGCTACTGAACTAGTTGATTAGTGAGGGGATATATTTTAGTCAACACACCTGCTTGATATATTCACGGTAGTTGATTTTATGTTCTTTCTCGTCCATCGCGAACTTGATCCAGTTGTGGTATCCGGATACTTCGCCGTCTCTGATTTCTCCAACAAAGACGTGCTCAAAAGCCGATGAATCCCGGGAACTTTACAACAAAAAAGACAACCGAAAGAATAAGTTTCTATTATAAAGGCTGTTCACTGAAGATAACAAGTTTGAGAAAATTAAGGAAATGTTTTTAGGGTATAGTTTACCTGAACACTTACTTATCCTAACATCACTAATGGTATCCATAAGTTATCTTGCAAAACATATTGCAAAGCAATGGAAAATTTTATTTACGACTCTACTCTAGTAGAATCGAGATGATTTTAAGTTTGGCCGCTGATATGTGGAACGTGTACATGAGATTCACGCTGCATTTCAAAGCATATCAGTATGAAGCAAATATTCTATTATACGACTCCGTACATAACGAAGCTTGCCCGAAAAGTTGTCATTTTGTTGCTTCGTCATTTCTGAAGCGACCAAGTAAGTTTCATTTCCTTTTCGTATAAAGCCACCAGGAAAGCAAAGTATTTTAAATTGTTTCAGTCAAAAATGTGATCACAAAAATTGATTCGGGCTTACCTTTTCCGGCGGTAATAACGAAACCACAAACTGCGCAACTCTTCCTTAAACTGGAGCGCGCTCGATTTTGTAAGACCGTGTGATTTCAGAAATCGGAAAGTTTCTCTCATCACTTCTGTTTTCATCACCTCTTCTAGAAAACTGTTGATTTCCACGCTCTCTTCGGGTGTGGTTGTTTCGTCGATCCCAAGTACCATATGATAGTTATCCATAAGTTTGGTGAACTCTATTACGTGAGGGAGTAAGGGAGGGACTGAGCTTAGAAAAATAATAAAGTTAGAATAATAAGGCCATCATTTGAAGGATCCAAAGCAACTCAGTATAATTGGAGAAAATGAGACGGCTTATATGGATAAAACTCAATCCACCACTAGTTACCACTTATAAAATTGTGGGCATTTTCATTAAAACGAGTCATTTCTGTTTTGGTCTTTACCTTGAAAAAGCCAACTGTCAAAGGGGCACATCTAAGAAATGAATACATTTTACACTTTGATTCACATGCTCTTGTTGATAGATATTACTTCAAAGTTAACCCCTCGTTTACGGACTGTGACGGACGGGAAACTGCCGAAGCATAAAGGTGCGTAATCAGAATATCAACAGTTGATTAGACACAAAGTGGCTTTTTACCTGCGATAGTTTTCTTCCTTTTCAGCTGGTCGAAATTGATGGCACTGAAAAATCGTTCCGGTGCCACGTTGGGAGCTTCATTTTTGTGCAATCTTGTATCTGAAATAGATGGGTTCATCATATCCGCTGCATTCGAGAAAACCTTTCACCAGTTGCTGCTCATCCAAATAAGGTTCCATTTCCTTCTTGTCTAATTCCCAAAGACGAGAGAAAATGTTGTCTAGTTGATCCTGAGGAACTGCAGAACTATGATTTGAGAAAAAACTGGATTTAGTTGTGATTCCGGGAATAGTTTTGCGTCAAGGTAGCTAAACTTTCTAACTGCAATGAATTTCAATATCGATGTATGATACAGAGGATCACAGTCAGTTGAACCATTTATGGTTGGGTACCGACAAACTAACTAAATGACTTTCGCTGACTGTACAATCCAGAAAATCAAATATCGTATTCGTGTGAGAATAGGTAGGTTTTCTCCGTGAAAAATGGGTGACAAGAATAGCCTCTCACAAATCAGTTATTATCCCGGCTGAGGCAGAGATACAACGAATAGATGGAGGACTTCGGCTAGCTAACAACCGAGCTCGGAGATAAGAAATTCCAACTCTGTAGTAAATATCATTATTTCGTGCTCTCAAGTCATTCAGTAAAAAAGAGATTTACCAGTAGTGAGCTAAAATAATGCCAAAACCAAACGAACGAAAAAGCGACAGATTCATCACCTCTTCATCTATTATCAGGTCACGCTTACCATCCAAGAAAACAAAAGACAAGAGACACATAGATGTGCATTTTGATTATAGCTCCAACTCTTTAGATTCGCATGAGCCAAATGCCAGCGATTTATAGTAATCGTCAGTGGGTTACTAGCCGGTCTATTGTTCTCAATCATTTGCGTCCCTCTCCCCCTGACCGGAACTAAACAACTGCTTGTACCCGGATGCTTCGCCAACCAATGGACCGGTAAAGAAAGAAAATCGATCACGTATTCACACAGCGACCTCATTTAGTTCAGTGAGAATATTCTGTTGCATCCACTGCACACATTCTTGTTGTTTAAGGCATCGATTTTGCCTATAAAGTTAACAGAGGTACGTTGTTTACGTATATCCTATGGCTATGGAATTCATTGAACTTCCAAGGTCGTATCTGAAAGCTGACCAGATTGAACACCCGGTTAGTTAGTTTAACCAATCATTGGTTTGCTCCGGGTATTTACTCAAAAGAAAATCATTATATTCAACCACAAGAATGGTTCACAATCAGTGAAGTAGCGTAAAATCTGTTTGTTTAACAGAATTCAGCTAGTCAACCGAGACCAGAATCTCGAGGTGGTGTACACTTTCCCAAAGATTGCATCGGGAATATTCGTCAAATACGTGCTGTGATTTTACCTCACTTTAATTTCCTCTATTCCCTTATATTTACTGGTTATTTTTATTTCACTAGACTGTCTGCGCACCTTGGAGTAGATGATTTCTAACTATAATTTTTTTTCTCGTAAGCTTTTTTTATAAAACATGTGCTAGTTTTCCTATTAGCAGTTGCTACAGGTATTCGACAGTATAAACCTCGAAAGTATTACTTAAACTTCTTATTTTTGGGTTATAGGCAAACAATGTTTTTGATACGTACGACGCATTAGGTCAACGATTTCCGGTTCGCTCCTGAAGCCTGGACAGAAAAGCGTTAATTTTTAGACACTATCATCGCTACTGATCTGATGATCCATTTAGGGAAATAGTAATGATCTCAAAGAAAGGAACCACTGGTGATTACCATTCAAGCTGCCCATTGATTGATCGTATTGCTCTGTATACTGTCATTATGATACGTAATGACCTAGTCCGACTAACTAAATTTCGAATGGTCAGTTGACGTCTTCATGAAAAGCAACTGCTTTATTGTTTTTCTATCGCCTTCTTGAAAAGTTTGAAACTTTGCCTAAGGTGACTGATTATTCGTTGAATGTTTTATTAGTACAAGGAGCCTAGATGTCGTGTGCGATTCAGCCTCTATGCAATGATTTTCCCAGGTTCTTTTGGAGGAAAACAAAATAGTAGAGCTATGAATTAGTAGACGTGGCCCAGTTTCGTGCACTCTTCATGGTAAACTCGAACAGGTTCATAAGTGCACGATTTAAACACACTGGGAACAATCGACGTGAAACCAGATGGAAAGATAAGTAGACGCCCTGAATTGTTAATTTTACGATTCATATATAACTATTGGAAATAATGTACCTGTGTTTATCTGTATGCCGATCATAACCATAACTTCAGAACGTAAGATTTCTTCAGAAATTTCCCGAAGCCTTTGGTGTTTCGCTCTCAGTCAGCAAGAAAGCGTCCTAAGCTTCGTCCAGAGACTAAACCTAAACAGTCTCCCCGTGATAATTTTTGATAGCTTGTGATACGTCAGTTACGGCTCAGGTTGAACTACGTGTTGTGGCGTAGACCTAAGTGACTTGACACTGACCCACAAATTTGACACAAAACAATTACGTTTTCTTTTTCTAATGCAATGCGCGTGAACTGTCGTCGTAGAAACGGACTTACGGCAAAAAAGACAAAGGTATCCGAAGACGTTAGTCCCAGACATCTTGTCCAATAAATGTGACGGGATGATACGATGTGTGCACTCAAAGCTCCGTTGAAAGCTAACAGTTGTTCGGGCAATTCCCGTTTTGTAATATGTCACGCTAGTTTTTAAACTATGCGATGAATTATTTGTTCCATGTCTTTATATGTGGGCACGCAAAACATCTGGCATCGGTACGGCGGAACGGACCACCTCAGACAGCCTGCGCAGGTAGCCTACTGATCATGATTTATTCATAGTCTTGCAAGCCAGCTTTCAATTCCATTTTGGGATAGACCGATAAAGATGTTGTTAATCCCTAAAAGGACTAAAAGGCCTGTTGATTGTTTCCAAACTTTTACTAAAAGCTTGCCTGTTGAAACTACAATATTAATATTTTCACTGCCAATTTAAACTTTCTAATCCTCAAATATATAAAATTATTTAGTTAAAAGCCCATTTCGGTTCAAAACAACCTGCTGTACACTAAGTATCGGAGATAGTTAGAAAGAAATAATGAGCCATCTCTTCCCATACTTTGCGCGGAACAGGCCACATATACCAGGACCAAGGTCTTGGTCAGTCATTAGCAGTAGACGGAGAAGTGACAGACGGTGTTAGCATTTGATTCCAGGTTCACACGTTTTTCAATTCTCCTCGGTATGACGATGATCGACAGACTATCCTATCCTTCCTTTCATTTTACAAAGGCGTCGGTTAAAGAGCAGGAACATTTTATTATAGAATAAGACACAGATCAATAATCCAAAATACAGAACTGTACCAACGAGGATACTGGGAAATTTGTAGCTCGTTTGTTTTTACTGAACAAGATGAAAACAGGTGGACAATATCGTGGTCTGTGTGCTTTGTTCTCCATTATTGAGGGAATTGCCCACTTCCGGCTTCTTGTACAAAAGCAGTCGACCGGAGGACAGTCAAACAAGGAGACCGGTTGTTGTGAAGTAAGTGGCTTACAGGAAGAGATTTGGTAGCAGCAAGCAAAGCTAATAATCCAAGTAATAAAATAAACGTTTCCGAAGAAAGCTGAATAGGAATTGGTATGCTTCTATTTGGATTTACATATCAGAATCCCTTTGCATATGACCCCTCAGTTCACATGTTGAAAAAATTGCTAGCAGAATAGCCGCGTTTGAACTGACCTTGTTGGTGAAATTCAGAGTGTATCAACATTGATTTGTTGATTGCTGTCGTCCTTTTTCGATTTTTCACACATTTACCTAATGACATCAATTTTACTGCTGCACTAGGCCTGCGGGATTGGTGAACTTGGAAATAACATGAGGGCGCGATTATAAGCCCATATACTTTCTTTTATAGTTTCACTCTCAGATGCGTCATACGCGATATCATTGACCGAACGGTTATTACCGGTGTCTGTTTTGCAAATCTCAGTCATTTTAAGAAGTAGTACATGTTTCGAGGACCAGCATTATTTGTACTACGTCAACTTCTGTTTAACTGCTTTTGTTCCAACCGCTTGTGGCGTCCAGATGAACTAACGTAATAGACGCTTTCTAACTCAGCTTCACAACAATTATGGAGAAAGGCAAATAGTGCTGAGCAAAATTCCTCAGACGTCGATTATGGTTGTCTAAGGCCACGAGAAATCACGATGCACATTATCATCCTTTACGTGGATCGGAATGGACATTACGTGACCAGAGTGGATGGTTCGAGCACCAATTCTACCAGTTTTTGGCATTCTATTCTTGCTTGGATGAAGGTAACTGTTGCTGAAATAAAAATAATCCAATCGGAAAGATGGCTTTTGATAAGGGTTTTCATTTTATTGAACGGGGAAGTGATAGATCAGACACAGGAGGAACTACCGAAAAACTACATATTCACCGCGTAAAATCTTCCATATCCAGTTAGGCCTACGGTGAATGCAGTATGTCCCAGGCAACAGGGACCAAAATCCCTTGGAAACATCTGTCAGCATCCACGGCTCTGTGCCTTGTGCTCAATAACCGAGAACACTATAAGTTTCATACTGGTCAGGCTTTGTCAGGAGCACAATGAAGCCGAAGTGCTGTCTACACCACAGCTGCCTTGCGATTGTGGGTTTCGACCGTCCTATTTAAAGGTTGAAAGCTTCGTACTGCAGCTGTTCTACAATCAATGGACAAAAATTCCATATCAAGGTGGAAGTAATGCGTTGTCAGATTCGGATTTGTTTGAGTAACTCTTAACACATTATCGGAGGGGGTTTTATACCGCGCAAATTAGGGATACAGCGGTAATGTGATACGTATTTTCGATAATCCGTTGCACGAAGATCTAATTTCTCAGCTAAACACTGTGAAGGTATATTTATGGTATCAGGATTCATGCAACAATACAGTAGTTTATCAAATCAATCTAACCACACAAGAAAGCTCAATAAAATAAATTCTATTCTCATATAAAACTTCATACGCCACATTTTGTTCTCTGAAGATTATTGTGTGGAAGTATTTCGCGCTCTACACAGTAAATTATGAGCTTGCCCAAAGTGAACTAAATAACGGTGCTTAGGTTGATCATTGAATAAGTGTGATAGACATGCGATCCTGTGGTGGAATATCTTACTTTTCATCAAATAAATTTTCTTTCACAATCAACAGTCCAGTGATTATTGAAAATGATCGAAAATATGGTTAACTGCTTTATGACTCATCTAACACCTCAAAATTGCTTGCTCGGCAAGATACTTCTCACAAAAACTGAATCAGGGATCTTGTCCACCTTTGCTGTTTTCCTTTTGTGTGATAGACTGTCTATCTATCTTAAGAAAAGGTTTGCAATAATCACGTGATTACCGCCGTTGTCTGCTCGTCGAAGTTCTTCTTCGTCAGTAGCTGAAATAGAACGCTAAGCACTGTTGTCAGAATAATTCCAAATAACATTTTTTCGAAATATGTTTGACTTAGTTCAGCGTGGATTGATTTATGAATTCCTGAATGGTGATTTTTGTCTGCAGAGCTTCGCTAAAATGGATAAAAAAACAAAAATCAAAAGAAATCCAACTGAATTAACATTGAAGTTGAACAGATACTTCAGACATTGTTGCAAAATTATGCGATCAGTTTCGTAATTTCACAGGATTATGATACAGTGACTCGACTTACTGAATTGCCCTGAACTCGGTGTGGGTCGGACAGGCGTTGCTGTTTGCAGCAACACAGAACTGCGGTAAAGTCAAATTATTTGTCTTGTCCAAATAATCGAGAATACTAGACCAATTGATTCGTACTTTCAAGGGTTAACTCGTTTTCGAAAGTGGCCAGGAAAGACCATAACAAAAAAGAGACTGTGATCAGTGAGGTTACTTGCCATCTGCTTTGATGAGATAAAGCGAAAAAGGGTGAAACGAAATCTCCCCACAGTATTCAGTTTGGTTTTCGCTTGTGACTAAAATTTCCCGCTCTGTGAAATGGAACAGTTTACCGTTCACTATTCTGATCCCATCCGTTGAGGGAGAAAAGGAAGTTGAGTACGTACGGTTTGACCGTAACACTAACACGAGAATGCATCAGTTTTGCGTTTTTTTTTTAATACGCTGGGCACCCTAGTCCCTTTTTTATGTTTGCTCAGAGACTGTTTCATCTCAGAAAAGTTCTGACAAATGATTCTTTATATGAAGAGTGACGTTTGACTAAAATGGACTCCACTACCCAGCGGCTCAGTGCATTTTTGTCCAGTGACTCCGATAAAGTCAAACAATTACCAACAGAATTGTGAACCAAACCGCTTCAAATGGGAAACATTAGAAAATCTTTGAGAGTTGAACTAACTAGAATGACCGTGATGAGTTTGGATTCAGTAGCCCACGTTGGTCCTCAGTCCATATTAGAACTTTGTCATCTGCAGTACATCGACTACTTTCTTCTTCTTCAGTCTATCGGGTGGCGAAAATTAAAGCTGTGAATCATTTTGTCTTATGTCCCCGTACGTACCAACAGGCCAAGATGAAGGCCGATATTATGAAGGAGGTTTGTTTTCATGCTTCGTGTCTGAAATCCACATTCTGAAGATAACAGATATAGTAATGCGTACGCATTTTGGATCATGATATGTAACCACTGTGCACACTGTATAATAATAAAAAAGCCTGATCGGAGGATTCCAGAAAGTTAGGAGAAATTCGTGATTGAGTGCCAGCAAAAAAGATTAAAAGGAAGCAGATTTAGAAATTTAACACGAGAGTAAAAAAGAAGGTTTTGTATCAAAACTGGACGCGAAAAGTTTTGCTTTTCACTCTCATAGAATCGCCAAGAGGTGTACCAGAATGCTTTGCCTCTATAATTCCGACTTCAGAATGGTCATCTCCATGGCTTCAGGTCTTTTTTACTTGATTGCTATTCGGAGGAGCATGAATGTGGTTTTCCAAAATGTGAAATGGTTCTCGGCACCGGTCATGTGCTCATTGTTGGGCCAGTGGGTAGGATAGCTCTTACGATATCTTGGGTGGTATTTTTGAGACTGTATGCCGGAGAATGCGATGCCCTAATTTTAGGTAGGTTCATCTTGTGACACTGTTTCGGAAAAACTAACTTTAATGCTATTTCTCATTCCAGGTAGTCATGTTTCATGGGTCGAGAATTTCAATGCAGTCTCATGTTGCGGTATTAGTTTGATGATTTTTGGGAAACAGTTCCATGTGGTTTCTCATAGCGTATTTCTGTGCTGGTTCACGTAAGAGTCAGGTGGTATTTTTATAGAGTAGTATTATGTTGTGTAATCAGTTATTTATCCCTTGCTTTCTCACTAGCTCCTCAGACTGCATAAAAAATGTATCAGTAGGAAATTTCGTTACGCTTACTATTTACTAAAGAAGTAATCTGAAAAGAATTAGTTTTTGACGGGTGTTACATTATTCCATCAAAGCAGGTACATTTTAAAGCTGGCCAGTTTACTGAAGTCTATGTAAGGCTGTATGTGATAACTGCAAGAGAAACCATATAAAACAGGAGCCATATTTGTACCCAAAAGTTTTATTCAGGTGTTGGGAAATCTAAGTAGATGCTTCAGCACTTTATTTTCATCTTGAATAAAATTTCGACCGGGAGCAACTTCTTTTTCAGGAGATCCACTTGAGTTGGTATGTAAGCAGCAAGAGATATACAGCTCATATCATCATATGTCCACCAAGCACTGGGTATTCACTGGAAAAATGAAGGTTTAAGTTCCAAGATATCTCGATTTCGCTTTGAGCTATGGAATCGGCGATAGCTGGGTTTGAACTAGGTACACATATAGCTTGCTAAGGATTGTCAGCATTGCGTATTCATCAAGGCTGAATCGATACTCGAACCAGTAATGCAAAGTTGTTGGTCCGACATGCTGATCGGGGATCTATCCGTGCCTGCGGTGCCGGAGTTTACTAGGAGAAACAGTTAAATAATACTTTGAGGATTGAGCTGGATGCACTCATATTTGTTGTGTGAGGCTCACTACCGGAGAAAACGAGCTACCGACCAAATTTCTTGATGCACCTACACCTTTTGCATTGAGCTGCGAAATATAGGCAGAAATATTTGATTGTTGAACTTGGCGGCCTTCGGATTGTCCAACTAATAATTTTCTCCAGAAACTGGAACAAACAGGCTACTTTCAATGAAATGTATATGTATATATGTATATGTATATATGTATATGTATATTAAAGATGTAATAAGTCTTTTGTGAAGTATTCCCAATCCGTTATTTATTGAGATGAATAATTATGCCTCACTTCTACTGAAGGGAGAGTTAGCCGAAAGAGACAAAAAAAACTACGTCCATTATTTTTCACAGGAATTTTTTTGCAAACACTGTTCAGACAACTGCATCTTTCATGTCAGTAGATGGGAAACCATAAAAAATTAAGTTGTTCTTTTTATTCCCAATTTGCTAGCAATAGATTTCGATTTGCTGAAACATCTTACAAAGCAAGGTAACCAATTCTGACAATTCCAAAATAAAATTCTGGTCTCAATGATATCCTCTGAATCCTTCTAGTAAACCCTAGCCCTTTTCAATTAGTTAAACCACAATAAGTCGTCCTTGTATACGACGTGCAGAGCAGCTTTTTTCTTCACCGCTTGCAGTTCGGTTTCGGTCGTATCCACGAAACTTCCCTTGATAAAACACCAGGCGTGCTACCCATAGTAACTGCCATGCTTTGAATAGTTTGACGTTCACTCTCAGTTTATCGTAGTTTTACCAAATCACCAGCATCCGTAGACACAATAACTTAACGTCAAACCAGATCTACATAGTTTTAATCACTTACTTTGTTCCTTTTCCGCTTGATACTAAACACTTTTGACTGATAGGAACACACAAAAGAACCCTCGCCAAGCTGCTCGTCTTCACTTTTGTTACAAGTTCCGAAAGTAATGATTTAGAGCCATGTGCTACTAAAAAATGGAATAGTTACCTGCCATCCTTCCAACTGAACCGTACCAGTTTTTGTTACAATGCAGGAGGCCTAACGCCTTTGATAATAAGTGCTGGTGTAACCGATTATTCGGCTGAAAGTAAATGAAGTTGTTACAGATGTGTGACACTGGACAACACGCAACAGTTTTCTCCAAAGCCGCGTGGACTAGATCTGTTTAAATTGTCCGGAATTCACACGAAGTTCTTTGACACAAAGCTAAGCTTCTTCAAATAAATCTGTCAGTGTACGCTAGAAAATAGCATCACCAGTGATGAACTTGATTGGACTTGTTTCTTAGATGTATTTAGCCAATCAATTCTCGTACACAAATAAGAACGCTGAAAACAACTTATTTAATTTGTTCGTCATAATCTCCTTTTTATTCAAGTCCGCACTTAGAAGGCATGCATCTCAAAATCGATAACTTTCTGCATGACGAGTTGCTGACGTTCACAGCGTAAGATTCACTGTCAAGCCCCACGCACTTCCTGGTTCGAATGCAGGTAGGTTGTGTTTGATATGCGGTACGGATGATTCCCAATACGAGTGAAGCTACTACGCAGCGATACCACGAGATTCAATGTGGGTTTAATGACTGACATTGCTCAGTGATCCACTGCGTGAACCATAACACATCCCCGTTTGCAAGTTAAAAATACCAAAACCGTAATTCTACCCAAACTTCCATTGGCCCATTTTAAATTTAGCAGGTTATTACTTAATTCCGTTCCAACAAAAAATTACTGCTTTACACTAAGAATGCGTCGTTATGGCTTTAGTTTGATGACAATTGGCGCAATATGTTCAGTGTGTTCAGTCTTTCTTTGGATGATATCATTTTCCAATTCGTGACGACGGAAGTGGCTTGCCTTGTGACAAATATGGAATGAAAGTATGCAGTAAAGCAACTGGTATTTAAGTTTATCAAGTCATCGAAAATTCTATTTCCTTAAGTTAAGAACCCCCAACATATTCTCATTTACTAGCTATCCACTGACGTTCTCACGTTCACAGGAAAGTTGACCTCGACGCGGCCACAGAGGGGGATTTTTGGTCGGTCACGTCAATTCTTTTGGACAATTTTCTCTGAATAAAGTGCAGTGGAGTATGTTTGACGTAAGGTACGCCAAGTAATGTGATCTCTACTGTGAAAAAAATCCCGTGACCTGCAAATCAGTGGTTGTGGTCTGTTGATGATTATTGGTTCTTGCTTGCATCCTTTGGAAAATAGACAGGTGGCTGCAAGCGAATCTCAGCACCTTCGCACCACAAAGTTTTACTAAATCATCCACTTCTCCGATGAGTTTTTCACGGCTTGTTAATTGAGAACTAACTGATGCGTTGTTCAGGTTGTTCTTAGGACCTACAAACCTCAATTCGACATTGAAAGTAGCAAGGCTGTGCTTTTACCTGGACGCAGTGATCCATATCAAAATACACAAGTTGGTACAAACGACATGTGAATGCTGAAAAACTTTGGACTTTTCTTTTTACCAACCGCTAATTAACCAATGGAAGCGTTTTACTAAGTAGGCTAATATTTATCTTTTAGTGAATTTAGAGCTATAAGCAATGCTCCGCTGACGATTGATCGACTTATCTTTTGTTACAAATTTAACAAATTCGTAATTTGATGTAGGGTCTACACTTAGCGTAGACGATCGAGTCAATCTTTTACACCTAAGCCAATGATCGTGTCACATAAACGCCGTTTACCTAGATATGATATAAAATCCTGTCCACGGTGCTCCGTTCTCATGACGCTCAACCTAAATCAACCAACGCCTTTTACCTACAAAAATGAGCTCAAAATTAGAAAAGTTTTCTCCTCCAAGCCATTTTCCCAATTTCCTGGTGAAGTTGTTGCAGGGCAAAAGAAATATCTTTAAATAATAACTTCGTAAAGTAAATCTTCTTAGGTAATACAATGGAAATCAACTGTGAGCCGACCGACCACGAATTTTACTTGGGTGAGTTTAAAAGTTCCATTTTCTAATTAGCAACCTGTATGTGCATCATCGGGTTAAGTTTATCTCCTGAAAATTCCGGTAATAAATAAGAACTCGTGTTTCTAATTTGTTCAATTCAGGAGCCATTGCATTTTTTAATCCAGCCGGTCTTTGGTGTTGCTGAAAATCGACAGCAATTACATTATTATTGAACTATTACTGTCACCTTGTTCGCTTTTTTGTTCTGTTTAGTTCTAACAATCTGGTAAAACAGTAATATCCTTCAAAACTCTTACTGGAATCTTTCAGACGTGAAACCAGCTGCTTTGACGTTGACTGTGGGCTTTTGCTGATTAGAACTATCTTGTGGTCAAAAAGTTGCTATCAAGAAGCTCACAAACAATAGAAATTAATTAGGTTGACATGAGAAGTGATGAACAGGAAAGACTAAGTGACACGGCTGCTTAAAGCTGGTGAGGTTCTTTACTCCCAAACTTAGTTTTCTAATGATAGGTACCAGTAAACGATTTGAAATTTATGTGCATGTTTTCTTTTACACAGCTTTTCAGGAGACCCTTCATTTATCCTAAGTTTTTATTAGAAAGCTCGTACTGTACTTTTCATATCACTGTGTAGCCCAACCAGTTTTCACTAAGCAGTCAAATGTGCTTTAACGAGTATAGCTAGAAATGTGGGTTTCGGCGATGAATTTTACTTGGCTACCGATATTTAAAGCCCAAATTTATTCCCTCCATTCCGTCAGTCGCAGAAACTTTGCGAAGATTAAACTTTGTTCATCTGATTCAAAATGAAACGAAACGGTGGAGATGTTCAAGCTTAAGCGCCAGCTGCCTGACAGATCAGTTTCTAACCAATCGCATTCGACTTCGTTTTGTACCAACAAACACTGGATATCAATCTCGTGTTCCAGTGTATAGGCGTCTTGCTCAGTTCATGGTAACCCGTGGGTATAGAAACTGGTAAAACCTTTTGGGATAAGGCATGTGCCATCGCAAAAGAACTTGTTATTCTCTACATTAGGGGCCCACATTTTACCACTGACTGTGATCCAGCTGCTTTTTTTATTTACTTGTCTACATTCACATACTACGCACATTTCATACAGGTCATTCAGTGATTTCTACTTTGAGAACATTTGAATTTCATCCTGTGCCTTTCTCACATTCTCTCGATCTCTCTGTTTTATGGACCTTCACCTTGTTGGAAAAGTACAGCTGACATCTGAGAACAAGAATCTGATTAACTAGCTATCTGAAATGAAGTTCTTTCGTTTGTCTTTGACTCAACAATAAATGCGGCGCAGAAGTACTTTTTTATTATCCTGTAGGAAATTCAAGTAGACTTATGGAGGTAAACCGGAATCCATGTTCTTTCCGTTAGTTTGGACGGAGTGATTACATGTTTTGGGATTTTCCGCAGAGGAATAAACAGTGCAAGGATATTTCGGCAAATGCCTGAGTTCGCAAACCTTCATCAAGCACGAACCATGCAGAACAGTAGATTGGCAAGCAAAACAAAAATTATCCCATCATAATACGACAATAAACGTCCCATTACGAGACAGAATGTACAAACCATGAGAAATCAAGACAGTTAGGGAAAGCCGGTTCATAGTGTATATGAAAAACCAAGGGAGAAATCAAGAAGAGTAGCAGAAATAAATAAGTTCAAAGGACTGATTGCAAGTAACACCCACAGTATCGCACCAGGTGAAGCTCGGGAAATCATAATATCTATGGACCTTCGCCGGATTCTTAAAAGTGAAAGCTTTGACTGGAACAACAATAGCCACGACAAAAGACCGGAACTCAAAAAATGCAGCTTCCGAAAGGGACGACACTTACTAATATTTGTCAAGGAAACCAGATGCATTATATATAAACTAACCGGGGAACTTCTCTCGCTTAGTATATTCACTTCAGCTAGCAAGCCATAATCAACTAACAAACTATCACTCGACGAATAATCAAAAACATTTTTGCGGATACTGAGACACCAAAGCTTTCACCGAATCGATCTTACAAAATTGATTTCACCTGGGCTAATGTTAAAAGTACGCAATTTAAGCTTCCAGCTGCAATGACAAACAGAGAGCAACTCTAGCTCGGATGATTCTATCTCCGAGGTCCATTTGTACGCAAACTTGACTGGCTTTGTAGGAGTTTTCACGTCTATATAGGTTTCTAATAATTATCAGTATACTGACTCGGTCTTTAGCAACAGGCATTATGTTTGTTCCTACTGCTTATACGCACTCAATAATCCGAATTCACCCACTTCATTCCCTATTGGTAAGAGTAAACTTTAGACAACCACAGACTCGATGAAATGATGTACGTTTACTCACGTACCTGGCACTGAAGTTCTCAACTACTCCGAATGTCACCTCAGTGCTGCCCAATTATTCGGTGGGATGTAAGTAGTCTTCGGACAGAGGAGTATCAGTGGGAACTGCACGTGTTCAACGCCACAGAAACATCCTAGTGATCATAGAATCTCCCCCGAAAATTCCCAAGGAGCGCTCACAAAGAACACAGATTAACGAAGAAGCCCGTCTTCAACGATTCAAAATCACACCTTTATATCCACAGGAAAGTGGGAAAAGTTGCAGGTTCAGATCATTCAAACACAAATGGAAACCATAGGGATTAACACTTGGCCAGATACGGCTTTTTCCACTTTTGTATGCTTGTGTCTGTTACGGGGCTTATTTGGGCGGGGGGAGGTACGGTAGCCAAGAGGCACGCACAAACCGTTCCTAGGCACGGGATTGTGGAAACGAAATCTGAACGCTTCGGCTGTGGCTGTCACGGAACGGACAAAAAGACACGTTGATTCGGGTTGCGTCCTGACGGTCAGAGATACAAGTTCACTGGGGCTCCTTTTTCTGGAGGAAACCCGTTGGTTATCACGAGTCTCATATGTGCAATGCAGTTTGCAAAGTTACCCAGAGATTATTTTGATAAACAATTCAGAATACAAACCTTACGAGAGGAATTCCTTCCGTATACTCCCATCGGTCGCGTACATATAAAATTCAGCGAGGAAAACTACTGCCATATAAAACAAAGTGATCAGTAAAAATAGTTTTAAGTGGATGACCCGGTATTTAACTTTCAAACTATTTTGTTTTCACCGGTTCCGGAAGTGATCCTCAGCAGTCAACCTAACCACATACTGCCGTTTGTGATCTCGCCTGCAGCATGTACTTCGTTGTTTTAAGCATTGGCGAACCGTGAATTAAAATAAACGTATGAAGTATTGTGCTTCCTGTATTTCGCAAGCGTTGCTGTGCGACTGATCAATACCTTCAATGGGATACACCTTAGCATATTTATCATACCTTTGAGCGCCAAAAACTTCAAATTAGGCAAGAAGTAGGCGTTTAGCGGTTACACAGAGCACAAGACAAATTAGGAAATCGGCTTCAATGTTTGTCAAAAGAGTTTAGTCGAATTTTAGTGCAGAAGTAATACCGGAGACAGACAGCATGTGGGGAATTAGGAAGCTGCTCGATCACAATTTTATAGTCAGATGATGGCTGAAGATAGTGTTCCGCCTAGATATAAAATCCGAAATACCACCTTTGATCGTTGACTTCAGTGGATATATTGACTGAACCGTAGCATTAAACGTCTGCACCCATCAATCAAAACATACGGCACCGTCGCCGTTTGGTAAACAATGTCGCAATCCGGTTAACCATTTCTAGCAAATCACTGTTCCTCGAAAAACAACCCTAAAGAGGGATATACGAAGGTCACCGTTTGTAACAGTTAGCTCATAGGAAATCAGGCAGCTTTTGCCTGTTAATGAGAAACGTCAGATCCGGTCAGGTACTTTGTATTTTTGGTCGAGGTGGTATAATACAGTACAAATTCCTCATTGCATTGCATTATACCTACATTCCACTCTGAGTTTCAGGACTTCCCATAGTTGTATCCCCGTTTCTATCCCGAAATCTGATACGCGGTAAGGACTCATCATGTACTTGGTCAGTAAACTATTTTTTCGGGTGTATGAAGTTTATTTTATGGATTCTGGCCAATGGTAAATAATACACATGCAGTAGTAATAGGGAGGTTATCGGGAGGGTCAATCACGGAGTTCCATATACATTCTTTCAAGCAGTTTTACTTGAATCATAAGCTGGTTGATTCGTGTCGTTCGGTCTAACCATTTGCAAACGGAATCTTGGTTTTCTGCTTGCTAATTGGGTATGGTTAAATTGAGACATATTATCACCGAGTTGTTATTTTAAAGGCTGCCATCGGTCACAAGGTTTGGTTAGGCAGCTAGATATTTTTTCTGAAGTGGTGCAGTTAATTAATTTTAGAAGTGACTTGGTGATGATAATCACACGTATGTACCATGAATCACTTTTATTCAACGACCCATTCTCCCTTTATCGTAGCATATTCCCATAAGAAATCAAGATTTCACTCCAACCCCTTTTTCGACTGGAATCTTCAGATATGTGCCGTTTTTGAGACTCATTGTACTTTTCACTTCTTTTTGTTTTCCCAGCAGATAGTTCAGAATAATCGTGCTTTTCTCCCCCAGGTGGCACAGTGACAGCACGCTGACTGGTAAATTGGTCAACTTTTTTTGTTCACCGAGTTGGAGGGAGAGGGACACAAAATGCTGTGAACAGTAATCTCAGCTATAAATAATCAGAAACGTTGTTATCGAACGAACAAACGTATGCATAATACGAAGTGCATATGCTCACTGTGTATTGGTGTAAAAACCTGATAATTGTGATATTTTTTTACTACTTCTTGTATTTTACAATAATAGTACATCATTACGGGAGGGGAGTTTCACAATTAGTTAGATCGCGTCGAGTGAGGCAGTTACGAATGGCTGCAGGATGGAACCCAGGACTAAGTGGCCTTAATTCCATCCCCATCATCATTGGAGCACAGCCGGCCGTGAGTTTTAAGATAAAATTTAATAGGAATTCGTATGTTTTACTAACGATGAGGTGCAGTCACATTGCTAGTGTGAATCTACAACCATACCACTAGTGGATCTGAGCAGCACACCACACAGTGCAGCAACCTGAGCTGCGGATTTTGTTATTACCTCGGCATTCAAGTGTCATCAACTCTCTGGTGCAAGTGGAAATCCTGTAACTAAAAAACGTACTATTATGTGTCATCGTTCGTGACGAACTGATTTCGATTGCTCCGTCGGACTCGGCCATTTATCCAGTTATTTCCGCAAGAACTTAGACGATTCATACAGTTAAAAATTTCCACATTTATACACAATAAAGTTTCCCGACTCTATTCAGGACCAAAAGTCAGTTGTGCATTCAAAGGTGTATAATAATGACAATTAGATCATATTAACTAATACAGCTTTTTATCCTGATTTGTCAATTAATTGTGGTGGAATATTGATTGAATCAACCTCGCTGCTATGGCGTTCAGTTTTATCTTACAAACAAAGTGATAGAAGGAAATAAAACTATTTTGCAATCAACTTCTTTGCAGTTTCAGAAGGAATTTCGTGCTGTAGTCGAATTAACTTCAAGGAGATCAACTTATTAGCTTGTTTTTCACGAAGGAACTCAATTTATAAATTCGAGATGCGATGTAAACTAAGAACCGTCCTTCAGTTTGCTGCAACAATGCAACGTATATCTTGGAAATCACGCTCGATGATTCGTTATCATCAACCTTAACCGAGATCATGTACTTTGGGTTGGTGTGAAAGTCATCTGCGGCGAATCGGTCACAAACAGGTAAGATTAGTTTGCTATCGGGAAACACGTGTTCGCATTATGTCTTCATGTAGAAAGTAGCGGAATCAAAATAGTGGCTCCTGACATCTGTTTAGAGCAGATGGGTTAGAAACCTTGGAAAGACTAATATGGGAATTCAAGAAGACACTAACTGGGCTATAAAGTTTCAGCGCAAAATTGAAGGAAGCCAGCTTAAGCCACGCTCAAATCAATGGTTAGGTACTAAAGCTGATTCCATGGTAGCCACATAAACAAAACTTTCTGTAAAACATCCATGCAGAACTGTTCTTTTGTGCGCTCCTCCGGAAGCTAAGCTTGAATTGAAGCTATCACTACGGTTAATTCTATGAATGTGGTAAAACTCAGGAATATCAATGTAATTCCAAACAGACACAACGAACGATACCCCGATCTTACTGCGTCTCCAGCGCGATAAGCTGCTGCGAAGAATTTCAGTGCAATTTCGGTGCTATTTATTCACCCGGTCCTTATGACTTCTATTTTTCATTTATTGAACTGTGAGGGTGGTTTAAAAGGTGTACTCAAAAGTCTCAAGAGTTAAGTATCTTTTCATGAAGTGCCAGGATAAAAGAACATATATGATCAATGTTCACCAAGGAGATCACCGAGAAAAGGCTCACCTGTTGTGGCAGGGTACGTGTACAAGAACCGCATACCCACTGGTGCCAAAATAAATTGTCAGAATTAGCGCCTGTGGTCACTACGAACATTCGAACAAGGACCAGATAGGGATGGTATGACAGACAAAACATCAACAACTTGGACTATGGATACTACAGTAGATACCTTAATCAGCGTGGAACAGTTCAGGCGTGCAAATGAACTAGGAGATAGCGGATGGATGCCTACCACTAATATCACAAGAGTTGATTGAATTCGTACCCCGTATCGTCGACGTATTGGACTACTATACCACTCGATCACCATCGGTAAGAGAGTTTGAGAGTCATTTTCTTGACTGTACGTATATTTCGTAAAAAACTGTTTACGAGGGTACTGGTTGGCACATCGTCGATAGGAGGCCTGTTTCTGTTCGCAGACAGCACGTCACCGCCTGTCCGAAATTGATGGAAAGCTAGAGTCAACTAAGTGGATGGCTGGCCAAATGAGTTCGTGACAAAATGGGAGGAAATCCACCCATCAGTTGCCAATATCTATTTTAACCGAACGACACGAAATCAGTCAATCAGGTTTGCAAGTATAAGGGTCAGTCAGAAGACCCCGTTATGAGTGAATTTACGCTATTGCATTCTGGGAATAGTGGATTTCTAAAACAAACGTAAAATAACTTCAGGTAGTTACAGACGGCGCAGATTTTGTGTCCTGATATGTTCCAAAATTATGCGGCCCACCTGCTGCTGATTCTATGGTCCTTATCCCTATCAGCAACCAGTCGGTCATGTGCAGTTTTCTTCTCGAAGTTTCATCCAGCAGAACATCACCAGATGTTAAATGACACACATAAGCGGAAAGAAAACAATGTGACCACTCTTAGACTGATATCCTACAAGATACATGGTGAGCGCTGAGAATAATTAGGCTGATCAGAGCGGACCGACGCGGATTCACTTATCCGCATTACAACCAAAGAATATGCTACCGTAATCTCATACTCATGAATGATATAAGCCTACATAGTTCGAAAGGTAAATCGAAACTGATGAGTTTGGCAAGCATCTTCGCGGCAATTGCACAAACGGAATAGCAATAACACAGATTATTAGTTAGCTAGTACGCTTAGAAATTTTCAGTTTTGGAAAAAAACAAAAAGTAAACATATCTGTCATTAGTATTTCAAAAGGTTATCATATTCTTCAAATCTTTCTTTGCTGGGTGCCACGTGCTTCTAGTCTTCATTATTCTTCCCTACCGAGAAACAGAATAGGTTGCAGGCTGGGGATTTTGTTCTAACCAACAGGCCAGTAAACTGTCGGGAGTCTCAAAGCTTTTTCACTAGCGGACTTCAATCGACTGAAGCAGTAAACATACTGATTTAACAAACGTTTGTCTGTTTTCTGACAAATAATCAGAGGTTCACCCGGATAAAACTCGAATTCAAGTGAACGGAGAATAATAAAATTGAGGTTCAAATCGATGTAAGTTTGCACGATTTGGGGTACAGTGGTGGTGTAAACGATTTTGTCACATCATCAATTGAATAGTGTTGCAGACCGAACGAAAACTTCCAGACCTTAAGTTTTCTTTCAGTAAAACGAACTGTGTAATACAGAGTAACGTCCACCATACACTGACCGTCAACAGGGGAATGAAGTTGGAGTATTTGGGAGTTATCAGTCATTTGGGGGAAATTTCGCACCCTAACCGAGCCTTCTACGTCACGGGACATCTGTATTTGGGCAACTGGTAAAAACGAAGACTGTTCAGGTCATCTTTTTTACAAACACCATAAATTCAAATAAATTCGTACGGCTTGGATCCACAAACATGTCAGAATGTGAGGAGTATTCATTTACACGCAAACTTCCCCCAAAATGTTTGATGCACATGCTAAGAGGTGTTGACTACTCTCTATCCACAGTGAAGAATTTCAGCTATACAAAAAAGCAGTTTACTAGCCCGGCTAAGATAACATGCGTCATCGTTTGCTCCTCTAGTTGCAACATCTTTACCGCTGTATTCCGGCGGGGAGAAAGTTTGTAGCCTCAGTTCTCCAGCATTAAAAATGGGTTTTCCTTCTTAATCTAATTACAGCAGTCATGGGACATGATATTTAGCAACATAATATTCACGTGTCCACGGTTTTGCTACAGCAAATACTTTGTAAAGTGAACAGTTTTACCTACGACCCAGTTACACGCGGCATAAATTGATACATTACCCAGCATAAGGACAGTCTAGTCTAACCGAGTGAAAACAGATAACTTTTAATCCCGAAGAATTCCGCATTGTTTAGATTATCATGGATAGTGCTCTTTCAATTGGGTTAAACAGCCAGTATCAATCAAAGTAAGGAGTTGTACCACCATGAATTCACTGGAAAGATTTTCCTTATGAAATTATTCTTATCACGGCTTACTTTTCTATAAGCCCGCAACTGTTAATGCAAAACACTGAATGCAAACCGCTCGTCAAGCTGAATAACGACGAAACTTCAGTTCATTCACGATTCTGGTTTTTAGATAGCCAGGTGAGAAATGAGCTCATTTTGTCAAATGCTTCTCCTCAGTATCACATAGGTACTTGTTGGGAAAATTTCCGTCTGAATATGATCATTGCCCTTTGGGCGTTGTTCTCCTTATATAAATTAAGGAAACTTTATTACAAAAATCGAACTTGGTAATGTTTCAGAAGCGGCTTCTTGTTTTAAAGCCGTGTTGTATTTGTACTAAGTGAAATAATTTTGCTCGTGAATTGAAAGGTTTTGAGTAATACCTACCACAATAGACAAAAATGCGTTATTCTAACTCCGTATATTTCTTATTTACAACTCTGACGCACAGCTCTTCACCTTTGTAAAAACAAAATGAATCACCGTTGCCTCTAGCGTATTATGCCCTTGGTAATTCGAAATTAATCTAGACTTTTCTTTTGTCGAAAAATCGTCAAAGAAAGTTGTGCCGTGGTGTGAATCATGATGAGAAAAACGTTAGAATAATGTACGATCTTATTCGTCTGTCAATATCCTTTTACAACGGCGCTCAACTGCAATGTCAAACACAATAATTTGGTTTTATTGATCAAAAGAACTGAATAGCTTCTTGTTATTTTCTGACATTACACACGTGACCATATTTGACAAGAATCCTGAATACCAGAGGAACATACAGAACCAGTTTCGCGAGAGGTTGCTTGCTGTCCTATTAGGTGTATCCGTATATCATGTTGCAGAAAGGATGTGTACCATTATGGGACGTTCCATAATTTACAGAAGATCCGTAGATTATACCATCGTAACCGGAACAGCATTGAAGAACTGGACTGTAAGACTGATGCCCTTAATCAATACATTAGCTTGTTTTCTAATGTTGGAATCTTAACCAGGGGACATAGAGTTTTCTAAGTGCCAAGTTGTCTAGAGAAAAACGTAGAGCAATGACTAACTTAGTTCATTTCATTTAACCACCGACCTAGCACTTCTGTGCTCTGGTCTTGTTTACATTTTCGCAGCATCGTCCAGTAGAGAGCAGAATGAATCGAGGCATAAGGTGAATAAGAGTCGAAAACTTAAGCAATAAGAGGAAACCGGGAGGACATGGAACGGGCCCGAAAGCTACAATACCCCTGGTCGCGACCCCTAGCCTTGTCACGTGATGTCTATACGCAACTTGTAAGTGGGTCTTGTGGATCCCAATCCTGAAGCCTGACTCGTTCATTGCTGGAAGTTTCCATAACTTTTTGTTTTCGTGGAGTGAACGCCTCGTTCCACACTCTAACTACTACCTACGTTGCAGAGTAGCGTACGCTGAAGAAGACTATGAGTGGGCATGCCTTATTTATGGTTAGTTAACTATTATTCAACCGCGAGAACTTGTGGAAACTTGAATGTCGACAATTCATGAATTACAAAAGCTGTGACACACTAGAAATAACCACCTGTGTTTCACATTGAAGAATGCGGAACACGGCAGCGATCGAAGCGTCGCATCAGCACCAACCTCGCAAACCAAGCTGTCCTTTATTTAGAGATGGAGTCAAATGTAAGCTGAAGCCTTCCCATAGATCACTGATCACTCGGAGCTAAGCATTGTCTATGGAGCAACTAAGATATCGACATCCATAGCCAGGGCACGTTTGCATGTGAATCAAGCTTGATCCGCGAATCTGAGTACAGAAGTTGAACTACTCACTTGAGCCGAACAGTGCGGCGGATAAGTGATCAAGTTACGCAGCATCTTACAGAATGAAATCGTCAATTTATTGCGCTATCATTTTGGGAAAAATTATGAAAACTGTATTTTAAAAAGAATGACGTTTTCATCCATCAAACTTAATGGTTTTCTGTCGACGCAGAAATGCACTTCAGTTAGCCAAAAGCAGTAAAAAATACGCAAAACTATTCGGGAAAATTATATTACTTTTTCTCACCACAGAGATGTTACCTGTGCCGCTTGCCGGATTTTTAAATCTTGGTTAACTTATCCTGTTCTCCACAGTTGCACGCTTACGGTATTCCGACGAAGGAAAACGAACGCAGATACTTCGAGGTTTATTTTGCTGTGATAAAAGGGAGAGACATTTATATTACCAAAGATAGATGCCTTATTTCCGAGAGTCCCTCACGGAAGCTCGCAGTCGATCTGAACTCGCTACGCAAGGAAAACCGGAGGACGTTAAATGACAGATATAACAGTTGTAACTCTCAGTCAAATCACAAACCGGTGATACACTGGATGTGTACACCCAATATGTACACCCTCACGTCTACATATATGCTCGAGCTCAGACAATCAAGTTGCATTTTTCCTAGGAAAAACTGTTTAATTTACGATATGAAAGATGAGTTGTCAGACTACATGACAGTAAGGTGGAACCACCAAACTAGATTCACGAGGATCACGTTGTTTTCGAGGGAATGATACACTCAGAAAACTTAAAAAAGCCACGTGGCACCCTGTGTATGTTAGTCTAGGAAGGAAGGTTGGTGGCGAAAGTAAACTCAAACTTAAATTTCACAGGAAAATGGAAAAGCAATGAAAATGTCGTGAACCCTGGTTGTGTGAACAAAAAGTAACATTCTTTCTAAAGCTGGAGGAGCTAATTCAACAAGAGCTTTACTTTGTTTTTTTTAAATCCCAAATCCTACTTCAGATCAATTTCGTTAAACTGCACAGTGGTAAAATACAGTAAAATGCCAGCGATAATCATTTTCCTTAGCCAGTTAGAGGTCTTCAGCTGAACCTCATACAAAATGGTCCCCTAAAATGTTCAAACTAACCCAAAAATATCGATTTTTGGGTCGTGTGCAGTGCGCGCGAAGTGATGGCGGAGAGCGGTAACAGTTAACGGAAGTTAGGATTTAACAACTTCCGGCATCTAATGAAGCTGTTCCTTTATGGTTAACATTCACCTTATTTGGTGAGATTCCAACCCACGCATGTGTTCCATCCACACTTCAGCACAGGTTATATAGCACTGTTAAGTTATGTGACCAAAGCACAATGTTTTGACATTCTGCAAATCGAT
Organism: Fasciola hepatica; assembly: GCA_948099385.1. Classification (NCBI taxonomy): domain Eukaryota; kingdom Metazoa; phylum Platyhelminthes; class Trematoda; order Plagiorchiida; family Fasciolidae; genus Fasciola; species Fasciola hepatica. Next base: position 29,693,105 of record CANUEZ040000043.1, on the reverse strand, counting down.
CATATTGATAAACCATTCAGTTTACAGTGTAGGATCATTCACCAGTGAGCTAAAGACAATGGTATAAAATGGTACGGATGATACCGAAGTATATTGATAATAATACCATATTACAGTCGGATTTTGTTATGGATCTGTTTATTTAAATCGAAAAACCGAGACAGGCTAAGCTGAAGCTCATTTGGGAGATCTAGTAGAACGCATCCAAACGTAATCTAGGTAAATGAACTTATCGATCCAAGACTTAAACAGTCGTTTGACATTGGTAAACCCCCGTGAATACAAAAATCATCGAAACCCCCCTCTCCTCTCCCACCATCTTTTTGAAATTATGTATCAAGCAGCTCTTTCTGGTCACTAATGACCATATCCCATTCTGGTGAACAGTCAAACCAGGAACATTTCTATGCCATGACCGTTCGCCACGGATGTCGCAATCGAATCAGCACTTCTTGCTCGTCTCCGCACAACATCTGGTGAATTTCAAAGAAGAACCGAATTTGATTTTCTTTTCCAATCACATGAGGAAGTCGTATCATTGTGCTTAGAATCATTCCATGCGGTTTCTGGAATTTCAGCTGGGCATCTTCACACGCATGCGTGCATAGTACATACATACATACACATGTTTTCTTACATACTTACATACAAGAAGTCAGCAGATATATTCCCAGTTCATTATATGTTCAAGCATCTTACTTCAGTTTTTGAAAGCTTATTTTTGTTGAGCACCACCACTACGTAGATAAAAAAAATGGTGGAATATGAGAAGTATATTGGACATCTACCATTATCTGCCAAGCAGGCGGAGATGTTGTTTTTTAGTTTTGATACCAGTTCGGTCTCTACCCTTTCGGAGTTGGTCAAAACAGTAGCTCTAATTTAATGCAAAACTCAGGTAATTCATTTCTAATATCCGGTATTACTCTGTAAGAGAAGCTGTCAGAAGTGAACGATTCGAAAAATAATCTTCCAAAGTTAGTTTCAGTTATCCGACAAAAGTTCTTCAAAAACATAACTCAAATGCTCATCGAAGTTTCGTATCTTCCTTTGATTACAGATTGTGTTGATACCAAACCACACTAACTGATCCTCCACTAATTTGTGCCCTAAACATTTTTTCTGAACATATTTGGTCTTTCTTGATGCATGGGTACATTATGCTACCGTGCATCCACGTCTATACTGAGGCAAAACAGTGTACAAGTTACCTGATGTCTGACTGAAAGTAGAAGAACAAAGGGAAAAAGTATAAGGTCGTTATGCCCCAACACTCCTGAGCTCGAATCTGGAAGAAGCACTCAATAGATTTCCCTCTGTACGTCAGACCGCTTGACAGCAGAAGAGTAAGGAACACGCCAAAACCAATACACAAGCACGAGGACTTTAAGCGCAGGTAAGTGAAAGGACCTAGTAAAATCCGCAGTATTGTTTCTTTTTTGTTTGGAGGGGGGAGGGTACCAATGAGGTAAGCAACTGAAAATATCACGCGTTTATTTGTACTAAATATTTGCATTAAGCTGATTGGAGAAAACCTAGTGCAATGATTTCGGACCCATCATTTGGACAAATTTATGTCCACATAGATGACTTAAAATCGATCACCTGCCGAAACTCACAAACGAAAAAACAGTAGGAAGATTCTTTCTTCGAAAGCTGTACGTGTTGGATAAGCCTCGTAGTTTCTAAAAGTGTCTTTTTAAGGTGCTTTTAAGGCTGTTGGGAATTGGAAGAAACGTCATTGATCCATTGGTTCAGAGTGTGAAACCAACCAGTGGGCAAGTAGATTTGACTTCGAGAATTCAAATGATTTTTGAAGGTAGGCTATTACCAGCTTGAATTTGACTTGCTTCAGTTGCCCCAGTGATGGTGTAGGCTTGTCCTCCGATAACACCATCATTTTTACATTTTTCGGTGAAAATTCTGGGCACGAAATGAAAAGTTTGGATCAGAAAGAACTCCGTTTTCCATGTTATCACAAATAGTTTCAAGAATAGAAGTTTCGATTCATAAAACAATAAATACACCCATATGAGGAACACGCTTTGATGTCCAACACACCTCGTTTACCTCGATACCATTTAGAAATCGTTTTGGAGCTATTCCGGGCTTATGCTTCTATTTGTACTTTCCAACTAACTTGAACCATCTCTCTTAAGTAGGGAGGCTATTCGCTGATGTGATCATTTTGGATCAATCGTTAGTTTTTTATCAGCTGCTTTTTGACTGCTGATAAACATTCCAGTAATGAGCCACAAAATTTTGACTTTTCCGAAGTGTCTGAATTATTTTTGTATACACGGTAGGCCCAGCAGTGGATTCAGCACTGTAATATCCCTGAAGTTATTTCCTGAACTCTGGTCATCAGATATATTTGCTAGGTTACAGTTGTCACGTGATCGGTGACTCTCCCGTACAGGGTGATTTTTGTGAAATAACATGTCCCCAATAGCGCAGTTGGTCCTGAAGGTTATGGAATAAGTACACCCCATCCATGGCACTCAAACGCAAGCACGTAATAAAAAGCCTGATTTACAGGATTATTCTTGGGAAAGATTAAACGTTTGATGCTCTAAGATGCATGTCTCAAACAATTAGATGTCACCTGAACACCACAAGAAATCGCTTTTTGGCTCCCCTCTTGGGCAAATTATAAGTAGAATTCCCGAGCGCGGAGATGCGTGAGTGGCTAAGCCGTGAGTACGTTGACTTGACCGCATATCAGTCGGGCGAATTCATATAGTTAAGAAAAACCGTTTGAAATATCAATGATAGGAAATTTCTATCTGTGTGTACAGGTATGGATTCCGTTAAGTTTGCGGTCTAAATAATATCATCCTTTAAATTGCGTGGCAGTGTTTCCGTGAGTCGCGAAGATTTCTGATTTGTATCGCTATGGTTACAGACATGGCCAGAAGCTGTTTCAAATCCTTTTTCTAGTGGCCTTTGTGCGGTCAAAAACCTCTATAACGCTTCCTTAATCATAATATCATGTTCATCTTTGACCAAATTGTGTTGGGTAGCGCCGAAACAGTTTTAAACTAAACATATGCGAATATAGTTTGGACATCATCGTAGAATGACCTTTTATATGTCAGTTATCGCCAAGCTTCAGGCAATAAAGATGGACTTAGAATGAAGCGAACTGTGCTCACCTACGGACGGACCAGCCGAAATTGACTCACCGCAGGCTCGCCACCCATAAAGCATCGGTGATTTTCATGCCACAAAATGTGTTTGGTCAATTCCTTGACGATCATTGGGGTTTCTAAATTGATTTGTTCATCAAATCCACCGGTAAAGTGCTCCACCGCCTCGATGACGGGCTCATCTTCCAGAGCAACACGCGATCCGAACATTCAAAAATCAATTGTTTTGCGCAGAATGTTTTACGGAAACTTATCTCACGTAAATTTGTGCAAATGCATGTAGCAAAGAAATACAATAAATTTTGGTGTTAATTCAAAGGTTCAACTAGATGGTGTAGCCCAGGTATCACAACATTTTATGGATTTTTCTGGGTAACTTTCGACGAATATTTACATGGACGTTGCCATCAATATGGATTCAGCTGGCACTTGTGCCCAAACCTCATGCAAGATTAAGTAGATTCAATATCGTATTTCCACGAAACGTTTTATCAGCGAACTGCAAAACTGAGATTCAGGAAACCAAAGAGAGTACCGACAATTCGCAAAGAATGTGCTATCAACAGTTGTACATTAGAAAAAGGAGAATATGCGCCTTCTTGAAGGGACAGAATTTTAGGACATTCGTGGTTTGTACGACTGCTTCTAGAACATTTACGAAAACCAATGTTATTTACATCATTCTTCCTACTCTGTTATGATGGTACATCTTTATCAATCCACACCATATATCTACTTACTTCGCACATGCTTTTTCAAGCAATGCCGGCCACATTTCGTTTCGATCACGGGATCTATCAAACAGTAGCTTGTTTTTCTCACTTACTGGAAATCGTTCGTCCACAAAAACTTGTTTCCATTCTCCTACTTCGATTTTCCAGAGCTTTCAGAAGCCACTCGGGATTTTTGATTTCTGGCCCTCCGGCAATATTGTTTCTCATCCACTTCCAAGGTCAAGCTGGGGGGAAGGGAGCTCAGCGATTATAATTTCTAAATTCGTGATATTAGATTGATAATTATATACCACTTCTTTTCTTTTCTCAATGGACCTCGGTTGTTTAATTCTGTTATTTTCGAGGTTTGATGTTGCAAAAGGTCACCTTTCAGTACTCACAAAGGCCATTTATCTGGGCCGCCTTACACTCACTTTGAATGCCGTGCTCAGGCTTGGCCGCTCACTCTCAAATCATGCGCTGTCCGTCTTGCAGAGGCCCAGTGGCTAGCCTCTAGGATGACAAGTGATAAGCGAGGAAGGACATTAAGCCACAGTGCAGGATATAGGGCTAGTTTCTCTTGTAGCGGTTGCCATCTTCGTTCATACTTTTACCACGTTTATTGTTTAACTGAACGCTGACTGCTAAGCGCGGTGGCCATTTGACCGTTGCTCTTGCGCACGCTCTCACGCACGCTCCCAAGTACACGCTAACCACTATCTCTCCCAATCGCCTTCTCGTTCTCACGGGGCGTGGAGAATACTGTTCTGGTTAACATATTTGTGCAGTGCCGCACATTAGAGTAACGTGCAGGTGGTCCACGCAGTACGAAGGACCGAAGCACGCGTTTACTAAGGAAACCGCGAAGTAAGGTCTAATCAACCTTACACTCTGAGCAGAAGAGGACAAACAAAGGGCCCGTAGAATCCAGTACAGTTCGAAACGTTTTACCGGGAATGTGGGCTGTAGTTAATCCGAGACGGATCTCCATGAGGTGGCAAGAGCAAACGGCATGAAGTTATGGAGCTCGCACTCAGGGCCAAAAGTGTGAGCAAATTCCCTTTGCAGTAAAGCAGTCGGATTAGGGAAATGGCTAACCGAGGAGCCGGCAAACCTAAAAAATGTACTGTCCTTCAAAAAGCTTGAAAGGCAGTGAATAGGACGAGATGCTTTCGGGAGGGGGAATTCGCAGCCTAGGAGAACAGGTGGAGTTAAATAGGGCCAGGCTTTCTAAGGACAGTTCCAAGAATTGGCGGAAAAGATTCGGGTCGTTTATAAGTGAACGTCCAAGTACCTGAAGCTCCTTGCCTGGGAGCACAGAGGAAGCTTCCGTTCTTCTCCCATTGTCCGGCCATCAAACTTCTGCATCTTGGACAATAAAATGCTAGGTTCAGTTGAGATTAGTATTTTGGACCCTCTCTAGTCGTCCACGGTTCTATCCCCTAGCTCGCCGGGAATTTCCGAAGCAACATACTGACAAGATGTTTATCCTGAATCCTACTCTACTGTCCTATTTTTCCGTTTTCTAAAGAACCACCTTACACCTCACCGGAAATTAATTCAGATGACAAGAAGAGTGAAAGGCTTAGGAAGATTTCGGCTCAAGCCTTGTATCTGCGTATTTCCTCAAGACTGCAGGAACCAACTGAACCTTCAGATTTACAGCATGCAGTGAATTATTGAAGTGCTTTCATTTGTAATCAGTTTTGAAGTATACTGTGAAAAGCGTAAGTCAGTCCGCGAAGAAGGACTACAAGAGTAACTGAAAGGTAAGCTCTTACTCAGATATACTTTGGCATTCTCTGACAATTCAAATCGTTCATGTTTTTGCCAGGTGTCCGTTATTCCCTTTTATTCCGAGAATCTCTTCTTTGGACGCTTTTATAAGGGTTACGTATTATTTGCTTACGCGGTCATAGCCGTTGCCAGTGTAGTCATGTTGCTGACTGTGGTCTACGCTTATCGTGCTGCACGTGTCACATACCTGCCTGGTCACCGGCTGCAGGAAGTTGGTAGCAGGAGGCACTGAGTGCGATACTTGCCAGAGGTAGAGCCATGACGGTCGTCCTGGTATCCGTGAAATATGGTTTCTACTATGTTTTCGGAATAGCCGAGTTCTTTGGGTCTGTGGCCCCTGCAGAGAGGCAACCTGGCCAGCTCTTATGAATTAACCAGAGAAAAAAGCTCAAGTTGCTCTACTGTGCTACAGACGCCGTAGACTTGGGACGCCGCCACGTGGTGCGAGGTCAGAGGCGGAGGCCCTACGTGCCCCCAAGGCCGTAAAGGTCCAGACCGCCGGTTGCCAAAAGGTAGTTACATCCACTTCCCAGATACTCTTATACGGTTTAATGGACAAGACAAAATCCTGGAAGAAGGAATAAGAGATGAAGCGAGGCGGGGAAAGCAAAGGACTTTGAAAAAGACAAACTTAGGTGCTACAGTATCGAGCCCCATTGCACTAACCTTGAAGGTGTGTTCAATCAATGGGACGGGGGCCAAGCCTAGTGCTAAATCAGGAGAAGGCACTTTTGAAAGGACCTATGTCAAGAAGCAAGGTGGATGGCGGACAGGACTCTGCTATGCCGCCCACTGTAGACGCCTCTTATCCTGTTCCCTCCCCAAATAGTGAATAGAGTGAGGATGTGGTCGAATCTGTCCTCAAGAATAGGCATTATTATTGCACCGCCGATGCCGGTTGAACCTGTTGATGATGGTGTCAGCGAAACGTTGCTAGATGGGGCTGCAGTGGTGGCCTACCAATCCAACAGCAGATGCAAAGTTGTGCGGGATAAACGTTGGGTTATATAGGGCAGCTTTCCAGCAGGTAGAAGTCTGGATAAGCCTATGACGGCAGCAGCAAAATATCCAAAAGTAAGACCAAAGCCCCATCCGGATTCTGGGCTGAAGTGCCGTTAGCGCCCCCCGAGTCACTAGGAATAGTGATCTTTGAGGAATTCCTGGACGATGAGCACCAAAAGTGCTGTACGCAAGCAAAGGTAATGTGGTCATTAATTTGAGGGTCACGAGGGCTCCAGTAAGAGCGGACTCTCGGCATGGGACATACTAGACAACCAGAAAGCTCCTCAGGCCCCAATAAGGCATGCTGTTGCTAAACCTTGCAGCCCCCTTGGATGTTGCACTCCACAGTCGCTCGTTGCAGACCCTAAATGACCCAGTTAGGAAAAAGATCGGAACGCTTGTTGTGGGTGACATCACACTACCCTCAATGAACGGACGGATGAAGATTGTGTTCTAAGATAGCGGAAGGGAAGCTGCTTAATGTGGCAGGATGCAGGCGAGCTGGAGGGAAATATCAGAGAGAACATCAGATTCACTTCTGGGGCGTGCGTTGCTTGCCCAAACCCGCAAGCAAAAATATCCCAAATGACGAACCAGAACGACTATGCTGTTCGCGGTTAATATTATCCACAAGCATGCTTCTCGCATCTGGCTGCACCTTCTATCCTATCACATTCAACCTAGTATTAGAAAGTATTGCTTGACCTTGCCGGTTGCAAGTAAGGTGTTCCCTTGCGCAGTTTTTCCTCACTGTCCTGATCATGCGCCAAAAAACGCTTTTTTGATTTTTGTGTTCTTCCGTGTTAATTAACATAGTACTCGGCTTCGCAGCTTTCAGTCATGGATTTCTGAAATAGATCATCCTCACCATCTTGATCAGACCGGAGTTTGCATCCTTCGTTAGACGCTTGTAAATAATGGAAAGTTCATTCTGCAATACACAGCTCTTCCCTCTGTTCCCTATCTGTCGATTGAACTTGGTACAAATGACAAGCTGAGGCTGTTCTGTAACCGAATCAGGGACGGGAAACAACTCCAGATTAATGACGCCAATCTACACAAGATTCTCAAACTAGCTACTACCACTGAGGTTTGTGCTAAAATGGTAGGCGTCATTCCTAATGTTTTCACAGCCTCCTTTAGAGTTTTGCGTTCGACCTACGAAACCGGTAAACCGCCAGCTCCTCACTTGTTGCTTTTAACAAGAGGAATACCCTGTTGTGACCACTGAAATTATTGAAATGAAGTTAGAAGGTTCAACACCCATTAGACAACTCACCATCGGGATTGCAGACAACAGCTCATAGGAATCACTGCTCGGAGATGGTTCCGAAAGATTGGCTTAGCCTATCTAAAAGAGAAAAGCTCTGATCACTCAGAGTAGTTTCAATGTTTACTTACACCGGAACGTCGATAGACTGTCTTCCAGACAGGAAAATAACAAAGTAAAAATACCACTTTGTTTCTGCTGAAGAAGTAGCCTCTGTAAAGCCAATTATCCTCTAACTCCAGCCTTCGAGGTCTAGTGTAAAGACTGTCACAAAAATGGTCACTTCGCCGACGTATGCGGTGTACATAATACATACAAATTTTGTAATGCTCTACCCGTGACAGAGCGATTATCCAATCAACAACAGGACCACTGAAACACTCTGACTTAGGCTTTGCGTTTTTGCTCACCTACGAGAAGTTTTTACAACCGACTGACCCAGAAATACACCTACCAGACAATCTGAGCCGTATCTCTCACAGACCACACGGTGAACTTTCCTTACCCATGTAGTTAGTTTTCGCGTCACCCGAGGCTCTAGCCTCCTCCGCATTCTTTGAGCAGCATCTTTCTACCGGATCACTGTTTTGTTCCTCCTATAAACTTGGAAGGTATACAAAAAGTACCCCGGATAACTGTGGCTCCACTGTGTTGCGAAAGTGTTTTCCAGACATCTTGCGCTTCTGAGTTCATTTATGCTTAAAACCGATAACAGAAAGCTACTGGGTTGAAATGCCGTGCTGGCCCAGCGACTAGTTCCACATATCCGGAAAATGACGGTCAGTGCACTCATCGTTTCGGTATGGAAAGTTTGTCACAAAAACCCATGTGAGCAATTAATTAGGCACATTTCCTTTGGACTATATCTCAGCGAATCTGTGCTACCTTCCAGTGAAGAACTCCCTGCCTGGATTGCCGGAGCCCGTATCTTCGCGATGCCTTCTTTTACATACCCTTCACACAGGACTGCAAGTACCTTACCGCCTTTCTGACGACAGAGATTCGTTCCAGTACAAGGTTCTCCCGATGGGACTTAGTTCTTTTCTAGCCGCCTGGCAGAAGTTTATAAGTCAAGCTCTGGGTGGCATGACCGGCATGACGTATACATCCTATGACTGCGGAAGGGTTTTTTCCCATATGCTTTATAGCATATCTACTACATAACTTTATCTTCGGTTATCGAAATGTCCTCTTGAAGCAGGACGGTTGCACACTGATATGTCAACCCTTGTTCTCCTTTCTGAACCCTCCATGGATTTTTGTGCCCATCGTTCACGCCTTCTGCTGGCAAGTACAACCTGCAGTCCTATCGATTGCCAGGGTCAGAACGCGTTGATTGCACCTTTCAGTCATCAACTATAACACTTATTGACAGTGTCCTTTTCCTCACTCCGGCAGACACAAAATCTCGAAAAATCGCTCTGTAAATTTCTAGGATCCTATAAAATTTTCGGTGAATATCCGCTCGCTCCTCCCCAACCGCCAGCAATAAACAGTACTCTAGTCATATTGCTCCAGTCTTGCAAAGCACTGTATTTTGCATATCTGCACACCTCAGATAAACATTTTCCGCTTAATTCCGCTTCCCTCCAGCAGTGGTCGCAAAACCTACACACAGAGAATCCTTTCAATAAATCTACTCCTACCTGCTTTCACAAGCTGCAGCCATATTGTCCCTTATGTCTGATTCCCCTCGGCTGCTGTCATACGTATGCATTGGTAACATTTGGTGCACCACGATCCACTTATCGAAAAGGAAACTACTTCGTGACTCACTTGTCGGGAAAAAATTGTTTGATCCGTTTTATCCATTTTGTCCCGTCATTCCTGGTCAGTTCATCAGTTATGGTCTGTTCATTTTTGGCACATAAACATCCACTTGCTTTGAAATACTCTTCTGGCTCTATTTTGTTCTAACTTCCACCACCCAGTTCCACTTTTTCTCTCTTGTTTCTTTACTTTACATGTTTTTCGAAAGCAACTGTTCTGGTAAGCTGGAAATCTCCAGCAACCAAGTTATGCTATCGTCTGCGTTGGTCAGTACACCTAAAGTTATTTTAGTGTTCTTTCCTAGATCCACCTCTAATTTTCCGTTCTTGTCTCACTTGTTCACGGCAGCATGTAATCACTTCAATAAATGTTTCAAATATTCAATGAAAAAATGTGCCTCGAATTTATCCGTCTTCCCAGCTGGTCAAGTCCTTTGGTTGTCCGACTTGTGTTATCCCGTTCTCTTGGTCACAACCACGCAATTCTGGCAGTTCTAACCACCCCACCTTGGAGCTGTTGTGTTCCGGGCTGTGGTGCTGCTTCCACATTCTTGACAATTTAATCTTTCACTTGCACCTTGTTGGCGCAAGTAAAAGCTTACCATCTACCTTCAACTACCTAAGATTGTCCTCACGTGTATCATTTGACCATGCACTTGAGCGCCTTGGGCTTCCTGAAATAAACCTTCACCATAACCAGCAGTGTGATGAAAGAATTGGTGCTGCGCCTAAAATTCCTCACAAATTTAATCCCCAACATAATGAGACAGGTGCACTTTTAGCTCATCGCAGGGCACCTTCAGAGGTGGGTCTTTTACGGAAGGCGCCAAACTATGCCAAGAAGGAGACTCAACCCATAATCGACAGTGTATTTCCTATTGATGAAAACGGGTAAAGAGCCTTCCCAAAGCATGTCCCTCTAACCTCCGATACGTGCCTCAGTTTTTTTCATGGTCGAGCAGTTAGAGGCCTTCAGCAAACCTGCAGTTAAATTAGTCTTGGGGTCTAAACAGAAACAAGCATTTATCATACTGAAACAAACGTCGTATCCAACCGTGTCTTCGCCATTTTTGGATTAAACCGTACAGGCCGCGTGACTACGGATGCCTCAAATGTGGGACTAGATGTGGTTCCTTACCGAACGCAAGAGAGCGTGGACAGGTTCTGGAATGTGCTTTGCGTAGACTTCCAAAGACTTAGTCAAAACATTTTGCCTTAGAAAAGGAAGCTGTCGCTTGCGTCTGGGCTTGCAGAATGGCGTCCTTCTCCGTTTGATTGATGTTTCTCGTTGCACAAGGAATATTTATCTCTGGCAGCTCTGCTTCCTTATGAGCCGTAGATCCGTCTTCCGCTACAGGCTAACCGCTGGCAAGCTGGACCTATAAATTATGACTTCCATTTTGTGTATCAACCTGAATGTCAAAACCAGATGGCTGGCGGCCTTTTACGGCTGCTGTTAGGCGTATCAGACTTGAAAGCGGAAGCAGAAGACAACAATAATAATAATAATAATAATAATAATAATAATAATAATAATAATAATAATAATAATAATGGTATATTTCTCGACCATGGTCGAGACGCACGCGCAAGCGCATGATCATGGTGTACAACGTTACCCAAAACGATGAAATATACAGGAATTTCAAGAACGGGAGTCAAAACGTCAGAAACAAGACAATATAGCCAGAAATAGTTTGAACGGACCAAAGTGAAAGTGGTGTGCGCGGCAAATACGGTTTGGTTTTGAATTCGAGTTGGTTGGCGGTAACCCGTAAGGATACGGAAAATATCGTGAATATATAGTGCTAAGGATGCATTATAAAACAGAATGATGCAAGTTGTGGATAAGGGAGGCTTATTGGAGTTCCATGAAAGGAATAAGTTCGAAACAGGGAGAAATGTATGGGAGTACACCCGGAAACTCTGATAAATATGAAGAGAACAGCTCTCCATGAAGACGATGTGAGTCTGTAATGGTGGACAGTGCTGGGTTAATAATAACAATAATAATAATAATAATAATAATAATAATAATTACTGTGTATTTCGGATGCGCCCGAAGCATGCTAGAATGCATGATCAGATGATTATAGTGATAATAGAGTGAGAATTTACAAAAGGGTACAACAAGTGTATGCAGAGTATCAAACAGAGTGTTACAGTGGACTAAAACGGTAGTAATCCCCGGCCAATTTGAAGGTCAGGGTTTATTGATATCGGCTGAAGGTCTGGAGTACATGCATAAGTGGTATAGGAAATAAATACCACTAGTGAAAATTCGAACATATTCAAAGGATATGTTGTTGGTTGGCTGCAGAATATGAGAGGCATATGGATAGGGTTATCTGCAACTCACTCAAACTACGCTGGGATCGTAGCTAACGGTGATGTGCGCACCAAAGAACAAATTTATTTTCAAACTCAGCAGGAGGTGCCTTATTTCTGAAATTCCTGGCTGTCTCATGACAGTGTCCCATGTAAGGCAAATTCACCAGACTCTCCACAAATTACCCTTTTGTCATTGACTATTGTTTTGATTCGCACCCGTCCTCATCTTGTTCTTTGCTAGTTTGTTTTTAAGGTCGTTTCCTGTGTCCTTGATGGTCACTCGGGGGACTTACGTAAACGCGCGGGGTTCAGGACTAATTCTGGTGGCCCATAATGATCCCCAAAGTTAAGGCGCCTGTCAATGATTGCCCGATATACCAATAGAGGAACAAAAGTGATTGTTGGCTCACGTTCCACCGATAGTATTTCTTTGAGGTCCAGGGTCAGAACGCCAGCATGTGCCCATTTACCAACAGAATTTATCGGTAGCTGCGGGCCCTTACAACAGGTGGCCCGAAGCTCAGTTATGTACTGAAGAGAATACGTTTCAAGCAGTTCAGTGGCTCAGGTAAATGTTCAACGTGCACGAGTTGCCCGAGGAAATTGTAACCGACAATGGTCCTCAGTTCACTGGCCAAGAGTTTCGAGAATACTCAAACGCCGAAGCCGCGAAGCATTGTACAACTGTACCACATAACCCGAATTCTAACGGCATTGTCGACATACTTAGCCGTCCCCTATTGGGAAGCATTCAAACTTACCGACTAGAAGATTTGTGCTGGGGACGCCCTGATAATGAAATGCTGTGTACATACAGAACTACACAAAATGTGCACGGTAAAAGATGAGGTAGAACAACTGGATACGGTCATCCGGACGGTGCTAAAAGCTGCGACTCAGCTGACTGTTACGGAGGTGGAGCCATACAAACAGTGGCTAACATCCTGCCACGTGGCCCAAAGAAAAGGGACTCTGGTAATGAATCCAGGCAACTACGGTCGCTTTATTGACCGAGCCACCCAGGAAGTTCTGTGAACTTTATCTCCACCGTACAGGGTTGTTATCTTGTGCGGTCCTGAAACTCGTCCACTTGAAAATGAGGGCAAAGTGGATCCAATTTGGCCGACGACGTCAAAGGGGAGGACAGGTGCCCTAGCTTAGTGAGCGTCACCAGCGGCGTACCTCAAGGACCCGCCTCAGGCTCGGTATCACTACTGTCACTCATTGAAGATTTGAAATTCCGCTTGATTGGTCGGAAGCGAATACGGGTGTTGGTGTGCAGCCAGCTCATGGCAACGTCCGCAGTGCCCCCTCCCAGTATGTCACCTGCTGGACGCATGTCCGAAAAGTCCGTCTTGGAGTAAGCTACCTAAGCGAGCTGCCCGTAAATGTCCACGAGATCCGTCTGAACTCCTCATGAGGACTGTCTCCGGTGGTCCGTGATGTCTTGCTTTCACTGTGTTTCACAGAAGTGTCGTATGAGGATGTAGTGGGCCTGGCCACGTGTCTTCTGTTGCAATTAGCATCGATCCCATGCAGCGGTTTTCTTTAGATTCATTAGCGTCCGGCTTTGCGGCCTTGGTCTGGATGCGAGTATACCCATCGGTGACGAGGCACGAATCGGTGAGGTGCCCAGGTCAGAACCCTGATAACATCGTCCTAGTGCTTGTCGAGGCACGATAAACCACAGGTTAACGGTGCAGTAACTAGGAGGCTTCTCGTCGCTGGAAATTCAGTCCAGACAAAGTTATAGCGAATGGCTTCCCCTGTTCGCTACAGCACAGTTGTGTGTACCGGCTGGGAGGTGATAACCCTGTGGTCCCTAAGCCCCATGGAAGAATACCTTTTCAGTCGGTCGAATACGCAGTGTTCGTTGGTGAGGACCCGATACAGCACTGAGGGAGCGGTAGCCCTTTGCCACCGAATGGGCTACCTCGCCTGCCCGAGCTTCTGAAGTAGGGCCTGATCCATAGCTAATCCTTTTTGAGAAACCTCTCGCACCCTGGCAAGTCAGTAACCTCAAAACACCCCCCTCATACAAGCTGTCTTCATAACCCCGTCAGCTGCCACCAGTAGTTCTCTGCCTCTGGCCATTGTCCTTACCGTTTGGTTCATAACTCTTCCTCGTCCCAGCACCCTGCTCTGTGGCATGCCTAATCAATCTGCGCATATCTAATAGCGCTTGTGTTTTGCTCGTCCCTGATTTTTGTCTCATTACTTATTCACGCGAAGACTCAGAATAGTCCGGCACTAGATCCTTGCAGACGTTTTCTGTTGGTCTTTCAATCTAAAATCCTGTACTTTAAACTCAAATCGTCCTTGTTTTCTTCTTTTCCATTCTATCCTCCACCCGGTTTCTTCCATGGCATTTTGTTCCACTTCTCCCTAGATCCACAGCCGGTACAAACGCTATACTGCGGAGCGTTTCTGCTTTTATTTCAGAACTCATCGACGAGGGACCTTTTTGCCTATCCATCCCATTAGCATCAACGTCGTAGTTTTTCCCGCTAAGCATGAAAAGTGGACGGTCGACACGGTTTGATATTTGCATCTCACTCGACTACTGTTCAGCTGGCTTCCTTCTCCAGAAATCCAGCAACCAAGTTATTATATCATTGTCTGCCTTACTGGAGGCACTGATGCAACTGATCCTTGTTTTAAAGGTGTTACACGCGGGCATGTTCACTGCTTTAGCCGGTGCATATCGGGAGTGCGGGACGTCTGTAACGATGAGCAAGCTCTACTAGGTTGGTAGATCGCGGCCTCTGTAACCAGAAACTGACCCCAGGTTAGGTGTCCAGCCCCTCTCCAGTCCTACCCACGAGCACCTTTTGTGGCTCAGAGAACTTCATCCTTATGCTCGTGCTGCTGCCGCTAGCAAGTTCTTCGCTGTCATCTCCAACTACTAGTTTTCCGTGGAGCTCGCTGTCAATATTGGGATTGCAACTTGCCTATTCAATCCCGGAAAATGTTTTACCCCAGATATGTGCTAGATAGTGCGTGGCTTTCATTACAACCCGCCAACTCTCTCCTCTCCCTGGCACTCCATAACTACCTATATAATTACTCATTTATTTTTGCAGGCACCCCGCTGCCTACATTCCCTACATTTCAGGCATGATTACCGTTCCGTCCTTTCCGTAGACATGACCACTTAACGTCAACACTCGTGACTACTATCGGTTCCCCGGCACATTGACTGTCACGGTTCATTTCTTCACCGAAATTGACAAACGATCATTTTCGCAGAAATATATTTCTCAGTCCTTCAGAGGTCAAAACAGCGAATAATCATTATTTGACCTCTCCATCGGTCCAGGAGGTCATTTCCAAACTGCCAGTCAATCTCTTTTTCCTAATTTTTTGTGCCCCTTGACTTCTTCACAATTTTACGTCTCAGGGATATTTATCTTACAGCTCTGCCGGGGTCATTACATCGAGGCACATGGTAAAATGTTCATAAGGTTGTGCACTTACCGTCCACCTGCAATAACATCGCCGTTTTGGGCTTCTGGTCCATGAAGTCACTTTTCAACGCATCCAAAATTGTTTTACCACCCGCCAGTAATACAACTTTAACTGACGGATGCTTACCTGTCCTCCACACTTTAGCAGTCCCCCGTTCCCATGAAATGTGTATTCGTTTGATTCGTTTGAATTTCTCCGTCTGATTTGGTCTATATACAATTCCGTAAGTAACCAGCACCCGTACTCTACCACTACCTCCGACTGTTGATTTATTTCATGCAGTAGCTGTTGTTACACCCCAGCTTCCTCATTTAATTGTCACGCAGCTTCAGCCAAGCCCATTTATGACATGGTTCACCCATTGCGTTGTTCACAAAAAGAAGTGTGCCTGCCATCCATCCATTCTATCATCTCAGCGAAATACACATCATTATAATCGCTGTAAATTTCCGCACTCTCCATTTATTTATCTTTTTTTTCACGCCGTTACTTCACGGCCAGCCCAACATAAACCAACAACTCGTGTCCCACCACCTACGATCCACCGGCCTTCCCTTTGCCATTTCTTTGGTCATCCCTTATCGCTTTTGTGTTGTCGCTCTTCCGCTATAAAACTGATTCCACCAGTCTCAAGCCTCCAATTTCCACTGCCATAACGGCCGGTTTTTATTTTTGTTCAAAATCCCATGTTCTAATTACGTTTTTTGTGGTAAGCTCATTGGTTCCGTAGAACTCTTCACAGTCATCGTATGCTCCTTTACTCAGAATGGTCACGCGGACACTTATTTACTTGTCCCTCAGTTACCGCCCCTGCGCGCTATCCGCCCCCGCAATCGAACCTTACGTCGATTCACAACCGTTATTCCATCTTCCTGTTGTTAGTATGTGGCAAACCTGCATTAAAGTAAATGATCAGCCCAAAGCTTCCCTGCCCTTTTTTGGATAATTCTTTTATCACAGCACTTGAAATCGCAACCCCTCTCGTTCGGATCTGTTGTACACTGTTCTCGCGATTGCATCCGTTTGTACCCTTCATCAGGTTTGTACTACCGTGTGGCTTATTGGGTCGTTGCAAATGACCTCTGAAGATCCATTCGTGTACATATTTTAGTTTCCTATCTTTATACTTTTTTACACACTTCAGCGTGCAAAGGATCACTCGAACCTCCTTTGATAAACACTTTTTAGAAAACCTTAGCGAAAATCATTCGATTTTGCTCGAACGCTCGGCTGTTTTGTTCACCTCCGGTTTTATTTATATAGATTCTCTCCCTTGTCAACCAATCCTAATAGCCACAAGCCAAATTGACCATTTGACCGTGACCTGCACGTTTGACAGGCATTTCCCCGTTCTGGTTCACGAAAACAATCCCCTCCAATCCTTTGTACACGAATAACCCCTACCTTGAGCAATCCACTTCAGACACCAACTTCATCCTCAGATCATGCATCCTAGCAAGCTTCGAGCTCATCCGAGATCTACCATTATTATTATCACTATTA
This sequence comes from Fasciola hepatica, assembly GCA_948099385.1. NCBI lineage: Eukaryota > Metazoa > Platyhelminthes > Trematoda > Plagiorchiida > Fasciolidae > Fasciola > Fasciola hepatica. Next base: position 29,676,103 of record CANUEZ040000043.1, on the reverse strand, counting down.
TTTGTATGATAGTTAAGGTAGGCGGTGATGAGCGCGCAAGGTACTTAATCCAACGACAAAACCAAAAGAAAGCTAGCAAGGATCTAGTGCCGGACTATTCTGAGTCTTCGCGTGAATAAGTAATGAGACAAAAATCAGGGACGAGCAAAACACAAGCGCTATTAGATATGCGCAGATTGATTAGGCATGCCACAGAGCAGGGTGCTGGGACGAGGAAGAGTTATGAACCAAACGGTAAGGACAATGGCCAGAGGCAGAGAACTACTGGTGGCAGCTGACGGGGTTATGAAGACAGCTTGTATGAGGGGGGTGTTTTGAGGTTACTGACTTGCCAGGGTGCGAGAGGTTTCTCAAAAAGGATTAGCTATGGATCAGGCCCTACTTCAGAAGCTCGGGCAGGCGAGGTAGCCCATTCGGTGGCAAAGGGCTACCGCTCCCTCAGTGCTGTATCGGGTCCTCACCAACGAACACTGCGTATTCGACCGACTGAAAAGGTATTCTTCCATGGGGCTTAGGGACCACAGGGTTATCACCTCCCAGCCGGTACACACAACTGTGCTGTAGCGAACAGGGGAAGCCATTCGCTATAACTTTGTCTGGACTGAATTTCCAGCGACGAGAAGCCTCCTAGTTACTGCACCGTTAACCTGTGGTTTATCGTGCCTCGACAAGCACTAGGACGATGTTATCAGGGTTCTGACCTGGGCACCTCACCGATTCGTGCCTCGTCACCGATGGGTATACTCGCATCCAGACCAAGGCCGCAAAGCCGGACGCTAATGAATCTAAAGAAAACCGCTGCATGGGATCGATGCTAATTGCAACAGAAGACACGTGGCCAGGCCCACTACATCCTCATACGACACTTCTGTGAAACACAGTGAAAGCAAGACATCACGGACCACCGGAGACAGTCCTCATGAGGAGTTCAGACGGATCTCGTGGACATTTACGGGCAGCTCGCTTAGGTAGCTTACTCCAAGACGGACTTTTCGGACATGCGTCCAGCAGGTGACATACTGGGAGGGGGCACTGCGGACGTTGCCATGAGCTGGCTGCACACCAACACCCGTATTCGCTTCCGACCAATCAAGCGGAATTTCAAATCTTCAATGAGTGACAGTAGTGATACCGAGCCTGAGGCGGGTCCTTGAGGTACGCCGCTGGTGACGCTCACTAAGCTAGGGCACCTGTCCTCCCCTTTGACGTCGTCGGCCAAATTGGATCCACTTTGCCCTCATTTTCAAGTGGACGAGTTTCAGGACCGCACAAGATAACAACCCTGTACGGTGGAGATAAAGTTCACAGAACTTCCTGGGTGGCTCGGTCAATAAAGCGACCGTAGTTGCCTGGATTCATTACCAGAGTCCCTTTTCTTTGGGCCACGTGGCAGGATGTTAGCCACTGTTTGTATGGCTCCACCTCCGTAACAGTCAGCTGAGTCGCAGCTTTTAGCACCGTCCGGATGACCGTATCCAGTTGTTCTACCTCATCTTTTACCGTGCACATTTTGTGTAGTTCTGTATGTACACAGCATTTCATTATCAGGGCGTCCCCAGCACAAATCTTCTAGTCGGTAAGTTTGAATGCTTCCCAATAGGGGACGGCTAAGTATGTCGACAATGCCGTTAGAATTCGGGTTATGTGGTACAGTTGTACAATGCTTCGCGGCTTCGGCGTTTGAGTATTCTCGAAACTCTTGGCCAGTGAACTGAGGACCATTGTCGGTTACAATTTCCTCGGGCAACTCGTGCACGTTGAACATTTACCTGAGCCACTGAACTGCTTGAAACGTATTCTCTTCAGTACATAACTGAGCTTCGGGCCACCTGTTGTAAGGGCCCGCAGCTACAATTAAGTTTATTTTGGTGAGTGTGCACGTGTAGGCCGGTTAAGTCTCCTGTAAGTAATCCGTACCACAAAATTATCGGCCTCTGGCTTTGCGCCCGTTGTCCTTCAGGGAATCTTATGCGTGACAGATGGCACCTTCTATGATTTAGCTGAGGAAAGCCACCTGCACGTCTCCCGACATGGTTTTTGCGGAATTATTTTATGTTAAGCACACTCTCTCAACTATATATCATGGGCCATCTTCAAGGTGGTTCTGATACTGGACTCCTAGTGGTACTTCAGTTAGGTGAGCCATTCCTCGCTAATGGAATTATAGTGCGACCTAAGCCTCCATAAGCCCTTCGTAACGTGAGTAGCAAATTTCTCCTACTGCAAAGTATTCTAGATTCTATTGAATGTGGCTCTCTAGGAAAACTTTTATGCGCCAGGGGATGTGTCACAAAGTCCCACACTAGGCCCAGGACTGTTCACCATCCTCACGAACCGTTTTCCTCAGCCATAAGTTCAAACATCCAGCTTTACTCGGAGGATGTTGAAATCTGTGACGTGGTTTAACAGTACTGGAAAAAGATGCACCGTAAGCAGAACCGGACATCTTGGGCAAATGGATGGTCACGAGCCTCCTATCCCTTGGAGCAGGTAAATGCAGATTAAATCATATTCAGGGAGAACAGAAGGATGACTGTTCGCTGGGCGCTAGCACACTACAGAGGGTAAAGCAGAGCTGATATTTAGGCTCTATTACTCCGGGAGTTCCATCACAGATAGCTTATTGTGGCATCTCAGTTGACAGGACCAATTTCGGACCAGAACAGCTCGACCGGTTTCCTGGTAGGCTTACTCCAGAGTTGTTCCATAAAGTGTTTTCCCAACTCATGGGACCACAACTGAAAATAAGAACCTAGATTTGCCCGTCGATGCCAAGGCGAGGAGACGCAGTCGAGAAGGACAAAAGGAGAGCCACAAAACGAGTAAGAGGCCTGTGGATCATGCCCCAACCAAGCAGGCCCTGGGCTTTCAATTTTTAAATGGCATCGCATGCAGACGACCAAGAAAAGAATTTGTAATCTGGGAGTATTCGGGTTACGAAAATCACCCGAGTCCATGCATGCTTGCGCAGGCGTCCATTTCTTCGCTGCCTGGCCACCAGCTGAAGCCAGAGCGGTAGCGTCGGCGCTGGAGTACCGGGGATCGCCGTTTCCCGGCAGGTCTGTCCCCCGTGAAACCCCCTGCCCAAGCCCGTACCTGAAGCGACTTGCAAATAGTAGTCCTAAGGGCAATAAGCATCTAGCCCAGCAGTACCCAGGCGCTTTTTTCGAAGCTTCAAGTCCAGCGATTCGGCGATGATTAGAATGCACCCGGGTTGGTATATGGCGAGGTAAATGTGTCATTTTTGGAGGCTCATTGATAATCAGGTTCCGTATGGTTTTGGTGTAATGCTAAAGCCCATTGGCCATGTCTTCCATATTTCCCATATATTTTCTCCCCGGCCGATAGCACACAGTGGTACGTTGTACACTAATCGGAGGACCAGACGGGAGGGACTCTAGATCACATCAATCACTAGGTTTCTAGCCTGTATGAGCAAGTCGGCTGTACGACATTCTTCTTGCCTTTTGTGCAATCTACTTGCCCAAAACGAAGAGGAGAAAGGACAGAATGAGTGATCGTATGGTACAATTCTGACGGCCAGAAGCAAAGCAGAAGGAAAATAAAGGGAGAAACGAAGTAAGCGTGGGGTAAAAAATAGAAAAGATGTTGAAAGAAGGGGAAAATTAAAGATAAGAAGGATGTGAGTGAACAATAAAGTAAATTTTCAATGGGAAAGGGCAAGGGGTCTTGGAGAGTGAAGGAGGAGACCATGAGGAGGGATCTAATGTCTCAGAAGGAAGGACATAGAAGCAAAGTGGTACGTACGGCGAAAGTCAACTACGAAGTTGAAAGAGGAACGGGGAAGTTTCGGTTGCACCTTTCGTGAATAGGGTCTGGGCGCGAAAAACTTCAGGGGTTATCAGAAATAGGACTCTACTTCTCCAGCATAATTCGGCGAGTATCCACTCCTACACGCCCGCCGGCTCCAGTAAAGTAGCACTCTGACCATCCGAGAGTTTCTAACTTGATAGATGTAGGCCAGTTGTGTGACAAAGGACGAGTTAGGTTATGCGGTGCACGTAGGGTTATCATTTATCTGCCCTCTTTGAAAAGCTTCCACAGGGGGATTGTATGCAAGGGGTGTCTGATTTTTTTGGGTGGAATGAAATGTTCCCGGAAAAATCTGTAAGTCAAGTGTTAGCTTGGGCCTTCGTAGACCGGGGAGTTGGCGGTAGCCATCACACGTGCATCTGGGAGCTGTTTCCGCTCGTGGATGGAGCTAGAAATCAATGGTCATCGTGTACGACATTGAGGTTGCTGCTCTCTACACTAGCAAGAAACGTGCTCATTAAGTTCCTCAACATCGCCTCTCCGACGGATTTCCACGAACAGAACGGTAGACACAGAGTCAACCCAATCCTGATAAGGGGCCGGTCCTCACCCTAAGAGGACCGCAGTGAGAGGGCAGGCCGGCATCAGTAGATTTGTTCTCGCATTAGAGCAGGCATGAGAGGGGAGACGTGATTACGGCAATGGGGAAACGAGGAGGTTCGTAGAGGACGAACAAGCCACTGTTTGTCCGCGAAGGAAGCTACACCCTCCAAAGAATGAGCTTAGGCCCGTTAACCCCACAGAAATGTCATAGTACAATTCTTTTCCTGTAGAATGACATGTGACGGGAATAGACTCCCTGCGAGTACAGTGGCAGGAGATGCTGACAGTTTTTCTAAAAAGGAGCCGGATTCGGCACTGAAGTAACTTTTCCCAATGCCCGTAAGAGATCTGGGAGCAGTTCAATTTATTACATTTTGCAGAGGACCAGTAGTGGCCAAAGCAAAATCGAGCAACCAGATTTCCCTCCACTGTATGCACTGCAGTTAGCACCCATAACTGCAAAATTTGACAAGTTCTTCCTGTTCGTTCAATTTGGTGGGATCATTCAGTGATCCACGGTGGTTTTAAAGAAGATAGATGGGGACATATTGCCCTTCAGGAGAGATAACCTTTTTGTAGGCTTTCCACATAAAGTGCATGTCTGGGATGGCCTACAGGACGTCTGGCACGCTTTAGCTCCCGGGGTTACCCCCAGGGCCCTAAATATTTTCCTCTTGGAAGACCTTCACCCATTCACTGTTTAGGAATTCATGTGGAATTTCACTCTTCCCAGATTTATCACCTCTTTGGTCAGCCGGCTCAACAATCCAACTACCATACCGCAGGAGTTGACCCTCGCACCAAGCTCTATTGGGGAAAGAAGCCAGCCCTGTACAGAGTATTCAAGGTGAGGCCCCACCACTGCCTTGTACAGAGGTATGAACACTTCTGCTCGTTTGCAGGAAATTGTCGACCGCACTCTAGAGGGATGCTTACGAGCTCAGTGGGCAGCCAGTTTGTTTTGCTCCGCCCATTCGAAGTCTGCAGTCATAACGACGCCTAAGCCCTTCACGTGTTGCACCGCGTCGTAGTAAGTCGTCCACTTCCACCCGTCACGTTTAACCTCACTTACGCTCTGGTAAGTAGATAAATTCAATCTTTATTTATTGGCATATCACACGTGCTTGCTCATTTTAATAATAAGACCAATAATAGTAATAATAATAATAATGGTACATTTATTGGTCGTAGTCAAGACTCATACACAAGGAATGATCAGGGAATACGGCAGTATGGAACTATGCCAGGTATTCAAAATTTCGAAAATTAAGGTTCCCACCGTGGTAGAAATGAAACAACAAAGTCGGGTAGTGTTTAAGAGAAGTAAAGTGGAGATGGTTAAGGCGGGAACTATGAATCACTTTTGCATTCGAGGGTATGCCGGGGTCGCTCTACCTGGCTTGGAGCGTCTATTTTTTGGCTTGAAACTGAAAGGTGTCATATTGATCTACCTTCTCTTTTTCTGTTATCTTAGGGATCCTTGCAGTATTTTGTGTGTAACTACTTTAGTCATATTGGGAAACATTGTGCTAAATTTTCGAGCGCACGCAGTTCTCTGTATTCCTCATAAATAGGAAACCTAGCAAACGTCTCCCCTTGCAACCAAGGTGACAGTGACGGATTTGGTGACATACTGAACAGATATATGAAGTATCATTGCCGTCAGTGCCATCTGAAGTGTGAAATAATCACCGGGTCATCGTTTTCTGCATATTTTATACGTACCAGATTTGCAGTGTACAACGTCGGCACCATAAGGTCTGAGGGTTTCTTGATCATGAATTTAATAATAATAATAATAACAATAATGGTATACTTCTCGACCATGGTCGAGACGCACGCGCAAGCGCATGATCATGGTGTACAACGTTACTCAAAACAATGAACTATACACGAATTTCAGGAAAGCGAGTCAGAATCGTCAGAAGCAAAGCAATATAGCCAGAGTTAGTTTTAATCGCCCGAAATGATAATGGTTCGCGCGGCAAATACGGTTTAGTTTCGAATCTGGGTTGTTTGGTGGTGGCCCGTTAGAACGCGAAATATGATGTGAAAATATAGTGCTAAGGATGCGTTTTAAACCAAAATAATGCAGGCTGTGAATAACGGAGGCCCATTGGCGTTATATGAACGGAATAAGTTATGAACATGGAGAGATGAAAGAAATGAATGGGAGTAAACTCGTGAACTATGGTAAATATGAGGAGAACGGCTCTCTATAAGGACGATGATGGCCTGGAATGACGGATACTCCCGGTCTCAATAAGCGGAGTGAGTCATGAAACTGGGAGATATGAACAAACCGTGTGTAAGTGGACTAGGGAACGTTGATGAATCTGGAGGAAACAGCAATCCATATTCAAGGTGAGTTTAGGTTCAGGATCGATAACACGTATCATTTAGAAAAAAGGGGCGCAACTTGAAGGCCTTGAATTAGTGAAGGATCAATTTCAAGCCGGAAAACGGTCGAAAGAAAAATGAAATCTTGCAAGAGAAAACTGAGTGAAAAACCTCCACTTAGGCTCGCGCCTTATTGTTCTGTTACGCTGACAAAAATATATTGACTTATTGACTCTCAGTGATATTCAGCGTCATTATTTGGAACCACGAATGGGGAGGATAAGTGGGCTTGCTTTTGGATGGCGTATCGAAATTGATGGAGTAAAAAATTACTGTGTTGCATATTCTGGCTCTGTTATCGGATTATCTCACATGAGACCAAGGTGATGTGCGGCATCCCGTGGGTATGGTTCATCAGGCGGGGTATGGGACGTGTCAATCAATCAGTAGAAGGTAGCCTGTGAACTGTTATTTGTGAAGACTCTAGCAGTGACCTCAGTAGTAGAAGTGTTGCCTCAGAAGGCGCTCATCAGTCTACTGGCAAGCAGTTGGGGGTGTTTCAGGTCGTGTGGCTCGACTGCAATTCCGTTTGGTATAAAAGATCCCATTTTGGTCTCTGTCGGTACGAATCAAGGTGTGGATCTTGTCGTCGAAAGTAGAGCCCGAGAGAGTGAGCGACGACAAACTTGAAATAAATGATGTTAGCAGTCCGGACGTGGTTCCAGCTGTGAGTTATGATAGTAAATGGCGACAATTAATGATGAATTGGTTGGGTCCATATGAACGGTCGGTGGCACATTTCATATTCTGGTCTGGGTTTTAATTCGAGAGTTTAAGTAGCGTAGGGTTTTAGGGGGTTGATAATTACCACTACAGGCTTGCAAGATAGCGTAAACCGGGTGGGCGTCTGGGTCTGCATTTCAAAGAATAAATGGTTCGCACGCGATTAGAATTTCTGAAGAGCAATTCAGTAAGAATGCAGAAAGAACCACTAGGGCATCGGTGGTGATGCGTTAGAGAAAATTGTTATCATGCACAGGAACGTGGACGTACCTCTGTCTGTGCTCCTACTCGGTAGTGCCGGCCTACTGAGATTCAACTTGAATGTGAACAGGGTAATCTCACGACGTGGTGGTTGCATGAATATCATATTTGTTATGAGTTAGAAGAGATGGTAGGGAATGGAAAATATGAACAGTTCTCACTGTTCATTTTTTAGACTCAAGTGAGGCAGGTATTGGTCGTCTGTTACCTCCTTATGTTATCCAAGTTAGTGGGCTTAAAGTCCAGGCTGCGGTAGTGATTGTAGTTGTCAGGAAGCTGAGGTTACTCTTAGGTAGGGTTGTAAACCTAAACGTGGCTTGGATGCTAGGACATCGATAAAGCCGCTTTCTAAGAAAGATGACGGAAAATGAAAAGGTATGGACGGAAAAAGTGACCGGTTTCCACTGAGTTTTTTTCTCTATTTCTCCTTTTCCGGGCTTTACCGCGGTTGCCGGTATTCGTCAGGTACGTCTATATGCTGTCCGGGTCAATGGGTTGAATGTCAGGGCTATGGTAACGATTGTATTTGACGTCCGCATGCATGCTAGGTGCGCTTAGGGAGGGTATGGGGTGGTTAAAACTTAGAGCGGGGGTGGGTAAGCGTACGTGGAGAGTCCAGTGCACTGTCACCCCAGTCAGTCTCGTGCGTGAAAACCAAAAGCTTGTCAAGCGAACAAGAGCGACGGGGAGTTTCACCTTTCGCAGGATCAGGTCTGAGCTGAGGGGAGACGTACCCGTAGATGGAGGTTGCCCAATTCCTTCACAGCCCGATGTCAGTGGTATTTGGAGATCAAATTGATCCCACGAGGACCTTTTTTGTTTCCACTGCTCGTTTTTTCAGTTTTCTTTTCTTTTTTTGTTTCCTAACACAGGGGCGGTTGATCCCATGTAGGAACTTTCCATAGCCCTTCCGCTTGGTCGTAATTTTATGCGTAATTGCCTTTTTCGCAACTGCCTGGGGTGGTCTGTTTTCCTCTTGTTCGGACGACGCTATGGTATGGGTGCCTCTGACATCAGGGGTTTCACTAGCACGGGCTGGGAAGATGCAGAGTGGGACTATGCAAACACAAGGAGTAGGACAACGAACGTTGTAAAACACAAGCTGGCATACGTGTATCAGTCTTATACAGCGCCAGACCATGCCTAAGACTATCAGAGACCCTTCCGGGCTAGCTGGTGTAGATGAGTTTAGCTCAGCTGATGGGAAATAGTGTGGTGTATAAGATGGAATATGATAGTAGTTGGTGGATGGCAGATACAGAGAGGAGACGGGAGGACAGGCTACAAAGCAGGTACTAGCGGGTGGGCTTCTGGGATAAGAGATTCTGGAATGAGCTGATTACGAAAGGCGAAATGAGACCGGACATAAAACCCGGGCGAGTGGTGGTAGCCAAAATGAACAGGAAAGGAGTGGAGGATCAAGTCAGGTGGTAGACGGCGGAAGTCAGTGTCCTGAGATCCAAAGCCACATACCTATTTGCTGCAGAGACATCTAAGGCTAAGGAACTTTTGCTGGCAATCGAACACGAACATTGTCTAAAATTGAGAGAACCGGCAAGCATTAAACTAGGTGTAGTTACAAAAGTCAGCAAACTGTAGCTGCCGTAGTACAGATTATATGCAATATAACATGAAAGGAAATAGTTGCTCTGGCGTTTGTCATCGGGCGAGAAATGAAGTTCTGGTGCAATAATCCTAGTAATCAAACCCGTTTTCGTAGGCCACCTCTTCGGTGACGGTCTGACCAATAAGAAAGATCACATTAGGAACGGTCAAGAAGTGATCCAGCGAGCCTCTGAACTGGGAAATTGAGCGACTCTCGCGGATGTTTAGCGGGAGTTTATTCCATAACTTTGAGTATTTTATAAGGAAGAAATTGGATCTTAATGCTAATTTTGATCTAGGAATAGAGAGCTGCAATGACCGATGGCGTGGGGCATAATTCGTGGAGGGAGTGAGACGAAAGGGTTTAGTACACAAAAAGGGCGTACAGTGGTACAGCTTGGACAGGAAGCATAAATTGAGCTTCATGCGGCGCAGCCATAGAGGGTCGAGACTGAGTAGGATGCATCCATCCTTGCAACACAAACTGGAGGAAAATCCCACTAATTGTTTGGTGAACTGACGTTGCACGGATTCCAGAGAAATGCGGTCGGAATTCGTCATGTTGGTGAAGGCAATAGGACGGTATTCAAGGAGAGGTCTGGCGTAAGTATTGTAAGTGAGCAGTCTGCAGCCATTTAGCCAAAAAGTTCTGGAGATGAGACCAGTGGTTCTTCTCGTCTTTGCAGTCTGGAGTGGAACATACTCAGAATACCCGAAGCTGCAAGAATAATGAAGACCAAGGTCTCGAACTAAAGGGCTATACGAGACGGGTAGGTAGTGAACAAGCAGCCTAGAATCCCTGAGAAAGCCATCTAAGATATTTTCCAGGCTTCTTTTCGACGATTGCATGTAATAATTCAAATTTTGAGGAAAATCTGTTCACGAACTGACTTGAAACAGCTGGATGGTGGAATCGAAATACCATTTTCCTTCCCAGCCCTTTTGCTATGACACTCCAGGGGATTTTCAAAAGTCATCCTTAAATAACCGGAAGTGAATAAAATATTATTAATTTTCATGGCAAAACTTTACGGTTCTACCACGGTCCATTTATGGATAGCAATCGGTGAATATATATATATATATATATATATATATATATATATATTTCATGAGGCAAGTAAGCGGAAACCTAGAAACAACGGCCCATCGGGGATCAACAGCAACGGACGGCATGCTGAACCTCCAAAGCAATTATTCAATATGTCACTTGAAGAGCTGTATGAGCACCCTTTTTCATCGGAAAGACAAGCAGTGCGGCATACAGAATTCGGGGAAAAGAACTAGTCGGACGTTTTAAGTTTTTCGTGGCAAATGGTAACCCAAGGAGCTCCGTAAACCCCTGCATTCGAGGTAAAAAAGAGCAGCCCAGGAAGTATAGTTGTGCTACCATGAATACGAAAGGCATCGAAGACGGTAGGTCGTGTGTTACTATATATATATATATATATATATATATATATATATATATATATATATTCACCCAAGCAGTTCATTGTAAGTACCTCCAATAAGTAAACTTCGCTTCGTACAACTAAATGTTTTGCCCAGATTTGCACCATTTCGTACATTGTGCTGCTCGTACACTTATAGCCATGTTAAGCAATATCAGGTGAGGCGGCTACCCCTACAAGTATTATGGAGATTGTGTGAGCAATTGCGAGACTTATTCACCGCCGCATCAAGGTTTTACCGTACGCAGTAGATCAAACTAAGTGTACTATAACAAACCCGTTGAGCGCGTGAAACAAGACTCACATGCTAAAGCACTCAACTAAGATAAAGGAGAACAACTGAAGGCATGGCAAATTCATAGTAATCAGGTTGTTGTGGCTGCACTGGGGCCTTTTTGCATTCACTTGTGAGCTGTCGTTGGTCATGGAGCCAGGCAACTCATGCAGAGGTAGTTTTTGTCACGCTGAAATCAAGCTTATTGAAAGTGCACCCCGCGACGGCAGGACTGGCACTCAACCCATTGTACTTTTTTCGGGTCCACAGTTGGTTCCCCATTCTGCGTACACCATACACTTCCTTCCGCATCGTCGATGCTTGAGGATCCAGTTGTCTTCTTTTGTTGGTAGTTCGGTATTCGGTGGAGGTTGTTGTCCGCAGCCCTCAGAACTGCACTGCTTGCAGCGGATGCCCTACCATAACGATGTCTTCATCTACAGTCCTGACACCCAAACACGACTCCCGTTCAGATTTTGAAGCACCTTTGGTGATGCTAGGTAAGGCTGAAAAAACACCTGAAGAACCGCAGTATGGTACCTTTTTCTTGTGATCCTCCATGTCCCTAGCGAGGTTATCGTAACCCGCCTCTTCACTAATTCTTGCTCTCGGATGTGAGCCGATGATGTGCATAAAGTGTCTAACCTGATTTGACAAATTCCGGTAGCTGTCACTCTCGAGGTTACTCAATGCGACGGCTAAATCCTCCGAGATATCTCCACTTCCGGACAACTTTATATTGTTGCTAGTAACCCGCGTTTGCTCCGGCACTTGACCAACCTGAGTAGTTGTAGCTTTCCCGGGTGGATGTGTATTTTCCAATGTCCAACGGCTCTTTTATATATTTTTTAGAGGAAACTCAGTCTTCCTAACCGTACGAAGCATGTGCAGACATGGCCAAGCCCACTGATGACCGAACGAACAGCCACATTGTGGGCGGGTTGAAGGTAGCGATACTCGGTATACGCGACCCCTTGAAGTACGAACAGCACAGGTGCCATTTGATAGAGTACTGCACCAGATCTTTTGACTATGAAGATTTTCACTAAGGTCTCACGTGCAAAATATGTAATTTCAATAAGGGGCGAATGCATCCCCTTCAGCGCCTACAAGGCCGTGCATTGGACCATCCTTTCTCCATCTAGTCGTCGTTTACTCTTTTCAGCTAAGGACTCCGAACGGTCAACCACTTTTTTAAATGCTTCATAAACCGATGACTTTCGGGATGGGCCCTCTTTCAGACTCTTGTTCTCCACTTCCACTCCATTTGTTTCAAAATTGTTAGGAAACATATAATGACGCATCAGGTGCATTGCCCAAGTGGCCTTAAATGGCTGCCAAGTATTAGAGAGGTACTTGGCAGCTTCGGGGCTTCCAACTTGTGTGGCCTTAAAAACCCAAGAAAGCTTACGCTGCTTTCAGTACATACCATGTTACTTGTTCACTAAAACCGCCTAAGCCTGTCTATATTCGACGACTCACACAAGTGAACTCATTTCTTTTTCACGTCATAAAGTACGTAAAAACTGCAGAACGCTATCTGCGCATCGGGGTTTTGCTCCATGAGGGCATTATGTAGTGCTAAGTTCCTATCAGCCAATATCGTTTTTTTCTACCTCTAGACTGAGGATGCATCTCATCCAGATAACCCGCAGCTGTACGATAGCTGTTGCCACTCTCGTTTGGAAGTAAGGCATATAGCTCGCTATGATCTAAACCCGTTATGTCAACGACCATTATGTGCCCTAATGCGTACCCACCACAGTTTATTTAGTGAGATGCTTCTGCAAGCTTAAAATCACAAAGCTTCTGGCTTGGTTCCGTGCTCTCAGAGGGCACAAAGAACACAAATTTTACCACGTTACCACCACAAAATCTTGCATGGCCCCCTACCTTTTAGTAACTGACTTACCACGGTTTCCCCGTTCCGGCTATCCTTGATGGCAAGCCCATTTCTGATCGATCGGAAGTCACTAAAATGAGGACGATTGAAAGCCTCCTCCGAACGATCCCCGATCCCGGCCATACGGTGAATCGTACGCTTCAGGCCGAACGCATGACACTCTTGATCATGTGTCAGACGTCTACTCCTAAAGTACAAACCCTTGGCACAGCACCGGAATCCATGGTTACGGACCACTGACCACCACTTCACCACGCACACACTATCAACGGCGTGGGGAGTATTGGAAGCCTCTCATTCCAATTTTCGGTACCGAAATAAAGGATACATTTTCGTTCGGCAATGAACAGACATTACCCCTCAGCAAAACAGCATCTTCGTCTGCTATACGAGCAGCAGTACTTGATGAAATAGTATTCCATTTTGCTCGCCGGAACTATGCCACTAACTCCATCCACTTCAGCCGTGCGAGAATTATACACGTGAAAACTTGAAGTCGCGCATTGGAGCTTTAGGGAATCAGAAATAAAATATCTTGAGTTCGAAAAACTTCTCCGTGCCACAGGCCGGAATTCACCAGCATTGCCCACTCTTGGCCTTCCCATTACACCAACCTGGCAGCGAGAAGCAGCTGCACACAGTGGCGAACACGATTTTCGAACTGCCTTTTATATGACCAAATAACCAATGAAAGCAAAGACAACGACAGGAAAACACGTTTCACTTTCGGCTCGTACATTTGATTTGCTTGGTCAGGGTTAACGACTCTAAATAATTAGCGCCTGGAGCGCATTTGAGATCCATGCTTTATCCGCCTAATTCTAGCCTCCCCGTTACACCAACTTAGGCATGGCGAGTCCGCACCTTCAAATTCGAGAGGAGGGGTTGTGCATAGCCGGACGAAGGTGGGAAAGCTGATTTAAGCGACACAGAGGAATGTCAAAAGTGCGGTGTTTGTAGGAACCAGTAAAGCAATGGGCGTCGGACTTCCCAACGTGGACAGCGAGTTGAGGCAGGAACAATACAAAATATGCTTCATGGGTGCCGGAAACTGGCTGCCGCTGGTCGAGGCATTCGAAAGATTAGGAGAGGATGAGCCAACTGGATATTTGAAGGTCCAATAACCAGAAAATTGGCAGGAGAGTGACCACAAGCCACGGTGGAAAAAAGGTTTATATGAGGTTACAAGAGTGCAGTCGGTGAGGCCAGATAGATGCAAAGAAGACTAAACAAAAGTTGGATAATTATTTGGGGAGGGAGCCTCTGATATCGGTGCAATTAAGCCGGAAGTGATAATGGATTGGTCCTTTTATAGATAGTTTCAGTGTCATATGGTAATTCACATGAAAGCAAAACTTCACCAGGAAGCCGGCGTACTTTTGAAGACCGCGAGAGGTGCTTGGAAGCGGAACAAAACTTTCGAGGAAGAGCCGCCCAAGAAGCAGTGTATTGGGGGCAAACTCTGCTGAAGTGACCAAGTGAATGCGCAGAGATGATAGGGAGGGAAAACAGGGCGGCCTGCAGAAGGCCAGACCCAAGCAAACAGTAGGAGTCAGAAGAAGGTAGGAATAAGATTTTCTGTATCCGCAATGAAATAATGAATAACCAAGTACTGATTTGCTACAGGAGGTTGGCGTTATGTTCCATTAGAACCTGGTTGGACTTGACGGTAGGCAGAGAATGGTGAGAATAGCCGGCAAAAATGAGCTCAGTTGACGAAATAGGGAGAGTACGTTGGGAAAGCAACGGCGAGAGCTGGATTTCGGTCAAGGATTTCGGTACTGTAGAGCAGGATGAGCTGAACTGTTTGTATGGAATACGGGAAACAGGTGTTGAGGGGGTGCTGGCGATGATTGGTTTCTGGAATCCACTGTTCTGTGCGGTGAGACTTTCAAGATGGATTGCAATTCTGGTTATATTGTGGGTATCACTGGCTGGCCACCTAGGGTGCCCCATATAGAGCCAGCAGGCATGAGTACGGGTTTAAACCACGGTCAATCCCATTGATCAAACTGTTTAGTCCGCAAGGTTATCCGTGGGAAATGTCGAGTTAGCTGATGGCCACCAGGGTAACCAGTATCATCTGAAAGATATCAGGAATGCAGCAGTCTGGGTTATGTTCCAGCTGTGGGTCATGGTAATCTTTCCTAATAGAAACCGGACAATGGTCGTTTTGTTTCATGACGGCCAGTAGGCCGATCTATGGGAGATCAGCGGACAGAGGCTCTGGTAGTTTTGCAGGGTAGTTGGGTGATGATAGATGTAAAGAGAGATGCTGAACGCAAATCTAGCCAGAGTGCAAAATAATTTAGTTGGAAGATGGTAGAAGAGGTGAAGGACCCACCAGAGAAACAAGAATACAACGAAAGGGGAAGGTCGGATCAGAAAGAGGAAAGAGAAAAAAGAAGGCAGTAGTTCAGTCGATGTATCAGCCGTTGGTGAGGACGACGAAAGTGGTGAAAATGAAATACCATACTCTGAGTCAAAGCTAGGCCTTTTCGTGCGGATGCAAACTTGCTGGTTTTTTTCGTAGGGTCATGAGAAATCAGAAGCCTACGGATTCCGGGTGGAATCAGGTCTTGACATACCATGGGCATATGCACAGATCAGTGAATATGGGTTATTGGAGAACAATAAACGGCTTAGTGAGACTCGAGTCTAAGGAAAAGGTGCAAGAAAACGACGATGAGACCGCTGACATGTAGCTTGAGACTTGAGACTTAGGTGCAGATGAGCACCCATCGTTAAAGGACAAAAATATTTTCCAAGGGTGCTAGTGTCGATAAGCACTTTGGTTGCGTGATTGGGTCAACAAAAAGGCAGACACACCATCGCCGAATTCAGGCAGCAAATTTTGGTGCGTGGGCTCGAGAAGAACACAAAAATTGAAGTTGTGGATAGTAAACTATAAAAGTTCGATGATTACGTTCCTCAGTCCGACAACCAATACAGGCAAGGTTTAGCCCATAGCTGTGAACCATGGGAGTATCAAACCGGGGTGCCGTCATAGAAGAGGACACTTGATATAACTATTCAAGCTGTGTATTGGTCCCTGCTTTGTAGGCCGGCGAGCTGGTTAAGGTTTTTGCAGGGAAACCAAATGGGCTGAAGCTGAGAGAGGCGAGGTCGAAGGGCATATGCGGAGAGCCCGAGCGGCATGTTGTCACCTGGCACGGGTTCGGAAAGAAAACTGAAGGCTACCTCAAATCTTCGGATTTTCCATATGCAGGTTCAGGTCTAGGCTATTATCACAAATCTATCTGATATGAAAGGGGCAGAGATCACTAGCCAAGGACCTTTCCAGCCAGTAGTCCATTTTTATTTTTTATTTTTATAGACGAATGGGAGAGCAAGTTTTCACCACAGGGTGATCTTCACATTTCTCTTTTACCCGCCTTTTATTACACGTAACCCACTGAGTTCGAGACTGATAGGGATGGCCGTTTCCCTTTACTGTGATACTGCCGCAGTCTAGATGCCATAACTTTCGAAGGGGCTGCTGGGGCTAGTTGTGAGGAAAAGGATAGGGGCTGGAACAACCACTCAGAAATGGCGACATCCGATGGGCCTTTACTCAACCGCGTTCTTCTGACAACAACAGAGTCTGACGGGCTCCAATATATATGCGAGCAGTCTGGTGACTGCGTCGTCGACTATGATATGCAGGGTAACCTCGTTGGCATGACGACGTTGGTAGAGACGTAACACCACCGGCCTTGCAGAGGCTGGCCGCTAGTTAGTGCAGTAGCTTTTGGTGACTGGCGCAAATAAAGCAATGAGTTTCGGCCTAAAGTTACACACGGAAGACGAAAACTGAAGAATCGCAAAGATCTAAGGATTCAGTATACTGATAATTGATGAATAAAGGGAAGGATTGTTTCGGCAGAAATTCCGTCATACGTTGCGATGAAACAACTCCTTGATCAGTTGCGGGGGAAAGTGGTGCAGAAAAATTGAAGCTATGTATGATGAACAGATTGGAGGTGAAGAACTATTTCAAAATCGCGAGCCTCAGGTAGAGTAGTGAGTAAAGGCCGGGTGGCGTTTAACGGGTGGGTGTTGTCCTAACAGGGCTTTGGGTTTGTTTTCTAGTCACAGGTTAAATGGGCTCACGCAAACAAGAGCGTAATATGGCAAGGTCTACGAGCCGCAAAAGAAAAGTGAGTATATCAATATTAGGAGGCAAGGAACTAATGGCCATGCCGTGGCTACGAAGAAAGCAGTGATGGAATGGGCGCAACGGAAAATTAATGATTGCCAGATTTAACAAAACAGATGCAGGTAGAGCCGAGTTACCAGTTTGAATGTATAACCATTCTGTAAGGGATGATTTAGCAAAAGAAGCTGGAAGTTAGGGCACGGGGAAGAAAATGCCGTCCTAAATGGGGGTTGAGTTCAGTTAATGAAGCAATCCTTGGAAAGTTTAAAGACGATGCTCGTTGGACTTGGCCGATAGAGAACTAATCGTGAAAAGCAAAGTCATATGTGTAAGAGAGGCAAAGTGAATGGGTGAGTATTGAGAGAGTACAGGAAACAACAGCGCTGCGGCTATGACCTTAAACACAACGAAGTATTCAAACATGGGGGTTCGAAAGCTGTTAGAAACCCAATCCAACTTTAGAATCCCTTCCTTCACTTATGTACGGATCTTTAAGTTGGATTATAGTTTTTACTGTGAGGTATTTGCTTATGTGGGTCTTAAAAGTCTTCTATGGCCTCACAGAAGGTACAGTGTGGAGTAATTCGTTCCATAAAGCAGCATACTTGACCGGAAAAAAATTGGATCTAAAAACAACTACAGAAATCGGAACGGTGACTAGGCTGTCCCTCAACGTTAAGGGATACCGTGAATCAGTTAAGCACCTGAACTGCGGTGCTGATACGATGATTCGATTTACAACAACACCATGGAGGAATATGAGGTTCGGCTTTATGCTTCTAAGCCATAGCTGATCTAGTTTCAGGTGTTCACAGCTGAGTGGAAAGTCAAATAACTCTTTTGTCATTACCCGACGAAAGTTTTCAGTAGCTACTCTATCCCGCTGGTGTATGTTGGAAGATATTGTGGAACAATATTCCAAAAGTGGTCCGAAATGGATCTTATGGGTACTGAATTTGCTTTCTGGAAAAGCGGAATGTTCTATTACGCGGGACTTTACACCTTCTGGCCTTCGTAGTTTTAGTGGTAGCTTGTTCTGAGAAGAGAAGAGGGTTGGATGCAGCAAACCCAAATCTAGCATTACCGGTTGATTGAAATTGGGTGACCGTCAACACTAAATGTACCTGGGGGGACATGGCACGTAAAGGCAAAAATAGTGTTTTTCTCCTAGAAGAACTTCACTAACGAACTGGTGCGTCAATAACGAAGGGCTGTTGGGTCTTGCTGTTTATCACCGTTAACTGAGCTTAACGTTCTGGAATCAAAAGTATACAAGATTTTGATGTCCAGCAGGAGATGGTGACTGCCATGGCGAAGGACATTAAAAACGTCATTTATATGTATGAGGAATGGTAGTGAGCCCAAAACGCTGCCTTGTAAGACACTACTGGTGGCAAATTTGGGTTTGGAGGCATGCCCATTTATCTAAACCGACTGACAAGGGTCGGAAAAGGACGAATCTAACCAACCAAGCGGCGGGTCCGTGATGCCATAAGATTTGGCCCGTGATAGGAGCCGAGTATGTAGGACTCGGTCGAAAGCCTTCTACATATCTGGCAGGATAAAAATCACAGTTTTGTCTTTTCATCAGCTTCTGTGGCCGAGTTCGAGAAGCTAACTTGACACGTGGGGCAAAAAGGGTTTTTATCAGGAAATTGCGTTGACCCACTCTGAGCAAGCCATTTGTTGGGAGGTGGGCCACTGTTTTATTTTTAATGGGCTTTTCCAAGAATCGGGGGATAATCGGTGTACGATTGATACAATGATGATTTTCAAGAACATGAAAAGAGCCATTTTCGTGCAAGGAGGTAATTGTGGTGGTTTTCTACTGAGTAGGAAACGAGCTGAATTTCACAGATAAATTGAATAAATTAGATAGAAGGATAAGGATGTCCGGACCCCTCAGAGATAAAGCAGCCGGTGGAACGCCGTACGGGCCTGGGCAGTGAGATGGCTTCATGGAGACAAGAATTGGAAAAATATCGTTAGGCTGAAATGAAACTGCGGATAGAGTCTCACTGCGTGAGCATGCGGAGTGAACTCCAAGAGCGGGTACACTGGCCCTTGGGGCTGAAGTGAAAAATGTATTGGGGGCTTCATCTATTTTTCCGGTTTATCCAGATGGGAGTTCTTGACAGGGATGAACAGTACAATCTTGTGGGTTTAAGGGTTCGTTACTTTCATATGCTTACGCAGGATTCCTGTCTTCTTGGGGTGGTAAGGAGCTTCTGACTCTTGCTGGGTAAGCATGAGTTCATCTTGTGGTCTGATTGTCATTGACAGTCATTCCATTTGGATATATACCGACAGCTCCGGGTTTTTGAGTACAAGTTATCGAAGTGTGTGGAGTTTGTGCTTCATCTGTTAGTGTCTGTTTGTTCTAGAGTCCGTCGGGTCTGGCTTAGCTGGGGTGATAAAGTTTAAACACTGAGTGAGAATAGAATTTATCTCTCGTCTAATACCGCCCGAGGATCGGGCGAAAGAAATGATGTACCCCAATTTTTAGATCTGATCACTTTTGGAGGACTGCTTAAGTGGGCTAAGTTATATGGTCTGGCACATGGTTTGGGGGAAATTTCGGCTTTTGGTACGGAAAACGCGCACGAGACAGCCCTGTGGTCACACCTGGTAAGGATATCTCCTACAGAGGTGATCACCTTATTAAGCCCTTGGGAAAACAGGTCTACAGTGTCATTTCCTTTAGTAGGTGATTGAAAATGTTGAGTCCATTCATCAAAGTGTGTGCAGTTAACAAAATCCCGATACCGTTGTGGGCCAGACTGTGATGGCCAACACACTGTCAGAGCGTTGAAGTCACCTGCGAATAATTTGCGATCGATGGGATGAGGGGGGCAAAGTGGCAAACGTCAGTAATAGGTACGATATTGCCCGTGGTAGCTTCAGGCCATAGATAAATGCGTCCAAGCAAGAGTTCTTGTGACTGCTGTTTGACTGTTACCCAGAATGAGTTATCATCCGCGCCGAGGACTGGGTGTTGCATCAAAGAAACGGGAAAAGATTCCTCACAGTATATTAGGCAAACCCTCCTCCACAAAGCATTCTAGAATAGCCGAAAGCCTTGTGATCAGGTATGGAGAAGTCTGGGTTGGGAGTATTTGCGTTAAGCCACGTTTCCGTGATGAGGACGTAGTCGTAGTTAGAACAGAGGAGCCCGGCACGTAAAGGGTGAATTTTTGCTGGTATTGAGCGGATGTTGATGACGAAAACGGACATGCCTGCTGTGCTTTCTTTTACTGGAGCAAGAGGTAGCTGTACGAACTTTGAGGCTGGAGGGGATGGTCTTGATATTGGCCATGTGTATGAGACAGTCCTGGGTAGATTTCTGTGTGTGTAGGTTGAGGACCGGTAGGGAGATGTCCGGTCAGTATCAGAATGGCCGGTGAAGATTGGGTGAAAGCTGGTGGGACAGGTAGTATGATCAAAGATAGTGATTCCTGAGTTCGACTGGGAAAAAGTGGAGCGTCCGGTCTCCCAAGGATCAACTTAGAGGGCACAAGGAGCTTCGTCAAGAGCGAGTGGGGCGTCTGGGGCGAAGAACCAGTGCTGAGTGGACGGAAGTTAGAAATATCGTCTGCAGTTACAGAGGGGCCTCGTTTTGTGGATGAAATACGAGTCGGTGGATTGGTGGTTATATCTCCATTGGGGAACAGTTGAGGGCGATTCAACTGGAACAAAGCCAAGATATAGAGCTAAGTGTCGCCCAGCTCAGATAAGAGAAAAATGGGTGTTTGTGTCGGCAATAAATAGCTGTGGGATACTTCCCCGGTAGGTTGGGCAAGACGGGAGCCCGATTTGAGCGGGTGATTGACTGTAAACTGCCGTGGTTGGGTCGAGGTAGGTTAACATCTGGGATACAGAGAAAGGCAGCAGTGGAATGAGAGGCGTAAAGAAAGGTCTGGTAACTGACTTCGGCCGGGTGAGACATTGAGAGGGTACAACGAACGTTTTACGGGGTACACAGGAAACTGAGAAGGTTCGGATGGTGGTGCCAGAGAAGGCGGTGGTGAGCCTGAAGGCAGATTTACTATTTCGTGATGCGCCGGTAGATGGAGTGGTGGTGGCATCTGAGTGGCTGGTAGACCACTTTGGGCTTGGCTACATGGGTCCTCAGATGCTTACTTAGGTGCAGGCACGGACTATCGACGGGGGGAGAGACGAGTTTCGGCAGGTATGACGGTGGTGGAAATGGTGGTTGGGTAAAATATTGTTTAGTGCTTCCACGATAGGTCTCAGGTGGGTTTTTACCCCAAACTTGGGGTGTGGTGAGGTTGAAGCTGAGATGATCTAGGCCACGGGAAGCAACAGGGATTGGCGATGAAATTGTGCTCAAAGTTTTTGGGGAAGATGTTGTTGCCTATTGATTGGTACGGAGAGGCGAGTTGGAAGCAATTACCTTCTCGGCTTGCTTGAGAGACAAACCAATACCTGAGCGGTAGACTTCTGTGAGGGATCATCGTATAACCCGGCTATGGATATGTCCTATGGATAGTGGTGTAAAATGGGTTGGACTGTGGAGCCGTTTAGATGGAAGCTGAAGAGTTCGTGGCGAGCGGGATAAATCGAGGTCTACATGAAGACATGTGGATTCTTCCGCCGGAGGAGCACTAGTCGATGAGGATAGTGTAAATGTGTTTACTGTGGTGACTGCTGAAAGGAGGTTGTGCGGCCCTGTATAGGAAGATTTTGACGAAGCAGGATTGCCGGTTGCCGACCTAGGGACATGCAGTCGTAATGGGGTCTTGCCGGTGACAATTTTAACTCTGTTGAATAGGGTGGCCTCGGCTATAGTCTCTCTCTTTCTGATGGATTCCGTGGCAATGCCTTCCTCACAGAACTGAAACAGGAGAGGACACATATACCTCTGTGACTTTCTTCTTATTTTTATGCAACAGCACTCGAGGAGTGACATGTCGCAGGCTGGAAGCAATGATCATTTGTTCGAGGGAGGTGGAAAGCGATTCGGAACAATAAAGACTGCAGTATTTTTGGATCTTTCAGTTCTTTGGTGGACTTCGGAAGCAAATGAGTCCAAGAAGTCACTGGCCGATAGTAAACTTTGAGCGTTTTTGAGTTTTGAAGGATTGACTAGTAGAGCAAGCGTTGACGACGCGGTCAGAGCATCATCCATGGTACGTAACCGCCTTTCCAGGGACGCTGGATTTTAATCTGGTGTACGAGATTCGACACCAGCATCTCTTTGTATACCAGCCGGTGGTACCGAGCAAGATACTGAGGCTGCGGATAGTAGGAAGCCTTTATTTCTCGTGGATTAGGGCGGCTGGTCACTCGGTGGTGAGGGCAGACAAGAGTCGCTTTTGGCATGCTTTCGCAAAGACGTTTTATAGGGGTGTAGTTAGACATGCTGGTGAGGCAAAACACTCAACTATCCCAGACTGGCAGTTCGAAAGCTATTTTGACAACTATCTGTATATAAGCTGGTGGCCTGAGAGCTTATTATTCAGAAGTCTGCGGATTGTTTTACGTTGAAAAGAAACTCTAAGATAGATAGCTCGGTAGAAGTTAGACACATGCTGGCATGCAACCCGGCTTAGTGTGGCTCAGTGGCTGATGAACTCCGTAGAGCCGATCCGACAAACTGATATCGCCTACAAACATGAAATGCGGGTGTTTTTGTGCCCCGGCCGAGTCATTTATACAGAGGAAGAATAGTATCCATAGAACTTATTCCTAAGGGACGCAAATGGTTGCACTTATGGCTCTGAGTTTCCCTCTCCTACGTTAAAATGAATCGTCCAGCTAGCCAGAAATTCAGCTATCAAACCATGCAGCTGACTTCTAACCCATAGGTCTTATGTTTAACCAGCAGAGGCCGGTGGTTCACCGAGTCATACACGTCCCCCAGCGGTTAGAGGGCAAGCTCACACTACTCCTCTTCAAAGCAGCTGTGCTGCGAGCTGTCTTAGAAGCTAATGATGGTCGGATGTAGAACAACCTCTGGAAACCAGCGTCGTGCTTTATTTAGCAGCTTGCTTTCTGGTAAATGCTTGTAGCGGTTTTCTCCTAGTAGTATCTCCCAGTATTCACACAGGATACCTTTGGGCCGTCCATCTAAGTAAGAAACAATTAATACAGCTGCTTTCCAGTCGACGCGCAGTAAAAATTGGCCAACAGGTGAACAACGAAAGGGTGGGAGGGAGTTCTAGCGCTCCATTGACAAAGGGCTCCGAAGCGTGCCTTCGTGTTCGGCTAAACTGACGACAATTCAATTGCTAGAGCCTCTCGATCAGAAGATGCTGAGCATCTGCGTCACTCGTTCCACAATTTCAAAAAGTACGGACTACAGTCAGATCCCGGTAAATGTGTGTTCGGTTTCCCGTCCCTCGACCCTCTCGGGCACCATGTCGATCAAAACTGTTTCACAGATTTCTCAGGCAAGACGTGCAGCTTCACCACGCTTTTGAGCAATACGTAGCCTAATTTGAACGAATCCCAAAACCAAAATACGATTGGTCCGTGAATTCTGCGATTCCGGAATAATAAATGAGCAGTAACATGAAACATATGCAAACCTCAATTGCGCGATCATACAGACTCAGAAAACTGGAACCAAGTTTATGGCATGCGAAAGGCAAACACATGCGTCAAGCATGGCCAGGATGGGACATAACAGGGTGGCGCATTAGACGCGAACAAACAAGGGTCAGTTCACAGAAGCACAGAGTATACGGAAACACCTAAGTAGTATGTGAGAGAGTGGTCACGAAAATACGAAATTATGGTGTCTTGGAAGGATTTTCTACAACCTGTAATTAAACCGCCCACCAGAATCCTCCCAAATCCGAGCAGATTCAAACGTTTGGAATTAATGTGCTGATAATCTCTACCTACTAAGACCTGCTGTTAGAGCGCATAGTTAATTCTGCTGACTTCTATACTCTAATCACACACTCACTATCTCGCTTGATCCGGTGGCCAGGCCGATGAAATATTCCTCTGCGTTGTCCACAAGAAAAACTGCTTCGCTGCGGAATTGGAAAGAGAAGTGTGGATTCAGAATCCATGTGCTGCCTTCGAGGGAGCATTCGTGAATGAGTACTTGTGTATGTGTCTATATGGGTGCATGTGTACTAGGAAACCACAGTAGCAATCATTTATTTAACCGTCCTCATCGAGGTTAATAACGAAATATATGATGTCGAAACTGTGTCATGTCTTGATGGAGGTATAAATCGGAACCGTGTTTCACGTGCTTGCTAGTGATACGGGTAGAGGTGTGTTTGGGCATAGGAATAAGCCACAACTATTACCACATAGGGGAAGCGACTCCAACAACGTCAGTGAGAAGCGAGGAATGCAAACGTCATGACATGTCTTGTTTGGCGTAGTGAAGAATAACCGTGCTTCCTCCTCTTGCAGGTGAATGTAAACGTAGGTGATTTGGGTAAGTTAGTCAATCATAACCTTATGGCATGTCTACCTGGGGGTGTGGGGCGCGTTCATCGAAAACAACAATCATTAATGGCAGATCATTTCCGAGGGTGATGCACAATGGTTGGGCTCACAAGGGCCTAAACGATCTTTCGGGGTTCTGTGATAAGGGTTCTACTCACCCGTAGTGTGTTGGCTGACCAGCGTGAAAGCTTCAGTACATATGCAGAGATATTTTGATATAAAAAATGAAGCCTTGATAGAGTTACGTGAGAGTGATATCTGGTAATAAGCTCGCAGCTGAATGCAATTGCGCAACTGATTCTGAGGCGTCTACTCGTCCGCCTTCACGCTCGAGGAGGCAGATACTGCGCACGTCGCGTCTAAGCATTTCTTTTGCGGTCTTCACCTTCACCGCTCTTATCAGTTCATCGGAGCTGCTGACAACTTCCATGACAACACCCAAAGACCAAGTGCTGAATTGAGCATGTTCGTCGGAGGTCTGCTCCATGTCGTCAAACTTGAATGGTCTTTCTTTGGTCAGCCACTTCTGTCGAGTTTCCAGAGCCGATGGGCAATCTAGCGGCAGTTGACTCCAAAAACCCTGGTCAGATAATTCGCCTGCTTCCATCCATGTAGGTTACTGCCATGGAGGTTTGTGGGTCCCTGGAAACCAACGTTCGACCTTGCCGTCAGCAGATAATTCGGGATGAGCGCCAGATGGATGAAGTCGTCAGTAGAGTCACTCTGCATTCCGGCAGAGAAACCATGTGTTGTTTGCTCACGACAGCAGAGCGTCTCTTACATCGTACATGACGTTCAATTACGCGTTTCACAATCGTCCTCCCCCTCTGTATCTAAAGACGCTTTCGAATGACACTCATCAGGTGGTTTTCCCCGGGCGTGTCCCTCTACGGCATGTGTGTGTCGAATCATCAATTCTATCACGTTTTGCCGAGCCGGTAGCAGTATGGTTACTTCACGTCAAAACTCAGGTGAGGGTTGGTCAGTCCGTCACCTACCCATAGTAATCCATTAACGAGTTTGGGATTTAGATGCTTTAAGTTGTATGTTAGCAGTGATATTCTTTTGTCGATTGGTTCTACCTCTCCGGCATTCTCGAGCTCTCGGGGGAAAACCCCACGTTGTATCATCTTAAATAGATCATACTCTGTGGATCGTAGTGCTTCAGGGTTTGTTGGACCCGCTCGTGCACGGTTGAATGAATGGACCTCTTTCATGACCAACAAATGTCTCTTTAACCTGGTCAACCACACTAGTGACCGAAGTGTATTCTTCCAAAAGGAAAACCCGACTGACCGTGGCAAAATAAAATTTGGTTCAGCGGCTGCCACTGTCATCGCCGCGCCTTTGACCTCCATCTCCGGCTCAAGATGTGGCCTTAGCTTGCAAACGGGCCAGTCCTGTTGCGGTAGTCAAAAGAATTTCGGCCCTCCCGTCCACGTGTCCAGTTGCCGGAAGTTGGCTACACCTCGGGAACACAGATCAGCCGGGTTGGCGACAGACTTGACATGTCCTCACTGGTTCATAGCAGGTTCGTCGTGTATGACCGTAAGCCGGTTGGCGATGAAAGTAATAAAGCGGCTCCCGACGTTTTTAATGTAGCAAAAAATACCCATGCCGAGTCCTTCCGAAACCTAGCCAACCAACTTTTGAAGTCGAAACATCTCCTTACTGCTTATGGGACTGAAACCGATTTCGGTGGGCCAACGAGAGCTTTGGCGAATGGAATTTATAATTTATATTTATAATAGTTTATTTCGGGTAACCTCGAAGCATGCTGCAATGCAAGATCAAACAGTACAGTTGGAAGCTGAATGAAAGTTTCAGTGGGACTGTACAATTATGCGAGCGCGATTGAATATAAGAGAAGGCATTCAAGTCAATTGCTGCGATACCGCCCGGTGAATTTGAACTCAAGGTCAAGTGGTCGATCCGGCTGGAGGTAGGGGCAGTTATTCTGACAAAGTGTGGGGTGGGTAGAGAATGGTACAAAATCACACAAATCCTACAGAAGGATGACTGTCCTGTCGGAGAACTAAACTAGATTGACGGATGCGTGGATATCGTGAAGAAGAAACATTTCTGAAGGAGACGTATTCAAGCAATAGAGCTTTACAATGCATAAGAGGAGTTGCGCTGAAAAATTAGACGGTGAAAAAATTGTGGCATGATACATAAAGACCAAGAAAATTGGTCGAGGATAGCAATTTTGGGGTACAGTTACCGTATATCGGTTGAGCCAGTTGTAAAACGAAACGGACAACACACTGGACTGTGGGTGTCAAATTGATGGTGAAAGAAGTGACCGGATAGAGCATATGGACTTTGAGTGGATTGTTTTGCTTTCAGAACAAAGGAATGTAGTGCATCAGCAAGAAACTGGCAACTGACAAAAAAATCGACGCGTGGCGGGTAGCTACGATAGTGGCAGAAACGTGGCTTGCAAGAGGGATGGCCGGTTGAAAGACAGGTAAGTATATACATACTGATTATTCTCAGCAAAGACTTCACGTGGTGAAAAAAAATGTATCAAGTATCGGAAGTGTCTGAGACGATCTATCGGAATGGGGCATGGGAAAGGAAATACAGAGAACAACCGATGAATAGGTTTGCAAATTTCCGCAGCCGGATATGGGCGGAGTGTGTGTGATAAACCAAATGGACTACACATCTGGACCGTGGTTGCCAGAGTGATGGTGAAGGAAGTGACCGGATAAAACATATGGACTTTGAGTGGATTGTTTTGCTTTCAGAACAAAGGACTGTAATGCATCAGCATGAACTAGGAATTATCGAAAAAATCGTTGCGTGGTGCCCAACTACAACAATAGGATGGACACAGCTGGCAAAAAAGATGAAGGGATTGGCAAAAGACTATCAGTTTATGTTTGATACAAAAGGTGGACCACTTTGTGGCGACAGAACAGAACTCTGTGGCACAAGAGCTTATCAGATGGGCAAAAGTGGGACACGATACCTTGCAAGATGAGGACATTGCAATGCAACAGCCCCAAGTGGGCAAACAGCGGAGCTGGCAGAGAAAGCAAGCAAACACAAGGTCGTCGAGTATTGGGAATCTCAAGAGATAAGTTTCGCAGTGTCATATACTGTCTGAAGATTGTGGTACGGAAGTTAGTGGCAGCAATAAATGCGTTATTTCTCGAGTATATCGGTGAAAGTAGCAAAAAGGGAAGGGCTTTATCTTAGAGAGTGGTTAAGTTTGCAAATAAGACTGGTGAATATTTTGGCATGAAACCGCAGGAAGTGGACCGGGAATAATGAGCCAGAAGTGTTGATGGGTTTTTAAGTATGCGATAATTGTGCACCAAAGAAAGCAACTTTTGCCGGAAGAAAAAAGCGTGAGGTTATGAAGACAAATTTGAAGCGACCACGATGGAGAGTCAATGTTGGCTGGAGGAGACAGCAAAATTTTGAGTATATGAACGGTATTTCTTTTGTTCTGTTTTCTTGTTTGTTTTTCAATCCGCAACCGGTGCTAGTGGGTGGGGCAGACCGTGCGCTGGACACCCAACCTGAAAACCATTTCTGGAGGCAGGAGGTGCGATCCACCTAGTTGCGCCCGCACATCGTTGCAGACGTCCTGCACGTCCGATGTGCACCGGCCAGAGCGGGGGAAGTGTCCGCGCCCCGCACCGGCGGGATTTGCGCAGGTGATTTTGGTCGAGATCATACAGACGTAGAGATGGCGTAGTCTAGGAGATTGTGGGGGATCCAGATTTAAAGCCGGACGTTTGGACCAGATATTTCGCTGGTGTTATCTCCGGATCATTCCAAGACATCAAATGGGAGATGCGCGCCGGTTGGTGTCTGGAACCATAAGAATAGAGAGGCGCAGTCTGGGATGCTCCCAGCTGAGGATCAACGGTCAATGGTGAAAAGAGAATTCTAGTAATGTAGACGCAGACTACTTTGGGAAGAATGAGGACTGTGAGCCATTGGGAGTGAATGGGAATACAAAAATAAATAACAAAACTATGAATAAGAATGATGATTTAGAAGGTAAGTGGTGGTTACTGGAACTGGATTAAGCGTTGGGACGCTAAGGCAAAATAAAGGAGGGTAATGGGGTCAGTTCGGACCGAGTCAAGCGAATTAAGTATGATATACATAATAGATAGGAGACGTTGGAGCGAGTGAATTGGGGAGAATCTAACAAGAGAGTGTCAGTGATGTAAGTCATTCTAAGGGGTACTAATATGCTGGCAATGGAGAAGGCATATGGGATAGGTGATGTCGACGTTGCAAAGGATGTTAACCGGGTCTTGCTTTCTTTCTCTATTCAAAAATCTAGGTTACCCTCACAAGCTTGTTCCAACGTCGTTCCCGTATGGGTTAACTGCAGCACTTTGGCGACATCTAAATATTTTGTAAGGACAATTTTGAAACGGTCTAGCGTCTGGCAGGCCCGAATGTCTTCAGGCGGTCTGTTCCAAATGCAGGAATAGACGGTGATGAAGAACCTTTCTCTTAGTTTTGTCCCAGTGTATGGGGCTTTAGTAGTATGAATTCGGTTACGAAGAGAGTAGGGTGCGTCTTGAGCAAAACATAGATCAGTAATGGACGTATGCGCTCTAGAATGTAGGAGGTTGAATAGAAGATAAAGACTGAGTTTCAAACGTCGTAGCCATAGGGGTTCAAGCCTTAGTAGCTCACATCTCTATAATTCAAGGGGGATTATGAGCCAAGTAAGTGCTTGGTGAAGGATCGCTAAACGCTTTCGATCGCAAGTCTGTCAGATTTGCGCATGTGAGTGTATACCAGAGGGCAGTACTCGAGCTGTGGTCTGGCGTGGGATTTAAAGATCAGAAGTTGGCTGTCGCGCATTCTAAAAGTTCTGCAGATGAGGGCTATCGTTCTCTTAGTCTTAGCCACCTGGTAGGTGGCTTGCTTTTGAAAGGTGAAAGCGCAAGAATACAGTAGACCAAGATCTCGTACTAGCGGAGTAGTAGGAATGCACGAGCCATTTAAGGCGAGGGGCTCAGGAGGAATTTGACTTTTATACGTGAGAATGGCACTCTTAGCAGCGGAGAAACTCATTTTCCAAGTGTTGCACCATATGTCAAGAGCGTTCAGGTCGTCAGCTATTTTGGTGAGGGTATAGGTCGAGGTATGTTCAAATGAATATACAATCTCAATATCATCGGCGAATAGGAACGCGGTGCCATGGCGTATTACCTTCCAGAATCAGCTGACGTTGTGATCAGATTAAGGAAATCAAGTTGGCAGGTCAGACACGACCTAGACTTTAAGAAGCCGTGTTGGTTTTCATCTATTAACCCACGGGTGAGGATAAAATTGGCAATCTCATCTTTACCTACTCGTTCCATTATCCTAGATATAATGGGAGTGTGGTTTATGGGGCGGTAATTAGCAGGGTCATGTAAAGCACCCTTCTTACGGGGGGGAATGATAACGGAAGTTTTCCACTGGGATGGGAAAATGCCTTGTGACATGGAGGGATTAAATAAGTTCATCAAAAGCATCACAATGTCCGGGCCGCCAAGACGAAACAGAGCTAATGGGATACCATCGGGTCCAGGGCGAGCCAGAGGCCGGGTGGAATTTACCAGCTTTCTGACTCCGTTGGCTGAGAATACTACGGTTGACAAGGTGTCAGCAGTCAAGGAGGTGAGATCCTGGGTTGGACTACTGTAGTCTATTATGAAGGTAGAAGAGAAGAAATTATTGAATGCCTCAGCGATTAACTGAGGCGAGCTAATATAAATGTTCTCTGATAAGAGCAAATACGGTATTTTGGTTGCACAGCGGGGGTTTCGAGTTTTAATAAGGCCAGAGAGGTGGGCTATTTTATTCGGCTGGTCGAGAGCGTACAGTTCCTGATTCTCCAACTTGTTCTCGTTTTTGCTTAGTAGCTGGCGTGAGAGGTGGCTGAGGCACAGGAAGATAGAAAGGTCGTTGGTCCTTTCGTAGGCGAGCTGCAACTTTTCGAACTTACGTTGCAACTTTTGTTGTCGATCGGTCTTTCTCCCACTGAATTCGTTTATCTCGGAAGATATGATGTTAACAGAACAGAATAGGTTACAGTACATCACATCCGATGCCAGTTGAGGATCAGATGTTTGAAAAAATTTATCCCATGTCTGGTTACGCAGGATGGTGGGTAAAGTATCCCAATTTGCATTTCGGAAAGATTTTCGATTTTGAGGACTTTCCTGGTGATGCGGCTGGACGGAGAATTCACGCGTTATGACCCTATGATCACAACCAGGAAGGTGGCTAGGGACATTTGCCTTTATATTTCGGAGTCCTAAAGTAAAGATAAGGTCAAGAATATTGTTCCCTCTGGTTGGTGATTTTACTTGTTGCATCCATCCGCCAGCACGGATACATGAGATGAAATTGCATAACTTCGGAGAGGAATTCAGGGTTGTCCAACAAATGTCAGGGAGGTTGAAGTCCCCCGCTATGATTTTAGCAGCATGCGGGATTTCAGCTACGTGACAGAAAGCATCGGTAATTGCAATTACGTTGCCCATGTTGTAGCTCGGCGGACAGTAAACACAACCAATGAGGAGCTGCCTCTGAAACAGGGGTATAAAGATTCTCGTAGCGTACCGTCCATACACCACGGCCCCGTAGCCAACGTCTCACGCATCAGAAAGGGCGTGTAACTCGCCCACCTGCGTTTTACGACTAGAGGGCAAACACCTGGGGATCCGTACATCTCCTTGTTTATTTAAAATGATCAAGAATTATTCCCATTCCAGTCGGTCTTCTCGATCAAGTGGCTAGTCCAAATCTACTTTCCTACACCAGAACTGCTGCGGTAAGGTCTTTCCGGGCATCACCCAAGGAGAGACAAAAGCAAGCGGACTGAACAGACTAGAGGAGGCTGACAGTATACCACGACGAAATACTGGTCGGTCGGGGACGCTCACCCCGAAAACGAAGTCATCTGTTTCCGAATTCCGTTGTACTCCAAGCGTGCTTTCGGTGAGGAACGGAGACCCGTCCAGATCTCGAACCATTTCTGCCCTCTCATGGTGTGGAATGACTTCGAGCATTTCCGACGCGTTGGACATCCATCTCGTGAGATAGAAGCCACCCTTCTCTAGTAGTTTTTCAGACACCTGAATTGTGTTGGGGCCGAGTCAATATCATCGAAAGATCCAAGGCAGTCGTCACGTAGAAATTTTTCCTGACGCTGTCCACTACCTACCGGTGAACCAGAGCTTCATGCTTGTTCGCGGTTTCTCAGAGGGCGTAGTTCGCACAAAACGGCGATGACGTCGCTCCGAAGGGACGGCTGTCATTCTATAATTTATCACCGATTTGTTCAGGTCGTCCTCGTCCCACCATGAGAGTCGCAATGCATCTCGTGTCTCCACCGGTATTTTCATCTGGAGAAGCATTTACCTGACGTCGGCTGACAAGGCCAATTTGCCCATCTTGAAACGGCACAAGACTTCAATCAACGACGCAGTCCAATCGAGCCCCTGTTGCGGATGACTATTCAACGATTTGCTTTGCAACTTGGACGCACAATCGAGGACAATCCGCAGTTTTTCGGGCCTTTTGGGGTAAAAACCGGGTGATGGGGCGGGTACCAAATCCTCTTCCGACCGTCGGTGATTGTAGGCACCTTTTCCACGCAGCCGAGCGCTTTGTTTCGTATCACTACTTCTGCGTACCGTTTCCAGTGACCCTGATCCCGACTTAAGCGTTCTTCCAAGCCCATTAGTCTTTGAGGCTCATGAATCCCGTTATCAACCAAAGGATTTGCTTGCTTGCGCCACTAGAGGGGAACCTCGAACTGGTTTTAGGGCCTCTGGCACCTTGTGGCACTGTCCGCCGTGTGAGGTGATCCTATCGAGGCAATGATAGTCTCCCTCGGCGTCGTAAAACTCCGTTTTGCATAGGCGCTCCAAATGTTACTCTACATTGTCCGTTTATGCTGTTACGTAATTTACGGAGCCACGTCAACGGGCCAGACCATGTAGTATCCATCCCGGTGTCGTGCATATGTCCTAGGGTGTCTGGCCGTCGTCTACCCTCTGGTCCAGTTCCCAATGTGCTTCTGGCACGTCGCAGCTCATGAGGGGACCTAATTCGTGATCCCCTCGGTCCACGACGGTTGCATCTTTCAAGTGAGGCCACCCAGTTAAAACTGCACTCAACGACCTTGATGCCGGCGTGGGGAGATCGGCCTATGCAAAGGTCTCCGTTGATCCCATTTACTCGTTGGTATCTAGGGGCATGACCTGCAATCTCAGCCGACCTTAGGTTATTACCTGGGTTCAGCCCACCGAGCTCACCGCCAACGACGTCGTGGAATGGCCCGTCGGGTTTTGCCTTCAAACCGCTCCCCCTCGACGGCGGTGCCTCCTCCGCCGTCGACAAAGGCCAAAGTTTCGGTCATCCCATTTGCGACGATCATTCCTACAGCTAAAACCCCTAGCCGTATCGGCTTGTTGGCAAACCTTGACTTTGAGCTAATCGCAGTGGCTTTGCGTTCGCATCTGGGGTAGCCCTTTTCACCCGGTGTAACAATCAGTGGTGTCGGCCTGGAAAACCTTCGTGGCCACATCTGGTTCCTGTTCGGTGAGCAGCTCTGCAGTTTGTAATGTTAAGGCAGATAAAACATGCTTCTGTCATCCCCGCCTTTCTCCATCTTCAGTTATTTGTGTCTTTGATGGACATCGGAAAATCTGGTAACCCATAATTGGCGTCGCAGATCCTGCAGCTTGGGTGGACGATGGACTGGCGTGGAATGGCGCGCGCATTTGTCCAAGGCTGCTGTTTCGAGTGTCCCCGTGCATCTTTTTGAGCTACTCTGGTGCTAGGTCTACTTGCTCGGTTGCTATCACGAATGAAACGACCAATTTTGCCGTCCGCTACCCTGATTTGCCTGTCTAAGTATTCGATCAGGTCCTCCAAGCCGGCCACAGGGTCACCCTCACTTAAGCTTTACGCCTCTTCCGCCCACTGACCCTGAAGCGAGGAATAGAGGCAGATAACTCGGCTCAGATATGTGCATTGCGTTGAGATCAGCCCTGTAGCCCAGATACTCGAGGGCTATGGAACAGTTTCACATCTTAATTGCGAGATCAGTCATTACGTAGACATCGCCCTCTGTTCCTTTGGCCTCTGATATCAAGCTCTCTATTAGACTGCGAGCAGCCTTGAAAGGCTGGCTAAACAGGTCCTTCAAAATCTTCTTTGCCTAGTTGCTGATCGAGCACGGTTCGCCCATCAGCAGCTTCCAAGGCTCGACCTCGACACTGGTGGGTCCAAAGAGTAGCCTCTGTCCTGGGTTGGTTATCCTACTTTCGGCGAAGGTTTCGAAATGTTTGATGCACTTGCAGTACTGCTCAGGTCATCCGTTGAAAACCGTTAGCTGTACTCTTGGGAACTCAATCTCTGGTTGCACTAGTGTTTAACTTTCGACGGCCGGAGTAGTGGTTCCTCTTTTTACTTGCCCTGGTCCGATGAAGGGATTGTTGTCACTAGTTTTATGCTCAGGCTGGATCCATCCACAGTCTTCCTCTGCCCCCTGGTTTTGCCACCTGGCTGATAACAACCGCCATTCCAGATCTAATATCCTCAACTAAAAAAATCAATTTTCTTGCGGTCAACAGTACCCTTGGTAATACGTGAATCAGCACTGACAGGTCTAGGTAGTCTAAAGTTAACTATAGAGTCAAAAGCATCCAAACCCACCCCAGTTACTGAGCACACTACTTCCTGTCCAGTTTCCAATTGTTTCTACATTTTCTGGGAATATTGCGTGTTTTCTCTTTCCAAATTCATCTAGCTGAGTACTGTATCCGGCTCCTGAGCAATACGTAGCCAAATTCGGACGAATCCCAAAACTAAAACACGATTGATCCGTTAATTTTGCTATGCCGGATGAATATAAATCATAGCTTTTATCGGAGACGCCTGAAGCATGCCTTCCGCATGATCAAAATTTTACAAGCGACAAAACTGACAGACAAAATTCTTAAAAAATTTAGAAAAACAACACAAAGGGGGGTAGGAAGAAATAGAGGAAATATGAGAGGGAGATAAATGTATGCACACCAGGGAGTATTGTGGGGAGTTAAAGTGAACCCGGAGATGGATTCAAATATGGGCCCGGTGAATTTGAAGGTCAATGTCAGACGGAGAGGCTGGCGGAGCCAAGTGAGGGAGAACGGAACCCGAGGGTTTTACACGAGGATGATTGAAAATCGACATGAGAAACTATCATTAGAAGAAACGATGAAGTAAAAAGGAAAAAAGAAGAAAAGAAAAGAACGAAAATTGAGTTGTATAGCTGAGGACTGGGTAGCCAATAACTATGCGTTATTGCAATAAACGGACGGAATGCAAGACGTAAATAGTGAGGTCAGATGGCTTCAATGCCGCGAAAGGATCGAGACACGGTAAATGTGAGGCACAGTTATGGACAAAATGGACGCATATCACAAGGGGCGGTGGCAAGGTGGCAAAAGAACTGAAGGAGGCAGAGAAAATATGTAGATACAGAAATATATATGTATATATATATATCAGCAGGAGGAAATAGCAGTAAAGAGATGGACACGGAAGTACCAGTAGTTGGACGATGCAGACAGGGTCGGGTGAATGGTGAGGAATAAACTTGGATAAACCCTGATGAATTTTTTATGACAGGTGAACATAGGGGATCAACAGCAAAAGAGAAACAACTTTGGCAGCACAGAAGTGATGGTTGTTAACAGAAGCTGATAAACGGGGGAATGTGAAGGAAAGGATCGAAAAAAACAGGTAAGAATGAATCAAACAGTGTGATTATTGCGGGTGTGACTTGCGGTGACGGTCAAACATGAGTGAAGCATTATTAAATGAAAGTACATTATGCAGCAGGAAGATGGCCATAGAAATGGCTGGAGAAAGCAGAGGGGCTGGAGGTACAAGATGATTGGAGAGGTGTAAAAGATCACTGGGGAAGGGTGACTTGAAGGTTAGAAGAACTGTGTTGCGAAGATGCATCAGCTGTAACAGCGAATAACATGAAAGAGAGATAAAGAAGTGGAAGATCAGAAAAATCAGGTAATAGCAGATCACTTGGTTTGAAACTGTAGGTGAGAATGATGATGTTACGGTGACATTACACTAAGTGGAAGGCGGAAAAGCAGAGCATCCTGAGAGGCACAATGAAGATGGCTGTGGCGAGCAATGTACGAAGCAGACGAGAGTGTTGACCATAAAAAACCAGGTAAGAGATGATGAATCAGATTGTTTCACTGCAGATGACACGGGATGAAGACCGAGAGGACGAAAGGAATCGGGACGGGAAAGCCAGTGATAGAACAAAATGTACGAAAAACAGTTGTGATTTGGAGTTGGGAAAATGGAAGTGGAGAGTTGCGTGGTTACAGGCCATTGCTCCAAGGGATTGAGCCAGAAGTCACCAATCTGTTCAGTGCCTAAGAAGACGATCCACAGAGGAATTACGGAATCAGACATGGAAAGTACGGGGGTGGTAAAAGGATAATACTTTCGGCCGTAAAAAACGCAAAGTTTGGAATGGTGAGTTCTTATGTGGGGATTGGCAAAGGTTACGGATGTGTTTATGGGGTATAAGATGGGCAAAAAGGGATATCGCAAAATGGTAGCTAGTGAGATATGCGATCAGTGAGCTTTATATGCATGTGGAGGTACCAAGTGAATACTGATCAGGAGCCGACAGGGGCGAAATGGGTGGAAAAGAACATATTTCGGGCTTGGGCGGAGTAAAATGGATAAGGCGAGAGTGACATCATGTAGTGAGGGTTGTCTTTGTGAAACTCGATAGGAACAAAAACAGAAGGGATTGGTGTGTATACAGAGGTAGAAATACACGGAAGAGAAGTGATAAGAGCGCTGACAAGAGCGATAGATGAGCGGAAAGTGGCGGGAGAATGGTGGGAGCATGCGGCCCTCAACGGACAGTGATAAATGCGGTAGGGCGAGGAGAGTTGGAGCGTGCCATCCACAACCGGTGCTTGTAGGTGAAGCTGACCGTGCGCTTGACACCCAACCCGAAAAACACTTCTTGGGCTGAACACAGGAGGTGTGATCCAGCCGCCTAGTTGCGCTCGCATATCTTTGCAGACTGTCTGCTCGCCCGGTGTGCGCCGGCCAGAGAGGTGGATCTAACCGCGCCCCGCGCCTTTGGGATTGGCTTGAATGTTCACTGATGGTTGTACAGCGGGCTGAGCACCCATGATAAGGGTATATGGTCCAGGACCAACTGGGCAGGTTGTGGGAACTTGGACAACAGAGCTCACGGGAACAGCGATCGACAGACGGCCATACAGCATTATTATCCAGGAGCAGCAGCCAGAAAGGTGGGCAGTGTAGTGCCCGAGGTGGTTGAACTGCATTGAGGGTAACTGGAAAGGGAAATGAGGTGGAGAAACGCAGTCTGGGTATGGCCCAGCTGAGGATCAACGGCTAACGGAAAGAAAAACAAAAGTGAAGTTCGGGCCCATCGATGCAGGGGTTTCCTGAGACAGATTGAGGCCATGAAACGTGAGACTTAAAAGGGAAAAGCATAAGTGTGGCTAGAAATTTTATTAGGAAAGTTAGTATTTCGCTTACAGTAGCCATTTGGCAGAGGAAAAGACTATGTTCAGCGTGAAATTATGGAAGAAACTCAGCTGGGGGATAGGGTGGGGGCAGAATTGGTGACGTCGTAACTGGGTGTTGAGTTCAGTTAGTGAGCCACGCTAAGTGAGATAAATGAGACTGGATTTTCCAGTCCAAAATCGCAGAGGTGGTAAGGAAGTGTATGTGGTGGGACCTGGTGTGGAAAATAGGCATTGTTAGCTAAGAGATATCGGGCAGCGTTGAGTTACTTACCGTGCTTGTGTTAATAACTACTGGACAATAATGAATATATATATTATACATACAAATATATATATATATATATGGCCGACCAGGGATTGGTTACTGATGCAGTTTTTATAGCCTTGTTGAGGCTGGTTTCAGGCCCGCGGACACGATATAACTAGATTAAGGTAAAAAATTGTGGAGCGGATGAGGCCTATTGAAAATCTGTGGGGAGTATAACTGTGGTCTCTGTAGATGCAAAACATCTGGAAGGATTTATTTCAAGGTTAAG
Organism: Fasciola hepatica; assembly: GCA_948099385.1. Lineage (NCBI taxonomy): Eukaryota > Metazoa > Platyhelminthes > Trematoda > Plagiorchiida > Fasciolidae > Fasciola > Fasciola hepatica. The sequence continues at coordinate 29,638,396 of CANUEZ040000043.1, read as the reverse complement.
TTGGCAGGATCCTATAAGTTGGTACGGAAAAACAGTCAGTGGAAGCAGGCATGCCTTACGTATGTCCATGGTGAAGTCTAAGGAGAATCGTTGAAACAAAGCAATCAGAATTTCAAAAGCGGTGAAGCTATTTATTAAGGTAAGGTAAAGCGAGAAAGCAGAGCAATGGCTTAAAAGTCGAGGCCTTTCTCGTAAGCTTGACTTTCGGTTATGTGAACGTTGAAAAAGCGCAAAACAGTTGGGAGAGAAAGGAATTTATCAATTGCATGCACGAATGCATACTTTGACCGAGAATATCTGATGTGCAAAGGAATTTTATTCCAGATTCTGGAGTACGTGAAGAGAAAGAACTTGGAGAGTAGAACAGTCCTCGCGGATGGTGTGGTAATAGTACACTGTCTATTACGCAGTGAATATCTAGCATCCGGGGAGAAGCACAACTGGTTGGAGGAAAAGGATTGCTTAGTCAATAGCTTATACAGAATCACCAAATTTTGCTTGATGCGGCGGAGCCATAGTGGTTCGATTTTGAGAGATAAGCATTGTTCCCTGTAGTTTAAGTTGGACGACCAGCCGATAAACTGCTTTGTAAATCTTCTTTGAATACTTTCGATAATGATCCTGTTGGATTTTCTCATACTAGTAAAGATTAGGTGACAATATTTAAGAAGAAGCCTGGCATGTACTTTGTCCATGTAAAGAATGCTCTCCCTAGGCTGAAAGGATCTGAACGGAAGACCAAGACACTTTTTAGCCTTTGCCCTTTGGAAGACAGCATGTTCGGAGAAGTTGGAAGGGCCAGAATAACTCAAGGCAGGGTCTTTTACTAAAGTCTGGCTGTCGATGGGTGAACCGCCGACGCATAAGGAACCAGGAGGAACCTGGCAATTTTACGTAAGATAAATACTCTTGTCGGCGGAGAATTTCATCGCCCAGGTTGAGCACCATTCATCAAGAGCAACTAAATCAGCAGAGATTTTAGGGATAGTAGTACTGAGATTGCCAGGTGAAAAAGTGTAGACTATCTTTATGTCATCCGCGAACAAAAATGGCGTGCCGTTAAGTATTGTCGGAAACATATCATTTATATATAGGAGGAAAAGCTGGGGGCCTAAAACATTGCCCTGAATAACACGGCTAGTAACAGGCTTAGGATTAGAGGTGTGCCCGGTAATTAGGACAATCTGCGAACGATGCGAAAAGTAAGATGAGAACCAAGGAAGAAGTGGATCGACAATGCCAAATGACCGTAGCTTTGTTAAAAGGTGGGGGTGAGGTACACGATCAAATGCCTTGAACAAGTCAAGATAAAGAACAATAAAAGATTGCCCACTTTCGGCAGAGTCGGGGACGAGATTCAGAAAACCATACGGACAAGTCATGCAGGACCGTGAACGGAGGACTCCATGTTGGTTGGAATTAATAAGACTGAGGCTTAATAAATAGTTAATAATGTGATCTTGAACTAATATTTCCATTATTCTGGACAAATCGGGGGTATGGTTTATAGGGCGATAATTGGATACCTCATGTAAAGGTCCCTTTTTATGAATAGGAACAATTACCGAGGGCTTCCATTTAGCAGGTACGGTGCTACCATTAAGTGGAAGATTGAAAAGGTTGAGCAACAACAGGGGAAGATCCGGTCCACCATTGACAAGAGCAACTGGTGGTAAGCCTTCGGGGCCTAATTGAGGGGAGGATTTGCTACTGGATAGTAGCTTAGAAATACTCCTGGCATCAAAGGGTATCGTATAAGGGACAGAGTCGGTAGGTGGTGAAGACGGGGGAGGAGCAATGACAGCAGCTGGAGCCACGGCTGAAGCAAAGAATGCATTGAAGGCTTCGGCCATAAAAGGTGGGGAGGTGATAGATGAGTTATTATCCAGAATCAGAAGTTGGAAGTCGGCCTCAACATCAGCGTTTCTAGACTTATGCAACATAGAAAGAAGTTGCGGCTTGTTGGGATGACTCAATGCCTTAGCTTCTTGGTCACGAAGTCGCGTATTATCTTGTCGTTGAACAAGTGTGGAGAGGCGGTTTAGACGAATAAAAAATAAAAAGTCGTTGGAATTATGTAGTTGTTTGAGAAGTTTATGGTACTTCTTATGGAGTGGCGAGACAGGCGACCTCTTTTCAGGTACATCCTGGGAAGTATTAGACGGTTTTTTAAACGGTTGGAAAAGAAGGAGTAGAAAATATCCGCAGCAAGCCGAGTGTCATGGGTGAGGAAATAATCACCCCAGTCTTTCTGGCGGATAAGCGTGACTAGCAAGGCCCAATTTATGCATAGGAATGCATTGTTGGGGGGGGGGTGTGCGGGATTAGGCGGGCCATTAAGGGGCAGATGGCAGACAACCGTTTTATGGTCACTGCCGGGGAAATTTTGTGTTACGGACACGTCGATGAAAGCCATGTTATGAGTAAATACCAGATCTAGTATGTTCCCATTTTTGGTAGGTTCGACAACAAGTTGTGTCTAGCCACCAAGAGGAATCCTAGGGATCAGGTCCATAAGGTTGAGAGGAGCCGAGACGGTAGGCCAACAAATGTGAAGGAGATTAAAGTCATCCGCAATAAGCTCGGTTTCAGAAGGAAGCAAAGAGAGGTATTCGAAAGACCTAATGAGAAGTGGAAACAAGGAACTGGGAGAATTTGGTGAGCGATACACGTACCTATTGTGAAGAACAGTGCTTTGGAGGTTGACAGTGAACCGGAGAGAATTGAGAATAGAATCGAGCGCCGTATGTAAAAGAGGGGTCGTGATGTAGATTTCCTTGATGTAGGCCAGGCACCCACCACCACGCCGGTTGGATCTGTTTGTCTTCAGAAGATTGTACCCTACCAAAGATACTTGATCACTGGGAGTGCTCTCAGACAGGCAGGATTCCGTTGGTAAGATAAAGTAGTAATTATATGTGAGGACAAGTTTTTTTTGGGTGCTGGAGTTGGCCAAGAATAGAACGCAAGTTGAATGAGGTAAAGATATACCATTTGTGGGAGGTGGCACAGGCATATTCGGGGGGTAGTGTAAGTTGGAAGGAGGCAGGCTAGCTCGATTGTGAGGAGCGGAGATAAGGGTCAAAGTGGAATATGTTGATGTTGAGGCTAATGGATGTTCGGATGGGGTGGCTTCCAGCCAAGCTGGATTAGATGTTGCAGTGAGAGGGACTGTTGAGGAGTAGAGAAACTGGACATCAACCCATGGGGAAAAGTCGGGGCAAAGGAAAAAACCTGTGGGGTTTGGCGGGTTGATAACAGAGAGGGGTGATTAGGAGCAGTCGGGAAATACCTGCAAGTTGGAATTGAGCATTGGCTGAAGAGGAGAGCAGAGGGCAGGGTTGAAAATCTGTGAGGAATAGGGGTGTAGAATGGTAGATTAAGCTACACGTTGTGGGAGGGGTCACTCAATTTGGGTGGAACTCCAAATGAACAGTAACATGAAACATATGCAAACCTCAATTGCGCGATCATACAGACTCAGAAAACTGGAACCAAGTTTATGGCATGCGAAAGGCAAACACATGCGTCACGCATGCCTAGGATGGGACATAACAGGGTAGCGCGTTAAACGCGAACAAACGAAGGTCAATTCACAGAAGCACAGAGTATACGGAAACACCTAAGTAGTATGTGAGAGAGTGGTCACGAAAACACGAAATTATGGTGTCTTGGAAGGATTTTCTACAATCGATCGTTACGCTGGGAGACCGAAGGACGTTCCATTTTGTGCGCTACGTGTGACCTCAGCTGGCTGGATGGCAAATGGGTGACATGATAGACGTGGACCAACGAGATCGAGTTGAGTATGTGAAGGAGACATCAGGAACCGTGAACGTACTCAGAAGGGATAGGAAGTGAAATGTTTCTATGATACCATAAACACAGCTTAGTTCATGAAGCAATGTAAGAATTCCTGTTTGACTAAAATAATCTGGCGTAAATGAGCTTATGGGGTGCGCGAACACCAGGATGGAGAGTGTGACCGATCGAGGAAGGCTTTTTTGTAGGAGGTATGAACGACGGGGCGACGACTGCCAGTGAACCGATCATGTGGAATTGTGCCGTAGGCTAAAGATAGGGAAGAATCAATCCATTGGAGCTTGGAGGGTGCACAGGTCAGGCACAAACGGGTTATGGTGCAGGGGGCTTGCTTGCTTCGAACGTGTTTCACCATCCCAAAGAAGAGCGACTATCAATGCCTCGATAGGATCACCTCACACGGCGGACAGTGCCACAAGGTGCCAGAGGCCCTAAAACCAGTTCGAGGTTCCCCTCTAGTGGCGCAAGCAAGCAAATCCTTTGGTTGATAACGGGATTCATGAGCCTCAAAGACTAATGGGCTTGGAAGAACGCTTTAGTCGGGATCAGGGTCACTGGAAACGGTACGCAGAAGTAGTGATACGAAACAAAGCGCTCGGCTGCGTGGAAAAGGTGCCTACAATCACCGACGGTCGGAAGAGGATTTGGTACCCGCCCCATCACCCGGTTTTTACCCCAAAAGGCCCGAAAAACTGCGGATTGTCCTCGATTGTGCGTCCAAGTTGCAAAGCAAATCGTTGAATAGTCATCCGCAACAGGGGCTCGATTGGACTGCGTCGTTGATTGAAGTCTTGTGCCGTTTCAAGATGGGCAAATTGGCCTTGTCAGCCGACGTCAGGTAAATGCTTCTCCAGATGAAAATACCGGTGGAGACACGAGATGCATTGCGACTCTCATGGTGGGACGAGGACGACCTGAACAAATCGGTGATAAATTATAGAATGACAGCCGTCCCTTCGGAGCGACGTCATCGCCGTTTTGTGCGAACTACGCCCTCTGAGAAACCGCGAACAAGCATGAAGCTCTGGTTCACCGGTAGGTAGTGGACAGCGTCAGGAAAAATTTCTACGTGACGACTGCCTTGGATCTTTCGATGATATTGACTCGGCCCCAACACAATTCAGGTGTCTGAAAAACTACTAGAGAAGGGTGGCTTCTATCTCACGAGATGGATGTCCAACGCGTCGGAAATGCTCGAAGTCATTCCACACCATGAGAGGGCAGAAATGGTTCGAGATCTGGACGGGTCTCCGTTCCTCACCGAAAGCACGCTTGGAGTACAACGGAATTCGGAAACAGATGACTTCGTTTTCGGGGTGAGCGTCCCCGACCGACCAGTATTTCGTCGTGGTATACTGTCAGCCTCCTCTAGTCTGTTCAGTCCGCTTGCTTTTGTCTCTCCTTGGGTGATGCCCGGAAAGACCTTACCGCAGCAGTTCTGGTGTAGGAAAGTAGATTTGGACTAGCCACTTGATCGAGAAGACCGACTGAAATGGGAATAATTCTTGATCATTTTAAATAAACAAGGAGATGTACGGATCCCCAGGTGTTTGCCCTCTAGTCGTAAAACGCAGGTGGGCGAGTTACACGCCCTTTCTGATGCGTGAGACGTTGGCTACGGGGCCGTGGTGTATGGACGATGGTACGTGGGAGATGGACGAGCGCTACGAGGATTCTATTCGCCAAAGCTCTCGTTGGCCCACCGAAATCGGTTTCAGTCCCATAAGCAGTAAGGAGATGTTTCGACTTCAAAAGTTGGTTGGCTAGGTTTCGGAAGGACTCGGCATGGGTATTTTTTGCTACATTAAAAACGTCGGGAGCCGCTTTATTACTTTCATCGCCAACCGGCTTACGGTCATACACGACGAACCTGCTATGAACCAGTGAGGACATGTCAAGTCTGTCGCCAACCCGGCTGATCTGTGTTCCCGAGGTGTAGCCAACTTCCGGCAACTGGACACGTGGACGGGAGGGCCGAAATTCTTTTGACTACCGCAACAGGACTGGCCCGTTTGCAAGCTAAGGCCACATCTTGAGCCGGAGATGGAGGTCAAAGGCGCGGCGATGACAGTGGCAGCCGCTGAACCAAATTTTATTTTGCCACGGTCAGTCGGGTTTTCCTTTTGGAAGAATACACTTCGGTCACTAGTGTGGTTGACCAGGTTAAAGAGACATTTGTTGGTCATGAAAGAGGTCCATTCATTCAACCGTGCACGAGCGGGTCCAACAAACCCTGAAGCACTACGATCCACAGAGTATGATCTATTTAAGATGATACAACGTGGGGTTTTCCCCCGAGAGCTCGAGAATGCCGGAGAGGTAGAACCAATCGACAAAAGAATATCACTGCTAACATACAACTTAAAGCATCTAAATCCCAAACTCGTTAATGGATTACTATGGGTAGGTGACGGACTGACCAACCCTCACCTGAGTTTTGACGTGAAGTAACCATACTGCTACCGGCTCGGCAAAACGTGATAGAATTGATGATTCGACACACACATGCCGTAGAGGGACACGCCCGGGGAAAACCACCTGATGAGTGTCATTCGAAAGCGTCTTTAGATACAGAGGGGGAGGACGATTGTGAAACGCGTAATTGAACGTCATGTACGATGTAAGAGACGCTCTGCTGTCGTGAGCAAACAACACATGGTTTCTCTGCCGGAATGCAGAGTGACTCTACTGACGACTTCATCCATCTGGCGCTCATCCCGAATTATCTGCTGACGGCAAGGTCGAACGTTGGTTTCCAGGGACCCACAAACCTCCATGGCAGTAACCTACATGGATGGAAGCAGGCGAATTATCTGACCAGGGTTTTTGGAGTCAACTGCCGCTAGATTGCCCATCGGCTCTGGAAACTCGACAGAAGTGGCTGACCAAAGAAAGACCATTCAAGTTTGACGACATGGAGCAGACCTCCGACGAACATGCTCAATTCAGCACTTGGTCTTTGGGTGTTGTCATGGAAGTTGTCAGCAGCTCCGATGAACTGATAAGAGCGGTGAAGGTGAAGACCGCAAAAGAAATGCTTAGACGCGACGTGCGCAGTATCTGCCTCCTCGAGCGTGAAGGCGGACGAGCAGTCGCCACAGAATCCCGGCAGATTATTTGAGCCCTTGAGTGCCCGACCGTCGTTTATCACGCACGGAAAATTTCTACGATCCGTGATTTTCACTTTCGATGTCGTTTCCATAACCTCCAACAAACACGTCATAATGCTCACCGTTCCTCGTTTGTTATGGACATTATGAAGGACCTTTCCCGTATACGGTATTAGTTGTGACTTACCCATATACCACGTATACCCTCACTCACAACGCCCACACATACACACACACACACGCATGCACCCACACTCGCACGCGCACTTCAAGGGCAGCTCTCTCGAAGATCTCGCGTTGGTTTTGACGCCTTTGCACCCCGCTACTCGCCAGCAGTCGAGCGGGAGTTCTCGTGGCCGACACAGGGCTACTTCTCGTCTGCCTGGCCACCTGATCAAGTGCAATCGTGAGTATAATACCATACTAGAGTTATTAGTTGCGCGCACTGACAGCAGGGTTTTAGTAGGTGGAGAGAATCAGTACAGTTATTCCAAACCTCTGACTTCGATAGGATTCGGGATGATTTTGCGGGCTACTCCAATACCGGTTGTATAAAACCCTTCGAAGTCACTACCGTTCAGTGTTTCCTTGATATTACTCGCTCACATACACTACTTGCTCTTTTTTTATACGCTTCGCTTTTTGTGAACCAACGTTTGTTCGTTTTGGGATACATTCGAATCCAACTACATGGCTCAAAAGCTCGCTGCCCCGAGTTCAGCCCATATAAACAGCTCACAAGGCACTCCAGGTGCCCCAAATAACTTCCTCCTTGGCCTTGTTTTACGAAGCTTCCGACGGAATTGAACCGATGAGTTCTGCGACGTCGACGGGGGTGTCAAATGTAGAGCCTGGACAAAGTGAGATTACTTGATGTGCTCGCAGGTTACGGGTCTATTGGTAAATACAGCTTTCATTTGTCGGAAACATACATGGGGAAAGGTTGGAGCAAAAATGTCTAGCTTCAGGACATCGGAGTGAATGTAAATGGGTTTGATGTCAGGCATAGTTAGAAGTGAGGCTTTTGGACCAAAAGAATGGGGGACAGTATCAGAAGATAAAAAAACTGGGATGGCCAATTTTGTGGGGTACTAATCGGTCCATTTGGTACTCTTGGTTAGTGTCAGCACCACCTAAGACAACACCAGCAAATCAGGGTGGGCGGAGCAGTGTGTTCAGAAAAAGACCTAGAAGGTACGTGCACCAGAAACGAAAAAGAAACAGAGAGGTACGCCACAAACTTACCACTGACCGCCGTTCTGGTAACCGGGATGTGAGCACGAAAGTACCAGTGCCCACTAATATGTCCAGTTCAGTTCAGTCTGACAACCCTCAATCAAATCAATCGGGATAGTGTTAAGATGAGTGCCCAGCGACCTCGCTGGAACTTCCAGAATGGTTTGTTTCCTACAGTTAGATCCAGTTGATGTGATTTCAGGATATCTCAAATCAGAAATCGAGACCTAGTCAGGATGAAGAATTTGTTGATGTCCTTTTGCTTCACGCGGTCCCGCGTTCGAAAAAGGCGTGAACTGTTTCCAGTGCAACAGTGTTACAAAGGACCTCTCCAAGAAGGGACGTTGAAGATCTTGAGAAAAGCTGAAAATTTACAGAAATTTCAGGTTTTAGGGGGAGGGGAACCATGAGAAATTGTTGGAATATATGGTGGCTCGCGGAAACGCTTTGAGAACCTAACCGGAGTACGTGCGCCGGTACGAAAAGAGACCGGCGAGGGCAGGGTGAAGTAACCCAAAAGCATATTTCAACTATGTCCATCGAAAGCCAAAATCCAGGTTGCGGTTGGCAAGATTGATGGCATTGAGAAAAATGAAGGCAAAGCCCACTTGCTGCTTCGCTATTTTGGGGATTGTTTTACCCAAGGAAACAAAAGCTACATCTGGGTCTTCAGTGAGGATTTCTGGGGCTTCATGTAGAAGACGCTGGTTACAAGTTTTGCTCGCGCCTCAGCACCCTGTTGTCCTTTGCACTGTACCCAAGACCGACGTGGCCTCAGCGGGGACTTCAAGAGTAGGCTTTCTCTTCTTATACCCAACAGCTACCCTAAAGCTCCTCCTCCCCTAGAATTGCTTTTCGCTCAACCTCAACTGGTACCCGTCCCCCGGGATGACCCAGAAAGTGGCGACCTCAAAAAAGCGAAGTCTCCTTAAAGGGCTTCAGGGTCCAAGGTGAACCAGAAAGAACTTCGGAAAGATCACCGCCCAGCCCTTTTCCTCCGGTCATAGTCCTCAACCTTCTCAAATATTTACCACGTTAGCCTAGAGCAGCATGCCCAGCAACTGTCTTAGCACCTCCAATAAGCGGTTGTTATTCAGGGAGCCGGCGGATGACGGGAATCCTCACATTCTAGCAATCAACTAAACTTCGCCCACCCCAAGTGGCGCGGTTGGCGTAAATTCTATCCATGGATCTACCTCAGTCGGCAAGAACTCCTCTAGGGGCAGAGTCGATGGGGTGGTTCTGTATCTCGGCACCAATCTTGTCCCCCATTTCATTTGTCCTCCACTCCAAACTCTCCTTATCAACTCCATAGATGACGATTGGAATTTATTCCACAGTCCTTCTCTTAATGGGTGTGATCCGTTGTCCCCCGCAAAATAGCCTAGATAAAACTATTCGTCTCATAGAAGAGCTGCGAGGCCTGAAAGCCAGCTATCACTTCACCCACCTCTTGCTACTAAGGATGTATCATTTGAACAGAGATGGTCGAGTGGTGCACACCGTTTGCAAACTACCCCGGGGATCGGGGGTTCCAATCCAACCAAGGCCGGCCGTTTCTCTCGCAGTTGATGCGCGATGAGGTTTTCCATTTTCCTCTCATTTTTAGCGGGGGTTCGACGAAACACCCTGTGCAATAGTGGGTGCATAACTGGTGTGCATGCCGTCGAAAAAATTCTGGACGCTCGATTGGCCATGGCCATCACCTGTCCTGTGCAAACTAAACTGAACCGAACTGGGGTGAGATACTGTTGGTAATCCTCTGGCCAGGCACCAAAGAACCTGGCGGCTGAACTCTCAAGATCACAACACGTCAGAGAGCCAATTGGATACCGTACAGGGAACTCTTACTCACTGCCTGATCTGGTGACCTCCAACGACGGCTACAAAGTAGACTTGGTCAACGTACTTCCTCCTTCAAGCGTGAGTGACCAAGCTGCCTTCTAGTTTGACCACATAACTCCCTCGGCATCCATTGTCTCCCAATACCAACCCACCCTTGCCTTTAGGAGAGTCGACTTAAAAAACAGTGGGGGCTATCCGCGAGCGGGCCAACTGAAACTGTTGCTTTCTTTACATGTTTGCTCGCAAGAGCAGGTAGCCAGAGGTCATCCCACTTGAGCTTTGTCTTGGGGATGGCTCTCTAAACACAACACTTTCCCAGGTGGCATATGGTTTTAGGCAGCATTTACGGGACGTTTATGACACCTCACCTATCTTTGTTCATCCAAAAATCCCGGGATGACTGACTGAACACTACTCATGCACTACACTCTCAACTGGACAGCAGGTAGAGGGCAGTCTCTATCAACTAAACCCCTTTTGGTTTCACAGGCCCGGATGAGGTCTATCCTCGAATTCGTAGGGAAACGTCCGTAACATTGACGGAAGTTTACGCGGAGCTCTCTCAGCAAAGCTTAGACCCTGGTACTTTTCCCGCCTCTTGAAAGAGGGCGATGGTCAGCCCTATCTTCACAAAGGGCGATTGCCATCAGTCAGGGAGGTGCGGGCCTATTAGCCCAACTAGCTTTCCCGGTAAGACTTTAGGGCGCAAGTTAAAACGTGTAATACTTGCGTACCAGAGTAGGACTGGATTAATCGCCTATGATCAGCAGGACTTTTTACCGGGAAGGCCCTTCGCTACCAGTACGCTTTGCGTCACGGGCGGTCTTACTCTGGCCTACGACGAAAGCATGATTCCTCAAGCAATCGTTATCGATTTCGTAGAGTGTTTGGCGGTGTCCCTCATACTCCTCCTATACAAAAGCTGGAATCCCACCGATTTTCCGGCAACACCTTCTGTCTGTCCCTCTCCTACCTCACTTTCTCACCGACGGTTCTTTCACGGTCACGGTAGGTCCTTTCCTCTCGGGACGGTCCCCGATCCACTCTGCTGCCCCCCCCCCTAAGGATAGTGCTGGGTCCTTTATTGAGGATTCCCGATTAGCACTGAGCAGTTAGCGAGATGATTTAACCTGGAACACCGGCAAACTACTGCTACGAGGTCCGTCAATTGTCGTCAGTCCTCTGGTACTGAACCGAACTGAAAGTAGCGTGCAGGCCCGGTCACCGTTCTGCAAAAAAGACGCCGTCTGTTTGGCGAAAGTTCGGCGTCCCACTACACGAATGGTTGGAGGGGAGAGGGGTAAGACGTATACGCAGAGATTCTGTGATCTGAACCTTTTCTGGATGGCAAAATGGGGAGGTCCAAGAGATAGTACAAACACTTTGAGGTAATGGAGGGCTTTTCTGGCATGAAACCGGACAGTCTATTCCAATTGGCTTTAGATTCCGAAAAAGGGAACACAAAATGTAGCTGAATAAATTTCGAACCACGTTGATGACTGAATCACACTTTTTTGGCAACAGGGTTTTGAACAGTTGGAGCGGTCCACCTGGTGGATTGACAGACTACAGATCGTCCAGTCCTTCAAAGGTGTCCCAGATCTCAAGTGATACGGGATATTTCCCGGTAGTGAGCTTTGAATACGTACCTTATCTGGGTGTTGGGTAGCACTGTGGTCCGCTGGGGATGAGCAGTAATTGGCGTTTTCGTTTGCCGCCTACTGTCTCGCTGAAAGCTCAAGATGCATAATGTATCTTGCAGTTGATGCGCGATGATGTTTTCCGTTTCTCTCTCATTTCTGGCGGAGACGGGAAGAAATGCATTGTGCCATGGTGGATGCACAGCTGGTGTGCGTGCCACCAAAAGAATTCCGAACGCTCGGCTAGTCGCGGTTATTGCCTGTCCTGTGCAAACTGCACTGAAACTGAACGGACCAATAAGGCATTTTTCTTTCAGTACATGTACCGTATAAGGGGCACAGCTCCGAGGCCAATTGCTGTCAAAGATCACGCTTGGTCCCCATTCACTTCCCTCAGCCAAGTATTCGAGGCCTTCGGCTCCTACTTTCTTACAGCTTTTGGCTCCTGACCCATATCACCCCCCCCCCTATGTGTCCGATGTTTTTGGCCACTACCCCTGACCACATCACTATTCCCACTTGTACGGTTGCACAAGGTCTCCAACGGCTCAGCCAGTACCGCTCTATGGGTCCTGACTTAATCCACCCCGCATTCTCAAGAAAGTGGCGGACACATTAGCAGCCCCTTATGAATCTCCTTTTCAGCGATGCTTTGACGATGGAGTTTACCCCAGCAGCTGGAAAAAAGCAGTCATCGCATCCACCTATAAGAAGGGTAACAGGCATCTAGCTTCTAGTTACAGACCCATAAGTCTAACTAGCATCACCAGCAAAATTTTCGAGCGGATTCTTAAGAGTGCGGTTTTTTCGCACTTGCATAGAAATGGGATCCTCTCCCCGTCTCAGCATGGGTTTCTTCCTGGCGGATCATGCACCACCAGTATGCTTGCTGTCATGGATAGTCTGACGAAAGCCTACGATGATGGCCGGCTCTCAGATGCTGTACCCATCGGTTTTGCTAAGGCCTTCGACAAGGCCCCCCATGGCCCTCTCCTTTATAGGCTGCAAACATGCTATGTTACGGGCTCTATGCTGGCTATCTTAGGCATCTTCCTTATAGATCGCACCCTTGTGGTTAAGGTGGGGACTGTTTCGCCTCAACCCACCCCAGTAACAGCTGGGGTCCCACAAGGATCGGCCCTAGGTTCTCTTCTCTTCTTGACCTGCATCAACGATCTTCCGACAGCCACTCCTGCGAACATTGCCATGTACGCGGACGATGTAACACTCTGGAGTTCAAGCGTTGAAAATCTGCAAGTTGCAGCTTATGAAACAAAACGCTGGTCCGAGGATCGGAACCTCCCAGTTAATGATGATCAATGTGTGGGCATGCCTTTCGGCAGAGAGACTGGTCACACGGTATCCAATAACAGAGAAACCACACTGCTTAGGGTTGACCAAAACGAGGTGCTCCGTTTCTGGTTGGATTGCAGCTTGTCCTCCTCTCACCATCACCAACTTGCGAGCATGTCTGCCTTTAGAGTCCTAAATGTGATTCGAAGGTCCTTCCGCGCATCACTGGAGATGATTTCCCGATGATTTTCGGCACGTTTATATGTCTTGTGCTGGAGAACGGTAGGCAGATATTGTAATCTGGTCTGGTCCGAGATTGAGAGATTTTAGAAAGAGTTCAGAAGGTTTCCACCAAAACGGAATGGGATCGGTCCCACTTACCTTATCCCGTCCGCCTCCCACTCCTCAAACTCTATCCCCCTGACTTAGGAAGCGTGAGAGGTGATCTGCTCTTGATGGTTCACCTTTCTGAATCGGGTCAAAGCGATTGCTCCCTCTCAGCCTGTCCAACCTCTTCTCTCCGTGGCCACAGCAGAAGGGTTCTTAAACCGCCGCGGCGCATTTGTCTTCGAATTAACTTTTTTAGCTGCAGGGTTGTTAACTTGCGAAGCACTCACGGGGAATATATTGTTCCCTCGCAGAACAAAACTATCTTCGAGAAAAATTCAGACCTCTACCTGGGTCTCTCCCAGTAATTCCTTTTTCAAAAAGGTTGAATAGATGTCTTCCATCGCATTTCCAATCAGTTATATGTTCATGAACGTCGCACCCCCACTTCACTTAAGTACCTGTCCATAGTGAGACGTTGCATGATGTTATGAATATCTTATTTTGGTTTCCGCCTACTCCCAGCCCCCACCAGCTGAAATTGTGCAATACCGGGTGGTTTGAATTTTCGAATCGCTCTCAGTGACAAGCACTTTTCATTGATTGGTGAAATAACAAACGTTATTTCGCCCAAACTAAGGTATCGTAATTAGTGTTTCAGTAGGAGTACTCTTTGAACAGTTCATTCTCTTCAGAAGATTTTATTCTCTTCAAAAACTGGTTATAAGTTTTGGTGTCCTCTTCGGTGTTTTTGTTGTTGTCAGTACAACTGACATCGGATAACATCTTTCTGTGGCACTTTTCGTAGGGTACCGCTTTTATGGAACTTCTGTAGTGCACAGATTTGGAAGCTCTTACTGCAGCATACCGTTTGCTTCGGTTTGAAAGGTTGTGTTATTATTCTACTAGTGTTCGATACGGTATTTTCAAACAAACCCCATCACCACTGCCCAAAATGAATGGAACAGAGGTTGATCTTATCGATCACACAGTGAGCTGCGGAAACGGGGAATTCACGAAACTGGTGCAATACGAGGGAATTCAAAGGGACCTGTGTTTCATTTGGTATCATCAAAGGTGCTCCAAGCTGGAAGAGAAAAACCTCGAGCTGCACACCAAGTACGCATCGCTCAAGTGGATGTGTGCCCGCTGCTTGGAGTTCGCAAGTGAATGCCCCCGTGCAATTCGAGGATAACTTGGAAAAAGGGACAGGAACCTGAAGCTGGGACCAAGATTAGAGACAGCAAATTCGATCCATAGCTTAGCGGAAAGGAAAAACTGTATGACAGATCAGAAAACTGAAAAAGACTACCCAAGCCAAAAGGTCGAGAGAGCGAAGAGGCAGCTGGTTTCACCAAAGTGGAATAAAACCTCCTGAAGGAAGTAAAGTCCATTAGCAAGCAAGTTCACCGCCTAGATGCTGAAGCGCAACGGATGAAGTGGGACACGAAGGCCATGGTAGACAGAGATAGAAGACTGCTGTTTCATGACAGTGGGGAGCACATCATAAAAGGTGGTTGAATCAGGAATGACAAAAATCACCGGCACGTGACTGAAGTTCTTAGGATGACTGGCCTACCTCCTACGACACCAATAGTCGAGTGACATCGAATAGGACTATGGCGTGGAGCACAACCAGCGCCGCCAAGACCCCTGGTAGTTATATTCCACAGCGTCTACTGGAGGGATATGCTGCTGTCCATGGCGGGAGAAGTTGAGGGCAACACGCAGGGAATGGTTAGGGTTACACCGGACAGCCCAGCATTTGTCAAACCGGGTAATGCCATAGTCTCGCTGAGAACGGGCACACCTGATCTTAAGAGGCCGAATCTACACTTAGCTAAACTGGAGAGGATCCCTCTCGGGAAGTCAACACCTAAGGCCCAAGGAGTAATCCAGGTACCAAAGGTGGCTTCAGGCTCCGGTATACAAGAAGCCAAAGATCAAGAAGTTCGAAAGACCAGAAAGAAGGTGACTCACAGGGCATTCAGTCCGGTTGGTGTTGAGAACGTGCAGCCGGCCAGCCCGATTCTAAAGGAGACTCCCAAATAGTCCTCTCTGGTGCAACCAGCGAAGTTGGAGACACCAGAGGGAAAATCCGAGGAAACCAGTTAGGCTGAGGTGGTCGCAAGACCATCCCGGGCCATCGGTATGGCGACTCAAAAGGCGGGAAAGTCCTTTGTGCATGTTGAGCCTGACACCGGGACGACGGGTGGAAAAGAAAAAGCCACGAAACTCAGAGTGTCACTCGATATGCAAGATGCTACACCGCTGACACATTTAGAGGCAAAAAACGGGGCATCACCTCGGAGATTGCGCCCGAGGGTACCCCAGCCGTAAAATTCGAAATGAAGTCAGTAGCGAGGACCGGAGAACCGTCAATATGATACACAAACAACTGCAGTCCCCCGGAAAAAAGGAGGGAGTTGACGATTAGGATCGCGGAGTCTGATGTCGTTGCATTGACTGAAACTTGAATAAGGCCAGATACACGAGCTTTCAGAGATACGCCGCCTACAGACAGAGTAGAATAGATGAAAGGCAGGGGTTGGAGTGGCACTCCTAATACGGACCGACATGGGCCACTGGGAGGCCCCGTTCAACTTTGTCTCCGGTAATGTACAGACCATAACCTGCTTTATCAGGATCAAGGTGCAAACAGTATGCATTATCTGCGTCTACGGGGCACCGCTAGCGACAGAAGAGGACGTGGAGCTCTTGCAAATGCTGGATACGGTGCTGGCACAGACAAAGAATTTCATCTTATAAGGGGATCTCAACCTACCCGAAATTAACTGGGAAAGCTGGATTGCACCAAGGGGATCAACGGGCGACGAGTTTCTGCCGCGGGTCCAGTTACATGCAATTACGCAGCATGTGACACAGGCCACTAGACACAGAGGTGGACAGCACCCGTCTCCCCTTGACTTAATCCTAACGCGGCACCATCAGGACGTTAAGGAAATTAAGTGGGAAGAGCCACTTGGTAGAAGCAATCATGTAGTCCTAAGGGTCACACTAAGACTAAGCAAGACGCCGAAGGAAATTGTGTAACGTCGGCGCTATGGGAGAATCAACATAGGTGGACTGAAGAAGGCGGCAGAGGAAATTCAGTGGACACCGAGACACACAAACGCTTCCGTAGAGGAACGTTGGGAGACCATCAAGATGGGGCTACTCGAACTTACAGATGAGTTCGCACCCCTGAGGGTGGCAAGCAGTAGAAATCTACCCCCATGGTGGAAGTCAAAAGTCCGCAAGGCCATAGTTATTCGTAGGCAACGATGGGCGGCGTACAAGCTGTACAGAACTCGGGGGGCATGGAATAGCTATAAGATGGCTAGGAACAGGGCTCGAGAGATCCAAAAAGTGGAGAAATGTGCCTTCGAGCGTCGGTTAGCTGCGCCAGTCCGCACAAACCCAAAGCGGTTCTATGCCTACGTGCAATCTCACAAACGTACGAGAGAATGTGTAACAACTTTGGAAGCAGCACAGGGACGACTAGCTCTAAACGACGAAGACAAGGCTGACATGCTCTTGGAATTCTTCAAGAGCACATATCGACCAGAAAATATTTTGGAGGAAAGAATGGAGGGCCCACAGGCGCCTCCAATACTCGAACTTACTGTAGGAGAAGTGTACGCGGAGTTGCAGACGTTGAATGGAAATAAAGCAGCAGGTCCAGACGGGATTCATCCAGCAATCGTTCAGCCTCTGGCCGAGGTCCTGAAGGCTCCGGTGACGAAGCTGTATGAAAAGTCACTTAGAGAGGGAATTGTGCCGGGACACTGGAGGAGAGCAACAGTGGTAGGAATTTACAGGAGTGGACCCCGGCAAAAGGCGGAAAATTACCGGCCGGTTAGCTTGACTTCAGTACTGTGTAAGTGCCTGGAGCGAATAGTCAGGAAACAGGTCTCTAGGCATTTGGTTCAACACAACCTCATATCAAATGCTCAGCATGGGTTTGTGGCAGGACGATCCTGTCTGACGAATCTCCTGCTGCTCCTCGATGAGGTAACCAAGCGTCTGGATGAAGGGCAATCGATTGCTGTCTGCTACTTGGACTTCAGCAAGGCGTTTGATTCTGTAAACTACAGATTTCTGGACGTCAAACTGCAGTCTATGGGAATTGTTGGAAAAGCAAGACAATGGATAAGTAGTTTCTTAGCAGGGCGAACCTTTAGTGTTAAGGTGGATAGTCATGTTTCAAAACCGGAAGGTGTAACAAGTGGGGTGCCACAGGGCTCGGTGCTCGGCCCTCTGCTCTTCCTCATCTTCATCAATGACCTAGTACGTGGGCTTACAAACCCCACCTTTATGTTTGCCGATGACGTCAAGATAGCTGGAGTAGATATAGAACTTGACGTGTTAGCAGCACAAAACAGGTCTCGAAAAATGGACCTTCCACTAAACCTCACCAAGTGTCAATGCTTGACCACAAATACAGGGGCTAGTGGGAATGGTGTGGGTTCGTTGCAAGTGGTCTCGCAGGTCAAAGACTTGGGCGTTATAGTGGACAACAGCTTTAAGCCGTCGAAGCAGTGCACCTCAGCAGCCAATACGGCCAGGAGAGAACTCTTTCGAGCTAGATCCATTATGTCGTGTAGAGATCCGGAGATTTTCGTTCCGATATATCAGGCCATAGTTAGGCCGCATATGGAGTACTGCGTGCAGGCCTCGGCACCGTACTACCAGAAAGATATCGACTGTCTGGAGACAGTGCAAGGTCTAGCCACTAGAATGGTGGCTGGGCAAAGGGGGTTTAACTACACACAGCGTCTCCGTGCCCTAGACCTATTCTCGATGGAAAGACGGCGCATTCGCGGGGATTTGATAGAAACCTTCAAGGTAATGTAAGGTCTGTCAGGAATAAGTCGAGAAGACCTTTTTCTCCCTGATCCCCGAGAGAGGCACAAGGGGGCATTGCCTTAGATTACAAAGGAAACATTCGAGGCTCCAAATTAGGGCGAAGTACTTCTCAAGTAGAGTGGTACCCTATTGGAATAAGCTCCCGGAAGTGGTCATAAATACCACAACCGTGAAGGCTTTTAAGAACGCAGTAGACCTATGTTGGGTGGCAGTATACCCCGAGTTATGTTAAGCAGCTTTTAGGGTCAGATGCAAATTACTTATTGTTTCCACCTTACTCTGCCAGGGCTGATACTGCAAAAAATTTCTGCCTTTCAGAAAAAGAAAATCACGCAGTGTTCAGTTCAGTTCAGTCTGCACAGGACAGGTAATGGCCACGGCCAATCGAGCGTCCAGAATTCCTTCGATGGTATGCACACCAGTTATGCACCCACCACTGCCGAGTGCATTTCGTCGAATCCCCGCTAAAAATGAGAGGGAGACGAAGACCTCATCGCACATCAACTGCGAGAGACATTATGCATCGTGAGCGTTCATTGAGACAGTATGCAATGAGAGAAAAAGTCTGCTAAAACATACTCCAGAAGGACCACAGTGCTACCCGTCATCCATCTAGTTGATATTCTCAAGGCTCACTACAAGGAAAGATCTCGTACCACTTGCGATCAAGGGCACATTTGAATGATTGGACTGTCTGCAGATCTACCATCTCACCAGGCAGACCGTTCCAACTGTTCACAACCCTGTTGCTGAAGAAGTGCAATCTAGCCGTCAACCTAGATCGGGCTTTTATCAACTTCTTTTCATGTCCCCTTGTTCTGGAGTCTACGGCCACTTGGAATAGACTATCTGGTCTAAGGCCAGAAAAGCCCTTCATTACCTTGAACGTTTCTATGAGATCCCCTCGACGTCTCCTCCTTTCCAACGAGAAGAGATTCAGGTCACAGAGTCTCTGCTCGTAAGTCTTACCCCTCTGCCCTTCAACCATTCGCGTGGCGAGACGTTGGAGTTTCTCGAGGCAGGCGGCGTCCTTTTTGTAGAAGGGTGACCAAGCCTGCACGCTACCTTCTAAGTGAGGTCGTACTATAGCCATGAAAATAGGTACGAATACCTCCGGCTTCCGGCAAGACAAAGCTGATCGCAGTTTAAAGAGCTCCCCACGAGCCTTATGCGCAGCAGCATTGCATTGCTCCGACCATTTGAAGTCACTTTTCATGATGATCCCCAGGTCTTTAACCCTACTGGCTGCCTCTACGGTGAACAGCCCTTGATCATGAGCGACAGTTAGGCTCTCTGTTGCCCTTGACAACAGATGGCTTTTTTGAGCGTTTAGAGGTAAGTCCCATTTGTTTGCCCAGTTCAGGACGGTGCTTATTTCCCTGCCCAAGTCCGCCCTACCCTTAGACCCAACAATCTTCACATCATCCGCAAAAATAAAGCTGGGCGATTGAAGAGTGGATGCTAGGTCATTAATAAATAACAAGAATAGGACCGGGCCTAGGACGGATCCCTGAGGTACACCACTGGTGACGTTCACCAAACTGGAGCACCTGTCGCCCACTTTGACATAAAGCGTCCTGTTGGAGAGGAAGTCCTCTAGCCACCTATATACTGGCCCACCTATACCGAAAGTCTCCATCTTGCATAGCAAAAGACGATGATTAACGGAGTCGAACGCCTTGCTATAGTCGAGGTAGCATACCTCAACTTGCTTACCTTCGTCCAGTCGTCGAGTTACTTCATCTAAGAAGCACAGGAGATTGGTCAGGCAAGATCTATTTTTCAGGAATCCATGCTAAGCCCGGCGCAGCATGGAGTGCTGCAGTAAGTGCTGGCAGATATGGGCACGGATGATCTTCTCGAGGACTTTACAGAGAATGCTAGTTAGGCTTACCGGCCTGTAGTTCTGCACATCCGACTTGGGCCCACTCTTATGTATTGCCACGACTGCCGCGACTTTCCAGTCCTGAGGCAGCTTTCCCTGGTCCAACGTGGATCTATACAATCTGCATACCGATGGAGCTTCGATATCCGCCAACGGCTTGATGATAGCTGGATGAATGCCATCTGGGCCCGCTGACTTGTGGCTGTTTAACTCCTGTAGGTACTTACGCACGCATTCCTCTGAGAGATCTAGCTCGTTTAACTGAGGAGGATGCACCAGAGCCAGATCTACTCGTACCCCACTATCTATCCTATGTACACTACCAAAGTATTCCCCCAGGGCGTCTGCTTTGCCCTGGTCGTCAGTGACAATACCATATTCTCTAGTGGATAGCGGACCTACGGCTTTTCTTGTTGAGCCTTTAGACTGTACATAGCTGTAGAACTTCTTCGGCTGTTGTCTTACAGACTGGGCCAATTTGAGCTCAAATTCCCGCTTGGAAGTTCTCAAAAGGCTTACAGTCTCGTTTCTCAGCTTCTTATAGCGGTTCCAGGCTAGCTGACTGCCGGAAGCTTTGTACTGGTTCCAGGAGCGGTTTCTACGTCTGATGGCCTTGGCTATTGCAGCCTTCCATCACATGGGTTTTCCCTCCCCACTCCTTCGTTTGAAGGGTGCGAACTCTTCCTGTAGGGCAGTCAGGGATCCCTTTATGGCCTGCCAGCGCTCCTCCACAGTAGCCTCCTCTGGCGCGTCCCAGGTCAAACCCATCGCCTTATTACGAAGCCTATCTATGTCCATACTACCTAAATTCTTAATCAGCCTTGAGGGTACCTTCGGTTGCCGCATGCATAGAACTATTTTGACGCACACGTGGTCACTCTTTCCCAGCGGTGCACAATAATGCAGTCCAGCCACATCGTTGGGGAAGTTCGTTATAGCTAGATCCAGCAAGGATGGAACGCATCCAGTCCTATATCTGGTATTCTCCCTAATATGCTGATGCAACGCATTATCATGCAGCCATTCTAAGTAGGTTTGCTCCTCCGATCCCGGCACGCAGACCTCAGCCACCCAGTCGATGTGCGGAAGATTGAAGTCACCCACTATGAGGGTCTTTTGTGCGTCCTTAACTAGTTCAGTCAAAGTTCGCAGCAAACAAACGTCCTCTTCGTGGTTTGTGCTTGGTGCCCTGTAGACACAGACGACGTTAACCCTTCTGCCTGGAAGGATGATCGTAACGGCGCATAGCTGGATATTGCGAGTGCACATCTTGGTCTGGGACTCAAGGTGGTTTGCACCTGACCTAACGAGGATGGCTACTCCACCACCAAGGCGATCTTGTTCCCGATCCTGCCTGTAGACTGCAAAACCGTTACTTATTAGGCCTGGCACATGGTCTTCTTCAGAAAGCCACGTTTCCGTGACGGCATCTATTGACGCTTTCTGTTCGTCAGCGGTTTTGGCTAGTTCCGCCCATTTGTTTCTAATACTACACGCGTTAGTATATAACACCACCGCGTTTTCTCCGTTGCCTAGGTGTCTTTTGTTATTCATTCCTGACTGTTTCTCAGGCGCAACGCCTGAGATGATGACACGTTTTTTGCTTCGGATGTCCCCACTGGGGTGCATGAAGCCGGCTGATGGTCCAGAATTTCCGACGACTCCCAATCCATCTCTATAGGAGTGGCCACAACATCCAGACTGGCAGGGGTCGCGCTGTCATCTATCTTCGGACAGCACTGCCAATTCTCGTCTTCCAGCGCATCTTCAATTACAACTATTAGCGACCCCGCACGTGGCTTCTTTACTATTGTCGGGGTCGGGGCCTGAGAGCCGAGTACGGCATTCCGCTGAACTTTTAGGTTTCTCACCAGCGCCATGGCTGGTCGAGCAAGGATACTTCCCGGGGCTAGACCACCAGGCCTTAACCTATGCTCGTCCGGCACAATCTGGTATCTGCCCTTGGTAATCTGAGCCACTACCGCTGCCCTTGCCAGTAGTCTATCCCGGGTAGCCTCATCAGCGAACTCCACCAGCATTGGTCTCGCACGAAGTTCGCCTTTGTTCCCCAGTGGTGACTTCCATGTCCCCACTCTGTGCACCCTTCTTAGAGTAGGAGGGTACAGAACACCTGCGATTCGCAGTATGTCGCAGACCCTCCTCCTGTCAATGTCTCTCCTGGTCTTCGATTCCCTTATAAAGGGTTCTTCCTGGTTTAGGATCAGAATCCTGTGGCTTGAGACCCTGCCCATCGACAAGATCTGCCTCTGCAGGTCCTTCACCTTGTTTTCTAATACCAGAAGAGCAGGGTCATCCACCCTAGCCAACCCATCTTTCGCTTTATTACAGTCTCCCTTCTTTTTGATCTGCCTCGCCCTTCTCGGCTTCTGCTCCGTCCACTGGCCTTCGTCGATCTGCTTCAAAGGAGTGGAGGCAACGACCGCCTGGCAAGCCCTCGGAGCTGGTCCATTCGCTCGGATGATTGTCCTCTCGGGTGTTGATACTACTTCCGCAAACGACTTACTACAACCTGCTTGCGGTGGTTTGGGGCTTACAACTGAGGTACTACTCGGTGGGCTTTGGCCCTGCCCTTGGGCCTGCAGTTTAAAGGCCAGACTGGCCGCCTCCTTGCAGGGGGCACAGACCCATTCAGCCCATGGGTTCTGTTTATAAAGGACATAGATGTCCTTTGCTATCCCTGAACACCTTGGGTGAGCCCATCTCTTGCATATCTCGCACTCAATACCATTTACCACACGTTTTCCGCACTTGGGTGCTAGACACGGGTCGGAAACGCGTGTCATACCGAAAACCCCAAAAACGAGGGCCAATACAACTCAAGTGCTCTTTACCCAAACACAAAATACGCACTCTGACAATAGCAGGTAAATCCCGCTAACTCAAAAAACAAAAACAAAAAGAAAGATTAGGAGCGAGGAAAGATCGCCTCAAAAAACACCGAACACTACTCGGCAATACTACAACGAGAATAAAAATATTCTCCGGATACTGCGCACCTTAAATGCAATTATGATACGCTCAGTATTGTGAATTAAACTGGGTTAATTCACAAAACTATTCAAAAAACTCAATTCAAAGACGAGAGCACTATGAATTCAAACCGCGTGTTGGGAGCTACGGAAACGCGCCGGCAACACAACTATCTGGAGGCACGATTGGCTCTACCCACACCAAGTCCTGTGCAAACTGAACTGAACTGAACTGAAACGGAACTGAACTGAACTGAGGGTCACATTTGGGCGGTGTTTGTCAGTGCGTGCGGTACGCCAAAATGGGTGACGGGTCGTCGCTGAATATCCAGGTCATCAAGTCGTATGACCCATACTGTTCCCAGATAATAGATAAATCGGCTAGCGCACATGTTTATGTCTTCGAACACGATAATAACTCCTGGGTAAGTTTGTTTTATAACTCTGGCACATTAATGAACTGAAAAACACAGCTGATACGCTTATCAAATGACCATGTTTTTTGAGTTCCATTCACCTTATTGGGGTGTAAAGACATGGCCATTTTGAGAATTCCAGAATCTGAGGTCCCATTGCCGGTGTTTTCTGTCATCTTTGTGCATAGCATCTTTTAGCAAAATCCATTTTTAGTTTTCAATCTTCCAAACTAGATACTGAAGCAGTATTCCATATAAGCCCCGTAATTTCAGCTCTAGGGGCATGAAACTAGGCGTACTTGTCCTTCCACCTCTCAGAAAGACGTGCAGGTGTCGCCTGAATGTTTTAGTCGTTCTTCTGTCCCACCACATCTGGCGAAACGTTCCATAGACTCGTCGGCCTACTTCAGAGGCGGTATACCAATGAGAAGCACACCGATTCATGTTTCGTAGCCGTCACCGGATAAACTTGAGCCCGGTTATGCTCTCAAAAGAAGAAGTGCTTAATCAATTCCGGCCCTAAACCTCCAGTGAATGCGATTGGTGTATATGAGCTTACGAATTCCACCATATGGCTCTGGGTACTGTCCGGTGGCGTGTAGAAGTACGTTGATCAAGCTGAAGATAATAAAAACCATTACAAGGTGCTGATTTTTTCGACTTTTTTTCTGTAACGACATCTGTATTGTCCGTGCCATATAAACTAGCTCGAACAAATTCCTGGTTGTTGCATTTCTATCGGTTGTCAGTTCGAATTGGCTGGAGATTACAACGAGTTTTGTGGAACGAATTGGTCTCAGTACAACGATGTGATATATAAAGGGTCACCGAGAATGATACTTACTGCATCTCGTTATTCTTTCTACCCATTCGTAGGTCAAATCAAAGATTGGAGGAGTGTTCTTTCTATACAGAAGGTAGGAATTCTCAGTGTAGCATATAATTTTTTTCCAGGTCAAAGGCACCGTTTCATTCGTTTATGATACTAAACCGCAAAAGCCCTGATTGGAACCAAATAGAACACGTTACTGCCACTCTCCAACTACAACTTCACGCTCCTTTCCTACTGTATAGAACAGCCAAAGGTTTGTATGCTTGATGTTGATTCACTCCTTGTAGGTGACATTTATTCTATTTGGTTTTTCTCCAAAGAAGATTGTGTACGAATAGCAGAGTATCTCGGAAAGTAAGTTCAAATAATTTTGCCATTTGTAATGAAAGTTGAGAACAAAGCACGGATTTTCGAACGCACGAGGCTCCCTCAGAATTCATAGTGCCGAGTACGGCACACCGGGAAGTAACCCATGGAGACTTCCCGGTTCGGTTCAGTTCGTTCAGCCATCATCCTCGCACTTCTGTGCTCCGGTTTTGGTTGCTACCTCACAGCGTCGTCCAGTTGAGTGCAGAATAAATAGAAGTATAACGTAAAGAAGACCCAAAAACGAAGTGGTGAAAGGAATTCAGAGAGGCAAAGATAGAGAGTTTCCAAAAACTAACGGGTAGGAAATTTAGAAAAAATAAGGACTAATAAAAAAATAGTAAGTGGTGACTCACTAGGACGTTAAAAGTACTTCTTACATTTAACTTAGGGAAGTAATGTGGGTCTAGACGCGACTGCCTGTCCATCCGGACGGCCCCGTTTGGTCCGTAAATCTTTCGATAGTGTTTTTATCCATTGATTGGCCCTAAATACTCGGGTTTCTTAGTCCTGTCCGTACCTAATCAGGATCCAGCGTGCTACAGTGGACACTGATCACTCTTTGGTCTGTAGAATTTTCGTGCAAATATCTGGTAATACCATTAAAAAAAACTTGTGGTTCATAAATGGTTATTGCTTTAAAAAACACTCGTGTTTTGTTGTTTTAACCGCTATCCCCCACACCGATGTACATTTTCGTTATTTTGTGTTTCCGTTAACGTCGTTGCGTTGGCGTCATGCCCAATTTCAAGCTGATATACAATAAAAGTTTTACAATCTGGTGTTCGCCTTGACTTCTGTGTAGCACATGAAGTGAACGCTAAATGACCGGTAAACGTCGGTGTTATTTAAATACAACAACGGATGGTATTGGGTGGGGTGGCAAACAGTTAGTGGATAGAACGATCGGTATTTCTTGGGTATCTTCACCCACCGTATGCGGTACGCGTAGATGTGGCAGATCTCAGCAATCTAACGCCAAGTAACTTGATAGATGCATTCACGATTAAAACGAAGACCTTCTCACTAAACTATGGTCTGGACTTTACGAACAGCCTGTGGAAAATACTGAAATCTACCAGCCTTCAAGTGACTAGGATCGGACATCCCAGGAGGATCAAAAAGTTTCGATCCTCTACCATAGATCAGGATGTTCGACGAGACTGCACCTTGACGCAGTGTGATGACTTGCGTGCCTCCATGACCCAGAGGGCTGTGCGGGATGGTTTCCTTAAGTCGGAGGTACAATCATGCCTGACAGGTCAATGGGTAAAGACCAGACAAAGTTCACTCTGAACCAGTTGGTGGGCAACATCTGGTTCTAACCACTATGCCCCTGGAGAGGACACTCCAGCGAATAAACACAGAAACAGTTTACTGGTCTAAAAACTTCCACTAAATGGACGTAGGAGTGGAGTACCTGGGGTTTCTCTCGACGGTGGGAGAAGTCATCACACTTCATTGGGCAGCTGCCGCCCGCCTAAGCTGGGCAGCTCCCAACCCAAAGGATGCTGCTCCGTCCATGTTCCGCTTGCTCGATTAGGTGCATGGAGCTGAACACTGAATCCGAAAAGCGGATGGATAACAAAGCATCGGCGAGCATATGATATAATGCTTGCAACAATCGCGTCTCACGTAACAGGCCAGAGGTTCCTTCACGGGCTCTTCGGTCACGTTCCCGTGCTAGGTTAACGCCCCACTGCCTTGTGGGTGAGACTTTTGAGTCAAAGGCTCAGGCTAGGGTTCCCAAAGTGAAACCCTTTCTGCGGTTTTGGTAGCCGCGTAGTATGGTTTGTCCAGAAGTCTTCAATATCCTTCCTGTAAAGGTCCTTACCAATTTCCCCTTCCTTAATCCAAGATCGACGTAAAACGCCACGGGTAACTGCGGCTTTGATGAAAACAGCAGTTCAGGAGTTGGGTATAAATCAAATGCACTTCTTAAGCCTTAATGTTCACTTCACTTGGCGGCCTTCAACGTCCGCACATTATGCCAGATAAAGCAGCAAGCTGCTCTCACTGAAACTTGACATGTTAAAAACAGATATATGCTGTATCTCCAAAACACATACAAGACCTCACTTCTGTGATCACTCTTCGCACCGCAGATACAGCCTCAGTTTCTCGCTTCACTGTTTGCGTGTCGGGTGATTCGGTGTCTAGTGCTCGTGGTCAGACTGGCATTAGGAATGCTTTGAACATGAAAGCTGAGTGCGCACAGCTAGACTGGGTTCCAGTCAGCAGTCGATTGTGTGCAGTTCGGTTGGACGGTTCTGCACATGCCAACAGTACTAGGCTGAAGCGTCAATGCTTGTTTGTCGCGTCTGCGTATCCGCCCATTGACTACAGTTCCTCTGAGACCAAGGCCGAACTCTACCAGGATTTGTATCAGCTGCTTCGAAGCGTGCGTCCAACGGACGTGGTGGTCATTGCTGGGGATTTCAACGCACAAGTAGGCAGTTTCAAAGGTTCTGAAAGCCACATTAGAGGCGCGTTTGTCATTCCAGCTGATCGTAACGACAGTGACGATGGACTCCTTTAGCTGTCCCTTGACCACATTGTTTCTAGTGAGTACGAACTTCTGTCATAAGAAGCGGCACAGACTCACATAGCGTCCTTCTACGCCTTCAAAACGTTGGACTCAGATTGATCATATTATCCTCGCTTACCGCTGGCGTGGATTAGTTGAAGACTGTCGTTCATTTTGGTCTACGCCTGCGGACTCAGATCACGCTTTAATACGTGCTCGCTCCTGTTTACGTCTCATCCGTGATCGCACCAACGTAAATACCACCGTCCAGCACAGTTGTTTCTGGACGATAACTGGTGGTATGATTTTCAGACGGAGCTGTCCACACGGTTATCTATGCAGCTGGGTGTCCAGGACCCAGATGAACGCTAGCAACAGATCAAAGAAGCCTTGTGTGCTGCTTCGAATACCATACAGGACTTTGGATCAAGTAGGCCTCACAAACGATGGTTATCTTCGACATCAGTTGCTCTGTTGGATGCTCGCAGATCCGTTTCTTCAAATGCCACATTCAATGAAGTGCGCAAATCCCTGAGACGTCAACTGACTAGAAGCCTGAGAAATGACCGCGAGCAGTGGTTGATTGCGAAATGTAAGGAAATAGAGAAAGCTTCGTCCGTTGGTAATACTTGCAACTTTTACCGTCTGACTGGAGGTACAGGTCCACAGAAACCTAGTGTGAGTTAATCAAGGAATCCGATGGCTCGCTGACTCACTCTCAGGCACGTCGCCTGGATCGTTGGGCGGAGCATTTTGAGGAATAATTCAGTTAACCCACTTCAACAACAGACCCTCCGAATATACCTGCCAGAAGAACGATGCAGGTAGATATCACTCCTCCATCAGAAATGGAGGTTACGCGGGAGACAGATTACTTGAAAAGGTACAAAGCCGCTGGATCGGATGGGTTGTCTCCGCCTTTTTTTCAAGAATGAGGGTGAAACTTTGGTTTCTGAGTTGACCAAACTCCGGGTAATCTGGGATGGTGAGCAGGTTCCCAAGGAGTGGTGTGAATAGGTGATTGTACCTATTAACAAGATAGGCGACGATCCTATTGTGAAAACCACAGAGAAATTAGCTTGGTAAGTATCGCATCCAAACTGCTCACCGGGCTTATTCTCCACCGACTATCCCGTGTCCGCGAAATGTGCACGCGTGAGAATCAAGTGGGTTTCAGACACGGTCGGGGTTGTATTGACCACATCTTTGCTGTTCGACAAACCTTAGAGCACAGACACATCTTCCATAGGCCCACAAGGTCTCTTTCTTGATCTGAAAGCAGCGTTCGATTCGATCGGTCGCACAGTTCTCTGGCGCTGCCTCATTGAAGGGTGTGTCATAGAAGTTTATTTCTCTTTTCCAATGCTTGTATGCGAACAGCCAAAGCCGAGTTCGTGCTTACGGCGATCTTTCATCCGAGTTCACCACGGAAAGTGGCGTTCGTCAGGGTTGCCCCCCTTCGCCCTTCCTCTTCAATCTTGTAATTGAATTGGTTCTTGAGATAACCCTATCCTCGTGTGAGAATAGTGGCATCGATCTTTGCTCAGGCGGTAGACTGTCTGACTTGGAATACGCGGACGATATCGTTATTCCGAGTGAAGATCCACGTAAGTGGCAATATTTCTTGGGTAGCCTAAACAACAATGTGGATATGTTTGGGAGATGTTTTGCACGTTTGAAGTGTAAAATGCTATTGCAGGACTGGGTTGGCGCTACACCAAACCTCTTCTTGGTAGGGGAAACTTTAATTGAAGTGAATACATTTTGTTATCTCGGGAGTTGCATTTCACCAAGTGGACAGATATCGGATGAAGTGTCATCGCGTACACGGAAGGCACGTTTGGCTTTTCTCAACCTCCGTCATCTGTGGCGCCGGCGTGACATCCGATTGTCTGTTCACTGTTGAGTATACAATGCGACTGTTGGGTCCGTTCTTCTACACGGCTCAGAAACATGGCCATTAAGAGTAGACGATAGGCGAAGACTGTCAGTGTTCGAGCATCGATGTCTCCGTAGCATTGCCCGAGTATGGTGGGAACACCGTATCAGTAATGTTGAGGTTAGGTGTAGGGTGTTGGGAACCACCGGCAAGTCTCTGGATCAAGTACTTGATCTAAACAGGTTAAGTTGCCTGGGGCATGTGTTTCACATACCCACCGATTGAAGCAGATGTTGGTTGGAAGGTAGGTCGAGGTGATCGGTCCATGACATGGTAATAAGGTACGAAAACCATGACCAATGGACTTGTCCAAGAAGAACATGTTAGATTTCCGGGTTGGGGTTCACGCGACCCGTCTACTAGATGACTGGAGAAATTGAGTGATATGGCTAAGTGTCGCGGCCAGTGGCGTAGTTGCATTCGGATTCTTTCTTTGTCCTCTTGATTTCCGCTTATTACTTTGATCTTTTTGGATATTTTTGCACTTTATGTTCCTATTCTTTTTGCATTGGACTTGACGATGCTAGAAAGTAGCAACCAAAATCAGAGCACAGAAGTGCGAGATTAATGGTTGAATAAACTAAAGCCGACCGACCACCGGTGTCGCGAACAAGTTTGAACAGTCTTTAACTGTTACCTGAAGCAGCTGCTACTTACATTTCTTCGGCTACCTTGACCCACCAGTTTTCGCGATCCCTCTTAGGGTATTTTGTGGCATCCTTATGTAGATGTCTTCGTTTTTTCTCATCTTACAGTTCGAGACCTGACGCGTTTTGCTCCTTTAGACTGACCGACTCTTGAGAAATTCAGTGTCTCTTATGGATATCAGATCTAGAACCGCAGGCGAAACCTGATGCCACGTGCACCGCCCGTTTGATATGGGCTCAGTGCTCGTCTACATTACTGTTCGTCGTAGATCCTAGCTCACGTGATAATTTCTGTTCATAACTGGTGCGAACTTCTGGGTCAGACAGACGTTGTACGGCTAACTGGGTATGCGGTTTACGTCTACGACCATGGAACTGGAGTGCAAATCGCAATAAAACTAACGCATGGATCGACTCTGCGTATGTGAACTGGTAGAGCCTACAGTTTTCGACAGAACTACGCCACCGGTTGCTTACTGCGATATGGTCGATCTGGCCCAGAATACCTGTAGCGTTAGCACACCATGTCGCCATGCGACCCGAGCTGTGCAGGAAATTTGTACTAGACACGAATAGCCGACTGTCTGCACAAAACTAGAGGAGCCTATCCTCATCATCTTTACGCTGGGCGGGTAAGGCACAACGCTCACCTAAAGAATCTTCTGACGCATAAAGTTTGCCAACTTGGGCATTAAAATCACTAGCTAGCACTGCAATGTTCGGGCCGTTGCTCTTGCGAACGATAGTGGTGAGTTTATCATAGAACTCATCCTTCTGCACGCCAGAGCTACAGTCTGTTGGAGCGTATGCCGAAACAGCAAACAAACTGCGCTTAACACAGTTATCCTTCGGAACGCCAAGTGACCGTTGGAGTCTTACAGCACATGAACGACTAGTAATTGGTATCTGGTCTGAATGAGCAGCTTTAACCTTGTCAGTTAAGGCTATCCCTACACAACATTGACCCACAGTTCTATCCGCTTCGTCTCCCGAAGTGCGTAGATGAGATACCAGGAGCAGTGAGTTGAATCACACTGCTCTAATCCTGGATACGCGTCTCACTGACGCAGCAGATATCAATCGCCGGAGAGTACATTGTGAGCGCTAGATACGCCTGTTGATCGGCCTGCCTGAGTGTACGCACGTTAAAGCCGAGATTCAGAGGCTGACGAGGCTGCTGAAAATGAGTTATGAGATAGTGGATTATTCACGACACTATTCAACAATAAACCGTTGCGAGTATCGGGCGTGTTATTAGTGGGACCATTATGAGTGGGTAGAGGAGCAAACAGAGGTGGTTGGAGACAGAAGACAAAGGTTGATCAAAAGAAAGGGAACTCTGAGCAGAAGCTCATTTATTATTACCCACCCCGCTCGATGCAATGAGCAGTACGGTTCTGATTATCCTGCGCGACGACTGACGCAGTATGGAATTCTTTGTGTTCGCGCAGTTCATGGGAGATTTTGGACGGGTGTTGCTGGGGTGTCCAGCCGCTCAGTGGAAGTCCATTTGCTTGGATCGGTAATTTACTCATTTTACTGACTGAGTTGCCAGCTCAAATTGACTTCCAAACGGAAGGACCAGGAGACTACTTCGTCAGACCTATCGTCGGACGTCGAAACACGAAGATCTCTAGACAGTGTCTCCTCCTGTTGCATTCCCGGGATGGTGCTGCCGCCCTAAAGTATCCTTGAAACCAACGACCACTACGGTCATGTCGAACGTCGAGCGATTTAAACTTCAGTGTGATTACGTCGTTCGCAACAGGAAGCGGATTTGGATTTCTGTGCTCAGATTTAGTCTCCTATCCTTGCTTGCGTGCAAATGGTGTTCGCGATGTATATGAAGCGGACGCATTCTCCCACAAAAGCTAACCGTGTAAAAGTGAAAGTAGAAGCATGCACTGCGTGGGTTTTGGTTGTTGCCTCCTCAAGGACATTGGTAAATAAGAAAAAAATCAAGTAACTGAAAAAATGATAGTTACAAACAGTAGTACAAAGTCGATGAAGTATGTAGATACAAGGATGCAGTTGATCAAAGCTGTGAGGGTGTGGGCTGACTCAGTGGATAGACGACTAAGTCCCTTAGCTGTGAGCACGTCAGTGCCTCTCCGAAATCCAGGTCCCTGTTTGAGTAAACGTCTTCACGAACAACTGGACAACGGATCGGTAAAACGAAAAATGATTCCGTCAGGTGGTGATTGGCCATTTCATTGATTAACCAATCAGAGATGTTACCTGATGTCAGCTTGGACCTTTTAGTTTGTGGTACTACATTAGGTGACACGTGATCGTATACTAATATAAACTGTTTTCTGGTAATAAAACAGACAGTTCATAAAACGAGGTGAATCGAAGGTTGGAAAGTACCCTCACTAAAGCTAGTTAGACGGAACAGAACAACACCTAACTATATCCTCCAACGTATCTAACCACAGACGGGGAATTTCTTGAATCTCAGACAGAACCCTGACATGCTCCACGCGGATGTGATCGAAATCGGCCTCGATGTTAGTACGTGTGGCTACCACCGGAAACCGCACTATGTTCCATCTCTTGGCGACAGACGATAACCCACTGTTGCCCAACTTGCTCTCACACCTGACCTATTGCGATCTTACGTGGCTCTTTACTCAGTGTCAGTTTGCCGTTTGCCCTTTATAGCGTAGTGGGACACTTCGACCGGTTATGGCTGAGTAGTTTAGAGCGTTTGCGTACCACCGGAGGCTAGAGGTTCGAATCCTCGCCATCACCGTTTAATGTGATGGTAGACAGCAGTCCACTACTCTCCGGTTCATTACCACCTGACCTATTGGACCTTATGCGGTTCTCTCCCTCAAGTCTGGTTGCCGGTTATCCCTAATAGTGCGGTGGGCCCTTGTGACTATGGGGTATACCCCTTCAATTGCGCTCATGCCCAAGCATACAACAAGGAGCTATGGAGTATGCATCATTCGCTGCACTCACACGCAAGCATGTAATGAAGAGTTTCACCGAACTCCGGGATACGAAACAAAATTGGGTGATCTGCGAGCTTGGCGTTACTCCTATTCACAGTTATCAGCGCTGGACATCAATGCACTGGAATGCGAGTCCGGTGGTTGAATAAACTAAACTGTACAAAGATAAATTGATCCACTTCTGTTCAACACTTCCTGTCGGTCCCATCTCAATAGTCTCATGTGTTGCCTTCTGATGTTCAGTTGCTTTTCATTTTCATCGAGTTCTTTTTACCATTTCGTTTTAGGATGGTTTATGACTTGGGCGGTCTGGGCCTACGTCTGGCACCAGTGAATGATGTCAAGTCTAAAACCAGTACGACCGAAAACAACAAATCACTTCAGTCACAAGCAACTGCTCAGAGTCTGAGTCAGCTCATGGATTTTATCCGTCGGTCCGGAGATTCCGCTGATGAGCGAAATCCGCAGCGCAGCTCCAGTAAAATTCCTACGTCAAATGCAGTCCTATCTGTTAAAATAAAAGAAAAAACAAATTCGAATGCCAAGTCAAAAATCCCGGAAGCTCCAAACCTAATTGAAATGCTGCACAAAGCAGAAGTCGATTTCAACTCAAAAGTGAGTCTTTCATCTAAATAGACCAGCGTGCACTTGCTTTCTAATGGGCAGTATATTCGTGACGGAGTTGTTTACACTCTTTGACGTGCGGCACTCTGAATTCCTGTTTTCTCAGCCCATCTGTGTACATGTGATGAAGGATGTGTCTTTATTTATTTTCAGAGTTCACCGGATTCCGGTCACACCCCAGGTTAGTGGCTCTTTTCTCTTCACAAGTGTTATTATCCATTGAATAAGTAAACAGTTCAAACAAAGCCGATAGTGAAACGCTCCCTTGTTGCACTTGCCTTTCTGGTTTATTAAGTGACCAATGAGTATTAATGCCGACAAATTTTGTCCATTTGAGTACTTGTCTCCTGGTCAAGACGTTAAAACTATTTCAATTTTCTACTTCTGTTCTTCACAGTCTGCTCAGTGAATTAATCTGAAAACGGGTTCAATAAATTCTGTAGCAACTTTCGATTTGTACAGGTGTTTGTTACCTGGTAACCTATAGCAGTCGAAATGGATTTGAGAACTCTGCTGTGTACTCAAGCTTGAATATGAACTTCGATGTGCCTTGTGTTTCACTCATTCCTGAGATGCGATAAAATGTTCTTTACTTGTTTTAAGCATTTTTTGCCAAAAAATATTGGATAATTGGTTTTTGTTCACAGTTCGTATCAGTTGTGGTGTTTGGCTTTGTTCTGGATTTGGGAACAAATCTTAAGTTTGAGTATGGAGTTGACTTCACGTTAGGTTTCCTATCGGCTCAGTTTGGTTCATTCAGACCTTGCACTTCTGTGCATCGTCAAGTCAAGGGTAAAAAAATAAAAGCATAAAGTGAAAAAGAGCCGGGAACGAAGTAGTAAACAGAAATCATGAAGAAAAAAGAAGAGACTAGGTGCAACTACGCTACTGGCCGCGACACCTAATCGTATCGCTTAATATTTCCAACCACCTGACTTCCTACCAAGTCGTTACTGAATACCGGTCTGTCGCTTAGCTAATTTTCCATGCATTCGTTTTTCGTTTTTTCCTCGTGTTAAGAAGCCCTCCGCCACTGTTGTCGATGTACAAAAGTGACTATTCGGAAGCAAACTTGTATTGCTAAACAACCACGCGAGTCTGGTGTTTGGTGCAACAAACAGCTTATGCCATATTTTCCTCTCGGTGTGTAAAGGTACCTAGCTGCGGTTCACAGTTGCTTACTGTTCGCGTTTTTCGATCACGCTATCTTGTTCTTTCTGACCTCATTTTTTCTCCTGTTATTTTCTCATAGGTCATTTGTCGATTTTGTTTTTCCGGTAGAATCAAAACCCTTTAACTGCAGTGAACATAACTCAAAGGCATCTGTAAACGAATGCTCCTCAGTACCTGTGCTGTTCCGGTTGATGGATAGAATTTCCCAGTCCTGTTTTCTGAGGCATATAGTAAACAGCAAATCAGAAGTGGCTATTCTATAACATAGTAGAAAGACACAATTGTGGTCAGTAGGCTTAGCCGTATGAGGTGTGTTGGTGATGGCTTGGCTTAACCGGGTCTCCTGATTCGAGGGCTTTTAGTTATATCCGTCTATTTTTTCATGCTGTTTGGTATTTTTTCTAACCGTGCAATCTTAACTAGTGGCAGCGATAATCACCGCGCTTTGGCACAGAAAAGGAAGCTTATTAGATAACTGCGAATGTAAAGGCCCACATAAAAATTAGTTGAATAACGTGCTGGCGCTGCTTCCATAGCTGACTCATCACAGGAATCGTCCTTATGAATAATTTAATACTCCATGGAAAAACCTTATCGCTTCTAAGGCTTACTAAAGTGGTCTCATCTAATACAAAGTCAGCTTGACAAGGTTACCACTGAGTTTATCTTCCACAAAATCTATTGAACAACAATACGTTTATGGCCCATGTTATGTAGCATGACAATCACCGTGACTTCGCACAGTTGTTAGATCTATTTGGTACGATCTTCGCTGAGATCACCCTTCAGTCGACTTTTTGGGGCTCATCTTACTCCCGGTATGCATCGATGAAGTAATGCAGTCATCAGACCGGAAAGCTTACACTAAAAAATTTGGTATCAAATTCTTCATGCTTTCACAATCTGCATTCAAAAAGTGTTACCATAGTGAACAATGTATTGAGTTTTATCTGACTACAAATGAAACTGAAATCTATGGAATTGAATAATAAATAATAATAAATACCGGCGAAACAAATCGGCGGGGAACCCAGTTAGTAAAACGTACAATATGGATTCTTTTATATTTCTCTGTAGAACCGAATATAAACACTGAACTGCAGAGGTTACGCTCCGTTTGCAATATCACTTCCCCGACCGCGAAAGGACACAACCTAGTGCATACCTTGTCCAACGGGTCCGCGTAAGTTTATCTTCTCTATGGTCGTATCCACATTTCTATTGAGATAACCACCTGCTATACGCCACTGGTTGGCGATGTGACCATAAATTGGCCTGCCTATTCACAGAATTAACCGTCTATTAATAATGTGATGGTCAGACTGAACTAAAGCTTAGGCTGAGAACCCGAATCGTCCTCTCGCTTAGCGGCTGGACATCCTAGCAACACCCGTCCAAAATCTCCCATGAACTGCGCGAACACAAAGAATTCCATACTGCGTCAGTCGTCGCGCAGGATAATCAGAACCGTACTGCTCATTGCATCGAGCGGGGTGGGTAATAATAAATGAGCTTCTGCTCAGAGTTCCCTTTCTTTTGATCAACCTTTGTCTTCTGTCTCCAACCACCTCTGTTTGCTCCTCTACCCACTCATAATGGTCCCACTAATAACACGCCCGATACTCGCAACGGTTTATTGTTGAATAGTGTCGTGAATAATCCACTATCTCATAACTCATTTTCAGCAGCCTCGTCAGCCTCTGAATCTCGGCTTTAACGTGCGTACACTCAGGCAGGCCGATCAACAGGCGTATCTAGCGCTCACAATGTACTCTCCGGCGATTGATATCTGCTGCGTCAGTGAGACGCGTATCCAGGATTAGAGCAGTGTGATTCAACTCACTGCTCCTGGTATCTCATCTACGCACTTCGGGAGACGAAGCGGATAGAACTGTGGGTCAATGTTGTGTAGGGATAGCCTTAACTGACAAGGTTAAAGCTGCTCATTTAGACCAGATACCAATTACTAGTCGTTCATGTGCTGTAAGACTCCAACGGTCACTTGGCG
The DNA here is from genome assembly GCA_948099385.1 of Fasciola hepatica. Taxonomy (NCBI): domain Eukaryota; kingdom Metazoa; phylum Platyhelminthes; class Trematoda; order Plagiorchiida; family Fasciolidae; genus Fasciola; species Fasciola hepatica. The sequence continues at coordinate 29,601,887 of CANUEZ040000043.1, read as the reverse complement.
TTCGGAAGGATAACTGTGTTAAGCGCAGTTTGTTTGCTGTTTCGGCATACGCTCCAACAGACTGTAGCTCTGGCGTGCAGAAGGATGAGTTCTATGATAAACTCACCACTATCGTTCGCAAGAGCAACGGCCCGAACATTGCAGTGCTAGCTAGTGATTTTAATGCCCAAGTTGGCAAACTTTATGCGTCAGAAGATTCTTTAGGTGAGCGTTGTGCCTTACCCGCCCAGCGTAAAGATGATGAGGATAGGCTCCTCTAGTTTTGTGCAGACAGTCGGCTATTCGTGTCTAGTACAAATTTCCTGCACAGCTCGGGTCGCATGGCGACATGGTGTGCTAACGCTACAGGTATTCTGGGCCAGATCGACCATATCGCAGTAAGCAACCGGTGGCGCAGTTCTGTCGAAAACTGTAGGCTCTACCAGTTCACATACGCAGAGTCGATCCATGCGTTAGTTTTATTGCGATTTGCACTCCAGTTCCATGGTCGTAGACGTAAACCGCATACCCAGTTAGCCGTACAACGTTTGTCTGACCCAGAAGTTCGCACCAGTTATGAACAGAAATTATCACGTGAGCTAGGATCTACGACGAACAGTAATGTAGACGAGCACTGAGCCCATATCAAACGGGCGGTGCACGTGGCATCAGGTTTCGCCTGCGGTTCTAGATCTGATATCCATAAGAGACACTGAATTTCTCAAGAGTCGGTCAGTCTAAAGGAGCAAAACGCGTCAGGTCTCGAACTGTAAGATGAGAAAAAACGAAGACATCTACATAAGGATGCCACAAAATACCCTAAGAGGGATCGCGAAAACTGGTGGGTCAAGGTAGCCGAAGAAATGTAAGTAGCAGCTGCTTCAGGTAACAGTTAAAGACTGTTCAAACTTGTTCGCGACACCGGTGGTCGGTCGGCTTTAGTTTATTCAACCATTAATCTCGCACTTCTGTGCTCTGATTTTGGTTGCTACTTTCTAGCATCGTCAAGTCCAATGCAAAAAGAATAGGAACATAAAGTGCAAAAATATCCAAAAAGATCAAAGTAATAAGCGGAAATCAAGAGGACAAAGAAAGAATCCGAATGCAACTACGCCACTGGCCGCGACACTTAGCCATATCACTCAATTTCTCCAGTCATCTAGTAGACGGGTCGCGTGAACCCCAACCCGGAAATCTAACATGTTCTTCTTGGACAAGTCCATTGGTCATGGTTTTCGTACCTTATTACCATGTCATGGACCGATCACCTCGACCTACCTTCCAACCAACATCTGCTTCAATCGGTGGGTATGTGAAACACATGCCCCAGGCAACTTAACCTGTTTAGATCAAGTACTTGATCCAGAGACTTGCCGGTGGTTCCCAACACCCTACACCTAACCTCAACATTACTGATACGGTGTTCCCACCATACTCGGGCAATGCTACGGAGACATCGATGCTCGAACACTGACAGTGTTCGCCTATCGTCTACTCTTAATGGCCATGTTTCTGAGCCGTGTAGAAGAACGGACCCAACAGTCGCATTGTATACTCAACAGTGAACAGACAATCGGATGTCACGCCGGCGCCACAGATGACGGAGGTTGAGAAAAGCCAAACGTGCCTTCCGTGTACGCGATGACACTTCATCCGATATCTGTCCACTTGGTGAAATGCAACTTTCGAGATAACAAAATGTATTCACTTCAATTAAAGTTTCCCCTACCAAGAAGAGGTTTGGTGTAGCGCCAACCCAGTCCTGCAATAGCATTTTACACTTCAAACGTGCAAAACATCTCCCAAACATATCCACATTGTTGTTTAGGCTACCCAAGAAATATTGCCACTTACGTGGATCTTCACTCGGAATAACGATATCGTCCGCGTATTCCAAGTCAGACAGTCTACCGCCTGAGCAAAGATCGATGCCACTATTCTCACACGAGGATAGGGTTATCTCAAGAACCAATTCAATTACAAGATTGAAGAGGAAGGGCGAAGGGGGGCAACCCTGACGAACGCCACTTTCCGTGGTGAACTCGGATGAAAGATCGCCGTAAGCACGAACTCGGCTTTGGCTGTTCGCATACAAGCATTGGAAAAGAGAAATAAACTTCTATGACACACCCTTCAATGAGGCAGCGCCAGAGAACTGTGCGACCGATCGAATCGAACGCTGCTTTCAGATCAAGAAAGAGACCTTGTGGGCCTATGGAAGATGTGTCTGTGCTCTAAGGTTTGTCGAACAGCAAAGATGTGGTCAATACAACCCCGACCGTGTCTGAAACCCACTTGATTCTCACTCGTGCACATTTCGCGGACACGGGATAGTCGGTGGAGAATAAGCCCGGTGAGCAGTTTGGATGCGATACTTACCAAGCTAATTTCTCTGTGGTTTTCACAATAGGATCGTCGCCTATCTTGTTAATAGGTACAATCACCTATTCACACCACTCCTTGGGAACCTGCTCACCATCCCAGATTACCCGGAGTTTGGTCAACTCAGAAACCAAAGTTTCACCCTCATTCTTGAAAAAAAGGCGGAGACAACCCATCCGATCCAGCGGCTTTGTACCTTTTCAAGTAATCTGTCTCCCGCGTAACCTCCATTTCTGATGGAGGAGTGATATCTACCTGCATCGTTCTTCTGGCAGGTATATTCGGAGGGTCTGTTGTTGAAGTGGGTTAACTGAATTATTCCTCAAAATGCTCCGCCCAACGATCCAGGCGACGTGCCTGAGAGTGAGTCAGCGAGCCATCGGATTCCTTGATTAACTCACACTAGGTTTCTGTGGACCTGTACCTCCAGTCAGACGGTAAAAGTTGCAAGTATTACCAACGGACGAAGCTTTCTCTATTTCCTTACATTTCGCAATCAACCACTGCTCGCGGTCATTTCTCAGGCTTCTAGTCAGTTGACGTCTCAGGGATTTGCGCACTTCATTGAATGTGGCATTTGAAGAAACGGATCTGCGAGCATCCAACAGAGCAACTGATGTCGAAGATAACCATCGTTTGTGAGGCCTACTTGATCCAAAGTCCTGTATGGTATTCGAAGCAGCACACAAGGCTTCTTTGATCTGTTGCTAGCGTTCATCTGGGTCCTGGACACCCAGCTGCATAGATAACCGTGTGGACAGCTCCGTCTGAAAATCATACCACCAGTTATCGTCCAGAAACAACTGTGCTGGACGGTGGTATTTACGTTGGTGCGATCACGGATGAGACGTAAACAGGAGCGAGCACGTATTAAAGCGTGATCTGAGTCCGCAGGCGTAGACCAAAATGAACGACAGTCTTCAACTAATCCACGCCAGCGGTAAGCGAGGATAATATGATCAATCTGAGTCCAACGTTTTGAAGGCGTAGAAGGACGCTATGTGAGTCTGTGCCGCTTCTTATGACAGAAGTTCGTACTCACTAGAAACAATGTGGTCAAGGGACAGCTAAAGGAGTCCATCGTCACTGTCGTTACGATCAGCTGGAATGACAAACGCGCCTCTAATGTGGCTTTCAGAACCTTTGAAACTGCCTACTTGTGCGTTGAAATCCCCAGCAATGACCACCACGTCCGTTGGACGCACGCTTCGAAGCAGCTGATACAAATCCTGGTAGAGTTCGGCCTTGGTCTCAGAGGAACTGTAGTCAATGGGCGGATACGCAGACGCGACAAACAAGCATTGACGCTTCAGCCTAGTACTGTTGGCATGTGCAGAACCGTCCAACCGAACTGCACACAATCGACTGCTGACTGGAACCCAGTCTAGCTGTGCGCACTCAGCTTTCATGATCAAATCAATCCCAGCGAGCTTCCTAATGGTTTGAGACTGCTTGATATACTGCAGCAGCATCGATAGGTGGCATCGCGGCCGCATGGCACTTTTTAGTGAAGCAATCCACTTCGACTAGGATGTATAAGTCTTGCCGGGGTGTCTTCGGTATAGGCTCCATAATGCCAATCCCGACTAGCCTACTCGGGTATCCAGCAAGCGTCGGCTGAAGAGGAGTTTTATTACAGGCCTAGGGTGCCTTATTGCAAATGCACTCCGTACACTGATTACAGTAATCTACCACATCCCGTCGTTGGTAAGGCCACCATTATCGCTGAGATACTGTATGGTCCATTTTCTGCTGAATCAGATGCCTAGTGTGATTGTCCCAGCACGTATTATACCTTCGACTGTGGTAACACCAACCAAGGGTTATGGTTTTCCCCGTATTCGTAATACAAAACTTAATCTCTGAATATTGGCTGGGACCACGCAGACCCCGAATAATGACTCACCCAGCTATATCCAATCATCTTCGCTTTCGTGGGTTTCTGGCCGCCTCTATTGATTGTTTCATAGATTAACTTTGTCCTCGGGTTTTTCCGTTGGAACTCCACCCACTTTGATGTTCCAACTGCTAGCGTGACCGTAGCCACTTGACATGTAGAACAGTCACCGTGTCGATTATGCCGCTGTGACAGAGCGTCAGCATTGGTAGGTTTTCTGCCTGGTCGGTGTTGGCATTCAAATTCAAATTCCTGTAATTGCTCCTGCCAACTAGCTGCCTGACCCTCAGGTTCGTTCAAATTTTGAAGCTACTTCAGTGATTGCTGGTCCGTCCTGACGGTAAACCGTCTACCCAGCAAGTAGTGCTTGAAATAATGAACGAAGGTGACCAACTAAAGCATCCCCTTGCTAGCAGTGTAATAGTTTTTCTCAGGTTTGCCGAGACAGCAACTGACATAAGCAATTACATAATTCTGATCATCAGTGCCCATCTGTGAAAGTACAGCGCCGATTCCCGGCTCGTTATCCTCAGCGTCTAGGATGAAGACGCCAGAGGTCTCGCTGAAATCAGGAAATTCAAGTGAAATGAGTAACAGTAAAAAAGGTAAACCACCTGGTCCGAGGACATACTGTAAGGTAGTCATGGGAGAACTTTCCCGTCAAAACTAGTTACCTGACTCCACTTTAGAAAGTAGAAACGTATGTGGGTGGAAAAAAGAGTGTCTCATTACTTAGGAGCCCGAGAAAAAAAGAACATTCAAAAGTTTGGGCTGCATGGAGTGTCTGATATGAGTAGCACCTCTGAGTTGGTAGACTGCCGTGTCTTTGGGTTATCTTCTGTCCCGTCGTCCAGATACAACATCATTTTAAGCATGAGGGATGAGTGTCCACTGCTAGACTAAATTCCAGTCAGCAGTCGATTGTGTGCAGTTCGGTTGGACTGTTCTGTACATGCCAATAGCACTAGGCTGAAGCGTCAATGCTTGTTTGTCGCGTCTGCGTATCCGCCCACTGACTATAGTTCCTCTGAGACCAAGGCCGAATTCCACTACGATTTGCCTCAGCGCGCATTTCTCCGGTTTCAGTTTTAGACGAGACTCCTGCAATGTTTGGAATACTTTATCTGAATTACATAAGTGTTCGTCTAGCGTTCGTCGGTATACACTAACATCGTCAAGTTGGTACCAGATCGTTGAGAACTGCGCTCAGTAACCTCGGAAACGTCGCGGAGTCGTTGGCTAACCCGAAAGGCGTAGTTTGAAACTTGTATACACCGGTTGGAATTTAAAAATGCCGTTTTCTGCTTATCGACGGGGTGCATTTTAACCTGTCAGTACTCAGATGCGAAGTCCAGCGTACTGAGGAAATGGGCGCCACTGAAATTCCCCAACTTCTCATCACTACGCGGAAGAAGGAAACTGTCCTTCCGACTCACCTAGTTTAATCGATGATAATCAATACACACAATCTTAACACTCCAGATTTTTTTCACTAGGGCAATGGGCAAGGATCACGCGGGCTGTGAAGGTTTAGTCACGTCGTCCCTTAGCATTCTCGAGATGCTTCTTTTTAGTTCAACACGGTATGAGACAGGTATTCGCCAAGGTGGTTGTTTGATAGATGCAGCTCTTTGTGTGCCAATCTGATGCCAACACCGTGCTTTCCCACGCGAATGCATTCCGATGTTTTAACACAGATTCTAGTCTCCGCAGGTCACTGTCCGTGGGGAGGCTCGTTCGTCTCAACAGACTCTCTACTTGTGGTTGTATGCCTGCATTATACTCCAACTGTGCTATTGTTACCTTCTGTTTTCGTCTCTTTGAAAGGGATCTGACGGTCACCGTACAGCAGCATCTCGTGGCCTTGATGTAAGTAGCAGTCATTCTCATGGGGAAAGTCGAACCTCAGAATAAGGTCACATTGAAACTCCGAGGAAATCCTTACCTTATATGGTATTCATGCCCTCGAGTTGTACGGTAATCTTATCAGTACCGTTGATTCGAACGAGCACTCCATTCACCGCCCGAATCATGGGAGCCACACCAGTCATCCTTTGACGGCTGCACACTCGTGGATGAATCAGGCTACAAGTCGGCGCCGCGTCTAGTAATGCCAGGAATAAGCGCCCACCAACTCCTACATCAATGTGGGGAGGCTGTTCATACACAGAATTAGATGAACATACCAGGGGAATAGCATCATAAAAGTTTGACTCACATACCATCGGTCGCTGTCCGGTTCCATTGTTCCAACGATTCTGTGGGAATTGTAGTCCACGGAAGTCACGTTGGTGGCGGGGTCTGGAGGGTCTGTCATCTCTGTTCAGGTTGTCTTTCACATCCCAAAACTTCGAGGCCCTCAGCACCGCCTGGGTCAAAGTATCGGGTGGTTGTTGCTGCACCTGTGTCCGGACCTCGTCACTGTTCAAGCCCGCTATAAAACGTTCAAAAGCAAATTGTCTCCAGACGATATCATTTTGGTGTGGGAACCCATTGCTCACCAGTACGCAAAGTCAGTTGACATACTCAACCAAACTTTCCTGGGATTGTTGGTCTCTTCCAGAAATCCCGCTGGAACATGCCGACATGAACAATTGACGGAAACAATTCTTCTAATGTAGTCCACACAGCAGTCGGGCCGGATATCGAATTAATGCCCTCAATCATCAACCATTTTCGTACATCGCTCAATCGGTCCAAGATGTAACGACCTCAGTCATAGTCCGGCACTCGGCGCAAATGATGCTCCATCTTCGCTTCCCATGTGGACAAACGTGTTTCCCCATCGAACATCGGGGGAGACTCACATGGAACTGGCCCCCAGGCGTCATACAAGACCACGAACCGTAGGTTTCAGTACTCGAACCTGACCGCAGCCAATCAACTGTCCTTTGGCATCCTCATATTATCCACATCGAAAATTGTTGTGCTCTTGTTACTACAACTATGCTTACCCAGTTTGATTGTTTCAGATGATGCTACATTGTATTCATACAGGATAGCTACTCGTGATTTTTGTGAAGTCTCATAGTCCGGAAATCTCGTTCCTGTTTGTCTGATGCAATTGTTTTACCCTTTTGTATCCTATCTCAAATTGTACAGAAGTCAGCCCGTCCAATCCAACCCTCCGCAACGCTCGGGACATCACATCTCAGTCGCGGAATTGGAACAACAGTTGCTGCAAGAACACCCGACAACGGTAGGTTATTTTTGTCCGTGTCATTTGTTAGTTTCTGTCGTAACAGTTATATAGCTAAATGAGCCACTTGTTCTACAAAACGGGAACAGATCTAATATGGAACTCTTGAAAAAAGTGTTACAATAATTTAAATGAGCAGAATGCATTCCAGTCCGGTTCTCGCTGGTGCATCTCGGTCGATTGCAGTTTGATTCCTAAAAGTGTGAATTATGTGGTTCCCTCAGCTTGTCCTCCTCCGTATTCACATCGTTGGACTCAGATCGACCACAATGCTACCGATTATCGCTAGTGTGGATCAATTCAAGACTGTCGATCATTCTGGTCCATGTCTGTAGACACTGTCCAAGCTGTCGTCCGCGTGCGTTTCAGCTTGCGTCTCGTCGGTGGCCACAACAACGCCAAACCCAACCGTCTTCCGGAGCTGCTACTAGGCGATAACTCGACCTATTTTTAAAACAGAATTGTCCGTCAGGTTATCGTTGCGGTCAAATGCCCAGTATCCAAAAGAGTGAGAGGGCCCAAATTGAGACTTCTAATGCTTCTCAAGGCCCATGAACCAGACGCACACAGAAACGATGGATATCCGCAACCTCAGTTGCACTGTCAGGATATGATGAGGCACGAAGATGTGTTAAACGCTAACGAATTGGGAGTCAAAAACGACCGTGAGCGGTGGTAGCTTGCGAAGTGTAAGTGGATGGAAAAAGCTGCGGCGATTAGCAACAGCCGCAACCTTTTTCGTCTGATTATAAATGTTAGCGAACTGATCAGAAAAGCGAACGGCTCACTGATTCATACTCAGGAGCGTCATCTGGATCGTTGAGTAGTGAATTTCGAGGAACAGCTTATCGCTATTTTTTGATTGTTTTCACACAAAATGAATTACAGTAGAAAAAATCTAAACCCACAGTTCGGAAACATACTGTTAGAAGGGTTTGTATAGAACATTTATGTCAAAACCAGTTTGTTGATTTCACTTTTGTACAGAGATAGGTTGTAGGCGGATGGAAAGACAAAGGAAAGTTGTTCTGTAACTTAATCGTCCGGCGAAAAAGGAAGGCCATAAGGTTGAGGTCCAAAATTGAGCGACAGAATCCTGAAAAGGGTGACCACCTGTCGATCATCGGGATTGACGTTGGAAAGTAACGGAAGACCAAGATAGAGAGGTGATCGAAAAAAACCAGGAGAAACAGTGAGTTGGAGGAACGAAGAGGGAACCGATTCAAAATTTTAGGGGGGAGAAAAGGAATGGTGATTGAGAGAAATGGAAGGATGTTTTAAAAGTATTGATTGATTTTGAGAGCCCCAAGAAGAGATCTGTTCGAGGTCCGAACTGAGCAATGTTGTGAGAACACAACGGTCACGGCCGATGTTGGCAGTGGCATGGCGGAAGGCGGGATACAAAGGGGTTGTGTAGGGTGGTAACGTCGGCAAAAGCGGAATTGGAATTGACGATTGAGAAGTCATTAATGAAAAGTGGAAAGTAGATGGGTGAAAGCACAGAACCTTGGGGAACGTCAACGTTCACGAGAAAAGGCTGTGATTGTACCCCGTAGACTCGAATGGAGATGGTCCGATTTGTGAGAAAACACGACGTCCACAAGTGGACGATTTAGACAGTAAACCGTTGTGCCAGATACGGTCAAAAGCCTTCGATAGGTCTAATAAGACCAGGTCTGTTTCTCCTTGGTTATCGAGTGCAGTTGATCAGGAATGTAAGACCAAAGCTAATAGATCACCCGTTAACGACGAGACCGGAGCCCATGTTAACGGCAGCTTAACAGCCCTTCACGTCCGAGGGACGGTCGCAACTGGTCGGGAATTATGTTGATAAATGATAGAATTTAGGGAAATAGGACGGTACTTGTTCGGGTCAGAGGAGTCGTCATGTTTCGGAATAAGAAAAATTACGATTTCTTTCTATGGCGCAGGAAACGTATGAGGTTGGGAAAAAGGGTAAAAAATGACGTAAAATTGGTGCTTACTGTGGGACATTTTCGAGACGATAGATTTATTATCGTCCGGACCAGGTGGTTTATTTTGGTCAGGTGATTGTAAGGTTTGGCGAACCTTTGTGGTTGTGGTCCAGTGGTTTAGAGCGTTTGCTTACTACACCAGAGGTCCGAGATTCGAATCCCTGTCATCACCGGTTACCTTGGTGGTAGACAGTAATCCACTGTCGTCCGGATCGTTGCCACACTTTACCTGTTGGGAGCTTACGTGGTTTTCCATCACCCCAGTTCTCAAGCTCTGGTTGTCGGTTATCCCCTCCAAGGTTTAGTACTTGTACCTACCCTATTTCTCTTATTTATTATTGATCTATCTGCTACTTCCAACCTAATCCAATCCTTTGCCGATGACGCCAACCTTCGTTCTTCTCTTTCTTACCACACCCTCCGCCATACCAACACCAACATCGATCGTGACCGCAGTGTAATCAGTGCATCTTTAGAGTCCGACCTCGAACACATCTCCTCCTGGGGATCCCACAATTATGTTGCGTTTGATGCCTCAAAAACTTCTCTTTTCTCGATTTCATTGAAACATTCATTCTCCCCTCATTTATCCTTTGATTCAACTGTGCAGCCTTCGACAAATTCTGTCTCTCTTCTTGGCTTATCCATAACTTATCTGTGTTGGTCCGCTTTAATATCTCAACTCGCTTCTCGTGCTGTGCGCAAAGTTAGTTTTCTGTTTCCTGCCAGACGCTTCTTCACACCAGCTCATCTTCTGCTGTAAAAAGCTCAAATCCGACTCGCACTTGAATACTGCAGTCACATGTGGAGTGGAGCTTCGTCTACCTCTCTTTCTCTTGATCGGGTTCAACGAAAGGCCATTCGGACCGTTGAATTATGGAACACCGTCCCTCTTTCTGTCTTTCCATCCATTTACAACCTTTCTTTCTTCAAAAGCAGGAACAATAGACTGGTTTTAACGTGAATGTTCTCCCACAACCCAATTTTACAGTATGTCTTCTGATTATGGGTTTAACCCCCCATAGTGTAATTCACTTTAAGCGTAATAAAAGAAGTGCTGTGGGTTTTCGTGGCTATGAGGTTTCTGGCCCCTCCACTACACTCATGCAAACGCATGTAATAAAAAATAGGGAATGAAAGGACGGCCAGTAAGAGTGGTTGGAGGCGGAAGAATAGAAGAACTGGGTAAAGTGGAATTAGAGACAAACCAGGAAGCACAAACATTGGCTTTCTCTCGGGGTTAACAGACTAGAGAGTTAGAAGAGTCAGAGATAGGAGGGAAATTGGTGGGACAAGAATCACGGGAAATGACTTTGACGAGAGACAAAAATAGTCGGCTACCAGTTGCGGAAGAAGCCGGACGCTCGGTTTTCTAGTGGATGAAACAATCCTTGACTTTTTCAATTGAAAGTGAGCATTTATTTCTGCCCTGCACGAAGAGACTGTGAGCAGTACGGCACTACTGTCTAGATACTGAGTTTCTCAAGCGTACAGCGTGATGGCAGACTTGAGTAAACCACTCAAGAGAACATAATTTACCGGGTTTGGAAAGGTGTGGAATAAAAAGAAGTATGCTTCGGATGGCAGTTTCATTAAAGTCTGAAACAGAGGCGACAACATCAAAATTAAAACAGCGGTCACTCCAGGGATAGGAGACCAAAAAATCATAAAAACCATCCCAGTTAGCTGAATCGTAACGCAGAAAGGCGCGTCTGGAGTCGCACATAGGAACTGAGCGAGAAAAGATAGTGGAGAGCGAGATAAGACAATGGTTCGATGAACCAAGTACAGAAACGGAGTAATTACGAGAGAACAAAGAGGGAAAGGAAATGAGAATCTCGAGGGAAAGTGCACAGTCGCCAGTCTGATCGAGGATGCGTGTGCGGAAGTCAGCGAATTTACCTGAAGAGTGCAAAAGCCTGTTCTTGTTGTGAACAATGAAGTCACAACGAATGTTAAGTTGGAGATTGGGGTCTGATACAAACAAGTTTTCAATGCCAGAAGACAATAAATCAAAAATTGGGGGTTCACTGCTATTGAGAGCGATAAACGGTACAGGAATAATGGTTAAAAGAAGGGAACCGGAGTTTCAGCCACATCAACTGGAACTGATCGTTGGCATAGTCCAAATGTGGGATGAGGGAGGTCACGATTGACTAGTGGATGTGGGCGCAGGCACCAGCTGTAGGTGGGAACAAGGAATGAAAAAAGCAGTTCGAAAACTGGAAATGGGTTGTATCCGACAGGGGAGAGATTTACCCTTCGGTCAAGAGTGAGACTGGTGCATAATAAGGTTGAAAAGAACGATGTACCGAAATAATAGTGTGGTTCAAACCGTGAACGTTGGTAAGTGCTAGAATGTTCTTCCGATTGCTGAGTAACCGAGCAATGATTTTCTTAGAATTGTGAATTTCATGTTAGATGTCATCCTTGACGTAGTTCAGTTCCTTCAACCATCAACCTCGCACTTCTATATCTGGTTTATGATGCTACCTCCCAGCATCGTCGAAAAAGGGGAAAAAAGAAGAGGAGCATACAGTGAAAAAAACCGAAAGTAAAGTAAGAAGCAGAAACCACGAATACAAAGATAGAGCTCGTATGAAATCATGCCAATGACCACGACATCTAGCCATATCACTCAATTTCTGCGGCCATCTAGTAGACAGGTCGCATGAACCCCAACCCGGAGTTCTAACACGTTCTTCTTGGACAACTCCACTGGTCAAGGTTTTCATATCCTATTGCCATGTCATGGACTGACTACCTCGACTCACCTCCCAATCGACACCTGTCTCGGGGAACAGTGTACATCGAGGAAGTCTATCGGTGGGCGTGTGTAACACGTGTCCCGGGTACCTGAACCTGTTTAGATTAAGTACTTGATCCAGAGACTTACCGGTGGTTTCCAAAACTCTACACCTGACCTCAGCATTCCTGATACGGAGACATCGGTGCTCGAACAACGACAGCCTTCGCCTATCTTCTACTCGTACCGACCCTGCGTCCGAGCTGTATAAAAGGACGAACCTAACCGCCGCAGTATACATCCGACTCTTGATCAACAGTCGGATGTCACACTGCAGCCGAAGATATCTTAGGTTGGCGAAAGCCAAACGCGCCTTCCGTGTACGCGACGATACTCCATCCGATGTAACTGCCCAGGTAACAAAACTTATCTACTTTAGGTAGAGGTTCCCCCTGCCAAGACCAGATTTGGTGTTGAGCCAACCCTAGAGCGGCAGTTTACACTTTGAATGTGTGAAACATCACAATCTTTTCAGCACTGTTGTTCAGGCTACCCTAAAAAATCGCAACTTATCCAATTCTTCACTCAAGTGCGCAGTATTGTCCGTGCATTCTCATTCAGACAGTTTACTGGTTGAGCAAAGATCCATGCCCCTATTTTCACGCGAAGTTAACACTGTCTTGAGAAACACTTTAATTGTAAAATTGAAGAGGAAGTGCGATGAAGAGCAACCCTGACAAACACCACTTCTCGTGTTGATCCCCAATGAGTGATCGCCGTAAGCACGAACTCGGCTTCGGCGGTTCTCATGCGAATAGGAAATGTGGAATTGATCTCTTGGACAGCAAAATGACCAATACACAACAGTAAATATGACTCAGAAATACAAAGGGGAATGACAGTCCAGATCTGTCTGTGCACACGCGTGTCTGCGTGTGACTCACCCTTCGCACGTTAATTGTGCAGTGTTGTTTCACATTTGGACGTTGATTGTCCTTGGGTTGAAACGAGTCGGGTGGAGCCAAACTGTTTTGCTGTTATATTGTGGGAAAGTTTACTATCGTGACGAATTCAGTCGAAACATGATGGGTGTCCTCTCGTCCTGCTCGCGGTCGCTGTGTCAGAAAGGAGTAGTGCATGTGGCACAGGCCGACGCAGGGTGATTGGGACAGTATCCCTGGTTCAGATCCGAGGATCCCACTACCGTTTGAAATACTACCAGGTGACCATGAACAGTGGTGATTTCATTAAGAAGTTTTGCAGGACTGAATGAGTAGGGCTTTTTTGGTTGGTTTATCATACGAGGTATTGGTCCTTACTCTCTTTTTTACCGATTGCTATTTTTTGGTGCTGTCATGTAGCCGCAAGGATAATTTGTACCACAGTAGTGTAGTTGCTCAAGGATTATACATTTCTTTGCGTATTTTTTCGATTCAGATCCCTGCTTACTTTGCTGGTGACGAGGCCACCGACGAGAGCTCTGCAGAAGACCCGTCCCACCGACCACCCCCGTTCAAAGCACCCATCACCCCGGCATCTTCCGCCACAGATCGCACTACCCAGTTGACAACATCATCGCGCCTGCTAAGTGATTTGGACGCCGGCTATGCAGATGATATTGATGAGGCGGAAGATGACAATACGTTAAGGTCTTGTTCAGATAAAGGACATAGAAAACCTCGTCATCATTCGCGTCATCACAATCCAATGGACTCGTCCGCCAATTCAACCAGTCGACCCAATTGGTCAGGATTAGGGTCAGGTGGTCCGGATGATGTCCAAGACGAAGCTCTGGTCACACCAGCCATGCTGGTCAGCTCTTCTTTGTCGGCGTACGTCTCGCCGACGATGGGAAATGCTGCTGCTGCAGTGCGTCAGTCGAACCGCTCTTCCCTTGCGAAGCCGACGTACCCCAACAAGACATCCGAGTCCTCTACGGAAGATTATCCTTTGCCTGTAAGGACTTATAACGACTCCGCAGATGGTCTCACCAAGGAGCAGTTGCGAGAAGCGTTAGTTCATCTAATCCAGGTACGACCCAGCTATGTCCTACTGATAACAGTGTTTCAATGATAACGTTTACCGAAAGCTTTGTTGCTCAGTATTTTTTCAATTACACGCTTGCGCGTAGGCCCAGTGGATGGAGTATACCCCATGCCCTTATAGGTCCACTACTGTATTTGGGATAACCGAGAAGCAGACCCTGAGACCTCACGTGGAAAGCCACACGAGGTCCCAACAGGTCAGCTAGACTACAATGGATTGCCGTCTACCACCAAAGTAACAGACGGTGGCAGGATCCGAACCTCTGACCCCCTAGGCGGTAAGCAAACGCTTCAAACCACTCGATCACCACCGGTCAAGTATGCCTTTTGCTAGGAATCGGCAGCTCACATCCATCGAACCCCAACTGGTACTCGAACCTGGAGTGAACGATAGTAAGTCGAGCACCTTAACCACAGGGCTATCCGGTCTGCCTCTCCACGATTTATTGAACTTATACACTACATGACATGGTGCCCTTCCAAGAGATGAAACAGTTATACTCTGCTCCCGTCGTTTTCAGTGCTTTGTACGTTCACACTGCAATATGAATCATATCATGTAAAAAATCTAATCTACTGATCTCATTCATGTTCTTTCTTTGTCCAGCACTGAAACTTCACCATTGTCCTGCTTTTTTATGGAATGTAGATATCCGTTGTTGCTTTGCTTTCATACTGTTTTCTTTTACGTACCGGGTGTTTCACAAAGTATCTTCATAAGGGAGAGAGGACACCGCGCGATTAGGGATTCGTTACTGAAAAGGTCACTTTACAGGCTTTTGCATGGTTCTACAAATCGTCCTGTTCTAGTGAAAATAGTCGCATTCAGATGTTCACAGAAGTACAGATTACGCTGTTCTGATGGCGGATTGCGATCAGCTGCATTCCTGAACCATCCGATCAATAGTACAGCAACATTTGGGACTCAAATAGCGTTTTCTGCAGGATTGAATCGATGCTGCAAACTTTTTCCCGTCAGAGAAACCAAAAAGTGGGTCATAAGGTGTTACTCATCGATTGTCAACCAGAGCGTAAATTAAATTTCGTCATGTATTTGTTGACTGTTTGGCAAAGCTTTTATTTTGTGTTTGTCTTTCCAGACACCTTTCTCAGTGGTAATGGGAAGCCAGGTTAGGTTGGCACTTTGCGGGTAGTTTTCAGCTACATTGTTATGGACACAGAGGCTGCAGAATCGTGAATACACGGTGTATTTATCGTGGTTTGGCCTGTATGGTATCAATGACAATCTAAAATTTTTTTAAACTGGGAAAATGATATCCGTTAGAGCACGTCTCGATATATACGAACACGTGTTCATATTGGGACCGTGTTGATGATTTTAATATGCGTTTACTGAGGTCTGGATAATCAGTATGTGATGAGTCGGCCATGTAGGAGTTTTTATTGTGTGCTTGTGCAACAGTGTAGTAGAGAAATATCTCCATTACCACAGGAACCCACTGCACAATCAAGGAGAACCGAAAGCCATGATCACATTGGTTAGATGTGATATCAATCTGGTTGACGCTGAACTACTGTCTTTCACGCACATTGATCGGTGGTGCTGGGGTTTGAACCTTTTAATTCCGTCTTGACAGTCAGATATTTATACGAATCGACCGCCGCGGACATGACAACCTCTAATCGTCCGTGGTTAGTTTTGTGACATCTAACTTAAGCCGAAGCCTCTGGTTATGGTTCCTAAATGGTACCCCGGTCAGTCAACGAAACTCGAAGTGGTGGTAGGCTTAAACTCCCTTTCGGAAAAAACCGGTAGTGGTATAATCTAAACAAGACTCAGTGAAACCGATTAGACAATCCTTTGAGAAACGCAGAGTCTATGTCCCTCAAGCACCGGAAACCTTAAGTAGTCATTTGGAACGGTAAATCAATTTCTGTACACTGCGTTGTCATAGGATTGTTCCTACCATCTGTTAATTGGCAGTATTTCTCCATGCATTCATAGCCCGTCGAGGCGAGTTATTGTTTGAGGATAATTACACACGATTGTCAATGACGGCGATGGTCACTTCGACCAGTGGTAACCGAAAATACAAAGATCTGCTTCAGTCATAGCCATAATCTTTGTTGCTTGGTTCACTGGCACGCTTTGCCTTGATGCGCCATGAACCATTCACTGCTTTCATGGTTACAACTTCCAGTTCTTTGGTCAGAGGAACTTTTCGTGGCGGAAACGTGCTTTGTTGTGGCGAGCGAGTTGCTCATGATGACTACCCACACAGAAAGTGAATTAACAAAACGTCTTCCATGGAAACCCTTCTCGCTATATCCGCAGTACCAGCAGATTTTACCCGAAGAAGTTCACATTATATGACCGTTATTCGCATTTGATCGGTTTCGTATACCTGACACGCTTCTCACTCAATTTTTTCCTTCTGTTCAGAACGATGACGATTTCCTGCATCGGATCCATTCCGCGTATATCTCATCATTGCGCCGCCGTATTATCAAGTAGCTGGATCGTTCATGGTTTTCATCACTCCTACCCTGCGGTGCAGTTTATGTACAATCGCGAATATGGTCACTTCTTCATTCGTCCTAGTTTTCCAGTGTCTCCGATTTCTCTTACTCATTTTTCCGACTCATCAACTGACTGATCAGTCTATTTCTTACATCCTGTGTACAACAGCCTGAATGACGTTTTTCTGTTTGCCCTGGACTTCTTTGATTAACCCATCCAGTTTCACCGAATACAACCAGTTCTCCATAAAATCGTACACTTTCAGATTGGTAGTCCCTCAGTAGCCTTGCATTTTTTTCTTTGTAATAATTCCCAAATAATTCATAAATACCCTTGGTTTATGGCAGCGACTTTGCACACGTTTCACTTACGACTACTTAACGCAGTGCTGTATGCTTTTCTCATTACGGCGTCTGAAGGCTTTAAGCATCATGATCCTCGTTTTCAAGTCCGTGATTGTCTACCGGGAGGTTTGTTCACGTTTTTTGTTGCCTCGGTGTTATTAGATTCAGTGAGATCCGGGTGATTTTCTTGTAAAACTGTACTATTCTGCAAATGGTTCAGAATTGGAATCTCACTGACTTGTTTCAGCTGTTGTGACTGATTTGCCCCTATTAGGTACTCTTGGTTGGTATTTTATTAGGCCAGGTTGTTGCAAAATTGTGTAATCCCCGAAACAGCGTTGCTTTTATTAGATCTCATTATGCTCGCTAAAGCGTCATTTCTTTTAACCGCTCGTCAAATAATGCTTTCTTCTCTATTATCAACAACCGAAATGCCTCAAATTCAGGAAAGACTACCGAATAGAATAAACTTCACTTTGCTCCACTGTGGCTGGCTTCTTGGAACGGATAAGCCAACTCCATGAGGACAAATTTATGAAGTTTCATGGGTGTTTGATACAAAAGATGTCCCCAGCGTCACTCAGGAATAGAACATGACAAAAAAGGGTTCTCAAGGTATTCTTTCGTCCACTACAATTTTCCCTCGTGGTTCACCTCTGTTTCGCAGCAGGATTTGCCAGCGCCATAAGAACTTCATTTTCATTTTCCCTCCAGGATACAATTACATGGGATCCAGTAATGAGTGTTGCACTTCTCAGTGAAAATACACTGGAGCCGTTAGGTGTCCATCCTGTAGGTGGTTCTGTAAAAACCAGAGTTGAACATACCGGGAGCCTGATGTTTTGACACTAATCGTGTTGTAAAACGCTTTGTGTCCATGGTCAAACTGGTGAAGCTACTAAGGTGTGACTTACACTTTGACGATCGAAGGCCACGTGGATACAGCAGGTGACTCGTGAGAGTCTTCCACTTCTAAGTGAAAAACGCTTCTGCAGGACTGGTTTGGCTCAACACCAAATCTGGTCTTGGCAGGGGGAACCTCTACCTAAAGTAGATAAGTTTTGTTACCTGGGCAGTTACATCGGATGGAGTATCGTCGCGTACACGGAAGGCGCGTTTGGCTTTCGCCAACCTAAGATATCTTCGGCTGCAGTGTGACATCCGACTGTTGATCAAGAGTCGGATGTATACTGCGGCGGTTAGGTTCGTCCTTTTATACAGCTCGGACGCAGGGTCGGTACGAGTAGAAGATAGGCGAAGGCTGTCGTTGTTCGAGCACCGATGTCTCCGTATCAGGAATGCTGAGGTCAGGTGTAGAGTTTTGGAAACCACCGGTAAGTCTCTGGATCAAGTACTTAATCTAAACAGGTTCAGGTACCCGGGACACGTGTTACACACGCCCACCGATAGACTTCCTCGATGTACACTGTTCCCCGAGACAGGTGTCGATTGGGAGGTGAGTCGAGGTAGTCAGTCCATGACATGGCAATAGGATATGAAAACCTTGACCAGTGGAGTTGTCCAAGAAGAACGTGTTAGAACTCCGGGTTGGGGTTCATGCGACCTGTCTACTAGATGGCCGCAGAAATTGAGTGGTATGGCTAGATGTCGTGGTCATTGGCATGATTTCATACGAGCTCTATCTTTGTATTCGTGGTTTCTGCTTCTTACTTTACTTTCGGTTTTTTTCACTGTATGCTCCTCTTCTTTTTTCCCCTTTTTCGACGATGCTGGGAGGTAGAAACATAAACCAGATATAGAAGTGCGTGGTTGATGGTTGGGAAAACTGAACTGATTGTTTGAATGTTCGATTTCCTGGTGAATGTTGATGCAGTCTCACCACAGTGGTCTACTCACGACAGCCTAATTCACCACTGCACAGCTGACTCCTCAGTCTTCGTTTGGACCAGTTCTTTTTGTTTATACGACCAATAACCGCGCACTTCTGTGCCCTGGTTCCGGTTGTTTCGCGGTTCCCACCATGCTCGGGCAATGCTACGGAGACATCGATGCTCGAACACTGACAGTGTTCGCCTATCGTCTACTCTTAATGGCCATGTTTCTGAGCCGTGTAGAAGAACGGACCCAACAGTCGCATTGTATACTCAACAGTGAACAGACAATCGGATGTCACGCCGGCGCCACAGATGACGGAGGTTGAGAAAAGCCAAACGTGCCTTCCGTGTACGCGATGACACTTCATCCGATATCTGTCCACTTGGTGAAATGCAACTTTCGAGATAACAAAATGTATTCACTTCAATTAAAGTTTCCCCTACCAAGAAGAGGTTTGGTGTAGCGCCAACCCAGTCCTGCAATAGCATTTTACACTTCAAACGTGCAAAACATCTCCCAAACATATCCACATTGTTGTTTAGGCTACCCAAGAAATATTGCCACTTACGTGGATCTTCACTCGGAATAACGATATCGTCCGCGTATTCCAAGTCAGACAGTCTACCGCCTGAGCAAAGATCGATGCCACTATTCTCACACGAGGATAGGGTTATCTCAAGAACCAATTCAATTACAAGATTGAAGAGGAAGGGCGAAAGGGGGCAACCCTGACGAACGCCACTTTCCGTGGTGAACCCGGATGAAAGATCGCCGTAAGCACGAACTCGGCTTTGGCTGTTCGCATACAAGCATTGGAAAAGAGAAATAAACTTCTATGACACACCCTTCAATGAGGCAGCGCCAGAGAACTGTGCGATCGATCGAATCGAACGCCGCTTTCAGATCAAGAAAGAGACCTTGTGGGCCTATGGAAGATGTGTCTGTGCTCTAAGGTTTGTCGAACAGCAAAGATGTGGTCAATACAACCCCGACCGTGTCTGAAACCCTTTTGATTCACACGTAGGCATTCGATTCACTGCGGAATATCTGCTATTATGGCCTTGTGAAATTTTGATGATTCTTTCCTTTTTCGCGAACAATCACGGCCGTAGAAATGCGCTCCAGAATCTCATAACCGATTTCGTCTAGGCCTTTGGTGGCACTGCCAGACCTTGGTCTATTCTCGTGAATAAACGAAGTCACTCACTGGATTATGCCTAATGTGCCGAAAGTAAATCGCTCACTTTCCATTTTTACCGTCAAATTGACGAGACACCCTTCTTTCCTTCAGTCCGGTTGGTTTCGATAGTTGAGCTTGCTACACGTGGACTAAAACCTGCTTGTTTGCAGTTTGATCGGATGGAAGCGCTTGACAGTGTGTGCAAAATGGCCCCCGACGTTTGATCGCCGGACATTCTGTTGAACGGGCATTTGATCGATCAGTACTTAGTTCACGTATACTACCCGCCGAAAAATGCCCCTTTCAAGAATCAACAGATGATTCGTCTATCGTCTTTGCGTATCGCAAATGCACACGTCACAGTCAATTCATTTGCCATTCTATCCACGACGCAGTGTATTTCTTATATCTCGTTCAGAATAAGGGTCACATTAGATGGGGTTGGTCTGTAGTTGTATCAAGTTTATAGGACGGTGGTTGATAAAGCGCCTGTTCCAATGTGTCCCGTTGAGCTCTAGACGAATCGTTTGATAAGGGACGGACTATCATTAATATTATAACTGGGCTTCAAAACACATCCACCTGGTCCTATTTGTCTGTCGATCCCAGAGTACGTAATTTGAATTGTTGACGGTGGGGGAGCACCTGTGCTTTCTTTTATTCCACCGACAGATTCAGATTTTTCGCGTAAGTTCAGTAGTGTTTGGTCACCCTCTCAAGGTAAGCATGAGTGTGTACGGGATGACTGAGAGTGATAGTACCTCTGAGTTGGTAGAATATCGTGCCCGTTGGGGCGTCTCCCATCTCCTTTGTCTCCATCGGTTACCTAACTCTCACCTGTGGCCCCACGAAGCTGAAGCATGCACCAGCGACCACACCCCGGTGAACCGCTCGACAGGCAGTCTAAACCAAGTTGGAGGGTGGCCGAGACATAAAAATCTCGGTATGACGGTGCTCAGCATGCGAAGACAGCTGCTCCCGGACGGGTGGACGAGGTCCACTACTTGGTCTAATGGTCAGGAAGGGAAACTTCAACCAACAGGGTTGCATGGGTCCTTGGGTCATGGCTACACCTACCGAATGGTATGAGAGCTCCAATGGGGCTACCCACAACCATGCACGAAGATCACAGTGGGTGCGTTAGGCGTCCCGGATTTGCAGACCACTATCAAAAACGCGCATGAACGGGTCGATCGGCCACCGGCTGGGACACACGAATTTCCTGTTGCCCGAAAGGTGGAACTTAATTGTGCGCTGGATGGAGGTGCAACCTCGGACAAAAAGCCGAGCAACGCTGGGAGCGCCACTTTGTACAATATTCCTCAGACTCTTCATGGATTTTGCCGCTGCAATACGCGATTATCGTGCCACAGCGTTCTCGGAAAGCGATGCGCCTCTTTATCCCCGCAGCCGATGTGTCAAACATACGAGCTAGGGACCTCAATCTGCGCAGGTCCGTTCACGTTGCTTGCTGAAATATGAGACCGCTTCTTGACATCGGTAGTCAGGCGATTACGACACACACGTTACACAATTACCCAATAGACATTGCATGTCTCCGAAATTCGTCAGCCTAATTCTGGCACACGGAATATTGAAGTTCCCGATATAGGATACTGCTACCAACTCTACCACAGCGGACCTACAGACAACTCCGATCTTCACGGTGTCGCTATCGCTGTCAGAAGCAGGGTTAATAAGATGCCATTTTCACGGAACCCGATATCCTCTCAAGTTGCAGTCACTGGTTTCCGTTCCTCGCCTCTGAACATATCAGCTGTTACAATCCACGCCCCGGCATTAACATCCGAAGAGACAGCGAAAGACGAGTTGTACGACGGGTTTCAGGAAGTGGTCAGCAATGTCCAAAATCGAGATATACTTGTTGCAGGGGACTGTTACGCTTGCACTAAGCAACTAAACATATCGTAGGAAAATATGGCCTTGAACAACAGCGAGACAATGTGCCCGTCTCGTCAGTTTCGCAAACTACAACAAACTATCTTCGATATCCTAGGAGACACCTGGTGACGTGGTGCTCAAACGACGGTCACGCTGCACAGCAGACCCGCTGGTCATCCTCGGTCGAAGACTGTCGGACCTACAGGGGTGCATAGACAGGAAATAAGAATAGCACCGACCGCCCACTTGTGCGTGCATGCCTTAAGGTCCACTTAGCCAGTCGTCCTGTGTCCCGAGAAGGACTTACGTAGCTGCCCTAGGATTACAGACAAAGCGACAAAGTCTCAGATGCCATCATCGCTCATATAACCGGACGCCCAGTCAGTAATTAAACATCGATAGAACAACAATGGGCCTCACTGAAATCGTCTTTCAAGCAATCTGCGATTGACGTACTAGCCATTATACGACAACGACGGAAGAACTGTTTATCGGGGACGACCCTCCATCTATCCAAAAATGTTAAAGAAGGCCGCTTAAATGGCCTCCCGGGCTTTCGGGAGATTCAAGAAAAAGCCACTGGCTCGGCAAGAGAAGACCGAAACAATTACTGATCCGAAGTCGTGGACAATATGAAAGCGACGGCTAACTGTGGCGACTTTTCAAGACTCTTCCGTCTCATTCGAAATCCATCCAGCAAGCGACAGCCAGTGGAAACTTTTTCGCTACTCTACCGGGTTTATTATTCCGGAGCAACGGGAAAAGATGCAGAGATGGACTGGGCACTGACAATCTACCGAGCCGTCCCACAGCAAGCGTGGCAAGTCAAATTCCCACAAGCCAGAGTGGAAACCACAGAATCAGTATCAACTCTCCGTCCCTAGTGCACACTGCTGCTGTGATACACAATCTAAAGAACCTAAAGGCTTCGGACCAGAGCTACTCAAATCCTGCCTTCCGACACTGGTAGAACCCATTCAAATTCTGTTCTGTTCCTTTTGGGAAAACGAATGATTTCCTATGGACTGGGGCACCTCGATCCTACCCCGTCCTAAAATACGGTGATGGGACAGTGTGCAAAAACTATCGGGGAATCAGCCTCATCGACGTAGCTGTAGAAATATTCTCCTTGCTCCCACTGAACCGCTTCTCAACCGTGAGGGATGCCCGCACCCGTCCCAATCAGGGAGGCTTCCGCCGCGATAGGGGATGCTTGAATCAGATATTTACCATTCCTCGAGTACTAAAACATCGCTGCGAATTTCAGTAACCGACATCAGCCTGCTGCGTTGGTTCTGACACAGCATTCGATTCGGCTGACAGACATGCTTTATGGATCATTCTGCAAGCAGACAGCATGCCTGAGAAACCTATCAGTCTCATTAAATCCTACTACTCAATTACGCGTGCTAGAATACGGTTTTACGGAGGAGAATCTGAAGAATTCCCCCTCAACTCCGGCGTTCGACAGAGTTACCCGTTGCCGCCAATCTTATTCCACCAAGCTATCGACGGGATGATGCATCAAGTGCTCATCAATTACCCTGGTGGGCAGCTCAGGCCAGAAGTTTTCTCAGCTGATTTGGAATTAGCGGACGATATTGTTATTCTATGAACAGTCCGACTACCTACAGCCAATTCTGAATCGTGTAGTTTTCTTCGCGAAAGCTAGGGAACTAGAAATCAACACATCACAGACCAAGTTCTTTTCGGTATGCGCTGCACAGTCCACACAACCAATATACGTCAACAGGAGGCTAATTGGGCACATGCAGGCATTCAACTTCCTAGACTCCACGCTCTTCCCAAACGGCCAAATCAAGGACGAAGACAAAGTGCGAATTGATAACACAAGGAGAGCGTTTTCGAGATACGTAAGTCACTTTGAGAACGAAACGAGGTCAGTCTCCAAACTGAAATCCGCGCCTTTCGAGCCTCCATTCTCCTTATATTAACCTACAGTTGCGAAACGTGACCATTACATGTCGAGGACGACAGGAAACTGGAAGCATTTGACCACTTATGCCTGCAAATGATCCTAGAAGTAATTTAGCGCTATAAGATATCAAACGGTGCGATAAGAGAGTGATGCTTTCACATTGAATAGTTGTCCGTATTCCTTGGGCGACGACATTTGCATTGGTTTGGACACATCCTGCTACGCCCAACCACCGAGATCTCGGAACAGTGCTTGTCACTTGTTCCTTGCTGAGGTTGGCGCTGCTGCTCTAGAGAACAACTGAAAGCGGACCAGCATTGTCAAGTCGGCCTTCGAGCGAGTAGGGTTCCAGTCCGTTTACGATGCTCCCCTCTAGAACCAATACTGGATCTCCGTGTTCCAGTCTCGCCTATGAGCTCCATTCATGGGCAGGCGCAATCCGTGACATCCATAAAGCCGACTCATCCTCAGTTAGGAGATAATCGCATAAAAGAGGTAAGTAAGTAAGTCTGAGCGTTCATATATGACGTCATCGTCAAAGAAAATGACTCAGTGTTTGATACAGAACGGCATTTGTGATTTTCCCCTCTACTCTGCGGGTGCTCTTCCGAAGAAAGAAATGTTGTCTCGAATGATTAGAAGAAAATGCGTACTTCTGGATGCTGATCCGTCATCAGAATCTCTAATGGAAATTATTCGTGGAGAAGAATTCGTTCTTCACAACAGTTCTGATTTGGCTATTTTAGCCACGCGCCGCAATTCTCAGCTGCTAAAGCGTAATGATCACGGTCAATGTGACAGGACATTTGATGCGGCATCGCTGAACTACCAGCTGTACACAATCCACGCCTTAGTGAGTGGGAGCCGCACAGTCCCGCTGGTTTATTTCATTAGCAGTGGCAGAACGCAAGCTACCTATGTGATTTTTGAGACTCCCAAACGAGAAGAACCAGAAGTGAATGCTACTTCCGTAACAACTGATTATGAGAAAGCTGCAATGAACAGTATTAAAAGAAACTTCCCCAGCACCAACAAGTATGGATGTTTTTTTCTTTTTGACTAGTGCCATTGGTTGAAAATACAGTCGTTGGGATCGGAAGTTTGGCACAATAGCGAAACCAAAGCCATTATCATGAAATCATTTCAGGTATTCGTTGTAGTTGGCGAAGTGTCATCACGTTTCAGTGATTTATTATCCAGCTTCGAAGGCGAAACGCAGGACGTGATTTCAGATTTCCCCTACGTTGAAAGCGCTCGGGTTAGAATTCTCGGTGATGGCAATAATCGAGGGCCAAACTATTAGTCGAAGTTGTGGAGTGTGCGTGAGCACTTGCTATACGATCTCCCGCAAACGGCAAACTCGACTGAGGGTTGACATTGGGGCTCTGAACAAAGAATGCGTATAGAACACCTCATGCTTTGTCGCCCTGTGGAAAATATCAGTAAATAACAATCAGAATGGGAACCAAAACGGAGCATCTACCATCCGACATGCTTAAGTGACCATCGAGAGACAAATGTGCTTGCCAATGTACGCTTTCACAGTCCACTGAGCAGTGTGACGAGACCAGTCATCTACAATTTTCGTGTGCAATTACTCGTAATCCATAGAAAAATCCACTGTTGCTATTTTTTTCAACGTTGTCCAAGTGAACATGCGATATGAAACTTTGTTTGTTACTATGTAAACGGGCGAGTTCTAGGTGCCCACTGCTATTAAGGTTAGAGTTATTTTGACTGGACGGGATCACAAGCAATTCTTTCTGAAGTAAGTCCACGAAGACAGCAATAATATCACATAGGTTATCACAAAAATGTTAAGAACTACAGCGCTGAAGAACACGAGAGGTGGTAATTAGGAGACTTCAGTTCGTTGAGATGTACACTAGGTGTCAAAAGCATTGAGATCTACCGTTTATCTTTTCACGATGATAGCAGGGAAGTGGGACATGCAAAAAGTTAGGGCTGATGAAAAAGGAACTAGTGAGGAATGCAATCAAAATCAAACAAATGGCTCATGAATTTGCAGCAGTCCCCGAAACCAGTTGGACCAATTATTTTGTGCAGCACTTGATAATCGAGACCAGGATCCTATATAAGCATATTCTGCACTGATGAACTGAGACGGTTTGGAAGCAGAGAAGTTTTCTGCCTAGAACTGGAGTTTG
This sequence comes from Fasciola hepatica, assembly GCA_948099385.1. Classification (NCBI taxonomy): domain Eukaryota; kingdom Metazoa; phylum Platyhelminthes; class Trematoda; order Plagiorchiida; family Fasciolidae; genus Fasciola; species Fasciola hepatica. The sequence continues at coordinate 29,575,812 of CANUEZ040000043.1, read as the reverse complement.
ACAAGTTTGCCCTATTCAGCTTTGCTATAGGGTGTTCTGCAGAACCCTTTGTATAGTCTTCCAAACGGTGGATTTGAACTCCTCACTGGGGACAGTTATCGATTTGGAATGTGCAGATGACATCGCCTTGCTAAGCGACAATACACAGGCTGTACAGCACGCTCTGAACTTCTTTGCGACTGAGGTATCCATATATGGTATGCATTTTTCACCTCATCATCGTCCCCACATCGTACAGCGTTAAACAGTAGGGCAAGCCCCACTGACCACTGCCTTTCTCACCATGTTGCACGTTGAATTAGAAAGCAGGAATATACAAGATGGACAGGGACTGGACCTACACGGGTAAGAAAAAGAAAGAATGCCCTAACAGCCAACACACGGAATACACAGTCTAACTGTACAGACACACATCGATCAGTCATTCTGATTCGATAGAAAGTGACAACACGATCTCCACTGTCCGCGGTTTGCTGCCATATCCTTCAGTGTCTCCAGCCAACTGGTAGACGGATCTTTTGGACCCCGCCCACGAAGACGTGAAGCACCTACTTTCCCTAAGTCTGCTGTTTGTCGATAACTTGATTACTGCTGGATGTGGTATTTGGGAGGAGATCTCATGGCGAACAGCGAGAGCCAGAAGATATTTCATCAACCTGCGACACCCATGATGTCGTGACACCCGGCTCTCAAGGGATAGGTGTACATCGCCGGGGTTCGTACCGTGATACTCTGCAGTTGGCACACTTGACCACTCCGAGTTGCATATGTATGAGTCTTGGCGGGGAAGAGGAATTGTGTAGACGCGTGACGAGTGACCATATGCATGTTAGGAGTCCTGTGTGATAGGTGGCTTCACTTAAGGGTGCAAAAGACCCACTTGAATCAACAGCGGCCTCACTGGAAGTTAAAATGGTTTTGAATACGTAGCGCTCTTTTCCAGTTACCATACGAAATCTCTGAGGCCGCTTTGCAGCTATCGATCGCACTGCCGTTCAAAGATAGGTAATTTTTGATTTGATGTCGTTCACCCTGATCACCTGCCTCACGGAATGTCTATCCCGTCATGATACTGTCGCTTCGAACGCGGCCGTGGTTGTGACACGTACGATGAATGCGACCGATGAACTAATCGGTCAGTCTTTCTAAAGCACAATGTGGCGATTCAGTCGACTGTATGCTTGACGGACAACGGACTGCAGACAGCGAAACGGTTGGAAGAATGATAATAGCAGTTGATTTGGTAGATCAAAGATCGCGCGACTAAACTTCGGCCGCTAAGCACGTATTTGCTGTGTGTGCAATGAATAGTCACGTATACTGCGCGGAAAATCGATCAGCATCTCCCTCATCCATTGACAAATGCTTGCTGATGTCCAACCGTAGCGCGGCTGTTGACTGATCGATTCCGCTATGCGTCGACTAACCTTACTTGACTTGACGCGAATGTACGCTAGCGCAAGCATGCAACTTAGCTCACTGACATCGTTCATAACTTGCACTTGCCTGCTGCGTGCTCGCCGACTACGGCCGGGTTTTGTGTTTACGCTGGTACAAATAAATGCAGCACCACCGTAGCGTGTTCTGCTGCTAACTACGAACACAACAGTATTGTGGCAAATTCCAGTCTTACTCTGGATTGGAAGTTGATTAAATCCTGCAATAAAATCAGTGCCTCCTAAAACCACTCATGTGTATACAAATGGGCCCGCCATCAAACCACACAACCCGAAATCTGGATCCCACGTCCTTAGAATAAACGTGGAAATTCCAATGATTTCCCTTTGATAACTGAACCATGTGATGTGAATAAAACTGCGCAAAATTGGGATTTGAAGGAATAATGCAGAGCCCCCACAGTTTATTGCTACTGTCAGACTAGTCAATCGACTGTCAGTTCCTGAAGTCAAGTAGCTAGATTCGTAGATAGAACCGAAGCTCACAAAAAGGATGCCAACGCTGCAAATCGCGTTAAATACTGAGCATGAGACTAACGTGTCCGTCATGATTATCGGTAACTAGCGAAATCACACCGACGATGAACTCGTTACAGAACAAACAGTAGTGGGAAATGTTTGCTGGGTAAGTTCTAATCCCAATTTACTTGGTGGTTTTTAAAATTAAAGTTGACCGCAGCTCATGTTGGTGGTTTTCAACATTTAGGGTAGCATTGTCAGTGCGTAGATGAAGGCCTCCGTATTCAATTTGTTTATTAAAATCGCCCTTAAGCTTGACCCTGACATCTCAGAGGACCCTGAACTTAAAAAGTTACTTGTGCGGCTTGACGGTACGTTGCGCTTGAGCGGGACAGTTAACCATGACCAACTCAATCAAGCTGGTCTTACTTTGTGTTGCAGCTGGTCAAATCGACCTTTTGAACTCGGACCTGGAGATGGCAACATCAGGAGACAAGAACAGTGAACAGCGAATGCTCACGTAGTGTACTGTTATTACGTGTTTTCACTGTGTCATCTTTTATAGTATCGTTCGTGTTGATATATTTCATTGTGGGGTCTTTCCTCTCTTCTAATTACGTACTATGCCTGTGATGGATGGGCTGTGCAATGGTCAAGGTGCAGGCGGTCATATTGTTGTCCAGTCAACACAAGTCTGGGGTTTCAATGAGACACTAAGCTTTAGGCTCATGGAGTTTTCTGTTTTTCAGATATAACACGTGCGGGCCCCTGGTGGACGGTCAGTGGTCCTTGCATGTTACAGCTCGGCGACTCTGCCACTGGTGCCGAGTAAAATGGGACGCTTTGATAAGTGAGTGAGGGAGGCGGTGGCCAATAGCGAATTCGTGAAATGATCCATCCAATGAGTGGCCCGATAAAATGAGTACTCCTGGTTTGTGTTTGAGGAGGAAGTATATAACATTACGGACAATGTTCTTTCGTTGGGAGAGCAGTGTATTGGTTAGGCTGCAGTCAGCAATATTAGTGTTCGACTAACATAAGTATGGCTTTCCAATGAGACTTGCTCAGATTAAAGCTCATAGGTATTTTTGTTTCTGTCATTTCAGATCGGAAACTTGAAAGCCCCGTAGAAGATCAACACGCGCTAAGCATAGAAACTTCACTCTCTTGATCCTTAGACACATGGTTTTGAATTTAGTGACCAAATCTGGCATTTCGCAGTATCTTTCAAATTAAAAATTGAACTGATCTTCTTGTTGTTGCTTGTGTTTCTAGAAGCTCAGCCCTCTGCATCTTCAGTGATTTAGTTCGATCGATTTTTTCACGTGAGGTTGGTAGGATAAAGGTCTACTGATTGTTTCTTTAGTTAGTTGAGTTCCTTGAGCTCTAGGAAGCTAACTGTGATTCAGTTCAAAATGTCTGTTAAATAAATCCCTTGAAGAGTATCAGGCTTCGAAGAACTCCGTTGAATATCTCGTGCTTGTTTAGTTCAGAATGTGGAATTAATGCACATGGGAAACATGTCCTTCTTGATCCTCGAGGATGGACATTACGCCACATTGTTAACAGCAGACAACCACGTAACGTACACTGTGTATGCCAATCGAACCATTCGTCTTTTTACTGTTACGTTATCTCATCTGGAAATCTGACTTTTCAACTCGAATATGCACTGTCGTTGAAACCAGTTTTCCAATCACCCCATAACCTTACTGTAATTTAGAATCTTGAGAATCCAAATGTTTCTAGTTCGGATCTTGGACAGAGGTACAATGGAAAATGAAGTCATTGTGCAGGAAACGACGTCCAGATTCATCAGTCAAAGTTCAAAACAGCAAAGCATGGGCGTGAATCGGGCAAAAGATCTATGAATTTGTCGCCGTCTCTCCGCGCTATACTCTGTTAAGAGTTGTAGTCAGGTTCTCGGCTGTTTCATCACAAGTATGCCATTTTTGTTTGGTTCATGAAACGCTTTCACTTGCCACAAGAGTACATAACCGATTTGTCTGGTGCAATAAAATTTATGATCCAACAAATGTTCGATAACTAAAGGTACTTTCTTGTGGTAAACTTTGAAAGTACTCTCGATCTTCCTGGAGCGCTAAATCCTAACAAATTGTGAGTTTTGTTGGAGCCACCACCAGAAACATGCGGAGTGAAGTAGTCAAAGATATATTTGTAATACGGCTATTGAACACCTAATGGCAAGACGGATTGATAGGTACCACGAGGGTGGTCGTTAGGATTAGACGAAAATAGATAGTAGCCAAAAGAGTACAAGGGAAAGTAACTTACAGTCGGCTGAGAAAATACTCTTACCTGGAAGAATCAAATCACGGTGCAACAAAAGAGAGAATTGACTTTTGATTTTACAGCGGTGCGTGAAACTGTCTGGAGACCCGGTACTCCTGCCGACACCTTTGAGTTTAGGTTTTGTTGTGTGGCTCTGTTGAGCACAGCATAAAAAAAGCAACAAGTATCTGGGGTGACTCTGGGTCACAATTTAGGTAAGAGAGATTGTAATGAGTCGTTTCTTCCGAAATCTAGGTAAAGGTAAAGGTTCTCTTCAACATACCCTAAAACACCACTTACACAAAAGGGGACTAAAATTTGGTATACCTATGCAAGCTTAGGGTGCAGGTGTTTGCAGATGTGAAATCCCACATACACATGGAAGAAGGAAACAGACGCCTGGCTCATTTTATTATGTTTACAAACAGCGATAGTTACTTGTCGAATTACAAGAACGGTCTACCTGTCAGCCCAATAATTCAGCGATGCAATCGACAGAACTCACCACGTGATAGCTTCTCCTTAAAAACACTGAGTTGCAGGCATTGGGTACTTGTGGGACAAACAAATTCATGTGATTTGTTGCATCTTTCATGCGGTCGAGTGAAGAAATGACACTCAAGATTTTAGATGTTCGCATGTGAAACCTCATGGAATATAAACAAAAACATTTCAATGACAATTCGATGAACTTTCCGGTAGCTGATGATCAAGTCGAATATCTTCCTTCGACGGCTCATGCCTCATTTGACCTTTTTATAAGTGAAAGGACTTAAGTGGTCCCCAAAAGAGGAGATATATTGTCAGTACCACGGCGATATCCATAGAAACTAATGAGCCAACGTTTCGGTTACCGTGGATAACCTTTCTCAAGGCACTTTTACACTTTTTATTGTAAAAGTGCCTTAAGAAAGGTTAGCCACGGTAACCGAAAAGCCGGCTCATTATTTTCCACCGACAACGCCGTGTGACTGACATTGTATTTTCTCGTTTAACAAGCCACATGGAGCCTCGGTTTTTTCGATACGCTCCGAACTTGACTCGGGCCTGACATACTAAGTGGTCTTCTATTTTAAACCGATGATGTACGGTGCGATCAAACCATCCATATCCAACTCACAAACTCCGATTTTGTAATGACCTACTGAAGCAAAACAAAGTAAGCGAAATATGTATTCTAAATTTGTTTTTGAAATGAGTTCGGACATTAAAATATCGAATTTAATCTTCACGCATTTGTATTTCGAGAAATTGTGGAACGACGGCTGTTTTGAGTAACTCGCATTGAAATTGATATGTTCTTTCATGGAAATAACCAAACATTAGATTGTTCTAACGTGTTTTCGCCTATTTCTGTTATAATTCACTCATTGGTCCCGTCCACATTATGCGACGAAGGAAGTCACACAGTTCGGCACGGGGAACTCAGGTTATCTTCAGCGTACCATCTAGCAAAACTGTTATCAACAGAGAAACTGACCAAACTAGCTGAACTATTCATACGTTCTCCGCTTTTCTAGTAAACGTGTATTCTGTTGCCAGTTAGTTAGAAGGATAGTCCGATGAAACACGGATTCTCAAGCCCAGAATTTCGTCAACCATCGCTTTTTCTTGGTTCAGTTTGTCTATTGATAAAAATTAGATCCTGGAAAAATATACGCGGTAGGAATATAAACTGCGATGGGTGGTCAATAAAACCAAGAAATCCAGCTTGTTTTTACTTTGGAAAAATTTAAATCTGGTTGCATTCTGTTGGCCGGACACGAATGCTTGGTTATCATTAGGCCATTTATACAATCTGTTTAAATCGTTCTTTGGTTTGGTCCCTCACGCAGACCATGTTCCTCAATGTAAATTCATCCCGCTCGTAGGTGTACTCGCCAGTAACACACAGCAAATTTTATTCAGCTGTCCGCGGCTAGTACCATAAATCAGGCAGTTCTGAAGAGATGCCACCGTTTTCCGTAGTATTTGGTTTGACCGATTACTGCTTATACATAGAGAAATGAGCATAGTGAGGTGCTAAGATTACACAAAGACAATATATTATCGGTAGATATTTAGAAATCTGTGGGTTCACTCAAAAACTCCTTCATTCACTCTGTTCACACACTTGATTACGCCTGTCTTCTAGTCTTGCGATACTGTCATCTTCGAAAGGAGGGGGGGGGCAGTTTTACCGCATCCCAAAAAACCTTAAAGTGGGGTCAAAGAAATATACACTGTGAAGCAGTTAATTCAAGTACTCATTCGCTTTCCCAATCTCGATAAATTGCTTTAGAAGCCTTTCACTACTGAGAGAAATGCTAAAGTCGAGTGGCAAATTCTTGTGGAAGAAACGATAATGGAAAATATCGGCCGCAATGTTCTGCTAAATCTGACTTGAGAAAGGAATGAAAATGGAACGGGATATGACATATTTCCCCCATAGTTGGTCAGTTATTACAAAAAAACCTGTGGTGTTTAAAGTAAAACAATAGACGCTTCTATGCCAGGACTTTCAGCCAGCATTTTTTGTTTTTATTCACCTCACCACATGATGTTTCGACAGGTACTGCAATTCCAAAGATTCCTAATAAGGAAGTATGAGCCCAGAAGTGCCTCTCAGGATTTTAAGCTTGAAGCGAGGAGAGAAAACAATGTATGACAAATAATCCGTTAAATATGTGTAGGTTTATTTTACGCATTATCCACGCTGCTTTTGAACAAGACTAGGACATTACGTTTACTATTTAGTGCAACAAGTCAATGTCTTCGGGCTACGAACCTTCAATTCAGCTCTGACAGTTTTTGCCAATACTTTTTTCTCTTTCGTCTTGTATTTAGATTTTATTAGCCATTTGGTGCAGTTTCGCTTCGGTGAAAAAAAGTGTTGTTGTTTGAGTGATAGACCTTACCGACAACAGGCACATTCACGCGAGAGAACCGTTGGGAAAATCGGCTACTTAGATCTGCTGTGGCGAAAACGGAAATAGATGGTCAATAATTTCTTCAAGGATTTGTTCAATCAATAACCAAAATCAAAATGTGTTGCTGTTCCTGAGGACGATGTCGGTTATATTCCAAAAGGGCCCAACAGAAACAATAGTTTACTACGTGTAAATGAATTTTAAGAGTAATAGATGTATATTCTCTCCTTTCGCTCATCCTCTCCCATCAGAACATCCTCTTAGCATACTAACTGATAGCTGAATTGCTAGCGGAGGATAGGCCGTCCAGTTTATCATCCGTTAAACTCGTTTGGAGCAAGCCATATTGGTTAAACAGTGCGAACACCAGTCAATGGGATCCAAGACAGTCAACCGACTTGACTCAATCAAAGGGGCGATGGGGAACAAACTGAGAGTAGGTTTTTCGACCTCCATCAAAGTAAATTACTCAACCAATTCAATTAAAACCCTGCGTCCATTTTTTACATGATCAACGAGAGACTGGCGAAACAAGTCAGAGATGGTGCCCGGTTCCCCCCAGGGACTGTTATGATCCTCTGTAAGAACCCTCCCGTTGGAGTGCAGAAATAGTCTATGCGAACACCCATCTGCTTGGCCGTCGGCGAAATGCCTGGTGTCATAATCTTCACATACTCAATCATCCATCATTATCTGATTAACAAGGGCGTCGTAAAAATTCTCATCGAGTCGTACTGCATACGACACGGAACGGGCTTGCCTTTACTGAAATAATATTTCCATGTGATAAGGCCCGAAAATAAATTTCCTAACCCACAACAATATGTAGTAACGAGCCAGTCGACTGAGCCTCAAGAACAAACGTTTACCAACTTGTTTGTTTTAAATTTATACAACGGATTGGGGAGGAGGAAAATTTACTCAAGTCATATATATATATATATATATATATATATATATATATATATATATATATATATATATAGGTTGACACGGATCCCTCTCACTGGTTTATAATGGTGAACGGAGCTTTGAAGTTGTGCAATAAAGCTTTTCATCACACTCCATGTTTCTTGAAACTTCAGTTCAGTTCAGACAACTATTAACCATGCTCTATATGCGGTGGCCTTGGTTGCTATCTCCTAGCGACAACCTCAGTCGAAAATAATAGGAACCAAGTAGGAAAGCGGCAATAAGAGAACTTAAAACAACAATATCATGTCGATAAAGAAAGGCTGTGGATGCTAGAGTGCCACTGATCACGACACCTAGCCATTTCCTTTAACGTACATAACCTCTGAGTGGGAGGGTCTCCTGGATCCCGCCTAGGAAGTCGGACACATCCTACACGACCAAATCCACACGTTAGCCTTTTTATACCTTTCTTCTTTGTCATGGACTGGCCATCCTTACTAATCTTCCAACCGGTACCCGCCTCAGCGAACATTGCGCATCGAGAAATCCTATCAGGGCACATGCACAACCAACCATCTTAGCCTGGTGAACATTCGTGCTTCATCCATGGATTTGGCTCGCAAACCTAATGCTTTCCGCTTAACCTCGGCATTGCTTACACGGTGTTCCCACCAAATTCGAGCAATGCTACGAAGACATCGGTTTTCAAATACCGACTATCTTCGTATATCCACCACCCGTAGTGGCCATGTTTCTGAACCATACAGATGCACTGGCCTGACTGCTGCAGCTTACACTCGACCCTTGATGGACAAACGGATATCATGTGGACGCCACAGATAACTGCGAATGGCAGAAGCCGAACGGGCCTTCTGTACACGAAAAGGCACTTCACTCGTTTCCCCGGCTCCGGGTGAAATGCAGCTGCCCAGAAAACAGAGCCTGTCTACTAGGTCTACAGTTTCCTCAGAAACAGAAGGGTTTGGTGTTGGACCAACCCAATCCAGCAACAACATCTTGCACGTTGAAGATGAAAAACGCGTACCAAACATTGCCACAGGGTTATTCATGCCGTCTAGAAATGCTTGCAACTTACTTGGATCCTCCCTTAGAAAGGCAATGTCACCGGCATATTCGAGGTATGATACCTTTCCACCTGGGAGAAGTTCAATGTAGCTATCATCGCCAGTCAAAAGTGACTTCTCTAGGACCATATAAATCAAGAAGTTAAAGAAAAAAAGAGAACTAGGGCAACCCTGACGTACATCACTTCTCGTGGTGAACTCAGGTGAAAGAGCACAGTAGTCCCGAACTCGGCTTCCGCTATTCATGTAAAGAGAATTTACGATGGAAAGAATTTCTCTGGTACACCCTTCCGCAAGAGGCAGTTCAAGAGAACTCTGCGCTTGAATAAATCGAAGGCTGCTTTAAGATAAAGAAAAACGAAGATAGTGGACCTATGGAGGGTGTGCCTATGTTCTAAAACTTGTAGAATAGTGAAAATGTGATCAACACAACCTAGGCCAGGTTTGAACCCAGCTTGATTCTCGCGCGAGCGCTGTTCGCGAGCTGTTGATAGAGGGTGGAGCATAACACCAGCAAGCAGTTTGGACACAATGGAAACCAAACTTATTCCTCTGTGGTTTTTAAAAGAAGACCTGTTACCCTTCTTGTAAATCCGTACGTTCACCGATTCACACCAACTTTTTGGAACTTGTTCTCTATCTCATATCAAAACGAGAAGTTTTGCCAATTCCAGTAACAATGATAAGCCACCGTCTTTGAAATTAGACGGTCCATCATACTTATGCCGTTTAAGGTAAATTATCTCACGCAGAATCCCCTCTTCTGACGGAGGACTGGTATCTACCACTAGAACTGGAGCTAAGGTAATACTTAGCAAACCCGTCGTGGATAAAGGCCAACTAAACTGCTTCTCGAAATGATCTTCCCAACAAATTAGACGACTCTCCTGAGTCTGAATCAGTGAGCTATTAGCCTCGTTGATCAGTTCACCTACGAGTGGCTTTCGTGGGCCAGTATTTCTGATTATACGGAAACGTTTGCTGCTGATACCAACTGTCGCACCTTTTTTGATCTCCCTACAATTCGCTATCTACCACTGCTGATGGTCGTTTCTCAGGCTACGAATCAGTTGGTGTTTAAAGCATCTCCGTGCCCTATCATATCTGGAATCCAGGGGGACCGATCTGCCAGCGTCCAACGGTGCAACTGAGGATGCGGATATCCATCTTTTCTGTGTATCTGTTTGTTGGACCTTGGGTAGCACTAGAAGCCTCAAATAGAGTCTGTTGAATCTCCGTCCATGGCTTTTCTGAATTCTGGACATTTGACTGCATTGATAACCCAGGGGATAATTCTGCTCGGAAAGCTGGTCGATACTTATCGTCCAGTGGCAGCTGCGGCGGACGGTTGGCTTTGGGGTAGTTTCGACTACCGATGAGACGTAGGCTGAAACGTGCTCGGACAAGAGAGTGATCAGTGTCTACAAATATGGACCAAAGGGTTCTACAATCTTGAACTGAACCACACAAGCGTTAACCAATAACTATGTGGTTGATCTTGGTCCATCCCCATGAAGGCGCAGGAGGGCTCCAGATTAGTCGGTGCCGCGAGAAATCTGTACTCGCTGGGAATATTCCGAGGTCGGAACATAGTTGGATCAGTCGGTCACCGTTGCCAGTTCGATCCGCTGGAACTCCAAGTCAGCTTCCTGCATGCTTTTCTGTCTCATCTAGGCTTCCAACTCGAGCACTTAAATCACCAGCAACAACCGTGATGTCCGTGGAGCGCAGGCTGCGGGGCAGTTGAGACAAGTCCTGGTAAAACTCATCTTTGGCCTCAGGAGAGCTACAGTTATTCGCAGAGTACACAGCCAAGACAAGCATGCACCGACGCTTCAGTCCATTGCTTTTGACATGCACAGAACCATTCAACCGAACAGCACACAAACTACTGCTGAGTGGGATCCAGTCGAGCGGTGCACGCTCAGTTTTGATGTTCAGAGTGATGCCAACACCAGCCAGATCACGAGCACTAGACACAGGATCATCCGATGCGCAAAGAGTGAAACGAGAAGCCCAGCTTGTATCTGGGGAGCGAAGTGTTAACACTGAAGTTAGGTCTTGTGTGCGTGTTTCGGAGACACAGCGCACATCTATTTTAGAGGTTTTAGGAATCTTAGCTAGGGCAGCCTGTAGCCACGTTAGGTAAAGCGTGCCGACTATGAGAACAGCTAAGCGAAGAGAATGCTTAGGTCGGAGAATCGATTCTTCTCCATCACCTGTCTCTAATTTGCCACCCTTACTGAGAGTGAGAAGTTCACGGTCACGACCCTCGGTGGCCTCTCATATCTATTTGGGATTGGGGTGCAAAGGATGAAGGGCAGAAAGTTGAGGAATGTTTATTGGGTGCCTGCTGGAGATTTTCAGGCGTATCATACTTCGGCTGGAGTCTTTAACTAAAAAGTTCGACCCACAAGGCATTGGGACGCTTATTCAACAGGGGAACGTGACCGAAGCACCCGTAAAGGAAATTCTTATGGTCTGTCTTTCAAAACTTTATTGTTGCGGGCATCTTATCTTGTCTTCGCTGACGTTTTATTATCAATCAGCTTTTCGGATTCAGTCCTCAGCCACAAGCACTCAGTCGAGCAAACGGAACCCGGGGGGCAGCATCCTTTGGGCAGTGGACTCCCCAGTTCAGGTAGGCTATCGCTGCCCTATGAAGTGAGATGACTTCTCTCATCGTCGAGAGAAACCCCAGGAACTCCACTCACGTCCATCTAGTGGAGGTTTCTAGACCAGTAAACTGTTTCTCTCCGTGTTTATACGCTGGTGTGTCATCTCCAAGGACATGGCTTTTAGAAGCAGATGTTGCTCATCAACTGGTTCAGAGACTGGACTTCGTCTGGACTCTACCCATTGACCTGTCAGGTATGACTGCATCTCCGGCTTAAGGAAGCCATCCTACATAGCTCTCTGGGTCAAGCAGGCACACAAGTCATCACACCAAGCTAAGCTGCAGTCTTATCTAAGTGGTTCTTGAAATAATCAGATTATCACTTATTATGGAGCTAAACAGTACCACTGGAATTTTCCGGAAACCTTTTTGGTGCGTTTCATATTTAATGTTCTTTCCCTTTTTTCTTGTTTGTAGTGCAAAAGATGTACGCTATTACAAGACAAACGCCAAATCCACTTATAGTCTTTCAAGGTAGAAAACTGGCCGCTGCTTGCTGGTAGTAGATGCTGTGAGTGAATAGCCTTCTCAATTGGAGAATTTTGCATATTGGAGAGCCTAGTGCTTTCATACATTTATTTTGTACTAAACAGCAACTGATAACCTTCTCTGAAATGGATCTGTAGACCAGCGTGCGCATTGAAAACTACTTACTCCTAAGGAAGGCATACAGGTATCGACTATGGAAATTTTAAAGGGAAAATTCTGTATTGAATCCGTAGTGAAACTAATCACCAACCTTGGTGGCGTGATCGCAAAGGCAAGGCCAAAGTGAAGTATATTTTCCAGATGTGTTTTTTAAACATTTACCGGGGACACGTGACTCTGGGGATAGTGACCTGGAGAAACAAGCGATCCTTATGAACTGTGAAATCAGACACTTGAAATTTGATTCTGTTATCCCTGTACACCATGGAGTGGAATGTTGCATGTTCACTGGAAATTTCTCTCATCATTTATAATTGTGAAAATGCCTTAGAAGTTCGTTTCGATGTTCATGTTCGGTCATACTGGTCTACGAAAGTGAGAAATTTCGAGGATTGAAGTGGAAAACGATGGTTAATGAGTGGTGTTTGATTTATGGTAGTCACAAAATCAATAATATGGCTTCATAGGATAAGTCGAAATAGTCACTCTTGAGCTACTTGATAGCTGAGAACAAATTCACTTCTGGAAAAATATAAGCTGCAGGAAATCCGAAGACGATTGACAGAATCTGCCGATCACTTCTATCCATCACAAATTCTCAGTTTTCTCTCTACGATGTCCCCGTACGGAAACGAACATGGATTTGAACACTGATCGAACTAAAATCAGCCGCGTGTTGAACTTCAAAACAGATGTGGTATCTATATGAGTTTAGTTTACACTAGTTCTTCCTACACATTCTTTTCCAAACATGTTATTCATTAAAACTGTAATTTTGCAGTCAGGCTTCACACTTGGAAATGAAGTCGAGTAAGCCTGACCAGGGTTGTAGTCTTTTGGCTGATGGCTTGTTGCTTAGGTCTGGTTTTTCAATGTAACAAACCGATACGTGGTATGTTTGCAGTACACTTCCACTTCAAGCCTTATGTCCTCTAGGTTCAGTTGTGATCTATGAAGCTGAGGCTTTTGGGAGGGGACATTTTAGCAACTCATTACCAATTGAAACCAGTAGGAAATCTTCTAGGCTTTTACGATGTGACGTGGCAATCACAAAGATAAAGTTCCTCATACCAATATAGATCATGAACAATTTGAAGTATAATCCCCATGAACAAACAAGATATCAACAGAAAATTAGAAGAAAAAATGGAACAAATAATGAGAAGTCACTATGTGATTTCCTCTTGTCGATCATCAGCAACGGAAAATGTCGGTTTATGCGATAAATCAAAACAAATATTACAGTGGAAGAGAGCGGTTTGGGCGCTCTACATTAGAACAGATGGAGGTCCGTTGGTTTATTGCCTAGATAAAAAGAAATTTTATATAAAAGGCTCTTGTGCACAAAGTGATGTCTCAGGCCTAATGATGAACATCGCTTCAGTGAACACAAACAGCTTAGGTACTAGATGATACAACGCACGCTGTGTTGGTTCCGGTGAGTATTGTAAACTGAGGCATCTAAATGTTTGACAATAAAACAAACAGGATATTTCGCCTAATTATGCGTGTTTGCAGCGTATAAAGTCACCGAAATTCCGGTTAATGTATAAATCGTGAGACTGCATAACCAGCGGAGCCGTTTGAGTGATGTTGAAAACTTCACTAAAATGGTCCTTTGTAACAGACACAAGTGGGCTGCTGATTAATAGTGTCCCAGGGCGGATTCATCAAAGAGACCTATTTTTAAAACAATGTGACCTGAAATTGGCCAAATGGTGACAGTGAGCTTCATTTTGAAATTGGTTCTATACTTGATGAGATTTCCAGCTCTTAGTGACGCTTGGCGATGTTTCGCGGATAAATTTTGGTCTGCAAAGTTCTTTTTAGGAATACTTGTTTTGCGTCTGATTTTCGGAGTGGATTTTAATTGCTCTGTGAGAGATAGCCAAGGCTAAACAACACTTGAAAGTCGCTCATTCAAATTTAGTGGGTTTCAAGTAACATGTCTCCGGAGTTCTTACCGCGGATAGTAAATTATGCTATTCAGTCCAGGCGTCTTTTATCAATAAAACATGTGGAAAAGTAAAATACTGCTTGTTGGTCTTCGTGGAAAGAAGAATATATCCTCGTTCTGTTCAAGTGAATTTGATAACGGGAACCCAGTGTATCGATTAATCAAATCAATTAGGCTAAAGGACGATCAATCAATCATTAAATCAACCAGTGGATCAATCCCCATTCTGCTTGAATTGATCACCTGGTCAACTGCTTACGCAGTTCTTTTCAAATAGACCGAATTCTCGGCTATGTGCTGTTTGTCCCGTTGGGAAGTGACTGACAAGGCTAATCCAGTGATTAAAATCAACACGGTTCTTGCGTGTCATTAAAATAGTCTTTGCGCAACACTGGATATTCACTTTTGGTATGTGCGTCCGATTGGCCATACCTCGACAGCTCAGCTTTTAGAGAAACTGCCCGGTAAGCGAAAGGTTGCCGGTTTGATTTGGACTCACAGAGTGGACATATGCTTACAAAAGTGTGAATGAAATTCCCATGACTAAAATCAGTTTTCTTCATCTGTGCCTTATTGAGCAAAGGAAGTGCATACCTACACAACAACGAAGATTTGAGTCCATGAGAAGAGAAAATAGACACAAGTCGCCAGATACAAGCATTTCGTTTGCTCTTGTCTGCCACGTACGTAAAATTCGTCAATTTACATGCGATATCACGAGGAAAAATACTACAATTGAATTGAATGGATAGAAAACTCTTAGGATGCATTCATTTGGGACGGGGAGAGGAAGAAAGAGGCCTTTTTCGGTTGGTAACGAGGCACACGAACATCTTGTGTCTAACTCTTGTGTGTACAAGGTGTTGGCTTATGCATGACGATGTACATTGCTTTGCAGAATACCAGTAGCTTCGGTTTTCGGATTGCGCAATGTCAATCTGAAGGATGGGATAAAGTGAAATCTTTTTAGTCTCATGCAAATAATTGCTTCACAATCGAAGAAACCAGAGATTCCACGTCATATTCTCTGGCCACATTGAGCTGTACCACCGATTCTGATAACCACTTAGGCGTATGATCCGAAGCTGGACGAGCCAAGCAGGGACATAGTGACACAAGTGCAAGCATTCACATTCTTTCCGGCTAATAGTTAACAAAGTGAAATCATTAAGTGCACTCGTGAGGACTACACTTTAAACCTCCCTCAAGGAAAGTTGATTGGACATACTAGTGCGTTCAATCTGAGAATCTTCATGACCAGTTTAAAAACCTCGTGTCCATGTTATTCGATAAGGCAGCCTGGTTCGAGGCTAAACTAGGTGACACTTCAAATCAATACCTCTCCGCATCCATAAGCCAATGGTTTTGTTTGTCGTCCAGATATCGAGTGGCTATTAAAGTAATTGAACAAATGGATGATTTATTGTTCCCTCAATCAGATAAAGGATCGCGTATTGTAATCTTAGTGAAGTAGAGATGCATGGCTAAGATGAGAAAAGCACAATCAGACACCCAACAATTCAATACAGAAGGCCGGAGAACAGATTTAAGACCGATCCTAGTTCTGCTCTTGCACTGATTCATAAACGAAAACACTTACATGACACTGAAACCAACTGAGACGCAGACCCCTTGTTCAAGCTAGTCTTCAAAAGTTCACAAATCTGGAGCTCCATTAAGGCTTACTCCGTGCTTGAGAAACTAGGCATATCACGAATTTGCACGATAGCTTATTGACATTCTTGTCCGCATTCGGAAGCATCCGACAGCATTCCATCTGCAGGACCCGTATGAACTCGCAAACTCAATAAACAGCGTCCTAGTGAGTTTTGACAAACTGTACCCAGGGGGCTAGATTTAAGAAAGTTGAAACAATCATTTGCTACGTTGAATGTGAAAAGAGGATTCTAAGTCATAGTACTGCACAATTTATGTCCAGGACTATTTCTCCGAATCTCCACACGGAGCACACTCAAAACAACAGTTCGTGCCGCAGTTTATAAATTAGCAAAAGCATGAAAACAAAACTACGAATGCATTTTGCAATAGCAAATCCCGGATAACAGAAAATTCTTTCTATTTGCCCAGCGGTGATTTCCACCATCTAATTGTTATTGCTTCGACCAGCCTGAGTAGATTCGTGTATTCTATTCTGTAACGCTTTTTCTTCGTCAACTTGGAGCTTCGTTATCGGAAAGTGTTGTGCTACTGAGGATGGCGGTGTCTTGTCAGTTCGACTATAGTTTGTGTTTTAGGTCTTGAGGTCAGTTACACGTTGAACCTGATCGAGAATATGTTCGGAAACCCGACTTCGTGACTGCCTTTGTGTTCGACCGACATATGGGACTTAAACCCACATTCGAATTGTTTATTCTCGCATGCAGTAGGTTTCTGAGATGAGCATTGTTTGATCTTCGGATTGGTACTTTTCTCGTGCAATAGATGAGATATTTTGGGTAGCGTATTGAATTTGTGCAAAATCTGGACTTTAGTAAACCTCCAGCATTTGTATGACGTCATCATACATGAATCGAAGACATACTATGGCCTCTATTCATGGCACGTATATAGTGTCCTGTTTCACAAATTTTGTGAGGCTGCCCGTTAAAAATGAGTCCTGGTATACTTTAACTCACAGCACCGAGGCATCAAGCTCATATCATCAGGGATAATGGTATTCGTACATATAAAACCAGTGCACCTGAAAAGGTGGAAAACAACTTTTTAAGGGGTGACGACGGTAAACTGCTTCGTCGCGTCAATCACAAGCAAACTTGGACAGGCCAGTACACCAATCTGCCAGCTTTGTACCCACTGGGTGCAAGCAAAATCTATTTCGTTCTCTCTTAGCCCGTGTGCAAATGATTTGCTCGGATAAGACGGTGAGTGAAGAATGAGACATTTTAAAGCAAACGCTTCTAGATAACGAATACCCCTAGTGCTTTATTTAGAAGAACAAAGCAGGAAGAGTAGTGAGACACGGGTTAGTGACCGTTAGGAAGGAATAGTTATACATTCAACTCCCTTCCGAAGGAGATGACAAAAGTGAGTTACCAATAAGCTGCTTGGGAAAAGCAATCGCTTGCACCTTTCCCACTGCCACACCACGTGCCCACTACACCAGTCGATCAGTGATCTCAAAGAAACTAAAAGACAAGTTACCTGTACTCACCTCACGCATGCTAATCTATTCGTTTGTGTGCTCATGTTCGGCCCATGTTCAATTTTTCACTAGTCTTCTTCCCAACCACGGAGCAAGAACATTTCCCCTCCTATCTTTCCTTACTACGCAACACTAATTTTGATGACTACCAAATCAATTTTACCACACAAACACTGTTCAAAATTTATACATTTTTAACTGTATTAGCCACGAGGATGATGTTAGTGAAAACGAGCTTGTTCGCTATTCGTGTTTTCTATATACAATGTAATTTCAGTGATATCTTCCCTGATTTAAATGGAATCTGCGTAACTTTGAATGAAGCTCCATGTTGCATCGCTGTGGAAACACTGGGAATCGACTCCTCTGGCAGAGGTCACTCGTCACCTACCCACAAATTCTGTGAGCCCCTAATGACCCATATCGCATGGTCATTACTATCCGGGAGTTGAATTCTGGTTGATAAGTGCAACAGTTCACGTTCGATCCTACGAGCTTCGGCGAGTGGCAGGACTGTGAGTTATGTTTGCTATGAAGGTCCCACTGACTCCGACATCTACGGAAAGTTCGACACATGATTTCATCTATAGATAGTTCACTTTTCTAAGGTTAAATAAGGATCACTGACTCCACTATATACTGAAGGAGGTAGCTCGATTATATGCCTATTACGTTTGTGCAATGGCACGTGAGAATTCTATTAGTTTTCAGGCTTTTAGGTAACACAACCTTTATTATTGCAAAAAGTCTCTTAGTCATCCACATCAGAAGCCGCAAATGTAAAGAGAACTATCAAACGGCGTTGTTACATCTTGAGTAGCATGTTTGATGCCAGCACTGCCCTTGGTTATTTGAAAATTTGTATCCACTTCTTTTCTAACCGATAGTGTTGAGGAACAACAAATAACAATAGGTTCATTTCGATTTTATTGTTTCGAATTTCAGAGGGTAACTAATTGGATGAATAGCAGGTGAAGTCAGGGTTTATAGGATGCATGCTTAAAAACTACACCAAAATATTTAGTCTTTTAGGAGGTTCGGTTGGATATCTAATCCAATTTTCGATCTTTCATCCCATCTGGTTGAAACAAAAACCATTAGTCAATCGAATGTTAGATTTCAATTGTGCTATCTCTTCTGGTTTACTCTGCCTTACCTGAATAACCAGACTTTCAGTACTGATTTATATCAATATTCACCGTTTTTGCACGTCCTATTCATTGCTTTTGGATACTGATCAATCTGACGATCAGCTACAACACGAGGGGTTGTATATCACGAACAAAGGACTTGAAACCCACGCTGATCGATTAGTTTGCTCCAAAAATGGTTTCTCTCCTTCTGTTATCGTAGAATTACATTGTAAACTGCTTTGGACTACACCAATTACTTTTTCTTTCGTCGAACACGTTTCATATGATGGAAACAGTAGTTTGGAAAAATGAAAATTTATGGGTGAGAAGGTAAATGGATAATTTTTTGAAGATGAATGTGACACGTCACGTGTGTGTTGGATAGCAATACCATATGAATAATTACAGTTAAAATCATTCGGAAAAACTTTCATTGAAATGAAATGTAAATGAGTCAAAAAGTTTCATGCACACAATGGATTTGTTTTACTTTGTTACCTTTAGGGATTTAGAAATATGAAGATTTTCATTTTCTCCTATGATCGTTTTCAACAAGTCAGTGAAAATATTTAGTAAAACTGCAATCTCGTCTCCGTGAAAAAAATGACATACCTAACCCAATGGGGGCGAACAACGGGATCTGCGCACACCCTTATTCCCGTGTTGTGCTGTCTGCTTTTTCAATGGCACGTAGACTTGAGAGGACAAAGTGAACAAAGAATTCCAGAGTGGAATTGACACAAACTAAATGGGGAAATTAACATGACAAATGATAGCGAATTAGTTGGTTCATTTAATAAACCGCACGCAGTTGCTGTTTTTTTTGTTCTACTGGCAATCAAACGAACATACTTGATCCGGGCCCAACATAATTACATAAGTCAGACTAAAAAAAGCTTCAAGGCAAATGGTAGACTGAAAATTGTAAGTATGATTGGCAGTTGAAGAGAATTCAACAACAGGAGACACCTTGGTGTGAAATAATTCGCATCAAATATCATGGTTAGCCTCTCAAATTTCCACGAATGTTATCCCGGTG
This sequence comes from Fasciola hepatica, assembly GCA_948099385.1. Classification (NCBI taxonomy): domain Eukaryota; kingdom Metazoa; phylum Platyhelminthes; class Trematoda; order Plagiorchiida; family Fasciolidae; genus Fasciola; species Fasciola hepatica. The sequence continues at coordinate 29,556,078 of CANUEZ040000043.1, read as the reverse complement.
AGTTTGTCAAAGTTTACTTGAGTAAATTGAGTATCGTAGAATTGCTTGTGGTAGTAAGTTTTTTTGTTGTTTAAATTGTGCAAATATTCTAAAACGAATATAGGTCAGTAAACGTCAAAGTGCTAAATTACAATCCACCTCCAGGGCCATACAAATTAGGCAATGAGACTCGAACCAAGAACCCACTGATTTTCGTCCGTAATTGTGATCGTTCTCGCGGCCCAAATATTTGCTTCCCCTGCTGTTTGGCTTTAATTCACCTCACTCAAAAGCATTTTCGAATAAGCTGCTAGACCCTCCGTTCTTTCAAACTATGGAGAAATGGTTATGTAGAAGGGTGGACATCTGAAAGGAAGCACGGAACATGCAGACAAATATAAATACTCTTCAGCAGGTTCCTTTATTCCCGATCTAATAGCGTAAACGTGAACGACCTGTTGTAGTATGTTTCAAAGGTGACAGAATGCAGTTTATAAAAGTCACAAAATAGAACAGCTGTACTATGCCTTGATTGGAAATTTCTTCTTCAATTTGCCTGACAAACATTCAATAAGAATTTTAAAATCCGTTTTCGTAGAATAGTTCTGGTGAATGTAGCCACGGAAGCATGATTTTGTTCCAAGGAAATTTAGGTAATATTAAGAAAAAGTGATTCTTTGCACTGGAAATTAGAATCTGCATTTTTGTGCTGCTGGAATTTTCGTGACAGTTTCACACTTGTTTTACTATCGTAAGATTTTAGTCATTCAGTGGTGAGTCGAGCGTCAATACTCTAAAAAGAATCGTTTTATAAACAGTGGCAAATCCGCTGAAACTGGCTATAGTGGTTTTCAGCCATCGCATGTGCTGTAAATGTAGAGCCTGACTGAGAATCCATTCATCCTGAATGTGAACGGATCCGTGTATGGCGGTTGTATCCGTCTGAAAAATATAATAGATTCTTGTTGTCAAGACTTTTGCGAGCATTGCGAACAATTCGCTGAAAGTTAGGATTGCTCAGTGTTGGTAAACAAAGCCAAGAATTCTACCATTCTAGACGTAGTAAAGGAGTAGACATCAGTGGTTCCTCACTGTGACTTTTTTCTAACACGAATGCTTACTTTATTTGGTACTGCTAAGGTTTTTCACTGGCCGCATAGACAACGATGAAGAGACAATTTGTGTTTGCTCGAACATAACTAAAACGTTAGTTATTTCTGGTGAGTCAAACTGGCGAAAAGTGGATCGTATTTTAACAACAAAAACCGTATGATTCCTCGTCTCTTTGCTCAAAACCATAACAGTACTGAATGAAAATCTCACTTCACACCAGAAAAAGCCGTTTAGTTATAAAACTGAATAGATAAGGCAGTGAGGATGGGAACAACTGACGAAAGTGTGTGGATTAGACTCCTCTTGTCAGTTTAGAACCACTGATTGCCTAAATGTTTGCCCGACTATTCAGCAATTAAGTTTCAGGAATAACAAGCATCAAGCTTCCATTTTGAACCTCAACTGTCGCATTTTTGAAATTGACCGGCATGATCGTATCTACTTACTGTGAAAAGATGATATGATTGGTCGAATAATGCACTTTCACCTAATGTATCTTCACGATCATCCATCTTAGATCTTCCGAAATTGAACCTCTCATTGAAATGAAACGAGTGGTCTTGTGCTTAGTAGAAAGTAATGTCATACAAACGACTCTTTGTTTAACCACTACGTTATGCGTTCACAGAAAGTGTGGTGTGAATTGGACCATTTTCCACTCGCTGAAATAAGCCAGAAATTCAAGCCCGTTTAGAATTTTGTTATTCATGATTTATACTCTGATCGTATTTTTAAACTACTACGCAGAATATCATCTCGTTCTATTCTATAACCAACTACCAAAATGAATATGAACAAATGAAGTAAAACCGCACGAAATATGGCCGTTCTTGCGCTTGCTATTATTGTGGACAAAAACAGTTGTTTTGCCTTCTCCGAAATTCACGCTCTGTTTACCGGAACAAAACAGTTCGCGTAACCGTTCAGTTTATCTAGATTGGATTGGGTCGTAGGAACAATTCACACACAGAAATTATGCAACTGTAGGAGCTGTAAAACAACAGTTTACGGTAGAAATTATTAAATATTCATGACCTGAGGAATTCTGTTCGGCTGTTCTCCCACCTTGACGGTAAAAATGTCCCATTTCGAAGAAAGGTTGCCCACGTTAACCGAAATAATAGTTTCCGACAACGATGTTCTACCTGAACATAAGATGCTTGTACCTATTACCTGTTTCGCTCTAGTTTCTGCGATGAGCTCACCTGTATTTTAGTTAAGCGTTTTTTCTATTTAAACCTACAGCTTTGTTTGGTTTTGGCTATCATGTTCGTTCCATGCACCCGATATCGTACTTTTTGAAAAAAGCGTCATTCCAAATGATTTAGTTCGATTTGCTAACAACGGCTTTCTCACATTTGGTATTCTTTCAATCACCCGGTGAACATCTACTCATTCGATTCCTACGGCAATTTTCGTGGAAGAAAGCAAATGCTACTGTCCTTGAGTTCATGACTGGATGTAGTGAGGCCTTCTAAAGAGCAACATTTTGGTCAGCCTTCTTGCGAAAGTCATAATGGAGAGATGCTTAAATTTTTAGTGATTAAACCTCAATAACCAGAGTATTTTTATCAAACTGAAGAGTCCATATATCATCTGATTCCAGTTGGTCGATATTTTTGAATATGAGTTAATAATGAATGCTTCAGTATAAGGGCAAGCATAAACACGATGTAATCTCTCCGGCCAGAAGTGCTGTTTCGAGAGAGAAATTAACTGCTTCCTTTTCTGTAATGTCCAAGAGGAGAATGAGACAAATCAGCCTGCCTTATGTAGTGGCAATGAATTCGTTGTAAGGAGGAACAGCCAGCTTTACAAAATTAAGACGAACGATCAAAAGGAATGCGTGAAAGCCAGTCCATGAGTTTACTGACAAAATATGGATGGAATTTCCAGTGCCCAAGCTTGCAGCAAAAAGAGGCGATGATAGGACTGAGAATGTTGAAATGGTCTGTAACAGAAACAATATTTGCCGGTCAGCTTGTTCAATGATTCCTGATAAATTCAAGTAATGAATTTAGGTGATTTTCTTCTTCAAAATCTAGTTCACATTGAGTAGTTCGAATGTTTGCTTAGCAAATGCAGAAGGTGTATTCTTTTCGTGCATTTATGCTCAATCATATAATGAAAAGCTAACCTTGTTTGAATACTCCTATCCTAAACCTAACGCATAGGTCAGTGTGCTAACTGTCTTACTAAGTTGTGAAAGCCAAATATGAATCATGGATATCAGTTTATTTTCATTGAATAATAGTAGAGTCAAGCATTGGAGTTCATGAAAATGTTGTTGTAGGACAAATAAGGAGTTGGAAACGGAAACAAAAGAAATTGTTTAATTCAGCTAGCAGGAAGTTTACCTCCGTTTTCAAGTCATCGGCTTACTGGGTAAACTTAAGTAAGATTAATCTTTACTTATTGCCGGTTGACCGGTGAACAAGAGGACAAAGCTGTAGCTGAACTTATAGCAGTTAATGATTATGAAGTTAAAGACGGCAGTTTTTTCTCAGATGATGGGCGAAAGGCTACCACAAGTCTTTGAGTACCTTCAACGGGAGAGAAAGTGTATAATCAGCGGAACCACATGGTAAATTTATTGTTACCCTTGAGGGCGTTGAAATGTCGTGCAAAGGCAGTCTTGAGAAAGGGTACCCACGATGACCGAAACGTCGACAACCCTCCGACGATTTCGACTACTCTGTGCTATTAAACAACAAAATTTTACCCTTGCGCTGGAAGATTTTCTTCACGGGCTGAAAGCTGGCACTGAGGAAAATATAACCCGTTGTTACTGTCTCTTGTTTTTTTTTCTATTACATGTTTGAGCATAAGAGCAATGGAAAGAGTATACCCCACAGCCACAAAGTCACACGACACTATTAAGTAGAACCGGTATATACTCCCTGAGACTAAGAGTGGACAAACAAAAAAGGTCCCTATAGGTCAGACATGATAACGAGCTGGACGACGGTGGATTGTAGTCTACCACCAAAGTAACCGGTGACGGCGGGGATTCAAACCTCAAACCTCCCAGATGGAAAGCAAACGCTCTAAACCACTCAACCGATGATAATGAGTTCAACGAGTCCCAAGTGAGATTCACATTTGGCCGTGTGGCTTTGTCTCACGTATACTGGTAGACCATAAGATCTAGCCGTCAAAGGCTCAATTTAAGTCAGCTTTAGGTGGCGCAGTACTCATGTATCACTGGATTCGGAACCCATCAGCCATTTATCCACTTGATGCTGTTAAGGACTTCCGGGATCAAAGAACAAGCCGCATAATGCCTTCTTGAACTTTCCTTTTGACTCTGCACGGTTATATTGGTTTGATACTTACCAAAAGGGCTGGACGTTGGAGATTACTCATTTGAATATCCATTGAATCAACCAAGCAAAGCAGAGCTGCCTCTTTGCGTCTTTGTATCCAGTCCATGAGAAGGCGGTCGTAATCCGATCGGGTTTGCCATTACGTGGTTTGCGTACCTTTGATCATCTTAGTGCATTTATTCCACGTGACGAAATCGAGTCCATTATCCCTTAGTGACTGGCCACAACTAATTAATACGCCATCAACTGCTTACTATTCAGTGAGCAGCATGCGTACTCTACCTCAGCAGCAGCACCTGTTGGAAGCCCTTCAGGGTCTTTGATTGACACAATCAACGAGTTGTCGGCACTTTCCGTATCTGTTGGTTTCTCATGGAATAATTATATGCTGATTTTGGTCATTGATCCTAGAGTTCATTAAGAGCCTCATATCTCGCTGGTCACATTGGGATACCTAGGCATGTTTGTTTGGTAGATGTTCGTCAAACTTTAGAGTACTTTCTGATAAATACAATGGTCCATCAATCATGATGCGTTTTCCAGTTGATCGGGGACTACCGGCATGTCCTTAAGCACCAGACAGAAAAATGGCTCCAAAAACTTAAAAGCAAAGCTGTGAACCACATAAATAGAAAGGCTTTCATGCAGAGGTTGCAAAATGCAAAAACACGTAGGTAAAAAGAGAGACTGTTGTACTGGTGAATCACCTTTTCACAGTATAGTGCTTGTGCAAAGCGAACCTTGAAGAAACAGCCCGGTTATTCTCGCGACTAACTTGAAGTACATGTCTTCCTGTATACTGGCTGACCAGCCATCTTGAATTTTGGCACTCTTAGATTTGGACCCCAAAACACGGTGTGTTCTCATCAGAACCACTGATAAGTCAACCTAACCATAGGTTTTACTTCCGTTACCTATTGTTCACGTTTATTACGTGTTTCACCGACACGATTTTGCCGAGAATTTCCGCCGTCTGCCGACATTAGGTTAACCTCGGATGAGTCTGTTTGGATGATAAACCGTCGTATATCGCAAACAGTGATTTTTCGTCTGCATTCAGTAATGTAATTGCCCTTATTATTTTTTTCTTGCCCGCACATGGTTCTCAACAAAGCAGCTGGAAAAAGCCAATCTTAAAAAAACCACTTTTCTAAGCCTCAGGACCTTGACATGAACCATGGCGATGAACTGCAGATGACAGCAGATTTTGGAACCCGGAGTAATTTAGAAAACAGAAAGAATTGTCATTTATTAAAAACTGAAACATGCTTTTCCCGAAATAAGCTTGGAAAGAAAAGCCAGAGTTGTAATATAGCACGATTTATGTCCGGGACGATTTCGCTGCATCTCAACATGGTGCATACTGCCGAACGATACTGTTTATATAAGTTCATGTAAAACCGTTATGTTCGACAAATATAGGGAAAATTACAATAGTCAAGTTACGTCACCATGGTAAGGACACATTACCAAAGAGCTATTTCTGCTGACACAATATAGGTTTCCATCGATGTATGGCCATAGCTTCAGCAAACCTCAAAAGCCTAGTATTCCTTGCCACGTAAATGACCCGAAACGCAGTGCTTTAGTCAGCTGGATGTTGCGTCATCAGAAGATGACGCGACGACGTGATCTTATGGTTTCGAACGTTGCCATTATGCCTTTGATCTGACCCTGATTGCATCGCAAAATGTTGTACCCAATTTGGAACGTGTTCAATCACTCGGTTACGTAACTGCCACTCTGTTCTACCCACGTAGGTTGCTCCGCAACTACACTGGAATTGGTAAATCAGATTCGATTTGGTGTACAGAGATGGACGTTGTTTCACCGAGGGTGTGGGAATCTCAATCGTTCGATGAACAATTCTGAGGTCAGCTGCATAATACTTTCGGGCAAGCGCTGATCCAAGTCGTCGTTTGAGCAAGCAATTGACGTCATCACCTTTGAATGGAAGACAAAGTTTGACTAGTAATTTTTCTACTGAACAATTCGTTTGTCTGATGACTTTAGGCTTGCTGTGCCATTCGATAAACGCATCAGGATAAGCGTTTTCAGTCAAGGCTTCTTTCAGCCGTCGTATTTTGTTGTCAATCATGTCTTCTGTTCAGATACGTCGTGCTCTTTGAAATAGTGTTCGGACCAGGCCACGTTTATATTCCATAGTCACAAAGCTGTCAAAGTGCAAGTATTGGCCTGTCCAAGTTTCTTTTCGGTAAACAGATCTGGCGATTGTTCCATCATTCCTTCTAGTCATAATAATGTCGAGGAAGTGCAGTGTATCTTCTATTTCTGATTCTTTCGTAAATCGCATATTCTGATGCAGACGATTGAGTTCATCCATAATCCATGTTGTCTCTTCTAGGCTTTTTGTGATGATTAGAGCATCATCAACGTATCGTTTGTAAAGTTCTGAACGTTCCAGGATTTTGCTCGCCTTTTCCTCGAGATGAGCCATAAATATATCTGCCAGAATGGGACCCAATGGACTTCCCAATGCGACACCGTCAATTTGTCTGTAAGCCCGACCAAGGAAGGAAAACGATACGTTTGTTGTGCACAGTAGTAAATGTCGTTCCAGAAATGATACTGGTATACCGATTTTAAGTTGGTTTAGCTCGACATGGTCACAGATGATACGTATGAACTTATATATACAGTATCGTTCGGCAGTATGCACCATGTTGAGATGCAGCGAAATCGTCCCGGACATAAATCGTGCTATATTACAACTCTGGCTTTTCTTTTCAAAATTTATTAAAGAGTCAAAATTTTCCTCCAGTTTATACTCACTAGTAACTCGGATATAAATGTATCAAGCTAAAAGTTGAATTCAGGAATTTGTGAAATTTTTATATTGCACTCCCAAGAACCAGTTTCTTGGGCCTTAACTTCAAGATAAGTAGGTCTGTTCCGACTTCATCTTTTCGAAGCCAGTTCCTTTTATTTCAAATGCATTTTTTCTCTAGGCCAGTCCATTGCAGGTTGTTTTGGATAGCCATCAGTTTACACATTTTGGGGCCATGTCTACTTACCTTTCGGCGAACAAAATTTTCCCATTTTAGAGGGTTATAATTTTGACTATTTTATTTGTATAACTAGGAATCCCAGGAGGTGATTTAATAAATGTTACTGAATACAGAGCTGGTCCTTCATTGAACAATAGAGGCGTTATATGAGATGCCAGTCAAAAGTACCGGTTCGATGACATTTTTCACTGTAAGGCAGTCACTTTTTTCCGTTTCATAGATGTGATATAAAATATGGTGGAAAACAAAACAGCGGACATGGGGGAAGTCTAAAATGATGCTCCTTGAAATACACGATGATAGAATCGACGACTGATGGTTAATAATACTTAATAATGTAGGAAGTAATTCTTAAAGTCCACGAAAAAGTGAATATCTCGAAAACTTTGAAAATAAACTAAAGTTCACGAAGTTTAGGTGGAGCTGTCAACTTCATTTTACCTAAATGGACAATCTGATCACCACCGGCCATGTGAACTCACAAGTTTAGCCTTACCAGTCCCCCGGACAAGGAACTTTCTGTCTTTCATTTGTTATTCATTGATTTATTTGAGAATGTCACTCATAATGCTTTTGTTTACAACAAGAATGACATGGCGCACAACGGATTGTCTGTCACTTTTTTTGGTTGACTCAATTGTTGACGGATTTTTCCTCCCGGAACTGGATGACTATTGAGAGCTTTGCGGAAATTGAAAAAATCCAAAGCTAAATGATGCATTCGGTAGGCCCTGTTTACCAAAGCGCGAAAGATCAGTCTGGAAGCACGGGAAAGGTATGAAAAATATAACCGGCTCGTTGGAAAGCTGAGGACAATCCTTTTAGGTATATCTATTCCCCCAACTTGTTTTTGGAGATGCAGACATATGTCACTAACATCGAGGAGTTCGCGACCTGAGTCGCGTTCAGTTCACCAAAAGTTTCCTCCATGCTTTCTTTGGCTCTGCGTGATCAATTTTTTCCCTTTGCTGTGGCTTTCCATAATCCAACTTTCTGAGACGTTACAGACAAAATTAAATAAAATACAAAGTCACTTTTGTCCAAATCTAGTATAGTCAAGGCTTATGTTTCAATTTTGCTAACTTGTATATATATATATATATATATATATATATATATATATATATATATATATATATATATATATATATATATATATATATAATTTTCCGTTGGTGAGAAAAATAATTTACAGGTGGACTCGGCTGTTGTGCATTTATTATTTTCAGTACCTATTCTGAGTTTCGTGATTTGATTAGGATATATCAGAGGATCGAACAATAACGGATTTAATCGAAGTTTAATCTCCTTCAAGTTGACTCTGTACTGCCCTAAGCCCAGTTGAAAGCCTGTGATCCTGATTACTAAGGTGAAAATATTTGAGCAATGCAAGTTAAAAATGACCTGGCCATGAAAATTTAATTAAATTAATAGACGAGACCGTATTCAATATCCCAGGTCGTAGTTAGATAGGTTTAGAAAGCGAATAGTTCCATAAAAGCTATTCTCAGGCACTATGGTTTTCTTAGATGTGCCTATATCACATGCAAATAGTGTTTTTCAAAAGTGTGAGGCTTGATGCGATATATTGTTTAGTAATTGGTTATATCGACGATCGTCTACTTTGTCAAAAAAGAAAATCAAAGTTCACATCAACACAACATGCTATGATTCCAATTAGGAGTGTAAATATATTCATGCCAAACGGTCTTTCTCTTCATTATCCAGTTTTGGACTTGTGGCCCTATGCGCAAATTTCGAATCCGGTTCGTACAAATATCCTATAAAGGTCAGAATTCACACGTGTTAGGAAGACAGAAGCCAGTGAGTTACCCCTGCATGGAGTCCAAAATGAAACAAGTGATGGAGCTTAAAACAAAAATAGGATTTTATTGTCAACTTGTTGGGCTCTATGTCTCAGAGACTGTAACAAATCCACAAGAATGGAAGCAGACCCATTGAATTATAATGGGTATGAACTTTGTTTTATTATTAATATTTGGGTTACTTCAATGTAAATAGATCCTGTTTGATCCTCACTCTGAGGCTCACATTTCCTCATGGTAGTAGTAGTTGACCGGCGGTGGAAAGATGGGGTTTCATCTGAATTCCGAATTTATTTACTGGACTCAACGAACCTCACCTGAAGGATTATTGTCCTAGAGCCTCGCCACCACTTACCTATCTATCATGGATGCCGAAGTTACATAGTTCTGATTTTATGCTGTCAGGGATGGGAACAAAATTTGCTCACTAGACAACCTTCTGCGTGAGTTTCGAGATCTGTTGAGCTGAGACTTATTCGGGCTCCAAATATTTGGGTTCTAAAAGCAAAAGTGATTGATATGGAAATTAAATCCACCTACTTCTTGACTGGTCTTATCATAGGCAAACATAGGGATACAAATTTCGCAAAACAAGTAACTTACTTACTGTTTCACGAACAGACTTATTCTAATTTTAGCAAGCAACTGAACGTCATCGCAAACGTAAGTTCCCTGAACGAAAGTGAAAATATCGATTCGGACAACAAGTAAGGGCATAACTTTTTGACTTACAAAATCAGACTTTTCGTTGTTTATGTGCAAATTTCCACGGATAAAACTAGAAAAACTTAACCTCGAACAATGTAGTTGCCTGTACGCACAAAGGGGTTGTTGAAGCGAATTTGGACTGCTTCCACTGTGGCTAAAATTCAGCTCATTCATTTCCCTACTCGTTCCAAAGGAACAGAGGTGACTGGCAATCCCAGAAGACTATTGTCGAGACAAACCACGAAATGGGCATGGTCAAAGCGTTCCAAACTTATATATGCATGCATATATATATATATATATATATATATATATATATATATATATATATATATATATATATATATATATATATATATATATATATATATATATATATATATATATATATACGGGGCACAGACCAGTGAGGAGCGGCATCTTAGCCACGATAGAAGAGATCGAGGTTCACCTCCGCAGTCAGTTTTGTAGGCTTACCAAAAAGTTGTACGTACATTAAGCTTGCCTCGGCTCACTTATCATCCAGGGGTAAGTCCTAGATCTAGAAAAACCAGTGTGTACGACGTGAGTTAATCCGGTCTCCAGATAAATCTTTGCCAAAACAGCTGTCGAAACAAAGCTTCAACTTTCCCGTCGTTGACGGTATCGTTTGTGAGTCTAGTCATTCATCGTGTATTTTACTGTTTATATGACGGACAACTGTCACGAGCTTCTCCGCCAAAATTTTCAAGAGCTTCCACTACGAGAGTGGAAGAAATAACGGAATTATACGTGAAAGATTCTCTTTAAAGACCAGTTCTACATACACTTAAAAGTCCAATCAGTATAATTAATTTTTTTTGGAAATAACTAGTAAATCTTGCTCATATCGAACTGGGATACTTGACCGGTACTAATGAAACCAGGTTTGGGGGCTTTTCGAGGTCCGGTGAAAGTCGTTCGTAAAAAAAAACGTTTTCTCCTTTCATTTGATTTTCGAACGTTATTGACGAGAAAAGACTACTCACTAGCTACAGCTTTGTGTCTGATTATTTCGGCAACCAAATTCCTTCTCGGATTGTAGTTCCCCATCGGCAAGTCTTTCAGCAGCTTTGGGACATCTGCTCAACAAAACAACGGAAATAGCCGACCTAATCTACTTCCGATGGAATTTTGTTCATACAATTCACCATGAATACAATGTTGCCATGGTTTCGTTTACTTTCGTGTTCTTACATAACAACACACAAAATTAAATAATAATAATACGTCGCACTCTAACCACAGCGCTGGCTGTCGATCTTCTGTTAGGGCGGGGAACCACAGTCTATCTTCCTCTTTTATTTTCAACAATCCAAATAACTTTCACCTATTTGTCTTATCCGTTTACTAAGCTAACTTGTCGCAATACGTGAAAAAGTAAAGACGTAAAGATGATTCCCTGAAAACGAGCTTGTTCGCTAATCAACGTTCTCCGACTAGTGATAATAATCAAGAACGCAGTAAAGGGTAATTCACCAAAGAATCAGTCATTTTGTTGTCTCACGTTTTGTGTTAGAAATAACGCATCTGGGCAATCTTCTGAATTAAATGCAAATTCGTGAGAGTTCTTCGAGTTGAAATTCTCACCAGATCCGGGAGTGCTCCTGCTGTTCAGACTAAACGGTAATGATGCGCACAGGTATATACTTATAAAGAAATTCGTCCCGTCAGGAAAGCAATATCGAGGATATCTGGTCAACACATTTTGCCCCTTATTTGTAGGCTTCCCTAATATGATGCGAGGGACTGCAAGGAGAGTACGTTTGTAGAAAAAAAAGGAATTTGACAAAAATAGTGGTCAATATTCGTAATATGTCCAAGAATAACCAAGCAGTCTTTTGACCAGCGTGGATTGCGTGTCTGATTGCAAAAAAGTGTGCATTTTCATTCTTTTGGTGGAAGTACTTGTTTACCAATTGCGAGTTATCTGAGATTTCTCAAGTTTACTCCTTTTTTAGGTTACTATTGCGTGGCGTATTTTATCAAAGAAACATACAAATCATTGAATGAATAGTCTGAGAAGCAACGACGACCTACTAAACAGAATTTTACGACTTTGGAAACCTTAGAGGTCCGCTTGTTTTGGCATCCAAAAGTACGATATTTACGGAAGGGAGAGGATTCGAAGTGTTTTACTGGCCAATAATAAGATATTTCGTTCAACGAAGTTAGACGTATTATACAATAATGTCTTAGGAACGAGAAATGTCTGCTGGTGAACTGATTCGTAGATCTAATTATCGACTGTAAACTCAACGCTGAAAACCATGGAAGCAGTGACTGCACAGCAGCTGTCTCATCTGACTTGTTGCGAAACACCCATCAACAACGAACATCTACCGAGCCCCAACTGGGACTTTAACCCAAAGTGAGCCACATTTTGCTACCAGGCTTTCCGGAAAGATCCCCAGTGAGTGGTTTTACGTCAGCAATGCATGATATACTGCCGAGTAAAAGGTTACCATTCATGAGTAGTACAGCGAAAGAGTTCAGTAATGGAAGTCTCGGTAGGACACCTCCCATGGCTTTCAATGCTAACTTAATCTTTTATAATATACGGCGTACGGTTTTGGTTATTACCGAATGAATTCTACATAACTGTTTGTGGCAAGCTTTATGCTGTCCCGAGAAAAATCACATTCCCCCCTGGAGTTGGGCTCAGAAGACAAAAGCACACGGCCGTACAATATAACGGAGCGTGAAAGAAAATTTGGGCTGTTTGAAACACTAAGTATATTTAATTGCCTTCAAAAATAAAGACGGAAAAGGATATTATTTGAGTTACTCATATGCCTTTCTTTTTTCCTGTTGTTAGAGCCGGTGTCACGTTATCCTATAATGCTCCAAAACTTCTATAAATTTGTGCGCTTTGTGTTCATGATCAAGAAACAAGGGACAAAATGTTCGCATTCCGCGATGAAAATCCTTTTTCTGTCCCTATGTTTATGAGAACTGACAGAAGGAAATATTTAGAACTTTCCCACATCTGTGGAAACTAGTTGAATTCTAAAATAAAATTAAATATCAAAGGCGAGTACAGCCCTGGATACTGAATAACACACTGTATGCATTTTGAACATGAAAATTTCAAACGAGAACAAATTCACTACTTCAAGCGTAAACTGCACGCAGGAGCACAGAAAAAATGTTCTTTGATATATAGAATCCCAATATGCCAGATGTTTGCCAATCAAAGCCAATAACTTGCGAAGAAGTGGAATGAAATTTACAACCAAAGCTGGTTTTTACGGAAAAACGAAGGGGATGAATTTGCCTGAACAAAAAATTATTTCAATGCTTGTCCGATGGCTTAAACGTGTAAAAGGTCTCTTGGATTTATTTCAAGTGCCACACACTAGGGTGACGCAGTCCTTGTTCCCGACGTAATTCGATTAAAAATTATGAGGATGAAAATAATTCATCTAGAATATTCGTACTTACATCATAGACGCTGGCGATTAAAGTGAAGTAGTATCTACGGCATTACGTTTTAATTACCGTTTCTACTCAGTAGAAGCGAAAAATGACTCAAGTTTTACAAATAAATATCTCTCAAATCTGCAGGTACATGAAATTTCATCAGGGATACTTGTTGCTGAATCGAATCATTTCGAATGCTGACCGATGCCTGTGTTTTATGTAGAAAGAAGATTACTCAAATTTACTAAAAATAACCCTCTTGATCATCCTAATGATCCATAAAATACAAGAAATGTACATCTACAACTGGTGTGAAGAAGTAACATTGCTAACCATTGGCCGGACCTGTACAGGAGTAGGTGACGGAGGTCCATTTCTTTTTTTATTTAGTATACTTTCTTATCATGTTGCAATAGTTGTGCAACATTGCAGGACGGAGATGAGGCCAATTAAAAGCTATCAGCTGGGGAGTGGCCGGTAACCGAAGTGGGATTCAAGCCCGGGACAGAAAAGCCTAAATTCCCCTAGGGCGACCTTTTAATAACAGCAAGTCTTGTTCTATTTGCGGCCTTTCGCAGGTTCTCAGTTCTCATCTACTTCTGAAATTATTCACAGGGTTCCATGGGCACTGCCAAATACGAGTGCATAGAAATTCATTCCAACTACTCAGTCTTTCAGTGTTCTTTTAGGATTTTGTTTCGAAATTAGTGATCAGCTTCATTGTAAATTATTCAGATTAGCATGGAAAAAGTACACAGAACAATATCAAAAATCTCATCAAGCAATGGTGTTGTCAGTGGAGGGATCAGGAAAGATACCTTTAAACTTCAGGGAAATCTTTGTACGATTCGCCGACTACGGGACGTGTGGTGTAAAGTGCTACAAATAACCCCTAAATTATGACAGGTATGCCAGTTCAAACGATTAGGGATGAATGCCAAAATGACCGATGAGTGATAGGAAGTCACATGAACACTCTCCTGCGGTCCTATGTTGGTAATACGGTTATCATGTTGAACTTCAGACCTCGGCTCAATTGTTGCCATTAGGGTCACTTTTGCATTTAGTAGCCTTCTTACTGATTGCGGACTCCTTCTAAAATTGCTGTACTTAGGAGCATATTAAACAAAAGATGTAACCAGAATAACTAAGTACATAATTTCTAGTTAAGAACCCGATCAAGAGTGACTTTATGGACGATGACACATTGCACGGACTTGCCTAAACCACTACCTGTGATTTTGGAGGGGATACAAAAAATGATTGTCTCTCCGTTGAGCAAAAAGTTTCTCTTATTTATTTACCTCCCAAAATTATCGATTATTGTCAGCTTACTAGTCGCGCCCATTTATTCGATCATAATTTCCCATGAGGGAAAGCCAAGAATTTTCTACCCAACTCCCTGCTTCAAGTGACAACCGGAAAAGTCTGAATCAGTAATATTTGCGAAATCAATTTGAACATTATTATGAATAAGTATGACGTTTGTCAGCTATGCCCTTTACCAAATCCAATCAGACATTACTGAAGAAAAAATATGACTAAAAGCTAAATTTTTACCGCTTTTCGAGGGAAGCCGTTGTGAAAAAACAAAGATTTAAGTCTTACTGACATAATGTGTCAGAACCGAGATCGGTTCGGAGTGTATCGAAAAATTGACTCGCCATGTGGAATGTTATGGTAGAATTTTATTGCTCAATAACACAGCGTAGTCGAAATCGTTGGTAGGTTGGGCTAGACTTTCAGCGAGAGGGAGCTGCTTCAGGCCGAGGGTGAGTGCTGGTATAGTCAGTATAGTACGTGTATACATATATACATGTATACATATATATATCACGCAATTACTTGCGAGTAGTGTGTGGGATTGATGAATATTCGTTTAGCTGGCTGTCCTTCGGACTCCACCTTTCACTCACAAACCTCAGGTTATCCGACCAAACTGCACTCGGAAGCACCAGGCTCTAACAAGGGCAAAACTCGAATCTGGTGCTTCCGAGTGGAGATTGGTCAAATGACCTGAGGTTTGTGCGTGAAAGGTGGAGTCCGAAGGACAGTCAGCTAAACGAATATATACATATCTACATATATTCGAAAAAAGTTAACAACTTCGCCCAGAAAAATAAAGGCTGGTAAAAATGGGACACATTTGATCTTAAAATTCATAATAGAAATTTTATACGAGAATTAAATTCAGAGAAATTATTTGAAAGGTGATTATATGTGAGCCAGTAATGAAGCTTAGTCTTCTAGTCATATATTTTACGGAAAGTTAAGGGAGGACAGAAGCAATGGTCTATATGCCTGGATATATGTATATGTACGCATGTTTGCGTACATGTATATTTGTATGTTGCTCATACAAGTGTGTATATATGTATGTGTCTGTTGACTGTGTCCGAGCGGAGGCACGTGTTCATCTAGTTATTCTGTTTTCTTCGGTGAACCAAAAGAGCGCAAACACTAGAAAGCAGAAGTTTTACTGTAGAATACGTTCGAAATATGTTGAATAATTATCTCTTTGTCGTCCTATTCCCATGTCAATGATGTGACACCAAACCATGATGAAAATACAGCGAAGAAGGAATGATCTTGAACTTCGTACTCTTTGCATGCAAACCAGAGCAAGGAGGCTGAGAACCATACTTATTCAACTATTTTCTTTCATCTTCAAGCAAACTCTCTAAAAAATGCACTACTGACATTCTGAGCTGGAGAAAAGATTTGACTATATAAAACAGATAAAATGGTCGTAAAGGATTTTAGTCCCTTAACTGAGTGACTTACACTTAAACGAACCCCGAATCCTATAGCAGAGAACACAAACTCGCTTTACTACGTGTACTGTAGGGCTAATAATCCAACAATAACAATAAGGTACTTCAGATTGTGCACAAACTGACCATAGAATCGGGGCACTGAAATATATTCAAAAAGCCCAGAAAACAATAAACAGGAAAAGCTGGAGACAACAAAGCAGAAGCGAGTCACGTGGTTCACAAAGAAGGTCTATATTTATCAGAATCATCTCAACCAATCCATGATCTTGGGAGAAGTGATGGTCCAAAGGAACACGCACACACAAGCGTGGTGAAAAACACGTGAAATAGCAAAGGCTATCACGAAATAGTATGATCATGAAGGGATGGCCAAAGTTCTTTTACATAGGCAAGGCGAAAAGAGTTTATTGCTCCAGGTAACCCAAGCAATCATGAAATAATAACAGAACGAGTCGAGAGTACCAGTGAGCATAGATACCAAATGGGAGGAGAAAGAATACTTTAGAGGCAAAGTGTTTTAGGAATCAAAGTTCCGTACGAACAGATAGGACCAACATAATGGACCTCAAACAGATACCGGTGAAGGTCTATCTACACTCGTCATAGAAACAAGGGTAATGGCTGTGCCGCGAAGGGATTGAACAAACAGTTATCATGCGCACCTACAAGCAAGGGGTAGCGGTGGCTTGGGTGGTCTGAGCTTTTTGGTAAATACAAGACGAAAACTGCGACGGATAGCATAGGATCTAGACCAAAACAGTTTACTAAACTTTCTACTTATGGCAAGCGGAATGTCCAAGTCCAGTTTCACCAAGTCTTTACATTGTCAGTCTTTACACTTCCGTTATACAAAGAAAATGTGATATTGTACCCAACTGTCTCATACAGTCATCCTCTTTTTTAATTATAGCTTCCAAATGAAAAAGGGCAAGCAGTGAAATTACAAAATTTGAATTTCTGTTAGTTCGTTCATCAAAATGTTCATTTCGTCTGTTGTTTTCGAACAAAGCACCAAGACGAAATTCTATCAATAATTCTTCCTGTTCCTATGAAGGCGAGTTCGGTCAGTTGATCGATAAATTTGGAGAAACGGAGTATGGGTAGTTTATGCACTTATGGCCCGTTCTTGGCTGGCGTAAATATCTATCACCTATTTCGTTGTCTCATGTTGATATTTTTACCATCAAATGGGATCTTAGTCAAATATTTTTTGTATGAATTCCAGCTGGCACGTTCTGTGCATATCAACAGTAATAGTTTTCGATGACTTCAGCTTGACCACATTGCCCTTAGTTGAAGGGGGCGTGGATCAGCTGCCGATTGTCACTCTTTTCTGTTCCACACCTGTCAACTGCGATCTTTCGTCAATGTTCGCTCGATTTTATTTTTCTCTCTATTCTAGTCATAACAGAGCTGAAACTACGCGTTCCACATAGCTACTTGGAAACGAAAAATGGGAAGTTGGTTCCTCAACAAGGTCTTATGTACGAGTCTTCAAACAGTCAGATATTTAGGGTCTAACGAAGAAACTGTCACCGGATCGAAAGATTTCTTTGTTGATAGCTTGTGCAGCACAGGACCAGAAAAAGTGAGCATCATCCGACAGATGGCATCTACATCCTCCGGATTGTTCGGAAATTGCACATCCATTCTGTCTTCTCTCGTGACGCAATAATTGACTTAGAATTGGAGAGAAATCACGAGAGTGGGTGCAATTGGATGGAAGAAACTGAAGTACTTGTACTAGACTCAGTGTTCCCCCTCTCAAGGGGTTAATGTTCGTCGGAAACAAAAGGTAGATGAAATCACAGAAGAATCCAACCCCATCTGGTTCCACTGAAGGCAGACGGTACGTTAAACACGGTACTTTAGTGAATTATTAACTAGATCCATCTACAGATTAAGCTGTGTCGATACTCAGATAGGATACGCTGTAAGTTGATACCAACGCGAAAGCGTGATCTGCGATATGGGTCTTTTAAAGCTGCACAGAACAACTAAACTGGAAGATGGGGTTTCTACTCACTGTCCAAGATATCGAGCAAAATGTGTAATTATGCTACCAGGAACCCAGCCTTTCTTTCTAGCATAGCTAAATAACTCGTACGAAGTAATACCAATCAGTGAACGTGCGGATGTAAATGGGTCCTAGGTCCTTTTGGAAAAACCACGTAACTTAGTTAGAATTGAGTCCTCATTATTTTCTGACACACCCTAGTTCACTACTTAACGATATCTAATGACTTAAATCTGCCAGCTTAGGTAGTTTCTGACCCATTATGGACTCTATCTGTTCTATTCTATCTCACTGACTCTAGTGAGAAGACTTTAGTGCCTTCGAATGATATTGTTGTTAACAGAAAACAGAAAGTTTATATCGGATACAAGAGAGCGTTTCACCCATCGTAGCACCACAAAATAACTGGCCCATGATGGCTTTAGTTGACGTTCCTTTTGATTAGTTGACTGTTGATACTCCCAGTCACCACTGGATGGGAATCTTTCTCGTCTTATCGTTCCGCTGTTCTGTGGTTCGTGATTCCTTTCGTTCAGACTTTGACCTGGATTTTTGACGGACGCTAACGAGCTGACTGATTACGAGACTTGACAGTTTACCGACATGTGGGTCATCCCATAACCTCACACAGTCCACGAGATATTCTCTCTCCGATGGAGCACGGGTTGAATTTACACCAGCTTTTTTTCCAGTATAGTGAGTTTTCTTGATCTGGAAGTGGCCTCTGACCCATTCGACTGCATTGTTCCCTTCTTGTTGGAAGCTCCTCTGAAGATATGGAGCTCTTTTATTTAGCTTTTTTAGATGAAACACATCCTGGGTTAAATTTGGGAAATATTTGCCTCCGAGCTCTCTATGCGAAGGTCTAACCTCCATCCTAACCGTCTGCATTCCAGAAACTCGAGCATTCTCGCCGTACCGCATCATTCTTCACATCCAGGTTATATAAGTAATTCTTCATGAATAGTCCTAGGTCGCTTATACGTTATCGACTTAGCATATAAGCTAAATTAATAGCAGCCACATTTTTTTGGTCTGAATCTGTTAACGTCGAATTTGGTCTGATTTTTTAAACCAGAAGTGTGTAGCCTCGACGGCCAACGTTAGAATGTCCAAAAGACAGTAAACAACGTTCATGAGACTTTTGATTATTATTCTTTATTTATTCAAAGTAAACTATGCTAAATTGCTGTCCAAGATGACAAACACTGACCCGACTTAAGCCAAGTCATCCTTTCAACTGGTACAGCTCTGTCAGAGATGAAGATGAACGAAAGTTGTTCATGAAGCAGTAGTTTAACATCTTATAAGACAAACCATCTTTATCGAACGAAAAGCACTCGGCCGGTGGTTGGATTACGAACATACAAATATTAGGTCGCAATAAAACGTCAATAATGTAAAAACAATTAAAAGTTTATTATCTTCAAGTGCAAATCCGGCTCATATAAATGCAATAAACTCTATCATTTTGCTAATGGGAGAATATGTCGCATACCAGGAAAGTAAGAGCCATTATTTTTGTCTTAAAATAGGGTATCTTTCGTCGGAAGTGTTCTGGCAAGTAGTCAATCCTAACTTTCCTAGTTGCAATTAAACTCAGGCTACCGATTCACAACGCAAAAGCTGCAACATTGTGTTACTGACAGCTGATGGAATGTCCAAAATCAGTCAGGCCTGAAAATCATGCAAAAATGTCCTTGTTTATCTTAGTAATTAGGGGTAAGTTGATTGAAATGAGCCAAAGCTGAGCAGCTACCTTTGGAATAGCCCAAAAAGGCGGATGTGGTTTTGAATAAATGATGCAAAAACACCATCTTTACCGGGGAGATTTGAGGCAATGTTTTCTCACAGAAACCTATGTCCAATAGGCTGCAAAATGCTCTTCTGCTCCTCTTGAACAAAGTGGTGGAACCTTTTGGTGTACAATTAACCAAACGGTAGCGGAGCAAAAATTCGAATATTCAACTGATCTCACTCGAATGACCTTGATGGGAAGGTAAAGCGTTTAAAAAAACGGAAATACTTTCTCCGTAGACACTAACACAAACCTCGAGTTTGTCGTTGAGCCGCAAAATGACATAATCTCTGAGTTCGTCTCCGTCTTTCCGGACAGTTTCTGAGCGTCACACGTTATTCCGGAAGAAATTTGGAATGCTATTGGAAGCCCAGTCATCTAACCAACCTCATTCACTGCAACTAGTGCTTTTGATGACACATTCAAACTCTCCAGTCAGCTTCACTACTCCGTCACCCTAAATGGGAAAATCAATCAATACGACAAGTTGCATCAGTTCAGCTGACGTAAATCTTTTCGGATTTGATTGGCTTGATGAGTCTTGTCTCGTCAAAGTACCCGTCAGTGCATTCTGTCATCGTGTGCAGACGCAATCCGAGAATTCATCACCGTCGGGCCGGCTCATCAAACGCTTTCCCTCAGTTTTCGAGGAGACACTCGGCTGCTGCACCCAAGCCCAGGCCACAGTACAAGTGAGAAAAGACAGCCGACCGGTATTCAGACCGAACAGCTCCGTACAGTAAGCTGCCTTACTGCCCATCGGCCAGGAGTTTAAAAGGCTTCAAGACCTGAGAATCTTAACTCCGTGTCATTCTCCGAATGGGCTGCTCCCATTGTGATTGTGAAGAAACCCAATGGTACTATCAGACTCTGTGCCGACTTTGCAACAGGCCTCAGGTAAAAATAGTTTCTTTTGACACAGAGGTGTAAACAACCTACGGTGATTATCCACTTTATAATTCTAAAATTTCGTCTTGTTCAGAGTTCCAGCAATTTATGACTTCTAGGCTACAAATTGCCACGAAGAACAAGGATATATGAATTCAACCGCTTACAGATCAAGATCAACATAATACGTAAAAAATATTATTTCCACCTCGTAACTTAAACAGTGTGACATTCAGGATGGAAAAGATTATCGCAAAAGAAAATAAGTTTTATTTCATTTCCAAGAAAACAGAATGACGGACCCGAAGTTCACTATTTTTCTGCGCAATTGCATAATGAAATAGTGCTGCTTTTCCTGAAAGTGTAACAAATTCAGTAATCAGTTATCCAGCCAGAGCCACGACGCTAATAATTTCATATAGGGAGTAAAAAGACACAATCTTTTTCATTTTTCAGTAGTGAGCCAGCAATGACATAACGTTCAGACGAGCGGCCAACTTTAAATTCACGTGAACCGATCAGTTCATTGATTTTGTCCCCAAAAAGAGTAAGAGTAACTTTACCAATATCTCACGATTCGTACAACGATAATTTGTTTAGGTCAAAAATTAACTAAGAGCTTGATATTCTCCCACTGTTACTTAACTTTTCGCATCAATTCTTGGCCAAAAACCTAGGCTGGGCTTGAAATCTGTGGAATAGACCCCCCCCCCCCCTAGAACTCACTTCACTTGAAGAACACATTGGAAGACATTGCTGTGGTCCCAGGGACTGATACGAAATAAAAGAATCATCGTTGTCAATAGCATGCAGACTGTGACCGCCAAACTCAACGGGGTGTAAGAAAAACGAGCGACGATCACAACATGACGAAAAAGACTACGACTCAACAGGCTTCCACTTGATCGGCGAGAGACGAATTGGCCGAGAAGGCTGGAAGAGTCCTCGGATGTGTGCTGGATGCCGAGATCTTTCACGGGTGTCACACGTGTACGATCTGTAGGGGTATGCATGGAAAACTCGGTGAACCGAAACTCAGTAAGCGTGCAAGTAAGCAACATTGTTTACATCGCTTAAGATTAATAGCTGGGTTTTGTGCTCTCATCGTCATCTACCGTTAGGAAATACTGCCCAGTTTATAGGTAAAGTATAAGGTGTTATATCTTGACTCTTTTAAGTCGGCTAATTGGGACTCCAAGTTAGAGCTGGTTTTATTGCCTTTTACTTTGAGCGATCAGTTTCAATCCAGCATAACGGCAAGTCATATTACGTAGAACTGTTTGTATCTAGATGTCAACCCTAAAATACAGCTACCCAAAAAGTGAATCAAGAATAAACTCATAAGATTAGGGCTTGACCACTCACGTCTATTTAACTGCTACTAACAACATTCAGACTCCTAAAGAAAAAATGCTTACTGACCCTCGACGTTAGCCAGAAGGTTAACTGCAAAAGCATTTGACGACAACGTCCCATTTCTTTGGTGACCGTGCTCAATTGTCGCTTACAATGAATTAAAGCGATGACTGAACCTGTCGGTTCTCCGAAGATGTTTTTTCCAGCCCACGAGACATCACCATTCTAGCTGGTATTTTAAGCATTCTGAGTAACTGCTCAAACAGCATATATTTTGTTCAGTCGACACCTATCTGCACAGGAATGCAGCACACAGTAATTTCTTATGATCAAGGATTATGATTATCAAGGATTGACTTTTGATGCACTCAACAAAGTATTTACATCACCGTATTCATTTTAACTGAAGGCAGCCGTTTCTGCTTGCGAATATCTACCGGAAAAATCATTGTTGACTTCTTCATCTTTAACTAATAAATATTATTATGTCGAGATTTTGACGAAGCACATTTATTAGACAACGGCAATAACGACAAAAGGAAATAATAATAATAATAATGACTTCCGGATGGTTGGTCAAGCTCTCTTTTGGTGCATTCTTGGTCATAACAGAAAGGGAACTACCGTCAGCTTAAATTTTTGTGTCCGGTAAAATTGGATATCAGCAACTTGGCGAGAAATTGTTTGCGAATTTCCTTTCGACTGCGGAAATCAAAAGGCCTTCGATACTTAAACAAATGAACCAAGAGAGAAGAACGTCAATAGGTTAAAACAATGCTATAGCTTCAGCCCTGCAGTAAAATATATACAAAACTGGATATTAGCTTGGGTGTGAAGCAGGTGTTTATCATCGGCCCCACAAGCACTGGAGAAGGAGAAGCGATATATCCTAGTACAACCAACATTGTTACCTTTTTAACAACACACAAACCATTCACGCTTCCTATGTATATCATCTCGTGCATTCTTCCACATTGTCACACCTACATCTTCTAATAACAGTTTACTATATCTGGTGCAAGAAGTTATTCATGTCGTAATCTACGGCCAAAGATATCCCCGCACATATCCAAGGTATGGATAATATTGCAGCTTCACTCAACTTTTTATTTCACAAAAGCATATAAATTCACCAATTTGGAGCCATACGTTTCCACAGTTGAAAGTATCCCTAAAAATAGTCGGCCGATAATTCAGAAGTATTTGGCGATACTGAGGCCACGATACCCACCAGGTTCAATCGTGATAATAATACCAAAAGGAATTAGGGCGAAAAACATCTTTTTATTGTGCCAGTATCCAAATTGATCATAATTAAAGAAAACGAAATTCAAAAACCTCTCAACCAGAAAATAATACAATTTTCTGGAAGCATAAGTGTGCGCACCTGTCAAAAAAAGTGGTCTTGTTACCATGTAGAAAAACTCCTTTTTTTCTTTGTCCTCTACAAAATAATTGCAGTGACAAGTAAAAGTCACTGCAAGCTGCCTTGGAAAAGTTGGGAATATTCAAACGAATCCAGCTGAAGCTCCAATATCATTTGAATCAAATGGAGCTTGCATGGAAAGAGGACCCAATTTTAGAATCACGCTTAGATTCTTCCGAGGAGCTTCCGGGGAAATTCTGTCGTGTCATCCTGACACAATAACAATACTCAAACTGAACACTGAAAAAGGCCGTTGCAAATTCATCCAAACTTAGGGAGCGATGCACACGGACTTCGTTCCCAGCCCAGTGGAATTATTCATATCTTTACGGTAGATTACTCTGTCTTTCCCGATAGCTCTATTTTCTTTGAGAATTTAATCGTAAATGAGAGTGAACTGGTCACAAGTGAATAAACTGATGCTGTCCTTAGACACAGTCTGTTATGCCTCATATAGCAGTAAAGCAAAACTGATATAAATCATTACTTCAACCGAATGGTCGTGTTTTTCAAAATGTTTCCCAAACGAATGTCATTCCTAATGAGACCAATTGAATTTTAAATCGCCTCAGTGGGAATAGGCAATCAACAGACGACGTTAGCTGAAAATGTAATGATTCTCACCAAAATTTGAAAATAATAGATGAATGTTTCGAGTGTCTTTGGCTCACTCTTGTTGAAAGCATCATATCTTTCCTTTGTTTTGTAATTTGGGAACCCAGTTCATTTTCAGTTTAATTATAATCCTAGTTGAGTCTTTTCATATCGCTCTCATTTTTGCTTAATTTGCATAATCTCTTCTAAATTCGATTTATCGGTGGTGACCCGATTTCAACAGCCCGTTTGATATACGGGCAGCTGTAAAAGGGCAATGAAGCACTTGCTTCGGTCAATTTAATTTGACACTGATCTTCTAGATTGGGAATAGAGGAATGACCCAAAGGTAGGCCCTTTTAAGAGATCCATTTTGGTTCACTAATCCTAGTTTTTCATGACTTACCGACACTCAGAATTCTTCACGTAGTCCGCTAGGTTTCAGTATTATAACATACCCATGTCGTGCACTTCATACCAACCAGGAAAGGTTTGCCGTAGTAAAAATAACATTATCTTTGTTCCTAAAAGCAATTTTTGTGTGTAGATAACAATGTTGAAAAAGTATGATTATTCTCTGATAATTTATTACCCAAGTACGTCGGCTTCGATGTGCACTTAGAACTGACTTTTGATAATCACCGGGAGTAAGCTACAGATCGTCTAGATCGAAAAATTTGTGAACAAAATCTGGCCTCCCGTCTATTGTGACTCTCACTCTCGTTATTTCGGAATGTCTCGATATGGCCAAGACAATGAACCTTTGCTCGTCACTCTTATCGCACTAACCGGCAGTGACAAACCAAGAAAAGGCAAAACTGTACTCCAAAATGATCGTATATTTACATAGATTAGCAACACGGCATTTCGAATGAAAATGGAATTCTCTCGAACATGGGCTTCCAATCAGGTTAAAACCTTGACGGGCTGACTGTAAGGCAAAATGACTGGGCAATTTAATATTCTGTGATGCAAATGTGAAAAGTGTTTGGCTCCGGCGGGATTCGAACCCACGCAAGGTCACCACCCTCGCTTTAGGTACCCCGAGTGCTCTACCAACTGAGCTACGAGGCCACGCCGGAACTCTTTCGACTTTCTGCATATGGATCAATACATTGTAAACATGCCCAATACACTTAACTGGTGGTGTCTGGTTAGTACAAAGGGAAATCCTGCTGTAGGCAGTCAAATTACAAGCTAGTTCACTGTGGTGGATGCCATGTGCTACTGTAATTTTGGCGGGTATACTGTGATCCATATGCAGAAAGTCGAGGGTTCTCCGGCGTGGCCTCGTAGCTCAGCTGGTAGAGCACTCGGGGTACTAAAGCGAGGGTGGTGACCATGCGTAGGTTCGAATCCCGCCGAGGCCAAAGACTTTTCACATTTGGATCACCTCAAAACATTATCAAAATCTGCCAACCATCAATAAATTTATTATTCGTCCGATTTACGCCAGACTGTCTACAACGGTTCTGTAGTTCAAGTGGTGGTCTGATGGCTTATCAATTATTGACCAGTCGACCCGGTTTGGCACGTCGGAGCTGGTTTGTGGCTAGTTTCGTGGAACGCTAATTTTGTGCCCACCAGGCAACTTCCAACTTCCCCATTCAGTCTTGTGATTGAGTTCGCGCCACTTTCTTTATTGAATGAACCACACAGACGGCTTTGACCACAATGAACATTTTGACTGGTGTGTTTGTTTCTTACGACCTCTGGCACTTTTCAAATTTCACGTTTTCGTCAGTTTTGATGGCTTGGTTTTAAACCAGTCTCCTGGGCCAACTCTAGTCCATTGAGCAATCATCGTTGAGATTTGCTTCCAATTTTTATGGTACTTATTAAGAACCGTACTCGAGCACAGTTTGGCATCTATCGTCTTTGGGACTGTCGTACGCATGACTCAGCCGACAGCCCCAATATTGGTTATAGATCTCCACACGCTTAGATTTAAGATGCCACCGAAGAGAAAATTCTGTAATGACCGTTCGTGTGGTTGAAGATCCGGAAACAAAGCAAGCCCAACCCACGTTCCCTCATACTACTGATGCTGTTTGATGTACTAGCTTATGGGACAGCTTTCGGTCTGAGGGGTGGTCTAGCTTTTTATCGGCTAAAGATGATCTCTTGTTTAGACAGTTTGAAGAAAAACTGTCCATCGAGAAGCTTTGGTTGGAAAACGAATATCGTTTGGTGAGAGCTAGATGTGCGTTCAGTTTGCTAGGATGAAACTGGAATTATTGGCAAAATGGAAACTAAATGCTGAACTCGATCACGCCGCACTGCTGAGTCGGTTGGAAAAAGTGAAGACTTTTCAGTCGTGTTATGTAAGACAGTGTCGGCCTTTAGGTTTAGATTTCACGTAGTCCAAGGCTAGAGTAACCAAGCAGTTATTATGCATGCATGAGCTTCTTAAAGTTGAGTTCATTAGATCTGATAGGGAACCCGGAAAATATCGTAAATTTATCCGTCAGTCTGAGTACTACATGATGAGTAGAATCCATGATAAAGGCCAGAGCCTACTGTATCTTTTGCGCTGTTGTATGGTTGAGGTAAGGGATGCCGTGGAAGAATGTATTGTTACCATCGGCCCAGTGCTTTTTTGTTATCAGTGTGTTCAGCGGTATATTTGAAATCTGATGTTTTACCATCATAATACTAACACTAGGACCAAATTCAACGGTGCTCGAGCATTTTAGAGATAAGTGGAGGTCAAGATTTTGTCTTAGAGAAGAGAGCAAGCGAATGCTACAACCAAGTAAGATAACTGACGTATATCGGGCGATTAGTTCGGAAGGACCTACGAGCTCACTAATTTAGAAAGCCAAATGTATCCCTGACTGGAATCTCCTTTTAAAGTAAACCCATTCGAAACCAATGTTTCGTTAGTTGAATTTTTAAATTCGGTTACCCAAGAGGAGTTTTTCAGCGGATTTTGCTACGGTAAAGATCCTGTTGGAAATAGAGATTAAAACTGTTTTTCGGTTGTGTTATTTCCGAATAGCCCACGTTGACACGCCCGTAAGCGGTGTTATACAAGTAGGCCGTCGATCTATATGTCATCCTGAAAGCTGCACTACTTAAACACTGAATACCTGAAGTGATTACTCAAGAAGCAATAAAACAGTTTTTATAATACACCAAAGGATGGTTACTTCTATGCACGCTCCTTTCAGACTTTACGCACGACATTGAGAAGGATGCGAGAAAAATCATTCCTGTAGATCGTAAACAACTCGTAGATTTGTAGGCGAATCCGTCAGTAACTCACTTAAATGCATAAATTTGAGGTAGACGGGAGTGCCTTTACTGACTAGGAAAGCACACCCTTTGAAGCCTAATGTTCGAAAAATATATTGCCTTCGAATAATTTGCGGGTATCTATAGATCTTGGAAATTCTGTGCTCTTTCATTGTGCTATTCGTGATGTAGCTGCTGAAGAAGTTGCACAATTCCTGAACCCAAGTCCATTGAGCAAATCCCTTTAACCAATAAGTTGATTGGGTCACTCATCTACGTTTATGGGCCAAGTTAGTAGATGAACCTGTATTCAGATAAAGCCCTCCTAGTAAGACAATCAGGTTTCGATTCATTTCGACCTAATACACAGCCCAGACATCCATTAAAATATGGTATATGACACATTTTGTATTCAAATCAAAGATTACTACATTTATCTGAAAATTGATATAATATGTATAAAATGAACAGTACTTTAATTTCTCAGGAATTTCACATAAAAAGTATCTGATGCTTGATGAAACTATATCTACGTGCCAGGTTTTGGAAAAGGAGCAAAACCATCGTCCACAAAGAATTAGGCAAATGAGCAATCCATTTAAAAAAAAAGGGAATTAAGCACACAGATCTGTTAGCATTCTCAAGGGACTGGATACCACATCGAATGAAAAAGTTAGCGAAATGACGTTCAAACCTTTCCAATGCATTCAGCCCAAATGACACCCCCCAAACCAAAAAGTTACCAAGTGAAATTACATAATGAGATTAGTTACTACAAGAGGCCGTCAGTTGATTTTCACTCGACCATATACCTTTACCTGTAGAGTTCACAGAAATGCTAACTGAAGAAGCTACCTGAAACGGTTGTTATTTCGGATGCTAATATAATTACGGGTGTGAAGACAACATCAACAAGTTGTTCACTGTGTGGGGAGTTTTTATTTTCAGGTTGATAATAAATATATATGTATATATTTATATACATTTGTTGTACAATTTTCATTTTCTTCATGCTTCATACAAATGAGAATTTGTGTAGATTATTCCTAGATTAAAAAAACGCCGAAGCATTTTAATGTATGGATATTTTTCAGGATTTTTCAAGAAACAAGAGTGAGTTTTATGAAACTAACATGAATATAGTGAGAAGCAAGTGTCAAGCGAACTGTGACGATTTTAAATCTACGTTGACTAGTACTGAAAGGAACACTGTTGGCATTTGTGTAGATTTTCCTATCAAATAGAAAAGTGTTATACTCACAACTTTTCTACCACGTAAGCTGGTCAGAATTTTCCAACTAAAGCACTGTTACCTAAGTCAGTAAAAGAAAAACACAAAAACAAACTGAAATTTTCACCGGGTTCCCAAAAATCGGTTCAAGAGTAAAACATGCACCACTCCGTAAACAGAACCATCTTTTCTAGTCCATTATGCATCTTTTTAAATTAGCCCGTTAGGAATGACCTACAATGTTGTGAAATACTCGTGCTTAATGGCAGCTTTTCCATAAAGAAATTAACGAAACTTATTAATAATTTTGCGCCCGGGTTGTTTAAAATAACTCTACTGTCTTTTTATTATGCGGGTTCCGTTATTTCAGCTACGATTTAATTCACTTAGCAGCCAATCAAGTTGCTTCGCTGTGCGACAAAAGTACTAAGCTTTCGTAAGGAGGACACAATAATATCTGTCTTGTTTATTCACTGGTTTCCTGGTAATCATAACAAGAGTTACAAAACACAAAAGCATTTACGACAACTGAAGTGGAATAGAGTGTTAGTGCGTTAACCAATAGGCCTCAAGTGCTTCAGTGAGTCAGAACGGCACTGGCTGAAGATTCAGCCAATAGCAGTTGACCCCACATTGGAACCGGCTTTGTCAAAGCTTCTAAATTAAAGTATCAAGCTAGCCAGACGGATGATATGTAAAATACTCGAGAACCGAGGAAAAGTTGCTACGAATATCATAAATATCATAAAAAAAGAGAAGCTTTGTTAGCCTTGAAATAGGATTTTCCCATTCAAGGCTGACAAGGGGAAAGTCACGGTTATCCTAAACAGATTAGCATGTGAATCAAAAATTTTAGAAATTTTGAAAAATGGACCCCATGAACAAACTGAAGAAGGGAAAAAGGCAAACTCCACGGTAAACAAGATGAAAGCTTGCACATCCAAATACCTGTCAGATTTGAAGACAAAGCTAGAAACAACACCGTGGTTTACCTTTGCACCAAAAGACGAATAGACTCGGGGAGTTTTACGTTTCACCAAAATTTCACAGACCCAATCTACCTGTTTACCCTATTGCTGATCACACACCTTGTGGGACATGAAGATGAGCAAAGTATCTCAGCGTTCTAGTAAAACCATATAAAAAAAACTAGTGGTTAGTCACATCAATGATGCACTTGATTTCATCAGAGTTTTATGAAACACTGAATTAGAAAGTGATGAAACTGCGGCGGGTTTTGATGTGATCTTCCTATACGTGAGAGTTTCAATAATAAACGGTAGGTTTCTGCATTATTTATTCTTCACGAATTTTTCCACTCATTCTTCATCAGTTTTTGTCTGGTTCAAGGGTCTGTTATAGGGTGAATATTGGTCAAGAGAAGCTGAAGAGCATACGGAAATTGTTAATGAGCATACTTGCCGAAAGGTACGCATCAACGGATTACAACAGACTGACGTGGCCGGGGTGCTACGTTTTGCAGATCCCGACTGGCGACCACGGGTCTTATATAGAGCACGGAAAACCTCATCCCCGTTTACCGTGTATAACAACGTGTGCTTGCATGTTATTTCGCTTTGTCTGTTTTTTGGAAGTCGGCATCAACAACTGTGAAAATCTGTCATTCTTTTCTCTTTTAATTAGATAGATTTGTATCATTTTCTTTCAAGAGTAAGATCACATTCTACGGTGGACAGTAACCGATTCAGAATTGAGCAGATGTCCATACCTGAGAATGTTTGTAGAGCGTTCTGGACTCAATAGTTTCACAGTTTGCCTGATTTCAAATTTGCATCCAAAATCTCGGCGAATAGTGCTCATTTGTCTTTATTATTCACCCTAAAGCTGTGTGCATCTATGAACTGAGAGTTTCAAATCCATCGTGGTGAACCCTTGAAATTCGCTTGTGCATGGCTATTTTGGCTAACTTAGTCTAACCAAAATCAAACTTTGATACATTACGTGTTGGGAAATATCTAAACAACTTTGAACTCGGTTCATTAGGATAACACTGGAGAAAAGCCACATTATTTCGAGAAGTGAGTTTGCGATCAGTCAGAAGCTGTCAAGAGTAACTACTGATAATTATGCCAAAATGCTTTGGTAAGCTCGTAAAACGTTCACACATTTTTTCTCTCCCGGGTTCGAACCCTCACCTAGCAGCAACCGGTCGCTTCACCCGGTTGGCAGAGCTAAAATGGCTGCGATCCCCTTTCGCAAAAACTGTACTATCGCTGCATCAAAAAAGGGAAGCAAATAAAAATAGATGAGGAACCAATCCAAATAGAGCCACCGGGATGGGAAATATTATTCCCACAAAAGGCGAATTGTTCCTTACTGTTTGATTGTTATACACTTACCTTTTATACCCATGTTGGTTGTATTTCCACTGCAGTACATACAAAATATGAGTAATTATTTGTGACACTATTTCACTGCTAACTAAGAAAAGCAACAAACTAGATAGAAGTATGGTAACACTTGACCAGTTATACCTTCAGACAAATTATCAAAAGGTTAAATTAGGAATTTAAAGAAACACATTTTATAAGATATACTCCTCATGCAGTTACCTATTACTTCTGGAAAGCTATCGTCATCTGCTCCATGCATTATAACCCCACAAATGTTCGCTCATTCTGGCCCCTTAATTGTTATATGAGAAAACTCGATAAATTGACAGATGGATTGGAGACCAACTCATCTCAATTTTATTTGGTTTTTCAGCAATGGATTGTCAGTTTCGGGAAGCATTTCAGAATAATTGCAACTTTACGCGAAATGATGACAAGCAGAGCATCCATGGAACAAGTGTGGCAGAAATTTTTTAATTAAAACGGCACAAGGAGATGACATTCACTTCCCATTCGATAGACAGCGAGTCAAGAAAGCATCGTAGATGGTGTCGTTAAAAACGGTTTGATAGTCTCATCATATCGCAGGGGTGAATGAGCCCGGGCATTTATTCGCTCTGGTTCATGTCAGAGCTAGTTTATTCACCGTTGTGCTTAGCCTCCTTCAGCGGGAAAGCCTACAACTTTTTCTCCCTACCTCACCTCAATGTACTGCTTCGTTTCCTTCCATCATTCTCATACAGAGGAAGTATGATTTTGGACAATCGTACCGAATAGCTAATGTTCTTTCAAAACTATGAGAACTGAAGAATCTCCTGTTTTAAACAAATCGATTGGATTGTAACTTTTTCAGTCATCAAAAACGAAACTAGTGACTACATTTTAGGTGCGCACATTTGTCTGTGCCCTGTTTGTTTGCTTATAAAGGCCCATCGCTGGGACAGAAATTAACATAAGATTTGATAAGTTCCTTCCTGGTGAAATGAAATTGCTGTTTCCAGTTTTCCCCATGGTAAAACAAATTAGGGAAATATTTCAGAAGGAAGTGTGCTGTCCGCCGACAACAGTTGGAAATATAATCTGCTCATCACAGGACGAAAGTTGTTCATAGTCAGCGTCCTCTCCGTTACCGTGTGTCAAATGAAATCACGTCGATTAGTATAAAAATTTCTGGCCTAAGAAGGGTTTTGATCTCTTAACCAGCTACGCAAATTAGAAAGTTGAAAAAAAAACAAAGCAACCTATTAGTCAAACTATCAAAGCCATAAAAGATAAACGGGTTCCGACGTTAGTGAAACAAATCAGTACGCGTTGAAATCTCAATTACAAAGAGGTGGAAGTTAAATAGCGTTGATCTCCATATCCCTGTCTTGAAATACCAGTGTAAAAAATGTTCTTTCAGAGAGAGGATATGGGCTATTCATTTCACCTACCTGATTTTAAAATTGATTTTCTCGTATGTATTCTGCTGGAGACAGTTTGAACACGACGCTGCGATGAAGGTGCAAATGTTTGTCTAATTGAAAATCAGCTGCTCAGCAAACGATAAATTCAGATTCTTCTTTTTGGAATTGAGTTAAACAACCTAGTGTTGTCATCCGAACAGCAAAATAACGTTGCTGAAAACTGACACAAAATAAAGACCAACAGGGGGCAGTGATTCACTTTTGGAGGTTTTATTTTGAGTTTCGTGTTGAATAGTGTAATACCAACTAGGCCGCACGTATACGTATCCGTTGAAAGCATACAGATTCTAGATAAATTCCCAGCTGGATTGTGAAAATGGATGCAATAAGTAGGCTGCAGCTTCAGAACCAGCTTTAACCTTTGGACACAGGAATTCTGCTATCCAAAAAACAGGTTTTTTGTAAAAAATATAGTTTTGCTGAGGTCGCCTTCCTCCCGTGTAGCTTTCAAGCATATAGGTTTGCTACAGAAAGCTGGAACTCCATTTTTTTAATGAAGGAGTTGCGTGGAACACAGGAAGATAAAATATGTACACCTTTCTTTAGATCGAAGCAATCGATTGGTTTTGCTTTTATTTCAGAAATAGTTGTTTTCATGTACCCGAGTATACAGTTCACATCAGGGTGAATTCTGAAAGAACTACCCTTAAAATATCAGAGATAGTACTTTAAAATGGAATATTTATTCATGGTGCGAAACTTTCAGTGAAAAACTGTTTGTCTGGTGACTTTTCTGGTAATTTTAGCACGTCGACGGAGTAGTTATCCTGGAGATTCCGAAAAGCCCGGACGGGAAAAACACCGATCAATCACGGTCTGAGTTACATAAATAAACCGGATCGATTTTACAGAACCTTTTGGGGGAGGGTTGGTTGTGTAACTTTGTTTGTGCTCTATCCAAATAGTTTTGATTTGAAAGTCGATTCTTCAGAAAAAAGCAGCGGATTCACTACAGAGTAATTATCCACAGGACATCATTGGCACATTTGTACTGCGTGATGTAGTTTACAATGCAGCTCTAACGTCAGGAACATTTCCACGTTTTCTGATTAACCAGATAAATCATCAAAAGAGTGATTAACCCAAGATGTCATCGACGTTTAACGAAATAACCTTGGTATTTGCCCTTATTATTCTCTACACTGAAGTCGCCTAGATAAGTCCTGACCCATGATGGAAATACAGTGATGTACATACAAAACAACACAGTTCACCCTAGCTCAAAAGAGTGACCTTGTCTACCGGGCCGATATTTTCAGAACCTCAAAGGTCCTGACTTCGTAAAATACCGGATATGACAGCTATAAAACTGGCGCAGTTGAAATTGGCGGAAGTTTTGCTCCGTTGTGGACGTACGGCTGGTGATCTAGTCAGAAGTAATTCTTTTAAATCAAGTGTAAATCTACCATTTGTATCACAGATAGAAGTGAAAACAATGCAAACACTTAGAAAATACTATATTATGTAGTGACTGGAAAACACACTTGCTATTACGTTAGGACCATGGGAGGAAACAGTGCTGTGTTTTCAGGACGCATAACCTGAATATAAATATCAAGAGGGAGTTGGGGGGTGGGGGGTTGGCCTGTTAAGTACCCGTTATATTTTTGCAATAATGGAGGTGAGTACTGGAAAAAAGTATTCCGCTGCCTTATTAGACAGAATAGAGAGTTAATGTGTCAGAACCGAGATCGGTTCGGAGTGTATCGAAAAATCGATGCGCCATGTGAAATGTTATGGTAGAATTTTATTGCTCAATAACACAGCGTAGTCGAAATCGTTGGTAGGTTGTCGACTTTTCGATCACCACGGGTAACCTTTTTCAAGACTGGTTTTACAACCGAATGAAACTGGAATAATAGTTTAGAGCAGTTGGGTGTTAGTCACAGTGTGTTCGTGTGTTGGTCTGTGTGTCTGTGATGCAGTTTTAGTGTAAGGGGTGGGTGGGTGGGTTGAATCTCCGTCCATACTGTTTCCGTGTTAGTGGGGTCATTCGGTTGTAAAACCAGTCTTGAAAAAGGTTAACCATGGTGACCGAAACGTCGACAGCCTACCAACGATTTCGACTACGCTGTGTTATTGAGCAATAAAATTCTACCATAAAATTGTGAGTTGTCTGTAGTCAAATGCGTCAATCTTTTGTGCCAGAAATCGAGAGGAAGCTTTGCGTGAGTAATTACTAGACTGTTGCTAGTACTCATGTAAAACGCGGTTTTAGACAAAAAGTGATGGTCAGCAAATGAAAACATATCCAAACACGATTGGGGTTGCTATCGACACGGCAACAAAATACAAGTTGAAAGAAGATTGAATACTTACAACAGCATCTCTCACTAAACTCCTGCCAACTGTTGTAAATAACGGTGAAGTAAATTTAGCTAAATTGGTTTTCTACCCTGTTCAGACCGCTTTTAAAGGCGTCCAACGAAAGTGGTCCCTGGTTGCAATCACGAAAATATTTCCAGTGTCCTGCAAGTCCTTCAGTTACTGATTCAATTCATCAGTCTTCGTTTGTTTGGTAATGGGACCTGTGGGGCTCAGAAATATATAGAGTACAATGATAAATTCCTCAAGAAATTCAACCATTTGAAATTTTTGCTATGATCCAGTCTGGTGATATGCATTAGAATGTGTACTGGCATGTGATCAACCCTACCAGTGCAGCTTCAAAAGGCACCTTGAATCAATTGAAATTCATCGAAATCTCATGCTGTGGGCTTTCCGTTTCTCAAGTCAAACATTTTCGAGGGAGACTACTTTTCTGCGGGGTAATGAGCCAAATGAAGTCTCAAACAAGGTTGAATATCGTACGGCACTGAATACGCTTATTTATTTCTGAAAAATTCTATGATGAACTTTTTAAAATACCACGTGTTAGTTTTGCTCCGTGCAAGCCCCAAACCCATTCTGAATGAGAAATTATTTCCGGTTTGGGAGGAATTATTATCGGACAGTTATAATTTACCAAATACGATACAGTTTTATTTCAGTGACACTGTTTCGTTGATCTCTGCAAAAGTAATACTGTCCTTATTGTTCGTGAAAATGTTTCATGTAAGAGCGCATAGTCAGTTCGTGATAGGTTCCTCAGTGCACCAAGGGTTCATTGTTACATGAATTACCTAAGTGAGCTCTCTAAGCAACCATGTTCCGCTGACGCTCTTTAATTTATGACATGACCAAAGAAAAAATCACTAAACAAGCTGTTTGTTTGGCATAAACTGATCCAGAACTTATACATCCCAGGTGGATCCTCTAATCTGTGAAGTGAAATTTTTACTTGCTTGAAACCTCAATGTTTCCAACAGTTGTTGTTTTGAAACCATTAAAAACTAAGAACACGTGTGTCTATTCTGCTACCGAAAGACGTGCAAGATGGACGTTTTGTCATAGATCCAACGCATGAGTATGCTGCACAAAATCTCGAAAGGTCAGCTGTCCCGGTTTACTTTTTTATGACTCTGAGGGTTTGACCAAAATAAGGTATTCCATTCAGAAGATCCATGGAAAAACACCATTATATTATATAGATAAAACTCGAATGGCGAAAAAACTCGTTTTCGATAACCTCATACTCGTAGCTAATACAGTCACATGTATAGATTAGAAAAGCGTAAACCATGAACCATAATCACCACAGGGAAGCACTGAGAAATTTAAGGAATAACCATGACATGGTCATCTCGAAACCATACAAAGGATCCGGCTTGGTCCTTATGGATCATACAGATTATACCACTAAGATGAATAAAATGCCGAAGGATGCGAGAAAGTTCAAGAAACCAAAATGGGAAAAAGACAAAACTAGGACAGTAGACGAGCAACTAACCGAAGCTCTGATGTCACGAAAATAGCTCAAAGTTATCTCCCATACAACCCCAGAACAGTTCAGACTAACTGGCCCCAATATGCCCAGACTTTACAGGTTAACGAAAGTTCACAAGTCAAGAATATCATTGAGACCGATACTCGATATGAGCGCATCTCCGTATCATTCATTTGCCCGATGGCTCGAAGGTGTATCTGAAATGGTTCGCAGAGGGGTTGCCCTCTATAGCCTAAAATACACTTCCCAATTCAGAAAACTGATTAGTGGGCAACATGCCGAAGAACTAACTATGGCCTTTCCGAATGTGACATTTTACCTAACCAACCTGCCGCTTCTAGAAAGGATCAATTATTTGTGCCATTTCATCATAGAAAACGAAATGAATATCGATATTCCAGTAACCAGTCTGAAGGAACTACTGTGACGACGCACTTTCAATGTGCAGTTTATCTTCAATGGAGGAATATACCGTTAGACCGACGAAGTCGTTATGGAGTCACCCCAAGTACACTTATCTGCTGATATATATTTTTATATGAATAAGCTGGAAAATGGTAAACTTAGAGGTACGATAGAAAGTCTACGCATCTCAACCGAAATGTAAATTATACGTTTTTTATGGATGAAAGTCACACTCGGTTGGTGTCACTGGTGGAGTAGCCTAATCAGGTTCACAGTGCGACTGACTTCACGTGGAAGCAGAACGAAGGAACATCTCGCTCTTTCTAGATGTACTCCTTCTAAGAGGTGACGATGAGAAACTGCTCAGTCACGTATATTGCAAACCAACGTGGACAGGCCAGTACACCAATCTGCCAGCTTTGTACCTATTGGGCGTCAACGAAACCTGATTCGCTCCCTCGTAGCCCTTGTGCAAATAATTTGTTCGGGTGAGACGGTGAGTGAAGAATAAGGCATTTTAAAGCAAACTCTTCTGGATGACGCATACTTCAAGAGCTTCATTCAGAAGAACGTAGCAGAAAGATCAAAGAGACAGGTGTTAGCGACCGCTAAGAAGAAAGAGTTATGTATTCAGCTCCCTTCCAAAGGAGAAGACAAAACCGATGTACTAAAAAGCTGCTTGGAAAAGGCAATCACTCGCACCTTTCTCGCTGCTGCCCTATGCGCCCGCTTCACCAGTCGAACAGCGATCTCAAAGAACCTGAAGGACAAGTTACCTGTCCACACTTCACCCATGTTAATCTATTCGTTTGTCCGCTCATGTTCGGCAAGCCATATATGTAGGACGACTCGAAGTCTACCACAAAAGTTCAAAGAGCACAAATCAGCCTGGCTGAAGACCGGAAACAAAATCCTTAACCAGAGCCATTGTGGCGCACCTTGCGAACAGTGGACATCACGTGAAAGACGACACTTTCAAAACAGTCTACAGAGTCCCTACGAATGCACCAAAAGTAGCTGGAAAACAACATCTAGCAAAGGCAGAGGTTGTGGTGATCAGCTTACTCAATCCTTCAATTTGTTCACAAAAACGTTTCGTTAAAGCACTCAAACTGCCGTAGGAGCGATCTGAGAACGACCCTGGGACTCAGTGTAACCCGAAAGCTGAATATTTAGTTGAAATCGGAAAAGGATAATACCAAAAATTCAAGTTCATTGTTTCACTGGGTCTTTTCTCAGCGACAAAACAACCCCCCCCCATCTTCCCTAACTACTCAACATCCGTTTTGATGAATGCCCAATCACTTTTTACCACGTAGACACTGTTCATATTTTATGCATTCCTAACCTATAAAAGTAATTGTATTAGCCACGAGGATGGAGTTACCGAGAACGAGATTGTTCGTTATTCGTGTTTTCTATATATTGACGAGATCAATAACAACTGATTTCAAGTCGAAATCGTGTCCGTCAACCCGCGTTCTGGTAGCACGTGATAAAACCACAACAGCTTTGAAAATAACCTGCCGGGGAAATGTTAATGACTTACCGATCTCAATTTATTTTCCATTCGTGACAAGAGAAACTAGGGAAGCCTTTGTCTATTGCCGTCTCAACAACATTGTTGGTTATATGCGGTCTGTTGCACACTGGTATTCTTAATCCGGCTCTGAATAAGAAATGGCGTCTAAAAGGTTGTTTACGGAAAAGAATTATGGGGTGTAAGACAAAAATAGGTGATCAAACCGAAAAAGCAGACAATTTCGTTGCTCGTTTACCGTTTTGCATGGAAAAGAACACTATCGGAATGGGAAGTGTTTGATCGACTTTCAAGCACGCTAATTAGAACAAATCTCTCTTCCCTATACTTTACTCCTGAACGGGTAGGGCTTGTTCATACCCAGATTTTACGGTATTGTATCTCTTATGGTCAGCCAGAAATGCTATCCCGCGTAGGCTTGCTCTGTGAACTTTGTTTTATTTCTCCGCACAGATATCCGATTCATATTTGTCTGCAAGCACAAAGTAGGATTGTTCCCAAGTACTTCACATTTTCAATATTCTGTCCTCGAAAAGTTTGCTCTTTCGGAGAAAATGGTATAAGCATGCCGTAGACATCTGAACCCTGTTTCGTTCGAAAAATATACTTTACCCTGGAACGAACGTTCATCAGAGGATGTCAATTTGATTTTATTCCGAAGCCATCTGTTTGATGTGAGTAGTACCCATGGTACAAATCCCAGAGTACGAACCAGAAAGCGTGAGAGTCAAACAACGTACTCTTTCTATACTTTGAAGATATCTGGCCGACGGACACGGAAGCACATCGTTCTCAACTGACTACCAATATTTTAATCACAAGCAGTACCGGGCCACGTGCTCCTGTGGTTCAGTCTTGTTTGCGTAAGAATGTAAACGGAATGCGCACTTTCCCGATAGGTTGAATTTCACAGTGTTTGTGGGTGTTCGCTGTTTTTGTTATTTCATTGTCTGCGCAAATATAGAAATCGTCTGGTTTGCTGACTCTAGAATGCACAAAGTGCAACCGTACTTGTGAGAAATAATCCGTGACCAGATCTAAACCACAGTTCTAGGGATTGGCCCCGAGTTTTGTTGATGGTGACTGCAAACGCCATTCGAATTGAGAAATGCAATTTCTTAAGTTGAAATGGCACATCCCTTGGAATCATAGAAACGCAAGGAATGAGAATACCTTCGCCTTTGAAATGTGCTGTCGAAATCGTTGATTCTATGACGCTGCTCATTAGTTTTTGCCGCAAGACACGTGCAGTCGCAAAGCTTTGGCTGGTTGATATTTTTCAACATGATAAACGGCACCCCGATTTTCAATTGCCGTACTTGGGGTGGCATCCCTGGCAATAATCGAGCCGGTTCAGAAGCCCTTTTTTGATAACTAACCGCTTCATTTGATACCTCAACAGTGTCAAGCACTTGTGTGTGACTGACTCACTTTGAGTGATAAACTGAATAATATTGTTAGGTTCGCAGAAGTCTTCGTTCATGACCTTAAGCACAGTTTTTTCATTCGACCAATCATGATTCTTATAATCGTTTTGAATACTTGGATATACTTTTGCAACAAATTCTTCTTTTTATACCGCTAAATTTGTCCTGAGGTCAGTTCAATCGGCACCTTGCAGTCCCTAATTTCCAACAGCTGATATGGGAATGTCTCAACTGATCGACAGTTTTGCAGCTAGGCAAGCATTTTTGTAGTAAATTTTAACGTGTTTAATTGTCTCCACAGAGTAGAATATTTCAGGCAAGCATTTATTTTGTCCGCTGGAGTCAATCGAGGAATGGCAGGTAGTGTGTGCTGAAACCTTCTGCAAGCCATATTGCTGCGTTCGCAAATGGTCTCCTGCTCCCACGCAAATCTTGCAGTGATTGATCAAGGGCCTCTAGGGACGTTTGGTGAGCAATTATGCATCCATCCTAGACAGTAAGTTTGCACTTCTGCAATACTTTCCATGCCGGATGCTTTGAAAAAGTTGCACTTAGGAGTTTCCATGGATTGCCTTTCAAAGAAGAACGAGCAGTTCTTTCACCCGAAAGTAATGTTACCGCAATTCCGGACGACGCACGAGATACGGCTGTGACATATTGGGACTGAATTACTGTCAGAAACAATTTATTCACAGAAAGTATTGTTGGCACGAGGAACCTGCGTCTTATGTAATGGAAAATCCACTTGCATTCTTCACATTGAAAAGTCGGACATTGCAAGCCGGAAACGAACAGGCTACCCTCCGCATACCGTGCAGATGTTCTACCAGCTGATCTATCGCGGTACGGACAGTCGGCTGTGAATAACGCAAGTGAATAATCAGTGATGCGCGAACCACTATTCCAATGATACACAGCAACTATTCCGGTTTTAATCATTGGGCTAGCCTCGTCGGTCACTTCCCCATGGGACGAACAGCACATAGATGAACGTGATCTATCGGACATTGAAATATATTCAGAGAATTTATAGTTGGCACGAGGAGCATGAATCGTATGTAATTGAAAATCCACTTGCGTTTTTGGCTCAGGCTCCTCGTGCCAACTATAAATTCTCTGAATATATTTCAATGTCCGATGGATCGCGTTCATCTATGCGCTGTTCGTCCCATGGGGAAGTGACCGACGAGGCTAGCCCAATGATTAAAACCGGAATAGTTGCTGTGTATCATTGGAATAGTGGTTCGCGCATCACTGATTATTCACTTGCGTTATTCACAGCCGACTGTCCGTACCGCGATAGATCAGCTGGTAGAACATCTGCACGGTATGCGGAGGGTAGCCTGTTCGTTTCCGGCTTGCAAATGTCCGACTTTTCGACGTGAAAAATGCAAGTGGATTTTCCAGAAACAATTTAATTAGTAACTTCTTACAAGTTACTTCCAGTGTATCTAAGATTTGTTCTACCCCGTTATTGGCAATTTTCTTTATTTGATCGTAAATGCTACTTAGCCCAAGCGTTAGCTTAGGAATATTTGAGCTCACACGCGACGAAAAATCAAAGGTGTTGTAAAATTGTTCACGACGCAATTCTACATCGAACGAAACAGCAGCACATCGATTTGGGGATGTCTTTCCTAACTGATTGGGAACTCTGTCCACGAATTCTAAGCGCCATTCTTCAATCATTATCAACGCTTCGTTAACAAAAAATTCACTTTAACGATGCCAAGGGAAACAATGAAATGGAACCGTAATTTCGAAACTTGGAGAACGCAAACAGGTCATAAATCGGAAACTTTCGTGTAGCGTATGATGCTTTTACATCCAACAGATGGCACTGTTTTTCAAAAATATATCTTTTTGCCTGTCACGGATGTACCATCTATATAGCAGTAGACCCACGGTCAATAGACTGTTAGTCGGAATACGGTACTTCAATGGATAAGCGTTAATAAATAAACAAAAAGTTTGAAACCAAGTATCTCCAATTCTCTGAGTGAGTGTGGACCAAACCGTGTGCATAGAAGTTTGTGTGAATCGTGAACAGATGAGCTTACACCGGAATGCTCGAAGCTGATTGGTTGATATGGTCATAGCTTAAGGTCTTCTGCTCTGCGTGTCTGTGCTTGGGCTTATGTGAGTGCAGTCGTAGATGCCAGGTGGCCCCGCAGTAGGTTCTTTTCGAGAGAACAAACTTGCATACCCATGAGGGTGCGTGTGTGCGCAGGTCAGCACCTAGGTAAATCTATCAGTAGGATGAATCAGTGGGTGCCTGTAGATGTGAGCGTGCGTGCATCAATGGTCACGGTACCGAAACCGACGGTCATGCGTGTGCGCGTGACACACGTGAGGAGGACACAGTATGGGAGCAGTGTCACGTGCGAATGGATGTCTGTGGGA
The DNA here is from genome assembly GCA_948099385.1 of Fasciola hepatica. Classification (NCBI taxonomy): domain Eukaryota; kingdom Metazoa; phylum Platyhelminthes; class Trematoda; order Plagiorchiida; family Fasciolidae; genus Fasciola; species Fasciola hepatica. The sequence goes on along the minus strand of CANUEZ040000043.1, from coordinate 29,513,911 downwards.
AAGCTTACCCCGATCCAGTCATGGCTGAGTGTGGATGCACGCGGGCGCGCACGCATGCACCCTCGTTGTGACAAAACCAGATGAGGAAGCTGGACCGGGTAAAGTCGTTGTCGGAGCTTTGTCGATAGCAGACAACTACGGAACACAACAGATACATAACAAGGCTCGTATTCGGATGCACCGTTGCGTCAAAATTTCAAAGCAACCGGTGAAGAACTTTCGGAGATCTTATATTTGGAACCAACGAGCATTTACATTTTCATTTATACAGATAGTGAAATTGGAATTAATAGAAAACTACGGATAAATTAGAGCCACAGCAAGAATAAAAGCAGATGGAATAAATCAGTTAGGGAAGCTTTTCCTTCATACAAATATTTTTAGAAAAGCGAGAAATATAGTAAACACTTTCCATGCAAGAGGTTACATGAGTAATCATGTTTTAGGCATGATGTTCTTTACCACCGTGTCATGCTTACGATTTGCTGCCTAGAAAAGAATTGCTATATACTGTGAGTCAGCTTTAATAGCTATGATGTCAGCGTACGAGATTGACGATCAAGAGATGTATGTTCACGCCGGTGTTAGACTCAAGTGAGTATGCTTATGAGTCCACGAAGTCCTGTTTTTAGTGATACAGAAACTAATGGCATTTCCTGAGGAATATTCCACTGGTTAGTAGAAGTGCAACACACCATCTTAGTTTGGATGAGTCTTCACATATACCAGATAACCTAAGCGAATTAATACGCCTCAGAGAGTGCCTTTTCAAAATCTGAGGGGAACAGGATTTGAAAAATTCCTATGTTGTAAAAGTACACTAGTCCTGCGAAACGCAATAGGAAGGATGTCACTTACGTGACTGACCATGTTCGTACAGTAAGTTTTGTTCTTTTTCATTTAACTGAAACAATGAGATAGTTTCCTATATTACTTCATTTCTCTGAGATGCGGATTTAAAAGTGATGAGCCATTGTAATTTCAAAGTGTGATTAATATTTGGCTCCTGTTGTAGGCACTGATCGGGATGAGCTGTGGCGAAAAAAGTGCCTTGCAGAGTCCCTCTACCTGCGCTTTGTTAATTAAAGAATCAGTGGGTGATGCTTTCTAAACAACTCTCCACTGATAGACCTTATTTTACGCCGGATTTTTAACAATGTCGAAACATTTTAGTTACATTTTGGATCGGAGAATTACGCTGTAGAAGCAGTTTCAACTCTCCCAATCTGATTGTTATTAGAACTGAAGCATTCTGTAACACCAAAAACCCCATTAGCCTTTACGATGCAACTCTCTCAGAAACTGCCTTTTGTGCACAAAATAATAAGAGCCTGTTAGACCACGAAATTAGTCAAAGATGTCCACTCTACCTAAAAAAGTATAACTACACGTTATACACTAAAATATCACGAATATTCATATTTCCTGGGGTCTATTGTTTAAAACACCTTTTTAAATTCGATATATTACATTATGAACTGTACTGAAATCTGAGTCGTAGAACATGAAATTAAAAGCAAAGGATAAGGCTTCCGAATATGCTATTCATAGCAGTTTTATCGAGATTTCCTATTTGTCGTGGGAGACGAACTATCTCATATAGCTACATGTAAACCAGCATAAAGTGTCCGGCTGGTAACCGATCGGAAACCTGGAAGCATAGTGGTTAAATTTCCAGGTACTTTGTCCCCAGGGGAAAAGGGTTTGATTGACTTCGGAAAGATTAAGGTTTTAAAAATATTAGAAAGCGTTTCCCCACTCTGCTGTCTGTACGCTGATCAATGATAACATATGAATCTACAGGCCAACTGTTTCGCTTTCTTCTTGGAAATCATCCACTTTGTAGTTGACCCGAATCCTTAACCTGTAGGTTACTGTAAAATTGTACGTGGTTGATCACGCTGGTTGTAGTGCTGACGTGGGATAAGCCTGTATGAAGTAGCGATGAATAATAGCGAAAACGGGACGCAAGGTTTAGACTATCCATCGATATCCTGGACACCGAATTCCGAATTCATAATTTATCCCATATGTTCTTCTGGCTATTTCTTAGTGATGACAATTTCTTTTCTCTTTTGATAATCAAAGCAACTACTTTCAAAAATTTCCTTAGTTGTGTGGCTAAGCATTCTAAAATTGCGTCATAGGAAAGGTTTTATCAACGCGTGGCATTTCTAAGCACTTCACTTTTTAACTGAGCGACATGACAAGTTCAATTTTTCAAATGATCAGGGTAAGTTTATCCCGGTTTTCTGTAAAGTGAAACAAAATTAAACTGAAATTATGAACTTCGCGTGCGTAGACATTGTGTGCTAATATAGCGTTTCACTATGCAACTATCCGGGCTTGCGTAAAAGGAGAGATTAGATAAATTGATTTTTTTGCTGGACCGAAGTGAGTGGGTTGTTGACAATGAAATAATAGCCGCACATCGGAGCTCAGATCGGGATGCCCGCAGAAGGGTGAGGTAATTCGGACTAACTCGCGAGCGGAAAGTCGTCCCTAATAATTCACAACAAAGAAATGATCTCTCCTCTTTTGTACAGAAAACATACCGAACGTTTTACAGGTTTGTCACACACTTTTGCATAAAAATGTACTTCACTTCAAGTTTACGCACGAAACAAGTTTGACTCGCCGAAAGATAAAGCTGGATACGATGTTTACAAGTCCTCAAACACAAAATTAGTACCAATCTGTATTTAGATCATTTCATAAGAAAAATTGATTTGAAGGAAATTAGGTGCATTTAAAGTAAATAGGATTACTATTCTGTCCAGTTTCTATTAGTGTGCCATTGCTGGAAAATAATGAAAAACGGCGAGGCAAGTTATCCGTTTCCAATTCAGTTAGTTGTTGCCGTAAAATCATGAGAGCAAAGTGTTTGAGCTGTTCGGTCCATCTCGTTTCTGAAACAAAAATTGCAAAGTGTTCTTCAAATTGCTCAGCAAACCTGATGACCCGTTGGATTGATGTCACAACTCAGCAAAGAGAAAAGCATCCACATAAAACATGGACCGTAGTGAACTTTTTTACCAATTAGACAAAACACCGTAATCAACGAATAGCTCGTTAACTTCCATAGCAAATAAGTCATACTTACAGGAAAATCAGTTTGTCTCAACAGTAAGTATTTCAACTATATGATGAACAACACATTTTGCACTGCTATCTCCGCGACACTTTCGAAGTTGGGGGTTTGTGGTTCTGATTTTCTTTTTTTCTATAGCTTACGCGTACGAGTCGGCTAGTATTTTTTATCGAGAAGAGTAATTCTCTTGTCGATGACAGTGAAATCAATATTTCAGCTGTTATCAAATGAACCAAGGTTTTGGCGTACTCAGTGTCGTTATGAAGACCGTCATTTCTGAACATTTCAGGATTCTCATTGAATTTTGAGAGCAAGCGTCAGTCTAATTTCAATCATGACTGAGTTCATCTGTTGTTCTTACGGCATTCATTAAGCTCCTAGTAAGTTACCCTGATACATGAAATGCAAATATTTTATCTCCATTACCCATGAACTTTGTTGTGAAAGTCACCATTGACTGAACTAAATGAACGTCGATGAAACACGTCCTAACTCCATGTCAAGTTTTAGAACCCAACCACTCAGTATCGTAAAGATTTTACCAATTAAAATAAGTGAACCACCTAGACGAATAATGGGCCCCAATACAAATAGTATTGTTTGCTGTCATTAAGCAAGAACAAAATATATCCGAAGTGAAATCATCTGCAGCGCGGTTGACATGCAGCTCCACCTCACTCCGAAAAGATTCTTTCGGCTTTTCTTAGGGCTGAATGCACCTCCGTAAGTTGGAATCACCCAACGCAGTCTGGCCTCTGGGATGATTTATATTTTGGCAAAAATAAAAGGTCAGTTACTCAGACAAATCAAGCTCTTGTGCATCGCTTTTTCTGGCATATTCAGTAGATGCCTACCCAGATTCACAGTGTTCAAATGTTAACATTTAAGCAAAGGTTAATGTAAGTGTTTTATTTTTTTTCCAAAGTGTCAACAGTGTAATTTTGGTGCACCACTAGTATTAAAAGAGTAATGGCTGTCTCCTAATATGTTAAATTTGATAAAAAGGACAGCAACTTACCTATTACAACCATGGTCTACAATGTCTGATCCTTTTTTTGTCTGTTGGTTCCCTCTTAGTCGGGAAAAAAAACATTTGGATCAGTCACGTGGACCGTCGTCTGAGAATACGTTTAGACGTTTGGTTTACAAGTAGTTCTTGGGCAAGGTATAATTGCGGCAGAACTACAAAACGGTTGGCCAGTCATAAATACAATCCGAAATTTACAATTCAATGCATGAGACCTACGGGTAATACCAATTCCATCTGGGAAGCAAATACAAGTGACGTTTAAATAATATTTCAAAACTGTCTGACTAGCAAAACAGCGATATTGGAAAGGGTAATCTTTTTTGTTTTGCTTTCCAATGGAAAACGACTGAAAAGCACTGGTAATGAAAATATAAATTGGTGTATTTTTATTCTCACCTATAGGAGATCAGAAAATCATTACGGAAATTAAACCGGCTCAAACATTGTAACTAATCTGTTAGTATGGATAGGCGAGGTCTCATTTGTTGGAATTTTGCAATGATCTCTTGGTCTAGTTTGTGATGACTTCACTTGGGATTAGTCATCCGCATGTGCGGATTTGTATAATTATTGTAAACTGGGTTGGATTGAATTAGATGGTGCTTTTAAGGAACTGTCTTAGTCGAAGACAGATAACATTTTGCTCAGGAATAAATGTGGATTCCAAGTAATCCCGCAATTTTCACCTACAACCGTTGGACAAGCACAGAAAGGCAGTAAAAGCTAAGGCGAGATTTAAAACCTTCAATTCCGCAACACGGTAGTTTTCAAATAATTGCTTTTCGATCGGTTTGCAGGCTACGGGAGAGGCTCTACAAAGAGGCCCATTAGAATAGTTACCGATGGATACCAACCATGGATAGAGGCCCAGTTTTAGTTAAATTGTCCCCTTGATACGATTTACTTCTTCTGGTTCAGTCTACCTAGGTGACATAACGAAGGATTCCTTAGTCCCCGGTCAAAGCTGCGTGGTAGCATTTGGAGCTCTTGAACCGAAAGCTTCTAGGCTCCGGGGACAGTGGCCAATTTCCTTATTCCAAATGCCCCGGTAGTAGCTCGAGTACGCAAGTGAACACCCTTTCGCGTGTTGGGGGTCAATTCATTGACCTACGAGTACTAATGCTATTCGTTTGACGAAAGTATCCTGGATGCATACTGCTGCTAGGCATCGCAGAACGCATCATTCGTGAGTGCAAACCGTTTTTGTCAGAAGGAGTTCAATACGAACTTTGCTAAGCAGTTTACGTAAACAGAAAAATAGTTCATTAGAAGCGTGTGCTTACTGGTAGATCGTATAGCGCCAACATCTCCTTAACATTTGTGTGCTCCAGTGGTGCGACAACCGAGAAAGAAACTACTTCGTCCATCACACTGAAACCCTATTATTCGAAGCTATGTGTCAGTCAAAATCGAGCTGTTGTTTACTCTGGGGAACTACAAAACGACGTTCTTGAGCATCCGCCAACCAAGACAATCCTCTTTTGCAGGGTGAAACTCACTTTCAGCAAATTTCTGCTTTATTTTTAGGTCTGTACTGACGTCTTCTTCCCAGAAAAATGATGACATCAGAGTAGGAACGCTACAACTCCAACCGAAGGGAAGCTTGTTTATGAAAGTGACAACTTTAGGCGGGATCTTTGGGTCTGGCGATATTGTTTCATTTTGATCACAATATATGTCACATAACCATACACGTATTCTCTGATTTACTGTTTTCATTCACCTTGGCAACCATAATGACCCATGTGTCATTGAAGTAAGGCCCAACTCGGAAAAAAATATTCCTGTAAATTACGGAAACTCTTCAAGACCGAGAATCCCTCTTCGGATGTAACCTCCTTTGTACACGGTAAGTTATAACTGAAGAACATTTCGAAAATCTGTAGTTCACACCAGAAAACACCGTGCAGGCTGGAAGGTAACTCTTCACCGTACAACTATTCTTATCATCGGTAATAAAGTTTGTTTCTACAGGGCAATGTTTCGATGCTTTCAAATCTTGCTGGGACCAGAGAATAACCTCAACTCGGAGCAATGGCTGTACAAGAAACCCAGCTCCACGGTGGTACAGATGACGAAGTAATGGCACTTGATGCTTCGACTGGATGTCATCGTAAGTCACACGCAGGCGAGGTGGATGAGTTATCATGTCATTCAGCAAAGCAGTAAGATCATCTGTTGCTATAATTCTTGAAGACAGTTCGTCTCATAAACCTAATTTTTCTTCCCCACCGAACCGCACCGGACCGAATGGACTCAGCTCTTGAGTGCTCAAGTAGTTTTCGGTTACCCTCAGCCCCATCCTTTCAGATAACTGTAAACACTATCTAAGAGGAAGAAAGAATACAGACTGTTGAAGGATATTGGCTCTTTGAAATTCCATCCCATTGTATGTACCTCAGTCTCTCAAAGGAATAATATTCCAAAGATGGACAGATAATTACAGTGTTTGAGATCCTGATCAGTTTGCTTGCCAGTGATCAAACTTCGCTGTCGACGCTTTCGCTCTTTTGACTCAATACCTTCTTCCCGCACTGGATAAGAACAGTAAACTGGTAGGAAGGAGTTTGTTGGGAGGCAGCACTGCATTTATCTGTGTCGACAGGAATAGGCTGCTATCTTTTCTCTCCCTTTGTGACACTGAGCCTTCCCTTGTTTTGTTGCTGACAGAATATTTTCACAACAGTCAGCAGTACACGCGTTACAACGGCAATACTTCTCTTGTAGTTACCAGCCGTGGTGTCCCCGGATGTGCTTAACTGCCCCTATTTTTATTTTCTGCATACATCTTTCATATTCATGTATATAATCATGCTGTCCTTATAAAATATGTGCGTGACGTCATAGTTGGCACGCAGTACGCTTGAGATTCCACTTTTTCTACTCTCCGAAAGTGACATCACTCAAATTTCAATTTGGTCTAATGCTCATAACTTAGGCCCTAAACCAGTTAGGTGAGGCTTTTGAACAGTGGTATGCATGCCAATTTTCAAAACGAATGCAATTACGTTTCAATAAATGGGGAACATCTGAATCCCCTTGACACCGTGAAATAACTTGGAGTGGTAATCGGCCGTAACTTTGCATAAACCAAGCATTTTAGTTTTTTGTGAAGATTATACATTCGTCTTTCTGCTTCATGTCTTGAATTCTGTTCCATACCCGACCATCTTATTAAACGCTTTGTATTATCACGTGTACTACCTCACTGGCTGTAAACCTTACTTGTCATCTTTACTGGCTTGTTGTTGAAAGACTTCAAGAACATTGCGGGATCACTGCCAGATCATCTTCCAGTGGTGCACCCCGACGACATTTCACTCCTTTTCCAACATCCCAACATAGTAAAGGTCCCCAAAAGCTATCTGCCAAGATTCTCACTGATTCTAATCACCTCTTTCACAAAGACCTCCTAAAATGTGTTAGAATTTCCCCAGCACGTGCCTAACACCAGCACCTTTATGCAAAAACTTGGAAGCACAGCAGTTCCACTAATCCCGAACCATCAAGGTTTTGCGTAATCCAGTTTCTGTAACATCACAGCTAATAAGGCATCTGGAATAACGCGGGCGCTTGATAATCATTACCCCAGTACTTCAGTCTTCTTTTTATTCATTATATCGCTTACTCTTTTCATGATGAGTACTAGGTTATGCGAAAGGTGACTATTCTACCCTTGAGGAGTATTAAGCATTCGTTTGACTTGAATCGACTTAAGTTATACTTTCAAGTGAAGGAGACGTCATTTGAATCTGGCTATCCTATTCAGTACTGTTTATCTTTACAAACTTGTTTCGATCCAATTTGTCCTTCTTGGGAAGGAAAATACATTAACCAGCTCTTCTGAAAAGGATCCTTACAGTGGTGTGTTGCAAGTGAGGGTCTTCCCTGTACTCTGAATAAAGATGACGGTAACAAAATATGGTCTACTATACTTTGGCCGATTCCGTCACTCTGTAAACAATATATGACCTGTCACGACTCCTCAACGAGGCCCACTATAAATAAAACAGCTCGTCCCTGAAAAGCGTGAAAACAGTTTCAACCACGACGTAGATGTCGGCGTCTTCCAAACGACCTCATAACCACTGATCAAAAAATACCTCAGCATGATCTGGTGCATGTAGTCCACTCCAAGCAACCTAAGTGGCTGTCACCGTTCAAGGCCAGTGAGGGAAGGGTGCTATATCATGTATTGTAGATGTTGAACAAACCGTTGAGAGCCATCCCGGATAGCCTTGTGGTTGAGGTGTTCGATTCACAATCGTTCACCCCAGGTTCGAGTTCCCGTGTGGGCTCGGTAGAAGTGTTCAATGCTGATGATTCCGAAGAAGGATGAAACAGCTGTACAATGCTTCCATCGTTTTCAATGGTGAGTTCAGCGTTGAAGCTGCATGAAGAAGCAGATTATACAGATCTTAACTCCTACTACTCAATTGCTAAGTGATTAAATTAAAACATGAAAAGTTCATGTTATTCAAATGTGCGAATTGGCATGTATTAACGAGTCTATTTTTCCCGAAGCACCAACTTTCTGTGTTGAAAAGAAATCGAATATTCAAATCAAGCTTGTCACTTTTGCGTCAAATGCTCAATCAGCGGGATACGGTGTGTTAAGACATTGTAGTTAGAACAAACGTATATATCATCTCGTGTTCTAGATCAATTAACCTTAGAACAAAAGCAATAATATGAGGAATACGTTCGATCAGTTATGCAAAAGCAAATGAATCGGAAACGTCAAATGTTGTCGAGAGGGACAGGTGGGCCGAAACCAGCGAGTGAGTTCCCTCCGAACCGTGAAAGCCTTTCACACAATTTATCTGAATTCGGTCTTGACAGAACATTGCTTGAGATGTTATCCTTGGGACCAAAAGTCTGCTGCCCAAGATACCGGAATAAACAACTAGATTTGGAGGTGGAATTTGAGAATCTTTAGGCTCGGTTGTCTAACGTACTTTCATAGCCCCAACGGGAACTAAAAAATCTCAAACCTACCTTAGTGAATAAATGTTGTCCATTTCATACAGCCATCGACAAGTGGGCTAATAAGGATAGAGCATATAAATCGTCCGAGAGAATTGAACAAGAATGATGACATCATTATATCGAGACCAGACAAGGGTACATGTTTAGCACTAATCAATAATTCGGGCTACATTACAAAAATGGAAACCATTTCCATCCAGATTCGCGAAAAAGGCAACACAGCAGGATAAAAGACAACGAATAGAGAAGTCTCTGCCCAACATTTTACATCTCAAACAAAATGACATAATAGACTCATCTACTTTCGAAGGCATAGGGCCTACGGGAACCCTCATTCCCGGATTGTACGGACTACTAAAAATGCATAAAAATGCAATCCATTTAAGACCTATCTTCGGCAGACTCAGTTCGATGGACAGATGAGGAACTGCATTCCGTATATCGAGGCACCGAAACAGTACCGGTGAGAGAAATACACGGAAAGCAAACGAAAGCAACGGTGAAGCAGAAAGTGAACCGCGAGAGTGTACATTTGAAGACAAACCGGAAGTGAAGGTGATCCAAAAAGAAGATCGACGGAAACCTCGGAAAATTCAGTTCAATCAAAAGTACGCAACCGAACGAAACGATGAGGTCAAAACCAAGCGTCGGAGAAGATCGTAGAGAAAATAGATCCAAAATGGTGTCCAGAAAAAGGTCATTTTCTCAGCACGATCGAGGTCAATACAGATCAGTAATATGCAGCAGTTGTTTATGCAGACGCTATGTAGAAGACACCTAACGTGTGATCATTTCCTCAGATCGGATAGGTCAACAGTTAGATTCGTTTAACTCAGCTCATGACAACTTTTAGTTCACAAAGAAAACAGAATCAAACAACGCAATAAACTTCGTAGCGAACAAAACAGCTGAATTTGAGACTCTAGTTGAAGATCCAATCGACTCACCAATCCTTATCTAGGATTCGTCTTTCTCATTAGGGTTTTGCACCACATCTGCTCGCTAGTGGAACCGCACATCGGACATTGACATTGCACGACCGCCGAATGGCACGTGCATTGATTTTTCCCCCATGACCTTTGACCCGTATTTTCTAGACCTTTCGCTTACTTGACAGCTTGAACCTCAAGCAATCCGGCTAGTGGCGTCCGACTTTTCGATGTGAAGAATGCAAGCGGGTTTTCCAAAAACATACTATTCCGGCACCTCGTGCCAATAATAAATTCTCTGAATCCTGAATTTGTTTGCAGTTGGCCGACTCTAATTCACGGAGAGGTTACAGTTGAGGTTTGTACAATTTTTTGTGCCATGTTTAAGATTGCTACTTAAAAAACTGTTTTGCAAACCCCTGATGGATGCTTGGAGTATTTTGGATTGTGTTACTACTAAAAGTGCGTCATATGCTTCTTGGACTTTCGGATGGGTCGTCTTGAGGGTGGTTCACTCGGTCGGTGGAAAAAAGTACATCGGCCGCGCGACCAGGGTTTCATCTGAACGTACTCTCGAACACCACCCTAGATGGTTGTATGCTGGAACAATTCGATCGTTCACTAGCGCGGTCGTTTCACACCTAGATCAGTCCAATCAAACAGTAAACCTGTCCGAAGTTTTCCATGCCCTGTATAAGATCAGGGGTCGACAATCAAAACAAGCAAAATGTCGCATCCTGGCCACAGCTGTGGCTGTCGGCATCTGCCTCCAAAAACCCACTCAGTATGCTTTTAAGCTTCCCTGATCCACCCCCCATCCTACAATAGGCCAGATGGAAGCTGACGACACGTGAGGAACAATCCATATCCGGTCTTGATTTTCCAGTCCTAAAACAAGTTTTGTTTATTCATTTATTACTTTACCAGTGCACCTGTGACGATAAATCTTGGCGGGCTTTGAATATACCACCGCTGTTTATAGTTTGTATTTAGGCCAGTTTTTCGGCATCCAAACAACTGGACTGATACAATAATGAGAAACAAATACATAAGTTCGACTCATTAGCAAGATTATGTTCGGCCCTACTTATTAGAAAGAACCATAATTAGAATGGGTTCAGTGCTTTCTATTGCGATACTCAGCATCTCATAAATCACAGAATACCCTTCTAGGGAACCTTGTTTACGCCATGTACGTGGGTCATGCCTGTGAGCGACCTTGAAATTTCCGAAGCCTCAGGTTGGAATTCGAAGTTCAGTTTCTGGAACGCACGGAGTATTCTGCGTAAGCTACGATCCCGACACCGACATTGACATACATTTTACCAGTCTGGCTGAAGCAAAACATGAATAAACATCCGATTCACGCCATCTGTGTTCGCCCTGCTTTGAAATGCTTTGAAAATTACTGTATAAGTGATTCATGTTCTGAGAAAGCTATAATCATCCTCAATGCAAAAAGCTACATAGAATCGTTTTAGACTGCAGAATAAGCCCATTATAGTACTCAGAACATGAGTTGTAGGCGAACATATCTTTTCGGTGATTTCATTCTCAAGCAATTACAATCACATTTATATGAAAACGAATTATTAAGAAGAAACGGAAAAAGTCTCACTAAGTCAGTGTGGATAATTAGGGTGAGGAAGGATGGTTAGGTGTACATCAAGAAACGGTAGGCAATTTTCTTCTTCCATCTCTGTGGTGAACCTGATTGCGGAATGCGTAGTGTTAAATTCGCGTGATATATCATCTAAGTTGGTTTGCGCATCAGCTATGCAAAATATATCATCCACATATAGGTAGTAGTGGTCCAATCGACTTATTGTTCTGCGTAATGCTTGAGTCTCCAGTTTTGCCATGAAAATGTCAGTAAGAAGTGGTCCTAGAGGTGACCCCATAGCAACTCCATACTTCTGGCGATAATAAGTGTTGTTGAACACGAACTGTACATTCAAAGTGCATTGAAGAATTAGTTCTCTTAGATTGGCCGTTGGAATTCCTACGGATATTGCTTCTTCATCAACAAATGAACAAATAAAGTCTACTGTTTCAATCAAAGGTACGTTAGTGAACAAAGAAACCACATCTAAAGAGAACATTTGTTTTCCTGACATGTTCACATCTTTAATAACTTCAATAAAGTGAAACGTGTCACGGAGTGTATGCTTTGCAAGTTTCTGTCCTACGGGTTCTAAAAGACTAACTATCCATCGGGCTATCGTGTGGTATGCAGAATTTGCCATGGAAACGATGGGGCATAGGGGTAGTCCAGGTTTATGAACTTTTGGAAGGCCATATAGTCGAGGTACGGTGGAGCCTACGGGTTTAAGGCTTTCAAATAGGCTAGGTGAAATGTGGCCTTGGTCTCTGAGGCGTTTCAATGTGTTGGTAATTCCATTTTCCGCCTTCTCTGTTTGGTCTTTTTGTGATGCATCACGAGTGAACTTAGACTGATCACACAAAAGATCTAACACCTTTGTCACGTATGAGGCCCGGTCCATCACAACAATACCGGCTCCCTTGTCAGGTCTGCTTATGAGAATTTGAGGGTTTCGTTGTAGATCCCTAAGTGCGTCAATATGTTTTCTCGTTAGAGGACCTTGATTACGGACTTGATATCGCCGATACTGGTAACATGCCTTGATTAATGACGACTTGAAACGTTCTAAATCCTCTGCCGACCATGGTTTGAGGTCAACAGTTTGTCCTATTAAGTTCTCGAAAGGTATTTCAAAGTCGACCTGGCTTTCTTTTTGACGTGGGCAACAAAACTTCGAACCGAGAGATAAGGCTTTGATCAGAACACGATCAATTTGCAAACCGGAGAAGTTTTGCACATACCGTTCGGGTTCATTTGGGAACTAAGCTTGAATTATCAGTTGACTCAGTGTGCTCTTCAATGACGACAATTTCTTTTCATAGCGGTTGTTTATAATCTTATGAAAGTATTCCAGGAACTGGCGTCTGTCATTCTCTTCTAGTATTTCCGTGTGCGGTTGGCATTGGGAAACATTCTTTTCTAACACAATCATCCAAGGTTTAAAAGTATCCAGTTGATTCATAGCATGACGTTTTAATGTCTTACTGTTAGGATAAATCCGGCATCGACGCAAATGTTTCCAGTACTTGGTGGGATATTGGTTGCTAGAAACACATTCCTCGATGAAATCAACGGCAAAGTTAGCCTCACAAAGTCCGGTGGAAAACTTCAGAAACCGATTTAGTTCCCGTATCACCGTGGGCGAATAGGATTGTTTTAGAACCTGTAGGACAGAAACTTGCAAAGCATACACTCCGTGACACGTTCCACTTTATTGAAGTTATTAAAGATGTGAACATGTCAGGAAAACAAATGTTCTCTTTAGATGTGGTTTCTTTGTTCACTAACGTACCTTTGATTGAAACAGTAGACTTTATTTGTTCATTTGTTGATGAAGAAGCAATATCCGTAGGAATTCCAACGGCCAATCTAAGAGAACTAATTCTTCAATGCACTTTGAATGTACAGTTCGTGTTCAACAACACTTATTATCGCCAGAAGTATGGAGTTGCTATGGGGTCACCTCTAGGACCACTTCTTACTGACATTTTCATGGCAAAACTGGAGACTCAAGCATTACGCAGAACAATAAGTCGATTGGACCACTACTACCTATATGTGGATGATATATTTTGCATAGCTGATGCGCAAACCAACTTAGATGATATATCACGCGAATTTAACACTACGCATTCCGCAATCAGGTTCACCACAGAGATGGAAGAAGAAAATTGCCTACCGTTTCTTGATGTACACCTAACCAGACTATCTGATAGCTCGATCCAGAGGAAGGTGTATCGGAAAGCCACCTGCAATGGCCAGTACACAAACTTTCACAGTTTTGTGCCACTTGGTTACAAACGTAATCTGATACGCTGTATTCTACACATGGCGAAATATATCTGCACTGCAGATACTCTAGAGGCCGAGCTATCAAACATAAGGAAGACTCTATTACGCAACGGTTATGCTGAGAAATTTGTCCAAAGAAACTGGACCGAACAAATAAAACCAGTGAGAATCACACAAACAGAAAAAAAAGTATTATTCATCCGACTCCCTTTCAAGGGAGATGTCGCAGCCGATAGAGTCTGTAAGATTTTGAGTGCCACGGTTAAGTCCACCTTGAACGCTGCCAAGATCAGATGCGTGTTTTTCACGTCACCAATAATCCGATGTGAAAATAAAGATAAGCTGCCCTTGTTGACCTCATCCATGATCATCTGTCAATTCAGGTGCACCTGTGGTGCTACTTACATAGGTCGAACGGCAAGACAGCTATCAAAACGCATCAAGGAGCATCACCCACGATGGCTTAGACACGGAGGCAGTGGAGTAGTATCAATTTCAATCGTCTCGCACTTGTTAGAAACTGGGCATTCAATCGACATCCAGTCCGCCTTCAAAGTCGTCTACCGGGCCCCACAACACGTGTCAAGAGCAATTAGGCTCCGGATACTAGCAACCGCCGAGGCAATTATCATCCGCCTCTTGAAGCCTGAGCTTTGCGCGCAGCGAAAATTAGTCCAAGCACTACAACTCCCATGGCCAACACTCTACTGTGCTACACAGCCGGTCGCAGCGGTGACGTAAGCTAATTAGCACCGGTTACATAATCTGGTCACTCACACGGGTTTCCATCCTTCCTCACCCTTAATTCTCCACACTGACTTAGTGAGACTTTTTCCAACTCTTCCTAATAATTCGTTTTCATATAAATGTGATTGTAATGGCTTGAGAATGAAATCACCGAAAACATATGTTCGCCTACAACTCGTGTTCTGACTACATAGAATCGGTCGTGGCAATAGCTCTCACAGTCTTGGGCTATGGACAGAAAATTCTTTTTAGAAAGTCTCATTAGGGTGTTGGGAAAATGTTCAGTTCGTGAAGGGTCAAATTTACATAAATATGGTTATTAAGGACACTCTTGAGTTCTGAGGCACCGGGGAATTCGGTGATAATGAAAAATAAATACTGGCAAAGCTTGACCGTGAAATGTTGGTCACCTGAGGAACTGCAGGATAGTCTATGTATAGACGAGACACTACTCAAAATAAACGGCATCAAGAATACCCAGTTGTTCGTTATCAAAAAGAGAAAGGGGATAAACGCGTACACACTACTCACGAATTGCTGTCATTTCTCTCAATGTTTCCAGCTGCCTTGTGCCAGAATGTTTTTTCCCACAGTTAGTGCAAACTAGGCTGGAGAGTGAATGTTGCCTGGTCCTAACCCATTCATACTCAAGGTCAATAAGTCATTCACCCCAAACCAAGCCCAACTAAGCCTTTCACATCACACCGGACATTTTGAGACAATCACTGTCATA
This sequence comes from Fasciola hepatica, assembly GCA_948099385.1. Taxonomy (NCBI): domain Eukaryota; kingdom Metazoa; phylum Platyhelminthes; class Trematoda; order Plagiorchiida; family Fasciolidae; genus Fasciola; species Fasciola hepatica. The sequence goes on along the minus strand of CANUEZ040000043.1, from coordinate 29,498,497 downwards.
CCGAGCACAACATGCTGATCACAATCCTGTCCCAGTTTACAGTGAATGAATTGGAGAAATTAAAACAAGTGATCGGTCACAGTACTGGAAGAATTTTGTTCTCATCGAATCACATATGAGCCAAAAAAGTTCCTTCTAATGAATTGCATATTTTCCGCACAACTCCGTTTCCTTTATGAACTACTTAGCAAGGAGTACTTCCGTGACCTCATTCCTTAATTTTTGTCGGGAAATTGTAAAAGGAAATTTAACCCTCTTTAACCGATAGATCAGAAGTTTATTGGGGAGCTAATTTGGAAATGTACGATAAAATCGTTGTTTACTTTACCCCGATTTTCTGCGTCTTCAACAGTGTACTGAAGTAATTATTACTTTATTTACCGGTAGAACTATTGTTATGGAGAACCTTCGTAGTCGGTTAGGAAGTTTGCACAAATGAACCAGCTTGTTCAAAACTGCTAACACATAACAGGTGGAATCACACGCACACAACAAGTAATATGTATGCACAGATGTGCGCACATGATTCGATGTGAAATGACTCGCGGAAACCGTACCAATACCGAGGCGTCAGTTGTATTCTGGGGTTTTCAAGAAGGTACTTTTTTTACCGTTATCTGCTTCTACTCCACAATTCAAGAAGTGTACGAGCAAACCTTGAAAATGATTTTGCTGTTTAGTGCAGCTGAATCTGGGGCGAACAGTTTGTCTATCTGAACTGTTTTCCACACTTCCAGTGGACAAGGAGGTAAGCACGTATAGAACAATGAGCTGTTTTCTAAAAAATGAAACTATTCGCATCCCAGGAAAGAAGATTACAAAAAGCCTCAGAATAAAACTCATTCTGATCTGATTCAAATGGTTCTAGAAGTGGTTCAGTGTAAATTTTGCATAAAACTACCTTATTGTTTTGTTTCTTCTTATCAGTTACGCGAAAGGGGAAAAATCCAGGTAAACGATTATATTTATCCTAGCTGTAGGATATTTTCTCCAAACTAGTAGTGAATGGAGAAAATTCAGTGACCAGTAGTCAGAAGTGAAGCTTATAGGAGCCACCGATTAACCCCCGTAAATACTTCCCTCACCCAACTCGAACGGCTCGCACGGAGCCTTCAAATTGTTCACTGGAACATCGTTTTGTCCCGTTATCTGTGAATTTCCTTGTCGTATCTTTTGTTGTTGTCAAAGCTCCTCAAAATAACACCGAATGTTGTCCAACAGGGTCTCCTTTTTAGTTTTGCTTGTTTTTGCGCAAAAAACGGTTGCCGAAGAATTGGGAAACAAAGTACGAAATAAGTTCAATCGGATCATGAAAATACGGAATGGGACAATGAAAAAGCTCCGTTCATAAACAACATATTTCCGATTGGTCCATAGTTGAATATCTCGGTGTTTTACTTACCCGCAAACTGTCGCGGTCTATGGACATCGGTGAGGTGTTTTGCAAAGTTAGAAAGCTGTCCTCTTACTCTCCCAAACAGCCTATCCTCCCCGTACCTCAGAAATGCATTTCAAAATTTGTAACCGCTTGCCCTATTCCCCAGTGAGTTTACTGCTCCCAGTAATCTTTCTTGGTCTGCAGAAAAATGACTTTCTTTTGATCTTGAGATCCATAAACTCACTCTGGATGTTGTGGATTATCCAAAGTTACACCTGTTGAAATCATTGTGAGCAAACACCTTCATGCTTGTGATAATTTTACTTCCAAAATTCTCTCTGATTTCCATCATCCTCTTCACGGTGAACCTACAAAGACTGTATTTACTCCCACCAAAAGCTGAAAGTTCAAACTTCTGTTTACCCGCATTTCTGCTTGTTGCTTCTCGGTTTTGCCATATCTCACCCGTCTACTTGTTGATTGCAAGAAGGTTCTCTCGGAACTACAAAACACCTTTAATGTGGAACACTAATCCGTTTTTACCGTTTTGCCCTTGCCGAACCTGCGCTCACATTGCGCACCCTTTTTGGTGCATAAAGTAACTATCCACTTGATTTTACTGACGAGCAATTACGTCACTCTGGTCAAACCCACCAGGGAACGTTTACTTTCCTCAACCGAGCACCCAAAGTCGTCATGGTCATCATTTCTTCCGGGGACCAAACTTTCTCTTTTCGTAAACACTTTTAGTAGCGTCAGCAGAATGGTGAACCAGGGATGTATTTCAAGTGACTTATGGGATAAAACCGCGTGTGGGAATTTGTTTGGTCACCAAAGATGGTTATTCTGGATCCCAAAGGAAGCCATGATCAAGTGACTCACAATCCGATGTTTGCAGATGCGGAACTCCTTTGGAATACTTAAATGACGAAATAGATGGGGTATTTTTTTCACGGTCTTCTCAGGTTTCATTTATGATTAGCGAACAGAATGCTCTGTAGCATGTCAATGCAGACGTAACTTTGCGTACTCCTAAATAAAACAGGTCCACGGAATTCAACAGATTCGATATCAGTATCTTTGTTAGCACCATTGGTATACTAAACCTAGTTGAACAGAAAGTCTGTCAGAAGTCAAGAAGAACAATGAGTTATAAATTATTTTTCCGATTCCCTCGACTCATCTACTACACTTTTCCTAAAAACAGAATATCATCAATGTGCCAGACCAAACTTCACAGAACACAATGGTCGTGGTAAATGTTTGCTACTAAAAATAGAAGACAAACTGAGAGTCACACTCTGAAATAGGCAAATGAAAACATACACCGGTAAACTTATTTTGAATGATGTAATATTTCAGTCGTTGGTAATTTACATGGATAGACTTTGAATCATAAAACGAACGATTAAGGAAGAAGTTCAATCCACGTATCAGCTACAGAAGGAAGATAAATACACGCATTGCTTTGTGCTCCGTACCAAAGTAGTATTCAGTAAAGTTCTATGGCATGAATTACTTAACAAAAAATAAGCTGCCTAGCAGTGGAAAAGAAATAGCCGGGTTTAACCCAACTATCACGTAGAACCCGCCTCATGATCGTTAAGCAGAAAACCGTAGAGAATGAAGTTGTGGTTTGACTACACAGAGATTTATCAAATTCCATTTGTAGGAATTTATTCCTTTTGGGTGCACTGTTATTAGTGTTCACGTGGGGCGGAATTTGTTTCTGAAATAACTGAGAGCATTTTTCTAATCAGTCGGCCCTTTGGATCAATAAGATGGTGACCGGTGAGACACTGGCTCATCTGATTGATAAGGACAGCACACCAAAGGGAGGTGAGTCGTTCTTTGTTGTATATCGAGTGTTCTTGAACTCTTCTCAGGATATCATCCAGCACAGCCCTTGTACGACAGAGATATTGGGGATTAGATAGCACTGAACTGCCATTTTCTAGCACAAAAACATTTCAATTAGGTGTTGTGGTTCACTGGTTAAAGTTTAATTAGATATTGAGTGGATCATACAGGACTGATGAAAGATCTTACCAATGCACTAGCACAAGTAGATAAACAACAACACCGACATCCAGCCAAAGGATTATTTGCTACGGTATATATCAGAATTTGAAATACCAGTAGGTCTGCACCTGTGCACCATACTTGCTTAATAAGGTGCACAGCAAAGTCAAGTCTCCGTTCGTCCCTTCACCTTTCCCGATATGGGATGGAGGGGAGTATTTTGCGAAGTGTAAGCAAAATTATGATGTGAAATGGGCATCAGGAATTTTTCACCAAGCTTCATGAACAGGAGCCATAGCATCTAAATGATAAAATAAAACCCTTTGTAAATAAGGCCGTGGTTTTTCACAGTTTAAAAACTGGCGCTATTTATCTAACTTCTAGTATTACAAATATCGGTCAACCGGAAAACGACGTGGACAGTGGTAAGCCCTACTTGTAAAAGTTTACCATCAAAATAAAATAGGTAAGCTGCTCCTTTTAATGTCAAGCGACGCGCCAGTTACGCAAAGCCTCCAAAATGTACAAACCTTTGGGGAATTTCGCTTTATGAGCCTATTGCTATTGTGTAATTAGTTTTCAACGATTACTCAGTTACTGGAACTGAACAATAGTCTGACTAGAGGGGTGCAAAATGCACTTGTTCCACCTGGCACTAAATAATTATGAAATAAAATTAAGGTTCACTTCTACTCTCAAACAGCCACTTGCCCCTATAAATATGGGGAGAGTTTGTTTACGTTATCAGTCCACTATCTCGACCACCTCTCACATAGCGGCAGATTACCAGCAAAAATTGCAGTACTGCTCCCGATGTTTCATAAATATCATTTATCAGACATTAGCTCTCGACCAATCACGTTCAAAAAATAAACAGATTGTGCACGCCTGATTCGCTAATCTTTGTTTTAAAACCGTGACGGGGATTCACCAATCAGATGCCGGTGAATGGTTCCGAAGTAGGTCAGGCACAAAGATGAACCAATCCCCCGTCAGCGGAGAATGTGATGCAGAATTGCTTCACATGACCATTCTAGAAGACCCAACAGAAAGAGGCGAAACACACAAGTCGTGAAAGTTTGCTTTACTTGGGCGTGATTACACGCATGGAACCATGCAAAAAGCAAAACACAGTAAGTTTCGAAAATGAAAACAACAACACCAACAGAACACGCGGTTCAGGTCATGGACGAATCCGACACTATTTCGTGCCTGCGAGGACTACTGAATATTGTTTCATGCTAGACATTTACTTCACTTGGAACTGGCTCACACATTTCCTTGTTTCTCTGGATTTCTGCTTGTGGATTTCTGGTGCCATTCCAAGTATGATTTACATGCCCTCATTTATGAAACCAATCAAAGAGAGTGCGAGCGAGACTGTTTCGTGTAGTATGCTAGCCATCTCTACCGGAGATTTGCAGAAACAAATGTGCTCTTGCCTACGCTCATCTGAATCAGCTGTTGATTCAGCCGATACAAAGCCAATCCCGTCAGACATCAAACATCCTCTGTATCGACATTCGCCTCATCGGTATCACAAACATCACCAGCGCACTCGCTCCGGACCCCGAGAAAGATCTAAAACGGTGATTTCTCAGTTGAAAGTAAACAGTGAAGTCACTCCATTGAGCGACACTCAGAAAAATCGCAGCCACATGGAAAAGCAACATTCCTTTCCAGGCATCTGTATAGCAGGAAATGAAAAAAGCCGAACAGTTCCGCTTCAAGCTCCGGTCAGCCACACTCTGAGTCGTAGTAATATTCAGCAACATCGAACCACGTCAGAATGGCTACACAACAAACAGTCGCATTCTACGAATGCTCGATCAACGCCTTGTTTGAAACAGGCCTTCGAAAATAGACGCACTGAAATCAACGATCAGGATTCAGAAAGCCTACCAAATCTCAGTCGGTCGACAGAAGTGAGTGAGCAAAGGTGCGAATGGCAAAACGACAAGGAATCCAAATTTCTCTCAGTAGGCATAGAGGAATCGCCCGACAATTCGAAACAATTGCACACATTTACAAATCGCCTACTGTATTTTCCAAATATAAGCTCGAAATTGAAGGTTCAGTTTGCAGGTAGCAGTTGTCCCGTTGAAACTAGAACAAGGGCTATCAGCACTGACGAACCCGATGAAATCACGGCGAAAATGGACTATGAAGCCAATATCCTCCCGATTATGGACAAGCCCTTAATTGGTTCACTGATCCCGCTGATCAGTACAAGGAATTCAAGCATTTACGGCGAACGTATTCGAGTATTGGTTGAAAGAAAAGGACAACGGACCAGTTCAGAAAATACACGAAAAAAATCACTACCGAAAAAACGTCAGATTTCTTTTGCCGACTCCAAACACATGGACGGTGAAGTTGATAGTTATAAACGTATACGACTGAAAAACTTGAGTGCATGGAGTACAAAGCAAGGCTTCCGTCTACGTCAGGCTTTTGGTCTTGATAGGCATATGAAAAACAATCCGTTTTTGCTTTCAGGACAAGAAGTCCCCGAGAGCGGCAGCCCTGTTATTCTCGCCAATGAATTTGAACCCAGTAGCTCTAATAATAGCGAAACTGTATGTCAAGATTGTCAACGAGTCATTCTCAATGTGAGTGGTCTGAAGTTTGAAACGTGGTTGGCAGTACTGAACAATCATCCAACAACTTTGTTAGGGGACGCGGATAAACGAATGCCGTTCTACGATGAGCAGCGTAAAGAATACTTTTTTGATCGTCATAGGCCAAGTTTCGAAGCTATTTTCAATTACTACCAGTACGGCGGAAGAATAAAGCGTCCTGCAGTAGTTGCTGACGACATTTTTCTACGGGAATTGGAATTTTTTCAAATAGAAAAAGACGCATTGGAAAGTTACAAAAAGAACGAGGGCTACGTGCCCGAAGTGATCATTTTGCCGGAGAATCGTATCAAACGCAAACTATGGCTTCTATTCGAATATCCCGAAACCAGTCCGTTAGCTTTTTGCTTTTCCGTGACATCTGTGATCTTTACAGTTATATCGATAATTCTGTTTTGTGTGGAAACATTACCGGTGTACGCCCAAACACACTGTGAACCAGGAGCAAAACCAAATTTCCGAGATCCATTTTTTATAATCGAAACAATTTGCACCATCTGGTTCACTTTTGAACTAATTATACGATTCGTCAGTTGTCCCAGCCACAAAAAGTTTATCAAAGATCTCAAAAATCTGATTGATCTGGCAGCTATAGTTCCGTACTATATTACACTGACAAACGTGCTGATCACATTCAGTTGTGAAGGAGCAAAGAGCAGTGCCAGCCTGGCATTTCTACGCGTCATCCGACTCATCAGGGTGTTCAAACTGACAAAACACTCATCAGGTTTGCAAGTTCTCGTGCTCACATTCAAAGAGAGTATCGAAGGATTGAGTTTGTTCTTGGTCGCGTTCATTGTCTGTATTCTGGTCTTCTCAAGCGTTCTGTACTACGTGGAAATTGACCGGAAAGGTTCACAAATTGAGAGCATTCCAGACGCATTCTGGTGGGCTGTGATTACCATGTGCACCGTAGGCTATGGAGACAAAGTGCCCAAAGGCCCATTGGGTAAAATTGTCGGGAGTGTTTGTGCTGTAGCCGGTGTACTGACCCTGGCTATTCCGGTACCGATTATCACGGAAAATTTCAACAAGTTCTACGCTCACAAGACCGGTCGCGGTAGGCGATAGTTGGATGCCCTCTGTCTACATTTCCACGTGACTGCTCAAATAAGTACCCGCTTGTGTATTCCAGGGAGGTGGGATTTTTCTAGCATATGGGTAGGTCTCGAACCAACTCGTTGGATTGAATGTATCTAACTTTGGTCCTATTTTTGATACGAGTAGAGAAGTGATCGACCTGAGCTTCAAATATATATCATTCTCCGTATTCTACAGATTCAAAGTACGCACTCTGTGAAGTCACACTATAATTACTGCGTGGGTACTCTGTAACTTTCCTTTTCTACGCAACATTTGGCATTGTAGTTATCGATCTGAATCAGGAATCTGCAAATCACTGTAGTATAAGCAATCCGATCCCCGTTCAAATTGTCTCAGACGTATGTCACAACATATCCATGAGCATTCATTTGGTCGTACTGAAATCGTTCATGTCCTACTCAATGTAACAAACACTTCACCATATTTTTCACTATTTGCCCCTAATAATAAAAACGTTTCTGTTATTACTGACATTTGTTTCAAATGCTTTGGGAACTTGCAGTGTAAGTAGTGTACGGTCCATTTGGATTATAATATATTGGACTACGTCTTATTGACGTTAACTTTTCTGTGTGAGATATGCGTTCTGGATATTTCACAGAATGTAACCAATGAGATCAAGAATAGTTATTTGAAACAGGCTTTCCCAATATAATGAAACTTTATCTGAAAACCTCATCAAACTCATGCTCCGTTCGTACCTCCAAGCAGAAATGAATTTACACCTACTGGTTTGAGCTCCTGCTGCGGTAAATATTTTTATCACCAACATGTGAAAACGCAGGTTTCCATCGGGCAAGCAGACAATTGGTGTTAATCATGCTTGATTCAAATTGCACATATATGGACTCTTACCACATCAACAGCGAAACAGCAGTAACAGCAATTTCGTTTTTTACATTCTGATTTTAATATGTGCCTTACTAGATACAGCAAAAATTCCCGAATGCGAACTGCGCAAACACGTGTTGCTTTTTCCCTCTCTTCAGACGACAAGCTAAATGAAGCTACTGAAATATTATAAGGATAAACAAAATCAAATTACGAGATTTCATTATGTTATACCCCAATAAAGTGCAGCCTTAGTGGAAGGTAAGTATTTCATATCCTCAAACTTCCATTCGACTAACGGTGATATACAACAAATGTGAGCCGGTAACCTGGAATAAAATGCCTTAGAAGATCACACCGTGTTCTACGGGATAGCCAGCCAGCGAAACAAAATCACTGTTTACCTCTAATGTGGCAGCAAAGGTGGTGTTCGAAATCCATTTTTCTTTAGTTTGTAAGGTCCTATGTTACTCGATCACTGCTTTTTGTTTCTCCGATATCATAGAAAAAAGTGAACAACCGAACAATTTCCACTTGATTAATCATTGCTCAAATGGATTTGTTGTTCATATTACTATAAAAATAGCCTGATCGAACGAGATTACGTAAGCATTTCCCGGGAGAAATGATGAATACTAACATCTCATGGGATCGAATGATGATTGGTATGTGTCGAAGTTTGCCGGCCTCAAAGTGGACTCTCGCCACTTCAATAATGTTGTTTGATTTGGGGCTTTCTTTTCCATTGCTATAAGTTGGTGATAACGTATGAATGCATGCTTGTATATAAATTTATTGAGAATAAAATGCTTCAACTTTCGGTCGCATACAAGAGTACTTCCGCAATTTAAATTAGCATGTGATTCGTTCCTCTATTTTCGTGTTCCATCCCATCTTCCCCATTAAAGCTCAATGGGAAAAACAGCTATACTTGAGTTTAAAACAACGCTTTTACATTCCTCGTTATTTTATAATTTTGTTGAATTTATTGATTCCAAGCACATAACAACAGCTTTACCTGTGGCATCTACAGTAATGCGTCTACAGTTGAAAAAATGCACTACATTCAGTTGTCCCCGTGGTTAACCACGTATTATTCATGTGCCTTTTCAAAAATAGACCCTTCCAAATGAGATGAAAATGAGACCTGAGTGTTTCCAGTGACCATGAAAACTATCGTGACTTAAATACTGTTACCAATGTGATTAGATATTGTGATAATTCTGTTTATCTGCTGCAGTATCGAAGATGGAAGTGCGGCATCTCAGAAATGGGGAGTATCTAGGCTAGTTTTTCACCAGCCATTTCCATTGGGCTTAATAAGCTGAAACGATATTCATCCACTTAGCCAAGGCACAACAAGTGTACCGAATTTCGTCAAAAATATACCTACAAATCGTCCTCAATAGAGCCATTCATCGAAATGTTGGTTCAGGCAAGTATTTCAGTCTCTCTTTAAGTACAGGCAATCTGCACCGATGCGAAATAAAAGATAACAATCGGAAAAATCATGAACACAAATAAGTACACATGGAAGTATTCTTTCTAACTTCTCTCTTCTTTGGTAGACAAAAAATTACAAAAATGTACCAGTGGAACTACGACCAACAAAAGGCTGTCGAATGGGGAAGTGACCGGTTGTAGCGGGAATAGAACTTGGTTCGGTAGGGTCTACGGATTTCACAGTTTAACCACCACGGCTAATGATTCGGACCTAATTATTTTATTCGGCAACAGAATTTCGAAATGCATTTTACGCGCGAAAAAGGGCGGTAGTTTTATTGCTTATCGGTAGTCATAAACTTCATTAGCTAGTGGAGCAAAAAGAAGCAGCCCTTTTCAAAGTGCAACTGATTTTGCGGTTCTTTGAAACACTGGCAAATTTTATCAAACGGCAGTGAACATTCGTGAGATTCTTCTGAAATCCACTTGATCCTTCTTCACGGAGGTATTTTATTTAATAACAGTAATTTTTTATCATAACAGCTCAAATAATTGTCTATGTTTCAAGGTTAGCAATAGGCAAATAAGCCAGTGCATGGCAAAAAGTACTGTTTCGAACTGGACAGACATGGGCACGACACTGATTTATGGGACATTTTAGATAGCCTAGAATTAAATAAAATTCGTATTTGTTTTTTTCGCTTATCAGTCTGTCTCATGTTTGTGATATCTCTAGGTCGTATGAGAATTTGAGACTTCGGAGATGTTCATTTGATGTGTACTTTCATTCATTGGTGAGTTCAACATGCCAATATCCCTAAGATACCAGTAACTAATCACGTGGATTCATACGGTTGATGCTCCACTTGCCGGACGCCTCCTTGGTGCGGACAAATATCTAGTTACCACAAGGGACGAGAAGACCGTATTATCACTACGGTTCTCAGTTCACACGTGAGAACTGTTTTGACGCAAGCAAAATAATTGCTAGGGTTTATGTTGTCGAGCAGTTTATTGTTTCGCATCACACGACCTACATGGATTCTCTGTTCTCCTCTTTCGTCCAATAAGAGTATCCATGTGATCTACACTTCACTCCCATTCCATAGTGCGTGACACTCTGAACAGTGATGCAAAAAAGAGGTGAACAAAGGCAGCCTAATTGGATTTTAGATGGTTAGAACCTAATGATAGACATACGAATGCTTCGGGTTTGACAGAGACGCAGCATAACAAAAGACCATTTCAGTAACTGACTTCAACACAACCCAAGGACTACCATCAGTAACTCCTAGTCGGTACTTTTTATTAAAATATCACTGCTGTGGTAATAAACTCTGACCTTACTAGGTGGCATTCTGAATCATAATATCGTAAAAGAAAAGAAAATTCTGGCCAAAAATAAGTGATCAGCTGGTCATAAATGAGCGTAATCTCACAGGTGGCTCATGGACAAAAAATAGGAGCATCATTCTACGGAACTTTGTTGGGTATCACGGACAGGAAGGAAAACTAACTGTAAAGTGCAACTCAGAAAATGAAATCTGCCTGACCTTGATTACAGCTTTTTAGGGATTTCTCTTTCCAAGTTCCACCTTGGACAATATACAGTTATAAACCTCGACAAATTCTGTTTCCCCGTAGCATTGGAATCACAATGGACACATCTCTTCGGACTTGGATATTTGACAGGACAGTGAAGCACTAACTGTGCACGTCAGAATACTGGATTTTAGAGAAGATCAGCCACGGCCTATTCTTTATCATATTATTTCGACTGGTGGTCTGCTTATAACGTAAGCAGTGATACTTATGAACTATCACACTTATGTTAAATTTTCGTAAAATGATGGCATAAAATCCCACTTTTTTGAGTTATTCAGCAGTACACCTTAAACCATGGCACAGCCTGGTCTCATGGTGGTCTGTACAAACCAACAATCGAACCAGTGTGAGGTATCTCGGCTATAGGAATCTTCCATAGGTGTGTTTGTTGCGTGAAAGCTAAAGAGGTGTTGCGAAAACACATGTGACTAATTCAGGAAATAGCTCAACTTTCCAAGACCCTTATTCATCGAATGAAGGTTAGGGAAACAACCACAGATTTATTTTCTCAACTGAAACTGTTAATATGAAGTCCCGTTTATTTTACTGCCTGCTGAAAGAACTTACTTCTGGTGGGAATCGTTTATGCTGATAAACAACGAGGTTGTGCCGATTCGGTCCAATGGCAAGCCTACGACGAACCTACGGTGTCTTTCATTCGCAATGTTCAGTTCAGAGTGGCAGAGCGAGCCAAATAAATACCGTTCTATAGCTTGCTTCTTTAAAGAAAAGAAGTTAAGGATCCATTCGTGCCCGGCAAACTAATTTATATTGACCGATGGTGGCTGAGTTAGTTAGAGCTTTTGATTACCACCTCGGAGGTCCTAGGTTTGAATCCCCGCCACCACCGGTTACTTTGGTGGTAGACAGCATTTCACAGTCGTCCGGATCGCTAACACACCTGACCTACGGGGGCCTTATGTGGTTCTCCACTCCAAGTCTCAGAGTGTGGTAGCAGGCTATACCTGATCAAGCAGTGGACCTTTGTGGCTACGGGGTATATACCACTTTCACTGCACTCATGCACAAGTATGTATTAAAAAACTGAGATTAGGGAGTTTTTTCCTTCACACTTTCATATTTCAACGTGCATCCACTCTAAAATACGTTTTTCATTTTGACATGAAATAACAACACAATTACAGCAGCACTGCACAGGTTTTATGAATGTTCAGTTAAATTACCTTGTACACCAGTATGTAGCATCTGTTTTTATTGAAGTGATTGTAGATGTAAATTTAGGAATGTGAACTGCACCTACATTTGGACAAAAAACCAACCAACTGATTCAAGTCCTTCTTGCTCTTGAAGCACGTGTGAGTGAGTATTCAAATAAATTGGGATGTATTCTGTATAGTGATAAGGTAAGGGGTTTGTTTCCAAGTTAGCAACCTATAAAATGTGTCCCATTTTGTCGGTTGTGATCGACTTTCGAAATTGCCATGTCTGATCCAATTGCATTTGGTTTGTGACTGTTTAGGATGATCAGTTTTATAGCAACTTCTTTCTACTAGCGAATCCACAGGAATAAGTTGATATTTTAAATTGTAACATGCGCACTGAGTCAAACATGTTAGAGTGCGCCGCATCAGTTGAAGAATGTAGAGGGACTGGAATTGACAAGGAGTGGTACAGTATTACAACACATCTGTTACAGCAAAATATAGTTTTATACATCAATTTTGAACCAGTTAAAGTGAATGTCTACCAAATGTTCGGCCACGTAAAGGGATACGGTGATAATAACGACTGCGAGTGATGAGATTCCGCTATATCAAAGGACAATTTACAGGGGTTTATTGGTAAATCCGAGATGCGTTATAACAAACTGGTAATTACTGGAAGCAAAATACTAACCCACTAAGGTAGACTACACGAGAATACGAGACGCTGAGTAGTGTGATGACACACAAGAACGCGGTGAAGCATGCTATTCACCTGATAAAATGGTGATCAACAGTTTAATATAAATGACTGAAGATTAGACAAAATTCATAAAGGAAGTCGTTGTCTTTTTCTGACTATCAGTAAGCACCTCGGTAGAGAATGATGCGTCAATAATAATACCATTGACCAGACGTTTGAGATGAGCAAACCGATTCAAAGCTGTGCCTCTCCGGTTTTGGTCATGGTTTCTTTTTAGTTAAGAAGTGTAGAATGCTCAGATCAGGAAACATTGTCGAACATGAAGTCGAGTGCATGGAAGCTTGCAGTTTATTTGATCAAATTTATCGGTTCATGTATCCTGGTCGAGGAAAAAACCAGCCAAAGTCTACGGAAGGTCGACCTCTGATGTGTGGTTCAAAGAAGTGATAGGTGCCGTGTAAATATTATCGACCACAAAAAAATGGATTAACGGGAAGGGGTCAGTTAGGCGATGGGTTTGACGACCTTGCTTCTGATTGGTCTGCCGTCCACAACAACTGAGTCGGAAAGAGATTTTTCTAGATGGCCACTGAAGGTTCATTGTTAGGGCAATGTTGAATATCCCCGTAAGAGTAGTGGACGGAGCTACTTAAATGGACAAACGAATGCAAATTAGACTTCATGCCTTAACCAAATGCTTTTACCGTATACGAGTAAGCGTTGTTTTCGACGTCCGTTCATTAGGAAAGATACAGCTAAATTAGTAGCAGAATTAATTGATTTTGACTAATGCTAGTAGGTTTCAATTTTGTCGTGAAACAAACTAGGCTTCGTGGTAGCACCTTGCAATTAGGAATTGCATAATACGTAGCTCGTTTTGCAGATATTTTTGGTCTTTTGATAACGTATTTTGATCACCTATTGACTAGAGATTCACCAAATCAAAGACCATTCTCTAGTACAATATCTCCCATCTGGTGTGCATAGAAAGCAACGACAGAATGCGAACAAAGGAGAAATCCGATGTTCGAGAATAAAATCAACACTATGGTCATTTCACAGAGGTTATGTTCTCTTCTCGCGTGTTCAGAAAATACCCCGACTGATGCTCGTTTATCAAGAGACGGTTGCCCCTTGAACGGTTTGCTTTGACGACGGCACCATTTCACATAAACTGAAGTGATTGGAAGTAAACAAAAACACGAAAGTGAAAGTGGACAGATAACATTGTAGAGACAGCTGCAGAAGACAGCAATAAATTGTGTCTACAAAAGCCTTTAACTACCTCAGTAAGGTTGGGAGGAGATGCCTCAGGTCCCAAGATGGCTATTCTTCCTAAAAAAACCTCTTAAAATGCTGCCAGTTAACCGTCAGAGTGTCCCAGCCTCTGCTGAGGAAGTCCTACTCACTGCCTTTTCGTGAGGGTGTTCCCACTGAAGTGTAAGGACGAAAACAAATGACCAATGTATTCCACCGGGTTGAATGACAGAAAATCAGCCTAGGGGAGAGGACTGAGCCCTGATTCCAAACCAACCACTGGTGGTGTATGAGGTGTACAACTCCATGATCACCGGTATCTGTGGAGTTGGTTTGTACTGGGCACCCAGGATGTCTAGCATCATCATAAGGGCGAATGGACTGAGTATTCCGTCACCGGCTCCCAGTAGACTCCAGAAGAGACAAATTAACCGTACAATTGGCCACCGGCTCATCTGGACCAACACTGCTGCCTTGCAGGTCGCTCTTGGAGACATGAAGGCTAGAGGTTCATCCTCCAACAAAAATGCTCAATCTGGACTGGGTGACGGAGTAGTACAACAGCACGCAACGTAAAATCCACGATAGACTCTACCACTGTGATTAGCTGCCCTTTGGCTCATACAAATGAACAGTCTCCTACACCTTACTCAAATTGTCCCCCCCCCATTTCCGCTACCATCTAACTTCGTCTTCCATTTTCACATCCCACGGTTTCTTCGGTCGACCGTACTTGCAGTGGTGCCAGTGGTGGAAATCCTGGCCATGTTCTCGCTTGTCCCTCTTCGACTAGCTTCCCAGTCTCACTGAATCCACTGTCGTCCGCTAGTTACATTCGAAGTGCAAATCCTGAAGAGTATAGGACAACACGCGGACTTAGCTCATACTTTCGAACCCTTTTTCATCAATGTACGTTGCAATCAAGAGACTCGCACTCAAGACTCCAGTTCTATAATTCTATTGACGTCCCCCTCTAATCATTCCGTGAAGTTTCACCCACGCATTCCTGGAGACGCTGAGGAAGCGTCTTCTGGTCTTACTGGCGTTGATGGAAGAGCTGAAGTAGCCGTGCTAGACTGGGGTTCGTGCAAGTTTAGCAGTCTCCGCTCCGATAGAGGCAATCTGTTTGTCTTTTTGGAATATGCACCCACCGATTACAGCCCAGATGCAGTCAAGGTTACCTTCTGCCAAAAGCTCCACATCCTCTTACACAATGTAAGTCCGACCGAAATCATGGTTTCGGTAGGTGATTTGAATACTTGAGTGGATCGGTTGTCATCGAAAGGGGCACATCTAGAAGGCCTCTTTTGGTTAGATTCCTGTCACTCGGAAAATGTGAAACGGTTGTAGACCCCGTGGTCAGACCATCACCCTGTTTCTCGCCAGCACTAACTTCAGACCTTCTAATCGCTGGTATGTTACGTCCGATCTGCCGGTCCGTCTCTTTTAAATCGACAATAGACCCAGATCGAACACATCGTTTCACTCCACAAATAGAGGGACTGCATACAAATTTGTCGCTAGTACTGGAGCACCCTCATTCATTCCGACCACGCATTATTTTGCTCCACGCTGTCTGAGTGCCTCGGTGGGTGTTCCAAACACGTGCTGCAACGACGGTTAAATTGCGACAAGCTTTCGAGTCCTTCTCGCTTATCCGTCTTCTAAAACACGCTAGCTGAAATGCTAACTGTGGCCCCACCTGACTGCATCAACCAGAGCTGGTTGCTTATCAAGAATGCTTTGCATTGCACTGGTTTATTAGGTTGTGGCTTGTCTCGTCGTGCAGCAGGACCTTGGAATTTGCTGAATCTCTGTACCTTCTCGACTCATGCCAGTCGAATCCGGCTGGAAGCGAATGCAACGCAACACAACTCGTAAAGAGACGTGCACTTAACCCAAGTCTTCTTGGGGACCTCGAAATTTGGTGGTCGCAACATCCATCAGAAATGGAACGTGCTGCAACCGCGGGAAGTTCGCTGATGGAAAGTCGCTAGGGGTGAGTGGAAAAATCTATGAGGCTGACGGTTTACCAACTTACAATCAAAAGCGGCGTCCCAAAAGCTGGATGGAGCGCTTTCAGACGGTTTACACGCCTTCCGTGTCTGCCTCTCCTGTGGCTCTTCTGGCACACGTCCAGTGATGCGTTTCGACAGATCCACCTACAGAGGTGTAGATCCGAAAGGAGATCTGGGCCTTAGGACGTCTCAAATAGCCAGGCTCCGATGGCATTACCCCAGCCTCATTTAAAGACGGTGGGCTACAACTCGTTAGAGAGTTTCATGTTTTGTTCTCAAGAGTTTGGAATTCTGAACAATTTTCATCCTTGTGGGGAAACGGGTTGTTGTTCCCATGTTTAGGAAAGACTGGCGCACCGATTGCGCTAACTATAGGGGTATAAGTCGAAGCTGTTCGTATGTGTCATAATTTGCTGGTTGTACCAAAAGTGTGAAAAGCAGACTCACGAAAAGCAAGTTGAGTTTTGTGCCGGTCGTGGATGTGCCATGCCAATCTTCACTGTCCTACAAGCGCTAGAGCTTCGTCACACCTTCCGAAGACCGACAGTCATCGTGTTCCCAGAGATTCGCGTAGCCTTCGACTCAATCGACAGGACTTTGTCACGGAATATTTTCTTGAGAAATGGATTACTCCAGAAGTACGTATCAGTTTCCAAATAGTTGTATCGTCACACCTTAGGGCGGGAAAGAGCCTACGATCAGTTTTTCCCCTTCTTGTAGTGGAATGATACAGGGTTGCTCTATGTCCCCATTTCTCTTCAACTTTGCAATAGAGAAAGTTCTACGGAATGCCTTATCTGGCCTTCCAAAATGTGGAGTTTAACTCCTTCCAGGGAACAGAGTTTTCGACTTGGAATATGCCGATGATATGGCCTTGCCGGGTGATCACGCACTGGCAGTGCAACAGGCTTCGGACCGCTTGGCCTCCCTAGTGGAAAGTGCTTTAACAAGTTTGGTAATATCATGTGCCTATTCTCACCCTTCATAGAGATCAGCTTGAGTTCGTTGACAACTTCAAGTACCTTGGGAGCTTGATCAGTTCACGTATAGCCAGAGTTAGAGTAGCTTTCGCCAACCTATGACACCTGTGGTGCTACAGTGATATCCGACTCTCTCTTAAGAGACGGGCGTACGTCGCCTTGGTTCGTTGAGTTTTACCCTACGGTTGCGAGGCCCGGCCACTTCGTGCTGAGGACGCTCGGCATCTTTCCGTGTTCGACAACCGATATACCTGAAGCTTTGCTTGCGTCTGGTGGGAAAATCGAGAGAGTAATGGCGAGGTTCGCCTTCTTGTGTTGGGCACGGATAGCTGCCCTCTTACCGAAGCTATCGTTCTACGCAGCCTTCGGTGTCCCGGTCATGTTTTATGAATGCCTACCCATGGTCTACCTTTACATGCTCTATCAGCACGAGCTGAGCAAGGCTGGAAGAAGCGGCACAGTGGTCAAGCCACGACTTGGCGCAGAGATATGAAAAAGCTCGCTTCAGTAATGGCTTCGGTTGATGCTTCCAGTCTTCGTGGTTGGGGCTCAAGGGACGAGGACTGTCGTTGGTTAGAGACTTTGACAGAAGTGGATGCGAACAGAAGTCAGTGGCGCGAATGATACGCGGTTTTCTTGTCGAACTCACTTGCCCAATAAACACAAGACTGTCATTCCGAAAAACAAAATGACAAATCCTCCAAAGCGTGTACAGTGGAAAGCAAAACAAAATCAGCATATTTTTGTCTCGCTAGTTATCTGTTTTACGGTATTGTGCTCCCCTCTCTCCATTTCTTAGATGTCGATGAGGTGTTGGCACTTTGATCTTAGGCCTATATATATATATATATATATATATATATATATATATATATATATATATATATATATATATATATATATATATATATATATATATATATATATATATATATATATATATATATATACATATATATATATGCGGAAGTGTAATTTGATAAGAAGTATCGACCCAACAGCAGAACTGTAGAACTTCAATCATCCTTGTTTTATTCGCAATAGTGTCCTCAGCAGACAGTCGAAACTGCATGCTAAAAGACCTTTACAGCGGGCACTTTCCCCATACTAGGTACTTAGGAAGGGGATGAACCACGGATGCATTGATTCGTTATCTTTATCGAAGCAAATAAGAACTCATTTAAACGGCAAAAAGCACCCCGTTTTATTTTGAAAAGAGGACTTGGCCCAAAAGTTGGCTTGTTAAGAAGATTATGTCGATTTTCATAAAAGATCTAAAGCCCTACTGCATGATAGCTATGGCATTATTACGTATTGGTGGCCTGAGACTACCCAAGAATCGTGAAAGGTCCACATCTGATAACTACACCTGATTACGTTGCTCTGGATTGCACAGTACACCCTCATCCGTTGATATAATACTACAAAATATGCTTTGTAGGTCAGTTTTCACTAAGCTGAAAGCATTCCTTTGGACAGAATAACAAACAACACGAGCTTACTTCTGTGCTTAAATCCGCTTAAATGCCACGACTGAATGAAGTAAGGAGTGTCTCGGAAATTCGGAGCGCCGAATGTTGTTTTATTGTGAAAGTTATAATGTAAATAATATAGCGTGGTTGCTAGACCTTTTAATTCTCCGAAGTTTCGATCACCGTGGGAAGCCTTTCGCAAGACAAGTTTACAGTGCAAGCTATATGGTAGAGTATGTGGATGATAGGACAAAATTCCTTTCCGAAGCACACGAACGGTTTCGAAAAGCATGGACAATGTGAATTTGTTGTTATACTAAGCAGTATAATCAAATATTCGTCAGTTTTATTGGCTCCACTCTGCTAAGTAATACTAGAAGATGATGGTATACTGAATAGCTGTGAAATGAAAAATCAAGTCATGTTCTATAAAACGAGCCTAAAGCGAACAGGATTTTGCAAACGACAATCTATCAAGGTGAGCCAGTAAACATTCATTTGAGGGAAAGCCGAACACTTTGCCTATGAGTTACTGATGTTTATTGGATTAGCAAACGGAAATATCAATCAAAACTAATCAACTTAGAACCAGTACGGAGATAGAAAATGTGGGTATTGTGAAATTAATTATACGACGCGATAAAATATTGCCCTTCCTTTTTCAAGCTCTGAATAAACATGCCGACAATGAATGTCAAACAGCGATTTAATCGAGACTCTACTGCTGTCCAGCCACCAGTCTGATAACTTCACTACACGAAAACCTTGAACAGTTCATTTTCTCCCAATCTCATTGGCATTTGTTGTCAGAAGAATAGGTGCCAAACCGAAATCTAAAACGTACGTGGTACTGCATCGCCTGTGAATTGTGTATCTGTTGTTGAACGTGAACCAAAACTTTTGCCCTTAGATGGTTCTGAGACCAATCGCATGTCGACAACCTTTAGCTCTGGACTGGCCGACAGCGCACTTTTGATTGAATTAGAGTCCGCATTTCTCGTTATTGAAAATAGACAGTGTGCAAGCTGAGGTTTTAAAGGGTCAGTAATTGATTCACTAAAAACTACATGATTGAAACATTCAGATCTCGTGACGAATTTGAATAAACAATTCAGAAGAAAAACACTGAGAGAAGAATTCCCTTCGTATATTCTCATCGGTTGCGTACGCATAAAAGCCAGCAAGAAAATAACTACGACATGAAATGAAATGAATAACTGAAGCAGTTCTATGACTCCCGAAGTCGTGTGTGTCTGTGTATGCGCGCGGGTGTGTACGACTGCATGTGGTTGGCTAAGGCCACGGTACGTTAGGATTTAGGGGGGTTCAGGGATTCTAGTTTCAAGGGACAGCCTTCAGTCAGGTTGATGGAGTTGCAATGAGCAGTCCGCTGGGTCCCATTTTGGCTGATATTTTCACGGGAATAATCAAAGTACAACTGGACTCGGTGATAGAAAGGATGATTCTTTACAAAAGATACGCAGACCATATATTCATCGCGGCGAATCACGTAGAAGATATCGAAGAGTTAATAAAGAAATTCAACGGAGCACATCCCAAATTGAAGTTCATATGTAAATTGAAACAACAAGGGTCGCTACCCTTCCTCGATGTTTTACTAACTCGAAGAGGGACGGTTCTATTCAACGATTCGTTTTCTGTAAGAAGACTTGCTCTGGACAGTACCTCCGATTAAAAGCTTCTCACGAACAGAACACAAAAAGAGCTCTGGTCCGAATCCTATTCCTTGGGGCAAGAGAGATCTGTACGGAAGATGCTCTACTGAACAAGGAGACAATTATATACGCCACATTACGTGATGACGGGTATCGTGAAGCATACACTCTTTTTCATGGCCGGGAAAAAAACAGACCCAGTCATCTGTTTCTGCGGTGCCAAAGAAAGAGAAACATACTTATCTGTCCCATACAAAAAAGAAACAATAACACGAATCATTACGCAACGCATCAAAAATGCATTACATAAAACATACTATGCCGCTGCACTACGCTTCCACTCATTCACACGGCGCCTCCCCACGCCCCCATTCAAAGATTATCATTCAGTTGAATCTACATCCCACTGCATCTACGCCTTCTCTTGCAGCTGTAAGGAAGCATACATCGATGGGACCGGCCGATCACTATGAACTATAGAATGGCCGAACACATTCCAAAGTACATATATGACGCGAAGACTCAGCTCAGCTTACAACATTCGACTGCATCAGGTAGGTCGACCTCAGCCGACGCTCGCCACTTGAATGAAGGTGGTCACACAGTAGATCCGGTGAACGCGTTCTCGATCTTGTTACGTAATCGCGACAAACACCGACTAAGAATACTAGAGGCACTCTCGA
Source organism: Fasciola hepatica (assembly GCA_948099385.1). NCBI lineage: Eukaryota > Metazoa > Platyhelminthes > Trematoda > Plagiorchiida > Fasciolidae > Fasciola > Fasciola hepatica. Next base: position 29,477,523 of record CANUEZ040000043.1, on the reverse strand, counting down.
CCTTACACACTAAACCAGCCCCGTGTATTGAAAAATGTACGACCATCACTCTTAACGTAAGGTGGTCTTAGCCAACCACAAGCAGTCGTACACACACATGCACATACACAGACACACACGACTTCGGGAGTCATAGAACTGCTTCAGTTAATCATTTCATTTCATGTCGAAGTTATTTTTCTTGCTGGATTTTATGCGTACGCAACCGATGAGAATATACGAAGGGAATTCCTCTCTCAGTGTTTGTCTCCTGAGTTGTTTATTCAAATTACGTTATTGGCATCGAAGCTGTGTAGATTTTCGCAAGCAAGTCAGTTATTAGTGCCCGGGGTTTTTTTCTTACTCGAAATAAGCATAGCAATTCAAACGGACGAATGCGATTAGATCGAGTCACAATGATGAAAGGGGAAGCTGTTCAGTTCCAGAATGTGAGAATCATTGAACCGATATTCTAAATTGATAGTAAGTATACAAGCAAATCACCACGACGAGACTAAACCATCACGTACAGACTTTGCCTTAACTCGATCCGATGGCTTGTAAGCCTTGCAACCCAAAGAGTTATGCAAGATGGCGTTGTTAAGCCGGAGATGAAACCACGCTTGACAACTCAATAGGTCGAGACCAGACGAATTCCATTTTCACTGAACTATGGATAGACAAAATCTGATTCCAACAACTATGCTCCTAAAGACGTTGGCTTGCTGGTCAAAAGACCTCAACTAGACTGAAATAGGATTGCAGCACCAGGGTTTTTTTCGGCGACCGGAAAGTTCGTCGCACTTCACTGGGTAGCACCCAGCCCAGAGAAAGTTGCGATCTTCACGTTCTCTTTTTCTCCTTGGGATCACGAGGCTCAGGGCTAAATCCGAAAGGCGGATCTATAATTGAGCAATATCAGAGGGAAGACAGAGCACGAACAACAATCGGTTCTCGAGTGACAGACCACAATTTCCTTCACGGGTGTTTCGATCATGTGTTTGTTCCGGGTTAACGCCACACTACCTTGCTTACCAGACTAATTAGTCAATATCTCTTATTAATGTTCTCAAAGAAATGAACCTTCTATGGTTTAAGTGGGTGTGGAATATGGTTCGTACAGAAGGTCGCAGCATTCTTCTCGCAACTGAACTGAAGGGAAGGAACAACGAGGGTAGAAATTTACACATTCGTTTTATATCTGAGGTGGTAGCCCTAAATGTGTGTCCAACTGTTCACCTATAGAAGGTTAAAATTGGGGGAACTCTTTAGAACACGTGGACTATTTATCTGCCTGTTATTTGTGATATTCGAAAAAGGCGCGGAAGAAAACTATTGGTTAGTTTTACCAATCAACGAATGTTTAGGAATTTATGCCAACCGTAAAAAAATTGGAAGGAGCAATCCTTCTAAGCAGCTAGTATGAACTCACGTGTTCATCTTTTGAATTAGTCGGCTTGCAATACCCTTTAGATTTTCATTTGAACTTTCTTATCGAAATAATTCGCAGACCGGTTCCACGAATTTACTTGGTATTATTGTGTCTTATAAAAGAAAACGTCAATTTGTTCTCTTTTGTGTGGATTATCCGCTGCTCAAGTTTGATTGCTGTTTCAGTCTTCATCAAAGCCACTATCAACAATACTTGACGTCAGAGCAAAGAAGGAGGGCAGTTCACTGTTCTAACGAACTGTTAATTTTTTGGGAAGAGAATGAATGAATGAATTAAATGTTCAGTAGTTCAGTCCAATCAAACAAGTATTGGGTACCCGATAAACATGGACTGGTCCCACCCAACAGCAACCTACGTATCTTGATCACGTGACTGAGTATAACATTTTTGCAATGACAATAGGGAAACGTCCATCAGTGGCGTCGATGCGCGCGTAATAACCGTAGTAGCATGCAGCTAACACTTGAATGACTGAATTCATAGATCACATGACTTGTTTACGTTATGCAAACTTTCCCACCTTATTTTTCCCAGTGACATATTGAGTAGAACCTACAAATCGTCGTTTGAAGTCGTCTCCAACTTACTATGCTTGAAATTTGTGATGTGCAAAGCTGTAATATAAACACCCTGAATGATACACAAAGAACGGTTTGTGAACCATTATTTCTTTTCTTTAGGTGTGCGCTTTTTTGGGTGAAGTAATCTCACCTCAATAATGTTTCAGTCATATGAAATTTAGGTTCGAAACGGACTACTTCCATCAAATAAAGCTGCAATGTATGAAGATCTAACTGTTTTTAATGCATAACGGTTTGTTCTTGAGTCGTAAAGATCCCGGGACCGTGATAAAAAGCATCATAACAAGTCAGATTGAATTAAACTGTCTCACCATTCTGGCTTTAGCGCGGTTGGGCCGTTAATGTGACTTCGATCAGAGAGTGCGATCCCGTCCGTCCCCTTATCCAATCCGACTGTGACGTTCGAAACCATGTTGCATGTTCGAGTTTTTTTCGGTGACTACAGATTCGACATTGTTCTAAACTAACTTTCACGTGATTGTATGTACACGGTTGAGAAGATTACGCGAAACGGTTGTGCACTGTCTCGGCACGTTACTGCCAAGCTACTCTCCTCTTGGAATAATGTTGTCGGTGGAAAGTTGTTATTACGGAGACAAGTCAGAATACATAGCTCGAAAGTCAACCGAAGCACCAAGAATAAAGTGTGACTGTCGACTCATAATAACCACCGTTCTTTTTCTTTAAGTGAGATATAGGAAGCTTGCAATACTCAGTTTTAGGGGAAGGAATTTTTGATAAAAGTCCTCAGGAGGTACAGATCAAGCACTTATCCTTTTACATAAACAAGTATATCAGGGCAAAAGTCATTTTAAAGAGGCATAAATGGTTTCTGTCAGACAAATAGAAGCAACTGTGATCAGTTAGGCTCACCTGGCGGTTGGTTCACTTCACACACCTGGCTGGTTCCCATGAGTTAACCAGGCTACCCGCAGCTTAGTAAGTGTCGTCCTGCGTCTACAATGTCTGACGCCATCGGCGGGACTGTTCGTGGTTCTGCAATAATTATGTATGAGAGGGAAAGTCGACTGGAACAAAATTAGCACTAGTAAGCTAGTTTATTCTTATTGCTGACCCCTTATTACCAACTCAAACTGTGAAAGCAACGCTCCACTTACTTTTCATTTGAGACTTTGGGCATTGTGAATTTGAACTTCAATAATACAGGTATCGATCCATATTTGCAGACAATCAGCTAGAGCTTATTGTTAAGGATAATTCCATTTCTGAATGAAGGCAACATAAAATGATTCAATTCAATCAGGACCATGTTTTCTTAATATCTACTGTTAGTTAATAATAAAGCATTGAATTCTAAAGTCCGAATAGTTGTTTTCTCCAAATAAGTACATCTATACAATTAAGTCCTATACGGATTAATGGTTTTATTCAAGGTAGCTTATTTGAGATCAAAAATGTCGGTAACTCTCTTCAATGAATGAATTTAGTACCCTTTGCCCAAGATAGGATAACGAGCATGGTTAAACCTATTCGACCGACGTTTTTGGAAATTTATCCGTTAGTTGGTCAGCGACTGACTGTCGTATTCGAATATCCTAAGATTACTGCGGACCGGTCCTATACATTTCATCTTCATTTGCAACCAGCGAAAGGCTGCGTAACCTAATTACCGTCAAAATCCCAATTTATTGCCGGCGAGATGCGGTTAGTAAGCAGATTATCAGACTAAAGCGGCTAGATTAGCAGACGGTCATTCTTTTACTGCTATAATACGTTCCAGATGGATCACAGTGAGACGAGGACATGCAGCTCGGTGTGTAGACCGCATGAGCTCAATAATTAAACTGCCGAGTGTTGAAGGCCGAAGTGTATTCACTTGAGATTCCATTGGCGAAACTGTGATTAAAAGTGTACCCGAGTTTTCGCCAGTCAGCAGTCAGCTTTTGTGACTGTTTGACTGTTCTAATTTATACAAAAGTAAACGTCCTAGGGATGAATTCCAAACATAGAATTGTAGACTTCTCTACCACAGACAACCTAGTCATCAAGGTAGTGGTTGGCTCCGAATGATTACTTGGTAAAACGAGCAACTATCAGTGTTTATAGCACTCTTTGTAATCCACGAAAAACTTCCGAGGGGAAAACTTTCACTCAGATCTGTTGTTTTATTGCGAAGATGTAGCAAACTTTTGACTGAACAGATGTAAATGTGTTTTATTTCTTACCATGTATCGAGTCACCTGTTCAGTGTATTTGAACGGCAACTTAAATTTGGATTTTGTTCATGAATTCAAACCCAAATTCCATCCACACCAGCAAAGCACCAAACTTTGCTAATCGTAAATTAGCTTCAACTTGGGATAAACTGCTCTGCAAAATATGACAGATTATCGCGGAATCGGAATTCCCGATCACAAAATTATTTCCTCGTCAGAAATTTCTGTTAGTTGTTCGATTAACCAGTCAATAATGATCACTTTGGAGTTGAAGATCGAAGCAAATTAGTCTATGTTTGATCGGGAAATATCGACCTGAATCTAAATTTGTTTGCGGTAAACTGGTCCATTTTGAGGTTACAAAATTCAATTTCAGAGTTAAATGTTCAGAGTCTTGACAAATGGCGAGCTGTGTAGACTAAAAATCAGTCTATACTTATTCGGTCTTCTATCTATGTCCTTATGCTGCATCGAAAACTGCCACACCAAACATGTAATTAGGGAGTCTAATACTTGATTACAAATTCATACTTTCTGGTGATTATTGTGAAATATTCAGCTTTTAAAACACACTTTTCCAACCAGTCTACTGCCGGGGTTTTCAAATGAATGTATTGCAACTCCACAAGAGGCCACCACATTCATTTTATCGTCAACGTTGAACAAGATTATCAGGCTAAAGCTATTTGTAAGTTTAAATTGAACCAAACAAAGATTTCATGGTCATCACTTCAAAAAGAATTCCCTGAGATACTCCAACGAACACAGAGTATTTCCAGCCAGGTCCTTTTTGTTTTCAGTGGAACGGGGTGTCTACTTGTATATACTGGAACAACCTATTACCTCACTGGGGTATACTATTAAAAAATGATGAAACTAAATGTTTACTTGGTCTATTCCTGTATGTCACACCAGATAAACACTGCTCTCCACGAAACAGGCCTCAGTGTATGCCTATTAAGTCCGTCCATTATAGCTGCTTCGACTCAAGTGAGTGATGTTTTCATTTGCACCCTTACCAAAACTTGATCAGCACAGGTTAGGGGAACCAGGTAATTGGCTTGCACGAAGTAAACTGAATGACCCATATCGTTAATTCAATTTTGGTAAAATAACCTTCCCTGTTTACACAAATTTACTTCTGGTTTTACCCTCTGCCTTTGCCACGTTTATGCTAGTCTTAAAGGTACTATGTCAACGCGGAATTTGGTTCAGCGGATATTACGCAAGTGTAATGCTCCGTTTTTCGAACTGGTCCTTCAAAGTATTTATTGAGTTCAGCCTTGAGATCGTGTTCTAAATGAACATCTTGTCTAGTGAACCAATTATACCCATCACTGTTGGGAGATAAATATGCCATATATGACCGAATTTCCGATGCAGACTTCAGATGATCGAGAAAAGTGGTCTGTGTTGAAAATTAAGTATGCAGTCTTTTTTGACTGAGAAGAATGTGTCATCTATCAATAGAGCCCACTCTATTCTATACACTCGTTGATTGTCAGTGAGATTTCAAAGATACGTTTCTACGTCTCACTTGGGATTTAAACAAGCATGTAAATTTATTAAAATCACTAGACAATCTTATCACAACATATCCTCACATTCACTGGCTTTAAAACAAGCCCCGTATGGATGGCTACAGAACCCATACAATTTTGGGAGAGAGGTTTCGTTCATCATTTATACTGCTCGAAGTAGCAGGAATTTCCCGTAGGTGTATTTGACAAACGAGTTCAGTATTCCGAGCAAACTACCGTCGTATACTGCGTGGGGCTGAATATCTCCCAAGGAATTCTTATTAGGATTAGTGTTAGAGCTAGAAGGACTGCGGTAAATTATTTTACTTGGTTAGTTTTCAAAAGCAATATTGTTTTAACTGAAGAGGAAGGGCATGAAGCCACCTCGTGGGATAACCTTCACGCTTTTTGATCCGCATCAGTTCGCCTGCAACGTTAATCTCAGTATGTGCATTTCACCTTCATCAAAAGACTCGAAAGACAAATGTTCACCGAAAAATGGGTAACCTAAAGATCATAAATCTGTTTCATGGAGATTTAGTCATTGACATTTTTCACAAGAACACGTTGTTCCGTAATTTACATGCTTATCTACTAATTGCATACGTCTACACAATTTGATCTCTATTAGTTATCCTGAGCAGCATACAGTCACTGAGTTCAAACTGGAATTTTCTTGTTCTGTGTAACAATATTAAGGGTACGCAGCCATAAACGACCAACCAGGATGCAAATATTATGCAACTTGCATTTGCCGAAAGGCAAGAAAGCTGTCCCAATGTCCTACGGAACATTGTTAATACTGGCTCCAACAAGAAAGAACCGGAACAACCGGAATGCTTTTCTGGGGCACCTGGTGCATACAGGTCAGTAAGTAAATGAAGATTCGATATTCGAAATCGTGTATAGAGTGCTAACTAATCCACCACCACAAGCACATCCATCTGACACATTGTTGGCATCATCATCATCTGTTTTTTTGCAACTGCTCTGCGTACACAGAAATAATTCGTCCAAGCTCCTCAATTACTCTGGCCGTAAGAGGAACACCCACCCCAATCATTGTGATGTGAACCAAGTAATTGTATGGATTTGGTCATGCAGACTAAGATGGAAATCAAATTCCAACTTCCTCCCACACGTAGCCTCTTGCCCAATCCAAATGAATCTTAATCCATCTCAGTAAACAATGGCGCTCTCGCTTGTCTCTGCAACTGAACGATTCACTGCATAGTATTGCATTTAGCAAACAGCCAAAATCATTCATTGGTTTTTTTGTTAAAGTAACGAGGTTTCGCTGTCTAGTGGCATCGCGTGTGACTCACACCTGTGCACCTTATGTTTGAGGCTCAGATGTGATTCAGTGGATGTTCGCTGACGAAATTGATTTGTGCTGTTTTCATAGCTTTTACTGGTCAGTCAGGCATTCATACCTTATCTGTTTCTTGTCAAACTATGATGGGGTTCATAATAATGATTCAATCCCTGAATAAGAAAAAAATACATCTTATACTTACACTGTAGTAGACCTTGAAATGGGTTGAATAGATACTGTTCAACGTATGGATTAAAAAGATGACATTCTAAAACAGTTGAACTTTTGCCAAAATAACAATGGTCTAAAAATACTTGGTTAAGGTGTTTTATTCCATGAATTTCAAGAGAATCCCGAGTTGTTTCGCGGTTGTCATGGTAACACACTTTTGTATAACTAGACCTTCTGAACACCGATGCTTACAAGAACGCGTAAGCCTCATCTTCCGGAAATAACATACATCTGGTCTGTGAGGTAGTACTCCGGAGTAGCTGTATTTGGTGAAAAACACGGAACAAGAATTGTATCTATAAATATTTTAACCAGCCAGTTGGATGAAAATTAGGCCACCATCTGTTTCCGTATTTCTGATGTATGAAAATTATACTCCTTGCAGGGAAAATAATAACGGTTAGCTCTTTACAGAATCGAAAACCACATTTTATTCTAAACGAATTTCCCTAAAAGAGGTGGTATATCACTCTTTTGACGTCTTGTTAAATGAGGAATTTCCGTGGCTTGGGCAAGGATTCTGCCCTGGAAGGGGGCAGTCATTCTTTTTGACTCAAAAAATCCAACGTAAAACATCAGTTTCACCCGTACTATACTTGATATGACGGGACTCATCATGTCAAGTCTTGCTAAATGTCACTGAAACAATACTTTCTACATTGCTGACTCCACCGTCTAATGCTCTATGCTCCTGCAAGGTCATACCTGAAAGTTAATTCACAATTGCGAACCAGAATAATCATCAACACTCATCGTTAGCTCTCACAACCGCCCCCACCCGACGCCTTCCTTGTCTGACCTCAGTAGATTTCTTTTTTTCGACAGCATCTGGCTGTCATCCAAAGTTCCTCGGCCAAGGTTCCATTCATTTTATCACGTAACTCTTGAAAACAACTACCATAGAAAGAATACGGCTGTTATAAGGCTTTCTAGACGCTAGTAGAAGCTTCAGAAACCAGTCCAATGGTCATTTAGATGTTTAAGCTACTCCGTCCGGTTAACTGCATGTTGACTACACATTCTGTTATATTTTGTATCCCATGTTTTTTTATTTGCTTCCATTGAACCGGTTGAGATCAACATTTACGGGGGCAATAGATGGAAAAAATCAACATTTTTTCACAATGAAGGACTTACCATTTCACATCTGGCCTCCTCTGGTCTGAAATTTCATCCAAACGTTTTCTGATTGAATTAAAAGAATTCTAACTGGTATGTATACCAGGAAAATTGTTGTTTCATTTCACAGAAAGAATCTGAAAAAACTGAAAAATTTCGTCAAGAGCAGTATTGTTACATCTGACATATTTCTGTCATTTTATCTAGTTTATGTTCAACCATCGTCAAACACTTTGGAGGACTGTGTGACAGAAAAACTTTTAGCATTCGTGACTGGCGTTTTACATAATTGTAAGCAAATAACAAGGAAGCTCGTCACTTACCCGATAGATGTTTTCCTAAATGGGGGAAATAGGAAAAAGCAATTTGGGACCAATCGTGTCATTACCACAATGCTGTAATCTTTATTGGACGAAGGGTAACAGATAAAGAAGAAAAATGATTTACACTAGGTTAACCACGCGACAGTGTGAGGTTTTTTGGGCTAAAACGAAACAAAACATTCCCAAAGGAGTTTACCTTCTGACAACTTGTATCAACTTTCGGTCAGAACGGATAGGTGAAATATACTCTAACAAAGTTTCTGTCTTCCTAAGTAGTATGTTTTACGAAGTATGGCATATCAACTTTGTTAACCGTGGTTTATCCAGAAAACTGTTTAATTAGAAACTGTCTTTACTAGATATACTGCTCGTCTATGTATATTTTAGTTCGTGCGTATTAGTGATATTTGATGTTTTCCATTATTTGAGCTCCAAAATTTGTTTTCTTTTTCTAAATACCAGTCTCCTTTCTTTCATTTTTCCGGCTCGTATTAGCGAACAAAACAGCACCGGCAATCGGAACTGTCATTCACTATCTGTGAACAACTTGCTATGAATTCTATCCACATGGCATATGTGTGAACGTATTTGACACTGGTCTGACCAAATCATTGGCAAAATGGTGGTGTGACCCACAAGTTCCAAAAGTGGTACGAAATCCGATACAGACACTCGGATATGAAGTAGACATTTTCAGAGGTTTCCATATTTTATCACAGGAAATAAGTAAACGAATTGTGGAAGAATTCAGTCAATCAAAAATTAGTTTTAGACCAAAACCAAGATACTACCAGAAGATAACCTGAAAAACAGTCACCGAACGAGTTTTTACGAAGAAAAATGTGATAGAAAGCTATGCGCCCCTAACAGATTGTTCATTTTAATAGATTTTGTTTCTGTCGGTCGTTGTAAGGGTGAACAATGTGACCTATATTTCGAGAACATCCGAGTAAATAAGCACCGCTCCCTACCCTATGCAAGGGAAAGGTTTCCGAAAGTTATTTGGGCAGTGTTTGGATAAGTGTTTTTACTTGCACGTTTGCTATTCGTAAATGGTACAACGCTTTAGAAAGTGGATTGCGCTCAATCACAGGTCTTTGAATGATGAATTTGCCGGTGGCGGCACAATTTGAATCCAGGACATCCACTTTTGCCGTGAACGATGATAACCGTTTTACACATGTTGGACTTTGGTGTTTTTGCAAAGAGCGCTCCCCTCTAATTGATGGTTTGACTATCTGTGAGATAATTGTTATATTCGAATGCTCGAAGCTCTTTTTGATCACTCTGAACTTGGTACAGCTTGCTTTTATGCTGTTTTCTACTCGCTATGTCTGGTGAAAAACATGTAGGCTGTTGTCGAGACAGGCAATGCGGTACATCCATAAGTGTCAGGTTTGGGCACTAAAAAGCCGCTTTTATCTGGAAATGGCAACAAAGGATGTGATTCAAGGTTCGTCAGTTCTAAATATAACAACAATTTCGGGCAGTGCAACAGTCCGAGCACCACAATATGCCTGTAATCTAAAGTTTTCACAGCTTTTGTTGGTGATTGGAAAACAAACAGTTTTGCAATACCCTGCCATTCTTTCGGTAAGTTCTCCATTTCGTTGAAATTTCACAATATCGATGCAATTCCTTTGAACTTTTCTCATTGGTTCGGAGGTGTCTAAGAGGCTAAATACTATTCAGTGGATAGAGGTTTCCACGTAGCTTAACAATTGTGAAAAACCACCTATTAATAATAAAGCTTGCCCGTGGGAAGAATGTCAAGACACATCTACCTGTCTCTTTATTCACGCATTCGGTATCCCCCTGCTTATATGTTCGAATGTGTGCGTATCATCGTATCGGATTATAAGGCAAACTATCACGTGTTTTGTAGCCTTTCCGGTCGGAGTCGACCAAGTGTGGATTACTTGTGCCGCATTTGATATTCACAAAGTTGATAAAATCTGTTGTCCATTCCACCCTGTGCAAACAGGTTAAGCAAATCTTTTTGGATGCAGTCCAAACGGTGATATGAAGCTGGCCAAAATAAAGAGAAATTCAAATGATGGGAAACCCTGAGTAATCAAAAACTAGAAGAAAAAAACAAGTACAAGCTGTACGTGTTTCTTTTCTTCCAAAAATCGGTTGTTTCGTGGTAAACCAGCCCCGCAGTACACATTTATCAATTTAACTCATGTAAGACAACTAACCGTCGGATGTTTTCGCTAGAAACATATGGCTACGTAAAAAGAGAACTTGGTTGTGCTTTTCCGAATTGGTTTCTGTTACAATCGTTCGCAGCTACCAATGTGGCAGTTGTGCCCTCACTAAGGAGGTGTTTTCGTGTATTATCCAAGTGTTTTGAGAATGTGCAGTTTAAAGGATAAGCCGCTGTATTCTGATGCCTGATACATTGAACCATAAAACAGACAAGTTGCTAAGACAAAACACCACACACGGATTACGAGGTTATAGACTTTACTCTTGCTGTTAATAATCAGTATTGCGTAACTTGGGAAAGGCACACACTGCACAGATGAAGAAAAAGATTATTACATGCAAAGTTCAAATAATCAATTTCTTTTAAGCTTGCCTCTTCTTTGATATACCACATGGTGAACTGAACTCAACTAAATATGCCAAAAAGCCAAACAAAATGTATATGTTCTTTTGGTTACTTTTGTTCGCAGACGGACTGGTAAAACTTTGGGATTACGAAGAACGAAAAAGAACAGATAAAGTATTCCACTTTCTTCGGTAATCATAACAGTTGCTGCATATTCATCTAACAAGTTGATCTTTTAAGCAATTATTAGGTTAGTCGTATGAAATAAAAGCTGGAGAACATCCATTTAACGAATAAACAGAGTTGGTCTGAATTACAGCCTTCCGAAGAGTAATCACGACTCTGATGTTGAAATACTTTAAGTGTTAGTTCATTCCATTAATTACAAAAAGAAACGAGACTAATAAATAAATTAACGGTACAGTTAAGAGCCACTTAAAAACCGGGTTGAATAGGTGTGCTATGTTTTTGAAGTAAAATCAAGGGCTTCTTTATGATATGCTTTTGTCACTCTTTCTCTGTCCCATACCGTTTCAAAAAGAGTAGTAATACCGTAGGTGACTGGTGTTTATATCACGTTACAGATCAATCGATAAAAGTAGACCGAAAACTTCGAGGAAGTACCTGAGCAGCCATGCAAATTGAGTAGTTTGTCGGACCTCTGGTCGTACGGCACGTTCTCCTGTCAGTGGTACTTTCAGTTCTGTTTGGTAGATTTCGAGCGCTCAAATGCAATCAAGGTTCAGCTTCACTTGTCACTGATACCTTCATTTTCATTGAGAAAATACGTTTTATAACGGTAATGTTATCAAGTATATTCCGAAGCTACACACACTGAAGGTTATCATTGTATAATCTTTTAAAAGCACTTTGTTTTATCAGAGCCTATTGATATGTTCGGAGTCCATATAGGAAAGACTGGACAACGTTGATTCTTGTTTGACCATCCGAAGTTGAAAGTTTGAGTTTTGCAAACATTTTGCCTATTACTCAGTCAAGTCCCTTCCAGGGTTCATACTTTCATTTCATATTTCAAAAACGAACCACTGACACAAGAATAATTTTTTGCATGACGGTACCGCATTACATGATCGTAATGAAACCAAGCACATTCCAAATCACTTCGTGGATTGGTACAAATGCCGAGTTAAATAAAATGGTAGTTTCGGTCATACGAAAAACCCTATTCTCGATTATTTTAAACTGCTTTCAGCTGTATATTTAGACAGTCACTGTGCATCACCAAGTTACTGTACAAAATAGTAGCACTCGTGATGTTTCAATTTAATATTCCGTTTATAGTGCACAGTTATTCATTCCAGACGCACTCTATCCGACGGTAATGTTCAATCAACTTGCGTTTGTTCCAAGCAAAATATTTCCTCGAGCATAAAAACTTATACGGTTCGAAGCATCGCATAGATATGATTTCCTATTGGAACCATTTATCGTGATTCCATGAGTTTTTCACTCACCGCGTTGCACTTTTAATGTGCTTTTAGGTTTCTAACCGGATCCAAAGTCGCTTGTTCATCCGAATGGACATACAAGATGATGATTGAGTTGCGTTACGAAAGTCGCACATGAGAACGGAAATTCCCTCCCACGTTGAACCAGTATAATCTACTTCATTTGCTTTGCAGCCATCTTTCTTTTTCAGCTCCACCTAATCTTTTCCACCGTTTGGTATTTAGTTTTACAGTTTAGGAAGTTATCAGAAATATTTGACAGTGCACTGGGTGTTCGGTAAATTTTTTCAAAGTTCGGTCTTTTGTCAGAACTTTTGTGATGTGTGCTGTGATGGTGCCAGCATTGTTATGCTTGTTTTACGCCAGAAAGCCTAAAAAATTTGGACTCACTAAAAACTTGGGTGAAAATGGTTATTTTATTGCTCCAAGGGAAGAACTGCACTCGTTTATGAAAACATTTCCACTTTTCTGCAGTTAGTTAACAGAAAATAGTTGGTGAGCTGAACTCACAATTTTGGATCGAATTTGCTGATGTCTTGATCACTGTCCTGAGTGGACCACCCAAAACGGGTGATGTGCCCCAGAATTGTCGGGCGGTGCGACAAAACCCGCAAGTGGCCATATTAATCGCAATTTTCACCATATCACATTACCGGTGTTGGGTTGAGTATATTTTCAATTTTTTTCAAATTAACGGAAATCGTAGTAATTCTAGCCTAATAATTATTAATGATAGAGAATAGTTAAGCATTTCGTGAAAGACGAATATTTAGCACTCAGATGGAAAAGTAGACCTGCGGCTTTACAGGTACATTTTCTAACCTCGGATTAATCCTTAATTGGAGTTGTCTCTTTTATTTTGAAAACCTGCACTTCACAAACCATACAGATTCGTATGTTTATTAGATTCAAAATTTGCTAATGCTTTTCTCACTGCGAAAGACTTCCCCGTTGATTAACACATCGAATTCCGCAACTTAGCTGGATGTTGTGTATTCAAATCTCTAAGGATAATTTTCACACATCACTCAAATTGCGAACTGGACAACACTGCCGTTACAAAGTGTTCAGCTTGGGTGAAGACCAGCTACAGGCCTCACTGGTAATTGTTTGTCTGTGAGCGACCGAATGCATAACTGTTATACATATGACAAGTTTTATCCAATTAATCGTTTCTAAGCTGACCCAGTCAGAAGGGCTCCATCATTTTGTTATTCAGTTGTTATCACCTTGTTGGGTAAAGGGTAGGGTAGGCTCAGTTTTTTCTGTTGTGAATACAGAAGTGACAGCCCAATGAAAACAAGTTCACGCTCCTTCAAGCTCTTTTGATAAAGAGAATGAGTGGAATAGAAAGCAACTATTCGTTTCTAAATGAAAGTTAGCTATCAGCGTTCATCAAACCTCCGGGTATATTTTTGTTTACCAGTTATAACAACTTTTCCTGTTTGCACACTCTCAGCTATTCATTTGGAAAGGCTACTTACTTTTTTTACCTGGGCTCCGTAAGAAGGTCTGGATGCATTTGCTTTACTCAAAAATATCGATTATTTTGGAGAATATTGAGGAATTTACAATTTGGTATTTGAATTGAAATCAGTAGTACCATCAGGTGCAGGTAGCTCCAGTGAGTTCATTTTTAGTTAGTACAACTTAAGTGTGAGATTTTACCGTTTTCACTCTTTTGCTCATTGTCATGCATGACAGAATTTGAAGTACCTTACCATCTACGAAGGTATCACGCTGACTTGGGGGAAAAATGTGAGACAATGAGATTTCTCGGTTCAGGTTTTCGTAATAATTTAGGAAATGTTCGGGGAAGTTCCCCAGGGATAGGCTGAATGTTGGAAAAACTTGTTATTATTATTTTTGGTAAACTTCGTGTGCTTAAATAAAATTTGAATCAACAAGAGATTATGGCGCATGTTTTGTTATAATCTTTTGAGCCTTCTGACCAGTTTGTGTTAAATAAAGATCGCCTGTACGTCTGAATTTCACTGAAAATTATGGTAATAAACACCTAAATAAGCAGCGAGTTTATGGAAACAAAAGAGTTATTATTCCAACTACTTTGCTTGCCGTATGACATTTTTTGAACGAACTTCAACAGGACTGCTACCAAAAGTGAAGTATTCCATATCCGAGAGAATAAAAGAAATATTTAACATTTGCTGCGTTATCAGTAGGCACATAACAGTTAGTTTCGAGGTTAGAAACAATAAAGTACCTTTCGCAATTGATGGAAGATTAATAAGGCAGGGGAGTAATAAACAAATATTTCAATTACTGCGTTTTCTTTAGGAGTCCGCGGATGTCAAGTAATCAAGTCAGCTTTATTACCATGGTATAAAACAGTGACGTCAAGGTTCAAAAACACAATAATCACTCCTTGAGCCACTCCGATTATCGTGATTAAATAAGCCTGTCTATGGAAATGTATTCGGTAGGCCAATTTACTGGTGACAAGAATAGACGTCTGACAGCGACCAGCAGTTAAGAGATGAACTTTCCATAGATCGGCTGAAGCATAGTTTGAAGGAGTCGAGTTGAGTATTTCTGGTCGCCATGAGCAACGCTTTTTTCCGCATTCGTGGTTTGTAACAGTGGGTCAGTTGCATGGACATATACCCGGCCAAGCTTACTTTTTAAATGAGCGGTATGAGATTCCAAATCATACAAGACATTTTGAAAAATAATGAAGTTATTGAAAGGCCAATTTGTGTAACAGGTTATAATACACCTCGCTACCGTTTTACCATGTCCGTTTAGGAAAGACCAATTTGTCCGCTTTGTATTCACAGAACTTAGAAAATAGGATCCCCGGGAACAGCCCAACTAGGACACGTTTGCACAATGCATAACATTTGCGGGTTTGGCGATATGTTCCAAGGACGTCTGAGTGGGAGAAAAGTTTTAACTTACACCGCTATTATAGTCACCACACCGGAATATGACGTTCAGTTTGTGGTCCACGAAAGTGAATATGCCCCCAGACTAATGATTTCGAGCTAATTCATAATGGATTTTTTAAGGGGACCTCACTTTGTTTAGCCATATCCATGAATCCGCACGTAGAACATCAAGCTTTCTGGATAGTATTCAAGCAAAAACAAATTTCGCGTCGAAGTATGCTTCCAGCTTAAATTGATGCTCTTTTGGGTGATAAATCCCTCATAGGGTTGGGGAAGATAGGCGTAATGAACTGGACAAAAGCACATGGTGGTCGACTCTCCACACAAGGTTTGCCATTATTATTTTCGATTGGATTCCATCAATTACCTGGTGCGTTAGCAGGCACTTTACGAAGTTTTTCACCCATGATGAAGATAGTTGTAAGGATAAAGCAAAACTCCAAACAGAGTCGGTTTTTTTCGTAGCAAATCTTTGCTATTGTGCTCTATTGTGCACTATGACTTTAATAATTCAATTTTAATAGATGATATCCTCACTTATGTTATTTCCAGACAGCAGCAAGATAGGTTGCCAGGTAATTACGGTGAAAGCTGAAGAATCAACAAAACTCGAAATACATGTGTGAATTATTAAACAAATATGCACATTTATTACAATATGAATTACGAAATCAACCGAGGGTGTGGAACCTGAAAATAAAATGTTCTGTAAAGGAGAAAAGTGGACCTTATGGGCTCGTACTTGCACATTATGATCTGTACGCACTTCATGCGAGAGTTAATTCAAACTCAGTTTCTCAGTCGACGCCAGACAGTAAACCGTGTGATCGTAGCCCACGAGAACAATTCCCGAGGTCAACATGGAACAGAAGAAATGGCATCAAAACTAGTAGGTTGGGATAGAGCGCATTAGAAAACATTGGGAACATCTATTTTGTCTTCATTCACCTGGTTAAACTGCACACAACAATTTCAATTTTACCAAGTCATAGCATGAACTCCACTCAGGGTCCTAACTGCATGATATGTAACAGTTTATCAAATTTTCAGCTCACTGCTGCATTCCGTTTCCGATGGGGTACAAATATGGACCGCAAGTGATGGACTTTAAAGGTTTTTCTTTCCTCAAACTGTAATCATTTCTTCCCCGTTCAATATTATCTCGTGGCTGACGGTGAGCTTATAAAAACTATCAAAATATTGTAAACTGCACACCAATGCACTCCTATTGTGACATGTACTTTGAATACTACTGAGACTGTAATCCCTGCGATAGACCTCAATTTAGTGGAATCTAAATAATGCGCACTATTTTATCTAAATTTAGGACACAGATCTGAGAAATAGGTTACACGGCAGACAATGCTGTCTGTAATTTAGTTACTAGTGAATCGATTTTCCCGCAGAGGTTTCATATTTTTTCTACGGAATAACTGCTATTCGAGTAAGTCGATTTTGAATTAGATTAACCGAAGTTGCGAGGATCGACTATAGAGATGAGGTAGTTCATGGTAGCCGCTTTCTATTAGGCGTGAATGTTATAACCGACAATATTTTAACTCCAGATGAGGAAAGTAGAATGCATGACCCTAAGCCTGAGTTTACAATAAAAGGCTTTTTAAGCTCTACCCATTTAGTACACACGGATGATATTTTGAAGAAAAACGCTTAGTCAGACTTTGTTTCTCTATAAGATTTTCATAGTTTGACAGAGGACAAAACATCTTTTCAAGAACTTTCATTTGTAGTCACCTGGAAGTCAAAATATTTCGTCTAAAAGCTTGCATACGAAATGTTTGGCGTATATTTTACACACTTGAGTTTCTAGATTTGGTTGGGTGACTTCTTATTCAGTTGATGCTACAGAACACGCTTGGACCCTGTTACCACTGATCTTATTTCTCACTTCGCCCAATAGAAGTTCTGGTTATTTTCATTTTTATCAACACATTCCGTCAAGAACCATAGAACTTTAGGCAGAGCTCAGAAATTATTGATCAGTTTATGTAATTTTGTTGCGCATAAACTTACCGTGATAGCAAGAAAGCAGAGTTATTCGGGTGACCGGGCGGGGGGATGTTCCTAGTCAATGAACATCTTCGTTGCTGTATTTTCAAGGGGAATGAAAACACTTGAACTTTTGTTTTTTGCTGTAATCCACATATAAACTGATACGTGGATGGACGAATGCAACCTATTTTGCAACAGACAGTCACATGTGCTTGTTTATTCAAAACTAGAAGACATGTTGCAGCATCAGCCTTCTGCACTGACTGCCTACGCGTTGCAACAAAAAACAGCCGCTAGTGATGAGTCACGAAATGGCAAGTTTGCCGACATCAAATCCACTGGTATGATGTTGAATCATTTAATGCAATATAGTGTCACAGTGAAAAATCAGCTCGGCGGTAGGCCATTTGAAATGGAAAACAAAAGTCGATAAGTCCCTCACAGGTGTACGTTTATTAGGACTGTAAACCCCGTTTGGATCGCGAAGAAGGTGCGTGGAGGAACAATCCATTTTTTACAATCACAAAGTGATCGAGATACAGTAAAGCAATACTTATATCCAAAATATTTTCGGAAAACTAGTATTCATCCAGAACTAAGCTAAGAGTGGGATATAACTGAATCTTTTTGCTGCACCTCAACTGACGTCTACTGGAACTAACACCCCGCGAATTAATGTTTCCTCAGCCCTGTAGAGGAAAAATTTTTTGTCATTCGAACTCCGCTAGGCTGAAGAGAAGATCTTTTTTGGCACATGGTGGGACGGCATCTATTGATTGCCATAGTACCTACTCAAGGTGATGCTCATGTTGGTGTGGAGGATTCGGAATGAACTGTGACAACCAAATCCATCATTCGTTGCTGGAGTATGGTTCTGTCCATGACGCAGGTATTTTGCGCACCCTCGCGGTAACTCTGCATTGTACCCAAGTAGGAATGTGTTCAGCCACACGGTTACGTGACTGTATCTCCATTCTTTTGAAGTAGGTCGCTCATATGTGACTTTAGAAAATAAAAAGGGGTCGTGTTCACATCGACTGGAGCGGTATCCCTGTCGTCTTTCTGCGAGGAACTGATAACGCGAAGATACATGTGCTACAAAAGACCAGAACACCAGTTACTCAGCCTTCGATTCACGTCATCTCGTTCCTGAGGGCGAACTCTAGGTTGACATAACGTTTTATGACAGAGAGGACCAGGGTATTCAGTGCAACTGAATGTTTTCGTTTTTGAGTGGACCCATATAGTGACTCTTTGAATTATACTGTATTCTACACAAGTTTATAAACTATTTCGGTGTTCTGTTGTTTACACTTTCATCTGATGTATGAAAAATACCTTTTGAACAAAGCCACTCTTGCACTGAATGGTAGTCGTACCTTGGAAATGCAAGTAATGCCCTCACAGTGCGAATTTTCAGTAAACGGGTCGCAAAGTTTTGACATTCCCACGAATAATGCATAGGCTTTGTGATGGCATTGGCTTAGCACTTTATTCATGAAGAAAGAAATGAAAATTTACACGGGGTGTGTCTAGTTATTTCAGTATTTTCGTCTTAGCAATCTTTTTGTAATGATCAAAATTTTACCAATATATCCTTTTTTTAGCATCAGTTCTTGACGCTCCTGACTGGCCACAGTTTTAAGGTGGGACATAAATATATAAGAAGAATGAGGACCCATGGTTTTTCCCGTTGCAACTACTTCAATATAATGGTAAATAATTCCGGGTAGCAAAAAAGGCGACAGGTTTTCTTTACAGAATGGCCTGATGATAGCGAGTGCAGAGAAGATAAATGGCTTATCAGAGATCTGACAATTGCACTCCACTAGCAACGCTTCTTACAAGACTGGTGGTTCGTGCAGACTATTTCATCAGCAACTTAAAAGGGGATGTAGCCTGTATACAATGCGAATCGCTTGGAAGGGAAGTTTTCGGGGGACGAAATTAGGGGTTGAGATAAAATTCACACGGAATCGTTCATCAACCATTAGGTTGGTTGCCATCTCATCTTGGTTATTGTTCGTATCATCATCCTGTTTTTCTTCAGTACTGCTTTCAATAAAAACGATGAACAATGAGTCCGACAAATTGATATTTGAAATTTCATCATGATATATGGGTCTCTCATATCCTTAGTGGAATAGATTTTCTGTTGTACTTAAAACTAATTCAGTTGAACGAAATCGTGATTATGCATATTGTTCAGTAACGTAAACGAGCGACGGTCAGGACACCAAAAATTGAGGACGACGTCAACGACAACAACGATTCGACACACATCCACGTCACCGGCGACCAGTGAAGCAGACCGAGAGGCTAGCAGGGTCATCAAATACGTGCCCTCTTCAGTAGGGGTTGCACGTGAACGATGTGCAAAGGCTAGACAAGGAAAATCCGAGGAACCGAGGCCTACTAAGAGCATAAGCAGATATCAAAACTCACATAAATGTAGATGGAAATGGCCTTCTACGCTGTTTAAAAGAATCGATTTAAATTTTTACTCTTCAGCACCGTTGAATATTTAAAATTTGTTTCCTCGAGTGCATGAGAAACAAAATTTCTCCGTTCTTGATCGGACTGCAGACGAAGCTGGCGAAAACCCTATCCAACAAGATCATATTTTGCTTCGTATCAGACAAAAGCAGCAAAACGGAGGAAAAGGATGCAAAATTGAAAGCATCAAGGAAGCATCAGAAGGTGGGAAAAACTGTACTGAATGCACTTTAAGACAAGCTACTTCAATGTTTCACGTAAACACCAATAACCTACGGATAGCTAAACATATATCTATAAGTCCGACATAATACAGAGGCATTCTATGGACACGAGTAACTGAGCTTGTAACCTTAGCTCCACGGATCGTCGAACTACTCTTATCCGTGTGTCAACCTCCAGCATGAATGTTTCGCTCATATTCTCTGATCAAATAGAAGTGTACAGAAAAACAAGGTTGGCAGTTGACGTTGAATTTTGACTCAAAGCAGAGTAGCTGCTCCAGATGATGGAGTATGTTTGAAAATTCGTGTATATTCTGAAAGAGTTGGGTGCATAGAATCAGATTCAACATATGAGCAGCTGAGGATCCAGCAACGGGCACTGTTTTTTTTTGACTTGGCGCAGTACGCAATGTAAAACACATAAAGCGTGCTAATTCTGTGACCCGTCTTGCAAGGGGTTCGGCATCACTATTATTACGCAATCGTGCAAGATAGTTCCAATAATTTATAATCAAAAGTTGAGGAGACATTCTGAAATGCACATATAATGCAGATCAATATGAGTTTGGTGGATAGCCCTAGCCAGAAAGCCGACTGAACATATATCCAAAAGGTCTTGAGAAGGAAGATGACTGTTTTCTTCCATCCTAACAGAGAAGGTATTGATGAAATGCCATCTGGTTACCAAACTATGGGTTGAATTTTTTGTTTGAATGCAACTAATCGTTGGCACATTGTGCACAAATAATCGATCAAAACAACTCGTGCTATTGACTAAAGACAAGCTTGGACTGGAAAATATGTGCCTACTACCAGAACTCAGTAACCAAAGTAACCATGCAGGGAAACCAAAAGAGCCGGTTGGCATGCAACTCTTAAGTGCATAACACCAAGCAATATTGTAACAGGGAATGCTGGGGTGAGGGAACGGCGTGAACATCAAGGCGAACGGACAAACCAAACGAGGGCCACAGACAAAAGAACAGGTGGCGAATATGTCGGAGGCGTCCCGAAGCAGGCAAAATGAGGCAGACAGACAACCAGAGAGGAAGCAGCGGGATCTCCGGCAACCAGCAAGATAGTTCATGTGAAGGGCTGCCGATTGAGCCGTCAACTGAGACAGTCGGACCAAACCGAAGGGAAATGACGATCAACAGAAGCAAGCCATCGGCCACAGGCAACTGGACAGAACGCAGCCGAAGTGCTCAAGCAGCGGCAACTGCAATCTTGGTGCCGCGCAGTCTGGAAAGGGGTCTGTATAAACGACTGTATGTGTTCCATGACTTGACTTGTTTGGCCGGTGAAATACAAGTATCCTGTCGTGTGTTGTCGTCCTTGTTACAATATGACTATTCCTAGTAATATAGGTAATAATGCGCGCTCACTATTTAACAAGGTATCGGATCTTACTTATCCGCAGCACTATGAAAGCCTGTGTTGTATGTTTACAAGGAACTTGACAGGATGGCAATATAGATGATATTACCGTTCAAACTGAAAATTTCACCTGCTTCCGCCAAGATCGTTTGTATTAAGAGGAGAAAAACCGCAGTGGCTTTGACATTCACATCAATGTCAATATAATGTGACAAGTCATGTGCTATTTTTGCTCATTCATGTGACAGTAAAGATTGCTTATCTGCATCATCTCGACCTAGATTCTCTCGTTTCAGTCAAATCATTATCAGCCACCTCTACGTAGCCCTACATTGCTCACTAAGTTCGGTTGACATTTTGTATGATTCATTCATTCTTACAGTGTACCCGAGTTTGACAAGAATCTTTTCACTATAGAGGGTAACTTCATCACGCATCAACAATTCCCCTTTCGCCTTCAAATCTTCTCAGTGTGTCACTCCGCCCGTGGTGAATCCCAGTTGTGCTGTATGCTGACCAACCATTAAGAACTTTCTGTCAGATAAGTTGCACCTCTTTTTCACCAGCGATCCTTACACATCACACTTTAGGCCCAGAAAGTACTCTCACAGAGGTTGTCCATCACACTTTTCAAAGGAACACTCTTCAATTAAAGAACCGGTTCTACCGAGGGCATATTACTCATTCACCGTTCATTGTCAGTTGTCAGGTTGTGGTTTAAATACTTCTCACGTGAACATTTTCTGTAAATTTTACAACTGATGTGATCAGGTGGATTTTTGATACTTTCTGTCCCGTGAAAACGGTTCACCTGCAATCCGGAACTGGGCTTTCTTTACATCTGAAGCAGCTACGCACGATGAATGAAGTAGCTCCTAAGATGCAGGAAGAACCTGAGGTCCGTTGACTGTCACTTTCGGTAAAATATGAGAATGCACTCCTTGACACCGACTTTTCCAGACAGCTCTTACACTCAAGGAATATCCATCACACGTGGTGCAGGACCAAGTTTCTCTGCAGTCGGACGGGAGAATTCTTGGAGACAAAAGTAGATGCAAACCGTCTCAAGGTCCAATCTCTGACAATCAGACGAAACACTTCCCATCTTCCAGCAGTTTGTCTCGTCTGAATTTCAAGCTATATCAACCAAAGGGGCTTCTTAAGTTACGCAAATCACTAAAGATACCCAGGTCAGCATGTCCAGATCGTCTATCAGCGGAGGCACTCAGACATAATGCCAGCTCTCTATGGGATCTGATGGTTTGTGCATTTACCCATTCCCTGGAATCACATTCCATTCCCGACTTTTGGCATTCTGTTAAAATTATTCGTATACCTGAACAATCCCATAGCCAGACGGAATCCAAAATGAAACGACCGATAGCTCTATCTTCGCCTGCGCTGGAACTTAATGAAAGAATTGTGTTGTGTCGTCTCCAAACCAAGCAAAGAAACCCGGCCGAGGAGTCACACTTTGCATGCAAATCCTAGCGCTTTACAACTGATGCAATACCGTCCGCCGTGCTAAATCCATCAACGATTCCAGGAAGCTAGTTATATGTGATTTTCTTGACTACACTTCAGTTATGACAGTATACTACGCTCTCTTCTCAAAAAACTTGAACTTTTTGGCTGCCCTATACATTTACGAAATTGGCCGGAAGACCTCTTCTCAGGAAGAGCACAATGCACCAGGGTAGGCAAAAAGGCCTACAAACAGCTCTTAATTGGTGTAGGTGGAATCCAGGATGCTGTTCATTCGCTGTATCTGTTTTCAACAAACACTATTGATTAGCCTGTCTCCCACCCATCTCGCACTCTTAAAAATGCTGAAGACGTGGTTTTGGCTGAGTCTGTCTCAAACAAATCAGACTTCGACGAATATGATGCAAGCTTTTCACGTATTCAGAACTTTTTTAATCAACCTGGTCTTCTGTTGAACAGCAATAAATGTCGAGCGTATTTTTCCAATCACTCTTTCCGGGTTCACTGACGACACTTGTATCATTATCTATTACCCTGGCGCATATAAACCACGTGACATATCTTAGTGTTAGGCTGCAGCATAATCTGCACCGGTGTTTGCACATTTAACTCACAGTGGAAAAGCTGCATCTCCTAAAGTATCAAATTAGAAAACGACGACAATTTGGTGATGTACAGTATAATACTTCCAATTTTTGTAAAACTCTGTATATAACTTTTCATTTTTTTATTGTTCCCCTGAGACTGCTTTTTTGGTATTACTAAATATGAATTTTATCAGTCTTCACGTAGGCTTGCGCATCTTTATTCTGGATTCTGGTATTGCTTCAAATGACCTAGTCATAAAGCTATACATTTGACTCACAACCACATTCACTGGATTTTTCGCAGAAAGTCCTTTCTGGTACTTCACACTCATTTCATCATGATCTAACTGTTTGGGAGTCCCAAGCATCGACCCGGTCCAGGTAAGAACTGCTCCCTTGCAGATTGCCTTTGTACAGGAATTCCGTTGTTCCGTTTCTAGCACGTGTCCCAACAACCAAGGTTGTCACTTCCTGTCAAATTAAATCTTGCCGTACTCCGTAACTTTATCTTATGGTATTTTTGGGTGAAAAGCATTTCATAACCAAGCTCAAGCTGGCATAAACAGTATAGTAAAATTGATAGTTGAGGAAATGTTTTGTTCCGTGAAGCGGGCTTCGTAAAGGAAAATATGCGGTCGAAATGTATGTAAAGAACACATTCATGTGCTAATGTCTTATTTATTTCTCATACAAAAGCACATCAGTGCTATGGAAAATGAAACAATGCGACCAGTGATCGCCGGGAATTTATCGCTACTCATTCGGAATTAACGCAAGGTGAATAATATTCAAATCCCAATAAACCACGACGTGTGACGACTGAATATTGTAAAGGAACAAGTAGGAGATTAGGACAAGTGCAAGGTTAACTGTACACCCAATTCGGAAATAAATATTGGAAATATGTTGGGTACTTTCAGTTCAGTGACCAAGTTGACCTAGTGTGGGAAAAATGAGAACTGATTCTCATTTCAATGTAATCTAGAAATGAGACAGAAAGAGAACATGAAAGGCTGAAAGCCAGAAAAGCTTCACGGCGGAGGAATAATTTATTACCGTAATGCTATCCAGATTTTAAAAAAGCCATCAGCCTTCAAACAGTGATGTTGTTTCTGACAAACACATGAAGTGTCTTACTGAATCACTTCATTGTTTGCATTGTCTGTGATATGGACCTGTGCCACTTGTGCTTTGTAAAAGTCTCGCCTACTTTTCCACGAAGTTCGGAGTAAAACACTGAAAAAGGGGATTACGTTTTTGGAAAACAAACCTTAGTCGACGTGGTTCCCTGATAAGAACAAGAACAGACCCTTCACAACGTAACCCAGCTGCCAGATATTTGCAAGACATCGACTCTCATGTCATATTAATCAAGGAGTCTCCCAATAATATCTAAGTTTACTTGTTGAACAAATGTTGTTTTCGAAGGACACCATTTCACAAGTTACCAAACATCACTGTGCACTGGGCGACGTGTGCACGTGATAGACGCAGACTTATTCTGCCCATAAAAGATTTACAAATGCCCCATTTTATATTTTGCCTAGTGGATCTTATCGCGAAGTACTCATCTAAAAAATGATAAATCTGACGCCGGAAAAAAAGTTTTCCTCCCTTTTTCTTCATTTCGTTGTGAGCTAGACATAGCTTTCTGCTTGCAACAGCTCCGCAAACAATTGGGTATTACGATCTGCACACATCACTGCCTCTTCCTATGATTGCGAGCTGATCTTATACTTGGTTCTCACAGTTGTACGCTCCTGTCCGACTGCATCTTCAAAGACAGAGCGAGGCTCTGATCAGCTAGCATTTGTCTGGGTATCTTCCGTTTGTGTAGACGAGTTTTTGATCACAAAAAAGTTGGGAAAATATTTTAGCGGAAATGATTACCCAGTTTACCTTTGCTTACGAACACGGGAAATATATATATATATATTTATAAGCAGGCTTTGTGTTCACTCCCAGGCGTAGCTTGAATTATAGAATCTGGAAGCACTATGCAAGACCTACCTTCTGTCAGCGATTCAGCACCTGTGAATCTCATGGCTGTCCTGTTAACTGGTGCAAACGAATATCTCCAAAATAACAAAAAGAGACGGATATCTTCCGTTCCATCTGCTAATGAAGCACGGTGCGATGCTTGTGGTAATATATTTTGAAATGGCCACAGCACTAGACACTGTGTTCTAATAAATCCACATAAGTCACTACTACAGGTGCGTCCGAGAGCCACTTTTCTTCATCGGTAATTTCTCCTTTATAAAGTTTTCTTGGTATTTGATAACACTATGCCCAAATGTAAAAATCTACTGTGCTAACTTCAGTAATGCTAGCTCTAATTCGACCCGTTCGTGGGTGAAATCAAATGACCTAGGTCATCATAATACATTTGCCTAGAGTTCAAAACTAGTTAAAAGTTGGTCAAGGCTAGTTTTTTTCAACCGACGAAGGTAAAGATCACCGAAGGAGGTTTTCTTAGCTGACGGAAAAACGGTGATCCTACCAGAAACATCTCGCTCTTAAAAAAATGTCGTCCTCGTATCTGTCTAACAGAAACAAGAAGAAATAGATAGATCGCATCTGGTGAATACTGTGTTGCCCAACAGTTCGACAACAAACTCGTGGAAGACGGTAGTCGTAACGGGGAAAATGTCCAATTTATTCCAAGTGCATGACCCGAAATTCGGCGTTAGCTGACTACTGCCCGTTAGACATACACTGGAGAAATATTCAGTGCAAACCGGTATATTCCGCTTTGTTATTAGGTCGGTGGAGGATGATTTCGTGCGAGCACATTGGGCGCATGCTACAGTGTTGGTCGACTTCCTTACTCTTTCTAAGAATTACTACACTTTTCGCATTATGCACGCGTAAAGTGGTATCACAACGAAATTTCTTGTGTAAAAAATAGAATTCTCTGTCGAGAGTTGTGATCTTAGCCTGAATGGGATGAAATTTAGCACACAGACAGTAACAAGTGTGTCATCAAGTGTAAGGCTCGATAATTAACTGAAATGTATCTTTGCTGACTAGTGGAAAGAATTAAGTTGCTTTATTATTTAGCCTATAGAAGACGAGTATATTGAGAACAACGAAAGTGGCTAAGTGTTGCAATCGCGAAGGTCACTCCATCGCATGGTCGATAGTTTTGACTACTGACTTAACTTAAATAAACTGTGGTGTGGCATGGGTGAGCTCAAGTATGCGCCAGTCTTAAACAGGAGTTACCGAAAAAATCATCATTGTACTTTCAGTGCCACCGAACTCATTAAGCAGTTTAGTATAAGCTGTGGTGAATGACAACGAAACCCTCTAGTTTACCGTTATCAAAGACATCCTCAACAAGAAAGAACTTATCGCGCTCCAGGTCTTGTCACAAATGACGCTTTACGTTTGCTAACCATGGACACGATTACCAATTTGCTGTAAGTTCTTAAACTGCTGTAACTCCTGGGAATTTTCATGATTCAAAGTCTATTATTTTCTGCTAACAGCTCTAATTTAAATAAAACCAAGAATTTGTTCTTACTGGTTAAAGAGAAAGTAACTCAATCTTCCTGGTTAACACAGAAGATTTTATCATGGTGCACGATAGCAAGTGGGAATTGGAATAATTCAAAAAACCGTGATGTCTTGGGAATCTCGACAACTACTCTATTTCATAACAGTCAAGCTACCAAACGGGAACCTATTTGCGATATCAAACAGCCGTCAACTAAAAAACATGATTTCGAAAAAATAAGTCAACTGCTTTTGAAGAATCATGACTAGGATATTTTTTCCATTCAGACATGATTTCATTTGAAAGAAATACCGTTTCCCCAATTCTATCCAATGCGACGCATTGAAAGGTTTCCAGCCGTGCCCTACTGATCACACAGAGTCCACGAAATGATGCAGCAACACAAATGAGCTGGTTCTGGGAAAGCGAACGGAAATTCTCCAAAAAGATCACATCAGTAACCTGTCAAGTTATTCGACGGTTACTCTTAGAGACGAACAATCAATGAATGTAACAGGGTTAAATATGTCAACCAAATAACTGTATACATCGACTGCAAACGACAATTACCAAAGTTGAGCTTGGGAAGAATTATGATGCACCTCGGGAGAGCCACGACCTGACAACTCCGTGAAAAAGTACAAATAACCCATAACGGATTCCAAAAAAGTCAATATGGGGATCACTTTTCAAATTGCAGCTGGTCGCCTTGAGTAGGTCGACTACACACGTTTTCAACAATTGTTTATCAGTTGCTAATCGTGATTTAATTGTAACCAAGGGAGATTATTAGTCAGTTTGACTGATTTCTTGAGGTAATTTTGAACCCCATCTAATGTTTTCAGTAAATTCAAAAGCACAACGGATATCCTATCCAAAGTTTAACTACGACGCTCAAGTAAAAAGAGGCGAATGACTTTGTTTTCCTTGTTTTTTCAATGTTTGGATGATTTTTTACATGAAATATCCGGCAAATTACAACCGTTATCAAAACGTAGGAAGTTGTGTACTTTATTATTCCCGGAAGTCCGACGGATTTCACAAAAATGGTTTTACCGAAGGCAAAGCCCACCTCGGATTCCGGTAGAAATCTTTCGTAGTCAGTTGGTAAACAAACAGCTGTTTACTTTATTCATAAACCTGAGGCTTTTTTAAGTTTGTTCTTCATTGAAAACCACTAAATTTAACATGCATTTTCCTGGTTGTTTGCATTCACAAATCTATTTCTTCTATTTTGATACGAGTACAGGAAGAATAAAATACATCTGAATGTTACACTTTATCGTTTTGTCAGACAAGTTGCACAGTTATCGACTGAATATTCTGACTGTTATGCATAAATCCATTTCACACAATCCAGCGAGTTACTCCACTCTATCGTGGGATATTTTAGGGTAAATGCACTTACCATCTCAGTTCTAGTCGGGTGTATGTCCTCTATCCCCTCCCACGGACCATTTGCCGCCAAAACTTTACAAATGGCGTGAAATAAAGCAAAAAGTAAACGGTTGCCAGGAAAACAGCGATTATGCAGGGCTAATTAAAGAGTGACGTGTTTATCTAAATGCTCAGGAAAGGTAGGTAATATATGCAATAATTACGAAGACATTCCAAGGACCACGGAACAGTTAAACTTAAAATTCCTCCTGGAATGATTTTGAGACTGTCTACAGCCTTTTACAAATGCCGATGATATTAAGGTTGGTAAATAGGACTACGCTATGGATTGTGTAGTGCCACTCAGATGTTTTGGTTTTGAACCACTCCGTTGTTTCGGGTATACTTTTGGGCACAATTTTTGAATCCCTCAGGCTACCATTCTCTGTCTGCGCAGGTAGTTTTCAAATACGGTAAGCGCTTTCCTCATGGTTGGTAGCCATTATATGGAAACCAAACATCCGCAGGGTTTTGGGTTCGCTGGGTGACAGATTTGGAATACCGATCACGTTTAGCGTGTGTTGTCTGAGTCGACTTTTCTACGCTCACCAGGAGAATCGCTGAATATATCCCTGCAAGTTATGACGATTCTAGATCCATTGATTAGTTCGTTTATTGTGATGCCTTTACCTAGCTGCATTTCTTTCACTTCTTCTAGGTCCTTGTTAGATGTTTACCCTCACGGTCTTTCCCTAATCGACAAATCGTTAGTTTTCCTCGTCATAATTCCGAAGCTGCCGTCTATCCGCTAACAATAAATGAATCCCTGAATCTTTTAAAAGACACTGATAACGATAACGATAACCAGCCTGGCATTTCTCAAATAAGTGTTCGTATATCAGGAATATATTTTTATGGTCTGCGAAACAAACTTTCAAACTAGAAAGCCCCCACCAACATCTGACTGACCAGTACGTTAAACAATATGGATGGAAATTTCTTTATTCAAGATTCTCTCAGTCTTGAGTAACATCTTCGCAATAACAGAAAATTCAATTTCGTGTTCTATTTTTAGATTTTATTTAGTCTTGTAGTCCAGTTCACAGCTCACACTGTCCTCGTTTAAAACATCATTTATGAACACTCACAATCTTCCGTTCAACCACGTTATCCTGTTGAAATATTATTTTATTGTTTTTAACCTGAAATGGATCAAGGCTAATCAGACAGAACTGATTGAGTGAACGTATCGAGGTCAGAGAACTGTAAAACTTTGACTGCTAAGTGTCTGAAAAAATTGCATCGACTGGTCAGCTCGATAAAACAAATGTACAGCGCCTTTTCTTTTTGGTGCTTAAGCTGACAAAAATAATTTGTTTCGGTGGTCACAAACCTGACCGGTTATTAACTTAGGCTTTTCCCTACTCATGGGAAATGGTAAGTAGTTCAAGTTCCAAGCACAGGATAAACGTATGCATGGCAAACCAAGGTTGGAAGATGAAAGCGGTAAGTTTTCTCCGATAATTTCTGTTATATTTCATTGATGTCAGAACGGCTACCCAAATTTGAGTTAGTTACACAATTAATCAAACCCTTCGGGAAGCGATTTTAATGGCGCAAATTATCCACATCAGCGCACAATTTCGGTCATAAGTGATATTAAATATTTTGGCAGTCAAACTATTTAAAATAAATTTACGCGTTCCCGTCAAAAGTGAGATTTTCTAACCTTTGACAACTAGTACCAAGTAGTCTTTGTGCTAACACAGAGTTATACACCACATTCTTTCATATTTTACCGGTTGGGTGTGAATAGAAAATCTGATCAAAAACGACAGCCCCGTGAATTGCCTCCACCCGCTGTGGGAGCGAATTGTGAATTCTCCCGTTTATTTTGCTTGGTTATTTGAACAACTTTTTGGCACTCGATTTGTTTGGTGACATCGGCAATGCACATTTTCGCACAATGTCATTCAGTGCGATATCGAATTTCTGTTTTCCATTTTTTTCTCCGAATATGTACAAGAAGAGATAATTCCAACTGATGACTGGGAAAACAAATAAAAAAGGTTCCTCAGAGAGAAAAATGCCCCAAATATGAATCGAAACAAGGTGGTGGTTCAGTTCGGATAATCAGAAAATTAAGTGCGTGTAATGCCTTTTAATACACATACATCGGTGGAACGTTTGATGGCACTTTCAGTTCGCGCTTGAAGGTATATCTAATATTTCGAAAATAAATTGAAACTTCAAAGCTAGTTTATGAGGTGATAGGGTCAGGATTACTCACAAACACCATTCAATCTACTGATAGTTGCACAACTTCCAGCTGTTGAACGACAGTTACAAGTATTTAAAAATTCATTATAACAGCAACAGTAATATTTCCACTCCTTCCGTTTAATAAAAAAACCAAAGTTTGATCGTTCTATCTAATGAAAGACTGCCGATTGGGGACGGTGACCAGAGGTGGCAGGATTCAAACTCGGAACCTACAGTTCTGACTTAGACCAGAATGACAAGTTCCCCGAGGCCGGTCAGTTTGGGTAAGAAGGAAAGAAAAAAGTTCAGTCCAGACGAATTCCGACGAATCATGTTTATCCTTCAAACTCTAAGCTCGTGCTACCGAATACAGCCGCATAAAAAATAGTGCAAACCGAATGTTTAAAATGATGCTTCGAGAGAAAAAACAAGCCATGTGCTGTGTGTGCAATCGACAGGTAACCTTCTTTCACACACAGAAACAGTCACTAAAAGAGTCCAAACGAATAAATGTGTAAAAGACTCAAGGATTTAAGCAAAATGACAATACCTAAATAACTGATCAATTAACTAGAAGTCACTCATGAACAGTAAACAATAATAATGGTAAAATAAGCAGCGAGTGGACTGAGTTTCTTTGTAGATAGCGCTCAAGAAATAAATGCCAGTTCGTACCCACAGAGTGGTCATTCTTGAGGTTCAGTCCGTCGAATCCACATGGAACTATCAAAAAACAACCTTTTTGTTTCTTCAAAAGACTCTGTGAATAGGAGCTCCCACTTCCGATACAACAATTAGATTGTCGTAAAAAGCACCCACGGTGTGTACAAGTATGAGAACTACCGAGTGGACAGAGGTGCACCGGATACTCATAGCTGACGAATGGTAATAACCGAGAAACCGGCCTTGTGCTTCTGAGAAACTTTGTCTACCCATCTGTAGATACTACTCACATCATAGAAAGTCCACATTTTTGAATCAGACAAAATGTGCTCGGAAAATAGAAGTGAAAAATGCATAAAAAAAGGTTAACAATTGAATAGGTCTCTTTCTTATTAGCTACGGAGCTCCACAAGCCTTTCACTTACGGGGTAGTTTTATTCCTGAATACGACTCGATGAGGTCTAACAGTTCGTTTCGATCACTCCTTGATAATTATCATATTTGGTTTCCCATACTTCACAGCTGCTCAAAATGCTTGAACTCCAAGCAACTCACTAGTGCGTGAAACATCCTTTTCTCTTGCCCCTTTCCAGTAAAACAAGAAGACCGATGTGAGCAGAGTTGATATTGGCCATCAATTCCGAGTGCTCTCAAACAGCCGCCAAAGCACATTATATATGTTTACATTCGGTTGAAATAAAAACAATTGTACACGGACAGACGAACAAAAAGAGACAGTTATTCGCTCTAAAATGTGCGACATAATTAAGACCAAAAAAGTGGTTGGGAGACAAATCAGTATGAGTCGACAGATCTCTACCATGACCACATAGGTTGTGTAACAAATGTCTTTTGGAAACATAGTTCAGGCTTTGTCCTGTGAATGTTTACTACCTCCGTGAACTTCAGCAAGTTATAATTTCTTGATCTCATGAAGATCCTGAAAGCACTAGTCGGGTCAACACATTGACCTGAATCCAACAAAAGACGTGCAACTGCACTAGATGGTAGTTTCCAGCCACGGAGACTCAGGTTTTTCGGGATATGTTCACACATTCTGGTAGAGATACGGCGTTCTGTCCTTCCCACGTACCTTATACCACAGGTTCATTGAAGCTGGTAAATGCAATTGGAAATGGCATAAAGGTCCAGTCTATCTAAGTTAGTGCGGCTGAGACAGGGACGAGTTTCATGCACTATCTTCAATTCGGCTGCGTAGCAAGTATTTTCAACTGCTGTAGAGAGTCGACGACTTATTCTAGTCAACACATCATCACCACTGAAAAGTAGATGGACGAATACGTCCTTCTTTTCCTTGGCTAATGCACATCTCGGTGTGGGATCAAGTAAGAAACTGAACTTTTGGATAAATGCCGGTTAATAGTTATTGTCGATCAATGTAACCGTTAGTCTTTCAGTTTCGGTGGATGCAAATCCGGGGCTACACAATTGTTGTAGTTAGTAAAATAGTGTTCTCATCAGACTTCTCTTGTAACCTACAGGGGCCTAATCTTCTACAAAGGGAGTATTGTCCTGTCCAAGTAGGCCTGTAGTAAACGAATACATGCAGTTTACCGTCTCCTAACCAGTTCAGAAGTAGACCTAGGAACGGCAATTTAGCATTGGTTTCACATTCTACGGTGAATTTTATATTGGAGTGGAATGACTTCAACTTTTCTAGCAATATGTTGGTATCTGCTTTGCTCCTTAGAATAATCAAAGTGTCGTCAACATACCGGCGATACAGTGGAACAGAATTCAACTTATGACGACATGAAAACATCAGCAAGTATCGGTCCAAGTAGGCTTGCCATCGGTAGTCTGCCTATTTGTTTGCACAACTTTCCATTGAAGGGGAATAGGACATCACGGAAGCGTAGATCCACTAATAAATCATCGATCCATCTGTCAATGAACTATTCAGTCAAGCACTATAGGTTAAGCTGGATAAGTGTATCACATCTCAAAAGCCGTTGATGATTTTTTTTATTTAGAGCGAATCCCCAACGGATGATCAGAAACCTTGCCAAGCAGATAAAATGAGCAAACTATTTGAAATCGAATAAGCTCAAAATAAGAGGATTGTTGGTTATCGCAAAAGGAATCCGAAATTTAGTGCATCTACGTAGCTTAACTGATGATCAATGTAAAGGTGATGCGTGCGTAAACGTCTGATACACTCGTAGAGGTATAATATGTAAGATTCAATTGCTTATTGTGGTAAATATTCTAGTCAGTAGATGTTTTGTGTCACTCTTTCGAAGTCTAGCCATAAAGTGTTCTCATGGCTTGTTTCGGGAGCGGTGGCAATTTAGCATGGAACCACTGGTTCATGTTGTTTAAGGATGCGTAACGTATTGGTAAGATAAACATACCCGATATTGTTGCAAATGCAAAATATGCCACTGACGTTTGACTGAAAGGTTGGTAAAGGACTAAGTAAATTACAAATTAGAGTGCACAAACTGATTTGCTAGCACGTACTTGTTGTGTGTTTTTAAGGAATACCGGTAGTTCCGTTGAAAACCCTGTTGGAGAACACAAACCATCTTCCGGCCGAAACAGATGATGCCAACGTAATGGCCAAATATCTGTGCGAAACATCATACTTTGCACATTTTAACTGTTGCCTGACTATTTAAGATCAACGCGTGCGCGAATATTGATACCCCTTACTCGGTATAATAGTGGAGATAGTCAATTTTACGCCAGAAAAGACGTCTAACATCAAATTATTCGTGTTGTATCATTCTCTTGTTGATTATTTCCATTCCAGATATACAGGCTGCGATCGCTAATAGACTTTATAGTACATACAGAACCGATGACAGTTCAGAATCTCTCTTCCCCAATCACTTGACTGTGTGTCTCTGGGTAGCCCAGGAAAAAAGAGTCAGGTTTTTTAACCAACGAACGTTTTCCTGTGGCCTTCATTTTCACTCCAGCTTGTGCTGGATCAGTGAGCCGAAGGCTGACGGTTCAGTATTTGCTCGTCACGTATTAACACCGATAATTATCTCGTTCACACTCTAGATTCTCACTTGTCCCTTACAGCACAAAATGTCCGGATACAAAATCGAACACATGCTGGCAATCTTCCTTTTCTGAACTCAGGAAAAGAGGCGGAAAGAATTTAAGTTCCAGGTTGTATGTGAGTCCAGCTCGCTGACAAAATTACGCATTTATTCCAAAATGGTTTCTATTGTTGCCAGTCTAACAAATGTCTTCACCCACCGTTATTTTAGGTTCTTCACAAGATCATCGCGGACCTAGCTGCAATCTGTCAGGACATCATATAATGATCGCTTATTATATAGTCACCTGTGGTTATTCACACCTGGAAGAGACCACATGGTCTGATTTTGCAAGGACAACCGCAGAATGAGCCCACAGAAGAGAATACTTGTGAAGAGCGTAAAGATCTATAAAGTCTGTATATACAAGAAAGAAACATAATGCATTTTATAAGTGATGGTGACGTGCATCTTTTGAAGGGATTGTCACCTAAACAAGAGCATTTCGGTTGTCTAACGGTGGTGTTGAACTCAATGAGTGATACATGTTACTCATTCTATGAGTGACCTTACGAAAGAGAAATAGGTCAACAGAAAGACTTTGTAAAGCAGTTTGAAAGGAAGCACGATGCATTTCGATTTATTCAAATCTAGTGTTTCATGCCATAGATGTGAATCTTTTAAGTTTAAAACTATCTCGGTTAGTTTCAAATATTCATGACTCCAATAAGCTTCTAATTTGACATTGAAAGTCGTAGAAAAGTGGAAGCAAATTCGGAGAATCAGGGTAAGTCAGAAAGAAACCAAATGAGCATTCGGCATAAAAGGGGTTCGGAAGATTACCTAATATACTGAGAGTGAATTCGGTCATGGATCATCGGTGATCAGTGCTGACTCCACTGATACACATGAAATTATGATCATCTAAGCATGACAACAGCGCCAGAGGAAAAACGACTGTAAACGTGCATAGCACAAATCAGCGAAGTCATGTAAACTCATTGCTGATTCCAAACAAAAAATTAAACTATTCACTGGTGGGATCAGTGGTTTCCATCTTGTTATTTTTGTTGCTCATTTATCTGCGCTGGCAAATCACGAGATGAATTTTATAGAGACTTATAATCGAACCAACAGAAAAAAAAATTGAAAATAAGAGTCAACGCGAATGTTCAGTTAGATTTTGCTACGAAATCAGTATAACTGGCTGTTGTCCAAGGAAGCGACTGCTTTACGCGGCATACAGTCAACAGTCTCCGAAGTTTGCTGTAGCGCACATTGTCATGAAATCTGGAACTACGTTTTGAAAAGTTGTACCGACGACTGAGATACAAAGCACTGGGTTTCTTAGTGCTTTCCGCCCATTAACAAAAGAGGGCAATGTCTGGGTGGAACGTGTGTCTTAATAAATCCCTTCTGACCATTCAACGAAGGTTATTCTATGTGTTCATAAAATCAGCAGTCTGATGACACATTTTCAGCTGTGGAATCAAAAGTTCCCATTCAAAAATATTATTTAATTGGGTAGACATAAAACACCGTATCGAGTGTGCACAGCCATTCAGCCAAGCTGGGCAAGCAACTGACTGGAGAACATTTTTTAAAAATCATAAAGCCTTATAACGCAGAACTCCTTAAATTTCGTGAAGCAACTGCAATGCGAATAAAAGGAGGTGTAGAAAGAAAAGAGAAACAGAAACCTGGCAATGAGACTGAAAAAAGAACCTTCAAAAGAATTTGGCGTTCAACATATCCATTTGTCCGGATAACACAAATACTAACAGCAAACGTGATATCTTTTCCCAAAAATAACTTTTTATAGTAATCTTTTTAATGACACAAACTCGTTTTTTCGGGAGATCGATGGCACAACCGGGGATGATCCAAACTTGCTACTGTAAGCGTGTGACATCTGACGCGTCCAGAATAACATGCCGACTTTTCTTGCACGTACCAAGCCTTTGCCACTGAGTCGTGTTGCGTCAAATAGACTGATGCTCTCATTTAATCCTTCGGTGAAGTTTCACTTGTGCCTTGCTGGGCACTCGCAGGATGTGGCTTCAGGTATTCCTAGCTTTGGAGTGGTCCTTAATAAAGGAGTTGGAGCCAAGCCGTTAGACGTGTTTCCTGTAGTTGCTCAGTTATGCGCAGTGAGAAGTATGGGTTCGTGTAAACTGAACATTCGACGTCCCCATAAATGCAGTTCGTTTTTTTCTGAGCGTGTATGCCAACCTAATGTGAAACAGATGGAACCAAAGTTGACTTTTGCAAAAAAATACATAGCATTTCACCTAAAGTGAACCGGGCCTATATTCTGCTCTGGTAGAAAATATGCCTGTAGTAGCACTTCATAAAACAGACTTTCTTAATTCTAGTTTAATTCTCTCTAGTAACTCTTTCTGCTCATGTCTTTTGCTGTTCCGACGGGTCCATCTACTGAGGTGCTGTTCTAAAATGAAATTCAAGCCTTCCAAAGAGATTTTCCCAACCCTTTGTAAACACAGCGAAATATTACCGGTCTATGTACTTCGAACACTGTTCTCTAAGGTCTAGAATTTTGAGCAGGCAACTTCCCTGCGGAGGGCTTTGCTTGCTGTCTTCACCCCCGGGCAGGAGCTTCGTGGTACCTAGGCCAGAGCTAGGGTGTGAGCCGGATTGCAAGAATTACGAAGTTGATAATGTCTGTCACAAGTTGCGGCAGATCAAGCTCCATTAATCCTTTTAAAGATCAACTGTCAGTGGGGTTTTGAGCATGATACTCCGTCGATAAAACTGCGCTGTGGGACTGTCAGTTGAGAAAAGGAGTACCTGGAAATTGTGTCGCCCCTTAAAATATAGTGTCGGCTCTGTTCACGTTGGATTAGGGCAGAGGGCCGGTGTTGCCCATTTCGCAATCTCCAAAAGAATGCAACAAGATTATCCCATGTCCCCATTTCTTTGTAATAGAGCTTGTTTTTTTCTGGTTCTCTGAGCGGCGGATTTAAACTTCTTCCAGGAAACAGAGTTTTGACTTAGAAGAGGTTGATGATACTTCTTTGCCGGATGGAATACACAAACAAAGCAACAAGCAATGAAGCACTTCGCGATCCATGCGTCATGAGAAAATATGTAATTTATATCTTCCAAATTCAAAGTAGTTTTGTAACCCTGTGTGAATATCTGCTGGAGGTAGTGGAGAGATTTAAGCTTCTGGAGAGCTTGGCTGCTGTTAGAGGCTATGTCGAGCAGCAAATCACGTCATAATTAGCAATGGCCTTGTTCGGGACTAAATGGACTACTTAAATCTTCTCCCTGATTCTGATGTGACAGCAGCACGTACAGCTATGAGATTTAACGAGCCGTATTCCGAATCCTTGTACTGTCTGCTCAATGTCGCCTACCTCAGAGAAGAGTGCAGTTACACCACCTGTGGTTTCGCGAAATCCGGCTGGCAGGGATCCGTCTACTGGATCAAAGTTGGTCGACAGGTTTCTGGTCCATATCACCTGAGAACGCTACAGCTACCGCCCAACCAATGTTATTGTACGTGATCGGGTTGTTTATGTCTTTTTTGCTAATTAATCTGTTGTTTACTCATGCACCTGCTCACCGAGAAATTTGTCGCCCTATTTTTTGCCCCAGCTTCTTTGTCTCTCCTTGAATTCAGCTTCTTCGTGTCACGGTGCTAAGTTTTGTTGAATTTTGAACATTAGTCAGATATTTTTATGTAGTAACGAGGTGGCACGAACTAAACTTAGACCTTGAAATGAATTTCCTGTGTTGAATGCGTTACTTTAACCGACACAGTCTAGTCGAGCAATTTGTATCCAAGTTGTAATGACAACGCAAACATGAGAATTGAGTTACTATGCTTGAAATCAAGGTCTGACATCAGTTCCTAGAGCTTTACAAAGCTGAGTGAATTTTCGAGGTAGTCCCGGTTTTCATTACCGAAAGCAGGACCTTTGTTTTACCAGGTTTCTGTCAATCTATGAATCCTACCTTATAACCACTGCATATAAAATTCATTTCAGTTAAAATCATTTTTTGTTATGTACGAGATTTTTGGATGTCCATATTTAATAAACCGGACCAAAAGGTTTTAAAAGGAAAATATGTTTCTTTCCGGGATCAAAATGCCTCAGAATTGATAACAATGCAGTACTTCAACTGCTATAAAGGTACCCAGTTGATTAGTAGAAAAACCGTTAGACACTGAATTTGCCGACCATTGTTGTACATCACAATGACTGATATAATCCAGAACTGACCGTTCACTTGCTTTTGATAATGAAAAATCGTTAGTTGTTTCTATCAGTGCCTCATTTCCCCCATCAGTTAACCCGGCAAAGCATATTCAACAAACAGAAAAGTCCACCGGAAGTGATTCTGTTCAAGTTGTTATCTGATAGACAGGAACATGTAGGGGTCTCGCATTCATTCCAAAAGCTACAACAGTTTTGGAATTCAGGAGAAAATGGCTGCGCTCATTTAGACTGAAACGGACTTTTTTTGTTCCCTGATCAGGGAAAATGTGTCTGAAGCGTTTACACAGATAAATTTTAAGCAGCATCACTGAAAACGTTTAGGAATAAATTTTTTTATGAACATTATTGAATGTGGGGTTTGGAATGTTTCTAGACTCTGATGCATTCATCTTGGACGGTGTGCTGATTTGAATCATTCCGGTACAAACCAATTTGGATGACCCTATAGCTAACTTGTAGGTTTTACAATCACACACACACACACACACTGTTTGCTTCTCACTTGAGATTCGGTTCTCTAGAGCAAGATGATACACGAATTCCAGATGATGCTTAGAGCAATTGTTCAACATTACAAGTGGTCTCACAAACTAACACTTTGTTGGTTGATGAGGAATCGGGTCTGAAATTGACTAATATATGTGCAATTAAAAAGCCCAGCAGCATGTCTACTTGAAAAGTGTTGCGACGTACTTGGTATTTAAACTGAACATCACCAATTGTACATCAGACATCTAGTCAACAGTTTCTTTGTGGAAAGATATAAACAAGTCAAAAGTTTTAGATTGGTACTCTTTCGTTCACTACTAACGATTATGAATGTACAAAGTTAAAATATATAATGGAACGAGCTGCCTCTGACTCGTATACATGAGCACCGGTAAGAAACTGGCCAAAGCTAGGGAAGCGTTTATCTCATTTTTCCCTAATATAATGAGTTTCCATAGCAAATGGCAAATCGGACTGCTTTCTTTTCTTTTCAGACCGCTCACGCAACCTTTTAAACTATAAATATGCTTTAAGGAAACACACACCGCTTAGTTTACCGTAATTTTTTAGGAAATAGCTAACACTTTCGCGTGAGGAAGTGTGCTTGACGATTTCGTGTCAATGCTACAACCGGGAGGGAGGGAAGGCGTTGTTACAAACCTGTATACGGTACCGTGAGAAGCAAAATGAACGTTTAGCAATACTAGAGCAGAAAATCTTCTTTCACAGACCAAGACAGTAAGAATGATTTGGAGTGCAGTAATTAAACATGAAAACCGAATACACCGAACACAGTATTTTGATCTGAGTCTCACATGTTCCCCGGAACTGCCGATCATAAACTAACTGACTTTCAGACGAACATAAACAATTTGTTGACCACAGATCGGATGAAGACTGTGTGGCACAGATCAGCGGTGCACCATTAGGATTCTTGTTTACCGAAGAAAAAATGCAATGGGAAAAACCGGAGCCAGCAGACCGCCACTGATAAATGACATCCGGTGTTCTATTGACATGCAAACAGGGAAATAGCAAACACACTTAGACGATAAACAAACTCCGTCCGCATTGATAACCTCAACTTTCTGAAGGTACTGGTAGCAGACTTATTTTATATTCTTCCATTCGGATTGTCTACAATTTCCCTGGATTTTCTATATAACAAGTCGTGCGGCGTTTACCAAGCAATGAGTAAAAAGTGATCATTTCAGTTTTGCCAAGTGTGTACAACCATGAGTCCTGCATTGTGGGGCCTCGACTGTCGCCATCTAGCGAGAGATTCACTCAAGAACAAAAAGCATCCTTTCACCGGCTGCTGTGCTGCATTTATAACGATAACGCACGACACGCAGCTCCATGCAATGCACGAGAGAAGTGGATGTTCGAAGGACCAAATAATCAATGTAATTACTCTCTTTAGTAGTAGATACCCGATCACGTGGGATTTTTACAACATCCGGCAGACCATAAGTTAGAAATGACTCGTTGAGTTTTCACCTTTTGTTTGAGTAGAAGGTTCGAATAATAATATCTGTCGGTTTTAGTGTGTGCGAAAAAATTTCACACTTCATGTAGTTTTACTTGAAGAGACTGTCGGACTAGCGTAGAACTCGAAGCAGTAAAAGCCGGCTTCTGTATTTCCACCATCTTCCCTTTAATTAAAAGCAGTTGTTCAGCTGCTGCAAAAAAAAAGCTGGAATATCAGCAAACACATAACTGTGCTCCGAATGGCACAAGGAAGGCTGCAACAGACCAGACATGCAATGGAGGCTATAGAAAATTCATATTCGGGCGAAGTTTTTCTCGTTCCATGACTTATAGTTACACTGTTAATTGTTTTAGTGACAGCACCATTTTCACCGCCAATCCGGGGACCTTTTTATAAGCTGACGACAATGACAGTGCTTGTAGCCGGATAACTGGGTGTCACATCAGGGATCGGTGATTGGTAAAACATTACACGTTAGTACAAAACTGTGATGCTTAATAAATACTTAATGAGCAAATCACTGATATACAGTGATCCAGTTACCAATACAGGTTTCTAATCAGCATTGTTTTGTATTAGTTACGGTGTCTTTATAAAAACAACAGACAAATAGTACTAGATTCACAAGACTCTCGTAAGTGCACAAGTCTAACTGCTTCACAGTCGACCAGTTTGTGCGATACTCATAGAAACCTGTACAAAGGATTCTTCTCAGTGAGGCGAGAAAAACATTTCCCGTGCGATTGAAACTCACCTTTAGTTTAAAATGCCCCTAAGCTACTAGTGGCACTCAATTCTTTGCAGTTTCAGGACAAGGCAAAATATACTACACAGTAAGATGTAAAATATATGCTTGTAGAAAACGTTTTTGGAGAGCAATTTTGTCTGTCAATCGGGAACCAATAATGAGACACCTAGGGGAGAAATTCTGAGGTCGGACTAATGGCGTATAGGGCCATATGCTTTTTTAGGCGTACCAGCCTGAACAGCAAGTTACAATTGTTTGCTTCCGATGTGTTTTCGGATAACTGACCTCAGAACAGTAGCACGCAAAGCATTATCTCCGACAATAAATAAATGTGGGACCTGCTTGGCAAGTTTTATGCATCAGAACCTTACCTTATTTAGCCCAGACATTCCGCTAATGAGTACAGGTAAAGACAAAAGTGGTCTCTGGTAACCTGCTACTTTCATGCTTCATTTCTAGCTGGTTTGCGCCTCCGCGTTTTCTATCTTCTGTTAGCTGGGTGGTAAGGGCTTTCTGCATATGAACACTCCATAGAAGATTGTGATAGGGTTCGTGCAAAAGAGCTTCAGAATACGGGTCGGGCTTTATTCACACAGCTATTAAAGCTTTGGCTAAGTTACGCAGTCTTTTGTTATACGGTTTTGATGACGCGAGATGAGCTGTACTTGTCGAAGTTATGCACCAATTTTCATTGAAAGTCTTCACGTTTGCAATCCTAGGCATTATTTTCTGTTACACGAGCGCTAGTTATGGCTTGCTTATAGATACAAGCAAGCAATCATGGTCCAGGTACTCCTGTTTTGAGCTGCAATTCGTCTCCATATGGGCAAAAGGTCATTGTTGTAATCCAAGACTATAAACATGTTAAAACCCCATTCTACAAAAGGGAACAATTGGTCTGCCAACAGCCAAACATGACAACTAATTAAGGAGGGAAAATCGCACAAGCTGACTAGTCCAAAAGTCTAGACTAACCTATGATGAAGTCTGCATTTGGAATGTGTTGATGTATTACAACGAAATTCTTTTTGTTTTATGCAAAATACTCAGTTCTTATTGGATTACTGGAACGGAGTCTGTGAATCCAGAGCTTCGCTAAACTTGCCATTGAAGTTGGAGAAAGCTATTTTTTACGAGAGTTCATTTTCCTTCAAAAAGGACGCAAACCGACGAAAGAATATCCAGTAACCCTCTTATTTAATTCCAACAAATCTTGATAATATCTTGAATGCTCTTGATTATGAAAATAAATGTTATGGTAAATCAATTTTTTGTTTTCTATGTAATTAGCCACTGGTAGTTACTCGTGCGTGTACATCCTTGCTACAATTTAACCTTTTGCGTATTTACGGTAATTAGTCAAACATTTCATCACAGATGCTTTGTGTCTTGCCTACAAAATTCCATTATTGTTTCTGAAGGTTTTCCTGTAATTGTGTCCACTGAAACATGTGTTAAATAATTATTATACCTAAGTTTCGAAGAATTGAATATTTTTTTCCGTTCAGTGTTCTTTTATTCGTATTCAACCTAAACCATCTAAATGAAACGTAGTCACTTCCTCCGTTCACAAATGTGACCCCGCCTATGATGGTGACTAACCTAAATGAACAAAAATATTGATCTTTCATGATCGCTTGATGTAGGGTCTTGAAACACGAAACAGCATAATGATTCTTTCAAATACACCTGGCTAATCTCCCCCATATACTTTCGTGCGATAGTCCTCATAATGAAGTTAGCCAACGTGCTTTATTTTTTAGAATTGATAATTTCGACTGAGAAACCGCAGTACGGATGGACATACATGCCAGGACAGTATCCGTACACCTAATTGAGATGTTTGTTCCAAGGATTGTTTAGATAAAGTCATACCAATGACAAAATTACGATCTATTTCTAGAGGATTTGGCAAATAAAAAGACCACACGGGTCCCGGTGATAAAATATGAAAAGTTTACATGAAATGCCAGCCAGAGGATAGGAATCTTATCGACACCGGAAGAGAATAGGGCAATTTTTTCCAAATATGAGGAGTCCAAAGACAGCAACAAAATATTAGATCTCAAATGCAATGACAAATAATCTCCGAAATCTATTGTTTTTCATCTACCTCTTTATGTTACTAGATGGGAAAAATTATTCTCTTGCTGCCATCAACAACTTCGAAAAGAACATATGTTGCTTCTGAAATGAACTGGAAAGGCCATTGAAATGGCATTTTTCAGACTCTAGGGGCTTCGTCTAAGTCAACCGGGGTTATACTGTTATTTGTCACATTTTGTCTTCACGTGATAGTTATATACGCAGACTTACAGTCTGGTTTAACATAACAATTCACTGGCTTCTAAGAACACTGTCGGCAAACCAATTATTGGACGTGCTTCA
The DNA here is from genome assembly GCA_948099385.1 of Fasciola hepatica. NCBI lineage: Eukaryota > Metazoa > Platyhelminthes > Trematoda > Plagiorchiida > Fasciolidae > Fasciola > Fasciola hepatica. Next base: position 29,433,529 of record CANUEZ040000043.1, on the reverse strand, counting down.
TCTCCTTGGCTCAAACCAAGTGTTTAACGTAATGTATTTGCTGAGAAACTATTTAATGGGGTTAAGAATACTTACCGTAGGTCGGCCGCATTAGGTGGGGATAACTTTCCCCTCCGAATAGCATAAAAATGAAACGCGTTTGCAATATGAGAGATGACCTTGCAAATTTCAATGTTTTGGGAAAAAGCTAGGTTACCTGAACCAAAAGTTCAGAGTACGGGCTTTATAGAAAATCCACGAAATCCTTCAGTCATGGTAAATATTTTTATTAAACTTTGAGCCTCCGTATAGTACGTTCTATCAATACCACCAGAGAACTAGGATAAAAGAATCTACTGAACAGAACCTTGGATTTTGTCTCACCACAGAACAATGTTTTCAGAAATGAGGTATTGAGGAATTTGGGTCAACTAACCCCTAGAAATGTGAAGTAACCAGTCAACTACAGAGCCGGAAATCAAGCAAGTGCCATGAGAAGAAGTCATTCATACGCTCGAATCACCACTGTTTCAAACAGTAATGAAAATTCAACTAATGCAAAAAGCGAATTCAGGGACTCATCACAATGACCATGGTGGCTTGGAAAATTGTCATCGGATTGTGTACAACACAGGACGGAGAACAAACAACGGGTTTTACACCACAGACAAAGTAAGTCAAACGAGAGTAAGTCAAACGGAAATGCAGCGAGCGTGATGTGCACGATTTTGTATTGTCGTAAACGGCTTCCTGAAAAGGGAAATGACGCAAAACTGTTCTAACTCGGGGCTACATGATATATTTCTCCGTTGAATTCGCCTCCGCTCCACAAACTTTCGGGATATAAAATCATGCCTTTCAGACAAGCAAATTTTGTTTTTATGGTGCGTGATTTCCCCTCTCAACTTTTACATACCAATCGAGTAAAACCGTAGTCTTCTTCTTTCGTGGATTGCTTGTGTCCAAATGAAACTGTATCGGCTTTGTTTAAGCAGAATTTTCAAAATTCTTCTCATTTGAATTTGTCTAAAGAAAATCTTACGTCATCAGCTAATGCATATTGTTCAATACTAAGAATGATATGAAATTCTGCTTCACTGGAACACTGAAGTGCACCGTTTGAATACGGTACTTTTAAGTAAAAGAAGTAGTACTTTACCAATTGGTAACAATTCCATTTTACGAATGAAAGCACAGTGAATGATTCGTTGGATCTTTTCTTCTAAATTTAGATACAGAAGTCAAGTGGGAGTACAAAAATAAGAAGACGTGGAGAGAGCCACTATAAATCTCGGTAAAAGTACGACATCACGACTCACGTTTTGAACTTATTAAAGGTGAATTTCAAAACGAATTCCTTACTTCATTTGGCAGAGTTTGTGAGTTCGACCGGAGTATGTTTCTGATAGGTAGAAAAAGCTACAAAACCTTTATGAAGTCCAAAAGGTGAAAAAAAATCAGCAAATAACCATCAGTAATCTAACACCTGCTACTATTGCCAGTTATCAGCAAAAGTCTTCTAGTGACTTTGGGTGAAATAAGACCAGACATGACCAGAACAGTCGTATCCATCCATCGACAAAATGCTGTTTTAGTCATATTCATTCTTCGTCTTTTTTATTCACGCCTTCTTTATCCACGCTCATAGATGTACTGTAAAATGACTCTTCAATAGGAGTAGAAATATACACAGTAATCTAATTTTTTTATTTTATAATAGATGATCCAATTTGCATTCGGAATTCATTGGCGATTCATTTTGGGCCTGCACAAGTTCTCTTTGAACACCATTTTCAGTTTTCGCAATATTTTGTGAAAGCAAACAAGAACAATCTTCCATTCAGTACCTTATTAAACGAATATCCAATTCTTCTTCACTTTCACGTAATCTCAGATTGAAATAAAAAAAGACGAGCTCTACGAACAAAAACCATAAAGCGACAGGTTTCTCAGTTCGTTACCGTGAATTCTCCTCCATAAAGTTCCGAAGAACAATAGTTACGTGTATCTGAAAAAATGCCTTTCCACGGTTTCGGATAGAGTGTCATCGCCCAAGTGTATGATGAACATGATAGCTATCGGTGTAAAATGGGTCCAATTTGGTATGCATTTTACTATATGATATCATTATAATAACAAACACCACACAATCTGAGCTGCATCAGGTTAGATCGCTGTCAAACTCCGACTGGAAACTATAAACTATCCCCAGTGGTTCGCACACCCAGGAGAAGAAAACCATTTTTATTTGGATTCCTCAACTCAACCTGAATTTCATAAAGTACCCAGTTCCGGATGCTATGAAGAGCTAGGAAAGAAAAATGAAAATCTCAATCACTCATTTTTCTCTGGTGGTATAAGAGTAAAATGCAAAACGTTCCAATTAAAAAAAACTCAAAAAGATGGACGGTTAATGGAAGTGGGAGCAAATGGGTCAACAATTGGGAGATTGATCGTGGAAGTGATATAATCCAAAAAGGTTCGTTCAAACGTCCATTCTTTATCTTTTTCACAAAAATGATAGAAAAGCTATACAAGAACTTTGCCAGTTTTGATTCTGGTAAGCAGCAAATAAATTGTTCATGGGGAATGAAAGCGGCTTAACTGTTTGTGAGTCACACACTTTACCTATACATAAAAGGAGCTAGCTGTCCATAGTTTGATTTGCCTCCACACCTTCAAGCGAAGACAGTTTAACCCTTTCCAGAATATTTCTATTATCTTGAATATCATTAGAATTGTCCCACGAATCTTTGACCTTCATTCCACTTCACTTTTTAACGCATCGAAGATACGGCCCAGTACTACTAAAATTACCAATAAATAGCACTTGACGAGGTATTTTAAAACAGTATACTACAAGTGTCTTCAGCTCAGTTGATAATTGTAATGTTTCTGAATTCTGCTTTTCACTTGAGCTCCCCAGTGTTTCAGTTACGGTATATATCTGGCAATGGAAAACGTCATCTTAACTTGTTTGGGTTGTTCAGTTGAACAGAACACAAGGTGCCAGTTTGACTGAAATTAGGATTCACGCAGTGAAAATTCAATAGCATCTCAAGTAAAATCGAGAACTCAGCCATACTTGCTGTTCCTTTCACGTCAATTTGCCAGTTAGCCGTTTGAGACCGTAGTTGAACCCACGGTCACTAATAACAAGGGAATCAGTATACTACTAACACCAGTACTACTGCTACTACTTTTGCAACCCAAAAGAAAGGCTGGATGAAAGTTTGTTTTAAATGTTTAGTTGCAGATTTTATTGCATGTTGAACCATGTCACGAACAACCAAATCTCCCACTCGTGAAGTGGATCAATAAACGTTTTGGGTAAGCAATGCGCCGCTATGCAGATACCCTCTTTGGACCGACTTTTTGATTTAAATGAGAAACCAGATCAGTATGGTTCCTCAGTGTTTATGTCAAATGCGCGAAAATAATAATTCCCACTGAGTAGGATTTGCAAACCAAACACGGCTCGTTACTTCTGAAAACAGTTACTGATCTTTCCTATATATATATATATATATATATATATATATATATATATATATATATATATATATATATATATATATAAAGCCTTTTGTACTGTGAGTGATTTCCCACAGACAATCAAGAACTTGCAATCTCCGAATGCACCAGCAGTGACAAAATAGGAAATAGCACTATTATAACCGTTCTGATCTCCAAAGGCTGCCTCAGGACGGATCAAAAAGCTTCATCAAAAGCATGAATCGTTTGACGTCATCAATAAGAACAATGCAGAAATCCGACCAATATGTCATCTGTAAAATTAAAAAGTGCGATCAGCACACATTAAATTCCTTACATGATAGGATGATTCGCAGTGAAGAGTGGACGTTCTAATCACTAAAATCCATGGATGCTCTGTACCGCTCTTTCATACTTATTAGGAATCATCAGCAGTGCACATCCCATGAGCCCCAAATGGGACTCGAACATCGGGTGAACGATTGTGAGTCGGACATCTCCGCTACAAGGCTATCCGGGCTGGCTCTCATCGATTCAATGGACTTATACACAACATGATATAGAGCCCTCCCGACAGTGGCTTTGAATGTTAGCAGAGCATTTATCGAAAGGCAAGCAAATCCTATAGTGGAAGGCTTTCGGTAGGGGCCTAAGCACAAAGAAGGAGCTCCTTTAAGCAACAAGTTTGGGTAGTGGGAAATTAGAGTTTACATAATATGAGGTTCATCATGCAGCGTGAACGTTCAAACCATTGAAAATCATGGAAACGCTGTAGCGCTGCTTCTTCCTTATTACGATTCATCAGCGGTGCGCATCCAACTAAAGTCTTTCTTCAGTCTCAGAAGGACTGAAATGTACACAGAAGCCACAAGGAAACGCACGTCATTCGAAACTTTAGCTTTAAAAAAATTATGAGCATATAAAGCTAAATTGCGCGTTGTTCAATCACGAGGATTTTAGTCTTATTAAAAAGTATTTCCATCATTGATTCACACGCAGATCAACATGCTTATTTTCAACACAGTTACTTAGGTCATTTGGTTTTTCTAGCAGCAGGAAAAATCAAAGAAACAAGTGATGGATTCTGTCAAATTACTCGCTTTCCAACGACGCAGCTAAGTGATCCGGTGTGCTTTGTACGACTTGTGTAAGCTGACTTTAGTTTTCAAATTTGTAACCTGCAGAGCCTACTTCTTCCTTCACAAAAATAAGGCCCCAACTGGTAGAGTACTGCGAGAGAAGACAGTAGCGTTGAGCTCCAGGGGCAGTACAATTCTGAATTTAACTCACAAGTCTACCAGCATGTGGAAAGCTTAATTTTATATCCTGAAGTAAAAGTAACGGAATATAATATACAAATGTCAGTAAGGCGATACACGCTGTAAGTGGGATGGAATTGATGCGAACACGTGTAAATGGAAACTATACAACTGACCAGTCGGATACTCACCCAACATCATTTAGTCGGGCCGTATTCAACAGAGAATTCTCGGAACACTCTCCAAAACTGGTCTTTCAAAATCAGAAAGTCCAGTTGAAAAAGTCATTTGCAAGCTGAGAAAATTAGCACCAGGGTGGGAATCTTTATATCCCACAGATGTGGTTCTGTGGGAACACCGGTCAAACAAGCATTCCTAACCTGGTGTGTGTGTGTGTCTGTTGGATTGGGTATTACATTTCCTACTAAGGGTTGGTCTTTGTCTCTAGCTTTTTCAGGATTAATAGGATCGGTATCTACGGATTGTTTTATATTTCAATGGGATTTAGTGTACGTGTTCATTTCTGGAAATGCAGTAGATTTCCTATTAACTAAGAACAATGAAGACAAACCTGAGAGATTTGCCGTGTCCATGGAGTTGAAAAAGATGCCATTACTATTTATTTCTATGGGCTACTGTCAACAGCAGAAAAAGCACAGGAGTTGATCACTTCGGATAACAAGTTACGAAACCATAAAAACGGTGACCACGATTTGAATTGGCATTATTATTTTAAACTTTCGCCGATCAATAACAGCGTAGTCAAAATCGTTAGTAGATTACTGACTTTCCCGTCACTATGGGCAACCATGTTCTAGACTGATTTTACAAACAAGTTGAACAGTATTACTTTTATTATTCAATATCTTTCTTTTTTGATTCTTTGTCTATTTATATTATACATCAAAGTATCACAACTGAGCTAGGGCGCAGCGGCCAGTTGAAGGCTGCCAAATGGGGAAACAGCCAACGGAGTTGGCCAGAGTCGAACCCGGACGGTTATTGCCCAAAGTTCACTTTGATATTCGCCCCGACCACCGTCGGTGATATTATCAGTACTTCTGTGACAAGTCCTATAGGCTTCTGCCTTTTTGGGAATTTCACTCTCTCGGAGCATCGATAAATATGAATTTATCATTGTGGAAGCTAGACATGTTGAACTTTCGCACTTTTTGAGATATATCGGATTAAAAATTGTTCAGTCTCAAAGCCTCTTTAAAGAGGGCATTAATTTTTACGCCATCCACGACAGCCTTAGTCCGAACAATCTACGTCTGAATTTTTCTCTCCTTTGCTGCGTTATCCATGCCTGTTTGATTCTTATGTGTATCGACCTCTAGTCAGGTGACTTTACTGACGCGCACGCACGTGTATACTGTACTCTCGTGATTGTTCACACTTCTGATGAGCACCTTTGCAGATATATCGCGTCTCTATTTCAGCTTTATCATACTGGACATCAGGGCCGACTCGAAAGGCGAGTAGAGAACTGATCATCCTCGTACTGAGGATTTCACCTTTTGTTCATGATAAAAATTTCATGAGCCAAACATCAAGGTCAGCGATCAGCAACCCAAGTCAACTCGAGCTGTGAGTTACATTAATATGCGGGAGAACTGATTAAAAAAAGCCCGTCTTTTTTAATGATGAAAACAACTTCCTTATACATCATCGTATATTAAATTACCGGCTGAATGTATATGATGTTATTTTGCTTGTTTGAAGGAATTAAAAACTTTTCCTTGTGCCCTGATAGGGCCGATAAGTGGACAAGAACCCTTCGGTCTATTGCCCCGAGTTGTCATGGACTGCCTGAGAAGTACTAAACTAAAATATTATCGACGACTAACTCTCCCCCTCATTCTGCGTATACGGTTTTCCCCTAAAATATCATCTACTGAGAGTAGCATAAAGAAAACCCGGCTGCAGTTGACTGTTGTGTCCCAGTAGCTGAGGCCGTTTTCACACACAAATACGTTGAATGGACATCTTTCTTGCAAGTGCACGGCTTTTTAAGGTAGACGGAACGGTGGCTGCTGAGTGAAAATGCATTTTCGTGCAAGTATGCAATTACCGTTCTCATGAGATTCCATGTTGTTTGCGTGTTCACTTTCAATACATCTGTGATTAATTTTGGATCCCGAGTTTTATTCTGATTTACGAAAACAACAGATAGTGCTTTTCTCATTCCGGATTGTTCCCCTACATCTTCTGCTTTTTCACCTACTATAAATTAACTAAAGTGTCTTGAATGTTCGTTATGAATAAGTTTTTTGTTTTCCTTACTGACTTGACTTGATGAAGCCAGATTTTGTCTGTTTAAAATGCCACCAATTTCCAGACACTGTATTACCGAAAATATCAAAAGCTTCTTGGCAAATTTTCGCCTTTTAGAACACAATCGCATCAAAAGAGTGTCTGATTTACCGGATGAAACTATTCAGTTAGATATCTGGTCCCTGGAGATGACAGTCAAGTACCCATAAATTTAATCCTGTAAATGGTATTTCTTGGTTACCTTTGTGGTCGCCCTAAACTAGAAAGTGCCAAGTGAAGGGTTGTAATAATATTGACACTACCTTAGTTACGTGCATCTCTCTTTTTCTACCAATGTGCGTGTTCATACCACAAAGAGAGACTCCGGTCGTCAAAGACTGATCACTTGAAATTTTTTTAATATTATGCAAAATTAAGCAGTGATTTCATTGTTGTACATGTCGTACAATATTGTCCCATAAATAATCATTGCAGTCTTGGTTATGTTATAGAAAAGTATGTTTCAAATACTTCCTCCGGTTCAAAATGTGGACGGAGTGTAATTCAATACGAGTAAACATGTCTCTGGAACTTGTTCGCCAGAAAATGGAAAGACTGATGAACTTCAGATGGGGTGGTACCATGTCCGATTTTCGGTAACCAGACTCGCCGACAATGAGAATGTTCGGGTTCCTTGGATCACGTCTTCATTTCTAATGTTCTTCCTTCATTCAGCTGCTAGAAAAATGAGAGTACTTTGCAAAATCAACGTTAAGAAGCACTTCGTGATAGGCTGGTAACCTTAGTAGATTGAAATAAAGTAGCGAAATGATTCCTATTGTTGATTTCTATCTCCTTTGGAAAATGCAGATCAAAAGTTTGGAGTTTTGGTGTGCTTTTTCGACAGTATGGCTGCTCAGGTTATTCAAATGTTACTCGTTAGTCTAGTAAAACTTTTTCTGCTATAAAAATCGGTTATCTTAGGGAATGCTGGTTGTTCAACATCCTGAAATGGTCCTTTTTAACCTTCCTTCCCTTTTTACCTTGATATTTACTAAGTTTTCAGTAAAGGTTGGTCGTTATGACGTTCTTGGTGTATTCAGAAAACCAATTTAGCAAACTTATTTCACCGCTAACTTGACTCCGTATTTAACTTTCATGGGTATGCCTGCTGCACATCAGTGTATGCATGAGCCGCATTGATTTCCTCCGGTATCCGGAATCATTTCCACGTAGCACTCCACCGCTTAAAGATTACAAACAGTAATTTATAGCACACAATAATGTAAAAGAGTATTTTCGAAAGACACCAATGTACTTACACATTATTTGTAATGATTGCTTTTCTTTTATGACAGAAGGTAGCACTAAAACTAAAGGAGAACATTCAACGCGATCCACAGTAACGTGACAGTTGTGATTGTTCTGGACACTGGGAGGGCTTTGTTACCACCAATCTCATATGGTCCCCAGAGGTGTCAGCGACTACTCCACTTAGGAGAGTCTCCTACCGAATCACAACTGAGATTTTTTGGCAGTTCTCTGTGGATTAGTTGCAGCCTACCTCAAGAACGCCAGCGAGGTGGTCTCTAGCATAAATACAGGCAGTACGTAGTATATAGTGATCAGACAAAAGCGTACCGAGTAAGCATACCTGATGAATCGGAATAACCGAGAAACAGGTTACTTGCTTCCGAGAACCTTTGTCCGCCCATCTATAAACTATTCGGTTTCAGTATCTCGAAGATTCTTCTGCAGTGTAACGTGTTGTTAGATCTCCGTGCACTTACCGGTAATAATATGACGCATGTTTTGAACGGGCCCATTCATAGGGGTTTTGAATAGCATTTCGATAAATGCTGTTATCAAAAACGACCGCTGAATATCTCAAGGGGTTCTCTATTATGAACCTCAGACTCATGATCACCGTTTGCTTCTACCATTGAAAAGAAACTTTAAGGCTGTAATTTAAGTTAGTTTTATCTGCAGATTATATATATATATATATATATTAAAAAGGGAGTTACACAGTAGTCTTGTAAAAACCGACGCATCTTTCAACTTCCAAAAAATATCTTATTCAAAACGGTGTGACCAATTTTTAAACATCATCTACGCTAACAATATTTGTGTATCTGGACTTTTCTGTTTGTAGTTAGTAGCCAAATACCTCACGGATCGCCAGCTGGCCACAGGTGTCGAAGTTTGTAACCAAATACTTTACACCCGTTTTGGAAACGAAAAAGAATACATCAACTGATTGTTCAGACATGCAGGAGAGAATCCCAGTATGTAGAACCGTCCCTCAGACAACCACTCTGGAATAGAGATGTCAAATTCTTGGAGCGGGACGTATCCCACTACGCAATGACATCACGTCAATACCGTCCACGGTATCCATCACGTAAGTACTGTGCACACGTACGAGGAGAAACAACTGGTTCTACATGATCAGATCACCTCTTTGGTACAACAGAAGTTACCTAGTCATTTCACGACAAACGAACAGCTAGGCGGTTGGCGGAGGGTGAACGGTCCTGTCCTTTGTAGCTACTAACGAAAAGGCCCGATCCGCGTTAACAACTTTGCCAGAGGAAGGTTTGTCGAGTAAAACATTTTTGACTACCATGAGCATATGTTTGCCTTTTGATGATAGTTTTCAACTTTTCCGACGATCAGAGACTGATACGCCTTATCTGATTTTGAGTCCTTTTAGTAAAGTTGGGTTTTTGTGTGGATCAAAATACGTTTGGACACGGCAGATGTATTTGATCATTTTGGGGTGTAATGCAGAATGCCTAATTCTGACGGAACTGATTGATCAGTTAGATTGAAACCACTCGAAAGTAAGTCGTACACTTTGGAAGATTTGATTTAATTTCTTCTCTCTTCGAGTATTTTGGAATGAAAGTCAGAATTCTTTGTTAGCAGACGAAACTCGAACTTTTGCAACAATCCCGTCTGTCATATCACAACCACAGTGTTCGTCTGTCCACGTCATGTTCATTTTGAAAACCTAAATTGTCTGTACACCTCATTAATTTCTTTATGAGATTCCGACTTCAAGTTTCCGTTTGGTTGACAAACGATCAGAAATGTTTTAAAGCACATGGTCTCCAAAGTTTTATCAATTTTCAGTTTAAACATACCCTTTCTTACATTCTCTCAGTTGTCAATTATTTCTGACTAATGGAGAAGCAAGTTACGTAAACCTGCTAAACAAGACAATTAGCCATTTGCTGTAAATACGGCGTAACTCTTCAGGCAACAAATACGGGACAAGTTATTTGCACTAAATTATTCACTGTTATTACTTCCTGTAAATTTGAAAAGCTAGGGTTTCGTAAAATATATCTGATCCATTTCGTAGCGTGATTTGCATGTGCGAATTTCACATTTATGTTACAAATCTGCTATAGGCTATCAGTGCATCTACCGTGATTCACCCGCGTTCCTTGAACTAGTTCCTCGTGAGACCAATTCACCGCGAAGATCCAATTGCTTGCTCACATTTTTCCATGTGTAATTATTTGGCAAGCGTAATAAAACGAGAATATTCAGCGGACTTTGTGTGCGTTGGGAAGGTTACAGTTTTCACTAAACTATTGGGAGGATGATGTTTCGGCAACAGGTATATCGTTCAGTTTTTCATTCAAAGATTACAAGAGACAATTAGACTAAGGTATAAAACTCGTATCTTGCTGCAAGTAAGCGTTAATTCTACAATCTGCAGTCGTATACTCGGTTCAGACTTCCTCTGCGCTCTGATAAGATACTGGGAAATAAATCTTCACAAATGAGGGAAAATAGAAAACTAAGATCAGAGGAAAATCTCACTTCGGGATGTCCACACAGCTAAAGAGGACGTGGTTTGATTTGTGCGAAGATTGTATGCCTCCGATTCATAAAAAGGACAAATTTTCTCCCGTATATCCCTGACTGTGATATAACAGACTAACGAACACTGTTCCTCTATTCTTGTAACTAATGATGTTTTGAGTGTTTTTCTTTGTGAAAGTTCTTCATGCAGAATCAACGCTCAATTCTGAAATAATGAACCCTATACAGCATTGAAAAAAATGCTTCCCCGTTTTTAACCGAATGCAGGAGGGAACAAAACAGCTAATGCACTCACTAGAAGTGGCTTCTCTGCCCAACACCGTTTATTTATTGGTGACGATTGCATAACTATGTGACTTCATTACAGGAAAACTATTGACACTGAAAAAACCACTCTTATCTTTTCTTTTCAATGTCCAGTTCAGCTTGACCAGAGGAATGCACAGAGGAATAGATTGGGTCAACTTGGGTTCACCAGCTGGTCCGGCACTGGGGGCTAACTTGCGAACTGGAAAACAAAGTTCAAATGGATGTCCCTGTATTACTAATGTCTCAGTGGAAGTTTCGTTCTGGAAAGGGCTGAAAAATACATTTAAGTACTACTGGACCATTCCAACCAGGCCCTTGAAGCTATCGCTTACGCAAGGGGTAAAAAGAGGTAGTAAGTGTTATTTTCCGTAAGCCAGCCTGACAAGGTATTCACGGAACACTCGAGGGAAATTTGGTCGGAGAGCACCACATCATGACCGCTCGAACGACAAACTCTTATGACAAATGCCCACCAGAATGGTTTCTTCGGAACAATGTGATAAACACATGAGGAAACCCACTCGTATCTAATGCAAAGGAGACGTAATTATTCATATAGTCGCTAGTCCTTATCTGAACTTCCTTCGAGACGTCTGTAAAAAGCCAACACCTGGCACGTGTCCTGCAGACTGTCTGCGTGAACAGTTAGACGGCCGACTAATGCTTCATACGGCACTCAAAAATAAACTGTCCTAACATCATCCACGAATACATACTCTTTCATCTGTGTACGTATGTCGTGCTATACAGGTCAGACTTCAAGGTGGTCTTCCCTTGGCTAGACAATGAGACCATAAGCACCCACTCAAGTTCAAATCTTGCGTAGTTCATTGATTATGGTTACAATGGAAGAAACAAGATGATTCAAAGAGCAACGAATTCTTGTATAGTACGTCCAAAACGACCCACTAATAACACTAGGTGACGTTCAAAGCAGTTAGGATATATATATATATATATATATATATATATATATATATATATATATATATATAATAACCTATCATTCAAAACAAAATTTAGAGCTTTGCATACAAAAAATGTATTCATGTATCGCTGATGCTCAGATGCCTCTTTCGTTAGAATAATTTGATGGAAGGCAAATGATGTTTTCCCTATTCTGATCGAACTGAAAGTTTAATAATAGCTGAATGCAATGAATGATTTTGCCTTTACTGTCAGAGTTATGGCACAGAGATAAAAAGGTTTACAGTTTATTCGGGTACCAGTGAATTTTCCCAACCCCGTTTATTCCCTTAAGAAAAGTCTGAGATCCTGGTGAGTGAAATATATGCTCTGTATCGATTTCACTTGTAAATCAGACTAAACTCAGGTGACCTGGTTCTTATCGCAGTTTTTGAATCATTCATCTTTCATCACTGCATTCCAAATCTTGAACAATCTGTTTGTTATTTCACCAAAGAAAAGCGAACTTTTCTATCAAAACTGCGAAAAGAAAATAGACCTGATTTTTTCTTCCCGGGTAATCAGGTATTTCACTCTCACGGTACAGAGATATCCTGTCCGCGAAGCACACGATATGCCGTATGAACTAAACTATCATGTCAAGTCATATCATGGTGAGATTTTTCCAGGCTAGTGAAAAAGTTTGTTTCTTATTTTATTTAGTTTTAAGAACGTCAACGCCTGAGAAAGTCATCTACGTAAAGGATATGTTAAAAGCTGCGCGTCAAAAAAAGCCGCACTTTGACAAACAAAGGTTTACTGTGTTCTCCTGAATACGCCCAAAGAAGTTTCAAATACTCTCCTACTCGGTCTAGTTGGTGCAACAAGACACCGGATGTGGACTGACTGACATCTCTTTCGATTGCTAGTACTCATTCCGGTGCACTTATTGTATCCGGTTTATAGGTTCTGTCGATGAATACGGGGTCAGAGTGGGTGCTTCTACTATTTGGTTAACCCTTGAGAATTCAGTCGGACTGATTTGCCAACACTGTTTGTGTCAGAAGCTCCCAAACACCCGGCACCTTGGTTTTCACGTAAGGAAATTTCATCCAAGTTTGAACAATGCACTCTAGACATACTTTACTGGTTCTCCGTTGATTTGCTTCTAGCAATCATTTCCTCATAAAAGACTTTGGTGTTAACTTGAGTGCACCAAAGAGTAGTCTATAATAATGATATCTCAGAGATTTCCAAGTTTCAAATTCTGCCTTCCCAACCTGTTAGCGTCTCCTTCCAACACAAACAGGGAAGCTGCAACCATACTGACGGTTTTGCACAAAAGATATGTAAACAATGTGATCATTCTATGGAATAAAGCAGGATACATCTGGGAGTTACAAATAGATGCAAAGGAGTCCATGCGAAACTGAACTCCATATATGAACTGAAGAAGAGAAAGCTACTAGCTTCCCTAATCTTTTAATAACTGGAATAGGTGATAAATTCAGCTATTCCTTTCTCAGTAAAACGAGTTTAAACAGTGCATTAAATTCAGTAAATTCTTACACAAAGAAGATCCCGTTCATCTAGATGTGGTATATCGTCAAGGAAGACGCTCTACTCAACAAGGAGGGAACTATGTGGCGACCTTATGTGATAGCGGCTATATGGACTCTTTTATTCATTTTCGTGATCTGAGAATCAATCAACTTTCTCTGGGTTTCCAAAAAGAATATGCACCATGTCTCTCCCGTTCAAAGGACAGACAGTTGAACGGCTTGAAACACAACGCGTCAACCGTGCATCACGTGGAACATGCTAAACAGCAGCACTTCTTTTCCACGCATTGCCATGACGACTCGCAACGCCCTCATTTAAAGATCACCTCTTAGTCGAATCTACCTCTCAGTACATCTACACCTCTAGTAGGAATGATCGATCACTGATGATTAAGAGGCCTGGAAAACTCCAGCGCAAGTACACGATGCTGCGACTCGGTCTGGATCACAAAACTCTACTGTATCAAGTGGACCAACCTCAGCCGTCTCTCTTCACTCGATGAATAATGATCATGAAGTGGTTCCGGAGAGAGCCCTCTCAGTCTTGTTACATCATGGCGATAAAAGCCGAGCAAGAATACTATTGTTTACCTTCACCAAAACCCGCTCTATGTTTAAAAACAGTTGTGTATCATCTTTGGTTTCTCAAGGTTTTAACCAATGGCTTACCGTCGTACAAATACATCTGGCTTCAAGTCCCATGAGAATGATTCGATTGATCCGTTGAAGAAAAGCCTGGATTTTTACGTACACAACTCGTGGTTGGGTACAAAAAAAGATTTTCTAGCAGCCTTCAGACTTGCTTTTCCGAGTTCAACAACTGAAAGCAATGTTCACCTCCACAAGTGTTCCAACCTTGTTAGGACTCTTCAGTTATCAAACAGTAAGGACACTATTACTCTGTTTGACAGATTTTTTTATCATGTCCGATAGACACTGAAGAGTAAAGCAAATTGTCGAAATGGTTTCAAGGACTAGGCGGAAAGATCTACAAGGATCACATTTTTACTGTATACCAAAGGGTGTAAATAGTATTTGGCCTCATTCCGGCCTGCTTTCGGACATATAATCTAAGTGAAACAGGGTATGTTCCATAGCACTAAACAATATCAAACACGGGTAGACTGTATTTCAGGCGATATTTCAGACCAAAATTCATAGAAAAATCATGCCGATTGACTGTTCTGTTCAAGAACACAAATATTTTATAGAGGTTGAATAAAATCACCGCAAAATGACAAAATTCTGCTCAAATCCCTCAAACATAGACTAGTAAATAAAACAAGTGAGCAGACCGCAATATTATACCACAACAAGCAAACCACAATCGAATCCGTGGAAGACAAAACTTCAAGTCAACAATTTCGAAGTTTCTTAACGAGGACTGTCTAAATATAATCATCATCACCCCGCTCAAAGCCATATGCTGGATTATAATGGACTAGGAGTTTTTTGGATCAACAAAATCGATCAACTCCTCGGTGAGTTGCCCTCTGGCGCTTTTCTGAGAAAGGCCCTGAATTTCCGTTCAAAAGATTGTTTTAGTTAAAAAACCTCTGAAAGGTAAAATGTTAATGAGGACTGGAAAGAGGCACCTCTAGATTTTGTTGTTATGGCTTGTTTTTATTGGAAATATTCACGCAGTTCTATCAGTAATTTGCGGTTAGCAGATGAAGTTCATTGCACGTTAGAATTCAGAACTAATCCCACATGTTCAAGTGTTCTTTTTTTACAGTAATTATTATGCTGTCATTGTTGAAGTCCGTATTTAGCACGTAGGTGCAAAAGAATAAGAACCAGTCCCCTGCTCAAATGATGGCTGCATACCAAGGGAAACGAATAATGTTATACGTACCCAAAAACATTCCGGTTCCCGATTCACCTTACAGAAAGTCAAGCGGAACGCGAGAAAACAATATCGTTTTGTCTCAACAAAACTGCCGCATTTATTGATCAATCCGGCCGAAGAAGAAACAATGGCACACCGATAACATTCCCACTCCGTTCTACTTCCCACAGTGATCAAATGAATTCTGTTTTCAATTCATTGGTTCAATTCTACTTTCAATTACAGGCTACGTATGACTGGTTTATTCAAAACGCTTAAAAATATTTTGGAATTTGTACTTTAGGTGCACTTTAAAGAGCCGCTTCGGTGATGGAAACACTTGAACAAACATTGGACGAATCTTTAGGCTGTAAATCTAGTTGCGTTTATCAAATAACGGCGTTCTCCCTGGGATATCATTTCAAGTGATTTCGAAAAGGGCAGCTGAGCACGGATTTTTTTGTTTTCCAACCCCTCTCAAATGTATTTTGTTTAGTTCGATGAGGTTCGAAGATGCAAATCATAAATGAAAACTCAAGAAGACAATGTTTACTTGTCGATTGTGGCTTTGTAACAAAATATCACCAGTTTTGATCTATCAAGTTCCATCTTGTAGTGAAACCCTGTTCACAAAACCTTCGCCGCCACATGCTAGCGGTAAAACGACTTGGTTTTTTCGGACAAACTACAATGAAGCGCCTGATTTTCATTGACCCGGTAAGTCAGCATCCCGGTAGCTATGAACTTTCGGTGGAAACAGTGCGTCAAAGAAAAAAATTAAATTCATGAGAGCTGACATTGCAAAATGCAGCCTGGTTTCTACAAACCACTAGAAAAAATGGGACAAACTTACTCCTTTCCGCCACTTCAATAACCAACCACAGACAGAAACTTAAAGGCGTACTGAAATTGGGAAGTGAAGAGAGAGGGACTCTAATTGATTTGTATTAACAAAACATGAAATTACAAATCCTGCAGTCAACAGATTATCTGTATTGTTGATTTGCCATAGGCGTGATAGGTCGACTCTCGTTCTAAAGATACCATGTGATCGTGTTTGATCACAGACCTTCACGGCAGCTTCGGGGTTTCGAGGCTTTTCAACTTATACGAAGAGATGGACAATAGTTGAAACAGAAAGTCATATTTCTAGCATTATCGGGTAGGAGAAGCTTATCGTCTTTCAAAACAATCCCAGTAACGTCTGAAGCAGAATCTCAAATATTTTCCCATAGTCAGTGGGCAAACTACTTGGACCGGACGAGAGTCACTCTTGACTGTTATTTCCCATTCACCATGGGCTTAGTTATCAGAGGTAGGAAATGTTTGTTTGGAAAACATGGTTTTGAGGACAAACTCGAGACTAATATCTCAAAGATGTGTTTACGTCGACTTAGTCTGAACCCGTCACTAAGGGTTCAGTTTATCCACTTCCTCAGTCAGATAATCTTTTGTTAAATTCTTAGGCTTGATGACAGGGCAGCTTCCGTTAATGTGCTCACAAATGACTGTTATTCAGTGAATAAAAGCTGAAATCAAGAAACTGCGGACTTCAAGTGGCTTTTTATAGGAGCTCAGAGTGGATGTGCTTTGAAAATAATTTAGCTCGAATCAATATTGGTTTGACCTTTTTCTGCAAAAAATTATCCTCTTTTCTCCTGATGAAACAAAGGAGTTCACTGACTACTCCAGACCAAGCTGCTAAGAACGAATAAAAATTGTGCTACCTATATTTTTTCAATAGCTGAAGAAAACAGCTGAATCTAGACTTCATTTTCCAAGGACAGTACTACTGCATGTGAAACTGTGCATTCATCCTTTAGCGTTTGAGAATATCGTTTTGATCTGTTTCCTGCTTTTCTCCCGAAATCCACATCGAGAAGTTCAGGTCTAGTAGCTATCATAAAATGTTGTTTAGAGTGGACAGAATTGCTTCCATGGAAAGCCACTCTTCCCTCCTGATTGATATGAAGAGAAATCCTCGCGAATTTGAAGCAGTATGAAAAAATATTCAGAAGACGATGAAAATAATCATCTTTGTCATGCTCATACTTCACAATTTACACAACCGGGAAGTATTCTTCACGGATGTTTGAATAATTCCTGAAATCTGGTAAGAACAAAAGTAGAGTTTCGCAGTCACACCATTCGAGGAACAAAACTAATTTGAACAGGCATAATTATCCAAATTCGTCAAATGGAATCGAAACATTTTCCTGTTAAATCTCTCCCAGTGAAAATGGGAAGGTTCCAAATCATTCTGGTTTTCTGAAGTAGCCTACACTGCTAAGCCTACATTAGATCAGTAAAATCAGTTTGACGTTTATCAGTCCATCTTCATTCTCCCGGTTTGTCTTTCTCAGGTACACTATCGATTAAATTGTCTATTTCTAAAGATGAAATCAGTTGAGAAAGTCTATTTAACTCTGTGCTGAATATTTTTGTAACTGCTGGATTATTTAAAAATTGGAAACGGTTTTGTATTGGTAAACAAAGCAGTTGACTAAAGAGTATTTGAAGCCTAATTATGTGAGCATGCGAAGTCAACACATACGGAAGAACTGGACTACTTATTTCAGTTTGAATACTACTCGGTGGAAAATCGGCAAAAAACTCAAAGGCCTTCTAAACGTTAAGCCGCTGATGGTTGGCCAGTATGGGGTTACACGTAAACAAAAATATGAAGTAAAAACTAGATGAACTGAGCTTTTGAATATCGGCCGTGCTTATAACTATCACCGTACCAAATTTCGTGATATACCGAGGGATACTATTCTCCATTTTGATCCCGAAGTTGAACTAATTTTCAAATTGGAATGTTATCGCACAGAGACCTTTTAAATACAGTCAGAAAATCTGTGAAAATTCTAAACGGGAGGGTTGGTTGGCACCCAAGAAGGCACCTTTCTGGTAGCAGAACTACCGTGCGATACCGTACCGTGTCCAAAATTCCGACATGTACTTTCTCCTCAGACTTAAGTTCTCCGGGTGGACTTGAAGAAGTATCCAGTGTCACTTTGAAAAACAAAATCGAAAAAATAAAAACAATTCTTTTGCGGAGAATTTGGTCACAAAAAATTATGATGTCACCCATATTTAGGGGGGGGGGAGTTTTCAGAGTCGACTGAACTACGAGCCTAAGAAAACGTGGAGCTGGGTTAGTCAGTCGTACCCAAAGCAGATGACGCAAGTCTTCTCACTTCTCATTTCGTTTCGATAAGATAAGATAAGATAAAGGTTGAGTACTTTGCTGTCCGCCATAAGTAGCCTTTTCTTAGGTTTTTTCGATACGTTGTCAACATCAATACATATGTTTTACTTAATCTTCTATCACCTGATACCAGGCAGTTGGTTGATAGCAATCTCAACTACCTCATTACATATCTTGACCAGTCTGTCTGCATAACTTCCCTGTTTCATCTCCTTCGGTTTGAAGAATATTGTGCAGTCCCCAAGATGCAATCGTGCTTATTTTTTACCCATTAACATTTGACTATCTAATTATCACCACAGTATATGGCTTTTCTCTTATTAGCACTTCTAATCCCTGTATAGTGTTTCTTTAGCTCTGAGTTTAGTGTGAAAACAACTCCTTGACCAATTGCTTGTAGTCCTCGTGAACAGTTTTTCAATATGCTTACAAGTCTGGGATTTTAGACAAGCCTAGATAATTTTTTAACCCTTGATTTTCGTATTTTTCCTTGATGCAATGTGTCATCGTACTGTGAACATTTATTTGGCTCCCCTAAAGTCTGATATAGCTTGCATTGCCTTGCTAAAATCTCACGCATTCGACGCGACAGGCTCCATCAAACTAAGGAAAGGGCTTTAAAAGGGCTTTAAAAATCTACTCTAAAAACCATAACCATGAAAACTGAACTACCTTTTCAGGAAAGATCGTGCATTTACAAAGCACTGGGTGCAAACTGCTGCCATCAGATGTGAAAAACTCTGAAACAGTTGCTTAATCCCTAACCCAAGTTAAAACTAAAAGTTGAATATGCGGATCATTGTACCACCGCTAACTCCAAGGGATCCTCATTTAATCCTCGTTGTCTTGAATCCCACGGACCCAGCCCCGTCCTATTTGACCGTGTTCATAAAACTATACAGGTAGTCAAGTGCTTCCTACCTCGCAACTTGCTCAAAGCCTGCTCTGTCGAACTCTGATCCCCTTTAAATAACCCCTGCAATGGCAGCAGTTATTGTGGAATGGTTCCTGATTGTTAGAGACCCATACCTAGCCCATCGTTGCTCAAATTTCATCCCATAGTTTGCATATCTGCTTCACTTAAAGTAGTTGATGAATTCCTACGTCTCATAAGTCCTCGTGTCTATTTTCCCCTTGAGGCACTGTATGGCAGTAAACTGTTTCCGTAACCGGCTTATGTCGTTAGTTGCATCCTAACCTCACTTTTTCAGCCCCCAATTTAGGTTGCCGTACAGTCAGGCTGACTTTCGGTCCTCTTCCTCGTGGTACTGTCATGCGTATTCTTCATGACAACGAAACTGACTGCATCACGTTAAACGCTCTTCGTGATTATTTTTCTTATCGCACGCAGTTTACGTGTTACGGTACCAAGCATTGCTGTTCTCGTCAAGTTAAATCTCATGATTTGTAGAGCGCCATTCCATCACGTATTATTTTTTCTCTTTATACTAGTAAACTTCAATGCACTTGATCCTGTTGGCTGCAAGTGGGTCGATGATGTTGCGTTTGCATGTTCTTTTAACGGAAATGAAAGTTTGGATCTTTTTCAAAACACTCTGAATGAACTTTGTAACTGGTTCACTTCCCATTCTCTTTTCTCCAACACACTAAAATGCTCTGATGTGTCCTTTGATGGTCAACTTGTATCACGGCATCGAACTTTTGTAATAACGCTCCATATCTTTTTGGTGATAACTTAAATCTTACTGAAGCTCTTTTCTTCTACTACCCAGCAGTTACTCTAGGACACAACCTTTCCTAAACTAGCTTCGTTGAAGTAGCCTTCGCCAAAATCGGAAAGCTTCTATTTGTACCGCTCAGACTTCCTTCAGTCTGTAACCTATTCCACACTCCCTCACTGAAGTTACAAATTCTCTGAATTTTCTTCTGACTTAAAAGTTGAATATTTTGATCCTACCTCCAAATCGCAGAAATCGCTTTCTCTTCGTAGAAATAACGATGGAGAAATCCTCATTGACGCCCTTATTGACAAGCTTACTGACACTGGCGGCAAACTCACCTGCCGGTCATTATCGAGCAACAACCGCTACCTTCACCTGATACTATCCAAAGCCATCTTTTGCTCTCCTTTAGCTTGAAATTTCGAATACTTTCTTCAAGCATCTCCACACACGAGAACAGCCATACCCCTCGATTTTTCCTCCTACTTGTACACTACCAAAACTAATCTCTCTGTCCACATTTCAATTAACCATCACACTGTTCTTTTATATTTCATCATAAATTATACTCAGGTTGAAAACTAACGGTACATCGGGTGCATGAAAGCCTTTATTGGCTGGACTTGAACTGACAAAAATGGATGCAGTTTTGAAATTCCGAATTTTTGACCAAATGTGCAAATTAAGAGACGTCTTTTAGTGAAGAGGAATCACAGTGTAGCCTGCGAGTCAAACCACGGGAGTAAATTGCCCAAGAGAAATCAGTGAAACAAAATATTAAGAAAAATATATCGGTGCAAAGCACGACAACAACACGATCAAAAGAGCTTGATGAAACACCACCTTGTATGTTAGAATGGACTCAACCGTCAAAAAAATGGCCATTCTCCGAACACGATTAGAACTGGGGGAAGCCTACAAACTCATTCGCTATTTGTTCCCTGTTGTGAATTCTGTGGGAATCACATTTCCTCGTTGAAGTTCAAGTGCTTGAGAGCTTACCGCACAGTACTCAAAATGGGTGAATATCAGAAAAGATAAGGGCAACGTCCATCAAATTGGTGAGGAAAAGACTACGAATTTAAAGTGGGTTCAATTTTCGTTACATTTCAATGACGTGTGCAAATATGCATGCATAGTAGCAAGAAATAATAGAAAAGACTTTGGAAAAACTGAATACTGGAAGAGAATGTTTGGGATTTGGACTGAGTGCATTCAACGAAATCATTGTTGACATCATCGACATAGATTTGTGGACTACCACGGTCAGACTGGCAGTTTTCTTCCGCATCTCAGAAGAAATAACTCGACGGCAGTCTTAAGGAACTGATGTTATGCTGAGTGTGAAAATGCAAGGTTCTTCACTTGACTAACTGTGTTTAGTGTAATTGCATCAACCATGAAATATTACGAGATAATAAAACTAGAAAACACAAATCATCGAGAATCAGATTTTAGTAATATTTTAGAAATAAAAGAACAAAATCATTCAAGAATTCACATTGGCTTTCTTCGGGAACGAGGAACGGGATTTAGGTTGGAGTTTCAACTCAGATGATAATACAATACAAGATCATAGTTACAAATTTGCCGACATTATTTAGCTTTGTTGATGCATTTTTCCGGATGAAGATTTTAACTCCCAAAGCCAGGCTGTTACGGTAGCTCCATGCTAAAAATTGGAACAGTGCGCGAAGTTTAAAAGTGTAAAGAGGCATTTCTTCAACTCTGGGATTAACTCAAATAAATTAGTGAAAATTTAACTTCCATAATGTTAATGATTTTCTAGCGTGAAATATCAGCAAATTAATAGGTTTGTCTACGAGTGAAAACTGTGCGACTTCTTATGCGCGTGAAATAGGGCAGTTTTTCTTGAAGAAATTATAGTCTGACGCACATCAGACATTTATATTTTTGGGTGGTGCCGCTGTACGGTGTTCCCGTGTTTTTTTCAATAGTCTGAAAGTTCACAGTGCACGATTAATCATTGTGCGTTTCAGCTAGAACAACTTCACGGTGATGCTGATGACATTCAACGGACTAGGTTGACCATATTTTATTGCGGCCCTTATAGTCAGTTCTGAAGTGGGTTCTGATCTTTTATCTAATAAAATGCACTACCTGGATAATTTCTTATCTCAAACATTGTTTCTTCGAGCCTGCTGGGGTTCACGGTAGAAGATCCACAAAAACCCGATGGCCAAAATGTTTTTCAGTTGAATTTGAATGCCTTCACAATTGAATCAAATGACGATTTCTGTAAGATATCTAACTCCGGCTTCTGATCGACCTTAATCAGACGCTGTTAACCTCACCTTGCCATTTTCTTCAGTAGCATTCAGGACTTTCTTGGAAACTCTTCTCTTTTAATAGTTTGTACGCTTTTTTACCGTTTCCATTAATATCCACTTAGGTGACAGAGTTATCTGAGCAGTGTTGTTTTTTTCGGACCTTATTTTACAAACTATCTTTCAGAAAAAAGTGGATGATGGTATCTGCACGAAAATAATCCGAGTAATACTTCTTACAGAAACAGCCGTATGATGGGTTTGTAGTATGTTATCTCTGCTCGTTGCTTTAGTAATGCAGCGTTCTGATTTTTATAAGACCTTCTTCATTATCACGCAGCGAGATAGACAATTTCGGGAATTCGCTTAAGTTACCTTAACGGGAAGGTTATACAAGCCAACGGTTGATCTTAAATGAGCCTGCACTCATCCGTGAGTTTGCTACTCAGCCTCCGGGTAACGTGATGTTCTCACATTTGGTCTGCGATGCATTTGTTTCACCCAAAGAAACCACTACTGATGGGATCGACTTTTATTTGGTGATGAGCTTTACTTTTAATTTAATTTAGAATTACATTCACTTTTAATATTTTGTTTAACTTGAATCTTCAAGTCTTCCGCCATTGTATTAGGATGATCAAAATGAAACATTTTCATTTGCTTACAAGTCATCACAGAACTACTGTAGAGAATAATAAATTATATATATTTTTGCGATCCCAACCGTTTTTACCGTAGAACGGACTATTTAACGTGGGAGATTATGTTCAATGAAAATAGTTTGTTCGCCTAAACTGGACAACGCGATAATCATCCTTCCGATTTACAAACGTACTTATTGAATTCAAGAATCATCTGTGGTTCTTATTCCAATCTCTTCTATGAAAACGATACTGAAAGCAATATCGTAATGGAAGGGAAACTACTCAGTGACATTCGAATCAACCGCGTTCCGAGGATTGCCTATCTCATTCCATTCTCAGACCCCTTAAGTGACGGTGGACGACGGGCCCTCTCAAGAACTGTAAAGCCGCTGGCGTAGGAGATAAATGTTTGAATAAATTGCTGGACAGTGTTCGTTCGTCGGGTGAATGGGTGTAGTGGTCAGATTTGGTTGAAGTATATAACGCCTATTGAGCTGAGTTCATTAATTTTTCTGTTTTGCATTTTTAAGATGGAACATGGGTAGTCCCCCCCCCACCAGCAAGATTACCGTTTATCATGTGCTGCATGTTGATCAGCCTGCCTGTGGGATTGGGTAAATCGAAAGGCCCTATTAACGGAATGATTTCGAGGCGCCACTGCCGATGGCGACCTTGTAAAAATGGCCTTCCTGCTAAGCGGACCCGGAGATTCAGCTACTCATGATTTCCATATGATGAATAAGGGCATAGCACTACGGCTTTTGTCCTTCCATTGTAGGGAGCCGTGTAGTGGAATCAGATGAGCAGCCGTTACTAGGTCATTAGTTCAAATGCCACTGCGTAGTTTCATTTTTATCACAACAATTCTCACACGGAAAACAATAATGTTGGTGATTTTGCTGGCTGCAATACTGCAGTACAGCAAGTCTCTCAGAGAAGCCGAAATAATACTTTCGCTTCCCCGTACTTTGTCGACTTTCACACTGATTAAGGGCTTACAAATAGCAGTATACTCATTCATTGACCGCATGTTAGGACTGATGAACAGAATCTATAGAAAGAGCTGTTTTACATGGTCGAGATCTGCAAAAACCCCTTCTGAATCAGCTACAAGCTGATAGCTTCCTGACTGCTACAGGAAGATTCTATTCGTATACCATCGGCTTTGATTTCGAATTGAAGTTTTTTGGTCAGGTTATTTGTTTGACTGGTTCACCTGCTCTTTCGTTCTTCGGGGCCACATGAGTAGAATTGGCAAAAGCCCCATCCGATCAGATAAAGCGCGGTTCCAACGTAAGTTTGACCAAAATACAATGGTGATAGCATTTCACGCTTTTAGTTAGACTTCTCTGAACAGCTCGTGATTTCAACTTCGTGTGTATCGAACGTGTATACTTAAAACCGTTTTTGCACGCTTCAGGTAGCAGAAAACAGTTCGCTTTATTTTCAGAAGAGACAAATACGTGATTGGCACTTGGTGTACGATAGTATATAAATAAAATCGTATTAACAGAATAACTGGAGTGTCATCTTGCCCGGTAAAGTCGAATATGTGCAGAGCAAACCATTTTGAAATAACAAGTTGAGATCGGCCCTCAATGCAAATTCTTAAAGGTAGAAATACGCCTAATTCTGGAACCGGATGGATGTCATCGACAAAAGTCAAACAAAGTCCAATCATTAATTTCATTGTGTACTAAGATTTTTCATCACATTGTTGAAATTGTTTATATATCTTTGCCCGAATTTATACACAGCGGATAACACCAGTTACAATGTGTAAAACGTTCATGAGGCGATTTCTTTCTTTGAGAATGACAATTACTTCCATCTATGACGCGCTTATTCTTTCTTCATTCAACTTCAGTTTGTCGTAGAAAAAGGTATCCGAAGTGTTTCAATAAGCTGTGTTTACGGGGGTGGCTGTAATTCATCCGTGTTTCACAAACAAGAGACAAATCACACAAATAACGATTAGTAGATTTATTACCCATGTCCATAATACTAATATGATTTTCCGCACAAGGAGAAAGATCTTGGCTTCCTAAAGTATAATTAAGATAGGCTATTGGAAGCTAACAGAGCAGCGAGTGGGATTTATGCGATTCGTGTGACGACTATGAACTAACAAGGAAACGTCCCGTAAAAAACCTCAACTCATAAACCATGAGAATCGGAGGATATAATGAGTAAAATGAATCTGAACCGGCAGAAATAAAATGAACCTCTCAGGCCCTCCAAATCGGAAGCGAATTTTACAAATCTCCAAGAGCATGGACAAATTTCCACAAGCAGAACAAAACAGTCTGTGTGAATAAAATTGCCCAGTAGGCAATGTCAGAGCATTTGTCTACGCATCTGCGCTGTTGAATACCGGTAGACACAGATAAACTGCCATTGGAGAAGCAAAAACTCTCTCTTGTTCACGACAGGTTCAAGTAAAACTTTCTTGTAAACTAAGAAGTTGGCAATCAAAATCGGGCATGAAAACACAACTTGGATACGCAAAACATCTTTTTCCCTTAACTGCTTCTCAGTAGAGCTAGAAGAACAATTTTAGGCAAAACTACTTCTGGTCATCAATTTCGCATACTCTCAATCAGCCGGTGATTAGCACTATGTATGTTCACATAAAGTTCAAACAATGGGCAACTGTACACATACAAACGCGCACAGTCACTTTGTATACATTGAGGCACGTTTCACGCAATTTCGGCAATGGTAATGGATCTGATAAAAAATTAACACTGACACTAGACATGAAAAGCAGCCTCGGATGTGCTCTTTTACAGCAAATCTTATGACAAACAAGAAAACCAATCAATAAATCTCTTTTGTATTCCTAGTTCCGAAATAAAAAGATTGCGATAACACTAATACTACTAGGAAAACACTCAGACGTTGACAAAATTTGCACTTCTGGCTGGCTAAATCCTCGAGTTAAATGTGTTATGAACCGTATATTTTTGAATCAAAATTTAAATTTAAAACAGTGACTTTTGCCTGAAAGGAAAACAATGCTGCACCTTTTTGCTTATTATCGTTATTCGTTAGATCCAAAACTGATCGTAATACACTACGTAATTCTAGAATAATGTTCATGCTCATCCAACTGTTTCACGCCCATTGGCAGGGGGAAATTAAAAAAGAAAAGTACATAATTCCATAATTTTTGCTTCTTCGTAGATTATACTTTTCCGTCCTCCTTTGACAGACATGAGAGATCAAAAAGCGTCGTTTGTTTAACGGTTATGTTTGCGATGCATAAATCCTCGCCCTTGGTGTGAGACCCTACTCCGTGCAGATTTCTCACGTCTGAGCGAACCACACACATCTCACAGCTTGTTTATCACCAAATAGAATAGGGCCGATTTTCGTTACTATACGGTAGTTCACTCAATCATTTTACAATCGCTTACGGAGTGCGGCACTCTGCACAAGCCTTTGAGTAGGATGTGTATCATAGTGATAGATAGTTGCGTATTCAGTTTACACTCGCCTTGAGAACTGAAGATGACGGCTGACATCGACTCGTTTGGTTTTTCTCACTTTGATCTTGTACCACACCTTTTTGTTACTTTATTGTGCCTGTTGGCTGATAAAATGTTTATTACGGAACTATGAATTACATACGACCCGATGAACACTGCAAATTAATGAAAAAATGCTGCAGTTCTCGGTTGGTTATTTAAAATATGACACTTTCTGGTAGCTGTCTACAGAGTTCAAACGGACCTCAAGTCGGGTATGTAGAACTTAACCGTTAGGCCTTTCAAGCTGTCTGTCAAAGTGTCACCTTCAGCATAGACAACACATTAGCAAAGCTGTGCGAATCGTCGGTAACACATGATTAACCATTCTCTGAAGCTCTATATCATCGTGCAATTTTTAACTGTGGTGGTGGTTGAGTGGATGAAGCGTTTATCACCTCGGAGATAACAGTTTCAAATCCCACCGACACCAGTCTACTTTGAGATCGATAGAAGTCCGGTACCGTTTCACCCGGTCTGTCGGAACCTTACGTGGTTCACCACTCCAAGTCCGGAATATTTCAGTAATCCCTCTAGACTATCGAATACGCTCACTCTACAGCACTGATGCACAGCCATGTGGTGAAAAAGGAATGGCTCTAACCATTCAAAGATATGCGTGTAGCTACGGCCTTCATCGATGGGATGTGGGTGATACATCATAAGCTCTTCTAGTCTGGTGCGCATTGGCTGCATAATACCCACTCCAAAACGAAATGCGTAAAAAGAGAAGACTATGGTCCACATTGTGTGCCCAGTGGACAGCACAGTCAAGTAAGACGTAATCGGTCAATCACAACGGGTTTTTACAGCAACATAAATCGTGTATTCACAATCACTGACACGAACTTTATTGTTTCCCACCATTTTTCACAACAGATGAACAGAATCTTATGAGAACACATAATTTCGTTGTTCGTTATCTGCTTGTCCCTGGGAGCCGTACCCAACGAAATGATAATACCGCCGTAATTAATGTTTTATTCACTCATTTACAATAAAATTTAAATTACTAGTAAATTTTGGTCTTTGTCAAATATTTGGTTTTGGACTGTTAATACAGTGAACCTTCTTCGGCTTGAGATGACTGTACCAAGTTGGTTTTAAAATATACTGTGAAAACTGAAGAAATATTCTTTACTCAAACATTTAAATTTATAGGAGATGTATTTCCCTATACACTGATTAACTGCGTACCAACAGCTTTTTGCGTAGATTTATAAACTTGCAATTTAAGCTCAAGGCCATTTGCTGAGATTCAGCTCGGGTAACTCAACAGTCATATTATAGGATTCAAAATTCTACGTGTCATATGTGAGCTCCGTTCCTTATTCTGAGAGTTTTCACTGCCTCGATTCCGACGGGCTAGTGGCACAGACGACCAGCACAGGAAAGCAAAGGGTGTTTGATAATTTAAGTACCACATTTTTATTGCGAAATTCAATGAAGGTAGGAATGCAACTGGATTCCCTAACCAGTAATACATACACCGAAATGTGTGATGGTGAAAAACAACGACTCCTGCAGCTCTTATCAGGTAGACTAAACTGTACAGATACGAAGTATGCTGCGAGAGACATCCGCTAGTCAACATTTGAAACCCAGTGGTATCAGCTTCTCAGTTGGGCTTGTGCTCTAGCCTTGGTCAGCGCAACACAGTCTCTTTAGAGTGATCTGCTCACCCATCTACGAGGGTTTTGAACGCTAACTAGCCAAAGCTGTAGCCTGGTGAATGAACCCAAAGTGGCTATACAGTTTAGTAACATTACCCACTTTCACATTCATTGCAATCGTATTGTTTCTTCTCCCACTGAAACAGCTTATTGCACTTCTGATCGGTTCTGACCTGTTCGTTCTTTGAAAAGACTCTTGCAAGTCAAACCTTTTGTTCACAAAAATGATCCTTCCTAAGACTAGTTTGAAACATGCAAGAACATCTTCAACCTTTTTTGGCTCTAATCTCAAATCCCAGTAGAGTATAGTCTAAAGCAGTTGTTTCCCGGGCAGACCGAATGTACAACATCTTGCTTTCTACCTCTCAACATTCTCTCATACAAGCTAAAGGGGTATATTTAGTGCCATTGAAAAAGTGATGGTCAACGTCGACTCTCGATGTTCAGCAGAGTGAACATCAAAAAGGAAATGGAAAATATAAGAACAACTCCGTCAGAAATCTGCTGATAAGTTGTATTTAAATTTCAGGAAATCTTTCTTTAGTACCGTGTTCATGTTCTCAAGAAACAGTCCGCTCTTGTGTCATTTTCATGGTAATTGTCAACTGCGTCTATGAAGGCAGAGTTTTTCGAAGTAACTTAAGGGAATCCTCAAGACTAGCTGAAATTGTCCATCAGACTTTGTTTCCGTGCCCAAATCATTCATATTAATCCTTACCGGGAAGGATGTGGCAGGACCCTTGGTATCTGACTTCGATCACGCATTACTCGCCGATAGACTACAGTCAAGTGACTGGTCTGTTGGTTTATGGTATACTGCTTTGGGTAACCTGACATGACTTCATCCGAACCATGCTGATGCAACTGTAAAGTGTATCAAAGTGATAACCTAATTGCAGTGAACGAAGCAATTCATAAAATAGCTTAGATTTAGCCACGTTTCTCCAATATAATCATGGAACTGCAAGATGAATATCATATTTTTATTCGTGTGAAAGTGAAATAAGTAAAAGAAACGTCCTGATTCTTAAGGAAGCAATCCAGATTTTTACGATAAACTGGTTTCTCTTTTTCATAGGATTATTTATTAGCTCCAGGTTAAATTGTGAGTTATTTGATCATGGGATATCCAGCTAAGAGCTTACTCAGTTCCTGATACGATTCACTAATTTATGACAAAATTCTTCTGAACATTGACTGTCTGTCTGTTCATTCGATTGAATCTATTCACTTGCTGATTCAGTCAGAGAGATATTCGGAGATTCAGGGGTAGAAAATGTTTGACCTTTTGTATTTTTTCCATAATCAATGAAAGCCGCAGTATCCCACTCTCTGTCAGCTTACAGGTACAGTGTGTATTGTTCATACTCATAATAAGACAGAAACTGCCTTTTGGAAGATGACGAAAGCAAAGTAAAGCGGGAAGTCACCAACAGACATATAAAAATGCCAAATGACCATCCGGAAGGGAGCGGGGTGACGCGGTAGTAACACACACCCCTTCCAGGTGAAAAGGCCCCCTTTCAAAACCTGGGTTCGGTGGTGGCTAAGCACCACGGATAAGCTCCAATGAGAGCAAAACTCGAGCCTGGTACTTCTAAACGCAAGGTTAGTCGGATGAACGGGGATTTGTGCGTGAAAAGCGGAATCTGAGAGGCAGTCAGTGAAGGAAAGATTTTGGTTAGAGTTCGCTTTTAGCGGTAGTAAAAGCCTTGATCACTGTGACAAAGACCTTGAAAGCAGCATCAGCATCGTTAATGTGGTTCGACTCAGAGAACAATGTAAAAACTACTTTTTTGGTTTTTAAATAAACAACTCAGAAGACAAACTTTGCGAAATTAATTCCTTTCGTATACTCTCATCGGTCGCGTACTTACATGCTGTATCTGTAGTTAGTAACAGAACTCGTAATTGTGACGCTGCAGTTATTTGTGCTATCGTAAACACGACACCCGGCCATAGCGGGCGAGTAAGTCGCAAGCTAGAAAATGAGTTGGTATAAAGAGCTAAACTACATGTGGTGTCACCCGCAACAGAGTAAGATCAATCAATACATAGTAAAATCGATAAGTCAGTATTCCTGTCGCTGAAGCGTGATTAGAGGTCAAGGCAAATCAGGCTTATGTGCATTCATGAGAGGAATATTGATCTGTTGTCAGCGTAGAGTGCGTGACTTTAACCAGACACAACAGAATAAAGCCCAGCAAGAACAATAACTATGACATGAAATGGAATGACTGGTAAGAGCAGTTTCATTGGCCTCGAAGTCATGTGTCCGTTTGACTGCATGTGGTTGGCTAAAGCCATGGTGGCTTAAGGACGAAGGTTATTTACTTTTCAACACATAGGACCGGTTTAGTGTGAGAGATCTATAGCGCCTCTAGTATTCTTAGTCAGTGTTTGTCGCGATTACGTAACAAGATCGAGAACGCGTTCACCGGATCTACCGTGTGACCACTTTCATTCAAGTGGCGAGCGTCGGCTGAGGTCGACCTACCTGATGCAGTCGAATATTGTAAACTGAGCTGAGTCTTCGCGTCATATATGTACTTTGGAATGTATTTGTCCATTCTATAGTTCACAGTGATCGGCCGGTCCCATCGATGTATGCTCCCTTGCAGCTGCAAGAGAAAGCGTAGATGCAGTGGGATGTAGATTCGACTGAATGATGATCTTTGAATGGGGGCGTGGGGAGGCGCCGTGTGAATGAGTGGAGACGTAGTGCAGCGGCATAGTATGTTTTATGTAGTGCATTTTTGATGCGTTGCGTAATGATTCGTGTTATTGTTTCTTTTTTGTATGGGACAGATAAGTATGTTTCTCTTTCTTTGGCACCAAAGAAACAGATGACTGGGTCTGGTTTCTTTCCCGGCCATGAAAATGAGTGTATGCTTCACGATACCCGTTATCACGTAATGTGGCGTATATAATTGTCTCATTGTTCAGTAGAGCATCTTCCGTACAGATCTCTTGCTCCGAGGAATAGGATTCGGACCAGAGCTCTTTTTATGTTCTGTTGGTGAGAAGCTTTTAATCGGAGGTACTGTCCAGAGCAAGTCTTCTTACAGAAAACGAATCGTTGAATAGATCCGTCCCTCTTCGAGTTAGTAAAACTTCGAGGAAGGGTAGCGACCCTTGTTGTTTCAATTTACATATGAACTTCAATTTAGGATGAGCTCCGTTGAATTACTTTATGAACTCTTCGATATCTTCTACGTGATTCGCCGCGATGAATATATGGTCTGCGTATCTTTTGTAAAGAATCATCCTTTCTGTCACCGAGTCCAGTTGTACTTCGATTATGCCAATGGAAATATCAGCCAAAATAGGACCCAGCGGACTGCTCATTGCAACTCCATCAACCTGACTGAAGGCTGTCGCCAGAGACTGAAATCGGACTTTCTGTGTGCATAATAAAACCAGTGGCTTTGGAATCTCTGGTGGTAAGTGAAAATTGATGTTTTCCGGTGTGATAAATCAGCGTAGGACGTCCAACTTTTCGAGCAGGGGCCCACTGGTGAATGGTGGACTAACATCAGAGGAACACATTACTCTCCCAGACAGATTATTATCGGACAAAAACCACAAATTTGGAACGAGTCAAGTAACGTGTGAATACTGAGGCTTTTATGTGTTGATTGAAGAACTCCGACCATCCACTGAGCTAATTTACGGTAGAGCGAGTCATTCATTGATAATATACGGCGTAAAGGAACATGAGTTTTTTGTCTTTTGGTAAACGGTATAGAACTGGTGTGTGACAACCTACGGGTTTCAGTTTTTTCGTTTTCAGTTCCGTGATAAATCCGTGAATCACAAGGATTTGTAACTCACGTGCAATTTGTTTCTCAATCAGCTGTAGGTTATCGGGGGCGCTGTCTGGTTTAAACTTACCTTTATCATCCAAGATATTCATCATTTTTCGTATGTACTCTTCTTTCTCCTTGCCCTTTGTCGGGTTTGAGCACCAACAGATTACGGTAGTTCCATTGCTGCTTGGAAGACTGGTGATGTTCGTGTCTCACGATGCCCTGTTTTTGAATAGGAGTACTGAGAAAGCTGTGGGCCAGGTCCCCCAGCTTACCCTCGAATTAATTCCGATTGCCGTAGCTGGAAGGAGTGAGTTCACTGATTTATTCGTACAGGAGCTCAAATTTCGCTTGGACGTAGATCCTTTGACCATTTTTCGGTGGACACTTGAAACTGAAGCCGAGTGACAGCACTTCCCGCTGTAGCCAGCAGAGTTCGGTTGTAGATAAATTTTGCACGAACTTTATGGCTTCTCTGGGGAATCCATCATACAGTGGAACTTTCGTGAGAGATTTTTCAAGTTTGAGCTTAGTGGAGTTAATAGTTCTGTGAACCTTGTCTGATATGAAGATGTACTTGATGCGGTAGACAAAGGACAGGTGGTTCGGTAAACTTGAAGGATGATGATGAGTGAACATGTATTTTTTCAGTTTAAATCGGATAGAGTCCACTTGTGACTAAGTCAAACGACGGGGATTTCCATTGCTGGGCACAATCCTTTCTTTCTTCAACAGTGTGAACGAGGTAATCGATATCAAATTATGGTGGAAAAAATGTGCGGCTTCGTTTCTTTCAGCAACCTTTGATGTGGTAAACGAAGGACACAAAACCTGGATTATCTGAAGTGATTCTCAGTGGTCTAAATTAACTATCACATTCCGCGTTTACTTGTTCCAGATATATTGGCGACGGCTTGGTCCGACGATTTTCTCCCATCTTTCTTCCGTCATCTATTTCTTATTGATAAAAGAATTTCGATGTATTTTATCCGTTAATGTAGATTTCGATAATCTTGCTCTTATAGCCTGTCCCTCTATAACAATAACACTTTCAAGCATCCTTAGTCCCCTTTGAAATGAATTTGCCTAAATTAACAATTCATGAAGTATGTATTATTAGAGTTTTAAATAGCCTTCCAGAGGACAAAATTTCTCGGAGCCACCGAATGAGTAGCCAGAGAATCTGAGGTTAAAGTAATGCGAATACGCTACATAACTTCCTTACCGTAACGTGTATTGTCACTCTGAATCCGGGAATCCGTTATGGGCTCAAAGGTTGAACACGGATACGGTGTTCGTCAACGCCGTCTCATCAGCCAACACACCTGTTCACTCGTCCGTTATACACCACTCTCGTAAGAACAAATCCAGGGGCAAGAAATCAAAACAAACCCACGTGACTAGTATTTCTATCGATTTTCTTAGACTCCTTTGTTGTTTTCCAGTTAAATCACGTCCTTCAAATATACAAACATTTGAAATTTAAGGGAGCACTAAGCGTGACAGGTTGTCACCTTTTTATAAACAGAAGTTGGAAGAAAATGAACATGTCCTTAAATGCGGTTTTTACATGACTGTGTGGCGAAGTATGGCCTCGTCGGGTTGGATGAAGAGACTCAGGGATTAAAGACAAGGGCAGTAGTGGGCATGATACCGACCAAGAACTCCCCAGGTTCGTTGACCAAAATCTAATGAAATTATCAAGTTATCACCCAAGTTACAGTATTGTCCTTATCTTAAATAAATTGCTCTGTACAAACTTCAGTTAACAATAAAATCAGGCTCATTATAATTTTTCATGGCAACAGTTAGACTGGGTAGAAAGACGAAATAGTTACTTCAAATAAGTGGGTAGATTCACAAGTAAACCGATTTAAAATAAAATATCATGTACTGTTGCGTAACATCGAATTCCTTCGAAGAGCCTGATTTTGCTGGAATGGAGTAAGATACGTGGTACGACCTTTTACCGCGCTCGAAAATAAGCCGAATTCGTAAATTTTTTTCACCGGTTGATCACCAGAAATGTCATATTGCAATGTTAATCGCAGTAATTCGTGATTAATTATTGCTACTGACTAAAACCCAACCGGTCCATTTCAAATTTTATACGAATACGACTTCTGGCAACAACCCTATTTGCCAAAATCCCCAATCACGCAGCTGTGATTTACATGACATGAAATTCAGGACTTCGCTGAGTTACCAACGGCTTGTTCAGTTTGTGCTTCGTGTACGATCTCAAATAGAGACATTCACCATTCGGTCCACTGGGAAATTCGACTAAATAATTGACTGGGGTCAATTCATTCCGTTCAAATTGGTCAACGTTTAAGTGCAACCGGCAGTTCCATGAAGACGAAAGATTTTTATTTATTATGGAAGTGAGCAGAAAAGCTTTTCGTCCTAAGTTAAAAACTATTCTACTACTATCTCAAAAACCAAAAGGACTGTAACCTCTCCTATCATCAGTACGCAGTTCGTAGTTCATTTCAGATACTGCTTACTCCACGAAAACTTTTTCCTGTAGCAAATGTTTTTGCGAAGTCTTCCATCTGGATGTAAAAATGTACTCTGCTGATTATCTCTTCTGATTTATTGAAACAGATAACGGTAAAAAGTAAAATGATCAATTTTTAATCCTCTGCGATACATATATATATTTGTATAACTTCGGTTATTTATCGTAGATTCGCCATATTTTTCACATATCATGGCCGTTGTTGTATGTTGGCAGTGATCTCAGTGCAATGGTCGTGTGCCCTGTTTGGAAGTTGCTTGTACTCGACCGGCCGTGGTCAAACGGTCGTCACGGTGGGCAATGGACCTTTCAGTCCGGGGTTCGAATCCCTGCACCGCAGCCGGCCACTGCCCCATTTGGCAGCCTTAAACTGACCGCAACCCCCTTTCCGAAATATTATACTGTTATCGTATAACAAAAAGAAATTGAATAAAGCAAAAGAAAGGAAGAAGAAAGAACTCGCATCAGGATTTGACCGCTGATCCTCACAGGCATACCGCGGCAGAGGACCTTTTCTGATAATCAGACTACACTTTATCCGTTCTTCCTAACCAGTGACAACCAATGATATAAGTTACGCGGTACTGTCTCTGGATGACAGGACTAAACTTCCTCCGAAAACAGACAATCGGTTTTGCGGTTGCTTGTGCTCCTCAGGTATATATATATATATATATATATATATATATATATATATATATATATATATATATATATATATATATATATATATATATATATATATATATATGGTACTCGGCTGCCCAATCAGCTCTATGCTTGTGTGTTGCACACTTTATTCGGAACTGTGCTCTCGTTTGATTAACCGATGAAATAACTTTCGAAGGATCATATTGTCAGTCTTAGACTGGACTTTTTGATCATTCACTCTCCTCACGATTCAAAAGAGGTTCGAACCAGCTCATCCGCATATTGTACTTGTTCAGTGTTACGCAGCCTATGTCGGGTTACAGTACCGCACTTTCGTCCTGTTAACGTTGCAGCAGTGTATGCGATCTGCTTTCAATTGTTCACCCACTATCAAAAAATGGAAGCCAACGGGTGAGCAAGTCGTCCTTTTGGGCATATTTGTGCTGCTATATGCGTTTCTCGTCTCGGAGCAGTTGTGGTGCTCTCTGACGACTGGTGTAGCTAATCTCTTTTCCAGCCTGGAAGCCACATGTAGACCATACCACTATTCGCCAACTAGTAATGACCAAGTTTAGACTTCATCAAACAAGATGTAGATCGTCAAAAATAGGATAAATAACAAAACCCCGTTCGATCCCACCTGTGATCGCGCTTGATTGAAAAAAGGTAAAAATATTGCACGTATCTGTAATCGTTACCCTGTTTGTTTGCTTCACGTCATTCACATTTCCGTCGATGGTATTGTTTGTATGCGCTGGTAATGAAGAACGATTCTGTTACTATAGACATCGAACAGATATTTTGAATGTACCACGACGGGAGCATTGCACACCTGTGTTGCAAATCAGACCAGTTCTTCATAAGTCATTCATATTTTTTGTAGGTGTGTAATTCAAACTTGGTGGCACTTGGTCATTTAAATTGTGTGAGCTCTTCGAATAATTGTGTATAGTTCGGCCAAAGAACCTTAACAAATGATGACATGTTTTGACTTAAATTCTGCACTTGTTGATCAGGTAATGTGGTTTTTCAATGGTTCATATAGGTATACGCATCGCAGGTTGTAGATTGAGCGAGATTTATTTCATTTGGGAAACTTGTGGGTCTGGCAGTGAACTGTGGGTGGAATAAAAGTCAGGTGACTTCTGGGGAAAGTGTTACGGCAGTTGATTTATTGTAAAGTACTTATGACATAGATAGCCAAGAAGTGGTTTAGTTCCAACGGAAGCCGCATCTTCGTTTTTTGTCCTCTTTTTTGTCTAAATAATTCTGTTTACTGATCAGCTGTTCCTAGACTTCAGCCACTTCAATTTCTGTTATTTCGTTCACCGTTGATTCTTGTCTGATTGTTGCCGCCAACTTGAGGATGGCCACAACCAATTATTTATTGGGCGATTTTGATTTGGTACTGTTCCTAATCCAAATACTGCCATAATTAAATACAAACATTCCATTGACCATTGGATATTGAATTTGATCCCATACTGATGTCTCGGGGTTGGAACTTCGGTTGACTTATATCGTCAACTGTTCCTCATTATGGATGACAATTTCGTGCGTGTGGCTCGGGCCTACCAACTGGCTGTCACCACTGCCGGTGTTCACTAATTAAAGAGATGAAATCAGCATTTGACTGTAGTTTTGTGTATCAATTTTCTCCCTCAAAGGAATATCGCTTCAGACCTCTGAGTTTCGTTCATCAACAAGAAAATATCCCATTAACAACACAACCACAGAGGACGTGTCAACATGTTTTACTTCATAACAGTAGCCAACACACTGTCTTTCCAATGGTCATTTAGGAATTCGGAGAAAGAACAAGAACCAGAAGAAATTGTGAGGCTCAGTTAGTGAAGTGCATTACTCTACAACGGTTGAAATCACCTTATATCTAAATAATTCTGAATTCACTGCCGGAAAGTTGCCAGTAAAAACATTCTGAGATCACAGATTTGCAAGCTAGCTCGTATTCAGCGATTAATACTCGTGCAATTGCATCACTATATACTACAATAAGTTAAAGGATTGCACCTATTAGACAGACAGGCAGCTATAGAAACTAACGGTGACAAGAAATGAAAGAAAACAATGGTAAATCAAAACCGGATGTGGATTGTTTCTCACGTGTTGTATCAGCTTTCATCCGGTCATCTGGTCACGTCGATATAGTTTTTCAAATCTTCTTTTCTGTTTCTCACGATTTTGAAATTTGGATTTGGGTAAACCGGATAGAAAAATATTTTATCTTAGCCCTGGGGAGAATTGTTTCATCGCTCATGCTGGGAAATTCACGTTCAAACACTTTCTACTGTCTTCCTGTCATACGCGCTAAGCATTTAACACATACTTCCCATTGAATAATTACCTAATTCCGCCTAGATTCTCAAGTCATCATCACGAAGTGACCAGTAAATTCGTGGTTCTGGGGTCAGCTGTCAACCCTTGGGTGTTAACAGTTTACACAATATAACGAGTTTATCCGAAAATGATGATGAATTGAAGCAATAATGCTAAAGATCAGCCGAAATACGGGTAGCAGACATAATTCATCAAAAGATTCAAAATCAGCCATTGATTGGTTTGTTGGCGCAATAGCATCATCGACAAACCAAGGCTTTTGGTATGATCATTCTAGTAAAATCAACTTAAGACGGATCACTGGAGGTATTTCTTCAAGTAGATTTATCACAATCAAAGAAAAAAGTTACGACACGTGCCACGACAGGGGAATCGTGAAACGTGAAAACACAAAGTGTCGTATACATTACTTTCTGTCGAAAAACTTTGTACTTCGCATTGCTTCGGTGACGCATGAGAACTAACAGAGAAGAGGTTCTAGTATTC
Source organism: Fasciola hepatica (assembly GCA_948099385.1). Lineage (NCBI taxonomy): Eukaryota > Metazoa > Platyhelminthes > Trematoda > Plagiorchiida > Fasciolidae > Fasciola > Fasciola hepatica. The sequence continues at coordinate 29,395,242 of CANUEZ040000043.1, read as the reverse complement.
TCTTACTTAAGTAAATGGGACAAGTCATCATTAATCGTTTCTCAACGGAACCATTGACACATGCGTGTGAAACCTTTTCTGTACCAAGTGTTACTGTTCAAACTTGTGACGTTAGAGCTTGTTCGAAATTTCAGCGTAAAATGTGCCTTACCTAATTAAATTCAACCTTCATTTTCCTAAAGGAGGACTTAGTGTTGCGACTAACAACGGAACTTTATTGCAGATGACAAACTATGTGACTACGCTTCTAATTACTAAATAACTGATCAAACATTCCACTGGTATTATGCCATGTAACCTCAGCGTTAATAAAATCTCGTGAGACTGATATCAAATTTCCCACCTATTGAAATCTCTGATGTCCGATATAACAGAGTTTCGGGATGTAAACAGAATAAAATATTGGTGATTTTTAGCTCGAACCAAGAAACCATACAGAGCGAAAACTGTAGTATGCACATCGAGCAGCACAAGGAATCAAATGGTTCGGCACCGTACAAATAAGTTAGGCAACAGAGACCGTTCGAGTTTAAATGCTTTATTGCAATTAGATTGGTTGATGGATCATTTTAGTCGTTTTAGAATTGAATTCATGCAGCTTGCAAAAACAGGTAGTTTCAACACTTTTTGTACCATCTAAATTCCATGTGAACGATCTACAACTGTTCCAATTGGCCTGATAGAAATCATCATTTGAAGTGCATATCCACGGGGTATACACACAGACTGGGACTCATATCCGGAAGATGAAATCCTCGATCCTACCCAATAACCCGCTCGACGACTGGAATGGTGCTCGAAAGGTCAATTTTTGTGTTAGCAAACACTTGTCACTGATTCCGTACGTTCACATTTTTTGTAATCCCCTCACTGGTCACCTCCCATGATAGACGTGTTTTCCGTAGAGGTCCCTGATTTGTAGGCAATGAGAAACCCAAGAACCAACCCTTCACATTTCGTTAAAAATGTTCCACTTTTACATTCCAGTAGTCACCTGGAGATTGTTCCTAGTAAATAGTTGAAATTACTAACAGGTAAGTTGGAACTGTTGTATATATCATTCTGGATTGTCGGATTTATTTCCGATCAGATGTTACCGCTTTAACCAGATGGTGAACCTTCCGTTAATCGGCATGGGTCGGACTGTGCTAACTGGTTAGAATAATTACACATCGAAATAACCATGAGATCATGACAACCATCATTAACTTGATTAAATAATATTAACTGCGTATTGTGATGTACTTATCTGAATTTAGGTCACGCTTTATAATGGGATATAAAGCTGTCCATTACCATCACTGTTTTACTCGAATACGATGTCCATGAAATTCTGCCAGGATTCTTTGTCTGCCGCTATGACGATAAGAAAGTGACAATCATGAAAGAACACAAAGACGACGGCTCAACACACGTCCACTCTACGAGCGACTAAGGAAGCAGACAGGGACACGGAAACACACATGCATTGTTCTGAACACTGGGTCCCGCTTTCTCGTTATACATAATCGTTATAACAAATGACTGACTGATGATTGATATTAGGGTTTCATGTGTTTGTAATGCACAGTTACAACTTTACCATCACGCAAACCCCAACTTCCGTATTGTGTAGATGGTTCACGACTTGACGAAGATGACTTCTTAGGGTCCTTGAAAGTGTAATTTCGACAACGACCCTGGCCGTGGTTGTGGTCCATGCAACCACACACGATCGTCTATGCTATCTCTCGATCCAAGAACCTCACGATCGTGAATTCGTTTTTGACAATCCTGTGACCGAGTCATATTTTCATACTCATGACGGAATATTTCTACTATACACCGTCGAATGTCTTGAGCGTGAGCCATCGTAGAGTGACTGTTGGGTGACGTCGAAGGTATCGTTCGGTAGTTCCTCGCTGATGAACGATCAACCTCTCTCCTTATTGAATTTGAATATATAACACACTACTGATAAACCTCAAGTCGTTTTATCGGCCGCATGGGTTTGCTCGTCTCCCGAACCATATCGCACTTGACGACCGATTGGTTTCCGGCCATCATTCTGTTGGCAGATGCATAGGCAAGTAATAAACGGGGTCAGTAACTAGATCGTCCCTCTAGTTTGTTGTATTTGTTGTCACTGACGCCACGTTATCCATGTAGGGGACCTGGGACAGAGCAACCGCTTTGGAGAGGCGCAGTCCAGGTCTATGTTCGCAAAGCAAAATCTTATTTCTATACCCTTTCCTGTCCCCCTGCCACTTGACCCTCGGGTTCTTCAGAATTTCCTAACCACTGTGTAGAATGATGACCGCTCCAAACCATAAACGAATTCCCATGGAGGTATGATCGGAAGTACTTCATTAAATAGACGACAGCTATGAGTTCATTCCTTTTTGTACTGTGCTCACGTGATTGGTTGTCCAAAATACGATTTGCATAACCAGTAAAAACTTCACCTCCAGACAGCACCAATAGCTACATCTCTTGCGCCCAAAACTGACACGAATTTAAGACCATTGGGAGAAGCATCTGGGAGCGAAAGGATAGGTAAAGAGGCCAACTAAGACTTTGATTGTATTACTAAAGGATGACAGTCCGAGAAAGGACGAAAAGAATAGGCATTTTTGGCAACTTCAATCCAAACTTTCCTAGCACACGTTCGCTCCCATTACTCAACAAGCATTTACACCACGAAACTAAACCTTCTTCCATTGCCGTATTTGATGTAGTAAACGTCGCAACCTGATCCACTATGACCAGAAATGTCTGGATTATTTGGACAAAGTGGAAGAGAGGAGACGGAAACAGAAAAAAAGACAGTTGATGGAAAATTTCTGTGGTAATTGTTTCATGACGGAACTCCAAAACACGATGGGTATCATTCGAATGAAATTTTGACCGGTCACTTTGTGGGCAATTTTCTACGATCAAAATACCGAGTATGAAGATTCCCATTTTTGACTATGAAATATATCTTGATTTTTTGTACAATCTATTCCAGCGAATAGTCTGATAAAAACAAGCTCCCAGAAGGTCACTAGTTTACTTTCCATCCCTTGGCAACGAAATGGGATTTTACTGAGATTAATTTGAACTTCCTCGTGTTCACCTTTTTGTGTACTACTCCGTCTACGACATACTTCAATAGTCAGTCCTGTCAGGTTGCTCAAAAATTAGTATCATCTCATTGAGATGGAAAATTTCTCTGATTTGTTCATACTAACAACTGATTCACCGAAAGGGAACGGAAAATTAAACATGAAGAAACTTAACATAATTCGTACCGTCCAATCCCATGGATAACCCTTCGTTGATGTCTCACGTTGTAGTTCAAGTCCGTCACGATGGCTCTATTTTGTCCATTTAATCCACAAAGCGCACTGGATGAAAGCAAAATACGACAGCGTCCTAACAGAGCAATGGTTTTTTTCATTCTGAGCAAGCGTGGAATCGAAAGTTTCAGAAATCCGCATCAAAGATGATTCATTAACGATTAAAACAAGCTTTGCAATTTGGGATTTCCTTCTTCGCTGTCGTTGATGTTACCGATAGACTGTCGTACAAGTGTGAATATTCCCTATTCTAGTCAAACATCAGTGCATTAGGAAGACGTTGTGGCTTGAAAAAATAGAAAGAAACCACGTGATATTGCCGGTTGTCCTGTCACAAAGTAACTGCTGATTGCTTGTCTACTAACGATTGGATCAAAAACGAGTATCAAACAGCAGAGCCAATTTTACAACTTATTTTCAAAGCCAAACCAATTAAGCCAAGTAAGTAGCATGATATTATTTCAGGTATGTTCCATAAAAGTGGTTTTTCTATCATGCAATAATCCGCTCAATTTTTTCAGGACCTATAAGTGAGTAGATTACTTGCGATTAGAACAAAACACGCGAAATTGGATATATTTTACAGAGACGCTATTTGTCTGGATCACTGACCAATTAAATGTGAACTGCAACAAACTGGACATTCCCGATCACATCTTTTGCGTTTTCTTCCTACTATGCTCATTCTAGAGGCTCGTCAACAGTTGACCCTCTCCCCACCCCCGAACTCAGTGCATCTTGATTTTGCAGTTCTTCCTCCATCGACACGAGAGCAGAAACACTGACCGTAAAGTAACCTGGACAACTTCAGAAAAAGGTTAGCTGAATTGAAGTCCAAATAAAATCGGAACATGAATAGAAACTTTTTTTAACTCTACTCTCGTTTGTCGCATCGAGTATAGAGTCCTATCGACTGACGATGAGTTCCGTATTGGGTGAAATGAAGAAAATACTATGTAAAATTTGTGTGTAAGAGGAAAACAAACTCCGTTAGCTGTGGACCTATGACAAATATGGGACTCGTTTAATAAGGGAAGAAACGACCTGCAACTTCTCACCAGAAATCACTTGGTAAACCGTGCTGATCTTGCGTAAATGGAAAAATCACGTGTGGTTCCCTTTGATTTACAGAAACGACGTAAACAACTTCCACAGGCTAAACTCATTAGTTCGCGAACATTTTAATCCGAAAATCTCATTTAGAAGACAAAAATGTATGTTGCCGTTCAGTCCTGTATCATATTCGTTTTTGCAGCATCCGATGAACCGATTTGTCTCATATTATATGAAACTTCATAAAGTATGACACAAGCAAACGTTGCTCAAATTATCTTAGACTTATTCATTTCCGTGGATGATCAATGCTAGACTTACGTATCACCAGCAAACATTTATCTAGAAAAATCATAAGTGAAATTAAGACCGGCATTCATTCTGACCCAGTTAGGCAAACAGTTCGAAACGGTGAACGCAATACGACTCTCCAATTCTTTGTACAGTCATTTTTCTAGGGATGCAAGACTGTTACTGTTGCACGTGATGTTAGAATTTCAGGCCCCTTGGACAACCCCTATCTTTCCTGATGGTAAAACACTTAAAGACCGCCCGATTCGTGACCACATCCAACCTATTGGAGCGACGAGTAGTTCCCCTTGTCGTTTCAAGTTCTCTCTGATAGCTCGGTGTGCCCTCGTGGCCATGGGCGTACCTCTGCGATACATTCTTGCATAAATGTGAAATCAAAAGTCGAAAAAAACTTTTTCGCATGAATATAGTTGTTTTCTTTCTACCTCGCCAAATCCAATGAAAGACCAACGTCGTAATTTACATGAATGAGATAATAGGTCGAAAACCAAACACACTTAGAATGTTCTTTTTAAATTCCGGTAATGTTCCAGCCCCTTGTAGAAGCAACGTCAGATGAAATCCCGGTCTGAAGATCGAAAGATATGGTTTAAATGTGTCTTTCGCACTTGTTTTTTATTATCTATGACCACATTATTCGCAAAAACTGCGAAACAAATCTTTTTCCCTTCAATATTGAACATTCCACCTGGATTTCTGATAAGATCACAGATTGGTACACAATCGGGAACACCTTCCTAGTTTGATGAAGCAGAAAGAAATGTGAAACCACAGTATTCCGGAAAAATTGACGTAGGTACGGATGTAATCAAAGCTGATGCATACAGGCATCTGATAAATCTTATTCTCGTACATGACGACACAGATGCTGAAGTACTTAATCTCTTATCCACAACGATCAACAAGTAGTGATGAGGTTTTAGAGCCATAACGCTTGTGGTTTGCCGTATCCAACGGATGAAAGTGCTGGTCGTTCAGACGGTACCTCATTTTCACCACCACCAGGCGGACTAAACCATGAGGGAATAGAAGTTTTAGAGAGAAAATGAAAAAAAAATTATTTATGGTGATGTACCCAAGATAATGATAAAACCCAAATTCTATGCACACTAGTATCCTAACAGTCTGCCTTTATTCTTCCGGACGTTTCCCCTCTTTTCCGTGTAGATCTCTCCAGTTAGTCACGAAATAATGTGTCGTCTTAAGCCTCATCCTAAGTTCAACATGTGACTCCAACGCCTAGTGTGGAGCTATCCCGTTAACACTTTCCTTTTAGAACAGAATGCAGGTTTCCGATGACGTTAAGATCTGGGCTACTGCTTGGTGGTTGGATGCGCCTACTTTCACAAGTTCAAAAGTAGATAATGAACAGATGAATCTTATTGTGTCAGCTTGTTAAAAAGCTCCTCGTGAAACACGGCACGGATTTTCTCCTTGTGAAATCCTTTCACTGAATTGGGGGAACATTACAATTATGATAATGACGAATTCCCCATTATCCACAGTGCTTATAATTGAGATTACCCAACACGACTGGCCATATTTTATTCGCACCCAAATCCGTTATCTTCGTTGATGGGAAACCTTGACGTTCGACGGGGTATGTTTTCCTGAGAATTAACCACCTTGAGTGATTTTCTGTGAACCTTCCACGGCTCATCATACACATCATCCTCGTAAGGAAATACAACCAGTAGCCAAAACGAGAGAGACTTTTAGATTTGAGTACCTTGACAAAATCATCCTGTGCCCTCCTTTTTAGACGTTCTGTTCAGTCTTCACGTTTGCGATGTGTGTCGCATTTCAAACTGTTGACCATCTTTGAGGAGAAACAAGAATGATTGGGAAAATTCTCTCCGTAGATTGAAGACCGGAATTTCCGGCGCTGTTTTTCAGAGCTATGCGCTTATTCTCTCGGTGTGCTCGGTCTACAACCTCCATAAGGTGTACTCGTGGATGTTATCCTGTGAATTCGACAAATTGCGCTCCTCATTGCACTTAAGCACCGGACAAGGTCCGGTATAGAAAAGTCAAACTTGCGAGCTCTCACAATTCAACTTTGGCTCTCTACATTAAGGCACCGAGAATCTATAGTTTTATCAGTTCAGCGCTTCATTGTCACTACAACAATAGGAACGATAATCGAAGCGCGCCAAAATAACCACGTCAAGTCCCACTTTGTTGAAAACTGAAATCTGTCTTTTTTTGATAAGTTAAGTAAGTTAGTTCGTGTGAAATCACGTATCATGTGAAAGCCCCGAACTGTGGTAGAATTTATCTTGAACTTCCCTGTACTGTGAATTAATAGTACTAGGAATGCGTACTATCAATGCTCCGAATCGCGAAACCCAGTAACCGACAATTCTATGCTCAAACCACGGAACGCAATCAAGAAGACGTAGACGTCAGGTGTTACTGTGCAAACTGCAGATGTTGGTATTAGCATTCACGTGTTGATAAGGTGAACGACAGAAATAACCAATCAGAAACCAATGGAATAAATCGGATAGCATTAGCGTGTGTATACCAATAATCTGTCAGTGGGCACAAAGGACAGTCAGTCCACCGTGACAACACGACCGGTTGGGGCTTGAGAACAGTAAGTCCCAGCACACCTGGCTGAAATTGTTCAAAAAAGTGGAAACGCACCTGAGAACCCGGCTCAGTATCTGTAGTATCTTCGGTACTGTGGTTCAAAATTTAAGCCTGAAAGCATCCGGCCACACTGGCAGTTGGTCCCGATATATAATGAGAGCACACCACAATGACTGACAAAGCTACGTCTACCAAAGAGATCAGGTAAGCACGGTAAAAGTGCTTCTTTCAGGGAAAATGATACAAGCTGGGGAAAATACTGTATACATGCGCTAAGTCGAAAATTTGTTCTCAACTGTCTTCAGTTTTTCACAAGTGAAAGATGGATACATCGTGTAACACAATCTAAAATACATTTCTTTTTCTCTAGGACCGCGCCGAGCCCCAATAACGTCACTGATAAAATGTCTACGAGAAAATAATGGAGCCTATGTTATTCTGAATAAGAATTTGTCGGCTGAGAACAATATCTGAATGCTCCTATCGTCAGTCGTCCGCGGAGAAAAACATAAAAAGTCCAATGCGCCAAATTTAACCTGGTCTACACATAGTATCAGATCTAAGACTAAGAAAAGTATTTGTCCATGCTTGTGTTCTTTTGAGTTGGGTAATTTTCTATGGATATGGGAAAATAAGCTGATCAGATAGAGTTCGAAGAAACAAGATACAGTTTGATTACTACATAAGAAATGAAGAACAATGTTACTTCCGTATTGGCAACTATGTCCCCCGGATCAATTGTGGTCCTCATAAGTACTGCATAGAAAACTGTATCCCTGATTTTACATCAGCCATAGGTTTTAACAAGCGATGATTGTACTACAAACTAATAATGAGCAAATGTTGTCCTGGATACTAACGTGCAATCTAGCGGGAAATTCATTATGTTCTGCAAGGCACAAATCGGTGTGTGTAAGGGAAGCGCTAGTGGTGGTGGTCAGAAGGAGAACCGTAGTCACAGCCCACAAAGGGAACCGAACAACGTGACTTCCTCACTTCGAATCTTATCTCCGTCGTTCATCTTCATCGTTCTAGAGGCCTATACCACTTGACGACAATAACAGATGAGAACTTCGAAATTTTACAACACATCAATCATACACCAACCGACTCATACAATGAACACGTAAAACGAAGGTATTCCATGTTCCTGCCTCCAAAACTACTGTTGTTGTACAAAAGATGGAAAGTCGGAGAAGACCGGGAAATCCTCAAACATTACTTGATTTCTCTGTTCATTCTAACTTTCGCCATCTGACTGATCAACCTCGATTATTTTGACTTTATCTACTTGTTCATTGTGATATGTATATCGCTTCCAATGTTAGTGTGCTGTTACAAACTTTCTCATTGTCTGCTGACTAGGAATTGGATCAATAAAAACCCCCCTCACACATTCCTGTAGTTGATTTACCCCGGGCCCGTGTTTATTTGTTCTATTTGAAGACAGATCTGACATTCAGTTTGGCATAACACCAGTGCAATCCCAGGGGAAATCGAAGCAAGGAATATGGCGCAATAAATTACCCAAGACGCTCTTCATTGCATCATCCTGAATCCACAGAAACGCGAATGCTTGATTCCCTGACACCCTATCGTTGAAACACTAATTTATTTCAAACTAGAAGTTTTGCGATGACACCTTGAGTGTCATCGAAATTCCCGGGGGAAATAGCCTAACTGACGGAGCTGATGATGACCAGGATGCTGCTGCTACGTCTCGGCAACTACACAAAACATCACATGCGACAGACGAACCACAATGGGCAGTGCACACACAAAGTTAATTAAACATAAAGGACGCTGAAGTCAAATTCGGTACAATCAGTCATTGTCGTTCTGGTAGATCGATCATTTAAATTCTTTCGGACAATACATTCCTTGATCACGACAGCAAATATTAAGCTATTAAATACATGAACTTCCTTAAGACGTTTTCTCATCAAGCCTCGGCAGGAACAGACTACCGGAACAATACAAAACAAAGAGAATTCCTTGAAGAATACTCAGCGAATAAGGACAGCGGTCTTCCCCGCTTCTCTTCCTAAATCCTCACTAATTTTACCAAGTGACTATTTAATGGTGAATAAAAAAAACTCGGCGTTTGAGTGGACCTTCTTGCGATAATGTAGTTAGACCGATCGTTTATTGTGTTGCTCGTGCTTTACTTTGTACTCTTTCGATAGAACACGGATTTTTCCGCAAACGACTTGGTTCAATGACGTTCATTTAAAAAAGAAACGAGTGGAGGTAGATAAAACAACCCCTGATAAACATGTTCACGATCTCATATAAACCGATTCTGTTCACCACAAACAGAACGCGAGGGGAAGACCGAATCTCATGAAAAAAACACTCCCAACACTCCGTATGGGCTTACGCCAACTTACAATCCCAGTATGTTCTGTAAATGCAGTAAGTTATGAAGGTTAGTGTATATCACTATATATTTGTTGGTCTGAGAACAGTTAGGATGGAAACATCAACATAGCAACAGCATACAAGGCGACATTGATGCACATAGTATCGTTATTTCCAGTTATATCAGCTTCAGGTTTGCTCGATTTCCTTTTCAGAATAGAGCGTCGAATATCGAGATGTCACTGGACCTCCTCACTTGGTTGGTGAGCCCCCAACGTGTGCACCATCAAGTGCGTCTTGCAAAGCAGCAGAGTAACGTGGCGGACGGCACCTCCAAGGACCATCGAGCGGGATTTAGTGTTAGACGGAATTCGATGACCTCTTCGTTATTATGATCGTCGAATTATGATAAAGACATCCTTTCGAAGCTGAATTCACGTTCACAAGAAGTACCGTCGGGCTGTGACTCAAAATCTTAGTTACTTTCTACCTGTACTGAGCATGCCTGACAAGCAGTTAAACGAGGTGTGATAGCTGCATGGTGTTTCCAACCGTTCCACTAACTCTAGTGAGAAGTCTATTTCGCCCACGAATCATCCGTGTATTACCACGAAACATTGTTTATATAGGAACAAAGCAAGCACTGACATCAATCATTGCAACACAGCCCAACTGGTTCATAGTTGTATCCATCAGCCTGTCTTCTGATAGGTGGATTGTTCTCATGACCACTACAACGACCACTTGACGGGAATCCGTTGACGTCTCATCGATCCGCTACCTTGTTACTTGCGCATCCACTGGCACAAGAATTGACCTGGACCCTGGACATGTGCCGACATACTGATTGCTGACGAGACATGACTGCTTTGGACCATGAGTCAGCAACTACCCTCATATACGGAGCCGCGGCTTTTTGGAGCCCCCAAATAACTCAGTAGATATTTTTAGACAAACCGACATATCCCTAACCTCAGGTGCTACGCCATTTCATGCACCACTTGCACTAGACTGGAGAAACCAACTAGAATCCTGGAGAATTTTAGATCACTTGGATGACTGAAGTTTATAGGAGACTATAATAACAGTTCTACGAAACTGCCATTCTATTTCGGCATACAGAAAACCACCACCAACAATTCAATCTTTATACTTTCATTTGGGGAAGAAGTGCGAACTCAGTCAAATGCACCTCGAGAATAATTCAACAACATTCAACAGAAAATTACTGTATACGACGCTCAACACCGGTACTGTGGGATGTCGGACTTGTGACAGTAGTATATGCGTACATGCAGTACGCAAGCTTGAGTCAAATAAACAAACCGGTACACAGCTCAAATGCGTTGACACCGTAGGCATCCAATACATGGTAATTCTATTCACTAAGTGCAAAAACGAAATACATATAAAGTACTTTTTCACTTCCTTCTTCATTTCCATTAAAAAGCAATGAACAATAACTCAGGAAGAGGGCTGCGATCAATGACAGGATGTTAAATGGAAAAGTAACAGGCGCTGGCGTGAAAGCGAACCCAGGTCGCTGTTGTTCAAAGTCTTCGATGATGACCACCACCGGTGAAACTGATGGCAGAGAGGTCACTGAAATTTCAACCCGTGTGAATTCACTCGCCGGATCACACGTTTCTCAGACCATATCAGATTAAACTGCACGATTCAAGAAAGAAATTCGCACCTTTCTCTGTGGCACCTAATCATCGACCGACTGCTGTGGGGACTCATTATTTAGTTGCGAGGGTCCTTGTATTTATGCCAGAGTAGTTCTGCCTTTGTCTTCTGTCCCCAATCACCTCTTTTTGCCCCATCTGTCCACCATAATGCTCCCACTGATAACACGGTCGATACTCGCAACGATTCACTGTCAAATAGTGTCGGGAATAACCCTGTCTGGTAACTAAAATTTTCTCAAGCCTCGTCAGCCTCTAAATCTCGGCTCCTTCATCGTGCATACACTCATGTAGGCCAGTCAGTAGGCGTGCCTAGCCCTCACAATGAACTCTCTGAAGATTGATGTCTGCTGCTTAAGTGAAACGCGTATCCAGGATTCGAGCAGTGTAATTCAACTAACTGCTCCTGGTATCTCATCGAGGTATTTTCTGTGCACTTCAGGAGACGAAGTAGCTAGAACTGCGGCTCAACGTGGTGTAGGAATAGTCTTGACTGACAAGGCTGAGGCTGTCCTTTTAGACTGGATTCCGATTGACAGTCGCTTGTGTGCTGTGAGACTCCAAGGGTCAGTTTGCGTTCGAAAGTATAGTTGTGTTAAGCGCAATTTGTTTGTCATCTCGGCATAAGCTCCAACAGACTGCAGCTCTGGCACGCAGAAGGATGAGATCTATGATGAATTCACCACTCTCGTGCGCAAGAGCAAACGTTCTGACATCGTAGTGTTAGCTGGTGACTTCAATGCACAAGTTGGCAAACTTAATGCATTGTGCTTTACTCGATGAACGTACAGATAACGGGGATACGCTTCTCCAGTTTTGTGCAGACAATCGATTCGTTCTTGTCCAGCACCAATTTCCGACACAGCTCGCGTCACATAGCGATATGGCGCTCTAACTCTACAGGTACTTTGAGTCAAATTGATCATATCGCCGTAAGCTACCGGTGGCGCAGTTCTGGTCAGAAGTGTAGACCTTACTAGTCCACGTACGTAGAGTCGGACCATGCATTAGTTTTAATGCGATTATTCCTCCAGCTCCATGGACATCATCGCAGACCGCAAGCCCGGTTAGCCGTGAAACTTTGTGTGATCCAGAAGTACGCACCCGTTATGAACAGAAGTTAGCACATGATCTAAGAACTACGACGAGCATTGGGCTCATATCAAACAGGCGATACACGTTGCAGCAGGTTTTGCCTGTGGTCCTAGATCCGTTGTCCATCAAAGACACTGGATCTCGCAAGAGTCGCTGAGTATAATGGAGCAAAAGTGTCACCTCTCGAACCGTAAGGAGATGAATAAGATGCGGAGAAAGCTACGAAGGCAAGTTACGAAAAACCTTAGGAATGACCGCGAAAATTCGTGGGTCAAGATAGCCGAAGGAATGGAAAGAGCAGCTGCTTCAGGTAACAGCCAAAGACTGTTCAAACTTATTCAGGACATCGGTGGACAGCGAACCCAGGTCAGTGGAACGATATGCGATAGAAATGGAGAGCCCATTCATGGCAAAAAGCAAAGGCTGGACCGTTGGGCCGAATACTTCAAGGAACAGTTTAGCTGGCCGCACGCTAATGCAGTTACTCCTGTGTCAACAACTGCGAATCCTTGGGAAGTATCACTTGAGCTCCCATCGGAAGTGGAAGTGGAATCATGCATTCGATTACTAAAGCGAGGGAAAACGGCAAGTCCCGATGAACTTCCCCCAGTTCTTCTCAAACGGGGTGGAGATGCTTTGATAAAATCACTTACCACCTTGCTCCGTGACATTTGGAACGAGGAGCGTATTCCGTTGTCGTGGGGAGAGTCACTGATTGTTCCCATCTTCAAGAAGGGAATACGCAATAACTGTAGTAACCATCGTGGGACTGGCTTAATTCCGATAGCTACCAAGGTATTAGCGTCAATTTTGCTGCATCGTCTAACACCAGTTCGCGAGAGGAATGCCCGCGAACACCAGGCTGGATTCCGCCCAGGTCGAAGACGCATCGACCAGGTTTTTACTCTTCGCCAACTACTTGAAACGCGTCACACACACCATCAACCGACAATTATGGTTTTCTTGGACTTGAAAAGCGCCTTCGATTCAGTTGATCAAACAGCGCTGTTCAGTGCTCTCCAGGGAAAAGGTATGCCCCAGAAGTTCGTGAACCTACTGAGATCATTGTATTCTCATACTTCTGGCCGCGTTAGGCTTTACGGTGAACTATCCGGTCAGTTCGAAATGACCACTGGTGTTCGACAGGGATGTCCCATGTCTTCGTTCCTGTTCAATTTCGTCATAGACGAAATAATGGAAAGTGCGTTGCAAAATCTTCAGAATGCAGGCATCGAACTAAAAAGCAGTGGAAAGCTGTGTGACCTAGATTACGCGGACGACATTGTCTGCTTGTTCAAATCCACGGAACATGCTTAACGTGCATTAGATAGACTGACAAAAGCTGAAGTTCCATTCGGCATGCGCTTTGCACCTTCAAAGTGTAAAGTGATGTTACAAAATTGGACGTCAACGGTTCCGAGCTTGATGCTCGATGGGGAGGTGCTGGCAGCTGTCGACCACTTCACCTGCCTCGGCAACACAGTGACGACCGATGGGAGCACAGTAGTAGAGATGAGCACGCGGATATCCAGGGCTCGAGCGGCGTACGCTGGACTGAAGCACTTGTGGCGCCGACCTGATATTTCACTGAAGTTGAAGGGTCGTGTATACTGTGCCGCAGTGCGTTTAGTTTCGTTGTATGATTACGAGACTTGGAGTCTGCGTGCTGAAGGTATTCGTTGTCTTGAGGTTTTCGACCACCGATGTTTACGTAGTATCGCTAGGATTGGGTGGAATAGCCGAGTGAGCAGTAATGAGGTCAGAAAGCGAGTTTTGGGTATTAATTCGGAGAACGTTCTGTCACAGCGTATCCAGATTAGTAGACTTCGTTGTTTGGTGCACGTGTGCGTTTGTACAGTTAGACTGTGTATTCCGTGTGTTGGCTACTAGGGTATTCTTTCCTTTTCCCACCCGTGTAGGTCCACTCCCTGTCCATCTCGTATATTCATACTTTCTAATTCAGCGTGTAACAGGGTGAGAAAGGCAGTGTTCAGCGGGGTTTGCCCTACTGTTTAACGCTGTACGATGATGATGTAGTTCTGCTAACAAACAGAACCCACTCTTTATTCCTTTGTTTCTTTTAGTGCTACCATTTAAGCTTATCCACGGGTTGTTCAGTGCGCCGTTTCAATTCGGTCTGCCGGCACTGAAAAAACCCAACACAATTGATCAGCTGGGAATCAATAAAGCATGCAAGCTCGGCACAAATTGTAGTCCAGTTTTCCTACCAGACCGTAAACCGTACGTAGTCCTAGGCGCTCCAGTTCATTCTTGACGGTCCTCAACCATGTTCTCAGTTGACCTCCAAAGTACCAGTGCCGTCCCGTACATGGCGCAGAACAGTGTTTGTCTGGACAGTTCCGTGTCGGGTCGCCGGAGTGTGTGGCCGAACCACTGTGTGCGACAGCGTTGAAAAACGGAGAGCTGATCAATGTCATACCATCGCCTGTTTGTTTTGTCTGACAGCATTTCCTGCCAGTCTATACGAAGAATTCGGCACAGGAACGAGTGATCGAGCATCTCCAGCCTCCCGGTATCCTCAGTTCGCAGTGGCCAGCTTTCGCATCCGTGTGTGAGTGTCGGTCAGATAGCAGCATCTTAAGATGCTCCTGAGGTATTTAAAGCTGGTAACTGCTTCTGACTGATCATCAAAAAGAATGAGTGTGGACACTGGCTCCCGTCAGCCTTGTAAAAGAACCCTGACCTTATGTGGGTACCTCAATCACCAAGTGTTTCAAAGCGTACTTCATTGCGTGTGCGTCGTCACCAATAACCTGATATTGCCGATGCATTGTCATCAAAAAACTCGTCCCCTGAGAGGAGTTTAACTCCACCATTCAATTCGCTAAAAATGCCTTCTTCAGTGCGTTTCCCCCGGGTAAAGTTGAGGAGAAATAAGGAAACCGGACATCCTTGTCGTACTCCATTGAAGACAGCGAAAGGTGTTGGCAGTGGACAATATACCCCAGCTCCATCTGAGGTATGACGATTCAAGGGTTTGAAAACCGAAATGTACTTGTCATGCATCATATTTTTCAGCAAACAATTCGGCCAGGTCGAAATCCGCGCCGGGAAGTAGTACCATTTTGATAGAACATCAGAAAGCAAGTTAGTGGACATAGCGGTGTTTATCTATATTATCAGTGGTCTTTATTCCGTATCCATAATAGAAGGGATCAAAGAAACCACTCGGAAACTGCTAGAGGTAATTCCTCAGATTTGGGACGTGGGAATTAAAACAACGTAAAGCGTAGATGTTCGCTGCTCATGAGAGGTCAATTTAGTTATGTACATAGTTGAAAATGTTTATCACAAATCCCAAACTGACTTGTACTGACAAACCATCAAGAAAGCCAGTTGGAACAGTCTCCATTTTTGCAGTTCAGGTTGTTCAACAACCAAAATTCTCCACAGGAGAATCGGATGTGACAACAGGTCGGGTCTGGAAGCAAAATATGATCATGAGAGGAGCGTCATTCAATGGGGCACATTCAATGACACATACTCAAGTCCAAGGGACACATCGACTGGTCACGGACTAGATAACCAAGTGTTGCGTGTCTGTTAAAATATGCAGTCTCTTATCGTTCATACGATTCTGGAGCCATCGTATGCTAACGCTCACACGCGAGCACTGGACGAATAAAAAATCCAGCATTGCGTATAGTCAAAAGTAATATAAATAGCACATGAAGACTGTCAAAGAACCAAATGCATATCGAAGGAAAATGAACATGCGCTTCATCTTTCCTCCTTATGAGATAAAAATTAAAATACTCGGGTCAGAACCCAATGAACGAGTTACATACAGTGTGGCCAAAAACAAAAGATCGGTCAAGTGTGTGTGTGTCCGCGCGGGAAAGGCCCGAATTCTGATTAGGATATCACCCCGGGAGAGTACGTTCCGACCGGAGGCCGATATAACTTCGGGAAAGACAATAGCTGCAAACGATTGAATGCATACTTCCGTACGCCTGCATTTTTCATCGCGTTTTCTAAACGAAGTCCAGTGCTCCTGAGACATTTCAAAGCTGGAAGAAAGTCATTCGTGTGCATTCCTTCGGATTTCTGAACGGAAGAAATAATAAATAAAGGAATGAAACGTGTCAGTAGACGGTAACTTCTGAAACCGGATATTAAAATAGTGGATTGTATTTTTTAAAAGTAGGTGGTGATAAACTTGATTCACCGCAGAAAGACTTGACATGTAGCATTACTGCTAGACTAAGCATAATGAATGAATAAATGATCACTTTTGACAGGTACAAATGGTCGTGGTGAAGCTGGTTTGACATTTCGTTGAAAAGAACCATCGTTTCCTCAATCATCCTTGACAGTACTCAAGTCAGTTACGAAATCTAGTGATTGGAATCGCTACCTGTTAATATCACCTGACAGCAAACAATTAAATCCCATGTAGACTTCCGCCAGATACATCTGCGGCGCATAGTTTCTGGTTCTTTTATCCAGAATGAATGTAACCATTTGACTAACCAGCTTTCAATTATCCAGAAGACCAACAACAGATCAAGGAAACCTTGCATGCCGCTTCCAATGCCACATTACGCTCCAGCTCATGTAAGCCACACAAACGATGGATATTGTTGACATTAGTTGCTCTGTTAGATGCTCGTAGATCCGTCCCTTCGGATGCCGTGAAGTGCACAAATCTCTGAAACGCCAACTGATTACCAGTTTGAGAAATAAACGTGAACAGTGATGGATTGCTAAATGTAGGGAATTGGAGAAGCCTGTGTCTATCGGCAATAGTCGAAACCTCTACCGCCTGATTAGAAGGACCGGTCAACGAAAGTGACTTAAGCAAGGAATCTCAGGAACGTCATCTGAATCGCTGGGCGGGGCACTTTAGGGAACAGTTCAGTTGGCCAACTTCAACAGTGGACATTCCGAATATATCTGCAAGAGAAACGATACAGGTAGGTATCATTCCCTCACGAGAAATGAACGTTATGCAGGTACAGGCTACTTGAAGAGATACAAAGCCACTGAACCGGGTTCTCTAAATCTATTTTAAAGGTGAGGGTGAAGCTTTGATTTCAGCGTGAGAAACAAGCCGGTTTCAGACCCCATCGAGACTGTATCGGTCACATTTCAATCCTTCGACAAATTTTGGAGCACGGACATAGCTTCCGCAATTCGATAAAAAGTTATTGAAGACTTGGCCAGTGGATTTCGCCCAGTAGGATGTACGGGTTGGGGTTGAGGTCCACGAGACCGCACTACCAGATACTTCGAAACATTAAGTGGCATGACCAGTATTGCGGTCAGTGGTGCAGTTGCATTCGGTCACTCTCTTCTTCCTCATGATTGCCGTTCAGTACCTTTGTTTCTGCTCGCTCCCACTGTATGCCTGCATTCTTTTTGTCCTTAATTCGACGATGCCGCCAGGTAGCAACCAGAACCAGGGCACAGAAGTGAGAGGTTATTGATTGAGTGGACTGACCTAAGTTATCCGAGTCCATCTTCATCAGATTAACGAGCACTCAAGCACTGGTAACTTTTCATAGGATGTGCTTTGAAACTCGACAATTCCTCTTTTTTTTCATGGTGAAAACTACTGCCACTTGGGCCATAGGTCTGTAGCACGGTGACTCAAAATTCAGAAGGAAAAACCGGACTAATACGAAACAGGAACACATTTCACATTGGTATGATCAAGATCCGTCGAAAAGTGCAGTAAGACAAAACATACCAATCATACAACTAACAGGGACAAGGCAGCCAGCAATGACAAATGGAGTACCAGAACAAGACTGGATTACTGAGACAAACGGTTGATCATGTGATCGAGTCCAGCAACCGAACGAACCTGAAGCCAACGAATCTGCTCAAGTGTGACCGACATAGCCGTGCGATCTTTGGCCGACTTGCAACTGGTAAACCGAAGCCCACCAAATGCCTGAGTGACTTCTGAGGCGAGTTCGAGTAACTCGACTGGTTTAGAACGGGTGGGAGGAGCGATAAGGTGTCGAATACTTGCAATTAAATCGCACACGTCCTGATTCGACACCGACTGAGCTGTAAACAGACACCATTGAAGATCGAACAAGACGTGAATGGTTAGAAAATATGGTCAACGCTAGCTAATGATCAAGAGGAGAACACAAAATGCACACATGCGAGAAGAAAACGCCACCTGTGAATCATCAAAAGATCCCGTAACAAGAATGAAATATAACGGAGAGTGGTGGGAGCTGATCAATCCAAAAGTGGTGTGTATTGCGGAGTATCAGCTAGGTATACAAAGGTAACAGATTGTTTACTGAGGCTGAGTTTTCAGGATTCTAAGGGGTGAAAAAAATACAAAGGCTAACCTTCAGTTGTGGTGTGAACGCGACACGCATGAGACTGTGTATACAAACGTATCTAAGTGACCACAGTGAACGGTAGATGATCAACTTTTCTAAGCATGTGCCGTGGGAAAAACAACAGACCAAGCTGTTTGTGCATAGTTTCTTCGTCGTTTTATTTTGAAGTTCTGTTTTCGAAAAACGCTTCAGTGGCTAGATAAATCATAGAACATGGCTAGATGTCACCCTTGTATTCACAAACAACCTTCCCTAACTTCATTCCGTTATTTGTAGTTCTTACCTTTCTCTCTCTCTCTCTCTCTCGCCTCACAGTCTTGTTTTTTTAGTTTATTTCCGAATTAGGTTCCCGCCGCCGCACCCGATGCGCGGTTCATGGTTGTTTAAACTGAACTGAATGAAGGAAAGCTGCATGCAAAAAACGAATACTAAGCGAATGGTAGGACCAAGATTTCTCCTGTGTCACCGTTGCTGAGTACCATTGTTCGATGGAAGAGATATATACCCCACAGCCTTAAAAACCCACTGCAATTTGAGGGATAGCTGGAAACCATAAGAGTCATGAAGTGGAGAACCACTTAAGGTCCCAATAGGTCAGATGTAGTAACGAGTCGAACGACAGTGGGTTACTGTCTACCACTAAAGAATGGGACGTAAGGATCTCATGCGCAATACAGACTTTGGCTTGTGAAGCCATGGGAATAAACACCGAAATCAATTCAAGATTCCCAAACGGTCGGTTTGTACGACTATACAACACCTTGAGAGAACTTCCTGTGCAGTGTTTGCGCACTGGGCAATGGAGCACCTAACAAGGCCATACTAGAATTTTATCGCTCTTTTCGAAACAGAGAGTGCGCATAGCTATATGAGAATTGACGTTTTCAAACTCAATTACTTTCGGTAACATCATCCTCGTGGCTAATACAGTAACATTTACGGATTAGAAACGCATAGTTTTACGAAAATTACGCATTCCCACTCCCTAGATGTAATTGATATATTACCAACAAAGCTTGTTCACTTGTATATATATATATATATATATATATATATATATATATATATATATATATATAATATATATATATATATATATATATATATATAATATATATATATATATATATATATATATATATATATATATATACGAGGCAGTGGGACTGTTCAATAAATAAACTACTTCCATGATGTGTAAAGACATCTGTGTTTTCAACTAACTTTAGCTATGATTACAGAGGTAATGAGATAGAAAAGCTCAAATTCATGAATACCATCAAGTTCGATATCTATAAAACATAATATGGTAATTCTCTTTGATTCTTGGGATTTTGTCAGAAAAACTACTGGTTAGGTTTGCGCAAAAAGGATTAATTTTTGAGGAGAGCTCACCTCAACCTAGCATTCACATGTCTTATTCGGAAACCGTAATGTAGGCTATTTTTGTCCCTGAGGATTATCTAAGATGAAATCAATCATTTTCCCATATTGTACCGTGAAACCTGATAATTTCTGGACCTTCACATAAAGCTGAGGACACCTTAAACTATCGTGGAGAAGATCAAATTTCAACCACTGACCTCATCAAACAAGTTGATCACCTTTCAAGCTCAGAGGTCATGATAAGCACTACGAAAGCGTTTATGAGCTTTCTAAAAGAGACAAATATCTTCCTATTTGTTAGCATGATTAGATAGTACATTTAGACGATCGTCTCCTAGCAAACGAAATATTCATGCCGATCCAAACACTCTTCTTGTAGTTTGAGCCTTCTCTAAATTACACCACAGGAGTGGAATCCAGGTACATCGCGGAACACATGACAACGCAAGGCAGCTTCATGAAGAAGTTGACAACCACTATGCTGTGAACATCGATAAAATGACCGAAAACTGTTACCTTATGTGTGGGTTTCCAACCTTTATAAATAAATCCCGTTGGAGTGCGTAAAAAAGAAGACCAACTTCACTGATAATGTTCCCAACATACAACATAAAGTGGTGGGTGGACAGAATGCCTTCCGGCCGATTCTCACAGAATTCATAGAAGAGCGGCTGGAGTTGGACAACTTGGCGACAGTTGAGACGGCTAACATTCACCATTTTTCCAAAACACCTATTAGTCCACTTGAATGAGAAAATGACTCCTGAATACAAACAGAATGTGCATCTCCTCCGTCCTCCCGATATTGCCCGACTGAGACTTGGTGACGTAACCGAAAAAGCCTGTTCTGCAGACGATAAGGCAGTAGTCCATCTCTATTCTCAACCACACTGGAAACTAATTATGTTCCAAGCAACTCATATATTTTCATTCACTAATTCAGTAGTACAAGAAGCGAGCGTATAACCACATTGATCAGTTATCGAAAACAAGCTTATTCTCCAATTCTTACCTAAACTTCGTTTATTCTTTTTCTCAAAAGTTCATATTCTGTCACGGTTAGTTTCTTCGTTACTGTTAGTGGAATATTTTCGTAATTTAGTGTTTTTCGGTTAGTTGATAAGAAGGAAAGGAAGAAAACCTTGTCATACTACGAATGATCAAATTCGTTTTGCATGTAACAAAAAACGGGCAGAATCTGGTGATAACACGTCTCCACAAATCCGATACTGCACTAGAAGAAGCATGCGAATACAGACAAAAAATACCTGGCGCGCGTCAAACTTGTGTCTTCAACAGTTTTC
The DNA here is from genome assembly GCA_948099385.1 of Fasciola hepatica. Lineage (NCBI taxonomy): Eukaryota > Metazoa > Platyhelminthes > Trematoda > Plagiorchiida > Fasciolidae > Fasciola > Fasciola hepatica. The sequence goes on along the minus strand of CANUEZ040000043.1, from coordinate 29,373,799 downwards.
AAAATGATTGCCACAAACAGTGAAAACAACATACGTCACAAACTATTTCATAACATTGGGTAAAAATAATACCACTGAGGTGAATTTACCACGGGCAACGGAACTAGTGGAACGTACGTGGAGCTCCGTAGTGTTTCGTATAGCGTTCGAAATAAGCTTCGACTGATTCCAAACCTTGGCTATTGACTGACTGTTGCAGTGCAGCTTTATCGATCCTGCAATCAGAGAGAGAAAAACAAGATAGGTTAGAGAGGGGTGTAGAACAACGAAGAAGGGGAGGTCATGTTGGAAACTACTACCTAGAAAAGGGTGAACTGGACGGAAAAGAAACAAAATTTAACTGTATGCATTTGTTTACTTGCTGAGATAATACCGCGAGAAAGCGAGTGCTTTCCCACTCTCAGAAGAGTAGCTATTAGTGCGCTTGCCGCTTCACCATCTTCATAGGATGTGATCAAACAGAGACATGATCGCATTTGGATTCGTAACGCCTGAACACCTCCTGAACTATCCCATACAAGATCCGCACTATTAGACCCAGAAAATAAGCGAGATGCGTAGTGCAACTATGAGGAAAAACGAAAATTCACGGTTGCTTCAGCGTACATCACAACCTTTCAAACCGGCACCAAAAACCCCATATCGATAATGGGGAATGAAGCATTTGTCAGACTTTTGGTGCCTACGTTAGACAGGACTATGCTTGTAGTCGACAGAAATAGGATAAAAATGATGTGATCGCAATACTCAAAATAGGAACTGATCTGGACAAGTCGTGAACAACGAAAATGCGCGGTCTAAAGCATGTTACCTTGATAATAAATTCGCTTTATTCAGAAGAACAGAGCAGAAATAGCAACGAGACAGGTGTCGGTGATCGGTAAGAAGAAAGAGTTACACATTCAACTCCCTTCCAAAGGAGATGACAAAACCGATGTACTAATAAGATGCGTGGAAAAGGCAATCATTTGCACTTTTCTCATTGCCACACTGCGTGCCCGCTTCACCGGTCGAACAGCGATCTCAACGAAACGTAAAGACAAGTTACCTGTCCTCAACTGGCCCATGCTAACTTATTCGTTTGTTTGCTCATGTTCGGCAAGCTATATAGGTAGAACACCACGACAACTACCACAAAGCATCCAACAGCACAACCAGCTTGGCTGACGACGGCAAACAGAAAATCCGTCACCCGTGCAACTGTCGAGCACTTTGCGTACACTGGACATCACGTAAACGACGACGCTTTCAAAATAGTCTACAGAGCCCCTACAAATGAGTCGAAACTCGCTCGGAAATAACATGTAGCAGCGGCAGAGGCTGTAGCGATCACATTACTCAATCCACCGCTCTGTTTTCAAAAACGTTCCGTGAAAGCACTTAAACTGTCCTGGCCGCGATCTGAGACCGACCCCAGAACTCAGTGCAACCCGAACGCTGAAACTTTGGTTGAAACCGGAAAGGGATAACCCCAAAACCTACGTTCATTCTTCCACTGGTCCCTTTCCCTACCACGGAACAACAAAAATTCCCCCCCCCCTTCCCCATCTTTCCTAACTACGTAACACCAACTTTGATGACTACCCAACAACATTTTAACACACAAACATTGTTCACAATATATGCATTTCTGACTATAAATATAATTGTATTAGTCACGAGGATGATATTACTGAGAACGAGCTTGTTCGCTATTCGTGTTTATATATATATATATATATATATGTATATATAACAAATGCTTTACCAAACCAAGAGCCGGATGAATTCAGAGTACATTTTCTTTTTATTACAAGGTTGCGCATGAGTTTGGTGGAAGGGGTGTATCCCATAGTCCCGAAGTCTAGTGCACTATTAGTGATAACCGGCAACTAAAGCCAAAGACTTGGAGTGGAGAACCACATAAGTGGTCATGTGTGGTACAGATACGGATGACAGTGGATTACTGTCTGGTTGCTTTTACTGTAGAATACCTAAAAATTCTCAACCCAGTAACATTTGTCGACGCACGAGTAGTAACAAATTATCACTCAGAGTAGTGCGCACACAGTCAATTTGCCAGTAGTATATCTCTTCTGCGAAAGAAGAGCGCCAGACTTTGCATCAATGTGTGAATATGGTGCCAACACATCTGCATTCCACTTGTAGTTCATCATGGCTGTGTCCCAAAAACTTAATTAGTATAACCGATAAGAATGTGAGTCAGATCCAATCGTGTCAAGCAGCGTTACAGAACCTGATTTGGAAACAAGAAACCATACTAATGTCGTAATGTAGTAACACAAGTAAAAAGTACGTTTAGCAGGCAAGCGGAAGAAAAACAATACCCTGTAGAGTAATGAGGACGCGTGGACAGAATGACAAGGACGAAAACGTTGATAAGCACACGCGAAGGTTGAGCAAGAAAAAACAATGCACACACACACACGCACGCGTGCATACATACATGCATACACACGCACACACGTGTCAGTGACTCGGTGGTGCTATGCCAGTGCTCACTTTTCCGCGATCGACTGCTGTTCGTTGATCCCGACAAGGAACGCGACTGGATGCACATGAAGTCGTACTCGCCCGCGGGCCTGGATTTCAGTCGGTGCACCAGTCCATGCAGACCAGGGAACGGTTAGCTACGTTCAGCGTGAGCGAAAACAGAAAAAATTATAGGAAATGAAAGAAAAGGGTCAGTGTCCTTTATGTTCACTACAAAGAATGAAAGACAAGTTGTGTATATCGTCCAGTAACATACAAAATCGAGAAGAATACCGGTCAACATCAGCGCGCAAAGTAGTTTTTAGTGTATCGTCTTAAAATTTTGTTCATCCAGGACAGATCACTGTGTAATACCAATGTATGTGATGGACTGAAAAGTTCTCAAAAAAGTCGTTTTTCAAATTACCGAAAAACGATGCGAAGAATGGAACCCATAAATGGCAATGTGCCAGAGATGATTTGTCATGTAGCGTTCAGTAGGGGAAAAACACGGCTACTTCACTAGCTCCCTGGTCAACAACCAGTTCCTCTGCTTATTCACAGAAGATCCTGAGGGATTCGACCGCAAAAGGAAACCGCACAGTGACTTTCATTGGGTAGTAGTTTAAACCACCAGAGTTTCATCTAACCAAATTATCTCCCAATCGTTTGTCGCATCAACCTTCACTGCGTATTGCATCAAGTCGTATGCTGGTAATTGATACACGTTACCCAGCACAAAGCAAATTCGACAATCGGGCATATTAATGATAGTCACTGTATTACACAGGAGGGGCCTTATAGCTCATAGACGAATATTATTGTTATCAATCGATAACAGTATTTGATTACAGACTATCTATCAACACTGAAGTACTTGAGATTCGTACTCCACCATTGTCGATCACATTTGGTGGTAGACAGCTCGAGTTCATCCACCAACGGGTTCGTGACCACAGCCGACTTGTTGAGACCGTATTTAACTTTGCATTCCAAATCTTCGGTCCTCTTTCATAATGTGATGGTTCGAAAATGATGGAGGACGGCTACTTCATGACACGGAAGAAAGGAATCAAAAGTCCCACTGATAGGACTGGCCATGTAGGATGCGTTAGGTTTCCTTGGTGAGGTTTAATTTGTCCACTCACACAGTGGTTAGAAACACTGGAAGATATGGCTACGTGTCGTAATCAGTGACACTCTTATGGTCAAACATTGTCTACACTTAGTACCATCATTTTCAGTTCCCTTCTTACTTTTGTCACACCATAAATTCTTTAGATTTCCGCCCGGGGGTTCCTGCTGAAAGATAGTAATCCAAACTCAGTGCACAGTTTATGCTCGTTCGAATGAGAGCGAACCGAACCGGATTCATACTTCTATTGCACTCAGGCATAAAATAGAGCTAAATCCGGTGCATTTCTGACGGAAACAGAAAAGAAGGTAAACATATAATTGGAAAAACAGTGTAACTAAACTCTTTAGTGGAATAAAACAAACTGAAATCAGACATTCCCTAAACCACGTTGCGTTCGAAGTAATTCATTGATTTCAATCCTATTGCGTTCCCGCATAGAAATATCAAATCACTTTGTCCAGTAACCACACATCAGGACGGTTTCAATTTTTTTAAAGTACGTCAGAAAATGAAACGATGCACACATGTATGATCACTGGCTTGCTCGTCTGCCTGCACATTTGCACACTCACTAAAAAGCCGATACGGCAACTGATCACCGAAACCACAGCGCCATCAGGAAGAAATTATAGATTCTCTCATTTACAATCTTACCTCGCATTCATTCAAAGCCGTGAGTTTAGCTTTGGGAGAGAATCCACCGTCGGATCTGCTTCCAGAATCCTTGGATAATTCCGTGGAAGGTCGCAGAATGATGCGTATGCTACCCAGGCGGCCTACGGACCAAGCCCAATCTTCGATCATGCCTAACTCGTTCCCGAAACAGCTGATCAAACCCTCAAATTGAGCAAGCAAACCACAAACAGTCATCTGCTCCCATCGCGTCCGATTCCACGAAGGTACGGCGACGGATAAGGCAGTCAGTAACGCGGTTAAGGCCTAGAAAAACATTATGGTAGATGATATCGGTGAGGACGGTAAACGATAGCAAGTGCGCTGTAATTACATGTATATATACATATGCAGATTTATTGTTGAAAAAACAATGAAAAATAAGGTACTTCAGAGTTGTGTTCGTCCAAAAAATCCTCAAGGAGGCAGGTCCGCGTTAAATCAAGAGACGATAACTGAAAGCAGTATCAAGCAATCCGCAAGCGAGAAAACCCATCGACATCAGATAGCCGACACAAAAACATGGTGATCCCTGAGTGGATTCGTTTATCAATGAATGCCCACTTTTGGTTTCAATGGTTTTTCTCCGTTCAGTGGAAAATTAGAGCACTTGATCACCGGGAGATATAAAGCTTTCTACCCAACTCGAAAATAAAGCAGCTACAACTAGAGACTGGGAGAGTGCGACCGAGTGAAATAAGCGAGAGAAAAAAACAAGTATGCAACCTTGCCAGCGGACGAACAATCGCGTGGTGTTGAGAAGGATAAAACCTAAGATAATAAACAAACAAACCAACAAGGCACCTCTATCAGCACATCTTGTTCTGATTTCGGACGACAAACAGAGCAATGAGTTCAATTCGTCAACAACAACAACAAAATAAAATAATTCAAAGTAAATATAATATATAATGGAAAATACACCTGCATTTTTCCCATCAGCAAGTTCAACGCTGCGAGCCAGAACCGAATTGGCGACATCTCGCTTAACGGATAGATGCTCTACCAGCTAAGCTATCACGGTGCGACCAATCGGGTGTAGATAATACAACTAAGTAATCATTATATTCCTTTCTATAAGGTTCAGGCTCCTCTTTCCAATGATACATTTTATGGGTATATTTCAACATCTATCGGATTACGTTCAGCCGTGTGCTGTTCGTCCCACTGAAAAGTAGTCGACGAGGCTAGTCTAGTGACTAAAAACAGAACAGTTGCTGTGTATCACTGGAATAGTGGTTCGCATATCATTGGATATTTACTTGCGTTATTCACACCCGACTGACCGTACCGTGATAGCTCAGCCGGTAGATCGTCTGCCCGTTGAGCGAAATGTCGCCGGTTTGATTCCGGCTCGTGGCACTGGACTTCTAAATGTGAGAAACGCAAGTGGATTTTCTACTATATGAGATTCAGGCTCCTCGAACCAATATTACACTATACAAATACAATATGTATGCAAGCAGTAGAGACCTTAGTCAATCACAAAAAGAATGAGTGGTACTGCAGGCGGTTGCAGTTTCTAATAGTTGACTAATGACGCTGCCCGTGAACGCTTGCATGCACGGTTATTTGCAGTTTATGAGTTTCACATACACAGTGATACTCGGTATTACCGTAAAACCAACCATTCCATCGAGCCTGTTGGGAATCTTGCAGCCATTGGCATTTCGAGACACCTCTGGATGCGGAGACCCAAATGTGGATTTTCGGATCCGAAGTCTTTTCTGAGTTGTCTTGGCTAATCTTCAACGGGGCGTAAATATCACGTAGCCAACGAGCCATCGTCGCAGCTATCATAATTCTCACAAAACTGGACGTAATTTGTTTGTCTGTTTGTTTGTTTTCCTCTCTATCATTCTGGTTTTGCTAGGTTGTGAAACACTGGACTTTAAACCTTTGTGAGTCCTGCCTAGAATGTAATTTGAAAAGAGTGGTCAAATTGTCCATTTTACAACCAAGCAAACGGCATTATCGAGTCTTTAGAAAAGTGAATTGTGTATCTCATGGTGCATTAATTTACATTCCAAGTCTATTATCCATTTACAGCTCCGTACCGGTAAAAAGCATTCCGTGAACAGAAGGTTTCTTCATGTGACTGTTTTCGACTAACAGTGATTACCGGGAGTGAGCCTACATAATCAAGAACGAATTGTACACATTGCGTAAACCTCGAGTTATGCGATAAAAACTCTACGAAGAGTCGGGTTTTTTTTTCCTTTTCCATCACATAGAGCTTGTTAAAGTCTAGTTCCAACATGCCCAATCAAAGTCAACTAATGTACACAATGTTCAAAACTTTGATGATCAACAGTATTACTTTCAGTAAGAAATCTCACCTAGAAATGTTCACGTATTTATTGAAACTGTTCCGTGTGTCACGCGGGTTAGCGACTTAAAAAGATTTTTCTTGTTTTCTGGTTTGTACACACGACTGCTCTCCCAGTGAAATTACAAAATTCTTACCATAATACCTGTTTGACTTTGACGGAGGCACTCATCTCTATCTGGTCGACTTAACTGGAAAAACAATCCGTGTCAAAGGAGCAGAAATAATCGCAATATCACAAACCGAAGTGAGGTCAACCAAGAGACTGGTTATAAAACCAATAGCGCAGGTCAGTGAGACGAGAAATAATCAGAGAGGGAGAACAGAAGGAAATGAAAAAGCCTGACTGTCCCGAGATGCAAAACCAGAGACGGAAATACCTTATGGCGAGGGAAGAAAGTTACGTTCTTCGGGAATACGGCCGGAAAATAAAACCTTTTCCAGCTGGGGGGGAAAATCCTCGTGCTCAATGTTGATTGTATCGCTCTCATTCTTGGGTTGATCATGCACTCGTAATCCTGCACTTCCGGGACAGACAGGATTCAATCAAACGCACTTGGATTTGAGGACAAAGCAGAACTCAGGATTAGATCGCGCATAATGGGAGCGCGAAAGATTGCGCACACGGAAATGGTAGTTAGAAAGCATATTTGGTGATACTTTGTCCAGCCAGATAAGCAACACCCACCCAAAAATCGCACACCAAGATATTTAACGGGATACAACACATCGATACCTGTCCGAACAGATACAGTGCTTCACTTACTAAATCACACGTAATCCACTCGATAAGAGTACTAGTGAGTTAGTTTATCCGCTGATTACCCGCCGCATGCTATCGCTAAACACATTCAACTTTGGTTAATTACGCGTAGACTAAAGTGCGTGCCCCGCAGCCCAGCTGTGATTCAAACGTGAATTCGAAGCTAACATCCACTCATTTTTCTTAACTTCTAATCGTCTGTAGGGTATGCCGAAATCCGAATGAAACTGGAGTTTGTGGAATTATGCTATTCCTTACATATGACATTGCACACTAACGCAAACGTTCTGTGTCATGTGCACTTAACACTTGGTGAATAATAGATACAAAGACATTCCGGGTTATCTTTCTTCTGTGAAAAACAGCCCGATTATTTCAAAGGCATGTGAGGATGTAAGCCACAAATGGAAAAGGTATTACCCTGCTTGCATAATTGTACCCCACTGTATGACGTGGATGTTTAATAGACTGGAGTTATACATGATGATTTACTATGCAGTTTCAACCCTCAACTCACCACTGAAAACCATGGAAGCATTATACAGCTTTTTCATCCTTATAACGAATCATCAGCAGTGCACATCCGCTGAGCCCCAAATGGGACTCGAATCCGGAATGAACGACTGTGGATCGAACACCTTAGCCACAAGGCTATCCAGGTTTACTGAACTTATAATATATACACATATATATATTGATAGTAAGTAGTATGTAAACGTGTGGACAAAATTTCCCCAGAAGCACACGACCGGTTTCGCGGTTGTTGCCGCTCATCAGGTATGCGTACCCGGTACTCCTCTGCCCACTCGTCCTCATACTTGTACACTCCGATGTTATATGTTCACTAGAATCTAATGTGAATCGCCTGGAGTGTGAATGGATACTCTTCATTGAAGAGCCCGTATATATATATATATATATATATATATATATATATATATATATATATATATATATATATATATATATATATATATATATATATATATATATATATATATATATATAATTTCACACGTGTCTGGTTTCAGACTGTATGCCAAACAAAATATGGTACAATCGGAGAGAAAAGGGAAGTTAGTCTGAGTCCATGATTTGTTTGTGGGCGCGATACTGCCAGGTTGCTCAAGCCAAAACAGGTGGTTTTCTTAGGGATCCATAACCGGAGCCTTTAGCTATCCGAAGCCGCCGCAAGGCAGCAGTTCCAAGCCATGTTCCTCAACGTCTCTAACCAACGACAATCTTCATCCCTTGGGCCCCAACCACGGAGGCGGAAAGCTCCAACCGAAGCCTATGCTTATGCTAGATTTTTCAAACCTCTACGCCAAGTCATGGCCTGATCGCCGCGTCGCTTCTTCCACCCTTGTCCAGCACGTGCGAATAAAGCACGAAAAGGCAAACGATTGGCAGGCATTCGTAAAACACAACCGAGACACCGGAGGCGGTGTAGAGCGATTACTTCGTTAAGAGGGCGGCTATCCGTGCCTAACACACGACGTTGGACTTTTACACCAAACGATACGACGCCCTTCCGACATTTACTTTGAATGTTAGCAGAGCATTTCCTGTACAGCGAACGACTCCCATGATGGACAACTTCTCCCTGTAAAGGCCTAAGTACAACGAACGCATACCGTTACACAACCAACAGAGCCTGGCCATTATATATAAGTATGGTAGCAGGAGAATAGAGTTTTGCATCACATGATTCTTCATGCAGTGTGAATGTTTAAATCATTGAAAGCCATGGAAGCACTGTACAGCTATTTCACTCTTATTAGGAGTCATCAGCGGTTTCTGTGTGAATACCACTATCGGGTTAGTTATTTGTTGACTTGTCTCCATCCTCAGTCAACTATTTCGGCTATTTAGGTAAAGAGTTTACCAACAGAGCCACGATATCACAAGGTATTTTTGCTTCCGCACTTCAATATTGGAGAAAATGTCTTAACTTATTTCTCCAACGTTGAAAATAAATTCTTGATCACAATCAAATCAGGACTGTTACGGAGCTATTGTGGTAACAGAACCTTCCAAGTGGCCATGGTTCTGCTTTTGTAAGAGTATAGGAAAACGAACAGCTACGTGCATGGCTATGGGACGAACATCCTCATTTGAGACATAAACTGGCATAATAATCAGCAGAAAAGTATTCTTCCCAGAATAACTCATAATCTAACAGACTGGAAACCCTTATTTATGGCGTTGTTCCGAGTGTTATGGATAATACTATCCCAACAAGGCTAATCATGATTTGATTCAACGAGTTTTCCAACCCCGAAGTCAATGGAGAGATTCCCAGTAAATTTTTAATAGACAGCATGGAATATAAGTAGATTGCAAAACCAAATAATAATGGAATTTTAATTTTCCCATCATTGCGACAAGTTGGGCTTACGATGTTGGTTTTAGATCGACCAAAAGATGACCAGCTTAATTCACCTCATCCAACTCCGCAATATGATAAACGGATTTACTTGGAAATCTACCTGGATATACTTACTGCTGTTTGAACGTTCTTTTCCTTAACAATGTGCATAGGACATCTCTATTCAAGTCGAAAATGTTAACTTTTTACCCACCGCGTCTTATTTTGACGCCACGTTCTACATGAATGCTGTGAAAAAAACGTTCATTTATTTGCGGAAAGGTTCTCAGAAATATCTATCACAGAAACACATGCAAAGCCTACTGTCAAAATGTTGCGTTTCACTAGTTAAGTAAAATAATGAAATGTCCCACTCCTGAGCGTTCATTTGATCATCATCGCGAAAACGAGATGAACGCTAAACTAAGGACGTTCATACGGTATCGGCTTCAAGGTCACGTATTCCAAATGAATCGATGGTTTTTTTTTCTTCTCGTGAGTCTACCATCAACCAGGAAATTGCTGTTCAACCACGAGATGATGCAGCATTCTCAAAACCTATTTGCGCTGTTTTTGCCCCATTCTGTTGAGCACAAAGACAGTCAACAACTCAGTAGGAAGAACTGCTCCTGGCCGAATGACAATCTGTTCATCAGTGACTAAAAAAACCTATGGTAAATGTGATGTTCATAGTTTTAACAACTAATCATATTCAACTGTTCATGGGATTCGGTCTTCCAACTTTAATAAGGATTTATTATGGTAACCGAGGTGAAGAAATTTCAACTTCCCAGGAAATATTATAAAGCTAACGTCAAAAAAACGCAAAAGTATTAGGTGATCCAGAATTGTATATTCTCAACCCGCCTGGTGTAATATTTCTAAGCCAAAACCTCACTCACTCGAATTTCGACACTACCAGTAGACCGTTTCATCCAACGATTTCTGTCATATTTAATAACGACTATCGTAAATATTCATTGATTCAGTACAAACAAACACGATCAGTCTCAGAGTGACCTGACGCCGGTTTGCAACTGGGACCATCAACATTCGGTATATTTTTGCGATGTTACCAGTTGTTTTTAGCCTTTGAAATACGAAACGGAAGTCACTGACAGATGTTTCAATATGTATCACGCAATTACTTGCGAGTGGTGTGTGGAACTGATGAATCTGTTTGGCTGACTGTCCTTTGAACCCCACCTTTCACCAAATGGGGGGATGTGCACCCCATCCTGTGGAGAAGACCTGACTTGGTGAGAGACATTCGCTCGGAGTTAACGGGATAGGTTCCGTGTCTCCATTCAAAGCTGTCGGGCATCTCTGGCTGTCCTAGAGATCGATATCTGAACAAGCGTACCTTGGCGATTCGGATCAGCCCGGACGGGAGCGGGCTGGCGCATTGGTAACACACATGCCTTCGAGGTGAAAGGGCCAGGGTTCAAACCCTGGGTGTGACAGAGGATATGCACCACTGATGAGCTCTAAAAAAACGAGACTCGAGTCTGGTGCTTCCGAGTGCAGGTTGGTCGGATGACTTGTGGTTGGTGCGTGGAAGGTGGAGTCCAAAGGACAGTCAGCTAAACAAAGATGTTTCAATGATTACTTGATCATCTAGATAACCGAGGCGAAATCCAATGGCTTAGCATCATGGGAAAAAATTGAGACTCAAAGAGCAAATAGATAATAGATAGGTATTCGAAGATTGATTGTAAATCGCTGGGTCGTAAAGCCCCCTTCGTGTGACTTTTCTCGACTCCGTGAGATAATTGTGGCAAGTTATGTAAGACTAGCTTGTTTCTGATCTGAAATTCGATCACGATGAATAAATCCGAAACGTTGCATAACTGGCCCATGGCGATTGCGCGAAGGCAGAATGTTCAATAACATCTTATTTACAAGAAACAGAAAATTTGAATTTACCTGACACAAACAAGCATGATGCCGATAACTGAACGCGTCGAATATTACGGAGACCGCCTGTAACGGGTTGTCCACACTTAATGTGGAGTTAGAACAGGCAACACGTTCCGCCTCAGTGATTAGAAATGACGACGCAGAAGCATTGGTCGTAGAACCGCCACCAACCGGCTCCCTAGGGGCTTGATCCGACCCCAACAGGGTCATCAATTCGGTAAAAATGTTGGTCCATAAGAACTCTGCCGCTTCATCCCACGCCTTGTCCAAACACTGGATCAGCCGAGTCCCTACTTTTTCGATTGATACCAATAGCTGAGCACGACCTTGGACAGGCGCAATTTGTGTGTTTCCCGCCGTCAGCTGAGCACTGAGTAGATTTTTGGGAAATACCGCGAAAAAAACATACCGTGAACCATCGCAAAAGACAGAATAAACTTACAAATTAGTTTCTTTATGCCACAGTGAAAGGCAAAATACATTCTAGTTGTCCACTTAATGCAACCAGAAGGCTGACTGTTTGACGTAGGTGGATATGGTTCAATGACCAATAGAATAACAATAACAAGTGCTATACGATCACTTACGTTGGCCGATTTTCCTCGAATACCTAACACCTGGAGTTGAACAACGCATGCATATCTCTTCGTCCTCTTGGTTATGCGGTGTCACTAATCGAGTCCACCTTGTAGGCACCGTCAACATTATTGGATCCATCAGGTGGGTCCGAAGAGTACTCAACTGACGGGCCTGATGAACACCAGGAGCATGTGAGCCATCAAAGATGGTCATAAGTGCGTTGTTCCCACAGGTTCAAGAACCACGGCTTTAATTAGAGCACCGTCACTGTACCCCAGTCAGTTCAATATATATGGCAGAAAAATGAAGGACAGTTGTTTAAGGCACTCATAGATCGGTTCTGCGAGAGAAAAATAATCTCAATTTTCATGATTGCACGTCCAGTTGAGAATAATTTGGGCTGTAAACTGGACTGCGGAGGTACGCAGGCCGAATTGGCATTTGAACGCCTGGAAGACTCCTTTTGTGTTATTCAGTTTTCTCCATTTTGCTACCGAATAGTGTTTCAGTAGTCAGGCTTTGTATTTGAACTATTTACGTTGATCAGGTTTTTCGGATTGCTGTTCTGACTGGTTGGTCATCCTGAATTGGGTCACTTTTTCGCTCGGATAACCAAGAGACGATGCTTTCCGCCAAAGACCGCTGGTACTTCACGCTGAATGTAGGTTTTACTTCTGCTGCCCATTTTTTCTTGCTTTTATGACTTATCATTGATATACTCATTGTATTATCACAGAACCACTGTTTTGCCGAGAATTTGACTGTCTTCTGGTATTGTATCGACCTCGGGTGCCTCTATGAAGGTGATTAACCAACGTAGATTGCGAACAAGAGATTTCCTGTCCACAGCGCTATCTTCTGAATCCATAATACCGTAAGATTGTTCAAATCCAGAGTTCTGTTCGCTTTTTACGATAACAACAAGTTTCAGAAATGAACCCAAAGGTGTTTCGTTGACACTCATTTGATTTTTGCACCAGGAGCGCAGGTGGATGATCCCCGTAAGAGAATACGCTAAGGAATCACAACCGTGATTCGCTGGTAGTTGTTTGAGGAATAGCAGCAGCTAATCCCAGTAGCGTTGATGAAAATATTGATTGTAAGTAGTACGCAGATGAATGGGCAAGGCTTCTCGGAAGCATACGATCCACACAAAAAACTATCAACAAATCAGTTGCGATTCCCTAGTGGACTCTCCGACTAGGAGCATCGCTCACAATCCTGGTGTACAAATTGGGTTGTTTTGAACAAATGCGTAAGGAGTGTACAAGTATCAGGATGAACTGACAGAGGAGTAATTCATAGGCATACCTGATAGGCGGCAATAGCCGCGAAACCCGTCGTGTGCTTTCGAAAAACTTTAGTCATACATATTCATTCTTCCTACAGCTAAACATAGAATTGGTTCTATCTAGACCGCACTTTGGCTGGAAAAAATTGTGGGTCACTTCAAATGTGATAACCAGCCATGGCAGAATGGATAAGAGCGAAGCATATCGAAGACAGTAGAGCAATTTTCGCTCCAAACTGAATGAGTTCTATGACAAAGCCATTTATTTGCCCAAGAACAATGAGGATAAAGTGTAAAACGAGAGAGAGAGAGAGAGAGAGAGAGAGAGAGAGAGAGAGACGGCTCTGCCGTGCGAGGGCTGCATCCTTCACGTCATGAAGAAGTACTACTACCCTATCACACCCAAAAAGAGGAACTGGTTTTTCAACTCAAGGAAGGGAACGCATAACATGGAGATTGGTGTTGATCAATATTACAGCGTAGTCGAAATCGTTTGTAGGTTGTCGATGTGATCGTTGAGTCTCGCTCTAGTTCTTCTAGGGTCATTTTGTTGGTAGGTCTAGATTCTTCTTTCCTCATGTGTTCTGTGATTCTGGTTCGCAACTGTCTACTAGTTTGTCCAATATATTCAGCGAGCGAGACTCAGCGATCACACTTCATGCTATAGCCGAAGGACACGAAATTTATTATGACAACACCAAAGTTCTCCTACTCGGATTTCGAACATACACAGAGCGCCTGTATGCCGAGGCCTTAGCAATCAGCGCTAACCCTACATGCATTAATCGGAACGACGGAGCGGATGTATCAACCATCTGGACAGCTCTATGCTCGTTGAAAGACAAACACCCAGATGATCGGAATTTCACTTTGACCTCAAATGACCCTGCGATAAGTGAAACTGATAATGGGAATAAGTAAAGTTGACGCCCAATCCCTCCAACCACCGCCTTGAAAAAGGTTACCCGCAGTAACCGAAACGTCGGCTAATTAAAACTTCTACCGACAACGCTGCTTTTGACAATCAAATATTTAAAGAAACCACAAAGACTTCCCTAGCTTTTCCTTCAGCCCCGAAATGTACTTAGTTTCCCGGGAGTTTATTTTGTTTAGTGTGTTGTTGGCTTTTTCTCTTCAATTTTCTCATATGGTCCATCTTCCAAGTGTCCTCGAACTTTTGGTTCATTGTCTGACCTATTTAGAACGACTGTAATACTGCACTTGTCAGCTGTCGTGATGTGAATCAATAAGTCACTTCGCAGCCTGGTTAGTGCCTTCTGTTTATCTGTCGACATATTGGACGAAACTGGTTTCTGGTTCCTGAGAATATTACATATTTTGAGTTTGATTTCATTGGATTGGCGTTTTCGAGCGGTAGTTTTTCTAACGCACCTTCTAGTGGAGGGACTATTCCTTGAGGTGTTAGAGATTTCTTGTGTAGATTGAAATTTAGACCTCTCTTTAGTAACTGTAGTTCTGCTAAGGTCAACATTCTGTCTGATGAGATTTTGGCTACGTTTTCAGGATCAGTCGATTGAAATATTTTGATTCCGGTTACATGTCCTTCATTGAGGCATTCTTGTGTAGTAGTCTGTCGTGTTGTCTTATCTGACGCGATTGGCAGCAATTGCTGGAGTTCGATGATGACATTTATCTCACGAAGTATATTTGGCAGTAGCAAATATTTCAAGCAATCAGCTGAGTTTCGTATTCTGTGGCATATGGAACTGATTTCAACTCATTCGCTTGTAAAACCAGTCTTGAAATAGGTGAAATAGGTGACCGAAACATCGACAACCTACAAACGATTTCGACTACGCTGTGTTATTGAACAGTAAGATTTTACCATAACATTCCACATGGTGAGTCGATTTCTCGATACACACCGAACCGATCCCGATTCTCACACATTAACAATTACTATTTACTGAACAACCAGAACTCATCGCATTCAAATGTACCGAAATGCACGCCGTGCATGGATTAAAGTAGTGTTTAACCCAACTGTAGAGAATAGAGATAGGATGTACAACGCAACTTCGAGACAAGTGGAATCTTGAGTGTGCAAACGAAACAAACATGGAAACATGAAAGTTGGCAGAGCAAAACAGAAACGAGTGTATGAACAGATAGTTGATCGCATACCGTTGAGGAGAAGATCGCTGACTCTGTTCCTCCCGATCCAACTTCGACAACTGTGTGAGTAGACCGAGCAGTGTATTGAAATAGGAATCGACTCCATTTGTAGAGTTGTTCAAACATTTCAGTAACGGGTCGGCAAGAATGCGTTGCATAGAGCTAAACTGCAAACCGACGAGTGTAAAAGCAAACGGGAATGTCCCGAATGAATGTGTCACAAATTAACCAAAACGAGAAACCACAACTGAACTGTGCACAAAATCAAGGGGGGAGGGGGGAACAGTTTGGATTTGAGATATCTCGCAAGAAATAAATGTATTGGATACTTCACAGTCCAGACAGATACTTGAAATCATTGCGAGACAGACGGTAAATAGCGGGTAGCTAAGAGAAGTATAGAATAAATGGCATCTAGTGATCAGTCAGTGAATCAATGGTCGAAATTACTGCTGTTTACTGAATGTGAATGTTTATCACAAGCACAGAGTATCGAGGATTGAATTCGACCTGAGAGATATGAAGACAACAAACAATGAACAATGAATATTAACGCGAGATATGCATTCCTAGGCGCAGCTCATAGACCTACCTACTGCATGCGGATAACATATGAAGACCGTCTTTATTTGAACAACAATGTTGTTAAATCTGATGGAAACACTGGATCGGTGAGAGCGTCAGGTACATGATGCAAATCTTCCGGGCCAAATAACAAAGTTCGCCAGGCTGCTTGATTCGATTAAATATCCGATAAATCCGGTTAGTGGTTATCACATAGGTGAGGGCTGTTATTTCATGGCAAATGAGCAAAGTCTAAAATTCCTGGCCAAATGGGATGTGGAAGGCTTTTCCAACCTCCGTCATCTGTGGCGCCGGAGTGACATCCGATTGTCTGCTAAGGGTAGAGTATACGCTGCGGTGTTTAGGCCCATCCTTTTATACAGTTCAGAAACACAGCCGTTGACGGTAGATGATAGGCGAAGACTGTCAGTGTTCGAGCACCGATGTCTCCGCAGCACTGCAAGAATGTAGTGGGAGCACCCTATCAGCAATGCTGAGGTTAGGCGTTAGGTGGCTGGAACCAGAGGTCAGTCTCTGGATCAAGTACTGAACCTAAACAGGTGAAGGTGTTTGGAACATGTGTTACGCACGTCCACCGATAGGTTTCCTCTGCGTACACCGTCCTCTGAGGCAGGTAGTGATTGGAAGATAGGTCGAGGTGGTCAGTCCATGAAATGGCAAAAAGGTATGAAAATTTTGACCAGTGGACTTGACCACGTAGAGCTTGTTAGACTTCTACGTTGGGGTCCACAAAACCCGTCTACTAGGTGGTTGGAGACATCAAGTGATATGGCTAGGTGCCGCGGCCAGTAAAGTAGTTGCATTCGGGCTTTTTCTTTGTCCTCTTGACTTCCGCCTATTTTTTATTACATGCTTGCACATGAGTACAGTGGAAGGGGTATACACCCCATGGCCACGAAGGCCCACTGCACTACTGAGGATAACCGGTAACCGAACCCTAAGACTTGATGTGGCCAAGAACCACATAAGGTCCCAATAGTTCAGGTGGTAACGATCCGGACTACAGTGGAATACTGTTTACTTTGATTTTCGGGTATCTTGTTTGCTTTATGCTTCAATTTTTTGCCCTTTACTCGACGATGTTGTAAGGTAGCAACCGAAATCAGAGCACAAAAGTGCGAGGTTGATGATTGGATAAACTGAAACTGATCTGTGAACATCAGTGGACCTAAGTATGTTCCCCACATAATCCCCTTATTATGTCATTCATAATGCAACCGCAAACCGAATCACACATGGGAACCAAATCAGTTGGTCAGCATACTTATCCTAACGAATTCCCAGTGGGGAAAAAACAATTTGAAGAGACTTACTGATCTCTGAATCCTTTCTGCTAGTGGTTCGGCTTGGTCTCGTGCACTGAGACGCTGCACCAAACCCATCAAATCAGCGCGTAACATGGCCATTGAACTAGTACCGCGATACAAAAGCGCATTCGATTGACCGGCCAACGTGTTTTCAAGCAAACAAGCGGCTGAGGCAACCGGGGACTGTGAGCCAAGTGTGCAAACACTCAGTCGGGTCGGTGGGTATGGAACACTTCCGATGATCGTATCGGCGGCTTGACGAAACAAACCACCGGCTTTGTACAAGCGTGAGGCCACCGAGAATACACCGACGCTAACAACAGTGTGCGACGAGACTGTACAAACACGCGCAGAGATGAAGAACGTGGAATAATAGGTCACAATAAATGAGAGCGGTTGAAACAGTTCATTTGAAAGCGTTTTTATTTTTTTCTTCAGAAAACTTCGATAGGTTTTTTTTGTTTTTCATCGGTGAAACAAAATTTGATTTCGAAGGAACAATAAGATCAGTCAGGTTTCTAATGCATGTTCGCAAACAATCGTTTTGATTGTTCCACTGAATGCAAATTAATACGAAGACGGATGACAATTACAATAAGCATAAGAAATTGTTTTGTATATATTGTTCTGGAAGTCCGCAGATACCTCTGCGATGAAATCGATACCACTACTAACATTTTTGAGGTTCCAACTTTATTGGCATAAAACGCGTGAGGTATTTTCCCCAGACATCAAGCCGACGAATCTATCCTAAACGACGATGAACATGTGAAGGCAGATGACGGGAAAGAGAACGCAAGAGGGAAAATACGATCCACGGAAAAAGTCCCATTGAGATTATCAGGAAAATGAACGCGAATCTAATTGACCCTCATTTTTTTCTTATCTGAATGATACACATGCATGATCCAATATCCTACTTGTAGCGCCAATTGTAGGATGGAAAAGGTGACTGAGAGTAGTGGTGTCATGTCATAGGAGCCCTTAAACAGAAGACACCATAAGTCGGTCGCTGTGTCGACTATGAACTGATGACGTCTAAAATCAGTGACGAATGGACGCTAGCGTTGACAAAATGTAACATCAGGCTGTAGGCTGCAATTTTGGCTTTGTGTTGAGATGAATGTGGAAAGACGGTTGGTGCACTTGCTGAGCTTTGGTTCATCAAGCTTCACATTTTGTGCCTTTAGGAACGGACACATGCATTCCCTCTCTTCGGAAAGTCACTGACCCAGTGTTTTTCAATAGGGTTAGCGAAGGCGTCGTTGAAAGACATCACTGGCAATCTCATGTTTATTATGTGTCCCATAATCATGCACCTGGGGCACGAGCTCCAGCAGTGACCCGGCGGATACGCATTGCAATCGATGATTACTAACATTGATTTCGGCCAATGGTGGTCGAGTGATTCAGAGCGTTTGATTACCACCTCATTACCACACCTGACCTACTGGGAACTTAAGTGGTTCTCCACTGCAAATGTCAGGGTCTGGTTGCCGGTTACCGCAAATAGTGCGGTGGGTCTTTGAGGCACCCACGCGAAAGCACGTAATAAAACCCTGAGGAAACAGTTGTGTATAGCTTCTAAGATTTTTGTAAGTACTTATCTTGTGGGATTTCTTCTGACTGGAAGAGCTTTAAAGTCATATCGTAGTAAAAAAAATGATCTCACCGATTTGTCCATCCCAGTCAGTCAACGCGATCTGATTAACATGTAAGTTGGTCGGTACAAAATCCAAACGAGTGTTGTATCGATCGCCGGATGGCTTGAACCGAATGCCTGTGAGTCGCAGGTGTAGAGATAAGCATAAAACGTTCACTATTTAAAGGCTGATCGCCGATTCAAGTAAGTAAATCATTCCTAATTACCGATTACGAATAGAAGGGTATCGTTGTATACTAAACAGACCAGGTAGTCTAATATTTCTATGCTTTGCATGTCACTCAATACCATATATATATATATATATATATATATATATATATATATATATATATATATATTTAACACCTGTCTGATTTCAGACTGTGTGCCAAACAAGACATGGTACAATCAAGGAGGAAGAGGTAGATAGTCCGAGTCCATGATTTGTTTGTGGGCGCAATACCGCAAGGTTACCCAAGCCAAAGCAGTTGGTCACAACCGGAGCCTTTAGCTATCCAAAGCTTAACCCGCAAGGCAGCGGGACGAAACGTGGGGTCCGCAACCCACTGGGACCGGTGACTGAATACTGAGTTCATACGCCCTTCGGATGAGGCCAAACATCCTGGGTGCCCATTACACCTCTCCGCCACAGATGCTGGTGAGCATGGCGTCGTACGCCTCATATGCCACTTGTGATTGGTTTGCAATCAGGGTTAAGCCATCTCCTCTAGACTATTAGTCAGCCAACCCGGTGGATAGGGCCGGGGATTCACCTTCGTCCTCTCACTTTAGTGGGAATAATTCCGCCACAAGAAGGCAGTGAGTGGGCCTCCCTCAGCAGAGGCTGTGTTAGACGCACGGTCATTTGGGAGCATTTCGAGAGGCGTTCAGGACGAGTATCCATCTCGGAGCCTAAGACACCCAACCCCGACCATACTGAGGCATTTGGAGGCTCATATATACATACATTTGGATAGATCACAAAATTCCCGGACTATTTTCAGCTTCCTACCTCAACACGCAATCTTACCGCCAAGAACCGCTTACCATGAACCTTGGAGTTCGATCTAGTTCTATTGTTATTGTCTATGAGTCATTCCATGTTTATTTGACTACTACATGAGAACCGTGGGCATTGAGATCCCGTAGATCAGGAATCACAGCGAGCCTAGCGGCAGTAGAATGTTACCTATCAATCATATAGGAAGTAGCATCATCACGCACAGTCTGACTAATAATTGCAGGAACACTTCAATCCCGTCGAATTCCAGTTTTTACTACTGAACTTATATTTAGCAGCCAAAAAATGCACCGTCATCATGACTTACGGCCAGGAAAGTTCTTTTTATGAACTCCTCTTTATTTTATTGTTGATCCCTAGTGCAGATTTTCTGCGCTCTGTTGAAGAGAGGCCATTGATGCAAAACTAGCGAATTGTGAATGGCGACCGCCTCATGTTACTTTGCGACAAAAACCCCCTTGCAACGTTTCATCCGGACGTCTCATTATAAGAAAATCTGAAAAGGTGAACTATTGGTACCTTCTTCGTGAGTAGCAGAAAGGTTAGGATCAAGTGCAAAATAAAGAGGAGTTCATAAAAAGAACTTTACTAGCCAATGGTCATCCTGAGAAGTTCATCGAACATCACCGAAAGCCGAGGAAAGTGTGCGAAAAACCAGTCACGGTCGAGAAGCAAGTCCTTATTTTACCATTTAAGGGTGACCGCGTATTTAACCAAATAAATAGAAATCTTAATTCAGCCATAAAGCTTTCACGCACAGCGGCGCAATTACGTCCGTTGCAGACCACCAAAAGTTAAGCTTCAGCAATCACTCAAACAGTCTTGCCGATCTTAATGTCTCACATGTTGTCTATCAGCTCAGTTGCAGTTGCGGTGACGCACACATTGACAGGACGGATCGCTGCTTGGCTCAACGAGTGTCGAAGCATATGCCCAAATGGTTGGCAAAATCAATGACTCAACCCAATGCGACCGCAGAGAATGACGCCAAATCTCTGGCCTCTTTAATTGCAAAACTTAATTGCATCACGTCACAAGGTTGACTTGACCAAATCCTTCACAGTGATACTGCGCAATCTCAACTCGAAGCTGTTAGCATTCAGTGAAGCGATGCGATGCGATTTTGCACGAAAACGGTTGACACAAAGTGTTTGTTTGCCTTGGCAGTGACCGAACAGACCTCTCCCTCGCCCTACCGAACGCCCTGTCATAGCTCTCTACCTAGCCCATTCCACTGTATTATTTTTCTCGCTCTTTGTTATATAAACTGGAATGTTTTACGTATGCAGTAGACAAGAGTAAACGAAGTGCTTGCACCACACGACTTATGTCTCCTTTCTTTTCTCATGAAATGGATCAAGGCGACCCATTGATTCACTTTTCGGATTAATGATATTTCATAAAATAAGATTTCATAAGTATGCTGTCTCGCGAACAAAAAATGCGTCAACGACTTAACACATGTCTAAGCGAGAATGGTATCCAATATATCCTGTTTGGATTTACATGGTTTAATTCGTCGCCCCAACTACAGCCGAATAATTCCAAACTGGTACTTGCTAAGTTCAGCATAAATGATTCTTCTCCGCGGTTGTTTCATGAGTAGTTCGTGTGGTTATTCAACCGTATCGTATACAACGCACAAGGCTCTCTGAGGAATTGATTTGCTTCATCGAAGTTATAATCAAAGGAAATCAACCGTGCCATGAGATAAGGCATAAAAATGTGTGACAAGCAGTAATTTTCAGTGAGTTCAAAGAGGTGCACGCTCCTAAGGGTAGGACGAATTAACGTCTGCCCTTTCGGCGACCAGTAACTAGCCGCGACTCCCATCTTGAAATGTCTTACAGTTATGAATAATAAGTGAAAAGGAAGCAAAAACATTATTATTGTTATTATTATAACTATCATTATTATCATTAGTAGTAGTAGTAGCAACAGTATTAGTGGTATTATTATTGGTACAGTAAAGAAGGGGTGAAAATTAACAATAGTGATGGCAAAGTTGTTCATCACTTTAACGAATGATTCCATTCAATGATTAGATCTGATGCGGAGTAGACTAAACCCGATGAAATGTATTTCAAATCCCTCCAATCCACCGACTAAATGAGTAATTTCTAACGGCAATCGAATAAGAACAGGTTTGTTTTCAATTGCGTCTGGTAACTTCATACAGGGTGTGTAGTTTGGCGAACGAATTATCGCAACCATTCTTTTCTTAAATATACTAAGCCATTTTATGCCCATGGGAGAAGACATATAACTGGGTTGATTAAGATGTATATTGGTAAATACTGCCTCGAAAATATCGATTTCTCTAATTTATTTTCTATACTCATACTTTACAAAAACCAATTGCATTCTAAAAGCAACTGTTTATTTGAGATTTTCTTCCGCATTCTGACTCCGCTAAACCGACAGCAAAATGGGCAAAATTTCCATTTGGTTTCAAGCACACACATTCTTTTGATTGCTGTCAAGTAATCAGGGTAGTGCAGAAGGACGGACGCAAAGCGAAAACACACACCTTTCTTAGTCGATGAATTTCCTGAAATGTACTTCGATCGATTATCAGAATTGTGCCACAGATATCGGAATACGTGTGTTGTTTGAGCCACACTTTTACCCCCTTAAAGACGCAATCCATCGACCGGAAGAGATTTCGCTGGATTGTCGCGATGATAAGCCAGTCTACATGCGGGGAAACAAGGAAAATCAGTTACGAGAACGGTTGATTGCTCACCGCATCCTGCCCTGTGCGGGTTTACAATGCATACGCTCAATCCGGTCGACTGTGGGCGTGAACGTGGGCGAGTAGAGATTAACAGAATGCTCATGTTTGTTGCAAGCGTTTGGCATTACACGGATGATCACATATGTGTGAGGCGCTAATTTTAGCTGAAGATTATCTAGGTAGCTTACAGCAAAATGGACAATAATTTCCCAGCAAATCTTCTACACCTGAAAAATTAATGAATGTGACATTACCTCATTGGCACAAACACAATGCGGTGAAAACAAGTTGCCCGACAGTTTCTTGTTTTATTCAGTCAAATTTCCAAAAGTGTTCGGTGACCAGAAGCCTCTAAGCGAATCAGCTGAATCCCAGGCGAAATGAGACAGGAACTGAATACGGCCGAGAAGTTGGTCAACCTTTGTAAACTCAAATGGTCTAAACCTGAAACTGGACTATAGATCCATTTCGTATCTCTAAGACTAGTTCGATGCATGACTTTGAGAACACGCTAGTGCAAACAAAGGTTACATCAAATCCACCAATGAAGAATCATCGACATTGTGGTAAACTTGGTAGACCAAGTGGACTTGTGACGATAATAATAGGTATGACGTAGCATATGAAACCACGCTGACAGACTGTGTCCGTATGAACGTGAATTTTACAAGTAGGCAGTTTATGACTCGGCAAAAAAAGCACGAAAATTATCTTTGTTGGGACGAGTGGGACGTGCCAGCCTACCTCGTTAAAGTAGTTCACGGGATGGTCAGAATGGTTTGGAACGGCAGCATCAATACCCTATGGCAGTAACAGTACCACCCACTTCCATCATTTTTATCAAGTGGTTCAAATACATGGCACGCTCGTCTCGACTGAGGTGTACTGATGTGCACGACTGTTGGCTAGTAGAACAGAATCAAAACTGAATATCTGACAGCCAAGCGGCCAAAAAGTCCAGCTTGAAGCAGAACAGGTACTGCCTGTTAAAAAGGATTATGAGCGGAACAAGACGGGTAGCCTACCTGAACAGTCCACCAAGTGCCTCAAACAGGCCTCATATTGATCCAAATTTTGTTTCATTGAAATCAGACGTTCTTTTCGTAGTGATTCAACCAATGGATTGGACTGAGGACAGAGAGAAACACAATCAACGAAATCAGCGTTCGTGTCGATGATCGCCATAGTGGCTACAATAGTATATGTGACAGAAGTAGTAGTAGTAATAGTAGTACTAGCACTACTACTACTACTACTACTACTACTACTACTACTAGTAGTAGTAGTAGTAGTAGTAGTAGTAGTAGTAGTAGTAGTAAGAGTAGCAGCTCAAAAAAGTGATGCACCTAACGACTGATCCCGAAGAAAATAGGCACGTGTATCACCCGGGAAAAGTACCGTTGCCTAAAAATTGACAAAACCGCGATTAGAAAGGTCATCTTGATTGATGAAGAGCAGTATATGAGCAAGTTATCGAACTCCACGAGTAGACGAAAGTTACCCTATTCCGCCCGGCAAGCCTCAAGTATCCGTGATTTTTGCATTGAGTAGTGAACTCTCCAAATGTGGGAATAAAAGTAGCATGAAATCCAAAACAGATAGTGTAAACAAATTAAATTTAGTGCAATTATTGTCATAACAAAGTTCGCACTTTATATTAAAAAGGGAATGATAGAAACCTGTGACAGTTTGACATCTTCAGTAGGCATAACCGAAAACATTAGCTCGTGTAGTATGTTTAATTGTGGGACCCAAACAGCATTTCTGTGATTCAAGATCTTCGTAAGAACCGATCATTCCGCCATTCACTATCGAGAAAGACAATATCCATTAAAACACAACCTTATCCACCACACTTCAAGCCACCTACAACCCTACCCTCAATCATACTGATCCACTTTGTGAACTTAAACGCAGAGTCTAGTTTATTATTTGACACAGAATGAAACGGCATACTTCACAAATCCTTTGTTGAGCGACACGCTATTGAAATCAGTGATAGGGAAATAATAGACCACCAAAGGAAAAAGATGTTGATATAATTCGAACCGATGACCGTAGAACGGACATGACGTTCCGTACCATGAACCTATGATTGAAAATCCATACGTTATTATTATCGCCCCCCCCCCCTCCCAATTTATTACACCGCCAAATGTTTGCAGACACGGAACCCAGTCCGTTCTTATCAGACACCTTAGAAATTGTATTGTCACATTAATATTAACTTCTACTCATGATTTCCCACACCTACTTTTAACGCGGCGAGCCTCGAACTTGAATGACTTTCCCAGCCTCCGTGTTTGGCCTCGTGGCGATAACAATCGAGGTTTGACTTTTATTTTATGCACTCGTGCTTACGTTAATGTAAACATCTTCCGTTACGTAATATGATCCATCATACAGTGTGAACATTCGGACCATTGAAAACCATGGGACTCATCATCAGTGCACATCCAACGAGCCCCAACTGGGACTCGAACCCGGCGTGAACGATTGTGAATCAAACACCCTAACTAGAAGGCTATCCGGGCTGGTTACCAACGGCTTAGTGGACTTATACAGTACATGATGTAGCGCCCTCCCGACAGTGGCTCTGAATGTTAGCAGAGCATTTCCCACAGAGCGAACGGCTTCATTCACCCCGGGTTCGAGTCTCAGTTGGGGCTCGTTGGATGTGCACTGCTGATCATTCCTAACAAGGACGAAACAACAGTACAGTGCTTAAATGATTTTTAATGGTTTGGACCTTCACACTGTATGATGAATCTCATATTATTCAGAATCGAATTTTCTACTACTCGCATAGTACTATATTAATCGCTTCAGCCATCGCTAGCGTTCGGCATCTGATCACTTTAGATTCATTACGTAGCACTCTGTACGCAACACAGAACGCGTCTACCACTCCGATCGGATGCCCTGAATCCAGTAAATGGGCAGTAGTTGAGCTGGGAACCGTGCTATTCGCCTCGCGTTGAAGCCAATGTGGCTGATAACCTTTGATGCGTTTCGACAAATGGATCGTCGTTCAACTAACATAAGTGGCACCACAGGTGGACCTGAACTAACAGATGACCATTGGTGAAATCGATAAAGGCAGTTTCTTTTTGTTTTACATCTGATGATAGAATTAGTTGAGAACTGGTATCTTCGTGTAGTCGTGTTAAATATGGCTTTGACGGTGGCGCAGTGTCAGGTAACGAAGCTAAAGTGATCAGACGCCGAACGCTAGCGATGACTGAAGCGATTGGTATACGGGTCCTTGAGCCTGAGCTATGCTCACAAAAAAATACTATTTTATTTTTGTTTAGGCAACAAGCCGCAATGTGGTCCAGAAATTTTCTTTTTTAAACAAGGATTAGTATGTAGTTCTAGAGTTTTGAAGAAACTGCCGTGATCCAAAGCTAAAAGGTCAGAATGCTTGGTATGCTGGGCAAACCGGTATTAAGAAAGATCCCAAATACGATGACAACAGTTGCCCTGCGATTTCAGGGACGTATGGGTGTGGTTGTGGTTTCTCCGTGAACTGACAGCTACGGAAAACGAAGATTTAAGGAACTGATAATATAACAATTCCAAAAACTTGATTTGATAGAAAACAGCCAGACGAAAAACCGATCACCGGTTACCTAGCTTTGTGACGGGACGGATGCACCAACTACATTAGTGCACACGTAAAACAGTCACACTTGGAAATGTACCACTACGAAGAGGATTTAACTCACCGATCCGGCTCGAGATAAGGAATCACAAAGTAGGTGTTCTCGTTGAACTATGAGCTTCCTGTAGGATAAAATAGTGAAATTAATCAGATGGGCTGAAATCCTACTTTGTTAAGCACATGAAAAACTGGCATCTTCCAAAATTATGAACCGACTGAAGCATTTCGGGTAGATGACTTTGTGGATACCAATAGACAAGTGTTACTTGAGGGAACATAGAAGAGGAAGGATTTAAAAACTCTGTCAAAATGAAACTTGTTCAGTCACTAGTTTGCTAACACAACCGGAGACCACAGATGGATGAGTCGATACAATTTGGTATACAAACACAAAGGTTGTTATTTTGCCAACATAAATGGACAGAAGTTGATTCAAGAACGGCAATCTTATTATCCAAACGCTTGCCCTTCTGGACGCTGAATGTTTTGCCCAGCTAGAACATAAGGCGAGAAGAAAGAATTCCTGCTTGCAGTACAGTCCATTTTCGGATAGTCATTTGTATTAAAGAAGATAAACGCTGTTTGTAGACTAGACAATTTGACGAGTTTACATATGTCGAAGATGCACTTTTTGGTCTCCGACATATGGCATCGTAGTGTACGAGAGCGTCAAGTTATTAGTAGACCAATAACCAAATAGAAAAGCTTTTAAATTGTTGTTCAATCCCAAAAGACGTGAAACCAAGGGAAGTAAAAAGTTGAAGCCAACAGTTTTCATTATAACTAAGAGTCAGGAATTAAACGAGAACGAAAATCTCAGTTCGACGCCTATGTCATGAACATGAGCATCAGTAGCAGAAAAAACCAGATACCCAAACTCATTCATGTAGAAAGACGTTCACAATCGCTTTTCACATTCGAAGAAACCACCGGGAAAGAGAGATAGGCCAAATAACGGTAACTGGAAGAATGCCGTAATGGATGTCTCGATAAACAGCGCGCGTGAGCCACTTTGTCCTTATCTCACAATCCATGGATATACATCGTAAGACATGTAGCTTAACCTGACCGCCGCGTCGCTTCTTCCAGCATGCCCGGAAACTGCAAATAGGGTATGAAGAGGTAAACGGTGGATAGGCGATCGAAAAACATGTTCGAGTCATCGCAGACGATGTAGAGTGATCCATTCGGCAACAGGACGGTTATTCGTGCCCAGCACCAAGCGACGAAACTCATTAACCACAAGACGTTCCCACCGGACGCGAGTGATACTTCGGAGATATCGGTAATCAAACACGGAAAGACGTCGAGCATCTTCAACGCGAAGAGGCCAGGTCTCGTATCCGTCAAGTAAAACACCACAAACCACGGCGACCTACACCCGTCTCTAAGAGATAGCCGGATGTCACGGTGTCACAGGTTGGCATACGCTAATCTAGCTCTCGCTATTCCTGAACTGAACTAATCTCCAACAGCGGTTCCAGTTGTATTCAAGCTCTTAAGGTACTTAAAGTTTTCAACCAACTCAAGCTGACCATCACAAACAACGAGTTCGGACACGGGCTCCTGCCAACCTTGCAAAAGCACTTAGCACTTGGAAGCCGCGAAGTGCGCTCGATATCCGGATACTTCAATCACTCAACAGTCCAAAACGTGTTGCACTGCTCGTGCATTGTCACTTAGCAAGGCGATATCATCCGAATATTTTAAATCGAAGACTCTATTCCCTGGGAGGAGTTCAACTCCCTTGTTTAGTAGACCAGACAAGGCAATCCGTAGAGCATCTTCTATGGCGAAGTTGGAGAGAAATGGGGATATAGAGAAGCCTTGACGTATTCCACTGGGAAAGACAAGAGGCGGAAGCTGGTCGTAGACCCTAACCCCACCTGAGTTACGGCAGGACAACTCTTAGAGGACCAACACACTTACCATGTACTCCATTTCCCAATAAACAGTTCCATATTACAGTCCAGTCGACAGAGTTGAAGGCCACGCGAACGTCTAGGAATGCGATGATCTTTGGTCTCTGGAAGGTACAAAGACGATCTAGCAATTGTCGGAGGGTAGAGATCCGATCAATGCACCCACTACTGGCGCAACACCCGGCTTACTCCTCGCGAGTCCGCTTCCCACGCCTAAGACACAACCTGCGACGTATGACAGAAGCTAGCAGCTTCTAAGGCTGGTGTCTCAGGCTCGGAGGTGGCTACTCGTCCTGAACGCCTCTCGAAACAATCCCAAATGACCGTGCGTCCCATATAGCTTCTGCTGAGGAAGTTCTGCACTGCTTTCTCATGTTCCTACTAAAGTGAGAGGGCGAAAACGAATGTCCAGCGCTCTCTACCGGATTGGCTGACTGATTATTAGTCAGTCTAGGGGAGTTGGCTAAACCCTGGTTCCAAACCAGCTATGGATGGCGTATGAGGCGTACGACGCTATGCTAACCGGCATCTATGGAGGAGGGGTGTACTGGGCACCCAGGATGTTTAGCCTCATCCGGAGGACGTATGAACTGAACGACCAGTCACCGGCTCCCGGTGGTTCCCGGAAGAGGTGAATAAGCCATTCAATGGGCCACCGGCTCATCTGGACCAACCCCGCTACCTTGCAGGACGCGCTTGGCTGAACAAAGGCTAGAGGTGCATTTTCGAATAGAAATACCTACTCTGGACTGGGCGACCGAATAGTACAATAGCCCACGACATCATGTATATCTGATGCATATCTTACAACACGGTCGTTACGCTCGTCGAAAGCATGCTCACGCTGATGCTCTCACACCGTACACACACGTTGATTATTCTAATTCCATGCCTTACTCACCCCCCCCCCACACACACACACATTTTCATCTTCTTCAGGAACAGCAGTCTGCCGTACTTGCGGTAGTGTCTCTGAGGGAAGCCCTGTTCCTGTTTTCTCGCGTCTTCCTTCGTCTAGCATTCAAATCTCACCAAATCTGCTTCCGCCAGCTGATGCTCTTCGTGGCACCAGGCGCTCTTTTAAACTGGTCACATTTAATGTGCGAACGCTGGTGCGTATAGGACAACAGGTGTGTTTAGCTCGTACACTGGAGACTCTTGCCATCGACGTCAGTTGTATTCGAGAGACTTGCATCCAAGACTCCAACCTGGTCATTCGATTGATGGCCCCATCCAGTTCTTCTGCAAAGTTTCACTTGCTGGAGTAGGCGTAACTCTCAATGAGGGCTTATGCTGCGCTACTTGACTGGATCCCAGTCGACAGTCGGTTGTGCGCAGTGAGACTTAGAGGTTCGTGCAAAGTAAACAAACGCCGTCCGGACAGACGCAATTTGTTTGTCGTTTTTGCTTATGCCCCTGCATATTGCAGCCTAAAGATATCTACTACCAAACGTTACACGACCTCTTACGTAACGCAAAACGGAGTGATATCGTGATTTTAGCTGGAGACATGAGTGATAGTCGGCCGGCTGACCTCGAACGAGGCGCGTCAACGGTACGCCAGGTGAAGTCCGCCCTCTTCGAGTCAGCAATGGACCCAGATAACGCACGTAGCAATTAACTACAAATGGCGGGGCTGCATACAAGACTCCCGGTCGTATGGGAGTACTTCCTTGGCTTCGACCACGAGTTAGTCTGCATTACGGTGTCCATGTGCTTCGGCCAGCGTGCCAGACATACGATACAGCGGCGATTAGACTGTGATATACTGTCTAAGCCGTCTTGCCCCCTCAACTTTCCGAAACGTTCTAGCTGAAAACCTAGGATCAACGCCACCAGATAATACCAACCAGCACTGGTCGCTCGTTAGGAATGATTTGTATTCTGTTGTCATAGTGAGCTGTGGCCTGACCTGTCGTGTCTTTGCACCCTGGATTTATGCTGTCTCGACGCCTTTTTGATGCATGCTGGTCTATCTCGGTAGGTAGTGAATATAATGTAGCACGGTTCTCAATAGGAGATGGACTCAACGCAAATCTGCGTAGGGATCACGAAATCTGGTGGTCTCAAAAAGCACCAGAGATGGAACATGCCGTCACTTTGGGAAATTCCCGCAAGCTGTTTCGTCTCATTCGAGTCACCGGTAGAAAGCCATTAGGTGTGAGCAAAACGATCTGTGAAGCTGACGATTCGTCTATCCACAATCTGCAGCGAAGTCTCACACTCTAGGCGGAGCATTTTAAAGCACAATCTAATTGGCCACCAGCGTCAACCTCTCCCATAGCTGTTCCGGCACACGCCCCTCTGGTCTGTTTCGACAGATCCGCAAGGAAATCCTAGCCGTGGGACGTAACAAAGCCCTGGACTCCGATGGCCTTTCCCAGCCCTGTTTAAAGATGGTGGGATGGAGCGTGTAAGAGAACTTCAAGCTTTGTTCTCCAAAGTCTGGCACTCCGAGGAAATTCCTTCCTTGTCGGTGGAATCGATCTTTGTTCCCATTTTCAAGAAGGATTTGCGCAGTGACTGCACCAACCACACAGGCATAAGCCTAATCCCGATAGCGTCTAAGCTGCTAGCGCCTGTCATTCTTCGTAGGTTATCCAACACTCGAGATGAACGAACTCGTGAGGAACAGGTTGGGTTTCGTACCGGTCGTGGATGTACCTATCAAATTTTCACTCTCCGACAGCTGTTAAAGCACCGTTACATCTTCCAAAGACCAACGACAGTTGTGTTTCTAGATATTTGCGCGGGCTTCGACTCCGTCGACAGATCTGCACTTTGGCACTGTTTGTCAAGGAATAATGTGCCTGAGAACTGTGTCGGTTCTCAAATAGCTGTGTCGTCACACCTAAGGTTGAAGTAGGACTTATGACTAACTTTCACCACCCTTTGCTGTCTCCGGTGGGGTACGACAAGGCTGCCCTACATCACCGTTTCTCTTCAACTTTGCGTTCCACGGAACGCTTTGTCTGGTCTTCCAAACGGTGGGGTTGAACTCCTCCGACGGAAGAGTTTTTGACTTGGAGCACGCTTCGCTGAGCGACAGTGCACAGGCAATTCAAAACGCATTGAACAGCTTGGCGATTGAGGAGCCCCGATATGATATGTGCTTTGTTCTTTCAAAATGCAACGTACTTCTTCAAGACTGGCGGGAGCCTGTGGCTACACTCACTCTGTGGTGATCAGTTAGAGGTAGTCAAAAGCTTTTAGTACCTCGGGAGCTTGATCACAGCTGCTAGTGGTGCTGGGGAGGAGCACATCACGAATTGCGAAAGCCAGAGCAGCTTTCGCGAATCTGCGTCATCTGTGGAGCCGCCATGACATCCGGCTTTCTCTCAAAGGAAGGATGTGCAGTGCCACAGTTCGCAGTGTTCTTCTTTACTGTTGCGAGACCTGGCCTCTCCGCGTTCAGGATGCTCAGTGGCTTTCTGTATTCGACCACCGGTGTCTCCGAATCATTGCTCGTGTCTAGTGGAAACATCGGGTGAGCAACGACGAGGTTTGTCATCGTGTCTTCGGTGCTGGTAGTCGCCTCCAGATCGAGATAACCGCTCTACGTCGACTCCGATGGCTCGGGCATGTTTTGCATATGCCTGCCCACCGTTTACTCTTTCGTGCTCTTTTTACACGTGCTGATCAAGGTTGGAAGAAGCGGAGCGGCAGTCAGGTTATGACTAGGCGCAGGGGCATGAAGTTAGCTTCGGTTATGACTTCGGCTGGGGCTTCTCGCCTAAGAGATATGGCTCCGAACCGAATCCGGCGGCCTGAATGCTGTATGGCCTGTCTGTTGACTTCCCGTTCCCCATAAACAACTGGAAAACAGACAAAAAATTTACAGAATGTGTACGATGAAAATATTTTTTCACTTGCTTTACCTGTTGTAATCCCCTCTCCCGACTTTGTATTTTCTTTTACTGTTGTTACGTTGGCACCACGCTTGTTCTCAAGCCGGTGTCAAATATAAAACATACATAGCAGCTTCGATGCTATTGGAACAAGGTGAATCTATTTAAGAAATTAATTAGTCTTGAGAAAACAGCAATCGATTTGAGAATAAGGCTTACAAGTATTCGATCGGGAAGTCGAAGCATAGTTTTGATTCGCCCATAAATTCCACCACATGCATACGTTCACCCAACGTGTGCTGAAACGAATAACGCTTTGAAAGAAGATTGTCACAAACAGCGTTGAGGACAGCCAATCCGGAATCTATGGGAGCTTTTCGGCCGTCCCCCGGTCGGTGTTTTCGTGACCGAATGAACAATCGCGGTCCAGAACTGAGGGATGAACTACGACATGGCAACGCTTTTCCGTTGTTCGGGTCACACACAGGTAGCTCAATGCACGGATTAGTTGCAAGCAATTCGGCCATTGTCACCACTACGCCCAAATGAAATCCCTGATGATTTTTGAAAAAAAAGAATTTCTTTACTAAACAAGAAAAGTCAGTGAGACAAAAAAGATGCTTTGTAAGGATCAACTACACTTTGATTTCGGTTTAAACATTAGAAAATACAGTCCCTGGATTTCAGTAGAGTTTAAAGAGTGACTCCATAAGCGGAACAGGAATTTTGTGGGCATTCTCTTATTTCATGTTCATGCATGAGTGCAGTGGAACGAGCGTACCCGGCAGCCATAGAGGCCCAACGTACTTTGTCACGGAAAACCGGCAACCGTTACCCTGAAACTTCTAGTGGAGGACCAATACAGCAGGCGTGGTAACGAGTCGAGCGACACAGCAAAGCGCTACACCCGTGTAATGAGGTTGTTTCAGTTGCTAATAAAATCACAGTGGGACACAAGAAAACCCACTGCATTCTCGTAGACTAGAGGAAGGTATGCTTGAATGTATATTGTTGCACAGCAAACTCCAAAATTGTCACAATTTTTCCTATTTCCCACGCGATTCAGCCAAATCACATGTGAGCCTTCCCTGAACAATAATAGTGATTCGATAATTTACCATTTGGATTTCCTTATGAATGCAATCCAAAACACCCTCTATCGTTTTACTACATAAACCATTAATAGCATCACTATCATTATCATTACCGTACAGCGTTAAACAGCAGGGCAAGCCCCACTAGCCACTGCCTTTCTCACCATGTTGCACCTAGAAATGCAAAGTATGAATATGCGAGTTGGACAGGAAGTAGACCTACACGGGTGGGGAAGGGAAAGAACGCCCTAATAACCGGCACACGGAATACACAGTCCAACTGAATAAATGCACATTGATCAATCATTCTGATTCGACAGAAAGTGACAACACGATCATCACTGTTCACAGTTCGTTGCCATATCCTTTAGTGTCTCCAGCCAACTGGTAGACGGATCTTTTGGACCCCAACCACGAAGATGTGAGAGACCTACATTTCCTAAGTTTGTTGTACATTTTCTCATTCCCTGCTGCCCCGTCAACTGTTGACCGCCACGTGGCTTCTTTCTTTTCCGAGGAGGAACGGAAAACAGCACACGGTACGGTAGACTCCATAAGATGAGTGATCGTACTGATTTGGCAGCAAAATCACCGAAAAAATGCTCCCACATTGCGTAGGTCCCTGTCCACATTAGACATCTGTTCCGTGATCAGTATTAGCTTTTTTATTACATGCTTGTGTATGAGTACAGTGGAAGGGGTATACAGCCCATAGCCACGAAGGCCCACTGCACTATTAGGGATAACCGACAACCAGACCGTGAGAATTGCAGTGGAGAACCACATAAGGTCCCCATAGGTCAGGTGTGATAACGATCCGGAAGACAGTGGATTACTGTCTACCACCAAAAAAACTGCCCACCGGAGACTCGATCTCCCGACCGTAGCTCTGCTGCCACTATATTATACCGTTACGAAACGGAGCACACAAACAAAACTCATCAAACAAATCATTTGATGGCCAATTATTATTCTGTTACTAATATTTTCCAGTCGATGTCAGTCCAATTCATTCAACCACTAAGCTTGAACTTTCGTGCTCTGATTTTGGTTGCTATCTCGTACCATCGTCCAAACAAAGTACAAAATCGTGAATAAAGACTGGTTGGTTATCCAACGGAGAATGACTCAAGATCTAAAAAAATGGTACTCACCATGCTGGACTTCAAATCCCTGAGATCCATTAGTGAGAACTGTACACGTGTTTTGTCAGTGATCATGTCCGAACGTAAGTATATGGTTTTGAGGTATTTTGGGTTGTTACAGTTCTGCGTGGGGTGTGTTGCAACAGTGATTGAAATTAGCCAGTAGATATAGTAAGTAAACGGGGAAGACCAGTAATTTATTGACAATCAAATCGAATATATTCATTTACGGAACACAGATTGGCAAGCAAGCTCGTTTTAGTAGTTTGAAATCATGCAAATATATCATGATATATTACGGAAGATTAAGGGATTGAATCAGTTAGACAAACAGTTGGAAGGGATAGGGATAAATGATTAGAAATGTTGTGGTCCAGGCCAAACTCTAGGCCGGACGGGAATTGTTCCACACATTGTGTCAGTTTTCATCTGATCCACGGTGTATTGTGGAGTGATAGGTGGACCGTGGGGGCTGAAGAGCACATACAAATTGTTTTCATCACACAGGGGAAATTGGGGAGACCGATTCGAACAGCCTCCACTGTGACTAGGATACAACATTTAGCTTGTCTTGATTGCCGACTCCGGGTCTTATACAAGGCCCGGAAATTATCCAGTAAAAATACTGTACAGTCTTGTGACTCGGAGCCACTAACTTCTGGATTGGTTGGATTATCGAAAACCTATCCATGACTAATGCCTTCACGCATATTCGGAGTTGAGAGAAAATTCCTGGTGAGATCATGAGAACAGTGAATAAGCGCACGTAGTTCGAAGCCGACTCAGCACATGCTGGACTGAAACATTTTTGGTGTGGGCTAGATATCTTATCGTAACTCAAAATTCGCGTTTACACCGGTGACCACTTGCAACCATATTGTCATATCACGCCCGGCTCGTAATTTCTAGCAAAAAGAGAAATCGTGTGGGCGCAACAGGACCCAATCCATGGAGGACGAGAAGTGGACGAATGAACATGGGAAATAAGCAAGCAAGATTCTATCCTCTTGGTGTAAAAGATCAGGCCAGTATAAATGAGGATGTCTAGTGAGGCGATTCCTATCACTTTCATCGGGTGAATATAGAAGGCGCAAAATTTAAGTGAGCTCTACGCAGCAGTCGGTAACATTAACTGGCTTCCCTTCCGCATGCGCAGATACACATGCCTTTTCAAATTTGAATAACTATCTCTTTGCTTCGTCGCAACAACTAGCAAAACAATATCCAGTGAAAACGTTCTTTATGCAATGGAAAATCCACTTGCATTTTTTACTTTTGCACCATGAAGACAGCAGCGGTAGAATCAGTTTTCAAACACCAGGAGGATATGAATAGCATAATGGTATGAATGAACCTTTAATTTGTCTAGTTCATGAACTAACACCATTTAATCTGAAAATGGAGAACGAGTTATCATTTTATTTATGGCTTAATGTATAACAAATGGAACAAATGTTTACCCTCAGTGCTGATCAATGATTCGCAAATGAACGACGATGTCGTGCCATACAGATCAGATAACTAACGCACGTGATCGGCAGTTAGACTGCACCAATATAATGAAAGAAAAAGGACTAGTTGCAAACTGCTCGATTGCAAGAACACAAACACAGAAGATGGTGGATTTATGAACATGAAGACCGGGTAGCGAAAACTGAGCACTAATACACGGTTCAAACGATTGCAGAATACAGCAGATTGTGTGTTTATGCATGTATGCCTGCATGTTGATCTGGTTTCTACTGAAACGGAATCCATTTAACAGCATAATTTGTTGTGGTTATTCGTTTATGTCTCGATGCTAATATAGATTTAACGAATGTCATCATGTGCATTCAGTTTCACGCGTAAAGCAACGTTGAAGTTGTATATGATCAGGTCATAACAAACGTCGGCCAGCTTGTTCATGGTCCCACACTGTTCTGGTTATCGATCAAGCTGTTGGGAGTAGATTTACGACAGTATTCAAACCACTAGGGTCAGATTTTCGCTGGATGTCATTACTGAGCCTTGATTCTCCTCTCTTCAATATTATAATCATAAATGACGAAAAAGAACGGTCGGCAGAAGGGCCAGTGTGGGGAAAAAGTGTGTGATTGCCCGTGAACGACTCTCGTAACGTGAATGGATATATGCTAGCTTAATTAATTGCCACAGAAAATAACCTCGTTGTCAACTCAAGAAATACTGTGTCCACGCGTGCATTAGCCTATGTACTAGAATTCAAGTGACATCCAAACGTTATGTGAATAGCATTGATATCAGTTTCAATCGCCTTCGTCTTATACGGATTGTGAACTGAAATTAGTACAGTGCACGTTACTACAGTTCACGGAATGGAAATACCAGTACCAGTAGGCTCAGTTCTACCATCAATCTCGCACTTTTGTGCCCTGATTTTAGTTGCTACCTCCCAGCATTGTCGAGTTAACAGAATCAATAGAAGCATTAAATGAGAAAGAGACGAAAACAAAGTAATGACCGGAAATCAAGACGATTAAGAAAGAGTCCGAATGCAACTACGCCACTGGCCGCGACACCCAGCCATATCACTTATTGTCTCCAACCATTTGGTAGACAGGTCTCGTGGACCCTAACCCGGAAGCCTAACACGATCCACCTGACCAAGTTCACTGGTCAAGGTTTTCATACCTTTTTGCCATGTCATGGACTGACCAACTCGATCTGCCTTCCAACCACTACCTGCGTCGGAGAACAGTGTACGCCGAGGAAGTCTATCGGTGGGTATGCTCGACACGTCCCAGTCACCTTAACCCGCCTCAATTCAGTACTTGTTCCAGTGCCTGACCACCGGTTCGCAACAATACCAGACGCAAAAATTCGACAAGAGTATTACGAACACTTTACATGGAAATCAATGGTAATAGGAAGATAACCGTGATGACCAAATGGACACCAGATAAAGTTAATAGCTCACCTCAACTACTTCGGTGGTTCCGACACGCTTCCAACCACTTTCTGGAGGCGTGCACACCGATACGATAATGTGCACGTTCGGTACTTCTCCACTAGCCACAAATTCAGAGGTGAGATTCTCACAACCTTCAATGGAAAAACAATGTTTGCCAGAAGTAGCATTACTGGGTAATTATGCATTAAAGTGGCGGAAATAAAAGCATTATACGAGTGAAAAAGTAAAGTAATCTCTTTAAAAAACCCACGAATAACGACATTGTTTGTTAAGACCATAAGTCAGTCACAAGAAATGTGAGAATTAAAAGACCAGATTTTCTCCCAGGAAAAAGTACACCATGGACTTGTGAGAGGTATCTAAAAATACTTTTTCAATACCTGACAGATATTAGTAAAAATGGGAAGGATAAATTCCACAGTCTAAAGAGCCACTGCATAAGAAAGTGGATGTATGGGATGGAGGACAATGCCGCAGAAAATCAGTTTGTCAAGCTTATGCTTGAAGATGTGAACGTTTTAAGAAAAAGGAGATAGAAAAGGAAGCAGTAATTACTTAATGAACAAGTTTCGGGAAGAGTGAAGTGTTAAAACTGACATCCCCATAGATTGTCACACACTTTTCTCAGTGGATTGCGGCATGGGAACGGGAGTGACAGCTGAAAATAAGGGGAATCGAGTTCACAGAATCAAGTTTGAGAAAGCCGGACCAATGGTAGCAAGTGCAAAAAGAGAGTGAAATAACTGGCCGGCGATGGACTACGGACTGCGCGGTAGTGGGGTCTTCCAAAAGGCGAATGAATGGACGTGTTGAATTCCATTGAGAAGAGATATTAAATAAATATTTAACAATCTCTTCCTTTATTTATTGGAAGGAGACCGCGGTCAACCAAAGGCTGCTGAATGCGAAAGTGACCGGCGACGGTGGCAAGATTTAAGGTCTCAAGTCCACGATGATGACCGGCTGATCATCTCCGGTTTGGTGAATAGGCTAGCTCCCAGTCTAAACAGTATTTACGAGTGGGAAAAACTTGAGCTCGGTGGATGAGGAAATTCTGGCACAGAAAGAAAAAACAACCCTCGAAAGGCGATGGATAAGCTAACGGTTTTTGTGGTGTTTAGGTGCACGATGCTTTGAGCTCTCAACAAAAATTCGATCACGATCGGACATCAGTAATACAACGATTGAAGCGAGATGTCATTTTATAAGCCACGGGAAGACGTGCAGGATAGAGAGCAATGGAGAATAACGTAATCACCAAAGGTAAGAAAAAGGAATGAAGTGATAGAGTTGTCATCGGAGAAGAACAGGAACAATCAGTGGGATATCATCAGTCACTTGGCGTAAGTTTGAAAGTCACGTAAACCCGGATTGCAATAGAGCGTTCTCTAAGGAAATAGCAAGCTCGCCACTTGGGAGTGAAGATCCAAATCCAAGTAGTTCCAACAGTATACCTTCGTGTCATACGTTACAGAAGGATTTGGAGATATCCAAAACAATCTGTTGCTGCTCGCCGTGACTGATGATCATGGAGGACTAGATTTGCGGGATGTACGGCAGCAGATCATCGATGAGTCTATGGTAGCGAAACTCATGCTGATGATCATTCATTGGGACATAGCATTCCAGACGTCAGAGAATATTCTTAGCCACCAAGGTTTCTATAACTCAGAAGAGTGCTGGTGCAGAGGATGTAAGCTGTTCTACTGAAAAGGAACATCGCTCCGGTGGACTGGAAAAAACGTGCAGTCTCCTCACATGAGGAGCATATGGGCTGGAAAGAATAAGAGCTGTGGAAGAGCCGGAGCGTGGAAATCAAAAATCGGAATTCCTAAAGGAGTGAAGGACAAAAAACTGTTCACTTTATTATTTTCGATGATTCATTTCTGAGCCATTACAATAACATTTATTTGTCATGAGAAAAAGAGGGAAGAGGAAGAGGATAGTCGGTTGGTCTACCGGTCGGTTTGTCATACG
Source organism: Fasciola hepatica (assembly GCA_948099385.1). Lineage (NCBI taxonomy): Eukaryota > Metazoa > Platyhelminthes > Trematoda > Plagiorchiida > Fasciolidae > Fasciola > Fasciola hepatica. The sequence goes on along the minus strand of CANUEZ040000043.1, from coordinate 29,334,254 downwards.
ATCGGTTAGTCGGCCAATCGATTGGTTGATAGATGAGAGATGCAGGGAAACGTGGTGGGTGTCATCGTGTGAACACTTATTGACCCGGATCGAAAATGCGTTCGCGGGTGACGTCATCGGCCTTTGGCCAGGGAAGCTCAAGGGTACGGACTAACTTTTTTGCGAACAGCTCAGGCTTAAGGACCCGTGTACCAATCGCTTCGACATCTGATCACTTTAGATTCGTTACGTGGCACTTTGTACACAACACGGAACGCGTTTTCCGCTCCGATCGGATGCCCTGAATTTAGTAAGTGGGCCGTAATTGACCGTGTTGAAGCCAGTGTGGCTGATGCTCTTTGATGTGTTTCGACAAGCGCCTCGTCGTCCGACCAACATAAGTGACACCACAGGCGCACTTGAACCGATAGATAATCATTGATGAGGTCAACAAAGGCAGTTTATCTTTGTTCTCATATCTGATGACAGGATTTGTTGAGAACTGGCATCGAAAACATAGGTCCGTCTACACTACGTGTTTTGATCTAAACCATGGGTCTGTTCACTACTTTCCGAAATCACTTTATTATTGCATATGAAACACGGTTACGGTGACGTTGAAATTCAGATGGTACAGTGAACCCGTTGAGGAGACTGGGAACGGAATGTCATTCGACCAGTAACAATGTGACAACGCAAACAATTTACAAACATAGGTTGGTTTAGAGAAAAACTACGGGCACACTCCATATATTCTACTATCCCGAAGGAAAACCAGAAAAAAAAGTTTCATCGGTACCATGTCCCAAAGTATGGTATGTGCGGATTGCGAAAGCCTTTAAATGACGGCTGCGGCATCTTTTCTACTACATGCTTGCGCATCAGCGCAGTGGAACAGGTATGCCTAATATATGCAAGGGCTCGATGCGCCGTCGAGGAAAACCGGCAACCATGACTATGAGACTTAGAATGAGCAAAAAAAGAAAGCGTCAGTAGATAAGGCCTAGTAACGAGACGAGCAGTAGCGGTAATATTTCTGCCACTGAAGCTGAGTAGATAACACATGGAAGTGCAAAAACTACCTTAGCATTGTTTTACATGTTTTGATTTGCAGAAAAAACATTCCACAAGGTTCCAATGAACTTACTCAGACTTAGTTCGAGCCCCCTGACATCTGTGGATCCCATCACTGCAAAGAGAAAAAAATCGATTAGTGAACTTCAAAAACTTAGCATACTACTTGAGACTTGTCAGTGAGAGATAAACAGTCACTTGATTTTTGGTTAGAAAAATAGAAATGTTGTTATCACCATAGATTTCACGCTTTTCCGATACAACTTTACAAGGGTGATTGCAGAAAAATAAACGAAGGACAGCAACGTAGACACAAGCAATCTGCACAGAAGCAGGACACTGATTAAATACTCTGCAACAAGGATAATAATAACAGAGGCATGGAGATTTATTTACTGATAAGACAAAGTTGGGGCCATGCCGTCGCTGAAACTCCATGGCTGAGATATAAATGGTTAAATTGAAAGGAACGTGGTGCATTCATTAGGTCCGCGATGCCATCAAGTTGGTTTGCTTCATATATCTTCATACATTCATGGGAAGTCACTGTGAATCAACAAGACAGGATCGCGACGATTTAGGTTGCTGAGTATGCTGAATAACTAAATCAAGAGAAACAGTGTGTTGACGAAGTGAAATGAAACGACATTCACTGTCATCTCGTATCCCTGAGCCAACGATTGATAACGAGAATTCACCATACTAGATCTTCCAACCCCAAAGACGTTTGTATCATGCCATAGCCCTGTTGTACACCCGTCACCAAACTGTCGTATCAAATAAATCTGACCGCAATCGCATATGGTACACACTAAACAAGATAGAGGCTGCTCATTTGTTCCAATATGTTTGTGATGATGTGGTGTCTGGGTCAACCAGTGGATCAGTTTGCTGAGGCACACCGACATGGGGAGGAGCGAATCGGCTGCTAAGGTACATGAAAATGGGAAGGTGACTCGCCGGGTCAGCTAGACATTTGTAAGTGGCAAACCATGATAAACACCTGCAAGTTATTGATTTTGGGAAATTCTCATGATAATCCCACAAGCTTGTAACGGAAAAAGTTCTACCAATCCATTTTTCTGGTATTTTTCATGAGATAAAGCAACCACAATTTATTTGTTGTATCCGAAGTTGCTAGTAGCACACGGCCCTATGAAATCCGTTTTATTTGCACGTGAGTTAGCAAGTGCTGAAAACGAGCCAGCGCAAGCTGTACACACAGTTAGTACGGCCAAGAGAGGTCGTCCGGTATGCAGCGAACTGTGATTGGGTACCGTATTATTGTTTGATGCAAAGTGCATGCATGTGGGTGAGTGTGGCAAGCAGTGAGCATGGATCAATAGGGCAATCTGAAAGTTGGGCTAGGCTAATTGTTATCAATCTGAATGTTGATAAAAAAACACAACAACCTTCTCTTTCTCGAAATTAAAAAAGGAATTGTTGATAAACATGTGTGATATTTCAGCTGTTATGATCATATAAACAAAGAGTGCAGTAAAATTACTTTACCTCCTCACCTTCATCATCAGCTGTAGCTTGCTTCGATTCGGGGCTCGTTGATACCGCTGTTTCCAGCGGATCACTTCCGGTGAGGTTTTTCAACTCTTCTCTTATAACAGCAATGCGTTCTAATGTGGGACATAGTTGAGCGTCCCGTAGATGTTGACACCACATTTCCGCCTCGGGACCGGATCGAGCGACCAACACTATCGGAGAATCACCAGAATCGAATTCTGGAATCATAAAACAGCGTGATAAACAGGCCTTTTTCGGATCCAAAAACTGACCTAATTTGAATGCGTACGGTGCCTCCACCTCGTTTGTCGGTGACACAGTGAACCGCTCCAGGAATATCAGGCCTTCAATTTCAGAACATTTTCTGTCCGAGTTACGACACAATATGAGTATATTTCCTTTAAGACGACACCAATGTTCGGAAAAGACTGAAAACATGATTTAATCAAACCGAAAAATACAAACCAAATCCTTTCTTCCGCCGAGATTCAGTCTTCTGCTTGCATAACAGAATGCCCTCGAAGGTCGAATTCCATTGTAGTGACACCAGACCAAGCTCTTTATAGTTGAATCTGAGGACATGGATGTAATGTACGTAAAGAATTCGCATGTTATTATATTAGTAATAGAATTGGTAAATGCCTCGCCGAATTCCATTACACAGCCACAGACAGACAATAAGTATCGTAATTACAAAGTTTGTCAAAGTACGGTTAGTTACGGTATAATCCATGCGTTTCTGGGAACCTTTGGTCAGTCAGATGAAAATTACTATACGGGGCTTGATTTACCACTTCATATATATATATATATATATATATATATATATATATATACGTCATACAGTACAAAGGAAAATGTAAAATTGGCTCGGCCTGGGATATCCCATGACACGTCATACTGCTACAGGAGAGCATTCAAGTTTAAGGTTAGCGTTCGTCAAGAATGAAACAGTAAGCCCTGGGAAACTAATGCTTCATTAAACTGGTTACACGATGGTCCGGTTCACCTACTGACTTACTGACTTCTTGCTCGTATGTCTGCTTGACGATGCATTGTAAATTAGTCACTACTCGATAACAATCAGACACTTCAGTGGCATCGGAATACGAATGTTTCTCGAGCGATTTGTTCGCAGTGCAAACATTTAATTCACCACTTGAAATTCGTGAAAGTAGTGTACATCTTCATAGGATGTAGTGTTGTTGACGTGTGGCAGTTCGTTGACGGCGATGCTGCTGTGCCTGAACAGATCTATCTACGCCAGTCTTTAAAATGTTATCGGAAGCCCGAGAAAAGCACCCATGGATTAAAAATGCTAATTTTTTATGGATTGGATTGTCTTAAACAATTCTGGCAAACAAGCAAGTGCGGTGGAAGTAAGGATGAGCGTTCCCAACAAATCAGAGAGTATAAGAACATTTTTCACGGTACATATGTTGACGAAGTTACGAATCCTCATGGACACGTATGGAACACGTTACTGGACAGTTCGGTTAGAGAACTGCATAGACTGTGTGCTACTGTTATTATTTTACTAGTGAAAATCTACCTATCGGGCTCATTCACAAGGTGAATGCAGGTTATTTTTAAATTGCCAAGTATTGAAGCCGAATGTGTATCAAAGAAAGCTAAGTTGAGACACAAACTTACTTCATTGTCTATCACTTCCAAGGGTACTCCGCAAGCAATGAACGAGGGCCTGACTTCAACAGGATTTTGGTAACCGAAGTATCATGGTTTGTTGAAGAGCATGACGGAAATGGTAATTATCGTCCAGAAGAATTTGACGTATGCATGCTAACAGAAAAAGTGGGACTTGCTGCACATAGGAAATCGATACGCACTAGTGTGTCTTGACATTTCAGTTAAACAAATTACCAATTAAAATCCAGCTTTCCAAACGGCATCATGAACAATGAAATAACCTACGATTAGCTTCCTCAAGTTTCCCCCGTCTGGCGGAAGAGCTTGGGGTCATTACTAACCGTAGCGGCCTTCTTAACTGTCGCACCTAGACGATTAACAGCGATTCTGATCTCAGAAGTGTTATGGGATCGCAGTGTAGAAAAGTCAAGTGTCTGCGATCGAAATATAAAGTAAATGGGGTTCGGGGACTTTTTAAGTTGGTAGTTGAGTGAATCATTCGGCTCGACATGAAGATTGCTGTCAGTAGCCTAGAATTACGTGGCTGGCAAGGTTCACTCTATCTGTGGCAGTTTGTTGCTTTAGCGGATGATACGGGGCCGGTAAATATATCCGAGGATTGAGTACCTAGGTCTGAGTTTTGTAACTTTTATCTCCCTTACGAACATCTCGTGCATACTTCGTGAGAGTGAAACGTGATTTTGGCACAGCAAGAAAAGTGGAACCAGCAGGAAGAAAAATTTTGAAGGACTTTTGAGACTGTAAGGCATAATACAGTAGTAAAAACTGACAAAACACAAAATCCTCTTACTCCCTTTAATTTTAACTATATATCCAGAACTCTGATCCACAGGAAGGTGGCAAGTACATAAAAAGCAGACAACCGAACGAGAAAATGCCAGTTTGTTGAGTCCGTCCGTTTCTTGAAGGTGAAGGTCTGCTGACAGATCGTCAGTACGGATTCCACCCGCGACGTTCTATGGGCGACCTACTAGCGGTTACCTCACGCTCCTGGTCCGCCTCACTCGACAGACACGAAGAGACTCAGTTGGTCTCACTGAACACCTCTAAGGTTTTCGACCGAGTTTGGCACGAAGGTCTACTGTCGAAACTGTCATCGCGACGAGACTGCACCTTGACGTGCTGTGATGGCTTGCGCGCCTTCATGGCCTAAAAAGTTATACAGGATGGCTTCCCTAAGCCGGAGATACAAGCATGCCTGACAGGTCAATGGGTAGAGGTCACACAAAGTTCAGTCTCCTGGTCCTCCAGGTTGGGGGTCGATTTGAGCTGGCAACTCAGTCGGTAAAATCTGTGGAAGATTAACTGATCCAAGCAAACGGGCTTCCACTTATCCACCCCGCTGCCTTGCAGATAGGTTCTCGTCAGAACTAAAGACTTTGGTTGAGAACCCTGAACGTTCTCCTGCTTTGTGGCTGGACACCTTAGCAGTACTCGTCCAACATCGCCCATGAACTGCACGAATAGGAAGAATTCCGTACTACATCGGTCGTCGCGCAGGATAATCAGGACCGCGCCCACCAGTGCTTCGAATGGGGTGGGTAGTGATAAGTGGGCTACCGCTCAGAGTTCCCCCTCTTTTATTCAACCTTTGTCTTCTGTCCCTACCCGCCTCTCTTTCCCCCTCTACCCACCCATAATGCTCCCACTGATAAGACGATCGATACTCCCAATGGTTCATTGTCAAATAGTGTCGGGAATAATCCTGTCTGGTAACCCACATTTTCCCAAGCCTCCCCAGCCTCTGAACCTCGGCTCCTTCAAAGTGAGTACACTCATGCAGGTCCGTCAGCAGGCGTGCCTAGCCCTCACAATGAACTCTCTGAAGATTGATGTCTGCTGCTTAAGTGAAACGCGTATCCAGGATCGAAGCAGTGTGATTCAGCTAAATGCTCCTGGTATCTCATCGAGGTATTTTCTGTGCACTTCAGGAGATGAGGTAGCTCGAGCTGTGGGTCAACGTGGTGTAGGAACGGTCTTGACTGACAAGACTGAGGCTGCCCTATTAGAGTGAATTCCGATCGACAGTCGCTTGTGTGCTGTGAGACTCCAATGGTCAGTTGGCGTTCAAAAGGATAGCTATGTTAGGCGATATTTGCTTGTCATCTCGGCATAAGCCCCAACAGAGTGCAGTTCTGACACGCAGAAGGATGAGATCTATGATGAACTCATCACTCCCGTTCGCAAGAGCAAAGGTTCTAACATTGCAGTGCTAGCTGGTGACTTCAATGCACAAGTTGGCAAACTTAGTGTGTCAGAAGCTTGTTTAGATGGCCATTGTGCTTTACCCGATTAACGTATAGATAACGGGGATACGCTTCTCCAGTTTTGTGCAGACAATCAATTGTTCTCGTTAAGCACCCATCTCCGACACAGCTAGCGTCGCACAGCGACATGGCGCTCTAACTCTATGGGTGTTCTAAGCCAGACTGATCATATCGCAGCAAGCTGCCGGTGGCGCAGTTTTGTACAGAACCGCACAAATTATTGGTCCATGTACGTGGATTCAGACCATGCATTCGTTTTAATGCGATTATCTCTCCAGCTCCATGGTAATCGTCGTAAACCGCAAACCCGGTTAGCCGTGCAACGTTTGAGTGACCCAGAAGTTTCCACCAGTTATGAACGAAAATAAGCACATGAGCCAGGAACTAAGACGAACAGTAATGTAGATGAGCACTGGGCCCATAGTAAGCGGGCGATGCATGAGGCACCAGGTCTCGTCTATGGTCCTAGATCCGATGTCCATCGAAGACACTCGATTTCGCAAGAGTCGTTGAGTCTAATGAAGGAAAAACCTGAAACATTGGGTCCTCTTTATCCAATTCATGAAGGAAAAACCGTCAGCTCTCGAACCGTAAGGAGATGAACCAGATACGAAAACATATACAAAAACAAGTTACGAAAAGCCCTAGGGATACCATCACGACGAGACTGCACCTTGGCTTGGTGTGATGGCTTGCGTACCTCCATGACCCAAAGAGCTATGCAGGATGATTTCCTTAAGCCGGAGATGCTATCATGCCTGACAAAATGACGGATAGAGGCCAGACGAAGTCCAGTCTCAGAATCAGGTGGTCAGCAACATCTGGTCCTATTCACTGTGCTCCTGGAGAGGACATCCCAGCGAATAAACACGGAAAGAAACAGTCTACCGGTCTAAAAACCTCCACTAGATGGACATAGCAGTGGAGTACCTGGGGTTTCTCTCGATGGCGGGAGAAGTTATCGCCCTCCAACTGGCAACTATCCCCCGCCTAAGTTGGGCAGCCCCCGGCCCAAAAGACGCCGCCCCGTCCACGGTCCGCTTGCTTTATTGGATACATGGATATAAGGGCTGAATCCGAAAAGCGAATCGACAACTAAGCACCAGCGAAGACAAGACAAAACACATGTGGTAATTAGGTCTCACGTGACAGACCAGAAGAAGTTCCTTCACGGGTGCTTCGGTCACGTTCCCGTGTTTGGTTAACGCCCCACCGCCTTGTGGGTCAGACTTTTGAGTCAAAGGCTCCGATAAGGGTTCCCAAAGAAAAGCCCCTTCCACGGTGTGGGCGGCCGCGAAGTATGGTTTGCTCAGAAACCTTCAGTATCTTTCCTGTAAAGGGTCTTACCAATTTCCCCTCTTTTAATTTAAGATCGGTGCGAAACGCCACGAGTAATTTCGGCTCTGAGGAAAACAGCAGTTCAGGAGTTGGGTATAAATCAAGTGCACTTCTTAATCCCAATTGTTCAATTCACTTGGCTGCGTTTAACGTCCGCACACTATGTCAGATAGGGCAACAGGCTGCCCTCGCTAGAACTCTTGACACTTTCAAAATAGATGTATGCTGTGTCTCCGGAACACGCATACAAAACCCCACTTCTGCGATCACGCTTCGTGCCCCAGACACAACCTCAGCATCTCGCTTTACCCTACCTGTGTCGGATGATCCGGTTTCTAGTGCTCGTAGTCAGGCTGGTGTTGGGATTGCTTTGATCATAAAAGCTGCGCATGCACTGCTAGACTAAATTCCAGTCAGCAGTCGTTTGTGTGCAGTCCGGTTGGACGGTTCTGTTCGTCGTGTTTGTGTATGCGCCCACTGACTGCAGTTCCTCTGAGGCCAAGGACGAAGTCTATCAGGATTTGTCTCGGCTGCTTCGAAGCGCACGTTCAACAGACGTGGTGATCATTGCTGGGGATTTCAACGCCCAAGTTGGTTGTTTGGAAGATTCCGAAAGGCACATTGGAGGCCCATTTTCTATCCCAGCCGATTGTACCGATAACGGCGACCGTCTCATTCAGCTGTGTTCTGACCACAGATTGTTTCTAGCAAGTACGAACTTCTGCCATAAGAAGCGGCATAGACTCTCATGGCGTCCTCCTTCGTCTTCACAACATTGGACTCAGATTGACCATATTGTGACTGATCACCACTGGCGTTGATCAACTGAAGATTGTCGTTCATTTTGGTCTACGCCTGTGGACTCAGACCCCATCTTCATACGTGCTCGCCTCCGTTTACGTCTCGTCCGTGCTCGCACCAACATAAATGCAATCCGTCCCGCGCAGCTGCTTTTAGACGATAACCAGCGATACAATTTCCAGATGGGGCCGTCTACGCAGTTATTGATGCAGCCGGATGTTCAGGACCCAGATGAACGTTGGCAACAGATCAAGGAAGCTTTGTGTGCCACTTCAAATGCCACCCAGGACTCTGGTTCAAGCAGGCCTCGCAAACAATAGATATCTTCGACATCAGTTGCTCTGTGAGATGCCCGCAGATCCGTCCCTTCGGAGGCCACATTCAATGAAGTGCGCAAATCCCTGAGACGCCAACTGACTAGGAGCCTGAGGAATGACCATGAGCAGTGGTGGATTGCGAAATGTAAGGATATGGAAAAAGCTGTGTCCATTGGCAATACTCGCAACCTTTTCTGTTTGATTATAGGTACCGGTCCACGGAAGCCTGGTGTAAGTGAGTTAATGGAGGAATCCTACGGCTCACTGATTCACTCTCAGGGACGTCATCTGTAGCGTTGGGCGGACCACTTTAAGGAACAATTCAGTTGGTCCACTTCAACGGTGGGCCTTTCAAATACACCTGCCAGCGAAACGATGCAGGTGGATATCAGTCCCCGGTCACAGATGGAGATTATGCGGGAGATAGGTTACTTAAAGAGATACAAAGCAGCTGGATTGGATGGGTTGTCTTCATCTTTTTTCAAGAATGGAGGCGAAGATTTGGTTCCGGAGTTAACAAAACTCCTTCAGATTATTTGGGATAGTAAGCAGATTCCCAAGGAATAGTGTGAATCGATGATTGTGCCGAATTACAAGAAACGTGACGGGTCATCTTGTGAAAACCACAGAGGAATTAGTTTCGTAAGTATCGCGTCCAAACTGCACACCGGGCTTATTCTTCACTGATTATCCAGTGCTCCCGAAATGTGTACGCGTGAGAATCGAGCAGGTTTCAGACCTGATTGGGGTTGTATCGAACACATCTGTACTCTTCGGCAAACCTTAGAACACAGACACATCTTCCGTGGACCCATCATCTCTACCTTCCTCGATCTGAAAGCGGTGTTCCATTCAGTCGACCGCACAGTTCTCTGGCTCTGCCTCTCATTGAAGGGTGTGCCAGAATAGTTTATTTCTCTTTTCCCATGCTTCCAAGTGAACAGCCGAAACCGAGTTCGTGCTCACGGCGAACTCTCACCCGAGTTCACCACGGAAAGTGGTGTTCGTCAGGGTTGCCTTCTTCCACCCTTCCTCTTCGATTTCCTGATTAAATTGATTCTTGGGATAACCCCACCCTCGTGTGAGAATAGTGGCGTCGATCTTTGCTCAGGCAGTAAACTGTCTGACTAAGAATATGCGGACGATATTGTTCTTTTGAGTGAAGATCCAGGTAAGTTGCAAGCTTTTTTAGATAGCCTGAACAACAACGTAGGAATGGTTGGGATGCGTTTTGCACCTCCAAAATGTAAAATGCTGTTGAAGGACTGGGTTGGCTCTACACCAAACCTTCTGTTGGCAGGGGGAGTGGATAAGCTGTGTTACCTGGGTAGTTACATTTCATCAGGTGGGCAGACATCGGATGAAGTGTCATCACTAATACAGAGGGCGCACTTGGCTTTCGCCAAACTTCGTCATCTGCGACGCCGGCGTGACTTCCGATTGTCTGTTAAGGGTAGAGCGTACACTGCGACAGTTAGGTCCGTCCTTTTAGACGGTTCAGAAACATGGCCCTTGAGGGTAGAGGATAGACTGTCAGTGTTCCAGCACTGATGTCTCCGTAGCGTTGCCCGAGTATGGTGGGAACACTGTATCAGCATTCTGAGGTTCGGCGTAAGGTGATGGGAACCAGAGGTCAGTCTCTGGATCAAGTGCTGAATCCAAACAGGTTAAGGTGGTTGGGACGTGTTACACAGGCCCACCAATAGACTTCTTCAGCGAACGCTGTTCTCTGAGGCAGGTAATGGTTGGAAGGTAGGTCGGGGTGGGCAGTGTATGACATGGCAAGAAGGTATGAGAACCTTGACCAGTGCACTTGGCCGAGTAGGACATGATAGACTTCCGGGTTCGGGTCCACGTGATCCACGTACCAAATAATTGGAGACATCAAGTGATATGGCTGGGTGTCGCGGTCAGTGGCGTAGTTGCATTCGGACTCTTTCTTTGTCTTCTTGGTTTCCGCTTTATACTTTGACTTTTTTGAATCTTTATCACCATGCTCCTATTGTTTTCACCCTTCAATGGACGATGCTGGAAGGCAGCAACCGAAACCAGAGTACAGAAGCGCAAGGTTAATGATTGAATAAAATGAAACTGAACTTAGGAAGGAATGCGAAAATTGGTGGGTCAAGGTAGCCGAAGAAATGGAAAGAGCAGCCGCCTCAGGTTACAGCCAAAGACTGTTCAAACTTATTCGCGACATCGGTGGACAGCGAACCCAGGTCAGTGGAACGATATGCGATAGAAATGGAGAGCCCATTCATGGCAAAAAGCACAGGCTAGACCGTTGGGCCGAATACTTCAAGGAACAGTTTAGCTGGCCGTGCGCTAGTGTAGTTACACCTGTGTCAACAACTGCGAATCCTTGGGAAGTATCACTTGAGCTCCCATCGGAAGTGGAAGTGGAGTCATGCATTCGATTACTCAAGTGTGGGAAAGCGGCCGGTCTCGACGAACTTCCCCCAGTTCTTTTCAAACGGGGTGGAGATGCTTTGATAAAATCACTTACCACCTTGCTCCGTGACATTTGGAACGAGGAGCGTATTCCGTTGTCGTGGGGAGAGTCACTGATTGTTCCCATCTTCAAGAAGGGAATACGCAATAACTGTAGTAACCATCGTGGGACTGGCTTAATTCCGATAGCTACCAAGGTATTAGCGTCAATTTTGCTGCGTCGTCTAACACCAGTTCGCGAGAGGAACGCCCGCGAACAACAGGCCGGATTCTGCCCAGGTCGAAGATGCATCGACCAGATTTTTACTCTTCGCCAACTACTTGAAACGCGTCACACACACCGTCGACCGACAATAATAGTTTTCCTCGACTTGAAAGGCGCCTTTGATTCAGTTGATCAAACAGCATTTTTCAATGCTCTTTATCGGATAGGTATGCCCCAGAAGTTCGTGAACCTAATAAGATCATTGTAGCTCCATTCGGCATGCGTTTCGCACCTACGAAATGTAAGGTGATGTTACAAGACTGGACGTCAACGATTCCGGGCTTGATGCTCGATGCGGAGGTGCTGGCAATTGTCGACCGCCTCACCTACCTCGGCAGCAGAGTGACGACCGATGGGAGCACAGTAGAAGAGGTGAGCACACGGACATCCTAGGCTCGAGCGGCGTACGCTGGACTGAAACATTTGTGGCGGCGACCTGATATTTCACTGAAGTATGCTGTGCCGCGATGCGTTCAGTTTTGTTGTATGCTTGCGAGACTTGGGGTTTGCGTGCGGAAGACATTCGTCGTTCTGAGGTTTTAGACCATCGATGTTTACGTAGTATCGCTGAGATTGGATGGAATAGCCGAGTGAGCAATCCTGTGGTCAGAAAGCGAGTATTAAGTAATAATTCGGAGAACGTTCTGTCACAGCGTATACAGATTAGTAGTCTTCGTTGGTTAGGGCATGTGTTACGTATGGCAAACACACGTCTACCGTGCCGTGCTCTATTCTCCGTTTCTTCAAGGGAGTGGAAGAAACCGCATGGAGGTCAACAGATGACAGGGCAGCAGAATACGAGAAAATGTACAACGAACTTAGAAAAAGCAGGTGTCTCACGACTTCATAATTGGGGTCCGAAAGATCCGTCTACCAGTTGGGTGGAGACACTAAAGGATATGGCAACGAACCGTGAACAATGATGATCGTGTTGTCACTTTCTGCAGGATCAGAATGATTGATCAATGTGCATTTGTTCAGTTGCACTGTGTATTCCGTGCGCCGGTTATTAGGGCGTTCTTTCCCTTCCCCACCCGTGTAGGTCCACTCCCTGTTCATCTCGCATATTCATACTCTGTAATTCTACGTGCAACATGGTGAGAAAGGCAGTGGTCAGTGAAGCTTGTCTTGTTGCTTAACACTTTACAAGCGAACCATCTCCGTCAGAGTCGATGGAGCTCTATGTAAGCCGTTCCCTGTGTATGCTGGTGTTCCTCAAGGTTCCATACTTGAGCCCAACCTCTTTCTTCTGTTTATCAATGATCTTTTATCCCCAATCTCCAACTTCACTGTTTTGCCGATGATGCCACTCTTCACTGCTTCTTTTCTTACATTACAACTCGCCAGGCTACCACGAGCATCGACCACGATAGCTTTGTTTTTGATGCACCTCTTGCTTCTGATCTAGAACAAACCTTAGCTTCGGGTTTCACTAACAATGTCTGTTTCAATGCTTCAGAAACTTCTCCTGCTGATAAACTTTTGTTGTTCATTAACACAGCGTAGTCAGAATCGTTGGTAGGTTGTCGACGTTTCGGTCACAACGGGTAACATTTCTCCAGGCTGGTCTTATAATCGATCGTCGCTGTCGTGTGTTAGGCACGGATAGTCACTCTCTTGACGAAGTAATCGCCCTACACCGCCTCCGTCGGCTCGATTGTGTTTTACGAATGCCAGCCCATCGTCTGCCTTTCCGAGGTCTATTGGCACGTGCGGAGCAAGGTCGAGTGAAGCGACACGGCGGTCAAGCCATGACTTCGCGTAAAGGTTTGAAAAATCTAGCATCAGCATTGGCTTCGGCTGGAGCTTCCCGCCTCCGTGGTTGGAGCCCAATGGATGAGGATTGCCGTTGATTAGAGACGTTGAGGGACACGGCTCAGTATAGAAGTCAGTGGCGCGAATGCTGTGCGGTCTGTCTGTCGACGGGTTAACGGAGAATGCCCTGTGTGATCTTCAGGATGTGGGCCTTGAACGTGAAGCAAAACTGGGTGATATTGGATCTTAGCTGGAGACGTGAATGCTAGAGTCGGTCGGCTTTCATCGAACGAGGCACATCAAGGAGGCCCTTTTGGGATAGATTCCTGAGGCTCGGAAAACACGGAACGGTTGTTGGCCCCATGTTCATGTAGTGCTACCGGCATAGCACTCGATGACAAAGACTAACAAAGTTGTTTATTTGAACAATTACCATTTTTGGTGACGCCACTTGCTCCGCCTGTGTACGTCGTCCGCATACCGTTGCGCTCCTCCAATGCACACGTTGTCCCGCTCCAGCGTTTTGAGTTCTGCTTCGCGCGCTGCCGAGTATATTCGCTATCGTGTCACAAACCGAGGGCCAGGGGCTATAGACTCAATACGGGAGCAGGTCCTGACTTAACTGAGGAGAATCCTAAACTCAGACTATCGACTGTTCCTTGCAAGTACAAATTTCAGACGTTCTAATCACCGGTATGCCACATGGCGTCTGCCCTCATCAAGTCAACAGCGGACCCAGGCTGACCACATCGCTAGCCACGAATGGCGGAGTTGCGTACAAGATTTTCACTCGTACTGAGGGACTGTATCCCCACCATCCCCACTTCTCAGAAAAATCATACCTTTCTATTACGACCAATAGGATTAAATCATATGGAGACTCTTGGTCTTGGTTTTTCCCGATCAACCACAAACGATCCTGGGTTCGAGAAACCAGAGAACGGTTTCACTGACAATCCATTGCCCAGACAATTAAAAGCATCGGTACTTGGCAAATCACTCATCAATTTCACGATGAATAACGTTTGCGCTCCTGGAAACCAGTCAATCACGCGCCTGCGATAATACAGTAACTAAGTACTCATGATCGTACTCCTGGTCTTTCCGTAAGTAGACCGCCGTAACTATACATGAACAAACAAATGCAAACCCACAAAGTCACAACGCCCGCGACCCTGTAAAGGCACAACAAGGACGCTGTTCAGTTCAGCTCAGTTTGCACAGGACTTGGTTCAGTTCAGTTCCGTTTGCACTGGACTTGGTGTGGCTAGAGCCAATAGTGTGTCCAGATAGTTGTGTTGTCTGCGCGTTTCCGTAGCTCCCAACACTGCTTGATTTCCTTTTTCTGAGAAGCAGAAATTTTGTGCAGTATCAGCCCTGGCAGAGTAAGGTGGAAACAATAAGTAAATTGCGTCTGACCCTAAAAGCTGATTAACATAACTCGGGGTATACAGTCGCTCAACATAGGCCTACTGCTTTCTTACGAGCCTTCACTGATGTGCTATTTATGACCTCCTCCGGCAGCTTATTCCAATAGGGTACCATTCTATTCGAGAAGTACTTCGCCCTAATTTGGAGCCTCGAACGCTTCCTTTGTAATCTAAGGCTATGCCCCCTTGTGCCTCTCTCGAGGATCAGAGATAAAAGGTCTTCCGGGCTTATTACTGACAGTCCCTTTGTAACAACCGGTCGTGGAAAATCCCCCTTAACCCTCGCGATTCAGTGTTTTTCCTAACATCACTCACTTGCTTACACTATTACCGTGTCTTTACGAACTGGTTGTTTCTATGGTCCAATTGCTGTTTGTTCGCGCCCAGGGCGCTACTTTGGCACATCCTTGTTCTGGACCTGCGTGACACACGTGCTGTTTGCTCACACGCTGCTATTCGGTTTCTCGTTGTTGAGTCCTTGTGATCGTGTTATTGAGGTTTGTATCTTTTTGATGTCATTGTTCATGTAATAATCTAGTATCGTAGTGTAGCGGTTGCCATCTTCGTTCATACTTTTACCACGTTTATTGTTTAACTGAACGCTGACTGCCAAGCGCGGTTGCCATTTTACCGTTGCTCTTGCGCACGCTCTCACGCACGCTCCTAAAATATACGCTAACCACTATCTCTCCCAATCGCCTTCTCATTCTCACGGGTCGTGGAGAATACTGTTCTGGTTAACATATTTGTGCAGTGCCGCACATTAGAGTAACGTGCAGGTGGTCCACGCAGTACGAAGGACCGAAGCACGCGTTTACTAAGGAAACCGCGAAGTAAGGTCTAATCAACCTTACAATTGGTGAGCCCGACGTGATCCCCAGGTCACGTGAGTTTCCTTGTTTTCTACCGTTCAAGGTCCCGTCTGCATACGTTTTTGTGTGTTTTATTGTTTCCCTATCTTGATTTTTTTTTTTGGTTGGTTTACCAATTAATTTTTTTCGTCCATACATATTTTGTGTGTCTAATTCGTCGTGATTTTTTTCGCGAAGAGTATAGTGCTCCATTGGTCGTTGATTTCTTTTCCCGTCTCTATTCCATAAAGTAATCGCTATGTCTGCCGAACGGAAATCCTGCTCAGACCCCACCGTTGGGGCGATCACGCTGCACATACCGGTATTCACGCCTGCTGATCCAGAACTCTGGTTCACGCTGGTTGAGTTAGAATTCGAAAACTGCCGTATAACCAGTGACGCCAGCCGTTTCAGGTGGGTAGCAGGCCGCCTCCCGCCGGAGGTCACGCTGCAAGTACGGAACGTAATGATCTCTTCCCGAAGCTATGAGGCTTTAAAGGAGGCCGTCATTGCCCGCACGACCCCAACGCAAGAGCAACGGTCAAATGGCAACCGCGCTTGGCAGTCAGCGTTCAGTTAAACAATAAACGTGGTAAAAGTATGAACGAAGATGGCAACCGCTACAGTAGAATATCACGGATAATCGTCTTTTGATTTCGGGGTACTTTGCGAATTTGGCTACGCACTGCTCAAATGTTCGTTACAATGCTCAATAGATCAATTTGGAACGAGCAAAAACACGCAAAATGCCAAGAAAAGGATCTAAAACAGTGGAATCCGGACAGGAAATAACACGGCAAGTCTCTTGGGAGGTTTTGGGTACATTTCATTCCTTAGTTAATGTTAGATCGCTTAGTCTTGTCAGTGCTAGTTCATGTGTTAATGAGAGCAATATGGATGGTAAGGTTGTTGATTTATATAGGCTGAGAATACTAGACCTAGAATAACAGTTATTATCGGCTAGACTACAGGCCCAGGAAGCAGAAAAGAAGTGTACAAAGAAAGAGCGAGAGCACGAGACCAGCCACTACGACACTTCCGATAGATCAGGGTGCAACAAGATAGACAGCCCCATGCCGGCTGCCGACTATAAAACACCAGCGATCGATTTGCGAAGAGTGGAACTAACGGTTTTCGACGGGCGATCTGAACATCACTGCAAGTTTGTCAAGCAGTTCGAGACGTTCGTTGAAACTAAGGTAACCGACCCTGGACAAAGGCTTCTCTACCTTACTCACTACTGTTGAGGCCGAGCAAGAGAAGCTATCGACGGGTGTACCATGCTCGACCCGGAACAAGGCTACACAAGAGCAAGGAAGATTTTAAAGGACTTGTTTGGCCAGCCGTTCAAAGTAGCCCGTAACCTAATAAAGGGCGTGATGGTAGAGGCAAAGAGAACCAAGGGCGACGTCTACACAATGGCCGATCTGGTGATTAAGATGCAAAACTGCTCAATAGCCCTCGACTATTTAGATTACAGGGCTGACCTAGATGCCATGCACACTTTAGGAAACATAGTCCGTCACCTCTCTCCCGAACTACAGGGTCGGTGGGTGGAAGAAGCAGAACGGATAAGCCGAAGCGACAGGGAAGCTAACTTCGAAGACCTGACTGATACTTGGATAGGCAAACCAAGATAGCCGACAGCAGGTTCGGCCGACTCATCTGGGACAGCAACAGGGAAAACAAGCCCAGTACTAGCCAAGCCCAAACCCCTGCACGGGAACATCCAAAATACCAGCCTTGGACCAATACACATACCATTTCACGCGATGCTACTGCGCAACCCAATTCAGATCCTGTGGTGCTAGCCATGGCCCACCAGAATGCCCCAAGTTCGGCAACGTCACAATAGACGAAAGGTGGGGAATGGCGAGGATTGCAGGAGCGTGTTTTATTTGCCTCAACACCACGCAGCGGGCGGCAGCCTGTAGGACAAGGAACCGGTGTGGTTACGAGGGCTGCACAGGGAGACACCATCGGCTGCCGCATCAGGCGAGAGTATCCTTACCCGAGACGAGTACCAAACCCAGCGTTATTTGTTCAACGTCACGATCTGCCAAAAAACCAGTACGTTTAGGAGTAGTTGCCGTGGGAGTAGTGACCCCAAAAGGAGTGGCCAAAGTGTTGGCCTTCACAGATAGTGGCTCGAAAACCACGTTAGTAAGGAAGGAGTTCGCAGAGAGATATGGGATTCGAGGGAATCAATCCTCATTAACAGCAAACACAGTGGGTGGCACCGAAGTCATCCAGTCGACCAAAATGCACTTACAACTCGCTTCCTTGGTCGGCAACGATAGAGCAGGAACCCTAGAAGCATTCACTATAAAGGGCCTGCCGATGAGGGCACCTCAGTCAATGCAATCGATTCTGCTCAGTGGCAGCATCTCGACGGGGTTACGATCGAGGAGTGGCAGAACAACGAAATTGATTTGCCGATCGGTTGTGATGTACCGAAAGCGCATTGGATCCTGGATCAAAGAATAGGAAGCCGCAAAGCACCCTAAGCAGTACGCACTATATTCGGCTGGACTTTATATGGTAGTACAGATGAAATATGCGGTAAACAAATCCAAATCAACTGCATTTCGGTGGAAACGACGAACATCGAACAGGCATTCCAACAATTGTATAACACCGAATTTGCCGATCTGACCATGGACAGAGATGCCCCATCACGAGAAGATAAGTCGGCTTTGAAAATGGTGGCCGAGAACGTCAAGTACGCAAAAGGCGGTTTGAGGTTCCTACCCCGTGCAGATCCAACATGAAACCCATGCCAAACAGCCGGGAAATGGCTCTGAAATGATTATGCTTCCTCAAAACCAGGCTGCTCCGGGAACCACAATTAAAGATAGAATACACGCGAGCCATGCAACATAACATCGATTTGGGTGACATGGAAAGAGTAGATACAGCGGTTACCAGCGCAAATTTGAGGTGGTGCCTACCCCATCACCCGGTCGCGAACCCAAAGAAACCGGGGAAGGTCAGAGTGGTTTTCGACTGTGCCGCGAAAAGTCAGGGTGTGTCACTGAACGACCATATACTACAGGGCCCAGACTGGACAACACCGCTGGTCGAGGTTTTATGGCTTTTTCGGCTGGGAAAAGTGGCCGTCCCTGCTGACATACGCGAGATGTTTCTACAAGTGAAGATGCCTGTTAAAGATAGGGACGCCTTCCGTCTTCTCTGGTGGTCCGAGAACGACACAAACCGCGCACCTGACGAATACAGGCTGACCGTGCACCCCTTTGGGACGGTTTCAGCCCCCTTTTGTGCTAGCTTTGCCCTCCGTGAAACCCTCAAGAGTTTCGACGGCACCAGCAATTTGCTAGGAAGAGCAATGGACCACTTCTACGTGGACGATTTTCTGTGATCCTCTGACGATCCAAATGCTGCTATTCTTTATGTGACCGAACTGATCGCCACTTTAAAGGCCGGAGGATTTAACCTCACTAAATGGACTTCGAACGACCAAGAGGTGCTCACTGTTATACCGAAGTCCGAGAAAATGGAGTGTAAGAAAGAGCTTTTGGGATCCTCTTTACAAATGGAGCGCACTCTTGGGCTTCAGTGGAAACCCAGAAGGGACGAATTAATTTTCACTCTAGACCTACCCAAACGACCAGCCACACAGAGAGAAATCCTATCAGCAGTCTCAAGCCTCTATGACCCCCTGGGTTTTGTTTCTCCACGGTTGTTACCGGGAAAGTGCTTGCTGCAATTGCTGTACCAGAGATGGGCGGGTTGGGACGAACCTTTCCAGGATGACGACGATAAGCGATGGCGGGACTGGCTGCACAGCCTGGAGCAACTTTGGGAGATAAAAATACGAAGACGCCTAACGGGTATCAAGTGCACAAACGATGCCCGACTCCACCTATTCTCCGATGCCTCAGAGATAGGCTACAGGACAGCTGCTTACGGCTGCTGGGTTGACGCAAATGGTGGGCGACACAGCCAGATACTGTTTGCTAAGGCGAGAGGGGCCCCACTGAAAACGGTGTCGATTCCAAGGCTGGAACTGACGGCAGCAGTACTGGCCGTGAAAGCCGCGGGGCTGATTAGGAGATGCTTTGACCGGAAAGACTGGGAAACAAACATTTGGACGCACTCAGCCACGGTACTACTTTATACAATCAACATTACCACTCGCTTTAACACTTTCGTGGCCAGCAGACTCACTATAATCCACGAGTCGACTAAAACCGATCAAAGGCAATATGTAAAATCCGCCAGTAACCCAGCCGACTTCTGCTCAAGGGGCCTGAAAACACTAGGGAGGTTGTGGATGTGGACAATGGGACCGGACTTCTTAACTGCAGCTCAAGAGATATGACCAGCGCCACTAATAAGTAAGCCTGATGATGGTGACATCGAGACTAAAAGACTGATACTGGCTATAAACTTCACGGGAAGCGTAAGCCTGATAGAGAAACTGAGCCAATTCCCCAACTGGACAGCAATGTTAGGAGCCGCGGTCTGGTGGACACGGTACAAAGCACAAAGGAGCAAGACCGGAAAACACATTAAATGTGGGGACGACACTACCGGGCGAGCTGAATCAAGCCGATCTCGACGTTATACACCTACTGCAACTAGAAGCTTTCCCGTCCGAGGCCCGCCAGCGAGCCAGGACAGATGATAACACCAAAGGAAGCAGGCTGTCACAGTAGAATCCGAGCACAAAACCCCATGCGAATCAACGGACTACTGACGGTCGGAGGGCGGCTGACGAATTCATGCCTAGAGTACGTAGCAAAACACCCCATAATAATCCCCGGTGACCACCATATTACGAGATGCTTGATAGATCATGCACATCGAGAAGAAGGACTCGCAGGCCTGAATCACTTATTGAAAAAAATACGCCGACGATTTTGAATGACAAAGGGACCAGTGACGGCCAAGCGAGCCATAGGCAACTGCATTACTTGTCGTCGCCGGAGAGCGGTAGCAGGCCAACAAATGATGGCCCCGTTTCCAGCGGCAAGAGTCCAACCGGGATGGTGCCCGTTCGTGGGAATCGGCGTCCATTGCTTTGGCCCGTTACTTGTACGACACCGGAGGAGCTCCCAAAAGAGGTACGACTGCCTGAAAACATGCCTACAATCCAGAGCGGTCCACCTCGAAGTAGTGCATAACATGACAAACGATTCATTCCTAATGGCCCTTCAAAGGTTCATCGCAAGGCGGGGCGCCCCCAAGGACGTATACTCAGATAATGGCTCGAACTTCATTAGGGCTCATAGGGAGTTAGAGAAATGGTGGAGCCGCTTGGACACCGCCAAAATACAAAACCAGACCGTAGCAAAGGGGATAGAATGGCACTTCAATCCACCTTATGCCAGTCATCGTGGGGAAAGGCTGATACGATCGACTAGGAAAACACTCACAGCCCTGACCTCACAACAAGCCCTCGATGACGAGACGCTGACTACTTTACTAACAGAAGTAGAATGAGTACTGAACAAGAGACCCTTGGTGCCGATCGTTCCAGACCCGGAAGGCGAACCGGCACTCACCCCCAACGACCTATCGTTACTCCGGTTAAACGCAGGAGTAACCACCCCGAAAACCCTGCGTGGAACGTACGTTGTTGGATGGAAATAAGTGAAACACCTATCACAGGCTTTCCGGAAACGATGGACGAGGGAGTACCTACCGACACTGCAGCTTCAGCAAAAGTGGATCTCCAAACAGAGGTCGCTCAGATGTGGCGACGTGGTCATCCTCGTGGAGCGCCACTTACATAAAGACGATTGGCCGGTTGGAGTGCTCAAGGATTGTCGTGCAGAAATCGATGGCCTCTTGCGCACGGTGGTGGTGAGGACGGAAAAAGGAGATATATGTAAAATATGTCTACTCGAAGGTGACAGCGACGCGGGCGAGGCCGACGCTACCGACCCATTTCTGCTGATACCAGATGAAGCCGAATTCATTTTTTTATCCCCCATGTATTCCTCTGTAGGACCCAACCCCCCACACCATCTATGAAGTATATTTGTGTTTAATTTCATACGGCACTTACGATGTACTATGGAGCTAATTTTCCAAACGTAAGCTCACCACACGACACGACACTGCAAGTAGAAGTAACGAGGCTTAGGTCACGCCCACATGCCTACATTTTACTCGTTTTTGCCACACAGCCTCTTGTTGACATTGCACAAAGTCTTCTTTTGATGCGCAGTCATACCTGTGATTCTATTGTACACCCCGGCACGTACACACATACGCACGCACACACACTCTATCAAGCACATACATCCAGGACAGGACGGCCTTTTACAAGGACAGCATCTATGTGCCCCCTTCACGCCCGCCATCGGTCATTTGGTCTTGTGGAAGATGTAGAATAGCCACACGTCTATGTAGCCAATGGGTTAGGTGCGACCAGTAGTAGAACGTTGGTGACGAGCATTGGGCGCGCGCACTGACAGCAGGGCCTAGGCGGGTAGAAAGAATCAGTACACTTATACCGAACCTTTGACTCTGCCAAAGATCCGGGAGGACTGTGGTGGGCGGCGTAACAACCGGTCGTGGAAAATCCCCCTTAACCCTCGCGATTCAGTGTTTTTCCTAACATCACTCACTTGCTTACACTATTACCGTGTCTTTACGAACTGGTTGTTTCTATGGTCCAATTGTTGTTTGTTCGCGCCCAGAGCGTTGCTTTGGCACATCCTTGTTCTGGACCTGCGTGACGCACGTGCTGTTTGCTTACACGCTGCTATTCGGTTTCTCGTTGTTGAGTCCTTGTGATCGTGTTATTGAGGTTTGTATCTTTTTGATGTCATTGTTCATGCAATAATCTAGTATCGTGGAATATCACGGATAATCGTTTTTGATTTCGGGATCCGTTACGAATTTGGCTACGCATTGCTCAAATGTTCGTTACATCCTTCATCATCTTGAGGGTTTCTATCAAATCCCCGAGAATGCGCAGTCTTTCCATCGAGAACAGGTTTAGAGCAAGGAGACGCTCTGTGTGGCTAAACGCCCCTTGCCCAGTCACCGTTCTAGTGGCTAGCCCTTGCACTTTCTCCAGACAGTCTATATCCTCCTAGTAGTATCGTGCCCAGACCTGCATGCAGTACTCCATATGCGGCCTAACTATGGACTGATATATCGAAAAGAAAATCTCCGGATCTCTAAACGACATAATGGATCTAACTCGAAAGAGTTCTCTCCTGGCCATACTGGCTGCTGCGGTGCACTGCTTCGACGGCTTAAAGCTGTTGTCCACTATAAAGCCCAAGTCTTTGACCTGCGAGACCACTTGCAACGAACCCACACCATTCCTACTAGCCCCTGTATTTGTGGTCAAGCGTTGGCACTTGGTGAGGTTTAGCGGGAGGTCCCATTTGCGTGCCCAGTTTTGTACTGTTAACACGTCAAGTTCTATATCTACTCCAGTTATGTTGACGTCATCGGCAAACACAAAGGTGGGGTTTGCAAGCCCACATGCTAGGTCATTGATGAAGATGAGGAACAGCAGAGGGCCGAGCACCGAGCCCTGTGGCACCCCACTTGTTACACCTTCCGGTTTTGAAACATAACTCCCCATCTTAACTATAAAAGTTCGCCCTGCTAAAAAACTATTTATCCACTATCTTGCCTTTCCAACAATTCCCATAGACTGCAGTTTGACGTCCAGAAATCTGTGGTTCACAGAATCAAACGCCTTTCTGAAGTCCAAGTAGCAGACAGCAATCGATTGCCCTTCATCCAGACGATTGGTTACCTCATCGAGGATCAGCAGGAGATTCGTCAGACAGGATCGCCCTGCCACAAACCCATGCTGAGCATTTGATATGAGGTTGTGTTGAACAAAATGCCCAGAGATCTGTTTCCTGACTAGTCGCTCCAGGCGCTTACACAGTACTGAAGTCAGGCTAACCGGCCGGTAATTTTCGGCCTTATGCCGGGGTCCACTCCTGTAAATTCCTACCACTTTTGCTCTCCTCCATTCTCCCGGCACAATTCCTTCTCTTAATGACGTTTCATACAGCTTCGTCACCGGAGCCTTCAGGACCTCGGCCGGAGGCTGAACGATTGCTGGATGAATCCCGTCTGGACCTGCTGCTCTCTTTCTATTCAACTTTTGCAACTCCGCGTGCAATTCTTCTCTTAAAGTAAGTCCGGGTACTGGATGCGCCCGTGGGCCCCTCATTCTTTCCCCAAACTATTTTCTGGTCGATATTTGCACTTGAAGAATGCCAAGAGCATGTCAGCCTTGTCCTCGCCGTTTAAAGCTAGTCGTCCTTGTGCTCCCTCCAAAGTTGCTACGCTCTCTCTCATACGTTTGTGAGATTGCAAGTAGATGTGGAACCGCTTTGGGTTTGTGCAGACCGACTCAGCGAACCGACGCTCAAAGGCATATTTCTCCACTCTTTGGATCTCTTGAGCTCTGTTCTTAGCCATCTTATAGCTGTTCCATGCCCCCTGACTTTTGTACAGCATGTACGCCGTCCATCGTTGCCTACGAACAACTATAGCCTTGCGGAATTTTGACTTCCACCATGGGGTAGATTTCTACTGCTAGCCACCTTCAGGGGCGCAAACTCCTCTGTAAGTTCGAGTAGCCCCATCCTGATGGCCTCCCAACGTTCCTCTACGGAGGCGTTTGTGTGTCTCGGTGTCCACTGAACTTCCTCCGCCGCCCTCTTTAGTTCATCTATATTGATTCTCCCATGGCGCCGACGTAACACGATTTCCTTCGGCGACTTGCTTAGTCTGAGTGTGACCCTTATGACTACATGATCACTTTTTCCAAGTCGCTCTTCCCACTTAATTTCCTTAACGTCCCGATGGTGCCGCGCTATGATTAAATCAAGGAGAGACGGGTGCTGTCCATGTAACACACGTTTGAGCAATGCTTGGCCAAATTCGCAAAGGATCCCGAAATCAAAAACGATTATCCGTGATATTCCACGATACTAGATTATTGCATGAACAATGACATCAAAAAGATACAAACCTCAATAACACGATCACAAGGACTCAACAACGAGAAACCGAATAGCAGCGTGTAAGCAAACAGCACGTGCGTCACGCAGGTCCAGAACAAGGATGTGCCAAAGCAACGCTCTGGGCGCGAACAAACAACAATTGGACCATAGAAACAACCAGTTCGTAAAGACACGGTAATAGTGTAAGCAAGTGAGTGATGTTAGGAAAAACACTGAATCGCGAGGGTTAAGGGGGATTTTCCACGACCGGTCGTTACAGTCCACCTCTGTGTCTAGTGGCCTGCGTCACACGCTGCGTAAGCGCATGTAACTGGACCCACTGCAGAAACTTGTCGCCCGGTAATCCCTTTGGTGCTTTCCCAGTTAATTTCGGGTAGATTGAGATCCCCTAATAAAATGAACTCTTTTGTCTGTGCCAGCACCGCATCCAGCATTTGCAAGAGCTCAACATCTTCCTCTTCTTCTGCTAGTGGTGTCCTGTAGATACAGATAATGCATACTGTTCACGCCTCCATCCTTAAAATGCAGGATCTGTCCTGTACATTACCGGAGACAAAGTTGAACGGAGCCTCCCAATGGCCTATGTCAATCTGTATTAGAAGTGCTGCTCCTGTCTGTAGGCAGCGTGTCTCTGAAAGCTCGTGTAAGTATCTGGCTTTATCCAAGTTTCCGTCAATGCAACGACATCAGACTCTGCGATCCCAGTCGTCAACTTCCCTCCTTTTTTCCGGGAGACTGCTGGTGCTGGTGTACCATACTGACGGTTGCCCGGTGCTCGCTACTGACTTCATTGCTAATTTTACGGCTGGGGTGCCCCCGGGCGCAATCCCCGAGGTGATGCCCTGTTTTTTGCCCCTCAAGTTGTCGGCGGTGCAGCATCTTGGATATCAAGGAACACTCTGAGTTTCGTGGCTTTTTCCTTTTCACCCGTCGACCCGGTGTCGGGCTCAACATGCACAATGCACTTTCCCGCCTTTTAAGTCGCCATACTGATGGCCCGGGACTGTCTTGCAACCACCCCCAGCCCGACTGGTTCCCTCGGTTTTTCGCTCTGATACCTCCAACTTTGCTGTCTGCACCAGAGAGAACTTTTTGGGAGTCTCCTTTAGAACCGGGCTGGCTGGCTGCACCTTCTCAACACCAACCGGACTGCATGCTCCGTGAGTCTCCTGCTTTTTGGTCTTTCGAACTTCCTGAACTTTGGCTTTTTGTTTACCGGCACCTGAAGCCAACTTTGGAACCTGAATTACTCCTTGGGCTTTGGGTGTTGACTTCCCAAGAGGGATCCCCTCCAGTTTAACTACATGTAGATTCGGCCTCTTGAGATCAGGTGTGCCCGTTCTCGGCGAGACTATGGCATTACCCGGTTTTACAAATGCCGGTCTGTCAGGTGTAAACCTAACTATTCCCTGCGTGCTGTGCTCAACTGCTGCCGCCCAGCACAGCAGCATATTCCTCCTGTAGACACTGTGGAACACAGCTACAAGGGGTCGTGGCGGCGCTGGTTGTGTTCCACGCCATAGTCATATTCAATGGCACTTGACCACTGGTGTCGTAGGAGGTAGGCCAGCCATCCTAAGAACCTCACTCACATGCCGGTGGCTTTCCTCCTTCTTGATTCTGCAGTCTTTTACGATGTTCTCCCTAAGGTTATGAAGTAGCAGTCTTCTATTTCTGTCTGCCATGACCTCAGTGTCACGCTCCATGCTTTGCGCTTCAGCGTCTAGGTGTTTAACCTGTTACTTGAGGGACTCTACTTCCGTCAGGAGGCTTTTTTCCACGTTGGTGAATCCTGCTACCTCTTTGCTTTCTTTACCCTTTAGCTTGCGTTGTCTTTTTTATTTTTCTGATCTGGCACCCAGTTTTCCTTTCCTTCTAAGCTATGGATCGGACTCGCTCTCTCTTGTCTTGGTTCCAGCTTCATGTTCGTGTCGCCTTCCATTAGTTCGCCTCGAATTACGCGCGAGCACTTGCTTGCAAAAGCGAAGCAGTGAGAGCATATCCAGCTGAGGGATGCGTACTTGATGTGCAGCTCGAAGTATTTCTCTTCCAGCTTGGAGCACTTTTGATGATACCAAATGCAACACTGGTCTCATTGAAGTCCCTCATCCTGCACCAGGTCAGTGCGTTCCTTGTTCCCACTGCTTACTGCCAGACCAATGGTGTCAACCTCTGTTCCATTCATTTCGGCAGTGGTGGTCGAGTTTGTTTGAAAATACCGTCTCGAACACCAGTAGGATAATAACATTTGCAACAAGAATGTGTCTGGTTACCACCTAGGCCACCACCGCTAATTAGCCCGTCAGTGCAGATTGACCCACAGAAGTTAACACCTCGTCACCAAAAGAACAAGGCCCATCAACGTAACGCACATGCAAACCATAAGGTAATGACTCAGTCACGTGAAATTTTACCAGCCCCTTGCGCGGCTGTGAATCCTAGTTTTCCATCTCGGCTAACTGCCTTTTCATTTCCACCCTACTTGTACCCACCTTATCCCCCCCCCATTCACCGCTCCATTACATTACTATCCGCCACACCAACTACTCTATACCTCTACCGCTACCCAGTCACTCCCTGGGAACCATTTCCTGGTTTCACCTAGCTCCCCTCTCCCACAAGACCCATCCTCGTCTCTTGCCCCAGTACTGCCATCCATCCGTGGCCGCTTTTTTCCTCCCGGCCCCCTTCGAGAATATTCCCCGCATTCAAACTACTCTCCCAAACAGCACCTCCCCATCCCTCTCCCCTCACACTATCCCCCTCCAGGCTTCAACTCATCCAATCCGTGGAACAACTGAGGTCCTCCCCCCATCCTTGCCCTATTCTTCACTGGAATTACCACCCTCATCACCACTACCGAACCCCCCACCATATCCACCACTACCGAGGCCTGTATCATCTCTCTCAGTCATACTTGTAAATGCCCGTTCATTACTGCACAAAACTAAAGCCATCCGCAGCATCGCTGAGCCCTCTGACTTTGATATTATCATTGTAACTGAAACATGGCTAACAGATTCCGTCCCGTCAGATCGAGTCTGTCTAGTTGGCTACCAGATGTTCCGAAGGAATAGGCCTTGCCGTGGGGGAGGCTGTCTAGTTTATGTCAAAAACACTCTGCTGGCCATTCCACTGTCACACATAACTCTGGACGCCATTCAGGGTTCACTGTGGTTAACAATTCCCTTACTTAATTCCTATCTTCATATTGGTTGCATCTATAGGCCACCTGATTCCAACGCTATGGATCTTACCAAGATTATTGACGCTTTCAACTATCTGTCATTGCTGCCCTGTTCCTCCAAACTCATAGCGGGGGACTTCAATGCACCGAGCATTTGTTGGAATACTCTATCCGCCCCAAACAACTTACTAGATTTTATGTCATGCATCCGCGTTGGGCGCTGGATCCAACACGTAACAGTCCCAACTAGAGGTAACAACATCCTTGATTTGTTGTTTACTATTGGTTTATCAGATGTTTCAGCCAGTACGCTCGACCTCTTTCCAGGAAGCGACCACAGAATGGTGTCCTGCACCTTCGTGGTTCCGCAATCTTTTGACAAATCCCACCCACCCAATCATTACTCTTCAGCAGTCAACTGGGTAAATCTTATCTGCACGCTTCGATCGCTAGACTGGGGCGACTTTTTCCTGCAAAGCGACCCTCAGCTGGCTGCTAATTTACTATATTCTAACCTATCAGACCTGCTGTCCAAAATCACTACTACTCGTATCACATCAAACCGAGTCCGTAGTTCAATCCTGAGCCGAATGCAAAACAAGTATCTGAAGCTCCAGAAGGTGTATCAAACCAATAATGACTTATCGTCATTCTTGCAGCTCCAACGTCTCTCGGTAGCAATCAGAATGAAGACTGATGATTTGCTCAAAAAACAAGAAGTATCTGCCTTGCAATGCCATGATACTTCCTCCAAGTTGGCATACCTAATGAAGAATAGAAATCAGAGCAAACCAGTAAGTATCCCCTCTCTAATCTTAGAAAATAACGACCACATTACCTCACCTGTAGCGATAGCCGAGGCGCTTAACTCCTACTTTGCTGCATCCATGACTACGAACCCCCTTACTTTATCCCCATGCATAGACCCTGTCACCGAGCACTCACTGTCTGATTTAGAATTTACTTTAAAAGAGGTGACCAACCAGATTACCCGTGTCCGGAAGTCCTCACACCTTGGCCATGATGGTGTTCCGCCGACACTTCTACGTGTTGGAGGAACTGATGTCGCAGCCTTACTATTGAAGGTCTACAATCTATCCATCAAGTTTGGCATATTTCCCT
Source organism: Fasciola hepatica (assembly GCA_948099385.1). Lineage (NCBI taxonomy): Eukaryota > Metazoa > Platyhelminthes > Trematoda > Plagiorchiida > Fasciolidae > Fasciola > Fasciola hepatica. The sequence continues at coordinate 29,305,253 of CANUEZ040000043.1, read as the reverse complement.
CACAGTGGAAGACTGCGGTCATCATCCCAATCCATAAGAAGGGACCAATACATGACCCCTCAAATTACCGCCCTATCAACCACACTCCAATTGCTTCTAGGTTGATGGAACGCCTCATCAAACAGCGGATGTCCGACTTCCTGTTGTCCCATAACATCATCCATAGTGGGCAGCATGGCTTCCTAAAATCACGTTCATGCACCACCTGTCAGTACGACTTCTTTAACCTCATAACGGCGGCCGCCGACAACGCTAAATCTATCATCATCATATACCTTGATATGACAAAGGCTTTCGACCGCGTCCCTCACGCTTTGTTACTAACCAAACTCAAAGCTCATGGCTTTTCCGGTTCGCTTTTATCTTGGTTAACATCTTATTTATCGGACCGTTCACAAGTGGTTTCCATTGATGGTTGTTTCTCACAACCTGCTCCAGTCACCAGTGGAGTTATACAAGGCAGTGTACTCGGTCCTTTACTATTTCTCATCTACATAAACGACATATTTCCCATCTTGCACCATGGTACCCCATTCCTTTTCGCTGATGACGTTAAGATTGTCTATGAGTTTCCTCGTCAAAACCTCAACATCATGCTGGATGATATCTCTAGTGACCTAAAGCGACTCGGGGATTGGTGCAATTTATGGAATATGGACTTTTCGACCTCGAAGAGCTGCTTCACAACATTCAGATGTCAAGTGACCCCCGGAACCCTGCTTATCCACGACCTACCCATTTCGTACAGCCCTTTAGTTCGAGACCTTGGTCTCCATTATTCTTGTAGCTTTAGGTTTTCTGAGTATGTTCCACTCCAGATTGCAAAGACCAGAAGAACCACTGGTCTCATCTCCAGAACTTTTCGGCTAAATGATTGCAAACTGCTCATTTACGAGTCTCACGCCAGGCCTCTTCTTGAATACTGTCCCATTATCTTCACCAACATGACGAAATCCGACCGCATTTCTCTGGAGTCCGTGCAACGCCAATTCACCAAACAATTAGTAGGCTTTTCCTCCAGTCTGTGTTACAAGGATCGATGCATCCTACTCAATCTTGACCCTCTATGGTTGCGTCGCATGAAGCTCAATTTGTGCTTCCTGTTTAAGCTGTACCACCGTACGGCCTTTTCGTGTACCGAACCCATTCGTCTCACTCCCTCCACGAATTATGCTCTACGCCATCGGTCATTGCAGTTCTCTATTCCTAGATCAAAACTAGCGTTGAGATCTAACTTTTTCCTTATAAAATACTCAAAGTTATGGAATAAACTCCCGCTAAACATCCGCGAGAGTCTCTCAATTTCCCAGTTCAGAGGCTCGCTGGATCAGTTCTTGACTGTTCCCAATGTGATCCTTCTTACCGGCCTGACCGTCACCGAAGAGGTGGCCTACGAAAACGGGTTTGATTACTAGGATTACTGCACTAGAACTTTCATTTCTCACCCGATGACAAATGCCAGGGCAACTATTCTCTTTTACGTTATATTGCTTACAATCTATACTACTGTAGCCACAGTTTGCTGACTTTTATAACTATACCTAGTTTAATGCTTGCCGGTTCTCCTAATTTTAGACAATGTTCCTGTTCTATTGCCAACCAGTCTAAGTTTCTTAGTCTTAGATGTCTCCACAGCAAATAAGTACGTGGCTTCGGACCCTAGGACACTGAGTTCCGCCGTCTACCACTTTACTCGATCCTTTCACTCCTCTCCCGTTCATCTTGGCTACCACCACTCACCTGGGTTTTATGCCCGGCCTCAATTCGCCTTTCTTAATCACCTCATTCCAGAATCTATTATTCCAGAAGCCCACCTGATAGTACTTACTTGGTGGCTTTTCCTCTCGTCTCACCTCTGTATCTACCATCCACCAACTACTATCATATTCTCTCTTATGCACCACACCATTTCCCATCAGCAGAGCTAAACTCATCTGCACCAGCTAGCCCGGAATGGACTCTGATGGTCTTAGGCATGGCCTGGCGCTGTACGAGACTGACACACGTATGCTAGCTTGTGCTTTACAACGTTCGTTGTCCTAATCCGTGTGTTGCATAATCCCATCCTGCATTTTCCCAGCCCATGCTAGCGAAACCCCTGATGTCAACGGCACCCATACCATTGCGTCGTTGGAACGTGGGGAAAACAGACCACCCCCAGCAGTTGCGAAAAAAGACAAATACGCATAAAATTACGATCGGGCGGAGGGGCTATGGAAAGTTCCTATATGGGCTCAACCACCCCTCTGTTAGGAAACAAAAAAAATAATAATAATAATAAAACTGAAAAAAGGGAACAGTGGAAACGAAAAAGACCTCGTGGGATCGATTCGATCTCCAAATACCACTGACATCGGGCTGTGAAGGAATTGGGCAACCTTCATCTATGGGAAAGTATCCCATCAGCTCAGACCTGATCCTGCGAAAGGGGAAACCCCACATCGCCCTTGTTCGCTCGACAAGCTTTGGTCTTCACGCTCGAGACTGACTGGGGTGACAGCGCACTGGACTCTCCACATACGCTTTCCCACCCCCCGCTCTAAGTTTCAACCACCCCATACCCACCATAAGCGCACCTAGCATGCACGTCGACGTCAAATACAATCGCTACCACAGCCCTGACCTTCAACCCATTGACCTGGACAGAGTATCGACGTACCTGACGAATAACGGCAACCTCGATGAAGCCCGAAAAAAAAAACAGATAAGAACATAGTGGAAACCGGTCACCTTTTCCTTCTATACCCTTCTATCTTCCGTCATCTTTTTTAGAAAGCGGTCTTCTCGATGTCCTAGCATCCAAGCCACGCTTAGGTTTACAACCCTACCTAACAGTAACCACTGCCTCCTGCTAACTACAATCACTACCGCAGCCTGCTCACAATTAAGTTAAATCTCTGAAATGCAGACGCAGCATACCACCGGGTTTACGCTATTTTTGCTAGCCTGTAGTAGTACTTATCAACCCCTTGCAACCCTACGTTACTTAAGCTCTCTATTTAAAACCCAGATCACAGTACGAAATGTAACACTGACAGTCCACATAAACCCAGCCAGTTCTTTATTAATTGTCGCTATTTATTATCATAACCAACAGCTGGAACCACGTCCAGACTGCTATCACCATTTATTTCAGGTTTGTCGTCGCCCACTCTCTCGGGCACCACTTTCGGTGACCAATGTCCACACTTTGACCTGTACCGACAGAGACCTTTATGGCATCTTTTATACCAAACGGGATTGCAATCGGGCCACACGACCTAAAACACCCCCAAATGCTTCCAAGCAGATTGATAGACGTCTCCTAACGCAACACCTCTACTACTGATGTCACTGTTGGAGGCTTCAGAAATAACAGTTCGCAAGCAACCTTCTATTGATTGATTGACACGTCCCTTACCCCGCCTGATGAACCATACCCACGGGATGCTGCACATCACCTTGGTCTCATGTGAAACAGAGCCAGAATACGCAACACAGGAATTTGTTCTCATTAAAATTCGTTACGTTATCCGAACGCGAGTCCACTTGTCCCTCACATCCTTGGTTCCCAACAATGATGCCGAAGATCACTGAGAATCAATAAGTCAATATATTTGTCAGCATAACAGAACAATAAGGCGCAAGCCTACAAGGAGATTTTTCGCTCCGTTTTCTCTTCCAAGATTTCATTTTTCTTTCGATCGGTATCCAGCTTGAAATTGACTCTTCACCAGTTAAAGGCCTTCAAGTTGCGCTGCCTTTTTTTCTGAATGATAAGGGTTATTGATCCTGAACCTAAACTCACCTTATATATGGATTGCTGTTTCCTCCACATTCATCAACGTTGCCTGTCCATTTCCACAAAGTTTCCTCATGTCCCCTCGTTTCATGATGAACTCCCTCTATTAGAATCGGGAATATCCATCATTCCGGGCCAACTTCATCTCCATGGAGAGCCGCTCTCTTCATATTCACCAAAGTTCACGGTTGTACTCCCATTCATTTCTTTAACCTCTCCATGTCCATAACTTACTCCGTGCATAGAACCAGCAATAGGCCTCAGTTACCCACATCTTGCATTATTATGACGTATAACGCATTCCTAGCGCTATATTTTCACGATATATTTTGTATTTTCACGGACCACCACCAACCAGTCGAATCCGAAACCAAACCGTATTTGCCGCGCAAACCTTTTAAATTTCAATCGACTCAAACTATCTCTAGCTATATTGTTTTGCTTCTGACGACTCCACTCGCTTTCTTGAAATTCGTGTATAGTTCATTGTTTTGAGTAACGTTGTACACCATGATCATGCGCTTGCGCATGCGTCTCGACCATGGTCGAGAAATATACCATTATTATTATTATTATTATTATTATTAACACAACCTTCTAAACAGACACAAACGGAACACTAAGACAAGTGCAGCGAACCCGCACACCACAAAAGTTCCACAAAGGCGGTACACTAGAAAAAGCCCCACAAAAGTATGTTACCCAGTATCAGTTGCACTGACACTAACAAAAAAAACCAAAAAGGACACCAAAAGTTAAAATCAGTTTTTGAAGAGAATAAACTCTTCTGAAGAGAATGACCTCTTCAAAAAGTACGCGTACCGAAATACTAATTACGATACGTTAGTCCGGGCGAAATAACATGTGCTATTCCACCAAACTATGCAAAATACTTATCGTTGAGAGCGATTCGAAAATTCAAACCAAGCTGCAACTCACAAGATATGGCTAAAGCCAATCGTGTCTCCAGATGGTTGTGTTGTCGGTGCTTCTACGTAGCTGCCAACACGGCGTGAGTTTCTTTTTCTGGAGGGCAGAAACTTTGTATAGTTTCAGCCCTGACAGAGAAAAGTGGAAACAATGGGTAAATTGGGTGTGAAACTAAAAACCGTCTAACATAATTTGGGATATACTGCCACCCAAAATTTGTCTGCTGCTTTCTTGAAAGCCTTCACGGATCTGATATGCATGATTCCCTCCGAGATCTTGTTCCAAGCGGGTATCACTCTGTTCGAGAAGTAATTCACCCTAATATGGAGCCTCGAGTGCATTCTTTGTAATCCAAGGCTACATCCCCTTGTGCCTCGCAGACCCCAAATTACCTAAAGTGCTATTGCGAGCCTAGAGCTTAGGTATGTCTTGCTTACAAACAAGTATCTGTGCTTAGGTCTGCTTGGGAGTGATAACTGCTTTCCAGGAACATCTGGTTCTAGTACCACGTCTTCCGCTAGCTAAAGGCGATCTTCCCTCTCGAGTCATTCTTCTCGGTCACACAAAGTGGCTTGTAGTTGGGACAATAGTGCTCCAGAGTACTTTCCCACATCCAGACAAGATTCAACCAGAATAGTCTGATAACCTTCTCCGGTCGGGCACATGGGCCTATTGTAGCAGTCTTATAGGACTTTGTGGGTGATTTTCATCAATCATCCACGGAGGTACCTAGCCGGTCAAGCCAACGTTGACTGGGCTCTTCGTAAAGTCAGGAATTCAGGTTAGTCTCAGTTCATTTAACCGACCGGTTGTTTGAGATCTTTTTGTTTGAGTCCACCCCATACCGGCACACACTAAATCATTACCGTCTCAAACCACGTGGCTCTGGAGACAGGGCGGGCTTCAGCTCGTCAACTCCGGTCATTAGCTCACTCAGTTGCCCATATCCTGTCATTTCTACAGGATAACCAGCATAACTACCAGAACTCATTAACTGCTATCGTTCTAAGCAATCCTTTCATTGGTCGGGAATCTGGTTTGCATATATAGCGCAAGAGTCTAATGCTTCGCTCCACCTAGCTTCTGGCAGGTCAGGTCAGTTACTTTTCCTGAGGGTTACCGTTTAGTGGTCGACGCTGGTAATCGGCAGCTCGCAGATCGAGTTACATCGAACTTCGTTGTCTGTTCCGTGACTCGAGGTCAGTTACCAGCAACTCGCGTGCCAATTCCCGAGCCCAACGGGAGCCAAGTAGTTTATTCAGCGCATGGCCTAATCTTGTCCGCCCAAATTACAACCTGCCTCCAGTCACCACTGACGTGGCCCATCACGTCATCACGCCGGCATCCATGGCCTAGGCCCTGCCTCGCAGGTTAGCTCCAAGCAAGCTGCTTGTAACTCGCACCGGGTGCCAACATATGCTCAATCTGGGAACTATCCGGACTTCCCGTACTCCGTAGGCGTTACTCCCACAAGCGGTCCCGAAGAAGTCACCTGATGACTGGAGACCGTGAGGAGATTATCCATCACTAAAACAAACGATAACACCTGATTGATATCCCGTTCCGCTAATCAAGGCCCTCACAGCTGGTTTGGCGAGTAGGGTAGTTTCCAGCGGAATCGATTTGGAGGCGGCTGATAGCCAAACGCGTTAGCGGAGGCAGACATCCCTAAACGACCGCAACGATTGCTTTCGGTCTTTGCGAGTTTCCACGAAAGCTGTTTGGACTTGGCAATGCTGCACAAACGTCCCTGGGTATCATCGACACAGTGCACTGTGTTCTGGATTTTGAGTTCATTTAACTTTTTACGACATCCTTGTTGCCAGCTCGTTTGAGACAGAACATCAAGCACATCTACGCACCCTTTTTGTCCGCCTGTCTCAACAAGCGGTCGAGATCAAAGCGAGAATTTTGTAACAGGCATCGACGCAACTAAATTTCCAGGACAGAAGGTTAATTCCCCACGGGCCATTCCATTGCAAGATAAGATGCACACTATTTTATTCTACCCAGAACCCAAGTTGTTCGAGCATCTACGGCGTTTCGACTTGTTAGTCCACTTTTATGGGCGCTTGATTCCGTAATGTGGTCATGTAGTTTCACTGCACACAGACCCGCTAAAAGGCAAGGAGGGTCAGCTGGTTCTCATAGAAACCGCACAGGAAGCACTCGTTATGCTGCTGCGGACTTTTATCAAAGGGGCCTCGTTATCACGCCTAAGGCCAACAGCCCCAATTGCTTTAGTCACCGACAAGTCCAGAAGAACCTAAGGAGCAGTGCCGCGACAAAACCTGCATTGTTCTCCAAAAGCATACAAAAACCTGCAGAATCCAAGTAGGGCGCTTTTGGCCACAAAATCCTTCCTACCTACCTAGGCATCGGTCACTTTCGGCATATTTTCGAGGGATTTTGTCTCGCTTTCTCAGACTAGGCTCCAGAACCTCCGGCCCGGACAAACTGGAAGCCAAAACATCGGCACAGGGCGACGATCTAGAGGTCGAGCAACTCCACAGAACTTCATCGCTGCGCCTCAATCCAATTACCATTCCTTCAGCCGAGGGCCACATACAGCTCGGCGTCTCCAAAGGCCGTCAAAGGTCAGTCTTACCATCAACTTTAGGAGGCAGGTTTTCAAAAACCCTGCACGGTTTGTCCCATCCGGTTATAAAAGCCCCAAATAAATTCATCAGTGATCGTTATGTTTGGCCAGTAATGTCACCGCATGATCTCGCAACTGCATCCAGTACCAAAAACTGGAGGTGCATAGACCCACAGAAAACCCACCCTCCGAATTTCCGGCAGCGGACTCACGTTACCAATAGATGCACGTTGATCCGGTATGGCGGTTGCCTCTGTCAAATGGTAGAGTATACCTTCTTACTTGCGTAGACATTTTCACCAGATGGCAGTCAGCCTCAATTTTGAACATAGCACCCAGCAAAACAGTCGCCCAGGCCTTCTTAAAACACTGGGTTGCGGCATTTTGGTTGTCCACTCGTAGTTACCACTTTCCGCGGCTCACACTTCGAGGAAGCCTTCGGTAATCCGACCGGCATTATTCCACTCTTCAGCGAAAGAAGTTGTAAAACCATCACATTTGTAACCCAAGGCAGCCTTGACAGCTTACAAAAAAAGCAGACTGGCGGGACTCGCCAAAGCTAGTATTTTTAGGTTCCTGTAACTCTCTTAAGGCCGACCTACAAGCCTTATCAGCCGGAATGACACGCCTCTGCACCCTTCGACCTCCTAGTGACATGGTAGCTCCCGAGTCAATTGTCACTTGTGACCACGCCGACTACGCCGACAGGTTAACGCCCTGAAAGCGCAAAGGGCACCTTCCCGCAGCTCGGGAACAAGACACGAAGGTTTGCGTACATTTACAACTTTAAGGCTGTACACGCAGTTCTCTTAGGTCGGAGGCACATGCTTCTCTGCAACCTGTCCACTTCAGGCACACACAGGGCCCTACACCAACTAGAGAGAACACCCGCCACCAACCGGAACGGCAGAAAGGACAGGGTTACCGTGGTCCCACTCGAACCAGCTTTTCTGGCAGAACACATTCCGTCCGGTTTCACCTCATTGAATTACCAGAGATCAGCATCCACGTCCCCGGCACCCCATACTCCCACAGTGCCAACGCCGGTGACCCAGCTGGCTGGCCGTCCTGATGCAATCCTCAGGCCAGAACAGCCTTCCCTGACTTTCCACCTCGGACAGGTGATCAAGAAAACCGTTCATTCTGCGGATACCGCATCTTTATTCGATAAGTAAACATGTGAAAATTACGCGTAAAAAAATCTGTCTGGCTTATGTTGCTTTCCACATGAGGTTCGCTTCCGCAAAGCGGGTAATTGCCACTTATAATAACAATGATATACTTCTATACCGCAGCCGAGACGCACGCTTGGGTGCATGATAAGGGATATGGGTGTTACCCAATGAGATAGAAGATCCCAAATCCCAAAAGAAGCTATCGGCCACTGTGGCAAACAGGGGAGTAAAACTGGACCGAGACTGGCTGAACTATAGTGACAATGGATTACTCGGCAAGTACGAGCCGGTTCCGATTTCATCGCGGGAAATGGCAAACAATCGGCGAGACATGAAATCGTTGGAAGGAACGTTGTCTCATGTTGCAGATAAGACAATACATGTTTCTGTCCGGCCGCTTCTTTTAACATCACACTGGCAACCTCCCTCCGGATGTTCTGTCCATTCAGCTTATCGTAGACTTCACTCACAGCTTTGCAAGCTGTCTCTGCTACCATCGTGGCTAACCACCACACATTTATTCGTCTCTCATTTCTCATTCCTATGTTGATGCAATACTTTCCACTTCGCCGAAAGTAAAAAATCTGCCCAGAGTTTACCTGTTTCCACCCTGCCACTCCTTTCGCCACAACCTCGGAAATCTCTTTCTACAGATGAATCCTTCACTGGGTATACTACTGACTCTGCTGATGCTTGGTCACCAAAGGTTATAAAAGTGATCTTGAAACGATCATTATTGTTCTGTGTCCGTGGTTTCACTCCTTTCCATCGCCTTATTCCCAAGCCTAACCCGTTCACACGTCGCAAAGCACTATTGCTAGTTTGCGCCTTTCTTGTAAATTCATTTTTCTTCAGGATGGACAAAACTTCCTTCAGTCCTGCTTGAATCCACCTTCGTGAATTCCTCCCCTGAAATACTTGTGGGTAAGCCCACTATTTCTACTATTCCCAAACAGCCCCGTATGGACTCTGTCGGCCTGGCCAACAGACCTAGAGTTCAACTTTGCCGGGAGCCACCATGAACGGTACCTTAAATGCTTTCTCCCACACCATACCGAGTGCGCATACTTGTATGACGCTCCTAGAATTCGGATTCTGCTTCCAACTGTAACTTTTGGTCTTGTTTCGCAGCAGGCTTCCGTGTTATCCGAAAAAAATTATTACTATTATTATTTACTGACGGGGGATTTTGATCCCTTAAATGGGGCCTCCCAATCAAAGAGGCAAATGTGTCTCAGTGACATTTAGCAGGACTCCCGACCATCCTTTCTGGATCAATAGCAGTACTCAAATCCAGAACGCAGACCAGCGCAAAAATACTAGGATTTTGGCTTCATGAAAACCTCTTTTTGCCTCACCAAGGAAAAGCCAGCAAATCTGGCTTCCGAATTATCTATATGAATAGACGTTCCCTCCCCCGTGTATCAAAGGAAGACTTCCATCTTCTCTATGGAAGGTAAGCCATTCCTGTACTAGGATATGGCAGACAAGTGGTGCACACAGACCTAGTGGATCGAGGCCTGCTGAATCAAGCCCATAGAAAAACAACGAATATGGTGCATAGCTTGCGACACTTCTCCTACCGTGCTGTCTGACTGGACTTAGTTTCTATCCCCTAGACGTAAGACGTGTACAGAGGGATCTCTTCCCCGTGTACAACTTACTCTCCGCAGATTTAGTGAATCAAGTTTTTGTTGGCCCAAGCCTAGGACGTCCACGTGGGCGCAGTGAGAAACCGTTTGAGCCCCGTCCCCGCACATTTTACTCCGAAACTTCTTAACCTTCGGGGTCATATTTTTGTAAAATATCCTTCCGCAAGAGGAAAAAGAAGCATAATCCAAAGCGGCTATCAAGGCTTTTCTGGACCATCACCGGGAGTTAGATTCTGGCCTACTCCCAGACTGATATGTTCCCCTAATACATCATGCATTCGGGTTGTTTTATTTCCTATTCGTTCCTTAGCACCATACCCAGAAGAAAATTTGTTTTTGAATTGAAAACTAAATACATCAATGAAATAATGAGGTAAAGTATAAAAATCACTCATGTTTTTTTCTTCTTTTTATAAGTGGTACCTCGTTCTAGTGGTCTTTCGCCATCCCATGCTGTCCAAGTTCTTCCAGTTCTGTACCCCAAAGAAAAGAAAATAAACACAAGATCCGGGAATACCTGGGCTCAAGCCTCGTGCCCGCAAAACACTTAAAACCTCCAAGACCTCAGGTTTATTGGACGAAGTAAACAAAGAAAAACTGCAAAATGATACGCAAGAGAACATTCATGAATATGGAAAGAAATAAAATACCATGAACGGGGTGAGATGATTGCCAGGAATAATGGATATCATCCGTTGATGTGAATACACAGCTGGAGGGAGAGGGCAGAAGTCAGCAAAACAGCACGATAAGGCTCGAGGCTGTGCGAGATTTTCCACTCTAGTATCTGCTGTGCAATTTCATTTTTTTCTCGAAACCGTATCCGGCTTGAAAACGTTCCTTCATTATTCGGGGACCCTCCAATTGCGCTTTCTATTTTCTGAAAGAGGCGGGTTACTGACCCTGAAATGGAACCCATCATTTTATGGAGAGTTGTTCCTTCCACATCCACGGAAGTTCTCATGTGTACTTTCATGCAAATTATTCTTCCATTCCTCCCCGTTTGGAACTTACTCAGTTCAGAGAAACCCAGTAAGTTTCTTTTTTCCACAGCTTGAATCATTCCTGTTTATGGCTCATTTTTAGCACTAGGTATTGCCGATTTCGGTATCCTCGTGGGGTGCCACCGTCCAACTCAAATTCGAGACCGGTTCGTGTTTGCCGTGCCAACCATTATTAGTGCGATCCGTTCAAACTATTGCTAGGTGTTTTTATGTGGCTGACGTTTTTGACTCCTTTTCTTAAAATTCGTACGTGGCTTATCGTTCTCAGCAACGTTGTACACTATGATCTTGCGCTTGCGAGTGCATCTCGACCACGGTCGAGAAACATACCAATATACAAAAACAAGTTGATGAACGGAGTACCGTCAGAGAGGAAAGGAATGTTATTATTCAACTGAAATAGAGAAAGCTGTTAAGGTTTTCGCCTGGGCTAGGCCTGATTACTCTGTTAAAATGGCGAATATATTATTTTATCGAGCATCTTGGGGCTTACAGTATTTTGAGTTCGCACGTCAACCAAGCCGAGACTCTTTGCGAGGGAGGGTTTCACCGGCCCTTTTTTGAGGTAGGTCCCTATGCATGATTGTTGATCAACCGGGTTCGAAACGTTGAGGTTTCGGCCAAGTAAAGTATGCCAGCCGGTGACTGGAATAGATTATGCATATTATCCTTGGAGCCTAGTCCTCTACTGGCGCAGGGGATGTAATGTAAAGACGGTAGGATTTTCAGTCATTGAGCAAAAGATAGGCAACGGAAATTGGCGAGCTAAGTCGGTTGAAAACAATAGGAACTGGTTGCTAGTGCAGTAAGAGTTGGTGTGTGGTCTGACGTTGCGTAAGTTCTGGCTGACAAATCCACACGAAAAAACTACCAGATACTCATATCCGTCTGATATGAAGCTGTAAGAAGAGTCTTCACGCCTGTCGGCTAGAAAGCAATCAAGTTAGCCTGCAGATGAAGAGCTCCAGTAAAGCCTCAGCCGAATGGGATCCAACCGCACTGCTTGACCATTGAATATGGAGAATGACGCGGCAGAATCCGCCAGCACACGAAACCAAGCTGTTCTTGGAGCTTAAATCAGAACTTTTAGACACATAAAACACTATCCACAACGAGTTGGAATAGATGGAGAGGGAGCGCGGCGGTCTGGAAGAAATTCCACCTGAGGATTATGATGAACATTTCGACGATCGATTAGCGCGGGTGAGGTAAGGTAACCGGGAGGAAAGGGCTTGGTCGACATGGGTATGTGGAGAGCTCAGTACACTGTAACCCCACTTAGGCGAAAACAATGGAAGGAGTAACATAACTGGTGAACAGAAATTGCAGTCTTGGGGTAATACTGGTCCAGTGCTGTGGGCTGGTGCGGGTATTTGTTCGCAGGAGGTTGCCAATCATTTGGGTTGTAATCTCAGGAGTGCCTAGTTTTTCACTCGCGGCTCCTGACCAAGCTCGAAACTTTGGACTCAACCCTCTTATTCTCAGCCGGTTCTCCTCCTATCTTCCCCACGGCAGCCAAGTTATCTCATTCGAAAGCTATCTCTCACAACCCTCCCCGTTACCAGTGGTGTCATTCAAGGAAGCGTGCTAGAACCACTTCTATCCCTAAAGTACATTATTGGCGTCTTCTCTACAGTTCATCGCGGTACTTCTTTCCTATTTGCGGGCGACATGAAAATTGTATATGGATTCCTACCCCTAAAACTTAGTGACGCAGTTCACAATGCACAGTACGATCTAGAGTGTCTTAAACAATGGAATTGCTCCTGGAAAATTGAATTCTTTGCTCAGAAAATCAGCTTTATGGCCCTGGGTTGTCACGTCCCTGCAAACTCTTTTCTTTCACAAGACTCCCCCAATATCCACAACCCATCAGTACGAGATCTTGGGTTTCAATATTCGTGCCCCCTGAACTTCTCGGAACTTTTATCTTTTCGAGCTGCCAAGGCAAACGAATCTTTGGGATTTCTATGCAGATCTCTCATCCTGCGCGATACAAAACTCCTATAGTATCTGTCACATGTCTGGCCCTGCCTAGAGTACTACCCTGCAGTCTTCACCAACCTTATCCAAACCGGCAGAATAACTCTAGAGAATGCACAACGTTCATTCACAAAACAGTTGCTTGGTTATTCCGCCACACTTAGTTGTGAAAAGCGTTGTACCGTCCTCCATGTTGAACTTTTTGGCCAAGCTGTATACGAATTAGGCTTATTCACGGCCTGGAATTTTCTTCCAATGAAACACAACGTGTTTAATCGACTACTCTCACTCCCTCCGTCACAGAGACCTGTGTCTTTTTATTCCAAATGCCAGGCTACGCATGAGATGTTATGTCTCTCTGCCAAAATATTCCGGCCTTTGAAATAAACTCGACACTGAAGTTCGTCGATGCTTCTCCCCCGTCCACTTCAAAACATAAATAGCACAATACTCCACAGTTGATATTGCCCTGATGTTAACTGACGCTATCATTTCTGAGACTCGTGCTTTTGAGGTAGGACCTGTACTTTAGCTAATCTTTAAACCTCATTCTATGTGCTTCTCTCTTCCGAGGAACCTCTCACACATTGGTAAGTCCTGAACCTCACAATTCCCTTCTTATACAAGCTTTATCAAAAACCCCACCAGCAGCTACCAGTCATCATCCCGCTCCAATCATTGCCTTACCGCACGGCTTGTAACTGTTCCTCGTCCCTATCACCTCCTCCATGGTAGCCCCAATTAATTTGCGCATACCTGTTCACACTCGGATTTGCCCATTTCCGATTTTTAGACTCAGTACTAGTTAACGCTAGGGCTCAGGTTAGTCTGATACTAGATCCTAAGACCTGGCCTTTATCGTTAAATTGACCAGTTCTCCTCCTGCTCATTCTATACTCCACCCAGGTTCTACCACGCACTGTTGTTATATCTCTCCCCAAATCAACAGCTGGCACAAATGCCAGAGTGCAGACCTTTTCTACTTTTATTTCAGGATCTACCGACCAAGTATTTTTTGCCCAACCTCTCCCACGAGCATTAAAGTGGCACATCTTCGTACCGGATATAAAAACTGGACCAAAGGCACGGAGTAATGCTCGCACCTCATTCGATTGCTGTTCCAATGACTTTGATCTTTGAAACTCCCGCAACCCAGCTACCGGAACTCCGACTACTCTGCTGTACGCACAGCTGCAATTCATCCTTACCCCAAAGGTGCGGGACGAGGTCAGATCCACTGCATTGGTAGGCGCACATCGGGCGTGCAGACGTTCTGCACGACTAGATTGGTGGATCGCACCTCCTGTCGTCAAAAACGGCTTTCAGGTAAGGCGCCAAGCGCACCTTCAGTCCTACCCACAAGCATCGCTCGTGGATTACGGAACCTCATCGTCAAGCTCGTACTGCTGCCTCAAAAATGTCATCCACTCTGTCATCTATAACGACTGTTCTTCCGCCGACCCCGCTCTCAATACTGAGGTTGCAACTTATTCATTCAAGACCGGCAAATTTATCACCTCAGTTACGAGCTTAATAGCGCGTAGCGTTCATTCCCAACCATAAACCCCCCTCCCCTTGGCAACACATAATCGCCTATAAAATAACCATCGAGTTTGGCAGGCACCTCTCCACCTACATTATGTGCAACCCACGTATGTTGACTCTCTCGTCACTTCCGTAAACTTGCCCATTTGCCATGCCAAAGCTCTCGGTTACAATTCACTTGCTGGCATTTTCACCGTCATTGTTCAATTCCTCACCGAAATTTGGCAGACGTTGAACTTCGCAGAAATATATTTCGTAATTCTCTGGAGGTCATGCCTGTGATTAGCAACCATTTGTCGTCTCCGTCAGTTGAAACGCTCGCTTTCACAGTGCAAATCGATTTATGTATCCGATCTCGGTGTGCCGCTTGGCCCTTTCAAATTTATACGTCTCAGATATATTTATCATGCAGCTTTGGCGGAATCATACCTCAAGGTACCTATAAAAATGGTCAACAAGTTGTACACTTACAGTACACCTACAGTACCATCACCTTTTCGTCCTATTCATCGACGAAATCGTTTTCAACGGATGCAGAATCGGTTCATTGCTCAATTACCACATTCGTGCCGATAAATCATTATCCACCAGTAGAATGCTTATCTGTCCTGAATCAGCCATTTTTCAAAAATTTCGCATTCCCTCTCTCAAAATGAAACGACGTTGGACCGATTTCTGGGAACCATTTATCTTGACACGATATAAATATCCAATACCGTAAGTGAATAGCAACTGTTTTCTCCGTTGGTAAAACCAAACCCCTCAGTAACGTGTCACGCAGCTTCAGTAACACGTCATTACGACAGGACACACCTATTGCAACGGTAATTGAAAATGAGAACCTACCATTCATCCATTCCATCGGCTTCTCGGCGAACTATACATATTTGCAATCGCTGTACCTTTCCGCACCCCATATTGATTTATCTTCTATATTCACATTGCCATCTCTCGACCACACAACCCACGGAAACAGCTCGCGTCCCATCACTTGCAATCCTCTGTCCTTCCCATCAACAACACTCGGTTGTCACCTAATCCCCCGGAGTCCTTGCTCGTTTGCTATACAACTGAATTCACCGGTATGAAACCTCCAATTTCAACTGCCCTGTCAGCCGACTGTTCCTATTTTACTTCAAATCCCATGCTCCGATCCCGATTTCCCGTTGAAACCACTGGTTCCATAGTTCTCTTTACCATTGTCGTATTCCCCATTATTTGCAACGGCCACACGGACAGTTATCCACCCCCCACTCCGTCTTCACTTCTGCACGCTACCCGCCTCGGCAATCACGCTTCACGTCTGTTCACAACCATCATTCCACCTCCTTGTTGTTACTTCGTAACGTACCTGCATTAGCTTGGCTAATCTGCCCGATGCTTACCTGCTCTCCTCTGGCTGTTTCTATCATCATCACACCCACTCTCATTCCGGTCTGCTTTACACTGTTCTTGTGATTGCCTCCGCCGGCCCCATGCCACCAAGGTTTCCAATTTTTCATATGTGCACTTTTTCAATAGTTTTTTGTGAGCATACTCTACCTTGTGACCTTGCTAATCATATCTGAATTCCTGGGCATTTTACTACCATTCCTGCAGGACGTGAATACGTATCTCAACAACGAGGCCGACCTTGCCCGCCACTGAGCCATACGACATCCTGGCGTTCAAATTAAATTTCCAATTTCTTCCCCGCTGACTGTTCGTTTTACTCTGAGTTCGATGTCCCGTTCTTGTTTCTCTTACCAGACCCATTGGTCCAGTGCCTGCCGCCCTACCGTTGCCGCGTGACCCGTCTATCAAAACGGTCATCAGATCACCTACCTACCCTCTACTCCATGATCACTTCTGCTCGCTATTCGCCCCTGCAATCGATGTACAACGCACTTCACATGGATCTGCTTCCATAACTCCATATTATTGACGTTGCTTCCTGACATACCTACATCAATGAAAATAAACCGCTGAACGCTTACCGGCTCACCGCTGGTTATTTCTTCCAACACCGCTCTTCAAACCCCTCCCTCTATCTATCGGATTTTTTGGTCTCTTTCTTTGTGATTGACCACGTCGGCATCTCACCATCAAATCCTACCACCACACTGGCTGTTGCTTCATGGCACTTGATATCTGAAGATCCATTCTCGTATACCATCGACTTTTCTATCCAGCTATTTTCACACCCTGCTACGTGCAAAGGAATCATTTAGTTCCTCTTGATGAACTCTTCTTTTATCTTACTTTCTCTTCAATTTTTGATAGTTTTCCTTGATTCAGCTGGAATTTGTAGTGTTGTGATTATTTCCGGTACTATTTTTGCATGCACTCCTCCCTTCCTAACCGACTCCAAACACCGCCGACCGATTCGATTATTTGACCTTGGCCTTCAAATTTGCCGGGCGTTATCACAGTTTTAGTCCACTTTAACACTCACTTCAATACTACACGCACACATATTGTATCCTTTTGTAAATTCTGATTTTGATATCACTTGAATCATCTGGTCGTGCACTCTAGCATGCTTCGGGCGCATCAAAAATACACATTTATTACTAATATTGTCACTGTTATCGTGTAAAACGTCGCCTCTTCACTGAAATGAGGATAGACAGTTAGGTATGAGGGGAAAATATGAACGGTTTTCCCTAAGTCCATTTTTTATGGGCTCTAATGAGGCGGGCTCTTGTCGTTCGATGCGTTGACATGCTATTCAGGCCGGTGGGCTAGAAGTCGAGGCTATGGTAGTGATGTAGCGGCCAGGAGGAAACTGGGACGTACTGGCAACACAAAAAGCGGTTTGTATGAGTGGCTTGAGGTATGTATGACACGTGCAGCCATGGGTTATTTACAGGTCTAATGTTACTGGTTGGTATCGGGCTTTGGTTTATGTTATATAGGGTTGTGTACTTAAGCGTGATTTGGGAACCAGAAGGTGGAGAAAGCCACTTTTTTACAAGGAGGAGGAAAGGCAGAAAAGTACGAAAGCAAAAGATGAACGGTTTTTCCTAAGTTATATTTTTAAATTTTGGGCTTCGGTGAAGAAGGCGTTCATCGTCAGGTGCGTCGACGTGCTGTCCAGATCAGTGAGATAAAGGCCGAGGTTGGGGTGGTGGTTGTAGTTGACGTCGACATACGTGCTAGGTGTACTTAGGGGGGGGTACGGGGTGGTTGAAACTAAGAGCGGGGGTAGATAAGCACGTGTGGTGAGTCCAGTGCGCTGTCTTCCCGGTCAGTCCAGTGCGCAAAAAAGCCTGTTGAGCGGACGAGGTTAGTGTGGAGTTTCCTATTTCGCAGGATCAGGTCTGAGCTGATTGGAGACATACCCACAGTGCAGGGTTGCCCACTTCCCTCAAAGCCCGATATCTGTGGTATTTGGAGACCAGATCGACCTCACTAGATTTCTTTTCTTCCACTCATTTACTTCCTAGCAGGGAGGGGGGTTGAGTCTCAATGGGAACTTTCCATAGCCTCTTAGCCCAACCGTAGTTTTCCGCGAGTTTTCACATTTTTCGCAAATGCTGGGGGTGGTCTGTTTTCTATTGTCGGGACGAGGCTATGGTATAGGTGCCGATGACATCGGAGGTTTCGCTAACATGGGCTGGAATACTACATAGTGGGACTGGGCAAACACACGGGGTAGGACAGCGAATGTTGTAAAGCACGGGCCAGCATGTGCATCAGTCTTGCACGACTCCAAAGTATGCCTAAGACTACCAGAGGCCATTCCAGGACAAGTGGTGTAAAGGAGGCTAGTTATGCTGATGAGAGATGGCATGGTGCATTTGAGGGAAGACCGCAGCGGTTGGCTGTGGTAGATACAGAGGTGGGTAGTGAAAACAGGTCACGAGGCAGTTATTAGAAGGTTGGCTTCTGAGATGAGAGATCTTGGATTGTGATAATTAAGAAGAGGGAAATAAGGCTGGATATAAGACGCTGTTGCCTTGGTAGCCAAAATGAATGGAAAGAAGTAGAAAGATCAAGTTGGAGCAGTGGACGGTGGAACTTAGCGTCTTGGGATCCAGAGATATATTAATTAAATGCTGGAGGGATACATCAAAGTCGAAAGGCCTTGGGCCAGCTGGTAGCAGGAGAACACGGATGTAGTCTAGAGCTGGCAGAATTGGCTGGCACTGAACTATTTGTAGTTGTAAAAGGCAACAAAATGTATCTACTGCAGTGTAGATTATGTGTAGTATACTTTATTAGAAGACAGTCAACCTGCCGTTTTTCAGTGGGCGAGTGTTGAATTTTTGGGAATATTGTGCTATGATCCTAGTAACCAAACCCGTTTTACTTGGCCATCTCCTCGGTGACTCTGTGGCCGGTAACAAGTACAACATTAGGAAAAGTCTAGAAGTGATCCAACAAGCCCTTGAGCTGGGAGACAGAGAGACTCTCGTGGATGGTTATCGGGAGTTTATTCCATAATTCTGAGTATTTTATAAGGAAAAAGGTTTCATAGCGCTCGTTTTGATCTAAGAGTAGAGAGTTGCAGTGAGAGGTGGCATGGGGCATGTGCAGTGGAGAGAACGAGGCGAATAAATTCAGCATATGACAAGGCTATGCAGTGATATACCTTAAACAGAAAGAAGAAAATGGGCCTCGTATGACGCCACCATAGGAGGCCATGACTTAGAAGGGTGCATCAATACTTCTGACACAAACTCCAGGAGAATCCCGCTGATGGTTCAATAAACTGGCGCTGTGCGGACTTCGGAGAAACGCGATCGGATTTCTTCATGTTGGTGGAGATAATAATGCAGTATTCAGGAATGGAGCTGGCGTAAAACTTGTGTGTGAGCAGTTTTCAATCATTTAACCCGAAAGTTCTGGTGATGAGCCCAGTGGTTCCGCTCCTCCTGGCAGAATGGGGCGAAATACTTTCAGGAAATTCAACATACTCAGAGTTATGGAATAAACTCCCGATAACCATCCACGAGAGTCTCTCTGTCTCCCAGCTCAAGGGCTTGTTGGATCACTTCTAGACTTTTCCTAATGTTGTACTTGTTACCGGCCACAGAGTCACCGAGGAGATGGCCAAGTAAAACGGGTTTGGTTACTAGGATCATAGCACAATATTCCCAAAAATTCAACACTCGCCCACTGAAAAACGGCAGGTTGACTGTCTTCTAATAAAGTATACTACACATAATCTACACTGCAGTAGATACATTTTGTTGCCTTTTACAACTACAAATAGTTCAGTGCCAGCCAATTCTGCCAGCTCTAGACTACATCCGTGTTCTCCTGCTACCAGCTGGCCCAAGGCCTTTCGACTTTGATGTATCCCTCCAGCATTTAATTAATATATCTCTGGATCCCAAGACGCTAAGTTCCACCGTCCACTGCTCCAACTTGATCTTTCTACTTCTTTCCATTCATTTTGGCTACCAAGGCAACAGCGTCTTATATCCAGCCTTATTTCCCTCTTCTTAATTATCACAATCCAAGATCTCTCATCTCAGAAGCCAACCTTCTAATAACTGCCTCGTGACCTGTTTTCACTACCCACCTCTGTATCTACCACAGCCAACCGCTGCGGTCTTCCCTCAAATGCACCATGCCATCTCTCATCAGCATAACTAGCCTCCTTTACACCACTTGTCCTGGAATGGCCTCTGGTAGTCTTAGGCATACTTTGGAGTCGTGCAAGACTGATGCACATGCTGGCCCGTGCTTTACAACATTCGCTGTCCTACCCCGTGTGTTTGCCCAGTCCCACTATGTAGTATTCCAGCCCATGTTAGCGAAACCTCCGATGTCATCGGCACCTATACCATAGCCTCGTCCCGACAATAGAAAACAGACCACCCCCAGCATTTGCGAAAAATGTGAAAACTCGCGGAAAACTACGGTTGGGCTAAGAGGCTATGGAAAGTTCCCATTGAGACTCAACCCCCCTCCCTGCTAGGAAGTAAATGAGTGGAAGAAAAGAAATCCAGTGAGGTCGATCTGGTCTCCAAATACCACAGATATCGGGCTTTGAGGGAAGTGGGCAACCCTGCACTGTGGGTATGTCTCCAATCAGCTCAGACCTGATCCTGCGAAATAGGAAACTCCACACTAACCTCGTCCGCTCAACAGGCTTTTTTACGCACTGGACTGACCGGGAAGACAGCGCACTGGACTCACCACATGTGCTTATCTACCACCGCTCTTAGTTTCAACCACCCCGTACCCCCCCCTAAGTACACCTAGCACGTATGTCGACGTCAACTACAACCACCACCCCAACCTCGGCCTTTATCTCACTGATCTGGACAGCACGTCGACGCACCTGACGATGAACGCCTTCTTCACCGAAGCCCAAAATTTAAAAATATAACTTAGGAAAAACCGTTCATCTTTTGCTTTCGTACTTTTCTGCCTTTCCTCCTCCTTGTAAAAAAGTGGCTTTCTCCACCTTCTGGTTCCCAAATCACGCTTAAGTACACAACCCTATATAACATAAACCAAAGCCCGATACCAACCAGTAACATTAGACCTGTAAATAACCCATGGCTGCACGTGTCATACATACCTCAAGCCACTCATACAAACCGCTTTTTGTGTTGCCAGTACGTCCCAGTTTCCTCCTGGCCGCTACATCACTACCATAGCCTCGACTTCTAGCCCACCGGCCTGAATAGCATGTCAACGCATCGAACGACAAGAGCCCGCCTCATTAGAGCCCATAAAAAATGGACTTAGGGAAAACCGTTCATATTTTCCCCTCATACCTAACTGTCTATCCTCATTTCAGTGAAGAGGCGACGTTTTACACGATAACAGTGACAATATTAGTAATAAATGTGTATTTTTGATGCGCCCGAAGCATGCTAGAGTGCACGACCAGATGATTCAAGTGATATCAAAATCAGAATTTACAAAAGGATACAATATGTGTGCGTGTAGTATTGAAGTGAGTGTTAAAGTGGACTAAAACTGTGATAACGCCCGGCAAATTTGAAGGCCAAGGTCAAATAATCGAATCGGTCGGCGGTGTTTGGAGTCGGTTAGGAAGGGAGGAGTGCATGCAAAAATAGTACCGGAAATAATCACAACACTACAAATTCCAGCTGAATCAAGGAAAACTATCAAAAATTGAAGAGGAAGTAAGATAAAAGAAGAGTTCATCAAGAGGAACTAAATGATTCCTTTGCACGTAGCAGGGTGTGAAAATAGCTGGATAGAAAAGTCGATGGTATACGAGAATGGATCTTCAGATATCAAGTGCCATGAAGCAACAGCCAGTGTGGTGGTAGGATTTGATGGTGAGATGCCGACGTGGTCAATCACAAAGAAAGAGACCAAAAAATCCGATAGATAGAGGGAGGGGTTTGAAGAGCGGTGTTGGAAGAAATAACCAGCGGTGAGCCGGTAAGCGTTCAGCGGTTTATTTTCATTGATGTAGGTATGTCAGGAAGCAACGTCAATAATATGGAGTTATGGAAGCAGATCCATGTGAAGTGCGTTGTACATCGATTGCAGGGGCGAATAGCGAGCAGAAGTGATCATGGAGTAGAGGGTAGGTAGGTGATCTGATGACCGTTTTGATAGACGGGTCACGCGGCAACGGTAGGGCGGCAGGCACTGGACCAATGGGTCTGGTAAGAGAAACAAGAACGGGACATCGAACTCAGAGTAAAACGAACAGTCAGCGGGGAAGAAATTGGAAATTTAATTTGAACGCCAGGATGTCGTATGGCTCAGTGGCGGGCAAGGTCGGCCTCGTTGTTGAGATACGTATTCACGTCCTGCAGGAATGGTAGTAAAATGCCCAGGAATTCAGATATGATTAGCAAGGTCACAAGGTAGAGTATGCTCACAAAAAACTATTGAAAAAGTGCACATATGAAAAATTGGAAACCTTGGTGGCATGGGGCCGGCGGAGGCAATCACAAGAACAGTGTAAAGCAGACCGGAATGAGAGTGGGTGTGATGATGATAGAAACAGCCAGAGGAGAGCAGGTAAGCATCGGGCAGATTAGCCAAGCTAATGCAGGTACGTTACGAAGTAACAACAAGGAGGTGGAATGATGGTTGTGAACAGACGTGAAGCGTGATTGCCGAGGCGGGTAGCGTGCAGAAGTGAAGACGGAGTGGGGGGTGGATAACTGTCCGTGTGGCCGTTGCAAATAATGGGGAATACGACAATGGTAAAGAGAACTATGGAACCAGTGGTTTCAACGGGAAATCGGGATCGGAGCATGGGATTTGAAGTAAAATAGGAACAGTCGGCTGACAGGGCAGTTGAAATTGGAGGTTTCATACCGGTGAATTCAGTTGTATAGCAAACGAGCAAGGACTCCGGGGGATTAGGTGACAACCGAGTGTTGTTGATGGGAAGGACAGAGGATTGCAAGTGATGGGACGCGAGCTGTTTCCGTGGGTTGTGTGGTCGAGAGATGGCAATGTGAATATAGAAGATAAATCAATATGGGGTGCGGAAAGGTACAGCGATTGCAAATATGTATAGTTCGCCGAGAAGCCGATGGAATGGATGAATGGTAGGTTCTCATTTTCAATTACCGTTGCAATAGGTGTGTCCTGTCGTAATGACGTGTTACTGAAGCTGCGTGACACGTTACTGAGGGGTTTGGTTTTACCAACGGAGAAAACAGTTGCTATTCACTTACGGTATTGGATATTTATATCGTGTCAAGATAAATGGTTCCCAGAAATCGGTCCAACGTCGTTTCATTTTGAGAGAGGGAATGCGAAATTTTTGAAAAATGGCTGATTCAGGACAGATAAGCATTCTACTGGTGGATAATGATTTATCGGCACGAATGTGGTAATTGAGCAATGAACCGATTCTGCATCCGTTGAAAACGATTTCGTCGATGAATAGGACGAAAAGGTGATGGTACTGTAGGTGTACTGTAAGTGTACAACTTGTTGACCATTTTTATAGGTACCTTGAGGTATGATTCCGCCAAAGCTGCATGATAAATATATCTGAGACGTATAAATTTGAAAGGGCCAAGCGGCACACCGAGATCGGATACATAAATCGATTTGCACTGTGAAAGCGAGCGTTTCAACTGACGGAGACGACAAATGGTTGCTAATCACAGGCATGACCTCCAGAGAATTACGAAATATATTTCTGCGAAGTTCAACGTCTGCCAAATTTCGGTGAGGAATTGAACAATGACGGTGAAAATGCCAGCAAGTGAATTGTAACCGAGAGCTTTGGCATGGCAAATGGGCAAGTTTACGGAAGTGACGAGAGAGTCAACATACGTGGGTTGCACATAATGTAGGTGGAGAGGTGCCTGCCAAACTCGATGGTTATTTTATAGGCGATTATGTGTTGCCAAGGGGAGGGGGGTTTATGGTTGGGAATGAACGCTACGCGCTATTAAGCTCGTAACTGAGGTGATAAATTTGCCGGTCTTGAATGAATAAGTTGCAACCTCAGTATTGAGAGCGGGGTCGGCGGAAGAACAGTCGTTATAGATGACAGAGTGGATGACATTTTTGAGGCAGCAGTACGAGCTTGACGATGAGGTTCCGTAATCCACGAGCGATGCTTGTGGGTAGGACTGAAGGTGCGCTTGGCGCCTTACCTGAAAGCCGTTTTTGACGACAGGAGGTGCGATCCACCAATCTAGTCGTGCAGAACGTCTGCACGCCCGATGTGCGCCTACCAATGCAGTGGATCTGACCTCGTCCCGCACCTTTGGGGTAAGGATGAATTGCAGCTGTGCGTACAGCAGAGTAGTCGGAGTTCCGGTAGCTGGGTTGCGGGAGTTTCAAAGATCAAAGTCATTGGAACAGCAATCGAATGAGGTGCGAGCATTACTCCGTGCCTTTGGTCCAGTTTTTATATCCGGTACGAAGATGTGCCACTTTAATGCTCGTGGGAGAGGTTGGGCAAAAAATACTTGGTCGGTAGATCCTGAAATAAAAGTAGAAAAGGTCTGCACTCTGGCATTTGTGCCAGCTGTTGATTTGGGGAGAGATATAACAACAGTGCGTGGTAGAACCTGGGTGGAGTATAGAATGAGCAGGAGGAGAACTGGTCAATTTAACGATAAAGGCCAGGTCTTAGGATCTAGTATCAGACTAACCTGAGCCCTAGCGTTAACTAGTACTGAGTCTAAAAATCGGAAATGGGCAAATCCGAGTGTGAACAGGTATGCTGAACCAGGCCCCTACCACCTACGTAGCCAGCCAGACTGCGGCCGAATGATTCCCTAGGGATTATTTCGTTTACGCAGTCTACCTCCGATGATTTGAGGTCCTCTACTGTCAGGGCCTTACCCCAAAGCCTGTGAAAGTCAATAGGTATTGCGCTTGCTGCTCGTCTTTCTGTGTTAGAGTTTGCTGACTCCGACACAAAAGAACTGTTCTCAGTTCTACTCGGTAAGCCACAGGGGCAACCGAAGTGGCTGTATAAGGAGCAGACGGAGCTTAGCGTCCTCTCGCTGGTGGCAGTGTGCTCGCATGAGAGACAAAACCCCTCCTCCCGCCGTGCATGCAGCATTTCTGCGCGGCCGAGTAAGAGTTGGGAGGCAACTGATGCCTGTTATCCCCCAAGAGTTGAAGTCAGGCCTCAGTGCCTCCAATGCACCTATTCCTAGCGTGTGGGCTTCAAGTTCCGACCACTTGCTACCCACACTTGCTGCTTTCGTATACGCAACTACCAGCCGAATTGTCCCCTGCTAATTGCTCGGACTCCCAGGGTACCCCAACCGCTCCGAACTCAAGTCCGAGTGACCTCGCCGTTTCTGAACGCGCTTCAGTAGACCTTTTGCTTCCGTCCACGGGAGCACTGGCCACTGCAACAAGTGAGGGTCGTGCACTCGACAAGGCTGGGTTATATGCGTTCCATATTTGTTTTCTCGTTGCGGCTTCAAATTGCGCCTAAACTTCTCCTGAACAAGAGAGTGTCAGCAATTGCGTCTGATTTGCATGGACCGAGGATGAGTGGGGAATATCTGCCATAAAGCCCGTGGGGGCACCCGGTGGGTCCGTCGATACTTCTCCAGCTCAAGCAGAGGAATCGCTGCGTCAAACTGTGGTTGCACTCTTTGTGCCACACCTGATCTCGTATGCAGCCGATAAAATACTGCGGCAGTATCAGGGATGACCGAAATCCTCAGCAACCTGCCCAGGCCATTCATCCTGACTCCTTCTAGGGACCCTTCCATTTGCCACCCCGGGGGATGCTTCGTATGGCAACTTGGTCAGGTATACACGCTGTCTTAGGGGGGTTAACCACTTGAGACCTCACTGCTCGGTCCCTTTATTTCCATCTCTAACAACTGGTTCCGGGATGTCTCCAACCTCCACATCTCTCTCCTTTCCGAGAGCGGCTTCACTGTCAGCCGGAGTTTGCTCAACTACTGGGAGAAGGTTTTCTCTTTCGTTAGTTCCGAGACTCCGGTACTCAAGCTAGTGAGTTTGTCTCTTATAGGGATGTCCACACGGGCGCTGCTAGGTGGCACAAAGGTTTCGGCCTTCCTTTTTGCGGCTTTCCGCCTCTTACTTCTGGAGCCTACCTTGGGTTTTGGTGTTACGCTTAGAGGCACAGTGAAGTAGACCATCAACTCTCTCTCCTTCAGCATTTCTCCCTGGACTAAAAACGGCTGACTTCAACTCTTGACAGAATTTTTCGTTTTTAAGCTTCATCTGGCCCCCACTTTGACGGCGAAAGTCTAATCCGGCGACAGTAGTAGAGGCCTCCGTGTTTAGGCTCAGCAACTCTCCCTCTAAACTTCTGTTAGTGAATGGTGTAACGGAAACTCCTGATTAGTAAATGAGCCATACTCCGTCGACCTTTGAAATGAGGCCCCACTGTCGATGCTCCCGTATGAATACACCCAGCTAATTATATATCACCTTCGTTTATTATCATCACCCAAAGCAGGAACCACTCCTAGGCCGCAAACCTTCATTTATTCTAGGCCTTTGGCACTCCCCTGTCGCACATTGGACCGCTTGACTAAATCCTAAAACCAAAGCTTCGGGTTGACCCATCCTGGTTTGATTCCAACATGCATTCTATCCTACCGAATACTACCCTTCGCAGTCAACCATGGTGGAGCTAGGTTGGCGCTTCCTCCCAAGGTGCTCTCGCAGTCCATTTTCACACCAAACACCTAGCATGCTTGCGTATCTTCTGTTGGACAGAATCGAACTTAATACCTTATTTGGAACACAGCTGTTCAAATCCTGATCACATCAGCGATCTATGATGCAGTACGCTTCGCAAGGTGCCATCAACTTACCGTCGTTCCGGATGAGTTCCCACACTGAGTGATTCAACAACCACCCTTCACCGCATTTACCAACACGTATGATTGTCCCACCTAACCTTGGTTTCCTGGCCACATGAATAGAAAGGAAAACGTCATAATATCTGGCCACGTCACGGAACTTTATTGCGCAAATTTCTCCGTATTTTTCCTCCTCTTCTTTGCATGATTATTGGAAGTTGCCTCCTCGCAGCTGCAGCTACATGTTTATCTATTCAGTCACAAATCATGCGGTTTTAAATGTCCCTCAATTCCATGGATGCAATATTATTCCTCCATAATGAGCTTTCTGTTATTCCTGGTTCTCCTTTCAGGTTGAGGTATTGTTCTATACATTTAGGTAATCGATCTTCTGACATCGCTGAATATTTGGTACAATGATCTGGAGAAATCAGCTTCAAAATATCGTTTGTCTCAACCCCGTGTGTACTGAGCAGTATGCTTTCCACCATGAAGTTTCCCTCATCAAACTGTTGAACCTTTATTATCGCACATACCCGGGAAGAAACTGGTTCTTATTTACTGCACAAACCGCCATCATCTTATTTCATTTAAGTGCCGTTCGGTTTCACCATATGGATGCTAAATTTGTGACCCCTCATTTGAAGGTTTGTGAATGACCTGCTTTATCTATAAACGTCGTATAATTTGACCGTGCTTCCAAGTATCCTTTTCGACCACAAAAAAGAGGTGAATGTATTGTTAGGTATCTTCCTTGTGAACTTTACCCCGGGTGAAGGCGGGTTTCTCAGGTGGAGTGGCGGTTCTATACAAATCGGCTAATAAGCTCGCTTGCTCGAGCTTCACAAGTGGGAGTTCCGTGCGATTTGGACAGATCAGATTTGACCCACCATATTGGCAGTAAATCCCATGTAGGTTACCCTGCAAGCCCTCACACAACATGGAACCAAAAGTTGCAAGGGTCACGCTTGATCTCTACTCCTGACGCACTGTTTACAAAATTTTGGGTTCCTGCAGTGATGGTCTGTGGGAGTATTTTTCGTCTACTTGCCTCTACTTCAACTGGTTCTGGTTATCACATATAGAAGCAAGGGTGGAAAGAGGGTCCAGATAGTAAAGGTATCGAGGTAAAAGGAAGGAGCCTCGTGTAATTTTGTCCCGGCAGGTTGACGGTGTGCCTGTAAGCCACAGAAGATTTCTCTGACCTGGAACTTCTACTCGTCACTGCGGGACACAAAGCTCCAGATCTACATGAGTTCAAATTTTTGTTCCAGAAAAACGATTTCCGTATTTTCTATCTCTCGTTTCCTGGAAAAAGGGTTTGTTCTGCTCTGAAATTTTTGCTTCTTCCTTCGAATAATTCGGAAGCTCGGCACTGGTATCCAGCTGATCATTACTACCGAAGCCGCTGTTTTCCCCCTACCTTAGTTTGCCATGAGGGATCACGTTGAGATAAAGCAAATTTCAGTCCGGCTTGTTTTGTTGCAAGTTTGTAGCCCCCTGAATTGCTTTTCGAGACAAGAGCTGGTTCCTGCCTCCCCAAATACAGGCAATGGTAGCTCCTTGAGTGCATATTTCGTCAGAAGTGCTTTTGGATTTTCCAGCTAAAAATATTTTTTATTGAAAATCTGGCGGAGTTTGAACTGACCGCTAAGTCTGAATGTCAAAGTCGTTGCCACAGCGCGAGAAGTTCTGAAGTAGTTGAGGAGGGCGAGACTTAAAAACAAACGTTCCAGATTGTTCCACATATCTACCCTACTGCCTCATCAAGCCAGAATGATAGAATCAGCAGGGGGAAAAGCAACCACTTTTGCTAATGGGAGTAGTTGTGAGTCTTTGGGTCTTGAAGTATTAAAAGGGTACTAGGTTGGATCCCAAATATTCACTAATCCTGTGATTATCTCGTTTTTCGGATATTACATGGTAACCGGAGTATACTTCACCTGATCATGGGGCAGTGGGAAGAAGGAGGGTTCAGAGTACAAATAATAACAATATTTTGCATCTGGTATTGCCGTCAAGCCGAAAGTTGGAACACTGGAGGGTGGAGGATGATTCAGACTTGATAAGTTCCGCTCAGCTTGCGTGGAGCAAAAGATCCCTTCTTGAAACATCTATCGAAAATCAAAAGAAAGATTTTGAACAGGGTGCCGCTCGCCACCACCGCACAGGGCTGGTTCAAGGCTGAAGCCGAAATATTCTCTTATGTCTTATTTATCGAATTACCCGAATTTTGCCGATGGTCTAAGAGAAAGACCACCCGACAAAGGGACAACACGACAGTGGAAAAGGGTTCAGGATACAAATAAGAGCTTTACGTTGAATCTAATCTTGCCTGTGAGATGATGGACCAGTGAAAACCTGAAACTGAGCAATTTTTGAGCTTTCCCTTAGCTTTTGAAGTGGAAAAGATAGTCTTGGAAAATCTACCGGAAATCTCATGACATTTTTTGCCGCTCTTTCGTCCGGCCTTGCCTGTGCCCGACTCGGGTCAGACCTCGGGCCTTGCAGATCGAACCAGAAAACTTCCAGTTTCTTGCACAGCAAGCCCCCGGGGTTCTCGCTGTGCGGCGATTCGCAAGTATTCCGTACAACTGTTTGATACCGCATCGGCAAAGGAAAGAAAAGAGAGCAGACTCGCACTCCAGAACAGCACCTTTATTCAACTTAAAGGCTCCCTAAAAAGCGGGGTTAGGAGCCTTAACCCGTTGCCAACCTTGAGAGAGATGCCTCGAGTGGTAACGTGATGAAAATAGGTGCAGGACAGTGATGATTATGTGAAAGGCCGTGTAAACTCCAGATGCGGTAGAAGGCTCTAAACTAGACTGCTGTGTGCAGAAGTGATTTGTGGTTGAGAAACCGGGTATGGAATAATAAATTACTTCGTATTTGTCAGCCACTGTCGGGTAAAATTTCTACCTGGTAGGCAATTGGCTTATTTTCGAAAGCAGCTTGCGAGCTTGCTGTCAGCGGTTGCGGAGATGGTTTATTCCACTTGCTGGTGATCCAACGGGGGAATTCAACTCCAGCGGGTTGGTTTTTATACGTTTACCAAGTTAGGCTTGTGAACCCCAAGGGTATGGTTATTACTGCCACAGCGGTTAACGCACTGTAGACTTCTAATAAAATGTTAACCTTTTCCTAATGGAGGTCCATGGTTTGTATTCCTGATCTTCGTCTCTTTATTTTTCAGTTCTGTTTATCTTGACAAACTAACTAACACCCCTTGTAAATTGCTTTCGTTTACTTTTCGGTAGCGGTCGGTTGAGCCACTACGCCCTTCGTGACTGCACCGTACAGGGCCTGCCTAGGAAAAACCATGTCCAAGCTTGGCTGTGTGACCTTTTGCAAGGTTATATTATTGCGCATTTCAGACCCTTTACAACACATGAGCCCTAAAAGCCCAGTGTTCCATTTGGCCCTGTTATGGGTTGGTGTTCGTATACTGACGACTGAAAGATCATGCATCATCCACTTTGGAGCCACAAAGCTGTTCGGCTGAACAACAAGCATGAAGGCAGTCTCTTTTAGGCAGCTATAGCGATGATCTCTGGTCAGAATAGGCATGTCGGTGACAGTTACTCCGTGGCAGAGCTTGCAATTTCCTGTCTGGTCTCACATGAGCCGCCAAAGGTCAAGTGAGTACAAATCAGGAATGGGTGGCCTGTTTCAAAAAGACTCATTACAAACTACAACCGCCCATGGAAACTCTTTCAATTGGCTCCACTGTCTTCCGGTCTTTCACTAGGCTAGACGCCTAAGCCTTCCCACAATATTCCTTGTAAGGTTTTACTAGTTTCTGGAAAATTCCGCGCAATGCGCAGTTATTTCACACTAATTTCGAAGCAAAAACAAGACTGATTTGCAAATTTCACAACATTGGATTATGAAGCCGACAAATTTATAGAAGTATACGCACCTCAAGTATGTGATCAAACAGAATCAAAAATAAAAGCCAAGTTCACGGCTTAAGGAAACGATCACTTGAGTCACACAGGTCCAAACGAGACATGAAGAAACCGCGCACTGGGCGTGGGTAAGTCAGTATCATCACCGTATAGCTTTGAACAGAGGGGCTGGCACAACTGCCCACTACTTTTCTCATCATCTTGCACGTTGAACTAGAAGGCATGAACATACAAGGTGGGAGGGAATAGACTCACTTGACAGGACAAAGGACAGAATGCCCCAACAACCAAAAGTAATGAAGGTATATTTCTAGACTGTGGTAGGAATACACAGTACAATTGGATAAAAGCATTCTCATCAATCATTCTGATTCGACAGAAAGTGACAACACGATCACCACTGTTCGCGGTTCGCTGCCATATCCTTCAGTGTCTCCAGCCAACTGGTAGACGGGTCTTTTGGACCCCAACCACGAAGACGTGAAGCACCTACTTTCCTATGTTTGTTGTACATATTCTCATTCCTCGCTGCCACGTCATCTGTTGACCTCCACGTGGTTTCTTCCACTCCCTAGGAGGGGCGGAGAATAGGACACGGCACGGTAAACGTGTGTTTGCCATATGTAACACGTGTCCCAACCAACGAAGTCTACTAAGTTGGATACGATGTGACAGAACGTTCTCGGAATTATTACCCAATACTCGATTTATGACCTCATCATTACTCACACGGCTATTCCACCCAATCATAGCGATATTACGTAAACATCGGTGGTCGAAAACCTCGAGACGACGAGTATCTTCAGCACGCAGACTCCAAGTTTCGCAACCATACAACAAAACTGAACGCACTGCGGCACAGTATACACGACCTTTCAACTTCAGTGAAATATCAGATCGACGCCACAAGTGCTTCAGTCCAGCGTACGCCACTCGAGCCTTGGATATCCGCGTGCTCATCTCTACTACTGTGCTCCCATCGGTCGTCACGCTGTTGCCAAGGTAGGTGAAGTGGTCGACAAATGACAGCACCTTCCCATCGAGCACCATGCTCGGAATCGTTGACGTCCAGTTTTGTAACATCACTTTACACTTTCAAGGTGCAAAGCGCATGCCGAATGGAGCTACAGCTCTTGCGAGATTATCTAGTGCACGCTGAGCATGTTCCGCGCATTCGAACAAGCAGACAACGTCGTCTGCGTAATCTAGGTCACACAGCTTCCCACTATTTCCTAGTTCGACGCCTACATCCTGAAGATTTTGCAACCCACTCCTTTATTTTGTCCACGACGAAGTTGAACAGGAATGGAGACGAAGGGGATCCCTGTCGAACACCACTGGTCGTTTCGAACTGACCGAATAGTTCCCCGTAAACCCTAACGCGGCCAGAAGTATGAGAATACAATGATCTCAGTAGGTTTACGAACTTCTGGGGCATACCTTTTCGATAAAGAGCACTGAAATGTGCTGCTCGATCAACCAAATCGAAGGCGCCTTTCAAGTCTAAGAAAATAAGTATAGTCAATTGATGATGTGTGTGATGCGTTTGAAGTATTCGGCGAAGAGTAGGAATCTGGTCGATGCATCCTCGACCTGGGCAGAATCCAGCTTGCTGTTAGCGGGCCTTCCTCTCTTGAGCTGGTGTAAGATAGTGCATCAGAATCGAGGATAATATGTGGGTGACTATCAGAATTAAGCTGATCCCCCGACGGTTAGTAAAGTCTTAGGCATCCCTTTCTTGAAGATGGGAACAATGAACGACTCACTCCATATTAACCGAATACGATCCTCGTTCTCAATTTCATACGGCAAAGCGGTGAGTGATTTTATCAAAGCATCTTCACCTGATTTGAAAAGAACTGGGGGAAGTTCGTCGGGACTTGCAGCTTACCTAAGCTTTAGTAATCGAATGCATGACTCTACCTCTACTTTCGATGAAGGCTCAAATTATACCACCCAAGGAGTCACAAACGCTGACATAGGAGTAACTCTAATAGAATGCGGCCAGACAAAATGTTCCTTGAATTATTCGGCCCAACTTTCAAGCCTTTGCTGTTTGCCATCGATGGGTTCTCCATTTCTATCGTAAACATTTCACTGAACTGGATGCGCCGTCCACCGGTATCACGAATAGGTATGAACAGTCTTTGACTGTTACCTGAATCGGACTAGTGTGGAGAGTTCATCACAGAAATCATATTTCCGCGCATCTTATTTGCAGTCCGTTGAGGTGTACGCCGAGATCACAAATAAATTGCGCTCAACACAACTATCTCTTGAAACTCATACTGGTCCCTGGAGCCTCACAGCGCATAAAAGACTGTTAATCGGGAGCCAGCCTAAAAGGGCAGCCTCAGCCTTCTTAGTCACGACTACTCCTACACCAAGTTGACCCATAGCTCGAGCTACCTCATCCCCTGAAGTGCGCAGAAAATACCTCGATGAGATACCAGGAGCAGTTAGTTGAATTACACTGCTCCGATCCTGTATGCTCGTTTCATTGAAGCGGCAAACATCAATCTTCAGTGGATCTATTATGGGCGCTAGGCACGCCTGCTGACCGGCCTGCATGAGCGTATGCAGGTTGAAGGAGCCGAGATTCAGAGGCTGACGAGGCTTGAGAAAATGTGAGTTACCAGACAGAGGATTATTCCCGACACTATTTGACAGTAAATCGTTGCGAGTATCGTCCGTGTTGCTAGTAGGAGCATTATGGGTGGATAGATGGGGCAAAGAGGGATGGTTAGGGACAGAAGACAAAGGTTGAATAACAGAGAGGGAACTCTGAGCAGTAGCACACTTATCACTACCCACCCCGCTCGAGGCAATGGGCAGCGCGGTCCTGATTATTCTGAGCGACGACCAAAGCAGTAAATGACATTTTCTGCACAAATAAATGCGTGGTTAGAAACATGAAGAACGTTTATAATCCAGCATTTTCACGAATCAATGACTTCACGGTGCTCTTGGGGGATTTTCCACATATGGCCTTAATTTTGGTTTCTACTATATGGGCAAAGTTACTAAGATTTCTCGGGACATCGCCGCCTTTCTAAGGTTGAAATGTGCCCCGTTAACTTTAGACACCACAGGGGTAACCTGTTGTGTGAGCTTGAAGTTTAATTTGAAGAGAACCATCGAGTCCCTCAGAAAACCAGCTGGCTCAGTTCATACTTGAATGGGTGATCCTGTGCATCTCCCTTCAGAGTTCTCCATACCTGAGAGCAAGCACTCGCATTTTCTGCCGGGTTTATCATTCAGATTTTTTAACATGTAACGGCCACGGGCAGTCGAGCCTCAACAATTTCTCCGGCCGTATGCGCACAAGTTACGCACCCGCCACCGCGTAGCATATTTCGCAGCTTCCCCGACAGCAATAAGAGAGTAATGTGGAATCATCGAGCGTCATTTTCGACAGAAGTTATGGAACGCGAGCTTTTACTGTATAATTATGCCAGAGATGGAATTATCTATTACAGCACTTTTCAGACGAGCAATTGTGCTATGTTTCACCCTTTCGGTGAACAAGCTCAGAGCTGAATATCAGAAATGGTCCCGTTCCACTTACGAACTAAGACCATGTTGAAGGACCGGACAGTCGAGAGATCTATCACCCTAACGGTTGGCCTAACAGAATTGTTCACTACCCTCTTCCTAAAGAAAAACCACCGAGCCGTCAACCTAGCTCAAGCTTTCATCAGCTTCTTTCAGGTCCCCTTTCCCGGGAATCCAAGGCCATTTTGAAAAGACTGTCCGAAATAAGACGAGAAAAGCCTGTCAACCCCTTAGAAGTTCCTATAAGATCTCCTCAAAGTCTCCTTTTCGAAGGGAGAGAATGGATATCACAAAGTCTATGATCATGCGTCTTACCCCTTGGCCCTTCAACCACTCGTGTAACAAGACTTTCAGCTTTCCCGAAGTAGGCGGTTTCCTTTTTCAGAAGGGTGACCGAGCGTGTCGGCTACAGTTCGAGTGAGACCGTACCAAAGACATTTGGATTGGAACATATATTTATGCCTTCCGACACGACAACGATGATCGCAGTCTGAAGAGTTCAACATGAACTTTATGTGCGGCGGCATTGCACTGTTCTGACCATTTAAAGTCATTGTTTGCGATAACCTTGAGGTCTTCAACCTTAATAATAATGACTTCTGTGGTGAACGGCCCCGATCACGGACGACAGTTAGGCTTTCTGTTAACCTTGACGACCAATGGTATTTTCCAGTTTTCAGTGGTGTGTCCCACTTGTGCGCCCAGCCAGGGCCGCTTTTATTTCACACAGATCCTGGGACTTACACTTTGGCAGCAAAAATGAAACTAGGCGATTCAAGGGCGGATGCCAGGTCTCCAACAGACAAAAGGAACGGCATCAGGTCCAAGACGGGTCCTTGAGATATGCAGCTGACAACTTCCACTAAACCGTAGCGCCCGCCTCGTTAGGAGCTGAGCCTTGCTAAAGTCAAAGTAAGACTTCGAACTGTTTACCTTTATCCGGCAGTTCAGTTATTTGATGTAAGAAGCGCGCGAGATTTGGCCAGACGAAACATTTTCTATGAATCAGTAGATGTTCACAAATTCGAATGCAGATGATCTCAAGAATTTTAGGTTGAGTGCTAGTTAGGCTTAGCGGGCTATGGTTGTTCATACCCGACTAAGGCATTCTTGATATTTTGCCGGGGCTGTCGCTTTACCCAACTCTGAGGCTCTCGGCCCTGTTATTGAATGGGCCCATCCATCTTACAAACCGATGGAGCAGTGATATCCAACAAAGGCTCGAAGATAGCTAGGCGGATTCATTCCGGACCCACAGACCTGTGGACAATAAGTCCTGTAGATACAAAAGCATTATTCCCTCTGAGAAGTTCAGTTCACTTAAAGCCTCCGGGGCTAGTGACGGGGTAAAATTGACTAGCACCCAGCAGTCCAATCTGTGTACACAACCAAATTCTCCACCCCGGGGAGTTTGCTTTGCTGTTGTCATCAGTGGCAACGCCGTGGTTCTTGGCGGAGAGTGTACCTAGCCCCTCTTCGGTTGGGCCTTTTAACAGTGTGTAAATATATACCGCGAGCTTTTGTTGCATTCACCAAATTAGAGTCACATTATTGCTTGAAAGTTCGTGGATGGTCTGCGTTTGTATTTTTGTGCCTGGCACAGAGATTCCAGCCAAGAAGACCGCCGGAAGCCTTGTGAATTTGAAGCTACGGTTTTCACATTGGATAGCCTTGGCTCTGTCGGCCTTCCACCACATTGGTGTACTCTCCTCACTCCTTCGTCTCCCTGGTGCAAACTAGTTTCTGAAGGCAAAATCGATTGTGAGAGGCTGTTGAAGTCAAATCTAATCATAGTACAGGAACGGCTGCCAAATCCAAAGGTACACAAGTTTTTACCTGAATGCCCTGAATCTTGCCGCGCCTAGACTTTCTGAGATACCTTTAATTCTGCCTGTGGTTGGGACTTGTAGACACATATCAGGGTCACCGTCGTGAGGAACAGCAAGAGAAACATTTCAATAGGGTAAAGTCTAGGCAAGCGGCAGGTTAACTTGACACGTAAAAGTCTAGTCAACCAGGAGTCAGCTCTCTTGTAAAGGAAGAACCGTGGATACAGCAAGGTGCGTCAAGGAGATGTGAGGGAGAAATTAAAAAGAGGAAGAGTAATGGAAAAAGGGTCAGAACGGAATTTGTGAGAACACACTTCCACTCTAAGTCCAACTTTCTAAACAGGGTAACAGTACCTGCTGCTACTTTTGCGGAAGATGAAGCACAGTAGCGACACGTACGTGAAAAAGCTCATTGAATTCAATCAATTCTATCGGAACTGACTATTTCCTCTTCATGCCTATTATTTAACAGTGATAATGATAACGGTATATCCCCCTATTTCGGCCGAAATGCACTTATGGGCGCATGAATAGTGTGAACGGTTTTATTCACTGAGGTAGAAGATTACAGATCTTAGGGGAAGTAGTCCGCCACTTTGGCATACAAGATAGTAAAGCTGGGCGGAGCCGAGGTGAACCATATTGACAGGGTTTTCCACCGTAAATACGAGTCCGTACCAATTTCATCAAAAGCAATGGTAAACAATCTGCAGGACATGGAATTTTTGGAACGAACATCGTCTTAGGAAGCGTCTGACACGTAGCATGGAGAGATGATGCAGAAGTGATGGAGGAAGCATTTTCAGGTTAGCTGAACGAAGTCATTTGGTAAGCTAGAGAACATTTATGGCAGTGGAAAGAACAAAGGTACCGTGATAAAAGCGGGATAATCGCAAGGAATTATCTGCATCACCCAGTGATACAGATCTACAGGTGTTGGAAGAGGGATTTATTTCGATATATGAAAAATGAATTGCTAAGCGAAATACCTTCAGAAAGGAAGGGAACACTGAAATGGAGAAAACGGTGATGTTCGCCTGGACTATGCGTCAACACTTTGTGAAAGTGTTAAATATACTATTTTATCGAGTCTCCTGGGGCTTTTCTGCTTCGAAACTGGGCATTACTTATGGGAATGGCTCACAGTATTTTGAGTTCGCATGTCTGCTTTGTCGAGACGCTCTGTGGGAGAGGGCATCACCCGCCTGTTGTTGGGGGTAGGTTCAGTTGCATGGTTGTTGATCACCCGAATTCCGCAAGGTAAGGTTCTGGCAAGGTATATTACGCCAGCGGGTGACTGACATAGGTAATGCATATCATCTTTTGAGCAAAGTGCTCCGTCGGCCGTCGGAAATAGATGAAAAGAGAGAGCAGTGATCTAGAAGAATTTCCAGCTGGGGATCAGGATGAACATTTTGACGATCGATTGGCTTCGGTGGGGAATGACGACAGGAATGAAAGGACCTGGTCGACATGAGTAAGCGGAAAGCTCAGTGGTCACCACCTCACTTAGGCGAAAACAGAGAAAGGAGCTGCATAACTGGCGAACATAAAGTGCAGCCGTGGGGTATTTACTGGTCCAAAGCTACGAGCTGGTGTCGGGTTTTAGTTCGCAGAAGGTTGCTAATCATTTTGGTTGTAATCTCAGGAGTGGAGTGGGTACCAGGAAGTATAAAACATCACCATTTTACTGAAGTGAGAATAGATGGAGGAAGGGTTTTCCCTACGTCCATTTTTTGTGAGCTTCAATGGGGCATATGCCTGTTGTCTGATGCGTCGACATGATATTCAAGCCAGTGGGTTAAAAGTCGAGGCTATGGTAGTGAATGTGGCGGCCAGGACGAAACTGGGATGTGCTTGGAACCCAATTTCACCCCTGGGCTTGCTGTGCTACACCGCGCCATTGGGCTTGCAGTTATTGGTACAGTTTCCACCAAGGTACCTAGAGAAGTACCTTACAGACAACTTCTCAAGATATGCCCAGAACTAAAGATAAATCAGGTTTTTTTAACAGTAAAACCTGAGGTTAGTAACAGACTTAAAAATCCACTTCTATCAAAATTCCTTGAAATATCATACCTCAACCGTCTACCATTAGCCTCATCCACCGATTGGCAAACCTAGAGGCACTAAAAGCCCTTGACTTTCTACCTTCTCGGCACCTTGTTCCGTATCTCTGGTCGATGTATGCAGCGGAGCCAATATTAAATACAGTGCGCTTCAGCAAAAAATTTTGGCTTTAGAGGGACAATTACGACTCATGGACAATGCAGTGACGATGCTGTTGCCACTCGCATACATTGTCGATCCCTCAAAACATCCGAACACTGAAAGTCTCCTATAGGCTGGTTGCTTCCCGGACCCACTTGAGTGTGAAGTCCACAGAAGGATGAATATCCCAAAAATGCCATAGTCCCTAATGTAGTGAAACGTTTGCCCCTTCCCTCGATCAAACAGTAATTACTCATTGCATGTGGTATGTCACACCACGAGTGCTAATGCAAAAGACTCAGAAGGCGGCCACATAAAAACATGTTCCCGCACTGTTTCAACTCCTAAAAGAGAAAGTCGTCAAAGAATTCGCTAGAAAGATAGAATCCGTCGCAGAGTCCGACTCATTTACGAATATAAAAGTTACTCTCAACAAAATCCCGCCGCAGGTGGAGGTCCTTAGATCGATTGCCGGTTACCAAGTACTCACACCACCCTCTGGTCCAGAGCCACCCAATCCCCCTGAACAATTTCCCACCGTCAAGAACTCGTCGCTACTCCTGTTGACCAGAGCACTAACACAGAATGCGGACTCAAATTTGTCCCGTTCTCCTCCAACACTATGGCGTCTCTCTAAAAGGCTCCATGTTGCACCCCAGCCTCCACCACTGTCTACCCGCAGTAGAGCAATACAATTCCTCCTCGCAGCTAGCAGCCATTTACGCCCTGGTCTATCCACCAAACGAGCCAACAAATCGCCAGACTCCAACGCGCCACCTCGCACGGACTATGAAGCTGCAACGTTGTCTCCTAAAGCTTTGGTCACTAGGTCACCCCCTCACCTGTGGCTCCTTAGGGCCAAAACCTCCCTTGCAATGACATTGTCACGCTTCCGGCTTCGACCACGGTCAACATATGGCCTCTCGCGCTGCAGCTAACCGGACTACTACCCATCCGCGTCCTTCACCCCCGGCGTACTTACGAAATCGCGTCGCTCACACTGGAGCTAGCCCACCAGCGCATCTAGCTGGTCCCCCGGAGGTCGGCGTACTTCCGTGCTACACACCATATCCATCAACTCAGAGGCCGTCGTCATCGCTTCTACAGAAGCAGCACCACATCGCAAACTTTTCACCAAGTTGACCACCTCCACCGCTAGCTCTACCAAGCCCGGATCACGCAAGGCGGGTTTCCAACATGAGTGCCAACGGGTACCACAACATGTGACCCGCGTTTGACCCTTTTCCGACCCGTGGTATGCCCCATTTTACCCCTCCGCAACTTCAATATTCTCTGTCCCTCACCGCCCAACGTCGCCGTGTTCTAAGCTGACCCAACTGCACACTATGCCAACTGACCCTTCATACCATAGCCTCTTTAGCCAGCAGCCCTTTCGCCACTACTACGCCCCCTTGCACTCACTCCGTGGAGCCCTGTGAGAAGCCCGCCGCTTCAACAAATTCTACCCGTCTCACTCCGGTCCCACAACCTGCCATTGGTCGAGCCCTCCACAAGGCAGCTATCTAAGCCATTGTTGCTCCTTCATCACTGCCCTCCACACCCTTATTGACCCACCGGCATCCCTATTAACTCTCCTTCGACTTATACGTGATTTGCCCCAGAGTTCCCTCCCAGGGTCACTATGTCATCCTCCAGATATATTATCCCACATTATCAAGCCACCTGTGCGCCCAGTAATAACCTCCAATAGATTTCATGAGTGTTTAGCGGTCACCAGCTGCATTCCTAATGAAACTTTTTGCCCCCATACCGACCCATGGTCGCTCCTGATAACATCCCCCCGAGTTCATAAAGGTTTCCCTCCAAGGGCCACATTAGACACCACATTTGTGTCTCTCGTTCGTTTATCTTGCGCTACTCACCCACCGCCGCATCAAAAGCTGTGTCCCATTAGTCTTACAGATTATCTCACCCCTCATGTATCCTACGGCAGCACCCTCCCGATGTCTCCAAGAATGTGACACTCAACAACCAGGTTTCCTTTATTATTGACGACACCGTGCCCTACAAACCGCTACCATGTGACTCCCCCTCTAATCTCCCCAGCCCAATTACTACTCCACAAGTTGACACCGCCTTGGTTGACAACCCGGCTGCTGGGAGCTTACCCGGTCCCGATAGCCATTCGCTGCCCCACCGTGGAGCCCCAACTCCCTGCAACCTGAAAAATACCGGTAGAGTTTCCCTTCTCCTGCTGAGTTCCCGTTCGCTGCTGAACAAAATTATCGTTCCAAGGAAATACGTATTTGCTTCTAGCCTTGACATTGTTCTGGTGACAGAAACATCGTAAGCCGATCACACCCTAACTGACGTTGTCCCGTTGGTAGGCTATGGCTCCTTTCGAGTAAGTAGGGTGAACCGCCGAGGCGGTGGCTGTCCTACATACATTAAACATAAATTCACTACCACCCTCCTCTGCTCGACTGTTTCCCCGACTCTCTTTGGCCTTCCCTTCCTGTGTCTACCGAACACATTCTTGTTACTCTGAATTTCCGCATACTGTAAGGGCCTTCGAGTACATTTCTACTCTATCTTTAGGTCCGAAGATCATAGACGGAGACGTTGACACTCCTGTTATTTGTTGGAATACAATGACTGCTCCCGCTCATTTACCCAATTATCTTCTGGACACCGTACGCTGCCCGATGGACACAGCCTATTTCCACCCCAACAGAGCATAGAAAATATCCTTGGCTTAGCCTTCCCGCATGGCCCCTGACGTCAGCGTCTCCCGGTAGTAGCCAAAAAATGGTCATACGTCACTTCACCGTTGCAAAAGAACCATACGTGCGTGAAATTGTTGAAATTCGAAACCAAAGCGCCTACGAATTGACCAACAGGGTCCAGTCGCCTACCCCCAACGAGGCATTGACTGGTCCGACTTCTTCCTAACATCCGATCCGAAAAGAGCAGCTGATGTGTTCTGTGCCGAGTTGCTATCCTCCATAAACCGCCTTACCTCAACAGTTAGGCAAATTGGAGCAAAGGCTGCCAAAATTGACAGACTTTGGCGAAATATTTTGTAAGCTCCTGACCTCATTCCTCAGGAATCGAGATTTCTCTCTGACACTCCGAATAGGCGGAATCTGCTGTGATCTCTGTGCACCGCCCGAGAATAAACCCAAAAAGCAAGAAAGTACTGCAATGCAACAGCCACATGGTGTGAAGCCCCTCTCAAGACTGCTAAAATCTCGTAACTCGTGCAGCTATGAAAACAAAATATCACTGCTCAGCCAAAATGGCATCCATCTGGACTCGCCAAAAGATATGGCTGGGGCTTTCAACTGCTATTTCGCCTCAGCTCTTAATACGGACTCTAAATCTTCACCACTCTGCTATCTGATGCTCACACAGGACGCGATATCAACCATAACATTTACTACGGCTAACATCAACAAATTCCATGCCAATGCCAAACCCTCCTATCATCCATTGTCTGATGACCTCCCACCTGTCGCACTCCGACTTGGGGGACTGACCTACTACTCTTATTGCTGAGCATCTTTACATTGCAGTGTCGTCCGGAATCCATGCGGCTCAGTGGAAAGCTTCCTGTAAAGTTTCACATCACAAAAATGGTCCTTTGTGTTATCAGGGGACTATCGCCCCATAGACCAAACTTCTATTGTTTTCAGGCTCATAGAGAGGACTGTAAAGGACCAGCTTGCAAACTTCCTGACTTCTTGAAGTCCTATCAGCCCAGTTCAGCATGGGGTCCTAGAGTCCCGTTCGTGCCTCACGTGTCAGATGGACTTCCTCAATTTAATCACCTCCAATGCCGACAACAACAAGTCAGTCATCGTGATCTTTCTCGATACGACTCAAGAATTCGACCGCCTATCTCACACCAGCTAACTGCCAAAAATTACCTCCCACGGAGTAGCCGACCCTCCCCCTGTCTTGGCTATCATCTTACCTCTCCGAACGCTCCCAAACCGTCATTGTCAACGACACATCCTCTCAGCCCAAACAAATCACCAGTGGGGTCGTACAAGGTAGCGTTCTAGGCCCCCTCTTATTTCTCAGGTACATAAACGACGTCTTTAAAGTAGTACGTCGTGGCATGACATTCCTCTTTGCTGACGAAATAAAGCTAGTCTATGCTTTTGAGGCGAACGCCCTGCACTCAGCTCCCGGTGACATTCTATGAGGCTTGAAGTCCCTTGAAGAATGGTATGCTCAGCGGCTGACGAAGTTCCCGGCAGCTGAGAGCTTTCTCTTTCGCCCTACAAATGCCACGTCCCACCTGGCTTTCTCTCAGTAAATGGTCTGCCGAGTCCCATTACTCACGTTGTAAGGGACCTGGACTTGCATTATTCCTGTTCCTTTAACTTCCGTGAACAAGCACCGACCCAAAAAGGCAAGGCAAGAAGGATGATTGCTCTTATCCCCAGAACATACCGTACTCAGGACAGCAAGCTCCTGAGTTTCAAGACTCACGCTGGTTTGCCTTTGGAAAACTGCCCCCTGGCCTCCATTATGATGCAAAAGGTTAGTCAGGTCATTACAGAGAAAATGTAACGCTTCTCTACTAAAAAGTACTTGTCCCTCTTCCGACCCTAACTGCCGATCTAGTTGCGAACTACTCAGGCTTGAACCTCTACAGATACTAAGTATCAAGCTCAATCATCCATTTTCCTTCAAACTAATTTACTCCAAAGTTTACTCATTTGATAACTCACTTGATTTCTCTAGTGAGACTCCTTACTCCCTCCATCACAGACAATTCACCATAACAATCCCCCAATCTACGCCCTCCATCAGATCCGGATATTTATCGGTTATCTACCCTAGCCTCTGGAACGAGCTTCCTGACTCGCTTCGAACTTGTCGCACGCTAAAATAATTAAACCAGCACTAAGCAGAATACTCGAAGCATCTTCTGTAATCAGCATGACCAGCAATAGCATGAACAAAGCTGAAGCATATGAAGACTGTCTTGAATATCAGACTACAATGAGTCACAGTCTTTTGCATCCGACCTTTGCCTCAAGGCCCTTCTGATAATCGCACCCATGTACATATTTGTATATATATATATATGTATACATGCATGCATACAATGCTTTCTTGTGTACGCTCCAATCACTTTTCTCCCCCCCCCCCATAAGACAGTGCCGTTTTAC
The DNA here is from genome assembly GCA_948099385.1 of Fasciola hepatica. Lineage (NCBI taxonomy): Eukaryota > Metazoa > Platyhelminthes > Trematoda > Plagiorchiida > Fasciolidae > Fasciola > Fasciola hepatica. The sequence continues at coordinate 29,261,725 of CANUEZ040000043.1, read as the reverse complement.
ACTATTATTTTACAGATAAAAGCCGGTTCAAGGCTCCGTTCGAATAATGCCTATCCGGTAGAAGTCACTTGAATATGACTCACTGTTATGTCCGGTGCTCCGTTTATTGAATCCAGGATCTTTACAACTAATCAGTTCTCATCTCCATTATGCGGTTTTTGGCTGAAATTCATTGATTTATCTGTGCGACTCACCCTTTTCCTCAGCAGTAGCCGGCGGCCAGTGGTGATACATTTTCACCAACGTTGTCATACCCATGAAGTTAGCCAGCCTGTCATAATCGGCGACGCAGTCACCAGGTGGCTGGCGTATATACTGGAGCCCGTCTGACTGTGTTACTGGCAGAGGCAAGCGGTCAGGTGATAGTCCCAACAATGTTGCCACTTTCTAAGTGTTTACTCCATCCTTAATCCTTTCGCTTCTCAACTTGCGGAAGCAACACCCCAGAAGGTTTTGGCATCCAGTCTGTGGCAATCTCACAATAAGGGGGAACTGCTATCCCCATCAGTCTCGGACCCAATGGGCCACACCTAAAGAAAGGCGGGTCAAGGCGAAATGGGAAGGTCACCCTGCGGTGTAAACTAGCTCCCCCGCTCTGCAAAAATAGAAAGAAATAAATAAATAAAAAGAAACACTGCCGGTTGGGAAGGTTTTGGGCCAATGCTCCCTGCCTTCTTCTGATAACAGCCCAGACACGACTCTGCATATAGGAAACCTCAAGCCTCTGAGTTAGCCTTCAGTTGTTTTTGTCTGAACCAGTGCGAGGTGACAACAAGCCGCCCGAGCTCTCCACACATGCTCGCCGACCCCGCCTTTCCCAGTTTTACCTTCTTGGGTTCTCTGCAAAACCCTGGACCAGCTTGCTGATGTTTAATGCAGTAGCAAATACACGGTCCGAATAGTTTTACTATGTGGCCTCTGCTCTGACGACACCCCGGTATTGATATGTCTATGGTTCACAGATACCAGCTAAGCCCTGCCTGTATTGGTTGCCGTAACGAGGAACGTATTGATCACACTTTTATAGCTTACCATCCACAGCTTCACGTTTTCTGTAATCTCCTCGAGCCCACGCACTAGTACTGATGTCCAGAGCCAGAGACGGTTTGGATGATACTTTGTTGTCTCAATTACCCAACCAAAATGTCTACTGACACTGGGTTCCTTCAAAAAATCGTTTCGTCTTTTAGTGATGGGTGCTCACCTTTACTTATTTCTTCTGTCTCAGGCTATAAATCATCTGTCTTATTGTGCGTTTCTTGCACTCTTCTCGTATACTAGAGTCTTACCACGCAGATCAGTAGCCAAGACTGGCCTGCGCATATTTCCATGGTAAGTCAGGGCTCCATACCAACCGGAATCGTGTTTGATAAAACTACTGTTGTTCTTAGACGAGACCACAAGATGAATGGATGAAGGTACGAGAATGGAGGCTTGTTGTTTGGCTTCCGATAAGGCTTTCGACTCTGTAGGTCATCACCTGCCGGAATATAAGTCGCAAGCATCTGGGATAGGCAGAAAGGCAAGAGACTGGGTAGAGCGCTTTCTAAGGGACCGAGACCGGAGAGGGTTACCAGTGGAGTAGCGCAGGGCTCAGTACTGGGGTCTCTGCTCATCCTCCTGTGTATAAATGAGCTAGCGTAAGGGTTGAGCAACCTCTGTTTCATCTTTCCAGATGACGTAAAGACAACGCGGAGCGACTTAGCACAGCATATAAGTGCTGATCCCAGATGGACAGAACGATGGGATTTACCGCTGAATCTCGTCAAATGTCAAGTCCAGACAGCTAACACAGACGAAACGAGCAGTATTCCGTTTAAAAGGGTGTCAGGGGCAAAAGACTCAGGTGTGATAGTCACACGGGACTTCAAACCTCCAAGGCCGTGCCAGAGAGCTGCCATTCTGGCCAGAGAGGTATTAACTAGAGTATGCAATATTATCACAATCAAAAACCGGAAGTCTTCATCCGGTTTTGCAAGGTTTTGGTGCGACCCCTTCTGGAGCATGGTGTGCAGGCATGGGCTCTCTATTATCGCATGGACAAGGAGTGCTTGCAGGGGGTGCAGTGACTAGTAACTGGAATGATCGCCGGTCAGAAGGGCAAACCTCACCCCCATCATCTAGGGCACCTTACTCTCCTTACTTCAGAACGGTGTACAGGGGAGGAGACCTAATAGAAGCGTTCAAGATTGTAAAGGGTCTGTCGAGTATAGACATGGATGATTTGATCTTGAGGCACCAGGGGACACAGTTTTAAGCCACAGAGGGCATACTCGTAGCTGGACATACGGGCTAAACGTTTTACAAATAGGGTTGTACCTATGAGGAGTAGACTGTCGGAGGATCCTGTTGGATGCAAAAAAAGTACCAACTTCCAAGAAAGCCCCAGATTCAAGCTGGAGCACACCCTTCCCAAGGCTAGCTGTGTGATCAGGGGGTGAGGTAATGAGCCCCCGGCATGTTTGTCAATGGACTTACGTCTGTGAGGGTGATGCTGCCCCGCAAATTCTACCTTTCAGGCAAAACACTCAAGGCGAAGTGTTGGGAGCCAAGGAAACCCACCGACAACACAGCGATCTGAACACCCGATTGGTCTCGGCCACTTTCGTTCTGTGGAGGCTGAAAATAACCGAACGGAACTGAAATGAGAGGCACAAGGGGCATAACAGATTACAAAGAAAGAACTCGAGGCTCCAAATTAAGGTGTATTACCTCTCAAATGGAGTGGTGCTCTGTTGGAATAAGCTCCCTGAGAAGGTCATAAATACCACAACAATTAAGGCTTTACAGAAAGCAGTAGACTAGTGTTGAGTGGCAGTATACCCTGAATTATCTTAAGCAGTTTTTAGGGTCACACGCAATTTATTCATTGTTTCCACCTTTCTCTGCCAGGGCTGATACTGCTCAAAATTTATGCCCTTCAGAAAAAGAAAATCAAGCAGTGTTGGAAGCTACGGAAGCAGGCGGACACCACAACTATCTGGACACACGATTGGCCCTAGCTACGCCAAGACCTGGGCCTAAGTCGGATGTGCAGAACTACAGGCCGGTAAGCCTAACTAGCATTCTCTGTAAAGTTCTCGAGAAGATCATCCGTGCTCATATCTGCCAGCACTTACTGCAGCACTCCATGCTAAGCCCGGCGCAGCATGGACTCCTGAAAAATAGATCTTGCCTGACCAATCTCCTGTGCTTCTTAGATGAAGTAACTCGACGACTGGACGAAGGTAAGCATGTTGAGGTATGTTACCTTGACTTTAGCAAGGCGTTCGACTCCGTTAATCATCGTCTTTTGCTATGCAAGATGGAGACTTTCGGGATAGGTGGGCCAGTATATAGGTGGCTGGAGGACTTCCTCTCACACAGGACGCTTTATGTCAAAGTGGGGGACAGGTGCTCCAGTTTGGTGAACGTCACCAGTGGTGTACCTCAGGGATCCGTCCTAGGCCCGGTCCTATTCTTGTTATTTATTAATGACCTAGCATCCACTCTTCAATCGCCCAGCTTTATTTTTGCGGATGATGTGAAGATTGTTGGATCTAAGGGTAGGGCGGACTTGGGCAGGGAAATAGGCACCGTCCTAAACTGGGCATACAAATGGGACTTACCTCTAAACGCTCAAAAAAGCCATTTGTTGTCAAGGGCAACAGAGAGCCTAACTGTCGCTCATGATCAAGGGCTGTTCACCGTAGAGGCAGCCAGTAGGGTTAAAGACCTGGGGATCATCATGAAAAGTGACTTCAAATGGTCGGAGCAGTGCAACGCGGCTGCGCATAAGGCTCGTGGGGAGCTCTTTAGACTGCGATCGGCTTTGTCTTGCCGGAAGCCGGAGGTATTCGTACCTATTTACATGGCTATAGTACGACCTCACTTAGAAGGTAGTGTGCAGGCTTGGTCACCCTTCTACAAAAAGGACGCCGCCTGCCTAGAGAAAGTCCAACGTCTCGCCACGCGGATGGTTGAAGGGCAGAGGGGTAAGACTTACGAGCAGAGACTCTGTGACCTGAATCTCTTCTCGTTGGAAAGGAGGAGAAGTCGAGGAGATCTCATAGAAACGTTCAAGGTAATGAAGGGCTTTTCTGGCCTCAGACCAGATAGTCTATTCCAAGTCGCCGTAGACTCCAGAACAAGGGGACACGAAAAGAAGTTGATAAAAGCCCGATCTAGGTTGATGGCTAGATCGCACTTCTTCAGCAACAGGGTTGTGAACAGTTGGAACGGTCTGCCTGGTGAAATGGTAGATCTGCAGACAGTCCAATCCTTCAAATGTGCCCTTGATCGCAAGTGGTACGAGATCTTTCCTTGTAGTGAGCCTTAAGAATATCAACTAGATGGATGACGGGTAGCACTATGGTCCTTCTGGAGTATGTTTTAGCAGACTTTTTCCCTCATTGCATACTGTCTCAGTGAACGCTCACGATGCATAATGTCTCTCGCAGTTGATGTGCGATGAGGTTTTCCGTTTCCCTCTCATTTTTAGCGGGGATTCGACGAAATACACTCGGCAGTGGTGGGTGCATAACTGGTGTGCATACCATCGAAGGAATTCTGGACGCTCGATTGGCCGTGGCCATTACCTGTCCTGTGCAGACTGAACTGAACTGAACTGAAACTGAACTGAACTGATCGTCGCGGTGTGCGGTTACGGGCCGGTGTCCCGGTTCCCGGGGCATAGCTTCATGTAACACACTAAGACGGATCGCCGAACACATCTTTATCGGTGTACATGTTGATGCCGGCTTGTGCACTCACTAACCTCCGGCTCACAGAGTGCTACTTCTGTCTTTGCACTTCATGCACGTGCACGTAAGACACTGTATCCGGCATATTATAGTACCCTTGAAGCACCCAGCCCGTTCGTAACGTCGGTTTTCGATCGGTTTTCGGTCGGTTTGTTTAGTAGCCATTTTACACTTATCAACATTGAATTTATACGAAGGAAATTGACTACCGGAGTAGTGTGCAATGCTTGGTTGGCGTTTTATTTTAAAGTATTGCCTTAATTCATCGAAATGTCCTGAAAACCTCGGTATTGATCGCTCTATTTTATTCCCTCGAAGTGGACAAAATAAGGACAAGTAACTAAAAAATCATAAATCAGAAGATAGAAGTGAGCATCGCAATACGTGATTTGGGTTAATAAGGGAAATTAACGAAGCATATCACGCGTTCCAAACGATGGGCACACACCACTCGGAAACCGGCCAAAAACCGCTCCGAAACCGATCGGTTTTCGAGCGGTTTCTGAGTGGTTTAAGACCAATATCCTGGACGGTTTCTGAACGGTCTCCGAGCGGTTTGTGCCCATCGTTTGAGATACGTGATATGCTTCGTTAATTTCTTTCACTAACCCAAATTACGTATTACGGTGCTCATTTCTATCTCCCAATTTATGATTTTCCAATTAATTGTCCTAATTTTACCCATTTCGAGGGAATAAAATAGAGCGGTTTATACCGAGGTTTTCAGGACATTTCAATGAAATAAAGTAATACATTAAAATAAAACGCCAACCAAGCATTGCACATTACTCCGGTCGTCAATTTCCTTCGTATAAATTCAATGTTGATCCGTATAAAATGGCTACTAAACAAACCGACCGGCGTAATGTTAAACCTGATCAAAAACCGGCCGAGAACCGATCGGTTTCGGAGCGGTTTTGCACCGATTTTGCTGCAGGGGTATGCGGTTCTAAGCGCAATACTGCTGTGCCCATTAGTTACAAGTAATTTTACTACAACATGCAAAAAGAAGTTTCAGTAAGCAAACGCCAGCAAACCGAAATGATGAAGAAAGTAAAGGAAGGCAAATGTATCATTAATTCGATGCGTGCGCATATAAGGTTTGTCGTTGTTTAAGGATGTTTGGTGGAAATCTGCGAAATTAAATTTCAAACAAGTCATTGGTCAACATACTTAACAATCTTTTTTGATGAATTATGTGTAAAGCATTGTTTCGTTGGCTTATGAAGTGTTCATTAACTGGGGCTAACTGTAGTCAAAATGTTGCCTGGGTTTTCTACCGGAAACCACACGGTCCCTGGCGTTGATGGACCAGTGTTGCACGCGTTTATTGATATCACCGTGGAAGATATATTTTAGCCGCTCGCCCTCATTAATTGCTACTTCATTCTTATAGTAAATCATAGCCTGCCTTTGATAACAATCAGTGGCACGTGAGGAACAGCAGTTTTTATGATACTGTCTCATCAACAGTACAGTTTCGTTAGCTCATCACTGATCACCGGAGAAGGCATTTTGCTTTCCGACTAACGAAGAACTTCCGCCTCGATCCGGGCGAACAGAGAATCATAGAGAAGTAATAGTCAACTCTGTGATCCTACCAGATGTTTGTAGTTCGAAAGCATATCAAGTTCCTCGCCCATCGTTTGCAAATCAGCCAATGTTGTTGCCCCTGTTTGTGAAAAACCAGTACATTGGTTGTTCCTTTCGTCGCTTATAAAGCATTCAGCTGTTTTTGCATAGACTCACATCCCGAGTTATACAGTGCAATCAATGTGGACGCAAATTGATCTTACCTACGAAGTCCGATGTTAATATTAGCGTGCTATAAAGCCATTGGGAACCATCAGCTTCCCCAGCATTGTCATCTGTTGCTTATCTGTAGCGGTGTTCGATGTTTCAACACTTCTCGTTGAAACGGCCGGAATTACTATTCTCGAGACATGATATATATATATATATATATATATATATATATATATATATATATATATATATATATATATATATACGGTGTATTTACTCACCGATAACGCGGTACAATATACAGAGGCGTGGTGCCTTGCAAAAATGTGAAGTATCAAAATAAAAGTGAAGAGTCACAGGGGAAGTTTCTCAGGAGTTAGAACAAGCTGTCACAACATAACCGTCGCTGAGCACGACACTGAGCCATATCCGACAAAGTTTTCAGCCAGCTGTGTAGTGAATCTTGAGGTCCGCAACCATGCAAGCATGAGGAACTGACAGAAGCAAGTCTTGACGTCAACACTTTGACAGGCTGGTGCCAAGTCATATCTTGGCCTCCACGTTATCGGTTCCAGCCAACATTAGGCTCAGCTAATAAAGCGCGATGAGGTGGCATACGTAGCACATGTCCCAGCCAACGAAGCCGATTGAGTGATATAGTAGCACTAATTGGGTACGCGGCACGCCCGGTTCCTCAGATGTTCGTTCGAACTGCCGAATTGCTTATTCGCTGTTGCCACCAAACTCGCGAGATACTCCTCAAGCATCGGTGATTGAACACGGACAACCGGTTGACATCGGCCGCTCGAGCGGGCGAAGTCTCAGAAGTGTATAGGAGCACACTACGCACAGCAGCGTTGTACACTCTATCTTTTAATCGGAGAGAGATGTCTCGGCGTCTCCACAAGTGACGTAAATTGCAGAACGCCGCTTGAGCCTTTGCTATTCGGTTATCCACATCGTCTCCAATCCGTCCATCGACAGTTGTACAGTTTCCCAAGTAGGCAAACTTTTCAACAACCTCTAACCGATCATTACCGAAGGTAAGTACGGAGATGAACTCCTGCCAGTCTTATAGAAGCACTTTACACTTGGAGGGTGGAAAGCACATTCCGTACCGTAATACAGACGACGCGAGATTGTCTAGGATGCACTGTGCCGCAGTACCATTGTCGCAAACCAATGCGATGTCATCTGCGTAGTCTAAGTCCAAAAGTTTGTTACCAGGTAGGAGCTCAACGCCTTCGTTAGTTAAATTTCTTTGTGCTCCTCTTAGGATGTCAATTGAAAAATTGAACAGGAAGGGTGAGATTGGGCAACCTTGACGCACGCCACTTCCAGCTGAAAAGCAAGATGACAATGAGCCATATGCTTGCACTCGGCCTGAAGTCTGATGGTACAGAGCTTGGATGGTTTTCACATAGTTACCAGGCACTCTGTTTGATGAGACTCCCAGAGGGTGGTCCTATCACTGGAATTAAAAGCTGCTCATATGTCCACGATATGTGTGGCGGAGCTCAAGTATCTGACGGATGGTGAAGATTTGGTCGATGCACCCGCGGTTGGGACAAAAACCAGACTATTTTTCACGGACATACTGTTCGCGCACCAGAGACAATCTTTGGAGGATTACCGACGCTAACAGCTTTGATGTGATCGAAATCAAGCTTAGCCCTCGATGACTGGAACGGATGCTTTTAGCCCCTTTCTTGTATATGGGAATGGTAGATGCACAGTTCCAACTTTCTGGGACACAATCGTGGAGCCAAATCTCGGAGAAGAGGCTAGTGAACGCTTTGGAGAGATGTACACCACCATCTTTGAAGAGGTCCCGACGGGGTTCATCAGGGCCGGGAGCTTTATTGCATTTCAGGAGGTGGAGCGCACGATCGACTTTTTCTGTGGGTGGGGTAGTGCAGATAGTCCATGGAGCATGTACTGGTTCAAACGGGCTATTGAGTGGGGGCTCTGGTGCTGAAGACCAGTTAAACTGTTCTTCAAGATGATCTGCCCATCGGTTCATGCGCCGTGAAAGCTGGTGCATTGGTTGACCGTTTGCCTCTCAGATCACTTCACTCACTCCAGGCTTCTTGGTCCCAGTACACCGGATGGGTTAGGAAAGTCTCCGAGCATTGCCGGTAACGGCAGCTTGTTCTGTTTTGGCCGCGCGTTCCGACCATCAATTCTCTCGGTCTCTGCGGAAGCTTCTAGTCAAATTTCGTCGTAGTTGGGCGCGGGCATTGGGGTTTTCGCTTCCGGCAGGGATATTCCGGTGGCTGTCTAGCAATTCAAGAGAACCCGGTGAGATCCAATGCGTGACTGTGTGCCGTGTGACTAATCTACAAGATGTGGTACTCGATACTTTTATGGCGTCTTGGATGTGTTGTCAGCGGTCTGAAAAGTCATCGTATGTGTGGCTACTTAGCTGGGCGGCAAGCTCTTTCTGATATCTCTCCCGGACCGAGGTCCGGTAAAGTTGGTCTACGTCTATCCGTTGACGGCGGACTTTTGACGATCTACAAGATTTGACTGAGCCACACCAGTGGTAGCTCACGGCTGTGTGGTCTATTTGTGCCCAAGACTGGTTAGCAGATGGCGGTCGGCATATGACCGCGACGAAAGTTGCGTCAGAAGTTCGTACTCGACAAGAACAAGCGATGGTCTGCGCACAGATGGAGCACTCGATTGCCATTATCCGTGCGTTGATGGCTGACGCCGCCTTGGCCTCCAAGCATTCGCTCGTCTGGACTTAGGTGGCCAACCTGGGTCTTTAGATTTCTAGCCAGTACCACTATATCTCTATGGGTTGCCTTTCCAAGAAGTTCGTGAAGCTGCTGGTAAAATATATCTTTGACTGTATCCGGACTGCAGTCAGTAGGTAAGTCAGTAAGGCCTACTCACTGCCTTCTCATAGCGGAGGTGTTCCCACTAAAGTGGTAGGACGAAAGCGAATGCCCGGCGCTGGAAACGTGCGCTGGGCACCCAGGATGTTCGGCGTCATCCGAAGGGCGTATAAACTGAGCAATCAGTCACTGGCCCCCAGTGGGTTACGTTTCGTCCCACTGCCTTGCGGGTTAAGCTTTGGATAGCTAAAGGCTTTGGTTGTCGATCCCTAAGAAAACCACCTGCTTTGGCACGGGCAACCTGGCAGTATCGCGCCCCCAAACAATTCATGGACTTGAACTATCCGCGCCTTCCTCCCTGATTGTACCATGTTTTGTTTGGCACACAGTCTAAAACCAGACAAGTGATATATTATATATATATATATATATATATATATATATATATATATATATATATATATATATATATAATAGGGGCGTAGACAGCGACAACAAACAGACAACGATTGCCGTAGCAGCCTTTGTTCAGTTTCGGGCTTCAGTTTATCCAACCATTAACCTCGCACTTCCATGCTCTGGTTTCGATTGCTACCTTCCGGCATCGTCCAGTAGAGTTCGAAGGAAATAGAAGCATAGTGATAAAGATCTAAAAAGTCAAAGTATCAAGTGAAAATCAAGAGGACAAGGAAAAAGTCCGAACGCAACTATGCCACTGGCTGCCACACCTAGCCATATCACTCGATGTCTCCAACCATTTAGTAGGTGGGTCACGTGGACCTTAACCTGGAAGTCTATCATATCCTACTCGGCCAAGTCCACTGGTCAAGGCTTTCATACCTTTTCGCCATTTCGTGGACTGACCATCTCAACCTACGTTGCATTCCCTACCTGCCTCAGAGAACAGTGTACGCTGAGGAAGTCTACTGGTGGGCATGCGTAACACATGTCCCAACCACCTTAACCTATTTGGATTCAGCACTTGATCCAGAGACAAACCTCTGGTTTCCAACACCGTACGTCTAACCTCAGCATTGCTGATACAGTGTTCCCACCATACTCGGGCAATGCTACGGAGACATCGGTGCTCGAACACTGTCAGTCTTCGCTTATCTCCTACCCTCAAGGGCCATGTTTCTAAGTCATAAACAACAGACCTAACTGTCGCATTGTACACTCCACCCTTAACAGACAATCGAATGTCACGCAGACGCCACAAACGACTGAGGTTGGCAAAAGCCAAACGCGCCTTCTGTATACGCGATGACACTTCATCCGATATCTGTCTACCTGGTGAGATGTAACTACCCAGGTAACAAAATTTATCCACTTCAGCTAGAGCTTCCTCTGCTAACACAAGGTTTGGTGTAGAGCCAACCCAGTCCTTCAACAGCATTTTACATTTTGAAGGTGCAAAACGCATCCCAACCATTCCTACGTTGTTCTTCAGGCTATCTAAAAAAGCTTGCAACTTACCTGGATCTTCACTCAAAAGAACAATATCGTCCGCATATTCTTAGTCAGACAGTTTACTGCCTGAGCAAAGATCGACGCCACTATTCTCACACGAGGGTAGGGCTACCTCACTTTCCGTGGTAAACTCGGGTGACAGATCACCGTGAGCACGAACTTGGTCTCGGCTGTTCACATAGAAGCATCGGAAAAGAGAAATAAACTATTCTGGCACACCCTTCAATGAGAGGCAGAGCCAGAGAACTGTGCGGTCGACTGAATGGAACGCCGCTTTCAGATCAAGGAAGGTAAAGATGATAAGTCTACGGAAGATGTGTCTGTGTTCTAAGGTTTGCCGAAGAGTACAGATGTGTTCGATACAACCCCAATCAGGTCTGAAACCTGCTCGATTCTCACGCGTACACATTTCGGGAGCACTGGATAATCAGTGAAGAATAAGCCCGGTGTGCAGTTTGGACGCGATACTTACCAAACTAATTCCTCTGTGGTTTTCACAAGATGACCCGTCACGTTTCTTGTAATTCGGCACAATCATCGATTCACACTATTCCTTGGGAATCTGCTTACTATCCCAAATAATCTGAAGGATTTTTGTTAACTCCGGAACCAAATCTTCGCCTCCATTCTTGAAAAATGATGAAGACAACCCATCCAATCCAGCTGCTTTGTATCTCTTTAAGTAACCTATCTCCCGCATAATCTCCATCTGTGACCGGGGACTGATATCCACCTGCATCGTTTCGCTGGCAGGTGTATTTGAAAGGCCCACCGTTGAAGTGGACCAACTGAATTGTTCCTTAAAGTGGTCCGCCCAACGCTACAGATGACGTCCCTGAGAGTGAATCAGTGAGCCGTAGGATTCCTCCATTAACTCACTTACACCAGGCTTCCGTGGACCGGTACCTATAATCAAACAGAAAAGGTTGCGAGTATTGCCAATGGACACAGCTTTTTCCATATCCTTACATTTCGCAATCCACCACTGCTCATGGTCATTCCTCAGGCTCCTAGTCAGTTGGCGTCTCAGGGATTTGCGCACTTCATTGAATGTGGCCTCCGAAGGGACGGATCTGCGGGCATCTCACAGAGCAACTGATGTCGAAGATATCCATTGTTTGCGAGGCCTGCTTGAACCAGAGTCCTGGGTGGCATTTGAAGTGGCACACAAAGCTTCCTTGATCTGTTGCCAACGTTCATCTGGGTCCTGAACATCCGGCTGCATCAATAACTGCGTAGACGGCCCCATCTGGAAATTGTATCGCTGGTTATCGTCTAAAAGCAGCTGCGCGGGACGGATTGCATTTATGTTGGTGCGAGCACGGACGAGACGTAAACGGAGGCGAGCACGTATGAAGATGGGGTCTGAGTCCACAGGCGTAGACCAAAATGAGCGACAATCTTCAGTTGATCAACGCCAGTGGTGATCAGTCACAATATGGTCAATCTGAGTCCAATGTTGTGAAGACGAAGGAGGACGCCATGAGAGTCTATGCCGCTTCTTATGGCAGAAGTTCGTACTTGCTAGAAACAATCTGTGGTCAGAACACAGCTGAATGAGACGGTCGCCGTTATCGGTACAATCGGCTGGGATAGAAAATGGGCCTTCAATGTGCCTTTCGGAATCTTCCAAACAACCAACTTGGGCGTTGAAATCCCCAGCAATGATCACCACGTCTGTTGAACGTGCGCTTCGAAGCAGCCGAGACAAATCCTGATAGACTTCGTCCTTGGCCTCAGAGGAACTGCAGTCAGTGAGCGCATACACAAACACGACGAACAGAACCGTCCAACCGGACTGCACACAAACGACTGCTGACTGGAATTTAGTCTAGCAGCGCATGCGCAGCTTTTATGATCAAAGCAATCCCAACACCAGCCTGACTACGAGCACTAGAAACCGGATCATCCGACACAGGGAGAGTAAAGCGAGATGCTGAGGTTGTGTCTGGGGCACGAAGCGTGATCGCAGAAGTGGGGTTTTGTATGCGTGTTCCGGAGACACAGCATACATCTATTTTGAAAGTGTCAAGAGTTCTAGCGAGGGCAGCCTGTTGCCCTATCTGACATAGTGTGCGGACGTTAAACGCAGCCAAGTGAATTGAACAATTGGGATTAAGAAGTGCACTTGATTTATACCCAACTCCTGAACTGCTGTTTTCCTCAGAGCCGAAATTACTCGTGGCGTTTCGCACCGATCTTAAATTAAAAGAGGGAATATTGGTAAGGCCCTTTACAGGAAAGATACTGGAGGTTTCTGAACAAACCATACTTCGCGGCCGCCCACACCGTGGAAGGGGCTTTTCTTTGGGAACCCTTATCGGAGCCTTTGACTCAAAAGTCTGACCCACAAGGCGGTGGGGCGTTAACCAAACACGGGAACGTGACCGAAGCACCCGTGAAGGAACTTCTTCTGGTCTGTCACGTGAGACCTGATTATTGCAAGCATTCTGTCCTGTGATCGCTGGTGCTTAGTTGTCGATCCGCTTTTCGGATTCAGCCCTTATATCCATGCATCCAATAAAGCAAGCGGACCGTGGACGGGGCGGCGTCTTTTGGGCTGGGGGCTGCCCAACTTAGGCGGGGGATAGTTGCCAGTTGGAGGGCGATAACTTCTCCCGCCATCGAGAGAAACCCCAGGTACTCCACTGCTATGTCCATCTAGTGGAGGTTTTTAGACCGGTAGACTGTTTCTTTCCGTGTTTATTTGCTGGGATGTCCTCTCCAGGGGCACAGTGAATAGGACCAGATGTTGCTGACCACCTGATTCTGAGACTGGACTTCGTCTGGCCTCTATCCGTCATTTTGTCAGGCATGATAGCATCTCCGGCTTAAGGAAATCATCCTGCATAGCTCTTTGGGTCATGGAGGTACGCAAGCCATCACACCAAGCCAAGGTGCAGTCTCGTCGTGATGGTATCCCTAGGGCTTTTCGTAACTTGTTTTTGTATATGTTTTCGTATCTGGTTCATCTCCTTACGGTTCGAGAGCTGACGGTTTTTCCTTCATGAATTGGATAAAGAGGACCCAATGTTTCAGGTTTTTCCTTCATTAGACTCAACGACTCTTGCGAAATCGAGTGTCTTCGATGGACATCGGATCTAGGACCATAGACGAGACCTGGTGCCTCATGCATCGCCCGCTTACTATGGGCCCAGTGCTCATCTACATTACTGTTCGTCTTAGTTCCTGGCTCATGTGCTTATTTTCGTTCATAACTGGTGGAAACTTCTGGGTCACTCAAACGTTGCACGGCTAACCGGGTTTGCGGTTTACGACGATTACCATGGAGCTGGAGAGATAATCGCATTAAAACGAATGCATGGTCTGAATCCACGTACATGGACCAATAATTTGTACGGTTCTGTACAAAACTGCGCCACCGGCAGCTTGCTGCGATATGATCAGTCTGGCTTAGAGCACCCATAGAATTAGAGCGCCATGTCGCTGTGCGACGCTAGCTGTGTCGGAGATGGGTGCTTAACGAGAACAATTGATTGTCTGCACAAAACTGGAGAAGCGTATCCCCGTTATCTATACGTTAATCGGCTAAAGCACAATGGCCATCTAAACAAGCTTCTGACAAACTAAGTTTGCCAACTTGTGCATTGAAGTCACCAGCTAGCACTGCAATGTTAGAACCTTTGCTCTTGCGAACGAGGGTGGCGAGTTCATCACAGAACTCATCTTTCTGCGCGTCTGAGTTGCAGTCCGTTGGGGCGTATGCCGAGATCACAAACAAATTGGGCTTAACACAACTATCCTTTCGGTGTTCTTCATCGAAAAGGTATGCCCCAGAAGTTCGTGAACCTACTGAGATCATTGTATTCTCATACTTCTGGCCGCATTAGGGTTTACGGGGAACTATCCGCTCGGTTCGAAACGACCAGTGGTGTTCGATAGGGATCCCCTTCGTCTCCATTCCTGTTCAACTTCGTCGTGGACAAAATAAAGGAGTGGGTTGCAAAATCTTCAGGATGTAGGCGTCGAACTAGGAAATAGTGAAAAGCTATGTCACCTAGATTGTGCGGACGACGTTGTCTGCTTGTTCGAATGCGCGGAACATGCTCAGCGTGCACTAGATAATCTCGCAAGAGCTGTAGCTCCATTCGGCATGCGCTTTGCACCTTGAAAGTGTAAAGTGATGTTACAAAACTGGACATCAACGATTCCGAGCATGGTGCTCGATGGGAAGGTGCTGTCATTTGTCGACCACTTCACCTACCTTGGCAACAGCGTGACGACCGATGGGAGCACAGTAGTAGAGATGAGCACGCGGATATCCAAGGCTCGAGTGGCGTACGCTGGACTGAAGCACTTGTGGCGTCGATCTGATATTTCACTGAAGTTGAAAGGTCGTGTATACTGTGCCGCAGTGCGTTCAGTTTTGTTGTATGGTTGCGAAACTTGGAGTCTGCGTGCTGAAGATATTCGTCGTCTCGAGGTTTTCGACCACCGATGTTTACGTAATATCGCTATGATTGGGTGGAATAGCCGTGTGAGTAATGATGAGGTCATAAATCGAGTATTGGGTAATAATTCCGAGAACGTTCTGTCACATCGTATCCAACTTAGTAGACTTCGTTGGTTGGGACACGTGTTACATATGGCAAACACACGTTTACCGTGCCGTGTCCTATTCTCCGCCCCTCCTAGGGAGTGGAAGAAACCACGTGGAGGTCAACAGATGACGTGGCAGCGAGGAATGAGAATATGTACAACAAACATAGGAAAGTAGGTGCTTCACGTCTTCGTGGTTGGGGTCCAAAAGACCCGTCTACCAGTTGGCTGGAGACACTGAAGGATATGGCAGCGAACCGCGAACAGTGGTGATCGTGTTGTCACTTTCTGTCGAATCAGAATGACTGATCGATGTGCGTTTGTACAGTTAGATGGTGTATTCCGTGTGTTCGATACTACGGCATTCTTTCCTTCTCCCACCCGTGTAGGTCCACTCCCTGTCCATCTTGTATATTCATACTTTCTAATTCAGCGTGCAACATGGTGTGAAAGGCAGTGGTCAGTGGGGCTTGCCCTACTGTTCAACGCTGTACGATGATGATGACGCTGATGATTCGAACGCAAACTGACCCTTGGAGTCTCACAGCATATAAACGACTGTTAACAGGGATCCAGTCTAATAGGGCAGCATCAGCCTTGTCAGTCAAGACTATTCCTACACCATGCTGACCCGTAGCTCGAGCTACCTCATCTCCTGAAGTGCACAGAAAATACCTCGATGAGATACCAGGAGCAGTTAGTTGACTTACACTGCTCGAATCCTGTATACACGTTTCACTTAAGCAGCAGACATCGATCTTAAAGCACAAGCGATGACAAAGCTATTCAATTACGGATGTTTTAGTTACCATATGCATTTAATAAAAGGGTGTCAAACTAATGTTCGGACACAGGAATAGGTGTGAGTTTTGTTGGTGATTGTGCGTGAGTTAGGGGGCCGACAGCAAAATGCGGCGTAACTCGATCCACGATCTATCTTTTACGGGGGTCGACTACTAAACCGTGGATTTCCATTTTCGTAACTTACTTCTGCAGATGTTTTCGCATCTTATTCATCTCCTTACAGTTCAAGAGCTGACGCTTTTGCTCCACTATACTCAGCGACTCTTGCGAGACCGAGTGTCTTTGATGGACAACGGATCTAGGACCACAGACAAAACCTGCTGCCACGTGCATCGCCTGCTGGATATGGGTCCATTGCTCATCTACATTACTGTTCGTCGTAGATCCTAGCTCACGTGCCAACTTCTGCTCACAGCTTGTGCAAAACTCTAGGTCAGAAAACCTTTGTACGGATAATTGGGTTTGGAGTTTGCGTCCACGATCATGAAGCTGGAGAGATAATCGCATTAAAACGAATGCATGGCCCGACTCTACGTACGTGGACCAGTAAGATCTACAGTTCTGAACAGAGCTGCGCCACCGGCAGCTTACTGCAATATGATCAATCTGATTGACAGTACCTGCAGAGTTAAAGCACCAAGTCGCCGTGCGACGTGAACTGTGTCGGGAATTTGTAGTAGACAGAAATAACCGATTATCTACACGAAACTGGAGGAGCCTATACTCGTTATCAGTGCGCTGAGCGGGCAAAGTATAACCCCCACCTAAACAAGCTTCTGACGCACCAGGTTTGATAACTAGTTAACTAAAATCGCCTGCTAGCACCACAATGACTAAGCCTTTGCTCTTGTGAACGATTTTTTTAATCGCATGCTTGCGTATAAGTGCAGTCATCATCATCATCATCATCATCATCATCGTACACCGTTGAACAGTAGGGCAAGCCCCACTGACCACTGCCTTTCACACCATGTTGCACGCTGAATTAGAAAGTATGAATATACAAGATGGACAGGGAGTGGACCTACACGGGTGGGAGAAGGAAAGAATGCCGTAGTATCGAACACACGGAATACACCATCTAACTGTACAAACGCACATCGATCAGTCATTCTGATTCGACAGAAAGTGACAACACGATCACCACTGTTCGCGGTTCGCTGCCATATCCTTCAGTGTCTCCAGCCAACTGGTAGACGGGTCTTTTGGACCCCAACCACGAAGACGTGAAGCACCTACTTTCCTATGTTTGTTGTACATATTCTCATTCCTCGCTGCCACGTCATCTGTTGACCTCCACGTGGTTTCTTCCACTCCCTAGGAGGGGCGGAGAATAGGACACGGCACGGTAAACGTGTGTTTGCCATATGTAACACGTGTCCCAACCAACGAAGTCTACTAAGTTGGATACGATGTGACAGAACGTTCTCGGAATTATTACCCAATACTCGATTTATGACCTCATCATTACTCACACGGCTATTCCACCCAATCATAGCGATATTACGTAAACATCGGTGGTCGAAAACCTCGAGACGACGAATATCTTCAGCACGCAGACTCCAAGTTTCGCAACCATACAACAAAACTGAACGCACTGCGGCACAGTATACACGACCTTTCAACTTCAGTGAAATATCAGATCGACGCCACAAGTGCTTCAGTCCAGCGTACGCCACTCGAGCCTTGGATATCCGCGTGCTCATCTCTACTACTGTGCTCCCATCGGTCGTCACGCTGTTGCCAAGGTAGGTGAAGTGGTCGACAAATGACAGCACCTTCCCATCGAGCACCATGCTCGGAATCGTTGACGTCCAGTTTTGTAACATCACTTTACACTTTCAAGGTGCAAAGCGCATGCCGAATGGAGCTACAGCTCTTGCGAGATTATCTAGTGCACGCTGAGCATGTTCCGCGCATTCGAACAAGCAGAGAACGTCGTCCGCACAATCTAGGTGACATAGCTTTTCACTATTTCCTAGTTCGACGCCTACATCCTGAAGATTTTGCAACCCACTCCTTTATTTTGTCCACGACGAAGTTGAACAGGAATGGAGACGAAGGGGATCCCTATCGAACACCACTGGTCGTTTCGAACTGACCGAATAGTTCCCCGTAAACCCTAACGCGGCCAGAAGTATGAGAATACAATGATCTCAGTAGGTTTACGAACTTCTGGGGCATACCTTTTCGATAAAGAGCACTGAAATGTGCTGCTTGATCAACCAAATCGAAGGCGCCTTTCAAGTCTAAGAAAATCAGTATTGTCGGTCGGCCATGCATGTGACGCGTTTTAAGTAGTTTTCGAAGAGTAAAAATCTGGTCGATGCATCCTCGACCCGGGCGGAATCCAGCCTGATGTTCGCGGGCATTTATCTCGCGAGCCGGTGTATGACGGTGCGGTAAAATTGAGGCTAGTACTTTGGTGACTATCAGAATTAAGCTAATCCCACGATGATTACTACAGTCATCGTGTATTCCCTGTTTGAAGATGGGTACAATGAACGACTCACTCCATATTAACAGAATACCTCCGCATTCCAAATGTCACGGAGCAAGGTGATAGGTTATTTTATCAAAGCATCTCCACCCGATTTGAAAAGAGCTGGGTGAAGTTCGTCGGGACTTTCCGCTTTCCATCGCTTTATTGATCAAATGCATGACTCTACTTCTGCTTCCGATGGGGGCTCAGGTGATATCACCCAAGGAGTCGCAGTTGTTGACACGGGAGTAACTGCACTAGCGTGAGGCCAGCTAAACTGTTCCTTGAAGTATTCGGCCCAACGATCAAGCCTGCTGTTTGCTATGGGTGGGTTCTCCATTTCTATAACTAATCGTTTCACTGACCTGGATGCGCCGTCCACCGGTGTCACGAATAAGTTAGAATAGTCTCTGACTGCTACCTGAAGCAGCTGCCATTTCCACTTCTTTGGGTACCTTGACCTACCAATTTTCGCGACCATTCTTAAGGCTTTTCGTAACTTCTACAGATGTTTTCGCATCTTATTCATCTCCTTACAGTTCGAGAGCTGACGCTTTTGCTCCACTATACTCAGCGACTCTTGCGAGACCGAGTGTCTTTGATGGACAACGGATCTAGGACCACAGGCAAAACCTCCTGCCACGTGCATCGCCTGCTGGATATGGGTCCATTGCTCATCTACATTACTGTTCGTCGTAGATCCTAGCTTATGTTCTAACTTCTGCTCATACCGGGTGCGAACTTGTGGATCACACAAACGTTGCACGGCTAATCGGGTTTGCGGTCTGCGACGATGACCATGGAGCTGGAGAGATAATCGCATTAAAACGAATGCATGGCCCGACTCTACGTACGTGGACCAGTAAGATCTACAGTTCTGAACAGAGCTGCGCCACCGGTAGCTTACGGCGATATGATCAATTTGACTCAAAGTACCTGTAGAGTTAGAGCGCCATGTCGCTGTGCGACGCGAGCTGTGTCGGAAATTGGTGCTAGACAAGAACGAATCGATTGTCTGCACAAAACTGGAGAAGCCTATCCCCGTTATCTGTACGCTCAGCGGGTCAAGCACAACGCCCACCTAAACAGGCTTCTGACACACTAAGTTTGCCAACTTGTGCATTGAAGTCACCAGCTAGCACTGCAATGTTAGAACCGTTGCTCTTGCGAACGAGGATGGCGAGTTCATCACAGAACTCATCTTTCTGCGCGTCTGAGTTGCAGTCCGTTGGGGCGTATGCCGAGATCACAAACAAATTGCGCTTAACACAACTATCCTTTCGAACGCAAACTGACCCTTGGAGTCTCACAGCATATAAACGACTGTTAACAGGGATCCAGTCTAATAGGGCAGCATCAGCCTTGTCAGTCAAGACTATTCCTACACCATGCTGACCCGTAGCTCGAGCTACCTCATCTCCTGAAGTGCACAGAAAATACCTCGATGAGATACCAGGAGCAGTTAGTTGACTTACACTGCTCGAATCCTGTATACACGTTTCACTTAAGCAGCAGACATCGATCTTAAAGCACAAGCGATGACAAAGCTATTCAATTACGGATGTTTTAGTTACCATATGCATTTAATAAAAGGGTGTCAAACTAATGTTCGGACACAGGAATAGGTGTGAGTTTTGTTGGTGATTGTGCGTGAGTTAGGGGGCCGACAGCAAAATGCGGCGTAACTCGATCCACGATCTATCTTTTACGGGGGTCGACTACTAAACCGTGGATTTCCAAAAGAATAAATCTGGAATTGCCTGACCCACTTGGACAACGACGAAAACTCCGGGAAAGAACGACGCAGGCCAAGGCCTAAGGCGAGAAGCTAAGTGCCATGTGTTGGGATGGAGTGCCATTGGTGGCTTGCAGTGTCAGAGCCGTTAAAGAGACGGTGGACCGTTTTAAAACTGGTCTTACGCTGACGTATTCTCCCGTGTCGACTAAGAAACACATCGGTAGTCTTGTCCTTTACATATATGAGGCGACTAGGTACCCGGAGTGCTGGGGGAGGTTGTGGCCATAACTTGGTTTTGGAAACTGCAGAGCTGCTCACACTTGCGAGCTCGGGATCCATGGTGGCGATGGCAGTAACACTCGCAGGATCGAGAATTTGACCGAGGGACACGAGGTTTAAAACGACGGCTGCTTGAGCTCAGTTGATGTAGGCTGTTGAGAGTCGACGCTTGTTGTTCGATTACCTGCATCAAGCAGCGAGCTTCTTGACATAACGTCTGAATGTTGCTACTGGGCTGCAGTCGATGTGGGGTCTATGATGGCGTCGGGTGGAGCAACGGTGGCATTACCTGACAAAAGATTTGTGGACAAATGCACGTGTCTGCTCGAGGATTTTGTCTGCAAATTCAGCGTATCGATCCGAATTTTGGACCTGTATCATAGCGACCGAAATGTTCTGGGCTTACTGTGGAAGTCCGTGCCTCCATGGTTGGCGCAGGACTGCATCGTTCATAAACGTCGTACCAACTAATTAACGCATTTTTCTCAACAATTGCGGGGGTGTCGGATATTAGAGAGAACGTGCAAGATGCATCTCTCATCCGACTCTGCTATGCGTTTAAGGAGGGCTTTCCGGAGTGCGTCATAAGGGTTGTGCTTCGGGGGGTTTATAATGATGTCCCTACTTTGAAGAATCATGGTGGTCGGGATTGCCGAGAGATTATTGCACTTGGGCCGTTGGCAAGATGTGGGACTCCTGGAAATTAGATTCTAGAATAGCTATAAAAGCCTCTGAGTCTTCGGGCATAAGATCCGGTACTTTCATGTGCGCCGAATAACTCCAGTTCATACTCACGTTTACGGTCTATGCTAATTACGGGAAACAAATATTTGTTGTGAAAATAAACTGGGCTTGAACTCCAAAATCGTATCAGCAACGCCTGATATGCGGAAATGTATACTATATATATATATATATATATATATATATATATATATTGGTTATTTAAAAAAAACGATGACGACCAAAAAACAACTACAATACGATCGTGCCTTTCCCAGAAGAAAATGCTGTGACTGATGGTTTCCTGTGGATATTATATAATATATGTATATGAAGTGTGAAATATAACCGATGAAAAACAAATTATATGGCCTTTGAAAAAGGGATCTACCGGTGCCGTGACCTGGACAGGTCACCTGGGTGCAATTAATCAAAAAACGACGAGTGAAACAAACTTACCAATTGTTGGAGGGACGTTCCTTCAGCTTTTTTGATCACGTTCGTCAGAGCCATCAACGAGAAAAAACCGTGGAGTGCAAACCGCATGTAATCTCACTGGGCCTAGGTAAAAAGATCTCACATTGGCTTGCGCTGAGGAAGGTAGTGCTAGCGGTTTCTGCGTGCACGAGACGTACTGTGATCGGCTGGTCACTACAATACTCTTTTCATTGCATTGTGCACAACGTTTTATGCAGGGCAGTGGAAGTCATATGAGAAATATACAGGCTGCCACAAGTTCAACTCCACCGTTTGGAAGACCAGACAAGGCATTCTGTATAATATCCTCTATCGTAAATTGGAAAAATGGGGATATAGTGCAATATTGTCGAACTCTACTGGAGATAACGAACGAGGTGAAAGCTTGCCCTAGGCTCTAACTCGATACGAGTTGGGACGATGCAGTTCTTTGAGGGTTGTCACACACTTCACAGGTACTCCATTATCCAACAAACAGTCCCACAGTGCAGTCTCGTCAACAGAGTCGAAGGTCGCACTAGTATCTAGGATCACGATGATCGTTAGTCTTTGGAAAATGTGACGGTGCTCTAGCTGCTGCTGGAGGGTAAGGATTTGGTCGATACAGCCACGACTAGTGCAACGCCCAGCCCGCTCCTCGCGAGTATCCTCTTCACGTGTTCGGTACAGTCCGCGAAGTATGGCAGATGCAAACATCTTCGACACTACTGGGACAAGGCTTACACTCCTATCGTTAGCTCAGTCACTACGCGAGCTCTTCTTGAAGATGAGGACAATAGTCGATCGCCCCCCCCCCCCCTCACACACACACACACACACACACAGAGACCTACTCAGTATTCCATACAGTTGGGAACAAAACATTCTGCAACAAGCTGTGTTCCACCATCTTTAAATAGGGCCGAGAGAAGGCCATCGAAGCCCGATGCTTTTGACACCCTAAAGCTTGGATTTATTTAAGGACCTGTTCCTCAACAGTTGAATCCGTCGAAACATACCACGAGACGAGCGCTGGGATAGCTGTGTGAGGCTGACAGGAGGCCAGCTAAACTGTCAGTAAGTACTGTGCTCAGCGTTCAAGACGCCGCTGCTGACTGCGAATCGGCAAACCGCCAACTTCACAGATCGTTTCGTTCACATCTAATGGTTTACCACCGGTGACTCAAGTGAGACAAAACAGCTCACAGGGATTTTCTGTGGCGGCAGCAAGCGGAATTATTGCCTTACTTCAAATTTCGTAGTGTGCTAACGACAAAAGTCGAACTGACTTTTCGAGGTGAGCGTTTGGTGGTCCTGCAAGCCCTTCAGAAAGACGCGCTATGTCTGTTACACCGTATTTACTAGCTTTCTTTATCGACTTGATGGTACCACTTGTCCTCTTCTTACTTTTTTCATACTCTTGTTTTTTTATTATTCCCGATTGAGGTTACTGCTGAGAGTTAGAAACTAGAACCGCTTCACTCAGAGCATAGTTACTGGTTGTTTGAACTGAACTGTTAGTCCAGAGACCTACGAATTACGTAGCAAGTTTTGAAGAAAATATATTTTTCCTACATTTAGTTGGTCTTTAAATATGTGACCCAAGTAACGATTGGAATGACAAACATCTTTTATAGGTGAAATATTCAAATACTTCTCCAAGTGCGTGAACGCACTACCATGAATCGCTGATCTCCACCCTATAATGTTTTCCGCGGTTCGATCACTTGCGGCCGTGTCCCGCCTTACACCAATTGTATTCGGAACCAGGACGGAATCATGGAAGATTGTCAGTATTTGCAGGTTAAGGATGTTCGCCAGTGAACGTCACAGTGAGATTGAACAAATGCGATCCTCTTATACCAGAATTTGCGAAAAGGCACAAAGTAAGCGCGCTCACTGTAATGCTCTGTAGTAATCCTTTCATATTAACTTTAATCAGCTGATCTTAAACTGTAATCGTCTTTGAAGTGTCCTTGTTTCTCCTTTGAGCCTAATGGTAACTGCCTGTGGTCAACTTATTGTTACGAATAAACTGACCGAAAGCCAGTATGGATAAAGCATTTACTTTACTTTCAGAGATGTCGGTTGCCCCTATTCTTATTTACTGCGATTCCAATAAAATAATAGCACGTGAAATTCTTTCCTGGCAGATCTGATTTGATTTTTAAGCCATATTGGAGATTGTTGCCTTTTTCCATGGCCTTCTCAATCTACTTTCGCCGCGGCCGATTAGTGTTTCTGAGGTCTAATTTCGGGATTTTGAATAACCGCGATGCTTACTCTAAGCAAGTGGTTTTCCTAATCAGTGTTTTATAAAAGAAAAATAGGCCGAATACCCGATAGTTGAGGAAATGGTTGGTTTGTTTCTCACTATCGGAGTGCGTTTCGGGCTCTAAGGTGCATGTCTTCTGAAGTTCATGCGTAGTACTAACAACACATCTCCATCAGTCACGTGTTAATTTAAAAGCAGTCCTTTATCAAGCGCATAAAAGTTCTTATGGACCTAACGTGAGATGAAATAGAGGATTACTTCTCTGTTTTCCGTGATTATATATGTATTGAAAAGATTGCTGTTTCTGTAATTAGCCTGTCCTAGTGACACTCTTTGTACATTTGATTTCATCCCTTCCATGTTGCTCCATCTTAACCAAACACCAGCCGTTGCATCTGATATGGAACCAGTCAACCCATTCGCCGTGTTTGTCAACAATGAGGTTGAAATGTCCAAGGTGAACATTTACGGGTTCGATTACGATTACACACTGGCCACGTATACGCAAGCTCTGGATGAATTTATTTTTAATGAAGCCCGTGATTGGATGGTGAAGCAGCTCAAGGTAACACACTTCGCTTTGTGCACTGATAATAGCTTAAGGACAATTTTTTTCAATGTTAGGAGAAATTCTCTATCTTTTTGAATATTTACAAGATACGGACTGATTCATGATTTATTTCAATATCGGGGATGTGCTTACAGCTGTAATCTCATTTGAATCGAATGGAGCGTGCATGGACAGGGAGTCCATTTTTACTACTAAAATCGGGGATGTGAGTTGTTATGCAATGCTTATCGCTGGGAATTTAAAGGCTTCATTCGAGTTTTACGTGTGAGACTCCAAACTCTGTCAACCGGGTTCAGTGAATATGCACGACTGATAAATCTCAAAAAGAATGATACAGCCGTATAGTATTTGCGAGGTTTTTAGTGGTAAGTGGAGCGTATGGTGAACAGTTGACACACTCGAACGGCAAAATTACGTGACTTCCTTTTGATATTTATCGGAATATTCGGGCTGCGTTTAGTTGATATTTCTTCAAATTCGGTTCTGGTCATCGGCATCTTCACTTGCGCATTGTGGGTAGAACAGTTTCAACGACCGTGCTAGTCAGTGTATCTGTTCATGACGCGCTCTGATATTGCCGTTCCTTCCTCCGGTTTGACATATACCGACTCGCTATGAAAAAGGTCAACCGAGATAAAATTTGGAGAGCGGAATGTATGATTGATTAGATAATGAAAAACCCACTTGCATTGTTCGCATCCAAAATTCCAACGCCGCGAGTCAGAACCGAACCGGTGAACAATGCAAGTGGATTTTTTGTCATCAGCGAGATTTAGGCCACTTGTGTCAACAATAAATTCTGTGAATATATTTCAAAACCCATTGGATCGCACTCAACCGTGTGTTGTTTGTCCCACTGAGAAGTGACTGACGAGGGTAGTCCAGTGGTTCAAACGAGAACAGTTGCTGTTTATTATTGGAACAGGGGCTTGCGCAGCATTGGATATTCATACTCTGCTGTCCGTACCGCGATAACTCAGCCGGTAGAACGTCTGCCCGGTGGGCGGAAGGTTACCGGCTCGTGGTGTTGAACTTCTGGATGTGAACGGTGTAAGTGGATTTTCCAATACCTCCGAGCTCCGGACTCCTCGTGTCAATAATTACATTATGTGGGTATCATTGATTCTTGTTTTCACGCGGAGCATTTCGCAAGTATGCGTAAAATCTCGTGCCCACTGAAATATCTTTGTTCAGTTGGCTCCAGGTATAAAGTGGCTTTCATCTATAACCCCCGGTGAATATCTTCAATGGCTTTATTTCTGAGGCACTGAAAATCAGGTTTTTCACTCAACCCATTCAAATTTTTCGTGCACAGTGAAGTTGGATTTAGTGTCACCACTAGATTACGGATGTCATAATCTCGAATAGTTTTTGACATTCCTCACTCGAATTCTGTCTGCATTTTTTTATTGCATGCTTGCGCATGAGTGCAATGGAAGGAGTGTATCTCATAGCCATAAAGATCCACTGCACTATTAGGGGTGACCGGCAACCAGACCCTAGGGCTTGGGGTGGAGAACCACATAAGGTCCCAATAGGTTAGGTGTGGTGATGAGCCGTATCACAGTGGATTACTGTCTATCACTGCTAGCTGACATTGATGAAATTCGTTAAAGAGTTGTTCCGTCCCACTGGGAAACTTGTTGGTTGCGTCCAATTTGAATTTCATGTTTGTTGTTTGTTCATTTTCGTCGGCCGTTTTCACCTGGAGAGCTGGACACCGAGTTAAGTTCTTGTAGCATAGAGCTGTGATAGTCACAATATGAGTCACTCCTTGTTTTTCTTCTGCCTATTCACCGTTGGATATCTCCACACTTCTATCTGGCCATCAGTACATCGAGGGGAAATATTTTGTTCGTCAAGAGTTCATAAGAACACTCAAAGCAGTTGTAAACTCGATCCTTTTAGTTGCAGACCTCTACTGTTTGGAGTGATTTAGTAGCAATCGTAGTTGATAGCTTGCTGGCTGATATGTTAGTCCATTTGCACCCTACGATATCATCACCGATATAGGGTACCGGTAAAATCTTGCTTCGTGGTCGAGTGTTACCCGATGCGTTTTGACAATCAGCTGACGGTCTCACCATAACTTCACGCACTGCAGTCTAATACACGCCATCCCGGATGCTGCCACCGATTTGCATTCTGGCCTGGTTGTGGCCTCCATCTGATAACCGTCTGTTGTTTATTTCACTACTCGGTTTTCAGTATCCAGAAGATCTATTCAGTTTCAACTATGACAGCGATTTCGCCATCCGCGGACTACACTTTGACGCGAAACGGGTAAGAATGAGCCCCTTTTTTACTTATGCATGTTATTTTCTCTTCTAATTACAATGTGTCTCTTTTAATGATTAGAAGTTTCTTTATACCAAGAACGTGATGAAAAGTATCGCTGTCACAAGTTTCTTCCACTCAAACGAGTCTACTGAATCAGAGTTCTGTTAAATTTTCGGCATCTCCAGGGCTGGTCAAACGGTCATCAGCGTAGGATTTCAGACTGTGACATCCAGGGTTCGACTCATACCACCACTGGACACTTCCTCGGCTGGCCACCTTTGATCAGCCGCAGTCCTCTTTCATGTATACTGTACACCGCTGTAATAAATAAGGGAAGTAAAAGATCAATTAATTATTAGTTTATCACCGTAGCGAGAGTTTATCGGTTTTCGTAGCTACCTACGATGTCTACCCGCTTCAGTCTGCTCGAACCGAACGAAAATAATGCTTCTGTTTGCCGGCGCATTTAATCAGGTCATTTTCTTGACAGAATTCCTACGGTCGTTCTAGTCAATTAGTTCGCTGCGGTTCACTTTCATTTCAGCAGTCCCCCTACAGTCTGAATAGTCACTTAACAAGTCGCACAGTGGTCTCCAAAGCTTGAAAAACTATTCGGAATATTGTAGACAAAATGGTGTTAGATGTTTCCGAGTAGGGACAAGGATATCAACAAACCAACATGCAAGTTTAGGATACACCGAGTTTTGCGTGCATAATATTGACCTCAACACCTCTGAACTTTGGGTGATCCTCATAAAGCTTGTGGCCCAAGGGGCCTAAGTTTCTTGTACATATTTTTGGAAATGAAGCTATGTAGGATCTAAATATACAGCTCTATAATATCTATTCCTCTCAATTCACATATTGTTCTCCGAAGTGGTTTTCAGTTCGGATCGGTACGCATCGGACGGTATTTCGTTCATCTTCTCCACTTATCCTTTCTTTCTTTCATCCATCACGATGAGACTGCACCTTGCCATGGTGTGATAACTTATGTGCCTCCATTACCCGAAGAGCTATACAGAACGGCTTCCTTAAGCCGGAGATCCGGTCATGCCTGACAAAATGGCGGGTAGGGGCCAAGTGAAGTCCAGTTTCAGAACCAGTTGATGGACAACATCTGGTTCTTACCACTACACCCCTGGAGAGGACACTCCAGCAAATGAACACGGAAAGAAACAGTCTACCGGTCTAAAAACCTCCACTAGATGGACATAGCAGTGGAGTACCTGGGGTTTCTCTCGACGGTGGGAGAAGTCATCGCACTTCAATGGGCAGCTATCTTCCGCCTAAGCTGGACAACTCCCGGCCCAAAAGACGCCGCCCCGTCCACGGTCCGCTTGCTTTATTGGATGCATGGATATAAGGGCTGAATCCGAAAAGCGGATCGACAACTAAGCACCAGCGATCACAGGACAGAATGCTTGCAATAATCAGGTCTCACGTGACAGACCAGAAGAAGTTCCTTCACGGGTGCTTCGGTCACGTTCCCGTGTTTGGTTAACGCCCCACCGCCTTGTGGGTCAGACTTTTGAGTCAAAGGCTCCGATAAGGGTTCCCAAAGAAAAGCCCCTTCCACGGTGTGGGCGGCCGCGAAGTATGGTTTGCTCAGAAACCTCCAGTATCTTTCCTGTAAAGGGCCTTACCAATATTCCCTCTTTTAATTTAAGATCGGTGCGAAACGCCACGAGTAATTTCGGCTCTGAGGAAAACAGCAGTTCAGGAGTTGGGTATAAATCAAGTGCACTTCTTAATCCCAATTGTTCAATTCACTTGGCTGCGTTTAACGTCCGCACACTATGTCAGATAGGGCAACAGGCTGCCCTCGCTAGAACTCTTGACACTTTCAAAATAGATGTATGCTGTGTCTCCGGAACACGCATACAAAACCCCACTTCTGCGATCACGCTTCGTGCCCCAGACACAACCTCAGCATCTCGCTTTACTCTCCCTGTGTCGGATGATCCGGTTTCTAGTGCTCGTAGTCAGGCTGGTGTTGGGATTGCTTTGATCATAAAAGCTGCGCATGCGCTGCTAGACTAAATTCCAGTCAGCAGTCGTTTGTGTGCAGTCCGGTTGGACGGTTCTGTTCGTCGTGTTTGTGTATGCGCTCACTGACTGCAGTTCCTCTGAGGCCAAGGACGAAGTCTATCAGGATTTGTCTCGGCTGCTTCGAAGCGCACGTTCAACAGACGTGGTGATCATTGCTGGGGATTTCAACGCCCAATTTGATTGTATAGGAGATTCCGGAAGGTGAAATGCTGCACGTTTCCAGCGTACAGCACGATCACATGTGTGGTTGAACCACTGGGGGGGGGGGGATTCGAGTTTGCCGGGTTTGAAAAGTGAGGAATAAAAAGTTGCATACCTTGAAGAACAATGTCAGTGAAGTTAGAAACGGAAACGGAAACGTCTGAAGTAAAGCAGCAATCATTCCAAGGGTAGGAGGCTAGGATATCACGAAAACCATCCCAGTTGGTTGAACTGGAGCGCCAAAATGTGTGTCTCGAGGTAGGTAGAGGATCGGGGGGAGTAAAATTGATGGAACAGGAAATAACACAGTAGTCAAATGAGCCAAGTGGGGGGAAGAGCAGAGATCCCTAAGAACAAAGAAGGAACAGAAGTGAGAATGAGATCAAGGGTATGGGCACGATCGCCAGCTCGATCGGGAATATGTGTGGGAAGGTCAACAAGTTGGCACAGGTTGTTGACCACGGCGAAATGTTCGGCTTCGCGCCCTAGAGCCGAAGTGTCCGATGAGTGAATCAACCAATCTCCATTGTGAACAATAAAATCTCCTAGGATGGTGATATGGCAGTTGGGATCCATAACAATTAGGTGCTCAATGTTCGAGTAAAAGAAATCAAAGATCGATAGATCACTACTGTTGGGTGAACGGTGAACAACTCAAAAGTAGTGATTAAAATAAGGAAATAGGAGCTTCAGCCACACCAACTGAAATTTACGACTGAAAAGGTCAAGATTCTGGATTCTGGATGTGGCGACTGACTGGTGGAAACAGGCACAGACATTGGTTTTGGGTGAAAAGGAGGAGTGGAAAGTATAGTTGGGCAATTGAAGGTGGGTGGTGTCTGATGACGGGGAGATTTGAGTTTCGATGAAAATAAAACAAAAGGAGAGGAAGATTGGAGAAGTTGGTGGGTAGACTCGATATTATGGTTTATTCCGCGAATGTTACTGAGGGCGAGCAGAGCGAGCGAGAGAGCGGCTGCGTGTGTGATTGTGTATTTTCATGATTCATAGTGTGAAGGAAACCGGCAACCATGATCCTGAGACTTAAAGTAGCGAACCACATAAGGCCTCAATAGATCAGGCGTGATAGGGAGCCGGGCGACAGCAGAGCTGTCCACTACGCGTTACGGATGCCGACGGATAGACTTCTTCGGCGTGCGCTGTCCTCCGAAATGATCAGTTTTTGGTATGGCAGAAAGTTATGAAAGCCTTGACCAGTGGATTTGGCGAAGTAAGATGTGTGAGACTTCCGCGTTGGGGTCCACGCGATTCGCCCACGAATTATCCCAGTTTATTAGCACAAAACATTGTTTATGTAAGAAGAAACGGGCACTGATACCAATCGTTGCAACACAAACCAACTGATTTATGCTTGCATCAAGTAACTTGTCTTCTGATTGGTTGATTGGTCACACGATCAGCCACCACTTGACGGGAATCCGTTTGCCTCTCATCGATCCGCTACCTTGTCAATTGCGAATCCACTGGCAAAAGCATTGACCTGGGTTCTGGACATGCGATGACATGCTGATTGCTGACGCGACATGGCTGACTGCGGACCATGAGTCAGAACGTATCTTCACGTCTACCAAAAGGTTGGAAACTCCAAGTGATATCGCCAGGTGTCGCGGCCAGGGGCGTAGTTGCACTCGATCTTTTTCTCTCCATGATTTTCGTTTATTGCTTTGGTTTAAGCTTTTTTCACTTGATACTTCTATTCTTTTTGCCCCTGTCTCGTCGATGCCGCGAGGCAGCAACTAAAACCAGAGCACAGAAGTGCGAGGTTAATGGCCGAGTGAACTCCATGCTTTATCTAGTTGAAGGAACAGTAATCCGTTCATTTCCCAAGTTACTTTACCGCCACCCGGTGTTGTGATGAACAACACTGTATTGTTCTCAAACATCAACTAGTTTAACTCAAGTCAACTAGCTTCGTCGGATAAGGTGGGCGCGAGATCTTTAACTTCATGAAGATTCTGAAATTGAATTGATGTTTGAAGTTGATTCATTTGCTTTAATGGCACCTAAAATTTAGTCACAGTGACAGTCTCACTTAGCCCCGAGGGCGGAGGTGTTTGTGTTCAATTGCACTTTATCAGTCGTTCAGCATTCTCATCCGTTTTTCTCTCCATTTCCTGGCAAACCGAAAATACTTGGTGCCATTCAAACATTTATGCATTTTATCTTTTCTCAATTGCAAACTGAAACCACGCACTTACTGTTCTCCTGATTGTCGTCCTTCAAGTGGTAAACGTTTGTGTTATCTAGTTAGAGACTAGTTTTTACATCATATGTGTAGTCATGAGTTACAACCTCAGCTAATCAATTTGTTTACTTCTCTTCGCTTTTGTTACAGGGTTATCTAATGAAAGTGGACGCTTATCATAACATCCAGATTGATACGGTACACCTGGGCCTCACTCCAGTCAGCCGGGAAGACGTTTTCAAGGCTTACAGCGGCACCTATATTCCCAGCTCAACACTAAAGCATCGGCCCAGTTCGAGTGTGAGTTCGGCGATTTTGTTATGATTGGTCTTTTAACTCTTGATTTGGATTCTCAACTCTCAGACAATCTGGAGAACCGAAAAACGATCAACTTATCATTCAGGAGAAGGGATAATGCCTGAAGACATTGTGTTCTGTTGGAAACCAGGATTACGTTTGATCTGTTGCAATCGTTGACTCGCTGTGGAAGTTCATCCAAACTAATCCGTAATTCACACACTGATAGTATACTGAAATTTTTTTTATCAAAGCGACTCAGATACCGGTTATTCTAACCCTCATCTAATCGCTTTACTTTCCGATTGACGAAGTATGTGACCGCACACCTAACTCATTCTGGCAGTAATCTGATATTGCAGTTTGAATGCAATCCAGATTTGAGGACTTTCGTTCCGCACTACAGTATCTTGGTAATCTGGTTATGAATAATGTATGAATCAGGTTTGGATGCCTTGACTACACGTTGTTGTCATTGGAATCTGTTGAAATGCTCTGCTTATCCCATCCATGGGACGTTTTCACCCCGTTCGCTTTTCGATCGGATTTACCAAACGATGGCAACCAAAGTCGCGAAGCGGTGTTCGTTCTTGACCGTCAACTATTTTGAATGTCACCAAAATCAGTAGTTTATTTACAAAGAGAAGGATTGTGACTGATGGGATGCTGCTTGTTGCGTTGGTGGGTGCTTACCAATTAGTGCTGAAAGTTGTTGGTAAATAATTAGATTTCCTAGCCTTCGGTCAGCCCATCTGCAGTTAGAGCAATAACTTTGACTGAAATGCGAACGTCTGTCTGCGCAAAAGTCTGATCAAATACAAATACAAATGACATCCTTGTTTTTCATGGATTTGTGGTTCGCTTACCAAAGGCTGTTTGAAGAAGATTGTGGGAAAACAATTTCGATTTTGCTCGGATAAGAATCATTTCTTAGTTATTCAAGCTGTTCAGTATGATGACCAGAGTAACATTTTTTTGTTATTTCCTTCTTCGTCTTTAAAATTATTCTGCTTTTCAACCAGTGGCAAGCAACTCAATGTTCTGTGACGTACGCTCCACTGTATTTCTCCTACTACGTGTGGTGATAATACGAACGGCAGTTTTGAGTCCCTTGTCACGGTTCTGGTTTGATGGGGTGCGTTCGTCGGCACAGGTATCTCAAAGGAGACTGGGGATCACTCGTGCGGACCGGGAGATGAAGTTCATGAGCGACCTCGGCTTCAACTGGCAGATCAGCGGGGAGGAGTGTGTAGTTAGTCAAAGAAACCGCTGTCGGATTTAACCGGTAACGGTCGAGCTGGACATAAGGGCGAACGAGTAATCACATCTTTTCTTTTTTTCGCTCACGCCACATCAGTGCTAGCTGCATTTTCGTTTTATGCGAAGTGGGTTCATCACACCTTTCAGTGCTCGCTAGTGGTCCGTAGTTGTGCCTTCAGTTAAGACAGTGTCTACCTGAATCTCGAATAATCAACACACTTATTGTTAGTCCCAACAACTCTACTCGAGCGGAAATCTACAATCCTTAAAGTGGCTTGGAACTCGCTATTACTTCCGTCAAGGATTATTTAGTAAATTGTTGAATAGTCAATATTTCGCAGATCAGTCGTTTCACGCATTCAGTTCATCAGTGGTACACTCACCATTGCCCATTTACCGGTCCTCAAAAAGCACCAGTCTAGCGCTGCGTCCCCTCAGGTTCGTACCTGTTGCTTCCCCCTCGTCCCTTCTCCGTTTTCAATTCCTCTCTGAAGTTGCCTGCTTGTTCTCGGTATCAATTGTAGACTCACTAACCAATCACTGTTTCCCTTTGATGATACTGGTATGATCGAAAGTCGACCAGCTAGGCTCGGTCGATACGCTACAGGAAAATATGGGAAGTCAGCCGTGACGTTTTGTTTATGTCCAAAATACAATTCCGCTCACTTGGATTCCCAACTTTTCCATTGGAAGTCCTAGCAACAGTATTTGTTCGTTAACATGAATTCATGCCACCACGTGCTTCTATTCACTCTGCCTTCAACTGAACAATATTGCGAAGTCGCAGCCAAAACCAGAGCACAGAAGTGCGAGGTTGATGGCTGAACTCAACAGAAATATTCCAAGGTGGAAATCCCTATTTAATTCCTGTTACTTCATACACCTGCTCATGTACAAAGACCTACTAACCTGCAGACGTCGGCTGATGCCCTTTCTCGTCCTCAATGCTTGTTTAATATATTTATTCCACAAGTGCGAACATCGATGCATATAGAACAATAGGTGTGTTTGAACCGCACGTCCGAGACCCTTGCCACCGATGTGTGTTGTACCTAACACTCCTGTTGACCACCCGATTGGCACCCCCTGTAGTCCTCCTGTTGCATCTTTGTGAGGACCTTGGGGTTACTGCATCTATTCAGATAAGCGTCAGTGTAGCTCCGAGTTCTAGAGCCGCAGCCCTGCTGCTAGATTAGATCCCAGTCGAAGTTCAGTTGTGCACGGCAATATTTGGAGGTTCGTGCAAGTTAGGCAGTCGCCGTTCCGATAAAACGTAATTTGTTTGTTGTTTCGGTTTATGCGGCCACCGGCTGTATCCCAGAAGTGGCCGAAGACGTTCTCTATCTAGAACTGCATGAATTCCTGTGGAGAGCAACTGGGGCTATATATATATATATATATATATATATATATATATATATATATATATATATATATATATATATATATATATATATATATATATATATATATATATAAGAGTACGTCGGCTGTTATCGAATTAGGTGCACCTTTTAGGTTGGATTCTTGTCGTTCCGACAACGCTGATAGGTTTTTGGTTCTGTTTCCTAACGATCGCCCATTCCTCGCCGGTATGAACTTCAGGCGCTCCAATCGCCGGTATGCTACTGCCCGGCGTTCCTCCTCTTCGACTCAACCTTAGACCCAAATCGGCCACATCGTCATAAGCTGAAAATGGTCAATGCCTAAACAACACGGTGCATATTATCGAGCTGAACCGACCAGTTTGTCTATCCGGCTTCCAAAACACACAAGCTAAACAACTGGTAAAGATTTTCCCTTCAAGACTCAGCTTGGTTACGTTGTTTTTCAGCTGCCTCGCTCTATTCCCGGCCAGAAATGCACTGGGCTTGAAATTGAATCCAGCGTGCTTTCAAATGGTTTTGCGATGGGTGCGTAACTAGAAGCTTGTGCCAGCCGGCCTGCAGCACAATCTATGGGGTAGTTTGCAAAGCCCATTTCATCGAGGTGGTTACCTCAACGGATCGATTCCGGCTGGCGGCAGACAACGGTGCGCGCTTCACCTTGAGACCTGAACTCAGCGAAAGCCTAAGAAACGACCGCGACATATGGTGAACGCACCGTTCATCTAGGTTGTAATGTGCTGCAATCAAGGGTAACTTCCACAAGCCGTTACACTTCATTTATACCAACGGTAGGAAACAAATGGGTGTCAATGAAACGATCTATCAAGCTGGGCGGTATGTTTATCCGCAATAAGTGGCGGCGTCTCAAACACTAATCTGAGCTCTTTAAAGCAGGATTTAGCTTACCATCCACCGCGCTGGCTTTTCCCATAAGTTGCATCTCTACTTGCATCCTATGAACCGTTTCATCGGAACCACCAGCGGCGTCTTAGACCCGCAAGATCCGTGTCTTCGGACATCACAGAAAGCCAGGCTATGATGGCCTTACCCTAGCCCTGTTTAAAGAATGTAGAGTGCAGCTTGTCAGAAGGCTTCAGTTTTGTTTCCCGACGTTTTTAATTTTCAGCTGGTTCTGTCATCATAAGAGGGATCTGTTATTGTACCTATCTTCAAGAAGGGCTCTCGTAATAATTCATCACCATCA
Organism: Fasciola hepatica; assembly: GCA_948099385.1. Taxonomy (NCBI): domain Eukaryota; kingdom Metazoa; phylum Platyhelminthes; class Trematoda; order Plagiorchiida; family Fasciolidae; genus Fasciola; species Fasciola hepatica. Next base: position 29,226,148 of record CANUEZ040000043.1, on the reverse strand, counting down.
TTGTACAGCGTTAAACAGCAGGCGAGCCCTTCTAATCACTGCCTTCCTCACCATGTTGCACGTAGAAATAATAAATATACAATGCGAACAGGGGTGGAAAAGGGAATGCCCTAGTAGCCAACACACGGAATACATGATCTAACCGTACAAATGCACATTGACCAATCATTCTGATTTGATAGGATTTGACAACACGATCGCCACTGTTCGCGGTTCGATGCCATATCCTTCAGTGTCTCCAGCCAGCTGGTTGACGGATCTATTGGACCCCAACCACGAAGGCGTGAGACATCTACTTTTCCTAAGTTGGCTGTACATTTTCTCATTCCCTGCTGCCCTGTCATCTGTCGACCTCCACTTGGCTTCTTCTGTTCGTGAGAAGGAAGGGAAAACAGGGCACGGTGCGGTAGACGTGTGTTTATCATACATAACACGTGCTCCAACCAACGAAGTCTATTGAGTTGAATACGCTGTGATGTGATACTTGCTGAACTGGTACCCAATACTCGATTTTTAACCTCAGCATTGCTCACTCGGTCACTCTATCCAATCTTTGTGCGGCTACGCAGACATCGATGATCTGAAACCTCAAGGCGACGAACATGTCCCGTGTCTCGCAACCATACAACAAAACTGAACGCACCGTGGCACAGTAAACACGACCTTTCAACTTCAGTGAAATATCAGGTTGGTTGCACAAGTGCTTCAGTCCACCGCACGCCGCTCTAGCCTTGAATATACGCGTGCTCACCTTCACTACCGTACTTCCATCCGTCGTCACGCTGCTGCCGAGGTAAGTAAAGCGGTTGACAATAGTTGGTACTTCCCCATCGAGCATCAAGCTCGGAGCCGTTGATGTCCAGCCTTGCAACATCAATTTACGTTTTAAGCGCTTGAAGAATGAAACTACAGCCCTAGTGAGTCTACCTAGCACACGTTGTGCATGTTCCGCATGTTAAAATAAATAGACAAGGTCTTCAGCGTAATCTAGGTCACGTGGCTTTTCACCATTTGCTATATGACCCAGATTACGCCGGCGACCTTGTCTGTTTATTAGACTGTACGGAACAGGCGCAATAATTGCGCCAGCCCTAGAGGTATAAGCTTAAACGAAATAGTGCTTAAGGTGTTCGCGTTTTTCATTTTCCTCAGATTGTGCCACACGCGCGAGAATCAGTGGGTTTGTGCTGGTCGTAGATACGTCAAAGTTTTCACCCTCCGACTGCTTCCAGAGATCAACAATCATCGTGTTCCTAGACATTCGCATCCGTCGATAGGTCCGCATTGTGGATCTGTTTGCTAATAAATTGAATGCCTGATGAGTACGTACCGGCTCTTAAAGTGTTGTGCCGTCATACCTAAGGTCGGGTTAGGGCACATAGTCCATTCTCGTCACCATTTTCTGTTTCTAGTGGAGCAGGATAAGGCTGTCCTAAATCCCCACTTCTCTCCACCTTTACCATAGAGGATATACTGATAAACTCGTTGCTCGGTGAACTTACAAGAAGCAGGGCTTTTGACTTAGAATTTTGCATGACATTGCCTTGCTGGATGATAACAAACAGGCAATGCAACACGATTTGTACTGATTGGTGGTTGAAGTGTCTGGAAACAATAGGCACTCAATGTCTTCCAAGTGCAAAATAATTTCACAGGACTGGCAGGAGCCTGTGCCTTCATTCACCCTGTAATGCGCAGTTAAAACCAGTCAGTTACTTTAAACACCTCGGGAGGTACGTTGCAGCTGGTGAAGAGATCATATGATGAATCGCGAAGGCCAGGTTGGCTTTCACGAGCCTGCGACACTTTTGATGTCACCACAATACCCGTCTCCCATTGAATGAACGGGGCGATGACGTTACAGTGCATAGTGTTATTACTGTACGATTGCGAATTCTAGCCGCTTCGCGCTGAGGGCGCTCGGAGACTTTTCGTATTTGATAACCGATATCTCTGAAGCAATACTCGCGTTTTGTGGAAGCACCGCGTGAGCAACGATATGGTTTGTCATCATGTGTTGATTATGGGCACACCCCCCCCCCTCCCGGATACAATCAGATATTGATTTGTCCTATGGTTAACAGACTCGTTTAATATCCATGGACCGGTGTGACGTAATAAAACTATTCCTTGAGTGGTAATTTACATACATCAATCAACAAACAAATACTCACTCTCTACTGTCCAAAGAAGCGATAACATACAGAAGAAGGTACGAACCACAACAAGGCTAATTTCCTCAGTTTGTTGAAGATAAACCCCTTGTATGTTGTTTTGCCCATAACTCCATTTCATCCTAAACTTATCGTCGCAATTTACTGGGTGTCCGATTCCATTGAACCGATGGATGAAATAAGATAATGCAACTCTGACAAAGTTCGATTTTGCATCTCAATTTATCTTTGAATCGAAACACGCATTCATCGACAAAAATCTTTCGGTTCTGTTATGTCTACAGAATCAGCAAGTACCTAAATGTTCATTTGGTGATTATATTTGCATCCATGATATAACTTATTCACCTTTGTGTATCAGTTTTTTACATGAGATTCTTTTAGCACCGATTTATAGATCCTCATTCTGCGTTCTTGCAATTGGCCATCCGATAGGACTTCTCTGTAGAGAGGCTGTACCTGACCCTCCTTGACTCAGACAGGAAAACCATGATGCGTAACCCTAAGTTACGTCCACAAATGTTGAACCAGTCGTTACTATGGCTATAAATCAACTGCGCGTTATCTTTCCTACTGCGTTGGCATTCCGTTGTCGATCCTGCGCGTTACCTCTCTCTCTCTCTCTCTCTCTCTCGGATAGTCGTTGTCAATAGTACGTTCCGGTGACCTCTAGTTCGACCGTATGCATAATTGAAAACTCATCCTCGTTTAATTCAGGTTATATCCCCTCTACTTGTCCGTGTGTCGTTCTCATTCTAGGTAAGCACGTGTGTCACTCAGCATGCTCACTTTCGCCACTGCCATAGAGGTTCAAGGGAAACAGTTAGTGTGCAGTCGGCCTCAAAGTAGACCATTACTCTAACCGACTTTCTGCAGTTCTCTAATCGTTCAGTGATGTTCATCTCCCATCGTTTGTTTGACTGCAAACTGTCAATAAATGCATAATTCCTCTCCTGTACTTGATGCCTTCCTCATTCGTTGTCAGTGATTTGTCGATTTTCTGCTGAACTTAAGCGCAGCAGCAGAACATGCCGCTTGTTTGTTACAAGCAGCCATTGGCCCACTGGTTAGCATGTTGATAGTTGTCATTAACTAACACAGTATTCTGTTTCAATATCATACTATCAGATACAACTAGATGGGTTGAATATACCGGTTCACTATCTAAAATGTTGAAGTTGATACAAATGAAATCACTTGTTTCATGTTGTTGTTGTTGTTCGTGGAAATTCGACTATCTGTTTTTTGGAAATTTTGCTAGTGATATTAGTAACTAGATGTACTGCCGTCGACAATCGGTGAAGCTTTAGTCTTAGCAAGTGGTACAAATCTGTGACCAGTGTTCCCTCCCTAACCTCCACTCCGCAGCCACTTGCCCATCGCCGAGAAGTTGCTTCACTATCTCTTTTTTTGCTGCTGTTATTTTGGTTTTTGTTCATCAGAACGCGCTTCGACAATTTCCCTTACCATGACTCTCTCTCTCATTCATCTCGTATGCAGGCGGCCAGTCACCCGTACCAGGTCTCTGTCCCTAGATGTCGAACTTCTCTATTTCAGTCTCCCTTCATTTCCCGAACTGCAAACCTTCGGAACACTCTCCCTCCTTCCGTTTTCCCAACCACTTACAATCTTTCTGTTTCCAAAAGCAAGATCAACAAACTGAATCTTACTTGAATATTCCGCCCCCCACACACACATCCCCTTTACAGTATGCCTTTTGACTATGGGGTTTACCCCTTTGAAGGTTAGTTACGTTGTGTAATCAGAAAAATACCACGGGGTGGTGGTCATACCGACATCATGGTGGGGCTTTCAACCCTTCGGTTCCGGGTTCGAATCCTGCTTCTGCCACCGGTCACAGCCCAATTGGCAAGCTCAAATAGGCCGCGGCCCCCTTCCTGAAGTGGTTTGCCATTATTATATAATAAATGGAAGTACATAGAAAAAGATTGAGGTACGAGAACGGTTTCATATAGTCCATTTTCGTCTTTTTTCGAATTGACATCAGTCGAGGAAGAGCAGCGTTATTCTGATAACAGTGCAACTTCTGCTTGTCGCTGAGCATGTTAGTTTAGCGTGACCAAATGATTCACAGTATTCAAGCGGAAACAGTAGGTAAAATTTGAGAATAATATCCTTCAGCGAATTCTGGTCATTTAGGTCGCTGTATTCAGTAGTCTGTTCTGTTTATTTCTGCTTCATGCAGTCACGGTAAAGAACGGATTCGTTTAGCTGGAAAGAAAATCATGACACTGATCAATTGGTAAAGGCCGGAAGAATTCCGGTCGTAGTGAACCAGTTGATGGTCAAAATCTGACCCTGTTCAACCAATCACTGTGTCCCCGAAGAGTTTCAGTGAACAAACAAAAGAAAAAAACATTTTTCGGGGAAAACCTCAATTAGATTGACACAGTAGTAGAATACTCAGAGTTCCGCTCAACGATGGGAGAAGTGATCGCACTCCATGGAGCAACCTCCACGTTCCGCTTCTCCGTTGGGTCCATAGGGTTGAAGACTAAATCCGAAGAGCGGATCAATAATTAGTGCACCAGTGAACACCAAACTGAACAGTTAGAATATCACGTAACAGACCAGAAACCCCAGTACGGGTGCTTTGGCCACATTCTCGTATTGGGTTCCCAAAAAACCCATCTCATCTGTCTGTCGTTGACGCTTTTGATGGAAGGATATCCTGTTTCCGGTGTGAGAAACCGCAAAACATCTCGGCCCGAAAATCTCTAGCACCCCTTCGTTAAAAAACTCCTGTAGTTTTGTTTTATCTAATTTAAGTCAATGTAAAATGCCGCGGATAACTACGGCTGGGAAGGCATGTCTCATCCTGAAAGTAATTGCAAATCAGAACCCACTCATTAATTCGGAATGTTTACTTTACTTGGTTGCCTCCAATGTTCACACACTCTGTCCTAATTTAAACTTTTGACAACTTAAAACCGCACACAACACCCCACTTCTGTCATGACACTTCGCACCCCAACCAAAACCCCAGTCTCTATGTGCCATCAATCTTTGTTTGTCAGGTGATCCGTTGTCCAGAGCCGATAGCCAGACGGGCGTCGTAACCGCCTTAAACACTGTTGAACTGAATTCAAGTCATTTACGTGTAGTTCGGTTGGGTTCTTCTGGACGTGTCAATAGAAATAAAACGAGGTGTCAATCATTATTATCCGTATCCCTAAATGCGCCGATTGACTGCAATTCCCCTGAAACCAAAGACAAATTCCATTATGATTTTTTCCAACTGTTTCGAAGTGCATGTTCAACGGACGTAGAGGTCATCGCTGGTGACTTCGATGTCAGTTGAACGCCTGGGTGAGACAAAACAGCATGCTGGACGCCCACTTCAATTCCAGCCGACCAAACTAACAACGGCTATCATCCCATTCGGACTTGTTCCGCTCGTACATTGCTTCCCGTGAATACGGATTTTTTCTGTAAAATGCTGTCTTTCTTCCACTTTCTTCTTCATAGCGTTAGGCTCAGGTTGGTCACGCTGACATTAGTCACTAATGGTGTTCATCAGTCGAAGATTGTCGCCCACTGTGTAGACTCAGGTCACGTCTTGCTTAGTTTTTGTCTATGATGATGCTATTTCTAAAGCCACTCGCTCTGAACAGTTGCTTCTAGATGATAACCGACAATCCACTTCCAAGAATGAACTTTCTACGCGGTTATCTTTGCAACTGAAGACTCAGAATCCCGGTAAACATCGAAAGCACACTGAGGAAGCCCTAAAGGCTGCTTCTGGTAACCGATAGCACTATGTTCGATCTGAGTCGAACGCTGTGAAGGCGCAGACGGACGCCAATTTGGTGGGTGTCGCTTTTTGTGCGAGAAATTTGTACTCGCTAAGAGTAGTACATGGTCGGAACATAGTTGAATGAGTCGATCACCGATATCAGTTCGATCGGCTGGAACGCAATATCGGCCTCCCATATTCCTTTCCGTCTCGTCTAGGCTTCCGACTTGAGCATCGAAATCACCAGCAGCAACCATGATGTCTGTGGAGCGCACGCTGCGGAGCAGTTGAGACAAATCCTGGTAGAATTCGTCTTTAGTCTCAGGAGAGCTACAGTTAGTTGGGGCATACACAGAAACAACAAACAGGCATCGGCGCTTCAGTCTGTCGCTGTTGACATGCACAGAACCATTCAACCAAATTGCACACAGACGACTGCTGGGTGGGATCCAGTCGAGCAGTGCACGCTCAGCCTTCACACTCAGAGCGATGCCAACGCCAATCTGACCACGAGCACTAGACATCGAATAACCCGACACATGAAGAGTGAAACGAAAAACCGAGTTTGTATCTGGGGAGCGAAGTGTTAACACTGAAGTTGGGTCTTGTGTGTGTATTTCGGAGACACAACACACGTCTATGTTAGAGATTTCGAAAGTCCTAGCTAGGACAGCCCGTTGCCTCGTTTGGAAAAGTGTGCGGACGTGGAAAGCAACTAAATGAAGAGGATGCTTAGGTCAGAGAATGGATTCTCTGGTGGAGGTTTTTAGACCGGTAACCTGTTTCTCTCCGTGTTTATTCGCTGGAGTGTCCTCTCCAGGGGTATAGTGGTAAGAACCAGATGTTGTCCATCAACTGGTTCTGAAACTGGACTTCGTCTGGCCTCTACCTATTGACCTGTCGGGCATGATTGTATCTCCAGCTCAAGGAAGCCATTCTGTATGGCTCTTTGGGTCGTGGAGGTACACAAGCCGTCACACCACGGCAAGGTGCAGTCTCGTCGTGGTGGCGCGGATCAATTCAAGACTGTCGACCATTCTGGTCCACGTCTGTAGGCACTGATCACGCTCTTATCCGCGCGCTCTTCAGCTTGCACCTCGTCGATGGCCGAAGCAACGCCAAAGCGATTCGTCCCCTGCAGCTGCTACTGGACGATAACCAAAAATCTGCTTTCCGAACAGAATTACCCAGCAGGTTATCGATGCAGTCAGATACCCAGAATCCCGAAGAGCGATTGACAGAGACCAAACAGGTTCTACGTGCGGCTACTGACGCCACCTAAGGTCCAACAACTAGACACACACAGAAACGATGGATGTCTGCATCCTCAGTTGCACTGTTAGATGTGCGCTGATCGATTCCTCTGGATTCCAGATACGATGAGACATTAAGATGCCTTAAACTCCATTTGATTCATAGCCTGAGAAATGACCGTGAGCAGTTGTGGATTGCGGACTGTGGTATAATGGAAAAAGCTGCAGCGATTAGCAACAGCCGCGACCTTTTTCCGTTTGACTAGACAAACCAGTCCTCATAAACCAACTGTTAGCGAACTGATCAAAGAGGCGAACGGCTCAATGATTCAAACTCAGGAATGTCGTCTAATTCGCTGGGCGGAGCATTTCGAGATGCAGTTTAACTAGCCTTTATTGTCGTCACGTTTGCTCACTAGCGCAATGGGTACAGCTCTTGTTGTAGATACCAATCCCCCGTCAGAAGTAGGGGTTCTTCGTGAGATAAACTATCTTAAACGACATAAGGCTGCCGGACCGGATGGGCTGTCTCCGTCTGCTTTCAAATACGGTGGCCCAGAACGTTTACTGGAGTTGACGAAACTCCTCGTTTTGATATGGGAGAAGGAACAAGTTCGAAAGAGTTGGTGTGAATCGGTGATCGTACCGATTTATAAGAAAGGCGACAGGTCCTCCTGTGAAAATCACAGGGGAGTAAATCTGGTTAACATCGCATCCAAACTGCTTTTTGATATTATTCCCCGCCACTTATCTAACGCTCCCGAACAGTGCTCGCGCATGAATCAAGCTGGGTTTAGACCTGGTCGAGGTTGTATTGATCACATCTCCACTCTTCGACAAATTTTAGAACACAGACACCTTCCGTTGGCCTACTATGTCCGTTTTTCTTGATCTTAAAACGGCCTTCGACTCAGTTGACCGCACTGTTCTCTGGCGCTACCTCTTGTTGTAGGGTGTACCAGAGAAATTCATTTCCGTCGTAAAATCCCTTTATAATAATAGCCGAAGTCGAGTTCGGGCTTACGGTGATCTTTCGCCCGCGTTCATCACGAAAAGCGATATTTATTAGGGTTGCCCCTTTCCTCCTTTTCTCTTTTACTGTGTGTTTGATTATGGTCCTGGAGACCGCACTTTTGTCAGGTGAGGATAGCGGCATTGAACTTTTCCCTGGTGGAAAGGTATCAGACCTTGAGTATGCGCACGACATAGTTCTAAGTGAAGAACCAGGTAAGTTGCAAGCTTTTCTGGACAGTTTGACGGGTTGCGTAGCAATGTTCGGTATGCGTTTTGCGCCCTCAAAGTGCAACATGCTCTTGCAGGGCTGGGTTGGTCCAACGCCAAACCTTTCAGTGTCTGGTGAGACTATAAACGTGGTAGACAAGTTCTGTTATCTGGGGTGCTGCATTTTACCCGGAGGTCGGATATTGGATTATGTTTCTCAGCTTATGCAGAAGGCTCGCTTGGCATTTGCCTACCTGAGTCATCTGTGGCGTCGACATGACACCCGTTTACCTATCAAAGGCCGAGTGTACGCTGGAGCAGTGAGGCCCGTATGGTTCAGAGACATGGCCTCTGCGGATGGAGGACATACGAAGATTGTCGGCATTTGTACACCGATGTCTTCGTAGTATTGCTCGAATCTGGTGGGAACACTGTGTGAGAAATGCTGAGGTTCAACGGAGTCTTAGGTTCAAGGATCAAATCATTAGATGAAACACTTGAGCTCACCAGGCTAAGATGGTTGGGACATGTGTTACGTATGTCCCCTGACAGAATCCCACGGCGTGCTACGTTTGCTGAGGCGGATACCGGTTGGAAGATGAGTAAGGGTGGTCGGTCCATGACATTGATGAAAGTTTTGAAAAGCGTAACTAGTGGACTTGACCATCTAGAGCGTGTTAGTCTTCCTGGGTGAGGTCTAAGAGACTTTCCCACTCAATGGTTAGATACGTTGGGGGATACGGCTAGATGCCGCGATCAATGGCGCTCTTGCACCCATAAACTTTCTTCATCGACTTAATTCCGTTAATGTAGTTCTCCTCTTACTCCTTTCATACTCTTTTCTCCTCCATTATTTCCTTTTGAGATTGCTGCTAGGATATAGCAACCAAAGCCACCGCACATAGTGTATAGTCAATGGTTGTCTGAACAGAACAGGCTGCTTCTGACGCCATACAACACTCCAGTCCAGTAGTTCTTACAAACGATGGTCATATCCAACGTCATTTGCTGTGTTAGACACCCACAAACCCCTAAGATACCAACTGACTAGTGTTCTGTCCGACCCACTGGCTCTAGTGGGAAAACTCTCTTGCTTGCGAATTATCTCAGTTCATTAGTACAAATAAGATCGTTTATATAAGCTGTGTGCTGATCATAACCAAAGCATGCATAAAAACCTATTGGTTCAGTGATATTCCTGAACGGCCCATCTGGTTGGTTTGTCTGGTTGCACCCAAATTGGTTGATTCAGCTCTGTTCGGTTCAGTGCTTGGCTGACTGCACTCTTCTCTGTGATTCTGGACAGCCGATCACATGCAGTCTGTTTCACTGTCTCCGATCTTGTCTTTAATCCTGAACGGGCGACGGAGTGCTGTCTGCCACTGAACCAGGCCGTCTATTGGTAATGTACTTGTCCAAACCCTCACAACTTGAAATCCGAGAAATCGCCACAATTGGTGGCAAATTGCCAAATGTAACGAGATGGAAAAAGTTACGGTGAAGAAAACTGTACCGACTGACGAAAACCAGGCGTAAATGGGATACTCAAAGAAATTCACAGCTCATTGAATGACCCTCAGGAGCGTTGGGCGGAGTACTATAAGGACCAACTCAGTTGTCCCAGCTCCACAGTAGACACGCCCCAATAATACCTCCAGGGAGACACCATCTCTCCCTAAAACGCGGTTATCCGTCTGAAAATTCTTCTAAATGCGTAGAAAGCTGCTGGACCGTCTGTTTTGTCTTCGACGACCCAGGTTAAACGTTGGTATCAGCGTTGGCGAGACTCCTCATGGTAATCTGAGGAAGTGAACAGTTTCAAGAAATGGTTCGGTTCGATGATTGCACCGACTTACAACAAGCGTGACAGGTTCACTGGTGAAAGTCACAGAGAAATTAGCTTCCGAGGTATCGTAACCAAAATGTTCGCTAGTTTTATTCAACGCTATTTAGCGGTTTCCCGGTGAGTGACAAACTGGTTTCAGACCGTTTCGAGATTATACGAACTTAGTATTCACCTTACGATGCATTTGAGAACAGACCCATTTCCCCTAGGCCTTGTGGCACAGAATCGGTGATCTTCCACGCTGATGCGAATGCATGAAGACCAAGTGAAAACTAGTTGACCGCGAATAAAGTTTTAAAGACCTCAGTGCATAGCTGTTGTCGGAAAGTGCTTAACGAAGGCTCTAGTTTTGACTACCTTTTCGTCAGTTTTCGCAACCAGCCGTCGAGAATGCTGTCTACTTACCGTCGTATGCTTGTTGTTTGACTATTTTCTCATATCACCGACGGTCACTATGTATTTTCCGCCTAACTGATGACTCCTCCCTAATCAGTTTCCTAATATGGGGCCTGTAAAGTCAGTTTGTTTGATCTTATGATATACCTGTTTTTGTCGCCGACTTTCGTGATGACGGGACTGATGATGAAGCATCAATTTTTCTCTATCCGTGACAGACTTCTTGGATGTTTCAATTGATGGATTTCTTCATGCTTCCCGAATTCTACCTCCTCAGTTGTGTTATTGAAGTAAGTATCTGCGGGTTAGCATCTTGTATGTACATGGTTCTACTTATCGAATATCGCTTGTTCTACTTTTGATGTGCTTAACTTTCATTAAAAAAATTCTTGCCATTTGTTCCACGGCGCTTTTTTGTTTCGGTATGGAATTTTTCAGTGAACGGTGTTGTGTGATTGATCTGTCTCAGCCCTTTTTGTAGATCCGTGATGTAAAGTTCCCCTGAAGCCATCGGGTTAGGCTGAAAGTGCCGCCTTGCTCCCAGGTCTAGGCCCTGGAAACCAAGCACACTCTCGATCCGAATCAGACTGTATATTAGAAGCTACTAGTATAGAATCTGGAGAAATTTGAAAGTTAGCAGCGCTGTTGGAGCGTAATGTGGACGTATTTGCATAGCCCAAAAACAAATCGGTCGAACGAAGATCGCACAGCGTCGACTAAGTACAGGCGACACAGCTTCAACTTAAAAACGGAGACGGCGAGTCCCGATACCTTATCGAGAGGAGCTTGAGCGGCTAATCGGTGAGATTCTAGAGAACAAGCTGGTTAAGCCACCCACCTCGCTTTGCGCTTCCCCGATTGCTATCGTAAAGAAGGACGGATTTTTACGGCTGTATCGACTCCCGTCGGCTAAATTCGATAGAAAAAGAAAGAAAGACCCTTTCCCTTTGCGTCTTATCGATGGGGCCTTATAAGCTGTTGCCGGCGCACAGTATTTTTCCACACCAGACCTGGCGTCCGGATACTGACAGGTAAAGGTTTGGTCGGGCGATGTAGAGAAGACGGTGTTTACCGTGCCTTTGGGATTAACGGGTGCTTCCGTCGTGTTGAGTGACGTCGTCCCGAAGAAGTGTTTGGTCTACCTAGATGGCGTTTAATAGCATCTAAACAACCTACCGCTGGTACCCGAACGACTAAAAGGGGCTGGCCACTGCTCACGGTCATTCTTCGGGCTCCTAGTCAGTTGGCTTCTCAGAGATTTGTGCACTTCATTGAATGTGGCCTCCGAAGGGACGGATCTGCGGGCATCTCACAGAGCAACTGATGTCAAAGATATCCGTTGTTTGTGAGGCTTACTTGAACCAGAGTCCTGGGTGGCATTCGAAACGGCATACAAAGCTTCCTTGATCTGTTGCCAACGTTCATCTGGGTCCTGAACATCCGGCTGCATCAGTAACCGCGTAGACGGCCCCATCTGGAAATTGTATCGCTGGTTATCGTCTAAAAGCAGCTGCGCGGGACGGATTGCATTTATGTTGGTGCGAGCACGGACGAGACGTAAACGGAGGCGAGCACGTATGAAGATGTGGTCTGAGTCCACAGGCGTAGACCAAAATGAACGACACCCTTCAGCTGATCCAACTGACCAATCTCAAGCCGGTATGCCATGGTCCACAGTTCTCGGGCTGCAACCAGTCGGATTGCTCTGGCTGACTTTCTGTTCCCTGTGCTCACTGACAGACTGTCATACTCGCGCACACCACATGCAAACACGATTCACCCCACTGTACGGGTTTATCATAGACTATTTCTATCATGCATGGCTTTCAAACGCGTGCACCCTATTGTCAGCACACAGTTCGCCGATTATCACCCGAATTCCGCGTCTTCATGATTGAGTTCCGTGGCATGAGTGTAGTAGTGCTGACTACTGGATTTCGTGATTCGAAGTATTGCTAGTCCGCATTTTTAGGACAAATAATCCGCAGTACAGGCTTTGGGTAAAGCACCCTAAAAAATCTTGCTAGGGCTTACTATTTGGGTAGCTCTCATTTTTGGGGAAATACGGTGGGTAATGTCGACGGCAAAATCCAAAGAGACCTAAGGCCTGGTCGAGACCAGTCGGCAATGGTTGGTTATCAGGAAAGTAATGCGCTCCTCAAATTAAGGGTCAGGAAGTGTTGCACATGCATTGAGAACGGCAAATTATCATGCACAAAACGTGGTCTGTGTGTCCAAGCGTGGTTATCGGTAGTTCAATAATAATAGGCAGGCAGTGGAAAGCAGTGCTTTAAAAAGACCACGTATGTAAGTGTAGTTCTACTTTTGACCGATCAGTTAGACCAAATGAACAGCTTCGGTGTATAAATCCGAGTGGCGCGTCGGTTAGGGTTCCCACTACATTAACTGTGATTCTGTTGTCGTTTATTCACTATATTTCAATTTATGCCTAACGAACATCTCAGATGGGTGTACTTCTCGTCGGGTTGTTCACCGGATTCTATCTGCACTGATCTTAACGCCGTGTGCTTTCTTTCATCGAAGGTATAATTCAAGGTTGTATAGGTAATTGAAACACATTATGGGAGGGTACGTTTCCAAACGGAGAGTATATCATCATGAGCAAAGCGGATTCTCAAAATACGCAGAGCCATGTGTATAAACGGAGAGCGGATTTTTGGTAGTATAACCATTTTCGAAATGATCATCCAGTTTATACTACGGATCAGAATCACTCCCTCGTATTTCGAAGTTCTAAGTTAACTTCGGGGCCCCGAAGACGAGGCAATGTGGTCTCAAGGAGAGTTTGCTGTTTTGGTTTTTAATTGGCTCTTTCCCCACTAGAGTTTTACCACCATTGAGACCTAATTCGGAACGGACTAGAAGCTTGTTGCATGCTGTTCAAATTCTTGTGGGTGACTTTAGTAGATCTCAAGCTCCTACTGTTTTACCACAACATATGAATGGGATGTGGCTTTCTGAACCTGGATATTTCAAGTGCATTTATTGTCGCAGTTTTATCATCAACATTCTCACTGAGATTCCCCAAACTCTGTTGAGCCGTCACTATACTTGACCGCCCTGAGTGTACTGCAGTTATCCGAATTAAATTAGTTTCCGAAATAAGTTAGCTTTTTCATCTCTACCTCTTTTTGAACATCGTCCGGACATCCGTTTTCTTTGAGGGCTTCCTTCGTTTTGCTCTTTAAACATCTTATAAAACATTTCATTACTTTCTTAAGGTTATTCCTGGGATTAGTTTATTTTCCACCTGCTCTATGTTTTGACTGTCATTGTCAGATTTTTGTTTTTTTGCGAACTAGCTAACGCACAATCGCGGTTTTTACAACTTCTGTCTTACCAGCCCCCTGGTGAAAAGTGGAACACTTTGACGATAATAGGATAAACTTCCCCAGAAGAAATAGTTGATTTATGAACAAGGTCAAAGCTAATCCCATGAAACCTCGAGAGAGAGAGAGAGAGAGAGATTCGGGACACGCAATGCAGTTTTATTCAGTTTCAGTGATACGATGAAGTTCAAGCTATGGTGATTATCAACCACGGAGTCTATTGTCCGACACTTTTTTTGTTGTGTCTCCAGTGTTTCGGAATTTGAACTGAGATGTATTTGGTTGCGAAGACAGAGCGACCCAGCGTCGCATGCACACAATAACACGGATTGGCAAACGAATGTATATTGACGGCAACACATAGGTGAATACGGTATCGGAAGTGAAAATTGCATCTCAAAGATCAACGAGATACGGGATTTCTATACATTGGGTCAACAGAGTGGTCACTTCACCGATCGGTTGATTTTGGTATCCAGTGATGTTACCTGGAACACGAGAACAATAAAACACAAGTTATGCTCTATCCGGGGTGCGATGCAATAAAATTAGGCTAACTTATACTTCGCTGCTCAAATCGATTTAGGCATTGGATTTTTTAAGCTCTTGTCCGAACCCGCTGACCAAATAGTTTTCCCTCAGAAAAGTGTGGTGAAACCAAGATATCAAGTCAGTTGGCAATTGGCAGGAGAATTCCAGGGTATTCTAATACTCATGATCTAAATGACTTGTGGCCAGTCTGATGGTTCGTACGGTTTTTCCGATAAACATTGCTGGTTAGATTAAGTACGTCGCAAGGTGTTATGTCTCACATGGGCCTTGTCACAGTGCTGATAAGTTTCTAAGGTGGTTTGTCAAGATGGGAACCTGGAACACAAGAAGAAGTAAACAGCTTATACCCGGTCTGATGTGCTTTACACTTGTTCAAGTCCGAAGCGCGCGGCATCAAGATCAAGTGAGACAAGTCCCAGGTGTGTGGCTGCGTTGATGCATAGAAATGAACACTCAGGCGCGTTCGATAACGCGCAAGAGCGCGTACGTGTGTCCATTCGGGTCGCCTCCTGGCCGACAGATTGGGTTGTCGAGACGCTAGCTTACGTAACTGGTTGAGCTGAACCAATTTTATGGACACAACCCCTCGCGCCTTGGGCCTAGGTCCATGTGTTGCACAGCGGCAGTGGTACTAATGCCTCCTTCAGGGCAGACAGCACCTTTGTGTTCGTTTCCGTCTAGATCGTCTGCACTGTGGAATGATCCATGCGGACTGCAAAGCTGTTATCTGAAGTTTCCGTTTCAGGCCATTTGAGTATCTGCTCTAGCGGAAATTGTGCAGTTCAGTTCTTTCAACCTCACATTTTTGTGCTCTGAGTTTGGTTGCTACCTCGCACCATCGTCGAATTGAGAGTAAAATGAACAAAAGCGTGAAATGAAAAGTTCCAAAAAAAATTAGGAGGGGAAATCACGAAGACAGAGAAAGAGCCTGAGTCAAATTAAGGCACTTGTCGCGACACCTAGCCATGGCACTTTGTCTCCCACCTCCCGGTAAATGGGTCTTGTGGACCCCGGCTCGGAAGTCTAACACGTCCTGCTTGACCAAGTCCAATGGATACGACGCGTAATTGCAGTCCACAGATGTCAGCTAGTTTTTAGTGAATATACGTCAGATCCAGCAAAGATCGAGAAGTTTTCACAATTTTTTAGTCATAAACAGGTATCTTATTTTCGTTTGTCCCGATTTTCGTTTACAACTGCTGTTCTGTCTGGAAAAATGGCCGTTACCGAACTCTATTGTGTCAGTTGAGTTGTCCCATCACTGATGTTGGGCGAATAGTTTCTTTCCCAATTTTTTTCAAACGATTTACGTCAAATGAAGTGTAACGCTTTTTCTACCCTGGAGCTTCGGTAGGAGACACACCTTTTGGAGAATTCGGATTCGGAGTTGCGTGTTAGTTTAGTAAAATTGTCTCCATTATTTCGCCCGCTGATGTCCCAAGCCCTTTCTACCTGAGGGCGGATAGTTGCCCCTTCGGTAGAGATCGTTATGTACCTTCTGCAAACTTTCGAAATCAGTCTTGGAAGTGACTATGATGGTGTGAGGTCCAACACCAGACGTGGGTGATGAGCACCTGAAATGTTTTGGTTTGTTTGTGTTCATCGTGTGTCCGGAAGATTGTTGGGCTTGACAATAACCTTAGTGACCTGGCATGGGGCATTTGGGTGGGCACATTTCATGGAAGAACGGAAGTATGCGAAATGCCAAAAAGAGCCGTGTCTTGTTGCAATTTTTGGTTTGCCAGGTCCCGATATTTAATTCTGGCTGGTCAGAACACGTTTTTCTATAGCACCTGCATAGTGAAAACCTTTGGTGTGTCTGAGTTGCTTTATTCGTCGGAACTATATGGTGCCAACGCAACAACACCAATTACGAAAATAGCAGAAGTGGAGTAGGACACAGTTAGTAGAAACGTAGTGCCGTGATATTTTCCATTGTACACTTTTTGATGTTTTTATGATTTTGTTTGCCGTAATGACAATTTTTGTGATTATGGGGCACGGAAGTTCGGCAGACAGACCGCGCAGCATTCGCGCCACTGACTTCTGTTCTCAGCCATGTCCTTCAACGTCTCTAACCGACGGCGATTCTCGTCCCTCGGGCCCCAATCGGGGAGGCGGGAAGCACCAACCGAAGCCAATGCTGATAAAATCTTCTTCATACCCCTACGCTAAGCCATGGCCTGACGGCCACGTCGCTTTTTTCAGCACGTGAAAATAGAGCACGGAAAGGTGGACGATGGGCAGGCACTCGTAAAATATGACCAAGCAACCGGAGGTGGTTTAGAGCGATCACTTTGTTAAGAGGGCTGTTATTCGTGCCTAATGCACGACGGCGCACCTTGTCTTTATTCACTCAACTGTCCCACCAGACTCGAGCAATGCTTCAGAGAAATCGGTTGTCGAGCACAGAAAGACGCCGAAAACATTCTCAACGCGAAGTGGCCAGGTCTTGCAACCGTAGAATAAAACACCGCGAACCACAACGACGAACTCCCGTGCGTTAAAGGAGAGCCGGATGTCACGGCGACGCCACAGCTGTCGCAGGTTTACCAAAGCTACTCTAGTTGTCGCTATTTGTGAACCGATCTCCCCAACACCACCCCCAGCTGTTATCAAGCTCCCAAAATACTTAAAGTTGTCGACTAACTCAAGCTGATCACCACAAAGGTTGAACGCGGGCACAGGCTCCTACCAGTCTTGAAAAAGCACTTTGCACTTGGAAAGCGTAGAGTGCATTCTATATCTGGATACCTCCATCGTCAAGCGGTCCAAAGCATGTTGCATTGTCACTCAGTAAGGCCTTATCATCGGCATATTCCAAGTCAAAAACTCTGTTCCCTTGGAGAAGTCCAACTCCACCGTTTGAAAGACCAAACAAAGCATTTCGTAGAACATCCTCTATCGCAAAGTTAAAGAGAAATGAGGATACAGGGCAACCTTGTCGCACTCCACTGGAGACGACAAAACGTGAAGTCCTCTAACGAGTTGCATTGCACTATTTTTAAGGGGGTTTGGGAAAGGCCATCGGACCCCGACATTTTGTGACGTCCTAAAGCTTGGATTTACTTTCAGATCTCCGCCTTGATAGGTGGATTTGCGAAACGGACCATAGAACATGTGTCGGAAGAGTTGTAGGAGAGGCTGTCACTGAGAGTCAGCTAAACTGTCTGAAAGTCCTTTGCCCAGCGCTCGAGACGCCGCCACAGGTGTCGCTAAGCATAACATTGTACTCCTCACACGCGACCCATAGTTAGTTTATAATCAGGGTTAGCTCATCCCCTCTTGACTGACTATCTGTCAACCAATCCGGTGGAGAGCGCCGAGCATGCACTTTCGTCTTGTCACTTCAGTGGGAACACCTCCGCCACGAGAGGGAAGTGAGAGTCATTTTGGAGCATTTCGAGAGGCGTTCAAAGCCATCTCGGAGCCGAGGACACTCATCGCCGACCATACTGAGGCATTTGAAGGCACGCATACCTGATTAGCGACAACAATCGCAAAACCGATCGCTTTCTTCCGAAGAAATTATGTCCTGTCATCCAGATGCAATACCGCCCTACTTACATCAAAAATGGGAATTTTGGATTATGTCCTCGTTCTGAAGATTGTCCTTGATTGCCGTTGAAGTAACTTCGGGAGAATCACCTTGTGATTCTAAAAATGGGCTTTTCGTCCATTCACACTCCTTATTATTCAAATGAGATTGAAGCTATCAGATGTAGTTTGACAAATTTTGAAATGATCCGCCCGGAGTCAACGTCTTTTAATGTTAAAATCGTTTCAAAACAAGGATTATTGATTACAATGCAGTAGTGCTGTGTACGATCGAGAACTTCTGTAGACCATTTTTGATTTGTGGTGATAAGTGATCCTGTTTCGGAATGCTTCATCTTTTACATTGTTTTATTTCATTTTTCGACGTTTCCGATAAACTGCAATATGCTCCGCGGACAGTGGATAGTCGTGATCAATCGTCCAAGAACCATGTGATCCAGCTGTGCTGTTATTATAGAGTCTGGTATAGTTGGTAACAATGTAGCGCCAGTCTAACCTAACTGGCGCCGTGGGAGTGATGTCCTTCCTAGTGGTTTCGTTCAGTTCAGATAACTGTTACTGTCGCTTAAAAGGTGTTATTTCAGTTGCTTTCTTTCAAAAAAATTATTCGACAGAAATAATTGAACGTGTAGGCATTCAGTATGATAATAAAATACTCAAGCAACACTTAATCGGACGAAAATATTCTCAGTTTGTCGTTCTTATGACATTTCGGGACATTTTGGCCGGCGAAATAAGTTGATGATAAACTTGGTCACTATTTTCTCGGTTTATTTGTTAAGCAGCATACTGACGGTGTGAATGCCATATTATCCATAAAAATACAATCGATGGTCACCCGTGAGAAGTATTCATTTCAGACTTGTTATAATAGTAAATGAATGTTTCATTTTATTGTTGCACATTTTATGCTATCTTCGACACTGACAAATCTCCATGGTGACACTTTATTTATATTGTTATCATGCAGACCAGATCGGCTAGTCACATATCACCTTAATGCCTCATTGAAAACACTGACCTCGGATTCGTATTTTACCCCCTTCAGAGTGAGTATTGACTGTTTCTCTAAGTATTCCTTTTTACCGTTATTTGTGTTTCTGCCGATGTTCCACCTGTTTGTCTCATTTTGCGTGAACCGTTGATTCTGTTTGTGAAAGCAATCATATTTCTTTCTTAATTTCACAGTTCTTCGAACGCCAACGCATCAGCTACCAACCAATTCATGTATTTCACGACGTCACGGTACGCTGTTGGATTATGGGAGCATTTTACTCACTGGTGTTTGCTTTTTGCGTTTGGATTTTTAAATCTGAAATTCATCCCAGTTAGTGTAGCAATTCACGGTTTGTCAATTTATCTCTCACAAACAAATCACATTAAATATCGATTGATCAAGCAGTGTTGACTAGGTTTGATCTAACCGGGAATAAAACGATATCGCCTCTTAATGAAGCTATGCTTCTTCAGGATTATCACAATTTTTGCATGTAGCGAAGAGCTAAATTTCCCCTCAGGGTTTACATAGTCAAACATCACTTGAGTTTGCCATTTGACTTGTTCGACCTAAGGTCGTATCAGATGATAATGATCTTTTTACTTCTTGTCCCCGTTGGATTACGTAATCGAATGAACGACCATATCCCGGTCTAGTTCTAGCGAATTGAGTGGCTGATTCTAACCAGTGATGTCATCAAACGAGTTCAAGTTTCTCAGATCATCGTTGCCTGTGGGTAACAGACCATTGCGCATATCTGGAAACTGTGCTGACCGTCGTTTACACCACAACCAGTAGAAGATTGTTGAGATATACTGAAACATTAGCAATATTACTATGCAGATGGTGTGAGTGGTTGTCGGGAGACCGGATTATCCAAAACAAGGCCCTGGAACTGAATAAGAATAATATCTACCTCTCTTTAAAATGCAGAACTATCCAGATTCCCATTGGTTTCGATTTCGGGCAATTTTTACGCACCTTTGAACGTCATCCGCGCATCCCCGTTCATCTGTCATTGGTCCGTTTCGTTTATTTCTCGTACTTTCACATAAGTTGTCGATCTCTCTAGGATACAAACTACAGTGCACAAAATGCTAATAAACCCACCCTGTTTCTCTTCGATCACTTTTGAACCCAACCACTTGGGGTGACCAAATTTGACAAGATGTGTCAACCCACTACTATACCAAATATCTACACGGATTTTAAGCATGAAACAGATAAATCGATTTATCTCAGGGAAAGTGTGAAGTGCTATTAAACGCGCCCCAGGAAGAATAGTAAAACACAGAACTGGTTTGCAAACGCAACGACCTTGATCGATAACGCTTCATTTTCGATACTCAGGAATGTGTAATTGAACAGTGTTTCGTCCCACCAGCTCTAGTACGAAGACTTTTCTGCCTTCGAATCACCTCATTTTATTAGCGTAAAACACAATGATTATAAATGTGTTAGTCCTTTTACCTATTCGTTGCATAAAACGTATTCGTCTGACTGGTGTGAACGAAAAAGCTTTATAATTGGCTGGTATCAAAGCTAAACGCCGCTAGGTAGGATTTATCTCATTCTATCGATCGGCTGTCCCGTCGCTTGTGGTCCCATTATCTCAAGCCCGGACGTCGATACTGGACAGACTCTGCTTGCGCATTCCATGATTCACTGTGATGACGTTGGTCTACTAGGAAGGACAGGCTGCGTGTTGGCCGCAAATCAATGACTACCCTCACAACACGTGATTCGTAAATAACGTTCAGTCAAAGTATGAATCCCCTTTGGAAACAGAGGGATAGCTCGAGGTTCCAGGCTTTCTGGACTGGAACAGTGAAAAATACTCATTAAAAAGACTCGGCGATGAGCGTACACCAGATTTTCAAGACATTTTGTAGACTGACAATGGTTATTCATAACTTTGTGAAAGATCCCCATAACTATGTAGATAAGCGAAAACGTGGAAGGAAAATCCTCAACAAGATCATTATAAGATTTCCACAGTTCGTCGAACAAACTAACGAGTGCATCAAAGCTACAGATATCCTCGTAGCTGAATGTAAGCGTTCGCCGTATATAGTAACCTCTACAGTATGCGCCTCATCTGTGTTACAGAAAGAACGATGCCTTAGATGGATGATCTCCATTTTCAAAATTGCCTCGAATGGGCCATAACTCACGTCACTTGGAATGCTGAATCGAATGATGTGATATTTCTCGATGGAGAGAAGTCTAATTTAGACACTTCTGATGGAATCATACTCTACTGGTACGACTTGGGAAGAGCGAACCGGGCCTCATTTGTCTACCTGCGGTGGTGGCTTCGTGATAGTCTGGGGTACGGTTTTTGAAGATAGGAAATCTGAGCTAGCGGCCTTAGATGGGAAGCAGACGGCTGACTCATGCATCAGAACACTGAATGGTTTTTTACTCCCTATGATTCCGGAAACTTGTCGAAGGCCCATGGAATCTGAACATGACAAGGCGAGCAGACAAACGTGAGGTTTCAGCAAAATAGGGTTATTGTGCCGACGCATCAAGCTCATGGACTGGCCCGCTCACAGTTCAGACTTGGACCCAATTGAAAATGTCTGGGGTCCGTTAGTGAGGCGAGTCTATGCGAACGGTGAAATCTTCTGCACTTTGCACACTTTGACTCCCGCCATCCTCGACGAATGGGACAGCATAGAACTTGAGTGGTTTGGTTCAAAAGTGAACGGAGAGAAACAGGATGGGCCTAATGGCATTTCATGTACTGTAATCTAAACGATGAAACACCTTGATTTTTTCTGGTTCGTTCTTGTCTGTCGAACCTGGTATTCTCTCCAACAAGGGGTTGAAATCACACGCCTGTTTTGTTATCATCGTGCCGTTAATTAAGGCTGTGCATATTTGAAATCGTGGGACCGGTCCTGTGTTTCTATGCTTCATTTCTTATTCGTGTTCTCTGCCCATGATGTAATTTATTCATTCCGACAATCTCTCTTTGCCCGTTGCCTCTAGTCTTCAGTTGCCCGTGTACACAAATCCGGTCTCTTGGGTTTAAGTATCATGGGTAACCCCGGTAAGTTTTTTCTGTTATCGCGTGGAATTTCAAACCTGTACCAATTGCATGTTGCGGCCCTTGTTTTTCTTTTGTCGATTTGCTCGTCGGTAATGTGTATTTCTTTTACCCACTGATCCACATTGTATACGTTGATTTACCAATTGCTACAGGAAAGTATATCCACAAAGATCTCAGTCTCTCCAACTTTTTGAATAAACTGGTCAGCAATGGGAAAAAGTTGTTCGTCATATCGAACAGTTCGGCTGCTTTCATGTGAGTCGCTGAATCATATTGTTACATACAAGTGCCGAGACCCCGTTAAGCTTTTTCACGTTCATGAGACCGTGCGACATTGATCATGGGCATTTGTTTTGCCAGTTTCTTCTATTCAGCAAACTAAGTTTGGTATTTTTCGAATAAGGGAAACTTCGTACTTCTATTTTCCTGTTCTCTTTCTCACACAGAGATCGTGGCTTGCGGTTTTTGATCGGTGACCACTGGAGGGAAATATTTGATGTGATCATTTCTCGGGCCAACAAACCGGGATTTTTTCAACTTGATTCCAGGTATTCTCCGGAAATAAAACAATTCATTTATTGGTTATTTTTTGTTTGTTTATTCAGAATAACGTATCATGACACGTCGTCCCAGAGTTTTTTTTGTTTTTCGACTCATCCACTCGGTTAAGACAAACTAAATTTTTGTCTATGTGATAGCAGCATTGAACCCTTCATTGGGAATTGATTACTGGGATTGGAAATAGGTCTTCTGACTGGTTTTTTTTTCTAATTAGTTCGTTCGTAGAAATTTTTCTGATGACTAGTATAGCCTGACAGGCATCCATAAAGTATCGATTACCTCATTTTGTCTCAAAAACCCTCAGTGTTGCATCATTTCGCAATTTTTGTACCTTTTCGTTGTGCTTGATTGTTCTTTGTCTCACCTTTTTGGTAACTCTCCATCGGAGTTGTGATTTGTTTGACTGATCACCAATCGTGTGCTTGACGGTTAAAAATGGTTTGCACAACTTTCAACCTATGGGTGTACTAATGACTACAAAAATATAAACCATATGCATCATTGTTAATCCATGATTATCTTTTCATGTACCACAGGGTTGTTGGTGATACACTTGTTCCTAATTCACGGAGTACACTGTGATAAGTTCAAAGAGAGATACTTTCACAGTGTTTAAACATTAGTTTTGTGATGGGCTAGACATGGCCCAATCTAAATTGAGCGCTGATACCAATACGCAATCCTGGTTGTGGTGATTCACGGTAAAGCACTTAGTGCCACTCAATGGTAGCTACATTCAGCGAAAGAGGTACATATTTCACATGAATTAACTAGATTCATAAAGGTAAGCTTGGGTCATAAGCATTGAGCACCTTAGTGCGGAAGTTGTACAGAGTGTTGTAGCTACACGTGTCTGGATTTTTGTTCCATGACGTAGGAAGTATTTGTCAGTCTGATCGTTGGTACATATAATGGACAGAAGGTGGATAAATAAGAGCAAATCGTGACCGAGAATGTCGTGCACTTAAACGGATTTCACTGTTTTACCAATGAGATTGACAGCCCTGGACCATTCCAACTGGTGATACTCGATGCTCACCAATGCTGCATTGTTTCTTAGCAGTTCACTTCGTTTTTTCCCAATACGAGTTTGTGACTTTTCTGAATTTGTGCGAAACCAATTCTTGTCCTTTATTGTAGCCAGTTTCGGCACATGGATGAAGTCGGGGGTTTCAAAGATTGGGAGCGAGTCAGATCATTACATCGGGGGCACATCTACGACGGAGTGAGTACAAATGAGGCTCAAATTCCCATTCACCTCCTGTGATTGGGTTGACAGTTTTGCCTTGGACATACATCCCGTTTGAAGTCTGTTTTGAACTGTCCCACTAAGGCGAGCGCTTCACTCGCAAACAGTCTCGCTTTATTACCGTAAAACAATGATTATATATAAGGCGCTGGTCCTTGCGCCCAGTCTTTGCACAGGACGCATTGGTCCGACTGACACGGGCGACCAAGCCTATTTCTGGGCTGGTGTTGGAGCCAAACACCGCTTGACGGGATTCAGCTCTCATTCTACTGATCGGCTGTCTTGTCGCTTGCGCTTCCGTTTTCTCAAGCCGTGGGCTCGGTATTGGGTAGGCTCTGCTCGCGCATCCCCTGACTGATTCTAATGGTGTTGGTCTGCTAGGATAGAGTGGCTGAATGTTAGTCACGCATCAACCACTAACCTTGCAACGTCCGTCCCCGAATTGTTTGTTCTCAATGCGTTTGAATACCCTCACTTTTCGTAGCTCTGTCAATATCGCCTAAATTGAATTAAATGCCGAGCTCAACTTTCAGATTATGAAAATAGTTTCTTTGTTTTTTATCGCCGATTTTCCCAGGAAATGCTATTTATCACGAACATACGTATGAATAACGAAGCAAGGTTGACGAAAGGGTCGCGGTTTGTTTCAACAATGCATACATTTTTACTTTGATAGTTCAGATTGAAGGATAGTGCTAGTGCACTAAGATGAAAGACTTAGAATATATTAGTTAAGTCCCGTCATGCTCGATTCGAAATTCTCTCACTATTACTTCTCGATTGATGTGCTAGTGAATAGCACCTAAAACAACGCATGCGCTGTGCAGTATGCTCAAAAATAACGAGTACACCTCTTATGGAAGACGTTCGCAGCTTACTACCTAAATCTTTAAGTAGGCAAAACGTGAATATTATTTTTGTGTGCACAATAAAATGTGGTGCTTGTGATGGTCGGGGAAACTGTCCCGCCGTGTCATCCAAGCTCTGATACTGCTGCTGTTGCCGTATTTGTTTGGATGTTTAGCTCAGTCGATAATAGTGTTTTTGACTGTCCGATATGCCCCATTCATGGCTCTGGCCCCCAAGTGTTAAGTAAATGTTGCGCAACTGAGTGTATGTGGACGCGTTTCATTCACCCACGGAAATCTGTCTCTCATGCACCCCTAATCATCACCATCATCATCATTCGAAAATTTTATTCATTTAATAATCCACTTATCTGAATATTGATAATGTTAATTTACATGCCGCCACTGAGCCATTACCGCTCACCACAGTACAAACGGAGGGAAAACCGCTCGACGGAGAGCCAATTCGCCTTACTTCTCGGATTAAATGTCATTTTCATGTATTCAGTAATTTGCACTCACTCCTTGATAGATGGCTCAACTCAAATAATCAATCTCGATGCTCCGGCTTCATCCATCTAATTTTTTTCTTCCGTTACTTCCTTGTCGTAGGGAAGTCTTGTCGAATTGATGGCTTTGAAAAAATGGAATTCACAGAACATTCTGTATTTTGGTGACCATGTCTACTCCGACCTGGCGGTGAGTTCACTGTAAAGTTACTGATATGATGCACAAGCATGTACGTAAGAAGTACCTTTCGGGAAATTCAGGTTTATTTCGTCAAATAGCCATGTCGTATGCATGACACGGAACGACCTCTAGCGGCAGGAAGACGGCTTGTCGATATACTGCATCTCACCGGGCCTGACACTTAATGTGAATCGTGCGTATTTATTGTCGATAGTATGAACCTATTCGCCTAAGCTGTTTCATTTTCCCGGATGAGACAAAGTTGTTTTGGCTTATTGGAATGACAGGATCGATAGATTTTAATTTTAAAATCCCTGTTTAGTTAGAAAAAAAAAACAATGCTAAAGTGTTTTTCAACAGCCTTGAGAGCATTGCTGCCGGTGCGCTCCGAATAAATCTAAGGCCGAATGAGATCAAAAATTTCAATGAAATGCGAACTTTACAGTCGTCGTAGACCGACATAGCCGTACCAATAGAAAATGTATGTATATCAGGAGGAAATCAGGCAGTGAAAAGGACAAACCAACCCAACTTGCATTCAAGACGATTGACGTTGCGCGGTAAAAGAAAATTGAACTTTTTTGCTTTCACGACTAAGCTAAACGAAAGTAATGATGGGAAGAATGGACGTTAGATGAACTGATAACAACATTCAGTGAAGTAACCCGCATTGCTTCCATTTACTGTTTATATAACTCGATTGCATTGTCTATCATTTCTGCATTTTTTTATACCCGCTTGCTACGTAGCTCCGTTTTGCTCGCGTTAAATTTTTTGATCGATTTATTGTTGGGGGTTTGTTCTGACCCATCGTTATACTCACTCACTTGTGTCCATCGCCATTCAGTCCGTGGTATCTTCCAAAATTCGACCATCAGATGGTAACAAAAGCGAAGGCACTAATGGTTTATGATAGCCTTTTGACGACGTCACGGTTTATGTTCATGAATGTCTTCAACATATATATATTCCTTCACGAAAAAATCATACCCCTCTTGATGCCACATTCAACGAAGCGCACAAATCTCTGGGGCGCTAACTGACTAGCAGTTTGAGAAATGTCCGTGAGCAGTGGTAGACTGCGTAATGTAGAGAAGTGGAAGAAACCGGTGTCTATCGGAAATAGTCACAACCTTTACTGTACCGGTCCACGAAAATCAGGTATAATTAAGTTAATCTAGGTCTCCTACGACTCGATGGTTCATCCTCAGGGACGTCGTCTGGGCCCTTGGGCGGAGCACTTCAGTCGGCCAACTTCAACAGTAGACCTTTCGAATATAACTGCAACAAAAACGATGCAGGTAGGTATCACATCTCCATCAGAATAAAGGTTATGCGAGTGATAAGTTATTTGAAAAGGTGCAAAGCCTCTGAACTGGATGTGTTGTCTCCATCTTTTTTCAATGAAGACGAAGCTGCGGTTTTGGGGTTGAAAAAAACTTCTCCGAGTAATCTGTGATCGGTAGAATATTCCCGGGGAATTGTGTGAACTGGTGATTTTGCCGATGAACAAGAAAAGTGGCAGGTTTTCTTGTGAAAACCACAAAGTAATTAGTTTGGTGAGTATTGCGTCCAACTGCTCGGCGGAATTATTCTTCATCGATCGTCTGGCGCCCGCAAAAGGTGAACGCGTGAGAATCAAGCCGGTCTCAGATCCGTTCATGGTTGTGTCGATCACATTTTTCCTGTTCGACAAATCCTAGAGCACAGACACACCTTCCGTAGATCCTCATTCTGTTTTCCTCAATCTGAAAGCGACATTTGACCCAGTCAACCGTATATATATATATATATATATATATATATATATATATATATATATATATATATATATATTGAGAATAAACAACGTGGTGAACAAGCTCGTTTTCAGTTACTCGTACTCATACCAATACATAACAATATATATGACTCACAAAATAAGAACGGAGAATGCCAATCCAAATCTGTCTCTGCACGTGCGTGTGTGCATGTGAAATTGATCACAGTGTGGAATGTTCAAGTGGTTGCACATGTGTTCGGGACTATGACGTGGGCTACGGAAGCTTAAGTGCTTGCACAAATTGTTTCTGAGCGCACAGGGGAGGATTGTAGAGACGAATGCTCACGGCTTCGGCTGTGGCTAAGATGCGACACTTGACAAGTCTAGATTGCTTTCCTCGGACTTGGTAAATGGTGCGAAAAGCGTTTATCACCTCCACTGAGTGGTTTGACTCAACAAGGTGTGAGCACACCGCACTCGTAATTGTCTTAATTGCTCCCGTGTTCAGCCAGGCCGGGTGGTGTCCGCGAACGCGTTCGGATAAGCGCCGAGTCGTGCGACCAATGTACCTAGTTACACAGGAACAGGTGAAGGAATACACACAAAACGGGGTTGCAGAATTCGGCACTATGTCCTTCAATCGAAAACACACTATCGGTTTGGAAAC
Source organism: Fasciola hepatica (assembly GCA_948099385.1). Classification (NCBI taxonomy): domain Eukaryota; kingdom Metazoa; phylum Platyhelminthes; class Trematoda; order Plagiorchiida; family Fasciolidae; genus Fasciola; species Fasciola hepatica. Next base: position 29,198,209 of record CANUEZ040000043.1, on the reverse strand, counting down.
GAACAGGATTTGCAACTGTGCAGCGTAGAATGTTTTGTTGATTACTCCCGATAATCTTCGTTGAATATTTTCGGCTTCCGTGTCGCCTTTGAACGGTAAACGCACATATAGTATCTTCTTGGCGGCTCCTATCTCCTTTGATTTCCCGTCATTTTCTCGCATCGTCTTGTCGATAAACCGTTCAGGATAGCCGTTATTTAAGAAAACACTCCGCAGAAAAACGAGTTCATTTCTTAATGTGTCTTCGGAGCAGATTTTTCTTGCTCTGTTAACTAAGCAACGTATTAGATTCCTCTTCATTTTGAGGGGCACAGAGCTGTGAAAATGGATGTATTGTCCGTTCCATGTATCTTTTCTGTGCACTGATAACTGGACGGAAAAATCATTCCGACAGCTTATGAAAACGTGATCAGTTTCACATACACACACGCACGTGCAGAGACAGATTTGGATTGGCATTCTCCGTTCTTATTTTGTGAGTCATATATATTGTTATGTATTGGTATGAGTACGAGTAACTGAAAACGAGCTTGTTCGCCACGTTGTTTATTCTCAATGTGTTCTGTGGGATTTTTCAGACTATATATATATATATATATAGGTATTGTCGAAACTGATGCATACGGGTGTCTGAAGAATACGTTTTGCTCCCGTACATAACAGCAATAATGCACAGCTACCTAATTTTACACTTACCGTAACTATTCTCAAAATGCAGATGAGACCATTTCTCTTTTACTACCAGTGGGCCACATCTATGACGAAATATGAGCCTCTGAGGGAAAACGAAACAAGATTTTTGTTTCATTGAATTAACGCTGACATTATTCGGAACACAACGTTCATACACAGTACTGAACATTTCGTCCGCCTTTATTCTTTAAGATTTTATACAGTCCCATCGGCATAGAGTTCACGATGTTGGCACCCAACGAGATTTTTTTTCTCGGGAAAAATTCCTAAACCAGTTGACTTTGTTTCTGAGCTTTCCAAGGCTCATAATCATCACCATCATCATACAGCAGTAAACAGCAAGGCGAGCCCCACTGACCACGTTACGCTGTGATATAATATTCTCTGAGCTGGTGCCCAATACTCGATTTCTGACCTCGGTCATTCAATCTAATCTCAGTCGATGGTCGGAAACTTCAAGGCGATGACCATCCTCCATGTCTCGCAACCATACAACGGAACTTCTCGCGGCGCAGCACAGTACACACGACTTTTCAAATATCACGTCGGTGCCGCAAGTGCTTCAGTCCGGCGTACGCCGCTCGAGCGAAAGTGATGAGTTCATCGATGAACTGTTCGCCGTCCACTTCAGAGCGTACGCCGAGACTACAAACAAGTTGCGCCTAACACAGCTATCCTTTCGAACACCAACGGTATGTAAACAACTATTAACCGGAATCCACTGTAAAAGGATAGCCTCAGCTTTGTCACTCAAGACGTCCCAAACCACGTTGACCTGTAGCTCCAGCTGCTTCATCTCCTAAAAGGCGCGGGAAATACCTCATGTAGTTACCAGGACCAGTTAGCTGACTCACATTACTCAAATCCTGCTTACGCATTTCACCTACGCAGCATTTTGTACCATCGCACTAATCCTACACCGTTATCCGCATTCTTTGGAATAAGGCCAAAATCAATCACAAACCGGTCAAAATTATTCGGAAATAGATCAAAACTATTCGGAAGTGCCACCCAATCGGCCGTTTGAGATTTCCCCATTGGTCTGAACACTGGCGTACCAATCACCCTTACACATTTCGGATAGGTGGCCACACCGTGTACTCGTCGTCTGCGCATCGCATCATAATGTGCGTCCACAATTACGCACGTGGACTCGACCTTGTTGTGACCAAAGCTAAGAGGCTGAGTAACTATCATGTGACCGAACCAGATGATCGAGAGGTGATCACTAACAGGACCAGTAGAGAGACGCAAGTCTCCCGGTCGACTTAACGTGTTCCAAGTGGGCGAAGTGAACAAAGCAGAGGAAATCACACGGCGGTCATCACAGACTAACTCCGTGGATTACAATGGGAAACGAGAGCTGTAGTGCGGTTACGATAGAGCAAATGTATGCGAATTTCAATCTGCCTTCACCGTTGCCGCTTGGTGATAAACAAATATCGGGATGTACGAACGATAGACTTCAGTTAGGCTCCGTCTTTGAGTGGCGGCTGAGCGACAACACTTCGGATGTCGAAATGTGAACTTGCAGATGCAAGAATTATACGCGTTTTCTGTATTTTATGATACCAGCATCCACAAAAAGCCTTAGCTACTGGTCTCGTAACAGCGGCATTCTGTGATCGATTCAGACCGGCATGGGAACTGGGGCTTGACGAACTGATTCAGACGTGTACTTAGTGGCTTTCTGTACAATGGATGATCACCGGTGTGAATATGGATAGTCGGGTTGTCTGCTGCCTATCAATGGTCACATAAATGAAATCCATCTGTAGAGCCTATAAACCGGCATAGATAATCATTTGGAGTCTGGTCCGAACGCGTTTTGCTTTTGCAACCGCAGTAATCCGTGTCTGACACCCCAATCCCAAACAGCAGCTCATCCAGAAGGCTTAGCATCAATGAAGAATCTGTTTAATTGGTAAATATCTTCCAACTGAAAGGGTCAGCAAATTATTGGAAATCATTTATGTTCTTGATTATACTTCTGATGAATTGTGAAGCTGTGAATTCGAAACAGCGAGGTTCGTACGCACGATATACACCTGAAATACGATCGCGAGCTGTTGGTGCATACAATCAGGGCGAGGACCGGCAAAACATTGCTAGATGTTGTGGAGCCAAATATAAAACGGTTCATTCTTCGTTAGAATCTTTGAATGATCAGTTGATTCCGAAGAAAAAAAGAATGGGATGAAGCAGAATGCTTTCTGAATTTGAAGTAGATGAGATTTTGAAGTGGATATCTGAAAATGCAACGACCACTCTGGATCGAAAAAGAATCCTGATGTGTGCGATATATGGAAAATTTGTGTGGTTCCAAGCTTCGTTAGCTTCGCAAAGCAGTACCACATGCGAGCCCTTGAGGAAACCGATTTATTGTGAATTTATCTTGATTGCTATAGATTTTGATCATACTTCAAAATCCGTCTTCATGCTTGTAAAATGGAACAATTATCGGATATTATCGGGATTGTTACGGGAGAACATAAATCTGCGAGAATTTTATGCTTGCGAGGGAAAAAAGAATATCTCAGTGAATTCCGTTACAATGGGGAAGAGACTACAATCATCAGCGTTGTGAGTGCAAGTAAGGTTCGGGGGCCAAAATAATTCCAAGTTAAGGAATAGAAATTTCCAATCGGTGGAAAGTGTCCATAGTCATTTAAGAAAGTGAGTTCAGGTGAACAATTGTCTTCGAGAATTCGTGATGATCCCGTTACATTTTCTGTGACGTAACAGTCAACGAAATGGCTACCAACATATTCAAATGATGCGTGTGTGTGATGTGAAATGAAGTGGTAGAGTAGTTACGAACCAAAGTCTCTTGATTTTCATTGAACTGCCGAACATTTAAATATGGTGTGTTTCTGCGAGTGTCTGTGTGAACGTAGGCCGCAGGAAGTGGAGGACAAACCAGTCAATGCCGGCTGGAAGGAAGCACTGAACGCGATTCTACGCAGAGATCATTGAATCTGATGTTCACAACGTGTATCGGAGATGGAGCGTGCAACGATTATGGGAAGTCCCCGCAAGCTATTCTATCTTGTGCGAGTTACCGATAGGGAACGATTAGGTGTGAATGAAACAATCTATGAAGCTGACGTTCCGCCAATTCTCAATCAGCAACTTCGTCTCAAAGGCTGGGCGGAATATCAGCTCTACACGACTGCTCCGACACTCCTTTCATGGTCTGCTCCGGTAGATCCACCTATTGAAGTGGATATGCACACTGAAAACCAAGCCTAGTGTAACAAGGACGGCAACACACGGTAGGATACTTGTATTCCCACGGTCACACAAATCAAGTCATGAAACACACAGTCGTATATATAGGCTCTTTTCCAGATCGCGCGGCACCAAGATTGCTATTGTCGTTGCTTGAGCGCTTCGGCTGTGTTCCGTCCAATTGCCCGTGACCGATGGCTTGCTTCTCTTGGCCGTCATTTCCCTTCGGTTGGTCCGACTGTCTCAGTTGACGGCTCGATTGGCAGCTCCTCACCTGGGCTATCTTGCTGGTTGCCGGAGATCCCGCTGCTCCCTCTGTGGTAGTCCGTATACCTCCTTTTGCCTGCTTCGGGACGCCTCCGACATATTCGCCCGCTGTCCTTCTGTCTGTGGCCCTCGTTTGGTTCTTCCGTTCGCCTTGATATTCACGCCGTCCTCTCACCCCAGCATTCCCTGTTACAATAGGACGTCACAAATCGGCAGGTTTCGACATGTTTTCCCGACCCTGTTCAAGGATAGTGGAGTGAAGCTTGTGGGATCAGGATTCCTAAACTGTATCTATGCTGAGCCACCTGGATCATAACTCCATTATATTGTGTTAACTCCACATAATTGTATTAAATGGGTGTTGACAACTGATTGGGAGAACGTGAAATCAATCGAGCATTCCATCCACAATGTTCTTCCTATATTAATAAAGGCATAACAGTTCTGTTTCGTGAAAAAATCCACATACATGCTCTAAGTCTGATAAAATGGCCCCCATGGTAAGAACCAGATTTGTGAGAGCTGAAAACGTAACGATTTCTCTCGTGAATGTGTGTGATCTTTAGACTATTTCAGAAAAACACACCCATAATTCTTGCATCTGCAAGTTCACATTTCGACCTCCGAAGTGTTGTCGCTCAGCCGCCACTCAAAGACGGAGCCTAACTGCAGTCTATCGTTCGTACATCCCGATATTTGTTTATCACCAAGCGGCAACGGTGAAGGCAGATTGAAATTCGCATACATTTGCTCTATCGTAACCGCACTACAGCTCTCGTTTCCCATTGTAATCCACGGAGTTAGTCTGTGATGACCGCCGTGTGATTTCCTCTGCTTTGTTCACTTCGCCCACTTGGAACACGTTAAGTCGACCGGGAGACTTGCGTCTCTCTACTGGTCCTGTTAGTGATCACCTCTCGATCATCTGGTTCGGTCACATGATAGTTACTCAGCCTCTTAGCTTTGGTCACAACAAGGTCGAGTCCACGTGCGTAATTGTGGACGCACATTATGATGCGATGCGCAGACGACGAGTACACGGTGTGGCCACCTATCCGAAATGTGTAAGGGTGATTGGTACGCCAGTGTTCAGACCAATGGGGAAATCTCAAACAGCCGATTGGGGATGATTTTGATCCATTTCTGAAAATTTCGACCCCGATTCCGAAACAATTCCGAAAGTTGTATGGCAAGAGCTCTGCTCGGACTGCAAAGCATTTTTTATTTTGAAAAGGGAAGAAGATATAGGTTGTCAGTCCATGTACCCACCCTTCTCAAAGCGCGTTGGTGCGCCTGGTGTGGGCGGCCACGCCTCGAGGCCTATCGCTCTGGCGGGGTTTGTCTCTTGCCTGTCGATTCACGCCATCGACGGAGTGTCGCGTCGCTCAGACTTTGGTGTACTCGGTACGGGCCGGTGCTGACACACTGTCTGCCAGTGGGACTGACCCGTCAATCGGACTATATGTCGGACCCTACCCGCACACGCAGCAGACATCAAACGCCAGAGAATTTGTCGCGAGCGCTGCACCGGCCTGCATTAGTGCATTCACGGTAAAGGAGCCGAGATTCAGAGGCTGACGCGAGGCTTGAGAAAAAGGATAGAGGACTATTTGCGGCGCTATTTGGTAGATCGCCATTACGCTCATCGGTCGTGTTGTCAGTGCGATCATTATCGGTGGGTAGATGGGTATAAGATAAGGGTTTGGGGATAGAAGGCAAAGGTTGAGTAAAACAGGGCATTCTGAACGGTAGCCTACTTATGGCTAACCCCACCCCGCTCGATTTAATAGGTAGTACGGGCCCGATCAACCAGCACGACGATCAATGCAGTGTGAAATTTTTGGTATTCGTGTGGCTCATGGTTCATGTTAGGCAAGTACCGCTAGGTTGTCTAGCCACACAGGCGAATGATTAGGGATCTCAGCCAAAGCCTTTAGTTCTAACAGGAACTAGTCCGCAAAGCAGCGGGGTGGCTGTGTGAAAACCCATCTGCTTGGATCAGTTATTCTACCACGGATTTTAGCGACTGGCTTGCGAGCTCAATTCGACCCATAACCTGGATGATCAAGCCTCATTTCATACCAAACAGTCGTATGAGATACAAACCCATCCCCAAGATGACAGGCTTCGTGATTTGTATGCCTTTGTTGGGTGAGCAATGCAGCCTTCATAGCACGTAATACTAGCCACATTGAAAATTGCCGCTGCATGGAGTAAGACAGCCTGGGCCCATTCTCGCACTGGACTAAGGACCGGAATTTCTGGCACCACTCTTGAGCGTGATGCGCATAAAATCGTCCGAATCATTCGATCTGCTAGGTAGTCTGCCTCCGAAATGTGTATTTATAGACGGTTTTCTGTGATTTATACGATAGTTGGTGCTCTATTCACGTTAAAACATGGCGCAGAACCCGTCACAAAAAATCCAAATTTATGGGCTCTTGCAATTCTACTTTCGGCTTTCCTTCGGGAGCTACCGAGAAAAATCAGCTGTAGTACATCTTTTCGTCGCTATCGCGGTAAAAATGAGCGGTTAACGAAGCGCATCCAAATGACTTTGAAGCCAACGCTTGCATTGACGTGAACTGCAATTCCGTTTTTTCAATAAGTTTGACAGTCAACGTTAGGAAGCGTTTTTAAACCAAATATAACGTGAAATCTCTCAATTATGAAATAATTTCTCATGTGGGCACAACCATGACAATTATATCGGCCGCAAAAATGGCTTGGTTAGTAAACCTATCTAAGTATAACCTAGGATAATTTATGCGGTCTTGTTAATCAATTTAATTATATTTCCGTGCCTTGTTAATGTTTGGCTTACTTTGCTCAGAGCGTTTCACCTTGGTAACCAAGATCACACACATGCAACTACCCGTAGCACAACAAATAACCAACAGAAGTAACAGGTAACTTTGAGTAAATTAATATCACTCCCCGGTGGCCTGATACACCCTAATTAATTCATGAAGCTCGAGCTCTGTACTGAGTAAATTTCCGAATGCATCACAATCGGCAGTACCTCTACGTATAGCCTTAACCACATTATACAACTTACCGAACAGTCTAGCTAACATTTGCTCAGCACGAGCATATCCTGATTCTCGTCGGTCTTCTTTTTCTTATTTAGCGTTCAAATCATCTATGCCTTCTTTTCTCACCCATCTCTCTTTCTCAGTGTTATTGTTTCTCTCTGTGGCAAATGGTCAACCAGGATAGGGTCACAAATTCAAACATAGCAAAGAAAATGAGGCTTATGGAGAAAATCTCATCTACAGTCACAGTAACTAAGACCTCTGGAGAATATGGCCGCGCTTGCGTTGGCTTGGTCGCCTTTTTTCCATCCGCTAAACCACCATTGGGTTCCTGTAATGTGAATCTGCCCGTGTGAGCGGTTTAGTTCATTCTACTCTTGGTTCTGTCGAATGCGGTGTGACCACCTAATCCGGTGAAAGTGATTCACCACGGGGCCTTTAGCCCCCTGGATCATGATGATAATGTGGTTCATGTACGATGTTTGGAAAGTGCGTGTGTTCAGAAAAATTTTCTCTTGTTGATTATGTCCAAATCTGAGAAACAAGAAATTTACCATAGAATGACCGTCTGATTTTCTAGAATTCAATCTAAATTCAGGCAACAGAACCACTTCGTTAGTACACTAAATGGAAATAGGGGAGAATAATTACGGCAGTTAACAGTTCTAGTGTGCTCCACTCCTCACTTGATCTCTTTCATATCTTACTAGGAACCAATCTGCTATTGCTGTCCACTCCGTCGTTACAGTCATTCGCATATCTTTATCGTAGACCTTACCTTGTTCCCAATTGATTTATACTGTTGTTGCAATATCCCTTCCTCACATTTCATTCAGGATGTAGCCAATACTCAGGGTTGGACAACTGCAGCTGTCATTCCAGAATTGGAGCATGAAATCAATGTGAACAATACGGGCAGTTTTCGTCTGTGTATGACCAAATTACGTGAATTGGAAAAAATGATTAATCGTTACCAGGTTTGTATTCCTTTGGGGTATCTATTCAATTTTACCAGTATTCAGTGTAGGACCTCCTTGTTTCTTTTCATCGTGATGGAAACTGCCGTACCCATGACGATAAGTCAAGCCGTTGTTCAGTGTCCTTATTTTATATGGAATTTTTTAAATAACTTATCCAATTGGAGTAATTTCCTAAGCTGTCGGTTCGATGTGCACACAGATCTTCGTAGTCTTTGAGCAATTCTAGGGACATCTCCATAATTTATTTGGTTTATCATGAGATTACACGGTTATAGGTGAACTGGTGTCAACGTAATCAGCGAAAAATCACCTTAGGCGCATTTGTTTCTCAACATTGAAAGACAATTGCTAATAGTCCGTCTAGTTAGATGATTAGAAACTGGTGATAGAAGTTAGACACAATTCGTTACTCATTGATATCCCTAACACACTAAAAGTAATTGAAAATTTTAGCACATAAAATCTGAGTAGGATGACTTTTTTTGTTTTAGCACAGTAATTACCGTGTTTCTCTGGAACTAAGCCTTGTCCTGATTTTTCATGTCTTTGATCAAAACGCCGTAGACACAACCTGGTCGAGCGGAATGGTGTCAAAGTAATGAGGACTAAATTAGAGTGAAAATAAGTCAGCTTAGAAATGTTGTCAGACCGAACCTCCAACAAATCGTGAATTGTATGAAGAATAAAATTGCCGACAGCTGTGTTACCGGTGCACTACGATCACGATACTTAGACAAAAGTGTTCATTAAAGGAAAGTTCTATCGCTAAACATAAAGGATTAAAGTTAGTGATTCTACCTGGAATGAATTTGCAAAAATTCAGTCTGAAGTTTGGGGTTTGATAGTTTATGACGTGCCAGAAGAAGATGAAGAAATTGTATTTGACTGAGTGAAGTTTTTATATCTAGAATCATGGGTTTCAGTTTAATATTAGTTCCTTTTACACGAGGACATATGACCATGATTTGTCCTTTTCGATTTCTCCCGAAAATAGACGCTATTGCTTTTTCCCCCATGTAAAATTAATATCGGATCCCATTTTTGGAGAGAAATGGTACATTATATATATATATATATATATATATATATATATATATATACCCGATTGTGTGCTTCTGGGGAAACTCCGGAATATGTACATTGTGACACTAAATCACAAGTTTTCGGATGCAAACAGTTATTTAGAATGATTTATCCGATGATCTGTACAATTCACATTGGAAATAAGTGCGTTGAAAGGATCATGGATCATTGGGACCGGAAAATAGGTTATGTAGAATTAGATCGACGTACCACATTACACTCTGACATAAATGTTCGTATTCCACATTTAACTAAATTTCAAACAATTTAACGGTGGCACCTAAAAGCATTGTTCCAACTGCCTACATATCAGCTTGGAGCCGACCTGAAGAATAGACCTGTACAGTATTTCACATTTCAACGCTCTGTTGTGAGAAAAATATACTGAATTCAGGAAAGAGGAATCACTACCGTGGAGAATAATTTGTCCCTAGAGTTTCGGCATCATCCGTATGTATTTAGCTTGCATACTTGATCTGGAGTAGTAAATGCATTTGAGTCGAACCCGTTTTATCGTACTTTCTTACCCCTGATTACTTGACATTCTCCGCCTCCCCCCCCCATGCGTTTTTATTTTTCACTGCATCTAGCATGTAACCTCGACCGAAGCCAAATGTCTGCTTCACGAATGGCTTGCCGAGCGAAATGAATTGCGTATCCAGAGCAAAGTGGCATTCAACCGGCCGTTTGGTAGCATTTTTCGTTCATTTCATAATCCTTCCTATTTTACACGGCGTTTGTCACAATACGCTGTGCTGTACACTTCACGAGTGGCCAATCTGGGCGAATATCCACTAGATCATATGTTCTACCCGAAACGCTCAGCTCTGCCTCATGAAGCTGGCTAATCATGCTTCAAACGGCAAATTAGTTGCTTTGCATTGTACACTTATTCTTTCATATTTTTCAAGTCCAGATACAATCATTTTCGATGCCCCTGTATTCCGTTTAGAAATTAGGTTATTTCACGTCTTTCTTTGTTCGAACGTGTGCTTCATTTCTTCAGCGGTTCGACGAAGTATTGCTCTCGGTCACTCCTTCGAACACTCTTCACTTATTGTCTAATCAGGTTTGGCCAAATATTTTCCAAGCCCGTACATCTGTTTTCTTACCAGCTATGATGTTGTATTTGCTCTTTTCTGATGCAGCTTCTGACTCGCGACGTTTAGTTCACCTTGACAACTGATTCAGTTAGCGTTTCACAGGCAATTCTTTTTTTGTTCATTTTCATGACTAATTGTCGACATTCCTCTGTTCCACTGAAATGAACTGTGAGTTCGCCAACTCTGGCGTGTGATATTTATCGACTTGAAAATTAGATTATTGCGTAACTATACTCGTTGCATCCTACTCATTACTATCACCATTAAACAACGACAGACAGAACACCGCGTTGCTCAGCGTGTATGCGAACGAAAGGGGATTTTTCCCGGGTGGACGGGGTGTGGGCTTGTTAATGGGAATGGGCAATAATGAATTATCACTCTGACTACCACATGGAATACACAGCCTGACCATGTGTGCATACCTGCATTTGCATTCAATACGACTTGATGTGATGGAGATGAAACGAACGTCCTTCCAACAGTTCTGGGTCAGACACGAAACTGACTACATGATGACTTTGTGTTGGTACCTCATCGTGGGCACAGAATATTTCAATATGATTTTGGGTGTGTGTGTGTGTGTGTGAGAGAGGGTCAGGGGGAAAGAATGGGGATGAGCGATTCGCCGTTATTCGTTCGTCCATTAATTGTGTCCGCCACATTTTCTCGGGTTCCGTTCGAGGAATTAAAATACTGGTAAGCTGCGGAAAAACTGTTTTTGCAATCATGATAAATCACGTCTAGTCTGTTAAACTCGTTGTTTATGTACTTTGGAAGTGTTTTGGTGATTTCGACTCTGCCGGTTTGTGAGGATGGGAAGATTCAGGGCATCTCGCATCACTTCACACATGTTAGCTCTGACTTGGAAGCTTCCGTCCCAAACCATCTTTTGCACTTGCAACCGAATACAGACCAATCATACCAAACTTATCTGAAGACTGTCTGCACTGAAAACCTTGAGGCAAACTGGACGTTTCTTATTCAAAAGCTGTAGCAGTGACATCAAGATCGAACGAATAGTTCGTGTAACGTCGCTACGCAAGAAGACCACGATTCTTAGCTGTGTTTGATAAAAGAATGTGAATACGGTGCTTTGAAGTACGGACCATAGATTCCGTGCCGTATTGCTACCCCGGTGTTTGGTGGAATGTCGACGAGTTGTGACGAGCCGTGTGTCCCCTCAATCACAACTGAGAATTCAATTTTAGTATTTTCGGTAGAAGATGAAAAAATTCAGACCGGACTTTTGCATTTTGAAGGTCATCCAATATGGTATGATTCCCGCCCACGCAGTCCCACTTGTTTTCTTGTATGCCCAGTTTAGTCCATAAAGCTTCCTGTCTCACATCAAAAATGGATGTACTTTTCACTACACTGTCGCCCAGTCCAGAATAGCAGGATGACGGACACGACTTCAATTGGCCTTTTATTCCAGGCTTCACAAATAACCTGAGCACACCTAGTGCAGCACTATATACGGACTACGATGGACTGCGACCCAGTTAGAGGCATTTCTACGAATATGCGTTACTTTACTGTGATCAAGCTGGACCACCCGTACACCTGTGCATTCTATCGTAAACCCATGTTACCCACGGTAACTGAACCTCTCCTGATTACAGAAATATTCAACAACATTGTGTTACGGAATACCGAACATTTGAATATAATTGGAGGTTTCCATTGTTTTTCTAATTGTCAAAAACGTGAAACGATTACCCACTAATACTTGTGAATATTGCATACCAGATTCACACGTTTATTTGGAGCTCTTGAATTAAAAAAATTAACAACCGAAAATAAGAACCGGAGACAAAGTGCCCTTCCTTGATGTGCACCTCATCCTAAATGAGAAGGGCTCCATTCAACGTAGAATACAGGAAAAAGCCCTGAGCTCGGTACTGACGGCTAAGGCAACCTGACGGTCTACCAACGATAATTCAGCCCATACCCTGAAAAACCTACTTTACCGGTAGCTTCAACATCAGAAATTCACCTAAAAGGAGTAGTAAAACCCTCTGAAATTTCAGTGGCTTCCATCTAGTCAAGTCAGATACAATTGTCCGCGTTGTATCTATTGTGAACACAGTTCAAGAATAACGGGAAATTCTCGAGTTTCTATTTTAACTACTGATACAATTGGAAGTAGTTGGTTTTTGAGATTTTCTAACCTCTGCTGAATAAGCCGTCAGATCAACCAACGTCATCCTCGACCAAACGTTCGGCGACCAAATGTCCGGACACCGAAATGAAGGTTAACACAAACGGCAATATGAAACACTAATTCAAAAGAACGAGTGTTTACGCCAATTTGATTGGAAAAATATACTGACTCACTGCAACGACTGTGAAAAAGGCATATCTGTGAATATTGCATACCAGATTCACACGTTTATTTGAAGCTCATGAATTAATAAAATTTACAGCCGAAATATAAACCAAAGACCAAGTGCCCTTCCTTGATGTGCACCTCACCCGAAACGTGAGTGACTCCACTCAATGTAGAATATACAGGAAAAAGATGTGGACTGGTCGGTACACAAAATTCCAAAGTTTTGTATCAATTAGACAAAAACCAACCTAATACAGTTTTTTTACTTCGGAAAATCTGCCGATCGGAGGTACTTCAAGATGAACTTATTTTCATCAACAACATCTTCCGAAGTTCCCTCTCTTTTATTCAACCTTTGTCTTCTGTCCCCAACCACTTCTCTTTGCCCCATCTATCCACCCATAATGCTCCCACTGATAACACGGTCGATACTCGCAACGATTCACTGTCAAATAGTGTCGGGAATAATCCTCTGTCCGGTAACTCACATTTTCTCAAGCCTCGTCAGCCTCTGAATCTCGGCTCCTTCAACGTGCATACACTCATGCAGGTCGGTCAGCAGGCGTGCCTAGCCCTCACAATAAATTCTCCGAAGAATGATGTCTGCTGCTTAAGCGAAACGCGTATCCAGGATTCGAGCAGTGTAATTCAACTAACTGCTTTTGGTATCTCATCGAGGTATTTTCTGTGCACTTCAAGAGATGAGGTAGCTCGAGCTACGGGTCAACATGGTGTAGGAATAGTCTTGACTGACAAGACTGAGACTGCCCTATTAGACTGGATCCCTGTTAACAGTCGTTTATATGCTGTGAGACTCCAAGGGTCAGTTTGCGTTCGAAGGGATAGTTGTGTTAAGCGCAATTCGTTTGTGATCTCGGCATACGCCCCAACGGACTGCAACTCAGACGCGCAGAAAGATGAGTTCTGTGATGAACTCGCCACCCTCGTTCGCAGCAGTAGAGGTTCTGACATTGTAGTGTTAGCTGGTGACTTCAATGCACAAGTTGGCAAACTTAGTGTGTCAGAAGCATGTTTAGGTGAGCGCTGTGCTTTACCTGCTGGGCGTACAGATAACGGGGATAGGCTTCTCCAGTTTTGTGCAGACAATCGATTCGTTCTTGTCTAGCACCAATTTCCGACACAGCGACATGGCGCTCTAACTCTACATGTACTTTGAGTCAAATTGATCATATCGCCGTAAGCTACCGGTGGCGCAGTTGTGTTCAGAACTGTAGATCTTACTGGTCCACGTACGTAGAGTCGGACCATACATTAGTTTTAATGTGATTATTTCTCTAACTCCATGGTGATCGTCGCAAACCGCAAACTCGGTTATCCGTGCAACGTTTGTGTGATCCAGAAGTACGCACCCGTTATGAGCAGAAGTTAGAACATAAGCTAGGATCTACGACGAACAGTAATGTAGATGAGCACTGGGCTCATATCCAGCAGGCGATGCACGTGGCAGCAGGTTTTGCCTGTGGTCCTCGATCCGTTGTCCATCAAAGACACTGGATCTCGCAAGAGTCGCTGAGTATAATGAAGCAAAATAGTCAGCTTTCGAACTGTAAGGAGATGAATAAGATGCGGAGAAAGCTGCAAAGGCAAGTTACGAAAAGCCTTAAGAATGATCGCGAAAATTGGTGGGTCAAGTTTGCCGAAGAAGTGGAAATGGCAGCTACTTCAGGTAACAGTCAAAGGCTGTTCAGACTTATTCGTGACACCGGTGAACAGCGAACCCAGGTCAGTGAAACGATTTGTTATAGAAATGGAGAACCCATCAGTGGCAGACAGCAAAGGCTTGACCGATGGGCCGAATACTTCAAGGAACAGTTTAGCTGGCCTCACGCTAGTGCAGTTACTCCCGTGTCAACAACTGCGACTCCTTGGGTGATATCACTTGAGCCCCCATCGGAAGTAGAAGTCGAGTCGTGTATTCGATTACTAAGGCGGGGGAAAGCGGCAGGTCCAGACGAACTTCACCCAGTACTTTTCCTACTGGGTGGAGATGCTTTGATAAAATCACTTACCGCCTTGCTCCGTGACATTTGGAACGCGGAGGTATTCCGTTAATATGGAGCGAGTCATTGATTGTTCCCATCTTCAAGAAGGGAATACGCGATGACTGTAGTAATCATCGTTGGATTAGCTTAATTCCGATAGTCACCAAAGTATTAGCTTCGATTTTGCTGCGCCGTCTGACACCAGCTCTCGACAGGAGTGTCCGCGAACAGCAGGCTGGATTCCGCCCAGGTCGAGGATGCATCGACCAGATTTTTACTCTTCGCCAACTACTTGAAACGTGTCACACGCGCCCCCGACCGACAGTAATGCTTTTCCTGGACCTGAAGAGCGCCTTCGATTCAGTTGATCGAACATTGCTTTTCAGTGTTCTTCATCGAAAAGGTATGCCCCAGAAGTTCGTGAACCTACTGAGCTCATTGTATTCTCATACTTCTGGCCGCGTTAGGGTTTACGGTGAACTATCCGGTCGGTTCGAAGCGACCAGTGGTGTTCGACAGGGATGTCCTTTGTCTCCATTCCTGTTCAAATTCGTCATGGACGAGATAAAGGAGAATGCCTTGTGAAGTCACCAGGATGTGGGCATCGAACTAGGAAATAGTGGAAAGCTATGTGACCTAGATTACGCGGACGACGTTGTCTGCTTGTTCGAATGCACGGCACATGCTCAGCGTGCACTAGATAATCTCGCAAGAGCTGTAGTTCCATTCAGCATGCTCTTTGCACCTTCAAAGTGCAAGGTAATGTTACAAGACTGGATGTCAACAATTCCGAGTTTGATGCTCGATGGGGAGGTGCTGTCAGTTGTCGACCACTTCACCTACCTCGGTAGCTGCGTGACGACGGATGGGAGCACAGTAACAGAGGTGAGCACACGGATATCCAAGGCTCGAGTGGCGTACGCTGGACTGAAGCACTTGTGGCGTCGATCTGATATTTCACTGAAGTTGAAAGGTCGTGTATACTGTGCTGCAGTGCGTTCAGTTCTGTTGTATGGTTGCAAGACTTGGAGTCTGCGTGCTGAAGATATTCGTCGTCTTGAGGTTTTTGACCATCGATGTTTACGTAGTATCGCTAGGATTGGGTGGAATAGCCGAATAAACAACGATGAGGTGAGAAAGCGAGTATTGGGTACTAATTCAGAGAACGTTCTGTCACAGCGTATCCGGCTTAGTAGACTTCGTCGGTTGGGACACGTGTTACGTATGGCAAACACACGTCTACCGTATCGTGTCCTATTCTCCGTTCCTCCTAGGGAGTGGAAGAGACCACGTGGCGGTCAACAGATGACGTGGCAGCGAGGAATGAGAAAACGTACAGCAGACATAGGAAAAGTAGGTGCTTCACGTCTTCGTGGTTGGGGTTCAAAAGATTCGTCTACCAGTTGGCTGGAGACACTGAAGGATATGGCAGCGAACCGCGAGCAGTGGCGATCGTGTTGTCACTTTCTATCGAATCAGAATGACTGATCGATGTGCGTTTGTACAGTTAGACTGTGTATTCCGTGTGTTGGCTACTAGGGCATTCTTTCCTTTTTCCACCCGTGTAGGTCCATTCCCTGTCCATCTTGTATATTCATACTTTCTAATTCAGCGTGCAACATGGTGTGAAAGGCAGTGGTCAGTGGGGCTTGCCCCACTGTTTAACGCTGTACGATGATGATGATGATGATCTTCCGAAGTAACGGTTATACAAACAAACTCATCCAACGTAATATGGTTGAACAGGAACGAGAACCACTGATGATCACGGCTGAAAAGAAAGGTTTATTCAAAGGTGATTTCTTGTCAGAAACCCCACCTTCCATTGGAACCGCAAATAAGACCTTCAATGCCGCATGATTGAGGTGTTCTTCTTAAAGTTCCACTTTGATGATAATTCGGAACAAGGACAAATTACTGATACTGACCGCCTCCATGGTCATTTATTCATCCAGATACACCTGTAACACACTCCACGTCGGTCGAACAGCACGGCAATCGTCTCTCCGTATGAAAGAGCACCACCCGTGTTGGCTAAGTCAAGGTGGATCCGGAACGATTTCTAACGTGGTTCTCGGTGATTTGGTCCACACTGGTCATCGAGTAGATCCCAATCAAGCATTTAGGATACTTTACCACGTGCCCAAAAACCGAACGAAACAAATCCGAGTACGCACACTAGCTATCGCCGAAGTCATCGAAGTAAGGCAGCTAACACCGAACCTATGTGCACAAAAGCGATGAGTGCACGCCCTCCACCTCCCATGGCCAACGATCGCGTCGACACACCCACCCACCCACCCACACACACACCGCATACAAACATTCGTGACTTCCGTGCGAATCAACTGACCTTTGGGCCATAACTACTCGACCACATTTCTCAGTGGGATGGCACTATGACCGTGTGCACTCCACTTCTCACCACACACGCACACCTATTGGATATCTAGTTAGTAAAGTCTCTATCCTGTGAGTTTACAGTCATATAAATTGTAAAGGCATGATTATGAATCTTCGAAAACAATTGTTCGCCTGAACTTGTGTTCCTATTGAGACTAAAAATCAGTTCCAGTGAACTATGCATTTAGTACGATTATTGGTGGCTGTTATTCATTTTTCTTAGTTCCTTTTGACAAATTGTTGCACCTGATATTCACACCGATGGCGTTGGACAGTTCATTGCTATTTTTTCACCTATCTCATTGCGTCTTGACCAGTCATTTTGTCCTCGTGGACTCAGTATTAGATAACTGTTTAAACATTTTCACTGTATATAGACATGCCCACAATAAGCATTTCTGATCGCAGTGCTGCACCTCTTGATCCGAAAGTTTACTGTAAAAGCAACTCTTTTAGTGACTACATCCACCCCTTGAGCACTGTCTGTAAACGTGCTTGCATTGCCAAGAGTCTAGATGGGCTTAGATCACTTGTTCGTTCATCTGTATAGTCGATTGTAAATCTGCCTTGAGAAAGGTTACTCATGGTAACGGAAATTTTGCATGAGCACATACATTTCAGATAAGGTTGAGTTATTTATTATCTGCACAACTTCCTTAGTTTTCTGATTTTTAGAGATGTAAAACGAATATCCTCCCATTTTTCTGAATTTTGAAAACAATGGAACACACACCTTCCACATCAGGCTACTTAAACAGATATATAACTGGAAAATGTAACGGGCGGACAATTTTTATGCTTTTTGTTATCAGTAATAAACATCGACCGTATTTGGATCCAAATTGAAAATCCTAAGGCGAGTAACCAGATTTTATAAGTCCTGAAAAGGATCGGTTAATTGTTTGTGATAATCAACGACCCGAGACACGCTTGCACTCCCCGAACGACGCTGGTGATTGTGAACTGGTGGAACGTCAGCTTCATAGATTGTTTCATTCACACCTAATCGTTCCCTATCGGCAATTCGCACAAGATAGAATAGCTTGCGGGGACTTCCCATAATCGTTGCACGCTCCATCTCCGATACACGTTGTGAACATCAGATTCAATGATCTCTGCGTAGAATCGCGTTCAGTGCTTCCTTCCAGCCGGCATTGACTGGTTTGTCCTCCACTTCCTGCGGCCTACGTTCACGCAGACACTCGCAGAAACACACCATATTTAAATGTTCGGCAGTTCAATGAAAATCAAGAGACTTTGGTTCGTAACTACTCTACCACTTCATTTCACATCACACACACGCATCATTTGAATATGTTGGTAGCCATTTCGTTGACTGTTACGTCACAGAAAATGTAACGGGATCATCACGAATTCTCGAAGACAATTGTTCACCTGAACTCACTTTCTTAAATGACTATGGACACTTTCCACCGATTGGAAATTTCTATTCCTTAACTTGGAATTATTTCGGCCCCCGAACCTTACTTGCACTCACAACGCTGATGATTGTAGTCTCTTCCCCATTGTAACGGAATTCACTGAGATATTCTTTTTTCCCTCGCAAGCATAAAATTCTCCCAGACTTGAAAGAGAATTTAGCCATGATCAGATTTATGTTCTCCCGTAACAAGCCCGATAACATCCGATAGTTGTTCCATTTTACAAGCATGAAGACGGATTTTGAAATATGATCAAAATCTATAGCAATCAAGATAAATTCACAATAAATCGGTTTCATCAAGGGCTCTCATGTGGTACTGCTTTGCGCAGCTGACGAAGCTTGAACACAAAGAATCACTGAACTCATCAATGGCGTCTCTCGCAATTTCCTTCGGAAAGGATATTCACCACTCGGTCTTCGTTATTGTGGAGTCTGGACGTCCTCGCAACACTGCCGTGTATCCAAGCCTCATATTACTCCTTCTTTTCGACTTCAAACTACTCCACGCGTTTTCGTTAGGACTCAACACAGGAAAATATGGACTTGGCCGAAGCAGTTCAGCACGCGAATGAATCTGTTCTACGAAGAAAGATTCCAAATTCGAGTGACAAGGAGCGTTATCACATATGATCACAACTCCACTCGTTTTTCTTAGTTTGTCCAAGATTTTGCACAGCCATTGCTTCCGATTTTCACTTGTGTAAGACCCACGTTTGTTTTCAGTATCCACTACACCCCGTTCACTTATAGCTCCAATGATGTCTAAGGTGATTCCACGTGAATTCGCCACCTTCGTAACGGCACGTTCATCCAGGTACGATCTCCCATGACTTTTCCAACAAAAAAGATTGGAATTCGTTCCATCGATTCAGACCAGGAAACGGTTTTCGGTTTCGAAATTTAGAATTTTTTCTACCTACGTTTTTCGCACCTTTTTGTTCATATCAGTATTGGTCCCAACAGATACCGGACGCACTGATTTACTGGTTATCAACCTCCCACTTAGGTATCGACTGATGGTGGAAACACACAAATTTTCCATATATCGCACACATCAGGATTCCTTTTCGATCCAGAGTGGTCGTTGCATTTTCAGATATCCACTTCAAAATCTCATCTACTTCAAATTCAAAAAGCATTCTGCTTCGTCTCATTCTTTTTTTTCTTCGGAATCAACTGATCATTCAAAGATCCTAACGAAGAATGAACCGTTTTATATTTGGCTCCACAACATTTAGAAATGTTTTGCCGGTCCTCGCCCTGATTGTATGCACCAACAGCTCGCGCACGTATTTCAGGTGTATATCGTGCGTACGAACCTCGCTGTTCCGAATTCACAGCTTCACAATTCATCAGAAGTATAATCAAGAATATGAATGATTTCCAATAATTTGCCGACCCTTTCAGTTGGAAGATATTTACCAATTAAACAGATTCTTCATTGATGCTAAGCCTTCTGGATGAGCTGCTGTTTGGGATTGGGGTGTCAGACACGGATTACTGCGGTTGCAAAAGCAAAACGCGTTCGGACCAGACTCCCAATGATTATCTATGCCGGTTTATAGGCTCTACAGATGGATTTCATTTATGTGACCATTGATAGGCAGCAGACAACCCGACTATCCATATTCACACCGGTGATCATCCATTGTACAGAAAGCCACTAAGTACACGTCTGAATCAGTTCGTCAAGCCCCAGTTCCCATGCCGGTCTGAATCGATCACAGAATGCCGCTGTTACGAGACCAGTAGCTAAGGCTTTTTGTGGATGCTGGTAACACAAAATAAAGAAAACGCGCGCCAAGCGGCAACGGTGAAGGCAGATTGAAATTCGTATACGTTTGCTCCATCATAACCGCACTACGGTTCTCCTTTCCCATTGTTAACCTCGGAGTTAGTCTGTGATGACCGCCGTGTGATTTCCTCTGCTTTGTTCACTTCGCCCACTTGGAACACGTTAAGTCGACCGGGAGACTTGCGTCTCTCTACTGGTCCTGTTAGTGATCACCTCTCGATCGTCTGGTTCGGTCACATGATAGTTACTCAGCCTCTTAGCTTTGGTCACAACAAGGTCGAGTCCACGTGCGTAGTTGTGGACGCACATTATGATGCGATGCGCAGACGACGAGTGCACGGTGTGGTCACCTATCCGAAATGTGTAAGGGTGATTGGTACGCCAGTGTTCAGACCAATGAGGAGAAAAAAACAGCCGATTGGGTGGCACTTGCGAATAATTTTCGTCTATTTCTTAGTAGTTTAGACCTTATTCCGGAAGAATGCAGAAAATAGGTGCACTACGCGTTCACGTATGTGGTATTTTCGACCAACGTTGTATGAAGAATCCTTGATGAATAGACGTCAGTCCGTGTCTATGATAGAGAGCACGGTCATGGATGTACGTGCATGTCACCACATGACTCCATACCGAGAGAACAAACATGTGGCCGCAAGTGCGTGCTTGTATCAACGTTCACGTAGCAGAAATCGATAATGGTGTGTATGCGCGTGATGGCCTGTGAGGGAAACACCTCTTGGGGGAAGTTCCTTGTGTGAATGTGCGTGAGTGTATGAAAGGTTAAAAAAAGACTCAGCGACTTCTGTGCGTGGGATGCGCTTGTGTCCGACACGATTTGCGGCTAAACCAAGTGGTGGAGGTGGATTGGGGACCTTGTTCTACCCGCATTGCTGATAGCAGGTAATAACGGAACGTAAACTAATGATATCCCTGGAGAATTGGTTTACCATTTAAAAACTGCAGAAGTAGTAATAGGGTCGGTTGGAAAAAACGGTCCACATAAGAGGAGAAATAATGTTCCAGTAAAATGCTACAATTCTGGTTCACTTTTCTGGCGCGATACAAAACGAAGTGAGGTGACGTTTTTTTACATGATTAGGAAGTCATAACAAGTCATACCATGGAGTCGAAGAGGAAATACTAAATAAAACTAGAGGTTAGTGGACGAGGACGACAATACGTATGTCTAGTATTGCAACCGATCAAAGATGAACTCAGTTAATTGCGAATGAGGCATAAAGTTGCCGCATGACGCGTCAGTGGCTCCGGTGTCCAATGCAGTTCGCAACCAGTTGATTTAAAGCAGTGTGCAAACGCACAGAACACCGTAGTCGCCTACGGGGGTATGTGAATCTCGGCACACTTGTTTATCCACCTGGAAAACGTTCATGAAAGCAAAAACAAAAAGTAAAGATGCTTTTGATCACAGATACACTCCTTCGGATTTTCCCCTTAATCTATGACGGTTGCCTGAATTTCTGGCTACTGAAAAATGTTGCCGTAGTAATGGCGAAAATTCGACCGAAATCAGCTGTCATCGGACTTCTTGTGCAGGTTGTATCCGCAGCTATGTCCAGAGGTGGTCATCGGTCTTTGATCACGGTCACCCAGATTTTGTACAGACCTTGGTCGAGAAAAAAACAAATGTTTTCCCCGAGTGGCCAAGCCTCAATTGATCTGCGGTAGCGATCTTGACTCTAGTCCCACTTGCAGTGAACAAGGAGCGCCCAGTATTTTCCACGATGATGAATTCAGTCAGGTTCACATGCTACACCTAGGGTTGAAAATTTCCGTAGTGAATCGTGATTAAAATTATGACAAGGGATGTTAGTAAAAAAAAAAGAGAAACGCATATAACATGATAATATGATTTGTTTGACTCCAGAAATAATTCGGAGGGAGGAGAAAGCAAGCGATGGTGATCTACTTGAATACTGCTCGCATGTTTTGAATGGAGACGAAGACCATTTCGCAGCAAATATATCAGATATCAAATGGGTATTTTCTGCTTGTTATTACTGAATTCGGATTTATGTCCACAATGAATCCGATTGTCTATCGATCTGACCAGTTCACGCAGTCGCTCTAACTCAGTATGGCTGACACACCTCAGATACACTTAGGCATATTTGGCACATCCGCATTCATGGATAAAAATTTTGTGTGGTGGTGGTCCATTCATGCAGTATAGATGCACATGCGTAGCTGTATGCCGGTGTGCACGCAACTCCACCGGCGCAGCGGTCACGTGGTATTTCCGCGACTGATGGACAGTCTGATTCAGTAAGATGCCGCTAGCACTGAGGACCGGAAAAACTGTTTTCTGTGTGGTCGGCTGTTGGGATGGCCTGGTGTAACACCGAGTTGACTACGCTTCGTCCGGGGAGTGCAAGCGTGTCTCGGGTCGTTGATTATCACAAACAATTAACCGATCCTTTTCAGGACTTATAAAATCTGGTTACTCGCCTTAGGATTTTCAATTTGGATCCAAATACGGTCGATGTTTATTACTGATAACAAAAAGCATAAAAATTGTCCGCCCGTTACATTTTCCAGTTATATATCTGTTTAAGTAGCCTGATGTGGAAGGTGTGTGTTCCATTGTTTTCAAAATTCAGAAAAATGGGAGGATATTCGTTTTACATCTCTAAAAATCAGAAAACTAAGGAAGTTGTGCAGATAATAAATAACTCAACCTTATCTGAAATGTATGTGCTCATGCAAAATTTCCGTTACCATGAGTAACCTTTCTCAAGGCAGATTTACAATCGACTATACAGATGAACGAACAAGTGATCTAAGCCCATCTAGACTCTTGGCAATGCAAGCACGTTTACAGACAGTGCTCAAGGGGTGGATGTAGTCACTAAAAGAGTTGCTTTTACAGTAAACTTTCGGATCAAGAGGTGCAGCACTGCGATCAGAAATGCTTATTGTGGGCATGTCTATATACAGTGAAAATGTTTAAACAGTTATCTAATACTGAGTCCACGAGGACAAAATGACTGGTCAAGACGCAATGAGATAGGTGAAAAAATAGCAATGAACTGTCCAACGCCATCGGTGTGAATATCAGGTGCAACAATTTGTCAAAAGGAACTAAGAAAAATGAATAACAGCCACCAATAATCGTACTAAATGCATAGTTCACTGGAACTGATTTTTAGTCTCAATAGGAACACAAGTTCAGGCGAACAATTGTTTTCGAAGATTCATAATCATGCCTTTACAATTTATATGACTGTAAACTCACAGGATAGAGACTTTACTAACTAGATATCCAATAGGTGTGCGTGTGTGGTGAGAAGTGGAGTGCACACGGTCATAGTGCCATCCCACTGAGAAATGTGGTCGAGTAGTTATGGCCCAAAGGTCAGTTGATTCGCACGGAAGTCACGAATGTTTGTATGCGGTGTGTGTGTGGGTGGGTGGGTGGGTGTGTCGACGCGATCGTTGGCCATGGGAGGTGGAGGGCGTGCACTCATCGCTTTTGTGCACATAGGTTCGGTGTTAGCTGCCTTACTTCGATGACTTCGGCGATAGCTAGTGTGCGTACTCGGATTTGTTTCGTTCGGTTTTTGGGCACGTGGTAAAGTATCCTAAATGCTTGATTGGGATCTACTCGATGACCAGTGTGGACCAAATCACCGAGAACCACGTTAGAAATCGTTCCGGATCCACCTTGACTTAGCCAACACGGGTGGTGCTCTTTCATACGGAGAGACGATTGCCGTGCTGTTCGACCGACGTGGAGTGTGTTACAGGTGTATCTGGATGAATAAATGACCATGGAGGCGGTCAGTATCAGTAATTTGTCCTTGTTCCGAATTATCATCAAAGTGGAACTTTAAGAAGAACACCTCAATCATGCGGCATTGAAGGTCTTATTTGCGGTTCCAATGGAAGGTGGGGTTTCTGACAAGAAATCACCTTTGAATAAACCTTTCTTTTCAGCCGTGATCATCAGTGGTTCTCGTTCCTGTTCAACCATATTACGTTGGATGAGTTTGTTTGTATATCCGTTACTTCGGAAGATCATCATCATCATCATCGCACAGCGTTAAACAGTGGGGCAAGCCCCACTGACCACTGCCTTTCACACCATGTTGCACGCTGAATTAGAAAGTATGAATATACAAGATGGACAGGGAATGGACCTACACGGGTGGAAAAAGGAAAGAATGCCCTAGTAGCCAACACACGGAATACACAGTCTAACTGTACAAACGCACATCGATCAGTCATTCTGATTCGATAGAAAGTGACAACACGATCGCCACTGCTCGCGGTTCGCTGCCATATCCTTCAGTGTCTCCAGCCAACTGGTAGACGAATCTTTTGAACCCCAACCACGAAGACGTGAAGCACCTACTTTTCCTATGTCTGCTGTACGTTTTCTCATTCCTCGCTGCCACGTCATCTGTTGACCGCCACGTGGTCTCTTCCACTCCCTAGGAGGAACGGAGAATAGGACACGATACGGTAGACGTGTGTTTGCCATACGTAACACGTGTCCCAACCGACGAAGTCTACTAAGCCGGATACGCTGTGACAGAACGTTCTCTGAATTAGTACCCAATACTCGCTTTCTCACCTCATCGTTGTTTATTCGGCTATTCCACCCAATCCTAGCGATACTACGTAAACATCGATGGTCAAAAACCTCAAGACGACGAATATCTTCAGCACGCAGACTCCAAGTCTTGCAACCATACAACAGAACTGAACGCACTGCAGCACAGTATACACGACCTTTCAACTTCAGTGAAATATCAGGTCGGCGCCACAAGTGCTTCAGTCCAGCGTACGCCACTCGAGCCTTGGATATCCGTGTGCTCACCTCTGTTACTGTGCTCCCATCCGTCGTCACGCAGCTACCGAGGTAGGTGAAGTGGTCGACAACTGACAGCACCTCCCCATCGAGCATCAAACTCGGAATTGTTGACATCCAGTCTTGTAACATTACCTTGCACTTTGAAGGTGCAAAGAGCATGCTGAATGGAACTACAGCTCTTGCGAGATTATCTAGTGCACGCTGAGCATGTGCCGTGCATTCGAACAAGCAGACAACGTCGTCCGCGTAATCTAGGTCACATAGCTTTCCACTATTTCCTAGTTCGATGCCCACATCCTGGTGACTTCACAAGGCATTCTCCTTTATCTCGTCCATGACGAATTTGAACAGGAATGGAGACAAAGGACATCCCTGTCGAACACCACTGGTCGCTTCGAACCGACCGGATAGTTCACCGTAAACCCTAACGCGGCCAGAAGTATGAGAATACAATGAGCTCAGTAGGTTCACGAACTTCTGGGGCATACCTTTTCGATGAAGAACACTGAAAAGCAATGTTCGATCAACTGAATCGAAGGCGCTCTTCAGGTCCAGGAAAAGCATTACTGTCGGTCGGGGGCGCGTGTGACACGTTTCAAGTAGTTGGCGAAGAGTAAAAATCTGGTCGATGCATCCTCGACCTGGGCGGAATCCAGCCTGCTGTTCGCGGACACTCCTGTCGAGAGCTGGTGTCAGACGGCGCAGCAAAATCGAAGCTAATACTTTGGTGACTATCGGAATTAAGCTAATCCAACGATGATTACTACAGTCATCGCGTATTCCCTTCTTGAAGATGGGAACAATCAATGACTCGCTCCATATTAACGGAATACCTCCGCGTTCCAAATGTCACGGAGCAAGGCGGTAAGTGATTTTATCAAAGCATCTCCACCCAGTAGGAAAAGTACTGGGTGAAGTTCGTCTGGACCTGCCGCTTTCCCCCGCCTTAGTAATCGAATACACGACTCGACTTCTACTTCCGATGGGGGCTCAAGTGATATCACCCAAGGAGTCGCAGTTGTTGACACGGGAGTAACTGCACTAGCGTGAGGCCAGCTAAACTGTTCCTTGAAGTATTCGGCCCATCGGTCAAGCCTTTGCTGTCTGCCACTGATGGGTTCTCCATTTCTATAACAAATCGTTTCACTGACCTGGGTTCGCTGTTCACCGGTGTCACGAATAAGTCTGAACAGCCTTTGACTGTTACCTGAAGTAGCTGCCATTTCCACTTCTTCGGCAAACTTGACCCACCAATTTTCGCGATCATTCTTAAGGCTTTTCGTAACTTGCCTTTGCAGCTTTCTCCGCATCTTATTCATCTCCTTACAGTTCGAAAGCTGACTATTTTGCTTCATTATACTCAGCGACTCTTGCGAGATCCAGTGTCTTTGATGGACAACGGATCGAGGACCACAGGCAAAACCTGCTGCCACGTGCATCGCCTGCTGGATATGAGCCCAGTGCTCATCTACATTACTGTTCGTCGTAGATCCTAGCTTATGTTCTAACTTCTGCTCATAACGGGTGCGTACTTCTGGATCACACAAACGTTGCACGGATAACCGAGTTTGCGGTTTGCGACGATCACCATGGAGTTAGAGAAATAATCACATTAAAACTAATGTATGGTCCGACTCTACGTACGTGGACCAGTAAGATCTACAGTTCTGAACACAACTGCGCCACCGGTAGCTTACGGCGATATGATCAATTTGACTCAAAGTACATGTAGAGTTAGAGCGCCATGTCGCTGTGTCGGAAATTGGTGCTAGACAAGAACGAATCGATTGTCTGCACAAAACTGGAGAAGCCTATCCCCGTTATCTGTACGCCCAGCAGGTAAAGCACAGCGCTCACCTAAACATGCTTCTGACACACTAAGTTTGCCAACTTGTGCATTGAAGTCACCAGCTAACACTACAATGTCAGAACCTCTACTGCTGCGAACGAGGGTGGCGAGTTCATCACAGAACTCATCTTTCTGCGCGTCTGAGTTGCAGTCCGTTGGGGCGTATGCCGAGATCACAAACGAATTGCGCTTAACACAACTATCCCTTCGAACGCAAACTGACCCTTGGAGTCTCACAGCATATAAACGACTGTTAACAGGGATCCAGTCTAATAGGGCAGTCTCAGTCTTGTCAGTCAAGACTATTCCTACACCATGTTGACCCGTAGCTCGAGCTACCTCATCTCTTGAAGTGCACAGAAAATACCTCGATGAGATACCAAAAGCAGTTAGTTGAATTACACTGCTCGAATCCTGGATACGCGTTTCGCTTAAGCAGCAGACATCATTCTTCGGAGAATTTATTGTGAGGGCTAGGCACGCCTGCTGACCGACCTGCATGAGTGTATGCACGTTGAAGGAGCCGAGATTCAGAGGCTGACGAGGCTTGAGAAAATGTGAGTTACCGGACAGAGGATTATTCCCGACACTATTTGACAGTGAATCGTTGCGAGTATCGACCGTGTTATCAGTGGGAGCATTATGGGTGGATAGATGGGGCAAAGAGAAGTGGTTGGGGACAGAAGACAAAGGTTGAATAAAAGAGAGGGAACTTCGGAAGATGTTGTTGATGAAAATAAGTTCATCTTGAAGTACCTCCGATCGGCAGATTTTCCGAAGTAAAAAAACTGTATTAGGTTGGTTTTTGTCTAATTGATACAAAACTTTGGAATTTTGTGTACCGACCAGTCCACATCTTTTTCCTGTATATTCTACATTGAGTGGAGTCACTCACGTTTCGGGTGAGGTGCACATCAAGGAAGGGCACTTGGTCTTTGGTTTATATTTCGGCTGTAAATTTTATTAATTCATGAGCTTCAAATAAACGTGTGAATCTGGTATGCAATATTCACAGATATGCCTTTTTCACAGTCGTTGCAGTGAGTCAGTATATTTTTCCAATCAAATTGGCGTAAACACTCGTTCTTTTGAATTAGTGTTTCATATTGCCGTTTGTGTTAACCTTCATTTCGGTGTCCGGACATTTGGTCGCCGAACGTTTGGTCGAGGATGACGTTGGTTGATCTGACGGCTTATTCAGCAGAGGTTAGAAAATCTCAAAAACCAACTACTTCCAATTGTATCAGTAGTTAAAATAGAAACTCGAGAATTTCCCGTTATTCTTGAACTGTGTTCACAACGCGGACAATTGTATCCGACTTGACTAGATGGAAGCCACTGGAATTTCAGAGGGTTTTACTACTCCTTTTAGGTGAATTTCTGATGTTGAAGCTACCGGTAAAGTAGGTTTTTCAGGGTATGGGCTGAATTATCGTTGGTAGACCGTCAGGTTGCCTTAGCCGTCAGTACCGGTCCAGTACCGAGCTCAGGGCCTGGGGCGTCAGAACCACGAGCGTCAGGAATGCTGATCGATGGGACGGATAGTTGGAGGGATGGGTGGGGGCTGTGAAGTGGCTTTTAACCTCACTGTTAGCCCACCGGAAGGCCTGATTTCGCGCACCAATCGGGCGAACACTGATTGCAGTGATCAGGGCTTCATATGACCCCCGGGTTCTACTCTTACAACGAGATTGTTAGAGCGTAAAAGGCTTTCATGCTCACTCCACTGAGATAGACCATGACAGAGATGTAGCATTTAGTGTTCCCTTAATCGTGAGAAGTGAGTGGCATAATCCCCTAATCGATGGGCTTCGTGATCTTGTCAATAGTCTAGGTGAAATCAACAGTGAACAATAATGAAGAAAATCTTACGAAAACCAACGGCGGTAGCTACGGGCAACACCATCATTGAATACGTGAGACTTTGTTGCTCAATCTTTTAAGCTCAGAAATGAGTGGATGCTCACTTACAATTCACTACCAATGAGGTTTCACTTTTTCGGGTTCTGTGCTTTGATTTTCAATAAACAAGCTTCGTTTTTTTTCTGGTGCTCTTTGTCTCCCTACGCAACAATTACTTGTTACTCATCCAAGTCCCATGTAGATTTTTGACTAGGAAGAATTTATACTTACTCATTTAGTAGTCTCTGTAGACACGGTTTTCGAAGAAGCAGACGATTATTCTTATAAAATTTCTCAATATGATAGAATTGTGGTTATCTTACGGAGAATCTAGCGAACGGGTGTGTGACCGGGTACCAACGGCCGCATACTTCTGGGGCATCGGGAGTGAACTGTGCTGAATATAAATTATACACGGTGCCAACTGTTAAAATGTCAGGTTTTGTGTCTCAGATGCTGATCCTATTCGAACCTGATCCAAAGTAGTTCTGGATTAAGTGGCATAGAGTCGATTTCTAGGGAGCCTCATCTATCCTTCTAATAAAACCTCAGTTGATTTTGGTTTGCCCTCATCCACTGTTTTTGGAACTATATGGGACTTCGCTAATTCGAATGAGTCACAACATCCACGCAAAACCTCCTAATATTGTCATTTGATGCTTAGGCGTAAGTACTGTCTGTCCATTATATCCGATGACATTTTATATCGGTCGAATTCTAGTTTTTACTGCTGAAACAATTGTGAGTAGCCAAAATTCAGGTAACTGTCATAAATTAGGGTCCAATTCAGTGGAATTAACTCGCTTGCGGAGGGTCAATAGTATCATTGTCTACTGATTTTCGCGGCCACGAGAGTCTCCTAAACAAGTGCGCCGCGATACGCAAACCGTATATATGCTTCGCTGTAAAGAAGAACCGGCGGCTATTCCCTTGAAGCACGGAGCGGAAAGCCATAAACGTTCCAATGGGTCAGGCGGGGTGATTATCCAGGTGACAGCGACCGCTAGTTAACAAGACGGCAGGTCCGAACGATCAACTATACTTTGAGTGACGTCACGAAGTTGGAACTCGGTGTTAAAGTGCATGACCTCCGCACACATGAGGGCATCACAAATTGACTCGGTTTGCGTCCGTGATGTGGTTGGTTGTGTTTAAGTTCGGTATCGCTGTAAGGCTGACCATCCAGATGAATTTATTTTTTTACTGAACTCTGTCCTAAATGTACGTACTTTACAAAATCCGTTCCGGATGTCGATGCTAATACTGACAGAAGAATTCAGTGGAACTACTACACTACGTACAGCCTGCATTCTATTTAGAACATATGCTCATGTCCGCGAAGTGGATTGTACATATTTTGATAAAACCATACCTTCAATCACCTTTGCCTGCACTCAACTGGAAAACGTGAAAGAAGGGTGAAACGAAACAAACGTGACAAGATTGAGGCGCCTCCCGAATGTCTCAGCTCAGTTTTCTGTCATTTTTGGTTCACATGCATCATGTCTTGAGAATTGATGGAATTCAAATCGGCACGTGGCTATCACTCACTCGCGGGCATTACATTGCGAGCATGCAATGAGCCTTGAACTTCCGTCCAACTTTGGTAAACCCATTGGCACATCATTTTTGTGTATTCAGCTGACGCAGTTTTGTTGGTTCATTGGGAAATCATATCAGATGAAGTCGAAGTACAGATTAATTTGAAGTAACATGGGCCACTTTAATTTGAATGGGCAAAAAATATTATTCCCCCATAGTGTACGTTCCTGGGTGTGGTCTCGTAGTTCAGCTGTTGGGAAGCACAGAATACCACAGAGAGGATATATGGTCGAATTCTACAGAGACTGAAGTTTTATCATTTCGATGGATTCAAAATTTCTGTAAGTTAACCCAAACCCAACCTATTTCATAACTTGGATTATCCAGTCTACAGATGGGTGAGTAAAGTTTCTGGTAAGCACGAGATCGGTTTCACGACTATTGCCGGTTCTCTTTAGTTCACTTACTCAACCTCACATTCACGCATTTGGTAGACTTTCTATTCTGTTAATTCTGTCGAAAATCGGTGTTTCGTACCGTTGGTGAAATATTGCAGTGAAGCGAAACGCCCTAGCTTCTCCTCGGGTTGGACGGTATCACACGGGATCTCACTTCTAAAGGTGATTATGTTGACATCAGAAGCTGTAATCGTACCAGTTTTTACACGTTTTTGAAGTTCAGTCGCTAAAATGGCTGTCTTATTGTATTATGACAATGATTGCACCACAAATCGGCAGAGAAAACCCGGCTGACATGAGGACAGTTGTATACTTTTGAGTCATTTGAGCCCTATTCGTCCGTGAAAGGCGGTACCCAGTGAAATTCTTTACATCGAGTGCGTACTTGTGTATGATGGGTTACATTAAATTCTCGGTTTTGTTACGAATCAGAGCTTTCTTACTGTACACGTGCGTGTCATACGTCTTAACCAATCATTTTTATTTTCGGGCAAGACAAAGCATTTTCGATATGAGTAGTATGGCATTATATCTAGATGACAGGACATGATTTCCCCGTAAGCACACTACCGATTTTGCGGTTGTTGCTGTGTACCCCGTACTCTTCTGCCCAATCATCCCTATACTTGAGTACTCCACTGTTGGTTAACAGCTGCAGTCTCATTTGAATCGAATGGAGTATGCTTGAACGGAGATTCCTTTTTGGAATCACATAGTGAATCTTCCGAAGTTAATTCATCCGTTAGCACAGCTAACCTTCGTCACGAGGATATATGTTGTAAGATATAGTATAACTTACAGAATGTTGGACTTCACTCTTGGACCTGAATACAGCTACAGATTTACCTACTCTGAGTGTCCTTTTAGGGAGACTATCTACTCCTGTCAACCTTTATCCTCCGTAGTCCAGAAGCTATCCATCTCCTTTCATTCTTCTTAGTAATAATCTTCTCATTAACTCTATTTATTATACGACAAAGTACCCTATTTCTGGCCTCATCCAATCAGAGGTTGGCAAATGGGGAGTGACAGAAGGTTGCAGGGATCGAACCCGGAGCACCAAGGTCTACGTTTCAAACTGATGATAGTTTGACTACGGCCGGTTTCGTTATGTGACCCGAAAAGTGGTTATTAACTCTAAAATATTATCCAAAGTCGACAATAATCAGTCGTTCTGTTTCATATCGCATTTTATACCTTCAAATCATTCAGTTTATTTGCATAAAGCAAACAACCACTTTACGTAGACCCGAGGAAGTCAAAGCCACTCGAAAACTCCCTTCTGTGTGGTCGTTTACTGAAATCTGTGTATGTGTATCAGTCTACCTTTTTATCCATCTGATCGACCACTGTATACAATCACGTTTGGTCACAATCTCAGAGACTGTTCTGATATTGTTAATACCTTACAAACAGGACAATTTGTAGCTACTTTTCAACAGAAAGGTTGCAAATAGTCTACTGTTCAAAGTATGGACCAAAGATTCTGTTTTGACTGGAATCTATGAGCATCCTGATGTGATCTGAACATAACAATCCAACGTGGTGAAATGATTCCAAAATTTCACACATGCACACAGGCAGAGACGAACGAAGAAAGAGAGAAAAGATTCCACTTTGGAGACGGGATGCCGAGTCGTGTGGTTCACATGAAAGGTATCCGATCAGGAATGTTCCCGTCTAATTGGTTCTCGTCTCTGTTGACTAGGGATGGCTGATGCCAGACTAAACTAGGCCAATCCTATTCAAATTCCTTGAATGAATTTGGGTTATTCCGATTAAATTCTCAGTAGCACTCGCTAACAGAGGGGGTCGCAGACAGATGCAAAATCAGACTAAAGAATTTTTTACCATTCCCAGTACGCGACTGACCCCGTAGTTAATTGGAGTCACAGTATCCAATTGAACCGATTTGGGAATTTTTTTCAACAACTTTTTTCATCTGAAGGAGTTACGTGCTCATATTTTACTCCGTGGCTATGTTCTGACACGGACTGGAATTTTCTGCGCAAGTGTCACATTCTGTGTGCCTTAAGCTCTTCTTTCTAACGTGGATACGGCAATAAATTCTGTCGATCACATTTCACCCAAAGTTTAGAAAGAATTCAAGAAGTATGTGGTAACGATCGCTCTTGTCCCCCCGTCTAATGAGCATGGTGGACCGAGGGTAACGGGTACTGTCCAGATTACTCACTGCTTTCCCCCAAACAAAACCCCGAAAACCGGCTCCGAGATGCTCTCGTAGTCTGTGTGTTTGCTTTCGATTCCTCTTTGCCACTCAACGTGCATTCTTGGATGCGTATGGCTTTGTGGATTAGCAAGAAAAGTTGGCAACTAAAACCAGTTAGCCCAAAAAGTTTTGGCATACTTTTCTGGTGTTTACGTACGTGCATATGTGTACGAGGGTGCAGTGTTTGGCCTGATTTTTTCAAAAAAATCACAACTTGTCCGCGTCGGTAAGTGCTGACTTTGTTTTGACACTAATCTGTTTGCTCACTTGTTTCAAATAAGAGTCACCTATTTCGGTCTAGAGCTGCTCACCGCAAAACAGGAAAACTCATGATTTTATCCTCTGGAAGTTGATGAATTGGCTCACTGAGTTCAAAGGTATCAATTATGAATACCGTCAAACAAAAACATCTACAAGGACCTTCATACCGTAAATTTGGTTGCCCTAAAACGCTCATGAGTGATAACGGCAGGCCTTTTACCTTCACCGAATTTGCGAATTGTGCACCCCATCAGACGTCAGTCATGAGTCATCACCCCCATATCATCCGCAACCAACGAGTAGATAGAAAGTTGCGTCGATAAATTCAAAAGAGCTTTTCGAAAGTCAATGGGGAAGGCAGTTACAGACGGAGTCTTCAAGACCTTTTACTGAGTTATCGCGCAACTACTAACCCCTTACTATCCTAACAGAGTTTTTTTAAAGTCTTCATCAGGAGGAAATTTCTCACTCCTGTTTCTGTTATCCATCATAGAACAACTGGACAAGAAGCTACTCACTTCTCGAAGATGGAGCAAGAATTCAATGGTTGCCACGAAGCCCGTAAAGGTTCGTTCCTTTCAGGTCAAAAAGTGTTGTCAAAGATTATCGGAATAGGCAAGAAAGCTGAACGATTCGTCTAACTCACTGAAGTAAAGTTATGTGTACACGAAGTCTTCTTCACATCGAATCTCTCGACAAAACAAGTGAAAAAATACGAACCCGGGGAAAGTAGTGATGCGCCGTATCCTGACTTGCAGATTCGGTAAGAAGTACGTCTTAACAGATTCGAAGTAGGAGTCTCAGTCATCTGCACGACACCAGTAGTCATGACAGGCCTGTCCGATCCGGGTCAACCCAAGTTTACGGCACTGATTCAGCTGTTTTCTCAGAAAGGCACGTATTGTAGGTTCTCAAGAATCTCTACGTAACAAATGCACTGATTCAACATGAGTGTGTCAAGTCGAACCACTAAACCAACCCACGACCACAACATTCGTGTATGTGCACTCAGGTCTAACTCACTGTAGGTCATACATGGAAAAACAGTACAAGAAAACAGTCAAACCCCAAACGGACGCCTGTTGGGATTTTCAGAGATTTTCAATTTGCATTTGAAAAACCGTTTTGTCCAGTTATCAGTATACTTTTCGCCTACTGTGTTCTCATATATTCTGGTTAAATACTAGAAGACTGGTGCCATATGAGGAACCTGATGAAATATCCAATGTCGCTGGGCAAAATGAATCAAAAAAACTTCGGGGCTACTTTCTTCCCTATAAGTTCGTAATACAAAGAAATTAGTGATGATGTCGTTCCTATTGGTAGGTGCGACGTTTTCGCGAGTGATCGACCTGCGAACCCAAGAAACCGAGGAGGTGGGATAGTCCGTC
This sequence comes from Fasciola hepatica, assembly GCA_948099385.1. Taxonomy (NCBI): domain Eukaryota; kingdom Metazoa; phylum Platyhelminthes; class Trematoda; order Plagiorchiida; family Fasciolidae; genus Fasciola; species Fasciola hepatica. The sequence continues at coordinate 29,163,370 of CANUEZ040000043.1, read as the reverse complement.
GTAAGCCGTGTAAATCCCCTCACCGCTCAGTTCAGTTCAACACGATGAAGATCGGTTCCTTTGCTAACCGCTGCAAGCCACTTTGCAATATAATATGCCTCGTCAGTGCATATGTGGCACCTGATACTCCCACTGACGATATTCGACAATTCATTGATGGCCTTTCAAACTATCTGGTTACATGTCTTCACCAACCTCTATGCGGGCGATTTAAACAAATTTGACTTATCCTTTTTAACCTTCCTGGACCGTTTTAATCTTCTGGAAGTCCCGACATGCTAGGATGCTCTTTTGGAATCAGTATTAGATAAGTGCTCAAGTATCCCCACTGTATACAAGTACGATGACTTTAACACTTCTGATCTTTGTACGGTATGCAAAATCAAATCTGTGACCAACTGCACCCACGTATCGCACACTGCCTGCAAACGAGCTTGACCCCAACCCCTCTGAGAATTTAGATTTGGTTTGAGCATTTGTTGGCTCCAACGATTTTTTAATACTATTTACTACTATTTTTAATACTATGAACACTTAACTGACTACCTTAACTTGTGCCACGACTTGCTTTATCATGTTGAAACCTCTCACGTTCTGCCCCGTAGGATCTCCTGTTCTCGTGAGAAGGTAGACCGTAGAGCATACACATCTCACAAGCGTGTTACTTTAAAAACCTATCCAGAATGGTCATAACGGAAATACGATATCTGAACAGACTATGCATTCACACAGTGCTGGGTATCAAGAACTTCCATGAGATGTGAAAAGCCCAGAAACAGTTGCGCTGTGTCAAACTCAAGTTGAAACTGAACGTTAAATATACAAATAACCAGTCCACCACCAACTCCGACGCGTTCTCACTTGATCCTCTTAAGAACGAATCCCGTCACACCTGGCTCCGTCTATAGAAGTCTACAGCAAGTTAAGTGCCCAACCTCTATCTTCAGTGTAACCAAAAGCCTGTTCTTTTGAACTCACATCTCCTTTGACCAACGCCTTCCATCGACGTATTCCTTGTGGAGAGATTCCCGATTTTTCAAGATCGGTATGCGTCACTCAAGTGCCCCAAAAAGGTGAAACAAGTATCTTTCGGTAGTCTGCACATCCGATTTAATAAAAGTATTTTAGAATGTACTCCTTCACCGCACTATTTCTCAGGTTCACTCTGCCGACCCGACACAATTTGCTTACAAAACCTCTTTGTCAGTTCTTGATGGCAGTGTTCTTAACTATTACTTCTGCTTTCGATCACGGTGGTCATGCCGTTGGACTCATTTTCGTTGACCGCGGCAACATATTTGGTCCCCTACCAGCTGAACTATGGTGGTGCGGCCAGTCAGAGGTGAATAACGTAAATGAATATCCGGTGACGCGCAGTCAGTATTCTGATGATATTGTTCTGGTTTTAACCAATTAATGAACCTCGTTAGTGGCTTACCAACGGGACGAGCAACACATGGCGGAACGCGACCCTAAGGTTATTTCGATATGTATGTGGAAAGTATTCATGGTATGAGAAGCCGAAATGATATAGATGAGGGAAATGCAGTTGCATTATTCGCATCCGCATTGCAATAGATCATCTGGTAGAACAACTGCCCGGTAGGCGGAAAATCACCGACTTGATTCCGGCTGGTGGCGTGAACTTTTGGATCAGAAAAATGAAATTGGATTTTCCATTTTATGTATCATTTTAGCTCCTCGTGTCATCGGTGAGTTCTTTATTCAATTCTCTTCGTAGTGATGCAAATTTTGGCATGACAATGGGGTTAACTATCTTAATCTCAGTACCCTTCGTGACCAGCTGCTCAGTCGCACGCAATTTACTGCTCGCCGTAACAGACACTCTTGTTCTCTTCAAGTTAACTCTGGTGTTTACCACTGTGTATTTCTATCCCCATTTTTCCTCCATTTATAATATTAAGTTTCCCATTTCTCCTTATTTTCTAGGCCGTAAAAGTTACGATGAAACATTTCCTGGAAGCTTCACGAAAGTAAAGAAATTCTGAATTTTATTCAGAACAGTCTGAATGAGCTTTGTTACCGGTCTACTTTCCTGTCTCACTCTCGTAATGTCCTCAAACGTGTTAATGGGCCCTTCAATCCTCAATGTGGATCGCACTACCAAACTACTTCTACTAGCACCCACCTCTTTCTACTGGTATGTACCATCTCTCTAAAGCTTCTTCGGTCCATTGCCTAGATGTTATGTTGGCACAACCTTAGCTGAACTAATCCTATCGAAAAGGCGTTCACTATAGTCTGGAAAATTTCTTTTTGCTACTTAGACTAAGGAAATTTCCATTTGTAACCTCTTGCCTCCCCAAATGACTTTGCTGCTCCTCTGTAACTGCTCCTGGTTTTTATTTTACTTCCAAACCTCGGGAATTGCTTACCCATTGTATAAATGAAAACAGATATTCTCGCTGACTTCCTCAGTGTTACGCATCTTGATAGTTAGGACAAATTCTCTCAAACACTAACCATTGCCTTCACTCCACGTTGTCCAAAAATCCATCGCTTATTTTCCCACCGGCCCGAAATTAAGAATCCTTCCTTCATGAACGTCTACGTGAAGAACAGCCTCGTGGCCCACCTCGTGCGCCTACTTGCAGACCAAACAATCAATGAGCTTACTGTTCACCTTCGTCGGTAGACTGAATGTGTGGACTGTAACTTTTCACTTTCGCACTTCTCTGTACACATTCCCACTTTCCCGATAATATTATCCTCGGATTACAAAGTGAAACATGTGCTGAAAATTCATCCTTTACCTGGTGCGTAAAAACCTCCGTTGACTGGACACGATTTGAGCGCAGACTGTGTGCAAGGCCTAGCCTTGGGAACAACCGTTAGATAAGGAGGGTCTGAACGGGCAGACAAGACAACACCTGGCCGGCGTGTTCGAGGCTCCGTCCGTTTTCTTTGTAAAAACCAAGCCCAATCGGGAAGATAGCATGCTTGCATTGGGTACAGTGACGCCGTACATTGTTAAGCCTGAATCCAGGTACTCCGGACTTTGATTCTACCATCACCTTTATAGTCTTTGATTCTTTATATGAATATCCGACCCTCATTCCATTTGATAAATTATTGTTAAACGCGGACCTGCATATTTCGCATCCTAAATTTCAAGCCTTGAATCGGAATCGAACTTGCTACCTTCTACTTGCCGGGAGGTTGTTCCACCAACTGATTTATCGTGATGTGGACCTTTGGGTGTGAAAAAAGCTTGCGGATTTTCCATTATAAATATGAATAAGGCTACGAAAATACAACGTGGTCTAGAGCGATTCATCTTCGCCGAACAACCATGTCCCGCAGGCGAGGATAAAATTATGTTCCCGATTCTTACCGAACCTCATTAGCCTGTGTCTTGAAACCACTCACGTAAGAATAAAGATATGTAGCTGTTTGGGTCTCGATCTTAAAGCGGGAACATGGCTGTGTTGTCGGTATCAATAAAGTGTCATCAAGGTTTCGTTTATCACAGCAAAACAGATGAGGATCGTCCGTCAGTTGAGCTCTCGTTCTTTCTGTCCGTGTGAAAAAAGACAGACCTGTCCAATATATAGTACTGAAATTATGACCAAAAACTGGTCATTTAAACTCACTCGTAGCAGACTGCATATGTACCCCTTTTTGTAAGCTGTCGTTCTTGGTACAACACGTACAGGATTGTTGATAAAGGTAATCGATTCCCTCCGCTGAGTTGCTAACGGCGTTCACCGTTATCCATATCCTTAATTTGGCCTACCTCGATCCGAGAAAAGACGGGTAAAATGTCAATAACGGCTTTCCGTTCAGTGGTCTACTCTCATCCTTTCATTGTAAAGAAGAAAAGTAAAATGAATTACTGCGATAGAATCAATACTGATTTCGTGATGTAAATTTGTAACGTCTAAACGTTCCTTGACAAACCATTTAAATGGTACTGAATAAAGCCATTCGTTCGCAGTAGGACTCTTGACGCAGTCAATTAGGCCCCGACGCGTGACAGCCATAATTTTCCCAACCATAAAACACTTGTATGGTAAACATTTTTACGGTATATAATACCACAATGAGCTTGCGGTGAGATTTTGACCGCATTCATAATACCTAATTCGGAATAATTTTGGTCTAATTCCGAAATAATGACGGAAATGCTTTAATGCTACAGAATTCACTGAACCAATTGCACTTCACTTCAGTGACTATCTTTTCGAAATCAGTATCCGCGTGGTAATGTCTAAAAGCCTTAGACCTGGTGAAAGAATATACCATGTATAGAAATCACACTAACCATACAAAAGTCACTATATTAGTGTTATTTGCCCAAATAGCACCAGGGGATACGCAATGAACGGACACAAGTGCGATAGTTCCATCCCCCGAACAGTAATCAGTCACCTGTAAAAGTTCATCGGGTCTGTAATATAGGTAAACAAACCCGTTCAACGTTAATTTTCAATGATCACAACCTGTCCATGGCATTCCTTTTTCAATTCTGTTCTCCTACGTGTTCTGATTAGCTGTGTTCTCAGTATCGTTGACGGAGAACACGGGGCTTGCCGTAACGCACATAAATCCAACTCATTAGAACGGAAACACAACAGTTTACCAGCACATTTTCCGTGGGTTGCCTTGCAGTGGACTACCATGGTCCTGCGTGATCTGTGACATCCATTTGTCGCATGGTTAAACACAACCGACTACCTCTGTGCTTTGTGGTTTACCCATAGATTACACGCTCTACGAAAACAGATCAATAACCGCTCGAAATCGCTCATGCCAGCCCACTCGATGAACGAACGAAATAAGGATTTACGATAAGTTCACCAAATGAGCGCGTCGTTCACGCTCATTGCACAAGTGCACTGATCATGACCTCGACCGTGACCTTCGAGCCTACGTGTCAGTTTCTAAATGACGACGTGACAAAGTGATCACCCCGTTATAATTTCGTTCAAAAATGGAGTGTGGAAATTACACACCAATAGAAGGCCGTATTAAACGATTGAGTGGTCACCAACAAACTAGGCTAACATTCAACGTGAAACACAAAAATTCGAGTTCTGCTGGTTTCTATTCAGTAAGAACCGATTTAATCAGTCTGTGAGAAAGAATTTCGCAGTTTTTCTGACGTGGGACCAGGTATGGGAACGGTCTGCGGTCAGCAAGTGAAACGGTCAATACCCATGTGTAGACATACCCAAGTAACGAAGGCCGCGCGAGTCAGCGTGTGCATGATAAAAATGGTAGGCAGCGGGAACCACAAGCCTAGGGCGACCACGTGGCACACCATGAACGATGGTATTCTGGGAAGTTGTAATGGTTACCGTCGTTATGCTTAGTAGACGGTGTTTTTTCGAAGTTCTTCGATATCAGGGTCCGTAGTTTTGATCATACACCATTTCCTCCAAGTCGATGTTGGTCGCCGGTGACAGACTTATTTGATGTACGCTCGATATAGCATGGACGACGGGTCTGTGTGCCCCAGAGACCAGTCGTTTGTTCGCAGTAAACTGTGAGACATTTTTCAAATGGCAAATCTCGAGTCGATCGGGAACTGGCTTTGGTACGTAAATCAGAGGCTTGGGATCTGTAAACACTACGAACGAAAGGCCGTCGAAAGCTTGTTGAAAGTGACGGACGCCTATGTTGATAGCTAGTAATTCCCTAGAAAAAGTGCTGCACCGGAACTCTGCAGACTGTAGGGGATTAGAGAAAAGCTAGATACTATAAAGGATCGTCTACAAACTGTTGCAAGACTGTTTCAACCGAGGCACCGATCACTATCAGTAAAGGAACCGAAGGGTTGGGGGGTAGGGTGGTGAGGAGTGCTATGCTGGCGATAGTTTCCCTGACCGAGGCAAATGCGGCAAGCGCCGTGCCGGGAAATATGAATTTCTGCTTACCTCTGGTCACAATGCCGATGGGTGGCTGAATGATTTCCTCACATGGAGAAATGAACCAGCGGTACAAGTTCACCAGGCCGGCCACCTGACGCAAATAGCCACAACATTAAGGCCTAGGGAGGTCGTGATTAGCGGAAGCCTTATCTGGTGGGGGGGGGGGTGAATACCTGAGGATTAAGTGGGATTTCCTATGAATGTGATATTGGGTAGAGCTAAATCACGGCTTGCAATGTTGATTGTTACACCGTATCGGCTAGGGCGCTCGAAAAATGTTTCCGTAGATGCGAAGAGTGATCTTTCCCTAAAGTACTAGCCACCCAAATATAGCCTAGATATAAGTGGACATCCTCTAAACGGCGAGTTGCCTCGTGCATGAACCCTTGAAAGGTCTGGGCTGGGTGGCTGAGTCCAAAAGGTTTGCGTACGATTTGGAACAGTCCGAAAGGCATAGTGACGGCGTTTTTGAGAATATCAACCTCTGCTATTGGTATCTGATAATGGGCTCAAACCAGGTTGATATGGATTAGGATGGTGCAGCCTGACAAGGGTGAAGTAAGGTCATGTATGTGAGGAATGAGGTTTCTTTTAGGGATGGCGACTTTGGCAAATGCTATATTATCACTACGGTGTCACCAGTCCCCCTTAGATCTAGGTTTTATGTGAAGAGGGGAGGCCCAAGGCGGACTGGAAATACGCATCATCCCTGGTTCTGGCATGAACTTAACTTCGGCTTGTGCAACACGGAACTTGTCAAGGATTAGTCGACGCAGCCGGCGGAACACTTGGGGTTCTGTTGTGTCAGTATGTTGAGACACGTACGCGGTCACCGTCAGGATGGGTCCAGACTGTTTTGTACCGCCCCACTAGCTCTAGCGAGGAGCCTCTTCTACTTCCGAATCAACTCGTTTATTAGGGCAAAACAATGGAGACATAGGATGCTGGACCATGTACCCAGTCTTTCTATCCAGCGTACAGGTTCAACTGATGTGGACCTCCAAGCCTTGAGGCTTAAAGAGCGCTGACACGATTCATCACTCATTCCATCGGTCCAAGCTACCAATCGATTGTCCCGGCACTCGAGCTTCTGCTGTCTCAGGCCTTGGGCTTGGTACCGCACCAGAGCTGACTTCCAACGTGACTCGGCTGTCCACCAACATTGAGTTCACGCATAACCTCGCACGGATTGCCCAAACAAGCCTGGTAGACGGAAAGGTGTTTACCGTAGGGTTGTTGGGTCAGGTTGAGCATGCAGGGGCTTGATGTGATTCCCCAGATAATTATAGTAGTAACGATAAAAATACTCTTTTTACTTCCTATCTTATTTATTATAAAACAACGTACAGCAATTCAAGAAACGGGTCGCTGCAAACGAAGGCCTGCCAAATGGAAAAGTAACCGACGCCGACGGGAACCGAACCCAGATCATTATTATCCACAGTCCACTATAACTACCATTTGACCATCGCCGGCATCGGCGAGGGAGTCTGACGACGAACTACTCTCCAACGCCGTGCACCAACCAATGGGTCAAAATGTTGAGGAAAGTCAATGCTCAGAATAGGGCACGGGTTGTTGGCAACGATGACCAGGCGGAGAGAGTTTCACTTCAAACCGAATTTAAGGGTGAGTGAACGCTGACCGAACATTTTTGGATGGCCATGTCATTGGCAACGCGTAGTGTCTGAGCCTGCAGTGAGCTGGCATCACCTTTCGGTTTGAGAATGACATTTACTTCGCCACTAATGTCTACAAGAAACTGGGCATTTCAAGTGAGGCCCCTTAAGTTCAAAAGGCGACTAGTGTACTGGCACCTTTTTCGTGGGTCACAATCAAGGGCTGAGCCAAGGTTCCCGTGAATCAATTGTGGACAAAACTGCCAAGAAATCGTTCGATGTTGGAGAGAAAGATACGGTGGTTTTCGAAAAACTATTTACAGTAGCGCTGATTGGACTGTACCGTCAGATTATTTCATCGGCTATAGCAACGGTTTCTTCTAGCGAGCATCTACGTGTTGCACTTAATGTGGATATGGTGTGGGGTAACCTCGAGAGTCAAAGTTCACTCAACAGTTAGTCGTCACCTACAGTCTGTCCTCTCAAAGCTGCATCTCGCGTAGCCATTCTGAAAGCTTCCTACCTACAACCTCGAAGCTTTAAAGCAGCTGTCTGATGCGATGGTCCTTCATCTGCGTTGTGTGGGCTATGACGGTCTCTTTCAATCCTTCATAGCCCCTGGAAGAGATGATAGTGACCCTAACCTCCAACGTCACCTCGGGTGGGAGGCTGCCTGCTACCCATCATGAACGGCTAGAACCAATAACTGTTCGGTAATTCTCGAATTTTAAAACGATCAGCTTGAACTACAGTTGTGGATCGGAGGATGTGAATGACGGTATTTGAAGTGTAATAGCCTCGACAGAAGGGTCTGGTGACTGCTTCCTTCTCAGCAGACACTCTACTGCTTAATGACTTGTGAAACACAAAAAAAACGTGGAAATAATCGTATTAAAATAAAACTACTAGAGATGATGAAGCCCAAAAAGCGATCGCGATAGTCGGGAAAACCAAAAAAATAATTACAGAAGTCAATTAACCTCTCCCCGATATGAGCTTGAAAACAGAACACGACAGAGTTACTTTGAACAAATTGTACCTGGATAGATTTGGCTGTATCTCATCAGGTGCACACTACAGATAATATAATAATAAGCATTACAATAACAAAACGACATTATCCAGGCCGAACTGAATGGTAGCTTCGATTTAGAGTGGCCAAACATGTCCCGCTGTGAGTGGACACCTATGCTAACCAATGGCAAGCGCACAGCCAAAAGTCACCGGTCAAGCAGCCTCCAGCCTCTTTCATCACACGTCACTTGTTTGACTAAAGCATCGGATCGACTGCGCAACTGCCTAGCCTGAGATCTTCTCTGCCACCAGTTCACGTTTTCGAACTTATCACCGGTCACTTTGTTTTACTATTGTAATTTTTTTTATTATGTTATCTGTAGCATGCCTCTGATGAGATACAACTAAATCTATCCGGGTACAAACTGTAAAACTTAACTCCGCTGCGTTCTCTTTTCACATTTCAAATGTACAAACAATAGAAAAAACTAAGAAAAATTCTGCGAAAAATAATTTAAACAAAACGTAAACGGTACGCAAAATAGCAGAAAACAAGGAAACACGTGTAACCTGGGAGTCGTGTCGGGGTTTTTTCCCAGTTATAAGGCTCGTTGCCCTACCTCATTGCTTCTTTAGCAAGCACATTCGAAAGTGTTGACCACCACTGCGGTCCGCTAGTGCTCTGTACTATACAGACACGATAATCAGAACGAAATTACCCACTTCCCATGACAAAGAATTTATCAAGAAAGGAAAAGAAGAGCGTGCTTGAACATCGGTCAAAGTGGGGAATCAAACTTGGTAGTCAGCTCTCAGTTAGACAAGAATGAGTTTACCGAATGAACGAATTTAAGATCCCTCAATATTGTTCTGATTCCCAAACTCTGTAACTCTAGGATTTCAGTCAAAAGCACTCGTTCAATTAATCTAACTTTATCCGGTCTTAAACCAACATTGCATTTGGTGACTCAGCATGCACCGATCCGATAAGAAGATCCCGCAAGCTGGCTTCTTATCATGATACACACCCCTAGCGGCAACTGCAAAATGAAACTTCTTTCCGCCAGCTGCTCAAGTGCGAGTGAAGAATTGAGCAAATATAAAAACTTCACTATTCCGCAGGGATTTCGCTTATCAAGAGGGGTCAGTAACCTGGAGTGAAAAGAAAGTACCCACGGTTCTTTGTGCTTCTAAAGGAGTTCAGCATACCACCGGGACGGAGTACTATGTTGTGGCGACCAACTTGTCATGCCAAATCTATAGCTTAAAACAGTTCTGGATGAATTTCACAATAGTCATTTGGGAGTGAAGAATAAATCACTTGCTCGAAAAATGTGTTGCTAGTCGGTACTGGGTGCAGATATCTGCACTACGGCAAACAACTGCACATGGTTAAGTCGAGACCAAACCACAGGAACGTGTGACCTCAGAGTTACATTCCGCGACTGAGCTTCCGGGTTGACTTCTAGGGACGATTCTTGAACCAATACCACGCCTAGCTACTGACAGACTCATACTCCAAATAACCAGAAGTGATCCTGACGAGTAAAACAACCACTTTGTCTGCGATTCAAGTGGTACTAAAAGGCCCCAACCGGAGAGTGGTTCCACAAGTAATCGCCGTCTATAAAGGATCACAATACTGCTCAGCCGAGTTGAGAAGTTTGCTGGGCAAAATTGGAAGTGGACGTCTGCGTAAGGTGCCTCAAAACCCGTGCCCTAATGGTGCAGCAGAGAATTTGGTATGGTTCGTGAAAAACTGTCCTGGCATCAGCTAACCAAGAACGTTGCCGAATTCGGAGACACGTCTTGGTAACTTCCTGTTACAATACTGGAACGCGGTACATGCGTCCATAAGGGGGAGCACAGTCATGCTATTTGAGTCAAAAAGACTGAAATCACTGTTTATGTCTTGATTACAGTGACATCGCCTACTGCCGAGCCAGCAAACTTCCACCGGCTGGCAGAATTACCACCAGCTAACTGGGTCAGTCTACGGTGGAGATTACAGATATCAATGGTGCATCGACGCCATCCCAGCTAGATTCTTTTCAGACCGGAGAGTGAGTACACTGACGAGGGCCGGGTTCAGGTCGAACAGACCCGATTGTTGCAAGATTGAATCAGTCACAGGATACCGTAAAGCTCATCTATGGCCCGTGAACATCCACTCGTGATTCATTTCTGTTTCATTCGCCATACTCTTGAGCATCCCATACCTATTTGTACTATATTCTGCACTGCCCAACCCCACCAGTCAGGTGTGACCTACTTCGCGCAAACTGTTATAGATTGACAGCTTTCGTTCTGTTGAAGCTTTCTTGTTCTTGTGCTGACGTGTTTTGCTTCGGAATACATGTTCCTCGTACAAGCGAGCTTTCGTTCTTTACCCCGCATCCGAGACACAACACCTATCACAGCAACCAGTTCCAGTTCAAAGATCAGTATGACAGGTGAGTCAAATTGGCGAGGATCTCTTGAAGGAGGAAGGTTGTGTTGATTCAGCGTGCTGTTCACGGGGCACCCTGCCAGCTTTGCCGACAAACAAAGAGACCAGGTACCACAAAAGCCAGCTGTGATTAGTTAACTTGTAATCTACGAATTGGCACCTTTGACCTTACGTAGACATGTAAATAAGTTCTGCAATAAATTAACGCACAACCCTGCTGCTCTGATCTTCCTGCTATTTCGGCAAGTGTAGTTCCGGTTTGGAGAGATTTAGATACTGTTCAAGTCTTTGGAATAGTGGAGGGTGCCATCCTAGAAATCTTGGCCTGCTCTATACACGCTTCTGATGACCCCTTCAGATGCTACCGCTTTTCTACTCCATCATGTAACGGTCAGCGATGTGCGTACGACGTACCTTCCTAGACTAGTCACCAGCTTTTAACCCAAATCTACAGGCAATACTGCTTCGAAAATTGGAAACTGTGGTTATCCCATGCCTCCATTAGCATTGGCGTCTAATTATTTTGTCAACAGAACTCAGTGCACGCAAATGCGATTGAAACTAACGAAAGTGTTGGTGAATGATTTAGAATTGGTTCAGGGTGATCGCCTTTCCGTTTTTTGTTTTAAACTTAATTGGTGACCTATCAGCCGTTTCTCCAGCATATTTATTTTGATGTATGGCTATCTGCCAGGCTATTTCTGAAATCCAAAACTACAGTATATTTTCTGGCAATCTGTCGTATACAACGGAAAATTCGCTTGAATTTTTCGTATCCAAACGTTCTTCTCCCCAAGCCGGAATTGATCAGCGACATTCCGCTTACCGGGAAGATACCCTACCAGCCGAGCCATCGAGGTGCGGTAACTCAGACGCGAGTTACTTATGCGTATGTTCAGGGATGCTCAAATCAGAATTCCAGTGGTACACAGTAACTGCTCCGGCTTTAATCACTGGACTAACCTTATCGACCGACTCCCAATGGGACGAAGATTTCACGACCGAACGTGATTCAATGGACATTGAAATATACTTATAGAATGTATTATTGGATATTCACTCGCGTTATTCCCGCCCGGTTGGCCGTACTGTTATGGCTCGGCCGGTAGAGCATTCGCCCGGTAAACGGAATGTCACCCGTTCGATTCTGGCTTGCGGTGTTCAGCTTTTGAAGGCGAAAAATGCAAGTAAATTTTCCATTATTTAAGATTCAGGCACCTCGTGCCAAAAATACAGTTTGGAGTATACTTGTGATTTATCTGTTCCGGCGGATTTAACGCCAACTTTATTCAGATGCTTTGGCTGCGTATTTCCCTTTCCCCGATCAGCTTATCTTTGTGACCCATCTATTATCTAGAGTACGGATGAAATGAGGACGTGTTTATAACAAGTCAAATATAGGTCAAATGAGTGGTCAGGACAGTCAGTTTTTGCATTGGGGAGAGGAGACATAAACGTCCGTTTGATGGTCGTTGTAATCGCTTTGTTTTATGAGCAGTTACGCTGTTCATCAGGCCTTTGATTACGTCACATCTGTGGACACGATAGCCTTGGATTGGGGAGCAGACACCATCGTTTTCATAGGTCGGGGTTGTGCATTCAAATGATCAGTGCCGCGGTTGCACACAATGATACGTCTTATCTGATTCGAGAGACTGACGGGAACATGATAGATGACTCATCACATTAGCGAAGACCCAGCAGTGACAATGTGTTCCCCAGTGGAACACCAAATACCTTTTGTCACTCCTTTCTTCAACCACGTAGGACCGCGTTCAAGGCACTCAAGTCCATAAACACCTTTATGCACTCGATGTGAGGTGAATTTTTAGCACATGCGTGATTTACAGAGGAATTCAGAAGAAAAGAGTGTAGTGCCGTATTCGAAAGTGCAGATCAATGCGTGGAAGCAAAGCGAAGCAGCACATGCCATTTGATTAGTGACGAAGGTGAGTAACAAGGTCGTTAGTGCTCGCTCGCGGTCTACAAGTTAGCGGACAAAGAAAGGGATGAGGCTGTTTCTATATGTCGATGTGTGTGAATGAATTATTTTGAATTTCGAACAGGCGATTTGTGTCGGACTGAAATCTTTTTGTGGATTTGTCACAAGCATCGAAATGCTTGCTAATGATGAAGTCAGTGAGAATATCTCTATTAATGTTGCTACAAGGGGAGAGCAATTTCAGAGACTGGGTAATAAGATCAATATCTTTTCTTTTCAAATAGGGGGACATTATAGGAAAGCTGCAAAACCACAGAGGGAGATGCAAGAGGTTACAAACTGCAGGACAAGATTGTAAGGTACTCGGAGTTTTCGTAGTCTGAATGATAGAAAAGAAATCTTTCTGACTTTGGTGAAAACGGTTTCAAAGTGACTGGTCCAGCAAAGGTGATGAGTTAGAGTAACCTCTAGGTAACGGACGGAAGAAGCTTTGGGTAGATGTTGGTTGTCAATGGAGAGATATGGGATGTTATTACAAATCGCTTGGTAACATGATCCACATTGAAGATTGAACAGCAAGTCAACGTACTTTGGGACGTCAAGGGAAGGAGAACGAGAAGTAGGTCAGCAGCCAAGCTCATTCAGACGGTTTTGAAGAAAATTCAGACTTTCATTTTAGTTAGACATATCAAAGCACAACATCGTCTACATGTGGCCAATGAGATTAGATGAAATTGGAGAGTTCACTAGTATGAAGAGAGGAAAGAAATGCGGACTGAATGATACGCTGAAAAACACCAGAGTCAACTTGCAGAGAAGACGAGTGTCGGCTTCCACAAGGAATGAAGTGTGTGCGACTAGAAAAATAATCACGAAGGATGCTCAGAGTAAGACTGTCAGCCCCATTATCATTCAGAATATGCAGGACAGTACCTCGATAAAGGGAACCAAAAGCATTCGCACAGTGAAGAAAAATTATCCTGACAGTACGGCCACCGTGATCAGGAGTAGAAGCAATAGAAATAACAATGTAGCCAACGGGATCAGGGGTTGACGGAGAGGGCTCGTAGACAGATTGAGTCGGGTCAGGAGAGTGAACTTGGGGACTTATGCTGTGGAGGAGTACATTCTCAAATAATTTCAGTAAAGCATATGTACAGGCTATCGGACAATATTTGTTGGAACCTTTTTTAGGTATATGTGTGATGTGTACCGATCTCCAACAATGGGGAATCACTCCAAAATAAACACAAAGATCAAACAGATCACTCAAAGGGAATGCGAGTTCGAAGGAGCAGGTGATAGAAAGTCGGGGCCACGAGACTTACGGCACTTGACCTGTAGTAGAACTCTAAGGACGGAGTTAAGTGTGACGGGGTTGTGTTTTCAAGTCCAGTCAATTCATTAGTGGCTTTATGCACCCGGTTGGGTGGATTTTAAGCGTTTACGCGATATCTGTGGATATGAAAATGCGGAATCAGGAAATACGTATAAATTTCGGTAATTTTCATCCAATTATTCGGTTTCGTAAGTCTTTGGTGACTTTCACTGGATCAGCAAGCAGGCGAGCATGGTACGGCAAAACAGAACTGCGGTAAGCCGAAGTGCAAGCATATAGAAATTTCAACTTTGAGCCCGTACATGTTGTAGACGCAGCTTCTGAAAGTTCTTTGTGTGGGAGATGGTGTATGTCTGAAAGTATTTTGGAAGTAAACCAGCCGCAAGGATGGAAGTGGTTATCAGTGATAGTGTCAACAAGTGTGCCTCTGGATATGCCATTGCACTCAGAGATGTGTTTTATGGATCTTATTATCAAATTATAATCCTTCTTCAACAGGCCGGGGGAAATAACTGGAGAGCAGTACAACCAATGTGGGAAAAGAAGTGCAGTCAAAAATTAACTGATTTGAGATTCAAAGTAATCTTGGACGGAGAGAGAAAAATGACAATTTCCTAACTTTCCAAAAAGCCTGTTGAACGAGCATGGATCATGAAAGATTGTGGGACAGTGTAACTCCAAAATACTTAACCATTGGTGATATTGGTATAGGTTCATTGTTCGCAGATAGGAGAGGACAGCTGTTGGTGAGGACTCTCTGTGGTGCATCAGAAAGTAAGGATAATAATACGTCCGGGCATTTAGAGGTATCCGGTACAAGGAAGCGGGATGAGGACCAATTAACAACTTCGTTTAGCTCGATCTGAATTTGTGAAGTTCCTTCCGGTGTCGGTAATTCACATCCCAGAACTACATCGTCGGCGTATTTGCAGCCAATGAATGTCGACGGGATCGGAAGTTGTTTACCATACAAAGAAAAAAAAGGGGTAAAACGTTGCACCTTGTAGTACATCAGAGCCAACTGGAAGAGGGGAGGACTTTTGGCCGCCGTCACAAGTAAAACATCTTCGATCAGTGAAGCAGTCTGAAATCAGCCTGCAGACGTTTGAGTCAACACCGCCTACTGACAGCATACTGAGCAATACTGATCGATCAAGGCAACCTAATGCGTTTTTGCAATCTAAAAACACCTTTCTGACAGTCTTACATTTCCCGTCCAAGGCCAAAGCTACTGAGTGGACTACGTAAGCTACGGCGTCAATTGTGGAGCGCGAAGACCAATAAGCACAGTGGTGTGTCTTCTCCAGCAGCCCGCAGGTCAATCCACGGTAATAACAGCCCCTCAAACAATTTGAGCATCACAAAAGTACAGACGATGGGGCTGTATTTCCCGGCTTCTGTCTTGGGGACAGGCGTTATCTTGGCTAGTCTCCAAATTTCAGGAATTTTTCCGCTTGCTAGACAGTTGTTGAAGATATTGTCTAGTGGAACCGAAAGGCTGTCTGTACACTCCTTGAGTACAACGGGTGATAGTTCATCTGGACCAGTAACCTTGCTAGTCTTCACTTTGCACAGTTGTTGGAAGCCCATAGCTGGCCCGGTAGTTGGTGGCTGAGATGAGTTGTTGAAGACTGGCATGGAAGTAGACTGCGATATTGAGTTGAAATGGCGGTTGAGTTTTTCAACACCAGTGTTTTTTTTTTGTTTTGTTTCTTGAGTTAATGCCACACAGGTGTTTTGTGGCTTTCCACATATCACGACAACTGATGTTTCCTAAGATGGTATCTATATACAACTTATTTAGGCGTATAACTTCAGATCTGACCAAGTTGATTAGCTTTTTGACTTGTGTTCTCTGTCCTCATTTGTAAGCCTGTTCTTCGTTTCTTCATAGCTGTTTAAGTACTGGTGAGGAATATCGATCATTTTGGATGTAGACAGTTTTAAATGGGCAGCAATAATTAAAGCAAAAATTAGGGTAATCGGTGACGTGTTCACAAAAGTTAGCATGGTCAGGGCTTGAAAACACGGAAAAATTGGTTGAAGTGACCAAGGCCCTTAACTTGACCACGTTGTCAGGTGAACAATTCCTCTGCTTCGTTTTTCTCCATGGTCTTCTTAAGATAGTGTACCGGTTGGTCTTACTATACACTGTCGGACATGTTTCTTAAGTGTCCATGTTCCTTCCGTTTTACACGATTTATGACTGCGTTCGAAAATGCTCGTAACTCGTTGCCAAGCGCGAGGATCCGTAGGGAATTCAAAAAGGTGGTGTTGTAAGATAACTTTTAGCCTTGCAAATTAGCTCAACTTCGGAGTCAGAAAAAGGATTCTTTGATAAATCATGAATGACGGGAAAGAATTTAAAGCACGGCCGGTATTCAAAGACCCCGCTGATCACCTTCCAACTGGCACAACTGATGCAACCGGCTCCACGGTAGTCGATGAATTGGTAAGTACACAAAGATGTGTTTACCAGTGGCAGTCCAATTTTTTTTTGTTTTTTGCGACTTTCGCAAGCTCATGTGCTTACATTACAGTCCAAATCGTTTGCGCAAAAAACCATCACATTCGAATTTCTCAGGGTATTTAATAATAAAATAAAAAAAAATGAAGTTTATGTTCGGAGATGGGTGCATAACTCAGTTACTACTATCTCGCTGTTCATCAACGTGCGAGCCAAGTATGGAACATGAGAATTCCTACAAATTTTAACGCGAGAGAGGACACTTGGCAAATGAGAACGTGTTTTAGAGTGAGACTAGAGGGAAGGCTATTTGGTTTGCATCGGGTGCGAATTGTTTGAAAGTATCCTGTAGTCAAACTTTATCCACGAATCAATGCACCTGTCGATGAGGTTAAAAATCCCTAACTTGACAGGGGTTGTGGAAACACGACTGGCGATCTTTAAACCATCCAACAGAACTTTGAAGTCTTCCTTCGGAATTCCGGGGGATAACTGTAGGTGAAAAATTGACTAAGGTGGGGAGTATGCAGTGATAGATAGGATAGACAGTGAAATCTGGAAATATCTGTACCTACAAATGGGCAAAAACACACACCAACGTCGCAATTTTCTAAAACATCATCGAGTGTGTGTAGACCAAAGTAGGTTACCTTCTACTGGGGATTCCTAGGTAACTGATGGAGTCGATTCTAGAAGAGAAACTGCAATTAACTTTCACTTACTATATGGGTAAATTTGAACATGAAAGACGGAGATACGCATAGGACATTTAAACGGGCTCCTTGTGAGAGCAACATTGGATTGAAAGTGTTCAGTATCTGACAAATTTTACCGAAATATGTTCATGTCAGAAGATTTGTAGAAAATACGGCACAAAACCACATCATCTGCTTATTTCAAAACATTAGAAGCATAATTGGCAGGTCTGTCACGGATATCAGTGGAAACTAATTACGAGAAAAAATGACGCCTGAGGAATTGTTGGTCGAGGGTTTGAAGGAATTTTACGGCTAATTCAGTTCACTGTACCCTTTCGTTGAAGTTATCAGATAGCCAATGAAGCAACTGCAGTGGGTATCCAAAAGATTCTGGTTTGGTTTGAAGCCGTGATCGAGGAACTGAATCAAACGCGGAACAGTAATCAAGAAAAATACAAAAGACTAGGCTTTTTCGTTCAGAAATTTCTTCACAAGGTCAACGAACAAGAATGAAGTGAAACCATGTGGAAAATGCGGGCTTTTGTAGAAGTACCATTCAAAAGTGATGGTATCAGGCAGCCCGAACTCTGTCGTTAGACGCACCTACTACGCGGCCGATAATTGTTTTTCGGAACCACCCGGATACCTACACCGCCGACTGAAGAACTACTGCCCCTCTGCGCCAAATCAAATTGCGCATGCGTTTTCAAGTATGGATGCTCAGCCGTCTGCATAGGCAGTACAGCCTGGCACTTACGTCATAGACTAGCCGAACATTGCCCAGTGTGGTCACCAGAAGAATGATCACGTCGATCACGCAACACCTTCGGGAAAAGATGCATTGCTTTATTCGACAAAGCGCTTTTGAAGTCATTTACTCTAGCGACTACCAATAACTGTTCAATTACGCGGAAGCACTGACCATTAGCAACCAAAAACCCCATCTATGCTACGAGGGTGAATGGTTCGTCTCTTTAGCTCTGCCCTGGTAAAATTCGTTAGTTATTCGTCAATGTCTCAGTATTCGTTTATCTTAACTACATGACTGTAGTATGTACTTCGTGAAGAATCAACGAGACGATCCTGGATACACTGTGCAAAACAATCTTTTTGACTTCTCTGTTGAACGTAGTGTAGTATTTGGTTTTTATTTATATCCAAAAGTGTCAAGGGAGATGTTCCCAAATGAGTGTAAGCCCCTCAGGATAGACTTCACAGTCATTTTTAGTGTATTAGATGTTTAGCTATTGAGTAAAAGCTCTTCGTGATGTCTACTAACTTGGTCGCCTTTGAAATGAGAACATTGGTGAAAATTTCTCATTAGTTGGAGGTAGCACAGCTACTCAGAGTTTGATTCACATTGCACGTCGTCGTTTTGGTTAAAAGACAAGCTTCAATTTTTGAGGAGAGTAGGGGGAAGATCCTATGGATCTGAGGCACAGGATACTTTGGTAGTGCACGGCAGTTTGTGTATGTCATCAGTGGAAAAATGCTCAACTGCTTTAATTTCACAGGACAAGTATAAGGGTAGGGTGTCAGTTGTTGAGTGAATCGGTTTTCCAGCATCAACATGTAGACCAAAGTGTTCAATCTTTATTCCACCTATAGTGTCCCTGATTCCCAGGAGGTGACTAGCGTTTAACCTCCGCTTTGATCAAATCTGAATATTTTTAATGCTAATGTTATCAGGAAACCTGTAGACACAATGCCTCAGTCTATACAGAGACTTCAGACAGTAGGAGTCTACTGTGCAGCAAGGCACAAATAATTTCAATAGAGCAAGAGAGATCAACTCTCGCAATCAGGATGTCGGTAGAAATTGCCACATTCACAGAATGGCAAATAAATGCAAGGGAACCATGGAACAACAGATTTGATAGATTTATCAAGCAGGGAAATACCGTTGCATGAGAAATTACACAAGAAAAACCTAATATGTTTCGACTGAGCGTATGTTTTCACAGGTAGTTGGTGAATTCATATTTGGTCTCACTAACATGATACAATTGTCCCTATTGGCAAAAATGTCGTTTTACCTATAATGAGGTGGGCCCTTTGACTGGCTACACTGCCTTTCGTTGTACGCGGTCAGAGATACTTCTACTGAAACAGATTATTGGATTTTCTGTTCAGTCTGACAGAACCGACCATTTATATCAAGGGATTCCAATTCAACCCAAAAAGCACTCGTGCTGGCTGGAGGGCTGCTGTCAATAACACGCGTCCAGCGAAGATGTCCGTCCTGCTTTTGTTCAGTGCCAAGCATACCTCCTCTGTTCGTGAAAATGCCGGATCTAACCCTTGGTCTGCTTTCTCGCATTCATGTCCATTCTTGTGTGGTTTAAGTACAAGAATGGTTGCTAAGCCGACATGTAACTCACTCATTCGTGTCAATAGATGGCTTCAAACTGTACATACAGGACACGAATTCCACCAAGAACAATGGAGCCAGAGTGCTCACGTAGGTCAAGATCATACGTAGCTCTGTTTACACACAAAACACTGATTCATCTTTCTATGACTCGTTTTTACCTATCCTTGTTTCTTTGTCAGATGACAATTTTCACATCATAGTAGACGATTTCAATCATGCTCCAACTCAACTCCTCACTACCTTTGATTTAGCTGATATTTGTGTTTTCCAACCAGAGCCAACTCTGTTGTAGATAGGATTGTCACTAATCAACTTGAATTATTCTCCCTCGAGTTGTGTGCATCTGTCTCAACCAGTGACCATTCACTCCTTCTGTTGAGGCCTAAAATATACTCCACTTCTGTTTTCCACCCTTCCACGCAAACCAACCAAATAAAAATCCACCTCCGAAATTTTCGAGTGACAACATTCTTCTCCTACAGAAATCCCTTTCTCGTGCATCTTCCTGGTTTTCTTTCCAATCGTCATTATGTGGCAATGTCAAACTTGACGTACAGACGGTCAATTTCATTTTCGACTTATACTGCTCCTCAGAAATCCTCTTTCTCCGTAATGATCGTGCCACTTCTTCTATGTTGAAATCCCTGAGAAGACAGAAGGAATATTTCTACGAGGCCAGGAATGATTCGACAGTAGGACATATTTCTCTTTTGACGAGGAAGTAAATTAAACGCACTGACTGGTTGTATGCTAGTCAAATCTTATGTAGCCACAACACTAACCGAATATGACAAAGGAATTCGGTTTCTGTGTGGAAAGAGCTCGAAACACGTGAACTTTGCTGCGGACGTTCACATTGCCAACAGTGCATTCATACATCCACCCATCAAACGACTCTCCAATTGTATTCATTCCACAAGATGATGTGCACCTAACTCCAGTCTCTCCATGATAAGAGTTTTCAAATACTCCTTCACAGGTGCAAAATAACCTCAGGTATTGGTCCTCATTGCCTATCATCATCACTTCTGAAACACGGTGCTGTTGCTCTGCCTGATGTATTAGTTTCTCCGGTAAACGAATCTTTGTGCTCGTATTCTATTCCCGACTACTGAAAACTAGTCACTATTGTTCCTGTACCCAAATCTTGTATTTATGGTATCATAGCTAAACGCTTTCACCCGATTGCTCTAATTTCATCTAGTCTTAAAATTACAGGGCGTACCATTCTTAAACGTTTGAGTTTTTCTTTAAACTATCCCGACAACCCTTACAATTCGTCTATAAACTGAACAGATCCACTGTGGATGCTATCGTTCCTGAAGTCCACCATATAACCAAATGCTTGGATGGATCAACGTAGGCTGTGCGATGTGCTTCTCTACACTACTCATCCTCTCTTCACTACATTCCACGATCTCTCCTTCTTCGTAAACTGGAAGCTTTCGGCTGTCCCACATCTTTACCAGCATTGTTGTCTGATTATTTTACCAACAGAACTCAGTGCATACGACTAAGTTTAAAATATCCAGACGTTTGGTGAGTAATTCAGGAATGATTCAGGGAGCTATCCTTCCCTCCTATTTATTTTCCATTTCCATTAGTTGTTTTTTTATCCAGTCCTCCGGTACATTTATTTGAATATGCTCATAATATGGCTATTTGTCAAGCTATTTCTGCAACCCAAGATTTCAACAAATTTTCCAGTAATTTGTTCCATGTCTGCAATTTTTCTGTTCGATCCTTTTCAACTTTAAATGTGTCCAAATGCTTAGAGTCCACATTTGCCCTTTCTCGATCAGTTCATCCTAGAGATCCATCTGTCATTTCCACAGAACCACTAGCCGGAGTGGGTTCTGTCAACTACTTAGGAATCACTGTCGATGCAAATTTCAAGTGGTCATCTCACATTTGGGACAGTGTGACGAAACTTCGTCGTATATCTTACTAAGTTCGAAAGCTTAGGCATTTTATTGCTTTTTTGTTCCCCTGTTATTTTCGGTGGCCTAATGAAGAAATTTTAAAATTCTCCGTCGAGTTCTATCTGTTATCTGTCGGAAATATCTTATACTCTTGAGTGAACTACCTGCTAATTTGTGCGAAGTACACCCGGCTGTACATAAAAAGTTCAGTTTTAAAATCCTTGCAGCCAGCACTCTCCCTCTATATAGTGATCTATCCAGGTGTAACTGTCTCGCTTCTACACGTTCCTCTATTTTATCCATACCCTCTGGGATCAACATCTACAAAGGCTGTACTGTTCCTTATGTGACCCCGAATCCTCACAAACCGGGCACGAGTAGCAGCCGAATCTTTTGACGATTTCAACATGAAATCGCTCTTCTTTTCATCTCATTGATTCGATGAGCTGTCAAGTGCAAATATTTTTTGACTGCAATGCGGACGTCTGTCTACGCAAATGTTTGATCAAATTCGAATTCAAACCCAAATTAAGTCTTGGCACATCTGTCGTTTGTACAGTATGAAAGGCCATACAGTTTCAACGCTCAACTCTCCATTGAAAATCGTGGAAGCTCTGTACAGAATAGTTGGTGATCACTTTGTCTACAATAGAACTACTTCCGCTCTGGGAGCGGAAAAGATCAGCCGAAGCAGAGATGTTGTCGGGTATGTGCTAGCGTGATTAAACTCACTAAAAATCAAGTGCAACTTTTCATCTTGCAAGGGCCCAAGAAATGGTACGTAAGAATCAAAAAAGGCCCTTGAGTCTGATTGAAAACATGATGCTGCAATGATAAGAAAACCATGGGAACATTTCACAGTTAAAAAGTCAAATCCATCTGATAGGTAGTTGAAAACAGCATCAGATTTGCTTCATCAGGTCGATTTGACGTGTTGTAATTCATCTTTCGGTCTTATTTCTGCTTAGTTTTCTCTCTTGCCCGTGGATTCAAAACCACCAAGCCGCACATCTTGTTTCAATTATGATTACTGCACGCAGTCACACAAGTGCTGAGATGAATGGATGAGTCGAATATATGCATGAAGTCAGATAGTTTTAGGAACAATGGTTAACTGTTGGTGCTAATCAGCGAAAACACAGTCTTCTTCGTAAGGTGTCACCTATCAAGCCAGCTCACATTTTTCCCCGTTCCAAACGATCGTGACTGATTCCGAAAACGCAAGGGATCCCGGTGGCACTGTTTGTATTCTGGAATTCTCCTGGTAGATAATAAACTCCGTTGAAAGTGAACGACATCTAGGTATTTTCAAGTCCAATGCGCTGATTGTAGGATGCTAGATACAGTCTCCTTCCCTGGGGGTTGCACGTGCACGACCTGCAAAAACAGAAGGAAAACTCGGCGGACCAGAGCTCAATAAGGGCATAAGGAAGCATCGGCGCACACCGATAAAGACGGGCATGGTGAACTACGTCTGGGCACGTTACACTGATGAGCGAGAACAATGTATCGCAGCCATTCAAGGGGCGCGCGAAGTAATTTTTAATTGATTGGGTGAACTCAACGAAACACTATCAACTCGGTGTCATTGGACACCTATTGAAATGCCTTAGAAATTCGTTCCTTGAAGAGTTCGGTACAACCTTGATTTATGAAGGAGAAAGCGATTAATAATTCCATCTTAGCAACGATGTGTACCTAATCCTTTGCTGACTTTTCTTTATGACCCTGTTCAGCGAACTAGTCAGGTTATCCGTTTTCCCGTAGTGTGTTGTACATCATATCTAGTCCAGTTCATAGTGTTTCATTCGAACAAATATGTTTGGCTTGTTGGACTGATCAACATACTCCGCGCTTCAAAAGGAAAGGATCCCCCTCCTTTTTCCGGTTCTGTATTCGCGAACGAAACCATATCTGGTAGGAATTATGGAATACCCATTACGATGCAGAATATAAAATTTCACAACAAAATAGCCCATCGTAAGTTGGTTAAATCAGAATATGCCTAAAAGTGGATGATAAAAGTAAAGCACCTCCCTCTGCTGGGCTATTATACTTTCTCCTTAAAATTGTGTCATCGCTGTTCTGCTTGAGGACCTCTATAAATCTTCTCGTCATACTTCTTACAAAACACGTGATTGTCCTTTGGTCAGTATTCACCCAATCTCACTTAAGGGCGATTATCAGTTCACTCATTGACCGGCATAGTATGGAATCTTTGCACACCTGACGCGTAAGTATGCCTCACTGGCTCTCATTTGGGTTTAGATTTAGGCTGCAGGCTGGCCACGGCTCTACCTCGATTCCACGAAACAAGAGCCAAAATTTTGTAGTGTATGAGCAGTGGACAGATCTATTGCTATGTTGGAATATGGTGCCATCTTGTAATCTGTTGGCTACTGGCGGTAGCAATACTGTTTCAGCTTACAAGTATACGCTGCGGAGTCTTGTATACCCTCAAGCATAACTGCGATACGTTTGACCTGTCTGGCTTGCAGCGACATGGCTAAAGATTGTGCGTCAGGGCTAAGGAACGATGGATCGTGGCCAAAGAATGGTGGGTCGTGGCTAAAGGATTGCGGGTTTTGGCTAAAGCTTGGTGGAACAAGGTGTAGTTCACTTTGGGGGTTGGTTGGGAAGGCTCCCCAAATCACCGCTGAACTCCTGTCGTTGTTCATTTGATTAAAAGTTCATTCTTTTCTTATATCTTACCAGTAATAATTCGAAGCAGCTGGTCCATTCAAATAAATATTATTTTCCCACTACGGTATACCTTTTCCCCCTCTCTCTCCATGGTACTTGTGCTCCAGCCTATGACAAACGTTGTCGTTTATGCAGCGATGTGAGAGCTACGTATCTTTTTATTTTCATTGTATATCAACCACGGCACAGCTATGAGCATTCTTCGTAACGTTCGTTTCGAAACGTTGACTCAGATGAAAGCTTTCCACGTCGACATGGAGCCTGTGTTATTTGAGACTAGGCCAGTTAGTCTGCTTTCTTCCGAATTCGTCAGATTTTTCGGACGACCCATTCGCTTTTAGGGCTCACATCACTTCTTACACTCCAGATAAAGTCGTGCGACGTTTCTCGATCTCTTGCATTTCCTGGCGATTTCATGCAAATTGAGTCCCATTTGGTAGAACGCGGGTATTTCCCCCTTCTCGAAATTTATCAGTTTATTTCCGTGAGGCTCTACGCAGAAGAAAATTCTTTGTATTCTGTAAGACTCATACGTACAACCAACGCGAATGAAGGTCACTGAAGTCACTTGGGTGCATCACGTGCTCCAGTGCACAGGATTCACGTGATTCCGATTCTCATGGTCTTGTCAATCGTCAAGTCCGGTGATCAAACTAATCAGCTTGTTGCCAGGCTCAGTGGTCCCTCTGGTTCGGCGAAATTTTCCATGGGGCAGCCCACTGGAATAGGGGCCCCATACCTTTGGTACCCTCGTTTTTTTTACTCTCCCTGCTCTGATTAAAACATAGTGCGTAATTTCCTTTCCATATATATATATATATATATATATATATATATATATATATATATATATATATATATATATATATATATATATATATATTCTGTGGTCACGGGTAGGTTTAGTGGTCCGAAGTGACACGTCCATCTTGAACCAATATTTCTTTTTTCTCTCAAAGATTTACGAAGTCGGCTGAAGCACTTATTCACCTTCTAAGTTTTCTTGAATCGTGCGGTGCACAACAAGCCTCGCAACCATTATACGTACTAGCTTCATTCCGTCTGAAATGTCGCATATGGCATATTTAGAAAACAGACTGGCGAACCTTCAAAACACACAGTATTCATTACTAGATGATTCGGGGTTATGTGACTGAAGGGTTCTGGTACGGATCAGTATACACACCCATTCTGATGCAATTTTCTGCCTACCGGATGCGTTAACTCTCGGTCCGTCTAGAACCCGTTCTTGACTAGTGAGTGAGATGTCGGGAATAAAAAGCTGCCCGTAAAAGAAATTCTCGATGTTCAAAGCGAAGCCTGACTGCTTCCAGTGTGACTGAGATGCAACAACTGACCGGTTTAGGCACTCGACTGCGAGCCCCAGGCTGGGAAAACAGAAACCTCTGGCAAGACGTAGCTTGCAATTTATATCGTTGTGAATGAACTGCACCGATGATTTACTCAATTACTCCAATGCTGGTTACGCTGGCTGGCATTCACAAAAGCTTTCAGGGAAACAGTCAGTCATGCGGTACGATGAACTGAATAGACAAAATGAGACTGTATTATCATTTAACTGCAGATACATTGGTGATCTATAGAAGTGGAAAAGATGCACCACTTGGCAAGATGGAACGTTTCATTGGAAATGTAGAACAGTCACTTGTGCATAACGTCGGCCGGTGTATCATCTTTCAATGGAAAAATGGTGAATAGTTACAGGCAAATCTAGACGAAAAATGGGGTCAACTGCAAGTGCTGCGGCATCCTTTTCTTTGTTCAATCCCAAGTGCGTTGTGTTGTCTTTAAACGACTAAGGGGTACTGAAAAGTGCCTGCTATTCCAACTACTTTCCAAATGAAATTAATCGTCAGTCTTCTTTTTATTGGTATCATGCTTTTTCCGGTCGGGGTCGTTTAGATCATGCACTCACGATTTCGTGGTTTCCACGGAATTTTCTCTTCCTATTATCAATCTGGAATTTACTGTTCCCCTCCTTAAACAAACCATACTCATCTTTCGTCCATAAGGTCGACTGGAAATGTTACAACTGAGAGATCATGTCTAGCGTATACCAATTGGAAGTCCTGTGCTTACCTTTGATGCAAATCAAATTTGGGTCAAAACACGTAAATGTGAAGATTGACAAACCGCTCTTTTCAGCATCCCTCCGGCTAAAGTGACTGTGTCCTCTGTGATCAGTGCGAACTTTTGCTCACTCTGCTCTTCTCTCGTCGCATTCTGAGTATACGACATCTTCTTCATACGTGTGCAGTATACGCTGAAGAATCTGTTCCGGTAAGTATAGATGGATTTCAGTGGTACCGTCAAAATAGGATGCTGAAGGAGAACAATCACAAGAAGAACAGTAAAAACAACTACAGTAACAACAATAAGAAAAGCAAGAAGGACGACAACAACAAACAAACAGACAAACGAACGACGACGGCAAGAGCAAGAACAACAAGAACAAGAAATAGCGCCAAGTCTGCTGTTCTATTTGAGTGCTATTCAAGCGGTACCGGCTGTGTGGCCATTCAGAGTCTTCCTAGATCTGCTCTGTTCGAAAGTATATTTCAATGATTTATACTCATGTCATTACATCACAATATATTACGACAAGTTAAGGAATTGGACCAATTAGACAAACAGGAAGTGATAGAAGTTGTTGGTGACATAAAAAAGGAAAGAAAACAATTGTAATCCAGGCTTAATCAAGACTGGATGTGGGTTGTTCCTCGCATATTATGTCAGTTTTCATCTGGTCTATGACCTGTTGTAGAGTGGAAGGAGGGCCAGGGCAGTTTAAGAGCACACACAAATTGTTTTTCTGCACGCAGAGGGGGGTTGTGTAGGCGGATGCCGACAGCCTCAGCAGTGGCCGCGATGGTCGACCCCGGATCTTATACAGAGCACGGAAAGCCTCGGACGCGTTTACTGTGTGACTGGATTCAGCTAGGTGTGAAACGACTGCGCTAGTGAGCGGTTTAATTGCTCCAGTGTTCAACCATGCAGGGCGATGGTCGCGGATACGTTCAGACAAACGCCTGGTCGTGCGGCCGATGTACATTGTCCCACATGAACAAGTGAATGAGTATACACAGAATGAGGCTGCACTCTACGACAGGCCACAGACCATATAAAAACTGACATAATATGCGAGGAACAATCCACATCCAGTCTTGATTAAGCCTGGATTACAATTGTTTTCTTTCCTTTTTTATGTCACCAACAATTTCTATCACTTCCTGTTTGTCTAATTGGTCCAATTCCTTAACTTGTAGTAATATATTGTGATGTAATGACATGAGTATGAATCACTGAAAACGAGCTTGTTCGCCAATCTGTCTTCTCATAATGTGCTCACTGGGGAATAATCGGACAACTGAAAGTATGTTTCTTAACCAACTTGTATTTTGCTCGCCGTTGAACATCATTCCTTTTTACGATCTATTCATACCATTTCTATTTCCTCTCCTGAACGAACATTTACTTCTTGCTGTTTGCGAGCATTATCATGCTAGCACAGACCCAATACTTCCCTTCGGGCTAACGGATATTGGTAACGCCTTCACAAGAGCGAATTCTGTGTTTGAAAGGTAATCACCAATCGACCTCAACTATCCTACCGTAAAATGAAACCACCGGTTTCTATTAACGATCGCAGCGAAAAAAATTGTTCACATACTGGCCACAGATTTTTCACAGAGACTAATCAGGTGAAATTTTGTAGCTACAGCCTTCTGTCTCGTAACATCTACCTTGTCAGCGCTGCCATCGGTGATTTTCCTCTTGTCTGCTGTTCCGAGTTTATGAACTGTTTACAGATACTCCAAGTGTTATATTCAACCTGGTTTGCCCAGTTGGAAACCTGTTTGTGTCTCGTGGTTGCCTCACTCCCATTAAAGTTCCTCCGGGGGCAAAAGGAATACACATACAAGTTTCACTTCAGTTTAGGATTTAAGTAATACTTGTACGTGAACAAGACAGAACAAGCACTTGCATGTGTCGTTTTCCACACAACTCTTGATAATTAAGAATCCCAAGTTTCCTCGGCACGGTACGAAGCTTCTCTGCGGTCATAAAAATAATTCCTGAAATGTTGGCATTGATGCAGGCCACCTCGTCGCTACCCTCATACATTCCTCTAATTATTGTCCTTAATCATATTCTGCGTGTGTTGTGGTCGATTTCCAACCTTTCTCGATGTCCGACACATTACAAATTTCTCAGGTTTAAGGCTTCGTCTCTCCCCTGCAATTCTGAAGCACAGGGCTCTCAGCACGAGAAATCCATGACAACTTTGGTAAATAAATCCCTATTTAACTGTTCCATTCCTGATCTGTGGCCACCAGTCAACATTATTCCAGTTCCCAAGACCAATAACATATCTGGTACAGAAAAACCCTTTCGTTCGATGCCAGTATGCCACAAGAACCGCCAGACGATCCAGCCAGCATCTTGGACGCCAAATGTAAAATAAAAATCAGTCGATAAATTTCACCCTGTGGATCTGAAAATTGAGGATTAGGGATAAACGAACACAGCAAGCGAGCACAAACGAACGTAAGAAAGGCAAATGAGACGAACGAGTCAGGTGAAAAATCAAACCAACATGGATTATATCACATCTCATCCCTCCGGTTGCATCTCATATTTGTGAACTCTCTTCTCTCAGTTGTTTGACTGTACCGGCAGATTTCCTCTAACCCGCCTCGCGGACTGCCCCCAACTTTGTAAATGTGCTGTTCTGCACCTGGTTCGACATGATGACCCCAGTGGACAATTTATCATGTTCCGCAACTGCCATGACATAGCGGACCATATTGACAACCACGTCTACCTTATCGTGACGCACTCATGTTCTGCACGCCCCCCCCCCACACACACACACACAAACTCCGCTTCTGCCCCAAGCTCGTCGTTGGTTAGAGCTGTAAGGAGACAGAAACATGCGCATTTTGTTCCTTTTGTACCATTACAATTTCATCGCATATCTCTCGCTACGTGGGATCAGACGCTCTGTTAGGTATATTGAACCCCCTAATTCTTGCCTAGGAATCCTGTGGTCCAGAACCGCTGATTGCCTTCGATCCACCCGCATGTCTGCAATTAACAAACTCATGGCGATCGATAATCATCCGCACTGAATTTACCTGTTGTTCCTAGCTTGTGCACATGGACGCACGCACACAGATGTACTCACTCGATAGCCCAGCTTTTACTCAATGCCTGTCTGTTCCGTTGACCTTGTGACCGTCAGGCATTTCGACGACAGATACACTGAATTTCGATACCAAATGTAGTTGAACACCCCGTCCGTCGTTCGTCTCAGTCGCCCATACAGCTTGTGCGGCGTGCAGCTTTCGATCGTTACTTAGGGGGGCGTACCGTGTACATCTCAACGACCGAGCAAATCCCGGGTCATCTGAATCACTTTCGGTAACTGGAATTAGGTTACTACAAGCAAGGACCGTTCATGATCGGATCGATTGCTCATTATCAATATGAATGTGAACCGAGCGATTGAAAGATTTCACCGAAAAATATTGTCATGAAATTCTTAGATTTGTATGGCCTTTCAGTAGAACATATCTTAGGCCCGTGATGTCGGGTTTGCAGAGTATTTGCACGCGACATATGCCAATAAACTAAAAAAAACATAGGTTGTGGTGGTGCTTGGCATTGCCCAGACCGACCTTACACTACTATAATGTGGTGCTCGTCCCCTCTAATCATGTGCAGCGTTCACTTGGATGATCAGTGCACACGCGATGAAAACGCACAGAACACGGTGTCATACAGGCTGAATAAGCCCCAGACTCCGTGCCCGAAGTATGTCCGGAACTGAATTCTTTTTTTTGTTATTCAGAACACTCGTTCAGTAAACGTACAACTGTGCTGGGGAGGAAATCCACTGAAAACGAAAACTAAGGTAACCGTGGTTATTGACGTAAAAAATGTCATTCCTTTACTCACCTCGACAAGCAAACTATTAATGATAGTTCCCCAAGGACGCATCACATTTGAGTGGCATTGAACGTTCAAACCGGGTACCTTGGACAGACAAATCCTCACTCCCGGAGTAGTGCTAGCTGAAATCCACGTAGGATAGGCTTTTCATTGATCTGTTCCTCCCTAATGACTTCAATTCAGGAGTCGACCACTGCAGTTTGCGAACAACTGCCTTGAAAACTGAAATGAATCAACGGCATCCAGTGTTCATGCACATCAATGTAAACCAAACTGAGCTATCGCGGTAGAGCCAATCGGACACGAATAATGCAAGTGAATATCCAGTGATGCACGTCCGATAGCTCGGCTGGCAGAGCAATTGTCCGGTAAGCGGAAGATCGCCGGTTCGTTTCCGGCTAGTGGCGGGGAATTTTTGATGTGAAAAATGAAAGAAAATTTTCTGTGCACGTCATGTTTATTCCCCGTGCCATGAGTAAATTCTACGAAGTATGACAAGCGTTAAAATCACACCCCATGGTTAATAAGTAAAACCATTTTTTAGCCCAACGTACCAGGTTCGAACACCATAAGAGTCCATAGTACTCCGGATTAACAGATACTAACTAGATCTTGAGAATAGTCCAAGGAACGGGCAACAAGTCAAAGGTTCCAACGGTTGCCAGAAGACAGTAAAAGTCAGTGGGATAGGTGAAAAACAGTTTGTGCTGAAACAGTGTCGACTACGGTTACGTATTAGAGCGATATCCGACACTATGCTAGCTAGCGGAGCTAAGATTCAACCGTCCGCAATCAGAACAGTTTTTAGATGGCCTAAACCAATTGTTCTTACAGCAAGCAGACAAACAACGAACAGCCCTGTTGCGTCGAACAGCACACAAAACGCCTAGAGCTAAGTACTAATTAGTTGTGCTTATCGACAATAATTTTTGTCCACGAATTCACACATTCGAATTCGGTCATCTCCAGGTCGATACAAGTCAACTTCGTTGAATTTGCTAGCACTTTTTCAGTGAGGATGCAAAGAAATAGTAACAGATGATTGACCGTACATCGGAATATATACTGTAATCCCAACCCCTGATTGCATGTACTGAGAGCAACAGATTAATTCGATTTAGAGCGATTTCTAGAAAGAATTACCCTTATCTGCAAGTGGGTTCGGAGCACGTTCCGATGCGGTATTCATCGAAGCTAGACTTTTTCATTCTGGGAATTATTCAGATATCTGGTCCTGCAGTTTACCTGACTGACAATAAAGTACGATAATCCTGAACGATTGATATATTCATTTAATTTATTGACTGCTTTAATGAAAATCGTTGTGCTCCATAGCCTGAATTTTATGAAAGAACTCAAAGAACTGCGTCAAATTTCAGATGGCTTCGGTTGGTCACTGAGTCCAAAGTATCCATGATCAAAAGTGGTTCCCCTTAATGAATTCTTGTTCGTTATATTCCAATTTACATGCACCTGGGATGCGCCGCTTAACGGGTGATCAAAAAACATGCACGTCAAAAGCGATGGAAAAATATTTGTCAGTCCTTCTTTGCTAAAATACAGTCAGGAACATATCCAACACGGTGTAAACCATTCGGTCGAATATGAACATGGGATTTCTCCTACGACTCTTTTATTACTTCGATAGAAACAGAATATTCTCAGAAAAGATTTGGCAAGCGAATTCTCGCCACTCTGAAACCATGGTGTTCAAAATCTTGAAGTCTCAATTATTGATCAGGCTGTGCAACTTAGCACAATCGTCAATGCTGTTGTGATTCTAAGTCACGAACGTCCCCGCCTTAAGCCTCGGCACAGAGACTAACCTTTAATCTCGTATTCACTTCCTTCATTTGTGCCTTGTACACAACGCCACCGCCAGTCATTGTTCGAACGTTTTCCTTGATTTTCTTAATTCTCTCGATCAGACTGTTGTCGAGGCAACAGATAGAATGTATAGACTTAAGCTGCTCGTGTGTATATACTTATCAACATATGCATGCAAATCTCTGAAACAGCATGTCGAGAAGAAATGACTTCGAGCTACCAGCCTTCCGCATATATTTTCTGACGGATTTTTACGGTTTTGTTGACTATCTTAAAAATTAGTCTAAAAATCAGTTTAAAGCTCGTCTTCGTAACAGAATTGGAGCAACACCTACGCATGTATCAGAACGACAGAACGGATTCAGTGGAATACATGAATATGAGTTGGTGAAAGGGCGTAGAACGGTCCCCGATCGTTGTGCAGTCTGAAACCATAGCGATAATCTTGTTGTGATCGAATTAATATGACGGACGGTTTCAATGTGTATCGTAATGGGAAGGTATGACGGGAAGACAGCTTCATTCGAATTGGCAAGGCATCTGCGACTGTTCAAGCGTTGTTTTCATGTTCGCATTCTAGCACGGTGGTGGTCGATCTTCCTGTTGCTGCTGCTGCCGATTTTGTATTTCGGCTCCGTTTTGGCCTTGACCCTACAGTGAAAAGGCAATCATGGTGTTACTACAAACGCGTTTGTTCGAAATGTGTACGACCAAACATGTGCACGAAAGCTCCGTTCGTGCGTGTACATGCGTCAGTAGAGTCAGCCGACTTCGGATCGATGAACGTACGAAGCAAACGAGCGTGGATGGCGCAGCAGGGATGAGAACAAATTCAAGTCAGTAGAGCGCCCGGACCGAGGCAGTCATGCGTGGCGTAAAAGTCAATTCACGCCCTATAATGCTCCGCTCCCAGAGTATCGGCCAGATGAGTATAGATGCCCGTGGAAAAAGCTGCGGGAGTTGAACACGAGAAGGTTTAACGATCCTGAGGCCAGAATGGGTCTCTTGAGAAGTACTCAGAAAGTCAGAAACATAGGGATTGGCAACACTGAAAACAGAAGTAGGAATTTTCGGGGGAAAAAATTCAAATCATATATTCCGGGTCAAGGTATGCCAGTTTGAGACGATCAATACTGATGGTGTCTGGCCAACCAGCCCTATCAGTGACAAAAAAATTATCGTTACGGGAAACGACACGAAAGGGGCCTGAGTATGCTGGATGCAGCGTGGGTTTAACAGCATCACAACGAAGAAAAATTTGTAATCTCGTAGTTAAGTCTTTAGGAATGTAAGTGGGGCAAATGGATGACCGAATCGGGAGCGAACGGAGTGACACCATACACAACAGTAATTCCCAAACAAAGTTAGAGGGATTAAACTTTTCACTGCGCTACACCGGATCACTACCGTTGTGCCTCGTGAGTATATATTGTCTTGTGATATTTCTGATATCTCGGAGGATTTACAAAGAATGTGAGTTCAGTTACCTCTGAGGGTCAACGTGCATGTTTGGATTGCTAGGAAAATATTGGCCTTCGGGTCTAAGCTCTGACTTTTGATTATTTTGAGGAGTGGATTCACCCAATATGTACAAAAACTGATGAGGATAAACATGAGTGGCTGAGTTCTTGCAGCTCCCCATTGCTGCGAACTGTGTGCACAGACTGCTCCACCGCAAGCAAAAGCAAAACAGTTGAATCTGTGGCAGTGGTGAACCAGGAACTCGCAGCATCTTGTGCAACGGGCTCCAGGTCCCACGTGGAAGTTGCTTCAGCCGCTATAAACACCCCATAGACAGCAGTGAGCAAACATCGTCGAAAGAAATCCGTGGTTGCTGACAAACCAGCCGACAGGAGCCAAGCTCGGGGAGGGGAAGGCGTGGCGATGTACATCCGAACCGACGTCCCTTCGCTACATTTGATTCTCCAGATAGACCCGGAGGACTTTGGTGAATCTCTTTGGTGTCATGTAAAGCTAACATTCAGTGGATTTGAATCGGTTGAAGTCATTTATCGGTCCCCAGAAGCAGATCTTCCAGAAGTACTGACTGCCATTCGACGATGGTCTGGCAATGGTCACAGTCTAACTTTGGGTGGCTTCAGCTCGCCGAATTTGGACTGAGAGAATCTACGGTGCAATGGAAGAGCGAATTGAATTTCCCGTTTGATCCTTTCAACGGCGCTGGAGCTTTCTCTGTATCAACACGTCAGGATGCCGACCCGAACCCAAGATCATAAAAAGTCTATCCTTGACTTGGCAATATCTCCAAGACGTTCCGATGTTGAGCAGATTGAGTACCTACTTCCACTAGGGAGCAGTGACCATGAGGCCTTCACCGTCAGCTGGAACAGAGAAGTGATGTTCGTCCCTAGACCACTGCATGGACTCAACGTTTGGCGAATGCCGTTCCAACAAGTCAGGGAGGCCGCATCCCCGGTGCCGCAGTATCCACAAGGTCCGTTTGAGATAGACAAGTCTTGGGGAGTAATTCGGGATGAAATCATTTAGTTATGCCAAAGGTCTGCTCCACCATCCAGACAGCGACCGCATGCAAAAGGCCCATCTTGGTTTGGCTCACAACTCAGACGTCCTTTGAAGCGTCCGAATCATGCACGGGAACTATGTCACGCAACTGAAGAGGAGTATTACCGCTACTGCACTATCCGTAATCAGTGCTCCCAAATGAAGCGAGAAAAATACGTATTTTTTGAGGAGACATTAGTGATGGACTCGGTTCGTGCACCCAAAAGCCTGTTTGCATATCTGCGACGGAGAACACGAACTACAACTGCCACCCCAGCCCTACAGAACGGACACTCGCTGGGAGTTACAGATGAACACAAGGTGGAGATATTGGAGAGGCACTACTTGTCAGTCTATCCTCCTGAACTGAGGCATAACCATCCTACACACTTGCAGTGAACTCTTCCTATATGTTGTGCCAGGAAATCACTGAGGAAGAAGTGGCGGCAGCCATGCACACCAAAGTTAACCAATCCCCGGGACCTGACGGTGTGCATCCGATAGTGGTAAAAGAGCTGGCTGATGTGTTAAATTAGCCAGTCACACTATTGTTCAACGCATCGTTATCAGCGGGAGAGCTCCCCCAGGGATGGGAGACAGCTGTCGTTGTGCAGCTATACAAAGGTGGGGCGAATGCCGAGGCAGTCAGCTATCTACCTTTCAGTCTATCATCAGTGGTGGGAAAGGTTATGGAACGCCTGCTGGCCACTCGATTCCAAAAGCATATCGGTGTAAACGGCCTACTATACCGACAAAAACATGGATTTTGGAAAAGTAGGTCCAGCCTGACAAACTTCGTAATTGCATGAGAACGTTGGACGAACGCCAAGGTCAAGGGACACTCTACGGACGTAATCTTCGTGGATTTTGGCAAAGCTTTTGACAAAGTTCTTCACGACCGTCTGTAAGTTAAGCTCAAGGCTCTCGGTGTTGTAGATCCCTTGATAACATGGATCAAGGACATTCTCAAAGGAAGGACGTTTGCAGTACGAGTAGCACAGTCAATGTTGACGTGGCAAGCGGCTACTAGTAGTCGTCATCATCATCATCATCGTCATTATCCAGTAGTGTTGCACATGGGTCGGTTCTAGGCCCGCTCCTCTTCAGGGCCTCCCTCAATGACCTACCTGAAATTTTCTAATCGTCGTGTATCATCTATGCCGAAGACCTTAAGATCTGGCGTACGATCACATCAAATTCAGATGAGCTTGCTCTTCAGGAAGAAACCAAGGCCCTTGAAAGATGGTCTGATCAGAGGTCCCCGCCAGTCACCATCGACAAGTGTGCACCCATGCGAGCAGGGGTATCGTGCAGTAATTTGCTTTATTGTGTACACGAGGCACCGCTTCGCCGTTCGGTCTGCCAAAAAGATCTGGGAGAGATGGTGGCCTAGTCACTAAAAAAGAAGCGTAACTCCGATAAAGTTTGTGAGCCCTCGCGGAGTGTCCTTGGGCCGTTTATTCGATCATTCGGCCTTCTCTCACTCGACTCTTTCAAGGTACAGTATGCATCCCATGTGTGACCTAGGTTGGAATACGAGGGATCACCTGTTTTCTCTTGTACAGCGGCAGAAGTTGCAAAGATGGAAGGAACACAGACAGACGCAACTCGTCCTGTTGGAGAACCACGCAGGATCGGCTACGAAGGGCGGCTGAAGATTACTAGGCTGTTTTCAGTGGCATATCGGAGAGTCCGAGGAGAATTGCTCTTCACCAGGCGTGTCCTCCGAGGCAACTTTGGACCAAAACTACGTGCAGGGCTTCCTATTCTCGAACATAACCATACGAGGGGATACCCGCTAACTCTAAAGAACTAGCTGTCGGTGGGCTTTCCACTGATGTACCGTCTGTCCCGGAGGATGACCAGTCCACGGAACGCGCTGTTAGCCGAAGTAGTGGAAGAGCCTATTGATATACTGTTCAGGCGACTAATTGACGTATTTCTGAAGAGGTAGTGGCTTGGGACTCAAGCCCGAGTCTACGTCTCTGAGCTGTGGTGAGGAGGCTTACACGGGAGAGATAGCCTCTGCCTCTATGATGGAGAATGAAGAATGAATAGCATTAGGATTGTCAGAAAGACTCACCGGGCAATTGTGGGGTGTGCAGAGCATCAAATCAATGGGACAAAAACCAAAATCTTCATTTAGGGTAGTGCATTTGGACAACATGGCCAACGAAAAGGCGACCGTCCACTTTACAGTGTGAGAGGAGCTTTTAGTTGTCTTCGAAGTGTTTTACTGGATAATGGGTGATATACAGTTGTACGAATATGCTGAAATTCAAGGACAGAAATGAAATCATGGGAGAATTTGAATTGAATTTGTGCACCTCTATCCGTGGTGACTGTAGAAGGAGCACCAAACATAGAAATCCAGTGATGCAAAAACGTTTTGGAAATTGTTTCACTGGATGTGTCAGCTGCAGGACAGCCATGGGCCTACGCGTAAAACGATCTACACATGTGAGGAGAAAACCGTATCCGTTGGTCGGTGGTAAGAGACCAACAGTATCTAAGTGGAAATGAGGAAAACGAGCATTGTTTTGGGGTATTTGGGCCGGGGAGCAAATTGCATGCCGATGAATGGTGCTCCATTGATAGGGTATGCACGCTCTTAATCAAACACAAACGTCTCTGCTTATATTCGGTCAAACACAGGGATCGGAAGCAAGTCCGATGGAGGCCTTTATTCCAGGATGGGAAATGGAGTGTAAATGAGTAAAAATCAAGCAATGAAGGGAACGTGGGACAAACGGGCAAGGCTTGCCAGTGGAGAGATCGCAAAAATTTGTGTCATTTCGGACAGGTGGGGACAAGTCTTTCAACAACAGGGAGGTTGATGAGCGGTAGCTTTGTAGTCCTTTGTCATCCTTTTGAGTTTGTGTTATCCAGGTCCAAATGAATGCCTCTAGGTCGGTTGGCTAATGGATATTTGGGCGAGAGGGCACAGTCACAGGATTATTGGATCTCTGTATATCCCCTATATCGGTGGTGTATTGGGAAATTTGGTCAAGGTGTCTGATTTCTCTGAGCGAAAAACGGTTGCTGCTAGAAGCCAATGCATAAATCAGACGCATATGATCGGTGTAGACGATAAAGCTTCTACCTTCCAAAATGTGTCGAAAGTGTTTTATTGCAAGGTAGACTGCAAGCTGTTCGCGGCTAAAGGTGCTGCAACAAGTCTGTTGTGGTTGTAGTTTCTGAGAGAGAAATGATTACGGCTGCTTAA
The DNA here is from genome assembly GCA_948099385.1 of Fasciola hepatica. Taxonomy (NCBI): domain Eukaryota; kingdom Metazoa; phylum Platyhelminthes; class Trematoda; order Plagiorchiida; family Fasciolidae; genus Fasciola; species Fasciola hepatica. The sequence continues at coordinate 29,125,397 of CANUEZ040000043.1, read as the reverse complement.
CACCACTAACAACCGGTAGCAATTCGGTGCCAGCGGTTAGTTGGGAGGCATCTGTCCGCAATATGAGAGTAGCATTGTCATCATTGCTTAGGTGTGCGAGTGTGGGAACTTTGGACAACGCTTGCTTGGCCGCTCGGAATACTGATTTAGCTTCGGGAGTCACCGAGAACGTTCGCAGCCTTTTCTTCAGAAGTTCAGTACGTGGTTACAACATCTCCGAACATCTTGGTATGAATCGACAATAGTAGTTGGCAATATCCAAGAAACGGCGGAGATTCTTGAACGACTGTGGATTCGGGTAGTCATAGATAGCATTCTCTCTGTTTTAGAGCGGTCGGATGCATTCACTGTCAGCACAATGGCCAAGGAACTCAGCGGATTTGGCACCAAAGATACATATAAAGGCGTTGAATGATATGCCATAATCTTGGAAGCATTGGAACACCTGACGCAAATGCTCGCGACGTTGATTTTTATCTGTACTAACAACGAGAAAGTCGTCAGTGTGAATGAAAGCGAAATCTAGACCACGAAGAACTTGATCCATAAATCGCTGGATTTTTTAAGGGGCATTATGCGAGCCAAAAGGCATACGCAAGAATTCATACAACTGAAATGGTGTCGTGATAGCGGTCTTCGGAACATCTTCAGATGCAGCGGGAATATGGTAAAACGTTCTTAGGAAATCAAGTTCGGTGAAAATGCATTTGCCATACAAACAGCTGGAGAAGTCGTGAATGTGTGGAATTGGGTAACGGATGGGTACCGTGGGGTTGTTAAGGGCGCGGTAATCACCACATGGGCACTAGTCACAGTTGTACTTTGGAACCATATGGAGTGTGGAGGGCCAAGGACTACTTGATGTGCGAATTATCCCCAAGCTTAGCAAATGTTCGAATTCTGCTTTTGCTACTGATAGGCACTGTGGTAATAACCGGCGGGGACGCTCCGACATTAGTGGACCTTTGATGACAATGTGAAGTTGGGCGGTGTGTAGTGCTTGTAAGGCCGATGTTTGTGGCTGGGTGACCATCGGAAAATCGTCCAAAATGGAAGAAAACGGAGACAGTACTGTTATAGGACGAATTCCGAGAGAACTGATGGAGGTACCTGTGTCATACATTTTGATAGACGTATTGCTGTTCAACAGAAGACGGTCCTTCAAAACAACCACAATAGGAAAGGCAGAAGGAAACCAACTCCAGGACTGGGGTAATTAACGCCGGCAATCATGAAAACACAAGGAAACTGTCGGCTTAAACCCAGGTCAAGAGTCAGTAGTTTTGATCATATGTCTCTTCTGGGGGAGCTGTTGGCTGCTTTTAAAATGAGAGTGGTAGGTTGCAGATTGTGTTCATCAGACTATATGGGAATAACACCGATCTGGGCCCCTGTGCCAAACGGGAACCGCTTTCCAGTAGACTGATCAAAAATGTGGAAAAGGCGACCAGGTTCGGAGTCAGTGGCAGCGATCACCATTTCTGACTGCCTGTTTCGTTTACCGAATCTGTTGCTTAGAAAGCACACGGTGACTGGCAACGACTAGCTTTCTCCCCAAAAATTAGGTGGCACCAACAATGAGATGGGCGAGACGAAGACGCACAGTGATTTCGACATGATTCTGAGCGGGACACGAAACGTTAGCGATTGACATGCTGGAGAACAGCATTCATCTGTGAGGTCAGGTTAGAAACTTGTTCTTTGAGATCTGAGATACAATCGGGAACCGATGTTTGAGACTTCTCAACGGCCGTCGTGTTTGTGGGGTTCGAATCAAGTATTCTGGCTGCGGTGACTGCTAGCTGCTCGATTGAAATACCTGGGTTGAAGGACGTGGGAATTTCCTTGTTCGACGGAGGAAGATGCATCAATTACGGTTATCTTAAGAGAGAATCATCTACTCTGTGTTCCCCCAATAAATGTTTCATTTGTCGTAAACGTTGAGAGGGCATCCGATCGCCGAGAAAACTATTTATGAACAAAGTTTCAATGTAGGGTCGATCAGACAATCCTATCTGATGGATAATTGTGTTCTTGATTGCGTCGTGCTTAGCCTGTTCACTGAGGTAGGCAGTGATTGAAAGATAATTATCAATAGGTGCTGTATCCCGAATTCAGTAGGCAGAACGAAAACACACATACACAGATTAACGTGCATTCGGAATCAGCATGCGGCAAACACATGGACCAGTTTGTCTCAAGCGAATAAAAATTATCAAGCCAAATCAGTATAGGGCCGTGTATGGTTGGTGGAGTGGGGCAGCGCAGATTTCGGTGCAGATATATATAAGGAGAACGGGACAGAAATGAATCACGAGTGAATGTACGTGGCGCACGGATAAGCTTCATAACATCAGGTGACTGGATGAACCGAGCACAATAATGACCATTGAAGAAAGGTATGATATACCAGATCGTTAGTCGTGACCATTTAGGGCATGTTAGGCTCCCTGGGTGGGGTGCAAGAGATTCATTCACTTGGTGGTTAAATACATTGGAAGACGTGGTCAGGTGCCGTAGCCAATTATGTTCCTGTTTTTATCCACTTTATACATCAACTTGAAACTATGGCAGTCAGTTCTCTTATCGCTTTTTTCTATAACCTTGATTGATTTGATCTTCGACTAAGATTCTTGCTGAAGGATATCAACTGGACTATTTTCCGTTGTTAATAAGTTTTTCGCCACAGTTTTAGAGCCTTGCACGGTAGTTAAACTGCGGGAATTACCATTGAACAACAGTACCCAGGGTATGCCCAATGGTTGTTTGAAGTGAAGTGAAGTGAACTGAGCTGGGCTGAGCTGAGCTGAGCCGATTCCTTGAATAAAAAGCGGCAACAGAAAGATGCTAAGTCAGTACGACAGATGAAGCAAAAAAAAACAGCGCATAGAAAGTAATTATATGGTGGACACTTAAATCAATCTACTGGATGATTATTCTAGGAGCAAACAGAATGGAGATTACGGCGGAGGTTTGGGAAATAAGGGGCCGTCATTCAGTGATAGTTTTCACATATCCGGTTTCACGAGTTATTCCGTCCCCACACCAAGCACGTGAGGAAGAAACTTCTGAAGGGCGTGCTCCGGAAAACTCATTGACGATGGTATATTGGTAATCACAAGGAGGCAGATGACGAGCTAATCAAGGATAAATAATAGCATCCTTACCTATCGGCTCCTAATGGCCCACATTCATTGCTGTTTAAACGTGGGCAGTATGCGACTTTTGAAAATTCCAAACAGCCTGTCACCGACTCTCCGTCTTCTCGTTATTTTAACATCGAGTCATTTTTTGTTTTGTGTTGATGACAGCCTCTGAAAAATCGGCATGTCAAGTATTTTACAATAATTTCACAATTTTCATTAAATACACCTCGTATTCCGCTAACTTTATGCGGTGGAAAGAGGTGTATAAAAATTCGGGACTGGTCACGGCAACGAAACCGAATCAAGAGGTGTCAGACAACGACACCCAAATACGAGTTCGCTTTACTGTCGAATGTCAGTCGTCTGCTGACGCCAACTAGCTTTCGCTTTGAGCAATGGCAATAGATTTTCCTTACACGGGGGAAGTTTCGTCGATGTTTACAATTAGACCAACTGTTGCACTTACTAATACCATAAAATTAGTAATCCGGAAACAATCTGGGTCTAACATATTTCCAACCAGGACAAATTTCCTTATTTTGATCTATCAAGGGGCAAAAATGGTGGGTTTCATTCGATTCAAGTGACAAATTCTGAGAATAACAGTAAAACCTGGAGACATGATAATGAAAATTGATCGGACTCTCACGGTGGTGAGACCAGTAAGAAGCAATTTACCCTTTGGTCTCGAAACCACTGGTAGTGTATCAGACAACGTTTATCTTTCAGCTGTCAAGTATATGTCTCTTCTCACAAGAAAGATGGTTTGTCTTATGGAGCGCTCATTGGATGCCTGAAGTTGCACATGTGTTGAAAATCTTGCTGATGGTACCAGCATAATGCAGTGACTACGCCAATCTTGAATGCATCTTCACATCAGAGGACATAAATTTACAAATGACTCACCATAGTTACTAAGACAATTGACCGCGTGAACTCAACAGTCGTTTCAAAAGAGTGAGTAGGTCTGGAGGTCGTGGTGAGTCGGATATGTATTTTAGTGAGAATCAATTGTACGTGAAATGAGAACCATCAACGCCATAAACCACGAACTCCAGTAGCCGGACTGCATTTCGATCGGACCACGGAAATCAATCAAGAGGACGTGGAAGTCAGGACAGTACTCAGCGAAGTGTGTACGTCGGCAAAACACTCAAGTCCTCAAAACGTCACAAGGAAAATAATGCTACCTTTCAAAATCTGCCACGTTTCATAGTTAAGGTGTTCTGTTACTGCTAGCAATAGATGTAAAAAAACAAGTGGTTTTCCCATCACATAAGATTCAGGCTCTTCGAGCCAATGATATGTTCTTATATTTATCGTGAAACCCGCATGGAGTAAATTATTCCAAAAAAGCTTCGGTCCAGTCTTGGGGTACTTGTTAGAAAATCTAACCGGCGGATACATGTCGTCTGCATTCATCTCCTTGATGACAGAAAAAATTTCAACGAAGTAGCAGGGACTGAACACAGTAAGTTTGTCTCAGTTTTTCAAACATTACTGCTTTGCATAGCCAACTTTTGTATGCTTAAAGTGGGTTCAGTCATCAACGGAGACACTATTTTTGTTAGCTTTTTCATCGTCCACTAAATTGTGCTTTGCGCATGAAACTTGAAATTTCGAATGCAAAAGTGGTAAAGATGAGGGTAGATGTTACTGACGGCATCGTTCATTGAGACAAAAACCGTAAACGACCAAACCGACCTAGCGTGAAAAATGGTCATCATGGTGGGATTTCAACCATTCTTTTCCAACCTCCTTCCCGAAATATTGTACTATTTGTACATGATTAAGAAGAAGTAAGTAGTAAAAAATAATTAGGAGTTCAAAAATTGAATCTTATCAGCTTTGCGATTCTCGGTGCTCCACACATCTTTAGATTCCCATCGGATCTGACCTCTTCGAATTTTTTTTTATCACGGTCTTATAACTGAGAACCTAATCGCTATCGCCATTCAAATGAAATGTTTTAGTTAAAAAAAGGCTTACTTGTTCGTAGCTGTTGGTCACCACCACACATCTGACTGCCCGGTCTGCCTTAGATCCGCTGGGATAACTGCTATCAGCGCCCGTGTGCGGATGGACAATTCGCTGATCCTAACCCACGTGCACATGCGCGCCCGGGCCCATGACGAATCACAGACGTTGGAGTCCGACCAAAATCCCGTGTCCCACTTTGTCTTGGGCCTTGCCACCTATTTTCTCGCCACCGCAGGACCCTAATCCATGCCAAAACTGCTCTGACCAGCGTGAGGAATACAATTCATGGTGGATGTGAGCAAATCATGGAAAAAACTATCCGTCTTTCCCACAAAGCACAACGTCACTAATCCGTGTGGGAGTCTTTGTGTTTGAGTGATGCTGGAGTCAGTTTATACGCTTTGAAATGCCCAATGTTTGGATGTGGTATTGTGTCAAAACTTCGCGTCGCGTGCATTGGAACTCTGGTCAACGTTGGATTCAGATTTTCAGTTGAAACCTGTCACTGCATGTCTGTCTCATAGCCGCATATGTATTGATGATTGTCGGTTGGTTAACCAATATGGTTATTTTGAGCAAGAAATGCAGACAGAGTGAATGAGATTAATTTTGCACAATTTCTTCGCAATGCTCTATAACACGAGGAACTGTCTCTGCATTGTGTAACTTACCGAAATCGACTTACGGGATGGGACACACATTTCTTTCGTGTACACATTCAGTAGTAGAACACGGAATGGTGGCACTGCATTTATTTGGACGAACGCAAACACAAAATCCAACCGTAGCCGCCGAGTAAGGCGCAAGCAAACAAGTAAGTTAGAAAAAAAGCCAAAACTACATGTGCTGTCACGCCCAACAGAATAAGGCCAATCAGTATATAGCAAAATCGATAATTCCATGCTGTTCGCGCTGAAGCATGATAGTAGGTCAATATCAAACAATGCATGAAAGGTATATTGGTTTGTTGTCCGTATAGTATGCGTGACTTTTATCAAACAATAAGTTCCATTTCCCTTTCCAAACAGAGACTGCCGACTGGGAAAGTGATCGGCGAAGGCAGGAATCGAACCCAGAACATGAAGATCTAAATTCCGCGATGATGACCACTTGATCACCGACGGTGAGGACCAAAAATGAATTTACTTCGCCGTGATTAATACAAACGAGAACCCGTATTATGATATGGAGTAGAGCCAATAAAGTATAGTTTTCTGGCATCTAAGTGTCACTAGAGGCCACAGTACGTTAGTAAGATGAGTTGAAAAGAGGAATGAGAGGATGAACAAAAAATCCATCTCTAGAGTCTGGTGCGAGTGAATAAATGAAATGCGTGAAACTTCGAACGACGTGACCACCGCTAACTTCAAAAGTGAGGAAATATTACGTCTTTACTACCCCTTCTTGCTATTAAATGCTTCGTAACTCCGTATCAAGGCTTAGTCACTCAATGAATCAAGTTCCATAGGTTATTTTTAATACCTTTACTATATATATATATATATATATATATATATATATATATATATATATATATATATATATATATATATATATATATATATATATAAAGGTGGTAGACGACTCTGCTGTCTCCCGGCTTACTACCACGACTGATCTATTGAGGCTTTATGTGGTTCGCTAACTTAAGTCTCAGGATCATGGTTGCCGGTTTCCTTCACATTATGAATCATGAAAATACACAACGACACACGCACACGCTCTGCTCACTCGGAAAACAAGTACGAACTCATTACCCTCACTAACATTCGCGGAAGAAACCATAATATCGAGTCTACCCACCAATTTCTCCAGTGTTCCTCTCCTCTTGCTCTATTGTCACCGAAACTCAAATCTCCCCCTCATCAGACACCACCCGCCTTCAATTTCCCAACTATACTTTCCACTCCTCCTTTTCACCCAAAGGTGGCGTCTGCGCCTTTGTCCACCAGTCAGTCGCCACATCCAGAATCCAGAATCTTGACCTTTTCGGTCGTGAATTTCAGTTGGTGTGGCTGAAGCTCCTATTTCCTTATTTTAATCACTACTTTTGAGTTGTTCACCGTTCACCCAACAGTAGTGATCTATCAATCTTTGATTTCTTTTACTCGAACATTGAGCACTTAATTGTTATGGATCCCAACTGCCATATCACCATCCTAGGAGATTTTAATGTTCACAATGGAGATTGGTTGATTCACTCATCGGACACTTCGGCTCTAGGGCGCGAAGCCGAACATTTCGCCGTGGTCAACAACCTGTGCCAACTTGTTGACCTTCCCACACATATTCCCGATCGAGCTGGCGATCGTGCCCATACCCTTGATCTTATTCTCACTTCTGCCCCTTCTGTCTTTTCAAGCATCTCTGCTCTTTCCCCACTTGGCTTATCTGACTACTGTATTATTTCCTGTTCCATCAATTTTACTCACCGCGTCCCTCTACCTACCTCGAGACACACATTTTGGCGCTACAGTTCAACCAACTGGGATGGTTATCGCGATTTCCTAGCCTCCTATCCTTGAAATGATTTCTGCTCTACTTCAGACGTTTCCGTTTCCGTTTCTAACTTCACTGACATTGTTCTTCAAGATATGCAACTTTTTATTCCTCACTTTTCCAAACCCGAAAAACCCATATCTTCGAATGGTCCAACCACCCATGTGATCACGCTGTACGTTGGAAACGTGCAACATTTTGCCGCTGGTGCCGCCCGCCTCCTCCCGACTCCCACCACCGCTTCATGCAAGCCAGGAACAGATGCTCGTCAACCATTCAGAGATCCAAAGAACGCTTTATCCACTGGAAAGCTGAAGGCTTACTCGCATCTGCTACCAGTGGCCGAACATTTTGGTCCCATGCAAAAGTAGTCTCCCGCAATTTTTGCCCTTCCAATTTCCCTCCCATCTGTAATTCCTCAGGTGATCTTGTTTGTGAAACACATGAGGAAGCCGAGGTTTTTGCTTCCCGATTTGCCTCCAACTCCACCTTACTCACTTATCCTACTCCTCCGGTTCCTTCTCTTCCCTCTGTCTCCTGTTTCAACCTCATATTAGCACGAGGAAGATTCACCGAGCGCTGCTTTCTCTAGAAGCATGCAAACCATCTGGTCTGGACAGGATACCACCCATCGTCCTTAAAATGTGTGCCCCTTAAATGGCCTCTCTTTTACGCCGTCTTCTCTCTCTCTCTCTCTCTCTCTCTCTCTCTCTCTCTCCATCTTTCTACTTTTCCGATCCACTGGAAACACGCCGTGATTTTTCCCATTCCCAAATGCGGTCATCTTTCTGACCCGAATAGCTATCGTCCTATTCCCCTCACACCTGTGATTTCGAAAGTACTCGAAACTGTCATCTCCGACCAACTGCGTGCGTCCCTCAAACGCAAAGGACTACTGAATGATCGCCAATACTGATTCCGCTTTCGTCGTTCCATCGGTGATTTCCCGGCTCTCGTCTCATACTCCTGGTCGGCTGCACTCGACAACCACGGAGAAACACACATGGTCTCGCTCGACATCTCTAAGGCATTAGACCGAGTTTGGCTAGAAGGTCTTCTGGCGAAACTGCCCTCGTATCGTGGACATCAAGTTTCCCCAGTAAGCGAACCATCTCCGTCCGAATTGATGGGATTCTGTTCCAGCCAATTCCTGTGAATTCTGGTGTTCCCCAAGGTTTAGTACTTGCGCCCACCCTATTTCTTTCATTTATTATTGATCTTTTATCCACTACTTCCAACTTAATCCATTTCTTTGCCAATGATGCAGCCTTTCATTCTTCCCTTTCTTACCGCACTCCCCGCCATGCCAACACCAACATCGACCGTGACCACAGTGCAATCGGTGAATCTTTAGAGTTCGACCTCGAACACATCTCCTCCTGGGGATCCCACAAGCGTGTTGTATTTATTACTTTCAAAACTTCTCTTCTCTCTATTTTTTCAATATCATCCATTCTCCTCTCATTTATCCTTCGATTCAACTGTGCTGCCTTCCACAGATTCTATCTCTCTTCTTGGCTTATCTATAACTTCTCTGTGTTGGTCCGCTTTAATGTCTCAACTCGCTTCTCGTGCTGCACTCAAAGTTGGTTTTCTGTTTCGCATCTGACGCTTCATCACACCAGCCCATCTTTTTCTGCTATACAAAGTTCAAATCCGCCCCGCATTTGAATACTGCAGTCACGTGTGGGGTGGAAATTTATCTACCTTTCCTTCTCTTCTTGATCGAGTTCAACGAAAGGCGATCCAGCTGATCAACGACTCTTCTTTAACCTCCAATCTGCAGTCACTAGCCCATCGTCGGGCTGTTGCTTCGTTGTCTCTCATCTATCGATATGATTTTGGATTTTGTTCTTCTTAGCTTGCTCCGGCAGTTCTTCTTTCCAAAACGTTTTCCCGAAAGTCATGTACCCAGGCAAGTAGCCATCCTTATCAGGTTTCTGTCACTAGATGTCGCACTTCTATCTTTCAGTCTTCCTTTTTCCGGACCTTTAAATTATGGAACACTCTCCCTTCTTCTGTCTTCCCACCCACTTACAACCTTTCTTTCTTCAAGTGCGAAAGCAATAAACTGGTTCTAACGTGAATGTTCCCCCACAACCCGTCTTTTATAGTATGTCTTCTGATTATGATGCTGTAATCCACTTTATGTATAATTAAAAAAATATGTATATTACTTCTTTACTTTTTTTCACTTTTACGCGACACTTTCTTGCGGGAGGATAATTCGGCACCATGGATATCACGGACAATTGCTGACCACGCGCAGAGGTTGGAGGTAGGCTCGGGCAGATCGTGATCCAGTCCTTTTTCCATCGCTGCTTATAAAGCAGCCATATTTTCCTGTGATTTCTCGCGAACGTGTATCCGAAGTGTCGTGAAATACGGTACGCATATGTCTTGTCTCATCACTATATTGGGATCGTATGGGGATTTGAATTTTGACTTGGGGAAATTGGTTTTATCTCAAGTAATGTGCTGGATGATTTTGAAATACTTTTAGCGCACCCTCGACTCAATGGCAAAAATAACCACCTGGTGATCGAATGCAAAGACCTTTGTTGCTTAGACAAGAAAAAATATCGATCAGAAATATTTACGGTGAGATTGCAAGCTGTCTTAATTTCGAAATTCTACCATTCACTGAAGATGATAAGCCTCAGTTTGTGAACGATATTGAAGATTCTTCCGTTTGTCTAGACTCGCCCAGCGAGCAAATCCCAAACATTTTCAATGGGCTTCAAACCGGAACTGTGAACGGGTCAAGTGATGGTTTCGATATTTCGATAAAGTAGCCACATTTCACTGGATTGAGCTGCATATTTCGTTGCGTTGTCTTACAGGAAAAGTATTGACTCCTTTGATCTTATGGAATCGCAAGGAACAAGAATTCACTCAAGGTTCTGATGTACGAGTCGGCTGTTTAATTTCTTTCAAGGACTACAAGCTGTGGTTTATCGCCCGCAAAAATAACAGTTCAGACCATCGCAGAGCCCCTACCGAAGGCTCGACGGCCGGAATCAAACTTGCTCTTCCGCATCTCATGCCAGTAGTGCACTAGTCAGTGGAAGTCGTCCAAGTAAACTTTTTTTCAATAAATATTACGTTATTCCACTCAGTCCTACGTCTTATGTGATTTCTGACCCGTTCGACTGAATCTGAAATATGAAGTTCAGTCACCCCGGCTATTGATCCACTCTCTATACGCCGTTGATAAGTTACTGTTTGTAGCACTTGCTATACAGGGCGAACACTAATAGTCAATGTCATAGACCTCGGCACCTTGAAAGCACTTGCTATTCTGTTGGATAGAGCACGTCGAGGTTGCCTCATGGTATTTTGAGATTTCTCTTCGTGTTCCTCTTTTCTTTTCAGATGTACGGTTGCTTGAACGCTTCAGAAATTCCCAGATAACCCACTTTGACTCATGAATCCTTTTGGCCATTTTGCTTATACAGATTCCTGAGTTTTAGGAGGCAAGTATTTCACTTGTTCCAGCTCAAATAGCCGTTGCCCGGGCGATAATCTCTCGTTTTCGTGAATTAAATGACAACACTTTCCATTTAGTTCAGTGAAATTCGTTCATAAAGCATTGATGGTATGAGCTTTTCTCAATGACTGTTGGATTCATAATCACTAGCTGGAGAACACGTGATTACGTACACAAAATTTGGCGTCACTGTCTCGAACCTGAACCCTATCAGATCTACTGCTTAGGAGACATTTGCATAATCACTGAATAGGTTGCGCATCCGAATGATTCAGTGAAAAACTCGCCGAATGTTCCTGTTACCGACTCCTTTGTTGCTGTCACAATTACTGCTCTTCCACGGGTCACCGTCATCAGACAAAACGTGAAGACAGTATACGAATACATTTTCACATGCATGAGCGTAATCCACTATGCTTGCTAAAGCTACTTGCTACTCAGTCGTTTTAATGATAGCGAATGATCTGCCATTTGCGGAATATTCAACAGTATCATGTCTTGGAATTAGAACGAATGTTCTGAAGCTCTACTGGCAAATCCACCCGCAGAGGAGCCTCTTCTGCTGCCGAACCGCCCCGTTTAGCCGCGGAAACAATGAATATATAGGATGCTGGACCATGTACCTAGTCTTTGTGTTCAGCGTACTGGTTCAACTGGTGTGGGCAATCAAGCCTTGGGGCTTCCGCAGCGCTGACAGGATTCATCACTTATTCTATCGATCCAAGCCACCGGTCGACTGTCCCGGGACTGGAGATTCCGTTGTCTCAAGCCTTGGGCCTGGTATCGCACCAGAGCTGACCACCAACGTGATTAGACCATCTACCGGCGATGAGCTACCACTTACCCTCACAAACAGCATTTAGCTCTAAGTCGTTCGTATGTTGTTCGATACCATAGGGTTGTTCGTCGTTTGTCTGCTTGCTGTGACAATTGGTTTATGCCACTGGAAAACACGTTGACTGCTCTGCTTGAGGACGGTTAAACCTATTCTAGCTAGTGAAGCTGGGTATGCTTTAGCAACAGAACGAATGGAGTGTCAAACCGATTGGGCCGGCCGATTGAGAACCATTGCCTAAAGAGAAGGTGAATATGTCGGAAGTATCCCTCAACTGAAAGAGACATCCAGACTCGTAGACGGAACTCAGCGGGATCTCAGGTAACCATCAAGATAGCCCATGTGAGGGGCTATCGATTAAGCTATCAACCGGAAAAACCGAATCAACCGAACGGAAATGGCGGGCGAAAGAATCGACCAAATGTGGTCGATATTGTTTCAGTACAAATCGTTCTTCACCTATCCCACTGGCTTTTACGGTTTTTGGTAACCGATGAAACTTTTGTCTTGTTGCCTGCTCCCTAAGCCAATCTCAGGAGCTGGTTAGTACCCGGTAATCCGGAGTGCTAAAGGTGCACGGCAGTATTTTCTGTCGCTTACGAGCCCCGTACCGCAATTCGAGAACCACACAAAAATAGTCTATGAAACCGACAGGGGTGCATAAATCAAAGAATATTCTGTAACATAAAAGGAGCATCAATAACCTCTGTACGGGTGTATAGGTGTGAGATTGGAACTATGGTAGGAATTAATTACATCTGTTTTCATACTGTGTCCAGTTTTACGCTTGAATGTGACCGATGACGGCAGCGGGATTTAGAGAGATCATCTACAACCTCGGAGGTTAGACGTTCGAATGCCGCCACTGTCGGCCAGTTTTGTGGTAGACAGTTATCCGCTCGGTTCGTTACCACGCTCGACCTATTGGCACTTTATTTGGTTCTCCAATCCAAGTATCAGGATCTGGCTGGCGGTTATTCTTAATAGTGCAGTGGGCCTTCGGGGCTATGGGGTTCTCACCTCCACTGCACTTCTTCGCAGGTACGAAATGAGAGTAACGTATTAGAATATATATATATATATATATATATATATATATATATATATATATAATATTAAGCAAAGTGCCAAAGCAACAACAACAATCACAAAATAGGGGAAGGGGAGTAGAGTACAGTAGGACAGACAGTTAGTGAGGAAAAAAAACGCTGATTTTTTCAACTTTTTATCGTACACTTTTTAGTGACTTTCGTCATTTCGTTGTTGGGAATGACATTTTTGTGATCACGAAATACGATAGCACGACAGAGACCGCACAGCATTCGCGTCACTGACTACCATTCTGAGGCATGCGCCTCAACGTCTCTAATCAACGACAATCCTCCTCTTCTGATCCCCAACCAGGGAGGTGGGAAGCACCGATCTGTGCATTCTCCAATGAGTTTGCTCTTGCTTTATCCTAATAAACAATTCCAGTTTTTCAAAACACCTAAATGCCTCCTTAGTCGGGTTGAAAAATGGACCACACGGGTGAGGAAAACGAGAATACCCACCAGCCAGAAGAACTTTCGACTTATGTCAAAGCACTGGAGCAACCGCAAAGATAAACAAGACGTCATTATTTGATTGTTAAGCGCTCGACTTGGAAAATATTTCCGCAATTAAAGTTAGTCACGGTATCACAACAGCTGTATGTGCTTCCCACAATAGGCACCAGTTAGCGTCAGTATCAACTAAAAAACCCTGGGTCTGTTTTCTAATGCGATAAATGTTATGATTTACATTTTCATATTGCTTTCACAGGCTGCTGATCCAAGCATCTTAAATTATGCGTAATACTGCATCAACGTTCCCCCAAGCGGTCTACGGACTTGTCGGTAACTCAGCCTCACTAGACTATGAAACGTTGCAGCATACGGCTACCGTCAGGAAAACGTGACTCATGAGTAAACATGTTTACGATCTAAATATGCTTTAAATTGTATCAAAGTGCATCGTGAACAGGTTAATTCTCAATTGTCGAGTGAAAGCTTGGCCTCCTGGTCCATAAGTAACACGTCCAATTTAATTTGGCAGCGAAACAGTAGCCAGGCCATGAACGTAAACGAGGATTGCCGGCTTGCTTCACCGGCAAGTGAAAAATCCCCACGTAAATCCACGACAGAGATATGACTAATAATGTCGTCCTCAAACCGCTATTAAAAATTTGCAAGTATCATTCCACAGGGGATAACAATCACCATCAGATGTAACTACGGTTCAACAAAATAAGCGGTCGCCCAACTTCAGGTGCATGAATACGGACATTATTTGGCTAAATTTGTTGTAATGTACAACGGTGGTTCAGATCCGAGCGGCTTCATGCCAAATAAATCCACGTCTCCAGTATGCATTTCAACCAGTGGTCAGAAAAATGAAGAATCCCAAGTGATTATCCGAGGCAGGAACTCATCCGAACATGGACGGCCCTGAATCACAACCGAATCACGGCACCACAGACTATCTCAAGGGACACAAACCAGTACTCTGCGCACGCGACATGTCGCAGGCGCGGGGACAATCTACGCAAGAGACCGCTATCCCAACGGCGACGATCGAACGTTGACTAAACACAGACACGCGCACAATCTAAGTCTCGCCCCCATGGAACGCAGCCTATTGGTTGATAAAATAGCGACCTCGCCTCTTAGTGCTGATTGGAGGGATTGTTAATAGCGGACGAATCAAAGTAGCTGGGTAGGCTGTGTATGCGTGCCGATCTGTAGTCTGTCTGTCACGAGATTAGGTCTACCTCGATTGGCTACCCGGTAAGGTAAAATGGGTTGGCAATGTGACGGGATGTTATTGTTGCAGCATGGCGGGGATTGTCGATGGGTGTGTTCTCGGGATGGGTAATCCTCTTTTGGATATGCAGGTTACAGTCGATGGATCAACTCTTCAGAAATACGACCTTAAAGCCGACGACTCCATCCTCGCCGAGGATAAACACATGCCACTTTACGATGAGGTGAAAGAATACCCGATTATTGAGTACCTGGCTGGTGGTGCTACACTGAATACCATAAAGATGATCCAGTGGATTTTGGATCGACCGAACGCTTGTACATATATCGGGTGCATCAGCGAAGATGAATATGGTCAAATACTGAAAGACGAATGTGAAAAGTTGAAATTACGGCCCAGATTCCAGTTTTCAACCGATGGAGCTGGCACTGGAAAATGCGCAGTTTTGTTGAACGATAAAAACCGCAGTATGGTGACATATCTAGGTGCCTCGAAAGAGCTCACTTTGAAACATGTTCAGAACCCCGATACATGGTGCTATGTGGAGAAGGCACGGGTCTATTATATCGCGGTAAGTATGCATTATTCCCACCGACTAACATTCGTTTTTAAGGGGTATGCCATCAATTCTTGCTACGATGGTGTCCTGGCTATTGCGCAACATGCATCCGAAAATGGAAAGCTGTTCTGTTTCAATTTGAGTGCTCCATTTCTACCCACCTTCTTCACCGAACAAATTGATTCAATCATGCCGTTTGTGGACGTTCTTTTCTGCAATTCCGAAGAAGCGGAAGCGTATGCTGCGAAACATGGATGGGATACAAAATCGATTTTCGAGGTCGCTCGACAGATAGCTTCCTATCCATGCCCATCACCATCTGACAAGAAACGTATGGTAGTCGTCACTCGGGCGAAAAATCCCATCGTTGTTGCTGTTGCCGGAGAAAAGGAAGTTCGATCCTACCCTGTCCCCATGCTTGCCAGCGACTTGATTGTGGATACAAACGGGGCTGGAGATGCTTTGGCCGCCGGTTTCATTGCGGACTATCTGCTTCGTGAATCGGTTGACCGAGCTATAGCGTCTGGAATTAAAGCGGCGCGGTATATTATCCAAAAGTCCGGTTTTTCATTGGGCCCCAGGGGTGATTACGTATAACTTCAGTGAGTGTCTAACTGTGCTCAAGTGATGTCTGAAGATCACCTTTAGCCGATGTTTTAATAGTCCAGTGGAATTGCTGTTTTATATGGTGTAGATTTTCTTTCTCAGAACCTTTGCAGATGCCTTCTTTCTGTGCAATAAAGAAGCTGATTTTTTCCATTGTAATCGCCTGTCTTCAGTTCATGAAAGAAGGGACCCAGTGAAATTCAATTTGTTAATAACGTTGGTGAACGACTGGGTTCCATTTTTGGGGTGCGGTAACGGTGTCAGTCGCGTCCACGGGATAAGCTGTTGCTAGCTTCTTGGAACACGTGTGTATAAGCTTATTTTTCATTATGTACTACATTATTTATGGTCATAAGCAGCCTATCTGTTTGACCTTCGTTGTACATGGCGTAGTGCTGACATCACTGGCGTCCTTAGATTTACACTTTCCTCATCCACCGGGTGCGTTCAGTTGTAATTCTCATTTACCGACACAGCGACCCGAATTATCTCATTAAACTGTTCAGAGATTGTCGACCTATTTAACTCAGTACATTGTCTCATGAGGTTTCTTTGAGGCAACGCATCCTAATGTAAGTTGATTTTCGGGCAATTACTATCAACGAGAGTAGCGAGGACACAACTTCTGCAATGACCAAGGCAATGCGAATGATTTTTACCAGCGGTAATATTTATCTGCCTTGTCGGTGTGAACTTACAACTTGACTACTGCGTGCTCCGAGGATAGCTGTCTCGAATTGCATTGGTTAGGAAGTCCATGCATAATAAGTGAGCTAGGTGACGTCCCTATCCCTACCCATCGCATGTGGTTTCGGTTGTTCGTACGTGGATGGGGAATAGCTTGTGCATCCGTCGTATTTTTGTCACTAAAGTTGCTGAGACAGGTAGCTGTCAATAATCTGGTGGTAGCGTTGTTCAAAAGATGTAATTTGAGTGATAAACACTGCCTCGCGGTACAGTATATAGCATCTGCACACCTAAATTGTTTTTACTGGCTTACGGAATAACATTGAATCGGTGTTGGTTGGTAGTCCTCTCAAGTGCTCAGAGTGACCTTTGTTTCGAGCTATGACCCCACCTGTTTGCAGTTGTGTGTGTGATGAACGCGGGCCGATCGGCCAAAATTTCAGTTGCCATCATATTCTCGCCGTAGCGCGGTCACTCTAGGTGGGTCGACAATTATATTCACCCCTGTATGAACGGCTAGCGACAGATGACGGGACCACTAGAAGGACGAAGAGTCTGGGCCTGAGCAGCACATTCTGCCTAATAGCTGCTCATTTCATTTGAATCATCCCGACAACTTGCAGTTTAAAGGCACTCTGTCTGATACTGAACGGCTAAAGTTGCCCTGGGAAGCCACATCAATGAATAACGCCACTCATTACGAACTGATACAGTTTCAAACCGGTGAGGATTGCTATGTTTGGGGTCCTTCATTGATCTGTTCTGTTTCTTGAGTCGCAACATTTGAGATTTGTTGTGAAAATAACGGACAGGATGGATACACTCAGTCAGTTTTACAAGAACTTTGTAACTATACTATAACTGTCCGCATCACAGTGAATCTAAAATACAACGATTATTTTTCATTAATCGAAAATAGCGATCTAAGTTCGGTGCTAGTGAATTGTCTTGAGTGTCTTTCAGAGAGAGTGGTTACCAACACGCCAATCAGCAGATCTGCTTTGTGGTTGTCACGTATGGTAAAACAAAGTTGTCTGACCAGACCTTGATATGCAGCCTACAGAAACCATTATGTCCGAAGCACTTTCATGCGATGAGCTCCAAGAAATCCTCGTTTAATCTCATTTGTCGGTGTCGTTCTATGCTGCGTATGAATGCTGGAAGCGTTAGAGATCACTTGCTTCACTTTTATCCAAGGACGCATCAGTGGGCTCAACACGTGATAGTTCGAACCTATCTCGCACAGGTACACACACACACACACGCAAAATGCGTTTCCTAACAACACGAAGAAATTTAAGCGAGCGAGGTTTGTTTTTGCCTGCTCAGACTGGTTGAACTGTTTCGCATCATCGCGTGGGCCCATGCATCGATGTCATTTTATTGTTGACCAGGCACAGCTTTGTTCCGGAAGAGTGTGGAAATGCAATGCCACAGCCTTTACCGCATGTGTTGATCGTTAAATTACCAACGCAAGAAAAGCATGTGACATAAATCATCAGTCAAATCGTCTGTCTATTTACAAAGTCTGGAGAGTAGCAGATCGTATTCTGTCAGCCGAATTCGGGTTGACGAAAGTATGCGGAAGGGTTGTTAAAATACAAAATTGGATACAGGAACACTTCGTAGCTCGTTGAGGTTATCGATTTTTTTAATTCTTTTACTCTCAGGTAGGTAGAGACGAATCCACTCTTATCACTGATAGGGATGAAACCATGTTCCCGTTCACTAAGATCGGTTTCCTCCAAAGACCTAAGAGGTAACTGGTGCGTGGAATACCGGACCTCACCTAAGGAAAGGGATGAACTCTCAATTGCAGCAATTGCATTGAGGTTGTTGGGGACTTTGAATTAGTCAACGACAGTTGAACACGAAAGGATTACGATGACGTGGGAGGCAAATCTGATTCCACTTAGTCTATTGCATTGTGCTCACCCCGTTGCGACATGCATAGTTACTCCCATGCTCTCTTCTACTTTAGATTTGTTTTACTGACAAAACTCACGCTATCCTGTGAGGTTGAGTTTCATCACTACTCATCTGCACAATTCCGGTTGTACTAATCAAAATGAAACCAGTTCACTTTGGAAGCCCATGGTGTTCAGAGTAGAATCGACTCAGGTTAGTAGTCTTGCGAGTCGTACGCGTTGGTCTACGCGTCGCGTGTGAGAATGAGCGACGGCCAGATGAATGTATTTTCAAACCAGGCAAGGTACGTGCTTCAACCTTAACTCGTTCGAAATTGTGCACTAGGTGCACATCCATTTTTGGCCTCGTATAAGTCGAAAATATCATTCGGAATTCCAGCCATTTCATCGATGCAAAACTCCATGCACTTGTAGGTGTGATCGTTGTCAGATTTGCAACATGCTGGAAGCTAGAAAGCAGGAAACATTTCCTTATAAACACTTAATTGAAATCCGAAGTAAATCTCATTGAATGTGTAATAGTTTTTTCTCGGGTGCTGGTCTAATTTCTAGTCATTTGGAAAAACACAACCTTTGTTTCAGCATTCACGCGATTAGGGTAAAAGATTCTCAGTAAAGTTCCATAACATTTATACCACTGCAAATGTTGGTGACCATTGAGTTCCGACATCTCTGCAACCAGTTGAAGACCACTCACTGTCACAAACTCTGCTCTGCTTCTGTTTTACACGATGTCTATTGAAGCCAGTCGTTCCTATCAGTTCAACTTCGTTGACAGTTAATTTAACCCAATCGAGAATAATGAACTGAAGTAAAAGAACAAAGCCATTTGGGAGGAAGAAAGAGAATGAGCCATCAGAGTTTCTGGTGTGGCAAGATGTATGAGGATTTGTTAAACATCCAGTTTTGGGTCCCGAGACTCATCTTTCAGATGGTTGAGGACTTTAGGATACAAAACCACCTCATGTGGTGTGTAGCGTGCTTCCACTCGGGTTCTTTCGTCGTCCACATTGTTTCTACTTATGACTTTCTTAGTTGTAATTTTAATTATCTATTCGTTACACTTCGGAGTGAGTGATGCCGCTTGGTAGTGATCAAAAATGGAGCACTGAGATGTGAGATCATTGGTTGAAAAAATAGAACCGGGCTCTGGTCTTTATGGGGTTTTTAAAATGATGACTTTACGTACGGGAAAACTGTGTAGTCAGTAATACGGCGTTGTCAAATAGGATGATAGACTTGCCCTAAGAAGAGTTGCCCGCGGTAACCGAAAACCATAATTTTCATGGACAACGCTGTGTTATTGACGGTAAAATTTTCCCGTATATCCCAAAATATGGCGCATTGTTCTTTTTCGGCACACCATGAATCTCCTTCGGTTCTGGCACACCGTATATCAGTAGCCAAAGAAGCCATGCGTCTATTATTGTTTAGAGAGCTTACACCTAAGCAGCGTGTCTCACACCAGGTAGCTGTGTGAAAACGCATTTTTTTACGTTACAGAAGAGAGGATGTTAAAGGGCCCGATAATATCTTGGCAGGAAACGTGTTGCATATTCCAAAATATTCTGATAAAAAGCCTGGAAAAGCTTCATGTGGATTATTACACTGCTGCCGGAGAGGAGTTTAAAAGATCTCCAGGTGAATTTAGTCTTTACTAAACTGGCCGGTTTACACAACAGGCGATGCATACAACCAGAGTGGTAAGGCGGTCTCAAAAAAGACGCTTGATAAGGTGGCGTAGTGCGGGAAATACCTTTGGGCAATAAACATAGAAAGTCGACTTACTGACCAGGAAAAACCGGGCTAGGGTGGTTTTATGGGGCAGTTGATGAAGATCTCGCAACCACAGTGTTGCGGAACCCAGGATATTTATTTCTAACCGCAATAGAACGTGTCGATGCAAACGTAATCACGTTATGTTACTCAGACTATAGTCCAGCCGGTAGTGATATGGGCTTCCAAAGAAACAGAGGCACATGGAGGCATCCCTCGATTATGATGGATAAATATATAGTTGTTCCTCATAGATTGCGATCTCACTGATTGAAATATCTCTCTGCAAGAAACATTTTTGCCGTGAAAGAAAACTCTCTCTTTTTTTTGAATGTCTCCCTCTCTGAATAAGATATCTCTCAGCAACAAGCAATCTGAAAGATCCCGAATAGTGTTTCTTAACAAGGGGAGCTACTGAAATTATCGAGGGTAAAACCATTTTTTTGGGTGAAATCTCTGACCAGTTATCCTTTATCCACGACAGACACTTGATCAAACAATGAAATTCCATTAAGCTGTTTAGATAGATTCACGGTTTTCACAGCAGTTTTTACTATCGCGTAGTGTGCAAGGGTATGCACAATCGTACCTACTAAATCCAACTGTTAATTCGCAACTCCTGTGGTTCTCACAATAATTTGCCTACTATGAACATTTTAGTAGTAATTTGCCAAGTTTGACTTCCTCCTGGAGTATCCAGATCCATTGAACACCGTTTAGGGCAGTCCGTTTTCGCCGGCTTCCTTGCTAATCTGGGGGTTTTCTCAACCCTCAACGGGTCGCACATACTTGTTACTTGTACCTCTAAGGGGTTAAGCCAAATTTTCGATCTGAAGCGCCCTTACTGTGTTCGCTGCAAAAGCTCAAGTGGCGCGTCAGTCAAACACAGTAATTCAACTGATACAGCTTTTTCACGGGCTGAGCCTGACAAACCTCATGCAGCAGTCTGTGTGTTGGCTCCCGAGAATGACCAACGACTCAGATTCACGTGGGGTCGAAAACCCTTTCTAACCCAAAGACCATGACTGGGACTATGGTTACGCGGCTTTCATAGTCTCTTTTTCGTTTCACCGAACTTGGTAGCAGACGTCAATGAGTCAAAGTGAAGGCAAAACAAACAATAATGTATGTGTAGTTGCCTGCAGGTGTGTGCGTACGAGCTGACAAACATGGAAAACGGTGACAATTCTGGAGATAGGCGGGTGAATCCAGCTCTCATGTCACTTCTCTTGGAAGACCCTAGTGCACCGAGCGAGTGCGTTTGATAAGAAAGCCAGTTACGGTTCAGCGGTAAGGTATGGACCAGACTAACAGTGACTGACTCGACTTCATTGCCAATGTTGGCGGGTTCGTCGGGTGAACCGTAAAATCGGGGGAAGTGTGACTTGTTCATGCTGAAGGGGTTTAAAACATCTGCCAATATTGACTAGAGGTTGGTGATTAGCGAACCACGTATCGATGAGCTTGGGGTAGTAGAATAAAAACAAAGCACCTTGCCAGGATGAACTTAACCGCAGTATTTCCCATAGTTTCAGAGTCCAACGCTGTGGTTTGTGAGTTCGGTACCACAGCCTAATAGATCCATCACCAATGAGCGAATTCAACATGAAAACAAAGGTTCTGCAGTTTATTATAACAAAATACAAAAGTGAAAATGCAAAAATCTTTGAGAGGTTATATAAATGTGAAATTTGGCTAATAACAGAAAGTATAGCATTTGGGGTCGTGAAGAAAACTGGAAACATGCCTAACCCCCTTTAAACTACTCCCTGTACCGGACTACTTCTATGCTTGTCAGAAGGCAAATTATCGAGAAGTTCACCTAGGCTAGGAGCGGTCGGTCCAATGGAAATCTTATTTTTCGCCAGTAAAAGCTGCAGTGAGATCAAGATTATCGAGGAGAAATACCAATATGTAGCCAATTCCTCGGAAGTCTACAAGGTTATGAAGCCACTGGTTCAGATTGCTTTCCGACCCTCCTATTGCGTGCGGTAAAAAGTTAGTGTCATCAATACCAATTCCCTCTGAATACATAAAGAACAATTAAAAAGTTGGATCTGTCGCACTAGTAACTGGCTGAAAAGTATGATGCGTGCGGTCAATTTAAAATACCTTGAAGGAATGCAAAGTCTTAATATAAAAGATTCCTGATGTGAACTATTAGGAGTATTACCACTGAAGCGGCAAATCAGATACTGTAGCCTCCCTAATGCCTACAATTTTCCTATCCCTTATCGGGAACCGCAAATTAGTTATGATGTGTCAAATACTCAACTGAAGGTATTAGTTGTGTTATCAGGAAAACGTGCTACACAGTCCAGTGACAAGCTGTAGCCCACCCTTAATCAGAGATCAGTTAACCAATCACTTTACGACTTGTTGCCGTAGTTCGAACTACCGCTTACGGTACGGCGTACTCGAATGTACTTTTATTCTTACGTACATGTTTCCATTGTATTACTGATTACTGGATACAACAGGTGTCCCGCTTAGATCGGTCTTTCATCAATTAGCCAAATCAACATCAATCAGACTACGTGTTAAATCCGCATATTGTGTTTGATTGCAATAATTTAATTAAAAAGGCTTTATTAAGCTGTCAAATAGGAACGGATGATAATCACCTCACAAGCGGCCGTTCTCCCTTCAACTGCCCTACAGTGACTGCGTCGAAAAACGACAGAAAGGTTTTTATGGTGGAAAGCACAGAAACTGCAGTTAGTATGTGCGAGATCATTTGCGTGTATCTTGTAACCTTTGACTTGTTGCGTCTTCAGTAGCATTTGAAAGCCGAATGAGTCCAAGGAGACACTGGCTGGTAGTAGAAATTGAATAACTTTGGTTTTCATAGCATTTCGTTGAAACTTCGTGAATTTCCCCGATGATAAGTCTCGAGCACTTTGTCAAACATCCGCTGAAATGTGTAAATCGGTTGACGCTCCAGGAAGACCCTAATCGCTGCCCCGGACACAAAAACGAGGTGTTCATCTGACTACTGGGACGGTTTTGTTTATTTGATCCGTCATCACACAGGCTAAGACCCCCCCCCACCCTCCTTAGGTCACCTGATTGTACCAATTCAACTTGCGACCCAATCACGTTGCAGAGAAACTTTGATGGATAAAAATATTTACCAATGTAGTCGGAGTATCTCGTTTCAAGCAGCAGTGCCATTGGTTTGAAGTGGTGTTTCACAGTTGCTTTCCATTCCCGGCAGATTGTACTTGGCCTCATTGTTTCCCTGTCATTTTCAATAGTCCTCTAGTGAAAGATTTGCAATTTTGCGAAGGTCCATTAAAGTTATATCACGATCCTGTGTTACCTTCTGCGTTAAACTAGTTTCCTAAAACAGAAGCACCTCGCTTCATGCAACAAACCTTGCAGAATACCAAAACTTGACCTAACTTAAAAAAACTGAAAAAAGTTGCTACTAACTAGTGCTAAAAGCAAGCTGTTTTAGTGAACGGCGCAGTCAACTAGCCTTCGAAATGATAACATTTCGCTCCTTTGTTCGACCATACCGGCAACATTAAGAGATATAGAAATACATGGAATGTGCCTGGTAGTGATAGGTCGGGAGTTAGAAGACACTGTCGAATAAACTGCTGCCCACACCCGTTGATCTCAGTTTATAAATGGCAAAGATTAGTATTCCTGCCAATACACTGCTCGATCAGTTGGAGAGAAAGCTGCTTCCAAAATGAAGTAACTGGTAATCGTCGTATTGGTCGACGATGTGGATAACTATGCATGTTTTGTCAACTTTCAGGGCCGTCGCAAGTGCCGAAAAGGCCGGTGGTGAGAAGATATTTTTCCCGCATAACTAGGTGATCAGCAGCGTGTCAGCCGGACATTTCAGGTGACCGTTTTGTAAATGAGACACGACGGAGGCGTTATAGTGTGCATCGGCGCACTGGATGATCTGATCAGGAGACAGGATAATCCACAAATTAAACGTAAACAGGGAGACTGAATTGTTTGTTTTGGAACGTTTTTGCTGGCGGAAGGAGTAACAAGCAATTTGGACCACAGCGATATGTTGAAAACGGTTGAGGGTGGGATATCGCTTGTATCTGAATTTGATAAGACTCTCGGGTAGACTGACATCCGCATATCTGTGAGAAAGACTTACACTTGACAACTTATCGAATCATTATGACGAATGAGACGATTACACACCAAAATCGCCTAGAAATTCGGTCGATTCTCCCTCCCGGTGTGTGATGTTTCGGGCCAGATAAGGCACAGTAAAGTTTTGTAGGTGTTAATGCGAGAGGGTATGGATCAAACAGGGGAACGTGTAGAAGCGAGATAGTTACACTTGGGTAGATCAATGTGTAAAGGGTGAGTGTTGTCTGAAAGTCTTTTGTGGGCCAACTTTTCGCGTGCTGCCACGTGTAATTAACACGACAGCAGGTAGCTCAGTTAAAGGTACGAAAGACATCCAATTGATAATAGATAGATCTCGACGAAGAACTTTGAAGTCTCTATTTAGTTGATCACCAAAAGTAACAGGGTAACGGCAGAGAAGAACAGGGAAAGCGTGAATAAACAAAAAGGTGAAGTAACACTCTGTTTAGCAATAAAATGCCTAAGCTTTCGAACTTGGTAAGATACACGACGAAGTTTCGTCACACTGTCCCAAATGTGAGATGACCACTTGAAATTTGCATCGACAGTGATTCCTAAGTAGTTGACAGAACCCACTCTGGCTAGTGGTTCTGTGGAAATGACAGATGGATCTCTAGGATGAACTGATCGAGAAAGGGCAAACGTGGACTCTAAGCATTTGGACACATTTAAAGTTGAAAAGGATCGAACAGAAGAATTGCAGACATGGAACAAATTACTGGAAAATTTGTTGAAATCTTGGGTTGCAGAAATAGCTTGACAAATAGCCATATGATGAGCATATTCAAATAAATGTACCGGAGGACTGGATAAAAAAACAACTAATGTAAATGGAAAATAAATAGGGGGGAAGGATAGCTCCCTGAATCATTCCTGAATTACTCACCAAACGTCTGGATATTTTAAACTTAGTCGTATGCACTGAGTTCTGTTGGTGACATAATCAGACAACCATGCTGGTAAAGATATGGGACAGCCGAAAGCTTCCAGTTTACGAAGAAGGAGAGATCGTGGAATGTAGTGAAGAGCGGATGAGTAGTGTAGAGAAGCACATCGCACAGCCTACGTTGATCCATCCAAGCATTTGGTTTTATGGTGGACTTCAGGAACGATAGCATCCACAGTGGATCTGTTCAGTTTATAGACGAATTGTAAGGGTTGATCGGGAGAATTTATAAGAAAACTCAAGAGTTTAAGAATGGTTAGCTCTGTGAGTTTAAGACTAATTGAAATTAGAACAATGGGATGAAAGCGTTTAGCTATGATACCATAAATGCAAGATTTGGGTATAGAAACAATAGTGACTAGTTTTCAGTAGTCGGGAATAGAATACGAGCACAAAGATTCGTTTACCGGAGAAACTAATACATCAGGCAGAGCAACAGCACCGTGTTTCAGAAGTGATGATGATAGGCAATGAGGACCAATACCTGAGGTTATTTTGCACCTGTGAAGGAGTATTTGAAAACTCTTATCATGGAGAGACTGGAGTTAGGTGCACATCATCTTGTGAAATGAATACAATTGGAGAGTCGTTTGATGGGTGGATGTATGAATGCACTGTTGGCAATGTGAACGTCCGCAGAAAGGTTCACGTGTTTTGAGCTCTATCCACACAGAAACCGAATGCCTTTGTCATATTCGGTTAGTGTTGTGGCTACATAAGATTTGACTAGCATACAACCAGTCAGTGCGTTTAATTTACTTCCTCGTCAAAAGAGAAATATGTCCTACTGTCGAATCATTCCTGGCTTCGTAGAAATATTCCTTCTGTCTTCTCAGGGATTTCAACATAGAAGAAGTGGCACGATCATTACGGAGAAAGAGGATTTCTGAGGAGCAGTATAAGTCGAAAATGAAATTGACCGTCTGTACGTCAAGTTTGACATTGCCACATAATGACGATTGGAAAGAAAACCAGGAAGATGCACGAGAAAGGGATTTCTGTAGGAGAAGAATGTTGTCACTCGAAAATTTCGGAGGTGGATTTTTATTTGGTTGGTTTGCGTGGAAGGGTGGAAAACAGAAGTGGAGTATATTTTAGGCCTCAACAGAAGGAGTGAATGGTCACTGGTTGAGACAGATGCACACAACTCGAGGGAGAATAATTCAAGTTGATTAGTGACAATCCTATCTACAACAGAGTTGGCTCTGGTTGGAAAACACAAATATCAGCTAAATCAAAGGTAGTGAGGGGTTGAGTTGGAGCATGATTGAAATCGTCTACTATGATGTGAAAACTGTCATCTGACAAAGAAACAAGGATAGGTAAAAACGAGTCATAGAAAGATGAATCGGTGTTTTGTGTGTAAACAGAGCTAAGTATGATCTTGACCCACGTGAGCACTCTGGCTCCATTGTTCTTGGTGGAATTCGTGTCCTGTATGTACAATTTGAAGCCATCTATTGACACGAATGAGTGAGTTACATGTGGGCTTAGCCACGATTCTTGTCACTGGACTGCGTAGCATGTTTTCCTCATAACAGAACTAATACCGTCATTTGTGCCGTCAGTAGTATGTTGCGAAATTCCACCTCCCAGTGGTTTATGCTCATTCTTTGTCTACTCTGCAAATGCCGCTGCTACGGTACCATGAAGTAATTTGTGACAAAATCCTTCTGCTTACAGAAATCAGTACTTTCTTACAGACAATCGTTCTAGTATCCACGTGTACTTGTCGCTGTTTTCTTGCAGCAAATTTTTGTCGAGCTTTTAAACCAGTTAAATGTCTTCCCGACAGTTTTGAAAAATCTGCTGTAAGGTGGAAGAAAACGGAAAGAATGTCTACTAGCCAAAGGAGCATCAGATGTCCGTCGGCATAAAGAAGCTTTGTAAATATAAATATTTCTTCAGCAAGGAGCTAATCAGGGCTCACCTTAGAGAAGCATACTTTCAAGAATCTAATGAAAAGCTGGTTATTCATTTTTACGTGACCTTCGTTCTGCAGCATCCCAAGGGTCGAAATGGGCCCAACGAAATTCAGGTCCACATATTTATTTGACGACAAAGTCTTGATAAGTGACGCACTAATTGGTCTCATTAGCATAAAACCGTAACACTGAGGTTCCCTTCGATTTAGCCATGATTCATGAAGGTTGTGGGTTGTCTTGATATCAGTCATGTTGTGCTCAATGGGCTGGATTATAAGTTTTCCTTTCTGTAGTCATGGAAATGATACAGTCGATAAACAGAGGTCGCTCTACCACTCAACCCGAAATGTTCAAACTCGGACATATCTTCAGTCCGAGCTGGAGTTATTGAAGGATTCTCATGCCCAACATTGCGTAGCTTAGCGATGGTATCTTTCAAAAGTTTCCTTTTCCTTTGGGCCTCGTTTTAACCCAGTTTCTCGATCTTTTTTTGCAGTTAATCTGAATTTTCTAACACCTATTCCGAGATGATGATATACTAGCTTCAAGTCATCACCATTTCTAACACATTGAACAATACTTTTGTGATCCTGTTTGTTGACTGTTTTTCTCCGGCTTATCGAACTCTAGTTCGCTGGGTTCAGATCGATTATCTGTATTTTCTCTGTCAATTCCTTTGAGAACATCTTCATTCTACCTTGCTTGCTCCATGAATGAAGCAGTCGTCTATCCACACACCTTTTCTTGCCCTTTTACTTTTAGACGACTATCTCCTGCTAGAGGATAAGCCAGCTTCATGGATATCACGAATCAGCACCGACCATCGGCTGTGGTTAGAAGGGAGCCCAGTGCAAACCGTGGTCCATTTTTACTCCCAGTAACGTGGAGCGTATATTGATGACAGTTTTAAGCGCTCCAAGTCCATCTCGAAGGCACAGATCCACGCTTTTAGTTGGCTAGGTGGTTAGGTTTCGCACACTTATATGAGCACAGGTTGAATAGGAACTCAGAAGACACGAATCTTGGTACCCAGGCTGATTTCGGTGCTTGTCCACAGTGCACATCGCAGCTGGAGAGAAGCTCTTTGTACGCTGTTAATCCGTAATAATACTTATTTCTTCGGAATCCGAGTTAACCCTAGGTATTTGAAGGATAGAATATATTCGACTGACTGACGACTGAGGGACAGCTGCTATGCACTACTTTGTTAGACCGAAACTGACTCGAACCCGGGGTGAACGATTGTGGATCGAACACCTTAACCGCAAGGCTATCCGGGCTGGCTCTCAACGGTTTGTTGAACATCTACACTACGTGATATAGCACCCTTCCGTCACTGGCTTTTGAACGGTAACAACCCACTTCCCACACAGCGATCGACTCCTATGATGGATGACTTCTCTGTAGGGGCCTAAGTACAACGAAGGCATTCCGTTATGAACAACATACAGAGCTTGGTTACTATTTGCAATTGAGTAGTAGGAGATTAGATTTGTATATAATATGATTCATCATGCAGCTTGAACGCTCAACTCACCATTGACTGAGCCACTCAAAACCAGTGGTTAGTTAACACACTAGTCCGCTATTCGGTGTGATTCAGACATCACATCACCTATATTAATCCCTTTTCACACATCAGACCCACTTTATCACTTCCTCCTCTCAGTATGTAAGAATACACTTATAGCCCATTGCGCCTTCGAAAAGTGACAATCACGCTCCACGGAAATTGGATGTTTTTCACCACTCAGACGGTGCCCTTAGGTTCACAGCCTTGTTAGGCTTTGAGGTGCTGTCTTATTGGCTCGAAAAGCCTGTCTGCATCACTCGCTGGAATTCGGATCCATGCTGACATCATTCGACCAGACGTGTGAGTCAAACTATCCGATGCTACTTAGGTGATACTTGATAAGGGACAATCAGCTCAAGTGCTAGTGACGGACGGCTCTTAAACTACTGCGTTTGGCGCTTAAGAGAAAAAGTCCGGCTGCTAAACAACTGCCGGTACTGGTCACACAACCCCGCAATAAATGCTTCTTCACCTATGGTAAACATTTTCCTCATTTTTCCACTGTGTATCCCATGTGACTTATCATAAACGATTTTTCATGATTTACGCACGCGATCGATAACATTAGCAAAATGCTTGCATCTAGCCACGTATGTCTTCTTTTCGTTCTTGTTAACTGGAAAAAGGGGATGCAATATTTCAGACTTTGTAAACTCAGGAACACTCCGTAGAATCTTCGACTGCATCTGCTGCCATTGACAAACTACAGTCATTCTTAGGGTGGTCAAAATATAGCAGTTTGCATTGGCTCCTTACGCGTAGATTCAGGATGATTTTAAGATGCGGTCGGAAGCTGGTAAACATATTAACTGAAAGGTTTGTAGATATGCTTGGCGAGATATGCAGTTGTATTCTCTGATCCGTTCTAGCCAAAATGCCAGTAACTGAGAGACCCACTTGACAGGTGGGATCGGTTAGGATCGATTTGATCGTTAACGGCAAAAATGTCTAGTCCATCAAGCACTTGAGACGAAGTAGCAAACGCGACTGTAGTAGAGATCTCTGGGCAACAGAAGGAAGCGAATACGACGCAGATCGAGTCAACCAAAGAGAATCAATGACTTTCTGAAGTACCAAGCATCGGACAAAAATGATCCTACACACAAGTGAGCTGACCTCAGCAGGGTACCGGGAAGGGAGCTAGATAGTCCGAACCGTCAATTGGGGCTTTCGAACCGACACAAAGAGATAATGGTGCTCACAAGCCTAGTTGCGTAGGTAGCCGGATAAACGATCTTGGTGCAGTGTGCACTAGAAAAAAGAGCTGTTTTAAAGGCTGCACATGTCTTACAATTTTGAGTTGTCTGACTGGGTAAATGCAGATTTGCCTCACCCACTTAGTCTTCTCGTTAGACACTGTCAGGTATATGCTTCATCTAATCTCCCGAGACGAGCCCGTGCGTTTGAGACAAACGAAGTAATGGTCCACGTGGTCAAAAGTCTAACGACCGATTACTCTCACAAAAAATGAAATCGCGAGCCAGTGGATGAGGGTTAGGTGCACAAAAAGCAAGCCTTGAACGAAATTTATTAATATTCTGTTTGACTGATGTTTCATTTATAGGCTTTAATTTGCCATCAAGTAAATATCTATGCTGCTGTACTTATGACCACCGAATAACAAAATTAATTGCGAAAGATACCCGGGAGATATGCTTTAGTGTCACAAACCGGGAAAGTAACGGTACGGTCGGTTGGAAAATATGGCTCACATAGCATAGTCCCACAGAACAGTATTTGGGTAATAATGGTAATGTGCCACAATTTTGGTTCACTCCTACGACTAAATGCAAGACAAAATGATAAAATACACTACTCTCATTCCAAATTATCTACACCCACATTATTAGACGCCTCACTGAAAAGTCAAGTTGTGCCGTACCTTCTGGAGAGTAGAATCATGAGACCAAGAAGGAAGTAATGGACGGAAACTAAAGGTTAGTGTATGAGACTAACAAGTCCAATGTCTGGAATAGCATTGCGAAAGAATCAAAGTAAATTATTAGTGGATGAATTATAAAGTTGTCAAAAGAAGTGCCAGTTGGCTCCTGTGTTCAGTGCAAGTTGCAACAGATTCAGCCAAAGTAATAAAGAAACGCACGCACGTCATAAGCCACCACGACAGCGTAATCTTCCATCCTTTTGGAGGACATAGATGACATTCGTAGCAGCCAAAACTGGTAGACCATGTTGTCGTTGATGCTCCGATAAAGGGGACTCATAAGATTTATCCTTCCCTCCCATAACGTTTATCTGCAACTACTTGAAATACTTTCAGTAGTAAAAGCTGAAATTCGACCGGTTTGAAGTGGAACCGGAATTAGACTGTTCAGTGCATCCCACACGCAACGATGGAAAGCAACGCGCCATATATACGTTGCAGACCCGTCAAGCGAGGCTCAGAGGAGCTCGGATAACGGTCATAAACCGAAGAAAACCTGTTCAGCTTCCGGAAGTAGTAAAATTCTGCTGATCAGTCACACCGAGGCTTGAAAGTCGCAAGCCCCACGGAGCAGATAGGTGTTGATTAATACCAAGTAATAATGAGAGGATTCAGTTGGTTCGTCTGCTTATCGCGCATTGCACAGGAAACTGCGAAGATTTTTAATCCACATTTTCAGGAGACGAAGTGAATATTTGGAAAGAGAAGTTAGAAGCAGGTTTGCACAATGTATCCTGGACCATTTCGCTGCATCTGTACATTTGCATTCTACAGTCAATGTGGGTTTTATAAAGTCAGTAAAATAACCAATGAAACTGAAAAAAGACTGAAGTGGATAAAAACTTATTGGTAAAATAAATAGCTGCGCAGCAACCTGGAGATGACTGAGCTTGCTAGTGTAAACTCATTAATTAAAACTAAGCCAGATAGACGACCAATTAGTAGTTAGCTCTAAGTGGTTCTCATATTGTTCGGAGTCAACGGGGTTGTTCATTGTTTACCCGCTTGTTCTACTGGCAAACGGTTTCGGCCAGCTGAAAGCGCACTTCTCACTGTTCCGCTTGTCGACGGTTAAGCCTCAGCTAACTTTGTGTGTGGTGTCGCTCTAACTCTTAGACGTGATCGACAAACTGTTCCGTTTCAATAAACATTGTGGTCCTCCTATTCTATCAAGTTTTCGCCATCTTTTGGCAATCGTTGAAACCATTGCTTATTTCCCATTACCTAAGCCATTCTGGGGATCTAGTTGTTGCCTGGTAACCCAGAGTACTAAAGCTGAGTCAACCGTATGCATGTAAATAAAATAATCGAAAAAACGGGATCAGTTGGGGACAGAAAGAAGTGCCGTCGACCGAAAACCACCACCAGTGAAGATGTCACATTAATTTTTGGAAAGCCTTCAGCAAAATCTTCGAGCACTGGCAGGTTGATGTCATCAGCTGCAGTCGTATGTACAACGGGTTTTACAGGAAAACTTACTGAAGCTATTCGAAGAGCTTCATTTGCAAGGGTGATTCTAAGAAGATGCAGACCAGTGCCATCAGTTTTACACCTGGCACCTCATTCGCGAAATTGTTCGGGGCACCTTATTTAGCAATGTAGGTACATTTCACCTATGTGTAATGCAAACCAGACTATTTTGTTGATTAGAATATAATCTCAAGCAGTACGTCACCGATGGGTGTCAGCGTAATACCAAGGTGACGCCTTGGGTAGGAACCCTGAGAGGGAAAATTATGGGTTCTTATATTTCTATGAAAACGTCACGGGTACAAATGTATTTCGCTTTACTCATTCCCAATAGGGAAGTCATATGTGGATATGCTGCATTATTATCTTGCTTCAATTTTGGCGGCAATGTTACCGATCGTACGACCTTGTGCGTGGTTTCAACGAGAGTGAGCAACCGCATATTACGTGACACATGTTCGGCAATAGATCGTCTTTTTGAGGGAATTTGGATAGGAAGGTAGGGCCAGTAGAATAGCCTCCAATGGCTCCAGATGTTAATCTGTGAGACTTCTGTGTATGGTACTATTTGAAAATAAAAGCGTATGAAGGTAGACCCGAAATATTGGAGGATTTGAACGCACGCATCATGCTGCAATGCCGGTGGTCTGTTGGAGAAGGTGGAACCCCTCACCTGAAACAGATGGGATAGTGCAGGGAAAGATCTGGACCGCTTCTTTACCACCAACCTGGAGATGTATTGTGTAAGGAAATGGGCTGACACGCTGCCTATAGATGGACTGGTTTGTTTAATAGAAAGCGCGATGGTTTGTCAAACAGTTAGCACATCTTCACTTATCCTGAATCAAGGACAAGATTGGAGCGAACGAAGCCGACCGGAGAACCAATCAAATGCCAAGTGTTACCTGAACCGAATCATACAACTGGATTTATCACCAGATAAAACACCCAGAAGAGCTTGCTGTCAAATAACAGATGGACCAATGAGTGTATGAGCCGGGATTTAGTTATGACCATCATGCATCGCACATAAATTGTCGTTCTTATATTAATAAATCGAGATGATTCGAAGGCAGAAAAATCTTTTCACTAGAGTTAGTGGGACAGTTCAAAACATATAATATTTATCCCGCGCCCTTTGAGCGACAGCATTACGCGTTGGTCCGCCTTTTGAGTTACTTATTTTGGAACTATTTATTTTAATGCAACACAACACCGGCACGGTTCGCGCTCATATACATCCAAAACTATTTGTACTATCGATGAAAGACACGCTTGGACAACAAAATGCGCGCCCACTATCCGACATCCGCAACTGGAGCCATCCTGCAGGGAAAAGCAAAACAGCTGGTTGGCAGACTGCTCTTAAGTGCAAAACGCCAAGCAGTACGGCTGTATCCGGTCATGTTATCATCAGCAACATTTACATAGCACCACACTGCTCAAAACCTCAGGTAACATGTTCTATGATTCATTTGGTCCCTCCATTGCGCCTATGCTTGGTGAGAATTTTCACATTATAGTGGGTGACCCTACCACGCATCAACACTGCCTCTTTCATATTTCCGTTTTCTCAATATTTGTCATACTCCAACCAGTGGTGACTCCCAGTTAGACCAGATCCTGACCAACCACTCAGAACGTTTCTGCCTGTTAAATCGACAATCGACTGCGTCACAGTTTGAGCTTCACGCGAGCTCACCTTTTGGATGAGATGTTATTGTTTACATTGGTCGAAATAGTGAGCTCATTTGACTAATGGATCGGACGCGTACAATATGAAGCTCCTAAACCGATTGGAAAAATTCTTTTGGTTTGATGTTTGACTCCGAATGATCCATCTATATGCACTGACTGTCGAATGTCGACAAGTGGCCACAAGCAGCCTTCGTTGGTCCCCTTTCAAGCACACCGGATGGTGTTCACTTGTACTCTAGATCAACTGCCGACCACCGTAGCTCGCTGCACGTGAGGAGATAAACTGGTAGATGTAGACCAAATTGGTTGAAGTTAATATTTGATTACTGAGTTTCTGGTGGATTGTGTGCTAGATGAAATGCCTTTCTCACCAGCTACCTCCGGTGGTCACTTTCGAAAGGACTGTTAATGAATAATTTTCTTCTTCGGAACGATGTAAAATTTACAATGCACTGGTTTTTCCTCCAGGTACTGACCAATGACTACAAAAAATCATCGCTACCATAATAATAAACACAACACATAGATTTAACCTGCAGTCAGATTGGTAATGTTGACAAGGCTAACTAGTATTTCACCACTCATCAAAGACTACGCCAAGGTTGATATTGTCTCGTTAGAGTCTTAACTGCAGAAGACCAAAGTGATCTTGCACTATGGAACTGCAAACAGGTTAGCGATAAATTCTGCGCTATTGGATGACGTACCACGGAGCGAATATTACATAAACTGCGATTTGACTCGGCAGTTTCATGCAAGGCGCTGGTAAATTGACATGTAATCAGTTCATACTCAATAACCGAGTTCACGTTGGTGGGCACACCACTAACAGCCACACCCGATTGCGTCGGTAGCTTTATACGATCAACCTGCGGTAAAATAAAGTACTTCTGAAGTTACTTTTAGCAAAATCTGATCTTTGTGACTGGGCCTCTCATGCGGTCAGCACAACACATTCTTCTTGCCTGAAATCGGGAAAGTCGAAATTTGATTACTGCAATCCTTTTTAACAGTCTATACAGAAATCCGAACTTCCTGAAATGAATACAATACTGAGATGACTGTCCGCTCGAGCGCTTCACCGTCACCCCGTTGACGACCTCATTCGTCACTGGCCGCGGCGCAAGTAAGCACAAACTACGAACGGCAGCGAAATTCAGTACGCCTGATTAACGATCTGTATGGGTAGTTGCCACCAGTACGTGGGAGACGAGGAAAATCACTCTGTCTCGATCACAACGAACCTACTTCATAAAGAGAGCGTTCAGTTGGTTTGTCTTCCTGATGACAATAAGCGTAACGCGAGGAAGCTGCGAAAATTTCCGCTCTACAACAACGTGAGAAAAGTTAACAATTTGTTCAGAGTTCTGTATCGTCTGGGTAAACAATCTGAAATTTATACAAATGGTGCGTGCAATTACAGTGAAAGTAAGTAGCACATTAACTTAATACAAAAGATTTAAGATCCGTTCAGTGAAGCTCTGATATATCGTTGTGTGGGAGTCCCTCTTTAACTTGCCAAAAAACTCTAAAATATTGTACTGTATAGTATGAATTTTGTAATATACAGTGCTTACAATTCTGTCAAAATATTCACTAAAAAACCATCATTAGGAAGAGCCTTCTCAATTATAACGCATTAGATCTTATAGTTATTGAGTAAAAGCTCTTCGTGATGTCTACTAACTTGGTCGCCTTTGAAATGAGAACAGCTACTCAGAGTTTGATTCACATTGCACGTCGTCGTTTCGGTTAAAAGACAAGCTTCAATTTTTGAGGAGAGTAGGGGGAAGATCCTATGGATCTGAGGCACAGGATACTTTGGTAGTGCACAGCAGTTTGTGTATGTCATCAGTGGAAAAATGCTCAACTGCTTTAATTTCACAGGACAAGTATAAGGGTAGGGTGTCAGTTGTTGAGTGAATCAGTTTTTCAGCATCAACATGTAGACCAAAGTGTTCAATCTTTAGTCCACCTATAGTGTCCCTGGTTCCCAGGAGGTGACTAGCGTTTAACCTCCGCTTTGATCAAATCTGAATATTTTTAATGCTAATGTTATCAGGAAACCTGTAGACACAATGCCTCAGTCTATACAGAGACTTCAGACAGTAGGAGTCTACTGTGCAGCAAGGCACAAATAATTTCAATAGAGCAAAAGAGATCAACTCTCGCAATCAGGATGTCGGTAGAAATTGCCACATTCACAGAATGGCAAATAAATGCAAGGGAACCATGGAACAACAGATTTGATAGATTTATCAAGCAGGGAAATACCGTTGCATGAGAAATTACACAAGCAAAATCTAATCTGTTTCGACTGAGCGTATGT
The DNA here is from genome assembly GCA_948099385.1 of Fasciola hepatica. Taxonomy (NCBI): domain Eukaryota; kingdom Metazoa; phylum Platyhelminthes; class Trematoda; order Plagiorchiida; family Fasciolidae; genus Fasciola; species Fasciola hepatica. The sequence continues at coordinate 29,089,093 of CANUEZ040000043.1, read as the reverse complement.
TTTCACAGGTAGATGGTGAATTCATATTTCGTCCAACTAACAAGGTACAACATCACTGTTAGAAATAAGGATTTTGTGTGAGAGGGAAAAAATATTAGATTTGTTGGCGATCACTTTATCTAGAACAGAATTACTTTTTTTCGGGTAACTGCAAGGACAAGTGAAAGGAAAAATGTTACTGGATATGTGCCATGGTGATTAAAATCTCCGACAATCAGAAACCAGTTTCTTTCTCGCGGTAGAACAAGAAATGGTATGTAGGAGCCAAAAAGGCCTTGAGGTCCGATAGCAACCAGGAGGAAACTATGTCCACGTAAGGAGTTATTGTATTTCGATAGCTAGTAAATCGTAGGGAACAGTCAAAAGTTAAACTGCCAGTTCCTTTTTATAGATAGTTGAAGATAACATCAAATTTGCCGCACCTGGTCGGGAGCTTTATTTGATAGAGAAAGGGATTGGGTTGACTATTCATTAAAGATGTGTTCCTAAATGTCCCCGCATCTCCAGTGAGATCTTTCTGCCTTCGAATCATCTCGATTTATTAATATAAGAACGACAATTTATGTGCGATGCATGATGGTCATAACTAAATCCCGGCTCATACACTCATTGGTCCATCTGTTATTTGACAGCAAGCTCTTCTGGGTGTTTTATCTGGTGATAAATCCAGTTGTATGATTCGGTTCAGGTAACACTTGGCATTTGATTGGTTCTCCGGTCGGCTTCGTTCGCTCCAATCTTGTCCTTGATTCAGGATAAGTGAAGATGTGCTAACTGTTTGACAAACCATCGCGCTTTCTATTAAACAAACCAGTCCATCTATAGGCAGCGTGTCAGCCCATTCCCGCATAGTAGCAGAAATCGAAGTTCGTTGTCTAGTGTGTCCCCCCCCCCTACAGAATTTGCCCGCTCAATAAACCGAGCAGCGAATTTAGTTTCGTTTCACTCTGAGTGCCACGAAACTTTCAAATTGAATATACCGTTCATTCCACGTTGCTTTCCTATGTACTGATAGCTAAGCAGCGCCATCAACCCGCCGGCCTGAGCAAAAATCTAAGGAGGCTGTTTTGTTGTTCGCTTCCTTTTCCATTGTAAACTCAATATTTTGATGAACTCTGTTTTAAGTGTGAACTTCAGCATGCAGTCTTATTAGATTTCGATTATTGTAAGTGTAGGACAGAGCTGATGCGTTTACTGAACACCGGTTCACGAAAATGTTCTCGTTGTTTTGCTCTTGCACGTGCAAACTCCCTTTAGAAGAGCACTGCCCCTTGCATGATACAAATACCAATGCAATGTCGGTGATATCATCTGTCACACACATTATATCATCCACACAGAGTTTATAAAGCACTCATTGTCTGACGGACGACTGCAGTTGATCATTCGCAACTTGCGCCGTGAAAACGTAGTGGTCCCACGGACGATCCCACTGCTACCTCATCTTTTTGTCAATCGATTTTCCCACTGAATTCGAACTGGACATTGAAAATGTATATAAAAAGAATTTTCTGCAGTTCGTCCACCGGTAGACCCGCATCAATGTTATTTTCTTGAATGTAGTCACACAGATATCTAATAGTTTCACTGGTCGGTATGTTAGCGAACAATGAGGCGACACATCAAGTGAGATCATTTGTTACCCTATCGGATTTACGTTTCGGACGCAGTCCACAAAATAATTATTGTATGTAATGAAATCCTTTAGCACTTTCGGGTCTCTGTCTTACTGTTTCACGGATATTACGAGACCGATAAAAGTCGACCAGCGGCTGGAATATTTGGAAAGAGAACACGGCCGAGTAACTTTGCACAATTTATATCCGGATAAAGTCCGCTGTACCTCACCAGGTGCATACTACAGACAGTCATAACGTAACCCATGTCAGGTTTACCGAACTTCATGTTTTTACCAGAGCAATGCCAGTGAAACGGATAACTCATTTTGTCTGTACAAACTAGGCTTGCAACTTCGGATCGCAGTCATATCAACAAACTACAATAGACGACGAGGGGTTTCTTTTCTCCTAATCCTCGATATGTTTTATCTAAAATAAATACTCGATGAGAGGTAATTTCTTATTGTAAGCAGTTGCAGAAAATAAAAATAGAAAGTCTGTCTCGTTTTTTCAAACACTGCTGAGTCGTACGGCTAAAGTATGTTTGCGTAAAAACCGATTCAGTCAGAAGCGGATGTACTGAAGCTGACGAATTATTCGGTGACTCGTTTACTTAAGTATTGGCTGATTAATGTGGGATTTCTAGTGTAAAAGGGGGAGGAGGTGAATGGAAAAAATTACGGAAAGTACCGTTTTGTGTCACGTGGACGGTGGGGTGATATAATTTCACAAATGTGTGTGCCACGAGATAATGTTGGGTTTTGTTGTCGGAACACCTGTTGCCGTTTTTGGCGATTTCATTCACAAACCATTACAATCAAATTTATATGAAGACGAAAAAATAAAAAGGGAGAAATTAGGACGTCTACACCACTACTACTATCACTACAGTAGTATGTATACTCCATCGTACTCCTCCACTCTGACAGAACTACTACCCATATTCTGTGGACTGCCTTCAATCCTTCATTCTGGTGCCCATCCTCCCATACCGATTCGTGGGGGTGCTGTCATCAATCCCGCAACTCCTCCGAAGTTGTGCTTCGTCTGATCCGTGATGAGCACCAACACGTGCCTTGTTTCCAGATGGAAATAGCGGAGATCGATTGCTGAGCACAGTACATACAGGACTCCTCGACTATTTTTGTAAGTCACCACAAAATCGTGCGTGATCACTCTAATTCCACCGAGAACTATGCGCTGTGTCATTTTGCCATCATCCAGGACATGGTTTCCGGCAGTCTCCATCTGATTCACACAGAGCTGAACATTCTCACCCGACAATCGCTCAGTCAGGGGGTCGATTTCTTCCTGTTCAACCAGGCAAGGCTAACTAGTTCCAGCTGGTGTCGAACTTGACCCACTGTCTATCGCTCCAATGGCGACTGCATCAGATTGCGTGTCATCGTTTCCACTACTATCTAGTTGACATAAAAGACAAATACGGTGACAATATTCATAGCTGTCATGGATTCGGTCCAGTTTTCCTACGTTTTCCACTTCATCAGTTATGACTAAGCTCTCTCCAGCAGTGATATTTCCGGTATAATTTCTTCGATGTCCTGTTCAAGTTCAGGATGATCGTACACAACACACTCCTCATTCTCACAGCGGGGAACACCAGGTTTCTTCCAGATGTTTGGTTTTCTCTGCTCCGTCTTCCGTGTTCAGAATCTCCTGTCCGGATGGCTTCTCCACAAGTTCGTTGCTCATCCTGGAAGTCTCGACATGGTCCTTGTTCACCAGAGGCACGTCAAGAATTGCCAACACACGAGCCATACTTGCGAGTTGGAATACATCCATGAAACGACCAAGGCGGCGACGCATACCATCCCACGCAGAGGCTCCATCACACTATCCACAAATCGGTCCTCCAGCAGCTCAGCCTGTGACTACCCATCCAGCTTGGGCGACGCACGGTCCAGGAGTGAAAGGAGTGCAATGGCGTGCACCAGTGGGTCCGCAACAACCCGCAGCTGGGCAGCCTTAAACCGTCGTATCGCACCCTGAAGGTCGGCTCGGGAGTTGAGTCCCTCGATCAACTTATTCCTTGAGGCGGCCCACTTATTCTCTCCTGGGTCTCTTCGCGCTGCATCCAGCACTGTCCTCGCTTAGCCCTTAAGAAGCACTCGAAGGGCAGCCAACGTACCTCTGTCAGACTGGATCCCCAAGAGCTCCGCCAGGTCCTCGAACTCCTCAGTAAAGCTCCGTACACCACTGTCTTTGAATGATTTCGGCCAAGGTAGATTCCATTTGCTCATGGTACCAATAGTCATAGTCCAGAAGACGCTCCTGGTAAACAGGTTGTTTATTGAAAACCACCCTTTCGGAAGTTATCAGAATCAACCTAATGTAACAATAATGCTTATATGCATACCAGAGGTCTACTCCATTTGAAGACGGTCATTGTCCAGACGGAGGACGCAGTCTTGTATTTAATATGCCTTGCGTTTGGTTTCCCTGACGTAGTCACGTATGTTATTAATCCACAGCTCTCCGTAATTGCGTTTTGTGCACCCAACTATTTAATTATTCAGTAAGTAGCCGGTTGCGCAAAACACAAGTATGGAGAGTAATGTAACGAATATGGACGTGATTACTTCAGACAGGCTCAAGAGAACAAGATGGGGAAAGGCATACGAACCACATGATTGCATCCTCCGATCGAATTATAACTGTCTTCAATCGGGTTGGGTGGCTGTCATACAAATAAGCATTGTTGTTACGTTTGATTGACTTTCGTAACGTCTGAACGAGTGACCTTAAATTAACAACTTATTTACCGGGCACATTTTCTGGACTGTGAAAGTCGGTGCCATGACCATGTGGGATCTACCTTGACCGAAACCATTCAAAGACAGTGACGGACGGAGATCCCCTGAGGTGTCCGAGGACCTGGCGGAGCTTTCGGGGACCGAGTCTGACAGGGGTTAATTGGCGGAATAAAGATCAAACTCGTCGGGTTATTGCGATGCTATTACAGAAAGTTGGGATGATTTATTAAAAGTGCCCGAAGAATCATGATTAAACAACCCCGATATCAACTGCTCGAGACCGCCGTTGGTTCCTTCTAGAGTCGGATAATGATCAACCGGTCATTTTGAAGACCAACACAACCTAACTATCCTTTCTACTAGATACCACTTTCTATTGTTCTTCAACCTAGTCAGTTTGGCGTAGATGGATGGGAGAACCACCGCGTGTGTAGTAATTATTATTCATTCCTGTCTGACAACTTGATAAAGCCTTTTGAATTAAATAATTGCAATTATTAGACTAAAACTTAATGATCAGCAGCTTGTCAGTTGAACAATTCAGATGACTGTTGTGCAAGTAAGACATGACGGAGGCTGTAGTGTATGCATCAACGTACTTGATGAACTGACCAGGATGAATGATAACCGACAAGTGAAACGTAAACAGAGAGAATGGATTGTTTATTTTGGAACATTTTGTTGGCGAAAGGGGTCACAAGAATCTTGGGCGAAAACGACGTGTTGGAAAACAGTTATTTACCTGATCTCTGGTTCGATGTGGGATACCACGTGTCGCTAGAGTATGTATTAGGTTTTCTTGCTAACATAACTAAATCCACAACTTATTATTTGCTATATCATGGCTCATTTGCGATTACCCATGAGTGATGAGAAACGGTTTACGGCATCAGAGGGGCTAAGATATGATTCGCTGTGTGAATGGTGATATTCATAACGGTTCATATCATGGGTCTTTTGAAATAAGATTTTACATGTCTGCAAGGTACTTCATTTGCACCATACGGATCATATTATTCAGTATTACATTAGTGTGACAGATCCAATTGTTTAATTGCCCTATATATGCAGACCGAATTGGTAATAATAACAGTAGCTTGTTACCGCATGTAGTGCGATTGTCGGAAAGCAATCTGGACCACTAGCTTCATAACTTTGCGGACTTCCGAAGAATCGACTACATGCTGTTATTCATCCGTCGGTAGTCTTGTTTTCACGGAAAATCTAGGCAATCAGGCCGGACGCTCACAGTCGAAGTGGTCTTTTTGACAATGTCTACTGGGAAGCACAAAAGTAGTCCAGTACAGAATGCAGATTCGATGGCCTTGGACAAGTCTCCAGAATTTTTCCCAAGGCTTAAAAAACACTTCACTCCGTTGGTATATTGGTTGCAAGGATCTAATTTCGTGCATCAGGAGTGTGAATGGATACTCTTCGTCGAATAGTTCAAAGACTAACCGCAACTTTGATTTCTGCCAGTTATTCGTTTCTAGGTCACCGCTAACCCAACGAACAAAGAGGCTGTATGCGCAAGCGCTCACATTGATAGTAAGTAGTACATAGATGACTATCTTCTATTTGGTAATTATGAACCGTCGGTGGCTGCAAGAACACTGTCTGTTCCAGAAATCTATTTTACAACGGAAATAACAAGGCTAAAGAATTAATTTGCTATCTACCAGGTCCTCCAATACATTATACTCGAATCACCATTTCCGAATCAAAAACAAACAGCAGGAACACGAGCAGAAGCAGAAGAAATGTAGAGTGAAATGAAATGACACAAATTACTGTTGTAGCGGTGACTGATCCGGCAACGAAAATAGGTTGTTTTGGAGCCGATCGCGTCAATCAGACGAGAGCCACAGGCGGACGAAGAATAAGTGAATAGCTCCGAAGCAGCCCGCTACAGACAAGAAGGAGCAAAGTGATTGCAGTAGGACCCCAGGTAGACAGTAAACTGGCCCAGGCTGAAAAAGCTGTAGACTGAGACGTCAGTAGGGCCAAAACACTGAGAGAATGGTCTGAATAGGAGTCAGTTCGATGGCTACAGTGGCCTATAACCAAACAAGAACTGAACGGCGCGGGTAGCCAGAGGATCCACCTTGCTACGGTCCGAGGGTGAAAGCGAATTAGTCAAGCGACCGCACATGCCTCGCCACCTCTGAATTGTCTGGCTGAATGAATACAGGTGTCTTCCCCGCTTTGCTTTCTCGACTCAATGTGATCCAATTGCAAAATTTCTGCCATTCCCAGGGTGTGGTTTCGCAGTTCAGATGGTAAAGCACAATAGGTGGCACTAGGATGCGGATCGCACCTGCACCTGAGTTCGAATATCACCGGTAACGAAAACCGATGAAAAAGGCGTCATCAAAACGCTTCTTTGGAATGATTCGGAATGAATGAATAAAATAATTCATTTCATCTGTATCCCATAATCTCATCTGGTTCCAGCTTTTTAGCTCAGATTTCATTGCATCATGATCCAACCCGTTTGAAGAGAAAACGCTGTCCAAAATCTTTCGCCGAATAATTAAGTGTCACATTATTGGTTAACGCCGATAGAGGAAGTTTATGCGGCTCGCGAAGTTCAGCATACTGCCAAGTGGGGAAAACTCCAATTTCGAGATTGGTTCATCCTAAAGGCATACCCGCTGCTTATTAGATTCAAGAAATAGAAAATTGAACATAACTCTAGCATTTGAACTACCTAGTTTTTTTTAATATGAATCAATCAACGAATGAAAATCACACAGAAGTTCAGTAAGCAGTGATGTTGCTCAGCTGATTCAATAAATTTATTTCCTTTCTAAGTTGAAAATTTCGTTGATCGTGGATTCTTCAAGAGGAGCGGACGAAATTTTTATCCACCGAATATCACCACCGATAAATTCGGCAAGGCGGCTTAACTGCAGATAATAGACGGACAGGTAGACATACAATAACCACCATAGTGTCCAACTTCCCCCAACTACGGCCATGAAATGAAGTCAGTCGTATTTCATGGTGGCCACCCTGTGGACAAATGAAACTATCTCGGACTTGGAACGAGTCTCGTTGTTCGATAGAAGTTGGAAAAAATGATTTCAGAACACCTTTGGCCTAGATCGATCGCTTTTCACGTTCATGTGGTTAAAACCAGCTTCTGTTACAATGACAAGAAAAATCAACTGGTCTAGATTTTGAAGGTAGCTCGACTTTTTGTTGTTACAGTCAACTCATACGGCACGGGCCTGTCAGTCTAGAACCGAACTGGATCGACTGCGTCCAGATTTAACCACAAAATGTGGGCACGTACCGATCTTGGTACAATATAAAATGTCTACGCAACTTAACGCTCAAAATATCTAGGACAAGTAGTTGTCCTAACTGATGCTGTAAAAGAGTGTAAAAAGATAAAAATGTAAAGACTGTTTTTATTTTTGACCAACTTTTAGGAATAAAGGAGAGACAAATTAGGAGATGCAACTAAATGAAGTACCCCATTCCGCTGTGAAAAGATTATTGAGTTTCTTCAAATAACTGGAAATGCCCCTTGCCCGTGAGTGAAGGTTATTTTAATAAACTGTTTGCTTTGTTACAACTGGGCTGTCATTTCAATGTACGGTTAATGGAAGTTGAGCTAGGGTACAACCGGCTCATGTTATTCAGTCGATCTATTCATCGACGTGGACGGAATGTTTCCGTTCGATGATGGCATCGTTTATCTAATTTGGGCTTATATATGATGAAGTGACAAACAAGCTCGTTTACGGTGCTGCATTAACCAGTCAAATACGGCGTATATCAATCAGTAAAGGTGATTTTCTATTCTCCGATACCCTCCCGCTTTTAACACATGCATCTCACAGTTACTTCCGAGCAGTATGTGGGATTAGTGATACTTTGTTTGGCTAACTGTCCTTTGGACTCCATCTCACTCAGAAGTATCGTACCCGATTTTCGCTCTCGTTAGAGCTCGTCCTCCGCCGCACGCAGGCATTTTCACCTCGAAGGAGTGTGTTACCAGTGCACCAACCCGCACTCGGTCGGGCTGATCCAAATCACCGAGTTAAGTTTGTTCAGATGCCGTCCTCTATGACAGCCAGCAATGCCCGATAGCTTCGAAGGGAGATACGGTAACAGTCTCATTAAATCCAAGCGAATGCTTTCCACCAAGTCAGGTCTTCACAGGATGGGCCAACATGCCCACATAAAACCCTGCTTTGCGTTTGATATTTGTATATGTTCGAGTCACTTACAATTCCTTTTGTTTCAATCGATCTACACAAATGTTCCGTGTTTGACTGGTTGATGAAGGACCGAAAACGAGTTTGGTGGCCAATTCGTCTTCTAATACAATCACTGAGCATATTACAATAGCTTATACATGAGTGCGCTACATGGGAGTAAACTGTAACTGAGATCAAGGGTGGATAACCACATACGGCTTCAATAAGTTAGGTGTGATAACGAGCCAGGCGACAGCCGAATGTTGTCTACTAACAAAGCTGACCAGTGATGGTGGGGTTCGGAGTGTAGAGCGTGTACTGATTCTGACGCCATCCAAGACTGCCTCAAAACGAACGTTCGATAACTTGCATTTTTTCTCTTCTTAGCCCTCCACACTTTGTAAGTCAGCTGATTTTACCTACGCTCACAGACTCCGTTCGCGTACATGTGTGGACGTTCACTGTTCCGAAGAACGCGTTTGCGGCCACGCTAGGTCGATCTTTTACCCACGGACCTTCAACTCCTGAGTTGATGGTCTGTAGGTTATAGCATTCAACATTATTCTTATCTCAACCAGCAGGGTGGTTATCATGAACCCGTCCAAGTAACGAGTTTTTACATTAATGGTAAATATACAGCGACTGCCACAATACCAATTGCCGCAGTACACAAAGAAGGTTCGTGAGGCAGATGAGTGGGATAGAATTAACTTCTGTAGAATCCTAGTGGCTACAACTAGCTACGTACGACAGTCATCATCCGGTTCACCTTTGAAGTATTATCTCTCAATGGATTCTGTTGATACGCGTTGGAAGTGATTTTTAGACAGTGACTAAGTCAAATGATCGTCTTTTTATTGGTTACAAAGCCGTGAATAACAAGTCATTTTACTAGGTTCTATTGACATTTATTGTCTCCCTTATTCGCATTGGATCCTGGGGACTTGAGAGACTAATAAAAAAGAGGCTTTCATTCATTCTATTTCTTCTCTATTATATGATATCTCTCTGGAATGGGGTCGCGGTCAGTTAAAGGCTACCGACTGGGGAACGTGACCGCCCGTGGCGGAAGCAGGATCCGAACCCGGTACAGTAGGATCTAACGCCCTCCCCCCATGATGACCGTCAGTGGCGGAGTTCGGATTTCGTACCTCAGAGACGAACAGGGTCTTATACCAACACAATTACAACCGAACGAAGGGATGAGTTTTATGAGCGTGCACAAACGGGAAATTCACCTTGAATTACAGTGTTTTTCAGTCAACATTATCTCACTGACCAGTAATGGTGACCCCTTTTTGATGTGGCAAAAACAAGCAGCGACTGGAAAGAGAATCACTCGTGGCCGACCTTGAACGGCTACCGTGAGGCGGCAGAACTAAGGAGATATGGGCAGGCTGCACCGTTGAACACCTACCGAATAGACGAGAACGTTTTACATTTTTCTGCTTGTGGAAATGGGCAGTTCGTATACCTGTTATCCCATAGCATGATAAAAATGTTGGTCTCATTATTTAAGATACTCTTATCAACTTAAAAAAGGCAATATAAACGACCGAAACGAGCGCCATTGTGGAAATCGTAGTGCAAAAATGTCATTTGTAGACAGGCAGTCGAGGATAATAGCAGAACATTCGTCAATATGGGATTTCCGACAGAAACAGAGTAAGTTAAACCGCCTGGAAATCACCGAGCCCCAAAACCATCAGCGCATCTCCGACTCTCCTACGGAGATGTCCAGACCTAAATGCAATTAACTAAATTGCAAGATGAGACAGCTTCGGGGATAGTTCGACACAGGACAGCATAAATCAAGGAAACACAGTTCGAGTATTCTTTCGCAATTCGCATTCGTACTTAATTAAGAGAAAACAAGAACCAAAGGCGAAGATTTCTAATGATTACCACCAGTACAGTTTCCCCACTATTGAGGCGCTGATTACAATAGTGATATTGTTTCCCCCAAAATATCTTACTTTTCGATTTATTCTGATAATCTATTTGTTTCCTAACTTAGATTTGTATCTTATCGCGCCATGATATATTGGTAAAATCCAGGTTGCCTCTCTCCGATTGATCAGTTGCTCCAGCTGCCCATCGATTTCCAAGGTCAATGGGCTCCGTTCTGCCAGAACCCATATAAGCAGCAGAGTTCTGGGCTCCCGCAACCACACGATTTGGGTGCCCGTCAGTCGACACATTAACCCGTGTTCTTATTCAAGCTAGTGAGTGATCTAGCTTTGGCTACTGCATTTCTATTGCCTATCATATTTTGCGATCCCACGAAAAGTCGGTGTGCCGGTGACTCTGGAGCGTCTATTATCTGGTCGGTTCATGAAAAGGTTGCAACCTTCGGAGATCGTTGTGGAAGACACGATACACCATAAGCCCATGATCTCCGAACAATCTTCCATATCTGGTTAATTTCTTCCCAATCTCTTACTTTGTGGCATGCGAAGAATTTGGTTTGATTTTTATTCACTTGCGAAGGTTTTTCCACGTAATCTTGCTTGTCCATAGGGGTATGCCCGTTCTTTTTCTGATCGCAGGATTACGACGACTTTATCCACCCACAATTCGTTCAAGAAACTCAGGTGAGAGTAATTCACTGTTACACAACAGCTTGTCATTCCTTTTAAACTTTACAGGACCACGTCTGAGTTTATTATCATGAATCTGGTTCGGCTCGTCAGATTCTCGAACTGCATGTCTAAAAAGAGTCGAGTTTTCCCTGTTGGAGACAACAGAAATTACAATCCCATGATAACGTGCCGACTAAAGTAGGACTTCGGTGTATACCAAATTACTACTGGTTTGGTTAGGGTTTTCGTTGATTTAATATCATTTACCAAACGGTCACGAACAATCTGAACGCGACGAACACAGACTTACAGACTAGATAGGAGTTCAGCTGTTACTTGGCAGCATCGTCCGACGGAGAGCGCAACGAATGGAAACACAAGAAACACGCAAATGGAAAAGAAAGTAGAGGGAGAAAATCATGCATACGAGCAAATAACTCAATTGCAAGTATGCCCCTGGCTGCAGCTCCACATGATACCACTTAACTTATGCGACCATCAGGTGCGCGGATCTTGTGGACCCAGATCCAGAAGCCTAACACAACCTGCACTGATTAGGACATTTACACCACATTGCCATGCCATGGACTGATCATCTCGACCTACCTTGAGCAACACTACCTACCTAGGAGAACACCGCACGCCGAGGAACTTTTTCGGCTGGTATGCGCAACCCATGTTCCAACCACACTGAACTAATACACGTGACTATAAAAACGCGGACGATATTGTTCTTCTAAGTGAAGTTCCAGGTAAGTTGCAACCTCCTCTTGATAGTCTGAACAACAGCGTAGCGATGTCTGGGATGAGTTTTGTACCTTCAAAGTGTAAAACGCTGTTGCAGGACTCGGTTGGCTCAACACCAAACTTCTTTTTCGCAGCGGAAGCTCTTGCTGAAGTAGACAAGTTTTGTTACATGGGCAGTTACATTTCATCAAGTGAAAAGATATCAAATAAAGTGTTATCGCATATACAGAAGGCGCGTTTGGCTTTTGCCAACCTCAGTCATTTGTGGCGTCGGTGTGACATCCCGTTGTCTGTCAAGGGTCGAGTGTACAGTGCGGCGGTTGGGTCCGTTTTTCTATACGACTCAGAAACATGGCCAATAAGAGTAGAAGATAGGCAAAGACTGTCGGTGTTCGAGCATCGATGTCTCCGTATTACTGCCCCAATAGGGTGAGAGTGCCGTATCAGTAATGCTAAGGTTAGGCGTAGGGTGTTGGAAACCAGTGGTCAGACGCTGGAACAAGCAGTGAATTAAAGCGGGTTAGGGTGGTTGGGACATGTGTTATGCACGTCCATCGATAGACTTCCTCGGTGCACACTGTTTTCCGAGGAAGATGGTATTTTCGTTTGATTGACTGTCCTTTTTGGACTCCACGTTTCACGCGCAAACCTCAGGTCATCAGGTCAATCAAACGAAAATTAAACAATCCCACACTACTCGCAAGTAATTGCGTGATATGAGATAGTATTTGCAAGATAGGTCAAGATGGTCAGTCCATGATATGGAAAGGTATGAAAGCTTTGACCAGTGGATTTGACCGAGTGAGATTTCCAGACTGGGGTTCACGAGACCCGCCCACCAAATAGTTCGAAACAGTAAATATTACGGCTAGGTGTCGCGGTCAGTGGCGTAGTTGCATTCGGACTCGTTCTTTAATTTCCCTCACGATTTCCGTTTATTACTTCGTTTTCTGCTCCTTCTCACCTTACATTTCTTTTTCGCCATTGACTAGACAATACTGTGAAGTAGCAACCAAGACCGGAGTACAGAAGCGCGACGGTTGTGGTTGAATGAACTGAACGCGTAACTCCGTATGCTGTTTTCAAAAACGAAAAGAACCAGTTAAGATAAAAGACTACGTACTGAATTAAAATACTCCTATTCGGCATGATATGGTCAATTACTAGGTCATGATAAGTTCCACTGCAGACAGACGGCACAACAATGGATTTTTGGTCAAGTTTTATCACATTGTGCAAATGCGGATGGACCAGATGATTATAATGAGTTCACACTGGATTCCGGTTTGGCTTCACAGGGCATGGGATCCGTCTTGCGACGTCCGGAGCGTTCCAAATGAAAGTCAGATAAAATATACGCCGGGTGATATTCGGTCAGTCCAGAATCGGTCACGTAGCGCAAACTCGGGTTTGGATGTGTGTCTTCCATACTGCCGATTGAGGTGTAACTGAAGCGACATTTGAGGAAGAGAGCGCAAGATTTAGTAGGAAGTCGAGCACACAAGGCATAACATTGTGTATTTTCAAAGACTGTCAGTTGGACTTCTGTCGATAATTTGTTGAGTTCTGAAAGTCATGTACAATAAACTTTGTTTATATTAGCATCGCAGTGATCGCTATACCATTTTGAGATTGAGTTGAGAACCTATCACACTGATATGCGAAATTGTCACATAGATTTGAGGAATTATCACATAGTCAAGCAACCGTTTGACGACTGAAATCATTGGACCGATCTGTCATTGTGAGGCACAACACCTGTTTGAGGCCCAGAGAGCTTGGCACCTGAAATGAAGAACAGAGCGAACATTCCGAGGGAGAAAAAAAAAACAAGCATCCGGATTTGTTCCGTTGCTGGTGCCTCACGGTGAAGTGCAACGTTACTAAGTGGCAAACGATTAGAAGAGAAATGGCGTCCACCATGGCCATATTTAAAAAAAAACCTCGAGAACTGTCAAAAATGTACCCGTCAGTGGCAACTAGAGAATTTCACCACGCAGTACATTCCATGATTATGCTGATGACAAAGACAATCCATCAGACTACTTTTACAATGCTAATCAATTTGTCTCATGCATGATTGACCAAATTTGGATTACTTCGCAAGTCGGAGGATATTCGGTAGGATCTCCATCCCGGAAAATTGTGGGATGCTTTCCAGTGTTCTGTTATAGACATACAGATGGAGATCACTGGGATAAGAAAACAACCGTTCTCGTAAACTTCGCAGTATTGCAAGTGCAAAAAACTGAACGCTTCCTACATGTGTACTTGTGTGAAGCCGATACCACATGCTTATTGATCATGTGAGTGTGGTGACGAAGGACACTAAGAAGGGATCCATGTGTCAAACTCGGTACGTCACTGAAACGATAACGTTCCGGTTCGAAAGCTTTGTTTCAAAAGCGGCATCCACAAATGTGTGGCGTGGTAACGCTGCCACTTACCCGACATCGTACAAGCTGCAATATGGAATGGAGAGAGATCTGAGGAAATTCCATACATCGGAGTAGGTCCAGTGCAAAAGCGGATTCACACGCATTAGTTGAGGCCAGTCAGAGTCGGTCATAGCCATTGGGGTGAGATGAGCTGCACAAACCGGGACCAAAAAAGTGGATTCAGAGTGAAAATTACCAGACCGATTGTAATGCAGATAAAGAGGGAAATAAGTGAACATTTAAAATAGAAATAATAAAAGCGAAAACCCTTGTGGGCTTTTCATGATTAAAGAACAAAACCGACGGAACACATGCCAGTATCAACGGCAAACAATGAGCCACATTCTCTACTAATGAGCGGGGTGCACCATGTATCAAACCGTAGGCAACTGTGGATAATCTGTTGTCGGATGCAACTCAACCTCACAGAGAATCTCCTGCTGTTGATTTATAGTGACCTAAAGCTGTAGTGCCTTACAGGCGAGGCCCATTGATCATATAGACAGAAGTAGCAACAAAGTCCTAGAAGCACTGGATAGATTAGGGCAAGTGGTAGCCACCGGACGAGGTGAACTAGTACCTAAGGCTTTCTGTCCTTTATCGATTTCATACTACAGGTCTATTCGAAACGACGAGACTGCACCTTGACGCGGTGTGATGGCTTGTGTGCCTCCATGACTCAAAGAGCTATGCAGGATGGCTTCCTAAGATGTAATCATACCTAACATGTCAATGGGCGGAGGCCAATTAAGGTTCAGTCTCTGAACCAGTTGATGGGCAACATCTGGTTTCACCTAAAACGCTCCTGGAGAGAACACTAGTGAATAAGCAAGGCGAGAAAAAGTTTACCGGTCAGAAATACTATACTACTGGATGTAGGAGTGGAGTACTTGAAGTTTTTCTCGACGGTAGAAGAAGTTATCACCGTCTAAGCTGGGCAGTCCCCGGCCCAAAGAATGCCGCCCCGTCCACGTTCTGCTTGCTCCATTAGGTGCATGGGGCTAAGGACTGAATCCGAAAAGCGGGTCGACAACAAAGCACCAGCGAAGACAAGACAAGGCAAGATGAATGCAAAAATCAAGTCTTAAGTGGCAGGGTAGAAGTTCCTTCGCGGGCTATTCGGTCACGGTTCCGTGCTGGGTTAGCGTCCCACTGCCTTATGGGACAGACTTTTGGATGAAAGGCTCCGGTTAGGGTTCCCAGTGTGAGCAGCCGCGAAGTTTTCTGCCCAGAAGTCTCCAGCAGTCCCTCCGGAAACATTTCTTATATCTCTGCTTCTCATCCTTCACATCTCAGTTCCAAATGTAAACAAGGCCAGAACGAGTCATCATTACGAACTTGTAACTCTCGGTCAAGGTAACAACTTAGAGACGGAGGAGGAATAAGAATCCTTTCTTCGACCTAAGCGTTCTCTTTATTTAGCTGCTTTCAACGCTCGCACATTTGCTAAACGGGGCAACAGGCTGCCCTAGCTAGGACTCTTGAAACTTTTTAACTAGGTGTGTTGTCGCCGAAACACGCACACCAGACTCTACTTGTGTTAATACTTTGTTCTCCAGATACGAGCTCGTCTTCTCGTTTCACTCTTCGCCAGTCCGGCGATTCGGTATCTAACGCTAGTGGTCAGACCGGCGTTGGCATCGCTCTGACCATAAAAGCTCGGCATGCACTGCTCGATTGGATCCCATTTAGCATTCGCCTGTGTGTGGTTCGGTTGAATGGTTCTATGCATGTCAACAGCAATAGACTGAGGCGTCGGTGCCTACTTGTGTGTGTACACTCCAAATGATTGTAGCTCTCCTGAGGCTAAAGAGAAATTCTGGCAAGCTTTGTCTCGACTACTCTACAGCGTGCGCTCTGCAGGCATAATTGTTGTTGCTCAATTTGGAAGCCTAGATGAGACGGAAAGGCATATAAAAGGCCGATTTGGCGTTCCAGCCGATCGAGCCAATAACGGTGACCGACTAATCCAACTATGTTCCGACCACAGACTACTAGTGGCGAGCACAAATTTCTCGCACAAAAAGCGGAACCGATTAACCTGGCGTCTTCCTGTAGCTTCACAAAGTTGGACTCAGATCAACGACATTGTCATAAGTTACCGCTGGCTCTGATCAATTCAAGACTGTCGATCATTTTAGTCTTCGTCTGCAGACACTGATCACGCTCTTGTCCGGGTGAGTTTTAGCGTACGTCTCGTCGGTGGTCGAAGCAAAGCCAAAGCCAACCGTATCCCGTAGCTCCTAACGGACGATAACCATCGATCTACCTTCCAAGCAGAATTATCTACCAGGTTATCGATGCAGTCAAATACCCAGGATCCAGAAGAGCAACGGACAAAAATCCAGCAGGCTTTATTTGAGGCTTCTAATGCTACCCAAGGTCCAACAACCAGACACACAGAGAAACGATGGATGTCTGCATCCTCAGTTGCACTGTTAGATGCGACCAGACTGATTCCGCCTGATTCGATATATGAGGCACAGAGATGCCTTAAACGCCAACTGATTCGTAGCCTGAGAAATGACCGTGAGTAGTGGTGGATTGCGAAGTGTAGCGAGATGAAGAAGGCTGAGCCAGTCGGAAACAGTTGCAACCTTTTCCGTGTAACCAGAAATACTGGCCCGAGAAAACCAGGCGTTAATGAACCGATGAAAGAGGCGAACGGCTTACTGATTCAAACTCAGGAGCGTCGTTTAGTTCGTTGGGCGGAGCATTTCAAGAAGCAGTTTAACTGGCCTTTATCCACGAAAGGCTTGCTAAGTAGCGCGATGGTGACAGCTCTGGTTGAATATAACACTCCTCCGTCAGAAGCGGAGGCTTTCCGTTAGGTAGGCTGTCTGGACCGGATGGGTTTTCCCTGTCTATTTTCAAATACGGTGGCTCAGCACTGTTACTGGAGTTCACAAAACTCCTGTGTTTGGTTTGGGATAGGGAACAAGTTCCAAAGAGCTGGGGTGAGTTGGTGATCGTACCGGTTTACAAGAAGGGCGACAGGTCCTCCTGTGAAAACCGCAGGAGGAATAGATCTGATGACCATCGCGTCTAAATTGCTCGCTTGTATTATTCTGCACCACTCATCAACCGCTGCCCAACAGCGCTCGCACGAGAAGAAGCTGGGTTTAGACCTGGTCGAGGTTTTGTCAAACATATCTTCATTCTTCGAACATTTCAAGCACAGGTACATTTCCCGTAGGTCCACCAACTTCGTTTTTCTTGATCTGAAAGTGGCTTCCAACTCAGTTGACCGCACAGTTCTCATGCGCTGCTTCTTGTTGAAGAGTATACCAGAGAAATTCATTTCCATCATGAAATCCCCTCACATGAATAGCCGAAGCCGAGTTCGGGCTTACGGTGATCTTCCTCCCAAGTTCACCACGATAAGTGGTGTACGTTAGAGTTGCCCTCTTTCTCCATTTATCTTTGTGATTTAAATGATCTCAGAGACCGCTCTTTTGTTAGGTGAGGATCGTGCTATTGAACTTCCCCCAAGTGGAAAGGTGCCAGACCTTGAATATGCGGACGACATAGTTCTTCTGAGTGAAATTTCAGGTAAGTTGCAAGCTTTTCTGAACAGCTTGAGTAAATGCATGGCAATGTTCGGTATGAATTTCACACCTTCAAAGTGCAAGATGCTACTGCAGAATTGGGTTGGTTGGTCCAACACCAAATCTCAGTATCTGAGGAAACTGAGCTGGTAGATAGGTTTTGTTATCTAGGCAGCTGCATTTCACCCGGAGGCTGGATATCGGATGAGGTGTCTTTGCGCATACGGAAGGCTCGTTTGGCTTTTGCCAATCTGAGTCATCTGTGACGTCGATATGACATCCGTTTATCTATCAAGGGTCGGGTGTACGCTGCAGCAATCTGGCCAGTGCTTGTGTATGGTTCAGAAACATGGCCACTACGGGTGGAGGATATACGAAGATTGTCAATATTTGAAAACCGATGTCTTCGTAGCGTTGCTATAATCTGAAAGGAACACCGTGTAAGCAATGCTGAGGTTGAGCGGAAAGTATTAGGTTTGCGAGCCAAATCCTCAGATGAAGCACGGATGCACAACAGGCTAAGATGGTCAGAGCGTGTTGTGCATGTTCCGTGATAGGATTTCTCGATGCGTAATGTTCGTTGAGGCGGGTACCGATTGGAAGATGAGTGGGAGTGGCCAGCCCATGACACGGAAGAAGGGAATGAAAAATCTAACCTGTGGACTTGGCCATGTAGGGCGTGTTAGACTTCCCGGGTGGGGTCTAAGAGACTCTCCCACTCACCGGTTAGATACGTTAGAGGAAATGGCTAGGCGTCGTGATCAGTGGTACCCTTTCACCCACAGCCTTTCTTTATCGACTTGATACTGTTGTATGTAGTTCTCTTATTGCCGCTTTCCTACTTGGTTCCTATTACTTTCGACTGAGATTGTCGCTAGGATGTAGCAACCAAGGTCACCGTACAGATTGCATGTCTGATGGTTTTCTGAACTGAACTAAACTCGGAATTCATGCAGAAGGGCATTTATATGCACGTTTCGTCTTCGTACATGACAGCATAAATGCAGAACTGTATAGTTGTATATCTACAATAACTAGCAAGTAGTTGCTAGGCTCTAGGACAATAACCCTTGTGGTGTTTTAATGCGGTGAGTAATAATGCTCGAAATTCAGACGAAACCCTATTTTTATCACCACCGGTCGGACACAACCGTAACGGAATATCAGCCTGTGAGCGAAAACGAAACAAGATTCATTCACACTGAAGTAACCTATACCTTAATAAAGACACAACATTCATACAAAATAATATTCGTTGGATTTGTCCTCATTCTTCCGGACTTATCACAGTTTCTTCGTCATAAATTTCACCAAGTTGGTTATGACATGTTTTCCCTCCCTTGCTCTACCACATGTTCCATTTTTGACACCACTGGCCAATGCGCAGGTAGGCCACTAATTGCTTTCCTATATATGACAATTCCTCGTCTATCTACACCTGCGATTCGATACCAGAACAAAGATAGGCCACCTTTGTTGACCTCAGCTATGATTATTTACCAACTCAAGTGGACTTGTGGTGCTACTCATGTGGGTCGAACGGTAAGGCAGCTATCTAAACGCACCGAAGAACACCATTCACGATCGCTTAGACACGGAGGGAACGGATCTGTATCAAGTTCCATTATCGCACACACTTAGTTGAAACCTGTCACTTGATAGACATCCACTCGGCCTTTACAATAGTCTATCGCGTTCCACCACATGCATCAAGAGCAATCTGGCTTCGAATCCTAGCAACTACCGAAGCAACGAGCACCCGTCTTTTGAGGCCAGAACTATGCGCACAACGAAAACTGGTTCAACAATCGACTTTGTGATACATGAGCGTGGTTGGGACTTATGCTAATTATCGCCTGTTACGCAACCCAGTCATTTGTGCAAGCGTTACATTACCAAAGTTGACTCATCCGTTTGGTCGTCCCCCCTATTCCAGAAATTGAACGACATACTAAGAACTCTTCCCATTAGCTTTCTACAATTTTTGTTGGAATATAATTGTGATTGTAATGGCTTGAGAATAAGATCACTGAAAACATCGCCTTCATTTTGCCTTCTGATTACGTTAATGGGCTTGTTTCGCGATTCACCGGATAACTGGAAGTCCTATTCACGTGAAAAAGCGAGCCAAGATCCGATACGGAAAATTCAAACTTGTAGGTTTTTGCAACTCTACTTTGGTCTCCTTTACGGAGTTGCTGAGAGAATTCAGTTTCAGTGGATCTTTGTGTCGCTATCGCGATAACAATGTAGGCGACTAACGAAGCGCGCTGAAATGACCCTCACACCAACGCTCATATTGATTCGAACTAGAATTTCCATTCTTTCTTCAGCTGGTAGAGCACTCGCGGTACTAAAGTGAGGGTGATGACCATGCGTGGGTTCGAATCCCGACGGGGTCAAAGACTTTTCACATCTGGATCACCTCCAAACATTGTCAAAATCTGCCAAACATCAATGCATTCTTTTGTATGTTTGACAGTCATTGTTAAGAAGCATTTTTAAACTATATGAAATATGGAATCTTTCACTTACGGAAGAGTTTCCCTTAACACCATCTTACAGCCACAATTACCCAAAATATTGCGACTCAAAAACCTACTTCCACTGAACCCTTTGAATGGGAAACATTTCTAAGTATAACTCAGGATGATAACTTAGATATTAGTTAACAATGTAATAATCTTTTCATACCTTGGTAATTTTTTGGTTTACGTTGCTCAAAACATTTTATCTTGGCAAACAAAGTCAGATTCAGCTATCCGTAGCGCCGTATACAATCAACTTAAATGAAAGCAAACTTTCACTGAATTCGTGTCATCCGTCGATGCTGCGATGTACCTTAATTTGGTCACGAAACTCGAACTAAACACTGGGAAAATTTTGCAATACATCACAATTGATTATACATGTACTATTTGTACTTCTCTTTCTTCTGTTTTTATACTCCTGTTTTTTATTATTATTTCCGACTAAGGTTGCCGCTCAGAGGCACTAACCGGGGCCACCGCATCCAGTGCATGTTTAATGGTTTTCTGAACTAAATTGCATAATGCGGAACAGGCTCCAACCTTTTACGTCATGAATTGTGGAATTTCCGAATTCCTTGAGTACTATATCAGTCAACATTTTTTATATATCAATTTGATCATTTTTCATTATGAATACACCATAGCTCATTTCAAAGCAAGTTTCGTTCCGCGATTATCTTTCAACTGATCTTTTTCGAGCAATCGTTGTGAAAACGTGGATAAATTAAGGGTGTAGATCATATCGAACGACAGTTTTGTTGTAGAACCAACGAGGCGTGCACATCTGCTCAGACGAATCACGTGTTTAGTGAATGGAATTATTAAAAACCAAATACACCCATGGTTTGAGAACCATTCTCACGATTTCTATCCTCGGAAGACCAGACACCAAGATGGATACTGATGAGTTGAGGGCTCGAACGGAATCAAACACATCGCTAACTGTGTGCAATGGTAACAAGATTTAACGTCACTAGTTCCACAATAATGAACTATCTGAAACAAATCAACATAGCAAAGAAGCTAGATGGATGGGTACTGCATGAGTCAAGAGTATCAGAGAAGGAATAATTTCGAAGCATATACACCTTTGCTGTCATGACAGTCATATTTAAGCCAGATTATTACATGTGCTCAAAGTTGAATTTTTCTCGACCTTCACAAGCGGTTGACATGGATCCCAGCCACAAAAGTTCCAACCCCCCCCCCCTAGATTTTCATCACTTGGGCATTTATAATTGCTCCAACAACCCCATCTCCTACGGGACACTAAATTGGAATATCAAATTTCAGCCGAAAGTGTTGTATTGGAACAAAAACACCGGGAGAAAAAGTAAAATTAACCGCAGCACACGTTTCTGACCCTTTAACCTAGTTAAATATCCTCAAAGCCGCTTGCAACGGCCGTTCTGCTTGAGAACTTCAATACACCTTTTCACTATGATTTTCGCAAGAGACTAGGGCACTAAGACCTTGGATAAAGCGACGTTGAGTTGAAAATAAGACCATTCTAATAATTCAGAGAATGTATTGTTAGCACGAGGAGCCTGAATCGTATGTTTTTGGAAAATCCACTTGCATTCTTCACATCGAAAAGTCGGACGCCGCGAGCCGGAATCGAACCGGCGACCCTCCGCATACCGGGGCCAGCCCAATGATTAAGACCAGGATAGATACTGTGTATCATTGGAATAGTGGTTCGCGCACTATCGATTATTCACTAGCGTTATTCACACCGGACTGTCCGGACCGCGATAGCTCAGCTGGTAGAGCATCTGCCCGGTATGCGGAGGGTCGCCGGTTCGATTCCGGCTCGCGGCGTCCGACTTTTCGACTAGAAGAATGCAAGTGGATTTTCCAAAAACATCCCAATAATTGTTGTCTGCCCCCATCGCACTAGCCCGGGTACGGTGTTGACTGCGTGCCGATTTTAGCCAACAGAGAAATCAGATGATTGGGGCCCCAGTCAGAATGATGTTGAAGAATTCCGAGCTTATTGCCATTTCGCCTATCATATTCCACCAGAAAGACTAACCGAGCTTAAGAAACGGAGGAAATTGGAATTACAACGAGAATAATCCAATTTACATGAAGTTTCTAGGAAGTGTAACATATCAAGGAATAGCACACGACAAAACCTGAAAAGTCGTAAAACTTTATCAAGAAAACGTGCGGGGCACCGTAAAACCCTTTCACACTTAGACAAACGCAGATAAATTCGTCTAGACTCCAACACAAGATGCACTGCATGAGAAATGAAAGCTGCACCAAAGGAACGTCTCAATTGAAAAATCACCAGAAACCCCATATTTGCACCGTTCACATTCACGTGATCAAAAGTAGGTCACTGGTCCGCGGGATCAAGGCCATGGCTTGGCGAGCAAGCAGTCCAATCTCAGCACAATGAAGAACTTTCGGGGAGTTCCGACTTGCCGGCTATACAGTGATGCTAAGGTGTATGCGTCCACAACTGGACTCCCGGCCGTAGCGCAACGAGAATGGAGGAATATCAGTGAAACGTTTGTTAGGGGTATATTGGTTGGGTAAAGACAAATTACTGAAGATGTCAGTGGTGCGTGGCTGGTGACCCAGCGTCCATATTATGCACCAGAATACTACAAGACCTGGTCAACTAATTACAGCAACTGGCCCCAGTAAACATACGGATGCAATAAGCTTGGAAGCTAGGAACTAAATAGTCGCGATTGATCAAAAGAGATAAACCGATTTTCTTGTTAGAGCACAATTCAGGTAAACTTGGAAACTCGCTGTCACTCAACGTAGCCACCAGACCTCGCACCAACCGACTACTACGTCTACCAGTCGCGGGCAAACAAAATAAAACCTCAAAAGCTTGCGGGTAGGCACTCTCTTTTGGCAAATTCATCGCTTCTCATCATGCGGACTTCTCCGCAAATACAGCTTACCTTCAAGGTGGGAAAACTTCCAATGGTTTGGTTGATTACTCCGATTAAGCGCGCTTCCTCTTAATACAACTTCAGTGACTACTATGTATACATATGTGTGCAAAACGGGATATGGCGTTTCGTAAGTACGGAACAAAAAACAGACACGAACATTCTGTTGTCCTACATTGTGCATATCGATTAGGAATGGCACCAATTTCTTTAAATTTGACCGAAAAGTGCGTGCCTAGGTAGTTACGTCTAAAAGCGTGTTAGATAAAAATCAGAATGTCGAAGACTAACACAAATGTTTTTTCATCAGGCATAGTACCTACCTACTACATCCAACTTGGAGGAGACGATGTGCCGTATTATTTGCACAAGTTTATCTCCATCTTCCAATCAAGAAGCAATTCATAGGAACATGTACATAAAAATCTGTCGAACTAACAAGTCTGTCAACGGGAACGAATGATTGAGGCTAGTTTGACAAACACACTGAGTAGGGTACAAATCTGCTTTGATATGAAACCATTATGAAACCCTTACTTCTTTAGAATCGTATTAAAGAAGTTCACTAAAAACCACAGTGAACTGAACTGTAACCGAGTGGATAAATACTAAATCAGACCTACCAGCACGTGGGTCAGTGATCCTCGTACCCATGAACACAGCACAAACTTGTGGAAACGACTCGTTCAGACGGAGCAGAGACGATTTTATCGGGCCTTCCAAAACGATTAGACCTGAAGAGTGTTCCGAAGCGTTTGGAAAGGTCGTTTGCGCGTTTAATTTTGTGTGATTCTGTTGATTGTCTAGTTGAATCGAATGGAAGGTGGCCGGAGTCATGATCCGGTAGAGCTGCAGCGTTTTCCGTATGAAACGTTCCAGTTCCGGAAACACTGAGCGCGAACGAATGTAAAGTAATCGTGGCAGTGATACCACGGTTTGTTGATCCCGATTCGATAATCCCTGATCCGTCTGATCTGAGTTCGTCAGACCACTGCGCTTCTGAAGAACCGCATGGACTAAATGAAGAAGTGCAGTGCAGTCTTTGCCTCCATTGAAGCCTATGACAATCTGATCCAGTCTGTAACCATGTGTATTTTCGTAGAAGTAGGGAAAAATATATAACCCAAATCAAATGCAGCTAACAGATACGGAGACGCAGTTTGAAATCAAGTTCAGATACGTCAATGATAACATTAGCGTCATATTTATTAATGCGCATCCATCGGAAGCGGGAGACGAAAGAAGTTTAAATTTTGGCAAACGGTGAATGCGTTCACGTATGCAGTGGATATTAGTTACCGACCCCGCCTGTTCTCTATCGGGCTAAATGTAATGTCATTATTTATCTTTACAATCTTATCCTGAACTCGCATCTGCGAACGCCAGCAGTCATTTTATGCTCCTACTCCCACCACCATTATTTCCGTTTATATTTTGCTGAGTGATGAGATTTTTCTAACCACTAATTCTTCCTCAGAATTAGGTTGGCGAACACAGACAGAGATCTCTTCATTCCTGGGATAGTCAAAAACCAAGAAATAAGCATTTTTCCGTCTTCCACAAAAACCTTCAAGTCTTTACGAGAATGTGATTAGAAAGTCTTAGCTCTTACGTTACCGTTTGTTCATGCATTCCTGCTTACATTCTCTGTAGTATACGCAGTTTATACCATCTTCACTGTAACATCACTATGTAATAAAAACAAATCCCAAAACAAAGAAATGAGTGGTATCACAAAAGGTTTAGACAACTTCCCTCTAGAGGAGAACCAAAGTGATGGAGTAGAATATCCGAGATAAAGCTCAAAGTGAAAGCTGCAGCCCGAGCACGACTCACGAGTTAATGTGAATCAGTATGCCAGGTTGCGATGAGGATATAATGAACATAGCAGTGTATAGTAATCACGCTAAAGTAACTTGAGGCGAGGATTCTGAGTTCTTGTTGTTGTCTTGGTCAACTGTCAGAAACCAGAGTTTTGGCACGCTGATATGAGCAGCCCTTCATAAATCACCACTTCTAAAATCAACAGTAAAACCCACCTAAGCGACTTACTGGAAGAACGCAACTTTCCACCGAAAACGGCTGCGCCTAACAGATGTCTACAACCATTTGTATCCAAATACTGTCAGCCCATCGAGAAAAAAGTTATCCACACTACCGTGCAAAACTAAAAGCATTACCGCATTTGTTTAGAGTTGGGAATATCAACAACCACAATTCCTCGAAGTACCATCGAATGAAGCGGCGGCGATCTCAAGTAGTCATTCAGAACTTGGTAAACACTTTGTAACAGAATGAGCGATGTTTTATTCTTATCAAACTAGTCACCGCTTTCCGTGTTCATACAATAGTCCACTGGTGCTTGTACAGGGCACAAAGAGCAGCTAATGGGTGTCGGACGATGCGTGACCAACCGTTGATGAAGTGGTAAACCGCAAGTGATGAGATTTGAACCTTTTTCGTACACTTCCTAACCGTATGGTAAGGAAGTTCTCGTCCACCGCCGAAACCGAGTTATACAATCTTTGATATGTGCGGCAGAAGCTACGGTAAGTAATCAAACCAAGTGGTACGCCTCTCACGAACAGCAAGCACGCCTAGACACTCAGGTTATTCAAATAGTCCATCGTCTTTGTGTGAGTTCCCGAAGAACGTAAAGAGTGATTAGATCGAGAGCAGTGGTTTTGTTATACTACGCACTATAACCTAAACGAAAACAACCGTTCCCAGTAGCTTAGTTTTTACGTTACATCTTTTTATCAACGAATTTTCCTCAGCGTTTGTTATCACTGGACTGATAAATGAAGGTGTTCCGCCACATGATTAGGTTGGCAGTCGCTCTGATCGATGTACAGTGATTAGGAATATAACATGGAGCAGAACTGATTGCAATGAACCAATGAAAATTCTTCAGAAGGTTCAATAATAATGTAGACGATTGTATCAGCCGTTATTGTATGATGTTCTGCTTCACTTTTATTCAGCTAGCTCCTGCGAGAGGACGAGCCGGCTTCATGCATGTCTCTAATGGCACTTGTCCATGAACAACAATCGGATGCGAGACCTGAGCACAGGGAAATCTAGTTATACTTTCAGTTGCGAACGCCAAAGAAAGACTGGAGTCCTAATCACTCAACGTCCGATTTGACAGTACTGAACCATGTTTTCAGCTGTCCTCCAAGACAACAGCGCCATTCTCGATATGGAACAGAAAGGAGGTACTGTTTCGAGATCTCCATGTCTGGACGTCGTAGGATCTGTCCAAACCACTGCAATCGTTGGTGTTGGAGGAACACTGACAGCTTTTCGATGTCGAAATACCGTTTTCTCATTGTCTCATTTGAAAGCATGCCGTGCCAAGCCACTTTCAAGATCCGTCGCAGACGCGATTGGTCAAACACCTCCAGCTTTCAGACGTCCTCAACGTGCATTGGCCAAGTTTTGCAAACGTAGGTCAGTATTGGACGGATAGCGACCCATAAGACGCGGACTTCGGTCCGGAGACTGATTTCGTTGCTCGTCCAGGGCATTACGAAGCTAGAGAAACGCAATCCTGGCACTGTCAATGCGCGACCTGACTCCGTCTTTTGCTTGACCGTTTGGGAGTCGTAGAGCCCAGATTTCTGAATACCGGGACGTGGTCAATTTTTTTGACTCTTATGTATATTGGTAGAATGGACCGTGTGGCGCATGTGGAAAGATACTGGTCTTCGACGTATTGATCCCTAGTCCCGTTGATTTTACAAAGGATTCTGTAAGGAGGTCGGACAGTCTCCTAGGATGACGGTGTCCCAACTCCATGGTCGTCCTAAATTAACTTTTTCACTAAGAATATGAATGTTCCTATCAGAACTCATTCATTCTTTGAATTATCAAATATTATGCATCCGGTTCGTCAGCACTGAAAGAAAGCAAACACTACGAGATGTTCACTGTTCTCAATCAGATTGTTTTCCAGATGCCACTGAGAACAGTAACTGAAGGCTAACATCTCGCACTATACCACCAACTCCTATCGAACGATCGGGAGGAAAAATTCTTATTTAATAACGCGGCCCCGGTTACCATATTTAAAGACAGGTAGTTTTCTAATATAATTCCGAGTTTGGATAGAAGCGAAGTACATCACCATCGAGGCACAACGACCACGTGACAGATCATACTTAGAAATATGCTAATGTAAATACTCCGGAAAGCCGGCAGTAGGTGCACGCGCCTGATTAGCCGCCAAACTGATGTGCGACAAAAATAACATTCAAAAACGTGATCTATCGGACAGGAACATAAACACCAATGGCAAGCGTTCTTCAAGCGATTTAGCTTGAATGTAGCAAAACAGTTGGAAATGTGATAAGAATGAAGCGATCAACAGAACGACACGATGTTGTATTCCGAAAAGACATTAGAAATATTGGTTGTATGTTGAAGAAGTTTATCGTTCATTCAATTTTTTTCTGCTCATTACAACCATTAATCTTACATTAGAGGACGATGATTCAACTTGCTGTATTGCATCAAAATACCATGGAACAAACGTGACTGACAAGAAAGAGTATATATATATATATATATATATATATATATATATATATATATATATATATATATATATATATATATATATATCACGTCTGACTTATTAAGGTTTTATGTCGGACCCCGATTTTACTCACGGAGACAGAATTGTCAGTTCCTTCATTGTGGCAATGGCGTATAGTCAGTTCAATGGAATGAGAATTGCTAAGATGATTTACGAAGCAGTTTGTAAAAATATCACATACTACAGAACGAGAGACAAAACTGAGCTCAAAGCTTGACGTACAGTGCGGTCAACTGACAGGAACGCACTCACGTGTACTGATCCAGGGCGTTTTCGATCGTCTGAATTGCCTCTAAAACACGTCGACCAAGATCTGTGGGCTTGGTAGCCAATTCGTATACGCATTCGGCGGATCGTCGGACTGGATTGGGTTCATAATCAATGATATCTATGTAAACATTAAAATAACCAAAACCCAACATCATGTTCTGGAAATCAGAACTAATATGATAGAGAAATATTGGGATAATTAGTTTGCCAATAAATTTACTTAATGAGAAGCACGACTGAGGAAATAAAAGCAGGTAAAGATGAAAAATAAAGTGAAAATTACAAGCGTTTCCGGATGAAAAGATATAAGAACAATTATTTAATTTTCGATATGTACAGAAATTCCAAAACCCAACCCATCCGGTGCAAAGCCGCTGGACCGGATGGGTTGTCTCCATTTTTTTTCAAGGATGAAGGCGAAGATTTATTTTCGGATTTGGGATAGTGAGCAGATTCTTAGGGAATGGTGTGAATCGGTGATTGTGTCGATTAACAAGAAAGGTGACAGATCCATTTGTGAAAACCCCAGAGTAATTAGCTTGGTAAGTGTCGCATCCAAACTGCTCTCCAGGCTTATTCTCCACCGACTACCCAGCACCCGCAAAGTGTAGCCAGTTTCAGACGACCACACAATTACTCTTCGTCAAATTTTAGAGCACAGACATATCTGCCGTAAGCCTACCATCTCTACCATCCCTGATTTGAAAGCGGCATTCAATTTATTCAGCCGCACAGTTCTCTAGCGCTGCCTCTAATTGAAGGGTGTGCCAGAGAAATTTATCTCTCTTCTCCAATGCTTGTATGCGAACAGCCGAAGCCGAGTTCATACTTACGGCGAACTTTCGCCTGAGTTCGCCGCGGAAAATGATGTTTGACAGGGTTCCCTGTGCCACCCTTCATCTTCAATTTTTTAGTTGAATTGGTTCTTCAGATAACCCTATCTTCGTATGAGAATAGCGGCGTCCATCTTTGTTCAGGCAGTTTACACGTGACTATAAAAACGCGGACGATATTGTTCTTCTAAGTGAAGATCCAGGTAAGTTGCAACCTCCTCTTGATAGTCTGAACAACAGCGTAGCGATGTCTGGGATGAGTTTTGTACCTTCAAAGTGTAAAACGCTGTTGCAGGACTCGGTTGGCTCAACACCAAACTTCTTCTTCGCAGCGGAAGCTCTTGCTGAAGTAGACAAGTTTTGTTACATGGGCAGTTACACTTCATCAGGTGGACAGATATCAGATGAAGTATTATCACATATACAGAAGGCGCGTTTGGCTTTTGCCAACCTCAGTCATTTGTGGCGTCGGTGTGAAATCCCGTTGTCTGTCAAGGGTCGAGTGTACAGTGCGGCGGTTGGGTCCGTTTTTCTATACGACTCAGAAACATGGCCAATAAGAGTAGAAGATAGGCAAAGACTGTCGGTGTTCGAGCATCGATGTCTCCGTATTACTGCCCCAATATGGTGAGAGTGCCGTATCAGTAATGCTAAGGTTAGGCGTAGGGTGTTGGAAACCAGTGGTCAGACGCTGGAACAAGCAGTGAATTTAAGCGGGTTAGGGTGGTTGGGACATGTGTTATGCACGTCCATCGATAGACTTCCTCAGCGTACGCTGTTCTCTGAGGCAGGCAGTGGTTGGAAGGTAGATCGAGGTGGTCAGTCCGTGACATGGTAAAAAGGTATGAAAGCCTTGACTAGTGGACTTGGTCGAGTAGGACTTGGGGGGGGGGGGGGTTGGGGTCCACGTGATCCGCCTACCAAATGGCTGGAAACATAAAGCGATATGGTTGGGTGTCGCGGTCAGTGACGCAGTTTCATTTGAACGCTTTTCTTGTCTTCGTGACTTCCACTTAGTGCTTTGGTTTTTGGATCTTCTTCACTTGATGGTTTTATGCTTTCCGCCCTACACTGGACGACTCTGGAGGTAGCAACCGAAACCAGAGCACAGAAGTGCAAGGTCAGTGGTTGTAAAAACTGAAACTGAACTGAATTTTGCATCCTGATTAAAAACTTTCCAGTAAGCACAGCATACGTTCTCCGTCCGGGAATTGATGATCAGCCAGATCTAGCCTCCCAAAATACCTCCGTATTCTGGTTTTGGCTGCCACTTCGCGGTATCATCCAAGTCGGAAAGGATACAACGCAAAACAAACAGAGCAAATAAATGACGAAGACACCGGTGGGAACTCATGCAAACAGAGAAAATCCTGCGCAAGTACGCTTCTGTGCATAGTACTTGATCGCCACCAGGAATTCTGTCATGTTCTACACAGGCAATTCTAATGACCAAAGTTCCCAAATCCCTCTGTCACGTCGTGGACTGATCCCTTAGACCATCATCCTCCATCAGGTACCAGCCTCGGGGAACAAAAGACGCAGATGCCGTAGACGGCGGGGTGCAGCCAGAGCCAAACGTGCCCTCAATATGTGCGTGTATGTCTCATTCGACATCCGATCGCCCGGTGAGATGTAACTTGTAAAGAGACAAAACGTATCTACTTCAGTTAATGATTGCCCGGACTAATCCAAAATAGCCGCTGTCTTTTACCCTTCAAAAGTAGCAAAATCCATCCTCCAAACAGTGCCACTCTATTATTTACACCATCTACAAAATTTAGAAGTTTGGTTGGATCTTAACTAAGAAACGTCATATATTTAACGTTGGGCAGATTTTCGCCTGGACAAAGACCAACGACAGTATTTTCACAATAGGACTGAATGATTTCCATGTGAAGGATAAAAGAGTAGTAAAAGACGGCTTTGACAAACATCAATGGATAATATAAAAAACTATCGGTATTGATAAAAATCGGCGGAAACAACAAATTCCGAAAAACTGCGGCTGATGAGTTGCACAACCAACCAAGAAATTCAAATCGGCACTAATTCGGTCTTACTAAGGAAATAATTCTTTACTTCCCTAAAGTATTCTAGGTGAACTTTGGTCATACTTTGTGAATAAATAAACTGGCACCAAAATGGGATATGTGCATCTATCTTCAACTTCCACGAATGACGAAAAACAGCACCGACGAATGGAAGATAAGCGAAGACTGATCGTGGTTCAACATCGAATTATTCGCAGCATCGCTGGAATACGGTGGGAGGGATCATTGCATCAGTTGTGCTGAGGCTGGACGTCGGACGGCACGATTCAGAGAAAAAACTCTGAAGCAATCGCTCAATCTAAACAGATCGAGGTAATTGGGACGTGTTATGCATACCTACGGATAGACGACTCCATCGATGCACAGTATTCTCCGAGGCAGGTAGTGGTTGAAAGATGGGCCGAGGTGGTCAGCCCATGACATGGAAAAAAGTACGAGGGACTGAAACTGGTGGACTTGGATGAGTAGGAAAAGTTAGGCTTTCGATTTAGAGTCTACGAAATCCGCCCACTGGATGGTTGTGTAGCTGCACTCGAAATATTGTGTCATCTACATGATTTCCAGCTATGACTTTCTTGTGCTGCTTTTCGTTTCACTCTCGACTCGATGAGACTGTGAGGCAGAAACCAAAGCCTGAGAACAACAGTGAGAGGCTTTTGATTGGAAGAACTGAACCATCGAGATGCTGGTTAAAAGTGATTGCAGACTGCATATAAAATCGTACGCTATGTAGACATGAGGTTGCTTCCCAACCACAAGAGAAGCACCGTTTCATAAACATCCCTTGAGTAGCTTTCGAGCAGTGGCTACATTGGTTGCCAATCATCAAAGCCTTCGATCATGATTTCCGAGTTGACAAGTTGCATATATATAGATGGCATAATGGTAGTGATCTTTCCCCCCCCCCCCCTTGTTATTACAGTCAGATGCATATACGTGTATCTAACGATTTTGGAAGCTGCACACCAATTCACCTGAACCGTTCACCAGTGGGACTGGTCAGGACGGGTCTGTAAACAAGTAAGCCCTAGTTATACTTGCTGCGTCACAGTATCGACATAGTAGCCTACTGAGATTTTAATAAGTAGGTCCTCGGACAGACCAATGTGAAAGTATTCCGCTTGGAACAACTTGGAATGCATGTCTCACGCCAGTAGACCACAACAACTCAGCTGTTTTGCTAATAGCCTAAACTGATAACATCCTATCCCACCCATTTGTATCCTTTCATTCAGAGATGCAGATCTAATTTCGCTAACAATTCTGGGGCGGAGCGAATTGAACGAAATATTGGACTGTTGTTAAGTGATTTTTCATTACTTTAGTGACTTGGTCCATCGTTTACAGCTTTAATAGGTCGGTTGGACAAGAAAGCTTACACCAAAAGGGTAGAGATTAGGGTAGCCGCTAAAGAATCAGAACTACGGTTGAATGAATGAGGTCACCGGAATCAGAGCAGTTCATTCCATTGCGATGTGACTCATTGTGACTACTGTTAAGACACGAGACCCGTGATTGACCTATGACCTCACTCAAGGTCTTCAGAGGTTTATCAATGACGCATTGCGTTAGGCACCGACACGTGTTCATATCGAGCATATAACCAAATTTTACGTGCCGACATGTTCCAAATCAACATGTTGGAAACGGCGAAAGCACAAAATAATCACAAAAGAAGGCATCATTGTTTCGATTTCGAATTCAGTGAATTAGTGCAAGAAAGACGGCACAAATGAAATGCAAATTACAGATGACCGAAAATTAGGCCAATGTCTGTTCTAATTTTACTGTAACGATGCATCAAAACCGTGCACAATTATGAACCTATCAAAGGTGGAGTTACCAAATTTACGAAATAGTGAGACACCGCAGTTGCCAGAATTTTGGTTCTGCAGTAAGGTAATTTACCCTCTTGAATAATTGTTTTCGATTGCGGAATAAGCCCATCATGGTAATCAGAACACGAGCCATTACAAGCACATTTATATGAAAATGAATTAATAAGAGTTGGAAAAAGTCTCACTGAGTCGGTACGGAGAAATAACGGTGAGGGGGTGGGTGGGAAAGAAACCCGTGTGAATGACCAGATTATGTAACCAGTGGTAATTAGCTTACGTCACCGCTACACCCGGCTGTGTAACACAGCTGACTGTCGGCCATGGGAGTTGGAGTGCTTGGACTAATTTTCGCTGCGCGAGAAGCTCAGGCTTCGAGAGGCGGATGATAATTCCTTCGGCAGTTGCCAGTATCCGGAGCCTAATTGCTCTTGACACGTGTTGGCTTGAAAATTAAATTGTTTTCGATTTTTCAAAACCCTGGTATACCGATTGCGCGTAAAAGTTGAACTATAGCGGTGAAATTAATTGTTGCATGTACGCAATTGAACAAAGTTTTGATTGAAACTAATCTCATGGTATTTCACCGGGAGGTCAGTGCTGCACTAGTCGGCGATAATCCGTTCCACGGTCAAAAGTCATGGTCATCATTGTGGTCAAAAATCACGAGCATGCTGATTACAAATTCATGATTGCGTTTTCATCGCTTGTAATCACTCTTTCTCTCTGTCATACACGGATATCCATTGAAGTTACGTAAATGGTGCTGATGGCGCATTCGTGCACTCGTAGTGTAGAGAGATGAGCATTTCAAAATGATCCATTCGTGAAAATGAACAGGCTTTTCTTTTGATGGTGTGCTATGACCGTTTGTGAGTGAAAAGTAAAAACCCAATCAACTGCGCAAGTTTGACTCGGATTTATGAACGAAATAATTTCCGTAGGACGGTCTATCATACAGTGTCAATACTGAACTAACCGTTGAAAACCACGGGAACACTGTGGACGTTTTATCATTGTTCTTAAGCCCTGCTACTGCATCACAAATCATCTGAAGGACAGTTTGAGTGGCTTACTGCTTCAACTAAACAAGTAATTCAAAAATTACGCAAATTTCGTCGGGGGAACTAAACTAGCCACACAGACAAGAGACGTCTGCTAATATTTTGCAAGATCCCCTAAGTCTTTCACGCAAATAGATAAACATAAAAAGGACGACCGGTAGTTTATGGGGAACAGGGATCAGGCACATCTGCAAATTGCAAGCAAGGATGCTGAATTTTAATAAAGCAATTAGCCATTTTCACTGCATTTAATTCCCTGGTGTTCCTGGCTATTTATTACATAGTGGCACGATGAAATCTAGTCTATCAAACTGCGGTGTGTCCAGATAAATCTGGTGAAAACTGACAGATCAGGATCGCGCTGGCCATTGTCCGCGGAATGGAGAAATTGTAGCGAGCACAACAAAGCGTAACAGATGGAAGGCCAACGGGACAACTCGGGTATTATTAGCATCGATCAGAGAGACGACACATGTGCCCATGTTAGCGACGTTAGAAATAGAACCCTCATAAGCAAGACCATCGGTCCAAAAGTGCGAAGTGCCGGAATGTACTGTTGCGACACGTGAATACCCATAGACAAAACCGAGGAATGTGAAGACAGAAATCCGGTCCACCTAAACAAAACAAGGTCAACGAAGGTCAGGAAACACAAATACAGAAGCAATAGGAGGTAACGAGCTTACGGATCCACCAAACCTGTCTTTCAACTGTGCGCACAGCAGCAAGGAACAAAGTACAATCCAAGTGGCATAGTTCCGAACGAAAAAAGAAAATTAGGCGGAAAAAACATTTTTCAGTTAATCTCACCTGAACCAAGATGGGCAAGAGCTTCTTTGTGAGCTTCTTCTAGAACCCCCTCATTTTGTGAATCCAGAGTGACCAATACACGATAGTAGCTATTCGAAGAAGAGGAAAAAATGAGTGAACACAAGATTAACTTCTGACTGGTCTAAAGTTGAATCGACCACGCAACTCGCCATTCCGCATCTCTGTATTATAGCTTTTCCAATTTTATTTATTAAGGGAGAGGTTCTTTGCCTACTGTGCAAAACTAATTAGCGTTCAACCATCACTGACTTCGATAACAAACAGAGCTTTCAAGAAGCTCTGTCGGTTACTTTTAATTTTCAAAGCATACTACATTACAGTATCGTAAAAATACGGAACCAGATAAACAATAAACGAACAAGGGTTTTTTAATTACAAATTGGTAGCATTACACTTCATTAGGCGTGTAACTGGCAGTAGGTGATGACCAGAGTCGAGCATGAATCACCAAACAGTGTGGACAAAATGTTCTCCTCGGTTTTTATGAAAGGAAACTAATCGGTTTACCACATGAATAGAAACAACGTATAAGTATTAAGTCAAAAGGTAAGTCTGATTCAGGTTTTGTGAACTGCCCATTAGGATGAAAACCCACATTAACACTATACATGCGAATACAATGTCTATTCACCAATAAACTATTAAGGGGGTGTTTTGCCATGTGATTTCAACCATGTAAACTGCATACCATTCGACTGCCCAAATCTAAATGAAAAAATTCCAGACTAACTGGCCTGAGTCGAAGATGAATACTCCGAATGTAAACCAGTCAAAGTTCCACACAAAAACCGAACACACATTAAAAAGAATGTTTGCGGGTTGATCAGAAGGATCTGTCCTGCTTTAGTGAATGGAAAGCGAGCATAGAGGAATACTGGTATCTGGATTAGAACGAACATGAAGTATATAATTGTGTGTGAACATGTGTGTCAGATTGTATGTCAATGTGCATGAATATTAAACAGTAAATAGGATTATATGCGAGAAATAAATGGCAGCCAACACGGCTGATCCATTATAACGTGTTAGCAACGATGAAAGTGATAAAGTACTACATTTTTGTCTTGTGATGCAGGTAGCAAATGCGCAGATGTGGAAGCAATACAAAAGCAGAAGACACATGGTAAGAAGGAATCAGAGGAATAAACGGGGATAGACGATTTTTATTTGCGGAAAAAGTGATTGACATAGGAGTGGATATGAATTAAAGAGGGACCGAAAAACGAGACCAAGGAAAAATACGTGCATACAACAGATGTAACTTATTGAAAAGAACCGAGCTTAGCTTCAAGATTATCCAGCAATCAGAACGAAAAGTGCCGATCAGAATCGAATAACTGAAAATTTCTTCATTCAATCAACCGACAAAGATATGCGCTAAAAACCCGTTGACGTGAGAGAGAGAAAAACGCTTTCATTTACCTATTGTGAAACGCCGGGTAAGATCCAATACTGACATCTGGGCTATATTTGTCAGCCAAGGCGGAAAGAAAACCAGCGATCTCTGTCTCATTGCGGGTCACGTAGACTGAACGTGTGTAGAATTTCACTCGTGTATCTCGCAAATGTTCCTGCATGTTATCGATTGAAAATGTGCAATGGTTGAATGAGAAGAGTTAGAAAGTAAGTACAACAAAATGACGAAGAGAAAAAAACCAGTTTAAAAGTGCTCCGCCGCCACATCACAAACAAGTTTTCCTTAACTTGAGGCATGGAGTGGTGTAAAAAAGCAACGAGTTCTTAGGTTACTATGACAACACGAAATCAAGCTACACGTCCAATCAAAAGCAATTTGAAGAGCAAAAGGGGTGTATAATTATGACTTAAGTGGTGGGTAGTTCACAAAGAAAATCACTTCATTTGTACTGCAAGATTTAAGTACTAGGAGTCCTCGGTAGACAAAATGCACGTGATACAATACCATATTGGTACCCAATAGTTATAAAACTGACCATTTCGGCGATTTGTTTTCGGCCATGTTAACCATTTATTTTCACTTGAATGGAGGTAAACTGTTGATATTTTTAAAGGCGTGGGGTATCGATGGGCGTTTAGTTTTAGAATACGCATTGTTAGTCTGTTGTAAGGAGAATAAGTAAACTAGTGTGAATTGCATAAAACGAAAATAGAATGGTTGATAGCACACCACACGGCAAGGATGGGGGGGGGCACTACAGACAGTCCGCCGTCAGGTTCCCTGAGTACGAACGACTGGAATGTGACAGATGAGAGAATTTTGTAGAGGAACGCACCATATGGGTTTACCAAACGGGGGGAAAGTTTGCAAATGAACATTTGTTTAGAATCCCACTAACTGGGTTGCACAGAAAGGATGTCACAGGAACGGAATCACGTAATTGAAGTAAAATGCGATGATCGGACCAAGTGCAAACATGATCTAGACGAAGTTTAAGGGTAATGGAGATGTCCATTTCCGTACGGAGTGCACGATTCGATTGGGAATGAAGCCGAAGTGCTGTCCCTTTGATACGTACAACTGTAATATCAGATAAACGTGAAATGCCAAAAACATAATACAAATCCTAATATTACATAAAATCACATTTTTAATTGTATATTTCGAATTCCACTGTGGATTTTTCCCCAACTTCAGTGTGGCTTCGTAGAAGCATCGATGAGAAATGATTTTGCGGCGGATAATTTCCCAGAAATATTAGAAATATTAGTACCAAAGTTTTTCACAAGAATCCTCAAGTGGGCTTCCGATAGAATCTAAGATCCTATGGAGTGATCATAAATTCTAGGTAATTCGAGCAAACCCGACTCACAATAGATGAGCTCATAGTTTGAGTTAGCCAGGGAAAACAAAGTCAGAGGAGACAGAATGAAATAGTGATGAAGCTATATAAAATGACAATTGTGTTATCAACAACAACAGCAAAACCTGAACTGAACCTTGTGATAGTGAGCTAGAGTGTCAAGACGAATTTGGCAATTAATTCCATGCCGCCACCAAGAGCCAAAAAACTGAATTCATAGTCCCAACAGGTGCAAATCACAAACATTCGATTATAAATACATGTTTCTGTCCGATGAACTATCCATGCGACCAATAAGAAAGGAGAATCAACATCAGATCACAGCAGGTCGGGCCACTGTAACTTTGACAAACAGCCTCAGGGTAGAGTTTTCGACTGTTTCTTTAAACAAAAAATAAGTCACAACTTCTATGCGTCCTTGATTACCATTAGACCGTGAGAACAATCGACAGAGCGTCCGGCTGTTGTTGGTAAAACCACCGAATAAAACTGCGGATAGTGATTGGAATGTGAAAAAACAGCCATGAACCAGGACTATAATTCAATATGCTATAAGAGAACCACGGCCCCGTAATGATGCGGTTAGGTGTGAGAAGCACGGTTATCTCACATGGACATAAATGCTTTTGAACCTCGCAGTGGACTGTTTTTTCGCGGCTCGGTGGCGTCCTATGAGGCTCATAATTACAAGTCTCAGGGTAAAGACTGTCAGTTGGCTTCAACAATCCAGTGGGTCTCGGTGTCTATGGGACTGTTTCCTTTCAGTGTGACCACATGTAAACGAGGTTAAAATATCAATTAACAAAAACCAAGTGCACTTTTACATCGAAAAATCCAAACCGCATGCCGGAACTGAACATGCAACCTTCACTCTGAAGTGGCGGCTCTAGCAGATGATCAAAAGTGGTTACGACCTAGCGAGTGCAGTTTAAAATCAAGTGAGACGCATTGCCATTCCGCGAGCGCAATCACCTTCATGGCTTTACTCATTGTACTATTCTCATCAATTGCCCCCAACGGAAACGAACGACATGAATGAACGCAATCTAAAAGTGTACTACAAGATCTACTTACTCCTAAATTATAAAAAAATCAGACTTATAAACCTCCCATTTAATTGATATTTGCCTGTCATTACTTTAGGTTTTCTTCCTATCTCAAAATTTGCGCAAAGATTTACCGTTATCTTTTTTCGGGCTAGGAAGAATCTGTGCTCAGTAACTGGTCATTCATTAAAATATTGCGACGAAGATATACCACATCCATGCATGACGAATGTGAACAACCAAAACGCAACGCGTCACTATCACTCAATACCAACTTTAGTCCTATACAATCTCTTACCTCATTCGTCAATATATTCCGTAAATGTATCACTTAAACGGCCAGCCTTCAATTATTATCATTATCGCTTGGTTCTGGGAGGAGCTAACAAACCTGAGGTTAGATTGACGAATGTAAACGGTGCCAAATGGTGGCACTGCGCACATACGACAAGGTGATCACAGTTCAGGAAAAATTCGACCTCCCCGTGATTATGCTTAGAATAACTGTCACCCACTGCGACGAACTGTGATTGGACGGTCAACCACCAGGTGGTTCACTCCGATTGGACTACATACCAAATTGGTAAATTGACGAAACAAAAGATCACAGCTTTTACGATCCCATATTTGGATGGACAGTGTAATGGACACACGTCTGGACTGCAACAAGTAAACGTGGACTGGAATCATGGTCAATACGCTCGTTCGGATGAGCCAATCAGAGCGCAGTGTTACATCAACACTTTCACACTCGCACATCTAAGCGTAGACAAAACCAGTTAACGGGTGTGCAATCTCTGCGGCGTTTTTCGTGCTACCAAGCTCCACGTGGACAGAGACCAGGTGGTCGGTTGGAGCCTATCCGTATGGACAGGCTCTCTCAAGGATGTGTGCTGGGCGTGGGACAACCGCTGCTGGATTATCTGACTCATGTCGATGATGACGTTTATGTGAAATATCAGCTGAAAAAAGATAATGCTATCTTGGACAAGGGTGAGCACGCCCCGTTGTTTGAAGAGCTCGTGCGCCAGTATGAAGTCCAGTATGAAGCCGGTGGTGCCGGTTTGAACACAATACGGATGATCCAGTGGATTCTAAAGAAGCCTCATGCGTGCGCTTTTGTTGGTTGTGTCGGTGTGGACGATGCAGCTGATATCCTGCGGGTGGAGTGTGAAAAAGTTGGTGTACGAGTCAAATTCTTTTTGGCCGCCGACGGTATATCAACTGGGAAGTGTGCTGTACTCCTACAATACAGGTTTCGCAGTATGGTCACTCACCTTGGTGCATCGAAGGAGCTTACATTAGAACACGTGAGAAGCAACGATGTGTGGCCCATGGTCGAGCGAGCTCGATTAATGTACGTCACGGTAAGTCTTTGTCAATCACAACCTGGGATGCGTTAATGCCACCATGTTTTAGGGTTACATGCTAAATTGCTGTCAGGATGGGGTCAAAGAACTGGCGAAACATGCGCATAACAATGGCAAAATGTTTTGTTTCAATTTTGGCGCATCCTATATTCTTACTTATCTGACCAACTATGTAGATGATCTTCTACCCTATGTGGATATTTTGTTTTGCAATCGGGACGAAGCCAAGGCGTATGCAGAAAAGCACGGACTGAAAGGACAGTCGGTTGGTACTATAGCGCAACATTTGGCTTCCATACCCCAGATAGCTGGCCACCGGAATAAACGAATAATCCTGATTACCCAAGAAACCGACCCAGTGATTGTGACCACTTCCGCGGATAAGATCGTACGACGGTATCCGGTAACCACGGTTGCCAGCAACGATTTGGTGGACACAAACGGTGCCGGAGATGCATTCGCTGCTGGGTTTATAGCGGACTACATGACCAACATGTTAATAGACACTGCGGTCAACGCTGGTTTGAAAGCTGCTCGATATATTGTGCAAAAATCGGGCTTTACACTAGGACCGCGAGATCAGTACTAGAGTAAGGATATTTTCGATGAATGGACTGTATGTTTGTGTTTCTATATTTCAGATAATTTCCAATGTCTTGTTTCCTTCTTTGAAATACAACTGAGAAAAAAAGAACGACGGGATACTCGTTTCCTTTAAAGGCCGTGTTAAATAACCCAGTTGAAATGACTAGCTCACTCACTTTAATCATTCCGAACCCGGTGCGAAACAGGTTGGGTACGCCAGGCAAAGCGTATACATTATGTACTTTGACGACTGGATAGAAACTTTGGCGGCCGGTGAAGCAATCAATACCGTAAACCAGTTCACAAGATTGGGGAACTCGAGCCAGTCGAAGGCGCGGATCATTCGGTGTGGTTTCGGAGGAGGTGAAGCCGAAAAACGTTTCAATTACATGCAAAAGTTCAGGATGCATGTATGTCTCCTCATCTAGGGCTTGAGCTATACCTAGATAGAAGATTATAGACAGCTATGGTTATATGGGTTGTAATTTGGGCCAACCTTCGAATGTGACATCATCGTGAGTTGGGCCGATCCCCCCGGAGGTGATAACCACATCGAAACGATTCATAAATTCGTGAACCTCACGAGCGATCACATTCACATCATCGGGGATGGCAGTGATCTACCGGAGATGAGGAAAAACAAAACGATGTCAGAAACTGACAGAGACAAACCTTCATTAGCTTCAGACCCAGTGGTGAGGCTGCCTTGCAGACGATTCGTGAATTGTTCTCCTCGACTTTACCGTTGAGAATTTCATCGCCGATGACTGGCATAAAAACGTAAAACGAAAACAAACTTAGTTTGATAGCATAAGGATAAAGCTAGAGCAACGATAAACAAGGTAAATGAAAAAGAAAGAAACACGATGTTTCAGGCTTGATTTCGACATAGCATACAAATTCAATCCGGCAGCACTCGGATATGTCATCCCGAATTACGTCAGTATCATGAGGTTGAAGATGTGCTGCATGGAATGTGTTGTGTTTATTTGCAAAAAAACTGACGATCAGTAGCGCAGATATCGGTTGAAAATGGACCAACAATACACAGGGAACCGTGGAACTTGAATAACTTACTACGTTTAACTGCCTTAGCAACAGCAGACCATTCCCGGAGGGAAAATCTGCAGCATTTTTCTCACTCTCAAGTTTCCTTAATGAAAACTGGACATTACATAAAAAACAGACTGGCTCGCGACCACCGGTCGGTGAGGGATTCGAAAGAAATCATATATTCCAACGCCGCATGCTTTATATCCAGATTGATTTCACTGCACCTAATTCGGTGCCTATCGCGGATATTCGATGCATAATAAAAATAGCAATAAGATGAAGTGATATGCAAATAAAAAAGATAATAAGAGTGAGAAAAAAGTGGATGAACGGACGAACGAAGCCTGTTCTGCCATTTCAAATGTGGTGACGGAAGGAATCTAGAGACACCAGGTCTGAATACATCACAATTCTTTGCATTTAGATAAGCCTCAAATAAAGCATGACGAAATGCTTTCTAGGATCTGGTTGTACTTAAGAAACAAATATCCCAAGCTTATGAATCCAGTAGTACGGGCATACCCATAATCATAAAGGCTCACAGTACTATCAGGAGGACCGGAAGACAAGACGTTAAGAATTGGAGCGTAGAATCAATAAGTCAGGAGCGGCAAGAAACCGGACGACAACAGAGTGCTGCCTATTAATTACCACAGGTTACCAAGATAAACCCACTGATTATCAGGGGTGTCCTCCGAATCGACTACAAAGTACCAAACCAAAGTACTTGCGTTCATGCTTCATCCTGACATTCCGAACACTTTATTGCATATAAACCACAAAGTGCCAGAGAAGTTTACACACACCAGCTGTACTGACAAGATTTCAAGCAGTCCTAATCAGATGCGAAACGCATATCTCATTGCAACTAATTTCAAGTTCATGGGCATGTCCACCGAAAGAAGTTCGTATTTCAGCGTCTAAAAATTGCAAAAAAAGAGTTCAACTAGTAGCATCCGGGTAGGCGTGCCCTTCTGTGGTATGTTTCTGATTTGTCACTCAGTAATTAAAATAGACGAACCACTATAAGGGGACAAACAAATTAAAGTCAGCGCCTTACGTAAGTCCGACATAATCAGTTTACTTCCAAATGTCTGGAAAATCCAAAACACATTGAGAACAAAGAAAGTGGTGAGCAAGCTCGTTTTCGGTTATTTGTACTTATACCAATACATAACATGACATTATTATTGTGAGTCATACGTTATGTTATGTACTAGCATGAAAACTGTTCGCCACGTTGATTGTCCTTAGAGTATATTTTCCACAAACAATTTTCGACTACTACGTTATACTTAGTAGGCTAAAACTTGATAAGATTATTATGATTACTCGACAGAGCGTTGATTTGTATGTCTCACAATTACTTGCGAGCTGTGTGTGGGACTGATGGTACGTTGTTTCGTTGACTGACCTTTGGAATCCACCTTTCACTCACAAACCTCAGGTCATCCGATCAACCCTGAATTCAAAGCATCATACTCGAGTTTTGTTCGGAGTGATCACTTGATGGCGTTTATCCGTAACATGGAAGGAAAATAATCAGAGCCGAACCAATGAACTCGGCCACTTAGAGCGTATCGGGTTTCCATGGTGGGCTACACGACCACGAGACGGGGTGTTAGGGAGTCACGGAAACCTCTATGGAGCCAGGTCAGTAATGGTTTTTTACGTGCCAAGCAAAGTCAACCAATCAGCACACCTCTACACAGGCATGTGAGTGAACATTAAAAAACCGATCCGATGAAATTAGGAAATAAAACTCAATCAGCCGCGCCCGTTAAGGCAAAAATCATATTGGACGGGTGTGCTTGAGATTTTTCTATTTTTGCTTTGGATAGCATATGGTTCTCTCATACAGTACACAGGCTTTCGGCGCGTTGTGCTGTCGTCTTGTTCATCTACTAACGGGCTGGGAGTGATCGGAGTCGTCATCGTAGACATTTATAGCAGACAACGAGTGTGTAGACGATCAGAGAAATGAACAAGTAGAACGCTGGTGACACCACCTATTCACATCATTCCCTGGGGGTGTACACTTTCACAGAATACCCTGAGGAGTTGTATTAACCCCGATACCGAAACTTCGCTTCCGTACGCAAAAAAACGGAGATAATATATCCGGCTTAGCATCTTGTACTCTTTTGGATAACCTAGTTCTCAGATAATCTCCATTTTCGATAGAGGAGTGACATCTATCTTCATCATACCTCTTGCAGGTAATATCGGGAGGTTCACTGTGGAAATGGGCCAACTGAACTGCTCCTTAAAACGCTTCACTAAACGTTCCAGGCGACGCTCCTTACGGCGAATCATATATTCATCGGGCTCTCTGTCTGACTCACTTGGCTTCCGTGGACCGGTACTTTTGATCAAACGGTAGGATTTATTACTACTGCCAATAGCTGCAACCATTTCTACTTCCCCATATTTTGCCATCCATCACTTGTTCCAGGCGCTTCACAAACTCTTAGTCAGCTGACGCCTCGGGCTTTTAGGCACCGCATTGAATGGGGATTTCGGAGGGACGGATGTATGGGCATTAGAGAAGGGAATCAATATTGGAAGTACCCATTGTTTGAGACCTTTACCTGGAGTCTTCTGTGACATTGCTAGCAGCGTAAAAGACCTTGGTATGTTGTCAGTGTTCACCTGAATCATAGGCATGCGATTGTATCGACAATTGCGC
Organism: Fasciola hepatica; assembly: GCA_948099385.1. Lineage (NCBI taxonomy): Eukaryota > Metazoa > Platyhelminthes > Trematoda > Plagiorchiida > Fasciolidae > Fasciola > Fasciola hepatica. The sequence continues at coordinate 29,044,718 of CANUEZ040000043.1, read as the reverse complement.
AGAAACCTCTACTCGGAAAGTAGATCGTTGGTTATCGTCTAGAAACAGCTGTGGAAAACGGATAGACTTAGCGTTGGTGCGACCGCAGCCGAGGTATAAATAAAAGCGATCACGCATCAGGGCGTGATTTGAATCCACACGCGTGGACCCAAACAAACGACAATCCTCGACTGATCCATTTCAGAAACTTGAGTACAGCGCTGTGAAGTTGCAGGACGCCACGTGAATTATTATAGCTTTCTGTGCGAGAAATGTGTACTCGCCAGGAATAGTTTGTCGTCAGAACACATTTAATCATCACAGTTGATTTGATCGGCTGGAATTGTGGACGGGCCTCCCATACGTCTGTCTGCCCAACTGACGGTTGCAACCTGAACACTGAAGCCAGCAACAGCACAATGAACAGTAAATGAGAAAAACCAGTTTAATTCCTTTTTAGCTTCGGGAGAACTTGCCATTCGGAAGTGTACACGGAAACGACGAAAAAGCATGCACGCTTCAGTCTTTTGCGATTAAGATGCACACAACTGTCCAACCGAACTGCGCTTAGAGAACCGCTTCTATTATTATATGCTTGCGCAGTGCAAGCAGCAAATCCCATAGCTTCAAGGATCCATTGCATTATTAGCGACAACTATGTCATGGGTGTTAAATCATGTCCACATTTCGTCATTTGATGCACTAAGAACTTCTATTTTTATAAGAATTACCACCCTGTTTATTTCCTTTATTTTAACTGCATATTCCATTGATTATTTGATCGAAGCCTGTAAAACTGCTTTTTCTTTTGCCTTCCTCTACTGATCGACCACTGAATCACAAGCCGGCAAACAGATATTTTGGTGTTAGACGGCAATCTGCTATTATTCGGATTTTCACCGCATCTGACCTACTGGGATCTTCTGTGCTTCTCCACTCCAGGTCGCAGGGTCTCGTTACCGACTATAACTAACAGCACAGTGAGCTTTTGAAGTTATGGAGTATACTCCTTCTACTGCACTGGAATAGCTAAGAGTAGCTAAGACAGATGCTCTGGAATATCACTATGCATTGGTGTTTACACGTGATGAACCTGGGTCACTTCTCTCGTCGATGACCCAGCCTTCAATCGCCTTTGGTGATATCGAAGTGGATGAAGTTATGACAGTTCTAAGATTTCTTAAGCCACATAAATCCCCCGGACCGGATGGAATCCACCCACTGGTACTACGGGAGTCGGCTGAGGTTCTCGCGGGCCCAATCACCAAGTTGCTCAACACCTCACTAGCAACTGGAAAATGTCCGGACGATGGGAAACATGCAATCGTGGTACCGATGTTCAAGGGTGGAGACAAAGCGGCAGCTGTCAGCTATGGACCGGTAAGCCTTACATGCATCGTCTTCAAGGTAATTGTTAGGGTTACAGTCACCCACTCAATCAGACCTACGCATCAGATTGCTGACGAAAATTGATCAGTAGCCCAACACAACTCTACAACAACTGGTTGACAAATGTGAACGCTTAATCAGTCTGAAGCATGACGCAGCTATGATTCAACAGTCCGATCGCTCATCCGAAGCAGTCAACAAACTGACGACGCACGAACAAGTTCCAGCCAAGAGAAATCCAAGAAATTTCGACAAACCGAGCCCCAACAAGCCGCCTTCGTCGTGCCATCATTGTGGAGCGTGGTACTTTCATAGTTTCTGCCCATTTAAATACCACCATTGTACGCGTTGTCACGCCTCCGGTCATAAAGATGGATATTGTCAACCAAGACACTGGACCTGGAAGAAACCGGTACCTATGTTCAAACCGAAAATCATTAACGATCACTCATCTGTCCACTCACACGGACTGACTGCAACCTTCCGAATAAACGTTGGTGATCGACGGAAATTTGTGGACGTCTGCATCAACCACCATCCAGTCCAGTTAGACACAGCGTCAGACACTTCCATTATTTCAGAAAAGACTTGGAACGCTATTGGACGCCCAGACATCCAACCAACCTCAGTGACGGCAACTAGTGCTTGTGGTGGCATACTCAAGCTCTCCGATCAGTTTTACTGTTCCGTCATCCTAATAGAAAAATCAATCAACACGACATGTCACATCACTCCAGCTGACATGAAGCTTTTTGGACGTGATTGGCTTGATGAATTGTGTCTCGTCGATGTACCCATCAGTGCATTCTGTCACCGTGTGCAAACAGTCCGAATATTCATCACCTGCGGGCCCACTTATCAAACGCTTTCCCTCAGTTTTCGAGGAGAAATTCGGCTGGTGCATCCAAACTCAAGCCACACTACAAATGAAAAAAGTCAGCCGACCAGTATTCAGACCAAAACGTCCCGTAACGTATGCTGCTTTACCGCTCGTTGATCAGGAGCTTAATTGGCTCGAAGACCTGGGGATCCTAACTGTTGTGCTATTCTCTGAATGGGCTGCGCGTATTGTGATTGTGAAAAAACCCAAATGGTACTATCAGACTCTGTGCCGATTTTTCAACAGGTTTCAATGCGGCGTTAAAACCCAATTGCTATCCGACATGTGCCACGACTACTGCCAACAAAACATTGAACACACGTTCTCGCACACATTTAAGAGAGGATTGCTCAGATCGCGGGGGAGGGAACATCAGATGAAATCCTACTGGACACCTTCAAAATATCCACAACAAAGCTACCAACGGCAACCCCAGTCACAGACTTGCTACCAAGGCGATGGTCAGATCGACCAAGACAAACCTCACAGTTTCAGACGGACCCTCACGGACCAAGCTACAGATAACCACCAAAATGGAGAGGTGTTAGGATGTTAAAACGAAAAAAAAAACATTTTTAGACAAATCAGTAATCAGCTCGAACGTGTCAGGCCGGATTGAACAATCAATGGTCAATAAATTACCGGACTACTCGTGACATAACCCTTTTTTCCGATCGAGCATTCATCTGCAGTCCGACGCAAATAAGGTCAACGGATCAAAAGTCAATCCGGCAAAATATTTTTATCAACCTAATCGGCCCCACAGGGCTTGAGTTTAACTGGATGCCCGGGTTCGAGAATATTCGATTTTCGCTTTATATACAGCACAGTAATTTCTGTTAAAGGCACATTTTTGACGTGTCGGGTTTCGCCTTCTGATTTTCCGCAGCGGGCTGGAGCGATCAGAATCGCAAGCTGATATTGAGTGCGCGGGTTTCACGAGAGTCTTGACGTATTAGTAATGGAGCGACTTATAGCCAGGCGCGCCGAAGAACATCTTGATGAGCACAACCTATTCAGTCCTGCACAGCACGGATTTCGCGAATCACGCTCATGCATTTCCAACCTTCTGTGGGCCCGAGAACACTGGCGGAAGCGAAGGCTGAAGGATATCCAACATATGTTGTTTTCGTTGACTTCAGTAAAGCACTTGACAAAGTACCACATAACCGACTCTTCCAGAAGCTCAAACTATTGGGAATGGTTGACCCACTACTACGACGAGACTGCACCTTGACGTGGTGTGATGGCTTGCGCGCCTCTATGACCCAACGAGCTATACAGGATGGCTTCCTTAAGCCGGAGATGCAATCATACCTGACAGGTCAATGGGTAGAGGTCAGACAAAGTCCAGTCTCCTGGTCCTCCAGGTTGGGGGTCGATTTGAGCTGGCAACTCAGTCGGAAAAACCAGTGGAAGAATAATTGATCCAAGCAAATGGGCTTCCACTAAGCCATCCCGCTGCCTTGCGGATAGGTTCTTGTCAGAACTAAAGGCTTTGGATGAGGACCCTAATCGTTCTCCTGCTTTGTGGCTGGACACCCTAGCAGTACCCGTCCAACATCTCCCATGAACTGCACGAATACAAAGAATTCCATACTGCATCGGTCGTCGCGCAGGATAATCAGGACCGCGCTGCCCATTGCATCGAGCGGGGTGGGTAGTGATAAGTGTGCTACTGCTCAGAGTTCCCTCCCTGTTATTCAACCTTTGTCTTCTGTCCCTAACCATCCCTCTTTGCCCCATCTATCCACCCATAATGCTCCCACTAGCAACACGGTCGATACTCGCAACGATTCACTGTCAAATAGTGTCGGGAATAATCCTCTGTCTGGTAACTCACATTGTCTCAAGCCCCGTCAGCCTCTGAATCTCGGCTCCTTCAACGTGCGTACACTCATGCAGGCCGGTCAGCAGGCGTGCCTAGCCCTCACAATGAACTCTCTGAAGATTGATGTTTGCTGCTTAAGCGAAACGCGTATCCAGGATTCGAGCAATGTAATTCAGCTAACTGCTCCTGGTATCTCATCGAGGTATATTCTGCGCACCTCAGGAGACGAAGCAGCTAGAGCTGTGGGTCAACGTGGTGTAGGAATTGTCTTGACTGACAAGGCTGAGGCTGCCCTATTAGACTGGATCTCTGTTAACAGTCGTTTATGTGCTGTGAGACTCCAAGGGTCAGTCGGCGTTCGAAAGGATAGTTGTGTTAAACGCAACTTGTTCGTGATCTCGGCGTACGCCCCAACGGACTGCAACTCAGACTTGCAGAAAGATGAGTTCTATGATGCCCTCGCCACTCTCGTTCGCAGCAGTAAAGGTTTTGACATTGTAGTGCTAGCTGGTGACTTCAATGCACAAGTTGGCAAACTTAGTGTGTCAGAAGCCTGTTTAGGTGGGCGTTGTGCTTTAACCGCCCAGCGTACAGATAACGGGGATAGGCTTCTGCAGTCTTGTGCAGACAATCGATTGTTCTTGTCTAGCATCAATTTTCGACACAGATCGCGTCGCACAGCGACATGGCGCTCTAACTCTACAGGTACTCTAAGCCAGATTGATCATATCGCAGTAAGCTACCGGTGGCGCAGTTCTGTTCAGAACTGTAGATCTTACTGGTCCACGTACGTAGAGTCGGACCATGCCTTAGTTTTAATGCGATTATCTCTCCAGCTCCATGGCCATCGTCGCAAACCGCAAACCGGATTAGCCGTGCAACGTTTGTGTGATCCAGACGTTTGCACCCGTTATGAGCAGAAGTTAGCACATGAGCTAGGATCCACGGAGAACAGTAATGTAGATGAGCATTGGTCTCATATCAAACAAGCGATGCACTTTGCAGCAGGTTTCGCCTGTGGTCCTCGATCCGTTGTCCATCAGAGACACTGGATCTCGCAAGAGTCGCTGAGTATAATGGAGCAAAATAGTCAGCTTTCGAACTGTAAGGAGATGAATAAGATGCGAAGAAAGCTGCAAAGACAAGTTACGCGAAGCCTCAAGAGGGATCGCGAAAATTGGTGGGTCAATGTAGCCGAAGAAATGGAAATAGCATCTGCTTCAGGTAACAGTCAAAGACTGTTCAAACTTATTCGTGACACCGGTGGACGGCGAACTCAGGTCAGTGAAACGATTTGCAATAGGAATGGAGAACCCATCCATAACAAACAGCAAAGGCTTGACCGATGGGCCGAGTACTTCAAGGAACAGTTTAGCTGGCCGCACGCTAGTGTAGTTACTCCCGTGCCAACAACTGTGACTCCTTGGGTGGTATCACTTGAGCCCCCATCAGAAGTAGAAGTAGAGTCATGTATTCGATTACTAAGGCGGGGGAAAGCGGCAGGTCCCGACAAACTTTCTCCAGTTCTTTTCAAACTGGGTGGTGAGGCGTTGATAAAATCACTAACCGCCTTGCTCCGTGACATTTGGAAGGAGGAGCGTATTCCGTTAATATGGAGCGAGTCATTGATTGTTCCCATCTTCAAGAAGGGAATACGCAATGACTGCAGTAATCATCGTGGGATTAGCTTAATTCCGATAGTCACCAAAGTATTAGCTTCGATTTTGCTGCACCGTCTTACACCGGCTCGCGAGAGGAATGTCCGCGAACAGCAGGCTGGATTCCGCCCAGGTCGAGGATGCATCGACCAGATGCCCCAGAAGTTCGTGAACCTAATGAGATCATTGTATTCTCATACTTCTGGCCGCGTAAGGGTTTACGGTGAACTATCCGGTCGGTTCGAAACGACCAGTGGTGTTCGGCAGGGATGCCCTTTGTCTCCATTCCTTTTTGACTTCGTCATGGACGAAATAATGGAGAGTGTCTTGCAAAATTTTCAGGATGTAGGCGTCGAACTAGGAGATAGTGAAAAGCTATGTGACCTAGATTACGCAGACGACGTTGTCTGCTTGTTCGAATCCACGGAACATGCTCAGCGTGCACTAGATAATCTCACAAGGGCTGTAGCTCCATTCGGCATGTGCTTTGCACCTTCAAAGTGCAAGGTGATGTTACAAGACTGGACGTCAACGATTCCGAGCTTGATGCTCGATGGGGAGGTGCTAGCAGTTGTCGATCACTTCACCTACCTCGGTAGCTGCGTGACGACGGATGGGAGCACAGTAGTAGAGGTGAGTACGCGGATATCCAAGGCTCGAGCGGCGTACGCTGGACTGAAGCACTTGTGGCGCCGATCCGATATTTCACTGAAGTTGAAAGGTCGTGTATACTGTGCCACTGTGCGTTCAGTTTTGTTGTATGGTTGCGAAACTTGGAGTCTGCGTGCTGAAGATATTCGTCGTCTTGAGGTTTTCGACCATCGATGTTTACGTAGTATCGCTAGGATTGGGTGGAATAGCCGAGTAAGCAACGATGAGGTAAGAAAGCGAGTATTGGGTACTAATTTAGAGAACGTTTTGTCACAGCGTATCCAACTTAGTAGACTTCGTTGGTTGGGACACGTGTTACGTATGGCAAACACACGTCTACCGTACCGTGTCCTATTCTCCGCCCCTCCCAGGGAGTGGAAGAGACCACGTGGAGGTCAACAGATGACGTGGCAGCGAGGAATGAGAAAATGTACAGCAGACTTAGGAAAAGTAGGTGCTTCACGTCTTCGTGGTTGGGGTCCAAAAGATCCGTCTACCAGTTGGCTGGAGACACTGAAGGATATGGCTGCGAACCGCGAACAGTGGAGATCGTGTTGTCACTTTCTATCGAATCAGAATGTTTGATCGGTGTACGTTTGTACAGTTAGACTGTGTGTTCCGTGTATTGGCTACTAGGGTATTCTTTTCTTTTCCCACCCATGTAGGTCCACTCCCTGTCCATCTTGTATATTCATACTTTTTAATTCAACGTGCAACATGGTGAGAAAGGCAGTGGTCAGTGGGGCTTCCTCTACTGTTTAACGCTGTACGATGATGATGACTGGAATAGCACCTCTGAGTTGGTAGGCTGCCGTTTCCTCAGGCTATCTTCCATCTCTTTGGTCTCCATCAGGTACCTAGCTCTTATCTCTGGCTGCACGAAGCTCAAACATGAACCGTCGGCCACACTCCGGCAAACCGCTCGATAAGCGGGCTAAACCAGGTTGAGGGTAACCGAAGTCCGAAAACCTCGGTGAGACGGTGTTCAGTGTGCGAAGACAGTTACCCCTGAATGGGTGGACGAGATTCGCTGTATAGTCTAACGACTGCGAAGGAAATCTACCGGATTAACAAGGCTATATGGACCCCTGGGTCGTATTCAATCCAATCGAATGGCGAACGAACTCCTAGGGATCCATAGGCAACCATACATTAAAATGCTGTTGCCATACAGCCCACACTTGGTTATGCAAAGGCTAGAGATGCGTGCATTCGAATAAAAGCTGAGTGACGCCTGGGACATCTCGTGTACCAAACACCTATGAAATTTCATGATCTTGTAATTATGAAGTCGGCTTATCCTCACCGAGAAGCCAGCCGCAGTAGAGTATAATCAGATGAACTTCATTGTGATTAGCGACACAAACGTGCCTTACAAGTTGGTCATTTTTTGTTTTATTCAATACCCGTATGGGCGAACTGTGGGCGATATCATTACGAAGTTTCAGCAGCGTTACTGGGACCCATGTGGATACGCCCACAATTCGAAGAAGAACGCTCTGAAAACCAGTACCCCATTCAACAATTTCAATTCATTTCACTTCACTATACTTATATTTTTCATTACGTGCTTGCGCATGAGTGCAATGAAAAGGGTTTGGTTTATCCTATGCCCATAAAAACAAATTGCAGTATCAGGGATAACCGGCAATCAGACCCTGAGACTTTGATTAGAAAACCACATAAGGTCCCAAGAGGTCCGACGTGGTAACGAGCCGGACGACAGTGGATTACTATTTACCACCAAACCTACGCGATTCTCCATCCTGCTGTTCTAAAACAATACTCTGTCAATTATTTTGAAGAAGAAAACCATAATTTGTGGGAAAATACACATGTTATGCAGTAACAAAGAAGGTATGTTCATTCTTATTGGTTCAATTGGTTGTCAGTCGATTTTCGTCCTGTACATGCTATCGGTATTTGTAAAAATGTGTAAGCCGATCGGTATATATACACCAATTAGCTTACATTTTGTATGTATATATATCACTGAGTATTTGCGAGTCGTTGTTGCAGAATTGGACGAGATTCTGCGCAGCGGCCGGCTGTCGGTTAGCAACAACTGCATATGATATACCTACCCGGGGGTATATTCGTCAAGTGAAAAGTTCGGCAGGTTACTTTGGCTGTGGTAAGTGCAACCAGTGCGATTTGAATGCTGAAGGAAGGATGACGTTCCCTGTGATGGATGCACAACCACCAACGAATGGGAATTTCCGTGCGCGAAAGTACAGACGCCATCACATTAGTGTCACACTGTTCCAAACTTTGGATATAGACATGGTAAACGCAGTCCCTTCGGACCACATGCACTTAGTGTGTTTTGATGTCGTGCAATGCCTTCTGAAAGAGTGGCTGAAAGGCGGGCGTTGTGAAGTTTTTCGCCCGAGTGTTGTTTGTATTGATGAACTTGAACTGTTGTACAATGTATATTGTTTTACGCATCTAGCCGATAACGTACAACATCATGCTTCCCATACGAGTCGCACTTGGGAAGGAGGAAATATTTCACTCACAGACCAGACAAACCGGCGGAGCAGCTGTACAGGGGGCTACATGAATGAAATAATTTTGGTATACAAACGGAACAGAACCGTATTTCAGATGACAGTCGGCCGGTCGTCAACCATTTAAGATCAGCGTGGGAGTCACGCGTTGTGTATTTTTCCGACAACTGGTCCGGACAATGCTATAATAATAACTAAACGTCCCGCTGTTATTGTAAGTAAAATGAACGATGTTTAGTCCAAATAATTTAACCTACTGGGTGACCATGCCCGGTATGCATTCGACCAGTTTATACATTTTTTCTGAGGTGTGAACACCAGTGCTGACGAATTCTATGAATAATATCACTTGTGAATGTTTTCTCCTTTCCAGTCACGTTAAATGGGTTATTATTCCGATCTTACATTCTCGTAGATTTCTATTGTTCGCCTTTTAGTCTTTATCTATCATAAACTTTTACATGGGTATGGTGCGACTTGGAAACATTTACTGTTGTACACCACATGTTGTTGTTTACTATTTAGATAGTCGAGTTTGTTAAATGATGACAAGTGCATTTACGCGAGTATCTTATTGTTTTGTTGTCATCTTCATCAATTGTGTTCGTGGACGTAGCTGTTCCTTGCGAATTCGTGAGCTTCCTCGTGGCGATTCTCTTAGCTTTATTCACTAACATGTTTACTTACGGTGATCCGAAATAGAATTTATGGTGCATGTTCCAAGGAGTGATTCTTTAGATGTACATCGTCGCGCATTTCAGGGATGAGAATTCATAAGCAGTCACTCACAGTAATTGGTTGGTGAACGACTTTCGGGTGCGGTGGTTGTAGGCCAACAATACAGGTGTCTATCATACAATGGTTTTATTTTGGATAACTCTTCTAGATTGAGTTTGTTGAAATTTGCCGTAAAGGTAAACTATCATGAACGGTACATTTTGTTAGACCGTTTCGTCGAAGCCCTGGCGTTAAAGCGTCAGCTAGTTTTGGAGTCGACAACGCCGAGCCCCGACGACAAGGTCGTTTCCACATATTCACAATGCTATTCCACTCGACGAAGGTACCATCTTTTATTAATTACGAATTTCAGGGCTCCTGTGGACTTTTCTTGCCATCACGACGAGATTGCGCCTTGACGTGGTGTGATAACTTATGTGCCTCCATGACCTAAAGAACTATGCAGAATAGCTTCCTTAAGCCGGAAATGGAAGCATGCCTGGAAGGTCAATGGGTAGAGGCCAGATAAAGTCCACTTTCAGAACATCTGGTTCTATTCACTATGCCCCTGGAGAGGACACTCCAGCGAATAAAAACGGAGAGAAACTATTTACCGATTTAAAAACCTCCACTAGATGGACGTAGAAGTGCAGTACCTGGGGTTTCTCTCGACGGTGGGAGAAGTCTTCGCACGTCATTGGGCAGCTATCACCCGCCTAAGCTGGGCAGCCCCCAGCCCAAAGGATGCTGCCCCGTTTACGTTCCGCTTGCTTTATTGGGTACATGGGGCTAAGGACTGAATCCGAAAAGCGGATCGGTAACAAAGCACCAGCGATCACAGGCTAGAATGCTTGCAATAATCAGGTCTCACGTGACAGACCAGAAGAAGTTCCTTCACGGGTGCTTCGGTCATGTTCCCGTGCTTGGTTAACGCCCCACTGCCTTGTGGGTCAGACTTTTGAGTCAAAGGCTCCGATTAGGATCCCCAAAGAAAAATCTCTTCCACGGTGTAGGCGGATGTGAAGTATGATTTGCTCAAAAACTTCCAGTATCTTTCCTGTAAAGGGCCTTACCAATGTTCCCTCTTTTAATTTAAGATCGGTGCAAAACGCCACGGGTAATTTCGGTTCTGAGGAGAACAGCAGTTCAGGAGTTGGGTATAAATCAAATGTACTTCTTAATCCCAAGTGTTCAATTCACTTGGCTGCCTTTAACGTCCGCACATTATGTCAGAGAGGACAATAGGCTGTCCTAGCTAGAACTCTTGACACTTTCAAAATAGATGTATGCTGTGTCTCCGGAACACGCACACAAGACTCCACTTCTGCGATCACGTTTCACACCCCGGATACAACCTCAGCATCTCGCTTTGCTCTTCCTGTGTCGGATGATCCGGTTTCTAGAGCTCGCAGTCAGGCTGGCGTTGGTACTGCTTTGAGCATGAGAGTTGAGCGTGCACTGCTAGATTGGATTTCAGTAGATGATTGTTCGTCGTGTCCGTGTATGCGCCCACTGACTGCAGTTCCTCTGAGGCCAGAAACGATTTCTATCAGGATTTGCCTCAGCTGCTTTGAAGCGTGCGTTCAGCGGACGTGGTGATCATTGCTGGGGATTTCAACGCCCAAGTTGGCTGTTTGGGAGATTCCGAAAGGCCCATTGGAGGCGCATTTGCTATCCCAGTCGATCGTACCGATAACGGCAATCGTCTCATTCAGCTGTGTTCTGACCACAGATTGTTTCTGGCAAGTACGAACTTCTGCGATGAGCAGCGGCATAAACTCACGTGGTGCCCTCCTTGGTATTCACAACGTTGGACTCCGATTGACCATATCGCGATTGGTCAAGGATGGCGTGGATCAACTGAAGATTGTCGTTCATTTCGGTTTACGCCTGCGGACTCAGATCACGCCTTGGTACGTGCTCGCCTGCGTTTACGTCTCGTTCGTGGTCGCACTAACGTAAATGCCACCCCTCCCGCGCAGATGCTTTTGGACGATAACCAGCGATACAATTTTCAGAAGGAGCTGTCTACGCAGTTATCGATGCAGCCGGATGTTCAGGACCCAGATGAACGTTGGCAACAGATCAAAAAAGCCTTGTATGCCACCCAGAACTCTGGTTCAAGTAGGCCTCACAAACAACGGATATCTTCGACATCAGTTGCTTTGCTGAACGCTTGCAGATCCGTTCCTCCGGATACCACATTCAATGAAGTGCATAAATCCCTGAGACGCCAACTGACTAGGAGCCTGAGAAATGACCGTGAGCAGTGGCGAACTGCGTAATGAAAGGAACTGGAAAAGGCTGAGTCTATTGGCAATGCTCGCAACCTTTTCCGTTTGATTAGAAGCACCGGTCCACGGAAACCCTATGAAAGTGAGTTAATTAAGGAATCCTACGGCCCACTGATTCACTCTCAGGGACGTCATCTGGATCGTTGAGCGGACCACTTTGAGAAGCAATTCAGTTGGTTTATTTCAACGTTGAACATTCCAAATATACCTGCCAGAGAAACGATGCAGGTGGATATCAGTCCTCCATCAGAGATGGGGACTATGCGGGAGACAGGTTACTTAAATAGGTGTAAAGCCTCTGGATTGGATGGGTTGTCTCCATCTCTTTTCATAAATGGAGATAGAGCTTTGGTTTGGAAGATAAAAAAACTCCTCCAGATTATTTGGGATAGCGAGCAGCTTCCCAGGGAGTGGTTTGAATCGGTGACTGTGCCGATTTAAAAGAAAGGTGAAAGGTACTCTTGCGAAAACCACAGAGGAATTAGCTTGGTAAGTATCACGTCCAAACTGCTCACCGGTCTCCGCCGATTATCCAGCGAGCGGGAAATGTGTATACGTGAGAATCAAGCCGGTTTCAGACCCGGTCGTGCTTGTATTGACCACATCTTTACTTTTCGGTGAACCTTAGAGCACAGATACATCTTCCGTAGGCCCACGATCTCAGTCTGTCTTGATCTGAAAGCGGTGTTCGACTCAGTCGACCGCCCAGTTCTCTGGTGCTGCCTCTCATTGAAGGGTGTGCCAGAGAAGTTTATTTCTCCTTCCCAATGCTTGTATGCGAACAGCCGAAGTCGAGTTCATGCTTACGGCGATCTTTCACTCGAATTCACCACGAAAAGAGGCATTCGTCAGGGTTGCCCTCTTTCACCCTTCCTCTTCAATCTTTTGATTGAGTTGATTCTTGAGATAGCCCTATCCTCGTGTGGGAATAGCGGCACCAATCTTTGCTTAGACAGTAAACTGTGTGACTTGGAGTACACAGAAGATATTGTTCATCTGAGTGAAGATCCACGCAAGTAAGGCTAGGTGTCGCGACCAGTGGTGTACCTGCATTCGGACTCTTTCTGTCTTATATATATATATGGTTAATCTTTTGCAGAAACCGACAGCATGCACAGAACGAAAATCGACCGAAAACCAACTGAACCAATAAAAATGAACATACCACTTCTTTTATTGCATTATGGTACCATAATTTGTGGGAAAAGTATTACGTAATACTTTTGAACAAAAATGGCAGTATTGGCTCAGAACAACAGGATGGAGAATCACAGGTTTATCTAAGCATAGTAAAGTGAAGTGAATTGAAATCTGTGGATGGTTTTACACGTGTTACTTTACGAAGTGTTTGCATGCCCACATGGGTGAGAATGGAGATGTCAGTGAGTCACCGTCTGTCACCAAAACGACCGTCGGCAGCCGTGACTGAACCTCTGGCCTCCAACCCAAACAGCACAAAGGGACACCAGACCTTCACGAGTGAAGAGCTTTTCTCGAGTATCCGAATATCCAGTGATTAGATCTGAGGAATGTGTATTAGATTATAAATTCAACACGTTTTCAAGGAACAATTCCTGACGGCTAATTCTGGGATTTATTTGAAAAATTCAGCCAAATAAACTACAGAATTCAGTTTCATTTTGGACGCAAACACGTACTTATTATTTAGAGATGCTAATAAACGTTTCATTACAGGCTACAAAATTTTATAATTCACACGGCTTTGCACTGTATATCACGCTCTTCTGTTTTGGTCTAATGTACAGCTGACAGTCATCTGAGTATCCCTCTCTGGTTTCAAAGGGGAAACTCAAGTGACGCTTAGGTGACAATCGTGCTGCCTAGCGAGAGAAATATATATATATATATATATATATATATATATATATATATATATATATACATATATCTATATTATATATATATATTGTTAGTTTAAAACAATATTGTTCTTTGGGTCGTCTCATATTCGGAATTTGAAGTCGGCAAATTAGAAGCGTGAAGTGCAGTCAATCGACGTTACTGAATAAATTACCTATGAGCCCAAGAGTCCTGGGGTGCATCCAGCCACGGACTGAGTAATGAAGCAAATTAACAGGCAACACGCACCGCGTCATCAACCAACAAATCCCTCTGCCCCTCATTGGCTGACCGTGAAGTAGCGCAGATCCGTTAGTCAGTTCAGTTCAGTTCAGTTCAGTTTCAGTTCAGTTCAGTTCAGTCTGCACAGGACAGGTAATGGCCACGGCCAATCGAGCGTCCAGAATTCCTTCGATGGTATGCACACCAGTTATGCACCCACCACTGCCGAGTGTATTTCGTCGAATCCCCGCTAAAAATGAGAGGGAAACGAAAAACCTCATCGCACATCAACTGCGCGAGACATTATGCATCGTGAGCGTTCACTAAACAGCATGCAATGAGGGAAAAAGTCAGCTAAAACATACTCCAGAAGGACCACGGTGCTACCCGTCATCCATCTAGTTGATATACTCAAGGCCCACTACAAGGAAAGATCTCGTACCACTTGCGATCTAGGGCACCTTTGAAGGATTGGGCTGTCTGCAGATCTACCATTTCACCAGGCGGACCGTTCCAACTGTTCACAACCCTATTGCTGAAGAAGTGCGATCTGGCCATCAACCTAGATCGGGCTTTTATCAACTTCTTTTCGTGTCCCCTTGTTCTGGAGTCTACGGCGACTTGGAATAGACTAGCTGGTCTAAGGCCAGAAAAGCCCTTCATTACCTTGAACGTTTCTATGAGATCCCCTCGACGTCTCCTCCTTTCCAACGAGAAAAGATTCAGGTCACCGAGTCTCTGCTCGTAAGTCTTACCCCTCTGCCCTTCAACCATTCGCGTGGCGAGACGTTGGACTTTCTCGAGGCAGTCGGCGTCCTTTTTGTAGAAGGGTGACCAAGCCTGCACGCTACCTTCTAAGTGAGGTCGTACTATAGCCATGTAAATAGGTACGAATACCTCCGGCTTCCAGCAAGACAAAGCTGATCGCAGTCTAAAGAGCTCCCCACGAGCTTTATGCGCAGCAGCATTGCATTGCTCCGACCATTTGAAGTCACTGTTCATGATGACCCCCAGGTCTTTAACCCTACTGGCTGCCTCTACGGTGAACAGCCCTTGATCATGTGCGACAGTTAGGCTCTCTGTTGCCCTTGACAACAAATGGCTTTTTTGAGCGTTTAGAGGTAAGTCCCATTTGTATGCCCAGTTCAGGACGGTACCTATTTCCCTGCCCAAGTCCGCCCTACCCTTAGATCCAACAATCTTTACATCGTCCGCAAAAATAAAGCTGGGCGATTGAAGAGTGGATGCTAGGTCATTAATAAATAACAAGAATAGGACCGGGCCTAGGACGGATCCCTGAGGTACACCACTGGTGACGTTCACCAAACTGGAGCACCTGTCCCCCACTTTGACGTAAAGCGTCCTGTGGGAGAGGAAGTCCTCTAGCCACCTATATACTGGCCCACCTATACCGAAAGTCTCCATCTTGCATAGCAAAAGACGATGATTAACGGAGTCGAACGCCTTGCTAAAGTCGAGGTAGCATACCTCAACTTGCCTACCTTCGTCCAGTCGTCGAGTTACTTCATCTAAGAAGCACAGGAGTTTGCACAGGACTTGGTATGGCCAGAGCTAATCGTGTGTCCAGATAGTTGTGTTGTCCCCGCGTTGCCGTAGCTTCCAACACTGCGTGGTTTTCTTTTTCCGTCCGTCCTTAAATATATTGATGTTTTGCTGATTTCGGCTGTTTTTTGAGGTGATCCAAAGGTGAAAAATTTTGGCCCCGGCGGGACTCGAACCCAGGCATGGTCCCCACCCTCGGTTTAGTACCGCGAGTGCTCTACCAGCTGAGCTCAGAGGCCACCCCGAAGGACCTTCTACTTTCTGCACATGGATCACACAGGATACCCGCCCAAATTACAGTGGCACATGGCATCCACTACGGTGAACTAGCTTGTAATTTGACTGCACTTACCGTACTAAAGCCAGTAAGGTGACAATGCGTGGGTTTGAGTCCCGCGGGGGTCAAAGAATTTTCACATTTGGATCACCTCAAAAACATCCTTAGATGTTGTCATACCGCCGTTATGGATGCATATATTGGGAAACGGGTTTAACTGATGATTTCCGTCCCGGAAAAAATGAGAATCGTATATAGAATGTTATTCGGATTTTTGTTTGAGTCGGGCCCAAAGCAGTTTATAAGCGACTCCCTTCAAGGTTGTATCCGTTCTTTTCCGCTGCCTCCGCTGTTTTCCCTGCTACTTCCAGTGCAATGGCCGATGATACTGAACATTTCTGTCGGACTGTTCTTGGAACTTACTCTTGTTACAAAACTTTTGAGGAAGATTTTCTAGTATTCCAAAGGAACAGTTTGACGTCTTCCTACATTTATGCAAGCGTCAGCGCAGAAAAATGGGTTCACACCCACTCTGCCGCATTCTCGAAGTCGTCTCCGTATTATCGAGCGAAATATTGTTATGAGCATAACAGACGCCCTCAGCGGTCCGTGACTAGGTAAGTACTGTGACTGAGTTGCTCCCGGACATTTTAGATGCAAGAATATCCATTGCCCGGCGTTTGTCAAGGTTCGGGCTGTGGGGACCCAGTACAAGGTTGTATCTTACCGTTTGAGACATAACCATGGGTTTCACTTATTTAACGACCAGCTGTGCGTTAAGGATAGACGCCTGACTCCTGATCAGGAGTCGCACTTCGGCGGGTTGATGAAGACATTTCACAACTTGCAGGAAATTTGCTCGTATGCTCGGGAGAAACTCAGCAGGTTGTTTACGGTTGTGGACATGCAGTCCATCAGAAGCAAGGCTGCTAACTTGGACAGCCGAACAGAAGCGCTACAGGTGAAGCAGTTAGTTAGTGTTAGGGGTTTCTTGCATCTGGCATACCGGGAATCACTGTTGCGGCACGCATTCTTCACTCCACGAACGGTTGTTCCGTCGGTGGACAAGTTTGGCGAAGTGCTGCTGGCTGATGCGACCCATCAGCTAAACTGTGTGGGCTACGTTTTGTGGCACGCCATGATTGCAGACGAAAGCGGGTTAGGCAGGCCTTTTTATACCATTCTTCCGAACGAGAGTGTTGTGAGTTATCAGGGTGCCATCAGGAAAATGGGGGACCGGTTACCCGGCTCTATAAACGCTAAGACGGTAGTCGTAGATAAGAGTTTGGAGCAGTATAATGCCTTCAGGGAGCATTATCCTGACTGCGCACTAGTCTTTTGCCTGTTTCTTGTTCTGCAAGACACGAGGCGACCTTGTTTTCAGTTCAGTGGTTTGACATTATATGACAAACGGGTTATATATCGTTGGATGCGATCTTTGGTTTATTCCTCCATAAAGAAACAGTTTGATCGGTTTAAGGTATCCATAGCTGGTCGATGTGTTGCTGCGAGGCACTATCTCGATCGGGCATGGCTACCCTTTGAGAATATGTGGGCTGGTTACGCTGTCAGATCTGTCATTTGTCTAGGAGTATTCACTACCAATAGGGCGGAGATGGAAAGCAGGTATTTGAAGGTTGGACTGTCTAACAGCTCGCCGTTATTTGATGTATTTGCTCGCATTATAAAGCCCACAGACAACTTGGATGAGAGTGGGTGCAGTAGAGTGGGTAAGCTGATGATGGGCTGTTTTCAGATCGGTGAAGGGATGGAGGAGCACACTGGTTCCCTTGGTCGGCTTAGTTTGGACTCGCCTTCCGCTGTTGAGGAGCACGTTCGTACACATTTGGTCAATGCAGTGGCCGCCATGGACGGTTTCTGGGTGGTTCATTGTAGGCGGTCACACACGGTTAGGGATGAAATGGATGCTAACCCGCAGTGTTCGTGTAGTTTCAACAAACAGTGGCTACTCGCCTGCGGGAACATTCTGGGGGTGAGCGACGTAATCAAATACGACACCCGTAGGCTACCTGTGGGTCGTTGGGAAAGCGTACTACCTCCTGAGACAGAGCCGGAAGTTGTTCAGGAAGCGTCCGTGATAAGCCCAAGTAAGAAGCCAGCCTTTTGTGACGATGTTTCCAAAGGTATTGCCGCGGCTTTAGGCGGTTTTGGGGTATAGGAAGTTCATGGAGTTTTTGCCCCCGCTGAAGAATCTGGTCCCACTAATTGGTTCCTGTGAGGAAATAGACGTCCGTTGTTACAATAGGTCCTCCCGGACCGCTGTGGACTTGTCGAATGACAGTGTAAGGTCACAGTATTTGGGGAAACTTATCGTGGCGCGCTGAGTTGTGCGGCCAGTCCAACCTTCAGAACCTGTTCCCAACACACCAAATAAATTTATAAGGCGTGAGTCTTCAATTCAGAAGGCTGTCATTGATATTAGGAACACTGATGAGAAGGACGTATAAATTATAGGGCACGAAAAGCAACTGGCACAGTTCCGCCGGTTCCGAACCATGATGTCAGCCGCTTACTGGGACAAGGACAAATGAAAGCCTCTGGAAGTTGTGGATTCTCCCGTCAGATAAGACGTGTGTAGCATTTGCCGCATGGAGGACCCATCCGTTGATATCGGCTAGAATACGAGCTGATTCCAGTGCTGCACATGTGGCCGATGGACGCACTACCGGTGTACCCACTACAGCAACCAGGAAGAATACGTATGCATCAACTGTTTATCCAAAGGGATATATCTTTCACTTTGAAGAACCCTTACGTACAATAGTGACGTCGGTAATGAACTACAACTAACGGCAATCTTTTTCTTCCATTTCACATTATGAATGCTCCCAGACTTAACGGAACACGGACACCTGGGTGAGGGTCGACTAAGAGGTCGCTAGGTCCCGTGCTCATGGTTCTCCTCCACCGGTGGCACTGGTGGATGGTGGCATCGCTACTCGGTTCCCTAGATGACCGGTTTCATCTGAAATTCGTTTGGCCAAGGATGGCCGGCGCACCGTACACCCTCATTTAGATCAAAGGGTCCCCCAGTTTGTTCGCTTCTAGGGACGGGGGGATGGCCCAGGAGAGCCGGATGTGTCACAGCGTGCTTGTGTAAAATCATAATAAAATTCAGGTTACGTGTACATGGGCTTAGGTTGTCCGTATGATGTGCGATGCAACAGGCAAATGCTGCGATGACTGTTGTCCTTTTTATTGTAGACACTTGTACGAGTTATACATATACATTTATGACGTTATATATGACTTCATTTTATAGTTTACATGGTTCCATTCATATACATTTGTGTTCATTTTATATCTCCTTATCGTATCAAATTTGTCATCTATGTTACATTTACTTCATTAAAATATAACGTTAAGTGACATTTTCATCCATTTCCGCTCATTCGTTCCTGATAATATTCGGACTTTCATTTTTATGTATGATTGACGATATCTGATGAGAAGGTCCAACAGCTGCTGTCCACTACGGTGTCCACTATAGCCTGTAATTTGTTTTTGTTAGAATAAATAATAATTCAACCATTACAACCTCTTGCCATTGACTAACGGCTAAAGTCGGAACTTACGACTTGTTGCCCGTTCCATAGACTGACTTGCAGAGGGGTGGAAATTACGTAAACCGTCAACTAATTCCGTATACCGCTTACATTAGCCACGCATTTCTACTTTGAGAATCTAGGACCTGGAAGTCCTTAGGTTTCATCCAAAGTCGTGCACGCATGCCCACACAGTTACCGAGCAAGGGCCTGTACAATAGAGGACTGAACCAGCATTTCTGATTACATAGCATTGAAGGCAATAAGGGTTCCCAGCGCATCACGGTAATTATAATTCAGCTGACTATAATCATCTTAACTGGCATGCATTCATTTATGGATTTGTTCAGAAATACGGCAGTTCAGACCGTTCCTTATCCGACGTCGGGTAATCAGCTTAGGGCGCTTTACCTCTTCCTTTTCAAGGGACGAGAACCATGTTGGACGCAACATTTTCAAGAATATGGCACCGTTACCCAGTTAGACGCATCAACCCGTAACATTTTCGCCCACATATCACCTAAGTCCAAGCTTATCCTCAGTTTATTGCACACTGAGCATTATCGAGACCTACGTAGTACAAATTATTGCACGACGCATCAATAATTATAACAGTCAGCTGTTACAACGGCAACCGCGTCAGTTGTAATTTTGCCAGTTGTCGCGAGCTGAGCAATTCCCCGAAATTGATATCACGGTTAGGTTCCTAGCTTTAAAGTCGATTAGCACCCTCCCCTCCCCCTAGGTTTCTTTTCACATCGCCGACCTTGGAGTCTTGGTGGGGGTCAGTTGCATTCAGTTCAGTTCAGTTCAGTTTGCACAGGACGAAAGTGGCCGAGACCAATCACGCTTCCAGATCGTGGTATCGTCAACGAGTTCCGTTGGCTCCCAACAGGGCGGGTTGAATATTTTGCTTGAAAGGCACAATTAGCGGGCAGTATCTCCTGCGCAGACCTAAGTTCTTTGAAAAAGCACCAAAGGCTCATTACCCTACCTCTCGTTCACGCAGCTAGCTCTTGGAACAGTGCTTTTCATGGCAAATTGGGGCCTTCCTGAAAGTTGGAGCTTTGCTGCATCTACCAGCACCCTCTCATAGTGTAGTCCACACAGGCTTGACCCTACTTGTGAAAAATTTGGACCGTGGGTCCGGCCTTGAGCGAACCCTTTAGAACTTGGGGTTATGTCCCTTGGCGCCCACCTAGGGGCAGCAGCGAACAAAATCACCCATGCCTATACTGGACAGACCCTTCATAAGCCTGAAAGCCCCCATTAGGTCACTTCGGTCTCTACGAGGTTCTAGAGCGAAGAGATTAGGGTCTTCCAGGTGCTGGGCGTGGGATTTCCCTCCGACCAGCGATCGTTCTAGTTGTGAGTAGCTGTACGCCCTCCAGGCACCCCTTATCCCCGCGAAAATAAGGAGGCCATGCCTGCACTCAATAATCCAGCAGTGGTTGCTTTAAAGTCTTCTCAGAACCCCATTTAGAACCCCCACCAAGCGCTCTAAGTACACCCTAAATAATTCATACATGTTGGCGAGCATGACGCAACCCTTCATCACCCTAAAGCAGCCAACCCCACCTCGCTGTATTACCGCGGTACCTCGGCTTATCGACAATGTCCTCCCAACTCCACTCTACAATACAGGCGAAAACGGCCACCGAGTAACGCATCGTCATGCATCAGGACCAAACATACCATAATCTCTAAGTATCCCGAAACAGTTTCCCAGTCATTTAGCTGAGCGCCAGCACCTACCGTCGAACCTCTGTAACCAATTTCTCTCCTCTCCAATGATAAAAATATGTAACCCCCAGTTGAATTATAACCAACGGCCTCGATTGTCTGGCTTCGCGCCCTTTCCTGAACACAGGATAGGCCAGCCCAGCCAACTACAGTTATTCCGTCCGTCCTGCTCGAGCGACAACTACCCGCCCCCTACGCATCCCGTTGAACCCAGTCACCACTACTCTCTACCATCTCACTTGCCGTTACCCATTACCTCAGCATCCAACCCCCCACCTGGCTACTTCAACCACCCCGGAAATCCCACCTCCGCAAACGACCAATTTTTTCTTGACAGCACCTCCGCAACCCAGCCTCAACTCTTCCTTACGCTGCCGGCTCCCCACTTTTAACCCCTGTCTAAACTCCTTCGCTTCTATACATGACAATCCTGACGTTATGAGTCCATTTATTGATGTTTGCCACCTCGGTTGTGCTAGCCACCAACAACCGCCGATGACTTTTCCTACTCCACACCATGACGATACAGTTGCACTCACCTTGCTCCTCATTAACGCTCGCTCATTACTGAATAAAACCCATACTCTCCATAATATAGTACTTTCCTCCGACTTTGACATCATTGTCATAACCGAAACCTGGCTAAATGATTCTGTCCCATTGGACCAAATTGCTATTGCTGGTTATCAGACCTTCATGAAAAATCGTCGTCGTCGTGGAGGAGGCTGTCTAATCCACGTTAAAAACAGCTTGCCTACCATTCCTCTCTCTGATCCAGTACTGAACTCAATTCAGGACTCAATATGGGTAACGGTTCTTCTGGCCAACTCTCCACTCCATATTGGTTGCGTTTATCGACCACCCAATTCAAACATCACGGACCTCGCCCACGTAGTCAAAGCCTTTGACCACTTTGCACTATTACCCTGTTCGTCAAAACTCATTGCTGGCGACTTCAATGCACCTAATATCCGCTGGGACACCATGTCATCACCCCAATACTTCACGAGCTTCGTTTCGACCATACGCGCAGGGCGCTGGGTCCAGCACGTAATGACTCCAACCAGAGGTAACAGCATACTTGACCTGATATTTACCATTGGCTTATCGCATGTGGTGACTACCACCCTCAACCTTTTCCCAGGCAGTGACCATAGAATGGTATCTTGCAGATTCACAGCCAGACCCATAGACCCTATATGTAGTTCATCCCAACAGCCCCTGCATAAGATCAACTGGATGAACCTCAAGCCTATGCTTCGATCCCTCAACTGGGATGACTACTTCCTACAGCACAACACTCAGCTTGCTAGTGACGTACTCTACCATAAGCTGCATAGCTGCTTGTCAGCAATCACCACCATCGGGACCAACCGCTCTCAAACCCACAGTTCCTATCAAACAAGGCTGCAAAATAAACATGCAAAACTGCAGAAGATCTACAATAAAACCAAGGACTTCTCCATACTATTGCAACTCCACTCTCTCTCTGTAACCATCAGTCTTCGGACTAATGAACTGCAGAAAAAGCAGGAGCTTTCGGCCTTGAAGTCCTTCGACAGATCGTACCGATTGTCCAGACTGCTAAAGAGCAGAAATCAGAGAGAGCCTACAGGGATACCCTATTTAATTTTGGGGAATAACACGCAAATTAAATCTGCAGCTGAAATCGCTGAGGCCCTCAATACCTTCTTTTCAGAATCCATGACCACTGACGCCACTTCAAATCCACCACCCGTACCCCTCATAACCGAGCAAATTCTCTCTGACATTGAATTCAGTTTGAGCGACGTGGCCCTCCTACTGATGCGTGTTAGACCCTCCTCCCGCCCTGGCTATGACGGCATCCCCCCAGCACTCTTTCATCTTCGTGGAACTGACGCCGCGGCTATCTTTATGAATCTCTATAACTTATCCCTTAAAAATGGCACTTTTCCATCCCAGTGGAAAACTTCAACCATTATTCCTATCCACAAAAAGGGTCCAGTGCATGACCCTTCAAATTATCGTCCTATTAACCATACCCCTTTAGCTGCCAGGATAATGGAGCGTTTGATTAAGCAGCGGATGTCCGATTATCTCATTTCGCATAACCTTATTCACAGCGGTCAACATGGCTTCCTAAAGTCACGTTCTTGTACCACATGCCAGTTTGATTTCTTCAATCTACTGACCACGGCAGCCGACGGCGGAAAATCTATGATTATCATCTACCTCGATATGACCAAGGCATTTGACCGAGTTCCTCACTCCCGGTTGTTAACAAAACTCCGGGCCTACGGTATCCATGACCCGCTTTTATCATGGATCACTTCCTACCTGTCGGATCGAACCCAGGTTGTATATGCTAATGGTCATCTATCGCAACCGACGCCTGTCACTAGTGGAGTCATACAAGGAAGTGTACTTGGTCCGCTATTTTTCTTACTCTATATTAACGACATTTTCTCGGTTGTGCAACACGGCACACCTTTCCTGTTCGCCGACGACATCAAAATCGTTTATGAGTTCCGCCATCAAGATTTGAGTACAGCGCTGTCTGAAATAGGTAATGATCTTGAGAAACTTGATCGATGGTGCACTTCATGGCAGATGTGCTTCTCGACATCCAAAAGTTTCTACACAACCTACAGATGTCAAGTCCCCCTCGGAACTCTGTCACTGAACCAAGTACCCATCGCCCCAAGCTCA
Organism: Fasciola hepatica; assembly: GCA_948099385.1. Lineage (NCBI taxonomy): Eukaryota > Metazoa > Platyhelminthes > Trematoda > Plagiorchiida > Fasciolidae > Fasciola > Fasciola hepatica. Next base: position 29,020,887 of record CANUEZ040000043.1, on the reverse strand, counting down.
TCAGTAAAGGATCTTGGGCTTCGATACACTAACAATCTACAATTCTCGGAACATGTCTCATTTCAGACGGCCAGGGCCAGACAGATAATAGGACTAGTCCTCAGATCATTCAAAATGAAACATAGTATTCTTCTTACATACCAATCCCATGCTAGACCCCACCTCGAATATTGCCCTATAATCTTCTCCGGAATATCTAAATCTGATAGAATACGCCTGGAGAAAGTTCAGCGCACCTTCACCAAGAAGCTCATAGGATACTCTTCTCCACTGAGCTATAAAGAGCGATGCACTCTATTAAAACTTGACCCCGTATGGCTTAGACATGTCAGGCTTAATTTGTGTTTTCTATATAGACTTATTCATCGCTCTGCGTTCACTTCTACCAACTCTGTACAATTTTCACTACCCTCATCTTATCCTCTGCGCCACAGAGACTTTAGTCTGACCATCCCACAGTCCAGGCTGGCAATAAGATCCAACTTCTTTCTCATTAAATATTCAAAGCTTTGGAATAAGCTACCCCTGACCATTCGCAAATGTACGTCAATAACCCAGTTTAGCCATGCCCTTAAATCACAACTTACCGTTAGTCATATGATATCTTTGACTAACGCCAGCATATCTGAGGATAGAGCCTATGAAGAAGGCATCGAACTTTAGAACCTTAGCTTCAGCCTCTCCTCCCGCTTTCTGCTATCCGTCGAGCTGGCCTTCAAAAACGGGTTCCACTACTAGGATCATGGCACCATACCTCAAGCCTACCATTTTCTGTCTAACGACAGACGCCAGACGTAACATTCATTATCATTTTTTACGTACAACCTACATTGCAGAAGGATACAGTTTTGTCGTTTACAACTATAGGTAGCTAGATGCCTGCCGGTTCTCGCTACTCACCCACGTTCACCTACTATCACCTGACCCCTTTACAACCCTGCCTCATCTAATTCAGTAGCCGGTCTTCACAACTTTGTCTAAACGATTACTGCCTCTTTCGCTATATAGCACTAGGGCTGCCATGTAAAACAACTTTCCTCTAACCGAAGGTTTTTAGTCATTGATGTTTTCCCCTAGCACCAAATTGTTCAGTGGTGCTGGGTCCTAAGATATTAAGCCCCACCACCCAATACTTCGCTCCTTGATCCTTCGACTCTTCTCTTATTTATTCTGGCTTCCGCTCCTCTCAGCTTCCTTGCCTGGCCGTAATTCGCATGTAGATATTATTTTATATATAAACATATATGTAAGAACGTAGAGAAAAGCGCCCGTATTCTTCGCCCAAGTATGTTTTCCCCCCTTTTCGTAAGAAAGCGGCATTCCTCTTGTCCTAGAATCCGGCCTACTCTCCAGTTTACAGCCTTAACGAACAGCAACCTGCAGCATTAGACCTGTAGATACCCCACGATAGGACTTGTCATACATCTTCCGGATCTATCATATAAGCTAGCCATTCGGGTTCTGGTGTGTCCTAGCTGCTTCTTTGTGACCTGTAAAACACCACTGTGGGATTCGTCATATATCCCCTAGACCTATTATGCAAACTTGCCATTCGAGGTTCTTCGTGTTGCCCAGCAGCTTTCTCACGTAGCCCTCAGACCCTAGTCCAAATGCACTTCCACGACTTTATTAACTTATAAAGATAAGACTTCCCGGTGAACGGCCGATTCGGTAACCAATAACTTTGCCTAGTAGTATAATACCAGTTAGCCCTCACGAACACCGAACCACAATACCAACGACCCCACATTTAACCAAGACCATTGTGCCTCATTTCCAACATCCGTACTCTCGTTATTTTGCTCACGCTAACCCTCAGCTGGAACATCTCCCAGACTGCGATCCTCCCTTTTTCAATTTCAGAACCACCCGGCCATCACGTTGCCTGGCTGTAATATATCGTGCAGACAGCTTGTCTTTTTCTCTGCCCGTCTACAACCACACCAAAGGCTGGCTACCGCGAATACGATCTAGCAACGGGGTTCACCCAAAACAAGTCCTGGTATCACTGCATACGTTACTCTGAGGCTTACTGAAGAATTCTCACTACAAGACCCTCCCGATGTCGAAGCTGCCGTGCGAGGACTTCTAATTATACTGTGATCGGTCCAGATTCGGCGATGCCCGCCTCTTTTCCATGAGAAAGCGAACAAAACCGCAGTCAACCCTTGCCCAAAAAGCCCAACATGGACACAGAAAACCCACAAGAAACTCAACAAAATGATGTATTTGCCAATTTACCAGCATAACCTGCCTATTGCAAAGGTCTTTACTCTTGTCTTGCCTTATTTTGTTCCGCATGGACACGACATTCCGATTGTTGCTTATTCCTTCCTGGAACTCCATCCATCCTCCGCCAGCGGCGAACTGCTGACACCAGATGACACACATCACCTCTCACGAAAATTGTCTCACCTTTTCAAGGGGTACTATTCCTTTTCACATCCGCAAGTCTATGAAAATTAGTATTCCTCTGCGAACCTTCGTGAAATTCTTCCCTGCCTCCTTTGTCTCAACGTCAATTACCTTTTTAAGTGAACATGAATATGCAGTGCCGACCTTTTCCTCGCATTATTCTTGTAAATATCGTATTTCCTGCGTCCTAAGCCAATGTCCGTCTGAACCTTCCTATATCCGGCTGATTCACTACTATTGCCGCCGTTGACTTGAAATCAACTAGTGTTCGCCGTGTGTTCTTTGCTCGTTTTGATTCATTAAAACTCTCGGCAGCCTTATTCCATTGTTACCGTGATTTGCTAATCTCTCCTTCAATTTTGTGAAATTTTCCATTTCATTCAGTGATATTGTAAACTCTGATCATGCTTACATGCGTGCTTCTTGACCACGGTCCAGAAATATACCATTATTATTATAAAACCTTGTAAAAAGGGATGGGGATATCTGGTTTCTTGTGTGTGACAGTATTTCTCACCCCAGCTAGTACCCCTCTGGCTCTATTTGCGGCTTTCTGGCATTTTCTTGACACTCTAAGGTCCTATGTGAATATCACCTCTAGGTCTTCTAAGTCTGACATTTTTTGGAGCGAAATATTGTTCTTTTCGTCCATGTTGGTAGTCAGGATGTGGCTTTCTGTGGGATCCGGTGGTAAATCCAATCGTTCTGCCCGTCTGAGAGCAGCGTTTGTATCCCGTGCCAAATCACCCCCCGCTATCCTCTCACCATCTGCAAAGATGGAATACGGACTGCCCAGTTGTTTCCCCAGGCCAGTTATTTACAGGGGAGAGAGCAAAGGCCATAGTGCCGAAGCCTGTGGCATATCCCCGGTTCATTTCTTTTCAGCTACCCGGACTTGACTGCAGTCTGCCAAATTGTCCGGTTTCTTGCATTAGTGAACCCCTTGGTCTCGTGTCACTTTGACTTTATGACCAGCCTTCTCGCCTTCTTGGGAGCTTCTGGGAAAGGTGGGACTGGAAATTTTGGGTTAGACCTGCAGCAGTGATTCTTTCCAGTTTCTACTCTTGGGCCAAGCTGTTGGTCGTCAACTCCGCTTGATCAATCTCTACATGGGGAAGAAGATTGAAGGCAGACAACTGGGGGAGGAGGGCCGACGGAGAGGGTTGTGACAGCTACTCTCACGAAACAATCTCTACCAGGTTTCACCAGTTGGTATTTAAAGGTATCCACCGGAGTTGCCTCAATTGTCTCCCTCGTTAGTTTATTCCACTACTTGACAGATCTCACAGCGAACGACTGGCCCCTAAACCCTGTTTTATCACGGTATTTCACCAGCTGCAGCCTGTGCTGTCGCAGTCTGTCACTTTCTCCAGCTCCCCTTAGGTCTGGAGAGAGACTCACCGGGTCTAACTGACGCGTCGATTCATTTAACATCTTTGAGCACCTATTAAGTCTCCCCTTGGTCTCCGTCTCTCCAAAGCAAATAGGTTTATTCTGTCTAACCTTTGGTAGTAGCCTAATCTTCAGCAACTTCCAAACCACCCAGTGAAACTCCACTGTGGTTGCTCTCGAGGTTCTGTCCAGCACTGGAGAAAGGACTCCGTGCCTGAACGCGTTGTTCCATCAGGGGTCCCACAACGGCCCTGTATATCGGTAGCAAGACTTCTGGTCTCTTCGGGCCTACCGCGCCTTTCATTTGGCAAAGTACTCGCGAGGCCCTTCGCACGGTACTGTCGTATTGACTAGCTGGTTTAAAGTTCGCTCTGCTTACCACTCCCGGAGCCTTAGCCTCAACTGTTTGAGCAAGCGTCTTACTATTACCTGGTGGCCCCTCATAGGGAATTGGCCGCTGTTCTCCGTGATCGATGAGGAATTGGCGTTTGTTTGCTAAGCTAGGGAGATTACACGCCACCGACCTCGCGTACACTCCTTCCAGATCTCTATGTACAGGGCCATTATCAACCGTTCCAAGAATTTTGACATCAACCATAAACTTGTAGCTTTTACCCCCCACTTCGTCTGATAGATCATTATTGAAGAGGAGGAACAACTAGGGGCCCAGGACAGGTCCCTGCGGTACCATGAAAGGTAATCTTTCCAAACTGGAAAAGACTCTCTACCCTCACCTTAAACTGCCTTCCAGCGAGTCCTTTGATAGTCTGTCTCTCTACTGAGGGGCTAGACCCGGATTGATTTAGCTTGCTCGCCAACAGCCTGTGGTTTACGGAGTCAAACGTCTTCTGGGAATCCAGGTGGCAGACTGCAACCATCTCTCCCTCGTCTAGTTTCCTTGTTGCTTCAGTTGAGTTGTGGTTGAGGCTGGATGAGCAAAGACTGCCATCGAATGAAACCGTGTTGGCTGGGTGACATCGGCCGATGGCTTTCCGGGTGCCCAATTATGCGGTCCCGGAATAACGCTTCCACGACCGTCAGCAATACTGACGTCAGGTTTGCCGGTCGATAATTTGCACATACCCCCCTATCACTCCCTCTGTGGATAGGAGTGACGGTGGATGTAAGCCAGTCCTGTGGCACCTAACCTTCTCCCGAGGATGGGTTGTACGGGAGAGTTAGCATCTTGGTTAATAGGTCAACTAGCGGTTTCACTACTAAGTGCGTTCCATCAGGTTCTGCCGCCTTGCACGACAACAGGGGCCTCAGACTTTCGTAGACTTCGCTGTCACAAACTTCGGCGTCTACCTCTTCCGGGATATGTGTTTTGTATAATAGGCTTTCCGAAAGCTCCTTGGTCCGGCCTGTACACCCCCTAAACAGCTGCAGCAGGTTCTCAGCCTTTTCTTGCTTCATACACGCCCTCGTCCCGGTTTCATCCTCACCGCCCCCTTCCGCCCTTCGCCAAATAGCCTTTGACTGCACGTAATTAGGATAAGCTCTGGGATTTACCCCGACGTTCGCAGAAATCCGGCCTCCATAGCTTCGCCGGCATTTCAGTTTTATTCTTGCAGCCCTCCCTCTGGCAGCCTTGTACCGCAGAAGGGCTCGGTGCCCACCTGTGTGAGCATACCTTAGCCAGGTTGCCTGCTTTCGCTTGATAGCCTTTTTCACACTACTGCTGCACCATGGCATGGTGCCCTTTCCACTCTATTTCCTCAAGGGGGCTACCGCATTGGTGATTTCTAGCCGTTTTTTCCTTAAAAGCAGCCACTGTGTCTCCACAATATCCTAGTTTCTCAGCACCATCTGCCTGACCCGCAGGGCGAGTTTCCGCAGCCTCCTTCTTTTATTCAAGAGAGGTCTCTCAAGTATTTGTCCCGCGCCCTCACTGCAACGACCGGTTGTAGAAAATCCGGCCAGAAAACACTGCAGTTCCATGTTTCCTTAACATCACTCACTTATTTACACTACTGACTTGTTTTATGCACTGTATGCTTTTACGAACCAAAGGTTGCTTGTTCGCGTCCAGAGCGCCGCTCTGTCATATCCTTGTTCTGGACCCGCGTGACGCACGTGCTTCTTTCTCGCACGCCCCAATTTGATTCTCGATTATTGAGTCCCTGTGATTGAAAAATTGAGGTCCGTATTTTGTTCGTGTCATTGTTTATTTGATAATATAATATCGAAAAATTTCACGGGTAATCGCCCTCTGATTTCGGGATCCGTGGCGAATTTTGTACGCATTGCCCAAAGGTGTCTTCCAATACTCACTTGATCAATTTGGGACGAAAAAAATACGCAAGGTGCCAAGAAAAGGATCGAAGCAATTGGAATCTGGACAGAAAGTAATACGGCAGGTCACTGGGGACGTTTTGGGTACTTTTGGTTATTTAGGTAACGCTAGGTCACCTAGGCCTGTCAGTGCTAGCTCATGTATTACTAGGGGTAAAATGGATTGCAAGAATATCTATCTCTTAGGTTAGGGATATTAGACCTAGAACAATAACTGTTATCAGCTACGCAACAGGCCGGGGAAGCGGAAGAGAATTGTAGACAGAACGAGCGTGAGCAGAAGGCAACCGACTACTACCTATCTGGCAGATCAGGACAGATTAGAATAAGAAACTCTGTGCCCATCGTCGAATATAAAGCATCAACGCCACCAACGATCGATCTGCCAAGAGTAGAACCGGCAGTATGCGATGGACGACGTGAACACAGTTGCAAGTTCACCAGGCAGTTCGAAATGTCTGTCGAAAACAAGATAACGGACTCCGGGTAGAGGCTTCTCTACCCAACTCATTACTGTCGAGGCCGAGCGAGAGAAGCTATCGATAGGTGTTACATGCTCGACAACAAGCAGGGCTTCACACGAGCAAGAAAGGTCTTGAGGGACCTGTTGGGCCAGCCATTCAAAGTAGCTTGTAATCTAATAGAGGGCATGATGTTAGAGGCCCAAAGAACCAAGGGCGACGTCTAAAAAATGGCCGACCTATCTATCAAAATGCAGAACTGTTCAGTAGCTCTCGACCATTTAGGTTACAGGGCTAATCCCGATGCAATGCACACCTTGAAGGGCATGGTCCGTCAAGTCTTTCCCGAACAACCGGATCGGTGGGCGGAGGAGGCGGAAAGTATAACCAGGAGCTACCGCGAGGCTAATTTCGAAGACTTGACTGAATACTTGGACAGGCAAACCACGATAGCTGACAGTAGATTTGGCCGACTCATCCGGAACGGTAGCAGAGTAAACAAATCAAGCAATATCCAGGCTGAAACCACCGCTCGGGAACATCCGAAATATCAGCCTTGGACCGATGCACATCCTATTTCACGCGAGGCTGCAGCGCATCCAAGTTGCAGGTGTTGTGACGCTATCCATTGGCTACTAGAATGCCTAAAGTTCGTCAACTCCACAATAGACGAACTTCGGGGAATGGCGAGGACAACGGGATCGTGCTTGACTTACTTCAAAAATACACACTGGGCGGCAGCTTGTCGAAGAAGGACCAGACGTGGTCACGAGGGATGCTTGGGCAGACACCATCGATTGTTACGCCAGACGAGAGAAACTACACCAGAGTCGAACACCAAGCCCAGTGTAATTCGTTCAACGTGACGGTCTGCCAGTAAACCGACACCTTTAGGAGTGGTTGCCGTGGGAGTGGTGGCCTCATCTGAGGTGGTCAAAGAGTTGGCTTTCGTCGACAGTGGATTGGACACCACCCTAATCGAGAAGCGGTTTGCCGACGAACACCAGCTCGCTAAAAGCACGACGTCGTTAGCAGTGAGCACGGTGAGAGGAACACAAGTAATGACTGCCGGCCGGTGGAGGATACAGCTCACCTCCTTAGACATTACCGAGCAAGTGGAACCAGCGAAGGCGTTCACGTCAGCTGATCTCCCCATACGAGCGCCAAGGTCGGTAAATGCAATTTTGACTAGGTGGCCCCGCCTGCGGGATATCCCCGTTGTAGACTGGGAAGAGGATGAAGTGGATCTCCTCATCGGCTGCGACGTACCAGAGGAAGATTTGGTACTTGATCGGAGAGTGGTCAACAGCCAGGCACCTTATGCCGTAAGCACAGCTCTGGGATGGATGTTATATGGTCCAGCAGGGGGACGTGGTTCCGCGGAGAACTTACTCACCAAAACGGACCGCATAAAGTATCGATTACAGCGGCTGCACGAAAAGAAGTTTTACGACTTTGGAGACGAAAGACTATCGTTGCCTCAAGAGGGCCTTCCGCCTTGCAAACAATGCGACAAGAAACTAGAGGCCCTACAAAACAGTTCGAGGTTCCCTTCCCACGGCGCACACCAGGTGACTCTTGGGTTGATAACAGAAACTACGCTCTACATAGACTACTTCGACTGGAAGAAGGCTTTTTCCCCGACCGGGATCTGTGGGAACGACGGGCAGAAGTAGTGAAGCTAAACGAAGCTCTCGGCCACGCTGAAAAGGTGCCTGCAACCACCGACGGCCGGAAGGGGATCTCGTATCTATTGCACCACCCGGTTATCAACCCCAAGAAACCCGAAAAACTGCGGGTGGTTTTCGACTGTGCAGCCAAGTTCCGGGGCATTTCGTTAAATGATCGCCTACTAAAAGGGACCACGCCACTAATTGAAGTTTTGGGCCGTTTCAGAGTGGGTAGGGTGGCCTTGTCCGCCGACATCAGGGAAGTGTTTCAGCGGGTGAATATACCGGCAGAAGAACGAGATGCCTTGCGTTGCCTGTGGTGGGGAGAGAACAACTGAGACAAAGCAGTGATAATTTATAGGATGACCGTCCACCCCCTAGGAGCGATATCATCACCTTTTGTGCGAAGTACGCCATTCAAGAACCAGCGAACAAACGTGGAGATTTGTTTAAGCGGTCGGTGGTAGATAGCTTCAGCGGGAACCTCTAAGTCGACGACTATCTCGGGCCACTTTATTAGGTAGACTCGGCCCTAGCGCAGTTCATAGGCCTGACAAGGTTGCCAGAAGAGGGCGGCTTCCGTCTAACGAAATGGATATCAAGCTCTTCAGAAGTGCTCGAAGTCAATCCGCACCACGAGAGGACCAAAGGGTTAGAGATCTAGACGGATCTCACTCCCTACCGATCGCCCTCCAGGAATACAATGGAACGCGGAAACGGACAGCTTTGTTTTCAGGCTAAACTTTCCCGAGCTGCCAATAACCCGTCGTGGCATACTATCTGCTCTCTCTAGCTTGTTCGGTCCGCTCGGTTTCGTCTCTCTCTGGCTGTTGCCTGGGAAGATTCTGGTTAGGCGGCTCCGCCGTAGGAAAATCGATTGAGACCAGCCACTGGACCGGGAAGACCGGCTGGACTGGGAAGGATTTCTTAAAAACTTAAAGAAATTAGGGGACATACGGATTCTACAATGTTTTCTCCCTGGTCCTGATACACGGACAGGAGAACCACACGCCTATTTTGACGCATCCAAAGTGGGTTACGGAGCCGTGGTGTACGGACGATGCCGCACGGGATATGGACAGCATACTACGAGGATCTTGTTCGCCAAAGCCCGCATCACCCCACTGAAGACGGTTTTGATCCCGCGCCTTGAACTCAGTGCAGCCGTATTAGCAGCCAGGAAGTCACGAGCAGTAAAGAGTTGTTTAAATTTCTACATCTGGTTGGCTAGTTTCTGGAAGGACTGGACCATAGTACTGTACTGCGTCATCAACGTCAGGAGCCGTTTTAGTACTTTTGTGGCTAACCGGCTCACGATCATCCACGACGAATCAGCCATGAACAAGTGGAAGCATGACAGGTCTGGCGATAACCCAGCAGATCTGTGCTCCCAGTGTGAGAGCAACTTCCGGCAACCTGAAACGTGGACGGGAGGACCGAATTTCCTGCAAGTGCCTAAACAGGACTGGGCTGTGTACGAATTAAACCCCCCTGCCGAAGTAGAACTGGGGATCAAAGGCCTGGTGATGACGGCCACAGTTGCCGAAGCGACTTTTATTTTGTCACTTATGGTCGGATTTTCTTCCGGGATGAAGACATTTCTTTCATTAGTTTGGTTGACCAGGTTCAAGAGACATTTGCTAGTCATGAAGGGGATCCTACCCTGCCCCCGGATACGGGTGGTTTTGACAAGTCACGGTGAACTACAAGCCGCAGACCGCGATATATTCAGGATGATACAGCGGGGGCTTTTACCCGGGAACTCTAGAGGGCCGAAGAAGTGGGACCAATCGAAAAAGGAATATTGTCTCCGAGAGGAGATCTGATTTAAACCCCAAACCCATTGTTGACTGCTACTGGTAGATGGTAGGCTGACCATCTCCCCCTTGGGCTCTGACACGAAGTACCCTATATTGCTGTCGGCTTGACAACCTGTGATAGAGCTAATGATCCAACACCCCCACGCCGTAGAGGGGCATTCCGGGGAAAGTCACGTGGTGTGCATCATCGGAAAGAGCCTTTGGCTGCTGAGAGGAAGAGCTATGGCAAAACGCGTAATCCGTTATTGTGTACATAGTTGGAGAAGCAATGCCGCAGTGGGCAAACAACAAAGGGCTCCGCTACAAGAATGCAGGGTGACTTCAGGCTGGTGGCCGTTCGGCGATACCGGGTTGAACTATTTCGGGCCCTTCTGGATCAAGCGTGGGAGGAGGCTGGGGAAACGACAAGGGTGTATCATGGCTTGCGTGAAATCACTTGCGATGCACTTAGGAGTTGTGCATTCAATGACAACAGACTCTGTCCTACGGGTCTTGCAGCGCTTTATCAACCGAAGAGGCCTACCGGCAGATATATACTCCGACGATGGGTCGAACTTCGTGGGAGATCAACGGGAGCTGCACCGCTGGCACAAAAACATGAACGAGGACGAACTGCAGAATCGAACCGTGGCTTATGGTATTCGATGGCACTTCAATCCCTCGCAGGCCAGTCATCGAGGCAGCGTATGGGAAAGCCTGATCCGGTCCACCAGGCGAACATTGATGTCGATCATTGAACAGCAGCCGACCGACGAGGTGGAGAGAATTCTGAACCACGGTCCACTGTTTCCAGTAACCAACGGCGACCCCACTCTCTGGCGCTCATCCCGAACGACTTATTGACATTAAGATCGAAAGGGGGTTTCCAAGGACCAATAATTTTCCGTGGGAGCTACCTACGTGGATGGAAGCAGGCAGACCATCTTGCCGAGGTTTTTGGGGGCCTTGGCTGCGGGAGTACCTACCGGCTCTGCAAGCGCTACAGAAGTGGCTAACCGAAGCAAGGCCATTCTAGCTTGGGGATATAGTGATGATCGCGGGTAAACTCGCGCATTTCAGCACCTGGCCTTTGGGCGTGGTTATGGAAACCATCAAAAGCTCCGGCCAAATGATAAGAACTGTGAAGATGAAGACAGCCAACAGAAGGTTAATCCGCGGCCTGCGAAAGATCAGCCTCCTCAAGAGCGAGGACGGAGAAGACGATAACACGGAAACCCAGTAGACCATTCCTTATTCGTCCACGAGGTGTTTAAGGAACACCCATGTGTGGGGGCATTTACGACATACCGACGTATTGAGCTATCATACGTCCTGACACACACACTTACATAATACACGATTATAGTTCATGACCTCTATCAAAACAAGCCACGGAGCTGATTGTTCCATGTGTATCACTGATATTACGAAAGATACCTCCCGTGAGTGATGGTTCGTGCTATTTGTCCGTAGACCAGAGTGCGACCTCAGACATGACACCCACACGCACGCACTCACACAAGCACACGCCGGCGAGGCAAAACGGCTCTCCCGAGGACAGCTCCTATGTTTATCCTTCAAGCCCGCCATCGATCAACCGCTTTCATGGACGACTCAGAGTAACCTCGCGTCGACGTGGTCACCGAATCAGGCGCGATCGTGAGTGGAGCTTTGAATACAAGGTATTAGGTACGCGCAGAGACAGCAGAGTCTAGGTGGGCAGGAAGATTCAGTACCATTTTTTCAAACCTTTGACTTTGTAAAAATTCTGGCGGATTGTGGTGAGCGGTTTTAACGGCCGGCCGTGGAAAATCCGGCCAGAAAACACTGCAGTTCCATGTTTCCTTAACATCACTCACTTATTTACACTACTGACTTGTTTTATGCACTGTATGCTTTTACGAACCAAAGGTTGCTTGTTCGCGTCCAGAGCGCCGCTCTGTCATATCCTTGTTCTGGACCCGCGTGACGCACGTGCTTCTTTCTCGCACGCCCCAATTTGATTCTCGATTATTGAGTCCCTGTGATTGAAAAATTGAGGTCCGTATTTTGTTCGTGTCATTGTTTATTTGATAATATAATATCGAAAAATTTCACGGATAATCGCCCTCTGATTTCGGGATCCGTGGCGAATTTTGTACGCATTGCCCAAAGGTATCTTACTCTCACCCCATGGACATTCATTGTCATTCTCGGGGTACCTTGGTCACTCTTGCCTACCTGGTCATCTACGTCCATTCTTTCTACATCTTTCGGAGCCCCTGTGATTGTTAAGTCAATGTGTGACGGTGCCTGGCCACACTTGAACTTAGTAACCTGCTCCATTTGCTGAAACAGAGGCTTCCGTTGAATGGAATCCCAAGTTCCCCCGCCAAAACTATCCCCTGGGCCCGCTCCAGTCAACCAGTCCACTTCAGGTGCGCTAAAATCACCCAATATGAACACCGTTTGCCCTTTGCTTGCCACTCCATTAAGATAAAGCAGCAGTCCTTCTTCATCCTCTTGTCGGGATTCTGGACTTCGGTGCACACTGGCTGTCGAGATCTCAGGTTCCTCTGTTGTGACGACCGCCTCTACGGCACACTGTCTTACCGGGACGAGCCGTTCACCTTTGCACGTGTTATGGTGTTCTGCCACTAGTGCAAGAACCCCACCGCCCTACAACGAACTCACAACCTCTCCTTTTTCCTAGCCTTAATACTGGCACCTTGCCAACCAGTTACACCTTCGATAGAACTCCGAACTCTGCAGGCCAACTAGGCAACGTTGCATAGTACCACCACCTGCTCCCAAAATAACTTTCGTATACCCCCCTACCAACCACCGATTCCTACCCTTCCTCACCCGAGCAAGCCGCGTCGGTAAGCGGCCAAGCCACCCCGCACTCTCCTAGTTCCTATCTGCTGAGGCCTGCTCTAACCACAAAGCACCAACCACCACCAAAGTTGTCACGTGGGAGAGCCAGTTTATTCTACAACCATATATTCCATCATCACTCTCAAACATCCAACGACCCTAAGAAATAAGGACTAGTAAAAGGGCCACTCGGTCAAAGGTCTTTTCGATTACCTCCTAATGTCCCGAAACTAGTTATTTCCGGGTCTTCCTTAGCCGAATCCTCTGAAGCCATCGCGGAGGTGCCCAATGCTCACTCTTCTTCTGTGATGGCTTCCTTTCACGCCCCCCTCGTGCACTTCCTCCTTTCAATGATTCCCTTACGTTACCCAGCCCAGACACTTACTTCCAGGTGGATGGATTATCCTTGATCTTATTTAACTCCCTGTCCGTTCTGAGTAAGCTTCACCGCTTGAAACATTAGGTCATACCATCAAGACCTGACATCATCCTCATTACTGAAACCTGGCTCACTGAGCACAATCTCGCAAGCAAAGTTCTGCTTGAGGGATACAAGGTTTTAGAGCGAATAGGACTGAAGGAAGCAGGGGTGGGTGCCTGGTGTACTTACAGCATGCCTTTTCAGCAACCCCCATTAGAGATATCACACTGGACCCAATTCCGGGTTGTCTGTGGCTCACAATCCGGTTCTCAACTATAGCACGCATATTGATTGTGTCTATTGCCCGCTCTCCTGTACTATTGCAGACTTGTTTCATTTATTCGAAGCCTCTGATTACCTTTCACCACTACCTTCGACAGCGAACATCGTGGCCGGTGATTTTAACAGGCCTGAAATATCCTGGACGAACCTCACGGCACCTCCTACCTTGATTGAGTTTGTCTCCCATACTCACATCGGGGGCTGGGTGCAACGCGTTAGAACCCCTACTAGAAACGCCGAAGCCCTAGGCTCTATATTCACTCGCAGCTTTTCCAGCTTTTCGGTTTCCGTTCTGCGCAAATTTCCGGGCAGTGACCATAGGATAGTAGCAGGCAACCTTTCATTCCACCATTATCCATCGGGCTGTCTGACACCAGTCAACTATTCTCTCCTTTCAAATTGGAACCCTTCGCCGAATTTCGTCCGTAGCCAAGATGGAGCAGTTTTTTCTAGCGGCTAGCCCCCGACAGGCGGCTGATCACTTTTAAACTAACAAAGGAGACTGCCTCTTGAAGCTCAGTCCAACTGACTAAAACTCCTCCCTTAGGAAATCCAAACTTACCCTCCTCCAACGGAAGTACCTTACGATGTAAAAACTTTATCCCCGGAACCACGACTTTTCCCTTCTCATGGGACTAACTCGTCTTACTGATATTATTCGGGACCTTGATGAAGATCAGCTTCGCATTCAATAAGCCAAAGCTTCAAGGCTTCCCGATAAAGCCTCGAAACTCTCGTTGACACATGAATCTTGGACTTCGACAACAGATACTATTATCCAATACTTTGTGTTACCGAATAAACTTCGGCCAACTCCCCCTCTGATATCGAAGAGGCCTTTAATCTTTAATTCGCCAATTCCGTGGTCCCCACCTGAGACATAGCCCCACATATCATCTTGCCTTTACCAGCTCTTCTCTACCTACCCTAACATTTGAAGTCAACATTATTTCCAGGCTAATTTCACGCTATAAAGCATCTGCGCATCCCGGACCAGATGGGCTACTGATGAAAGATAATGAAGCTCTGGATCTAGTGCACCATAGCACGCCATTCTTGCTCTCAGATGATGTAAAAATAGTCTACTATTTGAATTATAACGATGCTACCCGTAAACTTTGCTCTATCTCCGTGGACCTCTCTGCACTCGACCGCCTGTTTCACTCCTGGATGATGATCTTTTCCACTGACAAGCTCGAGATTCTAACCTACAATTGCCAACTGCCCCTAGATTCTTAACTGTTGCAGGGTCTCCGATGGCCTGTCGACATACCTTCCGCGATTCGGACCCCGACTATTCTAGCTGAAATCCTCTGAGCACGCTGCCACCCAAGCGGATAGGGCTACAGGGGGTTTGGCCCTTCTCTTCCGCTCCCTTCTTCTTCGGGACAGTATCATCAACACCTACAACTCTCACATCAGGCCTTTGCCTGAGTGCTGGCAAAATTTGAGAGTTTCTTTAGAAAGCATACAAAGGCTTTTTATTAAACGACTACCCGGTGGGTCCACGTCTTTAAACTACAGAGAACGGCACTGACATCTGAATCTTGGCCCACTCCGGCTTCGCCGCTCGAGACTGAACTTAGTCTTCTCGTATAACCTGCTCCATAAGCTGCCCATTTCCCTTAACCCAGTGAGCTTCTACTGTGTAACCCCTTACTCACTTCTGCATACACTCTTTCCGTCCTTTCTATTATAGCTAAATCGGCCATACAGTCACATTTTTTTCATTCTTGTTCTTTCCAAGTTCTAGAACAAATTGCCCATCACCACTCAAGCTTCACAGACCCTGTCGCAAGCTTTTTCTGTGCGCCTCTCAAAATGTCCTGCTTTATCACTTGCCACCCAATGTAAAATCATTGTTACGTCATGGCTTTCACTCACAGTCCCAATCCGCTTGATCTGCCGCTACCCGACTCCTCTAGCGCTCCTTTTTTCTCATTTCTCTCCCACACTGTTCGTCGCCGCAGCTGCTGCATCTTTGCACCATGAACAGTCTCACCTCCCAGGTACCTTTCCCACTTCGTACCTTCATCCTTCCTGCAGTGCCTAGCCATTTCCATCTCCACCATCCCGCCAAATAACTGAAGTCCATTCAACACCGCTTCTCCCGTTCTGGACCATCGCCACATGTCTTACCTACATCAATCAGATTAGTTGATCCACTCTTACCTGTTCTCTTTGATACTTCCCTTCATCTTTCCTATTTTATGAACTGCTCTTTACAGCCGTCATCATCTTGTGCTTCCAAATTCTTTCTTTCTCTCTCTGCTGATCTGTCATGTTCACCTGTCAGGAAGAAGAGTCATCAGGATAATCCTAAGTTAATTCTATACCATTCAATCTAACCCTACCTGCCTCTTCCAACCACTGATATATTTTTTTCTAAGGCTCCATTTTATTTCTCCTGCTCCTGTTATATATACACATATGCACACATATATATGTACATATGCACTTGCCCTGCATCCTGCAATTCCTCACCGGCCATTTTTCATGCTATCACCCCGCTGACGGCCATATATGCGTCCGTTCCTTCTACATCTTGGCCTCAAATCTACCGCATCCAATCCTTCTAAATCATTTTTGTCATTCGATCCACCATTTGCCTCTTGCGTTGCTTGCGCCCTGTTTCACAATGAGTTTTGTGCCTTGTCCGCTGACCATCCTTGTAGAGTACCAGCGCTTCATTGCCGTCTAACCCGTTGCATTGCGCCCCACATTTTCTCCATTGCTTCTCTCTAACACAGTTGCTTATACCGATTTCTAGCCCCTCTCTTATATATCTTCCGACTTTCAGATATCTCTACCTGGAACAGTCAGGTCCTCCGGTTGACCTTGACTTTCAACCTCACCAGGCATCTAGTTTTATCCTCCCATAGGTCCGTTTAAACTCCCTACATTTTCTTTGGTGTGCGTACACTTATCGTACCTATGTCCACATTTATTCAGCCTTCTGAGTCTACCTTATCCTACTTTCTGCAGGCATGTTTCTGTATTTTCAAGAATTTTGTCTGCCCATTCAACGGCTCGTGAAACTTGCTCGTGCATCTGGCATGATTCCGTTGTTACTGAAATAAACCATCATTCTTCTTCTTCTTCCTAACATTATATGTTATTATTAATAAAACGTATCGTTTTGGACTCAGGCCATTTATGTCTTCTGCCGGTTGCAGCCGTGTTTTTGTGAGTGCTACGACTTTCTTACCTTTCGTCGTAGCCCGCAGTTCCGGCTACTCGTTCCTCACACCTTCTGTTTTCGTTTAAATTACTAGTAGCCTCACCCTTCCCCGTATTGTTCTTGGTCCACTGAGGAGGGACTTCCGCTCCTCGGGCATCAAGTCCGAGGGCACCCACCATTTTTGAAGTACGGTCTTGCTAGCCTGATTACTTCTATTTAGTTTGCTTTTACCTGCCGATCTAGCAGCGTGCAGCGTGTTTGTTTTCGGAGGAAGGTGCGTTGCTGTCTGCGTCTCCATGTTTTTCATGCATCTAGCATCAGCTTGGTCTGCCTTGGCAGCCTTTGCGGCCCTTGTCTCGGACTCTGGCTGACAGGCCTTCCGAACTCGTATTTTTGGCGGATTCACCAGCCCAGAATCATATTCTGTTATTCGACTATATTCAGCCCCTGCTACCTTTTGCGCGGGTTTGTATCGTCAGGTGCAACCCGGATGATCCCACCTCTGCTACTGCTGGCGCTACCAGCCATGCTTATCAACCTCTTTCTTCCCACTGAGTGGCAAGTTCAACAAACGTGGAACGGTATTTATTCTAGTCCTTTCCTTCTGACCCAGTGCACTTCCCTTATCACATTACTTTTCTGAGGGAGACTTGCCCTGGGGTGGCCACGGTCCGCAATGGGTTGACCACGTGGTACCTGGCCGCCCTCTCTAGCTGCCTGCTCTCATTCGTGTAGGTTCCCTTATGCCACTTACGACTACATTTCTGTTTCATCCAAATGCCACCTCACATGAGTTCTGCAGCCTGGGAACTTGCATTTCAGTTCTCATTAGCAACCCTTTGAAGGCCACCATCCGTTCTCGAAGCTCATCGACTACTACTTTTTCTGACCGGACCTTCCCCTGCTCCGTGGTTTTCCCTTTCAAAGTTCTTTTCCTGTTTTGGGGCCTCTTTATTTGGCCAAGTGGCCCTAAGGTTGTGCAGAAGCTCTATCTCTGTTCTCCTAGCAGATCAGATGCCGTGGCCCCGCTAATTGTTGTCTGTGGCACACTTTACCGTGACTCTTCGGAAGACACTTAAACCTCAGCCTGCAAATAATCCGGCTGTTGTTACCTCGGGGCGTCTGCTTCTGTTGTCCTTCATGAGCCGTTTTTTTCCGTGCCCTGACCACCTCCGGTCCAAGAAATGGCTTACGGTTTTCTCGGAACCAGTTTCTAAACCCTAGACACTTTCAAGCCCATGCTTGGTATTTGCGGCACACTGAGTAGGGCCGCATTACTAGCTCTCCACGTTCGGTATGAAACCATAAATCACAAGCGTCACACATGATTACGCTTTTATCGACTGGGTCCTCTGTGCATCGCGTACTTCCACACTTAAATTCCCTGGCGTCGCCGTTTGGGGCATTCTAACCAGGGGATACAGAATCATCCTGTTTACCGATGATATAAACGGTAACTAACATGTAGCCAAGTAAATGGAAGTTAGTGTGGGTTAACAAAATGAACTTGACAGATTAGATCGTCAGACTCATAATGTGGGGCAAACACACAAATAATGATGTGGGGTGAAATGGTCTGCAAGTAGCCAAACGAAATCTTTAGTCTTCAGTTAAAAGGCAGTAGGAAGTCATCCCGTATGAGCCCCACCAAGTCGTACTTCATTGGCTGGGCTAGATATCGGCGTTTTGCCAGTAATCCTCCGGGTTATGGTCCAACTTCCTCTTTAAAAGTGTCTCGCTCTCCCTCCTGTTTTCAAATCAAATCGAATCGGGTAGCGGGAGTTAGACGGCGGTGTGCCATTTTTGCCCGGGTTCTTGCACCGTGAGCTTCTTGGATCAATCGGTGCTGCGACAAAAGAAAGAAAAAGGGTCTCCTTCAGTGATCTGGTAAGGATGAACGGAAGAGGGACCTTCTAGGGCCGTTCCCCAACTCGGGGAGCCTCGCGAGTTCACTGCCCCTAGGTGATATAGTACGCAAGTAGAAGAGAAGATCCGAAAATAGAGTATATTAACAGGTTACGATGCTGTAAAAATGGCTGAGTGAGAACTTGTAATGGAAGTGCTCTACCTGAGCATTCACTATTAACTTCTGTTGTCCTATGATTTTGTTTGTCCAGGTCCGAATTCAAAAGGTTGATTTGATCAGCCACTACACAAAGAAAAGACAGCCTGATTGAGCTTGTTCTAGTCAGCTGTCTCGTTCAGGCTCAATATGCCTTCACCCCAAAAAACTTCCTCTCCTACTTTAACACTGTCTCCGGTGGTCTACCAGCGCCACCTTCTGCTGGGATCTCCATTTCTGGCCCTACCTCCAGGAGAGTAGCCTGGTTGTCTCCCCGGTACGTTCACTCCTTTTGAGATATATGGCTTAAGAATAATAAAGTGCACCCTATACCGGTTAGTTTTTTATTCAGGTAGAACTCCTGCACAACAGTACGCCTTCAGAAAGGACCCGTTCGATAAATTACGGACCCTGCCGTTCTTTGTGCAACTTTGCAGGGACGCCGGACTCAGGTACAATCACGTGCAACGAGACTGGTTTGTAGTAGCCACGATGAACCAAACTGACAGAGGGTATTGAAATTGCCTCTACACAGAACTCCTCTAACGGGAGCAGTTAGAAGACCGAGGCTGGGAAACGGTGCGTTGGTTGTGTCCCACAACTGGCTTGTGTCAACGTGTTGAATCCAGGAAGACATTTGGCAGAGTTGAAGATGATCAGCCACGGAGAGCTTATGCCGTACCTGTCCCCGGCGATCCTGGTTGGTTGAGGCACATCCGCGTGCTTGGCTACGCAGCTGTACCTGGCCGTGTTACGTGTGACAGCTGCTGGGTAGGCACGGCTTCCTCCCTCAAGAGTTCCTCGTCAATTTGACCGGCCTGTTGCACTGATCTTCGGACTGGAGCTGGTGGCTATGGCTCGGCTGTTGCGGCAGTCCCTTCAGTAGGCGGAATAGATGGACGACTGTCAACTACGTGGTCAGCTTCCGGAACCTCGGTCGTCTTAGTCATGTGATCAGTTGGATCCTCAGTCACGACTTTAAAATGGATTCGGCTGAGGTGGCACCGATGCACCGATGTATCATTTAGGTCCATGATCTTGGAAATAGGTTGGCCTAGTTTTCTGGTGAGGATTCTGCGAGTTGGTCGAATCTCTTTGCCACAGAAGTACGTGGCATCGCCGGAGTCAGGACACATCAGCGATGACCGAAGACTTCCGGGCTTGAAGAGGAAGACTGGGCTCCCCTTGATGGTTATGTGCACTGCTCCTTGGTTCTGCCACGAGAAATTATCGAGGTACCCTTCCAAGTCGGTTACGTTCTTCTTTTGGCTGATATTATTATACTTTTCACAGGACGCAGCAAGTTCTCCGCTGCACCGCTTGAACTCGGGTGGCATGGCGCCGTGGGCAGATGCCGACACCAGATTCTTCCAAGCCAGCATTTCTGCTCCGTCACACAGAATTGCGATCTGATGTCGGTGACCAGTACTTCAGAGGTGTTTTCTCGGTTAAAGCGTTTCTGTAGCTTCGGAGTCGAAAAGGAGGTGACTGGTAAACTCGTCAGAAACACTTCCGGCCATTTAAAATAAGAGTAGATCAATACAAGGGCGTGGTACCGGTTCAGGAATGGGCCACAGAGGTCAGGGTGAACTCTGCCACGGAGTGAAGCTTTTGGGCCATGGATTCCAGTTGTTTGACCTTGGGTGAACTGTGTGCAGACAAGCATCACAGTCCTCTGCCATGGTTCAAATACCCACATCCATTTGCGCTTGCCAACAGATCTGTCCAGCCAGTGACTTCGTTTTATCCACTCCCAAGAGGCCTTTGTGCGTTCCATCCAAAACCGGCTTGCGCACTGTAGGTGGATTAAAAAGCCGGTCACCTCGACAAAGGACGCCCTCGGGTTGGGTAATGAGTTCTTCTGACATCAAGCAGGACTGAGGAACCTTCCTCTTCACCTCGGGCTGCCACCCCTACCTGATAGCCGAGGTCACAGACGATTATTATCGTTTTGTTTGCTTGCCCCATTGTTCCCCGGCTCTGGTGCAAAAGGTGAAACGAAATGGCTTTGGTCAGCCACTGCTAATCGTGATTATTTAGACAGGAAGTCCGCCTGCGGGGTTGTCTTGCCGGGTCGAGGCAGGATGTAATAGCTTTAGGCTGCCTGAGCAATGCTCCATCGCTGAATCATTGCAGCCGTGGACTTGGCGGCGGATTTATTTGGGTTATATGGGAGCTGAATAGCTTGGTGGTCGGCGACCATCGTAAGCCTCAGTCCAGACAGGTGATAGAGTAGTCAACGTACCGCCTATAAAACGGTCCATGTCTCTTTTGTATCGGGGAACAACCCTTCACTACAATACTGCGAAGACTTGCAATGCAGATGACTAGACACCCATCTTGTTCCAGATTTGCTCCCGTCCCGATTTCGGATTCGTAAGTGATCAGTGTGGTCGGCTTAGAAGGCGCCAAATGGACTGATATCGGTTGGTCAACAATATTTTGGAAAAGACCACGCAGTGCCTTTCACACTTTTTGTTTCAAAGCAGCGCTTCGGAAGATCGAGCCAGAAACCCTGGCTGAGCTCCTGTTGCAAAGTTTGGAATGTAACCTAGGTAGTATTCCAGGCATCCATAACAGAACGTTAGTCCTCCTGGTCTTTCGGTGACTCGATATCAATCGGGGGTTTGAAACGACCCGAATCGGTTTGATATCCGTTTGTATGGGCAGTAAAATTGAGGAAACCTAATTCGGTGACGCCTGATTGCTAAGACCATATTTATGTTTCACACCGAAAGTTCTTGCCGGTAAAAGCTACCGTAAAATCAATATTATTGACGGACAATTCTCAGTGTGTGGTTGATTCCTGAGTGCTCTGCAAGCAGTTTGCTTAGTTTAGATGCCATGAAGCCAGTGGTTCAGATAGCTTCCCAAAAGTCGCACTGCTTGCGGTAAAAAGTTAATTTGTGAACAAAAATTGAACCTGTGAAGTTCGTAAAGGACTGGAAAGTTTTATCCATATTTTACACATAAAATCCGTTGATGAAATGTTAATCTCAGTTAAGAGGATCCCTGGTGTGAACCTTTGGGAGTTTTACCACTTAGACAGCGAATCGGGCGTTGAAGCCATTCTGAAGCCATAATGTTTTTCTATCACTCTTCGGGAACCGTAAATGCCATAAAGTGGTGAACAAGAAACCTGTGAATTCGGGCATTTCAGCAAGAAAACTTGTTGCTCACTTCAGCTTCAAGCGGTACCCCACACTAAACTAGAGATCAGTTAACCAAATGTAAAACAACACGCATTCGCAGTCCAACGTATCGCTTGTCATACGGAGCACTTGAATACATGTCTCTTCTTACATACATGTTTATGTTTTTCTACTGATTGCTGGACAAAAATGGTGTTCGACTTAGATCGGTCTTGTATTAATTAGCCAAATCAGAGCCAAAAACCCGATTGCTGAATAAATGTGTATTTTAAGCATGACGGTAATAACCTAATTCAAAAGGCTTCATTAAGTCGTCGAATGGGGACGGATGATAATCACTACCAGCGCTGTGATTCTCCTTTGCAAATTCCCTTGAGTAACTACTTTAAAAAACGGTAAAGTATGTTCTCGCAGAATGCACAGGAACTGCAACTGATGTGTGCTCGATCATTTCCGCGTACCGTGCAATTTTTGACGTGCTCCGCATTGCTTCTAAATTAGCACTAGAAAGTTCAAAGCGTTCGAGAAGAAAAAGGCTGGCTATGAAAATTGAATGACTTGGTTTTTGTAGCAGTTCTTTAAAATTTGATGACTTCCCCTGATGATAAATTTTGCCCTCTTCCTCGAAATTTCGTTGAAACCTGGTAACCAATTCATACTCCAGGAAGACCCCTTATAGATTTCCAACAAAAAAGAACAAGGCGTTCAGGGCCACCTCTCTACGTAAGAAACCTCTCGTGTGGCTTCTAAGAAACTGAAAAGTCGTATGCTAACGTTGCATGCATTTGCCGTGCTGTATAAACCAGAGAGGAATAAATAACCTATCTGATAATCTCCAAAACATTGTGAATTATCATGAACAGATCGATCTTTCGCGCGACCCTTTGTGGTGTTTTGAGTGTGCCTTCACCCCATCTCACACAACCTTCCCAAATGATGAGTATGCTCTGCACACCATTCAGTTACACAGAGGTTAATCTGCTAAGTACCTCAAAGTGACTTTAAGCACAGATATTCTCATATTGCCAGTCGATTGCGAGAATTTTGTCGACTTATCTTCCGAATTTTGATAGCTCAGGCAATTTCGCATGATCGCGTTCAGCACAAACTATCTCTTGTGACACCGATAGTACTGTAACCAAGTGGACTCGAAAGTCTTATTTAATGTCAACATGAATACCAAGTTTCCTGTTCTCTTTTTTATAATCCCAATCTCAGAGCCTGTTAAACACGAAATATTGTGCAATTTGGGAAGCACCGAACACAAACTTGTTCTGTACCAATAGTTCTGAACCTTCAGCCGGGTATTTTCAATTAATTCTGTGCTAAATCTGCATTCACATTGCCGTTCCTTTCTCAGTGCACTTTACAAAACCTACTGCGTACCATCCTGTCAGATGCACGCCACACACTTCACAAACATGTCTCGTAAGAGGTGTAAGAGCTTTGGCGACTAATACAAACAACGGACAAAGGGCTCATCTCCGGAGCAGACAGGTTTTGGCGAAAAACCGGATGACTGAGTGGGCGTACCCGTGTGCTTGCGCACACTTGCTCAGCCCAAGAACAGCAGCGAAATGTTTGCTCCAATTACTAAAGTGAGGCCTCCTGTCTTGAAAGTATTTCGTGCCCGAACGTGCTTGGCGCGTGTGATATGACACTGGTGCATTCATCAGAGCGATTGCAGCTGAATATGGGTGTACACATCAATGCTTGGCTGACGTGTGCATCAGTTATGACCCCTACCCAGCTGCACTGCATTTTATTTTAGTTCTTAGCTTGTTCCCATGTGCTCTTGCACAGATGCGCTCACTCAGCCACCCGGCTTTCACACAAGTCCTGTTTGTTCTGAAGTCCTTTTGGTCGCCAGGTTTGGACTGCAGGTCCTAGAACTTCCTTCTTGAACGGTTTGAGTGACAGTCAGAGAGTGACTTACTGGTCCCATCAGGGCAACTGAATGAACATATGGTAAATTGACAGGACAAACTGGAGGTTGAGAATCTCAAAAATAACGCCAGTCTGTTGAAGATTCATCGGTTTCAGGAAGTGCCAATGTCACTTAACGTGCGAAAAGTGGTGGTCACGGCGAGCTAGACAGAAATAACATTGGGGTGCATTCGAGCTGGTCGTGTGATTAGGTCTTATCTGGCTAATTAGATGGTTGCGCCTAATGGATGACACAAACGAGTAAATGTCAAAACAAATAAAATCTGATTCACTGGGTTCGATCTTTGCTTGTTTCGGCGACTGACTGAGAGGTTATAGCAACCATAAACAAGCATCTTTTGTAGCTCCATGTTTATGAATACGTGCTGACGAATCAGCCGGTCACTTCAACTTGGACTGTAATACAGTAGGTGATTAAAACTGGCGACAAGCTGTGGGCCACTTGTGACTCATCCGACCTACCCTCTCGCCTCCAAATCATTCCCCTTTTAAGGCAACTTTCTGTCTGATTCATTGTGGCTCTGTCAGGGATAACTGTCTGAGGCACGTCTTATTTAAGACGAAAGTGTGTGGGCAGTAGCTTGCTCAACGATGTCCTCCAAATTCCAATCTGTGTCACAACCTGAAGTATTCCATGTATTTCTATATACTTTACCTTTGCCTATAAGGTTTAATAGACGAACGAATTGATGTTGTTCAGAAATCAGGGCGACTAATTGGTCCACCAGAATTGCTTGCCTTTACCACACTGTGATTTCAGCTTTCCCCGCTTCGTCGAGGTCAGTAAGATGATGACGATAGTGGTATTACTGTAGGGTTTGTCGCAAGAAGCCATGTGTTCCTTTGTTGGGAAACTGAATAATTTAAGGTGGAAGGTAACTCTGAATCGTGGTACTACAGCGGTGGACCTTTCCGAAGTGACAGAACCTTTCACTGGAAGACCGGCAAGAAAAATGGGGAAACAACGAACTCCGGTAAAAGTTTCCGAGGTATCAAAGATTCTCCAGTTTCTTTGATATGCTCCTTCATCATAACAAGCGAAAAGCTGTCGAGCTCTGAAAAGACAGGGGGGGGGGAAACTCAACAGAATGGAGACGTGTCTGTATGGATACCTTGCACCGTGATGCCAGAAAAACTCCACACAAACTACTGGGACTAAAATTAAGAAGCCATTAGTGAGGTCTTTTCAAATACACTAGAGTTTGTAAGGGAATAACATGCAGCTATGGAACCCCACGTCAGCAAAGCCTTAGTTAAACATGTGAAACTTATCATCATAAAAAGTCACGAAACTTCAACAGAACGATATGGAAATCAAGTTAACCAATTTGTGCTACGAGCTAGTTTCTCCTTGGATTCTTAGGGCTCGCTAGTGCTAATTAAAAGATAGCGCAAATCGTGCTAAATGCTGAGCTGTACTCGAAAATAATCGTGCGCCTAATGATTGCGGTTACTTCGTATTCAACCAGGACTAACAAAAGTAATCATCATCCATATCCGTTTGATAGCTTCGTATAACTGAATAAATTCGCTTAGCATTGGAAATACCATGACCCTACGCGGTTCCTGATGAGTTATAAAAAACATTACTTTGGAGACTATAGTATCTGATATGTTGTTTGAGAGGTAATACTCATTATGCTTCACATAAGGAACCCTTTGCAGTAAGGTTTCACGTGCCTTCAAGGAATTTTTGTTTCCACCCTACGGATCGTCATTTTCATTCTGTAACTAGTGCGACGAGTCCAACTTTTAATTGTGCGCTATATTCAAAAAGAAGTTGGCGCTGACAAAGGTGACTTATTATTGCCTGAAATAAGACCGTCGGTAAGCTATCTGAACCACCGGCTTCATAGCCTTGTGGACTTTAGAGGAGTTGATTACATATTGGTACTTATCCGTCGATAATCCCGCTTTCATCACAACTGGTACTGGCAGGATCTTTGTCTATATGCAAATATACGGCTTAAGCAATCAGGCAGAAGCTGACATCCCAAGTAAATTCTCCGGTAATTCGCTAACCGACAACCACAAAAGCAGTCCAGTGCGGAATGTGGTTTGAACGTGCTTAGACTAGTCTTCGAATTTTTTTCGTGACTTCAAAAACTGACTGTATAACGGACGAGCTTGCATCAGAAGGAGGGCTGGTCCCTCTGGCAGCTCATCAAAGCTGCGGGAAGTGCCCAGTAGAGGAGAGTACTATAAATCGGTAGGCTAGCAATCATTGTTGGTGATATTTTTTAAATAAATGCCCTAAGTAGTATTTTTTAAAACCGGTTTGTCCCATTCACTGGGTTTTCCCTGAGGATGGTAGATGGTTGTTCGCTTTTTGTCAATACCGAGAGCTTTACAGAGTTTGCGGAGCAGTGCACTTTCAAAATTGGCACCCCTCTCTGAACTTTTTGGCAAGGGTCTTCCAAGCTGTAAGTGCACTGTTCAACGTCCTCGCGGAACTTCAAGAATGCGCTAATCCGCGTGAGGAGTATTGCCTCGTGTGATTTGGGAAAATAATCAGACCATACCGATACACACCTGTTGCCCCCAGGAGTCATTGGAGGGAAACCTACAATGTCTACTGCTGCTATTCTGTTAGAGAAACCTGTAGACGTTCGTTGCAGTCGTGCTCAAAAAGCCTTCTACGGATTTTTAAATCTACCACGGTGTTTGCAAGAGATACATAGGGCTCGAACACCTCTACGCAGGTGTGGCCACCGAAATCTCCTCTGGACGGCAAACTGTGATTAGCTCAGTCCAGCTTGACCACAACTTCCATCACCCTGGATTGAGGGACAACTGTTCACCGGTACAGCTTTTTTCACTGCGGAAAAATAAAACTTCGGCTAGAATTGGGCTATCCCACAGTTTCCACAGGCACTAAATTTCGTAGCTAGCCCCCTGCGTGCATTTGCTAGTTGGCCGGTCGGTGTTATTTGTAGCCTTTTCTTAGATCGGGATCGAGTTGACAATAATTAGCGAGTTTTGTACGCTGTACCTCGCACTCTCTAATTTCACCATCGCAATTCCCTATGTGCTGATTTTGGTGCCCTTGGTTTGTCGATGATAACCTTTTCTTTTTCTCCGGGCTGACTTTTTATTCATCGACCGCGAGGCTACTCGTATCGGTCAGTCCCAAGATTACCGTGTAATAATAATAATAATGGTCTATTTTGAATAACCCGAGGCATGCTGTACCGTAAGACCAAACGGTGCAATTGGACGTAGAGTCTGAATTCCAAGAGGAAGATTCAGGTATGTGCACTCGATATAGTACGGGAGAAAGTATTTGAGTTACTCTTGAAGGCGGCTCCGGGCAAATTTGAGCTCGAGGTCGGGTGGCCAAGCCGGCTACGTCAGGGTGGAGCTGGTCGGAGGTGGTAGACTCTTACTCAAATATTACAAAAAGAGGGACTACGCAACTGTTGAATCAAACAGAATTCACGGAAGTCTTGTTCGCTTTGAGGAAAAGGATGTTTCCAAGGGAGGCATGAGCCAGCTATCGCACTCTGCGGAGTATGGCAAGGCCCTGGACTAGAAATCAGACGACGAAAGGAATGAATTTGCGGACAAAGAGCAGGAAAAATCTTTCGAAGATTACACTTGTAACTTTCAGCGACCGAATATCAACTGATTCAGTTAAATACCCAGTGAAGGACTCATTTGTGGAGAGGGATTGCCTAGGTGATGGTGAAAGAAGTGGCCGGACGTAACCATGTCAGAATTGAGCAGATGGTTAATTCCAAAAAGGTGGAACGTGAAGCACCAAAAAGGAGGCGGGAACTGGGCGACAAATCAATTTGTGATGCCTGGCCATGATAGTCGCAGACACACGGTTTGCAAAGGAGATGAGTATTTAACTGACAAGTAAGAATTTACCCATGATTATCTTTATCTTAGGGCTGAACATGATGAACAGAGAATGGCAAGGATCGAACTTGTCTGAGAGGATTTACCAAGATAGAATAATGGATATGAGAAAGTACCAAACAACCGATAAATATATTTGTGAAGTTGGGAGGTGGAGTAATAGACAGGCAAAATACTATCTGTTGGTATTCTTTGTAAAAGATGGATTATGTGATGGGGACAAACCAAAACGCCACGATACAGGTGTCTCTTGGATGTGAATATATAGGGGGGGGGCATGAATCTTTGCGGGGTGAGGATATTGCAATGCTACAGCCGCGTGTGGGCGAATGGTAGGACTGATAGAGAGAGCGAACTGTCTCAATATCGCCGACTGCTGGGATGCTCTGATGACAGATATTCCTCAGTGAAGTTACTGTTTGGACATGGTGGGACAGAATTGTTTGACAATAAATGTTAACTTTTTTCCAATATATCGGTGAATGCGATAAAGGAACGGGCAAGTATTTTCTTGGGGATTGGTTAAGTTTGCGAATGGGACAGGTGGGTGGTTTGGCATGAATCCTCGGGAAAAAGGATCATGAACGATAAGCCTAGTACGGAAACGGTCTTTTAACCCCGCGATAATTATGTGCTAGGGAAAGTAGACTTTGCCGAGCGTAAGAAGCTGTAAGGTATGATAGTGGCGATGGAGACGAGTACTATGAAAA
Organism: Fasciola hepatica; assembly: GCA_948099385.1. NCBI lineage: Eukaryota > Metazoa > Platyhelminthes > Trematoda > Plagiorchiida > Fasciolidae > Fasciola > Fasciola hepatica. The sequence continues at coordinate 28,992,380 of CANUEZ040000043.1, read as the reverse complement.
CTAGGCGATAACTGGGGGAGATAGAGGCGTATTTGCAGCATTTCGGGTATATAAACGGTGTTCGAATTTTTTTGACGCAGCCGGTGCTGGTGGGTGGGGCTGACCGTGCTCTGGACACCAAACCTGAAAAATATTTTTGGTGACAGGAGGTGCGATCCGCCATCCTAGCTGCGTCCGCACATCGTTGCATGCGCCCTGCACGCCCGATGTGAGCCGGCTTGAGCGGTGGATCTGACCGCGCCCCGCACCGGTGGGGCTCAGCTCGTAGGGTACTGACTCCTTTGATGTGGTTGCGAATGGCCGGTGTATAGGTGAAGTCCACCGTTTGCAAGTCACCTTTTTTCTGCCCACTGAGTCGAAAGGTAGACGCCACGGCCGGCTGGTAAATGGAGGCTGATATCCATAATAGGGTCTTGACCTGTCGCTTCTTGTCCACCTTTTTCACCTTTGAATAAACCAGCATCTGTCTCGCAATGGAAATGATTGATGCATGTTCGAGGTGGCAGCATCAGTTTGATCCAATTTTTCAGCTTCCCCTAGAGCACCTTCTAAATCCTCCGAGGGAAAGCGACAGTATTTCCTTTTGTACTCTTGGGGTCCTTAAAACCTTCAATCTGATGCTCCAGCATATGATCGCCAAGCCCCTAACTGACGATACTCGGTCGGGCCCCCTCGGCCAGGTGTGGTAACTCACGGGCGAATGTTCAGATATCTTTGTCATCCTGCTAGCGACGGGCTTTGAATTGTTGTCTATGCTCCATCTGTCCCACTGGGGAGTCTACCATTATTCGTAAATGCGTGTACGTAACCTCCGAAACTGTTTGTTCAACTGTGCCCTCTTCCGAGACCTCATCAAAAGCCTCGTCACCCAATAGGGATGTCAGGATGCTTCCTCGGGGCTACGGGGAAAATTAAATGGGTAGTTCCTTGTCTGCTTCCCCCACCTGGTGAGATAGATACTAAAGATAAACTTTTCGGGAACAGGTATTAGGGCTGGGATCACATTCCGTGATAGTCCGCTGAGGACCTCCGTCAACGTTCCCATCACTCCGAAGACTGCTGGTTCTCCAGGCTACCCCCTTTTCTCCAAGTTCTTCTTCGTGGTTTTGACCTTTAGGCATCTTTTATTCTATGGATTCTGGCAGGGTCGCCAGTTGTGGTGCGCTAGCGGAAAAGAGAGGATCCGAGAGTGGAGTATAATAACAAGTTACGATACCATGAAAACAATAAGGAGGAAACCCGTAATAGCATACTTTACGTGACCATTCATTGTTTACCGCTCTTGTCTCCTGAATTTAGAGGACAGATTTGACCATCTGCAAAAAAGAAAAGACAGCCTAAGTGTGCTGGTCTTAGTTAACTGTCCCGCTCAAGCCCATCACGCCACCATATCTATTTTGAGGACTGAGTTCATGAAAGCAGAAAGTTAGAGTTGGTGGAAGATGTGAGATGGTACTGGTAGAGGGACAATGGGCTTCTGGAAATGGAAGGTGTAATGAGGTTGAAAGGAGGAAACGTTTGAACGAAAGAAAATTGACCGGAGACCAAGACTGAGTCAGGACTTACGACAGTGACACTGTATTAAGGACAGGAGGAGCAAAAAAATGATGGGTAGGGTGGCTACGGTTTCTGCTGGTCTCGGAAAATACACCTTCTCTGCTGAGGTCCAACGGATGCCTAAACCCCACAATCTTTCAGTCGGTTATTACTTCCCTCGGGAGCAGGTCACGGTCATTTTAAACCCTGGAAGCAAAGGAATTTCTTCTCAAACCACTTGGAGCTTCACCCTTTGTCATCTTCAATGAGTGTTGCCTGATAGCTGTACCATCACTGACGGTTGACTGCGATGTAGTCAAATCCTGGAGAGCAACGTTCTCATTATGAACCTTAAAGGGTTCTGTTAGTTGGCCTCTACCCCTCCTGCGCCTCAGCGAGAACAAGCTAAATGTTCCAAGTCTCTGCTCGCAGGTAAGGCACCTCAGACTAGCGGACCACCTTGCAAAACGTCGTCGATCCTGTTCGAGAGGCTTGATGCCCTTTGCCACGAAGGGCCGCCAAGCCTGGACACTGCACTCCAGGTGCGGATAAAAGAACGCCTTGCAGTAAGGCAATTAAATCCGGTGTTCGCCGGAGGCTACGCTTCTTTTAATCCAGTAAAGTCCCCTAGGGCCGTTCTTGATTGACAAAAAAGCACTGCACTACAGGTCGGAATTTGTCCGGTATGATTACCCTAAGTTGCGTTAATTTTGTCGTTTTCGTGATTTTAGTGCTCTCGCTGGCCCCTCCAAGGTACCTAGCCGGTTGATGGCCCCTGCCATCTACCAAGTGGATGCCCTTGGTGGCCTCGGGCGGCAGTTCCTAGACCACCGACCAGTGACATCGTATTCAGGCCCCGTTGCATGGAATCTGTTCATGCGGAGCCAACAAGCTTCGCATCATCTCCAAACGAGAAGCTCGGGATTTCCAGGCCAATGACAGAGTCCTTCATGAGCAAGACGACCAGCTCAGGTACATGAACAAAGCTTCGAGGCACACCACTCAGCGAATACCCTCCTTGGGATGCGCTATCCTCCACCTTAACTTGGAGTGTCCTACCCGTGGTAGACCCATGGATCCACCCAGTGATTTTCGAGCATAGACCGGGAGCACTCAAGTTCAACAGTGACAAGCTGCGGTTAACTGAGTTGAATACCTTTTGGAAGTCGAGGGGCAGACTTCTACCCCATCTGCTTGGTCCGCTTCCCGGGCGACCTCTCACATGAAACTGATGAGGTTTGGAAAGCAGTATCTCCAGTTAATGGAACCATGCTGTCCGTCGCGATCGACCGGTGGGCCGTCACATGGTTAACAATCCTGTCTTGCAAAACTCGCTCCATCGCCTTCAGCAAAACCGCGTTAAACGAACGGACCCATGGTGGAGACAGGTTTTTCTATCCCCGGACTTGTGGATTGGGGAAACCATCAGCTTGAGCCAGTTTTGCGGTAAGCAGTTCAGTTTCCGCAGGACGGAAGTGGTCGAGACCAGTCGTGCATCCGGTGTAAGACACGTCTGAGCCACGCGTAGACAAATCCGCAACGGATCCCGAAATCAGAGGGCGATTATCCGTGAAATTTTTCGATATTATATTATCAAATGAACAATGGCACAAACAAAATACGGACCTCAATTTTTCAATCACAGGGACTCAATAATCGAGAATCAAATTGGGGCGTGCGAGAAAGAAGCACGTGCGTCACGCGGGTCCAGAACAAGGATATGACAGAGCAGCGCTTTGGACGCGAACAAGCAACCTTTGGTTCGTAAAAGCATACAGTGCATGAAACAAGTCAGTAGTGTAGATAAGTGAGTGATGTTAAGGAAACATGGAACCGCAGCGGGTTTTGAGGGATTTCCCACGATCGATCCTGGCACTCGGAGCTTCCTGTAACACGGACGCCCAAGAAATAACGAAAGAGTTGCAGACGACACCGGCAACGACGGTTTGACAAGGACACAGAGGAGCTGGGCCGCCGGATGTGCCGGAAGCAGCGCTGTTCCTTGAGGGTTGTGCAAGCACGGTCTGCAAAAGCACAGAAAAAGGGAAAACCCGATTAGCAGAAGCCCAGTATGTGTTACAACAGGTACCAATGCTCGCACCGTTGAGTATGGGGGAGGCTGTCTTTACCGGTGCCTTTCCTTTCCGTTGTCGGCTAGTTTCCTCGGCTCCCAACGTCGAACTCTGAACGTTTGATCTGAAAGGCAGAATCCTGGAGGCCGTATCACCCGTGACCTGCCCTACAGCTTGACGTCAAGCCTTCTGGGGATGGAGTATCTTGGAAGAAACACAACACAAGGGTCGCCCGGAAACCTTGTGGAAAGGTTTCCGGCTGTACTCCTGTGGGCTCACTAGAAAAACGGAAATCACGAAGTGGAAAAACGGTCAGTCTACTGAAAACTTTCAACTGGTGGCCATAAGGGTAAGGTGAGCAGTAACATGGCATATCTGTCATCCTAATCTCTGGGGCGCTTGCAGAGTCCATACCGTCTCCTTCTTCACCCACAAATTTCAAACTCAACAGCTCTAAGATCGGCCTGTTTCGTCATCCTATCACGTAAGTTGACCTATACAGTCAGCCTAAGCGCACGTTCCCTTATTTTATGTCTTTCCTCTTCTCTCTCGACCAGAACCCACCCCAAATATATCCCAAGCTTTTGCCTCCGTCAAACCTTTCAGAAGCTCGAAAGCGTCTACTTGGTCCCACCGTAGTTCTCTCTTTTTCTATATACGATATTCCTACTTCTCGCGGCCTCTGGTCACAGGTCTTTCCCCGCTGAACCTCCACAATTTTATTGGCTAGCCTCTGGATTTTCTTGAGGAAGGCCACATCTTTTTGGGGAAAGTGCCTAAGCCTGGGAGTTGTCTTTGAATTGAGGCCACAACACTGCTTCGTACCAGGGTGGCAGTATGTCCGCCTTATGGCGGGGAATTGTCGACTGAGGCCAGGGAAGCTCCTTTTGAGCTCTGTGGACAGGCAGCCTACGTCGCTTAATCCGTTTGAAGTCTGCGGCCACAACAACACTTAACTTTCTTCCGTTGCGCCGCTTCAGTCATGAAGGGTTCTCTTTCCCCAGTTATGGTTAGACCCACTGAAGCTTTGGTGAGAGGATGACTTTTGTCTCTCTTCAAGGACAAATCTCAGGCGTTTTCCGATTTGAGCTCCTCCTCCCCACCTCCGGCCAGTAACTCTCGACGGCCTGATTGGACAACCCTCACGTCGTCTGAAACTCTGGAGCACCTGAGTTCCAAAGGTAAGACCAAGCTATTTATATAAAGGGGGATAGAATTGGTCCCAGAGCTGATCCCCGAGGAACACTACTTGTTACATGTACTGGTTCATATTTTGCATCTTTTAACCTAAAATATAAGTCTAATTACTCGGAAAGTCAGCTATCCGAATATGTCTCTGTCCGTCTATCCCATATGTCCCTAGATTACCCAGCAGTGGGCGACGATGGACTAAATGAATAGCCTTACCTGGGTTTAGGTGGCAAGCTTCCACTGCCCCTCCTTAGCTCCGTTGTGTGGTGGCTTCGTCCAGGAACGTGGGTATTCAAGAGATATGTTCCACCTTTCAAAACTCATGATGTTCTTCACTGAGTGGCTTGTGTTCCGCCAAGTGTTTGCAAAAGTTAGGTCCGGTAAGGTCACGGGATTTGAGGTACGAGCCAACAAAGCAGTCCAGGTTCCGGCACCAGTAAGCGTCGAGATGAACCCCACCGGGCTTCGACTTCTGTGTTTGAGCTGTTTCTGTTGTTTGCTCTGTAGATGAAACAAGGTTCACGCTGAATTAGCTGTCGGGCGAGTGTAGCCATCCAGCGGTTACGAACTGGGTCCTTTCCCCGGTATAGTTTCACCCAAGAGTATCACAAATACAGGCAGTGATTAGATGAAGTGCTTATAGTGGTACTTTGGGGGATAAGGAGAGTAGGGTGGGGGTGATAGAGAAGGGTTAGTGAAGAGGGTCACAGGTAGGTGTAACAATGTTGGAAGAGAGTGACAGGAGAGGGAAAGGGGCTGCATCCAATGTAGCCACTGAAAGATGCAGGCCTTAATGCACTCAGGGAAAACTTCAGGCCAAAAAATATCCCACCTTGTCCCAAAGCCTGCCGCAGAAGTGGCAGACACCACCACAGCCGACAGTGAGCTCCACGAGTCAACAACGCGGCACACAAAGAACTTTCCTCTCATGTTCTCACGAAATTTTCTCTAAGCCCTTGCGAGGGACGCACGTAAAGCCTACAGGCCCGTAGTTTTGGTTCTGCCAGCCCTATCCTCTCTTGTGAATGAAGGCCACCGCTGCTGCCTTTCTGTGGGTTGGCAGTAGGCCTTGACCAGGGATTGCGTGATACAGCCAGCAGATGTCTTCGCTTATTCCAGTAGCCAGAAGCTTTATGGAGGCTAGCTCTATGCCGTCTGGCCCCACTGGCCTGTCTATATTCGGCCCCTCCGGTAATAATCTCATTGCAACCACCGTGATGGATATGTGTGGCATCGGACGCTACAAACGGATCTTTTGGTGTATCTTGATACCTCATCCCTTTGATGCTCGCTTTCTAAGTATGCTCTGGGCGCATCCGCTTTGCTCCGATTGTCTTGTACCATCCCACTAACTCTAGCGAGAACCCTGTTTTCTCCACAGACTGTCTTGTTTCATTTGGGAAAACAGAGGATATATGGGTTGTCAGTTCATGTACTCATTTGCCGCACAGGTCGCACGGGTCCGGCTTGGGTGAGCGACGACGTCTCGAGACTTAAATATTACTGGCGGGATTCGCCTCTTATCAGTTGATTCACTCCATGGATCGGATGTCCTGTCGTTCGTGGTTTCGTGGGCTTGACAGGGGATGGATGTTGACGCACCTTCCGTCGGTGAGGCTAGACCGTCTACCGAGCTGTGTGCCAGCCATACCCTCATATTGTTCCTTGTTATTAGGGACGACGGCTCCTTGCACTTTCGAGATTGCGCGGTCCTGGCTAAGTCTCAGTAACGATGCCATTTTTCCCGCGTATATGCTCTCGGTTTCTTTGGTCGACTGTTCTATCCAGCTGGGTACATCACGACCATTTCCCAAAGAACCTCAGGGCCCCGAGTGTTGTTGATGGAAAATTCCCCATCTGTCACCTTTATGTATTTTCTTATCGGAATTCGGACCACCTTTTCACACCTTGTTCTTGTTAATACGGTCTTACGGTCCACATCCTGTTTATGATTGAGGCAACTGTTTTTTCTTTATTGATCGTGTTTCCTTTGTGAGATAACTTTGCGGACATTCAGTATGGTAATGAGCCGCGGTGAGTGAAGGCAGTTTGTTTCATTGCAGTTAGGTTTCACTTTCCGGCTCGCATTAAAGGACCGTGGATTTTAAGCTCGTTTACGTTGAACGTTTTAGCTGCTTTCTGAGGGAGTTGTTCTGTGGGCCTAATTAGGCTTGGAGCATTTATTCTACTTGTTGTGGCTAAAGGACAGGTGATTTTTACTTATTGTTTTGGTCAACTGCTGCCTTTAAACAGTTCTTTGCTCTCAATGTCTCTACTTTTGAACTGGATAGTGACTAAGGCTCACGGTCAACGGTATGACTACTAAGTACTTATATTTTAACTCACAAACTGCAGAGCGATAGTGCTCTTGACTTGGGCCCTGCATCGATTCGGGCTACGCGGTGCTTTGAGGCTCCAAGGTATTATCCAGAAAGAGTGAAGCTTATTAGTCGGTAGATCGCACAGGCAATAGTTGGCCAGGCCTCACTCAGACCAGGAGTTGAGCTTTTTGGCTGTCACACCAAGGCCCTATCCAGAAAGCGCGGAGCCATTCGCTCGGAGGATGGGGCAGCAAATCTCTGAAACAGACTGCAGCCCGACCAAGACCTGTATTTTTTGGTCGAAGCAGTACCTTGACCCGCTTATTTCTAGAAGTGTGAAGAGAGAAAGTGACATGAAGGAACTTGACATGGGCCAGGACAGGAAGCAAAGGATACGGGGAGAGTTCAGGAGCGGTTTTCCGGTTCATGGTTCTAGGGCTGAAGGTTTTAGTGGGCCCAGTAATAAAGTGAGGGTGTGTATTGAAATGTTTAGGCTGAAGAAGCTCCACTCAGGAAAGATAATGGAGAGGGAAATTAGCGAGTTAGAGGATAGGAAAGCAAGCGGGCTTTTATCAGCTGGTCGTGGGTCAGAAACGGCAAAGCCGACAGTGGACCTGGAGGACAATGTGTCCATTCTTTTGTTGAACACAGTACAACGGGAAAAAAGATTCTACCAGAGTGCGGATAACCAGACGGATTGGAAAGCGGAGTCGGAAGAATGTCGCAGCCTGACTAATAAAGTCGGGTTGGATGAGAGACAGGTGTACTAGGCAGCGAAAACGAGCACCTTTCTGAAGGTCCCCCTTAGTATAGACCTACCAAGGGTCGATCTGTTAGCCTTAGACGGGAGGCCTTCGATGTACTGGAAGTTTATCCGGCGGTTCCACACCCATTTAGTTTCAAACCCGGGGGAGAAGGGTAAAGCCTGCTGTGCCTACGGGACTGCTACAAGCCCAGGGCGAGGGAAGCTTTAGAAGAGTGCTTTGCGCCCTACCCTTTTTGAGCCGCTGAACGAGATGGCTCGGGCTGTCAGTTTGGCTGCCAGGAGGAATGAGCACCAGTGAAGTAGAAGCCCTGGAAGTTCTATCCTTGCCCTTCGTACAGAGAGTTATATGTTGGCGTAGAAGCAGACGAAGTACACATTGGACCTAGGCTCATTAGCTACTCCCGGAAAAACTGTGGAGCCACTGCAGTATACTTGGTGGTACGACCGGACTAAGACCGCAGGTAAGATGATCCAAAGCTACAGAGAAACTAGTTTGGGGTAACAGGCGGGATCCGTGCCACCCGTAGTCAGAATAAGTCTCAGTTGCTTTGGACAGTTGGCGGAGCGAAATGAGAGGAACACTTGACCAAACCAGCTTTCACTTACGAGCATACTCTGTCCCGGACAGAATAGCAGATCTGATCTGGTGGTCCAAGGTATTAGTGGTCGTACAGCGCTGTGTTGTGTGTACGGAAGGAAAAAAGTAGCTATATCTCCAAAGTTCCCTGAGACGGAAGAAGGAGCGAGATGATAGAGAGCTCGAAACACTGTTTGTGTTTTGTGCGCCTTAGAGGAAGCCATCAAGCAAGAGCCTGTAGCAAAAAAGTAGGTGCGAAATCAAGGGTCATTTAGGCTGGCACAATCAGTTGTTAAATATAGTCACGTTAGGTGTCAAAAATTCATCGCTCGGAGCCAGTGGGAGTTTCTGCACTTTAGCTCCATCTTAAGGTGGTCACATACCTCTGGGTTTGATTCTACCCAAGTTGAAAGCTAAAGATCAGATTGCGATCGGATGAGCTCTGCTTGATAATGGATCCGAAACGGCCTTTACTAGAGCGGAAGCGGTAAGCCAGTTTGGCCTAGAGCGGTAAATTGGCCGGGTAAAAGTAAAAATGGTCAGCGGGACCAACATAATTGGCTCAATTGGTGGCAACTTTTGAGTGTTTTCGTTGAACGGAAGGGAATCCCTAAACGTGGAACGATCCGCAGTCGTTGGGGTCCGCCTGTGGCCAGGCCGATCATTAGGCAGACCGGAGAGAAAACGATGAACCTACCTGGTTGACGGGCCAGTTGAAAGGAGTGGAGGAGGGGTACTGATGTTGGTCAGACGCGACGTAATTGAAGCCCTTTGGGTTCTGGACCAGAGACTCGGCGGCCAGAAGCGTCAGTACACCACGCGCACCCTGTTAGTTTCGTTGATATTCGGACCGTTGAACTACTCAGATCACGAGTCTAGTTTTGTCAATGGCACTTTGACAAACTGTTTTGTATTGCCAGGTTAAGTTACTAGGATGGACGGCGCGGATTTTGTGGATATGGGGGCCTTCGATAAGGGTACGTTTCTAGAGGCCGAACAGCCTTTTGCCATAGTGGATTCGAGGTTTGTGGATGGTCTTTTTATGGTTCTCCTGCGGTGGGAACAAGGAGCGAAGATAAGAATGGGCAATTATGCTCCCAAGCTTGCACGATTGCGGCAACAAGGGTGGCGTCTGTCCCCTAATGAACGGTTGCTTGTTAGGTATACCAAGCCAAAGGAAAGTCTGTGGAGAGGTGTAAACTGCACCCGTCTCCGAGCAGCAGCCAGGGCCCTGGTACCTACTACGTTGGAACCTGTTGCATCACGGGGTTTTTAACCTGGGGCAACCCAACACGTTGCTTGCAGTTTTGGTCCGAGCTGCGAAACTGTAGGCGAGCCCTAAAGAAAGAGCTGCGCAAAGGTCGTGACAGGACTGCCGTCCGCAAGTATCCCCCTCAAACAACCTTTTGTGCTCCGGAAACAGTTCCGCCGAGCATTTTGGTCTACATTTCTGGCTGAAACCTATAACATGCCCATCAGCCCTTTGCTTTTCCACCGTCCCGGCCATCTGGGACCCTGCACAACCTGGTCGCGGGCTGCTGGAATACTCGTTCTCTGCTGCTGAGTGGCTTTGCCAATACCTTCCGTGCTAATCCCACCGGTGCAAGACGCCTTCAGGTCCATCCTTTTTGAGGATGCACATCGGGTATGCAGGACGTCTGCAGCGACATGGGGGCTCGAATGGATTGTGGATCGTACCGCCCATCACCAAAATTGGTTTTTGGACTAGGTTTCCAGCGCGTTTGGCCCCGTCTAGTAACACCGGTAGAAGTTCGAAAAATATCGTTCATCTTTCTGTGCTGCCGCAAATTTTCCAGTGCCTCTTGAAATCACCTTTGGTCTTTCATCTTGCTTGCAATAAATGTCACCATTGAAACATATCCTTTTACGATCGGTATAGTTTATGACTCCCTCTATTTAATACCCAATCAACACATAGCTTTAAACCGTTTTCTTCAGTGCACAAAGATTTCATATTCGAACACTCATTAGCTATCATGGCGTCTCATTTGTTGCTCAGTTTCTTGAGGTCTCTCAGCAAACTACTCACCAGTCCCATCCGCGAACACGTTCAGTACCTATTTTAACAACCGTCACTTCTATCGATATATCAGTCCCCGGACTAACTTATAGTTACTGTTTACTTCTGTACTACAGTCACCAAACTGTATCTCACTGTGAAGTACTCTCCCGGAACACTCAGGCCGTCGGTGGTTTGCTTCGTGACTATTTGCCCCAAAGGCGGTTAAGCTGCTCGCCCACACAAAGCTTCCGCATTGTAACATCCTTACAGTGCAAAAAGTCGTATCTTCTTCGTATACGCACGCATCAGATGCATTGTCGTTACCAAGTACTTTACATCTAAGAACGAACACCAATTGACAGACATTTAACTGACATTCATTTTATGGCCTATTTTTCAAGAAGATAGCATCCGCTGTTGCCGTAGCTACACATCTCACATTGACCTCCCACCTAGTTTGCATTTTCATCTTGATGATGTGACGTTGTGTTGAACAAGCCCAAGGCCCGACGGGGAAGAAAACAGCGACGACCTTCTGACTCGGAAGCATGCAAACAAAGCTGCCGAATATGCTGGATGCAGGGCTCCCCCGTAGGGGTTTCACGGGCGAGACCAAAGAAGGCGTAGAACGGATAAAAATCTCACTACCCAGGGTCCAGTGAGTGTATAGGCGGGCATTGACACTTACATCAGAGAGAATGGAAAGGGCGGCCTGTGCCAATGCTTTACAGCACATTACGATCAACCTATCATAAAGTAAATAATCCGCCGGAAGATAACCCCTCTCTCCCGCTCACACCCTCCATTATCACTCCAGCAACCTTCCTCCAGGTGTATTTTTCATTCTGCACATAACTGACCCCGCCATTATCCAGGCACCGAATTTCTCCAAGGTATTCTTTAAATAGTTTAGCTATATGTCCCATACTCTGTTCTTGTTCGCCGTCGGGTTTTCAATCCGAACCTCTCACACACAAAGCAACTCGTCATTGCTTTTTCAAGTATCTACTGGAAAATTGTGTCTTTTAAGAGAGAAAGCAGAATGTCTGTCAGCTCCTTCCGGTTTCTGGGTCGTTGCAGTCCTCTCGCATACTATCTGTGTACGTATTCCCTTTTAGCCGCCAGGTCCCCTTGTTTTCCGTCAGCCGCACCACCTGACATTGGCTTTAAGTTTATCATGTGCTATCAAAACATTTCCGACCCAGGAATTTCTCCTGCTTCCTGTGGCGTGCATAAACTTCTCTATTTTCCTTAGAAAATCCGATTCCGCTATAGCTTGCAATTTTTTCCCATTTATTTTCCTAGGAATTGCAAGAAGCATGCTTTATTGTGAGGTCACGGTATACAAGCGAAACAAAAGCAATGCGCCTTACAATATTTACATATCAGTAGATAATAAGTGGCCAGAAAGAAAAGGTTCACAAAAGAAACAGTGGACCAAGGTAAATCGTAGTACAATGTGCGCGGTGCACTTAATAAGTCTTAATTTCAAGTCGCCCGAGGAAACCATTCCAAATCAGGTGAATGTTGCAAACGTAACAAGTAGGATAGATTTTGTTGTGAGAACAATCGGACCTGAGAGAACATCGTATAAGAATAAAAATGTTTTTGTTAGGAGTAGAATTCTGGGGCTGATGTAGAAGAATGTAAGTCTTTGGGCAGATCGGCAAGGAAAGCTGGAAGCATATCAATGGTGATTTTCTCCAAAACAAAGTGACTAAAAGTTTATTCTTGAGAATTTCCAGGTCACGAAACATGTAAATTTTGTGATGGACCTTGGAAGAAGCATTTCAAAGCCAACCTTCCGAGGCAAGCGGAATAACCTACCTCTCGGTTGAGTCATTGGTTTATCAATGGTTTTGCTCGGGAAAGAGACTATGTTTATAGACTTGAACATTCCGCTTGTCTGCGGAACGTACCAGTGGTAAAAACTGAGCTCGTTTACAGGAGGTGATCAAAAATATTTTTCAATAAGTTATGCGGCAGCAGGTGGCCTATTTTCTGCAGCCACTGAATAAGTGCGCGAAGTAAAATTGATGATTGAGTGTTTTAAGCAAAGCATGCCCGTAAGTAAACGAAAGATTTCCGAGAAAAGATTTCATTTGGAGTTGACAAAAACGGATTAAAGTAACTTTACTCTGATATGGGACATTCACTTGTCACAAGAACGTATGACGGAAGTATGTATAAAGAGTAATTTTTGAAATTCCAAAGTACAGCTTTCCGGATGAGTGGCATTCTCGAGGTATGAATACATTATGGAGCAAAAGATGAATTTTACCGAAGGGGAAGGAAAAGCAGGCGGACGGAAAGAGCTCCTACCTTGGGAAATTAGATAGAACCGTCAGGTTGATATGAGTGGGTTGAACATAGTGAGTAGAAATTCATGTAGTAGCACGAAATTGTTCAAAGGACCGAGCAAATTCGCATATTTTTCCCTACGAACAAAGAGGAAGGTGAATTCGTTTAATATGGTCACGGTGAAAAGGTCTGGCCATGCACTGGGCACCCAACCTCAAGGCCTCTTTCTTTGCACTGAGGGCAGAAAGTGCGATCCACTAGGCCTTGCTTGCACACGACAGTATGCTCCGGCAAAACGGCGGATCTGGCAGGCTTCTCAAACACACACGAATACGTTGGGCTTATTTCGAAATGACCCTTATATTGGAGGCTACTCGAAGATTTTAAGCAACTCGAATGAAGATAAAGATGGTTCCAGGTTATTCTATGCAAAGTCGTTCAGCCAAGTTCATGTGGGGCAAGGTAGAACTTGTTATCAAACATATGGCAAGAATACTTTTCGAGGATAGGCTTAATGGCTAGTTTGGAAATGTCCATTGGATGGGATGAGTCGAAGAACGGCAACAGGGGCGCAGGGTGGGGGGGGGGTCGTATTGGGGCAGGAAAGCTAGCAGTGGGTTATTTCGAGAAGAAAAAAATATAAGTCCACTTTCTGAAGATAGGGATATGAAACTATAGCCCTGAAAGTAAATTAAAAATGTCATGAAATCAGTTAATGAGATCACGGGACTAAGATGAACTGAATGAAAATAAATGCAGTAGAAGGCGGGACCGTTTTTTATGCTCCAACCTCAGACGAGTGTACACTAGGCAAATGTTTAACATAAGTTGCGGAAATATATTTAGAACGGAAATGAAATAAACATTAAAACTGGAGGCGCGGATAAATATAATTAGCTTATTCTGAAATCTTGAACACGTGGGGAAGAACGGGGAATGATGAGCCATTTTTGAGACAGGACTAGGGAGGTTAACTTGTCTAAAATGAAGGCAGTAAGAAATATCTCAAAATAATTGTGGAAGGGTTATTGGAAATAACCTAATGTGAAGATTGCAGTAGAAAATAACTAGATTCATCCTTAGGCGGCGAAATCATGGATGTTCAAAGTTTGGTCGTGAATTGCTCGTCCATGTTGTCCAAAATGAGCCGTTTCTGTAACCATTATCAGCAGACAGATTCACAGGCCTCTGGCGAAACCGCAGAAGCATGCCCACCGAACCTGGGAATAAAATGAGATTATGCTATATGCTTTTAGTCAGCCACTGCATCTAGTGCACCGCAGAACGGTGACTCGCAAGGCAGATCCCTTCAGGTTATAAGGGACTTGACACCCTATAGTGCGGCAGATATAGCCTCGTGCGCGTATTTACAGCAGGTTCCTTTCACACCTAAACAGAGTACCCTCTTTCAGCGTTGCTTTGAATCAAGAACAAACAACTCTTGATTTCATGACTCGTGATGAGTTCATCTCCCAGTGATTTCAAGCAATGAAAACCACCGATCAACTAACAAGTTTCAGGAAGTTATTGTTTTTCCACCACGAGGAGGCATCAAAACTTCTGCCTTGGGTTTTCAGGGACATCTTCTAGATCTCATCGGTTCTTTCGCATTCAAACGGCAGGGCGGATCCCGTGTGATCATCTTTGTAGAAATCTCTCCAACAGACATAGAGTAAGTTTTTTCCAGTATCTCGCAACCGGTATACTGGACATGCCATAATTATACTTCTGTGATGTTTTTCCGGCAGACTAATTACCGCCTACTCCAAAGGAGTGTTAACGGCACAATGATAATGGTTTATTCCGGGGAAGCCTCGAGACACTCCCGTAGCTAGATCAAACGGACAGCGAAGCTTACCATAGGACAAAAGACAGATAAGTACAAATAAGAATGTGAGGGAAGGATTGGGCACACTGAACAGAACCTTCGGTAGCGCACCGCCAACTGAAAGTCAAGATCAAGGTCTTTAGGATCCCCCCCAAAGTTGTTCCAGAGCCCAGTGCACTAGAATAACGTCCAGACCGGTTGAAACCCTTACAATTGGTTCTCAAATATTTGCAAACTATCCCATTCAACTGAAATTGCCTAGATGTGGTTTTCTCAATAAGCGCGCTTGCCTGCACCCCAAGTAATTGTGAAACGAGGTAAGCTTCCTATACGGTGATCACAACATCAGAATTCATAAACACATTAAGAAGACAACTTCAAGCGAAGATGAACCGCACAGCTAGTTAGAAATTTCACGCTGACTTTCACTTTGCCCTCTACGAAGACTAATGACTTGGCTGAATCGCAGCGAATATGAGAGGCTTCGGTGTAAGTCACAATAATCGCAAATCGAGCAACGCGTGGCCAATTCAAAAGCATCCCAAAACCGGAACAACATCCATTCGTAGGTTCTACTGTACTTAATTGAAAATCACAAAAAGTACAGATATATACGAGACTTAAGTCTGCGGCCAAAAAGACTCAACAGTATGACCCACATGTTCGAAGCTCCGTAACATAAGCGCGACAGTCACGAACGGTTCAAGGCCAAACTTCAGTGTCTCACATAAACGAACAAACGTGCAAAAGTGTGATGTATGGACGAACTTATCAAAGTAATTTCGGATATAGTCACATTCGAGAAGAATGTTGAACTTTTGGAGGGATCCTCAAAATTTTCTTTTAAAATCCGCGCAGGCTTCAGAAAGCACATCAGTACGAAAAGTTTGGTTGAGCCTTGCGAATTAGCTCATGCTGTTCCCATAGAACCTCATGATCCATCGGGAGATGAAATAAGGACTGGAACTTTTTCACTTTAAGCAAAAAGTATATTGCCAACAGTTCTTTGCGATGGCCCGAACCTGACTGAGCAAGGCAAACTTTTGACCCGTAAAGAAATTCCTATCGACCCTCGAGCAGCAGTGCCTGAAGATGCTGACTGGCCTCCAAGCTCAGTTTGCATTGAAAATGAGCAACCAGGGTCATTTATAGATATGGTGGTTTTGAGATCCTAGCTGCTCTTCTTTCAAGCATCTGGCGCACTTTTTCATTCGCAAAGTACACGGTTTACCACATTGTTTAGTAAACTTCTTTGCCGCTGATATACTGGCAAAAATCACAAAACCCTGGTTCATAGTCCCTGTGGTAACTCTCATCGGCCCCCTGAGCCCAGTTAGCTGCCATGTAACAAGGCACCTCGCTCAAAGGCGCCTGAATAGTGCCTTTCGATCTGGGGTTGCTCAAATATTCCTTTTGATCCACAGCATCTGCCCAACCGGTGAACATCTTAACACAAAACAACAAGAGGTCCTGACTCTGGGCAATCAATCCTGGTCTGTTAGGTTCCCTCAGCCTGCATCACACGATATGAAGCCCCCACGCAAAACATTTTTTCAATATGCCTCCCTGCCCACTGACAACCTTTAATGGCGGGACAAAGAAAATTGCTCCAAATGGGTACTTGCACATTCTCCTCGCAATATTCAGATGAACTATTCGAATGCTGACCCGCTTCCCTAAATAGGCAGTGAACCTGGCACTCAATTTTAGGAAGAACGGGATATGCTCTTAGGCTGAACCATCGAAACTATGAAGTCCACACTGAAGCTATTCTAGTTTTACCAGTAGCATATTTAGCCCACCTGTCTTACTCAACGGGTAAGACTCTCAAAATGGCGGAAGTCGTCGCCGCAGACTTCCCTAACCACAGAATTGTTGGTGGCCATGGTGGAAAATTTATTGTGGGCGCCTCTATTGACCCTTTTCTCAGGTAACTGCTACCCCATAATAGTAATATACCCACGCCGTTTGGGCGCCCCAGCTGCTTTTTGCTGTTTTCAGCCTCAATGGGCATAGCTTTAGCAGCTATCATCCTTAGTTGGTCACTTTCCAAGTCCACTCCCACCTTTCTGAACCATAATAACACAAAAAAACAAAAAAACTTACAGAGGGTAGTGTAGTGGCCACTCCAGCTCATGGCTCACAGCCAAAACTATTATTACAGCCAAGCTCCATAAGAAATAAAAAAATTAGAGATTTCCATAAACCTGCTATACCGACCGAAGAAAAAGGGTTGAAAGGGGAGCTTTTGAATCCACAGTCGCCCAAGCAAGAGGGGAACTTCACAACTTATCCAATCTAGTGGTACAAAAATTGTCCAAAGAAAGTGTAACTGTGGACTGGCTGTCCAGATCGTTCGGTGGCTGATTGAATAAGTGTGCAACATTTCACGGTAAATCAGAGGGGCTTGCTCGGTTACGCGATCAAAGTTTACAGGATGATCACAGTAAGGAGTCGCGAAAATATTTCGTCAAGACTGAAAATGATGAAACGTAGGATATTCAAATTTCATTTGCAATGGAATAGGGAAAATAAACCAAAATTTAGCTTGTAAAATTGAACTAAAGGGTATTTTGGTAAAGCACGGAACCAGGTTGTGATGGCAGCGGTGTTGAATAGAACAGAAGGGGATAAAAAGTGGTTGAGCACAACCAGAATTCATATGAATTGGTGAGATTTCATGAATCTAAATAGTATTCGGGAGGATTATAGACAAAGAGATAGTAAAAACAAATTGGTGAGTGGAAGCAAATGTAAGAAACGTTCGACGCGATCCACCATGGGCAGTGCGGAATTACTTCTCTGACAGACACGCAATCAACCGCTTGACAGAAAAGGGCGGAGTGGACACGTGGAAGAATTCGACAAAAATCCATTCTGTTTGCCGCAATAAAAAAATAACTTCAGAAGGGTTTTGGACCTTTGTGTGCGAACACATGTTGATTAGCGGCCCGGGATAAGAACTTCATACGATAGATGAAAGTGTCGTAACGTGATGGCGTATGAAAACAAAAGCAAAGTCCATCGCGGGAGCCTTTCGGGTTATTTTTAGTCCTCATTTGTCAGAATTCTCGGGAAATTCAAAGAGGGCGCAGCTGCGAGTCACAAGAGTTTTTCATCTGTCTCAGTAGTCCCTGTCGTAGGCATCAGGTGAGTTTCTGCCCTTGCATAATTAAATGGGGTGGTCCAGCCTGGACTTTCTGAAGTGTATAATCGGTTTAGTGGGGATAGGCGACAGCTGATCATCTGAATCCCATCTGACTAAGTGAGCCCCAGTCAGGTTCATTCTGTTGGTTACCTGGAGGGGCAGAGTTGCAACGTGAACCAGCAGGGCCTGACAAGAGGATGAGAAAAAAGGAAAGAAGGATTACCGGTGCAAGAGCAAAATACTTCGCAGCACCCCGGTGGAGTAATATTAAGGCGCACGTGCCAAAGCTATCTCATAATCCTCAACTGGAACATAAAGCAAAAAACCTAAACCAAATCCGCGAGGCGAAAGAGCTCCTATATGGTAATTAGTGTAGTATCGGAATATCAAACAATAATTAATCAAAAGCTTGCGAGACATACCCGACTGCGATTGCTCCCAGGCCGACGGTTATAAAAAAGCAGGTGAGGACGATGAAAAATTCAACCTAGGTTTCAGGATATCTGAGTTTGTGAAGGATAAGCATTTTGAAACACTTAAACAAAGAGTGTGGGTTAAACCGAGATACTTTTCCCCGGTGGAACTAACCAAATTCAGCGGACCTTTTATCATATGTCGTTAAACACAAAGCACTAACGGCCGAACTAGCCTAAGAGGGCCTGGGCCGGCCGAAGGGCGCTCATTACTTGGCCGCAGGTCTAAGGCCGTTAGCAGATGCGGAGTCGTGTAGCCTGGAGATATCCATGATAAATACTTCTCTTCGCACTTTTCCACACAAAATAGACCAGTAAACGGTGGTTTTAGTTTGGTCAAACACCGTCAGAGAGAAGTAAATCAGCGGCTGTTAATGGTGCATGCTGAACGTACCTCTAAGGCTGTTGTTCGCGTGACAGGCTTGCCCTGGCCACTGGAATGCTCTGCTTGAGGCACCGAAGGTGGTCTTTATGGTCAAAAGTCACCACTTGCGAGGGGGCTTCCAGCTCTCCAGGCAGACCCAGTGTACCGCTGAGTACCAGTACCACAGATGTTGTGTGCGAGCCCTTAACTGTGCTGTGCCGCCTTAAGTGCGCTTGTGTTAGTGATCCCCTTCAAATCGGGCCGCTGTTTGCTAAAATGGCGGCCCTTAACCACAGGTGGAAGCATCCTACCACTCCACTGGCCTGGGGTGGGGAGGCTGTCATACTTATGTTTTGGCAGTCGGGTGCAACGAGCGGGTAGCCGAAAACTCCGTCAGAACGCTGACGGAAATCGGTTTTCAACGTCACCGGGCAGAAAAATTGACTTTCCGTCACGATCATGAAAGCTGCCCCGACCTTTTTGGTGTGAGAAAATGATTGAAATGGCTTGTGGCCTACTAGTCAGACGGTCTACATATAATAACCATAATAATGGAATATTTCTCGACCATGTCCGAGAGGCTCTCGCAAGCGCATTGCTCTGTACGATGAATTATACACGGGTTTTACCAGAAGGAGCCAAACGTTTCAGCAACAGAACAGCATAGCTAGCAATGATTTGAACGGATCCAACTAACTATGGTTTGCATGGCAATTAGTAACTGGTTCCGGGCTCGAGTCGGGCAACAAAACCCCGTGGGAAAACTGAAAAGGGCTTTAATACGTGACGCTTAAGACACGTTGTGAACCGAAATGATGCCAACCATGGATAACAGGGGCTTACCGGGATTCTGCAAACGGAGTCCGTTATGGATAGGTGGAAATAGGGGGAAGTTGTATGGAAGCACAATTGAAGACTTCGATGAATGCGAAAAGAATGGGGAGCCATCAATATGGTGCAAACCATGAATGAAGAATTTGCCGGGCTTCATTAAATGGAATGGGCTGTGAAACAGGGAGACATGAATCAAATTTTATGAAGAGCTCTCTGGAACATTGGTGAATAAGAAAGGAACAGCTTTCCATAGAAAGACGAGCCCGATTTCAGGATCAGTAACCTGTGTCATGCAGCAAAAAGAGGGCGCAACTGGAGGATCCTGGATAAGTGAAGAATCAACTTGAAACAGGATACCTTTTGAAGGAATAGTTAAATCTTGCAGCGGATACCAGAGGGAAAACCTTCAAATAAGCCAGAGCTTTATTATGCTGTTATGCTGACAATTATTTATTGACTCATCGAGTCTCGGCTTTATTCAACGGCTTTATTGGGAGCCGCGAATGAGGAGGGTAAGCCGCCTCTCGTTCGTTTGTTACATATTCCAGCCGTGATATCAGGTTGCTCCAGATAGGATCCAGGAACAATCAGGGAGCGGCTGTCGTTGGTAGTGTGTATCATCCCGTGGGTGTCGGTCACCAGGCTGGGTAAAGGGTGCGTTTTGTATAATCGGCTGGGTGTGGCTAGGTATGGCGGATGAAACTGATGGCTGCTATTGGCTGATGTAGCGGCAGGTTGCGCGTGAACTGTTATTTGTGTAGGCTCCATTAGCGATAACGGTAAGAGAGGCATCGCGTTAGAAGACGCCAATCGATCAGCTGGAAAGCACTTAAGAGCATTTAGTGCCTTGCCGTTAGATTGCAGTTTCGGTTGCAATGAGAGGTTACGGTTAGGTTTTGTTCAGCAAGGGCCAGAGCGCAACCCTTTGTCATCCATTGTGGAGACTGAGATAGTTGGGGACGAAGAAGCTTCAGGGACCCGGAATAAATGCGGTTTGCAGCCTAAAGGCCGTTCCAGCTGGGGGTTATGGATACAAGTGGCGGCGACTTGCAGAGAACTGGTTGGGTTGACGTAAATGCTGCACGTATAAAGTACCCCTCAGACGGTCGAAGCACCTATTCTTCATTCTGACCAGGGTCTTGATTCAGAAGTTTTGATAACTTAGGGTTGGAGAGGACTGAGCTATACCGCTGCAAGAAAGCAAAGTTTTGGACACCGGGCAGGCAACTGCGTAGGGGTTGGAGAGGATTATTACTTTGCACGTTTGTGTGACCGCTCTCGGATACTAAAATTCCATGGATTTACAGCCATGTAGAATTGGAAATATTTGCCCCCAATCCTTTTTGCCTATGTAGAATGCGAGCCAGCTCCGAGGCGGTGAGATAGGTTTGAAAGAATAGTTAGTGAATGGATAGGACTGGTACCCTGCTAGCGTAGTACTGCGTAAGTTACTTCCTCTTCTGATTTGGCGGCTATCCTATACTGCATAGAGTCTGGGGAACACTAGAGTAAAGCTGCAGAAGACACTGTTGAGAGCACCGATGGTGGTTCAATAAAGAAAATTGGTCTGGTCGAAAGAAGAGTAGACGTGGAACTGGCTGTGGTTCTACTAGATGGTGCTGGCATACTAAGATCACACCTGAAAGTTTTCACGGTAGTCTCACGAAGCGGTGATTGCATGGTTATTGCCGTTTGCTTATCGTCGATGGCATACTGCATATTCTACCAGATTTCTGGCTGTTGGAGAAGGAGGAGCTGCTTTTGATGGGTGGCCACAGCTCCCATGCCTGGGCCGAAATATGGACCGCATGTAACAAGCCGCGCTGGGACTTAGTCAAGCACACCAGTCATTCCGTAGCAAAACTGCAGCCTGGGGACATGGGTCAAAGGTGACAAGGCTGGTATGCTTGGAAGGTAAGGCAGGAGGGTCTTTTTCTCTCTTTTTCATGCCAATCAGCTACTCTTTGACGGTAATGTCGTCCCATTAGCGATCAACTCTGTGCAGGGAGGAAATCACATCCAGGAATGTTCAGAGTGTGCCGCGGAAACACTTGCAGTTTCAGTGAAGTCAGGGGCATAAAGGCAGCTTGTACGGGACGGAAAACTCTGGGACAGGTAGATTCCACCACCATCTGAGACTATCCGGCAGGCCCCATGTTTACCGAAATACCGGTTTGCACTCAAATGAGGCACTACCTACAGGGCTAGTTAAACGATCAAAAACCGGTTGACTGTTGTGCTTTCGCTAAAGGCATTACCTTAAGTTGGGCCAGACACTAAGATATATGGACTCCGGTGTCTGAGGCCTTAGATTTAAATATGCTATAGATCATTCTGCTGCTTCGCCTCAAAGAGGACCCTCATTGATAAAGAATTTAGAATTCATTACAGTCCCAGATCATAGGGAGGAGCCACCAAGTTCTTGTGTCGTGTACTGAGTTCCCTGTCTGCTGTCGAGAGGAGGCCAACCAAATATAAGTTGAATTAAAACTGGGATGCTTAAATTGGTCATCTGCTTTATCAGTACCATATTCCCATCTCAGAGGCCTGAGCCTTTAAAACAAAGAGAATGTACATCATGGCCAGCTTGTCCACCTTTGGGGCAAAGCTTACTCCTTCTTTGAACGTCATAGGAGAAGGAGATAATGCCCGAAGTCTTTGGGGCAGCTTGTCTTACGTCCAAGCTTACTTGTTGATGGAGAGCTTTTGTCTCAGTTCAAGCCCAGACAGAGGGACGGGAGCCGAAAACCCAATATTATGCAAGGAATTATCAGTAAGGATTCTCACCTAAGGTGCTGAACTGCATAGTCTGTTTCTTAAGATATTGTGAAAGAAGAGGAAGATAATTCTTGGGCGGGGCAGCCATGAGAGATCGATGGTCAGCAGATCACAACGTTCCGCGTAACTCAAGGGTGAAGAAAACCTTGCCGCCGTTACTTAAAAGCCCGTTTTGCATCCCCAAAGGCTACTTGGTCTCCTCTTTGCATGTTTGAACATATGGTTGAGCCATATTCCAGAGGGGGTCTGAGGTGGGTATTCTAAACGCTTATTTTAATTTCCTGTAGTGTAAAGTTTTGATGTCTTGGCCCGATAGTACGGCGTGCTTATCCACTTCGACTGCTTCTTATCCCGAAAAGCCAAAAGTGCACTAACAGTGTTGACCGAAGCCACGTACCTGAGAGCTATTTGGTATGAATTGGTCGTTTATTCTAAAAGTTCCAGTAGGAAAATAGCACACGTCAGAACACCACTTTCTCGTCAACAAATCCCAAATTCCAATCCTTATTTCAGAAACTGAGAGAAAGCGTTTCTCTTGTAATGTATCCTTTGGCAGAAGCTAACGCGGAGGGCTCAACAGCGTAAACGATTTTAATATCATCTGCGAACGAGAAAAGAACTCTTTGTTGGAGGACGGTAAATATATCGTTTACGTACATTAGGAAAAGCAGAGGGCCGAGTACACCACATTGTACCACATCACTATTTTCAGGGCGGGGTTCGGGCGAAGTTTCGCCTATATTCATTACTGATCTCGGGCTGCTAAATAAGATGAAAACCAAGTGAACATCTGGTCCAGAAGTCCACGTATTTTGGCCTCGTCTAGCAGCTTGACGTGGGATACCCAACCAAACCCTTCGGTCATGTCCAGAAAGATCATGATCGCCGATCTGCTACCATCACCGGCCTTCTTGACCAACCTGAAATATTCTATCACGTGTCAGACATGGTATGTTCTTCTGGAAAACCGTTGTACCCTGTTTTGATCACATGACGGTTAGGAAGGTGATGTGTCAGCCTTCAGCTTATCTTTCTCTCCATGGTTCTGGACACGACTAGGGTGTGGTTCTTCAATCGGTAGTTAACTGGATCTAGACGTGGTCCGTTTTTGTGCCTGAACACGTTAATGGAAGTCTTCCACCGGGAAGATAAAACACTGCGTCTTGATTACAAACTGAATATACGTTCGTCAACAACATTGGAATATCTATGCCACCTCAGCTGAGGATCGCTGGCGGTGAAGCCTCCGGATCTGGTCCGTGGGACGGTCTTGTTTTTTGCTACCAGGGCTGGAACTCCATCGGGGTGGAAAGCTACCTTCAAGAGGGTTATAGGTGTCACCGGATTTAAAAGGGAGATGAATGTGATGTCATCCATCGGTAAAGAGGAGGAGAAGTAAGGGCCAGAAGCCTCAGCAATCCATAGAGAATCATTTAAGTAACTATTGCCATAGCCTAAATGTGGGATGGTTTGATTGGTTGATTAATTTAGCTCTTCAGCCTGACCACTGCTTCCACCCTGTTTTTATGGCCTGAGGAATCTGGCTCCTGTTTTTCTTAGAATAATCAAAACGCAGTTTCATCATATGGGATAAATGTACTATTTGAAGGTACAACGGGAAGTCCCTCGTTTTAGTGAAACTTCTTTGGAGTTTGCCAAGCTACTGTTAGGAAGACCCACAGAATTCTGTTGTCTGCCTATCATGGGTCCTGGGGCTAGAGAGATTGTGTCGAGGCGGCAATTTGGGTTAAAATAAAATGTGCAACCGCTACCTGTAGGTCATGAGGTGAAAAGAGTTTGCCCCATTTTTGAGAACTAATAAGAGAGAGTAGACTATCCCAGAGAGTTCTGTGGTATCGCTTATTGGCGATCAGGTGTGTTCCTGCTGACTTATCGGTGAGTAGCCAGGTTGCCGCAGAAACACAGGAAATTATCTCATGGTCACAACCTGTGAAGCTACCCGAGAGTCGAGTGTCTGCATTCATTATTCATATAGTAAAGACTAGATAAAATGTATTTTTCCCCTAGGGGAGGATAAAACATGTGCCCATTTGCCAACATGAACACTAGAAAGGAAGTCATGGGGCTTTGGGGGAGAAGCTAAGGATAGCCAGAAGATTTCAGGCTAAGCGAAGTAACCAGTTTAGACATCGGTGGGTAAAGGGAGGTCAGGGGCGTGGCTGGATGCGTCTATTATTGCAATCGTTTCTTGCATGTCCTGGTCCGGCTGAAGGTGAATGCATCCTAGAAAAAGCAGCTTGCGATCTTTTTGGTGGTGAGCCAGACCGAGTCCCGAATATGGTCAATAATAGAACGATAGAACCTATTCATCTTGTATGTGTCCGGTACAAATGGTGCAGTCGCCTCCACCCCGGTCGTATCCATTGTTGGCGGCGGCTTGATGACCTGGTATAGAGACGCGGTACAATGCGGTATGGTCGGTCAGTCACTTCCCGGTAAATAGTAAAATATCTGAGTTTGGGTTTAATGCCGGCTCAAAGCTGATGCTATTTTTGGAGGAGACAGCGGACATCAGGTAGAAAGAGGGAGATTGAGCTTTTGATTATTTTATCGGTAGAGGAAACCATGATTTCTCTGTGATCAGGTGAAGAAGAATCTCAGGACTGGGGGTGGCTTACCATAGGCAGTTGAAAACCTGTCCTGCTTACTGGCGACTTTGATGAGGAATTAGTGCCAGCCGCCAGTTGAGCTGCTAGGCTTTCAGGATAGGCTTGCCCCGGGAAACGGTTATTGGGTTCTGCTTGAAGTGGCCGGATCCCGGAGGGAGTGGGTGTATTGCGGATGGAACTGGGAGAGACGATAATGTTGGTGGGGACGTAGGGACGGTTGGTGCATTTTCCAGGGGTTTGCTCTGATGTAGGGATCGTGTTTGAGTGAGGAGTAGGGATGAAAAAACGGGAGCAGTCCGACAGCCGAGTTGAGGGTGAGGGTTGGACGAGGTTTGCGGAGTGCATCAAAGTGTTCCACGGAGAGAGAAATGGGAGGCTTGGAATAATAAACGGATTGGGTTTATCTAGGTGGAGAAGTGAATCCTGGAGGATCACAGGAGGAATTACATTGAGTAACATATTTGGAAGGGGGACTAGGGTAAAGACGTGGGAGTATGTTCGTCAGAGATGGAAAGGGAGGCCTGTCAAGAGCCGTATTTGGTATTGCAGCAACCTGTAATATCCGTGAGGGCGTACGCGGTAGCGCTGAAAAAGGGTCAAAATCCGGCCGCTGGGTCCCTGGGTGGGCCTGATATTGAAGGGATTGGGTGTGGGTCGGGCAATATCACAAGCCTTTTGAAGATTCAAGTGTGGGTCGAGTAAGCTTGGCTCTTCTGCTCTTAAGCTAGTCGCTTCTA
Organism: Fasciola hepatica; assembly: GCA_948099385.1. Lineage (NCBI taxonomy): Eukaryota > Metazoa > Platyhelminthes > Trematoda > Plagiorchiida > Fasciolidae > Fasciola > Fasciola hepatica. Next base: position 28,966,801 of record CANUEZ040000043.1, on the reverse strand, counting down.
TAGGCCTAGAGCCCTCAGAAATGGGTTAGTGTTTATGGAGGGATCAATATGGTTGCTACCGGAGGCCCCCAGATACCAGCTGACTGCTTTATGGTTAGACTGCGGATGGCAAGGCGGGGGTCCCGCTGGGTCAAGTGGAGGGATTGGAGACAGTCTGCATCCTATAAGTCCGCTTACTTGGTGGAGGTATGGTCGATGGTAGGTAGGTCCCTAACGTGCGATATACCGTGACATTACTGGGAACAGAGGGTGGACGCTGAGCGGACGGGCATGGAAGCTGTTACTAGAGGTACCTGCCGTCCGCTGGATGTTGCCTCTCCGCCAGACAGGGACGAACTGTCGAGGCCGACAGTTGCATGGACTGGTGCAGAGGGTGCAGGATTGAGGGAGGGGGGTTTCATGGCTAGCGATGGTTTTTGCCGGGGACCTGTTGTGGGGTACTCGTGGGAGGTACTGTTCGGATGATGGCCCTCGATGCTTAACTTTGAAGCGGAGTCTCGTCGGCCTCAATCCTAACCGATAATCGCGAGTTGTTGAGGGAAAGCAAAAGCTGCTGTTTGATCGGGAGGGATTTGGAAGAGGACAGGTCGTGTGTGGCCTGGTTAGCTCTTGAGTAGCGTTGTGCACGTGTATAAATGGTGCTTCGTGCTGGCATCCCTGAAAGCGGTGGACTTCAGTTTTGACGCTGGAGCCTTGTCAAGAAAGTCAAATGTTGTAATTTTGTTGTTTGAGATTCGCCTGAAGATTTAAGTAGAAGCAGGTCCAGGAAAGTCAGTAACAAGTTCAAGCTGCAATCCCATACAGTTGGCCCTGCGGTCTATCAAGCACAGTGGCTGAGCGAGCCCAACTATATTGTCTTCCAGGATTCAGAGACTTGTGGAAATGTCCTCAAGATCCTGATAAATAAGAGCATCGAAGATGGTATCATCCACGATGTCCATTACCGGAATAGAGCAATGTTTCAGCTGTGTTGGCGGTTTTTAGCACCAGGCGGTATGCTAGTATTGAAAAAAATTGTTGGAACTTTTGTGATGCTCCGGGATATTTCCTAGCGGAAAAGCCAAGTAAATTCTCAGAAACTTTTAAAAAAGCGGGATCAGTTCGTGAGCCTAGTGTTCGGGAGCTCAACAAATCCTGCTACTCTCCTTAAGAAGAAGAGACGGTTATTTGCCGGGTACTTGCAGATTATTTACACGAATACCCGCAGCATTTACTGCAAGTGGGATTAACTAGAAGTCACATCAGATGATGCACAGATCCTTGTGCCCACCGAAAAGCGGCTATGACAACAGGATGTCGTCAGTTATGCTTGCAAGGTGGACCTCGGGCAGTACAAAAAAGATGGGGAAGACGGCAAATAATGGGGAGGAGTGCGGTTGCTGGTTTCCAAGCCGTTATGGCAGACAGAAAGGGTAGAAGTAGGATCATCAAATGTGCGGCATATATGCTGTATAATTGGAGCTCAAAAGGGCCCTGTGCCTCTTCTCTTGGTTTACCTTAACCGGTCCTCTTCCAGAACTGAAGGTGTGAAGCTGCTGACGGTAACTGACACGGCCAGTAAAGATGAGGCTGCTCAACGAGGAGGGCTTGAAAGCCCCAGAAATAGAACGGGAATTGGAGGGGGCACCACCGAGATCACTGTGAGGTGTTCTTTTGCAAATCCTACTAGAAGTGCGCATCCAACACATGCCGCAGGAAACGCGTTGGCGGATCAACCAGAAGTCCGCGATACTTGATTTGGTGATGATGAATTATTAAGGGGATTTAGGTCCAGTGGTCACCACAGCACAACTAAGTAAGAGCAATCACGGGTTGATAAAATCGATTAGGAGGCATGTGAAATAACACAACCTGACCAATACCTCCGTTAGCTCGGTGGGCTAGAGACCCCGGCTCTGGCGGATGCGGCAGTGGAGCTGAGTTGAGGGATCACTGTTGGCAAAGCGGAAGAGAAATGGAACCGTATCTAGGAAAGCACTTCTGGATGCTTTTGGACCTTTAGTGGGGACTAAATGAAAAAACTAGCCGCCGCGGTGGAAGTCTGGGGCACGGAAGCCACAGGCTAGGGTAAATAAAGCCTGATGCAAGTGTAGGGAAAGGGGAAGCCATGGGAAGCTGCTGGAATACATGACGACTCGTAGGAAGGCTTCGAAAACCCAACCGAAGAGCTGACTACAATACGAAGAGAGGCTAGCGCGTTGGGTGAAAAGTAAGCCAAAAGCATGGTTTGATTATGTCCAGTCATATTCAACCCTGTGGCTTGTAGTTGGTATTGTTAAAGGGTGAATGCTTGGAAGCCGCGAGGAGGGGTAATAATGTCCTCTCACAACTAATGAGAACCGTTACCCCGCGGAAGCCGTGGTTACTGTTGCCCTTCTACACAATCACATAAGGCCGCCTCTGGAGTATGCTTTTCGAGCTTGTCATCACATTCTTGTAGGAGGCAGGAAACTTCTCGAAAGCTTGGAAAAAATTCACACGAGCCTCCATCAAACTGCCAGGCAGGCCCTCTGAAGGTAGCTTCGGAGGACTAAAACTGTCCTCTATGGGACTGAGGGGGTTGAGGGAACCCCACGCTGGTCATCGGGATTTCTAGGGGCCCTTTGGGCTTGAAGGGACTTCAGCTTCCCCAAGAAACAGAATAAAGGGTCAGAGGACGCGAGATGAAGCCCGCGAAACACTATTGCCTTGCAACATCTGGGAGAAGTTTCATTGCTGAGCGAGTAGTTTACCAACGGAATAAACTTCTATTCTCGGTGGTGGGGGCCCAGACGGTCGCTGATTTGGAGAGAAGGTTGGACATACATTGGGACAGCTTGATTGAAGACCTAGTGTCAAATGACAGACTACCTCATAATTTCCTTAGCAACAGGACACGTAGTGTTTGAGGCTACAACTAGAAGGGCTTTACCGGGAAACAAAGGAGTTGTCAATGACGGTCAGGTATGAGTGGTTCTGAAAACCAACGTGTCTCGCTACCCCGCAAAAGTAAATTGAAACCAAGTTCTCATGGGCTATCAAAGAAAACTGAAGGATACCTATCTCCACATCTGTTTTTTACACTCTAGCATGAAGCCATGAAACGACACGGGGCAGCCAAACGATACGGTTATTGCTTTCCTCAAAATGGTCACCGCACCAAAGCGGTAACCCTTGGCCTGGCGGAAGGTTCCCACAAAACCAAAAAAGCTGATGCGTTTTACTGACCAGTTTAACCCTATCTTGGCTAACTGCGGTCAGAATGTGATGTGATAAAGGGGGCCATCGAGCCCCTGCCGCGGAAGCCGACAAAAGTTGGGATTAGACACTAGACTGCCAAAAACGTATGATTTAGAAAGGGTTCCGGAGGGCACTGAGGGAACTCAGCACCTGAAAATCAAAAGTCAAAAAAATAAAATAAAAAGTGAGTTGATCTACCTGGCAAAGGGGCTCAGGGACAAGCCTCCCTGTCATCATAAAACACGACGCAACATATTACCCACAATCAACCAAGGCACAGCCGGCCCTCCCTCCCATTGCTTGAGCCTTCCTATCCCAGCGGTGGACTTAACGGATTCGGCCAACATAGAAGGCCGGTAGACTTCACGGATGTGTACTATCGGCCCAACCGAACTAACAGATCTGCGGAGGCTATCTAGCTAAAGTCGAACAAGTGGTACGCCACAGTTCTGGAGCAAGCGGAGAGATTTGTGGCCATGAGTTACGGCCGTAAAACCTAGGGTTTGCCTGTACAAACACCACTCAAAAGTCAGTCCTTTACTTCGAGGGGATATAACTATTATTATGAATGCGTGTGGAGTCACCGACCAGTCTTAAGTGGCTTGTGCCGTGTACTTCAGCGTGGCTAATAGAGGCCACGCTAGGAAGTTCAGCATTCCGTGAAGAAGCTGCCTAATACTTGATTGTGCTAGTGGATGATTTCCGGCAAATCCTGAGCCGATTATAAAATAAAGTGACCTGGTTATCCTAGTCGCGGAGAAGTTGCAAACGCTATAGTTAACGTATTACCTGATGATGATACTGAATGAGCTTGTGGGGAGCATTTGAGTTTCAAGCGCGGTCTAGACTCTGGCTCAAATAAAGTACCTGAAGATTTTGGTTTTTGTGTCTCCAAGGTGCGGCTACACTGCAACCTGCTTTGGAATCAAAATGGATATGTGGCAGAGATTGTTTTGTGTCGCGTTCCATGTAAAGTTCTAGTGACATGAAGTGTCTTATATCTGATTTCTTCACTCACAGCAATTTGCTGTGGCTGCAGCTGTCACTACCGGTAAATATAGCTCACTTTTCCTCCCCCTTTTCTTTCTCACCTCTTGGTAAATTTCTCAATCTTTACCGGTATTTGTCTTTTTTCTCTTCTTTTAAGTTTACCATCAACCCCTTCCAGTCTTGTCTGTAAAAGCAGCTGAAAGACAGACAGAATTCAGAACGATCCGCGCAAGCAACACCAACGCTGTTCAGAAAGAGAGCCAAGAAACGTGAGCTCTGAGATAAAGGTGCATAAACCTTTATCTTTCTGAGGAAATGGCCGCCATCTGGACACCATTTTGGGCCTTCTTTCTCTACAATCTTTTCTGCTTTTGATTTTGATCTCATCGGTTTGTTCCATCGCGTACTTGTGACCTGACTGAATTTTCCGAGGTTTCGGTCGACCTCGTCTGTGAACCACTTTCACTTCCGGTTCTTCGCCGATTATATGCACTCGCTGTTTGCCATCTGCTCAGCCATCGCGTTTGTTTTCCATTCAGTACATTTCCCTTATAGGCACCTTTTCGGCTCCACAAAATTTAGAATGCACTTTCGCATTTGTCGTCCGACTTGCCTCTCCTCTGTTCATCCGGTAAAGAGGATTAATAATAATAATTGTATATTTTGGATGCGCCCGAAGCATGCTAGAATGCATGATCAGATGATTACAGTGATGCCGGAATGACAATTCACAAATGGGTACAACAAGTGCATGCAGAGTATCAGAGAGAGTGTTACAGTGAACTAAAACTGTATTAATGCCCAGCAAATTTGAAGGTCAAGGTCGAATGATGTCAGTTGGTCTGGAGTACATGCATAAGTGGTATATGAAATAATGATCACTAGTGGAAATTCGAACATATTCAAAGGAAATGTTTTTGGTGCGCTACAGAATATGAGGCATATTGATAGAAATCTCGTCGAAGCGTTCGGTGAATTATTCACTTTACGACAGGTATGTCAAGAAATATTAACATGGAAATATTTCAGTCTGCAAAGATGGTAGTATATAAAGTGGTGGCTGTATACTGGAGGAATTACTTTTGTATTTCGCTGTGAGACCAAATAGAAGACACGTACGTTAGCCGCACTCGAAAGTATTCCATAAGGGAATTGATGGAAACTTAAGCTGCAGAATATTAAAGCAGCAATGTGGTTGGCCTTCATTCGCTTGAGCAAGACCTATACTGCGGTCCCCAATGTTTTCGGTCAAACAACCGTGGTCCAGCCCTGGATTTCTGTCCGTAAGCCAGTGCACTATGACTTACTCGATTAACGACGGATTCCATTCCTCTGCCTCACTTGTTGACTCCAGCTACCTTTGCTATAAGAGGTTCAGAACCGCGGGCTTGACACAGGGATGCTACCGAGCCCTTTTTGTAGTTGCCTCGGTTTCACCGCGTACGAGAAAATCGGCCACTGCGAGGCATCCAGCAACACTCTAGACATTCTGGAAAAATGCATCATCTAATCATCAACCGATTACTTTTGTTTTGTGGTTTCCATTTCCGTCACGTGGCTCCAGCCCGAGGTACGTAAAAATAAGAGGTAAGCAACAACTAAACGCAGAACTGGAAACTCTGTAGACAGAGAAAGCTTTTCGGTGCAAGTGGTTCACGTGATGCGATGATTCACGCCACCACCTTTAAATGTTCGAAATGGTAATCTTTCATCCATAAGTGATAAAGTTGATCCTCACTAGGTTATCAAGGACTATCTGAACCTTTTTCGATCCACACCTAATGATAGAATCTAGTTTGTCTATTTTGCTTCAACCAGTTTCTGAAAACTAGGATACCGGCTGCTTTACACGAACGACAGTGGGGCCGATTGGCAACAACCGCGGATAGTATTTCACCTGATGAAGCAGGACGAAAGATGGTCGTTATTGCTGGCCCGACTACATTCGTTGCAATGTGAAGGATAGCTGGGATGGACTTTATTGTTATTTCCTTTTAAGGGTGGGGGGTAATGTGCAAAAGTTATTCGGCGGCCGCAAGCAAATAAATAACAATTTTGATGCTAAAAATTCAGGTTCTTTTCTTCCTGGTGTTTAGGATCAAACCAGTTTGAACAATCTCTAACCATGCAGATACTTTGGTGGCCATCTCAGTGGGGAGGGCTTTTCAAGACTACGACAATAAAGTATAAGCAAAAGAGAACGATGGCCAATAACAGAAAGCATACGACAAATGTGTGGATATAAGAGCACCACTGGTCACAATACCTGGCTGTACCCTTCAATATTTCAACCTCTTGGGCTACACTATGCAAGGTTGAGTATACCAGTTAGATTCCTTATGCCTCTCTGCTGGTTCCTGAGTCAGAAGACTTTACTCCTCTTTCAACCCTTCCCATGGGCAATGAACTTCGCACAGTGAGGTCTGTCTGGAAGCACGAGCATGATGTGCTGCAACCACTACTACAAGTCAGTATTTATTACTTTGTGGTCTAGAGCACAACCTAGGGCCCTAGTAGGCCGAGCGAGATAGCGTTTCATGTAACAGTGCTATGGGCCTGCAAAGTTCACTGATGGTAGTGGGGTTCAAGCCTCATGGGCTAAAATTGACAGTCGGACTGACTACGTATTCGGACACCACACCTGTTCCAAAATCCTGCTCACGAGAAAGACATAGACAGTACAGCCCTAAACACCTGGATTTTCACGGGTAGACCATTTTCTGGCGCTTAATATCCGCCAAAGTATAACACCAGGGAAGATCACGAATAAAATACCACTCAAGGTAATTTATGTGGTCTTCACACAGCTTATATTCTCCACTTTTGGTAATCGTCATGCTATAATTTAGGAGTCTGCCGACTTTCCCACATGAAGTCGTGGAGCTCCTTTGAATCGGCTACCTAAACCCGACCCCATTACTTAAAAAAACGGATATACACGAAGTAGTTCAGCAGCTACCCGCAGGTTTGGATAATTCATATAGCGAATCATTTTCCTTCCCGATGAAGAGATTAAGTTCACCCGCACCAGATGTTATTGAATAGCCTACTGGATTATTTTCTAAGTTGTCTCACCAAAGTTTTCAAAAGACGCCCCATATAGCCAATCAGCGAGCCGCAGCACCGAGCCTGGCATTTACAGTAAAACGGCAGGGATTGCGACCACTGTAAATGACTGCCTTTTTTCTTTCTTTAGCCTCGCAAAACACAGCTTTTGGTCATTTTTAAAACGTTTAATCAGCTGAAGCCTTATGGATTCGCTCACTTCCTTATTGTGGCGCCTGAAAAGTGACTGCAGTGTTGAGCAGCGGTTGTCGAAGACTTCTGCGGTTTGTGAGAATTCATAATTTACCTTGGTGTGGTCTGAGTCCACAGATAAAAACCTACTCGGCGAATAGGATTTTCACTGATTGTGCTTGTTACTCCTTTTCTGCATATTTAAAGGATGATCACGTTAGATTTTCAGCTAATTAAAAGATTGGCAAACTGAAGTTTTATCTTCTGGCGCAGTTCCTTTTCCAGGATTATTGCTGGCCCCTCTTGTTACCTATTCTTCACAACCAAAATGGACGGCTGTTTTCAAAACTTTACCTCAGGTACTACAAGCTTTTTACTGGATGATTTGCATCCACAACTTCAAGGTTTAGCAGGACGCTAAGTAGGTTCATACGGCCTATGAGGATAGGAGGTTGCATTTGCCTGGAACAGTCTGTTAACAGGAAAAACCTAAATGAGGCAATTGTTGCTGCCAATTTATTCGGCCCTGTCTGACAATGGGCCATATAACCATTTGTCTCCTTCAAAGAGGTACACCACAACGTGACTTTTGGTTAATAGTTTTGGATTTTTGATGCGCAGATCTGCCTTTGGATTAAGCCAACCACTCCACAAGCCCAAAAGAGCAAGAGAAACATGAATGAAATATAATCCTGTCCGCGAGCCGCAAGCTTGATCGGGTATTAACAATTAGATGACATGCTACTTCTACTATCGTTACCAGAAATCCCTCAATCCTTTTCGAAGTTTACCGAGTCGTTTCTGAAATGCTGGTCTCATTCCTGTTCCCTTGTTAAAGTGTTGTCTTAAAAAGTGCAGTGGCCTCACCAACATAGCCGGATGTTGCCCATAAAATGGTTCATGGATAGTAGACTTTATGAATCTACCTATCGACAATTCACGCAATATTATACGACTGAGTAAAGAAAATCATCACTCTACTCCCATCGCATCGTGAGGGCTCCTGTGCTGCAAGATAAAAAACCTGCATCTTAGCCAAAATTATGAAATCAGCAGAGACAACCGCGTAAAAACGTTTGGCCATTCAGCTTGGAGCGAAAGAAATCCTAAGTAGTTGCACCGGAACAACAGCCAGCTGATAGTTGTAACAACCAGTATGCGCAAGAAAGTCAATGGCGGCTTCGGTTATCTGAATGAAGACAGACTCTTTTCAGAGGTCGTATACTGGAAATGCCAGGGAAACAGTACGAAGACTTCTCACAATGGACCATGTAGCGGTTGCCATCTTCGTTCATACTTTTACCACGTTTATTGTTTAACTGAACGCTGACTGCCAAGCGCGGATGCCATTTGACCGTTGCTCTTGCGCACGCTCTCACGCACACTCCTAAAACATACGCTAACCACTATCTCTCCCAATCGCTTTCTCGTTCTCACGGGGCGCGGAGAATACTGTTCTGGTTAACATATTCGTACAGTGCCGAGCATTAGAGTAACGTGCAGGTGGTCCACGCAGCACAAAGGACCGAAGCACGCGTTTACTAAGGAAACCGCAAAGTAAAGTCTAATCAACCTTACAAATTGGTGAGCCCGACGTGATCCCCAGGTCACGTGAGTTTCCTTGTTTTCTACCGTTCAAGGTCCCAACTGCGTACGTTTTTGTGTTTTATTGTTTCCCTATCTTGATTTTTATTTTTGGTTGGTTTACCAAATAATTATTTTCGTCCATACATATTTTGTGTGTCTAGTTCGTCGTGATTTTTTTTCGCGAAGACTATAGTGCCCCATTGGTCGTTGATTTCTTTTCCCGTCTCTATTCCAATAAAGTAATCGCTATGTCTGCCGAACGGAAATCCTGCTCAGACCCCACCGCTGGGGCGATCACGCTGCAAATACCGGCATTCGCGCCTGCTGATCCAAAACTCTGGTTCACGCTGGCCGAGTTAGAATTCGAAAACTGCCGTATAACCAGTGACGCCAGCCGTTTCAGGTGGGTAGCAGGCCACCTCCCGCCGGAGGTCACGCTGCAAGTAAGGGACGTAATAATCTCTTCCCGAAGCTATGAGACCTTAAAGGAGGCCGTCATTGCCCGCACGACCCCAACGCAGGACCAACGTATGCAACAACTTCAAAACGTTGGGCTTGGAAGTAGGGAGCCCTCCGAACTGCTGCGTGAGATGCAGCGCTTGAGTGGACCGACGGTAGGCGAGGACCCGCTCTTAAGGGAACTTTGGCTGCAGCGTTTGCCGCACAACATCCCAGTTTTACTAAGTGCCACGCGCAAGTGTGCACTGGAGGAAACTGCAGCAATAGCTGATGACATTATGTCACGATACAACCCCGCTGTAGCTGGAGTAACCAGGTCCTCCGTCACAACGGTGCCTGCCCTGCCAACATGTAACGATCTCGCGTCAGTTTTGTCTAGAATTGACGCGAGCCTGCAACGCCTAGCAGTTAGAAGTGGGTCACAGGAGCGGCACCGCGCACGCTCACCTAGGCGCCATAGTTCGTCATTGCGACGACGTTTTGGCTCTTCAAAAGAAGGTTATTGTAAATACCACAGTCGTTTTGGTGAGGGAGCCAAACGATGCGAACCAGGGTGTACTCTTCCCGGTGCTCATCAGGGAAACAACCCCCGGCCCGTGATGGCGATCCACGAAGCCGGGTATCAGACCAACAGTCGTCTTTTGAACGTAAGGGACATCATTTCAAATAACCTATTCCTTGTAGATACCGGTGCCGAAGTGAGCGTCCTCCCTCAAGCGAAAGACGACAATAGCACACCGCAGGCCCAAATACTTAGCGCTGCCAATGGCACGGCCATCCCAACATTTGGCCAGCGGTCGCTCACCTTAAACTTAGGTTTGAAGCGTAATTTTCGTTGGATATTCATCATTGCCGACGTCCCGTACCCAATTCCAGGCATTGACTTCCTGCAGCATTTTGACTTGCTAGTTGATGCACGGCGCCGCAGAGTGGTGGATCGTCAGACCACTCTCGCTGTTGCGGGTTGTAATTCGCGAGTGAATCACTTCACGCCTTTTTACGTCCAACCACCGGCACGCGAACCTTATAGCGAACTCATCGCCGCCTACCCAGCCATGTTTTGGCAGGCCGGGCCTCTTCCAGCAGTGACGACCAGTGTCACTCACCATATCGATACTAAAGGACCCCCAGTGTTCAGTAGGCCACGTCGGTTAGCACCAGACAAGCTTCGTGTTGCACAGGCTGAATTCGAACATATGCTAGAACTGGGCATAATACGCACTTCTAGTAGCCCTTGGGCTTCTCCTCTTCATATGGTCCCTAAGTCTAGTGGCGACTGGCGACCCTGTGGTGATTACAGAGCGCTTAACAAAGTCACGGTCCCTGACCGGTACCCGATTCCCCATATACAGGACCTTACTTCGTCTTTATCAGGTTGCTCCGTCTTCAGCCGTATCGATTTAGTTCGTGCGTACAACCAGATCCCGGTAGCAGAGGCCGATATTTCTAAAACTGCCGTCACTACGCCTTTCGGGCTGTTCGAGTTTCGGAGAATGCCGTTTGGACTCAGCAATGCAGCCCAGACCTTTCAATGGTTCCTGCACGAGGTAACTCGTGGTTTGGAAAATGTCCACGTATACCTGGATGATATTTTGGTGGCGAGTTCTTCAGAGCAAGAGCACGCTACACACTTACGAGCACTTTTCGAACGCCTTAGCCAGCACGGCGTTACGATCAATATCGCGAAATGCGAATTGAGCCGGTCTGATATCACCTACATAGGACATTCTATTTCATCCTCGGGTATCCGCCCTCTGTCAGATAAAGTTTTCGCTATTCGCGACTACCCTGAACCCCAATCTTTTCGCCAGTTGCGTCAGTTTGCCAACCTGGTGAATTTCTACCGCCGATTTATTCCTCACTGTGCGGAAATGATGCAACCCCTCACCGACCTGTTGCGTGGAGGTAAGCGGAAGTTCGTGTTTCCGGACACGGCACAAGCCGCATTCGCCTTGGTCAGAGATGCTGTCGCCAAAACAGCACTCCTTACACACCCCGACCCTTTGGCTCCTATTTCGGTAGTGACGGATGCCTCGGACACAGCGGTTGGAGCAGTACTGCAACAGTTCGTAGATGACTCTTGGAAACCTTGAGCATTCTTCTGCAAGCGCCTACAACCCGCCGAATCTAGGTAAAGCACGTTCGGTAGAGAGTTATTAGCCATCTACTTGGGAATCCGTCATTTTCGACATGCACTCGAAGGCCGTTCGTTCACGGTGTTTACAGACCACAAACCTTTGGTTTACACACCAAAGTCAGCTTCGGATCGATACTCACCACGCGAGGTTCGCCACTTGAACTTTGTTTCACAGTTTACTGTGGACATACGACACGTCTCTGGGGTACTTAATCCCGTCGCAGACGCCTAACATCAACTTGGACGCAATGGCACAGTCTCAAACTATGGACCCTGACATCGAACAACTTCGAAAAAACCGTTCTTTGAGTTTAACCACAGTGCCTATCCCAGTTTCCCAGAATACCATCGTGTGCGATGTGTCGCAAGGTCGCCCTAGGCCAGTAGTTCCTGCTGCCCACCGTTATCCTACGTTCCTGACACTCCATAATCTGGCTCATCCGGGTGTGACTGCCTCGGTGATACTGATAACTGAGCGTTTTGTTTGGCACAATGTCAAACGAGATGTCCGTCAATGGGCTCGTGCTTGTCTGCAGTGTCAACGTGTTAAGACCCATAGGCACACTAAGGCGGCGTTATCCAGGTTCCCAGAACCTGGAACACGTTTTCATCATGTGCACGTCGACCTCGTAGGACCACTTCCACCTTCGCTTGGGTACGTTTACATACTCACATGCGTGGATCGTTTTACTCGCTGGCCGCAGGCCATCCCTATCCCATGTCCCACGTCGGAAGAGGCCGCGAAAGCTTTTCTTACCGGTTGAGTTAGTCATTTCGGTTGCCCGGCAATAGTGACCACCGATCGCGATCCACACTTTGACGGCGCTTTCGGCAGCCTACTTGCTACGCTCGGTTGCCAACACGTTAAGACGACAGCTTACCACCCTCAGGCCAATGGTATGGTTGAGCGTTTCTACCGGCAATTAAAAGCCGCCCTTCGAGCAAACGGTAACCCTCTTTGGAGTGAAACACTACCATTAGCAATCTTAAGCCTGCGTAGTACCGTTAAGGAGAAGTTACACACAACACTGGCCGTACTAGTATATGGCTGTACACTTCGGCTGCCTAGGGAGTTGGTAGCCTTCTCACCAACCGTGACTTTCGACTACGGTAACTATGCTCAGCGCCTTACGCAGCACATACGAGTGCTCAAGGCCAGTCCGCCGCGTGAACAACAGTCTACGAGTTATGTCCCAACTGCGTTAGGAACCGCTGCTCACGTATTCCTTCGCGTTGATGGCGTTCGATCACCACTACAGGCACCATACACTGGCCCCTTTTGTGTGATAAAACGTAGGGAAAAGACATTTGTCATAGATATCAGCGGACGACACGACACCGTATCTATCGATCGTCTCAAGCCTGCCGTCATGGAGTGCAAGCCGCTCGGCCAATTTACACCTACTCAAGCCGCTCAGTCACCTGCATCGAGCGAGTTACCACTCGAACCACCCCCAATTACGCCTAGTGAGGACTCGGCAGCTAGTTCATCAGATTCTCCAACCGTACCTGCAGCGCGAAGTAGCCGCCGCGGTAGCCAACTACGAAATCCCGTCCGCTTCGCCGATTTCGTGACGATTTTTACAACCGACTGTTAGCAATAAGTTGGGAAGTTCGCCATAGATTTACCAAACAACAGACCCGTGAAATTACAATCGGTAGTTATGATTTCATTTTCTTCTGGTCTCCTAGCGACTCCAACAACACCGAACATCGTTTGCGTGTTGTTATTACAGTCCAACATCCGCCGGCGCCCTCAGGCGCTATTTTGTTCCAGTTTACCTTGCCCTCTCTCAGACGGATCTACGCAGTCACATCGGCTTCATCCGTAGCCTGGCTGACTCCCGTGCACGTTCAAGGAGCCAACCGCTCACTGGACAACGGGACGATTTGTCAGCCTGGCACTGGTGACGGCAACTGGACGCCTTTTTGGATGGACCTGACGAGGCATTTTCCGGCTCGCATTCGTATGAGACCCGTGGGCGCCAAAACACAGTTGGACCTACGCACATCGGACCTCAAGGGTGCAGGCACCGATAAACTCATCAGCAGTCGTTCGACGTCACCAACAATATAACGGACAAGCTATGAGGAGTTCCTGGACAACCAATAATTCCGGCTTACCATCACGATCGAAGCCCAACTTCGTCGGACTTCTAGGAAGAGGCCCCTGTAGCGGTGGCCATCTTCGTGCGTAATTTTACCACGTTTATTGTTTAACTGAACGCTGACTGCCAAGCGCGGATGCCATTTGACCGTTGCTCTTGCGCACGCTCTCACGCACACTCCTAAAACATACGCTAACCACTATCTCTCCCAATCGCTTTCTCGTTCTCACGGGGCGCGGAGAATACTGTTCTGGTTAACATATTCGTACAGTGCCGAGCATTAGAGTAACGTGCAGGTGGTCCACGCAGCACAAAGGACCGAAGCACGCGTTTACTAAGGAAACCGCAAAGTAAGGTCTAACCAACCTTACAACCACGTCCCAAGAAACACCAGTGTCACCGAGAGTCACCTGAGTCTCCTGACCACATCACTGAGATCGGGGACGTAGCAGGCGGAAAATGGGCTAGCTTGGATGCTACCAGTAACATTTAAACAGAAGTCAGACAATAATGATTTTGCTAAGTTGCGGTCAGTGGGCAGAGCTATGGGGACCGATGGGGAAGACAGCGTGGTAGGTGGTAAAATAGTTGGAATATGATGGAGTTTTAGAGTGATTATTCATGAGCTGTCCTAACAGAGTGGGTGTGACTTGGCCATAGTTGAAATAATGATAAGTTGGTAGGTGATGAGAGAGGGGTAAACACTCATAATGGACCAAAAATAGGAAAGAGTGGATTCAGGAGACAAAGGCCTTGGCAGGGCTGGAAAGCATCCAAAATTGAGGATAACTGGAAGAATTGGGGACAGGAAGTTTCAGCATAGCCAACTCTGGATACGAAAGGAACAGCCTTTTATACTGGGGGCCAGGCGGGGGACAACAGGACTTGAATGGTATACATTTTCGGAGGTAATTGGATGCCAGCCTAGACGAGGAATTTTATTTTTCAAAGCTTGAGTGCTCTACGAAAAGCTTGGACATTCATCGTCACGGTTTGGGAAAGTTAATGTGCTTGATAAGTTAGAACACAGAATGGAAGCCGGGAGGATGTTCGTAGTTTTCTGTATCTAATTTTCATTCTGCATCTGGTATCGATAAGTAGGCCGGACTGAGCAGTGATGATCAGGATGTTGCAGTCTGTAAAAACAAATACTGAAGATCCCTCCAAATTCTCTACTTGATTTGTGAATTTGACTATATTCGACAATTTTTTGAAAAGGTCGTCCGTTTACCAAACTTTTGCTCTTTTATTTGTTCGCTTGAGTCATTTGAATCTAGTCTTGAACCACTTCTGACTGTCGTGCTTGAGCCACAGGTTTTCGAACCTTTGGGTTTTACTTTTGGGTCTATGTGGCCGCATACTTGGGGTTTGCATATATTTCCGCCTTTTGCGAATTTCATTCAAGTGCCGAAAGAATTACGAATCAATGCTGTTCTGGTTTTGGGATTCGTTTGACTTGGCTACGCATTGCTCGATTTGCGTGAACCGACTTACACCATCCCCAGAGATGCGTGAGCAGATGTGAACAGGGCCAGGTTGGTGGTCATAAGATGAGTGTGAGAGACATGTGTGGGAGACAAAGTGTAGGGTTGGCAGGTGGAAATGGAAAACTCTATACCCCAATACCCCACTTGAGCTCAAACAGAAGAATCAATGGCATATCTGACAAACAGGTGGTAGGCAGAGTAGTGGGTTTTCCCCAAGCGCAGAGCCGGACCTGGGCTGATGGTTGAATTTGCCCGTTTCCTTTTCAGATCGGTTTATAGAGCGTGGGTTGTCTGGGTAAGACATTCACTCGTTTGGAGTCCTTTTTAAGAAGACGGTCTAACCCTCATAGGAACCCTCATATCCCTCCGCCTGCCATATTTTCACACGCTTGCACACAATGCTCGAAACGGCCAGGGGTGAACTGTTTCATCTCCCTTTGGACACAAAATTAGCCCTTTTTGGCTGTAAGCAATATGTTTCGATCTACAAACCTCTCCAAAAGCTTTTGCAGTTTACACTCATGTTCTTCCCCCGTGGATCCATTATACCCGCATTCTTCTGACGAGCCACACACTATCAATGCTGTACTTCACCCCGTTGGCTTCAACCCAGTGTGTCTCGTACGACACAAGCCCGAATAACGGTGAATTGTACTGAAGCATGACCAAGTTTCTGGTAACGAGACTGGTTCACTGAGCTACACCACTTGGCTTTACATGATGTTATCGGTATAGTTTCTGCTAAGCTATCCAGAGTAATAATTAAAAACTGCTTCTTGGGAGTTTCTTTTAACTCAAAATAATTCGGAAACTTACCCGAAAAATGAGCACTGAGGCAACAAAATGGTCTACATATCCACTCATACGAGAAGCCTGCCCTATCATGTCTGAAACGACTACAATTCGCCCTCCGCACCGAATGGACAGCCACCTTTACATGAAAGCTTTAAATGCTTCCGATTTCCTGCCGCCTTTACAACTTGTCCAGTACCGCTAGTTGATGTGTATTGTGAAGCTAGAAATAGAAATAATGCACTTCGTCGAAACTTTTTGCCTTGGCAAGCCGTCACGCACCAAAAAGGGAGTACTGGCCATATGTTTTGCCTATTGCATATATCGTTGATCCTCAAAAAGACCCGAACACCCAAAGCTTACTATCAGCTGGCCGCCTCCTGGACACAACTGTGTCCGAAGTTCACCAAGGATAAGGAATTTCTAAAATGCCATAGTTTTCAACTCCCCGGATAGTTTGCCTCATTCCTCGATCAAATAATCATTACCTATAGCCTGCGGTTTGTGACACCACGAGTGCTCTTGTATGGGGCTCAGGAGAACGCCACGGCGGAACATGTGCCCACTACTGTTCCAATTCCGAGGGGGAAGCGTTGCCATGGAATTCATTGGACAGAGAGATCTCATCTCAAAATGTAATCCATTTCAAGGTATAGAAACTACACCTGAAAGGACCACGCTACAGAGACAGGCCATTAGAGCAATAGCCGTAAAAAAGTATCGCCACAGCCCCTTGATCCAAGCCACCCAATCCCGCCCAACAACACCCAGCACCAACGAGTTCTCGTTTTTCACATAGATTAGTGAATTAACGCACAATCTGGACCTAGCTCTGTCCCATTCACCTCTAGAGCCACAATAGCCCCCTTAATGGCTTCACACTGAGGCCCTACCTCCACCATTGCCTGCCCACTGCCGGGTAATACAGCCCCACCGCCAAGCCAGCAGACATTCACGTCCTGTTTTACCTATCAAAATAGCCAAGAAATCACCAAATTTTCCACAAGCCACCCCGCACCATTCGGCCTAATACAACTCTTTCTCCTAGTGCTTCGGTCACAACGTCATCCCCTCCACCGTTGGCTCCCTGTGGTCAAGACCTCCCGTGAACTGACATCTTCGAGCCCCCAGCCTGAAGCGAAAATCGATCTACGATCTCTAGCGTTTCAGCTTAACAGCCTACTACCCATCCACGTTTTCTATCACGGGCACTTCAATACAATGGCGTCGCTCTCCCTGGCGCCAGCCTACCATCGCCTCTATACCTGCTGTCAAAGATTCACGTACTCAAAAGCAGTATGCCACGTCTATCGACCCAGGAGTCACAATCGTCAAGTCTACAGACGCAGTACCGCATTACAAATTATCCGCTAAGTGTACCGCCATCGCCATTGGCTCCATCGTACCCGAATCACCCGGCACGAGGCGCTAGCCGATTTTGCCGACCGGTACCAGAACATGTGGCCCACGGCTAATCTCCGCATCTTAATAAGCTCCATACTCCCGTTAACTTCGCCAAACTTTCCTCTTCTTTGCCACTGGATATAGCTGCGTTATACTTTGATCACACCATTCAATAATTTGCCTGACCATACCTAAAAAGGCCTCCTGCATCATGGGCTCTTTTGCTACCATATCCCTTCCTCACGATGGCTCCGCGAAGCCGTGCAAGATACCTGTTGATTTGCCAAGTTTTACACACAACACTGCATCCTCCTCCTCACCATCCCAGTTATCTGGCCGTTCTTCGCTCTGTACAAAATGCCACTATGAAAACTGCAGTTACTTAGCCGAAACTGCATTCCACCCTCTGCCTAATAATGCCTGCCCATTTCTTCTCTTTCTGCCCTGGGCGAAAAGTGGCCCAATACAGTAGCCCTACCCCACTTGAATCGTCCCTGGTTGCTCTTCAAGGGTATTGTAGCCACCACTCCGTCAGACCGAGGGAGATACTTTTACCTATCATCCACTCTACACGGGTCCTTTGCTTCAGACCCCAGCTCATCCTTAAGGAAGAAACCTGTGCCTTCTTGGGTGACGCCAAGGCGAACAACCACACCACATACATCCAATGGAATTCTGAAACCACCGTCTTCGATCATGCTACCTGTCAAGCTAACTCTCCTCCAAACTTTGCTAACCATTCTCACATTGGCCACGCTTCCCTCTATTGGTCCTCAACCTATATACACAGCAATTTATAGAAGACTGTCTCACTCACCTTGTCAGTGCCAGAACTAACAGCATCATCACCTTTATTCCCTCCAGCTTCACTGATCGCACAGTTACCTGTTCCTCACCAGGAGCGAGAATTCACCTTTTGCCTGCCCGGGTCCCCTCGTCTAACTACAACTTCACGCTTTTCACGGGAAGGTGGCTTAAAGAAAGCACTCCTAACTTAGACTTTGCCTTAACTGGCCACCAGGCTTTCAGTAATTCAAGAACCTATCGTCGAGGGGTCTATCTAATACACCGCAAAGAACCTTTTCCTACGTAAATGATGCGACACCCAGTCCTTCATGCGGTTGATCATTCAGTCAGGACAAAAGTTGAGTTGCTGGTTGAAAGAACTCCCGCTTGGGTACGTCTGCCGATGGCCTGAATCAGCCAAAGATGATATTTTACCCAGCCCTGGCGACTATCACTTGTCCTTCGCTTACCCTGCTGATCACATGCTGAAGGTAGGCAATCTCAACGATCCAGAAGTGTGTTGGCCGTCACTTTCTGGCCCGCGACCTTACCAGGAGTTTGTTTGCAGTGCGCATCTTGGTGGTTGAACCCAACACGTTCATTTGCCTACTAGAGAAAACAACGCTAAATTTCTTTCTTTCTCGAGGTCTTATTAGGTGACCACCTAAATATGAGAAAGCTTCCTCAGGGGTGATCCCAGGGCGGGCTCGTGCGCCCTCCCTATACCAAAAATCGTCAGTTCTTCGAAACCATCCGCTAGACCGTATCACTTAGCTTAATAAAATAGCTTTCGGAACGTAATCAGATCTCAAAACTGGAATAAATCCTCTCATTCACCCGATTCTCAGCTAGTAGTAGATCAGATGTATTCTGAGACCAAATAGTGTTAAAGTAATATCACTCCATATGTGCAAGCCTCGGTGAAGTCTAGAACAAAAAGGCTCACGGCGAATGGTTCCTCCACTCCTACCTACTGCCAGAGACAGATTGCGGTCAACGTGGGATCACAACAACGGTGTCTGTGGATGTTCGGCCTTGCGGACGTTCCCACAGGCATGCTGGGAATCGATTTCCTGCAGCACTATGAATTACTCGCTGATTCACATAGGCTGCAGCTTATCGATCCTTCGTCAAACAATAAATTTAAGGGTCTTTCAGCTCAAAAAGTAGCACATCGAATCACAGGTTTGTTTCCTAACATTCCTCATGATTTTTAGTCTTTATTTATTAAATTTCCCATTTTGACTGAACCGTTTTAGGAGATAGGTGCAGTGACCAATCTTGTGGCACATCCCACTTTCATCAACGGACCACTAGTCACGGCTCGACCTAGCCAACTGGCACTGGACAAACTGGCTTTTGCCAAACGTGAGTTCGACACTTTACTCTCTAAAGGTATTGTTCATCCTTCTCACAGTCCATGGGCCTCACCTCTGCAAGTGACGCTTGGGGAAGATGGCATTAGCTGGATACCGTGTGGCTACTATCGAGCACTAAATTTTGGTTCCCCTTTACGATAGCTATCCGATACCTCACGTACGTGACATCACGGCATCACTTCACGGCCCGACTGTATTTTCTAAGATCGATTTGGTACGAGCCTATCGCCAGATCCCAGTCGCCGCTGAAGATGTCGAGAAAACCGCTGTCACTACCCCTTTTGATTTGTTTGAGTTCCTACTTATGCCTTTTGGTTTGCGAAAAGCTGCTCAGATATTCCAGAGGTTTATCGATGGCATTACACGAGACCTGGAATTTCTTCACGTCTATATCGATGACTTGCTAATCGCATCGTCGAGTGTAGATGGACATTTCCAACATTTGACGCTACAATTTCAACGTTTGTCCGAACATCGAATTGCAGTCAATCCCGATAAGCATGAATTTGGCAAACAGGAACTTGTGTTCCTCGGTCACAAGATAATTTAAGAGGGTATTGAGCCTTGCGAGGATAAAGTGCGCGCTATTCTAGATTACGCCGTACCGTCCTCAACCTGGAAGCTCAAGTCATTTTGGGGGTTAATTTACCTTTATCGTCTTTTCATACCCCATACTGCTGAACGTTTGTTTCCATTAACTGACCTACTTCGTGTCAACCCACTTAAGTTATCGCTTACGGATGCCGCATTAGTAATGATCTCGGAGATCAAAGCGACATTGGCTCAGACCACGCTCCTAATGCACCCAGTTCCGTCTGCCACGCTAAGCATAGCGGTGGATGCATCCGACTGCCATAGAAGCGGTCCCGCAACAGTCTGGTTCTGGGATCTGGCAGCCATTAGAGGTTTTCTGTTGACGCCCCAGTCCCACGGAAATGAAATATAGTGCTTTCGGTTGCAAACTGCTGGCTGCGTATAATGCGGTTAAACACTCCTGCCATGCAGTCGAGGTTCTATATTTCCATACCGACCGTAAGCCCTTGACGTAAGCATTGCGTACTGAGTCTGACAGTTACCTTCTACGAGAAGTCAGACATTTAGACTGTATTTCTCAGTTCGCGACTAACCTACAACACGTTGAAGGTGAGTCGAACTGCGTTGCAGTTGCTCTGTCGAGTATTTCTCTCAATGCCATTAAATCTCTGGTTTACGACATCCCTGTTATAATTGCAGCACAGACACAGGATTCCTCATGTACTGAGGCCGCTCAGTCATCGCCGCTACAATGTCGGCGCTTAGCTCTGGTCACCAGCGCTGGGACTGTAACCTACGGCATGTCCACTCGCCTACCACAATCAGTCGTACCCTCCAAATATCGACGCCTCGTTTTCGATGCCCTACATGGACTCTCACATCCAGGCATAGCAGCCAGTCTCCGATGAGTAGCCGCACCATACATCTGGCCGTCCATGAATAAAGAAGTTCGTATGTGGGCAAAACAGGGTCTAAAATATCAACGATCTAAAGTGCATAGGCACGTAGCTTCACCTATCGGTACTTTTGCTACGCCTGATGCTCGCTTCGATCATATCCACGTAGACATTGTGAGTCCATTGACCCCGTCACACGGGTATACCTATTTATTAACGTGCATCGATAGATTTACGAGGTGGCCCGAGGCTATTCCCGTCTCTGTCGTCACGGCCGAATCAGTGGCTCGACATCTGATAGAACGATGGATAGCTTTATATGGTTGTCCTTCCGCAATCACTACCGATCTGGGGCAACAATTTGGGTCCGATCTATTCTCTTCATTAACTCACATGCTGGGTACGGAACGCATTCGCACGACCGCGTACCATCCGGCATCGAATGGTTCAGTCGAACGTTTTCATCGCCACCTCAAAGCGGCTCTCAAAGCACACGGGATCCCCGACTGGTGCGAAACCTAACAGATAGTTCTGCTTGGTATCAGGACTTGCATAAAGGTAGATATCCAGTGTTCTGCCGCGGAACTTGTGTACGGGAATTCTCTACTTCACAGAGTACACGCTCACTAGCTCTACAGACTTACGTTCACTGTTTGTCTACGAACATCCAAAATCTCGCTCCGGCGCATACTCGAATACAGCGACGACAGGTTTTCGTTCCGACCGAACTCGAAACTTGTTCGCATGTATTCATTCGTGTTGATTCGGTACGGAAACCATTACAACAGCCTTACGAAAATCCAATTCGCGTGATTTCTCGTAACGAAAAGACCTTTCAGATTGATCGATACTGTCGCGTTGATACAGTTGGCATCGATCGTCTCAAAGCCGTGTACGTTGACGACAGCATGTCGTCCGCCGACATGAGGTTCGATGTTAACTTTGCACTACCTGTTGACGACACTTCCGTGTCACGTCAAGGTCTGCAGTTATAGTTGCCTGCTGTGACTTCGAATGAGGCTATCGTCTCACGTTCAAGTCAGCAGCGCACGCCTATGAACCCGTCCGTGAATGAGGCTCCCGTCTCACGTTCCGGTCGGAAGATCCTTCGCCTACAAGTTTTCCCGACTAGGTCAAACACGATTTTGATCATTACCCTTCGTCGCAGTAACTTTTGTGTCCATCGTTTTGACACGATTAAACATACCTCAGTAGTTATTACTGTATTCTAGCCAAGTCCTTTGCGGCTGCTACACCAGTATTCCTTTTCATGGAACCTCGCCATATCTGGAGAATTTTGGCGCTAACGTTTGCATTCTGGATCAGCCCTGTCGTTGTCTTTACTGGTCACTGACGAACTTACCGATTTGGCTCTCGGATGTCAAGTTGGACATTATTGGTTTGGCATACCCGGAAGACGATTCACGCAACGATGTCATCGGCAACGAATCTGGTTTACCTTCGACCATCATTCTTCGGTCCTTACGTACCACGTATTCTGCCCGTCATCATCTTACAGCACAGCTTCATTCACGTATTATGCACGCATTCATTTGCACGAATATCTTTTGTATGCTTTCACTTCTCTGATATTTTTTGAAAGCTTTCCATGCTTTCTTGCGCGAGCTGCTGTAGTGGCCTCGATTGTTCTGAGGAAACGGCCGTTTTCTGGACGGTATTTTGGATCTATTCTCCTTACGATCTTTTCTGAAGCTTGGCATTGACCTTAATGTTTTGTTCGTTTGCGTACGTTTTGCTGGGCTGACCTTTCGGAGGTTTCCGTCGGCCTCGTATTGAATCACTTTTACTCTCGTTCTTTCGCCGATTACACGCTCCCGCGGTTCGCTTCTAGCACGGCCAATGAGTTCGTTTTCCTTTCGTTGTATCTCTCTTATCGGTACTGTTTCGGTGTCTCTATATATAGAACACACTCCTGCATCTGTGAACCGATTTGGGTCTTCTCTATTCGTCCGAGGAACGGGATAACGTTGGTATTTTGCTGCCAGAATGGATAAGAGACTCGTTCTCTAGCCTCTTTTGAACGTCTTCTATAAGTTTATCAGTAATCAGGTAATGGTTCACCTTTTAAAAAGTAATTTGCTCAATGTGAGCCAGCAAGGTTTCGTGGAAAACCGTTTGTGCTGTGCTTGCCAAGCCTACTTCTGCACCCGGTTGCAGAAGCCGCTGATAAAGGCATGTGCATGACCATAATCCAGCTGGATGTAAGGAAGGCTTTTGACCGAGTCTCTTACACTTGGCTGCTATCACGGGACTATTCCTACGGCTTAACGGACCCCTTAATCGGTGGCTGGATTCTTCCTGTCGTTACCAGTTGGTTTAGATGAATGGATCCGTCTCCATACCCGAAGATGTCGCTAGAGATGTCATCGAAGGCAGCGTTTTGGGCCCACTCTCCTTACTCATATACATAAACGACGCTTCAAATGTGTTTTGCTACGACAATCACCACTTATTTGCGGACGACAATAAAATCTTGCATACTTTTGATTACAGAAAGTTATTTGCAGTTTTCAGTGGTATGCTGCAGAATCTAAGAGCCATTAGTTCTTGACGCACTAGTCCACTGATGAAATTCTTCCCTAAAAAAGCAGTGTTCTTAACTTAGAGCTCAATATCTCTCCAGGTACATTCGATACTGAGGGTCTCCAAATTTCCAGCTTTTCCTTAGCAAGGAATTGGAGTTCGCAGTATGCGGACATATTCATTTTCTCATAACCAATGACCACTCAAACTGCTAGGGCAAGAATGCTAAAGGGTCTTCTTCATAGAACACTTCACATTTGAGAAGGCAAGTTCAATGCACATAAGACTCAAGTTAGACCCATTTTGGAAAGCTGTTCCATAACCTACTCTGGCATGAGCCAGTGGGATAGAATGGTTGTCGAAAAGGTTAAAAGGCTGGTGACAAGAAGGATATTGGGTTTTCCATTCAACTCAACGACAGCCAAAGATGCGAACATTTGAAACTAGATCCACTTTGACTTGGGGGCATGAAGCTGAACCTCATAATATTACATGGTTTTGTATTAAATAGAACTATAGTATCGGCACCACAGTTCAGAAGCTTAACGGATTTACAGTATTCTATACGTTCGAGGGACAACACAGCTACCGTCTCCATTTCCAAGGATTTCCTTGGGTCCAACAGTTTTCTGGTTGGGTATGCGGCCTTGTGGAACGAATTACCTCATAATATACGTTCTGTGAAGCCATCTGAGAAGCTCAAGACCCAAGTAAGCGAACACATCACGGTGCCAACTATAATTCAACTTATAATCATATTATGGATCATGGTATATTTATGGACCTTGGTCGAGACGCACGCATGTAAGCATGATCAGAGTTTACAATATCACTGAATGAGGTGAGAAATTCACAAATTTCAAAGAGAGATTCGCACATCACAGCAACGATGGAATGA
This sequence comes from Fasciola hepatica, assembly GCA_948099385.1. Taxonomy (NCBI): domain Eukaryota; kingdom Metazoa; phylum Platyhelminthes; class Trematoda; order Plagiorchiida; family Fasciolidae; genus Fasciola; species Fasciola hepatica. The sequence goes on along the minus strand of CANUEZ040000043.1, from coordinate 28,942,344 downwards.
AGCTGACGAGAGTTTAAATGAATCAAACGACCAAAGAGTACACGGCGAGTACGAATTGATTTCGATTCAACTACGGCAATAGTAATGAATCGGCCGGATGTAGAATTGTTCAGAAGGACGTTGGCTTAGGACGCAGGAGATACGATATTCACAAGAATGATGCAAGAAAATGGTCGGTAATGCATATTCATGTTCATTTAAATAGGTAATTGGCGTTGGGACAAAGAAGACAGGGAAGAATTTCACGAGGGTTCGCAGAGGAATACTAATTTTCATAGATTTGCGGACATGAAAATGAATAGTACCCCTTGAAAAGGTGAGACAATTTCCGTGAGAAGTAGTGTGTGTCATCTAGTATTGCCATTTCGCCGCTGGTGGAAGATGGATGAAGTTCCAGGAAGGAATAACCAGCAATCGGAATGCCGTGTCCATGCGGAACAAAATAAGGCAAGACGAGGGTGAAAACCCTTGCAATAGGCCAGGTTATGCCGGTAAATTAGCGAATACATCATTCTGTTGAGTTTCTTGTGGCTTTTCTTTGCCCATGTTGGGCTTTTTGGGCAAGGATTGGCTGCGGTTTTTGTTCGCTTTCTCATGGAAAAGAGGCGGGCATCGCCGAATCTGGACCGATCGCAATTTAATTAGAAGTCCTTGCACGGTGGCTTCGACATCAGAGGTTCTTGTAGGGAGAATTCTTCAGTAAGACTCATAGGGGCATATGCAGAAATACCAGGACTTCTTGCGAGTGAAGCCTGGTGGCTAGATCGTATTAGCGGCAGTCGGCCTTTAACGCGGTCGTAGACAGGCAGAGAAAAATATACGCGGTCTGCACGATATAGTACAGCCAGGCAACTTGATGGCCAGGTGGTTCTGAAACTGAAAAAGAGAGGATCGCCGTCTGGGAGATGATCCAGCTGGGGGTTAGCGTGAGCAAAAAAACAGATAGAGTACGGAGGTTGAAAAGGAGGCACAATGGTCTTAGTGGAATTAGGAGTCGTTTGTTTTATGATTCGGGGTTCGTGATGGGTAGCTGGGCTTGCACTTCTAGGCGAAGTTATTGATTACCGATCCAGCAGTTCACCGGAAACTTTTATCTTTCGGGGTTAATAAAGCCAAGGAGGTGCAGTTGAACTATGGGGTCTGATGGCTTCGTGAGAAACCAGCTGGGCAACACGAAGAACCTTGAGTGGCGAGTTTGCGTAATAGGTCTGAGGGATATATGACAAATCCCACAGTGGTGTTTTACAGGTCACAAGGAAGCAGCTGAGACACACTAAGAACCCAAATGGCAAGTTTATATGATAGATCCAGAGGATGTGTGACGAATTCTATCGTGGGGTATCTACAGGTCTAATGCCGCAGGTTGCTTTTAGGTAAGGCTGTAAACTAGAGGGTAAGCTGGATTTTAGGACAAGAGGAACACCGCTTTCTTACGAACAGGGGGAAAACAGATATGTGGGCGAAAAATATGGGCGTTTTTCTCTACTTTCTCGCATGTATATTTTTATATACCATAATACCTACGTGGATATAAGAAGCGCTTTGATGAGACGTGTCTCTCATCTGATGTAGCAACTTGCTGTCCAAGGCCACAGTGGTTTCGTAGCTGACGTCAACAAAACATGCCCGGCGTGCATGTGAGGGTACGAGGTGGTTGAAAATTAGAGCAAGAGGTGGGTAAGCATATGTGAGGAGACCAGTTTGCTGCCACCCCTGAGTTAGTCTCGTGCGTAGGAACCGAAAGCATATCAAGCGGACAAGGGCGGTGTGGGGTTTTCGCCTTTGCAGGGCCAGGTCTGAGCTGACGGGAGACACCCATGATTGGAGGTTGCCCATTTCCTTCACAGCCTGATGTCAATGGTATATATAGATCAAATCGATCCCACTAGGTCTTTGTTCTCCACGTTTTTTTCTAACGGAGGGGTGGTTCAGCCCATATAGGAAAGTTCCATAGCCCCTCCGCCCGACCTTAATTTTCCGCGTATGTATCATTTTTTCGCAACTGCTGTGGGTAGTCTGTTTCCTCCAGATCCAGACACGGCTATGGTGAAGGTGCCGTTGACATCAGGGGGTTCGCTTGCATGGGTTGAGAAAATACGGAGTGGAGCTAAGCAAACACATGTAGTAGGACAACGAGTGTTGTAATGTATGCTCCTGCATATATGTTTCAGTCACGTACAGCGCCAGACCGTGCCTAAAACTGCCAGAGGCCGTTCTGGTGCGGTTGAATTAGCCCGCTCCAGTAGATGTTATTGCACACAGGGTGAGAGGATGACAGTCTAACTTAGGCGATGGATTCAGAAATCTTGGCGATAAAGACAAGCGCCCATATCGGGAAATATAAAGGATCCCACATAAGTGAAGAAAGGGTTTTTGAACTTGGTTCAAGTTTCAAACAACTTTTTGAGTTCCACTGTTCGAACACCTTGTCTCTAATGCCATAGCCAAGGCGTGTTCGTTACCTCACTTTTCTCATTGTTTACCCATTCACTTTGCTACCCTTCACCATCTGATCTTCCTAACTGTCAAAATGAGTGCGCAGATTCTGGAACGAGTATATTTCTCCGCTGGCCACTTATTCCAACGACCGACCACCCCACTGCCTTGACAACGCATCCATTGTTCCTATAGAGGGCTATGCTCACAGGGTAATGTGCAAAGCCAATGACAGCCACACACTGACACACTATACCTGGCCGAAACATCAACCTGCCTGTTTCGAGTGGTCAACAATCATGTGAGGGCACCTATCTCAATATCGGGTCGGTGACGGCCTTTCTCTCAGAGCATCTCAGCTTTGCAGACGCGCGAAGCCAAGGTACCGTAAACTGTCCTCACACATCTCCCGCTATCATGAATAAAGTTTAAACCAAAAGTTCGTTGGAAAGCCGGTCCACCTCGTTTTTGGCGAAATTTGGTTCGCTTATCCATCAAATACCCAGTGCAGGCCGAGACTGTTAAGCCAGTAAGTGTTCAGTTACCCTGAGAAAAGCCCGTAGGGGACCGTGTGCGTTTTTTACCGTCCAAGCCAATGAGCGCTGAGAAACGGAAGCCGTGACGACCAGCAGATTTCTACCTCTAGCTGGACAAATTCCCCCCTAACATCTACGTCGGCCACCTACCTACTGGCATTAGCCAATCAAGAATCCCCGACCGATGCAATTCCCCTCTACCTGCGAGCTGAACTCGCCACTACTCAAAGTGAGAGCAAACCCTTGCAACTAAATAAAACGAGAAAAACAGTGACAGAAATTCGCAGGAAATAGCAACCTATTACACTTGTCTATCTCCGGTAACTCCCCCCCACCGCTACCCCCATATTATCCCAAAACAGACCGTAGATGTCTAACCAAAACATTACTAAGGGGTGTTTTCCTGTTCCCTCCTGTTAGCAATCTGCGACGCTACTCTAAAAATGAGGGAATCGACTACCTTCGTAACGCCAGAACGAACGTAAAAGGTTTAATTTACAAACACTGTTTTGATAGAAAAATATGAACCTCAGGCGCATCATTAGGGCGTCGACATCAAGGTCTCAGTCCGTTTGGTCCTGGTCCTGTTAAAGTATTGCAGGCAAGCAAAAGTGTATCATTGAAGTACTTTTGTACCTCATCGGTACAAGTCACTTCCGACGTCCCACTCCAGTTTCTAACTGTACAACAAACATTACTTTTCCTTTGCGCTAGATGCTTTTTTGAGGCGCCTAGTCTTTTATCAAATAAGCCGAAAAACATAGGGGACGTGCAGGCAACTAAATCAAGCAAAGTCGTCCTCCTAATTGCAAGTTACCTGTGTGCACTGGCATAGTTTATTTCAACCGTGACTTGTTTTCGCGGCTATCTTGGCGTCAGCGATCAGATATAATTCTCGACGTCATCAGCGATGGATAATGCTAACGAAGCGTTTTTTGGGAGCGTGGGTCATTAGGGTAGGGGAACAAACCAGTTTGTGTTGGCTGGATTTTTTTTATAACTTTCGATCGAAGTCTTTTTTGTCCAAAGGCGACAAGGAAAGACATAAACAGAAGCATCCAATGAAACGTCGTACTGCATGGCCTCTAAAAGCTGTCAAATATCGTTCAAGGTTTGCATGACCATGTGGTGCGATTTGGTCAAGTAATCTGTTGTTGGTATTTCATCGAAACCTTATTAGTTTTGGGTATGAGCTGGCCAAGTTTCATGTTGCTTACTTTGTGAGGCAGTGGTCCGACTTTGTCTTAAAGGGGCGTCGGCTTTTGCACTGATACCGGTTGCTCGTTGCTGGAGTTGATCTGATCCTGAGAAATGAAACCGTTTATCGAAAATAGATAACATACTGTATGCACATTTGAAACGCCTGCTACTGGTTTGCGGTGTAATTTGCTTCCGAGAATCTGCGCATACTTGTTCTTCAGAACCTACGTAATGAGGCATGATAGAGTAACGTGAGTGACTTACAAGGCGAAGACAACCGATGCCCACTCAATTTATCGGCTGGTTATGCTGAGTAATGTTGTCGGGAAATGACTACCATATTGGCTCATTCCACACTGATTTCTGAACGATCTTGTATTCCGTGGCCCTTCCTCTTGTGTTGTTTTCTCGTAGGAGGGAACCTGCGGATAAGAAATAACCCCTCCTTTAAGATCGCTAATTACGTGGTGGAATAGGTTTTCCAAACCTTTTGGGCGGCGTACCATCTCCGGGGAACAGGGTTTTTGGCATCTTTCTGCATAAATGGCCAGATGTTCATTATAACGTAGGATTACTTTAACTTTTTAGAAGTTAGGCCCATAACAACCGTTCCGTCATCGAACCGTAACTGACTGCCCTCACTCTGAAGTTGCTTTCCCCATGGTTCCTAATAAATGGCTGTTCCTTAGAATTTTTGCTAACTGACAACCTACCAGTAAGGAACAAGATTGGCACCAACCCCGGAGGAGTATCATCCGGCAGGGTTGCATGGTTCCTCACTAATCTGTGAAACTTAGCACAATCCACATTCGGGATGGAGACTTGGGTCTCATCAGCGGAAAGCCACTGCTAGCCTATGGCGCATACTTCCTGGTCCTCCTCAGTCAGCCTGTTTGCCACAGTGAACGTTGGTATTCCCGAGAACATCTTAAAAAAGAGAAGAAAAACAACTATAATTAGTTACTTTATGAGTAATGACAATCATAAAGAAAACAATCTACTAACTGACTTAATTAAGTACTAGAAAAAATGTTACAAAGAAAAGCCACTTCAAGCCTCAGTACTCACAAGATTTAGGATGCGTTGTCAACCATCGATACGTACTGCAACGTATCCACAATCAGTGCTTCTTGGTTGACACTCGATGACATCTGGACAAAGAATTTTGGTAGGATAAACGTTTCGATGAACTGAAGCAACGGGAGAATCAAATTAGTTTTACAGGTGTGAAAATCGTGAAAACCGACCACAAAGTCTCCATCAATATTGGATTGTGCGGAAGCGGACAATCCACGCACCATGACAATATTATTTGGGGCAGCAGTTGAAATGAAGCGATTACCTTTAAGAAGGTAAGGTAAGGTGTCTTTCTCGGAGATAGAGCTTGGTCGATTTCCATTTATTTTATGAAGCGGACAATGTAGCTTAAGCACATCTGTGTATTTTAGAGGACATCTTCGTAGGTCCCGTGATCACCAGTTTAATCATGAACAGAAATGACTCGAACAAAAATCACTGAGGTGGTCCAAAGTACCATGATGCTCGCCGTCGTCAGCAACATGGATTACCGAAAGCACATTATTGGACATTTCCCCCAATCTAAACGGAATTCTTCATCCCTGCAAAACGAATTCCTCAACTCCCGTGTAATTTGACGCGGTTCAGGGCATTTTAGATTTGACAAAATATGAGTGGTAATAGATAACTGGAGGAAGTGACTACGGGGAGTAGCTGGTAGTACTGCAGTGGCTTCGCGGACACTAAACTCAACAAAGAGAAGCTGCGATCTTGGAGTGTGGTCTCTCCTTGTTTATGAATGAGCATCTGCCCTTAGGTTTACTTGGGAATTACCACTGCTCCCTGGGAGCAATCATTTCCGATACCAGGTCTTCCTCTAGCTAAAGGTAATGCTCTTTCTCGAATCTTTCTTCTCGGCCATGTGGGCTGGCTTATGCTAGAGATAACGGTACTGCAAAGTACTTCCACTCATCCACACCCAACCTAACCAGTGGGGTATCATAGTCTTGTTTAGTCGGACACGTGAGCTTAATTTAGAAGTCCTGTAGGACAATTGGGTGACTCTCATTAGTCATCCATTAAGGTACGCAACTGGTCAAGCTAACATCGACCAGGCTCTTAGATAGGTCAGGAATTCAGCTTAGCTTAAGTTCCTTCAATCGACTGGTTGTTTGAAGTCTGTTTATTTAAGTCCACGAGGTACCAGCAGAGTTAAGAGCATCGCCTTCTCACATCACTCGACTCTTGCAGCAGAGGGCACTTTAGTTCGTTAGCTCTAGTCATTAGCTCGTTCAATCCCCATATCACGTCAGTTATAAAGGATAACCAATAGAACTAATACAACCCATCAATTGCTATTGTTCTGCGCCTTCTATCCATTGGACGGCAATTGAGTCCGCATAAATCGCACAAGCTTCTCAAGCGCATCCTTTAAAAGAACTAAAACCTAGTATATTAAATATTGGCGGTATTCCTTATTATAATAATAATAGTATTGTTTGAAGCATTCCAGGTGCATAAATAAGTTATTGGAGGCGATGGAGTGAACAGATAAAATTTGTGAAAATGTGGAAATTGGCATGAAAAAAGTAAGACAAAAGGGCTCTGAAAAGGGAATAAACGGGATAAAGATATGATAAGTGTAAGCTACTCCAAGAAAATGTGGGGTGTTTACATGAACCCACGGGCGGGTGCAAATGGATGCCCGGTGAGTTTGGAAGTGGAGGCCAAATGGAGGACCTGGCTGCTCCAGGTAGATATATCTGAAAGTCGGAAGATATATAAGAGAGGGGCTAGAAATCGGTATAAGCAACTGTGTTAGAGAGAAGCAATGGAGAAAATGTGGGGCGCAATGCAACGGGTTAGATGGCAATGAAGCGCTGGTACTCTACAAGGATGGTCAGCGGACAAGGCACAAAACTCATTGTGAAACAGGGCGCAAGCAACGCAAGAGGCAAATGGTGGATCGAATGACAAAAATGATTTAGAAGGATTGGATGCGGTAGATTTGAGGCCAAGATGTAGAAGGAACGGACGCATATATGGCCGTCAGCGGGGTGATAGCATGAAAAATGGCCGGTGAGGAATTGCAGGATGCAGGGCAAGTGCATATGTACATATATATGTGTGCATATGTGTATATATAACGGGAGCAGGAGAAATAAAATGGAGCCTTAGAAAAAAATATATCAGTGGTTGGAAGAGGCAGGTGAGGTTAGATTGAATGGTATAGAATTAACTTAGGATTATCCTGATGACTCTTCTTTATGACAAGTGAACACGACAGATCAACAGAGGGAGATGAAAAAATGAATTTGGAAGCACAAGATGATGACGACTGTAAAGAGCAGTTCGTAAAAGAGGAAAGACGAAGGGAAGTAGCGAAGAGAACAAGTAAGAATGGATTGAATAACCTGATTGATGTAGGTAAGACATATGGTGACGTTCGAAAATGACAGAAGCGGTAATAAATGGAATTTCATTGTTCGGCGAGAAGATAGCGGCGAGGGAATTGGCTAGACATCACAGAGCAAATGGAGGTACGAAGTGGAGAAAAGCACCTGGGAGGTGAGACTGTCTGTGGTGCAAAGATGCAGCAACTGTGGCGGTGAACAGCGTGGGAGAGAAATAAGCAAAAGGAGCACTAGAGGAGTCGGGTAACGGGAAATCAGGCCGATTGGGACTGCGAGTGAAAACCATGACATAACAATGATTTTACATTGGGTGGCAAGTGAGAAAGCGGAACATCTTGGAGGGCTCACAGAAAATGTCCTTGGCGAACAATATACGAATCAGGAGATGGGAGCACGGACCGTAAAAACAGGTGAGATATAACCAGTCAGATCGTTTAACTACGGGTTAAAGTCGAAAAAGGCTGTAAAGAAAGATGCACTACGGCAGGCAAACCGGTGGATGAACACAAGGCACGGGATATGAATGCGCGTCGGAAGTGGGGCAGTGGAACTGGAGAGCTGCTTGCCTGCATGTAACTGTACAATTGAGTGCCGCTGGGGGATGCTAACCGGGGCACCGGCCAATGGAAAGATCCACAGAAAAACCGCGGAGTCAGACAACTGAAACGTAGTGGTGATGATTAAGTGATAAATGTGACCGTAAGAGATGCAAAGTTTGGAACGGCGAGTTCTTGTATGGGGATTGGTCGTGGGTGCAGGTGGGACTGGTGCGTACTGGCCTCGAGCATCGATATTCACCCCATGCAGGCACTTACAGTAAAATCCGTAAGGTAAGTGAGATGCATGCCTGTGCAGTTTTTCACTGAATGTGGTTGTTTGAATTTTTGATAGGGGATAACTCTTATGGACTGGTGAATCTATCCACAGCGGAAAATTTTACGCACAACACTTAAACATATACAGTGCATATAACCAACATCAAAAATCTCTAATCACGTACTTATCCAACGATTCAAGCGTGGTTGTGGAACATGATGTCTACAAAACATTTTTTTGGTTGACAATGGATATGTGACCTTATGTTCGTGGTACACCCCCAGCTGTGTACGCTTGTCTCGAGTGAGGTAATAGGCGTGCTTTCTGCATTTAATCAAAGCTCCTGCAGGGAGATCGCAGATAAGATCCATCAGTTGCAAATGTTTGTTTTGTTGGACTCCGCTCACTTTGATCGCTCCTTCTTGAACATCTGTCAAGTCCCGCATGAGGTGCTTCACAGATGCACTGGCAACGTTAGCTTGTTTTGACCCGCAATGTTCACCTTCGTTGAAAGGTGGAAAAACCACGCTTCCAAGTACGATCCAGGCAAGTGTTTAATGATCGGGAAGGGTGCAAACCATCAATGTGCAGTTAAAGGCCAACCACTGCTATCTCTCCCAGCAGGTCTTTGTATGGCATCTTTTCAAGAGCTGACTGCAACCCATTGAAGCTGTACTGGTCCGTTACAATCTTTAGTACCGCAGCTTTTCAAGGTTCCCCGTGAGCCCACGAAAATCCACAGGTAGAAGCCTTCTGAGAGGTTTGTTTATCCAGAGAAAACGCTTCGTCCATGAGCCGCGCACCTGGTGCGCATGGCATCAGAGACGCGGTAACCCTGCTTTCTTTAAATCCAAATCTATAGATGTGGCAGTTTCTTGAAAAAAATCAAGAATACTAAGCCATTTCTCCATAACAATAGGTTACAGCCACGGGAATCACGGGCGTAAATGGCGCTCGATTCACTCAAGAAGGAAGTATCCGTGTGACGTCACGCACAGCGTCCTCAGCATTTACTGCGTAATTACATTGCCTCATCCTTCCCTGCCAATGTCTGTTCAGAGTTATTTTACGGGACAAGTGGGTGGCAAATATCAGTAAAGCCGCACATTTACTGTAAGCAAATTAATTCCGTGGTAAACTTCAGCAAAATTCGGCCCACTCTCTAATTATAATAATATTGATGATGGTAATAACACTGGTTCATTTCGGAGATACCCGAAGCGAGCCAGGCGCATGATCATGTTTATACAGGTGATGAACGTGACACACAATTCATGAAAATGTGAACATTTGCGAGAAGAAGGGGGTAAAAGGCTCAAAAAGGGAGAATAAAGTGAGATGAAATTATGGTAAGTGTGTGCACACCATAAGAAATGAAGGGAGTTTAAATGAACTCAACGGCGGATTTAAATGGACGCCCTGTGAGTTTGAAAGTCAAGGCCAGATGGGGAGTATGGCTGAGATGGCGTTCTGAGATCTAACACTGCTATTTTAGACTTTTCTGTCAGTTTAAGAGGGTGTGCGATAGCTGATACGCATTTTGGTGAATCGTACAGCTAAATGCACAATGATACAAATCACGCTGAATTATTCATAGACTGAACATTATTTCGCGTATGCATTGAACATATCATACATGCATAGAAGCATTCCTAAGACCACTTAAATATTTCCATAACCTATTTGGATCAGCGAAGACAGCTATTTTTACGACGCTTTATGTTGAGTAAAAAGCATACAGGCTGCAATTAGGTAAATTCGTTGTCTGCAGCCTAACTTAAGACACCTGAGTATTCGAATCGCGCCTTCTCGCAACTTACTGGTGATAGCTGTTATCCAAGGCTTAAATGCCCGTTGAATGCAACAAAACGTTCCCTTTACCGAAAAAATCTGATGGTGGCGGCATCTGCGATAGAACCCTTTTTCATAACCTGTACTTAAGTCGCTGAAGTCTGGTTCAGAATTATACTGGAAAGCCCCCGCCACAAGACAGGCCAAGGGCTTCCACTACCAAACTATTTCTTAGTAATAGCAACATTATTGCGGCCATTCTGACCATTTACCTTGGTCCTTGCGGGTTCATTATGAATCTCTTCACGCTGACCAACCCGCTTTGCTCATTTCGAGCAAACGTTCCAACGGGGTTCTCACCTCTAATTTTTCTTCAAGCCACCCGCCATCCGAGGCAGCGCCTTCAGCGGGACCAGTCACGGCGGTCTGTGGAGGCTACGCTGGCAAATTTGTTTATTTACCAAATATTTGCAAATTAAAACAAATTTCTCAAAGAAACTGGGGAAATCCTTCTTATTTTCCGCATATAGAACTCTATCTCACTGAACCATTTTCTCCGGTTTGCTCGCCTAAAGCTAGTCTGAGAAACAATAAATTGGGAACACAAGACACTGTCCTATGACTGGTCTGGGTGGAGACATCTAAGGGCCCACTGATTTGCATGAGAGAGGTTAAAAATCGGTATAAGAAACTGCAGTAGCAAGGGCCGATGGAGAAAATAGTGAGATGCACTGCAATGAATTAGATACCAATGAAGCATTGGTACTCTGCAGTGAATGGTCGGCCGACAGGGCACAAAACTCAGTGTAAAACAGTGAGCGAGCCATACAAGACGTAGAGGGCGGATCAGATGAAAAAAATGATTTTGGGGGCACGGAAAAGGTAGATGTGAGGCACAGATGCAGGAGGGATGGATGCATATCATGACGGTCAGCCGGATGATAGCAAGAGAAGTGGCCGGTGAGGAGCTGCAGGAAGCAGAGTGAATGCACATATTTATATGAGCTCAAGTATGTATATATTATATATATATATATGTGTGTGTATAAATATAAGAGGAGCAGGAGCAGTAACAATGAGGTCCTGGAAAGGAATTATCGGTAATTAGCAGTGCAGGTAAGGTTAGATCAAGTGGTTGTAGAATTAACTTTGGAATATCGCAGTGAATTACCCTCCTGACAGGTGGACGCGAGGGCTCAACAGACCGAGAAAAAAGGAAAGCGGAAACACAGAAGCGATGACGACCGTGAGGAGCAGTCCATGGAAGAGTGAAGATGGAGGATAGGATCGAAGAGAACAGTTTGAAATGGACCCAGTTATTTGATCGGTGCAAATACGACATGTGGTGACTGACCAGAGGAATCGAATAGTGACAGGTCAAACAATTTGGAACTGTCAAGGAACGTCATGACGTAAAGTTGTCTTTACAATCGGTTGAACATGGAAGAGCAGACCAAACTGGAAGGCACACAGGAAATGCCTGTGGCCCAACTGGGGACATCTGAAAACTGTCAGGCGTGCATGAATTGGCCAGAAATTGATATGGGAAAGGGCGATAGCCGGGGACGATGGAGAAAAAAGAGGGATCCATTGCTAGGGTTATACAGTAATCAGGCTGTGCTACACTGCAGTAGAGGGTCAGCGGACAGGGCACAGAACTCATCGTAGAACGGATAGCGAACACTAGAATAAGCAAGGGGTGGTACCGATGGGAAGGATGATCTGTAGGGATTTGATATGGTGAATATTGTGTGCGGATTCAAAAAGAATGGACTCATATCATGGGGGTCAGCAGGATGGTAGCATGAGAAACAGCTGGCAAAAAATAGCAGGATGCAGTGCAAACACACACACACATATATATATATATATAGATGTACGTAAACATATATGCGGGGAGCAGGAACAAAGAGCAATGGAGTACTAGGAGAAAAAAGTAGCAGTGATCGGAAGAAGGAAATGGGATAGGATCAAAGTGTGTAGGATCGACTTGGGGGAATTCAAAAGAAGTTTTTCATGACGGGATAACATAGTAGATCAACAGGTGGAGAAGACTGAAGAAGCACAAAAGTGATGCCGGCCGTGAAGAGCAGATCATAAACGAGGAAAAATGAAGGATAGGATCAAAGAGAACAGTTAGGAATGGGTCTAATTTTTTGATCAATGAAGATGCGACATGTGGTGACGGACCAGAGGAATCGAGTGGTGACAGATCAAATGATTTGGGACTGTAACAGAACAGCATGACGTGAGGTTGCTTTTACAATCGGTGGAACGTTGAAAAGCGGACCACACAGAAAGGCACGCAGAAAATGCCTGTGGTGAGCAATGTTAAGAACAGGAGGTGAAAGCGTTGACCGGAGAGACACAGATAAGACATGACCAATCGGATCATTCTACTGCAGATGCAACGCGAAGGAGGCGGAGAAGGAAGAAGCAGGGAGCTCCCGGATAGGTTACTCAGAAGTCGAACAAAAGGCCCGATTAATGAATGCGCGACCGATTTGGGGCAATGCAACTGGAAGGCTGCGTGCCAGCAGTCAATTGACCAAGTGGATTAAGCAGGAGGACGCTGATAGGAACACTGCCTAACGGAAAGAACCACAAAAGAATCGCGGAGCCAAGAGAGGGAAGTATGGTGGCGGTGATCAGGCAACAAATGTGACCGCAAAAGATGCAAAGTTTAGAGCGGCGAGATCTAATACGCGGATTGGTCATGGGTGCGGGTGTGAATGGTGCTTAATGGCATTGGGCATGGGGAAAAAGAAAAAGGAGGGATTTAACCAAACGACAAGCAGTGGGGTATAAGAATGCTATCAATGGGCATTCTGAGCACGGAGTAATAACAAGTGCATGTAGAATAGAGGCCGGCAATGACGGCAGGTGGAAAGAAAATATATTGGCCAGCGTCGGCAGAGAAGAGTTGTTAGTGCGATAGTGACTCAATGCAATTAGAGGTGGTATAGTGGGAGGCAATACGAGGAAGGACAGAATAGGTAGGTGTGCATACCGTGGTGGAGCGGCAAAATGGAAAGTGGTAACAGATGATAAGAACTATAGGTGAACGTGCCGCGGCCAAAAAAAGGAAGGGGAGCATGCAATTTTCAACCGATGGTATTGGACGCGGTAGTCCGGAGAGGGTTAGAGCGTGCGATCTACAACCGGTGCTATTTGGTGGAGCTAGCCGTGAGCTGGGCACCCAACACTTCGTGGGGTGAACACAGGAGGTGTGATCCACCAGTCTAATTGCGCTCGCACATCTTTGCAGACGGCCTGCACGCCCGATGTGCGCCGGCCATAGCGGTGGATCTGAACGCGCCCCACACCGTTGGGAGTGGTACAAGTGTTCGTTGATAACTGTACAGGGGCAAAGCGACCGCGAAGGGGGTGTGTGATCCGGGAATAAATTGGCCAAGACGTGAGACCATAGACAGGAATGCCAACGTGAACAGCGAGTGTTAGACGACCCTGTAGCAGTATTATCCAGGTGCACCTGCCAGGGAGATGGTAAGTACAGTGCCCGAGGTGGTTGGCCGTCGTCGAGGATCGCTGGAAAGGGAAAAGGAATAGAGAAGTGCAGTTTGGGTGTGCCCCAGCTGAGGAGCAACGGATATCGAGGAGAGAAAAGAGTAAAAATGCTGGATGGCAGATGAAAGTGGGTGGGCAACTGGGTTATCTTACGAAGGCAGGAGGTAAGTTCGCTGTGGATCAGGGATGGCAATGACCATAGTTCGCGGCACTGGGGAGAGCAAAAGCGTCGGGCATGGAGTATACCTATTGGCCTGTGGCGCAGAGGTAGTAGGTTTACAGTGTGAGGCCTCTTTCAAAAGCCAGGTCGGTGAAGACGGGCTCATTGGTGAGCAATATAGTGTTGGGAACTGTTTAGTATAACGCAAGTGCGCGCTTAAAAGTGAACAAAGAGGAAGCAGTGCGTAAGCTAAGGGGGAGCTTATTCCAAACTTTTGAATAAGCTGACAGAAAGAATCGGGACTTCAGACTGAGATTAGGCTGATGGACAGGGAGAGAGAAAGCACGATTCCTGACGGGCTAGGAGCAGGGGGCAGCGAGTGAGATAAAATAGAAGGAGTAGGCCTAGTTATGGGCTAGCTTAAAGAGGAAAACCAGGTGGAGCCTCATGCGACGAATCCACAGAGACTCAATCTGTAGGAGCTCACATCGCTGGCGGTGTGTTAGGGCCATGGATACACCCAACAGCTTTTTGGTGAAGGGAAGCTGTACGTTCTCAAGCGATACAGTAGAGGAACTTGGCCAGAGGCCGGAGGTAATTGGACAATATTCTAGGAGCGGTCTCACATATGAGAGATACATGGAGAGGCGACTGGCCGGCAGTAGGAAACACCGTATGATCAGGCCTAGGGTTCGCTTAGCTTCAGCGATTTGGAAAGACGCCTGTTCTGAGAAGCTAAAGGAACGAGAGCAGCGTACGCCAAGATCGGTAACCGTGGGGTGTATGGGGATGGGCAGGCCGCCCAGACAAATTTGGCCAGGTAGTGCAGTGCATTTGTAAGGCATGAGGAAGCTTTTCTCTGCAGAGAATTTCATGAACCACGAGAGCCACTTAATTTGGAGAGAGAGTAAGTCACGCGACATGTTGCACGTTGTCACGGCTGGGTCATTATGGAGAAAGGAGTACTCTATTTGTATATCATCGGCAAAGAGGAAAGGGGTGCCAAGGCGAATAGAAGAGAAAATGTCATTGATATAAATAAAGAACAGTAACGAGCCTAAGACACTGCCTTGGATGACGCCTCCAGTAATGGGTTTGGCGGAAGATAAGTGGCCGTCAACGAGCACAGCCTGTGATCTGCGAGAGAGATACGAAGATTGCCAGGAGAGGAGAGGGTCAATAATACCAAGAGACCGGATTTTGGCTAACGGGTGCATACAAGGATCACAGTAAAAAGCCTTAGACATGGTGAGGTGCAGGACGATTACAGTTTAAGAATGACGGGAACCCGACCATCTCTCTTGCATTTTTAACCTGATGCAATATTAGTCCGTTTGAGTCTCAAAAACGGTCAACAACGCCTGGTGGGCTCGCCCTACTGTGTTACCATGTTCGGGCCTCAGTCCGTGACTTGGAGTCGGTGACAAACATGAGCATTAGGAGGTGAAGTTCCAGACTGTAGCCGTTGGTCCAAACCTGGCTGTGTATTGTTTCATCGCACTTAGACAAAAGTTTATTCCTACAGCCCAGCAACATCCGTTTTGGTCTCGGGTCTAGTTTTCTGGGACTCACTTCAATAAGCATTCGTGCACTTGGACTCCATCTCTCCTCATCTCTTCACACTTGCTCGGATGCATTTTCTCCATGTTCGGACTCCAGTTAAAGGTTTTTCCGGAAAATCCATTTTGAACTCCCCAAATGAGCGTCCTGTTACCATTCATGTAGCTTCAACAACGCAGTACTTTCCTTGTGAGGTACTCGTCTTCATGTCCGCTTTCGAACGAAACGTCGTTCGAACGACGTCATCCTCCCATCAATATGTAAGCCACATCTATCACAGCCGAAATAACCAGCAAGGCTTTTGACTTGACGAACAAAGGCCCTAGCTGGAGTATCACAGATAACGGCTTTCAAGCAACATTGTGTGGAAGAATTACGACAGCTTAGGCCATTTTGTAGAAGTTGGTCGAGCTCTCTCACGGTGTGACGTAGGTAATCATGCACCGGATATGGTTTCATAACATCACAATAAAACCCAACAGTGGTGATTTGCGCACACATAGGCTGCACTATCCTTGCAAAAATCGGCCACATCTGAACGGAAGATGACCGAAACAACGACAGCCCATCTATATTCAAGTGCAGATCGATAGAATTGGGAATAACATCCATGCTGCTAAGGCACATATTTATTCTGTCTGTCAGCCCAACGTGAATATATATTCCACTGTGTAGCTGAATTTTCTCACACGAACGTGGAACACGAGAAATGGTACGTGGATCGCGTGGGAGACCCGGCACAAACTTGCCCACACAGGAAAGTACGTCTCGCCGCTGTTTCATGCTCAAGTTTGAGCTGACGAACAAATCAGACAGCGACTGTTGCAGCACATCCACGTTAACGTTAATGGATATATTCCTTGCAAGCTGCACATCTTCCGTCGCTTTAAAAAATATGCAATACAGAAACGATAGCGTCTTACCCGATGGAACAAACCCCACGGACGTGCACCCAACGGGAAGTGTATCTACACATATTAGGTCCCCGGGCACTCCTTCTGTTTGTACCTCCAGCGGTCGTGGCACCGCTTCAAGAAATGCACCGGAAGTGCTAGCTGTAACTGCTGTTCAATAACTCAAATAAATAAATAAATCCATCCAAGGTTCTTTCTTTGGGACACGAAGTTCTGTGCTCCCACAAACTGGCATCTTGACACATGGGACACAGCACGGAACCCAGCCCCCTCTTTCTCCTCCTGTACCTTTGTCATTTTCTCTCTTTCGGCATAACGAAATGTTACCTATGGGATTGAGAAACGAAGAAAGAATGGATTTCAACGGGTAACCGTTTTAATAGTGAAATTTATTTTCTAGGAAATACTGGTTCCTCCATATTGACAACGTCGAAAGAAACTTTTAGTTTTATATGAATTAGGGAATGTTTCAAGCACTTAATACCTACGATACAAGAATAAGACGACTTAACAGTAACAATACAATCTACACGATACTTGTCCATGATACTTAGACAATTAGACCACCTACCGCATCTACGCACCCATGAAAACACTCACTCGCCGACAAACAATGAACGAAACCAATGCTGGCCACCCGGTCACGAGGGCAAGCAGTAAAACAAAAGTGTGCAAATGTCATACAAATGTTTGTTACTTATTTGTACGAAATCTATATATACAAACGGCGCCCTGCAGTTCAGGAAGATCTATGCGATTTCTGCTGAAAAGTATCGTCTTCGTGCGCCACCCCAACGCTCCGTTAGGCAGTTCCCAGCAGGGTGGGGCAACGTGCTACTTGGGTCTCCCCATATCACACTGGAACGGCCCAAAGGAGAACATCTTTAATAAACTCTTCTCAACCATTCGCAATCATTTCACAAGATGCCTCCCCATCAGGTTTTCTAACTGCCATCCCTTGGTTTGGTTATCTGTCCAAATGACGTCAGCCAAGGTAAACTTCTCCATATTTCTCTGACATGGCTGCTTGTACCTTGATGATCACGTGATGGCTTTATTTTCCTCTGCGACTTGTTGGTCGTTAGTAGAACTCTCCCCTCGTTTTTTCTGTAAAAATCCTTCAAGTATCCAGCCACTGGCTTCAATAGCTTTCGTCCATATGTCTTGGTTTTTCTTTGAACTCGCCTCGAATCACTGTCTACGTCATTTTTTTAAACACTGCATCTTCCACCAACTTTAATACTGTTTCTATCAGCAAGCTTAAGTTTGGCCAGCACTATACAACTCCTTGTTACTGGGGTTGAAACTGCTCCCCGATTGCCACGTTAACCCTTCCCACTTTAGTCCATGTAAACGCTGCTTAGCTCAATTGCGCTGCTGCTGAACTGTGCAGATTCCACTTCTCAACTCAGCGAACACATCATACTGCAGTGTAAGGCCGTACTCTATGAACGTGCCTCGTACTTTTGTCTTCATCACGGTCTAGATATATACTATTATTATTATTGATTAGATTTCCACCGTTATTATAAAACGCTTCAACCAGGTCCAGATATGTTAAAACGACAGGGTGGAAATCAGTCACCTGGGATAATGCAATTTTGTCTTCAGTTATAGGATTCCCGCTTCCCGCAAACAATAATAATAATATCGGTGTTATGTAATCCGACTGAGATCTGCTCGCGAATACTTGACCAGATTGTGCAAAGTCGTTCACCAAGGTGAAATACTGACAAATTTTAAAGTAGGATTCGAACATTTTAGCAGAAGCAAATAGAACTGGGCTGAGCTTGGATGAAATGCAATGATAACGGTTTGCTCGGCATATACGAGTCGGATTCAAATTCAGTCTTCAGCGGCAGTAATAAAATGGTCAAACACGGAATCGTTTAAAAAGGCATTACTATCGAAATTTGGAGGTGCCATATACGCAGGGATGATGCAGACCATAACCGACGGATGATTACTTGGGTTCAGTGAAAGCTGGTTGTTATGAAGCAAACAGGCCGGAAAAACTTCTTAACAACCAAAGGGAACACTGAGTGACATGGAAAACTGTGATCTACGATTGGTGGGACAGTTTTCAGGACCAATAAGAAGTATCATCCCGAAGAATAGAATACTCAACTGGTAGAAGAAGGACGAAGCATGGAAAGGTGAATAATTTATTGCAAAGCGGGACACAGTGTTGCCGAGAGACAAACTCTAGCAATACAGACGAACGTGTAAACGTTTTACATGGGCTCAGTCCTCAGTAAGCTGTTGCAACGAAAAATATATTGTCTCGTTTAGCCTCACGGTGCTCTTCTGTTTCAGCATTAGGCGTATTAGGCAAGGAAGATAAGTAACACGTCTTTCAGGGGGCGTAACTGGATTTTTTGAAAACATGCAGTTCAGTTTGTTGGATACACCTGTCTGAAGCAATGAGGTTTTTTAAGGAGGGAGAGAGAAACACCGCCCGTGAACCATTCATAAATATACTAAACACCCAGGCATGTTTTTCGGTCATGCAAAACTGGAGAAGGGAGACAGGGATCGGCGAGGTAAGAAGGTATATTTATTTTCTTGTTTCTGCTGAGATACCGGGTTATTCCAAGTGGGGTTCGTTAGCAGTCAGCAAGCTACTGGCACTGGTAATGGGCATTACCGGTGGGTGTAAGCCACTTGGCAGGGAAACGTACTTGTCGTTAAATCAGACGGAAACTTTGGGGTATGACGGAAGAAACTGACGGAGATTTGTAGCTGGCGTAGTAACTGGCGTTCGCGTAGACCCTAATGAGGCTAACTGCAGGGGAAATGCTGTCCAGAATACACAGGTTGGTCTGCAGTGAAGCTTTATTTTTTGGGGGGTGGGGGGGTGCTCACATGCTACGTGGCCTGATTGCAGTCAGGGTTTCCGACGCTACGAGAGGTTTCAGTTAGGCCTTAGCCGGCACGGGTCGAGAGGTACACTATAAAAGTGAAAAGCTCATATCAACGAGTTCAGGGAACCCATGGCAAAGTTAGGGAGCATAGCCAGGGTCAGTGGCGAGCACTGCTGTTTCCGGTGGTGTCTGAGTAGATCGGAAGGGCAGCATAGCGGACGATCTTTTGGCTGAATATGGTGGTAAATGTATCGGCAGGAGTCTATTTGCTTCAGCATTTAGGACTTAAGGAGGCGGTTCATGATATCGGGGCACTTTTTTGACGAGCGGCCTACCTTTTCAAGGCTTCTCACGATTTATTCTGGAGCTTGAGACACGAAATCGACCATTGTTACTGGCCCGGCCGTTTGGCATGTTGCTGTTGGACGAGTAGTATGAATAGGCTACGCGGTCCTATAAAGATACCGCAGACCTAAGGGGACCAGCCTTATTCGCGCCACCGAAACTAACCGTGCTTATCACTGACCCTTCCGAAGTGTGGATAGAAGCACATTCTGGAACGAGGGAAGGGATGCCCAAAACTTTTCGTCTCGCATTCTGATAGAATAAAAAGGGCTACTTCGAGACGCCAAGGGGAGTGTTAGCAGTTTTGCAGGCGGAAGTTTGACCGAAGGCTTTTTGGTTCATATATAAACCAGACAATCCCGTCGTCAAATCGGAGGCTGCTATGTTTAACCAGTTGATCCATGCCTCGGCTTCATATAACCGATGATAATAATAATAGTGGCAAGGCGCCCTCACAGTCAGGATTCTCGTCACAGTGCTCATGATTTGCGGCTGTGGAATACTACCGTCTCATTTCGCCGGCCACAACTGAGCATAGAGAACAAGTAGGGAAGAAGAAAAAACGGTACCGCCCATCGCGAATTCCGGTGATCAGGAAAAGAGGTGATGACAGCCCGGCGGGAAAAGAAGTACCACGACGTCTCTGCTTTGCGAGGGGAATTCGGTACATAGCGGGACAAAATCCGTTGTCGAGGTTACCAACTCCGAAGTTCGCTCGGAAGCTTATTACAGTTTTGGATGAACTGTGAAAAGGAAAACTTGGGCGAGGAAAACCTAAGACACCGGCGGGAAATATGCTTTCAGGCCACAACGAGACTCTGCGATCTTTTCTGCAGCAAAGAACTGCTTTTCAAGTTTGCTCAAGGTGCTGCAGAGACTGGGCAACTGGAAGCCATGACAGGAAAGTTGCTTTCCTTGGCAGAGTCCATGGGTAATTCTAAGGCCTATACTTGGACCGGTATCGCCTCCTTGTTCTGACTGTTTCATTCTAAATAGCCGGGAGTGTTCCTGATAATTCTGCCCAACACTTTGCTTGTAGTTCAGGAGCTACACGAGGGCTTCAAACGAGAAGAACCTGAACAAGTACTGGTTGCCTATAAAGAATCACTTTGTGTGCAGTGGACCCGAAAAGCTGGCTTTATTGGATCGGGTGCCGGTATCTATTTAGGGCTTCTGGCCACTGACGTTGGAAAGGTGCACGAAACTCTTGGTGGGCTCAGTAACAAAGTACCCTATCATAGGCGAACCCGAGAACATTGCCAGACTTGGGAGCCTTCTTCGATAACTTTCTGCTGCTACAGCGGAAGCCAGTGTACGTGATCTCTGAAAGATCCCGGCCTCCCTGCAACGTTTTATCCCGATTCCGGTGAAGTCACATAATTATCCGGCGAAAAACCGTGAGCAACTCGCAGAACCACGCCAGACAGCTTGGCCAACCTATAGTGAAGATAGACCCGGAAGGTCCACCATTACATCAAGGCCACTGAAGCCAAGATTTCTAAGTGGCAACCGATGACGCGAGCTACCATATGGCTGAGGTGACCCAGGGATCCAAAGGCAACAGTATCGAAGTTATTTAATACCCTGTTTTGCCGGCCCAGTAGATTACCGAAGTGGCTTACTGCGGCCACCAGTCCCAGTTCAAAGGTCAGTACCACTTGGCGAACCAAACTAACGGACAGCTCTCTAGGGAGGAAGGTTGTAGTGATTCCGAAAACATCGCACGTGACAATACCAGAATTTGTTCTTCGGCTGCGCACACTGAGGAGCGTCGGTCTAAGGAATTCCGGGGAACAGCAATGAAATGACGGCGGATTTCTTAGCTTTCGCCGAGGAACAAGCGATGGTGCATGACGAGTGTGCACAAAAGTCCTCGTGGCTAGAAATTCCTAAAGCATTGTAATAGGAGGGTGCAAATAATTCAAAAAAAGAATAAGCAATCACAAGCTCGTGCCGGTTGAAAAAGCATAGAAGAAAATTTCTCGAATAAATGATAATGATAATGGCATGCTTCTCAACTGCTGTTGGGAAAAACGCATAAACACACGATCTAAGTGTGTAGCATAACTCAGCCTGATAAATATCCAAGAACTCTAAAAAGAGAAGTCGCACACCAAATAAACCGTAGCATAAGGCCAGATGGAGTCTAAAAGGAGTAAAACGGCTTCACCCTGGGCGGCTGATACTATTCAGTCTCGAATCCAGTTGAGGGCAGTAACCAGAAATGTACAAAAATCGAATTGTTGTAAGGTTTTTATAGAATTGTGAAGACGTATAAACACAAGGACATTGCGGGAAATGATTGACGAATGTTCGCCAGGGTTCACTGAAAGTAGCCGTTCATGGAAGGGCAGGCCTATTGGAATAACTTGCATGAAACATCTCCAGGGAATATGGATGAATAAAAAAACTAAGAGCTCACCACAGAAAGTAGCGTAATTGCGGAAACTAACAACTTGTATCATCCGAAGGACGAGGAGGTGCTGGTACTTGATGACGCCAGTGAGGAATTATTGGAAAGTTGTCCTTAATGGTGATTTTTGGTATCGTAGAATGTTAGTATCGTTTCAGATAAGCGTAGTTGGAGTGGATGGGAGTTCCGATAAATCGAGTGAGATTCAAAATGACCAGCAAGGAACCCTCATCCGGAGTATGAAGTTAGATGAGGATGGTTAAACTTGGATCCATGTGTCAGGGAAAGAATACGTCGTTAGACAGTTAGAATCTGAAGGAGAAATGAGAGAGAAATAACGGTCTGGCTATTTTACTAGCTGTGAATAATGGCGGAAAGGGAGTTACAGTTTCCCAAAGGGTAGGCCGTGGAATTTGATACAAACATAACATTAGTTCAACGGAAGAGTATAATGTGATAATTATGCATCTTAACCAGCTAGATTTTTGTATCCAGCATGCTTAAATCTGGTGACATTGCAACTAGGAAGGGGCGCAGAGACATGGTTCGAATGCATGTATGACATTAATCAAGGCAGACTGAGGAGGGTAGCGGTGGATGTATGTGAACCTGGCGAAGTTAAGGTCACTTGAAATTGTACTCGGGAAGCAGAGTTGGGAGCCTCAAGTCAAGGTGGATTATAGATGAGAGAATAAGGTAAGAGGGATGCAATCCGATAGAAAATGAGGGGACGCTTTGAACTGTGGCAGGGGCCACGTATTACTGGGGGTGAGTGGGGATGAAGATGATAATTTTGGGCAGCTGGTAGTCGTGGTAAAGTTCAACTGGCTGAGGTCGGACAGTGGAATAAGAGCCGAAACTACCGACTTTGGCTGTTAAGGTTGTTCATGTTGAGGCATCAAAGAGAGTAATACTAATAATAATGGTATATTTCTCGACTGCGATCAAGACACATGCATCAGGCATGATCAGGTAGTGCGGCTTTCAAAAACAGTTCGCCACGTTCACAAGTTCCAGAGGATGGGTTTGTTTACATCGGCAAAAGTACCGTAGGACTAAACAGTGTTTGAATTAACCAAAGTGAGAACGGTTAGTGCGGGAAGAGCAGAGCGGTGTTGGCTTCGGGGGCTGGGCATTTTTGACAGTTTTCCAAGCTCAAAGCTGCTGGTCAAAGCGTTATTCGGGTACGAAGAAAACTTAGCACGCGCTGGAACAGTTTAAATAATAGTTTGCCATGAGATCGAAAAATCGGGACGTATAGTAAGGAAAGCCTGGGAGCACCGGCTGGTTACCTGAAGAATTCATAACGAAGGACTGGAGGTGGATTTCCATCAGTGAATATCCGGACGCCGTGGGGAGTGAAGCCAACCTCAAGTTGTCAGTCAGCAATGCCAGCCGTGTTTCGAGTGGTACCTTGTTGATGCCTTTCGGACGAATCCCTAGGCCGATGGACAGTGGCTTGGGAACCCAATGAAGGATGGGGCCCGTGAGGTCTGATAAGTTTATTTTATTTGTCCTTTTTAAGGTAACCCCAATGCGATATGGATATAAAGGCTTTTCATTTGAAAGTAGGTATGGAGAGAAATACTTCAAAAGGAGTGTAATGTGCCGTCGAAGCCGTGTGAATGATGGTTGGAGGCTTAGCTAGAAATTTCAGAATGAGTTCATTCAGGAGGCAGTCAGCTGGAACAAGATGGAGTGGATACGTCAAAGCAAATATGAAAAAATGAAATGTAGGTGCGTAAGTTCTATGGCAGTGGTTCGCAGGGGACCAGACCCGAGGCGACAACGGATGTTATGTTGGATGTGGGGACAAACTTTTCTGTAAGTGCTACAAAAGAATAAAAGACAAGCTCTACCTACAGGGGGTGACCGGTATTTTATTTCTTAAATATCATGCTTGCTACTGACGGCGGGCCACGAACTAAGGCCTGGGCATGAGCGGGCTCATCAGACGCTACTGGCTGTTTGTGAGAAAAATGACTGGGTAGCAGGTCCAAATGGGCTAAGATCGCTTTGGTTGACTAAATGGGGAACCTGGGTTGAAAAAGCAGCTTCCACGGGAGGATTTTGGTCTTTGTTTGGGAGCCACAAGGGCAGATTGTATGGTATGCTGAGAGTAATTTTTGGGACAGTCCGTGGTGTCGTTTGATGTCGGGAATCCACCTAGCGGCTCTCTGAAACTGTCATGGTGGCTTGTAACCCGAGAACACTATTGTAATCGCAGTGGCTTGCCACGAAAGAGGGTTTATATGGTATCAACCAGAGTGAGTATAAGCTTGAACCATGGGCGTCCTGCGTAGAAAGTGGTCCAGTTCGATCAGTCAGTTAGTCTGTGCAGTAATCCGAGAGTACCGCCCAGTGGACCGCTGGACACCCAAGTAACGGACAGGATCTGGAAGGAGACCGGAGAAATGGCAGTCTGGAGGCTGTTTCAGCTGGAGACTATGATCACAGTATCAACAGGAATCCAAAGTTTACAATTTTAAGGGAGTAACCAAGACCTAGAATACGTGGGAAGACCGGCTATTCGGAAGTGGTTCAAGCTGTGGGTTGTGATAGCAAACGAAGGCGATATATAGTGCACTAGGTGCATTTTTATTAGTCCATCATGAGTAAGGCTTCATTTTAGCGGCGGGTGGCACATGCTTATATCGCGGACAGGACTGTGAAGTCAAGCTTTGGCAGCATAAGCTTGGGGGGAATATGTTGACGGGGATAAGCCATAGTTGTGGCAGCATATAAATGGCTACAAGCTGATAAAGTCACGGTGCGGCAAAGCTCTTTATGCATGACAGGATTTGTTTCGTCGCGAAGTGGGTGGAGAAGATTTGATGTGATATTAAGGCGAGGGAGAAATAGATGAGTTCCCTCCAGATCATAGTGACTATTTGGTCACTATTCTACAGTTGCGTACGGGCTTGTGCTTGGTGGCGAGCTTCATGTTATTGGGTAATCTCGACTGGCACCCTCTGTCTGAGTTCTTAAATTCAGAGAAATGTTATAAGGGCAATGGCAGGCCATGTACCTGCTTATGTAGTGGAATAGGCATGGTGTTCGTGGGGGCGAATGCTAGGTTAAGATATGAATTCATATATTCTTGAGAGGACTGTGTTGGACACTGTGGCTGTCGGAACACCTGCTTCTTTTTGCATGTAGGCGGTGGATGATCGTTCTGTTTCGCCCCAGGTGACAATGGCTAGAGTCAACGGTGGAGTGGTTTATACTCTTGATGTATGAGGTATAGATGTTTTACATCTTGTGTAGTTATATGCTAGGGGGGTGAAGTCCGAGGCAGTGGCGTGAGAAGCTCGAGCTCATACTTCGTTTGGGCTAAAAATCAAGGTAGGCTCATTGCAGCCTAGGCAGGTCGCAAAACACATATGAGTAAGTATCCACGGTTTTGTTACAGAGCGTTGCAGCTTTCACACCATTCTTGAATTTTAACAGGTGCTGCTGATATGCGGTCCAATTAACAACAAGAAGGATTTTGAAAAAGGCGAACATCACGTGGATAAACTTTGGAAAGCATGTGTGGACAGTTGAATTTGGCATCAGCGGGCTGGTCAGAGACGGAAAAAAGGAACCCAAAGGGGTTTAACCTGAGAGCGGTGAGGCCGGCCCACATGTGGATAGCTCATTGGGCAAGTTTTTTACCCCTTTCAGGGTCAGACAGAAGTACCGCGACTTTTCTCGCACGCTGTTCGTTTCTTAGGGGCATCCCATAGCAGAGTCCGGCCTTAGCTATAACGGGTAGTTCATCCGGTACTGAAGGGGCGTAGAGCAATAGCCCAATACCTTCGCAGCCAGAAAAACTCTCGGTACTTTGTTTTTGAATTAGGAGGAGTGAGCCAGCATGCTTTCCCCGTGGGGAGTACTTCCACTTCTCCTCTGTCCGCCGTTCTTTACGCGTGACCCCTGGGGTCCGCCACTGTTAGGGTTGACCGTTTTTCTCCTAATTATAAGACAACTAAAGACTTGTTGCCGTTTTCCCATCGGTGATTTCGCGGCTTTTAGCTGTGAAAAAGAGTGGAAGTAGGAAACAGACACACGGAACGATTTCAATACTAAGGGACTGCATTGAGGACTGCTCACTTGGGACAGAGCCAGAGTCCGACGACCTCCAGTTTATATGTGAGCCAGTTGTTGTTAGTACTAACTGTGGTGGTATGTCACGATGACCCACTGGTGTTTTGTGGTCTTGTTGGCTAAATATCAGAAGTTATACAGGCCAATCACGGGCTACGAATGCCTAATGATCCGAATGAGGATGACTACCGAGTGGAGGTTGAGGAGTCTGACAGGTGCCATGTCTTGAGTTAGGGATGGAGGTGGATACTAAACCAGAAGTAGTCCTGGGAATGTTTAAAGATAACCTGCCATACACTAGTAATGTTTCGTGTATTGAAATACGGTCTCGGTGGCACTGGCCTCAGTCATAAAAGGAACTAAATTTGGGCATCCTAGCCCTGTAGGTTTTTGCTGAGTTGGTGGCACCGACGGCGAATGGTAAGGCACCTCTCGGAAATAATCAACGGCTTAGGTTAGTATCCAACCATTCCATCATAAGCTCCTTCAATGGTCATGTATGTATTTGAGAGAGCGGTCAGTTTCTGGATGCCTTGCGCAACATGTAGTCTAGATTTGTATATGGTTTGGAAATGTATGGGACGGATACCAGCTGGGAGTCTGTTCCACGAATTTCCATTTTTAAGGAGAAAAAAGATTCGCCTCAAGGATTTCCCAGAATTGTGAATCGTTAAACGGTGTTCGAATTTATACTGAGGTGTACTTGGCTAGAGGATTGGATCCGTTTTTGGTGCAAATTAAACGAGAAAGCAAGGTCGGGTTTCATTTGCTTAAGCCACAGAGGGTCCAGCAGCAGAAGCCTACACTTTTGTCTGGAGCTTAGGCCCGTAGATGGGCCAAATAGTTTTTTGGTAAATCGATGCTGTACGTTTTCAGTATTGATAACGTCACTTCGTACATACTTGGGAACTCAAGCGCACAGAACGTTTGGGCCAATCCGAGTTTTGTGTATCTCTAAATTACTGTTCGTGAAGAGAAAATTTCTCTCTCACTCCAAGGAACTTGTTTACTGGTGCA
Organism: Fasciola hepatica; assembly: GCA_948099385.1. Lineage (NCBI taxonomy): Eukaryota > Metazoa > Platyhelminthes > Trematoda > Plagiorchiida > Fasciolidae > Fasciola > Fasciola hepatica. The sequence goes on along the minus strand of CANUEZ040000043.1, from coordinate 28,915,244 downwards.
ATCCAGTGGGAAGTGTGTCCACGGAAACTGAATGTGTAAGAGTGTTGTAGTCCAAAGTCTCTCACTGTTGGGGAATATGGGACTGAGATACCGTTGACCTTAAGCGTCTCATGAGAAATACCAGAATTTAGTTTGGGACCACTGCTTTTGTACACTTAAGATTCCATTTCCCAACGGTCAAGCCAAAATTATATGGGCTCTATGTCGACCACGATTGTATTTAGTGCTACAGGTAGATTTCCTCGCTCGAATTCGTGGACCAGCTTCATGTCGCTGGCAAATAAAAAAATTTAGCAGTAACTGACAAAATTCACAAAGAGAAACAAAGGTGGGATCGACGGTACCCCAACCCGAACAGTGCTGTTCGATTACGACTGTATCTGAATACTGGAAAGTTACCGTCACTTAGTAGTAACGCTGCTACCCGCAAGTGTGGGTCGCATGGGACCGGGCAGGTGAGCTTAAAAGACAAAACGTTGGGAAATTTATTTCTCGCCCCTCAAGGCCAATCTATTTGCTTTTGGCGTTGATGTGGTTTCACTGGTGGTCAGATCCACGAAAGAAGACGACCACAGCCAGGACTGCCCACGGATATGTGGCAGAAGCAATCGACTCGTCGGGGCGGTTTACGTAAAAAACAAAAGCAGTGTTAGTTATAGTCTAGCTTAGCATGGACAGATTTTGCGGGATCACCTTCACGAAAACCACAGGTCGCGCTAGAAGAAAGTTTACATGCAGCGCGAAAACACCTAAAGCTTGGCGTGTTAAATAATGAAGCTAGGGCTAGATCCCTGCTGTCAGTCGGAATAAGATGAGAACTGTAGGCTGTCTTGAGCGCAGCTGCTGGTAGTCGCAGCGTTACTGACTAGCTTCAGGGCTGTGCTTGCAGTGACGTGTTCACTTGTATTACCCTGGAACTGATGTAAGTGTTCGGAGCAGCTTAGGCTATTTGGAAGTTTGTTTCAGATTTCGCCGTCTACAACGACGAAGACAGCAAAAACATAGGGCCCGGCAGGTGGGGCGTGCAAGGAGGAAGCTTTGTTCCCATGGGGATAGGTGCAATTTTGGGCGCCAGTTAGATAAGTGGGCTACCAAACGTGACGGTGAAAAGCCTCGTGCAAGAAAGATAAGTTTAAGTTTAGGTAGCTCTGCTATAGTGGGTCAAGCTGATTGAATTCGCATATCTATTTTTGTATGAGGTCGGTGGATGCACCCATCAGTCGCTTGGGATGGAAAGGTTGGGTATTTTCATAGGTAATAACAGTTGAGTGTAATTTGTTACAAGCAATAAAGGGCAACACTCAAGAAAGCGCCCAGCAAGAGCAATGGAGACGAGGATTCGACCCTTGTTGAGCTTGGGATATCGAAATCTGGGACCCATATTGCTCTTGATTTTAGCAGCTTGGAAAGAAGACTGTTCGGTGAGGTTTGGCGGGCGCAAGTGGTGCCGCCGCAGATCTCGAATAAAGAGGTTAGCATGTGCCGGGAGGCCGTTGATGGCTTGATAACCCATGAGAACACGGCACCTGTAAGGTAATACAGCCCCTTTTGCAAGAGGAAGTTTCATTTGCCAAAAGGGGCACCAGCGGCTTAGGAGATTTAGATCACTTCAAATGTCCTCCGAGGCACTGAGGTTGTCTTTGCTTCAGGGGCAAGCAGAAATTTGGTGTCACCAGCAAAAGGAGGAGCAGTCCCGCGGCAAATTGTATAGAAAGTTTCACTGATGTAGTTGAGGAATGTGAAGGGACCTAAAGCGCTCCCCCGGGTACCGCAACCAGTGATGGGTTTAGATGACGGTAAGTGGTCGCTGGAAAGGACTGCCTGCAAACGATGGGACAGGCGTGAGCACAGCCAAGATTGCGCAGGGCGAACTATGTCGAACAAGCGTCTTTTAGACGAAAGGTAAGCGTGAAGCTTGCGATAAAATGCTTTGGTCATATCAATAAATACGGCGTTGGCTGACCAACCACGGTCAATGGATTTGACAAAACTGTAAAGAAATCGGAAGGACATGACATGAATGAGCACATTCAGACGAATCAGTTTTGACGGCCATTTAACAGACTGCTTGACTTCAGAAAATATTGGATTTCATCTTTGACTGGGGGCCGCAGTGGCCTTCATGTAGTTGGTATAGTGTTTACTGATCGGCAGTTTTCCGAATCATGAGGCGAACCACTCTTGAAAAGTGGACTAATCGCCAATGGCTTCCGCCGTTAGGGGACAAAGCTGTTCAACATAGATAGTGTAAGGAGCTAGAAGGAAGGCCGGTGAATATTTGCTGCCCTCCTCAACTCAGCTTATCGTCCCTTTTCAGATATTTCTTAGCTTCGTACTAATCTCAGGAAGAGCCATGCCCTCCTTTTGGTTGTCCACCACAAAATGGACTCTCTTAGCAGTTTTGTATGCTGACACCACGTGACAGTCCTGTGAGAAACAAGTATAATCGACCCATCTTTATTCCTTTCTATAGTCTATTCCTTCATCCCCCTCTGTCACTACTGTCCTTTCAATGCCAGTATACACCTGTCAAGTTTTTTCAGCATGATGGTTCTCATCAACTGTTGGAGTCTCAAGAATTCCCACTGCTTCAGATTAAATTCCTACCAGACCCGCTTCAAATGATACTTTTAAAATCTCCTTCCTAACACGTAATCATCTCCTAATCAAGTATATTTTCCAGCTACCCTCCACCAACAATCACCAACGAACTGATTGAATAGTTTTCTTTATTTCACAGCTGATTCGTTATTCCTCTTTTTCGGTCGATTTTCAACCGTACCCGTCTGTTCCAGTGGAGGGTCCTATTGATTTTCAGCATTTTCTACCGAAAAGTTCCCGTTTTCCCATTTGACTCCCGACTAGTGCCGTGCAATTTGTTCCGCTTCATTTTAATGTTTCAAAGTATCAGTCCCCTCTATTCACCCAGGCCAACTCCACCGCTTGACCCTGGCCCTCGATTTCGCCCGGCATTACCACCAATCCAGTTCATTGTACCCTGTCTTTCCCTTTAGACTCCGATTCGACATACTGATCTATTTCCTGAATGTAAGCCATATCGACCTCAGGTGTGCCACTTGATCCTGCAAGCAAGCATCTCTTTTACCTTCCTCAAAATGAAACATTATTAAAACCACTATCAATACAATTTGCTCGGCACTTCTGGATGTCATAGCCATTGGAAGAAAATGGGCTGAAGGAGGGTCAGGTGATCGGAACGTCGAACGTTGTGGAACGTTGGAGCAAAAATGTTAGATGTGACCGGGGATTAGGATGGAGCGAAAAAAATCAAAATCGTGAACTGATTCCAGGACCACCGCGGGGAACATCGTATCAACCCTAAAGCTTGTAAAAAAAAATATACGACAAGACGAGTTTATTGTTTTCCTCTAGCACAAATGCCGATTTTTACCACTGTCCAACTTGCACTGAGAAGACCATTGCGGAAATCAAGCAGTGCGTTTTGGAAGAGTAAAAGGAAATTCCTTACTCTTGATCGAGAGCTGCGACTCCTTTACATAAAGGTCACTCCAGATAGTGCTAGTGAACCACAGCTTTCTGTGCACGGTGAAAATGTGTGTCACGGAGCGTTGGCAGAACGACCGTAAAAAGCAAAGTTCACTTGCCTGGTTTCTGCACTGCTTTTCCCCCACCGGACTGCATAGAGGGCTGAACTCCAAGAAGCAGAAATTGAGTGGAGTACGGGAGATGATAGGTAAATGTCAAAGCTATATCCCAGGGTGGTTTCGGGTATTGACTGGGGGCACTTCGCAAGTGACCCGTTTTTGAAGTCCTTCTGTAGTTCACAAATTTTCACGGAAATATGGTTTCAGATGCCAGTAATTTGGTAAGTACCAATCAAGGGAGAAAAGTATTGTTGCGGCTTTCTGAGCGGCCGGATAATTAGAAAAGTCCTCTGGTAGTAAACGTTTATGAGGATCCGAATGACAAAACCGACCTGAGAATAAAACCGGGAGAAAAGCTACAGTCTAGAAGAGTTCCAGCTATGGTTGGTCGGTTATCGGTGTGAAGTTCTTCGAAAACCCACAAGAATTTTATAGGCCTTATCTTCGGTGATGCAAGGGTTGGTAAAAAGGATTAACTTAAGCACTACAAGGAATTCATCTATCTTCCTTGTAAAGGCCTACGGGTGGTCGAGTGAACGAATATCTAGCGGCATGTTATTCCAAAGCGAAACTGCTCAGTTATGGAAAACTTGGGCCGCAAACTTTTCCCAGAAACTTGGGCGGCCACCGAGAAACTGCCTTGTCATAACGAGTACCAAGAGTCTCTGGGTAGCCTGAGTTGTGGCGATGAACCACAAGTCTGGTTTTTATTGAATTTATGAAAGGAAGTTAGGGTTATTTACAGTTTTCGCGGCCAAAGAGGATCTGGATGTAAAAGATTGCAGTGCTGCTTGTAGTTCACTGTTGTAGAATAACCCAGTAATTGCCTTGTAAATGATCGTCGTGTGTTCTCAATAGATATTCGGTCACTCTGTTGCATGTCGCAACTAACTATCGCTCCTTGCTCCAGAAGTGGTCCGACATCAGTACTATAGACACTGAGTTTGCTTTCTTGCAAAAAAATGTTGCCTGAAGTAATCCGATCTGTTGTGTTCACAGTTTGGTAAAAGAAGAAAGGCGCACGTGTATGGATAAACTTATATTCCCGCAGCAACTTACAGTAGGCGCCAATACAAGCAAGCACGTGAAAAACGCAAACGAGTCTGCAAATGCCCGAGTCATTCATGCGTATAATCGGAAGTGTAAGATAACAGTACCATCGGATCAAGTAGTACAATGTCGCGCAGACTTGATACCACCTGATTGGTCAGTCCCGTCCGAGAATAAGCATGACAAACGTCAGCTGCATACTTGCGGACACGACTGCAGGCGTGCGCCCATGATTACACTGGGTGTGGACCATGCGACCGTGTGTGAGCACATGACTGTACGAGCCAAATACAACAAGGTCAACCTTCGGTCCTTCAAAATTTGAAAAGTAGTTTTCCTAGAGTTTGATCGAGCAAAAGCGTTGAAGACCCAAATCTCGTGTTGATGAATTATTTGCATGTATTTGACCGTCTGTGGCAAGCAGCTCTTGAAGGGCAAAAGTTTACAAATCAGAATACTACTTTCTTTCGGCTGAACTTCATTAACCACATGGACCCCCAAGTGCCTGGTGAAGTGAGATTTTGCATTGTGACTCATGGTTATGTTCAAAGAATGAGGGTCGAGGGTTTACAATAATTTTATATCATAAGCAAGGAGTAAAGAAAGTTCGTGAAGGATTACTCTGAATTCATTCTCGCGTACACTCGAAAGAGTATTGGTAGCACAAAGCAACCCCAAATGAGCCCCCTGGCTACAGTTTTCGGTAGTGACACTGCTATTTATTTCTACCACTTTACAGTGTGAGGACAGTTAAGACGACCGCAAATATAAGGGGTCTTCATTGTCATGGGATTTCGCTTTTTCTAAAAGTCGAGAGCAAGAAACCCGGTCAAAAGTTTTAGTCATATCAGGAAAAGTTATAATCATATTTTAACGCTTTTGGCTGCCACAGTTGTGGGATTTAAAAAATGGGTCATGCAAGTAGGGCATGAGCGGTGTTTAGGAAAACCTTGCAGTGCTTTATGTATAAGGTTGTCTGAGGAGGTGCTACATTAGCTCAGTTTTAGTCAGCCTTTCCTTGATTTTAGAAACAGCTGAAGCTTCATTAACAGGCGTATGGCTCGCTGAGTCTTGTTTTGGCCTCCTTTTACAAATTCTAATAACTGAGGCTTTCCTTTGTCTGGAATACAGAATATGTCACGTAGATTAGGTAAATATATTCGTCAATAGAAGTGGAATATAGGGTCCGCCCAACCTGAAAATGGCCGTAGGTTATGCATCTGACCCTGGGTGGTAAGGCAGTCTACTAACTAACAACTGAGGTGAAATATCATTTGAGTTGGGGGAAAACCGTAGACAGATTTACCGGGGAATTGAAATTAGGAGGCGGAATAACCAGAGGAGAGTCATTTGTTAACATGGGTGCAAAAAACACTGGAAGCTTCCGATTTATCTTGTGCATTGTGCCCATGACCGTTATTGTAGAAGAGGAGAGAAATATCTGAAGTAAATTGATTGTCTCCGATTTTCTTCAATTTAGCTAAAATCCCCACTCAAAAACCACTTCGAAACCAATATGGTAAAATCTGGCGGTAGTGGACGGAGAAAGGGCCGAGGAAGGAGCTTCAGGTAAAGCTATCACGGAAGAATAAAAGTCAAAGCCGAATACTTCCTTGACGGCTTCAGGGGTTCCAACAGTGGGCGACCCAGAAACGGCTAATTTGGGGGTTGTGCAATCAGAGTGAATAGACCTTCGTGTAGGTGGTCTGGACACTTGCTCCGATAGCTGAAGAAAGTCCAATGCTCCAGTTTTCTCATTCACGAGGCAGCATGCCTTGGCAGTAGAAGGAGAATTCGAAGATGTTGTGCATGTGCGATAACTGAGAAGTCAAGAAAGACGGAATGCTTTGCAAACACAGAATCTTACTTCCTTTACTGGCTATAAGGATTTCCGCCTTCCGAGGAAAGGCGCTGGTTGGAGGGAGTGCCAAGTTTAGCGAGGTGCATGGAAAGATCTTTGTGTATAGAAGCAGCTGCCTCCTGAGGGGTGGGCTCCAGGAAAAAGTAACCCCTTATGAGGGATCGAATTATGCCTGGAGAAAGCAACCAGTTTGCCCGAGTAACGGACGTATTAGAAGAAGCATTGTTTTGAGTACACAATGAATACTTGCATCTACAAGTGACAGTTTTGCTTTCATCACCTGGAAAGTAACCTAGAGTCCAAATAGAAACCACCGAGATGCAATGGATGAAGAGGTAGTGCATGATGTTCGATCCTCGGGTTGAAGCCTTAACATTTTATGTCCATGTTTTAGAACTGATTCAAGGGGTAGGGTCGAGGGAGCCGGTGGGCCACAACTTGAAAGCCTCCAGGTTTTAGAGGCACTGAGGTCATCTGCAACGATTTCTGCACTGCGGGGAAACCAGGAGCCAAGCGGAGCACTTCAATAACAGGATCCAGGTCAAGTTGGTCTCAGCAAGGAGGCGGTAGAAGCAACCCATTGGTGTGCTTCGGGGGTCTTATTGCAGTAGTACTCTGGCAGAGTCGCAAGTATTACCGAGTGGGAGGCCGTCGACCGCGGTAGTCGGGATGCTTTGTAGGGTGTACACCAAGCAACCCTCGCCAAACCTGGATTGCAACGGATTTGCGAATACTTCGAACCCAGCAATATAAACATGACAGAGTGTAGTTTTCCTGGAGAGCCGTGTTTCGGTTACCAACATAACATTCAGGTGCAATAAGACAGCTCCAGATCTCAAGCGGCAACTCCTGCCAAGTGGTGAGTGAGCATTACCCAGAAGCGAGTAGGCGATGGTTTTTGACGACATGGGAACACCCTTAGTAGGATGACGGTATGGACCTTCCGTTGCAGATCACAAAAGTGTCTTCTATCGGGTACCGATACGGGAAATACATGGAATGTAACGAACAATACGACAAATCAGAAAGCAAACCTCGTATGCGTGCAGTCGGCAAGAAACCGTAAGTAAAGTTGTTTCTGTTGAGCGTTCGCTACCGAACAAAACGGGGACTTAGAAATCAAGCGTCAGAAAAAATCATAGAGAAAATGGACTTAGAATGGTGTCCGAGAAAAGGTCGTTCTCTCAGGTCGACCGAAGCAACTATTTTTCCACCAAAGTGAACAAACATTCGGAACTTACCAAAGTTGCAGTGGTGGGTGCCGACTCAGGTTCATGCCAACGGAAGAAATCCGGACTTTCGAATGGCCTTGGCCGTTACAAGACCGTAAAAACTGAGTTGACGCAGGTCACCTGGATACCGGTTTTTAAAAAGAAACAAATAGTATCACACTGGCCAAATTCTCCAATAAGTGACATGCAGACGGGTTTCCGAGTGAGTCTGAAGGTAAAGCTGAAGAAGTCATTTAAGTTGCACCTGACAATACGGGGCTAAACAAAAGCAGGGGTCCGGAAGGTATTAGAATGCCAGGATATAACACGACACTGATGAAGTCGCCTCGAGTACGGGTCCAGAGGACTCATTTGCCAGTTTCATAAATTAAGGCTCCAAAGGCGGCCAATAAAAGTCGAGGGGATGTGGTGTGCACTAGGAACATGACCGAGCAGACAGCAGCGGTCATTCTTCACGAGACAAACAAGCCGTAGGCTGCTAGGCCAGCTAGTGAGCGCAGGCTGAGCAGAGGCGAATAGGCAAACAGCACGGTCCTGAAAAAAACAATCAGAGCCCTCGGGAGTGATGCCTGAGGAGCGAAAGTCCCTCCCTGGTGAACCACGAGCGGGTCAAGGCGGGACGAGGCTACTCGTAGTCTACGCAAAGCTGCAAGTGTTGGGAACAAGTAGCCGGAGTTGCGGGCTAGGACGGCGAGTGTCGATGCCATGGCACTCACCGAAGCTTGGCTGCACTTGATAGCAGGCTTTGATGGACTGGGTTCGGAAACAGTACTCATTCCGTCGCGTCGATATGGATGACAGTTGTATGAGGAGTGGGGCTCTCGTGCTGGTAGCCAAGAGGGTAAGACTATGTGGAGACATAGTGGCAGCACCTCAGAGAAAAACTGCCAGGAATAGTCAGCGAGATAACTCACTTAAAGAAAGTAAAGAGGAAGAGTACTTAGCCGTGTTGGAGCATTTGGATCAACAGGCTTTCAAGCGAAAGCAGGCTACCTGGCCAAGGTATGCTCGCACAAATGGGCTCCGAGTCTTCCTGCAGTACATGGTGGCCAGAGGGAGTGCAGCTAGTAACAGACCGCGACGGCGTTGATTCCGACCCGCGGAAGACCGTGTGAGAACTGGGGTTAGGAGCCGGTCGTTTACTGTGAGTTCTGCCAGCTAGTGAAACTAACTGACGGGGGAGATGAGTAAAACAAATTCGGAGGACGCCCTTAAACTTCGACTGAATGGGGCCCAGAGGTGATTGCTTGGTGAGAGCAGCTAATAAAACCCTTTCTATCGCCCTCCTGTCGCTCTACTTTTGTCTGTCTTCGGTCTGTTCCCACGAGGCGATTAGTCAAGCATAAATGATGAACTGCTTGAACCTGGAGTCAGGTCGGGATGGAGTACTGTGGCAGGTCTTATCCAAGAGTTCTTGTCTCGTTGTTCCCAGGCGCGCTTTCGAAGAAGAGAGCACTCTTCACAACGTCAAAGAACATGGAGATCAAGGAGCTCACTAGTGCAGGAACCGGACAGTCTGGCAGACTTCCACCAAGTCCTGGAGACTGAACTAGACCCAACAAAAATATGGGAGGCCAAGCTCGGCGCTCTCGGTCCGGGGACCTCCCTGTTCGAAGTTCGAAAGACTTTCCATGACGGGATCGCTTGCTCTGCTCAAGCTGAACAGACTACCACAAAGCCCACCCCTCTTGCGTCTTCCAGTGGTCTATCTTCCAGTCCACTGGGAATACCCGATTCAAGATACCGTCAAGACCTATATTTCTTATCCTTTCCATTCTTGTCATTGCCCCACTATCCAATGAGCTTCCAATTCACCGGTGACATCCAAATAACAAGTCAATCGCACCAACGTACTACGTCATGACCTCGAGACAGGACGAGAAAAGCAGTCATCGCACCCATCTATAAGAAAGGTAGTAGGCCTCTCACTTCTAGCTACAGATCCACAGGTCTCACTAGCATCACTTGCAAAATTTTCGAGCGAATTCTTAAGTGTGCGGTTCTTTCCCATCTGCTTAGAAAAAGGACCCCATCCCCGAAGCAACATGGGTTTCTGCCCGGCAGATCATGCGTCATCAACATGCTTGCTGTTCTGGATAGTCTGACGAAAGCCTGCAGTGATGTTCAGCCCTCACAATCGGTATTCATCGACTTTGCTAAGGCCTTCAACTAGGTCCCCCAAGCCCCTCTTCTCTGGGCGCTGCAAACACGGGATTACAGTCTCCACGTTGGCCATCCTACGCGGCTTCCCTACCGACCGCATCTTTGTGGTTAAAGTCGAGAATGTTTTGTCTCAACCTCCCCAGTAGCAACTGAGGTCCCCCAGAGGTCGGTCGTAAGTCCTCTTCTTTTCCTGATTTACGCAAACGATCTTCCGACAACCCTTTCTGCGAACATTGCCATGTACGCAGACGATGTAACACTGTGCAGTTCAAGCGTTGAAAACCTGCAAATTGCAGCTGATAAAACAGAACGCTGGCCCGAGGATTGGAACCTCCCAGTTAATGATGACCACTGCGTGTGCACGACCTTCGGCAGAGAGACTGGTCACAAGCTTTCCATTAACCGAAGAACCACACTGCTTAGGGTTGACCAACACAAGGTGCTCGGTTTCTGGTTAGGTTGTAACTTGTCCTTCTCTCATCACCACCAACTTGCGGGCAAGTCTGCCTTTTGAGTCCTAAATACTATTCGAAGGTCCTTCCAGCGTATCTCTAGGGTTGATTTCCTCTAATTTCTGGCATGTATATCCGAACTCTTCTGGAGTACAGTAGTCAGAGAGAGCACACAGGTCTTGTCCAAGACCGTGAGATACTAGAGAAAATTCAGAAGGCCTCCGCCAAAGCAGAATGGGGTCTGTCCCACCTACCGTATCCCGTCCGCCTCTCACTCCTCAATCTCTATCTCCCCGACTTAAGACGCGTAAGAGGTAATCTGCTTTTGATGTTTCATCTTTTTGAACCAGGTCAAAGCGATTGTTTCTCCTCCGTCTGTCTAGCCTCTTCTCTTCGTGGCCGCAGCAGAAAGGATTTTAGGCCGAGACCACGCAGTTCACTACGAATTAACTTTTTTAGCCATAGGGTTATTACTCCGTGGAACTCACTTCGGGAAGATATTGTCCTCTCTCAGGACAAAATAACCTTCAAGAAAAAGTAAGACTGTAAGGTTGATTAGACCTTACTCCGCGGTTTCCTTGGTGAACGCGTGCTTCGGTCCTTTGTACTGCCTGAACCACCTGCACGTTACTCTAATGTGCGGCGCTGCACGAATATGTTAACCAGAACAGTGTTATCCACGACCTGTGAGAACGAGAAGGCCATTGGGAGAGATAGTGGTTAGCGTGTATTTGGGAGAGTGCTTGAGAGCTTGCGCAAGAGCAACGGTCAAATGGCAACCGCGCTTGGCAGTCAGCTTTCAGTTAAACAAAAAACGTGGTAAGAGTATGAACGAAGATAGCCACCGCCCTACCTTTGTCTGTCTCAGCAATTCCTTGTCGAAAAAAGCGAAATGGGTGTTCTTTATTCCATATATGTTCATGAATGTCACATCCCCATTCCTCTTAAGGCACTGTCCACAGTGAGACACTGCAGGATGTTATGTGTATTTTGTTTTTGTTGCCGCCCCCGTCCCTCCGCTTCTTTCTACTCTCGTTTCAGTTCAGTTCAGTTCAGTCTGCACAGGAAAGGTAATGGCCACGGCCAACCGAGCGTCCAGAATTCCTTCGATGGTATGCACACCAGTTATGCACCCACCACTGCCGAGTGTATTTCGTCGAATCCCCGCTAAAAATGAGAGGGAAACGAAAAACCTCATCGCACATCAACTGCGTGAGACATTATGCATCGTGAGCGTTCACTAAACAGCATGCAATGAGGGAAAAAGTCTGCTAAAACATACTCCAGAAGGACCACAGTGCTACCCGTCATCCATCTAGTTGATATATCCAAGGCTCACTACAAGGAAAGATCTCGTACCACTTGCGATCTAGGGCACCTTTGAAGGATTGGACTGTCTGCAGATCTACCATTTCACCAGGCAGACCGTTCCAACTGTTCACAACCCTATTGCTGAAGAAGTGCGATCTAGCCATCAACCTAGATCGGGCTTTTATCAACTTCTTTTCGTGTCCCCTTGTTCTGGAGTCTACGGCGACTTGGAATAGACTAGCTGGTCTAAGGCCAGAAAAGCCCTTCATTACCTTGAACGTTTCTATGAGATCCCCTCGACGTCTCCTCCTTTCCAACGAGAAAAGATTCAGGTCACAGAGTCTCTGCTCGTAAGTCTTACCCCTCTGCCCTTCAACCATTCGCGTGGCGAGACGTTGGACTTTCTCGAGGCAGGCGGCGTCCTTTTTGTAGAAGGGTGACCAAGCCTGCACGCTACCTTCTAAGTGAGGTCGTACTATAGCCATGTAAATAGGTACGAATACCTCCGGCTTCCAGCAAGACAAAGCTGATCGCAGTCTAAAGAGCTCCCCACGAGCTTTATGCGCAGCAGCATTGCATTGCTCCGACCATTTGAAGTCACTGTTCATGATGACCCCCAGGTCTTTAACCCTACTGGCTGCCTCTACGGTGAACAGCCCTTGATCATGAGCGACAGTTAGGCTCTCTGTTGCCCTTGACAACAAATGGCTTTTTTGAGCGTTTAGAGGTAAGTCCCATTTGTATGCCCAGTTCAGGACGGTACCTATTTCCCTGCCCAAGTCCGCCCTACCCTTAGATCCAACAATCTTCAAATCGTCCGCAAAAATAAAGCTGGGCGATTGAAGAGTGGATGCTAGGTCAATAATAAATAACAAGAATAGGACCGGGCCTAGGACGGATCCCTGAGGTACACCACTGGTGACGTTCATCAAACTGGAGCACCTGTCCCCCACTTTGACGTAAAGCGTCCTGTGGGAGAAGAAGTCCCCCAGCCACCTATATACTGGCCAATCTATACCGAAAGTCTCCATCTTGCGTAGCAAAAGACGATGATTAACGGAGTCGAACGCCTTGCTAAAGTCGAGGTAGCATACCTCAACTTGCTTACCTTCGTCCAGTCGTCGAGTTACTTCATCTAAGAAGCACAGGAGATTGGTGAGGCAAGATCTATTTTTCAGGAATCCATGCTGCGCCGGGCTTAGCATGGAGTGCTGCAGTAAGTGCTGGCAGATCTGGGCACGGATGATCTTCTCGAGGACTTTACAGAGAATGCTAGTTAGGCTTACCGGCCTGTAGTTCTGCACATCCGACTTGGGCCCACTCTTATGTATTACCAGCCCGGTGAATCCGACGGAAGATCAAAGACTTCCCCGATTACCGGGAAAATTGTGCTAAAAGCCTCAAACCCGTGTAGTATTTTAAGACTTCAAGACAACTGACTGAACTGTCCGGCCTTGGACATGAGCGGCTTTTTGAGTGGCCGCTTGGGTGATCTGCTTTGTTGTGACCGCACAGGAATTTGACGCATAGCAATGAATTGGTTGTATCTGAAATGGGACTAAGCGGCTTTCAGAACGGAAAATGAATCTTTTACCTGTGATTATTTTGAGAAAATGTCAACTGACAAAATCGATAACCGGAGACCTGAATTCAGTTTAGCCGGAAACGTTCCACGCACAGACTCGGCAAAAACATTAGATCTGAGGGAATCTCAAGTAAAAATAATTGAAAAGTAATAAAATACTTTAGGTCCGATGGTTTTATCGTGAGTCACAAGATAAGAAATGGATGGCGTTTGACGGTTACGATTCTCTGCGACTGGAGTCGAAATATCGCGTTTGGAGATCCTTGCATCCAAAAATCCCACTAACTTCATTCTGGTCATGCGATGTTGAAGATAACTGCGCTGAAAGCGATCCTATTATAGAGGAAGTAAAAGAAACCAAATATTTACCCTCAGATCCTTACTCTCCCGGTGTCATGTGTGTTTCAGTTCTCGGCGGATTGTACGAAGTTGATATACGCCAAGGCGTTTGCGCTCCTATATACTGGACAGGTTAGTTACTGGGATAAGTTGAACCACTGAGCTATCTGATCAGGCTTTGGTAAAATGTCGTCACCGTGAACACAGCGTGGCATATACGATCCTACCTAAGTGCTACACAAGTCCATATCCCGGCCAACTGCTGGACCGGATTAGTATAGGCTCCTGAATGTTCATCCGGTGCCCGTTGTATTCTAACATACTAGACGCTGACAACTATGTCGGCGCATGGCTGGGTTCGGGTCGGGTAACTTCTGGTCAGGTCGGCCAGGATTCTAGGACAAGAGCAGGTGCGAGCCTAACGTGCATGCAGATACTGAGACTAGTAGCTACCAGCCCCAGGGGTTCTGGAAAAATGCCCCCGAAGCTCCGACTTTGAATAGGGGTTATTTTAGCTCAGCTTGCATGGTTGAAACCGTTTTCGTACCTTCAAGAAAAATAATTATATAAATATATGGAACAGTATATGGTAGTATAATTATTATCCCAGCATTTTATGTTTCAGATAAAGAGTCTTCGGTTGCAGTTTGTTAGTCATCTAATCTGCTGGTACTTACGTTGATTCCATCCCAAAAATGTCATGGTGGTGCTCGCGTGGATGATGTGGGAGAGTCTCTAGTTCTCTGAGGTTTATCTAAGATGAGCCTGAGAGAGGAAGGGAAATTTAAGGGAAGGGAAAAAGAAGTAAGACAGTGGAGGGGGAAAAGGGGAAAGAATCAGAAAAAATAGTGGTTAAATAGAAATAATGACAAGAGTAATAAACTTGAAGTAATTCAGTTAGTTTGGTTTTTAAGTTGGTTGGAAGGACACTTGATCGTGCCAGATCTCTACCTGCAACGCCACACAAAACCGGCCGTTGCCGTATATCGAGCTTGAGAACCAGTAATATGTTGGGTGCTTATGGGCAGTGTGCGGCGTGACGTGTTGTATGATGAGATTTCTGGACCCTTCGGCTCAGGAGCTGACGTTTGGCTCTTTATCTCGGGTTTGTAAGATATCGATTTAGGCTTCATGGTGCCAACGCAACAATACCAAAAATGGGGGAAGGGGGGATTGGGAATACAGCAGGGTATAAGAAGGGTACCGTTCTTCTTCCGAGGAAAAACTTCTGCGGAGAAACGCCACTGGCCTACCATTGTGATTCAGTGAGGCCTCAATGGCTATGTCTGATATATCGATTTCTATTACCGAGTTACCACGAAGTTCAGTTTTTTCTTCTGTTACATGCTTGCGCATCAGTGCAATGGTCACTGCACTACTAGGGATAAGAGGTAACCAGACCCTAAGACTTGGGGTGCTAGTGAACTACCTAGGGTTCTAATAGGTCAGGTATGGTAACGAGTCGGACGACAGTGGATTACTGTCTACTACCTAAGTAATTGCTGATGGCGCGGGTTCGAACTCCGCCCTTCAAGGTAATAGGAAACCCTCTAAACCACTGGACCGTCACCGGCGAGAGACAGAGCTCTATAGTTCCCGTCAGATTTTCAAATAATCTTAGGACCTTGCTTCCTAAAGGGAAGGTTCCACTTTCAACTAGTGGACTGACTGTATCGGGAAAATGTGATATCCTTTAATCGGAGTATGCGAACATGCCTATTATGCGTAGTTGTATCGTTGTCATGCGGTGGGGGCACTTCTATCAGAGGGTTTTGTTCACGTTGGTTAAGTCTGATAACTTTTTGCGATAGGTCAGACCTAATAACTGAGTTGCCGTGTACATAATATGCTTTAGAAATCGTTTATAATGGTGTCATACTTGGCGACCCCTAGAAAGTCTTCCGAACTCTTGTCATTTTCCTATGCAGTGATTCCGCTGATAGCCACGTTGTCCACGTTAAGTCGTCCCTTGGTGACAATTTTGTCAGTCACTCGTTGAAAGCAAACAGTTCCATTTGTCACACCAGGTGGAACACGACAAAACTGACAGTTTGCTGCAAGCTTTGAATGCGGTTCTTGGTGAGTGCTTCCATGCACTTTCCTGCTATGCTGATTAGACTGATAAGTCTACAGTGTTTTCGATTTGGTTTCGGGGTCACTCGTGGATAGCTACAGCCACTGCTTATCTCCACTCAATGGAGACTTTGTCTCCAGTGAATGGCATTTTTACCGGGTGGTAGATTGTCCCTGACAACAATCGCACTATTATTTGGTTATTGTCATTCGTATTTTGCTGTTTTATATAGTTTCATTCTCTCCATAATCTTTAAAACTGCTTGCGAAGTGGACTCTGCGTCCTCTAGAAGGTGCACATTCTAGAAGGAAAGCGCAGATTTTCACTGCCGACCCCTTATACACTGAAATAATTGCAGCCGGGAGTTTGCCTTGATACGTAATATCGCTGCCATCATTGAGGGTTGATTCTTCCACCCTCCCCTTTGTCTGTTTGGGACTGCATGTAGCTATAGTAACTCTATGGGTTTGCTCTTGCTTTTTATTCACTTCAAATTCATATTTTGCTACACATCTGACCTTTTTTTATTGCATGCTTGCGCATGAGAGCAGCAGAAGGGGTGTCTACCCCATATCCACGAGGGCCCACTGCACTATTAAGAATAACCGGTAACCGAACCCTGAGACTTGGAGCGGCAAAAAACCACATAAGGTCCCAATAGGTCAGGTGTGGTAACGACCCGGACGACAGTGGGTTGCTATCTACCACCAAAATGTCTTGTTTTTGTTAGTACCTGTCCCAGCATTTTGTTTGTTGCAGTGCCCATTTAATCATGGGTGTCCACCATAGGCTTATTACTATTATTCATGCTTTTGGCTAAGGGAAGTTCATCGATAAGCGCTATTGCATCGCTTTTGATGGTTTGCCATTTGCTATCCAGTGTCGTTTTTAATGCGAGGCGGCCAGTTTATCTCTTAGACTTTTTCTGTGAGAGTTACCTTGTTTGTTCGTTCAAAACTTCCACCTAGTAATTTGTGCTTGGGTTTCTTTTGAACTTCATTTAGATTGCGATCACACAGTAGTCTTTTTTCCCTAACGGCACCTGGGTCTTCTTTCCACAAAATTCATGTTCACTGGTGATTAATGGCGATGGTAGCCGACCCACGTGGCGCCTGATGGACCCGTGTACATATTGTCATAGGTTGTAGAACTCTAACCAGTCTATTGGGCTGTTTTCGAAGTCAGTTGTGGCTCTGTTATGCTCAACGCAGTTTATGTTAGGTGCGCTGAAACTTGGAGATGAACATCTGCGCTTATTCGTATATCATATTTCTTCACTTTGTATCACTACTTATTATTGTTAATATTTGTACTATGGTTTATTGGTAGACCGGCGGCAACGGTTAAGGTAATGGAAACGGTGCAGGGCACAAAATCAGTAACCTGGTTATTTCCGAGTGGGAGTAAAGAAACCTACGAGTAATAAATAAAGGGATGGACAGTGGAGATAATTGCTAAGTATGGTTATAATACTAAGGAGTATAATGTGAATGCTGGACACAAAGTGGTTATATTTTTACGCTGCCCATCCCACCCGTTACTTACTCATATAGTACCCACCAACATCCGACCCGAACCCGACCGGGATGGGAACGATTTCGCCCACCGTTTCCGCGTCCCGAAACCGCACCCTGTCCAGCCCGGGACGAACTAAAGGCAGGATATGTGCTTCATTGTCAGTTAGACACTTAAGCTTCACTCCTCATTTACTTATGAGGTCTCCAGTTGCAATGAAATCGTTTTTATGGATGTATTATGTTATCACTGCCAGCGTTGATCGATAAAATTTGCTTTTTAACTGTCTTAGGGGGAAGTCATCAGATGCAAATTCTCCGCGGCATTTGGTTTCGGGATACTACGGGGAATCTCGAGCCTCTTGACGACAACGCTGTGATTGATCAGTTGGAGTCTCAGTATCTCAAATTGTGCTCCTCTGATGAGATTGGTATGCAGGACCTGGGTTTCTCAAGGATTTTTAATCCTCAAGGCCAACCAGCAAGCAACTATTCCTTGGGAAACTCAAGAAATATTTATTCTACAACAAGCGCGCCTGTTCTTCACACGGTAAACGATGTGGATGCAGAGGAAGTTTTGCGTCATTATAAAAATCTTGATAAAGAATCACCAATTCATACGGGAAGCTCCACAGCGGATTCAAAGAAAAGAATTCGTAAGCTGTTTGACGACGTTGTGCTCGAAATCTTGTATATCTTTTACGCAGTTTATACCGCAGCTAATACTCATTTATGTCTCTTCGTATTTCAGCTATTCACACTGCCCGTTTTGCGGACTGTCATGTGGATTGGTATAGTGCAGATGAAATATATATGTATCAGGAATCAACGAGTTTGTTCATCAGGCAAAAATTGGGCATGCAAAAAGGTAATAATCGTTTTTCCTATGTTTGTCGTCAAGCATATCTTCATCCTGAAAACAGGTTGGCGAACAAGCTCGTTTTCACTGATTCTTAGTCATGCCAGTACAGCAATATATATATATATATATATATATATATATATATATATATACATATATATATATATATATATATATATATATATATATATATATATATAAACATATGACTCAATCCATACGGGGTAAAATCAACAAAATGGTGTTAGGGATCCGATATCCATCAAAGACACTGGATTTCCCAAGAGTTATTGAGTATAATGGAGCAAAATCGTCACCTCTCGAACTGTAAGGAGGTGAATAAGATACGAAGAAATCTACAAAAGCAAGTTACGAAAAGCCTAAAGAATGATCGTAAAATCAGTGAGTCAAGGTAGCCAAAGAAGTGGAAATAGTAGCTGCTTCAGGTGACAGTCAAAGACTGTTCGAGCTTATTCGTGACACCGGTGGACGGCGCACCCAGTTCAGTGAGACGACTTGCGATAGAAATGGAGAACCCCTCAGTTCTTTTCAAACTGGGTGGAAACGATTTGATAAAATCACTTACCATCTTGCTCCGTAACATTTGGAACGAGGAGCGTATTTCGTTAATATAGATCGAGTCAATGATTGCTCCCATCTTCAAGAAAGAAATACGCAATTACTGTAGTAAACATCGTGGGATTAGCTTAATTCCGATAGTCACCAAAGTAGTAGCGTCGATTCTACTGCACCGTCATACACCAGCTCGCGAGAGGAACACCCGCGGACATCAGGCTGGATTCCACCCAGGTCGAGGATGCATTGACCAAATTTTTACTCTTCACCAACTGCTTGAAACGCGTCACACGCATCGCCGACCGACAATAATGGCTTTATTAGACTTGAAAGGTGCCTCCCATTCAGTTGATGGAACAGCTTTTTTCAATGCTCTTCAGTGAAAAGGTATGCCCCAGAAGTTCGTGAACCTACTGAGATCATTGTATTCCCATGCTTCTGGCCGCGTTAGAGTTTGCGGTGAACTATCCGATCGTTTCGAAACGACTAGTAGTGTTCGACAAGGATGTCCCATGTCTCCATTCCTGTTCAACTTCGTCATGGACGAAATAAGGGAGAGTGCGATGCACAATCTTTAGAATGTAGACGTCGAACTAAGAAATAGTGGAAAGCTGTATGACCTAGATTACGCGGACGACGTTGTCTGTTTGTTTGAATGCACGAAACATGTTCAACGTGCACTAGGTAGAGTCGCAAAAGCTGTAGCTTCCTTCGGCATGCGCTTTGCACCTTCAATGTTTAAGGTAATGTTACAAGACTGGATGTCAACGATTCCAAGCTTGATGCCCGATGGGCAGGTGCTGGCAATTGTCGACCGCCTCACCTAGCTCGGCAGCAGCGTGACGACGGATGGGAGCACAGTAGTAGAGGTGAGCACGCGTATATCAAAGGCTCGAGCGGCGTAAGCTGGACTGAAGCACTTGTGGCGCCGACCTGATATTTCACTGAAGTTGAAAGGTCGTGTATACTGTGCCGCGGTGTGTTTAGTTTTGTTGTGTAGTTGCGAGACTTGGGGTCTGTGTGCGGGAGATATTCGTCGTCTTGAGGTTTTCGACCACCAATGTTTGTGTAGTATTGCTAAGATTGGGTGGAATAGACGAGTGAGCAGTGCTGAGATCAGAAGTTGAGTATTGGGTATTAATTCGGAGAACGTTCTGTCACGGCGTATCCAGCTAAGCAGGCTTCGTTGGTTGGGGCACGTGTTACGTATGGCGAACACACGTTTACCATACCGTGTCCTATTCTCTGTTCCTCGTAGGAAGTGGAAAAAACCACGTGGATGTCAACAGATGACTTGGCAACGAGGAATGAGAAAATATACAACGAACTTAGGGAAAGTAGGTGCTTCACATCTTCGTGGTTGGGGTCCAAAAGATCCGTCTACCAGTTGGCTGGAGACACTGAAGGATATGGCAGCAGACCGTGAACAGTGGCGATCATGTTCTCACTTTCTGTGGAATCAGAATGACTGATCGATGTTTGTTTGTAAAGTTAGACTGTGTATTCCGTATGTTGGCTACTGGGGCATTCTTTCCTTTTCCCACTCGTGTAAGTCCACTCCCTGTCCATCTTGTCTACTCGTACTTACTAACTCAACGTGAAAGATGGGGAGAAAGGCAGTGGTCATTAGGGCTTTCCCTACTGTTTAACGCTGTTCGACGATGATGATGATGATGATGATGATGATATTAGGGACCAGTGTTCACAGCTATGGATGTGAACACTGATCTCTGCATTCTCAGACGTGCATTCGTTGGTTTTTCGTCTATATTTTCCTTAAAACATATGCACCGTATCACTCACATATTGGTGGCAGACAGCAATCCACCGTTAAGATATCTGACCGTGACTAAATCCCAGGGTTACGGATTATGATGGGTGGTGCAGTGAGTTCTTGAAGTCTTGAGATGTTCTTCCACCGCCGCAGCCATGAAGTAAAAGACATCTGAAAAGAGCCATCTAGGCATAGATTTTCACTATACTTATCGCAGTTTTTTCGGTCACGTGCCTGCGCATGAGAGCAGTGTGAGGGATATTTAGTCCATAGCCGTTCATACCGGGAACTAGTTTCGATTCTGATTACGCACTCTGTCTGTGCGCTTTGGTGGGACGAGATGCTAAGAAAGATGGTGCCTCGAGTTGGTATCTCCAGACTATCGGAGCCCACCTTGTTGGCCAAATTCCGGAGTGAAGTGAAGGGTAGACTGAGCACCACCCCACCGTGCCCCTTAGCGTTACTCTGGGCTCTCGTGAAATCAACTCTGCGTTTCGCTTGTCTGGCTAGCTGCAGCATTTCCTCCAGACCAGCCAATCATTGGACAAAGGCAAAAATCCTCCCGACTTCTAAATATTCGCAGTCCAATCCCCGCGGACCTAGGTGCCAACGATGCTTGTCAGGCCCCAAAGCGTGAGCCTACTGCTAGCCTAAGAAACGATTGTCAGAACTGGTCGTCGAAACGTGCTGCTGAGATGGAATCAGCTGCCGCCTCCGGGAACTTCCGAAAGTTGTTCCATATTATCGGCAACACCGGCACCAAAAGACACGGTGTGAGCAAGACAACCTGCAAAGCCAACAGAACGCCTATTATTTATCTTCATGGACGCCTAGAAAGATACGCTGAACATTTCAACTTGCAGTTCAACTGGCCTTCTGCGCAGACTGCCGTACCTCTTGATGGACATCGTGCCCAGTGGTCCGTGTCCTTAGATGCGCCTGGCGGATCTGAAATTCCCAGTGCACTTGCACTCAAGCGCCATGAGGCTCCAGACCCAGACAACCTACCACCAGCTGTATTCAAAGAGGCAGGTTACGATATAGTGAAAGAGCTAACGCATATGTTACCTCAAGTATGGGAAGAGGAGGAAGTTCATATGGATGGAATTGATCGTAGTCCCTGTCTTAGAGGAAGGATCCCGAACTATCCGTGGCAATTATAGAGGGATCAGCTTGATCCAGGTTGTCTCAAAGATAGCGTCTGTCGTTTTTCGTAGACTGTCATCACAAGGAGAGGAGCGAATCTGTGAAGGCTGGCGGGTTTTGCCCTGGCCGAGGTTGCACTAACCGGATAATCACCCTCCGTCATCTGTTAGAGCATCGACACTCTTGCCGAAGTTTGATCGTCGTCGTATTCCTGGATATCAGAAAAGCCTTTCATTTGGTTCATAGGACTGCTCTGTGGGAATGCTTGTTGAAAAACGGCGTACATGAAAAGTATGTATCAATCATCAAATCCCTCTACCGCCATACTTCAGGACAAGTAAGAGTTTGCGGTAAGATTTCGCCCCTCTTTATTGTTTCCAGTAGAGTTCGGAAAGGGTGTCCTATTTCACCGTTTCTCTCTAACTTAGCAGTTGAAGACACACTTAAGAAATCGGTCGAGAGCCTCGTAGTTGGTGTTCAATTCCCCCCAGCACACAGGTTTACTGATCTGGAATGCGCCGACGACATCGTCCTTCTTACTTCTAACGTCTCAGTCGCTCAACCTCTACTGAGCAGCATGATAACTGAAATTGCTCGATACGGAATGTACTTCGCTTCGTCAAAGTGCACGGTACTACCCACGATGGGCAAGAGCATGTACCCACACTCTACTTCGACAACGAAAGACTGGAGATAAGTTTTGTTTACCTGGGCAGTTGCATTACTGGAAACGGTGGCGTGGGAGAGGAAACATCTACGCGTATCTCAAAGGCCAGACTGGTCTTTTCAAGCCTCAAGCATCTCTGGTGCCAACACGACATCAGTTTTTCCTTGAAAGACCGAGTGTACAAGAGTGCCATATGCCCCGTACTGCTATATGGTTGTGAAACACGGCTCCTCCGAATTTAAGGTACCCGTCACCTGGCTGTGTTTGATAACCGCTGCTCACGTAGCATTTCCCGTGTTTGGTGGGAGCAACGCGTGAGTACTGACCAAGTACGCCGGCGAGTGTTTGGCACAGTTCAGTTTCGGTTTAATCAACCACTAACCTTGCACTTCTGTATTCTGGTTTCGGTTGCTACCTTACAGCATCGTCCAGTAAAGGGCAAAAAGAGCACAAGGTGAAAAAGATCCAAAAAACCAAAGTAATAAGCGGAAACCTCGAAGACAAAGAATGAGTCCGAATGCAGCTACGCCACTGGACGCGACATTTAGCCACATCACGTAATGCCTCCAACCACTTTTTTAGGCGGATCACGTGGACCCCAACCTGGAAGTCTAACACGTCCTACTTGGCCAAGTCTACTGGTCAAGGTTTTCATACCTTTTTGTCATATCATAGACTGATCACTTCGCCATACCTTCCAACCACTAGCTGCCTCGGAGATTAGCGTACGGTGAGGAAATCTATCGGTGGACACGCCTAACACGTCCCAACTCCCTCAACCTGTTTAGATTCAGTACTTGGTCTAGTGCCTCACTACTGGTTCCTAACGTCCATGCCTAACCTCAGAATTGCTCATACGGGGCTGCCACCACATTCAAACAATGCTACAAAGATGTCGACGCATAAACACCGACGGTCTTTGCCTATCTTGTGCCCTTAACGACCATGTTTCTCAGCCGTATGAAGGAACGGACCTAACCGCCGCAGTGTACAACTGACCCTTGACAGGTAATCGGATGTCCCACTGGTCCCACAAATGATTGAGGTTAGAAAAAAACCAAACACATCTTCTGTATACGCGATGACACTTCATCCGATATCTGTCCACCTGGTGAGATGTAACTGCCCAGATGACAAAACTTGTCTACTTCAGCTAGAGCTTTTCCTGCCAAGACAAGGTTTGATGTATAGCCAACCCAGTCCTGCAGCAGAATTTTATACTTTGAAGGAGCAAAACGCATCCGAAACATTGATGCACTGGGTTTAAGCTATCTAGGAAGGCTTACAGCTTACCTGGATCTTCACTCAGTAGAACCATGTCGTTTGCGTATTCCAAATCAAACAGTTTGCTGCAATTCTCACGCGAGGACAGGGCTTTCTGAAGAACAAAAAAGGACAACCCTGACGAACACCACTTTTCGTGGTGAACTCCGGTGAAAAATCGCCGTAAGCACGAACTCGGCTTCGTCTGTTCGCATACAGGCATTGGAAAAGAGAAATAAATTTTTCTGCCACACTATTCAGTTAGAGTCAGCACTAGAGAACTGTGCGGCTGACTAAGCTAAATGCCGCTTCCAGATCAAGGAAGGTAGAGATGGTGAGCTTACGGCAGATATGTCTGTGTTCTAAAACTTGACGAAGATTGGAAATGTTGTCGGGACAATCCCTATTGGGCCCTAAACTGGCTTGATGCTCACGCGTACATATTTCATGGGCGTTGGATAATTGGTAATGACTAAGCCCGGTGAGCAGTTTGTATGGGACAATAACAACGCCAGTTCCTTTGAGGTTTTCATAAGAGGGTCTGTCACCTTTCTTGTAAATGGGCGCAATCACCGATTCATACCGTTCTTTGGGAATCTGGTCGTTATCCGAAATTACCCGGAGGAGGTTTCGTTGATCCTAAAAGCAGCACTTCACCTCCATCTTCGAAAAATTATGGAGACAACCCATCCAGTCCAACGGCTTTTTGTCTTTTCAAGTAACCCATCTCCTGCATAACCTCCATTTCTGGTAGAGCAGTGATACCTACCTGCATCGTTTCTCTTGCAGGTTTATACGAAAGGTCCACTGTTGAAGTGGTCCAACTGAAATTCTCTTTAAAGTCCTTCGCCAAAACGGTCCACGCGATGTTCCTGAGAGTGAGTCAGTAGGCCGTCGAAGTCCTTGATTAACTCAGCTACACCGGGCTTTCATGGGCCAGTACCTCTAGTCAAAGGGTAAAGGTTTCGGGTGTTGTCAGTAGGCGCAGCCTTTTCTATTCATCCAGGCTTCGCAATCCACCATTGCTCACGATCATTTCTCAGGCTCCAAGTCAGTTTCTGCTCGGGGGTTTACGCACTAAACTAAATGTGGCATCCGGAGGGACGGATTCGAGGGCATCCAACAGAGCATCTGATGTCGAAGGTATTCATCTTTTGTGAAACCTGGTTGAACCAAAATCCTATGCGATATTGGAAGCGGCATATAAGACTTCCTTGATCTGTGGCCAGCGTTCTTCTGGGTCCTGGACATACGGCTGCATCGATAATCGTGCAGACGCTGCCTGAAGAGCAGATCGTTGGTTATCGTCCAGAAGCAACTGCGTGGGACGGGTGGCTTTTGCGTTGGTGCGACGACGGATGAGACGCAAACAGAAGCGGGCACGTAACAGGGCGGGACCTGAGTCCATAGGTGTAGACCGAAATGAACGACAATCTTTAATTGATCCATGCCAGCGATGACCAGTCGCAATATAGTCAATCTGACTCCAACCTAGTGAAGGCGAAGGAGGGCGCCAAGTGAGTCTGCGCCGCTTCTTATGGCAGAAGTTCGTACGTTCCAGAAACAATCTGGTCAGAGCGCACGGGGATGAGACGATCTCCGTTATTAGCACGATTGGCTGGGATAGCAACTGGGCCCCCAATATGCCTTTTGGAATCTCCCAGACAACCAAATTGGGCGTTGAAATCCCCAGCAATGACCAACACCCATTGAACTTACGCCTCGGAACAGTTGAGACAAATGATTGTGATCGACAGCAAACGAATGATAACAGAAGTCTCGAAAAAGTACCTGAAGTAAGGCTTCAATCAACTTGGAACAAGGCCATAGCTGAAATATGAATAGGCAAGAGTTATAAGGCATTAACAATGGAGAGCAAAAGCAGTGACGAGACTATTTAGTTAAAGGAGATTTAGTTACCACATTCACCCCGCCTAAAAGATTCTCCACATAGCAGAATTGACGTAAAGGTTAATATTTACGCAGACGTAGGGAATGATTGGTTGCGTGTGTATGCGACTTGGCATTGCAGTTTATGGATCATGCTGTTCTGTTTCTCAAACAATATGGGCGGACTCTTTGTTGGAGTCTATACATTTCCTCAATTGAGGACTGTTGCGTGTTGTCTTCGACCCTGCGGGTCACTTGAGGATTGAGGTCCGGATCTGGCTCTCATGTAGAGGAGGGAAGTTCGTTAGTGGAACTACGTAGCATCTCATTTTCCTTGTCGTGGCTTGAATCTTCAGTGGATCGTTCAGCAACCGGTGCAAAGTTTCTGAATAATACGGTATCTTCTCGGCCATCCTTGAAGCGGATGCGGGCGTAGTTAGGATTGCATTCTAGTAATTCAACTTCCTCAAATAATGGGTCAAATTCGGATGATCGAATGTTTTTACGAAGAAGTATCCTATCCGAATTCACCAACCGATTATGGTGGAATATTTTCTCATGAGGAGTACAGTTAGTAGCCGTGCAGAGTAGGGAGCGAAGCAAATGAAGGACGTCAGGAAGAACGGCTTCTCACTGATGAATCGCTAGACCTCGAGATCACCTTTTAAATGCTACCGTTCAAAAGTTTGACTTGTCCGTTGCATTGGGGATTGTGAGGCGTGGTGCGACCAGTGGCATTGTCTTTGCTGTGAGGAAAATGTTTCAACTCATCTGACATAAACGACGAACCAAGATCAGAATGTATGTAGGAGGGCATACCAAAGATAGAAAAAGATTAATTATACACTTGATTACAGTAGTAGTAGATGTATCCGCGACCCGAGTCAGAGATAAGCAAGCAAACACTCTGCCCCACTCCCTTCCCTTGTTGGCGTTGCCGCCTTGGTGGGCAGCTCAAAACGTGGACAATCGAGAAAGACGTAAAGCTCCTAGGCCTTCGGTCACTCTATGGAGCCCGGCGATGGAAAAAGGACTGGATGAGGATCTGTACGGAGCTCGCCTCCGACCGCCGCGCGTGGTCAGCAATGGTCCGTGATATCCATGGAGCCGACTTATCCTCTCGCAGGAGATAGTCGCGTAAAAGTAAAAGTAAAAGTAAGTATCCACGCAAGCGTACGCGAATGGAAAACGGGAACACTCGTCGATAATTTTAAGCAGAAATTTGTTTCTAGAGTTAAATGGGAGAGGTCCTTTGAAGTCTATACTCACACGTTCAAATGGCTGCGTAGCTTTGATTAAAAGGGTGTGCAGAGGATTATAAAAGCGTATTTTAGTTTCAGAACATATGGAACACTGAGAGGTGACCGAGTTTTCTTCTGTTGTCAAAAATGGTAGGTTACGACTCTTGACAAAGTGTAGCATTCTGGTTATGCCGGGATTGCATCAGATCGGGATGGGAGACAGATCCACAGAAGCCACGTGACCAAGTGTCAGCGATACGATTTTCGCATCCAGCGCGATACACGATGTCGTAATGGAAGTCAGATAATTCAATTCACCAGCGCTGGATCTTTTCATTTTTTCCACTTTAATTATAGGTGTTTTGTTAAACATGAATGATACTGATTGCTGGTCAGTCACTGATTTAAAGTGTGTTCCAATTAGCAAGTGTTTCCACTTCTTCAAGGCTCCGACGATGGCGTATGCATCTTTTTCGACCAGAGAATGATGCCTTTCCGTCGGGGACAATGTCGTGGAGAAAAATGTCACTGACCTGCCGTTCTGGTTTAGGGAGGCCGCAGTGGCGATGTCTGAGGCATCCATTTCTACTACCAAACTGGTTTCAAGTTCGACGGTGACCGGGACGGCGTTTTCTAATTCACATTTCTAGTTTTTAAATGATTCCAAGACTTTGCTTGGTAGAGGGATTGTCCGGTTTCGTACAAGTAGGATGATTTTATCCGAGAAGTGTCATATTCACTGAGGGTACTGAGCAAACATGCATGTGATGCGTTTTTGAGTTTTGACGTTATGCGGTGCAGGTAGTTCTCTCAGTGATTTTCATCGCTCTGGGTCTGGTCTAATAACATTCTTCGATACTTCGAACCCGAGAAGACTGAGTTGCCGCGAGCGAATAATGCTTTTTGACTCATTGAATGTAATACCGTATTTCTTAGCGACTTTAAGAAACTTCCATATTTTAATTGTGCTCCTCAGTTGAGGCTCCGCAGATAGTCAGGATGTCTACTTAGACAAAGGTTCCGTTCAATCGTTCTTTGGCTATGATATCATCAATCGCACGTTGAAAACACGCCACTCCGCTTGTCAAGCCGAATGGGGTGCGACAAAAGTTGTACAACTTGCCGCATGCTTCGAAAAGCGGTGTAGCGCTTTTCACTGTCTTTAATCGGTATTTGATGGTAAGCGCTCTTCAAGTCTAGTGTACTGTAAACTTCATGTCGCGAAATTGTTTCGATTGACTCGTCTAAATGGGGAAGCGAGTAAGCATCTAAATTATTGAAGCGATTTATCGTTTGGCTATAATCAATTACCAGTCTCCTGTTGTGCCGTTCATTCTTAACAATAAGAACTTGCGCTCTTCAGGGGGATTTCGACGGCTGAGTGGTGCCGGAGAGTAATAATATTTCGATTTCAGACTTGATAAACATGAAATCTGGCAACGAATGTCGTCGTGACTTAGTGGCGATGGGTTTACAATCGGAAGATAAATGCTCGAGAAGTGATTGTGGTTCGATTTTGGCGGCCAGTAGACTGCAGAGAGAAAAAGATGGTTTGGAACCAGAAAATGGGATTTCAACACTTATGTAATCCGAAGAAGTCATGTCCAAGTAAAATATCTATGAATAAGTCAGATAAGACAGAAAGTTTAGTACGTGTGTAAGAAATGTCTCTGAATTGGATAGATGCAAATAAATGCCCCTGAGTAGAACTCGATAGGCTGGTGGATGTCATGATGATTTTATGTTGTGATGCAACGACATGCCAGTCATACGTTCCAACCGCACTTTTGGAAATGTAGCTCTCTGAACTCCCTGTGTCAGTAAGTGCGTGCAGCGTGATCCCGTTGACAGTGCTAAGAATGATTGCGCTGGAAAGGCAGTGGGGGGTCGTTGCAACAGTGACCGAAGAAATGAGGGAGTCCTCGGACGATGTGACGTGCCTAGGGAAGAGTGTAGGTTTCCCGACATGGGAACTTCGACAAACTCGTTGAAAATGTCCCTTTTTCCTCAACCTCTGCACAAAGCTTCCCTAGCAGGGCACTTAGTTCTGGGGGTGTCGACTCATACTGCAGAAGTAAAAAAAGGAGTTGCGAACCGCCGATGCGGGATTTTTTCTGTCGCGTGAGCCAGTTAAACTACCCGAAACGGGCGGATTAATAGCAGAGACGAGGCAAGATGTGGATGGGGTAACATAGTACGACAAAGATTATTTTTGGGCGAGCTCGAGTTGTCTAGCTAAATCAGAGGCGGTCTAGAGTTCAAGTGTCTTTTCTTCCAATAATCGTTGCAGCATTTAATTAGGTTTCAGGCCACGAATGAATGAATCACGAATAAATTCGCCCCGGTGCTCGTCAGCAGCCACTGCCCTGAAATCACAATCGACAGAGAGAGATTTTAATTGTTGGAGATATTGATCTGTAGTCTGCTCCTGTTCTTGTCTGGCGGCAGATAGCGCATATATATATATATATATATATATATATATATATATATATATATATATATATATATATGAACTCATAGCCACAAAGGCCCACTGCACTAGTAGGGATAACTGGCGACCAAACCCTGAGACTGGAGAATCACATGAGGTCCCAATAGGTCTAGTATGGTAACGAACCGGACGACAGTCGATTAATGTCTACTACCAAAGTAACCGGTGATGGTCGGGATTCGAGCATCTGCCTTCCGAGGTAGTAAACAAACGCTCTAAATCACTCGACCACCACCGGTCTTTATTGGAAGCCATCTTACCGGTGAGTGTTTTCCGACTTAAATCGCAAATTCAATTCATTTGTCGAAGGCTTTCTCGATTTTGATGCCAAACGAAAGTGTTTTCCAGGGATTGCATTGATCCCCACTACTACATTACTATGAATCATTTCCGTCTTCTACTCACAGTTTAAGGTGTCCATTGAAAGCCCACCATTCCCTATCTCACCTGAACTCCATTGTCGTCTGGCGATCGTCGTAGACGAAACAAGAAATACTGCAACTCCAAATGATTAAGAATGACTCAAAGTCTTATACTTATTCCTGTCTTGGTTGCTGTTTTTATTTTCCCCAGTTGGCACTCGTCTCTGTCGCGGATTTGATCAAGACGCTCAACCGAATGATAGACCTCCGGACGTAACGCATCTTTGTTTTGTTGTTCATGGTATTGGCCAGAAAATGGGAACTAATCCAATTCTCAAATGTTGTAAAGAGTAAGTTTCCTTTACTTTCATCTGAATCTATGTACATTCATATTAATTAACTTTTTTTCGAATTGTGCTTATTTTACCAAATCTTGTTGCTTAGAGTCTGATATGTGATTTGGAAATTTTAATTAGGTGTACAAGTCAAACGAAGCACTTGTATCATTACAGCCAAAAAGTAAACTTATTCAACTGATGTGGTTTTAGAGGGTAAAATTTTGTGGTAATTGGTTTGTTGAACTGGGCCAGTGGCAAACATTTTACCAATACTCAGCTGTTGAAGTCTTCATCGCACTCTTGTTTCTCGGCTCCTCACCACTGATCTCACGTTTAAAGTGTTCATTCTGGTTTAAGTTGTTCTGTTGGTCAGAGTCGGGTCAGCATACAGCTTTATTCTCCATACCTGTGATGACCCTCCATATTTATGAATTCAGCCATATATTGGTCCAAAAGAGGTCTCAAATATTCTCCGTTGCATCGCCTATATACTTCCTTAATAACCTTTAATGATCCTACGCCGAAATTTTAGAGTAGATCTTCATATACGAAGAGAGTTATTAGTTCATCCATCTTGGCACCGAGGTAACATTAGCGAGCTCCTCTTATGCCTTACAGACTTTGCTGTCCGGTTGTCCGTCACCTGTTATTGTTTTTAGCCATGGTTTTCCATTTACTATCTTATTTTTATTAGTACCAAAGTAAAGTTTGCACTTCAGTCAAAGATGTGCTTTCGATCAAAAAGGAAGTACTACATGAGAAGGAACATGGGGCGGCTATCATCATCATCATCACCATCATCACCATCAACGTCATCATCATCACCATCGTACTACATTAATCAGTTGTGAGAGCCCAACCGACCACTTTCTTCCTCACCATGTTGCACGTAGCAATAGAAAGAATGAATATACAAGATGGTCAAGTAGTGGACCTACAGGGGTGGGAAAAGGAAAGAACACCCTAGTAGCGAATACACAGACTACACCGTCTCTTTCTACAAACGCACATTGACCGATTATTCTGATTCAACAGAGTGTGACAAAACGATCGCCACTGCTCACGGTTCGCTGCCAGTTTCTTCAGTGTCTCCAGTCAACTTGTTGAGGATTCTTTTGAACCCCAACCATAAAGATGCGAGGCACCTACGTGGACTTGGCCACGTACGACGTGTTAGACTTCCAGGTTGGGGTCCACGTGATCCGCCTACTAAATGGTTGGAGGAATTGAGTGATATGGCTAAATGTCGCGTCCAGTGGCGTAGTTGCATCCGGACTCTTTCCTTGTCCTCTTGATTTTCACTTGATACTGACTTTTTTTGGATCTTTATCACTATGCTTCTATACTTTTCGCTCTTGACTGGACGATGCTGCAAGATAGCAACCGGAACCAGAGTACAGAAGTGCCAGGTTAATAGTCGCATAAACTGAAACCGAAAAACTAAGTTCGCTGTACACTTTCCCATTCCCCGCTACCCTGTCATCTGTTGACCCCCATGTGGCCTCTGCCACTCCCGAGGGGAAACGGAAAACAGGGCACGGTATGGTAGACGTGTGTTCGCCATACATAACCCGTGCCCCAATCAATGAAGTCTACTAATCTGGATACGCTGTGATAGGAAATTCTCTGAACTAGCACCCAATACCCAATTTCTGACCTCAGCATTGCTCACTCAATCATTTCATCCAATCTTAGCAATACTACACAAACATTGGTGGTCGAAAACCTCAAGACGACGAATATCTCCCACACACAGACCCCAAGTCTCGCAACTACACAACAAAACCAAACACACCGCGGCACAGTACATACGACCTACGACCTTTCAACTTCAGCGAAATATCATGTCAACGCCATAGGTGCTTCAGTCCAGCTTACGCCGCTCGAGCCTTTGATATACGCGTGCTCACCTCTACTACTGTGCTCCCATCCGTCGTCACGCTGTTGCTGAGGTAATTGAAGCGGTCGACAATTGTTAGTACCTCTCCATCGGGCATCAAGCTCAGAACCGTTGACGTCCAATCTTGTAACATCACTTTACACTTTGAAGGTGCAAAGCGCATGCCGAATGGAACTACAGCTCTTTCGAGTCTGTCTAGCGTACGTTGCGCGTGTTTCGTGCATTCGAACAGGCAGACGAAGTCGTGGGTGTAATCTAGGTCACATGGCTTTCAACTATTTGCTACTTCGACGCTCACATCCCGGAGATCTCGCAAGGCATTCTCCATTATCTCGTAGATGACGAAGTTGAACGGGGATGGCGAAATGGAACACTTGTCGAACACTACTGGTCGTTTCGGATGGACTGGATAGTTCATTGTAAACCCTTACGTGGCCAGAAGTAAGAGAGTACAATGGCCTCAGTAGATTCATGAACTTCTGTGGCATACCTTTTCGGTGAAGAGCACTGAGCGGCGTTGTTCGGTTGACTGGATCGAAAGCGCCTTTTAAGTCGAGGAGAACCATCATTGTCGGTCGACGGAATGTGT
Source organism: Fasciola hepatica (assembly GCA_948099385.1). Lineage (NCBI taxonomy): Eukaryota > Metazoa > Platyhelminthes > Trematoda > Plagiorchiida > Fasciolidae > Fasciola > Fasciola hepatica. The sequence continues at coordinate 28,882,935 of CANUEZ040000043.1, read as the reverse complement.
GACGCGTCTCAAGCAACTGAACAGTCTTTTACAGTTACATGAAGTAGCTGCTACTTCCATTTCTTCGGCTACCTTGACTCACCAATTTTCGCGATCATTCCTAAGGCTTTTCGTAACTTGCTTTCGTAGATTTCTTCGTATCTCATTTATCTCTCTACTGTTCGAGAGCTGACGGCTTTGCTCCATTAGACAAGCTGACTCTCTTGGGAAATGCAATGTCTTTGATGGGCATCAGATCTAGGACCGCAGGTAAAGCTTGCTTCTACGTGCACTGCCTACTGGATGTGGGCCCAATGCTCGTCTACATCACTGTTCCTCGCAAATCCTAGCAGTATTATCAGCAACAGTAGTGGAAGTAGTAGAAACAGGACTTATGGGCACAGCAGTAGTCGTATCCGCAGTGGAAGTAGTAGTATTCGCAGCAGTAGTCTTTCATAGTAGCAGTTGTAGTAGCATCAGCGGTGGTGTTCATACCAGTGGCAGCGGTAGTAACAGGAACCGTATTTGCAGTAGCAGTAGTCACAACATGAGTTACAATAGCAGCAGTCGTTGTTGTACGCATGTGATAGCACAAAACCCTGAATAAGCCAGTGCCTGTATAATAGAAGACTCACCTGGGACGTATACGAGCAAGAACGGCAAAAATTAGGTAAAACGCTAAACGAGAACCAAAAAAGTACTATCAACAAGACGCTTGTTGGGAACTGAAATGCAGCATCAACCGAAGTAGATGTAGTATCAGTCACCGCAGTGGTAGTGGTAGTGAAAGTAGTGTAGTGTAGTAGTAGTAGCAACGTCAAACGTGGTAGGGGTTGTAGCCATTGTATCATTAGTATTACCAGCATTAGCAGTAATATTAGTGACAGTAGTAGTCATTGTGGTGGCAGTGTAGCAGTAATCGCCGTGTTGGCAGTGGAGTAGTAGTAGTGAGTCGTAGCAATCCTGTTATTATTGTTATAATCCACAAGACGTGCCTGGGAGGTAGGTTGTTTATTGGAAATAGCTCGTTCGGACATCGACAAAATAACCAACTGTTACAATAATGCTTATTTGCAAAACAGCTATCCAGTCCGCTCAAGGGCAGTCGTTATCTAGGAGGCGGATGTAATCGTGTGGTTCATATGCCCTCATTTACCTGATTGCGTTCGGTCCCTCTGGCATAGCCGTGTTCGTTACGAATCCACAAATGCCCATAATTGCGTTGTGGGCAATCAAATACCTACTTATTCAGTAACTAGTATGTATACTCCGCCACATTAGTAATGCATATGTAATATAACACAAAACAATGGTCTAACCAACGTCAGTAGAATGGAGGATGTATACACTACAAACAGGGAAAGAGTAGTAGAAAACTGGGCTAAGCATTCAACGAAAACAAGAAAAGCAGATTACCAAAGAAAACCTCCGGAGGTAGAAAGTATTGCTCCGGTCCAGATAGCTCACAATTGCAAACGTCAACCAAGTCTCGGATAAATTTTACTTGCAATTGTGAACCCGGTAGACTCGATAATACTGCACTTGCTTCTTCATTTATTTGTACGGACGTAAGCACAAAACCCGGCCGTAGCCGGTGAGTAAGCCACAAGCAAGAAACTTAGTAAAGAGAGCTAAACCAAATGTTCTGTCACGCGCAAAAGAGTAAGGCCGAACAGTACACAGCAAAATCGATAAGTCAATATTGCTGGTGCATGATTAGAGATCCAGGCAGACCAGATGTATGTCCATTCATGAGAGGAATATCGATTGGTTGTCCGTGTAGTGTGCGTGAGCTCAACGAGACACAACATTATATATATATATATATATATATATATATATATATATATATATATTATTTAACACGGATTGCGCGGTAGAACCTTCGTCTCAAACTAACACGGTGATGTCCTCATCGTCCTAAAGTCTGAAAGTCTGTCGCCAATTAGGACCTCAAAACCGTCATTCCTTCGATTTTGTCGAGCCTCTCTGAGGATAGCAAAGTTGAACAGGAACGGGGAGGGCAAACACTACTGACTCATGCGAGTTTCAACTGAGAAGCGAAACGACGATAAACAGCATGCTATCACTCGTCCTGCTGCCGGGTGTTGGAGCTTTTGAATAACGCTGGAATACTTATTGGGTACTATCTGCCCAATGATACAATGCCAGAGGGCCATCCTGTCAACGGAGTAAAGGCTGCTCGGGTGTCCAACAATGACTGTGTTAACCGTCCCATGGCCTCTTGAAGCCATACCGGAATATGTCCATTTATTCGGTAACGCAATTATGTCTTTTTTCTGTCTACAAAGACTACTGAGCTTCCGGAATGATACTGCACTGTGACGTGGTGTGAAGGTTTGTGAGTCTAATGCGACCCAACGAGTTATACAGGATCGTTCACTTCAAGCCGAAGATTCGATCATACCTGGAAGGTCAATTAGTAGAGGCCTGACGAAGTACAGTCTGTTGATCTTCCGTGTTGGGGGTCGATTTGAGCTGGCAACTCCATCGGGAAAATTAGTGGAAAAATAATTGATCTGAGCAAATAGACGTCCACTCAGCTACCCCGCTGCCTTGCGGACAGGTTCTTGCTAGAACTGGAGGCTTTGATTGAGAACTCTAATCGTTCTCTTGCTTCCTGGCTGGGCACCCTGGTAGTACCCGTCCAACATATCCCATGAAACGCACGAATACAAAGAATTCCATACTGTATCGGTCGTCGCGCAGAATACTCAGGACCGCGCTGCCTACTGCATCGAACAAAGTGGGTAGTGATAAGTGGGTTACTGCTCAGAGTTCCCCCTATTTTATTCAACCTTTGTCTTCTGTTCCTAACCACCTCTCTTTGCCCCATCTACCCACCCACAGTGCTCCCACTGATAACACGCCCGATACTCGCAACGGTTCACTGTCAAATAGTGTAACACATTTTCTCAAGCCTTATCAGCCTCTGAATCTCGGCTCCTTCAACGTGCGTACTCTCATGCACGCCGGTCAGCAGGCGTGCCTAGCGCTCACAATAGACTCTCTGAATACTGACGTCTGTTGTGTCAGTGAAACGTTTATCCAAGATTCAAGCCGTGTGATTCAGTTGCCTGCTCCTGGGATTTCATCGAGGTATTTCCTGCGCACTTCAGGTGACGAAGCAGATAGAGCTGCGGTTCAACATGGTATAGGAATAGTCTTGACTGACAAGGCTGAGGCTGCCCTTTGAGACTGGACACCGGCTAACTGACGTTTGCGTACTGTAAGACTCCGGGGCTCAGTTGGGGTTTAAAAGGATAGCTGTATTAAGCGCAGCTTGTTTGTAATCTCGACATACGCTCCAACAGACTGCAGCTCTGACACACATAGGGATGAGTTCTACGATGAGCTCACCACTCTCATGCGTAAGAGTAAAGGTTATGACACGGTAGTGTTAGCTGGTGATTTTAATGCACAAGTTGGCAAACTGAATGTGTCAGAAGCTTGTTCAGGTGGGCGTTATACTTTATGCGCTCAGCGCACAGATGATGAAGATAGGCTTCTCCAGTTTTGTTCAGACAATCAGTTATTCTTGTCTAGTACGAGTTTCCGACACTCGCTAGCGTCTCACGCTGACATGGCTCTCTAACTCTACAAGTACTCTGGGTCAAATTAATCATATCGTAGTAAGCTACCGGTGACGCAGTTCTGTCCAGAACTGTAGATCCTACTGGTCCAGGTACGTATAGTCAGACAGTGCAATAGTTCTAGTGAGATTATCACTCCAGCTCCATGGCCAGCGACACAAACCGCTTTTCCGATTAGCCGTACAGTGTTTGAAGAATCCAAACGTTCGTACCAGTTATGAACCGAGAGTACCAAATGAGCTAGGATCTGCGACGAACAGTGATGTAGACGAGCATTGGGCCCACATCCAGTAGGCAGTGCACGTAGAAGCAAGCTTTACCTGCGGTCCTAGATCTGATGCCCATCAAAGACATTGCATTTCCCAAGAGAGTCAGCTTGTCTAATGGAGCAAAGCCGTCAGCTCTCGAACAGTAGAGAGATAAATGAGATACGAAGAAATCTACGAAAGCAAGTTACGAAAAGCCTTAGGAATGATCGCGAAAATTGGTGAGTCAAGGTAGCCGAAGAAATGGAAGTAGCAGCTACTTCATGTAACTGTAAAAGACTGTTCAGTTGCTTGAGACGCGTCACACATTCCGTCGACCGACAATGATGGTTCTCCTCGACTTAAAAGGCGCTTTCGATCCAGTCAACCGAACAACGCCGCTCAGTGCTCTTCACCGAAAAGGTATGCCACAGAAGTTCATGAATCTACTGAGGCCATTGTACTCTCTTACTTCTGGCCACGTAAGGGTTTACAATGAACTATCCAGTCCATCCGAAACGACCAGTAGTGTTCGACAAGTGTTCCATTTCGCCATCCCCGTTCAACTTCGTCATCTACGAGATAATGGAGAATGCCTTGCGAGATCTCCGGGATGTGAGCGTCGAAGTAGCAAATAGTTGAAAGCCATGTGATCTAGATTACACCCACGACTTCGTCTGCCTGTTCGAATGCACGAAACACGCGCAACGTACGCTAGACAGACTCGAAAGAGCTGTAGTTCCATTCGGCATGCGCTTTGCACCTTCAAAGTGTAAAGTGATGTTACAAGATTGGACGTCAACGGTTCTGAGCTTGATGCCCGATGGAGAGGTACTAACAATTGTCGACCGCTTCAATTACCTCAGCAACAGCGTGACGACGGATGGGAGCACAGTAGTAGAGGTGAGCACGCGTATATCAAAGGCTCGAGCGGCGTAAGCTGGACTGAAGCACCTATGGCGTTGACATGATATTTCGCTGAAGTTGAAAGGTCGTAGGTCGTATGTACTGTGCCGCGGTGTGTTTGGTTTTGTTGTGTAGTTGCGAGACTTGGGGTCTGTGTGTGGGAGATATTCGTCGTCTTGAGGTTTTCGACCACCAATGTTTGTGTAGTATTGCTAAGATTGGATGAAATGATTGAGTGAGCAATGCTGAGGTCAGAAATTGGGTATTGGGTGCTAGTTCAGAGAATTTCCTATCACAGCGTATCCAGATTAGTAGACTTCATTGATTGGGGCACGGGTTATGTATGGCGAACACACGTCTACCATACCGTGCCCTGTTTTCCGTTTCCCCTCGGGAGTGGCAGAGGCCACATGGGGGTCAACAGATGACAGGGTAGCGGGGAATGGGAAAGTGTACAGCGAACTTAGTTTTTCGGTTTCAGTTTATGCGACTATTAACCTGGCACTTCTGTACTCTGGTTCCGGTTGCTATCTTGCAGCATCGTCCAGTCAAGAGCGAAAAGTATAGAAGCATAGTGATAAAGATCCAAAAAAGTCAGTATCAAGTGAAAATCAAGAGGACAAGGAAAGAGTCCGGATGCAACTACGCCACTGGACGCGACATTTAGCCATATCACTTAATTCCTCCAACCATTTAGTAGGCGGATCACGTGGACCCCAACCTGGAAGTCTAACACGTCGTACGTGGCCAAGTCCACGTAGGTGCCTCGCATCTTTATGGTTGGGGTTCAAAAGAATCCTCAACAAGTTGACTGGAGACACTGAAGGAACTGGCAGCGAACCGTGAGCAGTGGCGATCGTTTTGTCACACTCTGTTGAATCAGAATAATCGGTCAATGTGCGTTTGTAGAAAGAGACGGTGTAGTCTGTGTATTCGCTACTAGGGTGTTCTTTCCTTTTCCCACCCCTGTAGGTCCACTACTTGACCATCTTGTATATTCATTCTTTCTATTGCTACGTGCAACATGGTGAGGAAGAAAGTGGTCGGTTGGGCTCTCACAACTGATCAATGCAGTTCGATTATATTGATGTAGAGTGTTGGACTTAGTTGGGCATGGTAGTAATCTGTTAGCATTTTGTTCATTGTCCTTTTGATGGCTTCTAGTCTGTGGGTTAGGAACGTGTGATGAAACGATTCAGAAATCGATAAAGGAGGCTGTTATTGACTTTTGGAGCTCATTGGAGCGTTCCGTTAATGAACCCAGTGTGAAGATGAGTTCCAAATGTACTCTGCTACGGCGAAAATACCCTTTGTTCAATCGAAGGCAGTGGTCTGTCGCATCTGAAAAACGATGTAAAAACGTGAATAGTCTGAAAACCGTCAGGTTGACTAAGTCAAAGGCTTCCTGCAAATAAAAATCGTGATAACTCTCCTGCGGAATGTGCTTGTATTCTAAGATTTGTTGAACGTCGAAGACGTGATTGATGCAAAATTGATCGGGTTTAAGCATGATTTTGCCGCTCATCCATACGCCGTTTTTAAGTATCTAGCAATCGGCCTTTGTTTGTGGATAACGCGAAGTTATCGGGTTTTACACAGCGGTACACTTCTAAAACTGCAACTACACCTGCATAATCCGATTCCACTTTGCTTATTATTGCAGGTATTGGTAAAATTCGAATGAAATTGTAGTTTTGTAATTAATTTCTTCGATTTGAAACGTTACAAGGTGATATGTACTTTTGATATCAGTTTAAAAAAAATGGGTCAACCTATTTTGCCGACATTTAACAGACTCGCCATCAAAGTCGAATCAGGGCTTTTATGGACAATTGTTGTGACAGAATGTTTACAGTTTCCACGGTTTCACTACTTTGAAAGCCTGTAACAGATGAATAGGTACACTCATGTCAGTAACACTGACATTCCCATGGGAGGCATAACCTGGCGCATTACCTGGCAACAAAGCAGTCGTCCTAGAAAAACTTCCGATCTTATAGATTGGAGAAATGTATTGTTTCAGTCCGATGAATTCTCTTTTATTCATAACGTCGTAGATAATACTCCCACAGATTCGATGATCATGATTTATTCTAGTTCGTCAACCGTCGCAGTCAGTTTCACAAATTAAAAGTCAATGCAATGAGTTTCGTTTCGAATTTTTTCTATCGTGGGTATCGTTTTTGTGATCCCGCAAGCCTCACTTTAGAGTTTGGAGTATAAGCAAAAAGAAGAACCAAATAACGACGAAATGTTTATCTCTTCGCAATCGCACTAAATGACCACCCTTGTCGGGCTTTCGATGGACCATAAGAATAAGCAGTTCATTGTGCTTCATCCTTCTTCGTAATGACGTGTCAAACGGTTATCATCGTGGACTTCGACAGTAACGATTCGGGTTTGATTCCCGCTATCGCCGATCACTTCCTCATTTGGCAGCCTTTCATTGGCTGCGGCTACCTTTCTGAATTGTTGTACATTGTTGTATGGTGAGCAAAAAAGAAAGTAAGAGGAATTTTTAGTAAAAAGCTCTTTACTTCTCATTTTACACTGGAAGACTCTGGAGAGAGGGATTTTCCGTCGAAACACTCTTTTTGGTATCGATGTGCTGTCTCCAAATGACTGCGAGGTGATTGGTTGGCTTGTCTCATCGTGCCCAATACCTTTCAGACACATTTCATGATGCCCGCCCGTTGATTATTGACGCAAGACAGTCGGCTATCAGAAAGGAGTCGTACACCCCTTCCGACCCCTCAGAAGTGTGGGATTTGCCCAGTAGAACGATAGACCGCACTGCGGTAGGCAGGGAGACAGCGTAGTAACAAACGGTCCCATTTATTACGATTTTGATCGACGAAGGCCCTCATCAGAGACTTTAAAGTACAGTTCGTTCTTTCCACTAGTCAGTTTCCTTATAGATGATAGGTTGTGGTTGTTTTGTCTACCCCGAGCGATCGACAAAGTCCCAGCAGCACGACACTCTCGAAGTTTGACCCTCTATTTTAGTGTATTTGTTCCGGAGCACCCCACTGACTGTAACATGCAAGCAGCAGTAACCTTCTGCCGGGGAAGTGGAGTTAAGCTTGCTCGATCTGCAAAACACAATGGAAAGAAAACTTCATGAGCCGAAGCTAGCAAATGTATCAACAGGCCCCTACATTTGCATTATTCGAACAATAATATGGCGGTTTACAGCCTGGTCATTACATGACATATCCAATGACCCACGATGGCATTAGCGACGGTAACCGCATCAGTTTGTTGTAGAGCGATTGATTCACACCACTTCGTAAAGTAGTTAATCAACACCAGAATGTATCTGTGGTCCTGCGGGATTTCTGGTAGGGGCCTGCGATATCCGCTCCAATCATGTCGTTTAGGTAGTCCGCAGTCACAACTTACAGTGGTATCCGATTGGCTTGAGGTGAATTCTTGAGCTTTCGCAGAATTCACGCAGATCACGGAAGTTAACGATTTCTCCGTGTAAGTGTCGAGAGGCACTTTCCAGCTTATCTGTATCAGCATGCCCCAGACCAGTGTGTGGGCTATGGAGTACTTCCCGCACTAGCGCTTGAGGAATGACTGTCCGGGTGGAGTCAGTCGGTCCGTAATAGACAGATATCACTTCCTTTGTCATCATCAGTTGGTCCAAAATCGTCCACAGACAACGTGTTTCATAGCTCTTACCCTCCATCTCCTTGCTCGGTGGCCGTTCTGCTTCTGCGCACAGGCACTCATGGATGAGATTCGTCTCTTCCTCGGTCGCTCGTGCCTGTTACCACCTTCCATACTCAGCATGTTGTACGCTCGCGATTGCTACGTGATGCGTGGTACATGTTGGACAGTCTCCTTGGTGACGTGCTAGTCCACGTGATAGTGTATCGGCACTTGAATACCACTTTCCAGGCCGGTGAGGGCATTCGAAATAGTATTCCTGTAGAATTTTCAACGTATCGTTTGGCCCTACGCATCCTTGAAATTTTGTAACCTTCGGAGGGATTCGGGGTCCGCGCAGACGGTGAGTTTAAGTCCCGCTAGGTAGCGTCTACACTGTTTCAGGAAAATACTAGTGCTAAGATTTCCTTCCTCTTTTTGCAGTAATTACGTTCTGCTTTACTAAGGCATCGACTTCCGTAGGCTAATGGTATTCCCTCCCATTATTTTCAATTTGTGACAATGCCGTCCCAGAACACTTTTCACGTCCTCTGTGTTTTATAGTGTAGTCTGTGACGCTACCTGTTCGGTCTTCTTAGGGTCAGTATGGATTCCAGCAGAAGAGATGATGTGTTCCAAATGGCTCACCTCGGGTTGGATGAAACGACATTTTGTAGGTTCCAACTCAAGGCGGATTTATTTATTTCTCCCCAAGACTGCCGCCAAGTTTCTCAGGTGTTCCTGTTTTAAATTCCCATGCACATTGGTGTCGTCTAGGTATGCTAGACACTTTTGTGGGGATCAGTCGTTAGAGTGTGACAGGGGCGTTGACTAATTCGAATGGCAATGTTGGTAATTCATATAGTGCCGCAGGTGGGGTCTATCTCCACCTGGCAGTGTCCTGATATGACATCCAGTGCACTGAAGCAGTGGCAGTACCCAGCGTATCGAAAAAGTTGTCTATTCGAGGGAGCGGAAATACATGTCCTTTGTTGACAGCATTCAGTTTTCTGTAATTCACACACAGTCTAGGACCTCTACCTTTCTCACCAACACTACTGAGGTAGACCACGGGGAGTTGGACGGCTGTGCCACATTATCTAGCGCAAGTTTGGTCATCTGGTTTAGCTCTGTGTTCCAGAACGCTGGAACGTGTCTTGGTCGTATTCTGGTTGGCTTGCTATCCCGCTTATCAATTTGGTGCTGTAGGAGTCTTGTTCGCCCTAGCTGCGTGTCACCAGCAATAAGCTTGTCGCTCCAGTATATTTAGTAGTCTAGACGTACATTCTGCTTCCACTCGTGGCGCGTTGGATTTTAACAGATCCATTACACTTTTGTTCGACCTGTGTCGTCTGACGGGTTATATGCAAGACCACTTCGGCTCTTTTGTTATTATGACGTCCAAGTGGTTTTTTATCCCTTGGCGTTTGTGTGCATGGCTTGGTCGGGTTGATTTGACACCGTAATCGTCGTAAAAGGTCAAGTTTGACGATGGACTCCATATGGGTAAATCAGGTAAACTCACGAAATCGGGTTGGAATTGCCAGGACCTCAATTAAATATCTACCTGAATTTTTCCCTCGGTCCGTATAGAGGTTCCGCTGACAGCGAATTAATTCGCCTTACCTCTGGGCTGTGGTTTCCCGTCAAGCATTGTACACCGGTGGAGTGCAGCAAGCTGCAAGACGAGCTCGTGTCAATTAGTCCGGAAATAACCGAATCCTGGAGCAGCAGCAGGGTAGTCAGGGATGACCTTTCACAGTGTGAGAGAGAAAGAGTTGGTACTATATATTTTAGTCTTGACTCACCTCTATAGAATGTCCGTGGATTTCACCATGAGTATCTGTCTCGTTGCCAGTACGACCCGCGAAACCTACTGTCGGAATAGGACGGAAAGATTCTATGAGCGGTGGAAGGTCGTGGTGGCTCAGCTGACTGAACAGCTGGTCGGTGAACGGAGGGTCGCCCAATGGTCATTGGACGGTGTCGTCACTGAGTTGCAAAACACGGCTGGTATTGTCTGGATATAGCTGCATCCCTTCGTTCAATTATTTCTGGTCATTCTATGGTCGTCTCCAGACGTTTCGGTAATTGCGCATAAAATCCCTTTTTACCACTTGATGAGGACACATCGTCGAAAAACTGTTCCACGACACGTTGGTCATGTTCTTCCTCGGGATTCGTCGGCGAAACCCCGTTCCAGTAGGTAGCGAAGGTTACGGGCCTATGCACAGACATCCTCATGTGTGTTGGATTCAAGCATAAAGCCCCTCTCGTTATTCAGTTGTCAGTTTCGGTGTATCCGAGAACTGTCTCAGACGTCGAGATGTCTCCGAAGAGACCCCATTCTCCAGTATTCTTGAATCAGCCACCCTGTCGAATGCCTCTCCCGCGAGTAGGCCGTAGATCAAATTTCAATGACGTGAATTTAGGAAGCCCTGGAAATAGAAATTCTTATTCGAATAGCAAACCCAAATGATTGGTTTGCAGAATGTATCCAGGATCATTTCGCTGCATCTTCACAAAATGAATACTGCAGTCACGGCAATTGTTCATATAGTCAAGAAAAATGAACATTAAGAGACAAAATTGGGACCAACTAGCATGTTTATTACCAGGGCAGAGCTAAAGGGATGAACCATTTGCGCTGCTTACATAGATCGGGGTTTTGAGTGCGAATGGTCAATGCTACTGCGTAATTGAGCAATAGTTGGTTATTGCTAAAGTGTATGACCTGAAATGCGTCGTGTGGAATGACGCGAAGCCTATTCTTCCAAAGGTGTTGCGTGATCGATGATCTTTTGGTGATGTCACTGTTACGAATTTCGTATTTATGGATCTGCTGAATCTCAAAGAGCTTGCATGGACGAGGAGTTCAGTTTTAGAATCACAAGGTGATTCTTCGAAAGTTATTTCGTCGGCTGTCGCAATTATTCAAACGAGTCAGAAATGCAGTCTGCCACTACACCATTAAAGATAGCATTGAAAAATGCCAATTGCTAAATGACAGAAATATTAAGAAAGGGCGACCATCTACCAAGGATGTGAGTTCTCTATTCACCAATGTTCCACTGCATGAAATTATCGACATAACATGCAGGATCAGTAGATCCATACAACCTCCGAGTCGGATTGGCATGCTGTAAATTAACGAGATTGTTACTGCTATGTACAGCAAAAGTGAAGTATACATTCCTCGGTCAAAGTTACCGGCAAATAGACAGCGTCACAATCGGAAGTCCACTTGGGCCTATTCCAACAGATATTTTGCTGCCGATCTCCAACAAAAGTCGGCAGACGAGATTAAAATACTGAACCTCTATCGTCGTTAAGTCGATGACATATTTATGATCGATAACACCACTGGGGACAAACAGCGAGCCTTTAGCAAGCTCAGTGTATTTCACCCAAATACAACATTGACATGTCATATAGAAAACAAATTGATTTTTGGACAGAACTTCCTCGGCGAGGGTCTCTTCGGAGACATCTCGACGTCTGAGACAGTTCTCGGATACACCGAAACTGACAACTGAATAACGAGAGGGGCTTTATGCTTGAATCCAACACACATGAGGATGTCTGTGCATAGGCCCGTAACCTTCGCTACCTACTGGAACGGGGTTTCGCCGACGAATCCCGAGGAAGAACATGACCAACGTGTCGTGGAACAGTTTTTCGACGATGTGTCCTCATCAAGTGGTAAAAAGGGATTTTATGCGCAATTACCGAAACGTCTGGAGACGACCATAGAATGACCAGAAATAATTGAGCGAAGGGATGCAGCTATATCCAGACAATACCAGCCGTGTTTTGCAACTCAGTGACGACACCGTCCAATGACCATTGGGCGACCCTCCGTTCACCGACCAGCTGTTCAGTCAGCTGAGCCACCACGACCTTCCACCTCTCATAGAATCTTTCTTTGTGTCGGGCGACAAGTGGACAAAATCTCTCATTTGTTCTCCCAATACCCATAATTTTCGCCTTCCGTCAGTTTTCTGTCAGCGGGAACCGGGGTTGAAACGCTTTTACTTGGACTGTTGTTCTCGTTGGGGCAAGAATTTACGGTAAAATGGGAATCACGGTGGTGGACTATTTCTCCTGATTCCTAGCTGGCATCTCATTCTCTTCACAAGGGTTTGCATTTGTTCTGGGCATAATACTAAGATCGTTTTTGGCTGATTGACAGAGTTCGCTGGTTTGTCCCCGTATTGTGGTATATTGGAGAGGAAGAATACTTTATGTCTTCAACGGGGCTTGTATTAAAAAATACACAACAACACTCAAGAAACAATGTAATGATAATACAGAAGGGTAACTTTGAGTGAGGTGTGGAGTGTTCTGATTCTCGCACTCGGTATCTTTCAATTCCGGGTTTGTTATGACACAAGTTGTGTGGTCTGAAATAACACAAATGGAGGCGATCATCAGCTCCCAGTCCATAATCAATAACTTCACGGCGGTCACATTTGGTATCACTTTACAAGTGGACTACCCTCACTTGACCTCGATTTAACGGTCAGATGTTCCAAAATAAACCATCAGCTTTTTTCTCGTAAACCTACGACGATCTGCGAAGTCGCTGGCAAATCACCGGATGACAGTGTTTTCTAAATGTATTTTATTACTATTGCTTCTTTCTACTGAGCAGAAATATATTCGATACTTGCGAAAACCATATGCTATGAATTTTACTTACGCGGCTTCAAAAATTATCCATATTCGACCGTTCATAAGATTTCGTGTGTAAAGTTTCGGTCAGATGAATCGTGTTAACCAATTTCGACTTCGCACGTAATGTTACGGTACTAACGTGAACTGCATTGAGTTACAGAAAATTCTATATTTCTAACCTTTGGTTATATGAAGAAATGCAAATGTAAACCTCATCACGAAGAAAGTATTTTTCGTTCAAATTTCCGTTGTACCTGTTGTTATTCGGCTAAGTGACAGTAGTCCTCATTGGTGGTAGATAGCACTCCGTTGTCACCTAGCTCGCTGTCGCATCTGACTTATTGGAACCTTATGTAACTTCTTCATTCCGCACCTCGGCGTCGTTTTGACCATGAGATTTGCAACTTCCGCTCTGCTGATGCGCGAACATCGGGTGAAAATGCTTTCGACTTGTAGCATGATTGCTTTTCGTGTGAATTTTGTGCCAATTTGGATCAGCCGTAGTCCATGTGAAGTGGTTGAAATGGAATCACACAGTCGTGCCTGTGATACTGTTGTAATTTTTGCGTTGATAATATCACCTCAGCCGGCAATGAAGCATTTGTAGCCAAATTATCCAACTGGTTGAACAGACGCATACCAATAGCGATGCTCTTACCGGAGGTTAATTATTTCGCAGACGTTCACTGAGTCATCACATCATATATGTTTGTGGGTCCTCTCGTATCTATGTCGATGGCTTTAACGTCGAAGCATAATGAAAATGGGTATCCTATCACCCATAAAAATTCATAAAAGAACATGGTTTCCAGAGGTACATCATAGGAGACGTTTTTTACACATGACCAATGCACTACTGTATCGTAACTGGAAGTTTACGTAGACTACCACACATTTCATTTCATTGTTCACTTAGTTTCCGGGATATGTGCAATCGGTTGAAGTGCAGACATTTTCCGGGATTAGATGCTGCCCATCAACGTGTGGAATTTCTCCCGGTTGAGTGGCGCTCCTCACTTCAGTTGGATGGTGACACCGTTGAATCCATCACTCCGATCTGCGTTCGTGGATTGCGTAATACACTCAACAGTTCAGTAATGGATATCATGTACTACAACAGTCCCCTTTATCGAGCTGAAATTAGTGCCAGCCTTCTATCTGAATTGAATCGTCTTTACCATATGTTTTGCACGCGCAATCCGCGCTTTGAATCGCGCGGTGGCAAAGTATCTGTGCTGGCTCATTCGCTCGGCTGTGTGCTTGTCTACGATCTGATCACCGGTTGGAGTCGCCCTCTGCTATGCAAATATAACCAAACTCTCTCGCATAATCCGAGCTTCACGGGCGTACCGGGAGTTTCGTGTATCTCAAAGTCTCAACCAGATGGTGCGGAACCCAATGTGCTGAAAGATGAAGTTGGAACAGCTGCTGACATATCCGTACGTTACTTAGCTAACTGAGCTCTCTATGTTTAGAAAATTTGGTTCTTATAGTATCCGTGAGAACTTTCCAAAGCGCTTGATAGTCATCAGAGATTGGAATATTGTAACAATAACGAATGCATGGGCGCTGTTTTTCACAATCAGCTTGAAACTATAATTTAAGACCGTGATCATTTATCTCCGATTTTCATAGTTTCAATTTTTACAATATTTTTGTGGCTTACCAATTCACCTTCGGTAATTGAAATAACTCAGTCGAATGATCCTCGTAATGTATCTCTAACTCATGTTTGTAGTGGCACTGAGCTAATTTGCACGTTGTATCCCTCCAGTGGTTAGCCCTAAATATTTGCATGAGTCTTTCGAAACGAGGCAGTTTATATACCTGAGAAAAAATGCGGAGGATGAAACAAATGTCTACAAAAAAGTTCTTCGAGTGCACTGCACTTGTTTGCTACATTTTATTTCAATGTTTTTCTATGTTCTGTAACGAAGGGATAATACTGATCATGACGTACATCATTCGCACCACTAATTGCGATCGTGAACGGTATCCCTTAGTGCCTCTACTTATGGCAATCTTCATATCCAAGACTAACCGATAAGTCAATATGCTCCAGCTGATACTAATGCCGGTGCCAGCTTCTTCATACGCATACTTCAGGCTGACTGTCCGTCGCGTCACCGAAACGACGAGTAGATTGCTTTTTCGATGCGGTGAACAACCAACTCACAATAGCCCCCGGGAGTTTATACACATTACTGACTACCCGCCGGGACCGAGTCTAGTAACACTTCAGCTGAGTGCTACGACACTGCCATCGGGGTCGGATACCACAACAAAGGGGTCCTCGAAAACGCATTGATAGAATGTCGAAGACGAATTTGAGGCAGGCATCAGTCAAATTATAGAATTGGAGTACTGAATGCGAGTTTTTTAGGATAAAAGGATAGATCACCAGAAGGAGTCTAAAATATTACGGATCCTCTGTTATCTCATGCACATCAACACGAACAATTTGAATAAAACTAGATTGAACGGTTATGGCAGAACAAAAAAGCATGAGCGCACTCATATCGGTTTTGGGTTAATTTGATATTAGTCGTTGTATGGGATACAAAAACCTGGCCAGTTTATTTATCTGAGATAGTGGTCAAGACTCCGGTGGAATAGCTACAAACAGGAATGCGAAATAGACTGGATGCTTTTTCACAACAATGTGATTTATGTATCATGAGTGTGGGTAGAATCTCCTGTTCGGAGAGTCCACTAAAAAACCACAACGGTGATTTGCTGATAGTTCTATGTGGGTCAGACGCGGCTGACCTCAAGAACGATGACACTGGTCGCGAGTTTCCACTCCTGATACACATCAGATTTGTATACTATGACTCAGCATGCAGTTTGAACGCTCAACTCACCATTGAAAACCATGGAAGCACTGTACAGTTATCTCCTTTTTGTTAGGAATCCATCGGCAGTGCACATCCACCAAACCCTCACGGGTACTCGAACCTCGGGGCGAACGATCGTGAATCGACCGCTCTAACCACATGGCCACCCGGGTTGGCTCTCAACGGTTTGTTGAACATCTAAACTACTACGTAGGCCCCTAGAATGAAGCCGTCCATCACTGGAGCCGATCACTATGGGGGAATCTGATTGTTACCGTTCAAGGCCAGTGACGGTAGGGTGCTATATTATGTAGTGTACAATTTCAATACACGTTTGAGAGGCAGCCCTGATGGCCTTGTGGTTAAGGTGTTCGATTCACAACCGTTCACTCCGGGTTGGAGTCCCCGTGGGGGACTCGGTGGATGTGCACTGCTGGTGATTCCTAACAGGATGAAAGAGCTGTATAGTGCTTCCGTGGTTTTCAGTGGTGAATTGAGCGTTCAAACTGTATGGTGAATCAACCTGTACAAATCTTATGTCCTACCGTTCATGTACACAAATTAGACTGTTGTAAAGAAACACCTACGGCGTGTACAAGTATCATAAAAAGCGGGTGGGCAGAGGGGTACCGGATACGCATACCTGATGAGCGGCAACAACCGCGAAACCGGTCGTGTGCTTTGGGGAAATTTTGTCCACTCACTTGTAGATACTATTTAAATCAAAGATTTGATACTAGTGCGGAAATGGATGGTGTTTGGTGTAGGTTTTTTAATGCATAGGGAGTCATTCAGATTGACCAGTGTTGATTTCATGTTAGGGTTCAATTTGATTGGGCGCTGTGGGTTATTGTAATGCTCGAGATAATCTTTCGCGTCGATTTATATCACTTATGACGTCTACCATGGCCAATATAACGGTGTGTTTGATAAATTTCAGAATAAAACCTCTCCCACTCGGGACAAGTCAAACGGGCTGTCTTCTGTGGCCTCAAGCCTCACTACCAGTTCATCGCAGCATCTGCAACAACTGGCCCTTGTCAATTCGCAGCTCGAGTCAGCTCGTATCCTGTGAGTGCCTTAATCCGATGACTTCTTGCACACGTGTGCTACTTCACCCGTGCCCAGTTTTTACCAATGGTCGAAAGTGGGAATGCGTTTATAGTTCAAATTGCAGATTCCCCCGCGCGCATCACCATTGTCGCTCTATTCAATACCTTGTCTGTGCCGCATGCAAATAATGACTCCAGATCTTTCTGGGTTTAATGCATCTATGTGATAATGGGATTCCTTTCTTTTACTAAGAACTTGAAATCCTTATTAGGTCACTTGATAACGAAATAAATTCACTGCGAATGGCTCTTTGGAGAACATGAGCCTGCTTCGTGATGACATGATAAAGAAGTTCCATGGGTGTTTGGCACAAGAAACGTCCTCAGCGCCACTCGTTTTTTTCAAGGGCGCACCTGTATCCTTTGCACGACCAAGTGCGAGCCTTAGGGTAGCAGCATTCTGATGAATGGTTGCAAGTGGCTCTCTAAGGACTTGTTCGCCACTCGATTGAATCGAATCCAAACCACGGGTGTATGCAGCCTTGACAGTTCGACAGATTCCCTTCACAGCTGTCGGATTATACAGTAAATCGCATCCAACCATTCAGGGGTAACTGTCCCCGCATGCCGAACACTGCCTCACTGAGGTATTTGGGCTTCGGTCACTCCCAACCTGGTTTAACCTGCCTGCCTAGCGGTTTCCCGGGGTGTGGCTGCTGATACATGTTTCGGCTTGGTGGAGCTACAGGTGAGAGCTAGGTACCAGATGGAGACCGAAGAGATAGACGATACCCCAAGAGGACGACTCAGAGGTGCTACTCCTATCAGACATCACATGCATCCTACAGAATACCACGTTGTGGTTTACTGCTTCGCGGGAAGCTTTATATCAAAAATTACTTAGTAGTCATGCATATGAACACTGGTAGTTAGGCAAAAGCTAGTTGACAAGATGAACAAATATTTGCCACATCTGCACCAATATTTCCGGAAAGCAGCTGTCCAAGCTGAGCCTACAAAAGTGGACTTCATCGATGTTCACGTGATTTTGCGAAAGCCACGGAGCGTTCTCAACTCGGAATGGCCAGATTTCATAACTGTATAGTAAACCTACTGCATCACAGCACGCCTGCCTCTTCGATGAGAGTCAGATGTTGTGCCGTTACCAAAAGTAACATTATTCATGATAAGACCCGCCAAACCACTCGAATTGGTTTCCTGCGACAAATCAAACAGTGCTGGCCCACATACTTAAAAGTTGATGAAAAGTTAATGTAGAACACTGTGCATTACAACTGTGCAGTTGAATGAACTTGTCCACCTTTTCGTATAGCATTAGAGACCACATGTTCATGTTGTATGAGAGTAATGTAAGCCGTACGGAAAGGCATTCGATAAATGCATAGTTCGGACAGTCCATTTTTGAGGAGTTTGTTGTGTTTGCAATGTCAGTTCACGAGACAGGACTTCGGCGGACCTGCCGCGGGTAATTGAACGCGAGTGGTCCTCTTTGTTGTCCTGGCACTGCTTGAGTTCGATTCAAATTGACCGAATTTCTAACAAGTCTTTCGTTTGATCGCCAGGTGATGGTATGTTTACGTGAAGCTTTTAATTTTTTGCTCATATCTTTTGTAAATGTATGCCAATAACAATAAACTGATAGCTGCTACTTCTTCACCATAAAATGCTTTTGTGTAACCTACCTTTGTACATATGAGGCGACAAAACGCCCGCTGTTTCAGTGGTTCGAGCCGTCTTTGTAGCTCGCAGTTTCATCATTTGTCGTTACTGAATTAGTAATATGTGCTTATGTGCTGTCCTAGTATTTCGTCAGAGCTAATCTCATTTAAAACACACCAAATCGAATGCTTATTCAGAGTGAGTCGTTTGGAACAAGAACTATGTGATCTGGTGCACTCTGGAGATACGAGTGGATCGGTGAACTTGGATTTCAGAGATAAGCAGCCTATCAGGAGAGGGCCGGTTGGTGAATGTGACACCATGGATGAAACGAGAACTGTAACCGCTGAGAGCTCTTACTTCACAAACAATTCTCTTCTATTCAGAAACAACGTAAGTCGTTCAATCCAACCCCAACAAATCAGGTGGAATATTGCATGCGTTGAATATCTGACTTTGATATTACCCGTTTATTTTGATTATATATTTTTATCAGATTATGCAATCTAGCTTTTAGTCATTCCGCACAATGCTTTTTATTGTTCTGATTGAGCTGTCTGTCGGATTTAAAGCCTGATGAGTGCTGTGAATGCCATTCAAGTGTATTGTAGTTTTCGTTAACTTCATGGTAATTAGTTCTCCAGTTATTGTTGAGTGAACTGAGATTTGGTATTGCACCATGGGAGTGGTTTGATAGTGGGTGCATCAGCGGGTATGGCCCAAATGTGTGTGGAAATCCAGTCGAACTATTGGATAGGTGCTACGCCACTTTTTCGGTCAAATGTTTCAGTCAGTTTTTTGTTATCTTTGAGGTTCTTTGTGACGATTGGAGTTTGAGAAAACGGTCCTTCCACTCGTCACATAATCCTGGTGATTTTGTTAGTTTACTCACTAGTGATTCCGTTGGTTTTCTAATGATTTGAGTTGTTGACTATTGAGTCTGAGGTTTCACCGTGTACTTGAATATTTCCGGCTTTCACTGCACATAGATGGGAACGTCTGGAAGTAAAAGGGATTTCGGCCTACGTCGATCAGTCTCGTGGAACGGTGTAATGACACTGGTGCTTAGATTTGACTTTCAAGTTAATAGTCAATCGACGTTCTGCACTGTCATCTTAGTGTGGTTCTTACAACCAATAATCTGGTATATCTCGTACCTTGATTTCGGTTTCAGTTACTAGCTCTCAGTCTTGTCCAATAGGGGAAGAAAAATAAATGAAAGCTTAAGAAGTAAGCCCACATCAAAGGAATTTGTAATTGAAGATCATGATGATGAAAGAACTCGAATGGTACTATGCCATTGACCGCGACGATCTAATGTCTTCAATCATCCGGCGAGTGGATCTCTTGGATCCCAACCAGGAAGAATAACACGTGCTACTGGTCAAGGTTCTCGCGAACCGGTCATCTCGGCTCATTCTCCCACCTAGGAGAACAGTGTATACCAAGGAGGTCTACTCACTCATGCGTAAGCATGTAATAGAAAGATGAACGCTTAGTGTTTATCTTTCCCATGATACAGTCTTGTACACGAAGAAATTGAGCAGTTCGGTACATTTGTTTTACGAATCTTCTGAAATCTGCATCCACAGTGTATGTTCCCATTTGAGTGCCTTCGTGTGCCTTTTGAGCATCGTGACTCCCAATCCAAATTTCGTAAAGAAGTCATTTTTCATGCACTCCAAATCTCAGTGTCCGATTGTCGGTGTAAAATCGTGATCGGCGTCGCACTGACCAACCACTTCGGCCACAATATTGTTTCATGTCCTTTTTGTGTTCACATGAATGACTGGTTTTCGAACTCTCAAAATTAAAGTGGATTTTCACCGTGGCTGACAGTTCACATCGATCGTGTTTTCCCACTCGTACTCCTAATCTCTAGGATACAGACCTGCACTTCAGACTGTACTGCAGCCCCTTGTTCAACAGTGTACCATAATTTCCCACCTTCCTCTGTTTGCATACTACACCACTGTTTACTTACTCGGTTGTTCATCTTGGTTTTTTGTGTTCACCGTCCCCTCTCTTATGTCAAGAGGTCTTGTTCCTTACCGGAAGCAGTTTCAGTCCTAGAATAAACACGAAGAAATGAAATCATTGGTGATAAATTCAAATCGTTTGCTAATGTGATCTGTACCGTTCAAGAAAATAGTTTTACTACTTCCCGGAAGTGTAATCATATCTTCGTTTTACACCATGCAATTGAATGATCTATACTCTTTTCGAACTAAATCAAACATAGAGATACTAATTTCTTTGTTCTGTTCATGCGCCTTCAAGTTGGTCAACTTGTTCTGCCTTGGCTCCCCGCTCCCGGTGTTTTTGGCCCTAAGAGGCATACGCCCCGGTTCGTATACAAATCAGGATACTATTCTTCCTCGTCGTTTGTGCCCACGGATATTTAATATTTACCATCCTGCCGACCCGGTCGTAAGTTAGCTGCCATTTTTTACCCTTCCCATTTGTATATCGTTAATTAAGCAGAAAATCATTTCTCGCTGCTGCATAAATCTGATCAGTCCATCCCACATCAGCGAACATACGAATAATGGTTGCGTCTGTTAGGATAATGACTTTGTTAGAGTTACCTACCGTCTTGATGCCAAGAAGTTCTCCATTGGTATCTTTTCCCTCTATTTCGGTGAACATAACAGTACACCCTATGATTACCTTCAAATGCCCACCCGTCTCAAGCAGCTTCTGTTGAGGAAGTTTTGCAAACTGCTTCTCTTGGTAAAGGTGTTTTTACCAAAGGTTGAGGTCGAAGGCGAACGCCGGGCGCTTTCCACGGGGTTGACTGATATTCAGTCTAGGGGAGATGGCTGAACCTTAATTTCCAAGAAACCACGAACGCCGTACCTAGCATGGAGCACTATGCTCACCGGTATCTGTGGCAGTGTGTATTGGTCACCCAGGATGTCTGGCCTCATCCTGAGTGCGCATGAACTGAGCGATCAGTCACCCGCTTTGGGGGTTAAGCTTTGGATAGCTAAAGGCCCCGGTTGTGGTTCCCTAAGAAAACCACCTGCTTTGACCTGGTAACACTGGAAGTATTGCGCCCGTAAACAGATCATAGAGTCTGACTCCGTCTACTCCTTTCTCCCCGGTTGTACCATGTTTTGTTTTGAACATAGCCCGCAAAGTTTACTTGGTGTTTCACGCATTTCTACTGAGAAGTGCCAAGTGTGTTTCTCTGTTTTTTTATCGTAGGCATATCGTTTGGAGCCATTGATACTCAAACACTATAGTTCCATTCAACCGGCTTTGATTCACCGGGCTGATGCGATAAACAAACCAGACTATGATCACATCGACTTGGTTGCTTCTTCCGGGAAAGAGGTGAAGCGACATCGATTATCAGACTGCGTGAGTTCTAGAATGCCAGTCAGTTCTAGAATTTCATTTTATCCTTTTCATCACCTATGATCCTGATATATGTATCCAAGTCAGCTAATTAGACTGAATATGTTTACCCCTTATTGTTGGAAAGTTGTACATTAACGTGATGTGATGGTTTATATGCATCGATCCAATAAACTATACGAGATGGCTCATCTTGAGCAGACATAGAAGGTAGACGTACAGAGACCTAACAAAGTACTATATGCGTGTGAGTAGTAGGTAATTAGATCTTTGCATACTGATTCATCATGAAACGTGAATGTTCAAACCATTGGAAACCATGAAAGCACTGTACATCTGTTTCATTCTGACAAAACAAGATACATATAAAGTTTCTCGTCATGCGATCTGGTTGGAGTCGCGCTATGCAGAATTTACTGGAGTGTACGATATAAAATGGAACAGTGATCAGACTTACGAACCGTTCTTGATTTTCTCCTTTGTCCCGTCTTCCGCAACATAGTGCTGCTCCCATCGGCGGCTCATTTACGGGATCCCGCTGTGTATAGATTTATATACGAGGATTAGCAGTTTGTCGAGCCTTTTCAGCCACTGAAAGGATGATCCTTCAACATGGCTATTTTCGTACAAGTTGTTCAAAATACTTTTTTTGGTGCGTAGGACGAACTCGCTATCACTTTCCGACGCTCACCCAAAACGTGAATCCAAGGTCGGAGTCGTAGGACACAGCTGAACCGTTTGGTTTGTTTAGTTTACTTCCATTTTGTCGTATTATAGTGGCACAATATTTCGGAAAATGGGTCGCGGCCAATTAGCAGTCGTTTCAACATTTGTTATGAACTGGGCGGCAAGCTTCCCCAAAAGCGTTGTCTTGCTTGGCAAACCTCTCTTTAGAAAGCTCTCTGATTTGTCTTGAGGCGCCAAGCCGTTTATCTCTGTGACTTGGATTTACAAACCCCATCAAGGTGGGTATTGGATGTCTGCTAATTTCTTGCACTTCCCCTTATAACTCGGAAATAAGAAAAAATGCACTTGCGAAATTTTCGTTATCATGTTTGAACTTCGTCACGCATACCTTAGAACAACAATAATGTATTCTGTGGAGTCCAAAAGCGTGGTGAACACAGTCGATCTAGAACCCTGTTTGGGATCGCCTTCCGAAAAGACATACCGTAGAGATGAACCGATAATAGTCTGTATAAATATGCGCCCAATCAGACCCTAGTTGCTTTAATGTTTACTTCCCGCGTGAGTGGATGAAAATCTCATCCTACTCAGGTGGCGAACAAAATGGCGTCCACTGAAGTGCTCTTCATTAATTCTCGTTATGCGACCTTTAGATGCTTGATCACTCGTTGGTAAAGTGTGCTGTCTATATTATGTGTGACTAATATTAAAAAAAAGCCAGGGCACGAGGGCGTAAATAAGATACTGTGCAAAAGCACGGATTTCATATTCCCTGTGAAGTTAATATTAAATAATAATAAAAATAAAATAATATTAAGGAAATAGTCATATTCGTCTCATATAACGCCTGTTTTTCACTATAAAGTCCTAAGTTCGGAAGGGCAGAAAACTGTTTTCGTCAACTTCCACGCCTAATGCGTCTTATTGCTGAGATAATGTGCACTTACCAAGTCTGTGGATTGCTTTTCGTCGAATGCCTGGCCTATCTAAGGTGCAATCATATGGATTGTGCATTGGTCTTCAAAAACGTGCCGTGTTTCATGAATCCTTAGTGTAGTTCTTCTGGACTGTCCGAAAAGTCCTACACAGAGCACATTTAGAAAACAGAGATAGGCAAATAAGCCTGTTCGACTGTTCGATAATCATAATGATACATTCTACACAGGGCGCGAAGAGCCTCAGTCACGTTTAGTTTATGATCGGTTTTTGCTAGGCGTGAATCCACTACACACGCGCTTGACTTAGTCGCTCGTGGATTCAACCACGCAAGGTTGTGCTTGCAACTGCGTTCAGACAAATCCTTGATAATGCACCCTATTTACACTGTCTCGCATGAACAGGTGAGGTAATACATCCATATTGAGGCCGAAGAATCAGGGAAATTGTTTTTCGGCAACAAAACTACAGGCCTAAATGCTAACAAGAGTTGCAACTTAGCTGCGTAGAACGTCTTGTTTGCGATGCCTGACAATCTCTGATGCACAGCCTCTGTCAACAGGCCACCTGCAATCAGCAGAGAGATGTTCAGTTGGGCTCCTTTATACGGCCACATTGTTTGATAAACTGTTCTTTTGTGTGTCCGCGAAAATGACCATTGAAATTCTATGGTCCAATCTATAGTTAGCTGGTAGATTGCAGTGAAACATGTGATGCCAACATTGTGATCTTTGTTCGCCATGAGATCTAGCTCTGGGTAATGTTCATCGACGTTGACATATTATTTTTATATTGCATATTATCGACCAAGACAAGCGCACTCACCGGGCATATACGTAAACAACAAAACTCTGGAGCACAGAGCCTTGATGCTATCCCATTTTGAGGGGGGGGGGGGGGATGGTTGATGAAGAGGTATTTCGTTTTCTTGTCTTCTATACGTGAATAGACGAAGCCGAGTTCATGCCCATGATATTTCCCCACCACAGGTAATGGGCATTTACTTTTTGTAGGCTGTGTATTGTTGAGAGGTTGTGATAGGGAAAAGTTGGTTTTTCCTTTGCTCTTCCTACTCTAATTTTATCAGTAACTAAACTCCTTTTGTAATCGAAGTTGACGGAAATGGTGGCTGCCACGTTACCTTACTAGGTCTGCGATTATACGCTGAGTGCAAAGCGACCTAGTTTCACCAATAGGCGACGGTAGTCAACACGGTCATCATGATGGAGTACAGACTCTTCTGTCCTCCACGTTCGAATTCTCGCACTAACTCTGGTTATTTCACCAGATGGCAGCCTTTAATTGACCGCAACTCCCTTCCTGATATGGTGTACTACTAATAAATGATTAAAGGAAGTAAACAAATGAAAGATAAAAAATAATGACGCGTTAGTTTATCGACGAAGGCTGTTGAAGTGTTGCGTCTCGTTGACCCCAATTGGACTAGGCTTTCACATTTGTTTGGTTGTTTTTTCGCAAGAAGTTCCACACGGAGATGCATCAGCAACTGATTTTCATCTAATCAGCATCAGGCTTGACTAACAAAGCATCTATCAGTTAAGCACCAACATCGACTGTCTTTTCAGGTGTACCTGGGTACTAAAAAATTAATGACCTGTTCTCTAAACATATTGCTTTGTCTCAGACAATCTTAACTGTGCAAAATTAGTTGTGAGTCCAGATCGTGGTCCGCGAGATCGGTCTATCAAGGTTATCATACACTACGTGAAACGTGACAGTCAGTAGAGCACTTGAATTCACAACCTTTGCCATTTCTAGTTCTGAAAGTGTATCTACTTTCGCTCTTTGTGTTTCAGTTTTTCCTTTCGAACTGGATTGTGCTAAGACATTGAAGAATGTCCCTTGCATGCGCTGGGTTAGTCGTCTTCAAAACCGTGGTTAGAACTCTCGCGCTAGACTGTCCCGATAGATAAGGTGAAATGGTATATTTTCAGATTGATGTGAAGGTCACTGCCAACTGATGTTAATCGATCAGTCAAAGTTCCAGCTGATGCATTCAAGCTCTGTACAAACTACCTTTCATCGTTTGCTTAAACTCGCATGCAAGTACTCACGTCTAAATGAATTCAAAGTTTAGCTTTTTCTAATAATCAATAGCCTTGCATTATATTTTTGATCACAGTTTCTTTCAGAGAATTCACATCGAAATATTGCCTAAATATTATGGTATGTATTACGAACGCCATACTAAACAGTAAAAATTCACTCAAGAACACCACAACTGTTTCGTCCGTGGTAGGAATCGTTACTAATTCGTATCGATCCAATCTCAACACAGCTCGTATTGATGACAGTTGATATTCACGTTCTTAGTTTGTTAAAGTTTGTCGCATTCGTCGACGTTTGTGTCTTTAGTTTTTCCGCTGTGCTGTTTTGGTGGGTAGTTTCAGTTCAAGTCACTACCAAAGAGTGTTTATTTGTTTTTGCATTGGATCAACCGAGGTGCTTGTCGGTAGAATACCGTTCCTGGGTTTCATTCTCATTAGACTTTCCCCCCGAAATCTTCGTACCCACTTGCAGTATCGCACTGAAATGGACGACGCATCACCCCAAATACCAGTATCTTCACGCAAGAATGATCAAGGCGAACCCCCAACGAAGCAAATGAATCGTCAGCGTTCACCAAGCATCCATCGGGCTTCTTTTGCAAGTAGGTAAATTTTGATCATCGTATGTGATAGCTTTCTTTCCTCATTTTTCTATCCTCCTGTTATTTTTTTCACTCAGTTTGTTTAGCTTATCTGCTTGCCTCGCCGAACGCTCTGCTAGTGTTCATCATCATTACCCAGCTGTGTCAAACTCCCTGAAAATAGTCTATCATGCTGTTCAAAGCTTTTCAATGAAAGTATGTGAACAAATGATGTAAAGATTTTTGGAAATCGAACATGGAAATTCAACTTGCCATATCAGGAAATTCCTTTGAACTGGTTCAGTCCAAATCCCATGCTATCCATCACAATTTTTATCTTGCATTTACCAAACAGTTCGTTTGTTTCTCATGCGCTTAGATCACTAGTTTCCACGCAGACCACTACCCCTCGCCTCCACACCCGCGAAATAATTTTTTGTCCACCTTCATTGCGTCACACAACCATACTCTTGTTTCTGCGACGAGTGTTGATTGACCTTAACTGGTATGTCTGGGGTCCATTAGTCGGCCCTATCTGTTCGTATCGAACTCTGATTCCTAACAGATTTTATCCCCTATGTCCCATTTCTCCCTCGTGATGTCTCCATTTACACTGACCCACCGGTATCCACGACCCGTTCTGCTATGGTACCATGATTACCTGGATTACTTGACGTGATGATCTCTCTATGGCTTGTCCCTGTCAGTAACTGGACTTTGGCCATTCCGTTATGATCATGCCATTCACTCATAGCCATTTCATTTGTCCCTCATCGCGCTTGTGTATGTTCTCCCAGGCAGCTACTTCTTTTCCGACCGTTGATTAGTCAGAATGCTTCCCATAAATAACAACTTTCTTTGTAAATCACTTGACTCGCTCCTGCATCGCCGTTTCGAGCGTTTCCTGTCCATTGTTGCTTGAGAATTTTAAAGCCTTTCTTGACTGTTTTCATTCTGTGGCCGGTTTGCCCACAATTTAGGGTACGTTATTTTTATTGTTTGATAATTTTCCCTGCAGTGCACGTAGCAAAGCAAACTTGTGCTTTGTGCCTTGGGACTCGAGGTTCATTTATCTGCGAGCCACCCAGGTACGGGATCTGGTTTAAATTTTCGTCTGTTTCAGTCATGTGGCTACGGTTGTCCTAACGTACTTAGTTCAAACTATGGCTTGCTTTTTGATTATTAGTAGATCTCCATTTTTGCAACCCATGTACTGTTATCTGACGTCGACCATTCCCACTACCTCGTCCATAGCTTATTAAACTCACAATGAGGGAATGCTTGCTCTCATTCTGCGGAAAACTGCTAATTGGGTTGAAACGGGCAAGTTACTGTCACACAAAAGTCTTTGACTCAGATATCACTCAGATATTACTAGTCCACAAGTTCAAGATAGAAAAAGATGATGGATGGGTGCTGTATCGCGAGGCATACTGTTGAGACCTAGCCCGGCTCGCTGGTGACATCACTTTGTACCAAATTCCTAAAACTCTTCATGCACAGTTCCTTTACACACACTGCCCACGGAGAGGCGCCAATCGGGACGTCCATGAAACCGGTTCATTCTCTTGCAGGAACTAGCTGCATAAGAGGGAAAATCAAGAATAAGCTCGGCTAGCCCATATAGAAGCGTTTATGACTGAAGGTTATGCGCCACTATTTCGAGTCATGTTTGGGTTGAAGCAGCTCCTTCAGAAGTTTTTAACGATATATTGAGGATTAACACTTCGTAGTGCATCATCTAGAAGGAGAACAATTAGCCAAGTACGGAATATCACTTCGGTTGCTGAAAGCACACCCAATTGATTTTTCTCATAAGTATCCAGGTCGCTGTTTGTAAGTTATAACAATTTGTTGTGAATTGTTTCGGAATTTGACAGAACACTACTAATGTGTCACTCAAACTCGCACATAGAGAAGGCCTACGAATTCCTATTTTTTTGTCCCTTACATCCTATCAATATAGTAGTAACTTGCTATTCCCACCTCAAGTTTTATTGTATCACCCATCTATGCACTTTCTTCTACTACGTTGGGATTTGCGTGATGTACAGCTATTTACACCACCATTGTATACGAAGCATTCAGCGTTGTGTTGGTCATGTTACAGGTAACCATTGATAACTTTGTTTATTGTAAAACTGGTGATCTTTCAAATGGGAGTTGTATCCAAATGCGTTCGACTCTTCTATCATTTCACGTCTCCACTCGGGTTAAAACAACATATCATTTGTTACTCTGTCATACATCCCGGGTTTTGAACATACGCATGGAAAATACCTCCTGCCCGGTGACTTACGACACAAAGGTCAGTTAGCACGTATTACCACGTGTATTTTGAACCGGTCTGCCTCATGAACAGATTTTTTGACGTGTGAACGAAACGACACTGCAATTAAGATTAATCACTTGGAGCAACTAAATAAGTCCAACGTGTATCTGGGGTTCTTCGATTTTCATCCTTTGTTACGGTTGTTACCGTTCTCAAATTCCTTATCCCTTTGTATGCATCATCATAAATTGGAGTGAGAAAACCGCTGGGAGATAGAATCCAAATTGGAAGCACATTGAGCACAAATAAACACAGATCGAATATGTTTATTCTACTGTCCTGTAGTCTAAACGCAAGGTACGAAATTTCCTGAACTTTTTTCCCAACACATTTTTTCCTCAATATAGAAACATTTGACTGATACTAGTTAAACGGCTGTCATCGTGGACTTTGAACAATAACAACTCGGTTCGACTTCCGCCACCACCGGTCATTTCCCCTATCTGACAAACTTTCATTGGCCGCGGCCTCCTTCCTGAATTGTTACCTTTACTTCTTTTTACTTTTGTGCGGCTGTCTCCTAAGAAAGGATGAACCGGCTTCATGACTGTCGCGGATTGCGCCTGACTACGAACTGCGGTCAGAAGCGAGGTCGATTGTGTACTGTAGCAGCATAATCCATGAAGAATCAAACTGGCGTCCCCGGTGTCACTCGGCTTTTTGTTCGAGGTTGCACCTCCCTCCCGTGCACAACAAGGTGCCACCTGTTGGGCAACAGGAAGATCGTGTGTTCGGAACCGGTGACCGATTAAATGGTTCATACGCCTTTTGAACGGTTGTCCACTAATCCGGGACACCCAACATATCCACTGTGCATGGTTGCCGGTGGCCCTCCAGGAGCTCGTTCGCCATTCTGTAGAAATGATCACGATCCAGGGGTTCATGCGACCTGGTTGGTTGAACAGCTTTCCCTTTTGGCCGTTGTATCAACCAGTTGATCTCGTCCGCCCGTTCAGGAGCGGCTGTCTTCGTATCCCGAGCACCATCTTACGGAGGTTTTAGGCCTCGGATACCGTCTAACCTGGGTAGGCTCGCCTGTCGAGCGGTTTACTGGGGTGTGGCCACTGCATGTTTCAGCTTCGTGGAGCCACAGGTGACAGTTGGGTAACCGATGAAGACCAAGGAGATGAAAGATGCCTGAAAAGGCACGACAGACTACCAGCTCAGAGATGCTACTCCCTTCAGTCACCCCATACACCCCTTCCTGAATTGTTGTACACTGGTGTATATTAAACATAAAATAAAGTAAAAAATTTTTAAAATTCATTTATCGGTAGTGGAAAATTATTGTCTGGGTTGCGAATTTGACATTTCCGACGCACATGAGAATGGAGGCGAAACGTTCGTCCGGTAACTGATGTTTGATATTATTGGTATACGTCACGCCTTTTGACGTTGCAGTATCTTGAACTCCGCAGTGCGTTCTGAATTTAACCTGCAAACTTGCACCACAATGTTTCGTAATGCTGTTGTTTCATACCTTAACCAATTTCTGGTTTCGGAATAAAAACCGTTGAACACAACGTGGTAGAACGGATACTTATTTATGTACAATATCGTTTACTCTACTTTGTATCAGGTTCCTGACTGCAACTATCATTCTATTTCCTACTACTGTTCACTGGTTCCATGAGCATCAAGTTCTGTAACGCCCACTTTCACTGACTGTTTGCTCTCTCGAGGAAAAGTAGATTACATCGTTGATTCGACTTGGCTGGGGTTTACGAATGCACGTGTTGTGATTGAGTTTGGGCTGTCAAATCTGCCCTCATATCTATCAACTCTGGTTTCATTCAGCCACGAATCGGTGTTGTACTTGATAACTCCATCACGAATAGATTTGGGGCTGTTATTTGTTTTCATTCGAACGATAAGCCAACGAAAACTCGGGCGCAGGTAATGTCTAATATAAAGCATGGAACTACTAAAAAATGAATTAACTGAACTCAGGAACCGATATTTATTCTTTCTGATTTGTTGGAGAAATGCAAAGTTCAATCCAACGGACTCGAAAATGGTGGATTTAGCTTACTTGGGATAAGCGCTTTTTTGTGACCGTCTACTTGGTTTCCTATCAGTAGCGTCCTCTGATTCTTGAATATTCTGGGGGCTTGGCTTTCAAGCAAGTTTTTTCTCGTTAGATTATCTGTTTACCATAATATTGGGTTGTTCGCCGGTATTAGCAATTGGGCCACTAACCAACTTTGCGGTATATGGTAAACAGTATGAATCTAAGAGTTCAGTTCAAGTGAACATTTTCCTGGTTTGGCCATGCTTGAGCATCAATTAATCTTCATCGCTTCTCGTGTCTGTTTACTTGTAGATAATACCTTGATATTATCATATCGTTTCTGTTCAAAGTATTCAAGATAACCGTAACTTCTATTTGCTTAAAAAAAATTAATCTTCTTAATGCAGGTCGGTTTTTCGGTTTCTTTCGTGGGTCTTCTGAGATCGTTCATCTCGCGCCCGCTGCACGTGACGAGACACCAGAAGCAAACGGCGAATCAGAACCGAGGGAAGAACATTCCAGTACATTCGAAGATAATGTGAACCCATCGTTCCAGCTACTTTCAGATGACATTTCCGATGAACTAGACTATTCGAATCCAGTGGAAAATCATACAGGTAGTCAGGATGGTCAGTTGTTGTCTGATTCGGAATTCACGGCTACATCTTTGCAGTTGGACCATCGTATAGACTTTCAACTACGCGCTTCGCGCTATGAAAACATGTATATATCCTTCTTGACATCTCACACAAGTTATTGGACGAATGCAGATGTTGGTATGCTCATAATGACGCAATTATTTGGTGCTATCCGCCCACCAAAGTAATAACTCAGACTAGTGATTTTCTCACCCTGTCTTCTCAGCTATTTTTCGGTCTTTCGGTGTTTTTCTGTGATTTTTATTAAACAATTCCAGATCATAAAGGAGAGACCTATGTTGATTTTCCTTCTTTTTGTCCATTCCAGCGTTAAATCCGGTTTTGCTCACTCATTCGTTTAATATCTGTGCAAGCAGCCTGTCAGTGTATACTCGGCTAATGAATTTTGCATCGCCATTTTCATTTTTTCAACCGCAGTATTTCCGTCGGTTATGCAATGTTCCATCTCCAGTAATGTCTTGATTCCCAAGAAGCCTCGTTCTAGTCCTCTTGCAATATTTGGGGGTCTTATATATCACCGTCCATGTATACAACCAAAGGATGTGATATCTCAGAGTCACAATCTTTATAACTCTCGTTACCTTCAATTCAGTTCGAGTGTACCCTTTCTATTATCATACTGAAACCGACGATTAGTCATCTGTGCAGAATCTTCTTCCACATTTTATGACGTGGCTGTTGCCAGGGCTCCGTTACCAACATGTCTGTCTGATTCTCTTTGAAGATGCTTCGACTTACAAGCAGCAGCGTTTTCTGTTCCACTGTCCGATGAGATCGCAGAATGAATTTTTTTTTGCCAGTGGAATATTTACTGAATTGTGTTTTCTATTCCGTTTTGCACTGGTTGGGTATCTGTTTTTATGTGTCAAAAGACCCTAGACACTGGGGGGAGGGGGGTTCAAACCCCGCCATCTTCGGTGGTAGAAAGGCAAGGCTATCGTTCTTTAACTATTATAACTACAATTTTTGGAGTATTGTGTTTCCTCACTCCAAGTCCTGTGGTTATATTTGCCATTTCCTCCGATTCTATAGTGGACAAATGCGATTTGAACCGTAGATGGGAAAGAAAACGGTCGACGAGAAGCTTCTAGCAAACATGAGGATATACATGTTAGCTGCGGAGAAGACACGACAACTTGCATACTACAGATCGTTAACAATCATCACTAACTGGCCACTGAATTCCTAAGTAAGCCATTCATCCAAGAGGTTTCTAGTCCTTTTGAATCAATCATCTGATGCTTAGTGTTTACACCTATCATAACAGGAATTTTCACCATTGGATTTGCAAATATCGAAATTAGCAAGACAGTTAGGTAGTAATATCTTCGAGAACTTTGCCTACTACATGGATAGTTGGAGTACATCGTTAGATACCCAGACGGTGGGAGAAGTCATCGCACTTCATTAGGCAGCTCTCGCCCTCCTAAACTGGACAGACCCCAGCCCAAAAGATGCTGCCCCGTCCACGTTCCGCTTGCCCCATTGGATGCATAGGGCCGAGGGCTGAATCCAAAAAGAGGATCGATGACAAAGCACCAATGAAGACAAGACAGAATGCTTGCAACAGTCAGGTCTCACGTGACAAACCAGAAGTTCCTTCACGGGTTCTTTTCTCACGTTCCTGTGCCTGGTTAGCGCCCCACTGCCTTGTGGATGAGACTTTTGAGTCAAAGGCTCCGGTTAGGGTTCCCAAAGAAGGAAACCCCTCCTGTTATGTGAGCAGCCGCGAAGTGTTATTTGCTCGGAAGTCTCCGGCAGTCCCCTCGGAAACATTTCATGTCTCCCTCCTCTTCATCCGTAACATCTCAATTCTAAACGGATACGAGAGGCCACAGTGAATCATGACCGGGAAATTGTAACTCTCGGTCAAGGTAACAGCTTATAGACAGGAGAAAAAAGAGAATTGATCCTTCGAATTTAGCACTCTCTTCACTTCTCCGCATTCAACGTCCGCACACTTTATCAAATCAGGCAACAGACTGCCATAGCTAGTACTCTTGAAATAATGAGTTCATTCATTAAATAGTTTCATACTGTCTAGTGTGGAACTTGTTCTTATTATCGTCTTGATTGGCGATAGCATGCAAAGATTTAGTAATAAATAGTGAAGAGAATAGAAGCCAGCGGAAACAAATTTCCACAGTTTCAAGTTGGTAACAGGAGATGGGCGATCGATTAATTGAATAAATGCTAGTAGGCAAACCAAAATATGCTTCGGGTTGTAGAGCAAACTGCTCACTTTAGCAGTGTCATTTTTTTGCACTTTTGTTTACCCACTCATTCCCTTTCGGCCTGCTCGCAAACTAGAGTCAAGTGATGAAAGTCATCTACTAGACTTAAAGCGTGACGTTTTTTGAACGTTGCTTACAAGTAAATTGCGAAATGCCATACAGTCGCAGTGATGGTCACCGAACTTGACCTTGCGACTTGGAACGGCAAGTCACACAGGATTCCAATGAGGCCAGGTGTTGTTTTGAGCTGGATGTCAGCCACCGAGGTTGACTGAACAATCAGGTCTGGATAACACGATGTTAATCAGACTAAGGTAAATAATTTTACCTTAGTGATGGTACGTTCACTGGTAACACAAGTGGTCTTTGAAAGCTAGTCAATGCGATTGTATACCTCGTGAACTGAAATCAGAACGGGCATGAAGCGATATCAGCCTAACACAGTTTGTGATGAAGAATAGTCATCGTTGAACTGTTTCATCTTGGACATGATAAATGCGCTACTTATTCGTTTATACCAAACTTTCTATGTACCTCAGTGTAGTAGACAATGGATCTTTAGTTCTTCCAGCTCCTTATGCACTTCAAATTCTATCCTGAATTCACTGATCAAGTCATTTCAACTTGGAAATCTACTCAAGTTGCATGAAATTATAATTTAATCTATTTCTTTTCAATACAAAATTAACCATTTCAGGACATGAGGTCTATCGATCACATTTCCATTCTCTAAACACCGATTTGATGAGCCGTACAGCTAGAGCTAAGTCCATCTCAAGTGTAACACTAAATTTGGATCACACAAATGTCCAAACTGGTCTGTCAGACAAGCCTGAGGAACCGCTTATCGATTCAAAGTTGTAGGAGCGTAACGTCACACCTGTTGTCTCAGCAACACGGGTGAAACAATCAAGTGGATCGTCCACTCTGTCTGAGGAAGCACCTTCGGGGAGTACATTCGGATTGCAGTTGTTCATTATATCCGATAGTAAGGATAGAGGGAAATAACAGCGAGTAACGGGTGCTGCATTGTGTAATGCTGACATTTTGCAACCCACACGCGCGGTGCTGCTGGCCTGAAAAAAGCCCTAGGGTTTCGGGCCTACCCGCTGAGGCTCGTCCAATGACAGTTGTTGGCCACAGTCACGAGGCCCAGTGCAACGAATGCCATGGTTTTGCGATGACGAGCAACACACTGCCGTTGCGCTCATTCCCCACTGTTGGTCATATGTATAACTGCTTTCGCAAATAGCAATCGATTCCTGAACTGACTTCTTCACGATTGTATCTTGCATGGTTAGAGGAACTGCCCTGTTGTTTCCGATAATTTTTATCTCTAAATAGATTAAGAGGAATAAAAATGGGGTTTTTCTGGAATCACTCATTGAAGACAATCGTCACCTGCGAGTATATAAACGAAATTGCTGACTCAACAAACTAGTTTTGCCTTGGTACGACCGTACTTCCAGTGATCTACGATCTCCTTTGTCTAACAGTACCGTGTGAAATCGCTCGGAATGTGGGTCATTTGCGTAAAGAGGACGCTCAAGCCATCATATCCAATGATCACACTGATGGCATTGTGCATTATGGTAAAGATGGGGAGAAATAATGTGGAACGCAGCGTGAGAAATAATGTTTGTCATTTCTCTGTGTAGAACATTGCTCATTGCTTTCCTAATTGACAATTTTCTAATTCGAAAAGTTTCATGGCCATACCAACCAACAGTTTCAGTTCTGAGATTCTCAGATTCATCAATCGAAGTTCCGTACTTGTTCTCATTCAAAGCGTAGAAATGTCTTATTTTATGAATACATTCATTACAGTATCACGCGATACTAAAACAAATTAAAATGAAACGTTTCTTTGGTGCTGTACCAGTCAACTATGAAATAGGTTGTAAATTGAAAAGGTTACAGTGCAATTGTGTCTACCCGTTCATTTGGTTCGGTTTTCTCCGTTTTTTCTGTCTTATAAGTTTCGTGCACACATCTGCAAATTGAAAAATTCCGTGAATTCTAATTCTGAATCCTGACTGTGTTATCATCGTAAATCAAGAAAGAGTAAAAATGGCTGTTTTGGTGCGGTGGTTGGAGTTTTTGACGTGGTTCAGCTCAGCGTTGACGCGATAGCTGGGCGAGAAAACCTGGGCGGACACTTATCAGTGCAGGTGATTCGTGACAGGAATGAAATAGCCGTGTGGAATTCCCATAACTTCTTGGTGTTGACGGACACGAGCCATACGGGTGATGGATAAATCTAAGAGATTTCCCGCCCTATTATAAGAGTCACACTGTTTATTTCTTCAAAATCCTCTATGTATTTATTATTTTAGTCGAATATAGAGTTTGATTATTTGTGGATTGACTCAATTCCAACTGTTCCGTCACTTTCGGTTCATGTGTACTTTAGTCAAACGAAATGTTTTCTTCTCTACCTACAAGCAAACACTGAATTTATGGTGATACGGTGCACCTCTGTCAAACAGCGATTTCAATGTGAACCCCCAGTTCTGGATAAGCTGAAATAAACAGTTATTGACGCGCAACATATGGTTAGCGTTAGTCTGCTGTCCGAAAATATTCAGATGCGGACGGATGCCAGGACCTAAGTGAACTATTTATCGAATCGTGATGTATTTGGATTCACGTTTCCCCAAAGGAGACAGAGCAGGTTTTCCGGGCACGGATTTATTTCAATCAATATTGAAATATCCGTGAGGTTTCTGTTTGTTTGTCTTCTTGTTTGAATATTGGATTTATCTGCAGATACGAAAGTCCACGTCGGTCACGATAAGTTAGTTACAACTTACATGTACTTGGAAAGTATTGTACAATGATCCTACTTGACACCTATCCGTGGACGTTTTATTTACCTCTGAGACTGCTTCTGTTACTGGTTGTGTGACTGAGTTCGGTATTGGCCAGTTGATCTCACCCTATATATTCGCTAATTAATAGTCATGCAGAGTTCAGCAACCTTATTTCTGTCCCATTTTGGAATATATCTTTAGGACAATGGGCAACCTTCACCTGCGAATTGGATAAGAGGAGATCGCAATTTGCTTTTGATAAAGCCGGTGATGTTTGTGTGATAGAGGCACGTTTTCTGTAAATATAGTGGAAATGGTGATTCAGTTACTTTTGGAACAATTCCAGAGTAACGAAATCCGCACAATTTTCCTCACACGAACTGTTTTACTAGTTTACCAATCAGTTACTTGGTTAGAAAAATTTTCATACCAGTTAGAGATTGTACACAGTTTTTAACGAGAAAATAGATGTCATGTTGGCGACTCCCAGGGGGCATAAAAGTAAAAATGCAGTGTTTTTTATTCAAATGAAAATTTTATTCATATTATACCGTTTTCAATAGTGAGGAAAATTAGAGGAATAAGTACCCGGATCATTAGTCAATGGAATATGCATTGATTTACAGTCGTCTTCATTTTATCGACCAAAATGTCCAACTATTAAATAACATGTTTGGGATTTGTATTTTGTGTGATACAAAAATAAGCTCCTTAGGGATAAGAGAAGTTTGTAGCCTAAGCCCAACACGTTTTCCACCGAAGCGTTTCGAGATGTAATTTTCATCGAAATTTCATGGAGAAATGTTCCACGGAACTGTGCATTGTAAACTGCCAGTTGACTGATATCTGCTGGTTATTAAGAATTTGTTCTGAAGCAGTGGATGTTTAGGTATTCAGGATTTTCAAATAAGTAGGTGCTGTGATCATTCTCGTGAATTATAAAGATGCTATCCATCACAAAAATACAAGCGCTTTCAGAGGTGCCGTTTTCTCGGAAAAAGCGTTCACTCGGATCAGTTGAGCAAACTACCTAAAAATGATAAGAATCACGTGACATTTTTGGTTTTATCGAGTTTAAGTTAGGGAAAGGCTCGATTCATCGGAACACATTCATATTGAATGTGTAGTTACTTCCTATTGGTCATCTTGCTACTATCTTCTACCTGTTTGTTGTTCAAGAAATATATTTGTCAGTGTTTTACGCGACAAACTAAAAGTTAAGCATTTCGCAGGCTGTTTTAATAAATTTCCTAACTTTATTGCAACTAATTGAGCCACTGGGTTCACATTCTGATGTTAAAAACACTTTGCAACGGAAAGATTAGTGTGGCAAGTTGCCAAACCTTTTTTTCTCCAAAACACAATCGTCAATCAATTTGGCCCTTATCAACAAACATGTTATTAATCAGTCCCGAGACTGTTTTTATTGCTGCAATGTTCCACTAACTTGACAAGTGGATCCGAAGTTTGCAAACTGATTAAGTGATGAACGCATGGCGCGCTACCGTTTCTCATAGTTATGATCCATTCTCGTTGTCATGTCCGGCTGTGGTAAGCTTGAGCGATTACTTGGTGAAGCCTAACTGTGTCGATTCGACGACTGGTAAATAAACAATCAGGCCATCTTTGCAGCGTTCCACTGCGTCACCCTTGGATTATGGTGAAGTTGATGCCGAAAGCAATAGTGTGTCAAGTTTTACGTAAAAACTAAAGATCAAAAGATAGCGCAGAAGCGAACCAAACGGCAATCGCGAATTCCTAACTCACCAACATAACAAACTCTTTTGACCCCTCGGATTAACAAAAATTGATGAAAAAAATCTAACTCTTAATAACATTATCAACTAGATGAAACGTGAAACCAAATTTGCTGTCAATAAATTAATTCATGGGAAGTTAGTTGGTGTGCGCAAATTTTGCCTAAGTGATTACGTTGTCAATAAATCTGATGAATGAACCAGTTGAAGTAACACGTGAAGTAAGACGATTAGCAGAACCATTTGATTTCTCAAATTAGAATAAGAAAGACCAATCCGGAAAGCTTTGAGTTTTAGTCGTTGATGATGCGAAGGGAGTGCGAAGAGGAGAGCCCGGAACGTTTCATTTCTTGTATAAGAAGAAACCACAAATAAATAAAGCCATGATTTTCCTAAATTACGCATATTGGGCTTCCTTTTATGTCGTCAAACATTAGAAGCCACAGGGTGTCAAATCGAGAAAATGAGAGGATTATCCAAGCACGTCGGCGCCTGAGTCGTTTGAAAGCGTTGGTTTCGGGAAACTCCTTCGGGCAAAAAACGTACCAGTTTTGGACATGGTTGTATAATTTAAGCCCAGATTTTCCTCACCAGTTAGTCGTCAAAGAACAGATATCACAGCCATTCGATAACACAGTCGATGACGAGGTCTTGAAATTTTGCTCTTGTAGTAGACGACAGCAAATAATTGACTGATGGAATGTCTTACTCATACTATATGCGACTGCAAACCGCTGAATTGCTTCAACTGATCAGTGATTCAGTATCAGTGACACCGAAGAGGAACAGTGGTTTTATGGCCTTCAAACAGTAACCAATTCCAAGATGAATGTTGTCTGCGCTCTGGTTGATTGATGTTAGACAAGAATAGGGAAGGACACGCGAAAGAGAAAACTAGCTAGTAAGGACAGGTACTTGTATCGTTCATTCCCTACTTAGAGTGACATGACATGTTGATCTGGATCTAGCAAACTCAGATTCATATGTAAACCGGATCCTTCAAACACTGAATGCCAATCTGTGGAATACTACAAGACCAGATACCGATATTTAAGTATTCAGATAAACGAGTAGTTCACATCAGTTCCTGCAAAAGTTCAAGTAATCCGGATAAATTATCACGAATGAAAACGCAGGTAATGAATGATACTGTTTGTAGTTTCTAACGCCTATTTGACAAATATATTGTTGCAGTAGATCGAAGACATTTTGTGTTCATCAGCAATTAGTAGGGATATGCATCCACATCATTTATTCTGTTATCCGGCCAATCTGGAAATAAATGATGCATGTGAAGTATTAATACTGTTTTTACTTGATGTTTTGTAATCGCTTTGTAACAACTTATAGTGGCCAGCCTACGAACAGGAATATTTTATGCCGTGGGCTCACGCTGCCTGTTGCTATGGCTGTTTGTTTGCTATTAGAAATGTCTTTAGAACAAAAAAAAATCCCTAGTCGTATAGCTTTTTGTAATATGGCATGTTAAAGTATGCGACACGTGATACGTTAACCGTATCACTGAGTCGATTGGCTGCCAGGTCAAAGAAAATGGTACCTTATATGTGAATCGAGAAGTAATGCTTCTTCATCAAATAGTTAACGAAAATTAATTTATCGTTATTCACTGCAATATGATGTTTGAAGTACCTTTGTTACTGTTTTTACGGACCCATTTATCCACTCATGTGAATCCAGATTTCTCTTTTAATAAATCATTTTCAGCGTATACGTTTTTCGAACGGAGTTTCGCAGAATTTGTTATGCGTGTGGTGAATAACAACGAAGTATTACAAGGTGTAATATGATGCTTACCAAATCTTGAAATCATATGGTCGTTCAGCATTGACCAGAAAACGTTGAGGGCTGTGAATACAATTCCTTCATGCACAACATCACTTCCCAGGTCATTCATTTTCGCCCGGTGTGTGGTTCATTGTCAACGGCAACCGCTCCATAGATTTGTCTGTTCCTCTTTTGCCATGATCACCTCGGTCACGCGGGCGAACTCATTTGCATACGTTTTCGATCAGATCGCCGAAGAAACTGCACACAACTCGGCACCATTCGCCTTGCCAAATTAACACTCTCACATTCTATTGGTTTCCCTTTTCACAACACGCGAAGCCTCGGTGATAAGAATCATAAACAGCCATTGTCAAGCATGTCACTAAGGTAAATAAAAATTAGGCATCGTTTTGGGCTGTGATTTGCAGAGGTGATCATTTGTTCACCGAACTCATAACATGAAGAGTCATAGCAGTTTTTCAATTTCACTGGGTCTATTACCAATTCTATTCAGTTTGACCGGTGGTAAGTCACTCATTTTCACTTGACGTGTTTGCTTCTCACAGTATCGAGGTTTGTTGTAAGTTCATTGTTTTAGCAAAATAAAAAAATAAACTGACACAAAAATGGATTTTCGTTTCATCAAAGCGCTGCATAAACGTAGTTCTGCGCGCAAAAATCAGGAGTAAGGTAGATGTGCAATAAAGACTGTATAATGAGAATAAGTGCCGATTTTTAGAATAGTTTTATTTTCGAAGAAATAAAGGATTTACACTTGAGTATGCAAAACCTCCAGAGATAGTGAGGCGTGGCTCGTGTTTTATAATGAATAACTGGAGGTATTTCTTTTATAGACATAGGTCGCGTATGTTTGTTGATACTAAGAAACTACTTGGGGTTTTCGCGCTTATTTCCGGTATTTTCGAAGGAATTTTGATAAGTCAATTGCTATTTTGTGCAAAACGAGCAATGTTGCACGAGAAAAAGTGTAGTCTTTTAAGTTACGAGGTAAAATGTAGAGGATTGACAGTCCGCAAATTCAGCTATCGTTCTTTAATGTTGGAAATTTATTTGTGAATAAGTAATCTTTTCTAATGGAAGTTTCTCAATTGTAAAATTGGTCTGAATGAATAATAGATACGTTTACAATAAGCATACTAATAGATTAATTTATAGGATACACTTTGTATTAGTTTACGCATGTCTATCTGTCAGTTTGGAGGTCGCCGAATTATATTGTAACCGACGTATGCTTGTATGTATGCACGAGGTCTGGGTGGTGGGTGAGTAGACGCGACTGATTTCTGAGCTGTAACAAGGATTGTTGAGGAGCATACTGGCAAAAGACTGTCAAACATTATTCCAAGTTACTCGCACAGACTGTTTACCCTCTCAGTGGGATCTAATATTCAAGTGTTGCGGTTTCACTTTGGAGGGGCTGTTGTTGTCTGTTGTCAGTCCGACTGAATAAAGTACTAAGTGATACGTAGGATGCGGGATAAAAGAGAAAATAAGTCAACTTCAGAACAGTTGATGACATAGTATGCGATCCGGTTTGCCGCAGAGTAACCATCTCGGTTGACTGATGTTTTTAAACGGCAAGACATATCTGTTCACCCATTTTGCATTCATTTTTGCTTCCTGTGTGAGAAAATGAACTGAACAAACCAGGGCACTGGTAAAAAATCAGTTCTATTTTATCTTTTTGCACGTCAGCATGAGTGACAGCAAATTGAAGACTTGTTTAGAGAAATATCAGGCAATATGTTTCAGTATAAACGAAAGGAATTTTCCGTCTCAAACATTGTGAACTGAGTCGAAAGGATGCAGTCTACGTGCAAGCCATCAGCTGTCCATTACTTGTGCTTTAGAAAACTGGTGACATTCAACCGGTAGTTGGTTAACACATTTACAGGATCGTGAGGCTCTGAGGCTATAAAAACAAAAAAATTATTCCATTCTATAGTCTGCTATTTGGGTATTTCCTTTTGCAGGTGAAAGAATGTTCTAACGGTTTTGTGACCCGAAGGTAACTTTAAACAACACAAACCTTTTGGAACGGTGCATTTTACAAAGTTTCCACTTCGCACAGGGCTTAGAACGACAACATGTGTGATTGAATAAACATTCAAACTAGATGATTCTTCTCCAGTTGAATAAACTATGGGCTTACGCCAAGCAGTGGGGCCCCCATAAATGAAGCGTTTCATATATGCCATCCATTTATTCACAGAGTCATTTAGTTATGCATTAATTTATCTAATACTTTATATAAGTGCTTTGTAAACTCGAGTTCACGAATATTGAACAATAAGTTCCTAAAGAAAGGTCATGACTACCTGGTAATTTGTGTCTGTTTGACAAATTTATTGTAAAAATATCAAAAATGGTCGTTAGTCTTAGTGTAACGGGGAATGCTGGAGCAAGGGAACGGCGTGAAAATCAAGGCGAACGGACGAACCAAACGAGGGCCATAGACAAAAGAACAGGTGACGAATATGTCGGAAGCATACGGACTACCAGAGAGGAAGCAGCGGGATCTCCAGCAACCAGCAAGATAGCCCAGGTTAGGGGCTGTCGATTGAGCCGTCAACTGAGACAGTCGGACCAACGAAAGGAAAATGACGCCCAAGTGACACAAGCTATCGGCCACGAGCAACTGGACAGAACGCGGCCGAAGCGCTCAAGCAACGACAACAGCGATCTTGGTGCCGTGCAGTCTGGAAAGGGGCCTATATAAAAGATTGCGTGTTTCATGACTTGACTTGTTTGGCCGGTGAAATACACGTATCCTGCCTTGTGTTGTCGTTCTTTTTACATTAGGAAGGACTAAATACTGTCACAAGAAAAGCTTGATGAGCGGTTTTCAGCTGGTGCATCTAATCGTCTAAGTTACCAAACCAGCTTATTCTGTTCGCTATCCAGGGGCGGACATTGTTAGTATAGCCACTTAAATTGCTTTTATTTGTAAGTTTGCTGGTCATGGACATTCCCTATTTTGATGTACGGCCATACTATGGACCAAGGTATCTAAATTTAGAGTTGCTAGACGCAAACCGTTCTAAACTGTAGACACACACGGATACTGGGCAAAAGTGGGTAGAAAAAGGGTGGAAAGGACACCAGTAATAAGAATGCAGCCATCAGGTAGACATTCAAGTAATCCTCAGTGAGTGAGATAAAGATTAGCCTTTCAAAAGACGAATGACATGGTTAGAAATCACGTGGTACTAGTTCGTTAGTTTCTTCTGTATAATTCTACATATTGCTAGATAGTGCTCGGGTGGGTAAACCTACTCATTTTGTCATTGTAGCAAAACATTGTCATTCATCAGTGAGATAGTGAACACCCGATTATTAAAAGACATACAAACGACACTCTGTTTATAATTATGACCTAGAATTCGCATGGAAATTATCCGAGACTGTGGAGTCACTGGAGTAGACTTTAGTTTGACTAAAGTAGTGCTCAGTAACTTTTTCATCCTGCTTTATGTCAAATCTGAATTAGAGCGCGCAACATTCTGTTAAGCTGCTTTTCCATTTATCGACTTAATGCGTTCTTAGCATGATGGAAACTGCGCGAACCCGGGTATCACAGCTACTAGCTTATCTTCCCAACCAAATAGGTTGATAACAAGTACCTTTTGGGGTCAAAATTAGTTTAGGCGGACAATAGAATTTATGGTTTTCTCTGACATGTTTTCAATAGGGAAATAGTCAAATATACCTTTCATACATAGCATCAGTTCACTGATAATTTTTCGCAAAGACTGACACTCATTATTAGGTAATTCGGTCTCCTGTTTTCACATGCAAGTGAAACACGTGCGAACTAGG
Source organism: Fasciola hepatica (assembly GCA_948099385.1). Taxonomy (NCBI): domain Eukaryota; kingdom Metazoa; phylum Platyhelminthes; class Trematoda; order Plagiorchiida; family Fasciolidae; genus Fasciola; species Fasciola hepatica. The sequence goes on along the minus strand of CANUEZ040000043.1, from coordinate 28,839,221 downwards.
TTGCATTTTGTTTACCAACCGCTCGTTTTTTTAGAACACAGCTTTGGACGAAGAGAACAAGGTACAATTGGATTGAAATATAATTCTATAAAACAAGGTTCTTGCATACTCTTCCCTGCCTAAAGAATCACAAGGTTCGCCTAAAACGTTTACATACAGCGGTTTGGATCTGCAATTTATCATTAAAGGTTCGCATGACTCCCTACAGAATTGCTTATGAAATGAATTTATGTTGGTAAGATAAACGCACAAAAGTTCATAAGGTTGTGACTGGAGCGGTATTTCGGAAAGAAAATTTTCAAAAGAACAAAAATCGTGATGAAGCCTGAAGTTTGCCAGACGCAGTACACTTACTGGAGAAGCAAGCAATATTTTGAAGTTTCCACACTTGAATGATAAGCGACTGCAGATACGAATTCTATTGTATTTCTGTAAAATAATCTGGTTATTTTGTTCATTTTCTATAGTTAATGGCATTTTAGAATGTAACACATAGCGAGCACAAGCTGCTTGAACATGGTGAATCAGACACACCCAGTAACGATGTGGCCTACTCAGTCCCCTAATAAATAACATCATATTTTGAAATAGTTTTCAAATGGAAAAAATCGAAGTAAATGTTATCGCGCAAACAAGTGAAGTTACATCTTTTGATTCTCATCGAAAATGCATCCACGAATGGTTGGATATAGTTCACACTAAAAGAGGGTGCGAATACCCGATTTCAAGTCAGCTGAGGTTTGCATGACTGAAACGCGTTCTGGCCCATTCAGTAGAGCTAGCCTGGACAGATTTTGCATTCTGATGATGAACAATTCGGCTCGAAGGGCTCAAATCTCCTTCCAACATTGATATAAGTTACCAGGTTTTCTATGACGATATTTTAGGAGACAATTTTATTTTTATCTTAATAAATATTCAAGTGGAATGTACCAAGTATCTCACTCAATCAGCTGTTCATAATTGAAAGGACAACTTCTGAATACGAATAATTTATGGTAGAAAATCAGTTACCGTTGAAGAAAAGATGGTTATGGCAAGAGCTTAGTACCATGGAAAATTGTCTGATACTTGTTTATCATTTACGATAACTGCAAACGGTCATTAAAAGCTACTTCTAGTAGTTTTATCACTAATACTACTGATAGAATTGATGAAAAGAACAATAATGACGATAGAGTGCACTTTTCTAGTCAGACGCAAACTGCAAGCAACGTGAGAGATTCGTGAAGTACGAGAGTGGTGTTCTTAGCCTTAGACGTTACGAATCATAACTCGTTTGTGTATACCCATCATTTAGGACAGTAATCACAAATAGTACGATGAGATTTATTGGACTAAAGATTTCTCTCTGAAAGGAAGTCAAACTGTTCTTTGTTATAGGTAGTGTTGTATGCGGACGATATCACAAAATGCCTTCTTCATCCCCGTCATTCCCTGTCATCCAGATACAATAATACTTATAAGAAAAACACAAACCTGTAACCATATGTCCTCGTCCCGTAGGTTAGCCTCGACTAACCGACGGATAACTTTCGACGAATCATCTTGTGGTTCTTAAAATGGTCTCTCCGTCTAGCCAAGCTCCTAATGAACCAGATAGGATTTCTAGGGAAAGTCTATGTTTTCGACATGAGTAGTATGGCATTGTATCTGGATGAGAGGTCAAAATGTCTCCTGAAGCACACTACCGGCTTCATGGTTATTGCCGCTCATCAGGTATGCTTACCCGGTACTCTTCCGCCCAATCATCCATATATTTGAGCAGTCCATAGTTGGTTTACCGCTGTAATCTCATTTTGGGCCGTGTGTCCTTGTTCTGAAGGTTAGACGTGTTACCCGACGAATAAACTTTGGGAGAATCACCGTGTGATTCTAAAAATGGACTCCCCGTCCATTCACGCTCCATTCGATTCAAATGAGATTACAAAGCCTGTGTTTGCTGAGATTTCGTTGTAACCGTGACATCAAACCACGAGAAGGTGGTTTAGTTTTAAAAAATGTACTCTGAGATGTTGAGAACCCTGTTTGATTTAACATCGCGCGGTAGTTGATCATCGTTTGAGGTCGACTTGCCATAAACAACCTTCTTCGTTTCCCCATGTTATTCATCGACTATAAAGATAAGAGAATCACCCAAACTAGCTGTTAAGTATTAGTGTTTTCACATTATTCGTGTTTTCCTTCGACCCACATAATTTTTCAGCTCAATTCCTATTACGCCCAGTCAATCAACGCCTCGCACCGGGTGGTTCAATACATCAAGTATGCAGTACAGTGAAGGAGCCTATTTTTATCGAATGGTATCACAATAATGTAAGTGGGTAAATTGCGCAAGATAACCTAGCAAAAGGAGCCTTTTTAAATGGTACATAATAAAGTTAAACATTTTATTACAATAAGTGCACACTTGTCAACTCAGAAGCGGCTTCATAAATAGATTGAGCATGCCGATGCTTTTGTGATAGATTTGCGAAAGCTGATCGCTCGATTTCCTTTGAGCAATAGGATGAACGATTTGTTTGCTCACAACCAGACGATTCATTTTGTGTAATTTATTATAGCTATTTCGCACTCGTTAATTTGTTCCGTATATATCGGACTGACCCTGCTCCTTTTTGACCAATGCCGTGCCGACGGTAAAATACAACTGGAGTGAGATTTCGGTACTAGTCCAGTCAACTGTTCCGCAGAAATGGTTAACTTGTGTACAGATTATTCTCAGAGTAACCAATTCTGGTTAGCTGATAAAAAAATGACTTGTCGTCCTCACGGTCAATGCTGTTTTCACCTAACTGAAGGACAAACACATTGGTTAGAAGCAAAGTAATTAGGTAAATTAAAATGCAATACCATCAACTGATTGGATATTTTAATGTTGTTTAACGAGAGTTGGAAAGTTGCTCTTTTGTTGAATCGCAGCCCAGGTACTCCGTATGGTGCGTTTCTTTGGCACGCGTATTTGAGAAATTATAGTGCAACGAGATAGACAAGACGATCGTCAGTAAAACGAATTGCTTAACTGTACTAATTCGGTGAAAATGCCTAATTAATTGGATGCATTGAAAGTACTGGAAATTCGATTCAACCTCACTAAGAAGCATTGCTAGTGTTACGTACCAATCAATCGACTGGAGAACTCCATTCATGTGCCACAAATTTAGGAGATATGCACTTTACTGCGTTGGGTCAAAACGTGATGCTGCTTCACAAACTCAAAATGCCCTGTGATGAACTGTTGCTCAAACTCGAGTCTTCAATACATCTGTACAAGAGGGGTCACAAGTGAATGCAAGCAGGTCGAGTGTGTAGTCACACGGTAATTGAACTGTTTGGTTAATATGCGAGGCATACAGAAAAAGGGTGACACAGCGTTTATTGTCTGGACTACTACAAAATTGAACAATCGGTCCTGGTCAAGGTGAGCTTTAAGGCTGAGAGAAGGCAATGACCTCGCAAATAAACGGATAATGTAGAAGGTCGGCAAACCGAAGTTAAGACAGGGACAAGGCAAACAAATGGGTTGGGATTCCAATGAGGTTCACTTGGTTTGTGAACCCTGGTCAAGAGGAAAGTTAAACTCCGGTTTGGCGAATAACAATGCAGGGCTATCTGTGTTATAGAAAAAGTGCTTGTGCCGTATACAGATCCATATCTGTCTCAGTGTTAGACTTTCAAAACGTAAATTTTAGGGATGATATACGTCTGGATCGATTTTACCATAACCGGCTAGATCTTTGTGGCTGGTGTTTCAGGTTGCGAAATATATTAGGAACCCGTTAGATGGAAACAAGTGGCGACTCCAAACAGGCCCAATGTAAGGCATTGTGTATAGATTCCTAGGTTACTGATTAAATACTGGGAAGTTGATAATAAAGGAAAGTCATTATGTGAGACGACTTCGGGACTTGTTTAGTTTTATTCGCAAATCGTGCGGTAATTTAATACCTCGTATGCAGAAAAACATGGCCAAGTTTACGTTTTGGAATGCCAGTCCGGTTATCGATGGTAGTGCATTTCATTTTTACAAGCTTTGGAGTATTCAGTTAAAACCAATTCAAATAAAACTACTATTTTATAACAATGAGACAGAAGGTGAAATTATTAGCATTTTCTGCTTCTTATCCAGGTGCAGTTGGTAATAAGTCCTCTGGATGCTTTTTGACTCTTCCAAGAGAGAATTATTGGTTTTTGACTCAGCAGTAAAGTGAATCACTGTATTACGACACAGTTTATCTAATCGAATCATAATCCTGCTGTTTCTTCAAAGCCACAAGGAAAACCAGGTTAGCTGTTTTTCACTACGATTCCCTCGAAGTTTATTCAAACCGAAAACATTCCATGGGAAACTGAAACCAAAACGATCAATTAGAATAAGCTCCTTACGTGCAATCGATCGAGAAACAAGGTATAAATATTCCCAAGGAACCAGAGCGCACTAATTGTTTGGTACAAAAATCAGAAGATCATTCAGCAACTCCGTATGTCCTATATCATGATCCCCCTTTCCAGAAATATCAACGAGCAAAGGCATTTTGTTTTTTGTTCTATTTGCCAATAAGTTATTTTTTTTCTTCTCATAAATGACCTTTTGAGATATGATACATGAGCGAGAACAAGGTTGGCAGGATATGGGCTGTAAAAGCCTTCGATAACACAGAGCATGTGACCCATCCTAATAATGAGGGAGAAAGATTGAAAGAATTGATCATTGTGCTATTATTTTTTCAGATCACCCGTCGGACACAAAACTTGGATGTAACTTAGAAAGTGATGGCCAAACAGATTCATCGCCATCATTATGGTGTTTTCTGAGACTAGTTACATGATCTTTTGAAGACTGGTAGAAATGCCATTTGAAAGTTAAACGGAAATATGACTGTCTTTACAACTAGTTCTGGTTTGATTCTATAATTTGAAATTGTGAAGTCTGATCAGATGTAATTGTCAATAAAGTTGAGCACCAAGTTTCAGGAAAAGGAGGGTTTTTTCACTGCAAACTACATTGAGGACGATTTATCCGATTTGTTTTCCCCATTACATCCAATCCATCCGTCAAATTATCCCTAAAAGCAAAAAGTTGGCAGCTGTCTATTCCAAAGCAACACCACCAGCAACACTATAGGAAGTCAAAACTTCAAACTATTCATCGGTCGTCATCAGAACAGATCAGTCTGTCATCTCACAGTCCGAAATGTGAAATACGAGCAGACTGGTGAGTACAGTTGCCGTACAATTCATCCAAACTCGGAAGGCGAAACTGCTTCGGCATTGATCTTGGTTTACCGTGAGTTCGAGTGAACAGTTTAATCGCTTATTTGTCGACAGTCTTGCAATTTCTTCTGTCGCCTAATGTGACAAGTTATTTGCCTACATTCTCATTACTTTTGATCATATGATTGGACAAGACAGTTTTCTATCAATGAATGACCTACATGTATAACAGACAAATGCTTACCATCCACATGAAAGCTATAACAAAATTCGAGGGAAATAATCAAATAAGTAACCCTGAAACCCACGGATCAGTGTGAATTCAGTCAGTAAAGTTATTAGTGGAATTCTATGATATGGTGAGAAGATATCGCCCAGTGTCCATCTCGTGTTCAAATTCATCGCGAAGTGGAAAACTCATTTCCATCAAAAGAAAGTTCGTATCTAACGTTTTGGCGAGGGAAGGCAAATGTGCCCAGTCTTAGAACCATGAAGAATATGAAGATATCGCGGCTAAACAAGATGATTAACTAGAAAGCCGCGAATCACAAACAAACGGCTGGTTTTCGCGGTTAATGCTGATCACCAGCTAGAGTCAGTGACTTCGTCAGTTAACCTGAAGTTGAACTCGATAGAAGTATAAAAAAATGAAATAAAGAAAGCGGCCAACCCGAGTTGGACCAGTGCATCTTTCTCAGAAGACCAGACAATTGATGCTGGTATAACTGAGAGTGAAACCTTGGCCCAGTTTGGGCTCACGGATTAATGACGTTGCAGTCCTCTTATCGGGATTTCTTGGGCCTTCAAATTAAGATATTGTACAATTATTGACGGATAGGAAAAAAAGTTTACGTTGAAGTGCTCCGAGATAGGGTATTGCAGACAATATTTAGTATCATGCAGACGGATCGAGTGTTGTTTGTAGTATTTTTTTATTTGTATATAAAAAGCGATGAACTTATCACTGCAATAGTCTCAAAATGGGCTGACATTTGTTTTGACCCATAAATTGGGAAGGCTTTAAACCGAAATATGTAGATTGAAAGTTAGCAGAAATCGAATCATGGTATCAGATCCATCTGAATAATCGTTCTGGTGACAAACATAGTAGCCAAATGACGATCAATGAGCACTAGCCCCCGATCTTCGAGCCTAAAACACGTGACCTGAACTCTGCAACCACTAGTTAACTTTTTCAGTGGATGGTGTTTTGTTCTCTCCCGGTTTCCTATCACACCTGACCAATTTGGGTTCTTTGTAGTTTTCCACCGCATGCTTCAGAACAACAGTTTCCAGTCATGGGATAAGTTTGATCCGCTTTATTTGTGCAAAAATAAGCAAGATATGAAACAAAAGTAAGATAGGGTGAAATTTTTACTTGCTAGTCACGGCTCAATCTTTGGACTACTAGAAAAATGTGCAGTTAAATTTTGCAAATTCCACAACGCGACCTTAGTTGTCGTACCGACAACACCCCTTTTATCGGAACAAAAATCGTATGCAGATTGTACCGTATTTAACCAGCAATAAAGTAACTTTCAGAAGTGATCCGTGTCAAGATCATAATACCATTTCTAACACGGTAGCAAAAGCAGAAATCACCTGATCGTAGGCTTACACACGTTTCTTGCACATCAGTCAGTTATCACTTCCCATTTCTGTCACTACCAGGACATTGCCAGCTGAGCTAGTCGATTATTGTACCAGCGAATCTGTTTGTTTATTTAGGCCGTTAATTTTTATGAAATTATGGGTTTATTGGTTCCGGCTAAATTACGCGTACCACGAGAAAAACACAACGTACCATGTGTGGGGTTTTTGCCCTCGCTGTTTAGATCGTGCTCTAGTAAAAGTACGGGGAAAAATCAAACGTCCAGAAAAGCATACGATAAGGTTCATTCCAATTCAAAGAAATCTTTTTATCACGTCAGGGTGTGACAGGAAAAAACCCCTAATAAGTAAGCTTGAAAACCTCTAATTATTAGAAAGGTGAAACAAGGTGATTGAAAATAGAAGAATAACTGACAAACCTGATAAATTATTTCGAAAAACAATGGTGTCATATTATGGACATGAAGCGAACATGTTAATTGTACACATCCACTGAAAAATAGTTCAAACGTGTGTACAGTTCGACTCACATTTACTGGTTACTTCTCATCTGTTTGATTTTGCAAAAAAAGTGAAAGAAAGATTTATCAGTGCAATGGCGACAGTTTATACCGCACTTTGTGTTCTTCTGCAAATGATTATTCATTTTTTCAAATAATGTTATCCGAATGGTGCGATAAACACGGATGACTCGGAATATGAACTGAGTGCCGGGTTCATATTACGACGGAGATGGGTCAGACGAATGTAACTTGAATGAAATTGGACACGTGGGGGAAAAGTGTGCTGCGCCTGAATTACCAACCCACATGGCGGATTTGTAGACTCAGGTGGGTGAATCGTAGTGTGAAAATTATGGACTGAAATCGAGCTTTATTCATACTGCATGGTCAGCTGAAACATGCTCGCCGTGGACAGTATAGGGTCGACCGATTTCGTGACCTTTCTTGACCTTAGACTGATTTGTCGAATTCGTCATCATGCAACATAAGCTCTCGGGTGTCCTAGTGATATTGATCGTGGGAAATATCTTGAAGGGGGTTGAGTGGAAATGATGGGTGATAGCTCGTAATGTGCTCGTAATGTAGACGCCACGTCTTATCGAGTGATTGACCAGATGGTAATACTTTCTACCGAACGATTATTTCAACTGTCTTGCGTTAGAAAAGAAGCATAAATGCTCATGTTACACAGGCTGGATTATCTCCTCCGGTAAAAACTGCGACGATAATTCAAAATGAAAATGGTATGAGAGGGTTGAGTTAGCACTTTCTACACATCAGTTGAAGCGTGGAAAAAGTGTAGAATATCTAGAAGCAAACAGAGACATGTTTGAAAACAAAAACTTCTTATTTCTTATATTTCCAACGAAATTAAAGGAGTGAAGTTAAAAATAGTCCGAATAACAGAAAACATTGAAAAAAAACAATAGTTGTCTTTTCTGGTCATTACACACTTTAGTGCAGATTTCAAACTTAGCCCAACAGAAGTACGCCGGATTTTGAGTTACTTTAGGTCTGATCCAAAGCATGAACTACGTTGAAGCTTCAGGTACATGGGGTTGCTATATTAATGGATAAATTAGTATTGTGGTATCGATGTTCTCGTGTTTGGAAACCGTCAACATGAAATGAAGCTTGACGAAATATGAGCAAAAGCTGTACGTGTTGAGAACTCACGCATTCTAGGAAGCGTTAGTACTTGGTGATCGAAGGCTGACTTTTTTCTTGTCGACGCACACCAGAGTGCAAGTATACTGAAACAGGTGTATGCAATTGACGGTGCAATATACGTCCACTTACTTGATCTCTTAAGACAAAAGCGGTGACAATTACCATTTAAAACTTTCTTTTTTGACAATAAAAGGACACCCTAGACCTTAGTAGGCATGCAAATTAACTTGTAAATAATGTATCTGCCATTTCTTCTCGGTGGGACCACAGACAGCTCTTACATAAATACATTCATACCTCTACGACACTTGAGTCTACTTCATTTGCCTACAACTTTCTCGCATCCTTCAAATTACAAATAAAATGGATGTATTCACTTATCAATTGCATAGAAGCAGAATACGTTTATTACAAGTTAAATTAAAAATAGTGATGGTGGACATGATCCCACGCGCATATATCAATGACTTTTTAGAGAAAAACATCGTCATACATTTTGCGAATAAAATCTATGAACTATTAGGGAAGTCGTAGGGAATTTTATGAATTGTAACTACCACACTCTCACAAAAACATTTATTCGCAGACTAAGAGTTCAGTTCGATTAGGGATATTTATGGCAAGGTCACAGAGCAAATTCAGGCCCCGGCTAAGGGCATCTACACTAAACCAAAAACGTTTTGTGCACTAGTTAACTTTTCAACCCGAAATATTAATAAGTCAGAAGAATAAAATTCGAGTTTTGCTTATTGCGCACTGTTTATTCCTGTCATTCATTCCTCAGACCCGATAATTGATGTACGTTTGGAATGGACTAATGAAACCGCACTCAGTGTTGACCAGGAGGCGACTGTCACCTGTGTGGCCCGCGGTGGTAAACCGAATCCAGTTCTACGTTTGCAGCTTGGCGGTCAACCAATTACCAGCACGAAGTTCAAACAGAAAGCGGATGTTGATGGTAATAGCAATACTAGGGAAATTCCAGTCGAATAATGCAAAGGACGTTTGAATCCCCGTAAACATTAGTGATACTTTACAACTTCTCGGAGACGGTTGTCCCATTCGGTAATGGTTTGAGAAAATTGAAGTCAAAACTCTCAGCCAAGCCCTTCAGGTTCAGCGTCAATAATACCAAAAGAATCCACTCTTGCAATAAGAAAATTCAAAGAATAATCTGTCGTAGTTCTGTTGAAGAAATGTCTGTAGCTTTTTCATCATCAAAAACATCAAATTCTAGACAAATCTATTAAATTTCAGTCGTTACCAAAAACATCGTGTTATCAATAATGATGGATCTCTCATGGAAGCTAGACCCTCAGAAATAAGGTTTTGAAAGGCTTGGTCGAAGACAAATTATAAACATCTAATCCAGAACAATGATTTCTTTACAAGACTGTAAATGTGTAATTTAGGGCAAATAGTAAAACGCAGCCTCCGAAGTGGTAGAATATAGACTGTTCCTATTCAAGTAAAAATGGTAAAATTTCCACTTTCAGGAGCATTCAAAATAACGAAAACTACTTGTGTTTTGCTTTTCAAGTTTCAGAGTGCATTCCTTCAATTAAGGTACGAAACCAGCCTAGGGTGTTCCAACAATTTGCAGAACTGTTTAAATCGGCAATCAGGCGGTCAGCAGAGCATATAAAACTATTGCAAATTTATCAGAAGGAGAGCAGAAATAGATGTAAACATAGTTCCCTTTTGATAAAGCCTTGTGCTGAAAAATAGATATAGGTGCATGTCCGATATATTCACTGAACTAATGCATAATTTGATTCGAACTAAGCGTACTCGTTTATCACAGAAAGCAGATAGTTTCCTCTCCAGGTCTAACACGTAGTGGTCAGTATTAGTAGCTGTCAGTAACTTGTGGTAGTGGTAATAACATTATTGCGCAAGTGGCAGTCGTGCCGGATCTGGGACTACTCATAGACCACCAACTTCGAAGTTTGAGTCAAATTAACATTTTCGGCACGCGTGCTGGAAGCGGCGCGTAATTTTGTGAATTCGAAATTTTGTCACGAATTCCGCATCAAACATCATCGATAATAACCCGTTAAACACTCGTTGGAGTTTTCAAAACACAGCAAATTCCAAGAGACTGGGTCACAGAGATAAAGCTCATAACTGGGATTGATATGAACTGTTTGTGACAGGTAACAAACGACGAGGATAAAAATTAAATGAATCATAAAATCACCTTAATAAAGTCATGCGGTTACGGTTTCACAGCTTCAAAGTTCAGAAACCTGTTCTGAACGCATTCTCAGTTGAACACGGTCGCTGTTGTCTCCTTGTTTTTTTTTTTATCACACAGTGACTATCAAAGTTTGTATTTGTTTGATCGAAAAACACTTTAACAACACAAGTTTTGTCCTTTGAAAAAGCGACCTTTTCAATTCCTTTATTTATTATACGATAAAGCACAACCTTCAAGAAAGCGGACAACGCTAACGTTAGACTCCTTAACATTACAAGTGGCCGGCCGGGGCAGAAATCGAACCCCGGTCGGTACTATTCGAGATTCACGATCATAAACGTTTGACCATAATGTAAGACAATCTTTCAAACATGAAGATAGAAAAACTGTAGCGAAGTGGAGTATTCATTCGTTGGCTGATACCATTGATACATTCTAATTTACTAGAGTTCAGTCTCTTTTTTGGTGATTGGAAAGAAAACGGGTTTCATATTTGAAGTAGCTATCTGTATTATTTACCATATGCAATGAATAAAAACGACGTATCAGGTGCGTAGTAATTAAACGTCTTCGTGTTACAATTCACAGATTTGTTTGTCTGATCTTCATTAGTGATAAAACACAGAGAACTCTTCTTCAATTGAAAACAGGAATACTCATATCCACCATAACGGCTGATTTGTTACTTGGACATAATCATCAATGGAATTTGATCACTTGCCACGTAGATATGGACATTTACAGGAACGTGAATCAGACTTTTCGGGTGATACATCTGAACGGATATCGTAAGTTTATCACGGGGCAATTTGTTATTTGTATTTGTATCTTTGTATTTGTGTGACAGAATTTCGAAAGTGGCACGCTCACGTTTCAGTCAAAAAAGCTCCGACAAAAAGTCGGTAGAAATAAATAAAGTATACAACACAGGAGTGAAACAGGTAATGGGAATATCAACCAACTTTAGAAAGTAGTTCGGCTTTACTCTTGTATTTGTTGGTCAGCACCCAGTACCCAGATGGGGCACAAGAGAGTTTGTGCGCAGGTTAATTCTGGGAGAAAGGTGTCGGTGGATAAGAGAGACCGACAAAGAGATAAGTCAGAGTGTAAGGGAATTTTTCAATACACCTAAAGTGAATTACAGCTTAAGGGGTAAACCCCATAATCAGAAAACACTGTAAAAGGGGGTTTTGGGGGAGTATTCCCGTTAGAGCTAGTTTACCGATCCTGCTTTTGAAGACAGAAACGTTGTAAATGGGTGGGAAGACAGAAGAAAGGAGAGTGCTCCATGATTTAACGGTCCGGGGAAATAAAGAACATTGAAAGATAGAAGTCCGACATCTGGTGACAGAAACTTGATAAGGATAGCTAGTTGCCTGGGTACATGATTTTCAGGAAAAATTTTTGGGAGGAAGAGCTGTTGAAGCAAGATAAGAAGAACAAAATCCAAAATCATACCGATAGAAGGGAGACAACGAAGCAACAGCCCGACGATGGGCTAGTGACTGCAGATTGGAGGTTAAAGAAGGGTCGTCGATCAGCCAGATGGCATTTAGTTGAACCCGATCAAGAAGAGCAAGAGAGGTAGACGAAGCTCCACTCCACACGTGACTGCAGTATTCAAATGCGGGGCGGATTTGAGCTTTGTACATCAGAAAAAGATGAGCTGGTGTAATGAAGCGTCAGATGCAAAACAGGAAACCAACTTTGCGTGCAGCACGAGAGGCCGGCTGAGATATGAAAGCGGACCAACATAGAGAAGAAGTTACAGATAAGCCAAGAAAAGAAATAGAATCTGTGGCAGGCAGCACAGTTGAATCAAAGGATAAATGAGGGGAGAATGTATGATATTGGAAAAAATCGAGAGAAGAGAAGTTTTGGAAGTAATAAATACAACGCTCGTGTGGGATTCCCAAGAGGAGATGGGTTCGAGGTCCGACTCTAAAGATTCACTGATTGCACTTCGGTCAAGGTCGATGTTGATGTTGGCATGGCGGAGAGTACGGTAAGAAAGGGAACAATGAAGGGTGGCGTCATCGACAATGGAATGGGTGGGGTTAGATGCAGCAGATGGGAGATTAGAAAGATGGCCGCATCTGGGAATGGGAAAAATCACGGCGTGTTTCTAAGGATCGGAAAAGTAGAAAGTGAGAGAAAGAGGCAAAAAGACGACTTAAGAGAGGAGCTAATTTAGGAGCACATTTTAAGGATAATGGGTGGTATACCGTCCGGACCAGATGGTTTGCATGTTTCCAGAGAAAGCAGCGCTTGGTGAATCTTCCTCTTGCTAATATGAGGTTGAAGTAGGAGACAGTGGGAAAAGAAGGAACCAGAGAAGTAGAATAAGTGGGTGAGGTGGAGTTGGAGTCAAGCCGGGAAGCAAAAACCTCGGCTCTCAAAAACAAGATCATCAGAGGAATTAAAAATTGGGGGAAATCGTAAGGGAACGATTATGGGAGACTGCTTTGACAAGGGACCAAAATATTTGGCTACCGTTGGTAGATGAGAGTAAGCTTTCGACTTTTCAGCGGATGAGGCGTTCTTTGGCTTTCTGTGTGGTTGACCAGCATCTGTTCCCGGCTTGAACGAAGCGGCGGTGGGAGTCGGGAGTGGGCGAGCGACGCCCGCGGCTAAATGTTGCACGCTTCAAGCGCGCAGCGTGATCATATGCGTGGTTGAACCACTCGAAGATATGGGTTTTCCGGATTTGGAAAAGTGAGTAATAAAACGTTGCATACCTTGAAGAACAATGTCAGTGAAGTTAGAAACGGAAACGGAAACATCTGAAGTAGAGCAGCAATCATTCCAAGGATAGGAGGCTAGGAAATCACAAAAGCCATCCCAGTTGGTTGAACTGTAGCGCCAAAATGTGTGTCTCGAGGTAGGTAGAAAATCGGGGTGAGTAAAACTGATGGAACAGGAAATCACACAGTAGTCAGATGAGCCAAGTGGGGAAAGAGCAGAGATGCCTGAGAACAGAGAAGGAACAGAAGTGAAAATAAGATCAGGGGTATGGACACGATCGCCAGCTCGACCGGGAATATGTGTGGGAAGGTCAGCAAGTTTGCACAGGTTGTTGACGACGGCGAAATGTTCAGCTTCGCGCCCTAGAGCCGAAGTGTCCGATGAGTGAATCAACCAATCTCGACTGTGAACAATAAAATCTCCTGAGATGATGATATGACAGCTGGGGTCCGTAACAAGCAGTTGCCTAATGTTCGAATATAAGGAATCAGGGATCGATAGATCACTATTGTTAGGTGAATGGTAAACAACATAAAAGTAGTGGTTAAAATGAGGAAGTCGGAGTTCCAGCCACACCAACTAAAATTCACCACTGAAAAGGTCAAGATTCTTGATTCTGGATGTGGCAACTGACTGGCACAGACACTAGCTTTGGGTGAAAAAGAGGAGTGAAAGGTATATTTGGGCAATTGGAGGTAGGTAGTGTCTGATGAGAGGGAGATTTGAGTTTCGATGAAAATAGGGCAAGAGGAGAGGAAGATTGGAGAAATTGGTGGGTAGACTCGATATTATGGTTTATTTTGCGAATGTCAGGAAGGGTGATGAGTTCGTGCTTGCTTTCTAAGTGAGCAGTGTGAGCAGGAGAGGGAGTGCGTGTGTCGTTGTGTATTTTCATAATTTATAGTGTGAAGGAAACCGGCAACCATGGTCCGGAGATTTAAATTGGCGAACCAAATAAGGCCTCAGTAGGTGAGGCGTGGTAGTGAGCCGGGCGATAACAGAGCTGTCTACCACCTGCATTGGATCCTGTAATATCTTGTGGGCTAGAGCTAAGCAAGTTTCAGTAGTTTGTTTGAATAGTTCATTCAAAAGAGAGTCAGATTAAACAACACCAATAATTACCAATCCACGGCGAAAATCTTCAAAGTATCGTTTAAAAAGGTTGGGAAAAGTACGGGAGAACAATATAATAAGACCGGGAGAACACCATGAAGAACAAAATTGGGAGACATCTGTTGTTGGTGTACGAAGCTGCCTGAGTCCTCTTATTTGCAAAGATAGGCTTTGCAGTTTACGGTCACAGTGCTGAATGTGAGATGTCCATCGTAATTAGATGTCTAGGCTAACACTAAGATACTTGATGGAACTAACTCTGGGTAGGGATTTGGAATTCAATATGACAAGATCAGTGGGGAAAGGTGAGCGAGAAAGACTGGAAACACATTATAGGCACTTAGATGGATTCAATTTCAGGCCTAATGGGAAGATGAATATTCTATTCCAGGTAGGTTTTCATCAAATTTCCTGAAATCAGGGTAATTAGAAATAGCCTAACAAATGCCAACGTCAGGAGCATATTTGAATATGCTGGGTGGAGAACAAACCGGAAGTTTGCCAGTTTGGGTCAAAAATGAAAAGAGAGATAGAACTGCGCTCTGGAGTACACCGAAATTTTCACTAAGTGGTTTAGGGCTGTTTTGCTCCAACTCAGTTGGCTGAACTTGATAATGAAAATAGTTTGATAGCCAAGGAAGAGGTTGCGCCGGGCAGTCGAAAGCTGCAACCATCTAGAGGACATGAGATCGGGGTACTGGACCAAAAGCTGACGAACAATCAAGGAATACACAGCGGACAGATCACTCAGAGTTGCTTAAACATCTAGTGATGGAGTGGATTAGGCAGGCTACAGTATCAAGGGATGAATTTTTGGGTTAAGAAGCAAATGGAAAACGGTCAGGTGGTACACTGAGATGCTTTTGAAGATGGGTGAAAACAGACTTTTAAGTGACTTTAAAAGCAGCTGATGTGAGGGCAATTGGGCGAAAGCTTTTGTCTCCACCAGAGGTGTTAAAACCTTCAGGAGTTGAAATTATGGTAACTGGAAGCCACATTACAGGGATTGAACATCTCGATAGAGACCCGTTCACCAAAGTAGTGATCAGTGTGGCAAGTTGGGCAGCACCGTACTTGAGGATCGCTGGAGGTAGGCCATCAAGACCAGCAGCAAACGACTTTTTGGATTTGCGAAAAATTTTTAAAATGTCTACTGTGGAGAAAGTTCGAGATCCGCAGAAACTGAAGAGAGATATGAAGGAGGGCTGTCAATGGAGGGATATATAAATGTGGCATTGAGATGGTTCACATCCACTTTATCGTTCGTGGTTGGTCTTCTGACCATATAAAAATCTTATGCTATGCCAAAGAAGCTTAGGATTCTTGGTCTGCAGAAACTCTTTGACAAAGAAAGCATCGAAATGCTTTATCTCTGTCTTGGTCGGCAGCAAAATTCTCTTGACTTTTGAATTTCGACGAAACTTGTGTGCGATTTCTTTTTGTCATCTAGGTGCTTTGGGTGTTGGAGAGGCAATCCTGCCACCAGAGATGAACTTTGTCTCAATGGGGCAACACAATTTGAAGATGGCACATAGGATTTCAGAGAACAGTTCTGCAGCCTGAAAAATTGAGGGTGTTCAGGAAAATCGTGGAAAGGAAACACCAATAGCTGCATTAGGAAGAGACAGGTTGTGAGGAGAAAGATTACGAAGGCTTAATGTTGCCTGATTTGAAAATGCTAATAATCTATAGGCAGTGTCTGAAGAGATTTTTGGTCTCAGAAGAAGCAAACTGTGGCCACTTGAGGCGAGCGGGGCTTTCGACTCAAGGGGGAAAAAGCGAGGGTGATGGATAATGACTTTGTCCTCTTGTGGAGGAAATAATGACATCATTTAATCCGAACGATAAGAGCGGACACGTTTTAGCATGACTCAAACCACCAGCGATCATAAGCACATTTTTGTCTAGGAGGGGAGCTAGAAATGGTATAGAAGTGTCATTAAAGGAGGATACATTGGATTGTACACAAAAATGCACTACATGCACGTTAGTGATAGTAGTGCTTCTGAAACGAGCAAATCTGGGGAACACTATGTAGAAGGACATTCAATGCCTTTTGCAGAGTATTTGAAAACAGCAGTAGACTTGCCACTGCTTGCTGAGTTGACGTGGGTCACCATTTCGCCTCCGTATTTTTTTGTTTTTCGGCACCCGATCCTAATGATAACACGAGAATCCTTCTATGTGAATCGGAGAGTCGCTTACACTCTCGTCTAGCCAGGATTCTTGAACACATACTGCACACGTATCAACAAGAATCCGTGTTCGTAAAATGCTTGGTAAATCCGACGATTTCGAGAAGAGAGAATGAGAGTTAGTACTAATCACAGACGGCACCGTCATTTTTAATGGAGTAACAGAGCTAAGTGGGGCCCGCCGACCAGCAAGTTTCCCTTTTTTAGTCCGATTTTGCTTTAAAGCAGCCATAGGCAAAGGACGTACATCGATTGAACACATAACATTGTTTTTAAAGTCCAAAAATTCCAGTAGAGAATACAAGCAGCTTGTAGCCATGATAACTGAGTAGGATAATAATAAATCCACTTTGTCGGAAGTGGGACAAAAGTGTAGCGCAACCGATCGAAGGGCGCGCGTCAGGAATCAGTAACCTGACTGATAAAGTGTGTATTTTGCTCGCGCTGCTGCTGTTGTTTTCATTTTGCACTGTTTAACACAGCAAACGGAAAGCGACTGTTCCCTTCGCTGTACTATAGTAAATAAAGTTGATAGATTAAATACGAAACTCACAACACAATCGTCAGTCATGAAGGAATTAGGCTTCTACGGTGTTTGAGTTACGGGATGGTTTGGTGGTAAACAATCACTATCTCACTGGATTTATTTTGTACTGTTATTTATAGTCATAGGCATTATAATAACAGATAATCACCTTTTTATTCAGAGGGAATTTCCTTTCATTTGGAGTTACGGAAAGTGGATAAGTTGTTTGGTGCTACAAGGAACCAATCAGTTGGCGATATCAGCTGATGATCGATCACGCTGGCGAAATATTTGTGGTTTTATTGTTGTGTCATCCTTTCGGTTATGACTGAAATAGTTTGTGTTAGGTTCTTTGATTGCGGACATCCGTGATATTTAGCCCAAAGTGAAATGAACAATCATATGGTGTGAAAACATAGTGTTCAGTCATAGAAACCTTCATGCCTAGGGATGCTAGGTGAAAAATATGATTTCACCACCAAATAAGTTTGGAAATTATTTTAACGAGTAGGCTTTCAGGTATTACGTAAAATAGAAGTCCATTTATTATTGGTGCTTCAGGTGTGTGTAAAATGGAAACAAGATCGAATGTATATCAAGAGCTAGTGGGCTCCGGGACCAATATAAACGCGTCATATGTTTCCATAAATAATGAGGAAACATTCAGTTAGAGCATATATTCTGCAACAGGTATGCGCCGTTTTTTATCGAGCAGCACGGACGTGCAGCTTTGACTTTTCATTGGTTGCTGAATGAAGATGTAAATAATCCTTGAACAAGTGAATTAATGTCAAATCCCGAGGTGATTAGCGGTGAAATTGCCTGTTTCTAACGTATTATAAATGTTTATATGGTGGCGGGGATTCAGCCACTGGTCTCTCGTTTTGGCCTAGTTCAGATAATTCATAGTAGCCACTGGGCCTCAGTCTTCTTGACGTCACTACCGAGATTTGGCGAATCATAATCAGCAGCCGTGGCTTAGCGGTTCCTTGCGGAATTTCAGCCGATTCAAATCTGATTTCTTTCATATATTTTCATCCGCATGGCACACATGATTTGCAACAAAAACATGATGCAAACCGAAATATGCCACCGGATAATTGCTCTGATAACCGAATAATGGTAAATCCCACAGAACAAGTTATCTCCCACTATTTCTTTTATCACAGGTCCTCTGGAGTTGTAAGGACATCCCTGCACAAGAAAATACAGTTATCAACAACGGAGATCCGAAAATTCTTTTCGAAACAGATGTAACGAAATCCGTTGAAAGCTTCCGTTATTTGTGCCTTGGATTCTCAGATGGCTGTCCTCTTAGTGTGTTTCTTTTCTTCTGTGCTTTCGAAGGCAAATTAATGAACAAAAGAATATTCGTACTAGTTCTTATTGAGTTTTGCTTCTTGTCACACAGATTGGCCGGTTATATTTAATTCTTTCACCGTGGTTATTAAAATCGGCTCCATACATTTTCAAGAAATTGATTCGTGTGACTTGTGCATGCCAGAGGTAACGGAATTTTGTTCCAAGTGGCAGTATTGACGCGATTCCGTACAGCTGAAAATGTCTCGAGTAAAGGCTCTGGAACAACACGTACCCATCAACGTGAATACTGAAGATATGAAAACACAGTTTACAAAAAGACGAAAATTTGGTAAAGTTTGATAAGTGAGATGTAAAGAAATCTTAATTTTAGTGAATGAACTAGGGTTTGGGCTTAGAAAACGATTGGTAATGTCATGTGGCAGCTCACCGTACCATTGAAAACGTGGAAGAAGAGAACAGTTGATTCAAGTATCCTAAGAATCATCTTTGTGTGCGATGCATAATCAGGCATGCTGAGTTCGAGTTTTGGTTGAGCCTCAAGGGTTACTCAGAGCTGATGATTGCTGACAAGGAAGGGATAGGTGCTCGATGTTTCATGGTTTTAGTGGTAACTTATGCGATGTTGTTTGATGATAAACAACTCATATTCTCTGATCTGGAAAACATATTCCTACTAAAATTTTAAAATCTGATCAATTAGTGCGTAGATTTAAGTGCACAAATAGCATGTTCAACAGATTTTAAGGGCACTTAAAGGAAGCCAGTTAAATTGGTTTTCTGGAAATAGACTAACAATCCTCAAATTACTGTTAATGATTTAATGGTTTTGTACGAGACTGATTTCAAGAAAATTGCATACAGGTAACACAGAAGAAAAAGAAATCACTTTGCTACTGTATCTGATTACATTGTTCGATATTCCTATAGGTTTGCGTATGCACAGTTTACATTTTGCTCGGTAGCGGGTTTGTTTATTGTTATAGAGTAACTGTTCTAATTTCCTTGCTCACGAGCCAGTCATCTCCCATCAAGTGACCTGAATGTGCAAGCTCATCAAACCAATATAATCTCAGATAGTGGGAAGACCTAGCTAGTACCTGATACTGCACAGCATCATAATAAACCTTCCCGAATAATGATTCCTTTCTTACTTTAAGTTTTTCCTTGAAACTTCTCGACGGTTATTATTACGCATGTTTTGTCTAGCTATATTACACCAATCTGTCATGGCGAAAGTGGTGTACTATTTGACTACTAGTTATTGTAATCCAGCTCCTCAAAAAAATGCGAGGATACAATGCGTCAAGTTTCAGTTTGAGCGAATGGACTAGCTAGACGTCCGAATGGTAGTCACATTCTCCGTGAGAAAGAAACTGGTTTCCGTAATAATGGAAACATTTCCGACTACTTTTGTTATGATGTGACCTTAGCCTATTGGAACTGAAGATTAACTATATACTCTTTGATCGTCTGACCAAAGCCGCCTTTAAAGTTGTCGCGTTATACAGTTGAACTTGGGGATGGGATTTGAAAACACTAGAGTGAAAATATCCTCGTCAGACTCAAATGAATGTGAGCAACGTTTTTCAAAGTGGCCACTGAAAAGAGTAGAATTGTCCTCCAGAATGCCTTTCACACTGTAAAATTTATTTTGAACAAGCGTCACATATGGGAAGGTATTTTGGTTTGCGACAAAGTATTGGAAACCTCCAGATGTGGTCTGATAAATTATTATAAACTATCATGACAATGTGAATAGTCATACCAAGCCTAACACAAGCTCCGTTTTGTGTTCCATGTTTTGGTGGAAACACATTGTGACAGACGAATGAAGCAGCTTCAGGACGTTGCTTGTACACGACACAAGGAAATTTAGAAATTTAATCGTTTGAGAAAATTTACCATATACCAACTGGAGAATCATTCTGACTCAGGTTGAACCGAGGGCGTATGATATAAAATATTTATCGGAGGCGGGGATGAAAAGCAATGATATAAAATGTACGATAACTTTACAAATGGAATAACGTTCCCGATACATTTGTGCTTCGCAATTCTGTGTGGCAAACGGTAGTTACTACTGTAATTTACATTCGGATGTGGTTAACAGGCCTCAACTATTCTGGGAGGTTGGAAGTGGTCTTTCGAAGACTATGCTGGATGACTGTGTAATAGGACGATGTGTGTGATGTGCTGAACAGCTTCAAAAATCAGTTTCTGGCAAGTAAAACCTGAATGGCTTTGTTAGTGGCAATCAATGATTCGCTTTGCAATACCTTGTTATTTTCCTAGAATCCATCTCTCTGAGCAACATGGCAGCTTAATCACTTCTTCTTGCATTCTACCGCGACCGGGGTCTGCATTACAATTCGGTCTTGTTAATTCTTGTTTGCATTTCTAGACGCTTATGTCGGTTATTTATGACAGGTGCTGCGAATAGGGCAAAGTGTCTGACAAATCATCGGGCTCATAGCGGCTCAGTGGTCGTCAAGTCGAGGACGACTTACGTTGCAGATATCATTGTTGCGGGAGAAAGATGTGAGTGTAAAACCTCCCAATCTATCAAAGATCGATAAAATACAGTTTTCTAATTTTGTGCTAGTGGAAGGCAACATTGAAGCCATGGGGTCTTCCGTGAAACAGTATTTGTAATAACAAGAGATACTCGTGTAATCAAGCATTTATCTAGGATTTAAAGATCTTTTTCCCCATGTGCGGTGCACATTAAAGAAACGTTTAGGGGTTTTCGATCAAGTTTCGGAAGTTCTTTTTAACTAATTTACTGGTATGAAGAGCACCATTTCTTCAAATACACTAGCAATACCTTCTATGTTTCATGGAAAAAACAGAAAATAATGCCCAAGTACTTCGGCAAACTGCGATTTTGCAAGGCAAAGTGACAAAAATCAATGCCGGACGTAAAACGTAACCGCTTTCGAATCAGATAAAAGATATATCTGATTACGATGCAGGTGAAATCAGTACGGCTTTTTAAAAGTTAGTCGACTCTCAGTCTCGAACATCAGGAAAGGCCTCATCTTGCATGCTTGTTTGAGGCCACTTTAAAAAGCTGTGTGTAGCCACTGACTCGAAGCGAGTTTGATGTCAAAATTTTTGGCAACTTGTTTCTCGTAGAAATAAGTAAGAAAACGTATATTTAGGTCACTTTTTACTTCCCAATAATTGGAAATATTTTCGAGAAGGCTTGTTTATTTTTTAGAATGAGTGAGAAAAACCATGCAAAGAAATACTCCAAAAGAATATGCACCTTGAGATTTTCCATTTTAATTATGGTATTCACGAGAAAAGGAAAAAGAGTAGGCTACCTTTAAAGTACACCTCGTGATACAGGACAACCCAATATAAATAAGAAATTTTTTTGACTCCATCCACGGGTCAGAATCAGAGAAGAGGAAACCGAGAGAAATCCTACATGTGATCAACACCGTCGGTAATTTGTGTCGAGGGGCAACGCTGTTTATGGCTCGGATCAGTAAGCCGAGGATTCTGATTTGCGTATGGTAGTACACCTACTTGCAATTTTTGACTGATAAATAAGAAAACATAAAAACGAAGCTATCATGTTCATGAGAGCTTGGACAACAAATTTTATGCTCTTTTGAGTGGGTAAGATAACCGTATCTTTATGACTGAAATCCGTACCATTTTTATGACATTATTGTAGCAGCAAGTTTTCATACCTTCCTCGATATCTTGTAACAGGAGAGGTGACAGGAATTACAGTTTTGCCCTCAAATGAAAAAAACGTTCCCTCAAAATTCGACCTTACGTATAAGAGTGAGCATAGCAACTCACACTTTCGCAGGTGAGCCGATTAAGCCTAGGCGTCTGGCGCTACACGGATATATATTTCAAGCCAGCTTAAACCTAATGTACGAGATTCAAAGCCGACCAGAACCAGCCCACTTTGGCGAATGAATGCCCTTGACTGGTGCCTGCTCCTTTTCAAGGGCTCCCAATAAAGTTCCCATGAGATTCAGCGTGAGCTACATCCCGAAATAACTATAACTGGTTCTTCCTCTCATCAATGTAAGGGGATCTTTTATTCCATTCCACGGTATTCGTGAGAAATTTTGAAATTAAAAAAAAGTTTTACTTGATAATCTACGGATCAACTGGCAGTTTGTTATTATTTCAATAAAATGCCACATCACGACCCATTCTGTAGTATTTTCAGACTAATGCTAGACATGTTTTCAAGTTTCAGGAGACTGTTCAGAAAATAATCGAGAGTTGGCTTTCTACACTGGGTCAAATTTGAATCCACGCTCTTTGTATTTGAACAGCTCTCAGTGCTTGTGTGACATGTGCAGTTTTAAATTTATGATCACTTTGTGTACATGCAGAATAGGCTCTATTTAGGAGACACTGGGAATCCGGCTGAAGGGTTGAAGTTGTGGTGGACACATTTGAAAGGCAAGGCAAAAGTACAAAATCCTTAATTTAAACAAAAGAACTACATGAGCCTTTGGAATCTTAAGGTAAATACTGGGTTTTGAAATTTCCTTGTCTTCTGCTGCAAACGTGGTTAAAGAATATGAACAGGTCACTGGAGAGTTTCAAAAACGACATATATATATATATATATATATATATATATATATATATATATATATATATATTTCATGGTGTCTGTACGCTAGGTTCGATAATTGTACGGATGTGAAGGAAGCTGCTTTAAACAATGAAAATAATAAATAAGTTTTTCCTGTTTATGTATAACTAGTTACCTGCTTTTGGGAAAATCAGGTGGCTTGTAGTTATTGCGGGACAATATGATCATGTAGTACAGAATAATGCTGTGACACATCATTGGTTAAAAAGGTGGTGTGCTACAGCTGTTCTGTGTGAAACACTTAGACGAATGCTTGCCCTGCCTGTCACTTTAAAGGGCCGAAAGTTTCCAACCAACTGTTCCAGAATAAGCATTGCAGAGCTGCCCTTCGTTTCTACACCCATTCAGTTCTCGGTGACATTTTTTTCCACTGGCTCTATAATCCTAGTGGTGAACTATCTTTCTGGATGAAAAAACTCTACAAATTGTTTGTTCCTGCTACCTTGAAGGGAGCTTACAGGAACGAACTGATTCCCTACAGTGTGATCACTGAACGTGGTTTTGTGAGAAGATTTAGGCGTAAAATCGTCAGTGCAGAATATGGGAAGTTTCCAAACGGATGAATTCCTAAACCCCGTATATAATCGCTGAATTGTTTCGGCGATGGCATGTCTAGTAGGTTCTACCTATTTTAATTATCTGAAGATCTATGGAAGGATTATTACAGCAGATATGTAACGGAGTGTGTCTGTGTGTAGGTAGGTAAACAGCTCATAAGATTGCAGATTTACTCTGTATCGTACATATCTACTGGAAATTATAGCACTGACTGAGAGACTAATCTTATCTACGGGGTCAATTTTATTTTGTTCTCATCCATGAAGGAAATTTCAACACCAGTTAAAGCGTTGGGTTGGTGAATGATACTTCAGGTTGGCTCCCTTGATCCGGGTAAAAGGTTGCGAAATTACTGTTAACCCAAACTTTGGCATTCAATGCGTATACTTGTTGAATACTGTTCACCTTGGCTATTTCAGTAGTATAAACGTACTATAGATGCACTCAGTGTTAGCTGACCACAATCAACTCTACACACTTTGCGGAAATTCCGTAAAGTTTTGCAAGTAAAGGTAGGTGTAAGGATGAATAAATGGAACAGGTTATCACCGCTCAAAACCCGTTATAAATAAAGGAACTGCACATTTATAGACCTACTCTTCACTACATGAAAGAGTTAGGTTTCATTGTATCATCCGAAATCTTTGAAACTCAGACAAAAGAGTGCAGTTTAGGTAGTTGTTATTGAAGATATATTGTGGCAAACGGGTCAACATTAGGCACAGAATTTAGTGCTTTAGGCATTAATTTCAAGGACGAAACACATTAAAAAAAAAGAATTTTGAGGGGTAAGTATGCCAACATTAGTTCTGCCTTTCCGAGAACAATGTGATTATTTTGGTCTGTTATGATATTCACGAATGAATTTTAACGAGATTCGGTGCAAAATGGATTACCTTCCAGGAATGCTTTCATCACCTATTCCTTTATGAAATACACTATGGACAGGTCCCATCAGCTTGAGTAAAAATATTCGCTATACTTCTTCGTTACACACAAGGACCCAGTATCCACATCACGCTACTCAGTGAATTTGAATAAGAAATAAGCTCGAAAGCTGATCAGACAGTTCCGGAGACCACAGTTCGAATTTTGAGCAGTATTTTGTATTTTACACTTGATTGGTTCCACGATCAAATCTTATCTTTTCGAAAGAATCACAAACTGAAGCTGATTATTCTGTAAAGTAGTGAGAAATCCAATACCTAATAGTCAGATTTACACGTACCCTCTGAGCATTTGAAAGTCTCAATTATCCGTGACGTGGAGGTTCGGATGGGACATAAAATACGGTAATTAGGCCCCGTATATTACACGAATCGGAAATGTGGTCAGTGCATACAGAAGAACCTTGGTTAATAAATTCATACTTTTGAAAGCATCTGAGGGTTTTGACTATTTCGAATGAGACGTTTGATGCTTTGTGAATAAAAGTGTGGTCTCAGCAAAAACAAGCCTCGTAGTACACACGGAACTGATTTACGGACAAGATAAATACAGGGACATAAAGTCACAAACTTATATGCACCATAAAAACAGAAAACAAAACCACCGCTATTGTCATTTAAAACATTAGAGGGTCTCCGACTGAATCTCGGAAATTCCATTCTACTCATCCGTTTGTCACACCTTTACTATCCACTTTTTTATTCCTGCAGCATTTTATCGTGTAACGCCCAGATAGTAGGATGCCATCTTGTTGTTCATCTAAAGTGATTGTTGGTACCAATTGATACAATCACTGAGCCTCGGAACATGGGATTTTTCCTCCTCTTGTGCTTTTGCAGACCACACGTACGTGGTACCCTCTTCGGAAGAGCATTTTCCCCCGCGCGTGTTAGAGTAGTTACCGAATGACATCTGAAAATGCGTGAAGGATTAGTGATAGGATACACTGTAAACAACAAAGCGTTTCTGTGGTTGGCTGCAAATATTCTCTGCATGTGGATAGTTATCGCTCTTGGACTGAATGTAGAAAGCATCACACCCGGAAGTGTTGCTCAATATACCTATTCACTCCGCTCGTTCTCCATTCAAACCTAATACAGCGGTTTTGTTACACGTGAATGTTTTCTTAGCCGGCATTTTACAGTTTTCTTCTGCACCACCTAAATCTCCATCGCTTGATTCCACCCCTTTTCTCTATAGCTGTATTACTAGATATTGTTCTGTCTTGAGCAAAGCAATGTCACCCTTGATGGTGATGTTTTACCTGGCATGGGTTAGAGCGCTGACCGAACTCGAAAAATGTGCTATTGTGTCCGCTACGCTTTTCACTTTGGATATAACAACGCTTGAGTGGGATGTTTTTTCAATCCTGGAATCTCAAGTCAGCTAAGAAACTGTGTGGACGTTTCAAAGATTGACACTGCTTTGCGATCAACTTTGGACTACCTTAATTTGTCTGCTGAACGTGAATGTTTCACACTTAAGCGGAACGCAAATTCGACACTCTCAAATGTCCATTCACCCTATTGAAATGGCGCCATTTAGGCTTTGAACCCAATTGGTTTTGTGTTGGAAAAAGTTAGTCTTTTTGTTCGACACCAAAATGAAGTGACATTGTTGACTGACGAATAGAAACGACATTGTGAGCAAATTGTAAGAAAATTTTCAAAGTGCTCCCAGAAATGTGGTAGAATTGTGATTGCACAAGGAGTTTTATGCAGTAAAAGTTTCGGAAACCCGTTGGAAGTGGCGTGGTACCTGAGGTTAAAATTATCTCTGTTAGTCATCAGAAGCTTTTCACAGGGCTTGGTTGTAAATAGGTATTGCAGTAGGTGAGCGCCTGGGTTACCACAAAATGGCAAAAATGGAGTGGATAATTCAGCCGGGAACTAGAAGAATCCATCCAGAACTTTCAACTGTCGAATACAGTCGATAGGTGCACGATAGATCATAGTCCTTAAAAGCTCAGTCTGTTCGTAAACCAACAAGCGGGTTTTCCGACTTGCACTCTGTACAGTGCCCAAGGAGACGTGTTTTTGAGCGTTCTGGATTTCGCGCTATTCAATAAAAGATGTAAAATGCACTGGGATGGTTTGCGGCAGTTTGCCATTGTCGTCACTGTGTGCTGTAATATGATACGGTACCCTCCAGTTTATGCTTGTACCACAATTCTGATAATTGAATCAAGTGTAGCAAAAGCCTTTACAAATCTGTTAGCTGCCAATAAAATCCATCCTTTTTCCCGTATTACTTGGCTTATAAAAGTACACTGTTTAGGTGAATTCCAAACAATTTGTATGGAACTGTGATGATTGAGACATACATTAATAGTTCTACGAAATCAGAACTGTTTTCAACCGTCTAAAACGATTGTAATGTCCCCAGTTCGTATTAATGAATTGTGCGCTGGGGATTTCCTACCAGTTCGGATGAACCCGTTGCGTACACTGTCGACATCGATCATCAAGTGACTAGTGTATACACTCAAAAAATCGTGTCAAGCTTCACGGTAACGGTGGATAATTTGCTTCACCGATCTTGGTGTTATAAAAAGAACCTCCGAAATAACGATTAGTGTCCAAGACATAGTTAGGGTGGTCAAGCACCGACTGAGAATGACGATATGAAATATGTGGGGGCCGGGGAATCCTTTAAGAAGTAAGTAAAGTAAAAAGACTATTGTGGCAGACATTTTGCACTTCTGTTGCTCTTTAAACCAATCATTTCTCATGCCCCGGAGACCATTTCGTGTTTAGTCAGATCACCTTTGGAAAACCATCAAGTGTGTGCATGGATTTGCTCTGATTTGCTTACTCCGCAAAATTGATTCGAGCGCTAGGTTTGCACTTGTGAAACAACTATCAGTTAGTCAATTAGTCTGTCCTTCAATCAAAACCTGCAGTTTTTCAACTAACCGCTTACAAATTGTTTTATATTTGATGCAAAATTGTTTGATCAGCAATGCTTTCAAATTTTATTAATGTTAAGATCTACTTGATTCTGAGTCGATCATTGTGTGTTGCACTTTAGTTCCCGTGTGATTGCTTGCTGCCATATCTCGATTAGGCCCCGTGGAGTCTGACTTTATTTCTAGGTCTACTCGAAGCTCGTACCGAGGAGCCCTTATATGCAGGTTTTCTATTCAAACATGACAGCATGAATGTAGATCCATGTTATTGTACAGCTTCAATAACTAGCTAGTTATGAAGAGATTCGGTAAAAACAAAATATATGGTTTGCTTTAACCCAACGAGTTATCATTCTCCAAATTCACACTAAATCCCTTCATTTCCATCATCAGGTAATAGCAACCATGAAGGAATGTGAGCCACAAACGGAAAATAAAATGTGAATCATTTACACTAAAGTAACCAAAACAATGACAACCACACAGTGTTCATATATATTAGGAACCAATTAGTCTACCCTGTTCTACAGGATTTTTCACATACTTCCCTGCATGCTGACGTGAGTTGTGAAATCATTATTTTGACCATACTTCGTAGTATTTTCCACTCTCGACCTCTTGATATTGAGTGCTCAGAGCAGGAAAATGTTTTGGATTACGTCTAAACTTGGACTATTAGGAAGCGATTGTACGAACCGGACCATAGAATCGAGAATACCTTCAAAAGGTTTGGAAGTGAATGATGAACTGGCAAATGATTTTCATAAATATTTTTTGCAAAAATCTCGTGAAATATAGCATGAAACATTATTTCAAAAAACTTTAACCTACCCGTGTGACATAATTTTTAGAAGTTTGGGGATTTCGCGGTCATATTGATGAGGATTTTTCCATCTTAGAGGTCGTCTAATTAAAGTTCGCCAACAAGACTAGCTGTGATCTATTCCGACCTAGATCAATCATTTTACCTGGTTTCAGACCCTAGTATTTAGAGTAATGCTTTGTTAGATGATTTTTTTTATTGTGAATGATTTTTTCCTAGCCTTCTACGACTGGTCACTTATTAAACACTTGCCTGAAACTTTAACCTCATTTAGCGCGAAATCTCCCAACGATGAAAGAATTGCCGCTGACACTACCCTCTATGTACTATTCCAAAAAAACTATTGAGAGAAACCCACTCCTACTTGTTTCTTTACATGGAAACTTTTCTTACATTGAACTCTGGGTTATAACTTTGATACTATTTGACAATTTACCCGTAGTTTCATAACTCGTTATTTCATGGATTACGTGGTTCAGAAAAGGCGTATCTTGTCGACAGAATTCGTGGCAGTTCACCTGTTTGTAGTGCCGCTTAGAGTCAACCTAAGTGTAAGCCAACTTTGGCCAAACTCACATCATACAACCATGCAGAGATTTGCTCTAATTACTTTGCGTAACCTAAAATATACAATGAGAAAATGTGTCCTCTAATCACAACTGAACAAATATGCGCTGAAGTGTAACATATTGGTCAATCAGTATTTTTTAAAATCGTCGATCTTTGTGAAATTTTGTTGTGATGGGTTAAAAACACTAATCAGCGGACGTATTCAACTGAAAACAATGTCATGTAGAACGATCCGTAGTATTACGTGTGAAATTTCGTCGTATTATTGGATTTTGGGTACTCTCACACACCAAGCCCTACATCAGTATAACAATTATAAATTATCTTTTTTAACTTTCCTAAATTCTTGTCGACGTAGAATAACACAGTTTTGTGTGCTTCTCTCCGAAGTCGCACCATATGGCCAGGTGGTATTTCAGGTGAAGACCCGAGTGACGCGGATCAGATTCTGCTGATGATGAATTATCAGTTGTAAGTGCAAAGTCACCCAACCGAAATCGTCTTTCACGATGTGGTTCCATTTGGTATTGTCTTGAAATTAAGTCTCTTTATTGATGCCGCAAAGGGAGATTATTAATGATAATACGCACACAAGCATTCGAAAAGACCGCGAGTGTGGAAGTACCAGAAAATCAACTCAGATGAGTACGATTTACATGGTTGCTGTCTGGCAGATAAACGAATAAAATTGTGGGTAAGTTGAATTCGTTGTCCGAATATTTCCACAAGGCACATGGAGAACAACACAAGGTGGCGAACAAGCTCGTTTTCAGTGATTCGTAATCATGCCATTACATCACATTTTATATGAACAGTGTTAGGTGAACAGAACAGAAATCAAGATAAGGCGATGATGTTTTGAGGTGATCCAAATGTGAAAAGTCTTTGGCCTCGGCGGGATTCGAAACCACGCATGGTCA
Source organism: Fasciola hepatica (assembly GCA_948099385.1). Lineage (NCBI taxonomy): Eukaryota > Metazoa > Platyhelminthes > Trematoda > Plagiorchiida > Fasciolidae > Fasciola > Fasciola hepatica. The sequence goes on along the minus strand of CANUEZ040000043.1, from coordinate 28,809,258 downwards.
CCAACCTCGCTTTAGTACCGCGAGTGCTCTACCAGCTGAGCTACGAGGCCACGCAGGAGAACGTTGGACTTTCTGCAAATGGATCACAGTATACCCGCCCACATTTGGATCACCTCAAATCATTATCAAAATCTGCCAACCATCAATATAAGGCGATGAGTCAAAATTCAAGTGGGGGAGAGGGGATCAGTTATCACATGCGTGACCTCGATCCATCTCTGGACCGTGAATGGGTGTCTGCGGTGTCATTTGTCGGATCAACGGATCTGTGGTTAGTTTGTGGGTAGGGGGTGGGCCAAGGAAGCCTTAACGCTTGCACGAACTGTTTTTGGGCGCACAACGGGGGATTGTAGAGACGAATGCATACCGCTTCCGCTGTGGCTAGAACACGGCTCTTCACCAGTCTTGATTGCCCACTTCGGACTTTATAGATTGGCCGGAATGCTTTGGTCACATTCACTGAATGGTTAGACTGAACAAGGTGTGAACACACAGCGCTCGTAATTACTTTGATTGCTCCAGTGTTCAACCAAGCTGGGTGGTGTTCACGGACTCGTTCGGATAAGTGTCTGGTCGTACGGCCAATGTACGTTGTCCCACAGGAACAAGTAAAGGAGTACACACAGAAAATGGCCATAGAATCTGACACCCTACCCTTTAATTGTAAATACACACACGGCTTTGATGTAAATACAATACGGAGCGACATAGAAAAGACGAAAACAATATTGGGCGACTCGTCCAAATTCACCTAAGCCTCCAATGAGAAGGATAAAACGATCCAGATAGAAAATTTTAGCTCCAAGAGATTACGATCACTGAAGCAAAAAGGGATCATAGATTCGACCACATTCGAACGGATACGATCAACCGGGACGATAATTCCCTGGCTTTAAGGCTTACCAAAAGTCCACAAGGAAGGAGTACCGTTAAGACCCATTTTAGACATGTGTAACTCTCCCTACCATGCAGTAGCCAGGTGTCTAAGTGGCTTACTGGAGCCAGTGAGAGCTACAATCGCAAAACATAGTTTACGAGACACTCTCGACTTCGTGGATAATGTCCGAAATATAAGCCTGAGGGAAAAACAGAAGTTCACATTTGACATCACTTCATTGTTTACTAGCATACCGATCAGTGAAACTATCAACTATCTGTGCGACTATATTCAAGAAAATAACATCGACATGGGCCTTCCGGTGGACGAACTGGAGCAACTCCTCTTTGTTTGCACGTTTAAGGTGCAGTTTAAATTCAACGACGAAATCTATCCTCAAAAAAAGACGGATTAGCAATGGGGTCACCCTTGAGACCACTGTTCGCCGATGTTTTCATGGTGAAAATTGAGAACAATCAACTGCAGTCCACCATCAGGCAATGTGTGCTTTATAAACTCTATGTGGATGATATAAAGTGTGTGGCAGATGACCCCATGGACATAAACTTTAAGTTAAACACATTCAACACAGTCCATCCTAACATCAAGTTTACGATGGAAAAAGAGGCAAACAATGAAATAGCCTTCCTAGATGTGCGCCTAAGCCGGCGAGGGGATGGCTCAGCTCAACGATCAGTGCACAGGAAAGCAGCGTGGAATGGGCAGTACATTCACTTCGAAAGTTTCATGCCACTCCAATTTAAGCGCAACTTAATCCGTTGCTTGATTAACAGAGCGCGCAAAATTTGTACTGAGGACACACTGGACAGAGAACTGCGTTCTCTGCTCAATGCGTTCCTGAAAAACGGATATCCGGATCGTTTCATTGATAAGACAATGCGACAAGAGGAAGAAAGAGCGAAAACCACAGTTGTCCCAAAAAAGTCAGTATACGTGCGTCTGCCGTTCAAAGGTGATATCCCAGCGGATATTATAAATAGCAGATTATCAGGGGCCGTCGACAAAACATTTTACGCAGCAAAGCTCCATATTGTATTTACATCAAAGCCGTGTGTGTATTTACAATTAAAGGGTAGGGTGTCAGATTCTATGGCCATTTTCTGTGTGTACTCCTTTACTTGTTCCTGTGGGACAACGTACATTGGCCGTACGACCAGACACTTATCCGAACGAGTCCGTGAACACCACCCAGCTTGGTTGAACACTGGAGCAATCAAAGTAATTACGAGCGCTGTGTGTTCACACCTTGTTCAGTCTAACCATTCAGTGAATGTGACCAAAGCATTCCGGCCAATCTATAAAGTCCGAAGTGGGCAATCAAGACTGGTGAAGAGCCGTGTTCTAGCCACAGCGGAAGCGGTATGCATTCGTCTCTACAATCCCCCGTTGTGCGCCCAAAAACAGTTCGTGCAAGCGTTAAGGCTTCCTTGGCCCACCCCCTCATCATCATCATCATCATCGTACAGCGTTAAACAGTAGGGCAAGCCCCACTGACCACTGCCTTTCTCACCATGTTGCACGTTGAATTAAAAATTATGAATATACAAGATGGACAGGGAGTGGACCTATATGGATGGGAAAAGAAAAGAATGCCCTAGTAGCCAATACACGGAATACACAGTCTAACTGTACAAACGTACACCGATCAAACATTCTGATTCGATAGAAAGTGACAACACGATCTCCACTGTTCGCGGTTCGCAGCCATATCCTTCAGTGTCTCCAACCAACTGGTAGACGGATCTTTTGGACCCCAACCACGAAGACGTGAAGCACCTACTTTTCCTAAGTCTGCTGTACATTTTCTCATTCCTCGCTGCCACGTCATCTGTTGACCTCCACGTGGTCTCTTCCACTCCCTGGGAGGGGCGGAGAATAGGACACGGTACGGTAGACGTGTGCTTGCCATACGTAACACGTGTCCCAACCAACGAAGTCTACTAAGTTGGATACGCTGTGACAAAACGTTCTCTGAATTAGTACCCAATACTCGCATTCTTACCTCATCGTTGCTTACTCGGCTATTCCACCCAATCCTAGCGATACTACGTAAACATCGATGGTCGAAAACCTCAAGACGACGAATATCTTCAGCACGCAGACTCCAAGTTTCGCAACCATACAACAAAACTGAACGCACAGTGGCACAGTATACACGACCTTTCAACTTCAGTGAAATATCGGATCGGCGCCACAAGTGCTTCAGTCCAGCGTACGCCGCTCGAGCCTTGGATATCCGCGTACTCACCTCTACTACTGTGCTCCCATCCGTCGTCACGCAGCTACCGAGGTAGGTGAAGTGATCGACAACTGACAGCACCTCCCCATCGAGCATCAAGCTCGGAATTGTTGACGTCCAGTCTTGTAACATCACCTTGCACTTTGAAGGTGCAAAGCGCATGCCGAATGGAGCTACAGCTCTTGCGAGATTATCTAGTGCACGCTGAGCATGTTCCGTGGATTCGAACAAGCAGACAACGTCGTCTGCGTAATCTAGGTCACATAGCTTTTCACTATCTCCTAGTTCGACGCCTACATCCTGAAAATTTTGCAAGACACTCTCCATTATTTCGTCCATGACGAAGTTAAAAAGGAATGGAGACAAAGGGCATCCCTGCCGAACACCACTGGTCGTTTTGAACCGACCGGATAGTTCACCGTTAACCCTTACGCGGCCAGAAGTATGAGAATGCAATGATCTCATTAGGTTCACGAACTTCTAGGGCATACCTTTTCGATGAAGAGTACTGAAAAGCGATGTTCGATCAACTGAATCGAAGGCGCCTTTCAGGTCTAAGAAAAGCATTATTGTTGGTCGGCGGTGCGTGTGACGCGTTTCAAGTAGTCGGCGAAGAGTAAAAATCTGGTCGATGCATCCTCGACCTGGGCGGAATCCAGCCTGCTGTTCGCGGACATTCCTCTCGCGAGCCGGTGTAAGACGGTGCAGCAAAATCGAAGCTAATACTTTGGTGACTATCGAGATTAAGCTAATCCCGCGATGATTACTGCAGTCATTGCGTATTCCCTTCTTGAAGATGGGAACAATCAATGACTCGCTCCATATTAACGGAATACGCTCCGCGTTCCAAATTTCACGGAGCAAGGCGGTTAGTGATTTTATCAACGCCTCACCACCCAGTTTGAAAAGAACTGGAGGAAGTTCGTCGGGACCTGCCGCTTTCCCCCGCCTTAGTAATCGAATACATGACTCTACATCTACTTCTGATGGGGGCTCAAGTGATACCACCCAAGGAGTCACAGTTGTTGACATGGGAGTAACTACACTAGCGTGCGGCCAGCTAAACTGTTCCTTGAAGTATTCGGCCCATCGGTCAAGCCTTTGCTCTTTGTTATAAATGGGTTCTCCATTCCTATTGCAAATCGTTTCACTGACCTGAGTTAGCCGTCCACCGGTGTCACGAATAAGTTTGAACAGTCTTTGACTGTTACCTGAAGCAGCTGCCACTTCCATTTCTTCGGCTACATTGACCCACCAATTTTCGCGATCCTTCTTAAGGCTTCGCGTAACTTGTCTTTGCAGCTTTCTCCGCATCTTATTCATCTCCTTACGGTTCGAAAGCTGACGCTTTTGCTCCATTATACTCAGCGACTCTTGCGAGATCCAGTGTCTTTGATGGACAACGGATCGAGGACCACAGGCGAAACCTGCTGCAAAGTGCATCGCTTGTTTGATATGAGCCCAATGCTCGTCTACATCACTGTTCTCCGTGGATCCTAGCTCATGTGCTAACTTCTGCTCATACCGGGTGCAAACGTCTGGATCACACAAACGTTGCATGGCCAATCCGGTTTGCGGTTTGCGACGATGGCCATGGAGCTGGAGAGATAATCGCATTAAAACTAATGCATGGTCCGACTCTACGTACGTGGACCAGTAAGATCTACAGTTCTGAACAGAACTGCGCCATCGGTAGCTTACGGCGATATGGTCAATTTGACTCAAAGTACCTGTAGAGTTAGAGCGCCATGTCGCTGTGCGACGCGAGCTGTGTCGGAAATTTGTGCTAGACAAGAACAATCGATTGTCTGCACAAAATTGGAGAAGCCTATCCCCGTTATCTGTGCGCTCAGCGGGTAAAGCACAACGCCCACCTAAACAGGCTTCTGACGCACTAAGTTTGCCAACTTGTGCATTGAAGTCACCAGCTAGCACTACAATGTCGGAACCTTTACTGCTGCGAACGAGAGTGGCGAGGGCGTCATAGAACTCATCTTTCTGCAAGTCTGAGTTGCAGTCCGTTGGGGCGTATGCCGAGATCACGAACAAATTGCGTTTAACACAACTATCCTTTCGAACGCCGACTGACCCTTGGAGTCTCACAGCACATAAACGACTGTTAACAGGGATCCAGTCTAATAGGGCAGCCTCAGCCTTGTCAGTCAAGACTATTCCTACACCACGTTGACCCACAGCTCTAGCTGCTTCGTCTCCTGAGGTGCGCAGAATATACCTCGATGAGATACCAGGAGCAGCTAGTTGAATTACACTGCTCGAATCCTGGATACGCGTTTCGCTTAATCAGCAAACATCAATCTTCAGAGAGTTCATTGTGAGGGCTAGGCACGCCTGCTGACCGGCCTGCATGAGTGTACGCACGTTGAAGGAGCCGAGATTCAGAGGCTGACGAGGCTTGAGAAAATGTGAGTTACCAGTCAGAGGATTATTTCCGACACTGTTTGACAGTGAATCGTTGCGAGTATCGACTGTGTTATCAGTGGGAGCATTATGGGTGGATAGATGGGGCAAAGAGGGATGGTTAGGGACAGAAGACAAAGGTTGAATAACAGAGAGGGAACTCTGAGCAGTAGCACACTTATCACTACCCACCCCACTCGATGCAATGGGCAGCGCGGTCCTGATTAGCCTGCGCGACGACCGATGCACTATGGAATTCTTTGTATTCGTGCAGTTCATGGGAGATGTTGGACGGGTACTGCTGGGGTGTCCACCCCCTACCCATAAACTAACCACAGATCCGTTGATCCGACAAATGACACCGCAGACACCCATTCACGGTCCAGAGATGGATCGAGGTCACGCATGTGATAACTGATCCCCTCTCCCCCACTTAAATTTTGACTCATCGCCTTATCTTGATTTCTGTTCTGTTCACCTAACACTGTTCATATAAAATGTGATGTAATGGCATGAATACGAATCACTGAAAACGAGCTTGTTCGCCACCTTGTGTTGTTCTCTAAGTTGAAGTACTCTATGCTCATCTTGTCTGATTTTTTTGAATGAATTATTCACTGGGTAATGATCAAGGGTCTGTTGGTACGAATATTTACTTTTCTGACGACTATGATGTGTTGGATGTATGCTTCCCATTGTTGTCAACACGGTAATATATCCATACGGTATGTGCTGTGCTGGCAGAACAAATGCTACTTTTGGACAGTGGACTGGCAAAAGGTGTATTCAGAAGCGCATGTAAGCACTGTTCTCGGTTGATGCTTCCCGACTTAACATATAAGACCTAAGGGATTAGGAAGGAAGTTGATTAAAGATATTTGCTTGACATATAATTCGTTGACGGGAATACTGTGTTGTTAACACTGAAAACAGGGGAACGTTCGTCAAAAATCAACTGAATAATAATGAAAAGAAGAATATAACTTAGTCTGTATGGAGAGCATATACAGGTATTTTCTGGTGAGTAGTATTTAAACGGTGAACAAAGTAACTCCGGAAGCACACACAGCCACTTTTGCGGTTATTACTGCTCATCATGTATGCATATCCGGTACTCTTCTGTCCGATCATCTTCATACTTATATACTCTGCTGATATTTTCTTCATAGAAATCTATTTTTTTCTCTTCAGAATTGTGAATGGATAATTTTCTTCGATTAGTTCACAAATTAAATGTGATTTGTGATATTAATACGTGGGTGGGCCAATTCTAACCCATATTGATGGTAATCAATATGCACAAAATGGACAAAATATTTCCGGAAGCGTAAATTTACCCTCATTCAATTCAATATAAAATATTTCATGTCACTCGGGGACGGGGTGCGATTCTGTATTTCCTGTAGACTCACGTGACTAAGAAGTTTACCCTTTTCAAAAGTGAAATTACAAAATAAAAAAGGATTGCTTTTTATAAGAGTTATGTATGTTTTACGGTAGTTGCTGTTAGGAATGAGTAATACTTTTTTTGACGTACACCCTCAGATTAAATATCGGATAGCAGCAAATAAATAACGCTTTGTAGATGATAGTAAAAATCTTCCCGAGGTTGAAAAAACTCATGAATGAATTTCCTAAAATCAATACCTAGTTGTTGCTGCCATTATTTTGACTGCCCTAGTAGTGTCTGAATACGAAAAGGATTGCAATCAGTTGGTTGGCCTAGACATGTCACTCAAAAAGAAATGTTAGTTAGGCCTTGTCCTGCATCGTGATCCAAGGACAAATTATTAGACTAGGTAAACACTACTGACTTCCCTGTTCTTCTGGTTTGCAAGTGTGTGCATGCAAAAAACACAAACACTTATCTTAGGACAAAACGTACGGTTCATACGCCGAGGCGAAAATCAATTTCACTAAAAAGAACAGGAGTTTCTTAAGTTGGAGATAACTCTCTTTTACTTTCTACCGTTCGTACATAGAATATACAAAGGAACAGTTATTTTCTCAGTAAAATTTAAATACATTCCCTACGTACGAACTTTGACATTCCATATACATTTATTTTACTTTTAGGGTAATGAAGGAATGAATTATTTCAGCCTAACCGATCCCTTACAGGGGCCAAGATCAATTATAAGTAGTCACGTTGTCTGATTTTTAAATTCAAAGACGATAGTAACATATTCCAAACCATAGTCTGTTTGACGTGAAGTTTTATTTACAAACCTAACTTGAGTTGCACAAAAGTGTTTGGAATTATACTATCGGAAATAAAATGACAACAATAATGATTGCACAGGGTTTTCGAATCTCTTCTTAGAGAAATTAGGTTTGGTAAACTGAGCCACTGAAAATCGATCAGCGTCCAGTTGCTGGAAAAAGCAACTTTAAACAGATGGGGCAGAGTTTCTCCCCAGAGATATAGCTAGACAAGGTAAGGTAGCCAACGAATGTCGAGAAGAATAGCTTTCTATTTTATTATTTAAGATAAGCTGTATTATATCAGTAGCGGAGAAAAGATCTGTGCACCGACACAGATCTGTAGCTTGGTGAACCGACAGTGTTTACCGCACTAGACCTGTTCCTAAATATGGACTGATACTCATTTTTCAAATTCAATATTTAATGCTCGCTTGGATCTAACAAACGCAACTGTAGAACAAGGTCCATTTGTTCACCAGTGTTCATGAAAGAAAGTAGTAGGACCGTAAATAGGGTGAAGTGATTCGTGGTGGACACAGATAAGTCACTGTGCAATACCATCATATTAAAGGGCAACTTTGGCATGAAAATCTAAATTTCAGAGTATTTGCTTCCAGGTTAGAAATAGAAACTGCTTTCCTGTTGTAAACAAATGTCGGTGATGGCTGTTTTTCGATGGATTGCAAAATTCTGTTTTCTAAGGCAACTTCTTACGAATCACGGGTATGAGGAAGAAAATCCATTTTCTTGGTCAAAAATGGAAGCTGTTCCTTCGCGTTCCCACTCAGTCTACGTTCACCACTACCATTTTATAACAGAAATCGTGAACTGAAAAGATAGACAATTTTTATTGATTTCTTTGCCTAAACTCCTATTATGGAGAAAGCATCACAGGATGGGACATGCATACCGTGTCCCACAGTTTTACCGCCGGTGCAAGAAATGTGAAGTGATTTACGGGAAGTGGGATGGGTGTAAAAATACCGCACCTTCCTCGGAGGCAGAGTGTTAAGACTGTGACGGTAAGAGAGGATAAACAGTAGTTCACACATTTCTGTCCAGTGGCTCTCAAAATAGCATATAGTAAAACTGAAACTTATTCTATGAACCGTGGTATTCACTTATACGGTTTGTTGTGGGTTACCCAGAAGCTATCAGTTTACAAAGTTCGCCTCCGTAAAAGGGAGTCACGGAGTCATGGATTTCACAGTTGACAACATTACAAAAAATGACCGCAAACAGGGTAGTAGTGGATATTTAAGTCATTCTTGTACAATGGCAATAACAAAGAAGTACGTGACATTATTAAACTGCCTGCTATCGCGAATGGAACTTCACACTCATTTGTTTGTGAGCTTTTGGCTGCTTGATAAGAGAAAAGTCAGAGTGACTTATGCTGAGAAATGACGATATGCATAAGTACGGCACAATACGCTAAGTGAGTAGAGGCTCGCACTTTTTTAGCAACTTCCAAAAGACAGTTACAGAGCCGACCAAATCCCCAGGCGTTTCAGCGCCTTTCGAGCTTGATTCTAATGACTGTGGAAAAGGCTCCCTCTTGCTTGTGAAGGGTTCATGGAATCTTCTGAGCTTGAGTTTAGACTCCAAGGATTTTTAGGCATCATACAAACAACATGGACAACAGGCTATGTTAACCACTTGCATGTTCCTTCATAGGTGTATTATATTCTTTACAGTGACTGCAGAGTACACTTAACCGGTGGTGGTCGAGCTCTGTAGAGTGCTATATTACCACATCGAAGGTTAGGAGTTCCAATCCCCGTCACTGTCAGTCACTTTGGTTGTAGGCCTTAATCCACTGTGGTCCGGAATGTTAGCACGCCTGACCTATGGGAACCTCCGGTTGTGGGCTATCCCAAATAGTGCAGTTCGGCTTTGAGCTTACTGAGTAAACCGCTTTCCGCTGTACTTATAGGCATGTATGCAACAAAATACTTGTGAATATGAACCGGAATGATCCTAATACTTTGTGCAAATCAAAATGTTTCGTCTCTTTATTCAAACGTTTACCTGAAAAAAAAAACAGTTTTCAGATGTTCATTGATTTGATAAATCCGTGAACACTATATGTTCGGCGACAAAAATAAAACCAGGAAAAACAACGAAGCTGTGCAGTTGCCGCAAACTAATCTGTAGGAAGAAAGTAGGGATCAATCACTCCGATAATTCCTACTAAGCGAAATTCCGAGAACAGATTGGCGAATAAGCTCGTTCTCCTCGAAACACACTTATGGTATTATGTCACAGGATATTTTACGACCAGTTCAGGGGATCATTCAGTTAGGTAAGTAGGTAAAAGAGATGAAAATTAGCGTTGATAAAAAGTTAAATCCGTGTTCCAGGTTTATTTCAAGGCCGTATTCTCCAAAATCGGTTAATCGCAAAGTTGATCAAATGGCATTCTCTATTGGATTCACCGAAGGTAAATAATGTATTCGTATTTTTTTTACCTTGTTCTAATTATTTGTTGCTGATTGGGTGCAGCTTGTATGGTTTCTATTTTCTTTGGGTAACTCTGACGAAAACAAGTAGATGCGAATTTGGTGGTCACTAAAGTAAAGCTTGAATGGTTATTACACCTTGCGAGCCTTAACTTTCATTTGCGAGGTGCCATTATATATTGCAAGAGCGTAATAGGCTGTAGGATAAGGAGTCCAACTTTGTGCTCGATTGGCCATTTTATCCGTTGTCCACCTTGCCCAGTACTGTAGGATTAAATGTGAGAACTCGCTGAGATTGTTTTTCCCCGGGGTATGTGTGAGAGACAAGCATGCAGAAAACGACAAGTTGCTGAAACTGGTCCCGCCTTTTTAAAATCTTTTCGCTTTATATTCAGCCACCTCCGGGTGACACTTAAAAAAATGACGCAGTTTCACAAGGTACAACTGATGAAATGAAAGATGTTTAATTGAGGTGTGCGTTAACCAGAGGCGTGGATTTATCCAAAAAGAATATTTTGATTGACACTACAAGGTACATCTATGTGGAAACAATATTAGCATGGTTCACTATCCATTTATTAAGAAGGCACACATTCCACATAAAAGAAAATGATATTTTCATAAATTTGGCAAAAAAAGATTATGAACCTTTTGAACTGATGATTTTGTTACAGCATCGCAGAGAATAGATATTTTTCAAGTGTAAAATCATTTGGATTGCACTTGACCGAATAACTCTGATATTCTTCTGGTTCTCTCCGATTTTCAAGTAAAGTCTTTACATGAACTTGTCATAGAAATTAGGTTTTATGTACGACTTACAATGTTCCAGCTTTTAATCTTTTCTAACTGCGGATGTTGTGGTCTATAATTAAACATGAGAAGCAGTCTGACATTCAGGTGTTTTATTCCTTCAATAAATTAGAAGTTTTAGCTTTTACCGACATACTGGTTTTTTGAAGCATAAACAAACACATGCATATCAGTTTGTCCTTCCTTATATAAAGTCCTAATTGAAGTCAAGACCTAAAGGCTGTTTTGAGTTCATCACCTACAATGAACACGTTTCTATTTATACCAATCTAAAACGAATCTGACCCGTTTCAGTTGTTTTCGTTGAGAAATATCATTTGAAGAGAACCTATCTCTTTTGTGGCTCGATCCAAATTTGAAAACATGAGTCAGCAAGGCAGATGCGCGAAGTGTTCTGCATCACCTTCTTGCATCTTCACACGGAATACATGGCCGTCAATCAGATCATCAGTTGCTCGACATCACTTTGAGACCAAGCTTTTTGTCGGTGCAAGTCAGAGGTTTAAAGTGAATAACTCGATCAAAAACACTAACCTATTAAGTTACTTGGTGACCTTGTCGGTCCGTACACGCCACCCCGGAAATGTTCAAGCAGGGCAAACCTGTGATCAGTTCATCATTGTCTTGATCGCAACATGTCGTAATCTTTGTGTGCTTATGCGACGAACATATGTGCTCCGTGCAATTTTGATTTTTACACATTCAGTTCATTCGTTTTGCCGTGAAACTGGTCAATTTGACTGGAGCGTGCAATCTGTGAAGAGACAGGTAAATGCTCCGGGTTACATTATGCCATCTGTGTTTTACTCCTATTTCAAATTTATAGCGGAGAAAGCATGTTTTCAATTTAGTGGCCCAAATAATATTTGCTTAACTAACGAGTCATCCTGCCAGAACAGCTTTTTCTCGTTGACGAATAGAAAGCAGCCCTAATGGTAACACTTTTTATTCTTTTTTCATAGCACTTTTACGAGGCAAACTTTTGCTTAGGAAGATTTTCAGTCTCTTACCCAACCTATTTCATGGCAATACAAGATCATTGCTCGCTAAGGAAATTCCGCGGCGTTTGGGATAATCACCAGAAAAGGCGGTGCATGTACTACTAATTTGGAACTACAGCGACAAATTTCCATCCAGTCACTGAATACCTTTATATAACAAATGATAAATGAAACTAATGGCTTTTCAGTCAGTCCTTATGATAGTGATAGTATGCAATAATCTTGGTTTTCAAATTTATTTAAATAGTTAACTATCGGTCTAAAGATGTACAGACAAAACGACAGAAAGTGTTCAGTTGGTTCGAAAAAATTTAGCGCTACTTCAGAGTTACTACTTTCAGCTGTGAGATCAGAAGTAATGATGGTCAGACAACCAGTGGAGACTATTTGATTGGAACCCTGGAATTGAACATACTCTCAGAGAGAGAGAGAGACAGTGACAAAAAGTAAGAAGCTGATAACTGCGAAACTCCTAATTATAGACACAAGATTACACTAAGCTAGATAATGTCCTAAGTCGTTCCCCGTTCTAGAATTCTTCTTTTACTTCTTTGTCATAATAGTTGAACCTGAAGAGGTTTTATCAAAACGTATTTAAGGAAACACACTGAATACCGGAGTATTTCCGTTCACAAGATTTCACAGTTCACACAGGTAACATCGAGTGTATATTCCGAGTGTCGTGACTTAACTTGGACGTATCAAAACATTATGTAATTAAATAAAGTATTCAGTGTCCTTCCTTCTATGTTCATTCCTTGGTTGCCAAGGTAAAACGCTCTAAACACAGTAAGCTAAGAATTATTGAGATACAGAAATCTAATTTAACTGATTAGCAGGAGGAAATAACGTAGTTTAAGGTGTGTTTAAATTGCCTCATCTCCTGAATACCTCGATTTTCCGTTTTATTTTGTTTTGATCATTACCGTCGCTATTCTATGCTCTGGTTTTGGTTGCTACCTTGCAACGTAGTCGAGTAGAGAGCAAAATAACCGAAGCATAGCATGGAAAGGACGCAAAAAGTCAAAGAGATCAACAGAAGTCAGGAAGACAAAGAAGCCGAAGCCACTGGTCAGTGTTTTCGTACTTTTTGTCATATCGTAGACTGATCACCTCGACATACCTTCCAACCACTAGCTGCCTTGGAGATTAGCCTACGGCGAGGAAATCTATCGGTGGACACGTCTAACACATGTCCCAACTCCATTAACCTGTTTAGATTCAGTACTTGATCTAGTGCCTCACTACTGGTTCCTAACATCCACGCCTAACCTCAGCATGGCTCATATGGGGCTGCCACCATATTCAAACAATGCTACGAAGATATCGACGCACAAACACTGACGGTCTTTGCCTATCTTGTACCCTTAACGACCATGTTTCTCAGCCGTATGAAGGAACGGACCTAACCGCCGCAGTGTACAACTGACCCTTGACAGGTAATCGGATGTCCCACTGGTCCCACAAATGATTGAGGTTAGAAAAAAACCAAACACATCTTCTGTATACGCGATGACACTTCATCCGATATCTGTACACCTGGTGAGATGTAACTGCCCAGATGACAAAACTTGTCTACTTCAGCTAGAGCTTTTCCTGCCAAGACAAGGTTTGATGTATAGCCAACCCAGTCCTGCAGCAGCATTTTATACTTTGAAGGAGCAAAACGCATCCGAAACAATGATGCACTGGGTTTAAGCTATATAGGAAGGCTTACAGCTTACCTGGATCTTCACTCAGTAGGACCATGTCGTTTGCGTATTCCCATTCAAACAGTTTACTTCCCGAGCTGAGATAGATGCTGCTGTTTCTATATGAGGATAGGTCTATCACACGAATCCATTCAATTGCGAAATTGAAGAAACGACGAGGATAACCCTGACGAACACCACTTTTCGTGGTGAACTCCAGTGAAAGATCGCCGTGAGCACGAACTCGGCTTCGTCTGTTCGCATACAGGCATTGGAAAAGAGAAATAAATTTCTCTGTCACACTATTCAGTTAGAGTCAGCACTAGAGTACAGTGCCGCTGATTAAGTAAACGCAGCTTTCAAATCAAGAAAGACAGAGATGATAGGTCTGCGGAAGGTATGACGAAGAGTAAAGATGTGGTCGATACAACCGCGAGCGGGTTTGGAGCTGGGTTGATTCCCACGCGTATGCATTTTGGGGGTGCTGGATAATCGGGGGAGGATAAATCCGGTGATTAATTTGAATGGGATACTTTCGAAGCTAATTCTTCTCTGATTCTTACAAGATCTGTCGTCTTTCATGTAAATCAGCACAATCACCGATTCACACCATTTCGTGGGAATCTGCTTGGTATCACAGATAACCGGGATAGGTTTCGTTTACTTCGAAATCGAAAGTTTGTCTCCATGCTTGAAGAAAGATGGAGACAGCGTGTGTGGCCTAGCAGCGTTGTACCTTTTCATTTAACTTGTCTTTCGCATAATCTATATTTATGATGGAGAAGTAATATTCACTTGCTTCCTTCCTCTGGCATGTATATTTGGAAGGTCCTTTGTTGAGGTAGAGCAACTGAATTGTTCCCTAAAGTGCTCCGAACAACAATCCGGACGACGACCCTAAGAGTAAGTCAGTTAGCCGTCAGATTCCGTGATTAACTCTCTAACCCCAGTATCTCTAATCAAACGGACAAAGTTGCCAGTATTGCCAATTGACTCAGTATTCTCAGTTCTCTACCACTTGCAATCCACCATGGTTCGCGGTCATTTCTGAAGCTCGTAGACAGTTGGCTTTTCAAGGGTTTGCATACCTCACTGGGCTTGGCATCAAAACGGATGGGTCCGCGAGCTTCAAACAGAGCGAACGATTCCAAAGATATTCACAGTTTATGGCGCCTGTACGATCCGGAGTTTTGTTTGGCATTGGAAGGGACGTGCACTTTTTCACTAGGCTTCGTCAGCGTTCGTCTGGGTCCCGGATATCTGGCTGCATCGATAACCGTGTAAACAACTCTGCCTCGGGGAAAGCAGACCATCGGTTATCGTCTAAGAGGAACTGTACAGAACGGATGGTTTTGGTACCGGAGAGATGTATACAGAAAGCAGAACGTACTGAGGCTTGATCTGGGTCCACAGGTTTAGATCAAAATGGAAGTCAATCTTCAGATGATCCACAATAGCGGTGACCAATCACAATATGGTCAATCCGCGACCAGAGTTGTGAAGACAAAGAAGGATGCCGCACTAATCTCAGAAGTTCGTGCTCACCAGAAACAGTATGTGATCACAGCACAGCTAGATGGGACGATTGCCGTTGTCCGTACAATCGGTCGGGACAAAAGATGGGCCTCCAGAGTGCTTTTTGAATCCACTGAAGATGCAACTTGGGCATAAAAATCTCCAAGAAAGGCCACCACATCCAGTGAACACATGCTTCGAAGTAACTGAAACAATAATTGTAGAATTCATCTTTGGGCTCAGAGGAACCGCAGCCAGTGGGTGTATACACAAACATGACGAACAAGCATCGACGCTTCTGAACCATTTAACCCAACGACACTCAAACAACTGATGGCGGGAATCCAGTCTAGGAGTGCAATTTCTACTCTCATACTCAAAGCAGTTGTGAAACCGGCCTTAAAACGGAATCAACAGACACACAAACAGTACAGCGAGAGACAGGTGATATCTGGGTTTCGAAGATAGATCACAGAGGTGAAGTCCCGTACTTGAGTTTCGGAGACAGCATACATCTTTTTTGAAGTGACAAGAGTTCTAACGAGAGTAGCCTGTTGCCCTAATGGCCGTAGTCTTTGGACGACAAAGGCGGCCAAGTGTGGCAAACATTTAGATTTAATTGGTGCATCCGACTTATTCCCGAGTTCTGAACCGATACTTTCTTCACAGCCGCGGTTACCTTTGGCTTCTTGTGTCAATCACAAATTGGGGGAGGGAAAATGGGTAGAACCCTTTACATGAACGATAATGGAGTTTTCTGAACAAATAACAATTCGCGCATGCCCAGACCATAGAAGGAGTCCTTCTTCAGGATTCTAACTAGCTTGGTAATTTACATTTTCCACAAATGATGTCGTCCAGTCCTGTACCATGTGAAGGAGGACCAATTACCGAATAATTCACCGAAAATCCCCACGAATATAAAATTCAGAGGTAGGCTACTTAGTGTATTGGGAAAAAGTAGACTTTGTATAACTTACTCTCAAAAAAGCTATGATTCTGCCTGTAATTTAGAGTGAGAGTCTTTCTTGTAATCTTACTTTGTGTTCCGCTCGATGCAGAGGCCATTTAAATGCTTCCAGTAGCTGCGGGTCTAAAGCCTGCACCGAGAGCCCGGCAAAGAAGGGCACGTGTTCATTTTACCAGGGGACTGGAAGTCTATAGTTATGGTGATGGTCTTTTTCCGTATAAGTACTTCTTACGTGGTGAGCCGCAGAATGCTCAGACAAATGTCATTTGTCTTAAGGGCTTTACCCCAAAAAGCAGCTCACTGAATACCGTGATATCACACTCGTGAACGTTAGTGATCTGGATCCGGACTGAATTAAGTTGCTTTTGCAGGGGAACTTCTATTGGAACCCTTTTGAGTAGTTCAAAAACCATCATCATGTCTGGTAAACTCCCAAAAATCAACGAATATATGTCACACGGGTAGGTTACCGTTTTTCGAATTATTGTTTCATGCCATATTTCACGAGATTTTTGCAAAAATATTTATGAAAAATCATTTGCCAGTTCATCATTCACTTCCAAAACTTTTGAAGGTATTCTCGATTCTATGGTCCGGTTCGTACAATCGCTTCCTAATAGTCCAAGTTTAGAAGTAATCCAAAACATTTTCCCTGTTCTGAGCATTCAATATCAAGAGGTCGAGAGTGGAAAATGCTACGAAGTATGATACAAAATAATGATTTCACAACTCACGTCAGCATGCAGGGAAGTATGTGAAAAATCCTGTAGAACAGGGTAGACTAATTGGTTCCTAATGTATATGAACATTGTGTGGTTGTCATTGTTTTGGTTACTTCAATGTAAATGATTCGCATTTTATTTTCCGTTTGTGGCTCACATTCCTTCATGGTTGCTATTACCTGATGATGGAAATGAAGGGATTTAGTGTGAATTTGGAGAATGATAACTCGTTGGGTTAAAGCAAACCATATATTTTGTTTTTACCGAATCTCTTCATAACTAGCTAGTTATTGAAGCTGTACAATAACATGGATCTACATTCATGCTGTCATGTTTGAATAGAAAACCTGCATATAAGGGCTCCTCGGTACGAGCTTCGAGTAGACCTAGAAATAAAGTCAGACTCCACGGGGCCTAATCGAGATGTGACAGCAAGCAATCACACGGGAACTAAAGTGCAACACACAATGATCGACTCAGAATCAAATAGATCCTAACAAAAACAGAATTTGAATACATTGCTGATCACGGAACCTTGCCACAGCTAGGTAGTTAAGGGAGATCTTCCGTTATATAGTTGCACCCTCATAATGCCACGTACGGGGGCGAACTTCGTGTCAGATCCTTTTTGCTCAGGTTTCAGGCAGACCTGCATTACCCATATATCGCTCTGGATTGCAGGAAAACACTGTTTCACTTAGTTTGATATACCATCACGATGTTCTTGATGTTTGAATTCCCTTGGTTTTGCACATTTTTTTGTCTCGATTTCGGTTACTATGACTTACAGTTGATATTCGATATTGCGATAAGGCTTCGCTTTCATATTTGATAAAATGAACGCGTTTGGAAAGCTTGTGCTTTGCGTATCTCCATTTTGTTTGCTATTTTGTCTTGATAAACTCTAAAATATCAAAATAATCCCATTAATGGAAACAGAACACAAGTTGCTGGCGGGCGTATGGTTTTGTTGAGTTTATTCTTGGAGCGTGATAATCATATCCACGTGAACAAACAATCAGCAAACGAGCTAAAAAATATCCCGCTGATGTTTTCAAACTGGATTTTATCGGATAGTCTTATTATGAACTGACAACACAACTTGAAAAGAATAATCACAATATAATCTCTACTTTGTTCTTCCCTCAGGAGCAACAAACTAAAGGTTTCGAAATTCTAGGAAAATAGAATTAGATAAACGTTTTGCTTAACAAAAATCACAAACGCCTTGGGACTTGGTGAATCCAATGAGACCTACTTTTGACGTAAACCTCGCGTGCGTGATTGTTTTCAGGATTTTTGAAAATATCATTTCACTATCTTTTTGTGAGTTTGGCAATGGAAGGGACTCAGTAAGTTGATCTCTCAACCTGACTTAAGCGCACTACAGTCAATATTTGAGAAACCAATGAACAGCACCATCGCTTGATCCTCCTGGTTTGGATTATATGAGGATAATTGCGGATAATGCCTAGTTTATGGATATCTCACTGGAAGTTCTCGATTCTGGCTACATCTTATTGATTTACCTGAAAGGACATGATGCCCCAAGCTGTTCCAGTTTGTTAAAAACTAGATGTATTTCCATAGAATGTAATCAAACCTAGTTTTATGCATTTCGGTTAGTTTCTTTCTTTCCAGTAATAATCGTTCAAAGAGTAAAGGCCCAGGGGTTCAGATAACACTATTTCATTGCTTCGAGTAGCACATCTTTCTTGCACGAAAGCACACTGTCACTTGCCAGTCTTATTGCTCATTTTTGGTAGTTTAGTGTGCATGTACCTAGAAACTGATCTTCGAACTTATAGCCATTTGTATTACTTTTACCGACTGGTAGGTATTGCACAAGTTATCAGCAAGTGTTCTTAACAATTTCACAGGTGTGTTTACAAACCAAAATCTATATCCGGCATTTCGATAACTGTATTCCTTAACCAGCCAGCAGGTAGACTAACAGTAAATCAGTTTCCATTTTGGAGATCTGGGGAGGATACTTACCAACCCGTCCAGTATTGGAGAGCTTCCAAAATAGACGTTTACGTGAACTAATAATGGGACCTGTTTCGGTAGTATCCCTGATTTTTTTACAAAGGCTTCCTGCCCTATCTGTACAAAATTTGCTAAGGTATGCATAACAACACAGTCTATAATCTTATTTGGTCACATTACCTTCTAATGCAAGAATAAACTGTACATTGATTTGGAGATTCGGTATGCTAAGACTCAAAAGCCATAATATTGCAATTGAATGCCCATTGGATTACAAAGCACATGACAAATGGAAAATCTTAACATTCATGAGTCAGTTTTGTGTGTGAGTCCAGTGGCCATGGTCGGAGCAATCAGTCAATGTAGTAAAGCCACTGGTCTACTCCAATCAGCTTTTCTTCAGGTAACACGTAACCGAATAAACAAAATAAATGTTTGTCACTCATTGATGGTCGAGAAATATTCAGTGCCCCTAGTAACTCTGGACAAAACTGTGCACCGTTGTAGTTTGGTAACAAAACAGACACTTGGGAATGATCCAAATGTAACGAAAGTGCTTTTTACTTTTAGGCGAACGTGATGGCACAATTTCACGGGAATTAATGCCCACTGAGATGGATGCTCGGTTTATGACAATTAAGTATGGTTAACAGTTTATCCTATCTGGTGGTTTTTTCAACTTTAAGCATTACAATAAGAATTGCTTCTGAACACTGATCAGGGTCACTCAGCTATGCGTACGAACAGATCCATCTGAAACACAAAGAAGGGGGAAGATACGGAAAAGCGGAATAATTGCAAATTCTTCCAAATTTCGGGAAAAGTGTTTTGCGATTGTTTGTATCTGGTTGGCTTGATTCCCACGAATTGCAATCATAACTTTTTGAAGCACCATGGCAACGTATTTGATTAATGATAACAAATTTCAAAAATCACGTGTTTTTTCAAGAGGGAGTAAGTAGATCGTCATATCAAGCACCAACGTGAAAATATAAATTAGTCTACCTTGATACGGTAGCAACATTTCTAGCAGTTTCCGTTTTTCACTTTTTCTACAAAGATCAGAGTAAAAGGAAATCACAGTCACTTTTGAGAATTTCGTTACCGGTTCAATTTTGTTTGTCTGCAACACACCTGTACGGATACCTCCCTCCCCGCCCCCCCAGAAGGTACAAAACAACAACCACCTTGGACATCTATCAAAAAGAATAGGAAGGAGAAAAACAAAATGATCGTTACAGAGAGGAAGGCATTATATTTGCACTATCAATAATTGAAAAAGTGCAGCAACAAGCTCTAGCATTTGAAACCTGCTGCTTTGAATGTGTTGTTTTGTGGCGCCAATTATGACTAGGTTCGCCATACTTGCATCGTTAAGGTGTTCGTACTACAGAAAAAATTAGTTCCCCTGGTAAACTAGCGCATCCCCGGACAAGGGCGTGGTTTGTGAATAATGATAGGTTAGAAAGCACAGTTGCCTCCGTTACCAGTACGAATAGTCGTTCCATTTGCTTTTGGTAAAAAATGATTTTTCAAATGGAATCATCAGAAGCAGTTGGACAGAAAGAAACGAAATTTCCTACTGGTTCTTTTCGACAGTTATTCGCACTGTATAGTGAAACTTGTTAGTAATGCAAAGAACCTTCAATTTTTCGTCTTTTATTCTTCAAATACTTTTATTCTCAAGTATATATATGAAAAGAAAGCTATACAATGCTCACCTTTTTTCTTACAATAAATGAGTCATCAACACTCAGTAATAACTTTGTCAATCTCTTTAAAAATCCCGATCCCATTTTTGTTCATGATTCAGTGCTCTTGACTGGGTTGCGTGCTGTAGCTCAAATGTCTTTTTTTGGTAAATTTTCGGAAGAAGAAGAACCATCCATAGGACACCAACCACAACTTGAAGCAATTTGACGGACACAGATATTCCGTGATTCTGACCCCGGGCCAGTTGAATAAATCGGCTGATCCAAACACTGAATGTAGTACTGTTGAACAGATTAAGTTTAACAAAGAACGCAATGGTCGATGCATCCGCGACTCTTGCTTTGCAGATGTGCTCATCAAAGGGCTTACTGTTTCATTGTTGTGTAGATTTATCTCGGTGAAATATCTTCACTGCTCACGTGTTACTTCTAATCACTTTCGAATGGCAGCTGCCAACAAATGAACGGCAGCTAGATCAGATACATATCTGACACGCATCAAAACATCCTAGCTCAATTTTCGAAAACATTTTCCGGTTTCTTGTTTGATGAAATCAGTGACCACGACAGTTAAGTTTTATGACTATTTGCAACATTGTTTCCGCTGTTTGCGCAAACTTAGATTTAATTTTTGCCCTTTTCCACTTGCATTTTCAAAGATTATTCAGAATCAGAAATCTTTTTAATACCGTTGAAAACTTTAGGTTTCGGCCCGCCCAACGTATTTCGCATCCACAGTGGGTTCTCGAAATAAAGCCCAGTTTTTGTGTGACCTACTTCAGTAGTGGTATAAATGACAAAATCCATACAACCGACCTTTTTGGTGTGAACATCATATCACGAAAAGGAGAATCTTACTCTGATACATTCACGTTTACGAAACTGTTACCTCGGGAAAACATGTAGAACGGTTTCTAGGAGGCACTTTCGGGAAGCTTTGCAAATTGAGAGTGGTTTCATGGGATTGAGATCAAACACTTTCTCTTGGATTAGACAGTCGGTGGAACTCTGAATAACGTATAGAAACGGGCGTAGGAAACGGAAAAGTGATTCTCCTCTCAGGCCCACCATATGGCCACTGCTGATGAATCAATGAGGGACAAGTGAGGATGATCGTGGTGCATTGATGAATTCTCACCTAGTTCATTGGGAGTTTTGACCTAAAAAGTAGTATCATTTTGATGATTGCTGTTGTTTGCCTCAACACACTGGAGCGTAACAATAAAATTTTTCCCAGCGTCATTTGTTCTGGCGTTTTCAAGAATATCAGGGGATTTTTTTACTGCTTTACTTTATCATTTTATCAAACTACCATCTACCTCCGTAGCGATTCATCTATCTGAAGGCCACACACGGCCAGGCAAACTGACCTGAACTGCATGCACACTGAAGTTGTATTGGCTGTCCTTTTTGAAAGACCTACGGCGTGCAGGGCTGGCTGGGGACATGCCACGTGCTGATTGACATTTATATCTTGTTGGCACGGTGGAAATTATCCGTATCGTGCACGTGTGTGACATATGCGAGCCTGCTTTGAACATATATTTTTGGGGACATGCTTTAGTGAGTTCCGACTTCTTCTACACCCTGAGGCTAGTTGGCTCACTTGAGGAACATATGGATGACCTCTTTACAATGACTCATCAGACACGTGATTTCTTGATGGAAAAAGTAAAGGACGTAAGGTAGAAAGGGAAGTCTAATTTCGGCTTACCGAAACGTTTTCATTGTTGTGCTTCGAACCGTTCCCGAGAGGAATACACTGAACATTGGATTAGACAAGCCAAGCGGTTCTACCATACGGACAGAGATAACATATGGCCGATCAACATGTATGCCATCGGGAACTGCTTGAGATAAATCAAGAAAGAGGGACTGAAGTCTCCACGCATTCAAAGAAGAAAAAAGCGTAAAACCTCTTGGGTAGAATGGCCTGATGATAATTATTCGAAAGCAGATTGGAAGAAACCTCCTTTGAATGACTTTCTTCCAAGAAATGTTTCCTTCTGTCTCTATAAAGGAAAGTTAGAGCTCGAACATTTTATAATTCATTAACTGATATGTAAATCAATAAACATTGCGAGAGGCTTAGGGTAGCAGAAAATAAGTTCAATTTTACTACTTCCATTGAGTTATATATTTTCGAAAATTTCCCGAAAATAACTCAATTTTGTGAAAAAATCAATGAGCTTAGTAAAACATAGTTGGAGTTTGAGATTAAAAACCACGCCTAATTAGAACAACATAGTTCTGGAGGTGAATATATTTTGCAATTAATCAAGTTTTGCCTACTGCATTTACATTCTGACAAGAAGAGATATATTTGAATGCTCGTCGTATTTTAGGCTGATTTAACTGTCAGAATCTCTACTCCCTAATTCAGACTGACGGTAAACAACGTTCTGTGCGTTTATATGGACAGGATTCGAGACCCTTCGGAGCGTGTTCCGAGAATCACCGATATATCGCAGAAAAGTGTCTACTGTTAGCTTTGGTTTCAGGAGATTATTAAGTAGTTATTTTGAACTTGGTGCTAATGCCAAAACTTTCCAAAACTGATCAGTCATCGACTTTCAAAAACTTTTCATTTACACAAATCTTGTCGAAAGCATGCTGTTTCCTCGCATGGAAAAATGCCGATTTCCGATAGCATGAATACCTATAGGAAATACACTGGGAATAATTATCATGCTTCTAAATGCTGTCACAGATGAACAAGTTTCGTTTTGCATTATTTTACGCGCTCTTTAATAGTCCATGCTTCCTTGCGCAGCTGATCAACAGTAACTTTTTTTAGTCGCTTTGTTGCAAAATTCTTCAGCAATAAAATTCTAGAAATGAATTAATAATCAAAAACACAGCTGCTGGTGGAAATACTATTTTTGGTAGTGGGATCCTTTATGGTAACGCTTGTATTGAGTACAGATGAACAACGAGTACAAGGATAGTTGGGCGAGAGAGTGCCGGCTACGCGCACCGGGTAAGTGACAACAGTCACGAAACCGGTCTTATGATTCTGGCGAAAGTTTGTCCTGCCATCCATGTACTTTGTCGAGTATATATGGAGATGGCAACTTTTATTCGTCCAAATAAAGAGGCAAACAACGAATATTAAATGGGTTGCTGAAGAAACGCTTTGGTTAATACATTATGATAGTCCATTTTCCATGTCAAATATATCCTGCTTTACAGGAATATGTCTACAGGTAAGGAAAGTCAGAGAAGTGATATATTATTTTCATTCGAAGCAAAATTATTATCCGTTACCGTGGTTAGTTATTGGTCCTCTTGATATGACCCTCATCTTGAGTTCTTAGAGCAAAGGAAGAACGTTTTCTAATAAAAAAATATTTAGTGTAAAGTCTTGAAACTATGCACCGGCCGTGGTCAAAGGGTTATCGTTGTGGGCTATGGACAATAAGGACCCCGGGTTCGATACCCACCACCTCCGGTCAATTTCTTATTTGACACTAGTTCACTAGCATCAGCCCCTTACCTGACCTATTGTACATTAGAGTATAAGGAATATATATAAAATAAAGTAACAGAAGTTTTTTCATCGACTATGTATGATCTTGAGGATAACTTCAAACAGTTTAATGGAAGCAACGTTTTCTTCATTTCAGAAATCGGTCTGAAAATTAGCTTTCGCATACTAGTAATTCGAATTCTTTATGTGATGAGCAAAAAGGCAGCCCCTTTTGCACCGTTGAGAAAACATTTTATAGTCTTTATTGATTTAATCTCTTGTTGAATTGCAGCCAATGTTCCATATTTGGGCTTCCTCAAGCAAAGCTGAATACCCATAGAATCCATTTGCGAAAGTGGACAACCCGTGCAAAAAATGGTAGTTGCTAAAAGAAATTATTCTTTATGAGACCCTTTTTTCGGCGTGGCTTAGCCCGATTCTCCTCCACGTGAATTATGAAGCCAAGAAGTAGGCTTCATACGTTTCTAGAATTCGCACATTTCCAGTTCTTTTCTTGATATAATGCAGTTTATTTTGTCTATTACATACTACTTAGTGCCAATGAAAGCAAGTCGCCCAAGCTTTGCGATTGACCAACAGATGGACATATTATTTTGTAGAGCTGAGCAAAACCATCACTCTCGTTGTCACTGATAACATTCGTTTGTACACTAACTGGGATCTCGTGTACTTGTTCAAATCTCAGTAATAATTGCGGTTCACTTTATAAACGCATACAGTTTAGCTGTATGGAGCTGAAGTCTCTGATACCCCCGGCATCATCTTAGTTGCAGTTTCATGATCAGTTATATTAAAAAAACAAATACTAGAATCGTCTTGATATTTTTAAAATTTGTTCTTGAAACCCATTTTTCAAATTTCGTACAAGTAACGATAAAAATAAATGGATCTATCCGATTGGTTGAACGAATGATTTCCCCTTACCACGCTGATCAAAAGATGGATCAACATGTTGTTCCGGTTAGGCGACTATTTTCTACACTGCTAGTGTATGAATGTATGTGTATTTCGTGATAAGGATGGCTTTTTTCACAGTCGCGTATTAGACTGTGACCAGCCGTAACCAATCTATGTGAGACCAACCCATTCCAAATGATTAATTGGTTACTAAATGATGTCGGTAACGCTGTTCGTTAATTATATCCGAAAAAGATCTTTGTCTATTCAATCCTGCACACGGACTTTTCTAATTAGCAACATACTGCCCTGATTTGTTTGTCACACTAAAATTTCCCTATGGCCATTAGCTGCGTTTGCAAATTGATGTCACCCTCCAAAAGACGGGTGAATCACTGATCGGTAATGAAAAATACACCTCCGTTCCAAGGATAGTAAATTATAGCTGTGACTGACGAACGTAAACGCAAGTATCAAGCAATATCGACTATCAAATGTGGCAAATTTAGTGAAACACTTCTGACTTGTTAACAGGCGGGCAGCAACTGCTACCGTATGAAAATGCGCTAATAAAGGTGCTTGAAACCAGTCAGTTTGTGCCGTCTTTGATTTACGCTTGAACCAGGAAGACTGATGCTTTTCACTTTAGTTCATGCCGGTGGAAAATAATTAGCTGAGTTAGAAATTATCGAAAATTATCTGTCCAAACTATTAAGGCCATGGAATATTCTAGTACCGCCTATACATTCATATAAATTGCAGTGGATAGCGATGAATTTTGTTGTCCCATTTTCCCTAAAGGAGCACAATATCCGGTCAAATTAGTTTGAAGAAGTCTTCGACTCTTTTGTTGCTAACCAGTTTCCTTATCACGAGTGATCTTTTGGGGATACTCTCGTTTCTCTGTGAAATAATATACCTCCGTTTTCATGGAACAAAACTTGTTGTGATGAGCCATATTATCTCATTGCTTTTTTTAATGACTTTGCAAAGTGGTGAAACAGTTCTTTGTCAACCGAGAAATTTGATAAAATATCACATGGAGATTTAAATAGAATGATTCCAGTAACAATATAATATTAAATGCAGGAAAGACCGCTAGCATTTCTGCACAAAATATACCATATTTGTGTAAACCTTTTCTTTGTTTCGTTTGCTTATTGTTCAATGAACAAAATAGGGATCATTAGTGAAGTTATTCTGAACGAGCATTTACACGACCTTACACTTGTACCAGCGTTGATTCTGCCGTTTATTGTTCCCCAAAGGTGGGCGACTTCTAAGATGACAGGAGGTTTAAAAACTATTAAAACTTGCCTCTTCCAATACCACTCTTCTCAGCTCATACACTGAATATAAATTTGAATGAGCACCAAGTACTTCTTGTAAAAGAAAGTTTACCCAAAATCGGAAACAATTTTCTCGCGAAAAATCACTGGACCAAAATCCTAATACTCATATTGCTTTTTCAAGCTTTGGTATCAAGTAGGTGCTTTGGGTGCACCGGGTAGCAAGGTTGTGTTCATTTTCATCACTGCTTTGCAGACTGTGGTGAAAAAAACGCGCGTTGAAAGAAATTTTCAATTCTCTTCTGCTGGGAATATATATATATATATATATATATATATATATATATAGGAAAAATTGCACTCCTATGTTGAATTCGGTCGATTCTGTTCCGTCCGCTGGGTGTGAGCTCGTGTGGCAGGTCACGCAAGCTATTCCAACCTAGTGGTGCAGCGATCACAAAATCTGTGCTTATCATGACAGGGTCATAACAGTCGATTTTCATTGTTTGTGCTAAGCTGCCATAAAGAAGAGAAATTCCCACCGTTTTCAAAAGAGGGTACGCTTTGCTTCAGGTTTCGTTTATATTGGTAGGTAAAACACAAATTACTTTTGGTACGCAAAGTTCTCAGCTTTTCCAGCTACTCGAAAGTAGTACTCCTCTACAGATATGAAGCGATAATAGTAAATATTTAGATCTGATTGGTTTATGTAACATCTAAACTACTCCTAGAATTCTTCTAGACGGTCTGTAGATACTAGAATAGCCGTATGAGTACACTGTGTTTTCATTCAGACGGACGAAAGTGACTACCCTCCGAACTCTACTAGTCCTTTGTCATGCAACAGTGCATTTTCCAAATATGGAACCCCACACAGCCAGCACCGAGGGTTTTTGTCTATCTGAAAAGACATCTGGCTGACTCTCGCTGAGCTACATGTTCCAAATAATGGAAGCGAATCTCCTCTGAAAGTCACAAGTGCCTCGTGCAAAGCTAGCCTTTCCAGTGTTGGCCAGCCGGGTGTGCATGTGCTTACCAACGCTCCTCACTATTTGTAATGTTTTATTCTCAAGACAAGGTAGCATTTGTGCACCTCTTCAGACACTTCGGGTAGACAGCAGCAGTTCGTCCGTCATTGCCCGGGGGTCTCTAGTTAGGATCTTCCCCACAACGTCCGACACAAAAACACCAGCAATTCGCACAACAAACTGCTTGACGTGAATCACACTCTCTTTAGGGTACCTGTCATACCTGGATGTTGATGCAACAAGGGCCCAGAGGCCGACAAGCTGATGTAGTGTAAAATCTTGCCCGGCCAGAGTATTCGTGATGTTTTCAAACCAGACAAGCTGAATAATGTCGCCTGAGGGTGCCGCGGTCAGTTTGGTAAGTACTTGATTCGTGTGAACCTTTTGGGAAAAATGCGATCGATGAAAGCAAGTACCAGAGGGAATGGTAAGTGTGTTGGTTTGACACAGTAACAGGAAGTGCGATGTGACCGTTCTAACGTACATATCTGTGCAGCCGATCATACGCGTCTCTCGTTAGAAGGAAAGTTTCATCATCCTGAGAAATTAACTAACTTTCTCACTTTAGTGTCAGTAGTGTTCATTGTGTATATTAGAATTCTGTTGCACTGTACTAGGCATTTTTACCGTAAGCTAGCGATTTTTAACTGAGTTAGTTTTCACTGGTGAGCAATGACAGGAAACGTTTAAAGAACACTAAGATTTATCTTCGATAATTCTGCTTGCAACGTATGACAAGATTCTGCAAATTAGATTCAAACCCTAATCGGTACTCAGTCGATGTAGACTGTGCCTTATTCCTAACAAGAATTAAACAAGAGTGAAGCTGTTACGTGTTCAAACTTTTAGTACGGGTTAATGATTGAACAGCTTTAACACGATGAACCACAAAACGATGCCGGATGAATTGGATAGTTAAAGCTATGGTCATTCATCTTATTGCATGAAAATTGTGAAATACCTTTGACCAGTGGTTTCCATCAAGATGTAGGTAGTCATATGGGCTTTTGTTTTCCATATAAAACCTGACGGAAGTTGAGCTGAGACCCAGGTTTAAATATAACCTGCCAGTCCCAATCTTGAATTTATTTGAACTTCAGAGGGGTGAAAAAGCTATAGATTCATATGAAAGTAACACCCATAGTAAGGGAACCACAGTGTCCATGTACACTGGTATCCCATACCTTTGCACTTATGCCTTTAGAATTCTTCGGTAGTCTAAGCAAAAGGTTCACCAAGTTGGCCACGAGATAATTTGTTATCTTAGGCTCCATCATTTTTTCTAATGATGAATACAATCCTAGTATAGAGCTTCGTACCACCACCAACGGGTCTTGGTCGATAAAGCGTCACAAAACTTCTTGAGTTGAATTAGTTTGAACGGGAGGAAAAATTTCATTGTCACCTTCACTTTTTGTTTAAGTATTTCAGTTTATTGGGACTACACGAAGTGTATGGAGATTGTGGTTCTCGACTGTTCGTTTTTCCTTTGTCTCCTTTTCTTTCCTAAGGCTCGCCTGAGAAAGATCACAGCTAAGTGTAACTCACAGTGTTTGGACCTAATATTGTTAAATATTTAAACATCACTTCAAATAAACGTCCCTAAGCTCCTTGAATTCGAATAAATTGTACTCATTTACTTCCGGGTTGGAGGTTTCAAAACTACCTAGGCGGTTATTTACTGGGCTGCTGTTACAGTATTGATCTACGTCCAAATTCAGTTCAAACTGGGTCCCGTATTGAGGGATCTTTAAGTATCCGAAGTTTATCTGCAGAACTGCTGAAAAACTGTGTGAGTGGCCACTTATTTCCTTGCTGTGAAGGAACAAAGCTTAAACAGAATCGCACCCTCGTGCTCTGTCTATTTGAGGTTACCTGAATTGACACCGAAATTTTGTATTTCTTGTTCATTTTCGATTTTGCTATCTGCGGATTTTCAACTGTTTGACTATGTTACTCCCGACGGAAATTTTAGAGAAGGACGCTGCCGACGAGTCATTTGGGCACAGTGTGACCGTGATCCACCAGTAAATCTTCCCACCATGTTTCATTCAGTTTTGTGAATGAATAAGGTTAGCTAAAATGCAGCAAGACTTTAGCTGGAGGATGTTCAGTCGAAACTTGAGGCCACTGAAGCTACTCTGGGAGTCGCACAGGCCAGACGTTGTGCAGCCTAAGCTTCTCTTTGTGAGGAAACCTGAGTTTCGAAGGATTTCCACAGAGGGAGAGACTCACAAGGTCATATCGCCTTGTCGCTGCTGTTCTCAAACTGGGCCAGTACTGTGGTTTCCGTTGTGAAATGCGGATAGAATGAAAGTCAGGGAACTTCGGTTGGAAGTACTACGTCGGGTATCGCCTGGTAGTAGATTGCATATCACAAAGTTTATCGGGTTAAGTTAATTCTAACGGACAACACGGCAGAACTTTTGTGACCTAAAGGCCAATCTCAGGGATCACAGGCTAATGGAAACCACCAATCTGAGGTGCGATGGACATCGATTTTCAAAAGCAATGGGCAAGTCTTCGGGAATGCAGTGCCCCCATGTATATTCGTTTCTCGGAGTGGTTTGATTGCCGACAAGCTTCAGGCCGCAGTCACTTTATACTTTTCCATGAATGCCAGCCACAACATATCTTAGCACCAAGGGTAGGCCGCAGGCCACATATTATTTACCCGAAGCTATGGATGATAACAAGATGGAATGGCAGACGTATTTTGCTCACTCTGAATACGGATGTGCACGATCGACTAAGAACCGTAGTATAGTCGAGGCAGTAAAACAACTATTTGCAAAGATAGCCCATAGTGAGATAATGATGCAAACCAAGAATACCATCGAACGACTAGTTTGCAATTGTCAATTGTGAAACGAGCAACCTTGATCAAGGAGCTGAGTGGGATTGCTGGGGACACAGAAAAAGTCGGGATCAAGGAATGGGTTTTATCCAACTTCCACGGACACTGTCTACAGAGGAATTAGACTTTCCCAACAAGAGACTTAACTTAAATCTGGGCTACTCAAGAAGGAAGTAGCACCTGGCGATCTAAGCACCAAGCTCAGCGATCGCAAGCTACCAAAAACTGCCAATCTGAAGCAAGATGAAACCAGTTTCTAAAAGGATCACGACCAACCGATATTCTATCATCCATTCTGTCTATTGGTATACCATGCGTGTTAGCACTGCTTCGTGACATCCCTCGGTTACGAAATCGTAGTTAGGTAACCTATCTTTCCCGTTGTTCAAAGGCTCGTGATACTCCGTACGTGTGTGTGCTTGTGAGTGGACGGGATTTGCCTTAGCTATCCTTGCCGCACCGGTTGCACCAAACCGGTTATATTCCATCCTTACAGACTTTACTCGCTTTCGTTCACAGTAGACTTGTGATTACCTAAGTTTTGACTTATCTCAAATGAAACTGCTACCAATCACATCAGTAAGGTCTTCAGTATCTTTCAAACAACGAACTCTTTGATCCGCTAAGAGTGCCGTATTACCTACTGATCGTTACTTCCGAAGACAAATTCGGCCCCATACAATAACTGTGCTTCAAACTTTATATCGATTAGCTGGAAGTGATGAGTGTATCATATGAGTTACTACTTCCTCATCTAAACTTGTGAAAGTTCTTCGCTGAGGAGTGTCTGTTCTAACTAAACAGAGTTTAGAAAGATGAACGCCAAAAATACCGTCCTTCCTATTGTTTTCTTCTCAGATTATATTCTTTTTCTTAATTGCCCAACTTTGTCCAGCCGTCAGCACTTGCCATTCACATGGAGTGCGAGGGAAACGAATGGGTCGAAAGCCAGTTACCGGTTTGGTCATAGACAATTCTGACAGGTTAGACATTCATGTGTGTCGCACTTAGGGATTCGCTGAGGATGGTGGGATAACAAGTAAAATATCTTCACTCAACTTAACTCTACTGGAAAAAGAAAACAACAAATAATTAGATAATGGTAATCGGGTTTTGCTTTTGCTTCCTTAATACTGTGACAATGTACCCGTTAATCATCGATTTATCACTACTCGTGTGATCACGAGCAACCGACTATCATCTGAAGGTCGCCATTTTTATTGTTGGTTTATTGAACGTCCTATCAGTTGCAACTCCATACCCAAAGCCACTTAAATTTAAGTGTATTGGTTTGATCAGTGTTCATTTTGTAGACTAACCAGCACCATCAGTTTGACGAGACTTGCTTATATGTGAAGCATATGGGCTATTAAACTTCTTCTAGATAATGTCGTAAATTGTGTACGTTTCCGACCGTTTTCGTGAATCTTCTGGACCCAAATTACCACGGCAACGAGACCTACTCATTTTCCAAGTAGAACCTGAATAAACTGAATGAATATTAAAGGCTTCAGACAAATGCGTCAGCCGTGTTGAATAACAATGCTTCAATGGTTTTGATGCTACTGCTATCGACAATTCAGTTTACCGGCGTTCTTACTTTGTCTGAAAACTCATGCTGACAGTTACCATGGTAACAAACCAGGGAGGTACAATGAACAGTAACGCAATATCGGTGATAAGGGCTCATAAATTACTCAAAATCACGACAAAGAATAATTAATCATCCAGGTTCGTCGGTAAATTTTTGAAAGCAAATTAGGAGTCTTTTCGAAAATTTCAATGATCCTTTTATTGTCTCATCTATAGTTGTTCGTGATTCATACGAATGGTTGGACAAAATGGTACTTGAAAAATTTGTGAGAATCGTCGGAACACAAATTCTCCATTTTTCCTTAGGAATAAGAAGAGCCTTCGAGTCAGCTTGTCAGGCTCCAGTTACTGCACCATAAATTAAAAGCTGATTCACCAAACGCGGAGAAATTAGTTTTCAAATTGAAGCCAAGCTGGTTTTAGCCGGATGTCGTGAAAATGATTCTTGAAGTTCCAGCGACATTTTGTTTATCCCAATAACCGTTTTCAATCACCGCGCGTCTGAATTTTGTCCTTTTTACAAGTTGTTTTTTCGTTCTTTTTACCAAAAGTATTGATTTGTAATACCCCGTACAATAATATGGAGTGGAATCGCAACTCAATTTTCAACAACAGACATTTCTAAGATCCGATTGGAGTTTCCTGGGAAATTGATGGTTTTGAAAGCATAAGAGCTTAAATTCGCCTCAGAAAATCCTTTTGGCGAGACATTTAGAATCTCCCTATGTTGAGCTTGGTGTTCGTTACCTGTGGCTGGACACTTGCTTGATGACCCCGTCTTGTATTTCACAAATCTAGTGTTTTTCGTAAATGTGGATGTTTAGCTGACATTGGATCAAGTCAAAAGCACCTTAAAATTTTTTGTTACTTCTTATAATTGCATGCGACTCGCGAACAGCGGTCAAAGTATTTTACGTTTCCAAAAATACTCGTCCTGTTGATGACAAGTCTAAAGTGGGATCTGGCACTCCTTTCAATCCCGTATGGCTTTGAATATCCCAGCTGACTTCGACAAAAATAAAGTTAGCATACAAATGGTCTGCGGAAACTGCTCCGACGCACTGTTTGCAAACGGATACAATGGCTTTCTGTTGTACACAATACATCCCCGTGCGACGTTCGCTTTTACTTCTTGAATTATCAGTCTGATGATTTTGAAGTACATGAGATGACCCGGTCTTCTGTTAGAAAATCACTGGTTGCTAGATTCTGTCTGATTAGATGCTAACTGCATTGTGTCACATGAACATTCGTATATGACCGAAGTAAACGCACTGTCGCTTTGAAAATTACAAACTCGAAACCCCAGAACAAGGAAGAGCAAGATTGTCTTTGATTTGGATGTAAATTATTAAATATATTTTACAAACTTCATGCATAGTATTGGTTACCGTGCGTTTTTAACCTGCTATATATATATATATATACAAGTATATATAGGTATTTCAAGAAAACAGCATCTGAAATTTAGAGATTGGTGAATGGCGAGTGGAGATGCAGAACAGATACTAGCCAGATTACATATGACTTCAGATTCACGAAGATCCCATTACTCAGCCTTGAAATCATACTCACGTTGAATTGCAGTTGACAATTTTTAATCCGTCGATCTGATCTGGTAAGCCCTTTGAGGAAGCAAAAGTGATTATTCATTTTTGCATATGTGACAGACAACAATTCGTGAGTACCACTGCTGGTTTGTAAGTTCACGAACACTTATAGGCGTGACTTCAATGTCCTTCAATTTTTGCAACATTCGCTTTTGCCGGCAAGCTGAAACAACGAAGGGAATTAGAGAGAGGTGAGCTGAGCATCAGAAATTGATAAACGATGTTCAACGAAATACTTATAGAAGGTTCAAGAAATGCAAGTGTATTTCCCATCATCCCATCAATTCTCTATGCCGTAGGTAAAATCGAAACGCTTATGAACTTAAACGAATTCCTACCCTGTGACTTGCTTTTCACCGTAGAGACTTGCATCGTAATCCCAGCAGAGAATGCGACTCAGTTCGCATTGAGTCTCAGCACAATCGGTTGACCAAAAACGAGTAACACAGAGACAGAACTTGTCGAACGTAAATAACATAACAGCCGTCGTTCGTGATAGCCGTAGTTCTGTCACGTAAGTATTCACTTATAGGTACCCGTATCCGTAGACAAGGCAACGCAATGAAGAATCCCCTAGTGTCACGAACGGTCGTTCCAGTATCTGACCAGACTAGAGTTCCAGGGAGGTCATGGCTCAGTTGAGACGGTTAGCTCGCGAAATATGTATAAGGAAACTTTCGTTTATCTCTAGGGACCGAATAATTGGAGGCACCGTTGTCAATAGATAAATTTATATTCATCCAGTATGTGACTTGTGGAAAGTGAAAAGAATCGAATCCTTTGTGACCAGCCTCGAGCAAACGTTCACCGGTCAACAATAGGCAGTAAGACTGAAAGAATCACATCACACTAGTTGAATAGCAGGAATGCTGTATTGCATGCGAAACCAATGAGACTGATCTGAAAGCAAAAGATAGTTCTACAATACTCAACTTATTGTATCTCGTCATATATGCAAGTAAAACCACTCGAAACAGATCATGGACAGTGGCTAGAGTTTTGAACTTGTTCTTTGTATGAGTCATTCTTCGAATATTTTTTCCTATCTGCAACCACTGACGCTCTACTTGCAAAGACCAGTCAAATGCGTTGTTGGTCCATTGAATGAGTCTGCTTATTTCCCTTAACTACCGTTTTAGGTCACACTATCTACAGCAGTGACTCAGACGGGATTCTCGTTGAAGTGTTGGAACTAACGCGTGACTGTTGGGATGCCTCCGGTGTCCTCGGGAGCACTTAACCGACTTGTAACGAACGAGTAGAAACGGGTAGGTTGCGGCACTAAAATAGCTTAATTTCAAGCCTCTGGGGTATTAAAGGCCCTCGTAAAACACTCACACTGCTTGTTTCATGTGAATAAAATTCAATGAACCATGAGAGTTAATTTGGGAACTGATCGCAGAACAAAAAAGAGTCTATTTTGGTAACTATTTCCGCATCAGTTACCTCATATAGATTGTTGACAAGTTAGAGGATGGAATAATTTATCTGAAAACCTATTTGGTTTTTTTGATGAATCTCTGGTTACGAGAAGTGTTGTTAGACGAGAAGGTTTTTCCCCAGAAACCGTACATAGTTGCATGAACAGTGATTGAATTAAATGTTCACTTTATCTTCATGTAAAATTCCCAGTTCTGAAAACGGTTTTGACCCACGCTTGAACGATATCATTGGCCAAGTTCCTTTCGAGCCTCATCATATGGGCTCCGAGTGTACACGTTTTTTCGAACACTTCATGGATCAGTCGTTTAAATTTAAATGTAAATGTGTATGACGTATAAGAGCAACTTCAACTCAGGCTAAATATATTTGGCATTTTTCGCTGTATACTGTGCAAAAATGATCGGACTGTAATCGTGCCGGTGGTTGTCAAGTGGTATAGAGCACTCTATTACCACCTGAGATGTCGCGGGTTTGAATCCCCTCCAATATCGGCCATTTTGGAGTTAGATAGCAATCCCTACCCTCGATTGGCTGGTGACCACTCCTGACCTGTTGGAAACTTAAGTGGTTTTTGAATCCCGATGTGAAGGTTTCGTGGCCGGTTATCCTTGATAGTGCAGTGGGAGTTTGTGGCCATGGGAAGTGCCCCTTCCACTGAGCAAACCCGTAAGCATGTAGAAGAAAAACACCTGGAATTCCACGGTAGGCCCCAACAGCCACCAGAAATTGATTTGCAGAGGGTTGTACTCTTTTTTGTCATTTGATTTTCTTTGATAATGCTGATGCGGAGTACGAAAAGCTTCTTTTGAACGTTCATGATTTACACTGGAAAGCTTGATCGCATAAAACCCAGTAAAAGGTTTTAATTTTGCAACGGAATTGTGACTGTCGTTGTTTAGCTACGCGATGTTATATCTACGAATAGTGCAAATTACTATAGTTATTAACATCCTTCGGTCATCAGGAACCCTTTTAAGCCTCGAGCTTATTTTATGACGCTTAAAAAACCTATTTAAGTGCGATTTTGAAAGCTGCATTGCTGAGTAACTCAGTTCGGTATTCCGACTGAGCTTTTTGGTTTATACGTAAACCAAAATGAATCAGGATGACAAACTTGGCAACGGTTTATTTCAGCATCATGGTTCTTTGTATTTCAATTAATTTGGACTATGCTGATAACAGATTACGGAATCTCTGTTCACAGTCAACCAGTTGGACAAACTGTTGTGAGCCCAAGCAATCTGAGAATTGATGAATATACCCCTCTGCACATACTTTACATATGGAATGGTGGTATCTAGAATTATTGAACGACCATGCTAGAAGTGTAGTGTGAGTCCTTAAGGATATGGTGATAATGAATAAACTGCGTCGAGTATTTACAAGACACATCCTTCCTTTCCTAATACTTTGAAACTACAGACTAGCACGTTCGAAGCATTTATCGAGGGATTCAAGCATCGGTTCATCTGTTGACCTCTGAGTATCATGATCATACACATACAGATCGAGTACTGAGGCCTAACAGCGAACATCCAGACATCGACCACGTACACTGTATCCGACATCTGTCTAATAATTACGCAGAAACGTAGGTACCATGGAGTTAAAAAGGCTTGTAAAAAACCAACTGTTCTTTATGTGTACGCCACCCTGGAAATGGGAACGCGCAATTTATCATGGAATTAGTGATGACCGGAAGGAAATCAAATAACAAATAGTACTGATACACACAAAAACAACGGCGAAAATTCAACATTTCTTCAACTCCAAAGTGTCACAACTGTGGACTCATCTGATACACACATGAGAGGTCCAAATGTGGAGGCTTCCAGGTAGCTCCAGTTCGAAGAAAGGTGAGTATTCCTAAACAGAGTTTAAAGCCTTAGTTGCATCAAACGCTACTTTCACCGAATTCGAGGAAACTGCCACCATTTGACAATCTGTGTACAAAATGACCACTAACAGGTATGAAAAACTGTTTTGAATACTTCCTTATTTGAATCAAGAGATGTTCCACTACTGAAAATGTCCTGTATAAAAGAAGCAAAAGATACCCGATGAATGTCTGCGAGTACTCAAGTGTCATCAGTTGGCACGTCAAATGGGATTGCCGTCGCAGACTCTGAGTGACATCAAACCAACTAAAAGGATAAAAGAATACAGAAATCAATAAACTCTAATGCTGCTGATCCAATGACACCCATTCCAAATCTTCGTTCGTGCAAACCTACATAATTAACTTATCAGAGAATCAATAATTGAGGCAGAAATAGTAATGAGCAGTTGACGGGTTCAATTTTTAAAATTAGTGATAATATATTTGTATACACAGACGAGTACAGACGTCATCACTCATGTTGACGGTAATGAAGTCGTAGAGATTAGAACGGTTAGCTCATTATTTTAGGAGACTTTGAATTGGTTTGTACGTATGCCATGTGTCTGAACACTAATACTATTTTAAATGTGCTTCAGATAGTTAGAGGCGGAGGAATGAGTTTGGAGGGCAAAAGTTGTTGCTTATCGGTTCCTTGCCTCTAGCATGAATGGATTGGTATACACGATGCGGTATGATAAGTATTCAGCAACTCCTATAGCTTGCGGCAAGCCGCACACGTTCACATCATGTGTCTGGTCGACTGGGGTGAAATATTATCTCGTAAGCGTCACATACTACCAGTCTAACCACAGTCAATTATCGGTTCTTAGCGATGTTCAGTGCGTCCACTGAGGAGTTGCAAATAGTTCCAAATTTTCTCTACTGTTTAATGACGCATCTTCTGTTAGCGAGTAACTCCGCAATTGCACTGGATACGGTTACCTCGGCTCCAATGCAAAAACGGCCCGTTTGTGTTCCTTCAGTTGTAAAATATTTCCCCCGGATACCTAAAGGTATCCATGGCAACCCTAGTTAGCGCCCCCACTATTTAGCTACCAAGTAAACTTTTCACAAAGGTAAATAAACTATTTTCGGTCCCATGAAAAGTTTATATGTGAAGCAAATTAGAAAAATACTACCACGGAATAGGCTAGATTGGATGCACCCATAGTGCTTTTGACGGGAGAGAGAAAAGTAAATTTCTGTTTAGTCAGTACTAAGGTAAACAAGCTCTTTGTGTCAAACTTTTGCGCATAAATCATTGAATGGTGCATGATAAAAAGCGCTGGTTTGTTGAATAAGAGCTTCTTCAGTTTTCGATTGCACAAAGTCACCTTGGTTCAGGTCAAATCAGCGACCTTATGCGAGGATGCATCTCACCGTCGATTGCACTGGATTGCGTCACCGATTTCAACTGTCATTCGCTGAGTGAAGAAACCATCGGCTCCAACATTCGCCGCAGCTGCACGTAAGCTGATAGACAACATGAAAGATGTGAAGATCAATGAGCCTGTTTGAGTGATTTTCAGAACCTAAACCTCTACTGTTCTGTAACAGGCGCATTTGTGCCGTTGTGTATAAATGCCTCATGGGTGACCCGAGTTTTACTTTCATTTGCTTAAATAAGGGGTCGACCTTGAAAGGTAAAATAGTGGCATCTTTCTTCTCGACTGTAATCGGTTTTTCACATGCTTTTGTCAATTTTTGGTGTTGTTCGATGAACTTTGCGGGGTAACTGTAAGACGGAACCAATCATTTTATAAATTTTTCCTAATTTGACACGTGGCGATTGGTGCGGATTTACTGCGCCCGGCTGGAGATAGTTTGGATTAATCCGCCTTTAAAAGCCACTGGTGCGAAGCTTGAGAATTGCGTGTACCGTTTACCCCAAGTTGCTTTGCAATGAACACTACGTTGCAATGTTCCGTTCGGACGTCTGATTATTAGAGTATTGAAAAAGAGTGGACACTGTAGTGTTATACAATGACAATGCAAAGTACGACAATATAAACAGAGATGATTTTGATGAAAAATAAGAAAAAATCAAGTGAAAAAATAAAGACCGGTATCCCGAGTTGGGTTGTCCACGGATGTTGTTTGGAATTGTGGGACACATTTGTCATCAGAAACCCGCCTGTTAGACCTCATGCGTGACTTCAAACAGTGAATTCATCCATCTTTTGGTTGTTCAGCTCACTACTGTACGAAAAGCTTGAAGGGTAACTGAAAAATTATGACGCATTATTCTATCCTGTGAAAATTGCCCGAGAAGTAGTGAAAATGTGGTCGGTTGACTCAATGTGAAAGCACCAATGTGTATCAGAGGATTGTCATACTTTTGACGTGGTTTATATCTTCAGAACCTGTCTCAGACAATTAGCAGTCTGAATTGCACGCAATTTAGTCTGTTATCCAATCATTGATAAGTGTGAACATTATTTGAATATTGATGCGATCCGATGCCAAACGTTCGCACAGCAGGGCCCCCTGGAAAAAGGGTTCACGCATAGGCATGAACCATTCGTGCCTAGCAACTGCACACGGCCAGTTCGCCTGTATATCATATTGTTTAACTCATCTACAATAATTAGACCCTGGCGTTTTGCAGTCCGCTTAAAATCTTACTAAACGGGGCTTGCAATCCTTGAATTTTACCGTATGAAACATTCGTCTCCAAACAAGGCAACGGCCAGTCACATGAACTATGGCCGTTTCTGTTATTTGCAACATAAACGTTTATGGGTAACTGCGATTAACTATCCTCTGTTCATTGTTGTGGTTCGAAGATTTTGATTACCAGATTTGGTTCTTCAAACGACTGGGTGGTTTATAATATAACGAGATGGACTGGGCTCGAATGGTCTATTCAAAAACCATCAGAATTGCGAAAGGTGAAAATTACACAAAATACTTTACTATTTAAACTGAAATAGCAGGACGCCGCGTGTGGTTGTGTTTATAGTCACTTGAGTCACATTCCGGTCAAACGTTTTTCACTGTTCACCACTTCACATTTCACAAAGATCTAAATAAAATTAGTTGTCAAACCCTTGGTATAAGTGGGCATTTTCCTCCAGATTTTTGACGACACATAATTTGTGTACTTCTCGCAACTTTGCAAAGCTGACCTTAAATTTCGGACCAAACGTTATGGAATAGCATAACGACGAATGAATAGGTGACATCCCGTCAAACGTACGTTCTAATACGCTTGAAGTTTGCGATGGTAATAACTGTTTTATTGAGTTTGTATCTGCCAAGTAAGCAGCTGATACGAATGGGGTATGAAAGTGGAACAACTTTATTTCATGAGCAATGTTTATCCGGTTTACTCCAGCTAATTTTACACCTTTGAGATTGTCTACTAAATCACTCAAATCCGTGTTGCTCTTGGGAGCAGAGCTTGCTGATATACATGTAGGGGCTGTGAGCAAATCTTTGCTTATAAGCGTGCAACGGATGATTTGTATGAAATGGATAAACAAAATTTTAATAAGATTCCTAGAAATGTCACTACACTTCTTGCGGAAAAGTTAAAAGTTGGTGAATAGTGTATAGCTGCTGTTTTGATGAGCCCTTCAGCTTGAATTTTGCACCTATCTGAGGAAGGCGCTATGGTACATAACATTGCTACAAATTCCGATATTAACGAAAATGTAACGGCTCTAACTAGTTCACGATCACTGTTACGTTGAAGAAATAAGATTATTTTCCATGCCTTCTTTTGCTGACGTTCAAAACCAGCGGTCTGAATAAAACAACGGTAGTAGCACACATTCGAAGCCGTTCGAACTGATACTGGAAGGATGCACCGTTTGTGCCACCCAGTGGTAAGAAGACGCGGAGCGAAACAATACCAAGTCGTTCACCACTCATAATGATTTGCTCAACAACAAAAAACCTTATGATTATAAAACACTACTTTGATAACCGACGTTGGAAGGAACAGTGAGGGTAGTGCAATGTCTTTCACTATAAGCTCTTTTCACCTGCCCACAGCCGAAAAATTTGAGGTCAAACTGATACCACACAGTGCTGCAGTCCAACCCAAAGAAACGCAAAACTTACTTATAACTGTGGATGTGAGAAGTCATTTTGTGTGCTGACAAATAATTCATAAAGCCCTTCACACTGAAGAACGAATAAATTTCTAGTGTAACTGTAGTGTTTTCACTCCAGTTCCTATGTCGTTCGTAAGTAGCACTTATTTGATCGCTAAACAAGCACAAGCATGCTTTAATCTGTGGATGATACTACGTAAAACCTTCCACATACTTCACTAGGAGCATCGTAAGAGTCGCCAGGGTATCTATAAATTACTAATTCACACAACATCTGGCCAACAGTTAGTCGCAGAAGAGAACCTCTTCAGCTATACAAGAGAGTCAGCTGACTCTAAAGATAGATAATTTTTTAACTTTATGTTGAAAAATAAATGAAAATCAGGAAGTATTTATGAGAACACATATAAAATCCAATATAACAGAATTTAAAATCTATAGGATGTGTGAAAGACCTCAATTCGGTAGTATGTTATGGAGTGATATCCTTGACAGATTAGCTTTTCTTCAACCGAGTCATCTTTATATACCTGTTGTGCGCAGATCTAGTAGTGATGAACATTTTCTGCATAATCCGGTTCCTTACTTCTCCTCGTCGATGGTGCTAATCAGTAGGTATACCTTTTAATTCTGGAAATAATGAGTACAGTGTGTCCGAGTTGGCCCGTCCGATAGGTAGACCCAGTCTCTACACCGATAAGCAGTGGTAATGTGCTCTTTGTGTTTAGTATATTCGCAGTTCAGAAAGTTATTTCTAGCAAAAGTGACTTGTTCAGCCCAAACACATTTTATCACGAAAATATTAGACCATCATTGTATTCAACGGCTTGTCATTTTTTCGTTACAATTTGCCCGATGCGAAGTTTATTCCGAATCCGGATGGAACTTTTACTTCGGTGGTTGTCACTGGATTTCCTTTGCCTGAATATTATGAAGGAGTGGTGCTTACTGAAGTTTCTTAGCCGGGATGATTAGCAGACTGAACTCTTTTGCTGATCGGTCAGAAAGCTCGAAGAACTAGGTTTTGCAAATGTGTTTTTTATTTATGTTTTACACCTTGCAAAAGGCTATTTCGAGTCTTAAAATTCATTGCCATAAAGTAATAAAACATGAAAACAAGCCTTCACTCCAGTTAGATGTTTGTGAAATGTTCCCTGATACGCAAGTATTTATTAAAATCATCTGATGTTCACTTAAAGAATCTACCATCAACGGTCTGTACAAAATTCCAGATCGACCAATATCAGCTAAAATTCGTCTCTCAAAGT
Organism: Fasciola hepatica; assembly: GCA_948099385.1. NCBI lineage: Eukaryota > Metazoa > Platyhelminthes > Trematoda > Plagiorchiida > Fasciolidae > Fasciola > Fasciola hepatica. Next base: position 28,767,205 of record CANUEZ040000043.1, on the reverse strand, counting down.
TGTCCGCCAACATTTGGAAAGAAACTGGTAACCAGGTCCAACAATCGGTGCGGATAACTGTATCAAATCAAAAAGGCTTACAAAATTCCTGCTCTGAAGAAGAAAGTTTTGATCAAAGTGTTAACAGGAGAAGTGTCACAGTAGCATAGCAGGGAACCGCTGAGCGCAAACGTCGTCATTGGACGATGTCTAAGTAACAACATTAAACACGTAGCACGATGTTTGCCGTGGTGAGAGATAATTTTCATGGGACAGTCCGTGTTTCAAACGCGAATGGAGCTTATTTTGGTACATTATACTTAATTTGTTACCAACATTTCGTAACGAATATTGTGACCGACTCATTCCCTACTTCATTCACCATAAAAACGGTCCTCAAACGCTCGCCTCAATAATGAAGCATAACTGAGAACAATAAGACTTTTTTGATTCACAAGATGCTTTGAAATAAACATGCAAGTATTTTCCCTCCAACTCCATTTTTGCATCAACCATTGATCAAAAATGCTCAGGGCGCGATGAGCGCTGTTCAGTTATGTAAAAATACCCCGAAAGCTCATTGTTTCTTCTCAGCCCTGAAAAACGTTTGTGCGAAATGCATATACTTTAAAAACTGACTTTTCTTATAATTATTTTGTGTCAAAACTTCTACACAGGCAACCAAGGGTAAAGGAATAATTTTTCGTAAGATAGAGAGGTATTGGAGGAATGAAGACAGTTTTATTGCGCCTTACTAAAGTCCATGAAACTACAAGGTAGCAGACTGAATGCATCTGCGTTTAAAGGGGGATGAAATATTTTTCCTTTTATGGGCCCTTGAAAGTGATTTGCGGATTAAACAAACACTGTGTTGCTTCATTGTAAAAGGCAGGAGTCGCACTTATGGGTTGTATATTACTATCATAAACAAGAAGGCCTTATAAACTAACAAGATTCGAGCAAATAAATTGGCTCTTCTCAATAAGTAGTATACACGTAATCATTTGGAAAATTCTTCTTAGGTCTTGAGAACCAACCAGATTGATATTATCTTTAGGCACCTGTGTATTTTCTTAGTTATGTTAACCAGGCATTTTAGATTTACAATTACTAGAAGCAGTGGTTTTTGCCTAAACCTTTGAGAAATCTTGCGGGTGTTTTGCGAAATTCCCAAGGGAAAATACCGTCAATCAGAATAGCCCTAAATCTTTAATCACACATTTTTTAAGACACACCGTAGCCAGATCTAACCTAATCTGCATTATTATCCTGAGTATAATCTGTTAAAGCTTGTATCCAAAATAGTTTGGGTAGGTTACGAGCATCCCTAGGTGTTTGCAAATATCTGAGTGACTAGGAGCCCGTGCACTCAAAAAAACGCTTACCCGGAACGCAATTTGTACTTGAATCACGCACCTGATGCTCTATAATGTAGACCTGAGATGACAAAGCTTTCTACTTACTGACAATCGTAGCAACCGATTTCAGCCCATTTTTACATCAGGAGCGTTTACTGTACAAGCATCATAACGAAACAAACGGCGGCAGGGAAAAGAAGAATAAGTTTAGACGAAAATTTTAGATGTTCAACATAGAACTGCATTGATCTGCATTAGGATAACTCTTGCTTGAAACAAGACATTTGCTAAAGAAAGTCATAAAATATTGGGTCGCATGAAGGAAACTCTCGTTCATAAAAGGGCACTGTTTTTGTTGTGTTCGATAAACATGTGGTTTCTAACACATCTTTTAGGAAAGCATTATAAATCAGTTATTTCTGACAGGTGGGCCGAAGCAGCTGCATAAATCATCCAGCGGTTTTGAATTTTCTAGTTCTTTACTGATACAAAATACTGCTGAACTTTATAAGCTGTTACCGGATGAAATTGTACAACTAAGTACTGTTAGCAAATGGTCTCCTAGTCGAATTTTAGAACAAGTATTTCTCGTAATGCAAGTACCGAAGTACAGAGCCGGTAGGTGTAGCAATTATTTCATATTTCAGAAAAGTGGGCGACACAGATCCATCTCCGAGTGGCATTTGGCAGCCTTCGATGACTTATCAGACTCAAGTAGTTGAACACAAGTCGGCCTTCTAAGTTATACAGAAACAAAGGTGTTCCCGCCCACCTCACAATAAGTGAACTGTCAATAAGTGGACAATATTTGTTCGCGAGATGTGCTGTTATCTGGCATCCCTAGTGCGCCCAACGTAAATAAAATATTTGTTGAGTAAAATTTACGCACTATTCAACATGGAAACTGAAGCTACACGTTTCCAGTTGTTACCTCATTTGGACCAAATGGAGTGGGCATTGATGGATCTTCCATTTTTAAAATCACACGGTGATTCTTCCGAAGTTATTTCATCGGCAAATCTCGCTGAGCTTCAGAACGAGGACATGTGGTCCCAAGGGTGGGTTTACAATATGAGTAGTATGGTGTTTTATTCGGAGGACAGGATAACATTTCCCCGGAAGCGTACGATCAGTTTCACGGTTGTTGCCGCTCATCAGATATGTGTATCCGGTACTCTTCCGCCCAATCTTTCCTATAGTTGAACACCCCATATTCGGTTTAAAGCCATCATCCGGAAAAGGTGTCATACTACTCGTATAAAAAGTCCATACTTGGGACCACGTGTCCTCGTTCTGAAGAATAACTGTTCCGCCCGACGAAAAAACCGTGGAAGAATTACCATATAGTTCTAAATGTGGAATCTCCTTCCATGCGCTTCATTCGACTCAAACGATAATACTGCTGTAAACCCGGTGTGGAGTGCTCATGCTCAGGGATGCTTGGGCAGAAGAGTACCCGGTGCGCATACCCGATGAGCAGCAACAGCCACGAAACCGGCTGTTAATACTCATTCAATGATTTACTTCGGATAAAAATTCAAAAATGCTCTTATCACTTCCAGTAATTCTAAAACAAGATCTATACGAAAATCAATCAGATGATACCAGAATCATTTCCCTACTACAAATTTTTTGTAAAAATACCCCATTTTTGCTGCTTTGAAAGTCGAAATCAGCTTAAACATTTACACTTCAAGCGAATCAGCTAAAAAGTGGAAAGATTGTTCCACCTTGTAGACATGCTGCAGATAGCAGGTCCTCACTCTTACGCAATATCATCAACACATTAGAGAAACCATCATGTAGCCAAATAATTTGTTTTTCTTTTGCATAAGGCTATCAGGAGAGGATTGACTTGAAAATAATGAACTGAAAAAAGGACGTTACGGACAGCAAAATGGTTACAGCATGAGTTTAGGAAGCTGTAGAATAACTAACTTATGCAGCCATATTATGCAGGAAATAATTGGTACACTCTGCACTAATTTGGTACTCGTGGACAATCAATCAAAAGAAAATATGAGCCTCAAAACAATGTACATTAAAATCATCCACAAACAAATTCGACTGTTGATGAACTGAACGTAAAATCATCACTTGCAATCACACGGATTCCTGCATTCTGATGATTACGCACATTGAAGAAAGTTTTACCTTTGAATTGTTGTTTTTCCTTATCTACATTGTGCTGTATTACAACAAACTAGCGGCACAAAGAGATGAACACAAAGTGCTTCTACCTGTGAAATCCGTTTATTCCTCTGGGCGAAATGTTCAGGTCAAAGAAGAGTGGTGAGCAACCGTCTCATTTCTGAATCAACATTACGTGCTTATAGCACCATTTGAAGTATAACATTGATACAACAAATGCGACATATCAAGTCTTATCTTCCTAATGTTTTAGATAATTAGAATCTATGTTGAAATGGTAGCAGGTAAAAATATTCAAATCCCTTTTTTCGGTCTTTAAAGAATGACGGTTGTTTACAAAACTGAAAAACGGTGTAATTTATGAGAGAAATTTCAGTGTTTCTACACTTTATTCACAAATAAATTAGTACAATTTATAAATAGATTAGATTCAAGTTTAAAGTCGATCATGTGCTTATAACCAAGAAAGAGTGACCGAATCAGTATTGGCATTGTTTTGCATTTAGTCATAATTACGAGCAACGAAGAAAGTTTTGTTAGGATTCAGTGTGGCATCAAACTAGTTGTATTTAAAGAAAATGAACGATTTTCACAGGAACACATAAGTTATGGTCTGTTCAGACTGCTGATACAAAAGATGGAATTCAAATGTAGGGAGAAGAGCAGTATTTCCACAAATAAATAGTGGGCCTAACTATAAAACGCGTGCGTTCACGGTACTCATGAAAATGCGGTAATCGTCTACTATTAAGACATCGAATCACTCCCCCCCCCATAAAAGATTCTACGACGAACGGACTGAAATGAAACTGGGATAGTTATTTACAATCAGCGCGTGCGGGACATAGTATCAGTCACTCTATCCGGTCAGGATGAAATGTCACCATTCTCAGTTTTGATTAGCGAATTTGGACATGATGTCATTTAGTTGAGCCCAAACGAAACTTCGGCGATGTTTTGCTTTTACAGAGCTCCAGTATAATCACAACAGTAAAGTCTGTCAGATGTTGTCATATCAACTCACTTCAAAGGTGTACAACAATTTCCGATGAGAGCGGAAGAGATTAAATAAGAAAAAACTTACTTTTGCATAAAATGCCTAATAGTTTGTATTTCTGGAGTGGAATAATAAAAACGGAATTAGTAGCTTGTGTAACTGTGTTGGTGCGTTGAACTACCTTGGGCAGTATAATAACTACCAAGTGGTTGGTCTTGAAATGGGCATCGTTTCGACATCTCTAAATATATTATTCACGTGACAATATAGAAAAGATATTCTTCTATATTTTAGGCTTATAATCTCTAGACAACAATTGCTTTTCGCTGATAAAACACACGTGAATTATTACTTCGAAAACTGTTCAGTGGAAAGTAACTGTGATGGACATCACTTACAAACCAAGTGGATAAGCAAATATAGAGTGTGCATAAGAAGAGGCGGAAAATAAGATATTTTCAACACACTGGATGGTAATGGTTGAAATGTCATGGTAAATGTTTATTCTAATCATAAAGAGTTTCCCAAAAGATGTTCGAATCATTGGGTGGATAAGCAGCAACAAATCTCATCGGGTTCAAGAAAAGAGTAAAACATGGAACTGATAGGAAATGTTGACCATTTTCCTCCCATCACGTGCTAAAAATAGTGCCCAAAGGACATGCTGAACACAATGTGTTCTATAATGTTCCTTTCTGTTATGGCAGTATTTCAAACTCAAGCGTCTTTATACAAGAGCAGAAATCAAAATAATTCTAATATTATTAGGTGGTTTTCATTTCTTTTAATTAAGCTCTGGTTCAGAAATCTAATATCATTTCACAATATTAGATTTTATTTATGACCTTTAAAGTTAATTGTACTTCTACGCAGCATCTACGGTGAATCATGTTTGAAAACCTAAGTTTCAAAATACATGAGAAACCAGTATTTCTGAGAATACTCCGTTGACATTGGACTACGAAATTCTTTGGGCGAGCATGCAAAGCCGATAAAGTGGGCCCGTATGGGGCAAAATTTTATTCGACATGGTCTATTTAGCCATGAAAGACTTTATTTAGGCTTACATTTTCAAAAACTCTGTAACTTGCACTTATGAATGTGGTGTTCATTACAGAAGTTGAGTAGTTCTTACCGGCTTTATAGAGCAAGAACCACTGTAATTTGATTTATCGTTGTGACAAATCAAATATATTTGTACGTATACAGTCAAGCATTATTGTTCAACTGCTCACATGTTCACTCATAGGCAAAAGTCACTTTGCTTGCACTTTTCTCAAATCATTCCTCATTTACTGTTTGCGGCTTGTGAAGGCTGATTTCGGTTGGTGTTACCGAGAAGCCCGGAATTTTAATGAAATGGAGCTTGCGGTGACATTTTATAGTTTATTAACACAGCAATGTTGAAATCGTTGGTAGATTGTCGACGTTTCGGTCACCACTGGCAACTTTTTTAAAGACTGGTTGTAAAACCAGTCTTGTCATTAAACAATAATATTTCACCATAACATTTCACACTGAGCCTTGATTTCTCGATACACTCCCAAACAATCTCGGTTTGGACACACTGAATAGACCCTACTATTATAATCCTTTTGAGCTACAAACCATCATCGTAAAACTATCGCTATCTGCAAAGCTGATGCACACGGACGTCTATTAGTCAAGTTTTGTTCTCACAGAAAACAGAATCAGCGAGGAATTGCATACGTTTTCATCTAAAATGACTAGCAAGTAGTGAAAAGGTTGTAGAATAATTATGATTGCGTGCCATGAGCAGAAATACTCAAAATTCAGACGAGACCCTAGTATTCTGCACTACCAATCGGTCGCACTCATGATGGAATGTGAGCATCTAGCAGAGTTAGGGGGGGGGATAAAATAACATTCGTTTTCCTCTAAGTGACTCAAACATCAATAGAAACACAACTTGTATACGCATTACTATCATTGATTTTGTCTTCAGTATTCACGATTTCTCACAGTATCTTTGGCAAACAGTCCACCTCGTTGCCTGTGAAAATACGTCTTCACCCGTTGTCCATCGCATTTCCCACTTTCGAATCCAATGGTCATTACAAAGATAGCTCATCAGCTTCTCTCTTCAAAAGCGAGGAAATATTTACGAATACTTGTAATTCATAGCTGATGGGTGTGGGATGGGTGCTAATTGCATGACTTAGACTCTGAGAGACTTGGCATTTATCGTTATCCTGAAAATCGATGATCTACTTAAACTATGCACTGCGTACATTTGTAAGTGCATCTCATCGAACGTTGGCGGCATGAATGACACCTCTTCGATGATCACCTTTATTTTGAGGATTTGGGTGTCAAGAAAACTAGTCAGTATCAACCATCCATCCATAAATTCATTTACTTGCTTCTGTACACCCTTGTTGTCAGTAATACAAATTGCTGAATATTTTTGTGTAATTGGCTTTTATAATGCTTCAAATTTAGGTTCGAATTAGTTGATTAAACCTTCCTGAATTTCTGCTTGCAAGCTTAAGTTACTTTCAAGAGTAGGATCACAGTAAATGCCGCTGAGTGGAATCTCTTCGATGTTGATCCATTATACAAATTCTTTTTGAACAACAAATATTTTCTACGAGACAGTGAAACTTATTCCGACGTCTGCATCAAAACCGGGGCAATCCAGAAACGGACATACTTATCCTAAGTTTTAATATGACATTCAAATTTTGCAGACGTGTGATCTTGCACTTTCCACTTGTTCAACATCATCAATCGATAAAATAAACCTACTGAAAACCGGAATAATTTGTGTAGCATGAAAGAAGAATGCCACCAGTTGACTTTATGGTGGTAATCACATAAATAGTGGGTTGCGTTCATCGGAAGCAAGTGAATACATCAGCCTACATCATTTATCAGAACTAATGGATTTTCTTCGAAAGCAGAACCGATACGTGTGATATATATATATATATATATATACATATATATGTACATATATATATATATATATATATATATATATAAACTGATTCGAAGCATGACATCAGATTATTTTAAATGTGATTTATTATTATCAGGTGATATATGACTGGAATTATCAGGTAAACTGGCCAGTTTATTCAATGTGACACATTCAAAAAATCCCAGAGCTGTTCAACAGCAATCGAACGGACTTTTTAAAACCATGAAACACCAGTCCTTAACTTTCTGACTATAACCAGCAATGGCTATTCACTGAATAATAATACCTATTAGCTTATCACCGGGGTTATGGGTTTATTTTATGTATTGCCACATAGATGAATATGAATAAAAGGCAATGAAATCTTGTCGCTGATTTCCCAATGCCAAAGACAGTGCAACAAAATCCATAAAAACTAGTACCCATTTCAACCAATCAGAATGACTGGGTAGCAGGTATATCCCACGTTCCCATTCACTGTCTGACCTATTTCAATTCACACTGTATAGACCGAGAGTCATAGCTGTGCGACTGGCCTACGAATTGTCACCTGCGTAGATTTCATGTGTGGAACGGAGCTCACATAATCCCGGCTAAGGTAGGCAGTAATCAATCCTGGAAGAACTAGTAGGCTTGACAGAGCTACCATCAGTCTAAACGATGCCAATGGAATGGATATTGTTTTTACTGTGCATATACTTTCTTGTCGGTTGTGACGTTGGATGTGGTGAACAAATCTGTAAGTTGGTTTGCATAAACGTTTCGAATCGATTGGCTGTTGCTATATTGTCTTTTTTGTGACCAGTTATGATACGGAAGTTCCTCCGTGTAGTCGCACGTCATAGAGCAAAAAAACAGAAAAGAGTAAAAATGATGCTTCACCTGACCAGGGAGCTTGTCAGAACTGTTCATAGGCTGAAAGTGTCAGTGCACGAGCAGGGCTGTAAACGTCACCAAGTAGATCAATATCTGCACTCAACCTTCCCAACCAACAAGTAAAGCAAGGGCAAGAATACCGAGAAGGTCTTTATGTTATCAGTAACATGGCCGGTTTTGATTACAACGATTTTTATGGCGACGAATCCGTTCTCACAGATTGTAAATCTCCTGCTCTCAAATGGATTTTAGAATTGTTATGATTTGAGGGCTATGTCCTCAGTGCTCAAATAATAGTTCGGTGAAAACAAACAAAGGCTCCTTTTTTCCATCGGAGGTAGATTACTGAAAGTGGCAGAGACTGTCAGGATTCTACGACATCATATACGTACTCGAACATATATATATATATATATATATATATATATATATATACATACACATATATATAAACCTACATACAAGTATTGTTGACTGTGATTCATTTTGAAAGTGTTATCAGTATATAGGTAAACCTTTTGGCTGAAGAAGTTAAATCACAGTATCTGGAAATAAACTGAATAAACTCGTTTTTTTCTGTTATTGAACTGAAAGCTACTCTGTACTATGTTCCATTGCATATAACTGACCTTGATTGTCAATGTCAACTGCTTTCGGCATTGTAAGTTATTTTATATTAATGCAGGAAGATGTAACTAAATTGAATAATGTGTCGAAATCGTGTGTCCCATCTTATATTTAGATAGGTTTGCTATTTAGATAATTATATTGAAGTCACATATTCCGTCAGTATCTTCTCGATTATTGATTCCGCCCATAAGTATCTGACTTAGCAAAAAAAACTTCCGCATGCATGAAAGTGAACGCCGATGTCAACGTCATTTGGGCTTGGCCCGTTCGTGGTTTGTATCTTCATCTTGATTGCGAGGCAAGTAACTCATCAAACGGAAGTTTCTCAGTGCCTTCCTGAAGACAAGTGAAGTCGAGTTGCAAAGGCTCATAAATTGGGATATTGTTTGACTGGTTTTGGTCAATGTTTTATTTTCTGAATATATGCAACAACTACTAAATGATTCACAAAGAAACCCACTCGAGAAACAGTAGATCCAGGTAATTGAGAGAAAGTAGTTTTGTAAGCCCTACGCTCAAAACAGTGCTGTCATCTCCGTCCCCAACTCAGCACGGGATAATTTTCATACAGTTCTCCCTCTTACTAAGAAGAAGGCAGTATCATTTTTGGCTAGCTTCGGGTAACTTGAAGCATGCACTGAACCTAGAACAAAGGAGGTACATACTGAATTTCCAAGAGAATTCCAATGACGATATCTGTCATTTTGGCCATCGGTTGATATTTCAGAATAATAATTCGTGTATGATGAGCTTTGTGAGACTCAGGATGAAGTTTTCAGTGGTAAAAAATAGTCTCCGACTAAAGATTCCATCGAATACTAAGCTATCACACCAAAAGGTACTGATTTGAATCGGAAAAATAACATGATTAGTCTAGGAGGTTGACTTTAATTAGATGCAAATTGAATAGTGAGAGAAAGTTCACACCTGTGGCCGAAAGGATAACAATAATAATAATAATCCTGTATAAGTCTCGATGCCATTTTTAACGAGAGATGTATAGATAAATTCACACAAAAAGGTCTGTCTATTCATCATAAACTCTAAAAATTTTGAAATTTTCCTAAATTAGTGAAGACGTCGCCTACCGGCTCACATTTAAATAAAATAAAAACCTAATATGTTTCTAAGAGAAACGTCAGAGGGCTTCCTGCAAACCGACCATTAGGATCAAAAGTGTGACATATGATGAAGCATAAAAACGAAAGTGAATTTGTAACCAGCGTGGCGGATTCTATGCTGAAAATACCGAAAAAATCTTCCAGATGAGGACACACCGAAGAATTGTCAGTGTGTATGAACGCTCTGTTACTGTTTCCGCTCGGGTTACTCTAAAGCCAACAAATCGTGTTAGCGTCCCTCTCGGAGGCTTGCATAAGCACGCCATAAGTGCGACGGAATGGCATTGGCGGAAAAGGACTTCGTTTGAATTTTTTGCATACTTATTCACTACACGCATACAGACCACAGGGTTTATTGTCTTAAAACCACACTTCATCCTAGATTTTGTAAGTACAAACTTATGCTGTTCTCCGTTGATACTGTCGAGTACGAAAATGAAACCACTGTGTCGAGCGTCTGCTCTGATAAAACTTAGACGAATCAAAAATACTGGCACCATTAATGTCGTTGAGCAGATTAGGATGACCAAGGTGAAAGAGTGCGAATGAAGTAAGCTAAAAAACTTCCAAAATGGGGAAAATCTTCACTGTGACGACCAAAACGTTCCCTCAATTCGACGGAAATGTGTCATTCAAGTAGTTCAGCGATTTTCAGGATAACGATAAATGCCAAGTCTCTCAGAGTCTAAGTCATGCAATTAGCACCCATCCCACACCCATCAGCTATGAATTACAAGTATTCGTAAATATTTCCTCGCTTTTGAAGAGAGAAGCTGATGAGCTATCTTTGTAATGACCATTGGATTCGAAAGTGGGAAATGCGATGGACAACGGGTGAAGACGTATTTTCACAGGCAACGAGGTGGACTGTTTGCCAAAGATACTGTGAGAAATCGTGAATACTGAAGACAAAATCAATGATAGTAATGCGTATACAAGTTGTGTTTCTATTGATGTTTGAGTCACTTAGAGGAAAACGAATGTTATTTTATCCCCCCCCCTAACTCTGCTAGATGCTCACATTCCATCATGAGTGCGACCGATTGGTAGTGCAGAATACTAGGGTCTCGTCTGAATTTTGAGTATTTCTGCTCATGGCACGCAATCATAATTATTCTACAACCTTTTCACTACTTGCTAGTCATTTTAGATGAAAACGTATGCAATTCCTCGCTGATTCTGTTTTCTGTGAGAACAAAACTTGACTAATAGACGTCCGTGTGCATCAGCTTTGCAGATAGCGATAGTTTTACGATGATGGTTTGTAGCTCAAAAGGATTATAATAGTAGGGTCTATTCAGTGTGTCCAAACCGAGATTGTTTGGGAGTGTATCGAGAAATCAAGGCTCAGTGTGAAATGTTATGGTGAAATATTATTGTTTAATGACAAGACTGGTTTTACAACCAGTCTTTAAAAAAGTTGCCAGTGGTGACCGAAACGTCGACAATCTACCAACGATTTCAACATTGCTGTGTTAATAAACTATAAAATGTCACCGCAAGCTCCATTTCATTAAAATTCCGGGCTTCTCGGTAACACCAACCGAAATCAGCCTTCACAAGCCGCAAACAGTAAATGAGGAATGATTTGAGAAAAGTGCAAGCAAAGTGACTTTTGCCTATGAGTGAACATGTGAGCAGTTGAACAATAATGCTTGACTGTATACGTACAAATATATTTGATTTGTCACAACGATAAATCAAATTACAGTGGTTCTTGCTCTATAAAGCCGGTAAGAACTACTCAACTTCTGTAATGAACACCACATTCATAAGTGCAAGTTACAGAGTTTTTGAAAATGTAAGCCTAAATAAAGTCTTTCATGGCTAAATAGACCATGTCGAATAAAATTTTGCCCCATACGGGCCCACTTTATCGGCTTTGCATGCTCGCCCAAAGAATTTCGTAGTCCAATGTCAACGGAGTATTCTCAGAAATACTGGTTTCTCATGTATTTTGAAACTTAGGTTTTCAAACATGATTCACCGTAGATGCTGCGTAGAAGTACAATTAACTTTAAAGGTCATAAATAAAATCTAATATTGTGAAATGATATTAGATTTCTGAACCAGAGCTTAATTAAAAGAAATGAAAACCACCTAATAATATTAGAATTATTTTGATTTCTGCTCTTGTATAAAGACGCTTGAGTTTGAAATACTGCCATAACAGAAAGGAACATTATAGAACACATTGTGTTCAGCATGTCCTTTGGGCACTATTTTTAGCACGTGATGGGAGGAAAATGGTCAACATTTCCTATCAGTTCCATGTTTTACTCTTTTCTTGAACCCGATGAGATTTGTTGCTGCTTATCCACCCAATGATTCGAACATCTTTTGGGAAACTCTTTATGATTAGAATAAACATTTACCATGACATTTCAACCATTACCATCCAGTGTGTTGAAAATATCTTATTTTCCGCCTCTTCTTATGCACACTCTATATTTGCTTATCCACTTGGTTTGTAAGTGATGTCCATCACAGTTACTTTCCACTGAACAGTTTTCGAAGTAATAATTCACGTGTGTTTTATCAGCGAAAAGCAATTGTTGTCTAGAGATTATAAGCCTAAAATATAGAAGAATATCTTTTCTATATTGTCACGTGAATAATATATTTAGAGATGTCGAAACGATGCCCATTTCAAGACCAACCACTTGGTAGTTATTATACTGCCCAAGGTAGTTCAACGCACCAACACAGTTACACAAGCTACTAATTCCGTTTTTATTATTCCACTCCAGAAATACAAACTATTAGGCATTTTATGCAAAAGTAAGTTTTTTCTTATTTAATCTCTTCCGCTCTCATCGGAAATTGTTGTACACCTTTGAAGTGAGTTGATATGACAACATCTGACAGACTTTACTGTTGTGATTATACTGGAGCTCTGTAAAAGCAAAACATCGCCGAAGTTTCGTTTGGGCTCAACTAAATGACATCATGTCCAAATTCGCTAATCAAAACTGAGAATGGTGACATTTCATCCTGACCGGATAGAGTGACTGATACTATGTCCCGCACGCGCTGATTGTAAATAACTATCCCAGTTTCATTTCAGTCCGTTCGTCGTAGAATCTTTTATGGGGGGGGGAGTGATTCGATGTCTTAATAGTAGACGATTACCGCATTTTCAGAAGTACCGTGAACGCACGCGTTTTATAGTTAGGCCTAATGTCCCCCATTTTTCTGATTTTCTTTTTCCATCACGCGAGCTTTTTGTGGATGTTTGTTTAAAGACCATGTTTGCGGTAATAAAGAAAATAATTGTTTTTTTCACCAATACTAGTGCAATGTCTCTGGGTAGATGGATAGATAGATTACTAAAGCAAAATATATATTTGCTACCTACCGGCTGTCTTACGGCGTCCTTGTTCTAGAGGGATGCCTTTTGTACATCTGATACGGTTTTTTTCACTAGGTTTTGCAAAATTTAGGTTTACAGACGCATGCTATTGGTTGAGAAGACGGAAAAATCAGATAATTAATTTGCTAAGTCATCTTTATGTTAGTAGCCTCCGGATGCCGACGCATCAGTGCTAACCATGGTTAACGTTTCAGTCTATCAGTATACTGAGCACACTATCATAGCACACCATTTTCACGAAACCCATCGAAATAGATGCTATCACTGCGCCAAGATCTAAGTTTTGTGGGTATCCAAAATTATGAATAACGAAGCTTAGGATTTGTGGTTCTTTTTCCTCTCACCTCATCTTAATTTGGAGTTGCCTGATGAAGTACAGTACGGCAACGCAGCTAGTCTGTTTCTGCTAAGCCACCACATGGGCAGTCTAAGAGCGATATATTATGAAAGTCGATTGAAAATCTTTCTTCTAGAAATTTTGCATTAAAATGATTTCTTCTGTATACTCAATTGATAAACTATCCTCTTCTGTCTCTTTCTAGCTAATATCTGCAGAACAAAGAACTTGTCTTTATTCTGCACGGGATAGTTCTCTTTTTTTGTTTCTAAACGACCGTTCTTTGTGCACCCCTAAGTCTGTTCGCCGTCACGGTAAAACCAATAACAGACTGCATAAACAGAGGACAGCTGACATTTGCTTACCTCCAAGATAATTCTTTTATGGACAGGTGGACCTTGAATAGTCTCACATCAAACGTGGCTCTTCACCGTATTTTGTCTGCACATTATAGTTCGCATATTTGTTTATTTCATCTGTGTTTATGCAGAGGCCCTGAAGGTTTATTTTCTGATAAAACCGTTGTAATGATGTAAAGCGTTCGGTATAAATTTCTATCTCCAACCACCAAATACTGCGTCAATTTCAAACACTTTCACACTCTGGAGACAGCTGCCGTTCATGTATCACTCTAGATTACGAAAAAAGGATTATGAAATGGAGGCCCATCGGATACCGTGAGGTGTACTTTTCTAAAATAAATCAGCCTACGGTACAGTAACTTGGACAGATTTTGTTTGTCATCTAACTCATTACACAAAACCGAACTGACGAATTGGATACTGTAAGCTGCTTCCGTGTCTAGAGAGGAAACGAATAGAAGGCTACAAAGGATAACATTAGCTATAATTTCCTAAATGAATCGTTTTACGGAAACGAATGACAAAAAACCTTCCAAATTCATTCCACCTAGCTCGAAGAAGGTAGAACCATGGTCGTGAAAGGGATGCTCACCGAAATAAATTGGATTAGGAGTTCATAATATTAAAGCAGGAGCAAACAGTATTTGTTTGGAAACAGAACGGATAAAAGGACTGAACCAATTACATCATGCGGACAGTAGGTGACTGACATCCTGCTGAACACCATTTACATTGAAAAGTGAGATTAGGGGAGTTTCAGCTGAAGAGGTTGCGATGTGAGTTTCTTAACTTAATAAAGTTATCAGTACAATATACTGAGATACAATGGCCACTTTGCTCGTTGGTAGCTTCTGCACAGTGTAGATCGCTGAGCTCAACGCATTAAACAAAAATGTCCTCACCTACCATCGATGAAAAATGAATAGCCCGTAAGAACTTTGAGTCCTTTTTTATAGTTTTGAGGTGTAACATGTTGGGATAAAATAGATAACCGAGTCGTAACATGTGTGGAAAACCCGGATGCCAAAAGTACCTGAATGCTTGCATAACGCAACAGCTTTTTGCATAGTTATTATTACAATTTCCATTGCTCACGATAAAAGCTGTTTTGATTCGGGCTATACGAAGTTACATACGTCGCTTAGGGAAACTGTTAGCCAGAATACGTACCTTGGTGAGTAAAGAGTAAGGAGGCTATTTATTTCGGAAGACATTTTCAAACTCAAGCGTGATAACAACAGAAATACTTACCCGCTGCTCCTTTGTTTGGGCGAATGGTGTTTACCAGCTTCCCTTATTTTCCAACATTTACCATGATTATGGAAATCACTCTGGCAGCAGATGAAGAAGTACTCACTCGCTTTTTTGTAATTCTATTTAACAGCAGACATTCCACGTTCACCGGACCAACTTCAGGAACCAGAACTGGCTTCATTGCTTGGACTGAAACTAGCACTGGAGAAACAGCCGAATGAATTACCGCAATTCATGATTGGTTCACGCACGACCAAGCCGGCATTTACACGATCCAGTGATCTTAGAGATTCCACCTTTCAGTCAGAAGTGAGAATCCAAGTCCAGGTGTATGACGGTCGATGGTCCGTTATTTGTGAAGTCGAGTCGATGTACTTGAATCACAACGTGCATCTGGTTTGTCCTCTGATGCAACCGCGTTGTTTTGAGAACTGTAAGCGAATTTGTGAGCCCAGCGGTTGTGTGCACGAACCCAGTCTAACTAATGTGTCGTGCACTACCCGACAGACGGAACCGACTGCTACGGGTGGTTTTGTTCGACGCTTCGAGTACCAGATTGACCAGTATGATCAGAACATTACCGGAAGTTGGTCTTGTTTTTTTGCTGGAACCGAAAGCGAGAAAATTCATCTAGTTGCAGAGCCACCCACAACCACAGCAACCATGACGAAAACTACGACAGCCTCTACCACCGCAACGACTACCAGAAGAGCCACATCAAAGAGAACTATTTCTACGGTGACTTCAGCTGTCTCACCAGCCGGTATAACACTGGAGAGCGATTTGGTAGTGGGGCCCAAGGTGTCAAATTTGTCCAGACCTAATCTTGACCAGAGCGTCGACCGCAAAACTGGTAGGACATATTCCGCTATAGCTGAAAATACAATAGATAGGCCGCTAGGCAGCCCGATACGAAATGCACTGCCATATTTTGATTCTGGCTTCACGGGTAAAAATGATACCTATCCACTGGATACGTTTCGAAGGAGCAATGACGGTTCGTCCAGTGGGCGTGCGTATTCTTTTCTGAGTAAGTATCAGTGCGACTGAGAATATCAATGATCCACCTTCCTACAATAATTTAAGCCTACTCAAATTATTTTTTATGCGAAAAACTTCAAGAAACATCCATCCCTGTGCATTTGCAATTAAAGCCAAATAATGCCAACATCCGAGGAGTAACATATCTTAGTAATACAGGTTTTTCGGTTGCACGGTTGAAAAGCGAGTTACCTCGTTACCAAAAAACTATTTATGGTAAAATTTTATTGTTTATTAACACAACGTAATCGAAATCGTTGGTAGGTTGTTGACTTTTCGGTCACCACTGGTAACCTTTTTCAAGACTGGTTTTACCACCGAAAGGTTACCCGTGATGACCGAAACATTGACAATCTGCTAACGATTTTTACTACGCTGTGTTATTACACAATAGAATTTTACCACAGCTTTTCACACGAAGCATTGATTTTTCGATACACTCCGAAAGGATCTCGGTTTTGATACGTTAGAAATTACTTAATTTTTTCAGTTGAAGCGAAATATATTACTGATTATCAGTTTCAAAAACGAAAGTGAACAGTAGTAATAAATGACTCATTCTGTAGCACCTATGTATCACCTAACGATGGTCAGTGTTGTCGTAACTTTATCAATAAAGATGGAGAATAAAAAGCGCAAAATGCATTAGTATCACCTCGTCGGCCTATCTACCTAACTTCTTTAGTACCGAGACCGAACTTATCTACAGAATAAACAGCCTACATGATACATTCCACCAAAATCCATTCCGTAAATTTTCCCTACAATTTGTACTAGGACATAATTCAAAACAAGTGCGCAACCAACAAATCGTGTGTTCAAGTTGAGAGGGATATAATTTGAAAAATGGGTCGAATAACCACCCATCCCATTCGTGATTGCTAACGTGAGCATTTCAGTAGGTTAACACACTGATTAACGTACAGTTGTTCACGAATAACCACTTTGTTTTATTGATAAATGAGAAACTTGTACCACCTTTGCATTGTTTAAAAATCGAAAACGCCCTTTTTGAGATGGACTTTCATATTAACCCTCCCCGCACAGATTTCATATCGGCCAACTTGCACGTGGTACTCGGGTTCATGGCTCTACTGGCATTGTCCTTACTGACGAATCTCGTGTTCTGTTTGCAGTTTCTCCGAATGACCCGAAAACGTGGTCAGTAAACAAAAGCCGGTTGACATTTTGCTGGCCTTACCTTGTCAGAATTGGTTAGGACAATGCATTTGAGTCTGTAAAAAAATGACATTTCTTATTCTGCGCATTTCTAATAGGAAGGTTTATTAAAAAGGAAGAAGAGGCTAGATATTTTCAGTGATTACATGATACAGAGAGCTAACCATGTGCGCACTACCACAACAGAACTCTGTTTGGATTTTCCGGCTTCATTGTGTGCTCTGCACCTAAATCTATTTTATTTATTTATTTTCCAAGTTCTGTGGGTAGTTTGGAATGCTTCGAGGAAAAGTGTTTGCATAATATTCAGCAGCATTGAATCTCATGATACTGAGTGCTTATATTGAAACTGTCTTACTTAGAATTTTACAAGACCGGAGATGCACGCAGTATTGAAGATTTGTGATCCGCTAACAGACCAGTACGTGTTCTGGTAAACATTCGGAGCTAATACAAAACAGATCAGCTAGCGAATGTATCATTGAGGATGAACAATAAGTGTTTCCGGTTTTCAGTTCGAAACTGGCCGGTTTACACCGAATAACACTTATTGAAAGAAATTCAAGGTAGGTTATTTTTATTCTGCTGTCTTTCATTCGGAGTCGTCTGGTTGATAAATATGCATTGAGTTTTGCCCCACACTAGCGGTTTACTTTCTCACACTTACTTTGTCGTAAACACGAAGAGGTTTGCTCTGGTCGCTTTCAGTGGCATTTTCCCGAATTTCCGTAGGAGTTCACATTTTCCAAATGAGTACTAGCTTAGGGGAAAATGCAAATATATCATGCTGTTTTCAATCTCCTCCAAGTTTTGATTGACATTCACTATGCACAGCTTAGTAAATTTAACTGAAGAAGATGGTTTGTGACATGGAAAAGCAGATATTCAAATATTCCCGCCTGTGATAGGGTGATCATAGGTGATGGAATCATTATATTTCTTTGTTTTTTTTGTGGTAGCCAAACACGAAGTTAGTCAGTCACCTTTCTCATCGGCATCGCTTGCATTGCATGGAATGAACAATTCGGCGTCGGGTTCACTTAAGGTGGTTCGTACTCATGAAGCTGGTTCGGGTGTATGTCGACCGGTTTCTTGGATCAGCCCGATTGCAAACAATTCGAGA
Source organism: Fasciola hepatica (assembly GCA_948099385.1). Classification (NCBI taxonomy): domain Eukaryota; kingdom Metazoa; phylum Platyhelminthes; class Trematoda; order Plagiorchiida; family Fasciolidae; genus Fasciola; species Fasciola hepatica. The sequence goes on along the minus strand of CANUEZ040000043.1, from coordinate 28,748,480 downwards.
ACGGTGAATCAGCGCCAGTCATCTGGATGCTCTGTGACAAATTCCAAGTCATGTCATTTTGCTTCTCTATCTGTTCAATTGGGAAGCGATAATACGCTGATCAACCCGGTTACCAGCCACCAGTTCATCCCCAGTGCACCATTACACTATTGGGCAGCATCACCAATAACAACCAGTCTTTACCCCAGTGTAACGGATGCGTGCGCAGTAAGCTAACGATATTTCGTTTCATTTTATTTGAATCGTGCATTGATGAATAGTGAAAAGTAAGATGATGTAATGTGACATGCAGTCTACGGGCTCAGTTGACCACGGGTCAAAATTAAATCCCTCGGGTATGAGGTTCAGTTACCAATCGTTTTTCTACCATTCTGTAAAACAAAATTATGATTTACCTGATAAAATTAAATGTAAACTACCAGAGTGCAGTCTCATAAAGCGCCTCCAAAACCGGTGCATTCGGAAGTTACTGTGCTAAGAGATCTCGACCAAGTTGATTGCAGGAAATGTTGGATGTTTCCTTTTTTGGAAGACCCCTGACAGCGTAAACTCTCAGCCTTATTTGTGCCTCAATATATGAGTGGATGCTCCTGCTCGTGACAAACATTTCCAACCAATGCCTTCTGCGCTCTGTTAGATTGTTGGCAGTAAACATCAAAGCGAGTACGGTTATTCTGTTGCACAGCATTGTTACCTTTGTCGCACTGATTGCATCTTGACTACCAGAATTTCCATACTTACCAAAAACCTTTTGATTTGCTTTTATTTGCAAACACGGTGGGTTCAGGCAACGCTACAGATTACTTGTCAAATATTATCCAAACAATTACCAGTCGGAATACGCTCTGTATTATATGCATTCAGTAGAACAGTAATGACCCCAGCGAATAAATATTGGTTATTTTCTCCAATATAAGAACTGCGCAACACAATTTCTTAGCTAGCTGGTCTTTCGTGAATAATGCCAAGGAAGCTTAAAAGTTTATGGGATCCGAACCAACCCAGTGCTGTAAATCTGATCTGTTTTATTTATAAGTCCATCAGTGTAGCACTTCTCAGTTATGATATATTTTTCTCAGAAACCAATGGAACGGAATGTCACTGTGGATTTTTCATGTAACCGGTGGACAAACCAAGCTCCGGCCCTAAGATCCTCTTGTAGTTTCTCATCCAACGGATGTTCCGTGGACGATTCCTTTGACGCAATGCATCGTTCGGTCACGCTTCCTTTTGCACCCGAGGCAAACCGCTCGTATATGCCAATGCCTGTGTACATGACCACCAGCGCATCTCGCACCCCAAGTCAAACATCAGTCGGAGTTCGTCTGTTGCCGTCATACGCTTTGCCACGCTGGCTTACATCACCACATAGATGTTCATCAAAGGTGAGGCTGATTCCCAAGTCAAAAAAGGAGACTGCAGAGGATATTCAATTCGAGAAACATCGTTTATCTAACGTAATGAACGGACCTCATAAGTCGGAAACCTTGGTAATTGAAAAGAACACACTGGCTAAAAAGCTGCACCCACTTTGCGGTGATCTTCATAAACCAACCCCTAGTCAATTGCTAACTGGAACTGTTACTGCAGCAAGTGTTGAAAAAGAAACGGATGTGTCGGAGATCACGGGAAACAGGTACAATATTGGGAGAATAAATGAACAAAATCGGTTTATGCAACGCGAGAATGGAAAGTCATCCAATTTTCATCACATTTCTACCGTGCCACAAGTGGCTGGTCTGTGAAGTTATCTACACGAGTTTTCTGTACAGATTTTTGAATTTCCTTCTCACAGCTAAATTGGCCTGCTTATTCATGGAAAAGAACCAGCTTGTGACTGGAAGTATATCATCATCTATTGTACAAATGATAATTTATATTTCTAAGTTTCACTCCATTGCAAAAAAATTATCCAATAATAATAATCGATTGATTCCTCTATTCATCTGCTTTTTGTCGCCTGCTCTGGAGATCCTCCCATTATATTCCTGCAAGTGTCATTGGAAAACAGAGATGATAACTCATCTTCTCAATTCAGATGGAGACTGGTGTGGCTTGCTTTCTAAAACACGAAATTTCAGGTTAGCTCACTGTCAAATCCAATAGGCAGTTTCACTGAACGTCAAGTTTATGGAGGTGGAATTCTATCAGCGACGGAGGCCTAGGAAAAGGGTTGTACACACGGAGCATCGCTCACAGAAGCTTAACTCACACAGCCTTTCCTAATCCCGGGCAAAATCACTTTTTAAACCTGTCAGTGACGGACATACTTCAAGTTTGCCTCATGAGAATGGTCATTCATAGAAACACGAAGAGGACGCACCTGGAAAAGCTTTTACTACGTGATGGAATAATCATTTGACTTTAGACTGTTTTCAGTCTCAAACTCTGACTGTTTTATGTACTTTTATTTGGAGGACTAGTACCAAAGAAGTACACTGACATTTTTCTGAGAAGGCTTTTGACGTACACAGGTTATCAGTGCAAATCAACAGTAATCCATCAGCTGAAAAGATGGTGATGTTCCTCAAGTAGACGTAGGGTACCTTATACGGAAATCGTTCTAAAGGCAGTCAGATTAGGAGTATGCTGTGTCAGGTGCCATGTTCTGATATTATGATATTGAGTGAAACAGTACTATCCACCAGTACAGTGTCCCAGAGTCATGATCTGGTCACCCGGCTTAGCTGTATGGTTGGCCACGAGATAACAAATCGGAAACGGCATGTTTGTGGGTTCGAATGCCAACAGAACCAAAGGCCTTAGGCCCTTGGACTTACTGAGCACATACATTTGATGTCGTTTTGAAGTGCTCATTATGATGAGCTGCTGAGGTATGAATGCTTGTCAAACGTTATAATTACTCAACCGGTTGCTTTAGCTCCAACATGGATTTATATATTTCACGATCCGTAACAGAGAAAATAAAGTGATCGTGGAAAATAAGCTGAATACTTTTCAGAAAAGGTTATTTCTTCATTTAGTTTACATCGTAGTATAAGATAGTAAACGGTTGAATTTTTCTGAGGAAGTTAAAGTGGTCCAATCTGTAAGTTGTCCAATCGCAAAGAGTGTATGCCGTTGTTCCGTCCATCGTAACTAATTCTGGGCTGAACCAAATCGTTCATTGTGATGAGATAATTATTCACTTTATCAAAATCACACGGAACGAAAACTTTCTCTTCTGGAAGCTAGTCTCCTTTTTGCTGGGATTGAAAATCCGTGAGCCCTGACAACCACGTATGTGCAACTCTGAGTAGAACAGTGACATTCGCTCCCACTGATGTCATTTTATTTACTTCGTATAACCAGCGGAAGGACCGTATGACGGTCGCCTAAACGTCAGAGACTGAAAATCCGTTGATTGAATCTTTTCTTCTTGTTAACCAAAGCCTTTCGTATAAAACTGAATGTTTTTCGCAAATCATTCATGAAAAAACTGGCCAATATAACTCTGAGATGACATTGTAGGAGGTAAATGAATTAACCTCTACGATTTTTCTTCGCATTAGGGAGGATATTATTGCATCACTAAAATGTACTTGACATTCAAGCTACCGTTATTTGTTTAGGAGATCAGCAAATTACATGCCTCTAATTCATAAAAACGCGTACTCCATTATAAAAACGTCTTGGCTGTTTTGTTGTTTCTTATTGACACGCAGTGGAAATTTCTCATGATTTTACCACGATCTGTTTTCCTGGAAAGGTGTTCATGGGTGAATGAATACTCAGGTAACCGTAGAGGTTCATCGGAGAAATAACCTAACTTTACATATAGATGACGCAGTTCATTGCGGCTGGTAAGGATGGTTTGTTTTCAATGTGAAATGTCAGGAAATGAGTGAAATGATTTCAAATTCACATTTTCCACGAGAGCAATCGAAACTTCCATAAGGATGCAACAGGGAAATAAACCTTGAAGCGGGCAATAAAACAATTTCACAAAGAGTAACATTCTTACAACAATGAACCCCTTTCGAATGGTAAAACCCCATCTGCCCAGCCCGAGTCAACACTTGATCACTGCTCGCGTCTTATCAGTCGGTCTTCGAGGGAACTTCTGAGGCTCTGAACTGTGCAGGCTGAGTTGTGATCTTTATACTTCCCTGCTGAGCTACAGTATCTGAATCATTTCACTGGACTATTTCTCTGTGCAGTTAGCGTGTTACGTTACACATTTAGCACTGAATACCTCGGACTTATCAAAATTTCATTTGGGATTGTCAGTTTGAGAAAGTATTCACTAGGTTTACGACTCTTATCGCTGTTGATCAGAGTCAGAAAATTGGACGTTATTTTTTTGGTTATATTTTTTATCTCGGGCTTTCTGGCACGCTGACAATAGTTAAACTATGTGATATGCCGTCGTTGAATGGAGACAGACTTTATTGCTGATCATCATTTCTCCGAACCTGTGTACTCGATTTTACGGCACCACCAGCAAATGATTGTAGTACTTCAATTTTAGTGTTTATTATAAGGTGGCCGCTGCCAACAAAAGGTAGCCACATAAGAGCGTGATGGGAAGGACTGAATTCGAACCTTTGGCCCTAAGGTCAAAAGTCTAAGGTGACCGTTTTACCATTGCTAGTACACAGGAGACAACTTTGTAAAATTAGCCAAGATTACTTTTGAGCAGCTTGAATGTAAGGACATTCATTCTCACTAATCTCTCATTTCAGTCCATATTCTCCAGCCGTTTCTCATCTTTGCTCACTCAAAACTCGAAATCCTCATCAATTGCACTTTTAGCCCGTAGCGTAAGTGTTAGCTCTTGCTTTGTTTGCCTACTTATGGCTCGGAATGAGATAGCAGTCGATCTTATAGATTGACTCCTTGTATAAATTAAAGGTACTTCGCAGATTTTGTTCAAACATTTGCACTCGTTTCAAATTATATTTGTCTTTATTCAGGTAGGTATCGAAATGAGACCCTTCGCGTGATGCATAAACTTGAATTCCTTTGACCTGTAAAGTTTCTGCAATCATCCATACTACATACACTTTCAGACTACCCATAGCGTCGATCGGTTTTTTCTGCAAGCCTTCATTATGTTGTTGTGAAAAGGCTGACGTTAAGTGAACACAAATGCGTTTATTCCAAAAGTGAATGATCAAACCATTACACGGAAGGACAGAACGTGCGTGTGCGTGCGTCAGTAGGGTCAGCTGACTGCCGATCGATAGGTATGCGAGGCAAACTTGAGTGGACAGTATAGTCGGGCTGAGAAAAATTCATATTGATAAACGTCCGGACCGAGGCTCAAAAATCATTACGAGGTCTACATTCACACGATAAATGAGCTGATCTAAATTCAGCTGTTTTGTTATGGTGCTCTTTCCTCACTAATCGCCGAGTTCTTAGATAGTTTCCTCTCATGCTTTCGGTAAGATCCGGTCAAAAATAACCTTTTTTGGAAACAGCTTTCAATGGTTGTACGACGGCTATATAGTCAGCAGGATGCACTGGAATTAAACTGCTGGCGGGAGCTTTCTCGATTGTGATGACAGGGAGGTTCTGTCATCCATATCCTTGGTTGGTGATATCAGTCAATAAAGAAAGGTGTATTATTCAGTTGATTGCCCCCCAGTGAAAAGCTTTGGGTGCCTGGTAAAACACTTATTGTGTGCTTTCTCCACTTTGTCTATGGTTCTGAGAGAAAATTCGCTCACAGTTCTTCCTTTCAGTACGGCAAACTGTGGTTGTTCGTACCACAAAACGAGGAAAATCAATGCTAGCCCAAACCTAGACATCTTCCACAATGCGACTGGCCGTGATCTAACTGTCCTGAAGGCAAAGTTCATTCCGTGTTTGTTTCTCACTGAATTTCGAACCCGGAATGGAAGATTGCGAGTCAAAAGCCAAATCCTCAAGCTAACAGAGCTTACTCCCAACGATGCACAATGAGCCATGATAATGCAACGTAGCCGTCATCCTGCTACCATCTAAAAAGTCGGGAACACATCACAACACTCGATTTCGTAAGCCGTCGGAGTGACCTTTGTTCATCATGGGCGTATGGCACATTTTGTGATCTTTGCATGCCAGCTGCTGCTGATTCGTTCTGTGGAGGAGACAACTGCAAAAGGAATACGTAAATTTCAATAGGAAGGTCAGGTTTTATGTTTTTTAATGAATCAACAAACTAGACAACTCAGATCACATAATAATAACATCTAAATATCAAAGCTACACGGGGCAAATATATTCATCAAAATGGGATAGGAAAACAATTTCACGAAATAACGTTTTCTCGGACATCCTGCAAAACACACCTGCACCTAAAGAAAAAAGGGAATGAAATATACCAGTGTGAGTACTAGAAGATAGGATTTTTTTGTTTTTTCCCATAAAAGGTTCATTCTAGTGAAGACTTCTAGACCACTGGAAGCCATAGAAGCACTGAAACGGTAGTACGGTGCTTCCATCATTTTCGACTGTGAGAAAGTCCACACTGCATATTGAATTATATTATGTTACTGAAGTATATTGGTATCTGGATATTTTTAAACCAAAGATGCTCTCCATGAATATGTCGGCAAAGCCATTTACACAAAATGTTGGTCGTTTGAATCCATTGCTTGAAGTGAATACAATCCCAGGGGTTCCTTGATTCACATTCAGAAGTGTAATATCTTGGTTGCGCTAAGAAGTAGCTAGTAGCGTGTACAGATCATATTTGTGAAAACCATTCCACAGTCTGACTTCCAAGTCCAATGGCTTTGGCGATGGTTAAGCTGCATATCATTATCCGTATCCAAAAGTCTGGGAAAAGCATCATGAGAACAAGAATGGGATTCCTTCGACGGTCATAGTCTATCTTACGAATGAAACTGCCTAGGTCGACCTTAAGAGATCAAGCACTGGCTATGCCAAACTCCACAAGTACATATAACTAGCTCACCATCTCCATGACTTAGGGTGCACTACAAATGCATCGGAATGAGTAGACAAACGTGAATGTCACCAGTGTAGCTAAGTTTCCTTTATTCCGAAAAAGTATCAACGGTAATATATCATTCAACGGGGTTTTCCACGACCATCAAGTTACTGATCACCTGTTTTTACACGATGATTCGGTGATATTTTTCAAATCGGGTAGTATTTGGGCTCAAAGTATGTTAGTGAAACCAAAAGGCTATGGAGCAACTTAATAGTTGAAAGCGTTTCTCAGGGATGGTGAAAACTTTATCAAAGCGTACATCAAACCTCATAGCCCAAGTTCAAATCACGCCGTGGTCAGTCGACTCTCATTTGACGGCCACTTCTAGGCCGAGTATTCTTTAATGAAATGTTCTATTATTTACCCTTTTCGGCTGGAAAATTTGGGTAAGTACTGCTAATACTATTTACGTTTAATTCGGTGTAGTGGCCGGATTTTCAATTGGCAACTTTCATGGGTTGTTGAAAAAGCTATCATGCAATCCAATAAACTTGGTCCAACAGCGCATAGTTTTACGCAGTAGCTTGAATACAGCAAATTCATGCTGGGCAGTGATTATGGCAATTTTCATGAATGGTACCTGAAAGTCCCCAAACGGTCATGCTTTACTACTTACCTCAGCCATTTCCTGTCAGAAGTTAGACGTTCACCGCGTGCTTTCAACTGCAAATTCTTTAAATTTTGCAAATATGCATGTAAATCCCTAACTATGCTTAACGTAATGTGCCACTCATCAAAGACCACTAGACGTTGCTGGTTTACCACTGTAAATGGGCCGGGAATGGAGAATTTTTGAAGTTGGTCAGCAGTGTGACTCACTCTCGGATAGATTCCGTAGGTGCCTATCTATCATTTGAAGAATGTGGTTATCATCGCACTGCTATGTGGACTAAAGTATCCCTGGATAGACTGAACCACTGCTGGTGTTCACGTCTGCTTTGGTTGACGAAACGTTAATTGACGTAGGTGAACATTTTTCTGCGAGTGGTTCGTTGTGCTGCTGAAGGGTGGCCTCACGTGATCCCACGAAAAATGTTCTTGTTCATGCGGAGTACTGTACACAGCTAGCCAGTTTGTGATCATCAGCTAAAAAACATTCGAGAATAGAGTGCATGGTGCATATTCCACCAAATCTTGGTACGTGTCTGATTAATTTATGCCTGTTGTAACCAGTTACTAGAGGGATGCTTTGCGTACGACATTCATCCAATATGAGTGACAGTGGGTAGGGTTCTGATCGTCTCCAAAAGAGCTGAGATGGATATCAATAAGTGTAGCGTTGCATATAAGAAAGTATGACTTGGTACTTTTCCTGAATTTAGTTGGTGGCAGTTTCATGGATCTGTCCGGTTTTGTTTGTACAGTTCACTCACTATTCTGGGCCAAGGAAAGTAAAGAACAAATGAGAACTGGTTAGTCCAGAAGACGTTTATCTGTGTTCCGGGCATCAAGGACTCTACCGGTCAACCACTCACACGCACGCACACAAAACTGCTTTAGAGACATAAATTGTTGTGGTTGGCATACGTTTAACTACAGTGACCAAATTATGTCGCTATAAAAATACTAGTTTGCGATTTCAGTAGTCAGATAATATGAAAAAAACTTTACTTCCATTCACTATCGGATGTCACGTGTTACGGCGACTTCAAAGAGCCGTGGATGATATTCTCCAATAATAACATAAAGGTCAAATACACTTAGCGTTTCGCTGTGTGTCGTTCATTTTGTACACGTCTTAGTGACATCGATTGTTATTCGTTGTAATCGACAGAACAACCAAACTCGAGGCTGTAACTCAGGGTCAATCTGACTCCCTCTACCCTCACTCCAAATTTGTTTTCCACTGACCTTTTGCACCACACTTGCTCATTCGCTGAACCACACGTCGGACATTGACCTTAAATGACCGCTGACTGGTGCGTGCATTGATTTTGTTCTGTGACCGTGGGCCCACGTTTCCCATAGACATTTCGTTGACTTGAACACTTGAACCTCAAGCGATCCTGAATTTGCTCGCATTTGGCTGACTCTGATTCACGGAGCGGTTATCGTTGAGGTTTGTACAGTTTTTGTGTCATATTCATGATTGTTTCATGAAGAGCCGTATTGAAAACCATAATTGGACGCTTGGCGTTTTTTGGATTGTGTTATCCGTATCTCAAGGACTACTAGGAGTCTATTACGGTCGTATCTGATAACTCTGAGCCCTACTTCATCGCCGTTCAGCCATATCACACTACCATCATCCAACGAATGCACTGAAAGCCCCGTCTGGTAAATTGTCGCACAGGTTAGTGCGCATACTGAGATCAAAAGTCGCTAATAAAGTATTAAAAGATTCATGTACCGAATAAATCAGATTCCTAAAGCAGATTAACATATTCATATCTTACTGATGCCTTTACTAATCTGAATTTATGTAAAAACCAGCTGACACAAGAACAACACAGTGCTTTGCCAGTAACTTTTTCATGGTTTCACTCTCCGGAACCTAAGGAATGATAGGAAATTCCAGCGAAAGATGTGTTCATGTATTACGAGACGAAAAAGTAAACGTACATATTTACCCACCTTCTCACTTTTGCTGGTTGCCTCCTCAGCTGAACGGAAGAATATACTGCTGGTTGGTGGGTGTCTTACCATGAATTGCATGTAAAGGAGTCCTATTCTGGTTCTTCTCGAGGATCAGGAAAGCAACGCATTTTTGTGTCTCCTTATTTCTTTTTTTTGCAACGAACATAAAAATGCTTTTTGGGCTAACAATGTCAGTTCACTATTCAATACTCAAACCAGAATGTTAGCGTGGGAACAACAGTTCGAGAGGATGATCCTCGACCTTTCATATGTTCTGCTAGAACACGTCTAATTCAGTTCGCCCAGATATAAAACGAACACTCTGATCAATGAATGCGGACGCTCAGTTCGTTTGCATGTAAATTCACACTAAAAATGCACGCCCAACATGGTACTTCATTTTTTCACTGATCCTTCTGAATGTTTTTAACAATGGCATTTGCACTAGCAAGGAGTACACATCTGAACGCTACTGAAGATTATCCGCGCAAGCAGATTGCCTTCAAGATCAAAAAAGGATCGCTTGTTTATGAGTTTCGACCAATTCTCTTTTGGAAATAAACGACGGATCGTCAGTGAATTAAGCAGCTGTGAGAAAATGCTATATACGTAGAGTGAGGTACATTTGGTATGCAATATTATTGGTTTATCTGTCTTTGGATTTGCGTTGGATCATACCTCTTCGTAGGCGAACGACCGCATTTTGATCGACAACACATTTGTGCCGGAGTACGGACCGTATCGTCATCGATAGAGAGCCAGTTCGGTGAACAGTCAGTTCGTTAACGTCTGTTCAAAATCTAGGCCAAGGTTTGAGCAAACACAACGACGAACGACAGAAAAACAGGTCGATAAGACGACCAAGGATTCCTCTCTATTGGTGGCGAGCCGTATCACCAATAAACCAATCAGAAGTGATATCAACCAATGCCAGTTTGGACCAATTAGTTTAGGATGCAATCGTTGATGACAGTGATTCTTGCGTCCTATAAGAACTGTCCGATTACCGTCAACAACAGAGGTTCCCAAGCCAGAAGTTTCTTCTCGCTAAAGCTAGTGTGTGACTACAGGATACTTAGCACTTCATCCAGTTAAAGAAATTAAAAAGATGATTAAAAGTCGAAAAACTTGGAAAAAATCCATCTGAGATTCGCATCAGCTCTGTGGGAATTCAGGCCGGATAAGGAACAATAGATGGCAGCACGAGCGGGTAAGGATCCGAAAAAGAAATGTGTGGAGCCCAGAGTCACACGGAGAAAGATCACACTGTAAACGGCGGGGTTAAACTTGCAGGCCTTTTGTCAGCAAACCTTTACCGTGCGGCCAAGCGCAATTCAAGCAAATTGGCGGAGATCTCGTTCATTGGTAAGAATAATATCCGAATGATGATGAACTGTCAGCAAAGAATAACTGAAATCTTTCCGCAGCTGACCAGAAAAAGCTACCAGGAAACACTAGGTAGGAACAAGGAAGATATTGGTGGAATTTACTGAACATAGATCTCCTTTGAATGCTGACGTATCTACGCGTTCTTTTTGGCTGAGATAGTATTCATACATTATCTGAAACATAATCTTGCATACAAAATCATTTCCAAATACTTGATGGAACTTACTCTTGCTAGTGGTTTAGGATGTATGATAAGTGGGTCGCCAGGATAAGCAGGTCACGAAAAGGTGAGCTTGCATTGAACGCATTTCGATGAATTTAGTGTTGAGCCCTGAGAAACAGAGTAATCATGAACACAAGACAGATTACCGGAAGCATAGCTGAAATTCTAGGATTCCGAAAAAGCCTGACAGAGAATCACATGATCTGTATGGTTAAATAGATGTACAGCAGAACTTATTGACACGTCAGTCATTTAGGTGAGCAACAACTAGGGAAAAAGTAATCCTGGATTATTAAACAAATATTTGTGTTTCCAAACCTATTCGTGGGCATTGAGTTCCTATATTATACTAATCACGAAGCCACGCCGATTGGGGCTGGATAAAATGAGAAGTTCCCGCTCTATAAAGAGTTGGAGCGGAGGGGAACACGTAAGAATCAAAAGCGGATGAGTAGTGTAGGAAAGCACACTACGCAGAGTTGCCCAATCTAGTTGAGGATCTGGCCACACGGCAGGCATGAGGAGCAGCAGCCTTCCTATTGGATCCGTTTGATTCATATACAGTTTGAAAAAAGGTCATCATCTGGAGCTTTTAAAGAGTGTATTTGCTGGATTAAAATAGCACCTCAAGTTTGAGAACTATCATACGTTGCTCATAAACGGTGCAAAAAGGCTACGACAGGTAAAAAGGCAGATCTGGTACGTAACTTGGGACAAATGGAAAAGTGATTTGACTATTAGGCGAGTTTTATATTGTGTTCATTTTCTTCGAACAGAAATCGTGTACTCTCACGTTAAGTGTAATCGGAGGGAAATCATTTTGGATCAGCAGGTCGAACAGTGCGCGAAATTCCTCTTACATACGATCAAAAGTCGAGTCACGCCAGATATATGCTTTGGGCAGTGGATGCTGGATATTTGGCTGCTTGATAATTACTTCCGACTGCAGAATAATATTGCATGAAGTAACCGAAATACGATCTCAACCGATTTTACTTTAGCGACCATCATTTGGTGTTCCTAACCGTAAGAGCTTTATCATTTTTATTTCTGGTTGAAATTTTGGTGCTCACGCTAACACAAGCTAACCGAGGCCCGAATGATCTCCAGTATTTGGAAACGTGTTCAGCAAAAGTCAAAAGTGATGTTCACTGCTTGCAATGTTGCGGGCTGTTGCAGTTTTACGTTGCCCTTCATCGTAGGTGTAACATGAGTAAACTATTTGTAAACAGCGTAGCTTATGCGGGTTCACGCAATCATCTCCAATAAATACTGAAGCACAGTGGGATGCTTAGGCTTTGACGGTTATGTTTGCTCAAGTAGAATGGCCTAATATCTTCATGGAGGCAATAACTGAGTAATTCGCTTGACACACAGGACAGTTTCAAAACTGATGCAGTGTTCAGCTCACAACTGATCTAATGAGCTTGCTTGCCTCAGGATCGAATTCATTTCCGGGTACTAGAAGTCGCCGGTTTTTCCCATTCAGAACCGAAACAACAAGTGCTTGCCTTTTCCACCATAATTCACTGTACACTGGTTTCGGAATCGAACCCTAAAACTCTCGCATGAATAACCGCCTTTATAGTCCCATAATAAATTGATAATAGCTACTCGTCAATTGATCATAAACAACAGCACTCAATTCTATTCAAAAATTACCATATTGCCAAACTGTTTTGCGTACTCACTAGGTTGATAAGATTTCTACTGCCCACAGGACCAGTCTTTGCTTTCTGTTCCTTGCAGGCGTTTGTGTGTTCTGGAACACAGGCACCGTTGGAAGCCCTGTGACTCCAGATTATTATCTCAGATCACAATGCAGTCCTGATGAAGAACATCTGTGTTAACAGAAAGGTTGACTAATTACCATAGTTTCCGACCAAGATGTTAGCGAAAAACAGAAGCTAACTCAAAGGGCTTTGAGTATCACGGTTTTCATATTCTATATAAAAAGTATAGTATTATATCTATGCTTTGAATAGTATCAAAAATGTATCCAGAAATTGACTCTTATCGATTTAAAACAAGGATAAAACAGCTGACTTGGCAATGATGAATTGAGCGGTAATATTGTTTGATGCATCGGAATAAAGGTGCATCGTCTTTTGTTATTCCCATGTCCATAACAGAGAAGCTTATAAGGCATTTATAATAGAGTTCGTTGGTTGTGCATCAGCCAGTAAGAAAAATCATCCACCAAAGAAGTCTGTCGCTGGGCTAGGAACGAGCTGTTGCTCTGGATAAATCAGTGATGGAAGGTACTATGTCATGTATTGTAGATGTTCAATAAACCATTGAGAGTCAGCCGGATAATCTGGTGGTTGGGTGCCCGACTCACAATCATTCACTCCGGGTTCGAGTCCCCAAGGGGGTTCGGTGGATGTGAACAGCTGATGATTCCTAACAAAGATGAAACAGCTGTGCAATAATTCCTTGGTTTACAATAGTAAGGTGATAGTTAATGCCTCATTGGGAATAATAATTATCAGATCTGTTGTTGTTGAATGCTCTATTATTATTTCAAAAGTGTGGACTTTGCTACTGTCCGTAATTTAAGGTAGATAACTTTAAGTTATCCATCGACCGGTAAGAGATACCTGAACACCCATCTAGGTTAAGGAAACGCTCATGCTGTGGTAAATGTACGAAACAAGAAGAATGGGTCAGGTTCGTTCGTGCTCGTTCCAAGGAAATATTCCGAAGATGATACCAAAATAGTACACAAGCTTGAACAGTCTGAAGGCTCAGTACGCCAGTGCCACATGGCGGGTGTCTGTTGGCAAGTGGTTGAATGCATTTTCAGAAAATAAAAAAGCCTGATCGCAATATGGATTTCGGGTTTCGTAGATACATTTCCGAGAGCCAATCCCAATGTTATTTGATCTCAGGATTTAATTAACCCGTCTATGTGCCTATCACATAAAGGTAGTTTGTGTTATTTTTATATTTCCGAATTCAATGGCCAAATTCAACGTGACATGAAAACAACGTACATGATAGTTCCTTATCATAGTAAGACTCATATACCGAGCCTCCGTCACATTCTTTGTCAGGACCTTATCACTTTACACCTCAATGGATATTGTCACGAAAGGGAGTTAGAATACAATTGTTTTATAGGCAAACTGGATAACAGCTGCTCACATTCAGAAAGTTTAATCCGTCAAAACTAACGAGAAGTGGTTGATCGCAACCGCCTCTTTAGGGGTAAGTAATTCTGCTAAGCACAAGGTGGAGCAGATCCTTGGAAAGGGAGACTACGATTAATCTGTCGAATCCCCTCTGCACATTGCCGGTTAGTCATAGGTACTGCACATCGCAGCGTGGACAGATGTCAACCATACAGACGAAAGAGGTTGGTTATACTTTGCGCAAGGGGAAACCGGCAGAAAGATCTCTAACACTTGCCTCGTTACTGTGCTAGACATTCAATAGCCTGGTGTAGAATAGCAGGACCCCCTTTATAAACCAGTGAAATGGACTTGTTTCGTGAAAGACCAAGGATCACTATCATTTAAAGTCATACTCTTTCATTAAACTAAGTCACTGAATACCGTAAATGAAGATGGGAACCGAGAATTCAAATCAAAGTGGGTTATTTTACAGTTTATTGCAAAATTTTCGTACATGAAACTTTAACTCAATCCATGGATCATAACAGATTCCGCAATAAGTGCAATACATAGAACAAAGCCGTTTATAGTCTGCAAATTTGTTGTGGCAAGTACTGATTCATTCATGAGTGTCGTTTCTCTTGTATTCATTCCAGGTGGACATAGGAATAGCTGAGGTTTAGTTCAAAGTGTGTCACAGACTGGCATTTTTTTAGATTCGTAGCAAAATTAAAAACAGTCAGCTGTTCTGATAACTTTCTAAGCAAAGTTACCTCTGCAAAACGGGGTATTTGACACTGATTTATAAAAACTGGTAAAGCACACGGGAAATACTCATGCTCTTTTGAAATGGTCATATGGAAGAAAGAACGTTCTATTGGAGTATGTTCACTGGCAGCCTGCTTGAAACCAATGCTGAAGCACAATTCCCAACTGGTTTGTCTACTTCCCTTCCACCTTAGGACTACATTTCGAAATATTCACCCGGGTTGATAGGAGTTTCATCATCATTCAAAAGTATGATATTTTCTGTTGAAAACCGTTTCATATATACCCTCAGTCTGATTCTACCCAGAAATGAGATTCGATCATATCCAGGAAGTAATTCTCCTGTGAGAAATGCCTAACAAAAAGGATGATTACAATCTGGGCTTGGGAAACTTAGCCAGAATGATGAGGTCAGTCGTTTCTGAAACAACCTACAAACCACTATTCTACCAAGATGAATATCGCCCTCGAATGACGGAGATAAATTTATCGTGTTTACCGTCTTACGATAACAGATCAGTGATAACATTGCAATCAATGAACAGTACGGACATAATCTCAAATTATGAGGTGTTTGCAGTCATATATTCCCCGATTCTCAATTATTGGGTAGCAAAATGTGAAATCAAGACTCCGAGTGGAACAGAAAGTCACAGCTTCTGGTCACTTTGATATGTTGGCATCCGCGTGAAATGGTAATAACAGAAAAGAAAATCGTGGAATAAACGGTACACAATGAAGAATCGAGATTTTGCACAAAAACCCAGGAACGCTTCAGAATAATGCGTTGAAAAAACCAAGCTACTTACCTGATCCCTAAATACCTCTGATTTGTTAAATAAATTTACTTTGGTTCAGTCTGAAAAAAACACACTCGAGCTTTTAGCTGAAATAGTTTTTAAGTAGGACCTTCGTCATAATATCTCCGCTGCGGTAAACATAAATGCTAATTCCGGAGTAGAAAATTGCAACTTTGCAGAGGGATCGTTTTGCAAATATATCTCAGACCAACCGGACGAACAATCAGCAGGAGGTCATGTGGAATGGAATTCAACACACGAATGATCCACCGCGTTAACTAGAGAGTTTGGCTGAAAATGTCGCATTTATATGAACGACAAATATTGAATATTACGGTACGTATCGTTGTGTAACATCTGAGGAAAATTGGCGTCTGCTGCAATTCCTCGGCTGCGCAAAATATGTGCCACTCATCAAAATATAAACGTTCATATTATTATCTTGCATACTGGATGCAGAACTACATCAGTACTGGGATATATCTTGTCAATTTGGATATTGCCTTCTGCACGAGTTTTACTTCGGAATCCTTAGGAAACATGTTTCCGGACAAGCTAATCCATGTTGAAGGTGATGGATTTTTTCCCACTTATCCTGGTTATCAACTCCAGAGTGGTGGTCACTAATTTCGAAAGTCTAGTATAGAATTCTTTCTGAATACTGGGCCAGATGACATTTCATTTCTGCTTTTAGCATATTCCTAAAACTGCCTGATATCACAAAACTGGGAGCTTCTTCCGCGTTGTACATTCTGACCCAAGGTAAATCAAGGGCGAGGGCTTTGGAGAAGGAAATCTAATACTCTTCCTACTAAGTAGAGTGTTATAAAAGTATCGTCTACTGGACAGGCTTACGGTTTTATCCACGTTGTGACTTGTAAAGCCAGCACAGTGGTGGAGGAATATGTGCAATTCCAAAATTTGACAGACAAGGCAGTTATTAGATTCAGTTATGCAGCGTTGCACTTTGGTACATCCTTTTTCGGTAAAATTATATTGGACAACACATTTACTGAATCCGTGATGTTAATTACGCCGTCGACTTACAATCATTACAAAATGTGAACCGCGTATCTAAAGGTTATCACACTGTTGGATTATCTTAGTTCGTGTAAATTATCCTGTAAGTTGTTGAAAGAATTCGCAAGCCAAAGTTTGTTATCTGAAACTCAACGTACAGAAATTGAGAAAGCCTATTTCTTCGAAGTAGAGAATAAATTATCAAACACTTCAAAATCGGAGTTGTAATTTGGCTGATTTGAAAATGAGGCGTAGTATATGTTCAGGGTTTCGGTAGTGAGAAATATCATCCCACAAGTACATATACACTCAGTGCCTGATTATACAGTTTCAGACGCCTTTTGGCACCCGGTAAACGGTGCTTTTACCCTGCAGCAACCAAGTCTTCCTAAAAGAACTTAGAGTCTGGAAAACGGGAAAAATTAATTCACTGACCCCAATTAATCCCACCGTATTCACGGTGTCGTTGACTATGAATTATTGCAGCCAAAATCAGTTGGTTGAATGAGTTTTGCGATTTCGGAATCATTCAGCCACTAAACCTCTAAGAATATTCTGTCATACGTCTCATGCTTTGCATGCCCCCTGATTCTGATCATACACCTTGTAAAATAAATCACTTTTAACAACATTTGACAAGCAACTTAAATTCCCTGATGATTGCAGCATAGAATCATCTTTGAAGAGCAAATGATGTCGAGTTTAGATCGGACGAAATCTCAAGCCAGTGGCTTGAATTTATTCTCTTTCAGGCACCATGCATTTCACGAATACTGCCTGAATAAACGTGCTTCCTTGCACGAGCTCATTCCAAACCATAGGTAGACAGAAGAAACGCTCATCAAATAAGTCTGAGCAATCTTATTCTTCTGCTTTTCACTGAAGTTGTTAACTTTTCTGTCTTTGAGCACAACTTTTTCCGTGAAGATGAAAACAAGAGAAAAATGAACCAGATCCCCGGTATATGACCTTGTTGTCCATATCATGAATTTCATCCAAGTTGATTATTTCTCTGCAATGGACCCACGGTCAACCGCCAATTCGTAGTTCTGGCACCAGATAGCATATTCTTCTCCATTTGGGGATTTCCGTGCTTGCTTGTTTCTTGGATGCGCTCATACAGTTGACACTTTTAGCAAACTGTAAAGTGTCTGCTCAAATCAGCATTGAATCATCAGTGACGGAAACCATCTGCGGGAGAAAGCAGTCATATTCGTGATTTTAACCATTTTGGACTTATAGGTTTGAAGCAATCTGTATAAGAGTAAAGATAGAACAAAAGTGAGTAATATCAGTTTATGAATCATTTGCCAGTGAAACGATTGTCATAGTATACTAGAGCAAAGTTTCTTAAGGTAAATGTGGTTATCAGCGGAATCTGCGACATTCATCTGCATACAGCGATCATTTTTCTTACTGAACTTAGGTGTAACTACTTTATTCAACAGAAATTCCCGATTTTAGAGTGTATTGAAAAGCCCCTCAAGTGGATTAAAACCGTTTAACTTATAACCTTGATGCATTTTGAAATGCCCGCCATGTTCTTCTAGTCTTATAGCAGTAGTTGATGAACTTCAGATGTTGTTTTCGTACTTATCAAGCATCGTCACCATTCCTTTCGTACAGATCGTTGTAAAGCAACAGCCTGGGCCTTTTGTGTCCATTTCGTTGTTTCACGAAATCGGACGTGATTACGCATAGCACCATATAGGTTGCCGCTGATTTCCCTCTTGCTGTTTCTGAGGCCATTTTGTTTTGACTGCTATCCCGTTCCCGTTCAATCTGATAAAACTGGCTGTCTGAAGGATGGAAGCTAATTTAAATGTTTTCTTATAAAGGGGTAAGAATATTTAGAATGGCAGTGAGAGAGTGAGGCTTTCTACTTATCGAGACTGTTCTGTAACTGTAAATTCAAATCAAAAGAAACCTTGGTTTTCTTGGAAAACGATGAGTGGCTTTGTTGTCACCCTTGATATGTACCGACTTTAATCTTTCCTTACAGTTGCAAGCAAAATGTTCCCCTTGCACCCAATGAACTTGTCAATGATATTTACGTTTTCTAGTGCTTTGTTTGAAACAGCCGGCTTCTGACAAACAAAGCACGCCATCCAGCGAATCGCTTCGATGAAATTATCTAAATATGGTTCTCTACCGTTAGCCTCTCACTCAAGCCAATGAATCGGCAAGTACGTCACTCTGTGGGTTACATTTATCATCTTTAACTAACTTCTTGAAAATTATCCCCCCCCCTTTGTTTCGCGTAATTCACAAAGCAGCCTTCACAATATAAAGTGATAATAGTGGTAACAGTAGGCACTAGTTTCATGATAAACGGAAGGCAACTGAAGTTTGTACATTTTGAGATAAGATGATTTAGCTATTTTCCCGGTTTTTCCGGATCTAAATTCTGGGACTACCGTTTACTTGAATTCACTATCGGAACCATCCGCAATATTGACACTCGTTGAAAGCTCAATTGAATGAAATGTAGCGATGTGTATTTCACCGATTGAAAATCTCAAAATGTAGACCTCAGTTAATTTGTTGAAATAAGTGAATCTGATGGGGAATAGATGCTTGCCTATTTAAGGTTGGCCTCCGATTATCTTTGCCTTTGCTTTTCACCGACCGATATCTGCACGCGAAACACTGCTTGTACTAAAACATGGAAGTATTCCAAATTTATTTATGTATTTTTTGATTCACTTATAATTTAGCACATCATTTGCAATAAAAGTTTAGTTTCAGAAATTTGTGCACTTATCCTGATGAAGTATTTTAAATTTTGCAAATATGTCTCGGCCTCCAACAGTTTTTCAGGGCAGAGGATGACGTGCACCGAATACAAAAAGGTCGTTATCTTCACTTTAAATGACTTAAGGCAGACTCCGTGGAAAAACCAAGAAAAAGGGTTTGATCAGACAGCAGACCGCGGAGAACGGACGTTAAGTTACTACAGTGAACCTATTCTTTAAACGTTATGCCCTTCACTTCAATCTCGTTTACATTTAACCTAATGATTTCGTAATATTTATTTTAAATAAATTGTTCGCCGTCCGACAACTATGGGACATTTCCCTCTGCCGAGTTAGGAGCAAAGGATATACGATACCTGCGTCACCAACTCATGAAGTACGTCGAAACAAGCAATCATACCAAAACGTTTGGTCCAGAGAAGGTTGATCGAAAATATGTCAGCTGCCAGAATTTGCCTGAGATGATGCTTATTTGGACTACATGTTGAATTCAAGAAGCACGCAGCAGTATCAGTCGTTTTGAAGATCTTCCATTACACCGCGTTTGCCGTTGTGGCTCTGCCGGTAATTAACAAAATCCAGGGGGTTGTAGATTTACTTGAAACATTTTCACATTCTTCATGCTCTCAATTGACGTGTATTTTACGAAAATTGTTTGAAAGTGACTGTGTTCTGTTGCAACCCTGGTTTTAAAAAACTGAAGAAACAGAATTTCTCTATTGTTTTTCTGGACTTAAACTATATAATAAAATCACCAAACTTTATGTTTGTTCGAGACCTAGACGCGGTAACCTAGCAACGGTTCATCAACTGGTCATCAGTTAAAGACTGCAGTTCTATGAATTTGCAAGGAAATTAACCATTGCTCTTTGGTCAGACTCCCAATGAAGCTATATCTGAAGGTGACAGTTAGCTCAAGGTTTAGTCGACACCCTCTCTGCGATGCCTCATCGTGCGTAAAAAAATATCATAGCAACCAGAACGCGATAAAAAGTACGAAATAATTCCACTTTTAGGGTTTATCCAGTTTTGTTATGTGAATTAGAAAGGATCAAAAAGCATACTGCAGTTAACGGCGAGTGCTGCACTTGATTTTTTAATTCTACTTGGTAAAATATTGTTTTGACTTTAAGGCAAATGCCACTAGGTATTTCTTATTTTCCAGCTTGTCAAAAAGACCAGATTCAGAAAGAAGCTTTTGTGTTTCCAAATGCATTTTGCACTGTCCAGTACTAGAGAGATAAAGGATAGACATATATATATATATATATATATATATATATATATATATATAACAATTACTTTCTACTACGATTTGTCCTGCGTGGTGAGTCCCTACTGGTCAGTTGAGTGGTTTCCTTGTCCCAGATGAATCCAAGGAAATATGAGCCCTCATTCGAACTACAAGTACTTTCGTCCACTTCCTTAAAATGATACTCGTCCTTTTATAAAATGCGTGTTGTTACTGCTCAAGGGAAAACAGGCCAGTATTTTACCTACGGTAATCTCATTAGGCCATTAATTTCTATGAAATTGCTCAGAAAGTCAAAGAATCCCTTAATATTGGGTTTTCATTTAATAATACTTTTCAATGGTAACAGACCACATCGAGTCCGTGATGCACTCCGTTTCCCCAAAGAAGCAAATGTTTGGTTATAAGTTGTCAATTACATGCTTCGGCAAATGTGATAAAAATGTAACAATGAATAATGATAATGACTAAATCAGTACGCCTTGTTCGTCCAAATAGAACCACACGTAAAACAAACAATCTGGACTAGGTGAGCCTCTCTGGAAATTTGTTCACAAGTGTTCTTTGAAAGCAAGCACTCTAATTAGATATGGAATAACCGAGGAATAAAATGTTGCAGTTGGCAAATATATATCTGGCAAATATATTAATCTGAATTTGCTACCTTAAGCGGAGCGAAAAGCTTTTCGAGGGACAGGTGAACTTAGCCGTTGTGAGTTAGCAAATAGTAATACTACATAACTCTCTGTCGAATGTAAAAAAAGGATTTTTCCACAAAATTCAACAAAGCAGAGTGAGATACGTTACTACGCTGAAAAATGCACCTAAGAGAGAGCCCGATCAACACAAGATCTTTGACAAGCATACGAGGAAAAATGACCAGTGACCCTACACAAGAATGAATAAACTTGGGAATGATGGTCCTAAACACATGTAGAGACCTCAGATGGGGGATGAAAAATTTCAGCCGTTTACCTCGAAAAAGTATCTTGTACGTGATAAGGCCAGTATAAAATCCGATGAGACAAGTGCACCAACTGATGTGCAGCGTTGGACTCTTTCCTTCTTTGAATATCCAATCATTAGTGCTGGATAATTTGTTTGTGACGCTGAAATTATTGTTTCTACACTTGCGGCGGTTGTGTCAAGCTGGCGGCGTTGGACAACTCTGTCATCGTAGAGACAGAGTGGCGTATTGGATTGATATTACCACCGTTTTGGAACTCTGAGCCAGTTGCAAAATCATCGACTTGTTTGAAGCTTAGGGATGATGCTGTTGACGGGAGGTCGTGTGTAAAAGAAACTAACAAAAATGGTGAAAGGATGACTCTTTTCAATACTCCGTTGGTAATAAGGATGGTAAGGGATCTGTAACCATTAAAATAAGTGAAATAGGACCATTTATTGAAATGGTCTCTTGGACAATTGGAAAGCATTGAAAGTCTTCCTTGCCCATCTAAAACAGACAGTACGCGGTCCCTTTCGGGGGAATTGGATATAGTTTCTTATTTCAAAAAGCTCACATGATTCAGTTTGTTCTCCTGACTGGTCAGTACTGCAGTTTAATGGATAAGACAACCATCAGCTCCCAGGGTATAACTTTGTTTTAGTAGGCGAAATGGTTCGCATTCAAAATATTATTGGCGGACTTCAAACCATCAGTTCTTGTTCTCTGGGAAGTCCTGGGAAGATTGACGTAGGTATGGTGGAAAGAAACCTAACAGTTTTCGTTTTTCGGCATTGAAGTTCAGTGAACTTGACCTCAGGAATCAGCGTGTCTCTCTTCCGACAGATATCGGGCGAACATGGAAGCACACACAAGAATCAAGTCAGCACAAGTTTTCGGAATGACTGGAGCGATGCCATCGGGTGTGGATGCTTTCGCGGTTTTAGTCTATTTGAACTCCTTAGAAACACTTTCCGGAGCAACGTGCTAATTATTTCTCAGTTTGCCCAGGATCTCAGGTACTTTGTGTAATAAATCGGCTGATTTATTTTTGGGCTAAAAAACCTAGTAAGCTGTTGGTATCACGTGTCGTGTAAAGTGCCCTGGTGCGCAGCCACAATATTTTCGTCTCTGAGTATGACACTAACATATGGTCGGTCAAGCTAAACAATTTCTTCTTTGAAGTCCAATTCCCGTAATGGTACCGCAGATTTTTTCTGCAGATGATACTCTCAATCCTTCATCGGCAATTTATTTTGTTTTCCTGGATCAAAACTGTCTGGACGCACCAAAAGTTTTGTTTTTGGACAGAGTAATTCATGGAAGTTTAAATTTCCCATAATATTGTCACAGTGTATAGACGCGGCAAGGCTGCAAAATAGATCCGGGTTGGAAGATGCCACGAGGCTTTCCAGTATATAAATATTGAGCGCTTCAGGCTGCCGCGAATGCACTTTTCCGACTGGGCTCGTTTCTAGACTCTGGCGATTGTATATTTGCTAACATTTTTAGGAAGAACTTTGGCGATACAATGATCGAAGTTTCACACGGGGCATAACTCACAACATAAAGAAAAGATAACTCAAGGCAATCTGTAAAAGCTCCATCTCTGCTGGGGAAATGAACATGGTTGAGAAAGGTAAATCAGGGGTGAATTCACCGGCTTCATTAAAAATGGGATGTCAGTTCGCTCGGTTGTTCTTGTCAAATAAAATTAATCCGGGAAGTTTGCTAGTTCGATGAACTAATCTGGGTTTATGTACAAGTCAGATACGGCAACAGAAGAACATTTAGGGGTAGAGAGTGTCTCACATTCAGTTCCCTGACAGAAAACACTCTGTATTATAACTAAAAATGCATGAGCATGAACTACTCCAAGCATGACCTAAGTAAGCAATAACACCTCTTGCTTTGAACTTACGGCCTGGATGTCTGTCCAGCCTCTGGCAGTGAATCCACAAAGCTCCACTACTTCATCAGCTATCGCTGAATGAAGCCAAGATTCTTGAAATAACAGCTGGCATATTCCAGAGACTTCAGTTAGTAGCTGACTGAAAGGATATTAGATGCTCGGATCAACCGGAAGCGCTGATTTCATATTACTTTACGACAAAATGAATTTCCATATTGTTTTCTTCTCTTTAATTCATTCATCACAGGATGATAATAACCGCTCAAGTGCACGTTTCCATTAATAGTTCAAGGGTAATCTCGTACCGAAGTTACTGGCGAACCCAGCCGCGCAGGGGGACAGTCTGGCATGCCTGCACCAATTCGAACACGGATTTTGGCCATGACCATTGTGGTGCATGTCTGCTCGTACAGAGTGCTAAAGGCGGACATCTGCACGGACGTGCCCTGCTAATAAACTCCAACCCCTTTTGTTTGGGCTTAACTCTGGAGTATGAGGGGGCCCGTTCATGGTTTTGATGGTCCGGTACGGTAGCCACATTCAGGTGAAGCTGACTCTAAGCATAGCCACGTTGTTGAATTTTCATGAGTCTAAGTGGATTTTCCGGAATTATCGGGAGATTTAATTTACTGGTGTATGGGACACTCCTCTGCTGCTCTCCTTGAACTAGTAGCTGAGTTTTTCGAACTTACTGTGCCCACCCGGACCACCACCATACCTCTGACGAAGGGCAAACAACTGGAGTCCAGCATGTTCCTCCTGAAGTCGTGCCCCGCAGAGCAGAATTCTACCATTGCCAACTGTCACTTCATTCCATTCAGAATTTCAGATGAAACTATTCGTGGTCTGTTTCTATTGATCTTGAACATGACGACTGGTCAAAGAAACCAGTAATCCCATTGTTTTTATTGGCCATACGGTAGAGATCAAGGAAGTTATTGTGCATGTTGGAAGCTCTTTTTCAGATGCGATGTTCTACACAGCTCCCATGGGTTCGAAAGTTGATTTTAATCAACACGTGAGAGTTTTCTCGATGTCCGAATGCTAATTTGTTGTTAGATGCCACATTTTCTCTCCGAAGAAATAATGATTTTGATCTGTATGCTTTATATGCCTGTGTGTTTCCTTGTCCTAGCTTGGGGAGCCAGTAGACTCGTGCAAAAGTTCCGTTTGGACTAGTGAGAGGTTGCTTACTCAAATCAAACTCAGAGTTCGAAAGAACCTTTCACGAACCAAGCATGACGTGAACACGTCAAGTGCTATTGTATTTCATTACAGCGCAATTGTTTAAACCATTCATCCAGGGTTCAGTGCTACAGCATCTCCCTCTGACGTACGTTACCCGGAATAAATCGATTTATGAAGGTCGTGCTTAACACCAGTGTGCATGTTTAATATGTGTGTTCAAGAAAGAGCGTGCGCACTTTCGCTACTTTACCTGGTTTGGTTCCTGGTGCACCACAGTCAAAACCGGGAGCGCTCTTTAATATTTGCTGCAAGATATGATCTTATACAAAGCATTATTTATCCCGGTTCTACCGTGATTTGTGATTTAATAGAATGACTGACTAGGGCGTTCAAAAAACCTCTAAAGCTAAGTTACCCAAACTCAACAAAATGTAAAACTTGAATAATGATTTGCCTTTGAAATGGGAGTTTTCCACAGTCTGTCTTTATCGCTAATGAATGGAATGCGATCCTAGGAAAAGCTGTTTTATTTTCTGTAGTGTCAGTCACATGTATATCTCCCTGAAAGAACCCTACCAACGTCATCACATTTTTAGAAAACTGCGTAACAGCAAACTCATGGTCGATGAAAGGCTCGCCTGATAAATAATTCTTGTTGTTGCCACGTATGACTTTCTCGTTAAGGTCATAGGAGCGTGGCCGGTTGTGAGAATACCAAATATTAGTAATTATGGAACACTTAAAAACCCAGAGAATTCCGCTAATTAGGAAGACGGAAAAAGAACAACATTCTAAACCCACTGACTCGTGTTCCTGTGACAGATGCTGCTGAAATCCTTTCTGCTTGGAAATACCTATTTAGAACATCTTTTATGGTGGATGAACATCAAACTGAGTGCAAAACCAAAGACTCCGAATTGGATAACTGTGTGCTGTCCATAGTGACAGAGAGAAAAACAATGTCATAGGGGCATGATACTTTCGAAGAGAGCTGACTTTCTAATAAATTCCTCAATGTTATGCGATAAAAAGTGAAGCAAAAAGCTTTGTTTCACATGTCGGTTGGTCTACAGCTGATAATAGTGAAGATAATCTGGCCCCTTTGTAAATCGTTTTGGCTGTCGATTTACCTTGTCTGCCTAGCGGTGAGCTTCCAATGCCTTAAAAATCGTGAATCACAAAAGGACGTCACTAAAAAAGCTTATTCCATTATCATTTGTAACTGGAGACGCATTAGGTCGGTTGAGATTTCAGTTTTAGATCTAAAGATCGAAGTTAACTTTTGAATGAAGAAACGATCTGAGCAATCAATCACAGACTAACCTGCGGTCTCATAACTGGTTGATGGACTCTATACCTGACAGTATGGGTAATTTCAGATAATGTAATAAGAAAAAGTCGACATTTTCTCTGTCACGGTACTTGATCGGATCTAAATTAGGGCATCTTTCTTTTTCTTTTCGTGGTTCACACGGTCTGATGATTCTCACTCAACAGCCTCTACGAACTGACTCATACTGATGATGTTCTACGTGATATTATTCAATGAGAGGTAAGATATTTTGCACTCGAAGTTGGACACCATCCACCTTTTAGCTCTATTTCGTGTTTGAATTAGTCACACTTTGATTTTTGTTAGCGGTGCGGTTAAAAGATTATCTCGATATGTGAGGATATTCAGTTTCAATTTCGTGGAAAGAAAAAAAGGATCATGATGTGCACGATTAGGCCGTCTGATACGAATTGCTCACCGCTTGAACACTTCTTTTCATGTTTTGGTAACACAAAACTTGACTTCTAAAACTTCCCTGTTGTTTTATTGGCTGTTTCGCCTTAGGTTCTTTCTTGTGCAGTGGCAACCAAATTCACGGAATTTTCCAAAAATGAGTACAAAGTTGTACAGATGAGCTGCATTGCTTTCTAATTTCAAAATTGATTTAAAAAACTCCGACTGTGGTTATTATCATCACTATCAATCTTGTTACCCAGACAGTTATGTGTTGCATCATGTAAGTGGCGTTTCAATTATGGAAACAGAGTTGTTGATGAGGCCAAGAGGAGAGAAAATCCGAGCACCAGACAACTTCTAAATCGCTTGTTTGTAAGCGTGTGCAATGCTATATCAGCTGTTATTATCCTTCATTAAATTGGAAAAATGTGCGCAGTCAGTATTGTCTTCTCACACTACGTGCAACTGAAGTCGCTGTAGCAATTTTCCAATCTTAGTAAAGTGATTCATTGTGGTTACTCGGAAAATACTTCACTTTCATTTGTCAGCACGCAGAGTAAGGGGGTGCGAGACGATATATTTTCCGTTTAAAATTAAAATGTTGATAAGGTGTTTTCAAAGATCCGGAAGGAAAACAAGATAACCCACGGTAATGTGGTTGTCGTGGTGGTTTCAGTGTCAGTTGTCATGTTGAATTACAATATTTTCGCATTGTTCTAAGTTTAATTGATAGCCGTTTCGAAATCGATTTAGATAAATCTGAGATATTGGTTGGCAGAGTTCATTTTGCAAAATATTTCTTGAAAAGACCATATTTATGTTGATCATGCAGCCAAATCCGTCGAGAGAACATTCAGTCAGCTGAATTCCTAATTCCTGCATTTTATGGTGCTAATGATCTTGTTCCTTTTTTCTCTTTTGTAAAATCTTCCCTGCAGTTTTGAGAAACACCTGGAGCTTTTGGTTTAAAGTGAATATGTTCTCAGGTTAGTGACATTTGAAATGTTTAGGAATTGGTAAAGGGACTGAAAAGTGTCTGTCCTAAAAGTAACTCAGCTCTCTGTCTAGAACATCAGTTATAGTTCATTTTGAAAATTGATCCTACTCCAGACGAATACTTTAGTGGAAATGAACTTTGCATTGACTGAATTGACATATATCAATGAATCCTTTTAAAGCTATCATTCATTTCATGATTTTCAATTTTTATTTAAAGAGCACTGCAAAGCAAAATCTTTTAATCTCAGAAAAATTCCTTACAGTAGTAAACTAGTGGAGTTTCAAGTCTTTTGCACAAAAGGATAAAATAGAAATCCCGTTTCATATACAATTACAAAATCCTTAGGATTCGAAAAACAAGTCTACTTTTCGTAACACTATACAGGATACACGTTTCCGATAAACAGCCAGGATATCACGCAAACCACTCTTCATTGATATATAAAAATGACTATCTCATATCATTGCAATTTATTTTATTCATGGTCCAAAGGTCCCGAGAAAAAATAAACTGGTTACTCTATACGACAGGAAGTACTAATATGTTATGCTTAAGCAAATGTTTTCGATAACTAGTGAGAAATTCTGAATAGTAACATAAAAATTTATCAATGCTCTAATTTGGTGCCCCCATACTGGATCATTCATTGCTTTCGGGACAGCAATTGTTCTGATAGCAGCCACCGCAACCTCTACTTCCAGTTCTTCACGATGTGTTTGATCAGTGAAAACTTGTACTGAAGGCGTCAGCAGTCAGCACTAACTAACTGCGCAAAACAGACTGTACATTTGTTATGACTAGTGATAAATGAAATAGAGACCAGATTTTCAATATGAGTAGCTTGACATTGTATCTCAGATGCACCAGACCAGAGTTTCGCTCTTGTCAGAGTCAGCCCGCACCTAAGGTGTAAACCCGGCCCCTTTCGCCTGGAAGGCGTGTGTGTTACCATTGCACCAACTCGCTCCCGTCCAGACTGATCCGAATTACCAGGTTAGGTTTGTTCAGATGTCGTTCTCACCAACATCACACACTATTCGCAAGTGATGGCCTAATATGTGATCTAATTTCTAATGCAGGAGTATGAGAGGAAGCTCCTGTTCAGAGGGTACACGGTGGGACCGCAACGAAGTACAGGATACGCACTCTTGATAAGTGGCAATAACCGCGAAACCCTTCGTGAGCTTCCAAGAACCTTTGTCCACCCGTCTGCAGATAATACTTAGATCAAAATTACCAACTCATGACCCCAGAGTCGTCATTCTTGAAGTAAACTGCGCCCAACCCACATGAAACCATGAGCCAACCACTGTTACGGTTCCTCGGTGTGGACTTTCCGAAGAGGAACCTCTACCCACACTCCTCATACGCAAATCAGACTGTCGTGAAGAAAGATTTCGTTCGCTCAGCGACTGTGACCCTCGTAAATACTCATACACTTTGAACAGCCACAATGTTACCGTATTACTTTGGGACAGGTGAACATGCGAGATCGCTGATTCTTCATTATTAGGCAACCTACCAATTGCCACTAATTAATTTTGCTTCTTCTACAGTTTTGTTATCCAGTCATGTGATCCATTCAGAGCGCTATGCTGTGAAGTGAGCTCCAGCTCATTGATGAGTGCTACTGATAATACAAGCATAAAAAGTTACCTCTGGTGAAACTTTTAGATACGAAGAAAAAAACATACTACTTTTGGGAAACTGCAATGTTACTGGTTTCCCGTTCGTCATAAAGCGAAGTTGTTAGTGGAAGCCATTTTGCTTTTTTAACAAACGAAATTTGTAACATCCTCTCCATTTCTTTTCTCTCCCAGTATCATAAACAATGAATTTAAAGTCCACACCTTGGAGAGGAGTAGACAACACGCTACTCTGTGTACCATGGATAATATCACTGAGCCAGTCCAGTTATCACGCCTAATGTAGATGAGTTTTTCATATACAACGGTCTTATGTGAGATGTGCTGAAATTGCTGGCTTTTATTGAAACAAAGGACTTCGCATATTATATCGTTTTGGTTTCTACTTTCCTTTGAATGAAAAAATGAGAACGTCATTGCTGAGAAGTAGTAAAACGTTACTTACCAAAGTGATTATCCAAATATATATATTGACCACCTGTCATCATGGTGGGCTTTAGACCCTTCGCGTCACCATCACTCACTTTTCCAAATACGTAGCCTTTAGAGGGGTTGCGACCTGGTCCATGAATTGTTGCTCTCTTATTACGCAATACTAATGAAACAAGTAAAATAAATGAATGGAAGAATAAATGATGGCGGAAAGTGTCACTTAAGGACCAAAATGGAAATCGAAAGATAAAAAAAGATTTTCTTTTCAACTCTTACTCCGTCTACTGAGAAATTAAACTAGAAATAATTGATTAGAATCTATCGTGAAAGCTTAACGCCATAAAGATCAGATATTCGAGATGTGCAGCATTCTGAAAGTTATTCTCTTATTGTAGAATTCCTAGATATAATTACTTTTCAGTACGGTCAATAGCGGTCCACGTTCATCGATAGCTTGGTCTATAGTGGTTCCCTTACAACTCGATTTGATGGATCTTTATCCTGCTGCCGAGTGCTTTGCACGTCCATTTCGTTCAAATATGTTCTAGATGAAAACTCGCAACGCAATGTTCCTGTTACGCTACAAGTATTTTTGTTTTAATCGCATTACGCAGTCCGCCGTCGTCCCGACGGATTTGATGAGTGTGTTGCTAGCTAAATTTAGCAAACCCCTAACAGCAAACCGATATGTTCCACAGGTCGCATTTCATAGAATTATGTTGCAAATGGAACTGAGTTTGGAAAAGTTATCTGCCAGGTTTCCCCATTAGCTGCGGCATTTGGGCTGTATGAACAAATAGCTATGTCACTTCGCTAAAAAAAGTCGGAACCGAATTAAAACTTGCGTATTATGTACTTTTTACTGGCATTTACTCAAAAGTAGTAAAATGAATAAACGCTTGCCTCACGTCGTTGGCAATGGGCTTTCCTGAAGAGGCGCAAAACAGTCCGTTGGAACAATGTTGATTGTCACTTTCATCTCATCACTTGAATCAAATAGAGGTACGAATCAAAAATGTGATATCAAAATCAGTCTTCTATGTTGGGTAAAGAGAAGCATTTCAGTGAATGCAAGGCAACCTCGACAAAACATTTACGTCAGTTTCGCTTTTGGTACGTAAGCACAAAAGCGCGGGGCATATCTGGTTCCCAAGAGCATTTATGACCCCGAGTTTGAAACTATACGCTCACTTTGCGATTGCAATCGGTACAAGTTGCATTTACGCATCGCTCTTAAGAATTACTAACACTGACGACTTTCGCCAACGGCTGCAACGAAAATTGTTGTCAGCAGATTTTATAAGGAGCAAATACTTTCTGTCTCTTAACAGGGACTGGAAAACTGTCCTCCATCAAACTGAACATACTATTCCATCACTTAACAAGCAAAAATCTTGATAACACAGCCGTCACCGTGGCTCAGTATACGCCCATTTGATGAAGTGAGGATGGAAAGAAATTGCGTTTTCATGCAATTCTCGTTAGATGTGTCCTCAGTATGCCCTCTTAGTTCCGATTTACCTTGTCTGCATAGGTCCTGACTCCGTGAGATTCGCTCACAACCTTTCCATAACTTTGCCGGGGACAGATTAACAAACCCATTTCTATTACGTTACCAGTAAATATGGCATTCCGGCTTGTTTTCCATCGCCGTGGCAGTTGTAATGCTCCAAATTTACAAATATCGTATTTTACCATTTTTTTAGTCCTTGATAATGAAGTAATGTTAAAGTCAGAGAGAAAAATAAAAAAAATCATCTCGGTAGTGTGAAGGGATGATATCCGCGCGGATGATGGCCGACGAAAATGAATTTCAGCTGGCCAGCGTTTTTGAATATCTTCATTTGAAATTCCAATAGCTGTTATATTGTAGACCACAATCAATTTACCGTGAGCAGCTACGCACACAGCCCGCGAATTGAGCTAGAACTAGAGTAGACAGTAGAGTGTTTCTGTCTGTGGTGCAGTCTTACCGGCTCAAAAATGGAAGCTATACACGGATAACTGTTGTAACGCATAGAAAGTGCCCACGAATTCTCTAAATTAAATTGTATACGGATTTTTACATAATGTTCTGCTAACATCTTTAGAGTACTTTAACTTTTCAATATTCTTACCGAACCGTAATCTGCCTCAGTTATCAGACAATCTGTGCGCACTGTTGGATTTTGTGGCTACATTTTTGTCCATACCGAAGGATAACTGGTGACATTTTGCTTTTGTATGACCGCAACACACATTGTACTTGATTGCACAGTGAAAGGAGCTAGACTGGCTTGGAGAATAAACTTCTTATTAATACCTGAAATGAATTTGATGACAGGTTCCATTTTATCACCCTGGAAGCTTTCAGTTAGCAATCCAAGTAGCGGTTGTAGCTTGCCCAAAATGATTATGAGACAACCATCAGTGGTTTTCTGAATCATTTGTTGTCAAGGCTTTCATCGCATCAACTCAGTTCTTTAGATATACGAAAGAATACTTCAAACGTATCTGGAACGTTGCCGCCATACTGACTGGGTGCATGAAGAATACACCAGACCACCCGCGAACGTGACAGGGCGATTATATCTGCTGGTGACCACAGCTGGGTTGCGAAGAATAATTTGGCATTGAAAAACATTGAAAGATATTAGTTTTCTTGCGAACATTATATATATATATATATATATATATATATATATATATCGAGGCCCTGTTTATTTCTAGAATCACGAAACCTTTACTTACCAGCTGATACAGTGCTCCATGTAGGCGTTTGCTTATCACTTGACACACTGTGAAAGGCAAGTAAATATACCCGAATAAAACCCGTAAGCTTATGTGCGCAGGACAATAATCACATAGAAAAGGCTCCACTTACTTTTGCAGAATGTGAATGGAAATATTCATTCACGTAAAGTAAAAATAAAAATTTTAACCAGTTTCACAATGTTTCAACTTCAAACTTGCCGATATCCACCTGATTCACCTACAAAAAATTGCAAACCTGAGATGTTCCCCAGATGTTCACGCTAGTGACTGACAAAGAGAGATGTATAACACTCATTAAACAGTTGGTAAATTTTACTATATTTTCCTAAACAATGATTAGAGTGCAGTACACTTTATAACCTGCGAATTCTTCTGGTACCTTGCATGGATGCAAACACTGTTTAAATTACACAATTGCACAGTCTGGCTGAAAAAATATTCACGAATGAGTAGAGTTGTTCATGATGTTAATAAGGTAGTAAAGATGGATAAAACCACGACTCATTAATAAAGGGTTCACTAAAACATGGTTCTTGCCGGAACGAACACCAGTGAAACCGCATGAAATGCATTCTGTATGAGGTTTGGCTCAAATTATTGGGCAAAAGCCCAAGTCAGTTTCATGTTTTGTCTAAATTGTTCAAAGCTGATGAGTAATGCTGTCGAAAAGGGGTGTATTATGATCAATTCAGTGTTCGAAGGAAACCGCTGTCTCTATGACTTCGGGTGTTTATTTACACGTTTGCTTGCGACATAATCTGACACCAAGACACGGTTCATGGTAAACAAAGTCAAAACCTTTTCCGCTGCTCGTTGATAAATGCGACTTGTGAAAAGATCCAGACAACATTTAACATCGCAAGTCGGACTGCGTGTGAAATTTGAGGACAACGAAGTAACTCAGCGGGAGTGACACCAGGTGACACTCCCAGTAATGCAAAATCGTAGTTTTCTGGTTTGAAGTAGCAGCTGTAACACCTCTTCTTTCGTTCATTTCGCTGGAGTGTACTGCTTTACGCGGTAGTCACAGTTTATGTCACAGATGGACAGCATTTTGATTTCTGCAGCATTTCTATCAAAAATAGTTGCAAACATACAGAGTGGATACAAGAGCACAAGATGGAGGCTCACAACTGATTACTTATCATATGTGAAGTTATAATATTTATTCAAATGCAGACAGAAGATCAAAGTTCAAAATCCATAACCTCTTTTCGGGGACCGAAACATTTCCGGCTTGAATTAAATGAATTTTCAAGCTGTTAGAAAGTACATAACTTTATTTCACTCATCTCGCTTACATATCTTATTGTCGGCTCGATGTATGTAGACTAGAAATGATTCCTTACAAGGATTGTACAGCAGTGCAGTGCTTTGACAACTTTGCTCTCTGCCCAACTTTAGTAATTTAGAGTTCAGACATCTCCACCGTCCGTATCTCCACGGTTGTAACCAAGACATACGCACCTGGATTACAATACGTTAATTTTGCACGTTGCACGGTTTCTTGTCTGCGTTATTTTATTTGCATGAAAGTTTCCTGTCGTATGCTGCTAACACAGTGAACAGAACAATGTGTCGTCTAGCTCGCATAGGTAGCACCATTTGGCTATGCATCCATATTCATGAGTGACAGAACGAACGAAGGTCTGGGCAAATGTCCGCTGCGAAGACCAAATAAGACATGGTGAACTGGATAACAACGAAACCTGGCCTGAAAGTTAATGCAGCTGAATACGATCTCAATAACGCTTTTACTATGTGTCGTTTACAATAATGTGTTGGTGTTTCACAGACAAGACACCGAAAAAGGTCGCTTTCCGGTTACTTATCACACTTCCATATCAATATTTGTCAATGAGCACTCACGGTCGGCTAATCTGATAATTATCTATTTCAGCAAATGATTTCTTTTGACGAAGAATATTTCTAAGTGCACAATTCCGGAAAACAGAACACAAAATAGGTTAGACATAATCCTGTTTATTTCACGTCGCACTTTGATGTATTCCACAGTTTTGGAGCATTCGTCGTCACATTCGAGCCCCCTTCAAATCTGATTTCTAACTTTCTTATTTATTATTCTCTTTGTGCGCAACTAAAAGTGTAACTGTATATGTGCGTTCACCTGGGAACATCAACCGTGCCTGTTTATCGGAAACGTGAAAGATTAACTGCAAGTACCCAAACTCCAAGCTGGTTCATGTTCGCAGATGTGTGCAAACAAGTATCTGGAAGAGCCGTTTTGGTCTCATAACGTCACAAACTGTTGAAGGTGGATTGAAAGATTTTTCATGCAAGAATTTCGTATTAGTTAGAACAAATAAAAAGACTAGCGAGTTGAGCAAATGACAATAATACATATATGAGGAGTAAAAACCTTTCGGCTCACTCAGTAAAGGACACGTGGTCTCGAGCAGTGGGTGGAGTCCACTAGCGACTTTCAATCCCCTCGGAACCACCTATTCAAGACATTTGAATCATAAGCTTTGCAAAGAAACCTCAGATACTATAGCAAGATACCTTCTAGTTTGTTTGGAAGAATTCACATTTCGTTTTAATCTCATGTGGTTCTTCTGTTTGTTTGTTAACATATTTTGAATATAATGAATATTATATTCATGCAACGGTGTTACAATAACCTAATGAGAACATTAGGCAGTAATGATCACTTTGGTTGTGGTAAATTTCAGAGACCGTTTCATATAACAGATAACAAAGGGACAATGACCAAATAAAGTCGAGTAGTTTCTCATTCAAAAAAAGAGAACATCAGAAATAGAAACATGTGTATAAGCTGCAAAAATCAGATTATTTGGTCATTTTCAAGTGCATAAGTACGATCGTCTGCTTCCATCAGTTGGTACTGAGTCGAAAAATCTCAGTGATACATCAAGTAAGGCATACACTACCCTAAAAATAGAAACTAGGAGAAATAACATGACCAACTTGGTCATCTTGAGTGACGCAGAAAATATGATTCTAAAAATGGTGTTTTTGATCGGTACGCTCAGATTGATGTACGAAACAATTCGCAATCGTAGCCGAAACAGGCAGATCAGTTTAGGCAATATGTGTGACCAACTTCTCCTTCCAAAGATAAGAATACAGTTTTTGAAATTCTTCACTTAGACATTCAAACAGAGATTTGGCAGGAAAGGCGTCAGTGCACGGTAACCAAAATCTGTGCAACACGGTTTTTGTCGAGATGTGCTGAACACATCAGTGCTGTTTAGCCAATTTCACATAAATTACTTGTTAACTAACCCAGAAAATACAAAAAGATTTCAAAATGACCATCAATTATCTTTTTTCCGGTAGATGTTAGATTGAATAATATAACTGCACTAGAGGAGTACCTGTTTATTCACATCTGCACTGCTGCAACGATAAACTGGGATAATCTTATCGACTGTATTTTAAAGACGGGCACATGAGCTGTGATATTCAGTGACAGTTGTTGACATTTATTCGCCAGCAGTTTTCTTCGTAAATTTTCTTTTCCGGTACACTAAAATCCTTGCAATTCCCGGGACAGTATTCTTATTTGCGCTTTACAAAGTGCGCTTATAATACGTAACTCCTAACGGACTGATAAAAGTGCCCTTCAGAATACCCATTTGAAAAATTGTGACGAACATCGCTCAGCTAAGGAGACTTGAAGTCTAAAACGAATTTCAGTGTCGAAAATGAGACATCGTTCGTACAGTGACCCAGACGCATGTCACTGAGTGTTCCAAAAACAGCTTCATTTTCCGGGCTAATGGTGGTCAGTTGATTTGTATGGAGCAGTTATATCCCATCCCGTAAACATTTACAGAAGGCTCTAAATTACGTGTTGAGCGTGCATCGCTGCTCGTTTCCCATTTTCTCCTGGTATGAATGTCCACTCACCCTTTTCTTTCGTATCTATTTATCTAATGTACTGGAAGATAACCACCAATGTGGGTTAGAACAAACATCAGAGCAGTTATTCTGGAGTACATGTTATTCTCTTTCAGGCAGTTTCAATGCAGATCGCTTGAATTTTAGAATTCTAAAATTTTAGATTCAGTATTTTCTGGATGAAAAATAATTTCCCGTATAAATAATAATATTGAAATTCTATATATAAACGAACCGTGTTTGCACAAAGCAGTGGTGTCTTTGACTTGCTCGGAACCCTGATATGTCATTTTCAAGAATGATGTATGGAATATTCTTTACGAAGTGTGCAACATCAAGTGAACTATATAATGTCAACTTTTAACAATTTATAACAAAGAACACATTCCGAATTAGTCAAAAATTACGAATGCTGCCTTGTTCCACAAGCGAACTTTCTGCTAGAGTCTCTCTTTGGTCAAACCAAATGACCTTGACTAACTTAAATCCACACTACATGAAATTAATTTCTAAAGAAGCTTCGTTACACAGATCTACTTAGAAGTAGACTAAAAGTGACACAGTAACAATCACCATGTGATGACGTGTTTCTGTAGTATTTCTCCTTCGAGATATCAGTTAATAAGAAGAAGGCCTTCTTATTGTGATAATATGACCCACCACAGTCAGAATCACGTGTTCAGAAAGGCAAGTGTCAGTAAAACCACTGACCTATTTGTAGTGAAAAACGCTTTTGCTAGATTTCCGAAATACACACTGTGATTCGTTAGATGTCGTTTACTTCGGCGTAGATATTCCATCACTCAACAAGGGCCGAATTTTGCAAAGTCTTTCTCCATCCAAATCACAAAATTGCAATTAATTTTATTCGTTACGATTAATTTTATTACGTCACCGTACCGATCACTGGTGATACTACTTCTGAATAGAAAACCATCGTCGAACATTGATAATTTTATTCGATTTTTCGCACCATCAATCAACTGATTTTTTACAAACTTGTGATTGCTGCGTATTGTCATGTTCAAGAGTTTGAAGTGCCAATATTGGTATGATCAGTGGTTTGATCTTCTGCAGATTGTAGCAATTGGGTATTTTCTAAAACAGTATTTTCTCTGTTCAAATTCTCCAAACACCTCCGAGGGTCCAAAGAATTATTCTGGTTTGCGAAATATTCTCGTAGTCTGAACTAAAAAGGCATAACTTGGAGAACGCGGATGTTTTTCATTCTACACTACCTAATACACCTTTCATTTCATGCAAAAATGAATAATTTAGTGGTTGTTATTTCATTTATTCTCCAGAATCTCATTAGAGATTGGCTTGAACCTGTCTTTGTCAGTTAGTTGAAGAACAATAAGTGTTTTCAAAGGCCGAATTTTAGTGATTTTTATTCACACATACGCAACGAAGCATATATATGAATAAATATATCAGGACTGGGATAAAATAATGGATTGTTCGAGCTTGTTGCGGCATAAATATATTTGAGTACTGGAAAGGGATGGATTGCTTTACGCTTACCATGCTGACTGGTTATACACATAAAGAAATTGTTTATTGAAATATGAACGAAGGTTTCCGGTTGAATCCCAATTGTTCATGCTGTGAATAAGGTGTGCCACTCAACGGATCTGGATATTTAAACCCAAAATCTATACATAAAGCAGAAAGCATTGAAAATCCTATGCGGTAAACCTTTAAAAACAAATCAAATCAGTTGTTTGTTTTACAAACCTGGGGGGAACAATAGGCAGTTAGAAAATCACATCTAAAACATCACACAGGTGCACGTAATAAACGGAAAGAGGATATCAACTTAAAATGGAGTTTTATTTTGCAACGACAGCTTCGGGTTTGGTGTAGAAACGGCTGAGGTTTGATTCTGCAGAGGAATTACTGGTTTTGTCCTCAAAACAAACGTTTATTGCGGGATCGTGTAGATGGCTTAGGAATACGTTTGCTGAGATCAGGATAAAAGGAGTGTGATCAGTCAGCGAGCATCTTTAGGCAGAGTTTCTAAAATTGTTAGTATCGGGTTATTATAAGGTGAGGTAACTACTTTCCAGATATGCTACTGCCTGTGCGTACTTCGTTCAGGAATCAGATAACTTATTCACATTTTTCGCCAAGCAATCCTGACAATATTTTACAGGGGTGGCATTCATCCAATGAAGTAAAAAGCAGGACTAAACAAAATTTTGAATGATCTGAAGTGGATTACCAAGGGATTTGGGCTGCAAAATAAAATACGCGACTTATCTTACAGTCAGAAAACTGCAGCGGTGGGTTCAGACCAAGAAGGATCACCATCAATAATAAAACTGTGGTTTGTCCCTGATGGACAGCAAAAGAATGATTTCAAATGATAAAAGTATGCACTTTCTTCCAGAAGACAAAACAAATATCTGCAGAATTTGAGAGATTTATTCGCCGCTTGTGAACAGAAGACCAGCTCCATTATACTCTCCTGCTAAATAAGTAGAATTTACTATCGCGCACATGAAAAGAAGAGATATAAGTACGAAAGAAAAATGGCCCATTGTGAGATACTTTGTATGGAGTGAACCCTGGTGGAGGTTCTATCCTGAAATGGCGTAAAATTTTGCGGACCGGAAAATTAACTGAACAGTAAAAGTGCTTCGTTTTACTGGATGGCGCTATCACTCAAGAGCTGTAGTAGCTTCGACCAATCTAAGCAGTTGAATGCTTCACTTTTTCCAACAAACTTAAAGTGTCATTGACATGTGATTGAGTGAAAGAGAACGGAATGTGTGAGGGAAGTGATGATCAAACATGAACGATGTAAGGCAAATTGAATGGGTTCAGAAATAATTATCTTGAGGGATAATCTGGAGTTATAGTCCCCCTGAAGCCTTTCGGGCAACGGAAGGGATGTTGTGGTTAAACTCTCTCCACCCGTTCTTGGTTGCCAGTGCGACAGAGGCCACTCCAATACATGCACAGATTTTTGTACGTGATTACTACCGATTAAAAATACCAGCCAATATAGGGGATAGTGAGGCCGCACATTCCTCCCGCACAGTCGGCGATAGTCCATCGGGACTATATGCTTTGTGAGAGCGAAGTTGGGACAGTTTTCTGCATACCTTGACAGGATTGAAAAAGATACGAATTGATTAGAAACGATAGTTAGCTCTGAAGTTCGGGGCATAAACTGCGTCTCTGTCATTGATGGAGCTTCGAGTGAGTCCTACAACAAATATCCGTGTTGCGTGTCTCGTTGAGTTCTTTCCCTCACCTACTTGAGGGCTCCCAGGTTTCAAGACAGCTTTTATTTGTTGTCAGTATTAGAGCGAAAATGACATTCAATTGGTGCAGCTTGTCTTTAGTAGACCTAGGCAGAACTCAGACCAATGGATATGTTTTTTGAATGCAAGTTCTTTTTCAGTGGCTTTGCAAATTATTTAGCTCTATCTGTGACAAACTATGGAAATTCACGGTAAAAGATACATTTCAGCTGAAAGCGGATTTATCCGACATAGACTGCCGCAATCGTTTCCTAGCTTCGTATGATGCCACATCCCTGTTGAAAAACCCCTCAGTCGAGGAAGCCGTGAATCATGTGTGCAAACACTCTGAGGAGGTAGGGTTTCCTATGGATGAAGTAAAGACCTTACTGAATCTGTGCTTCCGTGGTTTTCAGTTCTCGTTCACCGGAACTTTGTACAAACAAATAGACGAAGTAACGATAGGAAGCCCAATTGGACCCATACTTGCAGATGTTTTATTGTCAACTTTAGTGGATGAACTGCCGACTGAGTTGAATTCTGTTCTAGTGTATCACCGGTAAGTTGACGACACACTGGTTTTTCTAAGGAGCAAAGTATGTGCCGACGTACTGCTGGAGAAATGTTGAATTCATCGCATTCCAATATAACATTCACGGTGGAATACAAAACCAAAGAAAAATTACCATTCCAAATCGACTTCTCAATCGGTTACCAGAGGGTAAACTGCATATATCCATTTACCACAAGCCTACATAGTGTGGGATGCGTTGTCTGCACCGGATGTGGTCTTCACTCAGAAAGTTTCGTTTCCCTTTTGTGCGGTTGGATTACCCCACCCTGATGCATCAGCTACGTTTGCACTCCAACCGGGTATTTGAGATGTTGGTCCAAAGCCCATACGGTAACCTTTATTCCCCGAAAATTCTCAGATGTTGTCCCTCACCTTCTCGAAGGCCCTAAGTACATGCGAAAGGTTTGCAAAGAGACTTTTGGATGGACCACTTCCCCAACTTTAAAGAGACTTCAGCAGTTGTACTTGTTTTTCTTCTACCTGCAACAATTATAAAATGATTTATGCAGGCACGACTGCTTACCGTTCCTTCGTTGTCCCTTCCCTCGCTCGCTTCTTATGTAATCTTGCAAACATGGACGCCGAACTGAGACAAATTTCAGTGTCTTATATCCGGAATTACCCCTTATCATGGCATTTTTTGGTGTTGCAACTGCTGCATTCTTTTTCTCGTGATTGCTATTGGTATAGCTACGCACTGCTGAATTTTCATCCATGGGGGTGCCTGAAGCAAATGCTTGACTTGACTTGTATATGCTTTGTTGTGTGCTACTGTATGAGCAGTAGAGATTAGGCCGTACGTGTCTAAATAACGCGATTCTGTTGTCCAATTAAATCAACGATTCAATTTTCTCACCGATTTACGTCATTTTTACATTGCTGTTCCCTTCAGAACCTTTGTGAATAGAGCTGTTCCATCGCACTATTGATAAAATGATGTGCCATGTGATTGGCTTTAAATAGTGTCAGTGCATTGAGGCAGCAAAACAGTAGTGATTATGGAAATTCACTTGTACAAATGAAGTCGATTGTGATGCATTCGAAAATTTTCTCAGGGTATAATAAGTGCTTCTGAGTATACTTAAGTTAAATCATAGAACTTGAGAATGCTATGAATTTTTGCACTTTCTTTTGCTTTGAAGTTCGTTATGAACTGCGCTATGGGCAGCTGAAAGTGCTTGACCTGGGCTACCACTGAAAAATCATCGGAGCAACATGATTTAGGAATTAGCAAAGCAAGGAATTGTACTGAAATTGGTAAGCAGGGCCAAAAGCATTGTCCCAAGTTTTTTTCACAAAAGTCCCTCATCAACAAAAATCGACAGAATTAAATTTTGCAGCAAAAATGATCTCGCTGGATTTGCCCAGGTGAGAAGCTCTGTGTTGTTCCCAAGACTCAGTGAACAGAAAACGTGCGTATGCACGGCAGAACCTGTACTTCGGATCAACGTTCGGCAAGCGCAAGCGCAAGCATGATATAATCGGGCGAAAGCTGTCAATCGATGTTAGTCAACCACGGAGCTAGTTGCGTGTGACCGGTAGAGAAGGGCAAGATGGAGTATGATGCAGACGGGCATCGCATATGCGAGTGTAAGGTAAACGATATTGGAATGAATCACGGGCAAAAGACAATGACACAAGATCTGGCGTCACAAAAGTCAGCATATCGTCTATCATAACTGAAAGATTTTACGTTTTATATAGTTCATTAGTGCCCTAACTGATAAGTATCACACCTACTAAAAAAGGTAAATTCCCGTTTACAACTATGTAATTGTTGGCACCAAGGTCATTTCAGTGCGTATCGCTCGGGGTTTTAAAAGGTTTTCACGATAACGAGGCAAGGAGTTGAAAAAGCCGAAGTTCCACGGTTACTTAGTGAAGAAGACTGAAATTAGATTTCAAGAGCTCATGGTCTTGAGTTTTCTATAAAAGACCTTGCTCAGTACATTGTCGTAAACAGGAACACTGTTTATCGGATAATTCACAGCGAACATCCACGCGAATATTTAGGAGGCAGAAGACCCAGTACATCGAAGTAAGAAGAGAATTTTATACGTATTATGCTAAAACCCTGTACCGGCAACCCTAATCTCAATCCAATGGAAGAATCATCGCAGTCATTCATAATCCCTGTTGCGGCGTTAAATAACGCTATTTGAAGTGCGGCAGTTATCAGCTGACGGGAAGCCAGCAGTGAACACCGAACAGACGTGGGTACGTATTGATTTTGCAAGGGAATTTAAGTCACGGCGCCGGTCATCTTAGCGAGCAGTTTTTTTCAATAATGAGAGCATGGTGTGTTATGAGCTCTAAGACGCTTAGAAAAAAGTTATTTGTGGAGGGACATTTCTCAGAAGAATTATCCCACCGAATACCCGAGCATCACACCCACGGAGACTGTTGAATCAGGCCGGTATAAAACATGGGCAGGCTTGCTGATAAACCCTAATCTGAGGATTAAAAATTAGTGATAAATTTGTCAGCTTTACCATGAAGGTGTTCCCTGAATTCACGGATTAGTGGTCATCGGGAAAAATTATACTTTGTGAGGATGATGCTCCATGCCATAATTCACGAGAGATTTGTAAATATACTACGGCAGAACTATTCGTCTTTACACTATTCACTTGGAGATTGGCGAACTTATGCAGAACTCCAACGTTCACTTCATACAGTTGCATCCCAATAGCGTAGATCTGAATGTTATTGAAAACCTGGAAACTTGTTCTCGGTTGTGATGGGAGAATTCAATGTGTCACCACAACACTTTAAACAGCAGTCAAAAGAAAAACGTGCAATGGAGAGCAGTATGAAATTCATTCAATGACCAAATTTGTGGACTCCATACCCAGCGAGCTGGCAAGTGTCATGAAAAGCGAAGGCAGAAAGATTATTTATCAACATGCATAAAAGTTGCAATTCGATTATTATGTGGGATAATTCAGTGAGAACCAATCCCTTGCTTTCGCGGAGGGTCTTATACTCCCCCACTTTTGTTATTGACTGGTGGTAGCAAGAATAAGGTTTCTTCTGTAATTTGAGTATACCGATCCTCCACATACTAGTAATGTGGAGTCCGGATAGGACAGTCACCCCGACAATCGATCGATACACATTCAAATTCTACATTCGCTGGCAGTTGCTCAGTTCACGGTTTACGTTTTGCAACACGATGATTTTCTGTTGATAATCTGCTCAGTTCTGGATACAACAAGTGAACCCCAAGGTTTCTAACTCTAGAACCTCACCACAACTAAACTCCGTTTGCTGTGATGGTTGACAAGTAGTGCTTATCAGACAACATATGCATGAGTTTCAACAGTACCTCAAGTATAAAGTGATATAAAATATTATATATATATGTACATTTTATGATAATTTAGTGTTTAGAAATATTCGGCACTCTTCAAAGATCCCTCTTCATTGTTTTTATGTGGTTATATTTCGACTACTCTCTTTGTCCGCTAGACTTACCTATGGAAACACTAAGCGCGGCATTTCATTCGTGTTGTCCCATAGTGAATAGTTTTTTTCATTTGCTGAAATCTCTGAGATGGCAAAATGAACATGCCCATAAACTACACGGCCAGGTCTCTTTGATATGACACTCCATCCTGAACAAACAAAATATACCATGGCTGAACACGACATTTATCTATCGATTGTTCTTTACCACCAAATACCATCCCACTTTCCTTCTGTCCCCTCAGATATAGGGTCATTTTCCTCAATATCATCACATTCCTCGAACCCCAAATTCAGCTTCCGCTCTGGGGTTCAAACGCTCCATACTCCGGTGACCTCGAATTTGGAGCAAGTCAAGTATCCGAAATGGTGACTTCCCTCATCAACAAATCTATTGATGTTCGTGCTTTTCATGCCACTTGGAAACCCGTGACAGTATTACCCGTTGACATATACCCTACTTACAACATTTTGTCCAAATAGTTTTGTCCCGTCTCCATCACTTCTTCTGCGCTCAAG
Organism: Fasciola hepatica; assembly: GCA_948099385.1. Classification (NCBI taxonomy): domain Eukaryota; kingdom Metazoa; phylum Platyhelminthes; class Trematoda; order Plagiorchiida; family Fasciolidae; genus Fasciola; species Fasciola hepatica. The sequence goes on along the minus strand of CANUEZ040000043.1, from coordinate 28,704,329 downwards.
TTGGTCGAGCATGTTATCCTAAGTTAATTGCTTTCTGCTTTTCTTGTTTCAACTGATCCTCTTCTGTTTGTATACAGACCTAACAAACGCGCTGTGGATGCAGTCGCTTCAGTTTGCCATCGCATTCCTAGCAACTCAAATAGCACCACGAAATCCGTTGGATGGACTTTCCTTGACTATTCCTGCGCTTTTGATTCGGTACCACGTTCTTTACTTCTTCAAATGCCAGAGTAATTTGGCTGTCCCACTTCTTTACTCTCATGGTTGAAAGATTACTTTTCCAACAGAACTCAGCGTACTAAATGTGGTGAAAGTTAATCGAGCCTTTCGATTTCCAACTCAGGATTTCTTCAGGGTAACAGTCACTCTCTTTTTTCTCTTCACCGCATATAGCAGTGAACGGATCACCGAACCATCTGCACAACATTTTCATATTCGTAGACTAAGGTAGGTTGGTACCACACAAGTTGTCATTTTTTGTTTTGTCCATCAGTGTATTCTCCCAATCTCAATCTACTGCTCTACAGTAACCTTTCCTGGTCTAATTAGGGAAGGTTTTATCACAGAACACCTCGGTCTGGCCATCATCGTTGGTGTCTCTTTGATTTCCATGGGCTCTCGTATTTCTCGGGTTTTGATTTGCTCATCATAGCCCGTGAAAATTTCGGCAAGAAGATTCTTGCGGATCCCACCTATCCTCTGTTCCATGACTTATTTGCATACCTCTCTTATCTATCCACACGTTCCGAACTTAAACTTATCCCATCCTGCAACTCTATAGTGCCTTGCTTAGTACGTGTCATCAGGTTGACAAGATGAAAGTCACAGAGGAATTTCGCTCGAACCTCGGTGACTGAATCACTTTTATTTCTACAGTAGTTACTGTTATTTCTACTCCAAAGTGTCTTTATTCACCTTCCCTTCATCATCTTCCCTTGTTAGCTTGCTAAAGTCTTCAACTCCACACAGTGAAATAAAATCCAAATTGAAAGAAGCATAATGCTTGGTAGACCAACGAAGCAGTAAAATAGAGGCGCAATACGTTGTTTATGCGATTTTGTTCTGTGTTGTTTAATTTGAGATTGTAAAAGGAGGATCTATTTTAGCGCCATTTAAGTTTAAATCTATTATAGCAATAAGGGAAAGTAGTTCGCTATGGAGACAACAGAATAACGACCGAATATCTGGTGACAATAAATAAAGTCAGGCTTCAAAATAGTAGTAGTATTTTACCATTCCGGATCCACCTTACAGTTAGATGACAACCATGCCGTAACCTAGTCAGTAACTGTCTACAAAGAGTGATTCGCAGTGCTTTCGAGTAAAGTATATGTTTTATGAAGCCCGAGGAGTGAACATCCAACTTTCACGTGATCACCTTAAATATGACATATTTTCTGGTATTGTGTTCAACATGTTCGACGAATGTAGTTGCAGCAAGTAACTAATTCACTCATTATCTACTAATACGATGCTTTTTTCACCTGACTTTGAATTTTAATTACCAAATAAAAGATATACTACAAAACAATGAAAGAAAAGTTACCTGATACTAACTTATATAATTGGGTTGGGGCTAGTAAGACACTCCGGATGTTATTCATTTCATGCCGAGAAAGCTTAGTACCGTTCCTGCTTTGTTGATATAGGTACAGTACCATAGGAAAACAATGAACACTGTATGGTCACTATTTTGTGAACGAAATGCACTGTTTTTATTATAGATTTTCGTGAATGCATCCGGTCCGAAATATGACTGACAGACATTCACAGTTCTTTCTCCGAATCTAGCAACCCGCATGCTCTGTAGATGACCCCTAAATGGAGACTAATTTTCACATAACTACATTGGCGGTTGTTCTGTTGATCGTCATTACGTTTGAAAACAACGGTACTTTTGCCGGTCAGTGGCGCATTCGTGTTTTTTACACACCGTCTGGGGCACGGTAATTGTTGTGCATTCAATGTGAATTGGCCGTTTGAGTGACCATTGATTTACCGTAGGGAACATGTGTTCCCGTTCATACCTTGACGCATGGTCTGTGCTTGTCCTCGTGCCATGTTCCTACACGAAAATGCGTGCAACGCTAAAAACAATGTGCCGCCACATGGACAAAGGCACATGCGCGCGAATAAACCCCAAGTAAACCCCATCCATGTTTGATAGATGTGTCCATCATTTCGTTACAAGTGCAAATCAGGACGAACATCAAAGAGGGTGTGTTTTGTTCATATATAACATTTAAAATGTTGATGCACTGATTCCGATCTGCTTTAGCTCAAATACCTTGAACATATTTAAAAGTGCCTGTTTATAGCATTCGATGGAGTCTGTGCTGCCTTTCATACACGTGCGTCATTGGTTCACAGACTTATGTAATCGATTTAGGGATCCGCAATATAGGTCAGCATGGCTCAGACTGAAGCGATTGTTCTGTTGCAGCACACATTTGCGGACAAGAGAGCATATATATTAGGATAAACTGAACATTATTCTTACACGAAACAAGCAGCTAACCGAGGAATAGCCGCTGTTTGATACTCACTGACTACAAGGCAGTTTCGAATAAAAGCGACTGTATAACTTCAAATGTGTAATTCTCTGTGCCTTGTTTCGAGTTTATCTCTTTAGAACAGTGACAAATAGAAGTTAGTTGCAAGGTTTGAGAGTCACAAATATATTTTGTCGTATTACTGGGACGCAGATGAATTTCATAATGCTCTGCTCGAAAGTATTTCCTATAAAGCACATCTCTACTTACTGGAAAAATGAAAGCTTTAGGCCGTAATTACGGATGAACAATTTTTACGGAATCTGTTGGTTTTATAGTAACAGAAAGTGTGGGGACTTTTTAATTCTGGTCCCTTTGAAATGCACATTATTTTAGTAGGCAATCATGATTCACATTCCATGATGATGAATCTGCACTTGGATGCGCTGTGACTCAGGGCAAGCCTCCACAACCTAAAAAGCTACGCAGGATATCTTCTTTAATCGCAAGATGCAATAACAGTAAATCACTTGGTGAAAGCCGTATAGAAATCATTCCCACTCAACCCACTGATAGGCAACACCGGATTTTTGAGAACCAGATAATGCAACCCTTTGGAGGATAAAATAAGGGGCAAACATGATGCAGAAGTACATTCACCGTATTTCCAGAGAATTCTCCCTACAGTGGGGGAATACATCGGGCTTTTCTAACCGGAAATCACCCGTCCGAACTGGGACTTTCAGGCTAAAAGATACTGACAAATTCAAGTATGGATTAATCAGTTGGATGCTTGCCACTAGAGAGTGAACACGAAAAGCTGTACCACAGTTATGCACTAATGGAAACGGATTTGGAAAGAAGCCACTGTCAAATCACACGTGAGAGACTGCAGATGAGGCTTACACGGGAACATAAGTCACCTCCGCGTGCTGGGTTAACACCCAACTGTTTTATGTTTTAGATGTTTGGGTCGATGACCGTGTTTAGGCTTTCCGAAGAAAAACCTCATGCGTTATGCTTGGAGCCACTAATTATTAATCCACAAAGATTGCTTAGCGACCTCAAAAGTATTTTCTTTCTGTCTGGGCTTCATTCGTCACCTAATTTTAAACTGGTGCAAAAAGGCCAAATATAGTCACGGCAGGACTATTATAAAGCATGATAAATCCATCGGTTGGAAATACAGACCATGTATCAAGCAATAACTTCACTCAGCTGCTTTCAACAATCACCATCTTTGCGGAACTGAGCTACAGGCTGACCTAAATGGGGCGCTTTAAACTTTTGAGACAAACATAAGCAGTGTTTGCAAAGCAAGTCTGCACGTCCCTATTCCCGTGGTAGCACTACCCGCTTCAGACTCAAATATCGTTCCTCGTTTTACTGTTCTTGTTCTAAGCGATGTGCATCCGGGGCAGCCGGTCACACTTGCATCTCTACAAGCACGAAATCTGAGCTTGCACTGTTGGAATCGGTCCCAGTGATCAGTCGTTTGTGTGCAGTTTAGCTGGACAATTGTATGTGTGTCAGCATCAATAGACGGGAAATTCGACACTTATTCTTCGTCTCCTTTTTTGATACAACCGACTATGGCTGTCCTGAAGTTAGTGGACAGTCTTAACAGGAGTTTTCTAAGCGTCTTTTTAATGTGCGCTCTACGGACTCCATGGTTAATGATGGTAGTTCCAATGCCCCTGTTAGACAGCTGAGTGAGAGGAAGGGGCATGTGTGAACCGTCTTTGCATTTTCATGTCATGCGATGAAGGAATCTCAAGGATTTTGGCTATTCGGGTCCCGGTTTCTACTCAGTATTGCTCAGATCTAGCGGAGACACCATGTTAGCAACCATCAACTTAGATGAAGAGTGAAACGTTTTGCGTCTGTCCCAAATAAACTTCCTCTATGGGAAATACTCGCTGAGGCTGGTAGTGGCCGAAAAATAACACGGGCTAATCAATCCAATAAGTACAGAAGAAGGGAACGAATAGCCTCGTCATCGGACTTGTCTGTATGAGGCATGTTTGGGCAGCTGATTGGGGTCAGATATAAACCCATTTAGTTGCTTAGCATCGTTCTGGTCGGGGCTAATGATGTTCTTGTTCAGCTAAACGTATTTTATCAAATCGATAAAACTGTTTGTAATTGTCTCCCAACTTTGTTCGTATTTGAACCTTTCTGTTTTCCGACTGAGGTTCCCCAAATAGAATTTAGCTGAAACCACTATGCACAGCTCACAGTTATTAGTTATTCAAACCGAATTGAATCGTTATTCCTTCTCTTTCTGTTTGCTATCAGTGCTTGTGGAAGCACTCTCCGGGTTTTATCTAAGCCGTCTTACTCCTCGCGATTTTCCATTAAGCACAAAGATGACAAAAATCTTGTAATTTTTTTTATTATTTTTGCTTCTACCGTTCAAAAAAGCTACTAAATATTCGTCAGAGTAGCTTTTTTTACCCAAAACGAATACGTCCTCAGACCATCTAATGCGTACAGGATTGAAGAAACAGTAAGAATTGTGGCTCAAGGTCATTATTTTGTGTTGATATCTGCATTCAGAAAGCTAGCCGTGTAAGTGATGCACAGTGGTATTGCACAATGCTCTCCACTCTCTGACCGGCGACAACCATATTCATGCCCATCCTCCTTGTAATAACCTGCATATTCTTATGGTGGAAAAAGGAGACCTTTTTCTGGAATGGTCCACCACTACAGTCCGTTTGCCTCATTAGCACCTAAAATGAAAACCAATGCAACTGGCTAAAAACGTTTTATCTTCTAACTTTTATTCAACAAAAATCATTCCAATTCCGTGGTTAGTTTCAAGTGGTGGGTAAACTGCCTGTTTGTAGAATTATTTCTTGAAAACAAATGTATATTATAGCTCAATATCACATTCACGGTGTGGTTCTGAATGACCGCAAAAGAATTACTTTGTATAGAATGAGTGCACTAGGCCACGTTACCAATTTGGCAAATGTTGGTGAACAAATGTTGTAATAATAATTGAAAAGGGGCTTGAAATTGATTGAAACGTATTTGCCTGCACTGAGTATTTTTACTACAGTGAATCACAATATTATATAAAGTAATTCTCCTGTTTGTCTCACCACTGGAAATTGGTGGATACAAGTCACAGCTATTCTGCGTGATTCGGAGAGCACCACCATCCGCATTCAGTCGACGAGTTTCATTAAAGCGTCGAACAGCATCTACGGGATTGTGAATTTCGCACAGCTACTGTCGGGCTATCGGGAGAGCTCTCATTGATTTGGCCCATACCCACCGGGTAGAGAATAAGGCTTGCCTGGAAGTGCTTTTGGCTGATTGCAAACAAATTACTACTATCATCAACCTCTTGATTCCTTTGTTATACGGTAGCTGTAAAATATCATCTCGCTACGAATCTATGTGCGTCGGAATCGCCATTGGAGTCAGTCGGGAACCGATGGTTAAAAGCTGCTGGTCACTAGCTCACCTTTATTTTATCGGGTTTTCACTGCTGAACGGTCTTAAGTTCACAGCTGAGGGATACTATTGCTAGCACTATAAATCGCCTAGTATGTGGATTCTATTCAGTTTTGCACAACAAACCTGGGACCGTTGAGACGGAAATCACAGTGCTAAGAACTATGCGGGTCATTTAAGGTGAATTCGAGTTCTTCTGTGTATTGATCAACCGAGAAACTGTGAAACTGTCAAAGTAAAAGAACTCTGTAAAGTTCTTGGCTCATCGTTGAAAAATTGAGAGAATAATTCGCCGAGGGAATCACCACAAAGTAATTCTGAAACGATGTAGTTCAAGATGGAAAATGAACTTTAGCCAGCAACATATTGAGTGATGTTAACGAACATCATTTGGGCTACTCTAATTAAATTTCTTCCACATCATACACGAAGTAGAAACGTACGGTGTGAGCATCTTTCTCAACCACTCAGAATTGAGGAAGCTTTAAACAAAGAAATGTTTGATCTCATTGAATTTATTTCGCTTTCTGCGCAGTTCTCTTATCAAAGTTATACTCCTTCGTCAACCTATTGCCATCACAAGATGCTTTATTCCCAATTTCCAATATAGACTGAAAAACGTGTTTAAGACTTGAAACGAAAATAATAAGCAGAATGCTTATAGTAATCCAATATTTGTTTATTGTGGGAAGCAGTGTTTCATTACCTCATTGATATAAAACCAAAACGAGAAGTTTCACACCTCCCATTCCACCATGAATATGAATTTCATAAATGAAACATGCTTTGATAAATTCAAATAACTAAATTCGGTATTTGTTGCATGTCCGCTGAGAGTATTTCCTTGTGAAAATTCAACTTCTTCATATCAAAATTGGTTTCACATACACACTTGAATGCTCCATGTACTAAAATGATGGTTTCGAGTTCTGCAAGCGATTCACAGACAAGAGTTTTACTAAGCACAAACCAATCAAATTCTATTATTTTGTTTGCCTGAGAAAAGCATCTATTTGAATGAGCATCTTCAAAAGTCATATGGTGCGTTTTCAGCGCGGTAGAGCTCAACGGAATTCACGCTACATCCAGAACAGCACGATATGTCTACACAGTATGCTTTTGTAACAAAAAACCTTATCGTTGTTTTCGTTCATAAGGTTCGCAAACTGGCATTTTCCTACTTGCATATGAATACTGTTACGTGTGTTTTGGTGGTATTCAACCAAGTAGCTGAGGTGGCATAAGGTATCCAGCTGTATGATTGAGCCGTTTAATACTAATTCGATACAGATAACTGAAGATAAGTTACGTAAAATCAACAATAACGTATCAATAAATTATATGTTTCGACTAGAATCAGAAGGATTATAAGCATGTGTTATACAAATTGACATTTACGTGACCGAAATGTGGGAAATGCTGTTTTTTCAGTGTGTCGATCTCCCGCTAACTGAGTTTCCCTTCACTCTGTCTACGCAAATCGCACACGTGCAAACCATCATAGGTGCACTTCATCAAGCATAGTACCTTTTAGGTTACCTCTCCGCTTGCATAATTTGATGTACATTCTATCAACTTGTGAACAAACTCCTTTTTCAGAACACGTTGTCTTGTCCTATTGGTCATGAAATAAAATATTTGGAGTACAAAGTTTTATCTAGTGTCTGATGTCTAACTTTGCTGAATGATGGATTGTAAATGGAGATGCAATTTCAAATCTGTGCTACCAATGTGATTAAATTCAAATGATGAAGTGGCGCATTTTTTCTACTTGTTGTTAGCCAAAGTGCGCTCACACTTATACTAAAACAATACGTATATCTGTTCTTATTCATGGTTACTCAATGTTGTTTGCTGTAAGTAAAAAGCTAGCTTTCGAGAGGAACTAAAAGTTCCTTTGTATTGTTGCTGGTTGTGTAGAAGTTTACTATGAACGTCATACTGCTTACCCGAATTATCAATAAATTATTCACGTCTATTTTGTGGCAAAGTGAAATATCTCAAAACGCGGGAGGACACCCATTTACCCTTTGTCACTTTGAAACTATCGCACTTCAAATGCTGACCATCAGATGCGGTTTCAATCCGAGAAAGTTCAATATGGAACGGTAAAATGGCTTTTGCGGTAAATTTTTCTCCGAGTAATATTAATTATTCAACTCACTGGAATGCTGATGGTTCAAAATCTTTACCACCTAGATTGATCCTATCAGCGAACCAATCAATTTGTCTTAGGGAAGCTGTGATGCACTTTTCCAACCACCACTTGTTCATTCATGAAAAAAGTTTGTAAACTGCATTTTTTGATTATCAAATGTTTGACCCTGACAGTAATAACATTGAACTGCCAGAATGTTATACTGATCAATAAATAAAGTTAGGATGATGGATTTTAATGTACTAAGTTTGACTTAAGTTTGAAACTTACATTTCTGTAGTTCTCACTAGATATTGGAAAGCAACACAAAGTTAGTTTGTTGAAGATTGGTTTCATCCAACGACACATCAAAAGTATGCTTAAATTGTTCAGCCATCTTGTAAAACGATTAGGATCACATGTGGACATGTCCTTCCGTGTCGCAGGAGGCTGACAGTAATTTTTTAGCAAACGTTCTTGCGAATGATGAATTCGTTCAAGTTTTAAAAAAGAGAGTTATAACTTCATCGATGACTCCTCTCGCAAACACATCCCTTCCCGAACTTAGGGAAAAACAGATCAACTTCCATTGACTTACCTGATCAAAACACAACAGTTTTCTACAATATCAAGTACGTGGCTGCTAAAAAACAACGTTTACCTGCAGACGAAATATGTAGAAGTGAATGGCGTTGCTAAAATGGACAACATATTTGTTACTGTTCCTGAATATAAAGAGAGAACTCGCAACGAAAGAGCTTTGGTGATTTATAGGGTGACTGATAATCATTCGGGGAATGAATAATGAATGATTTTTCAATAAGTGAAAATTTTAATCAGTGATATAGTCACTAGCCTCGGGAAACCATGTATTCTCGCTCTGTGTGTAGGACGAAGCAAGGCCTTTGTTGCGAATAACACTGACCAGCTATGAAATACTAATTCTGCGTGGCACACAAGGAACTACTCTATATTAAAAGCAATAATATTCGTATTATTTTATCTCCTTCTATCATTGATCATGCGTGATTGCTACACAACTTCAGGAGGAGTGCAGTGTTTAGTTAGAGGCTGCCAGCTTGGAATGTGATCGCCAGTGGCAGGATTTGAACAAGTAGTGAGATTCAACACGATGGCCGTCTCAGTGCCATGGACCAGAAGAGGAAACTCAGGCTACGAGAAAACGAAAGACTAATGCAGGCATAAGCGCGATCAACCAAATTTTCAAGACCTACCTTTGAACATTAATGAAAATATACCCTGTCGCAAACACGTAAATGTGCAACTTATAGAGGCATATATTAATGGTTGGCCTCTTTTTGTAGGATGAGTGAATATTGCAAGGGTTGGCCGTGCTGGGCTGCAAAGCATTTGCATCTCGTGAAATCAGCTGACAGAACGTACACAAGGAACTGATTGTGAATGTATGCAAATTTAACGAAGTCCAGGTTTATTTAACCACTAAAATGCGAGTAAACCTTGCCCCCATATTTGTTGGCTCGACCAGTCGGAATTCGTCTACTAACTTCATCGTGGACATTATTGTGTACTATTCCCAGAGAGTTCAAATTAAAACTACCCCTTCGTTGAACAACTAGCCACTGCCTCGTTATGGTGAATCCGCCTTGGACAAAGTGGTCAATTATTAATGTGTATAAAACCCACAAACTACTTACGAGTAGCGTGTAAGATTGATGATAATTCCCTTGGCTGAATGTCCTTCGGACTCCACCTTCCACCTGAGGTTTGTGTTTAAACGATGTAGTCCAAATGAGAGTCAGCCGAATAGAGTATATATATATATATGTATATATAAATTGACTGATCTAAGTGATTCCCGCAGCCTTAGTTTATGTCCACACCGAAGAGAGGGCGGATATTTTCTGGACCTTAACATAAAACAAGGAGTAAATGGTGCCACTGGCTTCAGTCCACATCTTTATCCTCTATCTTCCTGTCCAATCACTTGTTCCATTCTCTTGGTCAGCAAACAGAGATTTTGGTATGCTTCAGTGCTGATGCCATTTTTCGCATGCGCAACTGGCCATTTGGCAAATCTCCCGTGTGCGGACAGTTTTCTCCCAGAACAACCAGAGAAGAACACATAGTTCATCGCACTCAGGCCTATAAGTAGTTCATCGCCACAATGGATACCTCGGTAAAGTGACAATGCTGCCACGTGCATATTAATTCGAGTCCGATCTACTATATTCAGATTAAAGTGAACTGAGAAACAAATGGCTTCCTCAAACAGTTGTTTTATTTTGGTTTTAGCTTTGCTGACTGCGCTTCCTTGGGACACATCCAGTTCTGGCGGACGAAAAGCTTTACTTTAATCGGCACCAATATCTGAAGACGGACTATAAAACAGAATAAGTTGGCGAATTAGAAATTGTCACCACAGAAGGGCCTAAAAGCTTTTTTTAGCACAGCATCGATGGACGTTTTCTATCAAAGTAAGCATGCGACCCGATGGTTGTGTTCGCTCGAACGAGGTGTTTGCTCTTGGAGAGTAGTTTTGATGGTAAATTCAATCGGGACAACCTGTTCGCGCAGAAGTCGTGACCGCTGTTCGGGAATACGCTTTAAGGTTTGGAGTGTTTTTGTGTGTGTGTGTGTGTGTGTGGAAGGAAGGAAGTGGAGTATCACAGAGTGTGAAGGCCTAATTTCCTTAAAATATTTGAAAAATCTTTTTCACATGTAGGTTCTCTATCATTCGAAGCATCTACTCGGATCGTAGATGGACAGTGACTTTTGTAGCAAGGCTTTCTATCTGTGAATCGATATATTCTGAAAGAGAAACAGTGAATACCAAACAAAGGTTGACAAAGTAAGAATCTCGTAATCTTTAGTATTTCTGTAAAAATACCACGCTGACAACATTTTCCAAACTTTTAATACACCTTTTCCGCGTGAACCTGGCAAATGTTTTTTACTGAAATTTGGTGTGACTTATCTGCTTTGGGAAATTTTATTCACACGTGCAAACTGATAAATATTTGCGCACTATCATCGAATTGAACATGAAATTTTCAGGTACGACAAAAACTCATATTCTGATTAAAGCCAAATCCATGAGTTATGCGCTTCTTCGACCATTTTTGTTAATATGAAGAGCAGGGCAGAAGCTATCTCATTTTTGTCGACTTCAAATTGTACCAGCAAAGAGAGGGTGTATTGCAGTGTTTTCAGTGGTCAAACAATGCATCAAAAACGAACAATCTTACTGACCCCATACATGGAGTGACAGAGTTAGGCAGTCGCGATTAGGGGAACCGAATTTCTGCAGACAAATACATTTTGCGATGGAACTATACTGCATGAAATTACGTATCTTGCACAAGGGTTCGTCGCTTCGTTTAAAAAAAATCCAGAAAAATATGTTCCCTTCCTAATTACTGCGGTAACTGATATCGTCGGTAATCAGGTTCAATCCCTTGAGCCGATAACACTTGGACTACGACTAATTGACAGAAGTTAGTAAAAATGGCATTTCACTTTTTTGAATGGAAACACCAAGCAACTCCATAAAGTCGTGAATAAATTCGGAGCCATTCAGCCCATGCACTGATTTCATTTCTGGTGTAGACCAACGTCAAATTCATATTTGAAGAGCTTGCTTCCGGGAGGCACAAATAGCACCAACATCAACAGATTTGTTGATGAGAGGATTGTGAGTTCGGCACCGTCGATTGCTCCTAATTTAAAACCAGCGGAGGATAAACCATCTGGACCCACAGCAGAAGCTGAATTTGAGGTTTGAGGAAACCTGATGACCTCTTGTGAGGAAAATGACTCTGTATCTGAGGGAACAGAAGGAAAGTAGGGTGGTAGGGGTTATCCCGTGAAAAATTGATAAACGGAGCCTCTACTCTATCGGCGTCTATGTCGTAGTTTTGTTGATAGGGCCAGTTGCCCACATAGAACACCGATTCCTTGACAAAGAAGTTTTGTTGTTCGTGGTACAGAAGAACTGGTGTATAAAAGTCGTATTCAACCTTCGTATATCTTGTTTTGGGCGACATGGAGTTTCGTACCAAAGAGACCTGGTCGTGTAGTTTGTAAGCATGTTCTTTTTGTCATTCCAGACATTTCAGCAATGAATAAGCTATTCTACACAGGACAACACGAATGAAATGCCGCACTCAGTGTTTTCATATGTAAGTCTAGCAGACAAAGAGAGTAGTAGAAACAAAACCACGGAGAATCAACCGAGAGGGATCTTTGGAGAATGGTAGAGTTCCAGTGTGACAGGTTCCCTGAAGTTACCTGTATTTATTTTATCCCGACGAATGATCAGTGCACTGAACCTGAATATATTTTGGGTCTGATGATAATGGGAGCACGATCACTCGTTGAAGCAGGAGCTTCTAGTGGTAGATGAAATAGGTCAGGATGGTTGGTGATAATTCTGTCTAAAACAGCACTCTGTTTATTGGGATAAGACAGATGTCAGCTAAACCAAAATCAAGTAAGGGATACGTAGGCTCATGATTGAAGTCATCGGTAACAATGCGTGAACAGATGGTGGAGGAATTAGAGTGGATATTAAAGTGTCAGATAACAGGTTGTTCTCCATTTGGGAGCAGAACTGAACTATGCAAAGATTATTGAACACAATACCTCTAAAACTTGAGAATTCGGGATGGCAGTAAACAACCATGCAGTCAATACCAATTGAAGAGTGACTCACGGAACTTCAAACTTGATAGACCGCTTGGAACTGATGTAAGTAACGGTACCATTGCATATGCTGTTTTTGAGCTGTTTTCATTCTTGACGAAAGCACTCGAAGTTTTCAAACAAAACAAGTTCGTCTTCAATGCTTCCGTTTATCCATGACTCGTGAATGGAACTCAGGAGATGTTCGTCCTACTTTGAGAGTTCATGACATTGGTTCGGAAAGACGTCTTTCCAAAAAGGGACCGAATATTAGTGCTGACCAAAGGGTGAACTGTCATTTACCTTGACTTTGCGTGACTAAGAACAGTCTGTAACGGCCCTCTTGAATCTCCTAGTCCGAAGTTGTCTACGCCAGGTTTCACCAAAGAAAGTATGAATATTTGAATTTCGGTAGAAACAGGTACATATGACTAAATGGTGCACAGATGTGGGCAGGTAAATAGGTACTGCTCCACCTGCTTGCTCCCGGGTAAGATGATGGCCATAACAATTATTTGCGCGCTGCTTTGCACTCTTGGTCTCACTGAGTCTGATATTCAAACTCTATTACCATTGTCGCTACTGGAGTTTATATCAGTAGTCATGAGTTTAACCAATTTGGTGAGGACTATCTGCCGTAATAAGCCACAAAGACAATTCCTCAAGCACGGAGTAAAATTCAAGTAAGTTTGGCCTTCATTTTGTAATCGCAAACCGTGATGAAATGGGTAAGCTGAACACTAAAACCTATTCTGAAATTACGCCAAAGATCGACCGTTATTACAAAAGCTTTGCGTATACGCTATCGGAGAATGGATCGAAATAATGGCTCCGGTTTTAAAGTAATCAAACCAATGCCTACCATTGTTAGTGCAACAGTGAACCTGGCTGACTGAAGGAATTGCGAATACTGATAAAATTTTCCGGTCACCCTTCGGAAGACTACGCTCCCAAAGTGATCACTCATTGGTGAACATGCACTTATGAAACAGTCGTTTGCGGCAATGTTGCCGTCGCTCATAGACTGTAAAACCTTGTATTGTTAATAAAGTACGTTTGCGTAGACAATACGTCAGCTATCACGTGTCCTCCGGGCCGTTACCAAAAGCCATCTGGTGAAAAGAAGCAGTACATGCTAACTGATGAATGCTGTTGGTTGCACACGGCGGGATAGTGTGACAGTTCCCAGCACTGTGAAACAGCTCGCTTTCTATCCGTACGAAGCTCCTGAATAAAACACTTGTCAACCCCTCCAAAGACAATAATGTGTACCAGTAAATGCTCATTCTCTTTGTTATTCAAATGTTCATCTTCCAATTTTCCAACACCGAGGTACATTTGATATTGAATATTTCTGCTACCGGGAAAGTCAAAAGCTTATTAAGCTTATTAAGCTATCCATATTTAATGGGTGCGATGGTCCACACTTAGCAGACCACAGACACCCGTTTGAACATTTCTGTGAACCATTTATTTCACTAATTGACCGTTCACTTATATCCGTCTGCATCTGCGACTGAGTGTAAAACTCATATCCCGTCGCTGAAGGATCTCGTAACAGAATGGGAACTAAAGTTTCTTACCCAATAGCACTCTCCTCATCAACATTGAAAGTGGGTGGAGGTGACACAGTGCTATACCTGCCAAACACTATGAGGAACCCCACTGACAAGTACCAATTTGAATGTTACCAGTAGGAGAATGGTTACCTGTATGATGATCTATTATGTAGTTTCACCACTCATCTCACCACTGAGAGCCTTGAAAGCACTTGCTTTACAGCCGTTTCCTCCTTTTTTGGGAAGCATCAGCGGTGGCGGACGAATTCCAGCTTTCGACGAATAATTTAGTGAAATCACCAAGGTCATTTCAATGAGAAACGCAGAATGATTCACTTTTGCAAAACAAATAAATGCGCACTGCTTGCGTACACGTCAGCACTTGATAGTGCAAATGGATAATACGAAAGCTGTCCCAAGAACCTTCCTAAATGGTCAGTAAACTATTCCTTCGAAGGAATATAATATTCCAAACTCGGCATACTCGTTTCGAAACATTTCTTGAGTGTTGTTTGTGTTCATCCAGGTTGTGTCCCTTCATCACACCTATTCCCAAACGACATAAATTCATTATACCGGTTCTACTGAGCTCATTCCTGTAAGTGTGCTAGTAGCCTAATTTTGACTCAATTATGTTTGATTACCATAACGAAGATCAGAGGTTCGATTCCCGACCATCATCGTTCACTTTGGTGGTAGACAGTAGTCCACTGTCATCCGGCTCGTTATCATACTCAATCTATTGAGACCTTTTGTGGTTCTTCAATCCAAGTCTCAGGGTCCGGTTGCCGGTTATCCCCAATAGCACAGCGGGCCTTTGTGACTATTACGTATATACTCCTTCAACTGTAATTATACAGAATCAGGTACAAACGAAAAAGCTGTCAAGACTTCGTTCCAAGTGAAGTCAGTAGTGGCTTTACATACCCGATTGGGTGAATTTTAAGCATTTGCACCATGTCTGTGGACACAGAAGTACGGAATCAGAAAATTCCTTACAGATTATGGTAAATTTCGTTCGTGAGAATTTGTTTGACGTACAAAAAGAAAAAAAATCCCATTGTAATACACCGTGGTTGATTGAGAGAAAAGAGGACTTTTCGCTGCTGAAACAAGGGAACTGTCTTCGATCAGTGAAGTAGTTTGAAATCAGCCCACAGAGTTTTGGATCAACAAATCTCACGGAGAGAAAACCTAGGAACATTGATCGATCAATGCAACAGAATGCGTTTTTGTAATTTAAAATCACCATTCTTACATTTCCTCTCTAAATCCCAAGCTGGTAAGTGAACTATGTGAGCTACGGCAGCGAGTGTGGAGCGCCAAAACCGACGAGGAAACTAATGTATCTCTTTCCCAGTAGACCCAAATTTGATTCGCAGTTACAAAGGCCTCTCAAACAATTTGAGTCCCATTGGAAACCATAGAAGCACTATACAGCTGCTTCATCTTTGTAAGAAATGATCAACAGTACACATCCACCGATCACCCCGCTGGGACTAGAACCCAGGATGCACGGTTGTTAATCAAACACCTAATCACCAGGTTATCCGGGCTGGTGCTCAACGGTTCGTTTAAAGTATACACCAAATGATATAGCATCCTTCTGCCACTGAATTTGAGTAGTACCAATCAGTTTTCCGCACAGTGACCTACTCCTATCGCAGTGCCCGATGCTGGAGAAACTAAACGATGCGAGTATCAGGCCCATCGGGCCCACCAGTCGAAAGCCACAGATCGACAAACGGACGATAAATATGTTGAAAGCACCCTGCATGAGACAAAAAGAGGCTTTTTGACTAACAGATTGGAATCAGCAGAATCTCAGGCAAACAGAAAGGTAGCACATGTGATGGGCCACCGCTCAGTCCGTTAACTGGAACAATCAGGCCAGCCGAACAGAAGAAGTGTGCGAAGGAATCAAGCTAATGGTCACAGGCAACTGACCGGAAAGCAGCCGAAATGATCAGGTAGCCGGAGAATCAACGTAGCTGCTGCGCGGTCTGTAAAATGGACTGTTTAAACGACTGTACATGTTTCACCTACTTGACTTGTTTGGCCACCCAAATACAGGTGCTCCTCACCGTCTTGTCTTCTTCGTTACATTAGGATAGACTTCTTCACTGTACAGACAAATCATTTTACACCCTTGTGTTCATGAGTCGCAATATCATTTATGGATTTAGGAGGTTTACCTGTTTGGACATGTTTTCACTAAACAATGAGCCGCAGACTGTTGTTTTTTATTACTGAATTAGGTCTTTTTTCGGGTTCTCAGTCCTTATTTCCGGTTAACAACAGTCATGTGATCTGGAGATCTATTTTTTGGCTGAGATATTTAGAAATAGCTTTTTGTGTTGATTCTGTCATTAAGTCAGCATTCGAATTTTCAATCCAAGACAAAGATCATTTAGTCCGACATTTGACCGATGACACAACCAACATTATTTGAACAGAGTTCATCCCACTTCATACTGTGAATACATACAATGTCCATCGATTGTGAATGTCTGCACTTTCTTTCGAACTCTGTCGCCTTACCACGTTCAATTAACTTGAGATGACTACTCATGCGCTTGCAACCCGAATGCTGCGTGCCTAGGCGTATCGCTGGATTCGCATTGCCCATAAAAATGCCATAATTTGCAAGCTTGTTGAACAACACATTTCTGTACCAGTTGGTGTGATTTCCGGTTTTATCTCGGGCAGTTTGATCACCACAGTCCTTACGTAGCTTTCATTTGAAAGTTGGTTACTGTGAATTGTTTTCGCACATTATTTCCCCGACCTGTCTTCTAAATAGACAGAAGTAGTAAATGTCTTCTATTTCGACATGATTTGATTCAACGCATCGCAGTCCAATACCGAATGTGCTTCATTGGTTTACCTACCAGACCACAAATAATGCCGCTGACTTTTGTAAACAACCCATACTCTTCACCTACTCAAGTTACCGCCACGGGTGACACTCATAAATTAAACTTTGTAGTTGCTCAAAAACAATCATTGACCATTATGTAATGACAATCAAAATGCGTCACATTGATGGAAGGTAATAAGATGAAGCAAGGCATACTAACCACGTGATTTTATCCTCCGATGGATTACAGACTGCCTTCAAGTTGACTGGTCATCTGTGATCAAGTTGAGGAGGGGATCTATAGCTGACAGATTTCGTTGATGTACGAATGAATAATTTCCAATATACAAGCTATTAACACAATGTCCGTCGGGTAGATACGTGAACATCGCCTGGCTCTGAATTCTGATTTGTCAGATCCATCAGATACTGTAAACCGTGATTTGGGAACTCATTTCTACAACTGAGAATTGGAAAAAGCCGAATATGTGTTTATGCTTAGTAAAATGCTAGCGACTGGTTAGTTATTTAACGTGAACACTGTTGCTGTTGCAGATATTTGCCCTGATCAATACTATAGATTGCGCGGAATTTCCATTTGGCTCAAATAAAGTACACCAAAAGAAAAACGATTTGTGCGATCTTCGAACTCATCTTTCGTGATGTGCCTAATCAGAATAGAAAAAGCCATTTCCTCTGGGTTATTTGAGATATTATGCAGGAGAATGCGTCCACAAATATGCTTCCTATCACAGTTTTACAAATATCCAATTTTTTGTAGCTTTTTGCATGTAAGAAAGGGCAGACTCATAATCCGTTGTTGTTTCGCACCCATACATCGATGATCGAAAGAGGAAAAACATGAAGACTTAAACGAAACGTCAATTCATTGAGTATTCAGCAAAAATGTTGGCTTTATATGGTCAAAAGTGTTGCATTTAAATAATGGATAGCAGTTTTGCCCGTGAAATTATCTATTAGTGATCAGCTGTGAAGAGATAACAAAACATCCGAATGTATTCAGTCTCCTGATGGCTAAAAGTAACTGGTTATCGGAGAGAGACATTGGAATGAAAAACGTTTCTATACATATGACCAGAAATCACAATCCCATTGTCTCGACTGATGATTGATACTGTTTAAAATTGAGTAGTGGGAGATTAGATTTGTATAATATGATTCATCATGCAGCTTGAACGCTCATCTCACCATTGAAAACCATGGATGCACTGTACAGCTGTTTCATCCTTGTTGGGAATCATCGGCAGCGCACATCCACCAAGCCCCCACGGGGACTCGAACGCGGGGTGAACGATTGTGAACCGAACATCTCCACCACAAGGCTATCCGGGCTCGCTCTCAAAGATTTGTTCAACATATACAATATATGATATAGCACCCTTCCATCACTGGCCTTGAACGGTAACAACCCACTTCCCACACAGCGATCGACCACTGTGATGGATGACTTCTCTGTAGGGGCCTAAGTACAACGAACGCTTTCCGTTATGAACAAGCTACAGAGCTTCGTTAATATATGCAGTTGAGGGGTAGGAGATTAGATTTGTATAATATGATTCATCATGCAGCTTGAACGCTCTACTCACCATTGAAAACGATGGAAGCACTGTACAGCTGTTTCATCTTTGTTGAGAATCATCAGCATTGCACACTTCCACCGAGCCCACATGGGGACTCGAACGCGGGGTGATCGATTGTGAACCGAACACCTTAAACACATGGCTATCCGAGCTGGATCTTAGAGGTTTGTTGAACATCTACACTGTGTGCGTAGACTGAGTTCTTAGGTGTAACGAGCAGGTAATGTGCGGATTTGGTCAAATGAACTGTGACTGACTGCAGACATGGTGGATACATCACGTCGTCGGACCATTTGCTGGTGTGAGAATAGAACATCCTCACGCCATGTGAAGTGATCCTGTCTGAACTCACAACCAAGATAAC
Organism: Fasciola hepatica; assembly: GCA_948099385.1. NCBI lineage: Eukaryota > Metazoa > Platyhelminthes > Trematoda > Plagiorchiida > Fasciolidae > Fasciola > Fasciola hepatica. The sequence continues at coordinate 28,685,186 of CANUEZ040000043.1, read as the reverse complement.
AAGGGTGCAAATTGGGATTTCCATTTTAATGGGTAGCTTATCGCCCACTATACTGTTCAAAAGTGGGCAGTTTCAACTGTAAATCTGGTGCATTCCCGCGTGAGGCAAAGTCGTTCATGGTTGATTTTAATCAGGTTGTGGTTATGCCGATGTGAAGGGATCATTATTGTTATTCTTGGAGATTTCATCAATGAGGTACGGTGTTTATCTTGCGGAGCTGATATTTATTTACGCTTAGTATCACAGGGGTTTGGTGTTCAAATGACACGAACTGGAAAACGGCGTGGTTATTTTGTATACTGGTGAATGATTTCAATCACAAACTTCATTTTGTCAAGCTTTGACAGATGTTCAGCCGATCGTCGGTGAAGCTTTCACTCGTACGTGACTCGTCCCATCCACCCATCTAGCTCCTACGAAGTCGTGTTTAGCCAGTTAATCAATTTGATTGTCCACCTAACTACTATGAAATTTAATAGATCCATATAACACAGCTGCCACAGTTTGCGGGATGGTAACAAGAGCCACTTCAATTCGGTTGGAAAGCAATGCAGTTCAACTTTGAACTTTCGAAACCGGTTTAATTTGTCAGTTTCATGTGTAAAGAGATTTTCTTTGACGCGACTGACAGAAAAATGGGCAAAAGGTATCTTTCATGAGGGTCTACGAGGTCGCTGACTCTTGCGTGTCTGGTATTCATCACCTCATATTTTGAGGGAGGGTTCAATCAGAGGCACGGTGAACTGCGGAGAAATCTTCCTTGCTGTGAGTGAAACATTTCCAAGGTTGTGGTACAAAATATCATCTGCCTCCGAATAAGTCTTTGTTTTCAGGATAACTCGCCATGCCATGTTCGGCTAGAGCATTATTGATATACCTATACCAAACAGTTTGTCTATTCACTGACCATTTTTTGACTGGTGAAAGCATACACTAATTCTAGGTCCGTTCCATACTATAACCCTTTAAAAGCGGAGGTTTAAAAGCAGTCATAAAGTATTTTTTCTGCTCCTAAGAAAGAAGTCAGAGGTCTATCTCTACAAGGGTTATTGTAGTCAAAAGTGGAATATGTGACTAAGCACTAGATATTAGAATGATTTTACAACAAACCTGGTAGGCTTTATTCCGAAAAGATTATGAGAAATCTCAAATAACTAATAATGTGCGAGAGCACTGTGACTCTTTAAATGTGTGTGACCGATTAATGGTGCAGGAATAACGTTTTTCCTGATTTTTGCGTGTGTGTTCGCCGCATTAAAGTAGATCACAGAGGTTATTGCTGTAGAGCCTTGCTAGCATTTGAGCCAGTTTCGAGCAGACTCATAAAGTGCTCAATTTCTATTTTATTCTGTCAGTTTTTTGTCATGGGTTCGGGTTGGTTAAATTTGTTCTCAATTACCATTTTTTGAACCATTGTGTAATCACGTTTGCCAGTCGCTGATACCATCAAATTGTGAATAAAACCCATCGACTTTCTCCAACTTATCAGTACCAAAGAAAACGGGTAAAATGCTGTCAGTTCTCTAGTTTACGGGTTGGCGAAATAAACTGATCGAAAGCATACAATCGAGGGTAGTTTCTCTGGTGATTTCCTGTTAATTGATTTTTTATTAACCTAAGGTATCCAGTAAGATGTGCAGTATTGATAAAAGGAGCAATACTGAAGTAACTCCTCAGGCAGCTGGTTCGAATGTCTGGTACATTGTTGTTCATCAAACAGGACATTTGAGTTGTACGTCGATGAACTCTAACGGAGATGACTTAATCACTGCCGAGAACATTTACGAGACGTTTCCTTGTCTTTCTCAGCTTGCATTTCGTGCTTCCATCGACCTAATCTACGAAGGACATTCTAGGAAAGCGGATAATGGTTAAATACACTTCACAACCTCGACCACATTTCACATCTCGCTACTGACCAATATTGATCGTATTGCTGAATATATCAACCGTCGAAACTCGAACTACATCATGGTTTTTTTCTGTTCATTCTATCCCCATTACACCATGGTGATGCGTGATTCACGAGTGTGCAGAAAGCTTCATCTACTATCTCATATGACCGAGTTCTTGCACCAGGAAAGAAATCACCCTATCGGAACACTTTCCGGCGTGAGGATAGAAAATATTCATCCCCTGTAAGGTGAACTAGTCTGAACTTGAAATGAACATCAATACGGACAATTGTGTTCCGTAGTTTGTATATCATCTCACTGTTAGAAGGTAGAGTGTTTCAACTTTTTTGCTACCTTTGAATTGTGATTTAATGAATGTACCGCATCTACATGTAAGACAATCTGTTACAATGCCCATAATCACAAAAGCACCCTCAAAACCAATTTGGTCAGAACAGGTGAAATTTCACTGAAGCTGATAACACTGGAAACTTTGGAAAGTGATTAATCAGACCTCTGAACACCAAAGATAAGAAAGAAATTCAAGTTCGCAGGATAAAATCATGAACCCTTTCTAAGTGAGTTGGAAATTATTGCAGTTTATCTGTGAAGTTCTGATTGTTGATACTCTGTCTATTTCATATCTTATGGGATTTCCTTGGAAAAAAACTGAGTGAGTAATAGGACATGGGCATCACTGAGATAAGTCAGTGAGGTCACTGGCTCATCTCTGTATGCCTTGCAATCATCATCTTTTGGTTATGGGGTCACGGTTCCCTCAAGCTGACAATGCTACGGAATTCAGGAAAGTTCAGAATGTAGCTACTGCTACCTTCCTTAGCAGTAATACCATAAATTCGAACAAAATCATTGAAATCAGTACTTGAACTTACCTTTCGGCCCCGAACTGTGTCCTCTTCTGGACTAGCTAATATACGGCACATCATTTGCAATCTTTGGCCGTTTCTTTGTGTTTGTTAGAGTAACACCAAAGTGGAGTGCTAGTGAAGATCAAATTGCTTTCAGATTTGCTCGAAGCTAGAACAGTCGCATCCATGATTTCGAAAAACATCCCGAAGACTGAAAGTGGGATGAATCAGAACAGATACTCTACATCAATGGAACTGGTAAAGAATTACATCTGTTAGTTTGCGTGAACAATTTGCGCATCAGTGCAGCTTGGCAGAAACATTGCAGAAATGATTATGTTGAATTTCGTGGAACCCACATCGGTTCATGTGCAACAATTTCCAACTAGAACTCAGATGAAGGCGTAATCGTCGTTCGTAAGGCATCCTTTGTCACATGTCTAACCAAAATTGGCGGCAAATGTTGATGTGCTCAAATTATTTGATACCCTTTTGCAAATGTGAAGGTAGATCTTGAAGGGGAATCACATTGAATGAGTATCCAGTAATACTTTTGATCTAATCTAGGCAAAAGCGATGCATTTGAATTACTTGAAAAGAACCTCGTCAGTAAGTTTGTCCATTGGTGGCCCGCGGTAAAATTCCAAAACGTCTATGCTGACTCCGTGTGGAGCCGGTCAGTTGAAAGTGACTATCAGATACTCAAGTCCCAAAAATATGGGTGTGTACGATCAGAAGTCATGAACTGATTGAGTTGAAAGAATGCACTCAAAAGTTCGGGTGTCGTTATCAGACTATTTGTGGAATTTGTCAGTTGAAATGTGACTGAATTATTGCACCAGGAAAGAAATCACACTATCGGACCACTTTGTGGCGTGACGATATAAAATCTTCATCCGCTGTAGGATGAACTCGTCTGAACTTGCGATGGACATCAATGTGATAAATTACGATCCTCAGTTTCAATAATTTATAGGTCTGTATTCTGTCAGAAAGTGAAGGATCTCAACATTTTTGCCCCCTTTGAACAGTGATTTAACGAACGAAATGTCCCCCTTTTTAATGCAAAAGAATGTATCCAGAAAGTTGAAGTTGGTATTACTGGAAACTTTGAAAAATAAATGAAACAACGAAGGAAGCACTGAAGATTGGATAGTCATTTATGGCAAATGGGGTCAGGTTGCGGTTTTGTCTGTGGTATTTGTCTGGGGATATTTCCCTAATGAGAAGCCATGTTTATCTTCTGAAGCTTTTGTTTATTTGTGTTCCAAGGAACTCAGATTTGTCGATGAAAGTGCATTAAATTGAATAGATACTTAGGTATTTGTTTGGTAATGAGTGAATTCAACCAAAAACCTCACTTTAGCATGCCTTGACAAACCTTCAATTAATCGGTGTGGTTTCCTCACTTATACGTGAAGCACACCCGCGCTCAGATGTCATTTTCAGCTACGAGTTTTGTGAGTAAATCAATTTGTTTATCCATTAGGATTTCCATGGAATTTGATTGAGTCTTGGGAGAAGTACATCGAAATTAGTTAAACTACAGGTGAGCTGGATGGCAACATGAGCCCCTTTAATTTAGATATAAAGCGACTGAGTTAAATTTCGACTTTACTTGGTTGATGTACGTTGTCAGCCTCATATATGATAAAACTTCATTTGACACAACTGGTTCAATGAATAGACATTTGGATAACATTTGAAAATCGACGAGGATACTCGCTCGTGTTTGCCTTGTGAGCAGCACCTTATCGTTTTGTGGGTTAGGAATCACGTTGCTCATTTAGCGTTTCATCCTGTCAAATGTTTTCGTACTAGACCCGGGTTCTACTGTATTGTTTCTGGTTTTATTTGCTGAAATGTTTGTGCAACTATGCAATCAGTGAAGTACAGTCTGTCCAAAACAGTCTGAATCACCTCAGTTCGGTTAGCACCTTGACATACATTTATATGCTAGTTTATACAACTGCTACTAATCTCAGCAGCCAAAGCATACAACAGACACATGTGTATACTGACAGAGAGAGTATTACTGTTAGTATCAAATGGAATTCGAACTTTTGTCAAGATTTCGACCAAACTACGTTGTTTCAGAACTTTTTGGACAGACTGTTTATTATGAATTGTCGATACGTTGACGTTGCAGTTAAAACTCAGCAATGTCTACAAGGAAATGTGACAAACTTTGTAAGGTTATTAATTTGAAGAATCACGAACTGGAGTGAATGAAACCGCACGACCGGTGTTTATGTCTTTGATGAATATTTGGTAAATTGGTTTTACTGACCTAAGACAACGGGTGTTATGTCAGATTTTGAGTATAAAGAAAATTGAGTCCTTTTCCGCTGGGTACGTATACCACTACTACATCGTCTCAGTGTTCAAAGAGGCCTATTGATTTGCGTGTCATTCAGCACCAACTGAGTGGATGTCATCACTGATAAAATAGTTTATCCGAGGCTTCTATGTCTTTGTGAGCCTGCATGATGTTCTTTCACTAAAATATTCTGAGAGAGATGCGGAAAATACCTGCATTGATTCTGGTTGTTTGCACCTTAGATCATCGCTTGGATTGAATATTTAGCTGTTGGTCACTGCTGATTGTATCGTTCCATATACTTGTCGTCCAAACTGGAAAGGTATATTGGTATTTTTAATAATAATCTATATCGGTCTATACCAGTGTACCTTGACCCTAGCGTGTTACATCGGCTTTGTCTACTAACTCGTGATAATAAAATAGGAAGGCCTTCCACGTTTTGTTGCATCTCGATAACAAATACGAAGTGGAATAATCATACATCACATCAATTCGTAGTCTCCAACGATGCTGAAAAATGGGAGAATTCGGTCGGCACTTAGAAGCATGAAAGGGATTTATTCACATGAGAAAGTATATCGTTGTACTCGAATGTGTGCATTATCTATCGGTTAGCAATTTTATTGATTTTAATTTGAATAGATTAGTCCTTTTTGATTTTTGGACATGGAGTCTAAAAACGAAGGAGTGAGATCACTCGGTCCTCGTAACGTGTCTGACTCGAACCAAAAGTCTTTCTTTGATAGCGAAAATAAACGTTTAGCGATATTCGTACAAAGACTGTTAAGTTGTTGAGAGGCAATTGTGAAAATTGCACTTGTGAAGAAACCACAACTTCACGAATGTGAAACAGAATAGGACAGAAGACAAAATGAGGTAACTGTGTCTGTTCTCTTTACCATTATTTATTGTTATCATGCTTATCACTGTAAGCAACCGTTGATATGCAACCATCTGCTACGAGTGGGGTAGGTCGTATTTTTATGTGGAATCTGGCAGACACGATGTGCAGTCTAAAAATATTCGAGAGGTAATATAACGTCGGTTCTCTCACTCGCAATAAGGCGAGCAATGTTCATTATGTGCTGCACAGTTGGCAAAGGAAAATTTATTCATGTACCTAATCCTCCAGTTATTCAAACAAAGTAAAAAACTGCAGTCTTATCCATGGGAATCCTGTTGGGGAACTGTGTACGGAAATGTTCATGCCATCAATGAAGTACTTGAATGCTAATACACTCGTGACGGTTTCAGTATCTGCCAGTTTGAACAGTGCTGTCGATCTCCGCATTACAGTTCATATCGCCGACGGAAGCCATCCAGTCAGTGTTGTGATGCTTTGTATCCTCATAGGGATGTTCCAAAATATGGAGCCATTTCTGGAACAAACGTCTAAATATCAGCCCTGCGCTCAATCATAGTCTTTGCTCTCTTATCAGCAATCGAATAGCAGATGATATCATACAGTCCAGGAAATGATGGTTGTCGACCTGATTCACACTTGCACATTTTAGCATTTCCTTGTTCCGCCTGTTGACTGAGGTTATCATACGCTGCTCTCCATTTTCGGATCATTCGGCAGTCAGGTTTCTTTCTTTTCAGGAAGCCTGAAGATTATGGCCCTTGGAGTCCTCTACAGCTTCCTTCTTGTTCTAGTGGGCGCAACAGCTGTTTCCTTTTACGCTTAGCCTGATGGCAAACAGAGGAGCAAAGATCAACTACTGGTGCTAGAATTATAATTCCTTGTTTCGCCTGAAAGAATTATTGTAATCCACATCCGTTTACTGGTAATCAAGCGATAGTGGCCTCCGTATTCCGATTGACTAATCGACAACGAAAGATTTCTGGCTGGTAACCCTATGTCAATAAAAAAGTCTAAATGAGTCAGTCACTTCCCACTACATTTGTTGTATGGACGGATTAGTAGGTGAAAGAGCTTGTGCTTCGCTGTTCCGCTTAATCTTTTAATCAGGTTTCGGCAAATAAATATGCAACAGTCCCGCATTCGGATTTTTCTGACCTTTGGGACATCGTAATACTCGCCAGTGTGCTTCTGCTCACTCAACTCATCCGTTAGGTGATGTTCTGAAATGAAGGTTATTTTCGTCGTAGAGTTTATATTGAAAACATCCTGGAAAATCCCCCAAGGGCTTACTAATTGGGCAGATCTAATCATAGCTGAAACATGATATTTCCCATTTTGAAAATAATTCGTGAACCAAGAGCAAAGGTATGCATGAGAAGTGCTTAAATGTGGATGACGTGGATGGCATCTCGTGACTGCTGAAGCCATGTAGATGCTAGTGTTGAAATGAGAATACAAATATATTGATTCCACCTATTTTCTCTCAAACTAAACAGTACAACTCATAGACAAGTAAACCTCGATCTTTAAACAACGATAGCAGAGGGGCTGTCAAGTAGTACGATAAAATGTATTCGATTAGGTCCACAAATCATGTGAACTACAAGTCTTTAGGTGCCCAGAGGAAGTTCTTAAAACGTTCCTCCAAACGAGTAAGTATTTTATGGATAGAGAAATTGAAATTGAAAATCCAAAAACCCAAGGTGATTAGCAGTTTATAGATGTGTCACACAGGGAGCACTCAGAGGAAAGGTAATCACAAGCACTCTGGCCGGTCAGTAGTATCAAAGTTCTTATCAACTGACCGGAATGGACCGAATGTCAGTGACTTTGGGGGTCAGGTCGAATTTACAGCTACTGAAAGGTTAATAAAACGATTCCTTACATTATATATATATATATATATATATATATATATATATATATATATATAACAATTTCTTTTGAATGTTGCTCAGTTGTGTGCTGTTCCGCCCTTCGAAAATGACGAAATAAAGCTAGTCTAGTGAGAAAGGCCTGTATTGTTGCTCTGTATAATTGAAACTGTGATTGCATATCATTTATTTTATTTTGTAACGAAATGCGTACTGCAACAGATTAGCCGGCAGAACAGTAACCGATGAGTGGATGTTCACCGATTAGACTGCATTTCGTGTGATGGACAGTAGTATGGCGGTGGAAATCTGAGTGGTTTTCCACGATACGGAATAGAAATTACTTTATCTAGACGGATTGGCAAGATCAGTAGCAAAAACAAATACTGGTGTGACCAGGTGGTTAGCCTAGTGAACGTAATTTCCACTTGATATAACCTATGCATCAGTTTGACCGCACCCCCTTCGAGGTCTTCCGCACATCCACGATACCTACAGTGGTTGTGGGTTTGAATTCTGCTGCCGTCGGTTGATTCCCCATTCGAAAGCCAGAGCAAACGAACAACGATATTTAGATCCGCAGTTGGATAGACAACTGCACCGGTTTCGTTTATTCGATTTGTTGTTTTTAACTGTTCGCCAGTGCGCATTGTTCTACCCAGTATGTGCTTGGGAATTTTGAAATTATTCTGTTGTCTACTTCGGACTTCCTTTAAAATTAGGAACTTTGTTTCACTGTACTGAGGTTTCTATTTCACTACATTGTGAATAATATTCCAACACTGAAGAGACTATCGTTCCAGGCAAAATCAAGCCGAAAAGGATGAACATGTTTCTAGATAAGAATTAAATGGACAAACACTCGCGTTTCCAATCATCATTTGAATTCATTTCAAGTTGTGTTGAAGAGTTACACGGCCACAAGTCCTAAGTCGTACGCCTCTGTCTGCACGTACGAAGGAGGGGTTTTGTCTTACAGTCAAATTAGGTCTGAAAATGATATAATAACAACCTAATTAGTACAGCCATAAACCTGGTGGAGAATGTGCACGCTAAACATTATTTCGTATAAATATCTGCGACGTAATGCTCAATAAGTTGAGAACTGAATCTAACGCAGCCGTTTCCGCATTCGTATAAGAACGATACCTCTAATGGATCTTGTGTTGTACCATCGGTGACGTGCAACCTGTGCAAATTCTTGAGTTAATTTTCACAGGATTCAAGTCAGGACTAGTTTTCCGAACTCTCTACAGGATTTCAATGGACAACTTTGCACCCTTGCACCAACAAATAGCCAGAAATATTTACTCCGTCGGCTGTATTGTTTCGTAGGGAGACTGATAAATTACCTTACATCCGATCGAAATTCCGAACTTCTCAGCCATATACTGGATACCTGACTATAATAGAAACAATGATTTCTGCACATCGGTCACTTTCTTGGCTAGGAGGAAACTTTGATTAGGGGCACCGATCGAAACTGAAGTATAGTCGGTTGAACGTTTTAGGGATAGCCTTGATGGCTGAATCACTGGCAGTGAAATACACTTCCAGCCAACTAGATTATGAGTCGTTAGTGGCTGACGCGTATCAATTGTCCAGGAATGCATCCCCAAATCGGCGTGAACAAATACCTATATCTCTGGAGAAATCATCCGTAGTGTTCACGTGGATGATCGTGAATGGACTTCGTGTAAGTACTTACAGCTCGATCTAGAAACACAACGTGATCATCGGTTCGACTTCAGCCACCAGCAATGTCTGATTACCACCTTCACCAAACACAACCAATCCTTTATTCGTAGAATATGTTCGAGTCACAAGTTCGGTCCGTTTGACTATTTGATAGCGACTGTTTGAGGAGACCGTCATATTAGAGAACTTCCTCCGAACTGACATCACGTGCACGCATTCGGTCTGCTAAAAGGCTTGTTTTATCCTGTGCTGAATGTCATATAAATAGACTACTAAAGTGGCGTTCTATCGGTAAACCGCAGCTGTTGACACCTGAGCTGCAGAATGGTTTTAGGTCTTAAGCACCCCAACTCTGACTAAAATCTGTGTGTAGAACAACTTGGAGTTTCGCTGCAGATCACATGGCGTAATGGCTGGGTGTTTGACTAGCTATCGTCGGAGTCCCTGTTAAGGCTTAGCGGATGTGTTTTGCTGAGTATGCCCAACAAAAATAACACGTTTTCATGGTTCGATGACGCGTTGAGTTTTGATATTGAAATGGTTGAGAATCATAGTTTAATGACACATTTGGATTGGTTGGAGTGAGCATGAAAATCAGTAACGTAGCTATGTGACTTGGGCTGACGGATCACACGGGTCCCCAGTGGATCAGGTGCAGCGAGGCACCGAAAGACTGAGAAGCTCCCTGACAACAGAGGCACGATCATGAATGGCTTTACGAAAGAAGTTCTTCTACACAACTGGATTTCGATTTTCCCCATCTTCCTACTTAAAGCATGCGCCAAATTTTATCAGATGTGTGGTGTCCTGATTTCAGCTCACCATCTGAATTTTCCCGTCATCAACTTTGTAGATTAGAAACGAAGTGAATAAGATCACCTCATGGTGAAATATGCTTTGGTGTACGTAGATCGCTGCCTGAGTCCTGTGTGAGATATCTTCACAGTTTTAATAATGTACTGTTTTGTCAATGAACGTGCTTGATTACGAGAACTGATAGAACCACTTCTAAAATGCCCCTTCATTGTGTATATCCGTTTTATCATTGTGAGTTACACAGGAAATAGAAGACCGTATAGGCAGGTTCGTAAGTACCCCCGTTTCTGACTGATGTAGTTATTGCGCATCTGGGAAACAAACAGCCTTCTAACGTGATGAAAGACATGCCAATTTAAATGAGATATGTAACCGGTATTTCCACTATGATAAAGATAGGACACACTAGGCAATATGTCGATGAACTTCGTCAAAAGACCGGTAATGCTGTTTTTATAACCGTGAATTGTAAGCTTATTGTACGGCTTCCCTAAACCAATAAAATAAAGATCGTACTGAGCCAATCAATAATCCAAATTCAACACCTCAAGTACTGTGCAACGAGCAGTGACTTTGCATAACGAGGACCCATTTCGTCGGCTTATGCAAAACCTGGTGTTTCGAATGTGTGCAGTTTGGCTGTTTGATACAATTCAAAGACACATATCTTCTGGTCTAGTGACCAGAACTGAGAGTTTGGCAGGCAAAATATCGTAGTGGTATTGATGAAATGCATGTATTTAGTGAAATAGTCAACACATCATTGCTAGCTAAGTAGGATTTGCTAAAGTGAGAAATTTTAATCGGAAGTACACTGTCAGTGTGTCAGTGGATTTTCATGGAAGCGTCAGTTGACGAGCAATCTGGAACAAGAAGAAGAAGAAGAGGAAGAAGGACAAGTAAAAATTGCTCGAACTGTCATCAATTGTATTTTATGCGCCTAACAAGGCACGATTCAAAAGTGATCAGTGATCATGAAAATTGTGGTGTGAACTGGCAAAATGTGATAGAATGTGGACAAAAGCTATTGAGAGAAAACTATTGTCTGTCTAGAAATGCATCAGATGTAAGTTTGGGATTAGTCACATCTGGCATTTGCTATACAAACCATTGGGTTTCCCATGAAAACTCGAAAACATGAGTACCATGCACTTTCTCACATCTCAGTTTTTGGTAAATTTAACTAGAAATATGGACAGCAACCCTTGTTTCTCTCATAATTTCTCAATTTGAATTCATCTCCAATGCTCCCAGACTAAACCGTAAGCAGGCACTCTCGCTGAGCATGAATAAATTTCAGAAAGTATTGCGAAGTGTTATGCGGAATAAATTTATAATAATGAACCGCCGGCACCATTACCAGAACTGAATGGAATTTTAGTAAGGTATCACAAGTGAATTGGTAAAAAACAATGAATAAAACTTACATAGTAGAGAGACGCGTGAGAACTTGCAAAATAGGAATTTCGCAACTCTCCAATCTCTGCGGAAACACTTCCATACAATTTTATTCAAATCGTTTGAATATCAATTCGCTGGAGCTATAATTGTAAGGAAAACAAGAATTCTGGCAATTCGATGGGGTAGGAACTCGTTGGAAACAAGTCCTAGTTACGGTAGTTCCAGCTATTGTTTTAGTGTACCAGTTTAGCTGAACAAAACTTCAGTACACTGGGACAAAATATTCCCAAACAGTGCTGTCTGAACTACTCTGTGGATTAGGTTCAAATCAGTGGGAAGCAAAACAAAAGATCTTATTGATACTCGTGAAAATACCGTGGCTGTTAGAGTATGTGACTGAAACAAATCCGTGCTTATGCTTGAGTGTAGTAGAAGCGGCTTTCCAATATGACAAGCTGACAAGTAGTTGCACAACCCTAGACAAATCCATCAAATCAGATGTTATACGTACTCCAGTGATACGGAAAACCGAAATCTGCGATTGATCTGTAATGTCCCGTTTAGGGAGTTCAGATGGACCTCGTCAATGAAAGACACAACACACCGATGAATTGTTGTTTTTCAAAACCAAACTGAAAATAATCCTTGAAGATTTGTTCTCTTTAGTATAACTTTCGTTATCGAGCATGGAAGTAATTAGTACGGTTGTGAGTATTTCTCCAGGCAAGTTGTCATCACGAAATGTTGAGATTATTACCAACCGAACTCAGGCCACTATATACAGGTGGGATTTAACCGAAACAGAGACTACGTCAGTCAGACTTAAAACGTTCCTTTCCACTCGTGAATGGCGAAGCAGAATGAACCGTTATCTCGTGATTATACTGATATCGAATGCATCTCAGATGAGGCTGAAATGATCTTTCAGTGAAGCTTGTTACTACGTTATTCGTCAGACAGTGATCCCTCACGAAGGGTAAGTTTGTGAAGTTAAATAACTTACTGTCCAAAATCACCATCATCCATCGGATGTATTCCGTTTCGTTCGTTTTTACAATACACTTATATTGTCCTGCAAACATTTCATGCGGACTTCTTAGATACTGGGTATTTGTAAAATGGGAAGAAGGTAGAAATTTAGTGTTAAACGGAAAGATTAACCTATTTGCCTAATATACATCTTAGATGAAACAATTCAGCCTTCTTGAAGTGAAGTTCGCGCATTTCTTTTCTATTTAACGAACTCCACAGAATTTCTCGCTGTACTGAGTTACTATAGTATTGAAATTGAGGGCTCTACAATTAAGACAATTTGAGTTAACAGAAAGCTGGATGGAAATCAGCATTGTTTCTGTGAATAGAAATTAGGTGTGGTTGGGTAAAATAGGGCGATCGAAGAAAGTACATTTGAAATAACTGGCTTCCCTGACTTACTAGGGCTCGTCCAAGTGTTGGATTGGTTGTAATATATTCAACCCAGTCGGAATTATCATGCTTCTGCACCCATCGAATTTCCACAGCCCTGATGTCGGAGTTCACCAGGCACGTCAGTCTCACGCCACTTCTACTCCATTCACGATAGACAAACTTTTGTCCACTTTGAAAAGCCGGGTTTTCTACGGAAGCCGTGAAATAAACAAATGGTGTCACAATTCTCTACCATCAAATTAGAATAATATGTAGTTATAACTTATCGTGGGCTGTGTTTCATGTTTTCCTATAGGCGACTGTTTTTGTTGGTTGGCATGCCAGAGCGGTTGTAATTCGTGGCAAATTGCACTTACCGGAAACGATCAGATTTATCCACCTTACTGCTCTGCCCTGATTAGTGTCCACGGTGCACCAATATTGACCTTCATGTTCCTTGGTAGCCGATGTTATGAACTGAAATGAGTTGATAATAAAAGAAATGTTTTGGAAGAAAATACGTAGTGCATTCCTTTTTCTGACAGAGTAAAACGAATGATGGTCGCCTCATACGTTTGTGGTTTACCAGGTTCATTTTCATTTGTTTGTATGTTTGTTTGGAATCGGGAAAAACGAGTCTGTACTGTAGGCTAGTCTTAGTGACTGGAATGAAATATTACTTTGCTCTATGCGATACTCAATTCGAAGAATCATGCTCGTTATTTGTTGTTCTTTTTTCACTCGATTATCAACTCACCAACTCAGTGGAGATGTCTAAATTCTCTGTAGATGCATGGTCATGGAAGAGTTCTGAATTGGGCATCCATCGCCAATGAAAGCCGATTATGTTGATTCCCGGTTTCACTCGGCACGGAAGCTTGACTGACTGACCAGTGGTCACGTGGATCACTGTTGGTTGTCCTTCCACGAATGTTTCGTGTTCTGTGGATTGGGATTTCGGATGAGGAAACAGTACTTAGCCAGTGTGGTCAGAATAGCTGTTTGAGATACCTTAGAGCATTGTAAAAGTATACATCTTCCTCTATACTTCCCCGGACAAGCTCAGTCGCATCAGTTTGAATGAACTTTTTCCAAGCAGTGGGTGAGATTTATCGTCAAAAATCACACCGTGAAGGGGAAGGCATGCGGAATCCGATAAATATATAAAGAGAAGTATCTGCTTGTGGAACATTGCACATTGGAACATTCGACTACCTGTACATGCACAGCAGATGCCTCAAACATTGAAATCTGTTCAGATTAAGTGTCCAGCTGAGAGGTAGCAATTTGGTTTCGAACTCATTTCGCTCAACTTTAGCAATGCTGATACAGTGCATCCATCAACTTAGGACAACTAGAAACAAATGTTGGTGTCCCGGTTAAGACATGTGTAGTCATTATCCCCTTATAGCGGCCATTTTTTTGTACAATGTTAAAATATGTAGTTGGCTGTTATAAAGTAAATTCAGTAACTCGTTTTCAAGTAGATGTCATGACAGTGCCAATGATATTTTGGGTCGGGCATGATCCAAAATTCGGTCAAATTACTTGCATGTCGACATTATGGTACGACGGTCACATACACTTCAGACCAATTGTGGACATGTAATTATCACACACAGTCTTGGTAAACGAAACGAATAACGTTTGCCGGGAGGCGGGGGAGTGGTGAATACAAATCATGCAAACTCATTTATTGTCCAGCCAAAATAAATCCGACCAGTAATTCGTTATGATTCACTTTCGCTGGTAAAATTCAGTTAAACAACATCAAAAAATAAACCACTATTCGACAAAATGCGATAATATTTGTCCTCCGCTCACCTCCTACCGTTACCTTCATCCACCGGGAAGCAATACGGTACCGACCATCGTAAACGTCACACACGTATTCACCTTCGTCGGATTTTGAAAGTGTTTCTAATTTCTGAGGAGATCGAATAAGATAAAAAAGGTCAAGTTGCTCAAGTCGATATACTTGTTGTCATTCGATCAGAAACGCCATTTTCAATGGGAATATATATCAAATGAGTCATGGAGTATTTACAAGTCCTCGAAAATCGAGTACGGATATCAGGTTGATTGTCAAATTTGAACTGTGAAACTAACGGAAAGTCGTGTCTCTCAGCGAGTGTACAATTATATGTCCATCAACCTGAGCGTTATTTCAAGTCGAATAAAAGCCCCTCGTCATTCGTTTATCGTTAGTTTCAAATATCTACTACCTGTATTTTGCTCCTGGTATTTTTGGGAGATAATTTAGAATTGCACTACAACGTGATTCGTACCACACAATACAGTGCTCACTACTAATCAAGAAGTAATTCATCTCATCGTACACATGGGGAAAGGAAGAGAATAGTCCCAGTAAGTAAAACGGGAGTGCACAAGCCGATGAAGTGGATTTCGAAAACATGAAACGTGTAAATCCCTCGCTAAACTACATGCTGACTGTGGTAGAACGAACATACCAGTTCTTGAATTCCTGATGAGAATTCACGATAGCCTCGCTCTAGAACGCGCAACGCATTTGGTAACCGAACCCACGTTATGTGTGTATAGGGTATAGTGTGATGCATGTTACAATCCAAGGTCAATTTGTCGCCGTTTTGGCCGTTGTAGTTTGTCGGTTGGTTGCTTGTGAAGATTTTATCGTCTGAATGAGCAAACATGAATGGATGAAACCGTATACACGACGACAATTACAGAATTTCAATAAAATACTCATCTTTCCAGCAGGGTTATGTGGTACTGAAGTGAAGAAATTTGTTTACAATAGCCAAAGCAATCAGAAGATATCAGAAAAAGTACTCAATCTGATCACGACGTTCTGGTCGCAAACGAAACATGGAACACATTCTACTGTTTATCTACCATAATTTCTTTCTGAAATGAGGTGCATCATGTCTCACCTTGAATCTGGAGGAACATTTGCTTTTGAAAGACAACTGTGCCATTAAAAGTATGTTTGCATTTATAGGTCCCACTGTCGGCTTCGGTGGTCAGTATCAGTTCCTGAAGAAGTGAGTGACCAATTGAAGGAAGACAGAATGTAACGAAGAGAGTATTTGATTGAGGAATTTTACGTAACAATTCTATGGTTTCTATTTATTCGCTGAAAATCATGGTATCGATGACTAGAAATAATATAAGACAATGAGGTGTACAAAAATGCTTTTTTGATTTTCTTTTTTATTCTTTATACGACAAAATGCAACGGAGCTGCGGCCAGTGAAAGGCTGCCCAAGGGGGTCGTTATTGTCCAAAGTCCACGACGATAACCGCTTGACCACCGCCGATCTTCGGGGGTGCGTGCTGATAATTCACTGAAGCACAGATATCATACGAAAGGAAAATATGAATGGGCTACCGCCCATTCTACTGGCCCACCAGAATCCCCATTTCATTCGAATCCATAAAATTACATTTTATGCTTTGAAAGTGTTTACAAACTCACCAACAGCTGACCTTGTTCGAGTAGATATCCTTTGCTCGGTGTCTCAAAAACGCCGTTCCTGTCTTTAAACCACTCGATTTCATTCCTGGAACTGGATTCGGGATCAAAGCATGACATTGTGATCGACTGGTAGGTGAAGCCAAGATAAAAAGTTGAACAATCAGTCGTGAAATTCTTCCGAATGTTTCCATTCTGTTCTCCACCGAAATTAGCTTTGCGAGATTGAAAAATAGATTGAAAAATACAATTTACAAGACTACTGAGAAGCAGTTGTGTACGAAAGTTCGCGTCAACATCATATCTGGTCATCTCTTGTACTGCTCTAAGAATCCAGTCTAGCAGTGCTCATATTTTTAGTATTTTCTCTTGACAACCGATACCAACGCAAACGATTGCTTTTATATGATAAACAACAATGTAAACGTAATTCATTGAAAGGTTTTCTCGCTAATTAAAGGCTTCCAAATGATGAAACGACCACCGGTAGTAGGATTAAATCCTGTGGCCATAAGTTATGCAGTTCACATTTAGAATCACTTGATCACCACCAGCCAAGGGTAACCAAACCTCGCATGAATGATCCATGATACACACCCCAGATGCAAGTTTAGGCCATCTATCGAATAGTCAGTCTATAAAACATTCCGTTTATTTGGCTAAATTCTTTTTTTACAGACAGCGTTACAACAGTCAACTGAGTCGAATATATATTACTTAGTAAATCAAACAGCCCTACTTTTGATCGGCCAGTTCAGATTATTGCAAATTGTAGAGTTATTTGGATGAGAACCCCTTTAATGTACAACGGGCATATACTATTCGGGATAGACACAGAAATTCACGAAACTCACCAGGTGACTGACTGTTTGCCACTCTATTTCCACCCAACAGGAGCATCAATCCGAGCACTGACAACATGACTTGTTATTGGTGAGAATCGGAATCTTGATTAGCAAGAGGTAATTGGCAACTTATTTTTATACGACAAATTGTGAATGGCTTCTGAGATACAATGTGAAAGTTGGACACTGAGTCTGACCAAATCTCCACGACATGGCGAGATCACAAATTCCATAAGGTGTGAATGGATGAGATCATATCTGTGAACCAGCCAGGTTCGGAATTTGTACCAGGCAAATTGTTTCTTTTGTTCTTGTTTGATTTACTTTTCTTTCTCCAACTAGAACATGTGAAATATCATCACCTAAATGTTAGGTTCACATTTTATATCAGTAATGTGATTCGAAAGAAGCGTTCACTAAACCAATGGAACAGTTTGAGAATCTATCAATTATAAATGATGACTCTGCAAACATAAGTTCTATTTAGGCTAATGTCTATGAGATTAGTTCAATTTGAATTTGCATGAGAACATTTTGTAAACACGGAGAAAAGTAGTGATTATCACGAACGGTGCAGATTGTTTTTCGATCACTTGTGAAGTGGATTATTTTAGACAGCGAATTGTTCGTCACAGCAACTCGGAAAGAGGTGGGGGATGTGGGGGCAAGTTTGCAAAGAAAAGAAGGCAAATCACGACGAAATAATGTTGGGGAGTGATATTGAAAAAGAACGTTTTGTGTTTGAATGACCTTGGTGTCAAGTGCCGCAATCCAAAGATATTCCCGTTTTAAAACGATTACCGATCAACCGTCACGAGCTTGTGTGCACTATTTTTGTTTCACTATTGAAGAATGCAAAACGCAATAGCACGAAACTGTTAAGACAAGCAAATAAATGATCGTAGAATTATTGTCGAACTTTGAATGAAATTGTAGTTTATGCATTCAATCTATCCTATACGTAAAACGTGTCACACTCACATAAACATACCACATGTCCTGCGGACAGAGAATCGTTTGCAGATTTCGTGGTTACCCGTGAGTAAGGTGAACTCACCGAGTAAGCAGTCGTGTATGATCAATGCAGTGTTTGAGGATGTACAGAGATTTCCCTTGACTAGAGTTCTCCGACCTAAGATGCCATATCAATCTGCTGACAGCACTGTGACGTGGCTAGTGTAGTCTGCCACTGAATGAGGTCATAGACTCCTGTTGAGTCTTACTTAATCAACACCGCTTGCTATGGAGGCAAATACACCCTGCAAACAGCCACAGGCTCACCTGGATCAAAGCTGTTCCGTTGCAGCACACATTTGGCTTCGCAAATGTTAGAGACCCCTCCTGAAATGCGGTAGTCCCAATCTGGACTGAACAACCGAGTAGTATAACAGCCAACACAATGCATACACGCGTTTACTATTATATATATAAATATATATATATATATATATATTTAAAGTGTATATCAAGCGCAAAGTTTGATTAATCTTATATATACCAGCATGACAGATCTCTTCTTCCCAATGCTCTAGGTAACGTCCACTTACTTTCCACTTCTTCTGCAATATTTCAAACTCAACCGGAATATCTGTTGACCTTACTGGCCTTAAGGCTTCCAATGCAAATTTTATCCATGAATTCCCTCTTCTGATTCATCATGCAGCTTCAACGCCTAACTCAACATGGAAAACTATGGAAGCACTGAACAGTTGTCTCCTTGTTAGAAATCACCTCGGTGTACATCCACCAAGCCTTCACGGGGACTCGAACCCCGGGGCGAACGATTGTAAATCGAAGGCCCTAACCACACGGCTACCAGGGTTGGCTTCCAACTGTTTGTTGGACATCTAAACTACTACGTAGGCCTCTAGAGTGAAGCACTCCATCACAGGAGCCGATCGCTGTGCGTGAAGTAGGTAGGTAGAGACCGTTCAAAGTCAATGACGGTAGGGTGCTTTATGATATGGTGTACAATTTCAATAAACGGTTGAGAGCCAGCCCGGATACCCTTGACAATAAGGCATTCGGTTCACGATCGGTCAGCCCAGGTTCGAGTCCCCATAAGGGTTCGGTGGATGAGCACTACTGATGATTCCTAACAAGGATGAAACAGCTGTGCAGTGCTTCCACGGTTTTCAGTGGTGAGTTGGGTGTTGAATCTGCATGATGAAATAAACTATACAAATCCCATCTCCTACTACTCCAATGAACTCCCCTCTACGTCCTCATCTAGCTTCTGATCCTCATTTAACCCCACGAAAACAGCTGGTTCCTTTCTTTGTCCTCGCTGCCCTTTCCTGCTAGTTACGTCCAATTTGCGAGCCCAGATGTGTGTGGAACAATAAGTGGATACGTGTCGCGAGCTTGAATCTTTTGCCACCAACGTGTGTTGCATCCAAGAAACTTGCACTAATCATTCCCGTCCCATTGTCAGATTGAGGTTTCAATTATTTCCTTCTGTAAAGTTTTACTTGCGCTTTTTTGAGGACGCTGAGACTGAGTTTTCGTTTTCTGGCCTTGGCATATTTATCAGCTGTACTAGGTTAGAGACCAGCCAACAGTCACCATGTGCAGTAAGACGTATTGTTTCGTGCGAACTGACCAGCTCCAGTCCCATTACACATAACTGTTGTCATTCTTCCGTTTTCACCCAAAAACTGTAACCCGGATCCAGTCATAAACGGTTTCTATCAGAACATACATGACCTCTTACGTTAAGTGAACCGGAGAGGTATCGTGATTTTGGTAGGAAATATAAATTATAGAGTAGGCCTTCCGTCACCAAACGAGCCGCATCTAGGAGGCTCTCTCGATCTGGATTCCTGTTACCAGAAAAACAAGGATCGATTTTTACGGGTGTATTGTAACCACTGCCTGTTCCTTACTAGAAGCTGTAGGACTCTAAGACTCTTTAATCGCCGCTACACTACGCGGCGTCCGCTTTTTCCAAGTCAATCAAGCACCACACTGCAATAAGCTACAAATAGTGGGACTGTATACAAGGCTGCCACTCGCACTGTGGCATCCCCCTAGAATCCGATCACGCATTGTTTGCACTAAGCAGTAAACATATTTCAGTGGGCTTCCCAAACGCAAGCTGAAACGGGATTTAAATTGCGATCTCTCTTTCAAACTATCCCCCCTATCAGTCTTCTAAAACGCGCTGGCCGACACGCTGGGCGTTGATCCACCTGATGACAATTCCCAGCAATGGTCGGCCATCAAGAATGCTTTGTACCCTGCTTGCCTAGAGAGTTGTAACTCCTCTCTTTGCGTCATAAAATCCTGGATTTTTGCAGAATCTGTGTGCTTCCATGGTGCACACCAGTCATTCTGAGCTGGAACCGTAACGAAACACGACTCATCGAGTTACGGGAACATAAAGCATGTCTACGTAGAGATCGCGAAACTTATTGATCACAGCGTGCATCAGAGATGGAATTTGCTCCCGTCAAGGGAAATCCCCGCAAGCTGTTCCATCTCGTTCGCGTCACAAATAGGAAACCACGTGATTTGAGCAAACACTCTGTGAAGTAGACGGTTCACCGATTCACAACCAGTATCCATGTCTCGAAAGCTGAATGGAGCACTTTAAGACACATTTACGCTAGCTCCATTATCAGCCTCTTCTAATACTCTTCCAGGACATGTCCCGCGATCTGTTTCGATAGAGTCATCCACGAAAACAGATAGCCTCAGGTAAATCTAAGTCTTTGGATATCACAAAGCGCGTGGCGTCAATTGTCTTCCCAAGTCCTGTTTAATGATCGTGGAGTACAGTTTGTTATGTACCTTCAAGAATTGTTCTCAAAAGGTTTTGAATTCCAAAGAGGTCCCTTCCTTGTACGTGTAGCTGACTGATGTATACATTTCCAAGAAAGTTTTGAGCGAGAGCATCAGCCTTATCCCAATAGCATCGAAGCTCCTAGCGCTTGTCATAAATCGCTGGCTATACAAAACACGCGAAGAGCTGAGTCGTGAGGAGTATAATGGTTTCCCCTTTTTGTGAAGGTATCGATCAAATCATCGCCCTAGGATAACTGTTAGAGCACTACCACACCTTCGGAAGACCTACGATTACCGTGTTTCTATATATTCTCACAGCCTTCAACTCTTTCTATAGAATCTCCTTGTGGATGATTTTTTTTGAGAAACGAAGTACCTAGGAACGTTTTACTCCCATTTTACTACATAATATCAGTACAATATTTCAGAGAGGAGGTCGTGTCCAATCGAAGGATGCCAATTGGAGGTGACCGGGGCTGCCGCGGGGATTCAAACTCTGGAAAGAAGAGCTGCAAGCCTACCGTGATGGCCGTTTGACCATCGCCGATCTGTCTTCAAAAGTTACATCATCGTACCTCAGGTCGAGTACAGACCTTCGGCTGCCTCTCATCAACCACTGTTGTTTTCAGTGGAATTTGCCAAGTTTGCCCTATATCCGTACTTTTTCTACTTTGCTATAGAGGACTTTGTAAGAAATCCCGTGTCTGATTCCCGAACTCTGAAGTCGAAACACTTAGGTAATCAAGATTCCGACCTTGTTTCGTGTCATTTTTATGATGGACTACAATTAGTGTCGATATTCAGTTGACAAAATATTTTTTGCAGTTGAATTTTTCGACCCTATTACTTTGATATCATACCAAACAAGAATGGGGCATAAAAATTCTGAATGACTTAATAATGTCTACGCTGGTTTAGTTCCAAGTTTTCAAAAGATGAAATTGCATGAATCCGATAAGACAAAATTTAGTAAACGGAGAAATGTAAATAGTTTTCAAAATTATGAACGTCAAGTTCACCGTAAGTGGTTTAGATCACCGGAAAATTTATTCCAAATCTGTCAGAGTCGACTACATTTGTACCCGAAAGAAAGAATCGACAGTAATTCAAACACATTCTGAGAATATTGCCTTATCTCAAGGTTCAACAGAAATTTCCTGGTTGAAAGTTGATTTATCAGGAGAAAAAAATCTGCTCGGTTTATTCGGAATGCTTGAGATCGAAATCAAGGATAAGTGAGTGTCCTTCGTCAATTTTTCAATTTGTTTTCGCCATGGTGGAGAAGTGAACGGTCGGGAATGACACATTTCAGTGACTTGTTAAGCAGGCTAAATAGAACGATGTGAGAAAAACATTTTGTATGTGTTCCTGCCGAATTTATTGCTCAGAAACTTTCCATGATACATACGGATGCAATAAAATAAGCAAAACCCTGGACAATTCAGAGGTTCTAGTGTGAAGATTGCCACGTTCAACAAACCCGTTTTCATCGAGATGGAGAATCCATTTTCAATGTTGCCGAAGTAAGTTGCCGCACTTCCTTCCCATTTGACTACGGAGACGAAAACATTGCGCCTGAAGGAGCACCGGCCAACTAGTGGTATCGTAGCTCGGTTGGTGAACTCCATGCCAAAAGGCTGAAATAACTCACTATGAATGGAGAGAAATCCACATATTATAAACCGCATAGTAATATGCACATCATACATCGTGATAGGAGTGGTTAGATGATTCATTGTCCCTTTTTTCCCGTTGTGGTTCACATTATCACATGTTTATGGATCAGCGCCGGCTGCCCGATTATCTCGGATCTGTTCTGGTCGGTTGCTTGTCACCATTAGGTTGGTTTTTCTGTCCATCACTTCCTCTCTGTTCGTCCGGATAATCCGGTTGACTGCCTAATCGGTAGCACTTCACGTGGGTTATCCTGCTGATTGCCTGAGATTCTCTGTTGCGTCCCATCTCCTAGTTCGAATGCCTCTTTCTGTCTGATGCTCAATTCCTCTGACATATTCGCTGTCTGTTAGATGATCTGTGGCTCTCGATTAATTGGCCCGATCGGTGGGATATTCACGTCATTCTGCTGCTTTACCGATTCTGGACAAACAATACTCTTTAAAATAAGGGAGCGCAACACAGAATGACTTTTAATTTATTAGACACCAAGCGGTATGTTTATGTAAGTGTGACACGTTTTACGAAGTTCGACAATAATTCTACGATCAGTTATTTGCTTGTCTTAACAGTTTCGTGCTACTGCGTTTTACATTCTTCAATAGTGAAACAAAAATAGTGCACACAAGCTCGTGACGGTTGATCGGTAGTCGTTTTAAAACGGGAATATCTTTGGATTGCGGCACTTGACACCAAGGTCATTCAAACACAAAACGTTCTTTTTCAATATCACTCCCCAACATTATTTCGTCGTGATTTGCTTTCTTTTCTTTGCAAACTTGCCTCCACATTCTCCACCTCTTTCCGAGTTGATGTGTCGAACGATTTGCTGTCTAAAATAACTCACGGTATCTTTTCTCTACCAAATCTGCATCCTAAAAATAACAACCAAGAATCGGAAGGAACGTTCGCTAAACCAAGTAACATCAGTCTATTTTAGGGCAACCAAATTTGAGTGACAACTAGCCCATCGTTGTAATTGTGGGGATTGTTTTAAAGAGCAGCCATGTGATCGTCTATTTGTTGGATGCAACAGCCTCCCTCTACAACGGATGTTGCTGGAACGGAACAGCTTGATCACTGCGCTGGCCCACAGAATCTGTGAACAATACCTTGACTTATTTGGCCACAAAAATAGATACTACAATCTTTTTTCAACAAAGGTCGTCGAAGCCGATCGGCTCGCGCCGTTACTTAAAAGCCCACCTACCCCAGTCAGGTATATCTAAAGTCACTGTCTCACAAACCCAGTAACAGATTCGTATAAAGGGGCTATTTTCATGTGGCCAAAAAAGTGTCAGATCCAACAAGCTGTGTGCCAAGTACGTCTGATAATGGATGGTGTACAGCAGTCACCTGGAGATCCAAGAGTGACATTCTGGAGGTGCCAATACGGATGCGACCAAACGGAAGCCGAATAACTGAGACCTGTGTGCTGTAAACTTCATTCCGTGTTGGTGTGTGCAAAACCTGACAACGCCCTAGAGAAGTCGAATTTCTCAACTTACTACTCAAAAGCTTGTTGGTAGGCTGACTAGTTTACATACCACAAAGTAAATGGGAAGGCCGGTGGGGAAAAAGTACGAAAAATTTGGATGATAGAGAAACAAATTAGTGGGCACTCATCAAATCTCTGTAGTGACGCGTAGAAGCTGGTTTCTGAAACACGATGGTATTTTTTTCTTATCTTATGATCTATGAATGAACAAGGTTATCACAAACGAATACGATCAAGAAATCACCGCTTTACATCGTAGCGGGCGTCGACATAGCTGAATAAATGTGCTGGAACAAGTGCCCAAAACCTCCCGACAATAATGACCAGTATTCAGTCACTGACTTCTTTGAATTTTAGTCACAAAGAAGGGCGGTTATGGTAGTGCTTGCACATGATAGAAGATGGGAACATTCTGTTGACGAAGGAGCTTATAAAAAGAGGAAATTTCCCATCCATTTATCAATTTAGGCATTTACATATACATCACTGGGTAAAGGAGAGCATACATGCAGCTATAAATAGCAGTAAGTGAGTAAGTACACAACAAATCTGGTGAATTGACAATTTGCTTTAATTTGATGAACCTCGTCTGTTGTGTGAACAAATGTAAGTTTGAAATGCGAAACCACATGGCATGAAAAGACACAGTGATAAACGAAGATGTGAAAACGTGGGGGATTGTGGAGAATTTGTACATGGAAACCATAAGAGAATCAATTGCTACGGCCACGGCAACAACAGATAGTGCACAAGATTGCGTTTTTTGCACGATTTTGGCTTCAGTAATCGAACTGTTAAGACTTCTGAAGCCATCGGCAACTTTTCCTCTCACTTTTTCACATCTTTTATCACTGTGTCTTTTCATGCCATGTGGTTTCGCATTTCAAACTTACTGTTGTTCACACAACAGACAAGGTTCATCAAATCGAAGCGTATTGTCATTTCACCAGATTTTTTGTATACTTATTCACTCACTGCTATTTATAGCTGCATGTATGCTCACCTTTACCCAGTGATGTATATGTAAATGCCTAAATTGATAAATGGATGGGAAATTTCTTCATTCTACAAGTTTTGTTGAGAATCGATGAGCAAATTCTATCATTCTATTCACGTTTGTGCAGGCATAACCTTGTTTTCGTTTGGCTGTCTCAACAGGACCACACTATCAGTTTCTAAGTGTCATTTTCTGTCTACAGAGGATTATGGTAGAAGTTTTAAGATAGCTCCAGTATTAGTGAATCACATGACCCAGACACTTACCTTGTACTCACCGTGCACATTGTCCCAATTAACCAAAGGGGGTTGTTCACAATAATGAGGCAGTTGCATCAGTCAACCTTGGGCCTTTGCATACATTCGCGTTAAGGCACCACTGGCTTCCTGGTCATACTCACTCACGCCTTTCTGTGCATGCAACTCTTCCAAAGAACTGGGTTCCCCGGCTTTCTGTGTTCTAGTCAGCGCACACATACACACGCGTATGCACGTAACTACAAATACGCATAGAGCAGTTTTCATCTCGTCAAGTCAACCCAAAGCGGTACTCCTCAAAAACGATGGTTCATCCACAGATTATCACTAGGCTGGTGTGACTGAACCTTCAGTCCCACTAACCGGTTGTTTTCCCACACAAGAAATCTTAACATAAATAAACTTGGATAAAAAAGACGTAGTTAATATTGGTACGGTCTAATACAGAGTATTCGTGCACTGGTTCTGAAAAAAAACCAGTATATCGTGAAGAGTTATGCAATGGTTCCTGTTACAAAAATCTTTCAAAAGCACCACTGTCCTGTGCCATTCAAATCCGTGGGTACCGAACCATGCTCCCGTGAACATTCGCCAGCATCATTGTTGGAATCTCTCTTGGGCCTTCAATCCATCCAGAGTTTCTGGCTTTGGGGTCGTAGACTTCTTCCTTGATATAGCACAAAAAGAGAAAAAGGTAAAATGTAGCCTGGAGACCTTGGAGACCACGGTATTGGCCGCTTCCGTCCGATATATTTCCAAAGGCATTCTCATCAAGTCATCCGGTTACTACACCTGTGGAATGTGCTGTCGCTCCGTCCTGCTGGAAGAGTATACTTGACAAGTCTGGTAAAGGTATACCCTCTAGGTATTCCGAAATTGTCTCCTTCATCACCTGCAGATGGGTGGTTGCATTCACCTTGTCAGGAAGAAACACTGGCCCAACAAGCCGTGAACTGTAGATGCCACACCAAACGTTCACTTTTACATCTCCTTGTCTATTACTTTCGTAGTAGTCAAATGGATTCTCCTTGTGCCAACTCCTACCGCGCTGATGGCTTTTGATATTGTGTAGGAGGAAGGTGGAATCATCTGTGAAAATAGTGTCACTGCATGACTTTGGTTGCACTGATAGTGTGTGCCGGAACCAATCACAGAATTCCATCTGCTGAGCATAATCCTTTTTGAAATAGGGTTTGTACCGGGTGTGGCCCAAAACTCTTGTATTCTTGTTTTTCCAAGATATTTCTTACGGAGCCCTTCGAGATTCCCAGTTTGCTGGCTGCTGTTCGAAGGAAAGTGCCTGGTTCCGTAGCGAAGAGGACTTCTAGACTGTCAATGTGAGGTACGGTTGTGGCTATCTTTGGACGCCTGAGCGACTTCTAGGATGGAAGTTACCGTAAATTCTAAGTTCCTAACCAACACGAGCAGAAAATTTCACCGATGGTTTTGGCAGATCAGGATGTCTACTTTTATTGTTCCTTGCATGTTTTTCGAAGACTGAGGCTTCTTATCCTCAGCTTAGCTAGCTTGACTATTTCGGAGGAATATCAAGCCATGTGAACACAAAGGTGCGTGAATGGAATCCAGTAATGGTGTGACTTGTAGAATAATCCGTATATCTAGTTTAAGCAGAATTCACATTGATGACTGAACCATTCCTAAAACACACATTTCGACACACACAGACACAAAATATGTGTCCTTTTGCGTTAGTTGGTGGGGTTTGAGGTACTTTTAGTCAAAATAATCGATGGTTATTGAAATGGCAGCTGCCAAAACATGTTGTCCTTGATGTGTAGTTGTCAATTTCGTGGCCGTTTCTATCCATCTGGTTTTTTATTCCCCTCAATCACGGGAGTCATTTCGCTGCTCATTATGTGCCTTTACCATCCAAGCTATGATAGAATATCTCAGCCATGGAGGAATTTCACAAGTGTTTGACAATGATGATGGTTTCCGATTCGTAGCCATTTACTTGAGCTGTGAACTAGACATCACTGGATGCCATCAACGTGGAATCACAACTCATCACCGATGTTCTAATGATTCTGTGAATAACTTGCATCCGTTAAAAGTGTTCTCCCTTCATCCGAGACGAAAACGATTCCGGAATCAGTGATGTTAGTGGATAACTTTTGGGTATAGTACAAGAACGCAGTTTATTCGCGGACGAAAGAAACTCCTGTCTTGCAATTCTGAGTCAAGTTGTTTCAGATCGTCACTCAGATGTTTAGATTTTCATGACGTGGTATATTTCTAATCCAATGTATTGCGGACAAAGCGTGGGATCATTCATAAACAAATTGGTCAATCGATGGTTGTTAGCACTGAAGCCACTTCGGCCGATCTTTTCAGTTCTTAGAGATTTTTGCAACGCGAGTGAAATCTATGATAAAAGTTCGAGGACGTGCATTTATATTCATTTAAGCTATTCTGCATGTGGCTTGGTGGAAAGTAGCTTCATGTCTAGTGTTCATCCGATCAAATATGATGAGTAAGCTCCAGTCATGCTTCATTTCATCCACCAGGCCAAACCATGAGTATAAAGTCTGCGTATTTGGTTTGCACTATAATTCATAGTCGAGTAGTTGTTAGGTGCGTTATTATTTACCAAACGGATCAAACAACGTACATGATACATGACGATCTGAGTAGCAGTATCTTATGACGAGTCTTGAAGTTGAGGTCAGTTCGACTTTGGATATTAGAATTAATTCCAAGATGACTGGAAAACTTCAAAAATCGTTGGGGGTTAAGAGGCAGGTTAGGAATGGGATACGGAACATGACTGAGACAGTGCTACGCAAAGTTATGCGCAAATGAATATCAGTCACTTCTTCCTCTGGGCGTGATTTTCAGGTAATTGCTTCTGAATATATTGGGAAATTTCCTGTTTTTCCATTTTGTCACTAATGACCCAATGTAACACAATTTTGATAGTCACAAACATGTCACTCCGAATTTATTTGAGAATGATTCTGGTTATGATTTTGCTTTTTACATGCTCAAGCAGTTCCTATCTGACTTTGGTCCTCTCAAACGTGAAATAAGAAATCTCATGTTACTCAGGTCCGCTTTCATCATGATATAACTAATATGGATGATCATCAAATAACTCTTGAATGACCATGACGTTAAGGTCCTTTTTCATGCAAGCTGATACCTCCCTTTTCTGGTAAGTCAGGTAGTCAAATCACGTGAGGAGTTTCCCGAATAGGGGAAGCCCCTTCTGACATCAGCAACGAAGCCAACACAAAAGTATAATGTTTTATGAAAAAGATTTCAACCGAAATAATAATGAACTTCGGATTTCTATTTAGAAAAGATAATTCATATGGTCCGATTCACCAGAGAGATAGCTTGGTTCATTTTACCAGACAATACATGGAGGATATTAACTCAGCACGCAAGATTACCAAATTCATCTACAAAATAAGCAATCTACACACAATTTAAATACAAGGAAATTATGAGCCAGCTCACTTGAGTCCGTATATATTGGTTGTAACACGATAGTTACGATCGGCTTGTCTACCATTTGAGGTACGTCATTATTGTTTGACAGTTGGTCCTGTAGTACACATAGTGAAAACAACTTGTGTTCTCCACCGTAGGACTCGGAGTTCATTTATCCGCGAATCATTCAGCCACCGGACGTCAATCCTGTACAGCATACGCCTAGCAGCCACGCCGTGTCTGATTGGAAACCGTGTTTCCCATTTCGTGATTGCATCCCGTCCGTATTTTATTGAGCAAAACCAACATTGAAGAATGGACAACGATTGGCGCTTCCCCAGTCGAGAAATAATATAGATGTCAAATATTTGGTGGTGAACCCAACGACAATCGTATTTTATCTCTGCTATTTTCCGGAAGATATATACATCTGTGAGGTTTGGAAAAGAATTTGGCAAAATCGGGTGTTCAGCTGTTTTATGTGATCTGATTGAAATCATGAATTTTATTCAGTTATTCAAGTGGAATAAGCCAACCATCTTGATGAGGTCCAAATTTCTTCTTGTAGAGCAACTTGATCTAGTGCAAGC
Source organism: Fasciola hepatica (assembly GCA_948099385.1). Taxonomy (NCBI): domain Eukaryota; kingdom Metazoa; phylum Platyhelminthes; class Trematoda; order Plagiorchiida; family Fasciolidae; genus Fasciola; species Fasciola hepatica. The sequence continues at coordinate 28,655,481 of CANUEZ040000043.1, read as the reverse complement.
CGAAGCAAATCATGTCTAGGGTTTTTCACAATGAAACTTCTACGACTGAAGAAAACACACTATTTGGTATCACAAACACACCAGCAAAATCTCTCTCACACCCTCAACCACAACGACCTTTGCAGTCTGCACGAGGTCATGTTGATTGTTCTTTGAATAAAATGATAATAGGTTGGGTTATTTTGTCTCCCGATTGATCTGTTCGATTAAGGACAGAAGTTGTTTTCTTTGCAAATATGGGTGCGATTCCAATACTGCTGTGCACAGGCTGACCTGGTTTGATCGATTATCAATACCATTATCACCAAGGATCTGGTCAGATCAAATTGGTCCATTGCGTACAACGAAATGGTTTTCACTTACAATTTCGGGTGACCTTTGCAAATAGTTTTAACGGCATTGACATGGATTAATGAAAAAGATTCATGATTTCGACCAGATCTCGTAAAAGAGCCGAACACCCAATTTTGCCAAATTCTTTTCCAACCCTTACAGATGTATATATCTCCCGGAAAATAGTAGAGATAAAATACGATTGTGGTTGGGTTCATCACCAAATATTTGACATCTATATTATTTCTCGACTGGGGAAGCGCCAATCGTTGTCCATTCTTCAATGTTGGTTTTGCTCAATAAAATACGGACGGGATGCAATCACGAAATGGGAAACACGGTTTCCAATCCGGCACGACTTGGCTGCTTATTAATTATTGGTTTACGAACAGTGGTTCACGATGTACAACGTTGATTGAACGCCAGGAGTACACGTACGCACTTGAACATATGCAAAACTATCGTTTGTTCACCGAATGCGTCCGTGTTTCCCAACCTATCACATGACCTTTGAACTTGAGGTGTATCGAAATCGATTTGGTGGCTTTGACTGTCATAGTACGCACAACATTGCCCATTCCGTGCACATGATGGCCTGTGCTTGCACAACAATGCAAACAGGAAATTTTCTGCGTAAATGGAATTAGGTTGAACATAATACAGTCAGCATTAAGCTGTGTTAGTCGCTCCTCGGGATGCAATAAAATAGTCAGAGCTTAGACACACATTGTTTTTGTTAACTCACAGGGTGGAAATAACACCTCACCAATTGGTTGTATCCAAGACGGTGTACACTCACATCAACAAACCAGTAGTCATACAATTAGAACTGAAACACCCACATCCACCCCAAAACGGTTTCCTAAACAAATTGATTGACTGGTGAGTGAACGGAACAAATGGATCAAGTGCCTTAGAACACCGGGCTTCCAAACATTCCCAACAAAGCCCAAGCTGAGTGTGAGCGGATAACCATGTATTTTTATAATACTGTCGAAGTCATTCAAAGTGACTAAGTTAATCTGTGGATTCCCAGCTAGTCTGCTGTTATCCGCGTGAGCAAAGATTTCATTCTCGAACCAACCAGCCTCTCTGTGGCGATAAGTTAGCTAAGGTATCATTGTTATATCACTTGCGTCCACGGATAAACTGGTCATTTTTTAGTTTTACCAATCACAATCAATCACGCTATTCCCCAAATAACATACTGGTACGATTTCAAGTTCCATAACCTCTCTCGTATTAGCGGCAATCCACTAAAAATGGAGCGGAAAAGAAATTTTCAGCTAGTTCAAACACCGTCATGCAATGAATTGAATTAATGCGAACTTTGAATATGAACGACGATGGAAGTAATGAATATGGTGGTTCTGAATCAGCATGAACACAATACTGCTCGTTATTCTATCTCTAGTTTTCACGATTTAGTTCAGTGAATGATACTCCATTATACTCCGGGCATAAGCGTTCGACGGACTTATTTTGATCGGCTTACTTACTGTCTGTGCTACTGAGTTTTAGGCTGAGCAGACCACATTTTTCTGGAAGCAATTGGGAACAAACGGATGATAATTCAAGCCCGTTATTCGTCACGGTCCACAGAGTTAGACAAGTGCCCACTTCATGATAACGGGGAGGCTGTTATCTGTATTTTCTAACACGAAATATTTCTGCTAAACAAATATTTATTTGTTCTTTCACTTTTTGATCTAAGTGAACCATATTGATTTCAACTGAACTCAGAATGTTTACGGAAATGCAATATGGCTAACTCACATGATAGGTGTTCCCACTTCTTTAACCATAGCCCAGCATGATTTTCCGCAATGTGATGTTGGTTTTATGTTGAGTGTACTTTTCAGCTCATTGCTTTTCAAATGATCAAATGCGTATATTGAGAGCGAACTGGTATATCTAAATGGGTATCGGTAACGAACAAATTAAATATGAAAGGAAACCGGAGATGAACAAACGGGAAGTGAGAAGGAAATGTTTGTTGAAGCTGATCGTGGAATCCTTCACATCTAGTTGCTTAACGGCCACATTTCTTGTGGAGTTGCTATGGTTGTGCATCCTTTCACATAACTAATCCTTCAGGCCCAAATACACTTCATCACCTGATAAGCGAAGCTCTCAAATAACACATTATCAGGCAAAATAGGACTAATCATCCTTTGGAGTGCACTCGTTACTCTGGACTGAACATTTTGAGTCTTCTATTTATGAAAAGAGGTGTAATAATAACGTTTAGGGGTAAGTGTACCACATAAATAAAATGCGAAAATAGATCTGGGTTTCTGCTACCCGCCAACCATTAGTCACAGTTCCCTTTGAGAATAGGTTTTTGAAACTCCAATGCAAAAAGAGAACATCCCAGATTTTTCGGCTGAATAATAGCCACCGGATTACAATATCGTCCCGGTGTGCTCTGTATCATCAGTGCAGACGCATATTGTTGATGTGGAAAATGATCATAGAACGAAGGTTCGAAATTGTGATGTGCTTCAAGAAAAACGAGGAACCTGCTTCCCTAATGAGGGATGTGAGAAAACAAGTGCAAACTTGCATTTCCGTTCACAAATCGGACAGAAAAATTTAGGCTGCTATTAACTTCTTGATCTGATACGAATTTCCATAAAAAATTACCAAAAGCAAATCGCGATTTCGGTGATCCAGCTGCCTTCGTTCAAGACCAATGCAGTCCACCAATCAGAGATGGAGCCTGTCCAGGCGACGCTAATTCATAGTGCTGAACAGCGATCAAGTTCTTATAAAACGTCATGTTGATCTTCAGGCTAATCAGTCGACAAACAGTACAGATGCACCTATCTTGCACTGTTTTATCATTTTTGGTCCTCAGTATCTACTCAGTTGTTTCTGGTAAGTTTACCAAACTTATATATATATATATATATATATATATATATGCATGATTGTACGGAGGTAGAGTGCTCAACGAAATTGTTTTGAAATTCACCATTGACATTAATGGGAATGTCGGGAGAATATCGCCATGAAAATTCAACTGGAAAACAAATCCCACTTATGATAATTCATTTGCAATAATATTACGGCCAGCAAATATATGCCAGATAAACGGACGGGTAGACCGTAAGGCAGACAAACAAACAAGCGGAAGAACAACGAGACACAGAGAAGGGCAGAGACGGAAAAGTGGCTGACAGGAAAACAAATAGATATATGAATAGACAGATAGATAGGTCAATAGGTCAGCAGATTTGTACAGTTTGCATTGAAAATTTTCGTGACATTTGGAGATCTCATTCGAATTCGAACTTTAGCAGCAGTTTTACATGTCATACAGCATGAGGCTAATTCTCGACCGGATTGTGAATTGGACTCGTATCTTTTATCACCACATTAGAGATTCTCAGTTGCAACTTTCCCCAGTATGTACGCAATTGACGTTCCGTTTCACTTTTTCTGCAGAGCATCCTCTCACTAAGTTTATCATTGATCTGCAAAATCGATACAAATCGTGGAATGTTTCTTGGCAGGAGTTGAAAGATTTGTTGAATAAATGTGAGTTCAGTCGTTTGTGCTCCAAAATAAACAATCCGCTGTTTTAACATTCAGTAGTGATCTGTGAAATATTGTGTTTTGTTCAATAAATTTCCCCGGTCTTTTTCATTTCTACCGAGGTTGTAACTATTGGACTCTGACATTCTCCTGTCGACCTCATATAAAGGGAAAATTCAGCCAATTTTGGCTTGAACTACCACAACCCTGCACCGATTGCAACAGCTTCGGTTGCTGCCCCTCATCAGGCACCTTACTGGGAAATATGCAAGAAAAAAGTAGGAACAAATTTCACGAATAGGACCTTAAATCGTGATTTTAATTAGATAAGGAATGTTTGTGAACTCGAAAGCTTTGCTGTTTGCGAAACATGGCCATATCTTTCAGTGCAACTACTCAACGAATAAGAAAATCCGTTGAACCCAAATCACTTAAACTGGTACGCTCTACAAGGCCACGTTTACTGATCTACCCACAAATAAAATTCTGATGGAATGCACTAGTCTAAACAACATAACGTAGCCAACTAGATCATTGTCTTTCAGATGCCTTAAGGTTTGGTGCTGGATCGGCTCAGTTATAAAACAACACCGCGCGCTTTGAAGGTGCTACGCAATTATTCGTGTTGTAACTGGATATTTACTCAAAAATACTATACCAACCACACCTCGGATGCTTGACACCCAAACTAGGAACTCTTTGAAGCCACTATCCTTACGCGACAAAATTGGGGTCTCCAGGAGAGAGACTACTACTAGGGGAGGAGACTAACTTTGCATACGCTATTTATGTTGGTTTGGATGAAGGGACACTGTAGGCCCAAATTCGGTTTCGGTTACTTATGTACTGGGACTTCATGATGCAAAAACACTTCTCCGGTACACTCCTAAACTGGGTTTAGCTCTGTAGCATTGTGCGCTCAGCTGAGGTGAAGGCCGACTTCCGCTAAGGAAAGACAGATGTATGGGGCTTCCGGAATGTCTGTCCGTGTTAGTATTTCCTTCAAGACGCGGCAAGGCGGTCAACACAAACTCGGCCACGTATAAGCCCATTTTGATTGCTGCACGAAATTCCCTCCTACTTGTTTAAAAGCGATGGAGGAGAAATAATAGCAACAGACGGTTTATATGGGAGCTAACAACCAGACTTGTCTAACTGAAAAGGGGAGCAGCCAACTTTCCTGTAAATTGATGCCACCGCCAGTTCAAATCAACTCTGTGTGAATTGTTTTAACCAGTGAAAACGACGCGTAACTCTTGAGTCAACTTCGCAATATTGGTATCTATTTGTTGGCTTTTTCTTTTTCACAGTGGATGGTAACTGGCAGGCAAATGTCAATCCGAGCATTCCGCCTCACATCCCTAATCAACAACGACACCGTAAGTCAGCTGACTAGTTGAGAAAATCTCATCTCTTTCACTGTCGATTTCTTGTTGTGGAGTAAGACAGTCACTTGTCAGTCGGTCCCGGTTGTTCCAGATCTACAGTACTTTTAACAAATTTTGGACGAAATCACTAGTGGAATAAAGTACTTTACGTTCACAGCTGTGACGAAAACTTTTCAGTAATAAATCTGATTAGACTAAATTTAAAATAGTTAAAATATATTGGGATTTTGCGTTTTTACCCCGCATCTGTCTGATAATCTCTTAGTCGAATAGCACGCAAGAATTGGACACAAGTGAATCATTTTCGGTTGTCTTTGAAATCGAAGATAGAATGGGAGCATGTGCGCCGGCTAAAGGTGTAACATCTTTTGTCACTCGAAAATACACAAAACTGAAACCCATCACCAGTCAAATACTTTCGTCACATTTGACAGGGCTCCATATACAGCAGTGGATACAATCTCGTTTTATGAAGACTAGCTTTTCATGACGATCAGTTCCCTTATCATTTTTCAGGGTTACTTTTATAATTTTCAATAAAATGCTGTAGAACGGTTACTGTTTGTAACTAATCCTCATGCAAGAATATGGCGCAAGCCAATCGAGTGTACCTGATCACATCAAGATGTAGCCGGTTTTTAAACGAGGACTGAATTACAAGGGCTTCCTTCACGTGACATATGCTCATACCAGTCCACCACTATGAAGGTTGGTTTGTTCAAATGGGAAAACGCTAAACTGCTGCTTGTGAATGGCTTCAGCATTGATGAATTAATTAAACGACGAATCATGCATGTGAATATTCTACATACACCTAACTGGACTTTAGGTTTGCTGATGGTTGATGAGAACCGTGTTCACGATGCGAACCGGATAGTTAGAATGACCCCGATAAATTATTACACTGAAATGCAGTCAAGTAACTTGAAACCAGATCTGAAACGAAGTAGTGAACTAACCACCAAATTCATCTGAACATTTAAGATCTTCTGAGATGATTATCCGCCTACACTCTCAGAATCATTTCACTCATCTTAGGAAAAGCGTTTCATTTACCTATTTAAGTCGTATGAAAAGAGTATACATTTGAACCGTCGAACAAATGTTTATAAGTTTCTACAGCACCGACACTCCTACACTGGTAAGAACTTGGTTAGTGCATTTTGTTAACCATGGGATATGTGATCCCAAAATAATTTTCCGGCCCTCTTGAGAACTGAATAATATTTACCATGAGTAGCTTGGAAAAAGTAGCTAATCAATTCCCGATAATGTTCTTTTTTCCATCGGCTGATTTCGTGAATAAATCAAAAATGGTATTTGAAGAAAGCGATTTTCTTTTGACATTTCTACATCAGATCATTCGAGGCATCATCTCACTTTAAGTAGAGCATTGCAACCAACTATCACCCGATTGCTTGTTATGGGTAAGTCACATGTCATCCAGAAAGTTAGACTTTTGTGGTTCAAATAATGTTTACTTGGTAATTGTGGATTGCATTTTTATTGCTCGCTTTTAAAAAGTATTTGCTTTCTTGAGAAATGAAGAAACTAGAAAAGTTTCTCTCAAATAAATAGCGAAATACCTGGTAGGATTTCTTTTGAGTTTGGTTCGTTTCCAAAGCAACGAAAAAATAGTTTCTATGGTCTGGTTCAGTGTTTCTCTTGCAATCGAAATAATCGATCAAATAGACTTTCTATTTACCGCGGATTACAGAAGTGACACTATTCATTAACGGTATATTTTGAAAAGATCATAAATGTATGCACTTCACCAAGCTATCATGTAGTACTTCCGACCTACTTATATATAAGTACGGAACGCGGGAGACAATTTTATTGTGCGTAAGTAAAATGTATGTTCATTCAAATCGCATTCATGTTGTTATGCCTCAACATTTTGAAAATGAGTCGTATTCTGACAAAATGAGAATAACAACTACCATCCATGATCAACAATGACACGCGATGGCAATCCCAGATACTGATAATCTACTTACGTTTACATTTGCATGTCACCAAAATTTCAGGATTTTCATAGCATCTTGATTAAGAATAATCTAATGTACGTTACTTTTTGTTGTGTCCACAACCGGTAGCAGAACACATAATGCTGGCGTTGCATTTATTTATGCGATTGTAAACACAAAACCTTGCAGTAGCCGGCGACTAAGCGGCAAACAAGCAAGTGAGTTGGCATAAATAATTAAACTACTTGTGCCGTCGCGCGCAGCCGAGGCAGACCAATCAGTACACAGTAAAATCGATTGGTCAATACTGCTGGCGCTAAAGCATGGTTAAAGATCGAGGCAAATTGGGAGTATGTCTATTCATGAGAGGAATATTGATCGGTTGTCCGCGTAGTGTGCGAGACCCTAACCAGACACAACACATTTGAATGAAGTCATTCTTCTGTACAGAAGGTGGTTTTCTTCAACCTGAATCTAAGTGGGAAATGTTTTTCATGAACTTCACCTGATCCGTACGTAGCACAAGAATGTACGTTCACTATGCTCTACGACTTATCAGAATCTATTAGAAAGCCATGAACCCCCCCCCCTCTCTCGCCGGGATAAACTGGAACAAACAGGTCAAATCAAACTTCAGGTGTTCATGCGTTCGGCTCAGCGCAAACATCTTCGTTACTTGAGTATCGGATTGACTAGGACAGAACAAGTTCTCAGTAAATCAACGCAACCGACAAAATAAAAAAACGCAAAATAACAAATGTTTTTCTAAATAGTCAACTAAAATCTTTCCCTATAAATAAAATTACGTATTTCAGCAAGGTCAAGCTTTAGTAAGTGAAGACGTTTACAAATTTCACGAAAAAAGCTATTTTCTTCTCAGTTAACTTCCAGTTTTCACATATATAGTATTGTAACATGACAAGGGGTTTGAAATGATAAATTTCATTTGGATCAATATTATTACCATTAGTTTTACGGGGAATCTGAGGTAGTATGAATTTTGTGACTTTGCCTGAAGATCAGGAGTTGAATTTTAGAAAACTACTCAACACGGGTAACTCAAAGATCTATGAAGTTTTGTTCGATGCACAAGGTTTGTATCACTGATAAACTAATAGTAGCCATATAAGAATGAGTTATCACCACTGAGGTGTCGATCTCCACAGAAGGAACCTAGAACAATCCAAATCCATTGAGAAAATATTATATTATCTCCAGGATTATTGGAAAACATGGTTGAAGTTGCTTCTAGCCGAGAAAAGTGTCCAATAATCGTCAACAATTCATCTTGAAGTAAAGATGATTTTTTGAATTTCCATGGTATTTTCATTGGTAAAAGCCAGAAATATAAACCAGATTAGTAGAGAGAAGACAGTTGGCATCATTTGTGTCCATGGAGCCTGTCTTTCTGGAGAGGGAATAACCTGTAACCAAATACTTGCTTTTTGTGCTGTTCGTGGTAAACAGTGTCAGCATCGGGGACGAGCGCCAAGTGAATTGCAAATTCCACCTGAATAGGGCTGTTATTACCGTGATGACGAGAATGACGTCGATGAAGCCCGTGAGAAGGTGTTCCGAATAACTCCTATATGTCAAGGCAAACAAGTGTAACGAAAGTGTTCTTCATATCGGATTTTGGCCGTTAGTGTTTGCCCAACAACAATGATGATCTCGTTTTACACTAGAGAGTTGATCAAAACACATTGGAAATCACTACCTTCTATCATATCGCTTCTCATGCTCTATATTAAAACTCTGAGGGGAGAGGGAGGCATTACAAATGTGGTTGTTGGTAATAAACTACTTAAAGAAGCCATTGCATCAAGTTTGGGGTTGGAATTTTATTATGCTTGAAGCAAAAGCTGCAATAAAGCATAGTAACCTTTCACGTAGAACGGTATCGGAGATACACGGGTTGACGTACGATTCATCAGTCTCGCAGTAAGTGTTCAAAAACTGTCGTACAAATGGACCTACTTGAATAACTATTTTACTACAGACTAATGTACCAATTTTGCATCATCTGATGGTACACTTTTTGTAGCCTTGTGCACGTCCTTTTATTTATTGTTACTCTTCGGACAAGAAAAAGTGCGGGTACATGGAACGTTCATTTCCACAACCCCCCTGAACGGCCAGGATTCCTCAGTGTTGGTGAATTACGGCAATGCACGTTCCAATCACTGGTATATGGAGGCAAAATTGTTACACTTCATGGAGCACGGGAAAAATGGTAGAATCACAGCCAGGCTCATAGGTTCTATGCACAATAGGTTAAAATAAGTCCCTGAGAATAGTGTCAGACAGCAAATCATTAAACGGATAACCATTTACAGATCGCAGTATTTTGATTTACGCAGTAGCTTTAGATACTGTTTGTGTGACGGAATGTGCAAACCCATCGTTTGCGCACAGCCAAGTCACGTCAGTAGTCAGCACTGGTGCAATACCAAGCCTAAGGCTTGAGACAAAGGAATCTCGAGTGACAAGACAGCCGATCGTTGGAGTGGATCGATAGATGAAAGCTCAGTCCTGTCTGTGTTGTTTAAGTCCCAAGGCGTGGTCGCCCACACCAGTCGGACCAATGCGCGGTGTGCAACGAGTGGGCGAATAAGAGAGCAACCTTCATATTCTTTGTTCTGTGCAGACGAATTGTGATGATTCTGGGGCAGAGCTGAGTTCTCACTAGAGGTGGTGGGACGGAATAAAACACTGTGAACACTACCTACCTCAAAAATTCGAACTTGTAACTTCTGTGCAGTCCTTCCAGAAGTGAGTTGCGACTGACCCACATAAAAGCAGTCGGTGAATCCCCATTGTGGTGTCTCCGTGACTCCCCTAATAGGAGCGTTCATTCACACTCCTGATGCATGAATCAGATTGTTGTGAACTTCCTTAGCCATGATGCGAATTTGCACTTCAACAAATACTTATTTTCCTGTTCGTGATTCACGTTTTCTCATGTGTTGCGGTCCATGGCATAAAAAATGATGCGTTTGTTGAATTCATTTTCGTCACATAGAAGCTGAGCAACACAAAACATCCTGACCACGAAGTAATACCTTTAGATAACAGAACATGTTTTCGCGAGAGAGTAACCCTGAGTGTAAAGGACATAATAATCTCGAAAGCCACAACGTCTGTGAAACCCCAGATTATCTGAAGAACACTGATTGTACCTAAGCGCTGGGAGAAAATGAGTTTCAAATTTAAATGCCAGAGTCCGTTTTTGAAATCTGGGACATGGTGGAGTCGATTCATTTTTCATTCTCTGATCCATCCATTCAGTTAATTATTCGTTTATTTTTTCCTTCATTTATACAATTATTTCGTTCGGTTGAGCTCACCCCTCCCCCAGCATTCGGAATACCGCTAGAACTATAGCAACAGTTTCACCATGAAATCAGTAAATTTTGGACCAAACAGCAAAGACATTATACTCTAAACTGATATGAAACCATAAACAGAGATGAACCACTTTTGACTATCTTCATTTTTGTGCTCCCAGACAATACAAGACTCCAAGACACACAAAGGTGTATGGCGTCTCGCCTTTTCAAAGCTGATTTTTACAGCTCCGACTGAATTGTGCCCCCAGTATTTGACAGGTCTTTTTCATCTTTCCTCTTCAGTTTTGTTTTTTATCAGTCATTTATGTGATGTTTCGATTCCAACACGTATTCCAGAATTTAGCTAATACGCAATATCCGGGACAGTGGGAAACAATAATTCGAATTCTATCGAGAGAGTCTCGTATTAAGGGCCGTTGAACAGCTATCACACGTGCCCTTCCTTTATCGCAAATTCGTGATTGGCAGATATAAGCATCAGCAATCCGAATATACCCATGATATTACATGGAGACAGTAATTGAATTCAAAGAAGAAATGTCAATACTTTCAATATTCTCACTCTGTTTTTGGAGGTTTTCCGACAATAAAAGGAGAACAACGGGTATGTGTAATAAAATCGATTATAGCCAACGGGGTTTATCACAGTTAACCGAGTTTGGAGTCTGAGAAAACCTGACAAATTCAGCGGACACTCAATTTAAGTGTACAACGTGTTGTTTATTTACTCACATTCGAGGACGTGGACGACAATATGGGATGAAAACTATTTGAAGGAATACGAACGTGATTCGATAGACTCAGAGTTCAACTGGTTCGTCGCAAAAAACCTGATTTATTCATATCTAATATGAATATAGTACAGAGAAATGAAATAAATGAAAGTGGTTTATACTGGTGATTACCTCTTTTTTGTTGTCAGTATTCAAAAGAAATACTTACAGTTTTTAGATGATAAACTTGATCAACTGAAGCAACATATGGAACTTGTCAAGCAATTTATCGACCAAACCGCACTGGATTTATTTTCGCTGTTGCATTCAGCGAAGCCCTACTGTAAGTTCGTCACACTCGATTGTTTACTTACATTCCAATTGCATTTTTCCAAGCAATCTTTATTCCATGTGTCCCGAAAATGTAGACTACTCGTCGACCGTGGTCCTCACTAATGTGCTCGTAATCATTAGAAACATAAAATGTAATTTTTGCTTCCCATTTTTTTCTACGAGTGAGGGTGGGACTAGACCACAGTGGGCGCGTAAGCCGCACGTGAGCAAGCAAGTAAGCAAATGAATAAGCGAGCAGAGCTATATGTGTTCACACGCGTGAGCAAGTGAGATCAGTAGATGAATGGAAAAATCGATCAGTCAATATAGTCCGCGCTGAAGCACGACTAGATGTCCATATCAAGCAAGCGCAGGTTCATACGCGGAATGAATATCGATTAGTTGTCCGCGGGACCAGTTCCTATATTCTACAAACGTCGCATAGCTAAACTTCTTGGGAATGGACGGACGTTTGCCGAGCACACAATAGATATGAAAATAATCACTTAGTTATTTTCCCTATCTCTGTTTATTTCAGACCATCATTTTGAGTACGATATGAACAGTGACAATAAATTAAGGTTTCGCACTTCTTCGTCATTTCAAAGTGAGTAGCTGAAACGTTTGATTCAGTATAAATGAAATTAAATAAAATTGTCTTTTTGGGGGTCAACGATGTCGTTGATTATGCTCGGAAAAACACGAGTCATACCCTTCCTCTCTTCACCCTCTGCTGTTTCTATCGGACCCCACATGGCTTTGCGCATTCACCAATGGTACCATAGTGGAAATCGACCTACGTCCATGCATGTAGTACAATGTTCGGATCAACGGTATTTCCTAATCTGTTTCTTTCAACCTGCCGTCTTCAGTCTTGCTTTTAGGAGTAGAGGAAATAAGTCCCATGATCCAACATGAGGGGCATGGATTAAGGTGTGCTTGTCTTGCCACTGCCTAATCTGGAAAACTTCAAGCAGTCGCCTGAGATAGTAATCTTTCAAATATCCTACCACTGTAGCTAGCAGCAAGTCCCATAGATTGGCCTCTGTGAGTAGACTGGCAAAAAAAGGTTAGTTTGCCGACTGCTGGCTCGTTAGTCAAATTCCAGTGTTGCTAACACACTGAAAGTCTGCTCTTAGCCATGGGCCCAAATTTCAGGCAATAGTGCAGCTGGTATACACTAAACCACTTCATACTCTTTAATACTCCTCTGTCAATCACCAGCTGAACAGAAGACGCCTTCCACGGTTCATCTCACATAGTACAATAACGAGTGAGTTTTCACCCCGAGGGTCATTTTACAGTTTGTCTATTTTAAACGAGGTGCCAAGAGACAACCGTATTAGAGCGGTTGGCATGCGAGCAAAGCGCATAACAGAATGAAAGCGTCGAAAGGATCATCCATAGGACTGGCAGAAGGATGAGGCCGACGACCACAATCGTACCAACAAATTTTCCCTTCACAAAGGTAGCATTGTCCACAATGAAATGCTTGTCAGTAGGTCCTTTCGGGTCAGGTATGGCAATGAGCCGGACGACAATGTATTATTTTCTACATCTAAAGTAACCGGTAGTGGCAGGGATTCCAACCACAGAAGCTCTTTACCATTTGACCACCTTCTAGTGATGGTAAGTGGTCAATCCTCTGCGCATCTGAGTCTCTGGGAAAATGACTATGTTAGCGACATGACTGTGAAGAGTTTGAGTTCGGGTGGGCCTGTTGACTCGCTGATATTCAACTGTGTGGTACTGAATGATTTCTTGTTTTGTGAAAGTAATAATGTTAATAACAGCGTTGTTGGTAGATGTAATACGCCAACGTTTCGGTCACCATGGGTAACCTTTCTCAAGGCAGTTTTACAATCAAATAACTGTGGGAACGTTCGCATGTCAACGGATATTTGGTTGTGTGAATTTGTGTTTGCGTGCGTGTGTGCATGAGTGAGTGTGTGGACGTTTATCTGTGCGGTGGGTGAGTGATTCGTTGTCTTTCACACCGTACGTATCAATGGTGACGAGGTCAATTAGCGTCACTACCATTGGGATGCTTATTCGTCAGTGAGGTTAGAGCCACCGAAATCTCGGAAATCTTTTGTCAGAAGGTTTGCAATTTTATCTTTTCCTGTGTTCGGCCACTCTGATCTTCATTTGTCTACTGGTTTGTCCGATATACTCAGCCGAGCATTCCTTACAACTGATTTTGAAGATGCAGTTGTTTTGGTCATTTAAGCTGATTGGGTCTTTAGCCTTTGTAAGGTGGTGTTTTAAAGTATTATCCACGCGGACGAATGTCTGAATTTGAAGTCTCCTAAGATCTTTCTGATTGCCTCAATAGTGCCTGATCTACATGGGATCCCAATTGAAGCCACCATCTCTTTTTCTTTCTTGGTCTTGGTTGTCGGTCTGCATATGTTCAATTGTTTTCTTATAAGGAGTGATGTATATTTATTAACTTGTAGTACGTTGTTTAGGCGCTTCAGTTCCGTTTTCGATCGGTGTCATCGTTGCAGAGTTTTCAACTCCGTTAGCTAGTGAGGAAAAGAGTTTTCATTTCACACACTATGGATGAGCTGAATTTAAGTGTAAATACTGGTTTGAATGTGTGAGTTTTCTATAAAGACCCAATCAGCCTACAAGACCAAAACAACTGCATCTTCAAAATCAGTTGTAAGGAATGCCCGGCTGAGTATATCGGACAAACCAGTAGACAACTGAAGATCAGGATAGCCGAACACGGAAGAAAAGAAAAATGCAAAACTTCTGACCAGACAGCCTTAGCAAAATTGGAGCGTGACTCAGCCATCGCTCTTCACGCCATAAAAGAGGTTCACAGCGTAGATTACTAAAACACCAAAATACTCCAACTGGGATTCAGTACATGCACTGAGCAGAAGTTTGCTGAAGCTTGTCAATAAGCTCCAGTTCGGCATGTGTCAACCGCAATGACGGGGCAGAGATTTCCGAGATTTGGACAGCCCCAACCTCACTGACGAATAAGCATCCCAAAGGTAATGACGCTAATTGACCTCACCACCATTGATACGTACGGTGTGAAAGACAACGAATCACTCACCCACCGCACAGATAAACGTCCACACACTCACTCATGCACACACGCACGCAAACACAAATTCACACAACCAAATATCCGTTGACATGCGAACGTTCCCACAGTTATTTGATTGTAAAACTGCCTTGAGAAAGGTTACCCATGGTGACCGAAACGTTGGAATATTACACCTACCAACAAAGCTCTTTATATGATTATAACTATCACAATAAAATAAAACAAGGCGCATCCTACTTTCGATAAACTTTGAGGCTGATCAAGAGGTCAAGTCTTTAGCACAATCCAAGCAAACGGGGATGATGTACATATGGAACGGAAATGGAGATTGGATCAGTTAGTCGCTTCTAACTGAAAAAGAGACATTTGTTTAGGTCTTTCAATAATGCTAACCGTTGGCATCCAGCTATTTGTGTTAATTTAGTGTGCGATGGACAGACTATGGCCAAAATAATGTGTCTTTGCTTTTCTTTTCGATTGCATTCCAGAGCAATTGGTGCAAAAGTTATGGAACACCAGAAGACTGACACTTCTGATCTTGGCAACCATCGAAGATATTCAAGGTCGATCGTTGATAAAAGGCTGATAATTATTATTGGAAATTTTCTTGATTCTATAGTGTGAAGTGTATTTTGAAGTTTTTTCAATATATTTTGTTTGATACCACTCAAGCCATTCAGGCCTCACCACCTGTGGTAATCATATTTTCAGTGTTACCCGTTCTTTCATAGAGAAAAAAAAACCTCAACACACTTTGACACACGATAGGTTGTTCTTAAAAAATCCGGGACAACTTGGGCAAGCCTAGTTTGCTAACCTAACAAATGGTTCAGTTAGCCTAGGGTCAACTACTTCTTTGATCAAGGAGACGTGCCAGATAAAAGTTGATTTAGTTTGAACCGTGCATTTGGACGGTACAATATTTATTTACCGTAAAATGAATACTCAATGGCATCAAAAAGATAGCCAGTTCGTTTTAATTCAGTCCTTATTCTAACGGATAATGCAATTTGTTTGTCCGTGTGCCTTGTACGTAGGCCCTACAGAGAGTCCACGCATCAGAAGAGCCGAAGGCTGTGCTGGAAACGGCTGTTACCGTTCAAAGCCAGTGACGGAAGGGTGCTAAGTCGTGTAATGTGTGTGTGTGTGTGTCAAGAAAACCATTGAGAGCCAGCCCGGATGTATCTGTGACTAAGGTGTTCGACTCTCACTCGTTCACCTGGGGTTCGTATCGCATCGGAGGAACGGTAGATGTGCACTGCTAATGATTCCTAACAATTATTAAACAGCTGTAGAGCGCAGTGCTCCCATTAATTTCGTGGTGATTTGAGCGTTGATAACGTATGACGATTCAAGACATGGAAATATGTCTTCCTCGTCTCCAGATAGTTGAATAATGATCGTTTAAATATACTAAACCTGATGCCCAAAGTTCGATTCCCGCTGTTGCTGGTCACCAATCAGTTGTGTCCTGTATACAAAAAATATTGCATCATCCATTCTTGAGAAAGAGAGTAATTGAAATAAAAGAGTTTTTATTCATTGTTCGTATGGAGCTACGGACCTTTATGGGTTAACTTCGTCATATCAAATATATATGTTTTAGGGTTCATGGCGCATCGTGTGTCCCAGTACGTGTAATGGTCTCCGCAACTGAATCATGCACATTACAGAAGCTCATGCGGATTGATCGATTTACAAACCAGTTAACTGAAAGGCACTTATTCATCCTTTTCGAGTGAACCTATGCATCAGCCTCGGTCAAAAGCTCAGCACGATGGGCTTTATAACTATCTGTTCCTGGTTAGTACTACCACGGCAGCCGGTTACTCCTCAGCTGTCAGCCTGTAATTGGCTACGGCCCGCTATACAAACTTATGTAATAAAAAGGCAACAAATAGAAGAATAATTCCAAAATAAAACGGGGTGTTTCATAGTCAAGGACAAATGCATGTGTCTAAAGCCCCCGTGGATGAAGGATTTGTCAATCGATACATTTTTTCTTGAGTGTTTGTTTCTGTATAATATAGGGTTGTTAGTGTTCGTGCTTGAGTACATGCTTTGATGGCTACAATTCTTTGAGACGCTCAGAAAGTTCACTGTTCAGCTACTGGTTTCATACCCTAGTCAGATAAGTGGCTTGGTTCCCCACTGTCCCACAAATTTATCTGATGTCACAGACATTCTGGTCTAACAAAACCAGGATTCGGCCTTGCTCTTGGTCCGAGCGATTCTAGAGTATCTACTTGGTCACACCTTTAATTTTTCAAATGACGCACTATGTAGCTACTAGCTTGTTTCAGCTCAAACGGAATCAGTCCTTCACGAGCAGCTCTTGAAGTAGAACATCGCAGGTGTTATTAAATTCATGACTAGCATGCAGTCTCTTTTCTCGTCTCACAAGTCAGTAAAAAGAGACAGTCTCCACAGCCAGCTGAAGAAATTACTTCTGTGCTATGATTGATTGCAGCCTCCTCTATAAAAATGGTTTTCGGAAAAGATCACCCAAGAAGACTTCTTCCGTACACCAGTGGGGCAATCACTGAACACTGAGAAGTGGCCGTAATCCAATGAGGCCATTCAGTCTTGGCTTATTCACCGGTAGTGATATATATATATATATATATATATATATATATATATATATATGGAGAGAGAGAGTTACACTATTGGTACTGCTGAAATCTATTCGTAAGTCAGAGTGGTAGTTTCCAGTTGTAAAATATGTCCATGTTGCTGCCTTTGATTTTTTAAACGGTGGTTGTGCTGTTTCGTCGCCGGGTAGTTGATAAAGCCCATTGACTGTTTGATGGTTATTCCCAAGATGAAAATTGTATGAAATATGTAGTTCAGTAATCTACCGGATCGTTATTGGTCTTTACAACTAAATGATTGCAAGTCTTGATCAGTTTGCATGCATAAAAGTTAATGGTTTAAATAGACTTGACTTAAAGTTTTTTTATCCACTGATGGTTTTGCAAACTATGGGTACTTCAAGACACCCCATGATGCTTTCTTGCTTTCAGTTAGCAATCCAAGTAGCAATTGTAGCTTGTTCAAGATGATTATGAGACAACCATCAGTAGTTTTCTGAATCATTTGTTGTCAAGGCTTTCATCGCATCAACTCAGTTCTTTAGATATACGACAAAAACTTCAAACGTGTCTGGAACGCAGCCGCCGTACTGATTAGGTGCATGAGGAATACACTAGACCATACGCGAACGTGACAGCGCGGCTATAACTGCTGGTGACCACAGCTGGGTTGCGAGGAATAATTTGGCATTGAAAATCTTTGAAAGATATTAGTTTTCTTACGAACATATACATATATATATATTATATATATATATAAAATATATATATATATATATATTTATAGGCCCTGTTTATTTCTAGAATCACGAAACCTTTACTTACCAGCTGATACAGTGCTCCATGTAGGCGTTTGCTTATCACTTGACACACTGTGAAAGGCAAGTAAATATACTCGACTAAAACCCGTAAGGTTTTGTGCGCAGGACAATAATCACATAGAAAAGGCTCCATTTACTTTTGCAGAATGTGAATGGAAATATTCATTCACGTAAATTAAAAATAAAAATTTTAACCAGTTTCACAATGTTTCAACTTCAAACTTGCCGATATACACTTGATTCCCCTACAGAAAATTGCAAACCTGAGATGTTCCCCAGATCTTCACGCTATTGACTGACAAAGAAAGATATGTAACACTTATTAAACATTTGGTAAATTTTACTATATTTTCCTAAACAATGATCAGAGTGCAGTACACTTTATGACCTGCGATTTCTCCTGGTACCTTGCATGGATGCAAACACTGTTTAAATTACACAATTGCACAGTCTGGCTGAAGAAATATTCACGAATGAGTAGAGTTGTTCATGATGTTAATAAGGTAGTAAAGATGGATAAAACCACGACTCATTAATAAAGGGTTCACTAAAACATGGTTCTTGCCGGAACGAACACCAGTGAAACCGCATGAAATGCATCCTCTATGAGATTTGGCACAACTTATTGGGCAAAACCCCAAGTCAGTTTCATGTATCGTCTGAATTGTTCAAAGCTGATGAGTAATGCTGTCGAAAAGGGGTGTATTATGATCAATTCAGTGTTCGAAGGAAACCGCTGTCTCTATGACTTCGGGTGTTTATTCACACGTTTGCTTGCGACATAATCTGACACCAAGACACGGTTCATGATAAACAAAGTCAAAACCATTTCCGCTGCTCGTTGATAAATGCGACTTGTGAAAAGATCCAGACAACATTTAACATCGCAAGTCAGACTGCGTGTGAAATTTGAGGACAACGAAGTAACTCAGCGGGAGTGACACCAAGTGACACTCCCGGTAATGCGAAATCGTAGTTTTCTGGTTTGAAGTAGCAGCTGTAACACCTCTTCTTTCGTTCATTTCGCTGGGGTGTACTGCTTTACGCGGTAGTCACAGTTTATGTCACAGATGGACAGTATTTTGATTTCTGCAGCATTTCTATCAAAAATAGTTGCAAACACATAGAGTGGATAAAAGGGCACAAGATGGAGGCTCACAACTGATTACTTATCATATGTGAGGTTATAACATTTATTGAAATTCAGACAGAAGGTCAAAGTTCAGAATCCATAACCTCCTTTAGGGGACGGAGATAATTCCGGCTTGAATTAAATGAATTTTCAAGCTGTTAGAAATTAGACGACTTTATTTCACGCATCTCGCCTACATATCTTATTGTCGGCTTGATGTATGTGGACTAGTAATGATTCTTTACAAGGATTGTACAGCAGTGCAGTGCTTTGAAAACTTTGCTTTCTGCCCAACTTTAGTAATTTAGAGTTCACACACCTCCACCGTCCGTATCTCCACGGTTGTAACCAAGACCTACGCACCTGGATTACAATACTTAAATTTTCACATTGCACGGTTTCTTGTTTGCGTTATTTTATTTGCATGCAAGTTTCCTGTCGTGTGCTGCTAACACGATGAACAGAACAATGTGTCGTCTAGCTCGCATAGGTAGCACCATTTGGCTATGCATCCATACTCAAGAGTGACGGAACGAACGAAGGTCTGGACAAATGTCCGCTTCGAGGACCAAATACGACATGGTGAACTGGATAACAACGAAACCTGGCCTGTAAGTTCATGCAGCTGAATACGATCTCAATAACGCTTTTACTATGTGTCGATTACAATAATGTGTTGGTGCTTCACATACAAGACACCGAAAAAGGTCGCTTTCCGGTTACTTATCACACTTCTATAGCAATATTTGTCAATGAACACTCATGGTCGGCTCATGTGATAATTATCTATTTCGGCAAATGATTTCTTTTGACGAATAATATTTCTAAGTGTACAATTCCGGAACAGAACACAAAATAGGTTAGACATAATCCTGTTTATTTTAAGTCGCACTTTGATGTATTCCACAGTTTTGGAGCATTCGTCGTCACATTCGATCTCCCTTCAACTCTGATTTCTAACTTTCTTATTTATTATTCTCTTTGTGCGCAACTAAAAATGTACCTGTATGTGTGTGTTTACCTGGGAACATCAACCGTGCCTGTTTATCGGAAACGTGAAAGATTAACTGCAAGTACCCAAACTCCAAGCTGGTTCATGTTCGCAGATGTGTGCAAACAAGTATCTGGAAGAGCCGTTTTGGTCTCATAACGTCACAAACTGCTGAAGGTGGATTGAAAGATTTTTCATGCAAGAATTTCGTATTAGTTAGAACAAATAAAAAGACTAGCGAGTTGAGCAAATGACAATAATACATATATGAGGAGTAAAAACCTTTCGGCTCACTCAGTAAAGGACACGTGGTCTCGAGCAGTGGGTGGAGTCCACTAGCGACTTTCAATCCCCTCGGAGCCACCTACCCAAGACATTTGAATCATAAGCTTTGCAAAGAAACCTCAGATACTATAGTGAGATACTATCTAGTTTATTTAAAAGAATTCACTTCTCGTTTTAATTTAATGCGGTTCTTTTGTTTGTTTGGTAACATATTTTTGATATAATGAATATTATATTCATGCAACGGTGTTGCAATAACCTAATGAGAACATTAGGCAGTAATGATCACTTTGGTTGTGGTAAATTTCAGAGACCATTTCATATAACAGATAATAGAAGGACAGTGACCAAACAAAGTCGCGTAGTTTCTCATTCAATAAATAGAACATCAGAAATAGAGACATGTGCATAAGCTGCAAAAATCAGATTATTTGGTCATTTTCAAGTGTATAAGTACGAACGCCTGCTTCCATCAGTTCATCAAGTAGGGCATACGCTACCCTAAAAGTAGATACTAGGAGAAATAACATGACCAACTTGGTCATTTTGAGTGATGCAGAAAATAAGATTCTAAAAATGGTGTTTTTGATCAGTACGCTCAGATTGATGTACGAAACAATTCGCAATCGTAGCCGAAACAAGCAGATCATTTTAGACCAGATGTGACCAACTTCTCCTCCTAAATATAAGAATACATCTTTGAAATTCTTCACTTAGACATTCAAACAGAGATTTGTCAGGAAAGGCGTCAGTGCACGGTAACCAAAATCTGTGCAACACGGTTTTTGTCGATATGTGCTGAACACATCAGTGCTGTTTAACCAATTTCACATAAATTACTTGTTAACTAACCCAGAAAATACAAAAAGATTTCAAAATGACCATCGTTTCTCTTTTCTGCGGTAGGTGACTGTACTAGAGGAGTACTCGTTTATTCACATCTGCACCGATGGAACGAGGAACCGGGATAATTTTGTCGATTGCATTCTAAAGACGAGCACATGAGCTATGATATTCAGTGACAGTTGTTGACATTTTTTCGCCAGCAGTTTTCTTCGCCAATTTTCTTTTCCGGTACACTAAATTCCTTGCAATTCTCTGGACAATATTCTTATTCGCGCTGTGAATAAAGTGTGACACCCAACGGATCTGGTTATTTAACCCCAAAATCTATGCACAAAGGAGAAAGCATTGAAAATCCTATGCGGTAAACCTTTAAAAACAAATCAAATCAGTTGTTTGTTTTACAAACCTGGGGGGAACAATAGGCAGTTAGAAAATCACTTCTAAAACACCACAAGGGTGCATGTATTAGGCAAAGAGAGAATATCAACTTAGCATGGAGTTTAATTTTGCATTGACAGCTTCAGGTTTGGTGTAGAAACGGCTGAGGTTTGATACTGCAGAGGAATTACTGGTTTTGTCCTCAAAACAAACGTTTATTGCGGGATCGTGTAGATGGCTTAGGAATACGTTTGCTGAGCTCAGGATAAAAGGAGTGTGACCAGTCAGTGAGCATCTTTAGGCAGAGTTTCTAATATTGTTAGTATCGGGTTATTAAAAGGTGAGGTAACTACTTCCCAGATATGCTACTGCCTGTGGGTACTTCGTTCAGGAATCAGATAACTCATTCACATTTTTCGCCAAGCAATCCTGAGAATATTTTACAGGGGTGGCATTCAGCCAATGAGGTAGAAAGCAGGACTAAACAAAATTTTGGATGATCTGAAGTGGATTATCAAGGGATTTGGGCTGCAAAATAAAATACGCGACTTATCTTACAGTCAGAAAACTGCAGCGGTGGGTTCAGACCAAGAAGGATCACGGTTAATAATAAAACTGTGGTTTGTCTCTGATGGACAGCAAAAGAATGATTTCAAATGATAAAAGTATGCACTTTCTTCCAGAAGACAAAACAAATATCTGCAGAATTTGAGAGATTTATTCGCCGCTTGTGAACAGAAGACCAGCTCCATTATACTCTCCTGCTAAATAAGTAGAGTTTACTATCGCGCACATGAAAAGAAGAGATATAAGTACGAAAGAAAAATGGCCCATTGTGAGACACTTAGTATGGAGTGAACCCTGGTGGAGGTTCTATTCTGAAATGGCGTAAAATTTTGCGGACCGGAAAATTAACTGAACAATAAGAGTGCGTCGTTTTTTTGGATGGCGCTATCACTCAAGAGCTGTAGTAGCTTCGACCAAGCTAAGCAGTTGAATGCTTCTCTTTTTCCAGGAAACATACCTAAAGTGTCATTGACATGTGATTGAGTGAAAGAGAACGGAATGTGTGAGGGAAGTGATGATCAAACATGAACGATGTAAGGCAAATTGAATGGGTTCAGAAATAATTATCTTGAGGGATAGTCTGGAGTTACAATCCCCCAAAAGCCCTTTGGGCAACGGAAGGGGTATTGTGGTTCAACTTTCTCCACCCGTTCTTGGATGCCAGTGCGACAGAGGCCACTCCAATACATGCACGGATTTTTGTACGTGCTTACTACTGATTAAAAATACCAGCCAACATAGGGGATAGTGCGGCCGCACATTCCTGCAGCACAGTCGGCGACAGTCCATCGGGACTATATGCTTTGTGAGGGCGAAGTTGGGACAGTTTTCTGCATACCTTGACGGGATTGAAATAGATACGAATTGATTAGAAACGATAGTTAGCTCTGAAGTTCAGGGCATAAGCTGCGTCTCTGTCATTGATGAAGCTTCGTGTGAGTCCCACAACAAATTTCCGTGTGGAGTGTTTCGTTGAGTTCTTTTCCCTCATCTACTTTAGAGCTCCCACGTTTCAAGACATCTATTATTTGATATCAGTATTAGAGCAAAAGTGACACTCAGTTGGTGCAGCTTGTCTTTAGTAAACCTGGGCAGAACTCGGACCAGTGGATATGTCTGAAGACAACTGTTGAATAAAAAACTTGTCGCTTCACTGTATGGAATGCAGATGATTATTCGTTTCGGAGTGGTGGGAGAGATTTAATTGATTGTGTGACCTGAATTGCCTACCGATCAACGACACGGAACAGCACAGAACAACGTGGAATTATTTACCAAACGAGGATCCAAGTGAGTGGTTAGTCTGGTTGAAAAGGCGTTATCTGGATGCTCTCCATTGATGAGAAATCCTACATACGATTGGGTAAAGTCACAACAAATTACACATAAAGATATATTGTGAAAATTAAAATCGGTGGCTGTGGAAGTGTTAGAAAATTCATCAAATACACTGAATTGGAGGGAATGGCAATATATACACGTATTACCTCAACGGCTTAGATTTGTACTGGTTAACGGGAAAAATATTGTCGACTAGAATAAGCCATATGGTTTTCGATTATATTAAAGCAACAAAGCAAAGCACGCATGTCGCAGCTGGTAATTATGAACACGCACATATTACTGCCAATCGGTATTTGTAACGAGACTTTCCAACCGGCAAGGTGCTTCTTCAAGTGGCTGTTATGTACCTGGAAGGTAATTTTCGCTCTATTCCAGATAGTTCCACCTGATGGAAATTTCGTCACAACACTAGTGAATAGGTGAGGCTTCAGGAAGCTACTTGGATATGACCAAATTTAGCATGATTGAAACGCACTAAATACGTTGTTACCTGAATTACACAACGGTTATGTGAATGCTAATAAATAATTGTGCCGAAAATGAATCCTTTGTGGCGGTGAATATATTATTAGGAAGTTCGGAGTTGGAACGGACAGTAGGGCTGAATTTGAAAGCCACATCATCGTCCTGGTTGGTGGTAACACGGCTGCACTCGTAAGTGCCCTATTACCATAGGTCTTTGGCGCAGTTGAGTGATAATCTCGGACGCGCTCAAAAGGACGTGTTGATCTCCAATAGCAACGAAGGAACAAACCCAAAATCGGGCCGATGAATTAGGCACGTGGGCTTTCAGCTGCTAGCTTATAGGTGTTCTGTGTACAATATTATGAAAACATTTTTTCCTTTCCATTCTACATCATCAGATGTTGCATCTCAACGAACTTTTCCTTCGACCGTTCCATCAGTGCATAATATTTTGATTTGTTGAAGAGAAGAGAAAATAGGTTAATTTTCACCTAAGGTAATACGAAGCAATGACAAATGGTCGTCCCTTTTTGAGTTTATGTCCGCCGACCTTTGTACTGAGCAGTCCCCCCAGCCAGTCAGAAATATGTCACAAAAGTGACCGATTACGATTCCCGTATAAATTGTTAAATCCACCATGCGCAGTTTAACTCGTTTGTTGGTTTATTTCTTCCAATTGTGCTAGTACATAAAGTGTGATCCATAGATTTCTCTCATAACTGAATTGTTAGAACTGTTAGTTGCAACGGAACATTTCTTAAGCCAGAACCCCATTGGAGCAAAATCCGCTTGATGGTACGGCTGATGGTTATATCTGAATAGAAAATTTGGTGTGAATAAAAATGATGAATACAGCTGGTCGTTTAGTGGTATACTTATTTTGCCTCCAAAAACCCTCAGTATGGTCGGGGGTGGGTGTCTCAGGCTCCCTGATGGCTACTCGTCCTGAAAGCCTCTCAAAATGCTTCCAAAAGACCGCAGGTCCCACAAGACGTCTGCTGGAGGGGTCCTACACACGGCTTTCTCTTGGCAGAGGTGTTTTCACAAAAGTGTGAGGGCGAAGGCGAATGCCTGGTGCTTTCCACCGGGTTGACTGACTAATAGTCAGTCTAAGGGAGTTGGCTAAACCCTGATTCCAAGCGAACCATAAATGACTCATGAAGCTTACAACAATAGGTTCACCGTCGTTTGTGTAGGAGGGGCGTACTGGGCATCCAGGATGTTTTGCCTCATCTGAAGGGTGTATGAACTTAGCGACCAATCATCGGCTCCCAGAGGTTCCCGGAAGAGGTGAATGAACCACTCAACTAGACGTCGGCTCATCTTGAACAACACTGCTAACTTGCAAGACGTGCTTGGTTGCGCAAAAGCTAGGGGTGCATCTGGACCGGGTGAACGAATAGCACAATAGCCCACAACAATCAAACTGATGGATCTCTTATCACACCCTCGCTGCTGTTGACAAACACATTCTCTCTCTGATGCTTACACCCCGTACACACATGTTGATTTCGCTACTTACACACATCACCCCTGCACACACACAATTTCATCTTCTTCAGGAACAGCAACCCCTCCGCACTTGCGGTAGTGTCTCTGAGAGAAGTCCTGTTCCTGTTCTCTCACACCCTCCTTCGTCTAATATCCAAGTCTCATCGAATCCGCTTACATCAGCTGATGCTCTTCTTCGGCCCCGGCGTCCTTTTAAACAAGCGACATTCAAAGTGCGAACACTGGTGTATAGAACAACGGGCGTGTTTAGCTCGTACACTGGGGACCTTTGCTATCAACGTGTGTCGTATCCGAGAGACTTGCACCCGAGACTCCAGCTTGGTCATTCGATTGGTGTCCCCATCCAGTCCTGCGAAACTTTTACTTTTGTTTGTCCGGGGACCCTGAGGCTGCAGCTCCTGGTCTTGCTGGCGTAAGTGTAGCTCTCAGTGAGAGGACTGAGGCTGCTCTACTTGACTGAATCGTAGTTGAGAGTTGGTTGTGCACAGTGGGGCTTGGAGGTTCGTGCAAAGTATGCAAACGCCGTCCCAGCTTGTGCCTCTACAGAATGCAGCTCGGATGCAGTCAAAGATGTCTTCTACCAAAAGGTATAGAATCTCCTACATAAGCAAAACGGGTTGATATCGTGATTTTAGCTGTAGATAGGATTGCAAGATTAGGCCGATTGTCTTCGATCGAGGCGCATTTGCGAGGTTCTTTTAACCTCGATTCCTGTAGTTCAGAAAATAGCGAATGGCTGTTGGCTCTGTGTAAAGGTCACCGCCTGTTTCTCACCAGTACGAATTACAGACATTCTAATCACCGGTAAGGCACATGGGGTCCGCCCTCTTTGATTCAGCAATGGACTCAGGTAGACTACATCGCAATTAGCTACAAATGGCGTGGCTTCATGAAAGACTTCCGGTCATACTGGACCACTCCCCTTGACTGGGATCACGTAAAAGTCTGCCCTAAGCTGTTCATGTGCTACGGTGGGCGTGTCAAACGTACGACGCAGCAGCGGTTAGACTGCGGTATGCTGTTGCAACTATCTTGCCTCTCAACTTTCCCAAACGTTCTAACCAAAAGTCTAGGATCAACGCCACCATATAACATCAACCAGCTCTGGTCGCTTACTAAGAATGCTTTGTATTCTGCTGGCTTAGTGAGTTGTGGCCTGACCCGTCTTGTCGTT
Source organism: Fasciola hepatica (assembly GCA_948099385.1). Lineage (NCBI taxonomy): Eukaryota > Metazoa > Platyhelminthes > Trematoda > Plagiorchiida > Fasciolidae > Fasciola > Fasciola hepatica. The sequence continues at coordinate 28,628,678 of CANUEZ040000043.1, read as the reverse complement.
ACCCCCTGGATTTTTGCGGAGGCTCTGCGTTTTCTCGATGCACGCCAGTCCATCCCGGCTGGTAGTGGGCATAAAACAGCACGCCTCACAAAGAGACGTGAACTCAAAGCAAGTCTGAGTAGGGATTGCGAAATCTGATGGTCTCAGAAAGCACGAAAGATGGAAGGCAATTCTGCTGTGGGAAATTCTCACAAGCGTTTTCATCTTATCGGGGTCACCAGTAAGAAACTATTAGGTTTGAACGAAACGATCTGTGCATCTGACAGTTCGCAGTCTGAAGTGACGTCTTGTATGCTAGGCGGAGCACTTCAAAGCATAGTTTACCTTGCCTCCAGAGCCAGCCTATCCCATAGCTGTTCCGGAACACTTCCAGTGGTCTATTTCGACAGATGCGCCGTCTGAGGCCTAGGCTCACAAGAGAGTTTAAGCCCTAGGAAGTTACAAAGCGCCGGACTCTGATGGCCTTTCCCCAGCCCTTTCTAAAGGTGGTGGGGTGGGCCTCGTTAAAGCACTTCAAGCTTTGTTCTCTAAAGTCTGGCACTCAGAGAAAGTTCCCTCCTTATAAAGGGAATCGATCATCGTCCTCTTCTTCAAGAAGGATTCTGACAGTGAAAGCGCAAACCGTAGAGGTGTAGCCCAATCCCGATAGCTTCTAAGCGGCTAATTTCTGTCATACTTCACAGGTTGTACCAAAATCGTGAAGAGCAAACTCGCGAGAAGCAGGCTAGGTTTTGCGCCAGTTGTGGATGCGTCGATCACATCACCACCCTTCGAATGATATTAGAGCACCTGTACGCCCTACAAAGACCAATGATCGTTTTGTTTATGGATATTCGCGCGGCCTGTGACTTCGTCGATAGGTCTGCATTATGGCACTGTTTGTTAAAGAACGGTGTACCTGAGGAGTACCATTATACCTAAGGTCGAGTGAGAGCCTACGGCTAGCTTTCACTACCCTTCGCCGTCTGCAATGGAACACGACAAGGCTGTCCAATATCCACGTTTCTTTTCATCTTTGCTATAGAGGATGTCCTACAGAACGCTTTGTCTGGTCTTCCAAACGGTGGGGTTGAACTCCTCCCAGGGAACAGAGTTTTGACTTGGGGCATGTCAATGATATCGCCTCGTTGAGCGACAGTGCACAGACAATTCAACACCCATTGAATCACTCGGCAACTGAGGTGTCCCGATATGGTGTGTACATTTCGCCTTCCAAGGGCAAAGTACTTGTTCAAGATTCGCAGAAGGCTGTGCCAGCACACACCCTCAGTGGTGACCGGTTAGAGGTAGTCAATAGTCTTAAGTGACTAAGGAGCTAGATCACAGTTGGTGGTGGTGTTGATGAGATCACATCACGAAGAGTGACAGCCAGGGTAAATTTCGAGAACCTGTGTCATCTGTGGAGTTGCCATGACGTCCGGCTTTCTCTCAAGGGAGTGGTGTACAATACCACAGTTTCTGGTATTCTTATTTACCGTTGCGAGACCTGGTCCCTCCACGTTAGGGATGCTCGGTTGCTTTGTGTCTTCGATCCTCAGCGCCCCAGAAGCATTACTCGTATCTGGTGGGAACATCGGGTGAGCACTGATGAGGTTTGTTGTGTGCTGGATTCCGATAGCCGCCCTCTGGCCGAGATAACTGCTCTATACCCACTCCGGTTATTCGGATGTTTTGCTTGTGCCTACCCATCGTTTAACTTTTCGTACTCTTTTTTGCACCTGCTGGGCAAGGCTGGAAGAAGCGGCTTGGAGGTCAGGTTATGATTTAACGTAGGGACATGAAGGATCTAGCTTCGGCTTTGGCTTCGGTTGGTGCTTCCCACCCTCCTGGTTAGGGTCCAAGAGACGAGGATTTTCGTTGCTTAGGGAAGTTGAGAGATACGGCTCAGAACCAAATCCAGTGTCCCGAATGTTGTATGGCCTGTCTGTGGAATTCTCGTTGCCCATAAACACTAGAAAAACGGGCTAAAAAAAGAATCTATAAATGTGTACGCTGAAAATACTAAAAGAACGCTTGTATTCATTGTAATCATTATGCTGGTTCTTGATTCCTGCCCCTTGACTTTGCAATTTTCTACTGTTGTTGTTCCGTTGGCACCGTGCTTGTTCTCAAACCGGATCAATGTTCGGCAAGCGCAAACGCAAGCATGACATAATCGGGCGAAAGCCGTCCATCGATGTTAATCAACCACGGAGCTAGTTGCGTGTGACCGGTAGAGAAGGGCAAGACGGAGTGTGATGCAGACAGGCTTCGCATATGCGAGTGTAAGGTAAACGATATTGGAATCAATCACGGGGAAAAGACAGTGACACAAGACCTGGCGGCACAACAGTCAGCATGTCGTCTATCATAACTGAAAGATTTTACGTTTTATATAGTTCATTAGTGCCCTAACCGATAAGTATCACACCTACTAAAAAAGGTAAATTCCCGTTTACAACTATGTAATTACTGGCACCAAGGTCATTTCAGTGCGTATCGCTAGGGGTTTTAAAAGGTTTTCACGATAACGAAGCAAGGAGTTGGAAAAGCCAAAGTTCCACAGTAACTTAGTGAAGAACACTTAAATCGGATTTCAAGAGCTCATGGTTTTGAATTTCCTAAAAAAGACCTAGCTCAGTACATTATCGTAAACGGGAACACTGTTTAACGGATAATTCACAGCAAACATCCACACGAATATTTTGGGGGCAGAAGACCCAGTACATCGAAGCAAGAAGATAATTTTATACGTATTATGCTAAAACCCTGTACCGGCAACCCTAATCTCAATCCAATGGAAGAATCATCGTAGTCATTCATAATCCCTGTTGCGGCGACAAATAATGCTATTTGAAGTGCTGCAGTTATCTGCTGACTGGAAGCCAGCAGTGAACACCGAACAGACGCGGGTACGTATTGATTTTGCAAGGGAATTTAAATCACGGCGCCGGTCATCTTAGCGAGTAGTGTTTTACTAATGAGAGCATGGTGTTTTGAGCCTTAAGACGCTTAGAAAAAAGTTATTTGTGAAGGGACATTTCTCAGAAGAATTATCCCACCGAATACCCGAGCATCACACCCACGGAGACTGTTGAATCAGGCCGGTATAAAACATGGGCAGGCTTGCTGATAAACCCCAATCTAAGGAATAAAAAAAAGTGATAAATATGTCAGCTTTACCATGAAAGTGTTCCCTGAACTTACCGAATAGTGGTCATCAGGGAAAATTATACTTTTTGAGGATGATGCTCCATGCCATAATTCACGACAGATTTGTAAATATACTACGGCATAACGATTCACCGTTAACCTATTCATTTAGAGTATGATGAACCTATGCGCAACTCCAATGTTCACTTCATACAGTTGCATCCCAATAGCATAGATCTGAATGTTATTGAAAACCTGTTCTCGGTTATGATGGGAGAATTCAATGTGTCACCACAACACTTGAAACAGTCAAAAGGAAACGTGCAATGGAGCGCAGTATGAAATTCATTCAATGACCAAATTTGTGGACTCCGTACCCAGCGAGCTGGCAAGTGTCATGAAAAGCGAAGGCAGAAAGATTATTTATCAACATGCATAAAAGTTGCAATTTGATTATTATCTGGGATAATTCAGTGAGAACCAATCCCTTGCTTTCGCGGAGGGTCTTATACTCCCCCACTTTTGTTATTGACTGGTGGTGGCAAGAATACGGTTTCTTCTGTAATTTGAGCATATCGACCCTCCACATAGTAGTAATGTGGAGTCCGGATAGGACAGTCACCCCGACAATCGATCGGTACGCATTCAAATTCTACGTTCGCTGGCAGTTGCTCAGTTCACGGTTTACGTTTTGCAACACGATGATTTTCTGTTGATAATCTTCTCAGTTCTGGATACAACAAGTGAACCCCAAGGTTTCTAACTCTAGAACCTCACCACAACTAATCCAGTTTGCTGTGATGGTTGACAAGTAGTGCTTATCAGACAACATATGCATGAGTTTCAACAGTACCTCAAGTATAAAGTGATATAAAATATTATATATATATTACATTTTATGATAATTAAGTGTTTAGAAATTTTCGGCACTCTTCAAAGATCCCTCTTCATTGTTTTTATGTGGTTATATTTCGACCACTCCTCTTGTCCGCTAGACTTACCTATGGAAACACTAAGGGCGGCATTTCATTCGTGTTGTCCCATAGAGAATAGTTTTTCCATGTGCTGAAATCTCTGAGATGGCAAAATGAACATGCCTATAAACTACACGACCAGGTCTCGTTGATGTGAGGCTCCATCCTGAACAAACAAAATATACCATGGCTGAACACAACATTTATCCACCGATTGTTCTTTACCACCAAATACCATCCCACTGTCCTTCTGTCCCCTCAGATATAGGGTCATTTTCCTCAATATCATCACATTCCTCGAACCCCAAATTCAGCTTCCGCTGTGGGGTTCAAACGCCTCGTACTCCGGTGACCTCGAATTTGGAGCAAGTCAAATATCCGAAATTGTGACTTCCCTCATCAACAAATCTGTTTATGTTAGTTCTATTCATGCCACTTGGAAACCCGTGACAGTATTATCCATTGACATATACCCTACTTACAACATTTTGTCCAAATAGTTTTGTCCCGTCGCCATCACTTCTTCTGTGCTCAAGTTGGTCGAGCATGTTATCCTAAGTTAATTGCTTCCTGATTTTCTTGTTTCAACTGATCCTCTTCTGTTTGTATACAGACCTAACAAACGCGCTGTGGATGCAGTCGCTTCAGTTTGCCATCGCATTCCTAGCAACTCAAATAGCACCACGAAATCCGTTGGATGTACTTTCCTTGACTATTCCTGCGCTTTTGATTCGGTACCACGTTCTCTACTTCTTCAAATGCTAGAGTAATTTGGCTGTCCCAATTTTTTACTCTCATGGTTGAAAGACTACTTTTCCAACAGAACTCAGCGTACTAAACGTGGTAAAAGTTGATCGAGTCTTTTGATTTCCAACTCAGGAGTTCTTCAGCGTACCATTCACTCTCTTTTTCTGTTCACCGCATATAGCAGTGAACTGATCACCGAACCATCTGCACAACTTTTTCAGTACACGGATGACGTCGTGCTCCAATATTCTATCTCCAACCAACCAGGCTTTATCTCTTTTTCCGAGAACTTATTCAATATTCAGAATTTTTCATCCCATTCTGACCTACATCTCAACTCCTCGAAATGTTTTAGATGTATTTTTTATTTTCTTGTTCCTTCTAACCCAATGAGCAATCAGCCATCGACAGTGTCTTCTTTTCTAGAGCTGACTCGGTCCAAAGCTTACGCGGTACAATCAGCACGAATTTGAAGTGGTCTTTTCATATTGTTGTGATGAAACCACTAGGTAGACTGTGTTTTCTCATATTCGTAGACTAAGGTAGGTTGGTACCACACAAGTTGTCATTTTTTGTTTTGTCCATCAGTGTATTCTTCCAATCTCAATCTACTACTCTCCAGTAACCTTTCCTGATCGACTTAGGGAAGGTTTTATCACAAAAGACCTCGGTCTGGCCATCATCGGTGGTGTCTCTTTGATTTCCATGGGCTCTCATATTTCTCGGGTTTTGATTTGCTCATCATAGCCCGTGGAAATTTCGGCAAGAAGATTCTTGCGGATCCCACCTATCCTCTGTTCCATGACTTATTTGCACACCTCTCTTATCTGTCCACACGTTACGAACTTAGACTTATCCCATCCTGCAACTCTATAGTGCCTTGCTTAGTACGTGTCATCAGGTTGACAAGATGAAAGTCACAGAGGAATTTCGCTCGAACCTCGGTGACTGAACCACTTTTATTTCTACAGTATTTACTGTTATTTCTACTCCAAAGTGTCTTTAATCACCTTCCCTTCATCATCTTCCCTTGTTAGCTTGCTAAAGTCTTCAATTCAATACAATGAAATACAATCCAAATTGAGAGAAGCACAATGCTTGGTAGACCAACGAAGCAGTAACATAGAAGCGCAATACGCTTTTCTATGCGATTTTTTTCTGTGTTGTTTAATTTGAAATTGTTCTAAGCTCACGTGTAATAGAAGGATCTATTTTAGCGCCATTTAAGTTTAAATCTATTATAGCAATAAGGGAAAGCAGTTCACTATAGAGACAACAGAATAACGACCGAATATCGGGTGACAATGAATGAAGTCAGGCTTTTAAAGATTAGTAGTATTTTACCATTCCGGATCCACCCTACGGTTAGATGACAACCATGCCGTAACCTAGTCAGTAACTGTCTACAAAGAGTGATTCGTAGTGCTTTCGAGTAAAGTATATGTTTTATGAAGCCCGATGAGTGAACATCCAACTTTCACGTGATCACCTTAAATATGACATATTTTCTGGTATTGTGTTCAACATGTTCGACAAATGTGGTTGCAGCAAGTAACTAAATCACTCATTATCTACTAATACGATGCTTTTTTCACCTGACTTTGAATTTTAATTACCAAATAAAAGATATACTACAAAACAATGAATGAACAGTTACCTGATACTAACTTATATAATTGGGTTGGGGCTAGTAAGACACTCCGGATGTTATCCATTTCATGCCGAGAAAGCTTAGTACCGTTCCTGCTTTGTTGATATAGGTACAGTACCACAGGAAAACAATGAACACTGTAGGGTCACTATTTTGCGAACGAAATGCACTGTTTTTATTATAGATTTTCGTGAATGCATCCGGTCCGAAATATGACTGACAGGCTTTCACAGTTCTTTCTCCGAATCTAGCAACCCGCATGCTCTGTAGATGACCCCTAAATAGAGACTAATTTTCACATAACTACATTGGCGGTTGTTCTGTTGATCGTCATTACGTTTGAAAACAACGGTACTTTTGCCGGTCAGTGGCGCATTCGTGTTTTTTACACACCGTCTGGGGCACGGTAATTGTTGTGCATTCAATGTGAATTGGCCGTTTGAGTGACCATTGATTTACCGTAGGGAACATGTGTTCCCGTTCATACCTTGACGCATGGTCTGTGCTTGTCCTCGTGCCATGTTCCTACACGAAAATCCGTGCAACGCTAAAACCAATGTGCCGCCACATGGACAAAGGCACATGCGCGCGAATAAACCCCGAGTACCCTCACCCGTGTTTGATAGATGTGTCCATCATTTCGTTACAAGTGCAAATCAGGACGAACATCAAAGAGGGTGTGTTTTGTTCATATATAACATTTAAAATGTTGATGCACTGATTCCGATCTGCGTTAGTTCAAATACCTTGAACGTATTTAAAAGTGCCCGTTTAAAGCATTCGATGGAGTCTGTGCTGCCTTTCATAAACGTGCGGCACTGGTTCAGAGACTTATGTAATCGATTTAGGGATCCGCAATATGGGTCAGCATGGCTCAGACTGAAGCGATTGTTCTGTTGCAGCACAAATTTGCGGACAAGACAGCATATATATCAGGATAAACTGAACATTATTCTTATACGAAACAAGTAGCTAACCGAGGAATAGCCACTGTTTGATACTCACTGACTACAAGGCAGTTTCGAATAAAAGCGACTGTATAACTTCAAATGTGTAATTCTCTGTGCCTTTTTTCGAGTTTATCTCTTTAGAACAGTGACAAATAAAACTGAGTTGCAAAGTTTGAGAGTCATGAATATATTTTGTCGTATTACTGGGACTCAGATGAATTTCATAATGCTCTGCTCGAAAGTATTTCCTATAAAGGACATCTCTACTTACTGGAAAAATGAGAGCTTTAGGCCGTAATTACGGATGAACAATTTTTACGGAATCTGTTGGTTTTATAGTAACAGAAAGTGTGGGAACTTTTTAATTCTGGTCCCTTTGAAATGCACATTATTTTAGTAGGCAATCATGATTCACATTCCATGACGATGAATCTGCACCTGGATGCGCTGTGACTCAGGGCAAGCCTCCACAACCTAAAAAGCTACGCAGGATATCTTCTTTAATCGCAAGATGCAATAACAGTAAATCACTTGGTGAAAGCCGTATAGAAATCATTCCCACTCAACCCACTGATAGGAAACACCGGATTTTTGAGAACCAGATAATGCAACCCTTTGGAGGATAAAATAAGGGGCAAACATGATGCAGAAGTACATTCACCGTATTTCCAGAGAATTCTCCCTACAGTGGGAGAATACATCGGGCTTTTCTAACCGGAAATCACCCATCCAAGCTGGGATTTTCAGGCTAAAAGATACTGACAAATTCAAGTATGGATTAATCAGTTGGATGCTTGCTACTAGAGAGTGAATACGAAAAGCTGTACCATATTTGTGCACCAATGGAAACGGATTTGGAAAGAAGCCACTGTCAGGTCACACGTGAGAGACTGCAGATGAGGCTTACACGGGAACATAAGTCACCTCCGCGTGCTGGGTTAACACCCAACTGTTTTATGTGTTAGGTATTTGGGTCGATGACCGTGTTTAGGCTTTCCGAAGAAAAACCTCATGCGTTATGCTTGGAGCCACTAATTAAAAATCCCCAAAGATTGCTTGGCGACCTCTCGAAAGTATTTTCTTTCTGTCTGGGCTTCATTCATCACCTAATTTTAAACAGGTGAAAAAAGCCAAATAGAGTCAAGGCAGGATCATTATAAAGCGTAATAAATCCATCGGTTGGAAATACAGACCATGAAGCAAGCATTAACTTCACTCAGCTGCTTTCAACAATTACCATCTTTGCGGAACGGAGAAACAGGCTAGCCTAAATGGGGCGCTTTAAACTTTTAAGACAAACATAAGCATTGTTTGCAAAACAGGTCTGAACTTCCCTATTGTCGTGGTAGCACTACCCGCTCCAGACTCAAATATTGTTCCTCGTTTTACTGTTCTTGTTCTAAAAGATGTGCATCCTGGGCAGCCGGTCACACTTGCATCTCTACAAGCACGAAATCTGAGCTTGCACTGTTGGAATCGGTCCCAGTGATCAGTCGCTTGTGTGCTGTTTAGCTGGACACTTGTGTGTACGTCAGCATCAATAGACGGGAAATTAGACACTTATTCTTCGTCTCCTTTTTTGATACAACCGACTATGGCTGTCCTGAAGTTAGTGGACAGTCTTAACAGGATTTTTTTTGAGCGTCTTTCTAGTGTGCGCTCTACGGACTTCATCGCTGTTGCTGGTGGTTCCAATGCTCCTGTTGGACAGCTGAGTGGGAGGTAGGGGCATGTGTGAACCGTCTTTGCATTTTCATGCCATGCGGTGAAGGAATCTCAACGACTTTGACTATTCGGGTTCCGGTTTCTACTCATTATTGCTCAGATCTAGTGGAGACACCATGTTAGCAAATATCTAGTTAGATGAAGAGTGAAATGTTTTGCGTCTGTCCCAAATAAACTTCCTCTATGGGCAATACTCGCTGAGGCTGGTAGTGGCCGAAAGATAACATGGGCTAATCAATCCAATATGAACAGAAGAAGGGAACGAAAAGCCTCCTCATCGGACTTGTCCGTATGAGGCATGTCAGAGCAGCTGATTGGGGTCAGATATAAACCCACTTAGTTGCTTAGCATCTTTCTGGTCGGGGCTAATGATGTTCTTGTTCAGCTAAACGTATTTTATCAAATCGATATAACTGTTTGTAGTTGTCTTCCTACTTTGTTCGTAATGGAACCTTTCTGTTTCCCGACTGAGAGTCCCCAAATAGAATTTAGCTGAAACCACCATGCACAGCTCACAGTTATTAGTTATTCAAACCGAACTGAATCGTTATTCCTTCTCTCTCTGTTTGCTATCAGTGCTTGTTGGGGCATTTTCCGGGTTTTATCTAAGCCGTCTCACTCCTCGCGAGTTTCCATTAAGCACAAAGATGACAAAAATCTTGTAATTTGTTTTATTATTTTTGCTTCTACCGTTCAAAAAAGCAACTGAATTTTCTTCGGAGTAGCTTGTTTTACCCAAAACGAATACGTCGTCAGGCTATCTAATGCGTACAGGATTGAAGAAACAGTAAGAATTGTGGCTCAAGGTCATTATTTTGTGTTGATATCTGCATTGAGAAAGCTAGCCGTGTAAGTGATGCACAGTGGTATTGCACAATGCTCTCCACTCTCTGACCGGCGACAATCATGTTCATGCTCATCCTCCTTGCAATAACCTGCATATTCTTATGGTGGAAAACGGAGACCCTTTTTGGAATGGTCCGCCACTACAGTCCGTTTGCCTCATTAGCACCTAAAATGAAAACCAATGCAACTGGCCAAAAACGTCTTATCTTCTAAGTTTTATTCAACAAAAATCATTCCAATTCCCTGGTTAGTTTCAAGTGGTATATAAACTGCCTGATTGTAGAACTATTTCTTGAAAACAAATGTATATTGTTGCTGAATATCACATTCACGGTGTGGTTCTGAATGAACGCAAAATAATTACTTTGTATAGGATGGGTACACTAGGCCACGTTACCAAGTTGGCATATGTTGGTGAACAAATGTTGTATTATTAACTGAAACGAGGCTTGAGATTGATTGAAACGTATTTGCCTGCACTGAGTATTTTTACTACAGTGAATCACAATATTATATAAAGTAATTCTCCTGTTTGTCTCACCACTGGAAATTGGTGGATACAAGTAACAGCTATTCTGCGTGATTCGGGGAACACCACCATCCGCATTCAGTCGACGAGTTTCATTAAAGCGTCGAACACCATCTACGGGATTGTGAATTTCGCACAGCTACTGTCGGGCTATCGGGAGAGCTCTCATTGATTTGGCCCATACCCACCGGGTAGAGAATAAGGCTTGCCTGGAAGTGCTTTTGGCTGATTGCAAACAAATTACTACTATCATCAACCTCTTGATTCCTTTGTTATACGGTAGCTGTAAAATATCATCTCGCTACGAATCTATGTGCGTCGGAATCGCCATTGGGGTCAGTCGGGAACCGATTGTTGAAAGCTGCTGGTCACTAGCTCACCTTTATTTTAGCGGGTTTTCACTGCTGAACGGTCTTAAGCTCACAGCTGAGGGATACTATTGCTAGCACTGTAAATCGCCCAGTATGTGGATTCGATTCAATTACGCTCAACAAACCTGGGACATTTGAGACAGAAATCACAGTGCTAAGAACTGTGCAGGTCATTTAAGGTGAATTCGAGTTCTTCTGTATATTGAACAACCGAGAAACTGTGAAACTGTCAAAGTGAAAGAACTCTGTAAAGTTTTTGGCTCATCGTTGAAAAATTGAGAGAATAATTCACCGAGGGAATCACCACAAAGTTATTCTGAAACGATGTAGTTCAAGATGGAAAATGAACTTTACCCAGCAACGTATTGAGTGATGTTAACGAACATCATTTGGGCTACTCTAATTAAAAGTTCTTCCACATCATACACGAAGTAGAAACGTACGGTGTGAGCATCTTTCTCAACCACTCAGAATTGGGGAAGCTTTAAACAAAGAAATGTTTGATCTCATTGAATTTATTTCGCTTTCTGCGCAGTTCTCTTATCAAAGTTATACTCCTTCGTCAACCTTTTGCCATCACAGAATGCTTTATTCCCACTTCCCAATATAGACTGAAAAACGTGTTTAGGACTTGAAACGAAAATAATAAGCAGTATACTTATAGTAACCCAATATTTGTTTATTTTGGGAAGCAGTGTTTCATTACCTCATTGATATAAAACCAAAACGAGAAGTTTCACACCTCCCATTCCACCATGAATATGAATTTCATAAATGAAACATGCTTTGATAAATTCAAATAACTAAATTCGGTATTTGTTACAAGTCCGCTGAAAGTATTTCCTTGTGAAAATTCAACTTCTTCATATCGAAATTGGTTTCACATACACACTTGAATACTCCATGTACTAAAATGATGGTTTCTAGTTCTGCACGTGATTTACAGACAAGAGTTTTATTAAGCACAAACCAATCAATTTCTGTCATTTTGTTTGCCCGAGAAAAGCATCGATTTGAATGAGCATCTTCAAGAGTCATATGGTGCGTTTCCAGCACGGTAGAGCTCAACGGAATTCACGGTACATCCAGAACAGCACGATATGTCTATACAGTATGCTTTTATAACCAAAAAAGACCTTATCGTTGTTTTCGTTCATAAGGTTTGCAAACTGGCATTTTCCTACTTGCATATGAATACTGTTACGTGTGTTTTGGTGGTATTCAACCACGTAGCTGAGGTGGAATCAGGTTTCCAGCTGTATGATTGAACGGTTTTAGACTAATTCGATACAGATAACTGAAGTCAAGTTAGTTACAATCAACAATAACTTGTCAATAAATTATGTGTTTCGACTAGAATCAGAAGGATTGTAATCATGTGTTATAAAAATTGACATTTACCTGACTGAAATGTGGGAAATGCTGCCTTTTTCAGTGTGCCGATCTCCCGCTAACTGAGTTTCCCTTCACTCTGTCTATGCAGATCGCACACGTGCAAACCATCAGAGGTGCACTTCATCAAGCATAGTACCTTTTAGGCTACCTCTCCGCTTGCATAACTTGATGTACATTCTATCAACTTGTGAACAAACTCCTTTCGCAGAACAAGTTGTCTTGTCCTATTGGTCATGAAACAAAATATTTGGAGTACAAAGTTTTATCTAGTGTCTGATGTCTAACTTTGCTGAATGATGGATTGTAAAGGGAGATGCAATTTCAAATCTGCTCTACCGATGTGATTAAATTTAAATAATGAAGTGGCCCGTTTTTTCTACTTGTTGTTAGCCAAAGTGCCCTCACAATTATACTAAGCAATACGTATATCTGTTCTTATTCATGGTTACTCAATGTTATTTGCTACAAGTAAAAAGCTAGCTTTCAAGAGGAACTAAAAGTTCCTTTGCATTGTTGCTGGTTGTTTAAACGTTTACTATGAACGTCATACTGCATTTATCATTATCAATAAATTATTCACGTCTATTTTGTGGCAAAGTGAAATATCTCAAAACGCGGGAGGACATCCATTTACCCTTCGTCACTTTGAAACCATTGCACTTCAAATGCTGACCATCAGATGCGGTTTCAATCCGAGAAAGTTCAATATGGAACGGTAAAAAAGCTTTTGCGGCAAATTTTTCTCCAAGTAATATTAATTATTCAACTCACTGGAATGGTGATGGTTCAAAATCTTTACCACCCAGATTGATCCTATCAGCGAACCAATCAATTTGTTATAGAGAAGCTGTGATGCACTTTTCCAATCGCCACTTGCTCATTCACGAAAAGATTTAGTAAACTGCATTTTTTGATTATCAAATGTTTGACCCTGACAGTAATAACATTGAACTGCCAGAATGTTATACTGATCAATAAACAAAGTCAGGATGATGGATCCTAAATGTTCTAAGTTTGACTTAAGTTTGGGACATAAATTTCTGTAGTTCTCACTAGATATTGGAAATTAACACAAAGTTAGTTTGTTGAAGATTGGTTTCATCCAACGACACAGCAAAAGTATGCTTAAATTGTTTAGCCAGCTTGTAGAACGATTAGGATCACATGTGGACATGTACTTCTGTGTCGCAGGAGGCTGACCGTAATTTTGTAGCAAACATTGTTGCGAATGATGAATTCGTTCAAGTTTGAAAAAAGAGAGTTATAACTTCATCGATGACTCCTCTCGCAAAAACATCCCTTCCCGAACTTAAGAACAAAAAAGATCAACTTCCATTGACTTACCTGATCAAAACACAACAGTTTTCTACAATATCAAGTACGTTGCTGCTAAAACACAACGTTTACCTGCAGACGAAATATGTAGAAGTGAATGGCGTTGCTAATATGGACAACATATTTGTTACTGTTCCTGAATATAAAGAGAGAACTCGCAAAGAAAGAGCTTTGGTGATTTGTAGGGTGACTGATAATCATTCGGGGAATGATTAATGAATGATTATTTAATAAGTAAAAATTTTAATCAGTGGTGTAATCACCAGCTTCCGAAAACCATGTGTTCTCGCTCTGTGTGTTGGACGAAGCAAGGCCTTTGTTGCGAATAACACTGACCCGCTATGAAATACTAATTCTGCGTGGCACACAAGGAACTACTTTATATTAAAAGCAATAACATTCGTATTATTTTATCACCTTCTATCATTTATCATGCTACACAACTTCAGGAGGAGTGCAGTGTTTAGTTAGAGGCTGCCAGCTTGGAATGTGATCGCCAATGGCAGGATTTGAACAAGTAGTGGGATTCAACGCGATGGCCGTCTCAGTGCCATGGACCAGAGGAGGAAATTCAGGCTACGAGAAAACGAAAGACTAATGCAGGTATAAGCGCAATCAACCAAATTTTCATAACCTACCTTCGAACATTGGTGAAAATATACCCTGTCGCAAACACGTAAATATGCAACTTCTAGAGGCATATATTAATGGTTGGCCTCTTTTTGTAAGATGAGTGAATATTGCAAGGGTTGGCCCTGCTAAGCTGCAAAGCATTTGCATCTCGTGAAATCAGCTGACAGAACGCACACAAGGAACTGATTGTGAATATATGCAAATTTAACGAAGTCCAGGTTTATTTAGCCACTCAAATGTGAGTAAACCTTGCCCCCATATTTGTTGGCTCGACCAGTCGGAATTCGTTTACTCACTATAATTCGTTGTGGACATTATTTTTTACTATTCCCAGAGAGTTCAAATTAAAACTACCCCTTCGTTGAACGACTAGCCACTGCCTCGTTATGTTGAATCAGCTTTGGACAAAGTGGTCAGTTATTAATGTGTATAAAACCCACAAACTGCTGACGAGTAGCGTGTAAGATTGATGATAATTCGCTTGGCTGAGTGTCCTACGGACTCAACCTTCCACCTGAGGTTTGTGTTTAAACGATGTAGTCCAAATGAGAGTCATCCGAGTAGAATATATATATATGAAGACTGATCTAAGTGATTCCCGCAGCCTTAGTTTATGTCCACACCGAAGAGAGAGCGGATATTTTCTGGACCTTGACATAAAACAAGGGGTAAATGGTGTCAGTGGCTTCAGTCCACATCTTTATCCTCTTTCTTCCTGTCCAATCAGCAATTCCATTCGGTATGCTCTAGTGTGCGGACAGTTTTCTCCCAGAACAACCAGAGAAGAACACATAGTTCATCACACTCAAGTCTATAAGTAGTTCATCGCCACAATGGATACCTCGGTAAAGTGTCAGTGCTGCCACGTGCACATAAATTCGAGTCCGATCTACTATGTTCAGATTGGGACACATCCACTTCTGGCGGACGGAAAGCTTACCCTCAATCAGCACCCATATCTGCAGACGGACTATAAAACAGAATAAGTTGGCGAATTAGCAATAAAAATTTAATTAGTACTTAATGGGATTTCACTGGACTTTCTGACTGTTCTGATATCGCCCCCCCTCACCCCTCCCAAAAAAATGAATAATTTCCCTCGAACTTCTTGGAATTTATTCAAGGATATTTTTTTACAATAACTGGTAATAACAGCCCGTATTTCAAACCAGATTGTTTGTCGAGTAATTTCATTGACCTTCCATGAACTACCTCAAATGTTTACGTAGTTCACACATACACACCCAAGAGCAACATTCGACAATTGTCACAACAGAAGGACCTAAAAGCCTTCTTTAGCACAGCATTTATGGGCGTTTTTTCTATCAATGTAAGCATGCGACCCGATAGCCGTGTTCGCTCGAACAAGGTGTTTGCTCTTGGACAGTAGTTTTGATGGTAAATTCAATCGGGACAACCTGTTCGCGCAGAAGTCGTGACCGCTGTTCGGGAATACGCTTTAAGGTTTGGAGTGTTTTTGTGTGTGTGTGTGTGTGTGTGGAAGGAAGGAAGTGGAGTATCACACAGTGTGACGGTCTAATTGCCTTAAAATATTTGAAAAATCTCTTTCACATGTAGGTTCTCTATCATTCGAGGCATCCACTTGGATCGTAGATGGACAGTGAATTTTGAAGCAAGGCTTTCTATCTGTGAATCGATATATTCTGAGAGGGAAACGGTGAATACCAAACAACATTTGACAAAGTGAGAATCTCGTAATCTTTAGTATTTCTGGAAAAATACCACGCTGACAACATTTTCCAAACTTTTAATACACCTTTTCCGCGTGAACCTGGCAAATGTTTTTTACTGAAATTTGGTGTGACTTATCTGCTTTGGGAAATTTTATTCACACGTGCAAACTGATAAATATTTGCGCACTATCATCGAATTGAACATGAAATTTTCAGGTACGACAAAAACTCATATTCTGATTAGAGCCAAATCCATGAGTTATGCGCTTCTTCGATCATTTTTGGTAATATGAAGAGCAGGGCAGAAGCTATCTCATTTTTGTCCCTTTCAAATTGTACCAGCATAGAGAGGGTGTATTGCTGGGTTTCAGTGGTCAAACTATGCATCAAAAACGAACAATCTTACTGACTCCATACGGGGAATGACAGAGTTGGGCAGTCGCGATTAGGGGAACCAAATTTCTGCAGACAAATACATTTTTCAATGCAACTATGCTGCACGAAATTACGTATCTTGCACAAGGGTTCATCGCTTCGTTCAAAAAAATCCAGGGGAATATGTTCCCTTCCTATTTACTAATATCGTTGGTAATCAGGTTCTATCCCTTGAGCCGATAACACTTGAACTTTGGCTAATTGACAGAAGTTAGTAAAAATGGCATTTCACTTTGTTGAATGGAAATACCAAGCAACTCCATAAAGTCATGAATAAATTCGGAGCCATTCAGCCCATGCACTGATTTCATTTCTGGTGTAGACCAACGTCAAATTCATATTTGAAGAACTTGCTTCCGGGAGGCACAAATAGCACCAACATCAACAGATTTGTTGATGAGAGGATTGTGAATTCAGCACCGTCGATTGCTCTCAAGTTAAAAACCAGCGGAGGATATACCATTTGGACCCACAGCAGAAGCTGAATTTGAGGTTTGAGGAAACCTGATGACCTCTTTTGAGGAAAATGATTCTGCATCTGAGGGAACAGAAGGAAAGTAGGGTGGTAGGGGTTATCCCGTGAAAAATGGATAGACGAAGCCTCTACTCTATCGGCGTCTATGTCGTAGTTTTGTTGATAGGGCCAGTTGCCCACATAGAACACCGATTCCTCGACTAAGAAGTTTTGTTGTTCGTGTTACAGAAGAACTGGTGGACAAAAGTCGTATTCAACCTTCGTATATCTTGCTTTGGTTGAGATGGAGTTTCGTACCAAAGAGACCTGGTCGTGTAGTTTATAGGCATATTCTTTTTGTCATTCCAGAGATTTCAGCAATGAATAAGCTATTCTACACAGGACAACACGAATGAAATGCCGCACTCAGTGTTTTCATATGTAAGTCTAGCAGACAAAGAGAGTAGTAGAAACAAAACCACGGAGAATCAACCGAGAGGGATCTTTGGAGAATGGTAGAGTTCCAGTGTGACAGGTTCCCAGAAGTTACCTGTATTGGTTTTATCCCGACGAATGATCAGTGCACTGAACCTGAATATATTTTTGGTCTGATGATAATGGGAGCATGATCACTCGTTGAAGCAGGAGCTTCTAGTGGTAGATGAAATAGGTCAAGATGGTTGGTGATAATTCTGTCTAAAACAGCACTCTCTTGAGTGGGATAAGACAGATGTCAGCTAAACCAAAATCAAGTAAGGGCTACGTAGGCTCATGATTAAAGTCACCGTTAACAATGCGTGAACAGATAGTGGAGGAATTCGAGTGGATATGAAAGTGTCAAGTAACAGGTTGTTCTCCATTTGGGCGCAAAACAGAACTATGCAAAGATTATTGAACACAATACCTCTAAAACTTGAGAATTCGGGATGGCAGTAAACAACCAAGCAGTTAATACCAATTCAAGAGGGACTCACGGAACTTCAAACTTGGTAGACCGCTTGGAATTGATGTAAGTAACGGCAACATTACATATGCTATTTTGAGCTGTTTTCTGTGGGCAGGTAAATAGGTACTGCTCCACCTGTTTGCTCCCGGGTAAGATGATGGCCATAACAATTATTTGCGCGCTGCTTTGCACTCTTGGTCTCACTGAGTCTGATATTCAAATTCTATTACCATTGTCGCTACTGGAGTTTTTTATCAGGAGTCATGATGAGTTTAACCAATTTTGCGAGGACTATCTGCCGTAATAAGCCACGGAGACAATTCCTCAAGCATGGAGTAAAATTCAAGTAAGTTTGGCCTTCATTTTGTAATCACAAACCGTGATGAAATAGGTAAGCTGAACACTAAAACCTATTCTGAACTTACGCCAAAGATCGACCATTATTACAAAAGCTTTGCGTATACGCTATCGGAGAATGGATCGAAATAATGGCTCCGGTTTTAAAGTAATCAAACCAATGTCTACCATTGTTAGTGCAACAGTGAACCTGGCTGACTGAAGGAATTGCAAATACTGATAAAATTTTCCGGTCACCCTTCGGAAGACTACGCTCCCAAAGTGATCACTCGTTGGTGAACATGCACTTATATAACACAGTCGTTTGCGGCAATGTTGCCGTCGCTCATAGACTGTAAAACCTTGTATTGTTAATAAAGTACTTTTGCGTAGACAATACGTCAGCTATCACGTGTCCTCGGGGCCGTTATCAAAAGCCATCTGGTGAGAAGAAGCAGTACAGGCTAATTGGTGAATGCTGCTGGTTGCACACCGCGGGATAGTGTGACAGTTCCCAGCACTGTGAAACAGCTCGCTTTCTATCCGTACGAAGCTCCTGAATAAAACACTTGTCAACCCCTCCAAAGACATTAATGTGTACCAGTAAATGCTCATTCTCTTTGTTATTCAAATGTTCATCTTCCAATTTTCCAACACCGAGGTACATTTGATATTGAATATTTCTGCTACCGGGAAAGTCAAAAGCTTGTTAAGCTTATAAGCCTATCCATATTTAATGGGTGCGATGGTCCACACTTAGCAGACCACAGACACCCGTTTAAACATTTCTGTGAACCATTTATTTCACTAATTGGCCGTTCAGTTATATCAGTCTGCATCTGCGACTGAGTGTAAAACTCATAGCCCGTCGCTGAAGGATCTCGTAACCAAATGGGAACTAAAGTTTCTTACCCAATAGCACTCTCCTCATCAACATTGAAAGTGGGTGGAGGTGACATAGTGCTACACCTGCCAAACACTGTGAGGAACCCCACTGACAAGTAACATTTTGAATGTTACCAGTAGGAGAATGGTTACCTATATTATGAACCATTATGTAGTTTCACTACTCATCTCACCACTGAGAGCCTTGAATGCACTTGCTGTACAGCCGTATCCTCCTTTTTGGGAAGCATCAGCGGCCGATTTTAATCAGGTTGTGTTTATGCCTATGTGAAGGGATCATTATTGTTATTCTTGGAGATTTCATCAATGAGGTACCTTGTTTATCTTGCAGAGCTGATATTTATTTGCGCTTAGTATCACAGGGGTTTGGTGTTCAAATGACACGAACTGGAAAACGGCGTGGTTATTTTGTATACTGGTGAATGATTTCAATCACAAACTTTATTTTGTCAAGCTTTGACAGATATTCAGCCGATCGCCGGTGAAGCTTTCACTCGTACGTGACTCGCCCCATCCACCCATCTAGCTCCCACGAAGTTATGTGTTTAGCCAGTTAATTAATTTGATTGCCCACCAAACTACTATGAAATTTAATAGATCCATATAACAAAGCTGCCACAGTTTGCGGGATGGTAACAAGAGCCACTTCAATTTGGTTGGAAAGCAATACAATTCAACTTTGAACTTGCAAAACCGGTTTAATTTGTCAATTTCATGTGTAAAGAGATTTTCTTTGACGCGACTGACAGAAAAATGGGCAAAAGATATCTCTCATGAGGGTTCACGAGGTCGCTGACTCTTGCGTGTCTGGTATTCATCACCTCATATTTTGAGGGAGGGTTCAATCAGAGGCACAGTGAACTGCGGAGAAATCTTCCTTGCTGTGAGTAAAATTTTTCCAAAGTTGTGGTACAAAGTATCATCTGCCTCGGTAAGGTCTTTGTTTTCAGGATAACTCGCCAAGCCATGTTCGGATAGAGCATTATGGATATACCTATACCAAACAGTTTGTCTATTCACTGATCATTTTTTGACTGGTGAAAGCATACACTAATTCTAGGTCCGTTCCATACTACAACCTTTTAAAAGCGGAGGTTTGAAAGCAGTCAAAAAGTATTTTTTCTGTTCCTAAGAAAGAAGTCAGAGGTCTATCTCTACAAGGGTTATTGTAGTCAAAAGTGGAATATGTGACTAAGCACTAGATATTAGAATGATTTTACAACAAACCTGGTAGACTTTATTCCGAAAAGATCACGAGAAATCTCAAATAACTAATAATGTGCAAGAGCACTGTGACTCTTTCAATGTGTGTGACCGATTAGTGGTGCAGATATAACGTTTTTCCTGATTTTTGCGTGTATGTTCGCCGCATTAAAGTAGATCACAGACGTTATTGTTGTAGAGCCTTGCTAGTATTTGAGCCAGTTTCGAACAAACTCATAAAGTGCTCAATTTCTATTTTATTCTGTCAGTAATCTGTCACGGATTCGGGTTGGTTAAATTTGTTCTCAATTAACATTTTTTGAACCATTGTGCAATCACTTTTGCCAGTCGCTGGTACCATCAAATTGTGAATAAAACCCATCGACTTCCTCCAACTTATCAGTACCAAAGAAAACGGATAAAATGATGTCGGTTCTCTATTTTACGGGTTGGCGAAATAAACTGATCGAAAGCATACAATCGACGGTAGTTTCTCTGGTGATTTCCTGTTAATTGATTTTTTATTAACCTAAGGTATCCAGTAAGATATGCAGTATTGATAAAAGGAGCAATACTGAAGTAACTCCTCAGGCAGCTGGTTCGAATGTCTGGTACATTGTTGTTCATCAAACAGGACATTTGAGTTGTACGTCGATGAACTCTAACGAAGGTGACATAGTAATTGCCGAGAAGATTTACGAGACGTTTCCTTGTCTTTCTCAGCTTGCATTTCGTGCTTTCATCGACCTAATCTAAGAAGGACGTGCTAGAAAAGCGGATGATGGTTAAATACACTTCACAACCTCGACCAAATTTCACATCTCGCTACTGACCAAAATTGATCGTATTGCTGAATATATCAACCGTTGAAACTCGAACTACATCATGGTTTTTTCTGTTTATTCTATCCCCATTACACCATGGTGATGCATGATTCACACGTGTGCAGAAAGCTTCATCTACTATCTCATATGACCGAGTTCTTTCACCAGGAAAGAAATCACCCTATCGGAACACTTTCCGGCGTGAGGATAGAAAATATTCATCCCCTGTAAGGTGAACTATTCTGAACTTGAAATGAACATCAATACGGACAATTATGTTCCGTAGTTTGTATATCATCTTACTGTTAGAAGGTGGAGTGTTTCAACTTTTTGGCTACCTTTGAATTGTGATTAAATGAATATACCGCATCTACATGTAAGACAATCTGTTACAAAGCCCATAATCACGAAAGCACCTCCCAAACCAATTTAGTCAGAACAGATGAAATTTCAATGAAGCTGATAACACTGGAAACTTTGGAAAGTATTTAATCAGACCTCTGAACACCAAAGATAAGAAAGAAATTCAAGTTCGCAGGATAAAATCATGAACCCTTTCTAAGTGAGTTGGAAATTATTGCAGTGTATCTGTGAAGTTCTTATTGTTGATACTCTGTCTATTTCATATCTTATGGGATTTCCTTGGAAAAAACTGAGTGAGTAATAGGACATGAGCATCACTGAGATAAGTCAGTGAGGTCACTGGCTCATCTCTGTATGCCTTGCAATCATCATCTTTTGGTTATGGGGTCACGGTTCCCTCAAGCTGACAATGCTACGGAATTCAGGAAAGTTCAGAATGTAGCTACTGCTACCGTTCTTAGCAGTAATACCGTAAATTCGAACGAAATCATTGAAATCAGCACTTGAACTCACCTTTTTGCCCAATCCTTGCTTTTGTTTCGCTTGATCCCGAACTGTGTCCTCTTCTGGACTAGCTAATATACGGCAAATCATTTGCAATCTTTGGCCGTTTCTTTGTATTTGTTAGAGTAACACCGAAGTGGAGTGCTAGTGAAGATCAAATTGCTTTCAGATTTGCTCGAAGCTAGAACAGTCGCATCCATGATTTCGAAAAACATCCCCAAGACTGAAATCGGGATGAATCAGAACAGATACTCTACATCAATGGAACTGGTAAAGAATTACATCTGTTAGTTTGCGTGAACAATTTGCGCATCAGTGCAGCTTGGCAGAAACATTGCAGAAATGATTATGTTGAATTTCGTGGAACCCAAATCGGTTCATATGCAATGATTTCCAACTGGAACTCAGATGAGGGCGTAATCGTCGCTCGTGAAGCGTCCTTTGTAACGTGTCTAACCAAAATTGTCGGCAAATGTTGATGTGCTCAAGTTATTTGATACAGTTTTGCAAATGTGAAGGTAGATCTTGAAGGGGAATTACATTGAATGAGTATCCAGTAATACTTTTGATCTAATCTAGGCAAAAGCGATGCATTTTAATTACTCGAAAAGAACTTCGTCAGTAAGTTTGTCCATTGGTGGCGGCCGGCGGTAAAATTCCAAAACGTCTATGCTGACTCCGTATACAGCCGGTCAGTTGAAAATGACTATCAGATACTCAAGTCCCAACAAATGTAGGTGTGTACGATCAGAAGTCATGAATTGATTGAGTTGAAAGAATACACTCAAAAGTTCGGGTGTCGTTATCAGACTATTTGTGGAATTTGTCAGTTGAAATGTGACTGAATTAATGCACCAGGAAAGAAATCACACTATCGGACCACTTTGTGGCGTGACGATATAAAATCTTTATCCGCTGTAGCATGAACTCGTCTGAACTTGCGATGGACATCAATGTGATAAATTACGATCCTCAGTTTCAATAATTTATAGGTCTGTATTCTGTCAGAAAGTGAAGGATCTCAACATTTGGCCCCCCATTGAACAGTGATTTAACGAACGAAATGTCCCCCTTTTTAATGCAAAAGAATGTATCCAGAAAACCCGATGAGCCAGAACGGATGAAATTTCATTGAAGTTGGTAATACTGGAAACTTTGAAAAGTAAAGGAAACAACGAAGGAAGCACTGAAGATGGGAAAGTCATTTAGGGCAAATGGGGTCAGGTTGCGGTTTTGTCTGTGGTATTTGTCTGGGGATATTTCCCTAATGAGAAGCCATGTTTATCTGCTGAAGGTTTTGTTTATTTATGTTTCAAGGAACTCAGATTTGGCGATGAAAATGCAATAAATTGAATAGATGCTTAAGTATTTGTTTGGTGATGAATGAATTCAACCAAAGACCTCACTTAAGCATGCCTTGACAAACCTTCAATTAATCGGTGTGGTTTCGTCACTTATATGTGAAGCGCACCCGCGCTCAGATGTCATTTTCAGCCACGAGTTTTGTGAGTAAATCAATTTCTTCATCCATTAGGATTTCCATGGAATTTGATTGAGCCTTGGGAGAAGTACACCAAAGTTAGTTAAACTACAGGTGAGCTGGATGGCAACATGAGCCACTATAATTTCGATATAAAGCGACTGAGTTAAATTTCGACTTTACTTGGTTGATGTGCATTGTCAGCTTCATATATGATAAAACTTCATTTGACACAACTGGTTCAATGAATAGACATTTGAATAACATTTGAAAATCGACGAGGATACTCGCTCGTGTTTGCCTTGTGAGCAGCAACTTATCGTTTTGTGGGTTAGGAATCACGTTGTTCCATTAGCATTTCATCCTGTCAAATGTTTTCGTACTAGACCCGGGTTCTACTATATTGTTCCTGGCTTTATTTGCTGAAATGTTTGTGCAACTATGCAATGAGTGATGTACAGTCTGTCCAAAACGGTCAGAATCACCTCATTTCGGTTAACACCTTGACATACTTTTATATGCTAGTTTATACAACTGCTACTAATCTCAGCAGCCAAAGCATACAACAGACACTATTATATACTGACAGAGAGAGTATTTCTATCAGTATCAACTGGAATTCGAACTTTTGTCAAGATTTCGACCAAACTAAGGTGTTTCAGAACTTTTTGGACAGACTGTTTATTATGAATTGTCGATACGTTGACGTTGCAGTTAAAACTCAGCAATGTCTACAAGGAAGTATGACAATCTTTGTAAGATTACTAATTTGAAGAATCACGAACTGGGGTGAATGAAATCGCACGACCGGTGTTCATGTCTTTGATGAATATTTGATAAATTGGTTTTACTGACCTAAGACAACGGGTGATATGTCAGATTTTGAGTAAAAAGAAAATGGAGTCCTTTTCCGCTGGGTACGTATACCACTACTACATCGTCTCACTGTTCAAAGAGGCCGATTGATTTCCGTGTCATTCAACACCAACTGAGTGGATGTCATCACTGATAAAATAGCTTATCCGAGGCTTCCATGTCTTTGTGAGCCTGCATGATGTTCTTTCACTAAAATATTCTGAGAGAAATGCGGAAAATACTTGCATTGATTCTGGTTGTTTGCACCTTAGATCATCGCTTGGATTGAATATTTAGCTGTTGGTCACTGCTGATTGTATCGTTCCATATACTTGTCGTCCAAACTGGAAAGGTATATTGGTATTTTTAATAATAATCTATATCGGTCTATACCAGTGTACCTTGACCCTAGCGTGTTACATCGGCTTTGTCTACTAACTCGTGATAATAAAATAGGAAGGCCTTCCACGTTTTGTTGCATCTCGATAACAAATACGAAGTGGAATAGTCATACATCACATCAATTCGTAGTCTCCAACGATGCTGAAAAATGGGAGAATTCGGACGGCACTTAGAAGCATGAAAGGGATTTATTCACATAAGAACGTATATCGTTGTACTCGAATGTGTGCATTATCTGTCGGTTAGCAATTTTATTGATTTTAATTTGAATAGATTAGTCCTTTTTGACTTTTGGACATGGAGTCTAAAAACGAAGAAATGAGATCACTGGGTCCCCGTAACGTGTCTGACTCGAACCAAAAGTCTTTCTTTGATAGCGAAAATAAACGTTTAGCGATATTCGTACAAAGACTGTTAAGTTGTTGAGAGGCAATTGTGAAAATTGCACTTGTGAAGAAGCCATAACTTCACGAATGTGAAACAGAATAGGACCGAAGACAAAATGAGGTAACTGTGTCTGTTCTCTTTACCATTATTTATTGTTATCATGCTTATCACTTTAAGCAACCGTTGATATGCAACCATCTGCTACGAGTGGGGTAGGTCGTATTTTTATGTGGAATCTGGCAGACACGATGTGCAGTCTAAAAATATTCGAGATATAATATTACGTCGGTTCTCTCACTCGCAATAAGACGAGCAATGTTCATAATGTGCTGCACAGTTGGCAAAGGAAAATTTAATCATGTACCTAATTCTCCAGTTATTCAAACAAAGTAAAAAACTGCAGTCTTATCCATGGGAATCCTGTTGGGGAACTGTGTACGGAAATGTTCATGCCATCAATGAAGTACTTGAATGCTAATACACTCGTGACGGTTTCAGTATCTGCCAGTTTGAACAGTGCTGTCGACCTCCGCATTACAGTTCATGTCGCCGACGGAAGCCATCCAGTCAGTGTTGTGATGCTTTGTATCCTCATAGGGATGTTCCAAAATATGGAGCCATTGCTGGAACAAACGTCTGAATATCAGCCCTGCGCTCAGTCTTAGTCTTTGCTCTCTTATCAGCAATCGAATAGCAGATGATATCATACAGTCCAGGAAATGATGGTTGTCGACCTGATTCACACTTGCACATTTTAGCATTTCCTTGTTCCGCCTGTTGACTGAGGTTATCATACGCTGCTCTCCATTTTCGGATCATTCGGCGGTCAAGTTTCTTTCTTTTCAGAAAGCCTGAAGATTATGGCCCTTGGAGTCCTCTACAGCTTCCTTCTTGTTCTAGTGGGCGCAACAGCTGTTTCCTTTTACGCTTAGCCTGATGGCAAACAGAAGAGCAAAGATCAACTACTGGTACTAGAATTCTAATTCCTTGTTTCGCCTGAAAGAATTATTGTAATCCACATCCGTTTACTGTTAATCAAGCGATAGTGGCCTCCGTATTCCGATTGGCTAATCGACAACGAAAGATTTCTGGCTGTTAACCCTGTGTCTTTAGTCAGTAAAAAAGTCTACATGAGTCAGTCACTCCCCACTACATTTGTTGTATGGACGGATTAGTAGGTGAAAGAGCTTGTGCTTCGCTGTTACGCTTAATCTTTTAATCATGTTTCGGCAAATAAATATGCAACAGTCCCGCATTCGGATTTTTCTGACCTTTGGGACATCGTAATACTCGCCAGTGTGCTTCTGCTCACTCAACTCATCCGTTAGGTGGTGTTCTGAAATGAAGGTTATTTTTGTCGTAGAGTTTATATTGAAAACATCCTGGAAAATCCCCCAAGGGCTTACTAATTGGGCAGATCTGATCATAGCTGAAACATGATATTTCCCATTTTGAAAATAATTCGTGAACCAAGAGCAAAGGTATGCATGAGAAATGCTTAAATGTGGATGACGTGGATGGCATCTCGTGACTGCTGAAGCCATGTAGATGCTAGTGTTGAAATGAGAACACAAATATATTGATTCCACCTATTTTCCCTCAAACTAAACAGTACAACTCATAGACAAGTTAACCCCGATCTTTAAACAACGATAGCAGAGGGGCTGTCAAGTAGTACGATGAAATGTATTCGATTAAGTCCACAGATCATGTGAACTACAAGTCTTTAGGTGCCCAAAGGAAGTTTTTAAAACGTTCCTCCAAACGAGTAAGTATTTTATGGATAGCGAAATTGAAATTGAAAATCCAAAAACCCAAGGTGATTAGCAGTTTATAGATGTGTCACACAGGGAACACTCAGAGGAAAGGTGATCACAAGCACTCTGGCCGGTCAGTAGTATCAAAGTTCTTATCAACTGACCGGAATGGACCGAATGTCAGTGACTTTGGGGGTCAGGTCGAATTTACAGCTACTGAAAGGTCAATAAAACGATTCCTTACATTATATATATATATATATATATATATATATATAACAATTTATTTTGAATGTTGCTCAGTTGTGTGCTGTTCCGCCCTTCGAAAGTGACGAAAGAAGCTAGTCTAGTGAGAAAGGCCTGTATTGTTGCTCTGTATAATTGAAACTGTGATTGCATATCATCTATTTTATTTTGTAACGAAATGCGTACTGAAACAAATTAGCCGGCAGAACATTAACCGGTGAGTGGATGTTCACCGATTAGACTGCATTTCGTGTGATGGACAGTAGTATGGCGGTGGTAATCTGAGTGGTTTTGCACCATACACAATGAAAATTACTCTGTCTAGACGGATTGGCAGGATCAGTACCAAAAACAAATACTGGTGTGACCAGGTGGTTAGAGTAGTGAACGTAATTTCCGCTTGATATAACCTATGCATCAGTCTGACCGCACACCCTTCGAGGTCTTCCGCACATCCGCGCTTCCTACCGTGGTTGTGGGTTTGAATTCTGCTGCCGTCGGTTGATTCCCCATTTGAAAGCCAGAGCAAACGAACAACGATATTTAGATCCGCAGTTGCATAGACAACTGCTCCGGTTTCGTGTATTCGATTTGTTGTTTTTAACTGTTCGCCAGTGCGCGTTGTTCTACCCAGTATGTGCTTGGGAATATTGAAATTATTCTGTTGTCTACTTCGGACTTCCTTTAAAACTAGGAACTTTGTTTAACTGTACTGAGGTTTCTATTTCACTACATTGTGAATAATATTCCAACACTGAAGAGATTAATGTTCCAGGCAAAATCAAGCCGAAGAGGATGAACATGTTTCTAGATAAGAATTAAATGAACAAACACTCGCGTTTCCAATCATCATTTGAATTCATTTCAAGTTGTGTTGAAGAGTTACACGGCCACAAGTCCTAAGTCGTACGCCTTTGTCTGCACGTACGAAGGAGGGGTTTTGTCTTACAGTCAAATTAGGTCTGAAAATGATATAATAACAACCTAATTAGTACAGCCATAAACCTGGTGGAGAATGTGCACGCTAAACATTATTTCGTATAAATATCTGCGACGTTATGCTCAATAGGTTGAGAACTGAATCTAACGCAGCCGTTTCCGCATTCGTATAAGAACGATACCTCCAATGGATCTTGTGTTGTACCATCGGTGACGTGCAACCTGTGCAAATTCTTGAGTTAATTTTCACAGGATTCAAGTCACGACTAGTTTTCCGAACTCTCTACAGGAGTTCAATGGACAACTTTGCACCCCTGCACCAACAAATCGCCAGAAATATTTACTCCGTCGGGTGTATTGGTTCGTAGGGAGAAAGATAAATTATCTGACGTCCGATCGAAATTCCGAACTTCTCAGCCATATACTGGATACCTAACTATAATAGATACAATGATTTCTGCACATCGGTCACTTTCTTGGCTAGGAGGAAACCTTGAATAAGCGCACCGATCAAAATTGAAGTATTCTCAGTTGAAAGTTTTAAGGATAGCCTTGATGGCTAAATCACTGGCAGTGAAATAGACTTCCGGCCAACCGAATTATGAGTCGTTAGTGGCTGACGCGTAATAACTGTCCAGGAATGCATCCCCAAATCGGCGTGAACAAATACCTATATCTCTGGAGAAATCATCCATAGGGTTCACGTGGATGATCGTGAATGGACTTCGTGTAAGTACTTACAGCTCGATCTAGAAACACAACGTGATCATCGGTTCGACTTCAGCCACCAGCAATGTCTGATTACCACCTTCACCAAACACAACCAATCCTTTATTCGTAGAATATGTTTGAGTCACAAATGCTGTCCGATTGACTATTTGATAGCGACTGTTTGAGGAGACCGTCATATTAGAGAACTTCCTCCGAACTGACATCACGTGCACGCATTCGGTTTGTTAAAAGACCTGTTTTATCCCGTGCTGAATGTCATATAAATAGACTACTAAAGTGGCGTTCTATCGGTAAACCGCAGCTGTTGACACCTGATCTGCAGAACGGTTTTAGGTCTTAAGCACCCCAACTCTGACTAAAAGCTGCGTGTAGAACAACTTGGAGTTTCGCTGCCGATCACATTGCATAATGGCTGGGTATTCGACTAGCTATCGTCGGAGTCCCTGTTAAGGCTTAGCGGATGTGTTTTGCTGAGTATGCCCAACAAAAATAACACGTTTTCATGGTTCGATGACGCGTTGAGTTTTGATATTGAAGTGGTTGAGAATCATAGTTTTAGTGACATTTGAATTGGTTGGAGTGAGCATGAAATTCAGTATCCGTAGCTATGTGACTTGGGTTGACGGATCACACGGGTCCCCAATGGATCAGGTGCAGCAAGGCACCGAAAGACTGAGAAGCTCCCTGCCAACATCCGCACGATCATGAATGGCTCTACGAAAGAAGTTATTCTACACAACTGGATTTCGATTTTCCCCATCTTTCTACTTAAAGCATGCGCCAAATTTTATCAGATGTGTGGTGTCCTGATTTCAGCTCACCATCTGAATTTTCCCGTCATCAACTTTGTAGATTAGAAACGAAGTGAACAAGATCACATCATGGTGCAATATGCGTTAGCGTCCGTAGATCGATGCCTGAGTCCTGTGTGAGATATCTTCACAGTTTTAATAATGTACTGTTTTGTCAATGAATGTGCTTGATTACGAGAACTAATAAAACCTCTTCTAAAATGCCCCTTCATTGTGTATATCCGTTTTATCATTTTGAGTTACACAGGAAATAGAAGACCGTATCAGCAGGTTCGTAAGTACACCCGTTTCTGACTGATGTAGTTATTGCGCATCTGAGAAACAAACAGCCTTCTAACATGATGAAAGACATGCCTCTTTAAATGAGATCTGTAACCGGTATTTCCACTATGATAAAGATAGGACACACTAGGCAATATGTCGATGAACTTCGTCAAAAGACCGGTAATGCTGTTTTTATAACCGCGAATTGTAAGCTTATTGTACGGCTTCCCTAAACCATTAAAATAAGGATCGTACTGAGCCAATCAGTAATCCAAATTCAACACCTCAAGTCCTGTGCAACGAGCAGTGACTGTGCATAACGAGGACCCATTTCATCGGCTTATGCAAAACCTGTTGTTTCGAATGTGTGCAGTTTGGCCGTTTGATACAATTCAAAGACACATATCTTCTGGTCTAGTGACCAGAACTGAGAGTTTGGCAGGCAAAATATCATAGTGGTATTGATGAAATGCATGTATTTAGTGAAATAGTCAACACATCATTGCTAGCTAAGTAGGATTTGCTAAAATGATAAATTTTAATCGGAAGTACACTGTCAGTGTGTCAGTGGATTTTCATGGAAGCGTCAGTTGACGAGCAATCTGGAACGAGAAGAAGAAGAAGAGGAAGAAGGACAAGTAAAAATTGCTTGAACTGTCATAAATTGTATTTTATGCGCCTAACAAGGCACGATTCAAAAGTGATCAGTGATCATGAAAATTGTGGTGTGAACTGGCAAAATGTGATAGAATGTGGACAAAAGCTATTGAGAGAAAACTATTGTCTGTCTAGAAATGCATCAGATGTACGTTTGGGATTAGTCACATCTGGCATTTGCTATACAAACCATTGGGTTTCCCATGAAAACTCAAAAACATGAGTACCATGCACTTTCTCACATCTCAGTTTTTGGTAAATTTAACTAGAAATATGGACAGCAACCCTTGTTTCTCTCATAATTTCTCAATTTGAATTCATCTCCAATGCTCCCAGACTAAACCATAAACAGGCACTCTCGCTGAGCATGAATAACTTTCAGAAAGTATTGCGAAGTGTTATGCGGAATAAATTTATAATAATGAATCGCCGGCACCATTACCAGAACTGAATGGAATTTTAGTAAGGTATCACAAGTGAATTGGTAAAAAACAATGAATAAAACTTACATAGTAGAGAGACGCGTGAGAACTTGCAAAATAGGAATTTCGCAACTCTCCAAACTCTGCGGAAACACTTCCATACAGTTTTATTCAAATCGTTTGAATATCAATTCGGTGGAGCTATAATTGTAAGGAAAACAAGAATTCTGGCAATTCGATGAGGTAGGAACTCGTTGGAAACAAGTCCTAGTTACGGTAGTTCCAGCTACTGTTTTAGTGTACCAGTTTAGCTGAACAAAACTTCAGTACACTGGGACAAAATATTCTCAAACAGTGCTGTCTGAACTACTCCGTGGATTAAGTTCAAATCAGTGGGAAGCAAAACAGAAGATCTTATTATTACTCATGAAAATACCGTGGCTGTTAGAGTATGTGACTGAAACATTTCCGTGCTTATGCTTGAGTGTAGTAGAACCGGATCCCCAATATGACAAGTTGACAAGTAGTTGCACAACCCTAGACAAATCCATCAAATCAGATGTTATACGTACTCCAGTGATACGGAAAACCGAAATCTGCGATTGATCTATAATGTCCCGTTTAGAGAGTTCAGATAGACCTCGTCAATGAAAGACACAACACACCGATGAATTGTTGTTTTTCAAAACCAAACTGAAAATAATCCTTGAAGATTTGTTCTCTTTAGTATAACTTTCGTTATCGAGCATGGAAGTAATTAGTACGGTTGTGAGTAATTTCTCCAGGCAAGTTGTCATCACGAAATGTTGAGATTATTACCAACCGAACTCAGGCCACTATATACAGGTGGGATTTAACCGAAACAGAGACTACGTCAGTCAGACTTAAAACGTTCCTTTCCACCCGTGAATGGCGAAGCAGAATGAACCGTTATCTCGTGATTATACTGATATCGAATGCATCTCAGATGAGGCTGAAATGATCTTTCAGTGAAGCTTGTTACTACGTTATTCGTCAGACAGTGATCCCTCACGAAGGGTAAGTTTGTGAAGTTAAATAACTTACTGTCCAAAATCACCATCATCCATCGGATGTATTCCGTTTCGTTCGTTTTTACAATACACTTATATTGTCCTGCAAACATTTCATGCGGACTTCTTAGATACTGGGTATTTTTAAAATGGGAAGAAGGTAGAGATTTAGTGTTAAATGGAAAGATTAACCTATTTACTTAATATACATCTTAGATGAAACAATTCAGCCTTCTTGAAGTGAAGTTCGCGCATTTCTTTTCTATTTAACGAACTCCACAGAATTTCTCGCTGTACTGAGTTACTATAATATTGAAATTGAAGGCTCTACAATTTAGACAATCTGAGTTAACAGAAAGCTGGATGGAAATCAGCATTGTTTCTCTGAATAGAAATTAGGTGTGGTTGGGTAAAATAGGGCGATCGAAGAAAGTACTTTTGAAATAACTGGCTTTCCTGACTTACTAGGGCTCTTCCAAGTGTTGAATTGGTTGTAATATATTCAACCCAGTCGGAATTATCATGCTTCTGCACCCATCGAATTTCCACAGCCCTGATGTCGGAGTTCACCAGGCACGTCAGTCTCACGCCACTTCTACCCCATTCACGATAGACAAACTTTTGTCCACTTTGAAAGGCCGGGTTTTCTATGGAAGCCGTGAAATAAACAAATGGTGTCACAATTCTCTACCATCAAATTAGAATAATATGTAGTTATAACTTATTGTGGGCTGTGTTTCATGTTTTCCTATAGGCGACTGTTTTTGTTGGTTGGCATGCCAGAGCGGTTGTAATTCGTGGCAAATTGCACTCACCGGAAACGATCAGATTTATCCACCTTACTGCTCTGCCCTGATTAGTGTCCACGGTGCACCAATATTGACCTTCATGTTCCTTGGTAACCGATGTCATGAACTGAAATGAGTTGATGATAAAAGAAATGTTTTGGAAGAAAATACGTAGTGCATTCCTTTTTCTGACCGAATGAAACGAAAGATGGTCGCCTCATACGTTTGTGGTTTACCAGGTTCATTTTCATTTGTTTGTATGTTTGTTTGGAATCGGGAAAAACGATTCTGTACTGTACGCTAGTCTTAGTGACTGGAATGAAATATTACTTTGCTCTATGCGATACTCAATTCGAAGAATCATGCTCGTTATTTGTTGTTCTTTTTTCACTCGATTATCAACTCACCAACTCAGTGGAGATGTCTAAATTCTCTGTAGATGCATGGTCACGGAAGAGTTCTGAATTGGGCATCCATCGCCAATGAAAGCCGATTATGTTGATTCCCGGTTTCACTCGGCACGGAAGCTTGACTGACTGACCAGTGGTCACGTGGATCACTGTTGGTTGTCCTTCCACGAATGTTTCGTGTTCTGTGGATTGGGATTTCGGATGAGGAAACAGTACTTAGCCAGTGTGGTCAGAATAGCTGTTTGAGATACCTTAGAGCATTGTAAAAGTATACATCTTCCTCTATACTTCCCCGGACAAGTTCAGTCGCATCAGTTTGAATGAACCTTTTCCAAGCAGTGGGTGAGATTTATCGTCAAAAATCACACCGTGAAGGGGAAGGCATGCGGAATCCGATAAATATATAAAGAGAAGTATCTGCTTGTGGAACATTGCACATTGGAACATTCGACTACCTGTACATGCACAGCAGATGCCTCAAACATTGAAATCTGTTCAGATTAAGTGCCCAGCTGAGAGGTCGCAATTTGGTTTCCAACTCATTTCGCCCAACTTTAGTAATGCTGATACAGTGCATCCATCAACTTAGGACAACTAGAAACAAATGTTGGTGTCCCGGTTAAGACATGTGTAGTCATTATCCCCTTTTAGCGGCCATTTTTTGTACAATGTTGAAATATGTAGTTGGCTGTTTTAAAGTAAATTCAGTAACTCGTTTTCAAGTAGATGTCATGACAGTGCCAATGATATTTTGGGTCGGGCATGATCCAAAATTCGGTCAAATTACTTGCATGTCGACATTATGGTACGACGGTCACATACACTTCAGACAAATCGTGGACATGTAATTATCACACACAGTCTTGGTAAACGAAACGAATAACTTTTACCCGGAGGGGGGGGGGAGTGGTGAATACAAATCATGCAAACTCATTTATTGCCCAGCCAAAATAAATCCGACCAGTAATTCGTTATGATTCACTTTCGCTGGTAAAATTCAGTTAAACAACATCAAAAAATAAACCACTATTCGACAAAATGCGATAATATTTGTCCTCCGCTCACCTCCTACCGTTACCTTCATCCACCGGGAAGCAATACGGTACCGACCATCGTAAACGTCACACACGTATTCACCTTCGTCGGATTTTGAAAGTGTTTCTAATTTCTGAGGAGATCGAATGAGATAAAAAAAGGTCAAGTTGCTCAAGTCGATATACTTGTTGTCATTCGATCAGAAACGCCATTTTCAATGGGAATATATATCAAATGAGTCATGGAGTATTTACAAGTCCTCGAAAATCGAGTACGGATATCAGGTTGATTGTCAAATTTGAACTGTGAAACTAACGGAAAGTCGTGTCTCTCAGCGAGTGTACAATTTTTTGTCCATCAACCTGAGCGTTATTTCAAGTCGAATAAAAGCCGCTCGTCATTCGTTTATCGTTAGTTTCAAATATCTACTACCTGTACATTGCTTCTGGTATTTTTGGGAGATAATTTAGAATTGCACTACAACGTGATTCGTACCACACAATACAGTGCTCACTACTAATCAAGAAGTAATTCATCTCATCGTACACATGGGGAAATGAAGAGAATATTCCCAGTAAGTAAAACGGGAGTGCACAAGCCGATGAAGTGGATTTCGAAAACATGAAACGTGTAAATCCCTCGCTAAACTACATGCTGACTGTGGTAGAACGAACATACCAGTTCTTGAATTCCTGATGAGAATTCACGATAGCCTCGCTCTAGAACGCGCGACGCATTTGGTAACCGAACCCACGTTATGTGTGTATAGGGTATAGTGTGATGCATGTTACAATCCAAGGTCAATTTGTCGCCGTTTTGGCCGTTGTAGTTTGTCGGTTGGTTGCTTGTGAAGATTTTATCGTCTGAATGAGCAAACATGAATGGTTGAAACCGTATACACGATGACAATTACAGAATTTCAATAAAATACTCATCTTCCTAGCAGGGTTATGTGGTACTGAAGTGAAGAAATTTGTTTACAATAGCCCAAGCAATCAGAAGATATCAGAAAAAGTACTCAATCTGATCACTGCGTTCTGGTCGCAAACGAAACATGGAACACATTCTACTGTTTATCTACCATAATTTCTTTCTGGAATGAAGTGCATCATGTCTCACCTTGAATTTGGAGGAACATTTGCTTTTGAAGGACAACTGTGCCATTAAAAGTATGTTTGCATTTATAGGTCCCACTGTCGGCTTCGGTGGTCAGTATCAGTTCCTGAAGAAGTGAGTGACCAATTGAAGGAAGACAGAATGTAACGAAGAGAGTATTTGATTGAGGAATTTTACGTAACAATTCTATGGTTTCTATTTATTCGCTGAAAATCATGGTATCGATGACTAGAAATAATATAAGACAATGAGGTGTACGAAAATGCTCTTTTGACTTTCTTTTTTATTTTTTATACGACAAAATGCAACGGGGCTGCGGCCAGTGAAAGGCTGCCCAAGGGGGTCGTTATTGTCCAAAGTCCACGACGATAACAGCTTGACCACCGCCGATATTCGGGGGTGCGTGCTGATAATTCACTGAAGCACAGATATCATACGAAAGGAAAATATGAATGGGCTACCGCCCATTCTACTGGCCCACCAGAATCCCCATTTCATTCAAATCCATAAAATTACATTTTATGCTTTGAAAGTGTTTACAAACTCACCAACAGCTGACCTTGTTCGAGTAGATATCCTCTGCTCGGTGTCTCAAAAACACCGTTTCTCTCTTTAAACCACTCGATTTCATTCCTGGAACTGGATTCGGGATCAAAACATGACATTGTGATCGACTGGTAGGTGAAGCCAAGATAAAAAGTTGAACAATCAGTCGTGAAATTCTTCCGAATGTTTCCATTCTGTTCTCCACCGAAATTAGCTTTGCGAGATTGAAAAATAGATTGAAAAATACAATTTACAAGACTACTGAGAAGCAGTTGTGTACGAAAGTTCGCGTCAACATCATATCTGGTCATCTCTTGTACTGCTCTAAGAATCCAGTCTAGCAGTGCTCATATTTTTAGTATTTTCTCTTGACAACCGATACCAACGCAAACGATTGCTTTTATATGATAAACAACAATGTAAACGTAATTCATTGAAAGGTTTTATCGCTAATTAAAGGCTTCCAAATGATGAAACGACCACCGGCAGTAGGATTAAATCCTGTGGCCATAAGTTATGCAGTTCACATTTAGAATCACTTGATCACCACCAGCCAAGGGTAACCAAACCTCGCATGAATGATCCATGATACACACACCAGATGCAAGTTTAGGCCATCTATCGAATAGTCAGTCTATAAAACATTCCGTTTATTTGGCTAAATTCTTTTTTTACAGACAGCGTTACAACAGTCAACTGAGTCGAATATATAACTTAGTAAATCAAACAGCCTTACTTGTGATCGGCCAGTTCAGATTATTGCAAATTGTAGAGTTATTTGGATGAGAACCCCTTCAATGTACAACGGGAATATAATATTCGTAATAGAAACAGAAATTCACGAAACTCACCAGGTGACTGACTGTTTGCCACCCTATTTCCACCCAACAGGAGCATCAATCCGAGCACTGACAACATGACTTGTTATTGGTGAGAATCGGAATCTTGATTAGCAAGAGGTAATTGGCAACTTATTTTTATACGGCAAACTGTGAATGGCTTCTGAGATACAATGTGAAAGTTGGACACTGAGTCTGACCAAATCTCCACGACATGGCGAGATCACAAATTCCATAAGGTGTGAATGGATGAGATCATATCTGTGAACCAGCCAGGTTCGGAATTTGTACCAGGCAAATTGTTTCTTTTGTTCTTGTTTGATTTACTTTTCTTTCTCCAACTAGAACACGTGAAATATCACCACCTAAATGTTAGGTTCACATTTTATATCAGTAATTTGATTCGAAAGAAGCGTTCACTAAACCAATGGGATAATTTGAGAATCTGTCAATTATAAATGATGACTCTGCAAACATAAGTTCTATTTAGGCTAACGTCTATGAGATTAGTTCATTTTGAATTTGCATGAGAACATTTTGTAAACATGAATAAAGGTAGTGATTATCACGAACGGTGCAGATTGTTTTTCGATCACTTGTGAAGTGGATTATTTTAGACAGCGAATTGTTCGTCACAGCAACTCGGAAAGAGGTAGGGGATGTGGGGGCAAGTTTGCAAAAGAAAGAAAGCAAATCACGACGAAATAATGTTGGGGAGTGATATTGAAAAAGAACGTTTTGTGTTTGAATGACCTTGGTGTCAAGTGCCGCAATCCAAAGATATTCCCGTTTTAAAACGATTACCGATCTACCGTCACGAGCTTGTGTGCACTATTTTTGTTTCACTATTGAAGAATGCAAAACGCAATAGCACGAAACTGTTAAGACAAGCAAATAAATGATCGTAGAATTATTGTCGAACTTCGAATGAAATTGTAGTTTATGCATTCAATCTATCCCATACGTAAAACGTGTCACACTCACATAAACATACCACATGTCCTGCGGATAGAGAAACGCTCGCAGATTTCGTGGTTACCCGTGAGTAAGGTGAACTCACCGAGTAAGCAGTCGTGTATGATCACTGCAGTGTTTGAGGATGTACAGAGATTTCCCTTGACTAGAGTTCTCCGACCTAAGATGCTATATCAATCTGCTGACAGCACTGCGACGTGGCTAGTGTAGTCTGCCACTGAATGAGGTCATAGACTCCTGTTGAGTCTTACTTAATCAACACCGCTTGCTATGGAGGCAAATACACCCTGCAAACAGCCACAGGCTCACCTGGATCAAAGCTGTTCCGTTGCAGCACACATTTGGCTTCGCAAATGTTAGAGACCCCTCCTGAAATGCGGTAGTCCCAATCTGGACTGAACAACCGAGTAGTATAACAGCCAACACAATGCATACACCCGTTTACTATTATATATATATATATATTTAAAGTGTATATCAAGCGCAAAGTTTGATTAATCTTATATATACCAGCATGACAGATCTCTTCCTCCCAATGCTCTAGGTAACGTCCACTTACTTTCCACTTCTTCTGCAATATTTCAAACTCAACCGGAATATCTGTCGACCTTACTGGCCTTAAGGCTTCCAATGCAAATTTTATCCATGAATTCCCTCTTCTGATTCATCATGCAGCTTCAACGCCCAACTCAACATTGAAAACTATGGAAGCACTGTACAGTTGTCTCCTTGTTAGAAATCACCTCGGTGTACATCCACCAAGCCTTCACGGGAACTCGAACCCCGGGGTGAACGATTGTAAATCGAAGGCCCTAACCACACGGCTACCAGGGTTGGCTTCCAACTGTTTGTTGGACATCTAAACTACTACGTAGGCCTCTAGAGTGAAGCACTCCATCACAGGAGCCGATCGCTGTGCGTGAAGTAGGTAGGTAGAGACCGTTCAAAGTCAATGACGGTAGGGTGCTTTATGATATGGTGTACAATTTCAATAAACCGTTGAGAGCCAGCCCGGATACCCTTGACAATAAGGCATTCGGTTCACGATCGGTCAGCCCAGGTTCGAGTCCCCGTAAGGGTTCGGTGGATGAGCACTACCGATGATTCCTAACAAGGATGAAACAGCTGTGCAGTGCTTCCACGGTTTTCAGTGGTGAGTTGGGTGTTGAATCTGCATGATGAAATAAACTATACAAATCCCATCTCCTACTACTCCAATGAACTCCCCTCTACGTCCTCATCTAGCTTCTGATCCTCATTTAACCCCACGAAAACAGCTGGTTCCTTTCTTTGTCCTCGCTGCCCTTTCCTGCTAGTTACGTCCAATTTGCGAGCCCAGATGTGTGTGGAACAATAAGTGGATACGTGTCGCGAGCTTGAATCTTTTGCCACCAACGTGTGTTGCATCCAAGAAACTTGCACTAATCATTCCCGTCCCATTGTCAGATTGAGGTTTCAATTATTTCCTTCCTTGGCATATTTATCAGCTGTACTAGGTTAGAGACCAGCCAACAGTCACCATGTGCAGTAAGACGTATTGTTTCGTGCGAACTGACCAGCTCCAGTCCCATTACACATAACTGTTGTCATTCTTCCGTTTTCACCCAAAAACTGTAACCCGGATCCAGTCATAAACGGTTTCTATCAGAACATACATGACCTCTTACGTGAGGTGAACCGGAGAGGTATCGTGATTTTGGTAGGAAATATAAATTATAGATTAGGCCTTCCGTCACCAAACGAGCCGCATCTAGGAGGCTCTCTCGATCTGGATTCCTGTTACCAGAAAAACAAGGATCGATTTTTACCGGTGTATTGTAACCACTGCCTGTTCCTTACTAGAAGCTGTAGGACTCTAAGACTCTTTAATCGCCGCTACACCACGCGGCGTCCGCTTTTTCCAAGTCAATCAAGCACCACACTGCAATAAGCTACAAATAGTGGGACTGTATACAAGGCTGCCACTCGCACTGTGGCATCCCCCTAGAATCCGATCACGCATTGTTTGCACTAAGCAGTAAACATATTTCAGTGGGCTTCCCAAACGCAAGCTGAAACGGGATTTAGTTTGCAATCACTCTTTCAAATTATCCTCCCTATCAGTCTTCTAAAACGCGCTGGCCGACACGCTGGGCGTTGATCCACCTGATGACAATTCCCAGCAATGGTCGACCATCAAGAATGCTTTGTACCCTGCTTGCCTAGAGAGTTGTAACTCCTCTCTTTGCGTCATAAAATCCTGGATTTTTGCAGAATCTGTGTGCTTCCATGGTGCACACCAGTCATTATGAGCTGGAACCGTAACGAAACACGACTCATCGAGTTACGGGAACATAAAGCATGTCTACGTAGAGATCGCGAAACTTATTGATCACAGCGTGCATCAGAGATGGAATTTGCTCCCGTCAAGGGAAATCCCCGCAAGCTGTTCCATCTCGTTCGCGTCACAAATAGGAAACCACGTGATTTGAGCAAACACTCTGTGAAGTAGACGGTTCACCGATTCACAACCAGTATCCATGTCTCGAAAGCTGAATGGAGCACTTTAAGACACATTTTAGCTGGCTCCATTATCAGCCTCTTCTAATACTCTTCCGGGACATGTCCCGCGATCTGTTTCGATAGAGTCATCCACGAAAACAGATAGCCTCAGGTAAATCTAAGTCTTTGGATATCACAAAGCGCGTGGCGTCAATTGTCTTCCCAAGTCCTGTTTAATG
This sequence comes from Fasciola hepatica, assembly GCA_948099385.1. Taxonomy (NCBI): domain Eukaryota; kingdom Metazoa; phylum Platyhelminthes; class Trematoda; order Plagiorchiida; family Fasciolidae; genus Fasciola; species Fasciola hepatica. The sequence continues at coordinate 28,588,312 of CANUEZ040000043.1, read as the reverse complement.
ATCGTGGAGTACAGTTTGTTATGTACCTTCAAGAATTGTTCTCAAAAGGTTTTGAATTCCAAAGAGGTCCCTTCCTTGTACGTGTAGCTGACTGATGTATACATTTCCAAGAAAGTTTTGAGCGAGAGCATCAGCCTTATCCCAATAGCATCGAAGCTCCTAGCGCTTGTCATAAATCGCTGGCTATACCAAACACGCGAAGAGCTGAGTCGTGAGGAGTATAATGGTTTCCCCTTTTTGTGAAGGTATCGATCAAATCATCGCCCTAGGATAACTGTTAGAGCACTACCACACCTTCGGAAGACCTACGATTACCGTGTTTCTATATATTCTCACAGCCTTCAACTCTTTCTATAGAATCGCCTTGTGGATGATTTTTTTGAGAAACGAAGTACCTAGGAACGTTTTACTCCCATTTTACTATATAATATCAGTACAATATTTCAGAGAGGAGGTCGTGTCCAATCGAAGGATGCCAATTGGAGGTGACCGGGGCTGCCGCGGGGATTCAAACTCTGGAAAGAAGAGCTACAAGCCTACCGTGATGGCCGTTTGACCATCGCCGATCTGTCTTCAAAAGTTACATCATCGTACCTCAGGTCGAGTACAGACCTTCGGCTGCCTCTCATCAACCACTGTTGTTTTCAGTGGAATTTGCCAAGTTTGCCCTATATCCGTACTTTTTCTACTTTGCTATAGAGGACTTTGTAAGGAATCCCGTGTCTGATTCCCGAACTCTGAAGTCGAAACACTTAGGTAATCAAGATTCCGACCTTGTTTCGTGTCATTTTTATGATGGACTACAATTAGTGTCGATATTCAGTTGACAAAATATTTTTTGCAGTTGAATTTTTCGACCCTATTACTTTGATATCATACCAAACAAGAATGGGGCATAAAAATTCTGAATGACTTAATAATGTCTACGCTGGTTTAGTTCCAAGTTTTCAAAAGATGAAATTGCATGAACTTAGCCTTCTTGACAAAATTGCCTGAATCCGATAAGACAAAATTTAGTAAACGGAGAAATGTAAATAATTTTCAAAATTATGAACGTCAAGTTCACCGTAAGTGGTTTAGATCACCGGAAAATTTATTCCAAATCTGTCAGAGTCGACTACATTTGTACCCAAAAGAAAGAATCGACAGTAATTCAAACACATTCTGAGAATATTGCCTTATCTCAAGGTTCAACAGAAATTTCCTGGTTGAAGGTTGATTTATCAGGAGAAAAAAATCTGCTCGGTTTATTCGGAATGCTTGAGATCGAAATCAAGGATAAGTGAGTGTCCTTCGTCAATTTTTCAATTTGTTTTCGCCATGGTGGAGAAGTGAACGGTCGGGAATAACACATTTCACTGACTTGTTAAACAGGCTAAATAGAACAATGTGAGAAAAACATTTTGCATGTGTTCCTGCTTAATTTGCTGCTCAGAAACTTTCCATGATACATACGGATGCAATAAAATAAGCAAAACCCTGGACAATTCAGAGGTTCTAGTGTGAAGATTGCCACGTTCAACAAACCCGTTTTCATCGAGATGGAGAATCCATTTTCGATGTTCCCGAAGTAAGTTGCCGCACTTCCTCCCCATTTGACTACGGAGACGAAAACATTGCGCCTGGAGGAGCACCGGCCAACTAGTGGTGACGTAGCTCGGTTGGTGAACTCCATGCTAAAAGGCTGAAATAACTCACTACGAAGGGAGATAAATCCACACATTATAAACCGCATAGTAATATGCACATCATACATCGTGATAGGAGTGGTTAGATGATTCATTGTCCCTTTTTTCCCGTTGTGGTTCACATTATCACATGTTTATGGATCAGCGCCGGCTGCCCGATTATCTCGGATCTGTTCTGGTCGGTTGCTTGTCGCCATTAGGTTGGTTTTTCTGTCCATCACTTCCTCTCTGTTCGTCCGGATAATCCGGTTGACTGCCTAATCGGTAGCACTTCACGTGGGTTATCCTGCTGATTGCCTGAGATTCTCTGTTGCGTCCCATCTCCTAGTTCGAATGCCTCTTGTTGTTTGATGCTCAATTCCTCTGACATATTCGCTATTTGTTTTTGATGTTCTGTGGCTCTCGATTAGTTGGCCCGATCGGTGGGATATTTATTTCATTCTGCTGCTATAACGATCCTGGACAAAAAATACTCTTTGAAATAAGGGAGCGCAACACAGAATGACTTTTAATTTATTAGACACCAAGCGGTATGTTTATGTAAGCGTGACATTTTTTACGTACGGGATAGATTGGTTGCATAAACTACAACTTCATTCAAAGTTTGACAATAATTCTACGATCATTTATTTGCTTGTCTTAACAGTTTCGTGCTATTGCGTTTTACATTCTTCAATAGTGAAACAAAAATAGTGCACACAAATTCGTGACGGTTGATCGGTAGTCGTTTTAAAACGGGAATATCTTTGGATTGCGGCACTTGACACCAAGGTCATTCAAACACAAAACGTTCTTTTTCAATATCACTCCCCAACATTATTTCGTCGTGATTTGCTTTCTTTCTTTTGCAAACTTGCCCCCACATCCCCTACCTCTTTCCGAGTTGCTGTGACGAACAATTTGCCGTCTAAAATAACTCACAGTATCTTTTCTCTACCATATCTGCATCCTAAAAATAACAACCAAGAATCGGAAGGAACGTTCGCTAAACCAAGTTACATCAGTCTATTTTAGGGCAACCAAATTTGAGTGACAACTAGCCCATCGTTGTAATTGTGGGGATTGTTTTAAAGAGCAGCCATGTGATCGTCTATTTGTTGGATGCAACAGCCTCCCTCTACAACGGATGTTGCTGGAACGGAACAGCTTGATCACTGCGCTGGCCCACAGAATCTGTGAACAATACCTTGACTTATTTGGCCACAAAAATAGATACTACAATCCTTTTTCAACAAAGGTCGTCGAAGCCGACCGGCTCGCGCCGTTACTGAAAAGCCCACCTACCCCAGTCAGGTATATCTAAAGTCACTGTCTCACAAACCCAGTAACAGATTCGTATAAAGGGGCCATTTTCATGTGGCCAAAAAAGTGTCAGATCCAACAAGCTGTGTGCCAAGTACGTCTGATAATGGATGGTGTACAGCAGTCACCTGGAGATCCACGAGTGATATTCTGGAGGTGCCAATACGGATGCGACCAAATGGAAGCCGAATAACTGTAACCTGTGTGCTGTAAACTTCATTCCGTGTTGGTGTGTGCAAAACCTGACAACGCCCTAGAGAAGTCGAATTTCTCAACTTACTACTCAAAAGCTTGTTGGTAGGCTGACTAGTTTACATACCACAAAGTAAATGGGAAGGCCGGTGGGGAAAAAGTACGAAAAATTTGGATGATAGAGAAACAAATTAGTGGGCACTCATCAAATCTCTGTAGTGACGCGTAGAAGCTGGTTTCTGAAACACGATGGTATTTTTTTCTTATCTTATGATCTATGAATGAACAAGGTTATCACAAACGAATACGATCAAGAAATCACCGCTTTACATCGTAGCGGGCGTCGACATAGCTGAATAAATGTGCTGGAACAAGTGCCCAAAACCTCCCGACAATAATGACCAGTATTCAGTCACTGACTTCTTTGAATTTTAGTCACAAAGAAGGACGGTTATGGTAGTGCTTGCACATGATAGAAGATGGGAACATTCTGTTGACGAAGGAGCTTATAAAAAGAGGAAATTTCCCATCCATTTATCAATTTAGGCATTTACATATACATCACTGGGTAAAGGAGAGCATACATGCAGCTATAAATAGCAGTAAGTGAGTAAGTACACAACAAATCTGGTGAATTGACAATTTGCTTTGATTTGATGAACCTCGTCTGTTGTGTGAACAACTGTAAGTTTGAAATGCGAAACCACATGGCATGAAAAGACACAGTGATAAACGAAGATGTGAAAACGTGGGGGATTATGGAGAATTTCTACATGGAAACCATAAGAGAATCAATTGCTACGGCCACGGCAACAACAGATAGTGCACAAGATTGCGTTTTTTGCACGATTTTGGCTTCAGTAATCGAATTGTTAGGACTTCTGAAGCCCTCAGCAACTTTTCCCCTCACTTTTTTCACATCTTCGTTTATCACTGTGTCTTTTCATGCCATGTGGTTTCGCATTTCAAACTTGCTGTTGTTCATACAACAGACGAGGTTCATCAAGTTAAAGCAAATTTTCATTTCACCAGATTTGTTGTATACTTACTCACTTACTGCTATTTATAGCTGCATGTATGCTCTCCTTTACCCAGTGATGTATATGTAAATGCCTAAATTGATAAATGGATGGGAAATTTCTTCATTCTACAGGTTTTGTTGAGAATCGATGAGCAAATTATATCATTCTATTCACGTTCGTGCAGGCATAACCTTGTTTTCGTTTGGCTGTCTCAACAGGACCACACTATCAGTTTCTAAGTGTCATTTTCTGTCTACAGAGGATTATGGTAGAAGTTTTAAGATAGCTCCAGTATTAGTGAATCACATGACCCAGACACTTATCTTGTGCTCACCGTGCACAGTGACCCAATTAATCAAAGGGGGTTGTTCACAATAATGAGGCAGTTGCATCAGTCAACCTTGGGCCTTTGCATACATTCGCGTTAAGGCTCAACTGGCTTCCTGGTCATACTCACTCACGCCTTTCTGTGCATGCAACTCTTCCAAAGAACTGGGTTCCCCGGCTTTCTGTGTTCTAGTCAGCGCACACATACACACGCGTATGCACGTAACTACAAATACGCATAGAGCAGTTTTCATCTCGTCAAGTCAACCCAAAGCTGTACTCCTCAAAAACGATGGTTCATCCACAGATTATCACTAGGCTGGTGTGACTGAACCTTCAGTCCCACTAACCGGTTGTTTTCCCACACAAGAAATCTTAACATAAATAAACTTGGATAAAAAAGACGTAGTTAATATTGGTACGGTCTAATACAGAGTATTCGTGCACTGGTTCTGAAAAAAAACCAGTATATCGTGAAGAGTTATGCAATGGTTCCTGTTACAAAAACCTTACAAAAGCACCATTGTCCTGTGCCATTCAAATCCGTGGGTACCGAACCATGCTCCCGTGAACATTCGCCAGCATCATTGTTGGAATCTCTCTTGGGCCTTCAATCCATCCAGAGTTTCTGGCTTTGGGGTCGTAGACTTCTTCCTTGATATAGCACAAAAAGAGAAAAAGTTAAAATGTAGCCTGGAGACCTTGGAGACCACGGTATTGGCCGCTTCCGTCCGATATATTTCCAAAGGCATTCTCATCAAGTCATCCGGTTACTACACCTGTGGAATGTGCTGTCGCTCCGTCCTGCTGGAAGAGTATACTTGACAAGTCTGGTAAAGGTATACCCTCTAGGTATTCCGAAATTGTCTCCTTCATCACCTGCAGATGGGTGGTTGCATTCACCTTGTCAGGAAGAAACACTGGCCTAACAAGCCGTGAACTGTAGATGCCACACCAAACGTTCACTTTTACATCTCCTTGTCCATTACTTTCGTAGTAGTCAAATGGATTCTCCTTGTGCCAACTCCTACCGCGCTGATGGCTTTTGATATTGTGTAGGAGGAAGGTGGAATCATCTGTGAAAATAGTGTCACTGCATGACTTTGGTTGAACTGATAATGTGTGCCGGAACCAATCACAGAATTCCATCTGCTGAGCATAATCCTTTTTGAAATAGGGTTTGTACCGGGTGTGGCCCAAAACTCTTGTATTCTTGTTTTTCCAAGATATTTCTTACGGAGCCCTTCGAGATTCCCAGTTTGCTGGCTGCTGTTCGAAGGAAAGTGCCTGGTTCCGTAGCCAAGAAGACTTCTAGACTGTCAATGTGAGGCACGGTTGTGGCTATCTTTGGACGCCTCAGCGACTTCTAGGATGGAAGTTACCGTAAATTGTAAGTACCTAACCAACACGAGCAGAAAATTTCACCGATGGTTTTGGCAGATCAGGATGTCTACTTTTATTGTTCCTTGAATGTTTTTCGAAGACTGAGGCTTCCTATCCTCAGCTTGACTATTTCGGAGGAATATCAAGCCATGTGAACACAAAGGTGCGTGAATGAAATCCAATAATGGTGTGACTTGTAGAATAATCCGTATATCTAGTTTAAGCAGAATTCACATTGATGACTGAACCATTCCTAAAACACACATTTCGACACACACAGACACAAAATATGTGTCCTTTTGCGTTAGTTTGTGGGGTTTGAGGTACTTTTAATCAAAATAATCGATGGTTATTGAAATGGCAGCTGCCAAAACATGTTGTCCTTGATGTGTAGTTGTCAATTTCGTGGCCGTTTCTATCCATCTGGTTTTTTCTTCCCCTCAATCACGGGAGTCATTTCGCTGCTCATTATGTGCCTTTACCATCCAAGCTATGATAGAATATCTCAGCCATGGAGGAATTTCACAAGTGTTTGACAATGATGATGGTTTCCGATTCGTAGCCATTTACTTGAGCTGTGAACTAGACATCACTGGATGCCATCAACGTGGAATCACAACTCATCACCGATGTTCTAATGATTCTGTGAATAACTTGCATCCGTTAAAAGTGTTCTCCCTTCATCCGAGACGAAAACGATTCCGGAATCAGTGATGTTAGTGGATAACTTTTGGGTATAGTACAAGAACGCAGTTTATTCGCGGACGAAAGAAACTCCTGTCTTGCAGTTCTGAGTCAAGTTGTTTCAGATCGTCACTGAGATGTTTAGATTTTCATGACGTGGTATATTTCTAATCCAATGTATTGCGGACAAAGCGTGGGATCATTCATAAACAAATTGGTCAATCGATGGTTGTTAGCACTGAAGCCACTTCGGCCGATCTTTTCAGTTCTTAGAGATTTTTGCAACGCGAGTGAAATCGATGATAAAAGTTCGAGGGAGTGCATTTATATTCATTTAAGCTATTCTGCATGTGGCTTGGTGGAATGTAGCTTCATGTCTAGTGTTCATCCGATCAAATATGACGAGAGAGCTCCAGTCATGCTTCATTTCATCCACCAGGCCAAACCATGAGTATAAAGTCTGCGTATTTGGTTTGCACTATAATTCATAGTCGAGTAGTTGTTAGGTGCGTTATTATTTACCAAACGGATCAAACAACGTACATGATACATGACGATATGAGTAGCAGTATCTTATGACGAGTCTTGAAGTTGAGGTCAGTTCGACTTTGGATATTAGAATCAATTCCAAGATGACTGGAAAACTTCAAAAATCGTTGGGGGTTAAGAGGCAGGTTAGGAATGGGATACGGAACATGATTGAGACAGTGCTACGCAAAGTTATGCGCAAATGAATATCAGTCACTTGTTCCTCTGGGCGTGATTTTCAGGTAATTGCCTCTGAATATATTGGGAAATTTCCTGTTTTTCCATTTTGTCACTAATGACCCAATGTAACACAATTTTGATAGTCACAAACATGTTACTCCGAATTTATTTGAGAATGATTCTGGTTATGATTTTGCTTCTTACATGCTCAAACAGTTCCTATCTGACTTTGGTCCTCTCAAACGTGAAATAAGAAATCTCATGTTACTCAGGTCCGCTTTCATCATGATATAACTAATATGGATGATCATCAAATAACGCTTGAATGACCATGACGTTAAGGTCCTTTTTCATGCAAGCTGGTACCTCCCTTTTCTGGTAAGTCAGGTAGTCAAATCACGTGAAGAGTTTCCCGAATAGGGGAAGCCCCTTCTGACATCAGCAACAAAGCCAACACAAAAGTATAATGTTTTATGAAAAAGATTTCAACCGAAATAATAATGAACTTTGGGTATCTATTTAGAAAAGATAATTCATATGGTCCGATTCACCAGAGAGATAGCTTGGTTCATTTTAACAGACAATACATAGAGGATATTAACCCAGCACGCAAGATTACCAAATTCATCTACAAAATAAGCAATCTACACACAATTTAAATACAAGAAAATTATGAGCCAGCTCATTTGAGTCCGTATGTATTGGTTGTAACACGATAGCTACAGTCGGCTTGTCTACCATTTGAGGTACTTCATTATTGTTTGACAGTTGGGCCTGTAGTACACATAGTGAAAACAGCTTGTGTTCTCCACCGCAAGACTCGGAGTTCATTTATCCGTGAATCATTCAGCCACCGGACGGCAATCCTGTACAGCATACGCCTAGCAGCCACGCCGTGTCGGATTCGAAACCATGTTACCATTTCGTGATTGCATCCCGTCCGTATTTTATTGAGCAAAACCAACATTGAAGAATGGACAACGATTGGCGCTTCCCCAGTCGAGAAATAATATAGATGTCGAATATTTGGTGGTGAACCCAACCACAATCGTATTTTATCTCTACTATTTTCCGGGAAATAAATACATCTGTAAGGGTTGGAAAAGAATTTGGCAAAATCGGGTGTTCAGCTGTTTTATGTGATCTGATCTGATTGAAATCATGAATCTTATTCAGTAATTCAAGTGAAATAAGCCATCCATCTTGATGAGGTCCAAATTTCTTCTTGTAGAGCAACTTGATCTAGTGCAAGCCGAAGCAAATCATGTCCAGGGTTTTTTTAAAATGAAACATCTACGACTGAAGAAAACACACTATTTGGTATCACAAACGCACCAGCAAAATCTCTCTCACACCCTCAACTACAACGACCTTTGCAGTCTGCACGAGGTCATGTTGATTGTTCTTTGAATAAAGTGATAATAGGTTGGGTTATTTTGTCTCCCGATTGATCTGTTCGATTAAGGACAGAAGTTGTTTTCTTTGCAAATATGGGTGCGATTCCAATACTGCTGTGCACAGGCTGACCTGGTTTGATCGATTATCAAGACCATTTTCACCATGGATCTGGTCAGATCAAATTGGTCCATTGCGTACAACAAAATGGTTTTCACTTACAATTTCGGGTGACCTTTGCAAATAGTTTTAACGGCATTGACATGGATTAATGAAAAAGACTCATGATTTCGATCAGATCTCGTAAAATAGCCGAACACCCGATTTTGCCAAATTCTTTTCCAAACCTTACAGATGTATTTATTTCCCGGAAAATAGTAGAGATAAAATACGATTGTGGTTGGGTTCACCACCAAATATTTGACATCTATATTATTTCTCTACTGGGGAAGCGCCAATCGTTGTCCATTCTTCAATGTTGGTTTTGCTCAATAAAACACGGACGGGATGCAATCACGAAATGGTAACACGGTTTCCAATCCGACACGGCGTGGATACACCTCAAGTTCAAAGGTCATGTGATAGGTTGGGAAACACTGACGCAATCGGTGAACAAAGGACAATTTTGCATATGTTCAAGTGCGTACGTGTACTCCTGGCGTTCAATCAACGTTGTACATCGTGAACCACTGTTCGTAAACCAATAATATATCAGCAGCCAAGCCGTGCCGGATTGGAAACCGTGTTACCATTTCGTGATTGCATCCCGTCCGTATTTTATTGAGCAAAACCAACATTGAAGAATGGACAACGATTGGCGCTTCCCCAGTCGAGAAATAATATAGATGTCGAATATTTGGTGGTGAACCCAACCACAATCGTATTTTATCTCTACTATTTTCCGGGAAATAAATACATCTGTAAGGTTTGGAAAAGAATTTGGCAAAATCGGGTGTTCAGCTGTTTTATGTGATCTGATCTGATTGAAATCATGAATCTTATTCAGTAATTCAAGTGAAATAAGCCATCCATCTTGATGAGGTCCAAATTTCTTCTTGTAGAGCAACTTGATCTAGTGCAAGCCGAAGCAAATCATGTCCAGGGTTTTTTTAAAATGAAACATCTACGACTGAAGAAAACACACTATTTGGTATCACAAACGCACCAGCAAAATCTCTCTCACACCCTCAACTACAACGACCTTTGCAGTCTGCACGAGGTCATGTTGATTGTTCTTTGAATAAAGTGATAATAGGTTGGGTTATTTTGTCTTCCGATTGATCTGTTCGATTAAGGACAGAAGTTGTTTTCTTTGCAAATATGGGTGCGATTCCAATACTGCTGTGCACAGGCTGACCTGGTTTGATCGATTATCAAGACCATTTTCACCATGGATCTGGTCAGATCAAATTGGTCCATTGCGTACAACAAAATGGTTTTCACTTACAATTTCGGGTGACCTTTGCAAATAGTTTTAACGGCATTGACATGGATTAATGAAAAAGACTCATGATTTCGATCAGATCTCGTAAAATAGCCGAACACCCGATTTTGCCAAATTCTTTTCCAAACCTTACAGATGTATTTATTTCCCGGAAAATAGTAGAGATAAAATACGATTGTGGTTGGGTTCACCACCAAATATTCGACATCTATATTATTTCTCGACTGGGGAAGCGCCAATCGTTGTCCATTCTTCAATGTTGGTTTTGCTCAATAAAATACGGACGGGATGCAATCACGAAATGGTAACACGGTTTCCAATCCGGCACGGCTTGGCTGCTGATATATTATTGGTTTACGAACAGTGGTTCACGATGTACAACGTTGATTGAACGCCAGGAGTACACGTACGCACTTGAACATATGCAAAATTGTCCTTTGTTCACCGATTGCGTCAGTGTTTCCCAACCTATCACATGACCTTTGAACTTGAGGTGTATCGAAATCGGTTTGGTGGCTTTGACTGTCATAGTACGCACAACATTGCCGATTCCGTGCACATGATGGCCTGTGCTTGCACAACAATGCAAACAGGAAATTTTCTGCGTAAATGGAATTAGGTTGAAAATAATACAGACAGCATTAAGCTGTGTTAGTCGCTCCTTGGGATGCAATAAAATAGTCAGAGCTTAGACACACATTGTTTTTGTTAACTCACAGGGTGGAAATAACACCTCACCAATTGGTTGTATCCAAGACGGTGTACACTCACATCAACAAACCAGTAGTCATACAATTAGAACTGAAACACCCACATCCACCCCAAAACGGTTTCCTAAACAAATTGATTGACTGGTAAGTGAACGGAACAAATGGATCAAGTGCCTTAGAACACCGGCTTCCAAACATTCCCAACAAAGCCCAAGCTGAAAGTGAGCGGATAACCATGTATTTTTATAATACTGTTGAAGTCATTCAAAGTGACTACGTTAATCTGTGGATTCCCAGCTAGTCTGCTGTTATCCGCGTGAGCAAAGATTCCATTCTCGAACCAACCAGCCTCTCTGTGGCGATAAGTTAGCTAAGGTATCATTGTTATATCACTTGCGTCCACGGATAAACTGGTCATTTTCTAGTTTTACCAATCACAATCAATCACGCTACTCCCCAAATAACATACTGGTACGATTTCAAGTTCCATTACCTCTCTCGTATTAGCGGCAATCCACTAAAAATGGAGCGGAAAAGAAATTTTCAGCTACTTCAAACACCGTCATGCAATGAATTGAATTAATGCGAACTTTGAATATGAACGACGATGGAAGTAATGAATATCGTGGTTCTGAATCAGCATGAACACAATACTGCTCGTTATTCTATCTCTAGTTTTCACGATTTGGCTCAGTGAATGATACTCCATTATACTCCGAGCATAAGCGTTCGACGGACTTATTTTGATCGGCTTACTTACTGTCTGTGCTACTGAGTTTTAGGCTGGGCAGACCACATTTTGCTGGAAGCAATTGGGAACAAACGGATGATAATTCAAGCCCGTTATTCGTCACGGTCCACAGAGTTAGACAAGTGCCCACTTCATGATAACGGAGAGGCTGTTATCTGTATTTTCTAACACGAAATATTTATGCTAAACAAATATTTATTTGTTCTTTCACTTTTTGATCTAAGTGAACCATATTGATTTCAACTGAACTCAGAATGTTTACGGAAATGCAATATGGCTAACTCAAATGATAGGTGTTCCCACTTCTTTAACCATAGCCTAGCATGATTTTCCGCATTGTGATGTTGGTTCTATGTTGAGTGTACTTTTCAGCTCATTGCTTTTCAAATGATCAAATGCGTATATTGAGAGCGAACTGGTATATCTAAATGGGTATCGGTAACGAACAAATTAAATATGAAAGGAAACCGGAGATGAACAAACGGGAAGTGAGAAGGAAATGTTTGTCGAAGCTGATCGCGGAATCCTTCACATCTAGTTGCTTAACGGCCACATTTTTTGTGGAATTGCTATGGTTGTGCATCCTTTCACATAATTAATCCTACAGGCCCAAATACACTTCATCACCTGATAAGCGAAGCTCTCAAATAACACATTATCAGGCAAAATAGGACTAATCATCCTTTGGAGTGCACTCGTTACTCTGGACTGAACATTTTGAGTCTTCTATTTATGAAAAGAGGTGTAATAATAACGTTTAGGGGTAAGTGTACCACATAAATAAAATGCTAAAATAGATCTTGGATTCTGCTACCCGCTAACCATTAGTCACAGTTCCCTTTGAGAATAGGTTTTTGAAACTCCAATGCAAAAAGAGAACATCCCAGATTTTTCGGCTGAATAATAGCCACCGGATTACAATATCGTCCCGGTGTGCTCTGTATCATCAGTGCAGACGCATATTGTTGATGTGGAAAATGATCATAGAACGAAGGTTCGAAATTGTGATGTGCTTCAACAAACACAAGGAACCTGCTTCCCTAACGAGGGATGTGAGAAAACAAGTGCAAACTTGCATTTTCGTTCACAAATCGGACAGAAAAATTTAGGCTGCTATTAACTTCTTGATCTGATGCGAATTTCCATAAAAAATTACCAAAAGCAAATCGCGATTTCGGTGATCCAGCTGCCTTCGTTCAAGACCAATGCAGTCCACCAATCAGAGATGGAGCCTGTCCAGGCGACGCTAATTCATAGTGCTGAACAGCGATCAAGTTCTTATAAAACGTCATGTTGATCTTCAGGCTAATCAGTCGACAAACAGTACAGATGCACCTATCTTGCACTGTTTTATCATTTTTGGTCCTCAGTATCTATTCAGTTGTTTCTGGTAAGTTTACCAAACTTATATATATATATATATATATATATATATATATATATATATATATATATATATATATATATATATATATATGCATGATTGTACGAAAGTAGAGTGCTCAACGAAATTGTTTTGAAATTCACCACTGACATTAATGGGAATGTCGGGAGAATATCGCCATGAAAATTCAACTGGAAAACAAATCCCACTTATGATAATTCATTTGCTATAATATTACGGCCAGCAAACATATGCCAGATAAACGGACGGGTAGACCGTAAGGCAGACAAACAAACAAGCGGAAGAACAACGAGACACAGAGAAGGGCAGAGACGGAAAGGTGGCTGACAGGAAAACAAATAGATATATGGATAGACAGATAGATAGATCAATAGGTGGGCAGATTTGTAGGCACATGCAAAGGTAGAGAAACTGATGGAGTACTAGGTTGTTATTGCACATTTCTAGTTTCACTGAGTCTGTTTGCTTGTGCAGTCGTTTTTTAAAGTATGCATTGAAAATTTTCGTGACATTTGGAGATCTCATTCGAATTCGAACTTTAGCAGCAGTTTTACATGTCATACAGCATGAGGCTAATTCTCGACCGGATTGTGATTTGGACTCGTTTCTTTTATCATCACATTAGAGATTCTGAGTTGCAACTTTCACCAGTATGTACGCAATTGACGTTCCGTTTCACTTTTTTTTCTGCAGAGCATCCTCTCACTAAGTTTATCATTGATCTGCAAAATCGATACAAATCGTGGAATGGTTCTTGGCAGGAGTTGAAAGATTTGTTGAATAAATGTGAGTTCAGTCGTTTGTGCTCCAAAATAAACAATCCGCTGTTTTCACATTCAGTGGTGATCGGTGAAATATTGTGTTTTGTTCTTCAAATGTCCTCGGGCTTTCTCATTTCTACCGAGGTTGTGACTGTTAGACTCTGACATCCTCCCGTCGACTTCATATAAAGTGAAAATTCAGTTAATTTTGGCTCGAACTACCACAACCCTGCACCGATTGCAACAGCTTCGGTTGCTGCCCCTCATCAGGCACCTTACTGGGAAATATGCAAGAAAAAAGTAGGAACACATTTCACGAATAGAACTTTAAATCGTGATTTTAATTAGATTAGGATTGTTTGTGAACTTGAAAGCTTCGCTGTTCGCGAAACATGGCCATATCTTTCAGTGCAACTACTCAACGAAAAAGAAAATCCGTTGAACCCAAATCACTTAAACTGGTACGCTCTACAAGGCCACGTTTACTGATCTACCCACAAATAAAATTCTGATGGAATGCACTAGTCTAAACAACATAACTTAGCCAACTAGATCATTGTCTTTCAGATGCCTTAAGGTTTAGTGTTGGATCGGCTCAGTTCTAAAACAGCACCGCGCGCTTTGAAGGTGCTACGCAATTATTCGTGTTGTAACTGGATATTTACTCAAAAATACTATACCAACCACAACTCGGATGCTTGACACCCAACCTAGGAACTCTTTGAAGCCACTATCCTTACGCGACAAAATTGGGGTCTCTAGGAGAGAGACTACTACTAGGGGAGGAGACTAACTTTGCATAGGCTATGTATGTAAATTGATGCTACCGCCAGTTCAAAACAACTCTGTGTGAATTGTTTTACCCAGTGAAAACGACGCGTAACTCTTGAGTCTACTTTGCAAAAATGGTATCTATTTGTAGGCTTTTTCTTTTTCACAGTGGATGGTAACTGGCAGGCAAATGTCAATCCGAGCATTCCGCCTCACATTCTAAATCAACAACGACACCGTAAGTCAGCTGACTAGTTGAGAAAATCTCATCTCTTTCACTGTCGATTTCTTGTTGTGGAGTAAGACAGTCACTTGTCAGTCGGTCCCGGTTGTTCCAGATCTACAGTACTTTTAACAAATTTTGGACGAAATCACTAGTGGAATAAAGTACTTTACGTTCACAGCTGTGACGAAAACTTTTCAGTAATAAATCTGATTAGACTAAATTTAAAATAGTTAAAATATATTGGGATTTTGCGTTTTTACCCCGCATCTGTCTGATAATCTCTTAGTCGAATAGCACGCAAGAAGTGGACACAAGTGAATCATTTTCGGTTGTCTTTGAAATCGAAGATAGAATGGGAGCATGTGCGCCGGCTAAAGGTGTAACATCTTTTGTCACTCGAAAATACACAAAACTGAAACCCATCACCAGTCAAATACTTTCGTCACATTTGACAGGGCTCCATATACAGCAGTGGATACAATCTCGTTTTATGAAGACTAGCTTTTCATGAGGATCAGTTCCCTTATCATTTTTCAGGATTACCTTCAAAATTTTCAATAAAATGCTGTAGAACGGTTACTGTTTGTAACTAATCCTCATGCAAGAATATGGCGCAAGCCAATCGAGTGTACCTGATCACATCACGATGTAGCCGGTTTTTAAACGGGGACTGAATCGCAAGGGCTTCATTCATGTGACATATGCTCATACCGGTCCACCACTATGAAGGTTGGTTTGTTCAAATGGGAAAACGCTAAACTGCTGCTTGTGAATGGCTTCAGCATTGATGAATTAATTAAACGACGAATCATGCATGTGAATATTCTACATACACCTAACTGGACTTTAGGTTTGCTGATGGTTGATGAGAACCGTGTTCACGATGCGAACCGGATAGTTAGAATGACCCCGATAAATTATTACACTGAAATGCAGTCAAGTAACTTGAAACCAGATCTGAAACGAAGTAGTGAACTAACCACCAAATTCATCTGAACATTTAAGATCTTCTGAGATGATTATCCGCCTACACTCTCAGAATCATTTCACTCATCTTAGGAAAAGCGTTTCATTTACCTATTTAGATCGTATGAAAAGAGTATACATTTGAACCGTCGAACAAATGTTTATAAGTTTCTACAGCACCGACACTCCTACACTGGTAAGAACTTGGTTAGTGCATTTTGTTACCCATGGGATATGTGATCCCAAAATAATTTTCCGGCCCTCTTGAGAACTGAATAATATTTACCATGAGTAGCTTGGAAAAAGTAGCTAATCAATTCCCGATAATGTTCTTTTTTCCATCGGCTGATTTCGTGAATAAACCAAAAATGGTATTTGAAGAAAGCGATTTTCTTTTGACATTTCTACATCAGATCATTCGAGGCATCATCTCACTTTAAGTAGAGCATTGCAACCAACTATCACCCGATTGCTTGTTATGGGTAAGTCACATGTCACCCAGAAAGTTAGACTTTTGTGGTTCAAATAATGTTTACTTGGTAATTGTGGATTGCATTTTTATTGCTCGCTTTTAAAAAGTATTTGCTTTCTTGAGAAATGAAGAAACTAGAAAAGTTTCTCTCAAATAAATAGCGAAATACCTGGTAGGATTCCTTTTGAGTTTGGTTCGTTTCCAAAGCAACGAAAAAATAGTTTTTATGGTCTGGTTCAGTGTTTCTCTTGCAATCGAAATAATCAATCGAATAGACTTTCTATTTACCGCGGATTACAGAAGTGACACTATTCATTAACGGTATATTTTGAAAAGATCATAAATGTATGCACTTCACCAAGCTATCATGTAGTACTTCCGACCTACTTATATATTAGTACGGAACGCGGGAGACAATTTTATTGTGCGTAAGTAAAATGTATGTTCATTCAAATCGCATTCATGTTGTTATGCCTCAACATTTTGAAAATGAGTCGTATTCTGACAAAATGAGAATAACAACTACCATCCATGATCAACAATGACACGCGATGGCAATCCCAGATACTGATAATCTACTTACGTTTACATTTGCATGTCACCAAAATTTCAGGATTTTCATAGCATCTTGATTAAGAATTTAGCCTAATACACGTTACATTTTGTTGTGTCCACAACCGGTAGCAGAACACGTAATGCTGGCGTTGCATTTATTTATGCGATTGTAAACACAAAACCCGGCCGTAGCCGGCGACTAAGCGGCAAACAAGCAAGTGAGTTGGCATACAGAATTAAACTAATTGTGCCGTCACACGCAGCCGAGGCAGACCAATCAGTAGACAGCAAAATTGATAGGTCAATACTGCTGGCGCTAAAGCATGGTTAAAGATCGAGGCAAATTGGGAGTATGTCTATTCATGAGAGGAATATTGATCGGTTGTCCGCGTAGTGTGCGAGACCCTAACCAGACACAACACATTTGAATGAAGTCATTCTTCTGTACAGAGGGTGGTTTTCTTCAACCTGAATCTAAGTGGGAAATGTTTTCCATGAACTTCACCTGATTCGTACGTAGCACAAGAATGTACGTTCACTATGCTCTACAACTTATCAGAATCTATTAGAAAGCCATGAACCCCCCCCCCCTCTCTCGCCGGGATAAACTGGAACAAACAGGTCAAGTCAAACTTCAGGTGTTCATACGTTCGGCTCCGCGCAAACATCTTCGTTACTTGAGCATTAGATTGACTAGGATAGAACAAGTTCTCAGTAAATCGATGCAACCGACAAAATAAAAAAACGCAAAATAACAAATGTTTTACTAAATAGTCAACTAAAATCTTTCCTTATGAATAAAATTACGTATTTCAGCTAGGTCAAGCTTTAGTAAGTGAAGACTGTTTCAAATTTCACGAAAAAGCTATTTTCTTCTCAATTAACTTTCAGTTTCTACATGCATTGTATTGTAGCATGACAAGGGGTTTGAAATGATAAATTTCATTTGAATCAATATTATTACCATTAGTTTTACGGGGAATCTGTTGTAGTATGAATTTTGTGACTTTGCCTGAAGATGAGGAGTTGAATTTTAGAAAACTACTCAACACGGGTAACTCAAAGATCTATGAAGTTTTGTTCGAAGCACAAGGTTTGTATCACTGATGAACTAATAGTAGCCATATAAGAATGAGTTATCACCACTAAGGTGTCGATCTCCACAGAAGGAACCTAGAACAATCCAAATCTATTGAGAAAATATTATATTATCTCCAGGATTATTGGAAAACATGGTTGAAGTTGCTTCTAGCCGAGAAAAGTGTCCAATAATCGTCAACAATTCATCTTGAAGTAAAGTTGATTTTTCGAATATCCATGGTATTTTCATTGGTAAAAGCCAGAAATATAAACCAGATTAGTATAGAGAAGACAGTTAGCTTCATTTGTGCCCATGGAGCCTGTCTTTCTGGAGAGGGAATAACCTGTGACCAAATACTTGCTTTTTGTGCTGTTCGTGGTAAACAGTGTCAGCATCGGGGACGAGCGCCAAGGGAACTGCAAATTCCACCTGAATAGGGCTGTTATTACCGTGATGACGAGAATGACGTCGATGAAGCCAGTGAGAAGGTGTTCCGAATAACTCCTATATGTCACGGCAAACAAGTGTAACGAAAGTGTTCTTTATATCGGATTTTGGCCGTTAGTGTTTGCCCAACAACAATGATGATCTCGTTTTACACTAGAGAGTTGATCAAAACACATTGGAAATCACTACCTTCTATCATATCGCTTCTCATGCTCCGTATTAAAATTCTGAGGGGAGAGGGAGGCATTACAAATGTGGTTGTTGGTAATAAACTACTTAAAGAAGCCATTGCATCAAGTTTCGGGTTGGAATTTTATTATGCCTGAAGCAAAGGCTGCAATAAAGCATAATAACCTTTTACGTAGAACGGTATCGGAGATACACGGGTTGACGTACGATTCGTCAGTCTCGCAGTAAGTGTTCAAAAACTGTCGTACAAATGGACCTACTTGAATAACTATTTTACTGCAGACTAATGTACCAATTTTGCATCATCTGATGGTACACTTTTTGTAGCCTTGTGCACGTCCTTTGATTTATTGTTACTCTTTGGACCAGAAAAAGTGCGGGTACATGGAACGTTCATTTCCACAACCCCCTGAACGGCCAGGATTCCTCAGTGTTGGTGAATTACGGCAATGCACGTTCCAATCACTGGTCTATGGAGGCAAAATTGTTGCACTTCATGGAGCACGGGAAAAATGGTAGAATCACAGCCAGGCTCATAGGTTCTATGCACAATAGGTTAAAATAAGTCCCTGAGAGTAGTTTCAAACAACAAATTATTAAGCGGATAACTATTTACAGCTCGCAGTATTTTGATTTACGCAATAGCTTTAGATACTGTTTGTGTGACGGAATGTGCAAACCCATCGTTTGCGCACAGCCAAGTCACGTCAGTAGTCAGCACTGGTGCAATACCAAGCCTAAGGCTTGAGACAAAGGAATCTCGAGTGACAAGACAACCGATCGCTGGAGTGGATCGATAGATGAAAGCTCAGTCCTATCTGTGTTGTTTAAGTCCCAAGGCGTGGTCGCCCACACCAGTCGGACCAATGCGCTGTGTGCAACGAATGGGCGAATAAGAGAGCAACCTTCATATTCTTTGTTCTGTGCAGACGAATTATGATGATTCTGGGGCAGAGCTGAGTTCTCACTAGAGGTGGTGGGACGGAATAAAACACTGTGAACACTACTTACCTCGAAAATTCGAACTTGTAACTTCTGTGCAGTCCTTCCAGAAGTGAGGTGCGACTGACCCACATAAAAGCAGTCGGTGAATCCCCATTGTGGTGTCTCCGTGACTCCCCTAATAGGAGCGTTCATTCACACTCGTGATGCATGAATCAGATTGTTGTGAACTTCCTTAGCCATGATACGAATTTGCACTTCAACAAATACTTATTTTCCTGCTCGTGATTCACGTTTTCTCATGTGTTGCGGTCCATGGCATAAAAAATGATGAGTTTGTTGAATTTATTTTCGTCACTTAGAAGCTGAACAACACAAAATATCCTGGCCACGAAGTAATAACTTTAGATAACAGAACATGTTTTCGCGAGAGAGTAACCCTGAGTGTAAAGGACATAATAATCTCGAAAGCCACAACGTCTGTGAAACCCCAGATTATCTGAAGAACACTGATTGTACCTAAGCGCTGGGAGAAAATGAGTTTCAAATTTAAATGCCAGAGTCCGTTTTTGAAATCTGGGACATGGTGGAGTCGATTCATTTTTCATTCTCTGATCCATCCATTCAGTTAATTATTCGTTTATTTTTTCCTTCATTTATACAATTATTTCGTTCGGTTGAGCTCACCCCTCCCCCAGCATTCGGAATATCGCTAGAACTATAGCAACAGTTTCACCATGAAATCAGTAAATTTTGGACCAAACAGCAAAGACGTTATACTGTGAACTGATATAAAACCATAAACAGAGATGAACCACTTTTGACAATCTTCATTTTTGTGCTCCCAGACACATAAGGGTTTATGGAGTCTCGCCTTTTCAAAGCTGATTTTTACAGCTCCGACTGAATTGTGCCCCCAGTATTTGACAGGTCTTTTTCATCTATGAAAAGCTTTCCTCTTCAGTTTTGTTTTTTATCAGTCATTTATGGAATGTTTCAATCCCAACACGTATTCCAGAATTTAGCTAATACGCAATATCCGGGACAGTGGGAAACAATAATTCGAATTCTATCGAGAGAGTCTCGCCTTAACGGCCGTTGAACAGCTATCACACGTGCCCTTCCTTTATCGCAAATTCGTGATTGGCTGATATGAGCACCAGCAATCCGAATATACCCATGATATTTCATGGAGACAGTAATTGAATTCAAAGAAGAAATGTCAATACTTTCAATAAACTCACTCTGTTTTTGGAGATTTGCCAAGAATAAATAGAGAACAACGGGTATGTGTAATAAAATCGATTATAGCCAACGGGGTTTATCACAGTTAACCGAGTTTGGAGTCTGAGAAAACCTGACAAATTCAGCGGACACTCAATTTAAGTGTACAACGTGTTGTTTATTTACTCACATTCGAGGAAGTGGACGACAATATGGGATGGAAACTATGTGAAGGAATACGAACGTGATAGACTCAGAGTTCAACTGGTACGTCGCAAAAAACCTGATTTATTCATATCTAATATGATTATAGTACAGAGAAATGAAATAAATGAAAGTGGTTTATACTGGTGATTACCTCTTTTTGTTGTCAGTATTCAAAAGAAACACTTACAATTTTTAGATGATAAACTTGATCAACTGAAGCAACATATGGAACTTGTCAAGCAATTTATCGACCAAACCGCATTGGATTTGTTTTCGCTGTTGCATTCAGCGAAGCCCTACTGTAAGTTCGTCACACTCGATTGTTTACTTACATTCCAATTGCATTTTTCCAAGCAATCTTTATTCCATGTGTCCCGAAAATGTAGAATACCCGTCGACCGTGGTCCTGACGAATGTGCTCATAATCATTAGTAACATAAAATGTAATTTTTGCTTCCCATTTATTTGTACGAGTGTAAGTGGGACTAGACCACAGTGGGCGCGTAAGCCGCTCGTGAGCAAGCAAGTAAGCAAACAAGTAGGCGAGCAGAGCTATATGTGTTCACACGCGTGAGCAAGTGAGATCAGTAGATGAATGGAAAAATCGATCAGTCAATATAGTCCGCGCTGAAGCACGACTAGATGTCCATATCAAGCAAGCGCAGGTTCATACGCGGAATGAATATCGATTAGTTGTCCGCGGGACCAGTTCCTATGTTCTACAAACGTCGCATAGCTAAACTTCTTCGGAATGGACGGACGTTTGCCGAGCACACAATAAATATGAAAATAATCACTTTGTTGTTTTCCCTATCTGTCATTTAGCTCCCAATCTCTGTCTATTTCAGACCATCATTTTGAGTACGATATGAACAGTGACAATAAATTAAGGTTTCGCACTTCTTCGTCATTTCAAAGTGAGTAGCTGAAACGTTTGATTCAGTATAAATTAAATTAAATAAAATTGTCTTTTTGGGGGTCAACGATGCCGTTGATTATGCTCGGAAAAACACGAGTCATACCCTTCCTCTCTTCACCCTATGCTGTTTCTATCGGAATCCACATGGCTTTGCTCATCCACCAATGAGACCATAGTGGAAATCGATGCACGTCCAGGCATTTAGTACAATGTTCGGATCAACGGTATTTCCTAATCTGTTTCTTTCAACCTGCCGTCTTCAGTCTTGCTTTGAGGAGTAGAGGAAATAAGTCCTATGATCCAACATGAGGGGCATGGATTAAGGTGTGCTTGTCTTGCCACTGCCTATTCTGGAAAACTTCAAGCAGTCGCCTGAGAACGTAATCTTTCAAATATCCTACCACTGTAGCTAGCAGCAAGTCCCATAGATTGGCCTCTGTGAGTAGACTGGCAAAACAAAGGTTAGTTTGCCGACTGCTGGCTCGTTAGTCAAATTCCAGTGTTGCTAACACACTGAAATTCTGCTCTTAGCCATGGGCCCAAATTTCAGGCAATAGTGCAGCTGGTATACACTAAACCACTTCATACTCTTTAATACTCCTCTGTCAATCACCAGCTGAACAGAAGACGCCTTCCACGGTTCATCTCACATAGTACAATAACGAGTGAGTTTTCACCCCGAGGGTCATTTTACAGTTTGTCTATTTTAAACGAGGTGCCAAGAGACAACCGTATTAGAGCGGTTGGAATGCGAGCAAAGCGCATAATAGAATGAAAGCGTCGAAAGGATCATCATTCAATAGGCCTATTGTCAAATTACCAGTAGCTTTCATGTTATTTTGACGCCCCTTGCTGATGTTTGAAAACATTTCTTTCATTCACATTGGAAAATGTTGCATAAGTGACTTGGCGAATTGTATCAGACCGCCTTGTTTCTATAGAATGACAAAGTTGAGGCTGAGTAAGAGGTCAATTCTTGAGCACAATCCAAGCAAACGGGGAAGATGTACATATGAAACAGAAACGGAGATTGGATCAGTTATTCGTTTCCAACTGAAAAAGGTCTTTCAATAATGGTAACCGCTGGCATCCAGCTATTTATGTTAATTTAGTGTGCGATGGACAGACTATGGCCAAAATAATGTGTCTTTGCTTTTCTTTTCGATTGCATTCCAGAGCAATTGGTGCAAAAGTTATGGAACACCAGAAGACTGACACTTCTGATCTTGGCAACCATCGAAGATATTCAAGGTCGATCGTTGATAAAAGGCTGATAATTATTATTGGAAATTTTCTTGATTCTATAGTGTGAAGTGTATTTTGAAGTTTTTTCAATATATTTTGTTTGATATCACTCAAGCCATTCAGGCCTCACCACCTGTGGTAATCATATTTTCAGTGTTACCCGTTCTTTCATAGAGAAAAAGAAACCTCAACACACTTTGACACACGATAGGTTGTTCCTAAAAAATCCGGGACAACTTGGGCAAGCCTAGTCTGCTAACCTAACAAATGGTTCAGTTAGCCTAGGGTCAACTACTTCTTTGATCAAGGAGACGTGCCAGATAAAAGTTGATTTAGTTTGAACCGTGCATTTGGACGGTACAATATTTATTTAACCGTAAAATGAATACTCAATGACATCAAAAAGATAGCCAGTTCACTTTAATTCAGTCCTTATTCGAACGGATAATGCAATTTCTTTGTCCGTGTGCCTTGTACGTGGGCCCTACAGAGAGGTCACGCATCAGAAGAGCCGCAAGATGTACGGGAAACGGCTGTTTACATTCAAAGCCAGTGACGGAAGGGTGCTAAGTCGTGTAATGTGTGTGTGTGTGTGTGTCAGGAAAGCCATTGAGAGCCAGCCCGGATGTCTCTGTGACTAAGGTGTTCGACTCTCACTCGTTCACCTGGGGTTCGTATCGCATCGGAGGAACGGTAGATGTGCACTGCTAATGATTCCTAACAATTATTAAACAGCTGTAGAGCGCAGTGCTCCCATTGATTTCGTGGTGATTTGAGAGTTGATAAAGTAGGATGAATCAAGACATGGAAATATGTCTCCCTCGTATCCAGATAGTTGAATAATTATCGTTCAAATACACTAAACCTGATGCCTAAAGTTCGATTCCCGCTGTTGCTGGTCACCAATCAGTTGTGTCCTGTATACAGAAAATATTGCATCATCCATTCTTGTGTAAGAGAGTAATTGAAATAAAAGCGTTTTTAATCATTGTTCGTATAAAGCTACGGACCTTTATGGGTTAACTTCGTCATATCAAATATATATGTTTTAGGGTTCATGGCGCATCGTGTGTCCCAGTACGTATAATGGTCTCCGCAACTGAATCATGCACATTACAGAAGCTCATGCGGATTGATCGATTTACAAACCAGTTAACTGAAAGGCACTTATTCATCCTTTTCGAGTGAACCTATGCATCAGCCTCGGTCAAAAGCTCAGCACGATGGGCTTTATAACTATCTGTTCCTGGTTAGTACTACCACGGCAGCCGGGTACTCCTCAGCTGTCAGCCTGTAATTGGCTACGGCCCGCTATACAAACGTTATGTAATAAAAAGGCAACAAATAGAAGAATAATTCCAAAATAAAACGGGGTATTTCATAGTCAAGGACAAATGCATGTGTCTAAAGCCCCTTCGATGGAGGATTTGTCAATCGATACATTTTTTATTGAGTGTTTGTTTCTGTATAATATAGGGTTGTTAGAGTTCGTGCTTGAGTATATGCTTTGATGGCTAAAATTCTTTGAGACGCTCAGAAAGTTCGCTGTTCAGCTTCACGAAGTAAGATGACAACGGATTCTACAAAGCAGGTAGAATGGTAGGTTACGGCATTTAAGGATATGCTCGCGGAAGTAGCTTTTCATAATATCTGGTTTTTCTAAATGGTCGGTAGCATTAATTGACGGAACTGTTCCAGCCACAGCTACGAATACCAAATTTTTCTCCCAAATGAATCGTCGCTCGTAGTGAAAACCCTCAGCCGTTGCGTTTAGCTCAGCAGTCCCGAGGTGTTCCTACATTCCTTCTCGACCTCCGGTAGAAGTTGCTGAACATGATGATTTTCTGTCACGTTGATCCGACCCGTTGTGACTTCTTTTTACAAGTCTTTGCTTCGGGCGGATAAATACACCTCCCTTAGTATTGAATTCATCTCGTGTGCATGCATCCTGCTACCCAGCTGAAACGACCAGTATCGCTAGTAATCGGGTCACTCGTGAAATCCACATTGTAAAGTCTAACCATGAAATGAGCATCTTTCGGCACTGCATGAACAGAGCCTTACTACATGAGTTACACATATGTATATTTAGTTTCCCGGTATCCAGAACGGCACTTTAACATTTTTGCACAAACATCGAATCGGATGACTTTTATTAATATTTCATTGAGAATGTGTAACTCACCTATCCCCATTGGTTTACCCGGCAAATTTCAGGTAGTATGGAGTTTAATAAGTGTCGGTTAGTGTTCCGTTGTGTTACAATTTTCTTTTCTTCAAACCGAAGAAAGATATCCAAGGCGCGCAACAGGAAAAGTGCACGTCTCGGTTATCGTGGTATTCCCAGCGACGGTAGTGGCAATAGTCCTACTAGTGTCAGTAGCAGCAGTGTTAACGGGAACAGTAGTCGAAGTATGAGTAATTGGAAATATGATCGCAGCAGTAGTTGGACCCACAGTAGCCGTAGTCGAAGTAGTAGTAGTAGTAGTAGTAGTAGTAGTAGTAGTAGTAGTAGTAGTAGTAGTAGTAGTAGTAGTAGTAGTAGTAGTAGTAGTAGCTCCAGTAGAAGTAGTAATACTAGTTGAATCAGTAGTAGTAGTGGAAAGAATGTAATGTGAAATAAACCAGTAAATTTACCAGTATTATGGTAGTGGGGGATGCCCACAGGATCTATGTGAGCATGAGTTGTAGGCAATTGGGCTAAACATTGAACGGAAAGCAAAGAGCTTTCCATGACCGACAACGATCAGGCAATTATCATCGCGGACTTTGGACAATAACGACCAGCGGTCAGATTCCAGCCGTCGCCGATCTACTTCCCCTTTCGGAAACCTTTCACTGGCCGCGGCCCCATTCATGAATCGTTGTACGTTGTTGTGTGGTAAATGAAGACGGAAATAAAGAGAGTATTTTCCAGTATTTGGTGTAAAGCTCGTTGGAAACTAAAATGCAGCACACTGGTTCAAATAAGTCACATTGGGATACGCTTTACTTTTTTATTTCAAAAGGCAGACTCACAAATAATGCATTCGTTTCTGCAGACATACTTCCCGGTTTATTTTCAGAACATTCTTTCCAAGTTCGAAAAGGGTCTTGTTTAATCTTCGGCAAAGGGCAAATCATCTTTCACTTTAAGGAGAGGGGAGTAGCATAGCTGGCACCTTGATACAAGTTCATTTTCGAAAGTACCTTAGGCTATGTTCATGGACGTGAAATTTTGCTAGTAAAATCTCTTCGTACGTTGTTCGGTCAGTAGGTGGTGGTCATTACGAAAACAGGATTTGTGACTGCAACAGAGAAGTCTCTAGTGTAGCAAAACTCTCGGCGGGGTTTCAATGAGCTGTCCTAAGGTTCAGCATATTTATCAATGATGCGAATTTCTTTAGTACAGTGAGTATGACACGGTTCGGATCTGCGACCATGACGCCAAATTTTGTGTTCGCGATCAGCAGCAGCAGAACCCTCCAGTGTTGTACTACGTTTATGTGTAAAAATGTAAAAGCAATCCGATCGAAGCCGGCGAGTAAGCAGCAAGACGGCAAAGGAGGAAGTAAATAGATGAGCAGGCCAGAAAAATAGCTAAGCTACATGTGCTTTCAGGCTCAGATATGCGCGGACAGTCGATTCCTAGAATGATCGACCAGCCAATGTTTTCTGCCCTGAAGCATGACTAATGATCAATACCAAACAGGTGTATGTCCATGCATAAAGATGATACTGATCGATTATCCACGGAGCATGGGTGACCCTAACTTGATGCAACGGGTTCAAGTCACAGTAGCAGTCGTTTTCTCCTATCCACATGGATTTTGCACCGTTTAGTATAGAGAAACGTTGCTAGCATACATGCACTATTGGGAACAGCTCTTCATGCCAATTGGGATATTGAATCGGGACCGCTAAAGGCATACTATTTGTTGCATTTTAGATGCTACTGGTTTCATACCCTAGTCAGATAAGTGGCTTGGTTCCCCACTGTCCCACAAATTTATCTGATGTCACAGACATTCTGGCCTAACAAAACCAGGATTTGGCCTTGCTGTTAGTCCGAGCGATTCTAGAGTATCTACTTGGTCACACCTTTTAATTTTTCGAATGACGCACTATGTAGCTACCAGCTTGTTTCAGCTCAAATGGAATCAGTCCCTCACGAGCAGCTCTTGAAGTAGAACATCGCAGGTGTTGTTAAATTCATGACTAGCATGCAGTTTGTATTTTCTCGTCTCACTAATCTGTAAAAAGAGACAGTCTCCATAGCCAGCTGAAGAAATTACTTCTGTGCTATGACTGGTTGCAGCCTCCACAATAAAAATGGTTCTCGGAAGACATCACCCGAGGAGCCTTCTTCCGTACACCAGTGGGGCAATCACTGAACACTGCGAAGAGGTCGTAATACAATGAGGCCATTCAGTCTTGGCATATTTACCGGTAGTGATATATATATATATATATATATATATATATATATATATATATATATATATATATATATATATATAGAGAGAGAGAGAGAGAGAGAGAGGGAGAGAGAGAGTTGCACTATTGGTACTACTGAAATCTATTCGTAAGTCAGAGTGGTAGTTTCCAGTTGTAAAATATGTCCATGTTGCTGCCTTTGGTTTTTTAAACGGTGGTTGTGCTGTTTCGTCGATAGGTAGTTGATAAAGCTCATTGACTGTTTGATGGTTATTCCCAAGATAAAAATTGTATGAAATATGTAGTTCAGTAATCTACGAGATCGTTATTGGTTTTTACAACTAAATGATTGCAAGTCATGATCAGTTTGCATGCATAAAAGCAAATGGTTTAAATAGACTTGACTTAAAGTTTTTTTATTCACTGATGGTTTTGCAAACTATGGGCACTTCACGACACTCCATGATGCTTTCTTGCTTTCAGTATTATTTAACTCACCAAGTAACATAGGTACATATTAGTGTGCCCTATTCATATTGCTGATTGCTCGACTCTACTTCATTGTTGTAAAGTATATTTTAAATTTAACTACTTGGCTAATTGTCACCATGTTCATCTGTGCCCCTGAAAACTGAAATATGTTTCGAGCACTTGTTGGTTGCATCGATTTTTCTACATTAAGTGGTAATAATCCGTTCTCACATTGTGAATTCTAAACTGACTACCTTCCTTTTCTCTATGGCTTTTTGTTGCACTAATAGAGCCTATCTTGCTCGGCTCAATTAGTCTTGTTTCCCTTCGTTTGGGTACAGCAAGCTCAGGAATGTAAGTACTATTCCGGCTGGTAAAATATCAAAAGCTACCGTCCCACTCATAAAACTGAACTACGAAGGCTGAGCAGATTTTATAACGGCAGAGCGATAGATAACAGGAAAGGCCCTTGTATGCGTAGAGCTCTGAAGTAGTAGAGCCATTCAAAACCCAGGTTGAACCTAAATGTCCGTAGGCTGAGTTATCATTTCGTGATGAACTCAGATGCGTCGGCAATTCATTCCATTTATCTTAGCTTCTATGAATCCAGTCCTCCAGAAAATCTGGTTCTGTATGAACAACCTTTTAATGAGTCAAATAAAATGCATCTGTTGAGCCTTACCTGATATCTTCGACGATACCGAGGGCCGGATCCTCCAAATTCCCCTTATCTTGAACTAACACTTTCGATCGTTTATTCTCTCTCACGTGATCTACGATTGTTGGATCCCTTTCCCTATAACTCACATAACGAATAAGTGATTTAACAGATATCGTCCGATAGCATTTAGATGCACTGTGCTGAAATTATTGGAGAACGTGGCCCCCGATCCCGTGAACCTTCAAGTTCGTTCTCCTTACCGGAGTCAATTTGCCCACGAACCTTCTTCCCTGAACCTCTGATGAGATTTATTATGTTCACAACTGGAATAAGTTATCATTAGGCTAACACTTCTTGACTGCGCTAACGTATTTTACGATCAACATCGTGTTACTCTTCCGCGTATTCATGATGAAAAAGAAATTTTGATATACCTTCCAATTACCTGTGAGTAATGGAATAGACTGACAAATGGTGAACATCCTGTACGGCTATTTCACGAATCGCACACTATTTACTTCATTCGGTAACAGGCACATTTATCCTTTCCAGTTCGAATCTGTGGGTTTCCGGAGTGGCATTATATGCCCGTTTATTTTGTTATTTACCGCAGCAAGTTCCCCATTGTTCCGTGATCATATTGGCAGTAAGTGCGTATGCAACGGAAACGAAAGTCGGAATTTTCTTGTTCCATGACGTCTTCAAAGGAGTTAACCTGTTCTCCAATGTATAATGTGTGCCACTTTATTGAACCTCTTTTTATTGACATCCCACACTTTTCAAGCAACATCTTCCCGATACTTCTTCCAGTCTGACTCACAACGCCAGTTAGACTATTCATGTTGACACAATATTTACCATAGTCTAAATGCTTCCAACCTTATTGGACAGCCTCGGGAAAAGAGCTGTACCCCAAAACCATGTATTTCAGTTCCTACTCTCTGACATTTTACCCCAACGACTTGGCCGGTTTTTTCATATTCTTCGTGGTTTTAAAGAAGAAAGATTTTGATCTTAATAAAGCAACCTTTGAAAAGTATCATCGTTGATGCCTTAGCAGAATTATTCTTGCTCATATAATTAGATTGCTACTTGATATCTGTAGCAAATTCACAAGGATTATTTTTTGACACTATTGATTGTCTCACCCTTGCATTCTCCATAGTGTTTTCCGTTTGCTTGAATCAATATTCCGTTCACAGACTGATGGGACAAAAGAGGTATTCACGTAGAAAGCCACCCTGAGAACATATCCCAAACAGAAGGTCCAATTTCTGTCATAAACAATTCACTAACCCCTTACGTACGCGAACTAAATTTAGTACTTACCAAAGCTCGGTCTAGTATAAAGCATGTATATGGTGAGATTTTTAACAACATATATTTCAGCAACAGTTTCATGTGAAAATTGTTTGACTATGGATTTCTTCTCCCACTATTCCCCTCGTGACCGCATACCATCATCTGCCAAATGTATTGTCCTAAACAGCACATTGTGAGAGAATAAAATGCACAGTAATTGCTAAAATTTGAAATAACACCTGATGGCAGAACGTCAGGTGAGTGGACCTTTCGTGTGCTCTTTGCTAGTGTGTCATCATAGGTTTAACGAGGATATTGGCTACTGATAAAAGACCGAGTAGCCAATTTAAAAATGATGATATATAAAAAGAATGCTCCTGTTTCAAAATAAAAAAACCTCTCTGGGCTGCACATCGCTTTCTCTAATCCGAGCATCTTCAGCCACTGGTTTATTCCATTAGGTATCCGTTATGGAAACACTTAGATGACCATCACTTGCACTCCATAAATGTAAATCTCAACTGTGGTCTAAACATCAGCCATTGTTTTGTGCCGTACAAAGCCCAGAGGTTCGCCCAGTTCCAGAACGTGAAGTGGACTATCGATTACCGATTATTACTTAGGTGAACCAGATAAGCACAGCTGATGATGCACCTCTAACTCTGGACAACTCGCAGCGACGTAATTTGTAATACTTTAAGAATATCGTCCGTTGGATTGGTCAGAGGGTGCAGCTGACTGAGAGCAATGTTAAATAATGATCAAAGGGGTTGTTGACTTCATGGAAAGCATGAAAATTGGTGGCCAATGGCAGTCGGGATTTGGTATTTGGTTATACAATAGATTGAGATGGATCTCACCCACGGGGTGCGGGCTGAGGTCATAGCAGTGAAAATCAAAAGGACAACACAGTGCTACTTGAAACAAGTGGTAAGAAGGAAATAAAGCAAACGAAAGAACTAAATGAAATTTGGATACAAATGAAAATTATGTAGATACTGAAATCGACCAAACATGCCCCGAACGATAGGGTTGGTAAAGGAACTGATCGGTAGGAGTCGGTAGCCTTACGGGCACAAAGGCAGGACAACAAAAATGCTAATTCCTCTGGATCTAGGTTTCTAATTCAACGGAAAAAGTTAATCGGCGGCAAAAGCAAACTGAATTTGCAAGTATCTTGTAACTACCCTCAAGTAGTGTATGGGATTGATGATTCTTTTCCTGGCTGACTGTCCTTCGCACTCCACCTTTCTCGCCCAAACCTCAGGTAGCCCCGTCGACCCTGTCAAAGAGGACGAAATCTGAACAAACATAACTTGCTGTTTCAAGTGAACCCCGGGTGGGAGCAGGGTGGCTCAATGGTAATAAACAGACCTTTGGGGTGAGAAGGTCCGGATTCAAATTCTGAGTGCGACGGAGGGCGTGCGGCACTAATTAGCTCTACGAAGAGCGAGGCTCGAATCTGTTGCTTCAGAGCTCAGGGTTAGTCAGATGACCTGAGTTTTTGTTTGTGAAAGATGGAGTTCAAAAGAGAGTCAGCTGAGTGAACTGAGTTTGGTTGTCCGTATCAAATGTAAAAGTGCATGCAGGGAACATGAGCAAGAAAAGCCTTTGGTTTGTTCTTTTACCGCGAAAATTCGAGACAAACGCGTGCTTCCTAAAACAAGTTTGATTTTATTCTTTCAAAATGAAATTGTGGTTCACACGGTCAGTGCTTTCTACAGTAATCAATTTCAGGATCAAATATAGGTGAAAGCAGTCGAGTAGCCAGCAATATTAGAGAAAAAGGGGAAGTAATGAAGGGTAAAAGTGACGAAAGCATATAAAAACAAACAGATACGCTACGAGATAAATATCCATCGGTGGCCATTGAAATATTTTTTTGTTCACTTTATTGATATTGTGCTCATTAAACCAGTCGCATAGCTTTAAACATAGCTAAATTGGTAAAATGCCGCCCTTTTTTGTGTCACGGAGTTCACTTATTTAGGTAATATTTCATTACGTAGTTTTGACGCTCGGTTGTTTACTAAAATTAAGAAAGAACTCCCGGCACGCATTTCGTCTGCCCAGCTCAATAATACTTTTGCATTATCCGGTGATTTCTCAGTTACTTTCATTGCCTTTGTTTCAGTAAAGTCCTCGCTGAAGAGATTTCCACGGTGGAGTTCAAAAGCTGTTTCTTTGTAGAGTTCTTAGCAACTTGAATATTGGAAAAAGCAGTGAAACTGGGAGCCATGTGTCAGGTTTTGAAGCAAGTCATCGACTGTCAGCTGGAGAAGCCTAACTGTTCATGTGTTACCCCACACTCCGGTCGCCAGCCGTGTTTTGGGCTCGGTGAATCCGTCCTGTTGAAGATTCCTCTCCAGCTGGATTAATCGGAAGAGTAGTATTTTGATAACAGTTTCACGATTTCTGTGCATTAACGTTACTCATTGAAATTCGGCAACACAAATTATACCCAGTATTCAAACTGCCTCAGCATTCGTCAAGTCTGATTTGTGGTAATGGAAACGGAAGCACATAGCAGTTGTTTGGTGGTAATACTATGGTCAAATTTCTCAGTTCATCTTTTCACATATTTGTTTTTTTTAGACCTGGAACCGTGCCCAAACATGACGTGCTGAATGAACATTCAAAATCTGATTGGTCGACCAAAAGAGCGTGGTACTTATCGGTGATTGGTTCATTCGTTATGAAGTGATACTGCTGCTTTATATAACCCGTTTCATGTGCGCGTGTACTTTACGTGGAACAATGAATCTGTGTGTTTTTCTCACATATCTGTTGGGCATTGTGTTGGTAACTGGCAGTAAAAACGCATCGAACAGAGCCCTGATTATCGCTTCAAAGTCACTAAAATACTATGAATTTTCCTACATCAGCAGTAAGTTATACGTTCACAATATTTACTAATAACGACGAGGAAAATTTCGTAATTGAGGGTTGGTATTATTATCTGTCATAAAACTATTCAATTTTGCAGGCAAATAATCTATTTGGCATTTGTCTTTGGTTTATTTATCCAGTTTGATATACTGCTCCTAAAAATAATAATTTCAATCAGACATTTAATTTGCAACATAATTTTCGTAAAGTTATACATGCCAAGATCTTTGGATGTATAACGTGTTTTCCTGCAGTATTTTAGAACCAGACTCACACAGTCACTCAGTTGGCTTCTTAACAACATTTTTATTGCATTACGAGTCTGATAGAATAGGATCTGCAGAAGTGAGCTTCAGCAAACCCAGTCGGCATGAGTTATCACAAAACGCAACAGCTGTCAATCACAACAACGTTCAACTCACCCTAGCTAATCATGAAAGTAATATTGCATCGCTATTTCGATCTTATTTGGTATCATCCGTCACCTACTGTTGATACGGACCAAATTGCTGATAGCCTTTCGGATCGTTGAGTGGTGCCCTATTTCACTCACTGCTCTGCACCTTGTATTCACGTTCCGGTACGGACGCGGTGGATGTGCAGTAGTGACCTTTTCTAAGAGGGATTGAAAATAACCATACACTCTTTTCATGGTTAGTTATAGTAACGTGAGCACTTCTACCGCTTTGTCTCATTTCCTAAGCTATGTGGTTTTGAGGACACGCATAATGCAAATCCATACCACTACTAACACGACAACCTGTTGACCGATAATTCTCTATTTTAAATTTTCTTTTAAGCTGTGGAGTTCTCTTCCGAATTCCCAACAATTGCCATGGCCACCCACGAAAATCGGATAAATCAGACCGGGTACATTGATCACTATTTGAGTTCATCTGAAATATCCCGTTTTTTTTAGGTGGTCAACTTTGTCTCTGATCACTTCAGACGAATTTCCGGACTCGTATCAGGCGTATTGGGCAGGATTTTTAGAGACCAATATTACGTATGATCTAACAAAGGCGCACATGGCTAACACGATGGAAGGTTAGTAATACTTGGTCTTCTTTAAACTTGTATCAAATGAAGGTTTTTGTCCTGAGCCACTTACAAACGACTGCCTCAAACTAAAAGCCTGGCTAACGGACAATATTGATTACATGATCAAATCATTTTTATATCGCGGTTACGGTGATGAATTTTGGTACCAAGTAAGTGGAAATTAAAAGTGCACTATCTTTTTCTCACTAAACTAAGCTATTTTGTAACACATTCAGTTACAGATTACTCGGACTTAAATCAGTTTGGAATCACTCTTATAAATTCCTAAGTTTTTGGACTAACACCATAACGGAGTTCTTCACGGCAAGGATCTCTTTTCCAGATTCATTTGCAGAAATAATTTGGCTTAGATTAACTACAAAGTCTTCTATGATGGAGGGATCCAAAATAGTTTTACCTTTCGTATGTTTGTAATAAATTTGGAAGTTCGTAAAAGCAAACCATCTCAAGTATCTGACATGATCAACTGATAATCTGTTTACGTAACGCATCCTGTTTACCTGGCCTACGTATCTCATTGAAAGGGACTAGAGATACCCATCACACTGACAAATCCTAGAGAAACATACGTATTCA
Organism: Fasciola hepatica; assembly: GCA_948099385.1. Lineage (NCBI taxonomy): Eukaryota > Metazoa > Platyhelminthes > Trematoda > Plagiorchiida > Fasciolidae > Fasciola > Fasciola hepatica. The sequence goes on along the minus strand of CANUEZ040000043.1, from coordinate 28,553,919 downwards.
TTTGAAGCTATGCGTACTTGAATGCAGTAATTTTCACTTTCGAGGGACTTATTTATAACTTCTCTCGCGTAACAGATTGGATTGCAGTTATGGCAACTCAAAGGAATGTCGGATGCATACAACGGGAAGTTTGTGCGAAATTCATCAGAATTGACTTCGGATTACCTGAAACAGTTAAAGGACGACGTGTTTGGGATTTAGTAAGTAATTCTTTAGAATTAGTTCAATTTCCAAAGGCAACCATAACCGGAAATCATTCCATCAATTTGTATTTATTTTGATTAGTAACTCTGCACATCAGACTGAAAAAGAGGCTTGTTTACGAAATTGTAAGTGCACAAACAGGTCCTCTGTTTAAAATACACGGAATCGTTGTGGTAAATTTTGGCAACCCGACTGTCTACCTTGCAATCTGAAGAAAGGACAAATAAGCCTACTTTCAGGAAAGAACTTGCGTACACTTAGCACTAGCCCCGACCAATCACCTTAGAAGACAAAAACAAAGGAATACTTAGCATAATCACTTTTGTTTGGTCTTGAAGGAGGAGCATTAAAAAAACCGAGCTTTTATCTCTTCAGCCTATTTCACCGATTCAAATCACAATGAAGTCAAAAAACCAACATGTTAGTTCATTTTCGTTTGCCAGGAATAGGCATGCAGGCCTTAAGTCTATCTGTACGGACAAAGATAAACGCACTAGAAACAATCTTGTTTGCCATTGCTTCTATGAAATGTGTTATCCCCGATTCACTCACTAGTTTGATCTGCGAGGCAAACAATTTATCAACGATCAAAACAGAATCAAAATTTTCATACGATGGACTTCCAGTTATTACACGCGGGTGCTAGCTCAACTCACGATAAAGGTTGTGTGCCAAGCAGAAAACCTCTTCGCTTTGAAAACGCTTGGGTCTGACAGAGTAGAAATGGCTGAAGAGAAAGCTCAACAAGAAAATGAGAAATTCAATAACTAGGTGTTTCCTTAATGGATCTTGATATGCAGAAATGATAGACCGCTAGAAAACAGCTGGCAGTTGATTTGTTCCCCTCTAGGGATTTACGAAGTCACGAAAGTAGGTCCCACGGAGAGGGCAGACGATATACGGGGAAAAAAAGCTGGCGTAGAAAAGAAGCCTTTTTCGGTGCTTATCACTGTAGCCTTATCGGGGAAGAAACACTAACACAATAAGGTGTGACCGTCAGCAACGGAAGCAGTCCGCAATACAGAATCCTGTGTGCATCGGCAGGAAACAACGGTTTTATGCTTATCAGGAGCAAAATTACGAACGAGTTCGTATTTAATGATCTACACGAAAAATGTTGACAACGATCTTGATATTTATCCTTCTACAGCTATACTGGTCAGAAGAGAACTCAATACGGGAAAATGATAGTTCTGTGCCGACTAATGGGCAAACTTACATCCTTCATCGTAAGTTTATTCTCAGAGTAGACTGAACAGATGGGCAGAACAGAGGAGACCAAGCTGGGAAATGATGTAGGGGGTGATCCGATTATGCGAGAGAGGGATCAGAAGCCGAGCTACGACTTAAGAGAAGCATGAAAAGTAGTATAACATGTGTATATTCACAATTTCCGTTGTTGCGAAACTTTTTACTTTTCGGTTTAAGGCATTTTTTTGCAGAATATTTGTGTTGGTAGCTTTTGTGACAAGTGAAACTATTGAGGAATAAGATTTGCGCGTACAACTTGGATTGCTTTCTGCATCCGCGAACACTGAGTGAAATTATTGATCGGTTCAACTGGGTAAATTAAGGGGAGCATAGCTAGTGGTTCTTATAGGTAATTTGGATTCTCGCTCACGGAAGCTGAAACATACATACATAAAAGACTTTTAAAAAGTTCGAGAGCTTAGGTTGAATATTAGAAAGAACATAAACAAATAATTTCAAAGGAAGAGACTGGAAAGCCGAATATTAGCTGGCGGGCTGGAGGAGCTGAGCATACGGTTGCAAAGTTAATTTGAAGCTGGACCAACCCTAATAGGAAAGAGTTTTATACACTCCGATTCCTCACAAGTTATTTCAAGTAATTCCTTGTCAACATCGAACCCTCATTTTCACCAGTATTCTTCAGTTGAGTGGTGATTTAAACGAGATAAAAACCTCGCTGAACCTATCTGAGGTGTTCAAACGGAAATCAAATTTGACAGAAGATGAATTTGAGCGCCCTTCATGTTCTGCATTGATCAAACTCGTTCCCAAAGACATTTTGATATCGCATGTCACGTGGTCCAGTTACAAAATGATGTTGCGCGTTCTTAAAATCTACCGATTTCCATGGAAGGTCCGCAATGGTGGTAAGTTACTCGATCCAGATCTTCGTTCTGTTTATTTTGTTTGCTAAGCATAGCGTTGACTAATATGTTTGGCTTGGTACCAGATTTGTCATCAATATATTTTTCATTGAAAGCTTCATGAAACATGTCCAGGAACTGCAACTGTTTGGGTTTACACCAGAACTGGTTGCAGCCCTGAAATCACGAAGTAATAGGCCTTTTGAGGTAAAAATATCACAAATTTCATCACACGCAAGAGTAATTTTCTGCACTTCCAAACTATAAACCTTGCGACGACCACCATTTTGGATCTACTGCGTTTACCCTACTATGGATGAAGCTGCGAGTTCATCTTTCCTGCAATGATAACCAATCATTCCGTTCCACGATGCGATTTTATTCTGATTTCTTCTGTAAATGACGTAGAACAGCCAATATCCGTAACGCTCACATTTTCACCCACGTTGTTAAGTAGTTTGCTATTTATGTAAACGGGCACTTGAGGTAATATACACGCTTTTTATGGGGTCCAATGAAGTCTTCGGTAGTCAGTGGTGATTTGAGGATTTGAATGGAATTAATTAGAATTGACACTGTGATTTAGTCTTTTCTTATTCTTACCCATTCTGGTGCGTACTTCCTATTTTTAGATGGAGAACGCGTAACAAGCGAAGCCATATCATTCTCTTCCTATCCCAGTGTGATTTCCTCAATTGATGACTTTTACATAACGAGTAACAAGCTGGTGAGTTACTGAGGCGTGGTTCTCAAGTGGGATGGCTTTTTGACCATTATTAAAGCGTATATCTATGTGCACACAGCCTACTATGTTCACCCTGTTTTAGCAGCCGTGCGTTCACTATCACGTCACAGTTGAATCGGTTGCAACAGACTACTGATGAAACCTAAGTTAGGATATGTTTGTCAGTTTACCGAAAAAGTAAACCCCTTTTTCTGAATGGATTTCATGAAGTAAAAAAATGAATAAATCAAACGATTAGACAATACTCATGCTTTCTTCAGGGATTGAATCCTGACTTGTCGAACAGTCGTGGTTATGGACTCGCCTTTGCGCACTGGTATACATAACTCTCATTGGTTTTCAGGATAAAACACGCGAACTTGAAAAAATCAATTGTTGTCCACAAGCAATGAAAATCAAACTTTCCCAGAATACGTCTAGGTACCGAACAAAACTAGATTTAGGTTATGAATCGCTAAAGAGCAAAAACGAAATGATTTACGACACCTGTTTACTGCGTCCTTCTGTTCACCATTCACTTAAAATCAGACACGACTGGAATAATGAATATATATATATATATATATATATATATATATATATATATATATATATATATATATATATATATATATAGATCGGAGTCGTGATTCACTTGTAGGCTCTTCAATGAAAAGTATCCGTTTACACTCCAGACCACTAAAATTAGATCCCAATGAAGATATAAGATCGGGATGTACAAGTATGAAGATGAATGGGCAGAGGAGTACCGGGTACCTGGTGGGCGGCAACAACCGCGGAAGTGAGCGCGTGTTGCCGGGGGAAATTCGTTCACACTTTTAAATAGTATCTACCACCAATATATATATATATATATATATATATATATATGAAACATAATACATATACCGTCTGTAATGTAAATACATACGTATTCCTGTAGTTAAGTTAGTAAACAGAGTTTCAGAGACCAGCTGTGAAGGTTATAGTGGAAATAAGCTTTTGCAAGTTTGCTGAACAGAGCTTAACTGAGTAAGCACAGGAATGTCTATTTGATAAGTAACTAGACCGGCGAAAATGGGTAATTCAGACAATAGGACAGTGAGTTTACCCACTTTTATGCAAGCTATAATATGAAAGGCATCTTCAAATGACGGAAGTGACTAGTTGACTGCTTGTGTTATCCTCGATGCAAGATATAAATAGTTTTTTCGTGAATAACGATTAATGATTTTTTCTAGGTCCCATATCGTTTTATCAGATGTACTTGATGAAGTTCATAATGAAACCGAGCCAGTCGTGAAATTTAATGGCATGATACGTCAATAAACTTCTTCTACCATTCTACCTTCCCTTTCTCCGGGTGTCTTGAGTTTTCAAAGACTACTATTTCATGCTGAAAAGTATTTTATGTTTAACTAAACTATTACCCTTGTTGAACTCTTCCAGCTAACAGTTTTTTGCGCATTTCCGTTCTTTCTACTTGTTAACCGTTGTGGACTTCGGTGGCCGTGCAAAGAACCGTCACATTTGAGTACCCTGAAGGCTATAGCAACTAGGTTGAGAAGTAATGATGAGCGGGTACTGCGCTTCCCTGCAAAAGATGGCACACGTTCATCTAATGTTGGGTAGTAGGCTGCAGAGTCCATTTGTGAGACGACGTTTGTTATCCCCTGAAAACTAATTAGTGCACCAGGAGAGCGACTGCAAAGCTTCTCATAATAACTCCTCTTGTAATTGAGCCTTGCTCAGAGCCCATGAAAATAGATTGAGGCCCGGTAATATTCAGTGTTATGTGAATGTCCAGTATGTCAACCATTGTGGTCAATAAACTGACCTAGACAGAGTGTCATGACTGCAAGGAGTAGTCGTCGGTATGGTGACGAAATTTAGACGCAAGGCAATGTAATTGCACCAATGTTTATCTGCCGGTAAAAGATGAGTTAACCCGCTCGCCCCCTGGATCGATTAACTGAGTCAATAAGGGATCGCTTTCAGTTCGCTGGATGCATCGATTTGCCGATAAATGCTCTAGGGTGATAGCCTTCCGAATTCAAAAGTAGACCCCCCCCCCTTGGACGAAAGATGTTCAAATTCACATTTATTATATCATTCCTCCGTTCACTAGTTGATACTAGTTTGAGTAGCAGTAGAACATTGAGAACTATATCCCTAAAAGTCTGTTAAAGAGAAACTAAATTATACGTAGATCAGTGCTCGTACAATCACCCATAAAAAGAACGGTTCAAGAATCGTCCTGCAACAAAAAGCTGAATAATGAAAAATAGTCATTCATTTCGTTAGTTGTATTTATTTCTGACGATAATATCATAGTGACTTAAACATCTTTCGTATAGCCCTGGACACTTTTGGATATCAGTAGAAATAGGTTAGTTGAAAATTTAGCTATATAGTTGGATTCTAACAGCTCGGATTGTGGTGCGATTCAGTAGCTGCAGCCTGCTCAGGATGAGATTTGTTACTCTAAGCTGAAATTTAAGTTCGTTGGTGAGGGCAACTCTTGTGGTAATTCAACTGGTCGTATTAACTGGATGAAGAGTAAGGGTGCTGTTTTTAGACTGTTTCCGATATACGTGGGCATTTTCCTCCGATAACATTTGTGAGGGTGTGGACTGACTCATGGTCAATAGAATGTCATTTCTTGATAGCAATCAACCCTTCAGCACCTGCCCATAATCCACGTGGAGGTTTGAGTAGACGGAAACACGAACGAGAGGACAACGAATGATAAGGCGAGAAAGGATTCCCGGAAACTGGTGGCTGGCCGTATCACCAACTCACCCTTCTGAAGAGACTTAACCTGATGCCAGTTTCCGCCAACCAGTTTGTGGTAGGACGATCAGCGGCCATGATCTTTTCGCTCCATAAAAACTGTCGGTTTTCTGCTTATAAACTGAGCTGATCCAAAGGCAGAAAAGTCTTCTCACTAGCGTCTGTGGGTAGGAACAAAAACCAAAACAAGCTACATGTGCCGACTTATTCAAAGTCGCACAAAATAGCAAGGATGCACCAGGAAAAAGCCGCTCTGTTTAGAAAGGCAAGTAACTTTCATGTGCATGGGAACGGCTTCGCAAAAGTTTATGTTGTATTACTTACCCCTGTTGTCTTCGGGGACAAGAAATTGGTATTTTATAAATCTCAAGTTATGTTCTGTCAGCAATGCCCCAGTGCAATGTTAGCCACCGTGCGGTGAACACTTTTTTAAGAAAAGGTGGTTGATCAGCCTTGCCTCATGAGGACACGAAGCCCAGAGTTCCGAAATGCCCAATAAAAATACTGAAGTGTCAGGCAATAAAAGAACCAGTGTTTATTAAGCTATTTTGACAAAAATTTCATCAATATCAGTCTACCCTTCAGTCGTCATTAGCACTCATAACCACAATACAATTGACGAGCATTAGAAAAAAGTGTCTTTGTGGCCTAAAAGTGCAGATAGATTCGATAACCTGATGTCAGCAGAATCCCTGTTCCCTGTCGCTTGCACGAAGAGTATCTACGGAAACTTTCAATTCAACTTGTTTGCACAAAGGAAGGTACAAGTTTATTCACGGTTCTAATCAATCCTCGTGCCCGTCCCCACAGGTTGTACTTGAAACTACATTCAGTAACGACAACAAGGATTTGTGGGTGTTTGTCAGAGAAGGAGCTCAAAGTTCTGTGCTCTACTTTTATCGTGTAATGACCGCCAACCGCTTAGCTCAAACAGGTCGGGAATGGGCGCTCTACTTCCGCCAGGAAAACAGTGGAACGTGAGTTGACGGAAATTTCAAACCTGATAAATTGTCTCCGTAATATTTTGTTGAGGAAATTAGGAAGAAGACTGTGGGAGATTAAATCGTCCCCGAAGATATAATTTGTCAGGCGTTTGGTAAAAATTGTAAACTCCATGAGAGAAGAGAACAAGGGTGCCGGGTTAACAAAAAGAACTATCTCAATAAAAGCCCCAATTTGCGTGCCCTGCAGTCTCATACCCTCCACTAACTGCTTTCATTTTGATTCCGAGGAGTTTCAATTATGAGTGGAAAGAGTAGGCCAAACAAATGTTCTTACTAATAATATAGTGTTGTAGGAAGAAAATAGAAGGCAGTTTGGATAACGTATTTATCCCTCCAAGCTTGTGCACAAGCGGATCTATGGGAATAAACAACACAGCCTCGCGAGCAGCTTGTACTCTTAGGAAGTACAAGAAACGATGAAAGTGGGATTTTAGACGGATATCTTAACAAGGCCTCAACAGTTTTAGCATGGTTTCGGATTGAGCAACGGTTTCCCGTTGTCTACCACCAGCACTCAGTTTTCTCACTGTCTTCCAATGTGTTCTTCCTCTCTGGCTTCACCGTTCTTACTATTTTTCCGGCCATCTAAAGCCGAACTTCAGCTTACAGCTCCATGCTTGGTTATAATTGATCATGTTCCAGCTACTCTGATTCATGTTATTTGAACTGAATTGGTGGATTAATGTAACGAACATTGTTCTAACATAGCCCGCAAGATATACCAAAACTATATTCACGGGTTGCGTAATGACTTATTCTCTTGTCATTGCCATGTATCTGCTCGTTCTTCAGTCCGGCGTGGTTCCTCTAGAATAGATTGGTACGAAATCCCCCCCATTACCCTATTGATGGAGAATGAAACAACAGTAACCTAGGAAACATTATCATTAAATTTTCTTTGTTTTGTTTCCTTATTTGGTGAGAAATATTTTGATCAAGAATCTATCTTCAGTTTGTGCTCATTTTTTTCCGTTCAAACTGAATAGGCAGCATACAGTTAGCTTAAGTCTTGAAGACGAATGCAAATATTCTTGTCGTATTAATATTAAACAAGTCCTTGAGAACTAGCTCAAGCAGGCTGACAGTTAGGCTTTTGACTTACAGTCTTTAGTTCTGGGTTCGAGCCCCGCTAGGTGCTCGGTGGGCGTGCACTGCGAATGATTCCTGACAAGAATGGAACATATGATCAGTGCTTCCGTGGTTTTCAATGACGAGATGAGCATTGCTATTGAATGGCACGTTAGTACGTAACTAAGCCATCAGGATCGTAATGTGGTTAACTTTGCACTTTACTGTATAACACCGGGGTCAAAATGAATGCTTGATGAGACTTGCTGTTCAGTGTATTCCACTGCGATACTGTATCGTCTGTGTTTACGGAATCAGCCAATGTTGAACAATATTTCAGAAGGTTAGCCAAATAAGAGTTACAAGTTCTCAGGAAATATTATTCACTAGTAAATAAATACACTGAGAGAATCGATTTAAGTTTGATATCATCCATCATGCAGCACCACTGAAAAGAACGAAAGCACTGTAGAGCTGTTTCACCCTTGCCAGTGACCACGAGCTGTGCTTATCCACCGAGCCCCCACTGGGACTCGTATCCGGGACTCAAGATTGTGAGTTGACTACCTAGACACCTGGCTATCCAAGCTGGTTTACAAGAGTTTGTTGAACATACGAGCTAATTAACCGCTTGGCTACGTATGTTTTTATACAACAACACAGCTTTTCTGCAAACCTCACTGAAGCATCGTACGGTCATAGCTGCGAAAATTACATAACCTTTTCAGCATGGCATGAACAGGACATCATGGCGTCAATAGGAAATAGTCCAACATAGCTCTGAAAACCAATTTCACTGCATCAGTCATCCATTTGAGGATTAGTAATCTTTGCGATTCTTTGGTTGCTTTCAGAACAATTAAATCACTATACTATGAACAATTAGAATTATTTGCTCTCCCACTACGGTACAGCCTACGAAAAGATCCAGCAAGCAAAAAGTCACATTTAATTTTCAGTTTTCATGGGCAGAAGGTACTGAGATTAGCTCGACCTAAATGAACTCTCACCCACTAGGCTTATTCCTGTGCACACACTTGAAATGAGTAGCAACGTACTTCAGTGCTGATAGATTTGTAGAGATTGTCGAAAATCACAGAGATACTTCTTACGTTGACCTCAAACACAAGATAAGATTCCACCGATCTCCGCTGGTATACTCATTTGAAGGCAGTAGGTCACTGGTGCTTCATGCTTCCCCGTCTATCCAGCCACTCGCTGCCGATCGACAAACCTGAGTAGTAGGATCACAGGGTTGTTAAGAAGCTCTGTGTGTCACGAAAGAGTTTATACCTCCTATTTTTAGCAAATAGCCTGCGTAATTTTTTTTTTAATCACGCAGATGCTCATAATACTCTCATTATTGTGACATGATTCGCTTTTTCTATGCCATACCATCGCTGTTAACTCTATCCACGAGATACTCAGTAAAACAGTCACACATTTTATCGGTTCTCTCAAAATGATGATCCGTAAATAGATCGGCTCTTGTATGCCTGTTTTGTGCCTGTTTTCCAATCTGGCCATACACAGATGAAATTAGACACCAATAAAACTCAGCTCATTGCACCATCGAGTACGATGCACATACGAGAAATCGGTGTGCAACTGTTCTGGAATGTATACAGAACCACCATGTTTACATTTTCTACTGACCCTAGAACACTTCGGTTCACTCACATATAGCTTTACAAACACTGCTAACGGTGTTACTTATCGATCGAACAGCGGTATTCATCGATGCTACTGAAAATGTGCACGCATGCGCATGAAGGTTTATAACACGTCATCGAACCTTACAATTGGGCCACATCTCTACAACACACTCGGACGGCCTCGGTCCAATGTTACAAGTAAATTTGTTTGCGTATTTGATAAATATTCGCGTTTGGGTGCTGATGAATTTGCTTTTTTGACACGAATAGTTATAGACTATTGAACAGGTTTGGAATAATTCTCTCACTGGGAACCTGCAGCTGCAATTTCCTAAGGTTGCAGAATGCAGTCAAAATAAGTACGTGGTCTTAGGTTTTGAATCTGCAAGCTCATTCAACATGCAAGGTACTTGGCACTCTAATTGGGTGAGATTAGACCTATTGAAAAATATGCAAAAGTTAATTTTGCCGAAATTTCGTCAAAATTCACTGGGAAATCATGTAGTCTGTTTTGCGACCAGTTGTTCAGCTTCGGAAGAACTAAACGCGATTTCTCTGAGCGACTTACGAGAAGGTAATGAATGTTTATTACAATAAAAATTAGAAAGGACATCTTGTAATCAGCAACAATAGAATTTGCTTGTTTTCCCAACTGAGTAGTCGAGCTGCGAACATCTTATCAATGATCGAGACAACTCCATCCTTGCAGCTTGATTTAAGGTTAAAGAACATCATTCTCGTTTCATCTGAATGGCAAGAATTAACCAACGAATCTGGCAAACTAGTTTAAACTACTGTTTATCAGTTCGGTTCTTTACCGTTTAAAACAAACTGCGTACTTTTGATAATTCTCAAAAACTGACATTCACGGAAAATTACCGTCAGTCATTGAAAAGACGGATGAAAGGACAAACCGAATATATTCGGTCTGAACGAGGTTCGGATAGCATTACTGAATCGATGAGCCGCACGCAGATTGGAACATCCACCGGCCTGTGACGACTGCCCTAGTATCATTTGATTGAAAAAATGCCCTGAAAAAGTGTCCCCTTGGTAACCGAAAAGTCCACTAATTAAGATCTTTACCTGCAACAGTGTGTTTTGTTATACATTATTTTAAAAGGCGAGGAATCATTTTTCGTTATGCATTTTCAAGCATCTATACTAAAATACGTCAAACAGAAATTAAGACGGTCATTTTTACATTGGGGAGAATCGAAATGTTCATTAATTCGGGATGAACATCCGTTCTATTGTCCTTGCGATCGTATGGCCTTTGTCTGGGCTGCTCACTAAACGGCGCATCTTTGGAGTTAATTACGTCGATCGTACTAGTCGAGAGCCGCACACGAGGATACAAGAACTCCACCCAGTCTGACCTCAAAAGGGAATGACGAAGGTCATTCGGAGTTCAGCTGTGGAGCACAGCTTCGGTGCAGAGCATTCAGTGAATACAGATGAGTCTTTTAGAGTCATCTGCTGAGCTCCGGTTAACAGCACGACGCAACACAGGGGCATTGTTTTGAGCACCGTCAAGGCAGTGGCCATACGAATCCACCACACTGTCCAGTGCAAATGAAAGCGATTATTTCAAGACCTAAAACCATTGTGACCAAAAAACGATGTGAACAAAAGATTAATGGACAGCTCAATCACTGGTCAAAAAATAATGTGAATAAACGGCAATGGTAAGTGTGTTTTACTGCACTGAAGAACAATTCTCTTTCTCCCTACGTGTACCATTATTGTCTTAGTCACTTATTTGACCCTTAGTAAGGTAGACGCTTTGGACTGAATAACTGAAAAGAATTCTTCGCTCCATTTGTCTGCTCAAAAACAGCCAAACCCCAAGAGGTTTAAAAGTCAGTAGTCCACTGGGTAATTTGAAAATTACGACACACACTGATTCTGTGCTGTTCCTGCTACCCGGAACCGAGAAGCTATCAGGATGTTGGAAGTTTTGTTTAACCACATCAGTGTCGTCTTTTGATTGGTCAGAAGGGGACTTTTATTTGACACAACGTAATCCAAGTAGTCTGACTGAAGTGCAAAACTTTATTGGTCACCGAAGAATTGACTACGATTGAAATTTTCATGTTACCAGCCATAACAATACAACATTCGGTTTTCTTGAAGCACTATGTTTTTCAACCTGTTGGCAAAGGTGACCTAAGCGACAATGTCATTATCGGAGACGCGAAAGTATAGTGCTATGCAGACCCACTCACCGGCCCATTTCGCGATGGAAGACCGGGGTTGATTGACTGACAGCTGGAGGCTGTGGCGACCTCGGTACGCCAATTTTCGCACTGTGACAGCGACACAGCGCTAATCAAAGTTCATCCGGTTTCCACTATTTAGCAACGGCATTGAAAGAACAAAGCTTCCCTTCATCATTGGCTTTTTTCTGATTCCTAGGAGGACAGCGACAAATGGAAGATGGTTGTGGTTTAACTAGAAAGATATTGTCTTGGTGGAAGCAATGAAATTTACTAGTGTTTCTTTTTTAACCAGTGGACGTAGAAGACGTATGAATCTTTTAAATCTTTTGCTTTATCGCTGCGATTACTGGCATGGCCTTGCAATTGTTGGACTTGTCTAGAAGGGAGATCCGTATGGGACCGGATGATGATGATAGGGTTAGGAGATCCCACAATGAATAAACGTCTGTGGAAAATCCCGCGGAAGAAACCCCAACCTTGCGGGAAAGTAGACAAAAAGGGCATGGGGACACTGAAAGCATCATGGTCTCGTATTTTGTCCAAAACAACATCCGAGAGACGCATGGGGTTGAAGAAGGAGTGTCTTTCTGCTGCAGAATAAACTTTACAGTTAGATGCAAATGTCTGACCTGGGGACGTGCTTGAGATAGCTGCAAGAACCACCATCATTTCGCTTCACGTTTCATCTCTAAGACCGTGGTGAACAGGGAACGAAATCCTCACTGTGTGGATCTAGCGAATAGAGTGCAGATGCCGGCAAGCCAGAGGGTACTTTTGCAAACATTTTAGCGTGTGGAAAAGTAGAATTTAGGCTTGATTCGGGCAGTTCGGTAAACATCTTACCTGTGGACCCGCTTCCAGTATGGCTTCGAAACACAAGCAGATGGGAGTCGCCATTTGGGAAGATGACAAGATTCGTCAAAAGAGTGAGGCAGGGCTGAAAGCCCCCAATCGCAAGGATGGTCATTCTTCAAGCATAATGTTCGTGGTCATTGAATGGAGCTGTGTTCCCATATTTGGATGTGAATCGATCGAAAACTTGGATATGGCTTCCTTGGTTAGGATTCAATAATTCATATATCTGACAGTGGAAAGGCTTCAAGGACTGCAGATATTACACGCAAATGAGTCCGTCAAAACTGTGGTACTGCCGACAGGGCGTTTTCCCCAAGTGGTTAGAAAGCCGCTTGAAAGCGATTTAGGCGTCCTCATATCGAAATTGATTTAAGTTAAACTTGTGGAAGAAACAGACTGCTTGAGTCAAATAGTGATTTTACCGAAAGCATGCTGGGATCCTTGAATCTGCATTGATTTCAAACCATTAAACAAAGCTTTCGTGCCAGAGCACTTTTTCTGCTTGCTTCCCAAGGATATTCTGCCTTGTTTTAGGAAATTTGATCTGGTTCCAAAGTTTTGGCATTTGGAGTTGGATGAAGCCTCAAGTTATTCGACTACGTCAGCACAACTTATGGCTGTCATCTTTGGAGGCGACTACAGTTTGGTCTGAACGTACCTAACGAAATGTTTCAGAGGAGGGTTCTCCAAGCAGCCGACAACATACCCGGGGTACTCGGCGTAGTTGATCATATTCTGATTTTCGGTAAAAATACGGGGGAAAACAACAAAAGGCGTGCTTCTTTTCCCTAATACTACGGCCGGGATGGAATCCAGCTTACACGATACCAGCTGATATTCTGTCAAACGAAAGTCCAGTTCCACAGTTGCTTTCTCACCAGTGAAGGTGTCGAACCGGATCAAGAAGAGTTAGGCTCGACTGTATTCATACCTAAGTCAACCGATACAAAAGATGTCTCAAGTTTTAAAGGAATGATTAATTATCTAATCCCTTTTTTACCAGAATGAGCGGAACTGATGAGTCCATTCCGCCGATTAACACATACGGGAGAAACGTAGGTATGGACAGATGACCAACAATTGGCCTTTTTTTATGAGGCAACTTCCCTTGAAGGCCCAAGGCCTAGCGTATCGTGGTAGCGCTTGACCTACATGAAGGCGGTTTGATATAGTCAACATTGTTTCGGGGACATTCACTTACAATAGAGGCTCCAGCTTTGTTTTCACAGCTGGACGGTAACAGCTTGTGAACAGAAATAGGGGCAACTCAATAAAGGCCGGCTTGTAATTATGCTTGCTCTACAGAGGTTCAACGGTTATACTTTCGATGAACTTGCGCATGTGTAGTCAAAAAGTATTATTTTACCTTCTGTTTTATTTGTTGTGCAACTATCTATTACAATTCAGGAAGAGCTTCATGGCTAATGAAAACAGCCAATTGGGGAAGGGACCAGCACGGCCGGGAATCGAACCCGATTCGGTACTAACCAACCTCCATGATGATAACCTTTTGACCGTGATCATGGATAAGCTAATAAACGGGGATCAAGAGGGAAGCAGTAGACGCTTTTACTTCTTCAAACGTACAACTGTGAACTGCTTTATCCACAAAACAAACAGTTGTTCGTAGTGGACACACTCTCACGAGAGTCGCTGATGAATATCTAGAAGTAGCGTAAAAGTGAGACGGTGAATATTGCATTGTCCATAACCAAATCAGAATTGTCCGAAATCCAAAACAAAAAGATGGCCGATCAGTGTCTACCAATCTTGAAGAAAGTTCCCATCCAAGGTTAGTCGGAAGATAAAAAGAACTCCATTGGTGAATGTATTACCTGGTTCCAAATTCAGTGGTGCGATAACAGCAAATCACGAAGTGATTCACCTAGATGAACCCATGATAATCCCGCAAGTTACTCGAAGGGGCCTCGCTTCTATCACATCTTTACGACGCAGAAATGAACATACACATCGGCCGGACTAGACATACACATCAGTGACCGGATATGGCCGAACAAGCCCAGATGCTGGAAGCTTGTGAATCACGCGATCAGTGTGATCAAAGACAAAGGAGAGAACCGATGGAAATTCGCCCAATACCGGCCTGATCTTAGACATTTTTCCCCCGGACGAGGACAGTCACCCAGTTACTACTAATTTGACCCAATAGAAGTCAAACTGCTTAGAACAGGAACCACTGCAATGATTATCTACAAACAGTGAGCTTATTTTGCACTTCATGGGAACCTTATCCGAGTGATTTCCGATGGCATTTCACAGCTCTGCATCACGGAATTCGGTCGATCCCCAGAGGTGTGGCATTTTGACCATAACCATTAACCGGTCCTAGCCATAATCAGTTTACTGGTCAGACAGATAAAGAAGGTACTCAGGAATTACCAGGTTGAGGACAGTGATCCGTATATCGCTCTGCTTGAGTGTAGGAATATGCCATATGTTTTTGTGGGAAGGAGTCTGACCAAACACCCATTCAAAAGACCGACAAAAACAACCCTAATCGTTTTTTATGGCGTACGGCATCCAGAAGCAGTAGTAATTATATTGCAACTAAAAACGGCACAGCTATGCAAAAATGAAGTTTGCGATCTAGGAAACAAACCATATCACCCGCTCAGACCAGTTAATTGAGTCTGGATTCAACAAAAAGAACCGGTAGAAAACTTCGCTCAAGCGTAACAAACGAATCCTGCCTAATAAGCTCTGTAGGTTGTCGTAAAACAAGGAGTAGTGTCCTTTTGAGGAAATCAGAAGAAGCCAGAGATAAAGGAGACAGACCAAAGGAGAGAAGGAAGGAGCAGAACAGGAGGCTGAAAGGGATGAGCGAGTGACCCGGGCAGATAGCACCGTAGATTCAATGGAGCCGGCACGTGGATAGCAGCACCAAGGCTCTTTAGCAACGGACAACGCAAACAACTCACCAAAACTCTGGAAACCAAAACTCACGAAAACCTGGAATACGGATCCTTTTAAAGAATCTCTCTATGCACACATACTATTCCCAAACCCATCAGTTTTCCACTCCTTCCCCGTCAATTAATAATAAAACTTTCCCCGATTATACTGGATTTTCTCAAATCATGTCTAGTCAGTTCAACAAATGAAATACGCTCGATTTACACTCTAAATTACGCTGTCCATACACCACCTTGTCTAACAAAAGCATATGAAGCAACTTGAGCACTTGAAGAAAGTTATTTTGCAGAGAGTCAGACCAGGTATAGCTTTGGAGACATAATTCTGGCTAGTTATCTATAGCTCCCTCCTTGGCTGGCTTTCTAGGAGCACGCCATTACGTAGAAGACGACGGACAAACTGATGCACGGTGATTCCATCGACCTTGTTCTTCATTTCAGATACAACAATCAGTGGATGGTGGTTGATGCAAAGCTATTCTCCAACGATCAACCCCTACCAAGTAAAGGACTGCTTGTCGTAGCAGAACAACTACCGTAAGTTTTATTTAAACGGCAACTTAGGAAGGTTTATTATGCTTCTGGTCAATTCAAATCATTTTCCGGCGCTGTATGTGAATTGGTTTGTTGGTTCAACTTAAAACAAGTCAAATAAGAAGTCTAAGGTTTCGACTTCCAAGCTATACTTTGTGGTGAATTTCGGAAGACGTGCAAAACTTGACAAAACCAGTGAAATGGTAGTGTAGACTCATTTTAAAAGGTGATTATCTTTGGACGACAGTAAAAGTTCATTTCCAACAAAGCTAGCCTTGAGGCTCTTATTATGCAGAGATATACAGTTTCCTCAAGCACTCGGTTGACGGTTTACGTGACATTCCGACGCTTTTACAACTCATACTTTACAGGATCGTCGTCCAGTTATTGACGAACTCGTACAGAAACGAACCCATGTCCCAAGTCATAAACACAATCTATTGAACAATGATAATAACAAACCTCTGTGGGCGAATCGACTAAGGTGTTAAGGCAGCCAAGCAACAATTCAAAACTCCCAGGCATCAAGGGACAGCAAGCTCACGCAACTCCGATACAGCACGAATTCAATAGACTCCCAACGAGAATTCTTATTTATCGAAATACTTTGACTTACCAACGGTCAGTACAGATACAACAGCACCAATGGTGGAGGACAATTGCGGTAGCATAATCCCAAGGACAGAATTGTCATTCGGGAGGATTAATTCCAAATTTCAACCATTCGCGCAGGCTTGGCAGTGAGGAAAAGTATGTGCCCAGTCGGTGGCCCAGTCAAGTGACACACTCCTATGAACAACAGGGTGTGTCTGTTAGGCTAAGGCTGAAGATCTGCATCAGGCTACGGTGGAAAAAATGCACCTCCTTGATTATCGAGGTCAAAGAATGTATACCGGGGAATTTTGGAGGCCACAAGGTGACCAAGCAGAAGTGAATGCGAGAGAATTATGGTCGAAGGGAATAAGTATATAATAAGATTGTGACTGGGCCCGAAAAGACTTTTGTTAAGACGGGGAACTGAATTTTATCGTCTACACTCGTAAAATAATTACACAAACAGTGATCGTTGTCGCCATATGGCTTGTTTTTATTCAAATGCACTTTTGTAATAATTTCTAACAAGACCTTATCCAGTAATCAACTTTGTTCTCTCTTTGGCGATGAAGATGTATCTAAATTAGATGTTGCTTGCATTGTATATTTTGTACTAAGACGCCGTCATTTTCCAATCGTGGTTTGATGACGAAAACCGAGGAAAGCCCACCAACTATCCAAAAACGTGGTTTGCTTTCATCATTTCTGTCAGCGAGTTACGAGAAGTGGTGAACTGTCATCAAGTTGCGCAAAATTATGCTTTTACAGCAAGAGTAACCGGGAGTAGAAAACGAATAATGCATAAACGTAGATTATTTGCCGAAGTCAGTTTCCATCATGTTTTTCCGCCATCCCTTCTAAAACTGTCCCCCATACTCGTTTCAATTCTGCAAATATCAAAGCTCATTCACAAGTTTTTTTTTTGTGTGTGTGTACTCTTCCTAAAGGATGCCAAACTATTTGAAATCATTTCGATTTAGCTTCGATGATGTTGCGGTTGGTGCTTACAGACTTGCGCCCGAAGACCGACAAAACGAGTGTACGAACACATTCCACACTACTGATATCGGATATGACAACAGGGCGATGAGAGGATCTCGTTGGGTGTATTATGCCATCGCAAATCATGCCACTGCCTGGGTCATTCCTGTACGATACTGTCCTGTAGCTCGCTATGAGCTTCATCGCCCCAAAAACTCAGCAAACACGCTTTGCGTGCACACTACTGATGACACTAACCTTTAATAAAGCACACACGCAGTACCACCTGCGAACCAACATAATATCTTGGCTCATATACCCTAGTAACCTGTCCATATGCGTCAAAAAGCTGTTCAGAAAATGGGCAAATGAAAGGAATCGTTACTTTCATGTTCAGATACACCCATGATACACCAATGACGAAATCTGTTATGGAAGAGAATTTAGGGTACAAGGCAAGTGAACGCATTCTGTTACTCTAATGACCGGACTGAACGAAAAGGAATTAGAACACACCCGAACTGACACTTGAATATGCTGGTCACTTAGCACACCAAACACCGCTTTTCTATGGGCAGTAAACTTACAGAGAAACGCGCAGACAAGCAGCAGGTAAGTTGCTCCCGCACTGAATAGTCATCGTGGGCGTGTCGAATGTGCAACTGTCAAGATCGATGGGAGTGTAAAGTAACCAAAGTTTGAAGTAGAATAAACCACATTCACACCATGGTGTTGGTTGTCTGTACATCAACTTTGTACTATCGATCACACGTTGCCTTCAATGAATTTTGTCTTGGACTGAACCTACCATGTGGAATGAATCACGTAAGATCACCAGTTATGTCTTCTCACGTCTAACACAATTGTTTTTTCTTACTGCTGACGGATCCAGCAGGCGATTTTCTTTTTCACTTTATTTAAATGAGATGAGCGAAAGAGTAGTAGCCCAAATTTATTCTTATTATAAAGACACCTTTCTTTGTGCACTTGAAAGCGATCAAAATCATCGTTGGTGCTCATTTTCAGTTCGAATATCACTTATGCTACAGAGAAGGCTCTTATAATTAAGTAAAGGAGGCTGTTTATGCAGATATAACAAGTATGCAACTTTGTATGCTATCGAATAATATTACCATGTTATACAATGCAGATTAGTTGGAATCGAGGGTTTCAAAATCTCAAATTGGAGGTTTATTATAGCGGAAGATTTCATAAACGTACATGGATATGTTTGACCCAGATCACTAGTTTGTGGTGATGAATAGAATTGGTGGCACGGTTAGCTCGATTTAGAAATTGTAGTAGGTTTTGCATTGGCGATATTGTCTTTTATTGTTATCCGCTTCTCGTATGTTATGGTTTCGACTATAAGGTCTTTTGTTTTACAGAGTTAAGAAGATCTTCATGTGGTCGGGGTAGCTGCTCATCTTCTGCTCTATTCATTCAATTACAAAATACTTTTCAGACATCTAATAAAGCCTTAGAAAGACCACGGTGGTTTTTCCAGACACCATAGTCCAATCTAGCCAGAGGTGAAAATATGCAAGTTTTTTCGTCATCAGTTAACCTTGTCACACCATCACTGAGCCCGACATGATAGATCTCTCCCCATGAGTACATTAGCTGAGTTGATCTTACTTGAAGAATTATATATATATATATATATATATATATATATATATATATATAGTATAATTAATCGGACAGCCATTCCACGCGTGGTAAGACTCACTGGTTTCCGAACATTACCTTGAGTCAAAAGCCATGCTTCCCGCTCCAGGTCTTGCATTTCGGATTCGATAGGCAGAAATGTGAACTAACATTTCCGGCTTTAGTGGTTGTAGCGCTAATGGAGTTGATTATCGCCTTGGACTGTTCCCGTGGTTACTATCGGAGGGAAATAATTTCAGAACGCAGCTTCACCAGAAAAAAACTTCAACGTGCAATATAAATGTACCCGTCAATCTTGTGAACTAGTCCTAATATTTCTGGCAAGTAGTGCCGATTTGCTTGCTTCCCGGTTTTGTAGGTGTTCACCGAGATCCGTTTTACCGTTCTCAACAAAGCACTACATCTCTGAGTAGTTAGACATCAACGTGAATCAAGCAGTCGAATTTTTTCACACAGTTATCAATCTAGGTAGGCTTATTAGAACACTGCAAAGCTTACCAAAATCATGATGGTTGATCTTCATACTGGTGGAACTAAAAAACCTATTTCCAAGGTAGTAATCTCTTTTCATTCTTACAACTGCCTTAAAATATCGTTGTAATTAGAACTATACTAAGAATACTGAACTCGTCTCATAGTCTTAATGTTTGCAGTAGTCTGATTTTGTTCAGAATGTAACTAAGCTTTCTGTTCTCTCCTGACCAAAAATGTTGGGATAAGGAAAGCCAACGTAATCCCACGTCAACCTTTCTTATCAGACCAGGTTCCCACACAATTCTATGTAATATGCAAAGCTCCCGGGATATCTTCAAACGCCTGTGACAGATTTTCAGCTCTTCATGAAATTATTTGCCCCAATGTCACCTTCCAATGTGGTTCTGTTGTAGCGGGATTGTATGGATAGAAGATAAAACGAACGTGCTAGTCAGCCAGACGTATTGGGCCAGTTTCAACCTACCGTAAGTTTGTTATTTTGAATAACACATTTGCAGTGCTCTTATGTTTGGTTATCTGAGCTTGCCCTTTTATGATTAACAGTTTCGGAGGGAAAATCATACCTTTTTTCTTCCTATAACTTAGGCTCGCAGTCCTGTTTGTATTACACGTATTTGCGAGCCTTGAAAAGGAGGCTAATAAGAATAAAACCTTTCCGTTTGTTTCATCTGTTCGCACTTCGTTTTTTCGTTTAGCTACTTCCCCGTGATTAGTAATCTGAGTGGAATTCAGCAAAAGATTGCGGAACATGGGACGTACTATGACTACAATCAGAGCCCACGTAACAAAATATTTCAGAGGGAAAACGTAAAGGTGACCGATCTACAAACTTTCTATCAACTCATGAGGTTAGTCCTATTTAGATATAATTGCAACCCACACACAAACTGGATGTCCTCGTTCGTCACACTTATTTTAATCTTAGTTCAAATGCCTAAACCGTAAACGATGGTTATCTTGACAATCTCTTGAGGTTGTAACATCCCCGATATACGTGGAAAGTATGAGACCTTGGCCTAAAAAATGCGATTATTGCACTCTGCTCAAATACTTTAGGAAGAAGACAGAAGTCACATAGACAAGTATTGCTTTCACAGCGACGGTTTTCCTAATCCTCTTCTGGCTGTTTTCCAACCCATTTTGTTGGGCTTTGTAACTCAACTTATTTTAATAACCAAGTAATCCCTCTTCACTAATTGTGATTGCATTTTCGCTTGGTAACTGTTAAAAAGCAAGTAGTTTGTAGAGCAATTTGAAAAAATGTGCGATATTTATCTACCAGTAAACGTTTTGCAAATCAGTCAAAATAATTTTAGTTCATTCCCTGATCACTGAGATCAACTCGAAGATGAGAGGTGATGGTCTTGCTTTAAAACTAGGGTTCTACAGAGCAGTGATGATTGTAGAGAGTAATGTGACAGCATTGGCTGCGTTTTTTGGATATGTTTTCACAACAACCGTTTTCTATGAAGAACGGCTCACTTCGCCATGAGGGAGGACCCTTGATGTAGCTGTCGCTAAAAAAACATTGAAAGGACAAACCTACTAGGATTACCATCGGGACGCGAAATTTGTGAGTCTGTTACATCCTCTGGGGCTGCTTTGAGTTTAAATTAAGCAAAGCTTTGATTTTGTGGTATAATGTTTTCTGGTACTTGAAAGTCAGTTGAGCTGTAATGACCAAGTAGCTATAATTGGGAACAAATGGATCTAGTTCCGGCTTCGGTACATCACGCGAGGTACTTAACCGAGTATCCCGGTCGATTATTTTCTTATGAATACTTTTTTACATTGCTACTCTGAGTAATCGTTGGCTTCATATGCGTGTACCCAGAAGGTTGTAAACCATAAATCTTCGATTTATTGACGAGTAATCTTCTGTTGGGCTGTTCTACCCTTATTTAGTCGACGAAATACTAAGAAAACGAAAGCTTTCGGAGAACAGAATAAAAAACAGGTCATGCTGTTTTCAATCATCACGCGATGGTGGTCACCAAATCAAACCTTGACACGGAATGCACGTTAACACTGACATAACTTGGACTCAGACCAGAAAGCATGAAAGCACGCACACACTCAAGTTGACACGAAGAACTGGGCACACTCGTTTGTACCAGTGTGCTCCCATATATAAATGTCATATATATATATATATATATATATATATATATATATATATAACTGAGATTTGTGTGCATTTATTTGTATCTCTATGCTGTGACCGAGCCGTACCTACACTCACGATCCCCGAGTGTGTACGTCCCAACACTAATATTTTCCTCCTTTATGCATCCATTCACTTACCTTCACCTTTTGGAATCCAAACAACATAACAAGCCGAAACTGGTCGATGCTCCGCACTGAAGGAAATAAATCCGTTGGCTACACTTACTTTGTGTGACCCAGCAACATTTGAAACGCCTGCCATTGGATTATTATCATCTATTCTCATTAGAAAATGTTGTTTTAAATGTACCCAAAGCACCGCTTATTTACTTTTTAATTCGTACAAGTTTGTACTGAACTCTGACGTGAACCACTTGGCCATAAGATAGTAGATATAGTTTATCGGTGAATTTTCAAGACTTGTCCAGTTATTCACTGAATGTAATATAGGTACGAGAGTCCTAAATCTTACAGATAGTGAAAAATCCACTTACACTCTACGCATCCAAAAGTCCAACGCCCCGAGCCGGAATTGGACTGGCGACGTTCCCCTTGTTGGGCAGGTGCTCTACCAGTTGCTCTGCAGCTTTATGGTCTGTTGGTGCGAATTATTTTCACATGTGAACAATTCAACAAACAAAGCCACCAGGTCTTCTGGTATGTTCCGTACTACACAAACATTTTCTAACATTACAAATAATTAACACCTTGCTTTTTTGCTAAAGACCTATTTTCCGCGCTAAGCAATATACTTTCTATGGGTTATCCCAATAAATGGTAGATACAACAACTACAAAGAAGATCCGCTATCCCGGTGCAATTGTACTCCACCGTACTCAGCCAACTTGGCCATTTCTGCGCGTTCTGATCTGAATGATCCCAATGGCACCTATCCACTGAAAAATCTCGGGTTTCGCCTACATGGAGGCACAGACGTGAAAATTACAAACTACAAATTATTGCAGACAGTAAGTGCAACCCTCCTGCTCTTATAATAGTCATAAGTATTTTGAACATATTTCTCAAGCAGTTGAAACTCTATGCAAATTATTTTGACCATATTTTGTTGGACTGAAATTGTCACAACGTGATGTACCGCACCAAGTCAAGTTTAACTCGCCTTCTTGCCATTATTGCAGTTAGCAACAGTTAGTTCTATTTCCTGTGCAAAATATATCTTTTGGAGTGGAATTAAATGATCGATGTCATCATATATATATATATATATATATATATATATATATATATATATATATATATATATAGAGAGAGAGAGAGAGAGAGAGAGAGAGGCTGCATGAAATAACACGGCCAATTAGCCGGTTAGCTCTTTCAGGCAGCGGTTGCAGTCAAAGGGCATTAGGAAGTAGTCAGCTACGACAGTCTTAAGGTTAGCCACGCTGTACAAGGAGACTTTGTTAGCAGCGAATATCCACTTAGCTTGTCATCAATCAGTTGAGTTTCCCTTCATGTTCTTGGAGGTGTCTGAGAATTCTAGTTCAAAACGGTAACAGCTTCGAGAGATTTTCATGATTTTGTTTTTGTGGGTGAATAAGGAAGCTTAGGCGCAACAGTGAATGACGAGACTAAAAGTAATTTCACTTGAAACGGAAAAGAAACTTTCTCGTCCACTTCACTCTCGGCGTGAGTATGATACGGCCATTGGTCCTATATCAGAATATATTACTGAACTGACATGACTACATGGCAGGAGTCAAGTTTATGCTGCTCATCTGTATTAAAGACCGAAAGCGTGAACGACAATTTGCAATGAACGAAAACCTCTTCAACAATTTCTCCAGATGAAGGAATCGCTCTTCAGTCGATGTCAATAAGCTTTTCTAGTTGAAAGGTCTCTTTGAAATTTCAGTTCATACGTCACATTCGACCAAGATTTATCACCGTGTTTGCGCTATCAGAGGAGTCAAAGGGCGAATTGAAGGCTTAAAAGTCTTCGCAAGTGGAACGTGAATGATTTTCTTCAAAATTACAATGGGATTTGGCATTTCTCAACTAGCTCATTTCCATTTTACTCCGTGTTTTGTTTATTGGAACTTCAAGAACCAGAATCAGTTGATATGCTGAAAAACCGTATATGAAACTTCAGACGTTTTTCTTAGTGCAGTTGTATTCACTTTCGCGAACATGAAAATAACTTTCCATCCATTTCGATGTAGTCAAACTATTAGGTTTTCGGAAAGTAAGGGAATTTCCACCAAGAGGAGATAGAAAAGACTGCGCGCAAAGTTTATCTGTTTAAACCAAGAAAGCAGTCCTATTATTTTCAGTGATAGCAGCTCAACGAGGAGATACTTATTGATGCTGCATTCAAAGAGTTCTTCCTTTTTCCAAAATTGTATCACCGACTGTTTTCATCTTCCTCTTTGTTTCTGAATGTGAGGCAAAAGTGACAGCTTTTATCCCCGGCTAGAAGACAGCTGAAGATGACAGAATATTGTGTTTTTTCTCAGGTGTCAGCTTATGTGGAATACAGGTTCCCTTTTTGCATGATCTCACAGTTCGCTCGTGATGATCGTGGATACTTAAGTATGACAAGTTCAATTTTCGCGACAAACCTCTCCTGCTTTCAAGTGGATCCCATTCAGTAGTTCCATCTAGAAAATTGCCGTTCACAGTGGATCACCTTCTAGAACGAGGCATGTCCGACACGTCGCAATCGCCACCTCTACACCTTTTAGACTACAGCTGAGATGAACCTGCATTAAATCTTAAGGGAAATACTTCACAAATCTTTTTCATTGTTTCGTTATCAGTACTTTTTCTTCGGCTCTCATATAGCCAGAAGTGGCGAATGTGCTTTTTTCAGAGTTCTTTTTCTCAACGGGGGACAGCTCGCAGTTGAATAGAGCAAAAGACAACTAGCAGACGGAAGCCTTGCGCTGTTTCTAGCCGAAAGTAACTTCTCCGTGGTGAACCAGACGGTGGCCACCCGCATGCCAGTCGTTCAAGGATACTTGGAATGTGGAAGCTTGACTGGACTAGAAAAGCACGCCGCACAGATGAGTATTGCGGTGATAATGACCTTTTGGAACGGGGTGATCAATGATAATACAGAAGCCGTCATCAAGGATAAAACAGTCTGTTCACTCCTATTTCATGGTTTTGAAGAACCAAAATTACTTTCTGAACACCCTTTTACCAAAATTTTAGATGTCCAGCTTCTTGTTCCTCGATTACAAAATGCTGTAAAATGGAGACTGGCCTAACTGACCACACTTGTCTTATTTCTTGCCAAGTTCATTCTATTCTTGCCATCTTATGTTACCTGATCAAATAATGTTTGCAAACCAGAAATCATTTTATTCGTATCGATAACTTCCACCTCCTCGTCTGTAATTACAGTTGGACTTTATTGCGGCAAGTGGTCCCACGTACTCATCGGTTCCTGCGTTCCAGTGGTCCAAACTGCCAATTCATTTCGAGACCCCACAACTGCATCCGGATACGTGGAAATTTGGACCGTACTTGACCAACTTCACCTGTCCTCTTCGGGCATTGAACTCCACGGGGAACTGTTTTGCTCCAACACTAATGCCCGCATTCTGATCAGAATGACATTTATTGTCGGTGTGTGTATGGACACTGAAGTTTCTTGAACCGGCGATTCTCATGATCATTTTTTGAATTGGACTGACTGAGCTAGCACGAATGTTGATACGCTAATATTACAAATAAACTTCTGTGGCCATCTTGCGACCGCACATTGGTTCAATAATTTCATAATAAATATTGAGAAGAATCCTTCGAAAATGTTTTCTGTCAGTTATCAAGCAATCTAAAGAAAATTTTTGAAGAGTATCAGTGGCTTCTGTATTCCGGAGTAGAATTCAGTTTCGAAACCAGTCTAAACCAGTCCATTCCCTCGAACTGTGATTCCCAACCGTCAACGGTGAGATACATGTTGTATAACGTGGACCTTCTAGATGAAAATATAAACGGTTGAAAGAGAAACCCCACTAAAATTCACGTGACTAAAGTCCTCAGTCCTAGTGGTCGGACTGTACTTAGGGTGACTTGGTGGTTTTACCCATCCTTATATTTTTGTGAAGAGAATCAAAACCTGCTGCAACACACAGGGATATCTAGAAACCTACCATAAAATAGACGTGATATTAACTATTCTGGGACCATTTTGGACAACAGTAAAATGTGATTTATTATAAATATTTTGCAATAAATATTTGCACGAGCACCACATTGAGTGACTCTCAGAGAACGAGGATCAAAGTGGATCTAGCAAATTAAACTTTTCACGAAAGATTCGCAATTGATCGTACTCTGTTGTGACACACATTGGTTGGCAGGTAAAGATCTCACAAAGTTATCTGCTCTCTTCCGTAATCCAGTGCGTTTATATTGAAGGATGTTCTTCCGTGGTTTGACTGTCTTCATAGGTTGACGGGTCATACGGATCACAGCCGTATTGTTTTGCCTTTTCAAATAGTCGATCTCCTTTTACGCGAACTGCAATCAGGTTTGCAATCAGAAGCAGCAAAACCACTATGGCCCACTGGAAATAAAATCGTGGATGAAGCAACGTTACTATGGGACTTTCATCTAGATTGCTGTGACGTGCATGTATTTAAATATAACCACTGACTGATGAAGGGAAATAAAATTTCCCTCCGGAAGAAACAGATTGTCGCATGATAGTGAGCTTGAGAATAGCTGGTAAAATGCAAATTTGCCTCGGAAGAACTAAGCGACGTATGTTCTTGGATCTCATTACACACTTGAGTGAATTCCTAAGTACTCTTGACCTATTACTGTAACTCATCTTTTCGGACCTTTGAAATGCCATCGCAGAACTTCTGAATGGCGCAATACATATTATTTGGTCACTAATCCACTCAAATGCGGTAACTTCCTAGTCTCTCTTATGTGAGGAGACAAGCGCCCTGAAGTTACCGATTTACTTGCACTCCGATAACAGTTACTGGGGAACAAGTGAACTGTCAAGATTCAGTAAATTACCGTGGTGTGATATTGGACCGAAATTCTACCTGTTCACTGTAGATGAGCCAAAGGTTTTATCAAATGAAAAGTTTATCCTTTTATGTATTGTGTCTTATATTCCACTCTGTGCCGACACATCTTATCAAAGGCTTTGTTTTTTTCGTGTTCTACCCCACTGGCTCTAGGCCCCAACCGTCATTTTTCCGGATCTATTATTGAACGACTCTTAAGTTATTTCTAGATCGCTTAAGTTCACATCCTTTCGTGGTGGAATACACAAACTATAGTTCATTAAATCCGTTGTTTCCCAATACGGTAAAACTTGTCATGAAATTTCCAGGAAAGCGCTTACTGATTCTACTCACCCTATTTGGGAATACCTAATTAAATGTTCTTTCTGTTCTACACCCTTTCCAATTATAAATACCTTCATGCACTCACCCGATTTTAAGCCTGTTCCACCACTCCTTATCTGCAAGATTTTTAACTAACCCAAAAACTGTTAGGTTAAACCTAAAGAAAATTTGTTCCAGAAACTCATCACTGCTCAATAATTTTGCAGAGGTTGTACCTTTTTTCACTTTGGTATTGCTTTGATTGGTTGTGTGAAATCTGAATATCTACCCCCGGGATTGCACAAAGCAACTTCGTGCTTCGTGTTGTCTACTGCCGAGCGATTAACTTTCTGTTTTTCATGTGGGCTGAATATTTACAGAATAACCTGTCTTCAAATTCATACTTGTTCTTGACTTTAACATCTGGTTTTATAGCAAAAACGTCACAAAGACTTGATGACATGACCCTGGGTAACAGAAAGTGAAAATTATTTGTTTCTGATTTCCGGAAAACTTACTTTTAGTATAGCAGGTATTCAGCTGTATGAATTATCCAAGGCTTAGGCGAATGACCTTCACACAATAGTTAAAATTCCTCTTACGCCGAATAGTTGGTACATTTCATTGTTTGCCTATTCATGATGAGCCCAGATATCTGGCAGTAAGTAGCATGTAGGTGTGTGCAAACTGTCTGTCAGCAGTCCTCGACGGACATTTTGTTTATTGCAGCTCATCCGGTACGCGTACTCAATACTGCTCAATTCAGTCCCTGCCCCCGTTTATATACTGTACGGGAGTTCTTATCCACATTAGTCTCATTTGCACGGCGTCTGACTGGCAAAGATTTATCATTGAATCGTAGCTATTATCTAGTGGAATCGTGGAATTTAGTTGAATTTAGTTCACGTACCTTTAACTAAATATTTTCCTTTGCAAACTTGAGCTAAGCAGACATAACCCACAGTAGGCCTCTTTCGATGCAAGTAATGCATTCGTGTGGTGTAAATGTAGGCTTAGTAAGATTCATACGTCATTATTCATTGCTATGCTCACGTGACTGGCGGGGGCGCTGAGTACCTTTCAGGAGGAGGACTAAAAGTGATTTGAAGCTAGCCAATTTGTCAGACTAATTTAGAACAATAAAATCAGCAGGTTTAAGGACTGGCCTTACCTCGATTAATGTGGTGGTCACCGACGTGAACTTGATGTGATACCATATCGGGTCCGTTTTGATTGAGTGATAGATCCACCAACCAATCAGAGTAACTGCTTGTAACGGAACCAGAAACCTAACAATCGAAGTTGGGTAGAAACAAAGTGGAGACTGCTACGAAACAGTTACAGTAAACAAATCATCCATAAAACTGAAATGGTGTCACCTTTAATAGATTAAATGAACACTGGAGCTGCGAAGGATTATCAACACTGTACAGACTAATAAACAATCTCGTATACAATGAGGCTAACATCCTCTAAATTTATGAACTGGTTTGCAGAAAATCGTAATCATGATAACTGAAATGCCAAATACACGTCAAGCACGCATTACCGGACAAGGTTACCCTAGAAAAAAATCTCATTGCATGATTGATTCCCCTTTTAATAGTCATCCCGAGAAGCACGATAGCCGGCAGGGTAATGGATGACTTTAGTGTTCTGCTTGCGATCGATGACATGGTGCGCTACCACCTACATTGGCGAAATCGAGAGACAATTGGGTAATAGAATAGTCAAACATCTCCCGGTTTGGCTGCACAGAACAATGGCCGAACAGAAACAATCGGTGACGTCATCGAGCGCGCGCAGAACACTCAGGTCGTCCATTACGCAACACGTGTTGAAGACAAAGCACTGTATTATTCTGAGCACGGCATTCCCCTTTACATATGACGCAAACAGGCAATGACTACTGAGATAAACAGAGGCACAAGTAATTAACAATCACCATATCCAACGGTGTAAACATCGAGAATGGATAATTACCAAAGCCTTGTCTTGGCAGCGTGTTTCCTTCCACTAACGCTTGTTGTACGTGCGTGCCTTTGCCTTTAGTCACATAAGAACTTTCAATATCTCATTTATAAATGATCACCTTGATTGCAATATGCTCTGGTGAAGATGCAGCAAAATGGTCCGGAATACACCTTTACAAACTAAGGGTATTGAATTCTATGTTCAAGTTTTGTGTCGGAATGTTATGTTACCTGTTTAAACTGTTTCCCTGTCTAGACTCCGCCTTGTCAAATCATCATCCATTCCTGTATCATAATTTGCAGCCTTTTCGCTTCATTTTTCAGCAGTTTATGATAAGTCTCAGCCAGTGAATACTTTGAGTTGTAAAATCTACGTAATCCAACTCATGAAGGGAATGCAGCGGAAGTTATATTTATTACTGGACAACTAAACTGATAATAGAGAGGGGTTATTCAATGGCATGCACATTTCAGCTGATAAATTCGTGAGAACGCAACATTTCTGAACCGTATTCGATGTGCTAAACATAAAACAAAACATGTAAGCCAAAAAGTACAATCTTTAAGGGGAAACTAATGTGACATTCCCATTACAAATGAGCCTCAATCCATGCTCTCCAGTACTGTCACATGTGTCAAGCCTAACTAATCACGATTTAGCCAGCAAGCACAGAAAAGCACTGGTTTCGATCCCTGAGACAAATGAATTGTATTGTGTATCTGTTGTACCGCTAGGCAATTCAGACTTTATTTATGTCACTGCCGTAAACAGCACAGATTAGAAAGGGTTATGGAAGATTCATATATCATACAAACTCAACATTATACGCTGCAACACGAAAGGAAATCATAGTGTATAACCATTGTCGACTGGAACTGCAACCAAATGAAATGTAAGGAAATCAGCAACCAGGATAAGAGATTTGTGTAATATGCTCAGATAAGTGCGGCAGTGGAACTGATAAATCGACAGTTTGAACACAGTATAAAAACGCGCTGAGACAAAGCTTTAACTGACGTGAGAAATGCTGTGATCTGCACCTCTTGCAACTGATATGCTTTCATCTCATTTATCGAGGCAGCTTTTCGATATAAACGTGAAAGAGATTTGCAACAGAGATTCTGAAGTAAATGTTTTTTTCCAAGTGATAGGCCATAGAATCGGTTTGATGGCATTCACAGTGACCGTGTTGGATCACTCGAAGCTCTCCGTATTTACTGGCGCAGAATTATTATGCATAACTGAGACGCGATGCGACAAGATTGAGAACTATAATACAAGGCTGGGTAACGCTGAGGCTAAGCTGAGTGACAAGCGGAAAACCTGCGGAAGCCTCACTAACAGCTATTGATACATCACATATAAAGGAACATTCACGTGTAGAAGATGAACTGAATCATTTTCAGGTCTGATAATGAAACTGACTAGACTAAGGGAACAATCCCTGGGAACCGTTTGATGCGCATTAGTAAAGGCGACTAATTTTTGCCCGCTTGGGATTAGCAGACCATGTCTTGGCCGATGCTGGTAAAGAAAGTGTATGCGAATGTCCTTTGTCTACATCGCTGGGTTGTCGAACGGGTTAAAAAGTGAAGCACAAATTTTGGTCAAATTCTACTTTCTCTTTTGTCTGAGCTGATTCGATACTGAAATACGTTTGACATTGTTTGCTGATGCCAAGAAGTTTACGAAAACGGTTATGCGACTGGTGCATTTTTCGTGGAAATAATTCAACACGAGTAAAACTGCATCGCGAAATATGACGTAGTATTCATCCGTGGCTGCCGTCTGGACGGCATGTGTGTTCAAAGGACATCTCTCTTTGAATAAATTGTTGATGACTTCTGAAGACAATTTTCTGCACATGATGTCTGGCGCAGTAAAACTTGTAGATGGCACAGATCTACATTGCTCCCTATCTATGGTCTTCCTACAGTAAACCTCTACAGAGCTCCACATTGTTATATCAAGAGGGGAATTCATATTCTCGATCTGAGCTAAAAGCTCTCGACTAGCTTCCTTTTTGATTAATTTCGTTGGGATATCTTCTTATCCTTCTGTATAGCAATAACTGGCCTAATATCGGACTACGGATAGGCAAAATGAGCGCACTTACCGATTGTCTAACCAACGCTAACTATCTGAGTGCTGTGTGCCAGTAAACTTGATGTGCAAACACAATCGCTGGTGTGCTTCGATAAGAGACTAATAATCGCCTAGAGATTCATTTGAGCAGTGCATTTTCAGAGTCTAAAAGCTGTCAGTTCACTAATCAAATCTGCCTTGACCGTCTATGATCAACCTGATGGCGCAGTAAACAGCAGAAACAAAAAAGAAGTCTACCGTGAACAGGCCTGATGGACTACTCTGATCACTCATTAGTCGAATAAATGCGCGTTTATTTTCCAGTTTGATTTCTATCGATGATTTCTGTGTCACCAATTGGTGTCTCTTGCTGTATTATTTTGCACAAGCCTACCTTATCTGATTTTATAATGGAAAATCGAATATGAGCTCGTGTCACGCTTCTCTTTTGAAAGTTGAAACTCGAGTATTTTCCAGTATCTTTTTCATTTCTTCTCGTAGTCGTATTATTCTAAAAGAATACCGAGGCAGGTCTTCATGCATCAGAATAGTTTCCTTCTTTCCTTCTCTCTTTCTTACCATCACTCATCCATTTATGTTTGGAGAACTTTTAACTACGAATAAATCACATAATCAAAGAGCTATTTGAGTCCGACTTTACTTTTACGAAAAGTAGTATTGGATACATTCAGATTCCCATGCACACTAAACAACTTTAAATATCAGTCATACAAACCAATAAAGTTTTAGGGCAAACCATAGATGAATGCGAAATAAATCACTTGAGGAAAGCAGCCCAACTCGGGACATCACCGGATTTTAGTATTAACCAAAATGAACTCTGCTTTGAGCACCAATGCGAAAACCAGTACGGGCAATTGGAAAGGGGTTCAGTCTCACGTACGTGATTATCGGAACCCAGAACAGAGGTACTCTCCAATCGTTTACGCCGGGAATATTGACCACGATACGTCGGAATCGGAGAGGCCCGTAGAATATTGGAATCAAGCAGAGTAAGAGTCCCGATATTATCAGTGCATATCCCCATGTGTTATCCTGTACAGTTAGTAAATAATAACAAAACATTACTGTAGCCTAAGGGTAGTAAACATTGAAACCGTGCGTGTCAAAACACTAAAAAGATTAGGATATCCGATGAAACGGGATGCTTTGTTCTACCACTGAATAGGAATACTTTCCGATTCTGGTAATAGTTATACTATATCGACAACTAGTCAAGAATGTTATGCTTGCTAGAGCTATGCCCTATTGTACGATTTGTCTCGCATAGACCCAAATAACTTCATCCCGGAACTAGCTACGGTTCTACTGAAAGCCAGAACTAAGTCGCGCCAGAAATGGAAAGTAGATTTACGAATAACTCACATACGGGAGTTATACGGATCAAATGTAAAAAGGAATATGAGGGGACAACCACGTGGAGAGAAACTGGAGCGGAATTCGGATGCACGCACAGACTTATCATCACGTATTTGGTGCTACCACTTTAACAGTTCTTGCTTAACATGTTCATTTATTCTTTCTCAAATCAATCCAGGTTCAGTGAACAGAGACTCAAACTAGTCCATTATAAGAGGGACAGAAAACTAGACTAAATTCAAAATACTTAAATCACAAAACTGAATCAATTTGTGTTCTTTCATCAATCGAGTACTCTTTGATCGTGCATGAATTTTTCACTCTTATACTTAGCTGCATAAATTCCACTTCCATGCATACGGGACCAGACTATTAATAGATCGCGTGTTTTCGCACCACCTTAAACTTGTTAGTATAAAGGTCAGAGTTACACCCTCAAACATATAGTTTTTTGTGTCCCAGTTCGTAATCATCATAATCTGAACTGGGTTCCCGAGTATCAAAACAATTCTCGAAATTTAGGCATTAATATTTATATTCAATTGTTTCAAAGTACAGAGCGGTTAAATAAACGTGCCGTGAACATCAAAGATATTAATGAAATAAAGTGGAAATGAACTGTCACCGATACCCGTAACTGTTCACTAAATTGTTCCGTGGCGATAATATTTACGAAAGTTGCTTAGAGAAACAAGATGTTAGCACGTAGAATCTTCAGGTGCCTGTCAACCACATGTGACATCCTGCTCGATGGCTTCCGTGCCCGGAAATGGAATACCCAAGGAAGTCAGTCTCAGCGTCAGTGTATCCTCGGTGTCTGTGACATGTTGAATTTTTGGCTGAAAAGAGGCACAGTGCTCTTTAACCGAACTTAATCAATTTCATTTGCACGTCTATAACGGATAGGACGAATGGAATCATCTCATTTTATTTTAGCTTTTTTACGGTGTCTGTCAACTAGCTGAACGTTTTACTCAACATTCTGTCAGTGAGCACAGTTGCTATAGAACTGATGCGCGTAAACCCGCATTGCACACAGAGCAAATTGAGTACCGTTTGCAAATCAAACCTTGAAAAAGGTGGTAATTTCCTATGTGAAGTCTACTGAAAACTGTAATCAAAAAAAGGAAAGCTTTGGTATACTGTACAGAACATTTTGGGTAACGTGAACTACTATGGTTTGGTCCCTTGCTTCGATCTAAGATTTGAAGATCCTTTGTTTAGCAATGTTCGAAACTTGTTGACCTCTTCCATATTGGAAGACGAAACATCTGTTAAAAATCCAAAGTTTTCATGATTACGATCGCGAACACACATGACGTAAGACGGGAAATGTTCTTCCACATGCTATCACTCAACTTTTTGTTGCATGTTAAACTCACATTAGTTTTGGGTTTTCGTTTATTATCAGACATCTACTCACTTCTTAGTTTATATGGGTGAGTTTCAAACGTGATATCAATAACATAGAGAGCCGCGAAGTTTCTTCCAACGTAGATTGCCATCCTGTACTCATGTTTTCACCATTTTATAAAGACTGTTCATCAGATTTACTAACCTTCTTCGATAAAGCCACCACTTGCGACACCTGAACCTAAGAGATTTATTCCTGCACAAACAAATCAAGCGGTACTTCATCGAATTGGCTAAAGCATAGATCAGAACAAAGTTTGATTAGAAGTGAAAAAGTCTTTTGGAAGTAGTATATCTCGAGGAAAACAACGTTACAGGTGCTAAAAAACTCCATTTATTCGGCCTTTTTTGATAGGTTTACTTGGATGATACTAATTGGTATGGGGTCAACGAACCTGATTCTCCAAAAATTGTAAGCTCATCGCTGATGGTATGCCCATAGCAACACAGCCAAAGATAGAAATAGCAACCGCAAATTTATGGGAAACTGAAAAACAACAGAGAGAGCAACTATAACTGATTAGTATGCTTTTTTGCGAGTGGAGTTGCTCATAGCAAGGAAACTATATCCACGTCTCAATTTTTGAAGCATTTAGTGGTTCTAAGGAAGTGATAACTCTCCTTTTAGATCTGCTTTATTCACTCAAATCAGCAGATTAGAAAGAATACAGGTGTTAAAACCATTGACAGGTTTCCGATACTGATTTTGCTTGAAAACAAACCGGCACATGGAGAACAATTTATTTATATTGACCGAGGAATGACACAAAAGTGCTATATGACCGGGGTGCTCAACGCACGATGCAGGTTATCTAGCGCAGATACTATGTCCACACACAAAATGCCAGCCCACATTTAATGACGAATCACTAGTGGG
Organism: Fasciola hepatica; assembly: GCA_948099385.1. Classification (NCBI taxonomy): domain Eukaryota; kingdom Metazoa; phylum Platyhelminthes; class Trematoda; order Plagiorchiida; family Fasciolidae; genus Fasciola; species Fasciola hepatica. Next base: position 28,518,865 of record CANUEZ040000043.1, on the reverse strand, counting down.
AATTTCTGAGTTTGTCCGTAACCTCCTGCCCCCTTTCGCTGATCACGTCTTGATTTTGAGGGCTTCAGTTGACAAACCTCATAGTGTCATGGGACAACTACCAACGGCACTCAGAGAAATCAACACTATTGTTTCATTTGACAACATTCAATATTCAGCTACTGTCATTGCATCAGTAGGGTAAATAAACTTCCAAAAGTCCGCGACATATGAGGAAACTTCATGTACACTTTCGTTTTCTATTCCCGGCAGTATTTCAAATAAAACATTTGATCAGAAAAAAACTGACACCTGAGGAACTTCATCTGGGTTGCGCTAAGAAAATGTAATAGGTTTAATTCATCTTCTCAGTATTTGGATGTGATGTCCTCGAGCTCTGAGTTGCAAACCTTAAATCACTCGCCTGTGTATAAATCCGTGGTTATTGAACCAACATGTATTTGCATTTAATTTGTGCTGGACTTCCCATATTCCTAACTATTTTTATACACCTCGTTGTTGTTTCTACTCCTTCACCATTCTGGTCTGCTTTGATTTCTGAAATACATCATCTTCATAATTGGGTATTTGAAAACAGAGTTCGCTGTAAGCATTCAGCTCAACTGATGGGAAAATAATTAAGCTGGAGGTATATTGAATGCAGTGGAATATTGTGAATCGAATAATTTACGGACTAATTGCAGTGGACCAGGATTGGATGCTTACTACCGGAGAATTGAACATGGCACTTATTCGGACCAGTAGATTGCTCCTCATCTAGTCACGAATAAGCGGTCTATAACACAGGAAAGCATGCTATAACTAGAGAGTGATCGAGTAAATTAATTTGCCAGGAAACATTTATTCTGAGTGTGTTCAGTGTTGTTGTACTTTTATCGAGCGTTTTCGACTCCATGATCTTCAACGTTCATATACAGTCAGGTAGGATATGCTACTGAATTAAATGTCAACCACTAGTTCAACAACGAAAAGAAACAGATGGTAGAACCTTTTCCAGAAGCCTATTTAGCCATAGTACCAAGAAATGGACTTAAGGAGTTGTGAGACTTACATCCGAGATCCTTGATGGTTACTATGTAGACCTGAACTTCAGCAATCAGTGAACTTATTCCAGCGAACGACAGGCACAAGAAGAAGAGGGAGCACAGCACTCGTCCAAAAACTCCAACTTTTGAAAACAAAACCGGAATCCTATTGTAGTTTTAAAATAACGGGAAAGAATTAGGAATCCAGAAGAACCAGCGTTCACTTTTTCTTATCTTCTAATTATTTCATAATAATACAATTGTTCAGTATCAGTGTTACGGTCAACTGCAGGCTGCCAGTTTGGGTGACTTGTGGCAGCTTTGATTGTGGCGGCAGGGTTCGGACCCAGGACACGTGAATTCAAAGTCCAAAATGCTGCCTTTTTGACCAGTGACGATTAAGAATTCAAACTATGCTGCTTGTCTGGTCAACACGGTTGTACCACTGTAGCTTGATGGTACAGGCATAAAGCTGCGCCGCCATGGACAAACCATACTATTAAATCGTTGTTGGTACCGCATGATAAAATAAATGGTCTTGGCACATGCCGATGATGTGCTATCACGGTTGAAAAAGACACAAATCTCGATAATAAAGAAGACCTTCCAGCAGACTGAGGCGATTTGGTAATGTCTATCGGAGTCACGTATGTTTATGGCAACAGATTTCTTGTTCATTTCGTGGTAGCTTTGTGTGTCTAAAAGGTGTTCTTTGTAGCACAATTCTACAACATGAGCGGGTAACAACAAAGAAAACTTCCGCAGATATAAGGGGGCAGAAAGTTAATGAAAGGTTTCACTTTTGCGAGGGATATCCTTGGGTCCAGAACAAGTTCTGCACAAAAGCTTCCACTTCAGTATTCATTTGTAATTCCAGTTTAGCCGTGCCTATTCAGAAGGAGCGTTGTCGTAAACCTTATCCGTTTTTCACTGGTGCAATATATCTTTCATATTTATTTAGACATTTTGCACGATAGACAATTGGAAATAACGAAGATCAACGACGCCGTTATGACCAGTATGTTTGGCTATTTCATAATACCATGAACTACTCACCTAGTGATTTGTCAACAACGATAAAAATACATCAGAGATTCGAAAAGAAACAACGAACCCAATGCAGCCATAACGGGAAACAGACAAGTATTTATTGACATTGACGGTTGTCATCAAAGTGATGTTCCGTCCGCTATTGGGTTACTATTGTACTATCAGTAGTTATTAAATATGTCTACAATGTAGCTGCGCCTTCCGGTTCACTTTTACGCTCACTATGTGTAAAATCTAGGGGAGTGCACTCCCATAAGAAGCTAACAAGTACCCATGAACGTTTCATGTGGAATACTAAATGAGTATCACACTGATTCTCGCCTCGAGTTTCACCTACACCAGCTGTGCCATTCGAGCCATTTGAATTCTTCCTTCGATGAAGGGAAAAAAATGCCACTGATCATCATAATCTGATGGAAAACCATTTTATCTAACCAAAATCTCCAGTATTTTTAATATGCAAAATTTCCAAGCAGTACACTTTGGTTAAGGTTCTAAACCACGAAGTTATCCGTTCCTTTGTATATGATGTATGGTACTTTCACTTGAATGACCTAAAAAACTGTTTTATTGTGCGAATTTTATGTAGTGCTCTCTTGATACCACCGACCTCTTCTCCCAGCAACAGTGGGGTTCTGGTGAATGTATATCGTGAACCATTCAGTTTTTATTTTCCATACTCTGTATTAGCTGGTCAAATAAGCATTGCAGTCAGTCAGATCAGTGGCTCACTAAGCCAAACTTATTCGGATTTAGGAAAATAAGTATTCCCAAAGAATACGCAGAAGAATAAATGAGACAACTTTGAACATTTTCTGATAACCTAGTGATATTAAGCAAGCCCTCACCGCAAGATAGAACTACGTACATTACATGAAACCCCATATACGGGAAGCACACACAATTCTTGATGGTGGAACACGTGCAGTTTATTAAAAGGGTCCAAATAAGTCTATAAATCTATAGGTGGTTTTCACCGCCCTTAATTATACCCTCAGTTGTACACAGAAGTTAAAGACTGCTGATAAGTTTATTGTGACAAGAATTTATGAGTTCCCCTCAATGAAAATATTTTATTACTGCAACGGATCAACTACATTTAAGATGCTTTGCAGGATAACGCACCTCATCGGTATTCACTGCACCACACTACAGTCTCCAATCAACTATCTACCGGTCTTGTTTCTCGGTAGACCGACCAAAAAGGATCCTTTAACTGAAGTTAGAGAATCTTTTAGATTAACATTTTGCGTATCACATTGAGTAATGGTTTATTTAAACTGCATACGGTTTAGAATCACACCCTGAAAAAATTTACCCGAAGTAGCTTAATATTCAATTAATCAAAATGTCCAGTGGCAACATTATGTTCTTGAAAATTCCATTTCCTGTATAAAGCAACAAATTGCGCATCCATTTTTCAATGCCCTGCAAATAGCGTTAGATTTGAGTACTCTATTAATCATGCAGTAACAACTCCTCACTGAAAACCAGCGAATCATTGTAAAGCCATTTCATCCGTGTTAGGAACCATAGGCAGTTCACATATTCTGTTCCCCTTTCCGGTATTCTAACCAGAGGTGCTCCAATTCGATTCATGCATGTAACAATCCAGTTATCTGTCTGAATAGTAGCAGTTTGTCTCTGATCAATCTGTCATAATGCATGATTTATCCTTCACTTAGTTTGAACAGGAACAAACTGTGACCCGCAATACCATCGACTACTATGACTCACATGTCAATGAAAAACATGAAGAACATGAAGCGGCCTTTTGATTTTCTTTACAGGGAATTGATAATACAAATTACCCTGTGGGTCATCTTTCCAGTGACTCATTTTTGTGATTGAATCCGTAAAGCCCAAAGCGCACGTGGTTACCCTGAGTAGATGTAACCCTCAGAAAAGTGAGCATATTTCTGTGGCGCTTTTAGGGGGTCCGTCGGAATTCAACCATAGATAATAGCTGCACTGTTGACCTGGGAAAAACGAATAAGCTTCAGCTCATTTATTCAGGAGTATACGTACTGAACTCCCAGCTCCGAAACTCTGCTTTCCCTGAAGTATATACGAGCCAGTTAGACAAGTACTATTCACAGCTCCTGTCTAATCGTCCATGAAGAAGAAATTAGGAACAAATAAGACCGTCATTGTTAAGGAATATACGGCAAATCGAGAGCGACACTTGTCACTTTGATAGGGTATTTTATATTTGTGTGTTCTTCACGGGAGAACGCAGCTTTGTCTGGGTCATCTTCCTTACCGGCTTCATTTGACGGTTTCAATGAAGGCGGTAGGTTATATTTGTTTCCCTCCATATGAAACTGCGTCTTGGGTTACAAAATATGAATAGATCCAAAGTAATGGTTTGCAGGTGTTAGCATCGGAGCATGTAAGAAAGTGATAACCTAATGGGGCCTTACGATTATACGGTCCCGTACAAAAGATTCAACCGATAGTTAATCAGACGTACCATGTGAACGTCAGTCCGGTACTCCCAGGCCCCGTTGTCTGAATAATCTTCACGATGGCTGATCGTGTTAAGGTGGGATTGTCCATTACCATAGTGGAGAAAACCGTAGAAAAGAGTGTGATCGAAGCGTAAAAGCTGTGTAGAAAAGACGAAAAGATAAAATAAAGCGATCAATTTAAAAGCTGCAGTAACGCTGAGAGACAGCAGCGAACAAACAGATAAATTGTTCATTTTCCTGATATTTTTATTTGTTCTGGTTACAAATTTCTGCTATCCGTTCTTCTTTATCAAGCTTTTGATCAGCTAATTCCTGAATTTCAAGTGCATCTAAGTCACCTCAAGTGAAAAAAAATCCTCACCAACAGTGACTTAACAGCTCTGATGAGGTTTCTACCGATTGTGTCCGGACTAGACATTCACACACACACACACACACACACACACACACACACACACACACACACACACTGCGTGAAAAATCGATCGAAATCTCCCTCACTCCTCTAACTACGCTTTTTGTGTCTAATCAGACTATGCTTCTTGACTGATTCTTTACACTATACTTTCATTAACCTTACTTGACTTAATGCGAATGTGCTCAAGTGCACGCATGAAACTTAGGTCACTGACCTATCGTTCAAAACTTGCGCTTGCCTACTGCTAGCTCGCTGGCTACGGCCGGGTTTTTTTGTTTTCGCTCGTACAAATAAACGTAGCACCACTATTGCTTGTTCTACTACTAACTATGAATATTACTCTAGCGAAGTCCCCAAACAGAACCATAATTAGGCAGGTACAAGACGTTACTGGTCGTAGAGCAGTAGTATTGCTTTTGCCGTTTCATTACACATAATTCCCAAATAGATCCAGTAAGCTAACTTTGATTATTTTATCACTCAATCTGACGATCTGGAAGAAAGTGAGAGTTTACTTTTGAATTTTACTCACCCTTTTTTCTGTATGCATGGACAGGATTACGACATGACTAGTAGTTTTGACTACCTTTAAACCATTGGAGAAACGAACATAAAATAACTTACAAATAAAGTTGTTTCATTGTGAACTAATTGAGGAGTTGCTAGTGTCCTTTAGAAACAAAGTATTGACCTTGCATATGTCCTTGTGTCCACGATTAGCAATAGACGAGTTTCTCATGTTTGCAAGTTCATATGTCACTCACTTGAAAGTTCATACTATCTCTTTTTAGCTGGGATTTTTGAAATAGGATCTTACGGTAGGGGACTGCGACCAGGTTAGTACGGAAACCCGTAAAAGCACAAATTCGATATTAGAGCTTCTGACCGATGGGTTGAAGAAATTTTCCTCTTATATGCTGAGACCGAGTTTCCTTTAAAAGGTACAAGTTATATTTAAATTGGAATAAGAAATACGTTTCTATTATCCAACTAATGGTAATGAGGAAAGAGACGAGACAAACTTTCCGTTTTGAGTGAAGAATGACCAAACGGTGTCAGCCACTCATCTATGAGAGAACTGCTTGGCCAACAGCCACTATACGAAGCAAAAGCCTTATACATTTTGAAATCCAAACCCGTGCTATGCACAACTGTTGATGATTTGGGCACACTCTTTCATACGTCAGTCTTGGTTTCGACTACTTGCAGTGGCGTAATAATCTTCCGAATGTGACACCACTTCGCAAACCAACCATACGACTGAGAATCTTCTCGAAGCAGAGAAAAACACTACAGATTTTGCTACAATTAGCTTTGCATATCGGTTTTTCGGAACCTTTCTATCACGCTCCCTTTGCTGAGTTAATGAATCCGCCTACAACATTGGGGACTACTGACCAGTCAAGATCCCTTCTTTGCTAGTCAGATCAGAAATATACTGGCTCAATGCCATTTACAATCATGCCCCTTCCTGACCAACAATGTTCCAAGGAAATTTGGATGTCTGTCGAAAAGCTGCATGGTATCTCCTTACGGTACTGGCCCTCGAAAGTAAACGTCGAAGTTCTAAACAATGATCTCAACAGACAGTCGCACCATCCGTTTTTTAGCTGTTTCACCGCCCTGTATTGTCTCAGCTTCACCAACTCCATCTCTCACGATAAATCAATAACGGCAGTCTATAAAGAGCTGTCAAACATCAAGGGATTGTTTGCCAGACAATGCTCGTATGGTCTTGATATGAAAGTCGTGTTTATGACAATAATGTTTCAATGGCCATCAGTTGAGCCTAAAAAACATCCGCGAGTTTTCTAGCGGATTGTAAGACACTACAGCATTCTCCTAATGCGCTCGCATTCTATTTTCTTGTCTGTGCTGGTTAGACGTAGGAAGAACATTTTGGTTGAAAGAGCTGCATCTGATAAAACACTCATTCAACAGCAATAAAAACCACTTATGTTGGATTTCGTCTTCATAATTTTAGAATATGGTCATATTTGACATGTTGCTGATTTGTGACTTCAACGCCACGAGCAAATTTATCATGGCTTTCAGGGTCACTTTTTCAACTAGCCGCAAATAGCTGCAGAACAAGTTTACAAATGGTAAGCTGCACAAGAACCTATTTTTTTTACCTTTGTTCCATATATTATAGAACATTTACTGCAGATGAATTAAACCAGGCCGCGTTTTACGACGAGACCTTTAGTCATACTTCTATAACTTAGAGCTTTTGGTTTTCACTAAGTCAAAAGAAAAACACTCCCTTCTTAAGATACTTAAAATCAACGACGGAAAAGGAGAAAAAGCTTGAATCAAAGATTCGAGCTTTGATAAGAAATCAACTGACTTCGCTTCTTTCTGTGGATGATTTAACGTGGTTCGTAATTTACTGCTCATTCACTGTCTGCATTACTGCGTGACAGGACATTCATTCCAAGCTGCGCATCGATAAAACGAATAAGATTTGGCTCTTTGGGGCTTGAAGCTCTTTTCCTTTTTAGATTCACGGGCCATACGTTGCACTATTTCTGCCTTACCAATGCGTCAATTTGACTTCATGATTGACCCAAGATGCGATTTTGGTATTTCGGATTACTGGTAACGAATTGCAGCATGAAATATGATTGATTTGTCATGAACTTGTGGCAGACGAAGCAATGTCAAACTCTCTACCCCGGATACTGAAAAACGCATAGCCTCTATTGTCTGATAAGACTGGATTAAAATTTATTTGAAAGAACTTATTTTTCTAGTTTTCGGGCTTATGGGAAAATCACGGAATAATGAGTGAAAAGCTTCCTCGTCATGTTAGTAAAAGTCGGAATGTTTTCTTTCCGCTGTACCTCGCACTTAAAACAAATAATAACCCCTTCTTGCAATCATTGTTACAATTAGCCAAGCAGTATAGTAACTTTCTCCAGATTTCTTACCTAACCAGATTGTTTGTCATTGGTATCAGTGCACTGTAGTGCACTACTTTAGCGTCACGACCGACATAGATGGCGTAGGTCATGAGAAGTGCCATTCCAGCTCCGGTATCAAATGCATTCTGGCTGGCTGCAGCAATCCATAAACTACTATCAGCCAAGCTGCCTAGAAAAACAAATAAGTTCAGGGCAGTTAGGAGATTAATAAATACGATTTGACAGTTTCAGAAACTACTGCGCTAATCCTGGTGGAAAGGACGTTGACCCTGGACTGATTTGAATCCACGTTTGAACACAGTTCATACTTTGGGACAGCTTGTTCTACCAGCTGAACCGCGATCCCATATGGACGGAAATTGAGCCTTTTTCTCAAAGGTAGGCAGGTTTCGTACTGCAGTCAGTAGGGCACGCGCGTTACTAGAATCAGAGCAGCTTCAATGCGTGGGTTCGAATCCCGCCTGGGTCAACAACTTTTCACATTTAGATCAATGCAAAATCGGGAAATAACTCCACGTTTCTGATGAAGAATTTATAAAGTATTCAAGTAGACTCGAGAGGACAGAATAAGTAGAAATGAATAGTCAGTGGTATCGCAGTCAATTGTACACTTGAGAGTCTCTCCCCATCACATCACCGTGCAACAGAAACCGTTTCAGATACAAATTTCAAAATTGCTCATAACCTTCGGTCAAGTTTGAAGTTTTTAGTCAAACGACTGGTACCCTATTGGACAAGAAAGCAATTTTAATTTGACTCAAGTACCGGAAGTTCGCACATCATATCTATATGAATGCATCGGGGGATCGGGACGAGCTTTTATATAGTTAGAAAATAGCCGACTGTAAACGCAGAGCATCTGATAGCAAATTCAACCAGTTTTTCACTTATTGAGGCTAGAGGGTTTCGATAGACATTTGTCACCAAAGCCTGGATAGGAATGAACCTAAACATTTACTTTGAGTATTATGATAAAGATGACTTTTTCGAACTAAGAACCTTTCGAAGTACCCGGTTAGCTCCGGGTTTGTGTCGGAGTATAGGTGCGTAGGAGCCTTTCACTTAGCTTGGTGCCTTGCTTCACTTTTTTGGTGAAATCGTGGTTACAAAGTTGGTGTTTTTTGCTTCGGGCATCGAAGGCGAAATATTTGCTCGACTATTAGAAAGGGTGTGGCTAGCTTTCCAAGGCTTCTGGAATTTTAAATATCTTCATATCATATCCGGAGGTCTCTTTTACGCAAAGAAAAGCACAATTCTACGGTTATTTTGATCTATGAACTCTGAAATTAGTGTTGGGTGAAAAGTTAAAAATTTGAATACTGAATTCCTGCTTTTGGTAGATACCGTTCAGCTGCTCTCTTATTTGCATCGCATAAAGTCGTATTTGTTGATTGCTTGGGCATTATTTTCTGTACTTCCTAAAGCGTTTCATTGAATATGGCTTTCAAAAATCCCCCTGAAGTAACCACAAGGTGGACGGATTTGAAAAAGAACAATATACTACCAGCTACCACAACTAAAGTGATACTTTCAGGTAAAACTATTGTAAACATTTATGCGAATCCTTGTTTGCTTTGTACTGCCGATAAGTATTCGTCAAGTTCGTTGAAAGGTTTGTTCCAAACAATAAATAACAGAAATATTCAACTCACTCCAGTTTGGTGTAAACAAAAACACGATGCCCACTTCCGCATAGGCCCGAGTAAGTGACCATCCGAAAGTAAAAATCACAATGCACAGAAGAAGGGGAACTAAAATCATGTTTGCCCGTTCAATCCAGTTTATCCCACCAAAAAGAAAGACTCCGGTAAGGAAAACGGCCGCAATTTGCAAAATTACTGGTAAATATGGATTCTGGATGAGGAGTGCAAAAAGTCAACGTTCCAAGTGTAAATCATAGGTGATAAGGTGACGAAGTTAACATTGATTTGTCAAAAAGATCACTTCTTTCGGCTTGTCTAGCACAACAAGACCATTGTATGAATAAGAAAACGTCAAATTATCGGTTTAGTATAAAGCCTTTCCGATCATAACGTGATTATCGTTGATGCAGTATTGCGGTTCTAGCCACCATGACAAAGTGGCTAAGTTGATACGTATTTTTCTTATCGGCTCCTAAGGAATCATACTATCTGTGATGCACGTCCGCTGAGTTTAAACTGAGACTTGAACAGGTCCAGACGAAATTTTGCGTTCGACAGTTCAGCCAGCTATCTATTTAAATTGAATTTAAATGGTTTGCTCTGCACAAACACGATTCTCCTAAGTCGATATCTTGAGAACCACTTAGTGGTCACGATCATGATCAATAATCGCACTGCAAATAGTTTTATTTATCAATTCGCTTCTCAAAACTTGCAATAAAAATTAGAGGACTCACCAAAACGTGATCCATTGTGATAAATTTTCAAGGAAATTAATTCTAATGAAAACGAGATTGTATATATCTCAAAACTACTTGCGAGTAGTTTGTGAAATTAACGATCATTTGCTTGGCTGACTTTCTTTCGGACTCCCATTCCACGTACAAACCTCAAGTCTTATTGGGCTGAAACAAATCATGGCCAACTTTGTCAAGAGAGCACTGTGAATGCTACTTCGAACAAAGCAGAAGTCCTAGAGCTGTAGAAAGAAACGCATTCAGTCTATCAGACCGAAATCTCTACACAGAGTGACTTTTCACCTCATTAGTCAAAAAATGTGAATTACCTAATAGCCGCACACATAACTGTTGATTTTTCTTGAGCGCATGCCACGAAAACATCGCTCGTCTATTAAAATTACCCCAGTTGCAGCCCAGATTTAGGAGTGGTCTCAGCTTTATTTTGTGTCGGGGAAAGCCGTTGATGCACTTTCTCTCTCTGAACAGAGCTCAACTTTGTTTAAATCAGATGAACGAACTCCGAGAAGAATGCTGTGGGCTTGGATTTCTGCAGAACCTGTAGCCCGGTTTGTATCGACGATTTTGAATGACCTAAATAAAACTGCTGTGCAATGCCTCTACGAGATTTCTGCTCAAATTTTTTACGTACATTAAAAAGCCACAACAACAACAACAACAACAACAACAACAACAACAACAACAACAACAACAACAACAACAACAACGGCTACTACTACTACTACTACTACTACTAATACTCAAATTTTTCCTTTTTATCCAGTAGAATCTTAAGAGTTTACTTATACTTGACTAGTGAACAGATTACGAAACAACAAGTCACCAAAGAAACCAAAAATATTCACTTTTGAATTAAACGATTTTTTATAAATTGTTAGTTATTCAAACGAAATTTGTAGCTTTGATTTTCCCTGAGTTTCACCGACTTTTTAGTCAAGCAATTCTCGTCTAAAGTATATCAGCATATAAATCCGATGGTACTTTTCTGTACCTCGTTAGATTCACCCTTGAATTGGCGCTGTGTACCCAGAAGTGATTTTATCATCTGCTTGGTTATTGTGTCTTCGCTTGCAGCTCACGATGCCCACACACGTTATGCCTCGTGTTTGCATGATGGTATGAGAGTAGTTTTCGTTTCACGAAGCTCACAATGACATCGATTAGACTTAATCGACTAAAAGTCCTTTGCTAATTGGCATGAACCAGACGACCGGAATACGTGCTACGACAGAACAGACATTTTGTGAAAACATTGTTCAACGTTATCAATTATTCCCGGCCGCATGTCTTATGACCAGTGAATTTTAATCAGATGCATTCATTCAAAACCTAATCGGAATAGTAATTAGATCTTTATTTGTGTCTAACTAGATGCATAGTTGATCCACTTTAGTTTCTATGCGAAAGTGTTACACATTCAACAAGACGGCACAGCGGTAAGTGATTTTCAATCATCTGAGGTTCAAGTAGCGGCAGGTAAACATTCCCGAGACTGATCGACGGCAACCAAAACGTGAACAGATTATGAATGCTCCCCACAAGGCAGAGTTGTAAAATATTAAATATTCACACATTACAAAAATAGGACAAGGTGAACAGACTTTTCGAAACGCTCTGAAGTACTCTAACGGTCTAGGTTTTGGTTGGACAGTACTCATGGTAATGTTCTGTCCAACATTCTTTTCATCATGTCACAGGAGTATGTGTGACCGCAAAGTTTGTTCGAAATAAATTACTGACCTCGGTAAAGTCGTTGAAAATAGCTTCACCTGCCTCCTCGGTAGCTGGTAATTCTTTAAGAGCTATTGAAATGTACAAATAATAGAAGCACCATCCAATAATCACTGGGTAGTAGCAACTGAAATTCAGAAACGGAAAGTCCAGTGAGATACAAAACAAGTATCAGTTTGACTAGTTAAAATATAACTGGAGACCATGACGGATGAACACTATCTGGCTACTGCTCAGATCGGGCAAATCGTGAACAGGATAAATGTGAATGCATTTTCAAAAGGATAAGGCCAAAGGGGTCTAAATATTGTCAGCCCGATTCAGTAGGAAAATCGCTGTTGCTGATTTTGTTCTAGTAAAATATACCAGGCTAGTTATCATTTCCTTATTTTGGAACGCGTTACTTTAGCAAAGCTAAATTTTTGGTATTGATGAGTAAACCGTACGGATACTGATAGTTACTAAGTTAAGTGTGTAATATTCCGCAACACAGCCCTATCGGAAATATTTATCATCAGCAAAGTTTTCGGTACCGTGGAGAACATGTCTAGAGACAGGCTTGTCTATTATATATATTTTTAAATAGCCATCCGAAGATAACCGCAGTGAGTTGCCCTGCCATTCTGATTGCTCTGTTTAGTCTATATTCAAGTAAATTCACTTATTTTGTGCGTATTTTTCACAGGATTATATGTATGTATGCACACATAAGGATGGTTTCCACAAGTCCTCTTGTGCCGACTCATAGTAGCACAGTGAATGTGGTCGCACAGTTTGTGAATAATAACGCCCTTATAAACTCTCACTTGTCGTTAAAGGAATGGACACTAATATTCAGTATTATACCATCGGTCCTGTGTACAAATTTGATGTCTAATGCTATGTGTTATTTTTTCACCTTATATATAGGCAAAAGTTATGATTCGTAATAATAGTTATCTGACGGTAACTAAAAGAACTTGGTGGCTGAAAGCTTCTGGTCCCTGTAAAACGCACCTTAGGAAGAAAACTGAAGTTACCAACCAGCCTCCAATCCAGACGGAGTACTTTCCGAGGAATTTGTTAAATGCTACCGGTACGGAGTTTCGTGTGAAACGACCGAGGGTGTATTCGAGCAGGATGACGGGAATGGACCAACAGAACAACAAGATGACCCACGCGACGTAAAATGCCAAAGAGCCTGAGAACCACAGTTGGGAAGACGAAGGACACGGAATAAGAGAATAACAGTCAGGCTGAATAGATCAACAAGGTTGCGAGAACGTATTTGTGATTTATCTTATGAATGTTCCCACAAACAAGTCAGGGCAGTGTCTACTTGATAGTGTGGATGAAAATCGGTTAGCAAATAATGTTGGTAATTCTTCGTTTTCGCTCCGATATCCCCACCTCATTTTTCTCAACTTTTATTTAGAATTTGAAGGTCATAGAATGTTCATCTCCAGTAACATGACTTCAATAGGAATCCTACCGAAAGCATTGCGAACAAATCCGATTCAATAAGTGTAGCAATATTTTCCATGACTATTGGCCTGCGTAAAACACATTGAAACGTAAATTACCAGAATAAATTAGAAAAATATTTCGCAATCTTCCTCTGGATGGAATTTTTTATTATCCCCAGTGAAGCCGATACGAAATCTGGTACGTCAGGGATTCTTGGATATCTTCATCTTAAATAGCACTGTCATCTTTGTTCGTTCTCAACAATGGCAAACTCGTTGTTCAAGGGAACGGAGGTATGGTAGTTGCACAGTGGTCGTGAGTAAGCACGAAAAGCGTATGTCCCCTAGTGCAACTTATTTTCACACCGTTGAGTCTCGTTCCGGGTTAGCTGCAATTGTCTGTCCTAAGCCCATGCATTCTGTGAGTCAGAACAACAGAACGAGACAAGGTAGTCATCAAAGCTGGCAATAAGGAATGACTTTTGGAAATACCGGTTTCTGATATAACGTTTTTGAATAAACTTCGCTGAACAACTGAACTAATAAACGACTAGTGATAATCCTTTGATTCAGTTGTCCTCCTTGACGCAGATACGTGAACAGTGGACGAATGTTACCCATGTTCAAGAATAACTATCATTCAGATGATACTCTCTGTGGTTCAGGTGACAATCTGCGAAAACATAATTAAGTTCGCAGAATATTACAGACCTTCTCAGACGAAATGCTTTCTTATTTGAAACCATCATAATGTAAGTTCGATGTTATTCTTCTTCTCCATAGAAAGGGAAGGTCAGAAACGATGTATCCAAGCAGTCGGATTAGAGACTTGTCAAAGTGCATAGATTCTTTATCTATAGTCTGTATTTCATCCTCTTTGTTCCCGCGTCTTCGAAGACACTGTTCAAGCAAAACATAACCGGAATGCAAATTCTGTCAAGGGTTTCACGACGTTAACTGAGAAGCTCAAGTCTCTCAGCTTAAGGTGGAAAGCTTCAGGTTGAAAAACGACCTTAAAAGGTATCAAGAATAAAAGTGAAGCTATTTCAATAGAATAGAAATCACGTGATGGAAAGTACCAACGAGTCATTCGCAACAGTGGATTCATGGTTTTTGACTGATCATCGAAAGAAACCAGCTTCTAACCTTTTGAGGAGCTGTTTGTTGCCAGAATTCGCGGAAATCGCCAAATATTGCCCGTACCAACGGCACTACCCAAACAGGAAAAAACCAGTCCAAGATTACTGTCAAAAGTGGATCGATCACCCATTTCAGCCTTCGTTTCGTGGGCAATTGAGGGTAGGCTACATTCGGAGACGTGATTCTACAATGGGTTTTTGAAAACAAGTAACATAAAAAAGGTAATTACTTAGTGTCCATTTAGAAAGTTTTCGTATTATAACCACGAAGTTGTCAATAAACTAGCTACATGATCATGTTATTAGTGCACTTTGAATTCTTTCCAGAATTTATTCGATATTTCCATAATAAGCTTTTTGAATGTGATGGATGAATAGGGTCAGTATCTTTGTTCTTATGCGCACAGGATATCTGCCACACTAGATCGATCACTAAATACCTAACTGATCAAAATATATATCTCTGAACAGTAGTAGGTGGCTATGACCGGCTTTAAAATGCTGTTTTGTGCACAGCACTTGGCTTTCTATTTGGCTGCTGTTGTTTTCCCGATACCACACTTCATTTATTTCCAGTACAGCATCGCTGCACAACAAAAACTGTCATCTATGACAGATGGCCCCTTACTGAGTTAGGGCATAATTACGTTTTTCAGTCAACCAATTAACCGAAAATGTAAAACAACTATTTGAAATCTCCTTTTGCAGTCTACCGAATATCGCACACCCAGCCACAGTCTACCGGAACCATTGGAAATCTAGCTTCTTTTTGACCTCCAGTAAATTCTAAAAAACAATTTCACGGGAATTACATTGTCCTGGCTTATGTCGTCTTTTGCAGGTGATAAAGGTCCATGTATATCCATCTTACTTTCAGGTGAGTATTTTAATGTACGTGCACGATGAAAAATATTTGGAACGTGTAAAATTTCTCAGTTTTTTATTTCTGTACTTATTTGGGGTCTCAGCTGGTGAAAATCAAGGCTTTTACCGATCATCCGCCTACGCGGAGATATTTTGCTTTCAATATATTATTATTATCCCTATGCCAAAATGACCGCATCCACTGAACAACTTGGAACGTGTTCACATTTTGCCAGGCATTAGTCCTCCCAGAGGTGTTCTCCGATTTTGATTCGATCAGTTGCATTTTTGCACACAGTCAACGCGGTAGAAGTCTGGCCATTCCACATTCTAATTGCGTTGGATTAAAAGCAAAGTTTTAATTGTTTTTCCCTAAGATCTTTTTAGCACAAAGAATCTGCAACGAAATTATGAGTAAATAATCTGAAACTGACTTATTATCTCATTGTTCAGAATAAATTATGAGTAAATGACGTGTACCGGTAAAGCAAGAATTATTATCAGAAACAAATTAGACTGCTTTGTTTGCTCTGAAAAGTTCCATTATGTCCCACTTTGGTGCAAACCAGATAATTTCGAAAGAAAACCTTGTAAATGGTGATCTGGTTCCATAGTCCGAGTTCGATTCGTTAATGGCGGTTTGTTCACTGGGTCAAATAAACGAATTACGATAATGATGAGAAAAGTGGAGGCGTGATGGTCCAATTAATAAGTTACTTCTAGTGTGGCTAGTCAGAAGTCAGTTGTGTATGTTCGGCAAATGGTATCCACTGCTTGGTTATTCCGTGGAATTCTAACCTTGTTCACCATGGGCATTCGATTATAACAAACACCTACGTAGAGTATTTTGTTGCACAGAACATCGTTTCACCTTCATATGACTCGCTTTTACCTTCTCTTCTTTCCGACTAGATGACGAATTGCACATCACGGTGGCGATTTAAATCATTTTTCAACACAACACTTAGCTGTATTTGATCTAACAGATCTTAGTGTTTTTCCAGCGAGAAGTGTGAGGGTATTGGCTGACTCATCGATATACGGCCTAGTTTTGTCAGCGTACAACGCGTCATTGTCCATCCAGAATCGATGGCAAATCTAAGGTAAACGAAACGGGTCGATGACCCAATCAGTTCGTGACGAAATGAGAGAAATCATCCAATCAGCCGCAAACAGTCACTCTCATCGATGGGGGTGGAATCAACTAATCAGCAGCCAAGCGTTACTTCCACTTAAATCAAGCGAATCATCCAACCAGCTGCCAACGGATTTTTTGGTCGAAATGGATTTAAATCAGACAAACAGTGGCCAAAAGTTGCCTTTACCGATAGGGACAAAATGTGCCAATAAACTGTCAACAGTTGTTTTAAACGACCGCAACGAAATAAATCAATCTGATACGTAACCAAAACAGCCAGTCAGAAGACCCGGTTACGGGGGGAATTCTGGACCATTGCGCCTCTGGTTATAGTTTTCACTGTAGCCACCCACTATTATATGTAAACTGCTTGTTTTTGCGTAATAAACGAGGTGTTTTAAAGGCAGAACAGTTTCCTGTCTAGAGCTGCCAGGCCGGATCAGAACAAGAGGAATTTCTGTTTCAGATAGGATTGTATTCGATCCTACTGAATCGTTCTCTCTCAAGTTACGCTCACCTGTCTCAATCGATGACTAGCTTGGCTCTTCTAAGCCCCAAGACATAACACCAGTTTGCTTCCCACACGTTCAGGAGACTGCTGTCACTACTGTTGTGACAACCAAACCCCAAGACTCCAGTGTTTTATCTAAACGCTTCCATCTAGTCTCCGTAATTTCAGCTGACATTTAACTCGGCTTGCCACTCTTTATCGCTCCCGACGACCACATTCACTTTCCCAATAAGCCAAACAGGTTTTTCGTGGATGACTTCTTTTTTGTAGTCCATTATGCAGTCAAATCTTTGGACGCATCCGCGATGTATGTACGGTGTGTTTTCCTGGGCTACCCATTCGCTTCTGGCTCTATTCCGAGGTCTCTCCTTCCTTGTAAACCTGGTCCTTTTGACTGTCCCATATCCTTTTTAGCATGGTTATCTGTTTATTTTACAAAGAAAACTAAGGGCCCTCGACTGGGTTTTAAATCCCTCAAATCTGTGGTGAATAACGTAGGAGTGTTTTGTGGAGCTGACCGTTCCTCCTATTCACTTCACACCCACTTCAATGATCTTCCAATCCCTTATACGGCATATTTATTCGTATACGTCAAATATATGGCCCTCTATCACGCTACTTTTGGAAGCCAAAATTTCAGTTATATTACTCTGGTAATCTTTCACATACCTATTATTTCTCTGCTCAATCCAGTTTAACTTTAAATTTTTCCGGATTTTTTGAATGCTTATTTGCCACTTCCCAAAAGGCTCATTTTATGATCTGCGTGTGGCTTCCAAAGAAATCCTAGCTACAGTATGTTCAGTTAAATATTTAGGAATCACCGTCACTGTGAATCCGAGGTGGTCACCTTGCACGTCAAACCATGTGCAGTAACTTTTCTGCTGTCTTACCGAATAAGGAAGCCTAGACTTTTCAACCTTAACCAAAGTACTACTTGTTTAGCTAACTATCCTTTGGACTCCACCTTTCACGCACAGGTCATCCGACCAACCTGCACTTGGAAGCACCAGACTCGAGTTCCGCTCTTGCCAGAGCTCATCAGTGGTGCATGTTCTCTGACACACCCAGGGTTTGAACCCGGGCCCTTTTACCTCGAAGGCGCGTGTGTACCCACTGCACCACCCCGCTCCCGTCCGGACTGATCCGAATCGCTAAGGTAAGCTTGTTCAGATGTCAACCTCCAGGACAGCCAGAGTATTATTCCACTTTTCGCTCGCCAGTATTAATTTCCTGTTCCTCTGCAATTTTTCTAGCCCGTTGAAGGAAAATAACATTCTTCGTCGACGACCGTTGATCATCTGTGACGTATCTTACATACAACCAAATGAGCCATTCGGTGAACTACACACGGGACCGTGTGAATAGTTCGATCACAAAATCTTTGCAGATACCCCTCACCATTTAAACAATGATCTTGCATGCGCACGTTCCCCCTCTCGACCCAAAACCTCTAGTACCCGTGTCTACGGAAAAGCTACTGTTCCTTACCTGACCCGAGTCCTGACAGATCAGGAGTGTCTCACTGCTACAACCTTATTTTATCATTTTCTCAATTCGACTAGGTTCCAACTGTAAATATTTGAGACTGAAATGCGAATTACCGACTGCGCAAAATTGTGATCAACTACGTATGCAAATGCAAGTTTTACCATCATCCCGATCAACACTACCAGATTACCAATGATTATCTTGCAAGTAAGCGAGAAATAAAGCAATTTTCACTCTCTTCCACTGACAGCCTGCAAATGGTTCCAGCCCTCTTTCTGAGATATTGCATTATTATAACAGAAAAGAGGTAAATGATGAAATAATAAAAAATGAAGAACGTAAAATACCAATAATTGTAGTTTTTTTATTACTACCATATAGTGAATCCCTTATTTTGCGATGTAATGATTTATAAATTCATCATTTTTAACCGTCAGGTTTGTTTTTCCAACTACATAATCAAAAATTAGATTTTCTTATGAAAAGGAGGCGGAATGACTGAAACACCGAAAAAATATGTACCACTTCATGTTACAATAATGTCTTATACTTGAACGTCAACTTGCCGTTTTTCCTGAATTCTCCCTATGGGTGGAGAGATCACCTAATTCCAGACTGATAACGGTAGCCTTTTCATCTGGTAGGAATTTTGCGTAAAGCTTGTTCTTCATTCCTCAGTTTTAATCAATATTGTGCGATTAGGATTCGGAAAGTTATTCTGTGAATTTTAAAGTGTTCCTTATCAGACACATGCCTTTGGTCAATTTTCGACTGATTGGTAGTTGATCTGAGAGCGACCGTGGGTCCACTCAGAAACAATTTATGGAAGGGACCAATGATATTGCTCAACAGATCTAGTAGTGAGCACTGTGTGAGTAACTAGGTGGAATGTCTTGTAAAAGATAATTTAATCTTAGCAGCCGTTTATGGCAAGTCAAGGTGACTTTCTAGGCTATGGCTACAAAGCGCGTGATAACTGACCAAAGTTGCACTGAACTCTAACAATAAATCTCGTTAGTAAAATAATGACAAAATACAGAAACATTTTAGTGACAGTTTGAGATTAATATTGTGAATGTGAATTCGGGTATAGATTCAGTGCATCAGAACCAAACGAGATTCGGAATGTTTCGACTATTCGGTATGCCAAGTGGTGTATTAAACAATAAATTTTTCAATGGTAGTACCTTGGCTTTGTCGGTGGAAGTAATATAATTAGTCGAAGTTCCGTTTATTGCGAAGACTTTTCTCAAGGAAGATTTACAACCAGGTGACAGAGGAATAGGTCACCGTTCAACGTATATCAGACAATGTGTGTGTGTGTTTTACGTCGCTCCATGGCGGCATTGATTGGTTTTCAATGATATCAGCTCCCGTTTTCACTCAATGGCGATTGGGCCAACTAGCGTCGTGGCCTTAGGGTTGTTTTTCGTCAGCGATTCCAAAGTGGTCCAAAATGCAGGAATCACTGTCCCGCGACTTCGGTTGACGGATACAACGTGGCTACTCACTGTCAAAGTTCGGTATACCAGAGCTCAGTGCATGTTTGGTCGATGAAGGTACATAATTAAGATGCTCAGGTAAGTTTGCAAGTCGGAGATTGTGAAGATAGGAAAACGAATGGTCTTTAGGGGAGTTATGCACTTCATCTGACTGTACATGCTTATACGGATACATGTTATTAGCCTCATCTACAGTCCCTCGCAAATGAGCGGGAAGTAAACACAACATAGAGTTTCTGAGTACTAATTGAATAACAGAAGTGAGCTTTAAAATAATGAGTGTACTAGGGATGAAAAGAGCAGTATTCGGACAAAGTAAATACTGATATTTGGGGTGCCCGCCTTCCATATGATTATTTGCCATGTTATGGCTGGGTCAGTCTTCGATCCTGAAGAGATGTCAGTTGGCAATAGTTCTTTTTCTAACTAGGTTCGAGCCTGTTTCTTGAATGTTTACCTCTGAGTTATTGCAGCAAACCTATCTGGAGTTGCAAGTCTGATTTACAGGTGTCAGCCAATAGAAAAACCCACCATCCCAGCCACACACACAAACACACGCACTGTTTGACTTCCGATGGCCTTAGGTAATTAGCCAGGAATTGTGGGACTATAAACTAGTTTTGAGAAAAATGTTACCCGCTACTGACCAAATGTTGACTGACGCCCAAGATTTCCGAAAACGCTACAGTAACGAACAACGGACAGCTACATACAGCAAGTAGCAGCTTCTGTATGCGAAACTGTTCAGCTGAAGACAAACTTTGTAAAATAGAATTGTTGAGTAATACTGTCCGGTGGCAGACTTGCCCCATTGAGTTTAGGAATGTTACATCTTCCGGCATGGTCACAGTAAGAAGCACCACTTATTTTCATCGCAATCAATCCTCTTATCCAAAACATAGCACAGTATGTCAATCAAGGTGTAAAAACAATGAATATGCAATGCTCATCATTTCTCCAAGTTATTTCTTGTTTGACCTATTGATAGTCGACTTTGTGTCCCCTTGATTAGCAATGACAACGTACTTCGAAGCTCAAAGGTTCAAAACTAATACGAAGCCGAATTTGGCCTTGAAGTAAGAATACACTCGAGATTGTTTTCATCGCTGATCGATAAATACTTGTCCTATCAGAATGTTATTTTTGTTGAGGTGTTCACTTATACGTGCACCTCAAAGAATAAATGCGAGCACATTTGCAGAATATCACACGGGCTGGCTGCTCACCATTAAAATCACAGTTGACTTTATGCTCACTGGTGAATATGTTTTGGTTCAATTTAAATGCCTGACCTCCACATCAAAGTCATATGAGCAAGGTCCGTCAAACTCACTTTCCGTTCTCGCTATACTGGATAAGGGTGCACTTAAAGGCAGACAGTTCCACAGTCCTATTAAATAAGAACGATTTGATATTACGAAAAGGCATTCAGTAGGTTACAGATACTGCCCAAAATATTTTCATCAGTAAATGCATCTATCAAATACTTCTTACAATAAACGGAGTCGCGACAAGACAAGATGGCCGAGCACTAGCAAAGTCGGCTCGAGTGATGATTTTATCTTCTTCGCGATGATATAGGATTGCACAAAAAACAATGAATCTATTCACCGAGATTCCCCCTCAAATTCCTACATCTCATTGATAAGAAAGCGGAAGAGAAGTAAGCTGCCTCAAGCATCACCCGATCTAACCTCGGCTTTGTGCTTCCGACCGAGCTTCCACGGGTTACGTCGCAAGTTACTTTATCTATTGACTTGCTGCGTGTGCTCTATTACGATACAAAGGGGGCTCACTAAAAATTTTCCTCTTGATAAGAGATTTCCAGGGAAATTGATTTCAATGACGAGGTTACAGAACTCGTTTAGCCCATAGACGTGGACTGCAATGAATCATGGTCAGCATTATCTGAGGAGTGTCGTCAAATCTGTCCTAGGCAATGGGGAATTTATCAGGCCGAGGAAAATTGTTTCTAGTCTGTTTTTCTAGGAGAACTATGTTGCAGCAGATTGTTACGTCAGACTTTGTTTCAAACGAGGTTGCACACTTTATGGCCGTTAAGTGATCTATCCAGTTTTACAGCAGCCAAAAGATATACACTTCAGACTTTTTCCTATAACTCCTCAGAATTCCTTATTGATGGAGTCTGGTGTTACTTCTGAACCCTTATGAAGCCTTCAAATTAGATGTAGCCATGAACTTTCTTGAAGATAGTGAACGACCGGGCTCTCACATCCTTTACTGTATTGATGAAGCCTTAGAGGCCATTGATGACTGTGTAGTGTCACCATCTTTGGAAAGACACGGGAGATCGATGTGGATATTGCAACAACGGTTTGGTTACTCGGATGAGGTCATTGGAGTAATTCAAAACCGGTTATGATACCAAGCATGGACCTGCAAGCTATCATACGGTCAGTGAAGCAAATACTTCACATCATGAGAGAATCCGGGTGGCCGGTACCATAAACTATGGTAAGAACCTCCACAGAGCAAAACCGACTGGACATCTCGAAACTGTTTGTCAGTAGGCGTCGACGACTGGAAATGTAACCTTTCATGGTTAGAGTGTACCTCAGTTTGAATTCTGCGATCTTGGCAAGAGTCAGTTGCGCTGCTGTTTAAGGCTACTTTCTGATGGATGCGAGGTTTTTGTATTTGTATTTGGTCAGGATTTTGCGTAGTCATACGTCCACATTTCAGCGGAAGAAGATTTATAGCTAGAAAAGCATCAAACTGAGGGAATGAAAAAAAGAACTATTACATATCAAGAGCTGTTAGGAAATTCATTTGACAGTTGTTCCCGGTTTGCAAGGATTCGTTCCAGATAAGTAATAGTAAAGTTTCTTTAGATGGTAACAAGAAGGCATGGATCGAAAAGAAGAACTCGTGGATGCAAGAGAGGTACACACGTGGACAGATCACCGTGCTAAGAGTAACTGGTGTCTGAAAGGTCTTGTGAGTGTATTTTTCACACGCGGCCCGATGTAATTCACACAACTTAGCAGATATTCCAGTTAAAAGTATGAAAAGCACCCCGCGGATGATAGACAGATCTCGGCGAATAATTTTAAAATCTGTCTTCGGTAGATCAGCAAAAATGACCGGAGGACAGTAGAGGAGAACAGAAAAAAAGTTGATTAGAACAAAGAAAAATAGTACTGTGTTCAACGTTGAAATGACCAAGCTTTCCTATTATATCATTTTCACCCGACCTATATTCAGTTTACCGTGATCCATCTCCTTATGACTCATCCATGAGATGACCGATTATTTCACATGGACATAAAAACGGAAACATATTCGCATATCAGTCCACACTATGCACCTTGTGGCTTTGCCCTATCCATTGGGTCAGATATGACCTCGCTTAGGCCCATGGTAAATTCCGTGTGATTACATTTACTCTATTTGATTCCGTGCCCCCTTCTTTGATTGGTCCGATTTTCTGGCTGGTTGAAGATCTTCAGATGTATTTTTGCCCCGGCTATCCAGTCTGCATTGTTTGGTAGCCGGACTTGACGTCTGCATCCTGGTCATTGGGCCTTAGTTTGTCGTTGCCAATCCCCATACCTTTTATGGAACGGAGTGAAGAGAATCTACGCCGACGTAGAGTGACGCTTTAGATACCTCAGTTGGTCCATAATCCTTTTCTGGGACTTTGTGTGTCACCTTGCGTTCATCTAGATTCAGTTCATAATTAATAAGGGAATAGATAAAGTTCAAACAATACAAGGTCATTAAAATTTTCACAGTACCAACACAGAGCTTTTACGTGTATCCCATTGACCAAAGTTCTTTTTGGTTCATTCTGTAGAGCATATGGAAAAGAGATGGTGTGAGTGTTCGAAAATACATCTGGTATTCATAATTAACTTGGACCGTGAATACGGTACGGGAAAAACTGACCAATTTTGTTACAGCACCCAAACAACTAACGGAAGATTGACCGACCGGTCTACGTGACACAAATATAGCTTGTGTTGAAGTGACTCATCACTTCAAGTGCACAGTTCTGAGTTTTTTCCCGTTTCATTTCTTAGCATTCTCTGGGTCTCACTAGAATACATTTTTCCACAGAAAGAAGAAGAGGCTTAGTCAACATAAAAAGCTAAGTCATTGGTTATGTGAGAGGCGCTTTGGGATGCTGTGGTACTTGCAGCTAGCATTCTGTGATTTTTCGCTACGGATGGCCTGAGCAATCAATCTCCGTTGTAACTCCTATCAAACCAGCCCGCTAATTTAAATCAGAAGACTGCAGCCTAGCTCATCAGATGAAAGTGTGTTTGTGTGGATGAACAAAACTATATTTAAAGCGAAAGTAGAACGTCCCAGAAAAAAAGGGTTTCGAATCAGATTTATTTCGCCTTGTTTAATGGATCTGTTTTGCAGTATGCTTGAGACGTGATCGACTGGTCTTTAATCAAATTTTGTTGAACTGCTTTCAATGCTCGTTCAGCTGAAAATTAAAGCCTCAATGTGAAGTTTTGTTGGATACGTATTGATCGACCAGGATGGACATACTCAAAGCTATCATTAACTTGGCTTCACGACTGTTTGACATGGGATGTTATACACTGCCCAGCTGCAGACGTTTTGTAAAACAGTAATACGTCCCTCAGGCTCCGTTCTCTATTCTTGTACTGCTAACAACCTTATCATCCATTTTTAGTGTTCAATAGAAATTACGGACTACCAGAGGCTTCGCCTATGTTTAGGCATCAGAAGGGAATTGATCGGTCAACCTACACCCGGTAACGTGGACGTATTTGCTATAACCACTGTTTTTGGTATACACTGGGTATTTTTTTCGCTGTTTCTGGGGTTTACTCGTGTACATTTTTTACAAAGAAAATAGTCTGCAGTGTTGGGAATTTCTGGAACCCCAGTTTCTGAACAGACACACTGTTGTACGAGGTACATACATAGAAAATCATCATAAGGTTGAAATGAGTCGTAATAGTCTCCGATCAATGACACACAAATGCTTCTTATACCGGTCAGATTTGCACCAGGTCTAACCTGCATTTGTGTTCATAAGAAACGTTAGCAGAAACAGCAAGTGATCACTTAGGGGGTCTTTTTATGAATGAACGTAAATGGGACATACAGGCAAGTCTAAGAAAATAGATCGATGGAAGGAAATCGATACGAAAATGAGAGATTGCTTCCTGGCTAACAACCGGACAGTACACTGTTTCGTGTCAGCGTACGCGGACTTGTGTGTGGGTGTGTAGGTGTGTATGCATGTGCATGGTGTCAGCTAACGGTCCGTTCAGGAAAATGTAAAGATAATAACTAGGTATTGTTTGAATCCAAGGCAACCAGTGACACTTCCCAGCACATCAGAAGAACGAGTCTTAGATACTGGATTCAGCTGAAAGTAATCATTTTGACATGATAAAAATGTGGATTAAAAAATACGGATTTTCCCTTTCTCTATGGAGAAGTAGCGTGTAGTGATGTGTAACACGGTGGAAACAGGTGTACCGTTGTCAGCGCTTAGCCGAAAGTTGATGCTGCATGGTGAATCACGCTACTTAGGTCCAGCCTTCCTTTACTTAAATACATAACCTGCTCTTCGTTATCATTAGGAACATTGAGTTCGTCGAGGTGTCTTTTTTCTACCATGTTCAGTTCTCGCCCATGAAGCCACGATGATGTTCGCGAATCAGCGTGACAATTTATTCGATAAATTCATCGCCCCCCCCCCTCCCGAAATTTTCATAGTAGATAGGTTACGTCTACTTTTCCACTTGCACACTGGTTTAGCCCTCACCCCAAACTACCCATCACATCCACCCTTTGTTGTCCACGCGCTTAGGCCACTAGCTGCCACGCCGACTACCAACCCCTCTCCTCCACGCAGGCCTGATAATCTATCTGTTCAGTCCCATTGCGTCACACAAATTCAGCCTTTTTTCTATGACAGGTGTTGATTGATCTTAACTGTTATTGGTCTAATTCTT
This sequence comes from Fasciola hepatica, assembly GCA_948099385.1. Classification (NCBI taxonomy): domain Eukaryota; kingdom Metazoa; phylum Platyhelminthes; class Trematoda; order Plagiorchiida; family Fasciolidae; genus Fasciola; species Fasciola hepatica. Next base: position 28,492,783 of record CANUEZ040000043.1, on the reverse strand, counting down.
GATCTGATCTGCTTGCATTGAATCCCGATACTGAACAGATTTTATCGCTTGCGTAACCTTTCTTTCCCTGTTTGGAATTTATAAGCACTGACCCACTGGTCCCCATGACCGGTTGTTATCACATCTTAATTGTCCGAGCTACTTGACAAGTCTCAAACGTTTGGACGCAATTATCTTCCTTTCTATATATATCTGCCTTATTTGTGTGAATGACTGAACTTCGCCATCCCCCTGTGATCACGCAACTTTCTCGAAGCCATGTTATTCCATTTGTTTTTCATCACCTTTGTGTGTTCCCTCAGGCAATTACTTCTGACCGTTGATTGGCTGAAATGTTCCCCGTAAATACAGTCTTTCTTTGTAAACCACTGGACTCGCTCTTGCGTCACCGTCTCGAATGTTTGCTGTCCACTGTTGCTTGGACATTTTGAAGCCTTTTTTGACTGTCTTGATTCTGTGGTCGGTTTGCCCACCATTTGGGGTGCGGTATTGTTATTCTTTGGAAATTTGTCCTACAGTACATGTAGTAAAGCGAGCTGGTGTTCTCTGCCTTGGGATTTGGGGGTTGTTTACGTGGGAGTCACTCAGCTACGGGATGACAATCCTATACACACAGTGTTTTGTCATTTGAATACGGTTAAGAGGGAACAGGTTATTTCCGGTGAGAATTCTTCAGTCTTGTTCAGTTTTGACGAAGTACGTGCGTCTCTACTTTCGTTGTTATCCAAGTGTCGAAGATACCTCCTCAAGTCAATTGAAAGTAGGTTCAAGGAATATGTCAGTTATGTTCTACCTATAATAAGCGGCTCGGCAGATCAACCGATTGAACGGGGACAACCTTTCTGTAACCCCACCGTGTCATAGTTGTCGTACTGAATCTTCAATCTTTCTATCACTCCACTCGGAATAACAAGTCAACAATGTCCGTTGAAGTTTACCAGTAAAATTATTATTTTCTGTCTGGTTCACACTGGTCCGTTTTGTCAACCGTTTCTCGATTTGAAGAAAAGCAGCCATTTTAATAAGATTGATTTTTAATTTGCATGCCTTATCATCAGATCAACAATCAGCAACTGAAGAAATAATAATGTCGACAATTTTTCTATCCTCACTTGTATGTGATTGTGTACGTATGTTCAAGCATAACCTTAAAATCTGGAATGCATTTTCTTCTGGTAACGTTAAAGCACTGGAACTATTTCCACATTATGTGCCATATTTCAGGGGCCATTGAGTTTTTTCACCTGGTGGCAATCGATCAGAACTGGTGCAAGATCAACTTGGCGATGCTATGGGTTTTATACAGAAAAGAGAGATGTAGAGCAAACGGGTTATCACCCAGACTTTTGTTGACAAATTATTAAGTAAGTAAGGTGAGGCATACCAATAAGTCCATACGGTTACCGAAAATTATAGTACAGCCATTCCATTTGATACAAATAGGACAATTTCCATTTGGTTACCTTGTATCAATATTATTATTGTTATTATTATTATTATTACTAGTAGTGGTACCTTTGTTAGTAGTATTAGTAGTAGTAATGCTGGTATTAAACTCTTCTCAGTCACTGATGTAAAGCAGTTAGTCATTTTTGTGTAGTTGTGTTGATAATTATAATAGGCTCAAGGACTGAAAGTAGCATACTCAACGCTTTTGAAAATTGATGTTGGTTGTAGCGCAGATTGGTGGTTTTCAACGACTTTTGATCACTGAGCTTGGTGTTGAGGTTGGAAACGTTCGCGACCTAAACGCCAAGTTCAGCGACCAGAAGCCGTCCAGAAACTACAATACTTAAAATAAATTGTAAGCAAATTCTTATTCAGATACATCCCACAGTCATTCAAATTCCTGGGTCACCTGTTGAGAAGCACGTGACGGCCACTAAACTGGCAGTTAACCCAAATCAGTTGTTCCGACAACCAGATCGAGTAATCCACTTGCGACCGCCTAGAAGTTGCTGGTGCATACTTGACATTTACTTTGATTTTACATTTTCCTAACTACTCAGGATCAGTGAAACAACCTCTTCCCAATACAAATTTGAAAAGAGAACACGGCAGTGTGATGTTTCGCATTTTATTTCCGGAATAATACAGCATCACTCATTTATTTATGCTTATCATCAACAAAAATCTCTGCAAGTTTGAATTGATTATGACTGTCCGACCCCGTTTTCGGAGACACAGTTGTTTTCAGTGAATAATTCTCTAGTCTTTACAAATCATATGGGAGATAGTTGTGTTACCAGGGTCAAGGGTCATTCGAAGTGGATACGGTTTGTGGAAGGAGATAACGGTTATATCGGTGGGCCGATCTTCACGGCTAGGTAGTGACAGTCACGTGGTTCGGATCTGTCTCTGGGGTGGATGTGGTTCACTTGCAGCCGGGGTAATTGGAGGACTCGGACTGTTTTTCTTCTGTGAACACAGAGCACGTGCGAAAACACGAATGCTGATCGCCTTTGCGGTAGCCAGTGCGTGCAAACAGATGTATTTGTGGGGGCTGAAGGACACACGATAGACGATTTGACGTGTCGACTCTAGCTCTATTTGATGAGCTGAATCCACCAGATGCCCGAGAATGGCACTCCCTATGGTTCCTGTTCCTCCGTGTTCTAGGCACGGTGACGGTGACCGACAAAGATCAGTAACGTGTTTCCATCTCTCAGGTTGTCTTTCTTCTGTTATGACCAGCAGTACAGTTTGTCCGAAAAATTCGGGATCACCTCAATTCAGTATCAGTAGTATAAACTGAAATTCAGCCATAGGTCACAAGTTCGACTGGATAGTAGTGAGCCTATTTTTTCGGACAGACCGTATAAAGGTTGATAGGAGTTTTAAAATTTCCTAACAAAACCTCGTTACCACAATTTGAGTTGTGTTGCTCTAAGTATTATTATCAACGTTCGCTTTCTTATTGCTAATATTCTTGGTATTATTAGCATTGTTATTATTGCTATTGTTACTGCTGTTATTATTGTTCTGAGTCATTTCTATAACGGAAGAGCATGCTTCCAAAAATTTGGAGAAGTGGGAGAAGATCTGATTACTGCAATGCTAAAACAATCCAGACATCGACTCACAGCTTTTTTGTCCTTGGTTATATCCACCACTGTACATACTATTCAGTCTTGGTAACAAACCATTGTGGAACGTGGATCAATTATCTTCAATCTCAGCTTCAGTATAACTAGCCACTAACCTCTCACTTGTGTGCTCTAGTTTCGGTCGTGACCTTCCAGAATCTTCCAGTAAAGGGCAAAGAAAATAGAAGCATAGAGTTAAAAAGTTCCAAGAAATAAAATTAATGAGCGGTATTCACAAAGACAAAGGATGATTTCGAACTCAACTGCGCTACCAGTCGCGACACCCATCCGTATCACTAAATGTCTCCAACCACTTTTAGGCAGGTCTCGTAGACCCCATCCTGGAAGCCTAACATGTCCTACTTGACCAAGTATGCTGGTCAAGGTTTTCATACCTTTTTATCGTGTCGTAGAATGACAACCCCGGCCAACCTTCCAACCTATTCCCGCCTCGGAGAACAATGTACATCGAGGAAGTCTATCGGTGGGCATGCGTAACACGTGTCCCAGACACCTTAAACTGTGTTCAGATTCTGTAGTTGATCTAGAGACTGAACCCTGGTTTCCAACACCCTACGTTTAACCTCAGCATTGCTGAAATGTTATTCCCATCATATTGGGGAAGTACTTCAGAGACATTGATGCTGAAATACCGCAGGTGTTCGCCTATCTCCCAACCCTAATGACCATGTTTCTGAGCCCTATAAAACCACGGACTAACGGCCGCAGTGTACTCTCGACCCTTAACAGACAACCGGATGTCACGCGGGTGCCACCGGTGACTGGGGTTGGCAAAGACCAAATGAGCCTTCAGCATACTCGATTACACTTCGTCCTATGTTTGTCCACTTCGTGAGATTTCACTACCCAAATAATAAAACTAATCTACTCCAGCTAGAGCCTTCCTTGCCAAAAAGAGGTTTGGTGTTGAGACAACCCAGTCTTGCAACAGCACTTAACAAGTATCAAAGACACTTTAGGATCCTATTCTTAGACTCCTGGATACGAAAATGCTCCTCATTTCTTAGCTGTTTGATTTCGGTGTATGTAATATCAGATTCCAACCACAACCACCGTATTTTTTAACTTTAAAGTGACATAATTTTGTTTTTTATGGGCGAAATAAAACCTCCAGTAATTTCCAGTGGTTACAGTTTAGTCTAGTCCTTCGGGATATTCATGTCGGCTGGGGAAGAGAACGTTGCACGTGCCTTTTTATTTTCTAATTGATGAATAATTACCATGTACATATCTTCAGCTTCCTAATTGAGAATTCTAATGCAGCTCTTTTCGGTGTAAAAAATAGTATTGAGTGAACTTTTGGAGCGCGTTTGATTGACTCTTGACTGGGCTGAAGGCTGAATTCTACTAATCCCTTATCTGTTTGTACAAAAGTGACCATTCGAGGCAATTTAATTGACTTGACCAAAGTCAGAATACTTGGAGTAAGAAGTGACCCTGAAAATCCGTTGTAATTGAACAAATCGAATGCGATTCGACTCCTCGTCACCACCTGCCGACTGAAGTACCAAACCCTATCCCACCCCTACCCATTAAAGCAATAACCTTCAACCCAGCCAACGGCCAACCAGAACGTATTATTATCACCTACCTGGTCTCTAAGAGCAAGATTAGGAACGATTAGGAAAAAATTAATTGCCTTTCAGTGTTGTCTTTCTTAAGTGACAATGGAACCGTTCAGACTAACAGATATTAAGGGATAGTGGAATGATTCTGACTGATAGTGGGTTGTTTCGAAGCGTCATTTTCATCAGTAGTATCCCACTCCTCGATCACTACCCACTTTATAAATGCTTTAATTTCCATCTGCGTAGCTAGAACAGGATCATAGTGAGAAAAACACTACTGTAGCCCAATCATTTGCATTTATGATATTCCACTGCTGGCGGTGCAGAGAGAGCTCGTCTGAAACGGAACGGTTGTAAGACTCTCCGTCCAGGAAGACGGCTGGATTCCTCCAGTATCAAATTGTCCATCCATTCCGACCAGTCCAGTGGTCCGGTGCTTGATATTTCATCTATATTTGGGGCGGTGAGAGTGAAGTGAAATAAATTAATCGAACAGTTGGAAAAAGTGGTTGGATAATGAACTGCTATTTTTATCCAATTATTTTGAAGAAGAGATGAGCGTAATTATCTAGCAACATGGTGACCCGAAGAAATGAACTTCGTGTAATATCAAATGAAAAAGCAAATATATGGAACTGCTTGTTACGAATCCATGACAGCGTGTATTCAACAGGTCGGGTATCAAGGCCCTAAGTTCAACTTTTAGACTGGAATTTGCAGTGTATCCAATACCGGGATACCTGGAATCTATATGTTTCCCGTTCGTACATCGACCGGTATTTGTTGAGTGATTTAGGACGTTTGTTGAAAATCTCAGCGGTCCGAGGTCTGAATCCCGTTACTGTCGGTCGCTTTGGTGATGAACAGTAATTCACTGTCGTCCGGTTTGTTACCACCGCGGACCTATTGGGATATTACCTTGTTCTTCAGTGTGCGACTCACGGTCTGCTTTCCGGATTTCCCTAATAGTTTGGTAGGCTTTTGAGGCTGTAGAGCGTACCCCTTCCACTGTACTCATATGAAACACGTAATTAAAAAACTGATCCGTATGTCGCTGGCTTTACGCATAAATTATAGTCAAAGAAAATACGTGCTATAATCCCCGATAAATCCACTCGCTGTGCACGAGAAATTATGGACAGCTTTCACGGAATGTCTCTTCCGTCCATCTGATGTTTCTCATGGGAACAACAACGGAACAAAGATTATGAGATGTGGTTTTCAGTTGTAATGACGTAAACCTCGATTAAATGGTTGGATGCCTGATGCATCAAATACCCAAGAATATAAAATTAGGTTGGCAAAATCTAATGCAACAAGAACACCCAGGAGAAATGTTGAATATTTGGCTTCCGGCACCATAGAACACTTACTTTGAGCAGGTCCTTGAGTTGACTTGATTCATTCTTTAAAAGGCCCTTACGCAATCTCTGACCAAATTTAAGCAATACTTATGACTGTGCAACAATAACATTTCGTGTAAAACGTGCTTACCTTGGAACTAGGCGATGAAACCTTCCTTGCCTTCACCAAACCTTCTGTAGTCATTACATTTAAATTGATGTAGCACTTAAGTTATCAAGATAAACTTTCATAATCTAGAACATCTTTTATTTTGAAGGCCTTTACAAGAAATAAAATACTGTATTAATGAAACAAAATCATTCCTAATCAGTTCCGTTGGCAGCTACGCAAAATTATTTCCTCACTGAAATTCACTCAGTCAGATTCTAGGCCTGTGCGATCAACTGAAAATCACTGTAGAAATAAAGCTTTGACTTCTATGTGATGCTCTTTTTTGTGGGAGTTTTCTCAAGTGTTCGAAATGAATTATCTATTTTTAAGATTCTGGTATACCCAGTCAATGGCCTTTGGTAAATGACAAATAAACTAACCAGGATCGAATTCGTTCCAGCTGTCAAAATCATAAAAAACAGGCTCTGCTGAAGAACTGTGCAAGGAGGACCATTGTTGAAGAAATTGTTGGCGCTCTCTACACTCACTGCAAACTGATGATGAAGAATTGTATGCTGGACTGGGATCTGTTCGTCCAGATTCTTTGTGAGAATGACAGAATACAAGTGAGCCATAATCTGAATGTTGCAGTAAGCTCTGGTTAAACGAGAGTGTCGTCGATTCGGTTGGCATGATGGTGGATTCACTGACCAAACTCCCGGGGTCTCCGTTCATTGTTGGCTCAGTCAAAGTCTTTGGCCGCTTCGTTCTGTGTCTTGGCGCCACCCCTTTGGAACTACGTGCTTTAGAATGTGTTTTGACTGAAGAGCGCTTGTGAACAACGGGTGTAAACAAAGCAAGATTCCGGTTCCGTTCAGCATCAAAAAGCCGTTTGTACTGAAGACTGAGTTTTGGACGAAAGTAGAGTTAATAATTCATTCTACAATATACGAATGATTTGAGCGTGATAGAGAGAACATTTAATTTTTAGAACACAAGTTGTGGGCCCACGTTTGTTTTCGGTGATTTCATTCTCAGGCCATTGCAATCACATTTATGTGAAAACGAATTAGTGAGAAGAGTTGGAAAAAGCCTCACGAAGTCAGTGCGGAGAAGTGAAAGTGAAGGGGGACGGAAATATGTGTGAATGATCAGATTATGTAACCAGTGGTAATTATCCTACCTCACCGATACGCCCTACTGTGTAACACAGTTGACTGTTGGCCACGGGAGTTGGAGTGCTTGGACTAATTTTCGCTGCGCGAGAAGCTCAGGCCTCGAGAAGTGGATGATAATTCCTTCGGCAGTTGGCAGTATCCGGAGCCTAATTGCTCTTGACACGTGTTGTGGGAGCCGGTAGACGACTTTGAAGACGGACTGGATGTCAACTGAATGCCCAGTTTCTACGAAGCGCGCAACGACTGAACTTGATACCACTCATTTGCCTACGTATCTGAGCCATTGTGTGTGATGTTCCTTGATGCGTTTTGAAAGCTCTCTTGCCATTCGACCTATATGAGTTGCACCACAGGTGCACCTGAATTGATAGATGATCATGGATGAGGTCAACAAGGGCAGCTTATCTTTATTTTCACATCGAATTATTGGTGGCGTCACAAACACGAATCTGATCTTGGCAGCCTTGAAAGTGGACTTCAGGGTGGCACTTAAAATTTTACAGACTCTATCGAATGAATAATGCTTTCTTCTCTGCCTGTGAGATTCTCACTAGTTTTTGCCCTTCAGTCCATTTTCGTTGGATAAATTTCTCAGGATAACTATTGCTAAACAGCAACTTTCTTATGTGTGATAGCTTGGCCTCCAGAGTGTCTGCAGTGCAGATATGTTTCGTCCTATGTAGAATACTGCGTATCACATTACCTTTCTAACCAAGTGGCATAAAACTGTGAAAGTTGTGTATCCACCATTTCAGATCGCTTTCAGAAAAACCTTTCTCTGGACCCATCCACCAGGTCGTCTGGTTAAGTTTAAATCAAGAAATGGTGGGTCATTTCCTCCATTTCGGGGGTGGACTTGACTGCGGAGTGTGTAGTGTTGACTTCTCTTGAGATATCACCCAAATAGGTTCATACACTTGTTGGGCACAATATATCACCCACATATCGTTAGTAGTGGTCAAATCGACTTTTGGTCCGCAAATGCTTGAGTTTCCAGCTTTTCATGAAAACGTCAGTAAGAAGTGGACCTAGAGATGAGCCCATAGTGACCCCATCCTTTTGGTGATGATAGGTGTTATTGAATATAAACCGTACGTTCGAGGTGCATTGGAGAATTAGTTCTCTTAGACTGGCGGTCGGAATTCCTACGGGTATTGCTTCTTCGTCAACAAATGAACGAATAAAGTCTACTGTGTCAATCAAAGGTACATTAGTGAACAAACAAACCATATCCGAAGAGAACATTTGCTTTCCTGATATATTCACGTCTTTAATAAATTCGAAAAAGTGAAGTGTCACGAAGTGTGTGCTTCTCAATTCTCTGTCGTACGGGTTCTAAAAGATCACCTATCAATCGGGCTGTCGTGTGGTATGCTGAATTTGTCGTGGAAATGATGGGGTGGAGGGACAGTCCGGGTTTATGGACTTTTGGAAAGCCGTATAAACGAGGTACGGTTTAAGTCTTTTGAATAGCCTAGGTGAAATGTAGCCTTGGTCTCTGAGATGTTTCAATGTGTTCGTAATTTCATTTTCCGCCTTCTCCGTTTGATATTTTTATGATGTGTCGCGAGTCAACTTAGACTGATCACACAAAAGATCTAATACCTTGGCCACGTATGAGGTCCGGTCCACCACAAAAAACCGGCTCCTTTGTCAGATCTGCTTAGGAGAATTTGAGGGTTTCGTTACAGATTCCTAGGTGCGTCAATGTTTTTTTGTTAAAGGACCTTGTATAAGGACTTGGTATCGCCGATACAGGTAACATGCCATAACTAATGACGACTTGAAACGTTCTCAGTCCTCTGCCGACTTTGGTTTGAGGTCAGTAGTTTGTCTCACGAAGTTCGCGAAAGGTATTTCAAAGTCTACCTGACTTTCTTTTCGACGAAGGCAGCAAAACTTCGAACCAAATGATAAAGCTTCGATCAAAACACGACTGAGTTGTAAACCACAGAAGTTATATGCGTACCGTTCAGGTTCATTTGGGAACTAAGCGTGAATTATCAGTTGACTCAGTATGTCCTTCAATGACGACAACTTCTTTCATAGCCGTTGTTTATAATTTTATGAGCTTATTCCAGGAACTAGTGTTCGTCATTTTCTTCATGCATTTCTATGCGCTGACGGCACTGAGACATTCTTTTCAAGCATAGTTGTCGAAGGTTTAATGGTATCCATTTGATTAGGAGCATGACTTTTTATTGTCTAACTGTCAGGATAAATCGGGCAGCTACTCTTGGTGGGATACTGGCTAAGAGGAACACATTCCTCGATGAAATCAACTGCACAGTTAGCTTCGCAAAGTCTGGTGGAAAACTCCGGAAACTGATTTAGGTTCCGTATCACCATGGGTGAATAGGATTCTTTCAGATTGGAGAATAAGTTCTTCATAAAGTAATGGCTTGAGAATGAAATCAGTGTGAACAAATGTTCGCCCACAACTCATATTCGGATTACTACGATTAGCTCATTCCGCAACTAGATTGTTGCATGTGGTTCTTTCACGACATGAATTATCATGTTCAACTCATCACTGAAAACCTTGGGAGCCCTTTACTCTTGTTATAAATTATCTAAAAATCTAATCTCCTCCTACTCACACCCACGTAGTAGCCGGGCTTCTTAGGTTGTTGACAATAGAATGGCGTCCTTAAACGTACTCTCCACAGAGTAGTTATTTATCACTAGATTCAGAGGCTGAGCGGGAAACAGGTTGTTACCTTTCAAAGCCAATGAACAAATGGTGTTTGGTTGTTTGATTCACAATCGTTCACTGGAGTTCGTGTCACAGTGGGAGATAGGTGAATGTTCTCTGCTGACGATTCCTAACAAGGACCAACTAGCGGCACAGTGCTTCCGTGGGTCTCAATCGTGAATTGAATGTTTACACTACTCGACAGATCATAATGCGAACAATCCTAGGTGTATAAAGTTACATGCATTTCAAGTATACAACTGTCTTTCTAACTTTCACTATAGAAAAATTTGTTCGTCACTCTACACAAACAAACTACTGGTTAGTTATTCCGTCATAAGCAGCAACATCATATGAAAATCATGGGTCGCACAGTTTGACTAAACCAACAAATCACTAAACAAAGACGAACATAAAAACGGTTGTACTTTGAAAATTGTATACATCACGTGTGTTAATAGGACGATAACAACATTTTCTGGCTGCATACAATACTACAAGGTGCCAAAGCAACTCAAAAAAGGTGAAATAATCAAACACAATTTCTTACGAAATCTCTCAGTTCAGAAAAACTGAGTCGCTACTCTCACGTCTCAGTGAACTTACTGTCTTGCCCGGTAAGCTTTCTGGACGCGAATACACATTCTTTTGCAAAACGCTACAGTATAAATGAAAAATGACTTGATGTGGAAATGCTGACTATTTGTACATCACGTTTCTACAAACTCAACTATCCGTTCATTCTAATAGAATATCTAAACATTTTTAGAAGCTTTGGGGAAACACTGAAGTGCTATATTATTGCGGCATCACCTCAAACTATGACAACAAGTTAGTAAAACTCTAACTCAGTTTTTTTAGTTAGCTATTGATTATTTTGTTCCTTTTAGTCATTTGGTACGTAGTTTAAAAAGGTTTGCTATCAAATTTATTTTTTCATTGGTTAGGCGACTGTTCGTTGTATTAAAGCGTGAGACAAACATTTATACTGTAGTCTGAATCAAAACTTGCCACTTCCTTTTACTCTCCTGTTCCACCGTGAATGATGGCCGTTACTGTTGCTCGAGCGCTGAATGTCAGACATCGCACGATTCAGGATCGTATCCTCATGAGAAGTGAAATAATTTTTCTTCTAAAAGTTCTTTATGGTAGCAACTTGCGTTGCAATTTGCCACTAGTTTTGGTGAATTGATCCAACACGTGAAAGACCTCGACATCTGTTGGAGTAGAAACCGTGCACGAATGCCACTCCAGTGCGTACTCTAGTGCGTACTCTCTACCAGCTGAGCTATGAGGCCAAGAGGGGAAGGGGGATCGCTTCGAACAGTTCACAAATGGTTACGCAAAAAACTCGCATCAGCACATTGCATCCACCACAGTGAACCTGTAACTTGACGCTTCAGACGAAGTTGGCATCCACGTATGGGTTAGAATCCCTACGACGACTGTGAACATTTGGATCGCTTCATTATCATGTATCATATCTGACAAATTGCTATCCTTGATTCTCTCATGCACATTTTCAAAGAATTAATATTCATCCAGCCGAAAAATTTGTCTTCAGATGGCTGAAGTTGTAACATGAAAATAATTATGTTGTGCTCGGTTTAGACCGTTGTATGCACGAAAAGACGAACTCATTTGTACCCCTGTACTACGTGAACAATCGTCCGGAAATCTCTCATTCACGGACATTCCCCTTCACTGTGTTAACATCTGCCCATGCTTCAGTCCAGGCGAATTTCGACTGATGGATCTCTGTGTGTTGGTTGACCTTTCTCGGCCTTAGCCGAATGAACGCATGGTCCACTTGAAAGAGAGTGTGTAACTCCGCTCCCATCTTACTTGCTCGCTTGCTTGCCAGACACCACCAGCATTACAAACAAATGGTACAAAGTAGTTACTTTTTCCGCTACTAACTTCAGATAAAACTATCAGTGGAAGAGTTATATCCGTGGTGTGCAAATCTACACTTAACTGACTTGCGAAAAACATGATGTCTGTTCCAAAGCAAAACCAAATCAGTAAAGGTATTTAACTGTACCTAAACAGCTATTAGGAGAACTTACAGAGTTTTAATCACAAGTAAAAAATTACCTTCGACCAAGAGATTTAGGTCTCTTGCTCTCCTCTCCATGGTAGGTTTATTTTGATTTCTGAAGCTTGATACCTTCATTGCTGCGGAGAGTTCTGCTCTTGGAAAATACCGGCGTTCGGCGAAGCACTGAACGTGTCTACCATGGTTTTTAAGACATTCATCTAAGGGGATATCACTGTTGATTCTATTTATTACATACCGTGTCTTGAATCATCACATTGCTCATTTCTTTCCTTTTCTTGAATTTTCTTTTCCTTCAGTGGCTGTGGGTACACTTTTTTCTTCAAAGTCTTCGACAAAGAATTTTCTGCGTTTCTTAAAACGTGAGAATCACTTGGAGGTTCTTTGCAGTCTCTGCTCCACGTTTGTGTTCTATCAAGCTTCTGATCACACTTTTTTGTTCTGTGATAAATCCACAATTTAAAGTGACTCTTAATAATGAATTACGCTGCGATTTTGTCCACATGCTTTTCTTCTTCTATTTCCGGTTCCAGCTTCCAAATTCTGCTCTTCTGGAAACCAGTAACAGTTAAAATATTGTATCATCAAAAGTCAAGTATTATACGTGCGTAACCCACGAACGCAGTTAAATTGTCGTTAGCACACCTATATATGGGTGGAATAATGCAATATAGCACGCAAAGCTCTTAACACTGAATCTTCCATCTAGTTCAACGCAACACGTATACATATGTAGACGGGGGACACGAAAAGTTTGCGCTGAGGAACATTATGTAAATTTCTCAACACGTGGTGATTTTCCAAGTTGTTTCGTACCTAAGCCAGCTGGGTGAGGAGAGGGATAAATAAATGGTTTCGCAAAGAGGTCCTCCTTGGGTCCACTTCAAGCGGATATCTTCATGGCCAAACTGGAACCCGGTGAATTAAATGCAACCTGAGAGGATTTAACCCATTATTACCGTTGTGTAGATGAGATATTTTGTATTACCGGGCAGCTTTTTAACGTCGGAGTAATGATTCGACGCTGCTCACCCAGCCAAAAAGTTATCGGTTGAGACAGAAGTAGACACTCATCTCTCGTTTTTGGACGTTGATTTAACGAGACTTTCTTACTGTTCTACCCAAAGGAAAGTTCATAGGAAAAAAACATGGACTGGGAGGTATACAAACCACCGTAGCTTTGTTCATATCGGCCAGAAGAGGAACTTAATAAGGTGCTTAGTACTCCGAGCTACACGTATCTGCTCAGATGATACAGCCGAGGCTTATTTAAAAAAATTCGTCGGATCCTGTCTGAAAACTGCTACCCCGACAGATTAATTGAACGTAATATAAAATACCGAACAAAGCCAGAGAGGACATCACAGGTTAAAAAGAAAACCCTATTTCTCAAATTTCCTACGAAGTGGATGGCGCTGCCGAGAGAGTTAGTGGGATTTTATCCGCCACATCGAAAGCTACTTTCCACGTTGCCAGGCTCAGATGATCATTCTTGACATTGATCATCATAAAATACGAGAACGAGGATAAACTGCCTTTTTGACCTTTTCAGTGATCATTTATGAATTCAAGTGCACCTGTGGTGCCACTTATGCGGCGTTTATCTAAATGCAATAAAGAGCACCACCCACGCTGACCTTAACATGGAGGAAGAGGAGCTGTATCAGACTCTATCCTCGCTCATCTGTAAGACTCTGGTCACAAGACTGATCCGGTCAAGTCATTCAGCATCCTTTACAGGGTCCAACTGAAGTACCCAAAGTCAGTCAGATATAGGACATGAGCGACGGCTGAAGCAATCAGCATCCGGCTACTACGGCCAAAGCTTTGTTCACAGAACAAGTTGGTCCAAGCACTTAGACTTCCGTTGCCGAAGGTCGATGACGTCTTTACCGAATACGAGGCCGAGCTATGGCTCTGAATGTGAACATAATTTTACTGTCCCCCGTTTAGCTACTGATTGTCCGGCCAATAAATCGATGGCTGACAGAATGATCGACTTACTGACTGCATGTGTTCTTTCCTTCCCTTATTTTGTTCCATTATAATTGTGATTCTAACTGGCTTGGGAATGAAATCCTATGTTCGCCTTGCTTCCTGATGTTATTCAAGGGCTTTTTCCGTTTACTCAAAATACAGAGTTGCTTTGACTAAGGGAAGAATTAGTGAAAGATGTCCGTTTTCTCTTGAGTGTGTTGCTCACGAACATAGTTATGTGCCTCACATTGTGATTTCTAAAAACACACCTTATTTGCATCAACTTGGACACATTTTATTTCCCTTGTTCGTTTTCCTGAGTAGTCAACACTAGTGACATCGAAAATAACTTAACCAGGACACTAAAATCTTTGTTACTTTACAAGCATGACCTTAAGTGGCCAAAAAATATTTTGTCTTCCAATTCCTCCTCTCCTATTCTTACAATAAGCAGGTCGGGGACTCAGCCAGTCGGAAGTTGTTGAAGAAGGGAGATTAGCCTTGGTGTCCGGATCCAACTCAAGAGATCGTCGTTTGGTAGTTCGACCACCTTCAGCTCTTATTTGTTGTCGCTAATCCAAATGCTTTGAAAACGCGAGCAATTCTCGGCCAAATTTTTCTCGAGCTATTTACTTGGAAAAATACCAGTTTTGCTGTGAAATTCGAATCAGGTGCGTCGTAGTAGACTCAGTCAACATCTGATACGCCTCACACCGGGAATCAGAACAAACTCGAATTTACACGGAAATGTTGTTATCTCTTGTTAAAATTCAGCGTTCTTTATACATCGAGTTCCTAACTAGTAGCAACAGGGAATGTTAGTCATCCGGAACGCTTATCAGGTTACGAGAATATCGGATACGTACATATGACTTGTAAATGAAGCATCGGGCGAATACGGCATCGGTGAAACTGGCAAGCGGTGGCAAATTTTAATTAGAAGCAAAAGTATACACAAAACAATGCTGGGCAGCCGAAGAAAGAATTATAAGATAAGTCAATTTCTGATCATTCGAAAAACTCTTAGTCTACGTATTGATTAATAGAACAAGAAACTTCCCCTTGTCAAATAATTTATACAACAACGCGTGGTATGAACAACCTTTCACACTGTCCTCACGTAGATGCCGTTATTCTATTTCACTCATTCGCATTTAAGGGTACTCTGCCACTGAAGAGTTTTACATCGAAGAGACACGCGTGCACAAAAATAAACTAATTTATCTCAGCAATGTTTTCTGGAGAAGTGAAGAGGTTACCTTTATTCCTGATATAAGTATTTGACTTATTTGTTTGTTCTACCTTCTCGTATTTGTGGAAGACTGTGACCGATAAGCTTTCACATTTCACTACCTGAAAAGTTTATCCTCTTGAGGTTGTAGGCAGTAGGACGGACTAACAAATCACTAATGATGACGCTTTATCCCATCTTCAGTGGATGTAACCAATATATTTCACTCATCAAACCTTTTATTCCAGTTCACGAAGTTGCTCACCATATGCAAATCTGATCTGAAGTGTTTTCCTCACACGTGAAGCAAATGCGATATATATATATATATATATATATATATATATATATATATATATATATATATATATAATTGGTCGCAAATCTTTCACACCGACGCAGTAAGATCAATTAAGTAAGCTTTAGTTCTGACACTAGTTCTGCCCGACGTCAAAACAATTTTCGGGAAAGACTCACCATTTTATGATCCATGTTGTACAGCGCCAATTTGGTGGCAGTATTCTGGACTCCATATCGTCCGGCTCGAACACCTGCAAGTGCCATTATTTCCGACGGCAGAAAAACCGTTGTGACAGAGAAAATTGTTCACAACACAAACGAATAATTTTCCGAAACTCAATGCAATTTTATACCGCTTTTAACCGGTTACTAAAGTCATTCAGTCACCTGAACAATGCTGATCACAACTAGAATTCTCGTGATTATAATCATCCCGTGATCAGTTACATATAAAAGACACACAGCTGACGAATTGCTTGGCTTATGTAAGTTGCCTTTTTTTCTGTCTTTTGGCACTTTGAATCAAACGACCTTTGACTTTGCGTAATCTCTCACGCAAAATATCCTTTTTGTTTATAGAATAATCCTAGGCGTACTATTTTTATAAATCGCTTGGTTTTCATGGCAATAATTGGTCAACAAACACGAAGTACCTGACAATTAGGTTTTTCATGCTGGTAAACTTGTACTGTTCTTTGTACCCTCTGAATTGGTCTATTGTAAGTCAGACATTATTATTAAAACACCAGCTGACAGGTGTCGGCTAAGAACCTACCAAAAAAGCACCCGAATGAAAGTCTGTTTTGACCTCATGTCGTCCATACGGGGGAAGAAAATTCAGTTTTTTTCTCTTCCGATATTTTGGTTTCCTTCTATGCTGAGCAGAGCGGAATAACTACAGTAGCAACGAGCGGGGTATACTTTTGTCCCGTAATCATATTCTTTTGATGTGAACTGATACCAGCAACACGGCTGGATCAGCTCAATGGGAATTTGGAGATTATATCACAACTTACTACCAAGAAGAATTTAAAATGAATCCTGGAAACCACTGTAATTTTGAGTCGATCGAAAAGGAGAAAATTCTTTGACCCCGTCAATTTGTCAAAATGTACCTGGCTGAGCCAGAAAATCAAAAACTGACTAAAATTTGTTTCATATTTTATTCGTTCGGTAGTCACATTTTGTCTGAATTTGGCCAGGACATGCTGCTCCTTCAGGCAGAACCGCGGCTCAAGCTTATTCGCCACTTTGGCTACTTCAGCTAACCTACGAAGCCAGACCGGGGGCTTCGGCATTGAGCAAACGGAGCACACCCTATTTACTAACTAAACCTCCTCATGCATTCATCAGACAGACATCGGCTGACACATACCGAACAAAAACTGGCAAGTGACTAGCCAAAAGCTAGCCAAAATCCGACCATTGACTTATCGCTGCCTGTCCACGCTGATACGCCACCATCCGGTTATAGACCACTTGGAGAAATCGGATGAATTAGGCTCGTTTACATAGCTCATGATGACCAAAACTCAGAAACTCTCAGGTCAGTTGACCCGGGAAGAATAGGCCAGCCCCTTTGACACGCTGTATAATTGAAACACGTTTAGCGGCCAACTACACGAACCGAACAAGTAGAGTTTAGTCGACGGACCACGAATGGCCATTGCTTTGTCAGTCAACCAACCACGATGCTGTTTGGGTGGATGCCTATGCAACATCAGTCACTTTAACACGTTGTTGCTTTGGTGAACCTGTTTGCCAGTTCTTTTTATTTTGTTGTAGTCTACCTGCCCGTTACTCTATTCTAGGCACTATGCAAACATGGTAACCAGAATGATGTTTTCTCACAACCCTTGGAAAAGAGAAGGCGCCCGGGAGCGAAAATAGTAATAATATATATGCGGGAGCGTGTTATAGGAGAGTTCAGTGGTATCGGCTGCACTAAAACTACGCTTGAAATTCAGCTTTCAGTTAAATAAAAATCCATGCTGAATGGAATCATTCTACAGGTCCCTCTTCTTAGAAGGCAGACAAATTTTCACTTCGATTATAGCTGCGGTTCGGCTGTGTTTATGTCCAAGGAACTCCATGATTTCCACTTTCTATGTGACATCGGATAACTCATGATGGGATTATTGACCTCTTCGAATCAAATTCTACCAAGGGACAAGCCGTGTGTCGGACACCGAAACTGAAAACCGCTGTTTAGTGGTGATTGGGAGAGCGATATCCAAGTACCCGCACATAGCTGCGGACACCCTGCATGTTTCAGACCGCCTTACTAGCTCCAGTGCGTACTCCGCTCTGCCTCAAAATCACCACGGTTTATCAGCACAGAACAAGGAATACATAGGTTGCTCCCTTATTAGCCCACTTGTTGCACACAATACATTGGTCCGATTGGTGTGGGCGACCTCGCCTTGCGGCTTAAACAACACTGACAGGACTCAGCTCTCATTTATCGATCCATTCCAGCGATCGGCTGTCTTGCCACTCGAGATTTCGTTGTCTCAAGCCTTGGGCTTGGTACTGCACCAATGCCGACTGGCGACGTGACTTGGCCGTCCCCCAACTCTGAGTTAACGCATGCCCTCACACTGCAAGTCTGATGTGCTTCGGCCAAAACGGTGGATTTGGCCACAACCAGCAGACACGCGCACCGTAGACTCACCAGCCGGAAAGTATCTCAGCCGATCCACCAAACAATTGTCCAGCTGTCATCTGCATCCTGATAATCCATTCGTCTCGTTATCTCGTGATTGGTTAACTCCTTGCAAGCATACGGGCGTAAGCGAAGAAGCGGTCGTAGCCCATGCAACTAGGTCAATCCGTCTGAGAACGCGAAGCCAAACTAAGAATAATAGCAAATGGTGGTGCCAGCAGATAGCCGATGGAAAACAGACTTACAAGCTACTTGCGGCGCTGCGTCAGTCGATAGAAAATGGTGAAAATGTATATGCCCGCCAGCTATTAGTTTTGTTGGCCATTGACCGATAGTTTCACGGTGCCTGTCACAACTCAATACTAACCATCGGTTGTTACGAGTTCGCGAAAGTGGACGAAATTCCATAGTTAGTCTCCGCAATGGCTACTTCATGTAGCGTGGTCAAGGTACCTTTACCTCACCTAAAGTTCGGTTACCTGGAAGAACAGGAGGAATAGCTTGTTTCGCTGTGTTTGTTGGTTAGCACTGGTGGCAGGCAATGGTGTGTAAGTTTGTACGCCCCTTGAACAGGTGTTGGTCTGCTAGGCTGCACACATTCTCCGGTGGAAGGTTCGAGGAGGTCGATGAATATGGTGCCCTGTCGCCCAGTGATGTCCATGACAAACGTGTTTGTACTGCTCCTTTTCATTCGAAACAGATCTTTGTATGGCAGTCCCAGTGGCATCCTTACACCGTTGATGTGGATAAATACGTAAGTACCTCTTTGCAACAAAGCCAAAGGATAGTTTTTCGACTGTTGTTCTCGTGTTTGGCTGACCTTGAACACTCGGCTGTGTCGAGGACGCTAGCAGCTCCCCCGGCAGACGAAGTGCACACCCCATCACCAGCATCATAGATGTGTGCATTTATTCATTGGCTGTAATACGAAGTTCTGACTGTGGTAATGGTAGAGTTTCACTCCAGAGTGCGTTATCGTTTGTTTGAGGGACGGCTTTTGATTGTCGATGAAAACGCTCCACTAAGCCGTTGCCTTGGAGCTGATAGGTTGTCCTCTTTGTATTTGCAACTTAGTCTGGAGACTCTAACGAAAGGTGAGTCACGGTTGGTTGTCACCATGGCTGTGCAGTCAAACTGACTAGCTTGACGGGCGAGAAAGTTTTCCATGCGTTCTTCTGACTTTAGACTAAGGATGGGAATTGCCTGCGGCCAGCGATTAAAACAGTCTACATATGTGAGTAGTTAAGTCTACCCCAGGTCACAGTAGCATGGCCCTTACAAGGTCAGATTTTGCGTTATGAAAACATGTTTCTGGTTCAGGAAACCTAGGTAACGCGGGGTGCCTATGGATCTTAACGCGTTGGCACTGCAGGCTGGGGCAGGCCCACCAGCATACGTCTTGTTTGAGACTGACAAACACAATCATTGGTTGCCATTTTGATCGAGACCATCACTCCGGGGTGAGACACGGATTATGGTCGTGGATGTGAAACAGCTGTGGGCCCCAGAAATCGATCGTCGGGAGACCGTGACAGGTCATAAACAATGGTATTTTAAGAAGTTCTGATAGGTATCCTCGACCGTTATAGTCAACCGTTTATCGAATGTTTTCGACATCAGGGTATGCAAGTTAGCCTGTTTCATTGCGTTTTACTTGATATTTTGCGTTGGTGACAGAATTACGAGTGGTATACATGATAAGGTATTGATGATTGGACTGTGTGCCTCACAGGCGCGTCATAAGTTCACAGCAAACTGAGATTAAGTCTAATTTGGGAACCTCTCGTGGTAAATAGCACTCGAAAGCTGTCTTTGATAAGTTTATCAAAAGCTTTTGATCTGTAACCACCCTGAACGGAAGACACATGAGTGTGTGCCGAAAATGACCTATGCCTAAGTGTATGGTAATTACCTCCCTACCTAAAGTGCTATACCTGATTTCCGCAGTCTGTGGACGATTAGAAAATAAATCTAGAGACTGCAAAGAGCCACCTGTTGCAGTATTTCTCCAAGCGTAGTGCACGAGGCATCAGTTACTACCTCTAGGAAGATGGAGGGGTTGGGGTGCGTAAGGAGTGTTATGTTGACGATCCCCTACTGTATCGAGGCAAATGTGTCTTGTGCGATATCCGGAGGGGTGAATTTCCATTTACCCCTGCGCACATGGTCTGGGAGTGGCTGTGCTATTTCCGCACAGTGAGGAATTCACTATCAGTAAACGTTCACCAGGCTGCCAACTGGTGAAAGAACTTGGGCTGAGATATTCATGAATATTGGAAACCATTTGATAAGGGGCGAATAACCAAGGCAGAAAACATGCAGTCTATCAAATGCGATATCGCTTATTTTCTTATTCGACTTTGGCGATACTGACCTTTGCACTATTTTGACAAACATGCTCAAAAATTCCACTGTGTGCCAGACGATCATCCTTTGAAAAACTAACGACAACGTTGTGTTACCGAAAAATAACCATTACCCATAACTTATCACATGGTGCATCGTTTTTCTGATGCATTCCGAACTTGTTCCGGCTTTGATGCGGAAATGTCCGCTAGATATCCGTACATTTTCAAAAATTTTTTTTTTGCCCCAAGCATAAACCTGTGAAAGTTCTGGTCTGTGTTGCTGAGTCCAAACGGTATGCACGGGTGCGCGAAAAGCCCCAAAGCTTTACTGACAACCTTTTCAGAGGTGACAACCTCCGCTACCGAAATCTAGGTGCTATGGCAATACGATGTACGAAAGTTGATTAGGGATCCAGCGGCTTGTTTACGCTTCGTAGGTAATCGGCCTTAACCGAACCGCGAAATTATAATGGCCAAGTCTCGAATAGCACCTGTGAGGTTAGTGGCATTCCTCAACTAGAGTTGGTGGTCACCTCGGTGGCCTTTACTTGGTAGAGTTCACAAAGAAATAAATCGGAAAGCCGCACATTCCACAGTGTTTCCCTGTTACATAAACAGTTACAAGGGGACCCTCTTGGAACTTTGTGGATGATTCTAATGGCCAGCACTGCACCCTTCCGGCACAGTGAAGATAAGCGCGGAAAAGAAGAACTCGATTCGTATAGATTCCAGAGGTAGAAAATTGCAGGAAAGCAATGAGCGTCTGAAGTTCAGTAGGCCCACAGTTTTACAACTATCAGGGCATACATTGCCGGTCGATATGTACAACTAGTGTTACAATCAACAAGACAAACCAAACGGTACAAACATGCTTGTTTGCAAAGTAGCTGACCTCTTCACTTGAAGACAGTCACCATCTGACGGAGAAGCAGTCGCATGGTTCGCCTGTTGCTGTTCACCTTACTGCGTTTAGTCTCTTGGGCATAGCGGCGTTGGTAATCCACGACTGACGATAGTTCCGTTTTCAGCAATCAACTACTTACTTACTACACTAGTATGCCACAAATCAGTTTCCAGAACTAAGAACGAAGGCAACATTTAGTGGTTCAATTCACCTTCCTAGCTTTGGTCTTCCTCCTGGTATGACGTGCTAAAGAGCTCAGGGACTGCTGGCATTTAAATAGTATCTACTCTTCTAAGCTGCAGAAAAGCCCCAGATGTTGGTACGTCGGGATCAACGGATTATTTAGGAGAATCGAACTATCTATCAGAATATACTGAAAGCTTTTCCCAAGAAATCAAGATCTTATTTGATGGTAACACTCTTCGAAAGGGACTAATAACGTACAATCAATACTGCAAACTTAAGCGGGAGATCATCCATCAGTTGCTACTACTTACGTTATGTCTGTTGCC
This sequence comes from Fasciola hepatica, assembly GCA_948099385.1. Lineage (NCBI taxonomy): Eukaryota > Metazoa > Platyhelminthes > Trematoda > Plagiorchiida > Fasciolidae > Fasciola > Fasciola hepatica. The sequence continues at coordinate 28,470,784 of CANUEZ040000043.1, read as the reverse complement.
ACCTGTGTGTACAATTTGTCTTGTCACTCCAAAAAAGTTTTTCTTGTTCGGACGCAAATATGACATACGTATCTGATTACTTGTACCGGCCTTTTTAAAAGGGGCTGAGACAACGCCTTTTAGCGATTTCCCATCCAAGATAACAGCGCGTTTTATTCTAGATCAGTGGCCAACTCCATTTGGATGCCTAACTGTTGTAACCACTGATCACAGACTCCATTTCAAGGTCATTTTGCTGCCATGACTAACGATCTGAGGCTCAAATTTAAACATTTCGCCGTGGTCAACAACCTGTGCCAACTATCTGACCTCCCCACGCGGATCCCCTATCGTGCTGGCGACTGTGTTTATACCCCTAATCTTATTCTTGCCTCTGTCACTTCACTCTTCTCAGACTTCTCCACTCTTCCTCCACTTGGCTCATCACACTACAGTATTGTTTACAACTCCATCGCTTTTACTCACCCTGATCCCGCACTCACCTCGAGACACACATTCTGTCGCCGCAGTTCAGACAACGACTTCTGCGACTTCGTAGCTTCCTATCCTTGAAACGATTACAGTTTCACTTCTAACTTTACCACGCCCGCTTCTAACTTCAGTGGCAATGTTACTCAAAGTAGGACTCTCTTTATTCCACACTTTTCCAAACCCGGCAAACCCATATTTCCGAGTGGTTTAACCACAAATGTGATCTTGCATACACTTGAATCATTCAGCCTTTCGCAGCCGGCCCCGCTCGAACACTCCTGACTCCCACCACCGCTCCTTGCGAGCTAGAAACAGATGCTCGTTAACCGTACAGGGAGTCAAAGAAAGCTTAGTCCGCTAAAAAGCGGAACGCTTTCTTTCATCTGTCACCGGTAGTTGAACATTTTTGTCCCTTGTCTAAGCAGTCTCCCGCAACTTTTGCCCTTCCTGTGTCCCTCCCATCGGTAGTTCCTCTGGTGATCTTGTTTGTGAACCACACGAGAGAGCTGATGTTTTCGCTTCCCAGTTTGTCTCCAACTCCATCGCATCCTCTTGTCCTACTCCTCTGGTTTCTACTCTTCCCTCTGTTCTCCATTATCTAACTCACAGCAGCACTAGGAAGATTCGACAAGAGCTGTGTTCACTGGAAGTGTGCGAACCAACCGATGTGCTCCTGAGTTGGTCCCTCAGTTGCCTCGTTCACTCTGTCTGTTTGTCCGTCTATCTGTAAGTCTGGCCGTCTTTCTATCTGTCTCTCTCACTCTCGAACGTTCTATTGTTCCGAACCTCTGGAAATACTCCGCAATTTATCTTATTCTCAAACGCGATGATTTTTCTGACCAGAATAACTATCGTCCAATTAATTTGTCAGTACCGAGATCAGTTCGGAGTGTATTGAAAAATCGATGCGCCACGTGAAATGTTATGGTAGAATTTTATTGTTCAATAACACAGCGTAGTCGAAATCGCTGGTAGGTTGTCGACTTTTCGGCCACCACCGAATCGGTTGTAAAACCAGTCTTGAAAAAGGTTACCCGTTGTGACCGAAAAGTCGACAACCTACCAACGATTTCGACTACGCTGCGTTATTGAACAATAAAATTCTACCATAACTATCGTTCAATTTCCCTCACACCTATAATTATCAAGTATTCAAAACTCTCATCTCCGACCAACTACGTACTATACTCGAACGTGAAGGACTACGGAGCGATGGTCAATATGAATTCCGACCTCGCCTTTCTGCCTGTGACATGTTGACCCTTATGTCATATTCCTGGTCTATTGCAGTTGACAACCACAGCGAAATACACTTGGTCTCGCTCGACATTTCTAAAGCCTTTGGCCGAGTTTGGCACGGAGATTTGGCGGAACTGCGCACGTTCAGGGCCTCTCCCGTTCTCGTTTCATGGACATCGTCTCCTCGGTAAGCAAATTATCTCCGTTCGATTTGATGCTTTCCTGTTTCAGCCATATCCAGCGAATGCCCACCCTCTTTCTTTCATTTCATAGTGGTCTTCTTTCCACTACTTCCAACCCAACATATTTCTTTGTTGATGACGACAGCTTCTATTCTTTCGTTTCTTTCCGCATTCCCGCCATCCCGACAATAATATCCATTGCAACCGTAGTGCAATTAGTATATCTTCAGACTCGGACCTCGAATAAACCTCTTCCTGGGGCTTCCACAATTACGTTGCGTTTGGTGATTCTAAAACCTCTCTTCTCTCAGTTTCTTTGAAAAGTCATTTATTCTCCTCACATTTATAATTTGTTCCAACTATACTGCTTTCCACAGATTGTACCTCTCTTTCTGGCTAATCTATGCCTCCTTCTCTCTGTTGGCTAGCTGTCATACCTCAGCTCGATTCTGATTCTTAGGTGAATGGTCCCCGTAACACCCCCTTAGGGTATGTTTTTGATAATGGGATTTACCCTTCATACTGTAATTTACTTTGTGTAATTGAAAAGGTCTACGGCACACAAACCAGCCGCTTATGGGTTATTCGAGGTAAGTCAGAGGAGCTTCAAGAGTTCCTGCAAACCCAAAAGGGAAGGAGGCTCTTCATTTTTTCCTAACTGACATTCAGATTTCGGTAACAGCCGATCCGCACTCATTGGTGGCAGATTTAGTCTCTCTTGTGTGCCCGCCGCTTGAAGGAGCAAATGCTTGTACCTAAATCCCCACATTCGTTTAACTATTCCGAATACACCAAATGCCCAACTCAGCACATGTGTAATCTTAAAGCAGAGTCAACTAGAGAATAAATGGTACTAACTTACATACATAAGGAACTGTCTACAGGCACACAAGTTTGCATGCTTACGAACAGTATACGGCAGCCTCTTCAGGCTTTTTCCTTACACGTGGTTTTTTCAAGGGCAACCAACGAATACCACGCAGTCTTACTCTTCAACAGTCTATCTCCCTTTGTCATCTAGGGGGAGGTTCTGCAGTGACATTTCACACATGGCTGGCAATATCGTCTTTATTTCCACTCCCTGTTTCAACTTTGTTTTATCACTCCGAAAGAAGTTGTTCCTGTTTTGGATGCCAATATAACACGACTTTGTGGGTGATCCCGACTGTAGATTGCTCTGCCTGTTCGCGAAAATTCTTTTTACTTTTTGGCTTTGCTTTTTTCATTAACAAAGCAGGATTAATTGATTCATTATTGCGGTTCTTGGCTCTTGCGTATCTACAACGGTCGGAGGCAGATGAAACCACTAAGCGTCCCTTCGTGGTACCGAATTAACACTACCTTAGGGAAGGGATTATCAGGGACTCTTCAAAGCTACCCAGGTTCTATCTGCCATTCTTGGAAGATTCTGGGCAATACGGGACTTGTGTGGCCGGAGGATGACTATTATTTACTACCACTCTCAGAAGGAATGGGCTTGCCTTGTGGGCAATTACTACTCTCTTACCCGAAGGGTGAGTTCTTGAAGCGGGTCGCCCTTAGTTAAGCATGGAAGATACGAGGAAATGAGCTATATTTCCAACACATTCCACATTCTCCTTCCTTGTAGTTGTTTGAGATATGCTTATATCGAAACCTTGTTTGTATGTACTGTGTCTAGGATGGAGGATGCATGCTACTCATTGGATGGTAAGTAGTTGATTGCTCAAAAGTCAATTGTGGTCAGTCAAGTAACGATAATGGACTTTATTACGTCACATGGACTAAGTGCAGTAAGATCAACAAAGGTATACAGACCACGTGATGACATCTCCGATCGGATAACGACTGCCTTCTTGTAAACGGGGAACGAAGAAGCAAATAAACAGTTCTGTTTTGCTTGGTTGGTTTTATTGATGATCAGATGAGTAAACTCCAACAATCATCCTATCTACCAGGCACTTTTTCTGGATCATGACATGACAGGTGAATGAAATCATTTGGAATCATTCCGGCCAATTACGGCAAACTTCAGGGGTTTTCTATGACGAGGTACTTTGTTGGGACTCATATTTTCAAGGTTTGCATAACCTAACATTTAGTTTGTGTCAAAATAGTGTCGTAGAACCGTCATTTATTGTTTACTCTTTCTTAATTAGCGGTTTATTGACTGAAATTATTTTTTAACGTGGGAAGGGTGTAACCTGATGGTGTCTGACAGTCTTCTGTGACAATGGTCGAGAATTCACGTGGTACAGTATCAGGAAATTGTGTTGGAGTATGCGTACTACTAACTTAACAAGTAAGTAGCTGCTCGCTAAAAATGATTTGTGGACCACTACGGAGCGACGATAAACGCAAGTACATCACACGGGTTGAACGCAATAAGATAATGGGAGGCGTACAAACGACAAGATTGCATCTTCCAACCAAACAAATCTATCGTTAGATGGACTAGGTAGTGGTGATGCAAATGTGCATTTATTTTATACGTGGCTGATTATGTTGATGTCCGAATGAGTAGATTTCCGCGCGCGTCTGCCCGGGAGGTCATCTGGGTTATAACATGTGTAAATAAGTGATACAAAGAGACTGTGGGTTTCTCTGTATGGGCTTTACTGCGTTTCTTTGCTGCAAAAGGACAACCGAAAGCCATTTTCAGTGATAACGGGAGAAATTCCCAGGGATCGTATGCGGTAATGCAAACTGAACGGAAGCCAAGCTTACAGGATGAAATAAGTAATTTTCTATTATTTCGGGAAATGGAATAACATTTAAATTATTCTGCTGCCAGAGATTGGGATGTTACATGGGAAGGGACGATACGATCGATAAGAGAGAAAATACGGGCAGTTAAAGTAGACAGTGGATGGCTCAGGAAACATTTGTCATCTTTCTCGGTAAGGTAGAATTGATCAAAAAGGCCATCCCATAATACAATTTTCGGTGGCCTACTGCTATCTGGAGGGCCCAAAAATGAAACGTACTACTCCGTCTATATGGTACACTTAATTATTGTCAACAATATCTAAGACGACACTAGCAAACTAAGATGGGCAGAGGAGCGTGTGGAGATAAAATGGCTAAAAGGGTATGTACACTAGAAATTAAAATGGAACAAAAGGTGTGGCACAAAATCACAGTTGTTCGCTGTTCTTTTGATTATAAAATGAGCGCCAAAAAGCCGATATCCGCTAATATCTTCAGTTCAGTTTGGTCTGACAGCCATTCGTTGAACAGAACAGTATGGTATTGACAGAAGTGCCAAGTGACGCCGTGGAAGCTTCTAAAATGTTTTGTTTCTCAAAGTTAGTTCCGACCGATATAATTCCAATACACTCCAAATTAGAAGATGAGACCGTGCCACAATGAAAGGTTTATTGACAGCCTTTTTTGTGTTGCGCGGTGGTGCTGTTCAAAAAGGTGTGTGTGTGTGTGTGTTTCACATTAAAACGTCGGTACAACAAAGGAGTGTTGCACCAAGGGACGTTGAGAATCATGGAAAAGGTCGAAAATGTACAGACACCTACTCAACTCTTCTGCCAGAGCGTTTGTTGTACAAACTAAACGCTCGATAGAAAAATAGAAGGAGGAAACGGGTTGGCGAAAGAAAACGGTAAATAACAACATCTTGAAATCTGACAGGATGTCGAACGTTTCTGTCAAAACGGCTGGTTACCAGAGCTGGTTGTCGTTTTGGTGATTCTGACGGGTGTGATGTAGTGTCTGGTGCGATGATAGAGTGTGCATCATCAACAGAAATTGTTGATGGTGTGTCTGTGGATGGTGATGGTGTTGGTGTTGCTAGTGATGGAGGTGTATCAAAATATGCGGATTTCAATTTGTCAATGGAAACAGGGTCTGGTTCATCGGATTTCTAAACTACAAAATATTTGTCTGTGCGACTAAGTACCTTAAATGGATCATCACGCTGGAGGTTTGCCAGTTCCGATAGATCGAATTTTGTTTGCATCGTGTTGATTTCAGGTCTGGATAAAGCATCAGCCACAACATTATCAACTCCACGCACGTAGCGGATGTTTGTTGTGAACTGATAAATATAATCCAAATGGTGGATGTTTCTGGATTGATTTCTGTCAGGCTTGGGGTGTGTCAGGAGTTTGTGTCACACCCTCCGCTTTATTTTACTTACTGATGTACATACCCTTTTGGCCTTTTATCACAGCACGCTCCTCCGCCCATCTTAGTTTGCTAGTGTCGTCTTAGATATTGTTGACAATAATTAAGTGTACCGTATAAACAGAGTAGCCCGCTTCAAGTGTGATGTTTTTTTGTTCATTCGCTTACTAGCCTCCTGGTACATTTTTGCTCGACTGACTGTCCTCCGGACGCCACCTTCTACGCACACTCCTCAGGTCATCTAACCAATCTCGTACCCGGAAGCACTAGACTCGAGGTTCCCTCTTGTTAGGTTTCATCAGTGATACGTATCCATCGCCACTTCCAGGGACTGAGCCCTGGTCTTTTCTCCAGGAAGATATGTGTCTTACCAAAGCTCCTCCGCGCTCCAGTCCGCACTGAACCGAGTTACTCTGCTAACTTTATTCAGATGTCGTCCTCAATGACAGCTAGCCGTGCCCGACAACTCTTGAAGGAAGACACGGACAATATACCGGTAACTCCAAGCGAACGCCTCCCACCACTTCAAGTCAACCCCGCAGGATTGGGACGCTGTAATCATTTGCCCGCTTCTTGACTCTGATATTCGTGTACTTCTCACGATTACTTGCCATTACATTCACATTCCTGCTGAGTACAGTTGGAATTCGAGCCGTTATTCCATGTTCTACTTCTCGGTCAGATTTGAGTTCTGCGTCGGGGCTATTGCTTGTATTCCATATTTCTAGCGTCAACTCGGCATATAACGTGAATGCAACAAAACATACGAGCGATTTAATTTAGCCAGCATGCATAGAAATCGGATCGATATTTTAACTCTTTTGTGATGTTGCTGAGATCGCTGACACATTCATAAGGTTATTGCATCTACTGGACCGGATAGCTGAGGGCTACGCAACGCAAAGGTGAATAAAAAGCTTTTGAAAATTCTAAGGTAAAACTCTGGCAGTTCATCGATATTTGCCAAGATAAAAAGGCAGTCGAAAAGTGCATTGGGTCTTCAGATGTGTCAGAGTCTCGTGGTTTGTACAAATAACGTCAGAAAAACGCACGGAGCCAAAGCCGGAGGGTAGATTTTGTAGCAGGCCAAACTTCACGGGAATAGATAACTGTCCTGCTTGGTGATGAACTGCTGATAGTTACAAAAAGCCTCACAATGTGCCTCTAAAGTGTTTCTCCAAGACAGCGGTGGATAGCGAAAAAAACCAGACCCCTGGCTGGTAATTTATAACCTCAACCATCGAAAGAATTTGAGACCTACCTGTTGAAAGTGCTTGTTTTGCTGTGTTATGTATTCCTTGAGCGATTAATAGCTGCTCGCCATGACGCATCTCATCTGTTTGCTCTTTCACAATTGACAGCAATGTGTTATACTTGGAATTGTTATGAAAATGCCCTAGATTTGACTGCAGTCTGGCAGCATATTCCTCTAGTGGTGCACACACTTGCGATTTTGGACAACGTTGTCGTTTGAGTTCACTTACGATGTTTGTGCTCTCGTATTAGTTACCTCTCGGTTTTACCAGAAAGACACTAAAGAGTTACACTGACCGATTGTAAATACAATACATTCCCCACAGATGCGTATGTAAATCTTATACAGGTGTATTAATCAGTTCCCCTAACATCTGCTTCTGGGGCCAGCATCGTGTACAGAACGAAAGTACACCACCAATCGAGTGCGCTAACAAGAATGAGCATACCCTATTTGTTAATGAGCGTAATCCGTGAAGTTATATAAACTGCATTTTCTCACAAATTGTGGTGGTAATTTCGAAAGTAACTGGAAAAGGAGTGATTGAGAACCACTGGACGGGGAGATATGAATACGTTTATTTAAGTGAAAGAAAGAGAAGCCTCATTTAAAAGCCTTAAAAGAGATACCAGTTTCAAGCGCAGTAGTTCCCGAAGTGTGGACATGCCCAAACTGGCCCCACATGGGCTCCGGTAGCGTTGCCCAAGCGTCGTGATGACAGTGTCCACGACAATCCCGCCGTTTTCGTATACGGAGCCCTTATGGGACCCTTATAGGTGTGCCGATTGGGTAATACCTTCATTTGTATACAAAAATGCCGGTTGTGATATGTTGAAAATATCAACTTTTTCTTCTATGACATCCAAGTGAGTGTCCGTCGAGGTCGATCCAAAGTTCGCAAGTCTAAATAATGAACTTCGTATCATAAAACAAGCATGAAAATAATGGATTTTACTATATTAATAATCTAATTTATGAAGAGGTGCAGCGTTTCAAGTTTTTAAATCTAAGCTTACTTATTTGATAAACTCACTGGGGAAATTCCTTAGAACTGTTTGATGAAACCGCTAATAATTGAATGGGAACCCGCTCCTACTTCATTCATTATGAAATTTTATTGGGATATTCAAAGCACGGTTATTTGTGAACATAAAATATACACGCATACATGCTTTTCAAAGCCGCAATGCCAAGCTTTTTGAGATGCTAATAATCGGAATAAATCGCACTCCTTCGAAATGATTTATATTACAACGTGGAATGCTGAGGAGAGGGAACGGTGTGAATATCAAGGTGACCGGACGAACCGAACGAGAGACGCAGACAGAAGAACAGGCGGCAAATATGTCGGAGGCGTCCCAAAGCAGGCAAAGGGAGGCATACTGACTAACAGAGAGGAAACAGTGGGATCTCCGGCAACCAGCAAGATAGCCCACGCCGGGGGGGAGGGGGCTGCCGATGGAGCCGTCAACTTAGACAATCGGACCGGCCAAAGGGAAATGACGCCCAAGAGAAGCAAGCCATTGGCCACGGGCAACTGGCCAGAACGCAGCCGAAGCGCTCAAGCAGCGGCAATAGCAATCTTGGTGCCGCGCAGTCTGGAGAATGGCCTATATGAACGATTCTATGTTTTTCGTGACTTGACTTGTTTTGCCTGTGAAATACAAGTGTCCTACCGTGTGTTGTCGTCCTTGTCACAATATGTCCTGAAGATATCCTCGTTTAATCTCCTGTCATTACCTCAATGAATACTGATGAAGTTGCTCATAGTAGCACTAATTAATTACAGAATCAATTTCAACGAAATATTAAGTCAAGTATTTAGGTAATAATTAGGAGCTACACATCTCTATGATCGTGAGTCGTATATAAAAATCAACGTTATAATATTCATGATAATTTCACTGGTTCCACTTATCATCTCTTTTGAAAATCTCTGTCTAAGATAACGTGAGGTGCACTAATTTATTCAGCTAAAACTTAGATTTGTAAATACAATCATCTACTAAATCTGTTATTGTGTAAAACTGGTTCGTGTTCCATTTCTGATCTACTGGTTTCTTGACGTGAGTTCCTTTTCCACTGTGAAGGATCCTTTATTACATCAAAGATATTTTGAACGTTTATCACTTCGATTGCGCTCGAAATGTAACTGTAAATTGGAGCATACAGATCACTTTGGTCATCAGTCATCTACTTGTGGAAACTTTTTATCAGCCTAAATTACCTGCAGTCTTATGACGCGTGTGCGATTTTTGAGTAAGGAGTGAAAAGCACGAGTATTTTTGCATTCCCTTCCAGCGTCTCACCGGTTACGTTTCCGACAGGCTGCCGGTTAGTAGCCTGGTTTTGATTGCTTTGTTCTATTGATGAAATTGTTCTATGGTTTTATTCTCGCTTTATCTTGCAAAAATAAAGCGCAAGAGAAAAACATCAGAAGTACCTGTTGTCTGAAGCTCTCTTAACTCGATCTTTCTTGGAGCGACAGGAAATATCACACAAATGAGAAAGTTTGTTGTTCATATATTTAATAATTAGAGTATCGTGGTGTTTATGTTCTTACTGGGGAAGGAATAGAAATATGATCCCTTCTAAAATGGAACCATTTCGGTTTTTTTACATCCATAGCGTTTGGTGGCTCAACAGTAACTGGAAAAAGTGCACCTCTTCTGCTTTTCGAGACACCATCAAACCGTTATCTGTAAATTTTGTCATAACCGTACTCGTCTATAGCATTGGTGGTGAACTAAACATCTTGTATTTAAAACTTCAGGTTTTAATTGTTTATTATTATAGTGTGGGCGCAGAAAATCGGTGAATACTACTTTTTACATATCGGCATCTTGCTAGCCGCCATACTAGACACACTAGTTTTGCGTTTACTCGCGTTAATCACAGCGGAATATCTACCAGCTTCACAAACCAATTCAATGTTCTTAACATTCGTATGCAGTTGACAGTGTTTCGTCTATCTATCTATCACTGTCAGACAGCAAACCGCACGAACTATTTGTTTCATGCTTGCGAACGTCATGAATCAACGATCAACTAACCCTAAATTCCACGTGGCCTTTGCCTGAAATCTTTAAGGTTATATCTTCAATGTATTGATCAGACTTCGCACCACAGCTGGTGGTGTCCGTAGCATTATCCCACAGATCGCAGTTCGTCAGTCCTTCGGCTGCCTTGGTCATATTATCAAGCCCATGGCACGTCAGTACCATCAGTGAGTTTTGCTCAATGGAACAATCCACACGGTCCAAACAGTTTTCCACCTGGTTACAAACCAAGTCTTCAGCATGGGAAACCCGAGGATTGTAGAACTTTTTAGGGTTTGAGCCGATATAGATTTGTCTATGGGTTCCCACGTGGATGACACACGTGAATTCGTATCTTATCCGCTTGGATGCTTAAAGCGCTTCGTAGGTTCGTAGGTCCCGTGACGATCGATATTCAACCACGCAGTTTTTCGCACACAGTTACAGTCAGCTCTCAATAAAAGACTGTCTGGCAGTGGACTTAGGGACCGTCAGTCATTTAGGCGAATTTCACTACCGACTGCAGTTGAACACGTATTCTGTTTTTTGTCACGTGCGATTTATCTCACCTGAGTACAGCCTGTTGGTAGTGTCCTTTGATGCTTCCCTTACTGGATGCGATCTGCACCCAATTTGTTCCAACGTTACCCGTGATCATTCATAACCTACTGCGAAGTGATTCATTGAAATACATATCCTTTCGGTATGCTTTCGTTGGGCTACATTGTAGTGACGTCGATCGCTCTGAGAAAATGGCAGTTTTCTGAACATTATTTTGGATCAATTCTCTCTACGATCTTTTCTGACGTCCGATTTCGAACTCACCTTTTTGTTCGATGGCGTACGTTTAACTAGACTGACTTTTCCGAGGTTTCCGCTGACCTCGTTTTTGAATCACGTCTACTTTCGGTTCTTTGCCGACTGTATACTCTCGCGGTTCGCTTTCCGCTACGCCAGTGCATTCGCTCTCATTCAGTGTATTTCTCATATTGGTACTGTTTCAGAACCACGATATAAAGAATACACTTTCGCATCTGCAATCTGACTCGCGTCTTCTCCATTCGTTCGACAGAGGGGATTACGTCGTTATTTTGCTTTGAGACCGAATCGAAGACACGTTCAGCAGCCGCGCTCAAACTTCTTCTTCGGCATAATTAAAAAGGTTGGGCAGCGCTACCTGCACCCAACAGGTAGCTCGTTGGGCTACAACCAAAGTCAAAAAAATCACTAGTAATGAGTACCCTTTCGTTTCCTCATCCATCTTAGTTGCCCGTTTCTTAGCCTATTTGCCCATTATCCATCCCTTCGATCGAAACCATTAACTTACCACTGATAAAATCCTTGTTTGTAGGAACCAGACAGTTTACTATAAGAAGGTTTGCCAAAAGCTTGTGAAACAAAATATGATGTTTTTGTAGCGCAGAACATTTCAACATATATTTTGGCACTTTCACTGTTATATTTCTTGTACAATTTCGCGAACTTCTGTTCAGTCTTCCAATGCACATGTTACGAGTCCTTTCAGCCTTACTTTCGCCCAACGTTCGCCCAACAGCTCTGGGACTGTCGCGATGTTTCCCAGACTGCTATGGGATTCGAAATAAAATATTGCAGAAAACAGGAGTTCACGTTCATTGGGGGACCGACTTAGCGACTGGTCACGGACACCAAACTAAGCAAAATGTAATTGCGAGCCTAGAGCTTGGGTGCACCTTGTTTATAGACAAGCATCATTTCTCAGGTCTACTAGGGGAATGATGGCTGTAACAGCCGGTCGTGGAAAATCCCCCTTTTTCCCTCGCGATTCAGTGTTTTTTCCCAACATCACTCATTTCCATACACTATTGACTTGTCTTTACGAACTGGTTGTTTTTCTGGACCAATTGTTGTTTGTTCGCGCCCAGAGCGCTATTTTGGCACATCCTTGTTCAGGACCTGCGTGACGCACGTGCTGTCTGCTCACACGCTGCTATTCGGTTTCTCGTTGTTGAGACTTTGTGATCGTATTATTGAGGTTTGTATATTGTTTACGTCATTGTTTATTTTAATAATCTAGTATCGTAGAATTATCACGGATAATCGCCTTCTGATTTCGGGATCCGTTGCGAATTTGGCTACGCATTGCTCAAACGGTCGTAACAATACTCAATATATCTATTTGGAACGAGGAAAAATCACGCAAAATGCCAAGGAAAGGATCAAAGGCAGTCGAACCCGGACAGGAAGTAATACGGCAAGTCTCTGGGGAGGTTTTGGGTACTTATGATTCTTTAGCTAATGCTAGATCGCCTAGTCCTGTCAGTGCTAGCTCATGTGTTATTGAAAGCAATATTGATCGTAAGGACGTTGATTTATATAAGCTGAGAATAATAGAACTAGAGCAACAGTTACTTTCGGCTAGACTACAGGCGCATGAAGCAGAGAAGTGTACACAGAAACAGCGAGAGTATAGGACCAGTGACTTCGACACTTCCGATAGGTTAGAGTGCAATAAGGTAGGGAACCCCACGCAGGTCGCCGACTACAAACCACCATCGATCGATCTGCCTAGAGTGGAGTTAACGGTTTTCGACGGGCGAGCTGAGCAATATTGCAAGTTTGTCAAACAGTTCGAGACGTTCGTTGAAAACAAGGTAACCGACCCTGGGCAAAGGCTTCTTTACCTTACTCACTACTGCCGAGGCCGAGCGCGAGAAGCTATCGACGGATGCACCATGCTCGATCCAGAACAAGGCTACACTAGGGCAAGAAAGATTCTGAGGGACTTGTTTGGCCAACCTTTCAAAGTAGCCCGTAACCTAATAGAGGGCGTGATGGCAGAGGCAAAGAAAACCAAGGGCGACGTCTACACCATGGCCGACCTGGTGATCAAGATGCAGAACTGCTCAATAGCCCTCGACCATTTAGGTTACAGAGCTGACCTAGACGCCATGCACACTTTGGAAGGCATAGTCCGTCACCTCTCTCCCGAACTACAGGGTCGGTGGGCGGAAGAAGCTGAACGGATAAGCCGAGGCGACAGAGAAGCCAACTTCGAAGACCTGACTGAATACTTAGACAGGCAAACGAAGATAGCTGACAGCAGATTCGGCCGACTCATCCGGGACAGCAACCGAGCAAACAAGCCCGGTACTAGCCAAGTCCAAACCCCTGTACGGGAACATCCAAAGTACCAGCCTTGGACCAACACACACGTCATTTCACGAGATGCTACGGCGAAACCAAATTGCAGATCCTGTGGTACTAGCCATGGCCTACCAGAATGCCCCAAGTTCGGCAATGCCACAATAGACGAACGGTGGGGAATGGCGAGGATGGCAGGAGCATGTTTCATCTGTCTCAACACCACGCACCGGGCAGCAGTCTGTAGAACAAGGAATCGATGTGGTTACGAGGGCTGCACGGGCAGACACCATCGGCTGCTGCATCAGGCGAGAATAACCATATCCGAGGCGAGTGCCAAGCCCAGCGTGATCTGTTCAACTTCACAATCTGCCAGTAAACCGGTACGTTTAGGCGTAGTGGCCGTGGGAGTAGTGACTCCGACTGGGATAGTCAAGGCGTTGGCTTTCGTTGATAGTGGATCCGACACCACTTTAGTGAAAGAGCGGTTTGCCGACAAACACCAACTGGCTAAAGGTGCGACGTCGTTAGCAGTGAGCACGGTGGGCGGAACACAGGTAATGACTGCCGGTAGATTAAGGCTGCAACTCATCTCTCTAGACACTAACGAGGAAATTGAACCAACGGAGGCATTCACGTTAGCGGATCTTCCCATGCGAGCACCAAGGTCGGTGAACGCAATCTTGACTCGATGGCCCCACCTGCAGGATGTAACCGTCGTAGACTGGGAAGATGATGAGGTGGATCTCCTCATCGGATGCGACGTGCCAGAGGCGCATTGGGTGCTTGACCAAAGAGTGGGCGACCGCCAGGCACCTTATGCCGTACGCACGGCTCTGGGATGGATGTTATACGGTCCAGTAGGGGTACGCGGTTCCGTGAATTACTTATCCGCCGAAACGGACCGCATAGAGTATCATCTGCAACGGCTTTATGAAAAGGAGTTTCATGACATTGGGGACGAAAGACCGACGTTGTCTCAAGAGGATCACTTCGCTCTACAAACGGTGCGGCAAGGCTCTAGAGGCCTCAAAAAACAGTTCGAGGTTCCCCTCCCATGGCGCACACCGGTCGACCCGTGGACTGACAACAGAAATTATGTTCTCCAACGATTACTACGACTAAAAGAACGCTTCATTCGAGACCAGAATCTGTGGGAACGATACGCGGATTTGATGAAGCGAAACGAGGACCTCGGTTACGTTGAAAGGGTGCCTGTTAACACCGACAGCAAAAGGGGTATCTGGTATCTGCCTCACCATCCGGTTATCAACCCCAAAAAACCCAATAAACTGCGCGTGGTTTTCGACTGTGCGGCCAAGTTCCAGGGCAAGTCGTTAAACGATCGCCTACTACAGGGGCCTGACTGGACCACACCACTGATCGATGTTTTGTGCCGTTTCAGAGTGGGTAAAGTGGCTTTGTCTGCCGACATTAGGGAAATGTTCCATCAGGTGAAGATTCCGGTAGGAGAACGAGATGCTTTGCGTTTCCTGTGGTGGGAAGGGAGCGACCGGGACAACGCAGTGGTGAATTATAGAATGACCGTCCACCCCTTCGGAGCCATATCGTCACCATTTTGTGCCAACTACGCCCTCCGAGAATCAGCGAACAAACATGGCGATCTGGTACATCGGACGGTGGTAGAAAGCGTCAGCAGGAACTTCTACGTCGACGACTACCTTGGGTCATTCGATGATGTGGAATCAGCTCTAGAGCAGTTCAGGGGTCTGACGAGATTGCTGGAAGAGGGTGGCTTCCATCTAACTAAATGGATGTCGAACGCTTCGGAAGTGCTGAAGGTCATCCCGTATCACGAAAAGGTCGAAAGGGTAAGAGATTTGGACGGCTCCCCACTTCCTATCGAGCGCACTTTAGGGATACAATGGGACGCGGAAACGGACGATTTTGTTTTCGAACTGAACGTTCCCGAGCTGCCAATAACCCGTCGTGGCATACTATCTGCCGTCTCAAGTTTGTTCGACCCGCTCGGTTTCGTCTCACCATGGCTGCTACCCGGAAAGATCTTGCTGCAGCGGCTGTGCCGTAAGAAAGTTGATTGGGACCAGTCACTGGACCGAGGGGACCGGCTGGACTGGGAGGAATTTTTGAACACCTTGAAGAAATTAGGGGACATAAGAATACCACGATGTTTGACCCCTGGCCATACGACACGGACTGGAGAACTACATGCCTTTTCCGATGCATCCGAAGTCGGTTATGGAGCTGTGGTGTACGGACGATGGTGCGCAGGAGATGGACAATATACCACGAGGATCCTGTTCGCCAAAGCCCGCGTTGCTCCACTGAAGTCGGTCTCAATCCCACGCCTCGAACTCAACGCAGCCGTGTTGGCAGTCAGGATGGTGCAAGCTGTGAAGAGATGTTTCGATCTCTACATTTGGTCGGTGAGCTTCTGGACGGATTCAACGATAGTACTTTACTACATTAACAACGTACGGAGCCGGTTTAGTACTTTCGTTGCTAACCGGCTCACGATTATCCACGATGAATCGGCCACGCACCAGTGGAGTCATGTCAGGTCTGGCGATAATCCGGCCGACCTGTGCTCTCGAGGTGCGAACAACTTCAGGCAACTGGACACGTGGACGAGAGGGCCGAACTTCCTGCAATTGCCCAAACAGGACTGGCCCGTGTTCGAATTAAAAACCCCTACGGAATTGGAACTGGAGATCAAAGGCGTAGTGATAGCAACCAACGTCGTCGAAGCGTCGCCCATTTTATCGCGACTGGTCAGGTTTTCTTCCTGGATGAAGACGCTTTGTTCGCTAGTTTGGTTAACCAGGTTCAAGATAAGTTTACTAGTCATGAAAGGGCTGCGGCCCTCAGGTCGGATACCGGTCGGCCCGATAGGTCCCGATGAGCTACAAGCGGCAGAGTACGATATTTTCAGAATGATACAACGCGAGGCTTTCGCCCGAGAACTCAAGAGGGCGGAAGAAGTGGGGCTGACCAATGAAGACATGCCAACTCCAAGAGGCGAGCTGAAGCGTTTAAACCCCAAAATCATCAACGGACTGCTGCGGGTGGATGGTAGGCTGACCAACGCCCACCTGAACTTCGACACAAAGTATCCTATACTGCTGCCTGCGAGACAACCCGTAGTAGAGCTAATGATTCAACACGTCCACGCCGTAGAGGGACATGCCGGGGAAAGTCACGTGACGAGCGTCATCCGAAAGCGTCTTTGGTTGTTGAGAGGACGAGAGACTGTAAAACGCGTGATCCGACGGTGTGTGCAATGCAGGAGACGCAATGCCACAGCAGGCAAACAACTCATGGCCCCGCTACCAGAATGCAGGGTAACTACGGGCTGGTGGCCGTTCAGTGACACCGGGTTGGACTATTTCGGGCCCTTGTGGATCAAGTGCGGGAAAAGATTAGAAAAGCGATACGGATGTATCATGACGTGCATGAAATCACGTGCGGTGCACCTATAAGTCGCACATTCGATGACGACCGATTCGTTTCTACGGGCCTTGCAAAGATTTATCAACCGAAGAGGCGTACCGGCCGACATATACTCAGACAATGGATCGAACTTTGTGGGCGCTCAACGGGAATTGCAGCGTTGGCACAAGAACATAAACAGGGACGAACTGCAGAATCGAACCGTGGCCTACGGCATACGCTGGCATTTCAACCCCCCACAGGCCAGTCACCGAGGCGGCATATGGGAACGCATGATCCGGTCCGCCAGACGGATATTGCTGTCAATCATGGAGCAGCAGCCGCCCGACGACGAGACCCTGAACACCGTCATGACTGAGGTGGAGCGAATCCTGAACAACCGCCCCCTGGTTCCAGTATTGAACGGCGACCCCACCCACCTGGCGCTCACAACAAACGACTTATTGACGCTAAGGTCGAACGAGGGTTTCCAAGGGCCGGTAAACCTTCGTGGGAGCTACCTGCACGGGTGGAAGCAAGCGAACTATCTGGCCAAGGTCTTCTGGAGGCGATGGCTACGGGAGTACCTACCGGCTTTGCAGACTCGACAGAAGTGGATGGCCAAAACAAGACCATTCAAAGTTGGGGACGTGGTTATGATCGCCGACGAACGCGCACATTTCAGCGCTTGGTCTTTGGGAGTAGTTACGGAAACCATCAAAGGCACCGACGAAATGATAAGAACGGTGAAGGTGAAGACAGCTAACGGAGTGCTCATTCGTGACATACGCAGTATTAACCTACTCGAGAGCGAAGACGGAGGAGCTGATAACCCCGTGGCCTAGTAAACCTTTTTCACACCAGTAATCGAGGTGGATAAAGAAACACCATATATACCACACAATCTCCGTCAAACACGTTAAGGTGCTCGCGGTCCCTTCGTTGACATTACAGAAGGTTCTTTCCGATATGTGGTGATGAGTGCGATTCCATTATACATCCCGATACATACGCGCATGCACGACGCACTCTACATCCCGTAAACCCATCATACATGTGACAGTGTTCTTTGTTCGCCTTTTGTTGACGCTACCGAATGCCCCTTGCACATGTGGAAGTAGTGGAGCTCAGGTCACACATGCATGCTACATTTACTCGTTTTCTTGCCACGCGGTCTTTTGTTGACATTGCAGAAAGTCCTCCTTTGATGTGTAGTCATAACTGTGATTTCATTGTAACCCCGGCACACACACACAAGCACGCACACACACACACACACACGCACGCACACACACACACACACTCAAGCGCGTACATCCAGGACCGGACGGCCCCTTACGAGGACAACGTCTATGTGACCATTCACGCCCGCCATCGGTCATTTGGTCTTGTGGAAGATGTAGACTAGCCTCACGTCTATGTAGCCAATGGGTTAGGTGCGACCAGTAGTAGAACGTCGACGACGAGCATTAGACGCGCGCACTGACAGCAGGGCCTAGGCAGGTAGGAAGAATCAGTACCTTTATACCGAACCTTTGACTCTGCTAAGGATCCAGGAGGATTTTGGTGGGCGGTGTAACAGCCGGTCGTGGAAAATCCCCCTTTTTCCCTCGCGATTCAGTGTTTTTTCCCAACATCACTCATTTCCATACACTATTGACTTGTCTTTACGAACTGGTTGTTTTTCTGGACCAATTGTTGTTTGTTCGCGCCCAGAGCGCTATTTTGGCACATCCTTGTTCAGGACCTGCGTGACGCACGTGCTGTCTGCTCACACGCTGCTATTCGGTTTCTCGTTGTTGAGACTTTGTGATCGTATTATTGAGGTTTGTATATTGTTTACGTCATTGTTTATTTTAATAATCTAGTATCGTAGAATTATCACGGATAATCGCCTTCTGATTTCGGGATCCGTTGCGAATTTGGCTACGCGTTGCTCGATTTGCGAGATTCGATTTACAGTACTCAAGTATGCGGCCAAATAGACTTCACAGTAAAACCCAAAGGTCCAAAGCCCCGTGGCAGCATCCAATTCCGGTACCAGGTCTTCCACTAGCAAAGGCAACTTTCTCAAATCATTGTTTCTAGTCACATGAAGTGGCTTGTGGTTAGATACAATCGTATTTCAATGTACTTTTTCCACTCTCCGGACACACGGGCTCACTGTGGAATCCCTGGCGTACATTTTGGTGACTTTCATCGGTCGTCTACTGAGGTACTCGACTAGTCGGGCAAAAATTGGCCGGACTCTGTGATAGGTCGGGTATTTAGGTTAGCCTCAGTCCCTTCAGTAGATTGGTTTTTTGTAGACTGCTCCTTTAAATCCACCTGGTGCCGGCCCACACAACATCATTTCCTTCTTGAAACACGCGGCTCTGGAAACAGGATACACCTTGGCTCTCCAGCTCTGGTCATCAGCTCGTCTTACCTCTCACCTCCTGTCAGCTCTGCAGGGCAACCAACTTAGCCAGCAAGATCCACCGGTGTCTATCCTTCTGCTCGTTTCATTCGCTGGATGGGAATCGTAGCAGCAGACATCGTTTATGCAACCACATTGGTCCAAAAAAGCCCTCCAGGGCTCTTGTTTGTCATGCGTCCATCAATAAACTTTCTCTCTACCTTTTTACGCTCTTAATTTTGTCGTCTACTTTTCGCTTATCATTTTCATGTCGTCCGTCTTTTGACGGTAACAGCCTGTATGCAAATCTTGGTGGACTTGTTTTCTCTCATAAGTATCTGCAGTCTGCCCAATCTCGACACAAAACGTTTGGTAGGAAATTATCGCTTGTCTGCCTAGACATCTGTCACTTTGGACACGCATTCAAAAGTGTTCATTCACGGTGTTCAGAGATCACAAGCGTTTGATAGGCACTAAATTTAGCTTTCGATCTACACTCACCACGCGAGATACGTCTTTTTGACTTCATCCTGCAGTTCACTATGGACATAAGATAGTCTTCGGGGCACTATACCGGTCTAGTCATCCTATTGTGCTTACACCAACTAAGTCTGTTACCACCGTCCAACACCGATATATACATAATGGCACGTGTTCAGAGGGTAAGCATGATGCCAAGTGACTTCTAAACGGTTCACCACTCACTCACCACTCACCTAGCCATACTTTACACACCATAACCTATTATTCTGCTTTCCTATGAGCTGCGGCTGCACTAAATGTCGTGCGTGTGTGTTATCCTGGTTGAGCATCTGCTGGCGCCCTAGGCTCAATCCTCTTACATGTTGCCTTGTCTTCTCAGATAAACTTACAGTCACTTTAGCTACATCTGCTTCCCTGCTGACGCTTGTTACCTTCAACAAGATAAATGATCGCTGGACAACCGGACGCTTTGTCAGCTTGGCGCTGGGGTGGGCAGCTGAACGCCCTGGGAATATACTTCGAAGGTGCTCACAACAAACTTTCGCTATCAGTCATCAGATGTCACTTGCAGATACCTGTACATTTCCGACCTTTTCCATGATTCTCAACGTCCCTTGGTGCAACACTTATTTGTTGTACCGACGTTTTAATGTAAAACACACACACCTTTTGGTCGTCAACACCGCGCAATACAAAAAAGGCTGAAATAAACCTTTCATTCTCGCACGGTCTCATCTTCTAATTTGGAGTGTCTTGGAATTATATCGGTCGGAACTAACTGAGTGAAACAAAACATTTTTAGAAGCTTCAACGGCGTCTCTTGGCACTTCGCTCAATACCATCCTGTTCTGTTCAACGGATGGCTGTCAGATCGAACTGAACTGAAGACATTGGCGGATATTGGCTATTCGGCGCTCATTTCCTGATCAAAAGAACACCGAACAACTGTGAGTTTGAATCACACCTTCTGTTGCATTTTAGTTCTTAATGTACATACCCTTTTGGCCTTTTTATCACCGCACACTCCTCCGCCCATCTTAGTTTGCTAGTGTCGTCTTAGATATTGTTTACATTCATTTAGTGTACCATATAGACAGAGTAGTACGCTACAAAATTGGTGAGCACAGGTTGTTTTTCCATCGTTTGACACTAGCTTCATTCTTTTGGGTCCAAGTTCCACACGATTCATCATGTCTGACAGCGAATCTAATGACATCCACGCGGTTGCTCTGAAACTGCCCGTTTTTGCCCTGGCCAAACCTCGAGTGTGGTTTCGACAAATAGAAGCCGTATTTGCCACTCGACCTATAACCAGCAAGCGCGCGAAATACTCTCACGTTGTCCAAGCGCTTCCCTTTGACATCGTCGTTGACGTGGAAGATCTCCTCGATCCCATTCCATCAGAAGCTCTTTACACGAAGCTTAAGGAGGCGGTCATTCAGCGTACCGGAAAATCAGCCGGAAAAATGCTCCGTGGACTGTTCACTTCGGTGGAGCTGGGAGACCAAACTCCGTCCCAGCTTATGCGCCACATGCGGTCACTACTGGCTGGACGGCAAATGGTCGACGCCATTTTCAGGGAGATATGGGTTGATAAACTACCTCTCCCGATGCAACAGGTCCTGTCAGTGCTGGAGCCCACTACTCCTCTTGACAAAGTTGCACAGCACGCCGACAGAATAATGGAATGCTACCCGGCTGGCAGACCCTGTGTTCACACGACATCACCCTCCGAAACCACTCCGACGCACGAATCCCCTATAGCATTACCAGTTCCTGCCCCAGATCGCCGTGGCGACGTTTCTCGCAGTCCTGATTCCCCATCCCATCACTCTCATATCTATAAGGACATTACGGACCTAAAAGAAACCTTTCGCATGTTGTGTAATCAGGTCGGTGCAATGTGCAACGCATTTACTGCTCATCGACCTGTGTCCGCCGAAGTACCTAGATCACGGTCCCGAAACCGCCGGTTACAAACCTGGTGTTGGTACCACCGCACATTCGGCTCCTAGGCATTCCGCGGTGATACTCCATGTTCATTCCGCACTTCCACCCCATAGTCAAGCGACCAGGCCAGGCAGTAGCGGCGACGACTTCGGCTGGCCCTCCACTTGAAAGTCGCATATTTTATATCGTTGACCGATCCAGTGGTCTTCGATTCCTCATTGATACCGGCGCCGAGATCAGTGTAATCCCCCCCACCCAAACATCACAGCCTCAAACTATCTCACTTCACTCTGCAAGCAGCAAACACAACATCTATTACTACATTCGGCCAACGGTCCGTCACTCTTGATTTAGGCCTCCGACGCTCTTTTCAATGGCTTTTCATCCAGGCGGACGTCCAGACTCCCATTATCAGCGCGGATTTCCTCCCAATCTTTGGCCTACCGGTGTACCTCAAAAATCGCATGCTAGTAGACACCACAACTACGCTTTGCGCAGTCGGCATTGGTAAGTGCACCAACTCCTTGGGTACTCGGCTGGCGATCCCGCAGTCATCGTTTGCTGATATTTTGAAGGGGTTTCCATCCCTCACTAAACCATGTCAGTTCACCAACCCAGTCTCACATGTCGTGCGTCACCACATCACTACAAAAAGCCAACCAGTCCACTTTCATCCACGCCGACTCATCGCCGACAAACCCCGTATTGCACGCCCTGAATTCGAACACATGATGAATCCTGGCATCATTCGACCATCTTCAAGCCCGTGGGCCTCGCCGTTGCACATGGTTCCAAAGTCATCCGGTGACTGGAGACTCTGTGGAGAGTACCGTGCTCTCAACAACTTCACCGTTCCCGACCGGGACTCGATCCCGCACATTCATGATTTTGCACAGAACCTCTCTGGGAAGACAATCGTTTCCAAGATTGACCACGTAAAGGCATATCACCAAATACCCGTGGCCGAAGAGGACATTCCCAAGACAGCCATCACCACGCCTTTTGGCCTCTCGAGTTCAAAAGCATGCCATTTGGATTAAGAAACGCTGCTCAGACTTTTCAACGGTTCATCGATGGAGTGCTTCGAGGTCTACCCTTCGCGTTTTGCTACATCGACGACATCTTAAATGCCAGCGCCTCTCCATCAGGGCATGCCATTCATCCGCGTCAACTCTTTCAGCGTTTCTCACAACACGGACTTAAACTGAACCCTAATAAATGCGGGTTCGGCTTTTCGTCCCTCGACTTTTTCCGGCACCATATCGATCAAAACGGTTTGACACCCCTCTCAGATAAGGTGCGCAGCATTCTCTCATTTCCTGCACCTCAAACGATCACACATTTGCGACGTTTCTTGGGAATTTTGAACTGCTGACGTCGCTTCATTCCCCATTGTGCGACCATCGTTTCACCTTTGACCGATCTTCTCAAGTTCAACGTCAAGACAATCGATTTCACTCCCGAAGCCGAGACAGCGTTTGCAGAAGCCAAAGAAGCTCTCGCGGATGCCACCATGCTGCACCATCCACATTCGGATCCAAATGCTGAGTTAATCCTGACGACTGATGCATCAAATACTACAGTCGGAGCAGTGCTTCACCAAATAGTGGACAACCAATTACAGCCCTTAGCGTTCTTCTCGCAAAAACTCCAGGCAGCATAGACAACATACAGCACGTTTTCTCGTGAACTTCGGGCTATTACTTGTCCATTCATCATTTTTGTCGCCTTTTGGAAGAACGGCAATTTCGTGTGCACACTGACCACAAACTCCTGACAGAGGCACTTCATGCCAAGCCTGACCGACATTCACCCAGAGATATCCGCTATTTGGATTATATTTCTCACTTCACAACAGACATCCGCTACGTGCGTGGAGTTGATAATGTTGTGGCTGATGCTTTATCCAGACCTGAAATCAGCACGATGCAAACAAAATTCGATCTTTCGGAACTGGCAAACCTCCAGCGTGATGATCCATCCTTGCTCGAATTGCGCACATCCTCCACACTCCAGTTGAAGGATTCTCCCTTACCTTCAGCCGATGGCACAGTCCTATGTGACTGATCTACAGGTCACCCTCGTCCTATCTTTCCAACTTCCTACAGGAAGATCGTTTTCGATCATTTTCATTCTCGTTCCCATCCTGGTATCCGTGCATCTCGCAAACTCATTTCTGCCAGATTTGTTTGGCCCAATAAGAATTCTGACATTGCGTTATGGACTAAACAATGTTTCTCCTCCGAGTACATTCACCGTTCCCGACGTCCGTTTCACACATATTCACGTCGATCTTGTTGGTCCACTGCCACCATCAAATGGACATACCCACTTATTAACCGTTGTTGATCGCTTCACACGCTGGCCGGTGGCAGTACCCATTTCCGACACCTCGGCAGAAAATATTGCGAAAGTACTACTCCAACACTGGATTGCTTTATTTGGTGTACCGTCTACCGTCACCACAGACCGTGGCAGCCAATTCCAATGGACTTTGTTTCGTGAGTTCACTGAACTGCCTGGCTGTAAACACACCACAACAACTGTATACCATCCTTCGTCCAATGGCATGGTAGAGCGCCTACACCGTCAACTCAAAGCAGCACTGATATCACAGCCAAACCCCAATAACTGGAGCGACAACCTGCCACTAGTTCTCTTGGGTCTGCGGTCATCAGTCAAAGACGACCTCCACAGCACGTCGGCTGAGCTCGTTTTCGGCACCACCATATGCCTTCCAGGTGAGTATGTTCAACCCAGCACTGATGCCAGTCCTAACCCAACCCAATTCGTCCAACAACTCAAAGACCGTATGTCACATCTACGTCCAATACCCACTCGCTCGTCATCCACACACGTTTTTGTACATAATGATCTATATACGTCACCTTTCGTTTTTATTCGTAACGATGCTGTTCTCAAACCACTCACACCACCATACGACGGTCCATTTAAGGTACTTTGTCGCACAGACAAATATTTCATGATTCAGAAAGCCGATAAGGAAGACACAGTTTCCATCGACAGACTGAAACCCGCGTATTTTGATACACCTCCATCACCAGCAACACCGACACCATCACCATCCACAGACACACCACCAACAATTCCTGTTGATGATCCACCCTCTATCATCACACCAGACACTACATCACACCCGCCAGCACCACCACAGCAACAACCTTCCCTGGTAACCAGCCGTTCCGGCAGAAACGTTCGACATCCTGTCAGATTTCAAGACTTTGTTAGTCGACGTTTTCTTTCGCTAACCGTTTCCTCCTTCTATTTTTCTATCGAGCGTTTAGTTTGTACAACAAACGCTCTGGCAGAAGAGTTGAGTAGGTGTCTGTACATTTCCGACCTTTTCCATGATTCTCAACGTCCCTTGGTGCAACACTTATTTGTTGTACCGACGTTTTAATGTAAAACACACACACCTTTTGGTCGTCAACACCGCGCAATACAAAAAAGGCTGAAATAAACCTTTCATTCTCGCACGGTCTCATCTTCTAATTTGGAGTGTCTTGGAATTATATCGGTCGGAACTAACTGAGTGAAACAAAACATTTTTAGAAGCTTCAACGGCGTCTCTTGGCACTTCGCTCAATACCATCCTGTTCTGTTCAACGGATGGCTGTCAGATCGAACTGAACTGAAGACATTGGCGGATATTGGCTATTCGGCGCTCATTTCCTGATCAAAAGAACACCGAACAACTGTGAGTTTGAATCACACCTTCTGTTGCATTTTAGTTCTTAATGTACATACCCTTTTGGCCTTTTTATCACCGCACACTCCTCCGCCCATCTTAGTTTGCTAGTGTCGTCTTAGATATTGTTTACATTCATTTAGTGTACCATATAGACAGAGTAGTACGCTACACACTCCAACGCTACAAGTGCCGACATGCACTAAATTGGTGGGACATGAAAACGCGAGCTTCACGTCCACGATCAAAGCCCCACTCCATTGGACTTCTAAGGGGAGGCCTCTGTAGAGATATCCAACGTTGATCATTTGTTTGTTACATTTTCTTGCTTATCTAAACTCTTGTTGCTGAGCGCAGTGGCCACTGGACCATTGCCTGTGCACGCCACACGCACTCTTTCGCAATATACGCAAAGAACACCGTTCCCATCAGCAGTGTTCTCCTTCTGAAGGGTTGTAGGAACACTGCTCTGGTGAGCGTGATAATGCAGTGAGGCGCACCACTGTTACGGATCAGTGGTTCACGGGTAGTGGGAAGACAAGCCAACGCGGGTAACTAGGAGATAGCTGGTAAGGTTTACACGAGCTTCACTTGCTGTCATGCAACCTCTTTTTGGTCCCTGTTTACACTTTGGAAATGTGATAATTGTACATAATGCGGCTATCAATTATTTCACCTTTGTTTTGTAGTATGTAAGCAGAAGTCCTGTTCGGCAACACTTTATTCTGCATTATGTGCACCTACTACGGCAATGCATTAGATACAGGGGTATGAGAGAATTTACCTGTCAGCTGAGTCTTCGGGGTTGGTCAGAATGTTTGCCCACTATATTAACAGTTGTCCCTGAAATAGGGAGAGAGGATTATGGATGAGATTTATGTGCAATACTGTGAACGGTTGTATAATAAGGAGATAAGCAGCCTTATTTACAGGGCTTCCGCACCACGGTATTGTCACATACATGTGACCTTGGACTGAATAAATAATTATTTGTAGTTCAAACTTCAAACCTTTATGTACTGCTACTTGTCCATACTTGGGTTAACTGCTACCGTTTATTCACTTTGCTGGGATTTTGTACTTGGCGTAATGGCAGTCATTCATTACCATGCTGTCTGTTAGTATGGAATTTCTGGATTTTAAAGCTTCTGTGTGCTAGACCAAGGACTATTTCGAAAGGTTTTGACTGTGACGAAATGTTCCTGAGAAAATTTCCTATGGATGCGAGACCGCTGCTTTCTTCAGTGTTGTTGGAAAATCAGTATATTATGTTGTCAAGAACTTGTCATCCTAACGGGAGCCTGTTCCCTTGAAACACGAAAAAATGGAGAATCTTGTACTCCATAATATCCAACAGGTTAATTTCGAGATTCCCGAGAGTGCGAAATTTCATCCTTTTTGACGGAAACACTTGGAGGATATTCGTGAGTTTATTCGTCATCTTCAGACAAACTGAGCATTGCAATTCTAAAGATCAGCTAGAAACGCAATTTCGTAGCCGTCTTATTTTTGGCGTCAATAACCAACAGTTATGACAAGGCTGTTTTTACTTCTTAGTCCTACTCAGCAACCTGTTCGTGAATTCTGTGGGCAGTATAAAGATAAGGATAATGCTATGGGTTCGACACCCATGTAGCTCACAGCCCGTCCCGTGGCCTGGGCCCGGAAGCGTTTCAGGACGGGTTCGTTATACAACTGCTTTGATGGTGGAAGATTATATACGTCGTCAAAGTTCTTTCCTCAGGAACTCAAAACTTTAAACATTTCCAATTTTGGCTGTCATACATTGCGGTACCGTATCAAAAGGGCTTGTTGGAATCAGCTCCCGACTTCCATTGGGTAGCTCTGCTCAACATTGCAAAACAGTCTGTATATTTCTAAGAATACCTAAATAACCTTTCACTTTGAGCCACTTCTTCCAAACGATAAACCGGTCGCGTCATATTAAGTGTTACTGAGGGTGACGTATGAGACTTCATTTTAGGTTAACGCGGCCTCAGTTGACCAGCCGGGTTTGGAGCTGGCCTGGGTTGGGTTCGGACCGGGCTCGGGCTGGGTTCGGAGCGGGCGAATGGGCTGAAGTGGGGCAGGGTTCGCAATGGGGACTCCGCCGGGTTGCAACCGGGCGGACCCAGCCGTAAACTGGCAAGTTACGCATTTCACTGTGTTATGTTACCACTGTAATTTATAAGTATTTAATGTATACTCAATGTTAAGGCAAATGACAACATATATTTTGCAATGCAGTGGTTTTGTGTGGTAAATTATGATATGTATATATCATGCACGTCAGTATTACCGGCTAAAACTTGTCATTTCTGTCGACTTCTCGCTGGAAGGGACATCGCGTAGAAACGAAAGCACTGCTGGATATAAAGTGTCTTACATGTTTGGATGCCACTTTTTGGGAACACCGCGACGGATGTCCAACGCTATTACTCGTAATTTGCCCGGTTGCATGTGTCTAACTTCAAGCCGTAAATCCAAGTGTATTTTTCAAGTCCCGTTGAAGCAATCACTTCCTCACAGAGACTCGAGAAGCGACCACCGTGCGAAATAGACAAAAGCACTATGAGTCGGTTCGCAAACGCAGGAAATCCTGATGAACCCGGGAAGCACGGAAGGTTCGTTTCGTACACGAGGTCCGTCGTTGTTACCTGTTTTATACACCTTCCCTTTTCCTTTTCTTTACCTCACTCACTTCCGACTGCCATATAACAAATGGTTCAGTGTATATATGAATTTGTACATGATGCCTTTTCACTACTTCACAAATCACACTTTCTTGAAAAACGAAAACGTGTATGGCCGATACCAGCTCCATTTTCTTTACGTGCCATGGTTCGGTGTCCACCTTTTTCTCCGATCCGAGATGATTGTTGGCTCTGCTTTACACCGTTCTCAACGAAACAGTAACTGGTTATACGATGTAAAATTAGTTCACATTTCTTCTGTTTCAAGGCCAAAAAGAAGATTAGTGAAAAGTACCCTGAATACGAACATGTAAACTGTGAATGCCAAACCACCAGAGTATCTTGAATTGTGTGTAAATAAAGCGGGGATCATTTTCGACGGCTTCAATTTCCATCATGGAACTTGACGTAAACTCGGCTTAGAACAAGGTGCAAGCTGAATTCGTCAGGTTCGGATACTTTCGGCGTATTATTGCGAGCAAAGTTAGCGTACGTGGAAAAACCTATAAGCGAACCCGGCCGGAGCCCGTTCCTGGCCCATCAGAAGCTCCGTTGGTTTGCGGCTGGGTTCGCCCGGCCGAACCTCGGCCCGAGTCTAGTCGCAGTCCACTTCCAGCCCGCCTATTCGCTCCGAACCCGGCTTAAAACTGTTCGGAGCCCGGACTAGTTAAAGGTCATTCAGCGACTCCCTCCGATTCAACGAGATGAGTACTTGTCAGTCCTTATCCCTGAGGGCTGGCGGTGACTTACGTGGAGCAGGGACTGCACTTTATTAGTGTGATTCAAGCTGAAAGTTACACTCCCTTCTGAGAGCTGCAGCAATGTACGCGGATACAAATCCCGTCCAATGAACGAAAAGAGCAAAACGATAGACGTCGAAGGAATTTGTAGCCATATTGGTTGCCCTGTTGAGCTAAAAGAATATAAGACTGCAGCAACGGTCATCTTCGTTCACTCTTTTAACACGTTTTTTGTTCAAACTGAAGTCTGGCTACGAAGCGCCGCTGCCATCTGGCCATTTCCCCTGCGCACGATCACATGCAAGATCTCAAATTCGCACTAATCACTAAAGGTCCTGATCATCTCGTCCTCACAGGTCGTAGAGAATACCATTTTGGTTAACGTATTTGTGCAGTGCCGAGCATGAGAGTAACATACGTGCACTTGCAGGTGGTCAAAGAAGTATAAGGCACCGTATAACCCTATTGGTAAGGAAACTGCTGGGTAAGGTTCAGCTACCACTATCGTTGAAGAACCCGAAGTGATTTACGGGTTACTTGGGTTTCTTTTGCAAGGTCGGTTAGACCTTAACAAGCAGCTTCCTTATTACCTGCGTTCGCTTGTCTTTCCAATACTAGTGAACCACTGATCCGTAACAATGGTGCGCCTCACTGCGTTATAACGCTCACCAGAGCAGTGTTCCTACAACCCTTCAGAAGGAGAACACTGCTGATGGGAACGGTGTTATTTGCGTATATTGCGAAAGAGTGCGTGTGGCGTGCACAGGCAATGGTCCAGTGGCCACTGCGCTCAGCAACAAGAGTTTAGATAAGCAAGAAAATGTAAGAAACAAATGAGCAAGATTGAATGTTGCTACACTTCGTTTCCCACCTCTAAAGGTTCTGTCCGAATACATTCCTTGAGCTTTCATTAGTTCCCGTTTGACGATTTTCTTCTGTTTCTTTTAGCATTTGTGATTGTTTCTAGGCAGAATGTCTTCTGTTATGGTCACGCTTGTCGTTGAAATGTTTCATTGTTTTAGAACATCGGCCACTGGGTATTGCCTACTGAGCGAATGCCTACAGGCCCCACTACTGAGGGAATGAAACTGCGTATGTCGGCTTTTACGCCCGGTCCACTCCGGTCGAACCAGAACTGTAAAACTGTCATATATCCAGTGGTGCTATCCTGTTCATGTAAGTAGCAGGCTGTCTCCCACTTACGTATTCAATGCGAGTTATATGCGTAATAATCTCCTCCTAGAGCTATTAGACCTTGGCAGAGGCCATCACTGCCACGCGACCCTAACGCAGGACCAAAGCGAGCAACAAATTCAACGCATTCAAATAGGAGGAAGAAAGCCCTCTAAACTGCTGCCCGAAATGCGACTAATGGGGGACCCACATTAGGCGAGGTTCCCCCCCTCCCCAAGAAACTTTGGCCGCAGTGCCTACTGCATGGCACTCCAGTTTCACTGAGTGCCTCGCGACAGTGCTCGTTAGAGGAAACTACTGCTGTTGCTTATGATACTGTGTTGAGGTATTACCCCGTTGTAGCCCTTTGTCTCCTCGATGTCTGCCTCGGCAACATCTGACGATCTCTTACTTTAGTTTTGTCTAGGATCGTCTCCAACTTGCAGCGCTTTGCAATGAGTGGAAATGGTCCACTGGAGCAGTGTCTGCACTCTCACACAGGTGCTGTGGTCCTTCACCACAAGGATATTTCAGCTCTTCAAAAAAGAGTATTGTAGATACCGCAGTCGCTTCATCGAGGGTCCGAAGGAAGCATACAGAGGTGTACGTTTACCGATGCCTATTAAGGAAGCTAAACCATCAGCTTGTGGTGTGGACCATCGAAGCCGGGCCCCAGTCCAACAGCCACCTTTTGGGTGCGAGGGACGAGATTTCAAACTATCTGTTCTTCGCAGTCACCTGCTCCGAAGCTAGCGTCATCCACCGACCGGGAAATGACCACAACACTATGCAGCCCAAAAAGCTGCGCTCTGCCAATGACAAAGCCATCCCAACTATCAGCCAGCCATGGTCACCCTAAAATTATCTTTGGAGAGCACATTTCTTTGGGCGTCCTTCACTACAGACTTCCCATACTCCATTCAAGGTATTGAATCGTTACAGCACCTCGGCTTGTTGGTTGATACGCGGCTCCGCAAGAGGGTGGGACTTCAACCACTCCTCGCATGAGTCATGACATTCCTGTGCATGTTCATTGGAGAGAACAGCAACCATATAGTGAACTTGTTACCACCCACCCGGCCATGTTTCGGCATCCTTGGCCCATCCCGGCAGTGACCACTAACATCACCCACCATAATGATCCTGAGGGACCCCTAGTGTTCAGTGGGCCGCTTCGTCTAGCACCCGACGGCCTTCACATCCCACGGGCTGAAATGGGAAATATCAGGTTGGGCGGGCCACAGAACTTAAGGCTTTAACCAATAAAGCGGTCCGGATTCTTGCATCAGTGAGCTTCGGGAAGAATCCTACCGGGCTGAGGTTTCTTTGTTTGCTCTTCGTTTCTGTCGTTTACTCTGTAGATGAAACATGTCCAGACCAAATTCGCCGTCAAGAGAGTGTAGCAGTTTCACAGTTACAAAGTGGGTTCTTTTCCAAGTCCAGCTCCCTCCATGAGTGTCACAAATACGGGTGGTGTTTAGATAAAGTGGCAATGGGGGTAAGTTGGGTGATAAGGAGAATATGGTTGAGAGTGGTGGAGAAGGGGTGACGGCCAAGGTTGAAGAGGTAGGTATAAGGCTGATGGATAGTGGTGACAAAAGAGGGAAAGGGGCTGCATCCAGTGTTGCCACCGAATGAAGCATGTTCAGAAGCACTCAAGAAACACCTCGGGCCGACCAGGGTTCAAACTTACCTTAAAACCTACCACCGACGTGGTAGACACTGCCTGGGCTAGCATCACTTTCCATTGTCTGACAAAGGAGTACGCAAAGAAATTTCTCCCTGTATTCTTTGATACCCTTGTTTTGACGAGCCTAAGCTGATCCCCTGAGTATGGAGTACCATGCCAGTACCAAAATCTGTTCCAGCAAAATGGGCAGTCAGTTAATTTGTGCAAATGCTTCAGCCAGATCCCCTTGAGTCCTCTATCTTTCACAGAGAACAGTCTCAGCTCCATTAGGCCTTCTGATGTCGTTTTGTGCCTGAGTCACAGTCACATCCTTGTAAAGTATCGCTGAACTTTCGTATGAATAGCGGATTCCTTCACAGGGGCCGGGGCCTAAGCTTGGGCACAGTACTCTAGGTGTGGCCTAACTAGTGTTTAGTAAAAGGGCAACGGCAAAAAACTTCTCTGGAAGCTACAGTATCCAATAGTTTGTGTATCGCCCGCCCAGCCTTGGCCGCGTCAGCCGGACAACATGAAGATATCAAGGGGAAATCTTTCACCGGAACTCCAAGATCAGCAGTGACTGTAGTCCTCCGTTCTGCCCGTGGGTTTTATGGACATGGGTATATTTACTCCCCGCCGATGTCCCGGGTGGGATGTGTACACTTCCCTTTGTAGACCTGTAGTCGCCACTAAGCGGCCCATGAGTAAACCCTATTCAAGTTCCATGTGGGTGCTGAGGTTCCGCTTTCGCCCATCAGCCTCAAGTCCTCCGAAAACAAAGCCAGACACGGTATAAAACGCCCTTCTCATGGCCTTTGGTCCCGTCCTCTGCCTAAAGTTTCTGAACCCAGCGGCGAATGGCAACCCTGGGGTGACCACGGAGCACTTAACGAGGTCACCTTCCCTGACAGATACCCAGTTTCTCGAGCTCGGGAGATTACCTTATCCTTATCAGGTTGCTCCGCCTCCAGTAGCATCGATTCAGTTCGTGCTTTATCAGGTCCACAAAAAAGAAGCCGACATGCTTGAAGCTGTCACCACTAGGCTCCTTTGGCTGTTCGGGTTGCCACGCATATCGTTTGGACTTAGCCATGCCGTTCAGATCTTTCAGCCGTTCATACTCGATGCAATACATGGTTTAGAGATCGTCTACGTGCACCTGCAGAATATTTTGTGGCTGTTCCTTCAGAGCAGGATAACATTATAAGCCCACGGGCACTTTTCGAACTTCTTACTCAAAGTGGCTTGGAGACCAACATCAACAAATGTGAATGAGTCCGGTCGGATATCTTCTTTGTAGGGCGTACGTTTTCATCCTCGGGTATCCCCCTTCTGACAGATAAAGTTTCCGCCATTCGCGACCATTTTAAACCCCAGTTATTTTGTCTGTTAAGTCTGCCTCCCAGCCCGGTGAATTTCTACCGCCCTCTCATTCCTCACTGTGCGACAATGATGCAACCTCTCACCGACCTTTTGCTCGGAGGCGGGAGGGAGTTCACTTTTTCCGGGAAGGCACAAGTCGCTTTTGGCTCGGTCAAGAAGGCTACAGCCAAAAAAGTACTTCTCACTCACCCTGACCTCTCGGCTTCTGTTTCGGTAGTGACCGATGCCTCAGACATCGCGGTTGGAGCAGTGCTGCAACAATTTGTAGAAGACTGTGCAGCCCCTAGGGCTCTTATTTAGGCGCCTACAACCAGAGAAAACTGTGTGCAGCACATTTAGTAAGGGTAATTACCCATCTACCTGGGCTTCCGTCATTTTCGACACACAATCGGAGGCCGTCCGTTCACAATTTACATAGATCACAAGCCCTTGGTTTACTCACCTAAGTCACCTTCCGACCGACACTCATCAAGACTGACTAGCCAATTAGACATGGTCTTGACCTACTGTGGAGGTACATCACGTATCCGAGGTGCCTGATCCCTTACCCAACTCTTTATCACACACGTCAACTGAGCCTGTCACCAAAGACTGGCAGAGACCTAAAGGCAACGGTACGTACCCTGACCACGGACCCTGATATCGACCGACCTCAACAAAAAGATTCTCTGAGCTTAACAAGGGTGCCTATCCCGAACCCCGAGGAAACCATGGCTTTGGGATGCGTCACAAGTTTGTTGTAGGTCGGTTGGTTCTGCTTCCCGCCGTGGTCCTAATTTCCTGACCATCGTTAGTATGGTTGTACCAGGGGTGACTGCCTCGGTAAAACCGGTAGCTGAGTGTTTTGTTTTGCACAATGCCAAGCGAAATTTCCGTCAGTGGGTCCCTACTTGTCTTCAAAGCCGTGTTAAGACCCGTAGGTACTCTAAAACGGATTCGGCTAGGTCCCCGAAGCCCAGAGTACGGTTTCATCATCCGCACAGAGGCCACGTAGGATCAGTGCCACCTGCACCAGTGGACGTTTAAATTCACGCGTGGACTGTTTTGCCCGCCGGCTGTAGTCCGTTCCCCTCCCTCGCCTCAAGTCGGAAGCCGCGAAAGCCTCTTCAGCCGGTTGAGTTCGCCAGCCCCGTCACACAGCGATAGGGACAACCAACAATAGTTCACACTTTGACAGCCCTTCTAGCTGCCCACCAGCAGCGGCCGGTTGCCAAAACCTCAAACGACGCCCTGCTACCCTCAGGCCAGTGGTATGGTGGGGCATCTCCACCAACGGTTGAAAACCGCTTTTCGTGCGAACAGTAACCCGCTTTGGTGTGGTCAGCTACCATGAGCACTCTTAAGCCCGGTCGGTGCCGCTGAGAATAAACTGCACACAACACCAGCTACGCTGGTCTGTGGCTTGACATTTCGTTTGCCTGGGTAGTTGGGGGTTCCCCCGCCATCGCTGAATTGAGACAACGGCGACTACGTTCAGAACCCCACACAGCACATGCGCGTGCCCAAGGCCGGCCTGCTACGCAAACAGCAGTCAACTGTCTGCGTTCCACCGGACTGCTGAACTGTTACCCGAGTATAAATTATCGCTGAGTGTGTTCCATCACCGCTAGGGCCTCCGTATACTGGCCCATTTCGGGTGATAAAACTCGGACCGAAAGCACTTGTTATAGACATTGGAGGGCGACACGACACCGCGTCTACTGGCCGCCGCAAAACTGGCCTCACAAAGTGCGTGTCGCCCGGTCAACTTACACCTGTTCAAGCCGCCCAGTCACCTGCATCGAGCGAGCTGTTGGTCGAACCGCCAACACCTACAGCTAGTGGGAATCTGGAAATTAGTCTACTGAAATCTCCAACCTCGCCCGCGAAGTGAGTTAGCCGTCGTGGACGTAAACCGCTAAGTCTCGTTCGTTTTGCTGCTTTCGTGACATTACCTACAGCCGATTTCTACATCTGACCTGTGATAATCATCATGGACTCACCAATCGGGTAAGCCCGGCAAACTACAGTCAGTAATTGTAATTTATATTTTATGGTCTCGCAGCAACCATAACAAAGCGCAGCGTCGTTTGTGTGTCTGTTGTCCTTGTATAATATACGCCGGTTGTTATTTTCTTCCGGTTAATCTCGCCCTCTCAGACGGATTCGCACGGTCACCTTGCCTTCGTCTATATTCTTACTGACTCTGGTATATGTTCGAGGAGATAACCGCTCACCGAATGCGAGACTAATGGTCATCCTGACACCGAAGACGATGACAGGAAGCTTTTTTGGATGAACCTGAGGCGGCATCTTTAGGCTTGCGAGCGTGGAGCCTGTGAGTGATGAAGCGACTTTGATCCGACTCACACTGGATTTCAAGAGTGAAAACACCAACCGCTTCTCACCAGCAGTTTCTTGTAGCCGCGAAAACCGTAGCCAGGATGATACGAGGAGTTTTGGACGGTCGATATTTCCAGCCCACCGCCGCGACCGACGCCCACATCAATCGGGCTTCTAGGAGGAGGCTTTCATAGCTACAGTCATCCTCATTCACTCTTTTAACACGTTTTTTGTTCAAACTGAAGTCTGGCTACGAAGCGCCGCTGCCATCTGGCCATTTCCCCTGCGCACGATCACATGCAAGATCTCAAATTCGCACTAATCACTATAGGTCCTGATTATCTCGTCCTCACGGGTCGTAGAGAATACCGTTTTGGTTAACGTATTTGTGCAGTGCCGAGCATGAGAGTAACATACGCGCACGTGCAGGTCGTTCTCGTAATGCTAAGATCTATAATGAAAATCCTCTCGAATGTTGTTCATTCTCCATGAATGTGACTTTATTCGATATCACTTTGCTAGGCTCGTCCATACACAACACCTTTGTATGTTTATTTTA
Source organism: Fasciola hepatica (assembly GCA_948099385.1). Taxonomy (NCBI): domain Eukaryota; kingdom Metazoa; phylum Platyhelminthes; class Trematoda; order Plagiorchiida; family Fasciolidae; genus Fasciola; species Fasciola hepatica. The sequence continues at coordinate 28,434,867 of CANUEZ040000043.1, read as the reverse complement.
CTGAAGTGGACATCATAATTTGGCCTTGAACTATTTCTTGCTCACACGCTTGGGCCACGGCACTGCAAACTTCTGAGTTCCATGTTTGAGTATATTTGGCAGCATATTTTAGGTTCGTATATATTTGTACTTTTTGCGACTTTCAACTTGGTGCCATGGGGACTATGAATCAATCTTGTCTTGGTTTTTGAGATTCGCGTGAATTTGCCAGGCGGTACTCGATTTGCGCCAATCGTGACTCATGGTGCTCGGGCAGAACCTCGGGAGGAAATCTCGATGGAAACCTCCAAACGAGAAGACAAAGACTTTTTTGAGCAACAGAAATTAGGTCGGTCAGTCTTTGGGGTGGTTCTGGGTATTATTATTCCTCTGGATAATGCCGAGTCCACTTTGCTGCCAGTATCAGGTATTGCACCTCAATTCATGGTGAATTTAAAGATGTCGATGGTTATATAACGGGACTAATAGAATCAGAAAATCAGTTGCGGTTAGCCGGATAGGCACCAGGGCCTTTCAAACAGAAACTCTTTCCATCGAGCCAGCTGGAAAATCCTGCAGGTCACGACATCGACATACAAATGGCAAGGTTACCAACAAAGGTGTTTCTTTAGGATTTATCTCAGTTAAGTCAGGACCTGCTCCCGTATAGAGTCTATAGCCCGTGGTCCTCGGTATGTGACACGATAGAGAATATACTCGGCAGCGCGCAAAGCAGAACTCAAAACGCTGGAGCGGGAGAACGTGTGTATTGGAGGAGCGCAACGGCGTGCAGACGATGTACACAGGCGGAGCAAGTGGCGCCACCAAAAACGGTCATTGTTCAAATAAACAAATTTGTTAGTCTTCGTCATCGAGTGCTTTATTGGTAGCACTACAGGGGTCTCCCCCTAGAAGGCCGACGCAGTTGCGCTTCGACCCGTGATGGGTACGTCGGATTCGGTGGCGAGAGACGTTTTCCATGCCTCCCGCCGCGGTCGAACACAACAGCGAAACCAGCACAAGCCGTTCTCCACGACTCACAATGGTCGCTGTGCGTCGATCGCAAAATTGCGTCCTCCTCAAAATGTTATCCGACCGGGGTAGATCCTGTTCGTGACCTGGCAGTGGTGATTGTGTTGTACGGTTTGTCGTTGTCGGCATATCCCAAAGTTCCGTGTCCCTGTGATTGTCATTGCCTTCGTAAGCGAGCCAGCGTCCGGCGTCAAATGAGTCCAGTCGCGATCCAGTGAGCCTTGTGTTGGAGCCATGCGAGATCCTGGAATTCCATGTGGTTCTGTCTGACGGGACGAGCTGGAAGGAAGGAAACACAAGGAAGCTGCGCCTCGAGGCGCGATCGGATATTCGACTGAGGGGGATATACCGGCGCAATACAGGCTGCCGCCACCCTTGTCGTGATCACCACGTGGTCGTGCATTCATGTATAATAGGACTATGTACAAGTTGAATATGAAGAGTAAACTTAAATATATACAACTGTTACATATTCAGAAAACCCCGTTGGCTGTCTCAGCTCGCGGCCGCGTCGATTTCTCCTGTTGACCGGTGCAGCTGTGTCTTTCGTGGAGTTTGGTGTTGCAACAGGTAACGAGGAGTCGTTAGTGGGAGTAACAGGGGCCGACTCGGGACGACTAACCGAAGGTTGTGAGCAGGTTGGGACACTGAGAGGGTTGTTTGAGGTGGGTTCTGCCTCGATGAAGGCCGGTTTGAGGCGGTCTATGCTGATGGTCTCCTTCCTGCCCTCGACGTCCACCACGTATTTCTTTTCCTTTCGCTGGACGACGCGGAACGGGCCAGAGTAAGCCGCCTGCAGTGGTGATCGCACTGCATCTACTCGAATAAACACATAGCTGGTGGTAGCTAGAGCGGTAGGTATGTAGTTTCTCAGGGTTTGTTCTCGTGGTGTGGTGGGCTTTATCATCCGCACTTGGTGCGACAGCCGTTTTGCGTAATCCCCGTAATTAAAACTCATAGGTGGTAATGGAGAAACCAACTCACCTGGAAGTCGTGGTGTGCAACCATAAACTAGTTCAGCCGCCGAAACACCCATATCGGCTTTAACGGTGTTACGCAGTCCTAAGAGAACGATCGGCAAAACTTCACTCCATAATGGATTATCACGAGCACGAAGGGCAGCTTTCAGCTGGCGATGGAATCTCTCCACCATGCCATTGGCCTGAGGATGATAGGCCGTCGTCTTGTTGTGTTGACAACCGAATGTGTTCAGTAGCTCGTGGAAGGCGCCGTCGAAATGAGAACCGCGATCAGTGGTCACGATAGCAGGGCAACCGAACTGACTCAACCAACCGGTTAGAAATGCTTTTGCAGCTTCCTCTGAGGTTGGGCGAGGAATGGGTATGGCCTGTGGTCAGCGAGTGAAACGATCTACGCAAGTGAGGATGTAGACGCAGCCATTGGATGGCGGAAGTGGCCCCGCGAGACCCACATGCACATGATGAAAGCGTGCGTCCGGTTCGCAGAGTGTGCCTAAAGTAGATTTGGTGTGACGCTGTATCTTAACTCGTTGACACTGAAGACAAGCACGGGCCCAAGGACGTACGTCACCTTTGACGCAAGGCCAGACGAATCGCTCGGTGACTAGTTTCACTGAGGCGGTTACCCCAGGGTGCGATAAGTTGTGGAGGCTGGTAAAAACTCGTCGGCGAAAACTGGCAGGAACTGGTGGTCGGGGTCGACCCTGTGACACATCGCAAATGATAGTTACGTCCGAAGTTGGAAGGGCCACTGCCACTAAGTGCAGGGAGCTGTTGTGTCTGAGTTGCTCTACCTCAGGATCTGTCGTTTGGGCTGCGGCGATTGCTTCTAGGTCTATGCCCATGGGTTGTGGGTAGTCGATATTGTGGACGCGTGAGAGTGCGTCTGCTACGGGATTGTGTGCCTCAGAGACGTGTCGAATGTCCGTAGTAAACTGCGAAAAATAGTCTAAGTGGCGAATCTCGCGTGGCGAATATCGGTCAGAAGTTGACTGGAGGGCGTACACTAGTGGTTTATGATCTGTAAACACTGTGAACAATTGGCCCTCGACTGTGTGCCGGAAGTGTCGGATACCCAAATAGATTGCCAGCAATTCTCTGCTGAACGTACTTTATCGGGATTCCGAAGGCTGGAGACGCTTGGAGAAGAAAGCTATTGGTTGCCATGAATTGTTGACGAATTGCTGCAACACTGCTCCAACAGCCGTGTCCGAAGCATCTGTGCCTAATGCCAGGGGAGCAGAAGGATCGGGATGTGCAAGGAGTGCTATGTTGGCGATAGCATCCTTGATCAAAGTAAAAGCTGCCTGCGCCGTGTCGGGAAAAATGAATTTCCGCTTACCTCCCCGTAAAAGGTCTGTTAGAGGCTGCATTATTTCGGCGCAGTGTGGGATAAAGCGGCGATAAAAGTTAACCAGGCCAGAAAATTGGCGCAACTGTCGGTAAGAGTGAGGCTCAGGATAGTCGCGAATTGCCGCCACCTTGTCAGGCAGGGGCTGTATGCCTGAGGCTGAGATTTCGTGACCTAGGAACGTGATGGCCGTCCTACCTAATTCGCACTTAGCAGGGTTAATGGTTGCACCGTGTTGGCTAAGGCGCTCAAAAAGAGCACGCAGGTGTGTCATATGCTCTTCCTTTGAAGAACTTGCCACCAAAATATCGTCTCAGTACACGTAGACATTCTTCAAACTGCGTGTTGCCTCATTCATAAACCTTTGAAAGGTTTGGGCTGCATTGGTGAGCCCAAAAGGCATGCGCAAAAACTCGAATAGTCCGAATGGAGTTGTGACAGCGGTTTTAGGGATGTCAGCCTCTGCTAGTGGGATTTGGTGGTAGGCTCTGACGAGGTCGATTCTGCTGAAAACAGAACAACCAGACAGGGTAGAAGTAAGATCTTGAATATGTGGAATGGAGTACCTGTCTGGGATAGTAGCCTGGTTGAGGGCCCTATAGTCACCGCAGGGGCGCCAGTCGACATTAGGTTTAGGAACCATAAGAAGGGGCGAGGCCCAAGGGCTACTGGACGGGCGTGTGATGCCTAATTCTAGCATGTTTTTGAACTCAGCCTGTGCTACGCGGAGCTTGTATAGTATCAAGCGACGTGGTCGGCTAAATGCTGGGGGTCCTTTAGTGACAATATGATGGTTGACGTTGGTGGTCACCGCGGTAAGGGGGCCGGATTGTCTTAGCATTGCCGGGTAAGCTGAAAGTAGGTCTGCGTACGGGTGTTCGGCCTGAAGTTCGATGTATAGGTGCGTGATATAACTCACGGAGGAATACGAACCGGTTACGGAAAGAGAGGTGTGCCGGTCGACAACTCTCTGGCCTCGTGCATCGATCAGGAGGTCGAAATGGTCCAGGAAATCGGTGCCTAGTATGGGATAAAGGACGTCTGCTACTACGAACATCCAGCGGAAGGTGCGACGTAGTCCTAAGTTGAGTGTGAGTGACTTACGGCCGTAAGTAGCAATGGGAGTGCCATTGAGGGCACGGAGTTGTTGGACTTACGGGTTCGTTGCATCACCTGCCTCCTTTGGAATGACACTTACTGATGCACCGGTGTCAATTAGGAACAGATCATTGGAAACTAAATCTCGGACATGCAACAGACGACTGTTATTATGGCTGCCGACCGCGTTAGTCGTCGGAACGCGTCGGGATATTAGTTTCCCTGTTTGGCACCTGGGAAGGTGCAACCGGCTTCGCAGGGCCGAGCCCTCTCTTCAAACCGTTTGTGGCATCGACAGTACGTTGATCGAGATGGGTTAACCAGGCGGTCAGGGGAAGGGCTTCTGAGACGTTCACGTCGGTCAGAGTTGTGATAAGATATATGGTTTTTACAGTGAGAACAACCAGGAGAGGAAAAACGTCTGAAAGCCCGCTCGAAAGCAACTATCAGAGTGTCCTCGGAGTGTGTTCCTACGGTGGGAGCTGTGGTCTGGGGGCTGCTGGAGTTTGTTACGGCGGTAATTTGTGGATGGTACCGGTCCATAATACCGTCCGCTGGTTTAGCCGCTTCTGTGAGCTTAAGGTGGCTGAAAACCTCGAGCAGTGCTTGAATGTTGGGTGGTAGTCGCTGTACCCACAACTCTTCAAGGACGTTTTCCTCTAAAAGTTGCCCTGCCAGCTGCTGCATCTCTCTCAGTAATGAAGAGGGCTTCTTGCTACCAAACTCTGTCCCTTGGGTCAGCCGTTTCAGTCTGGACGATTCTGACGGTAAAAGACAAGAGATTATCGCGTCTTTCACGGCTGTGTAAGAACTGTTATTAAATATTACGTCTCGTATCTGAGTAGCAACGTCACGAGGAAGGCGACCGATAGTCAACAAGTAACGGGTTCGTTCGCTTGTAATTCTGTGTGATTCAAACTCTGCCTCCAACATATGAAACCAGAGTTGAGGGTCATCAATAAAAAACTGACGGACGGCTAGGGAAACTGTCGAAACGGACAGTTCCGGGTCAGGTTTACGGTCGTTGCTGGCCATAGTTGGAATGGTATATCAAATGTAAAATGATATAAAGAGGTCAGTGCAGCAAAAGTGAAACACTTATAATATGGATATGAGAAAATATATATAAGGGATATGGTAACTGATATCCGGAATTTACCGTTTATATATCGGAAAAGTGTATATGTAAACGAATAAATGTGATTGAGGGACTTACGAATGTCCTTCGAGAATTAATTTGTTGTTCGGGCTCACCAGTTTAGGATTTATCTCAGTTAAGTCAGGACCTGCTCCCGTATAGAGTCTATAGCCCGTGGTCCTCGGTATGTGACACGATAGAGAATATACTCGGCAGCGCGCAAAGCAGAACTCAAAACGCTGGAGCGGGAGAACGTGTGTATTGGAGGAGCGCAACGGCGTGCAGACGATGTACACAGGCGGAGCAAGTGGCGCCACCAAAAACGGTCATTGTTCAAATAAACAAATTTGTTAGTCTTCGTCATCGGGTGCTTTATTGGTAGCACTACAGTTCCTCGAGGAGGCCTGAGACTGTCGAGATTTCAGAGTTGAACATTACAGGGTAAAGAGCCAACCACTTTCGACAAACATCACGAAAAATACTGATGATTCATGAAACAATTCGATTGTTTTATTGAGTGTAAAGCGGCCTTCCCGGGCAAAGGTTTTGTATTTGGTGGATTGCTTCGGTAGGAGAGCCATAGATGCCGTCGAATGTTTCGCGATGCTCACTTTAGCAAGGGAATATCAGGGAGCGCGGAGTCCTCGAACATTCGTTTAGGCAACCTTTCAGGGTGGCCGGAAGCTCGATTGATTGTGTTTAGTTGGAAGCACAAAAACCCAAAGGCTACGCAGATTTACTGCCAAACATGGTAATACAAAATGCAGAATAACCGCATGGCACTGGGGCGCATACAGTACTAGTCTGACCTGAATGCACTGGACACACTGGGATGCATCCTCCGGTGTCTACCTATTGAATTGCAGAACCGGCAGGCAGATGAAGCTGAGAGAATAAATATGCTGGGTCCCGATACTACACTTACTTGTTTGACGGAGTCCATAGACCGTCAGTACCGAGTAGCTGACAGCCCATTCGCACAGGTCGTACGCGAGAGGTGCAGGCTGGGGATGGAAGCGTCAAAGTTGGTTTAAATTGTAGTCTTCAGCTAACATGCGTACACTGTTTCGAGGGCCAACGAGGTCAACTCAGTGCAAGCCATGATATTTACCGCATGGGTTATCAGAATGCTAGCTCTTCCAGGGTAAGAGTGTGCCCAATCGATGGCTCTTAGCAAAAAATATCGGATCATGCTTTCTGTTTCTGAATGATTTTCACCTGGTCCCAGAATGGCCCTTCAGAGTGAGACGTGACCAGGAGGGATGCCGGAGTAATCACTATCCGTTACTGCGCATCCCTCAAAACGCTAGGCTTGCCCATGCGGATAAACCCAGGATTGTCTGCTCAACAGGATGTGATGAGTGCAAACTGATAAGGTCAGGCGTCGTGCCCTTCGGCATCCTGACGCCAGAGGGGCTAAAACAATCTATGGCGTTTTTGGACACAGGGTGGGATACTTCGCTGGTTACACAAGGGCCGACATCACGATGTAAGCTGGTCAACCAGCCTACTTCTGACACAATTAGCACGACTGCAGGTAGTCGTTCTAAGGATCTGTTGAGGCTGATGCCACAGTCAAAATCTCCAACCTTGGAGTGACCGCAGACATTCCGGAAGCCTTTGTTGCTGACAGCTTGCAAGGGAGATTCTCCGGCTTTACCGGATCAGTCGCTAAGAGATGGTCTGGTCTCAGGGACATCGTTCAAAGAAGTATTTAGCGCCCAAGTCGGAATACCTATTTGGTGTAATGTACCAGATGCTCGGTGGGTGCTTCAACTCAGTGTGGGCTATCAGAAGGACACCTCTCGGAACACTGACAAATTAAGTTCAACAATCGACGTTGATTAACTGCCTAGCATTTACTGAGAAAAGCTCCTGTGTGAAACACAACCATGACATTAGGACTGAACCCTGCAGCCAATCTAAGAAAGTAAAATTCGCCCCAAAGAAGATATAACGGCGCTCTCAGCGATAGATTCAAAAGCATTGCTTTGCGGCGGGCAACCCGAAGCTGCTACTTCCAAGATTTGCTGTCGACTCACCTATCAAGAGGCCAAAAAGTTCCGAGAACCTTTGACTTCCTAAAAAGAGACCTCTTCAGGAAGACCAAATGAAAGTGCAATACCGGCCGGCCATACCAATTAGTTCGGAACTGGTCTATTGCGTTGCAGCGTACGGTACCTGGATGGAACTGAAAGGCCGGCGGCGCGGCAAATAAACCTTTGCTAATGCCTAAATTATTGAGCAGAATTCATTCTCCATAAACGGACTCAAAATGACTGCATTATAACTCAGTCCTCATGTAGCAACAATGTCAAAAGTGTATCTTGCCCTAATCGAATGAAGTTTTGCGTACTGGACAGGTCCTGCAACTGGGTTACATAAAAGAAAATGGAGGAAATGTGGAGCACGTCCGAGAACAGCCGATGGACAATGGCCGGGGGCCTACCCGGGTAAAGTTACTGCACTCTGAATATGTAGATTAGCTCTCTGCTGCGGCGGGTTAGGCAAGTATTAGCTTGAGGGGAGGCGTTAGAATACAACCGGATAGCTCAGCTTTCCGACTGTCACAACAGGTTCTCGAAAATCCGTAGTGTCCACACCAACCCAACTACCGAACAAAAAGCCGCCATCCTATTCGTCATCCCCCATCGCTCTCCCCGGACCGGTGTTCGCAAGCAGGACGTGTTCCCCAGTAAGCGATCAGATGCTGCAGAATGTCCCGTGGAGCTTGGCGATAGGTAGGACAATTGGTGGCTCCGTACTCAGGAGCCCTAGTGGAGCAAAAACTCAGGTTGCACTCGGAAGCAAAGCTCGACTGCAAAATAAAAACATCCCTACCAAGGAACAAGAAAGTAAAAGAAGAACGGCCTTGGGGCTGTGTAGTACTTGCAGTATCGGTAATAGGTGGGAGAACTTGCGGTCTAGCCTCGAGGAATGGTTTGCAAAGCTATCACCAAATCATGACTTAGAGCAAGGGATAGAATAAATGCAGAGGGCTCGGAGGGGTTGATTGTGCAAAGAGCCGACCTTGGCGATGGAAGAATAAGAGCAGGGTAACTGCTGTTGGTGGCCCAACACATAATTCAAAATGATAGTATTAAGTATGTGACGCCCAGGGTACAGGCGGCGGCCGAACGGATGAAAATTCGACGTGAGCTAGCGAAGCCTGTGTGTGCTTAGGGCAGCCCATCCGGACGAGGGTCTACCAGAACACCTGGCACTATTAACCAGAAATGCGTAAATGCTTTTATTCTAAAGGGATTTGAACTTGCCAGTGATAGACAGGCAAGCAAGCTGGGCTGAAGCAGGGTCCTTTGGGCAGAAGTAGCTTGATCACAGTAAGGGCAGAGCACTAACGCAGCACTCCGCAAGCACGCTAGATGAAGAGTGTGTCAGAATCCGGGGACATTAGATCTTGTTACTTCTCGATTTTTTGCGGAAGTAGATGAGGTCTGAATTGATGCCGCACCAGGGAAAAGTGGCCTTGGGATCTTCATATATCGGTTCCTCGGTCAAAGCGAGGACCTGTGAGATAAGTGGCGAAGGTCCTTCAGGAGATTGGGATGGGGGGCATCTGATATTGATGGCAGAGTTGCTACGTTGGGATACAGGGCGGCGTGGAAGAAGTGCGGAGGTCATCAGAAGCAACTTATCACGTATGACGGGGTAAGTGACTTCATTGCTCAAAGTCTAGAGAAAAGGTCTACCACCGTGGTGAAGAATCGGTGCAGCTGGGGTATTGGGGTGTAAACAGCGAGTAAGGCGAAGGTTTTAGGAACATGGTGGACCTGGACTGTTTATCCGGTACAAAAAAATGAAGCAGCTTATAATGGAACAAAAGGGACAGAGGAAATTAACAAAACATTGGGCATCTCGAGGGCGAGGAAAAACACCCAAAAGTGTCCTATACCTATGCCCAGGCGGAGGCAACCTTGAGGGTTGCTTTGTGTGAGGTAAAGATAGGGAATCATGACGGGGCTGCAAACTACTCGCAGAAGACAGGGTCACGTAGGAAGTAATTCAAGGGCGTCCACAGGGTGGACCAAGGTGGTCCTCCGCCACCTCTGTGGAGGTCTGGGCTCAGTCCGATGGAAGAGCTTGAGTTATCACACGACGATGTTTTACTGGGCTTAGTAGCACTCGATCTGTGGAAGTCTCCAGGACTAAGCGGCTAAGTCCCAGCAATCCGAAAACCACTGGTCAGGATTCTTGCATAGCTTCCGGCCAGGCTGCCAAACAAACCCCTCAGGGAGCACAGATGCCGCTGAATGGAGGATGGTGGAAATTGTGGTACTTCACAGGGGTGATTGAGAAGATTGAGTGGCAAACTAGTGGCCTGCTGGCCTGCTATCGATAGAGCTGAAAGTAATGTACAGCTTTATTAGAACTGCACGGGTGAGGCACCTGGGGATGAATAACCTGGTTCAAGGCGAATAGCATGGATTTAAAAAAGAAAGGTACTGCCTCAGCGGTTTCCCAAGCTTCCTCAAAGAAAACAGTCAGGAGATTGGACCAAGGTTAGAGGTTTGAAGCGTGTTACTTCAGGTTTCTCAAAGCCTTCACTGGTGTGCTTCACTTATCGTTGTTGCGAAACCTAGGTGGGCTGAATGCGACTAGGGGCCAGTGGGCTGGCTACAGGCCTACTTGCTCATTCGTCGGTTCTACGTCACAGATGTGGACGCTGAGACCATAATGGAGACCGCGCCCATTTGAGTGCCTCGGGCATCAGTGTTGAGGCCAGTACTCTTCGTGGTATATGCGACTGACTGGTCCTTCCATCATCATGTTTGCTGTTCTCCGGTGACTTGAAAATTCCCGGATTTCCTGAATCCATCCAGGTGCAGCAGGACCTATCCACACCTAGAAGGTGGACTAAGACCTACACTTGAAAAAGGGGAAATGTACCCGACGGCTAGCTGAAGGGTCTGGAAGGACGCTCTAACTGAACACTACCAACCCGGAACCAGAAGTGCAGGAGGCATAAATCTGAAACCCGAGGCGGTTTTAACAAGCAGCTTTAATCCGTTGGAGCACTGTCTGTCAACGGACAACAGGGAGAACAGTGATGTGCCAGTTGAGAAGAACGCAGACTTAGACGAGCCCTAGAGTCACGCTATTCCCCTGCACTGGCGCGAACCCACCTAGAGCACGCAGTTCTGGTCTGGGCTTCTAATTCGTATCATTCAGGACATACACTCTAGAGAGGCCCCAAAAAAGGTTCACAAAAACGATGGTGTCAAGGTCGACTTGACTTCTGCAACAGGTAGTCTCGTTTCTCCTCTTCTTCCACCGCTAAGGCTTGATTTTACCGCGCGCATAGTGGTAATGGTTATTCATACCGAAGCTCCGAATCGTCCGTGGCAACAAATGCAACACCCTACTGAGATTCTATAATTTATTACCGCGAAAAATCAACAGGACACTTCACCGGGAAATCAAGACCTATACCCACTACAAACCTCTCTTCGCGAGCCCATCTATAAAATACTTAGCGATTGTTGGCTGAACCACCTCTTCTAGTTATCGTCTACCCCCTTTCTAAAACCCTAATCCCCTTTGCCCATACCGTGGTCAACTGTGTTTGTAATCTTCCTTCATGGCTTCCTATAGAATTTCATCTTTGTTTCGTATCTAGACATCTTGCAATGGCCAAATAGCCAACAAAACTAGTCGACCATCCGAAGCCTACAGTCACAATACGCATCTCCAAAGAAGCAGACCGGCCAGTAAGATTTTGCCACTCTTAGCCGTACTCCACCTTGCTCCAATCCATTGACGAACTTCCACGATGACGCACATAGCAAGATTGGCTCGTTATCTCACCTGGACCAGGAATTTACGCTCTCGACAGAGCCACCAGAATTCTGATTCCACAGGCTCAGTTTCTCGAGCCCTCCGTGGTATTTTCGGACTGTAACTTAGTTGCCACGTGTACCTTTATTGACAGTATACCCTTAGAGGTTTCAAAACGAGTACGAAATTTTGATCACGCCGTTGTATTTAAAGCTTCTATTAGGGCCCCACTCAACCTAGTCAGCAGTACCATGTTAAAAGCTGCTAACATGAAACGGGGTGATAAGTCGTAGCAACAGACAACGAAAACAAAACAACGACACCAATGCCCCCTGTATTTTCAGTTTCCGAACTCACTGGCAGCCAGCCACTGGTACTGTTACTTCATCACACAAAATGTCACTACATCCGGGGCAGGAATCCGCCAAAATGACACCTACCCCTGCATTCGCCCAACCCACTCTATGCAACCAAAGTCTGCCGGCCAACTATTGTCTGATGTGGACTTTGACGCAGAGCCTCTACCTGCTCCAAATTGAACAGTCTCTAAGCGCTCTAGACTCGTTAATAATTTCACAGATGCATGAGGCTCGAATCTACTGAGTACTGCCAGACAGCTTAGCCCAGTGTATCGAAAACAGCTACCTGAATGGAGTATCCTTCCCAACCTAACAACATTACATCACTCTCCCAGGGCGACACACGAACCAAAGTATGATTGTTCTTGACCCTATCCTCTAGCAGCGGCTAAAACCTATCCGCTGGACAGCCCCATACCACTGCCAGGTCACTATCGTACGAACCAGACCCGCTAGCCCTCAGGGCATACTCCTGCAAACAAACTGCCAAGAAGTAGCGTCCCTAAGGACACAACCTCGTCGTTGCGATCTGACGTGTCGCCCATGGGCCGGAAGCTGGTAACTCGTTGTATCCATCTCCGAATGCGCAGTGTTGGTACCAATGGAAACCCATAGCTGCAAATCCAGAGTTCGGCAACCCGCCCTCCATCCCTACTAAAGACCTCAACACCTAGTTTACCAGGCAGCAACTGCCTTATGTCGCCAGGGCAAACCCTGATGGTCATGCAAATTTGGAAGCGAACGGATACCCTAGCAGGATGTCACTAATATCAGGGTCTACCATTTCTGCTACCAAAACAGACAGTTTCTCAAACAGTATTTCCCCCCAGTGAAATCCCAGCTCTATGCGCTTTTATGCGGACGATACCTGCGACTCACCTCAGAGCTATTATTCAGCGCTGCCTCCGTCTGACTCATCATTTCCTAACCTTCCCGTGCCTCCATCTTTCATCCCGTTTGTTGCACTACCATAACATAATTTTTGTTTTCCCCTCCATTTTCCATCCCACTACAGTCTTTTTACCAGCAGGATACTTCCACGGACCCCCTGCGTGTAAATCATCCCCAACCCTGTGGCATACAGTCCCACTGTCTTGCCTTTCTTCCTGATTGATTGAACCACTTTCCAATACCAGCGTCTTGCCAGTGGCTTACACCTTCGACAGCACCGAACTCCGTAGGCCAAACAAGCACCGCTGCGGATTTTCACTACCCTCCTCCAAAATAACCTTCCTATACCCCTCTACCAACCGCCGATCCCCATCCTCCCCCACCCGAGCAAGCCGCATCGACAGGCGGCGAATCCATCCCGCGCTCTCCTAGTTCCTACATTCTGAGGCCTGCTTTAACCACAAAGCTTCAATCGCTGCAAAGTTTGCCGCGTGGGCAAGCCAATAAGTTCCATAACTTCATATTCTGTCATCACACTAACATCGAACGATCTCAAGGAATCAGGACAAGTATCAAGGCTACCTAGTCAAAGGTTTCCTCATTCATGAAGTAATATCCCGAAATTAATTATTTCCGGATCGTCCGCCGCTGATTCATCTAAAACCGTCGCGGGGACGTCCAGCGCTCACTTTTCCTCTTCTTTGGTGATGGCTCCAACTCACGCCCCTCCCCGTGCACTTTCCCCTTACACTGGCTTCCCCACTTTACCTAGCCTAGATACTCGCATCCACGTGACTGGGTTATCCTTGATCTTATTTAGCCCCCGGTTTATCCCAAATAAGCTTCACCGCTAAAAACATTATTTCATAACGTCAAGTCCTGATATCATCCTTATTAGTGAAACCTGGTTCAAGGAAACTTTCCCACAAGCAAACTTCTGCCTGGGGGCACAAGGTTTTTGGAGTAAATGGGATTGAGAGACTCGGAGGCGAGTGCCTAGTGTACATACTGCACGCCCTCCCAGTAACGTCCATTAGATACGTCACACTCGACTCAGTTCCGGATTCTCTGTGGCTCACAATTCGGTTCTCAACTGTAGTCATGGAAAATGGTTGTGTCCGTTGCCCGTCCTCCTCTACTACAACAGACTAATCTCCTTTAATTGAAGCCCTCAGTTACTTCCCAATACCACTTTCCGTAGCGAAAAGCATAGCCGATGACTTCAACGGGCCTAAAATATCCTTGACGAACCTCACAGCCCCTCCCAACCTAATAGACTTTGTCTCCCATGCTCACATTGGGGATGGAGTGCAACACGTTAAAACCCCTGCTGCAAACATCACCATCTTAGGCCTTATGGTCATTCGCGGCTTTTCCGTCTTTTTGGTTTCCGTTCTGCGTAAATTTCCGGGTAGAAATCATAAGATAGCAGCAGGTATCTTTCATTCCATCTTCATCTACCAGGCTATCTGACTCCAGCGAACGATTCTTCCCGTTTAAATTAAAACCTACTGCCCAATTTCATCCGTCACCAGGAATGGAGTAGTTTTTACTAATGGCTGACCCCCAACGGGCAGCTGATCACTTTTGTCTTAACCGAGGAAATTGTTTCTTGAAGATTAGTCCAACCGCTGAAAACTCCTGCCCTATGCAACATAAACTTACCTCCCTCCGACAGAAGTACCTTAAGACGTACATTTTACTACCAAAACAATGACTTTTCCCTTCCCACTAGACTAACACTTCTTGCTGACATTATCTAGAGCCTGAGGGAATACCCTCTCCGCAACGAGGAAGCCAAAGCTCTAGGGCATCCCACTGAAGCATTGAAACTCTCATTCCTACAAAATCTAGGAATTCGGCAACAGATACTACGATCCAGTGCGTGGTGTTACTGAATAAAACTTCGGCCGCTTCCCCTTCTGATATCGCTGAGGCCCTTACCGATTGCTTTGCCAATTCCATGGCCCCGCCTCAGACATAACCCCCCGAATCCTCCAGCTATTATCAGCTCTTATCTATCCAACCTAACGTTTGAAGTAAACATTATTTCCAGGCTCGTTTTAAGCTTTAAACCATCCGCGCTTCCTGGACCAGATGGGTTACCCAAGCAGCAATCAGCAACTATGGATCGGACCTTCCACGTCTAATATCAACTCTACTTACTTTGTCACTCAGGTCCAGTTTGGTACTGTTGAACTGGGAGCTTTCCGTCATCATTCCATGGCACAAAAAATGACCTGTCCACGTACTAGCTATTTACCTTTCCCTTAACCATACCTCTATTATTTCCAGAATAGTGGAGACGATTGTCAAAGATGGCATCATTACTTACGTTATCACTTCAAGCTTTCTCAGCGATAGGCAGCACGGGTTTCGCAAATCGCGATCATGCACCACAAGTCAGTTTGCCTTCCTCAACCTAGTCGCTAAGGCTGCTGAGGGTGGGCAGACACTAGTCGTTGTCTACCTAGATCTGTCGAAGTCTTTTGACGGTGTTCAACGCACTCATCATATCGCACAAATGCATTCACTTGGCATTGCTGACAAACTGCTTTCTTGCTGCAATCCCACCCCACTCAGAGCTCTCAAGTGGTCCTCACCAAAGGACATGCTTCCAACCCGAAAACTGTTACAAGTGGCGTTATACAGGGCAGTATACATTGTTCTCTCCTGTTTCTAATGTACAGTAATGACGCACTGGTTCTAGTACACCAGGGCAAGCCATTTTTGTTTGCAGACGATGTAAAAAATGCCTACTCTTTCAATTCTAATAGAGCTTTCCCTGCTTTTCGCGACATTTCCGCTGGCCTCTCTGCGCTTGAGCGCTGTTATCACTCCTGGATGATGGGCTATTCCACTGACGATTGCAAGGTGCTTACCTGCAACTTCTGATCTCTCCCTGAATCCTCAACTCTTGGTGGGTCCACAATAGCCAGCCGACTTACGATCCGTATTTGGGCCTCAACTATTCCTGCTCCCTCAACTTCTTTGTGCACACCGCCATCCAAGCCGCAATGACTAGAAGAGGTGTGGCCTTTCTCTTCCACTCCTTTTGTCTCCATGACAAAATAATCAACATCTACACAGCTTCGGCCGGCGCACATTGAGAGTGCAGGCCGTCTGAAACGTTGTGCGAGCGCAATAAGGCTGGTGAATCACACCTCATGTGCTCAGCTCGAAGTGATTTTTGGGCTGGGTGTCCAGTGCAAGGCCAGTCCCACCGAACATCACCGGTTGCGGATCGCACGCTCCAACGCTTTCAATTGCGGATCGCACGCTCTAGCCATTCTTGTTCAGCCAAGGTTTGCCCACCTATCAATCATGTCATCACTCTTATCACCCCCATTTTTGTCATTCTTCCAAGATATGTACACCTATCCATTCTGCCCTAGCTCCTATCGACTCTCACAGCGTCATACCTCGTTGAACCTCATTACCGTTCCACCCACTTTATTCCGCCGACCGCCGCCGATATTTCTTTTCCCCCCCATGTCATCATCGCCGGCTCCTAGTCTCCATTCACTTGGTATCACCCTGTGCCCATAAAACTCACTGATCGCATTTTTATGCCTCATTACCTACCTCTCTGTCAAATCCTCTCTCACTCTCCCTTCTCATGCCTAATTTCATTACGTACCAGTCCTACCCACACCCATTACCAGTTCCCATACTAGAACTGGGTGTTCAAACCATGAATCTCTCACAGCTACATTTATTTTCTAATCACCACCACTGTATTTTCCTTGCCTGACTCCGCGATACTTCTGTGGATCTTTCCGTTAGGCAGTGCTCCGATTATGCTTCCTCCGGCTGCATCCACCTGTACAATTGCCAGCAGGCGCGCAGCCTCCAGTTCCATCGCCTAAAACCCGACGCGCATTTACTTCTCTTGCCTCATGCTCATCCACCGGTTCATCCGCCCAAGTGCTTCTTTCTTCTCAGCCCTTTTCGGTTTTCACCCGTATTAAGGCTATTCTATTGGTTACGTCTCACCTGTTTCTTCGGTCCGTGCTCCACTCTCCTGTCTCGTTTATCAATTGTCACAAGCATTTTCTTTATGCCTTTCAGGCTGTACAGTTTTTGTACTTTCCACCCAATGTAAAATCATTGTTTCGCCATAGTTTTCACCCACAGTCCCAATACTTTTGATTTGTCATTACCAGATTCTTCTGGTACTCCCTTGCCCATTTCTCTCCCACACTGTCCGCCGTCACAGCCACCTCATCCATGCACCACAGACAGCCCCACCTCCTAGGTACCTTTTTCCACTATGTAACTTTATTCGCTCTGCACCGCCTAGCCATTTCCATCGCCATCATCTCGCCGAATAATAAAAGTCCATTTAATAAAGCTTCTCCCATTCTCGACCGTCACCACATGTATTCGCTACATCAATCAGATTATTAAACACATTCCCATTTGTTCCTTCCGATATTTTCCTCCATCTTCCCTCTTTTGTGAACTACCCTCCACTGTGGTCGTCACTTCTGTGCTTCCGAATTCTTTTTTCTCTCTCGTTCTCCGTTGCCCACTATGTTCACCCTTTGTGAAGAAAATTCACCACTATACCCCAAAGTTTACTCTACAACCATTAGATCAAACCTTACCTGCCCTTCCCAATACCTGATTATTTTCTAGGGCTCCATTGTTATTGCTCCTGCTCTTCTTATATATACATATATATTTATGCATTCGCTTTGCATCCCGCAGTCCCTCACTGGCCATTTCCCTTGATATTATCCCGCTGACCGCCATGATATTCGTCCTTATTTTCCACATCTGTGTCCCACATCTACCGTCTCCAATCATTCTACGCCATGTTTGTCATCTGATTTACCCTTTACGTCTTGCTTTGCTCGCTCCCTGCCTTACAATGAGTTTTGTCTCCTATTTGCCGACCATCTATTCCAGAGTAACAATGCTTCACTGCTCTCCAATCCATTGCGGTGCGTCTCGCTTTTTCCCCTAGCGTCTCCCGCTGCAGCAGTATTTTAAGCCAATTTCTAGCCCCTTTCACTTATATCAATCTGCCTCCAGATGTCCTCACCTGGACCAGTCGGACGGAACAGCGTAAATATTCTGCTTTGGCTGGTGTATTGCAGATGGCTGCTGATTGTACCCAAATAATGTTGCCACAAATGTGGTCGGGTTCTACGGCCTCCTGCTTGATGCAGCTTGGTGTGTGGTCTGTATATATTTAGCCAGTACATGGTTACTAGATGATTCGTTTAACATGTGTAATATGGTTGCTTGTTTTGTAGTGATGGCTGAAGGAACATAAGCTTGTTAGTGCTGAACCGGTCATATATGAGCTTGAGCACCCAGCATAATCCTCAATCCGCTAGTGCCTCGGGTGCAGTGCGGTCGGCCGGGTGGGATGCGCGCCCGCTAATAATTCAGATCGGTTCCGGCTTTTGGCAAGGAGGTCTACCCAGATCGGAAACGTGAAATTTTTTCATTCTTTTTCTACGATACTTTGGCCTCGCAAATGGCAGCCAAATATAGACCGGGGTGATAGATTAAATTATTCGGAACAGCAGTGAACGTTGAACTGTCTATCTAATAGGTCAGGAATTGACGTCACTTCAGATGGAAATCGTTTCCACATATATTTTCAATGAATTTGTAACTTTTCTATACACAATCGAATGTCAACGTAAACCATTTCAGATGCGCATTTCGCACTTTAAAAGCTATAAATGCATCCGGAAAATATCAAATACTTATTGTTATACTACCAAATTCTTTTTCCCTGCAGCGTCAGCAGATTAACCAAACGGAAGCACGTTAACTCAACCGGCCGAAAAGTTTATGGTAGGCATATCTTAGCAGTCTTGGAAACGGCGGCACTTCAAACCGCTTTGGCAGAATAATTATGCCCCAACCCAGCCAGGCTCCCCAACTGACCCTGACTTTCAAGCTCACCAGGTGTCCTCCTGAATCCGCTGTTGAATGCATTTAAACTTTCCTCTTTTTCTTTTATGTGCATACAATTATCATATATTTATCCCCCTTTATTAACCTCCTGAGTCTTTTTATCTTATTTTCCCCATGCAGATCTCGACATCTTCACGAATTTTGTCTGTCCATTTCATCGCTTTTAAAAATTTGATCATGCACCTGGCATGCCCCGGGGGTCTCCAAAATAAACCATTATTATTATTGTCTCCGGTCCTAGGGGACCACAATACGAGGACAGACTGGCGTTGCTTGGTTTCTTCTCACTCAGTCTCAGCGTGCAAGGGGAGACCTGGCAAAAACATTGGAGTAACGGAAAGGTTTGTCGAGAACAAACAACCCATTATTTGTCCGTGACAGCAACTCCACCCTGTGACAGCTTAAGCCACGGTTTCTTAAATTAAAGGACAACAAGGATAACACAGCTTCTTTCCTTCCATGCGGAGTGATAAATGATTGCAATAAACTCCCCGTGGATGTTGTTTCAGCGAGTACATACATCAACTTTAAAAGAAATTTGGACTTCGCGTGGACACAGCTATTTTCGGAGTGCCCGGGAGATAGAGAACAGCACTCAAAGGAACTTCCGTCCGGGCTTTGACTTTCCCTTTCTCTTTATGACTACCAGTGTTATTATCATCGTTACTATTATTTTTCTGTGATCTTTCACCCACATCTCAAAGCTTCCTAGACCTTTCACCATTCCCTCCTAGCAAGGGAGCCGACTTTCAGGTGACTGCACTTTTACTTGACGGGTAAACTTGCAAGTAGCGGAGGCTTTACTCCACCAAAATGTTGCTCCTGCAGCACTCCTCAGACAAAGACTCGAAAAATGCCAAGTAACTCAAACTTCCATCCACCGATAGACAAAAAAGGACTTCAAGAGGTCAGAGCTCAGTGAGACGCGGGGGTTCATAGATGCAGGAAACAGGACTGTCGTTGACTTTAGCTCCAAATCCTATGGTCTCACATGATTTGGCTCAGGATTTCACTTACTCGTAGAAGGAAACAAAAATGAATATGCTGATGACTCAAACCCAAGACCTTGTAAAATAGGATGAGCTGGATTGCAGGCCAGCTCGCGCTGGGTGAAAGAGCTTTTTATTTCGTCACATATTCAAGTCGACCTGTTCTCCTTGAGCGGTAGTAGGAATATACAGAGTTTCGAATTTCTGCACAACTTGTACTGAGATGGAAAAGAGAATTTCGCCAAAGTTTTACTTAAACGACTCAAACGGACCTCATTATTTGAAACCACATCGTAAAGTTACTCCCATCTCTGCAGAGGAGTAGTCAAGCTTAAAGACCATTGTTTGTCACTTCTACTGCACACAAATTCATTCAAAATCACACTTATTCATATGACTATTTGATAACTTTCCGCCTTATCGTGTGTTTCAATAATCTTCGTCGTACAGGGTTTTTGAAGCTAAGCTAAAATCGAAAACCGTTTCCTAATTCCGGCTAGAAATTCCCTGTGTTGATGTCATATGATTTCACTGTATTTCTACCACTTATCTTCGCGCGATATCCTAGTGTCACCTGCATGTGTCCTTTGGTTTTAAATTGTGAACAAAATGGCTTTAACCTCTTTGTTGAAGTAGCTAGCTCTCTGCCTGGAACATTTAGTTAAAGCCTTTGCAGCAAAACGTCTTACCCGAGAACGTTTGTTTTCTGATCATGCGTCTAAGTGTGTGCGTAAGCCTTTATTGAATGAGCCAATCTCAAATTCTGCAGAGAACTTTGAATTTTACTCACTAACAATGGTGTAAACGATGAATGCTACAGCCTCGCAAATTACAGTAAACACAGCCGACGCAGGAAGGTAGCAGAGCAGGCCATTGTGGGTGTGGTAAGAGTCATCACCCCTTCCTGAACATTAGACAGGGACTTTCATGGAGATATTTCGGCTGGATGTAGAGAACGTTTCATGAAAATCCTCCTGAGTGTTCCTCATTCTCCGTGAATGTGACTTTATTCGATATCACTTTGCTAGGCTCGTCCATACACAACACCTTTGTATGTTTATTTTACTGAAGTGGACATCATAATTTGGCCTTGAACTATTTCTTGCTCACACGCTTGGGCCACGGCACTGCAAACTTCTGAGTTCCATGTTTGAGTATATTTGGCAGCATATTTTAGGTTCGTATATATTTGTACTTTTTGCGACTTTCAACTTGGTGCCATGGGGACTATGAATCAATCGAGTTTCGATTTTGGGATTCGCACAAATTGACTGCGCGGAGATAGAATTGCGATTCTGGTGACTTGCTTGCTCTGCTATCGTGCGGAATACAAGTTTGATTCTGCGGCCATCCAGATGGCTTTCTTCATCTTTATTTGCGCTTATTTCGAATAGGGTTATTACTGCTTCCACTGTGAGTAGTTCAGTCACTGAAATGTAACTTTTATTTATCACATATTGTGTCGCCGTCATACCAGCTAGCATGTTTTCCCCCAGTTTAGATGCTCTGAATATACCTGGCCCTTCCATTAAAGTTGTTGAATAAGTTGAACATTTCGATATCCGTTCTTTGAAAAGGTAAGTTTCGGAGGCCGAGAAGAATTCCGCTTTATTCACATTCCTTATTGAGGGAGTGCTTACCGGATTGTAAGGAAGTTTGGCTTTATCAGTTTTGTTCACCTTCCGTCGACATGAAGAGTTCACTGATTTCCTTGCGGTAAACATGTGATCAGCCAACAGCATGGTTTCATAGGGGGTACAGTTTCGTTCACTGGTTTGCCGGAATCAGCAGCCCTTACATGGTTTCACTTTTCTTGCAAAACCCAGGCCCACCAATGCAATGTTTACTACCAGCTTCAAACTCATTTACTGGTTCGTTTGACTGCCGGAGTTATTAAAGTTGAATTACAGAGGCAGATATTCCTAAACCCGTATCAAACACTTCAGCCTACCCAAATCTTGTGTAAAAGCTCTCGAAACGTCAAGGCAGCTGTTCATGAAAAGTCGCCAGTCACGCCTAATGTTGGGAGTTCTCAGAAGCTAAAAACCCAAATCCACTTCAAATTGAACCATTTCTTGAAGTAAACCGTAGTTTTCCGCTGTCCAATAGTGCTTTTGTTACATATTCGTGGTGGACCTTAGAGGATGCGCTTTAACTGATGGGCATTTGCGTGCATTATACCAAAAAACAGCAGATGATAGGACCTAAAAATTACGGCGGTGAACTCAGCCACGTCATTCAAAGAAGGCGTAACGGCCTAGTTTTCTGTGCCCGCTTATGCCAAACTTTTAGTCCCAAAACCCAGTGTATTCAGTTGATAAGATCCGGTTTTACCTTGCAAATGAGCACTGAAATCTCCATTTATTTGCTTGCACTCTCGTTTCTAATTCCAAATACAAGCGAACAAAATGCTTCCATATCCACTGGTAAGGAAGCACCGAACCGTGACACCAGTGATTCAGTCTTGGAAACACGATACACATGGGAATTCTCAAAAAGCACACAGTCGAGTGTTACCCTACTGAATATGTTTCCGTATGAAGGGTTGAGGGTTTGCGCAGAGGTATTGTTCAGTGTGTTCCAAGCATCAAAAACGGCATTGGCTCAGATAGAACCGTAAGCTGGAGCTTAGAGAGGAGGACAGACAAAGTATGCGAAAAGAGAGCCCACGGCAGGAAGCAAGAGAAACTGCTTCAGGCTTGTAATGGCTAGTTAATCTGTAGAATGTGAATCAAACATTTTCTGAGAAATTGCGGCAGCCTTAACAAGTACCGCCATCATTAGGAAGGTAACGGAGGACTGGGAGCTTCCCAAAGAACGGAAGCAAAGCCCTGGTATAACCAAAGCACTTGATGTCCATAAAACAAAGTCCCAAAAAAGGAAAAGACTTCTGAAATGAAACCATCAAAGTTGAGAAAAATAAATCAGAGATTTAATTAGCCCACGGCCTTCCAGAACAAATACTAACGGCTGGCGGATTTCTATTGGAAACGGAGGCCACTTTTGCAAGCTGCAGATCCTAAGCAGCAAAGCACTTGAGCCAAACAGACGCGGTCTTTTTTTGGAATACTTGAGCCTTACGTGAGGACAGGTAGGCAACAAGGAAGGGCTGCCGGATGTCACGTGGTAAGCCCCCCGATATGTTTATAATAGTATTATTCTCGGCCATGGTCGAGACGCACGCGCTAGCGCATGATCATGGTGTGACACGTTACTCAATAAGGTGGAATATTCAAGGACGCATTATGAATGAGATGATGCAAGCTGGGAAACGGAGGCCTGCTAATATTCTACAGATGGAGTAAATTTTGAACAAGAAGAAAAGGAAGAAAAAAAATTGTAAAGAATTGTTCTCAGGAAAATCGGTGCATGCGGAGAGGATAGCGATCCATGAAGACGATGCAGACCCTGAATGTCAGATTTACCGGAGTTCAATAAATGGAATGAGTTTCGAAACGGTGCCGAGACCAATTTCGTGAAAGTGAACACTGGTGTATGTGAGAGAAACAGTAGTCCATAAAAGGGTGAGTTTGGATTCAGGATCAGTAACATGTACCATTCAGAAATGAGAAAGCTCAACTGGAAGGTCCTCGAGGAGTGGAGAGTCAATTTCCAACCGGCTACGGTTCGGAGGAAAGGTGGACTGTGGCAACGGATAATAAAGTGTGAAATCTCCGCATGGACTTGAGCGTTAATATGCTGTTTCACTAACAAATATATATACATATGTTGACGTATTTGCCTTCAGTGATATTCAGCGTCGTTTCTGGTAACGTACGACATCATATTGGTATGTTTCGTCTAGCAGGGCAAAGTATGTGTCAGTCAATCGGCTGAGTGTGGTGATATATTAGCAAGATGCGCATGAACTGGAATGTGTGTTGGTTGTTTCAGAAAAAGCTGAATGATCTGATATGCAATTTGGAGTATTTCCTGTCGGGTGGCTTGATTTCGGTCCCAGTTGCTATGGTAGGTTCTACTTGAGTCTCTGTCCGTACGCGTCAAAGTGGCGTCCTTGGTTATCCGGTTTGGTGACTGCGATAGTGGGAGACAACAGACCTGAAATAACGGGGGGTTGCAGTCTGGACGTGGTTCCAGCTGTGGGCTATCATGATATATGAAAACAATAGATAATGGACTGGTTACGTCTGTGTGAGTGAAGCATGGATGAAGTTTCATTTGAGGAGTCAGTGGCACCTACTCCACATTCTAAGCAAAAATAGGCTCGCGGTGGATTTGTTCTATACTGCTGCAGGCTAACGGAGTTGCGTACACTAGTTTGGTAACGGTGTATGCATCCCAAAGGATTTATGATTTTTCACGTTGGCATGGCATCGCTCGGATGCTAATGAAAGACCTAGGGTCTCACGGTTTAGAGCAGTTAGAAATGATAACCCTCAGTGCCATTTACTTACGCAGAAAGCAGTTTGGCAACAATGCGATAAGATTGGTTTGAAATAACAGACTGTGAGCGAATGTGACTGGCACGCTGGTTGGGTTTATATGAACGGTCAGTGGCACATTTCATATTTTGGTCTGGGTTTAAATTCGAGAGTTTAAATAGCGTGGGGTTGATAAGTACTACCTCGGGCTTGCAACATAGCGTAAACCGAGTGGGCTGCTGCGTCTGCATTTCAAAGGATAAATTGTTTGCACGCAATTAGAAGTTCTGAAGAGCAATTGAGGAAGAATGCAGAAAGAGTCGCTAGGGCATCAGTGGTGATGCGCTAGAGAAAATTGTTATCATGCACAGGAACGTGGACTTATGTTGCACTGGCGTTTGTCATCGGGTGAGAAATAAACGTTCTGGTGCGATAATCCTAGTAATCAAACCCGTTTTCGTAGGCAACCTTTTCGGTGACGGTCTGGCCGGTAAGAAAGATCACATTGGGAACAGTCAAGAAGTGATTCAGCGAGCCTCTGAACTGGGAAATTGAGACTCTCGCGGATGTCTAGCGGGAGTTTATTCCATAACTTTGAGTATTTTATGAGGAAAAAGTTAGATCTTAACGCTAATTTTGATCTAGGAATAGAGAACTGCAATGACCGATGGCGTTGAACATAATTCGTGGAGGGAGTGAGACGAATAGGTTCAGTACACGAAAAGGCCGGACGGTGGTACAGCTTAAACAGGAAGCATAAATTGAGCTTCGTGCTACGCAGCCATAGAGGGTCAAGACTGAGTAGGATGCATTGATCCTTGTAACACAAACTGGAGGAAAATCCCACTAATTGTTTAGTGAACTGACGTTGCACGGACTCCAGAGAAATGCGGTCGGATTTCGTCATGTTGGTGAAGATAATAGGACAGTATTCAAGGAGAGGCCTGGCGTGAGACTTGTAAGTGAGCAGTTTGCAATCATTTAGCCGAAAGGTTCTGGAGATGAGACCAGTGGTTCTTCTCGTCTTTGCAATCTGGAGTGGAACAAACCCAGAAAACCTAAAACGGCAAGAATAATGAAGACCAACGTCTCGAACTAAAGGGCTGTACGAGATGGGTAGGTCGTGGATAAGCAGGGTTCCGGAGGCCACTTGACATCTGAATGTTGTGTAGCAGCTCTTCGAGGCCGAGAAGTCCATACTCCATGAATTGCACCGATCCCCGAGTCGCTTCAGTTCACTAGAAATTTCATCTAGCATAATATTGAGGTTCTGACGAGGAAACTCATAGACAATCTTAACGTCATCAGCGAAGAGGAATGGGGTGCCATGGTGCGAGATGAGAAATATATGATTTATGTAGATGAGAAAAAGTAAAGGACCGAGTACACTGCCTTGTATAACTCTACTAGTGACTGGAGCAGGCCGTGAGAAACACCCATCAATGGAAACCACTTGTGAGCGATTCGATAGGTATGATGTTAACCACGTTAAAAGCGAACCGGAAAAGCCGTGAGCTTTGAGTTTGGTTAGTAATAAAGCGTGAGGGACGCGGTCGAAAGCTTTTGTCATATCAAGGTATATAATGATGATGGATTGACTGTTGTCGGCGGCCGCCGTTATGAGGTTAAAAAAGTCGTATTGGCAAGTGATGCATGAACGCGACTTCGCGAATCCATGCTGCCCACTATGGATGATGTTATGGGACAATAGGAAGTCGGACATCCGCTGTTTGATGAGGCGTTCCATCAACCTAGAAGCAATTGGAGTGTGGTTGATAGGGCGGTAATTAGAGGGGTCATGTATTGGTCCCTTCTTATGGATTGGGATGATGACCGCAGTCTTCCATTGTGAAGGAAATATGCCACACTTGATGGATAGATTGTAGACCTTCAATAGTAGGGCTGCGATATCAGTTCCTGCAAGGCGTAGAAGTGTCGGTGGAACACCATCATGGCCAAGGTGTGAGGACTTCCGGACACGAATAAGCTGGTTGGTCACCTCTTTAAGAGTAAATTCTAAATCAGACAATAAGTGCTCAGTGACAGGGTCTATGCATGGGGGTAAAGTAAGGGGGTCCGTAGTCATGGATGCAGCAAAGTAGGAATTTAGAGCCTGAGCTATCGCTACAGGTGAGGTAATGCGATCGTTACTTTCTAAAATGAGAGAGGGAATACCTGCCGGTTTGCTCTGAATTCTGTTCTTCATTAGGCGTGCCTACTTTGAGGAAGTATCATGGCATTGCAAGGCCGATACTTCTTGTTTTTTTAGCATATCGTCACACTTAATTCTGATTGCTAACGAGAGACGTTGGAGCTGCAAGAATGACGATAAGTCACTACTGTTGTGATACACCTTCTGGAGCTTCAGATATTTGTTTTGCATTCGGCTCAGGACTGAACTACGGACTCGGTTTGATATGATACGAGTTGTGGTGATTTTGGACAGCAAGTATGATAGGTTAGAATATAGTAAATCAGCAGCCAGCTGGGGGTCTCTTTGCAGAAAGAACTCGTCCCAGTCTAACGAACGAAGCGTGCAGATAAGATTGTCCCAGTTGACTGCTGAAGAGAAACAATTGGTTGGGTGGGATTTATCGAAGGCTTGCGGAACCGCGAAGCCGCAGGACACCATTCTGTGGTCACTTCCTGGAAAGAGGTCGAGCGTACTGGCTGAAACATCAGATAAACCAATCGTGAACAACAAATAAAGGATGTTGTTACCTCTAGTTGGGACTGTTACATGTTGGATCCAGCGCCCTACGCGGATGCATGACATGGAATCTAATAAGTTGTTTGGGGCAGATAGAGTATTCCAACAGATGCTCGGTGCATTGAAGTCCCTCGCGATGAGTTTGGAGGAACAGGACAGCAATGAAAGGTGGTTGAACGCGTCAATAATCTTGGTAAGTTCCATAGGGTTGGAACCAGGTGGCCAATAGATGCAACCAATATGAAGATAGGAGTTAGGTAAGGGAATCGTTAACCACAGAGAATCCTGAACGGTGTCGAGAGTTGTGTGTGAGAGTGGAATGGCCTGAAGAGTGTTTTTGACATAAATTAGACAGCTTCCTCCACAACGAGGCCTATTCCTTCGGAACATCTGGTAGCCAACTAGAAAGACTGGATCTGACGGGACGGAATCCGTTAGCCAAGTTTCAGTTACAATGATAATATCAAAGTTGGAGGGATGAGCCATGCTGCGGATGGCCTTAGTTTTGTTCAGTAATGAACGGGCATTTACAAGTATGACGGAAAGAGACGATGCAAACCGCGATGGTGGTGGATATGGTTGGGGGTTCGGTAGTGGTGATGAAGGTGGTAATTCCAGTGGAGAATAGGGCAAGGATGGGGGGGAGGACCTCAGTTGTTCCACGGATTTGATGAGTTATAACCTGGTGGGGGATAGTGTAAGGAAAGAAGGATGGGGAGGTGCCGTTTAGGAGAATAGTTTGAATGCGGGGAATATTCTCAGAGGGGGCCGGCAGGATAAAAGCAGCCACGGATGGATGGCAGTGCTAAGCTAAGAGATGTGGATGGGTCCTGTGGGAGTGGGAAGCTAGGTGAGGCACGGACATGGTTCCCAGGGAGTGACTGGGTGGCAGTAGAGGTATGGAGCAGTTGGTGTGGCGGATAGTAATGTAATGGAGCGGTGATCGGGGGGGGGATAAGGTGGGTAAAAGTAGGGTGGAAATGATAAGGCAGTTAGCCGAGATGGAAAAGTAGGATTCACAGCCACACAAGAGGCTGGTAAAATTTCGCTCGACTGAGCTTTTTTCTTATGGTTTGCATGTGCATTATGTTGATGGGTCTTGTTCTTTTGGCGACGAAGTGTTAACTTCTGAGGGTCAGTCTGCACTGACGGGCTAACCAGCGGTGGTGGCTTAGGTGGTAACCGGATACATTCTGGCGGCGAATGGGTGAGTGCAGCGGGTGAGCTTAGGGACCTGGTTGGGTTATCAAAAATGCCAGAGGTAACGGGATGCATGGGTGTAGACGGAGGTGGGTTGATGGTGCGGTGATTTTTAGGTACGGTTGCATAACCCGACATGGAGCTAGTAGAAGGAATGGAGTCATCTAGACTTGTGGAGAACATGAGCTCGCGGTTGGATGAGTCGGAAGAACCATCATCAGTTTTGTGAATGCTGGGGCGCTTGTTCCAGTCTATAGATTTGCTTGGGCTATTCTAAACATTGGGGCGTTTGCCAGGTGGCTCATTGGGTGAGAGAATTGGCGTACTGTCTAAATCTACGGTTGCATTGCGATCTGCAATAGATGGCAACATCGGGTGATGGCCAGTGGTTGGTGCACCGGAGTTTCGGGGTGGATTGTTAGTTTCACCAACACCGGGGTTACTGTTCTGGGCGTGACTCTTGTGCACTTCCCTTTGAAGTTGGGTCTTGTCCGGAAGTATCTTGGCGCACTTGAGTCCGGTTTTGGCTACGACTATCGATTGCCGGCTGATAAAGGTCTTGGCGACAACTTCATTTGTAAACTGGAAAAGCAGTGGACAGGTGGTGCGCAGGGAAGTTTTGCGGAGTCTAACACAGTGGCACGGTTGTGAGCCAAAGTTGCAAGCGCTTAAGATCAAATTTTTAGCAGCTGAGAGAGGTATTCGGTCTGGAATGTTAAACACAATCGCATTATTTGCCTTTTTTATCCTCCTGAAGATCTCCGAGGCAATTGTGTCCACAAAATTTCGTGGCCAGTAGTAGATTGGTTGGGGTATGGTGTGCGGCTGGATCAAGCAAGAACGCCATAGGCATCAGTTGACCGATAATCAGATCAGCGGAGTCAAGTCGGGAGGAAAGACTGCTCAGAGTTTTGGTCATTTCCGTAGATTGTCTGTTGGCATTTCCAAGTATATCTACCAGAGAGACTGTGGTCATCGCCAAGCACATACTTCTCGAAAACGTGACATGGTCAGGAAGGTGAGATAAGGCATAAAATAAAAGCGGGTACAAGCCGAGCCACCGCACTTGTCATATTCGCCAACCAGAGGAACGGAGGCAGGCCCTTCACATTGTTAGTCGTGGTTTAGTTCTCAGCCGCGACCGAGGCGCGCGCGTAGAAGTACGATCAGAGTGGACAGTAAAACTCAACACGAATAAAAAATCCACTTACTTCAGAAGTAGGTCTGCGCATTTCAGCAACAGTGCGATAGGGCTGAACCGAGGTTGATTGGAGTAAAAGGAAAAGTGCTTACGCGGCAAACACACAGGTTGTACATAGAGTTACTATGATATAATAAATAGTCCAGACATGGAGTTACTGGAAATAAAGTTTGTCACCAGATGGGAAAAATACTTCCTGCACAAGATTGATGCGGAAAGGTTATCGACGGATGAATTTTTGGGGTCGCTGAATGAACGAAGCTGCCAGGAAGCAGGTAAGCCGGTGAAAATTTTATGGCCGGAAACAAGATGTAGCCTGGGCACGACAGTCTGATTAGCACCTAATAATACCAATTTCTGCAAGAAGCATCCAAAGCTAGTTCAAGCTTGAATATCAAATTGTAAAGCGGTGATGGTGTGACCACCCCGGATAAGAATCCAGTGGACCCATCAGCTAGCTTTGGCGATCGAGGCCACGAAAGCCGTTACGGCTAGCTGAAATGATGTTGTAGACAGGAAAACTAAGCAAAGCGGACGGCCATGCACCACTCCCCGGAGGCGATCGTCCTGCAGACTGTTGGTTTGGCCAGCAAGTGTAACTTGGGTGAAAGCAGTGAGCTCAGAGATAGTGTTCTGTAAAAACTATCGGTGCCACCCTTGCGATGTTCCAGAAAAGAATGACACTTCCTGACGAGTAAAGAGCAAGTCAAAGTAGGTAGAAGCTACTCATGGTCCACAGGAACGTTGCAAGCAAGTGGAACAAGTGCCGCAGCTGCGGGCTAAGAAAGAGGGCAAAGAAATCATGGCTGTCACAGAAACATGGCCGCAGCCGAATAAAGGCATTGGTGGGTTGCGTCCGGAACAAACCACTGTCCATCATGCTGATAGAAATGATAACGGTACGAAGGGTGGTGTTCTCGTGCACCTGATTAACCGCCATTACATAGACAATGACAGGGGGGTAACCTCAGTTACCGTGCAACCCATGAAGATTGCAGTCCTTGCAAAGAGGCCTGTCACCGCAGATGCGGCGGGTGACCATGTGGAGGTGTGGGTAAACACCATCACCTCTTGATTCGGCCAACTTAAGGGCTCCAAACTATCTAGAAATGCCGGATGTAGAAGAGTGGGTAACCAGGAGCAACCGAGGTGTTTTGCGAATAATGAAAAAATACTGATGATTTTAATAGTAATATTGTTAACGGCATGTTGCTCGGCCATTTTCGGAGGGCATTCGTAAAGTTGTGGTCAGAAGGGACAGTGAATACACATCGACGCGAAATATTCACAGATGCTGGATAGTGAGTCTCACTTTTCGGGAAAATTCCGACGGAGCTGGCTGGAAGTCAGAAACTGAAGTGTGCTTTCCCCAAAGTAATCTTGGAAAAAAGCCAGAGTTGCAACAAAGCACGATTTATTTCCAGGACCATTTTGCTGCATCTGAGCATGGGGCACTGCAGAACGATGTCGCGTATATAGGTTCATGTAAGACCTTAATGTTCCACAAATATAGGGGAATTCACAATAATGAAGTTACGTTACCATGGTAGAGACAAAAAAACAAAGAGCTGTTTCTATCGGTGTATGGCAATGGATTCAGCAAACCTCAACAGCCCGGTATTTTTTGCTACGTAAATGACCCGGAACTCAGTGCTTCGGTCAGCTGGATTTTGCATCATCAAACGTTGACGAGCGACGGCCGGCCACGGGATCTTAGCGTTTCAAACGGAGTCATTACGCCTTTGATCTGACCCTATTTGCATCACAAAGCAGTGTACCCAATTTGGGATGTGTTAAACCATTCGGGTACACAGCTGCCGCTCTGTTCGACCCACGTGGGTTGCTTGGCAACTACACTGAAATTGGTAAACCAGATTCGATTTGGCGTACAGAGGTGAAAGTTGTTTCACCGAGGGAATGAGGACTTCAATCTTCTGACGAACGGTTCTGAGGTCAGCAGCAAAATATGTTCGGGCAATCGCTGATCAAACTCATCGCCTAAACAAGCATTTGACGTCATCACCTTTGAACGGAAGACCAGAGATGATTAGTAATTTTTCTGCCTAAAAAGTTTTGTCTGATGGCCTCAGGCTTGCTTGCCTTTCTATAAATAATGGACAAAAACGATACACCACACTTCTTTGACCTTATTATGGCTAGTGGGAATGATGCGACATTCACCAGAATTGTTACCGAAAAGGAGATTAGACGGGCCAATAATTACACTTTGACAGCTTTGTGCCTGTAAAATATAAACGTGGCCTTGTCCGAACAATATTTCAGAGAACAAGAAGTATTCGAACAGAAGGCATGGTTGACAATGAACTACGACAGCTGAGAGAAGCCTTGAATAAAAACGTGTATCCAGGTGCGTTTATCGAAAGGCACAGCAAGCCCAAGGCCACAAGACGAACGGATTTTTAGGCGTAAGAACACAAGGCCGTCGATAGGCCATAACCGGAGTGTTCTTCAAGGCCTGGAGTCCGTCCCTTGTGCTGGATGATGAAGTCCCCAAACAAGTATAGCCATGACTTACCTGGCGGTCTAGAGGCTGCCGTGGACTCGGCCAAAAGCATAGAAATGGTAAACCTATTCTCGTGGGAAATTATGAGTTTGTGAGGGAGTTTCTCGGAACTGTTAGGGCAATGGACAAGTCAATCGGGCCTGCCGGGCCCCTTTACAGACTTCGAGGAAATGGTAGACTGCAAAGGTGCGGTCGTTGGCTCGAGGAAACAGTGTAAGAACAGGGATTAGGGGCACTTCCACAGAGGGATCTCTTTAGGAATGAAATGAACGAACTGGGAAGTTCACTGAAGCAACAGCGGTTGATGGCTTTGGACGTGGACTGGGTACAATTCAACGGTTTTTTGGTGAAATTAGCAAATTTTACCATCTTTTAGGAATATGCACTGACAATTCTTTCAATTCTTTTGCCTGTTTATCGGCCGCCCAAGCATGAGGCCAACTAGTTGCTGACAGTCTCAGCCTAATCAGTCGAGAGACCACGCTTGAGCGTTGCAAACTGAAGCTTGTTCATGTCATATTAAGTTTTGCTCAAGCTCGATACCTAAGCCACTTGGTCCTTGGGCATTACTATAAGTCACCGGAACGATGGAAGGACAAAATCCAGCACTCAATACTAAGTATGCAGAATGAAACATTCATTTTACGTTTCTGCGGCAGGATGTGCTCTGAAATATCTTCATTACCAAAAATATCCATGTACTACACGTAAACCCTCCGTATAACATGTAAAAGTAAATGATACACTGCGTCTGTGCTACATTCGGACGAAATAACTGGGATGTTTATCACTTGGCTACGTTCTTTTACAACAAGCAATGGCATTCCGCCTGGATAAGAACCGAATAAAGTTGACACCACCTGATCATAACAGTAATAAAAACTGGCCTTATTGGCCCAGTACTAGGACTCCGGAGTCGTCACGAAGCTTTAGAGTGTTGAGTGGATTTATTACCAAGTAACTGATTCACTGTACCCTATTTCGCACTAAATAGCTCAATACGAGAGTGACTCTTGAGAATTATAAAGGATTCTTCGGCTGAGAAATTGTCTTCTCGCTCCCAATCGCTGCTCCGGCCTCAGCAGTACCGCTCTCGGAAGCAGCCACGACGGTTATTTGGAGCTACTTTGGTCAAGTTCTTTATTTTGTGGCATTCAAGAACGAGTGCTCTTCCGTGGGGATGGGATTGCCAGTGTTCGATCTGCACGTTAAAGACGCAGAAAACTCCGTCAGCTCGAAGCTTAGTGGGAGTCTCAAGGGCAATCCATAATCAATAATCAAACATCGATGCTCCTGGCGGTGGCCTAGCCACTAAGGTAAATTGGATGTTTTCAAATAAAGCAAAATTCACCATTAAACGAACCACTCTTATTCTTTGCGATAAAAATTTCGTCCCATCCAACCATTTTTTCATTTTGCACGAAAAGTGATTCTGACAAATACTGAGGTTAGGCCACATAACACCATCTAATAAATCAATACGAGCAATTCGTTTCCACGTCAACGAAAAGCACAGTGACGATTGAAAAGCTGTCATCATTGTGATACCAAGCATTCTCGATGGACATTTCGCCTTCGCTGCGTTACACGTTACGAATGCGGTAAGGTTGTTTGTACTTTGTCAGTAGGTCAGCTTGATTAGCGCAACTGTTCTCAGACGGACCTGAAAAGGAACATGTTATGCCTCATAGTGACCTGGAAAGATCCGTCTCTTTTGGGATGCTCTTTGAACACTTCTAAACGTTCCGAGAGTGTGATTTCTTGCTCTTATTACATTCGGATTATGTGAAGAGTATTACATAGTTTTTTACTCATGGTGTTTCCTCGCCAAGTTTTATAACTTTTTGTTTGACAAAAGGACGGGATTTCCATATAATCGCAAAACATTTGGCCTGGTTGACATTGCTTTCCTCTAATGCAACATTATTTTAGGAATAAGTGACAGTGGACTTCCACGTATTTACCACTCATGAAGCAACTGGCGTAATTCTCCAAACTACGACCATTGATGAAAATGGCGCCAAAAGGGTCTCCTGGGCGACATCTTCGGGGCTAATTGCCCTATATTTTCTCTGACCGCGCCAAAAATCTAAGTTTTTTCTGACGAAATAAAATGAAAATTCTACCCTGTAGATTTTCCCAAGTACGCTGTTATGGGAAAGTTTATCTGAGGCTGCATAACAAAAGCGGCCCCGAACACCACACCAGCACAAAAGTGCCCGAGTCCCCTGAATGCACTCGTGTTTCTGGGAGATTCTAGCACAACGAACGAATAATAGCTGTTCTTCTATATCTGAACTAATAGCTGAACATAATGATCGTGAGTACGAATGGCAGTTATTTATTCACATGCCCCATGGTGGAATGAGTTTAGTGATCAAATGGAGTGATAATGAATAACAGCATTATAAACAATCTCCAGACCAACCACAGCTCAGTTGAATCCGGGGTTCTTGCACTCTATTGGTGGTTGAGCGGCCAGGCACTCAGAAAGTCTCAACACGGGTTCATCAGGTATTACCGAATAAGAATCACACAGAGATTGAGACCGGGCACACACTGATAGGTTATCCATATGTGGAAAGTTTTACCACTACACCGCTGAATTCCACTGGCCCGCGCAGAAAGTGCCGTACTACTTCGGGAAACAACCACGGCGGTAAACTTCTGTGCTGATTCGGGTGGGTCATAAGCTAAACTGTGCGCCACGCGATCAGATATAAAGGCAAATTTGGATTCACACGGTTACTGATGAAATCTTTTGGCGGACCGATGGACGGCCGAAGCTTCGAGTCGGGTCTGGGAGTAGCTTTTTTGGCAGTAACAAGTAGACGTGAAACAAAAAACAGGGAACCCATCCCTTTATAAAGCAGCTCTAATTCCAGTGGTAGATGCATCAGACATGAGGGTGTGATGTAGTACTGAGGTGAATAAAGGCAGAGATGTCTTAGTTTTAAAGCTTGTTGGGATGGGACTTGGTTACTGTTCTCGCTTGGCTGTCCATGAAAAGTTACTACCTAGAGATACCCTAAGAACAGGTTCAATATGGGAGCAAAATTTAAAACGGAAAGCAGATAATATTGGAGAGATCCAACCAAAGAATGCAGCTCAGTTTCCAGCAAAGAAGCTGGACGATTGGGATGGGGCTGATAACCGGCCTTGAGTATGCGATATCCCCAAATTCATGAGAATTGGAATCCAACAATCGTTCGGAGGAGTTCATGGCGATATTATACTCACAAAAGGGTTGCAGCAGCTCACTGAGTCAGTCATCAAGAGCTGCCTGTGTGGGTGCTCGGATAACAACACCATCTTGATAACACTCGCACCCTCAGGCTCCTCACTGATTGTAACAATAGCAGACTAGAAGATGGCTGGAGTAACTCTGGGCCCAAAAAGTAAAAATTCGCATGCGTACGAACAAATAGGAAAGAAGACATAGGAAATCCTTTTTGAACACGGCCGGTTGTTCGGAATGGATGAGGTAGTTCGCCATAAAACCTTCAGTCGGCCAGAAGTGGGAATACAATGATTTCAGAAGATCCACGAAATTTTGAGGCATTTCTTTTCGGTTGAAAGCACTGAATTGCGCTGTTTGATCAACCGAATCAAAGACACTCTTCAAGTGATGGGAATCCAGTACTGAGAGCGGGAAGCTCCTTAAGTAATTGACGAGAATTAGGAATTTGGTAGATGCTTTCTCCAGTTGGGTGGAATCCATCGTTTTTACTCTCATTCTCCTTGGAAGCCTGTGTAATAGGGCGCAACGGAATCAAGGCCAATACCCTGAGGACTAGCGGAAGTGAGATAATCCCACAATGGTTACTACAGTCATTGGGTAATATTCTCTTGAAGGTGGGTACAGTCAGTGATTCGCCCCATTTAAAGGGGTACTCCCCCCGCTCCAAACATAACGGATCAATATGGTAAGTGATTTTATCAAAGCATCACCACCCAACTTTAAAAGAACTGGAGGGCATTCCTCAGCACCAGCCTCTTTCCCTTGTTTCAGTGACCAAATGCTCGACTCTACTTCCACTTCCGATGGGGGCTCAAGTGATAACCCCAAGGAATCACCATTGTGGACGTCGGAGTAACTACATTAGCGCGCGGCCAGCTAAACTGCTCCTGTACTGGTAGAAACACCAGTACCGCACAAGCACCCGGGGAAGCGCACCCAGGCACACGTTCCACAACTAACGGGGAAGCTCGTCGACCAAACATTTTGGCAGCCCTTGTTGGCTTCTCACTGCCCCTCCGACTCTTCTTCATTAAGGACCACATCTCACAGCATCAGTTTTTGATAGCACTGGTGCACGGGTCGGTGTCATTCCCCCTACCTACCCTTAACATCAGTACCGTAACACCCTGGAGCTTCGGGCTACCAATGGTCTCATATATCTACTTTCAGTACTAAATGTCTTAAATAAGATCTTGGCCTATTTCGCCTTCTTCAGTGGAATTTCATTATTGCAATTGTGCCCCAGCCTAATTTAGGGACCGAACTCTCGCATCATTTTAAATTTTCCTTGCATCGTGGCTCCCGTAAGTTAACCAATCTCGTAGCTAGTTACCAAGCTGTTGAATCTATGTGTTTGGCAAACGCTGTTCGACCCTTATTCATGGTTCTCGGCACCAAAGACATTCTCACCAAAATCTGGCCCAAGCATCCGCCTCTCACCGGGCCCGAGCCACTTGCCCAATGTGCTCTCGGCAGTCGTGCGTCACATCAGTAAAAAGAGGACATCTCTATTTTGTCCGTTTACGTTGTCTAGCCTCCGACAAAGTTGCCGCTGCTCGCTTGGAATTTCGGCACATGATGGTCGTTGGCATCATCCGCCAATCCAGGTTGACTTGAACAAGCAGGTTTTGAACAAAGAGTCAATTGAAGGGACTTAGGTAAACCCGAATTCCTACACTACCATGGATGACAGATGAGAGTCACCTATATGCCGGATGGAAATTCTTGAACAGGTTTTCAAATTGTGATGGTACCCGACCTGTGCCACTTCAAATGTCTATGAGGAATAATTCTAGTTGGGGCGTAAAATCATCTACCACCGGAGGAAGACAAAATGCCGGAATAGCTTGGGGTCCTGAGAAGCGACCGTCGTTCCGACAACAGACCTGACTATAGACGCCTGACTATGAATACAGCGCACCTGCCCTCTAGACTGGCAATGACTTTCTGAACGAGTTTGATCTCCCCGAAGAGCTACAACAGTTTTCGATTTCTGGGGTACACCCTTAAGATAAAGGCGTAATGGGAAGTTCGAGCCGTTGGTCTGAGTTTATACGTTCACCCCTATACAAATCCAGCGAGTGCATAGCCAAAGTACCAAATCGAGGGTGCTTGACCATTGTCCGTTTGTCGCAGTCGTCACATTTTTGCCGCCTGCGGTGATGTTCTTAGATATGTATCCACTGGTGGCAGGACGACAACGATCTCCGCACCAGTTTCTATGAGGGATAGTAGATCACCAGACCGATCAGAGACTTGGAGCGGGAAAGCCAACCACAGCCACCGCAGATCCTGGCTGACTTGGCCATTGGACTGGTTGTAAGATGTGAGATAACAACAAGGTGAATCGCACTGGTCTTCCTTAGAGACAGAGATGTGATAATATCAGCACCATATTTGTAGCCTGCAATTTTCTGATCGTGAGTTAGCCCGGCTGGGAGCCATATTGAATCATTTTGACGAGTGCCCAAAACAGTGCATAGGCGACTGACTTCTTTTAGGTTTACCGTGGGGTTGCCAACATATGACCGATAGAGTCCAGCCCAGGACTGTGCAGAATAGCGCAACATTCGGAGAGGGGTTTAGATAATGTGAAGAATAATTCCCAAGCAATTTGCTGGAAGAGTAGCTGGACCTATCACGGACAAAATGTACTGTATCTGAGGGGGCACTTTACCGAGCTATATCTCTCGAAAATTAGCGTCTTCCATTTGCCTCCGGCCGGAAAGAACGGCGCAAAATTTGCGGTGGCTTTTGGTCTTCAATTTTGAGGGAAAAAGAACTCATGGATTATCTCCCTCACGAAAATGCCAGCGCACTGGATAACCACCTCTATGAAACTTGTTATAGGAGTATCGAATGGGCTTGGATCATGTAGACTTTCGCTACCGAAGGTGACATCGAATGGGAATGACCGGACAGGCGGAACGTCAAGAAGGCAGACCGGTTATGCTTCGATTAGCGAGTACAGATTCAGTATCTAAGCCGAACCCTAAGACTGAACAAAATGAGTGGATTTCTATGAACTAGTTGTCCGTCATGGTCAGGCGTACGAAGTTTGAGGCATAAGTAAGGAGTAGAGTCAAGTGAAAGGCAAGGGGACCACCAATTTTACAGTGCTCCAATCATTCTGTGGTAGGCTAAGCCGAATGAAAGAAAAGAAGGATGACCATGGTGGGCGAAAGCAGATGAAGTAGTAGTAGTAGATGAATCAACGGAGAACGCGGGCGCCATGGCGGTGAAATGAAGCGGGTTTTACAAGACCAACCCACATTTGCTCACGATTCTCGTTCGGCCCGTGGAATGACAGTTTCGATCTTTGCAACTCTCTGGTCATCATGTTCAGCCCCTAGATAACGATAATCATTACATAAATACCTACTTGTCATTTAACTACTCATCTCCTTCGCAAACCGTGTATCTGCCACTATCATGGCTAGGCATCTTAAGCTGATCCGTCGTCTAGTTCCTACTTCCATGTTGCTGCATCACATTCCGCTTTTCTGAAAGTAAGCAATCCGCTCAACGATTGCATGTTTACGTCCGGCCACTTCTTTCCCCATCACCTAGGCAACCTCTCTCTACAGATAAGTCTTTCACTTGGTATTTGCTTGGCTCAGCCGATATTCGGTCACTAGACGTTACAACGTTAATCTTCGAAAGACTTTTTGTTCTTTGTCAGCGAATTCAGTCATTTTATCGTCTGATTTCAAATCCCAATCCGTTCCATACTCCGCGGAGCGCCATGACTGGTTCACGTCTCCCTTGAGAACTTTTTTTCCTCAAGGTGAACAAACCTTTTGTCAATTCTATTTGATTCGCTCGTTGCGCAGTCCCTCTTTTTGTAATATTTGGGTGAGAGTCTACTACTTCCAACCAGCCCCACCCTGACTTGGCCGGCTCGGCCTCCCGACCTGGAGCTCAAGCTTGCCGGGCGCCACCATAAAAAGTAACTTAAATGCTTTCGCCTATAATATATCGAGTGCACGTACCTGAATCACCCCCTTTGAATTCAGATTCTGCTTTCAATTGTGCCGTTTGATCTCGCGTTGCAGCATGCCTCATGGTTATCCGAAATAAACCATTATCACTATCATCATCATTACCTGAAATTCCAGCGTTTTATTGACGGTGTCACCCGCGGGCTACCCTTCGTTCACTTTTACGCTGAAGAGATTCTTCTTTCCAGCTATTGTGTAGCCGAACATACGCCGCGCCTTAGACCTCTTTTTTAGCGTTTGACAGGGCATGGTTTCACCGGCAATGCTGCCGAGGCCGATCCTTTGAGTCCCTTATTGCCACCCTTCAGTAG
Organism: Fasciola hepatica; assembly: GCA_948099385.1. NCBI lineage: Eukaryota > Metazoa > Platyhelminthes > Trematoda > Plagiorchiida > Fasciolidae > Fasciola > Fasciola hepatica. The sequence continues at coordinate 28,395,744 of CANUEZ040000043.1, read as the reverse complement.
CACCTTCGGCACAGACGGTATCGTCCGGTTGGAACCATGGTTGAAGATGTTGCTCAATTTCCGTTTAAGACGCCCTTTAAAAGGTTCAGTTGCTTCGGCGGATTTGCTAACTATTGTCGTCGATTAATTTCGTATTGAGCAATCATGAAGCAGTTATTTGCAGATCTTCTTCGGGACGAACAACGGACCCTAGGGCGGGTTGACGATCTCAAGGGGGCATTTTTCCGGCTCAAAAGGGGCTTCAAACTACGCGGTCCACTTTATCATCCGGATCTCAATCATCAAGCCGGTACTGCCGTCATAGATTCCAATGTGGCCTTTGGTTTTGTCACTCAGCAAGGTGTGAACTGCGCTTGGAGGCCGCCTGCCCATCACCGAGGCTACTTATCCCCTAGGGGATCCTATTGCAGCGCGTTTGGTCGTGAACTGCTTTCCGTCCGCACCGCCATCGGCCACTTTGGCCCCGCCATGGAAGAAAAGATGAACTCCTCATTTTAAAGGAATATAAACCTTTATTTTATGCCCTTCACAGTGGCCCGGGTTGTCACTCCCTTCAAAAAATTCTGCAGGTGCATTTCATATAACAGCTTTCTACCAACACTCCCCACATCTCCGGTTCGCTCAGAACGGTTTTAGATACTCTTTCTCAAATCCATAATCTCGTATCACCAGCGGCGACTGGTATAGTTTTCGATGACGCGACACGTGCCAAACAGGATCCTAAGATTTAACAGGCGACGCACGACACCAGTCTCCGAATGCGGGCTCCACTTCTTCTGTCATCCGCAACCAACGTCTTCCGCGATACCACTTTGGTGCCAAAGTCTGTTGTGCCCCTTCCACACGGCCGCTCCGTCTAGAATGTGTTCTATGGCCTATCGTACCTTGGTATTGAGACCACGTTGAAACTCATCAGCACTTGATCTATTCGGCCCACCGTGATCCACGACGTTGGTCAGTGGGCATTGATCTTCGTTGCTTGCCAATGAGCCAAACGTTCAACGACACTGTCAACCCGGTCGAACCAATCCAAAATCCAGATGCTTGTTTTACTCGCGTACGCCCCGACATCGGTGGTGCCTTACCGCCTCCACGAAGTATGTTATATCTTCTCACTTATATTTATTTTCTCGTTCGTCAGCCTGGAGCCACACAAGTTCCTGAAATATTCAGCAAAACTGTCGCTGGTTTGTTTGCAGAACACTGGATTCTTCGTTTCAGTTTTCCAACCACGGTCGCCACCAATCGAGGAGCTGACACCTTCCAGAGTCTCCTCCAAACGGCCGGCACGACACGTTTGGCATCACAGCTCATCTTGCGCAATCCCACGGCTTTGTAAAACTCTTCCATCGGCATCCGAAAGCATTGCTCGGTACCCACAACAATCCTTAATGGGCAGAGCTCTGACCGTCGATGCTATTGAGCATTCGCAGTAAGCTGTGCAGCGATATGCGATATGCAAACGCCCCAGTTTATTCGACTTGCCCGCCGGTGCTCAAGGAGATGAGCTGTGACCTCAATTGGCCCGCCGTCTTTACTTCTGTTCCACCCACCGTGCTCGCTGCTAACGAAGTCGTGCTTTTAGTGAGCCGGTGTTTGTCGGCGAAGTACTCCTTCACCAGAGTTATGTTTGATCTACCATCGGCGAAGACCATCGCTATGATCACCCCTGTTGTCGTCATCACTCCCACGGCCACGTATCCTAAACGCATCGGTTCACTGGCGGACCATGACGTTCAACAGATCACACTGGGCTTGGTGTTCGCCTCCCGACTAGTTTCTCCCGCTTGGCGTAAAAGTCGGTGGTATCTGCCCGCGCAGCCTCCGTGACCACATCCGGCTCTTGTTCGGTAAGCCGCCACCTGGTGCGTGGTGTTAGGGCATATAAAGCACGCTCCTGTCTTCCTCGCTGTTCCCAATATTCGTCCATCGTGGCAATGATGAACTTCAGGCATCCATGTTTGGCCTCGAGGGACCTGCAAATTAGATGCTCTATAGCCTCGCGTGAAATGGCGTGTGAATTTGTCCGAGGCTGAAATTTCAGATGTCCCCTTGCAGTGGTTTGAACCTGGCTGGTGCTAGATCTACCTGGTTGCTATCTCGGATGAGTCGACCAAATCTACTGTCGGCTGACTTGGTTTCCTATCCAAGTATTCGGTCAATTCTTCGAAGTTAGCCTCACCGTCTTTCCGACTTATACCTTCCGCCTCTTCCGCCCATCGACCCTTTTGTTCCGGAGAGAGGTGATGAACTATGCCATGCAAAGCATAAATCGCGTCGAGGTCAGCCCTGTAACCTAAAAGTTTGACGACTATTGAACAGTTCTGCGTTTTGATCGCTCGGTCGGCCACTGCATAAACATCGCCTCTGGTTCTTTTGGCCTCCAACTTCAAGCCCTCTATTAGATTACGGGCTACCTTGAGTGGCTGTCCGACCGGGCCTCTCAAAATCCTACTTTCCCGTGTGTAGCCCTTTTTCGGGTCAAGCATGGTACACCCATCGAAAAGTTACATTGCTCAGTGTTGACAGTAATGAGTCAGACAGAGTAGCCTTTGTCGGGGGGTCGGTTATCTTGTTTTCGACGAAAGCTTTGAATTGCCTAATGAACTTACGGTGGCTTTTAGGTCGTCCGTCGAAAACTTTCAGTTATGCTCTTGGCAGATCGGTTTTTGCGCTGATGTTTTATATCCGACGGTCTTTGCGGAGTTTTCTATTTCCATTTGTCCTGATTTGTCGGATAGGTCGTATTCGTTGGCCTTTTAATAACTCTCGTTCTGTTCACACCTCTCCTCTGCTTCCTGGGCCTGCTGCCTGGCCGATAACAGTTGCTGTTCTAGATCTAATATCTTCGGGTTTAATAGATCAACATTTTTGCAGCCCATTTAACCCTCAGTAATACATAAGCTAGCACTGAAAAGACCAGGTGACCTGGCGTTAGCCAAAGAATCAAAAGCACCCAAAACCTCCTTAGTGACTTGCCGTATGATTTCCTGTCGAGGTTCCAGTTGCTCCGACCCTCTTCTTGGATTTTGCGTATTTTTTCGTCACCATTTGGTCAGTTGAGTACTGTAAAACGCATTTGAGCAGTAATTAGCCAAATTCGAAACGGATCTCGAAGTGAGAACACGATTATCCGTGAAATTCTACGATACTAGATTATCAAATGAACAGTGGCATAAAACAGATACGAAACACAACTATGCAATCACAGAGAGGCAAAAAACGAAAGCAACATTTTGGCGTACGAGAAAGGATCACGTGTGTCACGCAGGTCTCAAATAGGATATGACAGAGTGGCGTGCTGGGCGCGAACAAACAAACGTCGGTTCATGAAAACGTATAGTGCACAAAAACACACTAATAATGTATATGAGAGCGTGATGTCAAGGAAACATGAAATTGCAGTGTTTCTGGGTGGACTTTCCACGACCGGTGATCACAGTCGTCTTGCACGTTGCTAGACCTGTGGCCTTACTTCGACTCTTAGGCTCGTCACTCCCCCCTTGCGAAGCTTTGCACAGCTGGCTAACTGACCCTGGTAAGATATCTGAAGGAGGCTGAATAACTGGCCTGTCGCTTTGCGCCTGCGCGTCGATTTTAGTTCCTTGACCACCTCAGCCTTGCTTACAATAAGCACCTTAAACGCTGGCCCACTCATTCTCTGAGCCCATCACGGTGGGCATGTGATCCTGATAATAAATGCCTTCAAAGGAAGCGAGTAAGGTCACCTCTTTCTCTCAGTGGTCAAAAGAAATGCTTCCGTGGGGCATTTTCAAGGTAAACCTTGCTTCTAACTGTCACTTTCTCGGAATTTACATAACCAAAATACTCTTACCATCCGTTTTCCCACTTCGGCCTCTTCCTTCCCCCACTCGTACTTTGCTTCTTATCGCAGGGCCTAGGCCATTTTCAGGTCGTTTGGAAGGCGGCCCCTGGTGGTGTTTGCTGTGTAACATGTATTGGGCCCATAGCCCCCTACAAACAGTGGAAGCAGCCGCTATATTATGCCTCTAATAAGGCCACCCGCTTTTGTTTCTTCGCGAAGCCAAAGGAGCAAACATTTCTGCCAAGGCCACGAACCAGGTTCTGTATTGATGTCTACCCCGCCCCTCCACGGATGACTTCGATACTTCCGGGCACCAATATGTGGCCAAGCCGTTAGCCTCTGTCTGTCCTCCTCAGCTCTAGCACTGCTCTTAACTACTCCCTATCCTGGCTTTTTGTGCCCTACTGCTAACACTGCCTGCCGATCTCCGCGATTGCTCTTCCCCAACGACTGTTCCATTGCCAAAGGAGTAAAGCCAGACCGATATCTGGTTACCAGGAGATCTGGCGTAGAAGAACTTTTCCCGTGGCGGAGGTGTACTACCTCTCCCACGTGTCATGTGAGAGAATTTTTGTGGAGCCACATCACGAGAGTATTTCCCGTGGTCCCTCTGGGGTCACTTACGGCCCCCAGGTTAGTTCCGGGAGATTCATACTTCCAAATACGCTAAAGCTCTGCAGCCTACCTAGCACTGTCTGCAGAAGCTGGAAAAATTCAGAATCTTCTCCCCTGTATCCTTGCGTCATTCCATAGCTCCAAGCTGTTCTTATAGGTCACGGTTCTAGACAAACACAACATGCTGTGGCTTGTGTTTTGGTAATTTTTGATATGAAGGGGATCTCCCAAGAATACAAGCTGCCCTTAGGAGAAGAAGTACCCTCTACCTAGCCTATGGGCCATTATATCCTGTCCGTAGGCGGTGTGGTCACGAATAGGCATAACGTCTTCTCCTTCTTCAGCCATTAATCGGTAGGAGCTATAGTCACTGATCCATTTACTGTAGTCAGAATATCTCCCCTGCACTTGCCTCCTACTCAAAAGGCGTTTCTGTGCCGTGTGAGACGCAGTCTCCCAGGTCGTCTACCTTGACTGTACCTCAAAAGGACCCCTGCTTACTCGGGCGTAACTCTGGAGAGGAAATTCCGGTTTTTGCGCTAGCAGTCACCTGGTCTGCGCTTTCCTGAATCCTAACAATCTGCATGGTAATCGTAATTCTGCAAAGAAGACACCTGAGGATTCCCTCATCCCGTTAATCCTCCCTCTGTCCTCTCTCAAGGGGGTCAGGGACCTTCTCCTGTTGGACGGCACGGTTGGTTTCCATGCAACGGGTGTGGCTCAGCTTTCATCCGCATGGCTTATATTTGGTCTGCCGTCGGCTTGTGTTGCTGCCGTTTCCGTTTAGGTTTAGGTATCTCCCTCTCTTGAGGATGAGCAATCACTAAGCACCCACCAGCTTCTCACACTCAGTAGACAATTTTCCGTCTTCTGCCCAGACCGTGTCACTTTTCTCAGCCTTTACATTAAGCTTTTGCTGCCCAGCTTGGCCTGACTAATGACGGTGGTCTTCGGAGTAAATTCGACAATGGGTGTTTTGACCGATCTCGCCATCATTGGAACGGGCTGCCTGAGCCATGGCTTTAATGGATGCTGCTGTTTTGTTCCTGTACAATCTTTAACCTGAAAGGGTTTCTAGGTCAGGTCCGCTTTAACTCCCCTGTAATTTGCTCAAATCTGGATGCCTGGTCTGTAAACAGGCTCGTGTTGTATATGCTGACAAAGGAAACAAGCGGAGACTATGGTTTTAGCGCTTCAGCTTCCTTCTAAAGCCTCATTCTATGACATTTTGAAAGCGTTAGGCTGGTGCGTAAACCCAACGTTCGCGGGTCTATAAAGTTTCCACAGTGGACTTCCGCTCTAATCGGTCCTTTTTGATCACCGGTTCTTCACTATTAGGCGGAAGCTGCTTGTGCTTCTTAATAACCCTCCGGTGATGACCCTCATTTTTTTCACTTGGTCCTTCGGCTCCCCTTTCCTCTATTTAAGAACCCTCAGGTCCACAGCTTCACTTGCTTTGTTCTATGCCTTTTTACTACATGAATAGCCGTTATCCATCTGCTATTCGTTTTTACTCCCCGCGTACGTCGCTAGTACCGAGCTTTTCGGTAACTTCCTCACAAAACTTCCATTTCTGGTCCCGCTTTTCTTCCGGGGGATTCTTGTAGCATACGAGAACACCCCTCCGCGGTAGCTACCCGAAAAACATTCATTCCAAAGATTCATGTTTTCGTGCAGTTCACATTATTTCCTTGGTCGGAGCAGGCTGGTGCCGGTGATGCCGGCCATTGCACCTGTTGCATCTGAAGCCGGATTTAATATACGGACTGCAACCGCTACCCCTGCTGGTTTCCTCTGCTGATGTTCGCCATGATATCGGACAGACAAAAAAACATGGAGCGGGAAAGAATGATAAGGTTATGAACCAATATCCTTCGGAAGTAATGGAAAATGTTTGAATAAACACAATTATCAAGGGCACAACAAGACTTGACCGTCAAAAAATAGAGCTCCACCAAAAATGAATCAGCCGTAGCGAAAAGTTTTTCAAATGAAAATAGCGCCTCAGTAAATACTACAGTTATCAGTTTTTCCGTAATAACTACGGCCATCTCACTATAAAGGCAAACAGATAAAAACAAAATAGAGCTCTTTGAAGATTTAAAACACTCAGCAACCCACTACACAAATGATCAGAGTAGTCTGCCATGCCATTTATTGCAACTTACGTGATTTAGGGATACCTCAAGGGTTTCTTATGGGCATCTAGCGCATTCCTTCGTTCCGGAGAGCATATACGTGCCTGTCGCCTAGCAAACTTTTCTTGACACTTAAGAAGTGACACAAACCACGCAATCCTGGTGCGCTGCCTGTATGGTAGATCCTGTTGGCCCATCTCACCCAATGAACCAAGAAGCACCCAGACAAAATGCTGAAAACAGCCTCTGCGATGTAAACCGAATAAAGGTCACTCGAATATCCCATCTGCTTTAGCGCTTCTGTGCTACTGGTCACCTTGCTAGCATACAGAATGGGGCGCCCGGATCTTCGGCAACCAACCCCGATCTGGCCACTTCATCCAGTGTACGTCGTACAATAAAGCGCCTCCAGCTTAAATGTTCTCCCTGTATGCCTCTTTTTTCACAGGTAGCCCCCATGAGCTGGATGGAGTAGGTAAGCTCGAATAACTTTATTCTCTTTCAGTTCTCGGCACTAAAAAATCGCTCAAGCACTGGCCATTAGCCCTAACTTGGCTCTCAACATGACTCGTAAGTTGTCCGAAGGAAGAAGCGTATCGTCAAGTGTGCCTTTGAATTACCGCCTAATTTAGGGCAACTCAAATCCTATAAGCAGCCGGTTTAGCCGATCTGTCTCGCTGAACAGCTCAGATTTCTCAACATAGTCATAGTCGTTACCATGGCGCCCACTGATTCTAGGAATGTTCGTGTTCAATATGTACAGTCGGGTGTGGAAGTCTTTATCTTTTTTTCCTTCCAGATGATGGCTGCTGCATGACTTCCGTGTCTCTTTGTCGTATAAGCGCATCAGTACCCTTCGAGTGGCTTTGGCCGCCACAGGCATAGAGTAATTATATTATTAATAGTTCAGTTTGGAGAGGCCCGAAGCGTGCAAGATGCGTGATTAAACTTTTTAAAGCGACAAAGTGGTCAGACAAAATCTATGGAAGATTTAGAAACATGCATGACAAACGTGGGGTAGGTAGACTTGGAAGGGAGACGATAGGAAGATAAATGTTCGCACATCAGGGAATGATGGAAGCAGTTTCAGTGAGCGCAAGGATAGATTCAAACGTGTGCCCGGCGGATTTGGAGGTCAAGTCCAAACGGGGGAACTGGTTAGGCCAAGTAAGGGGACGAGAACCTGAGAGTTTTACATGCAGAAGATTAAAGAGCAGCATGAGGAAGCGAGATATCGAGAAACGATGTAGAAAAGAGAAAAAGGAAGAAAGAAAAGAACAATAATGAAAAACTGAATTACATTGCAGGGGATTAGATAGCAGTAATGTACACTACATAGAAATAAAAGGTCGGTGTCAATTCAAAAACAGGAAGCGGGCAATGCGAGACGTAAAGAGTGGATCCCATGGGAACAGTGGCTTAGAAGAATCGAGACACGGTGAGTGTGAAACGCAGGTATACACAAAACGGACGCATATCATGAGGGGCAGTTGGTTGCTGGCAAGTGACGGGGTCGGCGAAACATTGGAGGATGCGGAGGAAATATACTAATATGAATATGTACATTTATATGTGCATATATACATACATAAATATGTATATATGTAGGAAGAGCAGCAGCAAGGAGCAGTGAGGTGATGGAACACGGAAGTAGCAGTGCTTGGAAGAGACTGGTAGGGTTAGATCAAACGGTACAGAATCACCTTGGATATATCCTGGTGAATTTGCTTATGACGTGTGAATATGAGGGGTCAGCAAAGAGAAAAGAAAACGACTTTGTAAGCACAGAAGTGGTGGCTGTGAGCAGAAGTTGATTAACGGGGAATATGAAGAAATGGATCGGAGAAAACAGGTAGAAGTGCATCTAACAATCTGATTGCTGTGGTTGTGTGACGGTCGAAAATGAGTAAAGCGTTAATAAAAAGACGTGCACAATGCAGCAAGATGAGTGCTGTGAAAATGGCTGGGGAACGCAGAGCAAATGAAAGTAGGGAGTGGTTGGAGTAGTGTAGACTATCAGTGGAGAACGGTACCTTGGAGGTAAACCAGTTGAGATTCAAGGAAGCAACATTTGTAACAGCGAATAAAGTAAGGCAGAAAGAAGGAAGTGGGGAATGAGAAATATCAGGTAATGGCAGATCATACGGTTTTAAATTGTTGGTAAAAATAATGATCCAACCATGACTTCACAAAAGATGAATCACTGTGGCGAGAAGTATACGAAGCCGGTGAGAGTACTCACAGAAGAGAAGCAGATAGGAAATGACCGGTCAGACCGTTTTACTGCATATGGAGGAGCATGAGGACCGAAAAGCTGAAAGAAACTACCCAAAATGGTAAACCTGTGATGGAACAAAAGAAACCAGGAATATGTGAGCGTCAGAGTTGAGAGAGAATGAAACTACAGAGCTGCGTGCTTGCTGGTGATTGCACAATTAAATTGAGCCAGAAGTTGCTGGCCGGGACACGGTGTAATAGGAGGATCCACAAAAAAACTGCGGAACTAAGCAAGAAAAATGAGATATTGGTGAAAAGATTGTTAAAGTGTCTCCAAAAGGTGCAAATGTTGGAACGGTGAGTCCTTGTATAGGGAATGGCCTTGGATGCGGATGGGTCTGGTGAGTGATGGCTGGAGGTGGAAGGTGGAAGGACAAAAATTATGTGACAAAGTGGTATCTAGTGATGTATAAGAATGCGACCAAAGGGCTTTATGTGCATAGGGAGGTATCAGGTGAATAGAGATTAGGAGCCGGCAGGGGCGACACGACTGGTAAAGAAAATATTGCGGGCTTGGACAATGTAAAATGAATGGGGCCATGGTGACATCAGGCAGTGAGGGCAATCATAGTGAGAACCGATAGGAACGAGGGCATATTGTGTAAACGTGCATACAAAGGTGGACCGATACGAAGGGGAAGAGATAAAAGTGCTTTCAAAAACAAAAGATATGCGAACCGTGGTGGAACACGAATGGTAGAAGCATACCATCTGCAACCGACAGGACGGAATGCAGTAGGGTGAGGAGAGTTACAGCGTGCGACCTCAACCGGTGCTGGTTGGTGGAGATGACTGTGCCCTAGACACCCAAACTAAAAGTCGCTTCGTGAACTGAACACAGGAGGTGTGATCCACCAGCCTGATTGCTCTATCACATAGTTGCAGACGGCCCGCACGCCCGATGTGCGCCGGCCAAAGCGAGGGATCTGACCACGCCCTGCACCGTTGAGAATGGCCTGAGTGATCATTGATGAATGTTCAGGGGCAGGGCAACCACGGTAGCAGTATATGATCCAGTATCAGCTAGCCAGGTTGTTGGAACTTGGATAACAGGGCCAACGGAAATAGCGATCGACAGACGGCCATATAGCATCATTATCCGGGTGTGTCAGCCAGGGAGATAATCAGTACGATACCCAAGTTTGTTAACCGGCGTTGGAAATCACCGGAAGGGTAAAACGACAGGAAAACACGACTTGATTGTACCTTGGCTGAGGACCAACGGTTCACGGAAGGAGGAACATGAGTGAAGCACGGGCTCATCGATGCAACGGGTCCCCAAGAAAGGATGAGGCCACGGAACCTAGGACCAAAGAAGGAAACGGTGAAATGTGGTTAATTAAGGGCTAGAAAGTTCAGTAATGAGGTTAGAATTTGACTTGGAGTAGTCAATCAGTAGAAGAAAAGAACAGATTCTACATGAAAATTTGGAAGAAAATAAGTTAAGGACATGGTGGGGGCAGAATAAATGTCTTAACTGGATTTTAGTTCCAGCCACATCAAGTGAGAGGGAAGAGACTGAGTTTTTCCGTCCAAAATTTCTGAGAGTGATGGAAGCATATGTGGTGGGACCTGTTGTGAAAAAAATCCTAAGCAAAAGGATAAAGGGGATGTTTGGGTCACTTACCATGCTTTTGTTATTAATTACGGGACGGTAACATATATAGTGGAATAAAGTATAGTTACTGATGCAGTTCGCATAGCTTCACTGAGGTTGGTTTCAGGGCCGCAGGCCTGATTTAGCTAAATGACAGTTGAAAATCGTGGAGCAGACGAGGCATATTGATAGTGTGTGAGAAGTATTACAGTGGCCTTCCTAAAAACGTGAAGGCATCTGGAAGGACTTATTTCAGACTGAGGTTGGCTGGATTCGACAGGTCGGTATGGTAACACAATTAGTGGACGCAGTCATGTTTTGAATGGGTCGGCTGCGAAGTCTAAAGGGAAAAGGTCGAACAGAGCGTTTATAATTGAAAAACGGTTAGCATTGAGGAGAAAAGTATCAACTCATTATGGAAGGCAGGGTAAGTCCAAGGAGCATGTTAACGGCTTAAAAATCGAGGTTCATCTCGTATGCCTGACTTCCGGTTATGTGAACGCTGAGGGAGCGTAAAGCAGTCGGGATAGGAAGGAATTTTTTATAACATGCACGGATGCAAACTATGACTGAAAAGATCTGATTTGCGAACAAGGTTTATTGCAGACTCTGGAGTGCGTGAAGGGAGAGAACTTAGAGCAAAGAACAGCCCCCGTAGGGTGTGTGGTAGTAGTATGCTGTCTATTACGGAGTAACTATCCACTATCCGGAGAGAAGCCTAACCCGTCGGAGGACTGAGATTGCTTAGTCGGTGGTTTATATAGGAATACCTGGTTCAGCTTGATGCAACGGAGCCATAATGGTTCGATTATGAGATACAACCGTTGTTCCCTGTAGTTCAAGTTTGACGACCAACCAATACTCTGCTTTGTGAATCTTTTCTGAATACACTCAATAATGATCCCGTCGGATTTCAGCAAGCTAAAGGAGGCCAAGGGAAAATATTCCAGAAGAGGCTGGCATGTACTTTTTACATGTGAAGAATGCCCTCCCTAAGCTGAAAGAATCTAGGCAGAAAACCGAGACACTTTCTAGCCTTCGTTGTTTGGAAGAAAGCTTGTTTGGCGAAGTTGAAAGGGCGAGAATATGGTCTGTTACTGAGGGCCGGCCTTCGCTGGGTCGGGCTCTAATGGGTGGCCTCAGCGGCCCCCACTTTCAATTAAGCTTTTTTTAATTCTAGTTTTGCACCTCCGTGAAAGACCGACAAATCGCCATGAAAACAGAATCGAGACAATTACTGACGGGTTTGGTAATTGCTTCTTCAGCAGCCGACCCGAAATCATGATAATCCTTGCCGTCCATTTTCGTCCCCAGCAGCAGAAATCTAAGGGCGAGCAAACTAACAATCTTAAACAACAAAAACGTATTCGAATATGAAGGGTTTAATGCAGCAAAAGCACAAGCATAGAAGTCTCACAAGTGATCTGATTCGAAGCACAGTACAAAACCTCCAACGAGCCCGTATCGAGAACTGAACGATGGGTGTTATCCAGCGATCGAAATATGCTTCACGACGCAGTACCCAGGTGCTGCCTAAGAGACCCGAATGAAAGCATCCACGTGCAACGAATAGAGGATTTCTGCATTTCCCAAACCCGGAATTAACGAAATTCAGCAGGTCGAACCCACAGATACAAGATAAGTATATATTAACTGATGCAATTCCAAATGCTGAACAATAATAAATCAGGATTTTGTAAATTATATTTAGCTGTGCTCGTCCCTATGCTGATCGTAAGAGTAAGGCAGAACCAGTGTGACCGAAGGACCAAAAGCCAAAATGTTTGAACAGTTTGTGGAGGCCCAGAAGAATCAGAGCAGCCAAGCAAAGGTTGGAGGCAAAGGGGAAGTGGCCACTCCCGGTAGGACCAACAGAACTCATTGGGCATTTTTTACATGCGGTGCTGTGCGACACGCGAGCGGCCTTAACAATAGCAAAGATTCGGCATCTCACTGTTGAGAGAGGACCACGGCCTTGTCTTTATATACGCCGCCCTGGGGACCAAGCAGACCTGGCGAAAACAGATAGAGATAGGGACTTGTTTATGATAAAAGGGGCGGACTTCCATTTCAATCACTACTATCACCAAGCGCAGCGGTATGCTGCATGCCCCCCATTACAACTAAATGGGGCTGCAAGCTCGGGGAAACCGGAAACACCCCTGTTACCTCACATGACTTTGGTTATACCCCTTTCTGAGTACAGCTTCCTAGCTTGGTGTTCACATTTCGTGAGGGAGATTGAAACTCGAGCAGGTTTAAAGTCACCTCACTGGGCGCTCTGACCACAGCAGATGGCTGTAATGGGAGCAAAAGCTAGGAGGTTCGGACCTAGTCTAACTGGAAAGGGAAGAGGATACCTGTAATGTCTTCAAAAGGCCTAAAAAGAGTACCAGGGCTGAGTAAACAGCAGGCCGCCTTTTCAGCCCGGGGGGAGCGCATCACCAAGAGGACATGCCTAGAAGCTAAGAAAGCAGGGGCCGGGAATGGGGTTAGAAGTCACCCTTTCGCAGCGAGACTGGTAAGTTACTGAAACAAACCGAAACTCGGTGGTTGAAGCAACTGTAGCACCCGCATTCATAAAATGTCTCCGTGGAGTATGGAGGTAATATGATGAGAGAGACGATGAGGCATGAAAGGCGCCGTAGGAAGTACGCTGATACCCATTCTTCTCTGGTAATAGGGTTAGACGGTATGCACGGGGGCGGAATTTCGACCCACGCTACCGTGTTCTACTGTGCTTTCTTCTGCCTTCAAAGAGTGAGAGAATACGTTCACCTTTATATTGTTAAAGCACTGAGGCGGTCCAGCGAGGTCAGTGATGCAAAAAACTGGTCAGTTAGGCACAAAGCCGTCAGATCCATGATACAAACCTTTATGGATTGGGAGCAGGATAAGCAGAAAAGATACGCCTTTTGATGCTGTTCAGGTGGAATCCCATGTCAGTCTCTCTCTTGGAATGGCGTCCACAGGAGGACTATGTGCAAAGGGTGTTTGATTTGTTTGCATGGAACCAACGGCATCCTGGGTTAATCATCGGGCGAATGCCGGAGAGAGACCTTTTAGTGGACCGGGGAACTAATAACAGTCACAGCATACTCATCTGGGCGCGTAATGCGCTCATGGGTATATCTGAGAATGGAAGGAGTCCCAGCTTACTCCATTCAGGTTGGTACGCTCCGTACCGCCAAACAGAATCCCCTCCCCCTTATTCAACTCTGTTTCCCGTCGATTTCTGCAAAGAAGACAGAAAACAGAGGTGTTGGTCGAACCTGCATGTGGAGAGGTGTCAAACTGGCACCAGAAACCTAGCATATATAGAAGCTTGCCATGACTCCTGCATAACACTGGACAGTAAACTTGACGAAGGAACCCGGACCAATCGAAAACTTCTTGGTTAACTCCGATAGTCCTCCTGAACTGAATTAAACTAACATTAAGTGCATTATACCGTACCCCATGGTTAGAGTTTTCGCTGTCCTGCAGCTTCGACAGCGCAATATATTCCTTGTGAAGTATTTCTTTCCATTCCCACCTTCAAGTGAAACGTCGTTCTACCCATAGCGCAAATGAATTGCCTAAAATAAGGACAACTCAAAAACCTACCTGACCTCTCACGCTCACTCCTTTTTAGGTTTACATACCCCCGTTCACCGGCCTAGTGGCTTGTCTAGATGAGATCTGTGAAATATCACTCAATACGCCGATGAAATTGCTGGCCGATGATTTGACGTCGGCTTTACTCTTCACCAAGTCCCTATATTCATCGTTGGTGATATCTTTCCGTTCTTTTTTTCCTCGATCCTTCTGGTAACCTTTCGGTGGGTCCATGTTTTTCTTTCTGTACGTCCTGATTCTTCATTGATCTCTCGGTGAGCCATTGTTTAAAACACTCTTGTGGATGCCACTTTTTCCCCACACTATAATATTGCTTTAACCGTCAGCTTTGCGTTTGGCAAACTCTCCACAACTTCCTGCTACAGAAACCAAAACCTCTTTTTACTTTCCGAGTTAACCGTTCCCAATTCAGTTAATTTAAACATTGCTTAGTCTTATCGTACCGATACTGAGATGTACAGACCCGACCCTTGAAATGTGTGAGTATTTCATACCGCCATAAACAGCTGTAATCCGTAATCATGTCTTGTGCACGTGTTTTGATCCCAGTGGAGGAATATACCATTATTATTATTATTATTATCATTATTAATAAATGGTGTGCTCTTATCCGCCAAAATGGTGGGTTTCATGAAAAACACCCTTGACTGCTAGCTGCTTAGTGCTCTTCCTCTTTTCCGTCCAGGTCCCATTTGACCGGTGATCGTTGCTTCTCATATACTTTATATCCTTTTAAATATTTCGTACTTGAAGCACGCCCACCTCTGCACCCACTGAAGACCGTTATTCAGATACATTCACTACCCGCTTCCGATCACGTCCAACTCCTTATTAATCCATACCTCATTTAGTGCCTTTCAAAATTTACCTTATCAAAGGCTCCGATACACCTCCAGTCCACCTATCGGTGTAGCTCCATTACCAATGCTGCTTAAAGCTTGGCCTGGATAGGCAAGTATATATACTGACCATTCCAATACCTCTATATTTTAATTTGAATTTTCCCTTTCAAACTTTGCCCAGCAAAATGGTCCCTTTTCCCTCAATTCCACCTGTCGATCGATTATTGCCTCTATCAAGATCTACCTACGCTGCGACTTGACCTCACCTATCCTTGCTGACCACGCTACTTCCGACAAAACCTTTCTGAAGGTTTCTTCCTCATTAACTTGAATTTAGCCCGAAGCTAACAAGCCCTCTGAAAATTTGGCGGCAGAGAGGCACCTTATTGGCTGCTTAACAACCAGAATCTTACTCCATTTTGCCAACTCCAGAACTTCCGTAGCTTCCAATATCACTACTAAAAATCACCGTACTCATTTCATGTTATATGGCTCATCGTTGACGCTATTCTACCAGGCTAGGCAAAATGCTCCGGCTTTATTCTGCTATCCTATTCCAGTTTGCGGAAGACCTAGCAGCCGAGGAGTTCAATAATAATAAACTGTCAGTTGCCGGCCATCTGCCCCATAAAGATACCAGTACACTGCCTATAAAACACCTCTCCAAAAAGAGGTATCTTGATCGCCGAAAATTAAAACCACTTTGCTCATCCATACGGGCTTAAAAGACCCTGGAGTTAAGCCCTCTGTTTGCCCCTTAGGCATGAAGCCACCAGCTGATCTATCGCCCCTCGCTCTCTACCCACTTGCTGTCCACCCGTAGTCGACTAGCTCCTCACCACAGGTTCCACTTCCGTGCTTGCGTCTCTATTCAGCATTTCAACCAGCAGCATCTACCCCTAGTTGCTTCAGCTGCCCTACCATTTGTTCTGGAAAGCACTTTGCTGCACTTTTGACCCCAAACTCCCCGATCATAGCCCCAGGGCCACACATTTATGCTGACTCAATTCCCAGCCCCCGCCGCACCGATCCCCACCCAGCGCCGGCTATGCTTTACTTACCGCAGCTGTCACTATAATGACTCTGCTTACTACCCTCTCAGCACACACCCCTGATCTCCAGAGTCTCACAGTTCCATGCCAGGTTTCTTCGGAAGACCCTGAGCACATTTGGAACCCCATCTACGTCCGCATGCCGCCATTCACATACTTTGCCTATTCACCTTCGCCCAATAATGAAGTAGTTTGAAACTCCAAACTTTGTGCTTGCTGAAACTGCTTTAACACCACCCTCCAATCCCATTTGACGCTATCAAACTTGAAGGCCTGAGTGAATGTCCCAGATTTTTTCGTGCCGTAGACCATTTTCGCTGTAACTTGGTGTATACACAACCTCCATACGTGGCAGTTTCATCCCTCCTCAATGGAAATATTTGTTTGTCACCCCTCGTTTTGAAAAGACCCACAGCACTACCCGGTTAAATATCACTGTACTACCAAATCCCCATAGTCCGCAAAAGCATGAGAAGAATTACCGAAAACCACGCCGTTCATTATCTCTTATCTCAAGACCTGCCGAACCTTGGTCAGCATGGTTTTCTGAACTGCCACTCTTACTGCTCCCGCCATCTGGACTTCCGTAATGTCCTATCGTCCACAGTGGAGTCCGGCAACTCTGTGGTTGTTCCCTATTCTGATGTCTCCAAGGCCCTTGACCGTGTCCGTATACGCACCCGAAGCCAAAATCCGAGTTGTTGGTATATCGGACACCCCCTCTCCTGGCCGTCTTCGCATTTCTCTCACAGATCCCGAGCCACGGTGGTCGACCACCGCTTATCTTCTGCCAGACCCATCACCAGTGGCGTCATCCAAGGAGTGTTTTAAGCCCCTTTTTTATTCCTCATTTATATCGTCGACACATTCTCCTTCACTGGCAGCGGTACCCCGTTCCACCTTGCTGATGATTTGAAAAGTGGTTTACCCCATCAGCACCAATGACCTATCTACCACCCTGTGCCACATATCAGGTGACCTACCCTGTCTCCATAACTGATGCACCTCGCCGTTCGTGAAGTTCTCTGCGGAGAAAAGATTTCTCTTATCTTAAAAAGTACAGTACCCCATGGTAAAGTTACCCTGGACAGCTTTCTTATCCCCATCTATCCCGACGTTATTGGCGTTGGCTTACGCTACTCCTGTTCCCTTAACTTCTTTGAACAAGCGCAGTTTCAAATAGCTAAATCTAAGCGAACCCTGGGCCCAATTCATAGATGATTCTCATTATCCGCCAGTAGCCTTCGTATTTGCCCCACATACAAGGCCACTCCTAAGGTGAAGTCTGATAACCCCCAACAGCTGGCCGCATCCCTCTGTTACAGTCCTGAGAATGCCCGATAAACCCTCACCAAAATGCTCCTGGGAATGTCCGAAGTCCTAACATATGACCAACACCGCCAGTCTCCAAAATTTAGTCTCTATGGGTTCAACACTTGAGGTCTTTTCCTTCAAGTTAATTCATACCCAAGTTTACACTTTCCACCCTATATCGTTCGCTGTCCCCCGTTCCTTTCCCGTTCGCCGCCGTGTCTTTCCACTCCTGTGCTTCCAGGTAATTATGATCTGGGGTCCCGATTCCTTCCGTCACCCCTTTCTCAACCGTGGAATAAACTTCTGCTCAGTAAACGTAGAGCCTCCCCACTGAGCTCTTTAAAGCACGCACTTCTCATGCGCTTATTCTTCCCCGGTGCGGTACTGCTCGCCAATTAAAGCCCCTCCACTGATCTGGCCTTCGAAAGAAGCCTCACTCTTTAACTCCGCTACATCCACCCTACGAGCCAAAGTGCATATCCTAAGTCCCGCCCGTTCTATCTCCTGGGTACACTAACTGCAGTTCCTGCCTTCCGTGACCCGCAGCGAATTTACCTCCTGCTTTCAGTGCGACAACCCGACCTCGCCCATATTCATCTATGTTGTTCAACCTAGTTTCGTCGGTCTCCTCCTATCTTCAGCTGTTAACCGGGTGCTATCACCGATCCTCACTAACTATACCCATGTTGTTTTAACAGAAGGTAGCTGTCTGCACCTCCATCTATCTCTCAGCTCACCCTAGGGGCCCACTGCATGGATGAGCTCCTGTTTCACTATTATACTGCTTTTCTCAGCCAACCGTCTGTCGCAAGCTGGAGAATACCCAGACTGCATTTTCCTATCCGGTTTCTCTTTCCGGTCATCCAAGCTGACCCCCAAATTTGTCCAACCGCTTCCGGCACTATGCTGGTCATTGCCCTGGCAGCTGAGTCTGAATAACAACTCAGTATGGCCGTCTTCCAATCATCTTCCACCCTGGTCCTACTCTCCAAGGCCTCTCGCAAACTGGCCAGTGTGTCCTGGATCGTGAGCCATTGTCCTGGTTACAATGTCCTCTTTAATATTAACCAGGGATCACTCGCCCCAATCCCAGTGGCGCCGGGCCCTGCCGGATCTACCGCTTTGGCCGGCGCACATCGGACGTGCAGGCCGTCTGCAGTGGTTTGCGAGCACGACTAAGCTGATGCACCATACACCCTGTGTTCATTTCCTCGAACTGTTTTCAAGCCGGATGCCGTGCGCACGGTCAGCTCCATCCACTGCCTCCGGCTTCGGGTGGCACACTTCGTCTCTTCTCGTTCTGCCGCCTCCAACAAAGCTGGTTGCGGTGGGCATGATCCCATCGTATTTTTCTGCCACTGTATGCTCACCAATCGTTCTTGCCACCATCCGTATCCCTTCCTGCTGTCGCTGTTCATCGTTTTCTATAAGCATCTTTTCTGTGCTTTTCTATTTGCTCTGCTTCTCCACGGTTCATCCATTTGAAAGAAAAATTTATGCCGTGAGCTTCACCTACAGCTTTAGACCGCACGATCAGCCCCCACGTGGATTCACCGATCTTCTGGTCACCGGTTTCTTTCCCACGTTGTTCGCCGCCTTGATTTCAGTATCCTTGTACTACAGTCCGCTTCGATTCGTAGCATCCTTTTGCCACCATAGGTCTGCTCTACTCCGTCCACCCTGAAACTAAATTTGTTCTGCTCTTCTTAGCCCTTCCCCTCGTCACCATCTGGTTGCCTCCTGATTACCGTCCATGTCACATGAAGCATTTGCACAAATGATGTTAATCGGCCTACTCCTACCTGTATTCTCCAATCACTTTCCTTCTCTATGAAATGCTCACCACAGCCGCTGTCTTTTCTGTGCTTCCAATGATGTTTCTTTCTCTGCTGATCCATTACATCTTAATGCAATAAAGAGAGCGGCACTTCACGAATTTCTTAATTAGTCCTATACGGTCGGATGTAACCCTGCCTGCCTCTTGATAATTTCTGTTACCGTGTTCTAGCATTCCACCATTCTAGGCCTTAACTCCCTTTTTCCTCTGATGTCCGACTTACTTTCGCCTATCTAGAGCACACGTTCGCCATGCTTTCCGCTGTTCTTTCTTGACCATTTCCCTTGCCAAAGCCCCAATGACCGTCCCGATATGTTCTCGTCGCAAAAATATCCATACCTCGCTGCCATTTGGCCCTGCAATCGTTCCTGCTAGTGGACACACCCTTCGGGATCTGCCTTGCTTGCCTCTTGTTTTACGTCGAGTTTTGTACCCTCACACTAACCAATTATTGCATTGTAGCCATTTTACACATCATTTTCATTGTTATCCCTTTCCTTTCCATGTGGACCGATTTCTTCTTCATCGCCCTTCGATACCACAGTAGCTTCAGCACACTTGCAGTGCCCTTCAAGTATATGCCACAAATCCCAGGCATTTCCTCATGGACAGGCCAGATTTCACCACCTGACCTTGACTTTCAAACTGGCCAAGCACCCATTTGGGTCCATCGGTGGGTCAACTAAGACTCCCTCTGATAGTCTACGGTGTGCCCAATGTTTATTTCTCGCTCCTCTATGTATCTTGAGTTTTGTCACACATTTTTACATAATGACAAAATATCCCTCCATGTTATCCTTCGTAGCATTCGGCCGTGCATCTAGCGTGCTTTGGGCTTCTCCGAAATAAATCATATTTATCATAGTTTTTTGACCCGAATCCCATCACTCCAACCATCAGTCAAAGTGCACGACGGCCAAAGGACACAGAGACCCCTCGCAAAACGCTGTTGATGATCTGCTAACAAATCAATTTTATACAAGGCAACAGCTGGCGGACTGAGCTCACCCGGGTAATGATCACCGTGGAGCACGCAAACAAAATTTCGACATCACCTGGAATCCTTACACAAAATGGCATATATACCCGTGAGGCGCCTGTTCAAGAAGACCAGCATTTATGAATATGAATTTCACAACAAAAGGGTAAGCTCTAGCTGCAGTACAAAAAGCTCCCCAGATCCACCCATCAATGCGAGGGTCAGGTCCGTCAGTCCCCTCACCGAAGCCAGCGACTTAGGCGTGACCGTCTCAGGCGACTTTAGACCCTCAGCAATATGTCTGCATACTGCTTGCGAGGCAAATACAGCCATGCATTGACTGCGCAAGGCCCTCATATCAGGAGACCCTGGGATGCTGCTGACACTAAATACGACCCTTTCTCGGTCCAATTCGGAGTTTGTGGTCCCCGCACGGCCTCCGAGGTTGATAGGGAAAACTCTCTCTGAAGAAGGTTTAAACGTGGTTCAACAAAGCAGCATTAGGGCTAAAAAAGTTGTAATGCGGGGAAAAGATCGCAGGGATAGTGTTGTTCTCGTCAGAGCGCAGGAGGCCACGGAGGGGACTGATCGAGGAGATAGAAAAAAAGGGGTCGTCGGCCACGAACAAGCCGTTTTTCACCCGTGGTAGATGCTCTACCCCCTGCGGACATGAGAAGAGCCTAACCTAGCCGAAGGCCAAATGATCATCAAAACTTATTTATGGGTTACAGGGGATTACCAACTGGAATAGGTCTAAGGTAGTGGTGGGAGCGGCCACCTTGTCAGTGCTCAAGAGGAAGCTGGGCGGATCGTGGATACTCGCACTTCCGGACTGTCCGTGCCTCAGCAACATGAATCTGGTCGTAGCACTTCAGTCTGCTTTATTATTAATCACCTTCTCCACTTTTTTCAGTCTGCTTAGGCACCTGCCCCCTAGATACTCCTTGGTCTCCCCAGATGTTTAGTTCTCTCTACCATTTAACTAGGGCTGATAGCTAGTGGTCTTGACCTTAGCACGGGGAGCGAACCCCTTAGTTGCCGGAACCAACTCTCCTCAAATGCTGCTCTCGCTACTCTCTCGAACAGAGATTCTGATGGATGAACTGCCCCGAGATACTGAAAGCCAGAAGATATCAGAAAATCAAATCACGATGTGACCCGCGGGCTCACGGGAGCAAGAAACTGGCCTGTCTTTAGGAGTGGCCGCCCGTCCTGCTCTTTGATCTAACCCGGCCCGACCGGAGGCCACCCGCGTGACCTTCGGACCGAGAGTGGTTTGATCTTTGCGGGGTGTTCGATACAAACTGATTTCCAATTGCTCTATGGTAAGAATTTGAGGAACCACCGTTTCTAGGGTGGTTTCTACGCACACTGTTGGCGGTCGACTCGGTCCTGAGAATTAATCTATCAATGTAACACCCATTCAACTGGGGTGTTCGCGTTGTAAAAGTGAAGTATCGGCTAGTGATTGTATTCTTTTTACTTTTAGTTCTGTTTCGTAGAGCTATTTAATTAAGCTATGCTGATTCCTATATCACTTTGCCTTGTAGTTGGAGAATCTGAAGAGTACATTTATTAAATGGTGTTTTTGTTTGTTGAAGACTGAACCATTCGGTAAGTACCACTGATAAGGGTCCTCCGGTTAATAGCTGAACAATTTTTGCATGCTTGCGACCAGCAACGTTTGTTGTACGGAGGTTTTACACAATATCCCTTGGAAAGTCCGCAACGTGTATTATAGCATACGAAATTGTAACAGTTGGCTGATTGTTGGTTCGCACAATTTGACGTGCTCTAGATCCCGATGACTCACAGTAGAAGGATATCATAAAGATGCAGTCACCGTTTCATTCACCATTCGATAGCATACCCGACTTGCGGTGGCCAGCAGTTGGATTCAATAACTTCGTATTCCTCCCCACCTGGTGAGGCAGTAAAAAGTCAGCCAAACAGCAAGGCTTTTCACCCTGTGAACCACGGGTTTCTGGAAGTCATACTACAGCCTACGGGAATCGCTGGAAAGGTAAAGCTATGTGGATGTAGCTTTCAAACGGGGAGGACCTATAATGCTAAGATGAATAGTCGTGTCTCGAGATCGAAAGGCGTAACTAGTAGTGTCACTGGGCCTGGTGCTCGGCCCTCTGCCATTCCCCGTCTTCATCGGCGACCGAGCACGCGAGCTTACAAACCACACCTATATGGTTTCCAATGACGTCAAGATGGCTGTAGTGGAGAGGGAATTTGATTTGTAAGTCCCACAAAGCCGATGAAACAAATAGGGCCTTCCATCCCGAATATTGGTAAATGACGTTCAACAACGTAAACCAAGTGCAACCTTTACCCGCCAAACTGAATTTCTATCTCTCACAGAGTAATTCGCTAACAAGTGTTTGGGGAGTTAGGCGAATAGATGAAGCAATAAAGCTTCATCACATGGTTGCACACTCGAAGTGGGGCTCATGTGCCAACTGTCTTTTGCACTCACAAATAGAAATAACAGGAATGGCAGTCAGTCTGGCGTGGTCACCAAAAGTGCATTGGGGCGACTCCGTGTGTTCCGGTGGTGGTGTATTGGGGCACGTAACGAACACAATGGTAATCCTCCTCGCTGTGAAAAGCTGCCCACCGGAAATATGTCCATCACTTACACCTCGCTCACGGAATACACTGAGCTTTGTCGTCCAGGTCCACCGACGGCTCCACTTATCTGCAAACGCTACGGATGTCTTCCCAGTGGGTGACAACGCGAATTCCAACCTATATCTCTTTGTCCGGGCTTGGTTATCAGTGGAAAGAGTGGTCCGGAGTCTTCTGAACTGAACTGTAAGCAGCTGGTCTACATAATCTACTATATACCCTTCACCTATATTCCTCGTTTCTAAAGTCGGACTACGCCGTGAGGCAGGTGCGTCATGGACACAGCAGATTTGCACGTTATTTTCCAGCTTTTGCCGGAAACTGGCGCGTTATTGAGTTTTGCCTGTTTACTCCTAGGTGAGGATATCTTGGATATATTTGCCTGTGATCCAATGGGTACGTCAGTCGTGTTTTATGGCAATTCGTACGATGACCGCGAGACTGAACGAAAGCTCTTCATGGTCGTCAATAAACTGATCTGATTTTTAAAGCACTGGAAGTTCTTCTCTTCTGCCACAATCAGCGCGACGAGTATGTATTTCGTGGGGTACTCAGATCGGGATGAACGGTCGTTCTTGGGAATGATATGCGAAGGACACTATGGTCCCGTTTCCTGAAGACACCTACCTCCTTGGCAGCTGGTCGTATTATGGCCCCGAAAAAAAAACATCTGCCCAATAATATTATAGCTGATGGGGGATCGCTCTGTTTCATAACTCACAGTAAAAGTCCACGTGACAATCCCCAAAGCAGACTGAACGAACAGCCACACGTGGCATTCCTCATCACTGAAACCTAGTATGTTTATCTCCTACGATGTCGGAAAATCCAGGCCTGGTTGACCCGACATGGAAGCAATATTTTCTCCGCGCAAATGCCCCGAGAGCACACTGCAAGTGCAGGTCATCGTACCGGCTGAAAGGGATTATAGCTGTGGCATTCCAGCTGAAGCACTAAAGACCAGCATTTTATCCCCAGCCGGTCGCTGGGCCCTAATCTCAGTTACGGAAGCGAAGCTTTTAAGGGCGTTCTTATGCATCTATAACAGCGGAGCGACGGAACAGGCCACTTTTCAAATGCCCGCTTTCTGTTGCCATTAGCTTGTCGCAAAACTCTTCGGTAGCAATAACCAAAGCAGCAGATGACCTGCACATAGTAGCTTGAATGGCATCGATGCATTACCCGGGTATGCTGTTACCTTGGAGTTACTCGAGTCAGTTGCCATCCTAAACCTATCATGATGAAGCCTGGATAGCGAGAGTACTAAATTACTCATCCACCAAAAAAATGCGCCACTGGTAACTTTGCCGCAATGCATCCAGTTGGTTGCACTGTCATATCATATTTTGACCGATATGAAGCCAATAGGATTCTACTCGCCATGGGGGCACTCGTTCAAGAAAGCCAGGCACTGTGCTAAACTGCCATTTGCCACAACAGTTTTCATACCAAGACCTTGTGGGAAAACCCGGGATATAAACACTAGCGCCCTACGGTGAAAGGTACTACTGTCATCTGGGGTAGGAGCTTAAAACAGGCTGCACCCCAGACAATTAGTGTCATCAACTCTAGTACGTCCCAAAATAAACACACTGCGGTTTAGCCAGTGGGTGGCGTCTGCTAGCACCACGTCGCTCAGTCTACCGCGTAAATCCTCAGTAAATTGAGGAACAAAGAATACAAGTTTTGCCTTCTGCCCTTCGATTAGTATCTTGGAACAGCCGTGAGCATCTAGTAATCGCTGAGTCTGTTTAGGCTCAGTTAAGTTTCCTTTCGCAGATAATCTAAGTAGCATGGAGGGAAATCTTGACTTGTTATCCTAGGATACAATTTCCTCCACACATTCCCTAATCTCCGATACATTCCGAAAATCACCTGTCCCCTGAAACCCCAGCTTCTTGCTCACGCGCAGTCCTTCGATTATCGGTAGTTAAATATTAGCTGAACACAGAGTCCAGGGCCTTTGTGCACCTATTATCTGAACCTATTTAGTGCATTCTATCCCCAGAAAGCATTTATCGAAAATCAACAGGAGGCAAAGTCATAAATCTGCGGAATTCCAAACTTTCCCTAGCGGCTCTGCTAGGTGTCCGAAGGAAGTAGAGACAGGAATATTCTGTGACGTCTGTGACCTCTGGTTTCATCAAACTTGCTATAAGCTTACTGTAGAAGCCTTTGAACCTAATGTGGACAATAATGGATTGGTCTGGGTACGCACAGAATGTGTCAAGTTAGGCAGGGATCAACGGGCTTGCCTTCAGCGATCTCGGGAAACCACGGTCGCTTTTAATGGAACAGTTGTTTGCACCAGCCCAGGAGTGACGGAAACTAGTCTAAAGCTGGAGACTGTGGAGGTTAGACCTGAGGAGTTTGAAAAAGTCATGAGTGGAGTAATCTTCCAACTCCAATATCTAGTGAATGCTCGTGAGATAAAACTAGCGTCACTGAATGGTGGAACC
Source organism: Fasciola hepatica (assembly GCA_948099385.1). Taxonomy (NCBI): domain Eukaryota; kingdom Metazoa; phylum Platyhelminthes; class Trematoda; order Plagiorchiida; family Fasciolidae; genus Fasciola; species Fasciola hepatica. The sequence continues at coordinate 28,370,553 of CANUEZ040000043.1, read as the reverse complement.
AACAGCCAGGCGAACCAGCTAAGTAGGTTGGCCAGGGATACCGAGGCAGCCATTGGGAGACATCGAAAAACAGTGAGTTCGGGAATCCCCGGACATTTATGACGAGTAGCCCGCCTGAGAGAGAAGGACTTGCGCCACCACGTGGTGGACATGCTAAGAACAGTAGGCCTACCGAAGCATGCCGTTATGAAAGGGATCTTTAGACTGGGTAAGTGGAGAGTAAGACCGTAAACCTAGTCATATGCCCCCCGGCCAGTGCCCGTTGAATTTGAAGACCCAAGGTATAGGGGCGCGCTACTTGCCGCAACTGACAGGATATTGAAGGCTACGGCAGGAGAAATATGCGTGGAACAAGATCACAGCGAGTAGGCAACCCCAGGTGCCTTTTGTGGCTTCTACGCCAGCACTGGGCCCATCACCGCGGGTAATCACCGCCCAGTGTCAGCAGCTAGGACCACTAATAACTCACTGGGAAAGATGAACTCAGATCGGAGCAGTCCAGGTGGATTCCATTCACCTGAAGTTTGTCATTCCAACCTAGCTACAGCGCAGCAAGAAATGCCACCTGATTTGAATCCAGAGACTGAAGAAGTAGACTTTCCGGAGGCAACGAAAGTCAGCACGGGAAAAAACGCCAGCGTCACTTGGGCAACTCGTTCGAGTTCAAGCAAATAAAACCGTTGCCACCCGTGTGACCCGAAACTAGAGCAGTGGTGACAACCGGGGGACTATCTGTAGTATACAACAATGCGCGCGCTGTAGGGAACGACTGGAGGGAATCGCTGGCTGAAACCAAGGGCACTGACAGTATTGCAATCGCCGAAACTCGACTCAGTAAAGGTGTGGCCACAACGAGTTTCTCTCTAGCTGGGTACTGCGCATTCCGGGCTGATAGTCAAAACTGAAGGGAAGGGGGTGCAATTTTGCTTGTTGCAGACGTACACAAGCAGTTGGCAGGAGAGGTGATATCCACACCAAATATCCCGGCGGCTTCTTGCTACCTGAGTTCAGGGACACGAAGGTGACCCTGACGTGTGTCTGCAGGTCTCCACCATCATCCCCATTCAAAGAGGTAGTATTACTGAAGCTCTTGGCCAGCTTAGCAACTTTGTCTTATAGGTTAGTGACTGTCGGTGATTTCGACTCGCTCGAAGTAGAATGAGAGGAATTGTGGGCACAACGGGATTGATTCGGAGATCGGTTTATGGAGCTGGTGTGCAGATTCACACAGGTACAACGCCTAATCCAGCCAACCCGATGGAGAACAGGCCAGACACTCAGACTTCTAGACCTGGTACTCACGGACATACCGGGGGAAGATGATCACCTAGAAATTACTGCTCCCATGGGCAGGAGCGTTCGTGGGGCGATCAGGTTCTTGTTTTAGGGCCCCACCCCGGAAGCCCCTTACAAACTAAGGAGGGACTTTCGGAAAGTTGAATACCGGGCACTGAGGATGACTGCAAGGAGTACATGGTTGGCAGCCTTTAAACTCATTAGAGGACGAGAGGTTGCATTTAAAAGGCGGCCTGATGAGACCCACTGATAAGCTCGCTCCTGTGAGAGGGGTAAGAAGGTAGGACCGACCACCTTGGTGGGTCTGCGGAGTCGAAAAAGCGCAGACATGCAAGCGACTGGCATGGAGACGCTTCCGAAGCTCAGGGGGACATCTTCGCTTTCAGCAGTTTCTAGGGGTGCAAACATGCCATAGGAGTACAAAGACCCAGTCAGGTACAATACTGGGCGAGATTGGCACAATATTCTAAGAGGTTCCCGAAGGCCTATCACGGCTATGTACAGCCTAAGGCTCAGTCACGAGTGGCAGTAGGAAATATTATGGGTGGGCAAGAAAGGCAAGCAAACAAAGCCGGCAAAATAGCCGAAGTACCCAAAAAATGCTTTTAGCTGGTACACACCGCAGATGCGGAGAACAAGCCGCGCTTACCAGGACCCTACGACGGTCCCCCAAAAAGGACGAAACTGTTGTAGAACCCGTGGAAGTGGAACTGGCACCCAACCGGCTAAAGCAGGGCAAGGCGGCCGGCCCAGACGGGAATCGCCACATCATCCACGTCCGTTGGCAAGCATGATGTTCGGGGCGCTAGTGTACTTGTTCACCGGGTCATTAACCTCAAACACGTTGCCCTCTGACTGGCTAAAGGCCGGGGTGGTGCCCATCCACAAGAAAGGCAAGACGGAAGATACATCTAACTACAGGCCCGTTAGTCTGCTGTCGGTGGCACTAGAAGTGCTTGAGGGCATCGGTAGAGAAAGGAACACAAGGCATGTTATATACCACAGGAGGATACTGCGAGGCAGCACGGAGTTGTTAAAAGGAGACCGTGTCTCACGAACCTCTTATCATTTCTTGACGAAGTTACCGGCAGACTGGACAAAGGCAAGTGGGGTTAAATGCTTTATATGGATGTCCAGAAGGCCTCCTACTCAGTGAACCACAGGCTACTGGCGCACAAAATGCAGGGCCTGAGGATTGCACTAGGAAGCTGAACTGGATTAGAGCATACCTCACTGGTGGGACGTTCCATGTTCGGGTTGAGGATGAAACATCCAGCACAGCTGGGGCGTGCATTGAGGTGCCGCAGGGGTCGGTGTTGGGGCCCTTGTTGTTCTTGATCTATATAAATGGACCGATTGACACCTTGAGGTGTCCTAGTTTCTTGTTCTCGGAAGATCTTAGGATCGTGAGGGAATCATCTCCGAGTTGGATGCAGCAAGATCTGATGAGAATACTAGTGTATCGGAACATGGGAGCTCTCTTTAAACCGAGGTAGGTGCATACAGCTGTTTCAGGACGGAGGAGCAGGGGAGACTCGGCAATTCAGCGAAAGAACACCCGGGATAATTGAGGCCACTGATGCCATAAAAGATACCGGTGTTCAAGTGCACGAAATCATTAAGCCACCAAGCAGAGCCTTGGGGCAGCAGCGGACAGTAATAGATCCATCTTGCAACTGTGTCGGACTGTCAGGTCTCGGGACATCAAAACAATACCATCAGTTCAAAAGAAACATGCACGCGCCCGCCTGCAATACTGCTTCCAGGCCCGGGCACCGAAACCAGTCGGGGACAAACATTTGTTGGGAACCGTCCAAGGACGGTTTACTGAGATGATCAATGGGTTGAGGGACGAGACGTGCAAAGAACTCCTCAAAGCACTGGACCTGTTCTCGCTCAACAGGCGATGCCTAAGGGGATTTGATAGAGACGTCCAAACGGCTCCACGGGTTATCCGAAAGCCACAGGCTGTTATTAGCTCTAAGTATAAACTCAAGGCCCGGGGGACACGAACACAAATCGATGAGACCCAGGGCCATCGGAAGCAAAAGGGCACATTTTTTCTCTCACTGCGTTACGAACCCGTGAAACGGACTGTCATCAGCGTCGCCATATTTAGCCGACGGCTGGATGATTGCTGGGATGAGGTTTTCCCGGACTATGCCTGGCCAAACGAGCATAACTTCGGGGTACACCTTTCTCTTCCATACCCACCTTCTTTAAGACACCATACTTCTCCCCGTCAAGCAATCAAATGCAGCGAACTGCACCTTTATTTATTTATCCGGTTGTCCTCAAGGGGGATTCTCAAGATTAGGCGTGGTAGCTAGCTGAGACAGCGGACCTGTTTATCCAAAGTGACTGCCGTTTCTTCGAAGGCGAAACTGCTTTGCATTCTCTTCCTTGCAGTCCACCGCTAAAAGATCACAGCATTTGGACCAATTGGCAATCAAAGCACCGTGGACACATCGCAGCCCTCCAGTGCAAGAACCTGGGCGAACACTGGCCAGAGCCACAAGTCCTTTGACCCGATCTGATCTGATATGACGTACAAAGAACTCATTACTTCCTACTTGGAAACTGTGCGGGTGCTCCATGAACCAGCTGACAACTCAATAACATGAGGGAACTTGTAGAGCTGTTGCGAACGCGCTGCGTCCCAAATTTCGATACCTGAAAGCCGTTCAACCTTTGGCGAATGGACACCTACCCGAGCTTTTAACCACTCTCGTCTCCTATGAACGCGGCTAAATATAACGGAGTACTACGTCACACCGTCCGGCAAATGCACACCTCGTTTCTTCGTCGTTTCGTAGGCCTCCGAGCCGCACACGTCTGGGGACTTTAATAGTTCTTTCTGAAATTCCTGAAAAAGGGCTTTAAAAGAGTAAACACTGGGAAACACTCTTCGCACCGAAGGCGGGAACAAGGCATAATTATCTACAGGTACACGCAGCATCGCCCCAACCGTACAGAGCAAGAAGTAGCGGTAGAATGGCGAAATCGCAGCTCACACACGTTTACGTGTGACCAGTGAGCCAATCAAAACCCACCAGATCAAATGAACTAGCAGCAATAAGCAAATAACGGAAGGACAAATCGAAACCCGGCAAAACTTCACAATGAAAACAAGTTTTCAATTAAAAAAAGAAAACAGCACTATACCGTGAAATCCGCCGTTCCAGCAATGAAGTCACTACAGCCAAGTAATGTTTCACACCATTTCATGTGGAACAGTTTGACGGCTCTAAAAATGGCCTCGGCTATAAATGTCGGGCAAAATCCTGAAGTCAATGGTTTTAAGCTTTTATGCTGGTTGTAGCCCAGGCTGTTGGTTGTGATGGAGTTCTGATAGCTGAGCAGGAATCTCGAATTGGTACTCGGGTACAAAGCTGAAACCCAAAATGGTCCCAGATCTCGAGATTATTTTGTTTTCTAAATGTCAACCGTGAGCTCAAAGATGGTTATTCGGCTAATGGAGCAACGGGAGAGAAGAAGAGGGTTCAAGATACAAATCCTAACAGTATCTTTTATCTGGTATTGTTAGGCAGCTGGAGGATAGATTACTGGAGAGTGGAAGAGAGCACTCCGTTTAGCCAGGGCAGAGCAAACCCATCCGACCTGGAAAGTCCGTCGGACATCAAACAGCGAGATTTTTGGGCCCCACGATCCGCTCGCGGCCTTGTGTGGCGCGCTCAGAGAGATCACTAAGCCTGTCTCTATGGGTGTAGGTGTTCGTGCCTGCTTATGCACTCACTGAGCTCCTGCTCACAGGGTTTTTTTGTCTTTTCAGATCTTACACGTGCAACCCTGAAGGAAGACACTGCATCCGGCGCACTACATGAGTCTTGCAGCTCTGCTTTTTAATAACAAACTTCTGATACCTTAGTGTTATCTATGAGTTCCGGTCCCGTAATCTGTTTCCCTTAAGAAAAAAATTTATTGATGTTATGTCAATGCTATCAGTCTTGGTTCCGATGTATTTCTCGAGCCATTTATTCTCGTTTACCAAAGCAATGTCAACTGGGGAGGCCTTCCGAATTAACAGACGGAGAAACAATCCTCACGAAACAACTTGGAGAGGCATCCGTGGACTCAGAACCTTTCGACAAGGAATCTGTCGCAGCCGCGAATCTTCTGTGGGAGATGGTCAGGCATCAGGAGACTGAGATTCTCGGTCTCGAAAGCTCCATTAGAACCCTGGAGACTAAGATGAAGCTCACGGGGGGACTATGCTCCCTATTTGCTCGAAGTAATCAGCAGCTCAAAAGGCCTCCAACATCTCGGAAAGGCGCATTGTTATTGTGACTGAGGAGCTGCGAGATTTGGATATCTGTTCCAAAAGCCTCATTGATTGGAGCCGTTTTGATAAGAAAAATTCTCCTACGGAGGGAGCAGTACAAATACTTGGTGCTTTCTTATCGCCTTTGAGCTCCTGACTCATCTTCAAAACGAATAGACAAAGTCTAGGGTTACTGGTTAGTTTTACCTCACCATAGATGGTGTCTGACAGCCCCACACAAACTACCCAGATGAAGGAGACTAATGGCACGGTCAGAAACGTCTCTCCGGATAGGCCTTTAAGCGCCAGATGTCGAACAAGAGGGCCAGTAGTTATATTGGACGCTATAGTTGGTCCGAAGCTTTGACTTACCGAATCGTATGACTAACGCCTGTTAACTTTAAAAATGAGCCCGAACTTAAGACAGTGGCAGGTCTAGCCAGGAAAGATGCATCTGAATTAGAAGCACCATCATCTAGATCGTGTAAGTCTTTGAATAACAGCTTTAGTAGTGCGGCCAGTGAACTCGATGGGCCCTCCACCGGCTGCAGTGCAAGCCACGAGGAAAAGTCTTAGCTTCCTAAGAAGAAGCCAAAGAAGCCCCCATCCACCCAGGTGATTCAAAGAGCAGAGACGGGTTTTCTGGATGTTTCTAAGCTGACGATCTCCCACTCTCGCCCCCAGATCAAAGGAGCGCTAAAAGCAGCAGGTTATCTGCCCAGTCATGGGCATCCCTAGACCAGCACCCCAATGGGCTTATATAGATGACCCACACCTAGCTTACTGCATTTTCTCACCCCTCCGTCTCAAAACCCCCAGACCTGCTGTAGCTAGGTAATATGAACAAGAAGCTGCCTCTTATACACGGCCCTCTGTGGGCCAGTCTCAACCCAGTATTTCCCTCATCGTCTTATCCGGTCGTAGCACCTCCTACCTCTGTACAGCCCCCATATGTCAACAGTCCCGTCCCCACCAGCTACTGAATCTAACGTTTCTTCGGCCTCTCTAATGAACGGTCGGTAGAGAGTCTCCCCGCTAACTATCTCAGTTTTCGAAACGATTTCTTGGAACTGAGACGGTTGCCAACCCATGAGAAACCCCACATTCTTGCCGCCACCAGGACACGGCCCACGTCAGACGGCCGTGACGGCGAAGTACCTCTCAGTGTCTACACACTGGTCCATAAGCATTCAGTTGGGAGGTCGAGCAGGTGGGCGGCCCTTTTTCTTAATTCCCTGTTACCCCCAGCCTTATTCCCACACTTAGATCTCATTCATTGCAAGCACTGTTTGTGGGTCAGAATTATCTTATCTTTTATTGAAGCCCTTTTAATGAGTCACTAACAGTCTCCGGCTTGCAAAACCAAATCTAGCAACGTGCTCGTAGAACAGGTGGGTGGCACTAGGATCTTACTCTCGTTTACGCATCTCTTAATACTAGGTGGTTTTAATGCCCCTGGAGTGGACTGTGTTAGACTTCACTCTTCATATAGCCACTTTGGGGAAGCCCTAGAAACACTGATATTAGAGTGTAACTGGACCTGGAAAGTCCTGTTTAACACCAGATACAGACTAGGACAAGAATCACCCATTTAGATCTCGTCATCACCGATGAAAGTCGCTTCGCATACGTGGTCCTTTTCCCTTCCTCCACCTGGAAAGAGTGGCCACATAGCACTGAAATGTGACTTTGTAACTAGGTGGCCCAAGTATGATTTCCTGAATGTGAGCGCTGGATGCTTTGAACGGACCGATTTTCAACAGATCAGGGATTACCTACAGATTCCGTTTGAAAGCTTCAACTGGGAACTACAAGTCGGCTAGGTCAGTGGGCTAATTGGACTGTACCTTGGAGCTGCTGACCATCTGTCCGCACCAAGAACTCGCAAAACCGATGGAGAGAAAAGCCCGCCCCCAAGAAGGGTACGTCGACTATTAGAAGGACGGGCACGACTATTTTCAGTCCAAGGGTCCACAGATCTAACGACTGATGCAAACAACCTCACAGCAAACAGAAATCCGTGCAAACCTAGGATCAGGCCATAATTTGGAAGCCAGCGAAGATATTTTCTTGATCAAGCGAGAAACAATAAGTCCATCCTTTGCCGGCACCCTAGGCGTGCCCAGCAGAACTCGTACTTTCCCCCAGCCTTACAGCTAGCAGAGGGCTGTCCAACTGCTCCTTTGGAACGAGTGGCAGAAGCCTTGGTGTCTCACTTCAGCTCCATCCTCAACGCTTCTTCCACGAATGAGCATCCAGTGATTCAAAACCCCGTGGTTCACCCACCACTGAAAAACATGGAAATTTCTTTCACTGACTTATGTAAAATGCTGTCTCCCTTATCCCTATAGTTCCATGTGTCCGGATATGATCCACTTCCGAATTCCTAAGGAATCCACCGGGGTAACTTCCTCTCGCTATACTCTGCTTTTCCGTAAGCGTCTGGACACGGGCATTTCCCCCAATAGTTGGATGAAAACGGTAGTAGCTCTCATTTTCGGGAAAGGAAGCCATCCTCTCCCGGATAGTTACGAATCAATTAGTCTCACCAACATACCCGGCAAGGTCTTTGAACCTATTCTGAAAACTACTATTCTGGAGATTTTTAAAGGGCAAGGACCAGCACGATTTCCTACCTCGTGGATCTTGCGTCACCAATATGCTGACTGTGATGGACTGCCTAATACAAGCGCTGGATGACGGACGGTTACCTCGCACTCTCTTCATTGAATTTGCCAAAGCCTTCTACAGAGTAACCCGTGATCCCCTCTCGTTAAAGTAAGAAAGGTGTAAAGTCCAGCCACCGGAACGTTCGAGCGACGCGTAGCAACCAATTTCGACACAATTCAAAACAAAGTCGATTCCAAATAGCTACGGTACTATATACAACAAATTAATTAATTTTACAATAATCAAACCTCAATAGTGTTCCTTCTGGGCTCTTTCGCTCCAAATTGGAAAACAAATCAACAACTGCAGCTGGGTTACAGCCAAAGGTTAGATACAGAAGATAAGATTACCAAATACAGTCACAACGAAGTTCAAACTGAGCGACTCTCGCTCGAGGCAACGGTAGGAGTCCGGTTTGTAACAAAGGCTTAGAGAAATAAAACAAACAATCGGAATTCCAGCAAATATAGTTCATACGAATGATTAATGTCGTTTGTAACATGGATGCTAATGCATGGAATGGGGTTTCCTGAACTCCTTTACACCGGCCCCCAAAATCCGACCCGGATTTTTTCCCGTGCACCGCTAGGTGTGGTCGGCCTCATGCATCGGCTCGCCCTACGGTTCCCCAATACCTAAAACTGGTCACCGTCAATAGCAGCTCCCAGTCGGACAAGTGGATCAACTCTCAGTGGTCCCTCCCGGTTCGGCAGATCCGAAGACCCGCCTCCCACTTGAGGAAAGTTGGCCTCTGAACTTACACCACCAGTGTCCGGTTCGCCCTCAATAAGACAAATCTTTCTAATGTCACGGAGCACTAATCCTTCATTAGTTCGCACTGTTGCCGTTCGTACCAAGCCATCGTCCGAAACTGAGATGTTTTCGATTACTCCTATCGGCCACCGGCCACGCGGCAAAACCTCCGAAACTAGGAGCACTACATCACCCGATCTAAAATTGCGTTCTCCAGTTATCCACTTCTGCCGCTGTTGTAATAGTGGAAGATATTCCCTGATCCATCTCTTCCAAAACACAGACGCTAGGTAGTTTGCCTGCCTCCACTGACGAACCATTCTATCGCGCAACGAATCCGTCGGAATATCTCGTGGGTTCGCCCTCAGGATAAGCAGGTCATTGGGCGTGAGTACTGGCAGATCACGACAGTCCGAGGTCAAAGGCACTAGCGGTCGTCCGTTTACTATCCGCTCACTTTCCGTGAGGAATGTCAACAGTATTTCGTCAGTCATCGGCTGCTCGTCACAAACTGAAAGAAGTACTCTTCTAACCGAGCGCACCATGATCTCCCATATGCCACCACGGTGACTAGCATGTGGAGGTTTGAAGTGCCACTGCACGCCCCGTTGCAACAATCTATCGGCAATCTTATCACTAGACCAGTTTCCCATTAGGTTCTTCAATTCCCTTTGAGCCCCAACAAAGTTTGTACCGTTATCACTAAAAATCTCGGACGGTGCTCCTCTCCTCGACATGAAACGCAGTAATGTCATGATGAATGAATCCGTGCTTAGAGAATAAGAAACTTCAATATGTACCGCACGCATCTGGAGACAGGTGAAGATGCATCCATATCGTTTCTCCATGCTGCGCCCATGTTTAACCGCAAATGGGCCGAAGTAATCTATTCCGACGTACTTGAACGGAAACCAACCTTGTTGGACTCTAATGGCTGGTAGAGGAGCCATCATCTGTTTGCCCACAACCGCCAAATGCTTCCGGCATTTCCAACATCCTCCAAGTACTCGCTTGACGGCAGCTCCCCCCTGTACAATCCAAAATTTTTTGCGAAGTTCCGCGAGTAACTGAGCAGGTCCTGCGTGTCCTTCCATCGCGTGGTACCATCGGATTATCGAGTCTGTAATCGGGTGAATCTTGGGTAGTATCACCGGATGTTTCACACCCCGAAGCTGACTGGAGTAGTTCAGTCGTCCTCCAACACAAATAATTCCATTTAATAAAATTGGATCGAGTTTTAATAGAGTCCTGTTCATCGGAGATTTGTTAGTGCATAGGTTATTGCTCCTGTCTCGTAGCCATTTTAACTCTTCGCCATAGACCTTAGCTTGTACAATCATAATAACACTTTCCTCCGCTTTAGCAATGTCGTGTAACTTCAACGGCCCAGTTGTCAATCCTAGATCCGTGCGCCCGCCTCTCATGACTGCAACGTACATTTTAAAACGGGTTAACCACGCTACCGACTTCAGCAAGTGAAACCAACTGGAGTGCCTAGCTAGAAGTGCGTCCGACCATGTATCCCGCATCACTGTGAGAACTGTACTCGAAAGCTGCTTCAACTCAACGTTTGGTGGTGCTGCATCAACCGTAGGCCAGGTCGGCCATGAGGTTTCATCGCCCATCAGGAATTTAGGACCTTCGAACCAGCAGCTGATATCACTCGGTGATGTTGTGCCTCTTGATGCCAAGTCTGCGGGGTTAGCCTCCGATCTGACATGCCGCCACTGCCAGGGTTCCGACCACTGATGGATTTCAGCCAAACGGTTCGCAACGTACGTACTAAATCTCGTTTTAGTGTTGTTTATGTAATGCAAAACTATAGCAGAGTCCGTCCAGTAGTAGGCCTTACCAAACTTGATTCCAGTTTCTTCCATGAGCATCCGAGAAACTCTAACGGCCAGTCTTGCTGCGGCTAACTCCAAGCGCGGGATCGTTATGGTCTTCAGAGGAGCTACCCTTGACTTAGAGAACAATAGGGCACAGTAGGGGGCTATGTCCCTTGAAACCATTCTGGAATACGCCACCACCCCATAGCCAACTTCAGAAGCGTCACAAAATACATGAAGCTGCACACCTTCGTTCAGCGAGTTACCTCTAATAATGGGACGCTGAATTTTGAATGCGCAAAGTTGTTCCATACTTCTTAACCACTCATTCCAGCATCGTAGGGGTCCTTCTCCAATTGGATCGTCCCAACCAAGCTTCAAGCGACACAGTGATTGCAATAACACCTTGCCTGGCAGAATGAAAGGTGAAACCAACCCTAGCGGGTCGAACACGGATGATACTATAGACAACAAGCCACGCCTTGTTTGAGGTTTTTCGCGTATTGAGAATGAAAACTGGAACGTGTCTTCTATTGCGTTCCATTCTAACCCCAACGTCCTCTCCGGCACAGGCGCGCAATCATCTATTTCCAAAGTGGGATGGGCGAGCTCAGATTTTGGTAAAATATCCAGCACCTCCTTACGATTACACACCCACTTATGAAGCCGGAATCCGCCTCGTGATAGTAAGTCACTCATCTGGATAGCGAAAACTCTCGCATTCTCCGGTGTGGGCAAAGAAACAAGACAGTCGTCTACATAGAAGTTGTTATACACGGCCGTGGAGACGTAATCCTCATACTGTCCTCCCCAATCGTTTGCCGTGCGACGTAACGCGAAATTTGCACAAAATGGGGAGGAAGTGGCACCAAAAGGGTGGGCATTCATCTGATATTCAACAGGATTACCACCTAGTCGACCATTTTCCCACCACAGGAACCTCAGTGCTCCTTTGTCTCTCGTTGGCACTCGAACCTGCATGAACATTTCTTCAATATCCGCAGCCAACGCGACAGATTCCTTTCGGAAACGAAGCAACACTCCAACTAAGCTTGCTGTCGTATCCGGTCCCTGTAGCAAGTAATCATTCAAGGAGCGTCCCTGGAATGCAGCCGCGCAGTCAAACACCACCCTCAACTTGCTAGGCTTTTTAGGGTTTGTAACTGCGTGATGTGGTAAGTACCACTTTGGCTCAAAACCCATTTTTAGCTGTACCTCGGGAACTAACTGGGCGTGGCCCTTGCGCACATAACCCTCTATTATTGTAGAGTATTTTTCAAAGAATTCAGGGTCACGCGCAAACCTTTTCCTCAGGCCGTTCAATCTCTCTTTGGCCACAATATATTTATTTGGAAGTCTCACTTCGGGATTCCTCCACGGGAGTGCAACTTCATAGTGTCCGTTCAACCAGGTTATGGCATTGGAAACCATATCGACGGCCTGTTTGTCCTCTAATGAAGGAGAGTTTTCTGACGCACACCCATCGCAGAATTCGGCGTTGTATAGTCGATCGATCTGTTCTGCTAAGGGATCGATTCCCCTCTCAATGTAGTTTACTGTTCTCGCAAAGTGTGGTTCCTGGTTTATCGGACCAAGAACAATCCATCCTAAAATCGTCCGCACAGCATAGGGTTGTTTTCTTTTGCCGCATCTTTGCTCTAATGCCCAATGTGCTTCTGGGACGTCGGCACCTATCAGGATTCGCACTCTCGAATCTTCCAGATTCCGTCTTTGGACGCAATGTAGGTGAGGCCAGGATAAAATGTCCGCATCTGTGCAGTACTGCACTGCTTGGATTGGTAACCTATCAACACAAAATGCTCTCTCTACATTCACGAAATCATTCTCTGACAATGAGTTCAGTCGCAGCTCCGTTATTCCCGAATTCCAAGTGGTAGTCCCATTGACGGTCGAAATCGAAAGTGAGGTCGGGGATGCCTTCAGGCCCACCAGCTCCATAATGTCCTTTTGTATTAGAGTCACATCAGACCCGCTGTCCAGCAGAGCGTAGGTCTCCACGGAGCCCCCCGGTCCGTCTACTCGCACTGGTAGCACACCTAAACTGACCCGACATTCTGGCCTAAGAGTAGCCGCACAATTATTGGTCCACTGCCCATGCCCTTTCGCACTGTCCGTACCCAGCTCATCCAGCTGCGGCCCTTGTGTTGTATCTTGCGTGACTTGATCGGCACCTTGCTTCTGTGCAACATGCAGTAGAGGGTGGTGCCGTTTCAAACAACCTGATGTTGAACATGGTTTTGAAACAGAACAGTTGCTGGACAGATGTCCACACTTGAGACACGAAAAACAAGCCTTGATTTCTTTGATCAATGCCCAACGACCGGGTATATCACGAGACAGGAATCGCTGACATTCCTCAAGTGTGTGTATTCCATTACATACCGAGCACCTGTTAGCTGCGACCAACAAAGTACTACCCTGATTTGGCGTGAACCGTGTCGCTTCTGGACGCGGGTTTTGTGCATAATTCCTCCAACTGGATGACCGCGAATACCCCTGAGCCTTGCTATTGGCGGCAAGTTTGCCAAACCTACTTCGAGCAATCCGTGCCTCACGGGACACTAGGTGCTGCAGATCTTGGAACCTCGGTTCGACTCCTCTTCCCAAAATATCATCAACGGTCCTAGCCCACAAATCCTGGAGACGCGTTGGTAGCACTCGAGTGATACGTTCCATAGTCTGCAATGAGTTGAGGTCTGACATGCAATTCATCTGCGTGAGGGCAACTTCGCAGTTCAGCATTTTTAACGACAATTTGGTCAGGGCATCCGAATCTTCTGCCAGAGGCTTTAAACCTTGCAGCAAGCCGTCAATCAGTGAACGAGCCACTACATGATCTTGTCCATACAGATCCTTTAGGATTTCCCTAGCCCTATTGTATGCCAGTGTTGGAGGCAACATAACACATTCGGCAATCGCATCCCTTGCTTGTCCCTTGCAGTAATGCATCAAATAAAGTAGGCGCTGTCCATCGTCTCGAACTCTACCTTCGACGTAATATTCGAACTGTTTCACAAACCTCCAGTACGTTGACGAGCAGCCCGCGAATGACTCCAGTTCCACCCTAGGCAAGTCCAAACGATAATCCGCTGCAGGTTTCACCATTGGAACCAAGCTTGTTTTTTGTGGTGCGTCGTTCTGCACGTGGCAATCACCTAAGTAACGAGAAAGATGTTCACTGACCATTACTCCACCCTTGACTTCATCTCCGTTGACTAGATTTTCTTCTTCCTCAGCGAGTGCCAAACGCAGTTTCGCCATTTCCGTCTCATTCCTCACCTGGAGCAGCTTACGTTGCTTATCTAACTCTAACTGTTCTACAACCTGCTTCTCCTTCAACTCGGCTAACAACAGATCAGCTCTAGCTCTATGGTAAACCGAGCTAACCCTAGAACAACCTGATATACTAGAGCCTGAGCAAGAAACATGACCAACACCTACGGGCAAAAGGGTTTGGTTCACCTGCGGGGTATTGTCCTTTGATTCGGAACGGTTTGCCCATTTGCTGCGTAATTTCATGTCTCAGCAATTGCCAAGGATATTGAGTACTGTAAAGTCCAGCCACCGGAACGTTCGAGCGACGCGTAGCAACCAATTTCGACACAATTCAAAACAAAGTCGATTCCAAATAGCTACGGTACTATATACAACAAATTAATTAATTTTACAATAATCAAACCTCAATAGTGTTCCTTCTGGGCTCTTTCGCTCCAAATTGGAAAACAAATCAACAACTGCAGCTGGGTTACAGCCAAAGGTTAGATACAGAAGATAAGATTACCAAATACAGTCACAACGAAGTTCAAACTGAGCGACTCTCGCTCGAGGCAACGGTAGGAGTCCGGTTTGTAACAAAGGCTTAGAGAAATAAAACAAACAATCGGAATTCCAGCAAATATAGTTCATACGAATGATTAATGTCGTTTGTAACATGGATGCTAATGCATGGAATGGGGTTTCCTGAACTCCTTTACAAAAGGTATGGCATTTCTTGTCAGCTACACTCGGTCTTCCGATGATTTTTTACAAATCGATCCGTCGCGGTTAGAACAGGGACATCCTACTCCTCTTCTTCCTCGGTCTCTGTCGAAGAGCCTCAGGGATCTTTGCTTGGCCCCTTGCTTTTTCTTTTCTATATTAGTGACCTACCCGATTTCATCCCCGTCATCACGGCATGGTACTCGGACGATGTGACAGTACGGAGATCTGATCCAGTAGAACTGCAAGCGGTCATAGTTGCAGCAAAAGTCCGGTCTTCTTAATGGGGCATGCCATTCGGTGACGACAAATACCCCTCAGTTGCATTTGGCAGAACTCTGGACTATCCTCTCCGGATCAGTAGTAGTACTCAAATCCAAAATGTCGACCAGCAGGAATGGCTAGCATTTTGGCTTTGTAAAAACCCTTCTGTCACTGTCACCAGAGAAATGCCAGCAAATCTGGTTTCCGAATTCTCTTTATGGTTGAGCTTTCCTTCCCCCACAGACCAGAAGAAAGCTTCTATCTCCTTTGCTGGAGGTGCTTCCTTCCTGCGCTAGAATACGGCGGCCAAGTGGTACATACCGGTCTTATCAAATATCGAAACCTGCTGGAGAGAGTCCAGAGAAGGGCAGGGAAGATGGCACATGGCCTGCAACGTACCTCCTATCCAGCCCACCTGATTTAACTGAATCTCTATCCTTTAGAAGTAACACGTATAAAAGGAGACTTTTTCCTTGAGCATGCCTTACTCCGCAGATTGGGTGGATCAGTTTTTACACATCTAGGCCGAGAAGCTCTACGCGGGCATGGTAGGGAACGGAGCAAGCCCTGTCCCCGCTCATTCTCAAGCCAAAACTCCACCTCCAGGATTATACCATCGTGGAACAAGCTTCCATGGAAAGTAATAAAGGCTTCACCCAAAGCATCTTCAAGGCTCTTTTGGACATTCACTTGGGGTTGGGTGTTGGCCTTTTCCCAAACTAGACTACCTCTCTTATCAGTTATGCTTTCGGGTTGCTTTTTTCTCTTATTTCTCTGGCCTCAGTCCAAGAGGGAAAAACGAACTTAAGGTTGAAAAATCAGTCATGAATAAATGCACACTTATTCGATTTTTCATTGTCCAATAATGAGTCCTCGATCTTGCACTTGTTTGTCACCCCGTGTTGTCCAGTTTCTTTAGGCTGTGTACCGCAACGAAAAAGTAAATAGGAGATCTGGGAATGTTTGGGCTCAAGCCTCTTACCTGCGAAATAATTTAGGACTTCGAGACCGGTTCTAACTGGATGGCCTTTGGCCTTAGGCCGGATGGTCTTTTCCAACTGGCTTTAGATCCAAGAACAGGGTGTACGAAAAGAAGCTGAAGAAAGTTCGACTAGGCTGGTGACTAGATCGCACTTCTTCAGAAACAAGATAGTGATCAGTTGGAACGGTCTGTCTGGTGGAATGATGGACCTGCAGACTGCTCAGTCCTTCAAAGGTGCCATAGATCGTAAGTGGTACGAGATACTTCCTCGTAGTGAGCTTCGAGAATGATTTCTAGATGGATGATGGATAGCACTGTGGTCCGTCTGGGGTGTTTTAATTGACGGTTACGTTTATAGCACCATGTTCCAGTGAGCACTTACGAAGCGTAATAAATCTCGCAGCTCATGAGCAATGAGGTTTCTCGTTTCCCTCCCACTTTTAGTGGGTATTCAAAGAAGTACTCTATGCGTAACAGGTGTGCATACCATCGAAAGAATTCTAGACGCTCAACTGGCCATAGTCATTACCTGTCTCGTGCAAACTGAACCGTCAAGTTCGAGTAATCCGGTAGTTGAATCTTTGAAGTGCTCTGTTCTTTCTTCATTTGTCTGCCCTGGTAGCGAACTACCAATAGTTAGGTCACAAAACTAAGTTCTGCAGGTTTTACTGAAGTACGCTTTTTATTCGGGGAATTCTATACTCCGGCTGGTTTCTTTTTAGTAAAGTTCTGTTGCTTTGGCGGAGAGTTTTATTAGTCGTGCGCTCGATTAAAGTGTTTATTCACACAATCATCACAACCGCCTAGTGTTTCGGGTATAGCCGTTAATCTTTTTTCCCTGGTTCACACCTTTTCGGTCCTTCTGATAGCATGACGATAGTTTGCAGCGAAAATCGACGTTAGGTTAGTAGTTGCAAAGAGTATGCTGGTACAGGTATACAGTGTCGTAGGTGTGATGAGCGGCACCACTAGAGCTACTCCAGGAAGAGCCATCAGCTCCTCAGGAAACACGAATCTCTGCGATGGATGTGTCCTCTGCCTTGGTTTGGCAAAAGAATGCTCACGTATACCACTGGGTTTGTTGGATATGAAAAACGGGGCCACAGTGGGAAGTGTACTGAAGTGGTTACAACAGAGCCCAGTAATAGCAATGAGCACAGTTACTAGGAAGAACGAGCAGCAGGTAAAGAATAGCAAACCGGACATTACCAAGACGCAGAACAAACCCAGGGAAGTGGTAGAGTTGGAGGTACTCAAAAGATGCTAGATGGGCTTGAGGAAGAACTCAAGAAAACGAAGGTCCTCACCGACAGTGTAACTGGGAAGAGCAAGCCTCTCCTCCTGCACAATTGCGAAGAACCGGTGATTAAAGAGGCGCGGATCAGAAGGGAAGCCGAACAAGGACCCGTTGTAAATGTGTTGAGAACGGCGGGGCTATCCAATGACTATATGTATGCAAAGCACCATAGAGTGTGGCTTTGGAAGGCAAACAACGCGCTAAAGCCGAGGCCCCGCTTGTCGTCTTTGACAGCACGTACAGCAGAGACCTACCGCTAAGCCGGGGATCAAGAGTTGAGCACGCCACAGGGGGCACATAAGGATCACGCCGGACACTCCCTTCACCGGAAAGGTGGCACTGGCGCAGAATCGGCCGCATCCATTAAAGCCGGAAAGCAGGCAGCTGGTTCGCTTGACAAGTAAATCTGACGTCACACCTCTAGAAAATCTACTCCTGAAGCCGCAATCATTAGCAGTAACCAAGTTGGACAGCCAACAGTGAACTTGCCAGCTACAAAAACGAGGCAAGTGGGGCAGTGGGTAAAAAGTACATATGGAGGGTATGAAGCAAGTAGACGCTCGGCGACTGAGGGTTGTGACCGAAATGGAAACGGAAGTGTCGGGGACCCCAATTCAGATCAAAAGGAATGTCACTAATACCGATGAAAGCGGGCAAAAGTCGTCGCGCTAATACCCACACAGCTGAGCAGGAGTAGGTCCCAGAAGCCCTCAAGGGGCAACAGAAGGCCAAATATTGGGACCAGGGAAGCATCAGGAGTTTCCTTCGACAGCATCGAAATTACTATGAACGGTGTGGTCTTGAAAGTTCAGGAAAATACGGGCCTAGTGACTGGTAGAGCAAAAATCGGGAAGCCCCCTCGGGAATAGTGCGCGGGGGTACAACGGCCCATAATGGAATAATCAAGGCAGATGGCCTGGCAGAAGGAGTCGCCATATGACACACAAATGCCTGCAGCTTAGGAGGTAGGTGGGGGGAACTACTGACTAGAACGAAAGGATCAGTGATTATAGCTATCACGGGGACATGGCTGAAAAATGACTGGAGAGCCGTGCGCTCCGTGGCTACACCACCTGCAGGAAAGACAGAGTGGACGGCAGGCTGGGTAGAGTATTACTACTTCTCGTGAGGGCTGATTATAATCAGTGGGAGGTACCGTTCACGCTTGTCTCACCGAGCATACAAGCAACTGCTCTCTGCGTTCGCTAGGCCGATGGCCGGTATGGATGGTCTGTGTATATAGATCTCCGCAAGTAGATGGGGAAGAAGACTCCGAACTACTCCAGCCTTTACAGATGGTGTTGAATAGGCCACTGTGCATCATCGTGTTGGGGGAAATGAACCTCCTAGGAATAAATTGGGATGACGAATGTGCCTAGGGGGAACCCACCAGAAATGCTCTGGTGATGAGAGTTCACGTCCACTCCCTCACACACGTAAGAGGAACAACGCTCTTCCGCGACGGAAAACTTTCATCTGCGTTGAATCTGCTGGTAACCAGGTGTCGATTTGACAACACCTCTTTGGTGAAAGAGGAGCAATTGGAGAAGAGTGATCACAGGTTCCTGCATGCGATGTTCACTGTAAGGCACAACAAACCAGGATCTAGGTTGGCCCCGAACTACGCCATAGTGGAACAGGATCAAATGTAGTTAAGGGCACGAATAGTGTGTTGGTACACAGAAGGCCCAGAGCTTCTGTGGGTGATAGACGGAGGAGAAAAAGAGCCGGGCTAATAAGCTTAACAGAGCAGTTTGCTCCGTCAACACAACAAAGAAATAGGAGCCGACCGCCTTGATGGAGTCCCAGGACTGTGACAGCATCACCTGTCCGCAGAAGGCTATAGGCTCACTACAAACTTCACAGCAAGCACTACTCATGGGCCGCTTAAAGGACAGCCAGAAACGAGGCGCAGTCCCCGCAACGAGAACCAAAGTACGAGGATTGGTGTAAGACCACGGTCGTAGCAATACATAAGACAGGATCCAGGCAGAGGGCGAAGAAAGTCGGTGCTGTGCAAGTGCTTGGAACTTATAAACAGAAAGCAATTGCGCCCGCATCTGTTAATTAACGACTTACTGACACCTGTCCAACAAGACTTTGCTAAAAAAGATCGTGTTTGATAAAACCGCTGACGTTCTTAGACGAAATCACATGACGATTAGGTAACGGCACGACAGCGGAGGTCTGTTATTTGGATTTCAGTAAGGCTTTCGACTCCGTGAGTCATCGCCTGCTATACTAAAATTGCACACCTTTGGAATAAGCTGGAAAGCGAGAGATCGGGTAGCACGCTTTCTAAGGACTCATGGCTTCCGTGTCAAGGTGGGTTGTTATCTATCGAGGCCGGAGAGGGTTACCAGTGGCGTGCCACAGGGTTCAGTACCGGGGTCTTCGCTCTTCCTCTTGCATATAAACGACCTAGAGAAAGAAATGAGTAGCCCGTGTTTCATCTTTGCAGATGATGGGAAGGTAGCGGGGAGACATTTCGCACAGGACATAAATGCGGTGCTCGGATGGGCAGAACGATGGGATTTACCGCTGAATCTCGCCAAAAGTCAAGTCCTGACCACTAACATGAACGGAGCGAGCAGTAATACGTTCAAACGAGTGTTGGAGGTAAAAAACCTAGGTGTGATAGTGGCACAGGATTTCAAGCGTTAAAGGCAGCGCCAGAGAACTGCCAATGTGGCCAGCGCGGTATCAAATTGGGTAGGCCATACCATCACATGCAAAAAACCAGAAGTCTTCATGCCGTTTTACAAGGTTTTGGTGCGACATCTTCAAGAGTATTGTGTGCATGCTAGGGCTCGCTATCATCGCAAGGATAAGCAGTGCTTGGGGGGGGGGGTGTGTGCAGTGACTTGCAACCAGAATGATCGCCGGTCAGAGGAGGAAATCTTACGCTGAGCGTCTAGAAGATCTTGTTCCCTTTTCTTCAGAGCGGCGTAGAGGCGGGAGGGACCTTATGGAAGCCTTCAAGAGCATAATGGGTCTGTCGGGTATAGACACGGATGTTTCGTTCGTTTCTGCCCCTGAGGGCGGCCCCAGGAGACAACCTTGAGCTACAGAGGGCATATTCAAAGTTGGACGTACAGTCTGAATTTTTTACAGATAGGGTTGTACCTATGTGAAAATAAACTGTAGTAAGATGCTGTGTGATACAGCAATGTACCAACCTACAAAAGGGCCCTAAATTCACTCTGGAACAGGCCGTTTCCGGAAATAGCAGTATGAGCGAGGGGTGGGGTAACGAACCCCTTGTATTTTTGTCAATGAACTTATATCCGTGAAGGTGATACTGCCTTTACAAATTCTGCCTTTCAGACGAAACATTCGACGCACAGAGGTGGTAGCCAAGGAGACCTGCCGACAACACAACGATCTGAAGGCTCGATTGGTCTCGGCCACTTTCGTCCTGTGGAAACTGAACTGAACTGAACTGAGGCCGGAGTAATACTACCTATATCCAAGGTGACCCTAGGGCTCCGCTCGGAGACTTTGTTCAAGTATGGAAGCCGAGCCTAGTGAAGGACAAGAAGGTGTTAGAGGAGGTTCAATGAGGGTTTATTCGGATAATAAATTGGATGCAGGGTAAGCCGCACCAGGAAAGACTGAAAGTCCTAAGTCTATTCCCCCTGGATCGTCTTAGGCAAAGGGGGGATCTGATAGAGTGCCATAAGTTGCACAAGTGGATCACCACGACCGACAGAACATTACTGACTCGTTGTCACAGTGTTGCACCCAGGGGATACGGGCATGAACTGGACAAACCAAGGGCTAGTTAGTGCATAAGGGCATGTTTTTTTCCCCACCGTGTCATAAACAAGTTGAATAAGTTGCCTCCGTACTTAGTGACGGCAAACTCGGTCGCTGCCTTTGGGCACAAACTGGATGCATGCTGGGCAGAGGTATTCCCATACTGTCACCAACCATCCTAGGAAGGTTTTCTTTTTGTTATTATTATCCATCCTTTCTCCCCCCGATTAACTATCTTATACTGCATCTCACCGCTCTAGTGTTTCCTAATTGCACCTACCTCCATCACAGCCTTCATATCACCCCACCCATCATCATTCCTTATTAACACCTGTGTATTGTTCTAGGACTCGGGGCATGTGTTACATGGGGACAGCGGTGAGTTGAAGCGCCGAACCTATATTAGTGTGAAGTTGCTGTCCCGGAGGACGAGCTTGTTCCTTTTCCTTCCTCTGAGCTACTACAAATACCAAATAGTGTTGGATCCCTGGAGGTCGCAGCACGCTGAGAACTCCTTGGGCTCACAGTGCAAGAAACTGGACATTTACTGGCTCGGGCCGCAAAACCCGTGACCTGACCCTCATTGCATACTGTCTCAGTGAACGCTCACGATGCATAATGTCTCTCGCAGTTGATGTGCGATGAGGTTTTCCGTTTCCCTCTCATTTTTAGCGGGGATTCGACGAAATACACTCGGCAGTGGTGGGTGCATAACTGGTGTGCATACCATCGAAGGAATTCTGGACGCTCGATTGGCCGTGGCCATTACCTGTCCTGTGCAAACTGAACTGAACTGAACTGAACTGAACCGAGCTGACCTCAAGGGCGCTATGAGCCACACCACCGTAGCGGCAACCTTGGATATAGGGTCACGGTTTGGGTGAGGACGAGTGGAACTACCACTTTTACGCTTGAACTGTTTTCGCGCCGCGAATTTTAGCCGAAAAAATAGCTAGCAAAATACTGAGAAAGGCCTTAACTTAGGTGTTAAATACTTCTTGAGTAGTTTGATAGCACATTTGTCACAAAATTTTGATTGAAGTACGAAAAAATTCACTTCCCTGAAGAAATAGCTAATTTTCTTTTTCGTTTCAGATTGTGGATGGTAGTTCGATCATTGACTCTCCACGGTTTGTTCGTAAATGCACAATTTCCCTACTACTGTACTCACTATAGTGAGATATCTCCTTTATCACTCTTTCGGGTCTGGACGTTGCCGTCGTTGATGTTTGGGTCTGCTAATGTTCCGGTATCTTTCCTTTCCCCTTTCAGTTCAGTTCAGTTTGCACAGGACAGGTAATGGCCGCGGCCAATTGAGCGTCCAAAATTCCCTCGACGGTATGCACACTAGATAGGAACCCACCACTGCGCAGTTTATTTCTTCGAATCCCCGCTAAAAATAGAAGGGAAACGGAAAACCTCATCGCACATCAACTGCGAGAGTCATTATGAATCGTGAGCGTTCACCAAGTCATTACGTAGCAAGTGGAGACGTCCAATAATTAAACACATCACATGCGTCTGTCTAGTAACACCCTCAAAACTCACTGTCAGAAATGATCTCATTCCACTTACGATCTAGGGCCCTCTTAAATGCCTGGACAGTCCCCAGTTCTATTGCCTCTTCCGGCAGTCTGTTCAAGTAGTTGACCACTCTGGTTCCAAAGAAATGAGATCTAGCTATCAGTCTAGATCGAACTTTCGCCAGCTTCTTCCCGTGGCCTCTTGTTCTGGAGTCTGTTGCCATATGGAATAGACTGTCCGGTCTAAGCCCAGAAAAGCCTTTGATTATCTTAAATGCCTCTATGAGATCCCCTCGTAGTCTACTGTTTTTATAAAAGAAAGTCTGAGGTCCTGGAGTCTCTGCTTATACGTCTTTCCCCTCTGGCTTTCAGTCATGCGCGTTGCAAGACGTTGTACGTTCTCCAAACAGGTGGCATCTTTTTTGTACATGGGTGACCATGCCTGAACACAGTTTTCTAAAAGAGGCCTAACTATAGACATGTATACTGGCATGAAAACCGTCGGCTGTCTGCATGAAAACGCTGACCTCAACCTGAAGAGCTCACCGCGTGCCTTTTTTGCAGCTGCTGCTCACTGATCCGACCACTTAAGGTCAGAAGTCACCAAAATTCCGGGGTCTTACACCATGTGTACTGCTTCTATAGTAAGTGGGCCTTGGTCGTGTCCAAGCGTCAGGCTTGTCTCTGTCCGTGACAACAAGTGGCTCTTCCCAGCATTGATGGGTAAGTCCCACTTCTGTGCCCAGTTAAGAACGGCAAGAATGTCTCTGCTCAGCTCCTCTCTCCCCTGAGCTCCCACTAACTTCATATCATCTGCGAAGAAGCTTGGTGACCGTAGGACTGAAACTCAACCATTAATAAACAGAAAAAACGGAAGTGGGCCTAGTACGGAACCCTATGGTACCCCACTGGTGACGTTTTCTACTTTAGGGTTATTTTTGCCTACTCTAACATAGGACGTTCTACCGGTAAGGGAGTCCCTTAAACATTCCTAAATCTGCCCATTTATACCAAATGATCTCAACCTGATTAGTAGCAGCCGGTGGTTTACCGAGTCAAATGCCTTGCTAAAGCCAAGGTAACATACTTCCACCTGTTTACCTTCATGCACTCCTTGAGTGACTTCATCTAGGAAGCTCAAGAGATTGGTAAAGCACGACCTGTTTTTTAGAAATCCATGCTGAGCTGGGCAAATCACGGAATTCCCTAGTAGGTGCTCGCAGACGTGCGCCCGGATGATCTCCTCTAACACTTAGCATAGAATGCAGGTTAGGCTAACAGGTTTGTAGCTTCCCATTTCGGAGCGGGGCCTTCTTTGCGTATAGCCATCACTGCTGCGTTTTTCCAATCCTATGGCAACCTTCCATGGTCAAGGGTGGCCCTATATAACTTATATACTGGGTGAGGTAGGATATCAGCCAACGGCTTAATGATAGCAGGGTGAAAATCATCTGGCTCGGCAGACATGGATATCTAACCCTTCCAAGTATTTGCGTACGACTTCCTCCGTAAGATTTATGCCTGTTGTGCCTGTTGGAAGAGTCGCTCCCTCAAAACTTATCTGCGCACCGCTACCTATTCTGTGCACTACTAAAATACCCACACTCCGCGATCATGGGTCGCCAGTGGTCCCACAGCATCTCTCATAACTGCTTGTCTCTGGGAATTCCTGCGCCCGACACGCTTCTCCCCGGTCTCCGTCTTCTCGGTGTGCCTGTGCGTGGTGTGAACGGCTTGTTGGACGTCGGCTCAACCGATGGTCATCTCGCCTACTCACCTAGATCCGCCTTGTCCGCTACACTGTGGTTCGTGTTTTCGCGGCCCTGTGCGGTGGTGTACGCTGATTCATGAAAATAGTGCTTTTATTTACGAAGTTCTCATTAATTGTTAGGAATAATACAACCTCTCTTTTTGTTTAGAGACTTCATATCAAGCTGACCGTATATGATATATCCGTTGCATCTGCTTCCTTAGCAGCGCGTTTCCCACAGCTACTGTGGGCAAGTGAAAGGGTAGCCCACACCTGCTGTGGGACAGCGTGAGAATATCGCACACCTGACGCTCAGCCGCAACACAGCTCTCAGGGGGCTGGAGCTGAAGCTGGCCAAACCACGAGCATATCGTCCTTTTATGGCACAGCCTTTTGCATCTCGTGTGGTGAACCCCTGGAACCAGCTCCTAGGGGATCTCGTGGTCGTCCAAACTGTAGCAGAATTCAAGGCTCGCCTAGACCGTTGTTGGTCAGAAATCTTCCCTAACTGCTTCTGATATCACCCCCAATGAGGATTCTTTCAGTTGGCCTTTAACCATGAAGTCTCCACCTGTTTTCAGTCCCTGCCTGTCTCTTGTCGACAAGGTGTTGATTCTTAGTTGAAAGTTTTCGTTGTCCTCCTTCTTTCGTTACTTCATTTTACCACTGCTACCACACTTTTTAGCTATCTGACATTAGGAAGGCCATCTGCTGGGAGAGACACATGTAGGTTATGACTACGTAAGCAAGTCATGAGACTGCCACTTTTGCAGACGGCAAGTTCGAATTGTTTTTGCTCTGTTGCTACAGATGAACCAACTACCAAACCATACGATCATCACCGCAGTACTCATTGTCGCAGCGCAGCGGGATTCACCCAAAGCTCGTTGGTGTCTGCAAAGGAAATTCAAGGGGATTGGTAAGTACCCATGTGTGTACTTATCGATTCTCTTTACAGATACCAGCAACATGTCCAGGACAAAAACACACCACCAACCACCTAAACAGCTAAGAATGAACATACCCTGTTCGTTAATAGGCGCAATCCCTAAATTTGCACAACGTATGTGCGTTTTTCACAAATTATGTTCTCTTCGAACATCACAGGCAAAACAGTGGTTTAGAACGACAGAATAGCGAGACTTCCATGGGCTTATTTAAGTAAAACAACGGAAAGTCTCATTTTAAAGCCCGTAAAGATGGTACTGATTTCCCGCTCGTTTTTTCACGAATTGTGTGCATGCCTGTATAGGCGCTGCCCAAACATCGTAATGATAGCGTTCACAGACTGACCATAGGGGTCCCATATGGGTGTGCTGCTTTGGTTATAAATGAATCCCGCAATGAAAATAATCATTGGTAAGATCATTGTTCACTTACCAAGATATTTCATGTGCACAAGTAGTTGAGTGAGTTGCGGTTATTCTCCTCCTGATTTCCTACCAGACTGAGCTGTCTAGTATAACAGCGTAGTCAAAACCTTTGGGAAAAGAGAAGCCGTTGGTCAGTGAAAAGAACGACGTTGCTAGGGCCCAGTCAGCACAGGGATGCAATTTCTAGACCCTAAAATGTCCCAAAATGGGCTGTTTTACTATGCGCGTGCGAATAAATTTTCATTTCATTAGATTCAGGAAGGTCTAAGTCACGGAAACATGGTTTTACTTTATTATAAATCTTCATTTTACCAGACCAGTTAGCACAAAGATGGGGCGTTCAGTCTCGAACCATCACGATCAGACTGCACCTTGACGTGGTGTGACGAATTGCGTGCCTCTGTAACCCAAATAGCTATGCAGGATGGCTTCTTTAAGCCGGAGATGCAATCATGCCTGACAGGTCAATGGGTAGAGGCCAGACTAAGCCCAGTCTCCTGGTCTCCTGGTCCTCCGGGTTGGGGGTCGATTTGAGCTGGCAACTCAGTCGGCAAAATCAGTGGAAGAATAATTGGTCCAAGCAAATGGGCTCCCATTCAGCCACCCCGCTGCCTTGCGTATAGGTTCTTATTAAAACTAAAAGCTTTGGATGAGAACCCTAATCGTTCTCCTGCTTTGCGGCTGGAAACCCTAGCAGTGCCCGTCCAACATTTCCCATGAACTGCTTGGCTATAAAGAATTCCATACTGCATCGGTCGTCGCGCAGGCCAATCAGGACCGCGCTGCTCATTGCATCGAGCGGGGTAGATAGTGATAAGTGGGCTGCTGCTCAAAGTTCCCTCTCTTTTATTCAACCTTTGTATTCTGTCCCCAACCACCTCCATTTGCCCCGTCTATCCACCCATTATGCTCCCACTGATGACACGCCCGATGCAAACAACGGTTCATTGTCAAATAGTGTCGTAATTAATTCTCAGTCTCATAACTCATTTCCTCATACTTCGTCCACCTCTGAACCTCGGATCGTTTAACGTGCGTACACTCATTCGGGCCGATCAGCAGGTGTGCCTAGCGCCCACAATAGATTATCTGAAGATTGATGTCTGCTGCGAAAGTGGAACGCGTATCCAGGTTTTGAGCAGTGTGATTCAACTAACTGCTGCTGGTATCTCATCAAGGTATTTCCTGCGTACTTCAGGAAACGAAGCAGCTAGAGCTGCGGGTCAACGTGGTGTAGGAATAGTCTCGACTGACAAGGCTGAGGCTGCCCTTTTAGACGGGATCCCGGTCAGTAGTCGTTTGTGTGCTGTGAGACTCAAAAGGTCAGTTGGCGTTCAAAAGAATAACTGTGTTAAACGCAGTTTGTTTGTGATCTCGGTGTACGCCCCAACAGACTGCAGCTCTGAGACGCACAATGGGTTCTATGATGAACTCACCACCCTCGTTCGCAAGAGCAAAGGCTCTGACATCGTAGTGGCAGCAGGTGATTTCAATGCACAAGCTGGCAAACTTAGTGCGTCGGAAGTTTGTTTAGGTGGGCGTTGTGCTTTACCCGCTCAGCGTACAGATAACGGGGATAGGCTTCTCCGGTTTTGTGCAGATAACCGGTTATTCCTGTCTATCACAAATTTCCAACACAACTCGTGTCGCACGGCGACTTGGCGCTCTAACTCTACAGGTACTTTGAATCAAATTGATCATATCGCCGTAAGCTATCGGTGGTGCAGTTCTGTTCAGAACTGTAGATTCTACTTGTCTGCGTACACGCAGTTGGACCTTGCATTAGGTTTAATGCAATTATCGCCCCAGCCCCATGGTCATCGTCGCAAACCCAGTTAGTTGTGCAGCGTTTGTGTGATCCAGAAGTTCGCACCAGTTATGAACAGAAGTCTGCACATGAGCTAGGATCTGCAGTGCACAGTAATGTAGATGAGCATTTTGGGGCATATCAAACAAACGATGCACCTGGCAGCGAGTTTTGCCTGTGATTCTAGATCCGATGTCCATCAAAGGTACTGGACTTCGCAAGAGTCGTTGAGTCTAATGGAGCAAAAACGTCAGCTGTCGAACTATAAGACGATTAAGATACCGAGAAGTTTACTAAAGCGAGTTACGAAAATCCCTATGAAGTATCGCGAAAACTGGCGGGTCAAGGTGACCAAAGAAATGGAAATAGCAGCTGCTTCAGGTAAGAGTCAAACACTTCAAACCTATTCACGACACCGGTGGACGGCGAACTTCGGTCAGGGGAACGATATGCGATAGAAATGAAGAACCCATTCATGGCAAAGATCAAAGACTCAACCGGTGGACCAAATACTTAAAGGAGCGGTTTAGCTGGCCGCGCGCTAATGTAGTTACTCCGACGTCAACAGGTGTAATTCCTTGGGGTTATCACTTGAGCCCCCATCGGAAGTGGAAGTAGAGTCGAGCATTCGATCATTAAAGCAAGGGAAAGAGGCCGGTGCTGAGGAAATTCATCCAGTTCTTTTCAAACTAAGTGGTGGTGCTTTGATAAAATCACTCACCACATTGATCCGTGACGTTTGGAACGAGGAACGTACTCCTTTAATATGGTGTGAGTCATTGATTGTACCCACCTTCAAGGAGGGAATACTGAATGACTGTAGTAACCATCGTGGAATTATCTTAATTCCGATAATCACCAAGGTATTAGCCTCGATTTCGCTACGCCGTCTTACACCGGCTCGCGAGAGGAATTCCCGCAAACAACAGGCTGGATTCCCCCCAGGTCGAGGATGCATTGACCAGATTTTTACTCTTCGCCGACTACTTGAAACATGTCACACGCACCGTCGACCGATAACAAATGGTTTCTTAGACTTGAAAAGGGCGTTCGATTCAGTTGACCGAACAGTGCTATCCAGTGCTCGTCACCGGAAAGGAATGTCCCAGAAGTTCGTGAATCTACTGAGATCATTGTATTCTCATACTTCAGGCCGCGTAAGGGTTCACGATGAACTATCTAGTCCATTCGAAACGACTAGTGGTGTTCGACAAGGATGTCCCATGTCCCCATTCCTTTTCAACTTCGTCATGGATGAGATAGTGGAGAATGCCTTCTGAAATCTTCAGGATGTAGGCGGCGAACTAGGAAATGGTAAACGCTGTGTGTGTGCGCGCGCGGACGACCTTGTCTGGTTGTTCGAATCCACGGAACTTGCTCAACGTGAACTAGGTAGACTAGCAACAGCTGTAGCTCCATTAGACATGCGCTTTGCACCTTCGAAGTGTAAAGGGACTTTGCAAGACTGGACGTCAACGATTTCGAGCTTGATGCTCGATGGGGAGGTGTTGGAAATTGTTGATCGCCTCACTTACCTCGGTACAGCGTGACGACGGATGGGAGCACAGTAGTAGAGGTGAGCACGCACACATTCAAGGCCCGAGCGGTGCACACTGGACTGAAGCACTTGTGGCGTGGACCTGATATTTCACTGAAGTTGAAAGGTCGTGTATACTGTGCCGCGGTGCGTTCAGTCTTGTTGTATGGTTGCGAAACTTGGAGTCTGCGTGCAGAAGATATTCGTCGTCTTGAGGTTTTCGACCATTGTTGTTTGTGTAGAATCGCTAAGATTGGTTGGAATGACCGGGTAAGCAATGCTGAGGTCAGAAATCGAGTACTTGGTATCAGTTCAGGGAGTTTTCTATCACAGAGTATCCGGCTTAGTAGGCCTCGTTTGTTGGGGCACGCGTTACGTATGGCAAACGCTCGTCCAACTGTACCATGCCCTATTCTCCGTTCCTCCTCAGGAGTGGAAGAAGCCAAGTGGAGGTCAACAGATGACGTGGCAGCGAGGAAAGAGGAAATGTACAGCGAACTTAGGAAAAGTAGGTGCTTCACGTCTTCGTGGTTGGGGTCCAAACGGTCCCTCAACCAGTTGACTGGGTACACTGAAGGATATGTCAGCAAACCGTGAACAGAGGCGATCGTGTTGCCCTTTTCGTCGAATCAGAATGATTGATCAGTGTGCGTTTGTACAGTTAGACTGTGTATTCCGTGTGTTGGCTTCTGGGGCATTCTTTCCTTTTCGCATCTGTGTAGGTCCAGTCCGTGTCCATCTTGTATATTCATACTTTCTGATTCAACGTGTAGCATGGTGAGAAAGGCAGTGGTCAGTGGGGCTTGCTCCTCTGGTAACGCTATACGAGACTGATGATGCATGCATGCTGCGCTAGCAACAGTGCCCATTTTTGCGTTTGTCGTTGCATATATATATATATATATATATATATATATATATATATATATATATATATATATATATATATATATATATATATATATATAGAGAGAGAGAGAGAGAGAGAGAGAGAGAGTAGTACGTAAACGTGTGGACAGAATTCCCCCGGAAGCACACGACCGGTTTCGCGGTTGTTGCCGCTTATTGAATATGAGTACCCGGTATTCCCCTCCCCACTCGTCTTCATAACTGTATAGCGTGTTCTTTGGGAACGGTTACAGCCCGCTTCGGCGCTTCAACGTGAAGGCGTGTATGCACAATGAACTAACATTGACAGAAGCGACCGCACCGCTGGGGCTGAACGGTGCGTTGGGAGATTGATCCTTTTTGAGAAGTTCTGATGTGGGTTGGGGAAATGATGCGATAATTACGAAAGGCGTTGAGAAACACAAATGAGGTCCATACGTATCTATGACCCTTTAGGATTTAGGGTGGTTATGATTAGAGGACGACAAGTGTGAGCAGCAGACAGTTTGACAAATCTATTTTACCAATACGGTCGAAGTTAAAAGAAAAGCGATTGTTATTGTAAATCAGAAATGTCGGCGACTACACGGCCTAACAGAACTATGATTTCACCACAATTTCATCACGATTCACTTCAGTTTTTGAAAATGAAGTTAAGCGAAGTAGAATTCGCCAGCATGTCCAAATCTCCCCAAGTTACTTGATCTAATACCCAACCACAACTCACGGAAAGTTCACCAACTACCGGACAACAAGAAATATTTTCAATTTTGAAATAAGCACAGATGACTGTGCAACGAAAATAGTAGTTACAGTGAATTCTTCCAGAAGTATCTCACATGGTTGTCATACCTATTTAACGTCTTTAATGAAGTTGGTGCCAGGAAGCTGACAGTTGTTGATAAGATGCAAATATTAGTTTCATCACAGTTCGTACTTATCAAAAGCTACATAAACCTTGTTAGAGTGAGCGCTGTTAAGTGGACAGCCCATAAGATGGATGTGATACGTTGAGGCGAACCATTAAATTTGACTATTTTCCTTGAGTCGGACTTCCACGACATCCATACAACCAGTGATCATAGGCAGACAGGAAGATACGATAACATATCATGACAAGTGAGGCATTTGTATTCACATAACCTAATCATCATATTGCTGCGATTATTTTTTACTCCTCTTCCTACTTTGCAATAGTTTTGATAACTTTCATTTCCTAGTTAGGCTGCTATTGAGAAGTAGCAACCAGAACAGCCACAACCCAATAGCCGTTATTGGTTATTCCAATTTAACCAGGTTAATTTAAGTCTTTCACATTCAGGAGACCAAAGTGAGTATGCGAGAATAAACTCTGTCCAAATTCGAAGCTCCAGGGCTGTAATCGTTCCCAAAGAACAAACTACACTCTGGTGGTCTGTGTTCACCAGGATCTAATTTGAATCGTCTGGGGCGTGAATAGACACTCTTCACTGAAGAGCCCACAGATGAATCACAACTGCAGTTTCTCATAGTTATTCGTTTCTGGGTCACCACTAACTCAACGAACAGTGAGGCTGCATGTGCAAGTGCTCATAGTAATAGTAAGTAGTGTGTAAACGTGCGGAGAAAATTTTCCCGGGAGCACGGTTGTAATTCATTTTTGGGCTGTTTAATGAAGAGTGCCCATTCACACCTCAGACGATTCAAATTAGATCCTAGTGAATATATATATATATATATATATATATATATATATATATATATATATCGTGCATACGTGTGAGAGAACAGTTACTCACTGTATCGTTCATATCTTCTATGATTGTTCGCATTGCGGGCTGTTGTAACACTCGATCTCTGGGATCAGAGTAGTCATCTTTAAGTATGCTCACAACAGCTATTGGTAGCATACAAAATTGTCATATTGAAAAGGCTGAACTGCTTGTTAATTCTCCTTCCTGAATTTCAAAACCAAAATCTTTCCATTTTATTAAACTACAGTGGTGCTTATACGACACGGAATGCATCATTAACGTCTGCTGTTTACATCCCGTGCAAAAATTATCCTTACTGAAATAGATCTATTGACATCCTGTCTCTGTCATGGTTGTGTGCCAAGTACAGGAAGAAAAAAATCACAGAATATATTGTTTCCTACTAACTAATTCTTTTACTGTGTTCTATTCCTCCCCTATTTATGTGATTGTTGTTGCTGCGTTGACACCATATTTGCCTCTCGTACCTAAGCTCCTGATCCTCAGACTGACTAAAATGTTTGTCCTTTGTAGTGCACATCACGGCCCAGTGTTTAAAAATTGCACTTACCCGCTGAAGTGATTATCGTATTTCAACTTGGTTTTAGCTTTTTTATTTACGCAGTATCCGAAGTAGAGTAACAAGCCACGCTGCAACGTCGGTGTAAATCGAAATGGTTCGCAAACTAAAGCACCATGAGAAAAAATTGCTGAAGAAGTTTGATTTCATTAATTGGGATTCCGACAACAACCTGCATGAAGTCAAAATAATGAAAAGATTTCATATACAAAAGCGAGAAGATTATACCTTGTAAGTCTGAT
The DNA here is from genome assembly GCA_948099385.1 of Fasciola hepatica. Taxonomy (NCBI): domain Eukaryota; kingdom Metazoa; phylum Platyhelminthes; class Trematoda; order Plagiorchiida; family Fasciolidae; genus Fasciola; species Fasciola hepatica. The sequence continues at coordinate 28,337,989 of CANUEZ040000043.1, read as the reverse complement.
ATGACAATTATTGGCGTTTTGATTTCAATACGTTAGATATGTATAAGCTTATGATCATCGTTCAGAAAACCGTTCGCCGGCTACATCCAAGAAATACGAAAACTGCCTATATTCATTGACATACCGGAAGAGCTACTGAGACACTGCCTGTGCCTTGACCAGAATTGCCCGACTTGATTCAGGCTTCAGCTTCGTTGGCACGTTCGTCTGTAGTAACTTTGGGAAGCTAATCCTGAGTGTGTATATGTGCGGCTTTTAGACAAACCCGTTCACCTTGTGATTTGTAGCTAGATTTGGGATCTTATCAGTACCTCATTTTCCAGCTGCATTTAATGCTTATCGTATTTTCTCGTGGCTGTTGTGTACAATTTACTGATGAGTCCGTCAGTCTTCAGCATCGAAGCTGAGGGGAACATTCCTTCTAAACTTCGTCACCTCAGCTCAGGGACTCAGGTGTAAGTAGCCTGTCATAACCTCTTCGAAAAGATTTTTAAGTTACCACCTGGACACGTGTTCACTGGACGTTTCCACTAGCTCAGCTCACAGCGTATTCCATAGACGGGTTACCCGCCGAGATGGACCGCAAATCAAAGATAATTGTACGATCTGCTGCTCACGAAGAGGGATCCCTGACCCTAATTATGAAAGGCGTACAGCACATTGAAGGTGGAGAAGGATATCCAAACTACCGAAGGGCGGTTCGAAGTGGACGCGCAAACTTTATCCATATGAACTTTGTTTTTCGGCGATGAAGCGAAAACAACATCAAGGTCTTTTCCATAAACAGATAAACGGAGAGCCCGTGCACGCTGTTACTGAACGCCACTCGCCGACCCCCGAACTTGTTGTCACACCCAGGTGCATCGTCTTGTATACAGGTGCTCACTGGATGACCCAAGCCAAAGTACTACGCACGGGCTAACTGAAGGATATATCGCAGTCTTCTGATTCAATCAGTTAGTGGCTTTCTGAGCAGGTCAGACGCTTTGTCATCCGCTCAGTCATGCGACTCGAAGTTTCTGAACCTCATACCAAATAGAATTCCAATAATGGATTATTGGTCTGGTTGTCTACGGATTTTCTGAACACACCCCACGCAAACATGCATATTTTTTGCTTTTCACCTTGTTCTTGTCCTTCGAATTGCGTTATTTGTTAATCAGCTCTTGTATGTTTACTAATCGTCCTAGATACAACAAACTGTCACGTCAGATACGTGAAATAGCTAATAAATTGAAAGATGTCGATGAAGCCGATCCCTGGAGAGCCGAAATGACCAACTTATTGACGGCAAAGTTGTGAGTTTATTTTCCGTCTGTTGACATCATCAAACTACGCAGGCACAACTTGGGTCTTATTCCTACCAAAAGAAGCCTGATGCTTGCTTCCAAGGTCAATGCATCATCCTTTTGTCGGCGACGCTTGCCAGTGATTTTAATGCGCTCTCACATGGCTGAAACCATGAAGGCCGCAGTCACTTTTGTTGAACAAGGACATGTACGAGTCGGCCCAGACATCATTCGTGATCCAGCTTTTCTCATCACCCGGTAAGCTGGTTGATCGAGATTTCCCGAAGAAGATTAGCATTCTGAGGCCTTTATTTGTGCATACGTCTTATAACTTAGGCGGAACGGTCATCTTTGCGGTAACTTGGGGACGTTTCATCACAAACTGGGGTGAGAACATCAGGGTCTGCTTGTTTGAATATCTGCTACTCTGGCATGCAGTCATTCGTTGGTTAACTCCTTCTAGTCGCATCACTTACAGTTTTTAGGGACAAAAAGAGATGACGGTATATTTTTCCCCGGCACCGACTTTTGTTGTACTGTTCCAGAACTGCCTACCTTCGCCCATGTTGATGGGCGAATGAAAGTGTGTGTACCAAATCTGTAGTAATGTTCTTTTTCACGTGACCGTCTAGCAAGTGTTCAGGAAAGGGAGGACGAATGTATGAGACTTTGTGGACACAAGTTAGACCCGCGGACTTTCGATTCCAGCCGTCCTATGAATAAGTTTCTTTGCCTCGTCGACACCCAGCAAAGTTTCCCTACCTTTCTGCGGTTTCGCGAACTGCCCAGTTTGGCATAACCAAGTCTCAACGGGAAGCTTATTTGATGTAATTCTTACGCTTTATGCGTTGCATCTAACGTCTAGCAATTTCGATATGTTGGAGAACATAGCTCGGTGTCGCAGTCAGTGGCGCTCTTGCATTCACAAATTTTCTTTGTCGACGTTTTACTCTCTGTAATTCTCTAACACTTTTCACACTCTTGTCTTTTCTTCATTATTTCCGACTAAGGTCACTGTTACAAGGTAGCAGCCAATCCACCATACCCGTTAAATGGCTATCTTACTGTGGTGACCGGGTTTGTGTGCTACGATGACGCCGAAGGCTATGTCGATTGAAGCGCAAAGTGCTCCTTCATGTTCACTCATATCGGACAGGCCGAGGGCGTGGGGGGCTTTCCGTCTAGCAGCGAACACAACATAAAAGCCACAGAAGCCCATAGACAGCAATGTGACGTGCGCCACTAAATGAAGCTATTGCCTATTGTCTCTTACTCAGCTTTCCTGAGTAGAGTAAGGTTCGTTGGGATGCGTTTCATCTGTATTTTACGTTAACACATGAGCCCAATGGAAGGGCCACAAGGGTTCATTGTGCTGCGGGGAAGAACGGGTATCGGCGGTCTTGAATGCTAGAGGAGAAAACCCCGAGTCTGTGGTAGGTTAAGCATATTAACGATACAGTTATCAGTGGAACTGTCTACATGTTGCCTTTGTGTTCCGATCCCTGTACCTGATCGGTTGATACTACTAAGCAGTAACTAATACCAGTACACTAAATTGTGAGGGTGGTGGTCGACAAAAGTGAACTTATTTTCAGTATTATTACACGCTTTCGCGTGACTGCAATGGTAGAGATACATACCCCATGACCACAAGGGCCCACTGCGCTATTAGAGATAGCCGGCAACCAAACCCTGAGACTAGAATTGGATAACCACATAAGTTCCCAATAGGTCAGGGTTAGTAATGAGCCGGACGACACTGGATTACCGTCTATCACCAAAGTGACCGGTGGTGGCGGGGACTTTGACCTCAGACGTGATAATCAAACTCTGAAACACTCGAGCACTGCCGTTCTAAGACATGAAGACCAAAAACGCCAGTGCCTCGGATCGTGTGCGGCGGAGAGTAATCTAATCAGGTAGTGAATTCTGAATGGCCGTCCACATACCTTGAAAAGGTTTGTCTACTTCACAGACAGAGCTTGGTTCCTTTCCTCGAAAATCAGTTTGGTGACATTCTTCCATTATACTAGATTAACTCCTGCAGAATGCGTAGTGGCTCTGCTTTCAGTAAAGAGCTAATGTTCGCTCAGAAGTATGTACTCCCTGTTGTTGGGTTGTGATCAAATTATGACTGAATTCAAATGTACGAAAAATCCCACAGAACATATTTAGAACAATACGGCGTGGCGAGCAAGCTCGTTTTCGGCTATTTGTATTCATACCAATCTTCGAGTGCAACCACTCGGACAATCTTCATTGTGATCAACTCCACACGTGCGCAGATAGATTTGGACGATCATTCCTCTTCTTTGTTTTGAGTCATTTAATGTTATGCATTGGTATGAGTAAGAATAACTGAAGTCTAGCTTTTTCGCCGCGCTGTACTGTTTTCAACGACTAAACTTCCCTTCAAAAGTTTGGGTTTTTATGTGGAGGTTGAGCAATTCAGTCGGCCCCCAACAGCTTACATCGGAGTAACATTGAGTCTATACCTTGTAGAAACATCCTATAGTTCCACTGAAAGCACGTGTGATAGTTCATTATCATGGTCTGATCCAATAGCTTAAAGGTAAAGCTGCGAATCGTAATCAAGATATTGATTTTTGCGCGATGGGGGAAGTAGAAGTCCGTGGTTCCTGAATGTGATTTGATAAACATCAGCTTTCTGTATGTTGCTGCATTTCTGTTTTAGTGAGGTGTTTACCTTCGGTTGGGTGATTGAGTTTTTTTTTGTATTCATCCGTATCTTTACAGGGCAATGGAAGATTATATTACTTGGGCTTCTCGGTCAAAGATTCGTAGGCGAGTGGACGAATATCATGGTCTTCGAGATGACTTCAATGATGTGTAAATTCTGATTTCAGTATTTCTAAACCTTTGAATATACACTTTATCGTAACGCGATTTTTTCATATACTCCCGTTCAGAGGAGTTGACGCGGTGCGATCCGCCGTGGTATTGACTTGCAACCCAAATATCACGACTTTAATCTCTCTCCTGCTCAATCTACTTGATACAGGCCGCGTCGCCTGATTAGGATCAAAAGTCTGAAACCGACAGGATTTGCGTGCTACGGAAAACACTGACTAATCAACTTTTAACCTCTAAAAATATCCTATGTATTTTTTATTACATGCTTGCGCACGGGCGCAGTGCGAAGGATATATACCTCATGGCGACGACATTATGAGAGATAACCAGCAACCAGACCTTGAGACTTGGAGTGGATAACAATATAAGGTCCCAGTAGGTCAGGAGTGGTAACGAGCCGAACGACAGTCGATTACTGTCTGTCACCAGAGTAACCGGCGATAGCGGGAATTCGAACCTCTGGCCTCCGAGGTGGTAATCAAACGCTAGACCACCATCGGAGAGTGGCTTCCTTCACATAAGTTCCAAAGAAAGGTGTGTCCGAATTACACTGCAACCGCTTTGAAGATATTCAAAGGGCTGAATGCAGCGAATATCTGAATTAATAATTCATGACCCCAGCCAGTTTGAACATCGTCACTCAAGCAGCCTACTAGATGTCATTATTTCTAATGTATTGTGTTTTCCATTGCATGGAAAATGTAAAGCTGCGAGGGTAACCAGGGAGAAGTTGCTACATGTTTGAGCTGCAGGTGGTGATTGGTCACTTTTAGGATCTGTTTTTCGTCATTCGTGAGTAATTGACGTTCTCGTCGGCAAAAATGCACAATTGCTCCCAATATAAACGTTATTCACGCCCGGTCATTTTCACTTTGGCCTTACAAAGTATACCAATGACATCGTTTTTATGCCAAGCATCAAAGAGAGGTCTAGTGTCCAGCGGGCCCTCTTCTCATAACTCGGGTGTAAGCTACATTGAGCGTGTGGACATTCTACTGTATCATCTTAAATATATACACCAACTACCGTTTGACAGTAGTTTATACTTCGATGAACAAACCATCGACCAACTTATATCCATTAATGAGTCAGTTCTATTTCTTGATTTGATTGTGACGTGATTAAACCACTTCCGCAATGAGTTGACTACTCACTTCGTCCAGTGCAAAGCACCATACCTAGAAGAAACGACATAAAACCTAGTAATTAGTAAACAGTTAGCTACTCACTGATGTTGGGATCTCCACAAACATTGCATCCAAATCTTCAGTGCAACCAGGGGTGCCGGTCTGGGGTCGTATATACTTTGTGAGGGTATTGGCAAACAGAACGTATATAGACGGCCTGGTTCGGTCAGCAGTCAGCACGTCATCGCTTGTCCAGAGTCGAGAGTGAGGTTGAAGTCAGCGAAGCAGACCGATTCTTGGCTAGCAGACAATTCGTCAGCCGACGAACCAGAGCCAAAGCCAACCGCCTCTCTCAGTTGCCACTGGACGATAACCATCGATGTTTTCCAAATATCAATCGCTTATTTAATGCTAGTGCAAGAATCTAGCGGAGTTCAAGCCCGGCCCAGGTTTTCTTGACCACATTCACTCTCCGACAAACTTTAGATCATCGACACCCTCCGTAGGTCCGCCATCCGTTTTTCTTGATGGAAAAGTGGTTTTGAACTCAGTCGACCACACAGCTTTCTGGTGCTGCCTATTGTAGAGTGTACCGGGGAAATTCATTTCCATCATGAGATATCTGTGCATGAAAAGTCGAAGTTCGGGCTTAGAGTAACCTTCCATCCGAGCATACCACGAGAAGTGGTCGCGCCCCTCATTTTCTCTAACTTCGTAAATGATGTTGTCCTAGAGACTGCACTTTTGTCGTGTGACGATAATGGTATTGAACTTTACCCAGGTGGGAAAGTGTGTGACCTTGAACATGCAGACGACATCGTTACTTTGAGCGAAGAACCAGGTAAGTTGAAAGCTTTTCTGAACAGCTTGAACAACTGTGTAGCAATGTTCGGTATGCGTTTTGCACCTTCAGAGTGCAATACGCTGTTGCAGGACTGGGTTAATGTACTGCGAATTAATTGTACTAGGAATAACGACTAGCAATACTGTGAATCACGAAATCCAGCAATTAGCACTTCTACGCTCAAACTACGGAACGTAATGGAGAAGACGCGGAAGTTAGATGGTACTCCGCGAAGTGTGTACTGGCAATAGGATGCAGGTGTTTACAAAGCGCGCACCATAGAAATAGCCTATGATGAACTAGCATAGCGGAGTGGGTCGTATTTGCATTTGGTTTGTGCCTGTATGAAAGTCTGACGGTAAATATAAGGAATAGTGAGTCAGCCAAAGCAAACCGGCTGGCCGCAGCATACGCGGCTGAAATAGTTCAGGAATGAAAAATCCTGCATCAGGGAACCTGGTTCGGTATGTACGAAATCATGGGATCTGTCATTCAAATTCAAGCCCGCAATCATCTGGCCACATTGGTAGTTGTTTCCATCACAGTTAGTCAAACTAACTTGCCAGTCCATGTGTCGCCCTTGTATTCACAAACTTCATTGGTTTCATAGGACCACTTGTTCTCTTTTCATACTGTTTCTTCACTTATTTCCGATCAAGAGATAGCAACCGCGCCCAGTGCATGGTAAGTGATTGTTTTAACTGAGCTGGCTGTTCAGAACCGAAGACAACACGGTTCAATCCTACTCGTCCCGACTTGAAGTCGTTAAAATCGGCAAGACGAATGTGGATCAGTCAGTCAGCATCCGTACTTTGATGGGGCCAAACACAGATACCATGTTTCCTACATGGCAGTTGCAGTTGGGTGTGCGTCCTCGACCGAAATGGCCAAATGAGGTGCCGTCAACTTAATTCACCTAATTCATACTAGGCGGCCGAGTAATATAACAGCCTCGAACGGTGCTGGGGACACCGTCTCGTACAATATTTGTGATAATCTCGGAAACCTGCGCTTTCATTACACTACGGCGTTTTCGGTAAGCGACACGCCTCGTGCTTCGGCGATCGCGTCCAGATAGCAAGCTAGAATAGTCAACCTTAGCAAACAAGCATATATAGCTTGTTGGGATGTAAGGACATCAGTGGACGTGGGTAGCCAAAGTCTCACTCCACGATTACAACACCGACACATATCAGCTCTCGGAAGTCTGCTTACTCCATTCTGGCAAGGCGCATAAAAGTCCCAGGAGAGGAGGAAGCAACAGCGCGATGATGGCTTGGTAGCAAACTTCTGCAGCATTTGTTTTGGTATGCTTCAAGGGCTCTGTGCAGAGCTTAACAGTGATTACGGTCTAGGTCACGATCAATAACTGAACAAAGGGTGAACTCTACGACAACCCATAATAGGTAATCAACTAGGCCCTGCTCCTCGCCGGTGACTGGAACACTCGCGCGTCCTGGAAAAATTCGGCCTAGGTCAACGCTGCAAAGATTGTGATCGCATGGTCGGTGCCAGTTGAATGATCGTTTGCAACACGCGCTTACAACATAAAAAGGCACTGATGTGGTATTCAAACGACGGTCGCACTTGGCATCAAATCAACCGTATTGTCTCGTTGGGCCTTGTCTTTGGAGGACTGTAGAGCGTACCACAGCGCATGAACCGGAAACAAACGGTACGATCATGTTGCACCTAATGCTCCCAAAACCTCTCCTCTCTCGGTTTCTTTGGAACATCATTCATCCTTCTCACATTCATCGTTTGATTTAATTGTGCTGCATTCCAGAGATCTCTTGGCTTAGCTATAACTTCTTATCTACGCTGGTCCCATTTCATAACTCAGCTCGCTTTTCCTGCCGCGCGCAGTTATTTTTCTATTTCGCACCAAACGCTTCTTTACACGAGCTCGTCTTTTGTTGTAAAAAGCCCAAATTCGCCCCGCACTTGAAAAATGTAGTCACTTGTGGGGCAGGGCTTCGGCTACCTCTTTTCTTGAATGGGTTCAACGTAAGGTCATCCGGGTGATTGAAGACCCTCCTTTAACCTCCAGTCTGCAGTCACTAACCCATCGACGGGCGGTTACTTCATTATCGCACTCCTATCAGTACTATTTTGGATTTTGCCTTCTGAGCTTTCCTCGGCAGTTCCTTTGACTTTCTCCCGATCATCACGTACCCAGGCAACTAGTCATCCCTACCAACCTTCTGTCACTAGATGTCTATATCCCCCTCCCCCGGACTGTTAAACTGTGGAACGCTCCTCCTGTTTCTGTCTTCACACCCATTTACAACCTCTCTTTTTAAAGCAGGATCAGTAAACTGGTTCTTGCGTGAATGATCCCCTACAACACGTGTTTACAGTGTCTTTTGATCATGGAGTTTACCGTTTACACTGCATTTCACTTAACGTGTAATAAAAAAACAAACCACATCCTTTTGCATGCACGCTTCAGGATTCATCTATCCACACGCCTTGAGATCTTTCCACCGACCCGGATAAACTCCGCAGCCCTGGACATGCTAGAGGAATGCCAAGCGCTGTCACACGCATTCGCAACCCACTTATCCACCATAACCAACGTACAAACGAACACAGCTCCGGTAGATCGAGATCAAGTCAGCCGTCAGCGAAGCCGCTTCGAAACAACTAGGGAAGAACTAAAGGCACCCAAAAGACTGGATCTCTGAGGCCACGCTTCAAAGCTCAGTCAACTCATATAAAGCCTAGCTATCGTGAAGTAACGAACGCAGCAGACTGTAAGCTTCGCGCTCCGCCAGGGCCAATCATAAGCGGTTCTGGGTAGAAGTAACTGAAAAGTAAAGATCAGGTCAAGGACTTTGGCATGCTATTCCGTGCCATTCGCAACGTCTCGGATAGGCGCTGCGAACATGAGTCACTTCTGCGCTATCAAGCCGACCAGCGCATACCGAAGAAAAAACGGTGGACAGGACACTCCGATCGGTTCCCCAACCGACGGAACTACAACCTTCAACTCTTCCAGAGCCGCAGAGTACAACCGAAGTTTCCGCGGTCGTCAACAAGCTAAAGAACAGGAAAACCGCTGGAGAAGACAGCATACTGCCAAGAATCTGCAAGTGCTGTCTGTCTTTATTAATTGACATGCTATACAAACCCATTTTATTTCATGTAGGGAGTCGAAATCGTCCGACTGGTTGTTGCGCGTTTATTCTGCTGCCCATCTTCAAGAAAATGGGAAAAGCTGTGAGAACCACAGTGGAGTCAGCCTGGCCGATGTGCGTGCTTCTCTACTGTGAGAGACCGCCGCACCCGATCGAATTAAGAGAGTTCCCGCCGTGAATAAGATCTTCACGCTGCGCAGGATACGAAAGCACCATAGCTTGTTTTGTTCACTTTCGATTCGGCTACCCGAGGGTCTCGGGATGATAATAGACTTTGATAAAATCCCTGGCAAATACGCAAAGCTTCCGAGGGGATACCATCCGCTCACTAGAGCACGGTTCTTTATTTACAGCGAAGAATCCTCAGAGTTACCACTCACAACTTGAGTTAGACAGGGCTGTCCCCTTTCAAGGGTGGTGTTTAACTACACATTGGACTGTATGATGAGTTAGACACTAACTGACTATCCAGGTATCCAGCTCAGTCAGGAGATAAACATCTTGGGTCCATAGTTCGCGAATGGAATTTTTGTGCTGGAAGACTCTCGCGACGTTTCAACCAATCCTTGGTCAAGTAGATCGACTCGCGAAGTCCGTCGGGCTCGAAGTAAACATAGCGAGAACTAAGGTTCGTTCAACATGACCGGGGTCTTCAGCTCAACAGCTGTCCACCAACCGATCAGATACGTTCCACTATGCAAGTATCTAGGTTCTACACAACTGCCGAATGGTCAGACGGCTATTGAGTGGTACTGTGGATAAACAACAAGAAAGCATCTCCAGCTCCGAAGAGCGTTGCGAATCCCTGATAAAATCAGTCTCCCGGCTAAGGTACGTTTATGCCGTGCCGCTACATGCCACATACTCACCTACGACTGCGAAACCTGGCCAGTGAGGACAGAAGTTACTAACAAGTCGGATCGTTGGTGCCTGCGGCGTATCCGAAAATCAAACTGGTGCGACAGTATATCCAGCGATAAAACTGGCAAACGATGCATCCGAAGCGACGAACTCCGTCTTCTTCCTACGTAGTCGACTGGGTTTTGTTTTGCTGAGACCCGCAACGGAGTTAACAAAGCGAGCACTCCGTTTCCAACCGTAACGGTAATTCAGTATATTCGTGAAATCCCCACGCAGTTCCCTTTCCTCACTCTCGTGACTTTAATCAGCGTGTTACTCGGTCCTTTCCAACTACTTCGACTCACACGTCTCGCCCCTCTTTTTACATGTTGAACCCGGTTAACTTGCCGCCGTTCACGCACCGTTTTTCTGTGAGTGCACCTTTACGGTAGACCTGTTTTCCATTGCGGTCAATCTAGAGACCTACGACCATCGGGTTTTCGTGCGTCATATGTACCCGACCATATGCGTCACATTTGCTTTCGTTCCTTGTCGGCTTTCTCACCCATACTGTACGAGAGACCTTTTGAACTTTCTTCCCATGCGAAAGAGCACGCCACATCTGCGTGGGAATCTAGGTCAAGCGTGCGTGCAATCCTCTCGATCATTGTCTGAACTGATTTCATGGTCATATCTCCGTCCATCCGTCTCATGTACGCTCTCACTCTTTCTCTGATTGGCCGATTTTTTTTGCTATAAATGCTGGATTTCGCCGTATTCGGGTGACTCGGTCCCGTATCACTCGGCATACGTTTCCAGCCAGACCCTTCGGACGATTTGATGTCCATTCCCGGACGTTTGTGATTGAATCGCCCCACAAAATTGAGGTATATTGTTTGTTATTGTAATGATTGTTCCCTGAAGTACACGTGGATTACCAACTCGCCTTATTCGATTTTGGGTTTCGGGTTCGTGCCCCACGAGCCACTCAATCATTGGACAGCGGTTCAGTTACACCAACCCTGCCTTGGGTAGCCAGTTCAAACACTGACATAAAACGCCTAGGTTTACGGTCGATCTATGATGCTCGCTACTGGAAGAAAAACCGGGTCGCGATCTATCCCGAGCTCGCTCCCAACCACCGCGCATGGTCGGCTATAATCCGCGATAATTATAAAGTCGACTTACCCTTCGAGCAGAAGTCTCTTGAAATTAAACCCGGCTTTCATATGGGTCACATGGCATGCCTTTGTTGGTTCAACCACATTCAGTAAGTGTCCGCACTCCACTAGCTAACCAACTGTGCGCACCGGTCGTGAGAATTACCAAATTGTGGATCACTACTGAACTGCTCATCTCAATACCAGTAGTTTAAAGTGGGAATGAAGAAAGCACAGTTAATACCTGACCAAGGACAGACGCAACAGACTAAGAACGTCATGGCAACGGTATTATTTAAATACGGAAGTCAATAGCATTAGACTGCACGATTTATTCTGGAGCATTTCGCTATATCTTTGCTAGTGCAATAATAAAAGATTACCTTAATTGCAGTTTGCGCAAGGGAAGATGAAGCGAAATTCTCAGCAATACATCGTGCAATTTAATGCCGTTGACTTTTGTGTCGGGAAAGTTATGTTCTCAACGGTATTATTATTCACATTTTTGCTGCATCACAGAGAAATCTTCCTCCACTCTACAACGGACAATAGCCTCATTGTACCAGAAGCATTGGTTTCGTTCCGCTTACACTATTTGGAAAACCTTCTGCATGCCGTATGAACAATCAGTGACAACGATGAACTACTCGGCAAGCTAATGAGATAGATAATTTTTCACAGACTAACTTTTGCTTCCAACTGGATTGATGAGAATTTGATATAGTCTGTTTAGACCCACTGCGGGAAAGATATGACCTTAAGGCATCGGTGCGGATACTTGTATCGACCAAAACCACTAGGCGGCTTTATGTTCGAAAATAATATTCCGATCACAAAACAAAGTCTGTGAAGTGGGAATTTACAATTTAATTTACCATGATGCTTTCATCTAGATGATGCAGTAACACAATCACTTGTGATTCACTTAGTTTCCTACTGACAATAATATCAACAAATCCTGAGGTCAAGTTGTTACATGAAGAAACGTGATGCTCAGTAAAACGGATAAACTCCAAGCGTCGATGAGTCCACTTGATCACACTAGACCGCAGGTTACATAGCGTTTATCACGCAATTTGGCTAAATTCAATCATGCAAATCCAAAAGGAATTCAACAAGGTGTGCAAGATTCACCGGACTGTTCGGACCGCGATAGCTCAGCTGGTAGAGCATCTGCCCGGTATGCGGAGGGTCGCCGGTTCGATTCCGGCTCGCGGCGTCCGACCTTTCGATGTGAAGAATGCAAGTGGATTTTCCAAAAACATTCAGAGAAGTCTTTCATTTCCTCCTCAGAGCACCCGATGGAAACCAGACTCAACTGTTTCATGCTGGGAAACGCAGAAGTTAGGGTTGTTTTCATTATAGTCATAGAGGATACCAAAAAATACATGCCATTTGGTGCCGAATTGGTTCTGGTGAGTTATAAAGTGTCAGCCATCAAACAGTCCCAGTTATGTAGATTTGCTGAGAACGGTATACAAACAGTAGTTCGACTTCCATATCATACGTTATAATAAAGTAGTGTCGCTCTATGTTTTCTTGCCTCTAAGAGTCACTCACCTGTCATTTGGTAGTCGGACATATTAGTTAACTTTAGTTGGCAATCCTTTACAGTCAATCAGATAAAAACTCACATTTTGTAACCCGTTAATCGGTGTCTGAATAAAACCTAAACGAAGCAACGTGGACACAACACACCTCCCGCCTGCTTGTGCATGAAATGTCAGTTCTTCAGCACTAAACTGCCTACTGACTAGCAATTCTGTGACCAGTTTGACGATTCGTTCCGTGTGAGGTATTTCCGGACTGTTTGAACACGTTGCATCGATATAGCTTGCGAACGAGGTCCGCACGCCGAACTGCGCACATAGAGCGAGTCGGAAGTGGTGTATGCGCGGAGCGTACACTAAAACAGGTAATAAGAGGATCATTACAGAGGGTTTACGCCGCTTCAGTTAACTTCACTGGTATCAACAGCTGTATGAAGATCGTTTATCCGCCCATTTGAGTTCACAGTTATACATCACTAACACCCACAAACGGACTCAATTAGTGTAAATTGGTTATCATGCTTATTTATAAAATGGGTAGGAATCAATGAGAAGAGATTGCAATCGCATCTAAATTATTTGTTGGAATTACTCTCTTGATATATATATATATATATATATATATATATATATATATATATATATATATATATATATATATATATATATATACCTTAGGGGTTTAACAAGTCTGAAACATTTTTTGAAATGATCCGAACGTTCAATATCGCTGACTCCGGCGAGACTCAAATCTACGCACAATTGCCACCTACGCTTTGGCACCGCATGCGCTCTACCAGTTGAGCTACGAGGCCACGCCGAAGGGCTTCTGACTTTGAATACGGATCACAAAGTTTACTCATCCAAATTACAGCAGCGCATGATATCCGCCACAGTGAACCGGCTTGTAGTTTGGATCATTCCAAAAAGAAATCAAATCCGCTAAACCCCAACAGATAACCAAGCATGCCGAATGTACTGCACTGGCCATCACGACGAGACTGCACCTTGACGTGGTGTGATGGCATGCGTGCCTCTATGACCCAAAGAGCTATACAGGATGGCCTCTTTAAGCCGGAGATGCAATCATGCCTGACAGGTCAATGGGTAGAGGCCAGACAAAGTCCAGTCTCCTGGTCCTCCAGGTTGAGCTGGCAACTCAATCGGCAAAATCAGTGGAAGAATAATTGATCCAAGCAAATGGGCTCCCATTCAGCCACCCTGCTGCCTTGCGTGTAGGTTCTTATTAAAACTAAAAGCTTTGGATGAGAACCCTAATCGTTCTCCTGCTTTGCGGCTGGAAACCCTAGCAATGCCCGTCCAACATCTCCCATGAACTGCTTGGCTATAAGGAACTCCATACTCCATCGGTCGTCGCGCAGGATAATCAGGACCGCGCTGCCCATTGCATCGAGCGGGCTGGGTAGTGATAAGTGGGCTACTGCTCAGAGTTCCCTCTCTTTTATTAAACCTTTGTCTTCTGTCCCCAGCCACCTCTCTTTGCCCCGTCTATCCACCCATAATGCTCCCACTGATAACACGGTCGATACTCGCAACGATTCACTGTCAAATAGTGTCGGGAATAATCCTCCGTCTGGTAACTCACATCTTCTCAAGCCTCGTCAGCCTCTGAATCTGGGCTCCTTCTAAGTGCGTACACTCATGCAGCCCGGTCAGCAGGTGTGCCTAGCGCCCACAATAGATTCTCTGAAGATGGATGTCTGCTCCTTAAGTGAAACGCGTATACAGGATTCGAGCAGTGTGATTCAACTAACTGCTGCTGGCATCTCATAGAGGTATTTTCTGTGCACTTCAGGAGACGAAGTAGCTCGAGCTGTTGGTCAACGTGGTGTAGGAATAGTCTCGACTGACAAGGCCGAGGCTGTCCTTTTAGACTGGATCCCGGTTAGCAGTCGTTTATGCACTGTGAGACTCCACGGGTCAGTTGGCGTTCGAAAGGATAGTTGTGTTAGGCGAAATTTGTTTGTGATCTCGGTGTACGCCCCAACAGATTGCAGCTCTGAGACGCAGAATGGGTTCTATGATGAACTCACCACCCTCGTTCGCAGCAGTAAGGGTTGACATTGTAGTGCTAACTGGTGACTTCAATGCACAAGTTGGCAAACTTAGTGTGTCGGAAGCCTGTTTAGGTGGGCGTTGTGCTTTACCCGCTCAGCGTACAGATGACGGGGATAGACTTCTCCAGTTTTGTACAGATAATCAATTGTTCTTGTCTAGCACCAATATTCGACACAGCTCGCATCGCACAGCGACACGGCGCTCTAACTCTACAGGTACTTTGAATCAAATTGATCATATCGCCGTAAGCTATCGGTGGTGCAGTTCTGTTCAGAACTGTAGATCTTACCGGTGCACGTACGTAGAACCGGACCATGCATTATTTTTAATGCGATTATCTCTTCAGCTTCATGGTCATCGTCGCAAACCCGGTTAGCTGTGCAACGTTTGTGTGATCCAGAAGTACGCACCCGGTATGAGCAGAAGTTAGCACATGAGCTAGGATCCACGGAGAACAGTAATGTAGATGAGCATTGGGCTCATATCAAACAGGCGATGCACGTTGCAGCAGGTTTTGCCTGTGGTCTTAGATCCGATGTTCGTCAAAGAAACTGGATCTCGCAAGAGTCGCTGAGTATAATGGAGCAAAAGCGTCAGCTCTCGAACTGTAAGGAGATGAATAAGATGCGGAGAAAGCTGCAAAGGCAAGTTACGAAAAGCCTTCAGAAGGATCGCGAAAATTGGTGGGTGAAGGTAGCCGGATAAATGGAAATAGCAGCTGCTTCAGGTAATAGTCAAAGACTGTTCAAACTTATTCGTGACACCGGTGTACGGCGCATCCAGGTCAGTGAAACGATTTGCGATAGAAATGGAGAACTCATCCATAGCAAACAGCATAGGCTTGACCGTTGGGCCCAATACTTCAGGGAACAGCTTAGCTGGCCGCACGCTAGTGTAGTTAATCCTGTGTCAACAACTGCGACTCCTTGGGTGGTATCACTCGAGCGCCCATCGGAAGTTGAAGTGGAGTCATGCATTCGATCATTAATGCGAGGGAAAGCGGCAGGTCCCGACGAACTTCTCCCAGTTCTTTTCAAACTGGGTGGGAATGTTCTGATAAAATCACTTACCCTTTTGCTCCGTGACACTTGGAACGTGGAGCTTATTCCGTTAATATGGAGTGAGTCGTTGATTGTTCCCATCTTCAAGAAGGGAATACGCAATGAACGTCGTAATTATCGTGGGATTAGCTTAATTTCGATAGTCACCAAAGTATTAGCCTCGATTCTACTGCACCGTCTTAAACCGGCTCGCGAGAGGAATGCCCGCGAACAACAGGCTGGATTCCCCCCAGGTCGAGGATGCATCGACAAGATTTTTACTCTTCGCCGACTACTTGAAACATGTCACACGCACCGTCGACCGATAACAAATGGTTTCTTAGACTTGAAAAGGGCGTTCGATTCAGTTGACCGAACAGTGCTATCCAGTGCTCGTCACCGGAAAGGAATGTCCCAGAAGTTCGTGAATCTACTGAGATCATTGTATTCTCATACTTCTGGCCACGTTAGAGTTCAAGGTGAACAATCCGGTCGGTTCGGAATGACCAGCGGTGTTCGACAGGGATGTCCTATGTCTCCATTCCTTTTCAACTTCGTCATGGACGAAATAATGGAGAGTGAGTTGCGAAATCGTTAGGATGTAGGCGTCGAACTAGGAAATAGTGGAAAGCTATGTGACCTAGATTACGCGGTCGACGTTGTCTGCTTGTTCGAATCCACGGAACATGCTCAACGTGCACTAGATAGACTTGGGAGAGTTGCAGCTCCATTCGGGATGCGCTTTGCACTTCCAAAGTGTAAAGTGATGTTACAAGACTGGACGTCAACGATTCCGAGCTTGATGCTCGATGGGAAGGTGCTGTCAGTTGTCGACCACTTCACCTACCTCGGCAGCAATAAGACGACGGATGGGAGCACAGTAGTGGAGGTGAGTACGCGAATATCCAAGGCTCGAGCGGCGTACGCTGGACTGAAGCATTTGTGGCACCGAGCAGACATTTCACTGAAGTTGAAAGGTCGTGTATACTGTGCCGCGGTGCGTTCAGTCTTTTTGTATGGTTGCGAAACTTGGAGTCTGCGTGCAGAAGATATTCGTCGTCTTGAGGTTTTCGACCATTGTTGTTTGTGTAGAATCGCTAAGATTGGTTGGAATGACCGGGTAAGCAATGCTGAGGTCAGAAATCGAGTACTTGGTATCAGTTCAGGGAGTTTTCTATCACAGAGTATCCGGCTTAGTAGGCCTCGTTTGTTGGGGCACGCGTTACGTATGGCAAACGCTCGTCCAACTGTACCATGCCCTATTCTCCGTTACTCCTCAGGAGTGGGGGGAAAACGTGGAGATCAACAAATGACGTGGCAACAAGGAATTAGAAAATGTACAGCAAACTTAGGAAAAGTAGGTGCTTCACATCTTCGTGGTTGGGGTCCAAAAGATCCGTCTACCAGTTGGCTGGATACACTGAAGGATATGGCAGCGAACCGCGAACAGTGGCGATCGTGTTGTCACTTTCTATCGAATCAGAATGACTGATCAATATGCGTTTGTACAGTTAGACTGTGTATTCCGTGTGTTGGCTTCTGGGGCATTCTTTCCTTTTCGCATCTGTGTAGGTCCAGTCCGTGTCCATCTTGTATATTCATACTTTGTAATTCAACGTGCAAGATGGTGAGAAAGGCAGTGGTCAGTGGGGCTTGCCCTACTGTTTAATGCTGTATGATGATGACGATGTATGGGAATTTGGACTGAAAAGAAGTTACTTACGCTAATTATGGGAAAGTTTCAGATTCCTTGATGCCTCCGTGGTAAAGAGGGTAAAACGTGCCATGCAGTTCCAATTCTTCTAAAAATGCATGATGACTTCTACGTTATTCCAGAGTAGACTGTCCGATGTCAACCGCAAGATAATTTCTCAAGGCTGTTGCGTATTGCTATTTATAGACATCACTCATCACAACAAGTCCATCACATTGTTTGCATGGCTGCCCCCGAACTGTTCAGCGGTGTTACAACCAGTGGACTAGGGTGCTATTTTGTCGTTGAAATGTTCCTTCAGAAAATATCAAGAATACTTTTTTTAACCGCTGGAAAACGAACAATCAAATATCAAAGTCGAAAAGGACATCCTCATGACAGTGCATTTAGTGAAAAAACTTGGATATCCATTCATCCAAGTGTTCTGACTAACTTCATGTGGGTTATTTAAAAACGTTGTCAAATTCCATTTTCAGCTTTTAGGTGAATTTGTTACGAATCAGTGTAAGCGTCGCAGAGAAGATGAATGTAAGACTGTTGATAAACCGATGGCTATCTGAATCCGAGAAGCACGGAAAGTTACTGGATCAGTTTAAGGTGTTTGCCTTGCAAGCGCTTGGGTTTATGGCCATTACTGCAGTGTGCGATTGATCTAGACGGTCCGTTTGTCGATTTCCGGCTGAGAGCAAATTTTTTATCACACGATTTTTGCATAAATGCAGTGAAAGGGACATATCCCACAGCCGCAAAGGCCCACTGCACTATTAGGCGAAACCGGCCACCAGATCCTAAGACTTGGAGTGGGAAACCACATAACATCCCAACAGGTCATGTGTGGTAACGTGCTGGACGATAGTGAATATTACTTTCTATCACCAAAGTGACCATTGGTGGTGAGGATTCGGACCTCCATCGTCGGTGGTAATCAAACGTTCTAAACCACTTGACCATCACCGTTTCAGTTTCAGCAAACGATGATTACTAATAAATCTTCATAATTTATTCAGGTTTCTGCAAAACCGTGGTCTATTTAACACTGTAACGATGAAGGGTCGAGTTAACGATAAGTTACGCTGATGAGAACGAAATTCAACTGATCGATTAGTTCGGTCGTGTTGACTAGCCCGTGCAAACGGATAGACGAGGAGCGCTCGTTCAATCGAATAAACTTCACTCTGGCTTTCCACGTGATGATGTAACTATGACTGAGCCGTGGGTTTCACTACCAAATCTGTGTGCGACAAGCACTCCAAGTCAACGTCTGTGCAGTTTATGTTGCGCGTGAAACGTTTGGGATTTTCCACCATTCTTTCTAGCTAACCCATCGTTGGCTGCGAACCGTGAACAGTGGCGATCGTGTCGTCACTTTCCCATACAGCAGTAGTGGAACTCTTTGGACATTCTGGCTACAGAACAAGTTCATATTTTGAGATCTTATGTTCTTCCCCCCAGCTGTTTATAAGGCAACGCCGTCTCATACGCACTGGAAATACCCCAATTAGTATACCCAGGACCAATGCCGATAACCACGCTTGAAAGTCACTCATTGCATCATGCGGTACTGACAAACTTTCGCCGCAAATCCAAAAAGTAACATAATGTGAGGCATTGGTTGTCTCTTACTTCACAGAACTGGATGCCACTTCTGTCTGACTAAGAGGGGAACTAGCGTTTGGAAGACTTAAAGCCACCAAGATGCAGCTTTTGTGCTATCTCCTTGGCTTTCTTGCAAACGATGCTCTCTGCAATCGGGAACTCACTAAGCCAGTGGTTTTATTTACTGTCCTACGATTTTCATTAGTTTCGAGGTGGCACCTTTCCTGCGAAGCATCAGTGTTCAGAAAACCCTTAATCACCGTTCGATTGGACGTAACATTGTAAATAGTCTGCCTTGAAATAGCAAGTGAGTTAGCCACCAAGTTCAGTGTTGCACAGGGTCGATTACGCATATCTAGTACATACTTCTCACCGGTGGACAATCGCCTAGTCATTGCCACGTTGAATGCCGCCGGCTTGCACTCCCGATATCCATGTGCGTTCATCACGAGCGCTATTCAATCAGTGAACAGCACCATGTGTGTCACGCCAGTTGAAACGTCACTGGATAAATGCGACGTTGCACGTCCGCTGGTCAGTGACCAAACCGTGTATCGGTAAACGACAGGGTGAGAAGGTAATAGGTGCTACATGCTGCCGGAGGGACATTATATGTTCAACTCTTACGTTACTACACACGGTTGGTTTGAGTTTGCTGAAAAGGGGGAAGATATTAGAAAATGCGACGCTCCATGAGTGTGACATAGCAGGAGATTGATTATATATATATATATATATATATATATATATATATATATATATATATATATATATATATATATATATATATATATGCCTTCGCTCTCTTGAAACTTTCCCGTAGACACTGCGTTTCTAACCGAAACCGCGACTCATCTGTATTTGTATGACAGACTTTTGCAAGCAACATGCTTGTATTTCATTAGACTCAACCTAGTACCCGTAGAACGACCTCATGTTAAAAAGTGTAGTAAGTCACAAAGGCAAAGGGTAAATAGTTTATTTTGAAAATCCATATGTGTATGGTGTACTGTATCAACAGTCAAGGGATTTGCTCTTCTTCCATTGCTCTGGAGTTAACGTTTTCATGGTAAGAGCGTGTATATAAGGCATCTCCTCGACAAGTGCAGTATTTACCATTCTAAAAGATTATACAAACAGAACTATCTTCAAACTACCTGTGGCGCTCTAGAAGTGGCTTTTTATCAAAGGCGTCCGAAACTACGAGTAGCTTGAACTTCTTTCCACAGCCGTCAGAAAAGTCTTCAATTTCCTTGAGTCAACATCATTGACATAGACAGGATCACATTTTTACTAACCAAGTGCACCGGGTCAAGCGCCTTCAGCTTGCTTCGAATTTGATTTTCATCCATTGCAACTGGTCGTGGGGATATTCCTGCAAGGTGATTAATAATATGATATTTCTTGCATATGGACTGCTCGCTACGTCTGTCACAGAAGTGGACATCGCTCATAAGAACAGCCTAAGGGACTTGGTGTGTGCATTTACTTTGGGCAGCTGTATTTAAACAATTATCCGAAAAACTCATGAACATGGGTCAAAACGTAAAACAAGTGAACAGAAAACCAGTCGTACACCAGAGTAAGCAACCTAATATACCCAAAGAGCAATGGCAAGGTGAACTACTATAATTCATTCTTGCAGGGAAACTTCAAAGTGACCACTGATCATCATCGTACAGCGTTAAACAGTAGGGCAAGCCCCACTGACCACTGCCTTTCTCACCATCTTGCACGTTGAATTACAAAGTATGAATATACAAGATGGACACGGACTGGACCTACACAGATGCGAAAAGGAAAGAATGCCCCAGAAGCCAACACACGGAATACACAGTCTAACTGTATAAACGCACATCGATCAATCATTCTGATTCGACAGAAAGTGACAACACGATCGCCACTGTTCGCGGTTCGCTGCCATATCCTTCAGTGTATCCAGCCAACTGGTAGACGGATCTTTTGGACCCCAACCAAGAAGACGTGACCACTTGTTTTTATGATTAACGTTAGGAGGTTGATGTTTTCTGTGATCATAATTGGTGTTCATAGCCACAACAAATTCGCGTACGATAGATGGCTTAACTGACTGGACATAGGTTTTCTCCACCCTTGATCACCTCCGAGAGAAGCCGCAATAACTTTTGTAATCCTTTGAGTAAGGCAATTCAGCTGATTATTGAGTGATTGCTGACCACGGCACGCGATCCGATGCAGCCTTTTTTGCAACTGCAGCATGATGGCAGACTAAAGTCCGGAAGCCAATGATACGGTGGATCGATCTTATCGTCAACTGAAAGCCGCTTTAGGCGTAACAGTGTCGTGCAGTTTTCCTTGCGTTTGTTTACCTCGTTTTGTTTGCATATCTTACACTGTACTAGCTTTTATTTCAGATCACGTACCTGCGCTAATAGGTCAAGTGAAACGTAACGTTCCTAGCGCCGAATGTCATTCTTTTTAATGAAGCTATCGTCGTCTGATGAAACCGCAGGTATCAAAGAGGCACTCCCTTTCACGGAGGCGAGAAGCTAGTTGTATTTATGTAGTGAGCAGTTGGAGGTAGCCATTTTGGTGTTCGACTAGAGTAAGTGTAGGATCCTGTGAAAAGAAACGAAAAAGAATCAAAAATGAAACGCGGAAGTCGTAGCCCGGTGAGAATCAACTGACGCTCGCTGGTGCAAGAATCTGGACTGACCTATTGGCCCGGGTCTCAAGTCCCGTGACCTGTCCCGGCCTGATCTGACCTGTGATGCGCTTTACTGGGCTTTGGCTCACGAGGTTTCCCTGTAGTGTTTCGCAGATTGTACACTGTCAACCCCCACGGAAGACACTGGTCTCACATACTACATTCATTAGTAAGTGTTTATTGTTCGGTAACAGCTTTATCGGGAAAGATGGTAGTCAGCCGACGTTCCGGTTACCGCGGGTAACCCTTTTTTCAATACCAGTCTACAATCGAGTGTGGGTCTGTAACCCACTGGGAGCCTGTGACTGATTGCTTAGTTTATACACCCTTCGGCTGAGGCCAAACATCCTCGGTGCCCAATACACCCCTCCGCCACAGATGCCTGTGAGCATGCCGTTGTACGTCTCATACACCACCCGTGATTGGTTCGGAATCAGGGTTCACCCATCTCTCTTAGTCATTCAACCGGGCGGAGAGCGCCGGGCATTTGCTATCTTCTCACTTTAGTGGGAACACTTCCGACACGAGAAAGCAGTGAGTAGGACTTCCTCAGCAGAGGCTGTGATAGTGTTATATCGCACAAGACTGTAGTGACCTTGACCGTTCCGAGAAAATGGCCGTTTCCTGTCACCATTTTGCATCTAATTTCTTTACGACCCCTTGTAGCACCCAGTCCATTCGTAACATCGGTTTTCGGTCGGTTTGTTTAGTAGCCATTTTACACGGATCAACGTTGAATTTATACGAAGGGAATTGACGACCGAAGTAATGTGCGATGCTTAGTTGGCCGTTTCATTTGAATGTATTGGATTAATTCATCGAAATGCCCTGAAAACGTCTGTATAGCTCGCTCCATTTTATCCCCTCCAAATGAGTAAAATAAGAACAATTATCGGAAAATCATAAGTTAGATAGAAATGGGGGCACTGTAATACGTAATTTGGGTTAGTGAAAGAAATTAACGAAGCATATCACGTATTTCAAACGATTGAGAAAAACCACTCCGAAACCGACCGGTTTTCAGCCGGTTTTGGAGCGGTTCTTACTATTACGCCGATCGGTTTGTTCTAACCGTTTGAAATACGTGCACTACTGCAGAACTTGGAAGCCGTGTACTTCAGTCACATCCAGACACACCGTGTGATTTTCAGCGACTTTGTCGACACATACATAATGTTGAGCGATGGAAGGCCACCGAATTTCGCATGTTTCTTTTGTATTTGGGGCCGGTTTGTTTGAAACGATTGTTGTCGGATGATGCGTATGATCACTTTATGTTACTGTTCGTTGCCATTTACATACTCTGCCCCCCCCCTTTTCTGTGCGAAACTTGTAACGCATTCGCAGAAACCATCCTGCGTATACTGGTACAGAAAATGAGTACCCTTTATGGTATTTCTACCATCGTGTACAATGTTCACGCCGTTATTCACTTACCGGTAGACGTTCTTCACCACGGTACGTTAGACTCTTTTTCGTTTTTTATTTGAGTCCTTCTTACGGACACTTAAATTCTCCATTCAAGGTCCCAGCAATCCTGCTCAGCAACTGTATCGGCGTTTGCGTGAGCGGAGAATTCCCGACAACAACGAATCATCTGAGGCCATGCACGATGGTGTTGGGAATCCGGCTCACCGTTTCCGGGTATGCAAGACTGCCATGGTGGTGAAGGGAATGGTTTCATCCTCCTTACCACCAAACAACATTGTCACTGCCGGCGCGAAACCAGCAGTTGTGGAGAGCATTTCCGGGAATCCCATAAGTGTTCGGCATCTAAACATACGCGACTTTCTCCTTACGCCGATGAGATCCAATCACTTGTACATTTTTTCTATCGACGGTCTGGATGACAATGTTGTCGAAGTTTCTGTTAATACTATTTTATGTTAGTGTTTCCGTACTTGTCTCGCTAGTAATTATGTTTTGATACCTATATTACATACCTTTATAAAGTCAGACTTCTCTTTTTAAAGCAGATATCTCAGGTTTCTGTCGTTACTTTAAAATGCAACAGAAGTAACTAACCTTTTTAGATGTACTTGGTCGTCATGTTTGATACTGATGACTCGGTAGCCATTGTTCACAGCAGATGGCTTACTGATGGAAACCAAGTGCGTTGGCCAAAGCCCTCAACTTTTCAGGCTTACCAACGCATGTTGTTAGAGGGTGGGTGTTTGCCGGAAAGGGTGCCGGCATACGAGTTTTATAAGATCTATCACACAGGTAACATTCCCAGTTATATGTATTCTTCTCAGATAATCTCAAAGACGCAATTAAATTCGAAATGAATTTCCTCCCTGAATCTGGAATGTCAGCGTCAACGGATGATACCTTACCCATGAAACCATTTTCACAGCAGTACACCGTTCGCCGCAGGTACATTGTTATGCATTATTACATTCTTCTGGGACACCGGCACCGCTGACATCGGATGACAGTACTATCGAGATACCTCTGTCACTGAGAATTCGAAGGAATTCTCCGATACAGTCCCCCAACTCCCCCGGTGATGGCATGGCTCTTTGCCACTCATCGCCGAGATAAGTCCAGTGCAAACTTCTCATGCCACACTGTCAAAAGTGGCCAGTCCCAGTTATGTTGCGTAGAATTTACTAACACTCCTACACTTCAATTAGCGCAACACACCTAACAACAACACCAGTATCTCCACAGCATATGCCCGCTTACGCCAAGAAGTAGCAAGGTAGTTTTCTCACTATCAGCTACTACGATTACCAGACTACTTTGGACGTATGCTGTCAAACTTAAGGGGCCTTCGCAACGACATGGCGTTGATGATCGCCAAACTGGATAGCGCTATTTGTCGCCTGGATGCGACAAATACACGGCATTCCGATGAATTAATCCAATACATTCAAGTGAAACGCCAACTAAGCACCGCAATTTACTTCGGTCGTCAATTCCCTTCGTATGAATTCAATGCTGATCCGTGTAAAATGGCTACTAAACAAGCCGACCGAAAAATGATCGACGTAATGGTGAAAACGGAACGGTTTCGCACCGGTTTTGCTACAAGGGATATTTTCTGACACTTGATATCGACCTCACTGTTTTGTTCGGCTGCGTGCATTTAACCGGACTGCCTTCTTCGGGGTTTGCGTCGACGTCTTTTTGAGTCACTTTCACTTTCGGCCCTTCGCCGATTGTACGCAATCACGGTTCACTTTCTGCTCAGCCGTTGCATTCTTTTTCACTCGGTGTATTTTTCGTATCGGTACTGTTTCGGTGCCACGATATA
This sequence comes from Fasciola hepatica, assembly GCA_948099385.1. Lineage (NCBI taxonomy): Eukaryota > Metazoa > Platyhelminthes > Trematoda > Plagiorchiida > Fasciolidae > Fasciola > Fasciola hepatica. The sequence goes on along the minus strand of CANUEZ040000043.1, from coordinate 28,312,791 downwards.
TAGAATACATCTTCGCATCTGTCAAGCCACTCGCGTCTTCTCCATTCGTCCCATAGAGAGATTACGTTGGTATTTCGCTCGAACGTCTCCTATAAGACACACGCACGCTTGACACAGTTCTCAACTCAATGAGACTCGATAACAAATTAATTGGCGTTAAGGCGCCACGCAAGATGAAAGCTCGCGGCTTATTAGACACAACACAACCACAACCCGATACCAAATTTGGTAGTTCATTAATGAACTGTCTGTACGGAAAACACAGGGCACGAGGCCACGTAGATTCACAGCACAGGACATGAGATACGAGTCAAGCAGGCACACGAGACAGAGCACAAACACGGACGATGAGTGATACATGCCGCCTCGCAGGACCAATAACAACCGATCGGTCAGATCAACCCCCCCCCCCCCCCAGACTCGTAGTCGCACAACGAAAGTGCCCCTTGGCTGGCCCACATCTCGAACACAAGGCGAGAACTTCAATTCAGGTCAGTTATGTTCAGTTTTCACAGGACTTCCGTGTGCCTAAAGCCAGTCGTATGTTCATACAGCTGTGTTGCTGGTGCCTCTTCGTAGCTCTTAACACTGTGTCATCTTTATTTGAAAGGAGGAAATTTTCTGCAGTATCGGCCTTGGCAGAGATAGGTGGAAACAATAAGTAAATTGAGTCTGACCCTAGAAGCTGCTGATATAATTCGGGATTTGTTGCCACCCAACACCGTTCTACTGCTTTCTTGAAAGCCTTCACTGTTGTGGTATTTGTAACCCCCTCCTGGAGCTTATTACAATGGGGTACCACTCTATTCGAGAAGTAATTCGCCATTATTTGGTGTCTCCAGTGCTTCCTTTGTGATCTAAGGGTATGCCCCCTTGTGCCTTTCTCTGGAATCGGAGAAGTAAGGACTTCTCGATTGATACCTGATGGTACCTTCATCACCACTCGGCAGTGGTGGGTGCATAACTGGTGTGCATACCATCGAAGGAATTCTGGACGCTCGATTGGCCGTGGCCATTACCTGTCCTGTGCAGACTGAACTGAACTGAACTGAACCTTGAAGTCTTCTACCAAATCTCCGCGAAAGAGCCGCCCTTTTATAGAGAAAAGATCCAGGGCACGGAGACTCTCCGTGTAACTTGAACCCCCTTGCCCAGTCACCATTCTAGTGGTTAACCCTTGCTCTCTCTCCGGGCAATCTATGTCCTTCTGGTAGTACGGTGCTCAGGCTTGCATGCAGTACTTCATGTGCGGCCTAACTGAGCTGACCTTGGTGAGTGCCGTGCGGTTTGAATTCATAGTGCCCTTGTCTTTAAATTGAGTTTTTGAATAGTTTTGTGAATTAACCTAGTTTGATTCACAATACTGAGCGTATCATAATTGCATTTAAGGTGCGTTTTATCCGGAGAATATTTTTATTCTCCTTGTAGTATTGCCGAGTAGTGTTCGGTGTTTTCTGAAGCGATCTTTTCTCGCTTCTAGTCTTTCTTTTGTGTTAGCGGGCTTTACCTGCTAGTGTCAGAGTGCGTATTTTGTGTTTGGGTAAAGAGCGCTTGGGTTGTTTTCATTCTCGTTTTCATGGCTTTCGATGTGGCACGCGCTTCTGACTCGTGTCTCGCACCAAGTGCGGAAAACGTGTGGTAAATGGCATATAGTGCGAGGCGTGCAAGAGATGGGCTCACACAAGGTGTTCAGAAATATCGAAGGACATCTATGTCCCTTATAAACAGAACCCATGGGCTGAATGGGTCTGTGCCCCTTGCAAGGAGGCGGCCGTTCTGGCCTTTAAAACCGCAGGCCCAAGGGCAGGAACAGCGCCCACCAAGTAGCAACTCAGTCGTAAGCCCCAAACCACCGCAAGCAGGTTGTAGTCAGTCGTTTGCGGAAGTAGTATCCACGCCTGGGAGAACAGTCATCAAAGCGAATGGGCCTGTCCGAGGGCTTGCCGGGCGGTCGTTGCCTCAACTCCTTTGAAGCAGACCGACGAGGGCCAGTGGATTGAGCAGAAGCCGAGAAGGGCAAGGCAGTTCAAGAAGCAGGGCGATTGTAATATCGCGAAGGGTGGGTTAGCTAGGGTGGATTACCCTGCTCTTGTGGTACTGGAAAACAAGGTGAAGTATCTGCAGAGGCAGATCTTGTCGATGGGCAGGGTCTCAAGCCACAGGCTCCTGATCATAAGCCAGGAAGAACCCTTTATAAGGGAATCGAAAGCCAGGAAGGACATAGATATTAGGAGGGTCTGCGATATACTGCGAATCGCAGGTGGTCCGTACCCTACTACTCTAAGAAGGGTGCACAGAGTGGGGGCATGAAAGTCACCACTGGGGAACGAAGGCGAAATTCGTGCGAGACCAATCCTAGTGGGGTTCGCTAATGAGTCCACCCGGGATAAACTGCTGGCGAGGGCAGCAGTAGTGGCTCACATTACTAAGGGCAGATACCAGATTGTGCCAGACGAGCATAGAGTAAGGCCTGGTGGTCTAGCCCCGGGAGGTAACCTTGCTCGACCAGCCGGGGCGCTGGCGAGAAACCAAAAAGTTCAGCGGAATGCCGTACCCGGCTCTCAGGTCCCGACCCCGACAACAGTAAGGAAGCCACGTGCGGGGTCGCAAATAGTTGTAATTGAAGATGCGCTGGAAGACGAGAATTGGCAGTACTGTCTGAAGGTAGATGACAGTGCGACCCCTGCCAGTCTGGATGTCGTGGCAACCCCTATAGAGATGGATTGGGAGTAGTCGGAAATTCTGGACCATCAGTCGGCTTCATGCACCCCAGTGGGGACATCCGAAGTAAAAAAAGTGTCCTCATCTCAGACGTTGCGCCTGAGAAACAGATAGGAATGAATAACAAAAGACACCTAGGCGACGGAGCGAACGCGGTGGTGTTGTTTACTAACGTGTGTAGTATTAGAAACAAATGGGCGGAACTCGCCAAAACCGCCGAGGAGCAGTAAGCGTCAACAGTTGCCGTCACTAAAACGTGGCTTTCTGAAGAAGACCATGTGCCAGGCCTAATAAGTAACTGTTTTGCAGTCTATAGGCAGGATCGAGAACAGGATCGCTTTGGTGGTGGAGTAGCCAACCTCGTTAGGTCAGGTAAAAACCGCCTTGAGTCTCAGACCAAGATGTGCACCCGCAGTATCCAGGTATGCGCCGTTACGATCATGCTTCCAGGCAGAAGGGTTAACGTTGTCTGTGTCTACAGCGCACCAAGCACAAACCACGAAGAGGACTTGTGTTTGCTGCGGACTTTGACTGAACTTGTTAAGGGCGCACAAAGGACCCTCATAGTGGGTGACTTCAATCTTCCGCACATCGACTGGATGGCTGAGGTCTGCGTGCCCGGATCGGAGGAGCAAACCTACTTAGAATGGCTGCATGCCAATGCGTTGCACCAGCATATTAGGGAAAGTACCAGATATAGGACTGGATGCGTTCCATCGTTGCTGGATCCAGCTATAACGAACTTCCCCAAAGATGTGTCTGGACCGCATTATTGCGCACCGCTGGGCAAGAGTGAACACGTGTGTCAAAATAGTCCTATGCATGCGGCAACCCAAGGTACCTTCAAGGCTGGTCAGACATTTCGGTAGTATAGACATAGGTAGGCTCCGTAATAGGGCGATGGGCTTGACCTGGGACACGACGGAGGAGGCTACTGTGGAGGAGCGCTGGCAGACCATAAAGGGATTTCTGACTGCCCTACAGGAAGAGTCCGCACCCTTAAAACGAAGAAGTGTGGAAGGTAGACCAATGTGGTAGAAGGCTGCAATGGCCAAGGCCATCAGACGTAGAAGCCGCAGCTGGAACCAGTACAAAGCTTCCGGTAGTCAGCTAGCCTGAAACCGCAATACAAAACTGAGAAACGAGACTGTAAGCCTTTTGAGAACTTCTAAGCGGGAATTTGAGCTCAAATTGGCCCAGTCTGTAAGACAACAGCCGAAAAAACTCGACACCTATGTACAGTCTAAAGGCTCAACAAGAAATGCCGTAGGCCCGCTATCCACTAGAGACTATGGTATTGTCACTGACGACCAGGGCAAAGCAGACGCCCTGGGGGAATACTTTGGTAGTGTACATAGAACGGATAGTGGGGTACGAGTAGACTTGACTCTGGTTCATCCTTCTCCTCAGTTAAACGAGCTAGACCTACCAGAGGAAAGCGTGCGTAAGTACCTACAGGAGTTAAACAGCCACAAGTCAGCGGGCCCAGATGGCATTCATCCAGCTATCATCAAGCCATTGGCGGATATCATAGTTCCATCGGTATGCAGACTGTACAGATCCACGTTGGACCACGGTAAGCTGCCTCAGGACTGAAAAGTCGCGGCAGTCGTGGCAATACATAAGAGTGGGCCTAAGTCGGCTGTGCAGAACTACAGGCCGGTGAGCCTAACTAGCATCCTATGTAAAGTCCTGGAGAAGACCATACGTGCCCATATCTGCCAGCACTTACTGGAGCACTCCATGCTAACTCAGGCGCGGCATGGATTCCTGAAAAATAGATCTTGTCTGACCAATCTCTTTTGCTCCTTAGATGAAGTAACTCGACGACTGGACGAAGGTAAGGAGGTTGAGGTATGCTACCTCGACTTTAGCGGGGCGTTCGACTCCGTTAATCATCGTCTTTGCTATGCAAGATGGAGACTTTCGGCATAGGTGGGCCGGTATTTAGGTGGCTGAAGGACTTCCTCTCCCGCAGGACGTTTTACGTCAAAGTGAGGGACAGGTGCTCCAGTTTGGTGAACGTCACCAGTGGTGTACCTCATGGATCCGTCCTAGGCCCGGTTCTATTCTTGTTATTTATTAATGACCTGGCATCCGATCTTCAGTCGCTCAGCTTTATTTTTGCGGATGATGTGAAGGTTGTTGGATCTAAAGGTAGGGCAGACCTGGGCAGGGAAATAGGTACCGTCCTGAACTGGGCATACAAATGGGGCTTACCTCTGAACGCTCAAAGAAAGCCATCTGTTGTCAAGGACTACAGAGAGCCTAACTGTCGCCCATGATCAAGGGCTATTCACCGTAGAGGCAGTCAGTAGGGTTAAAGACCTTGGGGTCATCGTAAACAGTGACTTCAGATGGTCGGAGCGGCGCAACGCTGCTGCGCATAATGCTCGTGGGGAGCTCTTTAGACTGCGATCAGCTTTGTCTTGCCGGAAGCCGGAGGTATTCGTACCCATTTACATGGCTATAGTACGACCTCACTTAGAAGGTAGCGTGCAGGCTTGGTCACCCTTCTACAAAAAGGACGCCGCCTGCCTAGGGAAAGTCCAACGTCTCGCCACGAGAATGGTTGAAGGGCGGAGGGGTAAGACTTACCAGCAGAGACTCCGTGACCTGAATCTTTTCTCGTTGGAAAGGAGGAGAAGTGGAGGAGATCTCATGGAAACGTTCAAGGTAATGAAGGGCTTTTCTGGCCTTAGACCAGATAGTCTATTCCAAGTGGCCGTAGACTCCAGGACAAGGGGACATGAAAAGAAGTTGATAAAAGCCCGATCTAGGTTGATGGCTAGATCGCACTTCCTCAGCAACAGGTTTGTGAACAGCTGGAATGGTCTGCCTGGTGGAATGGTAGATCTGCAGACCGTCCAATCCTTCAAAGATGCCCTTGATCGCAAGTGGTACGAGATATTTCCTCGTGGTTAGCCTTGAGTATATCAACTAGATGGATGACGGGTAGCACTGTGGTCCTTCTGGAGTATGTTTTAAGAGACTTTTTCCCTCATTGCATGCAGTCTCAGCGAACGCCGAAGATGCGTAATATCTCTCGCAGTTGATGTGCGAAGAGGTGTTCCGTTTCCCTCATTTTCAGCGGGGATTCGACGAAATACACTCGGCAGTGGTGGGTGCATAGCTGGCGTGCATACCATCGAAGGAATTCTGGACGCTTGATTGGCCGTGGCCATTACCTGTCCTGTGCAAACTGAACTGCACTGAACTGAACTAACTATGGTTTGGTAAATCGAGACGAAAATCACCGGCTCTGTACACGACATAGTGGATTTAACTCGGAATAGTTCTCTCCTGGTCATAATGGCTACTGCAGTTCACTACTTCGACGGCTTGAAGCTGTTGTCTGTTATAACACCTAAGTCTTTGGCCTGGGAGACCATTTGCAAAGATCCCACACCGTCCCCTCCAACCCCCGTATTTGTGATCAAGCATTAGCACTTGGTGAGGTTTAGTGGGAGGTCCAGTTTGCGTGACCAGTTTTGTACAGCTAACAAGTCATGTTCTGTATCTACTCTAGCTATCTTGACATCATCAGCAAACATAAGGGTGGGGTTTGCATGCCCACGTTTTAGGTCGTTGATGAAGATGAGAAAGAGCAGAGGGCCGAGCACCGAGCCCTGTGGCACCCCACTAGTTATACTTTCCAATTATGAGACATGACTACCCACCTTAACAATAAAAGTTCGCCCTGGAAAAAAACTATCGCCCCTTTGCCTTGCCCTTCCAAATATTCCCATAGACTGCAATTTGAAGTCAAGAAATATATGACTCACAGAAACAGACGCCCTGCACAAGAATGACAGTGACCGGGGCCAATCGAGCATCCGGAATTCTTTCAGTGGTATGCAGGGATCGGCATCCACTACTGGGACTTCGTTTATTCCCTTCAGTTTCATTAAACGGATGGATTCATTCATTCAGTTGGGCTAAAAAGGAAGTGGAAGAAGCTATCTTCTCTCCATCCAGGAGAGACAACCATAATGTTAGCTTTCCAACACACGCAGTGTCCCTCGTGGTAGGCATGGACGCAAGATACTGAAAAGCCTGGAGTAAACTACAAATTCCCTCTATTACCCCATATTCTAGTTATGTGAATAGCTCGTTCCCCATACATCTAGCATCATTTTAAAATGCCCTATATATTGTGCGCTTACTATTTCTTCAGTTAGTGCATTCCACTTTTTCACTGATATGTTTCTGAAGACATTTGCTCATGCCCTTTGTAACAACCGGTCGTGGAAAATCCCCTTTAACCCTCGCGATTCAGTGTTTTTCCTAACATCACTCATTTGCCTACACTACTGACTGGTCTTTACGAACTGGTTGTTTCTCTGGACCAATTGTTGTTTGTTCGCGCCCAGAGCGCTAATTTGGCACATCCTTGTTCAGGACCTGCGTGACGCACGTGCTGTTTGCTCACGCGCTGCTATTCGATCCCTCGTTGTTGAGTCCTTGTGGTCGTATTATTGAGGTTTGTGTAGTTTTGATGTCATTGTTCATGTAGTAATCTAGTACTGTATAATATCGCGGATAACCGTCTTTTGATTTCGGGATCCGTTGCGAATTTGGCTAAGCATCGCTCAAACGTGTGTTACAATACTCAATAGGACAATTTGGAACGAGGAAAAACACGCAAAATGCCAAGAAAAGAATCAAAAACATTGGAAGCCGGACAGGAAGTAACATGGCAAATCTCTGGGGAGGTTTTAGGTACATTTGATTCATTAGTTAATGTTAGATCGCCTATTCCTGTCAGTGCTAGTTCATGTGTTAATGAGAGCAATATTGATCGTAAGGATTTTGATTTATATAGGCTGAGAATACTAGACCTTGAACAACAGTTACTATCGGCTAGACTACAGGCGCAGGAAGCAGATAAGAAGTGAACAGAGGAAGAGCGAGATCATGAGACCAGCGATTTCGACACTTCCGATAGATCAGGGTGCAATAAGATAGGGAACCCCACGCCGGTCACCGACTACAAACCACCATCGATCGATTTGCCAAGAGTGGAACTAACGGTTTTCGACGGGCGAGCTGAACAATACTGCAGGTTTGTCAAGTCGTTCGAGACGTTCGTCGAAAATAGGGTAACCGACCCTGGGCAGATGCCTGTCTGCCTTACTCACTACTGTCGAGGCCGAGCAAGAGAAGCTATCGGCGGGTGTACCATGCTCGACCCGGAACAAGGCTACACAAGAGCAAGGAAGATTCTGAGGGACTTGCTTGGCCAACCGTTCAAAGTAGCCCGTAACCTAATAGAGGGCTTGATGTTAGGGGCAAATAAAACCAAGGGCGACGTCTAAACAATGGCTGACCCGGTGATCAAGATGCAGTACTGCTCAATAGCCCTCGGCCATTTAGGTTACAGGGCTTACCTAGATGCCATGCACACTTTGGAAAACATGATCCGTCACCTTCCTCCCGAACTACAGGGTCGGTGGGTGGAAGAAGCAGAACGGATAAGCCGAAGCGACAGGGAAGCTAACTTCGAAGACCTGACCGAATACTTGGACAGGCAAACCAAGATAACTGACAGCAGGTTCGGCCGACTCATCCGGGACAGCAACTGGGCAGACAAGCCCAGTAGCAGCCAAGCTTAAAACCCTGCACGTGAACATCCAAAATATCAACCTTGGACCAATACACATGCCATTTCACGCGATGCTACTGCGCAACCCAATTGCAGATCCTGTGGTACTAGCCATGTCCTACCAGAATGCCCCAAGTTCGGCAACGCCACAATAGACGAACGGTGGGGAATGGCGAGGATGGCAGAAGCGTGCTTTATCTGTCTCAGCACCACGCACCGGGCAGCAGCCTGTAGGACGAGGAACCAATGTGGTTACGAGGGCTGCACGGGCAGACACCATCGGCTGCTGCATCAGGCGAGAGCAACCTTAACCGAGACGAGTACCAAACCCAGCGTTATTTGTTCAACATCACGATCCGCCAAAAAACCAGTACTTTTAGGCGTAGTGGCCGTGGGAGTAGTGACCCCAACAGGAGTGGTCAAAGCACTGGCCTTCATAGATAGTGGCTCGGATACAAAGCCAGTAAGGAAGAAGTTCGCAGAGGGATATGGGATCAGAGGGAATCAATCCTCATTAGCAGTAAGCACAGTGAGTGGCACCGAAGTCATCCAGTCGACCAAACTGCACCTACAACTCGCTTCCTTGGTCGGCAACGATAGAGCAAAAACCCTAGAAGCATTCCTTATAAAGGACCTGCCGATGGGAGCACCTCAGTCAGTGCAATCGATTCTAACTCAGTGGCTGCATCTCAACGGGATTACGATCGAGGAGTGGCAGAACAGCGAAATTGATCTGCTGATCGGCTGTGATATACCGGAAGCGCATTGGGTCCTGGATCAAAGGATAGGAAGCCGCAAAGCACCATATGCAGTACGAACCACATTCGGTTGGACTTTATATGGTAGTACAGACGGCGGATGTGGCAAACAAATCAACTGCACTTCGGTGGAAACGACGAACATGGAACAAGCACTCCAACAATTATATGACACCGAATTTGCCGACCTGGCCATGGACAGAGATGCCCTATCACGAGAAGATAGGTTGGCTTTGGAAATGGTAGCCGAGAACGTCAGGTATGTAATAGGTCGTTTCGAGGTTCCTGTCCCGTGGAGATCCAACATGAAACCCATGCCAAACAGCCGGGAAATGGTTCTGAAAAGATTGGGCTTCCTCAAAACCAGGCTGCTCCGGGAACCACAATTAAAGATAGAATACACGCGAGCCATGCAACATAACATCGACTTGGGTTATATGGAGAGAGTAGATACAGCGGTTATCAGCACAACTTTGAGGTGGTAACTACCCCATCACCCGGTCGTGAACACAAAGAAACTGGGGAAGGTCAGAGTGGTTTTCGACTGTGCCGCGAAATGTCAGGGTGCTTCACTGAACCACCATATGCTACAAGACCCAGACTGGACAACACCGCTAGTCGAGGTCTTATGCCGCTTTCAGCTAGGAAAAGTAGCCGCCTCTGCGGACGTACGCGAAATGTTTCTACAAGTGAAGATGTCCGTTAAGGATAGGGACGCCTTCCGTCTCCTCTGGTGGCCTGAGAAGGACACAAATAGCGCACCTGACGGGTACAGGCTGACCGTGCACCCCTTTGGGACGGTTTCATCCCCCTTTTGTGTTAATTTTGCCCTCCGGGAAACCCTCAAGCGTTTCGACGGCACCAGAAGCTTGTTAGGAAGAGCAATAGACGACTTCTACATGGACGATTTTTTGTGCTCCTTTGACGATCCAAATGCTGCTATTCTATATATGACCGAACTGATCGCCACTCTAAATGCCGGAGGATTCAACCTCGCTAAATAGACTTCGAACAACCAAGAGGTGCTCAATGTTATACCGAAGTCCGAGAAAATGGAGTGGAAGAGAGAGCTTTTGGAATCCTCTTCACAAACAGAGCGCACGCTTGGTCTTCAGTGGAAACCCATAGGGGGCGATTTCATTTTCACTCTAGACCTACCCAAACGACCAGTCACACGGAGAGGAATCCTATCGTCAGTCTCAAGCCTCTATGACCCCTTAGGTTTTGTGTCGCCATGGTTGTTACCGGGAAAGTGCTTGCTGCAATCGTTGCGCCAAAGAGGGACGGGTTGGGACGAACCTCTCCAGGATGACGACGATAAGCGATGGCGCGACTGGCTGCACAGCCTGGAGCAACTTAAGGAGATAAAAATACAAACATGCTCAACAGAAATCAAGTGCACAAACGGCGCCCAACTCCACCTATTCTCCGATGCGTCAGAAATAGGCTACGGGATAGTTGCTTACCGCTGCTGGGTTGACGCAAGTGGTGAGCGGCACAGCCAGATACCATTTGCAAAGGCGAGAGTGGCTCCTCTGGAAACGGTGTCGATTCCAAGGCTGGAACTGACGACAGCAGTACTGGCCGTGAAAGCCGCGGGGCTGATTAGGAGATGCTTCGACAGGATAGACTGGGAAACAAACTTTTGGACGGACTCAGTCATGGTACTTTACATAAACAACAATACCACTCGTTTTAACACTTTTGTGGCCAACAGACTCACTATAATCCACGAGTCGACCAAAACCGATCAGCGGCACTATGCAAAATCCGCCGGTAACCCGGATGACTTCTGCTCAAGGGGCAGAGAGAGGTTACGGATGTGGACAATGGGAACGGACTTCCTAACGGCAACCAGAGAAATGTGGCCAACTCTTTTAATACCCAAGGCTGATGATGGTGATATCGAGACTAAAAGACTGATACTGGCTATAATCTTCACGGGAAGCGTAAGCCTGATAGAGAAACTGTGCCAATTCCCCAAATGGACAAAAATGTTAAGGGCCGCGGTCTGGTGGACACGATGCAAAGCACTCTTATTGATTATGAAAGGCGCAAGACCACAAAACACATTGAACTTGGGGACGATAATACTGGGAGAGCTGAATCAAGCCGAACTCGACGTTCTACGCCTACTGCAACTAGACGCTTTCCCGCCCGAGGCCCGCGAGCTAACCAGGACAGATGATAACACGGAAGGAAGCAGGCGGTTACACAGTAGTATCAGAGCACCAAAACCCACACGAATCAACGGACTACTGTTGGTTGGAGGGCCGCTGACGAATTCAAGCCTAGAGTACGAAACAAAACACCCCATAACAATCCCCGGTGACACCGTATAACGAGATGCCTGATAGATCGTTTACATCGGGAAGAGGGCCACGCTGGACTAAATCACTTATTGAACAATATACGCCGACGATTTTGGATGACAAAGGAACCAGCGACGGCCGAACGAGTCATAGGCAACTGCATTACTCGTCGTCGCCGGAGAGCGATAGCAGGCCAACAAATGATGGCCCCCCTTCCAGCAGTAACAGTCCAGCCGGGATGGTGCCCATTCGTGGAAATCGGCGTCGACTGCTTTGGCCCGTTACTCGTACGACATCAGAGGAGCTTCCAAAATAGGTACGGCTGCCTGATAACATGCCTGCGATCCAGAGCAGTCCACCCCGAAGTAGTGCATAACATGACAACCGATTCATTCCTAATGGCCCTTCAAAGGTTCATCGCGAGGCGGGACGTCCCCAAGATAATAAACTCCGACAATGTCTCGAACTTCGTTTGGGCTCATAAGGAGTTGGAGAAATGGTGGAGCCGCTTGGACACTGCCAAAATACGAAACCAGGCCGTAGCAAACGGGATAGAATGGCACTTCAATCCACCTTGTGCCAGTCATCGTGGGGGCTTTTGGGAAAGGCTGATACGATCGACTAGGAAAACACTCACAGCCCTGACCTCACAACAAGCCCTCGATGAAGAGATGCTGACTACTTTACTAACAGAAGTAGAATGAGTACTGAACAAGAGACCCTTGGTGCCGATCTTTCCAGACCCGGAAGGCGAACCGGCACTCACCCCCAACGATTATTGTTACTCCGGTCAAACGCAGGAGTAACCACCCCGAAAACCCTGCGTGGAACGTACGTTGTTGGATGGAAATAAGTGAATCACCTAGCACAGGCTTTCTGGAAACGATGGACGAGGGAGTACCTACCGACACTGCAGCTTCAGCAAAAGTGGATCTCCAAACAGAGGTCGCTCAGATGTGGCGACGTGGTCATCCTCGTGGAGAGCCACTTAAAGACGATTGGCCGGTTGGAGTGATCAAGGATTGTCGTGCAGAAATCGATGGCCTCTTGCGCACGGTGGCGGTGAGGACGGAAAAAGGAGATGTATTGCAAGATATACGTAAAATATGTCTACTTGAAGGTGACAGCGACGCGGGCGAGGCCGACGCTACCGACTAAGCTATACCCGTGTCTGCTGATACCAGATGAAGCCGAATTCACTTATTTATTCCTCATGTATTCTCCCGTAGGACCCAACCCCCTACACAATATTTGAAGTATGTTTGTGTTTAATTTCATACGGCATTTACGACGTACTATGGAGCTAATTGTCCAAACCTTAGCTCACCACACGACACGACATTGCAAGTAGAAGTAACGGGGTTTAGGTCACGCACACATGCTTACATTTTACTCGTTTTTTGCCACACAGACTTTTGTTAACATTGCAGAAAGTCCTCCTTTGAAGTGTAGTCATACCTGTGATTCCATTGTACACCCCGGCAAGTACACACACATACACACACACACACACACACTCAAGCACATACATCCGGGACAGGACGGCCTTTTACAAGGACAGCATCTATGTGCCCCCTTCACGCCCGCCATCGGTCATTTGGTCTTGTGGAAGATGTAGACTAGCCTCACGTCTATATAGCCAATGGGTTAGGTGCGGCCAGTGGTAGAACGTTGATGACGAGCGTTAGGCGCGCGCACTGACAGTAGGGCTTAGGTAGGTAAAAAAATCAGTACTTTTATACCGAACCTTTGACTCTGCTAAGGATCCAGGAGGATTTTGGTGGGCGGTGTACCAGCCGGTCGTGGAAAATCCCCTTTAACCCTCGCGATTCAGTGTTTTTCCTAACATCACTCATTTGCCTACACTACTGACTGGTCTTTACGAACTGGTTGTTTCTCTGGACCAATTGTTGTTTGTTCGCACCCAGAGCGCTAATTTGGCACATCCTTGTTCAGGACCTGCGTGACGCACGTGCTGTTTGCTCACGCGCTGCTATTCGATCCCTCGTTGTTGAGTCCTTGTGGTCGTATTATTGAGGTTTGTGTAGTTTTGATGTCATTGTTCATGTAGTAATCTAGTACTGTATAATATCGCGGATAACCGTCTTTTGATTTCGGGATCCGTTGCGAATTTGGCTAAGCATTGCTCAAACGTTCGGTACACTCTTAACCTGGAGCGTGGATTCCACCATTTTATGCTATTTCCTCCCTCCATACATTCGACGAAGTCATCCTCTGCCCTACCAGAGATACTCTTACCCGTAGTCCAATTCCCTCCAGGCAAACTGAAGTCCCCTACTATTAGAAGTCCGCTCGCTGATATTTGGAGTTGCCGTAATGCACCAATCTATCGTTTACTCTCGTCTAACGTTGAACCTGGGCTTCTGTATCAGCTTGCAACAGCTGTATTTCTGATACTCAACCTTACGATGATAGCACACATTTGAGTACTTGCAGTGCATGAATTCACCTCTGATACCATTTGCACTAGTCATTCTCTGACCAGGAAGGCTACCTCACCACTGGCTGCGTCATTTTCTCTGTCTTGTCGATAAACGGAATAGTGGCTTTGCACACCCTGTTGGATATGGTTATTCTGGGACATCCATGCCTCTGAGACTGCGGCTGTTTCGGTATTTCAATGAGCGGTTCTAGTGGTCAGTTCCGCCATTTTGTTCTGATGCTGCAGGTAGTGGAGTTTATCACTACCGTGGCCCTTTCGGTCGACATAGACCTTTTCTCCTTTATTTTATGTTTTGCTTCGAATGGACTGGACCTCGTAGTTTGCTGGTACGCCTCTATAACTATTTTTTCCATGAAGTCGGAATCCTGTGTGCTCCTAATGGGCTTTACAGTATAGACTTCCGCTTTTAACGATCCGGGAGTTCTTATGATAGGCTGCCCAGGACTACTTCCATCTTCCACTTAGGTCTTCCACGACTCGTCTTCCAGTACGTCTCCAATTACGACCACTTGTTTGGTGGGCCGCACGGGATATAGGTCCCGGCTTGTACTACCGAGCTCTTTCCCAGCGAACTCCTGTATAGAGACGATGTTTGTACATGCCTTTCTCCTGAGTTGGCTATTCTTTGTGACCTCATGCCCATTTCTGGAGTATCAGGCACTACGCGATACCTACCCACTGTGTGGTGAAAAGCTTCCCCCGCGCCTGCCAGCAGCTGTTCACTGATTTTCGGGTTCACAAACTCAACCAGGATTGGTATCACTGGTCCTGTTTGTAATCCCGGTCGCAGTAGTTTCCATACACCGACCCTATGAATTCTCCTTCCCCTACCGTTTGACCGGTACATACAAGCCTCAGCAGATCCCGAGCCCTCCTGTTTTCAAAATCCCCCCTCGTTCTTGAATAACTAATGGTCCGTTCCTCAAGGTTCAGTGTGGGTACTTTTCGACACCTCACCGTGATGGGTACCCCTTCAGCCCTTATCTACCGCAGATCTTTTTCACTCCCTCCATCTTGCGCTCCAGGACTTTTAAGCTGCGCTAGCTGTGCCCCCAAAAGCACTTACCACTATCAGCTTATTTTGGCCCCATTTTTCTTTCGCGCCGCCTCTGCTGCACCTTTTGAACTTGATGTTGAGGATAGGGGATTTGAAACTTTTAGTTTACCTTTGAGTTCCTCAACCCGGACCCCTCTTGCCTTCTCACTGCCCATCCCTGCTACATCCGCGAAGGAGAGTTTGGAAGGCTCTTTGTCCTCCGGAATGCTGGAGTGCCCTTTGATTCTCAAACTCTCTTGTCCACTTTCAGTTAGCTCGCGTATGTTAGCGGATCTGAAAACGTGCCTGGAGGCGGCCTTGCAATAGAAGCACACCCATTCCATCCACTTGTTTTGACAAAACTTCGAGTAATGCTGCTCTGAGATCCTTGAGCACCTTTCATGAGCCCATTGTTGGCACACGTCGCACGCGATCACCTTTCACACTCACTTCGAACAGGCTTCAGAAAAGAAGGGGCAAGACTCTTTCGGCATTGTTTAAAAGGAAAAAACAGTACATCGACACCAGCTCTGCAAAAGCGAGCAAAATTACTGGTTCCTTGGCTACTGGGAACCACACGAAAAACTTTAGACCTGAGATTTATGCTTTAGTAAATTGTTTCAACACAACTTATTGACCCAAGGGCAGTAGATACATCCCGTTAACCAATTTGAGCAGTAAATCAGCAAGAGTTGCAAGATTCAAACCAAGTTCGAGTGTACCGCGGTTCCAGGGTCTGGTGGCTAGAAGCCTGAGTGTCTAGATTCTTGCTCTGACCGGCTCCTTAGACCGGTCGCTGCTTCGACAATTGAAACAGACGACTTTCCTTCAGTTCTTAGCTATAGTCATGGAGGGTTCAGGTGAGACATCCAACCCCGTTTCTCTTCACAAACTTTCTGGATCACAGCCGGTAGTCGCACACCTCACGGCCAGCCTACACGGTAATGCGGGTAGTAAAGTGGGGGATAGTCGATTATGGATAAGGGCTCCGCGCTGGTCGAAGTGAAAGGGACTAGCCAGTTGTCTACAAAGATGGTATTAGACCCCTGGTCGTATTCCTCCAAGTACAGACATGCACACCATATTCAATCTCCTTTTTGAACTCAGACGCTGTTCTCGCGCTTATCACACCCCCAGGCAGCTCGCTCCAACCATTAGCGAACCCAGCTGCAAAAACATGATTTCAAATTCGAATCGAAGTTCCCTCTTTTTTGGTCGTCAGTGAATGCCCTCTTGGGCAATCATTCCCTCGCAGCTCATATCGACAAAATTCCTCACACCTCTACTCCTAGAAGATCCACGGGGTGAGCTGACCTAGACGAATCTCTCTGAAACTCATCACAGCTACCCCAGCCAAAACGACAACATATATCAACAATACCTACAGGCTCATCCCAGGAGGGTCCTTACATTATGCATCCAGCTCCGGACGACCTTTCCCCGGGGCATCAAAGTCTCAATGAAATTTAACCTGCGGCACAAATATTCATCCCCATAGGCATTTGTTTAGAACCTACCGAAAAACCCAGGCGTGATATTTGTATGCCACGTATGTAGCAGGCAACAAATAACCGCAAAAAGGAAGGGTCGACGAGAGGCCCGTTGCCAAGGCTAAGTTTTCGTGGGGGCAAACGATACGGGGGTGCACGAACAATGACAATGATAGTTCCTTCTTTAGACCAAATTTGTCACCGGCCGACTTCCCTCTTCGGAAGTACCCTCGTATCTCTTGGCACATGAACCAAAATAACACTTCCAAGGCGATGACGCAACAACACTGGGACCCTAAGCGTAATAAAAATAGATGGTATGATGAGCGAACTGCGTTCGTACCTAACTTCCGACTAATGGAACCTTCCCATCAGCCTAATCTCCCATCATTTCCATCCTTCTTACACCCCCGTCCGTTAAGCTATCCCAGCGCTTTGCATATCCTTCCTTCTACCAGATGGTACCCATATCTGGCCGAAGTGCCTATTTTTTCATTCGCACAGTGGACACAACAAGGCCCCATAACCAAGATATGCCGTTATGATCAGCCGTATAGTGGCGTAATAGCTGATACCCTGTCGGTTATTATTCCACATGCAGATCCAAGTCCTTTCTTAGCGAATGATAACGTAAGAGGGCTTGCATCCCGCACTGATAATTCTTTTCAGGTCCAACGCAGTGGTCATCAAACTGTGAGTGCTAGTATCATTGATGACTTCGAGGGCACTAGAATTTTCACTTGTTTTTGGTCAGTGCACGATCTATTAGGAACAAAATCCAAAACATAAGATCAGCTGCAATAACAAACGACTATAACTTTATTTTGGTGGAAGAATCTTGATTACCGGACTCCTATCTGGTAGAGGACATCGAGGTACTCTGATTCAAATCCTTCGGCAAGGGCAGAATAAATCGACGTGGTGGAGGCTGTCTGGTGTACTTAGAGGAAACTCTCAGGGCAGCAAGCTTTCAGCACCCCATCCTAGGCGGAGTTGTCGACTCTGTATGGTTGAACGTTGAAGTCGAACGTCAAGAACTGTCGCCAGGTTGCGTATACCTTCCGCCCAGATCTAGTTCTGACGGCTTCCTGCAAACTATCGAGGCACTCAACCTAATCAGTGATTTTATCATGTGCCCAAAGTTGATAATGAGTGACATTAATGCGCCAGAAATATGCTGGATATCACTCACAGCGGCGCGCCATTTACAACCATTTTGAAAGCAATTCACTCTGGCGGATGGAAGCAGCACGTTAGGTTCCCAACCAGACGCGACCACACTCTTGACTTAACCTTGTCACTAGGGGTAACCCAGGTTTTACCAACAGTTCAGAATAACCTACCCGGGAGTGGTCACGCAAATGTCCACTGCTGCTTCACAGTGTCCATAAAATACAAGCAGCTGAAGCCCCCACATAAACCATGTCATAAGGCTAACTGGAATATACCACATCCTCTGACTCGCAGCTAAAAATGGGGCATCTTTTTAAGTTCAAACCCCCAACTAGTGGCACATCAACTCTACTCTGTCTTTGAATAATGTTCCAATCCAATAATCCCGTCGTAAAAATCGTCAATCCGACCCCAAGGCAATAAATTATCGCGTCTTAACTTGAAGTTGAGTAGACTCCAAGGCGTTTATCTTAAAACAAGGGACTTTCCATTGTTTATACAGTTAAATCATTTAGCCGAGATGATAAAACTGTACTGCGAAAGCGAAATAATACAACGGGAATGCAGAGCCTTAAGTCATTCCAAGGATGTCGAGGTTCTTGCGAAACTGATGAAATCCAGGAACCCCAAGACTATTTCGACTATCTCTTCTACCTCTTTTAATAACACGTACCTTGACAAGCCACTGGAAGTAGCAGAAGCGCTTCTTCCCTAACTGGTGACATAGCATCATTTTTCTGCTATCCACCGGTACCCTCCTATGAGCCACTTTCTTCTGCAACATTCCCGCCCTCCGAAATCGAGCTCATAATTTCAAATATCAAAACGTCTTTCCGTTCCGTGTCAGACTCGCTACCGTCAGCCATCTTCAAATTGGGCGGCCAAGATATCCCAGTTCTTTTATCAAATTTATTCAATTTGTCTGTGCCGTTTTGTTGGTACCCTATACAGTGCAAAACTTCGATTATTATTCCAATCCATAAGAAGGGAACACGGGAGGACCCGGTCAACAACCGGCCTGTGAATCATACCCCAGTAGTATCGAGGATTATGGAAGGATTAGTAAAAGGTAAACTAACAGATCAGCCCCTAAAAGAACACCTCATAAGTGAAGGTCAGCAAGGTTTCCTAAAACATCTATCTTGCGCAACCTGTATGGCCAACTTTCGGAACCTTAGTACGATAGCTGCCAGTGATGGTAAGACCGTGATCTCTGTCTTTTTGGACGTGTCTGAGGCCTTCGACCGGGCTTCTCATACTCATTTGTTGTCAAAGGCCAAGACGCACGGCATTTTTGACCCACGATATGCCTGGCTAGAATCGTACTAATCCTCGCGCAGCCAGGTGGTAAACGTTGATGGCACAATTTCCACACCTGGCCCTGTAACGAGCGGTATGATTCAAGGTAGTGTACTGGGCCCCATTGTTGTTCCCCATGAATATAAGTGAAATAATTACCTTGGTTCGCCATGGAACTCCGTTTTTATTCGCTGATGATGTAAAGTCTTTGTGCACCTTCAACCACAATTCATTGGGTAATACTATAGTGAAAATATCGGAGGACTTACGGATGCTCAATTCGTGGAGTACCAATTGGGTCCTGAAGTTCTTGGCGGACAAAGGCTGCATTTTCACATACAAGTGTCATGTCCCTCCATGAACGCTGAGTGCAGGTGGTCATCTGATCCCGAACAAATCGTCAGTACTTGACCTGGACGTATACTACTCTTGTTAGTTCAACTTCCCAGAGCAAACAGACCCCCAAAGTGCTAGGTCTCGCAGGTCACTAAAACTGATTCACAAAACATTCCCTTTGCGTGAAAGTGAACTCAGTGTCCATAAAACACAGGCTAAACAATTGTTGGATTGTAGTTCGATAGTTGGCTCTAACGTGAGCAAGTTTGACAGGATTGTCTTTGAAAATGTTCAGCACACCTTTACTAAACAAATAGTTGGCTGCTCGTCTAGTCTCAACTATAAACAACGCTGTGACCTGCCACACCTCGAACCTCCTTGGCCCCGAGGGCTAAGAAACAACTTGTCCTTTTCCCGCTCACTTTTAAAATATGGGTCCTGCAAAGCCTATCTTGTGATACGAGATCCATTAAGCTTAAGATAATCGTTACAACACGGCAGCCACTCGGTCATTGTGCCGTCCCCGAGAATCAGCCTATGGTCCAACTTTTTTATTGTTAAGTGTTCACTAATGTGGAATGAACTTCCACCAAATGTCCGTACAATAGGCCATTTACCCAAATTTAAAGGGGAGTCAAACAAATTGCTTGATGTTCAAACACTTGCATCCAAGAATGATCCGTACACTTCGGAGGAGCACTTGTGCAAAGCCAGTTTGGGTTGCTGATACGCGGGTCTAAACCAGGGACCAGGAGACCTACGTACCACACAAGTTGCTGTACATATCACTTAAGTTTTACCAATCTTTCGTGAACAACCTTGTGTTTTGAAAAGTCAAACCGTCCACCATGATAAAGCTCACTCAAAATGGCAACTATAACCCTAGGTCTACAATCTCTCTTGCCTGTCCCATTTACTAGGTTCTCCACTGGAGGAAGATAAGTCACAATTCTTATGCTTGAAGTGGCTCATCGAGGTAATTCAACCTCCAGTTATGGCGTCACGGATGCCGAACCTACTAACTACCCATATATTATCCTCCAGCTAATTTGCTTCCTCGTCTTCGGGCAGACCTTTGCTTCTTATTCTATAGAGTGTTTACTCCAAGTCCAGTTTCAACCTCATCTCTGAATCTTGTGACTATCATCTCTTCGAGGTTTTACCGTTCAATTTTTCTCCTCACAAGCCATAGCCCCAACATATTCGTAACTAGCCTACTTATTGACTATCGTTTAGGTTCATTTATTTCATCAGATTCGGTAGTTATCTTCCGCCTAGATAACATTCACTTAATGTGGCTACGCTAACCCTAGGCCCAGAGCTTCCTTCCTGCTCGCCCCATGTACCAGACTCTTCTTTGGGGGTAACTCAGCCCATATTCTTATCCCTTACCTACCTCATACCAACTTCACTTTATTCTGTCCAACCTGGGCTCATTCCCTTTCTCTTAGTTTGCTCTGGCATTTCAACCCAGAATCCCGTCCCGGCGACAACCATCAGTTACCAAATCACATTTACCCTTCTCCACTGTCTTCGCCACTTTTAGCATTCCTGTCCTCTGTTCCGCTGGTAGCCCGCATTCTTTAAAAGTAGTTCCAATTTCTAGATACCAGAGGTTTCCGTTTACCACTGACCGTTGATACCCAGCTGGGAGCATCCCAAACGGTGTTTTTCTTTTTTCATTTTTCCAGACAGCCACTGATGTGTATCTTCTGTTCGATGGCTGGGCATAAAAACTGGCTCACGTTTCCAGCCGAAGATTCGATACTTGCCCTTCATTCCGTCATAACCACACTGGTCCTGCTCTCTAGGACCCATCGCAACCTGGCCGCAAGGTCCTGGGCCATTCGATCACTACAGCAATGGGACAAAGCCAATGGCACTCGTGCAGAACCCGCCCTTGCGGGGCACAGTCAGATCCACCGCTTTGGCCGGCGCAAGTCGGGCGTGCAGGACGTCTGCAGCGATGTGCGGGAGCAGCTAGCATGGCGGGTAGCACCTCCTATCAACAAAAATGGTTTCCAGGTTGTGGGTCTAGCGCACGGTCAGTCCCAACCGTCAGCTCAGGTTGCGGCAAAAGAACACCATTTGTACACAGGAAATGCTGCAAATATGCCACTATCTCCCCCAATTTTCGCTATTTTTTATCGTACCTTTTTCCATCGTCGCTGTCCTCACTTACCGCTTCTTATGCCTGACAAAATCTACTTTCCTTAAAACATAATTACCGCGTGTTTAAAAGACCGTCACCGTACACGGCTCAACTTTCATGATCCATTTTCCCGAGGATTCATGCCAAACCACCCACCTGCCACATTCGCAAACCTAACCAATCCCCAAGATAAAACTCGCCCTTTTTATCACAGCAACCGATATTTTCGAAAAAAGTCACATTTAATGTTGCCATACACTTCCGTCTCACAATGTCCAAACAGTTTATTTCGCTGAGGAATATTTGTCATCAGAGCATCCCAACAGTCGACGATATTGAGACAGTTCGCTCTCTCTTTCAGTCCTAAGATTCACCCACACATAGCTGTAGCATTGAAATATCCTCACCCTGCGAAGATTCATGCCCTCTCCGTATAATCACATCTGAGAGACACATGTACGGCGGCTTTTTGATTTGTCACCCTCACATGATTCAGTCACTAAAAAGAACATCAGCGGACAGTATTTAACCTGTCAATAACCTCGCCACCCTGCTTCGCAATGGTATTTACCGGTTGTTCGGTGCTTTTCATATCCGATGTTCTATCTTGGTAAATCCTCTCAGACAAGTTCCATCATCGCAACTCTCTGGTCATCATATTCAGCCCTTAGATAATGATAATCATTACATAAATACCTACTTGTCATCTAACTACTCATCGCCTTCGCAAGCCGTGTATCTGCTACTATCATGGCTAGGCATCTTAAGCTGATCCGCCGCCCAGTTCTCACTTCCATGTTGCTGCATCACATTCCGCTTTTCTGAAAGTAAGCAATCCGCTCAACGATTGCATGTTTACGTCCGGCCACTTCCTTCACCATCACCTAGGTAACCTCTCTCTACAGATGAGTCCTTCACTTGGTATTTACTTGGCTCAGCCGATATTCGGTCACTAGACGTTACAACGTTAATCTTCGAAAGATTTTTTGTTCTTTGTCAGCGAATTCAGTCATTTTATCGTCTGATTTCAAATCCCAATCCGTTCCATACTCCGCGGAGCGCCATGACTGGTTCACGTCTCCCTTGAGAACTTCTTTTTCCTCAAGGTAAACAAACCTTTTGTCAATTCTATTTGATTCGCTCGTTGCGCAGTCCCTCTTTTTGTAATATTTGGGTGAGAGTCTACTACTTCCAACCAGCCCCACCCTGACTTGGCAGGCTCGGCCTCCCGACCTGGAGCTCAAGCTTGCCGGGCGCCACCATAAAAAGTAACTTAAATGCTTTCGCCTATACTATATCGAGTGCACGTACCTGAATCACCCCCTTTGAATTCAGATTCTGCTTCCAATTGTACCGCTTTATCTTGCGTTGCAGTATGCCTCGGGGTTATCCGAAATAAACCATTATCATTATCATTACCATCATTATCATATGGGGCCACTCTATGACCTCGTGTCTCTGTGAATCTTAGTATTTTGAAAGGCACTATGAGGTCTCCTGTTCTTCTTTCTAGTGGAAATAAACCTGGTTTCTCCAACCTCTGTTTGTAGCACAAATTTCTCTTTTCCGCGAATCTTAGCGTGAATCGCCGTTGTAGCTGCTCGAGAGCCTTGAAGTCCCACGCCAAATATGACCTCCACGCTTGGACAGTTTTCTGGATGAGATCTCTCAAGAGCCTTGTACAATGGCAATAAGACCCTCGGTTTCCTAGAGCTGACCACATCCTTAGCTGGTGCTGTGCCCTACGAGCTCTCTGCATTACTCTGTGGCATTGCGACTTGGCTTAAGTTCAGTGCCTAATATAAACCGTGGATCCCGGGCTTCTGCGATCTGAGCTAGCGCCTACCGGTGGTCTGGTGGACTCATATGTCAAGTGAGCCGCGGTCCTTCATCTTGGATGTGCTCCTAGAACCCGTCAAGGTCAACTCGGCGCATGAATCAGGTTGTCTCGAATTTTTCCTTTTTCCGTCGTTAAGGCTTGGTTTTGTGTCACATCTAGTAGCAACATTTATTCACATTCAAGCGTCGTATTGCCCGTGACAGTAACTGCGACACACCACTGTGCTTCAGTAATCTATTACCGCGATGAACCTACAAAGCGCCCTACCTGGAAATCTAGATCTATATCTACTACAAATAGCCCCTTGCGAGCCCAACCTTAAAATACCTAGCGAATTTTAGCTAGCTCAACTCTTTTGGTGATGGTCTGTTCCTTGGAGCCACCCCACAGTGTGATCGGAAAATATCAGCACAAGACTCCTCCAGAAACTTAGGGATGAAGCCTAAATAGAATATCGCTGGCGACTCTATCTATGAAAATACTGTCGATTCTCAAACAGCCCACGGGATTAACTGAACTATCACATCAATTCCTTTATCGATTTAAATCGGTATAGTTTTTGCTTAGCTGTATAGAGTAATACTAAAAATTACGGCTTTTTAGTGTGATCTCATAACTTCAAAAAACTTTCCAGGGATTTCCTTCGGCCGCGAAATTGTGACCTAAACAACTAATTTAATAATTCTTGCAAAAGAAGTCTTTGAACTGCTTCCCAGGATAGGAACTGAGGTAAATTTCCGTCTAAAATAAAAAAAGTTGGCACCATCGTGCGCGGCTGTGTGGAAGTCTACCACCCAATTCAACATATTCCCTGAAAAATGTCCTCGTTTAGTTTCAAAGACTCATTATCAACAGTTTCATAGTTTTAGGTTTGTTCGATCCAGAACCACAGAGTAACGCGTTTTTATTTCAGTAAGCCTGTACATTGGAGAACGTAGGACTACTCTGTGTATTTAGCTCTCTAGTGCAATCGCTGTCAGTGTTTCAATGCCCAAACTACCAGCTAAACAAAACTCATCCTCACTGGTTGGTCGTGCCAACATCCGACCAAAAGTATTCGCCAAGTCGAGAGTCGCAAAACGTCCACTGAATCCTTGTTTTGTTAGCCTGACCGATGATTTGGCGGGGCAAATAAAAGGGCGGAGACCATAGAATACAATCTCTTTAGTCTCAGCAGCCACACTTCTTCGACTGATACGACCCTGTCCAAGTTAACTTCGCTCACGTACATCTTTGACCCTCCAACAAACCCGTCAACCCAAGAACTAGTCAAGGCTAGGCGCTTCGTAGACGTCAATGCCTCGGAAATAGTAGCTGCAGCAACTCAAAAACCACTGTTGTATTCAATATTCCTGACAGAATCCCTGTTGAAAAAAGTAACCTTTTAGGTCCTATTATTATGACGCACCACCCCTACCAGTGCTTTTGGCTACGAAAGAACATTCAACGCAAATCTTGTCCACTGTTGTTCAAATTTCCTGACGAGAAACCCGCTAAACAATTCATTAAGAACCAATCCACCGTCACTTTGAGATCCCCGTTCAAGAACAATAAAATCGCTGCCGACAAAACCCCACTACAAAGAAAATTCGCCAGGCCGCCATCACGCATTCAGTTTCGTCAAAAATTGTCCGCCCTCAACTATCCGCTTCTTTACCGCCTGACGATGCGCAAAGTACATGCAATATCAATTCGACTTCATGTTCACCAGAACATCGATCCCAAATGTTTGACGTCGATTTAGATATATTCTTTTCAATGTCACCTCTCCAGCCAGCGCCTAAGAAACCAAGAAGCATGGAGTTTACCCCTGGTAAGTTGTCCCCTCTTGGACTGACTAACTAGATTCCATCATTATCTATCACCGAAATATCGGCCACGACAAATGACGATGTGAATCGCCCAATCGGCTTAACAGCCATACCCAGAAATCCTCAACCCATCAACGGAGACACCCCTAATTCTTCTATGCCATCCCTTCACTCGGCTTCAATAGCCACTCGGCAATCTACGGTGCCCAGGCCATCCCCCGAACCAGCAAAAACATCGTTACTAGGTGGACTGCACGTTGTTGACACTACGGCCAATCCTAACTCACTCGCCAAGCCATACTTCCAACGGCTAAGGACCCCAAGCAAAGCAACACAGAGTGCAACAATGGACAAGAGAACGTCATTCAAGACCTATCTTCCCAATCTAAACCACCATCCACTAGTTGCACCGTACACAACACCCAGCCTTGTGTTTTCTACATCTGGTTATCATCCTCATCAGGCTGGTACAACTAACCTCCGGGCCTCTTCAACAACGCCACCATTCATACCAAACGATTACTTTAGTGTTCTACATAACCTCTATCGTAACCTAAGTAATATTTTCTCACATGAATCTCTTTCCTTTTATCATTCACATATCTCGCCCATCCTGAATCTCTTTTCTACCGTAGGCCACTTACAACAGTACCCACGACCTCCCAGTCTCTGCTCCAACCAACACCCCTATATCCCACTTACACTTCACACTCCCCCTCCAGGTTACAGCCCATTAAATTACTGATGTCAAGGAGGCACCTGTGTTATCGCCCGTATTAAGGCAGGTGCCAAGACACCTGAGGCTACTACACTTCCTTTTTCTTTCCCACTTAACAGCTACTTAGCCCTCTCTCCTCATATTTCTACATCCCAGCCACCAGTATCTACCAGAAGTAAAGCACTCGATAGTGATCTTTCACGGTGTTGTTCCGCACTAAGTAGACTTACAAACTGCCGACATCCTTCCAATCTAACGAATCTAATCAGTACCAGCCATACCCAGCCTGGCCTAACAACCAAGCTGACTGCCTCGCCAGGTGTTCCCACTCAGCTCAATTTACCATCCACACTACCGACTACTCCATCTCAAGTAATACTGATTGCGTCATCCGATCCTCCTGCAGCAAACGTAATGCCGGAACCATATAAAGATCTTGAAGTTAACCTTGACTCTACTAAACGGTTGTCACTGTTTATGTTGAATGCACGCTCAATAGTGAATAAGATGCGAATGCTGCGTATATAACTGCTCAAGTCTGATCACGACCTTATTTAAATTACGAAACCTGGTTGACAGACAACAATCCAAACGAGGGTATCGCTATCACCGGATACTAAGCTTTCAAGTAAAACAGACTCACTCAGCGAGGAGGAGGCTGTTTTATATATGTACGGCAAAATATGCGAGCGAAAATATTTCAGCACCCCATACAGGATAACTTGCTGGATTCAGTTTGGCTACAGGTCACTACAGGATGTTCTGAATTTATTATTAGTTGCATCTGCCGCCCCCCGAATACTAGTCAAAAAGACTTCCTGCCTATCATAGAGGCGTTAAACGTTGTTGTGGACATACCCGGCCCAAAACTGGTGGCCGGCGACTTTAAAGCACCAGGCATCCGTTGGTCCACTTTGAAAGCCCCACATCACCTACTACACCTCTTGACCAGCATTCCTTTGGGAGGATGGACTCAACATAAGATGTGCCCAACTAGAGGCAGTAGCATTCTTCATCTCATTTTTACGGTAGGATTATCTCGTGTACACACATCTATCGTGAACAGCATCCCAGGTTTTGACTACTTGCTGGTAAGATGTGAGTTTTCAGTGCCAACACGAATCGCCCACAAACCAACAGTAAAAAGACCGTTCCATCAAGCTGGCTGGAACCAATTATCCTCACTCATTCGCTCGCAGAACTAGGATGCTTTCTTTTTATCTGATGACTTGCATACCGCGATGGATCATCTTTACTCCACACTAAATGCATGTCTTGACGTAATCACCCCAACCCAAGGTCTACCTGGACGAGAAAAGCCAAACAGTTTTTGTCGATTTGAACAGAAGCTTTCTATGCTATAACGCAAATTTTCTAGGTCGAGAGACTTTTCGTTGTTTTTGCAAATGAACCGCTCATCTCATTCAATGAAATTGCTTGAAATGTCCCTCAAAAAGGAACAGGAATTAACGGCTCTGGGTTACCCCAAGAGGTCCGAAGCTTTATCTAAGCTGATGAGGTTGAGAAACAGTCGTTGCAGTTCTCCTATCTCATCCATTATATATAACAACAATTATATAACGAACTCCCAAGAGATCTTCGAGGCGTTCAGTGCCTATTTTGCTTCGTCTCTAACGACCAATGACTCCCTATGCCTATGTCACGTTGAGCCGCTGACATCTGCAGAGTTCTCAGCGATTACATTTCACCCAAACGACTTAACAGTAAAGCTAACTAAAAGAAGGCTGTCATACCACCCCGGGCCAGATGCCGTACCACCGGCTACTTTTAGTCTAGGTGGAACTGATATCCCACCCTTGTAGTCAAAGGTTTTTAATTTATCTATGAGCAGTAGCGTTTTCCCCTCCCATTGGAAAACATCAGTTATTATGGCAATTCCTGAGAAAGGTTCACACCAGGACCTAACCAACTATCGACCAGTGAAACACACCCCTATAGTTTCCCGAATTATGGAAAGACCGGTAAAAAATAAGCGGACAACTCATCTACTGAACAATAACCTCATTAACACTGGACAGCACGGTTTTCTTCGAAAAAGATCGTGTGCCACCTGTATGAGTGACTTCCTTAACCTGATAACTACGGCCACTAACAGTGGTAAACCAGTGATCGTAATCCTCCTTGACATGACTAAAGCTTTCGATCGAGTATCCTACAATAGGCTAATGGCGAAGATGAAAAACTACGGAATTGTTGACCCGATCCTGAGTTGGTTTTCATCATATATAACATCCCGAAAGCAGGTAGTGGACCTTGATGGCAGTTTATCACCACCTCGACCAGTAAATAGTGGAGTTATTCAGTGTAGTGTACTAGGTCCCTTACTTTTTCTTACATATGTTAATGACACTTTTAACGTCATCACACACGGGGCTGCGTTCCTTTTTGCAGAAGACATTAAAATTATGTACTCCTTTGAACCTGAAGCCTTAGCTTCTACCGTTGCTAGCATAACGAGCGACTTACTATCGCTAGACCCATGGAGCAACCAATGGTTAATGAAGTTCTTCGCTGTCAAAAGTTGTATCCTTAGGTATAAGTGTCAGGTCCCCGGAGGGATATTTAAAATTAATGATCAGTTCATCCCCAACAGTCCGGAGGAAAGGGACTTGGGATTACAATATTCTTGTACATTTGATTTCTCCGAAAATTCGGCCTTGAAGGTTGCTAAAGCTGGACGGCTAATTGATCTGGTCAATAAAACCTTCGGTCTTCCGGAGAGCAAGCCAATCATTTTTAAAACTCATGTCAGACCACTTCTGGAATATTGCACTGTCGTCTCTTCTAACATGCGGCAGATTGACAGAATGCAATTGAGAATGTACAACGTAGATTTACCAAACAACTACTAGGATATTCCTCGCCTTTATATTATATGGAATGGTGTGAAATATTGCACCTAGAGCCCCAATGGCTGCGCCGTCTACGAATGAACCTGTCTTTCTTTTGCAATATTGTGAAACGTACATCTTGCAATTCAGTCCCCCAGGTCAAAAGTCACTCCAACTACTCTTTACGATATAGGGACTCTATAGTCTTGATTCCAGTATCTAGGACTGCGACGCGGTCAAACTTCTTTATTAATAAATATTCTTCCCTCCGGAACAAACTCCCACCTCAACTTAGGTCGATGTCTTCTGCCTCTTTATTATTCAAAAGATAAATAAATAAACATCTAACTGTCCAAAAACTCATCCGAATGCATGATCCCTACATGTCTATTACCCGAGCCTACGAACTGGGCCTGGGATACTAACTAGAAGC
Source organism: Fasciola hepatica (assembly GCA_948099385.1). Taxonomy (NCBI): domain Eukaryota; kingdom Metazoa; phylum Platyhelminthes; class Trematoda; order Plagiorchiida; family Fasciolidae; genus Fasciola; species Fasciola hepatica. Next base: position 28,283,791 of record CANUEZ040000043.1, on the reverse strand, counting down.
TTGACAACTTTGTTCAGTAGACAGTTATTACCGACGGATGGTGAAGAGCAAGTGGATTCGACTACGCTGTGTTATTGAGCAATAAAATTCTACCAAAGGCAGTCCAGCCCATACTCCATGACTGCCAACAACACATTCCACGTGTCTGTCTAGCCACTTCCTATTTTCAACGCTCCTGACCACGACCCCCTACTGGCCACCGTCACTCCGGTGATTCATTTTTCATGCTGTCAGATTTTACCATAGTCGGTTAGGTCCTTTTTTATCAGCTGCCGCCAGGTATAAGAGCATTTATAATGCTAGAAAATACATAGTGGCACATATTATATTGTCCTCAAGGTACCAGTCTCATCCATGCGTCAACTATTTACTCGTTGCTACCTTATTTCACCACACGAGATTCCAGGCCTCGTTTTGATGAACGAACCGTCACAATCCATGTGGTCTTCCACAAACCATCCATCGGACTACACATAAGTATTTGCCCCCGGCGTCGCCCATTCTCGCCTCCTTGCTTTGTTGGTAATTCTCACTAAGCCGCACGATAATTAGTTTCTAGTACTTGCCTTCTTCGCTTTCCGTATGTTGTTTAATCCAAAAAACCGGACCTCAGCATCGCGACCACCCACTTCTGTTACTGGCATGATTTTGGTGTTCTGTCTTTTCTCCTTAACCATCGGCTGGTAGAATTGCCAGACTGCAGCCTTCTCCGTTTTGTTTTCATAACCTACCCCCTAAGGACGATTGTCGCACTCTTCATCCCAGGAATAACTTTGAACCTCTCTCGCTGGACAGAACAAATGGGATTTACACACGACTCCATTTTCGCCCGTCTCACGTTCGCTTTCCCCAAGATTTTCACTACCAGACTACTTGAACCTGGACTACTCGATCTCACTGCATTCATACAACTCATTTTAATCACAACGGTGCGGGACGCCGTCAGTTCACCGCTTTGGCCGGCGCACATCGGGCGTGCAGGAAGTCTGCAACGATGTGAGGGCGCAACTAGATTGGCGGATCGCACCTCCTGTCTACAGAAATGGTTTTCAGGTTGGGTGTTTAGCGCACGGTCAGTCCCACCCACTAGCACCGCTTGTGGATTACAAGTTTTATCTTTATGCTCACACTGCTACGGTAAACGTTCGCTCTATTCCTCTCCAGTTATTACCGGTTTCCCTCCGGGCATATTCACTATACTGACGTTATATCCTGCCCGGCACAAACTATCACTGTCTACGCACGCATCAGTGAACAGCTTTCATCCCTACCTGTTATCTATCTTCTCTGCACGCAGTTGTTGCTCATGCAGGCACTCACCGACCTAGGCAGTTACTTCTTACCTACCTTCCCGGAGTGACACGTCCATCTATTCTTCCGCCTCATATGTCACTATGCCCGTTCCATGTTATAACCCGTTAATACTGTTCAGTCACTGACACATTTGTTATCACTGTTCATTGCCTCATCGGTCACCAAAAAAGTCCGGCGCTGACGTATCTTTCGGTAGTCCTCCAGTGGGCAGCGAAGTAATTAGTAGCTACCTGCACTCTTCATCGACCCATCCGATCGCATCCGCAATGCTGTCGCATCGAGTGTTCGGGTTTTGCAGATCACTACTTTCCCTTCATGACTGAACGTCTTCGATACACTTCCCATGCAGCATCGCCGCTCCGTTCCCATCATTTGCTACACCAGTCAAATTTGTCAACAGAAATATGACACTCACCGTCTACTTACTATACCATCACCGTTACTGGAACCTTTGATCCTCCAGATGTTGCATCCGTGTTATATTACCGAAACTGACCCCGTATCCAGCCTCTTAATACCACCACTATCTGCACCTGCTGATACATTTTATTTCTATGTTCTTTGATCCACTGCCGCTTTCCGCGATATACCTGGGCAGTTTTATTGATCTGGCATTTTCGCATGGTACACACTACACAGCGTTCATCTATTGACGTACACTTACCGGTGAATTACTCTACCATCCCTGTTGCAGAACTGAACACCTGCATAATGGCTGTAACCACACAGTGAATATTGATTTGTCCTCTACTTCCGCTTTGACACTTCATACTAACCCTATATAAAGTTAAAAATTTGCTGCACGCTCACCTGTTTTCCTCCGGCCGTTCCCTACCACCAGCAATCTGGTAGTCTCCCTCCCACTAAACACGCAATTGTTTGCCACATATATGATTCTTCCAGTATACAGCCGCACTTTATATAATACCATCTTTGCAGACTGATATATTTCCATGTTATTACTTCTTGACATACTTGACGTAAAGTGAATAATTCACCGAACGCTTCGACAAGATTTCTGTCCATATGCCTCTCATATTCTGCAGCCCACCAACCACATATCCTTTGAATATGTTCGAATTTCCACCAGTGGTAATTATTTCCCATACCACTTACGCCCATACTCCAGACCTTCAGCCGACATCATCCGAGAGAGTGGTGTAAGTTCCGACCTGGCTTGGCGTAATGCTGACCTCAAACAGCTGACTGAGTAACTTTTGCAATGAAATGGAACAAAAATACCGCAAAAGTGTGCTTTATAGAAGCAAACTTTATAAAACTTTATTGGTAGTTTTTGTTGAAACTTGTTTCACTCGGTCAAATCTCGGCAATTAGCTCTCCCGTTATTGGCTTAGCCATTGCAGCTTGTTGATTGGGTTATTGGTCATATATAATCCGCAACCCTTGGCTTGATGTTCGCTTGCCATTTCTCTCTCGCATTGCCTGGTTCTCGATATGGGGCGAAATATCGCCGATGATTCTGCCCAGTTCCTGTGCAACGCTTAAGAAGATGCACCCGAATTTGGGCGCATTTCGGGACTTCCAATCAACCACTTGTTCGAGTTTTTACGTGTACGATTCACGAACAAGAGAAATGGCAAGTAAACGTGGTATTATTTTACCACCTGGCACGCAGTACTATTTCATCATATATTGCTGCTTCCATCGGAGAAGAAGAAACTGCTCCGGAAGAAGGTAGTTTGTTTCCTTACTTGTTCCTAATGGAAACTGTTTGCAGATACCTCGACCTTGGTTGCCAAGCATTCGTCTCGGTGCTTGCCATCGGCTCATCCTACATGGTGTTGCAGTGGGCCATGGTCCATAACCACGACTTCCAACGAGAGACCGAGGGTTATTACGTCCGTAACCGCCGCTTGGCCAGTGGCCAAGAGAGTCACGTGTTTACTATGATGGAAAGTTTTCATAATACTGCCGAGCTTAGGGATTACACCCAACAAATGTTTAGCCGTCACCTTCGAAGTCAGGATTTTCTCTCCATAAGGAAAAGGTTAGGTTCCGTCAACCTCACTAAGGATGCAACTCGTGTAGGTGAGTTATTGAGAAGTCAGGGGTATTCACAGGTCATTAGTGACTATAGCATGTTTAAGTTTGTTCCGTTTTTTCCTCTTGTAAGTAACGAGCTCGCCGGCAGGTTTGGTGACGTGAAGTTAGCCGACGCCACACACCAAATTAATTACGGTGTATATGCTTTGTGGCACGTTATGGCCGTGGACGACACCGGGTTATGGCACAGTATTTTGTATGCCCCTTTGCCCAACAAAAGCGGCACTAGCTACGAAACAGCCGTTGAGTTTTTGGCTCAATCTCTGCCCCAGACCAGAAATTGTAAAACAATAGTGGTAGACCGTAGTCTGGAGCTGTATAACGCTCTGATGACACAGTACTCGGAGTAGCATGTTGTATTCTGTAGGTTCCACGTTGCAATGGACGCGTCGAAGATGCGGTCTGCTGTCACATGTCTCCATCACAGGTCAAGGTAGAATATTCCGGTGGAAACGCAATATGGTGTACACGGAGGACAGCACAGCTTTTGATAGGTTCTTATCCGCCACTGAAAGTCGGAGTTCCGAGGCGTCCCAGTACTCGAAAAGTACTAGGATGCCGCGTAAGACTAGCTGGGCTGCACATGGCACCCGGCAGTATTTGCTTCATGGTAATTATAACACAAATAGTGTTGAGACTGCGTACGCACGTGGTGTGCTTCTGAAGCCGTGTCTACATTTGTTTCGAGTAGTGAGGGAAACAGGATTTCCCATGGGTGACATAAATGTGGGCCGTTGGGAAATACCAGTATCGGGATCACTGTTTCCAGCTTCGGGGCCGGAGTTCGTTCATAAGCAGAAGGCGTCAAAAGTCACTCCTATAATCGCTAAACTGGCAATCACTGATGATGCCTTGAAGGATCTTGGGGTAATTGTGAGCAACTTAGGCGATGATGAATGGCAGTACGCTGTACGTTCCAGCAACACCACTGGCTAGTACTAGCTCATTAGTAGCCGGCACCAGCGGTAGTAACTCACGGTCGAAACGAAAATCTGCCTTGGTAATAAGGAATGCGGAAGATGAAGACATAGTTTTAATAGGGAACCCACTGCAAGCCTTAGATTTCCGTCGGTTGTGTACCAATACGTCGACACCAACGCGGAGGACAACGAGACTGTCAACATGGTCCCTATGGGGCCACCACATTTTGATTACCGTGTTGCTTCTCTGAAGCCGTTTTGTTGTTACCTTTTCATTTCTCTTGCATGTGAGTCTTGTTTTACGTGCATAAGACTGGGAATACGAGCTTCATATACGGGGGCGATCATTTGCGAGTTTAAGTGTGGTATATAGAAAACTCCGTGCTTTAAAGCACTGCAAAATTTACCAATCAAAATATGTTCTCATTGTATTAGGCTCCGCGGGTGCACATGTCCTTTGCGGAAATCTTGGTTTTCATCATCGCTATTAGCAGAACTACTTCTCAACCTTCTAGCTTCTTGTATATCATCTTTAAAGTGAAATAAAGGAATTTTTAGGACTTACTGCAAATGTAAAGGATATTGACTCCGTGCAAGGTGAAGTTGATACCAGGGTCTTTATTGTTCCGGCAACGACGGGCCACTTCTTCCTCTGCAGTCTGAGGCCAGCGCAAGTACCTACCATTTACCACCCACTTTTGTGGGACTATTTTGGTAACTCCCAGGCTTATGATTTTTGCTATTACGAACATCTAGGAGTGCAGGAGAAGTAGGAGTTTCTGTATACTTACTTTTATATAGGAAGATGACCAGTGAAGTACCGCAGTCTGAACTATTTCAGAAGATGAACTTTATCTCCATAGTGTATGCAAAACAAAGGCCACAATCCCAGTGTCATCATCTGGTACGTAAAAATGTTTACATAATATTTCTGTCACCACAGAAAACCCCAAAAACAAAGAAGCACGTGAGAACTGGTTTCACGATACGGAATTGTATCGGCTACAAATGTTTTGTGGAGCCCTTGAAGCAACACATGCCATCGAAATGTAGCTAAATGTGGATGCAGGTAGTAATGGGATTCATACGAACATCCTCACGGAGTATTGCTTCATGTAAGCCCAGATGCACATAAAATCCACCGGGAATGACACGTGATTCGCATGTGCGGGGCGTACCAATAATAGTTCGTGGATCCCGAGGTACTTGGATAAAATGAGAACCTAACATTTGTAACCATCGTCGTAAATCCGTCAGTGACATGTTGCATTGGCCGAACAAAAGATGGATATCATCCAATATGTTTCCAGTGCTTATCCATGTGTTCGCATCAGTCACAATCCTGAATTCCGAAGCAGCAATATGACCACCAAATTTAGAAGTATTCACGTGTTCCGCATTGTCTAAGATATAAGTGAACACTGTAGGTAACCCAGTCTTACCAGCCGGACTCAGGCAGACAGACGTCTCGGCTAATTCCGATGTAGATGCTTCTGCTGTTGACCTGTCTGATGCTGGACGCAGTTGACGCAGTCTTCGTTTCTTAGCGAATTTTGACGAACCAGGATGGGAAAACGTTCTTTCAGGTATTGTTAAAATAGTTAAATCTGCATAATTTAAGAAGAGAGGCTGAAAAGAGACGACCATCAACAAACTGTCCTTTGTTTTATGGTTTTCAATAATATTATGAGACTGAGCGGATAGATCGCTGCCCTGGAACAAAAGCTCACTAATCCAAGTACTACATTGAATAAACGGTCCGAAATAAAGTGTTATACTACAAAAAGCAAATTTAGAGATCTGTCCTGAACTTGGCGAAAAATATCGTCATCCGAGGGCAGAATCACGAACGAGAAATTAACGCAAACCATACCTGATCACTCAGCAGGGCAGACTGGCAGGTACGCGCCAAAAACTCGTAGCACATTAAAACAAATCAAAGTCAACTAGTTTTCGTAATACTCTTTTTATCGAAAATTCTTTGCACAACGACGAGTTGCTATGCTATGCAAAGAATCAATCTGGCCATTTTGAGCGAAAAAAGCACTCATCCTCGAGAAAAACAGAAGTAGTGTTCATGTGGTGAATCTACCACATGGGAGGTGGTATTTCGTGGTGGCTGGGTTGTTAAACATTTCGTGAAGATCGACGGACGTTTAACAGCTTCAGAAAATGGAAAGGAAGTAGCGTCGGATTCCATCAGTTAGCTACTTCACGTAAGTTACAGAACTGATAAATACTGAAAGCACTGGTAGCAGAAGCGCAGTTATCTACTACGTTCACACAAGAGGATCAGCTATTTAGTTCAGTGAAACGTTGCTGCTATAGATACGCGGAAGAGAGCTCGTACAATAGGACATAATTATATATATATATATAAGATGTCATTCGGTCACCAGGAGACGCGAAACCAAACCTGCTCTATTAACACCCATCACTTATGTCACTGATTACGCCAATGGTGTACACGCAGGTAGAGAAAAAACGGTGGCCGTATTCCGGCAGCTACTCTTTCAGCCCAACTTAAGTAGGTCAGATCACATCAACCAGTGGTCCTTCGGAAGGCGAACCACCATTAGGGGCACGTTTTTCACACAAAATAGGGATTTCGGGACAATGATAAGTGAGGAGCTCTTTTCCAAACAATAATGAAGAAACAGTTCAAAGTTTTAAAAATATTTCACGTCTTTTTAGCCATTGTCGGATAAGATTTGACACCTCAGCTCAATTTTAAGGTCCGTTATACACAAATGGTTACCATTTCGTTGAGCAGAATTTTTTACCAATGTATAACCCCCCAATATTTTCTCATTGTAAATATAATAGTTAAGTCACTTACAACCCAGCTAGTAACCCGTATTTAACAATTATCTTGGCAGATCAATTCCGTGGTTTTCAAAACTCCCGCCCCCAGAAGTCCAGATGACGCGCCAATTCAGAAATTTCCAGGTCGGAACTTACACCGCTACCATCATCCGACCCTGACCTTCAAGTGTGTCGGGCATTACTACCGTTTTGGTCTACTATGACAATCTCTTTGATACTCTGCATACACGTGTTGTACCCTTTTGTAAATTCTCATTCCAGCATCAGCATAATCATCCGATCATGCATTCTAGCATGCTTCGGGCGCATCCAAAATATACAGTTATTATTATTATTATATTGTCATACATTGAGATCGAGCGGAAGTTCCCATGACACTGACTACCGATGCACCCTCTCTAGTTCACCCTGAACCGCCGCACTATTTGACGCCCTAACACCTTGAAGTCATCCGCGAACGAAAAGCAAGAGTTCTCTAGCCCGTCTGCCAGATCGTTGATGTACTTCAGAAGCAACAGAGGTCCCGGGACTGATCCTTGTGGAAAGCCACTACCCAGTCCCCCACTGTCCGACAAGCAGCCCTTCCATCTTACTGGGAAAACTCTTTTCTTTGGGCTATGTACAATCCAGTTCTGTATTTTGGCCGTGAGCTGGAACGATCCCACCCCTGCTTCGAGCAGTCTATGGTTAACCGAATCAAACGCCCTTCGGAAGCCCAGATAGCAGGTTTCCATCCGTTTTCCTCGATCCACTCGACAGTTTACCCCATCCAAGTGACTTATAGGCTGGATGGACCAGAGCGTCTGTGCCAGAACCCGTGCTTGTTAGCAGTCACCAGTGTGTTCCTCTCTAAGTGCCCCACCTCTATCCTGCAGTATTCCCTCAACAGTTTTAAGCACCACTGGCCTGTAACAGGTACATGTGTCTCCCTCTCCACCTTTATAAACTGGTGTGATGATCAACACATGCCAGGCTTTGGGCAGTATACTCTTGCCTAGTGGTGCGTTGAACAGCTCAACTAGTGATTCGGCTAAAATGGACGCTGGTGGTTTCAGTACGGCCGGGCGGGTGTCACCCGGCGCCGTAGCCTCGGATACGTCTAGCTGCTTCAGGCGGTTAGACATTTCCCCTGACTTGATCCCTTCGTCCTCCGTTTTTAAGACTTTACTGCACTGGTTACAAGTAGTCCCTGAGCACCCTGATATGGCCTGTATACATGCTGATGAAATTCTAACAGGATCCCCGCTTCTTTCTGCCTGCTTATTGTCCGCCATTATTGTGAGTTCCTGGCCCCGCCTATGGCTTTCCTCAGTGCCACCTTAGATTGAAAGTAGTTGTAGTATGCTTTCGGGTTGCTTTTGGTGTTCCACACAATACTTTCCCCGTAGTTGTTCCTGCACTGTTTCTGTACCTGAGACAGCTTAGTTCTTGCTGCTCTGAACAGTAGAAGAGCTTGGTAGCCGCTGGTGCCCCTGTAGTCTTTGAATGCCTTTGCTTCCATTTTAGAGCCTTTATCACTCGGCTCGCCCCTTCAGAGTCATGCCACGGCTTCTTTTATTTCCAACCTTCTGCCATCGATCCCACTTTATTGGAAGTCTACGCCGTAGTCGTCGCCCACCACCCAATCTATCCGGAGACCCAGCTCTGCCAAGTTATCCTCTTCTGCCACTGAGAGGTTCCTTTTCAATATATCAGACGCACTTATTCCCTGAATGTTTAGCCTAAACCGGAGTACGCCACGATCACTGATAACTATTGGTTATCCAACTTCTAGGTGTTGTAGGTCACTTGGGACCCTGGTCATTACCAGGTCAAGGATTGACGGTGACTGGCCAAACCGAGATCTCGTCAACTGAACTACGTTTTGACGAGAGCCTCCCCATGGATTAGGTGGGGCTCTCCTCCAAAAGAGTCCTTTGGAGCGGTTGCCGAGTTCCAGTCCACTTCGGATGCACTGAATCGGTTCACAATTAGTAACTCTCGTCCGGCATTGGCAACCGTAGTGATGAAGTCAGGCAGATAGTTGTCCCCATCAACTAACGCTCCTGGGCCTCGATAAGAGAAAACTATGAAGCTTTCGGTCCCTTCGTAGATGTTACAGCCTCTATAGCCTGTAAATTCTGCGTAACAAGTCGACTCCCCTCAACACTGTCATACTGCTCCTCTAAGAGGGTATGTATACCACTTACGGTCCGACCATGCAGTCTGTCTTCCCTGAAGCCGGGGTAGAAGTTTGGGTTCAGGCCGTTGTCCTCCTCGCCCTGCAATGGCCACCGTTCGGTGACCCCTACTACTTCTGCTACCTGTGCCTTCGCTTCCATCTCTGTCAGTTTGTTAACCATAATTGCAGCGCTGGTGTCGACCGCGAGAATTACAAAACCTTGATCTACTTTCCTGCCTTTTCTAGAGGCGGAAGGTGCCCGGGTCCTGGACCCGAGAACTAGGACATTTTCGTGTGACTGTTGGAGTACTGGCGTCCCTGTCGATTAGTACCCTTCTCACCTCCGTGACTGCTCTGCACACCACCGTCTTTGGAGTCTCTGTGAGGATCAGCTGTCATGATTCTCCCATCTAGGAGTTGCCACAGTCCGGTCCATCGGTAACGGGGCTGGGCAATGCCTTTTCTACCCTTACCGTGGGCCCCGTGGTGCTTGGCTCCTTTGTTTTGCCTGGATTCACCCTCCGAGACTTTAGGAAGGCCGTGTTGAAGCGCGAAGTTCCGGTTTTATACCCTTCCCTGACTAACTACGGCTGCTTCATTAGTCGCACTACATATATTCCTCCCTCTGAGATTATCCCGATACGCTCGGCTGCAGCCGAGGAGGTCTCCCTGTGACCAGCGTTGGCGAACGCGACAAACATAGATCGTGGTTCTCACCCTTTAGAGTCGGTCTCTCCCTTCCGCCACTCCAATCTCATAACTCTTTTTACAGCTAAATGCCCAGGGGTTTCCACCGATCAGAGCAAGTTGGCCAGGTGGTACCTCATCGCCCTGCCCCTCTGCTCTCCAATTTTTACCATTACGGTTACGCCTCACTAACGTCCTTCAAAGTATTCGCACTTTTAGTGATATTATCCTTGTTTTGTTCTAATCTGCTTACGCGCTCATTTGGGACACCTAACCTCTCTACCGAGTCATTAGTTGGCACCGCATCAGTTGCTTGCTGTCCCAGCTTTTCCCCAGTGTTCCTCGGGTTGCCGAGCCCTGCCTCATATCAGTCTTCATCATCAATTGGTGCCTATCTTTCTCTTGGGGGTTAGTATACTTTTGCGGCAAGGCCGCGCGCGGCGCGCGGACCGAAAACCTCGCCGTTTGATGTCTGACAGATTTCCCATGATAGAACCTTCCGTGTCGCTCAAGCTGAACGGACTTCAGCAAAGCTGAACTTCTCCCACAGTCCAAAGGTCCATCTTCCAGATCCCCGGCAGTTGAAGACGCAAGATGCAAACAAGACTAGTGTCTTCAACCCTTTCGCATTGTCCAGTGGTCTGTCTTCCAGTTCGCCAGAAATACCAGATGCAAGATACTGCCAAGATTTGTATTTTGAACCCTTTTTCGTTTTCCCATTTCCCCGCTATCCAGTGAACTATCTTACAGCTCACTGGTGACATTCAGATGACAAGATAATCACAAGATCCGGGAACATTTGGGCTTTAGCCTCGTACTCATGTATTACTTCAGGACTTCAAGACTGCTTTTCCCTGGCGACCTCTGTCTCTTCGGTGGCCTAAATATCTGTCCTGATTATCTTTTTGTATCGCGAGCTTGTCCAGCTAAGTTTATCATGTTCACGCTGCAGCCGACAGCATTCTTTGCTGAACACTGTGCCGTCTTCGTGTGTAACCGGGTTGGGCAGGTGTCACACTAAATTCCCTCATTGCCGGCAGATATTCCCCTCAGAACACCTGGGCTTTCCACAGTTTGCCTCTACCCTGCCTGTTCTGTCCACTGTTCTACAAGTTGCGGGGGTTTTAGCCGCTAACATATCCATGTTTTGAACTTCTAACCAAAAAATAGGGGCAAGAAACAGTGGTCTTGGGGGAGCTGGAGGATATCCAGCAAAACTGATTTCAGATTGAGGTCGAAGGATAACGAGGAGAATGACCGACTGGTATGTCACGAAAAACCGGCTCAACTTGTTTTGTTTTTTGTCACCGGACTTGGTCGTTTACTGTTGCTTGTTCCCTCCTTCGTCGACTTGGGGTTATCTCTCTTTGTTCCTGGCAGTTCGCCTTCTATGTTTCTGCCTAGTCAGTTAGCTTTCTTTCTTCTTCCTGTCCTCCAAGAAGCCAAAAGTCGCAATGTGTCTAGTTCGATGATGCTAGCCAACCCCCAGCCTTGAGGTAGTACTAAAGCACGAGGCTGAGGCCTCAATGGTCCCGGATCTGGTGATAATCTTGCTATTTAAATGTCACCGGTGAGCCAAAAGATAGTTTTCTGGATAACTGAGCGATCGAAAAAAGAAAGAGTTCAAAATAAAAATCACGACATTATCTCGCATTTGGTATCGCCGGTTAGCTGGAAGATAGGTCCCTGGTCAGCCTGAACGGATTCATAATACCAATCTTTGGTGCGTTGTGACCCCTGTACTTCCGGTAGGCCGGGAGATAGATCACTGGTCAGTGCAAGAGGCCAATCAGTTTAAAATATCATCGGTATATTTCTGGTGGTCCCAAAGCGGGCTACAGAGCTTGATCTGATGAGCTAGGCAATATCAGAACACGAGTTTTCAAGAAAAAAGAACAAAGGTAAACAGAGGTTTCGAGGAGGTTGTTTACGTGGACCAATAAGGAGATAATGCTCGGCAAATTTGAAGGTCTAGGTCAAGTGGTCAATTGGGCTTCTGGCTGGTAAAACTGGTTGAAAAAGGGGGAGTATCTAAATAAATAACACTGGGGTGAACACAACGACTGGGAATTCGAGCGAAATCAAGGGATTTTTGCTAAGCTTCCCTGAAACGAAGAGTTTATCAAAGGAGGTTCTAAGAGTCATTTGAAGACCGCAATGTATAGAAGTATATAGAGAAAACTGGAATAGGTACAAAAAGCTGATCTTCAAAGATAAGTTGCAATTATTCATTCGGCCGTACGCTGATGAAGACCTTATGGCAAGGCGGCAACAGAGGAAGTCACAAGAACACTGTATAACGGACCCGAATGAGAAAGGATGCAATTTCAAGAGAGGTGATAAGAGAAGTAGCCGGAAGAGAGCAGGTAGGTATTGGGCGGATTTTTTACATAAACTCATGTGTAGGACAAGATAACAGCAAAAAGATGGAATAATGGTTAAGAATCGATATGAGTTGCGATTGTTGGGGTGGATAACCTGCACAGGCAGCAATAGAGTAAAGAGTAGATAGGTGTCTGAGTGACCTTTCTGAACGAAGGAGCATAAGCTGTCAGTGAAAACCAAAACACAGGACTGGGAGTGAATGCATAAAGCCGGCCGGTGTGGCAATAGAAATTGGAGGTTCGATGCTGGCGGAAAGCGTAGCTTATCGAACGAGCGACAATTCCAGGGTGATAAGACGACAGCCAAAGTGATGTTGAAGGGAAGGCAGGAGGATTACAGGTGGTGAACCGAAGGTACTAGCCCATATTGCTTTGGTCGGAAAATAAAAGCGTAAAAATGAAAGACAAATCAGTGTGGGGTGCTGAAAGGTACAGCCGTTACAAAGATTTATTGCTCGACTAGGAGGTGATAGAAAGGATGAATGGTAGGCGCACATCTTTCAATGGAAATTGCAGTAGGTGTACCTTGTCATAATGATGCGTGACTGAAATTGCGTGACAAGTAGCTAAAATAGCTGGGGTTCAAAAGCTTCGGAGTTAGTGATAGAGTATGGGTGCAGGGTAATTAAGAAATTGTGTATGTATCAAATCAGATGAGATGAGTTAAACTGATCAAACAAATGGTGCACCTTGTGGGAGGGAGGAGCTGTCAAAGTGCTGAGAGAAAGGCCGATAGCGGACAGGTAAGCCTCCGGCTGTTTACATTGCCTAACGGGGGGATAATGATGCATCAGCATGGAAGTGATAAATGAGTGATGAACCAATTTGGATGCCTTAGAAAGTGAGTGAGCGGACAAATAGCATACAGTGGTGATGTTTTTACGGGTGGGTGGTTAGTGTACAACTTGACGGCTATTTTGACAAGCGCCTTGAGGTAATGACACTAGCGGAGCTGCATTATAAATTTATCTGGGTGTTAAAAATTTGGGTGAATGAAGGGGCAAAATGAGATCGGGATATGGAGGTCGGTGGGCACTGAGAAAACTAGCACTTGGACTGATAGAGGGAGAAAATAATAGCCAACCACATTTTTGACTTCTGGGAAACTACGAGGAGTGCCTCGGTGAAGATTATCGTATATCAATTTTGGCGGGGAGATTTACAGTGGCAGCAAATGTGCCAGTGAATGAATAGTAGCCGCCAGTTTTGACATGGTAAATTGGCAGGTTTACGGTAGGGACGGGAGAGTAATCATACTTCAGGTGTGGGGAAAGTGGGCAGGGGGTGCTTGCCAAAATCGGTGACGAGTTATGTGGAAAACTGTAGTGTGCCAAAGAGACGAGAGGGTTTGTAGGTCGGAATAAAAGCTAGGCGCTATTTGGCGCAACAGAGGTGATACATTTTGCCGGGCATGTAAAGGTAAGTTGCCATCCCAGTATTGAGGGCAAGGACGAAGGAACAATACTCGTTAGAGAAGCAGGGCGAATCACCAAATTAGTGGCGGCAGTACGAGCGGGAAAACGGAGTTTTCTGTTCCATAAATGGTGCTAGTGGGTCGGACTGTCCGTGAGTTAGACACCGAACCTGTAAACCGTTTTTGGTAGCAGCGGGTGCAACCCACCAACCTGGTTGAGTCCGCACATTGCTGCGGACTTCCCGCACTCCAGGTATGCATCGGCCAAGGCAGTGGATCTTACAGAGTCCCTCACCGTTGGAATCAAACAGCGTCGACATTTCTGTTTTTAAATCCGGCAAGAAAAATGTGCCAAGTTGGCACTCATGAGATAGGATAGGTATAAATGTCTTTGGCCAGTAAGTCCTTGAATGAAAGTAGAAAGGCGCTGCCGTCTGGAATATGTGCCAGCTGTGGATTCAGAAAGAGATGTGACTGAAGCGTCAAGGAAGAACCTGGTTGAAAGGTGGAATGAGCAATGAGAGAACTAACCCGTTATAAAGATAAAGACTAGGTTTTAGGACAGGGCGACAAACCTAAAAGACAGTTTGCAAGGATCTAGTATAAGACTAGCCTGAGCTTCAGCTTGAACTAGTGATGGGACGAAAACCAGGAGTAAGCGAACCTAGGTGCAAATTGATATTTGCAAGTTAATAAGGGAGGCCGCGGAGCAGCCCGCAGGGGCAAGGGGCATTCATGTGCAGAAAGGCAAACCTCATTCTATGCACGTATCTTATACGAGGAATCTCTCACACCCCGGCAAGTTTTGAGCCTCACGATTCTTTCCTTAAAAAAGCTCTACCCATAACCCCATCAGCTGCTACCAGTCGTCCCCAATCTCTGATCACTGTCTTTGCCTTTCTGCACATGAATGCCCCTTGCCCCTGCGGGCTGCTCCGCGGCCTCCCTTATTAACTTGCAAATATCAATTTGCACCTAGGTTCGCTTACTCCTGGTTTTCGTCCCATCACTAGTTCAAGCTGAAGCTCAGGCTAGTCTTATACTAGATCCTTGCAAACTGTCTTTTAGGTTTGTCGCCCTGTCCTAAAACCTAGTCTTTATCTTTATAACGGGTTAGTTCTCTCATTGCTCATTCCACCTTTCAACCAGGTTCTTCCTTGACGCTTCAGTCACATCTCTTTCTGAATCCACAGCTGGCACATATTCCAGACGGCAGCGCCTTTCTACTTTCATTCAAGGACTTACTGGCCAAAGACATTTATACCTATCCTATCTCATGAGTGCCAACTTGGCACATTTTTCTTGCCGGATTTAAAAACAGAAATGTCGACGCTGTTTGATTCCAACGGTGAGGGACTCTGTAAGATCCACTGCCTTGGCCGATGCATACCTGGAGTGCGGGAAGTCCGCAGCAATGTGCGGACTCAACCAGGTTGGTGGGTTGCACCCGCTGCTACCAAAAACGGTTTACAGGTTCGGTGTCTAACTCACGGACAGTCCGACCCACTAGCACCATTTATGGAACAGAAAACTCCGTTTTCCCGCTCGTACTGCCGCCACTAATTTGGTGATTCGCCCTGCTTCTCTAACGAGTATTGTTCCTTCGTCCTTGCCCTCAATACTGGGATGGCAACTTACCTTTACATGCCCGGCAAAATGTATCACCTCTGTTGCGCCAAATAGCGCCTAGCTTTTATTCCGACCTACAAACCCTCTCGTCTCTTTGGCACACTACAGTTTTCCACATAACTCGTCACCGATTTTGGCAAGCACCCCCTGCCCACTTTCCCCACACCTGAAGTATGATTACTCTCCCGTCCCTACCGTAAACCTGCCAATTTACCATGTCAAAACTGGCGGCTACTATTCATTCACTGGCACATTTGCTGCCACTGTAAATCTCCCCGCCAAAATTGATATACGATAATCTTCACCGAGGCACTCCTCGTAGTTTCCCAGAAGTCAAAAATGTGGTTGGCTATTATTTTCTCCCTCTATCAGTCCAAGTGCTAGTTTTCTCAGTGCCCACCGACCTCCATATCCCGATCTCATTTTGCCCCTTCATTCACCCAAATTTTTAACACCCAGATAAATTTATAATGCAGCTCCGCTAGTGTCATTACCTCAAGGCGCTTGTCAAAATAGCCGTCAAGTTGTACACTAACCACCCACCCGTAAAAACATCACCGCTGTATGCTATTTGTCCGCTCACTCACTTTCTAAGGCATCCAAATTGGTTCATCACTCATTTATCACTTCCATGCTGATGCATCATTATCCCCCCGTTAGGCAATGTAAACAGCCGGAGGCTTACCTGTCCGCTATCGGCCTTTCTCTCAGCACTTTGACAGCTCCTCCCTCCCACAAGGTGCACCATTTGTTTGATCAGTTTAACTCATCTCATCTGATTTGATACATACACAATTTCTTAATTACCCTGCACCCATACTCTATCACTAACTCCGAAGCTTTTGAACCCCAGCTATTTTAGCTACTTGTCACGCAATTTCAGTCACGCATCATTATGACAAGGTACACCTACTGCAATTTCCATTGAAAGATGTGCGCCTACCATTCATCCTTTCTATCACCTCCTAGTCGAGCAATAAATCTTTGTAACGGCTGTACCTTTCAGCACCCCACACTGATTTGTCTTTCATTTTTACGCTTTTATTTTCCGACCAAAGCAATATGGGCTAGTACCTTCGGTTCACCACCTGTAATCCTCCTGCCTTCCCTTCAACATCACTTTGGCTGTCGTCTTATCACCCTGGAATTGTCGCTCGTTCGATAAGCTACGCTTTCCGCCAGCATCGAACCTCCAATTTCTATTGCCACACCGGCCGGCTTTATGCATTCACTCCCAGTCCTGTGTTTTGGTTTTCACTGACAGCTTATGCTCCTTCGTTCAGAAAGGTCACTCAGACACCTATCTACTCTTTACTCTATTGCTGCCTGTGCAGGTTATCCACCCCAACAATCGCAACTCATATCGATTCTTAACCATTATTCCATCTTTTTGCTGTTATCTTGTCCTACACATGAGTTTATGTAAAAAATCCGCCCAATACCTACCTGCTCTCTTCCGGCTACTTCTCTTATCACCTCTCTTGAAATTGCATCCTTTCTCATTCGGGTCCGTTATACAGTGTTCTTGTGACTTCCTCTGTTGCCGCCTTGCCATAAGGTCTTCATCAGCGTACGGCCGAATGAATAATTGCAACTTATCTTTGAAGATCAGCTTTTTGTACCTATTCCAGTTTTCTCTATATACTTCTATACATTGCGGTCTTCAAATGACTCTTAGAACCTCCTTTGATAAACTCTTCGTTTCAGGGAAGCTTAGCAAAAATCCCTTGATTTCGCTCGAATTCCCAGTCGTTGTGTTCACCCCAGTGTTATTTATTTAGATACTCCCCCTTTTTCAACCAGTTTTACCAGCCAGAAGCCCAATTGACCACTTGACCTAGACCTTCAAATTTGCCGAGCATTATCTCCTTATTGGTCCACGTAAACAACCTCCTCGAAACCTCTGTTTACCTTTGTTCTTTTTTCTTGAAAACTCGTGTTCTGATATTGCCTAGCTCATCAGATCAAGCTCTGTAGCCCGCTTTGGGACCACCAGAAATATACCGATGATATTTTAAACTGATTGGCCTCTTGCACTGACCAGTGATCTATCTCCCGGCCTACCGGAAGTACAGGGGTCACAACGCACCAAAGATTGGTATTATGAATCCGTTCAGGCTGACCAGGGACCTATCTTCCAGCTAACCGGCGATACCAAATGCGAGATAATGTCGTGATTTTTATTTTGAACTCTTTCTTTTTTCGATCGCTCAGTTATCCAGAAAACTATCTTTTGGCTCACCGGTGACATTTAAATAGCAAGATTATCACCAGATCCGGGACCATTGAGGCCTCAGCCTCGTGCTTTAGTACTACCTCAAGGCTGGGGGTTGGCTAGCATCATCGAACTAGACACATTGCGACTTTTGGCTTCTTGGAGGACAGGAAGAAGAAAGAAAGCTAACTGACTAGGCAGAAACATAGAAGGCGAACTGCCAGGAACAAAGAGAGATAACCCCAAGTCGACGAAGGAGGGAACAAGCAACAGTAAACGACCAAGTCCGGTGACAAAAAACAAAACAAGTTGAGCCGGTTTTTCGTGACATACCAGTCGGTCATTCTCCTCGTTATCCTTCGACCTCAATCTGAAATCAGTTTTGCTGGATATCCTCCAGCTCCCCCAAGACCACTGTTTCTTGCCCCTATTTTTTGGTTAGAAGTTCAAAACATGGATATGTTAGCGGCTAAAACCCCCGCAACTTGTAGAACAGTGGACAGAACAGGCAGGGTAGAGGCAAACTGTGGAAAGCCCAGGTGTTCTGAGGGGAATATCTGCCGGCAATGAGGGAATTTAGTGTGACACCTGCCCAACCCGGTTACACACGAAGACGGCACAGTGTTCAGCAAAGAATGCTGTCGGCTGCAGCGTGAACATGATAAACTTAGCTGGACAAGCTCGCGATACAAAAAGATAATCAGGACAGATATTTAGGCCACCGAAGAGACAGAGGTCGCCAGGGAAAAGCAGTCTTGAAGTCCTGAAGTAATACATGAGTACGAGGCTAAAGCCCAAATGTTCCCGGATCTTGTGATTATCTTGTCATCTGAATGTCACCAGTGAGCTGTAAGATAGTTCACTGGATAGCGGGGAAATGGGAAAACGAAAAAGGGTTCAAAATACAAATCTTGGCAGTATCTTGCATCTGGTATTTCTGGCGAACTGGAAGACAGACCACTGGACAATGCGAAAGGGTTGAAGACACTAGTCTTGTTTGCATCTTGCGTCTTCAACTGCCGGGGATCTGGAAGATGGACCTTTGGACTGTGGGAGAAGTTCAGCTTTGCTGAAGTCCGTTCAGCTTAAGCGACACGGAAGGTTCTATCATGGGAAATCTGTCAGACATCAAACGGCGAGGTTTTCGGTCCGCGCGCCGCGCGCGGCCTTGCCGCAAAAGTATACTAACCCCCAAGAGAAAGATAGGCACCAATTGATGATGAAGACTGATATGAGGCAGGGCTCGGCAACCCGAGGAACACTGGGGAAAAGCTGGGACAGCAAGCAACTGATGCGGTGCCAACTAATGACTCGGTAGAGAGGTTAGGTGTCCCAAATGAGCGCGTAAGCAGATTAGAACAAAACAAGGATAATATCACTAAAAGTGCGAATACTTTGAAGGACGTTAGTGAGGCGTAACCGTAATGGTAAAAATTGGAGAGCAGAGGGGCAGGGCGATGAGGTACCACCTGGCCAACTTGCTCTGATCGGTGGAAACCCCTGGGCATTTAGCTGTAAAAAGAGTTATGAGATTGGAGTGGCGGAAGGGAGAGACCGACTCTAAAGGGTGAGAACCACGATCTATGTTTGTCGCGTTCGCCAACGCTGGTCACAGGGAGACCTCCTCGGCTGCAGCCGAGCGTATCGGGATAATCTCAGAGGGAGGAATATATGTAGTGCGACTAATGAAGCAGCCGTAGTTAGTCAGGGAAGGGTAGAAAACCGGAACTTCGCGCTTCAACACGGCACTAGTCAGACGACAACACAAATGGATGGTTCCTTGATATATGCAGATCAGTTTGTAGAGGCAACCTGAATGTTGAGCTCTAAAAAGGCTGGGGCATCGGATGGCTCGCATCTGGCCATCATTAGGACACAGAAGGTCATGGATGAATCCCTAATCCAGTTAATGACAGTGTCCTGGAAAGTAGCCACTCTTCCTTTCGGTCGAAAGATTTCTGAGGTTGTTCCCGTTTACAAGGGTGGGTCGAGGGAGGACGAGTGAGATTACAAGATGGTAAGTCAATTACTGGTTTTTCACAAGGTCTTCGAAAAGGTCTTAAGAAACAGGATTACGTCTCATCTAGTGCAAAGTGGCCTGCATTCGGACCGACAGCATAGTTTTACGAAGGACTGATCATGCTAGTCAAGCCGGCTATCCCTCTTGAGTGAGGCTGCGACACCTTCAGACAGGAGTGATCTGGTCGAAGTTTGCAATCCTCTCCTCGGGAGGCCCTCGGCTCCGTATATCACCGATCTTTGTTACTCAAGCTAGATGGCGTGGGCACCATCCCCAGGATGATGGCATCGACAGGGGCCTACCTGAGTAGTACATCGTCCTACCTTCGAGTGCAGGATGGAAAATTGAACCCGGCAAAAGTCTTCATGAAGGTACCATGTGGTCGGCGCTAGGACCAGCGCCATTTCCGGTCCACATAAACAGCTCGACCCAAGAAATTACGATCCCCGGTCTACTGTTGGTAAACGACTTGAAGCTTGCGGGAAGCCCCTCGAACTGGAGCATACAAGTAGATCTATTATGCTTTCACGAGTGGATGAAAGGTGGCCCTTACCCTCGAAGGTCGGTAAGTGCAAATACGTGTCATCGGCCGCCACACAAGGAAGACAGAGGGATACAGAAACTCCAAACCGCCACACCAACCACAGAATGGAAAACATAGTGGACGTGGGAGCAAACGTACACAATGTATTTCCGTCACAGCAAAAGCAGCTCGTCCACCACACCGGTTGTCCATGAGCATTCGCTGTAGGGAACCTACGGCACTGTTGCCCATCTTTTCGGCGATAGTTCGACCACACTTGAAAAATTATGCCCAAGCTTGATCTTCGTCACTAGTAGGTGATAGGCAGGTACTAGAAAAAGTTCAGCCGCTTCATACAGGGTTATTTAGGGGTTCAAGAAACTACCGTATCTAGCCAGACTGGAAGAGCCGAACCCGTTCTAGCTGGAACGGAGAAGCCGAAGAGGCGACCCCATCGAGTCATTTAAACAGCTCAGGGGGATGTCGCAACCAGGCTCCGCCCTTCGTAAATGGCCGCAACATGGCTCTCAGGGGCAAGGGATGAAGCCGGCCAAACCACGAGCATATCTTAGTTTCATGGCACATTCCTCCGCATGCCGAGTGGTGAAACCCGGTAGCCGGATCCTGGGTGATGTGGTGGCCGATCAAACAGCAGCCGTGTTCAAGGCTCGGCTAGATTGTTTTTGGTCAGAAAGCTTTTCCAACTGCTTCCAAAATCATCCTCAATAAAATTTACTTCCAATTCAGCCTTTAAACACAGACCTCCACTTGTTTCCAGCTTCCATCGGACTCCCGCCTACCAGGTGTTAAACCGTAGTAAAACTTTTCCTGTTTCGCTAATTTTCTTTTTCTCCTACTTCTCCTTCCGCCATTTCCCCCACTACTGCCATGCCTGCCTTTGTGGCTATCTGAAGTTAGGAAGATCATCTGCTGGGAGAGACGAGTGCGGGTTACATCCAAGTTAGCAAGTTGCGGGTCTGCCACTTCTGTCGACGGCAAGGGCGACTCTTTTTTTAATTCATTGGTACTTTTGAACAAACTGCCAAGCCACAAAAACGTTAGAAAAAGCCCATTGTCACAGCTCATTAAAGTCGGTTTGGAGCCCGTTGACGCAAGAACCTGAACTTACCCACTAGTCCAAAGCTGCAAGTCCTGTGACCTGAATTCACCTAGCCCCTCCATTTCCCTATTTCCAAGTGAACCACTTCGCAGATCATAGGTGACATTCAGATAACAAGATATTTATAAGATCCGAGAACACTTGTGCTTTAGCCTTGTACAACAGTAGTGCTCCAAGACTTCAGGCCTTCAAGATAACTGAACCGAACTGAGCTGGCCTTTTGACAGTGAATGCGTTACGCCACTTGGTTGCCGTATGCTTGCGGTTTTTTGCGATTTCTTGAGGCTCCCTGACCCCACAAATTCAGGTGACAAGAGAGAAGACCGGTGGAGTTCCTGGAGGTGTATTGTCGGTCCGACTGAACCAACAGATCCGGGGAGGCTAGTTAGCTAGATTCAAACCAGTAAATCGGTGATGCTCCAACCCAAGTAGCACGCCCCAAGTTTGCCCCATGGGGCACGCATGGGGCAAACTTGGGGCAAACGTGGGGCTGCCCCAAGCTTACCATTGAAAAACTTGGGGCAGCGCTACCGTTGCCCCAAGTTTGCCCCATGGGGCAGCCCCAAGTTTGCCCCATGCGTGCCCCATGGGGCAAACTTGGGGCTAGCCCCAACCTTGGGGCAGCCCCATGGGGCAAGCTTGGGGCAAACTTGGGGCTAGCCCCAACCTTGGGGCAGCCCCATGGGGCAAGCTTGGGGCAAACTT
The DNA here is from genome assembly GCA_948099385.1 of Fasciola hepatica. NCBI lineage: Eukaryota > Metazoa > Platyhelminthes > Trematoda > Plagiorchiida > Fasciolidae > Fasciola > Fasciola hepatica. Next base: position 28,261,809 of record CANUEZ040000043.1, on the reverse strand, counting down.
GGGGCTAGCCCCAACCTTGGGGCAGCCCCATGGGGCAAGCTTGGGGCAAACTTGGGGCTAGCCCCAACCTTGAGGCAGCCGCATGGGGCAAGCCTGGGGCAAACTTGGGGCTAGCCCCAACCTTTGGGCAGCCGCATGGGGCAAGCCTGGGGCAAACTTGGGGCTAGCCCCAACCTTTATAATACGTTACACGAAACCAGATCCAACCGCCGTTTCATGGTCTACTACTAATGTATACATCTATTTTGGCCGTTTGCTTACGCGTCCCACATGCATCAATTTCTGTCTAATATGTAACTGAAAATTGAATGCCAAATTCTGAATACGAAAAATTTATTTACATAGAAAAAGTGTGTTTTGTACAGATTTGTAATGATCCATCAAAGCACATTGTCATTGAACGTTTGATACATTTGTCGGTGATCGCGATATCTGCAGATGGGAAAAAAATGTATATTGTTATTGGCGAACTGTCAGTAAATCACTGCACCATTATGTAAGAAGTGACAATGACATCCGATGCAAATATAATGGACAAATGGCATGGTATTTTTCAATGATGGTTGCAAGTTGAAAAAAGATCAATCTATGTTAACAATTGGTAATGGAGCGGTCTTTCGATGTAAACCGAGCAACACACGCTTGCATATAACTGCTGGTTTTGCACAAAGAACATAATTGAAACGGATAGCGAAAGTGGCGTAAGGGAAAAAAGCGTAAATCCGATGTAATTGGAGAAACGACAAACGTACTTCAAACGTTAGTCTTACAGTAAACTTGTTTCTGCTAACCGTTGCGAAGCAATAAGGCAACTCCGTTTCATTCTACTTACCTACTACATCTGCTACCTGCTCCGCGATCATGAGCGTTGTGGAACCAATTTCTGATGTGTCTGTCGATGTTCATAGTTGGTTCCTCGGAAAAAAACGAACTGAATCTGATAGCGTCTAGTAGATGGTGAGACCACTAATAAACCGATATACCTTTTATGGCTTTGATGAGTTTATGATTGCAGACGGCTATCCTCTTGCTGCTACCGAGCCAGCAGCACCTGACTGCGACGTCGTCGCTCACCACGGCAGACAGCATTTGCTTTACTGAATCCTGAAGATTTCTATTTATATACCGCCGCAGTGTCGTTACCTACATTTGTCACATACACGTATAGTGACTTACCATCTTATTGAAAGCTTCTGGCGTTCCCAGGACGTCGTGTAAATGGTGGAATTCATCCACAGTGTTCACACGTGTGATTGGCTGCGGTATACCTTGTGAACATGACGTCCCGATAGTGTTGGAAAGAGACTCTATGGAGGCACTCAGTTTCTCCACAGTTTTTGTGAGACTGTCTATAGACAGTAGAATTTTTTCTTGGTTTACTTAAACATTAGGTAATGGCATTGCATGTGAACTTACATAGTAATTGGCGCAGGTGAGGGGCCAAGTTCATTTGCGTGGCGCTGGTGCTTGAGCCGCTACTTGTAATTAAATGGGCAATATGAAACAAAAGTAATAATTACCTTGAGGATGCGACTGGCACTCGGGTGCTAGCGTGTGCAGACAACGTGGACTGTGAGGACAACTGAGGCGAACTAAAACGGAATTTGGTTGTGCATGTTGGAAATGTACCTTTGCATTCCCCCAAGTCGTTCCAAAATGGGCGGTGGGGAGGGTGGTAAGTCCAGCGTAACTGGTTTCAGGTTTCTCCGCATCGCCTGGGGACTCTCGTCGGAAGAGAATTCCACGGGAACCCTTTAGGTATGTGAATATTAATGTTTAATTACCTCTTTCTTGTGGAGTAGTGCTGCGAGAAGTATGTCTGCTTCTCCGTTTCATCGGTGGAAGCAGCACTTGACTGATGAACCAACTGATGCTCAAAATCGATGGCATCACCAAGTTTGTCTATTTAAATGTTATACTACCACTGACTTACCCGTAAAGTACATAGGTCTAAAGTAGTATTCCGGGCATGAGTCCGGCACTTCCTTTCCCGATAGCAGATGACTTCTGTAGTCGGGAAAACTCTTCGTTCGTGGCCAACGAACGTGTGTTTCGTCGACCATCCAGTTTTTGTGTACCACTGCGTATGAGTTTTCTTCGGGAAAGTGAGCCACTACGTACATCTAGGAAGAAAATTCTCATTAGGAATTGTCTATGTGGGACTTGATTACATTTAAGTACGTACAGAAACAAGTGGACGGTGAATACAATAACAATAACGCTTAAGTGATCACCCATACGTGAAAGCAAACACGAGTCAGCCATTGACACCAAACAAGGACACGGAGACACCCGAAGTAGCCTGTCGGACTTTTAACTTGACGAACGTAAGCCCGGGCAGGTGTGTCGCATACCACTGACACCAGTTTACATGCTACTGATGACCCAAGATAGTTGATTCCGCCGTCAATTACATCTCGTAATTCCAATACCGTCTCTTCCAGATACGTGTTTATCGGTTGCGGCTTCCCTGAACCGCAATAAATGCCAACCGGAAAAATGGCCAGACATCTCGGACGCACCACACGTGCCAGAATGGGCCACAATTGTATTGTAGAAGAATGATAAATTGATGACCCATCGATATTCATCTGGAAGTCGACGGATTCCGGGACCAGCCCAAGTCCACTGATAGATCGTTGCAGACCTTCGATGAGCCCAATATGAATATACACACCTTGTGCTAGCAACGTCTTCTTACAAAAACGAGGTGTGTGCGACAGAGTCCTCGGATCCTTCGGTACGCCGGGCAAATATTGGTTTAGGACGTTCAGCACACTCCTTCGTTGCTGCATCGTTAGTCTGCAGCTAACAAACACATCGGCAAATGAACGTAAGAACGCGTCCATGTTGATCTTCACGGACGTCATTTTCCCCAGTTCAATGTCGACACCTGCGAATAACAATTTATATAAAATCACAGATAACATATACTCACCGACACCAGTGGACAAGTCTGTTGTTGTCCCTTGCACATTCATTGTTGATGAGTGAGGAAGTTGTGATGGATGTCCACCCGAAACCTCATCACTGGATGACACATTTACCGTTGGCTCTGGATTTAGTGAAGTTTATATTACGATGCAAATATTTAAGTACCTGTTGACGTCATCTGCGGACATCGGTATCGATGGGCCCACATGGAAGCCTCGCCGCACTCAGTGCACGGTACAGCACTCAACGCCTGCTTACGCCGACGGTATCTTTGCCACTTGCTTGGACGGTCCATGTGAGTTAGCTGTCCATTGTAAACACAGAACAGTGGTAAACACTAAACCACATTTATCTCCATTTGAAATACGAATATGATGATTACAAACAAATATCCATAAACATCAAACATGCGTATACCGGGTACTGACGCTATCCGCAAAAAAGATGATGTATAGCATAAAACATATACACAATTATACATACATGTATAATTACATATATATATATATATATATATATATATATATATAGAAAGACAGACAGACATATTTATAATGATCGCAAGCCATATATATGGGTATGTGTTCAACACGGTCTGTACGAAACTCGTACGAACTCGTGCATCACGTGCCTGAGAAAGCACGCCAGTCACGTGAAGGACAGAACGACGACTGCACGGGACCGCGTGAAGGTCGCCACTAATATTGACGTAACAAAACAAAACGGGCCAAAATAAGCGTTCCCCAGGGTGGCAATATATGTACATGAGGATATAATCCTAGTGAATCCGTAACCAATTAGCATCTTTCCCACATGAAAACTAAACTTGGGGCAAGCTTGGGGCATGCCCCAGGTTTACCCCAAAGGTTGGGGCAACGTGCTACTTGGGAAGATTCCAGGGTGGGCGGAGAGATCTGGTCATGAGCCCTATCCGGAAAACCTTGGGTTCACTTCCCCGGACATCACCCAAAAAGTCAGTCCCTTTTTTAGTGTAGATGTACCTAATGTTGTGAATGTGCTTTGAGTCACCTGTCAGTCTTAACTGATCCGGGATGTGTGTTACTGCGCGAACACTGATAGCCATCCGGGCAGGTTAAGCATTCTGCAACCTGTGCCTAGAGTTGCACTTCGAATTCGCAGTATGTTGTTTGGAACGACTATGTCTGCGTAAATTATTAACGATAATCCTACTGATTCCGCACTGAAGTTGTTTCTGCAGAGGAAGCCTTTATACCGTCTTCTCGTGGTGGATCCGTTTTCATCGAAGTGTGAGGATGGTGGCTGAATCTGTGCGTTCTCCAATCACTGGTAGTCATTCTAAGGAAGATGGCTGAACCCTGATTCTTAACTCACCACGGGTGATATACGAGGGGTGCAGCAGCAAGCTTTCTGAATTCTACGGAGGAGAGCTGTTCCGGGCACCCAGAATGATTGGCCTCATCTGAGGGGCATGGTGACCGACCGATCAAACACCAGCCGTTGGTGGGTAAATGACCTCATGTTTTGTCCCGAACATACAGGTTAAGCTTTCGACAGTCGTTGGCTCCGATAGCGGACAACCAAGAACGCCACTTGCTTTGAGCCGGGCAACCTGGCAGCATAACGGCCGCAAGTCAACCGCGGAACCTGACTACTTCTACTTCTTCCTCCCGAATATGACTTGCTTTATTTATATATATATATATATATATATATATATATATATATATATATATATGCTTATACATATATAGTATGCAAGAATAAGTGTCTACCGTGTGGGTCGCTCGTGCTCGATCTGCGAAACACAAAAACACAAAACTCCCTGAGCACAAAAGCCTAGTCGATGCAAAACAGAATCCTGCGCTTACAGCAGGTAGCAGACAACCTGCTCATTACGCATGTATCGGTGTGCTGCTTGGCCTTCAGCTAAACCTGAGGTCATCCCAGGTGATCCAACGCACATAGAAGAGATCAGCATGCGTACGCCTATAGGCTTCTAGTTCTAAGTGTTGACCCTGTGGTGACATAATGGGCTGTGGGCCATATAACTGAAAGAGTTTCGTACGCACGCGGCGACGGTGCGAATTCAGGCTTGGCCAGTTTTCGCCGTGGATCCCCATGAGGAGCATTGCCGGGACCACCTTTGTTCCCGATTTTTGTGAATGGTTTAACGAAAGACCCCCATTGCCCGCGATTCTCACCTTTAGACGACGCTGAGCTCGTAGGTCATCTCTTGGTTTAGGCATCCAAAGAGCCTGGTTTTAATTCGGCAGCGAAGCGTCAGGAACAGACTCCTAATAAGTGGTATGCAAAAATCCGGAATTCGAAGGTCAACCCCGCGAAAAGCCGAGAAACCTCGAATACCACTTATTTTACCTTTATAGGACTAGCCTTTGCGAGATAAACCGGCTTTGTGGAGGTACCGATTGAATAATGCTCATAAAAGGTGTGTGAAGAGAAAGTGTTCACAAGTTCCCTGGGATTTAGGTAGTAAGTGGTGTCTCCAGCGTTACCTAACTTTCTTTTTTCAGGAGGCAACCCTGGTTCGTGCATAACGAAGTGCCATCTGCAGAACAATAGAAGTTTGCCCGTTGGGAGCCGGCCTTTCCAATATGAGTGACCTCCAATAGGTTTTTTGCGCTCCGGTCGACTTGGCCTTCGGGATCTTTGTAGAGGGCATACCCGGTCGCTGTGCTGAGGTAGAAACATCAGCCAGGCAGAGGCAGTTATTGACCGTGGAGCACACAAATGAGACTCCGCGGAGCATCATTGTTTCGTGATTATGATCATTGGCTATGCCTTACTTCAGTCATCTCAAAATAGTGTGCCTAACTAGCACAGTGAAAATGGTTTTATGTTCCTTTACGTATTCCATGGAGTGTTCATGACAATTATTGGATAGGGTCATCTTTACCCACAGTTTATTCCCGGCTCTCCCTCTTTACCCTCAAGCCATTTTTGGACTGGTTTTCTGTCTTGTATTATTTATACCTGTAGCAGCTATATCGATTTCTCGAAAAGTTGATATAGAGGGAGCATAGTCTCTTTAGCTTCAAGTTTTACTTGGGCTGTAAACGGCGATAGGCAGCAAAACAAATTCCAGTCGTATAACCGTGTTCGCTATAAATTCGGGGTTCTACATAATACAATATATATAAATATTCAAAAACAAACAAAATACGGTCAGGCGGGCAGCCAAGAACAACAGTACAGAAAGTTATCCGCTGAATCAGGGCAGTGCCCTCATAAAAGGTCCCCTCAGCAAGGAGCCAAGTAAAACTATAGCGCAGCACTTTCACGGTATGGATGGTAAATCAAGAAGCTTTCTGGCCAACATGAAATGTTGGCTTCGGTCACGCGACAAGTAAATAACTCACAGGTATTGTACACAAATATGCTTATGCTAAGGAGTTACAAATACAAAGGTACACATAGTAGCAGATGAAAACAACAGGAGTGATATGAGTCGAATTGAACGGAAGAACCTGAAAATGGAATTGTTAGTTCCACAGATGTGCTCCGTGGTCTAACGGTATAGGGTCTAGGCAGCCGGGCCACCCTCGGGGGAACGAGTCTCCGGTGGACGGCTTTTTTGCATGAGTGAAATGCTCGGCATATGTTTCCCACAATGGAAATGTGCAGTCGTAAAACAACTGAGTCATGGATATATACGTAGAATGTTCATGCACTATACATCATAAAAGCGTAAATCTGAACTTTTTCGGTACATTAGAAAAGGAGAATTAGACCAAAAGTGTTCCAGGTTCATGAGGCTTGTACAATCTACCTGCGATCGGGACGGATGAGAAAATCACCAAGATACAAACCATTAAAAATTTATTTACGATGCAACTGTTTTCACTGACAATACATAAAGTAAAATATGAATAATGTGGGCTCACAAGCCCATTCTCACATCACCCCATGTGCTATTTAGAGCTTTTGGTTACAACCCCGGAGATCGGGGGCTTGAATCCCCGCCATCGCCGGTCACTTTGGAGGTGGACAGCAGCCCACCTCCAGAGGCCTCATTATAGCTTGAGGTAGGTGTTAGGGTATGGTCTGACACATTATTTGACTAACGGTTCAGTCTTAATGAAGGACAATAGGACAGCAACGACTCCTACCGAGCTCACGAAACCAAAATGGGCAGGACAGCCAATAAATGAAGTGAACCGATACTCAAAAGGAATCCTCCCGGAGGCGTTCAAACCTCAGGGTGTAGCCTTTCAAACCAGTCAGACCAAGGCGCTTTGTGCAACGAGCAGGTGCATGTGACGGCAACCTATATATTCTTTGTTTCTTTTCAATAAAATGATGTGATTCTGGAGTCGATCTAGGCTCTCACTAGAGTGAGTGGGACAGTACGAAACAGTGGGTGCCTCGAGCTTCGAGATGGCTACTCACCCCGAACTGCTCCCCAGATGCCCCCAAGAGAAGGCTTGTCTATTCTTTCGAGCCTCTCTCCACTCAGAGAATGGTATTTTTCATGCACCTCCGAACCCACGGAATTCAACCCTGGCATTAATCTTCCATAAAATAGTTGACCTTTTTATTAAATCGCGCTTCAGTTTTTGTACGAAATATATGAATATTTTCTCCACCAGTTGGATATTTTCCTGATAACCTCTAGTTTTCGCTTTTATGCTGCCTACGTGACTTCCTCATTTGGATTACGCACGGTTTTTACGAGGTCGCTCATGCAGAATACATAAAAGATAGAGTTAGCTCTTCAGTATGACTTGGTTTGGTCGTCACCAATGGAAGTGTAGTAGCCCTTGTATCTGGCTTCTCACTCGAGCTAACTGGCTTACTAAAGCCAAAACAAATGGCTCCACTCAGTCTTAGTGGGTTCGACATGAAGGTCACGCGTGGTGCGAGGTCCATCAATCTCGCCGTTTTAAGTCTGATGGATTTTCCTAGGCAGAACCTTTTGCGCTGCTCAAGCCCATCTGCAAAATAAATACTGATTCTTGGCTGGATAACCTCGTCTATTTATCTGCTGCTCTTTGGCCGAAACCCTAGACCCTTCGTTCACACAATGAAAGTACCCTTTCAGCTTTGTTTATAACCATCTTAAGTAGCCTTCTACAGAATTTTATTTGCGTTTCATATCTGGGCTTCATGCAGTTAACGAACTGTTTCGTACCCAGCTCACGGAGGATTACTAACCCATAGGTTGGTAATTATAGGATGGCTCCTACTCTCCGTCTTCAGGCACTCTTCATTCTCTTGACAGTGCCTCATCACTAAACCAACGCTTTCCTGTCCTCATCACTCTGTCCGTTGGCATACGCAGGCTCAACTGTTCCATTATTCATTCTCATTGACTTAAATATTTGATTTCAATATGAATCGCCCCGGAAGAAAACGTTTCTGGGCCAGCTGAAGCTCGCCGAACCATTGAACTCCCGGCTGCTAAACCCTCTTTTGTCCCGCTCCAAAACATATTTCAGAACAATACTAGACAGTGCATTCTCCAAAATCCACAAATGAACTCACCCCAGTCAATAACGGAAGCTACAGATCGGACCACAGTATCCTGGAGGCGGTACATGACTCTTTGTGGAGTGAAGTCCAACTACCTCACACAAGTCTTTCCGTTGATGATGTGTATAGACCACCTAGTAAGACCGCTTCTGATTACATACCCATCGTCGATGCTTTAGGCCATCCATCGGAAGTGCCCTTCAAGCTGAGTTTGCCGCTTTTGACCTTAATGCACCCGATATCAACTGAGAAAAGCTCACCTCCTCAAACCATTCACTTCATTTCCTCATCTGCATCCAAGTAGGATCCTGGACTCAAATTGTTTTCACTCCGCCAGAAAGAATACCACGCCAGACGTAGTCTTCAACTTAGGCTTGTCCAAAGTGGAAATTAACATAACCACTTCCCGGGCAGGGTTCATAAAGCAACTTTGTGTAATTTTAGTGCTCTTATTTATAACAAAATCACGGCCCGCTCGACTCTCTGTTCCCCCATTACGAGTGTCAGCTACTCATTGAGTCATTTTGCTCCATAGAGTCTGGTCACTAATCTCTGGCTCATGAACCCCAGCTCGCAGCGAACCTGTTCTATGGTAAAATTCTCCACGGTTTAAGTCAGGTCACTACTTATCAAACCCTTCCGCAGCCGGTCTGAGGCCTTCACATCTTTGCAAATAAAGAAAACAAGTCCTGGCATCGTACAACATTCCTCATGACTTTCCTGTCTTCATCCCCGTAGGCAGCCTCTCTAATAGTATTCGAGCTACCACTGGAAAACCCTACATAAATCAGGAAGCTTCTGCCCTTCGCCGGCCGGATAAAATACAACGGGTTTTGCGTATGGTGGAGAGCGGAAACACACGCTCTTGTCCAAGTGTTTCATACCTAGAGTTACCAGATGACACAAATCAATAGTCTCGCTGCGATTGTCGAGGATTTCAACTCGGTCTTCTGTGGCTACCCACCCCGGAACTGCTCACACTTCACTGGCTCCCTAAGCAGCATCCACCTTTCCTGATATTGAACTTAATTTCGGTGAATCATGTGATATATTCTATAACGTGAAGCTCACTTTCCGCTCCAGCTTCAAGAAAAGCATGCCAGCAGCGCTTCGACTTGGCGGGTCTGATGTTGCCACTTAACTTTTGAATATCTTCCACTTATCTCTGAAGTTTGCAATTTTCCTGACAGGGTGGAAAACCTCCACCGTTATCTCTCGACACAGAAAGAGTTTCCTCTTTAACCCCTTGAATATTCAACCGATCAAAAATACTCCGGTAGTTCTAGGCTACCTGAGAGCTTAGCTAAGGTGTGCCTCTCTCAGTACTTATTTTCCAATAACTTGACGCGTAGAGGCCAAAGTGGCTTCCCTAAAACTCCCTAAAACTGCCGCGCAAACCATTATCAGAATGGTCCATTCAAACTTTTCCTGTCATTGTTTTTTCATCTCTAATACTCTCGACTTTCATACTTAGAATATGTGAACATTTAATCTTATTGAGTAACGTGTACACCATGATCATGCTTTAACGCGTGCGTCTCGACCATGGCCGAGAAATATACCAATATTATTATATTATTAGCTGAAAGTCAGGCCGTATTTCAAAAGCTCGAGCCCCAGACATGTTAGTGACAGTCAACATCAGAGCACTATCAACGGTGGGGTCATGTGCTGTTGACACTTTGGAGTGGATGAGGAGACATGTCAATGAATTACAACGGAGAGTTTATTCCAGAGTCTGGGATATTTGAGCGGAAAAAATTATACCTCTTAGGTAACCTGGCACTCGGAATAACAAAAGGCGACTCTCCGCGACGAAGGGAGTAGAGAGTAGTCAATTGGACACACGGCGTGTCAAGGGAAGAAAATACAAAGCGATGAATAAACCTACGAAGGAATTAAAGGTTAAGTCTCATGCGGAGTAGCCAGGGAGGCTCAAAGTGGGGGGCGGCACAGCGCTGTTTATAGAGAAATGTGGTAGTATAACGAAACAGCTATTTCGTGAATGAGCGTTGTACATTCTGTAAAGTCATTCTGTCGGTTTGGAAATTATCACTGACGGTGATGGGCAGTACCCTTGGCAGGGCCGGAAATAAGACAGATATGATTGGAGTTTTGTGTGGCTCAGGATAAGGGATTTATACAGAGATCCTAAGGAATTATTTGCCTTGGCAGCTTGGAAAGGTAATTATTCCGAGAAGTTTAGGATGCACGAGAAAAGCAACCCAAGATTTCGTGCTGATGAATTGTGGGTAGTACAGAAGTTGTGTATAAGAAAAGAGCTCCGAAATATTTGACAGCGTAAGGTCATGAAAGTACATTTTTCCAGCAGAAAATTCCATTCTTCACGAGTGATTCCACTGTCCAAGCATTCTCGGCAGTGCCGTAAGCAGTGAGTTTCGTCGTTAGGGTCCTGAGGTGAGAATTCTTATACAATCTTTGTCATCCGCAAATAGGAACAGTGAACCGCGATGTACTTAAGAGAAGACCTCCTTAAAGTATGTTAAGAATAGAAGTAGTCCCGGCTCGTCTCCTTGAATGACACCAGTGGTGGAGGGGGAGGGTCGTGAGAGATGGTCATCGACTGAAACGACTCGGCTGCGGTGGAAAGATAGGAGGAGAACCAGGTAAGAATCGGGAATTTAAGTCCAAAGGATTCGAGATTCGTGGGTAGCCGCTGGTGCGAATCACGGTCAAAAGCCTCAGTCATGTCCGAGAAGATGACAGTCAGGCATTTTCTGTTGTATGAGACTGCAGTGACCATGATAAAAAAGTCGAACTGACAAGTGTTGCAAGACCGAGTTTTAGGGAAGCCACTTTGGCCTCTACGCGTCAAGTTATTGGAAAATAAGTACTGAGAGAGGCACACCTTAGCTAAGCTCTCAGGTAGCCTAGAACTACCGGAGTATTTTTGATCGGTTGAATATTCAAGGGGTTAAAGAGGAAACTCTTTCTGTGTCGAGAGATAACGGTGGAGGTTTTCCACCCTGTCAGGAAAATTGCAAACTTCAGAGATAAGTGGAAGATATTCAAAAGTTAAGTGGCAACATCAGACCCGCCAAGTCGAAGCGCTGCTGGCATGCTTTTCTTGAAGCTGGAGCGGAAAGTGAGCTTCACGTTATAGAATATATCACATGATTCACCGAAATTAAGTTCAATATCAGGAAAGGTGGATGCTGCTTAGGGAGCCAGTGAAGTGTGAGCAGTTCCGGGGTGGGTAGCCACAGAAGACCGAGTTGAAATCCTCGACAATCGCAGCGAGACTATTGATTTGTGTCATCTGGTAACTCTAGGTATGAAACACTTGGACAAGAGCGTGTGTTTCCGCTCTCCACCATACGCAAAACCCGTTGTATTTTATCCGGCCGGCGAAGGGCAGAAGCTTCCTGATTTATGTAGGGTTTTCCAGTGGTAGCTCGAATACTATTAGAGAGGCTGCCTACGGGGATGAAGACAGGAAAGTCATGAGGAATGTTGTACGATGCCAGGACTTGTTTTCTTTATTTGCAAAGATGTGAAGGCCTCAGACCGGCTGCGGGAGGGTTTGATAAGTAGTGACCTGACTTAAACCGTGGAGAATTTTACCATAGAACAGGTTCGCTGCGAGCTGGGGTTCATGAGCCAGAGATTAGTGACCAGACTCTATGGAGCAAAATGACTCAATGAGTAGCTGACACTCGTAATGGGGGAACAGAGAGTCGAGCGGGCCGTGATTTTGTTATAAATAAGAGCACTAAAATTACACAAAGTTGCTTTATGAACCCTGCCCGGGAAGTGGTTATGTTAATTTCCACTTTGGACAAGCCTAAGTTGAAGACTACGTCTGGCGTGGTATTCTTTCTGGCGGAGTGAAAACAATTTGAGTCCAGGATCCTACTTGGATGCAGATGAGGAAATGAAGTGAATGGTTTGAGGAGGTGAGCTTTTCTCAGTTGATATCGGGTGCATTAAGGTCAAAAGCGGCAAACTCAGCTTGAAGGGCACTTCCGATGGATGGCCTAAAGCATCGACGATGGGTATGTAATCAGAAGCGGTCTTACTAGGTGGTCTATACACATCATCAACGGAAAGACTTGTGTGAGGTAGTTGGACTTCACTCCACAAAGAGTCATGTACCGCTTCCAGGATACTGTGGTCCGATCTGTAGCTTCCGTTATTGACTGGGGTGAGTTCATTTGTGGATTTTGGAGAATGCACTGTCTAGTATTGTTCTGAAATATGTTTTGGAGCGGGACAAAAGAGGGTTTAGCAGCCGGGAGTTCAATGGTTCGGCGAGCTTCAGCTGGCCCAGAAACGTTTTCTTCCGGGGCGATTCATATTGAAATCAAATATTTAAGTCAATGAGAATGAATAATGGAACAGTTGAGCCTGCGTATGCCAACGGACAGAGTGATGAGGACAGGAAAGCGTTGGTTTAGTGATGAGGCACTGTCAAGAGAATGAAGAGTGCCTGAAGACGGAGAGTAGGAGCCATCCTATAATTACCAACCTATGGGTTAGTAATCCTCCGTGAGCTGGGTACGAAACAGTTCGTTAACTGCATGAAGCCCAGATATGAAACGCAAATAAAATTCTGTAGAAGGCTACTTAAGATGGTTATAAACAAAGCTGAAAGGGTACTTTCATTGTGTGAACGAAGGGTCTAGGGTTTCGGCCAAAGAGCAGCAGATAAATAGACGAGGTTATCCAGCCAAGAATCAGTATTTATTTTGCAGATGGGCTTGAGCAGCGCAAAAGGTTCTGCCTAGGAAAATCCATCAGACTTAAAACGGCGAGATTGATGGACCTCGCACCACGCGTGACCTTCATGTCGAACCCACTAAGACTGAGTGGAGCCATTTGTTTTGGCTTTAGTAAGCCAGTTAGCTCGAGTGAGAAGCCAGATACAAGGGCTACTACACTTCCATTGGTGACGACCAAACCAAGTCATACTGAAGAGCTAACTCTATCTTTTATGTATTCTGCATGAGCGACCTCGTAAAAACCGTGCGTAATCCAAATGAGGAAGTCACGTAGGCAGCATAAAAGCGAAAACTAGAGGTTATCAGGAAAATATCCAACTGGTGGAGAAAATATTCATATATTTCGTACAAAAACTGAAGCGCGATTTAATAAAAAGGTCAACTATTTTATGGAAGATTAATGCCAGGGTTGAATTCCGTGGGTTCGGAGGTGCATGAAAAATACCATTCTCTGAGTGGAGAGAGGCTCGAAAGAATAGACAAGCCTTCTCTTGGGGGCATCTGGGGAGCAGTTCGGGGTGAGTAGCCATCTCGAAGCTCGAGGCACCCACTGTTTCGTACTGTCCCACTCACTCTAGTGAGAGCCCAGATCGACTCCAGAATCACATCATTTTATTGAAAAGAAACAAAGAATATATAGGTTGCCGTCACATGCACCTGCTCGTTGCACAAAGCGCCTTGGTCTGACTGGTTTGAAAGGCTACACCCTGAGGTTTGAACGCCTCCGGGAGGATTCCTTTTGAGTATCGGTTCACTTCATTTATTGGCTGTCCTGCCCATTTTGGTTTCGTGAGCTCGGTAGGAGTCGTTGCTGTCCTATTGTCCTTCATTAAGACTGAACCGTTAGTCAAATAATGTGTCAGACCATACCCTAACACCTACCTCAAGCTATAATGAGGCCTCTGGAGGTGGGCTGCTGTCCACCTCCAAAGTGACCGGCGATGGCGGGGATTCAAGCCCCCGATCTCCGGGGTTGTAACCAAAAGCTCTAAATAGCACATGGGGTGATGTGAGAATGGGCTTGTGAGCCCACATTATTCATATTTTACTTTATGTATTGTCAGTGAAAACAGTTGCATCGTAAATAAATTTTTAATGGTTTGTATCTTGGTGATTTTCTCATCCGTCCCGATCGCAGGTAGATTGTACAAGCCTCATGAACCTGGAACACTTTTGGTCTAATTCTCCTTTTCTAATGTACCGAAAAAGTTCAGATTTACGCTTTTATGATGTATAGTGCATGAACATTCTACGTATATATCCATGACTCAGTTGTTTTACGACTGCACATTTCCATTGTGGGAAACATATGCCGAGCATTTCACTCATGCAAAAAAGCCGTCCACCGGAGACTCGTTCCCCCGAGGGTGGCCCGGCTGCCTAGACCCTATACCGTTAGACCACGGAGCACATCTGTGGAACTAACAATTCCATTTTCAGGTTCTTCCGTTCAATTCGACTCATATCACTCCTGTTGTTTTCATCTGCTACTATGTGTACCTTTGTATTTGTAACTCCTTAGCATAAGCATATTTGTGTACAATACCTGTGAGTTATTTACTTGTCGCGTGACCGAAGCCAACATTTCATGTTGGCCAGAAAGCTTCTTGATTTACCATCCATACCGTGAAAGTGCTGCGCTATAGTTTTACTTGGCTCCTTGCTGAGGGGACCTTTTATGAGGGCACTGCCCTGATTCAGCGGATAACTTTCTGTACTGTTGTTCTTGGCTGCCCGCCTGACCGTATTTTGTTTGTTTTTGAATATTTATATATATTGTATTATGTAGAACCCCGAATTTATAGCGAACACGGTTATACGACTGGAATTTGTTTTGCTGCCTATCGCCGTTTACAGCCCAAGTAAAACTTGAAGCTAAAGAGACTATGCTCCCTCTATATCAACTTTTCGAGAAATCGATATAGCTGCTACAGGTATAAATAATACAAGACAGAAAACCAGTCCAAAAATGGCTTGAGGGTAAAGAGGGAGAGCCGGGAATAAACTGTGGGTAAAGATGACCCTATCCAATAATTGTCATGAACACTCCATGGAATACGTAAAGGAACATAAAACCATTTTCACTGTGCTAGTTAGGCACACTATTTTGAGATGACTGAAGTAAGGCATAGCCAATGATCATAATCACGAAACAATGATGCTCCGCGGAGTCTCATTTGTGTGCTCCACGGTCAATAACTGCCTCTGCCTGGCTGATGTTTCTACCTCAGCACAGCGACCGGGTATGCCCTCTACAAAGATCCCGAAGGCCAAGTCGACCGGAGCGCAAAAAACCTATTGGAGGTCACTCATATTGGAAAGGCCGGCTCCCAACGGGCAAACTTCTATTGTTCTGCAGATGGCACTTCGTTATGCACGAACCAGGGTTGCCTCCTGAAAAAAGAAAGTTAGGTAACGCTGGAGACACCACTTACTACCTAAATCCCAGGGAACTTGTGAACACTTTCTCTTCACACACCTTTTATGAGCATTATTCAATCGGTACCTCCACAAAGCCGGTTTATCTCGCAAAGGCTAGTCCTATAAAGGTAAAATAAGTGGTATTCGAGGTTTCTCGGCTTTTCGCGGGGTTGACCTTCGAATTCCGGATTTTTGCATACCACTTATTAGGAGTCTGTTCCTGACGCTTCGCTGCCGAATTAAAACCAGGCTCTTTGGATGCCTAAACCAAGAGATGACCTACGAGCTCAGCGTCGTCTAAAGGTGAGAATCGCGGGCAATGGGGGTCTTTCGTTAAACCATTCACAAAAATCGGGAACAAAGGTGGTCCCGGCAATGCTCCTCATGGGGATCCACGGCGAAAACTGGCCAAGCCTGAATTCGCACCGTCGCCGCGTGCGTACGAAACTCTTTCAGTTATATGGCCCACAGCCCATTATGTCACCACAGGGTCAACACTTAGAACTAGAAGCCTATAGGCGTACGCATGCTGATCTCTTCTATGTGCGTTGGATCACCTGGGATGACCTCAGGTTTAGCTGAAGGCCAAGCAGCACACCGATACATGCGTAATGAGCAGGTTGTCTGCTACCTGCTGTAAGCGCAGGATTCTGTTTTGCATCGACTAGGCTTTTGTGCTCAGGGAGTTTTGTGTTTTTGTGTTTCGCAGATCGAGCACGAGCGACCCACACGGTAGACACTTATTCTTGCATACTATATATGTATAAGCATATATATATATATATATATATATATATATATATATATATATATAAATAAAGCAAGTCATATTCGGGAGGAAGAAGTAGAAGTAGTCAGGTTCCGCGGTTGACTTGCGGCCGTTATGCTGCCAGGTTGCCCGGCTCAAAGCAAGTGGCGTTCTTGGTTGTCCGCTATCGGAGCCAACGACTGTCGAAAGCTTAACCTGTATGTTCGGGACAAAACATGAGGTCATTTACCCACCAACGGCTGGTGTTTGATCGGTCGGTCACCATGCCCCTCAGATGAGGCCAATCATTCTGGGTGCCCGGAACAGCTCTCCTCCGTAGAATTCAGAAAGCTTGCTGCTGCACCCCTCGTATATCACCCGTGGTGAGTTAAGAATCAGGGTTCAGCCATCTTCCTTAGAATGACTACCAGTGATTGGAGAACGCACAGATTCAGCCACCATCCTCACACTTCGATGAAAACGGATCCACCACGAGAAGACGGTATAAAGGCTTCCTCTGCAGAAACAACTTCAGTGCGGAATCAGTAGGATTATCGTTAATAATTTACGCAGACATAGTCGTTCCAAACAACATACTGCGAATTCGAAGTGCAACTCTAGGCACAGGTTGCAGAATGCTTAACCTGCCCGGATGGCTATCAGTGTTCGCGCAGTAACACACATCCCGGATCAGTTAAGACTGACAGGTGACTCAAAGCACATTCACAACATTAGGTACATCTACACTAAAAAAGGGACTGACTTTTTGGGTGATGTCCGGGGAAGTGAACCCAAGGTTTTCCGGATAGGGCTCATGACCAGATCTCTCCGCCCACCCTGGAATCTTGGAGCATCACCGATTTACTGGTTTGAATCTAGCTAACTAGCCTCCCCGGATCTGTTGGTTCAGTCGGACCGACAATACACCTCCAGGAACTCCACCGGTCTTCTCTCTTGTCACCTGAATTTGTGGGGTCAGGGAGCCTCAAGAAATCGCAAAAAACCGCAAGCATACGGCAACCAAGTGGCGTAACGCATTCACTGTCAAAAGGCCAGCTCAGTTCGGTTCAGTTATCTTGAAGGCCTGAAGTCTTGGAGCACTACTGTTGTACAAGGCTAAAGCACAAGTGTTCTCGGATCTTATAAATATCTTGTTATCTGAATGTCACCTATGATCTGCGAAGTGGTTCACTTGGAAATAGGGAAATGGAGGGGCTAGGTGAATTCAGGTCACAGGACTTGCAGCTTTGGACTAGTGGGTAAGTTCAGGTTCTTGCGTCAACGGGCTCCAAACCGACTTTAATGAGCTGTGACAATGGGCTTTTTTTTGTTCACAAGTACCAATGAATTAAAAAAAGAGTCGCCCTTGCCGTCGACAGAAGTGGCAGACCCGCAACTTGCTAACTTGGATGTAACCCGCACTCGTCTCTCCCAGCAGATGATCTTCCTAACTTCAGATAGCCACAAAGGCAGGCATGGCAGTAGTGGGGGAAATGGCGGAAGGAGAAGTAGGAGAAAAAGAAAATTAGCGAAACAGGAAAAGTTTTACTACGGTTTAACACCTGGTAGGCGGGAGTCCGATGGAAGCTGGAAACAAGTGGAGGTCTGTGTTTAAAGGCTGAATTGGAAGTAAATTTTATTGAGGATGATTTTGGAAGCAGTTGGAAAAGCTTTCTGACCAAAAACAATCTAGCCGAGCCTTGAACACGGCTGCTGTTTGATCGGCCACCACATCACCCAGGATCCGGCTACCGGGTTTCACCACTCGGCATGCGGAGGAATGTGCCATGAAACTAAGATATGCTCGTGGTTTGGCCGGCTTCATCCCTTGCCCCTGAGAGCCATGTTGCGGCCATTTACGAAGGGCGGAGCCTGGTTGCGACATCCCCCTGAGCTGTTTAAATGACTCGATGGGGTCGCCTCTTCGGCTTCTCCGTTCCAGCTAGAACGGGTTCGGCTCTTCCAGTCTGGCTAGATACGGTAGTTTCTTGAACCCCTAAATAACCCTGTATGAAGCGGCTGAACTTTTTCTAGTACCTGCCTATCACCTACTAGTGACGAAGATCAAGCTTGGGCATAATTTTTCAAGTGTGGTCGAACTATCGCCGAAAAGATGGGCAACAGTGCCGTAGGTTCCCTACAGCGAATGCTCATGGACAACCGGTGTGGTGGACGAGCTGCTTTTGCTGTGACGGAAATACATTGTGTACGTTTGCTCCCACGTCCACTATGTTTTCCATTCTGTGGTTGGTGTGGCGGTTTGGAGTTTCTGTATCCCTCTGTCTTCCTTGTGTGGCGGCCGATGACACGTATTTGCACTTACCGACCTTCGAGGGTAAGGGCCACCTTTCATCCACTCGTGAAAGCATAATAGATCTACTTGTATGCTCCAGTTCGAGGGGCTTCCCGCAAGCTTCAAGTCGTTTACCAACAGTAGACCGGGGATCGTAATTTCTTGGGTCGAGCTGTTTATGTGGACCGGAAATGGCGCTGGTCCTAGCGCCGACCACATGGTACCTTCATGAAGACTTTTGCCGGGTTCAATTTTCCATCCTGCACTCGAAGGTAGGACGATGTACTACTCAGGTAGGCCCCTGTCGATGCCATCATCCTGGGGATGGTGCCCACGCCATCTAGCTTGAGTAACAAAGATCGGTGATATACGGAGCCGAGGGCCTCCCGAGGAGAGGATTGCAAACTTCGACCAGATCACTCCTGTCTGAAGGTGTCGCAGCCTCACTCAAGAGGGATAGCCGGCTTGACTAGCATGATCAGTCCTTCGTAAAACTATGCTGTCGGTCCGAATGCAGGCCACTTTGCACTAGATGAGACGTAATCCTGTTTCTTAAGACCTTTTCGAAGACCTTGTGAAAAACCAGTAATTGACTTACCATCTTGTAATCTCACTCGTCCTCCCTCGACCCACCCTTGTAAACGGGAACAACCTCAGAAATCTTTCGACCGAAAGGAAGAGTGGCTACTTTCCAGGACACTGTCATTAACTGGATTAGGGATTCATCCATGACCTTCTGTGTCCTAATGATGGCCAGATGCGAGCCATCCGATGCCCCAGCCTTTTTAGAGCTCAACATTCAGGTTGCCTCTACAAACTGATCTGCATATATCAAGGAACCATCCATTTGTGTTGTCGTCTGACTAGTGTTACAAATGACGTGATCCCCCTGGCTGCAAAGCGTTTACCCGCTAGAAGTGACTTCAGTACTTCCACCTTGTTATCACTTGTTGTGGCCTGCTGTCTGTTATGTACAATTACGCATCCCACTGAAACTCTCAAGGCCGACCTGGATTGCTTGTAGTTGTGTTGTGCCCTTGGATATAAGTTGGCCTTAGTCGCCAGTGACTATTCATGCCTCGAATGACAGTTTGTCCATATCCTAAGGACCACGTTGCTGGCCTTTCTAAACAGCAGCGGATTCCGGTGGCCACCAGTTTGCTCGAACAAGCTCCGCATTCTCGTTTTCGTTTTTGTGCTTGCTGCGCCTGGCGCTTCTTCCAGGGAGGCCCGTCGTGTGGTCTAACAGTGAGCAAAGGAGCAAAACCCTAGCTAGAGCTACCACACCGTCCCTGAACAGCTTTCATCCTTCTGGTGCATCGCACCCATGGTCCCTCCTAATCCCAAGACGGCAATGACCAGGGCTTGGATATCAATGTTTTAAAGTTCCGCTTCCTGTTTTCCAGGATAGCAGTCGTTCTGGTCCTCATTGTGAACCCAAGGGTGCCGTGATCACTCTTACCTGGGGAAACAACCACTCTGAAATATTCTGTCGCCCCAGAATTTTGTCACTACAAATTTGAGTAAACTAAGTTTCTGCCACAGTCTCCTTCTAGTCGGCTCTTGAGCATGCTGTATCAGGGCCCGGTCAAGTACAAAACTCAACAGCTGGGCTGTGAATCCATTCCCCGGAGCCCACAGGGCTTTTCGGTCTATTTTGGGACAGTTCAAATCTCCAGCTTTCACGACTTTTCCAGCCCCGGAGGTTTAGTTGCACAAGTATTCTGGGAGCATGTCGTCCTCATAGTTTTCCGCCGATGGGGTCTATAAATGCAGAAAAGCCTCAGTGCCATTGCGTAGAATAATTCAACCCGAAACTCCTTGAATATCAACTGCTAGTAGGATTTCTCAGCCGACTGATCTTGTTCGTAAGCAATGAGGAGCGTCACTCCTCTTCCTTCTTGCCCATCTACCCTGTTGGCCTGACGAACGAAGAAACCCCGAAGTACCATCCTGTCTAATTCATCCGGGGGTCTCAGCCAGATTTCCCATACAGCCATGATATCGATGACTTCCTTTTCTGCTATAAGCTTCCTCCCTTTTGTTCCTAAAATTGCAAGCCTCGGTACTCAGTATTATTATCTGCTCCGGTTTTCCCGGTCTGCCAAAGGCGCACTCAGAAGTCACGTCCTAGTTTCCGCCCCGTTTTTGCCCCAGTAGGGGAAAAACTAGACTAGGAAGTGATTGTGGGCCTGGGGACGGGTGATGCAAGAGGTGGGGGCCCCGATGCTTCTAACAGTAATTCCGTCGGTGGTAGCTTCAGCAGCTTGACCTCCAGCTCCCTCTGAATTCCGTTGGTATCTAAGGTTGTAGTGTCTCGAACCCCAATGTTGGCTTTGCGGGTGATGTCAGGTTCATCCACCACTTCACTACCAGTCCTGAGGCTTACTTTTTCGGACACCGTTAAGGAAATTACCCTGATTTGTGGACTTGTAGGCTCTAACTGGTCCCTTCTTGGTTCTCTCGGCCCAACAAATGGTTTCCTATATTTTCCCGGAATTAAAATTCGTTTGAGCCCAGCCGTCCCTGGTTATCCAGCTAACCTCAGTACGTTATTCCTAATCACCCTAGTTGGCGCGTCGCGGCTTTCATCTAACCTACGCAAAGGTTCGTGAATGTCCACGTCAACTACATTTCGGTGACATCCTAGGGAGATATCCGATGCAGCGATTGGTTTGGCATGAGACCCAGTAAGGGCATCTACTTTGGCCCTCATACCAGTAATTCCATTTCCTGCCCATTCAATAGTGGAAAAACTTTCCCTAGTGGTTCAATGTCTGGTGTCGCTGGGGGATTGTTCCGGACCTTTTTGACTTTGGAGCACATGGTATTATCTCTGTGACTGTACTGTCCCCCTACAACGGGATTTCTGTTGTCGGAGAGTTTGTCCTTTGGTTGTGCCCCATTTTGATTTTGGGCAGTTCCCTTCGCATCCTCACACAGCTGGCTCATGGCTGCCTGAGACAATATTGTTCATTGTACAGACTAAAAGCCTCATTTGTTAGACCGAGGACATTTCTGGAGGAACTATTTACAACAGGTATCGCACATGATACCTCATCCTTCGATTCTACACACCGTGGGAGTCCTCACCGGTACGGCTCCTGACAGAGGGTGGATGGTGCCATCTACCTGGGCTTAGGTAGGAACGTGCTCCAGATCTTATCGAGGACTTGCTGCTAGAAGATAAACTCTATATTAGCAAGGATAGGCGCCCATGGGCTTGAATACTCATGTGTGGGACAGAACACCGAGTCACGAGATGCAGTTTGCCCATGAAAATAATAATAAGAAGAACGGGGGTTTGTTTAGGAGACACCCGAAGCATACCTGATTGCCTGATCATATGGTACAAGTGGAGTCACTAAATGAATCCTTGGATATTCAGTTGAGCATGCGCAGCGCAAAGCAGTGCAAAGGTTTTGGCGGTTGCATGACTGAATGCCCGGCATATTTGAATTAGAAGTCCAGATGGACACATCGCCCGGTGACGAACGAAATGGGCTTCGCGGTCGAGATACCCAGTAAAAAAAGTGGGGACGGAGTAAAAAGTAGCGGTTTTTCGGATAGCATCGATGTAGAGTCGCCGGAGTGAGTAAACTGACGTGAAAAACCTTCGAAGAAGCACCGATCAAAAGATGAAAGCTCTTGGTGACAACGGACGTGCACTTAAACCAATAGCTCAAACGACCCGAAAAATGGCAGAAATATAATGCCGGAGGAGTTGTGCGGTGTTTTCTGAGGAGGAGAAATGCACAAATGAAACAGAGTCCGATGTACCACTCAATTAGTACTTACCAATCATCAACAGGTTTTAGAAGACCCACCCATAGAGAGGGGTACGTAAATGCCTGAGCCTGGAAATTTGGTGGAGCAGAGCGACGAAAGCTGACAGGTGAGTGAAATACGATTAGAATAAAGGGCTCGCTTTAGGTAGTTGGTGAACACTAGTTAACAATAGGATGGACGGACGAGTTGATATACGACGATCCTGTGAGGTTATGTGGGGTAGTGCATGAATGATGCTGTCAAAACATGTAGACGATCGAATAACGGGATTTGCTGGTAAGAGTCTGACATGGAGCACTTGAGAAACAAACGGACGGTCAGTAACTTGGCATACGTATAGTGCATTTCTAACAAAGGTTTAGAGAAACTGCCTTCGGGTGGTCTTTGGCATAGATGCCCAGTCGTAGAAGACTGATAGAAAAATGACAATAAGTAAGAGGTGGGTGAAATTTTGTTCAACGCTTGGTTTATCGGAGGTTACTCCATGACTGACAGATGAGGAATACAAAGTTACAACGAAGTGGGCATAATAGTGGTATGTATGCTTGATATCTGACGGAATCAACTGGAAGTAGTGGATCACTGAAACCTTCATAAGGCGCAGATAATTGTGTGACTGGGTACGTCGAGGAAGGCTAATCTGAGGCTTTGGGGGAGGGAGACAGGCAGATTAACGGCAGCCTAAGTCATCGGTTGTTGATTTTCAGCTAAAGATGTATAAGAAGCACTCAGTGGATTGTGGTGTAGCTGGCCAATCGTGATAACTTGGTGGAACAGCTGCAGTGGTTCACAGATGAGTGAAATGTGATACTATTATGGATTTGTCTGGGTTCGTTGGTGAATAGCATGGGAGCATCTAAAGTTGGTAACAAAGTGGATGCGGGAGGTAGACATATAGTGGACTGATACGGTCGTATAAAAGTAGTTTACATGAGCAGCTCTCAGGAAGTGCAGGTGATTGCATAACTGGATACGTTGAAGTCCGACATGGAAAGCTGAGGAGGTAATCGGACTATTTATGTCTTGTAATGTGGATGCTCCATTGCTAATACAACTGTCGTGAAATGCAAGTGGCTGAATGAGAGGAGATGCAACGGGAGGATATAATGGAGTGGAGAGGGCGTCACGCAGGTGAAGCTCCGGAGGGAGTATCATTTCGTTCTCTGTGTTATTGTTGGCAGGTGAGAAACGAATCTTTGAATGACGGTTTTGTTTACATAAATGGAGTGGTGACATACAAATTGCCCAGTGAATTAATGGTCTTTTCCGTAGTATATCGGGAATCGTCGCTTTCAAGATAGAGACATGTAAACAATGAAAACACTTCATGTTTTTGGGTACAGAATTTGGTAGCTAGACGAGGTAGAATGAGGGCAAAAATTGGATCGATTCAGACGGATAGAGGGCAAGTCGATAGAGATGAATGTCGATAGTAGCAAGTAATATGTTTCATTTCTGAGCCAAGGGAGCATATGTGCATGTGTTGGCTTGGGAATTGGACGGGCGCATGGTAGATCTTGTTCAGGAACTTTGGAGGGTCAACGGGTGGCATCAATACGATGCAGATGACGTTGTTTTTTAATCCGCAACAGGTGCTGGTGGGTGAGGCTGGCCACGCTGTTGATGCCCAACCTGGAAAGCACTTCTGCTAGTGAGAAGTGCTATCCACCAGCCTAGCTTGGCACGCACATTGTTGCAGACGGCCTGCGCGCCTTACGCAAGCCGGCCAAAGTAGTAGATCTGACCGCGCCCCGCACAGTTGCGAGTAACATGGGTTTTCTTGGTGGGGCCAAACGGCCGTAGATGTCGGGTAGTCAGCGACCAGGCGACCAGGCATTGGAGGATCCCGGGAAGTAACCAAGGGAGAATCTGTCGGGTAGCGTACAAATAGCCGACTGTCAGGTGGAAGCATAGGCCAGGTTTGCGACCGGCGTGGTCTCCAGAGTATTGAAAGTCACCGAGGTAAGTTTACGCACGAAAAAAGGACATTAATAGAGAGAAAGTAGAGGAACGCCGTTTGGGATGCTCCCAGCCGAGGATAAATGGAAACCAATATAAAGAAACGGCATTATTATACGGTGACTCTCTGTGACTGGCTCTTCCGTTGCAGAAGGCAGAAAAACCAAGAATTTTTACTCAGTTTCATCTGTCATAGACAGCCGTTATTTGCACGATTCAAAGGTCTAGACTCTCCTTATAGGCTTGGTTATCGGGTATGTATACTTTGAGGAGCTGTAAGGTTTGGGTGACCGTGAGGAATTTATAAAACGCACTTGTAAGCCGATGGCTGGAAGTAGAACTGCGTGCTTCTTACGGTAATTTATTCCAGAAGTTAGAGTACACTGTGATGAAGAAGTGTGACCGTGGGCTAGCGTTGGCAACAGGGATTGAAAGGGCAACAATTCTGGAACGTAGCTGATAGCTAGAAGCATGCGCAACGTGCAAAGGATTATAAGTATATGTCCGGCTGTGAGGGATGTTATACGGCGAAGCCGTATAGGGTCTAGTTTGAAAAATAAGCACCCTCCCTTATGAGGTATGAGCTCCATCCAGCCAGTCGCTTGGTAAAACTACTTTGAACTGACTTGATAACAATTCCGTCTGGTTTGCGCACACTACAAAAGATCAACGGGAAGTATTCTGATAAACGCCTGGCACGAGATTTATAGAGGAAGAGAATGCAGCCTCGGAGTCGGAAGGAGCGTAATATTAGCCCCAAGCACTTTCTGGCCCTAACAACTTTGAGGGCCTAACATTCGGAGAAATCAAACGCGCGGGAATAGTTTAAGCCGTGGACCCGAACGACTCGTTTGCTGGCAACGAATGAGCCAAAAAGGCTGGAGATCCTGGAGGTAGGTTGAATTTATATGTAAGTAACTCGCACTTGTCGGCAGAAAAATTCATCTGCCAAGCTTAGCACCATCTGCTGAGTGCGAATATGTCTTCAGAGATGTTTAAGATGGTCGGGGCGAGGCATTCAGGCTCCAAAAAGTAGACAGTCCGAATGTCATCCGCAAAAAGAGAAGCGGTACCATGGCTCACTGAGAGGAATATGTTGTTTGTATACATGAGAAAGAGCAGAGGGCCAAGGAGGCTACCCTGCATAACAGTGCCTCTAGTCGGTTTAGGCCTGGAACAGTGTCCATTCGTTGAGACAAACTGAGAGCAGTTAGACAGGTGAGAACTGATCCAAGATAGTAAGGGGTCTGTAATGCCAATGGATCGGATTTTGGCCAGAAGATGTGGGGTGGCAAGCAGCCAAATGCTTTTGACATATCCCAGTAAGATACAATAACTGGCCATTCCATTGTCTGTCGTTGCAGTAATGATACTCAAAAAATCAAGCTGGCATATTTCACGAGATCGTATTTGAAGGAAACCCCGTTGTCGAGAATTGATGATGTTCAATTGAAAGAGGTACGTCAAGATGTGTTTTTTGCACGATTTTTTCAGTAGCCGAGAGAATTGGTGCATGGTTATTGGGACGGTAGTATGTTATCTCATGCAGTGGGTCTTTCTTTTGGTACGGTATTATGAATGAGCACCTCCAGTTTGTCGGCACCAGACCGGAGTTCACCGACAGGTAAGTAGATTGAGTAGAAGTAAGGTAAGTCTGGTCCGAACCTAACCATTGCAGCGGGCGGCAAACCATCAGGTGCTGGGTAGGATGATGACTTGAAAGTAGTCAATAAGTGAGAGGTAAGTAAAGCATCAAGTTCCACTATGGACAGAGTAAAAGCTGTAACTAGAGGAACAGGCCGAGGGTCAACAACAATAATAGGGGCCATAGTTGAAGGCCTCGGCAATAGAAGGGGACTAGAGGCGGATACACTGTCCTTTGAAACCATGTACGGGATACCTCTATGAGTAATAGAGGTTCCGGCCTTGTACAGTAGCGACGGTCGGAGAGATCTGTTTGGGAGTCGCAAATCCTTCGGTTCCTGGTTACGCAGTGTAGTTCCCTCAATCATTTGAACAATGGAAGTGAGGTGAAAAAGTTTATTAAGAAATGCGAAGTCTTCTGTGGTTTTATGACCTTCTGAAGTTCGCCATACTTTGTTTGCCGAGAGGAGATATAGAACTTCCTGTTACCCAGTTGCTGGGAGGGGTGGACATTCCTCTCAAGATATCCCGAAAACGGTGTGAAGAAAATATCGGGGGCCTGTTGTGGACCACGAGAGAGGAAAACTCACCCCATTCGGCTTGTAGAATTGTAGCAGGGAGAAAGTTCGGTCAAGGAGGGAAGAGGGTTTGATGCACTGTGATTTCAGAGTAGACTGTGGGTGGGTGGGGATGTGGCAGTTCACCGTATTTTGATCGCTACTGGTAAAACTTTGGGAGACTGGGATAGATATGTGAAGGATGCCATGGGTAAAAATGAGATCTAAAATGCTATTTTTTTCGTAAGAGAGCGGATTTACTGTACCCACCCCTCTTGGGTAATACTTGTTAAAATTCGTAAAAGTTTAGCGGGTGCGGACAAAGATGGCCAAGCTATCTTAGGTAGGTGAAATCACGAGCAACAACCCCTACACTTGAGGGCAGTAAGGAAAGATATCTAAATGCGTCACCTATGTAAGGAAGTCCCGATAAATTTTCGCTAGGTGGATGGTTAACACATCCAGCACCAAGATGAGAGCCGGGATTATAGGCAGATGGCCAGAGTGAGTCGGGAACAGAGTCGAGTAGAGGGTGATGAAGTGTAGTTGTATTAAAGTCTGCTTGACAACTGCCAAACGACCTCCGCCGCTTCGAATTTTCCCATTCACTCCGAAGACATTGTAGCCTACGAGAGAAATGTGGTCCGTTGGGGTGCAATCGGTTGACTAAGTTTCAGTTATCAAGATTATATCATAATTAAAACCCGTGGCCAGATATCATAAGTAACGAATTTTGTTTTTGATGGATCGGCTACTCAAAAGAACCAACAAGATAATGTTACTAGAATTAGGTTTTCGGGAATTCGGTTGGTCAAGTAGGTTGTGCAGAGCGGAACAGTCTAGATTCGTGGTCTGACTAGAAGGTCCATATGCGGGCTGCAAATAATCACCGGGTGTTGGAGGGTTTGGTCTGTAAGCCGTTTTGTAGTATGGTGTGCTGTGGGAAAAAAGGGCTGATGACACTATGGTGACGGAAGGTGCTAGGGTCCGATGTAGATGGACTCTTTGAGATGCGGGGGCTAGCTGAAGTGTCTGAGTTATTGGTATTTCCATTTATTCAAGGAGTTTTAAAGATGCAAGACTCCATGGCAGTTTAATCCGTTAACAGCCCCGGCTTGGGATACGGATTTTCGCACGAAGGTGGATGTAACAAATGGCCAGCCGGCAACTTGGACCTGATAAACGGTCAGAGGTAGGGCAGAGACTGTGGTAGAATCTGCCTAAGGAAACAATGGCCTTTATTTGGCTCGCTATTATCATAGGGGTTTAGAGGGTTTACCCATAAGAGGGGGGTCTAAGGAATGGTGGGGCATGCCACACACTATCTGGGGTTGGTTTGGCTCTAGTGGATTCGGTAGCTTATCTACCGTGAAAAGGGTTTGTAGGCTCACAAGGGTTACAGGCTTCTTAGTCAGAGGGAGCTGAAGCTTGGTGCCTCTGTTGTGGCTGTGGGGCCCGATGCCCGCCTGAACTCTACAGCTGCCATCTGAATAGGGAGGGTTGTGAAGTGGGGCGATGACCTGGTAGCCGGCCTGGGGGAGGGCTGTAGCCGTTGATAGTGGCTGAGGGGCTAGTTGGTTGCATTCCTGTCGAACAGTGATTACCGGCCTTGGTCACCATAGTTCCAGGTACATGCAGCGGCTGTAGTGTCGCACTCATATCATGAGGCCTTCAGGTGGACGTACTAGGCTGAGGAAATGATGTTATTGGTAGATTAGTTGTGAATAAACTGAGAGGGAGAACTACTGGATAATTTTATGGAACAACCTGAGAATTTGGGACTGCGGGTTTAATGAGGTGGGTTTTCGCTTTTTATCCTAGCAGACGCGGTAGGTGGGAAGGTAAGGTGCCGACATTTTCCTGGTGGTTGGGTCGGTGAAACATACGACGGCATGTCTACGTCTACGGCCGCTGCTGGCTTCGTGTGCATCGATGATAATGCCGATGCATTTTTCACTATAGACTTGCTGTTCTGGGTTTTTACCACAGTGAACCTGTGCCTGGTAGTGTTTACAGGAACTTTTTGCGACAGCCTTTCCAGCTTATCAGGCGAAGACTGTGCCGCACCCTGGGAAAAATTGCACGAAACTGGTGTGGGATCCTGGAGACTAGGCTGACAAAGACTTACTGACCCCGAAGGGGCCATGGGGGTAGTAGGTGTTCTGACTGAAGTCCAGTTCACAGGAGTGTGCGGTGATGAATCTATAGGTCCTGTTGGATCAGGGCCAGTGGGAGGCGCTGGTTTGTCTTTCTGAATGCGTAACATCTCTCTTTGTAGAGGAGATTCATGGGTGTGTATTTTGATGCCTTTAGCTGCAGCAATCCCTTGACAGTTACTGATGAACTCAACGGCCGTTATTTGGTTGGAAAACCGAAACAGCAGAGGGCAGGGGTATCGTGGTGACCGTTTCAGCAGCCTAGTACAATGGCACATGTAACGAGCCATGTTGCATGCGTTCAGTATTGTGGCTTTAACAGACTGTGTTGGTGCTTGCGGGCAAATTTAGCATTGCTGCATTGTTGGCCTTCTTTATCCTCCTGTGAGGTTCCGAGGCGATTGCATCCATATAAAGACCGGTCCTGAATAAGATTTTGAGGTCAGCTTGATCTATTGGTTCAGTAATTATTGTCAGTTGGAAAGTTTTTGATAAAGGACACTCAATAGACTGTCATTCATCATATGGGCCGTTTATCTTCTGTTCCAAATCAGTGGCTTTATCTTCAGCTCCGATGTATATATCGACCGGTGACACAGAACATGTATTGACGGCCGCCATCTTGTCGGCTTTTGTGTTTTTTCACTCTGAAGGCCAGAATGGCTCCTTTTGGGCCAGGCGGACAACAACGTTTAAATACAGACTAGGACATTATTCTGGGTCTAAAACAGGGACAGTCGTGTTTGTGAAGAGCTTGGGGGTTATAACTGACCAATGCAGAGGGTTTTCGGCTGCTACACTTCGAAGCGAAACGTATGCAGACAGATCACCAAGTCACTTCGTCAATAAATATAGTAGCTTGGATAGATCAGGGTTATTGTGCTTAGAGTGCGACTGTTGTAAGGAGAGTGACTGGGGGTTTGAGAGGTTTGGACTTCAAGGTTGACCGAAATGTCAATGATAGCTTCAGCAAAATTATCGTGGGATTTCGGTTGTCAGAAAAAAGGCCGTTACTCTACCTTCTCCTTCCTTAGGTTGTTGTGTTCGTGTCCATGTATTTTGCCCTCCGCGGAGATATGGTTCATTCAGCCGTGCTCCCGACTCGCATTTCAGTATCTTCTGGCTTGCAAATTGTTCTTTTTTCCACTTTCTTCTCAATTTTCTTGTTTTTTGACTACTTACCGGCGATCCGTTGTTTCTTACGACGAATTGGTTCAAGACAACACTCTTGCCAATATCGTGCATCTACCTTTTCCGACGAACTGGAAGAAAGACCACTGGACCACGCGAAGGAGTTCAGGTCACTAGTCTTTACGGCATCTCGAGTCTTGTGTCGCCTGTGAACCAGGGACAGACCGCTGGAGAGTGCAAGAGGGTTCAGCTTTGTGGCAGTCCTTTCAGCCTTGGTAGCACAAGGGATCACTTCTTGGAGGACCTGCTGAACATCAAACAATGGGATTTTTAAACCGCGCTCGGCGTGTGGCCCAACCTCCAGTTTTGTTCGCCACGATAGGTTATGGCCATGGGTAACCAAGCCTCCAGAATTCTTTCGGCGGTAGGCACACTAGTCAGGCATCCATCACTGCGTGGGGGCTGAAAGCAAAGGGTAACAAGCTGAGGTTAACGGATGGAGTAACCCCAATCCAGACTGTCTGCAGAGCAGAACTAACATTGTGGGGGCGCTTTCGGGCACCAATTGCTGGTAGCAGAAAGCAAGCAGCATGCAAACGGTACGGAGCTAGGGAAGGGCACGGCAGCCTCCTTTAGTATATGGCCACTAGAAGACGGGCCACCAGCTTTCAAAACGCGTGCAAGAGTGGCTGTGAATAGAAGCTGGCAAGGAAAGCAAAGTCGAACCTAACGGCCTACTGCGGATAAGTGTAGTTGAGGTGCGGTATGCCAAGTAAGACGAGGGGACTCATGGATGAACAGGGATGCGCCTAGACCGCAGATCAAGAAAAAAATATTAACCTGTGTGAAGTCTTCTAAGGGGTGTACAAGATAGATCACGGGTTACTGTGTCCAGAGGTTCCTCCCTCGGAGTCAGCTGCGAAGGAAAACTACCTGATGACCAAAGACGGGTTCATATGCAGTATCAAACAGCTAATCAAGACAAAAACAGTAGGCCCTGATGGCATCCACTCGGCGATTTTGAGACAGCCAGCACCAGCAGTGTTAGGACCACTGACGAAACTGCTCAATGCCTCACTTGAAATCTGGGTCTGATCTGAGGAGTGATTAGCCTCCGTAATTACCCCCATACAGAAAAGGGGTACCAGAAGTAATTGTCAAGGCCACTGTCCAGTGAACCTAATCTTCATTGTGCCGAAGATCATGGAGGGGGTCATTTGGAACCAGATATTGTCGCACCTATAACAACGAAGTCTTGTTCGGTAATCCCAGCGCGGATTGCCGCAGAAAAACTCACGTTCCTTCAATCCCCTGTGCTACTTGGAGGAAGTGCCCTGGAGGATAGACGATGGAAAGCGAGTTGAGGTCTTTTACTTGAACTTCTAGAGGGCTTTTGACCCAGCGGACCACCGCCTGCCCGTGCAGTGACTACGAGGGCTTAGACTGCTGGACCAGCCGATGACACGGATTTGGTGATGTCTGTTGGGCAAGGCCTACCAAGTAAGAATAAGGGAAAGCCTATTTCTGTTTGGATGCTTGCAGATCGGATTGCCCCAAGGAAAGGTTCTTGGACCCTTGCTATTCCTCCCTTACATGAATGACTCAGAAAATGCTCTAGGGAACTTCTATTTCAGCTTCGCCAAGGACGAGAAAGTAGTGGGGTAATCAACCGTGAACCAGCCCAAAAAGACCTGGGCAGAGTCGAAGAAATGGGTTACCAAGCCGGGCATGCCACGGGACATGCACAAGCATGTGCTCTCTGCTGACGAAGGTTACCTAACTGACCGGGGGTACTGGAAATGGAGAGCGTAAGAGGGTTCAGAAAACCCTGTCTCATTATTAAACATCCATATTAAAACAAGATTTTTCATTCATAAGAACCATCTTGGCCGGAGTTTCTGTTTTCTGTTTATTGCTCTAAATAATTTCCATAAACCGGACTTTCCCCGTTGCCTCGAGCGTGATTCGCTCAGTCAGAACTCTGTTGTGACTGTATTCAATAATCTCAGCTGTTTCCAACTCTTGGCTGCATTTCAGCTGCAGTTGCAGATTTGTATATAATATGATTCATCATGTAGCTTGAACGCTCAACTCACCACTGAAAACCGTGGAAGCACTGTACAGCTGTTTCACCCTTGTTGGGAATCATCAGCAGTGCACATCCATATTATATACAAATCTAATCTCCTACCACTCAAGTTGCAGATTTGTTGTTCAGTTTGGAGCATGAGAGCCCAGAAGAGACATTTTTGGAGTTTGGTTACTGTAAAAATCGCCCACTTTGTTGTATACAGTAAAGTAGCCACTTGAAATCAACTTTCTTTTGAATTGTGCCGAAATTAGCTGCTATGGGTAGCTTAAAAGTTCCTTGGGCTGGATTTTACAGTGCTAAATAACATTGGCAACCGCTGAGAAATGAAGTTACGCCGCATCTCGTCAAACCGTTCCGGACCAAATGACAATACCCTGCAGGTGAGCTAAACCCCTTTACCCTTGGGTCTTGGTCATGTTTCTCGTTCAGGCTCTAGTTAGTTCCATTTTGTACAGAGCTGGAGGTGATTTGTTGCTGGATTAGTCGAAGAAGAAGCGGTGTACAGAGCAAGCACAGTTAGATAAGCAAAGTAAGCTGCTCCAGGTGGAATTGGCGAAATCACATTTGACACTTGCTGAGGAAAATGAAAACCTGGCCACCAGAGATAATTTCAAGGATGAACCGATAGTCAATGAACATCTGCCCCGGCATTTTGGATGATCTCCATGTATAGCTCATTTCACCGCGAACAACACTCGTGGTTGCAGTGCCAAAACCTATAGTGGATTATGGTTTTGATCTACTCAGAGTAGAGTCGGAGTCATTTCTGGGCCGTTCTTCGAAGTATTGGAGGTTTATGAGAAAATTTGAATATTACGTTCAAAGTAGAGTTCGGGACAATGACAAGCGCTCACTTTATCTGATGCATTCCTGCAAGAAAAAAGCGAGGGAGGAGCTGCTGCTGCTGCTGCGCTACACCAGGTCGTTTTGCGTGCTGTTATCGATATAGTTTTCATTCATCTGTCTTAGGAAATACTAAAAATTATATTTTCTTAGAGTACTCCGTTAACCCATAGAAATTCAGGTATTTTTTCCTCAGTGGTAAATTCTAACCCAGCTCTATTTTCCGTTACTCTTCCACCTCATTCACAGCATCTTTTTGATATTTCAAAATGCAACGTGTAGCAAAGAAGACTTCAAATACTACCCCGTCCACTCATACCCCGGTCACTAGGAAAAATAGGCTTCTTCAAACTCCCATGGCCTTAAAACAATGTTCGGCTGACCTCTGTGACTTTGTACGCTTGGCGACGGAAAGAACAGCTGTTCTAGACCGAAGTATTTCAGATATAAAGTCTCGGCTTCTGAATTTGGAAGATACGATATCTAAACTCGCCCCCTTACTGTGCATCACTGAACGCATCGAAAATTCCACCTTACAAAACCTGACAGCTGCGGGCCGCTTTATCGACTCTGTTGCATCCGAAGTTCTCATAAGAGTGAAGAACTCTCGTAATGCAGTCGTGTTTAATGTCCCAGAGAGAATACCTCTGGAGCATGTCAAGCACACACTGATGAATGCATGTGGTATGGCCCACCTTCCTTGTCAAATAACAAGGCTGCGTAAGCGCGTTCAGCGCTTCAACTGTCCAATCCTTATGCGATTTGCAGATGATCTGTCTGCCAAAGAGTTCATAAAAATGCGTTCCACTATAGCTTCTAATTCTCCTTATAAAAACATAAAAAATGCCGAAGATAAAACCCCACTTCAAAGGGAAATTACCAGATCTCCTTCGACTTTCCCCACTAGAACGACGCCTGATAGTTCTGAGCCTTCAACACAGACGGCTGATCGCTCCACAGCTCCTTCTCAAGTCCCCACAGCTTTACCTTTACACGCGTCTCCCGCCTCTTCACAACCGCCCACTGCCTCCTCATCTGCTCCCGTACTGTACTCTTCAAAATCTAATCCCATTACTGTTGATCTTGACATTTCCGCTTCTCCCCTTTTACTGCCACCCAGAAAGAGACGCCAAGTATTGCCTCGCTCTCCCACCTCATCGCCTGTTGGATACACCCCGAGCTCTAACTCGCCATCTGTTCCCTCCGGTGATAAACTACTCGCCGTCCAGAGGAATAGGTCTAACAGTCTTCCCATTCTTCTCACAAGCCCCTCCCTCATTCGACTGTCTCCTCTTAAATCAACTCGCTTTAACTCACGGAATAGGGTTTTGACCTTAGAAAATACCCCTTGCTCCAATGCATCGGTGCTCCCTACAAATTCACCGTGTTCACTGCCTGTCAATACCAAAATACGGCCTCCACATGCCGTCCGATCTGCCACACGTCGTACTTCTCACCCAAAAACTATCTCCACTTCTCCCGCTTCTAACTGCTCCATATTTGGTGTTCCACCCAACTTGAGTTACCCCTACCACAATGTGCAGCTTAACCTACCACCCTACACCCCTATTCCTCACACATTTTCAACCCTGCCCTCTGCACCCCCCCCCTCAGCCAATACTCGATTCCGACTGGCCGGTATTTCTCGACAGCTCCTGATCACCCCTGTCTGATATCGACCCGCCAAACCCCACAGGTTTTTCCCTTTGCTCCGATGTTTCCCCCTCCGTTGATGCCCAGTCTCTCTACCCCTCAGCAGTCCCTCTCACTGCTTGGCTGGAAGCCACCCCATCTGAACCTCCACTAGCCCCAACATCAACATATTCCCCTTTGACCCTAACCTCCGCTCCTTCCAATCGCGATAGCCTGCCTCCTTCCAAATTACACCACCCCTCTGATGTGCCTATACCACCTCCCACAAATGGTACATCTCTAGCCTTATTCAACTTGCGTTCTATTCTTGACAAACTCCCGCACCTTAAAAAACTTGTCCTTGCAAATAATTACGACATTATCTTAATAACGGAATCCTGGCTTTCTGAGAGCACTTCCAATGATCAAGTGTCTTTGGTAGGGTACTGTCTTCTAAGAACCGATAGACCGAACCGGCGTGGTGGTGGGTGCCTAGTCTACGTCAAGGAAGCCTACACCACGACCCCTCCTTTACATACGGCACTCGATTCTATTCCCGATTCTCTCTGGTTCACTATGAACGTCCAAACCACTGTTCTTCACATTGGCTGCGTGTATCGATTACCGAATTCCCCCAGTTCATTGTTTTCACTTCTCATTAGGTCTTTCGAATACCTCTCTTTGCTTCCTTCTGGAACCAAGCTTATTGCGGGTGACTTTAATCTCCCTCACAGCGTTGGCCCACCCTCTCGGCTCCTCCCAATCTTATGGACCTGATCACTAGCATTCATATTGGCGGCTGGACACAACATGTTGTTGAACCTACCAGAAATGGGAACATAATAGATCTGATATTTACTCATAACATACCTCTCATCGACGTGACCGTAACACGAAATTTCCCCGGTAGTGACCATAAAATGGTTATCTGCCATCTGCCCCTTAGTGGCCCACCTAGTCCCGCACACCCCCCCCCCCAACAATACATTCCTATGCAGAAATTGGGCCTTGCTAGTCACGCTTCTTCGGCAGAAAGACTGGGGTGATTACTTCCTCACCCAGGACCCTCAGCATGCTGCGGATATTTTCTACTCCTTCTTTTCCGATTGTCTGGAAAAAATTGTCCAATACTGCCCAGGCTGTACCTAAAAAGAGGTCGTCTGTCTCGCCACTCCATAAGAAGTACCATAAACTTCTCAAACAACAAAATAATTCCAACGACTTTTCACTTTTTATTCGTCTAAACCGCCTCTCCACACTTATTCAACGACAAGATAATACGCGACTTCGTGACCAAGAAGCTAAGGCTTTGAGTCATCCTAACAAGTCGCAACTCCTATCTATGTTGCATAAGTCTAGAAACGCTGATGTTAAGGCCGACTTCCAACTTCTAATTCTGGATAATAGCTCATCTATCACCTCCCCACCTTATATAGCCGAAGCCTCCAATGCATTCTTTGCTTCAGCCATGGCTCCAGCTACTGTCATTGCCCCGCCCCCATCTTCACCACTTACCGACCCTGTCCTTTCTACGATACCCTTCGATGCCGTGAGTATTTCCAAGCTACTATCCAAT
The DNA here is from genome assembly GCA_948099385.1 of Fasciola hepatica. Taxonomy (NCBI): domain Eukaryota; kingdom Metazoa; phylum Platyhelminthes; class Trematoda; order Plagiorchiida; family Fasciolidae; genus Fasciola; species Fasciola hepatica. The sequence goes on along the minus strand of CANUEZ040000043.1, from coordinate 28,225,820 downwards.
AGCAAGCCCTCTCCTCGATTAGGCCCCGATGGCTTACCACCAATTGCACTAGTCAATGGTGGACCGGATCTCCCCCTGTTGTTGCTTAACCTTTTCACTCTTTCACTTAATGGTAGCACCGTACCTGCTAATTGAAAGCGCTCGGTAATCGTTCTCATTCATAAAAAAGGACCTTTACATGAGGTATCCAATTATCGCCCTATAAACCATGCCCCCATCTTATCCAGAATAATGGAAAAAATAGTTAAAGATAATAGTAGTAACTATTTATTAAGCCTCAGTCTTATTAATCACAACCAACATGGATTCCTCCGTTCACGGTCCTGCATGACTTGTCAGTATGATTTTCTGAATCTCGTCACCGACTCTGCTGAAAGTGGGAAATCTCTTGTTGTTCTTTATCTTAATTTATCCAAGGCATTTGATCGTGTCCCTCACCCCCACCTTTTAACAAAGCTACGGTCATTTGGGATTGTCGATCCACTTCTTTCTTGGTTCTCGTCTTACTTATCTCATCGTTCACAGGTTGTCTTATTTAACGGGCAAACCTCTAATCCTAAGCCTGTTACGAGCGGTGTTATTTATGGCAGTGTTTCGGGCCCCCTGCTTTTCCTCCTATATATAAATGATATGTTTCCGACAATACTTAATGGCACGCCGTTTTTGTTCGCGGACGACATTAAGATAGTCTACACTTTCTCGCCTGGCAACCTCAGTACTACTATCCCTAAAATCTCTGCTGATTTAGCCGCTCTTGATGAATGGTGCTCTACCTGGGCGATGAAATTCTCCGCCGACAAGTGTATTTTCCTCACTTACAAATGCCAGGTTCCTCCTGGTTCTTTATGCATTGGCGGTTCACCCATCGACAGCCAGCCTTTAGTAAGAGACCTTGGCTTAAGTTATTCTTGCTCTTTCAACTTCTCGGAACATGCTGTCCTCCAAACGGCGAAGACTGAAAAGTGTCTTGGTCTTCTGTTCAGATCCTTTCAGCTTAGGCAGAGCATTCTCTACATGTACAAAGTACATGCCAGGCCCCTTCTCGAATATTGTCCCCTAATCTTCACTAGCATGAGAAAATCCGACAGGATTATTATCGAATGTATTCAAAGAAGATTCACAAAACAGCTTATCGGTTGGTCGTCGAACTTAAACTACAGGGAACGATGCTTATCTCTCAAAATCGAACCACTTTGGCTTCGTCGCATCAAGCTGAATTTGATATTTCTGTATAAGCTATTGACTAAGCAGTCCTATTCCTCCAACCAGTTGTGCTTCTCCCCGGATACTGGATATTCACTCCGTAATAGACAGTATACTATTACCACACCCTCCGCGAGGACTGTTCTACGCTCTAAGTTCTTTCTCTTCGCGTACTCCAGAATCTGGAATAAACTTCCCTTGCACATCAGATCTTCTCGGTCAAAGTATGCATTCGTGCATGCTATTGATAAATTCCTTACTGTCCCAACTGTCTTGCGCATATTCAACGTTCACGTAACCGAACGTCAAGCTTACGAGATAGACCTTGACTTTTAAGCCATTGCCCTGCTTTCTCTCCTTACCTTACCTTCCAAAATAACCTCACCGCTTTAGAAATTCTGATTGCTTTGTTTGACCGCTTCTCCTAGCCTTCGCCATCGACATATGTAAGCATGTCTGCGTCCACCAACTGTTTTTCCATGCCAACTTATAGGATCCTGTTAATTCAACTTTGAAATAAATCCTTTCAGATGCGCTCGCATTTATACAGACCACTGTATTACTCCCCACAGGTTGTCAATATCTCTCACTCGCTCCACGATTTATTAACTTTATTTAGTTATATTGCGTATGCGGCCCTGAAACCAACCTCAACATTGCCATAAAAACTGCTTCAGTATCCAACCCCTGGTTGGATTTATATATATATATATAATATAAATATAAATATATATATATATATAATATTTGCATATACAAATATATATATATGTACATGTATATATAAATATATATTTATATATACATATATACTCATTACTGTCCTATAATTATTAACAAAATCATGGTGAGTGACTCAACGCTCCTCGATATCTCTTAGCTTACAATGCCTCTCTTCCGCGCCAGGTCCCACCACTCATACTTCGCTCACCATCTCTGCGATTTCGACCTAGAAAATCCAGTCTGATTCATCGCACTTAGCGTGACTCACTAACTGAACTCAACACCCAGTTATGACGTTACCATTTCTGCTCCCACCCTATCCCCCAGCTAAGGTTCTTCTGTAATTTCATGCAGAACTTCGTCTTTACTCCTGCTCAATGACCACTCTAGGCGAAATACTAACTTTCCCATTGAAAGTTCTAGCCACACTTAGGCGTTTCCCCTTTAGTCTCACGTTTCATGGCCTCAATGTGCCTTTAGGATCCGCCGCACCGATGAGCCCGTGCTTAACTTTTGTTCTTCTTTCCGTTAACCGTTGATCCTCAGCTGCGTCACTCTATCTCACTTTCCTTGCCATAGTCTTTTGCGTCCGACCGCTTTTGCATGACCCGTCCGATGATCGCACCCACGTATACATATAGATATATATATATATATATACGTTGAGTATGCTCCACTCACTTGTCCCCCTTCTTAACTAGATTGTGCCATTTTACTACACACAATTGCGTATTTATAAATAAAACCGTTCCGTCCTTTAGCGATGGGTGCTCGCTCTCAGTTACTTCCTGGCTCAGGCTAGAACTCAGCCGTCCCATCCTGCTTTTTTGTGCCTTTCTCGTACACTGAAGCCTTTCCACACGGATTACCATTCCTAAGTAACTAGGCTTCACTTCTCTACGCACATGCTCATGGTAAGTTAAGACCCCATTCCAACCGGAATCCGTATGCCCCTGCCGAATACCAGCACGTTTGCCCCCACATGAAAAATCCTCATATAACACTCAGTGTTTTCCCCCCTTTTTACTGTTTGCCGTCCTTTACCACAGCTGGTGAACTGACCAGACTGTTATCTTCCTATTTTCTCATTCTTCTTCCAGACCATACCATCTACTATTGTTTTATTCCTGGTTCCCAAACGGACACCCTCTCCTCATCCACCACCCACCTGATATCGCCCCAAATCTCTACTATCACCCAACTACCCTAGAAAGCTACCAGTCTCCGTCTAGGGATCACTAATAGACCGGCCCACTAGCCAAACGATTACTAACTGTTCGGATAACAAAATGTTCATTTTCTTGCTTCCATATAAACGATAATCGTAACCCACAGCTGGAACACTTTCCAGACTGCCGCACTCCTGATCTCTTCCAGATTGCATTAGTTACTTGGGTATCCATCGGCCAAATCGACGTTTATTCCGGATTACCGTAAGGACTGGACGATTTGATCAATGGTTTAAACCTATACTCTCGCCTGCTGACGTTACATGGGGCACCGTACATTGATTAACAAAACCTCATGAAAGTCTCACCGGATCGCAGAGGTGATTCCTGACAGCAACCATCAACACATCCGCTCAGCGTCTACTCCCAAATAATCCAACCCAACAGTTCAATTCTTCCCGCGTTGCAGTACGAAACCAATGGCCGGAACCCAGCCTTCGCCGCTGTCAACTTCGTCAAACCAGCCCTTTTTACCTGCTTCCCACAACATTCTACCTGCAACCAAGGTCCTTACGGAACAGAATACCAGCCATCTGCAGCCAACCATAATTTGATTACCAATTTTCTATCAAATACAAAAAAACATTTTACACTCTTCCAACTCCTGCCTAGCCGAACCATTGACGTTTGTCTCCACTAAAACGTTTCATTGACGGCTTTTCTTTAAAAGTCCGTTATACGTCCATACACCATTCATGCTCTTCAAAAGTTCACTGAAGTCCCTGCGAAGCTTTTCGCCTTCATTTGAATCTCCATATGACACTGTAATCACCTGCACAAAAGGTCCGTTTTATTATCACCTTTGAATCACTTGCCTTTATTTCACGTTCTTCCCCCACAATTAGTTACCCAATGCTGGATCAGTGTCCAAAATTCCGCTGGTATCTCTGACTGCACTTTGAAAGCCCCACGCTTGCTTTACTTCTAACAATGTTCTTTGGCATCTCTTCCGCCCGGTTACTTGTTAGTGACCGTCCATTTGTCGCTTATATCAGCAATTCCACGACTGTCCAGCTATCCACACCGCCCCCAGCGATTTCGAAACCGATTTGGAATTCCCGCCTCAACCATTACCACTTTTGTTTACTCAAACACTGCATGACTTTACTGGTGTATTTCGGTTGCTGTGATTTATAAATTTAGAATTTGTGAATACCTCACATTGACATGTACTGCTGTATACTCTGATCTTACCTTGTGCATGTGTATTGACCACGGTCAAGAAATATACTATACTATACTATACTATTTCCACGCGTGCTACTTTGCCTCCAGGACTGGCATAAAATAGGGCTAGAGAAAACCTGAAGGATCTATGTGACAAGATGACGTAGTGGCTCGTTCGCTGGTTAGCGGCCCGCTGCAAGATTTGAAGCCTCTGGTGGAAAATTCAGAGGCCCTGACCAAGTTGTCACCGAAAAAGCTCAACTGTGGAATTGCTCCCGAGCGGGTGCATTGGAAGTCAGACATTAACTCACTGCAGACCGTGGAACGGATTACTCGAGTGCTACCAACGCGCCCCCATGATTTGTGGGCTTGGACCGTTGATGATACTTCGAGGAGAGAACGTGAGCCCAGGATCCAAGTTCTGCAGCACATGATGTCCCATGAGGCACGCATTGTTCGAAGTCGGTTTGGTGAACTGGCAGCCGCGAGCAAGGCACCAGGGTATTCGCAGTCATCCAGTGGGAGGAATTATGCGCAAACTCCGCACGCAGAAAAAACACGGTCCAAGCAGAAACAAGGTTGTTTTTCTCTGGCCGCAGCTAATAGAAGCTTGGTATGTAATGGAATGCACGCACTCGAGGAATGTCAGCTCTTCCCCACCAGTGATATATTCGGCCGATGTACATTAAAAATCAAGGCTTGCTTTTCGATTCTCAAGGGTAGACATCTGTCTAGTAACTGTCCTGTTTCCAGACCATGTTCAACACCAGCTTTTCGGAAAAGGCATCACCCTACATGGTGCACAGAAACAATTTGCCGACCGAGTCATGCGCTTTTCATCTCAAGGGCTGCAGCCGGATAAGCTGAGCACGGACGATGCATCAAAACCCGGCCACTGAACCAGTAATTGCGCGGCTACTCTAAGGCCAGAATGTCCTGTCACTTAAAAAGCACTGACAGTACGAGTGGAAGTACCGGGGGATCTGTGGGGCCCCGTGCTCTGCTGGACAGCGGGGACGATGTGATTTTATTACAGAGAACCCTATGAAGTTGGTGAGCCTGAAGGCATCACCCACCTCATTTCCAATTTCGAACGTAGATGGGAATACCACTTGGAATTCGGGAATGACGGAACTGCGGCTAAATCTATGGTTGAAAAATGGTTTTGAGAATACAAAAAGGCCTTCGATGATGGCAGGCTACCAAATGCAAGCAGTCCAGTGCATCTCGAACTCTGACGTTTTACTCTGGCCCTACCTTAATTGCATCGAAGGGCAGAATCTGGAAGGTTCGAGAGTGCGAATCCTGATAGGTGCCGACGTTCCAGGGAGCCACTTGGCGTAAGAGCAAAGAAGTGGTAAAAGAAGACGACACTATGCCGTGCGGACGATTTTAGGATGGGTTATTCCTGGTCCGACAAACCAGGGGCCAAACTTTGTTTGGACGGTAAACCGCATTGGGATGGGAATCGGTCCCTAGCGGGACACACCGATTGACGTACAACTCCGGATTCTGTGACGGGGAGGCATCGAGGATCTCACTTCCATTAGAAGAAAACAGGCCGTTCATATGGTTTCCGATACCATAACCTTTTTGGATGGACCCTACGGAGCTGCAGTTCCATGGAGGAATCCCGTAGAGAGACTTCCAAATAATTATATTGTGTCCAAAGTGAGATTAAATGGCTTGAGAAAAAGTTTCCGCGCGACCCTGAATTCCTTGGCAAATACTCCACGATATAAAAGAAGTGTGCACAACGTTCACTCCCAACCAGTTCCCGATAAATGGGTAAAAGTGGATTTTGAGCCTTATTGGTACTTGCAGCGTTACACAGTAACAAACCCTAAGAAGCCTATCAAGTTGGAGGTGGTGTTTGACCGTGCCGCTGAACTCAAGTGACGCTGCTTGAACGATCACTCGCTACTGGGACCGGATACGATAGCAAGCCCAGTTGGTGTGTTGCTTCGTTCTTGAGAAGAATTTTTTGCGTTAGCTGTGGCAGCCAAAGAAGTGTTCACTCAGGTTTGAGTGCTGACGAGAGACCAAGGAGCATCGAGGTTCTTTTGGTGTAAAAATGGTCAACTAGGTGGTAATCTGGCTGAATACAAAATGAATGCTCACCCATTTGATGCCACTACCTCCACATCTTGCATGAACTTTGAGTTAAGTAGGTCGGCAGAAAATTGGGGAGGACAGTATGAGGATCACATCTCCAGGGCCGTATGGATTGACTTCTGTGTAAACGGCTGTCTCCTGTCTTTGCCTTTGCTGAAAAATGCAAGAGATGCTTCCATTCAGATTAGCGAATTATGTGGAAGATTTCGGCTTCATAAGTGGGAGTGTAATCGCAAGGAAGTGCTGAATATCTCGCCGAAACCTGAGCTAGCACATACCGCTCTGGAAATCGAAGATTGCCCGCCGGCGCCGGACAGGATGTTTGGAGTGGAGTGGAACGCAAAAGGAGACACGTCCCAGCTTTTGTTCACAACTCGCGAAAAGCCTCAAACTGGACTTGGTTAGTTGTCTATGGTGTCCTCCTTGTTCAACCCATTGGGGTCAGCCTTACATTTCATTCTGCCAGGCTAGGTGTTGTTGCAGTCACTGTGTCGCCTGAAGCTAGGTAGGGACGACCCAGTTAGAGGAAAACCTCTACGATGAGGGAATGAGTGGTTAAGGAGTAGGGAACAACTTTGCACACTCAAAATTGAGTACTGCATTCTTAGAGTTGATCCACTGAACGGAGGTGCATAGCTTCATGGGTTTTGTGACGCTTCCAAAGTTGTCTATGGAGTGAGGGGTTATTCTGGAATGGTTTCAAAGGACATAGTCCCCCTTTGTATCCTGCTGTTCTCCAAATCCGGGGCAGCTCCTCTGAAGACCTTAACAAATCATCGGATAGAGTTGGCCGCAGTGAGACTGGCCTTAAGAATCCCTTGGATTCTTATAGAAGAAACTCGAATGGAATTTGGTAAGACTTGCTACTGGATGGATCCTGCTACAGTTTTGCACTACATTACCGATACTGAGGCAAAATTTAGTATGTACCTTGTGAGTCGTTAGGTTGAAACCCATCAGTGGTCTGGACTCTTGCAGTAACGTCATGCCATATCGGAAGCCAATTCCGCAGACTTGGCAACAAGAGGCACAACATCACCGAGTCATATCAGTTGCTGGTTCGAAGGTCCTGATTTCTTGATGAACGATAAAGTCTCATGACTGGCTGATCCTGAGGTAGCTGCAACACCACCAAACATCGCGAAGAAGCTGTCTTCGAGCATGATTCCTAAAATGCTGCGGGACACATGGACGGACGCACCTCCTGATAGGTACTCCAGTGGGTTTCACCTGCTGAGACCGGTAGTGCAGCCGACTTGTTTTAGGACATTTATTGCAGTTACTGGGGGTTGTGGCACAGATTCAGGATTGAAAGCTAAGCCGCTGAAGTTATACAGTATTGCTGAAGCGGAGGAAACTGTCATTCCGATTGTACGAGCTAAGGTCTGTGTTGGAGAATTAAAGTGTTTACGGGACAGGAATGGTGACTTGTGCGCTCACAGGTATCTCCTGAACAAAAAGCCAATAAAATTCGATCTAATCAGCTTCAGCTTGTGAAACTTCCGGTGATATTGCCCAAGGCTCACCCGATTACGGAATCGGTAGTCCGACGGTATCACGCAAAGGAAGGACAGGCAGGACCATCTCAGTTACCGGAGGAGCTTCAAAAAATTTTGGATTGTACGGGTTGGAGCTGCCGTCGAGCTTTCAATCTGAGGCCGTAGTGGGAAAAGAGAAAAGGTTCCTATACCAGCATTAGGAGTCCGACAGGTATGTCAGAATAGATCATTTTGATCCGTTTTAGGTTAAACGTAGTGGCGGCATGGAAAAACAATACGGATGCATTTTCACCCGCCTCCAGATGCGTGCGGCATACATTGAAGTTTCTAATGCTCTAAGCACGGATTCATTCATTATGGTGCTATTGAATTTATTGTGAAGTAGAGGAGCACCGTCCGGGATTTTTAGCGATGATGGTACAAACTTTGTTGGGGCTGAAAGGGAATTCAAGAACCTAATAGAAAACTGGTCCAGTGATAAGATTGCCGATAGACTGTTGCAACGGGGTGTGCAGTGGCACTTCAACCATCCTAGTCACCGTGACGGCATGTGAGGGATCATGGTGTGCTTGGTTAGGAGAGTAATATTTTGAATTTGTGATGAACAGCCGAAGACTGACGGAATACTGTTGACACTTCTAATGGAAATAGAACGAATAACTAACGGACGACCACCAGTCCATCTAATCTCAGAGTGTCTTGATCCACCAGTGCTCACACCAGATGACCTACTTATTCCGAGGGTGACATCACGATATATTCCAATGAATTCTTTGCGAGATGGAGTGGTTATTCAGTGGAGGCAGTCAAACTATCTTACATCCGATTTTTAGAAGGTATGGAGCGGGGCCGCCTTCTAATTTTACAACAGCGGCAAAAATGGATAACTCGAGAAAGCAGCTTCAGCTAGGGTGATGTGGTACTACTAGTTTCGGAGGTTTTGCCGTGTGGCCAGGCGCCGGCTAGAATTATCGAAAGCACGCCATCGTCGGATGATGGCTTGTTACAAACGACAACAGTGCAAACCAGTGAGGGATTAGTGCTCCGTAACACAAGAGGGATCTGTCTTATTGAATGCAAACCGGACACTCGTGGCTTCAGTTCATCAGCAAACTCCCCGCAGGAGGAGGCTGGTGTTCGGATCTTTCGAATCGGAAGGGACCACTGAGAGTTGGTCCACTTGTCCAACAGGAAGCTGCTTTTGACTGCATCGGGGAACCGTAGGGCGAGCTGATGCATGAGACCGACAACATGGAGTGGTTCATGAGAAAAATCAGGTTTGTATTTTAGGGGCCAGCGTAAGGGAGTTCAGGAAACCCTGGTCCACAATTTAAGATCCAAATTAAGAAAATTTCTCATTTCATTGAACTATCTTCACCGAAATTCCGATCGTTGGTTTATTGCTCCAAATCCTTGTCACAAACCGGACTCTTACCGCTGCCTCGAGCGTTATTTGCTCAGTTTGACGATGATGACGACAGCGGTATATTTCTTGACCGTGGTCAAGGCACATGCACAAGGCAAGATCAAAGAATATAGCAGCACAAAGCATTGTGGGGTGTTCAAAACTTTGAAATTTAGGAATCGTACAGTGGCAGAAATCAAACAATAAATCTGAGTAATATTTGAGAGAACTGGAGTGAAGATGGTTAACGCGGGAATCGTAGGCCAGTTTCCAATCCGGAAAAGGCTTTGCGGGTAGCCGGACAAATGTGGGAATGCTGATGTGAGCGATACTGGAGAGTCTTAAAATGTTCACTGATCGCAAGGACCAGGGAAGCAACAGGTTTCGGACAGCACAACATGGACAGCGAGTTGAGATAAGAATAATACACAGTGTGCCTTATGGGTGCCGAAAACTGGCTGCGCGAGTCGATGCGTCCAGAAAAGTGTGCGAGTTTGCATCAACTGGATATGTGGACGATCATCAACGAGTGACCGGGTAGAAGGAATACCGAAAGACATGGTTAAAAATAAAGTCGGCATGAAGCTATCAAATTGCAGTCAGAGATGCTATGGGAATATAGAAGATTAATCCAACATTGGGTAACCCGTTGTTAGGGGGCCTGTAAAATAAATGTGAGTCAGATGTGGTGATGAGATAGACCTTTTTGTAAAGGTAACTTCAGTGACATATAAAAGTTTACTTGTGGGCAAAAAGCTTTAGGTGGAATGCAGAGGAATTTTGAGGAATATGAATGGTGTATGGACACAGAACGGGCTTTCAAAAAGGGGAGCTGTCGAAGAAACAGACTGATGGAGACAAACGGTACTGATGCGGCCGAGCAGAAGTTGGAAGAGTGTAAAGATAAAAAATTCTATGTATACATGATGAAAAGAACTAATAACCCAACTCTGGCTACAGGTGGCTGGTACTGTGTTTCGTGAAGGCCTTGGTTGCAGGTGATGGCAGGCAGAATGGTGAGGGTAACAGACTTAAGGGGACTAGGTTAACGAACTGGGCAGAGTAGGTTGGGACACAGCGGCGAGTGCTAGATTCCGGTCATTGGTTTCGTGCTGCAACGCAAAACAAAATGAACTGTCGGAATTGAGTACTGGAAATATATGTTGCGCGGGTGTGGGTTGATGACTGGCGTCAGGAATCCACCCTGCGACCTTGCGAGACTTATGTGAGGAATTGCAACCCCGACTGCAGGATTATGATCACTCATCAGTCGTGTACGGTGCCCATACAATATCAGCAGGCGTGAGTTTAGGTTTAAACCATTGTCAATCCAGTTGATCAAATCCTTTAGTCCATACGGTAATCCGGGAGTAACTTCGAGCCGGCCGATGCCTATCCAAGTAACCAGTGTGATCTGAAAGAGATCAGGAGTGCAGCAGTCTAGAGAGTTTTCCAGCCGTGAGTTATGGTTATCACTTCACTAGAGGCCTATACTGAGCATTTTGTTATCTGACGGCTTGTGGGCCTACCTTGGGGGATTAACCGACGGAGACTGGCAGTTATCTAGGGTAAATGGGTGATAGTAGAGATGCAGGGAGACATCAAGCGCGGGCCTAGCCGGAGCGCAAAGTGATTTGGTTGGCAAGTGGTAGATGAGGAGTCGGGGCCCATTTGAGAACCAGGAACAAGATAGTGGAAGAAGCTGAGAGCAGGAAGGGGAATGGGCAAATGAAGACAGCGGTCTGGTCGTTGCGTCAGCTGTGGGCGAGGACGACAAACATAAATAAAGGAAAAGAAAATACTCGGAGTTTAGCTGCGGCCTTTTCATGTGAATGCAAAAGTGCTGGTATTCCGTGAGGTGGTGAGAAGTCAGAAGTATGCGGATTCCGGGTGGAGCGGGGTCTGAGTTTTTCATGAGCACATGCACAGGTCAGTAAGTCTTGGTTATTAAAGAACAGTAATCTGCGCGGTAAGACCAGAGTACATGGGAAAATTGCAAGAAATGCACTAAGAGACCGCTGAGTTCTAGAGTTGGACAGGAGAATTAAGTGAAAGTGAGCAACTATCGGTAAAGGATAAAATGGTTATTTAAGGGAGCTGGATACAGTAAACCTTTTGGTTGGGTATTTGGGTTAACCACGTAGCTGACAAATCATCTTTGACTTTGGACATCACTATTATTGTGTGAGTTCGAGGAGAAGATTAAAAAGGTGAAGTTGTAGAGCGTAAACAATAAAAACGTCATGATCACTTTCCTCATTCGGGCAACGAATACTGGAGAGGTTCAGTCGATAGCTGTGAACCTTGGGTGTATCAATACCGGGGCGTCCTCAGAGCAGAGGCTGCATAGTATATCTATCTCAACGGTGTATCGGCTGTTGCACTGGACTTCGGCAAGCTGGTTAACTGTTTTGCAGGGAAACTAAAAAGGTTGAAACAGAGAAAGGAGAGGTCGGCTGGCATACGTGGAGAGCTCGGGTGGCGTGTTATCATCTCGCACTGGTTCACACAAGAACAACTGAAGGCTACCTCAGTAGCTTGGGGTTTTCTATGTGCAGGGTCAGGCCTAAGCTGTGGTCAGGAAGGTGCAGATGGCATCAGCTCAAGATCTTCCCAGCCGGGAGTGTTTTCTTAATTTATGTTTTTTTTCTTTCTGTTTTTGACAGAGGAGTATGAAGGCAAACTTACACCTTGGGGTGATGTTTTCATTTCTGTTCGACCCGCCTTTCTCTACAGGTGGCCCATTTGGTCCAGGACTGATAGGGGTGGCTGTTTCCTCTTTTTGCTAGATTGCCACAAACTAGGCGCCAAAATAATCGGGGCTGTTGCTGCCACAAATTGTGGAAGGAAAGGACAGAGGAGGGATCAGACACTCAAATGATGGCAGCGTTCGTGGGGCTAACACCTGACTGCTCGCTTCCGCCAACAACGAAGTCGGACCAGTTACAGTGTATACACCAGCCATCTGGTGACTGCATCGCCGATTATGAAACGCTGGGTAACTTCATGGGCATGATGACGCTGGTGAAAAAAGCATCACCCCTGGCTCCGCAGAGGTTGACCGCCAGCTGCTGCTAAAGCTTTGGGTGATTGGCACAGAATAACCCACGAGCTACAGCCGAAAGTCGCACACGGAAGATGAGAACTGAATGATCGTAAAGATGAAGGATTCAGTGAAACCGATAATCGGTAAATGAGGGAGACCATTTTTTCGGCAAAGATTCGGTTACAGGTTACGGTGAAGCAACTTGATCAGTTGTGCGTGTTGTGTAGTGGAATGAAAAACAGATTGATGTTGAAGAACTATTTCGCAACCGCGAGCGTCAGGCATAATAGTGGGTCAAAGTCTGGTGACTTCTACCGGATAGGCAATGTTCTTACGGAGCTTTGAACTAGGTTTTATTCGCGGGCTACGTATGTATAAGCAAACCGGAATGTAACATGGCATTTTTTAATGAGATGGAGAAGGAAAGTGAGTGGAGCATACACAAGAGAGCATATATATATATATATACATGGGCGCGAATATCAGACTGGTCACGAGACGGGGGTCGGACGCAAGAGAGAGCGACTCACTGTAGCCTTATAAGCTAGACGGCTCTCAAATGCTCCATCTAAGTTTTTGCTATTGTGGGTCGTGCTGATTGCAGAAGATGCCTCAAGAATTCTGCTTAGTGCTCCCGTAAACTGTTTTGGCGTGCGATACGATTGCAGCGAGCCAGGGAGCTTATTCCAGAGGCCAGGATAGATAACGGGGCCTATCTAGATCCGACTGAGAGCCTAGATTGGGCGATTGTAATGGTGAATTCTCTGTCACTGAGAGCGTAAAATGCCTCACTAGAGAAACCAACTGGGATATCAGACGAGTGGACTTTTGAGTGCAGAAGGTTGAAGAGAAATGAAAGATTGAGCTCGATACGACGTAACCATAAGGGTTCATGCCGGAGTAGTTCGCACCTAGCTCTGTAGTTAAGGTTGGAAGAGGGGCTAAGTAACGTTTTAGTGGACGAGGGTTGCATTTTCTCTGTATTGACCCCGCCATTCTTCCGCATCAAGGTAAAGACCAGGGAGCAGTACTCCAACAGAGATCTATTATGTGTCTTGAATATCAGGAGCACGCTGTCCTGAGTACGGTATGTTCTGAGGATAAGTGCAATCATGCTTCTTACCTTGCCAATTTGGGTCGACGCTTGTTCACGGAAGTTGAAGGGGCAGAAACAGCAGAGGCCCAGGTCCCCAACCAAGTGGGCGGTGGGAATCCGCAGACCTCCTAGTGTGAGAGAGCCAGGTGGAACGTGACATCTGTGAGACAGAAAAGAGCTCTTAGCTGCCGAAAGCTTCATCAGCCATTGATTACACCATTCATCAAAGGACTTCAAGTGTGACAGAATATCACTAAGAGCTGAGTGCAGGGTGTTTGCCTCGAAAATATGGACTGGCTTTAAGCCTTCAGAAAACAGGAATGTAATGCCACGAAGCACTACTTGGAAGACGTCATTTATGTACATGAGAAATAAGGGAGAGACAAGAAGGCTTCCCTGCACGACCCCACTAGTTGTTTGTTTGGACTGAGAGCATGTCCCACTGACGATGACGGCCTGAGAACGTTCGGGGAGATATGATGATAACGAGGACAGAAGGGGGTCGGCGACTCCGTAGGACTTAACTTTTGGCAGTAAGCGAGTGTGAGGTGGGCCGTCGGATGTTTGAGTCATATCGAAAAAGATGACAATGACTGACTTATCGCTGTCGGCTTTGGAGGTGATCTAATTGGGGAAAACCACCTGACACTTGAGGCACGAACAGAACGTTAGGAACACATGCTTAGCTGAGCCGATGAGAATTTGAGAAATCAGGTAACTTGCATGTTGGGTTTCACAATCCTCTCCATGAGCCTGGAAAAAGTTGAGGTGCGGTTTATGGGGCGATACCTCCACGGATCACGTAAAGGACCGTTTTTGTGGTGTGGAATTGTACTGGACAATTAACACTGAGCCGGGTAGATTCCTGACGACAGGGATAAAGTAAATAGGTCCAACAATAAGATTGCTAGGTCAGGTTCGTCAAATCGAAGTAGAACAGGTGGAAGGTCATCAGGTTCTGGATGATAGGAGGGGTCAGTGTCGGCTAGGATTTTCCCGACGTTGGCTGTGGTAAATGTTATGGTTGGTATCGCGTCCTGTGTGAGCGTCGGATAGCAGAGTGGCTGAGGTTCAGTGTCCGCAATAAGAGCTGAGGCGAAACAGCAGTTGAAAGCCTCAACCATACATTTTTGAGAATTAAGGTGGGCGCCATTTTGGATGAGCAATGATATTTTGTTCCTATATCCACCCAAGTTTCGAGATTTTAGCTGTCTTGAGGAGCTTAACACTATGAGGCTGTTGTGGTGCATCTCCTTCTTGCTTTTTGAGTTTATTCTCGATTGCTGTGTAGGGGTCACGGATGAGTTGGTTTATTCTGCGTGCCAGAGGTAAATCTCGATCCCTGAGGGAGAAGTTCTGGAGCTAAGAAATCTCTTATCGAAGTATGTCAATTTTGATAATCTTGGCTCTTATATGCTTAACGGTTGGGGTAATGCGGTTTATAGAAGAGAGCAACTTGGCACAGAACACATCAGCTGCTCTTTGCGGATCGGATGTTAGGAAGATGTCAGGGCAGTCAGCGCGCCAGAGGGAAGTAGGCAAATGGGCCCAGTTTGTCAGCGTGTAGGTGTTTTGGTTTTGGATTTCAACATCTTCAGTTGGGCATGATTTTTGCGTAACGGTGAAGTGACACGTGACCCTTTCGAGGTCACTAGCAGAAAAGTTTTGTGTGAGGGAGACGTTACCGTCAGGGCGGGGGCCGTGAGTGAAGACCAAGCCGGGAATATCTTTACGCCTTGTTGGGGTGGAGGCGTGCTGTGTCCATTGCCCAAAGTATGTGTCCAGAAGGAAATCGGATAATTGAGAGGGGATAGCCATTGTGTTCTAACAAATAAGTGGATTGGTAAAGTCTTCTTCTTTGACCTTTGAACCTAGCAATAGAATAGAAACGTACTTGAAATCCCTAACAATATGCGGAAGTTCGGAGTAACTAGAAGGTGTTCGGTAGACACCGGAGCGGAGAGACAAACAGAGTCGGGGATACAGTCGAGCGAGGGGTAGTGGAGGAGGGTGGCAGTAAATTTGTTTAGCGTATGCTGTACAAACACCGCCTCGGCCGTTCACCCTGTTTACTCGAAACGAGTTATAGTCTACCAACGAGACAACGTCAGTGTGGGTGTGATCGACCAACCATGTTTCTGTCTCCAAAACAATATCAAAGCTAGAGGTGTGTACATGCTTCCCTAACTCACCATTTTTTTAACGGTGAACGGGAATTAAGCAGTGAAGGGAAATTCAGTTTGTATCTTAAAGGTTACAGGGCGCAGTGGCTCTACGTGAGGGCATCGGATGAATATTGAGGCCGAGATAGCTTCCGGCAGCCTGGTTGTCAACCAGAAGGGTGTTAAAAGGTGTAGTAACTGAGCTGGGGAGATTGGCAGATGAGGTAGATGGTAATGGTTTGTAGGGTACGGTGTGATCGCCTTCATAGGAAGCCTGGTAGTAGGGTGTCACCTGTATGGAAACGTCAGGGGGTGGCTGCCGCGGGAAGCACTTTGGGTGGGACACTCTGAAAGACCAATGTAAAGCAGCGTCGGATGCATCGGCAAGTGATAAACGATCAAGAGACACAGAGACGGTGTCTAGCGGAGCCTTTGGAGGGAAACCATGATAAAGTTCGGGGAATTTTATCAGGGGAGACAATGGGTCGGTGTAGGTGCGAAAATCTTTGTTAGGAATACTGTCGGTGACCGCTAAGCACTCATGAAGTCTGCTGGAGAATAACACTGGATGCTTAGGTGATTTGGTGATGCGGGATATTAGATCTGGAGGAGGGCATGGTGATACTAGGTTCCACCTTTGAGGCAAAACGCGTAGAAATCGGAGTCGAGTTATTAGGGATTCTAGGGGGTCATCATGGGGTGGAGGGAAATGTTTGAGGAGCAACCATGGTTTTGACAGCGGCCTTGTGAGGAGGGTGACCAGTGGCAGGGTAAGTGGGGTTGGAGTGAGACAGGTATAGCCTTATGGATAGAGTTTGTTGGTTGGGCGGGCATCTCCCAATACTCCACGGATTGAGTGTGAGGAATGGAGTAGTAGCGAAAGGAATGCTTATGGAAGAGGCTTTGGTAAAAAGGCTGGGTAGCATGGTGTGCAGTGGGTAGAATATGGCGATGTTGGATGGTGAAAAGACAGAGGATGTTGAAGTTTCGGAGGGGTAAAAAAGGGCATAGCACTTTTTGTGACGGTATTCGGTGATCTCAGCTGTTTCAAACCTTCTGCTGTAATTCAGCTGCAGCTATTGATTTGTTGTTCAGTTTGCAGCGTGGAGGCCCAAAAAAGACACCACTGAGGTTTGGCTATTGTTAAATTGATTAATTCGTTGCAGACAGAAAGGTGGCTATTTGGAATCGACAGTCTTTTGAATTGTGTCGGACCTGGTTGCTATGCTTTGCCTGAACGTTCCATTGGATGGACTTTACTGATGGCCTGACCGTAAAAGTACCGGTGAAAGGCGTGGCACAGAAACTGTGGTTCATGATCAGAGACGACTTCCAACCCAGAACCCTGCGTGAAAAGACGGAGAAAACCGCATCCAGTGTGCTCTAAAAGCTCCACTGAACAATCAGCTCTAGGAGACCATGGGTGCTTCTCTGGCTCTAAATGACTGTCGTACGGCCTTAAGTGAAAAACTGTGTCCAGTTTTGCAGTCCATATCTGGTTTGGGATGAGCGAACAGTAGAGAAGATTCAGAGAACATATACAAGATTACCCATGTTGGGAGGAAACCCTGTGGAGAAAGACTGGGGTACCTCAACTTATGCTCCGCGGAAAGAAGAAGGAAACGAGGGGAACTCACGGTATTCTACAAGGTCCTAACAGACAGGATCGGGTTGGGCACTTGCAAGTATGCTCTTCTGCAGCCGGGCGAAAGTAAAAGCCCGATAGGCCACGCCTCCAGGGTGAAGAAGCACAGGTCACTGATAACACTCTGGGCCCAGTTCTTCGCGCAACATGCGATTAGCTGCTGGAATAAACTGTCGGAGAAGGTGGTCGAGACAACCACAGTGGCTGGCTTCAAGCTTCGACGGGAAAGGGTATGGTCCCCAGTTTTCCGTGATGAGCTGCAGTGACAGACAACACAGCACTGCGTGGGTTGGCGATACTCCGTTAAACCTGGTGTTAAGTAGGTTTCAATTTGTCCACCTCTTTAGCTTCCCCCTAGGAAATAAGTTCTGCTCTCAAGCTGTCGTTTACTGTTGTTTTTATTTGTTCCTTAGTCCTTCTTCTTTTCTAGCCAGTTTTCTCGGCACTTGTGGTTTTCTTTCACCCTCCATATCTCCTCGCTCTACCCCTCTGCCACTATTTTGGACTCGTCCCTTTTGCTCCGTCACTTGATTTATCATCTTCGCCTACTTCCTCTTAAACCTACCTGACGGTTCTATCCAGGTAGTGGTTTACAGTTGCAAACTGTAAACAGTAAAATGAGCTTGGATGCAGGGAATGAGGCCCGAGAAACCTGTCACCCTGTTGTCGCAGCACTAAAGGGTCCTTGAAGCCCCCCATTGCAAGAGGCCGGACCTCTTGTCTATCTATCGTGCAGTACTGGAATCAACCCAAAATCGAATTTCTTCAAACCCCTGACAAAACTAGGAGGGAAACGTAAAAACTCATCGCACATCAAACGTGAGTGATTTTATTTATAATGAGAGTTCTCTGTCATTATGCGAGAAGTGGAGGCGTTCTAGAATTAGACACGTCACATTGGTCCGTCTAGTGAAGATGCTCAAAGCTTCCTGCCAGAAATGATTTCCCTCCAGTTGTGATTCGGGCACCCCTTGAGTGCCGGGACAGTTCCTAGCCCCATAGGTTCACCCTGCAGTCTATGGCCACAGTTTACCATCCTTTTTCTAAAGGAACCTGATCTGGCTGTCAACCTACAACGAAGTTCCTCCAGCCTCTTCTCGCGATCTTTTGTCCAGGATTCTGGTGCCCTATAGAATACACTTCTTACTTCAAGCCCAGAAATGCAATTCATTACCTCTAATGTCTCTACGAGATCCTGTCGTGTTCTTCTCCTTCCCACGGAGAAAAAGCTGCGTTCTTGGACTCTCTGCTCGTACTCCTTGCATCTCTGACACTCCATCATGCGCGCTGCCACAAGCGGAACTGTCTCCAAACAGGTAGTGTCCTTCTTATGGATGCTTGGCCATGCCGGAATGTGAAAAGTGCTATATGCTTGCAAAAGAAAAAAAACCAAAGAAGAGCAGCGAAATTCCCAAGAGATCGGGATTCTGAAGGCAGCAGGATTTGCAAGTGGTCAAAGGTCAAGTTACGGAATTTCGAAGCTTGGACCTAGAAGTCAAAATGTGGATCCACCAAAATTGTCAACCGCCTAATGTCAGTATCATCCTTTAGGTCATGGACGCACCGAGAGCAAGCTCCATTTATATGCAGAGCAGTACGGACAATCTCACTTGCGCACCGATGATGCGACCTTGATTGCTAACGAAAACTTTTCTGCCTAAAAGCCGGGCTCAGCCATCACCAAAGGATATAAGCCACCAACCCGAGCCCAAAAAAACATAATTATTCAAAAACATGGGAAATGACAAGACAGTTTTCTGAGAGGGCTAACTATAGACATGTACACTGGGATGAAAATCTTCGGCTGGGTGTAAGAAAATGCTGATTTCACTAGGGAGAGCTCACCTCTTGCTTTTTGTGCAGCTGCCGCACGCTGACCCGACAAAGTAAGATCAAAAGTCACCAAAATCCTAAGGTTCTTAACCCTATTCACTAACTTCATAGTAAATGGGCCTTAGTCGTGCACAACCGTCAGGCCTGTCAGTGCCCGTGACAACAAGGAGCCTTCTAGCACTTTGCATAGAATGCGGGCTAGGCTAACCGACCTGCGGGTACCCGTTTCACAGCAGGGTCCCCTCTACGTGTGACTACCAAAAAAGCGTCTTCCATTTCAGTGGCAGCTTTCCACGGCCTAGGTTGGCCCCATATAACTTGTGTACTGGGAAGGATTAGATAATTTTCAGCTGTTTAATGATTGCATGGTGTATATAGCACTACTCGGCAGACTTATGGATGCCTCACTCTCACAGGTGTTTGCGCACGATCTCCTCTTAAAGACTGAAGTCTCTTTTGATCGGTGGAATAGTCATCTCCTTTGAATCTATCTGCCCACAATCATCTACTCTGTGCACACAACTTAATTACCCATCCACAGCATCTGCTTTTCTTTGGTCGCTGCTACCGCTCCGTGATTACGGGTGGACGGTGGTCCTACCGCACCTCTCAAAGAACCCTCAGACTGCATATAGCTATAGCACCCCGTAGGTGCTTCTGACACACCAGGCCAACTTCATTTCATATATGCTGTTAGCAGATCACAAAAGGTCCACTTTTTCAACTCTATAGTTGATACGGTGAATCCATGCTTGGCGACTCCCGGAAGCCTTGAAAAGAGCCCGGCTACGGTTTTCACCTAACTGGACTGCCTACTGCCGCACTCTGTCACTCCGGTTAGCCCTGACACGGAGGCTTCAAAGAAGCAAACCGGATTTTCAGGGAAATCAGATATCCTTCATTCACCTTCCAGCTTCCCATCATACTTGCATCTTCGGCAATGTCCCATATCAGATCACCCGTTCCGATGCGAGGCCAAGGAATGCCCGTATTTGTGAGGATTTTTATCCACCTCGAGACTGCTTTCAGACGATATACTTAATCAGTAATTTTGACACTCGCATGTTGCTCTCACCCAACGGAGAGTAAACTTGGAGTTCTGATACATCGTCCTCGTGATTCTTCTCCACTGGGCCGAACAAGGACGGCGCACAGCCAGTTCTGTATCTGCTATCTTCCCTCTCACACTGAACTGGGTCATTAAATGCATCTATTGTGGATAACCTCCCCTTGGATTCATGGGCAATACGCGTCCAACTATCCAGTCTATTTATGGGTGGTTGAGGTCCCCAGATATGAGGGTACTGTTAGCTGCCTTAACTAGCGTGGTAAGTACTCGCAGAAGTCGAACGTCCTCACCTGGGTTTGTACCCGGGTCCCTGGTCACACAAACCACATTTACATTTCTGCTTGATGGTTTGAGAGTACCGTTGTATAGTTTTATATTTCGAGCACAGACCATGGTCTACGATTCCAGATGGTTCGGGCCCGCCCTAATGAGGCCGACCACTTCTCCCCCTAAACAACCACGCTCCCTGTCCTGCCTATAGAGGGCAAACTCATTTTCTTCTTCCCGGTGCGGGCTCAACTTTGGATGGTATGTTTCTTTTATGGCAGCTGTGGACGAGTCCCTCTTCTTAGCAGCTTTGGAGAGCTTCACGTATTTGTTTTCTACACCACACGCGCTGCTGAATAGCACTAGCAAATTTGATTTGAGGCCTACGAGTTTTTGTCTTTCAGTCTTAGCTGGGTCTTAGTGGCAAAGCCAAAGTTGGTTTCAAGTTCTAGCACTGTCTATCACTGGGGCCAGTAGGGGCCGCCGGGGGCCTGGGGCCACCGAACACTCCGAACATATCACTATGAGAGCTGCCTTGACACCTAAGGCGACGAGGGTCATGTCGTCTTCCACCAGGCAGCGCTGCCAATTTTCATCTCCTAGTACGTCCTAAGTCACAGATACCTCAAAGGTTTATATGGCTCAATCACAGCCATCGGTGGTGTAACCTGACCGCTGGATGAGACATTCTGCTGTCCTCGGGGACCTTTCGTTAGTGTCCCTGCTCGTTTAGCCACGTTCATACCCATTGGAAAACCACCCAATGTAACCCTGTGCTCGCCAGGATTATTCCGATATCTTTCCTTAGTGCTTTAGTCTACCAATGACTCCTTGACCGGCAGCATATCTCTGCAATGCTCATCAGTAAATTGGATCAGCATTGGCCTTCCGATATTTTCCCCCTGTTTTGCAGGCAGAGATTTCTATGTCCCCACTCTGTGAACTTTTCGAGTTGGACAGGAATTGGTACATATGCGAGCAGCATTATTTCATACACCCATCTCCTATCTATATCCATTTCTGCCTTCGACTCCCGTATATACTGTTCCTGTTGACTTAGCATCGGTAGCCTAGGACTTGATGTCCGCCACAGCCACCGGATAAGCCTCTGAAGATTCATCAGCTATATTCTGAGGTTACGTGCCCAGGTTTGTCTGTCTCTATGAAGTTGTTCGCTGCCTCTTCCTTGTTGTTATTTTTCTCACATTGCGCCTTCTTTGGTTCTGGGTCACCCACTCAATCGCGTTAATTTGCCGTACGGGAGTGGACGCCGCTGCCAGGAGGCAACCGGCTGCCGTTTGCTTGTTACCCGGACGACCTTCCACTCAGGCGTTCCTGAAGCTCCGGAATATTAATCTGCTGACGCAAAGCTCGGCGAGAACACGAGTTCAGCCCCTGTGCAGGTTCTAGGAAAAAGCTGCACATCATCCAGCCTCTACTACTGCGAAGGATTTTGATCTCGTGGTTGAGTGGCTCGCAGACAAGCAAACTTCAAGTCTCGAGGCACTGAACATCGGCTCACTAAGCCACGTGTACTAAAGGACAGACTGTCAAACAATGCCGATAACATACCTCAAATAGTGGACAAACCGACCACAGAATAAATACAGCCCAGAAAGTCTTCAAGAAGCCCGAGCAGCAATAGACAGGAAAGGTTGATTAAAAGCAATGCGAGAACGAGTCCAGTAGCCTACGGAATGAGTCCTCATTTATGGGAGCCCTTCAGTCAATCGACGAACAAAAGAGATAATGATTCGATGCAACACACAAAGGTGCGGGTGAAGAACAAGCAAGTTAGCGTGGTTGCCAGAAAGGGCGAAATCAGCGAGAGACAGCTAAGTCCACTTGTTCATACGGATAAGTTCGACGGAGAAGAGAGGAGGGTTACGTAAACGATAAACTCGAGCAGACAAGGACAACTGTTGGGCTCATGAGGGTTGGGGTACAGGGACACTTGTTATAGAGACAAGACTGAGTGGAGTTGCGTGAGGCAATATGACTGAGAAACAATTTTACGGATTGAGGAGGCAGAGGGTATGATCGGCGTGCCATTTAAAAATGATAACGTATGAAGGGGAAGCAAATCGTTTGGCTAATGCAAGAGGCCTTTAGGATAGGAAGCATGGGACTTGGAGTGAACCAATTCAACAAAAATCCTCGATTTGTTGAGCTAAATTCCACTGCCCAAGTTCAAAATTCCCTGAAATTACCTCAAGTAAGCTGACCTTGAAGCGTTCTTCAGCAGGTCACAAACCCATTGGACCCAGTCGTTCGAATGGTGCGGCTCATGCACGTACTTATTTATCCCAGAGCAGTCTTTGTGGGTCCATGTACTGCGAACATCGCATTCAGTACCTTCGTTCACCCGCTTCCCACGCTTCAATTTAATTTGCATGGGACGGAAGCAATCAAGACCAATAGTACGACCAGATCGCTGTTTTGTCGGCGAATTTCCTAAGCCCCCAACAATACTCGTTTAATGTTTGGTCTGAAATGTTGAACTTGCAGGGCGGCGTCTCCTTCACAGATATAAGTTCTTTGAAAGGCTGTCGGGGACTCGTCACATCACCCCTTGTTTACACAGCTATTTCTGAGAAAGCTGTTTTGGAGTGAATCTGGGAACTTCCTGAAACTTGGTACATTGCTGCCTTTAACAGCCTCCTCCGGCCGACCATTCCGCATAAGTGTGACCCTTTTCCTAGGAAATTTAGCTCGTGGGTCATGCCTTGAGAGAGCCTTTTATGTCCTGAGGTTTTGTCCCCTGGTGCCACACCCAGGAGCAGAAGCGGCCAAGTCACCCATGTCTATACCCGACAGACCCTTCATAATGGTGAACTTTTCCGTTAGGTCACCCCGGCCTATAAGACGCCCTAAGGAGAAGAAAATTAGGTCTGGGCGCTAGACATGAGTTATCCTTTTCTGATCCGTGATAATTTTAGCTGCAAGCCGCTTCCCCCTTAGCAGCTTTCCTTATCCTTGCGGCGATAAAAATTCTACGCCTGCATACAATACTCCATAAGTGGTAGCAACAGAAAAAGGTAAAGCGGGGAAGAAAGCTTCTGGCTTTTGCATGCGACAGTATTACATACCCTAGGTAATACCCCTCTGATGGTATTTGAGGCTCTCTGGCACTGACTTGAAGGCTTATAGCCCCGTTTGCCTAACAAACCCAGATTTGCTACACTGGGCGCTTCAAAGCGGAATATCGCTCCTTCCCTCTTCGTAGGTAGTCAAGGTTCGGCATTTGGCGAGATTCAAGGTTAAATCCCATGGACCCGTCCATCTGGGAACGGTATCTGCATCTTGTGCTAAGTCACTCCCCACTGTCTTCATGTCATCTGAAAAGATAAGATACGGGTTGTTCAGTTCTTCCGTTTGGTCACCAATGCACCGGAGGGAGAGTATGCCAAAGTACTGAAAACTGAGATACTCCACTGGTGACCTTCTTGGACCTCGATAGTTAAACGCCCACACTGAGGCAGAAACTACAGTTCCCGGGGACGTGTGCTATCCAGCCACTTGCCCCTTGATTGTTCCAGAGGTTTACAACTTCTTGTCCGGCAAGTGGTGAATACGGAATGGAAAGCCTTGCTGGAATACAAGTAACAAATGCCCACCGTATTGCCTTCATCAATACGTCTTCTGAACTCGTTTAAGCTCATCAGTAGGTTGACAAACATGAGCGTTTTCTACTAATCCCATGTTATGGGGAGTCCGCTTGCACAAAGCGAAAGTGTTCGAGACTAATCATAAGCCCAGGTCGTTGTTATGTTGGAGGGTTTCCTTGGCTCATAACAATACTCCTTTATTGTTTGGTCTGAACGGTTGAACCTGCAAGGCGGTATCACCTTCACGGGAATAAGTTCATTGACAAAATTGCTAGGGGCTCTTTATACCAACCCTTGTTCATACAGCTAGTTCTAAAAGGTTCTTTGTCACTCCACTCCGATTCAGTTCAGCTTCCAGTACTTGACTGATGTCCGCCTTTTAAGCCTAGTTCAGCTCACTTTATACGGGACATGCCATGGCCAAGGCCAGTCAAAAGTCCTAATTTCTTCGACGGTGTGCACATCTTATACCCTCACCTGTGCCTAGTGTATTTGATCGAATCTCCGCTGAAACAAGAGGGAGGGTAGAACCTTGCCGAATATCGGTTGCTAGAGACATCAATCTTCGCAGGGGTTCACTAACGTAGTATGCGACAAAAGAGAAAGTCGATTTCAATACATCTCAGACAGACCATGGTGTTTGCCTCCCAACTGTCCTGTGAAAGTACTTTGAGCTCACCAAGGGGATAACGTCGTTCCATCTATGACATTGGGTCCCCTTGAAAGAAAGGAAGGTCTGCAGTTTTATCATTCCACTGAGTATAGTGTTCCAGTGAAACTTTCTCCCTGGCTTTAAAGAAGTGCTACCTGATTATCGGCCTGGCTCGAACCTTCGTCGGCTTCTTCTCAGGCCCCCTTGTTCCGGGGATCTGAGGCCATCTGGAGAAGGTCATTCAGCCCAAGGCCAAAGAAGCCCCCAAGACCTCCAAACGGCCCTATGATGTCCCCTGGAAGTAAATCCTTTTCCTAAGAGAAAAATTGGCGATAACAGATTCACTGTTCGTACTCCTTTTACCTCTGCCTTCCAACCCTTAGTGTCATAGGATGCTTAACCTACTTCAACTTTCTTGTAAGAGTTCAAAATATGTATCAACCGGAAATTCCTCATCAGCTCATCCACCAATACTTCCGGATTGATTTCCGACTGCTTTCTTCATTTCTACTTGTGCTGGTACTTCCGGAAGGCTGGACGAGTACGGTGATTTTCAGTAATGCACCGCGCCTTCCATTTCGGTTGGCTGTGTTAACCTTGCGCAAGTAAACAACGAACAGGAAAAAAGTTGGAGAAACTTCTAGTTGGAAAGTAAATGCAACCGCTGAACAAGACTTTTTCCGTGCCACATTTTCGGATACATCTTACTGCCTGCGAACTCGGCGTTCTCTCTTTTGAACGGCTGGTACGGTGGTTGACAACCAATCTACGCCTGATGATTTTATATTTTCCTTCTATGGACATGCTTTCTTGCAGGGGTAACTATGCGGGCATTTGGTGTGATAGTGACTAGCACTGGTTCGAGACAAGTTTTACTGAGGTTCGGTTTCGTTTGCTTGCTGTCGTTGACGGACTTTAGAAGTTCAGTTTGTATACGTTGATCTTGGAGCTGCTACTCTCAGCAAATTGTTTTGGGCCCAAATAAGCATGCAGAATTTCCCTGGACAACAAGACAGGCAATCCTTGTTTATTCTTTTTTGGCCAGCTGTTCCCCCTGTGCGGATTATTTTCTAATTTTCCTACCCATTAGCTGTATATTAACTGGATCTCTCTGTAATGGGTATGGTTGTTATGTATTTGCATCTTAATCGGTGAATGGTACCGTAGAATTCGAAAACCAATCCTGCTTATAACCTGTGTTCCGCATCTGTTCACACCACTCGTTACTCTGAGGCTCCAAGGCGCTATCCAGAACTGGCGAAGTCTGTTTTTGGTGACTCGAGCCTAGAGTCACTGACGAGATTTCACCCGGACAAGGGCTTGTGCATTTGGGCCCTACAGAAGGACTTCGAAGCCTGAAGATTACCTTTTAGTAGAGAAAGCACTATATCCATGTAAAAGGTACAAATATTTTCGGCTTTCGACACGACATTGTTGATAATAGCTCAAAAGGCTCACCATTCTCTCGTACTGCAGCACCTCACTGGTCCGACAATTCATAGCCACTGGTCACGATAACCCTGAGTTGTTTATAATAATAGTGGTTTAGTTTAGAGACGCCCGAGGCATGCCAGGTGCATGATCAACTGTTTACAAGTTATGGAATGGATAGACAAAACCCTTGAAAATGTAAAAATTCACAGGACAGAATTCGGATAAAAGAGGCTTAGAAGGGGGAGTAACGCGGGATGAAAGTATGGCAAATGCATGCACGCCGAAGAAAAAGTACTGAGTTTAAATGGACCCATAGGCGGATTCAAATGAACGCCCTGTGAATCTAAAAGTCAAGGTCAGGTGCGGGATACGGCTGGTCCGTATGAGGCATCCGGAAGCTGAATGATATACGTGAGAAAGGCTAGAAATCGGAATAAGAAACTGTTGGCGGGCGGCCATGGTGAAAAAGTGAGGTTCACTGCAGGGGATTAAATAGCAACGAAGCATTGGTGCCCTACAATAGATGGTCGGCTAACAGGGCACAAAACTCATTGTAAAAGAGGGAGCTAGCAGAGTAAGATGTAGAGGATGGATCGAGTAAAAATAACTTCACAAGAATCGGACACAGTAGATGTGAGACACAGATATAAAAGGGGTGGAGGCATATCATGATGGCCAGCGGGATGATAGCTAGAGAGATGGCTTGTAAGGAACTGCAGGAGACAGAGGAAATGCCTCTGAATGTCTCGGTATGGTCGGGTGGGTATCTCGAGTTCGGAGTTGGCTACTCATTCTGAACCCCTTCTGAAGTGCTCCGAAAATAGGCATAAGTCTACGTGATCTCTGTTGAGGAAGTCCTACTCACCGCCCTCTCGTGGCGGGGGTTTTCACCCTAAAGTCAGAGGGCAAAGTCGAATACCTCGCCCCATCTGCTGGGTTGGTTGACTAATGGTCAGTCCAGAGGAGATGGCTAAACCATGATTTCAAACGAACCACGGACGGAACCGGAGGAGCGAAACTCTTCACTCGCCAGCGCCTGTGGCATAGAGGCGAGCGGGGCACCCAGGCTAAGTTGACCTATTCCGGAGGGCGAAAGAGCCGAGAGCTCAGTCGTAGGCTCCTAAAGATTTCCACAAGGGGCAGGCGAACCACGGGTTCTTCGGCCGACCCCGCTTGATTGGTGGTGCTGATAGAAATCCTGTTTATATCTTCTCTTACACTTCTTCAACTAGCTTCCGAGTTTCACCGAACCCGGTACCATCAGCTAATGTCCTGCTTCGTCTCCAATGCCTATTCTAACTAGCCTCGTTCAACCTAAAAGCCCAGAGGTACGTAAGACAGGCAAATACAGCTCGTACATTTAAACCCGTTGCCGTCAATGTATGTTGCACTCAAGAGACTGGCATTCGTAACTTCAGTTCCATCATCTGATTGGCGTTTCCGCCTGCTCCTTCTAGGGGGTTTCACTTACGCCTTTCCGGATAAGCTGAGGCCACGACTTCTGGTCTTGCTGGCTTTGAAACTGCTCTCAGCAAAAAAGCTTGAGCTGCCCCGCTAGACTGAATCCTAGTAGGCAGTCGTTCATGTACCGCAAGACTCTGGGGTTTACGCAAACTGCGCATTTGCCACACTGATGGAGACAATGTTTTTCGCCCAGGTGTGTGCACCTGCAGTGACCTCAACCTCGCTGAGAAAATGGTAGTTTTCTGGAAAAAAACTTGGGATTTGCCTACTCTGCAAATGTTTTCTGAAGCTCGGCTTCCACCTCACCGTTTTGAAAGGTTGCTTTTGTTTAAATTCACTGACCTTCAGGAAGCATCCGTCAAATTCACTCTTGAATCACCTTCACTTTCGGTTTGTCGCCGAAGAAAAAGTGCTAGATTTGCTTTCTCCTTCGTCGTATCCCTCGTCTGCTCTTCGTGTATTTCTCTCATGGGTAAAACCTCGATACCACGATAAAGAAAATACTGAGTCTCATTTGTCCGTTCACTCAAATCTTCTCTATCCATTCTACAGAGGGGATTTCGCTGGTCATTCTTAGAGGACACAGTCAAAAGTCGCACCTGAAAGCCTCCTCTGCACTCACCGATCGCAGCTCAGACGCGTTCAGAGGTTTCTCCTACCAAAACTTGGCTACCGCTTGCGTGAAGGTAGTCTGGGTGATATCTTGATTTTGGCAGGAGATCTGGTTGCTACAGTGGGTTGTCTATCATCGAATGAGACCCCTCCGAGAGGCTTTTTACCAGATTTCTGCTACTCTAAAGAAGCGAAACGGCTACTTGGTTCTATGCCATCACCATCGATTGTCTTCGCCAGTCTGAATTACAGACGTTCTCATCGATGATACCCTCTTAAGCAAGTCAGCAGTAGACCCAGATCAGTCACATCGTTATAAGCTACAAACGGTGGGGCTGCATGCAAGAGGGCCGCTCGTAATGGAAGAACCCTTGATCCTGCCCGCACATTGATTTGCCCTAGGCCGTCTACGCACCTCGTTAAGTTTCCCAAACATATGCAGCAATAGAGATTAGATCATGATAGGCTTTTGATATATCTCGCTTACCCGGCCTCCAAAACGCACTAGCTGGAAAGCTAGCCGTAACCCCGCCTGATTACGTAAACTAGCTTTGGTCGCTTATCAAGAATGTCTCGATTCCGCCGGGGTGGTAAGTTGCGGCTCGTCTCTTCGGGTCACAAGACCCCGGGCTTCTACTAAAACTCCCTGCCTTCTGAAAGCCTGTAGGTCGACCATAGCTAGAAGCAAGCCTAACAGAGCAAGACTCGTATTGAGACGTACACAAAACCCCAGTTATCGTGAGGACCGCAAAATCTGGTAGTTGCAGAATGCATCGGCACTGAAAATTGCTGCTTCCATGGGAATCCCACAGGCTGCTCTACATCTTTTGAGTAGCCCGCAGGAATCCATCGGAAGTGAGCAAAATAATGCGAGGCTGACGGTCCGCAAAATTACAACCGGAATCCACGTCTCGACCGCTCGGTGGGACACTTAGACAAAATTTGGTTGGCCCTTAGAGTCGATCACCCATTCTACTCTTTCAACGCACATCCAGTGGTGTCTTTAGAGAAATACATATACTGAGGTGGAGATTCGACTGCTGATGCTGGCAATAGAACGTTGCAGATCTCCGGGCTCCGATGGCATCTCCTAGACCTACTTAAGGGTGATGGGGCCGTTCGTTAGAGAACTGCATATTTTGTTCTCAAAAAATTTGAATACTGAGCAGGTCCCGTATCTGTGGGGAGATTCATCGTGAACCCCTTCTTTAGGAGGGGCTCAGGAATGACTGCGCCTACTTTATCCCGATAGAGTCGAAGCTCCCCGCGTCTGTCATTCTTCTAGGGTTTTACGAAATGCGTCAACAGAAGACTCGCCGTTATCACACTGAGTTTCGTGCCGGTCGTCGAGGTATCAACCAAGCCTCCGACCTCCAAGAACCGCTATCACCGTCACACTTTTCAAAGACTGACAGCCGTCGCGTTCCTGGACGTTCGCCCGGCTCAAGACTCCATCAGTAGGAAGGCAAAGTTAAGCGGTCTGATGAGTAATGAAGTATCATAGACTTAACTATCAGCCCTCGAAGAGTTGTATTGTTACATTCCTGGTCCGGTTGGGGCCTACGGCCAGCTATCGCGCCCTTTTGTCGTTTCTAGTGGAGTTCGACGTATTTGCCATGCGTCGCAGTTTCTCCTCCACTGTACCATAGGGGATGTTCTACGGAAAGCTCTGCTTGTTGTTCCAAAAGGTGGATTTAAACTCATCCCAGGTAACAGAGGTTTTGACTTTGGATATGTTGATGATACCCCCTTGCTGAGTGGTAATGCATAGGCGGTGAAACGAGCCTTCGACCGCTTGGCGACTAAGGTATATTGGTATGAAATTCCCTCTGCTCCTCCGAAGTGCAGAGTGCTTTCGCAGGATTGGCAGGAGCCCGTGCCCGCCCTCATTCTTCGTGGTGATCAGCCTGATTAAGTCGAAAACTTAGGGTACTACGGAAGCCAGATAACAGGTGGAGGTGGCTCTAGGGAGGATCAGTCGAAGCGCAGAGAGAGCTAGAGCAGCTTTCGCAAACCTGCTAGGCTTGTGTCGTAGCCGCGACATCCGACTCTCTCTTAAGGTACGGGAGTAAGTTACCTAGGCTAAATGTAGCGCTATTTTTGCGAGGCATGGCTGTTCCGCTTTGAGGATCTTCTGCCTCTTTCGGAGTCCGACTACCGATGTTTTCGAGGCTTCGCTCGATTCCGGTGAAAAAAATCGAGTGAGTGGTAAAAGTGTGCTCCGTCATGCTCTGGGTGCGATTATCCGCCCACCTGAAGAAATGATCGCTCTGCACTCTCTGCGGTTACTCGTTCGTGTTTTGTGACCACCCGTCCACGGTCTATCTTTCCGTGATCTATTTTAGTGTCCTGGGCAGGGCTGAAAGCTACTCGGCGGCCAAGCCATGACCTGGCGCAGAGGTTTGAAAAATCTGGTAGCAGCATTGGCTTTGGCTGGAGCTTCCCACCACGGTTGTTGAGAGTCAAGGGCTAATGATTATTTTATGTCGGAGATGATGAAAAACATGGCTAGGAATAGCAGTCAATGAAGCGAATGCTGAGCGTTTCCTATATTTTTGTCTGCCATACTCCGTTATCACAAAATTGTAGTTACAGAAAATGAAGTGACAAAAGAATTCAAAAAGTGAACTGCGAAAATGCAAGAAAATAAGCATCGTTCCTCTCGTAATCTGACTGTTTTACTTCATTGTACGCACGTTCTCTTATTTTATAACTATTGCTGCTGCTTCGACACTTCGCTCGAGCCCAAGCGGATGTATATATATATATATATACTTTAAACCCAGTGACTGATTGTATGATGAACCGCCACTGGTCATGTAGGATAGTGAGTTCCCTGTTATCCTGGAAAACAGACAGTTTTTCCAGCGTTCAGAGGCGTGTCCCAGTCGTGCATTCAGTCGAGGACGGTTCCTGTATCCCAGCTCAGGTAGCTCCTTTTCTGGGACTTTCATGCACAAAAACGAAACTAAGCGACCAATGGGCAGAAGCCAGTTCGTTACGTAACATTTAAAGTAGCATCGGGTCCAAGACAAAACCCTCAGACACACGATTGTTGACGTCCACCGTTCTAGAGCACCCGTTTCGTGGCTCAAAGTATGACTTCCTCAGGAAAAGAAGTCCACCGGCCTCCCGTGTACCTACCAGCCTGCATCGAACAACCTCGCCTTGGATGGTAGCAGACAATGAATAACTGGGATAAACGCCTCGCTAAAGTCAAGACAACACACTTCAGCTTATCTGCACTCAACCAACCGACGAATTTCTTCGTCTTGGTAGCAGAAGAACCTGGTCGGACGGAATCCGTTCCTTAAGAATCCGAGCTGGGCTGAGTTGAGCGCTAAATGCCCCCATAAACGCCGACAGATGCGAGCGCGGAAGACCCCAGGAACCCTGCTTAGCATGACAGTCAAGATTACTGGTCTACAGGTGCCCATGGCCGACAAAAGTGCGTCCTTTGTGTAGCCAAGACTTTCGCGCTTTGCTGGTCCTGGGGCAACTTACTCCGGTCCACTGTGGTCCTGTGCAGCTAAGGTCCAGATGGAATTATGAAATACACCAACGAGTTGACGATAGCTGGGTGGATGCCATCTGTGCCGGCTCACCTAAAGACATTCAGTTCCTGCGGATAGTCGCGCACGATTTCCTTCGATACATTTAGTTCAGTAAACCCCAGCCAAGGATTTGCCGGCTTTAAACCAACCAGTGTCCCGCTGTCTAATCTGAGTATACTACCTGCGTTCACCCGGGGGATCTGCTTTTCTCCCGCCATCAAAGGGCGACGACCAGCTTCCGTTGTTTAAATCCCACGCCAAACCACAGCTCGAGTACCACCCTCTGGTGGACACCCACATGAGCAAACCTGATAGATGGCGATCGAAGTTCAGCGATTCTTCACTAAGGAATCAAACGGCTAGTTATCTTCCCCGAGTTACAGAGATGTGGGCTGCTAAGACTTGAATACTTGTGGCTACGGCGTGTGCAACTTAATTCTTACTTCCTATTCAACGTCCCATATTCCAGAGCGCCTAAGTCCACCAGTCATCCTTCTTTCGCCCGCGACACACCCTGATTCCTACGTAACAGAAATCGTACCATCGAAGTTCCATACTCCAAGACAAATAAGTCTAAGGTCCTCCTTCGCCGTCCATTCCCGAGTACCAAGCGGACAGCCCAAGACACTAGAGCCTGCCAGACACCATACCGACCCAGAATTGTCCTCAGAAATTTCTACATGTCGTCAAAGTACTGCAACTCAACCTCACGTGCACCACGTTGGGATGAGCATGTGAGGGCGGCCTAGATTTCTGATTAGGTGAAGAAAACGTGACTCAATTAACGTCCCTGGCAACGTGCATATCACCTACCACATATGTCCTCTCCATTATCGGCATATAAGTATCCCATATAAAGATTCGCATCAGTGACACTGCCTTCGACAGATTCCTCTCAAATCACGTGCCCTACCATCATTCATTAACATCATACAGGGTTCCCTCTCCCGGTTTCAAACTGGTTCCATTCCACGTCACTTCTTCGCCCTAGCATCTCAACCCAAAATCCCATCCGGCCACTGCATTATGGTTTCCATTCATCTATATTCTTATTTTAGCCTTTCGTCCTTTTTGCATTTCTGTCCACTCCCGATAGCTAGTAGCCCTCACCCCATTCAGAGTAGCTCCAGTGTTTAAATCACTTCGTATTTCTTTGCACTATTGACCATTGATCCCCAGCTGGCAGTCTCACACTGCTTTTCCCCATATTCACTTTCCAAGGCACTCCCTGACGCGAACCTTCTCCTTGTTGTCTTGGAATGATCCACAGAAAATATGGGCAAACTACCTGGCCCACACTTCAGGCAGAAAAATCGACACCTGCCAGTCGTTCGGTCGCTTTCCATCGGCCTCGTTCTTTAGGGTCCCCCGCGACATGTTCGCAAACTTCTCAACTATTCAATCTCTACGGCTATGTGATCTCGCCAGTATCATTAGTAAAGTCCCGCCAGTGTGCGGAGCGGTCAGATCCACGGCCTTGGCCGGCGCATATCTGGCTCGCGTGAAGTCTGCGAAGATGAGCGGGATCGGCTACATTGATAGACGTCATCTCCTTTCATCGGAAACGGTTTTTGAGTTGGGCGTCTAGCGCGCGCTTAGCCCCGCTATTGGCCATATTGACGGGTTAAAAATACCATATGTGTACCAGAAGTGCTGAAAATACGCCGCTATTTCCCCCGGGTATCGCCAATGTTCCATCGCGCTTGATTTAACATCGCCAAAATGAATTACTGCCTACAACTTCCGGGAAAATTAACTTTCCCTAGAGCGTGGTTGTCGCATATTGAAAGACCATCGCCATTCTCGGCTGAGCTTTCGTGGTAAACTTTGCCCAGGTTTCACGCCAGACTTTTTACCTGTCCCATTCGCAAACTCAACCGATCCTCAGAATGAATCCGGCCCATTATTTCACTCACTGATAGATTAGAAGACTGCTGACATTCATTCCCGTTTCGCAATCTCCAAACAGTACACCTCACTTCGAAATATGTCTTTAGATTATCCCAACAGTCGATGATTTTTAGTCAGTTTGCTCTCTTTACCGTTCCAAATGTTCGTCAATTAGGGCTGTTGCATAGCCATATCCTCATCTGGCAATGCTTCTTGCCCTTCCAGTATAAGCAAACCTGTGAGAAACTTGTACGGCAGCGCTTAGATTTTTCACCATAAAGTGATCCACCTTGTGTAAATAACATAGATGGTATTTAACCTCTCAATTACTTATTAATCTTTTTTGCAGAATGTATCACTGCCATTGCCACGGGTAAGCCCCAAATATTCATCCGTTCCCATTTTCATACTGATGAGTCACATTCCACTGTTGTGGAAATAGACAATTTGCTGAACGTCCACCTGTTTCCACTCGGTCACCTCGTTCACCGTCATTTCGACAATCTCTCTTTACAGATGTGTGGTCCATTTAGTTTTTAACTGACCCCCCACATCCAGCTGCAAAATTTTACAACTCTATCCGGCATTCCCTTCTGATAAACTATCTCAAAAAGTTCCGATCCCTGCAGTTCTCTTGTCATCACATCCAGCCCTTAGGTAACAATCATCATTACAAAAATGCCTGTTATTCAATGGATCATCTAATTTTCTGGCTGTATCTCTGCTACTATGGTGGCTACGCGTCACACACTGACCGGTCGCACAGTTCGCGTTTTCATATGGATGCATCACATTCCACTCTCCTGAAATTGAAAATTTTTCCCAACCTTCACCTGTTTCCACTCAGCTACTTCTTCCATCATCACCTTGGCAATCTCTAGCTACAGCTGCAAAGTTCATTGGGTATATAACTGACCCGGCCGATATTCTGTCGCTAAAGATTACACGAAAAATCTTCCACTGATTTTTCCTGTTCTCTATCCACAGAGGCATTCTTTTTCATCGTTTGATTTTAGTCCTAACCCGTTTCATATGTAGCGAAGCGCCATTGCATGTTTACGTCTTCTTTGGCAATTTCCTTTTTCTCATGGGGAACAAAAATTTCCTTCAGCCCTGTTTGTTTCTCCGGGCACGCAGTTCCTCTTTCGTAATATGTGTGTAACTCTGCTATTCAGAACCAGCCCCACCCGGATTCCGCCTGCTGGTCCAACTTACCTTGAGTTTAAATTTTCCGGGCTCTACCGTGGAGAATGGCCTTAAGCTTTCGCCCACACTAATTCACTTGAGCGCACTTGTATAATCCCTTTCAAGCTCGGATTCCACTTTCAATAGTACCTTTTGATCTTGCACTGTAGCAAGCTTTGGCGCCATCCGAGCTAAACTAATACTATTGTTACTGCTTGTGACTAAAAAGTGTTCCGTGGGTAGCCGACCTATTCCACCTCTTATCTGGCATTTTGGTTGTAAGTAATCACGGAATTTCATCAGTCGTTTTTTTGCACATCTAACTAAATAAAGCCCATATTTTAACCTAGCGGTTCGCAGGAGGTCCACTGCCTCGTCCCTACTTTTGATATAGGAAACCCACGTTTCCTGATTGCCGGAAGCTTTTCAAAGTTTCTGGCTACGGTTTCGAATTTTTGATGACCATGGCTAATGCATCACTCCATCACATTGGCTCACCCTCCCCACTCCCTCGTTTTAAGAGTGCAAAATGATAATGATAATGATAATGATAATGGTTTATTTCGGATAACCCGAGGCATGCTGTAACGCAAGATCAAACGGTACAATTGGACGTAGAGTCCGAATTCCAAGAGGTTGGTTAAGGTATGTGCACTCAATATTGTACAGGAGAAAGTATTTAAGTCACTCTCTGTGGCGGCGCCCGGCAAATTTGAACTCAAGGTCGGGTGGCCAACCCGGTCAAGTCAGGATCGAGATGGTCGAAGGTAGCTGACTCTTCCTGAAACAGTACAAAACGAAGTGCTATGCAACAAGAGAATCAAACAGAATTGACGAAAGTTTTGTTCACTTCGAGGGAAAAGAAGTTTCCGAGGGAGACATGAACCAGCTACAGCGCTCCGCGGAGTATGGCACGGCTTTGGATTGGAAATCAGACGGTGAGAGGAATGAATTTGCAGACAGAGAACAATCAAAATCTTTCGAAGATTTTCCTTGAAACGTTCAGCGACCAAATATCGGCTGAGTCCGTTAAATACCCAATGAAGGACTCATTTGTAGAGAGTGATTGCCTAGGTGATGGTAAAGGAAGTGACCGGACGCAAGCATGTAATCGTTGCGCACATTGTTAACGTTCATGAGGGGGGAATGTGATGCACCAAAATAGAAATGGGTACTGGGCGAGTATTTAAATGTCAGGTAAGTATTTACGTTTGATAATCGTTATCTAAGGGCCGAAAATAAAGACCAGAGAGATGCAAGAATCAAAATTGTCTGGGAGGATTTACCAAGATAGAATACCGAATATGAAAAAGCACCAACAAACGCTGAATACAGTTGGGAAGTTGGGCGGCTGGATGTGGATGGAGTCCGTGGTAAACCAAACGGACATCACATCTGGCGAGGTCGCTGGAGTGATGGTGGAAGAAGTGGCAGGATGTGAACATGTAATCGTTGCGCACATTGCTTACTTTCATAAAGGTGAAATGTGATGCACCAAAATAGAAATGGGTACTGGGCGAGTATTTAAATGGCAGGTAAGTATTTACGTTTGATAATCGTTATCTAAGGGCCGAACATGATGACCGGAGAGATGCAAGAATGAAAATTGTCTGGGAGGATTTACCAAGATAGAATACCGGACATTGTGGTACGGAAGTGTATGGCAACAATAAATGTGAATTTTGCAAATGTATTGATAACTTATAAAATAGAAGCGAGTTTTATCTCGGGGATTGGTTAAGTTTGCTAATAGGACAAGCGTGCAGTTTGGCAAGAATCATCGGGAAAAAAAGGATAATGAACGGTAAGCCGAGTACAGAAACGGTCTTTTAACCCCGCGATAATTATGTGCTAGGGAAAGTAGATTTTTCTGGGCGTAAGAAGCGGTAAGTTAAGGTTGCGAAGATGGAGACAAGTTCGATGAAAAATAGGCGGTAACTGGGGGAGATAGTTCCATATTTGTAGCATTTCGGGTGAATGATTTTTTGCTGCGACCGGTGCTGGTGGGTGGAGCTGACCGTGCCCGGGACACCCAACCTGAAAACCGTTTTTGTTGACAGGTGCCATCCGCAATCCTATCTGCGTCCGCACATCGTTGCAGACGTCCTGCACGCCCGATGTGCGTCGGCCAAAGTGGTGGATCTGACCGCGGCCCGCACCGGCGGGCTTCGCTTGAGTGATATTGGCGTTGTCACATAGAGATCGAATAATCCAGGAGGTTGCGAGGGGTCCTGGAGAGCATGGCCTGTGTGGTAGTGACGAAATGACGAGCAGGTATCGAGTTTTCAGCGGAAAATGTGAGCCAGGTATTATGCCGAGCCATCGAAGGGAAGCCATCATCAGCGGTTGTCTGGAAAAGTAAAAATAGAAAAACGCAGTCTGGGGTGCTCCCAGCTGAGGATCAGCGGTCAGTAGTAAAGAAAAACCTCTAGTATCTAGAAATTGGAACTAATTGGGGGATGGTTCGACTTTGCTAAACACAAGGTTTTACGCGAAAGATTAATGAAACTTGAGTGGTATTTACGGCGACTTGTGTGGTACGTAGGTCTCGTGGCCCCCGACTCAGACCCGCGTGTCAGTAACCCAAACCAACTTCGTACGCTAGCTCCTCCGAAGTGTATGGATCATTGTTTGATACGAGTGTCAGGACATCAAGCCGTTTGTTTAATTCCTCTTTGAATCTCGGCAAGTGGCTTATTGCACGGACATTCGGTGGAAGTTTATTCCACATTTGTGAATATTTAACAATGAAGAAATTGGACCGTAGGCTGGTTCTCGAGGACGGCACAGTGACCGAATGACTGCTGTGTCGTAACGAATACCTTAGGCTTAATGGGTCTCGTACCACAGGGGAGGCTTTGCAGGATCTATATTTTAATAGTGAGTGGAAAAAAGGCAAGTTGTTCTTTATCCGTCGGAGCCAAAGGGGTTCGAGGTGTAGCAGGTCACAGCGTTGTTTATAGTTGAGACTAGACGAATATCCAACTATTTGTTTAGTAAAGGTGCGCTGGACATTTTCGATGGCGATCCTATCAGTCTGGCGCATGTTGGAGCCAACTATTGAACTATACTCTAGCAATGGTCTAACGTGTGTTGTATAGACACTGAGTTTACTTTCACGCAAACGGAATGTTTTGTGGACAAGTCCTATTAACCTGCGGGACCTAGCAATTTGAGTGTCTGTTTGCTCCGAGAAGTTGAACGAACAGGCGTAGTATATGCCCAGGTCGCGCACTGATGATTTGTTGGGGATCAGGTGACCACCTATACTAAACGTTTCGGGAGGGACATGACACTTGTATGTAAGAATGCAGCTTTTGTCCGCCGAGAACTTCATTAGACAATCGGTACACCACGAATTGAGCATCCGCAGGTCCTCAGATATTTTTGCTATAGTATTACCCAATGAATTATGGTCGAAGGTGTACAACAACTTTACATCATCAGCGAATAAAAAAGGAGTTCCATGACGAACCACGGTAAATATGTCATTTATGTACATGAGAAACAGCAACGGGCCCAGTACAC
The DNA here is from genome assembly GCA_948099385.1 of Fasciola hepatica. Lineage (NCBI taxonomy): Eukaryota > Metazoa > Platyhelminthes > Trematoda > Plagiorchiida > Fasciolidae > Fasciola > Fasciola hepatica. The sequence goes on along the minus strand of CANUEZ040000043.1, from coordinate 28,187,434 downwards.
TACCTTGGATCACACCGCTGGTTACAGGGCTGGGTGTGGAAGTTGTGCCATCAACGTTTACCACTTGACTGCGCGAGGACAAGTACGATTCTAGCCAGGCATATAGTGGGTCAACAATGCCGAATGTCTTAGCCTTTGACAACAAACGAATGTGAGACACCCGGTCGAAGGCCTTAGACATGTCTAAAAAGACTGAGATCACTGCCTTACCATCATTGGCAGCTATCGTAATAAGGTTCAGAAAGTCAGTCATACAAGTTGCACAGGATCGATGTTTTAGGAAACCGTGCTGACCTTCACTTATAAGGTGGTTTTTAAGGAGGTGATCTGTTAGTTTAAGTTTTATTAATCTTTCCATAATCCTCGATACTACTGGGGTATGATTCACAGGCCGGTAGTTGGCCGGGTCCTCCCGTGTTCCCTTCTTATGAATTGGAATAATAACCGACGTTTTCCACTGTGTAGGATACCAACTAAAGCGCATAGACAAATTGAATAAATTCGATAAAAGAATTGGGATATCTGGGCCACCCAATTTAAAGATGGCCGATGGTAACGAGTCCGATCCGGGGTGGAAAGACATTTTGATATTTGAAATTAAAGGCTCGATTTCGGAGGGCAGGAATGTTACAGCAGAAAGTGGCTCATATGATGGTACTGGTGGATTGCAGAAAAATGGTGCTGTGTCACTAATTAAGGAAGAAGCAAAAAACGTGTTAAGCGCTTCTGCAATGTCCAGCGGTTTGTCGAGGCACGTGTTATTGAACGAGATAGAAGAGATAGATGAAGTTGTTTTGGGGTTCCTCGACTTCATCAGTTTTGCAAGAATCTCGACTTTCTTGGAATCACGTAAGGCCCTGAGTTCCTGTTGTACCATTTCACTCTCGAAGTACAGTTTTATCGTTTCAGCCAGACGATTCAACTGTATAAACAGCGAAAAGTCCCTTGTTTTAAGATAAACGCGTTGGAGTCTACTTAACTTCAAGTTGAGACGAGACAATTTATTGTCTTTAGGGCGGATTGACGACCCTTGTGACGGAGTTATTCGGTTGAGGCATCGTTCAAAGATGGAGTAAAGTTGATCTGCCGCCAGCTGGGGATCTGCACTTAAAAAGAAGGTGTCCCAATTTTGGCTCCGAATCAGAGAAGGTAGTATATTCCAGTTAGCCTTATGATATGGTCTATGCGGGGGTGTCGGCTGTTTATCTTTTATGGGCACTGTGAAGCAGCAGTGGACAGTTGCGTGATCACTTCCGGGTAGGTTATTCTGAACTTTTGTTACAACCTGGGTTAATCCTATTGACAAGATTAAGTCAAGAATGTGGTCGCGTCTGGTTGGGGACGTGACGTGCTGCTTCCATCCTCCTAGGTGAATTGCATTCAAAAACTGTAGTAAATGGCGTGGTGCTGTGAGTGATGTCCAGCATATTTCTGGTGCATTAAAGTCACCAGCTATCAATTTTGGGCCTATTTTAAGATCACTAATCAGGTTGAGTGCCTCTATAATTTGCTTGAAACCATTAGGACTAGATCTAGGCGGACGGTATACGCAACCTAGTATCAGTTCTTGACGTTCAACTTCAACGTTCAGCCATACAGAGTCGACAATGCCGTCTAGGATAGGGTGCTGAAAGCTTGTCGCCCTGAGAGTTTCCTTTACATACACTAGACAGCCTCCACCACGTTGATGTGTTCTGCCTTTGCTGAAGGATTTGTAGCCGAGTACCTTAATATCCTCTACTAGATAGGAGTCCGATAACCAAGATTCCGTCACTAAAATGAAGTTATAGTCATTTGTTAGTGCAGCTGATCTTATGTATTGGATTTTGTTCCTAATAGATCGTGCATTGACCAATAGCAATGTGAAAAGTTCAGTGCTTCTGACGTCATCATTGATATTAGTACTTACCGTTTGTTGACTGCTGCGTTTAACCTGGAAAGAATCATCAGCGCAAGATGCAAGCCCGCCCAAGTTGTCATTAGCAAAGGGAGGACTTGGGTCTGCGTGTGGAATAATAATTAACAGGGTATTAGGTATTACACTACTATAGGGATGATTAGAACAATTCATAATGGGCATATCTAGATTATGGGGCCATGTTGTGCCCACGGTACGTATGGAAAAAAATAGGCACTTTGGCTAGATATGGGGTACCCGCTGGTAGATGGTGGGATATGCGATGCGCTTGGATAGTTTAACGGAGGGGGAGGTAGGAAAGATGGAAATAATGGGAGATTAGGCTGATGGGAAGGTTCCATTAGTGCGGAGTTAATCATGAACGCAGTTCGTTCATCAAACCATCTATTTTTATTATGGGTATGGTCCCATTGTTGTTGCATCATCATCTTGGAAGCACTATTTTGTTTCATATGTTGAGAGATGCGAGGAAATCCCAAATGAGGGAAGTCGGTCGGTGCCGAATTCGGTCTAGAGAAATAACGATCATTGTCATTATTCATGCATCCCCGTATCGTTTGCCCGCACGGAGACTTAGCCTTGGCAACTAAACTCTCGTTGACCCTTTCTTCTGGACGGTTCTTTATTGTCAGCGACATACGTGGCATACGAGTGGCACGCATGGGCTTTTCATCAGTTTTTAAACGGGGGCCTATGGGGACAGATATTAGAGCTGCAGGTTTTATTTCATTGGGAACTTGAAGTCCCGTGGAACGGTCGACCGGAGGTGGAGGCGTATTGTGAGGACCCTCCTGGGATGAGCTTGTAGGTGTTGTCGATATGTGTTGTCGTTTTGGCTGGGGGAGCTGTGGGGAGGTGGGGAAAGATTCGTCCAGATCAACTAACCCTGTGGATCTTCTAGGGGTAGAAGATTGAGGGGTTTCGTTGATCCTTGGTAAGGTGCTTGAGGAAGAGGGTGGCTTTGGGATCTTCAGTCAGTCAGTCTTCAGTCTTCAGGTAAAGGGCAGTGGGAAGTCATCCCGTATGAGCCCCATCACATCGTACTCTATTGACTCGGCTGGATGTCGGTGCTCCGCCAATAAACCTTCAGGGTCTGGTCCAATTTCCTCTTGAATAGTGTCTCGGTTTCCTCTTCCACCACTTCGGTCGGTAGAGCGTTCCAGAGATTGGTCACCCTCCTTGACAATCGATAGATGGCCGGTAAGCCGGTGGAATGCACCTTACGAAGCGTCAGGTTGTGTCCTCTGGTACGATTATTATTCCTGAGCGGGAATTCCGCCTGTAGTTCCCGGCCCAACTCACCGCGGAATATGCGCCTGGCATAGATGAGGTCGCCTCGAAGCCGCCGATAGGCAATGGGAAACAACTCGGTGACTTTTAGGCGTTCCTCATAGCTGAACCCACGCAGTCCGGCCACGAGGCGTGTGGCAGCACGTTGCACCCGTTCCAGTTTGGCTACTTCCGCCGCCGTGCACGGGTAGACAGCTGGACCGCCATATTCCAAACGAGGACGTACATGTGAGACATAAAGCAGTCGGAAAGTGTCCCGGGGTAGAGGCCCAAATGAACGGCGGATGGGACCAAGTATCTTCCACGCTGAGGAGCACGCTCTCTCAGTGTGTGCTCTTGTCTTCAGATTGCTGGTGACAACAACTCCAAGATCCTTTTCCTCCTGCGTGTGACGGAGTACGATACTCCCAAGGCAGTAGCCGGAAGTATCGTTGGGGCCACCAATCCTCATGCTCGCGCACTTGTCCACGTTTATCGGTAGACCCCAGGTGGTCGACCAATTGACGAGGGCCTGTAGATCCTCCTGTAGTATCTCGCGATCCTCTGCCGATCGAATGGTGCGCCAGATCTTGAGATCATCGGCGTAGATAAGGCATTTGGATCGAATGGTCTGTGGTAGGTCGTTTACAAACACTAGAAACAACAGGGGTCCTAGCACGGAGCCTTGCGGCACGCCACTGCCAACTGGATACCACGCGGACTGGGACTGTGCAACTCTCACGGAAAAGGTTCTCCCGACCAAGAAATCCGCAATCCAGTGAAGCATGGGCCCTGAGATGCCCATGGCCCGGAGTTTCAGCAACAGCCCATTGTGAGGAACTTTGTCAAACGCCTTACTAAAGTCCACGAAGATGACGTCCGTGACATATCCCTCGGCCTTGGAGTTCGACAAACTTTCACGGGCGGTCAACAGGTTTGACAGACATGATCTGTTCCGCCGAAAACCGTGCTGCTCTGCGCATAGCAGTTGACAGCGCTCCAGATGTTCACGTATACGAACAGCCACCAGCCTTTCCATGACCTTTCCAACCACGGAAGTGAGGCTAACTGGGCGGTAGTTGGCCGAGGTGGATTTTGTCCCACCCTTGTACAGCGGAACAACAACTGCTTTTTTCCACTCCTGAGGTAGACTTCCAGTGGCCAACGACAAATTGAACAACCGCGTTAGTGGTGTAGTTAGCTGGTCCGCCAACTCCTTCAACATCAGCGGATGCACGTCGTCCGGTCCCGGTGACTTATGGGTTTTGATGGACTTGAGCATCTTGTTCACTTCCGGCTCCCCAAAATCATACATAATGAACAGCGGCGAGCTATCCACCATCGGGATTGGCGCACCTTCCTCCACAGAATAAACTGACAGATAATGTTTGGCTAGTGTCTCGGCCTTTCCGTCATCTGTTGCAACCATTTCGTCGTTGTTCATCAGCGCGGGGATAACCACCTCCGCTCTGGTGCGGCGCTTTAAGTATGCAAACAGGCGCTTGGGTGCTCGCACCGCATCGACCTCAAGGGCCTCCTCGAATGCCATCCGCTTTATTCGTTTTTGTTCGGTACACTGGTTACGAATCCTGCGATAGAGATCATAACCCTCACCTGTGGATCGGAACCGCTGCCAGGCCCGATTTCGTCGTTTGAGCAGGCGTCTGAGCTCCAGATCAAACCACGGCGGTCCCTTAACCCGAGGTCTACGCCGGTTGAGGGGGCAGTAGGTATTCATAAGGTACAAGATACCGTCACGAATAAACGCCCAAGCTTCGTTCACATCGCGGTGGACATCTGAATCCGTGGGAAACCAGTTGGCGTCTAACGCCGCTCTCCGGACATCTTCGAATGAAGTGCGCCAAACATTACGTCCCATGTGTGGTCTAGGGGATGGACAAGAACCAGTGCGCCAGTGAATTTCTAGCACCATATGGTCACTGCTTCCCAGTGGAGGGAGATGTTCAACCTTATCGACGTCCGAGCTCCTGGGAGAAATCACCAGATCCAGAATGGAACCGTGGCCGGATTGCCTCCGGGTCGATTCCTGAACATGTTGGTGTAGTGCCAGTTCTTGGACCGTTGTCAGTAATTTCCGAGAGAAAGGATCAGCCCCGGCCGCTGTCCTGCTTGACGTCCAATCAATATGAGGAGCATTGAAGTCGCCCAGGACGAGGCAGTGGCCGTTGCACGCCCATCTCTCAATAAGTTTATCATATCTGGAGGAGTGACCGCAGGTGTCCGATAAATGACTCCAACTGTCTTAAAGCCCCCGGCGGTTAGCTTGACGCGGCACCAGATGGCTTCACCGAATCCTTGCGGGTCTGCGAATGCCTCTAACTGCACGGTTGGGATGTCTGATCGTACGAACAATGCTACGCCTCCACCAGCTCTGATAGAGTTCCTATCGACTCGGAATAGGGTGTAGCCAGGGAGGGACACCTCAGAGCCTAGAACATTGTTACTCAGCCACGTCTCCGTCAATGCTATCATAGTAGGTGAGCTGGACTGCAGCAGGTGTTCCAGGTCATCCCTCTTGTTCAGCAGACCACGGACGTTAGACAACAGGATGACGACACTGTCTCGGCCTGCTACCACATCCGTTTGTTCACGGTCTCCTAGCTTGAGGGGGCTGACAGGGACACTAGCGTCAGCGGCCTCCACCGGAAGTGAGGGCGCCGTTTCTGCACCCGAAAATCCCGAATGATCAAGTCCCTTTCCCCTTGTTCCATTCGTTCACGTCGTTCAATCAAAGCACTTCTATACTTCTCACGATCCGCAGGGTCTAGATCTCGGTGCAGCCGCACTTGCTCGCCTTTTAGCCGGTGGGATCTTCCTAACACAGAAGTCGCGGATTCCTCAGAGTCCAGCACTACTTTCAGTGGACGGGGGCGTTCAGCGTCACTAGCTTTGCCAATTCGGAATGCTGATTTCACCCGCAACTTCTCCGCGGTCTCCTCCTCCCCGGGGACAAAGAGTTTTGTTAGTATACTCCGGAGACTCGCAATATCGTGGTCCAGACGTGCCTGTGCCGTGGTCTCCTTTGTCTCAGGCAAGTTCACTATTAGGAAACACTGTTTCCTCGACGGTGGCGCTCTTCGTGGACGATCCGCAGTTGTTATCCAGGCCGGTCTACTTTCATCCGCGGTGGTGCTCTGACGGCTGGGTTTTGTTCCTATAATATCGTCTAGTGCTTGCGTGGCCACATCAGTGCCAACTGGGTCCGCATTATGGCAGGCAGACTTAGGTAGCTTCTGGCGTTGGCGGCGCTTTGTTCCGATTGGCCCAGTGACCGATGTTGAAGCCACCTCTGCATACGTAGCACAGTCGGGAATAGATACCTCGGCGGAATTTTCCCCTTCTGACGGCAATGATGACGGTGAGAGTGATGTTGGCGGAGAAAAAGACGATGACGACGCCGCTGATTTTGCTGCTATTGATGGCGATGAACTGATTGACGGTGCTAATGATGATGACGACGACGAAGTTGATGACGCTGCTGTATCTGTGACAGGAAGAGCCATTTCCGCCGACTGCTTTGCGGGCCACACAGGTGTTGATAGCTCGGTGCATTTGATGCACAGCACCTGGAGCAACTTTGCACGGCATTTGTCCAGGGCTTCGTAAAGATCAATACTCATTTCAGAACACTCAAGATGGACCCAACCATCACAACCATCACACTGAAGAGATTTGTTGCGTGAGCGAACAACTTTCGAACAAACTAGGCACTTGGATGCAATATTTTTGACTCTTTTTGGAAGCATTGTGGGCAAATTATAGTCCACAGAATGACACAACCACAGAAAATATAATTCCACGTATCACATGCCAATGTGATTAGAATTTATAGCTGCACATCGTATCACTTCCCTTTGTAGTGGCGTTCTATCAGCTTGTATCTTGATTGATTTAAACTGTGAAGCAGTTGAGACTATACGCTGTTTAGTAATGAATTCTCTAGCGATTTTTTCATCCGTAAATTGTAATAGAAGGGGACAAGAGTGCTTTTGTGACCTTTTTCTTAGTCTTCTGCAGTGACATGGAAAGTGGGCCATGCCTGCGGCTTGAAGGATAGTGGATTTAACCATTGTGATGTCCAGCCGATCTGGGATGTTGAAAACAACTGCATTTTTTGCATTCTGCAGCCGTCGCAGGATTTCCGATGCCACTGAGTCAAGAAACTGATTAGCTGCTATTAGGTTCTGGGGACCGGGGAGTGCCGAGGGCTCCAGAAGGTAGTTTAGTGGTGTTAATTTAGATAATATATCATCAACCGATGCAATATGGGTAGACATACTTGCCAAGTTACTTTCAATGGCACTGGCCCTTCTACTGGCTTCTCCAAATATTTCTATCATATTGGGGGTATCTTTGTGTTCGGGTCGTTTGGGTTTCTGATTGGCTGTAGAGCGAGAAGCCACTGGCTGAGACCGTTTGCTGGTTGACCTGGCCATTTATTTTTACAGAATATTGTTGGTAGGCGATTTGATCTAAGATGATGACTAACGGATAGACCACCCAAGGGCGGGTAAGAATAGCTACTGCTGTTTTATTTTTGTAGTTAACTCTGGGTCGCTCGTACGAATTATGAGGGACTAGTAGTTTGGACAAAGTGTAGATTTCTTAAATATGGCAATGGTGAAACGTTTAATATAGGTTGCTGGTGAAATATTCCTAGAATAATTAATATGAAAAATTAGCGAAATCTACAAAAACCTCGCCGTGGTGTAGCGCAATATCGTTTTTGATGGTACCTAGTGATCCCTTTGGAAAATTCTAGTGTTCCCCGACGGTGGCCTCCTCTGTCGGATCCCAAGTCAGCTCTACCTTTCTGGCGCAAGGACTATCTATGTTCATAATGCTAAAGTTCTCAACCTGTCTTGGGGCTACCTTAGGCCACCGCATGCACGGGGTGATTCTAACACACACGTGATCACTCCTGTCTAGCGGTTCGAAAAACTGTAGTTCGGACAATTCACTTTCGAGATTCTCTATTCCGAGATCCATCAAGGGTGGCACTCACCTAGACCTATACTTGGTACCTTCCCCAACACCTTGTTGCGGGGGTTTATAAATGCATCTACCCTAAGAAGCTCACCAGCGATATCTGAATGCAGGGTTCATCCATCCATCCAGTGTGCAGTAGGATGAACCTACACACTGAGATGGTTTCGTACGCGTCCTTGACTAGTTCAGCTAGGGTCAGCAGTAGGCGAATATCCTAGTTGTTTTTGTACTCGGTGCCCCGTAGACTTAGTTGGCGTTAACATGTTTTCCTGAAGGGATGATCGTACCGGCTCACAGCTGGACACTTCGAGTGCATGTTTTGGTAAGAGACTCAAGATGGTTTTTACCAGATCTAATGAGAAGCGATGCACGTGACAGATGAAGTCCCGAAATGCAATCAGAAATCACACCAACTTCCATAAAGGTGCATTGTCGATGAGCATGCAAATTTTGGCATTTTTATAGGCAATGCAGAACATGGAGGAAAGAATATGCAGGCAGCATTTGGACAGCAAGCTCGTGCGTAGTCATAAGTTAACTGAACGTCGTAAGGCGACGTAGTCCGATCAAAAGCTTGGAATTTCAAAATCGATGAGCATATGTTCAGAGACTTAAGAGGAATGAATTATGTTCACTTGATGGTCCCTGCGTGAAAACTAACTTTTCGCTACCAATCGCATGTAGGATTAACCAAACTTTGTCCTGGACCAAAAGTCCTATGCTCCATTATTCGCAGAATCACCACACTACCTCTTATCCGAGGTAATCGTATTCTCCTTCCTTCCTTTAAATTGCAAAATCTCTATTTATGGGTCATGGCCCGTGATCTTCGCCAGAAATCCGTATTTCAGTGACGGCGATTATTGACGCGTTGTGCTTTAAGACGGCCTTGTTGAGTCCCATCCAGCTGCTTCCAAGGCTGTATGCACTGATGCACAACACTACCGTATTCGCTTTAGCGGATAGATACACCCTTTATTAAAACCAGCCCGGGTCTCAGACGCAGTGACCAAGGTGGTGGCGAAATTCTTGTAAGGTGCTTATCACTGAGGGTCAAGGGACCGTTGGTTAGCTGTGACCTCCGGTACCTCCCACTCTAGACTTACTAGGGTAATAATGAATTCCAAGCTGTCGATGGTCGCATCGTCTTCTGAGTGTTCAGGCTCCTCTCAATTTTCATCTTCCAGAAAATCGTCGGTGGCCTCAATTCCCTTCAGCTTTAGTGGATTGCCCGCTTCCTTTATTGCGATGTTTTGAAAGCTTGGTGCGAATTCCTGCTGAACTTGTGGACCTACATCCTGTGCCATGGCAGATTTGTCCATGATTCTGCCCTGCAGTCCTCTGCGCTCATCTGTTACAAAGCATTTTCGGCCCCCGGAATTGTGGGCTACCATTGGAGCTCTAGCTAGCAGCACATCCATTGTACGCTCACCAGTTAGCTCGACCACAATGGATAGCCAGATATTAGCGTCATATCGTCCAGTTCCTCGCGCCAGTGCTGTTTGGTCCCACGTTGCTTCCAAGTTCAGTTCAGTCCGGTTCAGCTTGGTTTACTTTGGATTATTTGTGGCTAGATCCAACCTTGTGTTCAAAAGTTGAGTCGTCGAAGATTCTCCGAGCTCTCAGTGCTGCGGGTCAATTTTCTGTTTGCAAAAAGCACAGTTTTTCCACAGTACCAGCTACAACATAGAGGAGAGTCGTCAACGAAAGAATCGTCTTGAATTGTGAAATCGCCTAAAACAATTCGGTGTGTACCTCCATTGAAAATCTGTCCAATGCTTCCCAGAAGAGCCCACATGTTGTGGCTTTACCGAACTCATCCGGAAGCTTATTCCAAATAGATACCGCTGTGGTTGAGAGGCAACTTGCCCCAATTTGAAGACTCCGGCGCTCCCATCCCAATTTGAGCCCATGCTACCGGGCCTCTAACTGTGATCGGAGAGAAAAGATAGCCTCGATCTACACCTGGCGATACCACCACTGCCCTGAAGGCTTCTACGGAACCCACATAGGCGAAGCCTTCTTCAGCGAGAACAGATGTGGCGCAGTTTGTGCTTCCTTTGTGTCAAACCTTTCATCTCCTGAGAAGGTCATGACTCCATGTCGGTTTGGTGATGCGTATTGTTTGAGATGACCAACAATCAATTGTGTACGGCACAAGTGAGTGACAAGCTTGGGCGTAAGCTTGGCAACGGAGAAGCAAAATTAAGCGGTTCTGAGTGTCACAGTAACGTTTCAAAAGAAAGATCGGGCAAGCTTGCCATTGGAATAGGGCCAGTGTTTTATCGGTCAAAGCCTGAACCCGAGTATCTCCGAACGCTTTGTGCATTATCCTTGTAACCATTTTATTTTCTGCCTTCTGAGACAATTTTTTCTCCAACCGTTTCATGTTCAGCCGACCCTTTACTATCGCCCTTCTCTGATTCCGAACTGAAACATATCTACTGTTTCATTCCTCGTCACTATTCCCCATCTAAGCTCTCCCTGGTTTTATTCTCCTGTTTCCAAATCGGTCAAGGCCTTCCTCCAAAATTAGTGAATATTCCATCCCGTCGAGTAATGATGTACACCTAGTGTATGCTTCTATGCTTACGTCTCGAAAGCAGTCTAGAAACGAACCACTCATGTTATTCACTGATTGTCAGCTGTGTGCTTGTGTATGTCAGTGAGACGGTTTGACGGAGCTTGTGGCTGTTTAAACCAAACTCCACATAGCGGAAATAGAAATGGCTGTGCGGGTACGTGCGATTGATTAGCGGTCTTTGTTTGTATCCTCTGACTTGGTTATGATCTTATGGACTGGGAATCGTGGACGGAAAAATGGAATGAATGGATGCCAAAAGGTGAGAGTTGAGTTCGTAGCAAATATCGGAGTCTACATCACGATATCGCTGTTTCAAAGCATCGGCCAAAACGACGTGGATGCTCGAGGAAAGGTGAAGAGAATATAAGAGAATTAAAGGAATGTAAAACAAACGAGCTTAGCGATTTCCTTATCGCTGCATGTAGTAGTCTGCAGTGAGAATTCAGGACTGCGAGAGTTGCTTGCCTCAGGATTTGGTCACCGAAGCTAGCCTTTTGGGGGGAATTTGGGATAAACGCAGTCCGTATCAGAATAAGCTACCTTTAAACAGCCCGTTCTACAGGGAATCTTGTATTCTAGGCCTGTCAATGATGAAGTACATATCACCACAAGAAGTGACGCTGCAGAGTCTTAGATAAGAAGGTTGAAGTGGGTGTTTACCGGAGTCATGACGAACGAAGATGTGAGAAAATACACTTAGATTCGGGAAAGTGTCCTTGACGAGTGTAAGTACCAGTGGGAATGGCATGGAATCACGTGAAAGACTGCAAGCGATGAACAAAATTGACAGCCTAAACGGAGTTTTCTATAGAGTTCAAAATTTCACCGGGTGACTGATTAGAGGTGCTGAATTATAGGCCCGCGGGATGAAATTCCTCACCTATCCTTACTGTGGTATGAATGAGTAACGTGAATAAGGGAAGGCCGTAGATCCAGCTGTTGGTATTGAAGGCGCATGATAGAGAGGCTTTCGGTTGACAGGTCCATTCCATGCCAGATGTTAGCCAGTTCTGCGAATGTGTTTGCTTATAAAGGGGGATGTGTGACCACGGATAGGCTTGGATAGGAATTAAGCAACTCTGTCAGTGGTGACTGGGTTGGTGAGACCAAGTACAGAAATTCAGTGACAGAAATACCTGGGAAACTGTTTCACTGGGTGTGCTGGCAAAAAGGAAAACAGTTGGCCGTCTGGTAAATCGGTCAAGGCAAGTGAGAGGATAAAGAAACCCATCACCAGATGGTACATAACCAACTGCGTCCAAATGAGTGTGAGAAAAACGTGTATCAACAGAGAATATATTAGAATGACAAGAATTTGCTTGACGGTAAACTTTGAAGCTTGGATAGGAAATGCCGGTATGTGCCTAAAACGAAAGCCACTGTTCACGTAGGGCCGCCATCCGCGGTTAGCATTCAGCTTCAGGGTAGCGCACACATCAGGATGGGATTTCAAATAGAAATGGTAAATGATTACACGGCCGAACATGGCGGGACCAAACATTCCGCGGTAAACAGTGGGAGATTCACACAGAAATGATCTACCTCAGCTTGGAGAGGGAAATTCCTATAGTGTACCTGATGATTAAGAGTGCAATGAATTGCTTCCTGACCATGCTTTTGAGTTTGATCCATCTCTGACCTGGCAAACACGGGGAATTGTGCGTGCGTGAGAGACTGTGGCAGTTAAGAACACCGGCTGCCACGTACACGACGTATCTAATGAATCCACTTTCGAAGATGTTCGAGAAAGGAAGTCAGGGCTTCAGGCTTCTCCGAACGAGTATCGATCGGGCCTGGTGTCAAATACTTACACTAAGCTGCTGACCTTTCAAGAGATGAGACAAGTGACGGGGGTCAAACAGGTGGCAAAATGTTTGGGAGAGAAACTGCTTCAAAGCTTCCGTACCGTTTGGAATTTCTTGGAGAGAAAGGATAGCTGTTGAGCTTAGTCACGAATCTTCTGGTGGAGAACGGCACCGAAAGCCGTAGTGGACGCATCAGTGGCAAAAACCAGCTTGACATTGGGATCTGAGCTCAGATGAATCACCACGAAATCGTCTGAGTGAACCAACTTGGCGGCATTGGATGCCGCTTCGGCTTCAAGGGCGAACTCAGCAACCCTCGGGTCAAACTTGGAAAGATCGATAAAAAATGAGAGGATAGACGCAAAATGAGGGATCAAAGGACGGTAGTGGCTCAAATTCCTCGGAAGCCCCTTAAATGTGTGAGGGTTCTTGTCCTAAGAAGAGGTGAAATACTGTTCACTTTGCCCATGGGGGAGGGGCATCAGACCGTGCTCTTCGATATGGTGCCCGAGAACATAGAGGGATAGTAGGCCAAACGTGGTTGTATCGGAGTTTGGCCTCAGCCCGTCCTGTGGAAAGAGCTAGAAGAGTTGACATAAGTTGGAGGACAGCCCCGAGGGAGGGTGTTGGCAATTGGGATGCGGCCGGAAGTTAGGGGTAGACCACGAGGCTCTCCACCGATAAATGTTTGAGCCCCTGCGTGGCCTGTTGTAACTCGAAAGACATGCGTACACACTCGAACGGGCCGAAAGATGTGGTGATCACAGTCTTGGATAGGTCTTCTTTAGCCACAGGGACCAGAAGATTCGATTTCACAACGTTGATCTTCCGGAACTCTGTTTTCTCAGAACGATTCTGTGCAAAATCAGGTATGCTTGGGACTGGATACCTGATGGGAACAATAGCGCTGTTGTGGGCACGGTAGTCACCACATGGTATCCAGACTCCCTATGACTTGGAAACAGAATGCAAATTCCAGGCCTACACGGCCCGGAAAAGGTCCGCAGATACCAATATTCATAATGATAATAATGGTCTCGGCCGAGACTCGCGCATGAGGGCATGATTGAGGGGTAAAATGCCACCCAGTAAAATAGAAAAGTACAAATTTTGAAACCAGTCAGCCACTTCAGCGAACAAAAGGCTAAAACTGGGCCTATTGCAAGTGGACTTGAGTGACAACGGTTTACGAGGTGAACGCGATTTGGTTTCGATTTTGTTATTGGCAATGTTAAAGAGCCGCAGGACATGAAATTGTTGGAACGAAAGTCACCTCAGGATAGGAAAGATACAATATAATCAGGGATGGCACAGAAGTGGTGAAGGCTGCTTTTTCAAGTTCACCTGACCAAGTAAAAGGAGAAAAGTTGCAAAATGCTGCTGAAGACAAGGTTTATAAAAATGAAAAGAGCCAGGATACTGTGAACCAGGTGAGATGATTACCAGGAATAATGGGTATCATTCATTGATGTTAATCCGCTGCTGGTGGAAGAAAGAGGGGAGTTCTTAGAAATTAGGAATGAATTTCGGATCGGAATGCCATCAAGGAGGACCAGAACATTGACACGGAGAAGACGGTAAAGGTGTTCCCCAGGACTAGACCTGAACACTCTTAAAATGATAATTATTTTATTTTACTTGTTATCCCGGGACTTTCGGAATCGAGCATTACGGGTGAGAACGACTAAAAGTGGTGCTGGTGTGACCCTTATTTAGGTGGGTTCCTTTGCATGGCTGTCCGTCACTCGAAGTTGGCAAATTGAGGTCCCAGCCAGGCATGATAAGTCAGCGGGTGACTGCCCTGGGTAAAACAACTTATCCTGTGAGTATGGGCTTAAGGGATTTGCTGTCGAGGCAAGAGGACTGTCAATCATTGAACAAAGTGAAAAGCGGAAACTGGCGGGCCAAGTCGGGTGAAAAAGATGGACATTGGTTACTGGCACAGTAGTGGATGGTGTGTGGTCCAACGTTGCATAGGCTTGGATTGAGACTCCGATGAAGAAAGAACCATCAGAGACTTCACTCAGTCCAACGTGAGGCTGTCGAGAAGTTTTTCCTGCCTTTCGGTTGGATCGCGATCAGGTTAGCCAGCTGAAGAAGGGCTCTGACAAAGGCCCGGCCGGCATGAGTCAGACTGTACCCCCTGGTCGTTAAGTATGAAAAATTACATCGGGGAATCGTCCAGCACAAGGTTCCATGCTGTCACCTGAGGCTTATATCCAGGAGTTGTGATAGACACAAAAGTATCCAGCTGGACCATGCACTAACATGCAGGGCAGAGGACATTTAAGTTCATCGTGCCCGAATACTAGTTGCACCAAGCGGAGTTTGTTGAGATTGAGTCGTCGAGGTCGGGCATGAACCGGTTGCCCTTTGGTGATTATACTTTAACTCACTGCATTAGATGCGGGATTGGTGAGCCGTTATGGCTTAGTGGGGGGGGGTGGAAATTCGCAAAGGGGTCAGCTCATGGTGGTTCAGGGATGAACAGCAGAATAAATACGGAAGTCAGGCAGTTGCCAATGCCGATTGCGCAAAGCTCGGTCGTGGCTTCCACCAACCAGCGAATTTCGAGGTCAGCTTTTAAAGCAGTATTTGAGGGAAAATCTGCACCGTTAGTTTGATTCTGAACTTTTGCCTCCACGGAAACACTTTGAAAGCATGGCCGGCGAAATTTATGGCTAGAAAGCGATGGCTGACCAAAGGTTTCAACGGTCCTGCCGTTTGCTACTTGTAGCGTGAACTGTGAGGGTTTACGGCGTCAATGGTTGAGCGAATGGGTAACGATGATCTCTGCAGTGGCGTCGATGAGGAATTGTAGGTCACGGGATCAGTCAACGGTAAAAAAGAGACGATTTGTACACGGAGGGCCAGTAGTAGCCGTCGCCGGCACAGGTTGGCTTGGTGGAGTGGCTGCCGGACGAAAGTGCGATATGAACACCAAGAATGGCAGGTGCTTGCCTGAGAGCCACATGCACAATGGATCTAGCACCATGTTTGAAACCAGCAGTTCCGGGTCCTCGATACTGGATAACAAGGTACCTGCTGCAATGCATGTCGACGAGTAGCCAATGCAATAAGATCTGCGCCGGCGTGGCCGCATAGTACGCATAAGAGTCCTAAGTCAAAAATGTCATTAATTTCTCCCTACCGACAGGAGTTGGTGGCATGACTGGGAGAAGCGACGTGCCTGTTACCTGGGACGAGTATTTGTGGATACTGAGTGGGATCACAAGCTAGGACTGTTTCAGCGGACTTTGTTTCGGGGGTTAAGGCGGATAATGTCCCTTGAATACACAATACACTGGCCAGATAATATCCGGTTACACTATCGGCGTGTTAGACAAGCTTGTCCTGGGGTATAGAGGGCTCTAGCGTTGGTAAGGATCATTAAATTGGGAGAGCTGAATTTTCAACCCATATCTCCCTGAAAATAGTGTCATCCTTTTAGAGTCCAACCAACAAGGACCTCTTTTGGCGCGTAGACTGAGGCGGTGTGTGATCTCCGAGTCCAGTTGAAGTAGGCAGCTGGAGCAGACTTTACCCAGCCGATCTGCCGGTGACCTTATTGACCGCCTCTCAAGTGGTTCTAAGACACCCTGAATAATCGAAGGACACAAATGAGGCCCCCTCCTGTCCCCCCACAGGCTCCCGAGGAAAACCCGGTTACTTATCTACTAACTTCGTGGCCCATCCCGTCCGGTCCGGAAATGAGGCGAGTAGCGGCCCTTGAACTGTTTTGGGCTCGGCCAATTCGGCAGCCGTGAAAAAGGACGCGGCCACGGCATTATACTCTAACCCGAGGTTACACTGAAGTCAGCAAATATTCCGTTTGCCATTGGTGCATGCAAGTCTGGCTTTGTTTTTGTTCACCTTTTTGGATGGGCGCCAGATGTTTAGGTGTATTACCATAGGTGGCCATCACTCTCTCTTTGATTTCTTTTTCCATCATCTTTATGAAAGAACAAAGAATCCACATCTGTTTCTTTGCGCTATAACTCACTGCTGTTGCTCAGTAGTCTCCAAGCTCGGGTCCTTCTAATGAGTGGGCATTGGGGCTGTTTTTCCAACCCTGGATGGGCCCGAACATGGACCATTGTCGGTGTGGCGGAGTAGACGTTTGTACCAAAAGACAGAATCCATTTCGGACGAGAGGGATTACGTCAGGTCTGGTTGGATCACAGGATATGTGGTTCCGCCGGTGAAAGGCCACATTCTTGCATGCAGGAGCCTCAGATTTCCACCGTGCTTTTATTCTAGAAGTACCTGACGTCTTTGGGTTGATGGATTCGTTTTTGGAGCATAGAGTCGGGTTTATTCCCGGAGAAAGCTGGGAAACATAAGCTAAACAGGTCGAAAGCTAAATTACCAAGAACACACTGGGATGAGGCCAGTGAAACAAGGTCTGACTAGTGAGACTGGCTGCAGAGAAAAATACTGTAAGCAAGTTAAGAAACAGAAATGAATAAGTGTATGGAGAAGCAAGAGTTACAGGCCGATAGAGACGAGAAATCGGGATGTGATTAAGGAATTGCAGTGGGCACAAATGAAGGGAAACATGGGTAATTTTGGTTGTAGAGAAAAGCGGGGAACACTGACTGTCAAAATTTGTCCCGGCTAGCCTTGAGCCTCATGGCACTGCTTGTGAGCAATAACTCTTCCGCAACTTTATTCTATGCAATAGCTATTTTAAGGAAAAAGAAGTTAGCCGGGATAATTGAGAGGGCTACAGGCTTTTACAGTTCCAGGCTGTCCTCTCAGATCCGAGTTATTATCGAGCACAAAGGGGGGTGCAACCGTCACCGATATCCCATTCAGCTGTTTAGGCATTGTGAAAAGTTCCCCTACCATCCGTTGCGGAGCCCGGCCGGATTCACATCAAATAAAGGGGGTGCCCTGGCATCAGGGAACACTAGAAGCTCAGGGGAAAAATTGAGGTCCAAAATGGATTTGTTTCTAGAAGGCAAGCGGACTCGTAAATGCATGGAGGAAGCACCACGTCACGTAAAGTCGTGCGTGAATGTTGGAAGAAGTCTCCCGCTGTCAACCGCCCGGTGGATGTGGGAAGCTTTGAAGTCAACTGAGATCAGGAGGTCTCTACACGTCGCCAGCATCGAATGAGATCCAGCATTTGGCAGCTCTGCTGCTGGTGTCTACAGAAAATCTTTAGTCACTTGTTAGTGACCGGTCAGCAAAACTTACACCGTATTGGTTGATAATATCCTCGTGGGTCCGCAAAAAGCTTAGGATATTGGGGAGTCAAGTAGCAGTGAAGGATACTGTAAAAAGGAGGAGCGTGAGTTGAAGCCATTGGGCAGAGAAAAAAGATAACTACTGGCGCCTCCTAGATGGCTCCTGTGGATGAGCCAGAAAGGAATGATTAAGGGAGAATGCAAGATGACACAGAAGAACATTGTATAAATGACCGCATAAATTACCATGATTTATTAGAACCGTCCACGGCTGCAGATAGTTTAGGTGCGGGGTAATGGTAGCCATTAAGAGGAACGGTACACAAAGCTGCACACAAAAGCGGTTCTGTTATTGTTCAACTGGACCAACTAATTTACTATCCCTCTTGGATGAAGTGACTCACAGTTCTGACCGATAAGAATAATTGAGGGTTTGCCATCTGGATTGCTGGAAAGCTTTTGGCTGGGTGAATCTCCGGCTATTGGTGACTGTAACAGCCGGTCGTGGAAAATCCCCCTTTTCCCCTCGCGATTCAGTGTTTTTCCCAACATCACCCATTTCCATACACTATTGACTTGTCTTTACGAACTGGTTGTTTTTCTGGACCAATTGTTGTTTGTTCGCGCCCAGAGCGCTATTTTGGCACATCCTTGTTCAGGACCTGCGTGACGCACGTGCTGTCTGCTCACACGCTGCTATTCGGTTTCTCGTTGTTGAGTCCTTGTGATCGTATCATTGAGGTTTGTATATTGTTTATGTCATTGTTTATTGTAATAATCTAGTATCGTAGAATATCACGGATAATCGTCTTTTTATGTCGGGATCCGTTGCGAATTTGGCTACGCATTGCTCAAACGTTCTTAACAATACTCAATAGATCAATTTGGAACGAGGAAAATTCACGCAAAATGCCAAGAAAAGGATCAAAAGCAGTCGAATCCGGACAGGAAGTAATACGGCAAGTCTCTGGGGAGGTTTTGGGTACATATGATTCTTTAGTTAATGCTAGATCGCCTAGTCCCGTCAGTGCTAGTTCATGTGTTATTGAGAACAATATTGATCGTAAGGATGTCGATTTATATAAGCAGAGAATACTAGAACTAGAGCAACAGTTACTATCGGCTAGACTACAGGCGCAGGAGGCAGAAAAGTGTACACAGAAACAGCGAGAGCATGAGACCAGTGACTTCGACGCTTCCGATAGGTTAGGGTGCAATAAGGTAGGGAACCCCACGCCGGTCGCCGACTACAAACCGCCATCGATCGATCTGCCTAGAGTGGAGTTAACGGTTTTCGACTGGCGAGCCGAGCAATACCGCAAGTTTGTCAAGCAGTTCGAGACGTTCGTTGAAAATAAGGTAACCGACCCTGGGCAAAGGCTTATTTACCTTACTCACTACTGCCGAGGCCGAGCAAGAGAAGCTATCAACGGGTGCACCATGCTCGACCCAGAACAAGGCTACACAAGGGCAAGGAAGATTCTAAGGGACTTGTTTGGCCAACCTTTCAAAGTAGCCCGTAACCTAATAGAGGGCGTGGTGGTAGAGGCAAAGAGAACCAAGGGCGACGTCTACACCATGGCCGACCTGGTGATTAAGAACCAGAACTGCTCAATAGCCCTCGACCATTTAAGTTACAGGGCTGACCTAGACGCCGTGCACACTTTGGAAGGCATAGTCCGTCACCTCTCCCCCGAACTACAGGGTCGGTTGGCGGAAGAAGCAGAAAGGATAAGCCAAAGCGACAGAGAAGCCAACTTCGAAGACCTGACTGAATACTTAGACAGGCAAACGAAGATAGCTGACAGCAGATTCGGCCGACTCATCCGGGACAGCAACCGAGCAAACAAGCCCAGTACTAGCCAAGTCCAAACCCCTGCACGGGAACATCTAAAGTACCAGCCTTGGACCAATACACACGTCATTTCGCGAGATGCTACGGCGAAACCAAATTGCAGATCCTGTGGTACTAGCCATGGCCTACCAGAATGCCCCAAGTTCGGCAACGCCACAATATACGAACGGTGGGGAATGGCGAGGATGGCAGGAGCATGTTTTATCTGTCTCAACACCACGCACCGGGCAGCAGACTGTAGAACAAGGAATCGATGTGGTTACGAGGGCTGCACGGGCAGACACCATCGGCTGCTGCATCAGGCGAGAGTAACCATATCCGAGGCGAGTGCCAAGCCCAGCGTGATTTGTTCAACTTCACAATCTGCCAGTAAACCGGTACGTTTAGGCGTAGTGGCCGTGGGAGTAGTGACTCCGACTGGGACAGTCAAGGCGTTGGCTTTCGTTGATAGTGGATCCGACACCACCTTAGTGAAAGAGCGGTTTGCCGACAAACACCAACTGGCTGAATGTGCGACGTCGTTAGCGGTGAGCACGGTGGGTGGAACACAGGTAATGACTGCCGGTAGATTAAGGCTGCAACTCATCTCTCTAGAAACTAACGAGGAAATTGAACCAACGGAGGCATTCACGTTAGCAGATCTCTCCATGCGAGCATCAAGGTCGGTGAACGCAATCTTGACTCGGTGGCCCCACCTGCAGGATGTAACCGTTGTAGACTGGGAAGATGATGAAGTGGATCGCCCCATCGGATGCGACGTGCCAGAGGCGCATTGGGTGCTTGACGAGAGAGTGGGCGACCGCCAGGCACCTTATGCCGTACGCACGGCCCTGAGACGGGTGTTATACGGTCCAGTAGGGGTACGCGGTTCCGTGAATTACTTATCCGCCGAAACGAACCGCATAGAGTATCATCTGCAACGGCTGTATGAAAAGGAGTTTCATGACATTGGAGACGAAAGACCGACGTTGTCTCAAGAGGATCACTTCACTCTACAAACGATGCGGCAAGGCACTAGAGGCCTCAAAAAACAGTTCGAGGTTCCCCTCCCATGGCGCACACCGGACGACCCGTGGACTGACAACAGAAATTATGTTCTCCAACGATTACTACGACTAAAAGAACGCTTCATTCGAGACCAGAATCTGTGGGAACGATACGCGGATTTGATGAAGCGGAACGAGACCCTCGGTTACGTTGAAAAGGTGCCTGTTAACACCGACAGCAAAAGGGGTGTCTGGTATCTGCCTCACCATCCGGTTATCAACCCCAAGAAACCCAATAAACTGCGGGTGGTTTTCGACTGTGCGGCCAAGTTCCAGGGCAAGTCGTTAAACGATCGCCTACTACAGGGGCCTGACTGGACCACTCCACTGATCGATGTTTTGTGCCCTTTCAGAGTGGGTAAAGTGGCTTTGTCTGCCGACATTAGGGAAATGTTCCATCAGGTGAGGATTCCGGTTGGAGAACGAGATGCTTTGCGTTTCCTGTGGTGGGAAGGGAGCGACCGGGACAACGCGGTGGTGAACTATAGGATGACCGTCCACACTTCGGAGCCATATCGTCACCATTTTGTGCAAACTACGCCCTCCGAGAATCAGCGAACAAACATGGCGATCTAGTACATCGGACGGTGGTAGAAAGCGTCAGCAGGAACCTTTACGTCGACGACTACCTTGGGTCATTCGATGATGTGGAATCAGCTCTGGAGCAGTTCAGGGGTCTGACGAGATTGCTGGAAGAGGGCGGCTTCCATCTAACTAAATGGATGTCGAACGCTTCAGAAGTGCTGAAGGTCATCCCGTATCACGAAAAGGCCGAAAGGGTAAGAGATTTGGACGGCTCTCCACTTCCTATCGAGCGCACTTTAGGGATACAATGGGACGCGGAAACGGACGATTTTGTTTTCGAACTAAACGTTCCCGAGCTGCCAATAACCCGTCGTGGCATACTATCTGCCGTCTCAAGTTTGTTCGACCCTCTCGGTTTCGTCTCACCATGGCTGCTACCCGGAAAGATCTTGCTGCAGCGGCTGTGCCGTAAGAAAGTTGATTGGGACCAGTCACTGGACCGAGGGGACCGGCTGGACTGGGAAGAATTTTTGAACACATTGAAGAAATTAGGGGACATAAGAATCCCACGATGTTTGACTCCTGGCCATACGATACGGACTGGAGAACTACATGCCTTTTCCGATGCATCCGAAGTCGGTTATGGAGCTGTGGTGTACGGACGATGGTGCGCAGGAGATGGACAATATACCACGAGGATCCTGTTCGCCAAAGCCCGCGTTGCTCCACTGAAGTCGGTCTCAATCCCACGCCTTGAACTCAGCGCAGCCGTGTTGGCAGTCAGGGTGGTGCAAGCTGTGAAGAGATGCTTCGATCTCTACATTTGGTCGGTGAGCTTCTGGACGGATTCAACGATAGTACTTTACTATATCAACAACGTCCGCAGCCGGTCCAGTACTTTCGTTGCTAACCGGCTCACAATTATCCACGATGAATCAGCCACGCACCAGTGGAGTCATGTCAGGTCTGGCGATAATCCGGCCGACCTGTGCTCCCGAGGTGCGAACAACTTCAGGCAACTGGACACGTGGAAAAGAGGGCCAAACTTATTGCAATTGCCCAAACGGGACTGGCCCGTGTTCGAATTAAAACCCCCTACGGAAGTGGAACTGGAGATCAGAGGCGTAGTGATAGCAACAAACGTCGTCGAAGCGTCGTCCATTCTATCGCGACTGGTCAGGTTTTCTTCCTGGATGAAGACGCTTCGTTCGCTAGTTTGGTTAACCAGGTTCAAGAGAAATTTACTAGTCATGAAAGGGCTACGGCCCTCGGGTCGGATACGAGTCGGCCCGATAGGTCCCGATGAGCTACAAGCGGCAGAGTACGATATTTTCAGAATGATACAACGCGAGGCTTTCGCCCGAGAACTCAAGAGGGCGGAAGAAGTGGGGCCGACCAATAAAGACACGTCATCTCCAAGAGGCGAGCTGAAGCGTTTTAACCCCAAACTCATCAACGGACTGCTGCGGGTGGATGACAGGCTGACCAACGCCCACCTGAACTTCGACACAAAGTATCCTATACTGCTGCCTGCGAGACAACCTGTAGTAGAGCTAATGATTCAACATGTCCACGCCATGGAGGGACATGCCGGGGAAAGTCACGTGACGAGCGTCATCCGAAAGCGTCTTTGGTTGTTGAGAGGACGAGAGACTGTAAAACGCGTAATCCGACGGTGTGTGCAATGCAGGAGACGCAATGCCACAGCAGGCAAACAACTCATGGCCCCACTACCAGAATGCAGGGTGACTACGGGCTGGTGGCCGTTCAGTGACACCGGGTTGGACTATTTCGGGCCCTTGTGGATCAAGTGCGGGAAAAGATTAGAAAAGCGATACGGATGTATCATGACGTGCATGAAATCACGTGCGGTACACCTAGAAGTCGCTTATTCGATGACGGCCGATTCGTTTCTACGGGCCTTGCAAAGATTTATCAACCGAAGAGGCGTACCGGCCGATATATACTCAGATAATGGATCGAACTTTGTGGGCGCTCACCGGGAATTGCAGCGTTGGCACAAGAACATAAACAGGGACGAACTGCAGAATCGAACCGTGGCCTACGGCATACGATGGCATTTCAACCCCCCACAGGCCAGTCACCGAGGCGGCATATGAGAACGCATGATCCGGTCCGCCCGACGGATATTGCTGTCAATCATGGAGCAGCAGCCGCCCGACGACGAGACGCTGAACACCGTCATGACTGAGGTGGAGCGAATCCTGAACAACCGACCCCTTGTTCCAGTATTGAACGGCGACCCCACCCACCTGGCGCTCACAACAAACGACTTATTGACGCTAAGGTCGAACGAGGGTTTCCAAGGGCCGGTAAACCTTCGCGGGAGCTACCTCCACGGGTGGAAGCAAGCGAACTATCTGGCCAAGGTCTTCTGGAGGCGATGGCTACGGGAGTACCTACCGGCTTTGCAGACTCGACAGAAGTGGCTGGCCAAAACAAGACCATTCAAAGTTGAGAACGTGATTATGATCGCCGACGAACGCGCAAATTTCAGCGCTTGGTCTTTGGGAGTAGTTACGGAAACCATCAAAAGTACTGACGGAATGATAAGAACGGTGAAGGTGAAGACAGCTAACGGAGTGCTCGTTCGTGACATACGCAGTATTAACCTACTCGAGAGCGAAGACGGAGGAGCTGATAACCCTGAGGCCTAGTAAACCTTTTTCACACCAGTAATCGAGGTGGATAAAGAAACACCATATATACCACACGGTCTCCGTCAAACACGTTAAGGTGCTCGCGGTCTTTTCGTTGACATTACAGAAGGTTCTTTCCGATACGTGGTGATGAACGCGATTCCATTGTACATCCCGATACATACACGCATGCACGACGCACTCTACATCCCGTTAACCCATCAAACATGTGGCAGTGTTTGTTGTTTTGCTTTTTGTTGTCGTTACCGAATGCCCCTTGCATATGTGGAAGTAGCGGAGCTCAGGTCACACACACATGCTACATTTTACTCGTTTTCTTGCCACACGGTCCCTTTTGACATTGCAGAAAGTCCTCCTTTGATGTGTAGTCATACCTGTAATTTCATTGTAACCCCGGCACACACACACACGCACTCACACATACACACACTCAAGCACGTATATCCAGGACCGGACGGCCCCTTACGAGGACAACGTCTATGTGATCATTCACGCCCGCCATCGGTCATTTGGCCTTGTGGAAGATGTAGACTAGCCTCACGTCTATGTATCCAATGGATTAGGTGCGACCAGTAGTAGAACGTTGACGACGAGCATTAGACGCGCGCACTGACAGCAGGGCCCAGGCAGGTAGGAAGAATCAGTACCTTTATACCGAACCTTTGCCTCTGCTAAGGATCCAGGAGGATTTTGGTGGGCGGTGTAACAGCCGGTCGTGGAAAATCCCCCTTTTCCCCTCGCGATTCAGTGTTTTTCCCAACATCACCCATTTCCATACACTATTGACTTGTCTTTACGAACTGGTTGTTTTTCTGGACCAATTGTTGTTTGTTCGCGCCCAGAGCGCTATTTTGGCACATCCTTGTTCAGGACCTGCGTGACGCACGTGCTGTCTGCTCACACGCTGCTATTCGGTTTCTCGTTGTTGAGTCCTTGTGATCGTATCATTGAGGTTTGTATATTGTTTATGTCATTGTTTATTGTAATAATCTAGTATCGTAGAATATCACGGATAATCGTCTTTTTATGTCGGGATCCGTTGCGAATTTGGCTACGCATTGCTCAAACGTTCGTAACAGTGACCAAGCAGGAAGTGCTTGGAGTAGACCCGCAAATACTGAGATCGATGAGTTGCCCCTGTCCGCGTGGTCTCCCATCGGTAGGACAAAACAAGCTAGATCCACGCCTAAAAGGGCATGCGGCGGGGTGCCTCAAATATCCCTGCTCAGCCTCCTTTCACGGTTGCTGTACGTGAATAACCTAGTAATAACTCTTGATTATCACGGTTTCCTGCTGGCCGAAAACATCAAGCTGTTGGGCAAACCGGAATAAAGTCGGTCGCAAGAGGACCTGAATAGATTTAACCAAAGGGCCACAGGTTACGCTTTTCCATTGAAAAATGAAAGTCGCAGACACTTTCCCTTAGACCGGGAAGATGCCGAGGGCAGGTTCATGGGATAAACCACTCCAGTATTGATTAAGCCAGCTAATGGAGAGAGGCAAAAGGGTGTTGTTCACGGGAGTTGCAAGCCCACAGGCAGTATACCGCTGCGGTGGCCGAGGATAAAAGAGCTACTTTCAACCTAGGAAGAACAGTGGTGTCCGAGGATGCCAGCTTGCTTTTTCTTAGCAACAGAGTTCTGGTGGGACCTCAGGAAGAGTAGTATGAGCGGGTTCGGACACGTAAACCGACGGGAGGCAGGGAGACACAAGAAGCCCTACAGAGACCACCAATCCAGTTACTGAGTTGTTTGCAAGGGTCTCCCATTGAGGTGAGCTGATCTCTCTTGATCAGGTCTCTTTTGGTCTTTGGTTCAGCCTTCGAAAATCTTTCGGAGATGATGCGGAGAAGCATGCAAGCCGCGCGCACCCTTGCAGCTTTTCCAGTGGAACGAGAGGGCGTGAGGTTTGTGTAGCGCCACCGACCGTCTTCTTCTTTGGACACTTCAATCCCTGTGTGAATAGGCTGTTTCGTGAAATTCCTTACCTTCAAAGCTGCAGCCACATAGCCTGAAGCATAGCCTGAAGCAGAACGGTTTCCCCTCATTCGAGTCCTTCATCTCTTCGTAATTAGGAGCATGTCCACGGACTACGGCATTGCTGCTAACCATTAATAACGGTCTAGCTCCTCTCTCACGTAAACTACCTCTTTCACTCTTTCGGAAGTTCCCATGAGGTCACCTAGAAGCCGTCCACTTTCCAGTAAATGCAAGTTCAGTCTCTCGGGGCACCACTCAGAAGTGAGCCTCCGTGATTAGATAGACTACCTCTTTAAATGACTCTTCACCATTCCCGCGGGGTTATTGCTATTTGCATCAGGTAGGTTCTGGCTCTGGTTCGCCGGGGGAGTTCGGCTCTTTCAGCACTCCCTCGAAGAGATGTTCCTGCAGAATTATCCTGAAATCCCTGTGTCCATAGCTGTAGCAAATAAAGTCTATTTTTTGACGAACTTCACTGGTCTTTAGAGATACGGTGCAGGCAATCTTCTTGCGTGGGCAATGATGCACCATTACGAATGCTTTATTAGATTCAGACTTAAAATCCCCTTTCGCTTTGGAGCAGTCAGAGTAGATCCCACTGTCACATCCATCATGCTTAAGGACCACAGTGCGGGGCGTAAAACATTAGGGCACACTAAGAACAGGGGTTAAACTTGTTAGCCATTATAGGGGCATAAATTTGTGTTGATCGCCCACAGAGTGAGACAGAACCACAGAATATAACTCCAAGTAACAGGCAGCACGAAACTTCGGTGTAAAGAAACTAATTTTCGCAAGACTTTTCTCAGGTTAGGCTCATCTGTTTTCTGGATAGTTTTGTCGCCGGTGCCTTTCCGTTGCCTCCAAATCAGCGTTCCTGGGGAAAGAGCGGGTACCGGCCTGTACAGATATGGACGCCGAAAGGAGGTCTTGAGCGCTCATCATTTCAACTCTTTGTCCACTTTCATTGTCTGAAGCAACTATTACTGGAAACTTTAACGAGTTTTGAACTGCATTTATGGTCAGGTCAGGTCGCAGGACTTGAGGGTTCAGCCTACAAACTTCTCTTTTCTGACACTGCGAGCTCCGGGGTTCTGCTGTGATGCTCGACCCTCGGGTATTCCGTGTCATTTTGTGATTCAGTTTCGGCTAGAATGACGGGAAGAAAGCAGGTTCACATTCGGGAACAGCAGTTCAGCTGAACCCAAAGACCTGGCTAAACGACTGCTTTCGTGCCTCAACTTGCGGCCATTCCCACGGGGAACATGTCCTCGAGTCTTCAAGCTGCGAAACGAAATTCTGGAAAGTAATGGTTTGAATCGTGATATAAATGAGTAGATGAACTGGAAGGCTATGAGCTAAGTGCTTGCATGCTGAAGCAACTCTGTTTGCATTCTCATTCTCGCTACTGACCACTCCACACAGAGACCCTTGAGGAGGCTCTGGAGTTAAAGCAGCCGAAGTTATCTACAGGACCAGTTTAAGCCTTAAGCGCGTGGCACAATTTGCAGGTTGTTCGTCCCTCCTGCTGCACCGTAGTTGCACGTTCTCACACTCATATGTACCCAAACACGCGACGGTGGCCCTTCTTGATCAAAAAAGACGGCAGGCTTTATTCTTCTCCTTCTATGCGCCGGTTGCTAGGCTTGACCACCGAAGTGGCTGGCCAGGCCATTTAGAGCACTTTAGCGAAGAAAACTGATCGGTCAACCTGAGCGGCCAAATTTACGATATTTCATCCCCATTCACCTTAATGTTGGTTGGAACAACAGTTGATTTTCCCTTCTTCTTCTCCGATGGCCACCACGTCTAATCTGCCGACGCCCTCCTGTATACTAGCTGGAACTGTCGGGTTCCTGGGAGTGGAAATCTAGTGACTGCATTGTTAAACTCCCCAAGCGGAGCGTAGTACTGCAAACCAGCAACTTCCCCGAGAGTCTGATTACCATCAAACCAACTAGATGCAGCTTTCCCCTCCCTATACGGGGTAGGTTGGCCCGAATGCTAAACGAACGTAACACGGTCAACCAGCCCAATCAGTTTCGTGCGAAGTTGTTTTCCTGCGGCCGCAGTAGTTCCATTTCGGCTTTCAAAGAGTTAAAATCCACTATAATCAGTAATTCAGTCGCCAGACAGACAACTGGAGTAACAAAGGCTATCGCACAGACGTCCTCATGGTGTGCAGCAGGCAGGATGAGGTAAGCATGTTCGATTTTAACAGTTGAGTGCGGGGATGGAATAAGGCACAAAGCCAGTTGCACATCTAAGGAACTGAGGTAACCCCGGGTGCTGTTCTTATTTTTGGTTCATAAGCGAGGTAGCCCTCTCCTATCCCTTCCAGTCTCCATGGCCGTCAAGTGTGCCCAGTATCCTTTCGTCGGTAGCAGCTCCGTACCTACTCTCTTGAGCGGCCAAGTCCCCGTGATCGTGTTACAGTCGGCCTCCTGTGTCTCAAAGGTCAATCCTTCCTTTTTGCCTGTGCTACACGCATTGACTTTCATCACCCTAGTCCCTCTCGTGAGAGTAGCTGGCTTGTCTGCTATTAGGTTGACGCCGCTCCATCCCCTGCCCACTGTTCGAGATTGAGGCTAGTGATCGTACCCCTCTTTGACCTACGAGAGCTGCGCACGCAGGGTGGGGCTGGCCTAGAGAAGCCATTTGCATTCTAAGTGGGTTGAAGCCCCCCAGCGAAATGGATCTCCTTCTCTGGTTACACAAGCTGTGGTGATGAATCAGTGGTGGCTGTCGACACTGGACCCAACATTGGGGTGAATGCCCTTCTCCTATCAGTAATTGAGGTAACAGCCTTTGTAAAGTCCAGCCACCGGAACGTTCGAGCGACGCGTAGCAACCAATTTCGACACAATTCAAAACAAAGTCGATTCCAAATAGCTACGTACTATATACAACAAATTAATTAATTTTACAATAATCAAACCTCAATAGTGTTCCTTCTGGGCTCTTTCGCTCCAAATTGGAAAACAAATCAACAACTGCAGCTGGGTTACAGCCAAAGGTTAGATACAGAAGATAAGATTACCAAATACAGTCACAACGAAGTTCAAACTGAGCGACTCTCGCTCGAGGCAACGGTAGGAGTCCGGTTTGTAACAAAGGCTTAGAGAAATAAAACAAACAATCGGAATTCCAGCAAATATAGTTCATACGAATGATTAATGTCGTTTGTAACATGGATGCTAATGCATGGAATGGGGTTTCCTGAACTCCTTTACAGCCTTATTGCATAAATCGTGTTCAGAGTGACCTGGCTCCACAAGCTTTTTCCTGTTCGTCAGCCTTCTGATTTGACCACAAGCAGCCGGGAATTCGTCCGTTAATAGTGGACTCCGGAACTCTACTACAGCTTCCCGAGGTTCGAGGTTCAGGATAAGGCTTTCTTGCCAGCGTTAGAACCGGAAACCTCCCCTCAGCGCAGCATTCTTAGGTACATCTACCTGCCACAGTAAACTGATCATTTGATGCCCCCGCTCCCTGTTTTTCTATTCAGTCAGCAAAAAATCGGGTTCAGGCTGTACTTTGACGACGATATTTCTCCGCTCTTCAGTGACAGTTTTTGCCTCTTTTTCAAGCTTGGTCCGCTTCTCTGCCATTTTGGTCAACGGACCACCTGAACGTTTTAACTTCACTGCCTCCAACGTTAACGCTATTCTGAAGCCGAGCGATCTCACCCACAAGGGCTGGCACCAGGCATTCTCTCCTAGCCTTGGTTTCCATCGATCCTGAGTTGGCTTCCTTTTCTAGTTGATTGTTTTGAACCACTGTGACTGCACACCTTTTGGACAGATCTATTTATTCAAACCTTTTGAAGGCAATGATCTCTGTGCTCCGGCACAGACCACACACATCCACACCAAATTGAGAAGTTCGACATACAGCCCAACCGGCAAAGAGCTCATTGATGCCCCTGGGACACAATCTGTCTTAAATGACCGCACCAAATTCCTTCGTTTACCTCTTTCTTCGATCGCTGATGCCAAGCGGAGAAACAGAGGATTCCACTGACCTTCGACTCCCCCCTAAGTGAAATTTGTGGTTAATTTCCGAAGAACCGGAGCTTGGAGAGCAGGAAAAATCACGCTTTGAATAGACGGCTACTTTAACCAGGTAAGGAAACTGAGCGACATCAAGTTGGGCTATGCCAAAAGATGGGGACAGCAGACAAGCTTTGCTGGGGCTCATTTTACGGGTATAGTCACTGTCCGTCAAAGTCTCTTTTGGGCTGGTAGTTTTTTCGTTACTCTCGATGGTTCCCCTTATCGTATTGTTAGTTAGCGTTCTCCTACCTCTGGTAGGAGCGAAAGAAAGCCAGGGTGCATTCATTGTCACTTTGCAGGTTAGAGTCAGTGATGAACTGTTTGAGGATTCCGCCTTTTGTTTGAGATGAGTCAGGTTGTTTCATATCGGGATGTAGGAGTGCTGTCCAATGCCAACGATATTCCGTTTTCTTGCATCTGCGAGCCCCCTGGTCCCACGATGCTTCGATGTCCTGGGAAGCACGACTTACATCAGGATCGTGGTCGGGGTGGGAGTCGAAGGTCAGCATGTCGACAGGGCAAGATGCCGACATTAAAAAGCTCCCCTCTCCATAAGAATATCCAGACATCCGGCTATCAGCTCTCCTGAAGTGGAATGAAACACTGGAGGACGAAGTAGTGTTGAGGGAGAGCGTTTAGGTAAAAAGAAGAAAGCTTGAGCATAAGTAGGATACGGAGAAGGAGAAACGATCCAGAAAGGGGAAAAAGCTGAGAAAGACCAGATAATTTCGGCTAAACTCCATTCTCTGGCTCACTGGCCGTCCGTGAACGAATGTATCCACGTTAAGCCTAACTTTCTCCAGAAAGCTCCGTTTAAGGCATGCTTCGGGCGTCCGCGAACTAAGCTATTACCGTTATTATTTGCCTCCACTGCTTCATGAGAAGGTTTATTTCATTTTATCAAACGTTTTACAAGGCGAGTAAAGGCTACGACTAATCAGGCTATCGCAGTTACTTCGGCTACACGCACAAAGTTAAAGCATGTATTAACATGAAGCCATTTTTGTCGATTCCTCACTAAAAATAAGAGAAAAACGCAGAACCTCATGGCAGATTACCCTTAAGTGACACAATGCTTTTCTAGCACCCGCTGAGTCGCTATGCCACAAAGGGAAGCGTAAACTGCCGTGCACTTCGGGCGAATCACACTGTTATCTTTCATCTCCCTAGAAACTCACTTCAAACTCACCACCAGGCCGTGTCGTTTCACTTGCCATTAGGGGCCGCTGTGGGGGACTGGACGGTATGCAGGTCTATCACTCCGCCAAAATGAATATTCCCTTTGTTTGCTGCCTTGTTGCTGAGAAAGTGCAAGCAGATTGTCAATTAAATCGATTTCTGTCAGCTCTTTTTAGTTTCCTCTTATTGTGGAGCCTACAGCTGTCTGAAGTAGACTATCCCGCCTAAGATAGGAAAACCATGAATCACACTGAGTACCTCCATGAGATTGCCTCGAATTCTTCTTTTTCCCGAAAGGAAAGGTCTAGGATCAATGAGTCAGTGTTTGCATATCTTTCTCATCCGCCATTCGACCATTAGCTCCACAATTGGTCGAACGCTCTCGAAACTGTTTGTGCTGTTTTTGTAGGATGGTGCTCAAGCTTGCGCGTTAACTATTAGGTGAGGTCCCAAACTGTAAGGTTATTTCGATTGTGGGTACTGGGTGGTCTAAATGATGAACCCATAGTCATAACAAGATTCACTCGTCAATTCTTAGGTATGGTATGAGCAAAGTGTAAAACAGCAAATTACGTGAAGTACCATCTGTACAGTCGTCGCGATTAGCAGATGAGAAACAAAGTTGAGCAGAACTCACGAAAAAATGCAAATGGCAGGGCAGTCAGAGGTCAAATGAAAGAGGTGCCAGAGCTAACTCCAGCTAGATGTAGAGGGTTGTTCAAATGCAGTGACTGATGTGTGCTGCAAGCTTTGTGAGGGCCATTATATAAATCACATAGATCAGCAGGAGCCTGCGCCTGCCCTAGTTCTTTGTGGTGATTAGCTAGAGTTATCAGACAACTTCAATTACCTAAGAAGCCCGATAACGAATTTGGGTGGTGTTCGGTGTGAGATCAATTCCCTCAAATGAGAGCTAAGGCAGCCTTTAAAAACCTGCTGCATCTGTGTCATGACCCTAACGCATGGCTCGCCTTTGAGGGACGGGTTTGTTTCGCTGTGGTTCGTAGTGTTCTACTCCACTGTTGCAAGGCAAGCCCACTTCGTGTTGAGGATGCTCGGCGTCTTTCGTGTTCAACAACCGATGTCCCGAAGCACTGCTCGCATCTCGCGGAGAAATCGATTAAGTAACGATAAGGTGGGCCATCGAGTGTTAGGCGTGGATAGCCACCATCTTAGCAAGGTTTACAACGTCCAGATTTTGGTAATTTTGTAACTGGGGCCGAAGCCCCTGAAGTCGTCCTAAAATGTACGCACTACCATCAGTTATACCGACGAAAACCTTTAAAAATTCCCAGCATTACCTCTGATCAAGCCTCCGCCTCTGTCTTCAACAAAAAGGCAGCACCTATCAGAACCCTTGGTCTCCATTTATTGTTCACCCTTAATCGAATCGTCGGGCGAGCGCCACTCAACATCCCGCCCGATAGTGTGACTCAAGTCTTAGGACCAACCGAATACAGATCATCCGCTCATCAAATACCACAGAGTCCCTCTGTAATTGGCTACCATGAGGTCTTAGCCGCTTAGTCACCAAAACTGCTAGCTCTCTGGATTGAGGCATCGCCACAGGTTGTGCTGACTGTAGCCGGGCTCACATACAAGTTGAAAGTCATTGGACTGTGGCCTTGTCGGAAGCAAGCGGTCAGGTATGCATTCTCCGGGTGTGGAAATCTTCCCGTGCGTCTGTTTCCCACATTTTCTCCACTTCACAGCCAACGGCAACGGCGTTACCGGTCGGGTAAAGGGCAACAATACGATGTTGTCTTATAACAAGGGAGGAAGCAGCTATCCCTATCAGTGGTGGGCCCCGTAAGCCACTCGCAAAGAATGGCTGGTGGAAGGGAAACGGGAAGTACTCCCTACGGGGTGCATACGCTCTTCTATGAAAAGACTCCAAAGTACCGGAACTACTTCTGACTGCGAAGCTAACATATTCGTGCTTCAAGCCCCCTCGTTACAGCCACGACCCAACTCCGCGTATAGGATGCCCTCAACCAAAAGTGCGCACGAGCTAGGCCCTCAGCACCTTCGCCTGAACCTGTGCGGGTGACAGCTTGCCGGCTGAGCTCTCCGTATATAAACTGACCCCATCTCTCTCAGCTTGTACGGTTTTAGGTTCCCAAATCCAATCCCGACGAAATCGTTGATCCCAAATTCCGTTGTCCATACAAGCTTTCCAAAGATTTACCATGTTAATTCAGCTATGTTCATAATCCTCCTTGTTAATGCATGAACCGGTTGCCACCGGCACTTGTTTACGCTAAAGAATTATATGAAAACTGAACCCACACTGAGTCATCCCTGGATATCTACTCATAAGTAGTTTGCTGCAAAAGGCAGTAGCGACGTAAATGGATATCTACGGGCTACTTGGTTTTCTGCGAGCGCAAGTGGAATATGAACAAGAGCATTCTAGGCGGTAGCCTCTGACTTCACCCCAATATAATCTCCAAAATGCACAAGGTGTAGAACCTCTGTACCTCTTAAGTGGACGATATAAGCCACTCCACAGTTAAATTTAGCAGCCGAAGACGGGAACAAAACCAGACAGTCATCCGGCCGCCACATACAGAAAAAGCAGGTGCTCAGATAGCCATGGCTACTAAAGCAGTCCCCGAAAACTATGATACCGTGTCCTACTCTATCAATCGTCCCGACCAACAGCCACTTATCCGCTCTGCGTAAGCAGGTACATGATGTGCTCTCTCCGCAATGATATTTTTCTGAAAAAAGTAAAAATCCTGTCAAGGAGTACACATGAAAATTACCCTAAGACATTATGCCCACCATGCCGTACAGTGCACACCATCATAGCCGATTCAAAAATCGTCAACGTTCCTAGAGGCGCATAAGTGGTGCGCGCCGGCTGCCAGTGAGTTTAATGGCCTAAAGCTTTACTTATGCTGTAAAAATCATGGCTAACCTCTGCCAATGCACCTCTCTAAGCCTCCGTGGTTAAAACATGCCTTCAAATTCCTGTTCACGGTATGAAGCATTCGCCAATGACCGCTGAAATGAAGCCCCACCCTTGCCCTATTTATAGGAACACACACCGTTCGTTGAGTATTGCCTCATTTATTGTCGTACCCCATAGCTGGAACCGCTTCCAGACTGCCGACCTCTCCAACTACTCTATACCTTGGCTATTGCTTCCTCTGAAATGCCAAATGTTTTCGTTTTATAAAAACTTCAATCATACACTCCAGATGGGACATCATCCAGACAGCTACTTCCCCGATCTCTTCCAGATTATGCTGGTAACTTGGGTAGCTATTGGTCCACTGGTAAATACTTCCGGATTACCGCACGGATTCAACAAATTGATTGGTCAGGCTGGACTGATTGCCTAGCTGGCCGGCCACAACTTAAACACAAGTTGGCCGATGCCATAAAGAGCCACTTACATTGCTCGCCACTGTGAGCACAATCTTGTCACCTGGGTTACAAGCCACCATAAAGGTGTCACCGGATGGCAAGGCGGATTCCCAACACCAAAAGACATCACTCACGACCTCACCAGTCATTCCCTCTGAATGGTTCTGTTCACATTGCGCTGTAGCACTCAAGCAACAACCGGGATCAAATCAAGGCAGTGGCGTTCTAGGCCTATTATCCCCCATTTCGTCAACTTCAGTTCAGTTCAGTTCAGTTCAGTTTGCACAGGACAGGTAATGGCCACGGCCAATTGAGCGTCCAGAATTCCTTCGATGGTATACACACCAGTTACGCACCCACCACTGCCGAGTGTATTTTGTCGAATCCCCGCTTAAAATGAAGGGGAAACAGAAAACCTCATCGCACATCAACTGCGAGGGACATTATGCATCGTGAGCGTTCACTGAGACTGTACGCAATGAGGGAAAAAGTCTCTTAAAACATACTCCAGAAGGACCACAGTGCTACCCGTCATCCATCTAGTTGATATACTCAAGGCTAACCACGAGGAAATATCTCGTACCACTTGCAACCTAGGGCACCTTTGAAGGATTGGACTGTCTGCAGATCTACCATTCCACCAGGCAGACCGTTCCAACTGTTCACAACCCTGTTGCTGAAGAAGTGCGATCTGGCCATCAACCTAGATCGGGCTTTTATCAACTTTTTCATGTCCCCATGTTCTGGAGTCTACGGCCTATTATCCCCCATTTCGTCAACTGACGTCACCTTAGTCCATTTTTGCCTGCTTCGATAAGCTTTTTCCTCATGAACGGTCAGCCGAGTCTGGTGAGCTTGCCCATGCTCAGGCCTCTGTCCGTGAACTGACGTCGGTGGCAAACAAAAACTATGAAATAGAATATCAATCATTCTCTTTCGGTCTAAGCTTGGCTTTATATTCCTTTGTTTTACATATAGAAATGTTTATTCTTACAATCCACATAGTATATGTTGTCGTCTAGGTTCTGGCCCTCTGCGGACCACTGCAATAGGACTTGCATGCACATATTTCATCTTTCCACATCATCTCATCTTATTCGCTTTAACGCATCTGCTCCATCTTCTGACTCAAGCTGACTGTTTCTTTAACTACCCCATTTTGAAGTCCTCGGCTAAGCGTCCAACCACCAACCGTGCCCCTTCCACAGCATATAACCTTCCCTGTGAAGTAATCTTCATAAAGCTTGCTTTCTACTGGAACGTCGTCCCCTCCACATCACAATGGAATTACTTGAAAAACGACAATTATAATGAGCTAACCCCATTCACAATCATTTCACAGGCCCACTCCTTCGTTAGGTATATAATTCATCGTTCTATGGTTTGTCCAAATAAAATCATTGGAAATAAACTTTCCAGTGCGCCGCTGAAGTCACTGATTGTACTTTGAAAACCCCATACTGCCTTCATTCTCCACGGTGGCTGGTAATTCGTCGGCGAAACTCATCCTCCGGTTTTCTATTATGGACCCTTCAGACCCCCAGTCGGTAAGCCCACTTTCTTTCTGTAGGCTTTAAATTTTCTTTGATATCCCAGTGAACCACAGTCTACACCGTTCCTGTGTATACTCTAGTTTCCGCACAACTTTTTGAAATTATATTCGGCTCCCCCACCTTTGACCAATTCTCCACAACTTCCTGTTCCTGAAGTTAAAACTGATTTCTATTTGCCAAGTTAGCCTCTTCTGCTTTATTTCATTCCAACACCGCCCAGCCTTAATGTACTGCTACTCTAAAGTGCGAGCCCCACTTTCAAAACCTATGAATGTCCTACTGCTCCGTAATGCTTTCCCCTTTGATCATGCCTTGCTCTTGGGTTCTAATCACGGTAGATAAAAATACCATTATGGTTATTATAACTATGGGTAATCGCCCTACCCTGCCTCCTGAGGTTCAGCTACGCTTCACGAATGTCAGCCCAGCGTCTGACTTCCTGAGGCCTGTTTCTGCGTGCCGGGCAAGGCTGGAAGAAGCAACGAGTGGTCAGACCGTGGCTTTGATCAGAGGTAGGAAATATCCAGCGTCGGCATAATCTTTGGTTACCAATTCCCGCCTCCTTGGTTGGGGGTTAAAGGATGATGGTCGTGGGTTAGAGACTTCGGGTGGTATCGCCGATAAAAGAAGCCAGTTGCGTTTTGGCCGTGCGTCCTCTATCTGTCGGATTCTTATGCCTTGTAATCACAAGTTCTCCATTCTGACAAAAATAGTGACAAAAATCATCAACAAGTGAGCGATTAAAAGCAAAATACAGCATTTCCTCCTTCTCACTGAAAGTCTGTTTTGTAAAGTCGTGCTCCCCTTTCCCTGTTTTATAATAGCTGTTGCCGTAATGGTACCTCGCTTGATCTCAAGCCGGTGTAAATATATATAGTCTTAACAGTACAAGTATTCGACATTTACTCTGGTGGGTTTGTACAGATTCAATTTACAATTATAGCCACGTTCACTGATAAGAATATCCATGGCTTTCGGCACGACAAAGCCAGATCCGGTCTAGTGAGCTCATCGTTAGCCTTTACTGCGGCAGTAGTGCACCGGTTTAACCATTAAAAATCATTGTTTACGATGTCCACAGGGTCCTTACCCTATTAACTGCCTCCGGTGAACGGCTCTTGGTCATGGGCTACAGTCAAGCTTTCCGCTGGTCTTGAAAGCGAATGGCCCTTTCCCAGAAGTTTGTGACAATTCCTGCTTGTGCGTCCAGTCCATGGTGGTTTCTGGGTGCCTGCCCAGATGGCCCCAACCCCCAAATCCTGAAATGTTTGCTTCATCCACAAAAAAACCAAGTGATGGAAGGGCGTGGACCAGGTGGTTATTAAACAACCATATTAGCTTGTAGCCTACAAATGATCTTTTCGATGCGCCACTGGCGAAGGTTACCAAGTTAGAGCCCGCGTCTCCCGCTTTGACGTAAAACTTCATGCAGGAAAGGAAATCTATCAGCCACTTTTGTACTGACCCACCAATTCCGAATGCACTTATCTTGCTGAGCAACATACCGTGGTCGACAGAGTCAGACGTCCTGCTGAAATCAAAGTAAAGTATTTTGACTTGTGAACTTTCATCCAGCGGCCAAGTCACTTCGTCTAAGAGGCATAACAGGTTGGTCCGACATGATCAGCTTTTCAGTAATGCATGCTGAGCGGAGTTTAGTACGGAGTACCCCAGTAAAGGCTGACAGATATGAGTACCGATGACCTCCTCAAGAGCTTTGCGTAAGAAGCTAGGCTTGCCGGCCAGCGGTTACCCATAGCTATCTTGGGTCCAGCCCTGGGCACTACCACTACTGCCGAACATTTCCAGTCCTAAGGTGGCTTACTTTGGTCCCGCTTGTGCGTGTGCAGCCAACTAATGGGTCTAGGATTTGAACCGACCGCGTGATGATTGCTGGGTGGATGCCATCTGTATTATCCAGCATTATGTCAAGTCCGTTGTGCTACACAGAATTTCGGTGGACTTTCCTCCTCTGGTAGCTACATCGCCCAAGGGAATCCCTCCCATCTTAGCAACATCATAGGTCTGGAACTGACGTGCTGGTTCTTTCCATCTACCTAACCCCTGCTGTCAGTGCAACTAGCTGCCACATACCTCATCCGTAATCTGCCCAAATCACGTGCAATTAGGTAGTGAAGCGATTGAGTTGTTACGCCCTAGCAACAAGTAATCCCCTCCTCGTTGACCGTTATCCACCAGCATAATTCGTAGGAGTCAGAGAGTTCAATGGTGAGTATGGCAAAATTGTGTAGGTTTTCGTATTTCGCTGGAACTATCGAATAGGCAGACTTAAATATGTGCTTGTGCGTAAGCTAGTAAGCATGCATGAGTGAAAACGATAAAAGAAACTTGTGGAGTCGTTTTCGTATGAGTCACACTGGGAGCGGGAACTCCAACTGCACCTTTATGATCTACTGAAATCTTGTACGAAACATGAGAATCGTTTCGGGCGGGTTTCATTTACCGACAGGTCAGTGTTCTCTTTGGGGTCCTAAACTTTGCCGTTCCCACCTCTCCGTGAGAACTGATAAAGCTTCCTCAAACCAACCGATAGTCATGAACTGAAAAGAGTGTTCTTTGAGATTAGTAGAGCTTTACCAAACTTGTACGGTCTTTCAACCATTCATATTTCTGTCGGGCTTTTAGCTCCACTGAGGGCTTGCGTGGCCGAGTTTTCAGAACACCAGCTGGATAATTTGCTTGTTTCTATCCATGATTTAGCTACCATTGATACTCTCCATGCCTTAAAATGGCTAATTTTCCCTCAGCACAAACAAACCCTTCGAGGTTTAGTGCCAGATTATGGGGTCAATTTAGAAGACTGGTACCAAAGGAGGATTTATCAAATTCTATCTATCACCGTCAGCGTGGTGTTTAGTTTATCGTCGTCCTGTGGTTTGCGTCAGATTAGGGATAGTAGAATTTTTCTGACGGACTTGATCAGCCAGTCCCACACACCACCACGAAGACGGGCCTCCTGGGAATTCGAGTGCTGCTGGATGCTGTACGTCGCCATTCGGTTCCTTAGAAAGCATCGTTCACTAACTAAGCACAAACGTCCCCACTCCAGTAGCCCGTAGTAAACTTCAAAAGCACCGGAAAAGCATCCATGTCTAGCGCTTGTTTCGTATCACTGGAAGCACCAAGGGATTCGTAAGTTTCCTAGTTTCCAGAGAATGATCATGAAACCTTCCCAGTCTGGTCTGTCTCCCGGGTCAAGCAGCTAATCCCAGTGGACCTCCTTTCAACAAAGCCGCTGCAGTAGAGCTTTCCCGTGCAGCATCCATGAAGAAGCGAAACCGGGCGGGTTATTTTATTGGGGACAGCTGACAAAAAATCCCCTTCCGTGTGACTGTGTGATCGGGAACATTTGGCTTGAAAGCTACTTCATGCATCTCAGCCTTTTGCTATAACCCCGGAAATCCCTCTGCTTTCTTGTTGCGTTAAATGAGTTCTGGAACCTCAAAAGAGTATGATATAAGTTTGGCGAGCATCAATCCGCTCTCCCTCCGCAGTCCTTTTAGACGGCTAAAGAGCTCCATGGCCGATTCAGTGTTATCAAACGATAAAAGATAATCATCAACGTATAAACTGTTGCTGAAGCCATCTGCTACCTGCCGGAAGACTCAGGCTTCATACCTGTTTGCAGCCCCCTTCAGGGTAAAGCTAGCTTGAAGCGGCGACAGCACCGCTCGCAAAGGATGAACTGAAAGCCTGGAATCTATCACTGGTTTGTCCAGATCGTTCTAGTCACACCATAAAACCGCAAAGGATTTATTTCTGCTGGAACCTTCTCCCGAAGATGCATCCCTCCAAATGTCGACCGACGTTACGACTGTATCCAACCTGAGCCGACACGGAACCTCAATCAGTGGTGTTGCAGAATCCGGTCCCTGTAATAAGCACTAATTCAAGGATTTTTCCTGGAATTTGGCAAAGAAGTCGAAAGTGACACAAAGCCTATCGAGTTTCTAGGGGCTGAAAACTGGATAATTGGTTAGGCATCATATTCTTTCTCCCGTAAAAGACCTTTTGGTTGCCATTTCCACGTAGCTCAGGGTGACACTACGCCTCTAACGTTTTCCGACATAACCACACCTTTCTTTCAATTACACATCCGCTAAAAACTAAAACTTTGTCACCTAGGACGCGACTGGTCTTTACACGCCACTGAAGGCTCGCTTTTAAGTGATTTGATAAATCCTTGGTTCCTTTCTGCACCGCCCCTATATCAGGCCGATGCCCTGGAGATAACGATGAACGACTGTCCTTGAGATCGTGAAACTCCTGGCCATCGATACGGTGCAAATGTTGTTCCGTCTACTTTTTCCGCAGGCTAAACTTACTAAGGCATGCAGCCCCGTAGGTCCAAATAGTCTCCAACCCAGTGCTGCTCTTACCGCATAGGTAGGTCAACGAATTCCTGCCCCGCTCCGGCAAGTAACGCGCTTCTTGCTTGTCATAACCGGGGGAAATGTCCACTTCATCGACGTCCCAGTTTACCACCCTTACGCTTTGAAGATGGAGCCATCTGAATAAAATCAAACCAGCTGACTTCGACGCTCGCATGGGCGACTCATTCAGCGTAAGCGCCTCTGTGAACTCCATATTTTCATAATTGATAAGAGGGGCCACTTTCAATCGCGTGCGGCCCACAGCCATGACCTAATTTACACCCACAGAGCTCTTTTTCAGTGAGGCGGGCCCTTTCCAAAGTTAGTGTTCCCTCGGTAAAGGCTGCTTCGCTATGTATCTATCGGCTTCACTGCCTATAAACGCCAAGGCTCTGTTTGTCCCTGCCAAGGGTCACCGCTCCTACACCCACGGCTCCGTAACAAACTGGTTTGTGGGCAGACTGCGGTACTGAGCGGATCAAACGAGAGGCCGCACTCCCAGAGTGGCTTAAAAATATCCGCGCCTGGCTTACAGAAGGTTTTCCAACGTGGAATTGTTTGCGCTGCCTAATTAAAACACAACGCAGCGATTTTGAGCTATTTTCCGTTGCCCAGTAAACTATCCTCCGACCCATTGCCACAATCAGACGTGGACTACACCAAAGCCTTCTTCAAAGCCCCGCATATCTTGCTACTCCAAGAAATCGGGGCGTGCGGTATCTTTGGTCGCCCACTGTCCCAGATTGAGAGCGTAAGGTGACGAAACCTTGCCTCGCGGTCCTTTTAATAAGCGTGTTTTTCAGTCTTTCGTTCTACGTGGACGATTTGCACGTTGCCCCAATCCTCGGCCCTTTAGGAAAATGTCAACCATAAAAGTACTCTCCAAGACCTGTGAGAACCGGTAGGTGATTGGTAGAGAAATTGATTAGCGGGTGTTTAAGGGCGTGCTTCAAAATACGCGCGAGAGCAAAGGTCATATGGCAGCGGCTCTTGGCAGTCAGCACTCTGTTTAACAATAAACATGTGGTAAAAGCAAGAACGAATATAGCAGTCACCATTGAAGCTTTTCAGAGGATCAAACCTCCTTCGTTCGTTATGTACATCTCAGTCTCAACCTGCATCAATAAATATACCTTTACTTCACGGTTTCGTCCTTGATCCTCCCTTATTCCCCATATTCATCAACTTCCCTTTTGATGTAGTTCGAGTTTTTATAGCGATATACGCAGATGACATAACAATGGAGAAAGCAGAAGCAAGTGCTGTTTAGCGAGCCACTAAATCGTTCAAGCTCTGGTCCGTATACCGGAGACTCCCGGAGAACGATGGCAAACGCAAAAGAATATTATTCGGCAAAGCTCCGGTTCATCGCTTCAAGATAAACGGAAGCCCACAAATCCAAACAGTGGGTCAGCACAAGGTCCACGGTCTCTGGTGGAGCAGTAATTTCAATATTTTATTTCTTGCAGAATTTCT
This sequence comes from Fasciola hepatica, assembly GCA_948099385.1. Classification (NCBI taxonomy): domain Eukaryota; kingdom Metazoa; phylum Platyhelminthes; class Trematoda; order Plagiorchiida; family Fasciolidae; genus Fasciola; species Fasciola hepatica. The sequence goes on along the minus strand of CANUEZ040000043.1, from coordinate 28,145,538 downwards.
CGAAATTCTGAACGAACGTTTAGGCCAAAGTTGTGATCGATTTTAGCCCGAAGTTACCCGAAAGTGTTGGGCTTTGTACCAATTGGGTAGCCTTCAACAAGCTGTAACGAACGCCTTCTCAAAAGAAGTGGTTGGGTCCAGGTTAGAAAACTGATTACGACTAAACCAAGTCCGGTCTTTTCTCTGACCTCCCTCGCCTAGATTATTTTCCCCGTCCCGTCCTCACTGCTAAGTACTGTTACATGTAAGCAGGTAAAAATGTGCTTGTTCTGCTCTATTTCAAGACTTCAGGATAATCACGACTGGAGAACATTTCGGTTCTGGCCTCACCTTTGTATCATTTCAGGACTTCAAGATTCAGAGGCAATAAACTTCCTTCCGATGGAGCTGTCCTCACCCGGTGTACTGGTCGGTGATAACCGCCTGAGCAAACCTTCTCGGCTTCATCTCACTTCCGCTTGGCAAGTTGCTGTTAGGTGCGAGATAGTGAGGCATGCGGAGCACGCTCCTGGTGCCTTAGGTATTTCCCTGTGTTCCATAATTGTGGCCGGGAACCTTGGGCAATCTGTTCTCCGGTAAACCGTGTCGCGCTGTGGCAGCTGTTTGCGGAGGCCAAAAGTATCAAAGTGTCACTTCCAGTCCAGAGCCTAGGTGCGCCTTGTTTAGTAATATGTATCTGTCCTTGGGTTTAGCGGAAAAGTGATGGCCGCCCTTCAGGAGCATCTAACTCCGGTACCCGGTCTTCATTCAGCATAGGCAACCCTCTCAAATCATTCCTTACAGTCACATAAACGGACTCGTAGTTAGACACAATAGTAATCCAAAATGCTTTTCCACACGCCGTACATATCAGCTCATCGCAGAATCCCTGGAGGAAATTTGGGTGGCACTAATAAGTCGTCCATTGAGGTACGCAACTGGCCGGGAAACTTTTGACTGGTCTCCGTGATAGATAAAGAATTAGGTTAGCCTCAGTTCCTTCGACAGACTGGTTGTTTGCAGGCCGCTTTTGTAAGTCTATCTGATGCCGGCCTACGCAGCATTATAGCAAATTTGAGACACGCGGCCCTGTAAACAAGGCGCACCCTGGCTCTCCAGCTGTGGTCATCAGCTCCTCTAACCTCCCATCTCGCATCGGCTCTGCAGGATAACAAGTGAAACCATCAAGGTCCGCCAATTTTTATCCTTCCGCTTATTTCATTCGTTGGACGGGAATGATATCAGCAGACGTAATTTGTTCAACTGAAGCATGCCTGGCAGTCCGGCAAAGTAGCAGTCTCGGGTGATACGGTAAACATGCCCGTCCACTGCTGATGTTCCAGACGATCTCTCACAGTGTCTTGCTTTCGACTGATGCTTGGCTTGTCAGTCCGCCGTTTTCACTTGTAAGTCGACCAAGTCTTCTGTCAACGATTCTCGCCTGCCTGTCTTGTCAGATCTTCGAACGTTGCTTCTCGGTTGCCCGGCTCACGAATTTCCCCTCTTCTGCCCAACTACCGTGATTCGGATGGCAAACAGCGAACCACTGACTGTAATCTATGCATAGCTTAGAGCTCCGTCTATATAGCAGGTGGTGAAGGGCGACGGAACGATTCTGCTTTTTGGCACTAGAACAGACACCGCGTGGAAGTGGCACTTGATTAGTCTGACCTCAAAAGTAACAACATAAATCAAATTTTTGGATACCTCAAACGGTTGGCCAAACATGTCTTTCAAGGTAGGCCTTGCTTTCGTGTAGTCTAGCCCTGGGTCGAGCGTGCAACCACCTCCGGCACACCTCCAGCCCGCCCTAGGCAAGAGTGGGTTGGGTGTAGCAGCCTCTGCCCCAGATCCGTCATTTTGGCCCCCAAGAATTACTGTTCCGGGAGTCCGTCACAGATGGCCAACTTAGCTCCATGAAGGTCAAATTATGTTCTATCTGGTGTAGTTTGTTCGACTGCCGGCATGCAGCCCTCTCGTACTTAATGACCTGGCATACCTGTATTACCTGAGGTCTCCTACGTCCGGCTTTCCTCGGTTATCACTATCTGCCACCTGTTACCTTGCGGACAGCAATTGCAGTCTGGTTTCAGACATTCTTGGCCTGAACAAGTTAAATCCCACAATAAGATTTGTCCCCAAGAACACACGAACTGACAATGACAGGACTGGCAGACCTAACCTTGTCTAAGAGATTAAAGGTGCCTAAAATCTTCGCAATAACCTGCGGAGTCAATTCCTGTCCTTGCTGCAGCTGCTTTGGTCCCCTTTTGGGCATGCTTGTGATTTCCCTCGATCCAAGTGAATCAATTTCGGTGTTTTAAGGCACGTTTGAGCAATGTGTAGCTTACGGCGAGCCACGGGGTCAAACAAGATTCGTTCGTTGCTTCTATGATACGGGACTATGGAATGAACAAGCTTACGAACATACCCAATCCTTAATTAATCCAGCCGGTGCCATTTTTAAGTGCCACTTTGTCTTAAGGCCGTGAAGTTCCCGGGCATCATGCCTCGCCATGAGTCTTGGTTCGCGAGGACGGTCAATCAAAGAGACCTTCATCATCATCAGGTTTCGATGGCGGTCTCCGGTAGATGCATACCGGCGTCATCCACTCTGTTGGAGCCTTCGGTTGCACTGAGACGGCTTGTGTGTTGGCAGTTTAATACTGAAAACCCTCTCCTTTAGTTGTTTGCTCCTCTACCAGTAAATGCACCCCTCCTCCTACTCTCCGGTCTCCTCTGTCCACTTTGTGCATATAAAATACCTTCGCGCGGGCTACACTTATTTCCCCTCCATTGCTAACCGCGACGGCGTAACAGCAACTCAGTACGTGCTCCTTGTTCTCCCTTACAGGCTTACTTCTTTCATTTCCAAAGCTACATGTCTTACACTTCATTGCTAAAAACCGCAGTTGGCTGCAACTTAATGGGGTTTTGTTGCATCATTTTTGCGGTACGAATATATGCCAGAATGCCTTCTCCGTTTTCTGATCCATTCCCGTTGTGCTACGGTGTTGGTCTTGCTAGCGACCGCTTTCTATAGAGCTCCTGTACACTATGGACTACTATGGCTTCACTGATCCCTGTGCTCAATCAGTGTTGTCGGGAGTAATACCAGGATTAATAGGAATCTTGCCGACGCCGGATGGCCTTGATCGTACAAGATTCTGGGCACCTCAGACGGAGTCAGTCCCAACCCTAGTAACGCGGGCCCCCTTCGGGGTGCCTCCCTCACTAACGGAGAGGGTGTGAGCATTCGAGAGTCTCGCTCTGTAACATGGGATTTCCAATACACAGGGTATTCTCGTTCTACCGTTCTGAACCTTTTGGAGTTCCTGCCCATTTGACCAGATGCGATCAGAAAGGCACCTCAATAATTGGGATTGACATACCCCAGGTGTTTTCCCGTCAGCACTAGGTTTTCACCTACCCAGTTGTATCACCCTCTTACCAAGTGTACGATTCGACACTCAAACTTGCCTTAGCATGCTGATTACCATTTGTCTTAAATTCCTATTCATTTGCCGTGTCTCCGCGCAACGGCTGGGCAAAACACTTTGTAGTTACTTTCCCATCCCTTCCGAGATCTAGCATATTGAGGTCCTATGTTTCCCTAATGGACCCTTATACGGATGCGACGTAAAACCTCACCATTATTTTGCATAGACTAGTCATCAAAGAGATCAGACAAACGACATATCTTTAATAAAATTTCAAACAAAGGTGCCCTATAAGAGGGCACTTGCACCGGTTTTGCTTCTATCACTGTTCAATTAGTGCATGGAATAACGTAGCGCTGCCGATACAACACACAATTACAAAGACTAACAAATTTGTTTGTATGAAAAATTACCGAATCTGGGGACACCATTTGCTCCACCCGCGTACACCGTCTGCACGCCGCTGCGTTCCTCCAATACACACGTTGTCATGCTCCAGCGTTTTAAGTTCTGCTCTTTCGCTTTCTGCCGAGCATATTCGTTAACGTGTCACGAACCGATGACCAGAGGCTATAGACTCTATGAGGGAGCAGGTCCTGACTTAACTCAGGAGAATCCTAAACTGGTTAGCCCTGAACGGCGAATTCATTCCACCAAGAGCACTCGTACATTCTTCAATCACATTTATTTGTTTATATATATATATATATATATATATATATATATATATATATATATATATATATATATATATATATATATACGTGCAGTTTTTCTGACGTAGGAACGTTAAATCCCGATTTCTGCTAGAACACTCATTTTATAGTTTTCTCATATCGACAGTATAGGTGTCCCACGGCCGCTGAATTGAAATTTATATATCGTTCTACATTTGACATCACGCTGAACTTATGGCTAGCAATGACCATAAGCCTGAAACGGAACCTTCCGTCAAAACAGCCTCCCCAGCAGTCCCCGAGTTTTACTGATGACTTTCAACTCTGGTTTCATGTGATGGAGGTAGAGTTCGAAAGACAGAACCGCAAGAATACTCGTTACGTGTGAACCACTGGCCATCATCCGCGGGACGTTGCTGTCAGGGTACTCGAAGCAACATTCAATAGGTGCCCCCACACAGCAATCAAAGACGCGGCAACTTCCTGCCCTTTAGCGTCAGAATCGTGAGGACTCAATGGGCTGACCCAAGAAGAGGGTAAGGCGGTAAGAAACCCTCTGCTCATCTGAGAGAAATGCGGCTGCTGGCAAGGGAACTTTCAGAGGAAAACGTCCTCGAAGAGTCGTGGGTACAGCGAGTACCACCCAATATTCAAGCACTGCTCGAGGTTTCCAGCCATTTCAAGCTCACGGAAGTGGCGAAACTAGCTGACCATATTATGGAGCGGTACTATCCACAAATTACTGCAGCACCAAATAGCAGTATTCCCCCGATTACGGCTTTCACCTTAGGGACACACTCCGACGTCATTATGGTAGCTGATTTCCAGCGGGCTTTCAGACGTTTTCCCGCGCTTAGTTGTTCCCACTGCAGAGATCATAAACCTCATCACAAGGCTGACCAACGTAGATATCTCAGAATCCCTTCTTCCGACGGCCCCGTTAGTCTATCTCGATCGGGGTATTGTCGATATCAGAAACGGTTATGAAAGAAAGCAAGGCGCCGCGAAGCCGGTTGCACCTTCTCAGGTGCGAAATAAGAAACTAAAATCCCGACGAGTTTTAACGACTAACGCTCTCGGCAGTCAGAATAGCAATCATCTGTTGCATGTTCGAGATTTAGCTTTCAGCAACCTGTTCCAAATAGGCACATGTACGGTGGTCAGTGTCATTCCAAAGGAAGCAGGTGATGCATCGTATCCATCAATCCAGCAACTCTGTGCTGCCGACGGCACCCCTATTGCTACTTATTGCTGTAAGCCACTCAAGCTCAACTTAAGCCTACGTTACGCCATTCTCTTGGTGCTTATAGTAACAGACTTCCCCTGCCACATACTAGGTGTCAGTTTCCTTGACCATTTTGACCTCCTGGTGGAAGCACGACGCCGGAGATTTGTCGACCGACAGACTTCTCCTTCAGTAACCGGTTCGTATTCCTCCGTGAATCACATCACGCCCCTATACATCGAGCCTCAGGCAAAATGTCCCCACACAGACCTCCTGTCAGCTTAACCGGTGATGCTAATGCGATTTGGACCCCTGCCCGTGGTGACCACGAACATCACTCACCATACTTTTGCTAAAGGACCCCCGGAATTTAGCCGGCCACATCACTTGGCACTAGACAATCTCAGCGCAGCACGGGCTGAGTTCGAACATGTGCCAGAATCAGGCATAGTACCCCAGTCCGGCAGCTCTTGGGCCTCTCTTCATCACGAGGCTCGTAAACCTTTAGGCGAATGGCACCCCTGGGATTACCATGGGGCCCTCAACCGATTTACTATCCCAGAAGTGTTCACCATTCAACATATTTGAAATCTAACTTCTTTTCCATCTAGTTGCCCCTTTTTCAGTCGAATCGACCTCGTAAGAGCCTACCACCAAATCCCGGCAGCTGAGGCTGACATCCCTAAAGCGGCTCTTAAAACCCACTTCCGACTATTCGAGTTTTTGAGCAAGCCGTTGGGGCTCAGTAATGAACCGACCCCCCCCCCCCCCCAGAGACTCGTGAATGAAGCAACACGCAGTTTGAAGAGTTTCTATGTGTACTGAGACGATATTTTGGTGGCACTCTCTTCAGAAAAACAGCAAATGGCACACCTGCACGCTGTTTTGAGCGTCTTGGACAACAAGGCTTAACCATTAATCCTGATAATTGTGAGTTAGGTGCAACAACCACCACTTTCCTAGCTCAGGAAACCTGGGTCTCGAGCATACAGCCCCTGCCTGACAAGGTGGCGGCAATTTTCGACTATCCTGAGCCCCATTGTTGCCAGCAATCGCGCCAATCTTGGGGCTTGGCTAGCCTTCATATCCGGTTTATCCCCCACTGCGACAAAATAAGGCGGCCCCTGACAGATCTTTGATTTGGAGGTAAGCGGGAATTCATTCTTCCCGACACGGCGCAGGCAGCATTACTTTGATCAAGGAAGCTATCGCCAACATAGTCCTCCCTTCACATCCCGAACCTTCTACTCCTCTGGCATTGGGGACAAACGCTTCGGACACAGCTGTTGGAGCAGTGTTGCAACAATCTGTCAAAAGTTCATGGCAACCAATAGAGTTCTCCTCCAAGCGTCTTCAACCTGCAGGTTCCCGTTATAGTACTTTCAGCAGGGAACTACTGGCAATTTACTTGGTTATCCGACACTTTGGCACACACCCGAGGCCAAACGTTCACAGAGTTGACAGACCATAATCCACTAGTGTAAGCCCTCTAGTCAGCCCCTGTTTGATATTTGCCACGCGAGAACCGCCAGTCAGGCTACTTTTCGCCGTTTACCAAGGCCATTCGACACATCTCTGGGGCACACAAACCCGCAGGAGACGCACTCTCACGGGTTCGTTATATCGACGACCCACCATCGATAGACACGTACATAGAAGCGATCGCCGCAGCCCAAACAACAGATCCTGGGGTCGAACAGTCCGGAAAAAGCAGCTCCCCGCGTCTAGTGCCAGTGACCCCTCAAATTCGGACGTTATTATTATTTGCGATCTGTCACAGGCTCGACCCCGACCACCAGTTCCTGCTAGTTTTCGCTGGCAAGTTTTTGTCAGCCTAGAAAAATTTTCACACCCTGGGGTAACCACCTCGGTGAAATTAGTCAAAGAGAGACACGTTCGGTCCCACTTCAAGGTGACGTATGCCTTTAGGCTCGCTCCTGTCTTCGATGCCAACGCGTCAAAATGCGTCGTCTTACTAGTTCTATGTCACGCGCACTCTGTGAGCCGGATGCACTTTTTCAACACGTGCTTGTGGACCTTGTGGAGACCCTCTTACCGTCCACCGGCTGCGTCTACATCCTAAAACGTGTAGATTGTTTCACTCGCTGGCCACAAGCCATACTTATTCCCCGTCCTACCTCAGAAGGAGCTGCAAACGCTTTTCTAAACGGTTAGGTAAGTCGGCTCGGTTGCCCTGCTTCCGTCACCATTGACCGTAGTTATCTTTCCGACGGTTCCTTCGACGAGCCACTAAAAGTCTCCTGCTGCAGACACAACAAGACGACGGCCCATCACTCTCGGGCTAATGGCGTGGTGGAGCGGTTCCATTACCAGCTCAAAGCTTCCCTTCGTGCCCGTGATAACCCTTCACGGAGTTAAGTTTTACCGATCGTTGTCTTAGGACTGCAAATTACCTCTAAAACCGACATGGGTGTTATGCTGGCTGAACCGGCTTACGGTTGCACATTACGACTTACAGGTGAGTTGATTTCTCCGTTCCTACCTGTGATTTTTAATTACGGTGATTGCGCAAAACGGCTGTTACACCGAATGCGGGTGATAAATACCATCCTGACAAGCGGACAAACTCTCAGCATTTGCATACCTACCACTCTAGCCACCGCCGACCATGCGTTTACTAGAGTGGACGCAGTGCGACCTCCACCGGCGAGGCAGAGGGGCTTTCTTAGTTAGCGACCGCGACGGTTACTTCGAATTGTGGATATGGTTGGAGATTCTGACGGACTAATTTCCGGATTCTCACTAGGCGTAAGTATGGGTGAGACCATATGAAAGAAGGAAGCCCAAGGGCTACTGGAAGGTTGTTTTATACCAAATTCTAGCTTTTGTTCGAATTCGGCCTTTGCCAAACGAAGCTTACATGGTGCTAACCGACATGGTCTACTGAACACTGGGGGTCCCCTAGTATCGATATGGTGATTGACACTGTTGGTCTCTGCCGGGAGGGGCCTAGCCAGCCGAAACACGGGGGGATGGGTGGCAATGAGTCCGCCACAAGGTTGGCATGCCTCTGGTTGGACGTAAAAAGGAGTGATGTGACACACCGGTCAATTATAACCAGAAACAACGAGAGAGGCCTGAAGGTCAATCACTCTACGGCGCCGTGCGTCAACTAACAAGTCAAAGCGTTGCAGGAAGTCAATGCCTGAGATGGGTACGAGAAGTCATCAATGATGAATACCCAGCAAAAGCTACGCTTTAAACCCAAGTCTAAGGTGAGCGACCGCTGGCCAGATGTTGAGACTGCCGTGCCATCGGCAACGCATGGTGTTTGGGCCTGCCGTGTGCTATTGTCGCCTTTCTGTCGAGGGCTGACACTCACTTCGGCACCTGTATCTACAGGTAAAAGATTGTTTGAAATTGTGTCCCCTACTTTCAAAAGGCGAGTGTTGGCCTGGTACCCGGCTTCGTGGGTCACCACCATGAGCCGGGGGTTTGGTTTCCCTGATGAGCACCGGGAAGCGTACCCCCTGGTCCGCATCGTTTGGCTCCATCACCGAAGTGACTGTGGTATTTACAATACCCTTCTTTTGAAGGACCGAAAAGTCGGCGCAGTGACGGACTACGGAGCCTAGGTGAGCTTGCGAGGTACCGCTCCTGTTACCCAATTCTACTCACTGCTAGGCGTTGCAGGCCTGCGTCAATTCTAGACAAAACTGATGTGAGATGGTTAGATTTTGGCAAGGCAAGCACAGTTGATACGGAGGACCCGGTTACTCCAGCGGCGGCGAGGTTGTATCATGACTTAATGTCATCAGCTATCGCCTCAGTTTCCTTTGGCGAGCACTTACTCGTGGCACTTAGCAAAACTGTAATTTTGTGCGGCAAACTCCGCAGCCAAAGTTCTCTTAAGAGCCGGTCCTCGCCCACCGTCGGTCTTCCTAAGCCCTACATCTCACGCAGCAGTTCGGAGGGCTTCCTACTTCCAAGCTCAACGTTTTGAAGTTGTTGCATGCGTTGGGGTCGTGCGGGCAATGACGGCCTCCCTCGAAGCCTCATGGCTTTGGAAGGAGATTATTACGCCCCTTACTAGCATTGTGACCTCCGGAGGAAGGCGGCCTACTACCTACCTGAAACGGTTGGCTTTACTGATTATATGGCAGTTTTCGAATTCCAACTCGACAAGCGTGAACCAGAGTTATGGATAATCAGGCACAAATGCCGATATGTGCAGCATGATCTCCCCAATGGCGGGGTCTGGGCAAGGTTTCCGCCCAGCAGGCATAGTGATTACCTTATCGAATAAAGACGGGATGAGAATTCAATGACAAATGTGGCCATTCAACCTAAGGAAGAATGTATGAAAAAAACAATTGAGAGAACCGCTCAAAAACGTTGAGAGATAGTGACATATCAAAACACTGAGGAACGTACGCAGACGGGGCCTTGAAAGATGCAAAACAAGTGTAACACGCAAGCAGCAGTGGTCTTCCGCCGGGGGCTGAGCGTGTTTGATCTGCAAAAGCACAAGAGAAGAAAAAACTCCATGAGCCGAAGCTCAGTAAGAGTATCAACGGCACCAACACTTACATTACTGGAACAAAAATATGGCGGCTTACAGACTGGCCATTACACAAGGAAACTCACGTGACCTTGGGACCACGTCTGGCCCACCAATTGTAAGGTCACTGGGCCTTATTTCGCGGTTTTCTTGTTGAACGCGTTCTTCAGTCCTTTGTTTTGCGTGGACCATTTACACGTTACCCTAGTGCTCGGCATTGTACAAATGTTAACCAGAAAGGTATTTTCCATGGCCTGTGTGAACGAGAAGGAGATTGGGAGAGATAGTGGCTAGCGTGTATTTGGGAGCGTGCGCTAGTGCAAACGCGCTTGGAAGCTGGCGTCCACTTAAACAATAAGCGTGGTAAAAATATGAACGAAGATGGCTGTCGTCACACGAACGATACGACACACGATTACAAAGACCAACAAATTTGTTTGTATGAACAATTACCGAATCTGGGGGCACCATTTGCTCCATCCGTGTACACCGTCTGCACGCCGCTGCGTTCCTCCAATACACACGTTGTCATGCTCCAGCGTTTTAAGTTCTGCTCTTTCGCTTTCTGCCGAGCATATTCGTTAACGTGTCACGAACCGATGACCAGAGGTTATAGACTCTATAAGGGAGCAGGTCCCGACTTAACTTATGAGAATCCTAAAGTAATACTTGCCAGTGTTGGTAAGGAGCCATCTCGTGCTGTCTCCACCTTTTTCAGGGATAGCACTGTCCTTGCAATTCTCTGCGCGTAAGCTACCCTGCTAGTACAAAATGCGTTACTGTGCCGTGAAATTTCGGGTACATACCCTAATTTTGTCCGATTCGACCATTCGTCCACCTGATTGGTCGTCGGGGTGTGAGAAAAAAACTTGATGTGTTGGCAACTCCCTCAACCAGTCAGGTTTGTTGCGCATTTGACACACACGCTTAACGCACTTACTCAACGCACTGTTTGTTTGCGCACTAGCAAAGGAACACTCCACACATAGATAGTGCGGTGGTCAGCGCATCGGGGTGCGTAACAGAGCGATAGATGTGAGCGTAACTGTCTCCATTATTTCAAGAACATGCATCCTCTTTTATTTACGGATTTGCTATTATAGTGCTTCAGTAGCACATCCGCAGTATCAACAGAAGCAGTAAAATGTGTGTTTAGGGGAAACGCATGGTAAGTGGAATAATCCACTGGATATTAACGTGAATTACGAAAATGTTTCCAGTAAAAAAAGTGAATTACAACGTTACCAATTGAAGTATCGCTTTCGATGTCTTCAGTGTGTATATATTTAGTGCCTTCGAAGTACCAAACGATGTTGCCAACAAACGATCCACTCAGCATTATTCGTACAGTAAAGTATACTTCACTATTTATATATTCTTTCAGGACAGTAATGAATATCTCACTGGTTTTCACCATATTTGCAATAACGTAACCGATACGGAAGTTTCCACACCCCAATGTTACAGATCCCGCGAACACAATGGAGAAGGACCGCGAACATCCACTGGTAGAAAGAAATAATCGAACAAGGAGTACAGAAAGATTGTCCACATATATATTACATGTTTTGTTTATTAAATCCATTTTTTATTCTTGTAAAATTCCATTCTACTTCCGCACATCGGTAATTTTGTGGTTAAGCTGGAAAGGTTGCAGAGTACTATACTGGTAGACTCAGCGAATAAATGAAACTGGGATACTTGTTGAAAGTAGATAAACATTTTTCGAAGTTTTTTCAGTGCGTGAAACAGGCCCAACCCTTAGCCCAGTTGGGCGCTCAACATCCTTCAAAAGAGTCGCCGAACATATTAGTTGGAACTTTATTACCAGAGTGTGATGAACATCTAACCTTGCTTGTAATTATAGGTAGCTGAATTACTGTTATTATGACAATTATTATCAGTGTTAGTAATGCCATTATATTAATTACATTTAAGTGCCTTCCGTGAACTAACTCAAAAGTGAAACTGGTCCGTCCACCTCAGTCATTTCTGAGCAAATGCCTGTCTATATAATTGAGTGCCCGATATGAAACAATCGAAAAGTATATTTTGAAATTCTTGTGCTAACACAAGAAGCCATAGGTTCTTGTAACTATAGTTACAAATGCGTCACATGTTACCTTCGTCTGTTCTCGAAAACCATAGAATACGATGTCCCTTTTTAGAGGTAATCGATGGAACCACATAACACCGTTCCGCGATAGTCCCAATAGCGTGATCCACGCACGATTGATCAAAGTGTAACTGGAATACGAATATCATTTTAAATGAATGTTTAAATCCTTTTGATGGAAATGCCCATGGTGACCGACGAATAGAGAACGCAGTTTTCGAGGGCTGTAACATCGACGATCCATAGATGAAATTCCACTCCTGTCTCAAGAGGTGAAACGTTTTTCAATTAATCGGCTGATGAGGCCTGACATTTGAAGTGGTACAAGGTGGAGAATTGCAACAAATACCTGTGCGTCTGATACTGGGGGTGGGGTAGATATGGTCCGGCCGATGCGGTGAACGAAGACCGCATCAAGCTAATTTGAACAATGAAATGGAAATGATTCGTTAACTGATTATTACATGCAGTAAAGTTGGCTTTTATGTAATAGAATATCGTTTAATATTGCCAATGTAGAAGTTTTCAGCGAGCTCCCGTGTTTCCGGTACTCACAGAAGGGCAGGTTGCATTTCAGTTCATAACTAGCAATTGAGAAACAGTTAACACGGCATTACCAATGGTAGATTTATTAAGTTCATCTATGATTATCTTAATAGCTGTTGAATCGATGGAACGGTTAATTTGTGAGTAACAGATTAGATTTCAGTCACATGATTCATAATGCAACGTGAACGTTCAAACCACTGAAAACTGTGAAAGCAGCTGACCAGACTTGACTTCATCGTCATCACCTGCACGATATTTTTAAAATGCCAGTGTAGTAGTGCTTTGTCAGTCCATATACAAATCATCAGATCTGACCTCTTTTTGATACGTTCTGTAGGATCCTCAAATCTTTTCTCACTAAAGCCAAAGTAAGATATATGCTTTATCTTACAAAGGACGATAATTGTTCTCAGTATTTCCTAATATGGTGGATCCAATTAATCCTTGAACAGTTGCAATCTTACCATGTGCTAGCTGGCGGCAATGAAATCATGGTATTTTTGTGACATCATGAACGGTGTTATTCGCATGCAGAGGAATCGTTATTAGTGGTCCATTCTTAAATAACGACACTGGCATCTATTCATGGCAACGTTTTTGTTACAAGACTATCGTTGGTTCGCTTGCTCGCATCAATTACCGTAAAACTTAGCGACATGACCCAACAGTTTCCATTGTTCGCCATTATGATGCGTTATCAAGTTGCGGTTTAGACCCATTGAGTTACTTAAAAATCGTATTCAACAATTTATATTTCTTTTATTTTTATCGTGGTATAGGCATGTAGGCAAATTGGCTTGAAAGGTCAATAGTCCCACAGTCTAAACTGAATTCGAAGCGAACGATGGAATGAATTGCTCAGTACTCCAGGATGGTATTACCCCCACAGTTTCTCATTATTGAAACTGACGCTCATGTTCAATGTAAATTAATCACTTTATCCCACTGAAAATCACTCGTACCTAACTTTTTACTACATGTTCAGCCGCAGTACAATGAGAGGGTTAGTACAGAGTTGTTCCTAATATTATAAGTTGAAAGAAGTGACAAATGAAAACTGTAGGGAAATTTTCCGATTTACCTGTTTCGGTTGGTTTTATGTGTCAGTATATTGACACAATATTAACTGACGTAATACGAGGTTTTGGATTTCGCTGACTCCATTTCGTTGTCATTCATTTATTCATTTCTTTCCTTTCATGATATTTTAGTCGAACGCACGACTTGTTGACTCAATTCCCGTCCAGCGAATAAAGACGCAGAACTAAAGCGATTGATGGTTTTTGTACTTGTATTGATTGCCCTGCATGAAGTACAGGAGAAGGGAGGCTGATCTAGCTAACCACCAGAGCTGATGAGCTGGAGCGCGCCTTGCCGTTTTGACGTAGTGTAACGAAGGTTCTTCTTCTTTTTCACGTGTTCTTATTTTCACACCGGTGGACTTAAACAAAGCGCGCCTAAGCTCTAAGCTCGCAATTGTATTTTATTGAATTTGGTGTCTGCGAAGCCGCTACAATATGCAATGACAAATTCTATCAGTAAAATCTAATGAGCAAATTGCCCACAGGGAAAGAAACGATAGATTCATTGGGCGTCGGATAAATCTTTGCTATATATTTATGCAATGCCATCGTATCATTTTTAGTTCCACAGTTTCGGTACGAAAACTTTTTTAGTTTAAACGATCCGACCTGCTAATTTAGATCTGTCATTCTGTGATTACCATTGCATTAATCCTTCGAGAATAAGCGGCGGCAATAGTTTCAACTCGTGCCTTAGTGATAAAATGTTTCACTCTATCATTAGAGTTGCGGTTTGGCATCATTTGTCGCAGTGGAAACAGCGTTCATTAGGACCAGATCTCATTCACATGTTCTGTCTGAAGGTGCTAATTCGATAACACTTCAATCTATTAGTAATCGCTTAGGCTTTGTTACAAAATACCGGTTATTATTCTCTCTAACCCATCACTGAGCAGGGATTGCATAGCCGTTTTCGGGGTCATATAACAGAGGCGGTGTAATCACGAGCTAAGGTGTGTGTCGGCTGCTAGTCGCTACACGTGAGCAGTCATCTGTTAGTGGGCTAGCCACTACATCATTCAGATGAGAAGCAATGTGAACCTACGAATTGGGTCACGCCAACAGGCAGCCGTGCCACTCAGACGGTGATTTGATCAAAATTCATGCATTGTGTGGTATTCTCAAGTCATGCCTCTGTTTCCCGGACTGCGACAGTAAAGTTGCGGTGACACTGTGAGCACTGCGTTATAGTCATCAAGACTGTTACACAGGCGACCCATAGATGAAGTTCCACTCCCATCTGAAGCAGTGAAACGCTTTGAAATGATTCGGCTGATGAGGCATGACATTTGAAGTGGAACCAGGTGGCAAATTGCAACACCTAAACATGCGCGTGACGTCAGGGAGTGGGGTAGATGTGGCTAAACCGAGCTACTGAGCAATTTACACTCATAGAGAACGAGCTGATATGTAGGTCATTAAAACGAGGTGTAATTTTCAACGTCTAGTCTAATAAACATAACCAAACTTATACAGTAACATAGTTTTGTATTTGTCTTTTGCAAGTATTATATAGCTTACGTTTCGGATGCTTCCTCAAGTTGCTAACTGAAATATACGTTGTCCCTATACTAGCACTTCAAATTAAAACTAACATGGAATGTAAGGTTATTTTTCTTACACGGCATCCAGTGTTTCACCATCCTTCCTCTTGTCCCTATGATCAGTGCGCTGTTCTGTTGCGCGTAATAATGCCATTCTAATAACGATGTCACATGATTCGAAGTATGATGGATTTCTATTTATTATATTTCGCTAATACGACAGAACGGACTACGTAAATACAATAATCAACCACCTATCAGTGTGTTCATTACCACAAAATCCCTCAGAGCTACTAACATCAATAAGTTCTATTCATTTCTTAGTTGTTCTTCTGTCATATTCCCCGGCATTATTAACGAATAATTCAGTCAGACGGTAATCAGCTGCGTTTAGTTAATCTCCGTTAAACAGTTGATTTTTAAAATCTTCGACAAACCGAAGGAAACTTGTACGGAGTTTGTCCAGAAAATACATATAGAGTATACTCAACCGTTGCACGCTGATTTGTTTTATTATCTCATCCATGCACACGTTAGAACTTAAACATACCTGCCGAGCATTACCACTAGAAACAGTGATTTTCGGGCTTGATAGTCACAATTTGCTGTTTCATGGAAAATGTATGACCATTATATAATTTCTTTGACAAATCAATGACTTGATGCGTTGTCAACTCATCTTTGCTCGGTTATAATCATCAGAGATTGTTCATCAGTCCTTCGTAGCTGGGTATTCTCTGTTGCAGGTAATCGAGGCAAATTTAAATTTCCCGCAAACAGGTGAATTATGGACTAAGTCATCCAAAAGATCCAATTTCAGACCACATTGCGAGCCCAATCTTCAACGGTATATCTACGAGATAGACGTACAAATTGCCGATGCTATATTAGGAAGTCCTTCACAGTGGAAAAAGAATAGTATTACATCATCAATAAGTCGGATTTGGAACCCGAACCAGTTTTACAGCCAAAAATTTATTGAATGGTAATATTTAGGAAATTAAATTCGTTTTGAACATTTTTATGCGTATTCAATTGTTCCACACAGAGATCTGCGAAGAAAATGGTAATTGGAGCCAATAAAATTAATATGAATATTAGAACGTTATTGCTCATACAGGACATGCTAGGATTGAACCTAACCCTAGGTGAAAATTATTCATATGAATAAACCGTGCAATTTCAATAACACGATGTATAAGCAACTTCGTCAATATTCATTGAGATTATGACGACAGGTTCACAAACGCTTCGCAACAGAAAAGCGGCGGTGTGATTACGAAATATAAATCACTCCGAACGGGAAACGTTACAGTTTTACTGTTAAAATCTAAGAATGTAACCTATGGCCTTGCACCGATGGCTTAAAAGCATATGTACGGGTATGCAGAACGTTCACGACTGACAGTAATTTACATATTTCAATAAAATTTCTTAATGGATGGAGCTGCAGCGATTCTCCCGGAATTATTAGCTGTTTCACCAAACAGGTTTAAGAAAATTCGCAAATATCCTTATCTACTAAGTAAGGTTTGATTTCAGAAATTGACCCGGAGTTGTTGCAATATTATTAATTTCATTCTGGTTTAATGATATGAACTTCACTACGTAGACTCCGTAGGTTTGCATCGACCTCGAAAGACACTCATATATGTGTGTCAATCCATACATAGATGTTAACATCTATAACTATAGAAAATGATCACATTGTTAAAAAACAGAAACACCGTTGTTATGTACAATCACGGGTACTGATATGTTACCATCCCAGAAATGCATAACTTATTCATACACTTGCGGTTAGTGGTTATGCTACACTATTGATTACTATTTCGGTGGTTTAAAACACTGGAATTTCCTGAGCGCCGTCAAAATGCGGTTCTTTTCTGCTACTCCATTAGGCTTTTCAATATAAACTTATTTTCCCGGAAATCGTAATAAGTTTAGATAGCTTTCGGTTATGGTTTTGCTTTATTGTCGAATGCCGGTCATTTTCCTGACTAGTACCACACTACCATAGTAGCACATCTGAAACACACTCACGATATCTCACTGATCCTGTGAGTGCGGTGACGATGCGTTGTGATACCGAAACGTGAATTCATTGGTTGTTGGTCCGCTTGGGAAAGTTACCACCAAAATCCGTGTGAAAGACTTCACGTAAATGTGCAACTAAACACAGTGTGAATAGCGCAAGAAGCTCATTGGCTGGGTGAAGTCGACATTGCGAACGGCATATTTTCCTGACCCGAAATCAACCAATCACGGGCGAACAATAAAAAAGAGGTTGAAGCGGGGGAAAGAAACCCTTTTTAGGGCATTTTTTGACATCGGTTGTACTAGCTGGGATTCTAGTGGGAGAGCCCAAACCTAACGCCATTGGGCAAATGTTGGGCAGTGCTCCTTGAGAAATCTATAAAAATAATAAAAATTCGTTAGGGCGGTTCACTCTATAGGCGACCATTAAATTAATGTCAAAAGTGCCTTTGGCCAACAGCACTCATAATATTTTAATATCTATATCGTCTGATACAGAATAGTTATATATATATATATATATATATATATATATATATATATATATATATATATATATATATATAATACCAATATTCGGTGTTCATGACCGGTGGTACGAATGATAAGGGTTAAAAAACATTGATGTTATCTTGTTAATTGTCTATTTGAATAAACAATTCAGAAGGTACACAATGCTACAGGAATTCCTTTCGTATACTCTCATCGGTCGAGTACTTTTAAAATCCAGCGAGAAAAATAACTACTGTATGAAATGAAATGATTAATTACTTCAGTTTTATGGGGCTCGAAGTCATGTGTGTGTGTGCGTGTGTGTGCATGACTGCATGTGGTTGGATAAAGCCATGGTAGGTTGAGGGTGAAGGTCATACGCTTTTGTACACATAGGGCCGGTTTAATGTGAGGGATCGATAGTGCCTCAAGTATTCTTAGTCGGTGTAGCAAAACCGAGAACGCGTTCATCGGATCTACCGTGTGACCATCTTCCATCAAGTGGCGAGCAATGGCCTAGGTCAGCTTGCGTGATGCAGTCGAATGTTGTAGACTAGGCTGAGTCATGGCGTCACGTACGTATTTTTGAATGTGTTCGGCCATTGTAGGTCGCAGCGATCGGTTTGTCTTACCGAGGTACGCTTCCTTGTAGCTGCAAGAGAAAGCGTAGATGCAGTAGGAGGTAGATTCAAGTGAATGACGATCTTTGAATGCGGGTGTGGGGAGGTACCGTGTGAATGAGTGAAAGCGCTGTGTCGCGGCATAGTATGTTCTATGTAATGTATTTTTGATGTGTTGTGTATCAAGCAGTGTTATTGATTCTCCTTTGTACGGGAGATATATGTAGATCTCTTTTTGGGCGCCCAAGAAGCAGATGACTGTGTCTGGTTTCTTGTCTGACTGTGGAAACGAGTGAATGCTTCAGGACACCCGTTGTCACGTAATGTGGAGTATTTAACTCCCTCCTCGTTCGGTAGAATGTCTTCTGTGCAGATTTGTCTTGCCCTGAAGAATAGAGTTGGGACCAGAGCTCTCTTACGTTATACTGGTGAGAAGCTTTTGGAATGGAGGTACTGTCCACTGAACAACTATTATGTACGTAAATACAGATTAATCCATTAAATACTTTGAGGCAAGTCAAACGGTCATATGATCGTGTTTTATCATCATATTACACGCATGAAACTGAATGTTAAAATTGGGAATATAAAAAAGCTAGAAAAAATAAATGCGTCCTAATAAAACAGTTCAGTGTTTATCACACTTCGCGCGGAATAAAGATTGTGAGTGACATGTTTGTATGTGAACCAAATACCGATAAGTAATATGGAATTTTGTGAAATAATACAGATCATCATTCCTTACAGTGGCAGAGGGCATTTCTCCCGTGTAAGCCTCATCGCCACAGTGAACATTGTAAACCGAGACATGGATGTCATCTCAGTTGCCAGAACATGCTGAATCAGGTCCCGCCCCCAGTTGCACAGCTGTATACTCGCGTGAACTAGTTGGTGTGTTCCCATTTCTCCTCATGTGAGATTTGTTGACAAGCCCACTAACAGATGGCTGCGAAGCGTTCGTCTCGACAGCTGAATACAGGAAACTAGTGGCTATGGTGCCACACGTAACCTTCGTCTGTCCTCCTAACCATAGATTTCGACGTGGTTTTTTCAAGGTTAGGCAATGGCACCACATGACACAGTTGAACGACAGTCCCAATTGCACGAGTGATGCACGATTGATCAGGGTGTAACTGGAGTACGGTTCAGGAACCAACTTCAGGCTAATGAAAATTAGCGCTTACACAAATAAGAAATGGAACATTCAGTTCATTTATTTTATTGTTAGCGTGGTCCTGTAATGACCTCGATCGTGCTGAGAACATGATGATTTTCTGGACGCAATTTTGAGTTTGTTTTCTCTAAGATCTTTTCTGACCTTTTTGTTCGGTTGCCTACGTTTAACTGAAATGAGCTTCCCGATGTTTCTGTAGACCTCATTTTTGAGTCACTTTCGCTTTCGGTTTCTCGCCGAAGATACATGCACTCGGTTTGCTTTCTGCTCCGCCGTAGAGTTCGTTGCATTTCGTGCATTTCTTGTATCGGTACTGTTTTGGTACCACGATATACGGAATACATTTTCTTATCTGTACACCGACTCAAATCTTCTCTGTTCGTTCGATGGAGGGGATTTCGTTGGTACTTCTCTGTGAGACCAGGTAAGAGACACACGCATAAACTGCGCTCGAAAGTCTTCTATAGTCCTATGTTTCACATTTTAGATTCTATTTATAATGCTCACAACAGAAGTCTATAACCACGCAAACGTTTCCGAAGAAAGCATAATCTGCCACTAGGGTAGACGTTTATCAATTACTTCGTCTAAAATGTAGCATTTTGCAAAACGGAATGGCATGTTAACCGCTTAATATTGTGCCATGTATCACGCAAAAGTGATTCTCTGTAACTCATATTTTCAACCCCCTAGTCCAATCAGATTCGTCGCTGGTGTCACTAGTCTACCTCTCCATCGTATTGACCAATCACGTTCTCAATTTTTGGGGTCAATACCCCTGTTTATAGGGAAAGTGGATTGAAACAAGGGTTACCTGAATCACGATAAAAGTACCAAGACAGGGGTCGTTGCCCCTCTCCGCAATGGGCAGTCCTTGCCGCCTTAGCGCACTTATTTTCCACCTAGTAACGAATGATGAGCTACCTGATTTCTACTGCACGCATACACTAATAATACAAATGTGCTCATTAGAGAATAAAATTCCGGTTTTCATTATTACAGTTATTATCATACGGTGTACAATACAAATATCACATGCCCACCAACTCATCAAGATCGAGACCCACAGGTCCTTGTTCGTGCCTGGAGAACTGAACGGAAGGTTAATGAGTAATATTCCATTGAGAAGGTTATACTCACTGTACTGTTCGATCTTCTCCTGTAGTTCTTCGCAGTGTCGTGTACCCATCCGCAAACGGCCCTATTCACTTGTTCACTTTGGGGGTCGCTTAGTGGGAACATGTTTTTATCGCTGCTGCGCATTAGATTGTATCGTGCGACTTACCCAACATGAGATCATGTATTTTTGATCTTTTGAAGACGTACTTTCCGTGCACTCCGGAGTAGTTGATACTGATTGACGACACGTTTGCTTCTATCCACGGCTTTATGGTGGGGATGAATGCGTCGATACTGGTATCCCTTGAGGCATCAGGAAACTTCTACTATGATAGTAATAATAATGTTGTTAAGAATGCAATAAAT
This sequence comes from Fasciola hepatica, assembly GCA_948099385.1. Taxonomy (NCBI): domain Eukaryota; kingdom Metazoa; phylum Platyhelminthes; class Trematoda; order Plagiorchiida; family Fasciolidae; genus Fasciola; species Fasciola hepatica. The sequence continues at coordinate 28,124,596 of CANUEZ040000043.1, read as the reverse complement.
AAGTGTCTATTCACCAATTCTGCTCGAACTTGTAAGGTTGAAATGTCTGCATCCACCTCTCGAAATTGTTCCAATAAAACCACTGGAAACATATGAGTTGTTGTTGGTGGCACGTGACCCTTTAAGGTACTAAGCTGCTTCCCAAGCTCTTGGAGCTTCCGCATTAACAGAGTATCCCTGGACTCAGCAGCATATGTCAGTCTATTGAGCGAGTCAATTGTTCGATGGGACAGACTGATGAGTTCTTCAATTTGATGTTCAACAGAGCATCTTCCGGTGGAAAAGCAGGATGCTGAAAACGGTTGTGAAGTAATGTATTCGTAAATGATGTCATCTAGAACATGAAGTATACAATGTGTTCCTTACTTAGCTTTTTTTCTGTCGCGTTTTCCTTGTCTTCATTTCCATCCTCGGAGGACAGGTCACGTGGAGGCTTCCTGCATATAATCAGTAATTGTCACTGACACTGAGCTTCTTGCACTATTCACACTGTGCTTAGTTGCACATTTACGTGAAGGCTTTCACACGGATTTTGGTGGTCACGTTCCCAAGCGGACCAACAACCAATGAATTCACACTTCGGTATCACAACGCATCGTCACTGCACTCACAGGATCAGTGAGATATCGTGAGTGTGTTTCAGATGTGCTACTATGGTAGTGTGGTACTAGTCAGGAAAATGACCGGCATTCGACAATAAAGCAAAACCATAACCGAAAGCTATCTAAACTTATTACGATTTCCGGGAAAATAAGTTTATATTGAAAAGCCTAATGGAGTAGCAGAAAAGAACCGCATTTTGATGGCACCCAGGAAATTCCAGTGTTTTAAACCACTGAAATAGTAATCAATAGTGTAGCATAACCACTAACCGCAAGTGTATGAATAAGTTATGTATTTCTGGGATGGTAACATATCAGTACCCGCGATTGTACATAACAACGGTGTTTCTGTTTTTTAACAATGTGATCATTTTCTATAGTTATAGATGTTAACATCTTTGTATGGATTGGCACACATATATGAGTGTCTTTCGAGGTCGATGCAAACCTACGGAGTCTACGTAATGAAGTTCATATCATTAAACCAGAATGAAATTAATAATATTGCAACAACTCCGGGTCAATTTCTGAAATCAAACCTTACTTAGTAGATAAGGATATTTGCGAATTTTCTTAAACCTGTTTGGTGAAACAGCTAATAATTCCGGGAGAATCGCTGCAGCTCCATCCATTAAGAAATTTTATTGAAATATGTAAATTACTGTCAGTCGTGAACATTCTGCATACCCGTACATATGCTTTTAAGCCATCGGTGCAAGGCCATAGGTTACATTCTTAGATTTTAACAGTAAAACTGTAACGTTTCCCGTTCGGAGTGATTTATATTTCGTAATCACACCGTCGCTTTTCTGTTGCGAAGCGTTTGTGAACCTGTCGTCATAATCTCAATGAATACTGACGAAGTTGCTTATACATCGTGTTATTGAAATTGCACGGTTTATTCATATGAATAATTTTCACCTAGGGTTAGGTTCAATCCTAGCATGTCCTGTATGAGCAATAACATCCTAATATTCACATTAATTTTATTGGCTCCAATTACCATTTGCTTCGCAGATCTCTGTGTGGAACAATTGAATACGCATAAAAATGTTCAAAACGAATTTAATTTCCTAAATATTACCATTCAATAAATTTTTGGCTGTAAAACTGGTTCGGGTTCCAAATCCGACTTATTGATGATGTAATATTATTCTTTTTCCACTGTGAAGGACTTCCTAATATAGCATCGGCAATTTGTACGTCTATCTCGTAGATATACCGTTGAAGATTGAGCTCGCAATGTGGTCTGAAATTGGATCTTTTGGATGATTATTTCATAATTCACCTGTTTGCGGGAAATTTAAATTTGCCTCGATTACCTGCAACGGAGAATACCCAGCTACGAAGGACTAATGAAAAATCTCCGATGATTATAACCGAGCAAAGATGAGTTGACAACGCATCACGTCATTGATTTGCCAAAGAAATTATATAATGGTCATACATTTTCCATGAAACAGCAAATTGTGACTATCAAGCCTGGAAATCACTGCTCCCAGTGGGCCGTACATCACGTCCAGTATCGGCAGAAACTTGACAGGCGAATTTCATGGAATACGGAATTTTAATGAAATAAACCGAAGTTCATTCTCCCAGAAGAGCATGCAAATCAGTTGCTACCTCTTCACAAATGTCCTAACTAACTACGGAGCAGGAGAATTGGCCGAAATGGTAATGCTCGGCAGGTATGTTTAAGTTCTAACGTGTGCATGGGTGAGATAATAAAACAAATCAGCGTGCAACGGTTGAGTATACTCTATATGTATTTTCTGGACAAACTCCGTACAAGTTTCCTTCGGTTTGTCGAAGATTTTAAAAATCAACTGTTTAACGGAGATTAACTAAACGCAGCTGATTACCGTCTGACTGAATTATTCGTTAATAATGCCGGGGAATATGACAGAAGAACAACTAAGAAATGAATAGAACTTATTGATGTTAGTAGCTCTGAGGGATTTTGTGGTGATGAACACACTGATAGGTGGTTGATTATTGTATTTATTTAGTCCGTTCTGTCGTATTAGCGAAATATAATAAATAGAAATCCATCATACCTCGAATCATGCGACATCGTTATTAGAATGGCATTATTTCGCGCAACAGAACAGCGCACTGATCATAGGGACAAGAGGAAGGATGGTGAAACACTGGATGCCGTGTAAGAAAAATAACCTTACATTCCATGTTAGTTTTAATTTGAAGTGCTAGTATAGGGACAACGTATATTTCAGTTAGCAACTTGAGGAAGCATCCGAAACGTAAACTATATCATACTTGCAAAAGATAAATACAAAACTATATGCTACTGTATAAGTTTGGTTATGTTTATTAGACTAGACGTTGAAAATTACACCTCGTTTTAAATGACCTACATATCAGCTCGTTCTCTATGAGTGTAAATTGCTCAGTAGCTCGGTTTAGCCACATCTACCCCACTCCCTGACGTCACGCGCATGTTTAGGTGTTGCAATTTGCCACCTGGTTCCACTTCAAATGTCATGCCTCATCAGCCGAATCATTTTAAAACGTTTCACTGCTTTGGATGGGAGTGGAATTTCATCTATGGGTCACCTATGTAACAGTCTTGATGGCTATAACGCAGTGCTCACAGTGTCATCGCCCCTTTACTGTCGCAGTCCGGGAAACAGAGGCATGACTTGAGAATACCACACAATGCATGAATTTTGATCAAATCACCGTCTGAGTGGCACGGCTTCCTGTTGGCGTGACCCAATTCGTAGGTTCACATTGCTTCTCATCTGAATGATGTAGTGGCTATCCCACTAACAGATGACTGCTCACGTGTAGCGACTAGCAGCCGACACACACCTTAGCTCGTGATTACACCGCCTCTGTTATATGACCCCGAAAACGGCTATGCAATCCCTGCTCAGTGATGGGTTAGAGAGAATAATAACCGGTATTTTGTAACAAAGCCTAAGCGATTACTAATAGATTGAAGTGTTATCGAATTAGCACCTTCAGACAGAACATGTGAATGAGATCTGGTCCTAATGAACGCTGTTTCCACTGCGACAAATGATGCCAAACCGCAACTCTAATGATAGAGTGAAACATTTTATCACTAAGGCACGAGTTGAAACTATTGCCGCCGCTTATTCTCGAAGGATTAATGCAATGGTAATCACAGAATGACAGATCTAAATTAGCAGGTCGGATCGTTTAAACTAAAAAAGTTTTCGTACCGAAACTGTGGAACTAAAAATGATACGATGGCATTGCATAAATATATAGCAAAGATTTATCCGACGCCCAATGAATCTATCGTTTCTTTCCCTGTGGGCAATTTGCTCATTAGATTTTACTGATAGAATTTGCCATTGCATATCATGAAAGGAAGGAAATGAATAAATGAATGACAACGAAATGGAGTCAGCGAAATCCAAAACCTCGTATTACGTCAGTTAATATTGTGTCAATATACTGACACATAAAACCAACCGAAACAGGTAAATCGGAAAATTTCCCTACAGTTTTCATTTGTCACTTCTTTCAACTTATAATAATAGGAACAACTCTGTACTAACCCTCTCATTGTACTGCGGCTGAACATGTAGTAAAAAGTTAGGTACGAGTGATTTTCAGTGGGATAAAGTGATTAATTTACATTGAACATGAGCGTCAGTTTCAATAATGAGAAACTGTGGGGGTAATACCATCCTGGAGTACTGAGCAATTCATTCCATCGTTCGCTTCGAATTCAGTTTAGACTGTGGGACTATTGACCTTTCAAGCCAATTTGCCTACATGCCTATACCACGATAAAAATAAAAGAAATATAAATTGTTGAATACGATTTTTAAGTAACTCAATGGGTCTAAACCGCAACTTGATAACGCATCATAATGGCGAACAATGGAAACTGTTGGGTCATGTCGCTAAGTTTTACGGTAATTGATGCGAGCAAGCGAACCAACGATAGTCTTGTAACAAAAACGTTGCCATGAATAGATGCCAGTGTCGTTATTTAAGAATGGACCACTAATAGCGATTCCTCTGCATGCGAATAACACCGTTCATGATGTCACAAAAATACCATGATTTCATTGCCGCCAGCTAGCACATGGTAAGATTGCAACTGTTCAAGGATTAATTGGATCCACCATATTAGGAATTACTGAGAACAATTTTCGTCCTTTGTAAGATAAAGCATATATCTTACTTTGGCTTTAGTGAGAAAAGATTTGAGGATCCTACAGAACGTATCATAAAGAGGTCAGATCTGATGATTTGTATATGGACTGACAAAGCACTACTACACTGGCATTTTAAAAATATCGTGCAGGTGATGATGATGAAGTCAAGTCTGGTCAGCTGCTTCCACAGTTTTCAGTGATTTAAACGTTCACGTTGCATTATGAATCATGTGACTGAAATCTAATCTGTTACTCACAAATTAACCGTTCCATCGATTCAACAGCTATTAAGATAATCATAGATGAACTTAATAAATCTACCATTGGTAATGCCGTGTTAACTGTTTCTCAATTGCTAGTTATGAACTGAAATGCAACCTGCCCTTCTGTGAGTACCGGAAACACGGGAGCTCGCTGAAAACTTCTACATTGGCAATATTAAACGATATTCTATTACATAAAAGCCAACTTTACTGCATGTAATAATCAGTTAACGAATCATTTCCATTTCATTGTTCAAATTAGCTTGATGCGGTCTTCGTTCACCGCATCGGCCGGACCATATCTACCCCACCCCCAGTATCAGACGCACAGGTATTTGTTGCAATTCTCCACCTTGTACCACTTCAAATGTCAGGCCTCATCAGCCGATTAATTGAAAAACGTTTCACCTCTTGAGACAGGAGTGGAATTTCATCTATGGATCGTCGATGTTACAGCCCTCGAAAACTGCGTTCTCTATTCGTCGGTCACCATGGGCATTTCCATCAAAAGGATTTAAACATTCATTTAAAATGATATTCGTATTCCAGTTACACCTCGATCAATCATGCTTGGCTCACGCTATTGGGACTATCGCGGAACGGTGTTATGTGATTCCGTCGATTACCTCTAAAAAGGGACATCGTAATCTATGGTTTGCGAGAACAGACGAAGGTAACATGTGACGCATTTGTAACTATAGTTACAAGAACCTATGGCTTCTCGTGTTAGCACAAGAATTTCAAAATATACTTTTCGATTGTTTCATATTGGGCACTCAATTATATAGACAGGCATTACCTCAGAAATGACTGAGGGGGACGGACCATTTTCACTTTTGAGTTAGTTCACGGAAGGCACTTAACTGTAATTAATATAATTGCATTACTAACATTGATAATAATTGTCATAATAACAGTAATTCAGCTACCTATAATTACAAGCAAGGTTAGATGTTCATCAAACTCTGGTAATAAAGTTCCAACTAATATGTTCGGCGACTCTTTTGAAGGATGTTGAGCGCCCAACTGGGCTAAGGGTTGGGCCTGTTTCACGCACTGAAAAAACTTCGAAAAATGTTTATCTACTTTCAACAAGTATCCCAGTTTCATTTATTCGCTGAGTCTACCAGTATAGTACTCTGCAACCTTTCCAGCTTAACCACAAAATTACCGATGTGCGGAAGTAGAATGGAATTTTACAAGAATAAAAAATGGATTTAATAAACAAAACATGTAATATATATGTGGACAATCTTTCTGTACTCCTTGTTCGATTATTTCTTTCTACCAGTGGATGTTCGCGGTCCTTCTCCATGGTGTTCGCGGGATCTGTAACATTGGGGTGTGGAAACTTCCGTAACGGTTACGTTATTGCAAATATGGTGAAAACCAGTGAGATATTCATTACTGTCCTGAAAGAATATATAAATAGTGAAGTATACTTTACTGTACGAATAATGCTGAGTGGATCATTTCTTGACAACATCGTTTGGTACTTCGAAGGCACTAAATATATACACACTGAAGACATCGAAAGCGATACTTCAATTGGTAACGTTGTAATTCACTTTTTTTACTGGAAACATTTTCGTAATTCACGTTAATATCCAGTGGATTATTCCACTTACCATGCGTTTCCCCTAAACACACATTTTACTGCTTCTGTTGATACTGCGGATGTGCTACTGAAGCACTATAATAGCAAATCCGTAAATAAAAGAGGATGCATGTTCTTGAAATAATGGAGACAGTTACGCTCACATCTATCGCTCTGTTACGCACCCCGATGCGCTGACCACCGCACTATCTATGTGTGGAGTGTTCCTTTGCTAGTGCGCAAACAAACAGTGCGTTGAGTAAGTGCGTTAAGCGTGTGTGTCAAATGCGCAACAAACCTGACTGGTTGAGGGAGTTGCCAACACATCAAGTTTTTTTCTCACACCCCGACGACCAATCAGGTGGACGAATGGTCGAATCGGACAAAATTAGGGTATGTACCCGAAATTTCACGGCACAGTAACGCATTTTGTACTAGCAGGGTAGCTTACGCGCAGAGAATTGCAAGGACAGTGCTATCCCTGAAAAAGGTGGAGACAGCACGAGAAGGCTCCTTACCAACACTGGCAAGTATTACTTTAGGATTCTCCTAAGTTAAGTCAGGATCTGCTCCCTTATAGAGTCTATAGCCTCTGGTCATCGGTTCGTGACACGTTAACGAATATGCTCGGCAGAAAGCGAAAGAGCAGAACTTAAAACGCTGGAGCATGACAACGTGTGTATTGGAGGAACGCAGCGGCGTGCAGACGGTGTACGCGGGTGGAGCAAATGGTGCCCCCAGATTCGGTAATTGTTCATACAAACAAATTTGTTGGTCTTTGTAATCGTGTGTCGTATCGTTGGTGTGACGACAGCCATCTTCGTTCATATTTTTACCACGCTTATTGTTTAAGTGGACGCCAGCTTCCAAGCGCGTTTGCACTAGCGAACGCTCCCAAATACACACTAACCACCACCTCTCCCGATCTCCTTCTCGTTCTCACAGGCCATGGAAAATACCTTTCTGGTTAACATTCGTACAGTGCCGAGCACTAGGGTATCGTGCAAATGGTCCACGCAAAACAAAGGACTGAAGAACGCGTTCAACAAGAAAACCGCGAAATAAGGCCCAGTGACCTTACAATTGGTGGGCCAGACGTGGTCCCAAGGTCACGTGAGTTTCCTTGTGTAATGGCCAGGCTGTAAGCCACCATATTTTTGTTCCAGTAATGTAAGTGTTGGTGCTGTTGATACTCTTACTGAGCTTCGGCTCATGGAGTTTTTTCTTCTCTTGTGCTTTTGCAGATCAAACACGCTCAGCTCCCCGGCGGAAGACCACTGCTGCTTGCGTGTTACACTTGTTTTGCATCTTTCAAGGCCCCGTCTGCGTACGTTCTTCAGTGTTTTGATATGTCACTATCTCTCAACGTTTTTGAGCGGTTCTCTCAATTGTTTTTTTCATACATTCTTCCTTAGGTTGAATGGCCACATTTGTCATTGAATTCTCATCCCGTCTTTATTCGATAAGGTAATCACTATGCCTGCTGGGCGGAAACCTTGCCCAGACCCCGCCATTGGGGAGATCATGCTGCACATATCGGCATTTGTGCCTGATTATCCATAACTCTGGTTCACGCTTGTCGAGTTGGAATTCGAAAACTGCCATATAATCAGTAAAGCCAACCGTTTCAGGTAGGTAGTAGGCCGCCTTCCTCCGGAGGTCACAATGCTAGTAAGGGGCGTAATAATCTCCTTCCAAAGCCATGAGGCTTCGAGGGAGGCCGTCATTGCCCGCACGACCCCAACGCATGCAACAACTTCAAAACGTTGAGCTTGGAAGTAGGAAGCCCTCCGAACTGCTGCGTGAGATGTAGGGCTTAGGAAGACCGACGGTGGGCGAGGACCGGCTCTTAAGAGAACTTTGGCTGCGGAGTTTGCCGCACAAAATTACAGTTTTGCTAAGTGCCACGAGTAAGTGCTCGCCAAAGGAAACTGAGGCGATAGCTGATGACATTAAGTCATGATACAACCTCGCCGCCGCTGGAGTAACCGGGTCCTCCGTATCAACTGTGCTTGCCTTGCCAAAATCTAACCATCTCACATCAGTTTTGTCTAGAATTGACGCAGGCCTGCAACTTTTAGCGGTGAGTAGAATTGGGTAACAGGAGCAGTACCTCGCAAGATCACCTAGGCTCCGTAGTCCGTCACTGTGCCGACTTTTCGGTCCTTCAAAAGAAGGGTATTGTAAATACCACAGTCACTTCGGTGATGGAGCCAAACGATGCTGACCAAGGGGTACGTTTCCCGGTGCTCATCAGGGAAACCAAACCCCCGGCCCATGGTGGTGACCCACGAAGCCGGGTACCAGGCCAACACTCGCCTTTTGAAAGTAGGGGACATAATTTCAAACAATCTTTTACCTGTAGATACAGGTGCCGAAGTGCGTGTCATCCCTCGACAGAAAGGCGACAATAGCACACGACAGGCCCAAACACCATGCGTTGCCGATGGCACGGCAGTCTCAACATCTGGCCAGCGGTCGCTCACCTTAGACTTGGGTTTAAAGCGTAGCTTTCGCTGGGTATTCATCATTGATGACTTCCCGTACCCTACTAAAGGTGATATTCATTTGGGTTGCTGGTTCTCACTTTCAGATCTTCCCATGGATGTTATTCGAGCAATGTCACTCCATCCTCGTGTTATGTTACCATTTCTTATACTACTCTGTCTGAACTGGAATATTCGGACAACATAGTTCTCTTCAGTACAAATCTAAGTAGGTTGTAGGTTTTCAAGTTGGTCTCAAATGTAGTAAGGTTTTTGATGCGTGTCGCACATTCAAAGTACAGAATGCGAATGCAAAGCTGCGCTGAGCCAGCGCCAAACTTGCCTTACAGTAGGTGTGTCAGTTGAAAGGGGTCCGTTTTTATAACCTACCTGCTTTACTTTACTGCGGCTGAGTTCTCGGAGAGGATAAACCGGCACCAGGAATGTCTCTGAGCGCGGCTGCTGGGCGGTTGGTAGCAAGGTCCTTGCTAATGTCGGCCCAGTTAAATTTCCATTGGCGAGGGCCGCACACCACCCGAAGTCGAAGTTGGTTTCGGTCTTCGAAAAGGGGTATCCAGCGGGGTGTCTAATGGCCCTCTTCGTCGATGGTGCCACTGTGGCCATGGAGATGGTGCCAGAACAATAGTGACTAGGGCGTGGTCAGGTTCATGGAGGACGTACCCAAACCACTGCAGTCGACAGAGTTGTGCTCGGTGAAAGGCGAGCGATGTGACAGCGATTTCTAATATTTTCATTCGAGATTCTGTCACGCCATCTAGCTAAAGACCAGCCTCTGAGGCATATTTACAAACTTGATCGAGGGCCGTTTGCAAGGTGGTCAGGTCCTCCCCGAGCATCATTACGTCGTCCGCAAATTCAAGGTCCGTTATATTGCAGGGTATGGAAAGTTGGACGCCTTGATAACCGTCTGTTGCGCACTACATAACCTGTTCTGCAGCATAGTTAACATCACTAGAGATAACATGCGCCCTTGTCGAACTCGTCTTTTATTCGAAGGAGCAAGCCTCTTCACAGTAAGCTCAAACACGTGCTTTTTCCACAAGAACACGACTATGTTAACCTGAAAAGTTTGAATGGAAATCCATCTGGAAATATTATATTCCACAATGACTGGCGATGTATTGAGCCAAAGGTGGTGCGAAAGTCTATGAATCATGCGGTGGTTGGGCGTTGAATTTTGTTCCAAAATCCTCCGAAGTATGAATATTTGGCCGATTTATTCACTGCCTGGGGGAAAGCCTGTCTGGATGGGCCGGGTACGTGCGTGTTTCGACCCAGCGAGGCGATTCAGCACGAGCTGAACAAAGGCTTTTGCAACCACGTCTAGCAGGCTGATACCTTGGTAGTTTTCACAATTCGTTGTCCCCTCTTATGGGAAACGGAGGTAGAACCGCGCTATTTCAATCGGATGGCCATTTTTCAGTTTCCCAAATTGAACTCAACAAAGCATGAAGTGGCCCAATGACATCCAGAAGGCACACCTTGTAGATTTCCACCGGGATTCCACCTTCACAAAGGAATGGTCAGATTTTAAACGGCCGATTATATAAGCTATCTTCTCCACTGATGGAGGACCACAGTTCATGCTGTACGGGGGGATGTGGTCAAATTGATATCTACTGGTCTGTCTAGTGGGTGATTGACGAGCTGGCTGAAACATTCTACCCATCTAGTTATCTCGCCATCCACATCAGGGATGGGTACACCGGCAGAATCGTGCAAGATAGATTCGATGGACTGTCTCTTGCCCGACGCTGATCGTGTGAAGCGAAAGAGGTTTGCAGAATGACAAGCACTGGCTGCAGTTTTTGTCTTGTTTGTGATTTCGTGTCAGTAATTGGGTCTATTTTTCTTTGCCTCGCGTCTCATGTTGATATTGCGGGCGGCTAGATACTGGGGCATTTCTATCCACAGTTGAGAGATGAATAGTATCCTCGGATATCTGGTCTTTAAAGCGGTATTTCGTTGTTCTAAGTTCAGCGATTGAGCGTTGTTGTACTGCTACTTTCACTTTAGCCCACATCAGGTCGACCGAGTCTGTCGTGTGGCGTGAGATGGATGCGTCTGTTGACAACTGCAGTCTTATCTCTTTCACTAGAGCTTTTGTTTCCTATTAGGACTTTAGTAGTTTAACGTTAAGGCGCTTCGGAGGAGTTGCTTTTATACGGGTCATCGGCCGAAGGCGAAGCTTCTCACGTACCAGACGTGGTCTGATCCTCTCTTGTTGCGTGCCTTAGCATCGCGATATGATCTGCAGTCTATTGATGAGACTTGCGAGACCGGATTAAATGAATGAGTTGTTCTGCCTCATCGGAATACCGTGTACGATGTCTTCTAGGGTGCTGGAACCGTGTGTTGGTTACGTACAGCTGGTTAAACTCGAGGAAATTGATTAGCCTGTCGCCATTTTAACCGCGCTGCCCTAGGCCGAATTTATCGAGAATATGGCTTGTCGAGACCTGTTGCTCGCTTGTCCGGGTGTTCCAGTCACCTGCTATGATAGGCATATCCCTTTTGGACTGCGATTCATCACTGCTTGAAGGTTGTCATAGAACTTGCCTTCCACACTAATGTCAGATGGGAGGGTTGGGACGTAGATTGCAACCACGGTCAGGTTGACGGATTGACTTATGAAACGCGCCACTGTGATTCTTGCTGATATTGGTTCCCCTGAGAGCAGAGCGAAATCGGCGTGGTGACTTAAAGCTACTGTTGCATCTTGTTGACCCGGAGTTTCTGAACCAGTGTGCTAAAATCAATAATGGCCATCCGCGCCGGGAACTTTGATGTTACGAGAGCCGTTACCGTCTAATGTGGCTTCGGATAAGCAGGCAATATCCACTTAATTGTCATGTACCATGCGCATATTCACTGCTTGTCTTCCAATGTCCGAGAGAATTCTCACATTCGAGCGTCCAGTATAGAGAGTCGTTCGGAGGCAGGGGGGTCCAGTTCGCATTCTGGACACCCCAGCCACTAGAGGAGCACAGGGCGCGTCGCTTCCCGGGGACGCCGTAGCATGAATAATAGGGCGTGTAGGAGACATAGTCATGAAGTTTTGTGGGTGTTCCATAACTTGGGCAGTTACAAGTCAACTTTCAGTCGGATACAGGATAAAATGTTCTCGCATATACAGAAGGCGTTGGTGGCATTTATCAGCATCAATCATACGTTACCTTTCATTTGATATCCATTTTCTGTTAACTACACACTGCCGCAGTTAGATCAGTTTTACTACATTGATGTGAGACCTAGCTGTTACGAGTAGAAGACACATGCAGATTATCGATTTTTGCTGCATTACCTGGATATGGGAGACACCGGGACTGTCTTTGTTGAGGATAGACGAATTTTTTAGAGATCGCATTTTAGTTTTCAGTCCAATTACTAAGTTTGATCACTTGCCTCAGTTCACGCGGGTATTTCTCATCGCTTCAAATTGATTTTTCCGGTGCCTTCTGTTCACTGAGACGAATAGCGGTGGAAGGGCTAATCCAGCTGTCTGTCTGATGATTTGAAAATTATAACCGGTAGACTTGGTCGTGACGATTACAGGTGAGAATACACGAAATTCGTAGACTGTGTACCAAACGACATTTAAAACTCTACTATTTGTTGACTTTCTTATCCTAGATCACCAGATGCAGCAGACCAACGGGTTACTGTCGATCCAGTCGAACGTATGCTAGTGAATTTGATCATTCACGACAATGCTCATTTTCGTCATCAGACGCGAGACGAGAAACCTTTGTCAGATGCTCAAAAACTGACTATTGCTCGAGATTTATACTCACAAAAACCGGGCGTATTTCTCGAACGATTCAGTCAATATCTGGACTGGCCACAGGATCGGATTAATTTCACGAAATGGCATAAATCAGACGATTTAATTGGTTATCTAATACAAAAACTGGACCGTGAATCTCAGCTGAATGCGGCACTCAAGTCGAAAATTTCCGCCAGTCGGGTTCGTAATCGACGCCTTCACGTAAGTAGTTGCGCTTTGTTTTCCGCGGACACTTCATCCAAGACTGACCTGTTCATTTTACCGAAAATGGTAACATAATTACACCCAAATGAGATTGGTGTCACGGGTTGTATTCTTCGTGAGATAAAATGGTGTTGCCACTCTAGATGTGTGTGTGTGTGTGTTTGTGTGTGTAAAAGAAACGGTCTGTTTCTCATGCGGTAGAGCTGCATAATTTGTTCGACACTAGATCAAAAAGTAACCGACATGCTGCATCATTATCTATCTCTGTTATTGGGTTTCATGAATGTCCACTGCACTCATAAGCTGTAATGAAATTTTTTAATTCCAGTATTTCAGTAACAGGTCATCCGATCAACAGAATAATTCTCCGTTTTATATTCAGGCATTATATCGTGTTGCCCGCGGCGATGTCAAGTCGGCAGTGGCCGATCACTTCACACATGAGGCCATGCGGCAGCGTGATCCGGTGCTCTGGGAAACGATGATAGGACAACATTTGGATGGACCAACTCGAGGCCGTTATTTAGATCGTGAATATGAAACATTTTCTGAATATTCGCACGGACAGTGGATGGAGAAAGAGGAGCAAAAATGTCTAAGTCGAGCGCGTCGTGCCCAGGTTTGTATAGATACCTTTTCCGTCGCATTTTGCAGTATTATGCGTCGCATTATAAATTCATTTTGTTTTGTACCCATGGCTCGCTTTTTATCCAAATTAGACGGATATTTCTGTCACTATCCCTTGTATCTTTGATTACTTTATATCATAAACTACTGCAGGCCAGCAAAAGTTGTGCGATTGTATATACATGTATTAATTTTGCATGCATATATATATATATATATATATATATATATATATATACTGATAGTAAGTAGTATGTTAACGTGTGGACAAAATATATATGTGTATACAACGGCAGTTACAAAGAGTGGGAGGGTAGTAAAACCAGGAGTTCGGTAGGAGATTTTGCTGTTTTCATCGTACACTTTTTTGATGCCTTTTTGTCATTTTCTTTGTCGGAATGACATTTTGTGTTCATTGGACGTGAGAGTTCGACAAACAGACCGTACAGCATTACCACCCATGACTTCGATCTTGAGTCATGTCTCGCAACGTCCCCAATAATCCTCACTCCTTGTACCCCTACCAGGAATACCGGAAGCACCGACCGAAGTCATTGCTGATGCTAGTTTCTTTATACCTGTACCCCAAGTCACTGTCTGACTGCCGCGTCGTCTCCCAATATTTCCCACCACTGTTCAAGTAACAAAAATTTCGATAGCTGTTAGAATGGAATTAAGAAAAACCAGGCTAGACTTTTCAGGTAAAACCAAAAAACCGGTCCAGTTCCTGAACTCCTCTTCAGTCAATCTTCAATCCTCTCCACAGAAGGCAGGCTCCATCACATGGATTTTATGAAATTCCGCTCAAAAGAAAGCGTTGTTGAACCTTGTCTCCAAATGTCCGTGTGGACCACGTTTGAACGAGGTGTGGTTCCACCACCCTACTACCGGCGCCAGGAAAACGTTCCAAATGTTCGTCATTCTCCGTTAAAAACGACAGAGCAGAAACAAACCGATCTTTTGATACTTCCGCAACGTTAGGGAATGGTCCTGCATCCGGTCGATTTTCGGGAAAGCAAATTCCTTTTCCAGTTTCGCACTCATCTTGCTACGAAGAGTCTTCCGAAGATTGATTGTATTCCCACGAATCTGCTCATGGTCTTTGGAGGTAACCGTAGTGACCGCTGGCGACCCACATAACTGGTCCCACATAAGCCACCGTCAGGCCTCGCAGCTAAGCGTTGCACATTCTCCAATCTCACCATCTCGTTGACAGTTCACGTATGGGTAACAACTTATCTGTATTCAAGTCCAGGACGAACGTGGGAAGTGTACATCAGCCGGAAGGTCTTGTGGCTCAACCGACGTATGGTTCTGCCAGAAGCTTAGGCTCTGTCCATATATGCCTGAATTTTGATAGACCATGGGACCATGAATTCCACGGTCTCGCTCACACGATGATTGTCATAGTGGTTCGTAGCCTTTTTGATATGCTACAATCGATTCCCTTAGCCTTGGAAGGCATTTTGACAACTCTGATGTCATGAAACGAAACACGAACTACAATTGGCACCACAGAGTAGCAATAATCGTCTAATTGTCGGAAAACGAATCCGTTTTGGGATCTTGTGGAAGAAAGTGAATAATTCAGGGTGAACCGAAACGACAGTCTGGGAATGTCGTTAGCGAACTTCTCACTGGCTTCTATCCGTTGTTCACTACCTTTCCGGACAATATAACCTGAGGGGATAACTACTTATTACTGTCAAGTTATACTATGGAGTCTCCTAAATAAACGGGAAGATGTTTAGGATGAGTGACAAAATAAGATTTTCCGAACGCTTTAGGTAATGGGGAGAGGGAGGGAGAAAAAATTATATCTAAAACCCAGTTATCATAACCCGCCTATCTGGAAGAATAACCGTTGCACTTTCCCCACGGATTCCATAATATAATAAGATAATGTATGATTGGTGCGTAGTTTGATACCAAGATATTTGAAAAACAGAACTACTCTGAGATGATACTGTGGGCCTAATGAGTTTCATGATTGATGTGAATTCATCCGGCACTCGGAGCTGGTGATTTTATTTTATCCTTTATGCCCTGTTCCGTTTGATCCCTGATGACACATACTTTCGCCCTTTCATAGGACGGAAGAGAATCGGAAACTGTGGAAGACAAGCTGAATGATGGTAAAAGTCATGGTATGTTCCCCAGTATTCAGTTGCTCTTGTTATAGATGATATTCTCCCAGAATTAGATTCAGATCAAGAGAGAGAATTTATAGACCTAATGAAAATCCGATTTATCGCCGGTCAGGATAAGAATTTCGATTATCGGTGAGTCGTAAATATTTTATACCGTGCTGGTATATTGTTATTCGATTTTAACTGATTGTTTCCCTTATTGAATAGTTCATCTGCTCGCCAAGTGATTGTGAATGTATAGTGACCAAGTCATGCAGCATGATCGTCGGACACAGTGAAACATGTTTAAGTGAAAGACAGGATGAAATATTGATTGGTGTAGTCCCCTTGCTAAACCGGCCACTTTAAAATACAGCTATGAATTACGGGCCCACAGATTTCGTGTATCGTTTAGGTACAGAACCTCTGACAGTTACGCATTTCCACGTGAATACACAAATATTTTTGCAGGCAGTGGTAATATACTGCACGAAATGCTATTAAACCCAACTTATTTTTCCGTGATTACTTTCGAATCGAACCACTTAGGGTAACCAAATTGGACATGCCGTTGTGTCAGCTCATTTTTATAACAAATATGCACACAGATTTTAAGCGTGAAACAAATAAATCAATTTAACCAGGAAATCGCACCTGAAAGAGTGCGAAATGCTATTGAACCAACCCCTAGACTAATAGCTAAACAAGTAGCTGGTTACGAAACAGTATCCTTTACTGGTAATGACTGGAACACAATGTTCAGGCTTGCTTCCCATTGTATTTCGGATTGTTTCAAGTTCTGTGCGATCCCGATGCTTACGTAGTATCACTAAGATTGGGTGGAATAGCCGAGTGAGCAATGCTGAGGTCAGATATCGAGTATTCGGTACTAATTCAGAGAACGTTCTGTCGCAGCGTATACAGCTTACTAGACTTCGTTGGTTGGGGCACGTGTTACGTATGGCAAACACACGTCTACCGTACCGTGTCCTATTCTCCGTTCCTCCTAGGAGGTGGAAAAAACCGCTTAGAGGTCAACAGATGACTTGGCAGCGAGGAATGAGAAAATGTACAACGAACTTGGAAATAGTAGGTGCTCCAAGTATTCGTGGTTGGCTGGAGATACTGAAGGATATGGCTGCGAACCGCGAACAGTGGCGATCGTGTTGTCACTTTTTGTCAAATCAGAATGACTGATCAATTTGCGTTTTTACAGTTAGACTGTGTATTCCGTGTGTTGGCTACTAGAGCGTTCTTTCATTTCCCCACCTGTGTAGTTCCACTGCCTGTCCATCTTGTATATTCACACTTTCTAATTCGGCGTGCAACATGGTGAGAAAGGCAGTGGTCATTGAGGCTTGCCCTACTGTTTAACGCTGTACGATGATGATGATGATGATGATGATGATGATGATGATGATGATGATGATGATGATGTGCGATCCCATTTGTCAAGGATGGCGGACGTCAGTTCGTGCAAAGCTCCGAAGATTCTTCCATCTCCACAGACTCCTCGCTGTCAAACCCCAGACATTGTCAATCGCATTCATATCTGGACTGTGGTCGGGTCAGTCCGCTTACTTGATGTTCCGGTAAAATAGCCTAATTCTGGCGGGGTTGGCCGTATGTATGGCCGCGTTGTCATGTTGAGATATCACTGTACTTAGTTGATTTTACAGAATTATCGTGAGCAAAACCTCCTTCAATGTTCCTATCTTAGAGTCAGCCGTTGGCTTCCTTTCTAGGACCGCAAGCTGTGATTTTCCCTCTTCAAAAATTGAGCTGCAGGCCATCAGAGAGCCATCAGCAAAGGTTTGACGACTGTGGCCCGGCTTGCTTCTTTTAAAATCGTGCCAGTAGTGCATAAGTCCATCGGGGCGGTCTAAATTAAACTTTTTCCCACCGCTTTATATCATATAATTCCATTCAGAATTCCACGTGATGTGATTTATGGCCTATTCCTCGTTTTTGAAAATGACGATCAGTGGTGCAAGTCACCGATTTCATCTTTCTAGAACGGAGATGTGATGCAGACTCTAGAAGTTGTTGTACACGCCGAATGTTTACATTCAGTGCAAGGACCTCTGCAACTGCCGTGCACTTCTTAGTTGGTTCGAAGAACCGCGCGAGATTCTTCTTCCGGCCTGATCAACGACTCCTCTTCAAATCGCAAGTTTTCCCTTCACGACATAATGATTGGAATCCTTCAGAAATTTACGAACAACTACTGTCGATCTGGAATTTTTCTTGGGAATTTGGCCGATGTTTATCCCCGAGCCTTTAGGTATCAATGTTTTTCCCTTTTTCCAGCTCATAAAGCCTTGAACCTCGTGTCATCCCTCTGTTTCACCGAATGAGAGAACTCTGCTTCTAATCAAAATGTATAGTTCGAGTAAACTTCGTTTACGAATCCCGTGTGACGTGAGTACGAATCAATAACTAATCGCTGAGTATCGAAATTGAGTCCAAGGTCGTTTCCTTTTTAAACCACGTCGATGTTTTTGCAGTTCGTCCAAGAGTCGGTTTAATAGCATTTCGCACTCTTTCAGGTGCATTTTCCGGGGTAAATTGATTTATCTGTTTCACGCTTAAAATCTGTGTGCATTTTTGTTATAAAAATGAGCTGACACAACGGCATGTCAAATTTGGTTACCCTAAGTGGTTTAGTTCGAAAGTGATCACGGAAAAATAAGTTGGGTTTAATAGCATTTCGTGTACTATGCGTTGATCGAATGACGTGTTCACCAGATAAGATAAAGTGGCGAGGGCGCCCTCTCTAAATTTCAATTCCTTCTTTCGTTGAATCACACCGTAAAAATGGAATAGTCTCATGTATGGGACAAAAGAATGGTTTTCTTCCGCATCTGTCTACGCGAGTCACTGAATAACCTTAGTCCTACAGGCTGATACAGATGAAGGGCTTGTATGGGATGGATGTTTCCGTTTGATCTCTGATTCTTTTTTCTTCGTGGCCAAAGCTTTTAATTTGATAGGTTAAGTATATTCGCTTCTTGAGTGATATGTCTACGAGACTTTCAAATACTGACTCAGATTATGGCAACAACAGTCTGTGAAATATGCTGATAGTACTAAGGTTCCACTCATGATTGTCCTGATCTTTGAACGTCGGGAATTGTAGGGGAGGCCGCTCCAATGTGAAAACACTTGAGACGTCTTCAATGTAAACTTCAACATTCATAAGTGGAGAGTGCAAACCGAACTCACCATAGACGTCTCGTTACAGGAATTTACATATGTAAGTTTGAAGAAACATTGGTTGGCGAAGAAGCTTGTTTTATATGATTCTTAGTCATATCGCCCACCAACCAAACCGTCCGAAAGCTATTTCATGAAGTATGTGATAATCGGTTCAAATCCACTTTCCGGATAAATCTGTGTAACAGCAGATGTGAATTCTTAACACTGTCTTCCTGTGAACCCAATATTATATATATATATATATATATATATATATATATATAATTTATATATATATATGGTGAAATGGATGTGTGAAAAAACGTTTCATTGGTAGCATTGATCAATAGCTGTTGAAAGTTACTAAGCACATCGTGCGGCGTTCGCTCCACCGGCTTTGATTCTGAACCATTTAACCCAATTTTGATAATGTTGGGTTCGGCAAGTTTTGTTGTACATCGTTGTATGGTAAATGGAAGAGGAAGCAAAAAGCGCATTTTTCTCGAAATGAAGACCGGCAATGGTCAAGCGGTTATCATCGTGAACTTTGGACACTAACGATCCGGTTTCAGTTGCCGCCACCGCCAATCAATTCCTCCTTGGGCAACGTTTCATTGGCCGCCGCCCTCTCCCTGAATTGTTGTTGTTATAATAAATAAAAAAGGATTGGAACCCACACATGAGCTCCAGCAGATCCTTAGCACCGCGTGCACGGCCGGACGAGCTACGAGAGCCGCACGGAAGGACCTCGTAAATTTTTCGAATCGTTCACGTCCATTGTCCGCTCAGATTACAGTGGCACATCACATTCACCTCAGTAAATGACTATCAGATAATAAGCAAACTTCCGAATTGGTTAAAAATTAGTGTTTTTCTCTGTCAGTGCTACCACTCTCTAGTATCATATCTGTTGTCAGGGTAGTAATAATAATTTATCTGAGCATGAAACAGATCCGTTATTCAGGTGAAAACACGTGATATTGGCTATTTTGTCTTCAGTGATTCATTTTCGCGCCGCTACAATTACATTTTTTCACCACATATGACCAGTTGGGACCTTATATGGTTCTACACTCCTAGTTTCAGAGTCTGGTTGCCGATTATCCCAAATCGTACAGTGAGTCTTTGTGGCTATGGAGTGTATCCGTTCCACTGCGCGCATGTGCAAGCATGTAATAACAAAGGGGTTAACAGGCCCAGTCAACCATTATTCTAGCACTTTTGTGCTTTGGTTTTGGTTACTACCTCGCAGCATCGTTGATTCAAGGGCAAAAGGAATCGAAGCATTAGGTGAGCCGACAAGAACATTATCAGACGCAAATCATGAAGGAAAATAAAGAGACCGAATGCAAGTACACTACTGGCCGCGACACCCAGCCATATAACTGACTGACTTTGAAGTTTCACAAGTCCTACTTGGCCAAGTGCACTGTTCAGAGTTTTCGTGTCTTTTTGCCATGTCGTGGACCAACGACTTCGACCTACGTTCCAACCACTACCTGCTCCGGAGAACAACGTACGCCGAGGAGGTCTGTCGATGGGCATGCTTGATACTTGTGTCAGCTATTTTAGCCTGTTTGGATTCACTACTTGTTCCAGTGAAAAGGAAAGGTGGAAGAGGACAACCATGAAAGACACCACTTCCCGGGATGAATTAAATTGGACGAACGCGGTCAGCTTCAGTTGTTTTCATGCAAGGGTTGGAAAAATTTCTCCGATACGCTTCTTTGAGAGACAGACCCACAGAACTGTGGTTGACTGAATCAAACGGCGCTTTCAGATCAAGAAATACGGAGATTGTCGGTCTTTGGTTAGCGGCCACTTTGAGCTGGCAACTCAGTCGGTGAAATCAGTGAAAGAACAATTGATCCAAGCAAGTTGGCTTCCACTAAGCCATCCCGCTGCCTTGCGGATAGGTTCTTATTAGAACTAAAGGCTCTGGATGAGGACCCTAATCGTTCTCCTGCTTTGCGGCTGTACATCCCAACTGTACTCGTCCAACATCTCCCATGAACTGCACGAATATAAAGAATTCCAAACTGCCTCGTTCGTCGTGCAGGATAAGCAGGACCGCGCTGCACATTGCATCGAGTGGAATGAATAGTGATAACTGAACTACTGCTCAGAGTTCCGTCTCTTTAATTCAACATTTGTCTTCTGACCCCAACCACCTCTATTTGTCCCCTCCACCCATCCATGATGCTCCCATTGATAACAAGCCCGATGCTCGCAACGGCTCATTGTCGCATAGTGTTGTAAATCGTCCTCGATCACGTGACTAGAATTTTCTCGAGCCTCATCAGCCTCTGAATCTCGACTTCTTTGGCGCGCGTGCACTCACGCAGGTCGGTCAGCAGGCGTGCCTAACGCTCACAATAAATCCTCTGAATTGTCTGAAAAATCCCACAGAACACATTGAGAATAAACAACGTGGCGAACAAGCTCGTTTTCAGTTATTCGTACTCATACCAATACATAACAATATATATGACTCACAAAATAAGAACGGAGAATGACAATCCAAATCTGTCTCTGCACGTGCATGTGTGCATGTGAAAGTGATCACATTGTGGAATGTTCAAGTGGTTGCACATGTGTTCGGGACCATGACGTGGGCCACGGAAGCTTAAGTGCTTGCACAAATTGTTTACGAGCGCACACGGGAGGATTGTAGAGACGAATGCTCACGGCTTCGGCTGTGGCTAAGATGCGACACTTGACAAGTCTTGATGGCTTTCCTCGGACTTTGTAAATGGTGCGAAAAGCGTTTATCACCTACACTGAGTGGTTTGATTCAACAAGGTGTGAGCACACCGCACTCACAATTGTCTTAATTGCTCCCGTGTTCAGCCAGGCCGGGTGGTGTTCGCGAACGCGTTCGGATAAGCGCCGAGTCGTGCGACCAATGTACCTAGTTCCACAGGAACAGGTGAAGGAATACACACAAAACGAGGTTGCAGAATTCGGCACTATGTCCTTCAATCGAAAACACACTATCGGTTTGGAAACGAACAGGATTTGCAAATGTGCAGCGTAGAATGTTTTGTTGATTACTCCCGATAATCTTCGTTGAATAATTTCGGCTTCCGTGTCGCCTTTGAACGGTAAACGCACATATAGTATCTTCTTGGCGGCTCCTATCTCCTTTGATTTCCCTTCATTTTCTTGCATCGTCTTGTCGATAAACCGTTCAGGATAGCCGTTATTTAAGAAAACACTCCGCAGAAAAACGAGTTCATTTCTTATTGTGTCTTCGGAGCAGATTTTTCTTGCTCTGTTAACCAAGCAACGTATTAGATTCCTCTTCATTTTGAGGGGCACAAAGCTGTGAAAATGGATGTATTATCCGTTCCATTTAGCTTTTCTGTGCACTGATAACTGGA
Organism: Fasciola hepatica; assembly: GCA_948099385.1. NCBI lineage: Eukaryota > Metazoa > Platyhelminthes > Trematoda > Plagiorchiida > Fasciolidae > Fasciola > Fasciola hepatica. Next base: position 28,102,139 of record CANUEZ040000043.1, on the reverse strand, counting down.
CGGAAAAACCATTCCGATGGTTTATGCAAACGTCTTCTTCCAAAGTAAATTGGGCATTAGGATGGGCAGCATTAAAATTGTTAAGAAGCAGGTTTGTGTCCAGATTGGTGTCTAGCATACATATGACGTCGTCTACGTATCGTTTGTACAAGGTAAAATCTCGGATTATGGGTTCAAGTTGATTTTTTTCAAGTTTTGCCGTGAAAATATCGGCAAATAGGGGTCCCAAAGGTGATCCCATTGCAACACCGTCCTTCTGACGATAGATTCCACCATTGAACTGAAACTGGATATTATGTGTGCAGACATAGAATAACTGTTTCAGTTCATCCAACGGGATACCCAAATCGATTCCGTTGCTCTGAATGTAATTGCACAGATAGTTGATTGTTTCACTGATCGGGACATTTGTGAACAGTGAAGTAACATCCAGTAATATCATTCGCTTTCCTTCTAGATCCAGGTTCTTCACAGTTTCTACAAAATGGAAGGTGTCTTGTAGACTGTGTCTAGAAATTGCCACTCTTACTGGTTCCAATAAGCCAGTCAACCACTTTGCTGCTGCGTGATATGGAGAGTTACACATATCCAGAATCGGTCTCAATGGGACGCCTTCTTTGTGTACCTTCGGTAGACCGTACAATCTGGGAATTACCGTTCCTGTCGGTCGTATCCTTTCGAAGGTCATCGCGTCGATTATTCCTTTCTGCTTCAAGGATCTTATTCTCGTTGAAATTGATTTTTCTATCTGAGACGTCTTATCCTTCTCAGATGGGGTCTTCGTGAACTTGGAGCCATCACTCACTATCACCTTCATCTTTTCTATATAATCCGATTTATTGAGAATTACGATACCCGCACCTTTATCTGGTTTTGACAACATTATTTCTTTATTGGCCTGCAATTCTTTGAGGCTCTTCAGGTGTTCCAACGTTAATAATCCTTTTGCCAACGGTCTATTTTCGCGATATTGATAACATGAGTTCACGAACGTGGACTTCAGTTTCTCTAACTCCTGCAACGAGGACGGAACAAGACCTGATAGCTGATCAAACAGGCTCTCAAACTCAACTTCCATATTCAATTGTTTAGTCTTATTGGTTGGACAACAAAACTTTGGCCCTAGGGATAACACCTCAAGTGATGTCTTATTCAGGCTTATGGATGACAAATTATGGACGAATTTCTTCGGATCTGTAGGGAACTCACCAACCGGTTTGCTCGGGTTGATACGTTTTCGAAGTTTAACAAATGTCCGTTCCACTTGTTTGTCAACAATGGATTGAATATAGACAATGAACATTTCCTTTTCTTCTAGAGTCAACTCATCAAGTACTCGAGATGATTTCACAAAATTACGCTCCATTTCCGGCACTCAACTTGATATAGTATCTCTCTCATTGAGCGCTTGACGACGTAAAGCTACAATAGTGATGTTAATTCGATTCCTCTTCAGAACGGTGTGATATTGTTTGGGATATTCTGAATTGGATATGCACTCATCCAGAAACTGAACACGAGCCTTTGCCAGAGCCAATTTCGTACGGAACTTCACGTAACTGTTAAGTTCACGGAGTACGGCTGGGTCTTTTGCCTGCTTAAATTGTCTTAAAAATCCCACAGAACACATTGAGAATAAACAACGTGGCGAACAAGCTCGTTTTCAGTTATTGGTACTCATACCAATACATTGGATTGTCATTCTCCGTTCTTATTTTGTGAGTCATATATATTGTTATGTATTGGTATGAGTACGAATAACTGAAAACGAGCTTGTTCGCCACGTTGTTTATTCTCAAATTCTCTGAAGTTTGATGTCTGCTGCGTTAGAGGAACGCGTATCCAGGATTCGAGCAGTGTGATTCAACTAACTGCTCCTGGTATCTCATCCAACTATTTTTCGCGCACTCCAGGAGACGAAGCAGTTAGAGCTGTGGGTCAACGTAGTGTAGGACTATTCTTCACTGATAAGACCGAGGCTGCTCTTTTAGACAGGATCCTGGTAGTGGTCATTTATGTGCTGTAAGATTCCAAAGGGTCATTCGGCGTTCGCAAAGGATAGCAGTATTAGGTGCAGCTTGTTTGCAGTCTCAGCGTACGCCCCAACAGACTGCAGATCTGACACACAGGAGATGAGTTCTATGATGAACTCACTACTCTCTCTCGCATGAGCAAAGGCTTTGACATTGTAGTGCTAGCTGGTGATTTTAATGCACAAACTGGCAAACTTAGTGTGTCAGAAGCTTGTTTAGGAGGGCGTTGTGCTTCACCCGTTCAGCACACAGATAACTAGTATTCTAGTACGAATTTCCGACACAGCTCGCGTCGCACGGTGACATGACAGTGTAGATGAGCATTGGGCCCATTTCAAACAGGCGATGCACGTTGCAGCAGGTATCACCGGCGGTCCTGGATCCAAGATCCCTGAAATACGCCGAATTTCTCAAGTCCCTAAGTGTAGTGGCGCGAAGACGGTAGCTCTCGAAATGTAAGATGAGTAAGAGACGAAGACATCTACAAAGCCAGGTAGCACAAGGTCTTAAGAAGGATGGCAAAACCTGTGGGGCCAAGATAGCCAAAGAAATGGAAGTAGCAACTACTTCAGGTAACAGTCAAAGACTTTTCAAACTCGTTCGCCACACCGATGTGTGACGAACCCTGGTCGGTGACACGATATACGATAGAAATGGAAAGAGCAAAGGCTGAATGTTCAGTTTCTCCGACAATCAGACAACCCACTTCCCATTTCCACGTTGTCTGCCTCGTCCGTATTTCAGAAGGTATCAGCCACATGGGTACTCAAATGGCTCAAATCAACAAAATAACCGAGTCAACTGGTTCAAGCGGTCTTCCAAAAGACGCCGGCCTCTTATGTGATCTGATGATTTCGGTAATTACCAATTCACTGAAATCACATCGCGTTCCTGATTATCGCTGTCGTGTTGCAAAACAACCTCATATCCAGATATAACCCGAAAATTATCAACCAACAGTATCTTCGTCAGCACTGAAACTTGTAGAACGCGCTGTACTGCGTCGTCTTCAGATAACGGTGAGAAGCCTAGCCGACGGGTTAAAACTTGCGTACAAACCCGAGCGCGTTGCGGTTGATGCAGTAGTGTCCATTGTGCAGCATATTGCTAAATCCCTCAACGACTATAGCAAATCAGTTAGATGTTCTTTTCTTGACCATAAGTCGGCTTTTGACGGTGTACGCCGCACGCTTCTTGAAGAGCTAGAATCTTTTGGCTGTCCCGCAAATTCGCTAAATTGTTTAAAAGACTACTTCTCTAGAAGAACCCAATGCATTGAAGTGAGCAGAAAAGTATCCGAACATCTCCTAACCACTAGCGGTGTGCTTCAAGGCGCTGTTCTTTCTCCGTATTTGTTTTCGATATTCATCAGTGATTTGTCTGTCTCCCACCCCGCCCGCAATTTTAGCTACTCTGATGACGTTGCTATAGCTAGGTTTATCTCAGACTGATCAGACTTCAACGGATTTACCATAAATCTTTCACCAATTCAAAACTTTCCTGATTAATCCGGTCTTTTGTTGAACAGTAATAAATGCTAACAGTGTATTTTTCCACCACTCGTTCCCGGTTCATTGAAGACAATTTAACCATTATTTCTACTCCCCCTGCACGTATTAACTACGTGAAATACCTTGGTGTTACTCTGCAGCATAATCTGCATGGTCTTTCCACAATAAAATCACAATAGGATAACTGCGTCACTTGTGGCATCAAATTAGAAAACTACGGTAATTTGGTGCTCCACAGTTTGTCGTTTTCCTTTTTGGAAAACAGTGTGTTTTACTTATCGCATCAGATAAGAAAATACGACAGACTACTCCCCATGAACACCTCTGTACAGAACTTGAAACTGGAATGAAGAATATTTCAACTGACTGACCCTGAAAACGTAGTCAAAGACTTATCAGACAGAATGTTGACCTCAGCAAAAATAAAGGTGCTACAGAAAGGTCTAAATTTTAATTTACACAAGAAACATCTAACACCTCAGGAAATAATCTCTCCAATGGAACGTGCGTTAGAAAATCTACTGCTCGAAAACGCAAACCTAATCAGACTCTGAATATGTAATATTCTTAGAAACCCGAAACCAGTTTTTTTCAAATCCACCAAAACCTGTGGGGTCAAGATAGCCGAAGAAATGGAAGTAGCAGCTGCTTCAGGTAATAGTCAAAAACTGTTCAAACGTATTCGCGACACCGATGTGTGACGAACCCCGGCCAATGAGACTATATGTGATAGAAATGGAGAGCCCGTTCATGACAAACTGCAAAGCCTCAAGGGTTGGATGGAATACTTCAAAGAGCAATTCAGCTGGCCGCGCACTAATGTAGATACTCCTGTGTCAACAACTGCGATTCCTTGGGAAGTATCACTTGAGCCTCCATCCGAAGTGGACTCAAAGTCAAACATTTGATTACTTAAGCGAGTGAAAGCGGCCGGTACCGACGAACCCTCTCCAGGTCGCTCACCACCTTGATCCGTGGCATTTGGAACGAGAGGGGTATTCCGTAATTATGGGGCAAGTCATAAATTGTACCCGTCTTTAAAAGGAGAATGCATAACGGTTGTAGTAATCATCGTGGGATCAGTTTAATTCCGATAGCCACCAAGGTATTGGCTTCTATTTTGCTGACACCGGCTCGGGAGAGTACCACCCGCAAACGGCAGGCCGCATTCCGCTTAGGTCGAGATTGTATCAACCAGATTCTTATATTTCGCCGATTGCTCGAAACGCGTCACGCACATACACACGCACACACACACACCATCAACCGATAATAATGTTTATCCTCGACTTGAAGTGCGCATTCGATTCTGTTGACTGAACAGCGCCATTCAGTGCTGTTAAATAAGAAGTGTGCCACAGAAGTTTGTGGATCTGCTGAGATCATTATTATCACATACTTCTGGTTGCGTAAGAGTTTTCGGAAAACTGTCCAGTCCGTTTGAAATGATCATCGGTGTTCGACAAGGGTGCCCCTGTTCAAATTCGTCATCGACGAGATAATGGTGATTACCTTGCATGGATCTTCAGGATGTGGGCGTCGAACTAGCAAACAGTGAGAAGCTATGTGACCTAGATTGCGCAAACGACCTTGTCTGCTTGTTCCAATGCTCAACATGCACTAGATAGACTCGCAAGAGCTGTAGCTCCATTCGGCATGCTTTGTGCTGGGTCTGGAACCGGCTTGATTCCCACTCTTAGAAATTTCGCGGGTGCTGGATAATCCGTGCAGAATAGGGCCGGTAAGCAGTTTGGATGTGATACTTACCGAGCTAATTCCTCTGTGATTTTCACAAGAAGATCGGTCACGTTTCTTGTAAATCGGCATAGTCACTGATTCACACCACTGCCTGGGAATCTGTTCACTGTCCGTGATTACCGGGAAACCAAAACTTCGCCTCCTCACCAAAAAGGTATGCCACAGAAATTCGTCAATCTGCTGAGGTCATTGTACTCTCATACTTCTGGTCGTATAAAGGTTTACGATGAACCATCCAGTCCATTCGAATCGCTCAGCGGTGTTCGACAAGGGTGCCCCATTCCGTCATTCCTGTTTAACATGGTCATGGACGAGGTAATAGAGAATGCCTTGCATGAGCCTTCATAATATGGGCATCGAATTGGAAAATGGTGAGAAGCTATGTGACCTAGATTACACCGACAGCCTTGTCTACTTGTTCGAATGTACACAACATCCGCAGCGTGCACTAGACAGGCTCATAAGAGCTATAACTCCAGTCGAAACACGCCTTGCATCTCCAAAGTGTAGAGTGATTTGGGAAGATTGGACGTCAACGGTTCCGAGCTTGATGCTCGATGGCGAGGTACTAACAATTTTTGACCACTTCACTTACCTCGACAATAGCGTGACGATGGATGGGAGCACAGTAGTTGAGATGGACAAGCGTGTATCCAAGGCCCAAGCGGCGTACATTTGAATGAAGCACCCTTGGCGCCCACTTGATATTTCGCTGAAGTTGAAAGGTTGTGTTTACTGTGCCGCAGTGCGTTAAGTTTTGTTGTATGGTTGCGAGACTTGGGGCCTGCGTGCAGAAGATATTCGTCCTCTTCAGGTTTTTCACCATCGATGTTTGCGTGGTGTCGCTAAGATTGGATGGAACTACCGGATGGGCAATGCTAAGGTCAGAAATCGAGTATTGGGTACCACTTCAGGGAGTTATCTATCACAGCGTATCCTGCATAGTAGGATTCGTTGGTTAAGACACGTGTTATGTATGGCATACACACGCCTACCGCGCCCTACTTTCCGTTCCACTTCAGGAGTGGAAGAAACAACGTATAGGTCAACAGATGAAGTGGCAGCGAAGAGTGAGAAAATGTACAGCGAACTTAGAAAACGTAGGTGCCTCACGTCTTCGTGGTTGGGGTCCAAAAGAACCATCAACCAGTTGGCTGGAAACACTGAAGGACATGGTCAGCCATTTCAGACCAATATCGTTTACGGTCGCTCCTCGCTCAGCGTGTAGCTTCGCGGTGAAGGTTATGGTAATCAGGCGAATTGCAGAGCCTCGCGTCCGTAGCTTTAGCGCAGCGCTTAGGGGTTTCTGCAGAGATCCAATCTTTCCTATACCACTTTATCTTGCCTAGCTGTTCAAGGGAGGCGCCGGCGATGGATACTTTTAGTCTCGTCCATTGCTCTGACCTATTGGGGCCTTATGTGGTTCACTCCAAGTCTCAGGGTCTGGTTGCCGGTTATACCTGATAGTGCAGTGGGCCTTCGTGGCTATGGGGTATATACCCTTTCCACTGCTCTCATGCACGAGCATGTATTAGAAAAAAAACTTGCGATACCGTCCTCTTTGATCGCAGTTTGTCTGGATGGGATCGCATTTGAGAGGCGCATGTGAACGAGACATTACGTAATCGCTGGACATCTTTGAATGCGTGTCCGTTGTCGGTATCACAACTGTGTCTCGAGTTATTGTTCTCAGTAAGGTTCTCACTAAGGCGTGCTATCTCATAACGTGGAAAACTTGGATTGTTTTCTACAGTCTAATAGTTTTTCTCCATAACGTGCTTGTGCATGAGTGCAGTTTAACGGGTCAGTTGTCATTTCCCCACCTATAATGAGGTATTTTGTGCTGTCTGAAGTACCTTCCCTTTGAATTAGCAATTTAGTGGGATGTAGCCGCTGTCCAGGTGAGCAGCTTGTTGTCATAGGTAAAGCTGAATTCCTGGTGGAAACGTGGGGCTCTAGTGACTCAAATGGCAAAACGTCATCCCTAATATGAATCACAAATTTTACTGGACATCACAACGACTCCTCTGATATATAAAGCCAGCAGATCGTTATTGTGAATTGAAGAAACACTTATTATCTAACAAATAGTTCAGAAAATTAACTTTGATGAATTTAAATCATTCTCAGCCCAGCCAAAGAACTTAGGAATTATCAGTGTCAAGTTCTTTAGTCCTCAAGCTTCAATCACACATTTGGTGTTGAGATCACTAACGAATTTTCCTTTTTGGGATAACACGCGATCTTCAACTCGTTACTGTTTCCTTCTTTGATGTTTGCTTAACTCCTGATAAAGACATCCAAATTTAGCGTGTTTTTGTGATTTTTTCATTGCCAAACTTTCCAGTTCTGCGAACTTGATTTTAACACTTTAATGTTGTTACCAATTCCTTTCTCACATCATAGGGTGGTTGACAATGATGACACATTGGATGACGATGATCCTCAGACCACTGTGGATGAAGAAGAAAAGTATTTTGATGGTGATTAAAAACACTGTCGATTATAAACCTCCTTGGTTAACCAGCCGTCTATGTAAATATATTCCTATCCCACACGCCTACTTTTTATTCATTAAGATCTACGTATAAATGTCGTCGGTGGGAATCATCAGAAGTACATACTGGGAGATACAGCTGTTGAAGAAGTCGTTTGTCACGCTTTCGTTTCACTGAGAACTCTTCCGAGAAGGCGTCCATCGTCACAGTCGATTAGTTGTTAACGTCCAAAGTGTAACGGATGGATTCAGTGTCGAATAGACGCAAACTGGCGGGGCCAGCCCTGTTGAGCATTAATTAAAATTTGGAGTTCATTCCTCAAGTTCCAATGTCATTTAGTATTCAATCTTCGTGTGCTGTCATAGCAGTATCCTGTAGCAGCGCAGCAGCTCTAGTGAGAATACTTCTCTGCTTCCGAACCATTTCAATTTATTGGCACAAAAACGATAGTTTATTTGTTATGCATGGCGGTCAAAGTCAAATCCTGGTCCGCAATCCTGTTGGTCCACCTGATATTCACAACCAGCTCTTGTGAGTGGTTAGTCTGGTTGCAAGCCTAATTAGTTGATTCAGTTCAGACTCTAGTCGGTATTTGGTTGGTCCTTCGGTCCGCTTCGTTCATCCTGATGTTCCCCTCGATTCAGGATAAATGCAGGCGTGCTGGCTACTCGCCAAACCATCTTGCTGTCTACTCACTGAACCGGGCCGTCTATTTACAATGTGCCTGTCCATTCCCTCACAGGCAGTTTCACTAAATGAATGTTAATAAGAATGACAAACCTTCGAATATAAAATAATTGCTGATAATGCACGATGAGCCTTTAGTAGTCAGTTTCAGCTCGCTTTGTACGGTCTGTATAGAAGTGAGAATTAAGGCTATTGCTTTTTCGGGTGAATCATGTTCTCGCTGATTGTTTGTCATGTGTGCTGCTTATAGGCGAGTATGATGTCTGAATTGTACAGGACGTTCTTCGGAGTGCATCCCTGGTACTTCGAATTTCTAGTTTTACTACTCAAGGCGACAGCAGTAGTCAGATTTTTAGTTTTTCTGAATTCTCGCGAGAAAAATTGCGTGGCGTTGTCAGCTTGAGAAAACAGTGAACGACACCGGAATTTGTAAACTATACGTCCAAAGGTGCTATTTTTACCCACAAATCGATAGGAGAAGGTTACCTACCCAAAGAAAATGGACCGTTAGTGGTACGTAAACCAACATGAACTAGTTCATTATGAATAAATGGTCGTGTTGGTTACGTAAGTAATGTAAGCCTCCGTGTGACCTATTACAGAACGTTGTGAGACGGGCATTATAATCAGTATATGTATGATACCTCAGGTTTCTACGTTCCACCTAGATGTCAAAAATGACTAAATGTTATAGCAGTTGTGAAAAAGGCGCTAAAAACCGGTTGGTTACGTGGCCAACAGTTCTATAATTACGCCTGACACCGCGTAAGCTGAAGGAGTTTTGAATCAGCGGCCAGCGATCAGTAGTGTGCATTTCAGCTTCTGAGGATTATTCATGACTCGTTTAAGCAGGAACCAAGGCCTTATGACATAGCACGATATGGAAGGTTCGCAGATGTAAGTTAGGATTAATTTCATATTTATCTGACTTCATTTTAGTCAGTGGATTTAGACAAGTAGACTCACTCGTCTCCGGGCTTTGACGATTGTACAGTTTAGAAAAGTCCTAGGTTTGTTCGGACCTCCTCCTTTATATTACCTATTACCCTCATCTCGTAACGCGATACCGAGAATACCCGACAGCATGCCGACACAAAAGATCTCGAAACACAGGAGCGGTATGAAATGTGTACGTGAGAAACGCAAGAGTGTACGGACAGCATACACAAAGTCAAAACGCGGCTTTAGCCGCCTCAAGGGATGGATTTACAGCACTACGTTCATCGGCACATCATCCGTGAGATAAACTTGTTGTACATTCAAATGACTAAGAGGATAAATTAAATACTTGATTCAAACAGTGGAAACAGCAAAATTACGGCAAGCTGAGTCGAAACAAAGAGTTCTTCAGTCCACCGAACATCGATGATTGGAAATTGAGGTACCTTGCAAGATAGGGGAGAACTAACGATGGCGCGTTGTCCGGGAGTGGAGCAAGTTGTGTTTACAGCTGGTAGATGGGGAAGAAATACACCCAGTTAAATGCACGTGCAATGGATGGGTAGAGTACGATAAGATATACGTACAAGGTTTTCGCACGAATAAAGGTGCTTTTATGTTAGTTAATTGGTCACATTAAGACGAAAGATATCACTGGATCGCGTTATAGCTTTGATTGATATATGCGAAAATAACTGGGTCTTTTTTTCGAAGACCAGAAAAGATGATATGGTAACATTAAATGAGGTGTGAAAGCACGCAAGAATGTACAAAACGTTTTATAAGTTATTATGGAATGCTTAAGGATATTAGTCGCAGAATATGAGACGATAGTCGCCAAATAATCGTGAATGCATTGATTATGTGCTGGGACCAGACGAGGTCTTGTGAACTGGTTACCCCAAGATATTCCACTGTCCTGACTTTTCAATAGTTAAAGAATTAAAACTACTTTTGATGGAAGATAGACTTCCTCCCTTGGAAATTTAAAACAGGATGTCATTACATTTGACTGCATTAGGAGATAAATGTGACGACTTGGGCCACTGAATAATAGAAGACAAGGAACCACTAAGTTCATAAAACTGAAAAACATTATATTTGGTCCTAATGGCAGCATGATTAGCATACTTAATCAGAAGTTTTGGGTAAGTTACGAATGTAAAATTAAAAAGGAAAGGAAACGGAATAGCGCCCTGAAGCACTCCTGTTTTGACGGGCACAGAATCATAGATGTCATTTTTGAGTGTTGTGTAAAATTGAGTTCTAATAGTGAAATAGTATCGGATCAAAGAAAACAGAGTTGATATGCTTACGTTTGGTGACGTTAATAAGAGTAGAGGCGTTTCGACACAAGTGAATGCACTTCTGTAACCAAGAAAAGTGAAAAGGATTTCCGGTGCGACCGAGGGAGAATGAGATGGACTTGACTAAATGTACAGCAGCGTCTATTGTGGAACGGTTGTTCTGGTAATCAAACTGATACTCGTCATTAGTATCGATGCCCGACTTAATGCGTATAAGAAGAAGCTTGCTGACTACTTCTGGAAAAACAGAGGTGCGTGTAACGGTTCGAAACTTACCGATTTCCTCTTGGGGTGTAAAACTGACACGAACTGGTCTCCAGCGGTCAGCAATGGTACTTTCTTCAATGTATTTGTTGAAAAGCACCGCAAGTGGTTCGGTTCAGTAAGAAGCGCATTAGTTGAAGGTGGTTGGGTTAAGTTCGTCGGGTCCTACAGCCTTCCTAATCTTGAGTGGTTTCAGCTCGTTTATCACTTGACTTGAGTAGACAAAAAATAACCGCACTTAGTACCACGCTGGACTCGTTGGACCAACGTCGGGCTACATACTCAGAGATGTTGAACAAAACAACCTGAGCCCAATTAGGAGAGCGATTGGCGACACGCAACGTGTGAAGAAATCGCTGGAAAGGGGTACCGGTTCTATTCCATCGCAGTTATACACAGTCTGTAGTCTATCTGCCCATTATTCACCCTTTCGATCGAAACCACCATTGAGTAAAAGACACTGTACATGAAAACCCGCAAGTTTAATGCAAAAAGGGTATGCTGAGAATTGTACAGTTTTGCAATTCCGAATTTTCGAACGGTGTTTTCAGTTGTGAATACTAACCGTTGACAAGGCCCGCATATCTCACATAACAGTGCAGTCATGACGCATGTGCGTATGAACCACTCAGTCTATCACACGTCACTGTTCACATCGACCACTGATAGACAATCGGCTGCCTACCGTTCACTCCGATTTAACCATTACATCCTGAGCACCACGCCGAGTGATCAGTACCAACGTCATATATGTCCAGACATTCCTTGCTTCATGCTATGTAAAGTGTTCATTTCTGGTTGCCATTAGATACAGTTTCCGCATATTGTTCGTGGTTACCTTCCCGTTTGGATTGAACAATCGATGAATCACACCTGGGATAATCCGGAGGTTTGTGCATCTACACAGCACCTTCCGACAGGTCGTTGAAGTAGATCAAAAACAGAAGAAGACCCAGTACTGACAACCGTGTGACCCTTCTGGTAGCCAAAGTCCTCGTGGATTTGCTCTTCTCCACCCTGAAATAGTGCATTTTTCATATGGGATATGCCCCGAGGCCATTCCAGCACCTGGGACTCTACTCGCAGCGACTACATTCTGCGTAACAGCAGATGACGATTTACGGAGTCAAAAGCCTTTTGAAAGTCCAAACAGCTGACCTCGATTTGTTCACTCCTATCTACCCTGGCCATTAATTCGTTCAAGAAAGAAAGCAGGTTAGACAAGCAAGATCTGTTTTTAAAGAACCCGTGTTGTCTGCTGAAGTCCATCATACTTCCGGCTGAGTCATTGGCCATGCTGACCCTAACCAGTACAGCCAGTAATTTTAGAGGCACCCGTAGCGAACGGATTGGTCGGTGGTTTTGTACCGCTTTCTTCAGCTCGCCCTTGTGTGATGAATCGACTTCGGCCTTCAATCAGTCCCCTGGTACAACCGAGCAATAGGGACCGCTAATACGTGAGACAGACCGCGAAGAACCACAGCCTTGGTGCCACATGACTCGGCTGCCTGCATATGTCAAGGTCTCTTACAGCTTCTTCTACTTCATCAGAGGAAACAAGGATTTAAAGCATTATCTTCGATCAAGGTGGGGCTTGCTTGTCGGTCTTAGTCGATTCTCTCGTTGGAACACTAGCTAGAATTTGTGACACTGTACTTCAGCTTTAGCACCGTTGTCGAAACCATGGTTACCATCCTTGATCTTTATGTAACCCACAGCTAGGACCATTGCTGTTTTCAATTGCACTTTTCTGCGGTGCACCTTTGGTCATGTCTGGCATTTCTAGCTGAGCCGATCTCACTAGACAGCTCCCACTGCTTTTGGACTTTGATGGTTACTTCTCGCGTCGTTCTGAACCGCAGGTATCTCCTGTGGCCTCGTGTCTGCTGGTGCTGACACGACGTCCTGTGTTTCCAACTTTGGTCCATAGTTGCTCCGCTGATCCATCACAGTGACTCTTTTTTGTGGATTCTGCGGGTTGGCGCAAAATGCTCCGCAAGTAACATAAGGTTTCTTCCAAATTCCGTCCATTCTTTTTCTATATTTCCATAATGGGTATAGTATGTTAGGGTCTGGTCTGCAATGACTAGGCCTTATGTATCGAGGTTCTTGAGGCATCTTCTAAGTTTGTGAGGTACCACGTTCTTCACGGTCAAACAGTTACAGAGAAACATTCCATGGTCGTTTCTTCCTAGAGGCACTGAGACCTGTAGACCCTCAATATCACCGGTGTGTTCGATGATTATCAGGTCCAATAACCCAAGAGTTTGAATACCCCTCCGCTTGCTTGGTCGTGGGTCATGCTGGAAGAGTGCATTATTCAACACGAAGTCTTACAATCTGACAAAGAAATCATCTCCCATTGTCAATAGGTCAACGCGATCTATCTCTAGGGCATTGAAGTCCTCGAGGATTATGACCTAATCTGCTCCGGCTTGGTGAAGGTGGATCAGAAAGTGCGAATTCTCCAATGAGGTGGCAGTGGGGCCTTGGTACACACCAGAAAAAGTATTCAGCTTGTTATAGTTTCGAATCACAGCAGACAACCTGTATATCTGGTGCTGTTTTACTTCCCCCGAAGACGTCTACTAGATTGCCTCCGAGACTAATATCATGGCGCTGCCACCGTCCCTTTCATCCGCCACATCAGCTCGATATATGCAGCAGCCGAAAGGGAAAATGACGTAAATTTCATTACCAACTTTTAGCCAGTTTCCGGTGATTGCTATGCAGTCAACATTAGTAGTCTCTGTTACCAATTCGGGCCACTTATTTTCGACTTCGCGTGCGTTCGTTTAAGCCATGGCTAGGCTCTCCGGAATTGAAGTTGCCGGACATTTGGTCACCGGACATTTTGTTGACTGAGTTACTCTGTATCCACTCAATTATGTCACATATCGCACCCTCAAAAAGTAGTAAAATCCAATCTCAAACATTTTTTCCATTGGTTTTCAATCTTGAAAAGTAGAACCCACAAAAGTCTGCCAAATATCCCACCTGGGACCTGACGTTCCATCTCCTGACAATAAAAAAGCATAATTGTGGGTGCGAAGAATTGATCGTGTCGTTTATCCAGGGCGAAAGACCGACGGACGACAGACAAACATGCATGAAGAAGTGATTTAAAGGATATTAACAAATATAATATTTTTCAATTTTCGGAACTTAGTGGTTCCTTGTCTTCTATTATTCAGTGGCCCAAGTCGTCACATTTATCTCCTAATGCAGTCAAATGTAATGACATCCTGTTTTAAATTTCCAAGGGAGGAAGTCTATCTTCCATCAAAAGTAGTTTTAATTCTTTAACTATTGAAAAGTCAGGACAGTGGAATATCTTGGGGTAACCAGTTCACAAGACCTCGTCTGGTCCCAGCACATAATCAATGCATTCACGATTATTTGGCGACTATCGTCTCATATTCTGCGACTAATATCCTTAAGCATTCCATAATAACTTATAAAACGTTTTGTACATTCTTGCGTGCTTTCACACCTCATTTAATGTTACCATATCATCTTTTCTGGTCTTCGAAAAAAAGACCCAGTTATTTTCGCATATATCAATCAAAGCTATAACGCGATCCAGTGATATCTTTCGTCTTAATGTGACCAATTAACTAACATAAAAGCACCTTTATTCGTGCGAAAACCTTGTACGTATATCTTATCGTACTCTACCCATCCATTGCACGTGCATTTAACTGGGTGTATTTCTTCCCCATCTACCAGCTGTAAACACAACTTGCTCCACTCCCGGACAACGCGCCATCGTTAGTTCTCCCCTATCTTGCAAGGTACCTCAATTTCCAATCATCGATGTTCGGTGGACTGAAGAACTCTTTGTTTCGACTCAGCTTGCCGTAATTTTGCTGTTTCCACTGTTTGAATCAAGTATTTAATTTATCCTCTTAGTCATTTGAATGTACAACAAGTTTATCTCACGGATGATGTGCCGATGAACGTAGTGCTGTAAATCCATCCCTTGAGGCGGCTAAAGCCGCGTTTTGACTTTGTGTATGCTGTCCGTACACTCTTGCGTTTCTCACGTACACATTTCATACCGCTCCTGTGTTTCGAGATCTTTTGTGTCGGCATGCTGTCGGGTATTCTCGGTATCGCGTTACGAGATGAGGGTAATAGGTAATATAAAGGAGGAGGTCCGAACAAACCTAGGACTTTTCTAAACTGTACAATCGTCAAAGCCCGGAGACGAGTGAGTCTACTTGTCTAAATCCACTGACTAAAATGAAGTCAGATAAATATGAAATTAATCCTAACTTACATCTGCGAACCTTCCATATCGTGCTATGTCATAAGGCCTTGGTTCCTGCTTAAACGAGTCATGAATAATCCTCAGAAGCTGAAATGCACACTACTGATCGCTGGCCGCTGATTCAAAACTCCTTCAGCTTACGCGGTGTCAGGCGTAATTATAGAACTGTTGGCCACGTAACCAACCGGTTTTTAGCGCCTTTTTCACAACTGCTATAACATTTAGTCATTTTTGACATCTAAGTGGAACGTAGAAACCTGAGGTATCATACATATACTGATTATAATGCCCGTCTCACAACGTTCTGTAATAGGTCACACGGAGGCTTACATTACTTACGTAACCAACACGACCATTTATTCATAATGAACTAGTTCATGTTGGTTTACGTACCACTAACGGTCCATTTTCTTTGGGTAGGTAACCTTCTCCTATCGATTTGTGGGTAAAAATAGCACCTTTGGACGTATAGTTTGCAAATTCCGGTGTCGTTCACTGTTTTCTCAAGCTGACAACGCCACGCAATTTTTCTCGCGAGAATTCAGAAAAACTAAAAATCTGACTACTGCTGTCGCCTTGAGTAGTAAAACTAGAAATTCGAAGTACCAGGGATGCACTCCGAAGAACGTCCTGTACAATTCAGACATCATACTCGCCTATAAGCAGCACACATGACAAACAATCAGCGAGAACATGATTCACCCGAAAAAGCAATAGCCTTAATTCTCACTTCTATACAGACCGTACAAAGCGAGCTGAAACTGACTACTAAAGGCTCATCGTGCATTATCAGCAATTATTTTATATTCGAAGGTTTGTCATTCTTATTAACATTCATTTAGTGAAACTGCCTGTGAGGGAATGGACAGGCACATTGTAAATAGACGGCCCGGTTCAGTGAGTAGACAGCAAGATGGTTTGGCGAGTAGCCAGCACGCCTGCATTTATCCTGAATCGAGGGGAACATCAGGATGAACGAAGCGGACCGAAGGACCAACCAAATACCGACTAGAGTCTGAACTGAATCAACTAATTAGGCTTGCAACCAGACTAACCACTCACAAGAGCTGGTTGTGAATATCAGGTGGACCAACAGGATTGCGGACCAGGATTTGACTTTGACCGCCATGCATAACAAATAAACTATCGTTTTTGTGCCAATAAATTGAAATGGTTCGGAAGCAGAGAAGTCTTCTCACTAGAGCTGCTGCGCTGCTACAGGATACTGCTATGACAGCACACGAAGATTGAATACTAAATGACATTGGAACTTGAGGAATGAACTCCAAATTTTAATTAATGCTCAACAGGGCTGGCCCCGCCAGTTTGCGTCTATTCGACACTGAATCCATCCGTTACACTTTGGACGTTAACAACTAATCGACTGTGACGATGGACGCCTTCTCGGAAGAGTTCTCAGTGAAACGAAAGCGTGACAAACGACTTCTTCAACAGCTGTATCTCCCAGTATGTACTTCTGATGATTCCCACCGACGACATTTATACGTAGATCTTAATGAATAAAAAGTAGGCGTGTGGGATAGGAATATATTTACATAGACGGCTGGTTAACCAAGGAGGTTTATAATCGACAGTGTTTTTAATCACCATCAAAATACTTTTCTTCTTCATCCACAGTGGTCTGAGGATCATCGTCATCCAATGTGTCATCATTGTCAACCACCCTATGATGTGAGAAAGGAATTGGTAACAACATTAAAGTGTTAAAATCAAGTTCGCAGAACTGGAAAGTTTGGCAATGAAAAAATCACAAAAACACGCTAAATTTGGATGTCTTTATCAGGAGTTAAGCAAACATCAAAGAAGGAAACAGTAACGAGTTGAAGATCGCGTGTTATCCCAAAAAGGAAAATTCGTTAGTGATCTCAACACCAAATGTGTGATTGAAGCTTGAGGACTAAAGAACTTGACACTGATAATTCCTAAGTTCTTTGGCTGGGCTGAGAATGATTTAAATTCATCAAAGTTAATTTTCTGAACTATTTGTTAGATAATAAGTGTTTCTTCAATTCACAATAACGATCTGCTGGCTTTATATATCAGAGGAGTCGTTGTGATGTCCAGTAAAATTTGTGATTCATATTAGGGATGACGTTTTGCCATTTGAGTCACTAGAGCCCCACGTTTCCACCAGGAATTCAGCTTTACCTATGACAACAAGCTGCTCACCTGGACAGCGGCTACATCCCACTAAATTGCTAATTCAAAGGGAAGGTACTTCAGACAGCACAAAATACCTCATTATAGGTGGGGAAATGACAACTGACCCGTTAAACTGCACTCATGCACAAGCACGTTATGGAGAAAAACTATTAGACTGTAGAAAACAATCCAAGTTTTCCACGTTATGAGATAGCACGCCTTAGTGAGAACCTTACTGAGAACAATAACTCGAGACACAGTTGTGATACCGACAACGGACACGCATTCAAAGATGTCCAGCGATTACGTAATGTCTCGTTCACATGCGCCTCTCAAATGCGATCCCATCCAGACAAACTGCGATCAAAGAGGACGGTATCGCAAGTTTTTTTTCTAATACATGCTCGTGCATGAGAGCAGTGGAAAGGGTATATACCCCATAGCCACGAAGGCCCACTGCACTATCAGGTATAACCGGCAACCAGACCCTGAGACTTGGAGTGAACCACATAAGGCCCCAATAGGTCAGAGCAATGGACGAGACTAAAAGTATCCATCGCCGGCGCCTCCCTTGAACAGCTAGGCAAGATAAAGTGGTATAGGAAAGATTGGATCTCTGCAGAAACCCCTAACCGCTGCGCTAAAGCTACGGACGCGAGGCTCTGCAATTCGCCTGATTACCATAACCTTCACCGCGAAGCTACACGCTGAGCGAGGAGCGACCGTAAACGATATTGGTCTGAAATTGCTGACCGGATGGAGGCAGCAGCCTCTGTTGGGGACTTTGGGAGACTTTTCCGTCTCACACGCTCCTCTTCAGGGAAGGCGCAACCTCCTCCTACGATACGCGACGACAGAGTCTTCCTCATATCGCGTTGCGACCAGAAGCTTCGAAAATAGATCGAACATTTAAGTCAGCTATTCAATCGCCTCCCATCTAGTCCATCCGTATAATGACAGCAGGCGACATAGAACAATAGGTGATCGACCCCGAGCCTCCTAACGAATCAAAAATCCTCTCCGGAGCTGAAACCATGATAAACAAAAAAAAATCACCGGTGGAGGATGGCACACCAACTGAGATCTTCAAATCATGTATGCCAACTCTATTGAACCCACTAAGCACGGCTCTTCCGTCGTATCTGGGTCACCAAAGAAAGGTCAACCTCTATCCTACCCAAAAAGAACAACAAGACTGTCTGCGCGAACTACAGAGGTACCAGCTTCATTGATAAAACGGCTAAATCATTTGCGACCATTCTGCCTAATTGCTTTGTTGTTTGTTCGGGAGGTGCGGACACGCTCCAACCAGTGTGTTTTTCGTTAATGGATATCCTTGACACCAGTTACTCTGTTGGATGCATGTAGATCTGTACAGGAAGAGGACCTACACAGGCAAGAAAGAGGAACAACGTCCTAGTAGCCAACACATGGAATACACAATATAACTGTAGAAACGCACACTGACCAATCATTCTGATCCAACACAAAGTGACAACGCGATCGCCACTGTTCACGACTTGCTGCCATACCTTTCAGGGTCTCCAGCCAATGTCTCCGATGTCTGTCTACCCAACCACAAAAACGGGAGGGGGAGCCCTACTTTTACACATTATCTCATTCCCCACTGCCACGTCATCCGTTGACCCCCAAATGGTTTCCTCTATTCCAGAGGAGAAACGGAAAACAAGGCACGGTACGGTAGACGTGTTTGTCACACGCAACACGTGCCCCAATCAGGGAAGCCTACTAAGCAGGATACGCTGTGATAGATAACTCCCTGAAGTGGTACCTAATACTCGATTTCTGACCTTAGCATTGCCCATCCGGTAGTTCCATCCAATCTTAGCGACACCACGCAAACATCGATGGTGAAAAACCTGAAGAGGACGAATATCTTCTGCACGCAGGCCCCAAGTCTCGCAACCATACAACAAAACTTAACGCACTGCGGCACAGTAAACACAACCTTTCAACTTCAGCGAAATATCAAGTGGGCGCCAAGGGTGCTTCATTCAAATGTACGCCGCTTGGGCTTTGGATACACGCTTGTCCATCTCAACTACTGTGCTCCCATCCATCGTCACGCTATTGTCGAGGTAAGTGAAGTGGTCAAAAATTGTTAGTACCTCGCCATCGAGCATCAAGCTCGGAACCGTTGACGTCCAATCTTCCCAAATCACTCTACACTTTGGAGATGCAAGGCGTGTTTCGACTGGAGTTATAGCTCTTATGAGCCTGTCTAGTGCACGCTGCGGATGTTGTGTACATTCGAACAAGTAGACAAGGCTGTCGGTGTAATCTAGGTCACATAGCTTCTCACCATTTTCCAATTCGATGCCCATATTATGAAGGCTCATGCAAGGCATTCTCTATTACCTCGTCCATGACCATGTTAAACAGGAATGACGGAATGGGGCACCCTTGTCGAACACCGCTGAGCGATTCGAATGGACTGGATGGTTCATCGTAAACCTTTATACGACCAGAAGTATGAGAGTACAATGACCTCAGCAGATTGACGAATTTCTGTGGCATACCTTTTTGGTGAGGAGGCGAAGTTTTGGTTTCCCGGTAATCACGGACAGTGAACAGATTCCCAGGCAGTGGTGTGAATCAGTGACTATGCCGATTTACAAGAAACGTGACCGATCTTCTTGTGAAAATCACAGAGGAATTAGCTCGGTAAGTATCACATCCATCTTACATTTCGAGAGCTACCGTCTTCGCGCCACTACACTTAGGGACTTGAGAAATTCGGCGTATTTCAGGGATCTTGGATCCAGGACCGCCGGTGATACCTGCTGCAACGTGCATCGCCTGTTTGAAATGGGCCCAATGCTCATCTACACTGTCATGTCACCGTGCGACGCGAGCTGTGTCGGAAATTCGTACTAGAATACTAGTTATCTGTGTGCTGAACGGGTGAAGCACAACGCCCTCCTAAACAAGCTTCTGACACACTAAGTTTGCCAGTTTGTGCATTAAAATCACCAGCTAGCACTACAATGTCAAAGCCTTTGCTCATGCGAGAGAG
Source organism: Fasciola hepatica (assembly GCA_948099385.1). Classification (NCBI taxonomy): domain Eukaryota; kingdom Metazoa; phylum Platyhelminthes; class Trematoda; order Plagiorchiida; family Fasciolidae; genus Fasciola; species Fasciola hepatica. The sequence goes on along the minus strand of CANUEZ040000043.1, from coordinate 28,081,669 downwards.
AGTAGTGAGTTCATCATAGAACTCATCTCCTGTGTGTCAGATCTGCAGTCTGTTGGGGCGTACGCTGAGACTGCAAACAAGCTGCACCTAATACTGCTATCCTTTGCGAACGCCGAATGACCCTTTGGAATCTTACAGCACATAAATGACCACTACCAGGATCCTGTCTAAAAGAGCAGCCTCGGTCTTATCAGTGAAGAATAGTCCTACACTACGTTGACCCACAGCTCTAACTGCTTCGTCTCCTGGAGTGCGCGAAAAATAGTTGGATGAGATACCAGGAGCAGTTAGTTGAATCACACTGCTCGAATCCTGGATACGCGTTCCTCTAACGCAGCAGACATCAAACTTCAGAGAATTTGAGAATAAACAACGTGGCGAACAAGCTCGTTTTCAGTTATTCGTACTCATACCAATACATAACAATATATATGACTCACAAAATAAGAACGGTGAATGACAATCCAATGTATTGGTATGAGTACCAATAACTGAAAACGAGCTTGTTCGCCACGTTGTTTATTCTCAATGTGTTCTGTGGGATTTTTCAGACAATTCAGAGGATTTATTGTGAGCGTTAGGCACGCCTGCTGACCGACCTGCGTGAGTGCACGCGCGCCAAAGAAGTCGAGATTCAGAGGCTGATGAGGCTCGAGAAAATTCTAGTCATGTGATCGAGGACGATTTACAACACTATGCGACAATGAGCCGTTGCGAGCATCGGGCTTGTTATCAATGGGAGCATCATGGATGGGTGGAGGGGACAAATAGAGGTGGTTGGGGTCAGAAGACAAATGTTGAATTAAAGAGACGGAACTCTGAGCAGTAGTTCAGTTATCACTATTCATTCCACTCGATGCAATGTGCAGCGCGGTCCTGCTTATCCTGCACGACGAACGAGGCAGTTTGGAATTCTTTATATTCGTGCAGTTCATGGGAGATGTTGGACGAGTACAGTTGGGATGTACAGCCGCAAAGCAGGAGAACGATTAGGGTCCTCATCCAGAGCCTTTAGTTCTAATAAGAACCTATCCGCAAGGCAGCGGGATGGCTTAGTGGAAGCCAACTTGCTTGGATCAATTGTTCTTTCACTGATTTCACTGACTGAGTTGCCAGCTCAAAGTGGCCGCTAACCAAAGACCGACAATCTCCGTATTTCTTGATCTGAAAGCGCCGTTTGATTCAGTCAACCACAGTTCTGTGGGTCTGTCTCTCAAAGAAGCGTATCGGAGAAATTTTTCCAACCCTTGCATGAAAACAACTGAAGCTGACCGCGTTCGTCCAATTTAATTCATCCCGGGAAGTGGTGTCTTTCATGGTTGTCCTCTTCCACCTTTCCTTTTCACTGGAACAAGTAGTGAATCCAAACAGGCTAAAATAGCTGACACAAGTATCAAGCATGCCCATCGACAGACCTCCTCGGCGTACGTTGTTCTCCGGAGCAGGTAGTGGTTGGAACGTAGGTCGAAGTCGTTGGTCCACGACATGGCAAAAAGACACGAAAACTCTGAACAGTGCACTTGGCCAAGTAGGACTTGTGAAACTTCAAAGTCAGTCAGTTATATGGCTGGGTGTCGCGGCCAGTAGTGTACTTGCATTCGGTCTCTTTATTTTCCTTCATGATTTGCGTCTGATAATGTTCTTGTCGGCTCACCTAATGCTTCGATTCCTTTTGCCCTTGAATCAACGATGCTGCGAGGTAGTAACCAAAACCAAAGCACAAAAGTGCTAGAATAATGGTTGACTGGGCCTGTTAACCCCTTTGTTATTACATGCTTGCACATGCGCGCAGTGGAACGGATACACTCCATAGCCACAAAGACTCACTGTACGATTTGGGATAATCGGCAACCAGACTCTGAAACTAGGAGTGTAGAACCATATAAGGTCCCAACTGGTCATATGTGGTGAAAAAATGTAATTGTAGCGGCGCGAAAATGAATCACTGAAGACAAAATAGCCAATATCACGTGTTTTCACCTGAATAACGGATCTGTTTCATGCTCAGATAAATTATTATTACTACCCTGACAACAGATATGATACTAGAGAGTGGTAGCACTGACAGAGAAAAACACTAATTTTTAACCCATTCGGAAGTTTGCTTATTATCTGATAGTCATTTACTGTGGTGAATGTGATGTGCCACTGTAATCTGAGCGGACAATGGACGTGAACGATTCGAAAAATTTACGAGGTCCTTCCGTGCGGCTCTCGTAGCTCGTCCGGCCGTGCACGCGGTGCTAAGGATCTGCTGGAGCTCATGTGTGGGTTCCAATCCTTTTTTATTTATTATAACAACAACAATTCAGGGAGAGGGCGGCGGCCAATGAAACGTTGCCCAAGGAGGAATTGATTGGCGGTGGCGGCAACTGAAACCGGATCGTTAGTGTCCAAAGTTCACGATGATAACCGCTTGACCATTGCCGGTCTTCATTTCGAGAAAAATGCGCTTTTTGCTTCCTCTTCCATTTACCATACAACGATGTACAACAAAACTTGCCGAACTCAACATCATCAAAATTGGGTTAAATGGTTCAGAATCAAAGCCGGTGGAGCGAACGCCGCACGATGTGCTTAGTAACTTTCAACAGCTATTGATCAATGCTACCAATGAAATTTTTTGACACATCCATTTTACCATATATATATATATATATATATATATATATATATATATATATATATATATATATATATATATATATATATATATATATATATATATATAATATTGGGTACACAGGAAGACAGTGTTAAGAATTCACATCTGCTGTTACACAGATTTATCCGGAAAGTGGATTTGAACCGATTATCACATACTTCATGAAATAGCTTTCGGACGATTTGGTTGGTGGGCGATATGACTAAGAATCATATAAAACAAGCTTCTTCGCCAACCAATGTTTCTTCAAACTTACATATGTAAATTCCTGAAACGAGACGTCTATGGTGAGTTTGGTTTGCACTCTCCACTTATGAATGTTGAAGTTTACATTGAAGACGTCTCAAGTGTTTTCACATTGGAGCGGCCTCCCCTACAATTCCCGAAGTTCAAAGATCAGGACAATCATGAGTGGAACCTCAGTACTATCAGCATATTTCACAGACTGTTGTTGCCATAATCTGAGTCAGTATTTGAAAGTCTCGTAGACATTTCACTCAAGAAGCGAATATACTTAAACTATCAAATTAAAAGCTTTGGCCACGAAGAAAAAAGAATCCATCCCATACAAGCCCTTCATCTGTATCAGCCTGTAGGACTAAGGTTATTCAGTGACTCACGTAGACAGATGCGGAAGAAAACCATTCTTTTGTCCCATACATGAGACTATTCCATTTTTACGGTGTGATTCAACGAAAGAAGGAATTGAAATTTAGAGAGGGCGCCCTCGCCACTTTATCTTATCTGGTGAACACGTCATTCGATCAACGCATAGTACACGAAATGCTATTAAACCCAACTTATTTTTCCGTGATTACTTTCGAACCAAACCACCTAGGATAACCAAATTTGACATGCCGTTGTGTTAGCTCATTTTTACAACAAATATGCACACAGATTTTAAGCGTGAAACAGATAAATCAATTTACCCCGGAAAATGCACCTGAAAGAGTGCGAAATGCTATTAAACCGACTCTTGGACGAACTGCAAAAACATCGACGTGGTTTAAAAAGGCAACGACCTTGGACTCAATTTCGATACTCAGCGATTAGTTATTGATTCGTACTCACGTCACACGGGATTCGTAAACGAAGTTTACTCGAACTATACATTTTGATTAGAAGCAGAGTTCTCTCATTCGGTGAAACAGAGGGATGACACGAGGTTCAAGGCTTTATGAGCTGGAAAAAGGGAAAAACATTGATACCTAAAGGCTCGGGGATAAACATCGGCCAAATTCCCAAGAAAAATTCCAGATCGACAGTAGTTGTTCGTAAATTTCTGAAGGATTCCAATCATTATGTCGTGAAGGGAAAACTTGCGATTTGAAGAGGAGTCGTTGATCAGGCCGGAAGAAGAATCTCGCGCGGTTCTTCGAACCAACTAAGAAGTGCACGGCAGTTGCAGAGGTCCTTGCACTGAATGTAAACATTCGGCGTGTACAGCAACTTCTAGAGTCTGCATCACATCTCCGTTCTAGAAAGATGAAATCGGTGACTTGCACCACTGATCGTCATTTTCAAAAACGAGGAATAGGCCATAAATCACATCACGTGGAATTCTGAATGGAATTATATGATATAAAGCGGTGGGAAAAAGTTTAATTTAGACCGCCCCGATGGACTTATGCACTACTGGCACGATTTTAAAAGAAGCAAGCCGGGCCACAGTCGTCAAACCTTTGCTGGTGGCTCTCTGATGGCCTGCAGCTCAATTTTTGAAGAGGGAAAATCCCAGCTTGCGGTCCAAGAAGGGAAGCCAACGGCTGACTCTAAGATAGGAACATTGAAGGAGGTTTTGCTCACAATAATTCTGTAAAATCAACTAAGTACAGTGATATCTCAACATGACAACGCGGCCATACATACCGCCAACCCCGCCAGAATTAGGCTATCTTACCGGAACATCAAGTAAGCGGACTGACCCGACCACAGTCCAGATATGAATGCGAGTGACAATGTCTGGGGTTCGACAGCGAGGAGTCTGTGGAGATGGAAGAATCTTCGGAGCTTTGCACGAACTGACGTCCGCCATCCTTGACAAATGGGATCGCACATCATCATCATCATCATCATCATCATCGTACAGCGTTAAACAGTAGGGCAAGCCTCAATGACCACTGCCTTTCTCACCATGTTGCACGCCGAATTAGAAAGTGTGAATATACAAGATGGACAGGCAGTGGAACTACACAGGTGGGGAAATGAAAAAACGCTCTAGTAGCCAACACACGGAATACACAGTCTAACTGTAAAAACGCACATTGATCAGTCATTCTGATTTGACAAAAAGTGACAACAAGATCGCCACTGTTCGCGGTTCACAGCCGTATCCTTCAGTATCTCCAGCCAACCACGAATATTTGGAGCACCTACTTTTTCCAAGTTCGTTGTACATTTTCTCATTCCCCGCTGCCAAGTCATCTGTTAACCTCTAAGCGGTTTTTTCCACCTCCTAGGAGGAACGGAGAATAGGACACGGTACGGTAGACGTGTGTTTGCCATACGTAACACGTGCCCCAACCAACGAAGTCTAGTAAGCTGTATACGCTGTGACAGGACGTTCTCTGAATTAGTACCGAATACTCGATATCTGACCTCAGCATTGCTCACTCGGCTATTCCACCCAATCTTAGTGATACTACGTAAGCATCGGGATCGCACAGAACTTGAAACAATCCGAAATACAATGGGAAGCAAGCCTGAACATTGTGTTCCAGTCATTATCAGTAAAGGATACTGTTTCGTAACCAGCTACTTGTTTAGCTATTAGTCTAGGGGTTGGTTCAATAGCATTTCGCACTCTTTCAGGTGCATTTTCCAGGTGAAATTGATTTATCTGTTTCACGCTTAAAATCTGTGTGCATATTTGTTATGAAAATGAGCTGACACAACGGCATGTCAAATTTGGTTACCCTAGGTGGTTCGATTCGAAAGTAATCACGGAAAAATAAGTTGGGTTTAATAGCATTTCGTGCAGTATATTACCACTGCCTGCAAAAATATTTGTGTATTCACGTGGAAATGCGTAACTGTCAGAGGTTCTGTACCTAAACGATACACGAAATCTGTGGGCCCGTAATTCATAGCTGTATTTTAAAGTGGCCGGTTTAGCAAGGGGACTACACCAATCAATATTTCATCCTGTCTTTCACTTAAACATGTTTCACTGTGTCCGACGATCATGCTGCATGACTTGGTCACTATACATTCACAATCACTTGGCGAGCAGATGAACTATTCAATAAGGGAAACAATCAGTTAAAATCGAATAACAATATACCAGCACGGTATAAAATATTTACGACTCACCGATAATCGAAATTCTTATCCTGACCGGCGATAAATCGGATTTTCATTAGGTCTATAAATTCTCTCTCTTGATCTGAATCTAATTCTGGGAGAATATCATCTATAACAAGAGCAACTGAATACTGGGGAACATACCATGACTTTTACCATCATTCAGCTTGTCTTCCACAGTTTCCGATTCTCTTCCGTCCTATGAAAGGGCGAAAGTATGTGTCATCAGGGATCAAACGGAACAGGGCATAAAGGATAAAATAAAATCACCAGCTCCGAGTGCCGGATGAATTCACATCAATCATGAAACTCATTAGGCCCACAGTATCATCTCAGAGTAGTTCTGTTTTTCAAATATCTTGGTATCAAACTACGCACCAATCGTACATTATCTTATTATATTATGGAATCCGTGGGGAAAGTGCAACGGTTATTCTTCCAGATAGGCGGGTTATGATAACTGGGTTTTAGTTATTATTTCTTCTCCCCCTCCCTCTCCCCATTACCTAAAGCGTTCGGAAAATCTTATTTTGTCACTCATCCTAAACATCTTCCCGTTTATTTAGGAGACTCCATAGTATAACTTGACAGCAATAAGTAGTTATCCCCTCACGTTATATTGTCCAGAAAGGTAGTGAACTACGGATGGAAGCCAGTGAGAAGTTCGCTAACGACATTCCCAGACTGTTGTTTCGGTTCACCCTGAATTATTCACTTTCTTCCACAAGATCCCAAAACGGATTCGTTCTCCGACAATTAGACGATTATTGCTACTCTGTGGTGCCAATTGTAGTTCGTGTTTCGTTTCATGACATCAGAGTTGCCAAGATGTCTTCCAAGGCGAAGGGAATCGATTGTAGCATATCAAAAAGGCTACAAACCACTATGACAATCATCGTGTGAGCGAGACCGTGGAATTCATGGTCCCATGGTCTATCGAAATTCAGGCATATATGGACAGAGCCTGAGCTTCTGGCAGAACCATACGTCGGTTGAGCCACAAGACCTTCCGGCTGATGTACACTTCCCACGTTCGTCCTGGACTTGAATACAGATAAGTTGTTACTCATACGTGAACTGTCAACGAGATGGTGAGATTGGAGAATGTGCAACGCTTCGCTGCGAGGCCTGACGGTGGCTTATGTGGGACCAGTTATGTGGGTCGCCAGCGGTCACTACGGTTACCTCCAAAGACTATGAGCAGATTCGTGGGAATACAATCAATCTTCGGAATACTCTTCGTAGCGAGATGAGTGCGAAACTGGAAAAGTAATTTGCTTTTCCGAAAATCGACCGGATGAAGGGCCGTTCCCTAACGTTGCGGAAGTATATATATATATATATATATATATATATATATATATATATATATATATATATATATATATATATATATATATATATATATATATATATATATATATATATATGCAGGTAAGATTAATACATGTATATACAATCGCACAACTTTTTCTGGCCTGCAGTAGTTTATGATATAAAGTAATCAATGATACAAAGGATAGTGACAGAAATATCCGTCTAATTTGGATAAAAAGCGAGCCATGGGTACAAAGCGAAATGAACTTATAACACGACGCATAATACTGCAAAACGAGACGGAAAAGATATCTATACAAACCTGGGCACGACGCGCTCGACTTAGACATTCTTGCTCCTCTTTCTCCATCAACTGTCCGTGCAAATATTCAGAAAATGTTTCATATTCACGATCTAAATAACGGCGTCGAGTTGGTCCATCCAAATGTTGTCCTATCATCGTTTCCCAAAGCACCGGATCACGCTGCCGCATGGCCTCATGTGTGAAGTGATCGGCCACTGCCGACTTGACATCGCCGCGGGCAACACGATATAATGCCTGAATATAAAACGGAGAATTATTCTGTTGATCGGATGACCTGTTACTGAAATACTGGAATTAAAAATTTCATTACAGCTTATGAGTGCAGTGGACATTCATGAAACCCAATAACAGAGATAGATAACAATGCAGCGTGTCGGTTACTTTTTGATCTAGTGTCGAACAAATTATGCAGCTCTACCGCATGAGAAACAGACCGTTTCTTTTACACACACAAACACACACACACACATCTAGAATGGCAACACCATTTTATCTCACGAAAAATACAACCCGTGACACCAATCTCATTTGGGTGTAATTATGTTACCATTTTCGGTAAAATGAACAGGTCAGTCTTGGATGAAGTGCCCGCGGAAAACAAAGCGCAACTACTTACGTGAAGGCGTCGATTACGAACCCGACTGGCGGAAATTTTCGACTTGAGTGCCGCATTTAGCTTAGATTCACGGTCTAGTTTTTGTATTAGATAACCAATTAAATCGTCTGATTTATGCCATTTCGTGAAATTAATCCGATCCTGTGGCCAGTCCAGATATTGACTGAATCGTTCGAGAAATACGCCCGGTTTTTGTGAGTATAAATCTCGAGCAATAGTCAGTTTTTGGGCATCTGACAAAGGTTTCTCGTCTCGCGTCTGATGACGAAAATGAGCATTGTCGTGAATGATCAAATTCACTAGCATACGTTCGACTGGATCGACAGTAACCCGTTGGTCTGCTGCATCTGGTGATCTAGGATAAGAAAGTCAACAAATAGTAGAGTTTTAAATGTCGTTTGGTACACAGTCTACGAATTTCGTGTATTCTTATCTGTAATCGTCACGACCAAGTCTACCGGTTATAACATTCAAATCATGAGACAGACAGCTGGATTAGCCCTTCCACCGCTATTCGTCTCAGTGAACAGAAGGCACCGGAAAAATCAATTTGAAGCGATGAGCAATACACGTGTGAACTGAGGCAAATGATCAAACTTAATAATCGGACTGCAAACTAAAATGCGATCTCTAAAAAATTGGTCTATCCTCAACAAAGACAGTCCAGGTGTCTCCCATATCCAGGTAATGCAGCAAAAATCGATAATCTGCATGTGTCTTCTACTCGTAACAGCTAGGTCTCACATCAATGTAGTAAAACTGATCTAACTGCGGCAGTGTGTAGTTAACAGAAATAGGATATCAAGTGAAAGGTAACGTATGATTGATGCTGGTAAATGCCACAAACGCCTTCTGTATATGCGAAAACATTTTATCCTGTATCCGACTAATAGTTGACTTGTAACTGTCCAAGTTATGGAACACCCACAAAACTTCATGACTATGTCTCCTACACGCCCTATTATTCATGCTACGGCGTCCCCGGGAAGCGACGCGCCCTGTGCTCCTATAGTGGCTGGGGTGTCCAGAATGCGAACTGGACCCCCCTGCCTCCGAACGACTCTCTATACTGGACGCTCGAACGTAAGAATTCTCTCGGACATTGGAAGGCAAGCAGTGAATATGCGCATGGTACATGACAATTAAGTGGATATTGCCTGCTTATCCGAAGCCACATTAGACGGTAACGGCTCTCGTAACATCAAAGTTCCCGGCGCGGATGGCCATTATTGATTTTAGCACACTGGCTCAGAACTTCCGGGTCAACAAGATGCAACAGTAGCTTTAAGTCACCACGCCGATTTCGCTCTGCTCTCAGGGGAACCAATATCAGCAAGAATCACAGTGGCGCGTTTCATAAGTCAATCCGTCAACCTGACCGTGGTTGCAATCTACGTCCCAACCCTCCCATCTGACATCAGTGTGGAAGGCAAGTTCTATGACAACATTCAAGCAGTGATGAATCGCATTCCAAAAGGGATATGCCTATCATAGCAGGTGACTGGAACACCCGGACAAGCGAGCAACAGGTCTCGACAAGCCATATTCTCGGGAAATTTGGCCTAGGGCAGCGCGGTTAAAATGGCGACAGGCTAATCAATTTCCCCGAGTTTAACCAGCTGTACGTAACCAACACACGGTTCCAGCACCCTAGAAGACATCGTACACGGTATTCCGATGAAACAGAACAACTCATTCATTTAATCCGGTCTCGCAAGTCTCATCAATGGACTGCAGATCATATCGCGATGCTAAGGCACGCAACAAGAGAGGATCAGACCACGTCTGGTACGTGAGAAGCTTCGCCTTCGGCCGATGACCCGTATAAAAGCAACTCCTCCGAAGCGCCTTAACGTTAAACTACCAAAGTCCCAATAGGAAACAAAAGCTCTAGTGAAAGAGATAGGACTGCAGTTGTCAACAGACGCATCCATCTCACGCCACACGACAGAATCGGTCGACCTGATGTGGGGTAAAGTGAAAGTAGCAGTACAACAACGCTCAATCGCTGAACTTAGAACAACGAAATACCGCTTTAAAGACCAGATATCCGAGGATACTATTCATCTCTCAACTGTGGATAGAAATGCCCCAGTATCTAGCCGCCCGCAATATCAACATGAGACGCGAGGCAAAGAAAAATAGACCCAATTACTGACACGAAATCACAAACAAGACAAAAACTGCAGCCAGTGCTTGTCATTCTGCAAACCTCTTTCGCTTCACACGATCAGCGTCGGGCAAAAGACAGTCCATCGAATCTATCTTGCACGATTCTGCCGGTGTACCCATCCCTGATGTGGATGGCGAGATAACTAGATGGGTAGAATGTTTCAGCCAGCTCGTCAATCACCCACTAGACAGACCAGTAGATATCGATTCGACCACATCGCATTCGTTTGCGACGATGCTACTGTGGCACAGTGCGTCCTAGACAACCTTGCGTGCTTTTCACCCTCCAAGTGTAAAGCGTTTTTACAAGACTGGCAGGAACCCATTCCCGCCCTTACGCACAGTAATGATCGGTTAGAAGCTGTTGAAAAGTTTGTCTACTTGGTAAGCTGTATAACTGCTGATAGACGGATTGAAGACGATGTGGACAACCGAATAGCAAAGGCTCAAGTGGCGTTCTGCAATTTACGTCACCTGTGGAGACGTCGTGACATCTCTCTCCGATTAAAAGGTAGGGTGCACAACGCTGTTGTGTGTAGTGTGCTCCTATACGCTTGTGAGACCTGGCCTGTTTGGGCGGCCGATTTCGGCCGGTTGTCCGTGTTCGGCCATCGATGTCTGAGCAGCATCTCGCGAGTTTGGTGGCAACAGCGATTGAGGAATTCCGCAGTTCGAACGCGCATCTACGGAACCGGGCGTGCCGCGAACCCAATTAGTACTACCATATCACTCCATCGGCATCGTTAGCTGGGACATGTACCACGCACGCCACTTCATCGACTTTCCCGTTGCGCACTATTCGTTGAGCCTGAGGTTGGCTGGAAACGACAACGTGGAGACCAAGCCATGACATGGCACCGATCCGTGAAAGCGTTGACTTCAAGACTTGCTTCTGTCGATTCCTCACGCTTGCATGCTTGAGGACTACAAGATCCACTACACAGCTGGCCGAAAACTTTGTCAGAAATGGCTCACTCTCGTAGTCAGTGGCAGTTTGTGTCCGAACTCCCTTTTGATCCTTCACTTTTATTTTGCTCTTTCATGTTTTTGCATGGCACCAAGCCTCTGTACATTGTACCGGGTTGTCGGTGGATATATATATATATATATATATATATATATATATATATATATATATATATTACTTACTAAATAACAATGTATGATAATTCAGGAAGAGGTCCACAACCAATGAAAGCCCGTCAAATGGGGAAGTGACTGGCGGTAGCGGCAACTCTACCCTGGTCGTTACTGTCCAAAGTACGCCATGGTGTCTGTTTGATCACTGCTTGTTGAGGATTCAAGAATGTACAATGGACGCGTACAGCAGACAACAGGGCCGAAAGTGTCGACAATGAAAAGCAGACCGCCCTGCCGTCGCCCAAGTAAGTATCACCACCTTTTCCTATTAGAGCCTTATAGGGTTTGTCAATACGAGCCCCATCGCAACGTTGCCAGTTTCACGAAAAGCTCATGAATTTCACAATTCATAAAAATCAGCGATCGTGTATACTCAGCAACTACGAGCTAAAAAATCTGGCTTTCACCGATATTCGCAGTCTGAACCAGAATATTGACAGTGCATCACTTTCTTTGATCCTCTTATCCCTTTGTATTTTTTTGACCGAGAAGCAAATCACCTCCCTCGTCGGGTACTACCCATCTCCAGTTCTTAAACTATTCTTTCCATTCCTCATTTGCATCTCAAGCCGGTGTCTGCGTAAACTTTCACTACCCAGTCGCTAGCTTCAGCATCCCACACATGGGCTTTGTCAACCGCAGTTCCAGCTGATGCGGATGACCTCCGGTTCCCTTCATTACCCAGTACTACTCTGCCACCTATTGGTATTTCAAAAGCAGCATTCCCTTAATTTTGGATTGATTGCTCAGTTCATACGCCCTTTGGATGAGACCAAACGTCCTGGATGCCGGTACATCCCCCCACCACAGATGCCGATGAGCATACTGTTGCACGCCTCATACGCCGCCCGTAGTTGGTTTGGAATCAGAGTTTAGCCATCTCCCCTAGGTTAAGTCATAGTCAGCCAATCCGGTGGAGAGCGCCAGGCATTCGCTTTCGTCCTCTCACTTTAGTGAGAACACCTCCGCCACGAGAAGGCAGTGAGTAGCGCTTTCTCAGCAGAGGCTGTAGAAAACGCACAGTCATCTGAGAGCATTTCGAGAGGTGTTCAAGACGAGTAGCCATCTCGTAGTCTGAAGCACCCACTCTCAACCATACTGAGGCATTTTGATGTAGTAAGAAAAGTATCTGTTTATATATATTTACCACGGCGACGGCAAAACCGACTAGTTCACGAAAGACATCCGCGATCTGGGATACATCCGTGGAACAACCGACATGAGTGACGCGTACCATCTATCACACAAACTTCGGAAGACTGTCCACACATCGGTCTGCCAACAATTCAGCACGTAACGCCTCATCCAGCGTGGGCAAAGTACGGTCCGGGGATGAACGGGGCGCGACTGCATGCACCAGCACGTCCACACCAACCCAAGCTGAACAGCCCTGAACCGCTGTACTGCATCCTAACGGTCGGCTAGTCTCTCAATCAGGGCGTCCTTCTCGGGTTGGCCCATTTCATCTCCTCCTGGCACCTTCGCGCTGGACCCAGCACTATCCGCGTTCTTCCACCGAGAAATGGTCGCAAAGCCGCTATTTATTCCCGATGCCGCTGGGTCCCCGGAAGCTCCGCCAATTCCCCGAAATTCTCCAGAAAGCACCTCATTTCCCCGCGCTCGGATGAGTTCTGCCATGGAGGATGTAGTCATGCAGAAGACACGCTGGATAAATGTTTTCTCTTGGATATAATTCACTCGGAGAACGACAAATTCAATCAGCTGTACCAACTCTGCTCAGTTCTGTCCTGGATATCCAGTCCACCTGAATGCAGTCTTTATTTGGTCGGAGGATGCGATCATGGGGTTTGTATGCCTTACTGCTTTCCGTCCATGTGAAGTAATCACGCCGGTTGACGTTTCATAATTGTTTTTCAGCAATTAGCTGCTTACTTATTCAGTAATTTGCACGCGTACTCCGCCACACCAGTTCATTCGAGGAATAAAGCTATCATTTTCCCGTATTGTTTACTTATCGGCGACTGTCAAGAGCGTCAAAATGTCTCACATATCAGCTGCTTATGGTCAAACAACATTAAACAATGACATGTGATCATGAGAACCAAATCTCTACTCTTCCACCACTATTCAGCTTTTACGTTAAACACGTTCGCTAGGTAACACGGCTAAGCAAAGGGATCTCGCTGCCATGAGCCTCAGTGTCATGGCTACAAACTATAATAGTGCAAAGACCTCAATGATTTTGTGGTACGCCTTTTTCATTTCATTCTTCGATAATTAGGAAAAAATTCTCACCGGTCGGATACTACTGAATACTAGTCAGGTGGAGCAACCAATACTTCTCTTGGCGTTGCATGGATTCATAGAAATTCATTGGGTAGCTGTCACTCGCCCCTGATAGGCAATCTTCTGTCCAAGTACTGCCCCTCCATCCCTTTCTCACGCGCTACATTCATCATGTACCGTAGTTACTGTGTTGAATGTCGTGTTCTTAACATCAGTTGTTTTCACCTCAGTGTTGCTTTTTGATTAGTTGAGGATAAACCTTTGTTTGGGGCATCAATCAGCGACCAACCTGGTTTGCGGAGTGCGCTTCACAAACCCTTGCGTCTTCGATATCAAGAGATTTCACTGACGTACAGCTTGGTAGTGCACTTCGTCTTTTCTGAAGAACTGATTTTTGATAATTAGTGACAGTGATTTTGGTGGCCACCGATAGACTTCCTCGGCGACGCTATTCTTCGAGACAGGTAGTGACTGAAAGATAGGCCGAGGTAGTCAGTCCATAATATGAAATAAAGGTAAGAAAGCCTTGACCAGTAGATTTGGCCAAGCAGGACGTGCTAGCATTCCGGGTTGAGATCCACGAGATCCGCCTGTCAGTTGGTTGGGAGCATTAAGTGATATGGTTATGTATTGAGGTCAGTAGCGTAGTTGCATTCGAGCTCTTTATTCGTCTTCGTGATTCCCGCTTATGACTTTATTTTCACTTTCTCACTTCATGCCTCTATTCTTTTTGCCTTCGAGCCGACGATGCTGCGAGGTAAAAACCAAAACCGAAGCACACAGTATGGTGTTAGTTGTTGAATAAACTGGATTTAGCAAAAAAGCAAGCTTGGGACTCCAACTATTTCGACTGATCAAAAACGGTAATCTTATCGAGCTGCATTTTAACCGCCAACTGATTTTTCCAGGTGCAAACTTGGTTAGATAGCATGACCTTAAGTTACCTGACCCTTCTTTGCGTTGAACTCATCTGACCCAAATTATCTACCTATCTATCCGTCGGTAGTCTTTGCTGTTGCTTCTGACCGTAACTTAATGCATGCTTAACTTTGTTTGAATGTCACTTTTGGTTGTGCATATATTCTTATAACTGCTCCCAGCTATCAATCAGTTATCTGCTCCTCAAAGTACGTTCGACGTGGCTATGTATGCAGCCAAATACCGATAAATGAAATAAACAGTAGCCTTATGTAGAACAGGCCTTGTTCGTGTTTGGGACCACTGTGAAATTTTCGACTGAGTTCGAATAACCATTTACGATGCTGTGTTTTCATTATCGTATCAGCTGTGCCTAAAACAGAGCTAATTAAAAAAAATCAAGAGTGTGAAAAATTTGGGAGGAGAATAGTACTATTATTGCAATAAAGGAAGTGTATGAATACGAGAGCATTTATGCTCATTATACCTAGCCATATACTTTATTATATCTAACCATTGAGTTGACCGATTACTTGGATCCCAACCAGGGAGGCTAAAACGCCCTGTATAATCGAATACAGTGGGTTAGGCTTTTGATAGTTCTCTTCCACTATACGGACTGGTCAATATTTCTCATCTTCCAACCAGTATCCTCCTCAGCAAAGATTGTACGCCTAGGAATCCTATCTGACGACTTACTTAGTAAATTTCTCAATCTTCTTAGCCTCTTGGGCTTTAGTGATTCATTTAATGATTTGTTTTTTGTGCCTATACTCTAAGCCTAACCTCAACATTGTCCATACAGTGTTCTCATCAGTTTTGAGCAACTCTGCAAAGATGAGTTTTAACATTTATCAAACATCAGTATCCGTTTGATTCATGAGTGCTCACTGAATCATCTCTTCAGGTGCCACGCACAATAAACCGCACGGATTTGTAAGGCTCTAATAATTTGAGCTTGAAAAGTAACCTCAAGCTGTGACGGAGTGCGAAATGTAATGGGATCGACAAGGTTGTAGTTCCTGACTATGACGAGATGGCACATTGACGTGATGTGATGGCCTGTGTGCCTCCATGACCCAAAGAGCTATACAGGATGGCTTCTTTATGCCGGAGGTGCGATCATACTTGACAGGTCGACGGGTAGAGGCCAAGCGAAGTCCAGTCTCTGAACCAGTTGATGGGCAACATCTGATTCCAACAACTATGCCCCTGAAGAGGACACTCCAGTGACTAAACATGGAGAGAAACAGTTCATCGGTCTGAAAACCTCCACTAGATGGACGTAGGAGTGCAGTACTTGGGGTTAATTTCGACGACGGGAAAAGTCTTCGTGCTTCATGGTGCAGCTATCATCCGCCTGAGCTGGGCAGCCCCCGGCCCAAAGGATGCTACCCCGTGCGCATACCGCTTGCTCCATTGGGTGCACGGGCACGAGAATCGAATCCGAAAAGGGGAACGATAACAAAGCACCAACGAAGACAAGACAAATTGCATGCAACAATCAGGTCTGATGTGGCAGACCGGTTAGGTTTCCCAAAGAAAAACCCCTTCCATGATTTGGGCAACCATAAAGTATGATATGCCCAGAAATCCCCTGCGGAAACATACCTCTCTGCTTTTTATCCTTTACGTTCTAATTCTAAATGCGTACGAGTAGCCACAATGAGTCGTAAGTGTGAACTTGTAACTCTCGGGAAGGGTAGCAAATTAGAGAGAGGGGAAAAGAGAATCCATTCTCCGACCTAAACATTTCTTCACTCTGCTGCTTTCAACGTCCGCACACTTTGCCAAATGGGGCAACAGGCTGCCCTAGCTTAGGACTCTTGAAATCTTTAACATAGACGTGTGTTGCGTCTCCAAAACACGAATACAAGATCCAGCTTTGCTCACCAAATACAAGCTGGGCTTCTCGTTTTACTCATTGCGTGTCGGATGATCCGAG
Source organism: Fasciola hepatica (assembly GCA_948099385.1). Taxonomy (NCBI): domain Eukaryota; kingdom Metazoa; phylum Platyhelminthes; class Trematoda; order Plagiorchiida; family Fasciolidae; genus Fasciola; species Fasciola hepatica. The sequence goes on along the minus strand of CANUEZ040000043.1, from coordinate 28,065,021 downwards.
GTCTAGTGCTTGTAGTAAGGTTGGTGTTGGCACCATTCTGAACATTAAGGCTGAGTGTGCACTTCTCGACTGGATCCCAGTCAGCAGCCGTCTGCGTGCAGTTCGATTGAATGGTTCTGTACATGTCAACAGCACTAGACTGAAGCGTCGATGCCTGTTTTTCGTTTCTGTGTATACCCCAACTGACTGTAACTCTCGTGAGGCTAAAGACGAATTTTACCGGGATTTGTCTTAACTGCTTTGTAGCGTGTGTTTTACGGACATCATGGCTGTTGCTGGTGATTTCAATGCTCATGTTGGAATCCTAGACGAGACAGAAGGGAATATTGGGGGCCGATATTGCGTTCCATCTTGTAGAACTGATAACGATGATCGACTGATTGAACTATGTTCCGACCATGGACGATTCCTAGCGAGTAAACATTTCTGGCACAAAAAGCGGCACCGACTAACCTGATGTCTTCCTACGCCTTCATAACCTTGGACCCTGATCGATCACACTGCTATCGGTTACCGCTGGCGCGGATCAATTCAACATTGTCGACCATTTCGGTCCACGTCTGTAGCTCTTTTCCATGCGCGCTTCAGCTTGCGCCTTGTTGGTGTCCGAGATAACGCCAAAGCGAACCATCCGCCGCAGCTGCTACTGGACGATAACCAACGATCTGCTTTCCGAACAGAATTATCCACCAAATTACCCGTGCAACCAAATGCCCAGGATCAAAAACAACAATTGAACAGAGATCAAACAGGCTCTACATGCGGCTACCGATGCTACCCAAGGTCCGACAATTAGACAAGCATAGAAACGATGTGTATGTGAATCCTCAGTTGAGCTGTTTGGTGCTCGCAGATCGATCCCTCCGGATTCCAGATACGATGGGGCAAAAAGATTTCTTAAACGCCAGCTGATTCGGAGCCTGAGAAACGACCGCGAGCAGTGGTGGATTGCGAAGTGTAGGAAGGTGGAAAATGCTGTGGTGATTGGCAACAGCCGCAACCGCTTGACCGGATGGGTTACCTCCGTTCATTTTGAAAGACGGTGGCTCAACACTGTAACTGGAGTTGACAAAACCCATCGGTTTGGTACGGGAGAAGAAAACAAGTTCCAAAGAGTTAGTGTGAATCGGTGATTGTACGTACGCACAAGTAGAGTGACACGTCCTCCCGTGAAAACCAGAGGGGAATAAGTCCGATTAGCATCACACACAAGCTGCTTGCTGGTATTATTCTCCATCACTTATCTAACGCTCGCGAACAGTGTTCGCGAGAGAATCAAGCTGGGCTTACACCTGATTAAGGTTGTATTAATCACATCTTAACTCTTTGACAAATATTAGAACACAGACAATCCCTCCGTAGGCCCACTATCTCCGTTTTTCTGGATCTTAGAGCGGTCTTCGACTCAGTCGACCGCACGGTTCTCTGGCGCTGCCTCTTGTTGAAGGGTGTACCAGAGAAATTCATTTCCACCGTAAAATTTCTTTACAATAATAACCAAAGCCGAGTTCCGGCTTACGGTGTTGATGTACGTCAGGGCTTCTCCCTTTTCTCCTTCTCTCTTTAACTTAATGAGTGGAATGGTCCTAGATATCGCACTTTCGTCAGGTGAGGATAGCAGCATTGAACTTTTCCCGGGTGAAAAGGTATCAGACCTTGAGTATGCGGACCACGTAGTTCTTCTAAGTGAAGATCCAGGTAGGTTGCAAGCTTTTCTCGACAGCTTGACGGATTGCGTAACAATGCTCGGTATGCGTTTTGTACCTTCAAAGTGCAAGATGCTGTTGCAGGACTGGGTTGGTCCAACTCCAAACCTTTCAATGTCTGGGGAGATTTTAAACGTGGTAGACAAGTTCTGTTATTTGGGGAGCTGCATCTCACCCGGAAGTCGGATGTCGGATGAGGTGTCTCTGTGTACATAGAAGGTTCGTTTGCTATTTGCCAATCTGAGTCATCTGGAACATCGAAATGACATCCGTTTATCCATCAAGGTCTAGTGTACGCTACAGCAGTTAGGCCCGTGCTTCTGCATGGTTCGGAGACATGGTCGCTGCGGGTGGAGGATATACGAAGATTGTCGGTATTTGAATACCGATATCTTCGTAGCATTGCTCGAATCTGGTGAGAAAACCATGTGAGCAATGCTGAGGCTCGGCGGAAGTTTTTAGTTTCAATTATCAAATCATTTTATGAAACACTTAAGCTCACTAGGCTAAGATGGTTGGGACGTGTTAAGCATACTCCCTGATCGAATTCCTCGATGTGCTATGTCCGCTGAGACGCGTGCCGATTGGAAGATGAGTAAGGTTGGTCAGTCCATGACATGGAAGAAGGGTAAGAAAATTCTAACTAGTGGACTTGGCCATGTAGGGCGTGTTAGACTTCCTGGGTGGGGTCCAAGAGACTCTCCCACTCTGTGGTTAGACACGTTAGAGGAAATGATTAGGTGTCGTGATTAGTAGCGCTCTTGTATTCACAAACTTTCTTTATCGACCTGATACCAATATTTGTAGTTTATTTACTGCTTCCTCGGTATTCCTGCCCTTTTTCATTGTTTTCGATTGAGGCTGTCGGCAGAAGATAGCAACCAAAACCACCGCACCCAGTTCATAGTTAATAGTTGTCTGAACTGAACTGAAAAACGAAAAGATATAATGTCAGTACCACGGCGTTGTCGGTGGAAAATTATGAGTCGACGTTCCGGTTACCGTGGGTTACCTTTTCAAGGCAGTTTTACGGTTAAGTTACTCTGAGGAATCATTTACAAGTCAGCGGAGTGTGTGTGTCTCTGTGTGTAAGTGAACTAAAGTGCTTGTTGGCAGTGGAAACCTGTTCGAATCAGACTCCAATTGTCACTTTATCATTTTTGGTGTTTTAAATGTCCACAGTGAGAGCTGGCTTTCCACACTCTTCTGACACTACAGCTGGGGTGGGGGCGGCGAAACCAAAACTATCGCTTTGGTCTACAATCTAAATCAACTCGTTGACTTCTCCACACGCATTCCTGACAGGACTGACGATCGTGCACATACCCTCGATCTTCTCACTTCCTTTCCCTCTTTATTCTCAGATATTACCTCCCTTTCTGCTACTGGCTTACTGGACCGCTGTCTTATCTACTGTCTCACCCTTTCCCATCCAGTTCCTACGTACAACTCCAGAAGAACCTTATGGTGGTACGATTTAGCCAACTGGGATCGTTTTCGTGAATTTTCGACCCAATATATCTGGAGTGACTGTTGCTTTACTTCTGATGTTTCCACCTCCGTTTCAAACTTTACCGACATTGTTCTTTGAGGTGTGCCCTTTTAACTCCTCACTTTTCCGAACCAAGATACCTACGTTTTCCTGAGTGGTTCACCCATACCTGGGCGCTTGAAAAAGTCATCATTCAGACAGTGGCGTCGCTCCGCTATTCCGTAATCTGGTATTTTTTCACGCAGGCCAGAAATAAATGCTCGCTCTCTACTCAAAAAAATCAAAAGTGATTTTATCCACTACAAAGCCGAACGTGTAGCTTCTTCCGCTACTGGTAGCTGATCATTTTGGTCTCTCGCCAAAGCCGTTCCCCGCAGTTTTTGCCCCATCTTTAACGCATCTGGCTCCCTATTGCGTGAACCCGATGAGAAAGCCGAGGGTTTTGCTTCCTGGTTTGCCTCTAATTCCTCTTCAACCGACTCTTCTATTCTTCCACTTCCAACCACTCTTACTAGCCGTCCTTCCGTTCCCCTTAGCACAACCAGAAACGCCCGACAGACCTTACAGCCACTAGACAAAATAAAACCATCTGGTTCAAACGGAATTCCACCTATCGTCCTGAAGATGTGTGCCCCAAAGTGAGCACCAAGTTTATGCCATCTTTATTGCCTTTCTCTCCGATCTGGTGCATTTCCAGCCCATAGAAAGAAGCCGCAATTCCTTATAATCCCAAACACGGTGACTCCTTCGATCCGAACAATTAGCGTCTTATTTCCCTAACTTCTGTCACTTCCGACCAACTGCGACCGTTCCTCGAAAGTGAATGGCTGCTCGGCGATCGTCAATACCGGGTGCGTCCTCGTCGTTCCACGGATGACCTACCAACTACGCTTCCGCATTCCTAGTCAGCGGCACTCAACAATCACGGGGAAACGGCAACTCTGACTAGACATATCGAAGGCTTCTGACCGTGTCCCGCACAATAGCATCTGTGTTCCAGTCTATGGCGTACAATCACACCCTTTTTCCGTAAATGCTGGTGTTCCTCAAGGTTCTGTACTTTCACTCACCCTCGTTTTGCTTTTCACTACCGTCCTCTTATCCACCATATACAGCCTCATCCACGCTTTTGCCAATGACGCCACCCTGTGCTATTCCCTTTCGTATGTCACCTCCCGCCATGCCACTACCAACATCGACCGTGACAGTCGTGCTTTTGTAAAATTACTCAGTTCTGATCTTGGACAGATCTCCCCTTGGGGCTCACAAAATGGTGTTCCTTTCAACGGTTCGAAAACATTCCTTCTCTCCATTTCTCTCAACCATTATCCTTCATCTTCCCGCTTGAATTTTGACTAGTCCCTTTTTTCCATTCAGCTCGTTGCCTTTCCTGGGTCTTTCGATCGTCTCTTCTCTATCCCGGTCTTCATAAATATGCTCTCTTGTTTCTCGCGCTAGACGTTTCTTCACACCAGCCCGCCTCTTCCAACTGCACAAAGCTCAAATTGACCCCACACATGAATACTGATGTCACGTGTGGGGTAGAGCTTCGTTTTTATCTTTTCTCGACTAGGTACAACATAAAGCCATCTATCTGATAGATGACCCAGTTTTAACAACCAATTTGCGATCGCTTGACCATTGTCGGGTAGTTGGTTCATGGTCCCTATTTTACCGCTATTATTTTGGGCTTTGTTCCTGCAAGCTTGCCTCGACTGTCCCTAGTCCCATCACTTTTCAACACCAATCCCGCCAATCTCGACCAAATAGAAACTGCATTCAAGTGGACCGGATATCCAGGATGGAAATTAACAGGGTTGCTATAATTGGCTGAATTTGCCGTTCTCCGAATGAATGATTTTTGACTGAAAAAAACGTTTACGCAGCACGACTTCTGGGTGACTACACTAGCAAACAATATGTACAAGCTTTTCTGCAGCCTCCCAGTTCGCAATCGGTCCACAGCAAACCTCTGTTGGAGCAACGGACTCAAGGTGCAAATAGCACCAGAACGACACTGAAGAGAACGATGAACCCTTGTTCATTTAAATCGCACAAATAATGCATCAAACAATATGGAGAGAACATCCCAACGTTGTAAAGCTAAAGTGCACAGTATTCGCACAAGAGACAATTCACTTGATAAAACGCTCAAACTGGCTGGGTAGTGTGTTGCGCATGTAGCACGCAGAATTCATCGGCAAGTGCTCCCTTAGGTAAACAGTGGTTGGAAGATAATCAGTAGTGACTGCTTACAGCTTTGCTAGGTCCTCTGGTGAGGGTGTTCGAAGTTCACCTTAATGATTAGCGAAATTTGGAAAAATGTTCATTTATGACCAACAGATTTTTCCGATTTGCACGAATTCATTATCTTCTTGATTTTGTCGCCTGTACTTCTCGCTTCACTATTTTCTACCGGAGTTCTGCTGAGAGATAGTAATCAGAACCACCGCATCCGGTGCACGGTTTATGGTTATCGAAAGTGAAACTGATGAAACACATTGGAACACTATCCTGAAGACAAATGACACAGACATATCAAGGAAACAGATAGAACGTGTTGTCCCTACGGGAGTGATTTCGTAATTTGCTATTATGATTGATGCATTGCACACAGATCGCTTATTACCTGCGTGTGACAAGAGATCAAATACTTGGGATAGAGGAAGAAGCTTACAAATTACGAATCAAACTAGGTGGCAATCAACTTACTGATCTACTGGCTTTATTTGCGATTCAAGAGGGTTCCCGGGTGATTGGCACTTCACATTAACGGATTTACTATCGTCCACAGGAACACCTGGTGTGGACAGTATTTCCGAATCTTCGTCAGACATAGGTTTGCTCAACTGTAAGAAAGAAACGTGAGATAAAAGTGAACGGTGTCAGTTATTCCAATATACAGTATCCCGTTATCGCACGAAACAGACTGTGGAAACCTATACATAACCCCAGATATCAGGCTGTATTTTTCAAGAAATATGCACACAGAAAAATAATCGTTCTCCTCCCGGACAAGAGCAATGCGACCGCGATACTCGACAACTCGGATTAAAAAGCGATGAAACTGCTAAACTACTATGAAATCCGACCAAAAACTAGCAAAATAACTGCCACAGCACTAACCGCATTCAACAAAACAAAGATCACAGACGACCTATACAAACAAGTGAAATCTATGTAGAACCCAACTCTATGACTCTATGACTTCCTAAGGTTCACGAATTGTAGGTGCCACTACGACCAACCGTTGCGTCGAATACAGCCCGAACAATCAATTTGACAAACACCTTCTTCGTCTGCGGCGTCCATCTCTGCCAGAGGACAGTGGCAAAACAAAAAAACCAGTCGCTTTTCTGGAATAAACCGATAATTTTAAAATGAGAAAGGTGAAACGATAATTTCCTTTGATGTGACATCACTGTTCACGAATATATCCCAAGGCAGATAGCCCTAGATGGAATCTGACGCCTCGTAGAAAACCATTCCAGTCTACAACAGAGGATGATGCAGTCGACGAAGACTACAATGGGTCTAGTGGATTTGTACCTGGCAACATATTTCCGATTCAATGAGAAGCACAAATACGAGGTACACCAATATGGTTGCCACTTTCAGGTCTGCTACCAAACGTAGTATTGAAGCAATTTGAAGCCATTGGATTCGAAACAATCAGACCTCGTATGCAGGTCAGATACGTGGACAACAAATCTGTGATACTCAAAAGTTTTAACCGCATCGTTTCCATTACAATCTGAATAAGCTGGTGCCCGGAATAAAACTGACAAGGGGAAGACGAATCCAAGGTAAAACTGCCGTTTCTTGATATTCTGATCATGAGACAAGCAAAAGGAAACAAGGAAACAACAATCTATCGGAAACCGATGACGACCGACCGCATATTCAATTTGAAAAGCAATCACCAAACATGTCACTTGAAGAGCTGTGTGTGCATCCTATTTCAACGGCTCAATATACTGCAGCACACTCGAGCTCCGGAAACAAGAAATAGTCATCATAAACAGGTACCCAAAGCGGCTTATAATCCTCTCTGTTCGAGGTGACAAAAAACGTTGAGAGGAAAACAGCTCGGAAAAGATAGTTATGGTACCATACATGCTGGGAGCATCAGATGCCGTAGGTCTTATGATGAAACCTTTGGGCTCGAGGTTGTTCACAAACCTGCCAGCAACTTGCGGACCGAGCTATTCAACGGAGAAGACTGTGTGGACCAACACGACCATTCAGGAGCGGTCTATGCCATACCATACTTAGGGCGTAATGAGAAATACCGAGAGGACAGGTAAGCAATGACGCACTCACTTACTCGAACACAAAGTAGCATTACGACGCACCGATTGACACTCACAGATTGAGTACTAAAGCGCGCAAACGGGTCATGAGGTCAGCATTGATAGAGCAACGAGGGTCGACACTTCGAGATCGACAGACAATACGCCACCTCGGTAAGACCGGCGCTGAATGGCCGAGAAACGGACAGTCGGGCTACACAGCAAAAACACACGGAACCAGCAGCTCCATATATACACTTACTGATCCACGCTTGACAAAGAACCTACTTTGGATCGGAACGCCACAAAAAAACTTTCTACAACTCAGTGTACGCTTTGACAGTTTTGTATATTTATGGGCCATGAAGGTTCGACAGACAGACCGCAGTTCTATTCTGAGTCATGTTTCTCAACGTCTCTAATAAACCATAATCTTCATCCCTTGAGATAATCGCTCTTCACCGCCTCCGATGGCTCGGGCACGTTTTGCCTACGCTTGCCCATCGTTTACCCTTTCGTGCTCTTTTGCACGTGCTAGGCAAGGCTGGAAGAAACAGTGTGGCTGTCAGGCTATGCCTTGGCGCAGGGGCATGAAGGAGTTAGCTTCGGCTTTGGCTTCGGTTGATGCTTCCCACCTTCCTGGTTGGGGCCCAAGAGATGAGGATTGCCGTTGGTTAGAGATGATGAGAGATATGGCTCAGAACCGAATCCAGTGGCGCGAATGATGCATGGCCTGTCTGTTGAATTCCTGTACCCCATGACCAACGGAAAAACAGATAAAGAAATCTACAAAACGTGTAGCGTAAAGATATTCGAAAAAAATTGCTTTTACTTGTTGTAACCTTTATGTTGGCTCTTTATTTCCCGCCCCTCAACTCTGTAATTTTTCTGTCGTTGTTGCGTTGGCATTATGCTTGTTCTCAAGCCGGTGTTTATATATATATATATATATATATATATATATATATATATATATATATATATATATATATATATATATATATATAATCTCAACCCTTAGTCCCTAACCAGGTTGGCAGAAAGCGCCTACCGCAACCAATGCTGATGCCAGCTTCTTTATATCTCTACGTCAAGCCATGGCCTGACCGCCGCGACGGTCCTTACAACCTTTACCAGCACGTGCGAACAGAGCATGGAACAGTAGACGATGGGCAGGCATTCGCAAAACATGAATAACCCACCGGTGGTGTAGAGCAATCACTTCGTTAAGAGGGCAGCTATCCGTGCCCAACACATGACGGAACACATCGTCAATACTCACTGGATTTTCCCACTAGACGCCAGAAATGCTTCGGAGACCTATATCTGTTAACATAGAAAGACGCCGAGTATTCTCAACGTGAAGGGGAAGGTCGCACAAGCGTGAAGAAAAACGCTACGAATCGCGGCAACGTACATGCATCCCTCAATAGAGATCTAAATCTCAAGGCGACGCTCCAGGTATCGCAGGTTTGCAAAACCCCATCTAGCTCTCGCTATTCGTGGAGTGATCTCCTTTCCAACACCAACTCCAGCTTTTATCGAGCTGCTAAGGTACTTAGGATTGTCGGCTAACTCCAGCTGATCACCACAAAGGGCGAGTGCAGCCGAAGGCTTTTGCCAATCTTGTAAAAGCACTTTGCACTTGAAAGGCGCAAAGTGCATACCATATCTGTATACATTGTTCGTCAAGCGGTCCAAAGCATGTTGCACTGCCTCTGCATTAACACTAAGCAAGGCGATATCATCGGCATGTTCCAAGTCGAAAACACTGATCCCTGGGAGGTGCTCAACTCCACCGTTTGGAAGACCAGACTGAGCATTCCACAGAACATCTTCTATGGCAAAGCTGAAGAGGAATGGGGATATAGGGCAACCTTGCCTTACTACAATAGAAGCGACAAAAAGCGGCGAAAGCTGGCCGTGGGCCCTAGGTGCGACGATACAACGGTTTGCGTATTGATACATACTTCTCAGGTACTTCATTTCCGAACAAACAGTTTTATAGTGCAGTCCCATCGACGGATTCGAAGACCGCGCGAATGACCAGGAGCACGATGGTTATCGGTCTTTAGAAAGTGTGACAGTGCTCTAGCATTTATCGGAGGGTGAAGATTTGATCGATACATCCACGACCGGCGCGAAACCCAGCCTGCTCCTCACGGGTCAGCTCTTCATGCGTTCAGCACAAACTTCAAAGAATGACAAACGCAAGCAGCTTCGACGCTATTGGGATAAGGCTTACAGCCTTACGGTTAGCGCCCCTCTCAAAGATTGGAACAACAATCAACTTCCCCCACAAGGACGGAACGTGCTCAGAATTCCGAACTTTTGAGAACAAAAAAACGAAGTTCCCCAAAGAGATGAACGTCACCGCCTTTAAAAAGGGCTGAAGGAAGGCCGTCGGGGTCCAGCATCTTGTGACTACGAATCTCGGAGTCATGGTTTCCGGTTATCCCCGTAAACGCAGTGACCTCCCGAGACTATGGAATGTGCCCCTTCCACTGCATTCATGCGCAAACATGCATCAGAATAGGAAATATTCCCCATGTTTCCACTAGAACAGAGACACATTTATCAGCATTTGACGGTAGTCATCAACATCATGCCGCATCGTGGGCAGCATTCCCCGCTACAATACGATGAGCACGGTATACAAGTTGGCACTGAGGTGGTGGTAAACAATTCAATTAGATCTCTCTTGTTCGAAGATGACTTATCCGCCTCGAGCCAAGCCGTTCTGGTAAACTGCTGTATCGTTCAAAGCTGCACATACTGGCATCACAAAGATCAACTCTAGCGCATTAACAATTACTACCACTATCCACATGGATTTATCCTCAGAAGCACAAGATAACATAAAAAGCAACTTCTGAGAATGTGAAAAGTGACAAGCTCACGATTATTTCACAAATTTATTACGTATCTGTACAAGCATGAATACAAATTATACCGAAGCAAAGTGAGATCAGATTTTTCACTCGTGATCCTCTTCACTTGGTCCCGGACACTCTTTGTTCAGTTCGTCTCGGTCGGCGTACTGTGCGCTGCACCAGAAACAGTAGGAATGTCTATCGCGAAGATAGACAACCAAGTCTTGCAGTACTGACAATATCTGAATGGGTCACAATGGGAGGAAGAACCACCAAATATGTAGTACAGTCACGGCATTGTTGATATTATGCGTGATCAATGCAACACAGCAATAGAAAAGACCGGTCCAAGTACAATAAGTGTATCGTATCGCCACGTTTTAGACAATTCTGAACGATTAGCGTTTATTCAAAAACAACAGGTGTTGTGTTCCATTTTCGACTGAGACCTATCGATTTGGACCAGTAGACCTTTAAGTGCGCGGATAGAGAATATATGAAGTGAGCTAGTCACCGCATTACTACTTCTCTCCTACATTTATATTCTGGTATCACAAAACTGAACAAAACAAATACTTACCTGGCATTTTTATGCACTTAAAACTTCAAAACACTCACCGCTTTCGTGTCTCATCCCTAGAGCTGGGTATTTTATTATTTATGCGGGGCTTTGGCCAACTATTATTTCAACGATCAGGACAGAACATACACCTACAATGGTGACAACCATGACGACGGAAAAAGGCAGCTACATAGTCGATTGGTTTAACCAACCAAGAGTTACCAACAGAAGACAGAGAGAGAAGAGTGGTTATCTCCAGAGCAGCCCGAGATAAGCAAACGCACATAAAAACAGTGTATATTACTTATCGCATCAGATAAGAAAACACGACAGACTACTCCCCAAGAACACTTCTGTAAAGAACTTAAAACCGGAATTAAGAATATTTCAACTGACTGACCCTGAAAACGTAGTCAGAGACTTACCAGACAGAATGTTGACCTCAGCAAAACTACAGTTGCTTTAGAAAGGTCTAAATTTTATTGTACACAAGAAACACCTAACACCTCAGGAAATAGTCCCTCCATTGGAACGTGCGTTAGAAAATCTACCGCTCGAAAACGCCAACCAAACCAGATTCTGAATATGTACTATTCACGGGAACCAGAAACCAGTTTTGTCAAATCCATCAACCGATGAATATAAGGCAACAACTACACTGCGAAGTGACAAATCGATTCACATCGCAATTGCTGACAAGGGCAATACTGCAGTCGTTCTAAATGGGTTAGACTATGGACCAAAAGTTCGAGGACACCTAGAAGATGGACTATATGAAAGGACTGAAGAAAAATAAGTTGACTCCATACCAAACGAAATAAAGGCCCAGATGAGTAAATACCTTTCGGGGCTGAAAGTAAAGATAGGGAAGTCTTTGTGGTTTCCTTTGAATCCACAGACAAACAGACCTGGAAGATTTCACGGATAACCAAAAATCCACAAATCCGGCATACCTATCCAACCAACCGTGGATCATACACATTGTGCGACCTATATGTTAGCGAAAAACATCGGTGAACTACTAAAACCGTACCGAAAAATGGTGGTAAGTCACATAAATGATGCCTTTGGTTTTTTCCGCATTCTGTAAACTGTTGTATTAGAAAAAGACGAAAAGGCAGTGAGTTTTGACGTGGCATCTCTTCACGCATGCGTGCCTATTAAAGATAGCCCGGAATTTTCACACTCCATATTGATCAATGACACCGCTTTAGAACACAGATGTCCATTAAACCCAACTGACATTATCACTGGGGTTGAACTACGCCCCATTTCCACCTTCTTCACCTTTAACCAATCATTGTACAGACAGACTGACGGCGTAGCCATGGATTTTCCTGTATTACCGATTGTAGCTAACCTGATCTTACATTCAGTCGAATCTAAAGCATGGACTGCACTTAAAAATCCACCACGAATTCATGTCAGACATGTAGACGACACATTTGCAATTTCAAAATCAGAACATAGGCATGACTTGTTGCAATGTCTCAATAATCAGTCTACCTTAAATAAAACCACATTGGAGATTGAGAGCATTGACAGAGGCATCAGTTTCCTTGACTGCTGACTACAAGTAAACAACTCCCATAAGTTTACGGTGAGCTTTCACAGTGTCCGTGTTTTCTTTCGAATAGATAACACGTCGTAACGTCATCTCATAAGGACCAGAGACCTTTACCAATTGTGTGTACATGGTCAGCTGCAAAGACTGCCCCGCACAATATATATTGGACAAACATGAAGATGGGTCAAAATCAGAATCGCAGACTACAAAAGAAAAGAAAAATGCAGACATAGAGGCCAAATGTCTTTAAGAATATTAGAACGCGACCCACTCGTCGTTTTGAACCGACTGGATAGTTCACCGAAAACCCTTGCGCGACCATAAGTATGAGAATGCACTGATCTCAGTAGATTCACGAACTTCTGTGGCATACCTTTCTGGTGAAAAGCACTGAATCGCGACGTCCGGTCAACTGAATCGAAGGCACCTTTTAAGTCGAGGAACATCATTATTGTTGGTCGACGGTGCGTGTGATGCGTCTCAAGTAAGTGAAGAGTAAAAATTTGGTCGATGCATCCTCGACCTGGGCGGAATCCGGCCTGTTAATCGTGGGCGCTCCTTCCGCCAGCCGGCGTCAGAGGACGCAGCAAAATTGAGGGTATTACCTTGGTAACTATCGGAATTAAGCTAATCCCACAATGATTATAACAGTCGCTGCATATTCCATTCTTGAAGATGGGCATAATCTATGACTCACTGCATAACAGCGGGATGCGTTTCTCGTTCCAAACGTCACGGAGCAAGGTGGTAAGTGATTTTGAAAAGAACTGGAGGGAGTTCGTCAGGATCGGCTGCTTCCCCTCGCTTTAATGATCGAATGTATGACTTTACTTCAACTTTCGATAAGCGTTCAAGTTATACTCCCCAAGGAATGGCAGTTGTTGACGTCGGACTGACTACATTAGCGCGTGACCAGTTAAACTGCTCCTTGAAGTATTCGGCCCAGCAGTCGAGCCTTTGCTTTTTACCATGAATAGGCTCTCCATTTCTACTGCATTTCGTTTCGCTGACCGGGTTCGCCGTCCACCAGTGTTGTGAATAAATTTGAACAGTCTTTGACTGTTACCTGAAGTAGCTGCTATTTTCATTTCTTTGGCTACCTTGAACCACCAATTTTTGTGATCATTCTTAAAGCTTTTCGTAGCTTGCCTCTGTAGCTTCTTTCGTACCTTATTCATCTCATTACTGTTCGAGAGGTGACGTTTTTGCTCTGTTAGACTGACCCACTCTGTGAAATCCAGTAGCTTTGATGGATATCGGTTCTAGGATCACAGGCAAAATTTGCTGCCACGTGTGCTGTCTGCTGGATATGCGCCCAGTGCTGATCTACATTAGCGTTTTTCGTAGATCCCAGCTCATGTGCTAATTTCTGTCCGTAACGTGTGCGGACTTCTAGATCAGACAAACGATGCACGACTAACCGGATTTGAGGTTTGCGTCGATGATCGTGAAGCTCGAGAGATAATCGCATTAAAACTAATGCGCGGTCCGACTCTACGTACGTGGACCAGGAAGATCTACAATTCTGAACAGAACTGCACCACCGATAGCTTACTGCGATATGATCAATCTAACTCAAAGTACCTGTAGAGTTAGAGCGCCATGTCACCGTGCGACACGAGCTGTGTCGGAAATTCGGACTAGATAGGAATAGCCGATTGTCTGCACAAAGCTGAGAAAGCCTATCCACGTTATCTGTGTGCTAAACGGGTGAAGCACAACGCCCTACTAAACAAGCTTCTGACACACTAAGTTTGCCAGTTTGTGCATTAAAGTCACCAGCTAGCACTACGAAGTCAGAGCCCTTGCTCATGCGAAAGAGAGCGGTGAGCCCATCATAGAACTCGTCCTTCTGCATATCAGAACTGCAATCCGTAGGAGCGTATGCCGAGATCACAAACAATTTGCGCTTAACACAAATATCCTTTCGGACGCCGACTGACTCTTGAAGTCATACAGCACATTAACCACTAGTAATCGGGATCCAGTTCAAAAGGACAGCTTCAGACTTCTCAGTCAAAACTATTCCTACACCACGTTGTTCTGCAGCTGTACCCACTAGGCCCCCTGAGGTGCGCAGTAAATACCTTGATAAGATATCAGGAGCAGTTAGTTGAATCACACTGCTCGAATCCTGGATACGCGTTTCATTTACGCAGCAGACATCAATCTTTAGAGAGTCTGTTGTGAGGGCCAGGCACGCCCGCTGACCGGCCTGCGTGAGAGTACGCACAATAAAGAAGTCGAGACTCAGAGGCTGACGAGGTTTGAGAAGAGGTGAGTTACAAGACTGATAATCATCAGCAACAACATTTGACAACGGACCGTTACGAGTATCGGGCGTGTCATCAGTGGGAGTATTCGGTGTTACGTATGGCAGACACACGCCTACTGTGCCCTACTTTCCGTTCCACGTCAGGAGTGGAAGAAACAACGTATAGGTCAACAGATGACGTGGCAGCGAAGAGTGAGAAAATGTACAGCGAACTTAGAAAAAGTAGGTGCCTCACGTCTTCGTGGTTGGGGTCCAAAAGATCCATCAACCAGTTGGCTGCAAACACTGAAGGACATGACAGTGAACCGTAAACAGTGGCGATTGTGTTGTCACTTTGTGTTGAATCAGAATGACCGATCAATGTGCGCTTGTGAAATTAGACCGTGTATTCCGTGTGCTGGCTACTAGGACAGGTTCTTTTTCCTAACCATGTAAGTTCACGCGCTGTCTTTCTTGCATTTGTTCGTTCTTCCTATCGTTAAGTGCAACATGGTGAGAAAGACAGTGATCAGTGGGGCTTGCCGTGATGTTGCACGTTTTACAAAGACGATGATGATGATTGCTGGATAGTGAGAATGTCAGACGGCCGGATTCACCTATTTTACCGCATACCAAATGTTCATGTAAGCAAAACATGACACGAAAGACAAAAAACGATTGACGTTTAGATGAATCACGCCAAAACAGCATCAAGACACGGAGATCTTTACCTCTATCCTAGACAGTGTTGGTGAGTAACTTGAGGATACAGCATACAGCCATATTCTGTTTCACCAGCCACACCGGGATTTTCAAGATCAGGTTTCTGTGTTTTCCTTACTTGATGAAGCTTAGGCATCCTAGCGGTTCTTTCCTATCCACACAACGATCAGAGAATCACGCAGTTCAATAGTTATGAGCTAAAACAAATGGCAGCTCACGTTTGCGTCCACTGTACGGGGGTTATCTGCATTTAGACTGGTAAGATCCTGTTCTTCGTCGGACAGCTGCGGTAGCTGATCGCGGTCATCGTAGAATGGTGAGCGATCCCGATCATCTTGATTGTGATGAGATCCTGATGTGCGATGATCTGAACGATACCGGCGTACGGGCTCACGCTCCGGAGATAGAGGATTTTGAATTTCAGGGATAGGCCAAAATGAGGAAGATACCGGCACAGGAATAGACTGGGCAGAATCCAACTGGAAACATATTCTACGAGCTGCTTCGAGTTGACGTTTGGCACGACTAAGACGGAACTTGGTGGACATTACACCTTGGAACTGGCTGCGCTCTGCGAGCATCATTTGTTGGCGGATACGCTGAAAGATTTCTCGAGATTCACGCACTGCCATTCCACGACCTAAACCACTTCGGTCCGAACGGACTTCGATAGGAACAGGTTCCGAACGTCCCTCGGCTGTAAAGGAAAATAAAAAATGCATTCGAAGGCACTTAAATCGAATTAAAATCCAAAAGATCAATGATATGCCATGTGTACAGAATAACTGTACAGTATGTGACCGGAAATTTCACTTCTCTACACCCAGCATGCAAACCGTGTGATCCATAGCTATCAGCATATAAACAACACAAAGAAAAACCTTCGGAATGTCACATCGTCAACAGGAACATGATGGATAAATCACGAGTTGATGAATTTGAATTTCCCTGTTATTCTCGTGGTTTCCCGTGTTCTTCATAAGCAATCACACCGCATGGCGAGACAGGAGTACAATACTTAGGGATTGCATCACAACTAAGGAGTAAACTCGTTCTTTGTAGCTAAAATATATGTAATTTCAGTGTTTATCATGCATCGAAACTGTTAGGAGCGGTCGTCAAAATGTTTCATGCGACAAAACTCCAAAATCTGTCCCTGCTCACACAGACTTCGCATTTTTGCAATCACAGAATTCGGTGTCAGATTCTGTGATTTTATTGCATAAACTTGCTCACCTGTCCCAGTGGAACTGGGCGCAATGTCTGTGACTGGGTATAGTCAAAAACTGCCGTAACTGAAGCAAAGAAGCACAACCACGGTGAGACTACCCCTTGACGTGGTGTGATGACCTGTGTGCCTCCATGACCCAAAGAGCTATACAGGATGGCTTTCTTATGCCGGAGGTGCGATCATACTTGACAGGTCGACGGGTAGAGGCCAAACGAAGTCCAGTCTCTGAACCAGTTGATGGGCAACATCTGATTCCAACAACTATGCCCCTGAAGAGGACACTCCAGTGAATAAACATGGAGAAAAACAGTTCATCGGTCTGGAAGCCTCCACTTGATAGACGTAAGAGTGCAGTACCTGGGGTTAATTTCGACGACAGGAAAAGTCTTCGTATTTCATGGTGCAGCTATCACCCGCCTAAGTTGGGCAGCCCCCGGCCCAAAGGATGCTACCCCGTGCGCATACCGCTTGCTCCATTGGGTGCACGGGCCCGAGAATTGAATCCGAAAAGGGGATCGATAACAAAGCACCAACGAAGACAAGACAAAGTGCGTGCAACAATCAAGTCTCACGTAACAGAGCAGAAGTCTCTTCAAAGGTTCTTCGGCCGCGTTCTCGTAGTAGATTACCGCTCCACTACCTTGCCGGTGAGACTTTCGAGTCAAAAGCTCCGGTTAGGGTTCCCAAAGAAAACCCCTTCTGCGGTGTGGGCAGTCGCGAAGTATGATTCGCCCAGAAACCTCCAGCATCTTTTTCGTGAATGGCTTTACGAATTTTCCCTCTTTTAATTTAAGCTCAATACAAAACGCTACGGGTAACTGCCGCTCCGAAGAAAACAGTAGTTTAGGAGTTAAGCATAAATCCAATGCACTCCTCAAACCTCAATGTTCACTTCACTTGGCTGTCTTTGACGTCCGCACACTATCAGAAAGGGCAACATGCTACTCTCGCTAGAACTGCTGACACTTTCGAAGCAAATGTATGCAGTGTCTCGGAAACGCGCATACAAGACCCAACTTCTATGATGAGTCTTTGCACCCCAGATACAACCTTCTTAAGCCGGCGCTGGCATTGCTTCGAACATGAGAACTGAGCGTGTACTGCTAGACTGGAATCCAGTCAACAGTTGTTTGTGTGCAGTTTCGTTGAACGGTTCTGTGCGTGTCAATAACAACTGAAGTGTAGATGCTTTTTGGTCGTGGTTGTGAATGCGCCACTGACTGCAGTTCCTCATCTGAGATGAAAGTGGAATTATACCAGAATGTTTTAGCTGCTTCGAGGTGTGCGTTTAACGGATGTGGTGGTCATTGCTTGGGATTTCAACGCCCAAGCTGACCGCTTGGGAGATCCCGAAAGGCACATCGGAGGCCCATTTGCTACTCCGGCCAATTGCACCGATTGCGGAGTTCGTCTCCTCCGGTTGTGCTCTGACCACAGGTTTTTTCTGGTGAGTACAAACTTCTGCCACAAGACGTAACATGGGCTCGCATGACGCATGACGTCTTTGCAACGTTGGACTCAGATTGGCCATATTGTCATTGGTCACCTCTGGCGTGGATTCACTGAAGATTGTCGTTCATTTGGGTCTACGCCTGTGGACGTAGTCAAAGTCAAGTCAAGTAAGTGCTTTATGTACCCGAGGGTGGATATTTAGCTGCTACATAACCACTTCACTGCAAAAGTCAGCAATCGAAAACGTCAATAGGAAATGAAAACATGGTTAACGGAGCAAGTTGAGAAATTCGGTGTTGTTGGTATTTGGGTTGGTGAGGAAATGGGCGAGGTCAGGAAATAAATGTTTGTATTGTGACCGAGTGGCAGATGTAGATATGCAATTGCTAAGATTTGGGATGGAGGGGATGTGTGCAGTCTTCTAATGAATGCTGAATGCTCTTTTTACCTCCTTTTTCATTTATTATACAACAAAGTACAACAATTTAGGAAGGGAACCGCGGCCATTTAAAGGCTGCCAAATGGAGAAGTGACCGGTGGTGGCGGCAGTCGAACCCAGGTCGCTATTGCCCAAAGTCGACGATGATAACCGTATGACCACCGCCGGTCGTACGAGGAAAACTCAGTCATGCCTGGTGATGCTGGGTTGTGATAAATTGGATGAGCAGGTAGTAAGTGATACCACTATATCGAGACAAGTGTTTAAGGAACCTGACGAGAATTCTAGGATCTTTCGCAAGCAGTCCGGGGAACATGATGGAGAAAGTATAGAGCCAATGCGGAAGGATGCAAGAAAATGCAAAGCGTTTTATTAGATGAAATGGGGCAGAAAATAACCTGAGTCGTATCAAGTAAAAGGCGAGTCGCCAAACTTTTGAGAAGACAGCTGCGACATGATCTGTCCAGGTAAGGTCACGGCTGATGGCAACGCCGAGGTACTTTACGGACGACACTCTTTGTAGTGGTTCTCCATTGATGACTGTCTGGGTTTGCTACCATCAGGTTGGAGTATTAATTGGTTTTATGGAGGTAGAACAGGATGACAGAGCACTATGCGGGATTCATCCTTAGATTCCGATTTGAAGACCAGTTGACGAGCTCCGTTACTCTTTGTTGTAGGAGGGGAAATGTGGAGCTGTTAGAGTTGGGCATTCCAAAAACCACATCATCGGTGTATTTCATAAGGAGACAGTCGTCGTAAACGGGTATGGATGATGTATAGGCAGAATAGATAGAATGACGCATTGGAGAACGCTTCGTGTAGAGAGAAGCATGGAAGAAGTTCGGCCACAGTATCCTGTGAATTGTTATCGATTGGGAAAGTAGTTGGACATAAGATTAATGCTGGGGGTATTGACGTCCGAGTCAGCAAGTACATCAATTAATTTTGATCTGTCAACACAAACAAATCCGTCACTATAAACAAACTCTAACTGCTTGGCTTTTACGATCAACAGATGATACAAGAGATTGAGTGAGAGAAGCCAGGGCATCCAGAGTAGATCGTGACTGACTATATGCAAATTGTATAGAGTACAACACATTGATCTGGACAGTCAGTCTCTTTAGTAAAACCTTTTTAAACACCTTAACAGTAGACAATGTGCAAGCTATTGGGTGTAGTTTGGATGTACCTTTTTGGTACTGAGGGTGACAGAAGCCACTTTCCAGCAATCGGGAATAATATTACGGTTTAAGCGTAAGTCAAATAGACCAGAAAATACGGGGGATGATTTACTTCGCATTCCTTCAACAGGACCGGTTATAAGCAATCTGGGCCGCTTGCCTTGTTTGCATGGAGGCGAGTGAGCTCCTTGTATACGTCCAATGAGGTGATGCTTTAGGTGGCAAGGTTCTGGTGGAAGTCAGCATCGGGGTTTGAAATGACTGGTAGATATGAGGTAGCAGCGAAGCGACAATTGAGTTCATCAACGTCAGCTAAAGGAGACCGTTTACGAGGATTAGGACCGCTTAGGTGCCTGATCGTCTTCCATGTCTCCCAACAATTGTTGCTGGCGGTTAGCGATTGAACGTACAGAGCATTCAGTCTGTGAAGCTCAGTTTTGATGGATTTTGATAATTCTCACTGAGCCGTGGTCCTTCGCCTTGAAGGCGCGCTTCTTCATACGACGAAGTCGTTTCAGATGAGGGAAGAGTAACGGTCGGGTCGGACGTACAGTGTTTCCATGGGGCGGCAAATATTAAAGCAGAAGTTAAGGTACTTTGTTAAACGTTCACAAAACGAGAGGTCGGTGTGAGAAAACACGCCTGGGTCAGAATTGTCAACCATTCTCTGAGTCGCGCGAGGTTTTCCGGGTGACACTGCCGTATGTATATTTTGCGGTAACAGCTTTGAGTAAAACGCATCTACTCTTAGAATAAATCATAGGAGAAACCTTCAAAATTGCATGATCACAAATGCCAACTGGAGAACGAAAGGTAATATGAAACAATTCAAGATTATTAGCAAAACAAAGGTCTAGCGTGGCGCCAAGTCCGGTGGGGAAGGTAACAATCTTCGTCAGGCCTAGGGATATACGAGGTCTCCCACTGAACCTGTCAAAATCGCCACAGACAACACATAAAGAAGATTCAACAAAGTTCAGTAGATTTGTAGAGACAATATCAGAAAACTGATCAAGCTCAGAGAGGACATGTTGGGGAAATGCACACGTTGACAAGAATTATGGACGTGTGATGACTCGGGTGCTTAGGTTTGCACTCTAGCACAGAGGGACTGATATGAGATGTGGAATACGAAAAATTACTTTCCGTTCGATTACACCATCGTTCATTTATAAAAGTAATGACGCCTCCTCCACGTATGCGATACGGTGTCGGGCGGTCAACGCGAAAGGAATCAAAATCATCTAGCGTGATAATTTCATCACCAACATCAGTGTGGAGCCAGTTGACTATACTCCCGTCGATGGACAAAGTCATTTAATTCGGTCAATTTACCAAGCAGTGATAAAACGTTGGAGTTTATGATAATTAGTAAGCACAGACTTGACAAAGCTTGTTTCCTAAGTCTAACTTTCCAACCAACTCGATATTTGCGGAGATACTCGTTTAGCTTTCCGAAAATTCTTTTCGCTTTATTTCTTACTGATTTTCCAAAGCTGCATTCCCGACGAAGTCACGCCTTGGTACGTGTTCGCTTCCGTTTACGTCTCGTCCGCGGTCGCACCAACGTAAACACCCACTCTGCACAGTTGCTTCTAGACATCTATTAGATATACTCGCAACCTATACCGGTTGATTAGACGTGCCGGTCCACGAAAGCCCAGTGTAAGTTAATCAGGGAATCCAACGGTTCATTGATTCACTCTCAGAGATGTCTCTAGATCGTTGAGCAGAGCACTTAAGGGACGTTCCAGTTGGCCCACTTCAACAGTAGACCTACCCAATACCCCCGCAAGAAAAACGATAAATGTAAATGTTACTCCTCCATCAGATATGGAAGTTATGCGGCAGGTAGGTTACTTGAAAAGATACAAAGCAGCTGACCGGAAAGGTTGTTTCCGCCTTTTCAAGAATGGAGGCGGAACTTTGGTTTCGGAGTTAACAAAACTCGGCTGGGTAATCTGGGATAGTGAATCGGTGATTGTGCCGATTTACAAGAAAGGTGGCAGGTTCACTTGTGAAAACCGCAGAGAAATTGGCCTGGTAAGTACCGCATCCAAATTGTTTACAGGGCTTATTCTCCATCGATTATCCAGCGCCCGCGAAATTTGTAAGTGAGAACCAAGCCAGTTTCAGACCCGGTCGAGGTCGTATCCACCACATCCTTACTATCGTCAGATTTCAGGGCACAGGCACATCTTTCGTTGGCCGACAATCTCTGTCTTGCTTGATCTGAAAACGTCATTCGACCTAATAAATCCCACAGTTTTCTGGCGCTGCCTCTCAATGAAGGGTGTGCCAGAGAAATCTGCTCTTCTCTTCCAATCTTTGTACGCGAACAGCCGAAGCCGAGCTCATGCTTACCGCGGTTATTTAACCGAGTTCATTACGAGAAGTGGTATCCGTCTAGGTTTCCCTCTTCCACTCCTCCTCTTCAGCCTAGTATTCGAAACAGTCTAATCTTTGAGAATAGCGACATCGATCTTTGCTCAGGCAGTGAACTATGGGACTTGGAATATGCGGACGGTATTGTTTTTCTGAGCGAAGATCCAAGTAAGTTGCAGTCTTTCTTAGATAACCTAAACAAGAGCGAAGCAATGTTTGAAATATGTTTTACACCTTTAAAGTGTAAAATGTTGCTGCAGGACAGGGTTAGCTCAAGTCTCTTAATGGCAGGGGAAAATCCAGGCGAAGTGGATAAATTTCATTATCTGGGAAGTTACATTTCACAAGGTGGAAAGATATCAAATGAAGTGTCATCGCGTATAAAGAACGCGCGTTTGGCTTTTGTCAAACTCCGTCATGTGTGGCGCCGGCGTGACTTCCGACAGTTTACAAAGGGTCGACTGTACAATGCGGCGGTTAAGTTCATTCTTCTATACGGCTCACAGACGTAGGCGGTAAAGGTAGAAGACAGGCGAAGAGTGTCAGTGTTAGAGCATCGACGTCTCTGTAGCCCTGCCCGAATATGGTGGGAACACTGTATCAGCAATGCCGAGGTTAGGCGTATGGTGTTGGGAACAAATGGTCAGTCACTCGATCAAGTACTGAATCCAAAGAGATTAAGGTGGCTAGGGCATGTGGTGCGCAAGCCCACAGATACACTTCCTCGGTGTATGCTGCTCTCCGAGACAGGTAGTGGTCAGAAGGTAGATCGAGGCAAAAAGGTATGGAAACCTTGACCAGTGGACCTGGCCAAGTAGGACGTGTTAGGTTTTCAGGTTAGGGTTCACGTGACGCGCCTAAAAAATGGTTGGGAACATGAAGTGATATGGCTGGTTGTCGCGGCCGGTGGCGTTCTTACATTTGGATTCGTTCTTTGTCTTCATGATTCCCATTTATTACTTGAGTTTTGTAGACCTATTTTTGCCCTTTACTCTACGATCCTGGAAGGTGGCAACCGAAACTAGAGCACAGACGTGCGAGGTTAATGGTTGAATAAACTGAAACTGAACTGAATCAAGATTTCTGAAGCGTCGTATACAGGCGACAGCAACGGCGCAAGGCATTCGTTTTTTCGATTATTTGTTATGCACTCGAAAACAGTCACCGCAGGTACTGACGTTCTCCTAGTAAGCCCCCAACCCCAATAGATCAGGGATACACTGATCAGACTAACTACACGTATTCTCAGTTCAGAGACAGATCTGGATGACTCATGTAAGCTTCGTTTCCCCTCTTTCCACTACTACCACCTGATGCGCCATTCCGATATGAGATTCGTCATTTAAAATGTTTTGTTGACATAATGAAAACAACCGAAAACGAACTTGTTCACCATGTCCTTTTCCATGTGTTCTGTGGGAATATTTGGGCAGTGGAGGAAAGAACGGTCAAAAAGTGAATAGGTACCTAGATTCGGTGTTTTCACTGACTGGTGCTGGTTGAGTAGAATGGTTCGCAGACTAGTATGTCGGACGTACTGAGTTTCAATGTCATGACCGCAGATAAACCTGGGCAGTAGACATCGCTTGACTGTTACCATCACATCTGACAAGCCGAGGCCTTACGTGGTTCTACACATCAAATGTCCGAGTCCTGGTAGTTGGTTTTTCTTGATGGCGCAGCTGGCCCGTGTTGTTACGGAGTATGCTTCTTTGACTGAACAGCGAAATACACCACGGTCGTTTCCAACTGTTGTCACTGCATGTTCTCCTCCGCAAGTGAATATAAAATTCGGATAGTAAAACCGACATGGGATCACATGGATCAGTTTTTACTGAAGATTGTGTGAAACACATAAACGGGATAGTGCAAGCGGTTGGGAAATGACCATTCTGAGCACAAGACTGCTTAAAGTGACGTTTCTGAAGACCTCATTATAATATTCCAGTGCGTTCACAAAATTACCGCGAAACGTTACCAATGACCGTGTATTCACCATTCTTTCCCAATCCCTGTCCGGGAGCGTAGCCCATTTTAACCAACATATTGAAACCTTTGTTGGTTGGGTCTACCTGTTTCTGGAGACCTTCGGTTCTGCGTTTGGCTTCCTCTTCAGCCCTAGATAGAGTACGACCTTTCTTGCTGTTTACTTCTGTGACTCGTTGACGCTGAACACTCCTTGCCGTACTCAGCCCTGGTGGCTGGTCACATCTAAATTGTTGGATGAACTACGAAACAAATAAACGCAAAATTACAGAGATGTGATAAACTTGTCCGACATGTAATCATCTTCGTCTTCTTCCAATTTGTATTCATCTGTTACACTTTCTGGTTGGCTGAAAGTGAAACAATTAGAAATGACGGTCATATGATATCTTTGCAAGTAGGATAAGAAAGGAGGAGAAAAAAACGCAAACCAATACCCATCTAATCAAACGCCCAACCAATTTTCTCAACCTATCCACTTAGCTCAAGCATAGAGATGCTCATTGAACCAATCATATTTTAACGTAAGTTCTCCTGTTCAACCAGGGTTGAAAATAGCATTCATGATGGTGAACGTGAATAGATTTCTACCATTGCGAATCATGGACTGAATCATACCCGAGAAACTAGAGAGTCGAACCCAGAGGAAGTCCGGCCTAAAGATCGAATACACCAAGAGTATCCGTTGTTATTCAAAGGAACAGAAAGAAATACAGAGCAATCCAGACTGCATCGATGTCCATGCGGGATAATCATAACAAGACTACCATTGCATTGCAGTGGTGGGTAGTGATGGATACGGTGCAGCTTCGACTTCCCGCCTTTCTCTGTTTGCTTACTTCTAAAACCTGCCTATCTTTAATTGCTTCATTTTTGATATCTATGTATTCTCTCCTGAAAACCCAACTGCGGCTCTGCACCACCCGGTCGAAAAAAACCATCCAGTTTCGTATCCAAACCTTCGAAGCCTTTCAAGCTCAATCAACTGCTGACGTTTGGAGCCTTCCATATTAGAACCCTCGGGCGGACCTGCTACCAAGCTTGACGAGCACGCACTGTGGGTCATTCGAAGACTGATGTCTGTTTTATAAGCAAAACGTGAATCCAGAGTGCGGACGGCTTCACAATGAAGTGCCCTGAATTATTCCTGAGGTATTTCATGAGCACGTCTGTAGGTGAATAATCTTCACCTGCGGGTCATTATGCCATATGAGTTGAGCTTTATGACAAAGCTGAATCCGTTTTGATGACTTGGATGCGGGTAATATTCGCTTACGTGCAGTAAATATTTAGGGGTTATTTAATTTTCTTAAAGAGAACCGCAGTAGACGGAGGACATCCTTCAAATTACCATGTTTACTAACTGAATACAGTTCTGGTACAGATAAACGTTACATGATAAATGAAGCTAAACTACGGTCGGACAGAATATACGTGGAGGCATTCCGTATCTGAGCAAATATTCCTTTGCAGCATTTCCCGAATATGGTGAGCACACCGCATCAGCAACGCCGAGGTTGGGCATAGAGTATTGGGAACCAGGAGTCGGTCACTGAAACAAGTGCCTAATTTAAACAGATTAAGGTGGTTGAGACACGTGGCACACGTCTTCAGATGGACCTCTTCAGTGTACATTGTTAAACGGGGCAATTAGAATTCGGAGAACGTGTACATGAATCCCACTTATAACTTTTTCTGTTTGTTTGTTCCTTATGGCTGTATTCGTCTTGCTAATTACCAGACAGTGCTGTAGGGTTGGAACCAAAAGCAGAACACGGAAGTGTCCTGTTACTGGTTGGAAGAACTTAACAAAAAGGGCGGAAATTGTGGACAGCGCAAGTTCCGTGGTGGACAGCAATTTGCTCTCACCCGGGTCGTTAGCAAGCCTGACCTGCCTGATGCTCGGGCATGTCTCCATTACCCATCTGATGATCGGTCTTCTGGTTAGCACTAATATCGCAGTGAGTTTTAAAGTTATGGCGCATGCCCCGGACATGTTGTCTATTGTTTTTAATATTGTTTTTACATCTATTTTTAGCTCTCATACAAGTATTGTATGATGAATAAAGCCTGAGCAGTGGATCTCACGCGTTCTGTTCTCACTATCGAGTCTTGCTGTTGTTCCCGTCTGTGACAATTTATTCATTATACAAACTCTACAGATGGAACGAATTCTTCGCCTAAAACAGTTCCTTGAAACAGCGAACCAACAAAGCGGTCAGCTTCCGAATCAGTTTGCACAGAAATTGAATTCGTTAGCAAGAGATTGCAATTTCAAGTCAACTACAGCTGAAGAGAATCATGACGATGTCATCCGCGATGTATTCACTAGTGGAATTTTGTCAAACCATAAATGGCAACCCCTATTAGAAAACGGGACGCTGAATTTTTAAACGATATTCGAACAAGCTGGACCAATGGAAATGGCTGAACAACAGTCGATATTTTATCAAACTTCGGTAACTCTACCTGAAAATGCAGTTACGCATAGTGCTTCACCTCCAGACGCGATGTTTAAAGCCACGGACGATAACGTTGTTAATGCACTTCGCGCTAACAGCAAGAGATGCCATATGCCAAGCTTGTGGGAAAAAGGGTCGTTTCCAGGTGTGACTGTCCATAAATAATCAGAACAGTATCTCTCCTGCAGTCTGCCCACCAGTCTCTCTTCTATCGTCACTGCAGCTGCGCCAAAATGCCTTTCAAAATTTATGATTAACCTTGAGGTAAACAGCATTCCTTATATAGACACAGGGGATTTGGCCAGTTAAGCATCGAAAATTTTGGTAGGCGCCGACCATTGGATTATCCATCGCTCTCAAGAAACAATACTCACGGCTTCCAGTGCGTTATCTAGCACCACAAGGGGACACTGCCTTGTATCAATCAAGTTCAAAAATCGAACTCACGATCGGTTCAAATTATCCGTCCTCAGTAGCTTGCGCACAAACGTACTGCTCGCACATGACTTCCTCGGATTACACAAAGGTGCCAACATATCGTTTGGTGGCCAAAAACACCCGTTTATCGCTGGTGTGTTGGAACCGGCTTCTGGCATAGCTCCACCACTCAAAACCTATCTTCTGATTGTATGCTTATAGCTACCAAGTCACGTCGGCACAGCCGAGATGAACTGTTTATACGCGAAGAAATATAGTGACTTCTTTCCAAAATCACTGAGCCCTCTAACTTTCCTTGGGGAGCTCAGGTGTTGGTCGTCGCTAATGAAGATCATCAACGAAGGATGGTGGTGGATTACAGCTAAACCATGAACAGATTCATCCGCCTGAATACGTATTCGCTACCAAAGACAGATGAAACGATTGAGAATGTAGCTCGATATGACACATTTATCACGTTGGCCCTCAAAAGAGTCTGCCACCAAAATATCTATTCCAGATAAAGAAAAGCGATTCACTGCTTCGGAAGCTTGCGGACGATTGTATCAATTTCGTCGAACCTCTCTGGAGTAACCGAGGGAGTATCGTGTTTAGAGAGGGTGACCAATCAGAGCATTTCCACTGAGAAATTTAAACATACTTCCGCATACGCCAACCATAAAACTATCTGTGGAAATTCCGCTTGTGAGAACGATTTGAGTCTTTGGAAATTACTACATGCAACCTGCTTGAATTTCAGGTCTCGAAATGCAGCATTAAATTAGATCCCGATCGATTGAAACCTTTATTGGAGCCACAGGGACCTAAAGACTCCAAATCACAACGGCAAGTTGTGGGCTTCTTTGCTTACTATTCGCCCTGGATTTCCAACTTTTCTTATAAAAATAACCCACTTAAACATAATCAGACGTTTCCATTATCCAAAGCCGTGAAAGAATGCTTTTCCAATCACAAGTGGGATCTAACAAAGGCAAGTCTAGCCACTGCTCGTTCAGACGTACCATTAGTTGCAAAAACGGATGCCTCCGATAACGCCATCGCTCCCACGCTCAACCAAGATCAGCGCCCCATTTAGTTTTTCTCCAGAACGCTGACTCTGAGAGAAAGGCGTTATTCGGCGGTTGAAAACGAGGCATCTTGTTGTTGAAGCCGTACAGAAGTGGAGGCATCCGCTGCTTGGAAGTCATTTTAGGCTTGTCACTGAACAACGGTCTATTTCTTTCATATTCGGAAATCAATAACAGTCGGGTAAGAATGATAGGATATTTCGTTGGAAAATAGATCTATCACCCCATTGTTTCGATGCCGTCGATAGACCCGGGAAATACAACACAGATGCAGACGTCCTTTGCAGATTTCGCTGCAGCGCTATCCTTTCAGGATTGGGTTTAAAGCAATTGCATAACAATTAATGTCATTTTGGAGTCTCGCGTCTGGCTCATTTTGTGAGGTTCCGAAATTACCTTGTCTTTTGAGGATATACGAAAAAAGATTTCTAACTTTGAAATCTGTTTTGAAATAAAGTCTAAGTTCCACGGTTCCTCGACCGGTCACTTGACCAAGCCAACTCAGCTGGTTTGAAGATTGTCAATCGATTTCAAAGGTCCTCTCCCATATACGAATCGGAACCCGTATTTGTTGACAGTCACTGATGAATATTTTATGTTTCCATTCGAATTTTCGTGTCCCGACTTCAGTAGTTAAACTGTGATCAAATGGCTGTGCCAACTGTTCTCATTGTTTGGAACACCGAGATACATATATTCAGAGAGAGGCTCTTCTTTTATGTCCGTGAAGTCCGATATTTCCCCCTGAAAAAGGGGTCGCCTCAAGCCGCACCACTTCACATAATTCAGAAGGAAATGGCCAAGTTGAGCGTCAGAATTGAACCTTGTGAAAAACCATTCTGTTGAGACTGAAATCAAAGCAGCTCCCTATGGACGACTGAAAGTTCTCGACGCCTTGGATTCAGTTCAATCATCATTGTGCACTGCAACCAACTAAACACCCCATGAACGTTTACTGCGCTGTAATCGAAGGTTCACAAAGGGCACAACTCTTCCTACCTGGCTTGCCACTCCTGGAAAAGTCTTCTTGAAGAAGAACAACAAAATGGTCAAATATGACCCTCTCGTAGAGGAAGTTAAACTATTACATTGTAATTCATATTATGCTCATGTCCGATTTGCAGATGGAAAGGAAGATATCGTTTTTGTACATCACTTGGCCCCAAAGTGCACTGAGGACAAACATGAGGACACCGCAGTCGACTGTGACAAATGGGAGACTGACGTACCTTCGATAATAGAATCCAATACAGAAAACTGTGAAACACCCGACACATAATCGAAATCTAATCAGTGTTGTGACTCACATAACAAATCCACCGCTCAGCGCATTCGTTCGACTACAAAATCATGTTCACCCTTGCTGCCGGGGGAAAAGAGAAGCATAACAACAACAACAATACAGATCATACTGATCATCGCTTCTTTCAAACCTGCACCAATCACGCTCGAACCTAACGTTTCGAACGTGTCATCACCGTCACCATCATCATCGTCATCAGAGGGGAAGACTTTCACTGAAATTGTGGCTTTCAATGGCGTGATGGTTGCTTGTGCACAAGTCCCTTCTTCTGTTTCCACTGAATCTGGCGATACAGGGGCTGTGGTTTTAGGGACGAGGAACGTCAATTGGAGAGTTGACAAGAAGAAGGCGAATTCATCGCCCGGGAAAAACAACATGTATTACTGCCGTCAAACCGGTGCCGTTTCTTCATCGGCCTCTGGGGTGGCGACACTTTCTGACCACAGAGAGTTTTGGATACAAGTGTCTACGAGTCAGAACAGATCATCTGTTTTGTTCCGTCCCACTAACTCTAATGAGAACTCGGTTCTGCCTCAGAATCATCTAGTTTTACTAGTTAAAAACAAAGAATATATAGGTTGTTGTCATATATGCCCATTTGTTGCACACAACGCATTAGTCCCACTGGTACAGGCGACCATGTCATGAGGCTTAAACAACGCTCACAAGATTCATCTTTCATCTAACGATCCACTCCATCGATCGGCAGTCCTGTCATCTGAGATTCCGTTGTCTCAAACCTTGAGTTTGGTACCACATCAGTGCTGAGTGCAAACGCAACTTGGCTGTCCGCCAATGCTGGGTTAACACGTTCCCTCACATCACCTACACGGGATGAATGTTTGCTGGTAGTCGGAATTCCAAAACATCGGTGTCGGCCCCTCAGCAGCGTCTTGATCACGAACTTCTGCAGTTACGGAGTATAAATGATAAACTGTTCTCCGTGGATGAAGAGACGCCGGCTGGGTCGATAGAGGTAGAAACGGCTTTTCCTTCAGGCAAGATACGAGAAAATGTGGAGTCTCGACTTCTGAAGGTTGTTCTCGCCCCTTGTGAACAGGCACAATAGGTTATTCAGCTATCACTGCACCTGGAAGGCGAGGCTGCGCAACGGTTACGTGACCTAGAACTCCGGGATCGCCGCGCAAACGGTGAGGAAAACCTGTACATAAGGGATTTTCGTGTACTGAGTAGAAGACTATAAGGTGGCCACCGCCGAAGACAATGACACTGCCAGCTTTGACACAGGGGGACCCACTGTTGAGAATCCCAACCCGTGTGTTGTGAACGGACAGACGGCAGACGTGGTTCTGAGCAGTGTCAGGGGGCTGTTGATCAAACGAGAGCAACCGGAGGTGCTGTCTATGGTCAGATGACCTGCGGTTATAGCGCCGACCAAGACTTCGTTGAATGATGAGATTCTAGACACTGGGGTTTCTCCACAGGGATACCACACATTTCGGTCGCACTGAACTCGGTTCAGAAGTGGTGACGGAGTAAAAATTTATATCAGAGACGGAATCGTTGCTCATTTCTTTGATTGTTATTCGGACCTCAAGGACTTGGCGAGTCACTTCAGCGTAAGGTGAAATAGTCAGTTTTGGGTCCGCTGTTTTGGGACTATCCAACAGGACACCCACTGAAGAGCCGTTGCACATCCTGGATTCCGTGGGGTGCTGGGCGTCTGACGCTCACTATCTAGTCCTCGGTGACTTCAATGTGCCTCACACTGATTGGACAACATTCTGCGTTTCTACAACAGCCGACAATTTTCCCCGAAATTTGCTTGCTACAGTTCGTGACGTGGTGCCATACCGAAAACGTATCCCAGCCAACTAGCTTCTAAGGTGAGCAATCATCCCTTCTGGATCTTGTTCTGACTCCACGGATGCCGGACGCTCCCAAGATTTATGTTCTTACTCGTTGTGATCATGATGTGCTGTACATACACTGGAGACGTGGCGTCCAAACGTCACCTAGCCCACATTTTGGACCAGACATCTGGCGCAAAAACCTGGAGGATGAAAGAGGCGGCGCGGAATATGGTATGGATGCAGGACGTTCCTGATAACCTGAACACAACCTAGAGCTGTATCCACGACGGGATCCTCAGCTGGTTGATCGCTTTGCTCCACCCAACCGCCAGAGTTCTTATACACACGGTCCTCCGTGGTGTGATAGAGAACTTCGATGCCTGCTCCGCAAAAAGAAGTCATGCATGGCGAAGTTATCGAGAGAATGGAAACGGCTACGATGTACAGACAGATAAGAAATCAATGTTCCTCTACGAGGGTAACTAAGCGGTGTAGGTTTAAGGACAGGCTGGCAGCCGACTGTGTCAGGGCACCCAAACGGTTGTTCGTATATCTCAAACGTCGTACGACAGCGACGCCCGGAATAACAACCTTGCTTTAGGATGAGATAATTGCTGATTCTGACGAAACTAAGTGTAATGTCCTGGCTCGACATTATGCGTCAGTGTACGTAACTGAGAATTCTATAAAAACCTTTTTACCGGTGTTGGAGCCCGTTATCGTACCTTGTTATTTTCATGTGGACGAAATAAATGGACTATTAGGATCTCTCAAGTCCCACCAATTAGCCGGCCCTGACGGAATTCATGGTCTGGTGTTGAGCGAACTCACTGACATTACAGTATCATCAATCATCGAGCTTCACAACACGTCGCCTTCAGCAGGGTAACTACCGGATGACTGGAGAGATGATATTATTGTTCCGCTACTTAAAGGTGGTGACAAAACCGCGACTGCCAATTACCGTCCTGAGCCTAGCATGTGTCGTCTACAAGATCATGGAATGCCTCATAGCTAAACAGGTGCAGGAACACATGGAACGCCATTATCTGTTCGTTTCATAACAACATGGCTTTCGCAAAGCTTGTTCCTGCCTGTCCAATCTTCTGCTTGTTCGCGAGCGCTGGAGTGAAGAGAAGGCCAAGGGATATTCAACGGACTTCATCCTCGTGGATTTCCGCAAAGCTTTCGACAAAGTTCCACATGACCACCTCTTTCGGAAGCTTAGATTACTGAGAATAACCGTTCTCTAGTAGAGATGGATCGAGGATTTCCTATGACAGCGATATGCTGTTAGAGTCTCAAAAACTATATCCAGGTGGTACTCAGAGTCCAGTGGTTTCCCCCAGGAGTCTGTTCTTGGATCGTTACTGTTTTTGATTTACATAAACTACCTGCCAACAGTTTTCTCATCCTCTTGTCTATTACATGCAGATGATATGAAACTGGCGCGTACTTCGTTCGGATGCAGATAACCAAGTTCTATTGGAAGATCTAGATGCACTCATGCGGTGGTCCTGTATGGATGCTCCCGTTAAATCTTGTGAAGTGTGTTCACACGCGTGTGAGTCGTTCTCAGCAGTCAGTAAGTTACAAACCGTCTGCAATCCTGCTTCGGACAACAAATTGTGAGCGCGATCTGGGGGGTTTTGTGTCTTCCTCGCAGAAAACCAAAATCCACACAGGACAGAGTGTGTGCTTTCGCTTGGAGTAGTTCTGGTCTATTTCGCCGATCGTCTGGGAAGCTACTTTACGATGCCTTCCTTATGCTGCATGTTTCCCACGTGCGTCCTCGACCTGAGTACAGTGGTGCGGCTGCGTATCCATGTACAGCTGCACAACCGACCGAGTTGGAGAGAGTGCACCAGTCTGCTACTCATCTCATCTCAGGACTACGCGGGGCCAACTATAACGGACGTCTTAAAGCGACTGGTTTGTTTCCAGAGGCTTATTGGTGGCTGGGCGGTGATTTTATCTGCATACGTCGTATCATTCGGGGTGACCTGGGACCAGAACTGCAAGCAGACTTTCCGGTCCGTGGGCCATGTCGTGTGCACCGACACTCCAGTGAATATGCATTCTACGGGCTTGCCGTTAGTCTACCGCTCGCTTGACGTGGTGGAAGAGGTAGGCCATAAAGCATTCAAGAGGAAACTAGACCAATCTCTGTTGGGGCTATGGCGTTTTACTAAGTCTTGAGTTTATGCCAACGAGTGGGCTGCAACGAGGTTTACATGGGAAGAATCTCGCCGTCTCTAATATGAAGAATGGAGAATAAGGCATAACTGTTAAACTGTGCTACGTCAGGCGGTCGTTCAGCGTGGATTTATATTTAGTGTGCTTTGTGTCACTCAGTGGATTATTACTAATCTATAATTACTTCCTAAAGTCAAGAATGTTGGGCCATGTGTTTCGAGTGTTCTCAAGCTGTAGGCTCCCGGGCCAGAGGATTTCTGTGTGATGGGTGTAAACTTTGAATGTACCCAGACTGTTGCAAAGTTGACAACAGTATTTATGGGGCCTTACAGAAGTTCCCCACTTCGCTGCTCAAAGTGTTGTGTAAAATGCACTGGACTTCCAATTTCCACATGAACAGAAAAAAAGATAGTGAACCAAAGCCCGACGCTCTCGTCAGGGGCTACATCGATTTGTGGTCTCACTGTCGTCGCAGTTTGCTACCGAGTTTCCAGTATATAATCCGATCTGTGTTACATATGCAGAGGTGGCATTGGCATGTCACTGAGCCAACCGGAACAAAACGCCGCCAACTCAAGAAAAAAACTGCCAAAACCTGCCCATCGTAATGCGGACCCTATGGATACTGTGGCAAAAAACAGCACAGGACAGTGGCATAAGTACAATACTTAGCCAACAGAGCACCGACAAGGATGAAAGTAAACGGAGCTGGATATCAACGGCGGGTCGTCCACAACGAGCGCTGCCATCGATGAAGCAGTGTTTCCTGATATTGAATTTGTTTGAGGCAAGGGAGACTACGGTACTGGCACATCTCGACAATGATTTCACGAGTCTTCGATGTATACTAACAAAACTGTTTGTCTGCAGGGAGGAGGAGACTTTGGAGAAGATACTGGTAAAATCAGTTTCCCGAATTGCCAAAGTCAATGACGATGAACGTCCTCGTTCGCTAAAAGTAATGCTGGGCTCTGAGAAAGCTGCGACTTCTGTTACGAAGATCCTACAGACTCAAGGGAGAGTAAGTGCGGCTGCATCGAGATCTGGATCCTCCGGATCGTGAGAAATCTGAGTGCATTGACCAAACGACACGAATGTAAAGAACAAGGAATAACCAACTTGATTATTCGGGATTTTCGGGTTCAAAAAGGGCGCCCTCACTTCCGGTGGAGACAGCTGCCGCTAGTGTCCCTGTCAGTCCCTCCAAGCTAGGACAACGTGAACAAACGGAGATGGTAACAAAGCGAGACAACACCTTCCTGTTGTCTAACGTCCGTGGTTTGTTAAAAAAGAGAGATAACTTGGAAAACTTGCTTCAGCCAACTAACCTACCATAGTGGCGCTGACGGAGACGTGGTTCAATACCAATACCCTGGACTCTGAGATGTTCTTCCCTGGCTACACCCTATTCCCAGTTGACTAAAACTCTCCGGTCGGGTGGAGGCGTGGCGATGTTCGTTCGATCAGACATTCCAACCACGCAGTTAGAGACTTATGATGACCCACAAAGATTTGTTGAAGCCATTCGGTGCTGCGTCAAGCCCAAGGATCTAGGACCGTTTGGGTTATCTATCGGACACCTGCGACCGCCTCTACAGATGTACTGAATCCACTCAGATGGGCGTGCGATGACAACCGCCTCATTTTGAGTGAATTTAATGCCCCGCGGGTTGATCGGACAGCAGGCTGGTTCTTGTCCAACTCCTGGACCACAAATCGGACGTACCGTTTCGCACACACCATTCGACAATGTTCGATTAGCCACCTACTCAGACGACGACAACCACGTGAACGTGTTAAGGAGGCCATTCGTGATGGTATCTTACACCTTGTGAATGCCTACTCTCAATTCAGCAGACGCCGACCCTGTGTGAAAGGACAACCGTGGTTTGACTAGGAGCTCAGACGCTTGCTGAAAAGACGAAATTGGGCGTCGCAATTGTTTTCAGCCGCATGTGAGGCACAAGCCGGGGTGGTCAATCCATGACATGGCAAAAAATGTATGAAAACCTTGACCCGTAGACTTGGCCAAGTAGGACGTGTTAAACTTCCAGGTTGGGGTCCACGTGACCCACCTACCAAATGGTTGGGGACATCAAGTGATATGGCTGGGTGTCGCGGTCATTGACGTAGTTGCATTCGGCTCTTTTGTCTTCTTGATTTCCGTTTACTGGACGATGCTGGAAGGTAGCAACCAAAACCAGAGCACAAAAGTGCGTGGTTGATGGTTGAATAAACCGAAACTGAAACTGAATTAGGTGTTTAGGTTCTCACACTGAATCTCCCTGAAATGCTTCCTCAAACGCCATCCGTTTTAGAGAACACAGTTTGGCGAACAAGCTCTTTTTCAGTGATTCATAATCACGCCATTACATCACAATATTTTACGACAAGTCAAAGGGTTGAAACAATTAGATAAGTGGGAAGTGATAGAAATTTATAATGAGAAAAGGGGCCTGGGAGGGGGCAAAAACAGCTGTAACCTGAGCATAGATCAAAACCGGATGTGTATTATTTTTCTTGTGTTTTGTCAGTTTTCATCTGGTCCATAGCCTGTTTTATTGTGGAGGGAGGGCCAGGGCAGCTTGAGCACCTACAAATTGTTTTTGAGCACATAGAGAGGGGAGGTGTGGAGGCGGATGCTGACAGCTTCATTTTTGGCTAGTATGCGACACTTTGCCGGTCTTGATCGCCGACCCCTAACTCTATACAGCGCATGGAAGGCCTCGACCACGTTTACTGTGTAGCTAGCCTGGGCAAGGTGTGAAACAACAGCGTTAGTGAATGACTTAACTGCTCCAGTGTTTAACCATGCAGGGTGGTGTTCACGGACGCGTTCAGACAAACGCCTGGTCATGCGGCCGATATAAGTTGTTCCACAGGAACAAGTGAAAGAATAAACACAAAATGAGGCTGCAGAATCAGGCACTTTGTCTTCTAACCGCAAAAGCACTACCGGCCGGGATTCGAACAAAACCCGGAGCTTAGCTGCGTAGAACGTTTTGCTGACTACCTCTGACAATCTTTTCTGCACAATATCTGTCAACGTATCACCCTTGAATGGCAAAGAGATGAATATCGGCTTTCTTTTCACCCCAAAATTCCTTGGGGTTTCCACTTTAACTCGCATTATCTTCTCAACCAGCCGGTCCGGGAAGCCGTTTTGGATGGTTGTTCGCACCGTTTGCAGTTCTTCTTCAACGGTGTCATCCGAACATATTCTTCTTGCCCTGTTTGTGAGGAATCGAATTAGGTTCTTTTCAATATTTAGACAAGCAAAGCTGTGGAAGTGAATGTATTGGTTATTTCGCGTTGCCTTTCTGTGTGCTGAAGGGCTGATTGAGCCATCTTCACGGCGACTCATTCGAACGTCAAGTAAGGCGACTATATTGTCTGACTCTCTTTCTGTTGTGAAGTGTAAGTTTGTATGGGCTGAGTTAAAGCTGTCTAGTAGTTGGCTTATGTGGTCTGATGAATTGATAACCCAGAAAATGTTAGCTACGTAGCGTTTGTACACAACACAGTTTCGGATTGAAGGTTCAAGTGGGCCATTTTCTAACCTCGCCATAAAGACGTTGACCAGTAGTGGGGCTATACAGAATGGCTTCTTTAAGCCGGAGATGCAATCATACCTGACAAGTCAATGGGTAGAGGTCAGACAAAGTTCAGTCTCCTGGTTTTCCGGGTTGGGGGTTGATCTGAGCTGGCAATTCAATCGGCAAAATCAGTGGAAAAATAATTGATCCAAGCAAGTTGGCTCCCACTAAGCCATCCCGCTGCCTTGCGGATAGGTTCTTGTTAGAACTAAAGGCTTTGGATGAGGACCCTAATCGTTCTCCTGCTTTGTGGCTGGACACCCTAGCAGTACCCGTCCAACATCTCCCATGAACTGCACGAATACAAAGAATTCCATACTGCATCCGTCGTCGCGCAGGATAATTAGGACCACGCTGCCCATTGCATCGAGCGGGGTGGGTAGTGATAAGTGTGCTACTGCTCAGAGTTCCCTCTCTTTTATTCAACCTTTGTCTTCTGTCCCTAACCACCCCTCTTTGCCCCATCTATCCACTCATAACGCTCCCACTGATAACACGACCGATACTAGTAACGGTTCATTGCCTCGTCAGCCTCTGAATCTCGGCTCCTTCAACATGCATACGCTCATGCAGGCCGGTCAGCAGGCGTGCCTATCCCTCACAATAGATTCTCTAAAGATTGATATCTGCTGCTTAAGTGAAACACGTATATAGGATTCGAGCAGTGTAATTCAACTAACTGCTCCTGGTATCTCATCGAGGTATTTCCTGCGCACCTCAGGAGACGAAATAGCTCGAGCTACGGGTCAATGTGGTGTAAGAATAGTCTTGACTGACAAGGCTGAGGCTGACCTTTTAGACTGGATCCCGATTAACAGTCGTTAATATGCTGTAAGACTCCAAGGGTCAGTCGGCGTTCGAAAGGATAGTTGTGTTAAGCGCAATTTGTTTGTGATCTCGGCGTACGACCCAACAGACTGCAGTTCAGACTTGCAGAAAGATGAGTTCTATAATGAACTCGTCACCCTCGATAACAGTACTAAAGGTTCTGACGCTGACTTCGATGCACAAGCTGGCAAACTCAGTGTGTCAGAAGCTTGTTTGGGTGGGCGTTGTGCTTTACCCGCTGAGCGTACAGATAACGGGGATGGGCTTCTCCGGTTTTGTGCACACAATCGATTGTTCTTGTCTAGCACCAATTTCCGACACAGCTCGCATCGCACAGCGACATGGCGCTCTAACTCTACAGGTACTGTGAGTCAAACTGATCATATCACCGTAAGCTACCGGTGGTGCAGTTCTGTTCAGAACTGTAGATCTTACTGGTCCACGTACGTAGAGCCGGACCATGGCATTAGTTTTAGTGCGATTATCTCTCCAGCTCCATGGTTATCGTTGCAAACCGCAAACCGGATTAGCCGTGCAACGTTGGTGTGATCCAGACGTTTGCACCCGTTACGAGCAGAAGTTAGCACATGAGCTAGCATCTACGACGAACAGTAATGTAGATGAGCATTGGGCTCATATCAAACAGGCGATGCACGTTGCACCAGGTTTCGCCTGTGGTCCTCGATCCGTTGTCCATCAAAAACACTGGATCTCGCAAGAGTCGCTGAGTATAATGGAGCAAAAGCGTCAGCTCTCGAACTGTAAGGAGATGAATAAGATGCGGAGAAAGCTGCAAAGACAAGTTACGAAAAGCCTTGAGAATGATCGCGAAAATTGGTGGGTCAAGGTAGACGAAGAAATGGAAATAACAGCTGCTTCAGGTAACAGTCAAAGACTGTTCAAACTTATTCGTGACACCGGTGGACGGCGCATCCAGGTCAGTGAAACGATTTGCGATAGAAATGGAGAACCCATCCATGGCAAACAGCAAAGGCTTGACCGA
The DNA here is from genome assembly GCA_948099385.1 of Fasciola hepatica. Lineage (NCBI taxonomy): Eukaryota > Metazoa > Platyhelminthes > Trematoda > Plagiorchiida > Fasciolidae > Fasciola > Fasciola hepatica. Next base: position 28,026,165 of record CANUEZ040000043.1, on the reverse strand, counting down.
TGGGCCGAATACTTCAAGGAACGGTTTAGCTGGCCGCACGCTAGTGTAGTTACTCCCGTGTCAACGAATGCGACTCCTTGGGTGGTATCACTTGAGCCCCTATCGGAAATAGAAGTGGAGTCACGTATACGATTACTTAAGTGTGGAGAAATGGCCGGTCCCGACGAACTTCCCCCAATTCTTTTCAAACTGGGTGGAAATGTTTCGATAAAATCACTTACCGCTTTGCTCCTTGACATTTAGAACGAGCAGCGTATTCCGTTAAAATGGAGAGAGTCATTGATTGTTCCCATCTTCAAGAAGGGAATACGCAATGACTGCAGTGATCTTCGTGGGATTAGCTTCATTCCGATAGTCACCAAAGTATTAGCCTCAATTCTACTGCACCGTCTTACACCCACTCGCGAGAGGAATGTCCGCGAACAACAGGCTGGATTCCGCCCAGGTCGAGAATGCAGCGACAAGATTTTTACTCTTCGCCGACTACTTGAAACGCGTCACACGCACCGCCGACCGACAATAATGATTTTCTTAGACTTGAAAGGTGCTTTCAATTCAGTTGATCGAGCAGCGCTTTTCAGTACTCTCCATCGAAAAGGTATGCCCCAGAAGTTCGTGAACCTAATGAGATCTTTGTATTCGGTTCGAAAGGACCAGTGGTGTTCGACAGGGATGTCTCCATTCCTGTTCAATTTCGTCATGGACGAAATAATGGACAGTGCACAGCAAAATCTTCAGGATGTAGGCATCGAACTAGGAAATTGTGGAAGCTATGTGACCTAGATTATGCAGACGATGTTGTCTGCTTCTTCGAATCCACGGAACATGCTCAATGTGCACTAGATAGACTTGGGAGAGCTGTAGCTTCATTCGGCATGCTCTTTGCACCTTCAAACTGCAAGGTGATGTTACAAGACTGGACGTTAACGATTCCGAGTTTGATGCCCGATGAGGAGGTGCTGGCAATTGTCGACCGCCTCACCTACCTCGCCAGCAGCGTGACGACGGACGGGAGCACTGTAGTAGAGGTGAGCACGCGTATATCCAAGGCTCGAGCGGCGTACGCTGGACTGAAGCACTTTTGGCGTCGATCTGACACTTGACTGAAGTTGAAAGGTCGTGTGTACTGTGCCGCAGTGAGTTCAGTTTTGTTGTATCGTTGCGAAACTTGGAGTCTGCGTGCTGAAGATATTCGTCGTCTTGAAGTTTTCGACCACCGATGTTTGTGCAGTATCGCTAAGATCGGGTGGAATAGTCGAGTGAATTATACTGAGGTCAGAAATCGAGTATTGGGTACTAATTCGGAGAACGTTTTGTCACAGCGTATCCAGCTTAGTAGACTTCGTTGGTTGGGGCATGTGTTACGTATGGCAAACACACGTCTCCAGTACCGTGTCCTATTTTCCGTTCCTCCTAGAAAGTGGAAAAAACCACATGGAGGTCAACAGATGACGTGGCAGCGAGGAATGAGGAAATATACAGCAGACTTAGGAAAAGTAGGTGCTTCACGTCTTCGTTGTTGGGGTCCAAAAGATCTGTCTACCAGTTGGCTGGAGACACTGAAGGATATGGCTGCGAACCGTGAACAGTGGCGATCGTGTTGTCACTTTCTATCGAATCAGAATGACTGATCGATGTGCGTTTTTACAGTTAGACTGTGTATTCCGTGTGTTGGCTACTAGGGCATTCTTTCCTTTTCCCACCTGTGTAGGTCCAGTCCCTGTCCATCTTGTGTATTCATACTTTCTAATTCAGCGTGCAACATGGTGAGAAAGGCAGTGGTCAGTGGGGCTTGCCCTACTGTGTAGCGCTGTTCGATGATGATGATGATGAGCTTGTTCGCCAAACTGTGTTCTCTAAAACGGATGGCGTTTGAGGAAGCATTTCAGGGAGATTCAGTGTGAGAACCTAAACACCTAATTCAGTTTCAGTTTCGGTTTATTCAACCATCAACCACGCACTTTTGTGCTCTGGTTTTGGTTGCTACCTTCCAGCATCGTCCAGTAAACGGCAAAAAAGAATAAACGGAAATCAAGAAGACAAAAGAGTCCGAATGCAACTACGTCAATGACCGCGACACCCAGCCATATCACTTGATGTCCCCAACCATTTGTAGGTGGGTCACGTGGACCCCAACCTGGAAGTTTAACACGTCCTACTTGGCCAAGTCTACGGGTCAAGGTTTTCATACATTTTTTGCCATGTCATGGATTGACCACTCCGACCTATGTTCCGATCACTAATGGCCCCAGAGAACAGCGTACGCCGAGGAAGTTCATCGGTGGGCGTGCGTAACGCATGTCCCAACCACCTTGTAGACGGAAAATCACTTGTTCGCGATCTATGTTGGATCGTCACATGAACAGACGCACTCGAGATCGATATAACGTCCAAAGGCAGTACAATTGCTCGGTAAATACGTGTTAGTGATTCTGTACTGATAAAGTAGTTACATCAATGAAGGATGGTGCAATAGACAAGGAAAAACCGATAACAGGAGAGAAACCTGCATTCGAGGTAAATTTTCAACGGTCTCAAGCAGTAAAGACAGCCTGTCGGTGGTCCAAGCGTAAAAATGGCCACATTCAAGATGGCCGATCAGTCAGAACAAAGATCAAAAGAATTGGCCAACACGATTAAAGGAAAGGCGTGTCCAAGTCACAGAGCTTGACTACTGAAATAGTAGACGGTACTAAACACGGAAAATAAAATAACACGAACAGAGTGTTGCACTACCCCGCGGTCGGGGCTGCCGACAGTTAGTCCGTCTTGCTGTACTTCGAGGAACGCGAGTTCATCTTCTAATGGGCAGATGTGACGGGTGTCTCTTTGACTACGGCCGTTCGCTGTTCTGATAGTGACTTCTGCTATCAAATCATCCTGGGTGGACATCCTTAATAACTGAATTCGGCCAGTGACCTCGCGGTTTGTCGACCTCGAGTGACAAAACTAAGTGACCGATCTTAGGGCTCGGTTGGTGCGTGAACCACATAAGACACACGGCCAAAGTTGGAAAGTATAATCGAAGCCACTGTTTTCCGACAAAAAACTATGTGAGCCGATACTGCGATGAACGGCGTCGCTATTGTAAGTTCTGATCACGCTCCGGACGGTACAAACCTAAGAAATGTGCCTTTTCAGTAGCCGAGCATGATGCAACATTACATGTTGGGGCGGACCCTGTGCAGGGGAATTTGCATCGCGGTTTACAGTACCAATTTATTCGTCCAGTTATTACGTGGTCTGAAATGAGACGTGCCATCAAGTTTTGCAGCGCTCTTGGAAGTTGGGCGGTCAGCTGATCCTTCGGGATAACTTTCAGATGACAATTAGTGTCCCATTCACCAGCATCCGAACACGTTACATAGATCTCCATTCAATCGATACTGGGCAAATGAGTATTGGACTGATCGCACAGACTAACTGCGTGCTGTTTAATCTCGCGCTTTATCCGTGGATTCAGGCATTTCAGTTGGTCTGCATTGAACGAAGTCAAGAGGTCCGCATCGGGATCATATTCGATGGGGTTGGTAGTGAATAAATAGTTTGACGTGAGGGAACTTCTCTTGTTGAATATGGCTACTTGCACTTTCGGTTGGAGTTGGACGAAACTGACGACCCGTTTCGAGCTAAGACCAATATTCACATTGTTTGTAGCGTCCGTATCAGAACTAATACGGCGCTTTTTACTGCTGGGTTCTCCGTCCAAATTGTATCCGAATCCACACCGTCCACAGTCTTTGACATGCGGTTGTCTGACTCAGTCAAACCGTCAGCGGAATTAATTTCGACTCTGGTGTCCGTGGTTCGCATACGCTTTCTACTACCTGCATGTTCTGTTATCACCCCCGTGTACTCGACTGCCAATGGATGCTTCGTGAACAGTGTTTTTCTGGCATCTGAACTAATACCTTTTCACCTGCGCAAAGATACAAGTCCTGTGGTAGCAGAAGACCCATGGACTCACGAAGTTCCTTGGTTTCTTGTGAAATCTCATTGATTGCAGAACAAACGCGTTTCTAGAATACGAGACCATGCGATGCATGTTCAGCCATTTTTTGTAAATTCAAATTTAACGGTTATGTGCAAGCGGAAAAACCGGTAGTGACAGACGGGCGCGTTATATCCAGCCCGCCAGAGAGAGTGAAGTAAAATCTGGTTTCAGTGATCTTCCTGACCTGGGTGACGTGACGAACCGATTAAACTTACGGTCGAATAACCAACACCATTCATTTCCATTGGAGAATTGCCAAGTGTTTGATTTGGACCAGTTGAGTTCGAGCCGTCTGCTGCCGTGTATCCATAAATTATACTTCGTCCTGGCCCCGAATCTCGGACCGTACCATAAACTTGACCAACCACAGCTGCACCATGCGCTTCGGACAAACCATCGACACCAGCGGCTCCGGTAGTCGTCGCAGGGCTCCCTCGGAATCCAGCATTTTGTTGCTGTTGCGAAGCAGGTTGAAATTGTTGCTGCTCTTGTAAGAGCTGTAACAGATCGTGCGAGATTTCACTCAGCTGTTCAATCTATGGAAGCTGAGCCAGTCCGACCCAATGCAGATCTGACTGAGGATGTTCCCAATTATCCCTCAGTTGGACGTATTTTCGTACACACATCGCAAAATCAGGTAACTCTGATAGTACTTGGATTGCACTATGCACGGCAGGTAAAAACCGTGTAGCTAGTTGGGTCAAACCATTCAAAATTTTGCTCGTGTCTTCCGTGGAATATTGGTGAGCAGGTTATTCAGGATCGAGAACCACCATTGGTGTTAAGCATGCTCGTAATTCGTGACTTCCCTACTGTGGTGTTCGGTTGAACGGAGGCTCAAGAAGGCAACATCACGGGCCCTTTCACTGATTGTACGGGTGTCTTTGAGCCTGGGTTCATACTGGCTCTTATCGATTTCGGTTGTCCTGGGGATGCAGCACCGGTGGAAGTCGGATATCCGGTGACAACAGCAATCACTAGTCAAATGGCACCTGAGCACCCTGATGGAGCTAACATTGTCAACATTGCTGTAGGTGATTCTGCAGCACTGACGTTCCGAATGTACCCGAATGAATCCATAAGGGGTTCAAAACACGCTGATCGCCGAACTCATCACTCTGATTGATTACTTGTTGCTCCGGGATGGGCTTGTGGATTTGCACAGTTCGACCCATGCCCTTTAATATTTGTCACTGCGATTGGTCTGCGGACCCAGGGCTTGCTGTTTCCTGCTTGGCCGGATGAACGACGGTATGATGAGGGAAGTATGAACAACGGTTCGCTTCTCCGATCTATGCTTCTTCAGCATGTCCTAGGTTTAAACGTCCATTCATCACCTTAGTATATTTTCCGAAAATCGCCTGAGTTACGAAGGTGTTTATCGAGCTGAGATAAGCGTTGTAAGGCATATACTTAATCATTCGGTAAGATCGCTGAATCCGTTCGCCATGGGAAAGCCAACTCGTAATGTCCGTCACGAAAGCATGCCGTCCCTTTCATATTTGTTAAGGCTTCGCGGTCCTTTGTTGGGCCTTAATCTAATGAATCTTGTTGACAGAATTTCTCTAACTTCTCTTTAAGTTCCGCGATCCTAGAAAAATGAACACTATTTTCATCGAACTTATCGATGCGGGTCCCATGATTATCCATTCCAGGACTGGTTTGACAGCATATGGATCACCCACGTCACCCAAACGTCGGCCTTGTACCCAGTGAATCTCTGGAACGTCGCACACCAACAGTAATCCGATGTCCATGTCCTCGCGTGACGGAAATGAGACGGAACTCACGACCGGGTCTGAAACCGGCTTCATTCTCAAGCGTAAACATTTTGCGCGCGGGATAATCGGTGGAGAATACGCCCGGTGAGCAGTTTAGACGCGATACTTACCAAGCTAATTCCTTCGTGGTTTTCCCAAAAGGATATGTCATCTTTCTTGTAAGTTGGCACACTCACCGATTCACACTACTCCCTGGAAATCTGCTCGCTATCCCAAATAATCTGGAGGAGATTTGTTAACTCTAAAACCAAAGCTTCGGCTTCATCCTTGAAAAAAGATAGGGAAAACCCATCCGTTTCAGTGGCTTTGTACCTTTTCAAGTAACCTATCTTCCGTATAAACTCCGTCTCTGATGGAGGACTGATATCCACTTGCATCGTTTCTCTGGCAGGTATACTCGGAAGGTGCACCGTTGAAGTGGGCCAATTGAATTGTTCATCAAAGTGCTCCACCCAACGGTTTAGAGAACGTCAGTGAGAGTGAATCAGTGAGCCGTCGGTTTCCTTGAATAACTCAGACCAGGCTTCCGTGGACTGGTGCCTCTAATCAAACGGAAATGGCTGCGAGAATTGCCAATGGACGCAGTCTTTTTCATTTCCCTACATTTCGCAATCCACCATTGCTCACGGTCATTTCTCAGGCTCCTAGTCAGTTGGTGTCTCAGGGAATTTACGCACTTCATCGAATTTAACATCCGGAGGGACGGGTCTGTAGGCATCCAACTGATGTCGAAGATATCCATCATTTGGGAGACTGACTTGAACCAGAGTCCTGGGGGGCATTTGAAGCGGCATACAAAGCTTACTTGATCCATTCCCAGCGTTCATCTGGGTCCTGGACATGCAGCTGCATAGATAATCGTGTAGACAGCTTTGTCTGGAAATATTATCGTTGGTTATCGTCCAGAAGCAACGGCGCGTGGCGGATGGAATTTACGTTAATGCGACCACGAACGAGACGTAAACGGAAGCAAGCACGTACCACGGCGTGATTCGAGTCCACAGGTGCGTAATTGTTTATTTCAAACGGCGTACAATGGCAAAAGTCGGTACACCAGCGTTGTCAAACGGAGAACTGGCGGTAACGAATGAAGGGGAGGTTGAAACATTGGCCAAGTATTAACAGTCAGTATATACCCTGGAATCGATCTCATCAACACCGATTGTGAACAGTGCTTCGTCAGTCTTCTTCGAGAGCCTCTAAGAGTCAGTGAAAACTTCTCTGCGGTCCGTGAACACTCACAAGTCTCCGGGGCCAGAGGGAGTTCGCCCATTATTGTTAAAGCAAGTAACTACACAGCTCACTTTACTATTGATAAAGTTATTCAACCTGTTCGTAACAACTGCCAGCTTACAAACAGACTCGAAAGCGGTGGTCACATCGTTGTACAAAAATGGAACGAGGTCTGCGGCCGCCAACCATCGCCGGCTTTACGCTGGTAGCTGGAAAGGTTATGGGGCGGCTTGTGGCCTCTCGTTGTGAGCATTTTGAACAATACCAGCTCGCGCACACACAGCAGAAAGGTCTCCGAAGGAACAGGTCGTGCCTGACCAACTTACCAATCGCAAGTGAACGATGGTCAGCTGCCAAAGCCGAAAGGTATGACACGAACGTCACCTTTGTGGACCTCAGTAAGGCTTTTATAAGGTACCTCATGAGCAAATACAGTCGAAACTCCGAACTCTATGTATCGTTCGGTTTATGCTTTATTGGGCTGGGGGTTTTTTAACCGGCAGAATCTTTTCCGTGAGAGTTGCGCAGTCTCTGTCCTATCGGTATCCTGCCACTAGTGGTGTCAACGCAGGGTTCTGTCCTGGAACCATTGTTGTTCGTCGCTTTTGTGAATGACCTTTCTCACACATTGCAATCTCCGTGCCTCATTTATGCCGATGATGTAGAGATCTGGCGCACCATTTGGTCAGAAGAAGGTTGTGAGTTGCTGCAACTGGATTTACATGCAAAGGTACGTTGATCCAACTACCGGGGCCTACCGATGAATCCCCTGATGTGTTGACATGAAAATCGGTAGAGAGAACGAGGCAACTTGCCATCGCCTTGGAAATATCGTTCTTTGACGAACAGCTGAAGAGAGAGGACATGGTGTTGTCGTCCGCGGCAATCTAAAGACTCAGGCCCACACCGACGAAGCCTGTGCTTCCGTGTGGAGAATGTACGGTGCTACACGCCGTCTATTTGGACGCCTTCCCATGAATGCTTTCCAGTTGCTATGCTCTCCTTACGTGCGTCCGTGATCGGCATATAATGGCCCCGATGCTTACCCATGTAAGGTTCCTGAAGTAGCCAAAATGGAAAGAGTTCAACGGGCTGCCACACATTGCTGGACTAAGCGGCATCAGCTTTCAGGGACGAATGGAAGCTACTGGGTTGTTCCCCTTTGTCGCAAAACGGATGCATGGTGACCTGATCTATGCAAGACGTATTATTCGCGGTGATTTGGTGCCCAATCACAATCAGAACTACCGCTCCCGAATAACAACCACATCCGAGGGCATGTAATCACACTGTGAAAGCTAAGCTTCGTCGGCCTGCCGTTGGTATATCGCCTATTCAGAGTGGAACCCTCCCTTCGAATGTAATGGAAGAGGTCAACGGCAGTATGTTTAAGCTGAAACTAGACACACTCCTGAAGGAGCACTGACAAGACACCAAGTCAATGGAGTTTACCGTGATGGGGCTTATACGAAAAGACCCAACTGCTTCTTGAAAGAAGTCTGAAGATTAAATCACCAACTGATTCTACAATTATTCCATTACTCTCAGACCCTTGTTGTTCCTCAGTATTATTCCCTGAGGTGGTCGCAAACAGTACATTGTTAATGGTCGTCTTAACTGAACTGATATATCAGCTTATCTATAGATAAGCTGATATATATAAGCGTCCAGGCATACTCGACTGGCTTGAGCTATTTTCTCTACTGCTATGACTGAATGAAAGTGAAATGAAAGCTAAAGCAAGATTACTGACCAATATAAATCGAGAGATGTTTATACACGAAAACCCAATCACTTACGAAAAACAACGATTCCCAACAAAACAAACCTTTTATCCTTCTTGAAGGGAGAACATTTCTTCATTTCGTTCATTAGATGGCACCGAAGTAGTTGATAAAATTACACTACAGATAGTGCAGCCACCAGGAATGATCGATCCTTGGAACCGGTTATGGACGGAATTCACTCAGCCGACCACAGAAGTTTATGTAGCCTGTAATGAGGACGTACCACAGTAATAGTCGCACATTTCAACCCAGCGGCGGCAGAGCATATTCCAAGAGTGACAACGCGTATAGGAGCACAAAGGGTATATTGTTACACAACTGTGCGCGAAAACGTGGGTACATTAGGTCGGGCCGTAACAACTGAATACAGTCACGCAGTTCGTACAGAAACTAGTCAAACCAAAAAGCGTCTTTCCTCTTGGTTCAGTCAATCGCCGCATGCCTAAACATGCTGTTCAGGCTTGGCCATCGTTGGGACATTTGGAATGACAAACGGAATAAGAGATCATTGGGGGTCACTTCAACTCGTCAGGCGCTCTACAACAGCAGACCAGCCTGCTTCGAAAAATGGAACACACTGAACGAAACCAACAAATGTGACCAAAAATAACCAAATTACCTGTAATAAGGCAATGCCCACGACACGACGGAAACGACACCAACAGCGGTTCGACAAGGAGCCACGGACAAGCAGGGCCGTCGGATGTGCTGGATAGAGCGCCCTTCCTTAGAGGTTGCACGTGCACAATATCCAGGGGAACAGGAAGAATTAAAAACCGACGAGCTGAAGACCACTAGGTGTCTAATCAGGTACCAACACTTACATCAGAAAAAATGAGGATAGCCGCGCCAAAGAAAGTCAAGGATTGAACTACCATCCACAATCTGAGGGGAAAAAGAAAATTAGATAATTCTTGGAAATTCTTGAGGGGATTTAATGTTTTCGAACTTCAATCGAAATTTTAGGTTACAGATTTGCCATCAAACTACTCTCAGAAGCTTACATCGCCCAAGTAAGAGTCTTTCTCAGTATTTTACTAGCCATTTATTATCAAGGTCACGCCTTTTTTCAGCTAAAATTCTTGGCGCGAAAACAGTTCAAACGGTAATGTGGTAGTTTCATTCATCCTTACCCGCGCCAAAGCGTCACGCAAACCCTTCAGACGACAGATGCGGCGCACTGGTCTGCCATTTGACCTTGAAGTTCAGTTCAGTTCAGTTTGCACAAGACAAGTAATGGCCATGGTCAGTCGAGCTTCCAGAATTCCTTCGATGGTATGCACCATGGTTTGCGCGTGACTTTGTGTGGCTTCAGCCAGCAGTGTGTCCCGGCAGTTGTGTTTCCGGCACTTTGCCGTAGATCCCAAAATTGCGTGGTTTTCTTTTTCTGAAAGGCAGGGATTTTGTGCAGTATTAGCCCTGTAAGAGAAAGGTGGAAGCAATGAGTGAATTTCATCTGACCCTAGAAGCATCCCAACAAAAGTTGGGGTATACTGCCGCCCATCACCAGTCTACTGCCCTCCTAAAAGCCTTCACCGTTGCGGTATTTGTAGCCTCCTCCGGGAGCTTATTCCAATTGGGTACCATTCCATTCAAGAAGTAATTCTCCCTAACTTGGGACCTTGGGTGCTTTCTTCGAAATCTAAGGCTACGCCCATCTGTGCCTCTCTCTTTGATCTGAGAGAAAAGGACTTATCGATCTACACCTGACAGCCCATTCATTACCTTGAAAGTTGTTATCACACCCCCGAGAAAGTGCCGCCTCTTCATCGAGAAAAGATCCGGAGCACGGAGACCCTCTGTGTAGCTTAACCATTCTAGCCCAGTCACCATTCTAGTGGCTAACCCTTGCTCTTTCTCCAGGCAATCTATGTCTTTCTGGCAGTGCGGTGCCCAGGCTTGTACGCAGTACTCCATGTGCGGCCTAACTGTGTTATGTCGGAACAAAAATATCCGGCTCTCTACCCGACACAATGGATCTAACTTGAAAGATTTCTTTCTTGGTTATATTGGCTGCTGCAGTGCACTACTCCGACGTCTTGAGGTTGTTGTCTATCATAAGGCCCAGGTTGTTGACCTGAGAGACCATTAGCAAAGATCCCGCACTGTCCCTCCAGCCCCTGTATTTGTGATCAAGCATTGGCACTTGGTGAGGTATATTGGAATGTCCCATTTGCGTGACCAGTCTTGTACTGCTAACACGTCAAGCTCCGTGTCTATTCTAGCTATCTTGACGTTATCGGCAAACATAATGGCGAGGTTTGTAAACTCAGGCGCTAGATCGTTGGTGAAGATGAGGAATAGCGGAGGGCAGCGCTAGGATTTTCGGGGTCAGGAGTGGTGCTTTCTCGGCTGCCTGCCTGTTTTCCAGGAACTATTTTAGTCTCAGCCTTTGTATCAGTGACCTTTACTTGCCGCTCGCTATCTGGTTTCTCTAGGTTCACCTTTGATGTACTGAATGCCATGGGCTCGGTTGACGCCTGAGCAGCAGGGGAAGAGGAACACAGAACCACCGATGATGCGCTGAGACGTGCGAGTTCCGCAGACTCAGCTGTTAACTCAGCTGTGTTCTGGTCTGATTAGGACAATGCGGGGAAGCTGAAAAGCTCTTCCTTGAGGATTCCCCTCTTCTATACTGGGTACCTATGGCCTGCTTGGCGGACATCAAGAGGTTTACCTTGCGAAACCCTTCTGTCATGCTCGAGTATCGTTCTTACCGTGCTTGTCTGTGTTAGCTTACCCAGGAAAGCACCCCCAGAGTTGAGTCCTAATAGCATCACTAATTTCTTTTTCTTGGATTTCGAAGGCAGCCAAGGTCCTTAGCTGGGTAGCGAATTTCGGTGGTTCGGCCTGTAGGGACCAATTCATTTCCGACTTTTTCCATGATTCTCAACGTCCCTTGGTGCAACACCCCTTTGTCGTACCGACGTTTTAATGTAAGCCACACACACGCCTTTTGGTCATCATCACCGAGCAATACAAAAAGGCTGTCAACAAATCTTTCATTCTGGCACGGTCTCATCTTCTGATTTGGAGTGTATTGGAATTATATCGGCCAGAACTAACTGTGAGAAACAAAACATTTTAGAAGCCCCCATGGCGTCTCCTGGCACTTCGCTCAATACCATCCTATTCTGTTCAACGAATGGCTGTCAGATCGAACTGAACTGAAGACACTGGCGGATGTTGGCTCCTTGGCGCTCATTTTCTGATCAAAAGAACAGCGAACAACTGTGATTTTGTGCCACACCTTTTGTCCCACCTTAATTTCTAATGCACATACCCTTTTAGCCTTTTTATCTCAACACGCTCCTCCGCCCATCTTAGTTTGCTAGTGTCGTCTTAGATATTGTTGACAATAACTGAGTGCACCATGCAGACGGAGTAGTACGCTACAGGCCTCTAAGCAGATTTTTAACCTGCTCCACTGGACTGGGAGTTTTCGAAAAATGACCCCAAATGATGGCCTTTTTGATGCTTTGGATGTCTTGTTGATTAGAAGTGTTGCATCCACAACTATCTGCCGAAGCACTCCAACTGCTCGAGTTGCTCTAGTAGTTCTCTGGAGGGAATTCATGGTTAGGGCTCGCGATTGGGCAAACTCGGACTCACAATGGACAGTGGAGCTCTTGGTTTACTCACCTTAGTCGCCGATTGGTCGGGGCGACAAAGACGCAAAGTGTGGCTAGTGTTGGAACCACTTGGCTCTGGGTACAACGATTTGGCTAGGGTAGAATTGTCAAAGTCCGGGATTGAGTTACTAATAACTTTTCAGTCAGAGGTGAAACAAAACGTGCTGCAGCAGACCGAGTGGGAGGTTAACTTGGGAGCAATTCACGGAAAAGCCGGCTGCACTATAAGCACCTGGAAAGCGCAGTGGAAGCAGCTCAGATTCAAGTTGAACGTGCACCAAGCTTTCCCCCCAAACTTATCTTACCATGTCTTGTCTAGCTTCCTCTTGAAAGCTTCAATCGTCGAAGAAATTCCTTTAGAGATGGACTGGGATTCGTCGGAAGTTCTGGATCGTCAGCCGGCCTCATGCGCACCAGTGGGGACAACCGAAGCAAAAAGCTTGTCATCATCCCAGGTGTAACAGCCGGTCGTGGAAAATCCCCCTTTTTCCCTCGCGATTCAGTGTTTTTATCAACATCACTCATTTCCATACACTATTGACTTGTCTTTACGAACTGGTTGTTTTTCTGGACCAATTGTTGTTTGTTCGCGCCCAGAGCGCTATTTTGGCACATCCTTGTTCAGGACCTGCGTGACGCACGTGCTGTCTGCTCACACGCTGCTATTCGGTTTCTCGTTGTTGAGACTTTGTGATCGTATTATTGAGGTTTGTATATTGTTTACGTCATTGTTTATTTTTAATAATCTAGTATCGTAGAATTATCACGGATAATCGCCTTCTGATTTCGGGATCCGTTGCGAATTTGGCTACGCATTGCTCAAACGTTCGTAACAATACTCAATAGATCTATTTGGAACGAGGAAAATTCACGCAAAATGCCAAGGAAAGGATCAAAGGCAGTCGAACCCGGACAGGAAGTAATACGGCAAGTCTCTGGGGAGGTTTTGGGTACTTATGATTCTTTAGTTAATGCTAGATCGCCTAGTCCTGTCAGTGCTAGCTCATGTGTTATTGAAAGCAATATTGATCGTAAGGACGTTCATTTATATAAGCTGAGAATAATAGAACTAGAGCAACAGTTACTTTCGGCTAGACTACAGGCGCATGAAGCAGAGAAGTGTACACAGAAACAGCGAGAGTATAGGACCAGTGACTTCGACACTTCCGATAGGTTAGGGTGCAACAAGGTAGGGAACCCCACGCCGGTCGCCGACTACAAACCACCATCGATCGATCTGCCTAGAGTGGAGTTAACGGTTTTCGACGGGCGAGCTGAGCAATATTGCAAGTTTGTCAAACAGTTCGAGACGTTCGTTGAAAACAAGGTAACCGACCCTGGGCAAAGGCTTCTTTACCTTACTCACTACTGCCGAGGCCGAGCGCGAGAAGCTATCGACGGATGCACCATGCTCGATCCAGAACAAGGCTACACTAGGGCAAGAAAGATTCTGAGGGACTTGTTTGGCCAACCTTTCAAAGTAGCCCGTAACCTAATAGAGGGCGTGGTGGTAGAGGCAAAGAAAACCAAGGGCGACGTCTACACCATGGCCGATCTGGTGATCAAGATGCAGAACTGCTCAATAGCCCTCGACCATTTAGGTTACAGAGCTGACCTAGACGCCATGCACACTTTGGAAGGCATAGTCCGTCACCTCTCTCCCGAACTACAGGGTCGGTGGGCGGAAGAAGCTGAACGGATAAGCCGAGGCGACAGAGAAGCCAACTTCGAAGACCTGACTGAATACTTAGACAGGCAAACGAAGATAGCTGACAGCAGATTCGGCCGACTCATCCGGGACAGCAACCGAGCAAACAAGCCCGGTACTAGCCAAGTCCAAACCCCTGTACGGGAACATCCAAAGTACCAGCCTTGGACCAACACACACGTCATTTCACGAGATGCTACGGCGAAACCAAATTGCAGATCCTGTGGTACTAGCCATGGCCTACCAGAATGCCCCAAGTTCGGCAATGCCACAATAGACGAACGGTGGGGAATGGCGAGGATGGCAGGAGCATGTTTTATCTGTCTCAACACCACGCACCGGGCAGCAGCCTGTAGAACAAGGAATCGATGTGGTTACGAGGGCTGCACGGGCAGACACCATCGGCTGCTGCATCAGGCGAGAATAACCATATCCGAGGCGAGTGCCAAGCCCAGCGTGATCTGTTCAACTTCACAATCTGCCAGTAAACCGGTACGTTTAGGCGTAGTGGCCGTGGGAGTAGTGACTCCGACTGGGATAGTCAAGGCGTTGGCTTTCGTTGATAGTGGATCCGACACCACTTTAGTGAAAGAGCGGTTTGCCGACAAACACCAACTGGCTAAAGGTGCGACGTCGTTAGCAGTGAGCACGGTGGGCGGAACACAGGTAATGACTGCCGGTAGATTAAGGCTGCAACTCATCTCTCTAGACACTAACGAGGAAATTGAACCAACGGAGGCATTCACGTTAGCGGATCTTCCTATGCGAGCACCAAGGTCGGTGAACGCAATCTTGACTCGATGGCCCCACCTGCAGGATGTAACCGTCGTAGACTGGGAAGATGATGAGGTGGATCTCCTCATCGGATGCGACGTGCCAGAGGCGCATTGGGTGCTTGACCAAAGAGTGGGCGACCGCCAGGCACCTTATGCCGTACGCACGGCTCTGGGATGGATGTTATACGGTCCAGTAGGGGTACGCGGTTCCGTGAATTACTTATCCGCCGAAACGGACCGCATAGAGTATCATCTGCAACGGCTTTATGAAAAGGAGTTTCATGACATTGGAGACGAAAGACCGACGTTGTCTCAAGAGGATCACTTCGCTCTACAAACGGTGCGGCAAGGCTCTAGAGGCCTCAAAAAACAGTTCGAGGTTCCCCTCCCATGGCGCACACCGGTCGACCCGTGGACTGACAACAGAAATTATGTTCTCCAACGATTACTACGACTAAAAGAACGCTTCATTCGAGACCAGAATCTGTGGGAACGATACGCGGATTTGATGAAGCGAAACGAGGCTCTCGGTTACGTTGAAAGGGTGCCTGTTAACACCGACAGCAAAAGGGGTATCTGGTATCTGCCTCACCATCCGGTTATCAACCCCAAAAAACCCAATAAACTGCGCGTGGTTTTCGACTGTGCGGCCAAGTTCCAGGGCAAGTCGTTAAACGATCGCCTACTACAGGGGCCTGACTGGACCACACCACTGATCGATGTTCTGTGCCGTTTCAGAGTGGGTAAAGTGGCTTTGTCTGCCGACATTAGGGAAATGTTCCATCAGGTGAAGATTCCGGTAGGAGAACGAGATGCTTTGCGTTTCCTGTGGTGGGAAGGGAGCGACCGGGACAACGCAGTGGTGAATTATAGAATGACCGTCCACCCCTTCGGAGCCATATCGTCACCATTTTGTGCCAACTACGCCCTCCGAGAATCAGCGAACAAACATGGCGATCTGGTACATCGGACGGTGGTAGAAAGCGTCAGCAGGAACTTCTACGTCGACGACTACCTTGGGTCATTAGATGATGTGGAATCAGCTCTAGAGCAGTTCAGGGGTCTGACGAGATTGCTGGAAGAGGGTGGCTTCCATCTAACTAAATGGATGTCGAACGCTTCGGAAGTGCTGAAGGTCATCCCGTATCACGAAAAGGCCGAAAGGGTAAGAGATTTGGACGTCTCCCCACTTCCTATCGAGCGCACTTTAGGGATACAATGGGACGCGGAAACGGACGATTTTGTTTTCGAACTGAACGTTCCCGAGCTGCCAATAACCCGTCGTGGCATACTATCTGCCGTCTCAAGTTTGTTCGACCCGCTCGGTTTCGTCTCACCATGGCTGCTACCCGGAAAGATCTTGCTGCAGCGGCTGTGCCGTAAGAAAGTTGATTGGGACCAGTCACTGGACCGAGGGGACCGGCTGGACTGGGAGGAATTTTTGAACACCTTGAAGAAATTAGGGGACATAAGAATACCACGATGTTTGACCCCTGGCCATACGACACGGACTGGAAAACTACATGCCTTTTCCGATGCATCCGAAGTCGGTTATGGAGCTGTGGTGTACGGACGATGGTGCGCAGGAGATGGACAATATACCACGAGGATCCTGTTCGCCAAAGCCCGCGTTGCTCCACTGAAGTCGGTCTCAATCCCACGCCTCGAACTCAGCGCAGCCGTGTTGGCAGTCAGGGTGGTGCAAGCTGTGAAGAGATGTTTCGATCTCTACATTTGGTCGGTGAGCTTCTGGACGGATTCAACGATAGTACTTTACTACATTGACAACGTACGGAGCCGGTTTAGTACTTTCGTTGCTAACCGGCTCACGATTATCCACGATGAATCGGCCACGCACCAGTGGAGTCATGTCAGGTCTGGCGATAATCCGGCCGACCTGTGCTCTCGAGGTGCGAACAACTTCAGGCAACTGGACACGTGGACGAGGGGGCCGAACTTCCTGCAATTGCCCAAACAGGACTGGCCCGTGTTCGAATTAAAACCCCCTACGGAATTGGAACTGGAGATCAAAGGCGTAGTGATAGCAACCAACGTCGTCGAAGCGTCGCCCATTTTATCGCGACTGGTCAGGTTTTCTTCCTGGATGAAGACGCTTCGTTCGCTAGTTTGGTTAACCAGGTTCAAGATAAGTTTACTAGTCATGAAAGGGCTACGGCCCTCAGGTCGGATACCGGTCGGCCCGATAGGTCCCGATGAGCTACAAGCGGCAGAGTACGATATTTTCAGAATGATACAACGCGAGGCTTTCGCCCGAGAACTCAAGAGGGCGGAAGAAGTGGGGCTGACCAATGAAGACATGCCATCTCCAAGAGGCAAGCTGAAGCGTTTAAACCCCAAAATCATCAACGGACTGCTGCGGGTGGATGGTAGGCTGACCAACGCCCACCTGAACTTCGACACAAAGTATCCTATACTGCTGCCTGCGAGACAACCTGTAGTAGAGCTAATGGTCCAACACGTCCACGCCGTGGAGGGACATGCCGGGGAAAGTCACGTGACGAGCGTCATCCGAAAGCGTCTTTGGTTGTTGAGAGGACGAGAGACTGTAAAACGCGTGATCCGACGGTGTGTGCAATGCAGGAGACGCAATGCCACAGCAGGCAAACAACTCATGGCCCCGCTACCAGAATGCAGGGTAACTACGGGCTGGTGGCCGTTCAGTGACACCGGGTTGGACTATTTCGGGCCCTTGTGGATCAAGTGCGGGAAAAGATTAGAAAAGCGATACGGATGTATCATGACGTGCATGAAATCACGTGCCGTGCACCTAGAAGTCGCACATTCGATGACGACCGATTCGTTTCTACGGGCCTTGCAAAGATCTATCAACCGAAGAGGCGTACCGGCCGACATATACTCAGATAATGGATCGAACTTTGTGGGCGCTCAACGGGAATTGCAGCGTTGGCACAAGAACATAAACAGGGACGAACTGCAGAATCGAACCGTGGCCTACGGCATACGATGGCATTTCAACCCCCCACAGGCCAGTCACCGAGGCGGCATATGGGAACGCATGATCCGGTCCGCCAGACGGATATTGCTGTCAATCATGGAGCAGCAGCCGCCCGACGACGAGACCCTGAACACCGTCATGACTGAGGTGGAGCGAATCCTGAACAACCGCCCCCTGGTTCCAGTATTGAACGGCGACCCCACCCACCTGGCGCTCACCCCAAACGACTTATTGACGCTAAGGTCGAACGAGGGTTTCCAAGGGCCGGTAAACCTTCGTGGGAGCTACCTCCATGGGTGGAAGCAAGCGAACTATCTGGCCAAGGTCTTCTGGAGGCGATGGCTACGGGAGTACCTACCGGCTTTGCAGACTCGACAGAAGTGGCTGGCCAAAACAAGACCATTCAAAGTTGGGGACGTGGTTATGATCGCCGACGAACGCGCACATTTCAGCGCTTGGTCTTTGGGAGTAGTTACGGAAACCATCAAAAGCACCGACGAAATGATAAGAACGGTGAAGGTGAAGACAGCTAACGGAGTGCTCATTCGTGACATACGCAGTATTAACCTACTCGAGAGCGAAGACGGAGGAGCTGATAACCCTGTGGCCTAGTAAACCTTTTTCACACCAGTAATCGAGGTGGATAAAGAAACACCATATATACCAC
Organism: Fasciola hepatica; assembly: GCA_948099385.1. Taxonomy (NCBI): domain Eukaryota; kingdom Metazoa; phylum Platyhelminthes; class Trematoda; order Plagiorchiida; family Fasciolidae; genus Fasciola; species Fasciola hepatica. The sequence goes on along the minus strand of CANUEZ040000043.1, from coordinate 28,007,610 downwards.
ACAATCTCCGTCAAACACGTTAAGGTGCTCGCGGTCCCTTCGTTGACATTACAGAAGGTTCTTTCCGATATGTGGTGATGAGTGCGATTCCATTATACATCCCGATACATACACGCAGGCACGACGCACTCTACATCCCGTAAACCCATCATACATGTGACAGTGTTCTTTGTTCGCCTTTTGTTGACGCTACCGAATGCCCCTTGCACATGTGGAAGTAGTGGAGCTCAGGTCACACATGCATGCTACATTTACTCGTTTTCTTGCCACGCGGTCTTTTGTTGACATTGCAGAAAGTCCTCCTTTGATGTGTAGTCATAACTGTGATTTCATTGTAACCCCGGCACACACACACACGCACGCACACACACACACACACACACACACTCAAGCGCGTACATCCAGGACCGGACGGCCCCGTACGAGGACAACGTCTATGTGACCATTCACGCCCGCCATCGGTCATTTGGTCTTGTGGAAGATGTAGACTAGCCTCACGTCTATGTAGCCAATTGGTTAGGTGTGACCAGTAGTAGAACGTCGACGACGAGCATTAGACGCGCGCACTGACAGCAGGGCCTAGGCAGGTAGGAAGAATCAGTACCTTTATACCGAACCTTTGACTCTGCTAAGGATCCAGGAGGATTTTGGTGGGCGGTGTAACAGCCGGTCGTGGAAAATCCCCCTTTTTCCCTCGCGATTCAGTGTTTTTATCAACATCACTCATTTCCATACACTATTGACTTGTCTTTACGAACTGGTTGTTTTTCTGGACCAATTGTTGTTTGTTCGCGCCCAGAGCGCTATTTTGGCACATCCTTGTTCAGGACCTGCGTGACGCACGTGCTGTCTGCTCACACGCTGCTATTCGGTTTCTCGTTGTTGAGACTTTGTGATCGTATTATTGAGGTTTGTATATTGTTTACGTCATTGTTTATTTTTAATAATCTAGTATCGTAGAATTATCACGGATAATCGCCTTCTGATTTCGGGATCCGTTGCGAATTTGGCTACGCATTGCTCAAACGTTCGTAACACCAGGCGTTGTGCCTGAGGAACAAACTGGAGTGGATAATAAGAGAAACCTAAAGGGCGTAAGAAAACGCGGTGGTTTTATATACTAACGCATGTAGCATAAGGAACAAATGGACGGAACTCGCCAAAACGGCTGCGGAGCACAAAGCGTCAATAGTTGCCGTCACGGAAAAGTGGCTTTCTGAAGAAGACCATGTGCCAGGCCTAATAAGTGCCGGTTTTGCGGTCTAAGGGCAGGATGGAGAATACGATCGCCCTGGTGGAGGAGTAGCCGTCCTTAATAAGTCAAGTACAAAACACCTTGAATCTCGGACCAAGATGTGCGCTCGCAATGTCCAGTTACGCGCCTTTTCGATCATCATTCCAGGCAGCACACCAAGCGCAAACCGCGAGGAGGATGTTTGTTTACTGCGGACTTTGACTGAACTAGTTAAGGAAGCACAAAAGACCCTCGTTGTGGGTGGCTTCAATCTCCCGCACAACTGCTGGACAGCTGAGGTATGAGTACCGGGATCGGAGGAGCAAACCTACTTAGAGTGGCTGCGTGCCAATGCCTTGCACCAGCATATTAGGGGAAATACCAAACGTTGGACTGGATGCCTTCCACCCTTGCCAGACCTAGCAATAACCAGCTTCCCCAGTGGTGTGCCTGGACTGTATTACTGTGCTCCGCTGGGCAGGAGTGACCACGTGTGTGTCAAATTCGTCCTATGCATGCGGCAACCCAAGGTAGCCTGAAGGCTGGTCAGACATTTCGGTAGTATGGACATAGAGGGACTTCGTATCAGGGCGATGGGCTTGACCTGGGACACGATAGAGAGGGCTACTGTCGAGGAGCGCTGGCAGGCCATAAGGGGATCGCTGACCGCCCTAGAGGAAAAATTGGCACCCTTGAAACGAAGGAGTGGGGAAGGAAGACCAATGTGGTAGAAGGCTGCAATAGCCAATGCCGTCAAGAGCAGAAGCCGCAGCTGGAACCTGTACAAAGCTTCCGGCAGTCAGCCAGCCTGGAACCACAATGCAAAACTGAAAAACGAGACTGTGAGCCTTCTGAGAACTTCCAAGCGGGAACGTGACCTCTGATTGGCCCAGCATGTAAGACAACAGCGGAAAAAATTCTACAGCTATGTATAGTCGCAAGTCCCAACAAAGAGTGCCGCGGGTCCGCTATCCACCACAGACCACGGTATTGTCACTGATGACCGCGGCAAAGCAGACGCCCTGGGGGAGTACGTTGGAAGTGTACATAGGATAGATAGCGGGGTGCGAGCAGATCTGGTTCTGGTGCATCCTGCTCCCCAGTTAAACGAGCTAAACCTCTCAGAGGAAAGCATGCGTAATTACTTAGAGGGACTAAACAGCCGCAAGTCAGCTGGTCCAGATGACACCCACCCAGCTATCATCAAGCCGTTGGCGGATATCAAAGCCTCATCGGTATGAAGGCTGTACAGGTCCACTTTGGATCAGAGTAGGCTGCCTCAGGACTGGAAAGTCGCTGCAGTCGTCGCAATACACAAGAGTGGACCTAAGGCGGCTATGCACAACTTCGAGCCAGTAAGCCGAACTGGCATCCTATGTAAAGTCCTTGCGAAGATCATCCGTGCCCACATCTGACAGCGCTTACTGCAGCACTCCATGTTAAGTCCGGCGCAGCATGGATTCCTGAAAAATAATCTTGTCTGGCCAATCTCTAGTGCTTCTCAGATGAAGTAACTCGACGACTGGACGAAAATAAGCAAGTTGAGGTATGCTACTTCTACTTTAGCAAGGCGTCCAACTCAGTTAATCATCGTCTTTTGCTGTGCAAGATGGAGAAGTTTGGCATAGGTGGGCCAGTATTTAGGTGGCTGTTAGGACTTCCTCTCCCACAGGACGTTCTACTTCAAAGTAGGGGACAGGTGCTCCAGTTTGGTGAATGTCACCTGTGGCGTACCTCAGGAATCCACCCTAGGCCCGGTCCAATTCTTGTTGTTTATTAACGACCTGGCATCCGCTCTTCAATCGCCTAGTTTTATTTTTGCGGGCGATGTGAAGATTATTGGATCTGAGGTTAGGGTAGACTTGGGCAGGGATGTAGGTACCGTACTGAACTGGGCATACAAATGAGACTTACCACTAATCGCTGAAAAGCCATTTGTTGACAGGGCCAACAGGAAGCCTAACTGTCGCTCATGATCAAGGGCTGCCCACCAAAGAAGCAGTCAGTAGGGTTAAAGACCTTGCGATCATCATGGGCAGTGACTTCAAATGGTCAAAGCAGCGCAACGCTGCTGCACAAAAGGCTCGTAGGGAGCTCTTTAGACTGTGATCAGCTTTGTCTTGCCGGCAGACGGAGATATTCGTGCCTATTTACATGGCTATTTTACGACCTCACATAGATGGTAGCGTGCAGGCTTGGTCACCGTTCTATAAAAAGGACGCCGCCTGCCTAGGAAACTTTCAACGTCTCGCCTCGCGAATGTGTGAGAGGCTGAGGGGCAAGACTTACGAGCAGGGACTCTGTGTAACAGCCGGTCGTGGAAAATCCCCCTTTTTCCCTCGCGATTCAGTGTTTTTATCAACATCACTCATTTCCATACACTATTGACTTGTCTTTACGAACTGGTTGTTTTTCTGGACCAATTGTTGTTTGTTCGCGCCCAGAGCGCTACTTTGGCACATCCTTGTTCAGGACCTGCGTGACGCACGTGCTGTCTGCTCACACGCTGCTATTCGGTTTCTCGTTGTTGAGTCCTTGTGATCGTATTATTGAGGTTTGTATATTGTTTATGTCATTGTTTATTGTAAAAATCTAGTATCGTAGAATAACACGGATAATCGTCTTTTGATTTCGGGATCCGTTGCGAATTTGGCTACGCATTGCTCAAACGTTCGTAACACTCTGTGATCTGAATCTTTTCTCGTCGGAAAGGAGGATAATTCGAGGGGATTTTATAGTATCTTGCAAGGTAATGAAGGGCTTTTCTGGTATTAGACCAGAAAGTCTGTTCCAAGTGGCTTTAAATTCCAGAACAGGGGGACATGGAAAGAAGCTGACAAAAGCCCGAGCTGGGTTGATGACTAGATTGCACTTCTTCAGCAACAGGGTAGTGAACAGTTGGAACGGACTGCCCGGTGGAATGATAGATCTGCAGACCGTCCAGCCATTCAAAGGTGCCCTAGATCGCAAATCGTACGAGATAGTTCCTCTTAGTGAGCTCTGTGTATGTTAACTAGATGGATGACGGGGAGCATTATGATCCGTCTGGGTATGTTCTAATCGACTCTTTCGCTCATTGCACACTGTCTCCGTGAACGCTCACGATGCATAATGTCCCTCACAGTTGATGTGCGATGGGGTTTTCCGTTTTCCTCTCATTTTTAGTGGGGGTTCGACGAAATACACTCGGCAGTGGTGGGTATATAACTAGTGTGCATACTATCAAGGGAATTCTGGACGATCAATTGGCCGTAGCCGTTACTCATCCTTTGCAAACTTAACTGAACTGAAGACTTTTCTGGTTGCCCAAGGTTTCCCCTTCCACATAGTGATATTTCGGATCCGGTGACCACGCAAAGCAAGAGCAATGAACATCCCCCGAAAACTCTGTAAGAAGCGGTCCTCTAAATGCGAGTTTTTGAAAGCTTCCGGCAAACCTTTTTCACAATAAGCTGTCTGATCTTCATTAAATGCCTTCTAATCCGTGACAAAATGTTGGTTCCTATCGAAAAATTAGTGAATGGGCCAACAGACTAAGAAGCTGTTAGTTAAGATGGAAAAAAAAGAAGGAGTGCTCATTACCAACAATGTTTTCGAGTATTGGTTGGAGCCCAATACTCTCCAAATGGAATGCTAGTAAGGCCGCTCAAAGTTTCTAATGATGAAGTCCAAAGTTGGGTTAACGCCTATCATTGGTGGCGTATCGGTCGCTTTGCTTGGAGATATATCATGCTTTTTCTCATCAGTTGTCAACCATCTCATCCAAATCCACCTGCTCCTTCGATGTCTTATATGTTCCCCACTTTCCCACGGTATTAGTTACTGATAATCCCAAGCTCGTGCATCGCGCTCCGGCTTCACCTCCGCACTAATAGTTTATGGTCAGTAGGCCGTATAGGGTGTGTACCCGTTACGAATTCTCAATATTTTTTCCAACTAATTCCCTGTTCATCATTCCTCTCCCTGTCTCCATACTTTACCGGAAGGCCTGTACCTGAGAACCATCATGTACTAAGCCTAAAATTCCAGTTAACTCATGTACCTTCCACCATCTTCTTTGCCGTTGCTCTGGGTTACACCGAGTTATGTATCCTGATACCTATCTTCTGTCACATTGCATCAGAGCTTCATGTTGTTCTCATTGTTATCTCTCCCTTTTCTAAGTAAATCTATTGAATGCTCATCGTCTGTCGGTACCTCAGCCGTTTAACCGTTTTCAGTCTCCCTCATATATAATCATCACCCTCCAGGTATCCTTAATTGATTTATCTAGACTCGACCATCGGGACTCACTCTCAGACTTGCCAGGCATCCATTTCAATCTATCGGTATCTATTTTGAATTCTTGCCTTTCTCCTCAGCGAGCGGTACTTGTTTTCCTTGAAACATCCTATCTTACGTGGTATTCTTGTCTACGTTATCACGAAATATTTAATCATATTATCATTTTGACATTTAAACAAGAATTTGACAGGATTCGAGCCGCTCCAAAAAATACCATGATTATTACTGTTATCGTTGGCCTCAAAGGTTATGGCTCTGTTTTCTGAGAGCACGTTTGCAGTCATTTCGCGGCGGTGTAAATATCTTTCAACCAAGAGTCCCAAAGCTGCTGTTTCCTTCAAAATTACCAATCGTCTTCGAATCGTGACCAAGGACGATGAACAGTAATCTGGCCCCCCATTTCCAGGTAGTCTTTCGCAATCAGTGTGGTCATTAGGTGCGCATCTAGCATTTTAATTCGACGCTTTGCCCCAATCCACGATTCGAATCATTCCAAAGTGCCCGAAAACGGAGTACACCATCTGAAAGTTTAGAGCTATACTTTCGGATAGAGCCTCGCACGAGGAAACGTCTGAGAAAACCATCATTGCTTCTTCCGACTTCATCTTGCTATTAAAACACGCCGCTTGCCCAGGCCTCACGATGGCTTCACAGCTACTCATCTGAAATGTTAAAAGGCCCACCCGAAATGATACGTCACTTCGCCTGTTTGGGACAATAAAATATTGGTTGTATCGAGGTATCTATGCAAAACTCCTCAATAAAGTAATTCGTGGCGAACGGCTAGCGAAGTGTGACTTAAGTGGACAGTAGTTTGTTGCACTAGCCAATACCAGCATCACCTCCAACGGTTCAGGCGTCGTTTCAGTACGTTTTTCACAGCTGGATCCAGTAAATCCCCAGGACCAAAATTTGCTGAACCACGGTATCCCAGTACACGGTCCTTCTCTTCGAGTCGCGCTTCTCCAGAAATCAAGTCCGCAGGGTTTCTGCCCTTTGACACGTGTCTCCGCTGTGGGAGAAGCAAGCGGGGAAGCTTTTCATACATCCCGTTTGCAATAAACCTGGTGGAGTGTCCGTCATCACCGCTCACGTAGTGGAGAACCGCAGTTGGACGAAGCCGAAGATACACTCCACGTATTCTCAAGCCTGCATTCTCCTAGTCTCTATTCCTTCCCAAACAACTGCGAAGGCTGCAGTCAACTTCATATTTTGGCGTGGAAACCGTTCTGGGGGGACACGAACAACCCGAAAACCCAGATACGCACCCTAATTCCGGCCTGTGGGTTAGAAATCTAAGGTATACAACACAAGGCGCCCCACGAAATATGGTTAACTGGATTTGCACACCTGCTTCAAAACATTGTAAGCGTACCATCGTGTAACTCCTACCGGCCTAAACTCTTCCAGCATGTTCTTTAACTATCCCCACGTTCCTTCATCATCGGCACCCAGTGATAAGCTCCAACCAAAGTTCCTCGGGCATAGGTCCTAAAATAATTACTTCAGAAGCGAAAAAAAACGGGCCGGCACAATTCAGGGAAAACAGGTCTTTGTCAGTTGCACCTACAAAGCTATTTGCATTTTCCAGCAGCTCATTGGCATGAACATCGTCAAATCTCACAGGCTTTTGATGATGATGAACAAATGTCCCCAGATCTTGTGTATATCTTGTTATAAGAAAGGGGTCAGAATGAAAGTCTTGACGGTACCTTGCTTCTGGTATTTCTTGTGGGCTAGAAGACAGACCAATGGACAACAAGAAGGGGTTTAGGATAACAGTTTTCACTTCATCCTTCGTTTTCTACTGTCCGTGACCTAGAATTAGGATTAATAGACAATGGGAGAAGGCTTGGTTTTTGTGGAGTTCCGACGAGCTTGTGTAAAGCAAACCGTCTGATCTTGGAATGTCTACCAAAAGTAGCGTGATGGAATTTTCAAACCACTTGCTCTGCATGTAGACCAAAATTCTGCCAGTTGGCTGGTGTTCAAGAAGATTAGGGCAAATTTCTAAGACAAAACTCAGAGCATGTTCAGCAATCACTTGCTGGCAGAGGGCGACGTCTGGAGAAGCTTCACTTGTCAAATCGGATCAGCCAAGACGGGACCGGGATGGCGCTATGGCAACACATACACCTTCGAGGTGAAAAAGTCCGGGTTGAAACCCCGGGTTTGGCGGAGGATATGCACCAGTGGTTGGCTCTGACAAGGGCAAACGTCGAGCTTGATGCTTTCAAGTGCATATTTTGTCGAATAACCTGAGGTTTGTGCGTGCGAGGTGACATACAACAAAAACAACAAAGCTTAGGGTTCTCATGGCTGGCAAATGGTATGAATCAATGCCTTTCATAGCACCTTCACATTCGGTTACCCAGCCATTTGGTTAACCTGAACTCACAAACACATAATAGGTCACACATTCCCTCCACCAAGAAGCCCTTCTGAGGAGCAGTTATTGGAAGATGAATATTATTCGATGTGAAAATCCATAAAACTAGTCGTGATACTGCCGAAGGGAACTGGGGCCCAAGTATCGTAGCCGTTTTTCTTCAGAGTGAAATTAGCACACTTTGATAATGAAACCAATCAAAGGGATGCAAGATCACTCTTTATTACCCAGGAATATACCCTTTTAGCAACCGGGGAATCCAAGGGCAACTTACCTTCCCCCCCACGGCAGCTTAACCTGCAGGAAAATATCTTTAATATCGACCTCAGACTTCCGACCAAACAGCAGGAGTGCACTTGGGAAGCTCTGGTGAGGGCTCATACAATGAAGCCCTTTGGAACGCTGCAGCATGGTCAAAGACGACCCTGACCTTTTCAGGCTTTTAGGGGTTCACCACTGCTAAGACTGGCAGACACCACCTCACTCGCTCATCTTCCATTGGTTGCCCAAGCAGGTTTGCTGCATATCCTAGTTCAACGTTGCCAATTGTGACAGCCGTATGTTCAACTTTGAGTTCCGGATCTATGGGAAGCCTATTCTTCAGCAGCCTCAAGCGATGAACTTCGGCAGACCGACCGCCAAGTTTCACGAGGTTATTGCCCTTCCACAGCAAAGCAACACCGAGATATCCGTCCTCAAGCTAGAACAAGCTCACCAGGAATTAGACGACACGTTCGTCCCCCAGCAGTTCAGTTCCCTTAGAACAGTTTAGCCGCTCCAGAACCTAGTGCGTACAACAAACATGAACTAAAAATGCTTCAAAAACCTATTCAGGGAAAAATGGCAAATTCGTTTCCTTTCGAGTGGTATTTCCTGACTGGGCGCCATGGCCCGCACGTCAAGCATTCATGGAAATAATATAGGATTCCTCCAGTTTGATCACATTTTTGCCACGCAAGGGCTTCAAATTGAACGAGAGCCTTTCGCAACGCTTGTTACTGTTCCCAATAAGAGCGGTCTTCCTATGTATCTGCCATTTTCTCCCGCCTTCTCTTATAATTCACATTTGCAATCACCTTTTGCCAATTTACTCAACAACATTTCCGACATTCAACCATATTTCAACTTCCTTCACTTGTTGTGAGTCTCGTGCCATTTGCACACTCTTATGCCTCCACCGTTAGCAATTCACGAACGTTGGTCACTTGTAGACTTACATTCTTGTCTGGTCCTTAGTGCCTGCCAGCTTTGGTTTCTGCAGCCGTTCTAGCCGCCTGCTCTGTCATTCTGCCTTTGAATTTTGCCTTTTTCCCCACCACCTCTGTTCATTCAAGTTTTTTGCGCAAATGCTAGTCCATTCAGCACATTTCAACAGAGCTAGACATTCCAGCCAAACGACTTCCACTACATCATGTGCACCTTGAGTAATGCAACATTTTTCACTCGGTGAATGCTGCTGTGCCCATTGATCGTTCACAAATGCATGCCTGTCGAGCCCATCCAAGAAATAAATCAGTGTTATTGCTACCAGTGATTTCAGCTGTCTCTTTTACCAGATCTACGCCTTCAAATCGACCATGTTGCACGCGATAGGTATCCATACCAGTAAGCATCAGTAAACTTATGCGTGAATACCCGTTTGGACCATCCGCCCTTTGCTAACACTGAGACCCAGTTCACGAGATGTACTCAAGGCCAAAATCTAGTTTGGCTCACTCAGGGAAGGATGATGCCGGCGATGGAAAAATTATCTTTAATGCAACTTCTCCAGATGTTATCCATCAGAACGACTATTCAGGGGTAGACAAACGAAGCAAACTTCTGATCGAGGCACAAACTTCTGGTGGTCGTTAGGCGGCAGAGACTGGAAACCTTGACATGTCTATACGTTAAGTCTGCCGCGAAACTTAAAGGAGCTTGCCTGATTCACAGACACCGTGAACATTTCGTGATTAAAACGGTCCTTCTTTTATGCACTTATAATATTTTTCCGTTCACACGGTAAACGACTATATCTGATGTTTTGCATCCTTGCCCTATCAAGAGCAAACCGATGCAAATGTCAAGACGCCGGCTTCATACCCTGCTTGTAGTTCTCGTAGGCCCACTGTACCCAATCAACTGCCATAGGCCGAGGCGATTTGCTCGAAACCGCCCACGTAGTGCAAAACGAAGTAAGATCACTCACATAACCTCTTCGATTCACTGCATTTGTGTTACTGGTCAAATTATTGGCGCAAGTTAGCATGGCGTCGGGATCTCGAGCGAACACCCGGTCCGATTGTTTTATCTAGCATACACCGTACCCCAAGAAGCCTGTGACCAAAACATTCTTTTAGTGTTACCTCTGCACCATTGACAAACTCCAACAACAGGGCAAAGCACCAACCTCGGCAGGTTTCTTTCATCTTCCCTTCAAAACAATGAAAGGGGAGTATAAATGCTGACACCCCCAAATTTGCCCTCAATTTAACTCCCAAATCGTCAGAAGAAAACACACAGTAAGAATAGACAATTGAACTTGAGTTTCCAATAGGGCAATTCCATTTCTATCAGCAACCAGTCCAGCTCACTGGCCTCACCTAATGGGTTAAATTTTCCAACCTGATGCAGGCCGGCACCTTGGCCTTTACGGGTTACAGAAAGTTTGGTGTCCCTGATAGACAATTCAGCATGGGAATCAATATCAGTCTTTTCGTTCAACTGATAGCCGCCTCATAATAGTCTTACTCTCATGTCTTCTATGCGTCCCAGCCGCGAGTCTTTTGGCTTCAGCTGCCACAAGCTCAGCTTCAACGGAATCCATCTTCAACCAAGCCTTTTTCAATCCTACCTTTAGCTCTTTGTGGGAGTCTAACACAACCTTATGGACAGGAGGTAGGTGATTCACCGAAACATGGCGTAAGAGCTTCTTCTGCTGAATCACAACCAAAATTACCCCGACTATCTAATTCCATTCTCAGTAGAGGAAGACTAGAAAAGACAGTCAACGCAACAACTTTGCACAGTAAGAAAAAACAAAATGAAAAAGAGCTCAAGGTCAAAAGGAAAGCGACGCACGAAATTCATAGACCATCAGTCGTCCAAAACCACATAAAAGGACGGGTAACGGCGGACTGACCAATCCTAAAAGTCCAAAGTTTGAGGAATCTCTCAACAATGCATTAGCTAAGCAATATATGACAGCCTAAATGGTAGTCCTCCGCACAATGAGGAGCAAAGTTTTACATCCCTCATACCCGGAATGAACAAAATTAAAAAAAACTCAGGTCCACAGAGGAAAAAGTTTGTATTGAAGGAAGCTCATTCCGCATACATAATAACAAAACGTAAACACTTTAGAAACTACACTTGGTTGTTCTGGCTCCCGGGATGACAGTAAGGATAAACACAATGAATAATATTGGAAAATGGAGGACAGTTATGTCGGAACAGATCGTGACTTTCGGCGAAGTTGGAGCAGCTAATCAGGTGTTGAAGATAATGGAGAAATAGCCACTTCCCACGGAACAAATGGAATTCACTGAGCTTTTTTACGTGCAGTTTGGAACGACGCGCAAGCCGCCAAAAGCCTTATACCTTACCTGAAAATCGACCCCTCGAAGTTCAAGAGGGCGCAGTAAACCGGTCATACTCTGCTGATATATTTTGACATTTTCCACTTTGTCACCCACCCTGTTCAAAGTTTGCCCTTTAATTCCGCCCTTTATTATGAGCAGTCCGCTTTTCACTACAGGTGTCTTCTGCGCTTTCAGTATTCAGTGCTGTCTTCGTCCTTCGGCAGGTTTTCAAACTCGATAGCCTTTCTTTTTTCCACAATTTGACGTTCAAGTTTTTGATCAACTTGTTTCTGGTCATATCCAGTTCAACTGCAGACCTCTCTCTACTCTAGGTTACTTGACACTATCCTATGCATGACAAAATTACCTTTAAGGAACCGGCCTTTCCAGGACACTAAGAATGTTTCCCTCGTGTTTCTCTCGCTCGTGATTCTCCTATCCACTCGTAACTTTTCCCATATCTTGTTGCCCTCAGATTGATCTGAAGAGAGCCCCTGTGTTCATTAGCCTTATTTTCCTCGGGAACAACACCATTTTGATTAATGTAAACCTTATTGGTGCCTAACTGATCTAGCCTTGTGTGATCGCGCTGGGAAGTACCGAAAAAATTAGATTTACTTTGGTTTGGTGGTAGCAGTCTTTTTCAAAGGAATCCCATTGTTTTATCATTTACTTAAAAATTCATACTAACAGGTCTGCGATAGTAATCTGACCATGCATACACGTCTGCACTTCAACCACGATCGAAAATTATACTTTTTTGTTATTGTGAATGAGACCTGTGCAAAAGAAGAGAGTAAACATTTTACTGGTTGTACAAGTTAACACTCGGCAACGATGAATACCCAAGTCAGTTTATTATATCACCGGGGCATGAGTGAACTCGGCGGAAAATATAAACGCACAGATAAGTAGAGAGGGAATGGAAAAAATTAGCAGGCTCCGGAAGCTGTGGAAATGAATTCACAAAGGTAATTTTTGACAGATGAATATCCGGAAAAACACTGGCGTATCATTTTGAAAAGGTGACGGTGATGACGAAAGTCCAATGGCGTCAGCTGGACTTAACTCCCGGAAAACGGCGAAATGATATTCAGAAGGACTTAGGGGGTAAGCTAAGAGGGAAGATGAGCAAATAAGGTAAACACATAATGCCCAGAATATGGGTGCTGATTTTCCAACAAAGCATTGTGGAGAAGGCACTTGAAATGGGTGGGCCACAGGAGCCCAATCGTTTTACTTGGCCGAAAAGCTTGATGGAATAAAAGAGCCAGGAAAAATGTAAGCCAGGCACAGATGGCCAAAGCAAAGTGAGCCAGGTAGAGGTGGTTGCAAAGTCGGAGTATGGGCACGAATCGGTTTAGAGTGGTTGGACCCTGAGCGGAATCCAATAGGAGACGTTTTTAAAGGACTTGTAACCGAAAATTTCTAAGGAAAGGAATGATAAAGCGTGCGCTTTCTAAAGAGTATTACAAAGGATGCTTAAATTCGCCTCACCGATCACGTGCTATCTTCCTCATTTAAGGAAGCGGGTCGGAAATATTCAGGTTAAAGTTAAAAGCAGCCGCAATTAGGTCAAAGTTCTTTAAAATGCTGACCAATCGTCTGTCTGAGACCCCTCGGTTGGTCTGAAAACAAACACACCAGCCACACCTGTGGGTTTCGCTTAAAAGGCCACTTTGTGAGCCCTTCCTCTGTGTATGGCACCACCAAGTTAGTCCTTAATTGCGCAGCTGAACTCAGTCTTGTCGCTTCCAGAGCTAAGGCTCAGTAACTACCAAGTGGCAGAAGCAGGTGATCCTCAACAAGACCAGTATGCAGGGACACGCTCTCTAGTCGGCATTACCAAATCCAAGTGGGTTGAGTGGACAAAGTGAAAATACTGAAGTTGGATTGAACTTTTGCCCTTCTCTAAGCACTCTTCAGCTATCGTTTTCCACGGGCACCCCCGGAAGCCAGTCTTTGACCGAAGTGTGATTTCTTCTGTTTTGTCAGATCATGGGCTGCTGACAGGAGGTGTTTTCTGCTACCCTATTTACGCCCACAGCTAGCCTCAGATGTTCTTCGGGTCCGATGTGCACCGGCCAAAGTGATGAAACTAATCAAGCCTCCCACCGTTGGGGTTAGGACGAGTGTACACGTTTGGTGCTTTATGGGAACCACAACAGCAGATATCCCGTGGGTCGAGTTGCTAGCTGCCCGGGAATTTACAGCCGTTTCCGGAAAAAAATATTTATCATCTCACACCGCAGAAGAATTGCAAGCGCATAGTACTGGCGTAAATAAAAGTCACCTAATTTATTCAGTGCAAATTGAGGGTCTAGAAATTAGAGTGGAGAACGGCAGTTCGGGCGGATCTCGCTTGAAGGTCAACTTTCACTGGGGAATAGAGTGCATCTGGATAAAGAATCCAGCAAGCTGCTAGGAAAAGTGTCATGCAAAAAAGGATCACAATATACTGTAGCGAACAAGAACAACTAAGAGGATGAGATATCAAAGGATAAGCATCGAGTAAAAAGTGGTTGCGTTGCGGTGTGACAACTTATAAAAGCTGGGTAAACTTTAGTTCCTCAAAATATCAGAGTCAATTTTTCAAGACTCCAGAAAGGGAGCTGAGGTTGAAAGCAATGTTACCAGGTCAAAAAAGGTCTGGAACAACCCAGGACAAAGTTAGCTAGATGATACTTCATGAGAAAAGTGCGCCGTCATGGCTAGAGATTGGGTTCGTTTAGAGAGGCACCTGAAGTGAAAATATTGGGGCTGAGCTTTCCAATAAATAGGAGAGAATAGTAGGGCTTGATATGGGAACAAAGTGAAAAATGAGGGCAAAATTCAGATTATTGGTGTACTGTGTGCTTGTCATGAAATGCTATACTTTGGCAAAAGAGACAGAAAATTAATTTACAGTTTACAGTGATCATTTTGGTTTCGGATCTGGATTTTTCCGTCATAAACATGTAAATTTGGCGAGATGTATTTTAGTAAATAAGACTCAGTTGTTATGGAATATAATGGAATTAGGACGGTCACAACTAAGGCTTGAACTCAGGTGTAATCTAATTTCAGCTTTCCCAGGTTTTCCCAGAAATGAACTCGAAGGCGCTCGGCCCGGGACATTTAGGACGTCATTCATAGCTGCAACAGAAGGTAAACAAATTCACAGACAGATTGTTACCTTCTGGTAATAATCTTCTAGGGGACCTGTAAATACAAGGGAAGTTTGGGCTTTTCAGGAAGCTGTAGACAATAGTTGGTGCGCAGCATACACGAAGTGTGTTGGGAAGACTTATGACCGCAGAAAACACACCCACGGTTTTCACCTTCCCTGTGCAAGAACTAAAAGGGCAAAAAAACGTCTCCCTAACAGAAAAATAAAGAGCCACTCAGAGTTGGAGGCTTCAAACTGCCTTCAGTGCACCGCTATCTCGATATAATGATAATAATAATAATAACGGCTTATTTTGGAGACGCCCGAAGCACTCCAGGTGCATGATAAAGTTTTTACAAGTGATTGAGTGGACAGACACAGTTCATGGAAATGTGTAAATTCGCGTGTAAAAGTAGGATAAAAAGGCTCAGAAGGGGGAATAAAGTGGGAGTATAAGTGCATGCACACCAAAGAAAATGTTGTGAGTTTTATTGAACCCAAGGGCGGATTTAAATGGACTCCCGGTGAGTTTGGCAGTCGGAGTCAAATAGGTGGTATGGGTTGTCCGGATTGAAACACATGAAAGCCGACTGATAAACACGAAAAAAGCCAGAAATCGGTATAGGAAACTGCGGTAGCGGGGGACGATGAAGATGGATTTGAGATGCGCTGCAGTGGATTAGATGTCAATGAAGCTTTGGTACTCTGCAATGGATAGTCGGCGGACAGAGCACAAAACTCATCGTAGAATAGGTGGCGAGCACTGCAAGACGTAAATGGTGAATCAGATGAAAAAATGATTGAGGAGGATTGGATCCGGTGGATGAGACACGTAGAAGGGATGGATGCATATCACGAAGGTCAACTTGATGATGGCAAGAGATATGGCCGGCGAGGAACTGAAGGATGTGCAACGAAAGCACATGTATGTGCAAGTAAGTATCTACACATAATAGGGGCAGCAGCAATACCAATGGGGTCCCAGGAAGAGGTTGTCAGTCACCTGGAGGGACAGGTAAGGACAGATCAAATGGTTGTAGAATTAACTTTGAAATATCGTGGTAAATTATCTCCATGCGGGTAAAAATGGCGGGCTAAAAAGAGAGAAAAAAAGAAAGTGGAGACACAGAAGTGATGATGACTGTAAAAAAAATTTAGTAGAGGAGGGAAGATGAAGGATAAGATCGAGGAGAACAGGTGAGAGTGGGTCTCACTATTTGATCAATACGGGTGTGACATATATTGACGGACTAGAGGAATCAGGTAGTGGCAGGTGGAACATTTTGAAATTGTAAGTAAACTTCATGTCGTCACGCTGAATTTACAATCGGTGGAACATGGAGCGGCAGACCAAACTGGAGGGCGCGCGGGAAATGCCTGTGGTCTACATGGGGATATCTGAAAGCTGACTTGTAAACGTTAAAAGGGGTAGAAATTGATATAAAAAACAGAGGTGGCGGGAGACTGGATAAAAATGGGACCCACTGCTGAGGATTAGACAGTAATTAGGCCTTGCTACACTGCAGTAGATGGTCAGCGGACAGGGAACAAAACTCATCGTAGAGTACGTAGCAAGCATTGGAAGAAATAAACGGTGGTAAAATGGCAAAATTGATCCTTAGGGATTGGATATGGTAAGTGTGATGCACAGATTTAAAACGAATGGAAGCATGTCATGAAGGTAAGCAGGATGATAGCTTGAGGAATGGCCGGCAAAAAGTGCAGAACGCACAGCGAATGTATGTAAAACTCATTTTAATCCCATATGTCATTATGCCCGTTCCGTGTTAGAACCCGCTAAGACTGTTCAGTCACTGGCACATTCATTGTCACAGTTCATTGCCTCAGCGATCACCAAAATAAAAGCGCCCGTCGCTGACATATCTTTCGGTAGTCCTCCAGTAGGCGGCAAAGTAATTAGTAACTACCTGCACTCTTCATCGGTCCATCCGATCGCATCCGCAATGCTGTTGCACCGAGTGTTCGGGTTTTGCAGATCACCACGTTCCCTCCGTGATTAAACGTCTCCGATACACTTTCCATGCAGCATCGCCGCTCCGTTTCCATCATCTGTTACGCCCGTCAAATTGGTCATTAGAAATGTGACATTCACCGTCTACTTACTATACCATCACCGTTATCGATACCTTCAATCTTCCAGATGTCGCATTCGTGTTATATTACCGAAACTGACCCCGTATCCAGCCTCTTAATACCACCACTATCTGCAACGGCTGATACATTTTATTTCTATGTTCTTTGATCTACTGCCGCTTTCCGCGATATACTTGGGCAGTTTTATTGATCTGTCATTTTTGCATGGTACACACCACACAGTATTTATCTATTGACGTACACTTACCTGTGAATTACTCTGCCATCCCTCTTGCAGAACTGAACACCTGTATAGTGGCTGTAACCATACAGTCAATATTGATTTCTCTTCCACTTCCGCTTTGACATTTCATACCAACCTTATATAAAGTTAACAATTTGCTACACGCTCACCTGTTTTCCTCCGGCCGTTCCCTACCACCAGCACTCTGGTAGTCTCCCTCCCAAGATATACGTAATCGTTTGCCACATATATGATTTCTCCAGTATACAGCCACCACTTTATATACTACCATCTTTGCAGACTGATATATTTCCATGTTAATACTTCTTGACATACCTGTCGTAAAGTGAA
Source organism: Fasciola hepatica (assembly GCA_948099385.1). Taxonomy (NCBI): domain Eukaryota; kingdom Metazoa; phylum Platyhelminthes; class Trematoda; order Plagiorchiida; family Fasciolidae; genus Fasciola; species Fasciola hepatica. The sequence goes on along the minus strand of CANUEZ040000043.1, from coordinate 27,990,306 downwards.
TAATTCACCGAACGTTTCGACGAGATTTCTATCCATATGCCTCTCATATTCTGCAGCCCGCCAACAGCATATCCTTTGAATATTTTCGAATTTCCACCAGTGGTAGTTGTTTCCTATACCCCTTCTGCACATACTCCGGACCTTCAACCGACATCATTCGACCCTGACCTTCAAATTTGCCGGGCATTACTACAGTTTTAGTTCACTGTAACACTCCCTTTGATACTCTACACACACGTGTTGTACCCTTTTGTAAATTCTCATTCCAGTATCACTATTATCATCTAATCATGCATTCTAGCATGCTTGGGGCGCATCCAAAATATACAATTATTGTTTTGATTATTACATATATCAACACATTTGTGAGAAGCGAGAGAAAAGAGCCTATGAGTGCCAAGAGAAAAAATGTATCGGTGGTTGGAAGAGTCAGGTAGGGTTAGGTGGAAACGTGGCGAAATGACTTGGGAAAATTCGGACGAATTTTTCCATGGCGGATGAACATGGTGAATCAGCAGATAGAAAAAACTGGAGAGGCACAGAAGTATTGCCGGCTGTGAAGAGCAGAAAATAAACGAGGGAAGATGAACGTTAGGATCGGGGAGAACAGGTAAGGATGGGTCACACTATTTGATCAATACAGGTGTGACATGTATTGACGGACTAGAGGAATCAGGTAGTGGCAGGTGGAACATTTTGAAGTTGTAAGTGAACATCATGTGGTAACGTTGATTTTGCTGTCGGTAGAACACGGAGAGGCAGAGCAAACTGAAAGTCACGCAGAAAAAGCCTTTAGCCAGCAGTATACGGAGCAGGAGACGAGAGCAATGACCGAGGAGACACAGGTAAGACATGACCAATCAGATCATTTTACTGCAGATGAAACACGATGGAGGCAGAAGAAAGAAGCCGAAAGCACTAGGATAGGTAAGTCATTATTGGAACAAACAGCCTAAGAAAATAATGTGCGAAGGATTTGGGGCAATGAAACTGGAGAGCTGCGTGCCATCAGTCAGTTAAACAAGTGGATTAAGCAGGAGGATTCTAATCGGGACCCTGCCTAATGGAAAGGATCATAGGGGAATCACGGAGCCAAGAGAAGGAAGTAAGGTGGTGGTGATCAGATAATAAGTGCGACTGTGAAAGATGCAAAGTTTAGAGCGGCAAGTTCTAATATGCGGATTGGTCCTGGGTGGGGGTGTGATTGGTGCATAATGGCATTGGGCATGAGGAGGGAGAACAAAGATGAATTTAAAGAAACTACCGGCACTGAGGTATAGAAATGCTATCAGTGGTCATCTTGAGCACAGGGTGATACCAAGTGGATAGGGACTAGAAGCCGGCAGTGACGGCAGTTGAAAAAAGAGATATTGGCAAGCGTCTGCAGAGAAGAGTGGGTAGGACTAAAGTGACTTTGTGCGATGAGAAGTGAAACGATGAGAGGCGATAGGAGCAGGGACAGAATGGGCAGGTGTGCATACCGTGGCAGAGCGACAAAAGTGGAAAGTGACAAAAGATTAAGAGAACTACAGGTGAGCGTACCATGGCTGAAAAAGGGGGAAGAACATGCAATTTTCAACCGACAGTATTGGGTGCGGCAGTCCGAGAAAAGTTAGAGCGTGCGATCCACAGCCGATTCTAGTAGGTGGTACTGGCCATGCGCTGGGCACCCAACCTGAAAAACACTCCATGAAGTGAACACAGGAGGTGTGATCTACTAGCGTAATTGTGCTCGCGTATCGTCGAAGACGGACTGCAAGCCCGAAGTGCACCGGCGATAGCGGTGGATTTGACCGCGCCCCTCACAGTTGGGAGCTGCACAAGTGGACGTTAATAATTGTACGGGCTGCAAAGAGACTGCAATAGGGGTGTGTGAAGCAGGATCAATTGACCAGGATGTGAGACCATGGACAGCAAAGCCAACGAAAACAGGGAGTGGTAGGTGACCTTGTAGCTTCGTACATTGCTGGTCACGGGAATCTTCATTGTCTTTCAGGCTGAGCTGCTTTTCCGCGTTCCATTGAGTGTAAAGTCATCGTAAAGTCGCCATTTTCACCTGCAATTTCAAACCGTATGATCTGCTATTACTTGATTTATCTGATCCTCAGCTTCCTTAATTCTCTCCCATGTTATTCGCCGGTACAACTGCTGCTTCTCTGTATCACAGTCCTTCATACTTCTAAGATGCCCTTCTCCATCGGCCTCTCGCCCCTCTCCAACCACCTTATACTTCCATTCGCCCTGCGTTCTCCATCCACTTTCACGGCCATCTCGCTGCAAATGTACGTTCATTTATAGAGGCTTCACCCATGTTCGACCACCACCACAAGTCACACCTAAATTAATCAAATTGTTAGATTCACTGTGACCTGTTTTCCCCAATCATTTACCTCATATCCCCTCGTTTATGAACTTCTGCTCACAGGCATCACTTCTGTACTTCCAAAGTTGGTTCTCTTTCTCCGTTGATCCCCCATGTTCACCTGTCATAAACAAGTTCACCGGGGTTTCCCAGGTTAACTCCGTACCAACTGACCCACCCTACCCGCCTCTTCCCAGCACTGCTACTTCCGCGTTCCGTCCCTTCACTGCCATTTGCTTCCGCTCTAATAAACATAAATATAAATGCATACATATACACATATATGTATCCACATATTTCCTCCGCCGCCTCCAGTTCTTCGCCGGCCAGTTCTCTTACCACCAAGCCACCGCCCATCACGATGTGTGTCCGATTTTTGTATACTTTTGCCTCGTATTTATCATATCTCGATCCTTCCGCGGCACTGTTGTTATCTGACTCACACTTTAATCCTAGCAACGCTAGCTCGGCTCTCTTATTTTGACACAGTCGGCCCATTGCAATAGGGCATAGCTCATGACTGCCTTGTCTCCAGCCATACAACTCAATTTCTTGCAATTCCTCTCTTTTTTCTTTTTATCGTCGCCGTTTCTCATAACAATAGATTCTCATGCCAATTTTCAGTCCTCCTCTTGTAAAACTCCCAGGTTCCTTTCTCCTTTACTTGGCTCAGCCAGCTGCTCCATCCGATTTTGAATTTCAAATTTGCGGGGCACATATTTGAACCCGTCTGTGGGCTCACTTAAACCCCTCCATTACTCCTTGGTGTGCATACATCTATCTCCCTCTCATCTCCCCTCTATTTCTTCCTACCCCTCACTTGCCTTGAGTTTTCTCAAGTTTTCATGGATTTTTTCGGTCAGTTTTGGCGCTTGCAAACATTTTGATCCTGTATAAGGCATGCTTCGGGCGTCTCCAAAACAAACTACCATTATTATCCGGGTGCACCGGCCAGGGGGGTGGTCAGTATTGTGCTCGAAGTGGTTGACCGTCATCAAGGATCACTGAGAAGGGAAACGGGATAGAGAAGCGCAGTCCGGGCCTGCCCCAGCTGAAGAACAACAGATACCACGGAGAGAAAACGAGTAAAAATAATAGATGAAAGGAACGTGGGGGGGGGGGCAACAGGGTTATCTTATGAAAGCAGGAGATAAGTTCGCTGTGGTTCAGGGAGAGAAATGGCCATATTTCGCGACACTGAGGTGAGGAGAGGCACCAGGCATGGGACATACCTATTGGCCTGTGGCGCGGTAGTGGTACGGCTACAGTGCCAGGCCTCTTTCAAAGGCCAGACCGGTTCAGACGAACTCATGGGTGAGAAAGACGGCATTGGGAGCTGTTACGTATAATATTAGTGCGCGCCTAAAAGCGAACTGTGAGGAGGCACTGCGTAAGCTAAGGGGGAGCTTTTTCCAGACTTTGCAATGAGCTGGCAGAAAGAATCTGGACTACAGACTGGGATTAGATTGAGGGACAGGGAGAGAGAAGGCACGATGATTGACGGGATAGGAGCAAGGTGCTGTATATAAGATATGGTAGGATGTGTAGTCCTGGCCGGGGTTTAGCTTGAAGAGGGGAACAAGGCTGAGCCTCATGCCAAGAATCCACAGGACTGTGAATATGCCCAACGGAGTTTTGGTGAAGTTACGCTGTACTTTCTGGAGAGATACAATAAAGGAACGTGGTCATAGGCCGAAAGCAATCAGACAATATTCTGGGAGCAGTCTTACACTTGAGAGATGCATGGAGAGGCGAGTGGCCGGTAGTAGGAAACATCAATTAATCAGGCCTAGGGTTTGCTTAGATCTAGTGACTTGGAACGATGCCCATTCTGAGAAGGTAAACGAACAAGAGTAGCTTACGCCAAGATCAATAACCGTGGGGTGTATGGGGATGGGCAGGCCGTCCGGACAAATTTGGCCGGGGGGTTCAATGCACTTATAAGGTAAGAGGGGGCATTTCTCCGCAGAGATTTCCATGAACCGCGAGACGCACCAAGTTTGGAGACAGAGGGGGGCAGTCGGTCCAGCGATATGTTGCACAGGGTCACGGCTAGATAATAAGGGAGGAAGGAGTACACTATTTTTATATCGTCGGCAAAGAGGAAAGGGTTCCGTGGGGAAAAGAATAGAAAATGTCAGTGAAATAGATAAGGAATAGTAATGGGCCTGGTACACTGCCTTGGATGACGTCGCAAGTAATGGGTTTGATAGAAGATAAGTGGCTATCAGCGAGCACAACTTGTGATCTGTGAGACAGATACGAGAATAGCCAGGAGAGGAGAGGGTCAGTATTACCAAAGGACCGGATTCTGGCTAACAGATGCATATGGGGAACGTGGTGAGAAGCCTTGGACATGTCAAGGTACAGGACGGTTACAGAGTTGCCAACGTCGGCAGCAGACGACAAGACATTGAGAAAGTTCAGCAGACAGGAACAGCAGCAACGGGAGTTCAAGAAACCATGCTGACCAGAGTTCAGGTTTTTGCATAAGAGGTGATGAACAATGTCTTCGATAATTCTCTTCATGATGTTGCAGACTACTGGGGTGTGGTAAATGGGCCGATAATTATCTGGGTCGTGTAGTGCACCCTTTTTGAAGCGCTGAGTTATGACAGACGTTTTCCACTGAGGGGGACGAAACTGCGAAGCATGGATGTGGTGTACACATTGGGTAACAATAAATGGAGGTCAGGACCACCAAAACGGAAGAGGGCCGGTGGAAGATCGCCTGAGCCAGGTAAAGGGGAAGGTCTAAAGTAGGAAACTGATTTTTCAATTTCTAGGTGGGTGGAGAGCATCCATGAAAGAGAGGCAGAGGGGCAGGGATGGGTTGTAGGAGGAGGGATACCAGAACAGTTTATAAGGGAGGAAGAGAAATGCTCATCGAAGGCCTTAAAAATAAATGCTGGGGTATTAGCGGTAGATGAGCCACGAATGAGGAATTTGGGCGAGGTATGATTGGAGTGATTGGACCTTTTACTAAGCAGTTTGGACAGGTAGCCAGGTTTGTTGTGGTGTGCTAGGGCGATGGCCTCTTGCCTTCTCAGATGCGAATCAGCCATGCAACGCGGTTTCATTTGTAGCTGGTTTGTGCCCAGAAGAATTGTAAAGTCGCGTGATCTGGCGAAGGTAAAATGCAGCTTATCCAGCTTGTGCTCTAAAATTGACTGTCGTGAGCTGTTGCACTTGTATCGTGGATCGGTACATGGATTAGCGGTACTTAAGCAGTTTTGAAGGTTGGAATAGAGAGAATTCACAACAGTGAGGGGATCAGAGGAGAGAGTTAATGTGTCCCGGTTAGGGGAACTGACTATCATTGGCATTAGGGGCCAGTTACAGGAACGGTAGGAGGTCGGAACGGTGAGAGAGGATTGAATGGGATGGGAACAGCTAAAGCAGCTGAACTTGCACCTGACAATACGGTGGTCATTACCCGGGAAGTGATCAGTAATCTGGGAGGTCATATCAGGAACATCAATGGAGAATACTAAGTCTAAGATATGGTTCTCCTTAGCAGGGCAGGAGACATGGTGGGTCCATCCACAGAGACGGACACAGGAGAAGAAGGTGGAAAGGGCGGGTGGGCTGGTGTAAGAGGGTCAGCAGATTGAAGGAACGTTGAAGTCGCCTACAATAATTTTGCACTGGAAGGATAGTCAAGCGCAGCCTCAGAGTCGTCCACGGCAGAGTCAATTTTGCAGGCTCCAGACCCTCAATCCTCAGTAAGGAGAAGAAAGGAGTGTTTGATAACACTAGCTTGGATAGTGCACTTGCGAAAGGCTAAACAGCCCTTTCCACGCCTGGACTGGCGGGTGTTCGAGAAGCATTGATATCCAGCTATGCGAACAAGGTCAAGCAAGGCATCGTCTAACAACCAGGATTCAGTTACTAGTATAATGTCAGTTTTCGAGATAAATTCCAGAGATCTCGGAAGCAATATTTTTCTATTTATTAATCGAGCGTTTATAAGAACTAGTAGGAAGGGGCTCAGCGTGGGTGTGCTCTAAGCTTTGATGCCAGGTGCAAGACTATTGGGACCGCTGTGGCGATAGGAGTTTGGTCTCAGTGGGGAAAGAGAGTTAATAGAAATGGGAGGGCGGACAATGTTGGATGGAGGACAGAGAGTGGGCAGGGCGTTAGCCTGAGGTGCCGCCGATCGCTGTGGGAGGTCAATACGGTAAGTGTGCTTCAGACTGCTGATGTGGACCGGAGGGTGTCACGCGGTACAGGGGGAGGGGCAAAGTGAGGGGTTTGAAATATCTGTCAAAGTTGGGTGGACAGGAGAGAGTGCAGCGTGTGGGATACTAAAGGGCACAGCTTTAGGTGAGGAGTGATCAGTGACAGGGATCTTTGAAAATTCGTCGATATGGTCCACAGGGCGGCTATCGACGTGGCCACGGGTGTGGAGGTCACCGGTCAAGGTAAAGGCGAGATCTTGGCTGCAGATAACCTACCTGTCGGGCAAAATCCGTATAAGGCTAGTAGATCAGCGTGGGGGTGGAGGTACGTGGGTGAATAACCGGCAGGTAGTGTGGGGTGGAGGGCGGGAAGGGAGCAGTGAAATTCGGAAAGCTATGAAGGCTCATACTGGGTATGGGATCCGATAAGTGAGGAGGGTTGGGAGGTGGAGCCGGGAGCGGGATGCAGGTACTTACCTTGAGTATCTGCTAGGATATGTAAGTGGCACTTCGGGATTGGACTGGGGGTTGATAGAGAGGAGCAGATGGGAACAGCGGGAGCATGCTGAGGCTATTGTATGGAGGGTTGGTGTCTGAGGACAGGGAGGGATATAGGGTAGTAATGGAGACGAAGGATTGATATGACCCATTCGATCAGGGAGAGAGGAAGACAATGAAAGTGGGTGTGGGGCAATGGAAAGTTGAGTGGCACTGACATGGCTCTGAAGGTTATTTCTACTTATAAGGACGATGGCGTTAGACGAACCTGGATGATGGCCCAACCGGTTTCCATCTAGAGGGTCCGAGAGGACGCTATATGCAGACGCCGATTGAGAGTAGGGGCTACTGTGTGGGGTGATTGGTTGAACAAGTGTGGACCTCTTAGGAGTACCAGGTGGGCTCATAGAAGGATTGGAGGGGCACTTATGAGGATAACAACTAAGTGTCGCGGCTGAGCTAGCAACAGGTGGGTAGTTTATGTAGTCATTAGGGCGAGAGAGGTGGTTACTTACACTTGTGAAAGGCTCGGATGAGGGATGAGATGTAGTACGGCGAGGGCTGATGATTGTACCAGGGTCTTGTCTTGGCTCTGAAGCTATGATGGGGGAGAGCGGGTTTAATGCTGAAGTGGGTGCCGCTTGGAGCCCGTGGTCGGTAAGCGAGAGCTACTGGGGGTAAGGGCTAATGGGGGAGATGGTATAAAAGGGCGTTTGTGTGGAGGCGGAACCGGGAGTGGTGAGTCAGACATAACTAGGTCGACGGTTTGCACATAGACTGGGTGAGGCGATGGGCTCGCCTTTGACTTCTTGCCAGTGGGGCATTGGGTAACCTTCACGTCGGTTCCAGTGGGTCAGCCTGCATGGGCAAGGCAAAGTTGCCTCTCAGCGAGCGAAGTATTCCCCGTTGGATGAGGGTTTTATCAGGAAATATCTTAATGTCCTTATACGGCGACATGGCAGCAATTGTCGACTTGTTGCTAATGAGCTCCCTAACTGTTAGGTCCTCCATGAATTGCAATAGCAGGAGGCAGCTAAGCTGCTGGGACATTTTACGTAGCCTCCTGCAATGGCATCTATAGTGAGCCATATTGCACGAACTTAACATGTTGTGTTTTGCTGAGGAAAGCGGTAAGTGGTCCGAAACATTAAAAGCCACTGCTTTCTTGGAGTTGGTAATGCGGTGGTATATTTCAGTCGATACAGAGTCGAGGAGGTGTTCCACCGAAACCAAGTTCTTGGGCGATGTAGCGGCTACAGGATCGAGGAAAGTAACCAGGGGTGAAACCTTTGAAAGGTTTTCATCAATCAGCTCGACCTTGTTTCTAAGTTCGAAGAAACTCTGCTTAAGGCCATTAGGACTATTAGAAGCTTCACCATCTATGTTAACGAGGGCGACAGAGCACGGCCTGGCCTTTTGGAGGAGTTGGTTGTGTTTAGATTTGTCAACTTTAGCGATACGGATTTTTCGAGCAATGGATGGGGACCGGGATAACGTGATTAGTGAAAATGTGACGAAGTTACGAAGTGAGTGGGAATTCGAAAGCGATTGGCCTTAAACACACCAAGTCATGTGTTAACTGGGTCGAATCCTAAAAACCTTTCCGGATCGGGGTACAACTGGACTCGCTTCCCTACCACGTCAGCTGTTTTAGTTACACAAATATGCTCTGCTTCGAAGCTGCCCCCCGGGAGAAACCACATTTGCATGCATAAAGACGTTCCAGTTTGGAAATAGGAAAGGAATAACAACTCCAACAAAAACTGAAGCAGATAGGGGCAGAAGCTAATTAAAAATTCCAATATGGTAATTTGTACTTACAAGGAATGGCATCAAAAACATGACCCCTCTAGTTTTGGATTCCATTGAGCCATTAGAATGAGCCCCTTAGAAAGAGAAACACAGCAAGGAGCCCAATCGAGTCTGCAAAGAAAAGCTACAGACAAACAATGTGCAATCAAACGACACCTCGATATCTAGTGATTCCGAAATATAAAAATGAAGCGAATATGCTAAGAATTTTCTCACCTTTGAACATATATCGACCAAATTTACCCTGCAGTGCGGACAGTCAAGATCGAAACAGAAGTTCGCTTAGGAGTTCCGGAAGGATAAGTTTTTCAAGCCCAATTCATAGCATACTGAACTAAACTGGGAGCAGTTGAAACGATGGGGAAAACTTAGAAACAGTCAATAAGTGAAATCACCTTCTTGCAGGACACATTTGCTTCATTACAGGCAAGAGCTTGTAGTGATTAGCTGATTGACTTCTAGAAGCAATCAAAAACGGATAAATTTACTGGCTTGTTTCGGAGGTGCTTCGGGGGGCTTCAATGTATATTCAAGCTGTGCCATTTACAGCGGAATCGGGTATTTGGAAAAACTGGGCGTGTATTTTACAACAAATTGACACCAATATGATGGTTTCCGAAAATGGGAACCCAAGGCCCGGCGATCCAAAGGACCAAACCCAAATGCATCCGGAAGGATGAGGGAAATATATGCAGACATCTTACGAAGACAGAACGCGACTGCCTGATTGACGGAAATTTTGCGTATCATTCAGGGAGTGAGAATTTTCTAATGGCTGTACGGAAGAACAGAGGCTAGTTTCGGTATGAGGGGGAATTGCTTTAAAACTCAGACACGGGAAAGAAGTTGAGTGTCGGATATGGGATAAAATAAATTAATCGACAAGTGCAGTTGTAAAGTTCGTTAGCTGGAGAGCGGCGGGTTTAGCGATACAGCGTATCTGAGACTTGAAGAGTGACAATGAAAGAAGTGATAGGATATAAACGGGTAAAAGCTGGGTGATTGTTTTGCCCACTGATGAGCGAGTTGTGATGCATCGATAAGAAAGTGAGAACTGGATGACAGACCACTCCGGACTGCAGCCTACGACGATAGCAAGGGCGAACACTACGCATAGGGGATGTGGTAAAGGACTGGCAAACATCCATTTATTGAAGTCCATTTTGAAGACTGCAACACTCGACAAAAGCAAAGCAAAATTTGGAGGAAGAAAATTTTTGATGTGTGCACATTTGAAGAAGGCATGATGCTCTGTAGGATCGCGGTTTTGGATGCATTGGGAGCAGAAGATTCTGAGTCACACCGAGGCCCGCGGGAATTCTCTAGAAAGATACTTCACAGTAGAATGTCATTTTGAAGATTGATTATGAAAACGAATAAAGCATAGGCAATGCATTCGTATCTGGCAATCACCATCCTTATAGTCGCCGCATGTAGGAATTTTATTTTACCTCCGGCCAAAGCTGTCCTGGGTTTGACCGCCAACGTCACATAAGTCCTTCTGAGCCCTCCCCGGTTCTTACTTGTACTGCGCTCGCTGCTCGGTGGGTCAGCGCGGAAATTTCTGCGGCCCCGTGACTTTGGTTTCCTGGCAGCCGACAGAGCGTCTTTGAATTCCTGACTGTATTTGTCAATCTCATTCGAGCACCAGTAGTCTGGTTAGCCCTCCCCACTAAAGTCGTAACACCAGATGCGTCGCCGATAAAGGCGCTCAATTTTATCATGGAAAACGTTTACGAATGGAACTGGAGAGCAGGTTGGCGTAAACACTTCGGAAAGTGACCAGTGAAGGATATGCCGATGATCGTTTGGTACTGAGGGGAAGATGACCGAATAATATGTGTTAACCAAATAACATATTAAAGAAATAGTGCTTTTTGCAGGTGTAAAGTGATAACTTTGAAGGCAACACTGAAGGCGCAAACGGAGGAAAATCCTTAGTAGATGAAGAAAATGGCTGGAAGGGCATATCTCTGGCTAAATGTCGGAAAACATGCATTTATAATACTCAGATTTGGAGGCTGATAGGAGTTAAAAACAACGGAGATAGCAGAGCCTGGATGCGGCATTCGGGACAAAGCTCCAGCTTTCTTTTTAAAAATAACTATGTGAAGAACTTTCAAGGAATATTTGGCAGGAACAGCTCAACGGAACGCCTAATTACTCTTAATTAAAAGATTATTTCAGAAGTGAAGTCCAGCCTCCAGTCTCTTGTCATAAGACGGACATCTAAAATGTTCAAGGCAGCTCGTGAACACGGAAAGTGTGCCTTGAAAGTACTCGCCAAAGCTGTGAAAGCGACGGAAGGTAAGAATCGTCCCACTGGAACTACAGACCTGTGAGGCATAACACAAGGTGTTGAAAGGGGATCTTGCCCGGAGAGCGCCTTCGGTTTTTCGGACTATTTCATAATCAAAGTGCACGCAAGAAAATGGTGGAAGTTTGCATCTGGGACTTCCGTAAGGCCCTCCGCTCAGTTGACGACTACCCATTGAAGTAAAAACTGAAATCCTGCTGAAATAATGGACCAAAAAGCAGTTCGATGGCCGACTTTTTAACTGACAGGACTTTTTATGTTACTCTGGGAGATGGAATATCTGAGCCAGACTTCCTTTTCGCGGCTGCCAACAGGGCATTTCCACACATGTAGTTCAACAAAACAGATTCGTGATCCCGAGTTAAACTTCTGATTATTATTTGACCAATTACTTACGAATGTCAATCCACAACAAGATCATAAGGGTCATATGATGAGACGGAATCACGTATTACACGGTATCTAGAGTGCACATCCATATCACGGTGCAGCAAACCACACAGTTGCGCTTTACCCTGGTACTTCCTAGGTAGACCGTACAAACATCAACCACACGGAGCGAATCGGACCAACCAAAGGTAACCAAACAGGAAAGGAAGGTAGTTGGTAAGAGGTAACATTCCACTGGCACAGATGAACAAACTCAGGGCAAGGAGACAATAGGATTACCACCCATGGACCCCTATAAGGAAATCTTTAAAATTTTACTGACTAGAGGTCCACGATGGGTCAGCTGCCGTAACAAGTGTCAAAAATGATGCTCTTCAGCAGTCTCTTCTGAGACTTCTCCCGCTCTTCCTTTATCAGGCTGAGCAGACCAATCTCTGGTGCCTACATTCTTCATTCCCGCAGATGAGCCGAAGGTTCTAGAACCAGGTCAGTAGGAGTAAATTTTCAGATACATTGAGGAGGTTCAGTAAAGCTGAAACACCTGGTATGCATATTGGCAAATGAGTAGGTCATTTGTCGGTGAGTGCGGCAATGATTTGTTCGGGAAAACCGAACAACTTACATCGCATTCAGCTCATGGGACTTAAAACTTAGCCGTTTTTAATGAAGCGAGGTCCAGGCGGACTGAACAGCTGCAGCTGATAACCTACCGAGCTAGAAACAACATCTTGGACCAAGCAGAACAGCTTCCTGCAGAAAAACATAGGTATTCGTAACTCTGTACAAAGCTGTACTCTAACTTCGCTCAGAAGACAGCGTCAAAGCTGTGAGCGAGAAGGAGACCCAAGTAGACACTTCCAGTGCAAACGTGTTATTCATGATGAACTTCAAACAACGTTTTGCAAGAATCTATTTTCCATCAATCCATCTTTAGATTACGCTCAGGTTCTCGTGAGTCAAGTGACCTTCTGACTCCGTGTGATTTCGAATCTGTATACTCCGTGAAGTTTGTTCGACTTTCGACCTTGCCACACTGCTACGGATTACTCAGCTCGGTGGTCTACAGGGCCATGGACACGGTTCATTTATCAAGCCTAATCCAACTGGTCCCCATAAATAATGCTGATCAAACAAAAACTGGCAAATTTTCTTTGTTCTGATCACTATGGTTTCTATGATTGTAGTCAATAAATAGAAGCTTATTGGTTCAATCCCACCTTACAATATTTTATTTCAGGCAAGCCCTAGTAATAATCCATCGGAGTGGGCAAAAAGAACACTTGCAACGGAAGTGTAAGCCAGCGGAAAACAATGGGGCTACCGAAAATGCGCTCAAAAAGCAAAGTAGTTACGAAGATCGGCTCCTTATGGGGTTTCGTGAGTCACTCTGTGAAACAGGTATACAAAGGAAGGGTTTAAATGGCAGCTGAGGCGAGTATCTCCTCCAAAACCAAGGTTTAAGATTACCATTCATTACGGCTCATAGGAAGCTGAATCCCTCTCAGCGGCAAGCATATGTGCATACTTCTGAGTTCGGTCAACGAAATTCGCCAACATTTACTAATAATTTAGCTCGCCGACAATAGCGATTACAGTTAGACTAATAACACGGAGCTTTGTTTCAATGCGCAATGTTGGTGGCTGAGCTAGAGTCCATTTCCTAGGCAATTACCAAATGCTTGACAATCATCGCTGGTTAGCGATGACAAGGGCGCCGTGACCAGTCAGTGAAACAGCAGAACTATTCCCCACTCCACGATGGTGGCAGACAACACGTTAGCTGATCACTAAACAACAATGCTTCACAGGACATTCACTTTCGTTAGGCACACGTCACTCCAGATTTCCCAAACACTTCGCAAAGGAGGTCCGCGTACACGAATCGCACCTCCGAGTAAGCGGAAACAATCCCGGATTGAGACAGATCATGGATAGCATGTGATGGCAGCAGTAGATATCCTAGCTACTAGTGGTGCAAAAAAGGCCTCGAGGCAAAGACAGCATGTTGTGACACAGGAGAGCGTAGTAGAAACTAACAACACTTTCAGCCCTCCATGGGTCTCATTTGCTCAGAAGGGTCGTTGAGGGAAATACTATTTCAAATGCGCAACTGGCCCATCACGTTTTTAACGGGGAATGAGACACCGTAAGTATTCCACTGGAATGCAGGATAAAGTGAGAGGTGAAGCTAAGCTGCATATAAGTCAACCGGGGTAACTGTCATTATCCCAATAAATCTAGTTATTCAACTGCTTTTACGGTGGCAATACTGCCACCGCTAACATTGAGCTGCTGACTGTTCAACATCCTCAGAATGGTAGACTAACGACATTGTAAAACCATAAATTATTTACACGAATAATCAGTATGCAGTAGAATATCCATACGGGCTGAATACTCTCCTAATCACTAAAACGTCCCGTTTGACACCCGCGAGTTGTGCGTGCCAGCGACTATCTGACCAAGTAATCCCCTTTAGCATATCCTTAGCCAACAACCCCCCAAAATCACTGATTTCTGAAAAATCCGGTACGACTGCCAGTAACAGAAGGCCTTGCTCCACTTCCTACCTGACAGTGGGTCACGGATTTTCCCGTAACAGTGGCAGGTATCCCACCTCCTGATGTTAGCAAACTGCTTCTGTTAATGGAGAACCATCCACTATAGCCATATACACGACCGAGAAAAATCCACGGGACATAGCATCTTACCACAGTTGATGACTAACGTAATTTCCATAGCAGTGAACTATCCTAAGTCCCTAACGTTTAATATTCAAAGCCAAGCCAGATGGTTGATTATTCTTCCCACCTTGACCGTAAGTTTCCATTCTTATCCTTTATGCGTTGACTATTGGCTGGTGCTTGTAATGCTGTTTGAAACGGCCGTATCAGCCTCTTTAAAACGGATCTTCGAAGGCTCGCCTTGAGTGGGCCAATTTACCACTCTGCTCCGAGTTTCAACAAGAAACTGTTCGTTCTAGTCTGCCAGGTGCTCTGGTGACCGAGAAGTGCTTTAGCCCGGGCTACTATGAAACTGTTTCCAGTGTCGCCACAAGTTACTTTAGACCGCACTCTCCTAGTCGTGAACGAAATCAGAGCCCGAATGCATGATTACTAGGCGACCGAATGCCTTATTTCAATGTTCATTGCTCGGTGTTTAGGCAAGCAAATAGGCAACTATAGAGTTTATCTTCCAACTTCTCACTGCTACACAAAACGATCTGAAGCAATCCGCACCAGCATGACAAAACACGTAACCATAACAACAGTTGTGTTTCGCTGGTGTACGATCCGTCTGCGGACAAGATGATAGAGCCGAGGTCCTTCTTCAGGATTACCATTTTGTGATATTCCCATAGACTGCTTCTCTACTCTGCATAATCCAAAATGATCAGCATATCTTAGTGAGCACATGCCTTTACCGACGAAAAGTTTCAGGTCACGTACCAAAATGTTACCCTCTACAAAGTATTCCTTCGGCGGAACTACGGATGTGCGGCAGCGCGCACTGACGCATGACAGTTCGTTAGCTATAGCTGGGTGCAGCTTATTCAATTGGTTTTCATTCGTGGGCACAGTGTGAACAAAAGTGCTGGGTACACCCGAGAAGGGTCGAAATTTGCAGCCTTCTGCTCAAAAACTTGTAAGCGGACAAAATAATGAGAATACCACGAATCAAAAAAGTATGTCAAGCAGAAAATCCTTCGTGAAATTAAGTGTTAGTGGTGCAAATTAAAGGATTCAACCGGCAATCAATGTGGATTATTGGCTATGGGCCGCACTTTGAGCTTCAACGAAGAGTGCGTGGACTATGCATTTCCAATTAAATGGGAAGCTGGAAACGTGCATTCTGACTAAGCCAATGGTCCAGGCTGCTTGGCTCCAAAGGTTTTTACTGAGTTTGTTTTTATTTTGCTTTGGGCCGTGAAGTGTTTGCCCAGTCGACTTTGTTCTGCCAAACTGTCCCAGATTTCGCCAACTTGGTTATTATGATGCAGGTGCAAGTCAACTGCACGGAGGATATTTGAAGGTCCCCATAAAAGATCAGCCTGATTGCAACACTCACCAGTACAGTTTCGGCAACGCTCTCTAGGTTACACCCCGCAAACGAAAGTTCTTGGATTTTGTATTGAAAATTCTCATTAAATCAAGCTTCATATCAATCAACATTTTAGCTTTCGGTCTTTATTACCTTTAGTCAGGCGCCCCACCGTGTGCTATTGTATTTATTTTGTTTGTTCTCCACAGTACTACAAATGGTAAACTGACATTGTATAAGCTAGAGGTTGTAGTGGTCCGTCCAGTTTTGTAACCAGGGATAGTTGCTCATAAATTCGGTGCAGATGGCAGCCGCCCATTTGCCAAAATTATTTTATCATGACGCCCCGCCGGTCGCTAACAGTCAAAACTGAGTGGTGGACATATTTTTCTATCTACGAAAACAACAAGCCTCCTCCAGGGTATCACTCTACAACCTTATTTCTGTCCTATCTGGGAAAACTTGAAATACTATCTACAAAACCTATCCAGTTACACCTCAGCAAATAATTTCTGCAGCGATCTACTTTTTTGGCACTGAGGTGTCAACCACATTCTAACCGTAAAGTTATATAACCATTTGCACTTTGTGTTTACCTTTAAACTGTTTCGCAGCTATGCATTTCCCACCTACCTTAAAGGCAATAAGACAGGACACACGACGCGCTACATCGTCCAAAAAATCTAGTTATTGGTTTGCATGAGCATCATCGTGGAACTTGTAGTGCATCCCTTCAACCTTAACAAAACCCTTGGTTTTATAGATCTAATCTACACTTGAACACAAAGTTTTTGGAGCTAATTGAAAGTTCAAGGTTGCTGGTAATGAACGAAACACATTCAATCAACAAAAGTAGTGATGGATGAATCAGTTAGGCTACTTTCATTTCATAACACGGGGTAGGGCAAACTCAACTGGGTGTCCTGGAAGGAAGGTGAAGGCTCAATCGCGTTAAATGTCAGCATCGTTTGCACCTTCGGACCACATCAATACCAAACAAATGGTATGTAAATATTGGCTAATAAACATTTTGTGGTCGGATGGCTTTAACCCATCCCGGAGTTTCTTAAACACAGACGATGTTCCATTAGCGTGCTCGGGTTAGTTTTTCGACTTTTCCTGCGAGTGATGAAGTCTGTGAAAGCTTGTGTGTGAGAGGTTTATTCAGTCGGTCACTGAACCGGCTTGCCGAGGTGATGTGCAAACTCATCTGTTTGTGTGGCTTGATAAAGCATTTGTACCAATAACAGTTTCCGCCTGGTAGTCTACGCAAGCATGTTCACTATCAATCATATTTGTTGCCCCGGATACCAGGTACTAACTAGGTCCCGAGAATGGCCTAGGGAACGAGCAACAAGCCAAAAGTTCCGACTCGTGCCAAAATACGGCAAACGTCGATGGAGTAGATGAAGGACGTTTTGTATTGAAACAATGTTTTTCACGTTAACGTTCGGGAGTGACACCGGACGCGATACCAGCCAAGGAAGCTATTCGTTCAACCGTCCGCTAGCAGGCAGTCAAAAATGTGTTCTTTAATTGGAAGGAACCGTTTGTCCCTACTGTAAGCAGACAAACAAAGCACAGTCCCGTGGCATCGAACAGCATACAAACTGCCCAAAACTAAGTACTAATTGGTTGTGTTTGTCCATATTACTTTTTGGTCATGAATTTTCACACTCGAACTTAGTCATCTTTAGGCCGACACACATATACCCGTAGAAACTAACTATTTACAAATGGGCGGCTCAAATTACCTTCATGTACAATGCGCTACCAGACGCAATGTCGCGCACGGGAAGGAGCATCCCAGCTGAAACCAACCGGTGATATGCTACTCATATCCAGGACACGCTACCACCTGTGCCTCGTCAGTTTCAGCGTTCTCCACGGTCTCCATGTGCTTGACTCGGTGAAATCCTGTTTCTAAGTGAACGTACTTGAAGTTTTGTCCGGTCAACATAGTTAGCCTTCGAAACCTCTGTCCCCGGTTCGCATTTTCACTCCGCCCTCAGCCCCTTCCCCAATTGCCTACCTTTATAGGGCCGCGGCTTCCATTCTGAAACACTGTACTACCCTAATATAATAGAGGAAGGCAAACAAGAACAAAATTACCTGAAAGGAAGCTTTCAAGCATTCTTCTAACATCAGTTTGAAGCGTGGGCCCCTAATATGGATGGCATGTCGGTAGTCAGCTAGCCTCCCACTTTTCAAGCCTCATATACATTCTTTGAATTAGCAAGCGAGTGCCAGTCTTCAAGTCTAGTTTTGTACAGTTTCCAGTTTTTTGGGTATTTTATATTTCGATAGAGTGGTGGAAACTCCCATCTCAAATAGAGATCTTCAATAATTTTACAGATCCAACATCTCCCTAGTAATACTGGTACTAAGTGAGCTGCGCACGTTCTAGGGGAATGCTTCCCAGTAAACTAATTCGTTAGCTTTTCTATGGTTGTGGGCAACTTCTTGCACCCTTGCGGAACCAAAACTCAACTTTGTTTTAGAGAGCTCTTCTTCATGTATTTGGACATATGGTATGAACCGTAGAATCCGTGACTCCGGCCCTAGGTTCTGCTCTACAGTGGGAGCTGCTGGAAAAATAGGCAACGTGAAAAGAATCCGAAGTCTTGCTTGTATGCTTGTCTTAAATTTTGATAACTTCTTTTGGAACTTAAAATTATTACTTCTCAGTAAGCGTCGCATAGCAGATCAAAAAGGTTGGTCTAACCTAAATTCCAGCTTACACATTTCCTGCAACAAGCCCTTCACCCGGAACATATGGGGCCCATCACAACTTAAATGGGCATATACCACAGCCAGCTGAGACAAAAGGAATCTCTGTTTCACTAAGGGACTCGAACCCGGATCCGGTGCAGGAGAATCAGTTTCTACGTCCCAGGCCAAACACTGTGTTCGCTGCCCCGGTAGAAAGCCAACACAAGTCCTTAAGGGAACAACTTCACTGCTTAAAAGTGATCCTGCTGAAGACATTGTGGAGATTTTTCGCCATGGTGATCAACCTTAACTCATACTGCTTTGTAAAGTATGCCGACCTTTTTTTACCAAAGTCTACGAATCAACGTTCGTATTTGTTAAAAAAAGACTGCCAACCACATAGAAGACGCTCACTGCGGTATCTGATGGTCCACGGTCACAAACAGAGCCATTATCTCGAGTGCATAGCTCGAGCAGTAGAAGCGGAGAAGCTGCTCTGACAGAGAGCCACTATCTTTGATGATACATGCTGTGTTTAAGACGTCGTTCGGCCCCCACAGGAAGCGCATTTCTTTCTTTTTCCCGCTCCGCCTCCTAAGGGAACTTTTTCCCCGGCCATTGGTAGCTGCCGGAACCGTTTTATTGTATCTGTTCTTCTAGTCGCCATTTTCCTGCTCAGCAGCGAAAGTTGGTTCAGGGATCTACTTTGATACACAGCTCACCATTGGAACGTCATTTTGAGCTCCCTCGGTTTCTTAAGGATAACAGCTGCTTGATTTGAAAGGTAGCACCAGCCTCAGTTGAGGAAGCTGCTTTCTTGGGCAAATATTATCGTCTCTCCTCTTCGGGCATCTGTGATAACGGAACAATATCGTCGTCCAGGCTGTACGTTGTTTTAAACCCTTTTTTTTAGAGCAGCGAACTACTCGGGGCTACTGAGGATTGCAATAACCTTTCGGGCCACCGTCTCGTTTGAGAGACCCATTAGCAGGAAAATCTTAATTATCCTTACTGCCTGCTGATTCTTCACAGAAGGGGCGGTTTTTGTGGGTGCTTTTCGTTGGAAGTCCTGAATGCATAATTTATCGACATCATTTTCCGCCTCCTCCAGCTCGGAGGATCGGCGAATACGGCAAATATGGCAGATATGGCGACGAAATTTAGTCACATGGCCACAGAAAACCCACCGGAAGTGTTCATGATTGGGGTAAGGATCACCCTCCATATATAATCGCTGAATACAACACCAATGTGCTTCCTGTGTACTTTTACCCATCAGAACGCTCATGACAGAACCAAGAACGAAGGAGACCTCGACATAATTTCAGTGATTCCACTTTTGAAGTTATTTTCATTTGGGTGACTTTGACTGGAAATTCAGGGACGGAAGAGACCATGCTGCCCATCCGCCACGGAAGTCTGGACAGAGGGGCACTCTGGCATCGTCAAAATATGTTGCTCACAGAGGCACTCACGTGGACCTGTGACTTTTCACCCACCAAACCCGAAAGCCCCTCTAGGTCACTTGGAAAGCCCTATGTTTCAGGCCGTTTGTTCATCAGTTACGTATTGTGATAGGTCAGTTTGGGCCCTAGACAGTAGCAGTTAAGCTACTAAGGCTAACTCTGTAATCGTTTGGGACGTCTTCTGTGATGAGTTAAGCGCCGGAGTTCCAAGCTTGATCAAGTAACGTGATTTCATCCATGAACGCAGTTCCCGTTTTCGAGTCTCTTCTAACTAAGACACCCTGGAGCACGACATAAGAATCGTAGGCATGAAAACAGCTTAGAGTGAAGGACAAGGTCTCATCGATTCTTAGTAGGTAAACTACGAGGTTCATGACAGTTCACAGTATTATGTCTCATTGTAGATTCCATACAGTATCTCATTGGTAGATAGTGTATACATCTTTTTATTTTCAGTGCTTTCTAAATTTTAATCACTCATCACCATCTTATGTTTTACGAAACAAGCTACTGACTGAAGTTGCTACAGAATGGCCCTTGAGAGTGAAATTTCCACAGGTCACGGAAGTTTAACTCTTGATCACAGATGGATTCTCTTAAGCCTTTTCATCCGGTCTACTGACGAGAACAAGGGGTATTCTATCCAACACATTTGATGTTGTGCTTTGAATCAAGATCAGTGAGATACAATAACTGTTCTTATATTTCAGCGCAGACGATTACCATTATTCTTATTGACTGTGTTCGCAAAGCAGGCGAGCACGCGAGATCACACCATACAGCACTACGGAACTAGGTAAAATATGCACTTAGTTTACATTGTATTTTGTCGAATTGAACTGTTGCCATGGTGTTCTGATCGCTGAGCTTGGCGTTTAGATCGCAAACGTTTCATCACCAGTCGAGGTGACATCGTCAGTGCATGTGCGCTGTTGGTAGTGAGGCGAAGCCGTAAAACAAACGTCGAGCCTTGGGCACGTCTACGGAGCTCAAAATCAGGACTAATGACAAACCTATAAATGTAAGAGATCACTACCAACAGCGCACATGCACTGACGATGTCACCTCGACTGGTGATGAAACGTTTGCGATCCAAACGCCAAGCTCAGCGATCAGAACACCATGGCAAACAACAACCTGAGCTACAACCAACACAAATATTTAAAACTATTGAGAATTGAACTGTATTGACTATTTTAGAAAACTTAAACTCTAATTTCATCCAAACATGGGAAATTGATCAGCTTTTCTCTGCAATCAGAATTGAAACAACACCTGGAAAGTAGTGTTTCAGCCTCCGAGGTTCACCCGGAATCCCCATGTGGCTTCATGCTGTTGACCAGAACACTCTCTTAGTAGGGCGCCACAGAGTTGCAAGTGTTATTTGTACTAGAGGGAGTGAGCCTGAATGCGCGGCCGTGTGCAGAGCCTGCAGAAGAACCAGTGAACAGGAAAATCTTTAATCCGCAAAAACCCTCACAGCGAATTTTTCCCAGGAAGTAATGTGCTTATAGAAAACTACGAGTACAAGAGGGCCTGAGGTAATCCAAAATTGAAGAGTGATTATTGCTAAACCGCGGAGTAGTATGATGAAATTTTTTTGGGTGGGAGAGCAATAGAGTAAGCCTGAGAGAATACCTTTATGGACGAATGAAAAAGTGAGCGTCTGAGTGGCATTAAACTGTCTCAGCTCTAGAATTCAAAAACTTCTATGTGGACATTTATCACAACTTATAACATGATAACACCGCTGTAAATCGGTACTGATTGTAGCTCCTGAGGCAATTTCCTCGTCAGTGATGCATTGATAATTAACCGGAGGGGAAAAAAGGGGAAAAATAAAGTAAGAACATTGGAAAATGCTGAGTAGCATCTCCGAAAACGGCGAAAATCTCTGAAATCGCAAGAAAATCACGAAAGAAGAGTCAAAGCTTAGTTAGTTAGAGGTAGGTTGACAGAAAGCCATGGTATTGGCGTATATGAAGCTTTGTGCGGATGGTGAGATGATTGGTCAGCCGATGCAAGAGGCGATGAAGTAGGAAAACAACACCGCAACCGAAGGACACCGGAGTTGCTGATTTAAAGGATTGATAAAATAGTACCAACTTTGGCAAATTGAATTCTGTTGCGGAAATAACCTTTTTACCACGAAAGTGTGTGGGTCACTCAAAGTGCCTTAGCTTCAACTAAGGTGATAACATATGACCGGATCAAAAACAAAAACGTGGACGTAGAAGATAAGACAAAAGAATTTAATGGAAATACTGCAATTCTATGAAAGAAAACGGCTAAGGAGGTCAACGGCATCTGCTGGTTTTGTGCACAAACTGGTGAGGTCATTTTTGAATAATGAAAGAAGAGCTGAAATGGCTAGCAATGGCGCGCTCAGTTGACCTAAGCGCAGGGTTGATGGCTATGGGACGAAAGCTTTTGGCATATTGTGGGAATAGAATTTTTGGAAACAGGTTCCTCTGTAATGAGTTCTGGTGCGGCTGGGACTGCAATAGCACTGCCGGATTTATTGATGACGGAATTCCCAATCCCCCGTAATTGATCAGTTGGAATTGGAGAATTAAGCAGACTAAGCTATCCAGGCACATATCATCAGCTGATTCTGGGGTTCGAAGTGACTTAACGGCTTCCGAGGACAACGGCTCAATGCCTGAAGGAAAAGAAGGCGGATAGAATGGTTAGACACCGAATGTAGAAAAACAAATGCAGTGCTCGGTCTTCTGGGGGCCTGATGTCAGTAAAGGAGACGGATTTCGTGACAAGGACGTTTGCTGTTACAAGTACAAACGACGTGGTGAACGAACGTCTTATTCAGCAAATGCATCTATTGCTTGATCAGTATGGAGTATATTTTTACTGCCGCTCGCTCGTGTGGCTTATAGGCGCTTTCTTTTCGTCTTTCCAGAGCTTACATCAAGAAGATGCTATTTTGCCGTAGGTGAGAACGTACAGTTTCTAGGAGCGTCCAGTCACTCGAGAGTTGTTGATGTAAAGCATAACTCAGCTGTTGTGACATGAAAGGGGGAATTATGAAAGTCGCGGTATATTGCCTTTTCTCTGTAGGAACTGATAACTTCCTTCCATTGAGAAATGTTGACCGGTTTCGTTTCTCCCCTCTATGATTCGTTTAGTACTGCTAATTAGTTTCACTTGGTAAGTTTCGATTAGCCTTTCGGCTGTACATAAACTTTTGTGAGCAGCAATTACATTAGTCCGTTGCCAAGTGCTGCCCGGTCGGCTGCAACCTTGAGAGGTGGTCTGCTTACCTGCAGCGGTCTACGACTTGGTATTCTAGGGCTTTTCAATGTATTAGACCGATAGATTGAAATACTATGCCCACTACGCAGTGTACAATACTCTGGTGGCCTTGCCGTTTAGCTGACATTTCATAGCTTCACCAGATGGAAATGAAAACTAAGCAATCGATTCCGGCAGAGGGTCACCGTATGTCAGGTATGCTAGCAACTGGCGGATGAAAAGAGGAATGCGTGGTTCATGGTGCCTCAAAGATATCGTACCTATGGTGTTCTTATACAGCCGAGTATTGAGACTGGGCACACATCGAGCTATACAA
This sequence comes from Fasciola hepatica, assembly GCA_948099385.1. Lineage (NCBI taxonomy): Eukaryota > Metazoa > Platyhelminthes > Trematoda > Plagiorchiida > Fasciolidae > Fasciola > Fasciola hepatica. Next base: position 27,966,941 of record CANUEZ040000043.1, on the reverse strand, counting down.
GTAAACAGTCAAGGACATGGCACAAAACGTCTACATAGAATGTCGCAAGCTTGTAAGGATTGGGTACCTACTAACCAGAGGACCAATGTAAGTACTATACGCCTATTTTTTCGATGAACGTTGGCACCATTTTGCAGATATTTTTTTCACCTTATTAAACTTAAAGCCAAAGCAATGCAAAAATTTGTAAACTTTACTTCACTAGCACCAAAAACAATGACCCGTGAAACAGGATAAAAACGGCGACTAAAGCCTAACTTTCATAACCAATACACAGCAAGTGCATTAGTTCCAAATTACTGGATGGCTTACTGAAATCAGCCGCCTGCGGCGCCCACAGTAACAATCTTAGGAACGGCGATTGCTCAAATTTTTCCTTTCGACTGATTGGACTCTATCATAGCTTCCACCGGACAACACGAATCATTATTGGTATGTCAAACAGGTCAGGGTTGTCGCGATGAAAAATCAATTTGTCTCAGTCTTTTTTCCTTTTCAGCGCTGAGATCCAGCTTGAGGCTACTACTAGTACTTATTGTTATTTCATCTGATTTAATTACCTGATAACCAGTGATTGTGGAGTGGCAATAGACAACCAAAGCAGAGCAGATGCTCTGTGTTGGTATTTTATTAGTGCTCAATTCACATGGAAACCGTCTCACCTTCTCAGGAGGTACTATTTCTTTTTATGTCCGCTGATCTGCGAAAATTGCTATTCCTCTGAGAACCTTCATGAAATTCTTCCCTGCCTCCCTTATCTCAAAGCCAGTTACCTTTTTATACGAACATGAGTACGCATTACTGACCAATTTCTTTCATCATTCTTGTGAATATTGTATTTCCTACGTCCTAAGCCAATGTCCGTCTGAACATTCCTAATTCCTGCCGATCCATTACTATTGCCGAAGTTGGCTCGAAATAAATTCGTGCTCGCCGCGTACTTTTTGGACGTTTTGATTCACTGAAACTCTCCTCAGCCTTATTCCATTGTTGCCGTGATGTGCGAATCTCTCTTTGGAATTTGCGAATTTTTCATCTCATTCAGTGATATTGTAAACCCTGAGCATGCTTCCATGCGTGCCTCTCGACCACGGCCTAAGAATAAACTATTAATGTTATTATTATTATTATTAGGTAACTGTGTGCAGATACGTTTTAAAGGGACGACAGTTCTCACGGACAAAACGGACTAGAATCTTGCCGAGGAAGTTGTACGAATATACTTGGAAGGGCGAGACATCACTAAGTTTGCCGGGCCAGATGATATCCACACTGCTGTTTATAAGCCTTTGGCTGATACCCCATCCCTTGCAGCAGATAGGTTTATAGGGCCTATCTTGACCACGGAAGGTTGCCACAAGACTGGGAAGACGCAACAGTGATAACTGTACATGAAGTGGGGCCCCGCTCATAAATGGCAAACTGCAGACCTGTTGGCCTAACCTGCATCATATGGAAAGTGTTAGAGATGCTCATCAGGGCGCACCTCTGCGAGCACCTACAGCAGAATCCCATACTTTGCCCAGTTCAGCATAGATTTCTGAAAAACAAGTCGTGCCTGACCAATCTCTTGAGTTTCCTAGATGAAGCCACTTAAAGAGTGGACGAAGTTAAACAGGTAGAAGTATGTAACCTTGAGTTAATCAAAGCGTTTGACTCGGTGAACCATCTGCTTCCACTAATCCAGTTGAGGTCATTTTGTGTAAATGGACAGATTCAGGAGTGATTGGGAAAGTTTCATACCAGTAGAAAGCTCTACGTTGGAGTGAGTGAAAATAACTCAATTAGAAAAAGTCATCAGTGGAGCACCGTAGCATTCCATACTAGGCCCACTTCTGTTTCTTCTGCTCATTATTGATTTAGTCTCTATCCTACAGTCACCAAGCTTCCCGGCGAATGGTGGGAATTTGGCGGGAGCTTACGGGACGGGGAGCTGAGCAGAAGCATACTTGTCCCTCCCAACTGTGCACGGAATTGAGAATTGACTCTCCATGCTGGGAAGAGCCGTTTGATGTCACCGACAGCTGCAAGCCTGACGGTTGAACACGAACAAGGCCCACTTAGTAAACAGGCAGTAAACACGGTGGAGGACCTCGGAATTTTGTTCACTTCTGACCTGAAGTGGTCAGATCAGTAGGCAGCAGCTATCAAAATACGCGGTGAGCTCTTCAAGTTGAGATCAGCGTTTTCTTGCAGACAACCAAGTGTTTTCATGCCAGTATACATGCCTATAGTTAGACCTCTTTTAAAAAACTGTGTTCAGGCATGGCCATTCTTCTAAAAAAAGATGCCACCTGTTTAGCCGAGATAAAAAGTCTTGGAGGGCGCACGACTGAAGGTCAGAGGAGCAAAAAGCATAAGCAAAGACTTCAGGACCTCAGGCTTTTGCCTATGGAAAAAAGGAGACTACGAGGGGATCTCATAGAAGAAGCTGGCGAAGGTTGGGTCCAAGCTGATAGCTAGCGTTCACTTCTTCCGCAGTGCTGTGGTCAAATACTGGACTAGAACGCCGGAAGAGGTAATAGACCTGGGGAACCTTCCAGGCATTCAAGGGTCCCTAGATCGTAAGTGGAATGGGATCATTCCTGACAGCGAATTTTGAGCGTGCTACCGGACAGGCGGACTTTATGTGTTTATTGGCTGAACGTTTCCATTTGCTACCTAATGACTGGGTGAACACTCGAGATGCATAATAACTGTCGCAGTTGGTGTGCGATAAAATCTTACTTTTCGCTGCTATCTTTATCGGGGATTCGAAGAAATGAACTGAGCGGTGCTGGGTGCCTACCCAGTGCGCACAAGGTCCAATGAATTCTGGAGGCTTGACTGGCCGTGGTTATTATTTGTCCCGTGCAAACTGAACTGAACTGGACGGATAGTTGCAACAAAAGCGTCACACCAACCAGAGGGCGTCAGTTATCATCGCTAATTAGTACAATAGATCATTTTAGACATTCGTCTTTTCCGACAAGCCTAATCCGTCGTTCAAAACCCTTCCTATTTAGTTCCTTTTTATCCAGCCTCTCAAAATCAATTAGTCCCTTTTTCCCTCACCCCATTTGATACCCTGGGGATTATCAAAGTCCGGTAGTTCGCCCGTTATTTCTCAGTTGTAACCCCACTAGCACTGCTTGGCTTTCAGTACCATTGCTTCCGGTTAATAACCAATCAATCTCTTAGCTTAGCTTCGCACACCATTGCCACCAACCGGGTGAACAACCACAACTAGTATGCAGGTGAGCTCGCAATGTTAACCCAATCGGCACACGGGTGCGCATTTTAGTCTGAGAATATTCACGCGTGGGACTATAATTTGATGTTTAGTATGAGAAGTGTTTTTTCACAACGTTGGACTTGGAAAGTTTTAAAACATGGAAAAATTAACTGCATTGAAGGACACTGTGGTTTCCCAGCTCAGTTGACAAATGAAGGGAGCATTGAGTCTGAAAAAGGTCCCTCAAAGGACTATTTTGGGACTATTTCAACGATGTGGTTTAGGTTGGGGAACACATCCCGTTGCTTCAATTGCGGTTCATAATACGGAATAACACCTTGACTCATTTTTAAAATCCTACTTTTTATAGGGTTGTATAGCACTACAAGGTATTCGGGTCGTGGTGAGAAATTATTGAGGGTGCTGACATGTCGTGTTATTTTCCCAAACAAGAAGCGATGAAAGATCTTTATTCAAGTTGACCGCGGTCATTCGTTTCCTTCAGCGTCCTTGCTCGACCCGTCTGTGCGCCACACTCAAGCCTAACTAGTCTCGGCCACGATGTCCTCCGATACCATGGCCTCTGAAATCTTCAGACGTATCAATAAAGCCAACAATGCAAAAGTGTTCAACATTCCAGTTAGATCATCTGTAGCAACTGCTGAGAATTTATTCTTGAAGGATTGAAACCTGGATTTTCAACCGCTCTACAAAGCCAGACTTTGCAAAATACATGTCCGCCCCGGTTTCAGTTTATTACCGAAAATGCCGCCAAAGAATTTATCAACCGACAGTCTTTTGCCGTTGCCAATAAAAGATTCAAGTGAGCAGGGATACTTTCCGATAAAACCCTTCTACAAAGAGAGGTTCACAAAAGTTATGCCAAAAACTATAACCCTGGTAAACATTCAGCCATCAGTCCCTCTCAGGCGGGTAATTTACCTAGCGTCGACCACCATACAATGACCCTTTCTATAGTTGGCAGCTGAACAGCCCTTGATCTAGATAGTTTATCAATCTCCTCTCAATCTCAGAGGCGTTGCAAGAGTCAAAACATACTGAATAGCCTCAACAGAACGGTTCTATTCAATACGCTCTCGGACTTCCACAAAACCGATAGAAGTCCTATTGATTCCATGGCTAGTAATTAATTAGCATACAAAAACCCTGATGACGTGATTCCCTCGACCAGCTCAAGAAGTGTCTGGTCTTACTTACAAGCTACTCTCACGGCATTTAGTTAGGAAAAACCGGCGCCGACCCTCGCAAAGGTCCGAACTCCAAAACCGGTTCCGGAAAATAGCCCAATAAATAACGGTAAATCAGTAATCCCTCAACTATCGGTGACTAAACTAACTATTATTTGCATATCTCGGAAAGGAGCGGGACTAGATGTATTTGAACAGACGTCCGTAAATAATTTGAAGATAAATAGATTAGCTTTTTCGACGAAATCAGTCGTCTCACCTAGGTGACCCGGGCCTTGCTCTCAGACCCCAATCAGCCTTCCGCCTCCAGGTAGGATGATACACAAAAAAACTCCGTCCAAAAACGAAGAAGAAAGTCTCAGCAAGACTATCCATATCGTTATGACAGCACCTTATCCAAATGCAATTCAGGTTTACTACCTAGAGCCCACCCAACCACATCATGCATCCTGCTCCCGAACTGCAAATTGTGGTGAGATTTCGGACCCAGTGGCGCCCCATCCGAATTTGCCGGTTCTTCTGCTTTCCATACCATATCTCTCCCTACACCATTCTACAGTCCACCAGCGGCTACATTTTCTTCAAATCTAGCAGCCAACCTAAGGGGCCATACATTTAACATACGTCATGGCTATGATAACGATAGTTCTGCATTTGTACTTTTCAGTGCCAGCTTCCCTGCAGGCAAACTTGCATCCTCCCCCTCCTTTGCACTGCAATCTAACCCGGATGTGATCCTCGCAAATGAAACCTAGCTCATCGATAAAACTCCCCTATGACACATCCCCATATCAGTTCATAGTATATCTGCCACAAACAGATCTAAAAGGCTTGCTGATGGATGTTTTGCTTATAGTAAGAACGGTCTTGGAACACATTTACCTCAACTTCCTATCCTCGATAGGATCCAAGACTCTGTCCGGATTTCTATGCCCGTGTATCAGGGCATCCCGTCATTGGCTGTTTTTGCTGTCCGCCAGGCTATGGCAAGGGTGATGTAAATGCAATCACCGTCGCGTTCTGCCAGGAAGCTGAAATCGCGCACGCTGCCAGAACCACAGCGAGGGACTTCAGCCTCTCTGGCATCTTTTGGACAAACCTGAAATCCTCTCCGAAATTATGTAAGCTTATTTCATATATCCGTTTAGGCGAATGAGTGCAAAACGTTTTATCTCCAGCCAGGGGGAACAATATTCGTGACCTTATCTTCAATTCTGGCCTCCGGGATACAAATGAGAAAGTCGTTAGTCACCTTCCTGGTTGTGGTCATAAGGTCACGACATGTAAATTCTCCTTTCAAATGCGTCACCATGAAAGTTTTAAAAATAAGAAACCTTTCCGAAAAGCCAATAGGGGCATTCTACCCTCTACCCTGCGTAATCAGGCCCAGGACGAGTTCGTCCTGACGTCACGTTCCCAGTTGGCATCGGGTGTGATGTACTCTAATCCATTCTGCTCTACAAACATCATCTCTCCAGAGATAGCCAAGGTTAAATTGACAAAGACATATTTTCAACAAAAAATGCAACGTAAGTTTGACAAGCCGCAACTTGCCTTTGAAAGTACCAACCACCTGTCTATCTTCCTCTGCCTCAAACACCTTTCACGCCAGCTTCAAGGCGACAAAAAAGACAAGCTGAAGGGACATTAACTATACGCTCTCAACCAGCCAAATTAAATAACCCACTTCTTTGGCCTTATTAAAACTAGAAATCCTTGCTGTACAAACAAAATGTCATATCTGCTCCCATCAGAGAACGTTTTATTACTTCGCTGAATTTGATTGCTGAGGCATAAAACAACTTCGTTTCTGCCTCCATGACAGACCACAATAGCCCAACCTAAGATTCCACCTCCTTCACTGCCGATACTTCGTCAACAGCAGCATCTTCAGCCAACGAAGTCAGAAAGCTGTTGAATGCCGCCCGGCCTCTGGCTCACCCTAGACCCGATGGTATCCCTCCAGTTCTGTCTTTTCTTATCTGCCCGGACATTGCGACCAACTTGCTGAACTTGCTTAACCTCTCCTTGTCACAAAGCATTTTATCATCCCAGCCAACTCGAATTCCTTAATCTAACTCAAGGTCGGCTGACTCTGAAGAAGCATTCATCGTTATCTTCCTCGATATGACAAAAGCATTTGATCGCGTCCTCATGCTTGGCTGTCAACCGAGGGGACACCTTACATCATAACAGACCATTTCTTTTCTTGGTTGCCATGCTACTTTGGCGTGAGATTGCAGGCAGCGAACATTGCGGGTTACCTCTCATCACCACAGCCAGTCACAAGTGGTGTTATAAAAAGCAGTGTGTTAGGCTCAGTCCCGCTTTGTTCCACGCTAGCGAAGTATTCAAAGTAATACGCCACGGCACCGCGGTTCTATCAGCCGATGATATCAATATTGTCTGTTCCTTTGAACTCCATACCTTGACCCTTACCCTAGCCGGAGTAGCTGACCACCAGAATGCACTTGACATATGGCGCTACAATAGAAAAATGAGTTTCTCTTTTGTTAAAAAATGCCATTCTCAAGTAAAAAAGCCACATTCCTCCTGAATCCCTTGCTTCAAACGGTTCGAACAATTTTATTGCTCCACCGGCACGAGATCTCAGCCTACAGTATTATTTCACGTTTACTTTTCAAGAACTTGGCTCCTACTAGGCGGCTGAGACTTGGAGAACGATAGCTATTACCTGCAGAACTTTTAGAATGCGTGACAGCAAGCTCATTATCTCTTAACCTCATGCCAGATGGCCGCTGGGGTTCTGCCCCCTGGTGTACACCCAAATGCGCGAATCTGATAGACTTGCGATCGAAGTAGTTCAGCTATTCTTCACCAGGCATTTATTCTGCCCATCATCTCCCTCGCATTGCAAACAGATGTGAGCCACTAAAACTTGAAACCCTGTGGCTACTGCGTATAAGACTCAGTCTTTATCTTCTGTTCAACGTCCTACATTCTACATCGGGTATTCCTTCACTGATCTATGTTTCGCTCGAGAAGCAGCCTACCCTCTTCGTAACCGAAATCATACTACCAAAGTTCCGTACTGTTGGACAAAACTGAGAACAAGGTTCTTCAGAACCGTCTGCTCCCGCATTTGGAACAGACTTTCTGAAGCTATTGGAGCATGCCAGACACCAGGTCGAGTCACAACTGTCCTCACAAAATATCTAGATGTAGCCAAAGTTCTACAGGTAACCCATGCATGCACCACGTTGAAACGAGCAAATGAGGGTAACCAAGATTTTTGAACAGAAAAAGAAAGAATGACCTGGGTAATATCTCTTGCAACGCCGATATCACCTACTTCACATGTCTTTTCCATCGCCAGGGTATTAGTATCCTGTGCAATGATTTACATCACTGCCACAGCTCTTTCTAGGTTCTCCCCGAGTCACGGGCTCTAACTTCTCTTAACTATCTCCATCATACCTAATTCACTTTACTCGGTCCAAACTGGGCCCATTCTCCTTCTTTGCTTTGCTCCGGCGTTTCAATTTTAAATCCAATTCCAAAGCTTATCATATACCCCTAGATCACCATCTTTATTCCTAGTTTTCGTCATTGATTTTGCGTTGTTATTCATTTTCAAAGATTTGTAGCCCTCATTCTTCCCGAAATGGTCTCCGTCTAAATTACTAGGTTTTCCTCTTTTCCCCGTTGACCGGTAATCTCCAGCTGGGAGCATCCCAGACGGCGTCCTCTATTTTTGTTTCCAGATTATAACTGGCGCACATCTCCCTTTTGCTGTCCTGGAATGATCCGGAGATCAAATCGGCAAACTATCTGACCAACATTTCCGGCTGAAAGCCTGCTACCTGCCCGTTATTCCAACGTTTAATTATTGACCCTGTTCTCCAGGATCCCTTGCAATCTAGTCGCGATTTCCTAGACCACGCCATCTCTACGGCTACGTGATCTCGACCAAAATCACATGTGCAAATCCAGCCATTGATGGGTGCGTTAGGTTCCCCCTCTTTGGCCGGTGCATATCAGGCGGGCAGGACTTCTGCAACGATGAGCGGTCTCAACCAGATTGGTGGATCGCACTCCCTTCTTCCGGGAATGGTTTTCAGGTTGGGTGTCCAGCGCACGGCCAGCCCCACCCACTAGCATCGGTATCGGATTAAAAACCCAAACAAAAAGAGAGACACCATGGTTATTCTCAAAACTCGGCAAATGCACTGCTGTCTCCTCCGGCTAACACCGGTCATCCATTGTGCCAGTTTCCCACTAGGCCATCACAAATCCCGGCTTTTTACCCCCTGCAAGATTTACTTTCCTTGTTGCATAAATATCGCGTAATAGTACCAATGGTATGTTCTTCTATCATAACTAATACGCGTGCACAAGGAATGATCAATGAGCACAGCTTTGCACTGCAGCATGGAATATTCACAAAATATGGAAGCGGGACTCATACATGTTAGCAACAGCGCAGAAAATCTGGGTTGTGGTTAAATAAGCTAAAAAAGGGGCCACTCAAAGCAGCTAAAAGAAACAGTTTCGGTTCCGGGGAGGGATGCTGCAGTGACCCAGCTATGCGTGGAAACCACCGAAAAACCGTTATAGAAGTGTGGACCACGCAGTATACGTGATAATTGTGTAAACAATTAATTCTGGAGAGATCAGAAGAAAATTAGGGGAGTGCAGAAAAATAAGTAAAAAAAAGAAAAAGGAAAGTAAAACTTGTGGACGCGCCTACTGGGTATCTGAAGGTTGCATGCCGATGACTGGAAAAAATATTCACCAACTGGTAGCCTGCCATGGAAGAGAAAAGGACAAGCATGGGGCCTTTAAGGAACAAACAGTGATATCGGCGGCGCACCGATAAGTATATCTCCACTGATGCCATTTGGACTAATAACTAGGCCAGCAGAACGGTGACATAAAATACCCAATGGCGGAAGGAGCCTGTAGAGTAAATGCCAGTGAGTCAGACAAGTTTATTACGATTGTTATCTTCACATAATTCCATGACGAAGGTGACAGGAAGACAAGTAAATCACATGAAACGTGATGCGTTGTTGGAGCAGCACCGATGATAGTTGGGTGCTCAGCTGGGGAATTCAAAACAGAGCCGTTGAAGAGACAGTCGGTTAGAGTTAGAAATTGGAGCAGATGAATCCAAGCAAATGCGCAGAGGTCATGAAAAGGATGAAAATGGACGCGAAGGCCTGTTGTTGCGATTAGCACAGAACCGGGCTCCTGGCAGCAGCCACTATTACTAGTGTGCGAGAACAGAGGTTTCTATGGTTTAAATGAAAACGTACACCACAATGTTCCAATCAGCAGCAAGTGAACGGTATTTTATTTCATATTGATCATGGCTGTAATGGATGGCAGGTCATGGACTGAGGCCTGAGCAAAGGCGGGCCTACCGGACATGATTGGTTTCCATGGGGAAGTTGATTAAGGTAGCAGGCAAGAAATGGGCTCATGGGGGCTTGTGGCTCAAGCAGTAGGATTTTGGTCACCGTGGCTACTGATGTCACGTTTCATTTGGCAACGGCCAGCGTAGAAAAGAGCCCAATCTGATCAAATAATCTGTTGGATCCGTGAGATGTTCTGATAGTAACCTTGAGTGGGCCGACGGCTACCCAAGTAACCAGCATGATCCGAAAGAGATTGGAGATATGACAGTCTGGGGTATGTTCCCGCTGGAAGTATTGACTAGCGTTTCGCTAGAAATCAAGTAATTACAATGTAAAGGAACTTTTGAACCAAGGCCCAGAATAAGTGGGGGGGGGTCATCAGGTTGGAAGTGGTTCCGGCTGTTTGAAGCGGTAGCAAGCGAGGGAGACAAAGTTAAGTTGGGAAAAAAAGGCTTTAGGTATATGAATATGGAACAATAGAGAAGTAGACAAGCTTGCCCTAGACTGTAGAGGCAGACCGGTCATATTGTAGTGGATGGGTAGTGGCGTCTGCCTTATGGAAAGTACCATGGTTGAGGGTCATTTTTGTTTGTATATTTTGCTAGTTTTTACTGTTTTTCGGTAAAATGTTAAGTTGCCGACTCATCTTATGCCTGTGGAAGCAGATGAGTAGACTAGTTGCTATCTGAGACGACTCCTAGGTTAACTGAGGACGTGATTTAGAGTTCTAGAGGACTACGGCTATCAAGGATTCTGCTCCCTGAAGTTTTATGGCAGGAAAAAAGGTTAGGCCATGAATGCGTGATTCGATTCAGGGTGATGATAAGTTGGATGATATGGAGTCTGTCAGGTGCCACATTTTGGGGCTAGAGATAGAGGTGAAGACTAAGTCAAATACATTGCTGGGACTGTCTAAATGTGAACGTTCGTGCGGCTGAAAGTATAGGGTATATTCATGGAAGATTCCAATGGCACTGGCCTCAGTCATAAGAGTAAAACTTTATGGGCAAAGTATACTGGTAGGTTAACGCTATGGTAGTGGAGACGACTGTGCATGGTCAGATACAATCTAGAGATTATTTCTGTTTCAGATTGTTATTCAGTTCACTGTTTTAGCAACTTTTTGAAACAGATATGAGAAGTAACTCTCTGCAGGGATACAAAGTCTATCAGCTTGAAATCAGGAAATTATTTAGGATTTGGAATGGCAGAGAAATAAGAAAGAGAAACTGGGGCGAACTCTACGTAATACAGAGATATTAGTAAGATGAACAGTGATGTGACTGGGACTAGTCAAAGATCTGATAAATAGCTCAGAACGGTGTAAGATTTTGAGAGTACACAGGGGGCATATACGTATCAACATTCTGGGCTCGGCCACGGACCACTTTCCCGTGGTTTCATGTTGAACTACTCACCTGTTCCACTAGGAAATTTAACCATCCCCCAACATAAAATTCACCCCTTTTGCTACAATTGCCAATGTATCCAACAGCTGACTAATTTTTTGTTGCCATTCACTTCCGTACTGCAATTCCAAACAGTATATATCACTGCAAAACATGTCTCCAGAGATTTTAAAATACTCAATAATTCTGTGATTGCTTGTTTTTTCTGTCCGTTCCGCTTTCCGCCCACTTCAGACTAAGGCACTACAATATCCTCATCTAGCAAGGTATCACGTCCCATATATGCACATCTGATAAGTGTTTGTACCAAAGGTGTCTGATCCGTCGCCTCTGATTGGACCACCTTTTATGAAGAATATAAAATGATGGTCTCCTACCTGTCAATTTATCATTTGTGCCACTTATGTGTCTTTGCTACCGTAGTAGTTAGTCATCACACATCGATTTATCGCCAGTTCTTAGTATCATGTTGATGCACTATATTCCTCTCTTCGGAAAGTGAGCAATCCGCTCAAGGTCAACATGATTCTATCCCGCAAATTATTTCGCCATCACGTAGACAACCAAAGTCCAGGTGCTTTGTCCGTGTTATATAAACTGCGCGACTGATACACGGTTCTTCAACCTTAAAAATATAATCCTTGACTGATTTTTCTTGTCCGTTTTGCTTAATACCACCTCTTTCCATCGTCTTATTTTACATCCTAACCCTTGTCATACATGGCAGAGCGCCATTGCTTGAATACTTCTTCGGAAATTTTTCTTTTGCACGGCAACTATGCATACGTAAATCCAGTCTAGCATTCCGGCAGCACAGTTTCACTTCCTTAGGATATGTGTGTAGCCCTGCCCTCTTCAATCCACTCCATCTGGAACCGGCTGGCTCGGCCACGTGATATTGATTTCGTATCTGCCGGGCAGTACCAAAAAAACTGACTTGAAAGCTTTCTCCTGCATTCAGTTGCCTTCCTTTGATTGCAAACTCCTCCTGAAACTCTGATTCAGCCTTCAACTCTACCGTTTGATCTTGCATTGCAGCACACCTCGTGATTGTCCAAAATAAAATATTGTGGAAAAAATACCGCCCTCAGTTCTTTCCCAACAAGTCCAGGGAGGAAAAGACGGCAGTCGAAATAAAATCCGAAAAGAAAAACTGTGAAGGATTCTCGAAGAGTAAAGTTGATGGAGGAAAAGATTTTAGAGGTGACATTCAATAATGCCTCAGCAGGTGTACTGCAAGCAGAAGGCTAATAATAACCAAGGGTCCGATGACGAATGGAAAGTAAACATTCGTTGGAAAAGGCGAAAACCTTTGGGACGGTCGGTGATAAGTCTGTATACAACAAAAATCCCCTAAAGTGAGCAAGACAACGCAACTTTCTGTTCCAGTGGGCTCATTTTCCGCGCCTCGCTACCGACCACTATGTCAGTAGTCAGACCCTATGACCGGAGCATGCACTTTCTTCGATCTTATTGGCTCATTCTTCTTATCCTTGCTCCGATTGATCGGCCAGCTTGAAACTGGCCATTTCTACGCCTGGACTACCAACAGAAGGTGTCTTATGCTGAAAACTATTGGTATCTTGCCTCTAGTGTAAGCCTGTCTCCTCTCATCAGTTTCTCTTGTTTATTGCGCCGAGCATCATGGATGTCATCATTTTATCACTACTAAACCACTGGAAAGTACCATTTACCAATACATTTGACCTTCCTCTGACGTTGTTGACCACAGGTGCCTCTGTTTCGATGACAGGCCAACGAAGATCGCGAACAATTGATTCGACGACTGCGCAGATGTCTAATAAATAAACCATTCAACGACTGCGCGGGTACATGATCAGACCCCCCAATAATGTGCATACAATCAGACTGTTTCTAAGTCAGAACCGGTCCAAAAATGGACTATATACGTGTTAGTGTTCGCGCGAGAGGAAATGTTTGCTGTTTTCCTTTTGCTCACCAAGGTACTTGAGGAAGGCAGAAGTTTAGAACGAAAATCAATAAACACTCCGTCAAGACGGTTACTGGGGGAAGTGAAACCAATTTAAGTCTTGGCAGGCCCTTCAGACTTGATGTGAGCAAGCTCTCCTCTATTGGCCTAATGCTGTCAACAATTTCTGTCCTGATGAATGCCCTCAGAACGATTCCATTAACGGAAACAGAACGTCCCAACGACAAGAGAGTGTTGAAATTATTTCCATTCCTCCCCGGAATTTTCAGTTTTACTGCGTCCATTCCACTCATCTGAAGAAGTCTTCCATTTGTTATATTCTTGGAATTGTTTGTAGGCTCCAAAAAAGCTCCTAGGTACATGCTTCGACTTATCAATGGGAAACTTTCACCGTTTCCAGACCAATTGTTTCTATAAGGTGTTTGTAATGGGCTGGCAAGAAATTTTTCCAGTGGTGCTTACGCTATGCCAGCAGAAGGCAGAAGTAGACTAGGCTAAAGATATAGTTGGCACTGGCAAGAGTAGGACTCATAAAAGCTTCTCAGAAATTGAAAGATGGCTGCCATGGAATGATTTTGATGGTCAGCATATCAAGCAACGCCACCCGCATATAGGATACCCCAAAGAAAAGTTTTCACGTATAACCAAGCTCCAATAAAGTAAATTTCTCGTTAGCTGTTAAATTTTTACCACCACGAATCATTCAGCGCATCTGAACAAGCTTGGTTATATTGCGCTTTCTCATCGATTGAGACTCGGTTTGATTTGAACTTGGACTCTGTTCTTTTGATCGCCGTTTATTGTGAACTTTTTAGACCTATTGCCTTATAATGACTTTGGCCGCATATCTGCGCTTGGTGTAATTTTGTACACGTATACGTTAATAGCTTAGTAGTGCACAGCTTTTTGTTAAGTGTTCGCTTCGCCGCGTATTACTCTCATTAAAAACGACCGGTCACATTCGTTTCCGGGACATTTTTAACACAATGCCGACTAAATCAAGGGAACAGAGTAATCATCATTCTAAACTTCCACTTCTGCGGAAAATTTAATGGAAGGTAAACGATGGTCGGAGTAAACATCTTTCAGAATTTTCTGTGGCAAAAGTCGACGAGGGGCGATATCTAAACAAGGTAGTCGCTTTCTTCCGACTGGAATTCTCACAAGTAGTGACGAGACCAATCAAAAAGAAAAGCCGTCATTCCTACTTCTGTTAGCTTAAAAAAATAATCTTTGAGTCGCAATAGAAATTAAAGGAAATCTTAGTCGTCCGTGAGTGGTTAAAATTGCACAAACATACCTCCACCACCGGCACACAGAGCCACATGTTTCTGATGAAACCGCGGAAGCACACCTACCAAACTCGGGACCCAAGTGAGGCCTTGCGGTGAGCACGTATTTGGTGAACTTCTTCTCAGTACTGCGATACGTTTACACACGACCCGGACGTTTCCAGATTTTCTGGGGTCCGACAGCACATGATGTGTCCGGCGCCACCCCATACTCCCACCTGTCATAGGCTTCTTTGGCAACTGCACCGTGCTCCCTGGTCCAAAGTACAACTCAGTCGGAAGTATTTTCGATTTTAGATTGTGAACCCCCGGGAACAGCATTTCTTGCCAGTCTCAGAAGAAGGATGAGCACTCGGCTGCACATTTTTATCAAAGTGTTATCCTTGCACAGCAAAGCAAAGCCACGGTATCCGTCCTTAAGCGGCAACGACTCTGGAACTTCAGCGGCCCTTTCGTCTTCCCAGATAGAAATGTCCTCACACGATCACTCTTATCAAATCTCTGCCACAGAATGTTTATACTTCAGTTTCGATATCCTACGCGCAGTGTACGGCGAGTTTTCCAAATTAACCTGGGTGACCGCATTGTAACGGAAGTAATATAATACAACCCAAGCAAATGTGAACAGCAAACTGACATCATTTAGTTCCACGTTTGTTGCTCCAGAGCCCAGCTGGTCGAAAGAATATCCAAACCAACCAACACTCTGCCTACTGGGTTTGAAATAGCAGGCTGTTATCGATGGCGTTTTTACTCAGCTATCCCGGGCAATACTAAAAATTGCAGCCTCTTTGGGCACTCTAGTAACCCGGAAAATCTCAGAGATTTTTCCGTATTGATAAATTCTAACCCAGCTTCATTTTACCGTTAGTGTTCTGCCTCATTCACGGCGTTCCTTTGATACTTCAAAATGCCACGTGTAGTAGGGAAGACTTACAACGGTATCCTATCGGCTCATACTCCGGCAACTACGGAAAACAGGTTTGTTCAGACTCCCGTGGCCATACAAAACTGCTCGACTGATCTCTATGACTTTGTAGGCGTAGGGACGGAAAGATCGGTTGTTTGGGATCAAAGAATTTCAGATATGAAGTCCCAGCTTCTAAGGTTGAAAGATACTGTATTTAAACTTGTCCCCTGCTGTGCATCACTGAAGGCATCGAACATTCTGCCCTACAAAAGTTGACAGCGGCTGGCCGCTTTATGGACTTTGTTGCTTCCAAGGTTCTCATAAGATCGAGAAACTCTTCACGCAGTCGTGTTCAGTGTCCCAGGCAGAATACACCTCGAGCATCTTGAGCATACATTGTTGAATGCTTGTGGTATGGCCCATCTTCTCTTTCAAATATCGAGGCTGTTAAGCTCGTTCAGCGCTTCAGTTGTCCAGTCCTTATGCTCTTCGTAGGCAAGCTATCGGCCAAAGAGTTCATCAAAATTCTTAAAACCGTAGCTTCGAAAGCCTCTTAAAAAACGTAAAAATAGCCGGAGATAAGACCCCTCTCCAAAGGGAAATAACTAGACCTCTCTAGACTTCCTCCATAAGAATAAAGCCTGATAGTCTTGAGCTTTCGACACAGACAGCTGATCGCCCCATCGCTTTTTCTCAAGTCCCCACGGCTTCATCTCCACACGCGCTCTCCGCTCCTTCTCAATCACCCGCTGCCTCATCTGCCTCGGCACTGAACTCTTTGAAGTCTGATCTCATTACCGTTGATCAAGACACTCCGGCTTCTCTTCTCTAACTGCCCCCTAGTCAAATACGCCAACTAATGCCTGGCTTTCCCACTTCATCGCCTGTTGGAAACACCTTCAACTCTAATTCACCCTTCGTTGCACTCGGTGACAAACCACTCGCAGTCCAGAGGGATAGGTATGCCGGTCTTCCCACGCTTAGCAAAAACCCCTCCTTCATCCATCTGTCTCCTCTCAAATCAACTCGCCCTAGCTCACCAAATCCGGTTTTGACCTCAAAAAGTAGCCATTGCTCCTACGCATCGGTGGTTCCTAAAAATTTACCGCGTTCGATGCCTAATCTGCCACCTGCACTGCTATTCCTCACACATACCCAACCGTGCCCTCTGCACCCCCTTCAGCCAATGTTCAATCCCGACAGGCCGGTATTTCTCAACTGCTCCTAACAGCCATTGCCTGATATCCACCCGCCGAATTCCACAAGGTTTTTTCTTTGCTTCTATTTGTCCCCTCAGTTGATGCTCAGTTTTCTTACCCCTCATTAGTCCCTCTCGTTGCACTGTTCACTCCAGTTCGACTGGGAGCCACTCCAACTGAACTTCCACTAGCTTCAGCATCAATACATTCAACTTTGACCCTGATTTCAACTCCTTCCCATCACGATAGCTTGCCTTCTTCCAACTTACGCCGCCCCTGATGTGCCCACACCACCTCTCGCAAATGGCTTATCTTTAACCTTAGTGAATTCTCGTTCTATTCTTGATAAACTCCCGCACCTGAAAACAATTGCCACAAATGTAACTACAACACCTTCCTGCTAACGAAACCCTGGCTGTCTGAGATCACTCCCGAGGATCAATTATCTTTGGTAGGATGTAGTCCTCAAAGGACAAACAGGCCAGACCGGCGTAGCGGTGGGTGCCAAGCGTACGTCAAGGAAATCTACACTCCGAACCCTCCTTTACATAAGGAACTTGATTCTATTCCCGAATCTCTCTGGTTCACTTTCAGCCTCCAAAGCACTTTGCCTTACGTTGGATGCGAGTATCGCTCGCCAACTCCCCCTAGTTTATTGTTTCTACTTCTCACTAGATCGGTCGAATAACTCTCTTTCCTCCCTTCCGTAACCAAGCTTGTTGCGGGTGGCTAATCTCCGTCAAAAGTGTTGGCCTACCCTCTCTGCTACTCCAAATCTTATGGACCTTATTATTAGTATTCATCTTGGTGGCTAGAAGCAACACGATCCCGAACCTACCAGAAACAGAAACTTATTGAATCCGATATTTACTTAAAAACTGCCTCTTAAAGACGTGTCAGCAACACTAAATTTCCCCGGCAGTGACCATAAAATTGTTATCCACCATCTCCCCTTAATGACCCACCCAATCCTGCACACCCCTCTAACGATACACTCCTAACAAACGCCGGGCTTTGCAAGTCATGATTATTGGCCAAAAAACTGGGGTCTTTATTTTCTAACCCATGACCCTCGGATTGCCGTAGATACTTTCTACTCCTTTCCTCTGACTGTCTGAACAAATTGTCTTACACCTCCCAGGCTGCACCACAAAAGAGGCCTCCTGCCTTGCCACTCCACCAGAAGTATCATAAACTTCTCAAGCAGCTACATAATTCCAACGACTTTTCAACTTTTATTCGTTTAACCCGCCTCTCCTCAATTATTTTTGGGGCTGCCGATACAACACACGATTACAAAGACTAACATTTTTTCTATTTGAGCAATCACCGACTTTGCGGACGCCACTTGCTCCGCCTTTGTACACCATCGGCATGCCGCTGCATTCCTCAAATACACACGTTTTCCAGCTCCGGCATTTTGGGTTTCACACCTTTGCGCGCTGCCGAGTATATTTGTCAATGCCACAAACCGAGGCCCAGGGGCCTTAGACTCTATACGGGAGCAGGTCCTGACTCAAGTTTGGGGAATCCCAAATATTCAACGGAAAGGTAGTACAGGACTTCGTGACCAGGAAGCTAAGGTTTTGAGTGGTCTGAACGATTTTGAACTTCTTTCAATGTTGTATAAATCAGAAACTCTGATAATGGGGCCTACTTTCTACCCTTGATTCTGGATAACGATTCAACTGTCAACTCCTCTCTTTGCATAGCCAAAGACTTCAATGTATTGTTTACTTCAGCTGTGGCTCCAGCTTCTGTCATTGCCCCTACCTCACCTTTACCAATTGCTGATTCTGTCCTTTCTACGATAACCTCCGATACCAGGGGTATTTCTAAGCTACTGTCCAATAGAAAACCCGCCCCCGATTAGGCCCTGATAGCTCTTGTCAATGGCGGACCGGATCTCCCACTTTACTGCCTAACCTCTTCACTCTTTCATCTAATAGTAGCACCGTTCCTGCTAACTTGAAGCGCCCGTTAATCGTTCTCATTCACAAAAAGACCTCTACATGAGCTATCTAGTTATTGCCCTATAAACCGTACCCACATTCTATCCATAATAACGGAAAAGGCAGTCAAATATCACATTATTAACTACCTGTTAAGCCTCTACCTTATTACTGACAACCAACATGGGCTCTCCCGTTCACGGCCCTGCATGACCTGTCCGTATAATTTTCTGATGTTCGACACTGACTCAGCTGGAAGTGAGGAATCTCTTGTTGTTCTTTATCTTGACTTATATAAGGCAACTGATCGTGTACCTTACCCCCACCTTTTACCAAAGCCACGATCCTTTGGCATTATCGATCAACTACCTTCTTTGTTCTCATCTTACTTAACTCAACGTCAACTGGTGTTTTTGATTAACGGGCACACCTCTAACCCTAGGGCTGTTACTAACCGTGTTATTTAGGGTAGTGCTTTTGGTTCCCTTCTTTTCCTCCCATATACAAATGACGTGCTTCCAGCAGTACTCAATGGCATGCCGTTCTTATTCGCAGACGACATTGAGATAGTCTGCACTTTCCGCCGGGCAACCTCAGTACTACTATCCCTAAATCTCCGCTGACTTAGCCGCGCTTGATAAATGGTTTTCAACCTGGGTGACGAAATCCTCCGCCAATAATTGTACTTTTCCTACTTACAAAAGCCAGGTTTCTCCAGGTTCCTCACGCATCGGCGGTTCATCCATGGAGGGCCAGCCCTTAGTAAGAGAATTAGTTTGAGTTATTCTTACTCTTTCAACTTCTTCGAACATGCTGTCTTCCAAACGGCGAAGGCTTAAAGGTGTCTGGGCCCTCTGTCCATATACTCTCAGCTTGGGCAGAGCATTCTTTACATGCAAAAAGTACCTGCCAGGCCCCTTCTCGAATACCGTTACTTGACCTTTTATAGTATGCAACAATCCGACAGGATTATTATCGAATGCATCCAGAAAAGATTCACACAGCCGGTTATCGGTTGGTCGTCAAAATTTAGCTAGAGGGAACGAAGTTTGTCTTCCAAAATCGAACCATTGTGGCTTCGTCGCATCAAGCTGAACCTGGTGTTTTTATGAACCACTGATTAAGAAATCTTGTTCTTTCGACCAGTTATGTCTCTCCCCGGATACCGGATATTCACTCCGTAAAAGAGAGTATAATATGTCCACATCCTCTGCCAAGACTGTTCTGCGCTCTAAGCTCTTCCGTTTCACGTACTCCAGAATCTGGAAAACATTTCCTTAGCACATCCGATCTTTTCCGTCGAATCAGGCTTTCGTGCATGTCGCCGATAAATTCCCCTCTGTCACAACTGTTTTGCGCTTATTCTACGTTCACATAACTGAAAGTCAAGCTTACAAGCAAGGCATCGACTTTTAGGCCATTACTCTGCTTTCTAGAATTAACTCACGTTCCAAAATAACTTCACCGCTTTACAAATGCTCTTTTTGACCGTATTTTCTTAGACTTCATCATCGACATATCTAATGAATGTCTGCGTCCACTAACTGTTTTCCCACATCGACTTATCGGATCCTGCCCACTTCACTTTGAAGTACGTCCTTCCAGGAGCCTTCGTATTTTTAGAGGAGCCACCGTAATACTCCTCACAGGCTGCCAATATGCCTCACCAGCTCCGCGACTAACTACCGTTATTTAGTTATATCACGTCTGCAGCCCTGAAACCAGCCTCACCAACACCACAGGAACTGAATCCGTAACTACGCCCTGGTCAGCTATATATATATACATATATATATATGTATACTTGTAAATTTACTTAGATATGTATGTACACATACATATATATAAGTATATGATAATGATAATAGTATATTTCTCGGCCATGGTCGAGACGCACGCGCTAGCGCATGATCATGGTGTGACACGTTACTCAATAAGGTGGAATATTCACAAATTCAAAGTATGAAAGTCGAGAGTATCAGCGATAGATAGACATAGCCTACAACAGTTTGAATGGATCATTTTACTAATGGTTTGTGCGGCAGTTTCGAACCGGTTTCGAATCCGGGCTGGGCGGTGGAGATATCGAAGAACCGTTAGCGAAGTTTCAAGGACGCATTAGGAACGAGAATGATGCAAGCTGGGGAAACGGAGGCCTGCTGATGTTCTACAGATAGAGTAAATTTTGAACAAGAAGAAAAGGAAGAAAAAAAAGGAAAAAAATTGTAAAGAAGTGTTCTCGGGAAAGTCGGTGCATGCGGAGAGGATAGCGATCCATGAAGACGATGCAGACCCTGAATGTCGGATTTACCGGAGTTCAAAAAATGGAATGAGTGTCGAAACGATGCCGAGACCAATTTCGTGAAAGTGAACACTGGTGGATGTGGGAGAAACAGCAGTCCATAAAAAGGTGAGTTTGAATTCAGGATCAGTAACATGTACCATTCAGAAATGAGAAAACGCGACTGGAAGGTCCTCGAGAAGTGGAGAGCCAATTTCCAACCGGCTACGGTTCGGAGGAAAGGTGGACTGTGGTAACGGATAATAAAGTGTGAAATCTCCGCATGGACTTGAGAGTTAATATGCTGTTTCACTGACAAATATATATGTATACACATGTTGACGCATTTGCCTTCAGTGATATTCAGCCTCGTTTCTTGTAACGTACGACATCATATGGGTGTGTTTCGTCTAGCAGGGCAAAGTATGTGTCGGTCAATCGGCTGAGTGTGGTGGTATATTAGCGAGACGCGCATGAACTGGAATGTGTGTTGGTTGCTTTAGAAAAAGCTTGATGATCTGATATGCAAGTGGGAGTATTTCCTGTCGGGTGGCTTGATTTCGGTCCCAGTTGTTACGGTACGTTCTATTTGAGTTTCTGTCCGTACGCGTCAAAGTGGCGTCCTTGGTTTTCCGGTTTGGTGACTGCGATAGTGGGAGACAACAGATCTGAAATAAAGGGGGGTTTCAGTCTGGACGTGGTTCTAGCTGTGGGTTATGATGATATATGAAGACAATAGATAACGGACTGGTTAGGTCTGTGTGAGTGAAGCATGGACGAAGTTTCATTTGAGCAGTCAATGGCATCTACTCCACATTCTAAGTAAAAATAGGCTCGCGGTGGATTTGTGCTATACTGCTGCAGGCTAACGGAGTTGCGTACACTAGTTTGGTAACTGTGTATGCATC
This sequence comes from Fasciola hepatica, assembly GCA_948099385.1. Taxonomy (NCBI): domain Eukaryota; kingdom Metazoa; phylum Platyhelminthes; class Trematoda; order Plagiorchiida; family Fasciolidae; genus Fasciola; species Fasciola hepatica. Next base: position 27,945,236 of record CANUEZ040000043.1, on the reverse strand, counting down.
CCAAAGGATTTATGATTTTGCACGTTGGAACGGCATCGCTGGGATAATAATGAAAGACCTAGGGTCTCACGGTTCAGAGCAGTTAGAAATGATAACCCCCAGTACCGTTTGCTTACGCAGAAAGTAGTTTGGCAACGAGGCGATAAGATAGGTTTGAAATAACAGGCTATGAGCGAATGAGAATGGCACACTGTTAGCGTAGCCCTTTGCTGTTACTGTCTCTTCCAGCATAGTGGTAATTCTATACTGGGTAGTTTCTGAGGAGCCCTAAAGTAGAAGAAACTATTGGGGTGACAGAGGTGATACATTAGAGGCCATCGGTCACGTGCCTTGGAACGTTAACGTGAGTTCATCTATGCTCTTACCCGATGGTGCTATCGTACTGAGATTTGCTCGAGTATGATCAAGGAAATCGGACGTAGACATGATTGCATGGTTATCGCGGTGTCCTTTTCGTCGTTATCGCGTTGCAAACCAGAAAAACACTCATATGAGGACTGGTTTTGGAGAGCCGTGAGAAATGGGAATGAGATGAGTCCGAATTTCCGTCAGGGAAGCAAACTCTGACGACCTACATTCGGTGCTCATGGTAGGCGGCACAAAGGCCTGCTTCAGATAGGGAGGTAGCACGATACACAACCACTGGCATCCAGCACGTGGCGCTCGAAGAATGATCCACACTTTTTTAGACGTTTTTATTTTATTTTTTTAATGGTTTTATCACAGTCAGGTATCTGGCTGTCAGAGAAGGCGGAGCTGCTTTTGGTGGGAGACCACAGCTCCCCCGCCCCGGCTGATACATGGACGGCATGTAACAAGCCGCTTTGGGAATAGGTCGACCACACCAGTCGATCCGTAGCAACACTGCAACCCGGAGACATGAGTCACAAGTGACAAGGCTGGTGTGCCTGGAAGACAAAACAGTGGGGTATTTTTTCTCACTTTTTTATGCCAATCTCTACTTTTTGGTGGTCATGTCTAATTGGTGGTCAACTCTGTGCAGGGAGACCATCACGGCCAGGAATGTTTGCAGAAGTGCCGCGCTAACACTCGCCTTATCCGTGAAGTCAGAACCCTCATGCAATTAGTAACACAATCGTGGTAAGTAGCCCAAAGCTCCTGGATACTTTTTCTTACTTTGCCTCTTTTCAAACGTCTGGTCCCCACACGTATACTTCCACCACTACCTTTGCGAATTAGAACCGAAAAATCCAGTCTCATCTCCCTCACTTGGCGCGGCTCACCAACAGAACTTAACATCCAGTTATGCCGCCACCGATTCTGCACCCAATCTTTCCCCCAGCTAAGTTTCTTCCGTAATTTCATGCAAAACTTAGTGTTTTCTTCTACTGAATGACCATTGTTTTGGACCCAGCCTTTTGACTAGTCTTTACTTTATAGCAATCGAAACGGATGGAGTGTATATAAGTCAGGCTTGGATAGACGTACGTTTATACCTTCCTCGTTACTCTACTCAACGGGTTTTCGTTTTTATTGTTTCCTGTGATCCTATGTTTTTTCCAGCTGTCGTCAGTCCCTTACCCAGCAGACAGGTAAATACGAGAACGGGGAATTTTCGGGTACAAAAATTATACCAGCAAATTACGCCAAGACTTGAAGAGTTATTTTTGGTGCCATTTGCCGAAGTACCCATGAAGGAGAACCTGTGATTTGGAATAGTTTAGTAAAGTAGCCAGCGCAAAGTGACAGTCATTTGTTGGGTGAATGTATGGAGGCCTTTTACTTTGAGGCAAACCTTCATGTATTTGCAACCGATCATCGTTTACTTCGCACCACTTTTTATCAAACCTCCATGCTTAAAGCGGGTCTATACCTAGAGGCCAAACTAGTGAACAATAAATCGTCTTTCAATTATTTTCGTTCCTCGTCGGAATTTTCAGCTTTATTTTGTCAGTTTTACTCCTGTGAAAAAGCCTTTCACCCGCAATATCCCTAAAATATTCTAACAGCTCCAACTGGGAGTTTGTTTGGAATAGATTTTCGGGGAATATTGCCAAAGGAGCTTACGACAAACGAGCAACAGAAGTAGAAGTGGGCTGTTCAAAAGAATGGTGGGCACGAACAGTGGAGTTCGGCAGGTAGGGTGTGGTTCCTTAAAACGTCCCAGAAATTGAACGAATAAAGCCGTGGAAATATTTTGATGGTGGCATATAAAGCAATGCCCCTCGCATTTAACATATCCTTACGGATTATATTTTAAAAGTTATCACTTTCTAATAACTAGAATTTCCCGCGATCTGAAAATGGCTGTGGCTATGGGAGATGATAGTAAAAGAAGAAAATATGCTATAAATTTGGTGGGCCTTCTGAGTGCCACTTACACATCACCACCTACTGTAGATGGTGTTAACTATATCATAGGCTGACCAAGAATTTACTAGGGCAATGACATATATTTTGAGTACAGGAGTATACGAGGTGTTGGTGGCTGAAAAGAACGCCAGATTAGGAGCGTGATAGCATCAGGAGCCTCCTCTGGACTGTGTTGCATGCGGTAGATGCTTAAACACCTGCCTTGCTCTCTGAGTGGGCGCCCAATGAACGTTTTGCTATACTCCGGTGACCGCCAGCTAAGGTCAGTTGTGAGGTGGTCTTACTTTCAATTGAAAATGCAGGGACCTTTTGCAACTTGCGCAAGCCAAAGATGTTGTGAAGGTCATGTCTGGAGTTATCCCGCAGGGTACCTTTCTTGACAGTTCATTGGCACTCAGAGTGGTCGAGGTAAGTGCGCGCAAGCTTGGAATATCCAAGAGCGACTTTTGGACTCAAGACATGTATGAGTAGATATCCTGGGTCAACTTACAACAGATTCAGGCATGGATGACACTTTTCCAAGCAGTGAACTGAACATTGGCCCAGATGAGATAGCGTTGGTATTGGATTAGGTTTTTCCATGGAAACTTTGGCCTTCTCAGTGGAAGACTTTTGGAAGCTCTACCAGCCCCTAACCGGGATGGCGTCGAGGGCATTAGAAAAAGCGCGTAGAAGTGACTCACTTATCCTGCTATTTACTAGAAATCTGCTTCACCGTTCAACTCAACCTCCAATTTCCCCATTTACGGTAAGCAAACCACTACGCTACCAGTATTTCCAGAATAAAAAAACATTTCACCAAGGAAACGAAACATTTTAGAAAAACATCATGTGCACATGCAAAAGATGACGATTGTTCGGTTCTCTCCACTTTGCCTTCAGTACGACGTTCGAGATATTTCAATAACCCGTGATCAGTTGAAAGAATTTATATGTGCATTATAAAAATGTGTAATTGTATTGGAAATTTCCGTTCGAAAATAATGGAACGCGACGAAATAATATCAGGTTGCTGGAAACCAAACCCGCGGAAGAGGGTTTTATTTCGATTATAGCTTATGGGGAGTTTGTTTAGGCAACAAACAAAAACACAAATGCAAATGGATTGCGATTAAGTAAACGCCTGTGCACATGTGTATGCGTGTGTGTAAGAAATATAATGGCGGGAACGTGGGCTGAGTTAAAGCGGAAAGAAGTTGTGGAAAACCGCGGTAAATGGTGGTATATTATGGCATCGGTCGAAAAAAGTACCAACCCGCACTTTCTTTTTGATTTGCTGCGATCCAAAGCTTCCTTAAACAAATTCTTGATATGCCTGTTTGAGGGAGATGGGTCCCTCCACGAACCGCTCGACGCAGTAAATGGCTTCTGGTGACTGAATGATAACGTAGCTGATCAACTAAACTGACTACCATGATAATTCTACAATGATGAACTGACTGAGAACATTCAAGCTAACAGAAGTTCATTGCAGCTTGTTTGCCGGTGCATGTGGTGAACGCATTCCGCACAGTCTCAGCCAAATCTGTACAGGCTTATTGCCTGGCTTGTAACCTGAAGTTCGTCCATGCCAGTTAACAACCTTATCATGCTTGCTTCGAAAGAGCCTGCCACCTGATTTGTTTCGGCATTAGAATGTCTATCGCAGTCAGATGACCGCAAAACGATGCGCAACTAAATGTCTTTGGAACAACGGAAGAATGAAATTGGCCACATTGTAATACTTCCTTAGATTAAGACGTCTTGCACTCATGCCTACGACAATGTGTGTCATAGAAAAACTGCATGACAGGTATGTGTATTAAACGTAAGCTTTTAGTGTGTGGTAAAAATACACCAAAGTAGGCAATGCATCACATTTGTGCCAACAGTCCCCATAAAAACGAGGATGTTTTCTACTAAGCCAAATTCTTTAACAGCAGACAAGAGCATGCCGCCACGATACGGGCCGAGCAAAAGCAGCACATCCTAGTCACAAGGGTAACGAATAGAACAAATGAGCCTAATTGACCCATAACATGATTTTCAGAATCTTCACAAATATTGCCGCTTTAAAGCGTTTTGCGAATTTGTTATTGTTGCACATAATTTTTTTAATTTGCCGGTTTTGTCGACCACCTTAGCCTTCTGTTGGGAAGCTACTAAAAGCTTTGGAACTTGTACTGCTTGGACCTGCAGATCGGCCATTTTCACGTACGTCCTTTGCACAATCCAGTGCCCGTGATCATGGGTGTTTGTATTATTAAAACTTGCGAACACGGGAAACTTCAAATAGGTAAACTTTAAAGAGCCTGTATGGACCGTAGAATTGGGCATCAGTAGGATGCCCAGGAGTGGTAAAAAGAAACCCAGATGTTTTCAATCGCGAGAGTTGAAGTGGGTTTATGTGCGGAAAACTCGATGGGCAAACTGTTTTCCAGAGCAGGTTTAGGCAAAGTACTGAGGGCTTAGCTCCTGCACTATTTTGTTTGGAGCTCCTCGTGAGCAGGGTCGGGCCATGGCGGTAAAGAGAAATTCATCCGTTATGGAAGGGGGTATGATGCACGAGTCCAATACCACTGCAGACAGAAAAGATTTTATCTTTTTCACTTTGGAGGAGAGGTAGAGTCTTCTTGCACCGAGAGAAGAACCTCTACCCCTCTTTCTCTCGCTATTCATTGAACGTGTCCCAAGAGTTCCGTTTATATGTCAGCCGGCCGTTTTCGACGATTTCTATGATGATACGTGGGGCCTATAAACAAAAGGCTCATGATTTTGGTGACCAAAATTCAAAGCCAACATATCGACTAAAAGTTGGAGGACATGGTGCAGTTGGATGGGCAGAACGTTGGTATTTGGTAGACGCTAAAGTTTGAGTCACGCGACAGGAACAGAACAGCTGCATGGGGCGGGCCTAGTGGTTCGAATAAGCGAAACCACTAGGTAGAGGGTGAAGAACCTGCGAGGTGAGATATAACAGAGAGATGGGAGTCAGGAGTGTACCAAAAGTAGTCTCGAGCGTAATTCGGGATTAGAATTCTTGCAACTGATGGCATAATGTATATTCAAGGATTGTTTCAGAGGTACTGACATAAGTGATAATGGCAACGGTCGGAATTAGGTTTTGATCAACTGATAGGTTTAGGTTCATGTAGAAAAGCTACTATGATTTCGGAAAGAAAGGTTATCCGGGGCTCCCGTTATCATCCAACAATTTTCTCGTAGGCTACATCAGAGGCCCTGTACGAAGTGGCCATGAATCAAGGTCTTCTGGACGTGAACATCAGGTTGTCCCTTATTTGGCTTCTCTATCACTCGGACTCGTATTTGTGCCATTTCTAGCGGGAACTTTTATCCACATTGCAGCTTTGTACTTTCAGAGCTGTTGGCTGCGCCATCCCACCGTGAATTCGTAATTTGTTGTCATGAAATATCGACATAAGCCTTTTACTGGAACTTTTGGTTCAAACCTACCTAAAATTACCCTTAGAGACACTGTTTATAAAGCGTATACTAATTCTTGGCTGGATCACGTCATCTAGGTATCTGCACGTACCTCGCTATGAGTTGGTATCTCCCCGGCCTTATAATTCATTCAGTACTTGGTTTGGCGTTTCTATGTCAAAGCTCAGTCTGGATACTTAGAAAAATCTAATGGTTTTTTTGACGCTCGAAGTCCCCGGGCCTTCCGCTGAAGCTATCAATAAAATTTCAGCTAACTTGAAAGTACTGGCCCCTCAAGCCCCCAGTCACTATGCTTACACACGGTTGCACTCTAAGTACATCAACTCTGACCTGTCCAAGCAACTATATTTATTGACGGGGTGACTTGGTGATCTGTGTACATACTTTCCTCTTTGACGTGTAGCAGCCCTCTGCCTTCTGCTGTTTCAGTTTTCCAGCCAATTAACAGCCGTTGAGTTCATCGGTAACTGTCAATGGACTGCCGCAGCTACGTCATTTATTGACACCAAAATACACATCGATGAATCTCCCCTACGAAGGGAGATGTTCCGCATGCAGAAAAGGCAGACCAGCGTTTTCCACTGGCCCTGATCCAACAGGACCCGTAGATGCATCACCGCATACTCCTATGAACAGGACTTCAGTCATAACACCTACTACCCCCATGGCCCCTTCGGCGTCAGTAAGCCTTCGTCAGCCTAGTCTCCAGGATCCCACGCAAGTTTCGTGCAATTTATCCCAGGGTGCGGCACAGTCTTCTTCCGACAAACTGGAAAAGCCGTCACAAAACGTTCCTGTAAACTCCACCAGGCACGGGTTCACTGTAGTGAAAACCCAGGACAGCAAGTCTGTGGTGGAAAATGCATTGGCATTATCATCGGTGGGCATGACGCCAACAGCGACCGTAGAATTAGACATGTCGCCGTATGTGTCACTGACTCAACCACCAGGAAGACGTCGGAACCTTGCCTCCCCATCTTCTGGGTCCGCTAGAATAAATAGCAAAACCAATGTCCTGAAACCCCTAATCCCACATTTTCAGGGTCTGTCAGAAATATATATTCAGTAGTTCTCCCTCCGCCTTTAGTCACAGGACAACCGCTCTACCCGTAACATAATTTCCCCAGCCTAGTACGTCCACCTGGATGCCGCATAATATGAGTGCGACAATACAGCCGCTAAATGTACCTGGATTTATGGTGACCAAGCCCGGTAAGCACTGTCCAACGGGCATACTACCAACTGGCCCCCAAGCCACTATCAACAGCTACTGCCCTTCCCCAAGCTAGCTGCCAAGTCATCATCCCACTTCACAAACCTCCCCATTCAGATGGCAGCTGTGGAATTCGGGAAGTACCGGGCCCTACAGTCACAATACAGGCACCTTGCTTAGGCCCCATTTGACTAACAAGCCTGTAACCTTTATGAGCCCACAAACTTCTTTCACGTGAGAGACGCTATGGAATCAACTAACGCCAAACCAACCCCAGACAATGTGTGGAATGCCCCACCATTTCTTAGACCCCTGTCCCATGAACAAATCCTCTTAGTCCCCATGATAGTAGCGAGTAAATAACGGCCATTGTTTCCTCAGGCACATTTCACCACCGTCTGTGCCCTACCCCTGACAACTTCGCACGTTTGAGTTGCCGGTTGCCAGCTCAATAACTCTACCTTTGTGTAAAAATCTGTATCCCAATCCGGGGCTGTTAACAGGTTACACTGCCATGGGGTCTCCTACCCCTAAAACTCCCTGGAAAAATGGAAATGTCAATGACCAAGACACTTCAGCTATCTCTCAACTCCTAAAGGGTTTTTCTACATCGGACCCCAGAATCGTTCGACACCATTGCGTCACCAGCCCTACCTTTTCCTACAGCGCGCCATACTACAAAACAGCTTACAGACCAACCCTCAAACTCTCGGTGCTAATTTGCCACCTGCATATGGACCTTCTAGTCAAACTAAAAATCTAGACCATCCCGCACCGCACAACCCAATCAACCAACCGAATTCCCCAAAACTAAATACCAATTACAATACCCCGTTGGTTCTTTTTGATGGCTGATCCATCATAGATATAATTCAGCACTTACGATATCTGGACGCTAGTTCTATTTATGATATAATCTTGGTTACTGAAACTTGGTTAACCGATTACACCCCGGCGGACCAGGCTTCTCTTGAAAGCTATAACATCTTCAGAGTAAATGGGAAAAGTCGACGCGGTGGAGGTTGTTTGGCACTTGTTAAGCAGACCATCAATACAACACTTCATCACCCTCTTTTGACTCTATTTCCGACTCACTTTGGCTAACTTTCCACATTCCCGGCTCTCAACTTCGTGTTGGATGTGTTTATTATCCACCTAGCGAAAACTGCCCGGGAATTCCACACCTAATTGATGCATTTGAATACTTATCCTCACTGCCCTCAAGTACGAAGGTCATTGCTGGTAATTCCAACATACACAAGATGGCTTGGCCCTCTTTATCTGCACCCGCCAACCTTTTACCACTTGTAACAAGCGTTACCGTAGGAGGGTGGGTACAGCATACCCGCTCTCCTACGAGCAAAAGCAGCATTTTCGATCTCATTTTTACCCATGGCGTCCCTCACATATTTGTCTTAATCTCCCGAAGTTTTCCCGGTAGCCATCAAAATACGGTTAATTGCCGCATTCCCGCTCAACCACCGCCTATCCTGAAATCTCACTGCATCCATCCATCTCCTCTCCCCTACCAGGAGGCTTTCCCTACGACCACCTGACAGGCCGATTGGAGTGAGATTTTTTCTATCGTGATCCACAACACGCCACCGATGTTTTCTACGCACAGATTTCCGGATGTCTTGAGGGGAATACCCACCTCCTCCAGCAACGGAATAACAAAAAATCCTATATCACCCTTCTGCAAAATACGTATGCCAAACTTCAAAAATTTCATAAAACTACACACGAGCAGGCCACCTTATTCAACTTTTTCTCATCCGTTCTATTATTCAAAGGCTTGAAGAAACTACACTGCGTAGCCAGGAACTGAAGGCTTGGCCACACCAAATAGATCTTTTCGACTGTCGTTACTGTACAAGGCCAGAACCTCTATTACTCATTGAGATGTCCCACACACTGTTCCAGCGGGCAGTGTATCCACCCCTACTCCCGTTTCTGTTTCCCAGACTTTCAACTCATTCTTGCCTGGACTATGGCTCCTAACATTGGTGTTGGCCCTCCGCCTCTTCTTCTAATCGCCGCTTCAACTCTGTCCACAGGGGAACTTGATGCTTTATTTACCTCTCACTTATTGACCACTTTCAAGTCACCATCCTACCCAGCACCTGACGGTTTACCGCCAGCTAAAATAGTCAAGTCCAGACCTTACTTACCTTACTTACTGATGAGTCTATTTACTCCACCAATGAACTCCGACAAACTGGAAATGCCCAGTAATAATCCCGCGCCAAAAGAAAGGCCCACCACATGGGGTAACAAACTACCATCCTATTAGCCACACACCTATTCTCTGAAGGCTAATGGAAAAAGTCGTAGAACACATTGTGAAGTATACCATTAATTGGACATTGTTGAGCCCCGACAACATGGCTTCCTTCGAATAAGATCACGCGCAACCTGCCAACTTTATTCTTTTGAATCCCGTTACTAAAACGTCAGACCATGGAATGGCCCTTTCGGTACTTTGCTTGGATATGTCAAAGGCATTTGTCCGCGTGCAAAACCCTCATCTTCCGGTCAAAATTCGATCCTTCAACACTACTGGCCCCTTACTATCTTGTATCAACTCTTATCTGCCTAATCGCTCTAAGGTTGTCTCAACAAGTGGACACCATTCCAGGCCTAAACCGGTTACAAGTGCTGTTATACAGGGCAGCTTCCCTGGCCCTCTGCTGTTCCCACTGAAAATAAGCAATAAATTGCTCTCAGTGAGCCATGGCACCCCATTTCTCTCTACTGATAACATCAAAATCGTCCACTCATTCAAGCCTGGTTGCCTGGACTCGGCTATCCCTAAGACATCTCTGAAGGCATATCTGCACTCGATAGATGGTGCTCAAATTGGCCGATGAATTTTTCCTCTGACAAATTTGAGGTAATTACATGTAAATACAGCCTACCTCTGGGATCTTTGGCCGCTTGTGGGTCACCCATTGCTGGCAAACAAGTCGCTCGGGACCTCGGCGCAAGCTATTCCTTCATATCTAGTTTAGCAAAATATTTGGCTCTCGAAGTCGTCAAGGCCAGAAAGAGCTTAGGGTTATTATTTCGCTCCTTCCAACTTCGAGACTGCATCCTCTTTCCCTATAAATCTCTCGCCGTGTCTTCATTAAAATACTGCAATTTGATCTCTTCTAGTGTGCGCAAATCAGACAAAATTGGTGTCGAATCAGTTCAACATAGTTTTACTGGGCGGCTGATTGGATGGAGCTAACCACTCACTTATGTGTAAATCTGTTTATTTTTTAAACTAGACCCTTTGTGGTCTCGCTTTAATAAACTGAATCTTATCTTGTACACCGTCCTTCGCGGCCGGACACATACTTCTAATCCATTGCACGTTGCGCCTGTTCCTAGCCATCCGCTACGTTCTAGAGTTATTGGCATTTCAACCCCTGATAGCCATCACTAGCTCACGTTCACGCGTCTTCTTCACAGTGTACTCTAACTTATGGAATGAATTACCTTTAGACTTACGAAGTTCTACTTCCAGCCATCGGTCTAGAAGTCAGTTGGATAAATTCCTCACTGTTACCCAAACCTTACAGCTCCTCAGTGCAGACATACCCGATGACCAAGCCTATGAGATCGGTCTAGACGTTCGAATCCTGCAAACACCGGCGGTTTACGACAGATGAAATTGAGTAAAAAATATTATTTTTTCTGCCTTCTGCAATGGATGAGCTAGTCCCAGAGAGTCATTGTCTATTATTGTTGCCTCTTTGTATCGACTCCCATCTACCCTCAACTGGAAGCTTCCCAAACTGCGTTCCTCAACTTTTTCTCCATTTTCAGACCGTAATTTATGCGTACATTTCTCCCGATGGCCTAAAATACCCTGGAGGACAAACCGGTCACAAACATGACCTATGCATCCAACAGACCGTAGGCTATTTGTACGCTACCGGACCGATACCTCTCTGGTTACTTTCCGGGATCCTTGATGACTGGACGCCTGATTGCTGAATACCTGATTCCCAAAGCTGTTTGGCCCCGCCAAGAAAACTCGTCAATCACAGCGGTGCGAGGCGCGGTCAATTCCACCGCCGTGCTCGGCACACATTGAGCATGCAGCCGTCTGAAGCGATGTGCAGGCGCACCTTGGGCTGGCAATTTGCATCTCCTGTCACCGGAAGTGGATTCCATGTGGGGTTTTCAGCTCACGGCCACCCTCACCCACTAGCACCAGTTGCGGATTGACAATCAACGTCCCCTGCATCGCTTTGCTGCTAATCGTTGCCTCCCCCAACGTTCCTGAATAAGATTTACCATACACCCGGTCAAGTTTCAAATCAGCGTATGCACATATACTCATTCGGCTCACAAATTTACCCCACTATTTGCTACTACCGACATTTATCCCCACTGACTTGCCTTCTATCTGTCTGGGCTGATCACACGTTTACCCTTTTTTACCTCGTCCAGTCACCGGATTCCCTACTCGGAAACATGAAGCAGTTTCACTGTTCAGACATCTTAATTATGAACATCACAATTCCCAATATACTCCTGAAGGGACCGCTCATCCACTCCGTAATTTGTATGTCGCCACTCCGTTTATGTAAACAAAACCGTCATTCAAAGATTCGTTTCTCACCTGCCAACAATAACACAGAGGACAAAATTATCTTCCTTCCAGCGCTTCACCTGCGCGACACCAACTCTCCGTTCCATTATATTCTTCCGTTGCATCTCCTCTCATTCAGCCACTTGCATTTCACGACAGTTGTATTAGCAATGAAGCATCCACATTCCAAGACATAAATAGTCCGATTACCTCCTCAGCTTTCCATGTCAGACTTCAACATGTCCAGTTATGCAATCACCTGCACTTTCTGAGAGCTGTTCATGTGAGCTACTTTTATACGACCGTATCAGTCCACTATATGTCCACCTCCTGCATCCAATTTATTACCAACTTTATATGCTCCCATGCTATTTACCAAGGAACCCAGACAAATCCATAATTGTATTACATTTCACTGACGTATGAACCACTGCCGCTGTTCCACCAGGATATCGTGGTCGGCCACATGCACCACAATCCACTGAGTGCTTTTTCTACATGTTTCGCTGAAAACCATCTATCTATAATTTATACTGCCGGTAATCCGTTTGTTTACCCACTAAAAGTCTCAGGTTGGACTTTCCTCAACCTACCCAGTCACACAATTATCTTCGCTTAGAGATTCCAGTGATATACTACTTCCAGGTGATTCCGTCAGATGTCAAACATATATACCACTTTTATGCCCACTTCGTTGTAAATTTGTATTCCGCATCTGTCAGTCTAAGGGCCACCTCCGATAAACCAATAGTTGAACACCATTTCACCCACCTATTACCCACTACCATTTTTTGACCAGTCTTCCACGATTGAGCATCTTTGCCAAAGACCACTTCGAAGGCAATTTCTCTAAACCTTTGCTGGGAATGAACTTTACGTATGCCAAGTTACTGACCTTCCGGTTTTCCCAAATGCCCCATGTCAGACGCTTACCAGCGTATCTCGTTAAGCGGTCGTCTACATAATTTGACGGGATCGTTTATGCACCACCCTCATATGACCTCATAAGATCATCGTATATCAGCTCCACTGTTCACACTGTTGTCAAATTGTGTTCACCAACTAACCTGGAACGAACCCTCTATTCGAATCGTATGTCATTCGCCTGTCAACTTTCGTCACCCTGCTTCACCAAACTTCCAGGCTCGGACATCTACTCACTCCTCTTTATGCGGGCGTCTTCCACAACCTCTTGATTAATAGTTAGTACAAATTCAGTAGCAAGTCAGACTCTGTTTCATTTACGCAATTACCCTCCTCAGTGAACACCTCACAACTCCTTCGGTATTATATTCATGATATTTTCCAGGTCATTCGAGCTATTGGTTCAAGTGCGTGTTCATCATCACCAAAAATTTTTCGATTTTTCGTCGGTGTTATTCTAAAGGAGTTTTTGTCGGTTTAATCACCCCTGCGACTTTAAATCGATGCCATCCAAAGTACTGCGCGTTTTCACTCCATCGCTGCCTTACACCATTGAGTATTTTGACGGCGAAGCCCACTTCAATTATTACTGGGCGATGTGTCTACCTGGCTGTAGTAGCCAGGTGTGTAGGGAACACAAAAGTGGAACTCACACTACCAATATGCCTTACGGGATGGGGAACTAGGTAGCACAGCAGCTCAAGGCGTGGGTCGTCGGAAAGAGGCCGCAATGTCGGCAAGTAACACATCAGTTTGGATAATCACGTGTCAACGGCCAATACCACACACACAGCACTCGTGAATATGCTCGATAAAGGATCACGATAGAAGGCATAGTCGGCAGGTAACGTGTATTCACCATAGAATATGTCCGGCAAGCCAGAGAGCAACTGTACAGCACGAGAGGGGCACGAGGGAAAAAGAAGTGTCCAGGGATTTGTCGAACGACACAGATGATCACTCATGGTCAAGAGGAGTTCGGTCTCAAAAGTCATCCGCGTTTCTTGGTCCATGCAGGGCATTTAACTCTGAAAGGTAGAAGGGAAGAAAGTACAGAGATTGAAGGTGGGCAATTTAAACATCTGAGGTTCACTACATGACACTATAATTCAAATTTGCCGGGCACTCCTTCATATGACCACTAAAACCTACACATGTATCCATTTTATGACCTAATTTGTACTACATGATCATGCTATCAGACATGCTTCGTTCGTCTCCGAAATAAACCGTTAATATTGTCAATACGAATGGAAAGATAAATTACTTTTTGGGCTTCTGGCTTCGTTTAGTCTGAAGCCCAATTGGGTGAGGGAATGAGGGGAACAAGCCTCCGCCGTTAGATTGGGCCCACATAGTTCCATGTTGAGGGAGATAGAAAGATTTCCGCAGAAGTGTCCGTGACTCGGTGATTGATATTTTATGCTTCTCACTGCGCAGATGTTGCGATGTTTTTGTTGAAGTTCACTCGACTGGACATTTATGCATGATGACGAAGCAAAGTGAATAAAAACACAAAACTGAATTTTTTTCTTCCCAGCGGCAAGGGATTGGAACGAATGGGCGTGCAGATGTCTTCTGTAGTCAAAGCTCGTACAAAGCTCAATCAGTTTCTTGGTACATCGACTACGAAATTTTCCAGCACGGATAACGTCACGCAAGTACACGTCCGAGAACGCAAGCTCTCGGAATCCTAGTGTGGGTGGAATGTGAATTTATATATCTTTAATTTACTGTTCACTGGAATAAGGTCTCCTCGTAGTGGGCCTAAAAACGTGTTTGTCCTTGCGCCATATGAGAACAGTTCACAGGAGTCAAATGTGCTGCGGTATAGCGGTCAGAGTTCTCATAATCTAAGAAAATAAAGAAGTGTGAGTCGCGAAATAAAGTGCAGCGAAGGAAATATCGCAGTTAAGCACAGGATAGTTGATATCCAGCCGGATGTTCCACCTCTCAGCGGTCAAGCCAAGATGATGAGGACCTTATACCAACCATAACGTTATTTGGACCTGTAGATAGGTCGCTGCTCTTGAATTTATAAACTATTTTCAAGTGATCGACAAATTTGGTTTCACCTTGGGTAACGACAGTACAGATTCCATTTATATAGAGTGAAAATGACAGCGGTTTAGAGCATTTCCTTGGGCTACCCCACTGTTCACCAAGTGGGTGTTTGATCTCCGGTCTTCAATGCAACTCAATTGATGACAGCTTTACGGTTAGAACTTAATCAGCTAAGCTAGTGTTTTCATTTCCGTGATCTTTAGCATTATCTAGCAACTCATGTGCGGGACCGTCGAAGAATTTTGTCACATCAAGGTGGATGATAACGAGTGCTCTGTTTCTGCCAGTGGCTGTTGTCACCAGATTCGGAAAGCCGAACTGGCAGGTTGGGCACAAGTGCCATCTAAGAAGCCTGCTCTGCATGAAGTTGGTGAGTTTGTGGGCCATAAAATGGTCGGGTAGCGGTGTTTAACGACCTTCTCATGGCACTTGAGATCATCGGCATATGGTTTTTTGGGCCGTAGTTGGTGATGTCATGCACTGCGCTCTTCCGCTACTTGGGGATGTTGACGGACTCCCTCCACTTCCCAGAGAAGGTTCCGTTTTGGAGAGACTGACTGCGCGAGCTTATTAGAAGAACTGGACCATCCGGATCATTGAGGGGAGGTATTGCTAATGGCAAGCCCTTGTACCCTGGATTGTGCGACGGTTCAAAGGGTGCATACACTGTTTTGTGTCGTCTCACAAACTCTGGTGAGTAGTCAGTTCTGCCGCAGGATCAGCTCGATTCCATTGATACTGAATACATTGTTCATGTAAGATAAGCCCTCATCGTAACCAAAACCGTGCATCATAGCCTACTAGCCTACTGATAGACCTAAATGGTACGTCTGGCTGATTTATATGGCTGCGCCTGGAATGGTTGATTTGGCTGTGGTCGAACGTGAGGCGCTGGCTAATCCATTGATGGCCTCAGCGGTTCTCACCTTGTCAGCAATTCTGGTCAGCCGATCACGTGCTGTATGTTTCATTGACCCGGGCCGTCTGTTAGCTACGGGATGGGCGCATTCCCTCACATACGTTTCTTTATGTCCCTGATGGTAATAGCGATAAGCCCAAGCGAAAAGTTTTCAACAGTAGGGGCGGCACCCCGTGCAAAGACTGGACTGATGGTCATACGAGTTTTGATGAATGTGTTTAGTGTGCCGGCCATCTGTCGAGGCGAGGTTATGACATTATACAAGTAGATGGTCTGTTCCATGCGTTAGGCCGACTGTTATTTTCGGGCCTTGTTAGCTGAGCTAGCTCTATGGCTTTTATTAGGCATCGCAGTGATCTTATCTCTGGCTCTAATTGTAGGCCACGGGCCGCCGGATGAACTTCGCGCGATAGATGCTCGAGTCATAGGACAATAGCAAATTTCATATTTCGCTGACACTCCTGTTGGCGCTTGTCGTACTTCAGCTTTATTCTGGTTATACGGTGGGTTCAGTGTCTAGACGTTTACTTAGGCCACGTTTTTTGGACGCACAAATGCAAGCTTCAGCAGAGAGGTCACAGGCTTACTGAAGTTTGCTGCTAGAAATTCTTTCCACTCCCTGGAGCTAACTGGCACAGACGCCACCCATTTTAAAATAGCTAAGTACGGGACCGTTACGATATAGCTCTTGGTTCACGGAGTAGCTTGCAATTTGCGGGTAAAATTACCACTGTCAGCGCATGCGCGGTCATTTAGTACTGATGCAGAGGCGCTTTACGGGCCTCAGACAGACATCAGGTTTGGAATATTTTTCCCACTAGTAGGCTCCTTTACACGGTAAACCCATAGGCCAAGCGGAGGCATGATGCGACTTCATTCGTCGGTTATTTGGTGATTTCTATATCCGTACTTAAATACTTTTTTTGTCACCGCAATAATCATCTTCGCAAGCTGTCTCTACTTGTATCGTGGCTACTCTTTACACATGAATATATCGCTCAATTCCCATTCCAACGATGATGCATCACATTCCAATCTTCTGAAGGTAACTAATCTGCTCAGTGGTTACCTTTTCCTTCCGGCCACTTCTCTTACTGCCACCTCGGCGATCTATCCCCACAGATGAATCCCTCACTGGGTGCACAACTAACCCAGCCGAAATTTATTCGCTGAAAAACATAAACTCATTCATCGATGGACTTTTGTTGTTCCGTATCCGCAATTTTACTCCTCCTCATCGCTGATTCTCAATCCTGACCCCTTTCAAACATCGTGAAACGCTATTGCTGGCTTACATCTGCTTTGAAAATTTCTTTTCCTGGAAGTGAACAAGGTTTTCATCAACCTGCTTGATTCCTCCGTCTTGCAGTCTTCCTTTCGTAATATTTCTGTGTAAGTCCGCTATTTTCACTATTTTCAACCAGCTCCACCTAGACACGGCCGGCCCGGTCACCCAACCTTGAGTTCGAATTTGCCGGGCGCTATCGTAGAGAGTAACTTAAGTTCCTCTCACTTTTCTGCATTGAGTGCACATACTTGTGTCACCCTCTTGGAATTCGGGTTCCGCTTTCAACTGTACCGTTTGATTTTGCACGCCGGCAAGCTCCGGGGTTATTGGGAAAGAACTGCTACGATTACACTTATGATTATGAATAATTCATATGGGGCGGACAAAAGGGACAAGCTTACTCTCAGGTCAATGAGGTTACCTGCTACCAATCCACCTTCAAATGACAGGCCTACATCATAAATAAATGGATCAGTGATGGGCTTGATTTCCGGAGTGTCAATGCTGGGGGTCGGTATTGACAGCCCCGGGCTGCGGCCACCCGGAACAGAGAGATAGCAAGCCGTATCTTATCTTCATCGTTACCCAGAATAGGGCTTTTCAGCGGAGTTTCTGAGGGGGCGCACTCAAAATATCCCAAGAAGTCTCCACCAGCACCGTAAATTCGGTGAGTTCCGGCGTTTTTATTACAAGTCAATGACGTTTGGTCTGAGGATATGCTCAATGGGCCAGGATTCAGTGATTAGATGATGTCAAATTTTTGGACCACAATTAGTTTTTCTTTATCTAGAATTTTGCTTAAAGAAGAACGAGAGTTGAATAATACTAGAGAGAACGTCATTTGCGTATAAGCCTTTGAATTCACGACGAGCTCAGTAGGGAAGGTACGCGGAGGAGAGTGGTGATAGTTACACGGATCGTCACTGTAAGAAAATTGAATTTTGGGGGCCATTTCTCATGAGACTCCGGTGGCTCAGGGGCAGTAGTCTGCAAGTTGACTTGAACGCCTGCTGTCAATTAGAGACTATTACTAGGTGCTGAGGTGGGTGAGTAGCGCTGGATAAATGATTTGCAAATGTGTAGGCTGATTCTTGGTTGGATCTTGAGGGCTAAAAATGAGATGAGATAAATTTTGGTAAGTACGATATAAGGTTAGTTAGGGAGTGGAAAATTTCTTGGGATGTTTGGGGCATTTAAGAGGAGTAGCAACTCTGATGTTGTAGGCTGTCGCGCCTTTTATGATATCTTCCATCTCATTGGTCTTCATCATATGTCCACCTCTCGCCTGCGGGTCCGCAAAAATAAAGCATGCTCTAGCAGTCACACCAAGGCAAACCATCCAACGGCCGGGTTAAACTAGTTTGAAGCTAATGGAGGCCAAAAACCTCGATGAGATGGGGCCCGGCATGCGAAGGTGGATACTGCTGCGCACGCGGGTGGGATCTGCTGAGAGGCAACGTCTACCGAGAAAATCCGTCCAATCAACAGGGTTACGTGGGCCACCGGGTCTAGATGACTTCCGCCGAATGGCGATCCAGCTCCCAGGGGCCCACCGGCAACTGTGTACGAAGACCACTAGGACGCTTTGGTTATCTGGGATTGGTGGATCACCTTCCAATAAGATTATGAACCGCTCGCTTGATCACCGGCTTCAACACAAAACATTCTGTCACACGGCAGGTAAGACTAGGCTGTGCACAGACTAGAGTTGCTACCTCGAAAGAAAGGCCGAGCGATGCTGGGGGCTCCACTTTGTACAGCAATCACAAGACTTCATAAGATGCTCCATCACACGCACAGCTCATGCCACTTCTTCCCCGGTAAACGAGACGTCTCGTGTTCTCACCGCGGCCGAGGTGATGAACAAGCTAGTTGAAGACCTCAAGATGCAAAGTTGCATCCAGATCTCCTGCTGGACCTCGAAAGCCAAGACCTAACTGCGAGAAAAGGTACAAGGTTAGCCCATTGAAATCGGGAGCGCCTCCGAATTTCGGTCGCCGAATCTAGCACCCGGTGTACAAGGGTTCCCGGAGTAGACGACAACCACCGCCCTATCACAATCGGCCCACAGACTGCTCTGGTCTCCACGGCGTGGCGATAGCCATCAGCAACAAGGCTAACGAAACTCTGCTTTCCAATGGTCCACTTTAGATGAAATGGGCTTCACTGGACGACGACAAAAAACCAGATATCAGGGGCGACCCTCCAGGTAACCCAAAGGCCTAAAGATACCCACCTGAAAGGCCACCCAGACCTCCGAGATATCCAAAGAAAAACCGCGCGTTCGGCCGGGATCGACCGCAGCAACTACCGAACGGAAATCAAGAAAGACATCGGGGCTGAGACTGACCGTGGGGACTCCTCAAAGCTCCTGCTCCTAATTCGTTGCGCATCAGGTGAGCGACGGTCGACGGAGTCCCACCTATACGATGCTGCAGAAATCCCCACTCCTGAGCAGTGCGAAAAAACGCGGCGATGGACCAAATTTAATAGGTATTCTGATCGTGAGTAACACGTAGCCCAACTAACGGATCTCAAAGTGACAACAAGATTGATTCGCTCATTCTACGTTACTCAGTTAACAAATTATACGCATATAAATTATGTACAAACCCCAACTGTACGGCCACAACGTTTAGCAAAGAAGACCAGAGTTCAAAGAAGGTCACTGTCAGGTACCCCCGTCACGGCAGTCCGAATCCAAATCGCATGTATATCACGGCACATGAGCAAAATATAAACAAATGTTCAAGTGTAGTGGTTGATGAATGCTGTTATTATTCGAGGGTCAGTAGGATGAAAAACATAGTCTCAGGAATACAAATATATGACAACGGCCGGGGAGGATTTCCCCACATCTACGGTACACCAAACACTTCGTCTATTTGCTGAAGTTTCCCGCGGCAAGCTCTGCCGACCAAGTCCTTGCAATCCAGAGCGAGATTTACGACGGTGGTAAGAGCTCGCCAAACGCAGAAGAAATCAATGTTCTAATACACAGGCTGAAGAACTGGAAATCCCCGTAGAAGATGGCATAGCACGGAGGGTATATAAATCATGCATTCCGACACTGCTCGAGCCGTTGCGCACCCTTCTTCGCTAGATCTTGGAAGGCGGGTAGTTCCCAGCGGACTAAGGAATCCTAGTCCTACTTTCCGTTCCAATTAAAAAGGTAAAACCATGTATGCGAACTACCGTGGCATCAGTTTAACCGGCTTGGCCGCTGAAATATTCTCCCTGCTCTCGCTAAACCGCCTTCCAACGGTGCAAGACAGGCTCACGCCCTGAGCAAGGAGGCTTTCGGTGTAACAAAGTGCTTGGACCAAATATTCACTGTCCGCATCACACAGGATCATCAGCACAAGTTTCAGCAACCGACTGGAGCTTGTTTCGCTGGTTCCGGGTCACCTCTGACTCGGATGACAGAATCGTGATGGACTAAACTAAAGACGGATGGAATACCCCAGAAGCTTTCTAGTCTCACGGGGAGGTACTACGCAAAAAGTGCGAGAATATTTTTCCATTCAGAGGGGTTCAGTGACTTCTCCCTCATCTCCGATGTTAGACAAGGCTGTCCCTTGTCGCCAGTGCAGTTCAACTACACCGTTGATTGGATGCTGCTCTAGGCGCTCACCATTTACCTTGGTAGCCAGCCGGGCAACGACGCTTTCTTCACCTATCTGTAATTGTCAAGCAATGACATCTTCCATAAAGACAGCCCAATAGCGGAACAGCCGGTTTACAGCCGCGTAGAACCGTCTGCGAAATCCATGGGACTAGGGGTCATTAAGTCAAAGACCGAGATCCTTTCAATATGCGCAACGCAGTCAACTCTCACGACATACCTGAAAGACGATCAAAAGGAACACGCGTTGGCGCTCAAATATCCAGGCTTTACAGTCCGCTCGAATGATCAGGCCAAAGATGAAGTAAAGCTGCATATTGAAAAGGTCAGGACCACGTTTCTTCAGATTTGTAACGCACCCTGAACCCACAACGAAATAAGCTCCCGGACCAATGTCCGTGTCTTCCGGTCGCAAGACGCGGCCGCTACAAATCGACAGCATCAGAAAGCCGGAAGTGTTTTGCCACTGGTACTGCGATGGATAATGAAGATGGCTTGGTACGGGAAGCTTTCAAACGAGACACTAAGACAGCAGTGCTTTGACATCGAAAATCTGTCTGCGTTCCTCCAAAGCCAACGATCGCTATGATTTAGGTATGTCCTACGACGTCCGGACTCAAACTTCTCTGTGCTCAAGACGTCCATCAGATCGCTGCTCATGGACGGGTGCCGATTGCGATGTACATGAAGCCGGCTCATTCTCGCGCCGGAGCTGGCCGGATAATCGTTTTGCTGGGTATGCGATTCACCGCCATACGGAATGTAGGAGCTAAGATACGGTGTGGGATTGGGCGAGATCAACAGATTTGGAAGTAGATGTTGTAGGATGAGTCTATTTGCAGGTGTGGGTGGCAAAGGCCATAGCCGCGGCGGGTGAAGTGAAGCTGGTCAGTGCAGGTAAGCTCCACGTAGTGGAGGAAGAGGAGGTGAAGGTTCGCTAAACTGCACGTTGGAAATGAAGTACCGATAAGGTATACGTGGTGGTAACCTTTGAATAGTTTTTGTGCCCACGAGATTTTGCTATCTATTCACTGGCTGAATAATCCCTGGTGAGCAAGATCTGCCAACGCCGTCAGTTGAACGAACGGTCCGGTGATTCGGAGGGCTGCGTAGTGGACCACGTTTGAAGCAGGGGCCTTTTCTGGAGGGCGTTCCAGCTGATGATCAGTTTACACTGATGCGAGCTTATACGGTCATTTGACCGACAGGCACAAGCGGAGTTTGCTGTAGGAGTAAAGCTCGACGCGTGCCGAAGCTGGAGGGCTGAGGGCGGGAGGCAACGTTATGGATTAGAGAAAGGTTAGGATTTGAACCTCCTGAGGGGTTTTCTGAGCCTGATAAAGGGGTAGGTAAAGGCGTAACAGGGGCTGTAGGCCCATGGTTTAGGCAAGCAGGAGATAACGGTATAAGTGGTATTGTTGTCGAGGAAGGACCACTTGGGAAAAGGTGCCGCCTTGTTTGCGTGTTTACTTGGCAGGTGAGGATAAGACAAAGGCCTAGGTCATCCACATCGAAGTTCAAAGAAATATTGAGAAGCGCAGTTGAAAGTATCGAGGCGGTTCAAGCAATGTTTCCTGGTAGTGAAGTGGCTGATCTTGATTCAGGATGTTTGGCTGACGCTCATTCTTCGTTCAACGACTTGAGCACCCCTCGCGGCGGCGAAGTCCTATCTATTGGTAACTCGTTGGTTTTAAACGGTGCGGAATGTGCAGTAACCTGTCTGCTTCTGACGAATTTTCAAGCTGGATGTCCTTCACAGAACTCAAGCAGAAACGGGCTGGTTTTGCTTTGCGTCATTTTTCCGAGACGGAGGCGGTGACACAAGTGATGTTCCTTGGTACACGCAAGTAGCACAGTTTTCTTGGCGAAGGAGAAAGACTGCCAGTCGGAGACTCCAGACACTAGCGCAATTTTTGTTTTGTTGAGTCATTCGTCGATCTTATTCTCTCCCAAGCCCAAGAGTTTGCTGTCTGCGGCCAGACTCTGAGGGGGCTGTCTTGGAGGGTCCACGGTTTGTCAAGGAGGTGCTAACTTTAGGAGTGTCATCTGTAGGCTTCATTTGGATCCTCATTTTGCAAATCCCCTCCCTAAGGCTTTTACTCCTTTGTCTACCGTGCCATATAAACCTGCCGGTGCCACAGGGCATGACCCAGGTGCGATCTCGGTGAGTGAGGCTGTTTACACCATGCAAGGCGAGCTTGGTAAGTGGGCCCCATGTTTCTTGTTTAGCGTGAAGGCCAGACTTACCGAGGGTGACGAGGAGTGTCTGGTTCTGCACTATTGTGAGAGGTAAGTTATTCCACGGGATCGATCATGGGTATTAAGCAAAGAAATATCACAAACAAAAATACAGAGATCTCGTGGGGTGAATCCAAAAGTGGATTCCCCAAATAATGCGCAAACTTTTGGGGCAAATTTGAAATGCTCATAAGATTTGGGGGCTCGCTCAGTGCTCACGCCAAAGTCAGCATGGACGGCTAAAATCCCGGCGAGATGTAACGCAGTCTTCTTTAGAGGTAATGTAACAACTCAGTTCACATCAACAGCTAGGGGCATGGGTGATTTTGAGTGTTCATTTGTCGAATCCAAATGTGAAACGTGCAAAACCACCTTTAAACTGAGGCATCCACGCTGAACCCACTAACTTAAGCATCATATTCGGTCTTGCCTATTGCTTACACGCGGATATCAGTACATCTCAAGTACCAGCTGGAATAGTATCGGGGGTCACGAATGTGCCTAGAGCTACTTCGAGTTGAGCAAACTTTTGCAGTATTACTAAACCCACCTGCCATGGAAATATAGTCAGATTACCATTTTGGATCGGAACTGCGTCAGCTTTATCCCGTGGTTTCTTATTTTGGAGTCTGAGACTGTGGAACAGAGTCTGAAAACCCCCTCAGAGCCTTGTTTCTTCCACACAGACTAGCCCAAGATCCCGTGGCCCTTGCTCGTAGGTCCTGCATCCCAACCTCGACGATAGCGGGGCAAACCTTTGTGCATTCCCTAAACAGGCGGACCCCTACATTCAGAAATGTCGCCACGCGTGCATGACACATTTTGCGCCTCCTGCCACCAGAAATGGTTTTCAGGTTGGGTGTCCAGCGCACGGTTAGCCCCACCCACTAGCACCGGTTGCGGATTGAAAAAAAACAACAAAACAAAACAAAAAGGTATACCGTTCATATACTCAAAATGTTGCCGTCTCCTCCAGCTAACATTGACCCTCCATCGTGCTCGCTCCAAATTTGCCTTCATAACCTACCGCTTTTTACGTCCGGCAAAATTTGCTTTCTTTGGTACATAATTATCGCATACTTAAAAACTCAGCAACACTTCTGGCTCATTATTCCCGGTCCACTTCCCGCGGTTTCATGCTAAACTATTCACCAGTCTTATTTGCAAACTTAACCACTCTCTAAGATAAAGCCCACCCATTTTTGCTACTTCTACTGATATACTCCAGAAATAACGCATTTATTGCTGTCACTAACTTCCGTACTAAAGTCTCTAGACAGTATATGACACTGCGAAATTTATCACTAGAGATTCCCAATAATCGACGACTCTGTGTTTGTTTGCTTTCACTGCCAGCTCCGCTGTTTGCCCACTTGGGGCTGTTGCATTGCAACGTCCTCATCTTGCAAGGTATCGTGTCCCACATATACACATCTGATAAGCTCTTGTGCCGCAGAGTTCTGTTCTGTCGCCAAAAAGTTGTCCACCTTTTGTATCAAACATAAACTGATAGTCTTCTGCCCATCACTTCATCGTTTTTGCCAGCTGTGTCCATCCTATTGTTGTAGTTGAGCACCACGCAACGATTTTTTCGCTAGTTCCTAGTTCATGCTGATGTATCACATTCTTTTTTTCTGAAAGCAAAACAATCCACTCAAAGTCCATATGTTTTATCCGGTCACTTCTTTCACCATCACTTTGGCAACCACGGTCCAGATGTGTAGTTCATTTGGTTTATCACACACACTCCGCCCATATCCGGCTGCCGAACTTTGCAAACCTATTCATCGGTTGTTCTCTGTATTTCCTTTCCCATGCTCCATTCCGATAGATCGTCTCAGACACTTCCGATACTTGATACATTTTTTTCACCACCTGAATTCTTTGCTGAGAATTATCAGTATGTAAATACTTACCTGTCAATTAGCTGGTCATCTCTCTTGCAAGCCACGTTTCTGCCACTATCGTAGCTACGCACCACACGTCGATTTTTTTCGCTAGTTCCTAGTTCATGCTGATGTATTACAATCTTTTTTTCTGAAAGCAAAACAATCCACTCAAAGTCCATATGTTCCATCCCGTCACTTATTCCACCATCAAATTGACACCCACAGTTCAGTGTGTTGTCCGTTTTGTTTTACAACTGGCTCAACCGATATACGGTCACTGAACCCCAAAATTGTTGTCCTCGACCGATTTTCTTGTTCTTTATGTGTTATGCCACAATTTTTTATCGTCTAATTTTTCATCGCAACTCCTCTCATACATTGCAAAGCTCTGTTGCTTGAATACATCTCCTTCAAGAATGTTTCTTTTTCACGATATCCACGTATCCGTCAATCTAGTTTAGTTCTCCGAAAGGACAGTCTTCCTTCTGTAGGATTTGTGTGGTTTTGAACCATTCATCACCCACCCCATACTTTGGCAAAATAACTACACCTACCTCCAGCCGGATCAACCACTTGACCTTGAGTTTAAATTCACCGGGCGGTATCGCAACGATAGACTTGAATGCCTTCTCTTATATTCAATCGCGTTCGCATAATTGTACAATCCTACTGTAACTTTCATTCATCTTTCAACTGTACTGTTTGATCTTGCGTTGCAGTATGCTTCGGGGTTATCCGAAATAAACTATTATTATTATTATTATTATTATTATTATTAATATTATTAGAGACTAAATACTGCTCTGTACGTTAGAATGAATGCACTTGGCTTCTACACGATTTACGTGATAACTATCCAAAAAGCTTGAAGCGTACCAGTTATTCTACGCGGTACTCTGAGTAAGTGCCCACACCACCCAAAACGACGCCAGAAAACAAGGGCAGGGGGAGGAGCATGTTCAGGCAAAATGCAGGTGTTTACACTACTGAAATAAAAACGAGACAGAAAGATATATCGCAAACTCACAATTGTCCACCCTTGTAACACGGATATGGGCAGTAATAAGCCAGGGCCTGCTAACAATTGTACTTCAGTTTTTTCTGACAACTGTCCGTAGAACCCGTCAGAAAGCTGTTGAGATGAGGGCCAAGCAACGCCGTTGAAGCTTCTGAGAATGTTTGTTTCTCACACTTAGATCTGGTTGGCCTAATTACGAGACCATTCAGATCAGAACGTTAGACTGTGCCAGAATGAAGATTTTATTTGCAGCCTTTTGTATTGCAATGTGTTGGAATTCTAAAAGCCTGTTGTTGTCTATGTAGAAACTCCAGGTCAACGAAGGATTGTTTCACCAGGGGGCTCTGGATTTCGCGGAAAAAATTGGAAGTGTGTAGGCAACCACAATTTCACCGCTTGCCGTTTTCGCCACTGCTGCACACTGAAGCGACCACGTAAGCCCTCTGAAGAAGTTTAGTGTGTTTATGATGAGTGAACCTTGGTTGTTTGCTACAGTTAGACCTGTCTGTGCCCGTGATATCAAGTGGCTTTTCCCAGCCTTTTCAATCATTATTATTCTTCCACTTACCCGATTTTGGTTATATGACGATTCAGCAATGCTTCAGAAAGGGGGTCGCGGGCAGTTTCAGACTGCCAACAGGAGCGTAGCTAACGGCGTCGAGGAGATTCAACCCCGGGCGTTGATGGTTCGAGGCTCCATGTTATTACCTCCTGGCCATTGCCCATCCAAAAGGCCTAAATCGTATGAAATGCTCAAAAAGGCAGGTACTTCTCTGCCTAGGGCTTCTCGCCTGTTAGCTCACAATAATCTCGCGTCAACAGCAAACAGGAAGCTAAGTAACCGTAGGGATGGAGTTAGGTGGCTTAACAGTGGGAGCAGCGGTAGTGAGCCTAGTGAAAATTTCTTCGGTACCTCGTAAATTGTTTTTTCCGCCACAACTTCAGCAATAAATTTCCTGCTGCTATCGAATCCGATTAGTTATTTCTAAATCTGTTTTTTCATTCAGTTCGATCCATTTTTGAATAACAGCGACCAACGGTTCACAGGGTCAAACAGCTTGATAAAATCAAGGAAAATTTCTGTTGAGGTTGCTTGTTTCGTTGTGTTGTTGTGTCCGTTTGACACCGGAGTTTCTTGCCATATCACCCCCTAGCCCTCTGCTCCTTCAGGATTGACGTCAAAGTTCTGCTTTTGGCATCAAATATCATGACGCTTTCTTGACTGCTGCTTAACAGTGGTTCACTCGTGCCATACAGGTTTTTGATCCTGGAGGCTATTCTCACCTGGGCTCACTTTATGGGTTAACGCCAACAAATTTAATGCTGGTTTGTTTAAAGAGCATCGTACAAAAGGTTTGACTCGTTTTCGGTTTCCTGGATATCCGTTGCTACTCACTTATTGGTTTGACAGCCTGCTATCGCATTTGATATGTTTGGAGCATACTGGTGCAACGAAGGAAAATCATCATAAGCTAATTCACACAACTTGTAAACGTTTATCTCTTTCCAATAATCTATCTGACGATACTATTCTAATTTCCCTTTTTTTCGAAAGAATTCATTTTTGTCCTCCGCTTTTTATAGGCTGCGTTCTTGCCTCTGAGTGTGATTACAGGCTATTTCTATTGAGCTTGGAGTGACATTAGGTGGGTACTGGCCCAAAAGTGGGCAAAGAAAAGCCGTTCAAAAACAGGCTCCTCATTGCCGTCAAGGGTAATCCAATGAAATTCAATATTACTGACTAAACTGCAGACACTGCCAGTTCCGGCTTAGGATCGCAGGAGAGCGGATTTCTGTCGTTGAAAGATATAAAGCGTTGGCTTGTTACCCCTGTAAATCAGGACAATGAATGACGAGAACGCGGGCACGAAAGTTACCATTTCCTTAAAACTAACTCTGCAGCTGCTTTTTCATTTGGGAACCATTTTATTCACCTGGGATAACCAACACCTCTTGAGACAGTCTGAATATTGGTACCAGTTTGTTATAAACCGCAGCTCTGCATTTTCCATAGAATTGGTTCAAAGTTCACTTAATATTTTCCTACTTCATTGGTTAGGTTGTTTTGATGCATAAACTACCAGATGTTTATCCACTTCGTTGAAAACAGTCTTCTGTCAATTTATCTTCGAAATCTGAACACATACATTTCTGATTTTCCAAGGTTCCATCAAATGCGTCCCCTTCACCTTTCTACATCGTGACATTTCAGACCCGGTGAACACACAGCACAAGAACGATGAACATCCTCCGAAGATTCTGTGTGAAGCGGTCCCCGGACTGCAGATTTGTACAATTTTTCAGTGAACTATTTTCGCAATAAACTTGGTGGTTTTCGACGTAGTTTTCTAATTATTGATAAACTAGTGGTTCCGATCACAATGGTGGATAACGGGCAAATGGACTAAGAAACAGGTGGATGAGGAAAAGAAGGAACACCCATTTCCGGCAATGTATTCGAATGTTGGGCGTAGCTCAATGCCCCTCAAATGAGTTGCAGGTCCCATCGCCTAAGATTAGCCCCAAAGTTGGCTCAACGCGCGTTTAGTTGTATACTGGAAACATGAGATACCCGACAACTCCCTGATCACAGTGTATTTCATTAAGTTTAGAGGACCAATGGATACTTAAACCTATCAAGAGCTTGCACAATAATTTCCTGTTAAATTTGAATCATTCACGCTTGATGAAGGATCCTCCTCAAAACAGATTTGCACATCTCCCTATATTTGGTGCGCACTGCTAGAATAACATCGAGAGCGTCTGTTTTTATCTGTTTATCCGCCGCAGCTCCGCGGTCAGTCGTCTTCAGCAGGCCTATTTGGGATAAATCTACCTTTCAGAGGACATTTGAACTGCAAGTTATCACGGTGTCTCTTTGGATATATCCATTCTCCCTGATAAGATGAACCACTTTTATCGCCTTCCTCGATTCATTCGTACAATGACATGCTTATTGTTGATATCCGCTTCCGTACAACAATCTCCGTAATGTCTCTCTGCAAAATGGTTTTTTACACAATATACCAGCAGTCAGTGATCAGGCTGATTTTTGCTCCTTCTCTTGCTTCAAATGTTCGCCTACCTAGCGCTGTTATTTCCGGCGTTCTCATCCTGCAAGACATTAGGTCCTCCACGTGTCAGGGGCCTTTGCCACACAAGGCCACACAACCGACTTTTCGATTGAAACATAAATGGATTGCCAGTTACCTGCCGTTTACCCTATCATCTCTTTCGCAGACTACTTGCCTCTTCTATCGCAGTACCGACGCATCCTGCATCAACCTGCTGCCTAGTTCCCGTTTTCTTGCTAAAGCTTCATAGCAAGTCTATCTGGAAGTAAAGAATTTGCTCGACATTCACCTGTTCCCTTCCGCCACCTCTCTCGCCAACACTCTGGCAACTACCTTCCGGATCTGTTGTTCCTTTGGCATAATGCTGAATCCGCCAACATCCAACAACTGAAAGTAACTAATGTGTGTGCCGGCTGATCATCTCCTATTCTGAATCGGATGTTACATTCCTGACCGTCATCTGGCTTTCAATCTAAACCTCTTTCGTACATTGCAATCGCCACTGCCTTTTCATTTATGCTCTGGAAAATTCCTTTTTCAGAAACAATCAAAGCATCGAGGAACCCATTTTGATTCATCGATCTTACAGTCTCCACTTTGTAAGTTTTGTGTGATATTTCACTATTGCCATCCAGCTCCACTCGGCTCCGGCCGGCCCGAACGCTTGAAGGTGGGCTTGAACTTGCCGGGTGCTATCATAATGTGTAACCCGACAAAACCCTTCCTACGGCCTTTCGGGTTTGAGTGTTTGTATTATCTTCTTTATTAACGAATTCTGCCTTCACTTTTTGATCTTGACCATGCATTGTTGTATGCTTCCAGATTGTCCAAATTAAATCCTCATTGTTTGATATACTGGGCCAAATCAGCCTCATACTTGCGCGTAGCTGATCGCAAAAGTTTCGGCTTCCAATGTTTGCGCTTGTTATAACGAATCAAATCACGGCAACTCGCAAAGGTCTCAGAAAAGGTTTATATACGATTTCCGCATTGTCTTTTTTAGCCATCTACCACAATTCTTCTCCCTCACACGTCGTACGTTCCAAAAGTGCTATCTCCTTTTAGAGATAAACAGAGATCTCTTAGTTGCCTGCCAGCCGTCGTTCACAATGCCACCGTATAGTTTACCCCATATTTGGTCAGCCACTGTTTGGCAAAGAGCAGCATCGTCCATAATTACGAAGCTTCCATTGAGCATAAATGCCACGATCGTATCAGTTTAAGCTTCGGAGCAGACGGCGCGGAAGAATTTTCAATAAATTCAGTCTGTCTAGTCGGAAGTGCCAATTCCTCTTCATCTTCTACGTCTTTTGACTTTGTCAAGCCTTTGAAAAGTGCCAGCACGTTTTTGATTCTGGGGTTTTCGTCATTATAAGTGTGTTTTATTTTTTGCTGTAAGTCTGGAAACGAATACAGCCAAATACGACTAATAAGCTCTAGATTTGCTGTGTTTTGTTATTAAGATGCTGCACCACTCACCACATAAACGTTCCGTTGCTCCTTTGAATTGGCTTTGTCTGGATCCTTTAGCTCCCAGTTAGAGGGTTTAAAATTACGTCGAAATCTGCCTGTACAGATAAATGACAAGGCTGCCGGAACTGCGTCTAACCACTGCCCCTTTGAACTTCCCTATTTATCGGGCCATTCGGATCAGTCGACTCGTTGTTGCAATTTCTTTGGGTTTTGTTTACGGTTCCAAACAAGATCAGCTACAAAGTTCCCGTCATGTTTGTGGCACGTTGCCTCTTAATCTCTCTGCTCGAAAATGTTCCCGTTGTTTTGGTGTGTGAACTCGTAACTGTGCCCTTGACTTTATTACGTTAAAGGGAGAATCCGGTGGCATAATCACTTTAAATGTCATTCACCAGCGGAAGTAGAGGTTGCACAATAATCTGTTAGGCCCATTGGCTATCCGCTTGCATTGACGAGTCAGACTTTTACGAAGATATGGAGCTCGAACTGAAACGTGCCAAAACAATAACCGCAGCAAGTGAAGGTGTTACGGTCACTGTGGGGGAGCGTTTTCACGCAAGTAGTTCAATCAAACGGATTCGTGGTCCCAAGTTAAGAGACTTCTGATTATTGTTCAACCAGTGAATGTTGATCTACAACAGGATGAACAGGAACACCGGATGAGTAGGAATCAAGCACTATACCATATCTGAAAAGTACAACAATATAACAGTGCGATAAGTCATACAGTTACGCCTAACCGTTACACTTCTCAGGCGGACCGTAGACGGAACAACCACGAGGCTTGAAATGCGTACTCTGGACCGAAGTACTTCTGGTGCCGACCTGATACTTTGCTGAGCCCTGGATTAACGAGTGCTCACTTCTACTGTTGGGCTCCCAACCGTCATCACCCTGCCGCCGAGATGAAGGAAGCGGAGGACAAATGCCAGCTCCTGCCCATCGAGCATCATCCTCGTAAAAGCTTACGTCTTGCAGCATCGTGGTGAACTTTGAAAGTGCGTAGCACATGCCGAATGGGGATGTGGTCATTGGGGATTAGCTCAGCAGATATTTGAACTTCAGTGGACCACCCTTTCTGTGATAAGCAGTGAATCGTGTTGCTCGGTCAACTAAGTCGAAGGTGCGTTTCAGGTCGAGGACAACCGTTATAGTCGGTGGATGATCTGTGTGTCGCAGTTCAAGTAACTGGAGAGGAGTGAAACCCTGGTCAGTCTTTCTCGACCTGGGCAGACTCCGGCCTGCTACTTTTGAACGTTTCTTCTTCAGAGTGGTGTCAGAGGGCGCGGCAATATCGGGATCAATACACACGAGGCTGCCGGAAATAAACGGGTTGTGTGATGGTTAATACGACCATCTCGCACTCCTTCCCTGAAAACTGACTTATCTCGTGATAACGGAATATTGTAGAATAGTTAGTGTCCATGGTAGATTGTTCAGTGTAGGTGTGACCATCAATGTCTCTTCCAAGTCACATCTGCTCTGTAGTTCTTTTACTACCACATCGTTGTATTCTAGTCATTTGCCGTTTTCTTGGTTTTGAGCAATAAACGTTATCTTGTGTCACGGCATCTGACCCGCCGTAGATCTGTAGTCATTGAGATTTCACGGATTCCCTTATTGGTGTCCGTGAGTGGTAATCCTATTCTGTCTATTCCCTGCCCCAGTTTTTTCATCTGTGCCATTCAAATATTGCCTATTTCAGCCTATCTCCGTCTCCCGTTCGTTGACGTTTGGTTGACCACTGACGTTCCTCGCGGTTGTTCCGTCTACGGTCCGCCTGAGAAGTGTAACGGTTAGGCGTAACTGTATGACTTATCGCACTGTTATATTGTTGTACTTTTCAGATATGGTATAGTGCTTGATTCCTACTCATCCGGTGTTCCTGTTCATCCTGTTGTAGATCAACATTCACTGGTTGAACAATAATCAGAAGTCTCTTAACTTGGGACCACGAATCCGTTTGATTGAACTACTTGCGTGAAAACGCTCCCCCACAGTGACCGTAACACCTTCACTTGCTGCGGTTATTGTTTTGGCACGTTTCAGTTCGAGCTCCATATCTTCGTAAAAGTCTGACTCGTCAATGCAAGCGGATAGCCAATGGGCCTAACAGATTATTGTGCAACCTCTACTTCCGCTGGTGAATGACATTTAAAGTGATTATGCCACCGGATTCTCCCTTTAACGTAATAAAGTCAAGGGCACAGTTACGAGTTCACACACCAAAACAACGGGAACATTTTCGAGCAGAGAGATTAAGAGGCAACGTGCCACAAACATGACGGGAACTTTGTAGCTGATCTTGTTTGGAACCGTAAACAAAACCCAAAGAAATTGCAACAACGAGTCGACTGATCCGAATGGCCCGATAAATAGGGAAGTTCAAAGGGGCAGTGGTTAGACGCAGTTCCGGCAGCCTTGTCATTTATCTGTACAGGCAGATTTCGACGTAATTTTAAACCCTCTAACTGGGAGCTAAAGGATCCAGACAAAGCCAATTCAAAGGAGCAACGGAACGTTTATGTGGTGAGTGGTGCAGCATCTTAATAACAAAACACAGCAAATCTAGAGCTTATTAGTCGTATTTGGCTGTATTCGTTTCCAGACTTACAGCAAAAAATAAAACACACTTATAATGACGAAAACCCCAGAATCAAAAACGTGCTGGCACTTTTCAAAGGCTTGACAAAGTCAAAAGACGTAGAAGATGAAGAGGAATTGGCACTTCCGACTAGACAGACTGAATTTATTGAAAATTCTTCCGCGCCGTCTGCTCCGAAGCTTAAACTGATACGATCGTGGCATTTATGCTCAATGGAAGCTTCGTAATTATGGACGATGCTGCTCTTTGCCAAACAGTGGCTGACCAAATATGGGGTAAACTATACGGTGGCATTGTGAACGACGGCTGGCAGGCAACTAAGAGATCTCTGTTTATCTCTAAAAGGAGATAGCACTTTTGGAACGTACGACGTGTGAGGGAGAAGAATTGTGGTAGATGGCTAAAAAAGACAATGCGGAAATCGTATATAAACCTTTTCTGAGACCTTTGCGAGTTGCCGTGATTTGATTCGTTATAACAAGCGCAAACATTGGAAGCCGAAACTTTTGCGATCAGCTACGCGCAAGTATGAGGCTGATTTGGCCCAGTATATCAAACAATGAGGATTTAATTTGGACAATCTGGAAGCATACAACAATGCATGGTCAAGATCAAAAAGTGAAGGCAGAATTCGTTAATAAAGAAGATAATACAAACACTCAAACCCGAAAGGCCGTAGGAAGGGTTTTGTCGGGTTACACATTATGATAGCACCCGGCAAGTTCAAGCCCACCTTCAAGCGTTCGGGCCGGCCGGAGCCGAGTGGAGCTGGATGGCAATAGTGAAATATCACACAAAACTTACAAAGTGGAGACTGTAAGATCGATGAATCAAAATGGGTTCCTCGATGCTTTGATTGTTTCTGAAAAAGGAATTTTCCAGAGCATAAATGAAAAGGCAGTGGCGATTGCAATGTACGAAAGAGGTTTAGATTGAAAGCCAGATGACGGTCAGGAATGTAACATCCGATTCAGAATAGGAGATGATCAGCCGGCACACACATTAGTTACTTTCAGTTGTTGGGTGTTGGCGGATTCAGCATTATGCCAAAGGAACAACAGATCCGGAAGGTAGTTGCCAGAGTGTTGGCGAGAGAGGTGGCGGAAGGGAACAGGTGAATGTCGAGCAAATTCTTTACTTCCAGATAGACTTGCTATGAAGCTTTAGCAAGAAAACGGGAACTAGGCAGCAGGTTGATGCAGGATGCGTCGGTACTGCGATAGAAGAGGCAAGTAGTCTGCGAAAGAGATGATAGGGTAAACGGCAGGTAACTGGCAATCCATTTATGTTTCAATCGAAAAGTCGGTTGTGTGGCCTTGTGTGGCAAAGGCCCCTGACACGTGGAGGACCTAATGTCTTGCAGGATGAGAACGCCGGAAATAACAGCGCTAGGTAGGCGAACATTTGAAGCAAGAGAAGGAGCAAAAATCAGCCTGATCACTGACTGCTGGTATATTGTGTAAAAAACCATTTTGCAGAGAGACATTACGGAGATTGTTGTACGGAAGCGGATATCAACAATAAGCATGTCATTGTACGAATGAATCGAGGAAGGCGATAAAAGTGGTTCATCTTATCAGGGAGAATGGATATATCCAAAGAGACACCGTGATAACTTGCAGTTCAAATGTCCTCTGAAAGGTAGATTTATCCCAAATAGGCCTGCTGAAGACGACTGACCGCGGAGCTGCGGCGGATAAACAGATAAAAACAGACGCTCTCGATGTTATTCTAGCAGTGCGCACCAAATATAGGGAGATGTGCAAATCTGTTTTGAGGAGGATCCTTCATCAAGCGTGAATGATTCAAATTTAACAGGAAATTATTGTGCAAGCTCTTGATAGGTTTAAGTATCCATTGGTCCTCTAAACTTAATGAAATACACTGTGATCAGGGAGTTGTCGGGTATCTCATGTTTCCAGTATACAACTAAACGCGCGTTGAGCCAACTTTGGGGCTAATCTTAGGCGATGGGACCTGCAACTCATTTGAGGGGCATTGAGCTACGCCCAACATTCGAATACATTGCCGGAAATGGGTGTTCCTTCTTTTCCTCATCCACCTGTTTCTTAGTCCATTTGCCCGTTATCCACCATTGTGATCGGAACCACTAGTTTATCAATAATTAGAAAACTACGTCGAAAACCACCAAGTTTATTGCGAAAATAGTTCACTGAAAAATTGTACAAATCTGCAGTCCGGGGACCGCTTCACACAGAATCTTCGGAGGATGTTCATCGTTCTTGTGCTGTGTGTTCACCGGGTCTGAAATGTCACGATGTAGAAAGGTGAAGGGGACGCATTTGATGGAACCTTGGAAAATCAGAAATGTATGTGTTCAGATTTCGAAGATAAATTGACAGAAGACTGTTTTCAACGAAGTGGATAAACATCTGGTAGTTTATGCATCAAAACAACCTAACCAATGAAGTAGGAAAATATTAAGTGAACTTTGAACCAATTCTATGGAAAATGCAGAGCTGCGGTTTATAACAAACTGGTACCAATATTCAGACTGTCTCAAGAGGTGTTGGTTATCCCAGGTGAATAAAATGGTTCCCAAATGAAAAAGCAGCTGCAGAGTTAGTTTTAAGGAAATGGTAACTTTCGTGCCCGCGTTCTCGTCATTCATTGTCCTGATTTACAGGGGTAACAAGCCAACGCTTTATATCTTTCAACGACAGAAATCCGCTCTCCTGCGATCCTAAGCCGGAACTGGCAGTGTCTGCAGTTTAGTCAGTAATATTGAATTTCATTGGATTACCCTTGACGGCAATGAGGAGCCTGTTTTTGAACGGCTTTTCTTTGCCCACTTTTGGGCCAGTACCCACCTAATGTCACTCCAAGCTCAATAGAAATAGCCTGTAATCACACTCAGAGGCAAGAACGCAGCCTATAAAAAGCGGAGGACAAAAATGAATTCTTTCGAAAAAAAGGGAAATTAGAATAGTATCGTCAGATAGATTATTGGAAAGAGATAAACGTTTACAAGTTGTGTGAATTAGCTTATGATGATTTTCCTTCGTTGCACCAGTATGCTCCAAACATATCAAATGCGATAGCAGGCTATCAAACCAATAAGTGAGTAGCAACGGATATCCAGGAAACCGAAAACGAGTCAAACCTTTTGTACGATGCTCTTTAAACAAACCAGCATTAAATTTGTTGGCGTTAACCCATAAAGTGAGCCCAGGTGAGAATAGCCTCCAGGATCAAAAACCTGTATGGCACGAGTGAACCACTGTTAAGCAGCAGTCAAGAAAGCGTCATGATATTTGATGCCAAAAGCAGAACTTTGACGTCAATCCTGAAGGAGCAGAGGGCTAGGGGGTGATATGGCAAGAAACTCCGGTGTCAAACGGACACAACAACACAACGAAACAAGCAACCTCAACAGAAATTTTCCTTGATTTTATCAAGCTGTTTGACCCTGTGAACCGTTGGTCGCTGTTATTCAAAAATGGATCGAACTGAATGAAAAAACAGATTTAGAAATAACTAATCGGATTCGATAGCAGCAGGAAATTTATTGCTGAAGTTGTGGCGGAAAAAACAATTTACGAGGTACCGAAGAAATTTTCACTAGGCTCACTACCGCTGCTCCCACTGTTAAGCCACCTAACTCCATCCCTACGGTTACTTAGCTTCCTGTTTGCTGTTGACGCGAGATTATTGTGAGCTAACAGGCGAGAAGCCCTAGGCAGAGAAGTACCTGCCTTTTTGAGCATTTCATACGATTTAGGCCTTTTGGATGGGCAATGGCCAGGAGGTAATAACATGGAGCCTCGAACCATCAACGCCCGGGGTTGAATCTCCTCGACGCCGTTAGCTACGCTCCTGTTGGCAGTCTGAAACTGCCCGCGACCCCCTTTCTGAAGCATTGCTGAATCGTCATATAACCAAAATCGGGTAAGTGGAAGAATAATAATGATTGAAAAGGCTGGGAAAAGCCACTTGATATCACGGGCACAGACAGGTCTAACTGTAGCAAACAACCAAGGTTCACTCATCATAAACACACTAAACTTCTTCAGAGGGCTTACGTGGTCGCTTCAGTGTGCAGCAGTGGCGAAAACGGCAAGCGGTGAAATTGTGGTTGCCTACACACTTCCAATTTTTTCCGCGAAATCCAGAGCCCCCTGGTGAAACAATCCTTCGTTGACCTGGAGTTTCTACATAGACAACAACAGGCTTTTAGAATTCCAACACATTGCAATACAAAAGGCTGCAAATAAAATCTTCATTCTGGCACAGTCTAACGTTCTGATCTGAATGGTCTCGTAATTAGGCCAACCAGATCTAAGTGTGAGAAACAAACATTCTCAGAAGCTTCAACGGCGTTGCTTGGCCCTCATCTCAACAGCTTTCTGACGGGTTCTACGGACAGTTGTCAGAAAAAACTGAAGTACAATTGTTAGCAGGCCCTGGCTTATTACTGCCCATATCCGTGTTACAAGGGTGGACAATTGTGAGTTTGCGATATATCTTTCTGTCTCGTTTTTATTTCAGTAGTGTAAACACCTGCATTTTGCGTGAACATGCTCCTCCCCCTGCCCTTGTTTTCTGGCGTCGTTTTGGGTGGTGTGGGCACTTACTCAGAGTACCGCGTAGAATAACTGGTACGCTTCAAGCTTTTTGGATAGTTATCACGTAAATCGTGTAGAAGCCAAGTGTATTCATTCTAACGTAAAGAGCAGTATTTAGTCTCTAATAATAATAATAATAATAATAATATTAATAATAATAATAATAATAATAATAATAATAGTTTATTTCGGATAACCCCGAAGCATGCTGCAACGCAAGATCAAACAGTACAGTTGAAAGATGAATGAAAGTTACAGTAGGATTGTACAATTATGCGAACGCGATTGAATATGAGAGAAGGCATTCAAGTCTATCGTTGCGATACCGCCCGGTGAATTTAAACTCAAGGTCAAGTGGTTGATCCGGCTGGAGGTAGGTGTAGTTATTTTGCCAAAGTATGGGGTGGGTGATGAATGGTTCAAAACCACACAAATCCTACAGAAGGAAGACTGTCCTTTCGGAGAACTAAACTAGATTGACGGATACGTGGATATCGTGAAAAAGAAACATTCTTGAAGGAGATGTATTCAAGCAACAGAGCTTTGCAATGTATGAGAGGAGTTGCGATGAAAAATTAGACGATAAAAAATTGTGGCATAACACATAAAGAACAAGAAAATCGGTCGAGGACAACAATTTTGGGGTTCAGTGACCGTATATCGGTTGAGCCAGTTGTAAAACAAAACGGACAACACACTGAACTGTGGGTGTCAATTTGATGGTGGAATAAGTGACGGGATGGAACATATGGACTTTGAGTGGATTGTTTTGCTTTCAGAAAAAAAGAATGTAATACATCAGCATGAACTAGGAACTAGCGAAAAAAATCGACGTGTGGTGCGTAGCTACGATAGTGGCAGAAACGTGGCTTGCAAGAGAGATGACCAGCTAATTGACAGGTAAGTATTTACATACTGATAATTCTCAGCAAAGAATTCAGGTGGTGAAAAAAATGTATCAAGTATCGGAAGTGTCTGAGACGATCTATCGGAATGGAGCATGGGAAAGGAAATACAGAGAACAACCGATGAATAGGTTTGCAAAGTTCGGCAGCCGGATATGGGCGGAGTGTGTGTGATAAACCAAATGAACTACACATCTGGACCGTGGTTGCCAAAGTGATGGTGAAAGAAGTGACCGGATAAAACATATGGACTTTGAGTGGATTGTTTTGCTTTCAGAAAAAAAGAATGTAATACATCAGCATGAACTAGGAACTAGCGAAAAAAATCGACGTGCGGTGCGTAGCTACGATAGTGGCAGAAACGTGGCTTGCAAGAGAGATGACCAGCTAATTGACAGGTAAGTATTTACATACTGATAATTCTCAGCAAAGAATTCAGGTGGTGAAAAAAATGTATCAAGTATCGGAAGTGTCTGAGACGATCTATCGGAATGGAGCATGGGAAAGGAAATACAGAGAACAACCGATGAATAGGTTTGCAAAGTTCGGCAGCCGGATATGGGCGGAGTGTGTGTGATAAACCAAATGAACTACACATCTGGACCGTGGTTGCCAAAGTGATGGTGAAAGAAGTGACCGGATAAAACATATGGACTTTGAGTGGATTGTTTTGCTTTCAGAAAAAAAGAATGTGATACATCAGCATGAACTAGGAACTAGCGAAAAAATCGTTGCGTGGTGCTCAACTACAACAATAGGATGGACACAGCTGGCAAAAACGATGAAGTGATGGGCAGAAGACTATCAGTTTATGTTTGATACAAAAGGTGGACAACTTTTTGGCGACAGAACAGAACTCTGCGGCACAAGAGCTTATCAGATGTGTATATGTGGGACACGATACCTTGCAAGATGAGGACGTTGCAATGCAACAGCCCCAAGTGGGCAAACAGCGGAGCTGGCAGTGAAAGCAAACAAACACAGAGTCGTCGATTATTGGGAATCTCTAGTGATAAATTTCGCAGTGTCATATACTGTCTAGAGACTTTAGTACGGAAGTTAGTGACAGCAATAAATGCGTTATTTCTGGAGTATATCAGTAGAAGTAGCAAAAATGGGTGGGCTTTATCTTAGAGAGTGGTTAAGTTTGCAAATAAGACTGGTGAATAGTTTAGCATGAAACCGCGGGAAGTGGACCGGGAATAATGAGCCAGAAGTGTTGCTGAGTTTTTAAGTATGCGATAATTATGTACCAAAGAAAGCAAATTTTGCCGGACGTAAAAAGCGGTAGGTTATGAAGGCAAATTTGGAGCGAGCACGATGGAGGGTCAATGTTAGCTGGAGGAGACGGCAACATTTTGAGTATATGAACGGTATACCTTTTTGTTTTGTTTTGTTGTTTTTTTTCAATCCGCAACCGGTGCTAGTGGGTGGGGCTAACCGTGCGCTGGACACCCAACCTGAAAACCATTTCTGGTGGCAGGAGGCGCAAAATGTGTCATGCACGCGTGGCGACATTTCTGAATGTAGGGGTCCGCCTGTTTAGGGAATGCACAAAGGTTTGCCCCGCTATCGTCGAGGTTGGGATGCAGGACCTACGAGCAAGGGCCACGGGATCTTGGGCTAGTCTGTGTGGAAGAAACAAGGCTCTGAGGGGGTTTTCAGACTCTGTTCCACAGTCTCAGACTCCAAAATAAGAAACCACGGGATAAAGCTGACGCAGTTCCGATCCAAAATGGTAATCTGACTATATTTCCATGGCAGGTGGGTTTAGTAATACTGCAAAAGTTTGCTCAACTCGAAGTAGCTCTAGGCACATTCGTGACCCCCGATACTATTCCAGCTGGTACTTGAGATGTACTGATATCCGCGTGTAAGCAATAGGCAAGACCGAATATGATGCTTAAGTTAGTGGGTTCAGCGTGGATGCCTCAGTTTAAAGGTGGTTTTGCACGTTTCACATTTGGATTCGACAAATGAACACTCAAAATCACCCATGCCCCTAGCTGTTGATGTGAACTGAGTTGTTACATTACCTCTAAAGAAGACTGCGTTACATCTCGCCGGGATTTTAGCCGTCCATGCTGACTTTGGCGTGAGCACTGAGCGAGCCCCCAAATCTTATGAGCATTTCAAATTTGCCCCAAAAGTTTGCGCATTATTTGGGGAATCCACTTTTGGATTCACCCCACGAGATCTCTGTATTTTTGTTTGTGATATTTCTTTGCTTAATACCCATGATCGATCCCGTGGAATAACTTACCTCTCACAATAGTGCAGAACCAGACACTCCTCGTCACCCTCGGTAAGTCTGGCCTTCACGCTAAACAAGAAACATGGGGCCCACTTACCAAGCTCGCCTTGCATGGTGTAAACAGCCTCACTCACCGAGATCGCACCTGGGTCATGCCCTGTGGCACCGGCAGGTTTATATGGCACGGTAGACAAAGGAGTAAAAGCCTTAGGGAGGGGATTTGCAAAATGAGGATCCAAATGAAGCCTACAGATGACACTCCTAAAGTTAGCACCTCCTTGACAAACCGTGGACCCTCCAAGACAGCCCCCTCAGAGTCTGGCCGCAGACAGCAAACTCTTGGGCTTGGGAGAGAATAAGATCGACGAATGACTCAACAAAACAAAAATTGCGCTAGTGTCTGGAGTCTCCGACTGGCAGTCTTTCTCCTTCGCCAAGAAAACTGTGCTACTTGCGTGTACCAGGGAACATCACTTGTGTCACCGCCTCCGTCTCGGAAAAATGACGCAAAGCAAAACCAGCCCGTTTCTGCTTGGGTTCTGTGAAGGACATCCAGCTTGAAAATTCGTCAGAAGCAGACAGGTTACTGCACATTCCGCACCGTTTAAAACCAACGAGTTACCAATAGATAGGACTTCGCCGCCGCGAGTGGTGCTCAAGTCGTTGAACGAAGAATGAGCGTCAGCCAAACATCCTGAATCAAGATCAGCCACTTCACTACCAGGAAACATTGCTTGAACCGCCTCGATACTTTCAACTGCGCTTCTCAATATTTCTTTGAACTTCGATGTGGATGACCTAGGCCTTTGTCTTATCCTCACCTGCCAAGTAAACACGCAAACAAGGCGGCACCTTTTCCCAAGTGGTCCTTCCTCGACAACAATACCACTTATACCGTTATCTCCTGCTTGCCTAAACCATGGGCCTACAGCCCCTGTTACGCCTTTACCTACCCCTTTATCAGGCTCAGAAAACCCCTCAAGAGGTTCAAATCCTAACCTTTCTCTAATCCATAACGTTGCCTCCCGCCCTCAGCCCTCCAGCTTCGGCACGCGTCGAGTGTAAAGGAGTTCAAGAAACCCCATTCCATGCATTAGCATCCATGTTACAAACGACATTAATCATTCGTATGAACTATATTTGCTGGAATTCCGATTGTTTGTTTTATTTCTCTATACCTTTGTTACAAACCGGACTCCTACCGTTGCCTCGAGCGAGAGTCGCTCAGTTTGAACTTCGTTGTGACTGTATTTGCTGCAGTTGTTGATTTGTTTTCCAATTTGGAGCGAAAGAGCCCAGAAGGAACACTATTGAGTACTGTAAAGTCCAGCCACCGGAACGTTCGAGCGACGCGTAGCAACCAATTTCGACACAATTCAAAACAAAGTCGATTCCAAATAGCTACGCGTCGCTCGAACGTTCCGGTGGCTGGACTTTACAGTACTCAATAGTGTTCCTTCTGGGCTCTTTCGCTCCAAATTGGAAAACAAATCAACAACTGCAGCAAATACAGTCACAACGAAGTTCAAACTGAGCGACTCTCGCTCGAGGCAACGGTAGGAGTCCGGTTTGTAACAAAGGTATAGAGAAATAAAACAAACAATCGGAATTCCAGCAAATATAGTTCATACGAATGATTAATGTCGTTTGTAACATGGATGCTAATGCATGGAATGGGGTTTCCTGAACTCCTTTACACCGGCCCCCAAAATCCGACCCGGATTTTTCCCGTGCACCGCTAGGTGTGGTCGGCCTCATGCATCGGCTCGCCCTACGGTTCCCCAATATCTAAAACTGGTCACCGTCAATAGCAGCTCCCAGTCGGACAAGTGGATCAACTCTCAGTGGTCCCTCCCGGTTCGGCAGATCCGAAGACCCGCCTCCCACTTGAGGAAAGTTGGCCTCTGAACTTACACCACCAGTGTCCGGTTCGCCCTCAATAAGACAAATCTTTCTAATGTCACGGAGCACTAATCCTTCATTAGTTCGCACTGTTGCCGTTCGTACCAAGCCATCGTCCGAAACTGAGATGTTTTCGATTACTCCTATCGGCCACCGGCCACGCGGCAAAACCTCCGAAACTAGGAGCACTACATCACCCGATCTAAAATTGCGTTCTCGAGTTATCCACTTCTGCCGCTGTTGTAATAGTGGAAGATATTCCCTGATCCATCTCTTCCAAAACACAGACGCTAGGTAGTTTGCCTGCTGGCTCGATAATCCGATGGTACCACGCGATGGAAGGACACGCAGGACCTTCTCAGTTACTCGCGGAACTTCGCAAAAAATTTTGGATTGTACAGGGGGGAGCTGCCTTCAAGCGAGTACTTGGAGGATGTTGGAAATGCCGGAAGCATTTGGCGGTTGTGGGCAAACAGATGATGGCTCCTCTACCAGCCATTAGAGTCCAACAAGGTTGGTTTCCGTTCAAGTACGTCGGAATAGATTACTTCGGCCCATTTGCGGTTAAACATGGGCGCAGCATGGAGAAACGATATGGATGCATCTTCACCTGTCTCCATATGCGTGCGGTACATATTGAAGTTTCTTATTCTCTAAGCACGGATTCATTCATCATGACATTACTGCGTTTCATGTCGAGGAGAGGAGCACCGTCCGAGATTTTTAGTGATAACGGTACAAACTTTGTTGGGGCTCCTACAGTAAACTCCGCTTGTGCCTGTCGGTCAAATGACCGTATAAGCTCGCATCAGTGTAAACTGATCATCAGCTGGAACGCCCTCCAGAAAAGGCCCCTGCTTCAAACGTGGTCCACTACGCAGCCCTCCGAATCACCGGACCGTTCGTTCAACTGACGGCGTTGGCAGATCTTGCTCACCAGGGATTATTCAGCCAG
Organism: Fasciola hepatica; assembly: GCA_948099385.1. Classification (NCBI taxonomy): domain Eukaryota; kingdom Metazoa; phylum Platyhelminthes; class Trematoda; order Plagiorchiida; family Fasciolidae; genus Fasciola; species Fasciola hepatica. The sequence continues at coordinate 27,901,941 of CANUEZ040000043.1, read as the reverse complement.
TGAATAGATAGCAAAATCTCGTGGGCACAAAAACTATTCAAAGGTTACCACCACGTATACCTTATCGGTACTTCATTTCCAACGTGCAGTTTAGCGAACCTTCACCTCCTCTTCCTCCACTACGTGGAGCTTACCTGCACTGACCAGCTTCACTTCACCCGCCGCGGCTATGGCCTTTGCCACCCACACCTGCAAATAGACTCATCCTACAACATCTACTTCCAAATCTGTTGATCTCGCCCAATCCCACACCGTATCTTAGCTCCTACATTCCGTATGGCGGTGAATCGCATACCCAGCAAAACGATTATCCGGCCAGCTCCGGCGCGAGAATGAGCCGGCTTCATGTACATCGCAATCGGCACCCGTCCATGAGCAGCGATCTGATGGACGTCTTGAGCACAGAGAAGTTTGAGTCCGGACGTCGTAGGACATACCTAAATCATAGCGATCGTTGGCTTTGGAGGAACGCAGACAGATTTTCGATGTCAAAGCACTGCTGTCTTAGTGTCTCGTTTGAAAGCTTCCCGTACCAAGCCATCTTCATTATCCATCGCAGTACCAGTGGCAAAACACTTCCGGCTTTCTGATGCTGTCGATTTGTAGCGGCCGCGTCTTGCGACCGGAAGACACGGACATTGGTCCGGGAGCTTATTTCGTTGTGGGTTCAGGGTGCGTTACAAATCTGAAGAAACGTGGTCCTGACCTTTTCAATATGCAGCTTTACTTCATCTTTGGCCTGATCATTCGAGCGGACTGTAAAGCCTGGATATTTGAGCGCCAACGCATGTTCCTTTTGATCGTCTTTCAGGTATGTCGTGAGAGTTGACTGCGTTGCGCATATTGAAAGGATCTCGGTCTTTGACTTAATGACCCCTAGTCCCATGGATTTCGCAGACGGTTCTACGCGGCTGTAAACCGGCTGTTCCGCTATTGGGCTGTCTTTATGGAAGATGTCATTGCTTGACAATTACAGATAGGTGAAGAAAGCGTCGTTGCCCGGCTGGCTACCAAGGTAAATGGTGAGCGCCTAGAGCAGCATCCAATCAACGGTGTAGTTGAACTGCACTGGCGACAAGGGACAGCCTTGTCTAACATCGGAGATGAGGGAGAAGTCACTGAACCCCTCTGTATGGAAAAATATTCTCGCACTTTTTGCGTAGTACCTCCCCGTGAGACTAGAAAGCTTCTGGGGTATTCCATCCGTCTTTAGTTTAGTCCATCACGATTCTGTCATCCGAGTCAGAGGTGACCCGGAACCAGCGAAACAAGCTCCAGTCGGTTGCTGAAACTTGTGCTGATGATCCTGTGTGATGCGGACAGTGAATATTTGGTCCAAGCACTTTGTTACACCGAAAGCCTCCTTGCTCAGGGCGTGAGCCTGTCTTGCACCGTTGGAAGGCGGTTTAGCGAGAGCAGGGAGAATATTTCAGCGGCCAAGCCGGTTAAACTGATGCCACGGTAGTTCGCATACATGGTTTTACCTTTTTAATTGGAACGGAAAGTAGGACTAGGATTCCTTAGTCCGCTGGGAACTACCCGCCTTCCAAGATCTAGCGAAGAAGGGTGCGCAACGGCTCGAGCAGTGTCGGAATGCATGATTTATATACCCTCCGTGCTATGCCATCTTCTACGGGGATTTCCAGTTCTTCAGCCTGTGTATTAGAACATTGATTTCTTCTGCGTTTGGCGAGCTCTTACCACCGTCGTAAATCTCGCTCTGGATTGCAAGGACTTGGTCGGCAGAGCTTGCCGCGGGAAACTTCAGCAAATAGACGAAGTGTTTGGTGTACCGTAGATGTGGGGAAATCCTCCCCGGCCGTTGTCATATATTTGTATTCCTGAGACTATGTTTTTCATCCTACTGACCCTCGAATAATAACAGCATTCATCAACCACTACACTTGAACATTTGTTTATATTTTGCTCATGTGCCGTGATATACATGCGATTTGGATTCGGACTGCCGTGACGGGGGTACCTGACAGTGACCTTCTTTGAACTCTGGTCTTCTTTGCTAAACGTTGTGGCCGTACAGTTGGGGTTTGTACATAATTTATATGCGTATAATTTGTTAACTGAGTAACGTAGAATGAGCGAATCAATCTTGTTGTCACTTTGAGATCCGTTAGTTGGGCTACGTGTTACTCACGATCAGAATACCTATTAAATTTGGTCCATCGCCGCGTTTTTTCGCACTGCTCAGGAGTGGGGATTTCTGCAGCATCGTATAGGTGGGACTCCGTCGACCGTCGCTCACCTGATGCGCAACGAATTAGGAGCAGGAGCTTTGAGGAGTCCCCACGGTCAGTCTCAGCCCCGATGTCTTTCTTGATTTCCGTTCGGTAGTTGCTGCGGTCGATCCCGGCCGAACGCGCGGTTTTTCTTTGGATATCTCGGAGGTCTGGGTGGCCTTTCAGGTGGGTATCTTTAGGCCTTTGGGTTACCTGGAGGGTCGCCCCTGATATCTGGTTTTTTGTCGTCGTCCAGTGAAGCCCATTTCATCTAAAGTGGACCATTGGAAAGCAGAGTTTCGTTAGCCTTGTTGCTGATGGCTATCGCCACGCCGTGGAGACCAGAGCAGTCTGTGGGCCGATTGTGATAGGGCGGTGGTTGTCGTCTACTCCGGGAACCCTTGTACACCGGGTGCTAGATTCGGCGACCGAAATTCGGAGGCGCTCCCGATTTCAATGGGCTAACCTTGTACCTTTTCTCGCAGTTAGGTCTTGGCTTTCGAGGTCCAGCAGGAGATCTGGATGCAACTTTGCATCTTGAGGTCTTCAACTAGCTTGTTCATCACCTCGGCCGCGGTGAGAACACGAGACGTCTCGTTTACCGGGGAAGAAGTGGCATGAGCTGTGCGTGTGATGGAGCATCTTATGAAGTCTTGTGATTGCTGTACAAAGTGGAGCCCCCAGCATCGCTCGGCCTTTCTTTCGAGGTAGCAACTCTAGTCTGTGCACAGCCTAGTCTTACCTGCCGTGTGACAGAATGTTTTGTGTTGAAGCCGGTGATCAAGCGAGCGGTTCATAATCTTATTGGAAGGTGATCCACCAATCCCAGATAACCAAAGCGTCCTAGTGGTCTTCGTACACAGTTGCCGGTGGGCCCCTGGGAGCTGGATCGCCATTCGGCGGAAGTCATCTAGACCCGGTGGCCCACGTAACCCTGTTGATTGGACGGATTTCCACGGTAGACGTTGCCTCTCAGCAGATCCCACCCGCGTGCGCAGCAGTATCCACCTTCGCATGCCGGGCCCCATCTCATCGAGGTTTTTGGCCTCCATTAGCCTCAAACTAGTTTAACCCGGCCGTTGGATGGTTTGCCTTGGTGTGACTGCTAGAGCATGCTTTATTTTTGCGGACCCGCAGGCGAGAGGTGGACATATGATGAAGACCAATGAGATGGAAGATATCATAAAAGGCGCGACAGCCTACAACATCAGAGTTGCTACTCCTCTTAAATGCCCCAAACATCCCAAGAAATTTTCCACTCCCTAACTAACCTTATATCGTACTTACCAAAATTTATCTCATCTCATTTTTAGCCCTCAAGATCCAACCAAGAATCAGCCTACACATTTGCAAATCATTTATCCAGCGCTACTCACCCACCTCAGCACCTAGTAATAGTCTCTAATTGACAGCAGGCGTTCAAGTCAACTTGCAGACTACTGCCCCTGAGCCACCGGAGTCTCATGAGAAATGGCCCCCAAAATTCAATTTTCTTACAGTGACGATCCGTGTAACTATCACCACTCTCCTCCGCGTACCTTCCCTACTGAGCTCGTCGTGAATTCAAAGGCTTATACGCAAATGACGTTCTCTCTAGTATTATTCAACTCTCGTTCTTCTTTAAGCAAAATTCTAGATAAAGAAAAACTAATTGTGGTCCAAAAATTTGACATCATCTAATCACTGAATCCTGGCCCATTGAGCATATCCTCAGACCAAACGTCATTGACTTGTAATAAAAACGCCGGAACTCACCGAATTTACGGTGCTGGTGGAGACTTCTTGGGATATTTTGAGTGCGCCCCCTCAGAAACTCCGCTGAAAAGCCCTATTCTGGGTAACGATGAAGATAAGATACGGCTTGCTATCTCTCTGTTCCGGGTGGCCGCAGCCCGGGGCTGTAAATACCGACCCCCAGCATTGATACTCCGGAAATCAAGCCCATCACTGATCCATTTATTTATGATGTAGGCCTGTCATTTGAAGGTGGATTGGTAGCAGGTAACCTCATTGACCTGAGAGTAAGCTTGTCCCTTTTGTCCGCCCCATATGAATTATTCATAATCATAAGTGTAATCGTAGCAGTTCTTTCCCAATAACCCCGGAGCTTGCCGGCGTGCAAAATCAAACGGTACAGTTGAAAGCGGAACCCGAATTCCAAGAGGGTGACACAAGTATGTGCACTCAATGCAGAAAAGTGAGAGGAACTTAAGTTACTCTCTACGATAGCGCCCGGCAAATTCGAACTCAAGGTTGGGTGACCGGGCCGGCCGTGTCTAGGTGGAGCTGGTTGAAAATAGTGAAAATAGCGGACTTACACAGAAATATTACGAAAGGAAGACTGCAAGACGGAGGAATCAAGCAGGTTGATGAAAACCTTGTTCACTTCCAGGAAAAGAAATTTCCAAAGCAGATGTAAGCCAGCAATAGCGTTTCACGATGTTTGAAAGGGGTCAGGATTGAGAATCAGCGATGAGGAGGAGTAAAATTGCGGATACGGAACAACAAAAGTCCATCGATGAATGAGTTTATGTTTTTCAGCGAATAAATTTCGGCTGGGTTAGTTGTGCACCCAGTGAGGGATTCATCTGTGGGGATAGATCGCCGAGGTGGCAGTAAGAGAAGTGGCCGGAAGGAAAAGGTAACCACTGAGCAGATTAGTTACCTTCAGAAGATTGGAATGTGATGCATCATCGTTGGAATGGGAATTGAGCGATATATTCATGTGTAAAGAGTAGCCACGATACAAGTAGAGACAGCTTGCGAAGATGATTATTGCGGTGACAAAAAAAGTATTTAAGTACGGATATAGAAATCACCAAATAACCGACGAATGAAGTCGCATCATGCCTCCGCTTGGCCTATGGGTTTACCGTGTAAAGGAGCCTACTAGTGGGAAAAATATTCCAAACCTGATGTCTGTCTGAGGCCCGTAAAGCGCCTCTGCATCAGTACTAAATGACCGCGCATGCGCTGACAGTGGTAATTTTACCCGCAAATTGCAAGCTACTCCGTGAACCAAGAGCTATATCGTAACGGTCCCGTACTTAGCTATTTTAAAATGGGTGGCGTCTGTGCCAGTTAGCTCCAGGGAGTGGAAAGAATTTCTAGCAGCAAACTTCAGTAAGCCTGTGACCTCTCTGCTGAAGCTTGCATTTGTGCGTCCAAAAAACGTGGCCTAAGTAAACGTCTAGACACTGAACCCACCGTATAACCAGAATAAAGCTGAAGTACGACAAGCGCCAACAGGAGTGTCAGCGAAATATGAAATTTGCTATTGTCCTATGACTCGAGCATCTATCGCGCGAAGTTCATCCGGCGGCCCGTGGCCTACAATTAGAGCCAGAGATAAGATCACTGCGATGCCCAATAAAAGCCATAGAGCTAGCTCAGCTAACAAGGCCCGAAAATAACAGTCGGCCTAACGCATGAAACAGACCATCTACTTGTATAATGTCATAACCTCGCCTCGACAGATGGCCGGCACACTAAACACATTCATCAAAACTCGTATGACCATCAGTCCAGTCTTTGCACGGGGTGCCGCCCCTACTGTTGAAAACTTTTCGCTTGGGCTTATCGCTATTACCATCAGGGACATAAAGAAACGTATGTGAGGGAATGCGCCCATCCCGTAGCTAACAGACGGCCCGGGTCAATGAAACATACAGCACGTGATCGGCTGACCAGAACTGCTGACAAGGTGAGAACCGCTGAGGCCATCAATGGATTAGCCAGCGCCTCACGTTCGACCACAGCCAAATCAACCATTCCAGGCGCAGCCATATAAATCAGCCAGACGTACCGTTTAGGTCTATCAGTAGGCTAGTAGGCTATGATGCACGGTTTTGGTTACGATGAGGGCTTATCTTACATGAACAATGTATTCAGTATCAATGGAATCGAGCTGATCCTGCGGCAGAACTGACTACTCACCAGAGCTTGTGAGACGACACAAAACAGTGTATGCACCCTTTGAACCGTCGCACAATCCAGGGTACAAGGGCTTGCCATTAGCAATACCTCCCCTCAATGATCCGGATGGTCCAGTTCTTCTAATAAGCTCGCGCAGTCAGTCTCTCCAAAACGGAACCTTCTCTGGGAAGTGGAGGGAGTCCGTCAACATCCCCAAGTAGCGGAAGAGCGCAGTGCATGACATCACCAACTACGGCCCAAAAAACCATATGCCGATGATCTCAAGTGCCATGAGAAGGTCGTTAAACACCGCTACCCGACCATTTTATGGCCCACAAACTCACCAACTTCATGCAGAGCAGGCTTCTTAGATGGCACTTGTGCCCAACCTGCCAGTTCGGCTTTCCGAATCTGGTGACAACAGCCACTGGCAGAAACAGAGCACTCGTTATCATCCACCTTGATGTGACAAAATTCTTCGACGGTCCCGCACATGAGTTGCTAGATAATGCTAAAGATCACGGAAATGAAAACACTAGCTTAGCTGATTAAGTTCTAACCGTAAAGCTGTCATCAATTGAGTTGCATTGAAGACCGGAGATCAAACACCCACTTGGTGAACAGTGGGGTAGCCCAAGGAAATGCTCTAAACCGCTGTCATTTTCACTCTATATAAATGGAATCTGTACTGTCGTTACCCAAGGTGAAACCAAATTTGTCGATCACTTGAAAATAGTTTATAAATTCAAGAGCAGCGACCTATCTACAGGTCCAAATAACGTTATGGTTGGTATAAGGTCCTCATCATCTTGGCTTGACCACTGAGAGGTGGAACATCCGGCTGGATATCAACTATCCTGTGCTTAACTGCGATATTTCCTTCGCTGCACTTTATATCGCGACTCACACTTCTTTATTTTCTTAGATTATGAGAACTCTGACCGCTATACCGCAGCACATTTGACTCCTGTGAACTGTTCTCATATGGCGCAAGGACAAACACGTTTTTAGGCCCACTACGAGGAGACCTTATTCCAGTGAACAGTAAATTAAAGATATATAAATTCACATTCCACCCACACTAGGATTCCGAGAGCTTGCGTTCTCGGACGTGTACTTGCGTGACGTTATCCGTGCTGGAAAATTTCGTAGTCGATGTACCAAGAAACTGATTGAGCTTTGTACGAGCTTTGACTACAGAAGACATCTGCACGCCCATTCGTTCCAATCCCTTGCCGCTGGGAAGAAAAAAATTCAGTTTTGTGTTTTTATTCACTTTGCTTCGTCATCATGCATAAATGTCCAGTCGAGTGAACTTCAACAAAAACATCGCAACATCTGCGCAGTGAGAAGCATAAAATATCAATCACCGAGTCACGGACACTTCTGCGGAAATCTTTCTATCTCCCTCAACATGGAACTATGTGGGCCCAATCTAACGGCGGAGGCTTGTTCCCCTCATTCCCTCACCCAATTGGGCTTCAGACTAAACGAAGCCAGAAGCCCAAAAAGTAATTTATCTTTCCATTCGTATTGACAATATTAACGGTTTATTTCGGAGACGAACGAAGCATGTCTGATAGCATGATCATGTAGTACAAATTAGGTCATAAAATGGATACATGTGTGGGTTTTAGTGGTCATATGAAGGAGTGCCCGGCAAATTTGAATTATAGCGTCATGTAGTGAACCTCAGATGTTTAAATTGCCCACCTTCAATCTCTGTATTTTCTTCCCTTCTACCTTTCAGAGTTAAATGCCCTGCATGGACCAAGAAACGCGGATGACTTTTGAGACCGAACTCCTCTTGACCATGAGTGATCATCTGTGTCGTTCGACAAATCCCTGGACACTTCTTTTTCCCTCGTGCCCCTCTCGTGCTGTACAGTTGCTCTCTGGCTTGCCGGACATATTCTATGGTGAATACACGTTACCTGCCGACTATGCCTTCTATCGTGATCCTTTATCGAGCATATTCACGAGTGCTGTGTGTGTGGTATTGGCCGTTGACACGTGATTATCCAAACTGATGTGTTACTTGCCGACATTGCGGCCTCTTTCCGACGACCCACGCCTTGAGCTGCTGTGCTACCTAGTTCCCCATCCCGTAAGGCATACTGGTAGTGTGAGTTCCACTTTTGTGTTCCCTACACACCTGGCTACTACAGCCAGGTAGACACATCGCCCAGTAATAATTGAAGTGGGCTTCGCCGTCAAAATACTCAGTGGTGTAAGGCAGCGATGGAGTGAAAACGCGCAGTACTTTGGATGGCATCGATTTAAAGTCGCAGGGGTGATTAAACCGACAAAAACTCCTTTGGAATAACACCGACGAAAAATTGAAAAATTTTTGGTGATGATGAACACGCACTTGAACCAATAGCTCGAATGACCTGGAAAATATCATGAATATAATACCGAAGGAGTTGTGAGGTGTTCACTGAGGAGGGTAATTGCGTAAATAAAACAGAGTCTGACTTGCTACTGAATTTGTACTAACTATTAATCAAGAGGTTGTGGAAGACGCCCGCATAAAGAGGAGTGAGTAGATGTCCGAGCCTGGAAGTTTGGTGAAGCAGGGTGACGAAAGTTGACAGGCGAATGACATACGATTCGAATAGAGGGTTCGTTCCAGGTTAGTTGGTGAACACAATTTGACAACAGTGTGAACAGTGGAGCTGATATACGATGATCTTATGAGGTCATATGAGGGTGGTGCATAAACGATCCCGTCAAATTATGTAGACGACCGCTTAACGAGATACGCTGGTAAGCGTCTGACATGGGGCATTTGGGAAAACCGGAAGGTCAGTAACTTGGCATACGTAAAGTTCATTCCCAGCAAAGGTTTAGAGAAATTGCCTTCGAAGTGGTCTTTGGCAAAGATGCTCAATCGTGGAAGACTGGTCAAAAAATGGTAGTGGGTAATAGGTGGGTGAAATGGTGTTCAACTATTGGTTTATCGGAGGTGGCCCTTAGACTGACAGATGCGGAATACAAATTTACAACGAAGTGGGCATAAAAGTGGTATATATGTTTGACATCTGACGGAATCACCTGGAAGTAGTATATCACTGGAATCTTTAAGCGAAGATAATTGTGTGACTGGGTAGGTTGAGGAAAGTCCAACCTGAGACTTTTAGTGGGTGAACGAACGGATTACCGGCAGTATAAATTATAGATAGATGGTTTTCAGCGAAACATGTAGAAAAAGCACTCAGTGGATTGTGGTGCATGTGGCCGACCACAATATCCTAGTGGAACAGCGGCAGTGGTTCATACGTCAGTGAAATGTAATACAATTATGGATTTGTCTGGGTTCCTTGGTAAATAGCATGGGAGCATATAAAGTTGGTAATAAATTGGATGCAGGAGGTGGACATATAGTGGACTGATACGGTCGTATAAAAGTAGCTCACATGAACAGCTCTCAGAAAGTGCAGGTGATTGCATAACTGGATATGTTGAAGTCTGACATGGAAAGCTGAGGACGTAATCGGACTATTTATGTCTTGGAATGTGGATGCTTCATTGCTAATACAACTGTCGTGAAATGCAAGTGGCTGAATGAGAGGAGATGCAACGGAAGAATATAATGGAACGGAGAGTTGGTGTCGCGCAGGTGAAGCGCTGGAAGGAAGATAATTTCGTTCTCTGTGTTATTGTTGGCAGGTGAGAAACGAATCTTTGAATGACGGTTTTGTTTACATAAATGGAGTGGCGACATACAAATTACGGAGTGGATGAGCGGTCTCTTCAGGAGTATATTGGGAATTGTGATGTTCATAATTAAGATGTCTGAACAGTGAAACTGCTTCATGTTTCCGAGTAGGGAATCCGGTGACTGGAAGAGGTAAAAAAGGGTAAACGTGTGATCAGCCCAGACAGATAGAAGGCAAGTCAGTGGGGATAAATGTCGGTAGTAGCAAATAGTGGGGTAAATTTGTGAGCCGAATGAGTATATGTGCATACGCTGATTTGAAACTTGACCGGGTGTATGGTAAATCTTATTCAGGAACGTTGGGGGAGGCAACGATTGGCAGCAAAGCGATGCAGAGGACGTTGATTTTCGATCCGCAACTGGTGCTAGTGGGTGAGGGTGGCCGTGAGCTGAAAACCCCACATGGAATCCACTTCCGGTGACAGGAGATGCAAATTGCCAGCCTAAGGTGCGCCTGCACATCGCTTCAGACGGCTGCATGCTCAATGTGTGCCGAGCACGGCGGTGGAATTGACCGCGCCTCGCACCGCTGTGATTGACGAGTTTTCTTGGCGAGGCCAAACAGCTTTGGGAATCAGGTATTCAGCAATCAGGCGTCCAGTCATCAAGGATCCCGGAAAGTAACCAGAGAGGTATCGGTCCGGTAGCGTACAAATAGCCTACGGTCTGTTGGATGCATAGGTCATGTTTGTGACCGGTTTGTCCTCCAGGGTATTTTAGGCCATCGGGAGAAATGTACGCATAAATTACGGTCTGAAAATGGAGAAAAAGTTGAGGAACGCAGTTTGGGAAGCTTCCAGTTGAGGGTAGATGGGAGTCGATACAAAGAGGCAACAATAATAGACAATGACTCTCTGGGACTAGCTCATCCATTGCAGAAGGCAGAAAAAATAATATTTTTTACTCAATTTCATCTGTCGTAAACCGCCGGTGTTTGCAGGATTCGAACGTCTAGACCGATCTCATAGGCTTGGTCATCGGGTATGTCTGCACTGAGGAGCTGTAAGGTTTGGGTAACAGTGAGGAATTTATCCAACTGACTTCTAGACCGATGGCTGGAAGTAGAACTTCGTAAGTCTAAAGGTAATTCATTCCATAAGTTAGAGTACACTGTGAAGAAAACGCGTGAACGTGAGCTAGTGATGGCTATCAGGGGTTGAAATGCCAATAACTCTAGAACGTAGCGGATGGCTAGGAACAGGCGCAACGTGCAATGGATTAGAAGTATGTGTCCGGCCGCGAAGGACGGTGTACAAGATAAGATTCAGTTTATTAAAGCGAGACCACAAAGGGTCTAGTTTAAAAAATAAACAGATTTACACATAAGTGAGTGGTTAGCTCCATCCAATCAGCCGCCCAGTAAAACTATGTTGAACTGATTCGACACCAATTTTGTCTGATTTGCGCACACTAGAAGAGATCAAATTGCAGTATTTTAATGAAGACACGGCGAGAGATTTATAGGGAAAGAGGATGCAGTCTCGAAGTTGGAAGGAGCGAAATAATAACCCTAAGCTCTTTCTGGCCTTGACGACTTCGAGAGCCAAATATTTTGCTAAACTAGATATGAAGGAATAGCTTGCGCCGAGGTCCCGAGCGACTTGTTTGCCAGCAATGGGTGACCCACAAGCGGCCAAAGATCCCAGAGGTAGGCTGTATTTACATGTAATTACCTCAAATTTGTCAGAGGAAAAATTCATCGGCCAATTTGAGCACCATCTATCGAGTGCAGATATGCCTTCAGAGATGTCTTAGGGATAGCCGAGTCCAGGCAACCAGGCTTGAATGAGTGGACGATTTTGATGTTATCAGTAGAGAGAAATGGGGTGCCATGGCTCACTGAGAGCAATTTATTGCTTATTTTCAGTGGGAACAGCAGAGGGCCAGGGAAGCTGCCCTGTATAACAGCACTTGTAACCGGTTTAGGCCTGGAATGGTGTCCACTTGTTGAGACAACCTTAGAGCGATTAGGCAGATAAGAGTTGATACAAGATAGTAAGGGGCCAGTAGTGTTGAAGGATCGAATTTTGACCGGAAGATGAGGGTTTTGCACGCGGACAAATGCCTTTGACATATCCAAGCAAAGTACCGAAAGGGCCATTCCATGGTCTGACGTTTTAGTAACGGGATTCAAAAGAATAAAGTTGGCAGGTTGCGCGTGATCTTATTCGAAGGAAGCCATGTTGTCGGGGCTCAACAATGTCCAATTAATGGTATACTTCACAATGTGTTCTACGACTTTTTCCATTAGCCTTCAGAGAATAGGTGTGTGGCTAATAGGATGGTAGTTTGTTACCCCATGTGGTGGGCCTTTCTTTTGGCGCGGGATTATTACTGGGCATTTCCAGTTTGTCGGAGTTCATTGGTGGAGTAAATAGACTCATCAGTAAGTAAGGTAAGTAAGGTCTGGACTTGACTATTTTAGCTGGCGGTAAACCGTCAGGTGCTGGGTAGGATGGTGACTTGAAAGTGGTCAATAAGTGAGAGGTAAATAAAGCATCAAGTTCCCCTGTGGACAGAGTTGAAGCGGCGATTAGAAGAAGAGGCGGAGGGCCAACACCAATGTTAGGAGCCATAGTCCAGGCAAGAATGAGTTGAAAGTCTGGGAAACAGAAACGGGAGTAGGGGTGGATACACTGCCCGCTGGAACAGTGTGTGGGACATCTCAATGAGTAATAGAGGTTCTAGCCTTGTACAGTAACGACAGTCGAAAAGATCTATTTGGTGTGGCCAAGCCTTCAGTTCCTGGCTACGCAGTGTAGTTTCTTCAAGCCTTTGAATAATAGAACGGATGAGAAAAAGTTGAATAAGGTGGCCTGCTCGTGTGTAGTTTTATGAAATTTTTGAAGTTTGGCATACGTATTTTGCAGAAGGGTGATATGGGATTTTTTGTTATTCCGTTGCTGGAGGAGGTGGGTATTCCCCTCAAGACATCCGGAAATCTGTGCGTAGAAAACATCGGTGGCGTGTTGTGGATCACGATAGAAAAAATCTCACTCCAATCGGCCTGTCAGGTGGTCGTAGGGAAAGCCTCCTGGTAGGGGAGAGGAGATGGATGGATGCAGTGAGATTTCAGGATAGGCGGTGGTTGAGCGGGAATTCGGCAATTAACCGTATTTTGATGGCTACCGGGAAAACTTCGGGAGATTAAGACAAATATGTGAGGGACGCCATGGGTAAAAATGAGATCGAAAATGCTGCTTTTGCTCGTAGGAGAGCGGGTATGCTGTACCCACCCTCCTACGGTAATGCTTGTTACAAATGGTAAAAGGTTGGCGGGTGCAGATAAAGAGGGCCAAGCCATCTTGTGTAGGTTACAATTACCGGCAATAATAATAATAGTAATAATAATACTGCTAGATTTCTCGATCATGGTCGAGATGCACGCTGTGGCGCATGATCATGGTGTAACAAGCTACTCAATAGGATGAAATATTCACAAATTCTGAAGTTGAAAGTCGAGAGTATCAGAGATAGAAAAACAAAGCCAGAAACAGTTTGAATGGATCATTCTGATAATGGTTCGCGCGGCAGTTTTGATTAGGTTTCGAATCCGGTCTGGGTGTAATACGCTCAGACAGATCGCCACTCCCATCTTTATCGGTGTAAGTGTTGATGCTTGTTGATGCACTTTTTGAGCTCCGGCACACCGAGTCTTCTTTCTGTCTTTGCAGATCGTACACGTGCAGCCCCCACGGAGGACACTGCATCCTGCATACTACATTTTTGGCGACCCTGCCAGGGTCCCTGTCATCCAGCGTTTCACACAAACCACACCGACAGATCCTGCCAGCTGACCAGCTAAAATAATGTACAAACACTGAGGACAGTGTTCCTTCGTTGGGGGGAGCAGTGTAATACGCTCAGACAGATTGCCACTCCCATCTTTATCGGTGTAAGTGTTGATGCTTGTTGATGCACTTACTGAGCTCCGGCTCACCGAGTTTTCTTTCTGTCTTTGCAGATCGTACACGTGCAACCCCCAAGGAAGACACTGCATCCCGCATACTACACTGGGCACTGGTGCGCGGTGGAGATATCGAAAAATCGTAATGCAGTATCAAGGGCGTCTTATGAACGAGAATGATGCAAGCCAAGGAAACCGGAGGCCCACCAAGGTTCTGCAGATGGAATGAATTTTTGAGCAAGAGGAAAAGGGGGGGAAGTTGTAAAGAAGTGTGTTCGGGAAAATCAACGCATGCAAAGAGGATAGCGATCATGAAGGTAATGCAAACCTTGAATGACGGACATACCGGAGTTCAATAAACGGAATGAGTTTTGAAGCAGGGGGGCATGAGATCAATTTTGTGGGAGTGAACACTGGTGGATGTGTGAGAAACAGCAGACCATAAAAAGGTGGGTTTAGATTAAGGATCAGTGACATGTACCATTCTGAAATAAGAAAGCGCAACTGGAGGGTCCTCGAGAAGTGGAGAGTCAATTTCCAGCCGGCTACGGGTCGTAGGAAGGATAAACAGTGGTAACGGATGACAAAGTGGGAAATCTCCGCATGGACTTCGGAGTTATTATGCTGCTTCACTGACAAATATATATGTATGTGTTGACACATTTGCCTTCAGTGTTATTCAGCGTCATTTCTGGTAATGTACGGCATGGAGTGCGTAAGGTTCGTCTGACGGGACAAAGTATGTGTCGGTCGATCAGTCGAGTGTGGCTGTATATTAGCGGCATGCGCGTGAACTGGGATTCGTGTTGGTTGCGTTTGAAAACGCTGAACGATCTGATGAGCAATTAGGAGTATTTCCTGTTGTGTGGTTTGATTTTGGTCCCAATTGCTATGGTAGGTTCCACTTGAGTCTCTGTCCGTACGAGTCAAAGTGGCATCCTTGGTTAGCCAGTTTTGTGCCTGGGACAGCGGGAGACAACGAACCTGAAATAAAGGGGGATTGCAGTCTGGACGTGGTTCCAGCTGTGGGTTATGATAATGTAATAATGAATAACAAGAACTGTTTATTTCGGAGATGTCCGAGGCATGCCAACCGCATAATCAGTTGTTTACAAGTGATGGAATAAACAGACAAAACCCTTGAAAATGTGGAAAATAACATGACAGGAGTTGAAAAAGGGCTAAGAAGTGGGAGTTACGTGGGAAAGGAGAGCAGATCAAAAGCAGCAGTCAGGGTGTGCCCCTGCTGCGGATCAACGGTTAATGGAGGCATATAAAAACCAGTAAAGGACGAGGCATAAGAGTGACTGAAACTACGGGGTTAGGTGGAAGCAAAGTGGTTGAAATTAGTGGCATTTCCATTTGTTTGGTTCCTTAAGGAAATGGCCACAGGTAGTCTAACGTTGAGAACTCAGTTAGATAGATGAAACTGTCTATTGTTGATTGTGTCCCTAATTGAAGGGAGCAGGGTAAGGATAGGTATTCAGATGCATCAATTAGGTGTGGAATTCCCGGGCAGATTTCGCTAGGTGGATAATAAACACATCCAACACAAAGTTGAGAGCCGGGAATGTGGAAAGTTAGCCAAAGTGAGTCGGAAATAGAGTCGGAAGAGGGTGATGAAGTGTTGTATTGATGGTCTGCTTAACAAGTGCCAAACAACCTCCACCGCGTCGACTTTTCCCATTTACTCTGAAGATGTTATAGCTTTCAAGAGAAGCCTGGTCCGCCGGGGTGTAATCGGTTAACCAAGTTTCAGTAACCAAGATTATATCATAAATAGAACTAGCGTCCAGATATCGTAAGTGCTGAATTATATCTATGATGGATCAGCCATCAAAAAGAACCAACGGGGTATTGTAATTGGTATTTAGTTTTGGGGAATTCGGTTGGTTGATTGGGTTGTGCGGTGCGGGATGGTCTAGATTTTTGGTTTGACTAGAAGGTCCATATGCAGGTGGCAAATTAGCACCGAGAGTTTGAGGTTTGGTCTGTAAGCTGTTTTGTAGTATGGCGCGCTGTAGGAAAAGGTAGGGCTGGTGACGCAATGGTGTCGAACGATTCTGGGGTCTGATGTAGAAAAACCCTTTAGGAGTTGAGAGATAGCTGAAGTGTCTTGGTCATTGACATTTCCATTTTTCCAGGGAGTTTTAGGGGTAGGAGACCCCATGGCAGTGTAACCTGTTAACAGCCCCGGATTGGGATACAGATTTTTACACAAAGGTAGAGTTATTGAGCTGGCAACCGGCAACTCAAACGTGCGAAGTTGTCAGGGGTAGGGCACAGACGGTGGTGAAATGTGCCTGAGGAAACAATGGCCGTTATTTACTCGCTACTATCATGGGGACTAAGAGGATTTGTTCATGGGACAGGGGTCTAAGAAATGGTGGGGCATTCCACACATTGTCTGGGGTTGGTTTGGCGTTAGTTGATTCCATAGCGTCTCTCACGTGAAAGAAGTTTGTGGGCTCATAAAGGTTACAGGCTTGTTAGTCAAATGGGGCCTAAGCAAGGTGCCTGTATTGTGAATGTAGGGCCCGGTACTTCCCGAATTCCACAGCTGCCATCTGAATGGGGAGGTTTGTGAAGTGGGATGATGACTTGGCAGCTAGCTTGGGGAAGGGCAGTAGCTGTTGATAGTGGCTTGGGGGCCAGTTGGTAGTATGCCCGTTGAACAGTGCTTACCGGGCTTGGTCACCATAAATCCAGGTACATTTAGCGGCTGTATTGTCGCACTCATATTATGCGGCATCCAGGTGGACGTACTAGGCTGGGGAAATTATGTTACGGGTAGAGCGGTTGTCCTGTGACTAAAGGCGGAGGGAGAACTACTGGGTATATTTCTGACAGACCCTGAAAATGTGGGATTAGGGGTTTCAGGACATTGGTTTTGCTATTTATTCTAGCGGACCCAGAAGATGGGGAGGCAAGGTTCCGACGTCTTCCTGGTGGTTGAGTCGGTGACACATACGGCGACATGTCTAATTCTACGGTCGCTGTTGGCGTCATGCCCACCGATGATAATGCCAATGCATTTTCCACCACAGACTTGCTGTCCTGGGTTTTCACTACAGTGAACCCGTGCCTGGTGGAGTTTACAGGAACGTTTTGTGACGGCTTTTCCAGTTTGTCGGAAGAAGACTGTGCCGCACCCTGGGATAAATTGCACGAAACTTGCGTGGGATCCTGGAGACTAGGCTGACGAAGGCTTACTGACGCCGAAGGGGCCATGGGGGTAGTAGGTGTTATGACTGAAGTCCTGTTCATAGGAGTATGCGGTGATGCATCTACGGGTCCTGTTGGATCAGGGCCAGTGGAAAACGCTGATCTGCCTTTTCTGCATGCGGAACATCTCCCTTCGTAGGGGAGATTCATCGATGTGTATTTTGGTGTCAATAAATGACGTAGCTGCGGCAGTCCATTGACAGTTACCGATGAACTCAACGGCTGTTAATTGGCTGGAAAACTGAAACAGCAGAAGGCAGAGGGCTGCTACACGTCAAAGAGGAAAGTATGTACACAGATCACCAAGTCACCCCGTCAATAAATATAGTTGCTTGGACAGGTCAGAGTTGATGTACTTAGAGTGCAACCGTGTGTAAGCATAGTGACTGGGGGCTTGAGGGGCCAGTACTTTCAAGTTAGCTGAAATTTTATTGATAGCTTCAGCGGAAGGCCCGGGGACTTCGAGCGTCAAAAAAACCATTAGATTTTTCTAAGTATCCAGACTGAGCTTTGACATAGAAACGCCAAACCAAGTACTGAATGAATTATAAGGCCGGGGAGATACCAACTCATAGCGAGGTACGTGCAGATACCTAGATGACGTGATCCAGCCAAGAATTAGTATACGCTTTATAAACAGTGTCTCTAAGGGTAATTTTAGGTAGGTTTGAACCAAAAGTTCCAGTAAAAGGCTTATGTCGATATTTCATGACAACAAATTACGAATTCACGGTGGGATGGCGCAGCCAACAGCTCTGAAAGTACAAAGCTGCAATGTGGATAAAAGTTCCCGCTAGAAATGGCACAAATACGAGTCCGAGTGATAGAGAAGCCAAATAAGGGACAACCTGATGTTCACGTCCAGAAGACCTTGATTCATGGCCACTTCGTACAGGGCCTCTGATGTAGCCTACGAGAAAATTGTTGGATGATAACGGGAGCCCCGGATAACCTTTCTTTCCGAAATCATAGTAGCTTTTCTACATGAACCTAAACCTATCAGTTGATCAAAACCTAATTCCGACCGTTGCCATTATCACTTATGTCAGTACCTCTGAAACAATCCTTGAATATACATTATGCCATCAGTTGCAAGAATTCTAATCCCGAATTACGCTCGAGACTACTTTTGGTACACTCCTGACTCCCATCTCTCTGTTATATCTCACCTCGCAGGTTCTTCACCCTCTCTCTAGTGGTTTCGCTTATTCTAACCACTAGGCCCGCACCATGCAGCTGTTCTGTTACTGTCGCGTGACTCAAACTTTAGCGTCTACCAAATACCAACGTTCTGCCCATCCAACTGCACCATGTCCTCCAACTTTTAGTCGATATGTTGGCTTTGAATTTTGGTCACCAAAACCATGAACCTTTTGTTTATGGTCCTCACGTATCATCATAGAAATCGTTGACAACGGCCGGCTGACATATAAACTGAAAATCGTCACACCCTGCCCCTGTCAGAAGCCAGCGGTCAAGCATGCTGTCCTCGAGTGCTAAAAATGCTGGGTTTGCTTCCCACATATTCTATCTTCCACGGCTCAGGGCCGCGACAACACAGAAAGGGGAAACGACACTTAGTCCACGGATATCTTACAACAAGGAGAAAACGGCCAGCCCTACAAGTAACGGAACTCTTGGGACACGTTCAATGAATAGCGAGAGAAAGAGGGGTAGAGGTTCTTCTCTCGGTGCAAGAAGACTCTACCTCTCCTCCAAAGTGAAAAAGATAAAATCTTTTCTGTCTGCAGTGGTATTGGACTCGTGCATCATACCCCCTTCCATAACGGATGAATTTCTCTTTACCGCCATGGCCCGACCCTGCTCACGAGGAGCTCCAAACAAAATAGTGCAGGAGCTAAGCCCTCAGTACTCTTGCCTAAACCTGCTCTGGAAAACAGTTTGCCCATCGAGTTTTCCGCACATAAACCCACTTCAACTCTCGCGATTGAAAACATCTGGGTTTCTTTTTACCACTCCTGGGCATCCTACTGATGCCCAATTCTACGGTCCATACAGGCTCTTTAAAGTTTACCTATTTGAAGTTTCCCGTGTTCGCAAGTTTTAATAATACAAACACCCATGATCACGGGCACTGGATTGTGCAAAGGACGTACGTGAAAATGGCCGATCTGCAGGTCCAAGCAGTACAAGTTCCAAAGCTTTTAGTAGCTTCCCAACAGAAGGCTAAGGTGGTCGAAAAAACCGGCAAATTAAAAAAATTATGTGCAACAATAACAAATTCGCAAAACGCTTTAAAGCGGCAATATTTGTGAAGATTCTGAAAATCATGTTATGGGTCAATTAGGCTCATTTGTTCTATTCGTTACCCTTGTGACTAGGATGTGCTGCTTTTGCTCGGCCCGTATCGTGGCGGCATGCTCTTGTCTGCTGTTAAAGAATTTGGCTTAGTAGAAAACATCCTCGTTTTTATGGGGACTGTTGGCACAAATGTGATGCATTGCCTACTTTGGTGTATTTTTACCACACACTAAAAGCTTACGTTTAATACACATACCTGTCATGCAGTTTTTCTATGACACACATTGTCGTAGGCATGAGTGCAAGACGTCTTAATCTAAGGAAGTATTACAATGTGGCCAATTTCATTCTTCCGTTGTTCCAAAGACATTTAGTTGCGCATCGTTTTGCGGTCATCTGACTACGATAGACATTCTAATGCCGAAACAAATCAGGTGGCAGGCTCTTTCGAAGCAAGCATGATAAGGTTGTTAACTGGCATGGACGAACTTCAGGTTACAAGCCAGGCGATAAGCCTGTACAGATTTGGCTGAGACTGTGCGGAATGCGTTCACCACATGCACCGGCAAACAAGCTGCAATGAACTTCTGTTAGCTTGAATGTTCTCAGTCAGTTCATCATTGTAGAATTATCATGGTAGTCAGTTTAGTTGATCAGCTACGTTATCATTCAGTCACCAGAAGCCATTTACTGCGTCGAGCGGTTCGTGGAGGGACCCATCTCCCTCAAACAGGCATATCAAGAATTTGTTTAAGGAAGCTTTGGATCGCAGCAAATCAAAAAGAAAGTGCGGGTTGGTACTTTTTTCGACCGATGCCATAATATACCACCATTTACCGCGGTTTTCCACAACTTCTTTCCGCCTTAACTCAGTCCACGTTCCCGCCATTATATTTCTTACACACACGCATACACATGTGCACAGGCGTTTACTTAATCGCAATCAATTTACATTCATGGTTCTAATGTATTGATGTATTGATGGTTGGCAGACTTTGATAACGTTTTAAGGTGATCCAAATGTGAAAAGTCTTTGGCCTCGGCGGGATTCGAACCCACGCAAGGTCACCACCCTCGATTTAGTACCGCGAGTGCTCTACCAGCTGAGCTACGAGGCCACGCCGGAGAACCTTCGACTATCTCCGGCGTGGCCTCGTAGCTCAGCTGGTAGAGCACTCGCGGTACTAAAGCGAGGGTGGTGACCTTGCGTGGGTTCGAATCCCGCCGAGGCCAAAGTCTTTTCACATTTGATTCACCTCAAAACATTTGTGTTTCTGTTTGTTGCCTAAATAGACTCCCCATAAGCTATAATCGAAATAAAACCCTCTTCCGCGGCTTTGGTTTCCAGCAACCTGATATTATTTCGTCGCGTTCCATTGTTTTCGAACGGAAATTTTCAATACAATTACACATTTTTATAATGCACATATAAATTCTTTCAACTGATCACGGGTTATTGAAATATCTCGAACGTCGTACTGAAGGCAAAGTGGAGAGAACCGAACAATCGTCATCTTTTGCATGTGCACATGATGTTTTTCTAAAATGTGTTTCGTTTCCTTGGTGGAATGATTTTTATTCTGGAAATACTGGTAGTGTAGTGGTTTGCTTACCGTAAATGGGGAAATTGGAGGTTGAGTTGAACGGTGAAGCAGATTTCTAGTAAATAGCAGGATAAGTGAGTCACTTCTACGCGCTTTTTCTAATGCCCTCGACGCCATCCCGGTTAGGGGCTGGTAGAGCTTCCAAAAGTCTTCCACTGAGAAGGCCAAAGTTTCCATGGAAAAACCTAATCCAATACCAACGCTATCTCATCTGGGCCAATGTTCAGTTCACTGCTTGGAAAAGTGTCATCCATGCCTGAATCTGTTGTAAGTTGACCCAGGATATCTACTCATACATGTCTTGAGTCCAAAAGTCGCTCTTGGATATTCTAAGCTTGCGCGCACTTACCTCGACCACTCTGAGTGCCAATGAACTGTCAAGAAAGGTACCCTGCGGGATAACTCCAGACATGACCTTCACAACATCTTTGGCTTGCGCAAGTTGCAAAAGGTCCCTGCATTTTCAATTGAAAGTAAGACCACCTCACAACTGACCTTAGCTGGCGGTCACCGGAGTATAGCAAAACGTTCATTGGGCGCCCACTCAGAGAGCAAGGCAGGTGTTTAAGCATCTACCGCATGCAACACAGTCCAGAGAATGCTCCTGATGCTATCACGCCCCTAATCTGGCGTTCTTTTCAACCAGCAACATCTCGTCTACTCCGGTACTCAAGTTATATGTCATTGCCCTAGTAAATTCTTGGTCAGCCTTTGATATAGTTAACACCATCTACAGTAGGTGGTGATGTGTAAGTGGCACTCAGAAGGCCCACCAAAGTTATAGCATATTTTCCTCTTTTACTATCATCTCCCATAGCCGGAGTCATTTCCAGATCGCAGCTGTCTCTGTCTGTTCCAGGTTTACGACACTCTGACTCTGCCTACTGCATGGCTTGGCCGGGTGCTTTATTGGATCCTGGTGACGTACTGGCCCCAGGCGAATATACCTTTCATTGCAGTTCTTGAGGTTCTTTCATATGAAACAAATACGGTAAACCTCTCCCCAGAGTCTTCTTTCCGGCGCACTATAAGCCAATTCCCCGTCAATCTCCTGGCACGATGACTCGCCCCCAGACGGAGCCCTCGGAACTCGTACACTATTCGGCAAATACCGAATCAAACCCAGCCTTAATCATCAATCTGCGGCTTAAAACTGATATTGCGCCTTCATTACCTTAACTTTTTACTGCAAGGGCTCTCAAACTGTACAGGAAGTGTCGACCCTTCCCCCAACGAAATTGCCCATCACATGCGCGGATTCCACTTCACGACTCGTGACGGGGCCATATTAGTGGAAACAGCAACAACAAACTCTCTGGGTAGGCTGGGGTTGTTATTCGTGAATAATTTCACCCCTTCGTATAACTGCTAATAACTTCCGTCTCACAACTGGCCATGATCCCACTTTCACCCAGTAAGGCTAGTCGGCTGTAGTTTATGCGTCGTTTATCATGATCCACATGTTTATCCTTCCGGAGTGAACTTCTGCCTGCCTCAAACCGGAACTCGAATGGGTACCTGGTATTCGTTGTTCGAATCATCTTTCTCTGTACGACTGCTGGAATTTATCATCAACGTTCTTGCCACCATGGTTATAATCAACCTCGTGATTACCTGGCTTGGTCACGGATTCGAAACTGATCCATATCTAATTACACCTCTCGTTTTCTCAGGGGCAAAGCTTTTGCAAAACCTTAACAGAACGGCCTCTTACGGAGCAAACTCCAGCTTGAACCTTACAGGCTCCTTCAATGTATCGTTTTCTTGTCGCCACCTTAATAGGAGTGATACTTGAATCTCTTATGCACCATAAATTGTAGAAGATCAACATGTTCATCGTCATGCATAAATGTCCAGTCGAGTGAACTTCAACAAAAACATCGCAACATCTGCGCAGTGAGAAGCATAAAATATCAATCACCGAGTCACGGACACTTCTGCGGAAATCTTTCTATCTCCCTCAACATGGAACTATGTGGGCCCAATCTAACGGCGGAGGCTTGTTCCCCTCATTACCTCACCCAATTGGGCTTCAGACTAAACGAAGCCAGAAGCCCAAAAAGTAATTTATCTTTCCATTCGTATTGACAATATTAATGGTTTATTTCGGAGACGAACGAAGCATGTCTGATAGCATGATCATGTAGTACAAATTAGGTCATAAAATGGATACATGTGTGGGTTTTAGTGGTCATATGAAGGAGTGCCCGGCAAATTTGAATTATAGCGTCATGTAGTGAACCTCAGATGTTTAAATTGCCCACCTTCAATCTCTGTATTTTCTTCCCTTCTACCTTTCAGAGTTAAATGCCCTGCATGGACCAAGAAACGCGGATGACTTTTGAGACCGAACTCCTCTTGACCATGAGTGATCATCTGTGTCGTTCGACAAATCCCTGGACACTTCTTTTTCCCTCGTGCCCCTCTCGTGCTGTACAGTTGCTCTCTGGCTTGCCGGACATATTCTATGGTGAATACACGTTACCTGCCGACTATGCCTTCTATCGTGATCCTTTATCGAGCATATTCACGAGTGCTGTGTGTGTGGTATTGGCCGTTGACACGTGATTATCCAAACTGATGTGTTACTTGCCGACATTGCGGCCTCTTTCCGACGACCCACGCCTTGAGCTGCTGTGCTACCTAGTTCCCCATCCCGTAAGGCATACTGGTAGTGTGAGTTCCACTTTTGTGTTCCCTACACACCTGGCTACTACAGCCAGGTAGACACATCGCCCAGTAATAATTGAAGTGGGCTTCGCCGTCAAAATACTCAATGGTGTAAGGTAGCGATGGAGTGAAAACGCGCAGTACTTTGGATGGCATCGATTTAAAGTCGCAGGGGTGATTAAACCGACAAAAACTCCTTTGGAATAACACCGACGAAAAATTGAAAAATTTTTGGTGATGATGAACACGCACTTGAACCAATAGCTCGAATGACCTGGAAAATATCATGAATATAATACCGAAGGAGTTGTGAGGTGTTCACTGAGGAGGGTAATTGCGTAAATAAAACAGAGTCTGACTTGCTACTGAATTTGTACTAACTATTAATCAAGAGGTTGTGGAAGACGCCCGCATAAAGAGGAGTGAGTAGATGTCCGAGCCTGGAAGTTTGGTGAAGCAGGGTGACGAAAGTTGACAGGCGAATGACATACGATTCGAATAGAGGGTTCGTTCCAGGTTAGTTGGTGAACACAATTTGACAACAGTGTGAACAGTGGAGCTGATATACGATGATCTTATGAGGTCATATGAGGGTGGTGCATAAACGATCCCGTCAAATTATGTAGACGACCGCTTAACGAGATACGCTGGTAAGCGTCTGACATGGGGCATTTGGGAAAACCGGAAGGTCAGTAACTTGGCATACGTAAAGTTCATTCCCAGCAAAGGTTTAGAGAAATTGCCTTCGAAGTGGTCTTTGGCAAAGATGCTCAATCGTGGAAGACTGGTCAAAAAATGGTAGTGGGTAATAGGTGGGTGAAATGGTGTTCAACTATTGGTTTATCGGAGGTGGCCCTTAGACTGACAGATGCGGAATACAAATTTACAACGAAGTGGGCATAAAAGTGGTATATATGTTTGACATCTGACGGAATCACCTGGAAGTAGTATATCACTGGAATCTTTAAGCGAAGATAATTGTGTGACTGGGTAGGTTGAGGAAAGTCCAACCTGAGACTTTTAGTGGGTGAACGAACGGATTACCGGCAGTATAAATTATAGATAGATGGTTTTCAGCGAAACATGTAGAAAAAGCACTCAGTGGATTGTGGTGCATGTGGCCGACCACAATATCCTAGTGGAACAGCGGCAGTGGTTCATACGTCAGTGAAATGTAATACAATTATGGATTTGTCTGGGTTCCTTGGTAAATAGCATGGGAGCATATAAAGTTGGTAATAAATTGGATGCAGGAGGTGGACATATAGTGGACTGATACGGTCGTATAAAAGTAGCTCACATGAACAGCTCTCAGAAAGTGCAGGTGATTGCATAACTGGATATGTTGAAGTCTGACATGGAAAGCTGAGGAGGTAATCGGACTATTTATGTCTTGGAATGTGGATGCTTCATTGCTAATACAACTGTCGTGAAATGCAAGTGGCTGAATGAGAGGAGATGCAACGGAAGAATATAATGGAACGGAGAGTTGGTGTCGCGCAGGTGAAGCGCTGGAAGGAAGATAATTTCGTTCTCTGTGTTATTGTGGGCAGGTGAGAAACGAATCTTTGAATGACGGTTTTGTTTACATAAATGGAGTGGCGACATACAAATTACGGAGTGGATGAGCGGTCTCTTCAGGAGTATATTGGGAATTGTGATGTTCATAATTAAGATGTCTGAACAGTGAAACTGCTTCATGTTTCCGAGTAGGGAATCCGGTGACTGGAAGAGGTAAAAAAGGGTAAACGTGTGATCAGCCCAGACAGATAGAAGGCAAGTCAGTGGGGATAAATGTCGGTAGTAGCAAATAGTGGGGTAAATTTGTGAGCCGAATGAGTATATGTGCATACGCTGATTTGAAACTTGACCGGGTGTATGGTAAATCTTATTCAGGAACGTTGGGGGAGGCAACGATTGGCAGCAAAGCGATGCAGAGGACGTTGATTTTCGATCCGCAACTGGTGCTAGTGGGTGATGGTGGCCGTGAGCTGAAAACCCAACCTGGAATCCACTTCTGGTGACACATTTATGAGGCATCAAGTAGTTCTTTATTATGTCCGCTGCCATTGATCCTCTCCATAAACTGCTTGGTAGTAGATCTGAAGGATCCCTGCCCTTTCATACTTGGGTACTTCACAATTATCAGTTAAGTGGTTCGTGGTGAAGCGCATCCCGATCTGGGCACTCTTCACTTAGAACCAGAAAACTCTGAACTTTGATAAATTTAAGGAACTTTGGAATATAGCGCCAGGCCCGCGGCTTGTTGATCCATCAAACCCCATCAGCTCCGAGCGGTTCCGCAGCACGAATCCCTCAAGCAATCGGCCCAGTACACCACCTCAGCCAGTAAGGCGAGGGCAGCTGCCCGCGAAATCTGGAGGAAGGTGGCTTCCAGAAAATTCCGGAACTCGATCTCACCTCAAGAGTCCACTGTAATGCCCCGCACGATATATACTGTGCAAGCGTGGGCCCCCTCACTAGTTGAGGATTGGAGTTTTCTAAAGTAAACGACAAACCTTTAGTTATATACCCTAAGCAGAAGGATAGGCAAATTTAAGACTTTCACCACATGACTGGAAATGGATGGTAGAGAACCTGGCTGAAACTCGTAAAAAACCAAAATGAATATCAGTAACTTCTATGAGCCCATTAATAATCTGGACATCAGAAGATAGCCTGCGGTTGAAGAAGGAACGGCGAGTTTCTTTAATTTTAGTGTGAATATGGCAAGAAAAGTCCCCCAATGTACTTGCCATCCACATTCTCCGACAAGCGCATTATTACCCGTCCGGAGGCTAGGCCACTAGTATTTCGCTACCTATTTAAGCCCAAATACCTACTTCTATCATCACCGCCCGATAGAGATTCTCTCATATATCTCGGTTTCACCTCGCCGTAGGCCTCTGAATCATGCTTGAATCACACTTCCATGGCGTGGCTGAAAAACTAAAGGCTTGGTTTTTGCTAACGGAGATACCGCCTAGCTGGAGACTTTCCTGTCGTCTAGTGATTTGTCTTCCGACTACAAGAAGCAAGATGCAGTCAAGATTTGTACCATGAATCCTTCTTTTCTATTTAGTGAATTATCTTCAAGAGGGCCGGCGTTATTTGGAATCAGGATAAATAAACGGTCCGGGAATATCTGAATTTTGACCTGATGCCGGCCTAATGATCCATCGACCTACCATGGGATGTAAGATGATTTAGTTCCACGCCTGCGGATGACGTGAAGTTTTGGATTTCCTAGAGCTAAATCAGATTTAGTTATACCTGTACGCTCCCAATCAGTTGTCTGAAAGACGGGCTTTGCCTGCGAAACTGACAGGAAGCTCATGTTCGATAGCCAATGGATTAAACGGAATGCCCTATTTAAACCCGGAAAAAGCGGATCCATGGATCCAGGAATGCAGAGTCAGGGACCTGGACATGATAGGTCCAAGTGGCTTTGCACCCCAGTTACAACTGCGGACAGCGAACAATCGAAGCATAGAAACTATGCACTAGCTGCGCAAGACATACGGCAGGAGACTCCAGGATGTTGGCGTAAATATGAGCAAACTCGGTCCGACCAACCCTAGAGCAATTACTCCAAGCCTTTGATCCGCAGTGACTAGGGGACACTCTCTGCCTCTAAAAGGTCAGAAGAAGGTTCATGAGAACAGTATTAGGGCCACAAAGGTTGCAAAATGGACACAGGATATTATTTTCAGGCTTACCCGCACTCAAGTGCAGGAAGGTGCGGAGAGAATTGACTGAAATAATGTAACAATTAATCGGGCTGACAGCCACAAGAAAGCAGCTGTTTGTCAGGGGCGGAGACACCAATCCCTGAAAGCATAGGTTGAAACCAATCAAGCCTAGACCAAAGGGACCATCAGGGACCTGTCGTATACTTTTTGGGAAATTACCAAATGAGACAAAACTCCTGAAGCGGTGGTGGAAGCGAACTCTGCGGCAGAGCCCGTGAGTGCTGAAGGGAGCGTGGATACATGGTTTTCCAGACTCCTTTTTAGTCGGCCACATCTGTCTGGTTGTAGAGTTACAGCTCGCTTCAGTATAAGGCTTCTCCTGTCGTCTTATTTCCAAAAAAGTGCCACACCCAAATAAACCTTCGGCTCTCCGAAATTCTGATAATTCACGAGAAATGACCTCTGGGATGAGCGGGCAATCTCCGCGTACACGCTTTGTAAAAAACTTCAGGATACCCCGTATCATGCATTAGCCTTCATTTTACAAACAAAATTTTTCATTCGTATGAGCTATCTTTGCTGGAATTCCGACTGTTTGTTTTATTGCTCTAAATTTTTATCGCAAACCGGACTGCAGCAGTCGCCTCGAGCGTGAGTCGCTCAGCTTGAGCTTCGTTGTGACTGTATTCGGTAACCTCATTTTCTATATCTAACCTTTTGCTATAACTCAGCTGCGGTTTTTGATTTGTTGTTCAATTTGGAGCGTAAGGGCTCAAAGGGGACACTGTTGAGGTTTGATTAATACAAAGTACATTAATGTGTTGTATATAGTACCGTAGCTATTTGCAATCGACTTTGTTTTGAAATGTGTCGAAATTGGTTGTTACGTTTGGCTAGAACGTTCCGGTGGCTGGACTTCTCAGTACTCAATACCCTTGGCAACCGCTGAGACAGAAAATTACGCAGCAATTTGCTAACCGTTTCGAATCAAAGAACAGTACCCTTCAAGTGAACCAAACCCATTTTCTCGCAGGTGTCGGCCACGTTTCTTGCTCAGACTCTAATATATCAGGTTGATCTAGAGTTGGCTAGGTTTACCCTAGGGCGAGAGCGGATCTGTTTCTAGCTGAGTTAAAGGAGAAGCAGTTTGCAGAACAATTTGAGTTAGATAAGCAGCGTAAGCTGCTCCAGGTGAGAAATGAGATGAAAATGGCGAAACTGCGTATGGCACTCGCTGAGGAAGAAGAAGATCTAGTCAACAGAGATGAAGTCGAGGGTGGAGTAATAATCAGTGAACATCTTTCTCGGTACCTAGGTGATTGCCACGTGCAGAACGATGCACCACAAACAGCAATCCTGGTTCCAGTGGCGGAACCTGCAGTGGATTATCGTTTGGACTTACCCAGGGTGGAACTGGAGTCATTTTCGAGGCGCTCGTCATCATACTGCAGGCCTGTGAAACAGTTTGAATAATACGTTGAAAGTCCAATTCGAGACGATGGCCAGCGCCTACTTTATTTGAGGCATTACTGTAAGGGACAGGCAAGGGATGCGATCGCCGAATGTTATGTTGCCTCCAACACTGGCATACAATAGGGTTAGGGAAACCTTGAAGGATGGGATGGGCAGGGTCATTTAGTGGCCCGTTCACTGTCTGATGGCTAACTGTAAGGTTTGAAGCCTCTGGTGGAAGATTCGGATGCCCTGACCAAGTTGTCGTTGGAAATGCTCAACTGTGAAGTTGCCCTCTCACAGGTGAATTGCATGTCAGACCTCAACTCACTGCAGACCATGGAACGGATTACTCGAGTGCTATTAACGGGTCTCCAGGATTTGTGGGTTAGGACCTTTGATGATATTTTAGGAAAAGGAGACGAAAAGAGGTTCCAAGATCTGCAGCACTTAGTGTCCCGTGAGGCACGGATTGCTCGAAGCAGATCGGCAAACTGGCTGCCAATAGCAAGGCTCAGGGGTAGTCGCGGTCATCCAGTTGAAGGTAATATGCACAAAACCTGCATCCAGAAGCGACAAGGTTCACGCCAAATCAGGGTAGTACTTTGTTGGTCACAGCTAATAGGTGCTCGGTATGTAATCGAATACACGCAATTGAGGAATGTCAGCGATTCCTGCCTCGTGATATACCCAGTCGTTGGGCATCGATCAAAGAAATCAAGGCTTGTTTTTCGTGTCTCAAGTGTGGACATCTGTCTAGCAACTGTTCTTTATCCAAACCATGTTCAACATCAGGTTGTCCGAAACGGCACCACCCTGTACTGCATGTTGCACAGAAGCAATGTACCGATCGAGTCAAGCAAGATACAACACAAGGGCTGCGGCTGGATAAGCCGGATACGGACAGTGCAAAAAGGCCTGGGCAGTGGACCAATAATTGTGCGACTACTCTTAGGCCAGAATGTCGTGTCAGTTTAGGTGTGCTACCAGTACGAGTAGACGGACCGGGGGGCTCTGTGGAGACCTACACTCTGCTGGACAGCGGGTCTGATGTGACTCTAATACAAATAGACATTGTAGAGCTGATGGACCTGAAGGCATCCGCGACCTCACTGCCGCTTTCGTAAGATGGCACCAGGTTGGCATAAACTAGCAGCCTTCATAAAACCAGTCAACTAAGAGAACTGCAGTTAACCTGAATTTTTAACGCGTCGGAGAAATGTGTCAGCTTTTGGCGGACAAGTTACCTATCTTAATGGGCGGATGGTTTAATCTACAGGTGTCACAGGACCCCTGAAAACGGCCGGTGTCCTGGATGCAGGCGAGAAATTCGAAGTAAAATTGCCCCTGAATGTATGCCTCCTCATATGAGCACTAATAAGTTAATTTGGATAATCAATCCAGGCATGAGACTTCTCGGAGCTGATGGCAGTTTCGAAGTATTGAAGCACAAACGGGAGGTTTTGAACAAAATGTTCCAGTTCTTAATGAAGTCTTTGACCATATGTCACTTTACCGAGCTATAAAGGAAGCTGCAAGGCTGCAAGAAAAACAAAATGTACGTGATTTCAGGCGGTGTCTCGATAAATCAAGTGCATTAAGAGGAGTGAGATAGCAACGTTTAAGAACATATGGCAGAATGGGAACGAAAAAGACATTTATTTCATTTTACCTAGGGATGAGGAAGCAAAAGCCTTCGCGGCGGACGTCTAAGTGTATCTGAAAGATAGTTTTTTCTGCAGAAAAACTATACCTTACGGAACAGCATTCCACCGAGTGATGATCCTGTAGGCGAAGAAGGTAATTTCCAGAGAGGTATTTCATCGTGGTCTAAAACGTCCTCAGCTAGCAAAACCGGGTGAAAAAGCTGGGCAAACGGAGAAGAAGCATATGTTTGAACGGGTCCAAAAGCGAGAAACATCGAAAGCTGATCATTGCTAAAATGCTTTAGATCAAAGGGACAGAGGTTGAGGAGTGACAGGCAGACGTGATAAGTAAGGTGGGGCAGAACCCACACTGCTTTGGCAGAAGCCCTCTAAACTCTCCTTCTGAGGCCCCACGAGGTCGGACAAGATCGGAGTGCACTAATTGACTATTATACCCTAAAAAGGAGCGGATGGAAGTACCAGAAGTTACGGGGAAACCAGCCCTGAAGATGCGCGGGAAGGACCTCCGAACCACATTTGTGGCTCGGAAGGTAGACTCGCCTGCAAGTTGATGACGATGTGAAAAGGGTTGGTTACAATCTAACTAGCGGCCGAGAACCTTGTGTCGCACAAACCCTGACGGCGTGGTTGCTCCGTTAATGTAGGACGTGTGACCATTCACCCTGTCGAATGATATGCTCACACGTTTGTCATCACTACCTGGGATGTTCCAGTACTCGGTTCAGAATTTCTTTTCACCAAATGCAACATGCGAGCACCCGAAACTTAAGATCCCGAGGGCCATATCATCCACATCTATGGCAATTTTCAATGAGGAGCTTCAGAGGATCACTTGTGTAGATCAAAAATAGAAGGGGATCTGAGAATTACCGTTATAGGAAACCATCCGTTGCTGGGGCCTGTTGGGACAAAACGTTCCCCACCTTAACCACACAGGTAAGAGAGCTGCGTAGGACGTTCAACATGGAGCCTGCAATCCCGTATACTTGGAGCCTGTACATAAGAGGTGCACGTGGGACCTTGTCGAAGGCCTTATCATAATCGATGAATATAGCGTGTGGGGGCTGGCCATTATCGTGGGCTTTTGTCGGACAATCCACGGCAGAAAGCATATTGGTGATACATGATCTGCCAGGAAAAACCCATGTTGGGTGGAGAGAGGCTCCTGTTTGTATGCAGATGAGAAACAATCGCATCCTTGGGAATAAACTCCAAAGTTTCTCTGGTGATTCTTGCCTTACTTATGGGTCTGTGACCAGAAGCAAGATGTCCATCACTCTCCCCTACGGGTAGGTGGGATGGCTAATATTTTTCAGCTGCTGGGGTGAGCTGTATTGTAAGCACATAGTTGAAAAAGAGATTCGTATGAATCTGGTAATATGTCCGCCGTCTCCAAGAGAATGCGGCGGTTGAGTTTGTCAGAACAGATAGAGCACTATTGGTGGAGCCAACGGGAACCTTTTGTAACTGTGCAATGTCAAGTATGGCTAGATGGTCGATGACCTAGCCTATTCAGATCGCTGTAGGGGGGATCATATCGGTATGAAGCGTACAACTCCATGATGGTGGGAGCTGAGGGCCACCGCCACTTGGCTGGAGGAAGTAATGTAGGATCCAAATTGATCTGTGAGAGCAAGAGACTTCAGAGCTGCCCCCCTCAGACGACACATGTACTGAAGGAAGAACGCCTTTTAGGTCCGAGCTCGAGCTAGCACAATTCGTTGGGCTGCATTTTGATATGACGTAATCTTGTTTCTGCATTCGTTGAGGATAAATTTGGAGTCATCTGCGCCACAGACAAGACCTGTGTCTTTATATTCAGCGTAGAAGCCCGCACGTTTGTCTAGAATGTGCCTGACTGTGAGAGGAAGTGGCCTCTTATATGTCGGTGAAAGGCGAATTCTAAGGAAGAATAGCCTATCAGTTTAGGGATCAACCCGCTTAGATATTTTGACACCTCAACAGCAAATTTGCCCAGCTTAGCTGAATTTAGCCGGTGACAAAAGGAAGCACTGTCTTGGTCGAAATGGCCCTACTGAACGGCTGCAAAGTTTTGATTTATGAAAGCGAGGAAGGCCGCTTCTCAATATAGTCGAACCCAACGAGAATGCTGTAACTCCTGTTGAGAGGTAGAAAGTACTGTTCCATACACCTTTAAAGCCATTCATCAGTGATTACCGGATCTATTACTGATGGGGCATGTCCTGTTTGATATCTGGTCGGACGTTTTACTTCCTGTGCCCATGATTCCTTGAGAAAGAGATCAAGGAGCTCACTGAAGGTGACTTCAGGGGCATCAACCCTTTTCCAGTCGATACTGGGTGAGTAGAATTCTCCAGTGACTAGCAGATGAGCCTAGTCTGTGTAGCTTTTCGGGGAGCCCAAAAGGTCTATGGGACCTAGGCTATGCATTCATTTGCGTGTGGTAGAGTGGCAGACCATACCAAGCAGTAGGAAGTCTGTCCTAGGGAGTGCAAATAATACCCCACGGACAAGCAACACGTTAAAAGGTGGGGGCTTTTCGTGGAGTAGGAGGAGAAAAAGAATTATTTAAGTATATATTGACCCCCCATCCCCACAGAAAGACCTCTTCTTGGGTCCTGCCTACCTGTGAAGTAATCCTGAGTGGATATTTCAGTATCGCGTATTTCGGGGGCGAACCAGGTCTCTTTGAGGGCTACCACTTGGGGACCCTTATTCACTGCAAGCTACCAGAGTACCAAGACCTCATTCAGCAAGCTTAAGCAATTGCTGTGAAAAAACCCTCGAGCAAATTCTCAGGAATTGTTGTGGAATCTCCAGAGACAACTGATTTCGGGTTTGAGTAGAGGGAGGAGGAGGAAGTGTAGGTGTGAAATGAAGGCTTTGGCGGAGTCGGTAGCCGAGGATTCTGGGGGAGCTGCGGTCAAAAAGAATGTCGCGG
The DNA here is from genome assembly GCA_948099385.1 of Fasciola hepatica. Taxonomy (NCBI): domain Eukaryota; kingdom Metazoa; phylum Platyhelminthes; class Trematoda; order Plagiorchiida; family Fasciolidae; genus Fasciola; species Fasciola hepatica. The sequence goes on along the minus strand of CANUEZ040000043.1, from coordinate 27,868,669 downwards.
ATTACGGCGGTTTTTGACGTCTAGCACCCTTGGATATATAATACCAGGTGGACGGTCTACATCCCCCCACTTCCGGAAAGAATGACCTACTTCTTGTGGCTTGTCTTTGTGCCCTCTGAGGGATTTACTGTCCTGAGTCCTCTTATTCGTGACCCAGTTCTGCATGACCTCACCAGTTTTCTTCGCCGTTGCGTCGACCCCCCCCCCCCTTCACTGCAGCGCTCTGCAGAAATGGGTTAAAGGCTGTCATCCAGGCTCGGGGCTGGTCGACGGGTAGACCCGGTCCCGGAATCGAATGAGCTACTGAGGAAGGGCAATCACTCCGACAGCAGATCTAGCTAAAGAGGCCCGTCCCTAAACGAGGCGAAACCACTCCCCAGGCTCGCCGGTGCGTTTTAAGTGAGTTTAATATCCGAGCAACGCCGCTTCGACGGTTGTAGTTCTTAATTTTTGTATGAGGATTGAACCTGCCGGTTGCCCAGACCTACCTTATTAAAATTTTGCTTTTCTCCACGCTCTCGGATAGCTGCCAGATCGATTCAGTTATGTGCGGTGTACGGGGCGAATACACCAAAGCCCCGTAAATCGTTGGAACCCTTTCGCTTTGAGCTCCTTTGACGCCTCTTCTCCGAAAGAATAAAATGATCAAGCACTTGCCGTTCCATTGGTGGCAAAACCGGGAGAATCGCACCCCTTGCCACTCTGCCACAATCCGAAGGGTGAAAGGGGTCCCTGTTTCTGGCTGCTAACCATTGATAGTCGGTCATTATTAGGGGCATGAGTTGCAATGACTGCAAAAACTGGCAAAAGTTTAAGTACGGATAAATAAAATTGGGCAAAAGGAAAGATGATTTTAGGTAGAAGAGGGCTGGGAGCTAGAAAATAGGGGAGGAAAATGAGAAAACAGAACAGGAAGGTACTTGAGGATACGAGGAGGCCGAGCCCTACTTTCCTTCCCCAGGCACATTCCCGTTTCTTGTCTGGCCTTATCACAGAAGCCATCACCGACGAGGCATCAGTGACATGGCCGAACAATTTATTCCGAACATAAACCACGTTAACTAAGAAACAACCTGCCCGCAGCGAGGTCCGTAATCTCGCATTTAGCAGCTTCAGATTGTCGTCGAAAATCTCAGTGCGTATTCAGCCTCAGCACGTAATTGAACACCTCACTTGCTTCGGCCATACCCTTCATTGTTTTAAATGTTCCCGCTACAACACCCCTACATCTCCGGTGCCCCGAGGGAACATTTTTAGCCATTCTAGTATCTCACTGTAGTCGACCAACCTTAGAACTGAGAGCCACGGGTGAGAAGGGGTAATTAACGCCCCGATGCATGATGCCTTTCAAAGAGCACGGCATCCGTGCTTGAATACAATAATCAGATTGGAGAAAACAAACACTCGGTAGAGCGGTACAACAATCCCTGGCTTCTTAGATAATACGGCCTGTCTAAGCTGCCAGAGAACTTCGAGGGCCTCCCGAGCAGAGGCCGACATTGTTCGCTTGGATATTAGCCGTTCTTGACCACGGCACCAGGCTCCTTAATCTCATTTACCCAGAGAATTTCAAAATCTTGCATCGGTGACATCAACTCCCCCGGTGGCTGGAATATACACCCTTCGTCATACGTTTGTTGCAGAGAGTGGACTAGGGTTCAAAGATCACCCCTACCACCGGTCTTAGGATGACCGGGTGAGTGAGATATGGTCCTTCCACTATGAGTGCTACCAGCTTGCCCATAGCTTCATACGCCTCAAAGGATTTCAGCCTCGGCTCCGCCAGGTCTAGTACACTACCCCGGTCTTCCCAGGACCAGCCCGATGCACCGTCGCCTCCTCTGTAGATCGGCCGGAAGAAAACCACTCGAGCTTTCGCTTTTTCCATGTTGGTTGCTTTTTGCCTACCTTGGCCGCCCTTAAATTCGCCGACCGCCGCACTCAGAGCTGTCTTCGATCGCACCTAATTGAAACACTCTTTTCGGCTGGCTTGAGCTCTCAGTGCCAGCTGCTTCTCGTACTTCTGTCCATATATCGTTTGCTTTGCAGCAAACCCGGCCCTTGCAGCTTTGTACTCCAGGAACCACCGGTGGATGCCGCTATCCCTGTATCGCAACCACAGTCCTTTGTCCCACTTCAGAGTGTCCGGGGTCCACAGATGCACCGTAGCTGGACCCCAGGCCCAAGTACCCTCCTTGGCGGAACCACCCGCTTGGTCGTCTTTTGTGAGCCGCCACTCAGGCAACGAAACTGCCTTCTGACATAGTCATTGCATACTTCTACTCCATACGTTACCCCCTGCACTTTTTCGTTGGGGGCTCCCTGGGCAATTCGGTGCGGAGATCGTCGGAATTCGTCTCGGGGTGGATAACCCCTTCGTATTTACGTTTACTGAAGCATCCCGTGTCGCCTTTGCCCATTGGATCCTCAACGGGCAGGCACGCGACATCTCTTGGGTAGCCAGTGATTACCGACTCCATGGTGGATGCCAACTGTCCCCGTAATCAACTTTCCTGTCCAACGTGTTACTTTCGGGACCTCTCACGTAGGAAGTCTACTAAAAGCGCCCCAGAAGATGTCCAGGTTGCAGAACTTGGGATCACTCCACATCCAGATCACCGAAGTCCCTTAAAATTATAATTCCGGGGCCCGAACGTATCCGGGTTTCTAAGGAGGTGTTTGGTTGTGCATCCTCATTCACCTAGGAGCGGAAGCTGCGACGCATGCACGTCACAGTTATTTCTGACCTGGTGATCCTTATCCCGGTGTTTACCGCCGGTATATCTTGCATGCTAAGGTGGGCATGAACTTTCTGGGCATTGTGCCCTGCCGGGAGTAGCAGCACGCCTCCTACTGCAACATTTTGTCTATCCATTCTGTTCAGCAGACAGTAAGGTAGTTGCAGGCCCCTGGTTTCATCCTAGGAGCGTGACCGCTTCTACCCGTTTGGAGTTGCATCCACTCAACCGGTCCGGGTCCTCAACTCTGACAATTTATTCCCCGCGTTGGCGGAGATCGCACATACTAAAAGAGGTTCTTATGGTCTCTGTGGTTTATTCAGTTTACCTGGAGTCCGAACCTGCCCACAACTCGGTTTTAAGCCATCAGCCGGTGCTTCGGCTTTTGGGTCAAGTCCGTGCATGTTCTGCCAATTGTGCAGGCCCCGATCTCTGTAGTGGGTGTCCAGAACAGGATGCTAACTTTTGTACAAAACCCGACCCTGATGCTCCTCCGTCTTCCCTTAGAGCCCCTCGTCCGAGACCGATCAAGCTCCACTGCACCGACCTTTTTCCCCACGACGGACGGGGCACTCACTATCGGTGGAGCTAGTTTGGTTGGGTTGAAAGATGGTGAGCTCAGCGGGTTCAGCCTTTTGGCTCCGGGAGCTTACCGCCCTTTCCCTATTCTGCTGGCGCGACAGCAACTGAACCATGTGTTGGTCCTCATAAAATCGGCTGCAGCCAGGCGGTGGCCCCTATATATAAGGCTCACAGCCTGCTACATGGCCAATCTTAAGGGCTTTGCCTCTCATATCCTGATGCGACCCATTTTCCTAGGGGGAGGTTTCGTTCAATGGCTATTCATCCTTGCACGCCGACCCTCCGTAGTAGGTTTAGCGGGTGAAATCGCATAGACTGTTCTCACAGCCCCCCTCCCACCCCCATAGGATTCCGGGAAGTCTTTCATTGCCAAATTCCTGTGCAGTTCCATTTTTTCCGCCGATAACGCCGAAGGTGGAATAGCCTTGAAGCAAAATTATTATGGTAATTCTCGAGAGATTCAACCACTTTGGTCCCCTCGTGGTGACTTAGTAAATATAAAGAAAAAGAGGTTATGTTACAAAAATGCTAGTATACAGAAACACGGCGCAACAGGAATAGAAAAGATTGACTCACGGTGCATCCACTATTTTCAGCGGGTTGATGCCAAACCGACTTCACAGTATGGCTTCTCAATTGTTGTTATATGAAGCAGTAGGTCTGGAAGCTGTACTTGGTTCGAATGGATTCTTATAATTCCGCAGTTGGCTGCTGAGTCGAGTTAGATGCAACAAAACTTCCCTTTCGAGAAGGTGTGAGTTAGGTCTTTATTGTCGCTGGTCACAAGGCGATCACGGACGAGGCAGGGAAAACGATCCTTGGTAGCCACCTGCAGACGCGTAGAAAATGTCCCTTTAATAATTTGCTATTACAGGTAAACGTGTTGGGAGCAGTGGAAAGAAAATGGTGTAAAAGGCTGATTGTGAAATGTGCCACACAGTTTTTTCTCGTTAGAGATGATGGCGACTTCGTTATTTGTAACGCCCGCTAATTTAACGGCCCTCCATTTCCTTAGAAAGTCTCTCCCGTCGCCATCCATATTTCTACTTCTGACCGAGGAAACTTGTGTTCATTCGTCATTTGTTTCCCGTCGTGAAAAATGGGTGACCAGGTCCCCTGGATTCGAATTCTAGAGCTAATGTGGAGACGGGAAATTTCCGGATCAATTTTCCCCCTTGTCTGCACAAGGCATTGGTTTCTCAGGACCGCTTTGCATAATAGTTTTCCATGTCATTGTAGAGCTTTCTTCATGGTGTTTATCAGCTAGATTCCTCGTATCCAGCAGGATCATGTGTTGTAACCGAATCTGAACTTGGGGTAGACACAATTTTGCTTGCTTCATCGAGCACTTTTCGAGAGAATTCGGCGCGGAAAGGGGGATTCAAGTCAGCCCCCTGAGCCTGCGATACAGCCGATGATTTGCTTGGGTTAGCGCCCAAATTTGAAGGTGGAGCCAAGAGTGTTACGTAGTATTGGAACCCTGTGTAACGGTTATTCCGACTGTGAGCAAGGCGTAGCCAATTCAAAACGAATCCCAAAATCAGAACAAGATTGATTCGTAGTTTCTACGGTACTGGTTAACACGTTATACGCATATAAATATGTACAAACCTCAACTGTATGGCCACAACGTCTAACAACGAGGAACAGAGTTCAACAAATGCCAATGTCAGGTACCACCATCACAGCAGTCCAAGTTCGAATCAAAATTATGCCACTTCACGCGAGAAAAATATAAACAAATGCTGAAGTGTAGTGATTGATGGATGTAGTATTTGTTCCAGAGTCTATAAAATAAAGAGCATAGTCTCAACAATACAAGTATATGACAACGACTATGGAGGATTTCCACGTATGTACGTTACACCGCCCACCAAATCCTCCAATGAAAAGGTCAACGTCCGAGGAGTAAACAGGGGTACTGATTCGCCCTAATCCACCTAGGCCCTAAGTCAGCGCGTAGGCAGGTCGCTATGGGTTTCGTCCATCGTTGACCAGTCGCAGACAGGCTTGCAGATTTTCATGGGGTTATGCTCCATCTCTCGACGTCTTAGAGTTTCTTCTGAGAATGATACGACATTATCCGTATACAATAAAGGGATGCGTACACAGATTACGGAATGTGGAGGAAAAGGCTGCCCAAACAAGAGTAAAGTACGTGGCAAGATGAAGACTGAGCATTTGTGACGAAAAATGGAGACGGCTACAGGGTACTGGAACACCGGGGGCTCAACGTGTGGTTTTATCACAATAGAAAAATGTTCGAATCACAACTTGTATCCACTTGGACACAGGTTGAGTAATAATACAAATAGGTCACGGAAAAGTGATATTTTTACAAACGGTCAGTAAGTGTTTGTTCAAGACTTTTCTCTACTTCAGAAATAATGTCGTGTCATGGGATAAACTAGGGTTTGGACAACTAACTCCATGGTAAATCGTGAGCACCGTATGAAATTAGAGACAAATATGCTCCAAAGACGGTGTGAAGGGTTGGGTCCTACGGGAGAATGCATGAGGAATAAGTAAATAAAATCAGCTTCATTTGGTATCATCATCTATCCTGGCTAGCTCGCAAGACTCGAACGGGAAAGCATCTAGTTGTGGTGGACGTAGAACGTCGAGTTCGGCTTGGTTCAGCTAGCCCAGTAGTATCATCCCCACTTTTAATGTGTTCTGTGGTTGTGCGCCTTTCATAATCAATATGAATACTTCGTATCGTGCCCACCAGACCACGGCTCTTAACGTTTTTGTCCAGTCGCCAAAGTGGCACAGTTTTTCCCTTAGGCTTACGCTTCCCGTGAAGTTTGTAGCCACTATCAGTCTTTTGGTCTCGATATCGCCATCATCAGGCTGAGGTATTAGTAGCGTTGGCCACACCTCTTCAGCTGCAGTTAGGAAGTCCGGTCCCATTGTCCACATCCGCAACTTCTCTAGGGTTTCCAGGCCCCTTGAGCAGAAGTCGGCTGGGTTACAGGTGGATTGTACATAGTGCCATTGGTCGGTTTTAGTCGACTCGTGTATTATAGTGAGTATGTTGGCCACGAAGGTGTTAAGGCGAGTGGTAATGTGATGTAGTACCATGGCTGAGTCCATCCAAATGTTTAGTTCCCAGTTTATCCGATCGAAGCATCTCCTAATCAGCGTCGCGGCTTTGACGGCCAGTACTGCTGCCGCCAGTTCCAGCCTCGGAATGGACACCATTTTCAGTGGAGCCACCCTCGCCTTTGCGAATAATATCTGACTGTGCCGCCCACCACTCGCCTCTACCCGGCAACCGTAAGCCACTATCCCGCAGCCTATTTCTGATGCATCAGAAAATAAGCGGAGTTGAGCGTCGTATGTGCACTTGATTCCTGTCAAGCATCCTCGTATTTTGATCTCACCAAGTTGGTCCAGGCTGTGCAGCCAAACGCGCCATCGCTTGTAGTCGTCATCCTGGACAGGTTCGCCCCAACCCGTCCCTCTCTGGCACAGCGATTGCAGCAAGCACTCTGCCGGTAACAACCACGGCGGAACGAAACCTAGGGAATCATAGAGGCTTGAGAATGACGACAGAATTCCCCTCCGTGTGGCTGGTCGTTTGGGTTGGTCCAGAGTGAAAATGGATTCGTCGCCTCTGAGTTTCCATTGAAGACCAAGCGTGCGCTCTGTTTGTGAACAGGATCCCAAATGCTTTTTCTTACGCTCCATTTTCTCGGACTACAGGATACCATTGAGCACCTCCTGGCTCTTTGACGTCCATTTAGTGAGGTTGAATCCCCCAGTATCTAGAGTGGCGGTCAGTTCAGTCATATATAGAATAGCAGTATCTGGGTCTTTAAAGGAACACAGCAAGTTGTCCACGTAGAAGTGGTCCATTGCTCTTCCTAACAAATTGCTGGCGCCGCCGAAAAGCTTGGGGTCTCCCGGGGGAAAAAATAAGCACAGAAGAGGGATAATACCGTCCCAAAGGGATGCACGGCCAGCCTGTACTCGTCTGGTGCGCGATTTGCGTCGTTTTCAGGCCACCATAGAAGGCGAAAGGCGTCCCTATCTTCAACGGGCACCTGCACCTGTAGAGACGTTTCGCGTGCGTCCGCAGAGAAAGCCACATTTCCTAGCTGAAAACGACATAAAACCTCGACTAGTGGTGTTGTCCAGTCTGGGTCCTGTAGTATATGGTCGTTGAGTGACACACCCTGACATTTCGCGGCACAGTCGAAAACCACCCTGACCTTTCCCGGTTTCTTTGGGTTCACGACCGGGTGGTGAGGTAGGTGCCGCCTCAAATTCGCGCGGATTACCGCTGTATCCACTCTTTCTATATAACTCAAGTCAATATTATTTTGCATGGCTGGCGTATATTTTATCCTTAATTGTGGTTCTCGAGTTAGCCTGGTTTTGAGGAAGCGTAATCTTTTCAGAGCCATTTTTCGGCTGTTTTGCATAGGTTTCATGTTGGGTCTCCACAGGACAGGAACCTCGGAACGATCTATTACGTACTTAGCGTTCTCGGCTACCGTTTTCAAAGCCGACTTATCTTTTCGTGATGGGGCATCTCTATTAATAACCAGGTCGGCAAATTTGGCGTTATACAGCTGTTGGAATGCCTGTTCAATGTTCGCCGTTTCCACCGAAGTGCAGTTGATTCGGATTCGTTTGCTGCATCCTCCATCTGTACCACCATAAAAAGTCCAGCCGAGTACAGTGCGCACTGCACAGGGTGCTTTGTGGCTTCCCATTCTTTGATCCAGGACACAATGCGCCTCCGGTACATCACAACCAATCAGCAGACCAATGGCGCTGTTCTGCCACTCCTCGATCGTAACCCCGTCGAGATGCGGCCACTGGGTCAGAATCGATCGCACTGACTGAGGTGCTCCCATTGGCAGGTCCTTTATAGTGGACGCCTCTAGAGTTTCTGCTCTACCGTTGTTGATCAAGGAAGCGAGTCGTAGGTGCAGTTTGGTCGACTGAATGACCTGGGTGCCACTCACTGTGCTCACCGCTAATGAAGATTGATTCCCTCTGATTCCATACCTCCCTGCAAACTCCTTCCTTACTAGCGTGGTACCCCAGCCATCATCTACGAAGGCCAACGCTCTTATAACACCAACTGGGGTTTCTATGCCAGGCGGATGGGCTTGTTAATAGAGTGAGACACTGAGCAGACCACACTTGGCTTCGGGGTTTCTTTGGCATTCAAAATCGGGTATTTGTGTAGCAGACAATGGTGCTTCCCATGGCATCCATCCTGACTACAACTGGATTTTGTTCGGCACTTCGCTGCCCAATGTGAATCGTTGAGACAGACGAAGCACGCGCCCAGTCTCTTAGCCATTCCCCATCGTCCATCGACGTCCACGTTGCGGAAGTGAGGGCATTCCGCCAGGCGATGAGGCGCTTCACAAACTCTACACACCGGCACGTTTTCACCTTCGCGAGGTAATGCGGGTGTGTTTACCCATGGTTGGCCCCTACTTGTTTTTCTGGTCCAGCTTTGTGTCGCCGTAATCCTAGGTAACTTGCTCGTCTCGCGCATAAGTTGACGGAACGACTGTTTGCTATTCGGGCACGACGGTCTATAAACTGCGTCAGGTCTTCAAGCGTAGTTTCTCGCCCAAGTCTACTGATCCCTTCGGCCTCTTCGAACCATCTACCCCGTAGTTCTGTGGATAAACTGCCCTCTATGGTCTCCAATGTGTGCAGTGCGTTGAGGTTCAGTGCGATGCTACAGTTCTGCATATTTATCAGTAGGTTGGCCAGAGAGCCCAGCTCGCGTTTGGAGCGCTTTGCCTCTGATAATACACCATCTATCAAATTCTGGGCGACTTCAAATGGTTGCCCAAATAGGGTTTTCAGAATTTCACGAGCCCAACTGTAACCTTCTTCGGGATCCAGCATCGACCACCCGTCGATTGCTTCCCTGGCCCTTCCACGGCAGTAGTGCAGTAAATACAATAATCTCTGTCCTGGATCGGATACTCTCCTTACCACACGTTCTCCTACTGTTTACCGAAATTACAGTATTACTCTGTGCTCCCGACGAATGGGGACAATTCCACTTCAAGTAAGTCAATAGCGTGGTTTACACTGGTAGAAGTCGACTTCAATCTGTCAACGGAACTGCTACGCTGAATGGCTATACTCCCCGTGGTCTCCAAAGTCATCCCTCGCTCCCGTCTCTGGAGTCGATCTTTCTTGGCAGATTCCACTTCTCCCCTAACCTGTCCGAGCTGGGTTTCTAATTCAAATATTCTCAGTCGATAGATATCATCACCTTTAAATTCTGTACCGCCAGCTGAATTACATGAAATTGCGTTGATGGGACTAGCAGACCTAGCAATGTCCAAGGAATCAGTATCACCCCAAAATACCCCAGGGACCTGCCGGGTTATTTTCTGTCCAGCTCCGGTTTTTCCTTGTCCTCTTCTTGGCATTTCTGATTGATTTCCTCTCGGTAACTCCAAGTTGGGTACTGTAACGGTTATTCCGACTGTGAGCAAGGCGTAGCCAATTCAAAACGAATCCCAAAATCAGAACAAGATTGATTCGTAGTTTCTACGGTACTGGTTAACACGTTATACGCATATAAATATGTACAAACCTCAACTGTATGGCCACAACGTCTAACAACGAGGAACAGAGTTCAACAAATGCCAATGTCAGGTACCACCATCACAGCAGTCCAAGTTCGAATCAAAATTATGCCACTTCACGCGAGAAAAATATAAACAAATGCTGAAGTGTAGTGATTGATGGATGTAGTATTTGTTCCAGAGTCTATAAAATAAAGAGCATAGTCTCAACAATACAAGTATATGACAACGACTATGGAGGATTTCCACGCATGTACATTCCACCTTGCTCTATCGGGTCACCTGAGCATCTTATATTCTCACACTTACTCCCCCCCCATTATTGTGGCTTGCAGATCTCCTAACTGCGTTGATACTTGACACTATCATTGAGCGACATTTTTGACTTCAGACAGATCCATTCACGACAAGTATCAATTGGAAAATGGGTGACAGGGTTGGAAGAGCTAATCAGTAAAGATACTAGAAAAGGCAGCTACCAGGCAAGAGTATGGGTGGCAATAACAAGAGTACCAATGACATACTCGATCGTACCCCTGGACCGTCATTGGTGCCGGCCCGTCAGTTGTCCACAAAGAAAGCAAATCACGTTGAATGTTTATTCGTCACTATGGTGCACGGGGCCTTTGGACCTAACCAGCCCGAACCCCTGTTCAAGAGGGTTCAGTTCTAGCTTATCTTTCAAGCTACAGAAACAGGTCTCGTTTCCCAACTAAGGGTATATATTGGACTGGGAATTTACTGCTTCCTGATTGTTGCCCCTCAATTTTCACAAGGTATAAGCTGAACTCTGAAGTCCAGTTCTACATCAGTTTCGACTTTTCTTATATCTTAGACTTTCCGACAAGTGTCGTGCCCCCAGGCACTGGAAAGGAAGGTTCCAGGGAGATGTAGCACGGTTCAAAACGGATGCTTGCAGGTGCAAAAAACTGGATCGTCACCGCATTTGGCTGCCTGTCCTGTGACCTGATTAATTCCCATCCGATCTCACTAGGCTGCTAACATTTCACTGTTAAGACATTGCTCGATAGTCACAAACCAGCGTGAGTTCGCGGGGTGTTGTAGCCACTGGTTTGCCCAGACTGTGATTCCCCGGGTTTCCGACAGAAAGACGTCAGAAACATTAGCAGAATCTTACGCATCTCTTTTTCAACTACGTGCTTTCAATACAGCTCACCCCAGCAGCTGAAAAATATTAGCCATCCCACCTACCCGTAGGGGAGAGTGATGGACATCTTGCTTCTGGTCACAGACCCATAAGTAAGGCAAGAATCACCAGAGAAACTTTGGAGTTTATTCCCAAGGATGCGATTGTTTCTCATCTGCATACAAACAGGAGCCTCTCTCCACCCAACATGGGTTTTTCCTGGCAGATCATGTATCACCAATATGCTTTCTGCCGTGGATTGTCCGACAAAAGCCCACGATAATGGCCAGCCCCCACACGCTATATTCATCGATTATGATAAGGCCTTCGACAAGGTCCCACGTGCACCTCTTATGTACAGGCTCCAAGTATACGGGATTGCAGGCTCCATGTTGAACGTCCTACGTAGCTCTCTTACCTGTGTGGTGAAGGTGGGGAACGTTTTGTCCCAACAGGCCCCAGCAACGGATGGTTTCCTATAACGGTAATTCTCAGATCCCCTTCTATTTTTGATCTACACAAGTGATCCTCTGAAGCTCCTCATTGAAAATTGCCATAGATGTGGATGATATGGCCCTCGGGATCTTAAGTTTCGGGTGCTCGCATGTTGCATTTGGTGAAAAGAAATTCTGAACCGAGTACTGGAACATCCCAGGTAGTGATGACAAACGTGTGAGCATACCATTCGACAGGGTGAATGGTCACACGTCCCACATTAACGGAGCAACCACGCCGTCAGGGTTTGTGCGACACAAGGTTCTCGGCCGCTAGTTAGATTGTAACCAACCCTTTTCACATCGTCATCAACTTGCAGGCGAGTCTACCTTCCGAGCCACAAATGTGGTTCGGAAGTCCTTCCCGCGCATCTTCAGGGCTGGTTTCCCCGTAACTTCTGGTACTTCCATCCGCTCCTTTTTAGGGTATAATAGTCAATTAGTGCACTCCGATCTTGTCCGACCTCGTGGGGCCTCAGAAGGAGAGTTTAGAGGGCTTCTGCCAAAGCAGTGTGGGTTCTGCCCCACCTTACTTATCACGTCTGCCTGTCAGTCCTCAACCCCTGTCCCCTTGACCTAATACGTATAAGTGCTGGTTGAAACGAACGTTTGAGCAATGCGTAGCCAAATTCTCAACGGATCCCGAAATCAAAAGACGATTATCCGTGATATTCTACGATACTAGATTATTACAATAAACAATGACATAAACAATATACACCCTCAATAATACGATCACAAGGACTCAACAACGAGAAACCGAATAGCAGCGTGTGAGCAGACAGCACGTGCGTCACGCAGGTCCTGAACAAGGATGTGCCAAAGCAGCGCTCTGGGCGCAAACAAACAACAATTGGTCCAGAAAAACAAACAGTTCGTAAAGGCAAATCAATAGTGTATGGAAATGAGTGATGTTGGGAAAAACACTGAATCGCGAGGTGAAAAGGGGGATTTTCCACGACCGGCTGTTACACTGGTCAAGTATTAGTGCAAGAAGCATGACATTCGGACTCGTAGCCTCGCACGTTTGTGGTACTTCAAGGGTTCTAGCGTGGTTCGTTAGCCTCCTGTTTGACGTGCGATAGATTTTGCAAGACGGAGTTTTTGTGATGCTCACGCTGTAATGCTAAACATTCTTCCAATGAAGTTTTTACAAATAGGGTTGTACTTCTATGGAATGGACGGTTGGGGGTGCCGCTGGATGCGACGACGCAACTGCTTTCAAGAACGCCCTAGGTTTACTCGTAAACTGGGCTTTCTGAGGAACCACTGTAAGAACGAAGCAAGAGGCTGAGTTCTTGTGCATGTAGTGACCTCGATCGTTTTGAGAAAATGACTATTTTCTGGACACCATTTTGGATCTATTTTCTCCACGATCTTTTCTGACGTTTGACATTGACACCAGTGTTCTCCGGTTGCCTACGTTTTACTGGACTGACTTTTCCGAGGTTTCCGTCGACCTCGTTTTAGATCACTTTCACTTTCGGTCGTTCGCTCGCGGTTCGCTTTCTGCACAGCCGTCGCATTTCGTTCCGTTTTCCGTTCGGTGTATCTCTCGTATCGGTACTGTTTCGGTGCCATGATATATAGAATACCCCTCGCATCTGTAAACCAACTTGCGTCTTCTCTATTCGTCCGATAGAGGGGATATCGTTGATATTCCGCTGCTGGGCCCGATAGGAGACACGTTCGCCAGCAGCTCTCGAACGTCTTCTATATACATGTCCATGAAGCTTAAACCGCATTGCAACTCCCGCCTTTTAGATGAACTGTTCGACTTGCAGTATTGGGAGCCAGGGAAACTCTCGGACAACACACCGATTTGGACTCACTACTGGTCTCCCCACTTTCTTCATGTGCAAACTGAGCTGGACTGAACGGATCCACTGTCAAGTGATCCGTCTTTCAGTTCACTAGCAATACAAGGTGCAAGGCGCAGTCAGGCCAGGTATCCTGGACCCGTTCGTGTTTTCCAGTGGTTCATCTTCTAGATCACCGGCAATACCACGGGCAAGATACTGCCGAGTTTTGCATTTTGAACCCTCTCCCTTTTCCCCACTACTTCATTATCTTCCAGCTCACCGGTAAAATTCACATAACAGGGTAACCACAAGATCCGGGAACATTTGGGCCTCCTTCTTGCACTCATGTTCCACTTTGAAACTTCAAGACTTCAACTGAACTGACCTAGCTGGACGTTCAGTATGTAGCGCAGAAGGCGAACGAGCGCCAGTCCTGGGCGTCGTGTCAGCTGTGACCGTTATATCGTTCAAGGTTAGGCTCGCCGGCGGTTTGGGTACTAACAGGTCTCGGTTTCCTATCTGTAGTCCATTTTATGTTTTTATTTAGAGAACTTATACGCTTTATTTCGATAAGCTCTTTAGAAATTCGGTCTTTCTAATACACTAATGCGAAGTGGAAACTACTCGGCTAACCCATGCTGCGTGCCGTGAATGGTGTGACTTCGTGTTCTGATAGTCAGCCGCATTATTCTTCACTCATTCATGCGAGTTGTGGTTTTCGGGTTCGGAGGAATGCACTGCTTTCAACGATTTTATTCTGTGTCACGCATATCGAGGCTGTGCTTTCCTGTGTTCATGGGATGGAGCACTAAGCGGCAGATGGTACGCATTTCATGGTTTTCCTCAACTAACAGTGCGTATAATTTATGCATGTTTTCAAGTACTCCAAAACTGCCGTTTTCACAATATTTTAAATGAATCAACAGTTGCTGCAAGTAACCAGCCGATTGCTCCAATAACCTTTTCGCATGGTACCATACATATAGAGTATCATATGATACCATGGTATATATGTAGGTTCCATGCTCATGTTCTACTCTTCGCCTAAAGACGCAATAATAATCCGCACGTGTACGGATCATTAAGAGATCGTAGTGTCATCTGTTTTAAAGCGTTTCCTCGAAATTTTACATCGCATCATCATACATCGATTATATATTTTGGCGTGATATGGGGTTTACTTTTCGCACCAGATCGGACATTTTGGCAAGCTGTTTCTCACCATTTGTGTTCTTCCTTTGTTGAGCACGTTTTTTTTGACTGCCCTTGTAGCAGAACCGCTCCGAAACCGATCGCTTTTTGGCTGGTTTTCGTTCAGATTTTACAATGACGCCGATTGGTTTTCGGCCGGTTCTCAGTCTGTTTGTTAAGTAGCCATTTGACACGAATCATTACTGAATTGATACGAAGAAAATTGACGATCTGAATAATGTGCAATGCTTAGCTGGCGTTTTATTTAAATGCATTGGTTTAATTCATCGAAATATCCTGAAAACCTCGGTAAAGATCGCTCTATTTTATTCCCTCAAAATGGGTAAAATAAGGACAGTTATCGAAAGTTCTTGAAGGAGACAGAAATGAGCATCCTAATATGTAATTTGGGTTAGTGAAGGAAATCAACGAAGCATAACACGTGTTTCAAACGATTGGCACAAACCGCTCGTGAACTGTTCAGAAACCGGTCAGGAATCACTGTAAAACCGATCGGCGTAAAAGAAATAACCGCTCCAGTCGGTTTCGGAGTGGTTTTTGGCCGGTTTCTGAGTGGTCTGTGCCAATCGCTTGGAACACGTGATATGCTTCGTTGATTTCCTTCACTAACCCAAATTACATATTAGGATGCTCATTTCTGTCTCCTTCAAGATATTTCGATAACTGTCCTTATTTTACCCATTTTGAGGGAATAAAATAGAGCGATCTTTACCGAGGTTTTCAGGATATTTCGATGAATTAAACCAATACATTTAAATAAAACGCCAGCTAAGCATTGCACATTATTCAGATCGTCAATTTTCTTCGTATCAATTCAGTAATGATCCGTGTAAAATGGCTACTAAGCAGACCGACCGAAAACCGATGTTACGAATCGGCTGAGTGCTACAAGAGCGCTTTACGATGCAGTACGCAGATTGGATTTACGAAACACGTTTTTGTAACGAATTATCTCCGGTCGTGTTAGGAATGTGGGGGATATGTATGCGAGAATCGTGGTTGTTCATCGTTCATTCCTCAACAGAAACAGCAGAGATTCCGTATAAGTCCTGTCACAAACCACATCTTAAATAAACTCGACAGTAGAACGCCATAGTCTCAACAGTGATTGGTCAGGTTTCCTCTTGAATGTTTTATCGTCCACCTCTTTCACTACATCGTCGGGTAAAGAATTTCAAAGGTTTTTAGTCTTCCGAGACAAGCTATAGACTAAAGATGAGTCGGCAAAATGCCTCAGTATGGTCCGGGGTAGGTATCTCAGTCTCAAAGATGGCTGCTCGTCCTGAATACCTCTCGAAATGCTCCTAAATGACTGTCTGGTATAACCTCTGCTGAGGAAGTCCTATTCATTGCCTTCTTGTGGCAGGAGTGTTCCCACCAAAGCGAGAAGACGAAAGGGAATGCCTGTCGCTCCGTCGGGTTGACTGACTGGCGGTCAGTACGAGGGAGATGGCTAAACCCTGATTCCAAAGCAATCACGGGTGGCGTATGAAGCGTCCAACACTATACTCACTGGAATCTATGGCGTAGGAGTGCACCGCGCACCCAGGATGTCTGGCCTCATTCTAATGGCGTATGAACTGAACAACCAGAAACCGGCTCTCAGTGGACTACGAGACTCATATCGTCCGACCGTCTTGTAAGTTAGACGTTTTGGTTAAGTGCACGGCCGCCAAACCGGTGGTTAGCCGTGAATAAAGCGGACTTAGGTTGACTCCATCAACGGCTGCGGGCGAGCAGCGGCAGTGCCTAAAGACGTGATAGGTCTTCGCTTAGCTAGCGTTTTCCTTTCTAAAATGCCACGTTTTTTGGCTGCACGGTGACGTGGCGTATCCTGCCCGTCACCATATAAGGCTGTTGCTCCTGCTGTCTTGCCGGTGGCACTTGGACGCACAAAGGGTGGAGTTGTACCCTGAAGCAGAAAAGGCCGGACTGAGCTACCAAGTTTCACAAAGTTCCGAACAGTTTTTGGGAACACTGCTTCGCATCATTCTTACCAGGACTGCATGGATTATTGTAAATTTACGCACTCTCATCATGCCCCGGCGTCCCCGGTTGGCATGCCCCTCGTGTCCCAGCTGTCGAGGTGACAAGACAGCGAGCTGGAGCCCTCTTCTGTAGGAAGCAGGCACGTGGTCTGTTGAGATGAGGACGCTACTAGATGTAGGTAAACAGGGTACTACAATGTGAACGTTACATAATTGTCATGTAGACGTTGCTTGACTTTCGGAAACTCGACTACTCCGCTTCGAAACCCGATAAACACAGTTTATTGACTGTATCAGTGGATCTAAGGACAACTCGTGTTACGTGTGACAGACACGCCTACCGTGTCCTATTTTCCGTTTCTCCTGCGCAGTGGAAGAAACCACGTGAAGGTCAAAAAATGACGCGGGGAATGAGAAAATGTACAGTGAACTTGAGAAAACTAGGCGCCTCACGTGTTCGTGGTTGGGGTCCAAAAGATCCCTCAACCAGTTGACTGGAGACACTGAAGGATATGGCAGCGAACCGCGAGCAGTGGCGATCGTGTTGTCACTTTGTCGAATCAGACTGACTGATCGATGTGCGTTTGTACAGTTAGACTGTGTATTCTGTGTTTTGGCTACTAGAACATTCTTTCCTTTTCCCACCCATGCAGGTCCGTTCCCTGTCCATCCTCTTCATACTTTCTAATTCAGTGTGCAACATGGCGAGAAAGGCAGTGGTCAGTGGGGCTTATCCTACTGTTTAACACTGTACGATGATGATAATGATGATAAGGACAACTCCGGACACCGTGGTGTCGCATTCGTCTTGTTCAGGCAGGCCAATAGCTTTCTGATTTCTTCGAGGTTGGCCCTGGCACGCTCCAAGTGCTCTCCCAAAAAGCTGTCGATGATTGCTATGTATGCACCGACAAATGCGGCTGAAACACAGCGGAAGGTTACGTCTACGACCAGTCAATCATGTTTCAAGCGGTGATATACTCTTCATCGTCGGTGGCTGGAATACACTTCGGATGAGCCCACTCACCATGCCCTAAGAAAGTCTGGACTTGGCCAACGTTTGGAGAATGGCGGCCGCCTAGTGGATCTCGGCGATGCTATCAGATTAGTCATTTGCAACATGCGCTTCTAACACTCCAGAAGGCATCTGTTAACTTGGTACTCAAACGATAGTCGCACAGTGCATCCAGTTGATCATATCCTAGTGCGACCCCGTTGGGTTTCATCGGTAGAGACTAGCCGAGTGCACCGCGGCACAGTAACGGAAAACACCAATGGTACAGACTGTCTTTGTATGTGTGCGCTTCAAAATCCATCTGTCTGCATGCCGCAAGGTCACACCGCCGAGGGGAGTCAATGTCACAGCCCTGGAAATACGAGAAAAGCACAACGCTGTCTCGAATGTTATCGCAACCTGGCTGGCTACCGTAACTAGCGTGCAGACGGCTAGGTTCTGCCTGGAAGAACAGTGGAATGACAGTGGATGACTAAGTTGGTCGTCAAGGAGGCTGATTGGAAGGAGCTAGGAGGGGCTGGAAAACGTTTGAAAGACTGGATCTCAGCTTCCGCCTTGCAGCTACCACCCAAGGCACAAAAAGCCCGAGTGGTAAGAAGCACTGAACGCCGTAGACTACATCAACAGACCTCGCGCTCGACTACAGCCGGTCTTAAGAGGTACCAGATAGAAGTGGCAGAGAAAATAGAGACCACTTCCAGTGCGGGCGACTTCGGCAGATTGTTTCTATTCGAATGGGGGATGCAAGCCTGAATCCGTCCTACGTGATGTGACAGATCAGGCCATCCCAAAGCAGAAGAGAAGTCGAACGTGGATTATTTTGACCAGCTTCTCAACCGACCTTCCGACCTCACCGTGGTTTTCCCATTCTCCTCGAGTGTAGAGGTGTACGACGTCAACTGCGAGCCACCAAGTATGACGGAAATCGCCAGGGTCGTCAGAAAACCTGCTGGAGAGTTCTTATGACTTGTTTGTCATCACAGATAGGCAGGCTCCACGTGCAGTTCCGATCCACTTGGGAAGAAGAGACATTTCCAGCGAACCGGGGTGTGTCTATTTTCTTACTCATTCTCAAAAAAGGCAAACAACAAAGGCCTGGCCGTTGGGTCGAATACTTTAAGGAGCAGTTTAACTGGCTGCGCGGTAGTTTAGTTACTCCTGTGTCAACAACTGCAATTCCTTGGGGAGTATCACTTGAACCCCAATCGGAAGTTGAAGTAGCGTCGAGCTTTCAATCATCAAAGTGCAGGAAACCAGCCAGTCCCGACGAACTTCTTTCGGTTCTTTTGAAACTGGGTGGTGATGCGTTGATAAAATCACTCACCGCCTTGATCCGTGACGTTTCGAACGAGGAGGGTATTCCGTTATCGTCGGATGGAGTCATTAATTGTACCCATCCTCAAGAAGAGGAACACGATGATTGTAGTAATCATCATGGAATAAGATTTTGATGTGCCGTCTGACACCGACTAGAGGGCCTTCGTTGCTATGGGATAAATGCCCCTTCTACTGCGCTTATGCGCAAGCATGTAATAAAAATAAAAGTCAGGTGACTTACCCATTTTGCCTACTACCTAACTATAAGCTCGAATAATTCCGCTAATCGCGTATGGTGGCTATTCTGATTACATCTGCCGCAGTCTGTGCTAACCGGTGGGGGTCGAATGGATTAGAGCTTTTGCTTGCCACCTCGGAGGTCCGAGGTTCGAATGCCCGCCATCACCGGTTACTTTGGTGGTAGACAGTAATCTACTGTCGTCAGCACCTTACCACACCTGACCTATTGGGACCTTATGTGGTTCTCCATTCCAAGTCTCAGGGTCTAGTTGCCGGTTATCCCCAACGGTGCAGTGGGCCTTCGTGGCTATGGAGTATATACCCCTTGCAGTACATTCATGCGCAAACATTTCTTCATTCAACCACCAATGTCTTCGAAGCATTGCTCGTGTCTGGTGGGAACATCGGGTGAGCAATGACGAGGTTCGTCGTCATGTGTCCGGTGCTGATAGTCGTCCCCTGTCAGAGATAATCGCTCCACACCGCCTCCGGTAGCTCGCGCACGTTTTCTCTATGCGTGCCCATCGTTTACCGCCTCATGCTCTCTTTGCACGCACTGGGCAAGGCCAGGAGAAACGGCTTGGCGGTCAGGCTATGACTTGGCGCAGGGGCATGGAGAAGTTAGCTCCGGTTTTGGCTTCGGTTGATGCTTCCCACCTTCCTGGTTGGGGCCCAAGGGATGAAGATTGTCGTTGGTTGGAGACGATGAGAGATATGGCTCAGAAGCGAATCCAGTGGCGCGAATGTTGCATGGTCTGTCTGTTGAATTCCCGTTCCCCGTAAACAAAAAAACGTACGAAACATGTTCAGTGAAAATATACGAAGAAAAAAATTGCTTTCGCTTAGTGTAATTCTTATGCTGACTCTTAATCCCCCGCCTGTCGACTTTGTAGTTTTTCTCTGTTGTTGTTGCGTTGGCACCATACTTGTTCTCAAGCCGGTTTGCCTCTAATTTCATTTTATTGAATTCTTCTGTTCTCTCATCTTCAAGCACTCCTCTAGCCGTCCCTCGTTCCCCTTATCATAAACAGAAAGGTCCGCCGGACCTTACAGTCACTTGACCAAAATAAACCACCTGGTCTGGACGATTTGCTACCCATCGTCCCTAAAATGTGTGCCCCAAAGTTAACATCAGCTTTATATCATTTTTTTTTACTTTTCTTTCCCAAAAAGTACGTTCCTCTCACCGTAGGAAGAAGCCGTGATTTTTCCTATTCCCAAACATGGTGACTCCTCCAACCGGAACAACTACCGTTCTATTTCCACAGCTGTGATTTCGAAAGTCTTGAAAACCATAGTTTCCAGCCAGTTGCGACCGTTTCTCGAACGTGTAGGTCTGTATACATATGTTCGCTTGTTTTTCATGCTGCGCGCAAGATTGGTTTTCCGTTCCGCGCTAGACTTTTCTTCAAGCTATATCACCTCCTACCGTACAAAGCCCAAATTCGTCCCACCGCTGTCACATGTGGGGTGCAGCTTCGTCTTCTTCTTTATCTCTTCTCTACCGGGTCCAAAGCGAAGTCATTCGTCTTGTAAATGACTAAGTTTTAACATCCGATTTGCAGTCGCTTGCCCATCGCCGGGTGATTTCTCCACTGTCCCTATTCTGCAGCCATTATTTTGGGTTGTGTTCCTCCGAACTTCCCTCGGCTGTTCCTATTCCCATTTCAACGCCAACCCCGAGCACAGGCAGCTGGTCACCCTTGATAGGTTTCTGTCGCTCGATCTCGAACCTCGACCTTTCAGTCTTTCTTCCCCCGGACGGTTAAGTAATGGGACATCCTTCCTCTGCGTGCCTTTCCACTCACCTACTACCTTTCTCTTTTCAAAAGCGGGATTAGCAAACTAGTTTTGATGTGAATGTTCTCTCCAGACTCCTCTTACAGTATGTTTTCGAGCTATAGGGTTTACCCCTTGTACTGCAATTCACTTCGTGTGCAATAAAAAGGTACAGAATGCTCCTTCACAGCGTATCCAACATAGTAGACTTAATTGGTTGGGGCATGTGTTACGTATGTCAAACACATGTCTACCATACCGTGTCCTATTTTCCGTTTCTTCTAGGGAGTGGAAGAGACCACGTGGAGGTCAACAGATGACGTGGCAGTGAGGAATGAGAAAATGTACAGCAGACTTGGGAAAAGTAGATGCTTCACGTGTTCGTGGTTGGGGTCCAAAAGATCCCTCAACCAGTTGGCTGGAGACACTGAAGGATATGGCAGCGAACCGTGAACAGTGGCGATCGTGTTGTCACTTTCTTTCAAATCAGAATGATTGATCGATGTGCGTTTTTACAGTTAGACTGTGTATTTTGTGTTGGCTACTAGGGCATTCTTTCGTTTTCCCACCCATGTAGGTCCATTCCCTGTTCATGTTGTATATTCATACATTCTAATTCAGTGTGCAACATGGTGAGAAAGGCAGTGGTCAGTGGGGCTTATCCTACTGTTTAACGCTGTACGATGTTGATGGTGTTCATCCAGGCCCTAGACATCCTGCTGCATAGATAAATGTATAGACAACTGTGCCCGGAAAGCAGATTCGCAGTTATCGTTTAGAAGCAAATGCGCGGGGCGGGTGACTTTTACGTTGATGCGACCGCGGACTAGACGTAAACAGAATCAAACACGTACCAAGGCGTTATCTGAGTCAACAGGCGCACACCGAAATAAACAACAGCCTTCTGTTGATCCACGCCATCGGCGACCAATGGCAATTTAGTCAATCTGGGTCCAACGTTGTGAAAACATAGGAGGACGTCATGTAAATCTATGCCGCTTCTAATGGAAGAAGTTCGTACTCGCCAGAAACAGTCTTTGATCGGAGCATATCTGGACGAGACGACCACCGTTGTCAGTGCCATCTGCCAGGATAGCAAACGGGCCTCCAAGATTCCTTTCAGAATCACTCAAATGACCAACTTCGACGTTCAAATCCCCAGCAGTGATCACTACGTTCGTTAAACGCACGCTTAGAAGCAGCTGAGAGAAATCATGTTAGAATTCGTCCTTGGTCTGAAAGTAACTGCAGTCAGTGGGCGCACACATAGGCATGAAACAAGCACCGACGCGTCGGTTTGTTGCTGTTGGCACAAACGAAACCATCCAGCCGAACTGCATACGAGCGACTGCTGACTGGAATTCAGTCTAGCAATGCACACTCAGCTCTCGTGCTCAAAGCAATGCCAACCTAGGCCTGAACACAAACAGTAGATACCTGATCACCCCCAGGTGCTCCACTCGTACATTCATCTAGTGGAGGTTTTTAGACCGGCAAACTATTTCTCTCCGTGTTTATTCGCTGGAGTGTCCTCTCCAGGGGCATAGCGGTTAGAACCAGATATTGTCCAGCAACTGATTCAGAGACTGATATTCATCTGGCGTCTACCCATTGACCTGCCGGGCATGAATGCATGTCCGGTTTAGGGAAGCTATCCTTCGCAGTTCTTTGGGTCATGGCAACCATCACACAGCGCCACGTTGCACTCTCGTCGCCTAAGAACTGATCCCTGGGGGACACCACTAGACGCTAAGTAGTAGATGGAAAGTTTTTGACACTGACCACAAATCGCTGTCCTCTTAGGGAATCCTCGATCCATTTTAGTAAGGGATCAGATATTCCCAATGATCTAAGCTTTCAAAAGAGGTAGTAGTGTGGAAATTAGTGGAAAGCTTTGCTGGAATCTGCGAAGACGTCCGTCGAAAATCCCTCGGCCTTCGCTTCAGTCCAACGCTAACGAAAGAGTAAAAGACTGAACAAGCAGGAATGGGCTTTGCGAAAGCCATGCTGTTGTAAACTGAGCAGGTGGTGGCGTTCTAGATGTTCCTAGACCCGTTTGCTTTTTAGGCTTTCCATAATCTTTCAGACTGCACGTGTTAGACTGAGGACGGTAATTGACAGTCGCGGTTTTATCACCACCTTTAAGTAGCGCAACAACAATAGCATCTCTCCAGTCATCCGGTAGTTCCACTACTGAAGGCGAGGTGTTCAGAAGCTTGGTGATTGATGATGCCATGATTTCAGTAGGTTCGCTCAACACCAGAGGATGAATTCCGTCAGGGCCGGCTAGTTGATAGGACCTGAGAGATCCTAATAGTCCCTTTATTTCGTCCACATGAAAATAACAAGGCACAATGAAGGGTTCCAACAATGGTGAAAAGGTTGATGTAGAATCCGCAGTCGTATACACTGACGCATAGTGTCGAGCCAGGACATCACACATAGCTTCATCAGAGTCAGCGATTGTCTCATCCTAAAGCAAGGTTGTTATTCCGGGCGTCGCTGTCGTACGAAGTTTGAGATACGCGAACAACCGTTTGAGTGCCCTGACACAGTCGGCTGCCAACCTCTTCTCAAACCTACACCGCTTAGTTACCCTCGTAGAGGGACATTGATATCTTATCTGTCTATACATCGTAGCCGTCACTATTCTCTCGATACCTTTGCCATGCTCGATTCCTTCTTCATCATCCGTCAAATCACGTAGGGCCAAACACATGAGGGCCTCGATGATGAAATGGAGCGGAACAATCAACAGGCTTAAAGATTCCGTGACTGATACAACTTCAGACTATCCACTTTGTCAGGAACGTCCTGCACCCATTCCCTATTCTGCATACTTCATCCTCAAAATTTATGCAACAGACGTTTGATCTGCAGTGTGGATTAGGAGATATTTAGACACCTCGTCTCCGGTGTATGTAAAATACAGCATGGTCGCTTGAGCCCAAAGAGTGGAACATCAATCGTGAAAACGTCCGAGATCCGTGGAGTTGAAACGAAATCCTGAATGGATGACTTCTGATCTTAGGAGATAGTAGACTGGGACACGTTGGCATAACGCTTGACCATAACGTTGCAGTCAGATTTCGGGAGAAATTGTCGGCTGCCATAGTATAGAAGGTCACCGTCCGGTCGATATGGAGCACATTGAAGTCATCGAGGGCCATACGGTGATCGTTGGATGTCCTACGCCTCTGGGAATCCAGGATGCTTAACGGCTCTGCAGCGGGTGTCCTAAAAAGGTCCAAAACCGCGGTCCTACCGCTGACTAATTTCACCTTACACCAAAGAGAGTCGCTAAGTCCTTGGGGGTCCGAATAACGATCGAGGAGATGTGCGGATATCCCGTCCTTGATGTAAATCGTTACACCACCACCACCTCTGAACCGAGTCTTGTCCGACCGATACATGCGGTATCCCTGTGGAGGAAACTCGGTGTCCAGAACCTCATCATTCAACCAGGGCTCAGTCAGCGCTATAACCGCAGATTCTCTAGTTCCTGTCGTTTGATCAGCAGCCCCCGGACGTTACTCAAAACCACCATTCACAGCACACTGGTTGATATGTGTCACTTGTCTCCGAATATAAAATGTCTTACATAGAACGTACGATTCATATAGTCATGTGATTTCGAAAATGAAGAGCGGTGTTAGATGAAACACTTGACCAACGTCACCTGTTTCATCTATGTACAGGTGTTTAGCAGTATATAATTTATTCTGTTTTCTTTCGATGATCGAGGAATGTCATAATACCCACTCATTTGGATTGCACCTGATGTTTTACCATTCTCATCGGATCTTTATGGCCTTAAGCTCTAGATGCAGGCGTTTTACTGATTGTCACAAGTTTCTTGTTCTTTTTCGCGGTTCTTATATATGTTTACCGTAATTGTGCGAGTATCATAGTGGTTTGCGTTTTCAAGATCAGTTTTTGAGTTGTTCTTTACGATGTACTTATGCTGGGTTTAGAGATGTCAAAAATGAATAGCTTTGAAAAATAAAATGTTTGTCTGCGTCCGTTGTGAATGCCAACTCCAAGAATACTCAGTCAATAAGCTTTATTGTACATTCATCTTCACAGCCATTTTATCTAGGTTACCAGCTGCCAATGAGGCTTATATCAGATGGTAACTTTCCGCGTAATGAGGTTGGTCTGATTCGGCGTTATATTTGCTTCCCTGTCCATTTTTCACCGTTTGACCCCCTGTAAACGTTTTCGCATTTCCTGTCCGCATTCTTATGCTTCGCTGTTGCTGTTTACTTTTTTTTTTACTGCCGTTTGTAAAAATTATTAAGCGATTAGATTGTAAGGCATCTGGGACAGTTACGCAATGATATGAACATCAATCTTGGCCGCAGCCGGTGATCGGCTACTACTGCTACTAATCATCACCATTGTGCGCCAAATTAGGCTAAAAGATTTTTTATAAGCGTAATTGCGGATCAGATGTGCCGAAATCCAGGTCTTTTGGTTGAATGTGGACAAAAGAGAGAATAGTCTATCTGTAGTTAATGTTCGTCTCTATGTTCAAGATTTGAGGTGCTTCTCGATGAGTGCTGCTATCTTTGATCCACTTGTTCGCCATCGAGGGTTGTGTCGTGATACACAGATTAGCAACAGAGTCGGTATTTGGGAATCATACTTTTGACTACATCCACAGAGAAAAGCACATTTTTGGTACGCATAAAGTTAGACATGTGAGGTATCCCAGAACGACACAAGAAATCATGCGGGTATTTCAACTAGGTTCCATTAAAGCTAGAGGCACACATGCTGGCAGAAAGTGTATCGGCTACATGATTATCTTTGCCGGGCCAGCATATTATATCACATTGATGAGCTGATAACTCGAGCCACTACCTCCGGATTTTATCATTCTTGATTTTGTATGATCGTTTCCCGTCATACATGAAGGCAACTGATCATTGGTCGGTAATTAACTTGAAATGGGTACCTAAGAGATAATGGCGTCATTTTCGGACGACTTGGACGATTGCACAGGTTGACTTCTGGACAGCCGGGTGACGCTTTTCAGTAGTAGTCAAGGTGCGGGGTAAGAAAGCCACAGGTCGGTTATTTCGACTCAATGACGCATTATCGCTGCGTATGAAGCGTCCGTCTCAACGACTAGTGGAATATTATAACCTAGTGTCACGACCAAAACACTCGCCAAGTCCAGCTTGAGACACTCAAATGCCTCATGTGTAGGCACTGGAAGAAATGTTGTATTCCGAACGAGCAATGCTCGCGTCTGGTAAGAACATCGAGTGAATAATGACGACGTGTGCCGTCGTGTTAGACAGATAGTCGCCCTCTTAACGGAGTGGTCGCTCTTCACGGCCTCCGGTGGCCCAGTCATGCAGCCAAGTAGCATTCTTAGCGTGGCGTTTCGCACGGGGATGTTTCGAATAGTCACCGAAATAACGTTTTTTGGCATGGCAAACTTAGTTGATTCAGGTTTAGATTTTGTGGCCAGTGATGGATTTACTTTTTTTTAATCACATGTTTACGCATGAATGCACTGGAGGGGGTATATACCCCATAGCCACGAAGGCCCACTGCATTGTTAAAGATAACCGACATCTAAATCCTGACACTTGGAGTGGATAATCTCAAGGTTCCCATATGTCAGGTGTGGTAAGGAGTTGACGACAGCGAATTACTGTCCACCATTAAGGTAACCGGTGGTATCGCTAAGATCGGATGGAATAGCCGAGTAAGTAATGATGAGGTCAGAAAGCGAGTATTGGGTACTCATTCGGAGAACGTTTTGTCACAGCGTATCCAACATAGTAGACTTAATTGGTTGGGGCATGTGTTACGTATGTCAAACACATGTCTACCATACCGTGTCCTATTTTCCGTTTCTTCTAGGGAGTGGAAGAGACCACGTGGAGGTCAACAGATGACGTGGCAGTGAGGAATGAGAAAATGTACAGCAGACTTGGGAAAAGTAGATGCTTCACGTGTTCGTGGTTGGGGTCCAAAAGATCCCTCAACCAGTTGGCTGGAGACACTGAAGGATATGGCAGCGAACCGTGAACAGTGGCGATCGTGTTGTCACTTTCTTTCAAATCAGAATGATTGATCGATGTGCGTTTTTACAGTTAGACTGTGTATTTTGTGTTGGCTACTAGGGCATTCTTTCGTTTTCCCACCCATGTAGGTCCATTCCCTGTTCATGTTGTATATTCATACATTCTAATTCAGTGTGCAACATGGTGAGAAAGGCAGTGGTCAGTGGGGCTTATCCTACTGTTTAACGCTGTACAATGATGATGATGATGGTGGCGGGAATTTAAACCTCTGACCTCTGAGGTGGAAATTCAACCCTCTGAACCATTCATCCACAGCGCGTTTTTTTACAATCTACGGAGTATGATAAGTGCAGGCCGTTTCACCGTCATTGAGACCTATCTCTTATCCCTAGGGCTAAAGCGTCATAAAGATAGAGTCAACAATCGATCCCCCTCAGAATGAGGGGACCTGCTCAGAATTTCTGACTTCTGATGTAGTGGTTAGCCTCTGGGTAGCCATATTGGTGTCCGAATAATGTGAGTGTGGAACCCTGTTGATGCACTTACAGAGCCTCGGCTCATGGAGCGTTTTTCTTCCTGCACTTTTGCAGATTGGACCCGCGCAACCCCCTTCGGAAGAGGATTGTTCCTTGTCTGTTACATATTGGCAACACTACCAATGGGACCGTGTAGTGTGTGTGGCCTTGATTATTGTTTTTGAGGCACTTTGGGAGGAGTGTATTTATTGGACTATGGGCAGCCATATTAGTGTTCAGTCAGTGGGCGTACGATCCTGTTGCGCTTACTGAGCTTTGGGCTCATGGAGTTTCTTCTTTGTGATGAAGATCAGACATAAGAAGCCCCCCCCCCCTCCGCGGAGGAACACCGGTCCTTGCATGGTACATTAAGAACAAAACACAAGTTTCTTGAACATCTGGGTTGTGGTAAGGCCACCGGACCTCGGAGTTTTGTGACGTCTTAGGGCTTGGATTTCCCTGCCGACCTCCGCCTTAGTAGGTGAACTTATCGAAACACCGCGGGACGTGCCGGAATAGCTATAGGAGAGCTTGACACTGAAAGCATGATACCAATACCACAAAACATTGACAAACAAAATGAAATTTGTAGGTATCATCTTGGGGGTTATCAATCATAGCACTTAAATCTGTGTATTGAATGGCTTCACCAGAGGATAATAGCCCACGAAGTATACGATGACAGCAAAAAAGTATCCATTGTCCTCTCAAAAGCCGGTTATACTACTATGTCACACTTGATTCCTACGGTGTTTGTTATTATTGTTTCGTAAGCTTGTTTACCTCCACGCAACCAAAGTGGATCTGTTTTGCACGTTCAACAACGTACTAGGCGGTTGTTCTCGAACGCTTATCACAACAAACTTGGTACCGAGTTCCCCTGTTCGAATCTACCCGTTGTTGGTCAATTTTTCCCATCGGCGGCCTCTAATTGACGGCGTCCCTCTTTAAAACTGTTTTACCATTGTTATATGACAAATAAAGGAATTGAAAAGATTACAACTTTGAAGGTCAGAGGTTTAAATCCGAACCATGACGGGTTACTTTGGTCGTATATAGTAATCTGTAGTCGTCCTGCTCGTTACTACTCATGGCCTATTGAGACCTTGTGTGATTATCCACTCCAAGTCCCAGAGCCAGGTTTCCGGTTATCCCTAATAGTGCAGTGGGCTTTGTTGCTATGACGTGTACCGCTTCCATTGTACTCACGCACAAGCGTGTAAAAAGAAAATGAAAAAAGTGTAAGTGTATTAGAACTAAGTTCGGTTTCGAGTGTATCGAAAAAGCGATGCACCATGTGATGTCATACTCAAGCGTTTGATATTCCGTACCAGCACTGTCGTAAATCTTTGCGATGGGCTGACGTTCCGGTAACCGCGGGTAACTTTTCTCAAGGCAAATTTACTATTGATTTTAAGCCGGTTTCAGGTTAAGTAAATCACGGCAATTGAAATCTCGGGCGATTACAAATATATCCAATAGCGCTCTTGCTGAATATCAAACAGATGCAATACCAAAAGCCGTTAGGCTATGGAACAGCAATTGCGGTTCTACAGTTTTCAGACTCAGCCATTAAAACAAGACAAAAACTCCTTTGCACATTTCTGGTTATGGGCAGTGGGTGGTACTTTATGTACTAATTTACCTATTGAAACCCTGTTGTTCCAATTTTAAAGGATGCGATGGAGAGTAGACTCTTAGTTTTCCAGTAGTCTTGTTTTACGAACTTGCTGAGCGATTTTAGTCACCAGGTCCAGCTATGACAGTGATGACCATTTCTTCTGATATTCAATTCCTACACGCTCTGTTGTACATGTTCTGCGTCGTCTAAAAGTCGATGGTTTGGATGGACTGGCCTGACTTCCGATTCAAATGTTCGGCCCATTATCGTCTGGGTTTGTGTCCAAGGTAGCCCTTCTGTGATGCAATTTTCAGTAACAGGTTGTTGCCGCGCTAACCCACATGTTTAAACCGATAAAAATGACAGGAGTAAGTATGTTAATGTGGTGGACAAATCAGTTTTTAACGTGTAAAATTCCGCCACTGTTGCAGTTACAATCGTAAAATGTTGGTTTTACATACGTCTCAACTCCTATAAAGAATAACGTGTCACGGTCACAGATCGGGAAACGCACGGATGTAGAACACTCATACCTGAAGCGAAACTAGATTTTGTCCCTTTGGAGTGTAAAGTCAAGGTGAATAATGTTTCATTTGTTGTGTTCGGTTGGTTTCATACTTCGATCTTCTAAACTCCTGTAGCAAGTGAACTTAACCTTTTTTTTCTTTCAGTCATCTAAAATGGCTCCAATTCCCGATGATACTTCTTCGTGGGTGAAGAAAACCATTAACTCGTCCGCAGTTTTATTATTTTCGAAGTCCAGGTGTCCCTATTGTCGTGCTGTAAGCCTAATGCCATTCTTCATTTTTAACTAATAAAAGGTAAAACAAATATTCAATGATGACAAAGTTAATCACGCGGTGATTGAATTGGACAAACGCCGTAAGTCGTTTCGCGTGTTCATCGCCAATGTTTCTCAGCTGACGGTGCCAAGATTCAGCAGGTTTTAAGCCAAATTTCTGGCATTTCAACTGTTCCACAAGTGTTTGTTCGTGGTGAATTTGTTGGTAAGTAGTCATATTATCAATTTTTTTACGTATTTCATATAGGTGATTCTTCCACGATTTCGAAGTTAAAGAAAGAGGATAAACTTACGGAAGTAATTAAGAAGAACACATACGATTACGATTTGGTTGTGATCGGCGGAGGTTCTGGTGGCTTAGCTGCTTCAAAGGTGGTTATCCCCTTGACTTAGTTTCCTTTTTCCATTCGTGTTTAAACTTTGTTTCATTCATTTGCACACCTTATTTTAACGGAGCCTTCACGGTTGATTCACATATAATCTTAAATTTCATGCGATTTTGTGATACAGGAAGCCGCTAGATTTGGAGCTAAAACGGCCGTATTTGACTTTGTGGTCCCGACGCCCCAGGATACTACATGGGGTTTGGGTGGTACTTGTGTTAACGTTGGCTGCATTCCCAAGAAGTTGATGCATCAAGCCGCCCTTTTGCGTGAGTTTTTCAGCATTGTTCACCTCGTGATACCTTATGGCTCTGTATTGTCAGCAGTCTAAAAGCGATCGTGATACGGACTTGTCGATACGGGTGTTTCTCTACCTATGTTTGCTTGAGATAGTTAGGTATAGAACAGATACATAAATTTCCTGATGTCAGTACAAAAGAAGGGAAAATAAAAGCAGTAACAAAATAGGGTTATTGGACGGAGACCAGTTTGGAAAATTCGAATGTTATCGAGGACCCGAGAAGGGGGAAGGTCTAGATATAATGGCGGTTTTGTTCCGTTTACGTTGTTTCTGTTTATTATGTAGCTGGGTTTGTATGAAGTTTTCCTCGTTTCTAACGCAGAGATTACAGACAAGCTTTTGTTGTTGACTGGGGCCATAATATCATACCGTGATTTGAGTGCGACTTCCGCGAACATTCGAAGCCCCATCCAGTTACAGTTTCATATTATTTTTAGAGGACCAACTTCATGTCGTAAAATGTTCCTAGTTTATAACTCAGTAGTCGTCATGCCAGATTTTGCCGCACTTGATTAATACGACTCGCAGTGATTTTCCTCTTTACTTGGAAATCCGGGGACCCAATTGAAATTTAATAAATTTGTCGATCAGTAGGTATAATGTAACTGGTTAGCTGTGTTTGTTTCTTTTTCCCCGTCATTTTCTAGGTGAGGGAATGTCAGACTCTGTCCACTTTGGTTGGAAATGGGATCCCGAAAAGAGTAAGTACACATCATTTTCCTTTTCGTTGTCGTCATAGGACGGAAAGGATCCGTGGGAAAGATTCTTTCTCAGAGCATGTATGTGGGTCACCGAGCTGGTTTCACAACCAGCTTCGGTGATGTCAACGCGGGGCCTATGCAGTTAAAGCTGACAAAACCAGTTGGCAGTCCATGAATAGGAGTGAGAGCTCAAAATCAAAACCGCAGCGTCATTTAATTCACAATAACTATTCAGATGATACCCTACTGCCGGAGGAATGGTACAGTTTTCCAAATATTGGTCATGAAATGTTGTTTATCATATTTACCAGATGTAACGTTCATGTAAATGTTAGAAACCCTAGCAGGGTCCAAGCCTATACACGGAGACCACCCTCGTTTCTGTCCGCTGACCTACGAAGAATTCGGACACTTCGTAAATGGGACTTATTAATTGCCCACTCAGATTGGGGTAGCACATGGCGTACGCCACATTAAACGTGTGATTTGACTACTCAAAGTGAATTTTTTCAATAAATCAGTCATTGTCCTAGTTAAATGCACGGCCATGTTTGATTGTGAAATACGATTTGGCATACTTAGCCCAAGTTGGTTTGACCCAAACATTTGTTGGTTTCATCACTCAGTGTTGTAAACTCTGGTGCTAATTTCATATAACGTACGGCGTAGACTCACTCCCCTAATGTATGTTCATCCTGGAATGCCCATTATCGTCGTCATCATCATGGGGATCCCATAGCCGCAAAGTGTCGTTGTGTGTACAAAGTTCCATGAAATGGACGTTAAGTGTACATCGAAACCAGAACTGCCGCAAACCTCCCAGTGGTAGACCGATGTCCATGTTATTTTTTTGATGTAATTCACGACAAAATCAGTGGTTTCTAGTAATGGCACATTTGTGCACAGGGACTTGACGTCAGGGAAGAACATTCTTTTGTCCTCTATATTGGCATCCTTTATTCGTTCTGTGAAATCAAAGCTATACATAACCATGTGTTTTCTTGTTGGTTCAAGTGGCTCAGATAACCAGCGAGCGATAGTGTGATAAGGTGAATTTGCCATCGGTAGTACGGGACGAGTCAGTGCTACAGGTTTGCGGATCTTAGGTAGTCCATTCAACCTGGGTATCGTAGACCCTGTGTGCCTTAGCTGCTCATACACTTGATTCGTGACAAAACCGGTATCCATCATTTGTTCCAAGGTAGTGGTTATTTAGCTCTCAGCTAGTTGAGTTGGATCTTTCTCTCCAGGACTATTACTGAATTTGGTTCCACCGTTCAGAACGGCTCTGAGTTTTTCAATACAGTCCCGTTTGTTCATCACCACTATTCCGCTTCCCTTGTCAGGTTCACTGAGTATGTTATTTTTGTTATTCGTTAGTTCTTTCAATGCATCCAAATGTTCCTTTTTGACTGGTCTTTAAAGTTTAGGTTTAATTTTTCGGTATGAGCGGCAAGTGTTCACTAGTGCTTACTTCAGTTAATCTAAGGCTTCATTAGACGTTGGCATGAGTCTGAGAATAGAATCTCAAAATGCACTTCATTTTCAAACTTGTCACGCTTTTCAGTGGGGATACAAAACTTAGGACCTAGTGACAAGACCTCGATCGCGTGATCACTCAAATGCGAGCCAGAACAGTTGTACACATACCGACTGAGTTGATTCAGGAAAACACACTGAGGAGTCTTGGCTTCCATCCCTTTCATCGGTTCTTCCTGTTTTCTTTCTCTTCGTTCGAGATTCTGTGATAGTTCCGGCTTAGCCGAGAAACTTGACCTTCAAGTCTCCGTTTATACAGTCTGTGAAATGTTGATGCTGTGAAGTATTCTGTTGGTATTCCGAAAGTTTAGAGCGCAAAGTATCACACTGATTTAACACAACGACGTAACGATTTGCTATTAGGATAGCTCCAGTTTCGTTGGAGAGATTTCAAATATCGTTTCGGATACTGATTCTCATGTACACAATTGACCCAATATCGCCTCAGCACGTCTCGCGGCGAAATTTCGGAACTGACTTAGTCCCTCTACTCTGTGTGGGTCCCGTGATTATTTTAATGGCTGGAAGATACCCATTGTATCATATAGAAGTCCACTTTGGCGAAACAATTGTTTTTCGGTAATGCATTCTCAAGCCGTTTAAAAATTACATAAGGACATGAGACAAGATCATGCAGATAGACATGAAATAAACACCAGTCATGGGCAGGAGTTTGTCAACAGTCAAATTGTCCTTGTCGTGTGATTGGTTTATCTAACTTACGCCCTCTGGGTGACAGGACGACAGATTCATGCGGCCCCGATCGATCCCAGGCTATGGAAACTAGAGTGCCTGAACCAAACGCTTTTGGGCGCAAAGGTCAGCTTCCTGATTCCAGTTCGGCTGTCACTAAAGTGCGTAACTGAACACCCTTGCATTTGTTTGGAGGGACACGATACACAACTTTAAAAGCTGTCTGGATTCACCTGATGTCTAGTGTCAACTAGGTTGTGGTAAGATTGCGCTGTTCATCGATCCGGTCTGTCCCTAGCTTAACCAGCGTGGGTGATGCTCTTTGATCGTAGTGCATAGCTGTCGTGTCGTTCGACCTACATACGATGCGTCACAAACACATCTGAAAGAGTATACAACGATTGGTGAGGTCACCACTGACAGTTTATCCTTGTTCAGAATCTGGATCAGAGAAGCACCTAGAAATACAGTCTTAGGTGGCAGCATTGAACGTGTTTTGAACTTCTCTCCTCAGTCGTCGGTTTATGATTTCACTCACCGTATCACCTTTAAATGGTAAACTAAAAAGAGCTCTTCTTTAAGGTTTCGGTGGTTTTAGGAACTCTTTGACTGATATTTCTTTCAATAAACCGGTCGGTATAGCTATTCTGACACACTGTTTCTTGTGAGCATCAGTTCGTTCTCTAAAGTCTCCTCGGAACAAATTGTTCTCGCTGTGAAGGCCAAGCATTCCACCAGGTCTCATTTCTGTTGGAACTGTTGGTTGATGTTCTTCGATCCGAGTGGATAGCTGTCATGGCGTTCGACTTTGATACGATGTGTCAGGATGCGTCGTCGCTGCCCATGATTGGTGTTCATTCCATGTCTATCCGCATGATCTTTTGTGTACTGTCTCATGCAATTTGTAAACGGCTTGAGAATGAATTACTGGAAAACAATTGTTTCGCCAAATTAGACTTCTGCAATGTCGGGCATCTCGGTTCCCATGATTTGTGCGGTAGACGACACATGCGAGCGGCGTTTGACTTCGAAAACTGACGCAGAGTTTTGATTGAGCAACAGAGGTTGAAGGTGGTACAAAGAGTACCACTGAAGTGTTCAGAAACTCGAAAGAGTTAATAGGAGGAAGGGCGAAAAGGCAGAGCCGATGGTTGCGTTCATTAGAGAAATTTTAATGGGCGAAATGTTTTGAAGGCGTCATCTTACGTGATTTGTTTCTACGAAGAATTCATGAGCGATGTGGGCAAAAATTTTCGTTCTCAGAAGAAGTAAGTTTAGATAGCTGGTAGAAAGGTGAGCTTTCGGTCCAAGGGAGAATAACGAAATGACTGATTATTACTTTATTCAACACAGAATCTGCTCTCAAGGGTGAGTTACTGATATCCGTAAAATCGCTAAAAGTATCGGGTAAGTACCGGGATGAATAATGTCACGAACAATAACATGCAAATTTTAGTCCAAAAGAGAGTTTATTAATGGCATAAGTGTATCGCAAAAGGACTTGATGCCTGACCGTGGGCAAAACGGGAGGGGACATACATGTTGGTTGTTATTGTACTTCGAAAACTAGGAAATTTTTCAAAACATTGAATAGCCACGCATTATTTAAATACAGCGATAGACTTTCCGCTCCGGGATGAGTTAGCCTGGTTTGTTGGTCCGCCTCCATATTTCTTTTGCCTCAGCAACCTATCTTGCCGGTTGCACTGAAATCCATCTATGCGTACCTGAGAGTCTTCAACATTCATGTCCATTCGTGATTTTTGAATGCAAATTGGACATGTATGAACATGAATTCGTGTGTTCGGAATATACGATAGGTCCGACTTATTTGAGAAGAGTGAGCAAACGTTCACGCTGACCACGGAGGGCACAATCATCTTAGCCGGAGGGATGCATGAAAGAGCAACTTACCGTGTAACTCGTTCGTCTAATTTCAATCAGTATCAGCCGCAAGCACTTGGGGGTCACACGGCACACGCGAAGCCCAGTTAATGAAGTGTAACATTTCCAATCGAGATTATGAACGACGAGTGAGCATGATTATTTCAAGGAGGATAGCGATAAATTCCAGAGTGATGGCACGAGAAAACGCACTGCAACCAATCGGAAGGCGCGCCAGGAAATCGAAACTACCACCCAATACTCGATTTCTGACTTCAACGTTGCTCACGCGGTCACTACATCCATTCTCAACGATACTACGCAAACATCGATGATCGAAAACCCTTAGGCGATGAATATCTTCCACACGCAGACCCCAAATCTCACGACTGAACGCATCGAGGCACAGTATACACAACCTTTCAACTTCAGCAAGATTGCAAGTCGACACCACAAGTACTCCAGTCCAACGTACGCCTCTTGAGCCCTAAATAAACGCGTGCTCAACTCTATTACCCTGCTCCCATCCGTCGTCACGCTGTTGCCGAGGCAAGTGAAGCGTATGACAACTGCCAGAACCTCCCCATCGAGCATCAAGCTGAGAACCGTTGACGTCCAGTCGTGTAGCATTACTTTACAAGACGCAGGCCGGATGGAGCTATAGCTCTTACGAATCTATCTAGTAC
This sequence comes from Fasciola hepatica, assembly GCA_948099385.1. Classification (NCBI taxonomy): domain Eukaryota; kingdom Metazoa; phylum Platyhelminthes; class Trematoda; order Plagiorchiida; family Fasciolidae; genus Fasciola; species Fasciola hepatica. Next base: position 27,832,605 of record CANUEZ040000043.1, on the reverse strand, counting down.
ATGTTGCGCTTGTTCCGTACATATAAACAAGTAGACAGTCTCGTCAGGCTAACCTAGATCATATAGCTTTTCACCGTTTGCCAGTTCAACGCCCCACATTCTGAAGATCTCACAGGGCATTCTCCATTAACTCGTCGATGACAAAGGTGAACAGGAATGGCGAAATGGGACGCCCTTGTCCAACACCACTGATCATTTCAAATGGACTGGATAGTTCACTTTAAACCCTTACGCGGCCAGAAGTGTGGGAGTACAGTTATTTCAGTGAATATACGAACTTCAGTGGCATACCTTTTCGGTGAGGAGTACTGAATAACGCAATACCACGAGCGAGGTAAATACAGCACGACCATAAGCTGGCCATCACTGGTTTTTTCACGGTACCACCGGATAGGCCTGAGGTACACTTTGTTTTTTTCGGTATGACCAGACCACTTGCTAAGGCAAACCACCAAAAGGCCAGTTTGGGTTCCTTATTCTGCCATTTTGGTAACAGGCGTCGACATGTCATCTCGATGGTTTGACTGCATTTTCGTTGGCCGTGGGACACGCCTGTTGGCTGCTGCAGTCTGTGTAACCCATCTGCGCCTGTTTTTGATCTTAGGGACAAGTTAACACCTATCCAGTTTAACTCACTGGTTCGGTGAAATGAAGAAAGATAATCACAATATCAGCCGACAAAATAAACAAACAGATCACGAAACCACACTTCCGTCATCGGAACCGATGTAATTAATGCAAACGGCTTGGCTCACTTCCCGCGGAAGGTTAGAATCGATATTACCCAAAGCCAAATAACTTGGTTGTGATAGTTTCTAGACTGTTTTATCATGTTCCTCCCTAATGAAGGCGAATGACTCGCCAAGGACGTCGTCTTTCCTACGAGTATTACAAAAAGTGCAAGCTTGAATAGTAAAGAGCATTAGTTTAAACAGATGTCCATTCTGTTTGATTATCCGTTTTATCCATTTTCTGTTAGATGTGACTTCAGTACAGGAGACCAGTTCTCGTGCATCATGCTTTTGATTTTCCTAATCACTACGGTGTTCGTATGATAGAAAAATGCTCTTTGTCGTTCGACTGAAGACTAAACTGAAGCGCTACCGTCATGCTTAGGGACAGTGTAGCAGCAGTTTCACTTCGGACAATTCCCCATAGAACCGCTGCCGTACAAAACTTCGTTACTTTTAAAACGTGTATCTTTCCTGTTTTTTTTTTCTCGTAATGTTCTCCCGTCTTGGATGATCCAGTTGAACATGATTGGGCTCAAATAGTGGAAAACATTGGAAATCACATTCATTCGTTAAACTGGGGCTATCGAACTCAGCTTCGCAGCATTAACGTAGAGTATGTTAATGCTTTTGCTGAGGTGGTCGATCCGCATACAATAAAAGTAAGTTTTTTCTCCTCGTTTGGTTCGTGTGCTTCATGCCCGTCATTCATCTGATGAGCTGTGAAAAGAGGCCCTTATTGGTTACCGGTACTGAGGTTGGACTGCTTCCACGTTCATTTTCTCCATCAACGTAAATCGCCACGTTCATAAATCGTGTCACTTATTGCTCGTAATTCATTTGTTTGCACAGTTTCAGTTCAGTTTACTGACCACAGTCATTCGAGTAGATGCATAACGACTGGTGGTGTTCACTAGGCATCCTTTGGAGACGTTTCATTTTCGATTTCGATTCAACAATCACAACCCTTGCTCCAGTTTTCACTGTTATAGCATAATCCGGTCGACCATAATGTTACTCAAACTAGTGGGATTGTTTGGTCCCTGTGACCGAGTGTTTTTTTTTCGAAGTGATTATGTGATTCTCTTGTGATCCACATGTAAGGCTGCTTACTATTTTTCTGTGGAAACAAATATTAACGATTTTACCCCGGCAATGATTTAGTGTTTAACAGGGTCAAATGTGTTTTTTTCACCCGTTTGTTCTTCCGTATCAGTACACGAAGAAAAACAAGGAAACCGGCACCGTGACCGCAAAGGTCATAATCTTGGCCACAGGTGAACGTCCTCGCTATCCCGGAATACCAGGAGATAAAGAGTATGCGATTACCAGGTACGTAAGTTCTGCTGTTGGTTAACAGTACTGTTGATAGTTTCCCCCGTCAATATTTGAGAGAGTAAAATCACACCTGACGAGTTCCGGGAATGGAGCAGAATCGATAGAGTAGCCTACTAATGGTTGTCTGAGAATTAGTCTTTCCGTTACTACTAACGATATCTAGTGGTTATTTTATTAGTTCGCGTGAAATGCGCTTCATAATTGAACTCATAACAGCATAGCGTCGTCCGAAAGTCCTTTAAAAACCCATCTAAAATTAAGGTCAACAGCCATGCACGCAAGTCATGAGCTATGGTTAGGAGTATAGCTGTTATGTTTGAAGTTATTCTTCTTATGACCAGTCATCTCCACTTTCTTATGTGACTGTCTTAAGTAAAAGACCGGATTAATACGTTCCCCTAAAATGTTCATTTAGATTGTGCCTTCATTACGCAAGTGAACTGGTAAATTTGCTTCTGTTGTGTTTGGCACAAAGTAATGCCTCTGTGGTTGTCACCATGTGCCCGAGTGATGTTACTCATCTGGTTGTTCTCTATTCCCCTCAAACTCAATCGCGTTTTCTAGTGACGATTTATTCTGGCTGCCCTACCCGCCGGGTAAAACCCTGGTTGTCGGTGCTAGCTATGTGGCTTTAGAATGTGCTGGTTTCTTAACCAGGTTTGGTTTTGACACCACAGTCATGGTTCGCTCGATATTTTTGCGCGGTTTCGACCAGCAAATGGCAGACATGATTGGCGAGTACATGAAGGAACACGGAACCAAATTCGTTCGATCGTGTGTTCCAACTGCGGTAAGTTCGAACTGGGGTCCGTCTTTTTTTCTCTCTCCCGTCTGAAATAGTTGTGCCATTACACCCCATGAATATTGATTTGACCATGTCATCATAACGACTACCGGTCACAATAACGCTGTTCTACTGATCGTTCATGCCGAAAGAGTTCGTCTCTTGATTCGACTGGCGAACTGCTCGGAACCGCAAAAGGTCAGGTGTAAAAGCGAAGTAAGACATTGGACCGCTTCAGTTATCTCGGTGACAGCGTGACGACCGATGGAAGCACGCGTATATCTAAGGCTCGAGAGGCGTACGTTGGACTGGAGTACTTGTGATGTCGGCCTGATATTTCGCTGAAGTTGAAAGGTCGTGTGTACTGTGCATCGGTGCTTTCCGTTTTGTTGTATAGTTGCGAGACATGGAGTCTTCATGCGGAAAATGTTCATTACCTAAAGGTTTTCGACCATCGATGTTTGCGTGCCCGGCGTGCCCAAAGAGCTATGAAGAATGGTTTCCTTAGGCCAAACGTGCAGTCATACCCGGTAGGTCGATTGGTAGACGCCAGACGACGATCAATCTCTGAATCAGTTGCTGGACAACATCTGGTTCTAATTGCTGTGCCCTTGGCGAGGACACTGCAACAACAAAACACGCAGAGAAACAGTTTACCGGTGTAAAATGCTCCATTAGATGGACGTAGGAGTGGAGTATCTGGAGTTTCTCTCGACAGCGGGGAAGTCATCGCGTCTCGTTGGGCAGTTATCGCCCACCTAAGCTGAGTAGCCCGCGGTCTAAAGGATGCTTTCCCGTCAACGTTCCGCTCGCTCCATTGGGTGCGTCGAGCTAAGGACAATCCGAAAAGCGCATCGATAATAAAGCACCAGCAAAGATGAGACGATGCGCACAACAATCAGGTCTCACGTGACAGACCAGAAGAAGTTCCTTCACGAGTTCTTTGGTCACGTTTCTGTGCTGAGTTAACGCCCCACTGCCATAAGGGTCAAACGCCCAAGTTAGGGTACCCAAAGGAAGACACCCGTCTCGGTTATGGGCACCTGCGAGGTATGTTGTGCTCAGTAAACTCCAGCGTCTTTCCTGTAAAGAACCTTATCAATTTTCCGTCCCTTCACTTAATATTGAGGCAAAACGCCGCGAGTAATCGCGACGGTGAAGGAAACAGTAGTCCAGGAGTCGGGCATAATTCGATCGCATATCTTAAGTCTACATGTTCAGTTTACTTGACTGCGTTCAACGTTCACACACCATAACAGATTAAGCAAAAGGCCGCTCTCGCAAGATCTTGAGACTTTCAAAATAGATGCATGCTGTGTCTCCGAAACGCGTACGAGACCCGACTTCAGTGATAGGGCTTCGCTCCCCAGATATAAGCTTGGTTTCTCGTTTCTCTCATCGCTTGTTGAGTGGTTCTGTGTGTAGTGCTCGTGGTTAGACTGCGTTAGGATTGCTTTGAGGATGAAAGCTAAGCGTGCACTGCCAGACTGGATTCCATTCAGCAGTTGTTTGTGTGCAGTTCGACTGAATTGTTCTGTGCATGTCAACAGCAAAAAACTGAAGCTTCGATTCCTCTTTGTCGCTCTCGTGTGTTCCTCTATGAGCAGTAGCTCTCCTGAGACCAGAGACAAACTCTACCATGATTTGCCCTCATTATTCCGCAACGTGCGCTCCGCGGACATGATGGTTGTTGCTGGTGGTTTCACTGGCCAGTTTGGAAGCCTAGACGAGACGAAGTGACACATGGGAGGTCGATTTGATATCCCAGTCGATAGGACCGATAACGGTGGCCGGCCCATTCAACTATGTTCTGACCATGGACTATTCCCAGCGAGTACAAATTTCTCACCCTAGAAGTGGCACCGACCAACCTGGCGTCCTGCCCCGCCTTCACAGCATTGAATCTAGATCGACCATGCTGCTGTCGGTTTCCGCTGGCGCAGATGAATTCAAGACTGCCGATCATTTTGGTTCACATCTGTAGACTCTGATCATGCCCTTGACGGTGCGGGTTTCGGCCTACCTCTGTCGGTAGCCGACAAGACTCCAAAGTCAGTCGTTCTCTCGCAGCTGCTACTGGACAGTAATCATCAATCTGCTTTCCAAGCAGAATTATTCACCTGGTTATCAATGCATTCAAATGCTCAGGATTCAGAAGAGCGATGGACAGATTAACCAGGCTGCTAATGCTACCCAGTGTTCAGCAACTAGACAAAAACGTTGAATATTTGCATCCTCAGTTGCACTGTTATATGCTCGCAGATCGATTCCTCCGGATTTCAGATATGATGAGACAGAGATGCTTTAAACACCAACTGATTCGGAGCGCGAGAAACAACCGCGAGCAGTGATGGAGTACGAAGTGTAAGGTGGTGAAAAAGGTCGCGACGGTCGGCTGCAGCCGTAACCTGTTTCGTCCGATTAGAAATACCGGCCCACAAAAGCCAGACGTTAGCGAACTGATCAAAGAGACGAACGGCTCACTGATTCTGACTCAGTATCGTCGTCTAGATCGTTGCGTGGAGCATTTCGAGAAACAGCTTTACTGGTCTTTGTTCATAACAAGTGTACGGATGGGCATGAATGTTGTAGTTGGGGATGCAGATCCAAACCTCCCGTCAAAAGCGGAGGTTCGCCGATATAAGGTTGGTGGGTCGTCTATTTTTAAAGACAGTGTCTCAGCATTGTTATTGGAGTTGACTAAACTCCTCGGTTTGATATAGAAGAAGGAACAAAATCAAAAGAGTTGGTGTGGATCGGTGATCGTATTGGTTTGCAAGAAAGGCGACAGATCCTCCTGTGAAAACCGCAGGGAAATAGGTCTGGTTAGCACCGCATCCGAACTGCTCGCTGGTATTATTCTCCACCGCTTATCTAACGCTCGCGAACAGTGCTCGAGTGAGAATCAAGCTGGGTTTAGACTTGGTCAAGGTTATATTGATCACATCTTCACTCTTCGACAAATTTTAGAAAATAGACACACCTTCCTTAGGCCCACTATCTCCGTTTTTCTTGATCTTAAAGCGGCCTTCGACTCAGTCTACCGCACAGTTATTTGGCGCTTTCTCTTGGTGAAGAGTGTACCAGCGGAAAAGTCATTTCCATCGTAAAATCTCTTCACAATAATAGTCGAAGTCGAGTTCGAGCTTACGGTGATCTTTCACCCGAGTTCACCACGAGAAGTGGTGTACGTCGGGGTTGCCCCCTCTCTCCTTTTCTCTCTAACTTTGTGATTGATATGGTCCTAGAGACCGTACTTTTGTCCGATGAGGATAGCGGCATTGAACTTTTCCCGGGCGAGAAAGTATCAGACCCTGAGTATGCGGACTACATAGTTCTTCTAAGTGAAGATGCAGATAAGTTGCAAGCTTTTCTAGACAGCTTGACGGATTGCGTAGCGATGTTCGGTATGCATTTTGCACCTTGAAATTACAAGACACTGTTGCAAGACTGGGTTGGTCCAACTCCAAACCTTTCAGTGTCTGGGGAGACTATAAAGGTGGTAGATAAATTCTGTTACCTGAGCACCTGCATTTCACGCGGTGGTCGGATATTGGATAAGGTGTCTTTGCGTATACAGGAGGTTCGTTTCACATTTGTCAATCTGAATCATCCTTGGCGTCGACATGACATCCGTTTATCTATCAAGGGCCGAGTGTACATTACAGCAGTCAGGCCAGTGCTTTAGTATGGTTCGGAGACGTGGCCACTGTTGGTTGTCGGTATTTAAGAACTGATGTCTTCAAAGTATTGCTCGAATCTAGCGGGAACGTTGTATGAGCAACACTGAGGTTCGGCGGAAAGTCTTAGGTTCAAGGATCAAATCGTTAGCCGAAACACTTAAGCTGACCAGGCTAAGGTGGTTTAGACATGTGTTGAGCAAATCCGTTGACAGATGCGCAATGTTCGCTGATATATGTAGTGGTTGCAAGATGAGTAAGTGTGGCCAGTCTATGACAATGAGTTTATGAGCAGCCTAATCGGTGGACTCGGCCGCGTGGGACATGTTAAACTTTCTGGGTAGGTTACACGGAACCCTCCCACTCAACGGTTTGATACATTGGAGGATATAGCTAGGTGTCGCGATCAGTGGCGCCCTTGTATCCACAAATTTTCATGGTTTCCTGCTGAGGTGCCGTTCGAGATAGCAGCCGAAGCCACGCATGATCAATGGTTATCCGAACTGAACGGAACTGATTCAGAATGCGATGTCTGACAATTTACGTGTACAGTCTGTCCAGATATTCGAGGTAACTTCAAATCGGTCGAAATGCTGACACAACCAAAATATACGGTAGACACTTTTGTTTAGCGAGGGAGAACAGTATCAGTAATATAAACTAGAATTCAACCGTATGTCGTTTTTTTGGCGAATATTGTAGTTCACCAGAGAGTTGATCAAAGGCGGTAGTGTGTTCTTGAGGTGCGTAAAATCGAATGGGTATTGGCAGCATGCTAAGAGATAAAACGGTTCACGGCTGTCAAACAGGGAGAAATCAGATAGACTAACCGCGAGCAATTCGATAGTTTATTAGCGTAAAGGTCCCAGTTCAACGACTAGCGGGAGCAGCCAATCGAGTAAGATATTTTGGAACCACTCTAAAAAAACGTTGCAGGTGTGTGGTGGGTCTTCAATTGGCTAGTGCCTTGCTTTCTAAAATACCACATGTCTGTTGAGCGTGCTGAGACATAACGCATTTGGCCCGGAACAAAATAAACCCATCGCCCCTGCTGCGTTCCGGGTTGCACATGGATGTACAGAGACTAGAGGTGCAGCGTCGAACGATAAATGTTGAACTGGACTAGCGATTCTCACAAAAGCCCCGAACCTTCCTGAGAACACCGCTTCGTACCATTATTTCCAAGACCGTCCATGGGTTGTTGTGAAATTGCACATTGTGCTACGGTGTCCCCGGTAAGCGACGTGCCTCCTGTTCTAGCGGGCAAGAGTTCTGTACTGTAGGAAGCCAGACACAGCCTATTGGAATGTGGGAACACTACTAGACGTCCGTAACCGAAGTATTGCCATACACACACTGCGCGATTACCACGTAGATATTCCTTGTTTTTCGTAGGTTTGACTATTCAGCTGCAGCGCCTGGTGTGTTAAGGTTCCGAGAGTGGATACAGTTTATTGATCTATCATAGTGAGTCCGAGGACAACTCCGAATACCATGGTGTCGCCTTCGCCCTGAGCAGAAAGGCCAAGAGCACCCAGATTCATTGGAAACCGAATTCTCCCAGGTTGACTCTGGCACACTTCAAGAGCTCTCCTCAAAACTTGTCAATGATCGCTATCTATGCACCGACAAATGTAACCAAAATATAGCAAAGGATGTTTTCTACTGCAAATTAAAAAATCGTGTTTCAAGAAGTGAAGTTTTCTTCGTTGCCGGAGATTGGGACTCACGAACGAGCCCTCGGGTCCACTCAGTATGTCCTATGAAAGTTTGAACCTGGCCAAAATTGTAAGGATAAAAGCCGCCTAATAAATTTGGTCAATGTCAACAGAGTAGTCGTCTGTAGCACGCCCTTCCAGCATCCCAAAAGATATCTGCTGACTTGGTACTCAAACGACGGTCGCGCAGCGCACCGAACGTCCATTTCCTAGTACAATCCCATTGGGCTTCATCAGTAGAGGACTACTGAGCGTACCGAGGCACAGTAATGGGGAAAATGAACGGCACAAACTATCTCCTTTTACGTACGCGCTTCAAAATCCATCTGTCTGCTTACCTCGAAGTCTCGCCACTCTTATAATTCCGGAAAAGCGCGGCATGCTGTTGACTGCCGTTACGACCAAACGGACTACGATAACCAGAATGCAAACGGATGGATCCATCGTGGAATAACAGTGGAGGATGGACAGATCGGTAGTCAAAAGGCTGCTTGGAAGAACTAAGAACTGGAAAACTTCTAGACGGCTGGATCGCAACGATCACGCGGCAATTATCAGCCATGATGCAGGAAACACCAAACGGCGCGGACTACAACGAGAGGCCTCGCACTCGTCTAGAGTCGATCGTAAGAGATATCGAACAGAAGTGGGGGACAAGATGGAGACCTTGTCACACTACTACTTCGAGCAGGTCAATACTATTTAGGCCGTTTGTCGCACAGCTCCAATGTTCTTATTTGGGATACGATTTATTCGGAGTTTGAATTCAGTTTGTGCTTCACTTTTGATTTATCTTTCTGTGTTTTGGGTTCGACTGAATCATAATAGGATCATCAAATTCGAAGCATGCGTTTTGTTTCCTGTCACTCATGGTCTGGATTAGTCTATCAGCTTGAATCAACCCACTCAGTTCATCGGAATGTCAATCGACGCGTACTTCTACTTTGTAACCCGAATGCATTGTTTTGCTGATTTTACTTGTATTCGCTCGCCTATTAAGTGTGCGGAAACCATTCACATTTCTCATTCCTTACGTCTTTGTGCTAAACAGTTCTTGCTCAATCAAGAAACTTCCAAACCCAGGATTTTTATACGTCTGCGAATCTGAGATTTCTCCCATTGGCGGACGCTGTCAATAAATATTATTCTCCATTGGTTTTGTCGCTATCGGTTGAAGGCCTTCTTTTGCTGATTGATCCCGTGCCAATGTTCTCATCGAGCCATTTCAATCATTTCTTGTTCGTGAAGCCCCAATCCCGCTGAATTTTACTCCATTCCGTTGTTTTTAAAAAAATCCAGATTGAAGAAATTGAAGCACGTGATAAAGAAAATCAAAAACCTGGTCTCTATCGTGTTAAAGGCAAATACGAAAATGGTGAAGAGTTCGTTGGCGAGTTCAACACGGTACGGTTTCATGCTACACTTGTTTGTCCTGTCACAGCCAGAAACTGGTGTGAGTGATATGTTTAGGTTCATACCCTTCTATGTGCTTGCACCATCCGACCACGAACGATCTTTCCAATAGAAGGTGTAATAGAGGAAAGCGAATATCTGAAATTTGGAATTCAATCGATCAGCAATTGACGAGGAGCATTTGAAGAAAAGAGTCAGGAAAATTAGTGTATAGTGGAATAACACGTAAATAAATATGAGTAACACGATAGCGTTTGGAGTTGTGCTTGTTATCCACTTTGATACCAAAATGAGTATTTTGCTAGCTTCTTGAACAACTTTCATAGCTACAGCAAACATCAATGTTGCTTAGAAGTCCTGGGACAAATTTAGTTGACCAAATCCACTTGGAGTCCAGTTTTGAAATACACCTACGTTTATGCTTAGGGCTTTCTGATGTCCACATTCAACTCATTTCCTCACGAGCTCACTTCACTGTTTTCCTAATTTCCAATTTCTGTGATTAAGATTGTCATGGCCATAGGTCGCGACCCGACTTGGGATCGAAAAGCTATGGAATCTGTTGGATTAAAACTGGACAAGTGAGTCGCTATGAACCTGCTGTGTTTTATAACCGGTGCCCGTTGATTGCTGCAGTCTTTACGAAACCAATCATTGCTGAGTTTTTTTCAATGTGACAACTGTAGGTTCACTCCCTGTCGATCTTGTATATTCATTCTTTTTGTTACTATGTGCAACATTGCGAGAAATGCGGTGGTCACTGGGACTCATCTTGCTATTTGAGGCTGTGCGACTTTGATGATGACATTGTCACCGAGTTTAAACGGCACGATAATTCAGTCACCAACCATCCAGCGGGGTACTTCAGGCTTCTCTGTCATCTATTGCTGTTTGGAGATGTAAGATGGCAGTGTCGTATTTCACGATCACGATCTTTCTCGCATTTTTATTCTATCCTCGTTCATTCAGCTTCCTCACTCCCGTGTCACTATTTACTGTTTACTTTCACCTGATTTCTTTTCTTGCACTGGAAGTGTCCTTGGTAAACCACCCATTGTAGTTGGAGTCGAGGGGACTCTCAAGTGTATACCAGTTAAACTCAGTTCATTCAGCCATCGACCTCACACTTCTGTGATCTAGTTTTGATGGCTACCTCCCAACATCATCTAGTTGAGAGGAAAATGAATAGAAGCGTAAAGTGAAAAAATAGCTGGAAGAAAAGTAAGAACTGAAAATCACGAAGATAAATGAAGAGCTCGAACACAGCTAGGCTACTGGTCGTGTCACCTATTCATGTTATTTAATGTCTCTAACCATCCGGTAGGCGCGTCTCATGGGCCCGGACCCTGAAGTCTAACATGCCCTACTTGACTAAGCCCACTAGTCAAGTGTATACCAAGGTATTACTGGTTTTCCCCCGCTATTCCTGTTTTACCTTGATGACCTCTGCAGTGCTTTCAACCCCGTTCATGCTTTTGCCGATGGCTGCATCATCCACTGCTCTGCTTATCAGTTAACATCTCTTGAAACCGCTTTAGTATTTATCACTTAGTTCCGGTATTTATCAGATCATAGTGTCGGACCCAGAAAGCATTACGCCATTCAGTGCCTCAAAAACCGCTTGCGTGTCCGTTTCTTTGAATCGGGGCTTTCATTGACGAGTCCCCTCTTTAGACCCCACTACTCCTAGTTCCACTTTTTCTTCTGTTATTGTCAGTTTCCTATTCTCCTATTCTCTTTATTAATAATCATGCCGTCGTTCTTGCCTCAGTATTAGTAAAATGTTCGTTTTCTTTTTAGTACCCGAGGATTCTTGACGCCCACCCAAATTTCTACTCTATTTGAGATTCGGATCCGCCCCACTCTTAAATATTACAGTTTTGTTTCCGGGCAGAGCTTCATCTTCTTTATCCGCCCTCGACCGCGTTCATTTCAAAGCCATCCCTCATTGGCGACTCATGTTGACCTCCGCCGCGCAGTCTCTACCCCATTGCCAGACAGTTGCTTCGCGTTCTCCTTTTTGTTATTATTGTCAGTTTTTTATTGCATGCTTGCTCACGAGTGCGGTGGAAGGAGTATACACCCCATAGCCACAAAGAGCCACTACACTATTGAGGATAACCGGCCACCAGACCCTGATATTTAGAGTGGAGAACCGCATAAGGTCCTAGTAGGTCGGGGCTAGAAACGAGCTAGGCAACAGTAAAATACTGTCTACCACCAAAGTGACCTATTATGTCGGGGATTCGAAGCTTCGATGTGGTAATCGGACGCTTTAAACCACTCGACAACCACCGGTCGTGACTGTATTCCCAGTAACTTGTTTCTTTGATCCCTAAACCCTTTGTTTTCGATCGCTGGACTTGTTCGTCGGAAAAGCCACCGATAAAGTGCCTGTCCCAACCTATTGCGCTGTTGGATTTAGCTCTTCATCATTTCCGTCCTCTCTCCTTTTTGCTCCGTATTTCGTCAGTCCTATAATTTCCACAGTTTTAAAACAAAGCCATTAAACTGGTTTTTACATGACTGTACTCCAAACGCCTGTGTATAGTCGGGGATGGGTGTTTCGGGCTCCGAGATGGCTACTCATCCCGAATGTCTCTTGAAATGCTCCCAAGTGACCGTGCGTCTATCACAGTCTGCTGACGAGGTCCTACTCACTCCCTTCTCGTGACGGAGGTGTCCCCACTGAGATTAGTTGACGAAAGCGAATGCCCGGTGCTCTCCACCGGGTTGGCTTACTAATAGTCAGTCTAAGGAAGATGGCTAAACCCTGATTCCATACCATCTACGGTTGTCGTATGAGGCCTACAACGCTATGCTCACCGGCATCTGTGGTGGAGAGGTGCACTGGGATCCTAGGATGTTAGACCTCATCCGAAGGACTCATGAACTGTGCATTCAGTCACCAGTCCCCTGTGGAATACGGACCGCACGTTTCGTTCCGCTGCCTTGCGGGTTGAGCTTTGGATAGCTGTTGCTTCCGGTTGTGGACCCTAAGCAAACCACCTGTTTTGGCCTGGACAACCTGGCACCATTGCGCCCACAATCAAATCATGGAATCGGACTCCATCTACCCCTTCCTCCCCGGTTGTACCATGTTTTGTTTGTCACAGTCTGAAATCAGCCGGATGTTGAATTATATATATATATATATATATATATATATATATATATATATATATATATATATATATATAGATAGATAGATAGATAGATAGATAGATAGATAGATAGATAGATAGATAGACAGATAGATAGATAGATAGACAGATAGATAGACAGATAGATAGATAGATAGACAGACGGATAGATAGATAGATAGTCGCTTCTTCAGTCGGCTACCGTCCTCACACCGCTGACCGAGACCAAATTTCTCGAAAACATGGCTAGTGGATTCGTCGGCCGTACCTGTACGAGCGTTCCAATCTGCAGTGAAAAGTTCGTCGCACTTCGAAACCTGGTTGATTACTTCCTGGAAGTTATGATAGAATTAGTCTTTAGTTTCGTTAACAGTGAATTGGTTTTAGCAGAAACCGCAATCGTCATCAGATCGTGCATGGGCCTTTAAAATGTGCCAAGGCGAGTCTGGATGAGGCTGGTTCCCAAAAGATCATTGCTTCATTAGCTGCTTTGTTCAGAGCAGACGCGACACCGTAGGGACGGGAGTTGTCTTTCAAGCCACTGATAGAGGCAACAAGGTGTATCCACTTTCGGGACCTGAGTTGGTTAGGCGGACCTCCTAGAGACAAGCAACATCAACGTGGTAGTCATGTGGAGTCCGCATTGTGGTGGATTGGCTACCGATGTCTAGAAACGTCCTGACTTTCCAATAAGTTATGTGCGTTCTACTGAAGCGACTAATCCCAGTTTGCTGCCTTATCACCTCGACCGCTAGGTCATGAGGCGCGTCGCTTGCCGGGAACGCCGTAGCATGAGCGCATGAGGTTCGGTAAGTAATCATGGAGAGTCGTTTGTGTGTGGTACGAAGCAGGATCCCCAGCACCGTTCGGCCTTTTTGTTCAAAGTTGCATCTTCAGCCTGTGCACACACAAATGCAGACTGCAAGTCAGCAGGGTGTTTCTAGAGAAGCCGGTGGCCTACTATACGGTTCATTCGCCTCATCTGGAATGTCGGGTCAGTTTCCTCTTGTAGCCTTTGGATCAGTGGTATTTTTCTTCACTCGCCAAACACCGTCTCGCCGAAGTTCGTTAGACTTCGGTGACCCTTAACCTGGTTTAGCCCGCCTGTCGAGCGCTTTGCTGGGGTGTGGCCGCTGATGCATATTATATATATATATATATATATATATATATATATATATATATATATATATATATATATATATATATATATATATATATATATATATATATTATATATATATATATATATATATATATATATATATATATATATATATATATATATATAATCATCAAATATTAAGAAAAGCAAACGAAACAAAAAAATGCAAAATTTGCACACAATAAAAAGAGCTTTGCTTTTTCACCCTTGTACCCCTCTCACTATGTCTTCACATACTCATTCCTTCCTGATTGTACCATGTTTTGTTTGACAAAGCCTGAAATCAGGCACGTATTGCGTAACCCTCATTCTGATTCGCCTAACACGAAGTGCAGTTCTTACTGATCTTGTTCGCTTGAAGCGGCTCGGTTGTATCAGATTTTCAGATGTATATATGGCTTGAGCACTACTGTTCATGTCATTGTGAGACTCGTATTGATTTAAGGCATGTGACTTTTCAGCTCTAGTGTCAAATTTCAGCTCACGTGCATCCCGATCGGAAGAGACTGGATTATTAGTGCCATGAAATTAATCTGAAAATAAGCTTTATGTTGTTCTTGTCGTTGTGATTACGTAACAATTTTTTGTGTCTGGTGCTAAACCCCCACGGTTTAATTTCGATTGCCAGATAATCTGGCTGGTAACCTATATTTCTGTTTCACTTTAATGTTGTGTGCAGGCTTCGTATTTTCTCATTTATCATCGCTGTATTTTTGCGCTTGTTTGACATCTGTGATCACTTTTAACTGTCTCCATCATGAAGTTCAAAGGTGCTAAGAAACCACCCACCATTGCATAGCTAGGTACGTTGAATCACAATATTTAATCTCGATTTTAACGCTTATGGCATGATAATTAACAGTTTTCAAAATACTGGATCAGGATCTTTCTTGTTTGAAGTCTTATGGTGGAGTGTGCGATTACATTTTGTTTATATTTCCCGATGGCTTAGTGGGTGGATTTGCATTCATAGTGTAGAGTAAAAACCACATGGATCACTTGCGAATATTTGCACTCAGTCCTTGTGACGTGCCGAAAGATCTGGAGGCATCTGGAAATAGACCCGTGCTAATTTTTCCCATACCTAGGAACAGTAAAACCCAGTATTATTAACCGTCAGTTGGGTTCAATTTACCACAACTCGCTCACTGGTGAGTGGACCGTTTTGTTTGACTTTCTGCATGTCTAGGATAGTATCACTGGAGAATTGAAGTTGATAGACAGAAATACTCCATATAATGACAGGACTCGGTTAGCTTCATTTATCTAGAAATGGGAAAATGGTTGGTCCGTCATATCGATTGCGTACTAGTTGGTTCTGCACTGAAACCCAATTAAGGGGTGTTAGTGCTTGCACACAGGCAGTCCAAGCCGGGTTCATGCTTACGGCGATCTTTCACCAGAGTTCACCACAGAGAGTGGCGTTCGTTAGGGCTGCTCTCTATCGTTCTTCCTCTTACATTTTTTAATTGAACTGATTTTTGAGATGACCCTATCCTCGTGTGAGAATAGTGACGTCGATCTTCGTTCTAACAGTAAACTGTTTGACTTGGAATACGCAGACGATATTGTTCTTCTGATTCAAGACCCAGGTAACTTGCAAGCTTTCTTAGATAGCCCAAACAACAACGTAGCAATGTTTGGGATGCGTTTTGCACCTTCAAAGTGTAGAATGGTGCTGCAGGACTTGGTTGGCACTCTACCAACTCTTGTCCTGTTAGGAGAAGCTCTGGCTGAAGTGCATGTTTTCCCACATGGACAAACAAATCTCAGTAGGTGGATAGATATCGGATAAAGTGTGGTCGCGTGTACAGAAAGCACGTTTGGCGCTCGCCAATCTCAACGATATGTGGTTTCAGCGTGACATTCGATTTTCTGTTAAGGGTCGAGTGTACACTGTGGCGGTTAAATCTATTCTTTCATACGCCTCGGAAACTTGGCCGTTAGGAGTAGGAAAAAGTTGAATATTGTTGGCGTTCGAGCACCGATGTCTCCATATTACTGCCCGAATATGGTGGGAACACTGTATCAGTAATGCTGAGGTTAGACGTGGGATGTTGGGAACCAGAAGTCAGTCTCTGGAACGAGTGTGGCTGGGACATGTCGCACGCATGCCCATCGATAGACTTGCTCGGCGTACACCGTTGTCCGAGCCAAGTAGTGGTTGGAAGACAGGTCGAGGTGATCAGTGTATGACATGGCAAAAGGTTGTGAAAACCTTGACCAGTGGACTTGGCCATGTAGGACTTGTTAGACATCCAAGTTGGGGGTCGGCGCGATTGACCCAGCTGATGGCTGCAGACATTGTGATATGGCTAGGTGTTGGTGGCCAGTGACGCGGTCTCATTCGAGCTGTTTATTTGTCTTCGTGAATCCGGTTGGATCCTGTAATTTTTTGGATCTTTTTTACTTCATGCTTCTGTTCTTTTTTCCTTGATTCGACGGTGCTGGGAGGTAACAACCAAAACACTAACTGCAAATTGCGAGGATAAGAGTTGAGTGAATTGGCGGATTTTGCGCTACCTATCGTGGGGATTGGCTAAGCCGATGATATCGATTTCCAAAATAATAGGAGACTTAAGATCGTACGTAGACAATCGTCTGTACTTTTTTGACGTTTTTTTTAACTTAGCCCAGTTGTCTCAAATCCGTTTGCGTAGCTCGTAATAATTTTGTACGCTGGAATCTTATGTCAATTTTTTGCTGTTTTGCAGGGCCAAGCGGGTCATTTGTGCAGATAATGAGCAGTCCAGTGTAGACAGCATCTATGCCATAGGCGATATTGTTTCTGGGAAACCCCAGCTGACTCCTGTCGCCATTCACGCAGGTCGTTACCTAGCACGACGTCTTTATGCTGGAGATATTGAACTGGTGAGTTCGTACCACACAACTGTTGAAACTAATTGCTTCGACTAAATAAGTAATTGTTACTGGCTACTCAGGCTGCACACTATTCAAGCATCAACCTCTGTTGCTCGAATATGCGATGGCCGGTGACAAGTTGCTGGATATAATAAGAGCAGCATGGTAGTTAAGGTCGAACGTGACCTTGAGTTTACAGTGGTTGCCCTAAGTACGTTTGAAGTGCGATGAATTTTGACCAGCAATCACGCCCATTTTAAGTTTTTATTTCACACCGGTTGCTACGTTACCGTGTATTCAGTTACCATTCATCCGCTTATTTATTCTCTGATTCATAGACGGACTACGTGAACGTGCCCACCACCATTTTCACACCCATAGAATACGGAGCTTGTGGACTAAGTGAGGAGGATGCTATTACCAAGTATGGAAAAGAAAATATCGAAGTAAGCATATTTTCCCATTCGCAAACGTTTTGGACTGTCCGTATATATTTCTTAAATGGAGAAGTTTGTTACCTACAATGTAGTATGTTTGCTTTCACAATAGATATTTTGTCAGATGAAGTTCGGAAGGAAACACCCATCTGCCCCTAACAGATGTGTCCACGATCAGGGCACATAATTCCTGTTCAAGTTCGTCATGGACGAAATAATAGAGAGTGCTCTGCAAAATCTTCAGGAGGCAGGCGTCGAACTAGGAAATAGTGGAAAGCTATGTGACCTAGATTACGCGGACGACGTTGTCTGGTGGTCCGAATCCACGGAACATGCTCAACGTGCACTAGATAGATTTGGGAGAACTGTGGCTCCATTCGGCATGCGCTTTGCACCTTCAAAGTGTAAAGTGATGTTACAAGACTGGACGTCAACGATTCCGAGCTTGATGCTCGATGGGGAGGTGCTGTCAGTCGTCGACCACTTCACCTACCTCGGAAGCAGCGTGACGACGGATGGGAGCACAGTAGTGGAGGTGAGTACGCGAATATCCAAGGCTCGAGCGGCGTACGCTGGACTGAAGCACTTGTGGCTTCGATCTGACATTTCACTGAAGTTGAAAGGTCGTGTATACTGTGCCGCAGTGAGTTCAGTTTTGTTGTATGGTTGCAAGACTTGGAGTCTGCATGCAGAAGATATTCGTCGTCTTAAGGTTTTCGACCACTGATGCTTGCGTAGTATCGCTAAGATCGGATGGAATAGCCGAGTAAGTAATGATGAGGTCAGAAAGCGAGTATTGGGTACTCATTCGGAGAACGTTTTGTCACAGCGTATCCAACATAGTAGACTTAATTGGTTGGGGCATGTTTTACGTATGTCAAACACATGTCTACCGTACCGTGTCCTATTTTCCGTTCCTTCTAGGGAGTGGAAGAGACCACGTGGAGGTCAACAGATGACATGGCAGCGAAGAATGAGAAAATGTACAGCAGACTTAGGGAAAGTAGGTGCTTCACGTGTTCGTGGTTGGGGTCCAAAAGATCCCTCAACCAGTTGGCTGGAGACACTGAAGGATATGGCTGCGAACCGTGAACAGTGGCGATCGTGTTGTCACTTTCTTTCAAATCAGAATGATTGATCGATGTGCGTTTTTACAGTTAGACTGTGTATTTTGTGTGTTGGCTACTAGGGCATTCTTTCCTTTTCCCACCCATGTAGGTCCATTCCCTGTTCATGTTGTATATTCATACATTCTAATTCAGTGTGCAACATGGTGAGAAAGGCAGTGGTCAGTGGGGCTTATCCTACTGTTTACGCTGTACGATGTCGATGATGATGACAGGGCACATAATCAATGGGTCAAATTGATCGCTACGTCGACTCCTTGATGCACTATTCTGAGGCTTCAGAGTACTTAAATAAAAGTCATTTCAATCGAGATTGTTATTTTCGCCACGGTGTACCTATTAGTTAGCATCTATTCGAGATTTTCAATGTGTGTAATTGGAACGGCAGGTTTCTGCCCAAGCTGACTATAATAACCCAGAAGAAATCTTTTTCGTTAGTTATTGCAAACTTCTGGCTCCACATCGTCAGTAGCTTGCATCCTTGATTGGTAATTACACTTATTAACTACCTATTGCTCTGAAATTGCAGGTATATCACTCACATTTCATCCCTCTCGAATGGACGGTGCCTCATAGACCTGAAGATGGCTATGCCAAAATAATTTGTCTCAAGAGTGATGTAAGTTCTGTCCATATTTTATGTTCGTGGCCTCCTCTGCTGTTTGGTGGCAATCTGTCATCAGGGACTCGCCTACCATGCCTGTGTGCGTGTTACTAGCAACACTTTTCTTTGTATAACAGTCCGCAGAGAAAACACAAATCGCCAGTGCAAGAATATATCTGGAAAAATGTGGCATACTGTTGTAAGATTAAATAGCAAAGAAAATAGACATTACAAGTCAGTTTCCACGATATTGGTACTGTCCTCTGTTGTTCTTTCAGGCTGCACAGAGTTGATGTGAACCAGTTATGCAGCCAGTTTCGAATTTCGTAACTTTCGCATTACTCAGACTTTGAAGGACATTCATCTTATGTCTCATGTTTGACTGTTCAGAGCAAATAGCAGCGATACATAAAAGCTTCGCCCGTCTTATTAATAGTGATTATTTCGCAGAATGGCTTGCGGTGGTAGACGGTGATGCTGTTGCCCGGCTCACTACCACTTCTGATCTATTGAGGCCTTATGTGGTTTACCACTTCAAGTTTCGGGATCATGGTTGCCGGTTTCCTTCACACTACAACTCGTGAAAATACACAACGACACACGCACTCGCTGTTTTGCTCGCTCTGCTCACTCGGAAAACAAGCACGAACTCATCAACCTTACTAACGTTCGTGGAATGAACCATAATATCGATTCTGTGCACCAATTTCTCCAATCTTCCTCTCCTCTTGCCCTATTTTTGACCAAAACCCAAATCTCCCCCTCATCAGACACCACCCACCTCCAATTTCCCAACTGTACCTTTTACTCCTCTTTTTCACCCAAAGGTGGCGTCTGCGCCTTTGTCCACCAGTCAGTCGCCACATCCAGAATCCAGAATCTTGGCTTTTCCAATCGTGAATTTCAGTTGATGTGGCTGAAACTCGGACTTCCTTATTTTATTCACCACTTTTATGTCGCTTGCCGTTCACCCAACAGCAGCGACCCATCGATCTTTGATTTCTTATCTTCGAACAGTGAGCACTTGTTTGTTACGGATCTCAACTGCCATAGCACCATCCTAGGAGATTTTAATGTTCACAATCGAGATTGGCTGATTCACTCATCTGACACTTCGGCTCTGGGTCGCGAAGCTGAACATTTCGCCGTGGTCAACAACCTGGGCCAACTTGTTGACCTCCCCATACGTATCCCCGATAGAGCTGGCGATCGTGCCCATACACTTGATCTTGTTCTCACTTCTGTCCCTTCTCTGTTCTCAGGCATCTCTGCTCTTCCTTCACTTGGCTTATCTGACCACTGTATTATTTCCTTTTCCATCAGTTTTACTCGCTCCGATCCTCCACCTACCTGGAGACACATTTTGGCGTTACAGTTCAGCCAACTGGAGTGGTTATCATGATTTCCTAGCCTCCTATCCTTTGAGTGATTGCTGTTTCAGTTCAGACGTTTCCGTTTCTAACTTCACTGACATTGTTCTTCAAGGTATGTAACTTCTTATTCCTCACTTTTGCGAACCCGGCAAACCCGAATCCCCCGAGTGGTTCAACCACAACCGCATGTGGTCGTGCTGTACGTTTGAAGCGTGCGACATTTCGCCGCTCGCCCACTTCCGACTTTCACCGCCGCTTCGTGCAAGCCAGGAACAGATGCACGTCAATCATACGAGAGCCAAAGAACGCTTCTTCCGCCGGAAAGCCGAACGCTTACTCTCATCTGCCACCAGTAGCCGAACATTTTGGTCCGTTGGCAAAGCAGTCTCTCGCAGTTTTTGCCCATTCAATTTCTCTCCCATCTGTGATTCCCCAGGTGATCTTGTTTGTGAACCACAGGAGAAAGCCGAGGTTTTTGCTTTTCAGTTTGTCTCCAAATGCACCTTACCCACTTATCCTACTCCTTCAGTCCCTTCTCTTCCCTGTCTCCCATTTTCAGCCTCACTCTCACTAGGAAGATCCTTAAAAGGTGTACCCCTGAATTTGCCCCTTTCTTAAGTCGTCTTTTCTGTCTCTCTGCAACTTCCTACTTTTCCGATCCCGTGTTAACACGCCATGATTTTTCCTATTCGCAAACACGGTGATCTTTCTGACCCGAATAACTATCGTCCTATTGCCATCCCACCTATGTTTTTCTGGAGTATTCGAAACTGTCATTTCCGACCAACTGCGTGCGTTTCCTGTGAATGCTGGTGTTACCCACGACTTAGTACTTGCGCCCACCTTATTTCTTTTATTTACTTATTTAATAATTATCTTTTACCCACTGCTTCCAACCCAATCCGTCTCTTTGCCGATGATACCATCGTTTCTTATCGCACTCCCCGCCATGCCAACACCAACATCGACCGTGACCGCAGTGCAATCAGTGCATCTTTAGAGTCCTACCTCGAACATAACTCCTCTCAATTTGCAATTGAGTAGTAGAAGATTAGATTTGCTTATAATATGATTCATCATGCAGCTCGAATGCTCAACTCACCATTGAAAACCATGGAAGCACTGTACAGCTGTTTCATCCTTGGTGGGAATCATCAGCAGTGCGCATCCACCGAGCCCCCATGGGGATTCGAACCCGGGGTGAACGATTGTGAATCGAACACCTTAACCGCAAGGCTATCCGGGCTGGCTCTCAACGGTTTGTTGAACATCTATACTACATGATATAGCACCCTTCCGTCACTGGCTTTTGAACGGTACCAACCCACTTCCCACACAGCGATCGAATCCATGCACCGAATGGAGCGAACGGAACAGTCACGGGGTAGCATCTCTTGGGTCTGAGGATTGACAGATTACTCGGGTGATAGCTGCCAAGTGAACTGTTATGACGCCTCGCACCGTCGTCCACCTAGTGGAGGCTTTTGGACCAGTAAACTGCTTCCCTTCGTGTTTATTTATTGGAGTATCCTCTCAAGGAGCATACCGGTCAGGATCAGACGTTGCCCATCGAATAAACTTCACGTAGCCAACCCAGTACTGCAACAGCGTTTTACACTTTGAAGGTGCGAAACGTATCCGAAACATTGCTACACAGTTGCTAATGCTATCTAAGAGAGCTTGCAACTTACCTGGATCTTCACTCAGAAGAACAATATCGTCCACGTATTCCAAGTCAGACAGTTTACTGTCTGAGGAAAGATCGACGCCGCCATTCGCACACGAAGATAGGGCTGTCTCAAAAACCAGTTCACCTACAAAATTGGAGAGGAAGGGTGGGAAAAGGGCAACCCTGACGAACACCACTTTCTGTGGTGAACTTTGGTGAGATATCGCCGTAAGGACGAACTCGGCTTCGGCTGTTCGCATGCAAGCATGGGAAAGAGATGTAAACTTCTCTGGCACACCCTTTAATGAAAGGCGGCGCGAGAAAAGTGCGCGATGGATTGAGTCGAACGGGGCTTTCAGATCGGGAAAGGCAGAGATTGTGGGCCTATAAGGGCGTTATCCGAGTCCACAGGCGTAGACCGAAAGGAAAGTAACAATATTGTCAATCTGATTCCAACACTGTGAAGACGTAGGACACCAGGTGGGCCTACGCTGCTTCCCATGGCAGAAATTGTTTTTCGTCGGAGCACGGCTCGATGAAAAGACCCCCATATCAGTGCCATCAGGCGAAATAGCAAACGGCCCCCCAGTGTTCCTTTCGCAATACCCAAACTGACCGACTTGGGCGTTGAAATCCCCAGCAATGACCACCACGTCCGTTGAACTCAGGCTTAGAAGCAGCCTAGGAACTGCAGTCAGTGAGCGCAAGCACAGACGCGACGAATATGCATCGACGCATCAGTTTGTTGCCGTTGACACGCACGGAACTGCACACAAACGGCTGACAGCTGAACCCAGTTCAGCTCCCATGCTCAAAGCAATGCCACGCCAGTTTAACCAAGAGCAGCCGGCATCTGTTTACCCGACACTCGATAAATGAAGCGAGAATATGGGGCGCGAACAGTGATCAGAGCGTTTCGGAGACGAAGCAATTATCAATTTTGAAAATCACAGGAGTTATAGCCAGGAAAATCTTTTGCCCTATCAGACAGTGTGCGGACGTTGAAGGCAGCCAGGCATACTTAGCGGGTGATCACACCACAGAATCGTTTCCTTCTTCGGGAACCCTAAATAGTCGTTGACTCAAATGACTGACCCGCATGGCAGTCGGGTGTGAACGCAGCACGAGAACTTGGTCGAAGAACCCGTGAAGGAACTTCTGATCTATCACGTGATACCTGAGTGTTGCACACATTGTCTCGTCTTTGCTGGTGCTCTGTTTTCGATCCGCTTTTGGTATTCACTCCTTAAACCCATGCAGTCACTGGGTAACATCTCTTGGGTCTGAGGATTGACAGATTACTCGGGTGATAGCTGCCAAGTGAACTGTTATGACGCCTCGCACCGTCGTCCACCTAGTGGAGGCTTTTGGACCAGTAAACTGCTTCCCTTCGTGTTTATTTATTGGAGTATCCTCTCAAGGAGCATACCGGTCAGGATCAGACGTTGCCCATCGAATAAACTTCACGTAGCCAACCCAGTACTGCAACAGCGTTTTACACTTTGAAGGTGCGAAACGTATCCGAAACATTGCTACACAGTTGCTAATGCTATCTAAGAGAGCTTGCAACTTACCTGGATCTTCACTCAGAAGAACAATATCGTCCACGTATTCCAAGTCAGACAGTTTACTGTCTGAGGAAAGATCGACGCCGCCATTCGCACACGAAGATAGGGCTGTCTCAAAAACCAGTTCACCTACAAAATTGGAGAGGAAGGGTGGGAAAAGGGCAACCCTGACGAACACCACTTTCTGTGGTGAACTTTGGTGAGATATCGCCGTAAGGACGAACTCGGCTTCGGCTGTTCGCATGCAAGCATGGGAAAGAGATGTAAACTTCTCTGGCACACCCTTTAATGAAAGGCGGCGCGAGAAAAGTGCGCGATGGATTGAGTCGAACGGGGCTTTCAGATCGGGAAAGGCAGAGATTGTGGGCCTATAAGGGCGTTATCCGAGTCCACAGGCGTAGACCGAAAGGAAAGTAACAATATTGTCAATCTGATTCCAACACTGTGAAGACGTAGGACACCAGGTGGGCCTACGCTGCTTCCCATGGCAGAAATTGTTTTTCGTCGGAGCACGGCTCGATGAAAAGACCCCCATATCAGTGCCATCAGGCGAAATAGCAAACGGCCCCCCAGTGTTCCTTTCGCAATACCCAAACTGACCGACTTGGGCGTTGAAATCCCCAGCAATGACCACCACGTCCGTTGAACTCAGGCTTAGAAGCAGCCTAGGAACTGCAGTCAGTGAGCGCAAGCACAGACGCGACGAATATGCATCGACGCATCAGTTTGTTGCCGTTGACACGCACGGAACTGCACACAAACGGCTGACAGCTGAACCCAGTTCAGCTCCCATGCTCAAAGCAATGCCACGCCAGTTTAACCAAGAGCAGCCGGCATCTGTTTACCCGACACTCGATAAATGAAGCGAGAATATGGGGCGCGAACAGTGATCAGAGCGTTTCGGAGACGAAGCAATTATCAATTTTGAAAATCACAGGAGTTATAGCCAGGAAAATCTTTTGCCCTATCAGACAGTGTGCGGACGTTGAAGGCAGCCAGGCATACTTAGCGGGTGATCACACCACAGAATCGTTTCCTTCTTCGGGAACCCTAAATAGTCGTTGACTCAAATGACTGACCCGCATGGCAGTCGGGTGTGAACGCAGCACGAGAACTTGGTCGAAGAACCCGTGAAGGAACTTCTGATCTATCACGTGATACCTGAGTGTTGCACACATTGTCTCGTCTTTGCTGGTGCTCTGTTTTCGATCCGCTTTTGGTATTCACTCCTTAAACCCATGCAGTCACTGGGTAGCATCTCTTGGGTCTGAGGATTGACAGATTACTCGGGTGATAGCTGCCAAGTGAACTGTTATGACGCCTCGCACCGTCGTCCACCTAGTGGAGGCTTTTGGACCAGTAAACTGCTTCCCTTCGTGTTTATTTATTGGAGTATCCTCTCAAGGAGCATACCGGTCAGGATCAGACGTTGCCCATCGAATAAACTTCACGTAGCCAACCCAGTACTGCAACAGCGTTTTACACTTTGAAGGTGCGAAACGTATCCGAAACATTGCTACACAGTTGCTAATGCTATCTAAGAGAGCTTGCAACTTACCTGGATCTTCACTCAGAAGAACAATATCGTCCACGTATTCCAAGTCAGACAGTTTACTGTCTGAGGAAAGATCGACGCCGCCATTCGCACACGAAGATAGGGCTGTCTCAAAAACCAGTTCACCTACAAAATTGGAGAGGAAGGGTGGGAAAAGGGCAACCCTGACGAACACCACTTTCTGTGGTGAACTTTGGTGAGATATCGCCGTAAGGACGAACTCGGCTTCGGCTGTTCGCATGCAAGCATGGGAAAGAGATGTAAACTTCTCTGGCACACCCTTTAATGAAAGGCGGCGCGAGAAAAGTGCGCGATGGATTGAGTCGAACGGGGCTTTCAGATCGGGAAAGGCAGAGATTGTGGGCCTATAAGGGCGTTATCCGAGTCCACAGGCGTAGACCGAAAGGAAAGTAACAATATTGTCAATCTGATTCCAACACTGTGAAGACGTAGGACACCAGGTGGGCCTACGCTGCTTCCCATGGCAGAAATTGTTTTTCGTCGGAGCACGGCTCGATGAAAAGACCCCCATATCAGTGCCATCAGGCGAAATAGCAAACGGCCCCCCAGTGTTCCTTTCGCAATACCCAAACTGACCGACTTGGGCGTTGAAATCCCCAGCAATGACCACCACGTCCGTTGAACTCAGGCTTAGAAGCAGCCTAGGAACTGCAGTCAGTGAGCGCAAGCACAGACGCGACGAATATGCATCGACGCATCAGTTTGTTGCCGTTGACACGCACGGAACTGCACACAAACGGCTGACAGCTGAACCCAGTTCAGCTCCCATGCTCAAAGCAATGCCACGCCAGTTTAACCAAGAGCAGCCGGCATCTGTTTACCCGACACTCGATAAATGAAGCGAGAATATGGGGCGCGAACAGTGATCAGAGCGTTTCGGAGACGAAGCAATTATCAATTTTGAAAATCACAGGAGTTATAGCCAGGAAAATCTTTTGCCCTATCAGACAGTGTGCGGACGTTGAAGGCAGCCAGGCATACTTAGCGGGTGATCACACCACAGAATCGTTTCCTTCTTCGGGAACCCTAAATAGTCGTTGACTCAAATGACTGACCCGCATGGCAGTCGGGTGTGAACGCAGCACGAGAACTTGGTCGAAGAACCCGTGAAGGAACTTCTGATCTATCACGTGATACCTGAGTGTTGCACACATTGTCTCGTCTTTGCTGGTGCTCTGTTTTCGATCCGCTTTTGGTATTCACTCCTTAAACCCATGCAGTCACTGGGTAGCATCTCTTGGGTCTGAGGATTGACAGATTACTCGGGTGATAGCTGCCAAGTGAACTGTTATGACGCCTCGCACCGTCGTCCACCTAGTGGAGGCTTTTGGACCAGTAAACTGCTTCCCTTCGTGTTTATTTATTGGAGTATCCTCTCAAGGAGCATACCGGTCAGGATCAGACGTTGCCCATCGAATAAACTTCACGTAGCCAACCCAGTACTGCAACAGCGTTTTACACTTTGAAGGTGCGAAACGTATCCGAAACATTGCTACACAGTTGCTAATGCTATCTAAGAGAGCTTGCAACTTACCTGGATCTTCACTCAGAAGAACAATATCGTCCACGTATTCCAAGTCAGACAGTTTACTGTCTGAGGAAAGATCGACGCCGCCATTCGCACACGAAGATAGGGCTGTCTCAAAAACCAGTTCACCTACAAAATTGGAGAGGAAGGGTGGGAAAAGGGCAACCCTGACGAACACCACTTTCTGTGGTGAACTTTGGTGAGATATCGCCGTAAGGACGAACTCGGCTTCGGCTGTTCGCATGCAAGCATGGGAAAGAGATGTAAACTTCTCTGGCACACCCTTTAATGAAAGGCGGCGCGAGAAAAGTGCGCGATGGATTGAGTCGAACGGGGCTTTCAGATCGGGAAAGGCAGAGATTGTGGGCCTATAAGGGCGTTATCCGAGTCCACAGGCGTAGACCGAAAGGAAAGTAACAATATTGTCAATCTGATTCCAACACTGTGAAGACGTAGGACACCAGGTGGGCCTACGCTGCTTCCCATGGCAGAAATTGTTTTTCGTCGGAGCACGGCTCGATGAAAAGACCCCCATATCAGTGCCATCAGGCGAAATAGCAAACGGCCCCCCAGTGTTCCTTTCGCAATACCCAAACTGACCGACTTGGGCGTTGAAATCCCCAGCAATGACCACCACGTCCGTTGAACTCAGGCTTAGAAGCAGCCTAGGAACTGCAGTCAGTGAGCGCAAGCACAGACGCGACGAATATGCATCGACGCATCAGTTTGTTGCCGTTGACACGCACGGAACTGCACACAAACGGCTGACAGCTGAACCCAGTTCAGCTCCCATGCTCAAAGCAATGCCACGCCAGTTTAACCAAGAGCAGCCGGCATCTGTTTACCCGACACTCGATAAATGAAGCGAGAATATGGGGCGCGAACAGTGATCAGAGCGTTTCGGAGACGAAGCAATTATCAATTTTGAAAATCACAGGAGTTATAGCCAGGAAAATCTTTTGCCCTATCAGACAGTGTGCGGACGTTGAAGGCAGCCAGGCATACTTAGCGGGTGATCACACCACAGAATCGTTTCCTTCTTCGGGAACCCTAAATAGTCGTTGACTCAAATGACTGACCCGCATGGCAGTCGGGTGTGAACGCAGCACGAGAACTTGGTCGAAGAACCCGTGAAGGAACTTCTGATCTATCACGTGATACCTGAGTGTTGCACACATTGTCTCGTCTTTGCTGGTGCTCTGTTTTCGATCCGCTTTTGGTATTCACTCCTTAAACCCATGCAGTCACTGGGTAGCATCTCTTGGGTCTGAGGATTGACAGATTACTCGGGTGATAGCTGCCAAGTGAACTGTTATGACGCCTCGCACCGTCGTCCACCTAGTGGAGGCTTTTGGACCAGTAAACTGCTTCCCTTCGTGTTTATTTATTGGAGTATCCTCTCAAGGAGCATACCGGTCAGGATCAGGCGTTGCCCATCGAATAAACTTCATATAGCCACTACTCATCGACCCTTCAGGTATGATTGCACCTCTGGCTTAAGGAAGCCATCCCGCATAATTCTCTCGGTCATGGAGGCTCGAAAACCATCACATCACGCCTAGGTGCTGCCTCGCCATAACATCTGAAGCAATCAGGCCACCCTTCATTCTTCCCTTTATTACCGCACTCCCCGCCATGCCAACACCAACATCGACCGTGACCGCAGTGCAATCAGTGCATCTTTAGAGTCCTACCTCGAACATAACTCCTCCTGGGGATCCCACAATCATGCTGCACTCAATGCTTCCAAAACTCCTCTCAATTTCTTTGAAATATCATTCATTCTCCCCTCATTTATCCCTTGATTCAACTGTGCTGCCTGCCACAGATTCTATTTCTCTTTTTGGCTTATCTCTAACTCCCTCTCTATGTTGGTCCGCTTTCATATCTCAGCTCGCCTCTCGTGCTGCGCGCAAAGTTGGTTTTCTGTTTCGCGCCAGACGCTTCTTCTGCTGTACAAGGCTCAAATCCGCCCTGCACTTGAATACTACAGTCAAGTGTGGGGTGGAGCTTCGTCTACCTCTCTTCCTCTCCTTGATCGGGTTCAACGAAAGGTCATTCTGCTGACCGATGACCTTTCTTTAACTTCCAATCTACAGTTACTAGCCCATCGTGGGGTTGTTGCATCGTTGTCTCTCTTCTGCCGCTATTATTTTGAATTTCGTTCTTCTGATTTTGCTTCGGCAGTTCCTCTTCCCAAAACTTCTTCCCGACCATCACGTGCCCAGGCAACTAATCATCCTTATCAAGTTTCTGTCAATAGATGTCGCACTTCTATCTTTCAGTGTTTCTTTCCACGGACCGTTAAATTATTTGACACTCCCTCTTTCTGTCTTCCAATCCAGTTGCTGCCTTTCTCTCTTCAAAAACGAGGTCGATAAACTGGTTCTAACGTGAATGTTCCCCCACAAGCCACTTTTACAGTGTCTTTTGATTAAGGGTTTTAGCCCATTATACTGTCAATCACTTAACGTGTAATAACGAAAAACCAGTTTTGCAAATTGGGCTTCCATCAAGACTGTTGAGCTCATTCGCATCAAATGATAATGGTATTCACTTTTTCCCTATGATTAAGAAACTGTGGTTCAATTTTTCCATAGGCGCGCTTTGTAAATCTGTCGTAAATGGAAATCTCAGTCAGTTTTCAGGTTGAAATTTGTAGTGCTTATCGTGCGATGAATTCGTTGATATTTTACCGTAATCTGTCGCGACATAGGCATTCGGAAGCAGTCAACGTTGGTTTCGATCAGAGACCACACAACCGCCTTCGCAACTGCTGTTCTGGCATCTAAAAATGCACCTCACTCGATCGACTTGTATTTTTCGACCAGACTCCCGTTCTCCGGGTAGCAGAGAAAAAAATCTAGCCTGTGTTCTGTTCAGCACCAAATTACCACCTGTGGGAGTGAAGTTGTCCTCATAACGACCATCAAACCTGTAGATCCGATGTTCGAACTCTGCTGCTGCTGGTCGCTTATTTGAAAGGCCCTACTTGTCTACGTCTCTCTCTCTCTCTCTCTCTCTCCGAAAATGCTGTATGATATGAAAAGGAAGTAAATTAATGGTATTAAAAATCTAAGCACTAATTGTGGAACGTCACTCGGTGTTCCTTCTTCCACTCAGTCGTAGACTTGAATGAACAATACAGCAGTATTCTACACGTGGTAAGGATACATTGAAGACTGTCAGTCATCCCAAACTACTTGTATTGACTCCGACTACGCCTTATTATATGTGAATGCATAAGTTATTTACGAGTTTACGCTTTTATCTTTGTTCAGTAGCTATATTTAATGGGTATATATATATATATATATATATATATATATATATATATATATATATATATATATATATATATATATATATATATATATCTGTGACTGTATCGTGTTGGTGCACCTGGTTGAACCACTGGGGAATGATTTGGCGTATTGTTCTCAAAGGGTTATCGAGTTGAATTATTTCAGTACACAACTGCAATGTCGTTTTTCATTGCTACTATCTACGAAGTAATATTTCTGGATCGATCTTTATTGTCGTCCGTCGTTGTACCTCCTAATATTTTCTCCTGCCACCACCAGGCAACCACAAATAAATCTATACAATTTTCGAAACTGGTGTGCTTCTGTGTGCGTCATTGTTACCATTACTAATTTCTTGTTCTTGTCATTAGGAGCATCTTATTTGTTTGTCTTTTCACTTTTTAGAGTGAGCGAGTTATCGGTCTACATGTCTTGGGACCTAACGCAGGTGAGATGACCCAAGGTTTTGCCGTAGCGATGAAGGCTGGTGCAACCAAGGCTGATTTCGACCGTACCATAGGGATTCACCCCACTTGTTCTGAGGTAAACCAGTTCGATACGTACTATGTCATTTTTTATGTCCTTGCTCTTAATATATAAAAAAGGTGTAAGATTTCAGGATGGGAGTTGCGTCGCATTTTAGGCTGTCAATTGGGGAAAGTAACCGGAGGCGACAGGATTCGAACCTGTGACAGGAAAATCCAAATTCCATCATGATAACCGTTTGTGTAACTGTCTGTTGGTAAAGTTTATGCAGTCCCATAGGGGAGATAGATTTGACCCCTTGGAGACAGTCAATCAAGTCAAAATATGAATTTATTCATCTCAAGAGATGGGTCCTCAACACTGCTCATCGGTACATTATTCACTGGATAGACTTGTTGTACATTCGAATAATTAAAAACTAAATGAATACTAAGTTTAAGCAATGGTAATCAGAAATGATGGAAAAATGAGTTTTTGAGTTCACCAGGCACTAGTGATAGGTAACTGAGGTACCTCGTAAGATGGGAAAGGACAGATTAACGATGAAGGGTTGTCCGGGAGTAGAGAAGGTTGTATTTATACTTGATGGATGAGGAAAAAACAGTTGAATGCACGTGCATTGGATAAGCAGAGTCCGATAACGTTAGTACAGTTCTTTCGCACGAAGAGTGCTCTTCTGTAAAGGATTGGCTACATATCACTTAGTCGTGTTATGACTTTGATTGACCTAGGCAAAATGACAGTCATTCTTTTGAAGATCAGAAGCGATGACAGGGGAACAAAAAATGAGAGGTGACATTACGCAAGAATATACAAAACGTTTTGTGAAAGGTATAAGGATATTAGGCGTACAATATAGAACGATAATCCTCGAATCTTTGCGAATGCAATAATTATATGTTGGGACCAGGTGACGTCTTCAGAAATGGTCACGCCAAAATACCTAACTGACCGGAGTTTGGGTATTACCTTGTCCCTAATATGTAAGGAAGGACATCTACTTTCGATTAAGATAGACGTTCTCTTTTGGAAAGTGAAAATAGAATGTCATTACATTTGAGTACATTAAGAGATGAATGTGACGACGTGGGCCACTGAATAAAAGAATACAGGGAATCACTGAGTTCAGAAAATTGAAAGATATCAGATTCGATCCTTATGACAGCATCATCAGCGTACTTAATCAGATCATCAGAAGTTTTGGGTAAGTTACAAATGTGGAACGAAGACAAAATTGCCCCCTGAAGTACCCCGAAGTGACGGGCGCAGAATCAGAGATGTCACTTTCAAGTGTTGTAAATCGAGTTCTATCAGTGAAACAGTCCCGAACCAGTGACAACAGAGGAGGTACCCTTGTGGTTCGTAACACTGTTAACAATAAAGGCCTGTCAACACAGTTGCATTGCTGTAATCAAGGTAGCACACGAAAAGGCTTTCCGTTGCAATCGGGGGAGAGTGAAATAAAGCTGACTAAATGTTCTAAGGCGTCTGTCGTAGATCATTTGTTTCGTTGAACAAACGGGTACTCGTCGTCAGTATCGACGCACGACTTACGTGTAAAGACAAGTTTTCCTAACATTTTGAGAAGAACAGAAATGCATGCAACTGGACAAAATTTACCGGTTTTCTTTTCGAGTATGAGGCTGTTACCAGTTGGCCGTCAATGTTGACGCTTTGTTCGATGGATTTGTAATAAAGCGTACCGCCAAAGGTTCGGTTTAGTAGGAAGCGCACTCCTTACGGACGTTTGGTTGAAGTTCGTCAGATCCCACGACCTTCCTGATTTTGAGTCCTTCAAGTTCGGTCGGCACTTGGGTTGGGTTGACGAAATATGCATCCAGGCCCGTACTATGGTCAAAATCGAACTGGGGTATTGTTAAACTTGTAACACGAAGAAATTTCTTTTCGATATATCACTTCAGGCATTGACATGTATAGTACTGGGTAAAAGAGGGTATATGTGCAGCTAAAGATAGCAGAGAGTGAGTAAATGTGCAACAAATCCGGTAACTCGACAACATGCTTCAACTTGATGAATCTTGTTCGTTGTGTGAAGGACAATAAGTGTGAAATGTGTAACCAAATGGCGTGAAAAGGCAGGTGTGAGAAAAGAGGTATGGGGCTGGGGATAATTGGTACAAGGGAACCATAAGAAAATCACGTGTTACGGCCACAGCAACAACAACTGTTGCACGAGGTTACGTTGCTTACACAAATCCGGCTTCAATAGTCGAATTGCTATGGCTTCTGACGTCATCAGCGACCGCCTGCGTAATCCTTTAGCGTGAACTCTGGGAGTTGTCAGGACTGGTCTAAAAGCTGTTACCGTGTCGATTGTTAAACTGAGTATTGATGGCGTATAAAATATTTGATTGAACTTCGTTGCTGTTTTCTGGGGTCCCCATTGTTCCTAGCTCATTTTGCAAATTGTACAATGAGATATATTTGAACGATAATTCCAACGCATCGAGTGTACTTATTGATAAAACCGCCGACTAACACAAAGAGCACGGCCCAGTTAGAAGCTCCCGCCAGCAAATCGTAATGAACACAAGTGTAGCGTACATTAAAGTGTCTTTCGAGACTACTTATTCCTTATAGCCAACGATATCCCTCAAAATTCTTTCATGGGAGTCGTGCTATACAAGTCGTTCGTAAAGCTGAATCTTTTCTTACCACTAGACGTTTCACATCCTGTTTCTCACGATGACACAACCGATCTCCTCAACACATACATCTTTCGTCAGCTTTTCCGTAAACTGGGTCACTACCTAAATATTCCTGAAACAGCTATACCAACCCATTCCAAAAAGCCATTGTTTTCTCCTATGCGGATTCTTGTTGAATACGCTTCATTGACCCTCTCCCGTCTTCGCTTCGTGACTGCTACTGTGCGAAGAACTGAACTCCACAGGGCCGCTGTTAGCCGTCCAGTCACTTAACTAGAGGAATTATTTCATATTGTGGTTGTTTTGTGCTGTCAGTATATTATTTCGAGAAACTACGATTTTGACGGTTACGTAGCTATTCGCCATAGTTGCAGCATTTGCCTCGTATCGATTATAACTCGTTTCGCGCGGTTGTTAATTTCCTCGGAATAGCTTCTTGCACAACCGGATCGAATCAACCTCCGATCTGGGAAGACACTGTGCCACTACAAAATGATAGCAAATTTCACAAATTTAGTTGTGAAATCAAATTGTTTTTCACTAAGGCCGAGGAAGATCACTGTGCACAATAGAAATAGTATAAAAGACACTGAATGCACTGGTTTTTAAGATTAAATTGTCAAGAGATGGGTGTGGATTGGTGAAAACAATGATAGCGCTTATTTTGTGGAAAATCAAGAGGCAAATCAAGTCGCTCGAGAACACTGGGGGAGAGTCGGTGGAAAAGGAATCAGTTGAAAGGTTCGCTCAAACTTCCAATTGCAAGAGCTTTCATCACTGTGAGAGCGTTTCAAACACAGCATCGCCTGGGTATTTGCAATCAATGAGATTATGTAAAATAAAAAGTTGGGTAAGCTAAAAGAAGAAGAATGCGATCATATGGTCACCTGGAGTACTTGGAGATAGGAACTGTTATCAAAAGGAGTTGACTGTGTACGATTAGAAAACTGTATTTTTTCAGGGTAATGGCCGTGGATAAAATGCGAAAGCAAAAGTGATGATAATCAGGTAAGCCTTCAAAACAGACATCGTACTGAGCAAACGTATCAGTAGGCGGCATCAACAGCGTCCGTAATTTTCTTGAGATCATCAGGTTTTCGGGTGTGCAAATATGCTTGCTGACTAAACAGGCAAGTCGTAGGGATTGAGTCAAAATAATAAGCATTCAATAAATTTTCCGAGGAATGATTAGGGTGCTACAATCGGATTACGACACTTGTTGATGGGGTAATATTTGGGTCAGCTGATATTGGTTCCCGTAGAGCAAGTTGAACAGGGGAAACCAGGTGCGGTTAAAATTAATTCTAAATGCAATTGTTCTCCAAAACCATACAAAAACCAGTCATTCGGAAGCCTTATTTATCTATGTTTCTGCTGTAGGCTGACGCAAATGTAACTTATTGGTTTCAGGACATTATCCCATCAGTGCATAAAATTTATTGCAATGACGTGCTTCGTCGAGCCTGATAAATCCACTCCTTCCAATCTCTCACTGTTGTTTCAGGTGTTTACTACAATGCACGTGACAAAAGACTCGGGCGCCAGCGCTAAGGTGACCGCTTGCTGAGGTTAATTCCCTGCTGGAGGTTTTCAGTCGGTTATGTTTATCATCGTTCTGCTCCGCAGGTTCGGTGAATATTCGTAACCGATTGACTCCGGTGGGGTAACCCTGGTGGTCTGCAACAAATCGTACATTCGTATCTGTTTCAGCCTACCTTCCTGAACGTGCCGTTCACTTACCAACCAATCCGTGTTTTGTGAAATGACCCTGAGCTTGGTAAATCCTATCCCGTCCCGGGAGCCAAGTTGTAGGCGATGCCCGCATGGACCAAACGAACGGCAGCCCCCCCCCCCCCCCCCCCTCTTTGATTACGAAATCTCTCATTTAACATGTTGTGCAGTCTTTATGTCTGCTGTGCACCGACGCGGAAGTATTCTTCGTAGCTTTTTGTACACCGGAATTACGTTCACCGCACAGTACTTATGACGAAGTAAAACATGACTAGACATTTGTATTATCATTACAGTGAATTTCTCCGACCACGCCTTTGCTTTTGCAATAATCCGCGGCGCTCCGCGCTAATATGCTCGCATGAGTATGCACGTAATCCGATATTTGTCTTGTTATGGATTCTCAGTTTCATCCACTAGTTGTAATATTTCGGGTTTTTCGTTAACCATGCACTGAATGCAGTGGCTTTGCTTGCTTTCTTATTGGTGACCTCAATCGGAAGTAATCAGAAAAACGAAAACATGAAAAGGGTAATAAGCTGACTACAAATGGTGTGAAGCTGACGAAGATAGTTTGGAAATGCAAGACCCCCACTGATCGCGACGCCGCGTCGCTTCTTCCAATGTGCCAGACCAATGAGTGGGGGGCTCTTAGGCCCCATTTAGGGAGCCTAGATGGCCGGATCCATTCGTTCGGCTTCTCATACGTGACCAGCCACAAAGGGCAACTTTTTATTACCTAAAGTGAGTTACAGTAAAGAGGGTAAACCCCATAGTTAGCTCAGAAAAACAAAATCCAAAACAGTGTCGGTAGAAGAGTGACAACGATGCAACAGCCCCATGATGGGCTAGTAACTGTAGATTGGAAGTTAAAGAAAGGTCATCGGTCAGCAGAATGACCTTTCGTTGAACCCGATCAAGGAGAGGAAGAGAGGTAGACGAAGCTCCACCCCACACTTGACTGCAGTATTCAAGTGCAGAGCGGATTTGAGCCTTGTACAGCAGAAGAAGCGTCTGGCGCGAAACAGAAAACCAACTTTGCGCGCAGCACGAGAGGCGAGCTGAGATATGAAAGCGGACCAACATAGAGAGGGAGTTAGAGATAAGCCAAAAAGAGAAATAGAATCTGTGGCAGGCAGCACAGTTGAATCAAGGGATAAATGAGGGGAGAATGAATGATATTTCAAAGAAATTGAGAGGAGTTTTGGAAGCATTGAGTGCAGCATGATTGTGGGATCCCCAGGAGGAGTTATGTTCGAGGTAGGACTCTAAAGATGCACTGATTGCACTGCGGTCACGGTCGATGTTGGTGTTGGCATGGCGGGGAGTGCGGTAATAAAGGGAAGAATGAAGGGTGGCCTGATTGCTTCAGATGTTATGGCGAGGCAGCATCTAGGCGTGATGTGATGGTTTTCGAGCCTCCATGACCGAGAGAATTATGCGGGATGGCTTCCTTAAGCCAGAGGTGCAATCATACCTGAAGGGTCGATGAGTAGTGGCTATATGAAGTTTATTCGATGGGCAACGTCTGATCCTGACTGGTATGCCCCTTGAGAGGATACTCCAATAAATAAACACGAAGGGAAGCAGTTTACTGGTCCAAAAGCCTCCACTAGGTGGACGACGGTGCGAGGCGTCATAACAGTTCACTTGGCAGCTATCACCCGAGTAATCTGTCAATCCTCAGACCCAAGAGATGCTACCCAGTGACTGTTCCGTTCGCTCTATTCGGTGCATGGGTTTAAGGAGTGAATACCAAAAGCGGATCGAAAACAGAGCACCAGCAAAGACGAGACAATGTGTGCAACACTCAGGTATCACGTGATAGATCAGAAGTTCCTTCACGGGTTCTTCGACCAAGTTCTCGTGCTGCGTTCACACCCGACTGCCATGCGGGTCAGTCATTTGAGTCAACGACTATTTAGGGTTCCCGAAGAAGGAAACGATTCTGTGGTGTGATCACCCGCTAAGTATGCCTGGCTGCCTTCAACGTCCGCACACTGTCTGATAGGGCAAAAGATTTTCCTGGCTATAACTCCTGTGATTTTCAAAATTGATAATTGCTTCGTCTCCGAAACGCTCTGATCACTGTTCGCGCCCCATATTCTCGCTTCATTTATCGAGTGTCGGGTAAACAGATGCCGGCTGCTCTTGGTTAAACTGGCGTGGCATTGCTTTGAGCATGGGAGCTGAACTGGGTTCAGCTGTCAGCCGTTTGTGTGCAGTTCCGTGCGTGTCAACGGCAACAAACTGATGCGTCGATGCATATTCGTCGCGTCTGTGCTTGCGCTCACTGACTGCAGTTCCTAGGCTGCTTCTAAGCCTGAGTTCAACGGACGTGGTGGTCATTGCTGGGGATTTCAACGCCCAAGTCGGTCAGTTTGGGTATTGCGAAAGGAACACTGGGGGGCCGTTTGCTATTTCGCCTGATGGCACTGATATGGGGGTCTTTTCATCGAGCCGTGCTCCGACGAAAAACAATTTCTGCCATGGGAAGCAGCGTAGGCCCACCTGGTGTCCTACGTCTTCACAGTGTTGGAATCAGATTGACAATATTGTTACTTTCCTTTCGGTCTACGCCTGTGGACTCGGATAACGCCCTTATAGGCCCACAATCTCTGCCTTTCCCGATCTGAAAGCCCCGTTCGACTCAATCCATCGCGCACTTTTCTCGCGCCGCCTTTCATTAAAGGGTGTGCCAGAGAAGTTTACATCTCTTTCCCATGCTTGCATGCGAACAGCCGAAGCCGAGTTCGTCCTTACGGCGATATCTCACCAAAGTTCACCACAGAAAGTGGTGTTCGTCAGGGTTGCCCTTTTCCCACCCTTCCTCTCCAATTTTGTAGGTGAACTGGTTTTTGAGACAGCCCTATCTTCGTGTGCGAATGGCGGCGTCGATCTTTCCTCAGACAGTAAACTGTCTGACTTGGAATACGTGGACGATACTGTTCTTCTGAGTGAAGATCCAGGTAAGTTGCAAGCTCTCTTAGATAGCATTAGCAACTGTGTAGCAATGTTTCGGATACGTTTCGCACCTTCAAAGTGTAAAACGCTGTTGCAGTACTGGGTTGGCTCAACACCAGACCTCTTCTTGGCAGGGGAAGCTCCAGCTGAAGTGGATAAATCTTGGTACCTGGGCAGTTACATCTCACCAGGTGGACATATAACGGATGAAATGTCATCGCGTATACGGAATGCGCGTTTGGCCTTAGCCAACGCCAATCATTCATGGCGCCAACTCAACATTCGACTGTCTGTTAAGGGTCGAGTGTACAATGTAGCAGTTGGTTCCGTTCTATACGGCTCAGAAACATGGCCGTTGAGGGTAGAAGATAGACGAAGACTGACGGTGTTTAACATCGATATCTCCGCAGCATTGTCCGAGTATGGTGGGAACACCGTATCAGCAATGCTAGGTAGGCGTAAGGTGTTGGAAACCAAAGGTCAGTCTCTCAATCGGGTACTGTATCTAAACGGGTTAAGGTGGTTAGGACACGTGTTACGCATGCCCACCAATAGACTCCCTCGGCGTGCGCTGTTCTCTGAGGCAGGTAGTGATTGGAAGGTAAGTCGAGGTGGTCAGTCCATGACACGGTAGGAGGCTATGAAAACCTTGACCAACGGACTTGGTTAAGTGCGGGGTGTTAGACTTCCAGGTTGGGGTCCACATGATCGGTCCATCAGATGGTTGGAAACATTACGGGATATGGCTAGGTGTCGCGGTCAGTGGCGTAGTTGAATTTCAGTTCGTCATTTTTCTTCGTGGTTCCTGCCTTTTTGTTTGGTCTCTCGGATTTTTTTCACTTCACGCTTGTGTTCCGTTTTCGCCTCACCAGACTACGCTGAGAGGTAGCAGTCGAATCTAGAGCACAGAAGTGTGAGGTTAGCGGTTGAATAAACTGAAGTGAAGCCGATGCGATGTATGCTCGACCATTGGTAGAAAAACGTGTCACATGGACGCTACCAATGTCTTCGGTTGGCAAACGCTAAACAAGCTTTCTGTATACGCGAAGACAATTCTTGTGATCTCCTAGTGAAACGCAGCTGCTTAGATAACAGAACTCATCCACTAGATATATATTCTCCCCATATGTCAAAAGGTTTGGTTTCGGGCAGCCCATGCACGCAACCGTCCAAGCTGTCCGAAAAAGCGCGCAACTTACCTGGTTGTTTAATCAGAAACGGCATTCTGTCCGCCTGTTCATGACCGTACACTTTTTCGTCTGGGAAAAGTTCAAAGCCAATGGGCGGTTTGCACTTCCCTAATATCTTCCTCCAGACGTGCGTGAAATACTGGTTACAATATCAAACGATCATGTAATGGCGTCTGTTTGGAAATAAAGACATAATCTGTCTGCACAAATTGCGTATGAACACAACGGGGTTTGCGAAGGCGAAATCTCATGGATTTAGCTAAGACACTACTGCTTGCTACGAATCTCGCTGACGATGCTAAACGCGCATAACACATCCACTGATTGCTGAGACTCAACACAGCTGGTACTTGTGATAATTGATTTCGTGTTCAGACGAAGCCCGGTACGGTTTCACGAACGTGTTCGGATAAGCGCTCGGCTGTGCGGCCAATATATCTGGTTCCGCAGGAACATGTGAATGAGCACGAGCACTGTTTGTTCTGGGGGATTTCCAGGCATTCAACAATAAGTAAAGAACCCCGATTCCGAGTAGTTATCTAATGTATGTACCAAACTGATCAAGTGGGGCAGCGAAGCTGTATAGTGCCAGACAGTAATCCACTGCCACCCGGCTCGTTACCACTCCTGACCTATTTGGTTCTCTGCTCCATGTCTCACGGTTTGCTTGCCCGCTATACCTAATAGTGCAGTGAGTCTTTGGGTTAAAGGGGGTATATTCCTTTCATCGCACTCACGCATAAGCATGTAACGAATGCAGTTGAATTTGTCAACAAAACAAATTAGCGGATGGCGAAGCGGCCGCTTTATCTCAGTGTAACCAATCTTACCACCCCAACTTTGTAGGATTTTTTAACATCGGTGAAGGGAACCGTCGGAAGGCAGACTTTTCGCATGCGCCGATTTGAAGTAGGTAGATAACTG
This sequence comes from Fasciola hepatica, assembly GCA_948099385.1. Lineage (NCBI taxonomy): Eukaryota > Metazoa > Platyhelminthes > Trematoda > Plagiorchiida > Fasciolidae > Fasciola > Fasciola hepatica. The sequence goes on along the minus strand of CANUEZ040000043.1, from coordinate 27,792,620 downwards.
TTGTGTGCGATAACGGTCAAATAATACGAAACGATGAATACTCTATGAAATAACCGAAAGTTGAATCACGTTTGAAGCTAAATGAATGTTCTGGGTGGAATCCGCAGAGTTGGCCATTGGAGTATTAGACATCTCACACGATGGTATTGAGCCCTGTGGGTGGGTTCTCCCTACAAGATCATTTTCGTAATTCCCCCCTTCTAATGCCGTTTACCTATTTTTACCTTTTGTTAATAAAACGATCGAAAATTCTCGCAGGATATAAATAATTTTCCCAAAAGAAATATTCGAAAAGTCCGGCAGATTAGATACAGATAACTCGAATTATAATCATATCAACAGCTGCTCCACAAATTTTGCGCAGCTGCTTCCGTACGATCACCCACATATCCATACAGGGAATGTCTTTTCACAAGGTTAAAAACGAGATGAGCCATCATACCGGGTAAGGAGAATGAATGTGAAGGACTGAATAACATAAAATGAAAGACAAGCCAAGGTAAAGAATGTGATAAACGGATTTAATCATTCGATGAGCTGATCTCTGACGAATCTAGTGGTTGAGGTAAATGTACTTCCGAATTTAACTGTTCCTGGAGTTCGATCAAAGCAGCCAAACGATGAGAAGATGTCTCAAGTTTGGCCCGCCGCGAAGCCAAGTCAACGGCAATATGCATAGCTCTGCGAAAGGAAGCCTGTGCTTGTCGCAGTGTTGTGGGAACGAGGACACCAGCGAACCAACGGATCGGGTCGACTGAGGGGGTGTGATGTAACGCGTCGTCTTTTAGTTCATCAACCATCTCAAAGTGTACATTTGTGACTGCAGCATCATCACTTTCTTTCTGGGTCGGTAAAGGCTGTTTAGAGGACGAATATGCCAAGCTTGGTTTACTAATAAGCGGACAAATAATCTAATGATGTCAATTTTAAAATGGGCTAGACGTGGAAAATACCAAAAACGAAATTTGCTCTAAAACAGTCACGACGATAATAATAATAACGTTAAGTCAATTTGATATACATGAACTGCGAAGTGCTGAAGTGAGCGACTAAACACAACTAGGGATAGAACACTTTGTCACTGCATGTCACAGTCCATTTCGATGGCAACGAAACCTGTGCTCAAAGAACAACGGGCGTTTGACCATCCATATGAAACTACCTCGCGGAACAACCTTATCGAATGCTGCTGAAAAAAAGATCAAGTCTACGAGAAGCGTGGATTCCGTGCAGCATTTTTGTTACAGTGTTTGATAAATATGGATAATGAGAAAACACGATATCGATAAGACTCATCAGTCACGCGATTTTATAAAAACAAATTTTCCTACTCCTTTTCTTTCCTCTAAAAAGTTGCTGCGCTGAAAAAGCAGCGGGACAGCTTCCGTGAAAACAGTCGGGTATGCAAGCGTGCATCGTAAATGACAGACCGGTCAAAAATTAAAATAAGGTCACTGACTTTAGAAACACCGGGTAACCTTTTAGCTCCCTGTTCTGTTCAGACAACCCTCATCCTTAACTAGGTGTGGTGGCTTGGGTTGCTGCTATCTCCCAGCGGCAACCTTAAAAGGAAATAATGAAGGAGAAAAGAGTAAGAGATGAGTAAGAGCAGAACTACATTGATGAACTTAAGTCAATGAAGAAAGTATGTGGATGCAAGAGTACCACTGATAGCGGCACCTAGCCATATCCCCCCAACGTATCTCACCATTGAGTGGGAGGGTCTCTTGCACCTCACCCAGGAAATCTAACACACATTACATGGCCAAGTCCACTGGTTGGGCTTTTCATACCTTTCTTCCATGTCATGGACTGACCACTCTTACCCATCTTCCAACTAGTACCCGCCTCAGCAAACATAGCACGCTGAGGAGTCCTGTCAGTGGGCCTGCGTAACATATGTCCCAACCATTTTAGCATGGCCAGCTTAAGTGTTTTGTCTAACGATTTGATCCTTGAACCTAAGACTTTCCGCCGAACCTCAGTGTTGCTCATACAACGTTCCCGCTAGATTCGAGCAATACTTTGAAGACATCAGTTCTTAAATACCGACAACCAACAGTGGCCACGTCTCCGAACCATACTAAAGCACTGGCCTGACTGCTGTAATGTACACTCGGCCCTTGATAGATAAACGGATGTCATGTCGACGCCAAGGATGATTCAGATTGACAAATGTGAAACGAACCTCCTGTATACGCAAAGACACCTTATCCAATATCCGACCACCGCGTGAAATGCAGGTGCTCAGGTAACAGAATTTATCTACCACCTTTATAGTCTCCCCAGACACTGAAAGGTTTGGAGTTGGACCAACCCAGTCTTGCAACAGTGTCTTGTAATTTCAAGGTGCAAAATGCATACCGAACATCGCTACGCAATCCGTCAAGCTGTCTAGAAAAGCTTGCAACTTATCTGCATCTTCACTTAGAAGAACTATGTAGTCCGCATACTCAGGGTCTGATACTTTCTCGCCCGGGAAAAGTTCAATGCCGCTATCCTCATCGGACAAAAGTACGGTCTCTAGGACCATATCAATCACAAAGTTAGAGAGAAAAGGAGAGAGGGGGCAACCCCGACGTACACCACTTCTCGTGGTGAACTCGGGTGAAAGATCACCGTAAGCTCGAACTCGACTTCGACTATTATTGTGAAGAGATTTTACGATGGAAATGACTTTTCCGCTGGTACACTCTTCACCAAGAGAAAGCGCCAAATAACTGTGCGGTAGACTGAGTCGAAGGCCGCTTTAAGATCAAGAAAAACGGAGATAGTGGGCCTAAGGAAGGTGTGTCTATTTTCTAAAATTTGTCGAAGAGTGAAGATGTGATCAATATAACCTTGACCAAGTCTAAACCCAGCTTGATTCTCACTCGAGCACTGTTCGCGAGCGTTAGATAAGCGGTGGAGAATAATACCAGCGAGCAGTTCGGATGCGGTGCTAACCAGACCTATTTCCCTGCGGTTTTCACAGGAGGATCTGTCGCCTTTCTTGCAAACCAATACGATCACCGATCCACACCAACTCTTTTGATTTTGTTCCTTCTTCTATATCAAACCGAGGAGTTTAGTCAACTCCAATAACAATGCTGAGACACTGTCTTTAAAAATAGACGACCCACCAACCTTATATCGGCGAACCTCCGCTTTTGACGGGAGGTTTGGATCTGCATCCCCAACTACAACATTCATGCCCATCCGTACACTTGTTATGAACAAAGACCAGTAAAGCTGTTTCTCGAAATGCTCCACGCAACGATCTAGACGACGATACTGAGTCAGAATCAGTGAGCCGTTCGTCTCTTTGATCAGTTCGCTAACGTCTGGCTTTTGTGGGCCGGTATTTCTAATCGGACGAAACAGGTTACGGCTGCAGCCGACCGTCGCGACCTTTTTCACCACCTTACACTTCGTACTCCATCACTGCTCGCGGTTGTTTCTCGCGCTCCGAATCAGTTGGTGTTTAAAGCATCTCTGTCTCATCATATCTGAAATCCGGAGGAATCGATCTGCGAGCATATAACAGTGCAACTGAGGATGCAAATATTCAACGTTTTTGTCTAGTTGCTGAACACTGGGTAGCATTAGCAGCCTGGTTAATCTGTCCATCGCTCTTCTGAATCCTGAGCATTTGACTGCATTGATAACCAGGTGAATAATTCTGCTTGGAAAGCAGATTGATGATTACTGTCCAGTAGCAGCTGCGAGAGAACGACTGACTTTGGAGTCTTGTCGGCTACCGACAGAGGTAGGCCGAAACCCGCACCGTCAAGGGCATGATCAGAGTCTACAGATGTGAACCAAAATGATCGGCAGTCTTGAATTCATCTGCGCCAGCGGAAACCGACAGCAGCATGGTCGATCTAGATTCAATGCTGTGAAGGCGGGGCAGGACGCCAGGTTGGTCGGTGCCACTTCTAGGGTGAGAAATGTGTACTCGCTAGGAATAGTCCATGGTCAGAACATAGTTGAATGGGCCGGCCACCGTTATCGGTCCTATCGACTGGGATATCAAACCGACCTCCCATGTGTCACTTCGTCTCGTCTAGGCTTCCAAATTGGCCAGTGAAATCACCAGCAACAACCATCATGTCCGCGGAGCGCACGTTGCGGAATAATGAGGGCAAATCATGGTAGAGTTTGTCTCTGGTCTCAGGAGAGCTACTGCTCATAGAGGAACACACGAGAGCGACAAAGAGGAATCGAAGCTTCAGTTTTTTGCTGTTGACATGCACAGAACAATTCAGTCGAACTGCACACAAACAACTGCTGAATGGAATCCAGTCTGGCAGTGCACGCTCAGCTTTCATCCTCAAAGCAATCCTAACGCAGTCTAACCACGAGCACTACACACAGAACCACTCAACAAGCGATGAGAGAAACGAGAAACCAAGCTTATATCTGGGGAGCGAAGCCCTATCACTGAAGTCGGGTCTCGTACGCGTTTCGGAGACACAGCATGCATCTATTTTGAAAGTCTCAAGATCTTGCGAGAGGGGCCTTTTGCTTAATCTGTTATGGTGTGTGAACGTTGAACGCAGTCAAGTAAACTGAACATGTAGACTTAAGATATGCGATCGAATTATGCCCGACTCCTGGACTACTGTTTCCTTCACCGTCGCGATTACCCGCGGCGGTTTGCCTCAATATTAAGTGAAGGGACGGAAAATTGATAAGGCTCTTTACAGAAAAGATGCTGGAGTTTGGCAAAGTGTGCGGACGTTGAAAGCAGCTAAGTGAAAAGGATGCTTAGGTCGGAGAATGGATTCTTCTACTTCCCCTGTCTTTTGTTTGTTATCCTTTCTGAGAGCTACAAGTTCACAGTCGCGGCTCATTGTGGCTGCTGGTGCGCATTTAGAACTGGATCGTAGAGGGCGAAGAGCAGAGAGATAAGAAATGTTTCCCGATTGACCACTAGGGATTTATGGGCAAATCATACTCCGCGATTGCCCACACCGCAAAAGAGGCTTTTCTTCGGGAACCCTTACCGGAACCTTTGACTCAAAAGTCTGACACACAAGGCAGTGGGGCGTTAATCCAGCACGGGAACGTGACCGAAGAACCCATAAAGGAACTTCTTTTGGGCTTGCACATTAGACCTGATTGTTGCATACGTTCTGTTTTGTCTTCGCTCGTGCTTTGTTATCGACTCGCTTCCCAGATTCAGTCTTTAACCCCATGCACCCAATGGAGCAAGCGAAACGTGGACGGGGCAACATCCTTTGGGCCGAGGGCTGTCCAGCTTAGGCGGGCGATAGCTGCCCAATGAATTGCTATGAATTCTCTCATCGTCGAGAAAAACTCTAGGTACTCCACTCCTATGTCCATCTAGTGGAGGTTCTCTGACCGGTAAACTTTTTTTCGTATTTATTCGATAGAGTGTCCTCTCCAGGGGCACAGTGAATAGAACCAGATGATGCCCACTAACTGGTTCCGAGACTGGACTTCGTCGCAAACCTATTCCCGCCCGCTTATACTCTCTTGATTTCTGTGTCCTGAAAACGAGTGAAAGGTGGTAAATGTCCTACAGACATTATTTTTGTGGGTACCAATGGAGCATGTGATCGATTGCTCCAACAGTTACGACCAATGGATATGATAAACCCGATCGTTGGACGCATTAATTACTGTTCTCGCTATAAGTTTCGAAGACACTGTGACAGAGCTTAGATGGAAAACGTGGATGGTGACGTTTGGTAGAGCGGATAACCGAGATCTGGTGCGTGCGGACACTACTTTCAAGTTGTTCGCACTGCACTTTTTGTTTATTCTCATCCCTAGTGCATCCATAACATGTCACTGAGGAAGATGGCCTTGTCGGTTCTACGTGGCTATCAGCTGTACAAAAAAAGTTAATTAAGTCGGGTAGAGTCTGGAAGTCTAGCATAACCCAAGCAAACCGAGAAGACTGGTCTGTCAATGCTCGCAGCATCGGGAGATCCCTGGAGGTCACTTTACACGCAGCTTTTGATTCGGTGGACCGCGAGTCTCTTTGGACCATAATCCAATCCGATGGGATGCCCGATAAGTTTTTAAGGCTGTTAAGGGGATACTACTCGACAGCCGGTGCTAGGGTTCGTATGTACGGGGAAGAGTCCCGCGAGTTCGCACTCACTACCGGAGTTAGGCAGGGCTGTCCCCTCTCACCGGTGCTGTTCAACTACGCCATCGATTGGACAATGCGACAGGCATCACACAACTACCCTGGCGTTCAGCTTAGCCAGGAAATATACATCTCGGACCTGGAGTTCGCGGATGATATTGTCGTGCTTGGAGACTCCACCGCTACGCTACAACCAATCCTCGACCGAATCAATTCCTTCGCGAGGTCCATTGGACTTGAAGTAAACTCGACCAAAACAAAAGCTTTTGCAACCCATCTGGGCCCGACAATTCAACAACTGTCGATGAATGACCAACCAGTCGAATACGTCCCTTCATTCAAATACCTAGGCTCAACTCTGCTTCCGAACGGCCAGGCAAAAGATGAAGTGGTATCACGGATCGACAGCGCCAGGAGAGCCTTTCTTCAGCTAAGACGAACGCTGTGGACTCGCGGTGAAATCAGCTTAAGAACCAAAGTTCGTGTTTACCGTGCTGCTATCCGGCCTGTACTCATCTATGGCTGCGAAACCTGGCCGCTACGAGCTGAGGATACCAGAAGGCTGAAAGTTTTCGACCACTGGTGCCTGCGGCAAATCCTCAAAGTCAAGTGGCGCGACAGGGTGTCCAACGACGAGGTAAGGAGACGATGCTCTGATATCGATGCTCTCCCCGTCCTCCAACGTCCACGACTTCAGTGGTTCGGCCATACGCTTCAGCGATCCGAGTCAGAGATAATCAAGCAAACACTCTGCCCCAGTCCCTGCCCTGGTTGGCGTTGTCGCCTTGGTGGGCAGCTCAAAACGTGGACCAGTACAATAGAAAAAGACGTAGAGCTTCTAGGCCTTCAGTCAGTCTATGGAGCCCGGCGATGGAAAAAGGACTGGATGAGGAGCTGTACGTAGCTTGCCTCCGACCGCCGCGCGTGGTCAGCAATGGTTCGTGATATCCATGGAGCCAGCTTATCCTCTCGCAGGAGATAGTCGCGTAAAAGTAAAGGTAAGTAAAGTGGTGATACGTATCACCAACTGGTGACACACTTCTGTTACGCAATGTCGCCGCACTCAAAGGAGGCAGTGTGACAGCTGTCACACGTAAGCACGTGCGACTACCATAGTAGTATAACAATACGGCGAAATTGTTGACGAGAAACAAAATCCCTTTGTGTATCAACTGATATAGCTATCTTAGTGTTATATCAACGGTTGGCGCAATAACTGTCAGGTAAGAATGTTCTTAAATAGGGTTCGGTCAGATTATACGTAGCTGAAATGGATGAACACTGGCAACCTATTTATGACTATCAAAATGAATATGCTGATATTATGAAATAAGCTGTTGTCCAACTGTAACTAATGAAATGGTTTATATTATCCGAACAACCCTATTTTCACGATAATTTCTATCGTTTCTGCTGTACTTCAGGAACTGTCAGATGCTCCAAAACACGATGACGGATGATGAAGATTCGCTGTCACAGTTTATTGTGCAAAGTGATAATTATTATTCCTAAAATAATAACTTCTTATGAAGCTGATCTTCTGTGAGCAACGGCGAACTGATTCCGCTAAATGATGAATGCGGAACTGTGGTTACAGTGGTCAACTAAATTTCGTTAGAGAACCGCAACGTGAATAGACTAACATGTACAATTTAAAGTATCGCCGTCCAGCTGTCATAAGTTGCACGGGTATAAGGCTAATTGATGATTGACTGTCTACCCCATTTAGAGCCGCTTAGGATCCATGAAACTAAAAAGCTTTCGTAACGAAGTTGTGAAATTAAAAATGATATGGTGGCATTACATGTACAGATAGCAAAAAATTAGTCGGCGCCCAGTGAATCCATTGTTGTTTCCCCTGTAGATAACCTGCTCATTAGATATGACTAACAAAATTCGTCATTGTATATAATGAAAGAAATAAAATACATAAGTAAATGACAACGAAATGGAGTCCGCGTAAACCACAGCCTTGTATTCCGTCAGTTAGTATCACGTGTCAATATACTAACACATATGTGTCAGTTAAATAATACTAACCGACAGTGGTAAGTGAAAAAATTTTCGTAGTCTTCATTTGTTCTTCATTTCAAATCACAGTTCCAGGAACAACTGTGTACTAACCCTTTCATTGCACTAAGACTAAGCACGCAGTAAAAAGTTGGACACGACTGAATACCAATGGAATAAAGTGCTTGATTTACAGTTAAACTGGGCCTCAGTTTCAATATTGGGAAACTGTAGGGGTAATACCGTCACTGAACACCTAACAATTCATTTCATCTGTCCCTTCGAATCCCGTTGGGACCGTAGGACTAAAGAAATTTCCAAACGAATTAGCCTGCATACCTATACCACGACGAAAGTAAAAGAAATATAAATTATTGAATACGATTATGATCTATCTCAATGGTTCCAAAACGCAGCTTGATAACGCATTATGATGCCGAACAACGGAAGTTGTTAGGTCACGTCTCTCAGTTATACGGAGATCGGTGCACGAGCAAGTGAGCCAACGATAGTGTTGTAACACAAAAAATTGTCATAAATAAGTACCAACGTCATTATTTGAAAATGAACCACTAATAACAGTTCCTCTACATGCGAATAAGATCGCTCATTAATTCACAAAAATACCATCGATGTAGTGGAAGAGGTGATCATTAAATACTTAAGAAGGAACTCGACCAATCGTTGTTGGGAGTACGGCGTTCTACTGAATCTTGAGTTCACGTCAACGAGTGGTTTGTGATGAGGCTTATACGTAAAGATCCTCGCTGGACCTGTCATGAAGTCTTCAGTCAGTCAGTCAGTGTTCAGGTAAGGGGCAGTGAATGGAATCTCCCCATCCCGTCGTTCCGAAATACTACTTCGCTAAATACATTCGGAGAGGACACCGTATTTTGCGAAAATGTTCACCCATACACAAGCATGGAATAAATACCGTGATAACTTCCGTAGTGACTCGACTGCTCAATGCACATTGAGTTGAACTATATTCCAGATAACTGAGATTTACTGAGACTCACGGGCTCCATCACTACTCTAACTCGAGTAGTAGCACCACGTGTTGACATATTTGTGAGATTGTAAGCGGCTGAAGATATTCTCGATCCGTTGCCTTGTAGATTCTGACGGGTTTTGGCCAACAAGAATCGTCCATTGCCTGTATTGAGCACTATATAATTTTGATTACTAGAACAAACTCAATGCGTTTTCGAGGTGATGGTTATTCGCCAGAATTTCAGATAAATTACAGAGGTGCTCCACAACAAGTGAGTCCAGTTCATCGTCAACCATCGCCCGAACCAATTGGTGACACCATAGCCGCACAACGAGAACGTAGTTCAGTTCAGTGTGCACAGAACAGGTAGTGGCCACGGCCAATGGAGCGTCCAGAATTCCTTCGATGGTATGCACACCAGTTATGCACCCACCACTGCCGAGTGTATTTCGTCGAATCCCCGCTAAAAATGAGAGGGAAACGGAAAACCTCATCGCACATCAACTGCGTGAGATATTATGCATCGTGAGCGTTCACTGAGACAGTATGCGATGAGGGAAAAAGTCTGCTAAAACATACTCCAGAAGGACCACAGTGCTACCCGTCATCCATCTAGTTGATATATTCAAGGCTCACTACAAGGAAAGATCTCGTACCACTTGCGATCTAGGGCACCTTTGAAGGATTGGACTGTCTGCAGATCTACCATTTCACCTGGCAGACCGTTCCAACTGTTCACAACCCTATTGCTGAAGAAGTGCGATCTAGCCATCAACCTAGATCGGGCTTTTATCAACTTCTTTTCATGTCCCCTTATTCTGGAGTCTACGGCCACTTGGAATAGACTATCTGGTCTAAGGCCAGAAAAGCCCCTCATTACCTTGAACGTTTCTATGAGATCCCCTCGACATCTCCTCCTTTCCAGCGAGAAAAGATTCAGGTCACAGAGTCTCTGCTTGTAATTCTTACCCCTCTGCCCTTCAACCATTCGTGTGGCGAGACGTTGGACTTTCTCGAGGCAGGCGGCGTCCTTTCTGTAGAAGGGTGACCAAGCCTGCACGCTACCTTCTAAGTGAGGTCGTACTATAGCCATGTAAATAGGTACGAATACCTCCGGCTTCCGGCAAGACAAAGCTGATCGCAGTCTAAAGAGCTCCCCACGAGCCTTATGCGCAGCAGCGTTGCACTGCTCCGACCATTTGAAGTCACTGTTCACGATGACCCCCAGGTCTTTAACCCTACTGTCTGCCTCTACGGCGAACGGCCCTTGGTCATGAGCGACAGTTAGGCTCTCTGTTGTTCTTGACAACAAATGGCTTTTTTGAGCGTTCAGAGGCAAGTCCCATTTGTATACCCCGTTCAGGACGGTACCAATTTCCCTGCCCAAGTCCGCCCTACCCTTAGATCCAACAATCTTCACATCATCCGCAAAAATAAAGCTGGGCGATTGAAGAGTGGATGCTCGGTCATTAATAAACAACAAGAATAGGACCGGGTCTAGGACGGATCGCTGAGGTACGCCACTGGTGACGTTCACCAAACTGGAGCGCCTGTCCCCCACTTTGACGTAAAACGTCCTGTGGGAGAGGAAGTCCTCCAGCCACCTATATACTGGCCCATCTATACCGAAAGTCTCCACCTTGCATAACAAAAGACGATGAATAACGGAGTCGAACGCCTTGCTGAAGCCGAGTTAGCGTACCTCAACTTGCTTACCTTCGTCCAGTCGTCCAGTTACTTCATCTAGGAAGCACAGGAGATTGGTCAGACAAGATCCATTTTTCAGGAATCCATGCTGCGCCGGACTTAGCATGGAGTGCTCCAGTGAGTGCTGGCAGATATGGGCACAGATGATCTTCGCCAGGACTTCACATAGAATGCTAGTTAGGCTTACAGGCCTGTAGTTCTGCACATCCGACTTAGGCCCACTCTTATGTGTTGCCACAACTGCCGCTACTTTCCAGTCCTGAGGCAACTTACCCTGGTCCAACGTGGATCTGCACAGTCTGCATACCGATGGAGCTATGATATCCGCCAACGGCTTGATGATAGCTGGATGAATGCCATCTGGGCCCGCTGACTTGTGGCTGTTTGGCTCCTGTAGGTAATTACGCACGCACTACTCCGAGAGATGTAGCTCGTTTAACTGAGGAGGATGCACCAGAGCCAGATCTACTCGTACCCCACTATCTATCCTATGTACACTACCAAAGTATTCCCCCAGGGCGTCTGCTTTTCCCTGGTCATCAATGACAATACCATAGTCTCTGGTAGATAGCGGACCTACGGCATTTCTTGTTGAGCCTTTAGACTGTACATAGCTGTAGAACTTCTTCGGCTGTTGTCTTACAGACTGGGCCAATTTGAGCTCGAATTCCCGCTCGGAGGTTCTCAGAAGGCTTACAGTCTCGTTTCTCAGCTTCGTATAGCGGTTCCATGCTAGCTGACTGCCGGAAGCTTTGTACTGGTTCCAAGAGCGGTTTCTACGTCTGATGGCCTTGGCTATTGCAGCCTTCCGACATATGGGTTTGCCCTCCCCACTCCTACGTTTTAAGGGTGCGAACTCTTTCTTTAGGGCAGTCAGGGATCCCTTTATGGCTTGCCAGCGCTCGTCGACAGTAGCCTCCTCTGGCGTGTCCCAAATCAAACCCATCGCCCTATTACGAAGCCTATCTATCTCCATACTACCGAAATTCCTAATCAGCCCTGAGGATACCTTCGGTTGCCGCATGCGTGGGACTATTTTGACACACACGTGGTCACTCTTGCCCAGCGGTGCACAATACTGCAGTCCAGACACATCGTTGGGGAATTTTGTTATAGCTAGATCCAGCAAGGATGGAATGCATCCAGTCCTATATCTGGTATTCTCCCTAATATGCTGATGCAACGCATCATCATGCAGCCATTCTAAGTAGGTTTGCTCCTCCGATCCCGGCACGCAGACCACAGCCGCAGTTCCGTTTGCACAGGAATTGGTGTGGTTAGAGCCAATCAGGTGTCCAGATAGTTGCGTCATCGGCGCGTTTCCGTGGCTCCCAACACTGCATGACTTTCTTTTTCTGAAAGGCAGAAATTTTGTACAGTATCAGCCCTGACAGAGAAAGGTGGAAACAATGAGTAAATTGCGACTGCCCCTAAACACTGTTTAATATAACTTGGAGTATACTGCCACCTAACATATGTCTACTGCTTTCTTAAAAGCCATTAGTGTTGTGTTATTTATGACCCCCTCCGGGATCTTGCCCCAATGGAGTACCACTTTATCTGAGAAGTAATTCGCCCTAATTTGGGGCTCAAATGCCCCCGTTGTATTCTAAGGCTATGCCCCCTTGTGCCTCTCTCGGAGATAAGACAGAAAACGTCTTCTCGTCTTATTCCGGACATCCCCTTCATTACCCTGAAGGTTCCTACCAAATCCCCGCAAATGCACCGCCTTTCCATCGAGAACAGGTCCAGGGCACGGAGACGCTCTGTGTAGTTAAGCCCCCTTTGTCCAGTCACCATTCTAGTGGCTAGCCCTTGCAGTTTCTCCAGACAGTCGATATCTTTCTGGTAGTACGGTGCCCAGGCTTGCACGCAGTACTACATATGCGGCCTAAATATGGCTTCTTATGTCGGGACGAAAATCTCCGGATCTCTGCACGACACAATGGATCTAACTCGAAAGAGTTCTCTCCTGACCATATTGGCTGCTGCGGTGCACTGCTTTGACGGCTTAAAGCCGTTGTCCACTATAACACCCAAGTCTTTGACCTGAGAGACCAACTGCAACGGACCCACGCCATTCCCACTGGCCCCTGTATTTGTGATCAGGCATTGACACTTGGTGAGGTTTAGTGGAAGGTCCCATTTGCGTGCCCAGTTTTGTACTGCTAACACGTCAAGTTCTATATCTACTCCAGCTATGTCGACATCATCGGCAAACATAAAGGTGGGGTTTGTAAGCTCACGTGCTAGCTCACTGATGAAGGTGAGGAAGAGCAGGGGGCCGAGCACCGGGCCCTGTGGCACCCCACTTGTTACACCTTCCGGTTTTGAAACATGACTCCCCACCTTAACACTAAAGGTTAGCCCTGCTAAGAAACTACTTATCCATTGTCTTGCCTTTCCAACAATTCTCATAGACTGCAGTTTGACGTCCAGAAATATGTGATTCACAGAATCAAACGCCTTGCTGAAGCCCAAAAGGCAGACCGCAATCGATTGCCCTTCGTCGAGACGCTTGTTTACCTATGTAACAGCCGGTCGTGGAAAATCCCCCTTTTTCCCTCGCGATTCAGTGTTTTTCCCAACATCACTCATTCGCCTACACTGTTGACTTGTCCTTACGAACTGGTTGTTTTTCCGGACCAATTGTTGTTTGTTCGCTCCCAGAGCGCTACTTTGGCACATCCTTGTTCTGGACCTGCGTGACGCACGTGCTGTTTGCTCACACGCTGCTATTCGGTTTCTCGTTGTTGAGTCCTTGTGATCGTATTATTGAGGTTTGTATATTTTTTATGTCATTGTTCATGTAATAATCTAGTATCGTAGAATATCACGGATAATCGTCTTTTGATTTCGGGATCCGTTGCAAATTTGGCTACGCATTGCTCAAACGTTCGTTACAATACTCAATAGATCAATTTGGAACGAGAAAAAACACGCAAAACGCCAAGAAAAGGATCAAAAGCAGTCGAATCCGGACAGGAAGTAATACGGCAGGTCTTTGGGGAGGTTTCGGGTGCATATGATTCTTCAGTTAATGCTAGATCGCCTAGTCCTGTCAGTGCTAGTTCATGTGTTAATGAGAGCAATATTGATCGTAAGGATTTCGATTTATATAAGCTAAGAATACTAGACCTAGAGCAACAGTTACTATCGGCTAGACTACAGGCGCAGGAAGCAGAGAAGAAGTGTACACAGAAAGAGCGAGAGCATGTGACCAGTGACTTCGACACTTCCGATAGATCAAGGTGCAATAAGGTAGGGAACCCTACGCCGGTTGCCGACAACAAACCAACATCGATCGATCTGCCTAGAGTGGAGTTAACGGTTTTCGACGGGCGAGCTGAGCAATACTGCAAGTTTGTCAAGCAGTTCGAGACGTTCGTTGAAAATAAGGTAACCGACCCTGGGCAAAGGCTTCTCTACCTTACTCACTACTGCCGAGGCCGAGCAAGAGAAGCTATCGACGGGTGCACCATGCTCGACCCAGAACAAGGCTACACAAGGGCAAGGAAGATTCTAAGGGACTTGTTTGGCCAACCTTTCAAAGTAGCCCGTAACCTAATAGAGGGCGTGATGGTAGAGGCAAAGAGAACCAAGGGCGACGTCTACACCATGGCCGACCTGGTGATTAAGATGCAGAACTGCTCAATAGCCCTCGACCATTTAGGTTACAGGGCTGACCTAGACGCCATGCACACTTTGGAAGGCATAGTCCGTCACCTCTCTCCCGAACTACAGGGTCGGTGGGCGGAAGAAGCAGAACGGATAAGCCGAAGCGACAGAGAAGCCAACTTCGAAGACCTGACCGAATACTTGGACAGGCAAACGAAGATGGCTGACAGCAGATTCGACCGACTCATCTGGGACAGCAACCGAGCAAACAAGCCCAGTACTAGCCAAGTCCAAACCCCTGTACGGGAACATCCAAAGTGCCAGCCTTGGACCAATACACACGTCATTTCACGAGATGCTACGGCGAAACCAAATTGCAGATCCTGTGGTACTAGCCATGGCCTACCAGAATGCCCCAAGTTCGGCAACGCCACAATAGACGAACGGTGGGGAATGGCGAGGATGGCAGGAGCATGTTTTATCTGTCTCAACACCACGCACCGGGCAGCAGCCTGTAGGACAAGGAATCGATGTGGTTACGATGGCTGCACGGGCAGACACCATCGGCTGCTGCATCAGGCGAGAGTAACCATATCCGAGGCGAGTGCCACCCCAGCGTGATTTGTTCTACTTCACAATCTGCCTGTAAACCGGTACGTTTAGGCGTAGTGGCCGTGGGAGTAGTGACTCCGACTGGGATAGTCAAGGCGTTGGCATTCGTTGATAGTGGATCCGACACCACTTTAGTGAAAGAGCGGCTTGCCGACGAACACCAACTGGCTAAAGATGCGACGTCGTTAGCAGTGAGCACGGTGGGCGGAACACAGGTAATGACTGCCGGTAAATTGAGGCTGCAACTCATCTCTCTAGACACTAACGAGGAAATTGAACCAACGGAGGCATTCACGTTAGCGGATCTCCCCATGCGAGCACCAAGGTCGGTGAACGCAATCTTGACTCGGTGGCCCCACCTGCAGGATGTAACCGTTGTAGACTGGGAAGATGATGAGGTGGATCTCCTCATCAGATGCGACGTGCCAGAGGCGCATTGGAAGCTTGACCAAAGAGTGGGCGACCGCCAGGCACCTTATGCCGTACGCATGGCCCTGGGATGGATGTTATACGGTCCAGTAGGGGTACGCGGTTCCGTGAATTACTTATCCGCCGAAACGGACCGCATAGAGTATCATCTGCAACGGCTGTATGAAAAGGAGTTTCATGACATTGGAGACGAAAGACCGACGTTGTCTCAAGAGGATCACTTCACTCTACAAACGGTGCGGCAAGGCACTAGAGGCCTCAAAAAACAGTTCGAGGTTCCCCTCCCATGGCGCACACCGGACGACCCGTGGACTGACAACAGAAATTATGTTCTCCAACGATTACTACGACTAAAAGAACGCTTCATTCAAGACCAGAATCTGTAGGAACGATACGCGGATTTGATGAATCGAAACGAGGCCCTCGGTTACGTTGAAAAGGTGCCTGTTAACACCGACAGCAAAAGGGGTATCCGGTGTCTGCCTCACCACCCGGTTATCAACCCCAAGAAACCCAATAAACTGCGCGTGGTTTTCGACTGTGCGGCCAAGTTCCAGGGCAAGTCGTTAAACGATCGCCTACTACAGGGGCCTGACTGGACCACACCACTGATCGATGTTTTGTGCCGTTTCAGAGTGGGTAAAGTGGCCTTGTCTGCCGACATCAGGGAAATGTTCCATCAGGTGAAGATTCCGGTAGGAGAACGAGATGCTTTGCGTTTCCTGTGGTGGGAAGGGAGCGACCGAGACAGCGCAGTGGTGAATTATAGGATGACCGTCCACCCCTTCGGAGCCATATCGTCACCATTTTGTGCGAACTACGCCCTCCGAGAATCAGCGAACAAACATGGCGATCTAGTACATCGGACGGTGGTAGAAAGCGTCAGCAGGAACTTCTACGTCGACGACTACCTTGGGTCATTAGATGATGTGGAATCAGCTCTAGAGCAGTTCAGGGGTCTGACGAGATTGCTGGAAGAGGGCGGCTCTCATCTAACTAAATGGATGTCGAATGCTTCAGAAGTGCTGGAGGTCATCCCGTATCACGAAAAGGCCGAAAGGGTAAGAGATTTGGACGGCTCTCCACTTCCTATCGAGCGCACCTTAGGGATACAATGGGACGCGGAAACGGACGATTTTGTTTTCGAACTAAACGTTCCCGAGCTGCCAATAACCCGTCGTGGCATACTATCTGCCGTCTCAAGTTTGTTCGACCCGCTCGGTTTCGTCTCACCATGGCTGCTACCCGGAAAGATCTTGCTGCAGCGGCTGTGCCGTAAGAAAGTTGATTGGGACCAATCACTGGACCGAGGGGACTGGTTGGACTGGGAAGAAGTTTTGAACACCTTGAAGAAATTAGGGGGCATAAGAATCCCACGATGTTTGACTCCTGGCCATACGACACGGACTGGAGAACTACATGCCTTTTCCGATGCATCCGAAGTCGGTTATGGAGCTGTGGTGTATGGACGATGGTGCGCAGGAGATGGACAATATACCACGAGGATCCTGTTCGCCAAAGCCCGCGTTGCTCCACTGAAGTCGGTCTCAATCCCATGCCTTGATTTCAGCGCAGCCGTGTTGGCAGTCAGGGTGGTGCAAGCTGTGAAGAGATGTTTCGATCTCTACGTTTGGTCGGTGAGCTTCTGGACGGATTCGACGATAGTACTTTACTATATCAACAACGTCCGGAGCCGGTTTAGTATTTTCGTGGCTAACCGGCTCACGATTATCCACGATGAATCATCCACGCACCAGTGGAATCATGTCAGGTCTGGCGATAATCCGGCCGACCTGTGCTCCTGAGGTGCGAACAACTTCAGGCAACTGGACACGTGGACGAGAGGGCCAAACTTCCTGCACTTGCCCAAACAGGACTGGCCCGTGTTCGAATTAGAACCCCCTACGGAAGTGGAACTGGAGATCAAAGGCGTCGTAATGGTGGCCAACGTCGTCGAAGCGACATCCATTCTATCGCGACTGGTCAGGTTTTCTTCCTGGATGAAAACGCTTCGTTCGCTAGTTTGGTTAACCAGGTTCAAGAGAAATTTACCAGTCATGAGAGGGCTACGGCCCTCGGGTCGGATACGAGTCGGCCCGATAGGTCCCGATGAGCTACAAGCGGCAGAGTACGATATTTTCAGAATGATACAACGCGAGGCTTTCGCCCGAGAACTCAAGGGGGCGGAAGAAGTGGGGCCGACCAATAAAGACATGCAATCTCCAAGAGGCCAGCTGAAGCGTTTAAACCCCAAACTCATCGACGGACGGATGGTAGGCTGGCCAACGCCCACCTGAACTTCGACACAAAGTATCCTATACTGCTGCCTGCGAGACAACCTGTAGTAGAGCTAATGGTCCAACTCGTCCGGGTTCGACTATTTCGGGCCCTTGTGGATCAAGTGCGGGAAAAGATTAGAAAAGCGATATGGATGTATCATGACGTGCATGAAATCACGTGCAGTACACCTAGAAGTCGCACATTCGATGACGACCGATTCGTTTCTACGGGCCTTGCAAAGATTTATCAACCGTAGAGGCGTACCGGCCGATATATACTCAGGTAATGGATCGAACTTTGTGGGCGCTCACCGGGAATTGCAGCGTTGGCACAAGAACATAAACAGAGACGAACTGCAGGACCGAACCGTGGCCTACGGCATACGATGGCATTTCAACCCCCCACAGGCCAGCCACCGAGGCGGCGTATGGGAACGCATGATCCGGTTCGCCAGACGGATATTGCTGTCAATCATGGAGCAGCAGCCACCTGACGACGGGACGCTAAACACCGTCATAACTGAGGTGGAGCGAATCCTGAACAACCGACCCCTGGTTCCAGTAATGAACGGCGACCCCACCCACCTGGCGCTCACCCCAAACGACTTATTGACGTTAAGGTCGAACGAGGGTTTCCAAGGGCCGGTAAACCTTCGTGGGAGCTACCTTCACGGATGGAAGCAAGCGAACTATCTGGCCAAGGTCTTCTGGAGGCGATGGCTGCGGGAGTACCTACCGGCTTTGCAGACTCGACAGAGGTGGCTGGCCAAAACAAGGCCATTCAAAGTTGGGGATGTGGTTATGATCGCCGATGAACGCGCACATTTCAGCGCTTGGTCTTTGGGAGTAGTTACGGAAACCATCAAAAGTACTGACGGAATGATAAGAACGGTGAAGCTGAAGACAGCTAACGGAGTGCTCGTTCGTGACATACGCAGTATTAATCTACTCGAGAGCGAAGACGGAGGAGCTGATAACCCTGAGGCCTAGTAAACCTTTTTCACACCAGTAATCGAGGTGGATAAAGAAACACCATATATACCACACGATCTCCGTCAAACACATCACAGTGCTCGCGGTCTTTCGTTGACATTACAGGAGGTTCTTTCCGATATGTGGTGATGACTGCGATCCCATTGTACATCCCGATACATACACGCATGCACGGCGCACTCTACATCCCGTAAACCCATCAAACATGTGACAGTGTTCGTTGTTTTGCTTTTTGTTGACGCTACCGAATGCCCTTTGCATTTGTGGAAGTAGCGGAGCTCAGGTCACACACACATGCTACATTTTACTCATTTTCTTGCCACACGGTCTTTTGTTGACATTGCAGAAAGTCCTCCTTTGATGAGTAGTCATACCTGTGATTTCATTGTACCCCCGGCACACACACACGCACTCACACACACACTCAAGCACGTACATCCAGGACCGGACGGCCCCTTACGAGGACAACCTCTATGTGACCCTTCACGCCCGCCATCGGTCATTTGGTCTTGTGGAAGATACAGACTAGCCGCACGTCTATGTAGCCAATGGGTTAGGTGCGACCAGTAGTAGAACGTTGACGACGAGCATTAGGCGCGCACTGACAGAAGGGCCTAGGTAGGTAGAAAGAATCAGTACCTTTATACCGAACCTTTGACTCTGCTAAGGATCCAGGAAGATTTTTGGTGGGCGGTGTAACGGCCGGTCGTGGAAAATCCCCCTTTTTCCCTCGCGATTCAGTGTTTTTCCCAACATCACTCATTCGCCTACACTGTTGACTTGTCCTTACGAACTGGTTGTTTTTCCGGACCAATTGTTGTTTGTTCGCTCCCAGAGCGCTACTTTGGCACATCCTTGTTCTGGACCTGCGTGACGCACGTGCTGTTTGCTCACACGCTGCTATTCGGTTTCTCGTTGTTGAGTCCTTGTGATCGTATTATTGAGGTTTGTATATTTTTTATGTCATTGTTCATGTAATAATCTAGTATCGTAGAATATCACGGATAATCGTCTTTTGATTTCGGGATCCGTTGCAAATTTGGCTACGCATTGCTCAAACGTTCGTTACACTTGGATTCATTGAAAAATACTCTGCAATAATAGAGGGTTATGTGCGCAAGAGCCGCTACCAGTTAGTGCCCAATGTACAGTTAAAAATGGATTTTGACCCAAAGTGGTACCTATCACATCACGCAGTTACAAACCCTAAAAAGCCTAGCAAGCTGAGGGTGGTGTTTGACTGTGCGGCTGCATTCCAGGGGCGCTCCTTGAATGATCACTCGCTACAGGGACCAGATACGGCAGCAAGCTTAGTTTGAGTGTTGCTTCTTTTTTGAAAGGAATCTGTCGTATTGGCTGCGGATATTGAAGAAGTATTCATGCAAGTTCGAGCCGCGACGAGGTACAAAGGAGCACTGAGGTTCCTTTAGTGGTAAAATGATCAACTATGTGGTAATCTTGTTGAATACCAAATGAATGCCTACCCATTTGGCGCCACTTCCTCCCCATTTTGTGAGAATTTCGCTTTACGTCGCACGGCAGACGATTGGGGAGGACAGTATGAGGACTAAATTTCCGGGGCCGTGTATAACAACTTCTATGTAGACGGCCGTCTTGCTTCTTTGCCCACAGCGGATAATGCAAAATGTTCGCCCTCCAGATGAGTGAGTTACTATCACGGGGCGGATTCCGGCTTCACAAGTGTGCGTGTAATCGTATTGAGGTGCTGGATATTTTAATAAAGTCTTAGATGGCCAATCCCACTTTGGAAACATCTGTAATTTTCTGTAAATTTTACAACAAGTTCAAGAAGAGGGGTTTTTTGATCTTGTTATTCCATAAAAACTGTTTACCTCCGATCAAGAAGACTGGTTTCTGCACCCCTGAAGTAGATACGCAGAGGGAACGAACTCGCCTACAAGAGAGGAACGAAGCCTGAAGTGCGTTGACCGCCACTTTCGATGAAGCTTGAGATTACGCAACTTGGCGACAATATCTATCGACAGTTCATAAATTCCCAAAATGGGAAGCGCCGCTGGCATAGAATCAAGCTTTCCTGTGGCCAGACAGGGAAACCATCGAGAGTGAAATCAAACGTGAACCTTCCTAATGTCCATTTTTTTTCACAAAGGGACGACCCTGTTCCCACTTTCCCAATATCTGTCTCTCTCTTTTGAGTTTCAGAAGGTACCGAACAACTGGGCTCTGGAACCACTCGACTCAATTAAGGGAACAAGGTCAACGGGTACGGACAGCCTTCTAGCGGAGCTGCGTATATAAAGAGCCGATTCTATGTGCAGTCTGACGACTTCAGTAATTGACCACTCACTAAAATCACATTCCATTCCCGACCGTTGTAGTACTGTTATAATTATTCCTATACTGAAATAATCCTACTGCCAAACCGAGCCCAGCTGGATCGACTAATAACTCTCTCATTGTTAGAGTTGAAAATGGCAACACGCCTAGTGCTGCTTCCTCCTCAAACCGCGGTGGCACTTCTGACCGACGAGTTTCAGTCTGCGTATAGACACGAGGGCTCTGCGGTTGATGCAGTAACTTCCGCTGTGCAGCTCATTGCGGAATATTATAAGGGATTGAAAAACAGCTTTCATACAACCGAAATGCCGCTACTATGCAACTATCTCCTCCAGTTGTCATCGACACTCTATTCCGCTCGCTGCCGAATTCGCCATCACAACTGGCTGCTTCTTACGCCCGGAAAAATATACTTTCTTTTGTGCGTAACTATCGCATATTTAAAAAACCGTCACCAATTTCTGCTCACCATTTATAATCCACTTTCCACAAGATCCGTGCCAAACTGATGAGCTCTCACGTTTACAAATTTAACCGTTCCCCAAGACAAATCTCTCCCCTTTTCACCACCCTTACCTTTATATTTGAAAACGGTCATATTTAATGTTGCCATTTTCTTTTGTCCCACTATTTTCACACAGTATATTTTTATGCGGAATATATGTCCCTCGAGCTTACCAGCAGTGGGAAATTTTCAGACAGTCTATATTCCTTGTCAGTCCCAATGTTCGCCCATATAGGGCCGTGGCATTGCGACTTCCTCATCTCGCAAAGCGTCACGTCCTCCTCGCATGTGCACATCTGAGAGGCACCTGCACTGCAGTGTTTTGCTTTGTCGCCTTCATATGATCCACTTTTTATGAAGAACGTCATTAGGTGTTCTACCTGTCAATTACTTCATCCTTTTTTCTGCGGGCGATGAGTTCCTGTTAATATCGTGGCAAAGCTTCACACATTTTTCTGTCGCCCAGATCCCATTTCCATGTTGATGTGTTATATTCCGCTTCTCTGAAAGTAAACAATCTGCTCAAACTTCACTTGTCTCCAACCAAACCTTTCTTCCAACATCACTTTGGCAACCCCTCTCCATATGCTTTGTCCATTTGGCTCATCCCGGACTCAGCCGACATTCGGTCATCAAAAGTCATAAATGCAATCTTTGACTCCTTTCCTTGTTCCGGTCCACAATTTCACTCCTTATCATCGTCTGATTTTTATTCCTAATCCCTTCCATGTATTGCGAAGCGCTTTTGCCTGCTTACGTCTCTCGGAATTATCCTTTTTCCAAGGTAAACAAAACCTCCGTCAATTCTGTTCGATTCTCCCCTCCTGTGTCCTCCCTTTCAAATAATTGTGTGTAGGTTCACTATTTCTACTATTTAACCAACTCAACACGGATTCGGCCAGCCCGACCACCTGACCCCTAGTTCAAATTAATCTGAACCTACCGCAGTGACGGACTTGAGTACTTTCTCCCATACTATATGGAGTACACGTACTTGTATGACCGTCTTGGAATTCGGGTTCCGCTTTCCATTGCGCTGTTTGATCTTGCTTTGCAGAAAGCTCCTGGGTTGTCCGAAATGAACTATTACTATTATTATTCCCTAAAGAATTATAGAAGATCAGTTAGATCTGTTCTTCTTGACCACAACTCGGCCTCTGTCAGTATACCACGCTTGTTCATTCTGAGACAATTAAAATGTTTTGGCTGCCCGGCGTACTTACTAAAGTGGCCGAAAGAATATTTTCCTGGAAGAACACGATGCGCCAAAGTAGGCAGAAAAGTCTCTGAACCTCTTCCAACCAGCACCTGTGTGCTTCAAGTTGTTTTCAACATTCATTGGCCGTTTGTCTGCTTCTCACCCAGCCCGCATCTTTAAATGTGCTGATGATGTTGCTATAGCTAGGTCTATTTCAAACGGAACAGACTTCAACGAACTCCGGGCAAATCTTTTACATATTCAAAGCTTTCCCGATGAATTTGATCCCCTGTCTCCAGTTCAGTGAAGGCACTTTTATCAATAGTTCTATTCCCCTCGCGTGCATGATCCACATGAAGTATCTCAGTGTTACTTTGCAGCATAATCTGTATTGGACTTTGCACATTGAAATCTTGGTAGGAAAACTGCGTGGATTTTGGTATCAAAGCAGAAAACTACAGCAAACTATTGTCTCACATTCTGTTATTTCTACTTTCGTAAAACAACGTATACTACCTATCATTCTTTTCCATTCCCTGCCACTCTCTCAGGGTTATTAAAAGAGGGACTTCGTCAGCCTTCGCAGAGGTTTACGCGTCACCAGCTTTAATTACGGTATGGACTAAAATGACCTAGTCTTTGGGCTACGCACTAGCCATATAACAGCATCCTTTACTGTTGCGCATAAAATCCTGTCTGATAATTTGCACCCATCGAATTTTGCTCTTACTCCTTGTCAATCTAAATCATCGACCAAGTCTATGTATAAGCTCTTCCCCTGCATGCTGTCTTTGTACAAGCAAACGTGATTCAGCTCCGGTTTCAGATTCATGAAATCACGAAGAATTATTCACACATGAAGTCCCTCTTTTAATAACCCTGAGAGAGTGGCAGGGAATGGAAAAGAATGATAGGTAGTATACGTTGTTTTACGAAAGTAGAAATAACAGAATGTGGGACAATAGTTTGCTGTAGTTTTCTGCTTTGATACCAAAATCCACGCAGTTTTCCTACCAAGATTTCAATGTGCAAAGTCCAATACAGATTATGCTGCAAAGTAACACTGAGATACTTCATGTGGATCATGCACGCGAGGGGAATAGAACTATTGATAAAAGTGCCTTCACTGAACTGGAGACAGGGGATCAAATTCATCGGGAAAGCTTTGAATATGTAAAAGATTTGCCCGGAGTTCGTTGAAGTCTGTTCCGTTTGAAATAGACCTAGCTATAGCAACATCATCAGCACATTTAAAGATGCGGGCTGGGTGAGAAGCAGACAAACGGCCAATGAATGTTGAAAACAACTTGAAGCACACAGGTGCTGGTTGGAAGAGGTTCAGAGACTTTTCTGCCTACTTTGGCGCATCGTGTTCTTCCAGGAAAATATTCTTTCGGCCACTTTAGTAAGTACGCCGGGCAGCCAAAACATTTTAATTGTCTCAGAATGAACAAGCGTGGTATACTGACAGAGGCCGAGTTGTGGTCAAGAAGAACAGATCTAACTGATCTTCTATAATTCTTTAGGGAATAATAATAGTAATAGTTCATTTCGGACAACCCAGGAGCTTTCTGCAAAGCAAGATCAAACAGCGCAATGGAAAGCGGAACCCGAATTCCAAGACGGTCATACAAGTACGTGTACTCCATATAGTATGGGAGAAAGTACTCAAGTCCGTCACTGCGGTAGGTTCAGATTAATTTGAACTAGGGGTCAGGTGGTCGGGCTGGCCGAATCCGTGTTGAGTTGGTTAAATAGTAGAAATAGTGAACCTACACACAATTATTTGAAAGGGAGGACACAGGAGGGGAGAATCGAACAGAATTGACGGAGGTTTTGTTTACCTTGGAAAAAGGATAATTCCGAGAGACGTAAGCAGGCAAAAGCGCTTCGCAATACATGGAAGGGATTAGGAATAAAAATCAGACGATGATAAGGAGTGAAATTGCGGACCGGAACAAGGAAAGGAGTCAAAGATTGCATTTATGACTTTTGATGACCGAATGTCGGCTGAGTTCGGGATGAGCCAAATGGACAAAGCATATGGAGAGGGGTTGCCAAAGTGATGTTGGAAGAAAGGTTTGGTTGGAGACAAGTGAAGTTTGAGCAGATTGTTTACTTTCAGAGAAGCGGAATATAACACATCAACATGGAAATGGGATCTGGGCGACAGAAAAATGTGTGAAGCTTTGCCACGATATTAACAGGAACTCATCGCCCGCAGAAAAAAGGATGAAGTAATTGACAGGTAGAACACCTAATGACGTTCTTCATAAAAAGTGGATCATATGAAGGCGACAAAGCAAAACACTGCAGTGCAGGTGCCTCTCAGATGTGCACATGCGAGGAGGACGTGACGCTTTGCGAGATGAGGAAGTCGCAATGCCACGGCCCTATATGGGCGAACATTGGGACTGACAAGGAATATAGACTGTCTGAAAATTTCCCACTGCTGGTAAGCTCGAGGGACATATATTCCGCATAAAAATATACTGTGTGAAAATAGTGGGACAAAAGAAAATGGCAACATTAAATATGACCGTTTTCAAATATAAAGGTAAGGGTGGTGAAAAGGGGAGAGATTTGTCTTGGGGAACGGTTAAATTTGTAAACGTGAGAGCTCATCAGTTTGGCACGGATCTTGTGGAAAGTGGATTATAAATGGTGAGCAGAAATTGGTGACGGTTTTTTAAATATGCGATAGTTACGCACAAAAGAAAGTATATTTTTCCGGGCGTAAGAAGCAGCCAGTTGTGATGGCGAATTCGGCAGCGAGCGGAATAGAGTGTCGATGACAACTGGAGGAGATAGTTGCATAGTAGCGGCATTTCGGTTGTATGAAAGCTGTTTTTCAATCCCTTATAATATTCCGCAATGAGCTGCACAGCGGAAGTTACTGCATCAACCGCAGAGCCCTCGTGTCTATACGCAGACTGAAACTCGTCGGTCAGAAGTGCCATCGCGGTTTGAGGAGGAAGCAGCACTAGGCGTGTTGCCATTTTCAACTCTAACAATGAGAGAGTTATTAGTCGATCCAGCTGGGCTCGGTTTGGCAG
This sequence comes from Fasciola hepatica, assembly GCA_948099385.1. NCBI lineage: Eukaryota > Metazoa > Platyhelminthes > Trematoda > Plagiorchiida > Fasciolidae > Fasciola > Fasciola hepatica. Next base: position 27,766,797 of record CANUEZ040000043.1, on the reverse strand, counting down.
TAGGATTATTTCAGTATAGGAATAATTATAACAGTACTACAACGGTCGGGAATGGAATGTGATTTTAGTGAGTGGTCAATTACTGAAGTCGTCAGACTGCACATAGAATCGGCTCTTTATATACGCAGCTCCGCTAGAAGGCTGTCCGTACCCGTTGACCTTGTTCCCTTAATTGAGTCGAGTGGTTCCAGAGCCCAGTTGTTCGGTACCTTCTGAAACTCAAAAGAGAGAGACAGATATTGGGAAAGTGGGAACAGGGTCGTCCCTTTGTGAAAAAAAATGGACATTAGGAAGGTTCACGTTTGATTTCACTCTCGATGGTTTCCCTGTCTGGCCACAGGAAAGCTTGATTCTATGCCAGCGGCGCTTCCCATTTTGGGAATTTATGAACTGTCGATAGATATTGTCGCCAAGTTGCGTAATCTCAAGCTTCATCGAAAGTGGCGGTCAACGCACTTCAGGCTTCGTTCCTCTCTTGTAGGCGAGTTCGTTCCCTCTGCGTATCTACTTCAGGGGTGCAGAAACCAGTCTTCTTGATCGGAGGTAAACAGTTTTTATGGAATAACAAGATCAAAAAACCCCTCTTCTCGAACTTGTTGTAAAATGTACAGAAAATTACAGATGTAAACAGTTCTTTAGTCGCGATGTAAAGGCGGACAGTGAAAAATTCAGGAGTAGTATACTCTTCTGGGAAATTGTTCCTTGTTTGAGGTGTATCTGCTTGGAAAGAGTGTACAATGATTGATCGCGGTGAGAGCTTGCTACGGGCTTAAGATACAATGATCAGCAATCATTGGTGCAGTCGGGCGCAATTAGCCTACCAGTTAACAGTTCCGGTTGGTTCTTAGGGATGTGGCCCAACCGAGAGCCTCCAAGAGTCGGAGCATGACAAACATTGAGTAGAATAAAACGTGAAAAGGGGAGCTCTTATTAGGGATTACAGTTTCCCACTGTTGTAGGAAGATTTTCATGAAGCGTAGGTACAACGAAAAGGAAACAAAGAATCAGAAATTGTCAACTGAGGTTTGTGAGCATTGCGTTGCAGTGTTAATGGAGCTGATAATGACATGACCGAAACGGGGGAATCTAGTGTGACATGAGGCAGCTAAGCAATCTATGCCACTGCTTGAGTTGTCACTAATCTAAGTTCCTTGTAAAACGCAATAGTTAATTATAAACTGCAGGCCACTAGCACATATGTAGGATCCGATAGCTTGCTGGAATGGCAACTCACTTCACTACAAACGACACTAGGAACAGTCGTGCTGCTTTTCTTTGCAAGAGGGTTCCCATCTCGGGATTCCGAGAGTGGGCGCACATCTTGTTATCCGAGCACGTTTTTATCGATAGCACAAACTACTTTGAACAATTACTAGTGCGCAAGGCGCACGTGATGGAATAAATAAAATAAGCAGTCCCGAAAAATGTAATTCGAAAGGTGGACCAACACATAATGCAAACGTTCAAGGGGTTCAAGCGGGTAAACTTTCGAGACTTAGTCAGAAAATTTCAGAATGGCCCTCCGTTTTGTATAAGGATTCTCAGGACGTAGTGAGTGGGAGATACTTCATGTGAAAAAGAAGGCACAATCAAAAACTTCACAAGGAAGCTAACACGGTTTCGAAGCTTCATGAATGGCACCTGGATGCTCGGTTGGGAATTTAAAGTCTGGTTTAATAAAGAAGCAGCCGACTGGATTGATAAATTTTGGCACTTGCACCCAGGCATAAATGTAGATATAATACCAAGGGTTGAATTCGGAGTACGCAGAAACCTAAGACTGTGATCTGGAGGAAGCCAGGCCCGATGCGACATCGGTTATTTTATTGAAGTAAGGATGGAAGTTTCTGTGAAAACACTAAATAAATATACAGGTGATTTCGACCGCTAGCGGCTGATGGATGTACTTTTCCATAATGCTCTTGTTTGCTACTCACTTCAGGCCACAGAACGTGAGGCCGGATAGCCCTCATGCGGTGGGACGGGCCTAGTGGTCACCGTTGTCCCTTCGCACACATGTGAGCGGAATTAGGAAAATGTGTGGTGGCAGGCATGAACGGACTGAGATGGTATTAGTTGACTAACTTAGTGTCATTGGGTCCGGGAAGCGACGCCGATGACTGGACTGCTGTTCACTCTTCCAGTACTGCAACTGGATATGAGCGGAACCATTTGGAAGGTACATGGGAAGCAGCGGTTGGGGCGGTGCTTCCTGTCGCTTGGTACGAGAAATCCTCCAGGCAAATCAGAGAAACTATAGTGGCAACAAATATGCCAGGTAGCAGTATTGTGATCACAGCGGTGAGCAATGCGGGAGGCTCCGCTATGGCATCTGCTGACATAAGTATAATCATAAGCTATGCCAGTCCTTCGAAGGGAAGGTGGTCCACTCCAATCAGCCAAATCGTTAAATTCGTGCAGTTTCCAGTCTCGCCTCTTTTCCCGGGGCTTTTATCACCTTCAAAATCTCCAAGCTTCGGAAACCAGCAGATCCACTAGTCGGAATCCACCAAATGTCAGCCACCTAACAAAGGAAAAAATGCAAAGGAACTTCAATGCGTTGAGTTGGGTGTGGGAGAGTGATCAAAGGAAACGGCAGTAACGACAGTACTTTTGGGAGCTCTCAAATGTCTCACGAAAAATATAGATAAACATGCGTTCATTTTAAGTCCAATATCTTTTGTAAAGGGTTATCAGTGTCTGCTTCTACCGTGTAGGCTGGTTACTTTTTACTCTGTTTGTAAAGGACCGAGCTCTGATTTTCTCGTTGGTCTTTGCATCAACGAGCCTCAGCTCGCGCACCAGAGGGTGAGCTACTTTCACCGGTGAACAATGGATGTTTTGTGGTCCACAGCCATTCTAACTTTTCTGTTATTTCTGTCAAGTCTCCCTTTCCCTATCCCCGTTTATTTGAGTGCAAGTGCAATGATACTAGTCTAACCCGGCCTTGTGGCCCATCTAGACCAGAGATCGCTCTCCTGGGTCTTCTCTGGACCCGCTACAGTAGGTGTCCTCAACTGTCCTAGAGGCCCAGGTCCGGCCAGAGTATTCTGGCCCTCAAAAGGGCCTTGTAAAGAAGTAACAATATCCTCAGTTGATTGAAGTTGTTGTCTTGGGCAGCCGGCACAGGCGCTTTCGCCTTCGTAGTTGCTGACAGACGCAGTGCAGATGACTTGAAAATGTTTGTCACAACTATCATGAATTCCTTGATTTCGGTTTCCGAAACCATCGGTCCCGCTTCTTTCGGGTTGGTGTGATGGGTCCTTCTAAACCTCTCTGCAGGCAGCGGTGTGCATTTGCATGTGTTCGGAATTAGGTCCCAAGCGATTGTCAAACTCAGGTTAACACCCAGGTCCTCTTGAACCTGGGTAGTTTCAAGAGGTCTCGGGACTTTTATTCGTCTGCGGAAGTGAAACACGGTAACCAGGGGCGATCATATCCTTGCCTGCAGATTTGGGCTAGCCAGGTGTATGGTATCTGGTTCCGAAGCTCTCTTGAGGCGAAGAAAACATCCTCCTTGGAGGTCTCCAGCCTACCCAGCCGACTAGGCTAGGACGACCTCAGAGGAAACAGTGTTCTCTATGGCTCTACCTCGTGGAGCTCCTTGAAGTACCTCCTGGGTGGGACCGCCTTTTGGAAGTTTTTCCCCGCTTTGTGTTCGTTCCTTATTATTACTCCACCTACTGCTACCCTCATAGCATCCGTGGCTTGGACGCAGCTGCAGAAGACCTGTAGGTGCTTTTCGATCACCTGCTTGCTTGTTCCTTCGTACTGGAAGCCTTCAAGTCTACCAGTGATCTGGAGTTTTCCACTGCTTGGTATTAAACTATAGTTCTCAAGATGCACTGCTTGTTCAGCAAGGTAGCAAGCCTCCTCTTCGAGCACAGCTGGGTAAAAACATATCCGCCATCAGACGTAGCAACGTTTTCCGAAATCCACTCACATTTTGTCCATGCTGCTCCGGTATCCGAGACTTTTGAGTTCCTTGCTGGTAGCAAAAACCCTCCATCCATTCCCCTGAAAGATCCTCCTTCTGAATGAGGAACTTGAACCTGTCTTTATAAACAAACTACTGACTCCTAGTGCTTTCTATATTTTTGCTTCATCAGGGCTTCTCAGTTGTGTGTTATTTGTATACATAATTTCCACCACTGTTCTCGGGATATTACCCAAAAGCTTTCCGCTTCGCATGAGCTGATTTCTATGAGCGACTAATAAACTGAAGCGAACTAAATCGGATGAAAACCGGGATGGTCCTCTCCCCCTCCGTGGTTTGTTCTATGTAGATAAATCTCCCTCAGGGGTCGGCGGCGACTCTTAATAAATAATTATCCAACTCTATCTTAGTACCGCCACTGGAACCCATATTTTTTCATTGGCTGCTAATAATAATATTAAATATTATGGTATATTTTTAGACTGGAATCAAGACACACGCACGAGGCATGATCATGGGACACAGCTTATCACAGCAGTTTGAAATGTTCACAGTTTTCAAAGGTCGGGTTTTTACATCTCAGTAACAGTACAAAAGGAATAGACAGTATTTAAGCTAACTGGAGTTAGGACGGTTAACGCGGGAACTGCAAAGTGGTTTCATTTTCGGGTCAGGGTTTGTGGAGAGTTAACCAAAGGCAAAGCTGCAGTTTGAAGCTCTAAATAAGTGTGGGAAAGACGTTATGTATACAAGAGTGGTTTAGACAATTGTCCGTAGATTGATCAAAGATAAACCGGGGCATACAGAAAGAGATACACAAATGCACCCACTGGTTTCCAAAAGGACCGATGTCGGCGGACCGGAAGGAGTTATCCACCAATGAACATCCGGACAAGGCGGAGGGTAAAGCCAACTTCAGGTCATCAATCGGCAATGTCAGCGGCGTATTGAGTGGTATTTCACTGATGTCATTTGGACAAATTCTTGAACCTGCGGACAGCGGTATGGAAACCTAGAAAAGGAGTAAGCCTGTGAGGTCAGGTCAGTCTATTTAAGTCTCTTTTTAGGCAATTCATTTGCGATGTGAAGAGAACGACTTTTCGCTCGAAAGTGAGCATGGAGTGAAACACTTCACGGGAAACGCAGTGTGCTGCCAAAGCATAGGATTTCAAAAAGAGTTTTTTGAGAAGGCTCTCAGCTGGAACAAGAAGATGAAACAGATGCGTCAACTTATAGACTGAGATGAAATGTGGGTACGCAAGTCCTTTGGCAGTGATTTTCAGAGTACCAGACCTGAGGCGACAAAGGATATTGTTAGAAGTAACTATAAGAGTATCTGTGTGTACGACAAAAGAATGCAGAGAGGTTTCGGCCAGCAGCTAGTGACTGCTATTTTGTTTCGCAGAGACCATGTTTGCCACTGACGGCGGGTCACTAACTAATGCCCGAGCATGGGCGGCTTCACCATGAGCGACTGGCTGTTCATGAGAAAAATGATTAGATAGCAGGCAAAATTGGACTAAGATTGCCTTGGGTGGCAAAATGGAGGAATATATTTGGAAATGCAACGGCGGCGGTAGGATTTCGGCCATGATTTGTGAACCACAACGACCGATGCTAGGGTATCCGGGAAGTAAATGTTAAGTCACTGCTTGATTTCGGAAATCTGCACTTGCGATCCGGTGTACCTCTTTGGAGGCTTGTAACCCGGGTAACTCCATCGAAATTGCAGCGTCTTGCTATGTACACGGCTTTACATAACATTAGCCGGCGTCAGTTAAAGTTTGAACGATGGTCGTCCAGAGTGGAAAATAGTCCAGTCCGATTGGTCTGATTGATTTAGTCCACGCGGTAATCTGAGAGCAGTACCTAGTGAACCGATGGCCTTACAAGCAACCGGCATAATCTGAAAGAAGGCCGGTAATGTGGCGGTGTGGAGGATGTTCCAGCTGGGGATACGATTAATTTTCCAACAGAAATCCAATGACTTCAACTGTAGGGAGTAATCAAGACCTAGAATGAGTGGGGAGGTCTGCTGCCTTGAACTGGTTCCAGCTATGGGCTATTATAGCAAATAAGGGCAATGTACGATGAGCTGGGCGTCTAAATACGGCAGTGGTGAGGCTTCTTTCTAAAGCTCGATGGCACAAGCTTTCTGCCGTGGACATAAAGTTGTAGTCGGGTGTAGGTGGCAGAAGCTAAGGCTGAGTGTGTTGATGGGGATAAGCCACAGTTTCGGTAGCACACAGACTACTGCAAGCCGATAAAGTCACGATGTAGAGGACCGCTTCATGCGCAACAGGATGTGTTTGAACGGGAGGTGGGTGAACAAGTTTTTGGTGCGATATTAGAGAAATGGAGAGACAGATGAGTTTTCCCCAGATTACGGTGACAATTCCGTCGTAATTTGACGGTTGGCGAGAATCATGTTATGGGGTAGTTTCGGTTGGTACTCGTTTTCGAGGTTTCCAATTTCACCAAAATGTTATTAAAGCGATGGCAGATCATGTACCTGCACACGCCGTGGAATAGGTGTGTTAGAAGGAACGACTGTTAGGTTAAGATAAATTATGTAGTCTGGAGAGAGCTGTGTTGGACACTGTGGCTATCGGAGCATCTGCCTCCTCTTATGTGTAGGCGTGGATGACCTTTTGGCTTCGCTTCGGTCGCCAGCGGCTAGAGTTAGCATTAGGGAGGTTTATATTGTTGCTGTCCGAGGTATAGATTTTATACACCTTGTGCAATTATGTGTTTGGAGGATGAAGCCTGAGGCTATCACGTAGGAAGCTCGTGCTCACACTTCATTTGGGCTGAAAAACGACGTAGGCGCATTTAAACCTAGGTATGTGGCAAAAAACCTATGAGTAAGTATCAAGAATCCGGCTTTACAGAGATTTAGCTTACATACTATTCTCGGACTTGAACAGGTGGTGGTGCTAACTGGTCCAAGCATCAACAAGAAAGATAAGGAACACAGAGGACTTCACTTGGATAAACTTTGGGAAGCATGTATGGACGACGGAGTTTGGCATCAACGAGCTGGTCGGAGATAGAACAAGGAACCCGGAAGGGTTTACACCGAGAGAGCTGAGGTCGGGTCATAAGTGGTCAGCTCGTTCAGCATGCTGATCACCCGGCACGGGGTCTGGCAGAAGTGCTGAGGGCTTAGCTTGTACCCTGTTTTCTTTTCTTTGGGGCGTCCCACAAACAGGGTCGTGTCGCGGCCCTAGCGGAGAAATTCATCTGTTGTTGAAAGGGCACAGAAAATGAATCCAATATGTTTGCAGCCAGAAAAACTTATGTTACTTTGTTTTTAATTCAGAAGAGCAGGTTGGTATGCTTTCCATGTGGGGAGTACTTCCAATTTCTCCTCCACCCGCCGTTCTTTACCTGTGACCCGTTGGGTTAGCCGCTGCCAGGGTTGGCTGTTTTTCCCCTCATTATTAGACAACCACAAACTTGTCCGAATATTCCCACAGAGCACATTGAGAGTAACACAAGGTGGCGAACAAGCTCGTTTTCAGTGATTCGTAATCATGCCATTACAACACATTTTATATGAACAGTGTTCGGTGAAGAGAACAGAAATCAAGATAAGGCGATGAGTGAAAATGTAAGTGGAGGAGGGGGGATCAGTTATCACATGCGTGACCTCGATCCGTCTCTGGATCATGAATGGGTGTCTGCGGTGTCATTTGTCGGATCAACAGATCTGTGGTTAGTTCGTGGGTAGGGGGTGGGCCAAGGAAGCCTTAGCGCTTGCACGAACTGTTTTTGGGCGCACAACGGGGGATTGTAGAGACGAATGCATACCGCTTCCGCTGTGGCTAGAACACGGCACTTCATCAGCCTTGATTGCCCACTTCGGACTTTGTAGATTGGCCGGAATGCTTTGGTCACATTCACTGAATGGTTAGACTGAACAAGGTGTGAACACACAGCGCTCGTAATTACTTTGATTGCTCCAGTGTTCAACCAAGCTGGGTGGGCAATCAAGGCTGATGAAGTGCCGTGTTCTAGCCACAGCGGAAGCGGTATGCATTCGTCTCTACAATCCCCCGTTGTGCGCCCAAAAACAGTTCGTGCAAGCGCTAAGGCTTCCTTGGCCCACCCCCTACCCACGAACTAACCACAGATCTGTTGATCCGACAAATGACACCGCAGACACCCATTCATGATCCAGAGACGGATCGAGGTCACGCATGTGATAACTGATCCCCCCTCCTCCACTTACATTTTCACTCATCGCCTTATCTTGATTTCTGTTCTCTTCACCGAACACTGTTCATATAAAATGTGTTGTAATGGCATGATTACGAATCACTGAAAACGAGCTTGTTCGCCACCTTGTGTTAACCACAAACTTGTTGTCACTTTACCATCAAGGGTGTCACGGCCACGAGCCATGAGAAAAAAATGTGTGAAACGGACACAGGGAAGGCTTGCAACGCTCGGGGAATGCGTACTTGACTGCTGGTTCCTGACAAGGCCTGAGTCCGGCTAACTTCAGTCTACATATGGGCCCCACTGTTGTTAGCACGAACTGTGGTGATACATCGGAGAAATATACAGATGGTTTGGGGTTTTTTGTTGGCTAAATATATGACGGTATGCAGGCAAATCATGGGAGGATGCTAGAGTTATTTGGTAGGGAGGGAAGATGGGTGACAAATGACCAATGAGTAGATTTGGGGTGACCACTGTATACAGGTTGAGAAGTCTGTCAAGTGCCGCTTCTTGGGTAGGAGACAGAGGTGGGGACCTAATAAAAATTAGCATTGGGAATATTTAAAGACTATTTCTCATTCAAATAGCGGTATTTCACATATTCAGATAAGATTTCAGAGCCGTTGGCCTCAGTCATAAAAGGTAATAATTCTGGGCATTGGAACGTGATAGGTTTAGGCTAAGTTGATGGCAACGGCGGTGAATGGTAAGGCACGTCCTAAAGATTATCGGGGGTTCTGGTTATTATCTAACACTTTCCTCGTGAGCTTTATCAGGATTTAAAGGAGCAACTAGTTTTTCGATGTCCAGTGCTACATTTTTTCTAGACCTAAGAGTGGTTCGAGAATGTATGGGACGGATACCCACTGAGAGTTTATTCCGCAAAGTTGCATATTTGAGGGGGAAGAAGTTTAGATTTAATGACTTCCGAGAAGTATTGATCGTTATACGGTGGCCATTGTTGCTCTGATGATGTGTCGAGTTTATACTGAACTGAACTCGGCTGGAGGATACAGCTTGCTTGTACAGAAAGTTAAACGAAAATGCAAAAATGAGTTTTATTATCCTAAGCCACAGAGGGTCAAGCCGCAGGAGCGTAAGCCGTCTTCCATACCTTAGGTTCGTAAAAGGCCTAAATAGGTTTTTGGCAAATCAAAGCCATACATTTTAAATGTCGATAATGTCACTTTTGTGAATTTTTGAGAACACAAGTGTATAGTACTCTAGGGTTAGGAAAACATGAATTTGTATTTCTTCAATTTACTGTTCCTGAGAAGGGGGATTTCTCTACAATAAGCCAAGGGAATTGTTTTCCCGTGCATTTACTTAGGAGGAGTTCCTCGAGAAATTTGAAAGTGTAAGAGTATTGTAGCTTGAGGTATCGTGTTATTGGGGAATGTGGGAGTGACACACCGCCAGTCTTAAGCGTATCATGAGAGATATTGTTGTTTATCTTAAGATTACTGCTTTTATTCACTGAAACTTCCGTTTTCCAGCAACCAGCCCAGGAGGATAAGGACTCTATGTCGACCGTGATGTTATTTCGTGCTACAGGTATGTTTTCTCGTTCGAATTTGTAGACTATCTCCACGTGATCGGCAATTACGAAAATTTCGCCATAAGTGACGACACTATGAATGTCATCTATAAGCAGTAAAAACAGCAGCCATCTTAGAGCACTTCCTCCGATAACCCCACTGTTTCCGGGCTGTTGATCCGACATCTAGCCGTTGATGCAGGTAACTTGCTGACGGTCCTGCAGGTAGGATTTAAGCCACCCCAGTAGGGGTTTTCAATCCCGCAACCTCAAAGCTTGTCCAGCAGCTTCAGATGCGGGACTCTGCCGAAGGCCTTTGTTGTGTCAATATAGATGATGGCGAGTGCTCTGTCTTTGTCGGTGGCTGTTGTTATCAAGTTCAGAAATTCGAAATGGCAGATTGAACTCGAGCGTGATCTAGGGAATCCGTGCTGTCTGAGGCTGATGAATTTAAATGCAGAGAGGTAGTCGGTCAGGTAGCGTTTACCGACGTTTTCTAGCAGCCAGCAAATCACTGGCGTATGATTAATCTGGCGGTGATTGGTAATGACATGTACTGCGCCTTTCTTATGCCTGATGATGGTAACAGATTTCTTCCAATGGCTGCAAAAAAACTCCGGTTTGAAGAGATAGATTCTATAGGTTTAGTAGCAGAAGGGGAACATCCGGGCCACCAAGAGTGAATATTGCTGATGGTAGGCCGTCACTTCCAGGTTGGTGGGTCGGTTTGAAAGTGTAAACACATCTGCTTATATCCGTACTGGTGACCGTGATTGAACTGAATGGAGAATTTGTGGTAGACGGGTTGGCAAGTTGGGTACACGCTGGACTGAGAGACGCGGGGGGTGCGAAGAAAGTGTTAAACTTGTCAGCTATTTTTTGAGGTGAGGTTCTGAGATTATCCAAATAGATGATCTGTTTTATGCACTGAGTTGATTGCGGAACGCGAGCTCTGAGCTTGTTCGGGCGGCGCAGTGCTTTTGTTTCTTGCCTTAATTGTAGGTGACGGGCCATAAGGTGAATTTCGCGGGATAGGCTTCCCAATAGGGAGACTGTAGAAAAGTCCCTATTTCGTTGGTACTGCTGTAGTAGCCTATCGTATTTCTGCCTAAGCTTGGTTATATGGCAACTAGCTGATCTGGGTGGATAGAAGGGGCGTGATACTTTTCCGATGCATGAATGTGTACTTCAGTGGAGGAGGTCATCGGAGTACTGAGGATTTGCTGTTAAGAAGGACTCGTCCCAGTTTCTGGAACCAACTAGCAAGGGGATGTGGCCCTATATAAAGTGACGGGAGAAGGGTCCTCTATGTGATAGACTATCACAGTGTGGCCTGACATGAAATCTGAAGCTGGCGGTTCTATGGTCATTATCTGTGCAGCCGTTTAGTGCGGAGGCAGAAATGTTTACTAGACCTAAGGTTAGTATCAGATCAGAAACGTTGCCCTTTTTAATAGGCCTTTTTACATGTTGGGCTCATTGGCCCAGGTGAATTTACGGGGCGAACAGCAAATATTTGTCAGGGGCAGGAAAGGAAGACCAGTTTATGCCCAGGGCAATGAAGTTGCCTTCTATAAATTTACCTCCATATGGCTGGTTAGCGATGTAATTACATGCATCATTGATGGAGTCAGAAGTGAAAATGTCATTGCTGGGGGGTCAATATATACAACCTAAAACTATGGTCATCTGGGATAGAGAAATTGTAAACCATATAGAATCTTCATCATTTATCAGCATGGAACTTACCAGTAGGGTGGCAGATAGGCTGCGCCTGGCATACCCCAAGCAACCTGCACCCCGGCGGTAGATTTGTCGAGTCCTGTAGGTTTGATAATCAATCAGTGGTACTCGGTCAGAAGGTATGCGCTCAGTGAGCCAACATTCAGCGACCAGGATGACGTCGAAGCTGTAGACTACAGTCAGTCTTTTTATAGTGGAAAGCTTGTTCAAGGTGGAAAGATCTTTGAATAGTGCAATGGAAAGCTTTTCTGTGAGGCCCTGATTCCTCAGTGGATATGACAGCGAAAATGTGTGTAAGGGGGCGGTGATCAATGGGCGGGTCACCTACATAAGAAGGCTGGATATGAGGTGCTGCTTCCATCTGGACAGCGGTATCCTCATCGCAGCAGAATGTGAATTGGGCTAAATACTCGTGAATTCTAGTAGAGATTGCCACCAGATGCAGCGGTAATTTGGTAGCGCTGGATAATAGATCTGGAGGAGGGCATGGAGACTCCTTAGTGCTATCGATACAGCACACGATCTAAAGATTAACGAATTCGTTTATTTGAACAAGTACCGAATTTGGTGGCACCACTTGCTCCGCCTGTATACACAGTCTGCGCGCCTTTGCGCTCCTACAACAAACACATTGTCCCGCTCCAGCTTTTTGAGTTCTGCTGTTTCGCGCGCTGCTGAGTATATTTTCTAAAGTGTCACGAACCGAGGGCCAGGGGCTATAGACTCCATATGGAAGTGGGTCCCGACTCAACTTTGGAGAATCCTAAACTGGCCGGCCCGAAAAACAAATTGATTCCACCAGGGACACTCGTAAGTCCTTCAATTACATTTATTATTTTACATATACACTTTTTCCGACGTATAAACGGTAGATCTTTATTTCTGCTACCATACTCCTTTTATATTTACTTTTTATCGATATTATAAGCGTTTTACGGTTGAAAAAGTGACCTTTATATATTGTTTTACATCTGATATACCATTGCACTTACGGCTGGCAACCACCGCAAGTCTGATCCCAAACCTTCCGTTTTGACGGTCTCCCTAGCCTTCCCTGAAGTTTCATTGATAACCCTTAACTCTGGTTTCATATGTTAGGGGCAGAGTTTGAACCACATAGAATCACAAGCAAGCGTTCCCGTTAATTGCGGCCCATCGGTCGCCTTCCTCGTGATGTTGCTACCCAGATACTTGACGTAATATTGAGTAACAATGTTTACACAGCCGTGAAAGACGCAGTAACATCTTGTCTTTTGCCATCATAATCGCCCACTTTGAAACGGCTGATCCAGGGGCCAGAGTTAGGTAGAAAGAAGCCCTCCGCAGTACTGGGAGAAACGCAGCAGCTGGTAGGGCTAATTTTAGAGGAAAACATTGCTAAAGAGTTGTGGGTAAGGCGATTACTACCCAATATTCAAACACTGCTCGAGGTTTCTAGCCATCTTAAGGCCACAGAAGCGGCAAAACTGGTGGACAGTATTATGAAACGGTACCTTCCACAAATTACCGCTGTAACAAACTCGAGCAGACCCAGACCACAGCTTCCACCGTAGGGGCACACTCCGAGGACACTGATCGCTGCTTTCGAGCGGGCTTTCAGATGTATTTCCGCTCCCTGCTTTTCTCACTATAGAGACCATAAATCCTATCACAACTCTGACCGACGTGAATGTCTCAGAAGCAGTTTCACTGACCGCCCCGTTAGTCCATCTCGATAAAATTACTCCCCATATCGCAAGTGGTTAAGGTAGAAGACCCGGCGCTGCGAAGCATGTTGCACCTTTCCAGGTACCAAACAGGGAAACTGATATCCCGAAGCAATCCAAAGACTAACGCGGTCGGCAGCCATAATAGCGGTCGTCTTTTGCATGTCCAAGATTTGCTTTCCTGTAATTTGTTTCTAATTGACACCTCTTTACATGGTTCCTAAACCTAATGGTGACTGGCACCCCTGCTGCGACTATAGGGCCCTCAACCAAGCCACTATAACAGACAGGTACCCCATTCCAATTATTTATGATCTTAATTTTTCCCTATCTTGTTTTTCGGTCTTCAGCCGAATTGACCTCGTTGGAACCTACCATCAAATCCCGGCAGCTGAGGCTGACATACCTAAAACCGTTGTCAAAACTCCATTCGGGCTATTCGCGTTTTTATACATGCCTTTTGAGCTCAGCTAGGCAGATCAAACCTTCCGAAGGTTTATGCATAAAGAACACGAGGCTTGAAAAATATCTATGTGTACTTAGACGATATTTTTGTGGCAAGTACTTCAGAAAAAGAGCATGTGGCACACCTGCGTGCTCTTTCTGAGTGTCTCAGCCAACACGGTGTAACCAGTAATCCCGCCAAATGCGAATTAGGTCGGACAACCATCACATTCCCAGTTCAAGAAATCTCAGCCTCAGGCGTACTACCTCTACAAGATAAGTTGGGGCAATTAGCGACTATGTTGAGCCTCACTTGTATCTGCAGTTGCATCGGTTTTCTGGCTTGTTTAATCTTTATTGCAGGTTTATCCCTCACTGCGCCGAAATATTGCAGTACCATACAGACCTCTTACGTGGAAGCGAGCGGAAACACATTCTTCCCGGTACGTCACAGGCAGAGTTTATTGCAATCAAGGAAGCTATCTCCAACATAGCACTCCTTTCATGTTCTGATCCTTCTGCCCCCTGGCATTGGGGACAGATGATTCGGACACGGCTGTGGAGCAGTATGTAACAACTCCCTCTCCAAACCTGATGTGTGTCGTGGTTCATGAAATTCTCTGCAGAGAATAGCTTCCTCCTACCCCAAAAGTGCACTGTACCACCCGGCCACATTCGTCTGACAGCCTACCCCTCCGCCTTTACCCCACGATTATAGATCTTAGCGCACGCTACCCTTGTTCCCTTAACTTCTCAGAACAGGCATCGTTCCAATTCGCTGGAGCTAAGCGAACCCCAGGCCTGACTCATCGCTTGGTTGAACACTGGAGCAATCAAAGTAATTACGAGCGCTGTGTGTTCACACCTTGTTCAGTCTAACCATTCAGTGAATGTGACCAAAGCATTCCGGCCAATCTACAAAGTCCGAAGTGGGCAATCAAGGCTGATGAAGTGCCGTGTTCTAGCCACAGCGGAAGCGGTATGCATTCGTCTCTACAATCCCCCGTTGTGCGCCCAAAAACAGTTCGTGCAAGCGCTAAGGCTTCCTTGGCCCACCCCCAGAGAACATTTTCTTGAGCGTGGCAGCCAAAAATCAGCGTAAACGAGCTAAACGTCTACGATCAGTCGACGTGAGGGAGAAAGTAAAACCGGGAAGTAAGAAAACAATACTGTTGAATCAGTGCGACTCACTATCGTACCAGCTGACCGCAAAGTAATCTCAGTGAGAGAGCACGACCAGTTGTGTCCACCCACCATTCACGCTCCTTAAAAGCACACTGCACTCCTGGTGAGAGCTTCTGCCTCCATGTGGCTTTCTATATAATATCGGAATTACCTATACAGAAAGACCAATCTGGATATCCCATTCGACTCACTTGCATTTGTATCACAGGCAACCCCCACAATGAGTTATCCAATGGAGGGTCAATCTTCTTTATTTCCTGCAGGCATCTCCAACTGCAATTTGACAACACCATGTTAACTCTATTTTTAATCTTCTTTTGGTAACAACCAATTTCTCAGTATTGATTCCTCAAATACCCAGTTGGTGCCACACTGCGACTCCTTTTACACTTCCCGACTCTTCTTTGAATCTCTTTCACTCCACCGCTCTCTCCCTATCTTCATCGACTGAACACAAAATTCCATAGATCGCCGTGATCCATTCTGGACTACCGGACCCGTCGCAGACAGTTATCGGCATCCATAAGGCAAGTTGTGTTTTATTCTTGCATCAACTCCCTGTTCATGTAGTGCTGTCCGACACCAGTTGCTTTATGGGTTCTTGCGAACACTGCACTTTTACCCTTCTTCAGTATCGCTTTTCCTTCATTCCTACGTCCATCCCGCTAACCGCACCGTCCCCGTCCCGAATTCGAAACCGATTCGCAATAGCCGCGCTAACCGTCCTCTCTTTAGCTCACTTAAACACCGTCCAAGCTGATCGTTCTATTACTGCAGTTGTGTGAACCATATTCTTCTAAATTGTGATAACCCTACATAAATGTGAATTGCTGTGTTCTCTGATCATGCCTTGTGCATGTGTCTTGACCACGATCAAGAAATATACCATTATTATTATTATTATTATTATTATTAAAAGCAAAAGTAAGTGTACGAAGCGTAGATTATTGTCGACCACAAGACAATGTCAGCATGAATTAGGTTGAAGAAGGCAGTCCAAAATTGGTCATTGATTGTAGGAATGTAAGCAGAAGATGAATTTTCCAATCAACACAGGCATTACACCTCTTCTCTCTTCAGTGCCGCGAACTATGTTCATTGCCACCTCTGAGCCACAGCGAACTTACCTCCTGCTTTCATAAGATAACCCCGTTGCTCACCCACGTTCATCTGTTATCCATCAGTTTTATTTTCCCTCTCTTCTCAGTGTTCGCTGCCCCTCAGCTAGGGCACACCGAAACTGCGCCCATCTGTCCCTTTTCCCCTTCTAAGGATCCTCAAAGACGGTCAACCACTTCGGGAACTGTACTGACCATCTTCCTGGCAGGTGCACCTGGATAATACTGCTACACTGCCGTCTACCACTCGTTGTCCCTTTGGCTCTGCTGTCCATGGTCTCATTACCTGGCCAATCGATCCTGGATCATACCCCCCTTTCGCGGTCTTTCTGACCCGTACAAATATCAATGACCACTCGTGCCACTCCCAACGGTGCGGGGCGCTGTCAGATACCGCGCTTTGGCCGGTGCACATCGGGTGTGCAGGCCGTCTGCAACGATGTGTGGGCACAATTAGGCTGGTGGATCACACCACCTGTGTTCACTTCACGAAGTGTTTTTTTCAGGTTGTTTCCCAGCGCACAGCCAGCCCTAACCACCAGCACCGGTTGCGGTTCACACGCTCTAGCTATCCTCGGACTACCGCATCCAATACCGTCGGTTGAAAATTGCATGCCCCATCCTTGTTCTGCCACGGTACGCTCACCTGTGGTTCTTATCATCTGTTATCACTTTCCCCTTTTGTCGTTCCACCACGATACACACACCTGCTATTCCGCCCTTGCTGCTATCACCTCTCACCATGTCACCTGTCATTCCACGACAGCACTGTCGTCCTACCCACTCTTCTCTGCCGACGTTCGCTAATACTTCCCTTTTCACCTGCGTCATTGCCCGCTTCTAGCTTCTACTCACTTGGTATCATCCTGTGCTCACAGTGCCCATTGATAGCATTCTTATACCCCACAGCCTGTCGTTTTTTCAAACCCGTCCTTGTTCTCCCCCCTCATGCACAATGCCATTACGCACCGGTCACACCCGCACCCATGACCAATCCTCGTATTAGAACTCGCCGCTACAAAATTAACATCTTTTACAGTCGCATTTGTTGTACAATTACCACCACCATATTTTCCTTCCTTGGCCCGCGATTCCTCTTTGGCTCCTTCCATTAAGCAGTGTCCCGATTAGCGCCCTCCCACTCAGTCCATCTGTTCATTTGGCTTCTGGCACGCAGCTGTGCATTTCCATTGCCCCAACTCCTTCGCGCATTCACCTCTTGGGCCGTTTGTTCTTTCACTGGTTTACCTATCCCGGTGCTTTTTGCTTCTTTCTCATCTGCCTGCTTCATGTTCCATCTGTATTAAAACGATCAGATTGGTCATTTCTCACCTGTGTCTCTTCGGTTATTGCTCCCATCTCCTGTTCCGTATATTGCTCGCCACAGGCATTTTCTTTGTGCCTTTCGGTTTGGTCTGCTTCTCCATGTTCCACCAATTGTAAAGTCAGCGTGGCGTCATGATGTTCACTCACAGTTCCAAGTTGCTTGGTCTGCCACTACCCGATTTTTCTAGTCCGTCACCACATGTCGCATTTGTACCGATCAAATAATTAGACTCAAACTTATCTGTTCTCTTCGATCCTATTCTCCATCTTCCCCTGTTAATGATCTGCTCTTCACAGCCGGCACCACTTCTATGCTTCTTTAGTCTTCTCTCTCTGTTGATCCATCAGTTTGACTCCTCATAAAAAAATTCGTATAAACTTTCCCAAGTCAGTCTTGTACACTTCGATCCAAATTTATCTAACTCTTCCGATCGTCGATACTTTGTTTACTCCTGGCACTCCATCGATTTTTGCTTCTGCTACTCAAATATCTTTTTAGACACACATATATACATATATGTATATACATTCGGTCTGCATCCTGCAATTCTGCCGGCCATTTCTCATGATATCAAGTGAATAGAGATTAAGAGAATACAGCGGAGAAATGGGTGCGGAAGAAAATATTTTCAACGGACAGTGAAGAATGCGCCAAAATGAAGAGAGTTGGAGCGTGCAATCCGCAACCGGTGCTAGTGGGTGGGGCTGGCAGTGCGCTGGACACTCAACCTGAAAATTTCTTGGTGAAATGAACACGGGAGGTGTGATACACCGGCCTAATTGCGCTCGCACATCGTTGCAGACGACCTGCACGCCCGTTGTACGCCGGCCACAGCGGGGCATCCGACTGTGCCCCGCACGGTTGGGATTGGCGTTAGTGCTCACTGATGGTTGTGCAGAGGGCTGAGCAACCACGATGAGGGTAAGTGGTTCAGGACCAACTATTCAGGTAGTGAGAACTTGGACAACGTTGCCAGCGGGAACAACGAGTGGTAGACGGCCATACAGCATTATTATCCAGGTGTACCAGCCGAGGAGGCGATCACTTTAGTGCCCGAGGTGTTTGACCGGCTTTGAGGATCAGTGGAAAAGGAAATTGGATGGGGAAACGCAGTCTGACATAGCCCAACTGAGGATCAATGGTTAACGGAAAGGAGAAAAAAAGTGAAGCACGGGTTCATTGATGCGGCTTATCCGTAGGATATATATATATATGTATACATTCGCTTTGCATCCTGCAATTTTGCCGGCCGTTCCTCATGATATCATCCCACTGACCCTCATGGTGTGCCTCCGTTCGTTTTGCATCTGGGCCTCGCATTTGCCATATCCAATCCTTCCAACTCAATTTTGAAATCTGCACCATCTTTAACTTCTTCCAGTGCTCGCTACCTTTTCCATGATGCGTTTCGTGCCCTGTCCGCTGACCGTCTACTGCAGTGTAGCAATGCTTTATTAATATCTAATCCCCAGCAATGGACCCCTCTTTTTCTCCACTGTCTCCCGCTACCGGTTTCTTATATCAATTTCTAGCCCCTTTTTTGTGTATCTGTCAGTTTTTCAGATATCCTCATTTGGACCAGTCAGACCCTCCACCTGATCTTGAACCTCAGATCCAAGGGGCATCCATTTAAATCCGCCCTTGGGTTCTTTTAAGCTCCCCTCATTTTACTTCGGTGTTCATACATTCGTCATACATTTGTCTCCCTCAAAACCCTGCCCACCCCACTTTTGTAGCGCATATCTCTATATTTTTCACGATTTTTTTCCGTCCATTTCATCGCTTATGAAACTACATCATTCGTCCAGCATGCCTCGGGCGCCTGTGAAATGAAATATTATTATTAATAATTTTATTATTATTATAACTCGTCAATAACTGGTGGCAACCAATAGCTTCTTTTTCCAAGCTTCTTCAACCTGCGGGGTTCCGATATAGTACTTTCAGCAGGAGACGACTGGCAATCTACCTGGGTATCCGATACTTCTGGCACACACTAGAGGGCCAAACGTTCTCCGTGTCTACAGATCGCAAACCACCGGTATACGCTGACCAATCAGCTTTTAATCGGTATCTACCGCTCGAGAATCACCAAAGAATATTTTCCGCAGCCTACCACAGATATTTGACACGCCTTCGTGGCCCACTACCCCGTAGCATTGCACTCCCAGGTAGTCAAAATATCGAAGACCCACTACCAATAGGCATAGACCTGGAAGCAATCGCAGCAGCCCAAATAACAAATCCTGAAGAACAGTAGCTTATAAAGAGCAGCTCCCTGCATCTAGTGCCAGTGACCCTTCCAACTTCAGAAGTAACCATTATTTTGCATCTGTCACAAGGTAGGCCCCGACCACTAGTTCCTGCCCCTTTTCGCCGGCAAGTTTTTATCATCCTTCGCAACTTATCGCATCCTCGTGTAACCGCCTCAGTAAAACTAGTCACCGAGCAACTTGTTTGACCCTGAGTCAAACTTGGCGTTCACCTCTGGGCGGGCGTTTGTCTTCAATGTCAACATGCTTAAGTACAACGTCACATTTTATCCATGTTGGGCACGTTGTACGAGCCACACTCACATTCACACCACGTTCATGTGGATCTTGTGGGCTCTTCTCGCCATGGAAGGCCCACGTCTACATCCTTATGTGTGCAGATCGTTTCACTTGCTGGCACAGGACGTAGCTAGTCCCCGTCCCACCCCAGAAAGAGCTGAAAAATCATTTCTGCCTGCCTGGGTGAGTCAGTTTGGCTGCTCTGCGACAGTGACCGCAGACCGCAGTTCTCATTTTGACAGTGCCTTCCACGAGCTAATAAGCGCATTTGGTTGGAGGCAAAAAAGACGACAGCCTATCATCTTCAGGCCGATGGCGTGGCGGAGCGATTCCATCGCCAAGTGAGAACTGTTCTCCATTCTCGTTGCGACCCTTTTTGAAGTGAAGTGTCTCCGATGGTTCTCCTAGGACTGTGTGACATTGGTAAAGCCAACATGGGTGTTGCGTCGGCCGAACGGGTAAGTTTCAATTACGGGGATTATGCAAAATGGTTTCACACCAAGTGCGGGAGCCAAAGCCTACTCTCCACGGGAAGAATGTCCAGCACCTACATACCCACTGCTTCAGCGAGAGGATGCAGTGCGATCACCACTACAAGCGACTTACTCTATCCCTTTCAGCCTCGTCCGTCGAAAGAAAATAAGTGCGTGGTAGACATCGAAGGCAGGAGAGAGACCGTCAGTAAAAACGGCACTGAACCAGCCTTCGTCGAGCTGTAGCCCACCCCGAACAAGCCGCCCAGTTCCACCATCTGCTCACGACCTTCGATCAATTGTCCCGAGTCTGATCTTGTTGCTCCCATCCTTGGCTCCTCATTACCTGTTGCACCACCTAACCCCACGGAAGATACAGCTGCCCCCGTCAACAGGAGAAAACAAAGAGGCCGCTATCTGCGACAACTAACGGTTCAAGTTCGCTTTTCCCTTTCCATTCGTACACAGTTTAGTTACGCGTGATAGAAGGACCACGTAGTTTATCACTACAGGGGTAGCTGCAACCTGCCTTGCGCCGGTATATCCCCCACTCAGTCAAACATCTACACGGGCTCCGAGGCGCAGGTTCCTTGACTTCAAGCTCGTTTCGTCTGATAGAACAACATGGATTTCCAGGATCTCGTATGGCTCAAACACAGCCCCCATTGGATCGTCATTGGAGTCATTTGAAGCTAGACGCTGGCTCGTTTACCAGGGCAATAACAACCACAGGTAAACAGGAAGTTGGGATATGCCGACAACAGCAAAACCTACTACATATTTACCACTGCCAGGTTGCAAGCAGGGTCTACCCAGGACGGATTCAATGTTGAGAAGGACGCAATTTTGCTATCTACGCACGTTGACCAGTGTGAATCACGGAGAATGGCTTAGGCTGACATCGTAATAAGGTTTGATCGTGGCCTGAGGCAAGGAAGAATGTCTCCTGCCAAAGAAGTCGACGTACTCACCATGGATCGAAGTCCAACTGCGTCGTCCCTCTGAGGGAGACCCTCGTAACAGTTATTCCGACTGTGAGCAACGCGTAACCAATTCAAAACCAACCCCAAAACCAGAACAAGACGGATTCGTAGTTTCCATGGCACTGGATTTACAAGTTGTACGCATATAAATATGTAGAACCTCAACTGTACGGCCACAATGTCTAACAACGAAGACCAGAATTCAACAAATGACAATGTCAGGTACCACCGTCACGGCAGTCCAAGTTCGAATCAAAATTATGCCACTTCACGTGAGCAAAGTATAAACAAATGCTGAAGTGCAGTGATCGATGGATGTAGTGCTTGTTCCAGCGTCAATAAAATGAAGAGCATAGTCTCAACAATACAAGTATATGACAACGGCTAAGGAGGATTTCCACGCGCGTACGTTACACCGCCCACCAAATCCTCCCATGAAACGGTCAACATCCAAGGAGTAAACAGGGGTACTGATTCGCCCTAACCTACCTAGGCCCTAAGTCAGCGCGTACGCAGGTCGCTATGGGCTTCGTCTATCTTTGACCAGTCGCAGACAGGCTTGCAGATTTTCTTGAGGTTATGTTCCATCTCTCGACGTCTTAGAGTTTCTTCTGAGAATGATACGACCTTATCCGTATACAATAAAGGGCTTCGATGTAACCAGGATGCGTAAACAGATTACGGAATGTAGAGGAGAAGGCTGCTTGAACAAGAGTAAAGTACGTGGCACGATGAAGACTGAGTATTCGTGATGAAAATCGAGACGGCTACGGGGTACTCGAACATCAGGGGCTCAACGTGTGGCGCTATCACATTAGAAGTATGTTTGACTCAACTTATATCCACTTGGACATGGGTTGAATAATAATACGAATAGGTCACGGAATAAGAGATATTTTTACATAAGGTCAACAAAACTTGCGCAAGAGTTTCCGTTACTTCACAAACAACGTAGCGTCGTGCGATAAACTAGGGTTTGGACAACTAACTCCATAGTAAATTTTAAACACCGCATGCATTTGAACACAAATACGCTTCGAAGACAGTGTTAAGGGTTGGATCCTACAGGAGAATGCAGGAGGAATAAACAAATATATTCAGCTTATTTGGTATCAGCAGACTTGGTTTTAGCTTGGTCCCTAGCGGCTACTTCGCCCTCTCCATTGTCACCTTCACGCAGACATATCTTACAGATATCCCGAAATACGTCTCTTTTGCTCGTTCTCACCACCACCGTGCGCACGAGGCCATCGATTTCTGTACGGCAGTCCTTGATCACTTCAACCGGCCAATCGTCTTTACGTAAATGGCTCTCCACGAGGATGACCACATCGCCACTTCTGAACGACCTCTGTTAAGAAATCCACTTTTGCCGAAGTTGCAGTTTCGATAAGTACTCCCTCATCTAACGTTTCCATAAAGCTTGTGCCAGGTGTTTCACTAGTTTCCACCCAACGACGCACGTTCCAGGTAGGGTTTTCGGTGTGATCACTCCTACGTTTGACCGCAGTAATAACAGGTCGTTGGAGATGAGAGCCGGTTCACCTTCCGGGTCTGGGACGGCCTGCACCAGGGGTCTGCTTTTAAGTATGCATTCTACCTCTGTTAGTAAAACAGCCGGGATCCCGTCATCGAGGTTTTGTTGCGAAGTCCGGGCTGTGAGTATTTTCCTAGTTGATCGTATCAGCCATTCCCAAAAGCCACCAAGATGACTGCTATAAGATAGGATAAGGTGCCATTCTATCCCCTTTGCTACGGTCTGGATTTGTATTTTGGCGGTGTCCAGGCGGCACCACCATTTTTCTATCTCCTTATGAGTTCGAACAACGTTCGAGCCATTGTCTGAGTATGTGTTCTTGGGAACGCTTCGCCTCACGATGAACTTTTGAAAGGCCATTAAAAATGAATCGGTGGTCATATTGTGCACTACTTCAAGATGGACTTCTCTGGATTTTAAACATGTTATCAGAGAGCCATACCTCTTTTGGGTGCTCCCTTGCTGTCGTACAAGTAACGGGCCAAAGCAGTCGACGCCAAATAGCAAGAATGGGCACCATCCCGGTTGAACTCTTACTGCTGGAATGGGGGGCATCATTTGTTGGCCTGCTACCGCCCTCCGGCGACGACAAGTGATGCAGTTGCCTACGACTTGCTTGACCGTGGCTGGTCCCTTGTCACTCAAAGTCGTCAATGTATATTGCTCAATAAGTGTTTCAAACCTGCGTGTCCCTCTTCTTGATGTGCATGGCCTATCAGGCATCTGGTTATGTAGTGGTCACCAGGGGCTATTACGGGGTGTTTTGTTTCGCACTTCAGATTCGAATTCGCCAGCCGCCCTCCAACTCTCAGTAATCCGTTGGTTAGCACAGGGTTTAGTCCTTGTATACTGCTGTACAACAGCCTGTTTTCTTTGGTGTTATCATCTATCCTGGCCAGCTCGCGAGCCTCGAACGGGAAAGCGTCTAGTTGTAGTGGGCGTAGAACGTCGAATTCGGCTTGGTTAAGCTCGCCCAGTAGTATCCTCCCCACATTTAGTGTGCTCTGTGGTTGTGCGCCTTTCATAATCAATAGGTGTACATTTTATCGTGTCCACCAGACCACGGCTCTTAACGTTTTTGTCCAGTCGGGAAAGTGGCACAGTTTTTCTATTAGGCTTACGCTTCCCGTGAAGTTTGTAGCCACTATCAGTCTTTTGGTCTCGAAATCGCCATCATCAAGCTGAGGTATTAGTAGCGTTGGCCACACCTCTTTAGCTGCAGTTAGGAAGTCCGGTCCCATTGTCCACATCCGCAACTTCTCTAGGGTTTCCAGGCCCCTTGAGCAGAAGTCGGCTGGGTTACAGGTGGATTGTACATAGTGCCATTGGTCGGTTTTAGTCGACTCGTGGATTATAGTGAGTATGTTTGCCACGAAGGTGTTAAGGCGAGTGGTAATGTGATGTAGTACCGTGGTTGAGCCCATCCAAAAGTTTGAGTCCCAGTTTGTCCGATCGAAGCATCTCCTAATCAGCGTCGCGGCTTTGACGACCAGTACTGCTGCCGCCAGTTCCAGCCTCGGAATGGACAACGTTTTCAGTGGAGCCACCCTCGCCTTTGCGAATAATATCTGACTGTGCCGCCCAACATTAGCCTCTACCCAGCAACCGTAAGCCACTATCCCGCAGCCTATTTCTGATGCATCAGAAAATAAGTGGAGTTGGGCTTCGTTTGTGCACTTGATTCCTGTCGAGCATCCTTGTATTTTGATCTCACCAAGTTGATCCAGGCTGTGCAGCCAAACGCGCCATCGCTTATCGTCGTCATCCTGGAGAGGTTTGTCCCAATCCGTCCCTCTCTGGCACAGCGATTGCAGCAAGCACTCTGCCGGTAACAACCACGGCGGAACGAAACCTAGGGAATCATAGAGGCTTGAGAATGATGACAGGATTCCTCTCCGTGTGGCTGGTGGTTTGGGTAGGTCCAGAGTGAAAATGAATTCGTCGCCTCTGGGTTTCCATTGAAGACCAAGCGTGCGCTCTGTTTGTGAACAGGATCCCAAATGCTTTTTCTTACGCTCCATTTTCTCGGACTACAGGATACCATTGAGCACCTCCTGGCTCTTTGACGTCCATTTAGTGAGGTTGAATCCCCCAGTATCTAGAGTGGCGGTCAGTTCGGTCATTTCCACGCATGTACGTTACAACCCTTTTATTGCTACGGATAAGCCACACGATCAGAAAGAGTAGCAAGTTCGTTTATCTGAACAATTACCGAATTTGGTGATGCCACCTGCTCCGCCTGTTTAACCCGTCAACGCGCCGTTGTGCTCATCGACTGCACAGGTCATTCCACTCCAGAGTTTTTAGTTATGCCCTTTCGCGCGCTGCTGAGTATGATCTTCATCGCGTCAAGGAATAAGAACGGGGGGTTATAGACTTCTCACAAGTGCTGGTCTTGACTCAACTCGGAAACACGCTAAACTTTCACATCATTTATGGGGCACACTTCCAATTTTTCTTGGCTAAGGCGGTCATATTGTAAACTCTAGGCTGGCCTAGGACCAAGACGTCGTAGAAATTGTACAAAAGAAAGCCGCGAAACTAGTTTGTGGGTTTTCGTGCACCAATTATCTTCAAAGGCTGACTGACATGAAACCGTGCCTTTTAGAAACTCGCAGAATTAGAGGATAACTTTCCTGATGTGCATCCTTTTTCCTACAGGGTTTACAAACTAAACTGAACTGAGCTGGAATCACTTTTTCGCGCGCTTGAGCCTGGACGTCCCTGGAGGGCTAGCTTAGGAAGCATCCAAACCCAGCCTCAATACAAGAGTCGGCAAAACTTTTAACTCACAGAATAGTCCCGCTCTGGAACAGCTTACCGCATGAGGTTATCGACACTCCTAGCAAAGAAACGTTTGAAGACAACTGAGTAGGTACTAGAGGTAGCCTATCCTCCCTTAACCTTTTACATTTCAAGTGGTGTCTGCAACCCCTTGGGTTTCCCATAACTGGACCGCCCTTCTGTGCCCTTCCCCCCCTGAATTTACTTAGGGATAAATAAAGGCCAAAAGAAAACGTAATAACAAAAAGGACAAATCACAGAAAACTTGCTGTTACAATTCGTCTGCTTCGATATATGTATATCACTTTCGCTGTGCTGTTTTATCTTGCGCTTTCATGCTTGCCTCTAGGCGCAAAGCCCACGCAGCCTTGGTGGTAGCCGTAGACCACTATCTGAGCTGCCACGGGTCATATATGTCCCTGGTAGTCCTCCCTTCTCGCCTGGCTCTCTTGATTTTAGAGAAACAACTGTGTAAACAAGAATGTGCCTAAAAATCGGCAATTATGGGTTCTAGCCCCAAACCCGCGTACCGCTTCAGGACTTCAAGACATTTGCCTTACATCAGCAAGTCACTCAGTGCCATACACGGGATTATGTTTTGGCGGTTCTGTCATTCTGCGGATCATAAATTATACTTAATGCCTCCAAAGAAAGTCAGGAAAGTCGCAAATATATGCGTTGTTTGTTCGAAGATCGTTTGCCCCCGCGAAAACGCCGCTCAGTGCGATAGGAGGACGTCTGGATCTAACCCGAATGCTCCGAAATAAACAGTAAGCTTCACGAGGCCCTCGACGAATGCCATGTGAAGTTGCTCAAAGTGCTGCATCAAGTGCACTGAGCTATCGGCCATCGTATGGCCGGAAGATAGTCGGCGAATGTGGCTCTTCCTGTCACAGATAAGACAGAGTCATTACCATCGTCATCTCCATCATCCACCTACTCAGCACTATCAACAGCAGCAGAAGCATCAGCTTTCTCATCTTCTCCAGTGTCATCACGGTCACAGTCAACATCGCCACCAGAGAGAAAGACTTTCGCTGGAGGTGAAACACGCCACTCCCGTGGATCTATTATGAGCTACGACCACGAAAAATGTGTGTTGCGGCCCGGGTTTCTTCACCGCTCAGCGGAGCTTCCATGGCCACAGACCAAAGTGACTCCCGCTCCAACATGTACCCTGAGGCCGTTCAACCCTCGCCTAAAACTGGAAACCAGACTTGCTGGATGGGTAACGTGGTGTTTCCGGTATCCAGTTCAACCTGCTTTGGCACCTATGTGGAGAGTGCACCAAAATCCGATGCTTCATCCACCGCAACAAGGCACCTCCCAAACAAGAAAGGTCTCCTCACGACCTTCTTTCGACCGGCAGCCCATAAGCTCATTCAATATGAATAAGAGGACTCGGGGATTAGGCCAAGAGAGGCTTCGAGGAAACCCCCAACTAAGCCATCTCACTGATCCTCGGATGCCAGCCTCTTAGAAGCGACAGCAACAGTTTCCCGGGAGCGCTTCAACCACGATCTCCTGCAAATGCGGACCTTTCTCGAAAAGCTGTCGACGGAGAGTGAAGATTGCTTGTCTGAGTCATCTCGTGTTGGAGCGGCTTTCCACTTGGGAAAGCTACGAGAAGAGGACAACCACGGATGCTCAGACATGTTTTTTCCTCTCAAGCGCAGGCTCAGCCAGTGCTGCAACGTTCTTGGCCTCTCAGGAGGGCGGGGCGGAAAGAAGATCGCTTAAGGATCTCGACAAAGGGAACCGTCAGAAACAAAAACTAGCCCGTTAGGAAAGGTAGGAGCGCCATGAAAAGGCTAAAGTCAGTCTCCGTATTCTGTATTTTTGTGTCGTGAAGAGGAGACGGCTGTTGGCATGGCAGCCTCTAATAACCACTTACTTGACGGCTCCTGTCCGCTGGGATTCAGGGATGAACACCTCCTCGACACACTTATCAATGGTCAGTTGTCGAAGGTAGTTCCTACCAATTTTCGCGGGTCACTGAACTAACGCGACGAGCTGGAAAAGTTCGCAGCAGCCAGAAGGCCTCTGATTATAGCTCTCGTCGGAACCTGGCTGAATGAAGGGGTATGGGAAGCGGGAGTATCCCGCCCAGGCAAATCTCTTCCTTTCGAGCGAAATTCGTTCCAGAGGTAAAGGTGTCGTGTTGATGTTCATCAGGGGTGGGGTCTGGGCTCATATTCATAACCCATTTGCGAACACTAGGACTGGGCGGAGCGCAATGGTGCGGCGCGAAACCAACCAGCGTTGGTCCGTTCTATAGGATACCGGCTGCTGAGCAGTTAAATATGTTACCTCTCTAGCGGAGCTGGGAGAATTAGGGACACAGTTTAGTCCTGGAAGGCTTCAACACTTCCCGCCTGGATGGGGAAGCTTACTGCTACGTTGCATCAGCAGACAACCTCTCCCAACACCTACATATGTTAGTGTGTGATCCGGCGCTTCCTTGGCATGAGCTTTTTGAGTGAACGGAACTCCATTTCGGACTTAGCTTTAAAGCTCCAGGCTTCGGATTTTACCCGTATAGATGTATTACCCCCGTCAGGGCCAGTGATTATGCCGTGCTGAACATACACTGGGAGCGCGGGGCTCAAATCTCACAGATACAGCACTGTGAACCGAATGTCTGGTGCACGCCCATTGACTATAATAGTAGAACAGCCCGAGACATGACCCAGGAGAATGAAAGTCTAGACGATTTGAACCTGGCTCGGTGTATTGTACGAGAAGGAATCCAGCCACCGGTGGGGAGGTTTACCCCGTCACACCGTATACAGTCCCGCGCCCACAGCCCCCATGATTTGAAAAGGGGCTCCGATGCCTAGTCCGCAGAAGAAATCGAGCTTGGAGACTGTATCAGGAAACAGCAGCGGGTTGAGATGTGTAAAAACAAGTACAAACCCATTGCTCTTCCGTGAGGACGGTTATAAGATACACATTGGAAAAGAAGCTAGACGGGTAATGTGTGCGTGCACCCAAAATGACTATTTGCGTATCTTAAAAGGTGAACAAAAAGCCTGGCATACCTGAAATTATGGTAGACGGGAGAGTGGCTGATTCAGATGTAGCTAAGGCAGACGCTACGGGATGCCACTATTCCTCGGTGTTCACAAGTGATGAAGCGCGGTCACCTCTCTGCTGGGTGTCCCAGCCTTCAGTCGTGTTCCGCGATATTGGAGAAGATGAAGTTATGAAAGTTCTTAGATCTCTTAAGCCATATAGGCCACCGGGACCTGATGGAATCCACCCACTGGTACCACGAAAGCTGGCCAAGATTCTCACGAGCCCGATCACCAAGTTGCTCATCACCTCACTAGCAATTGGAAGACTCTCGGACGATCCGGAAAAAGAAACTGTGGTACCCATGTTCAAGGGCGGAGGCAAAGCGGCCGCTGTCAGCTACAGACACGTAGGCACTACTAGTGTCGTCTGCACAGTGATACAGCTGCTAATAGGCAGGCGCTTTGAAGGCCACCTCGATGAGCTTGCAGAAGACTGTTGAGGGCTGCCAGTGAACGTGTCTTCTATTCGGTCTGGCAGCGATATACCAAGGTTATCCCCTCTATCGGAAGAAAAGGGAAGACGCAAGTCGGTTTACAGATGCAAGGTGTATTCTAAATATCACGGCACCGAAACAATACCGACACCAGAGTGAAGTGATGCCGTGATGTCGTGTGTGTGGGGTATCGGATAGCTATCGTAAAGGGTAACCGAATTTAGTGCGCGCTAGTCGCCACATGGTCGCCAGCTAGTGCCACCTTAAGAACCATGTGTAGAGGTGAGGCCCATGGACTGTGAGAAGGACGAAAAATGCCCTTAGAAGGTAGTGTCGAACTCACGTTTGGCGAAAACGAGTTCGTCCCGTGCCGGTCGGCGATATCGTGCCGTGACTGATAGCCCGTTGGTGATAATGTGGTGTGCCACACGATCGGTCACTGTCTCTATCTCTTCAAATGGTTTAGTCAACATGGGTAATTTAATAAACAAAGACTGAAAGTCGTGAGTAATGTCAGAATACAAACCTGTAATTCGGTGTGCATCTGTCCGAGCTACGAGACCCGTAAATTTATTGTCCGACGGGGGACCGATAAGCTGTAGCCTACGTGAACCAAAAACTAATTCATAGTGCTTCGGAAAATCGATTCCCAGTATGCTTGTGGGGACGTCCGCAAGGTTGAGCGTCCACAGATACTGTCGTCGTGGTCACAGGTTGACCGCAAGCTGTCTCGTGCCGTAGGTAGGAATGGAAGAACCATTCGCTGCTGACAGACGATGCAAAGAAGCTCGTGGCTTGTCTTTACCAACCGGCAAGACGCAAACTTGTGCCCAAGTATCAACTAGGAACCTGGCTTTAGTGCACGAATCGTGCACGTAAAATAAACAGCCAACCTGAGACTGATTGCCGGCGAGTACGACCGCTTCTACTCGCCGGCAGCGGCGTTGCCCGCCGCGTGTGAACACGGCTGTCTGCACCTACGGGCGGCTGGCTCCAGAACACGGTGGAACTAACAAAAGACGCTGGCAGGTTGTCTTTGTTGGAAGGGGCAGGTGAGGCGGATTCACGGTGGACGTGGGCAGTGGAGGGTGCCCGGCCGTGCCGTTGCTTATGTGGGCTACTACAGGGGGTAAGTATTTTAACTCTGTCTTTGAAGGACAGTCGGCGATGGATGGATCGAGAGGGCCGAGGCCTCTCCGGCGATTCACCCAAATCAACACCCCGAGGATTGCGCGATGTCGTGGCGATGAGAGGATTAGCTCCACTGCCGACACGTGCAACAATCTTGTCAGCCACGGCGGCTGCACGTTCTAAGGACGAGTCCTCGGGGAGAGCAGCTACGGTGGTCTGAACATGAAAGGGTAATGAGTTTAACCACAATTCCCTAATTATCTCCGAATCCTTATCGGCGGGCCCTGCCAGAGACCGGCGGTGAGCCAGGTGGCGGCTGGACTTTGTGGCCCCTATGACGTGCCGGGCAAGTGAATGACGTAAGCGCTCCTCCCAAGAAAGAAGGAAATGCTGCAGTAAAGCCCTCTTAGGCCGATCGTACGGCTGCTCTTGAGGGGGATTTAATATCAAATCCCTCAATGAGACGACAACATCACCCGGGACGGTCTCTTAGACATAGGGCAATCGTTAGCGCTGGCCAATAATCCTACTGCCTAAAATTGTGACTCTAAGGCTGCAAACCAAATCTCAGGATCACGTGGGATAAAAGCCACTGGCTTGGAAGCAACCGCAGACAAAGTGGGTCTGTGTTCAGCTGCATCTTATCGTCTGATATGGCTATGATGCGATAATATATTGTGAGAAATGTATATCGTACAACAAAATGAAGAAGCGAGACAGCAAAATGCCCCAGATTCACTGAGCGGTCGAATAATCCAGGAAGATTCTGGAGGTTTCGGGCTCACTAGTATAGAAGACTTTCGAGAGCGGCTAGTGAAGGTGACTCCTATTCGGTCTGGCAGCGAAAAACCAACGTTATCCCCTCTATCGGACGAATAAAGAAGACGCAAGTCTGTTTACAGATGCAAGGTGTATCCTATATATCGTGGCACCGAAACAATACCGACACGAGAGGTACACCGAACGGAAAGCGGACGCGACGGCTGTGCGTTTCCAACCATCTGTGGGCTCGAGAACACTGACAGTGGGCAATGACTGAAGGTTATCCAACAGATGTCGTCTTCGTCGACTCCAGTAGAGCATTTGACAGTGTACCGTATGACCGACTCTCCTAAGGTCTCATGCAATTGAGAATAGTTTCCCCATTACTACATTAGGTTGGGGAATCCCAAAGAGGGCAGAAATCTGCGGTTGAGGTTTCGTGGGCCCTGTCCACATGGTACCTAGCCTTCATTGGTGTTCCCCAAGGTTCGGTACTCGGTCCATTGTTGTCTCTGGTCTACAGTTTTGACATCCCAACCCGCTTGAACTCTCCTTGCTTACTCCATGCAGACAATCTGAAGATGTGGCTAGTAGCTCTTTCGGACACTGACCAACAACACCTGTAGGGCGATCTTAACGAGCTGACGCACTGGTCCAATACATGGACTCTCTGGATAAACCAAGAAAGTTCCACACATATGCTTATAGGTAGAACACAGCCAACTTCCGACTATAAACTGTCTGGCACTGTGGTGAAAACGATATTCTGTGAGCTTGACTTCCGGTGTACTGTCGAGTAACTTAAAAGCGACCGGTCATAAAGATGGAGCAAGTGCCTCCGCGGAGAAAATCCATGGAGCAATCCGCAGTTCCCTCTCTGATAATGCTTTTCGGCTGTTACACACCACACATGTTAGACCTTGGTTAGAGCGTGGCCCTGCGGCCGTACACCCGTGAACAGTTGCAGAATCAGCCAAGTCTGAAGGAGTTCATAGGGCTGCTAGTAGTCTCATTGCAAGCCTACACGGGACTGGCTGCAAAGGTCGCCCACAAGCTACCGGGCTCTCTCCAAAAATCTATTGGAGGATACGAAGTGACCTCATTTGTGGCGGTCTTAAACATGGGTTATTCTTCTTAGCACGCATCATTGTCTATCTGAACTCGCTCTATCGGCCTCGGTGGACACTTGAACTTTGCCCGGGCAAGCTACAAGCACCTTTTTCCAATATACGCTAACCACTTTCCCCTTACCTATAGTGTTCGCTCTTTTATGGGTTGTGGTAAGCACTGCCCTGGTGATCGTGTTGACATATTGCAGAGTGCCACTGTAACGGGCAGACCGTCCAAGGGCGTTGAGAAAGACTAGGCAGGTACCTAATAAGGAACCAGCATGGTAAGTTCCAAACGATCTTACACATTTGCGTCCATCATATTATCCGATTTAGGACTAGGACCACAAGCCACCTTTCGGCTACGTGGACCTTGTCGTATGCGTAGGCAATCACTGACACCCTTGAAATTGGAGTCCACTGGTTTGCCGCTGATATACTGCTGATCCCGAAGAGTCGCCAAAATTTGAAACTCTCAGCGGAAGTGGGTAAGAGGAGCGTGCTTCATCTGTAGCGACCTGGAGATGACTAAGTTAGAAAGTGTAAATTCAAGATCAAAAATTACTCTAGACAAACATAAACAACTAACACTCAACTTTAGGCAGGTAGTATGTTGTTCGATGCCACAGGGCCGTGCTTTGCTTGTCTGCTTGCCATAAGGACTATTGGTTTCCGCCAGCTGGAAAACATTTTTGACTGCCCTGCTTGCATTTGGTTGAACTTTCAGATCCCTTGGTTGGTATCGCGTCCGGTGTCGCTCCCAATCGTAAACGTGAAAAACAATGTTTTAATACAAAACGTCCTTCACATATTCCATCGACTTTTACATTCTTTTGGCCGAGTCAGAACTTTTGGCTTGCTGCAAGCTCCATAAGTCATTCTCGAGATCTAGATAGTGCCTGGTATCCGGAGTACTAAACATGCTTCAAGCGAAAACTAGACGACTTCCTGACTGACACGTGGCGGGCTCTCCTTCTTGCGATCACTTTCAAGACCTGTCGTTATGAGGCTTAACTGGAAGGCCTCCCTCTGCCTGTAACCCGTCCTAATGCAGGGCTGCGCAAGACACGCGGAGGGAAAATCTCGCTCATCACCATTAAGGGGAGTTTTCAATTCAGAGTCTTTTGCGCTACTCAAGCTAAACAGAATGCCCTCTCTCGCATTCCAGTGAACTATCTTCCAGCTCACCGGCAATACAAGAAGCAAAAAGCAGTCAAGACCAGTATCCTGAACTGTCTCGCCTTTTTCAGTTGTCCATCTTCAAGCTCGCCGGCAATACCAGATGCAAGATATTATCATGACTTGTATTTTGAACCCTCTTGCCTTCTTCATTGCTCCCTATCCAGTGAGCTATCCTACAACTTACCGGGTACACTCGGATAACTAGATAATCACAAGATCCTTGACCCTCTGGGCTTCATCATCTTAACCGTGTACCGCTGTATGCGGGATGTAGTGTCTTCTGTTGGGGTTGCACATGCACGATCTGCAGGGACAGAAAGAAAACTCTGTGAATCGGGGCTCAGTAAGTGCATAAGCTAACATCAATGCCCACTCCGATAAAGATGGGAACAGCGATCTGTCTGAGCTCGTTACAGTACTACTTCATGACATCAAGACCGTCATGAATACTCTGAAGAAAGCCTACGATGACGGCCAGCTCTCGCACGCCTTATTCCCCGATTTTCTAGGGACCCGGCAAGGTCCCACATTCCCTCTTCTTTATAAGCTGCAGGCATACGGGATTACAAGCTCCGTGTTGGCCACCTTACGCAGCTTCCTTACCGACAGCATCTTTGTTTTTAAGGTGGGGAATGTTTTGTCTCAACCCTCACCAGTAACAACTGGGGTCCCCCAAGGGTCAGTCTTGGGTCCTATTCTTTTCTTGGTCTAAATGAACAATCTTCCGGCAGCCCTTCCTGCCAACACTGCGATGTACGCAGACGATGTAGCCCTCTGGAGTTCAAACGCTGAGAGCCTGCAAATTGCAGTAGACGAAGCAAAACGCTGGTCCGAGAATAGGACCCTCCCAGTTATTGATGACAACTGCGTGAGCGTATCATTCGGCAGAGAGACTAGGCATACGTTTTCCATCGGCGGAGCAACGGCACTGCCTAAAGCTAACCGACACGAGGTGCTCGGTTTTTGGCCAGATTGTACCTTGTCCTTCTCTCATCATCACCAGCTTGCTAGCAAGTCTGCCTTTCGAGTCTTAAATATGATTCAAGTGTCCTTCCTGCGCATCTTTAGGGATAATTTACCCATACTTTTCGGCACGTATATCCGACCTCTTTTGGAGTACAGTCTGGTCTTTTCATAGACAGTGAGAACCTGGAAAGAGTTCAGAGGGCTTCCGCCGAAGCACTATGGGGTCAGCCTCACCTACCCTATCCCGTCAGCCTCTCACTCCTCAATCTCTATCCTTTTGGCCTAAGACGCGTAAGAGGTGATCTATTTTTGATGTTTCACCTTTTTGAATCAGGTCAAAGCGGTTGCCTCTTCTCCGTCTGTCCAGCCTCTTCTCTCCGTTGTCACAGCAGAAAGGTTCTTAAACCGAGGCCGCCCACTTCGCTACGAATTAACTTTATTAGTTATAGGGTTATTACTCTGTGGAATGCACTTCCGGAATATATTGCTCTCTAGCAGAACAAAACTATCTTTAAGAAAAAGTCAGACCTCCACGTGGGTCTCTCCTAGTAATTACTTACTTAAAAAGTGAAACAAATGTCTTTTATTACAGACATGTTCATGAATGTCGCGCCCCCATTCCGCTCAAGACACTGTCCACAGTGAGGCAGTGCATAATGTTAAGTGTATTTTGTTTTTGTTGCAGCCCAAGCGCTGCCCCTTTGGTTCTTTTTATTCTCTTTTCAGCCCGGAGAATCCGAAAGAAGCTCGAAGATTCCTTCGAGAACGGCGACCATTGGGCTCAAAGCCTCGAACCCGTGTAGCACTCCACTTGTGAGTTGCCGAGTGAATTGAATTTTCAAATGGCTCTCAACTATAAGCATTTTTGCATTGATTGGTGGAACTACACGCGTTATTCCGCCCAAAATAACGTATGGTAATTAGTAGTTCGGTAAGAGTAATTTTTCAAGAGTTCATTCTCTTCAGAAGAGTTTATTCTCTTCAAAAATTGGTTATAATTTTTGGTTGTCCCTTTCGGTGTTTTTTGTTGGTGTCAGTGCAACTGATACCAGATAACATCTTTTTGTGGAACTTTTGTAGTGTGCGGATTTGTAGCAATTGCTTTAGTGTATCGTCTGTGTCTGTTTAAAGGGCTGTGTTACAATCCTACTGGTGTCCGATACGGTATTTTCAAACGAACTCGACGGCCACTGCCGAAATGAATGAAACAGAGGTTGGTCCTATCAATCAGGCAGAGAACCGTGGAAAAAAGGAGTGCACGGACCTGGTGCAATATGTGGGAATTCAGTGCAATCCGTGTTGCATCTGGTATCATCAAAAGTGCTCCAAGCTGGAAGAGAAAGATTTCGAACTGCCCATCAAGTACGCATCGCTCAAGTGGATATGCGCCCACTGCTTTGCGTTCGCAAGCTAGTGCTCGCGCATAATTCGAGGCGAACTGGGAAAAGGGGATAGGAACATGAAGTTGGAACCAAGACTAGAGAGAGCTAGTTCGATCCATAGCCTAGAGGGAGAGGCAAACCGGGTGCTAGAGCAGAAAAATAAAAAAGACAACCCAAGCGAAAGAGCAAAGAAAGCAAAGAGGTAGCAGGGTTCACCAATGTGGAGAAAAGCCTCCTGACGGAAGTGGAATCCCTCAAGAAGCAGGTCAAACCCCTAGATGCTGAAGCGCAACGCATGAAGCGTGACACTGAGGTCATGGCAGACAGAAGTAGAAGACTGCTACTTCATAACCTTAGGGAGAACATCGTAAAAGACGGTAGAATCAGAAAGGAGGAAAACCGCCGACATGTGGCCGGGGTTCTTAGGATGGCTGGCCTACTCTCTACGACACCAATAGCCAAGTACCGTCGAATAGGACTATGACGCAGAACACAACCATCTCCGCCACGACCCCTGGGAGTTATATTCCACAGTGTCTACTGGAGAGATATGCTGCTGTCCAGGGCGGGAGCAGTTGAGGGCAACACGCAGAGAATAGTTAGGGTTACATTTGACAGCCCAGTTTTTGTAAAACCGAGTAGTGCCATAGTCTCGCCGAGAATGGGCACACCTGATCTGAAGCGGCCCACTCTAAATATAGCGAAACTGGAGAAGGGCCCATCTTGGAAAGGCAAAACCTAAAGCCCGAGGAGTAATTCAGGTCCCAAAGGTGGCTTCAGGAGCCGGTAAACAAAAAGCCAAAGCTCAGGTGGTTCCAAGGACCAAAAGTAAGGGGTCTCACGGGGCATTCAGTCCGGTCGGTGTTGAGAAAGTGCAGCCAGCCCGATTCTAAAGGAGACCCCAAAAATTCCTCTCTGGTGCAAACAGCAGGGTTGAATGTATCGGAGGGAAAGGCCAAGGAAACCGGTTGGGCTGAGTTGGTCGCAAGACCATCCAGGGCCATCGGTATGGCGACTCAAAAGGGAGAGCGCTGGCTGTGCACGATGAGCTGGACACCGGGTCGACGGATGGAAAATAAAAAGCCACGAAACTCAGAGCGTCACTTGATATTCAAGATGCTGTACCGCGGACACATATAGAGGCAAAAACGGGGCATCACCTCAGAGATTGAGGCCGATGGTACCCTAGCCGTTAAATTAGCAATGAAGTCAGTAGCGAGGACCAGGGAACCGTCAGTATGGCACACCAACACCTGCGGTCTCCCAAGAAAAAGAGGGAGTTGGCGACTAGGATTGCCGAGTCTGATGTCGTTGCACTGATGGAAACTTGGATAGAGCCAGATACTGACATGCTCTTTCAGGGAGATGCTGCCTACAGACAGGATAGAACAGATGGAAGGCAGGGGGAGCGGAGTGGCACTTCTAATTCGGACTGACATAGGCCACTGGGAGGCTCCGTTCAACTTGGTCCCAGGTAATGTACAGGCCAGATCCTGCTTTGTCAGGATCGAGGCGCGAACAGTATGCATTATCTGTATCTACAGGGCACCTCTGGCGACAGATGAGGATGACGTTGAGCTCTTGCAAATGCTGGATGCGGTGCTGGCACAGACAAAGGAGTTCATCTTATTAAGGGATCACAACCTACCCAAAGTTACTGGGAAAGCGGGATCGCACCAAGGGTATCAACGGGCGACAAGTTTCTGCAGTGGGTTCAGTCACATGCACTTACGCAGCATGTGACTCAGGGCACTAGACACGGAGGTGAACAGCACCCGTCTCTCCTTGATTTAATCATAAAGGGGCACCATCAAGACGTTATGGAAATTAATTGGACAGGGCCACTCGGCAAAAGCGATCATGTAGTCCTAAGGGTCACACTAAGACTTGGCGAGGCGCCGGAGTAAATCGTGTTACGTCGGTGCTATGGGAGAATCAACATAGGTGAACTAAAGAGGACGGCGGAGGAAATTCAGCGGACACCGAGACACACAAACGCCTCCGTAGAGGAAAGTTGGGAGGCCATCAAGATGGGGCTACTCGAACTTACAGAGAAGGTTGCACCTCTGAGGGTGGCAAGCAGTAGAAATCAACCCCCATGGTAGAAGTCAAGAGTCCGCAAGGCTATAGTTATTCGTAGGCAACGATGGGCGGCTTACAAACCAAAAAAAATTCAGGGGGCAAGGAACAACCACAAGACGACTAGGAACAGAGCTCGAAAGATCCAAAGAGTGGAGAAACGTGCCGTCGAGGGTCGGTTAGCTGCGTCGGTCCGCACAAACCCAAAGCGATTCTACGCCTACGTGCAATCTCACAAATTTATGAGAGAAAGTGTAGCAACCTTGGAAGGAGCATAGGGAAGACTAGATCTAACCGACAAGGACAATGCTGACATGCTCTTGGCATTCTTCAAGAGCATATATCGACCAGAAAATAGTTTGGAGGAAAGAATAGAGGGCCCACAGGCGCCTCCAATACCCGAACTTACTATAGGAGAAGAAGAAGAGTTGCAAATGTCGAATAGAAAAAAAGCAGCAGGTCCAGACGGGATTCATCCAGCAATCTTTCAACCTCTTGCCGAGGTCCTGGAGGCTCCGGTGACGAAGCTGTATGAAACGTCACGTAGAGGGGGAATTGTGCCGGGAGACTGGAGGAGAGCAACATTGGTAGGCATTTACAAGAGTGGACCCCGGTGAAAGGCCGAAAATTGCCGGCCGGTTAGCTTGACTTCAGTTCTGTGTAAGTGCCTGGAGCGAATAGTCAGGAAACAGATCTCTAGGCAACCTCATATCAAATGCTCAGCATGGGTTTGTGGCAGGGCAATCCTGTCTGACGAATCTCCTGCTGCTCCTCGATGAGGTTTTAACGAACGTTTGAGCAATGCGTAGCCAAATTCGCAACGGATCCCGAAATCAAAAGACGATTGTCCGTGATATTCTACGATACTAGATTATTACATGAACAATGACAAAAAATATACAAGCCTCAATAGTACGATCACAAGGACTCAACAACGAGAAACCGAATAGCAGCGTGTGAGCAAACAGCACGTGCGTCACGCAGGTCCTGAACAAGGATGTGCCAAAGTAGCGCTCTGGGAGCGAACAAACAACAATTGGTCCAAAAACAACCAGTTCGTAAGAACAAGTCAACAGTGTAGGCGAATGAGTGATGTTGGGAAAAACACTGAATCGCTAGGGAAATAGGGGGATTTTCCACGACCGGCTGTTATACCAGGGTCACCCGCAAACCTTTTCCCCAAGCCGTTCGATCTCCCTTTGGTCACAATATAACTATTTGGAAGTCTCACTACCGGATTCTTCCACTGAAGTGCAACTTCATAGTGTCCGTTCAACCAGGTTATGGCAATGGAAACCATATTAACAGCGTGTTTGTCTTCTAATGAAGGAGAGTTTTCCGATGCACGTCCATCGCAGGAATCGGCGTTGTATAGTCGATCGATCTGTTCTGCTAAGGAACCGATTCCCCTCTCAATGTGGTTTACTGTCCTCACAAAGCGTGGTTCTTGGTTTATCGGACCAAGAACAATCCACTCTGAAATCGTCCGCACAACTTGGAGTTCTTTTCTCTTGCCGCATCTTTGCTCTATTGCCCACTGCGCCTCTACGACGTCGGCACCTGTCAGGACTTGCACTCTCGAATCTTTCAGATTCTGCCTTTGTACGCAATGTAGGTGAGGCCAGGATAGAAAGTCCGCAACTGTGCAGTACTGGGCTGCTTGGATCGGTGGCCTGTCAATACAAAAGGCTCTCTCTACATTCACGAAATCATTCTCTGACAATGAGTTCAGTCGCAGCTCCGTTACTCCCGAATTCCAAGTGGTAGTCCCATTTGCGGTCGAAATCGAAAGTGAGGTCGGAGATACCTTCAGGCCCATCAGCTCTACAATGTCTATTTGTATCAGAGTCACATCAGACCCGCTGTCCAGCAGAGCGTAGGTCTCCACAGAGCCCCCCGGTCCGTCTACTCGTACTGGTAGCACACCTAAACTGACACGACATTCTGGCCTAAGAGTAGTCGCACAATTATTGGTCCACTGCCCAGGCTTTTTTGCACTGTCCGTATCCGGCTTATCCAGTTGCAGCCCTTGTGTTGTATCTTGCTTGACTCAATCTGCACATTGCTTCTATGCACCGTGCGGTAGAGGGTGGTGCCGTTTCGGACAACCTGATGTTGAACATGGTTTGGAAAAAGAACAGTTGCTAGACAGATGTCCACACTTGAGACACGAAAAACAAGCCTTTATTTCTTTGATCGATGCCCAACGACTGGGTATATCACGAGGCAGGAATCGCTGACATTCCTCAATTGCGTGTATTCGATTACATACCGAGCACCTATTAGCTGTGACCAACAAAGTACTACCCTGATTTGGCGTGAACCTTGTCGCTTCTGGATGCAGGTTTTGTGCATATTACCTCCAACTGGATGACCGCGACTACCCCTGAGCCTTGCTATTGGCAGCCAGTTTGCCAAACCTACTTCGAGCAATCTGTACCTCGCGGGACACTAAGTGCTGCAGATCTTGGAACCTGGGTTCGTCTCCCCTTCCCAAAGTATCATCAAAGGTCCTAGCCCACAAATCCTGGAGACGCGTTGGTAGCACTCGAGTGATACTTTCCATAGTCTGCAATGAGTTGAGGTCTGACGTGCGATTCATCTGCGTTAGGGCAAATTCACAGTTCGGCATTTTCAACGACAATTTGCTCAGGGCATCCGAATCTTCCACCAGAGGCTTCAAACCTTGTAGTAAGCCATCAGACAGTGAACGGGCCACTACATGACCTTGCCCATACACATCCTTCAAGGTTTCCCTAACCCTATTGCATGCCAGTGTCGGAGGCAACATAGCATTCGGCGATCGCATCCCTTGCTTGTCCCTTGCAGTAATGCCTCAAATAAAGTAGGCGCTGGCCATCGTCTCGAATTGGACCTTCGACGTATTATTCGAACTGTTCCACAGACCTGCAGTATGTTGACGAGCGCCTCGAAAATGACTCCAGTTCCACCCTGGGTAAGTCCAAACGATAATCCACTGCAGGTTCCGCCACTGGAACCAAGCTTGTTGTTCGTGGTGCATCGTTCTGCACGTGGCAATCACCTAGGTAGCGAGAAAGATGTTCACTGACCATTACTTCACCCCTGATTTCATCTCTGTTGACTAGATTTTCTTCTTCCTCAGCGAGTGCCAAGCGCAGTTTCGCCATTTCCGTCTCATTCCTCACCTGGAGCAGCTTACACTGCTTATCTAACTCTACTTTTTCTGCAACCTGCTTCTCCTTCAACTCGGCTAAAAACAGATCAGCTCTAGCTCTTTGGGAAACCGAGCTAACCCTAGAACAACATGATATACTAGAGCCTGAGCAAGAAACATGGCCAACACCTGCGGGGAAATGGGTTTGGTTCACCTGCAGGGTATTGTCCTTTGATTCGGAACGGTTTGCCGATTTGCTGCGTAATTTCATGTCTCAGCAACTACCAAGGATATTGAGTACTGTAAAGTCCAGCCACCGGAACGTTCGAGCGACGCGTAGCG
Organism: Fasciola hepatica; assembly: GCA_948099385.1. Taxonomy (NCBI): domain Eukaryota; kingdom Metazoa; phylum Platyhelminthes; class Trematoda; order Plagiorchiida; family Fasciolidae; genus Fasciola; species Fasciola hepatica. The sequence continues at coordinate 27,725,644 of CANUEZ040000043.1, read as the reverse complement.
ACCAACTTTGACACAATTTAAAACAAAGTCGATTCAAAATAGCTACTGTACTATATACAACAATTAATTAGTTTCGCAATAATCAAACCTCAACAGTGTTCCTTCTCGGCTCTTTCGCTCCAAATTGGACAACGAATCAACAACTACAGCTGGGTTCCAGCAAAAGGTTAGATACAGAAGATGAGATTACGAAATACAGTCACAACGAATTTCAAACTGAGCGACTCTCGCTCGAGGCAACGGTAGGAGTCCGGTTTGTGACAAAGATTTAGAGAAATAAAACAAACAGTCGGAATTCCAGCAAAGATAGTTCATACGAATGATAAATGTCGTTTGTAACATGGATGATAATGCATAGAACGGGGTTTCCTGAACTTCCTTACAAGCTAGGCTCGGGCTTACTCTCGGCTTAGTGTAGTATGCAAGAATCAGTGTCTTCCTTTGGAACTGCTCGTTTTAGATCTGCAAAATACAAAGCACCAAAAAACCCCATGAGCACAAGGGCTCAGTAAGTGCGTCAAAAGAGTGCCACACTTAATCGAACTCCAATATGGCTGCCAACAGCCTCATTATTACACTAGAACCCTGTCCTGTCTTGACTTCTGGTGAGTTGGTGAGTTCCGGGCGGTTTTATTTCATAGTGCTCTCATCTTCAAACTGAGTTTTTGATTAGTTTTGTGAATTAACCTAGTTTAATTCGCAATACTGAGAGTATCAGAATTGCATTTAAGGTGCGTTTTATCCGGAGAATATTTTTATTCTCATTGTAGTATTGCCGAGTAGTGTTCGGTGTTTTTTTAAAGCGATCTTTTCTCACTTTTAGTCTTTCCGCTTGTTATTTTGTGTTAGCGGGCTTTACCTGCTAGTGTCAGAGGGCTTATTTTGTGTTTGAGTAAAGAGCGCTTGAGTTGTTTTGCCCTCGTTTTTGCGGTTTTCGATGTGACACCCGTTTCTGGCCCGTGTCAAACACCTAAGTTCGGAAAACGTGTGTTAAATGGTATAGAGTGCGAGGTATGCAAGAGATGGGCTCACCCAAGGTGTTTAGGAATAGCAAAGGATATCTATGTCCTTTATAAACAGAATCCATGGGCCGAATAGGTCTGTGTCTCTTTCAAGGAGGCAGCCAGTCTGGCCTTTAAACTCGTCGATGGGCAGGGTCTCAAGCCACAGGCTCCTGATCCTACACCAGGAATAACCCTTTGTAAGGGAATCGAAAGCCAGGAGGGACATAGATAGGAGGAGGGTCTGCGATATACTGCGAATGGCAGGTGTTCCCTACCCTCCTACTCCAAGAAGGGTGCACAGAGTGGGGACATGGAAGTCACCACTAGGGAACAAAGGCGAACTTCGTGCGAGAACAATCCTGGTGGAGTTCGCTGATGAGGCCACCCGGGATAAACTGCTGGCGAGGGTAGGGCTCACATTAACAAAGGAAGATACCAGATTGGCAGTACTGTCCGAGGATGGATGACAGTGCGACCCCTGCCATTTTGGATGTTGTGGCAACTCCAATAGAGATGTATAGGGAGTCGTCGGAAGTTCTGGATCGTCAGCCGGCTTCATGCACACCAGTGGAGACATCGAAAGCAAAACACGTGTCATCATCTTAGGCTTTGCACCTGAGAAACAGAGATGAGTGAATAACAAGAGACACCTAGGCGACGGAGCAAACGCGGTGGTGTTATACTAACGCGCGTAGTATCAGAAAAAGGAGGCGGAACTAGCCAAAACCGCTGACGAACAGAAAGCGTCAACAGTTGCCGTCACGGAAATGTGGCTTTTTGAAGAAGACCATGTGCCAGGCCTAATAAGTAACAGTTTTGCAGTCTATAGGCAGGATCGAGAACAGGACCGCCTTGGTGGTGGAGTAGCCATCCTCGTTAAGTCAGGTGCAAACCACCTTGAGCCTCAGACCAAGATGTGCACTCGCAATATCCAGCTATGCGCAGTTACGATCATCCTTCCAGGCAGAAGGATTAACGTCGTCTGTGTCTACAGGGTACCAAGTGCTGACCTTGAGGAGGACATTTGTTAACTGCAGACTTTGACTGAACTAGTTAAGGATGCACAAAAGACCCTCATAGTGGGTGACTTCAATCTTCCGCACATCGACTGGGTGGCTGAGGTCTGCGTGCCGGGATCGGAGGAGCAAACCTACTTAGAATGGCTGCGTGACATTGCGTTGCACCAGCATATTAGGGAGAATACCAGATATAGGACTGGATGCGCTCCATCCTTGCTGGATCTAGCTATAACGAACTTCCCCAACGATGTGTCTGGACTGCAGTATTGTGCACCGCTGGGCAAGAGTGACCACGTGTGTGTCAAAATCGTCCTACGCATGCGGCAACCCAAGGTACCCTCAAGACTGATTAGGAATTTCGGTAGTATGGACATAGATAGGCTTCGTAATAGGGCGATGGGTTTGACCTGGGACACGACAGAGGAGGCTACTGTGGAGGAGCGCTGGCAGGCCATAAAGGGATTCCTGACTGCCCTACAGGAAGAGTTCGCGCCCTTCAAACGAAGGAGTGGGGAGGGCAAACCCATGTGGTGGAAGGCTGCAATAGCCAAGGCTATCAGACGTAGAAACCGCTCTTGGAACCAGTACAAAGCTTCCGGCAGTCAGCTAGCATGGAACCGCTATACGAAGCTGAGAAACGAGACTGTAAGCCTTCTGAGAACCTCCGAGCGGGAATTTGAGCTCAAATTGGCCCAGTCTGTAAGAAAACATCCGAAAAAATTCTACAACTATGTACAGTCTAAAGGCTCAACAAGAAATGCCGTAGGTCCGCTATCCACTAGAGACTATGGTATTAACACTGATGACCAGGGCAAAGCAGACGCCCTGGGGGAATACTTTGGTAGTGTACATAGGATAGATAGTGGGGTACGAGTAGATCTGGCTCTGGTGCATCCTCCTCAGTTAAACGAGCTACATCTCTCGGAGTAGTGCGTGCGTAATTACCTACAGGAGCCAAACAGCCACAAGTCAGCGGGCCCAGATGGCATTCATCCAGCTATCATCAAGCCGTTGGCGGATATCATAGCTCCATCGGTATGCAGACTGTGCAGATCCACGTTGGACCAGGGTAAGTTGCCTCAGGACTGGAAAGTAGCGGCAGTTGTGGCAACACATAAGAGTGGGCCTAAGTCGGATGTGCAGAACTACAGGCCTGTAAGCCTAACTAGCATTCTATGTGAAGTCCTGGCGAAGATCATCTGTGCCCATATCTGCCAGCACTCACTGGAGCACTCCATGCTAAGTCCGGCGCAGCATGGATTCCTGAAAAATGGATCTTGTCTGACCAATCTCCTGTGCTTCCTAGATGAAGTAACTGGACGACTGGACGAAGGTAAGCAAGTTGAGGTACGCTAACTCGGCTTCAGCAAGGCGTTCGACTCCGTTATTCATCGTCTTTTGTTATGCAAGGTGGAGACTTTCGGTATAGATGGGCCAGTATATAGGTGGCTGGAGGACTTCCTCTCCCACAGGACGTTTTACGTCAAAGTGGGGGACAGGCGCTCCAGTTTGGTGAACGTCACCAGTGGCGTACCTCAGCGATCCGTCCTAGACCCGGTCCTATTCTTGTTGTTTATTAATGACCGAGCATCCACTCTTCAATCGCCCAGCTTTATTTTTGCGGATGATGTGAAGATTGTTGGATCTAAGGGTAGGGCGGACTTGGGCAGGGAAATTGGTACCGTCCTGAACGGGGTATACAAATGGGACTTGCCTCTGAACGCTCAAAAAAGCCATTTGTTGTCAAGAACAACAGAGAGCCTAACTGTCGCTCATGACCAAGGGCCGTTCGCCGTAGAGGCAGACAGTAGGGTTAAAGACCTGGGGGTCATCGTGAACAGTGACTTCAAATGGTCGGAGCAGTGCAACGCTGCTGCGCATAAGGCTCGTGGGGAGCTCTTTAGACTGCGATCAGCTTTGTCTTGCCGGAAGCCGGAGGTATTCGTACCTATTTACATGGCTATAGTACGACCTCACTTAGAAGGTAGCGTGCAGGCTTGGTCACCCTTCTACAGAAAGGACGCCGCCTGCCTCGAGAAAGTCCAACGTCTCGCCACACGAATGGTTGAAGGGCAGAGGGGTAAGAATTACAAGCAGAGACTCTGTGACCTGAATCTTTTCTCGCTGGAAAGGAGGAGATGTCGAGGGGATCTCATAGAAACGTTCAAGGTAATGAGGGGCTTTTCTGGCCTTAGACCAGATAGTCTATTCCAAGTGGCCGTAGACTCCAGAATAAGGGGACATGAAAAGAAGTTGATAAAAGCCCGATCTAGGTTGATGGCTAGATCGCACTTCTTCAGCAATAGGGTTGTGAACAGTTGGAACGGTCTGCCAGGTGAAATGGTAGATCTGCAGACAGTCCAATCCTTCAAAGGTGCCCTAGATCGCAAGTGGTACGAGATCTTTCCTTGTAGTTAGCATTGAGTATATCAACTAGATGGATGACGGGTAGCACTGTGGTCCTTCTGGAGTATGTTTTAATAGACTTTTTCCCTCACTGCACACTGTCTCCGTGAAAGCTCACGATGCATAATATCTCACGCAGTTGATGTGCGATGAGGTTTTTCGTTTCCCTCTCATTTTTAGCAGGGATTCGACGAAATACACTCGGCAGTGGTGGGTGCATAACTGGTGTGCACACCATCGAAGGAATTCTGGACGCTCGATTGGCTGTGGCCATTACCTGTCCTGTGCAGACTGAACTGAACTGAACTGAACTGTGCAGACTGAACTGAACACCAGCGGTGCGGTCGTCTCCCTCGGTGAGTGTAGCTGTTTTTGAAATTTTTAGAACACACAGCTTGTCCTCCTCCATTTAAGTTTATCTTTATCTGTGCTGACTGGATCCTGAATAATGTCAATGCCCCCCACCATTGATATAACCGCTTGCTCGGATGAGGCTACTTTCCCCATGAGGCAGTGCGATTCCCCCTCCGTGGCCAATGCCTCACTCCACAATCCGGACGAAACGGTCCTTCATAATGCGCTGGCAACGGATGCACTAAAATGTGCAGTCCAAAGTCAGGCTGCAGAGATAGCCGAGCTAAGGGCCACCGTCCGCACCCTTAAGGATGAGCTGTCCAGCCTGAGGAGTTTGGTAATCAAATCCCTCCCGGTGTCCCAGGCAGCCGATCAGTTTTGTAGAGTTTCTGAGCAGCAAATTCTTGACGCCGCAAAGATTTTACAAGATACCGAGAATTGCTCCAAGCGAGTGATCCTTTGGGGCCGCTTCCTCAGTTCAGACCACCCTCATGACACCTACGCCCAGGTGTTTAACCGCCTTAAGCTCCCTTTCCCACTTAAACGTCGGTCCACTTGGTTGGTAACCAAACGCACCAACCGGGTTCACGGTATTCTCATTGTAATGGGTTCCACAGATGCGGCCAAACGAATTGTTTCCTTGGCCGCAAAGCTCAAGGAAGAAATTAAAGGGCTCAAGGGCGTATCCATTGATAAGCCACTTCATCTGAGGCTCCGCAGTGAGAAGGCTAAGCCAAAAATTCCACAAAAAGCCGATCCTAAGCTCAGAGTGCTGCCAGTTATCCAGGTAACTCGCCTTGAGGACCAAGCTGCATGCCCACCATCCCTCGCTTCCCTACTGACACCATTTCCCGTCGCCGAAAGTACTCCCAGTAGTAGGCCTAGTGCCACTAAACATCTGTCGCCTACGAAAAGCATCCCAGGCCCCATCATAGCCAACAAGACTGTTTCAACGGACGAGACTCACTCATCCTTGAGCCCAGACATGAACCTGCAACCTGTTTCTACTGAAAGAACCAGTGAGGAGGTTAAAGCAGCAGATAATATATCTGGTGCTGTCATGAAAAATAAGCTCACCAACAAGAGAACTCAGAATAGGGCATCAAGCAGTGCGCAGAAGAGCAAACCACAAAAGGCAGCCCACCCTTTTCGGAGACCGAAGGATGTAGGCCGTCCACCTGAATTGATACCCCCCCAGGTTACTAAACATCAAAACCTACCGGTCCCCCCAGCAGTCTGCTTACCCTCTAGCCCCCCAATATCTTCAGCCCCCGACTCTCCCAGGACCTCCTTTACATCCTCAAATCCCCCTCTTTCCCCCTCCTCAAACCCAAAACCATCTGCCTCTGGCGATTCTGCAACAACTCCTGAGCATGTGCTCAAGTGTTTTTACAGCAATTGCCTGAGTGTGTTGAATAAGATCCCGGAGCTTCGGCAGCTTGCAGTAGATAAGGAGCCTCGGATCATAGCCCTCACAGAAACCTGGCTCACCCCTGACATACTTGATGCCGAAATATCCATTCCGGGATACTTCACAGTAAGGCGGGACTCCAGTAGAGGTCGTGCCGGCGGGGTCATCATATACTACGATAATTCGATCCCTTCTCCCACCTTACTGACAACACCAACCTTTTCATGTATTGATTGTGTGGGCCGTGTTTAACCTCTCTAGGACAGATACCCTATTGCTTGATGTTGTCTACCGTCCTCCCGCACGCAATTCAACTGACAGCATAGGTCTCATAGACTTATTAGGCTCCCTGAAAAGCTATACAGACTTCACCTATCTGTTAGTCACTGGTGACTTCAACTCTCCCAGTACAAACTGGCAAAGAGCTGATGCCCCGGATATCACTTTCGGTAAACCATTCCTTGATCTCGTACTGGAAAACTCATGGGTGCAGAACGTAAGAGATCCGACTAGATGTCGCACAGGCCACGCCCCGTCCCTACTAGACCTGGTCATCACCAATGATCGGTTCCTAATAGATGTGGTGCATTACTTGCCGCCCCTCGGCAAAAGTGATCACATTCTCATTGGATTCGATTATATCGTGAAATGGCCTCCTCTTCCGTCAGAAACTAAAAATTTTGAGATCCTTCAAAAGGACCAACTTTGACCAAGTCTGTGCATTTTTTCGCTCCCAGCTAAATTTAACTAACCCAGGTAACTCTGCGGATGAAATGGCAGAGAATCTCAGAGAGTTAATCTCCTTAGCTGATAGGCATTTTGTCCCCAGAATTCGTCGCCCACAGACCGCTAAGCGACCCCTCCCTCGCCCCATTAGGCGCATTCTAGGCGAACGCGCACGCCGCTTTGCTAAATATAAAGCCATAGGCCTTGCCCGTGATGCAGAAGACTTCAGGATCATAAGGAACATATGCAAAGACAAGATTAGGTCCTATCAGAATGCAGTCCAGCGATCTGTACTTGATCGAGCACGGACCAATAAGGCATTTTTCTTTCAGTACATGCGCCGTCTAAGGGGCACAGCTCCGACGCCATTAGCTCTCAAAGATAGTGCCGGATCTCCAATCACTTCCCCTAGCCAAGTAGCCGAGGCATTCAGCTCCTACTTCCGTACAATTTTTAGCTCCTTTCCCATATCGTCTCACCCTACTATGCACCCGTTATCTCTGACCACTACCCTTAACCGCGTAACTATTCCCATTGGTGCAGTCGCTCAAGGTTTCCGACGGCTCAACCAATATTGCTCTATGGGTCCTGACCTAATCCACCCCCGTATTCTCAAGGAAGCCGCGGATACATTAGCTGCTCCTTATGCCTCGCTTTTTCAGCGATGTGTTGACGATGGAGTTTTCCCCCGTAACTGGAAAAAAGCAGTGATCGCACCCATCTATAAGAAGGGTAGTAGACACCTTGCTTCTAGTTACAGACCCATAAGCCTCACTAGCATCCCTAGCAAAATTTTGAGGGAATTCTTAAGAGTGAGATTCTTTCCCATCTTCATAGAAATAAGATCCTCTCCCCGTCCCAACATGCGTTTCTTCCTGGCAAGTCATGCATCACCAATATGCTTACTGTCATGGATAGCCTAACGAAAGCCTATGATGATGACCAGCTCTCACACGCTGTATTCATCGATTTTGCTAAGGCCTTCGATAAGGTCCCACATGCCCCTCTTCTTTATAAGCTGCAGACGTACGGGATCACAGGCTCCATGTTTCCCATCCTACGTAGCTTCCTTACCGACCGCACCTTTGTGGTTAAAGTCGGGAATGTTTTGTCTCAACCCTCCCCAGTAACAACTGGGGTCCCCCAAGGGTCGGTCTTAGGTCCTCTTCTTTTCCTGATCTATATAAACGATCTACCGACAGCCCTTCCTGCGAACATTGCCATGTACGCAGATGATGTAACCCTCTGGAGTTCAAGCGTTGAAGACCTGCAAATTGCAGTTTATGAAACAAAACGCTGGTCCGAGGATTGGAACCTCCCAGTTAATGATGACAAATGCGTGAGCATGTCTTTCGGCAGAGAGACTGGTCACACGTTTTCCATTAATGGAGCAGCCACTCTGCCAAGGGTCGACCGACACAAGGTGCTCGGTTTCTGGTTAGATTGTAACTTATCCTTCTCTCATCATCACGAACTTGCGAGCAAGTCTGCCTTTCGAGTTCTGAACATGATTCGAAGGTCCTTCCCGCGCATATTTAGGGATGATTTCCCCATAATTTTCGGCACTTATATCCGACCTCTGCTGGAGTACGGTAGTCAGATAGTGCACTCTGGTCTTGTCCGAGACCGTGAGATCCTAGAAAGGGTTCAGCGGGCCTCCACCAAGGCAGTAAGTGGTCTATCCCATCTACCTTATCCCGTCCGCCTCTCACCCCTCAACCTCTATCCCCTTGACGTAAGACGCGTAAGAGGTGATCTGTTTTTGATGTTTCACCTTTTTGAAACAGGTCAAAGCGATTGCTTCTCCGTCTGTCCAGCCTCCTCTCTCCGTGGTCACAGCAGAAAAGTTTTCAAACCGAGGCCACGCACTTCACTAAGGGTTAACTTTTTTAGCTATAGGGTTATTACCATGTGGAATGCACTTCCGGAAGAGATTGTTCTATCGCAGAACAAAACTATCTTCAAGAAAAAGCTAGACCTCTACCTGGGTCTCTCCCAATAATTCCCTTTGTCAAAAAAAAATAGTTGTCTTTTATCGCATATATGTTCATGAATGCCGCACCCCCACTCAGCTTAAGGCACTGTCCACAATGTGACACTGAATGAGGTTATATGTATCTTGTTTTCGCTGCCACCCCCGCCCCCCTCCCCGCTTCTTTTTACTCTCGTTTCAGCTCGGTGAATCCGACAGAAGATCAAAGATTTCCTAAAGAACCGGGACAATTGGGCTCAAAGCCTCGAACCCGTGTAGTACTTCAAGACCTCAAGACAACTGAACTGAACTGAACTTCAAGGTTGCTTAATTGTGTATATAGGGTGTCGCCGCTGTGCGCATCTTAGCTGCAGTGATCGCATGGCTCCTCGTTATTCGTGTCCACTAAGCTCTTAGTTCTGTTACCATTATCATGTTCCGACATATCAGGTCTTTTTATTTTACGGTATTAGTTAACACCGGAAGTTTCGAGGAGCTTACAATGCAGCAATGTGGGCATCTATGGCATACTGCCGCACTCACGAGTACGGCAGTGGTAATTTCAGTGCATATTAACTTCCCAGCTACCAGTAGTAGAGTTTAAATTGAGTAATAACGGTTCTTCGGTATACAGAGATGTGAAACGACGCAAAGGTGGAGTTACCCGACGGCTTTCTTTCACAATTTCCGAAAGTGAATTTTCCCTTGTCACAATGATAGAACAGATTCTTGAAGTTCTTGAAGTGGTTCAGGGGTTCGAGGCTCAAACCCAATGGACCCAGAACCTTGTGTTTTTCCTCCTGTTCTGAACAAGAATTTGCTGGGTAGCTTTCAGGCACGCCACTGCTAGCGCCCGCCTACCAGACGTCATGGAGAGGGTATTAGATGAAGCAGATCGCGTAGAACCCGAGTTCGTGCTTACGGCGATCTTTCCTCCGAGTTCACCACAGAAAGTAGTGTTCGTCAGGGTTGCCCTCTTTCACCCTTCCTCCTCAATTTTGTAGCGGATTAATTCTTGAGATAGCCCTTTCTTCGTGTGAGAATAGCGGTGTCGATCTTTCCTCAGACAGTAAACTGTCTGCCTTGAAGTAAGCGGACTATATTGTTCTGAGTGAAGATCCAGGTAAGTTGCAAGCTCTTAGATAGGCTTAACAACAGTGTAGGATTGTTTGGGATGCGTTTTGCACCTTCAAAGTGTAAAATGCTGTTGCAGGACTGGGTTGGCTCGACGCCAAACGTTGTGTTGGCAGGGGAAGCTCTAGCTGAGGTGGATAAATTTAGTTGCGTGGGCAGGTACATCTCACCAGATGAACATATAACGGATGAAGTGTCATCGTGCATACAGAATGCACATTTGGCTTTTGTTAGCCTGCGTCATCTGTGGCGTCGGCGTGACATCCGATTGTTTGTTAAGGGTAGAGTTTACACTGCGGTGGTTAGGTCCGTTCTTTTATACGGTTCAGAAACATGGCCGTTGAGGGTAGAAGATAGGCGAAGACTGTCAGTGTTCGAGCAGCGATGTCTCCGTAGCATTGCCCGAGTATGGTGGGAACACCGTATCAGCAATGCTGAAGTTCGGGAAAGGTGTTGGGAACCAGAAGTCAGTCTCTGAATCAAGAAGTGAATCTAAACAGGTTAATTTGTTTGGGACATGTGTTACGCATGCCCACGGATAGACCTCCTCAGCGTACGCTGTTCTCTGAGGCAGGTGGTGATTAGAAGGTAGGTCGAGGTGGTCAGTCCATAACATGGCAAAAAGGTGTGAAAACCTTGGTCAGTGGACTTGGCCGAGTAGGACGTGTTAGAATTCCAGATTGGGGTCCATGTGATCCGCCTACTAAATGGTTGGAGACATTAAGTGATATGGCCAGGTGTCGCGGTCGGTGGCGTAGTTGCATTCGGACTCTTTCATTGTCGTCTTGATTTGCCTTTGGTACTTTGACCTTTTGGATGTTTATCACTAAGCTTCTGTCATTTTTGCCCTTTACTGGACGATGCCGGAAGGTAGCAACCGAAATCGGAGTACAGAAGTCCGAGGTTAATGCTTGAATAAGCTGAAACCGAAACTGAACACAGTCTGATTGAACAAACGCACATCGATCAGTCATCCTGATTTGACAGAAAGTGACAACACGATCGCCACTGTTCACAGTTCGCTGCCATATCCTTCAGTATTTGCAGCCAACTTGTTGAGGAATCTTTTGGACCCCAACTACGCATATTTGAGGCACCTACTTTTCCTACGTTTGACGTACACTTAATAATTCTCCGCTACCACGTTATCTGTTGGTCTCCACGTAATTTCTTCTACTGCCTAGGACGAACAGAGAATAGGACACGGTACGGCAGACGTGTGTTTGTCATACGTAACACGTGCTCCCACCAACAAAGTCTACGAAGCTGGATACGCTGTGATAGAGAACTCCCTGAAGTGGTACCAAATACTCGATTTCTGACTTCAGCATTGCTCACTCGGTCATTCCACCCCATCTTAGCGATACCACGTAAACATCGGTGGTCGAAAACCTCAAGACAACGAATGTCTTCTGCACACACCCAAAGTCTCGCATGTATACAACGAAACTGAACGCACTACGGCACAGTACACACGACCTTTCAACTTCAGTGAAATATCAGGTCAGCGCCAAAAGTGCTTCAGTCCAGCGTACGCCGCTCGGAACTTGGATATACGCGTGCTCACCTCTACTACTGTGCTCCCATCGGTCGTCACGCTGCTTCCGAGGTAGGTGAAGTGGTCGACAACTGACAGCACCTCCCCATCGAGCATCAAGCTTAGAACCGTTGACGTCCAGTCTTGTGACACCATTGTACACTTTGAAGGTATAAAGCGCATGCCGAATAGAGCTACAGCACTCGCAAATCTACCTAGTGCATGTTGCGCGTATTCCGTGCATTCAACGAGGAAAATAAGGTCGTCCGCATAATCTAGGTCACAAAGCTTTTCACCATTTCCGAGTTCGACGCCCACATCCTGAAGGCTTCGCAATCCATTCTCCATTATCTCGTCCATGACAAAGTTGAACAGGAATGGAGATTTGGGACATCCTTGTTGAACACCGCTTGTCGTTTCGAATCGACCGAATGGTTCACCGTAAACTCTTAAGCGGTCAGAAGTATGAGAATACAATGATCTCAGTTTGTTCACGAACATCTGGAGCACACCTTTCCGGTGAAGAGCACTGAAAAGCGCTGTTCGGTCAACTGAAGTGAAGACACCTTTCAAGTCAAGGAATGCCATTATTCTCGGTCGACGGTGTGTGTGGTGCACCTCCAGCATTTGACGGAGAGTAAAAATCTGGTCGATGCATCCTCGACTTTGGCGGAATCCAGTCTGGTGTTCGCTGGTGTTACTCTCGCGAGCTAGTGCACGGCAGCGCAACAAAATCGAGACTGATACCTTGGTGACTATCGGAATTAATCTAATCCCACGATGGTTACTACAGTCTTTGTGAGGATGGGTATAATCCAGGACTCGCCCCATAAAAACGGCATTCGTTCCTCCTTCCAGACTTCACGGATCAAGGTAGTGAGTGATTTTATCAACGCACCACCACCCATTTTGAAAAGAACTGGAAGGAGTTCGTCGGGATTGGCTGCTTCCCCACGCCTTAGTAATCGAATGAATGACTCTACTTCTGTTTCCGATGAGATCTCAAGTGATATTCCCCAAGGAGACGCAGTTGTTGACACAGGAGTAACTACATTAGCGCACAGCCAGTTGAACTGTCTCTTGAAGTATTTGGCCAAACGGTTCAGCCTTTGCTGTTAGCCATGAATGGGTTCTCCATCTCTGTCGCATATCGTTTCGTTGACCGGGATACGCCTGTTGGAAAGTTGGAAACACAAAAAAAAATCCTTTTTCAACAAGCCGTTAATCCAACTCGAGTGTGCAAGGCCGAAGTGAATAATCAATAATCAATAATTTATTGGATTACTCAAGACATAACCCCTTTTGCCAATCGAGCAGTCATCTTAATTCCGACGCAAATCGGGTCAACGGATCAATGATCAATCCGGCAAGTGTTTTTAGCAACCTAAACTAGGCTCGAATCTAACTGGACGCCCGAGTTCGGGAACGTCCGGTTTTCGCTTTAAATATCACATAGTAATTTCTGTGAAGACATTTTTTTGGCGAGCTGAATTGTTGTCTTCTTGTTTTTCCATAGCGGGCTGGAGCGATTGAAATCGCAGGTTGAGATCGTGTGCGCAGGTTTCCACACAGGCCGTAGAAAAAAACGCGTGGGTCATAACAAATTTTTGGCGACGGGGTATTTCCTTCCACAATGGTAGTAACTGATCCAGATTTCAAGAGAATTTACCAGTCTCAACAAAAGCTGATGGAGATGTTAATTTCAAGACTTACGGACATCTACTCAACTCGTGCAACTACAGAACCGGTCTCAGGAACACTTTCAGAGCGTGGAGAATTTTGTGCATGATCCACAGTCAGACATTACTTCTGATTCCTGTTTTAAACGGTATGGAGACATCTTCAATATAGACCTGGTCGACAAAGACGATGAAACTAAGATCCAACTTCTCCTACGGAAATTGGGACCTGCATAACACGCCCGCTATACAACCTCGGGACCGCACTTTTGATTAGGCTGTTCAACCTATGACCAGAATATTTAGTGCCACATCCTTATTATTCAATACTGGCTACCGCTGTCTCAAACTGGTGAAGCGAGACGTGGGCGATCTTGTGGCATGCTGAATTTGTCAATCGTGCCTGAAGCAGTTTTCAGTTCCGATTACTGACAGAAGATCAATTTCAATGCCTTGTTTTCATTTGTGGCCTTCAGTCCGCCAACCACTCCGATTTACGAACCCGAATTTTGACCAAAATCGACCAGCAGCCCAATACCACATTGGAAGAACTCGTTGAGGAAGGCGAGCGACTCATTAATTGAAACGCCACGCCGCAATGATCCAACATCAAGGTCAACCAATACATCTCGTCAATAAGGTCGCTGTTCCGAAACGACATCTACCAACAAAGAAACCATCTGCATTTAACCATTGTGGCCCAGGCAAATCGCGCTCTCCGTGCAGACATTGTGATGCGTGGAACTTTCGTAGACTCTGTCCATTCGAGAACAACCGATGCAAATGCGGTCGTCAATTCGGACACAATAATGATTTTTTGTCAACATCGAGGACTCCAAGGAAAGCAAACATACAACCCACCAAAACCACGTGTCAATGCTGACCAGTTGTCTGTGCACTCCTACGGGTTAGTCATAACATCACGGCTGCAGGTACCAGAACGTCGAAAATTTGTTACTGTGTATATCAGTGATCATTTTGTTCGCCTCCAGCTGGACACGGCATCCGACATATCATATCAGAAGACACGAGCCAAAATCGACCGACCAGAAATCCAGCCTACCTCATTAACCGCAACTAGTGCCTGCGGCGGCTCATTAAAGCTTACCGGCCAACTTCAGTGTATTGTGACTTTTCGTGACAAGACAGTTTCTGTGACCTGTTTCATCACTGAATCCGACATTAACCTACTAAGAGTAGACTGGATTGACGAGCTCGGTCTAAATGACCTTTCTATCAACAGCTTTTGCGGCCAAATCCAAGCAGCGTCTGCAGCTCCGTCAACAGATCAACTGATTCAACAATTTACCCTTGTTTTCCAAGAAGGTACAGGCCTGTGTACCCAATTCCAAGCTACGTTACAGCTCAAACAGAACAGTCAGCCGATGTTTCGTCCCAAATGCTCAGTGCCGTATGCATCTCAGCCATTAATCGACCAAAAACTTAAGCGTCTTGAGGACCTTGGAGTAATAACTCCAGTCACGTTTTCAGAATTGGCCGCGCCAATCATTGTTGCGGAAAAACCGAACGGAGCCACAAGACTTTGTGCTGACCTCTCTACAGGCCTTAACGCCGCTCTAGACTCCACTACTATCCACTACCTGTTCCAGAAGATATTTTCACAATACTGAACGGTGATACTTGTTTTGCAAGGTTCGACTTAGCCGAAGCTTATTTTCAAGTTGAAGTCGCGCCCTAATGTCGGCACTTGCTAACAATTAAAACTCATCATAGCTTGTTCCAATTCACGCGTCTGCCATTTGGAGTTAAAACCGTCCCAGCAAATTTCTAACGTGTAATGGACACTATGCTAGCAGGTCTAGAAGGAATGGCTGCATATTTAGATGACATTATTGTGACAGGACGTTCCGCTGACGAACGAAACAACCGTTTGAAACACATTCTACCACGCATTCGAAAGTTCGGTTTCGTATCACGTCAGGAGAAATGCCAGTTTTTCTTGAGAACGATTAAATACCTTGGGTTCTTTCTTTGACACAAACGGCCGCCATCCAGACCTGGGAAATATATGAGTAATGCAACGAATGCCATCCCCCAAGGACGTTTCGTCGCTCCTATCATTCCTGAGCCTCATCAGTTATTACAGTGCTTTTCTGCCAGAAATACATCGCTTGCGGGCACCTCTCAACTATCTACGGAAGGACCACCTTTGTTGTTGGTCACAACAGTGTCATTCATCATTTAACCAGCTAAGCGGATGCTGACATCGGACCTTTTGTTAACACACTACAACACCAAATTACCAATCGTCTTGGCAGCTGATGCTCCCGACTATGGTTTTGGCGCCGTTACCCCCCATGCGTTTCCTGACGGAACGGAGAAACCTGCGGCTTGTGCGTCCCGCGCATTGACCTCTGCCGAAAGAAACTATGGTCAAATCGAGAAAGACGCCCTTGGCATCATTTTTGCCATCGGAAAGTTTCATAAGTTCATTCATGGTCGCCATTTTACGCTTCTCTCAGACCATAAACCGTTGTTATCAATTTTCTAATCCAAAAAGACATTCCGGTTTACTCTGCCAGTCGCCTACAACGCTGGGCTATGATTTCGAAATACAATTCTGGAAAACAAAACTTCAGTCAAGCAGACGGCCTATCCCGACTAATATCAGGTAATCGTGAGGACGATGACGAAGCCGTTATCGCAGCCATCGCAACCGAAGATGCCGTTATCGAGGTACGATCAGACACTGTGTGTGCTATGCCTGTCACTTTACAGTAAGTCTGCGAGGCTACCAAACGCGACTCGATTCTACAGCAAACTATTACATCTGTTCAGACCTCATGGCCTCCCATGAGCTGCACGAATAGAAGGAATTTCATACTGCATCGGTCGTCGCGCAGGATAACCAGGACCGCGCTGCCCATTGCATCAAATGCGGTGGGTAGTGATAAGTGGGCTACTGCACAGACTTCCACTCCCTTTAATCAACCTTTGTCTTTTTTCCCCAACCACCTCTCTTTGCCCTTTTCTATCCATGCATAATGCTTCCACTGACAACACGGCCGATACTCGCAACGGTTCACTGTCGAATAGTGTGGGGAATAATCCTCTGTCTTGTAACTCACATTTTCTAAAGCCTCGTCAGCCTCTGAATCTCGGCTCCTTCAACGTGCGTACACTCATGCAGCCCGGTCAGCAGGCGTGCCTACTGCTCGCAACAGATCCTCTGAAGATTGATGTCTGCTGCTTAAGTGAAACGCGTATCCAGGATTCGAGCAGTGTTATTCAACTAACTACTCCTGGTATCTCATCGGGGTATTTTATGCGCACTTCAGGAGACGAAGCAGCTAGGGCTGCGGGTCTGTGTGGTATAGGAATAGTCTTAAGTGACAAGGCTGAGGCTGCTCTCTTAAACTGGATACTGGTTAATAGTCGTTTGTGTGCTGTTAGACTTCAGGGGTCAGTCAGCGTTCGAAAGAATAGCTGTTTTAACCACAGTCTGTTTGTGATCTCGACATACCCTCCAACAGATTGCAGTTCTGACATGCAGAAGGATCACGTCTATGATGGATTCACCACTCTCTTTCGCAGGAGTAAAGGCTCTGACATAGTAGCACTAGCTGGTGATTTTATTGCGCAAGTTGGCAAACTTACTGCCTCAGAAGCTTGTTTAGGTGGGCGTTGTGCTTGAAAGGTACCTTCGATTTAGTTGATCGAACAGCGCTTTTCAGTGCTCTTCGCCGGAAAGGTGTGCTCCAGATGTTCGTGAACAAACTGAGATCATTGTATTCTCATACTTCTGACCGCTTAAGAGTTTACGGTGAACCATTCGGTCGATTCGAAACGACGAGCGGTGTTCGACAGGGATGTCCCAAATCTCCATTCCTGTTCAACTTTGTCATGGACGAGATAATGGAGAATGGATTGCGAAGCCTTCAGGATGTGGGCGTCGAACTCGGAAATGGTGAAAAGCTTTGTGACCTAGATTATGCGGACGACCTTATTTTCCTCGTTGAATGCACGGAATACGCGCAACATGCACTAGGTAGATTTGCGAGTGCTGTAGCTCTATTCGGCATGCGCTTTATACCTTCAAAGTGTACAATGGTGTCACAAGACTGGACGTCAACGGTTCTAAGCTTGATGCTCGATGGGGAGGTGCTGTCAGTTGTCGACCACTTCACCTACCTCGGAAGCAGCGTGACGACCGATGGGAGCACAGTAGTAGAGGTGAGCACGCGTATATCCAAGTTCCGAGCGGCGTACGCTGGACTGAAGCACTTTTGGCGCTGACCTGATATTTCACTGAAGTTGAAAGGTCGTGTGTACTGTGCCGTAGTGCGTTCAGTTTCGTTGTATACATGCGAGACTTTGGGTGTGTGCAGAAGACATTCGTTGTCTTGAGGTTTTCGACCACCGATGTTTACGTGGTATCGCTAAGATGGGGTGGAATGACCGAGTGAGCAATGCTGAAGTCAGAAATCGAGTATTTGGCACCACTTCAGGGAGTTCTCTATCACAGCGTATCCAGCTTCGTAGACTTTGTTGGTGGGAGCACGTGTTACGTATGACAAACACACGTCTGCCGTACCGTGTCCTATTCTCTGTTCGTCCTAGGCAGTAGAAGAAATTACGTGGAGACCAACAGATAACGTGGTAGCGGGGAATTATTAAGTGTACGTCAAACGTAGGAAAAGTAGGTGCCTCAAATATGCGTAGTTGGGGTCCAAAAGATTCCTCAACAAGTTGGCTGCAAATACTGAAGGATATGGCAGCGAACTGTGAACAGTGGCGATCGTGTTGTCACTTTCTGTCAAATCAGGATGACTGATCGATGTGCGTTTGTTCAATCAGACTGTGTTCAGTTTCGGTTTCAGCTGCACAATTTCGATGATACTGGACGGGGTTTGGCGGTATGTTCATTGATCATCGCTGGCGTGCATCAGTTAATAATTGGTTCTCATCATGGCTTTGCTCCGGCGACCGACGAGGCGCAAGCTGAAGCGCGCGCGGACAAGAGCGTGATCAGTGTCTACAGATGTGGAGCAAAATGATCGACAGTCTTGAATTGATGTGCGCCAGCGGTAACCGACAGTAATATGGTCGATCTCAGTCCAACGCTATGAAGGCGCAGGAGAACGCCAGGTTAGCCGGTATCGCTTTATTTGCGAAAAATTTGTGCTCACTAGGAATAGTCCATGGTCGGAACATGGTTGAATGAGTCGATCACCGTTATCAGTTCGACCGGCTGGAACGCCGAATCGGCCTCCCATATTTCTCTCCGTTTCGTCTGGGCTTCCGACTAGCGCAGGGAAATCACCAGCAACAACCACGATGTCCGTAGAGCGCACGCTGCGGAGCAGTTGAGAAAAATCTTGATAGAATTCGTCTTTAGCCTCAGGAGAGTTACATTCAGTTGGGACATACATAGAAACGACAGACAAGCACCAGCGCTTATGTCTAGTGCTGTTGATATGCTCAGAACCCTTCAACCGAACTGCACACAGACGGCTGCTGATTGGGATCCAGTCGAGCAGTGCATGCTCAGCCCTCATACTCACAGTGATGCCAATGCCAACCTGACCACGAGCATCAAATACCAAATCACCCAACAAGCGAAGAGTGAAACCAGAAGCCGGAGCCTTTGAGACAAAAATCTAACGCACAAGGTAGTGGGGCGATAACCTAGTACGGGAACGTGACCGAAGAACCCGTGAAGTAAATTATTGGGGTCTGTTACGTGAGACCTGATTACTTCATGCGTTTTGTCTTGTCTTCGCTGATGCTTTTTATTTGATCCGGGTCCAGTCCTTAGTCCCATGCATCCAATGGAGTAAACGGAACGGGGACGGGGCAGCATCCTTTGGGCTGGGTGATAGCTGCCCAGCTTAGGCGGGTGATAGCTGCCCAATGAAGTGCAATGACTTCTCCCACCGTCGAGGCGAGGATTTAGACAGGTGAACTGCTACTCTCCGTGTTTACTCGTTGGAGCGTCTTTTCCAAATGCAAAGTGGTTTGAATCAGATGTTTCCCATCGACTGGTTCCGATACTGGACTTTGTCTGGCCTCTACCCATTGACCTGTCAGGCATGATTGCATCCCCGGCTTAAAGAAGCCATCCTCTACAGCTCTTCGGGTTATAGAGGCACGCAATTCATCACAATCTCATAGTGATGATTTCATTATGGTCTACGTCTGTACACCAAGATCACGACCTCGTACGTGCTCGATTCTGTTTACATCTCGTCCGTTGTTGTACTAGCGCTAAAGCGATCCGTCACGCACATTTGCTTCTTGACGATACTCGACGATCTGCCCTCCAGGCAAAGCTTTCTACATGGTTATCGATACAGTCAGATGTTCAGGACTCAAATAAACTCTGCCAACATCTAGGAAGCCTTGTGTGTCCGCTTCCAGAATACTTACGCGACTAGCTCCTGCGAGAGCATTATCCGGCTTCATGGATTTCCCCAATAGCACCTGACCGTGAGCGATGTGTGCAAAGGAACCGTTCACGGAGAATCTTCGGAGTTATGTACGAAGTGGCATTCCCGACGTCACTCGGCTTTTGTTCAAGATAGCAACCCCACCTGTGGACAACCAAGTGCTACCTGTCTGGCAACAGGAAGTTTGAGAGCTGGTGGCCGAACGAGCGGTTCGTATACTTCTTGGATAGCGATCAACCATTCGAGGATATCCAATGCGTCCTGTTGAATCTTACCGTACTCAGGATAGTTAATAGGAAAGAGGTAACGGCTTTATTTAGTGGCGGGCCATTATTGGCACACGTCACGTTGCTGTGTATGGGCTTCTGTGGCTTTTATATAGAGAGTTCTCTATCAGGTAGATACCCATCGCGCCCTCTAACAACGGTGCATTGTTTTTATCTGGCTACTCGCCCTCGGATTGTCCGGCATGGGTAATCCTGAAGGAGCGCTCTGTGCTCCAGTCGGCCTAGCCCTTGGGGTCATCGTGGTACGCAAAACCAGTCCCCAATGTGAGGTAGCAACATCATAAGACTCCGGTTCAAGTAGTCGTTGCAAATGATGGATATTATTCGACATCAGTTGCTCTGCTAGATGTTCGCTGATTTGTTCCTTCCGGATTCCACATTCGTTAAGTTGCGCAAATCCATGGGGCGCTAATTGACTGTGTTTGAGTAGGAATCGTGAGCAGTGGTGGGGTAGGGAAAAAACTCCCTCTTTTGGCAATGGTTGCAACATTTACTGTTTGATTAGAACGTCTTCTGGACCATTGGGCCGATCACTTTGAGGGGCAAATCAGTAGGCCCATTTTTACTGTGAACCTTCCGATTATAAATGCAAGAGAAACAATGCAGGTAATATTTCTACTCAGAAATGAAGATTACGTGGGAGATAGGTTTTCTTAGTAGATACAGAGTTCCTGGACTGGTTGGGTTGTCTCCGGACGTTTCCAAGGATGGTGGTAAAGCTTTGGTTTCAGCGTTAACAGAGGTGCTCTGAATAATCTTGGATAACGAGCAGATTCCAGGAGAATGGTGCGAATCGGCGATTATTCCGATCTACTAGAAAGGCGACCGGTTCTCTTGCGAAAACCACAGGAAAATTGGCTTTGTAAGTATTGTATTCAAACAAGTCGCAGAGATTAGACTGAACCGGTTATTCAACGCCCTGCGGTTGATACGTTTTGTTACCTAGGCAGTTACATCTCATCAGATTGTCAGATGTCGGATGAGGTGTCATCGCATACATTGAAGGTGCGTTTGACTTATGCCGATCTCAGCCATCTATTTTGCCGGCGTAATATCCGATTGTATCATGTGTCTTCACAGTTGGATCAGGTCGACCGCGTAGCTATCGGTTGCCGCTGGTGTGTATCATTTCAAGACTTGATTATTTGATCCACGTCTGTAGACATTAATCGCACTCTTGTCCTTGCGCTTTCAATGGCCCAAGCAATGCCAGAACCAATCGTCCCCTGTTGCTGGTACTGAGTGATAACGATTGACCTGCTCTAAAGGCGGAACCATCCGTCAAGTTATGGGTGCAGTCAAAAGCATTACCAGCACTTGAGAAGCAGCCCAAGGTCCAGCAACCAGACAAACACAGAAACGATGGATATCTACATTCTCATTTGCACTGTTGCATGCGCGAAGATCGGTTCCTCCGGAATAGAGATGTAATGAGGTAGTTTTGGCTTGCGAATTGTAGGGTGATGGGAAAAGCTGTGGCGAATAACAACAGCCGCAACTTTTTACATCTAGCTTGAGGTACCAGTCCATGAAATGCAGGGGTTAACGAATTGGCGAAAGAGGCAAACAGCTCACTGATTCGGATTTAGTAGCTTCGTCTAGTTTGTTGGGCGGGGCATTTCGAGAAGCAGTTCAACTGGCCTTTATCCACAACGTTTTCTAACTAGCACAATGGTTACAGTTATGGTTGTAGGTATGAATTCTCCTTCAGAAGCGGGGGGATTCTCCGTGGGATAAGCCATCTTAAACGACATAAGGCTTTTGGACCGGATGGGTTGCATCAGTCGATTTTCAAAGACAGTGATTGGGCATTGGCAATGGAGTTTGATACGGGAGAGGGAAAGGGTTCCGAAGAGCTGGTGTGAATCAGTGATTGTATCGACTTACAAGAATGGTGACAGGTCCTCTCGTGAAAGCCACAAGGGAATAAGTCTGGTTAGTGTTGCATCTGAACTGCCCGCTAGTATTCCTCTCCCTCGTTTATCTAACGCTCGCAAATAGTGCTCGTGCGAAAGTGAAGCTGGGTTTAGAGCTGATCGAAGTTGTGTTGGCCACATATTCACTCTTTGACAAATTTCAGAATATGGACACACCTTCCGTAGGTTCAGATAATATATTCCGTAGGTTCACCAACTTTGTTTCTCTTGATCTTAAATCGGCGTTCGACCCAGTCGGGCGCACAGTTCTCTGGCGCTGTCTGTTGTTGAGGTGTGTACCAGAGAGATTCATCTCCATCATAAATGTCTTATATGTGAATAGCCGGAACCGAGTTCGGGCTTACGGTGATCTTTCACCCGAGTTCACCACGAAAAGTGGTGTACGTCAGAGTTGTCCGTTTTTCTTTTCCTCTTTAAGTTGATGGTTGATATGGTCCTAAAGAGCACGGTTCTGTCAGGTAATGTGTCAGGTGTTGAATATTCGTGCGACATAGTTCTTCTAAGTGAAGATCCAAGTAAGCTGCAAGGTTTTCTGGACAACTTGAATAACCGTGTGACTGTGATCGGTATGCGTTTTGCACCTTTAAGATGCAATATGCTGTTGCTGGATTGGATTGTTCCAGCAGCAAGACTCCAGTGTCTGAACAGATGATAGATGTGGTAGGCGAATTCTTTTATTTGGGTAGCTGCATTTCACCCGGTGGTTGGATATCTGGTGAATTATCTTAGCGTATACAGAAGGCTCGTTTGGCAATTGCTAACCTGAGTCATCTGTGGAGTCCACTTGGTATCCGTTTATCTATCAAGGGTCGAGTGTACACTGCAGCGGTCAGGCCGGTACTTCTATATGGTTCAGAAACATGGTCACTACTAGTGGAGGATATGCGAATATTGTCGGTATTTGAACACCGATGTCTTCGTAGTATTGTTCGAATCTGGTTGGAACACCATGTGAACAATGTTGAGTCTTGGCGGAAAGTCTTAGGTTCACGAAGCGAATCATTAGATGAAGCATTTAAGGTCACCAAGCTAAGATGTTTGGGGTATGTGTTGCCCATGTCTCCTGACAGGATTCCTTGGTGTGCAGTGTTCGCTGATGCGGGTAACGGTTGGAAGATGAGTAAGGGTAGCCAGTCCATGACATGGAAGAAAGGTATGAAAAATCTAACCAGTGAACTTGACCATGTATTCTATGATAGACCTCCTGGTTAGTGCACAAGAGACTCTCCCATTCTAGAGTTAGATACATTAAGGGACATAGCTAGATGCTGCGACCAATGGCGCTCTCGCATCCACAGACTTTGTCCATTAAATTGATACCATTGTTTGCGGTTGTCGTCCTACTCCTTTTGTAGTCTTTTTGAGGTTGCCGCCAGGAGATAGCAGCAACCAAAGCCATCGCACTCAGTTCATGGTTGCTGGTTGTCTGAACTGAACTGAACTGTTTTGACGGCTTGGAAAGCTGATAGTAGTTTAAGTGTCGTCGCAGCGTACATTTGGAATACCAACCGGACAACTTGATGCAGACTAAGGGAGAAGGAATACTTTCCACTTACACTCCAACGAGAGCACATGTAAACTCCCTTTTTCCTGTTCTCATATTGTTGGCTCCGTGCATGTTCATGGCCCGGTGTAAATATCGCGCAGAAGAACCGTCTTAACCGATGTGGCGTGCGCACTTAGTATGAAAACAGGGAAATCAGTTTGATCCATTACTACGAGAGGTTTGCGTGCTAATAAGCGAAGTCAGTAATTTTAAATTCGAGGATTCATTGAGAGTCTACTCATTCTAGAAGTGATATTACACCATCTGACGACAGAGCTGCTTACCTTTCTGGTCTGTTGTCACCTGTTGTTTTTTAAAATGCCTTTATTGTTGTCACATGAAAAATCTAAGCCTGTTTTCAGATTCTATGTCAAAATGAGCGGGGCTGGGACCAATCGTCGTACCGTATCTGTCGGGGATACAAATAATGCGATGGAAGATCTGGGGGAACTTTCTAGTCCTCTTCATTCTGAATTATCGAGTGACGGAGAGTCGGGAGCGATTTTTGATGCTTGTCGATCAGGAGATGTGGCGTTGGTGAAGAAATTACTAAATAGCGGTGTAAGTGTCAACGTAACGGACACTTCTGGTCGCAAGTCAACTCCGTTGCATTTCGCAGCCGGCTACGGACGTCGGGAGGTTGTCGAATTACTGCTTGAGCACGGTGCAGATGTGGCAGCACGGGATGATGGTGGTAAGTACCGTCAGCTTATATAACCACAGCGTAAAATCTGCTCAGTATCTCAGCTAGATTTATCAGTTTAAATAATTGTTCCAAGTTACTAGTCGAAAGCACTGGAAACCAAACAACACGTTCACTTTTGCTAAATACAGTTTTTTCCTTTCGCCTAATTTTTCCACTCAATGTCGGTACCTGACGGAAGTTTTTGAAATCTCTCAAGTTCGCATCACCATGAGGACTAACTAAACATGTAGAGTTCATTTATAGTGCTTGCTTTTTTCGCATCCAAAGGTTCACGCCGCGAGTCGGAATTGAACCGGAAACCTTCCACTTTCCAGGCAGGTGCGCTGTCAGCTAAGTTTTCGTAGTACGGAAAGTCGGGTGCGAATATCTAGTATGTATGTATTTCACACCCGCCTGGTTTCAGACTGTGTGCCAAAAAAAACATGGTACAATCGGGGAGGAAGGGGTGGATAGTCCGAGTCCATGATATCCAATAATGCACAGCAACGTTTCTGGTTTTAAGCGCTAGACTGACCTCCTCGACCACTTCCCAATGGGATGAATAGCACACGGATGAATTCAGCCCAAAGGACATTTCTATGTGCATGTATGATTTATTGAGGATGCGGGAAATGCATGCAAATTCTCCATAATCAACATCGTTCCGGCTCCTGGTAACCATCAATAAATTCCGTATTTACTTAAAAATCTTTGAATCTCGTTCATCCGTGTGCCGTTTTTCTCATTAGAAAGTTACCGAAAGGCTGGTTTAACGTACAAATTTTTACGATTACCAGATCCACATAATCGTTGTCGTACAGCGCACCTTGATGAATGTGGAATCCGGAAGGAACAAATCAGCGAACATCTAGCAGAGCAACTGATGTCGAATAATATCCATCATTTGCAACGACTACTTGAACCGGAGTCTTATGATGTTGCTACCTCACATTGGGGACTGGTTTTGCGTACCACGATGACCCCAAGGGCTAGGCCGACTGGAGCACAGAGCGCTCCTTCAGGATTACCCATGCCGGACAATCCGAGGGCGAGTAGCCAGATAAAAACAATGCACCGTTGTTAGAGGGCGCGATGGGTATCTACCTGATAGAGAACTCTCTATATAAAAGCCACAGAAGCCCATACACAGCAACGTGACGTGTGCCAATAATGGCCCGCCACTAAATAAAGCCGTTACCTCTTTCCTATTAACTATCCTGAGTACGGTAAGATTCAACAGGACGCATTGGATATCCTCGAATGGTTGATCGCTATCCAAGAAGTATACGAACCGCTCGTTCGGCCACCAGCTCTCAAACTTCCTGTTGCCAGACAGGTAGCACTTGGTTGTCCACAGGTGGGGTTGCTATCTTGAACAAAAGCCGAGTGACGTCGGGAATGCCACTTCGTACATAACTCCGAAGATTCTCCGTGAACGGTTCCTTTGCACACATCGCTCACGGTCAGGTGCTATTGGGGAAATCCATGAAGCCGGATAATGCTCTCGCAGGAGCTAGTCGCGTAAGTATTCTGGAAGCGGACACACAAGGCTTCCTAGATGTTGGCAGAGTTTATTTGAGTCCTGAACATCTGACTGTATCGATAACCATGTAGAAAGCTTTGCCTGGAGGGCAGATCGTCGAGTATCGTCAAGAAGCAAATGTGCGTGACGGATCGCTTTAGCGCTAGTACAACAACGGACGAGATGTAAACAGAATCGAGCACGTACGAGGTCGTGATCTTGGTGTACAGACGTAGACCATAATGAAATCATCACTATGAGATTGTGATGAATTGCGTGCCTGTATAACCCGAAGAGCTGTAGAGGATGGCTTCTTTAAGCCGGGGATGCAATCATGCCTGACAGGTCAATGGGTAGAGGCCAGACAAAGTCCAGTATCGGAACCAGTCGATGGGAAACATCTGATTCAAACCACTTTGCATTTGGAAAAGACGCTCCAACGAGTAAACACGGAGAGTAGCAGTTCACCTGTCTAAATCCTCGCCTCGACGGTGGGAGAAGTCATTGCACTTCATTGGGCAGCTATCACCCGCCTAAGCTGGGCAGCTATCACCCAGCCCAAAGGATGCTGCCCCGTCCCCGTTCCGTTTACTCCATTGGATGCATGGGACTAAGGACTGGACCCGGATCAAATAAAAAGCATCAGCGAAGACAAGACAAAACGCATGAAGTAATCAGGTCTCACGTAACAGACCCCAATAATTTACTTCACGGGTTCTTCGGTCACGTTCCCGTACTAGGTTATCGCCCCACTACCTTGTGCGTTAGATTTTTGTCTCAAAGGCTCCGGCTTCTGGTTTCACTCTTCGCTTGTTGGGTGATTTGGTATTTGATGCTCGTGGTCAGGTTGGCATTGGCATCACTGTGAGTATGAGGGCTGAGCATGCACTGCTCGACTGGATCCCAATCAGCAGCCGTCTGTGTGCAGTTCGGTTGAAGGGTTCTGTGCATATCAACAGCACTAGACATAAGCGCTGGTGCTTGTCTGTCGTTTCTATGTATGTCCCAACTGAATGTAACTCTCCTGAGGCTAAAGACGAATTCTATCAAGATTTTTCTCAACTGCTCCGCAGCGTGCGCTCTACGGACATCGTGGTTGTTGCTGGTGATTTCCCTGCGCTAGTCGGAAGCCCAGACGAAACGGAGAGAAATATGGGAGGCCGATTCGGCGTTCCAGCCGGTCGAACTGATAACGGTGATCGACTCATTCAACCATGTTCCGACCATGGACTATTCCTAGTGAGTACAAATTTTTCGCAAATAAAGCGATACCGGCTAACCTGGCGTTCTCCTGCGCCTTCATAGCGTTGGACTGAGATCGACCATATTACTGTCGGTTACCGCTGGCGCACATCAATTCAAGACTGTCGATCATTTTGCTCCACATCTGTAGACACTGATCACGCTCTTGTCCGCGCGCGCTTCAGCTTGCGCCTCGTCGGTCGCCGAAGCAACGCCAAAGCAGTTCGTCCCCCGCAGCTGGTACTGGTTGATAACCAACAATCTACTTTCCGAACAGAATCATCCACCACGTTGTGGATGCAGTCAAATGCCCAGGAGCCAGAAGAGCGGTGGACAGAGATCAGACAGGCTCTACGTGCGGCTGCTGATGCTACCCAAGGTTCAACAACTGGACACGCACAGAAGCGATGGATATCTGCATCCTCACTTGCAGTGCTAGACGTGCGCAGATCGATTCCTCCGGATTCCAGATACAATGGGGCACTGAGGTACTTTGGACGCCAACTGACTAGAAGCCTGAGAAATGGCCATGAGCAGTGGTGGATTGCGAAGTGTAGGGAGATGGAAAAAGCTGCAGCGATTGGCGACAGCTGCAACCTTTTCCGTCTGATTAGAGAAACCGGTCCACATAAACCAAGCGTTAGCGAATTGCTCAAAGAGGCGAACAGCGAACTGATTCAAACTCAGGAGCTTCGTTTAATTCTCTGGGCGGAGCATTTCGAGAAGCAGTTCAATTGGCTTTTATCCTCATCAGGTTTGCTCACTAGCGCAATGGGAACAGCTCTTGTTGTAGATACCAGTCCTCCGTCAGAAGTGGAGGTTCTTCGTAAGATAAGCTATCTTAAACGACAAGACTTTTGGATCGGATGGGTTGTCTCTGTCTACTTTCAAAGACGGTGGTCCAGTACTTTTACTGGAGTTGACGTAACTCCTCGATTTGGTATGGGAGATAAAACAAATTCGAAGGAGTTGGTGTGAATCGGTGATCGTTCCGACACACAAGTAGAGTTACACGTCCTCCTATGAAAACAACTGGGCAATAAGTCTGGTTAGCATCGCATCCGAACTACTCGCTGTTATTTATTCTCCGCAGCTTATCTAACGCTCGCGAACAGTGCTCGAGCGAGAATCAAGATAGGTTTAGTTTTGGTCGAAGTTGTATTGATCCCACCTTCATTCTTTGATAAATTTTAGAGCGTACACACACCTTCTATAGGTCCACTATCTCCATTTTTCTTGATTTTAAAACGGCCTTTGACTCAGTCGACCGCATAATTCTCTTGCGCTGCCTCTTGTTGAAGGGTGCACCAGGGAAATTCATTCTCATCATGAAATCGTTTTACGATAATAGCCGTAACCGTGTTCGGGTTTACGGTGACCTTTCACCCGAGTTTATCACAAAAAGTGGTGTACGTCAGCGTTGCTTTCTCTCTCCTTTTCCCTCTAACGCCGTGAGTGGTATGGTCCTAGAGACCGCACTTTTGTCGGCTGAGGAAAGCAGCATTGAACTTTTCCCGGCGAGAAGGTATCAGACCCTGAGTATGCGGACGACGTAGTTCTTTTAAGCGAAGATCCAAGTAAGTTGCATGCTTTTCTAGACAGCTTGACAGATTGCGTAACAATGTTCGTTTTGCACCTTCAAAGTGCAAGATGCTGTTGCAGGACTGGGCTGCTCCAACGCCAAGCTTTTCAGTGTCTGGGGAGACAACGAACGTGGTAGATAAGTTCTGTTATCTGGGTAGCTGCATCTCACCCGGAGGTCGGATATCACGTGAGGTGTTTCTGTGTCTACAGAAGGTTCGCTTAGCATTTGCCAACCTGAGTCATCTGTGGCGTCGACATGACATTCGTTTATCTATCAAGAACCGAGTGTACACTGCAGCAGTCCGGCCCGTGCTTCTGTATGGTTCGGAGACATGGCCCCTGCTGGTGGAGGACACACGAAGATTGTTGGTATTTGAACACCGATGTCTCCATAGTATTGTTTGAGTCTGGTGGGAACACCATGTAAGCAATCCTGAGGTTTGGCGGAAAGTCTTGGGTTCGAGGATTAAATCGTTAGACGACACACTTAAGCTGACCAGGCTTTGATGGTTGGGGCATGTGTTAGGCATGTCTCATGACAAGATTCCTGGATGCTTTGTTTGCTGATGCGGGTAACGGTTGGAAGATGAGTAAGGGTGTTCAGTCCATGACATGAAATAAAGGTATGAAAAGCGTAACTAGTGGACTTGGTCATGTAGGGCGTGTTAGACTTCCCAAGTGAGGTCCAAGAGAGCCTCCCCCCAATGGTTTGATGCTTTGGGGGATACTGCTAGATGCCGCGATCAGTGGCGCTCGTGCATCCACAAATTTTCTTCAACTTAATTCCAATAATGTAGTCGTTCATTTACTTCTTTCCTACTCTTCTACATTATTTCTTTCTGAGGTTGGCGCTAGGAGATAGCAGCAACCAAAGCCGCCGCACCCAATGCATGTTAATGATTTTCTGAACAGAACAGAATAGACCATAATGAAAAACGATTTCTAGTTGATCCACGCCAGCGATAACCAATGACAGTATCACCCATTCCAGTCCAGCATTATGAAGACGTAAGGGGACGCAATGTTAATCTATTTCAGTCCTTCTTGCAGAAGTTCGTACGCACCAGAAACAATCTGTAGTCAAAGAACAGCTTTACGAGACGATCTCCGTTGTCAGTGCGATCAGTCGGGATAGCAAACGGACCTCCAAAATGCCCTTCGGAGTCCCATAATGGCCAAATTGGGAGCTGAAATATCCAGCAATCACCACCACCACGACCTCTGAGTGTATGCTTCGAAACAGCTGGGGCTAGTGAAGATAAAATTCACCATCGTTATCATCGTTGTCGTACAGCGTTAAATAACAGGGCAAGTCGTGCTGGTCACTGCCTCTCTCACCATGTTGTACATGGAAGTAGGAGGAATTATTACACAAGATGGACAGGGAATGGACCTACAAGAATCGGAAAAGGAAACAACACCGCAGAAGCCAACACACGGAATACACAGTCTAACTGTCCATGGCAAAGTTGAACAGGAATGGAGATTTGGGACATCCTTGTCGAACACCGCTCGTCGTTTCGAATCGACCGAATGGTTCACCGTAAACTCTTAAGCGGTCAGAAGTATGAGAATACAATGATCTCAGTTTGTTCACGAACATCTGGAGCACACCTTTCCGGCGAAGAGCACTGAAAAGCGCTGTTCGATCAACTAAATCGAAGGTACCTTTCAAGCACAACGCCCACCTAAACAAGCTTCTGAGGCAGTAAGTTTGCCAACTTGCGCAATAAAATCACCAGCTAGTGCTACTATGTCAGAGCCTTTACTCCTGCGAAAGAGAGTGGTGAATCCATCATAGACGTGATCCTTCTGCATGTCAGAACTGCAATCTGTTGGAGGGTATGTCGAGATCACAAACAGACTGTGGTTAAAACAGCTATTCTTTCGAACGCTGACTGACCCCTGAAGTCTAACAGCACACAAACGACTATTAACCAGTATCCAGTGTAAAATCACCGCCTCAGGATAAGGAGACTGCTTTGTCAGTCTTTCACCCATTGACCTGTGGGGCATGATTTCACCCCCGGCTTCTTCGGAAGACGTTCCAGACGACGTTCTTAAGATTGGCATAATGAGCCGTCGGATTCCTTGAGTAACTCACATACACCTAGTTCCCGTCGTCTTGTCCTCCCAAGGAAACGGTAAACATAGCGACTTCAAATAATAGACACAGACTTCTCAATTTCTCTACATTTTGCAATCCACCACTGGCCACGGTGATTTCTGAGGCTCATGGTCAGTTGATTTCTCGGGGATTTACACAGTTCATTGAACGTGACGTCATTGACCACTGGAAGCGGTCAAGTAGGGCCTGTTAGACTTTCGGCTTGGGGTCCAGGAGACCCGGCTACCAGATTGTTGGAGACATCAAGCTGCATGACTAGATATCGCGGCCAGTGGCTTAGTTGTATTTGAGCTATATTTTTTATCGTGATTCCCGCTTGTTACTTTTTTCGGCTGTTTTTCACCATATGCTTCTTTCCATTCTGCCTTCGACTGGTCGATGCTGTGAGGTAACAACCAAAACCAGAGCACAGAAGTGCCAGGTTAATGGGTAAGTGAACTAAACTAAGCTAAATGGGTGTATGTAATCCCCCCTTCTTGTTATCTTCTTTATTCCACGTCATGAAACTTTGCCAGTCGCACTACGGAAACTGTATCTACATGGTGCACCCAAACATTTCATTCTGCTGTTTTTCCGGACAGTGGTCCTTAAAAGAAATGTAATTGTTCAACTTTCTGTTTTTTAGTCTCTTAGCGTACCTGAGCCAAAGAGAAGCCGTTATTTTGTTATGAGGTTATATTGCCCATGGGGAATACTGAAGCTGAATGCCGTGTTTTCTTTAAACGATTCGAAACAGCAGAAGGAATTTTCAGAAGTGAACCACACAGAAGCAGTGTGAGTATATTCTTCAAGAAGATTTATACTGTTGGATGAAGAGCTCCCCCCTGATTGGTCTTTATGAAAGAACAATATGACGACCGGAATAAGTTTCACATCTAAGGTTTCGATAATTTTTCAAGGAAATCGAGTAATGTGTTTCTGTAGTTTGTGCTACAGGGATCTTACGAAGTGCTAAACGCTCGTTGTTTTCTAAAGCTTCTTAAACAAATCGGATCGGTCGCTTTTCATCTGTAAAACAGGCTTCTTTTTGACCAATCCCAAAGTGGTATTGATGTAAAATAACGGAGAATCTGGAAACACTGTCCACCAAATGAAGATTGATGATCAAAGTCAAAGCTGCCAACTGTAGGCGGGATTGATCGGAGTGTTTGATTTGTCATTCTACGCTAGCGTTTCCCCGAATGGCACTGGACGGAAGTGACTATATGAGTGTTAGAGTGCAAGTTCGTATCCATAGTGGAAGTGCACGATGCTCGAAAACGGAAAGTCTTGGGCGATGAACAACAATAATACACTCAATGCAGGTAGTGAAAAAGTCAACGAAAACTCTGACGACGTCAACTACTTACACTACCGCTGGTTTTCAATGTTTTCTATCCTGTCGGATTCATTTCAATGCTTAGAAAGCAGATACGTTATTGTTTTAATTTTAGACGGTTCGTGAATTTCGGTCACAATTGACAGGTAAAGTTCGACATTCCCGTACGTTGAATAAGATGAAAAC
Source organism: Fasciola hepatica (assembly GCA_948099385.1). Classification (NCBI taxonomy): domain Eukaryota; kingdom Metazoa; phylum Platyhelminthes; class Trematoda; order Plagiorchiida; family Fasciolidae; genus Fasciola; species Fasciola hepatica. The sequence continues at coordinate 27,693,557 of CANUEZ040000043.1, read as the reverse complement.
AAGACAAATTGTTTGTAACTTGAGTTTTATTGTTAGAACTGATCTGATCAATCGAGAAAAAGCCATATTTGAGGTCATGCAATTAAGGACAGTGCATTTACCTTTGTTCACCCAACGTGATGATGATGATGAAAAATAAATCACGCGATATACATTTATTCATGAATATTTTCTACAAGCAAGATCGCCAAAATGAGATGAAGCAGTAGTAAGATAATCCCAATGGAACAGTAGTTAAACTCCGGGCAAAGGGTAGTGTAGTCAATCGTAGGACTCAGCGGATGTAGGATTCTGCAAAGTGATGATAAAGGATGGCCATATTAGGGTGTCAGGTTACGATTCACTGAGCAACCGTGTCTTGTTTAGCTCAATGATTTTGAAAACTGGATCCTTAATGCCGTTTTCATCAGGAGATTGTTGCAACTGTGTGATCTCAGTGATGGTTTACCCAACTTCCCAGTGCTTAGATTATTGAACTTCCATCTTACAACTGATGCATCATATTTTCGATTGAGTGTGCTCAAATAAGCCTATCGAATACAGTTCGGATGTGAGTTTATTGTTCAGACGCTATTCAGCTAAATTAGACTACATAAAGAAGCTAGGATAAAGTTGGCCGTACAGCTGGCTGAGCAGTCCTCTCATATCGGAAGAACCGCCAGCGTGATGTAACGCAAAAGGCTTCTTAGAGAGCATCTCAATTGTTTCAAAAAAGACCCCTAAACCAGCTGAAATCATGCTACACATGCGCAAGCTCGCAGTCTTAGGTCAGTTTCCCTCTGAAAATAAGGAATTATAGAATACAAAGAGAAGAAGAAAATCCGTTCACGCTCCGAGGTCTGAATGTTATCCTTGAACAAAGGGTGCTGAGTAAGTCTGATGTAAGGAACTTAGAGAAGGGATTGATACCAAAGGAATTCAGTCGGTGTTAGAGTTGATAGTATGGTTCGAGGACGGCCAGTGAATAAATCTTTGTTCCACTTTCGTTCATTCTATCTGGTCAAATTTAGCTGCCTTCCTGGTTTCATGTTTTAACTTTTTTCTATTTTGATTAAAATCGATGTCGTAGGTAAAAACCTATATGAGCGAGCAGCAGATGTCTCCTCCCCTGGGTGATTTTGGTAACATTTCTGTTATGCTGGATTCTTTGCTTGGCTGACTGTCCTTTGGACTTCAAGCACAAACTCCAGGTCATCCGATCAACATTACACTCGGAAACACCAGACTCGAGTTTCGCTGTCTTGGAGCGCGACATCCGAACAAACTTAACTCGGTGATTCGGATCAGTCCGGACGGGAACGGAATGGCACATTGGTAACACATTTGCCTTCCGAGTGAAAATGCTGGGGTTCAAATCCTGGGTGCGGCGGAGGATATGCACCACTGATGAACTGTGACAAGGGCGAAACTCTAGTCTGATGCTTCCGAGTGTAAGGTTAGTCGAATGACCTGAGATTTGTGCGTGAAATGTGACGTCCAAAGGACAATCAGCCAAGTAAAGTAACGCCAATCATACACACGCAAGTAATTGCGAGGCATGTGCAAGTGTCTTTTTCCATTGTCATTCGCCGTCATTTTTGCTAACTGGCCCGATCTGTTTGTTCTCCTACTGCTCGTATGCATTTGTCCTTGTTTCTGGGTAGGTATACAATGTGACTTCCTAGGAGCTCGTTCGTTATTTGATTGAATTGAATCCAACCTAGGGGTCCTTGCAGCCCTATTAGTTCGGCAGATTTCCTTCACAGCCGTTTTACTGTATAGTAAATCTCGTCCACCTATTCAGGGTTAACTGTTTTCGCATGCCCAACACCGTCTCATGGAGGTTTTCGGACCTTGGTTACCCTCAGCTTGATTTAGCCCGCCTGTCGAACGGTTTGTTAAGGTGTGGCCGCTGATACATGTTTCAGCTTCGTGGAGCCATAGGTGAGAACTAGGTGCCTGATGAAGACCAGCGAGATGGCAGATACCCCAAGGGCACGACAGCCGGCCAACTCAGAGGTGCTACTCGTACCAGACACTAAACTCAATGGTATAATGCCTGATGTGCGAAACGTCCCAGGAGTATTTTGGGACAACCAGTAACTATGCCCTAATGCTCGTCCGTTTTCTTTGCCATATTCTAACAGAAATTCAGTAAAATTCATTGTTTTATAATGCGGGGATTGTAAATATAGCTGTCGGTGAAAGCCTGAGATAAACAAAGCCGCTACGAACCAGCCCAAACGACGTGAATTTTGACGCATTTAATCGAAAATTTTACGTCAAATTGAATTCTCAGTAATAACTTCACTGTTGTAGGAAATGAATTTGTTTTTTTCTTGTGGACAGGCACGCTGAGGTTGCCTATTCGAATGATTTAATATATTGAGTGTAAAAAGCTCGTTCCGTGTTTAGCTGTGTCGCAAGATTGGTTTGCTTGTAGACCACCAGGTGCAGTACGATCAGAATCGGCGTAAGATCTGCTCGAATTTTGGTTAGCCGACAGAATAATCATGTGCAGTCATCGTGTGACGCCAAATTTGCTCTCCTAACTACATTCCTTATTCGTTTTTCTGTTTTCCATGATTTCTGTTTGTTTCTCTCCCTTTTGTTCCGAAGTCTGCGCTTACCTTTGAAGTCATCCGCTAATTGCTAACCATTGGACAAATCAAATGAACACATGTCCTGACACTGAACTACCTCAGTCTCATTTCTCTAGAGTAGCGCGTCTTAGTTATGGGTTGCTCACGCTTCATTGATGCTTGGAAAAGGGTCATATTCGCTTTTGTTGATCTACAACTCGTGTGGTGCTTCCAGGACATTCGACTCTTCTGGGGTGGACAGTTCCACAGTGCCATGACGTTCAGTGTTCTGCCGTACTAATTGCGGTCGGTGGTCTTCCGTAACCGATGACCGTTCTCTCCGAAACATTGTTCGTGTTTCGTGGGGACATCGTGTGAGTATCGACGCGGTTTGTCGTTGCATGTTGGTTGCACATAGCTGCCCTTTTGTCGAGGTAATCATTGTGCACTCCGTTGAAGCTTTTGACACGTTTTACATATGCCTGCCCATCATCTACCCTACCGCGCACCATTTGCTCGTCCTGGCCATGAACGTAGAAAGCGATGAGGTGATCAGAAGTATGGGGAAGCTGGTTTCCACTTTGGCCTCAGTCGCTGCGTTGTGGTTTTCCGTTTGCGATCTGAAGGTTGAAAATCGTCATTTGGAGACCTTAAGGTATCTCGGAAAGGTAGTTAGCTACGTGAATGCCGTGTGGCATGATTGGTTGACTCTTGAAATAATTTTCGTAGCTACTACAAAACACCTAAGCCGTGAGAAAAAAATGCATCGAAAACAACATAAATATGCTACTTTATCTGCCTAAATGTATTTTCCCCCTTCTTCTCATTTTTCTTGCTTTGGTGTGTCCCATCAAGTGCTTATGCTAGTGTGTACGTTTACATAATCGCTCAGTAGGTTTTACCTAAATTACTCTCCTGGGGCTACACAAGGACCGCGATTTCGGTATTTAATTTTATTTTTAACTTAGATCCCGACGATTCAAACAACACCTCGATCGCGTGCTGTACGATTTTTGCTTTTCTGAAGGTTTGGTGCCGTTGCACAACGCCTGCTCTTTCGGTCATCTGGAGGTGGTGCACATTATGCTTGCTGCGGGTTCAGATCCGAATGCACGTGACTGTTGGAACTATACACCACTTCACGAAGCTGCAATCAAGGGCAAAGTGGACGTGTGCATTCTTTTGCTTCAGGTAATTCCGCGTTTTTTTTTTTTTGGTCATTCTCATTGTTTATCAGAGTTCGTGCACCTCGATTATTGCCTTAATTATTTGAACCCCAACTTCTTTGCAACGTTAGTTGCTAGCCCGAGCACGTTGCTGTTTTTTCCACTCAAGTTTTTTATTTGTTTGGAATAAACAGTCCAGAATTTCCGTTTCGGCTGAAAACTGATCTATATGGCGGGCAGCGGCCAATATATTGGAGTGGAATGGTAGACATTCTTAGTTTGGTGGCCGATACATGCACAAGATTGTCGGTTAGTTTGCCCAGTTCATTGCAAGTGATTCAGTCTGTCGTCTGACTAGTGCACTTAATTCATCGACTAGCTTGATTGCTTTTCTTATGAAAGATCGGTAAATAAGAAATGCGTATGCTTTTCACACGCTAGATAGTAAAATGGAGTCCATTGGCTCAGTCTCATCGTCTCAAATTATCTTTATGTCCCCCCTGATGACAACCGGATGTGTAAGAACGCACCTGATAAAGAACTGTGAACTATCATTTTTATTTACAGGTACTTAGTTTTTCAGTGAAACCATTTTTGATTGGTATTTTTTCTTCGTTACTGTGTATAGGTATGTATTGAATATCAGGCGTGGTGCACTACAGCCGTGACCCATCTTCATAGCCTGACTTCAAAAGACGCAGACTGGCAGACACTTTGTTGTTCACTTAAATCGGTCTAGTTATTTAAGCCGATATCTTGATTTATATCGGGACCACTGTGCTTAAGGATTTTTCATCATCAGTGGACAGCATTGCCAGCTTCAAGCAACGTGCTCATGTAACAATAAAATGATGATATAGATATTATTGTAGTAAGTAACTATGGTGTGGCAAGTCTGAGCAGTGGGGCACAATGGTTTATCGTGTACAGTTATCATGCACATTTCCCCATTAAAATCCACCAAGGCATTACTATGCATGTGTTTTAGCTATATTGCCAGTATGCATCAGTAGTGCATATCCACAGAGTATCAGCTGGGACCGAAATGCTTTGTTGCAGTCCCTAGTCAAGCCATGACGTTGCGTTCAATCTTCGCGGTTGTGGAATCTAGGTACCTCAGTCATGTTTGGCGTCAGTACAACATCCGTTTGTCGATCTAGGGTTGAGTGTATGGAGCAACAGTGAGATCAGCTCTGTAAAGCTCCACTGCTAATGGAAGATGCTAGTTTTACCGCTGAGTGGATACCAATGTCTTCGCAGCATTACTGAAATCCACTGCAAATACCGTAAAACCAATGCAGAAGCTAGGCACAGAGTTTTGGATGCACAGAGTGTTTAATTGGACCAGATGCTGGGGCTTGCCTAGGGGCTTCTCTAATTGGGACACGTATTGCGCCTGTTCTGGACCAGGTGCGTTGCTCTGTGAGCCCGTCAGTTACTTTGGTTTGAGTCGCGCCCTCGTCGCTCACGTTGGCGGTAAACACGAGTGTGCTTTCACCCGGCTCGTTACTATGCTTAACCTATTGAGATCTTGTGTGATTTTCTACTCTTTGGTTCAGTTTGTCACGTATCCCTGACAGTGCGGTGAGCTTTGAAGCTCTGGATTATGCCCATGGCACTGCATTCATGTGCAAGCATCTAACACAAATCAAACCCCATCGGTTATAGTTCTGTTACTGCCATGATGTTCTGATCGCTGAGCTTGGCGTTTAGATCGCAAACGTTTCATCACCAGTCGAGGTGACATCGTCAGTGCATGTGCCTGGAGCATGTTGGGGACTATGATTTGCCTTAGCTTGCATTTAGTATCCTCGGACAAACCTGATGACTTGAGTGCATGTTCCAGTTCGGCAAGGTATTCCTTCGTTGTGGCGTTTCCCAGGTTGAAGTTGAGTCCCTTTTGGAGTACTTTGTGCTCTTCGGTTGACAGTGGCCGAGGTGACAAATTATTGACCCATGTCTTGTTTTCGGTTTCTTCGAGGCCCCTCGTGAGCTTCTCTAGCTTCCTAGCTAATAATGACCTCTTCCTCTTCTGGCAATGGGTTACTCGTCGTCCAATGGCAGCCTCAATTCCTTTAATAGTTTCACTATCGACTATTCGTTCACACCAGCACTTAACCTCCGTCATTATATTTCTATACTTATTCATACGATTGTGAACATCTGTAATCAGCATGCGTACCATACGTTTACCATTTTGTTTTGCTATCATCCATGCCTGTGGATGATTGATTGGTGGTCTGTGGTTTACGCTTCTAGGTAGTACGTTCCTTCTCAGACACTCGTGGAGGAAGAATAATTGCTCGCTGGTCGAGGCTTGTCGGCAGGCAAACATCTCCCAGCGGCGAACAGATTTGAGTGTTTCACGCCCAAAGTTGATCTCAATAGTTTTAAATATTTGTGTTTGTTGTAGCTCAGGTTGTTGGTTGCCATGATGTTCTGATCGCCGTGCTTGGCGTTTAGATCGCAAACGTTTCATCACCAGTCGAGGTGACATCGTGAGTGCATGTGCATGTGCACATGCTGCGAGTTAGCAACCGAAACGACGAGCACAGCACAGGCTGCAAGAACTGAACTGAGGTTGATGTATAAAAAATACGAATATTTCCTTTTCATCGTTAAAAGAAATTCCGAAAGCCTTAGCCTAATTGTGTATGAATTGGTCGACCAAACCAACCATTTTACCGATTGGAAATTAAGGCTTATTTCGCTAAACCTTGCGGCCAGCCGTCTACCACGTTTGATGTACCTAAATATTGTAATTCATACTCGTTTCGGCTCAGTTAATATTCTTTTCATATTGCTTATTTTGCTTACTAAGCTGCTGAATAGAATACTATCAAAATATGTAAGTTTTGATCTGTATTGTTTTGACACCGGCTTCCTCTCGTCTTAGTGTCTCGTACCGCCTTCACTTGAGTGAATCATAGTCAGGAAGGCAGTTCACCATCCAGCCATATTGTTTGTGACGCAAGCAGTACGAACTTCTTTCCGGTCTACTTCAATTCACGTGAACATGGTGAAAACAGACCTTGGATTTTTCCTATTGCAGCTGAATCAGGGCAAATTATAACACATCAGCTTGGATAAGTGCTTATGAGTTCAAGTGTTTTTTCCTCACATAAAGCTCAGTTGTTCTATAGATTTGATGACTGGAAACTATCTACTAATTGAGTTGTGATTTTACCAGTTCAGTTATCAGTCGACGACCTCAGAAATGTAGCCAGTGCACTTAGATTTCATCGCCGATTCACGTGCATCATTTGCGCTCGTAAGGCTATCGCGTGATATTTTAGATGGTAGATCAACTAATTCACATGTATACCTTTGGTACTATGATTTCCTATTGCAGAGTTCAATTTCTTCTACGTTTCGGTAGATTACGTTTTGTTCCAAAACATCTCATAATGTAATGCAACCATAAAATAAACCTCACACCCGTTAGTTCATTCTTTCACCTAGTGGCGAGGTGACGTCCGCTAATCGACCTTAGTCGGATGATTCTGTCACGTGTTCGACGTATCGGCTTCCCCCCCCCCCCCCCCCCCCCCGATGTATGTCCACCAGGTTAGACTGTTTCCTCGGATTTTGTTGACGTTTTCATTTTCATTCTCTTTTTGACTCAACAATTGTCATATGAATATGGCTAATTCCGATAGCTAATAATATGCACTTTTCCGTTTATAGTTTTTCACTGATCTCATACAAAATGTTCAACAAGCCGTAAATGTAGGTAGATTTCAACTTAATGAGGATAAATTGCACATTCTGATTCCAAACCTCAGATACCTCATACCATAATATTGCTCGAATAGGATGAGAACATCCTATCAGTAATGCTGGGGCTAGATAAAGGGTAGTGGGCACTAGAAGCCAGTCACCGGAAAGTGTGCCCAGGTTAGGATGTCAGGGACATGTTCGACCCATGCCCACAAGTAGACTTCTTCCCAGAAGTGTTCTCCTTAGCACAAAGTGGTTGGAGGGCTGGTTGTGGTTGTCTGTCCATGACAGCAAAAATACACGAAAATCTCGGCCAATGTAATTGGTCGAATAGGTCGTATTAGATTCTCAGCTTGGTGTCCATGAGATTCTCTCATCGGATGGTTTGTGACATTACGTGGCATGGTTATGTGTGACCGTCGGTGGCGTAGTTGCACTGGAGTTCTTTCCTCTTCGCTTTCTTTTCCGTTTGATTGCTGTTTTTACTTCTATTCTTTTTCGTTGGACTCAGCGATGCTTTGTAGCTGTAAACAAAACCGGAACACAGAAGTGCGAACTTTGCGATAGACAGAAACAAACTGGGAGTTAAATAAACCAAATTCCTAAAAAGGAAAAGATTTCCAAATTATCTTACCGGCTTGGTCTGCCAATCAGCCGAATGGCTTGACGTGGGCTACATGTGTATTCGTGTATATGTGCGAATTCGTTTATTCTTGGTAGGTCGGCAGACTGCATGCGGCGTCACTCAGGGTTGCGGCTCTTTGTTCACAGAAAAACTGTATACTGGCAAATCGGTTGCTCTTTCCTTTCCGTTTTTGATCCTCACACTTGTTTCTCCAGATTTCCACCACATTCTAGCTGATCGATATTTGTACCGGTTGGGTTTTTTTCGACTTCTTTCATCATCACTACCCTGGTTTTCAGGCCGGTGTTTGATCTGCATTACCGATTGTTTCGCCAGCCGATGTATATGAGAAAACACTCCAATTCTGTCGATTTACATTGCATGGGAGCTGAGTTACGTACGCAGTTACTCGACGTAGAATTAGGAACAGAAAATGTATCGAACTCACCATCATGGTGTCTATTCGTGCGTGTGGGAAACTCTGGCATACTTTGCAATATGCGCAGTATCAAAACTCACAAGCTATCAATTGCTTTTATCCCTTGTATTATAACGAGAACTAGACAATAAGCTATAATAATGATTGTTTAAGTGATATAATCTAGTTTCTTTTACTTGATTTTTATTTCCTAGAATGCAGTTATTACCACAACTTCATCTTCACCTTTTTCAATTAATCCCAATCGATACAATGTATTGTGTTTTTGATGTATGCCAACAAACAGCGATAGGGGAGCACTTTCAACGCGATACTGACTGAGTTGTTCACGAGACTGAGCAACTTAGTTATCAGAAATTTCACTGCCAGAAGTGGCATATTCAGTGAATTCGTTCCGGCGTACAAATGACCGGTGAGGTAAACCAGTAGATGATACAACGGTCGAGATTGTTTTGAAACCGAGTCTTTTAACTTCTGTACCTTTGTGGTGATGTAACTGAGAGAATAATCTCAGGCAAAGGCATTAGTAAATTTGTGCTCTGTTAAATGTGTCAGTCAGCCATTTGTTCAGCCAAGAACGAATCCTCCTACTTGTTCATATCTTTCCTCTATTCATTCTTTTCGTTCCAGGCCAAAGCTGATCCTCAGGCCCGCAATTTGGACGGTAAAACCCCAGTTGAATTGGCCGATGGAGCTGCTCGTTTGGCCCTGTTGGGTGAGTATCGAAAAGATGAATTACTGGAGGCGGCTCGAAGTGGTAGTGAGGATAAGTTGATCAGTCTGTTGATTCCGCAGAACGTGAATTGTCATGCTGGTGATGGTCGAAAGTCGACACCGTTGCACTTAGCTGCTGGTTACAATCGGTACGTTGAAAAATAATCCTTCTCATCTAGCTTAGCATAGTCACATTGAAATGCGTTTTTCATGAGTTCTAATGCTGATGGGATTTTAAAGCTTCGAATGTTTCAGGTGTTTCGAAACGTACTGACAGTTTTTCAGGAGGATGTTAGGCATGTGAATAATCGATGTCTTGAAATCGTGCGATTCTAAGACGCAGTAAACCCTGGTCATAACTACACATCGAGATCATATCGATTGTTTACCAGACTAACCTGTGCTCTAAGTGTTTGCAAGTGGAATCGCCAACCTTGGTCAGGCAGCAATTCTATTTGGACGCAGTTTTTGTACCATGCTGTCCCAGTACAAAAAATAAAAACAAAGCATTGGGTTGTATTAATATACTTAGGTGAACCTGGTCACGTATCAGACTGTTTCGTTAGTGTCAATCCTCATGTCTTTTGTATATCGATTATTGCTTTACACCGGCATATCTTAGTTGTCCGAATCAGATCTTACGTAGTTAGCTATAAAAACTGAAATACATCTCACATCTGTAGGTTAGAAGTTGGGTTCAGTCAGTCTAAGTGATTAAAAAAGGGTGGTCAGCCCTTACACAGACTTTGTGGCCTTTCTCTGAGCCCGCCGGAGGTAGTTAGGGTCGCCGACGAGACCCGTGTGTGGAATTTGGTTGCCGTATCCTAAGATGAGGCAAATGTAGGCCCCGTAGAGAATCCCAAAGTCTTGGATGTAAAGGGGAATGGTCCCATAATAAGGTTTAAAATTTGGAAGCCAGACCTGATAGTCTTTAGTTTCATTGAAACATCATTCATTCTCCCCTCACTTATCCTTTGATTCAACTGTGCTGCCTGCCACAGATTCTATTTCTCTTCTTGGCTTATCTATAACTTCTTCTCTATGTTGGTCCGCTTTCATATCTCAGCTCGCCTCTCGTGCTGCGCGCAAAGTTGGTATTCTTTTTCACGCCAGACGCTTCTTCACACCAGCTGATCTTCTGCTGTACAAAGCTCAAATCCGCCCCGCACTTGAATACTGAAGTCAAGTGTGGGGTGGAGCTTCGTCTACCTCTCTTTCGCTTCTTGATCGGGTTCAACGAAAGGCAATCCAGTTGATCGACTACCCTTCTTTGACCTCCAATCTGTAGTCACTAGCCCATCGTCGGACTGTTGCTTCGTTGTCTTTTTTATCGATACTATTTTGAATTTTGTTCTTCTGAGCCTGCTTCGGCAGTTCCTCTTCCAAAAACCTTTTCCCGACCATCACGTGCCTAGGCAACTAGACATCCCTATCAAGTTTCTGTCACTAGATGTCGCACTTCTATCTTTCAGTCTTTCTTACCGCGGACCGTTAAGTTATAGGACACTCCCTCTTTCTGTCTTTCCATCTACTTGCTGCCTTCCTGTCTTCAAAAGCGAGATCAATAAACTGGTTCTAACGTGGATGTTTTCCCTCAGCCCACTTTTACAGTCTGTCTTTTGATTAAGGGTTTTAGCCCTTATACTGTAACTCACTTTATATGTAATAAAAAAACTCACTATGTCCCTGGAGAGGACACTCCAGCGAATAAACACGGAGAGAAACAGTTCACCGGTCAAAAAACCCCTAGACGGACGTAGGAGTGGAGTGCATAGGGTTTCTCTCGACTGTGGGAGAAGTCATCGCAGTTTATTGGCAGCTATCGCCCACCTAAGCTTGGCAGCCCCCAGCCTAAAGGGTGCTGCCCCGTCCACGTTCCGCTTGCTCCATTGGGTGCATGGAGCTAAGGACTGAACCCGAAAGGTGGATCGATAAGAAAGCACCAGCGAAGACAAGACAAAACGCATGCAGTAATCAGGTCTCACTTGAAAGACCAGAAGAAGTTCCTTCACGGGTTCTTCGGTCACGTTTCCGTACCGGGTTAACGCCGCACTGCTTTGTGAGTAAGACGTTTGAATGAAAGGCTCCGGTTAGGGTTCCCAAAGAAAAACACGTTCTGCGGTGTGGGCAGCCGCGAGGTATGATTTTCCCAGAAACCTCTAGTAACTTTCCTGTAAAGGGTCTTACCAATTTTCCCTCATTTAACTTAAGGTCGATGAAAAGCGCCACGAGTAATTACGGCTGTGATGAAAGCAGTAGTTCAGGAGTTGTATATAAATCAGATGGACTTCTCAAGCCTAAGTGTTCACTTCACTTGGCTACCTTTAACGTCCGCACACTATGTCAGATAAGGCAACAGGCTGTCCTCGCTAGAACTCTTGACACATTCAAAATAGATGTATGCTGTGTCTCCGAAACACGCATACAAGTCCCCACTTCTGTGATAACTTTTCGCACCCTGGACACAACCTCGGTCTTTCACTTCACTCTTCGTGTGTCGGATGATTTGGTTTCTAGAGCTCGTGGTCAGGTTGGCGTTGGGATTGCTTTGAGCATGAAAGCTGAGCGTGCACTGCTGGACTGGATTCCAGTCAGCGGTCGTTTGTGTGCAGTTCGGTTGGACGGTTCTGTTGGTGTCAACAACAACAATAAACTGAAGCGCCGATGTTTGTTCGTCGTGTTTGTGTATGCGCCGACTGACTGCAGCTCCTGTGAGGCCAAGGACGAATTCTACCAGGATTTGTTTCAGCTACTTCGAAACGGACGTGTTGGTCATTGCTGGAGATTTCAACGCCCAAGTTGGCCGTTAGGGAGATTCTGAAAGGGACATTGGAGGCTCATTTGGTATCCCAGCCGATCGTACCGACAACGGCGATCGTCTCGTTTAGCTGTGTTCTGACCACAAATTGTTTTTAGTAAGTACGAACTTTTGCCATAAGAAGTAGTATAGACCCACATGGCGTCCTCCTTCGTCTTTACAACGTTGGACTCAGATTGACCATATTGTGATTGGTCACCGCTGGCGTGGATAAATTGAATATTGTCGTTCACTTTGGTCTACGCCTGTGGACTCAGATCACGCCTCGGTACGTGCTCGCTTCCGTTTACGCCTCGTCCGCGGTCGCACCAAAGTGAATGCCACTTGTCCCGCACCGTTGCTTTTAGACGATAACCAACGACACCGTTTCTAGATGGAGCTGTCTACGCAGTTATCGATATAGCCATATGTTCAGGACCCAAATGAATGGTGGCAACAGGTCAAGGAAGCTTTGTACGCTGCTTCGAATGCCACCCAGAACTCTTGTTCAAGTCGGTCTCACAAACAATGGATATGTTCGACATTGGTTACTCTGTTGGTTGCTCGCAGATCCGTCCCTCCGGATGCCAGATTCAATGAAGTGCGTAAACCCCTGAGACGCCAACTGACTAGGAGCCCGAGGAATGACGGTGAGCAGTGGTGGATTGCGAAATGTAAGGAAATGGAAAAGGCTGCGTCCATTAGCAATGCTCACAACCTTTTCCGTTTGATTAGAAGTGCCGGTCCACGGAAGCCTGGTGTGAGTGAGGTAATTAAGGAATCCGACGGCTCACTGATTCACTCTGAGGGATGTCGTCCGGAGCGCTGGGCGGAGCACTTTAGGGAACAATTCAGTTTGTCCACTTCAGCGGTGTGCCTTCCAAATATACCCGCCAGCGAAACAATGCAAGTGCATATGGGTCCTCTATCAGAGATGGAGATTATGCGGGAGATCGGTCACTTGAAAAAGTATAAAGCCGCTGGACCGGATGGGTTGTCTTCATCTTTTTTCAAGGAGGGAGGCGAAGCTTTGGTTTCGGAGTAAGTTAAGTTTCAAGCTGTTTTAGATAGGCTTAACAACAGTGTAGGAATGTTTGGGTTGCGTTTTGCCCCTTCAAAGTGTAAAATGCTGTTGCAGGACTGGGTTGGCTCGACGCCAAACGTTGTGTTGGCAGGGGAAGCTCTAGCTGAAGTGGATAAATTTAGTTGCGTGGGCAGGTACATCTCACCAGATGAACATATAACGGATGAAGTGTCATCGTGCATACAGAATGCACATTTGGCTTTTGTTAGCCTGCGTCATCTGTGACGTCGGCGTGACATCCGATTGTTTGTTAAGGGTAGAGTTTACACTGCGGTGGTTAGGTCCGTTCTTTTATACGGTTCAGAAACATGGCCGTTGAGGGTAGAAGATAGGCGAAGACTGTCAGTGTTCGAGCAGCGATGTCTCCGTAGCATTGCCCGAGTATGGTGGGAACACCGTATCAGCAATGCTGAAGTTCGGGAAAGGTGTTGGGAACCAGAAGTCAGTCTCTGGATCAAGAAGTGAATCTAAACAGGTTAATTTGTTTGGGACATGTGTTACGCATGCCCACGGATAGACCTCCTCAGCGTACGCTGTTCTCTGAGGCAGGTGGTGATTGGAAGGTAGGTCGAGGTGGTCAGTCCATGACATGGCAAAAAGGTATGAAAACCTTGGTCAGTGGACTTGGCCGAGTAGGACGTGTTAGAATTCCAGATTGGGGTCCATGTGATCCGCCTACTAAATGGTTGGAGACATTAAGTGATATGGCCAGGTGTCTCGGTCAGTGGCGTAGTTGCATTCGGACTCTTTCATTGTCGTCTTGATTTGCCTTTGGTACTTTGACCTTTTGGATGTTTAATACTATGCTTCTTTTGTTTTCGCCCTTTACTGGACGATGCCAGAGGATAGCAACCGAAACCAGAGCATAGAAGTGCGAGGGTAATGTTTGAAAAAGCTGAATCTGAAGCAGCATACTCACGTTAGTAGACTTTGTTGTTTGGGACATGTGCTGCATATCACAAATACACGTCTACCGTACAGTGCCCTGTTTTCCATTTAATGCCAGTAGTCGAGGAAGTCACTTGGGGGTCAACAGATGACGTGGAAACGGGGAAGGGGAAAAGGAACAGCAAACTTAGAAGAAGTCGGTGTCTCTGGTTGTCCGTGTTTGGGGTCCAGCCAGTTGGCTGGACACAGTGAAGGATATGGCAGCGAACTGTGATTAGTGGCGATCGTGTTGTCACTTTCTGTGTAATCAGCATGATCGATCGATGTGCGTTTGTACAGTTAGACTGTGTATTTCGTGTGTTGGCTATTAGGGTCTTCTTTCCTTTCCTCTTCCGTGTAGGTCTACTCCCCATACATCTTGTTTATTCATGCTCCCTAATGCAACGTGCAATATGGTGTGAAAGGCAATGGTCAGTGGGGCTTGCCCTGTTGTTTAACGCTGTACGATAACGATGATGATGACGAAAATGTGTAGGTGGACGTAGAATTGGAGTATCTGGGTTTTTCTCGACGTTGCGCGAAATCATCTCACTTAATTGGGCAGCTGTCGCCTGCCTAAGCTGGTCAGTCCCTGGCCGAATAAATCCCTCTCCGTCCACATCCTGCTTACTCCATTGGATGCATGGGACCAGATCTGTAAAGCGGACTGATAAGAAAACACCAACGAAGAGGAGACAGAATGAGTGCAAAAATCTGGTCTCACGTGATAGGCCCGAATAATGTTTTTTCACGGGCGCTTCGTTCACGTTCCCGTGTTGGGTTAGCGCCCTACTGCCTTATGGGTCAGACTTTTCAGTCAAACGCTCCGGTCAGATTTCCCAGACTAAAATCGTTTGCGGTGTTAGGAGCCGTGAAGTATGATGCGGTCAGAAATCTCCAGCGGTCAATCGCGAAACGTTTCTAATCTCTCTGCTCTGCCTTCTTCACATCCCACTTCTAAATGAATACTAGAAGTCACAATGAGTCGAGACCGCGGACTTGTATTTATCGGTAATGGTAATAACGTGGGGACAAGAGAAAATAAAGAGTCGATTTTCAGGGCTAAGCATTTTCTTAACGTAACTGCTTTCAGCTTCTGCACGCTTCGACAAACGGGGCAACAGGCTACCCTAGCTGAAACTCCTGAAACCTTCAATACCGTTTTGTATTGTCTCCGGAACAGGCAGACAAGACCCAACTTCAGTGTTAACACTTCGCTGCCCAGATACAAGCTCCGCTTCTCGTTTCACTGTTCACATGCCGGGTCATTCGGTGACCAGCACTCGTAGTCAGGCTAGCGTTGACATCACTCTAAGCGTGAAAGATGAGCGTTCGCTGGTCGACTAGATCTCAGTCAACAGTTATCTGTGTGCGGCTCGGTTCAATGGTTCTGTGCATGCCAGCAGTAACAGACTGAAGCGTCTATGCATGTTTGTCTTTTCTCTGTATACCCCAACTGGTTGTAGCTCTTCTTTTTCATTACATGTTTGCGCATTAGTGCAATGGAATAGATATACTGCATAGCGGCAAAGACCCACTCTACTATTAGGGATAACCGGCAACCAGACCCTGAGGCTTGCAATGGTGAACCACAAAAGACCCCAGAATGTCAGGTGTGATAACGACCCGGACGACAGTGGACTACCGTCTATCATGAGAGTATTCGAACGGCTGATCTCCGAGACAGAAAACGAACTCTCCAAACCACTCGATAACCACCGGCGAGCCTGAAGACGTATCCTAGTATGATATGTCTCAACTGCTGCGCAGATGCGCTCAACCTACATAATGGTTGTTGCTGGTGGTTTCCGTTCTCGTTGGAAGCCTAGATGGGATGGAGAGACGTATAGGAAGCCGATATTGCGTTCCAGCCGGTGGTGGTGACCGACTCATACAACTACCTTCCGACCATGGATTATTCCCAACGAGTACAAATTTCTCACACAGGAAGCGGCACCGACCAACCTGGCGTCCTTCTGCACCTTCAGGGCGTTCGACTCAGATGGACCACATTCCTATCGGTTGCCGATAGTGTGGATCAGTTCAAAACTGTCGATCATTTTGGTCCACGTCTGTAGACAATGATACGCTCTTGTCCGTGCGCGTTTCAGTCTCTGTCTCGTCAGTGGCCGAAACAATGCCAAAATCAATCGTCCTCTGTAACCGCAACTGAATGATAACGATTGACCTTCTCTAAAGGCAAAAAAATCTGTCAAGTTATGGGTGCAGTCAAATGCCCAGGATTGAGAAGAGCGATAGAGGGAGATCAAGCAGGCTCTGCTTGATGCTGTTAAAGCATTACCAGCATTTGAGGAGCAGCCCAGACAAACACAGAAACGATGGATATCTACATTCTCATTTGCACTGTTGCATGCGCGAAGATCGGTTCCTCCGGAATAGAGATGTAGTGAGGTAGTTTTGGCTTGCGAATTGTAGGGTGATGGGAAAAGCTGTGGCGAATAACAACAGCCGCAACTTTTTACATCTAGCTTGAAGTACCAGTCCATGAAATGCAGGGGTTAACGAATTGGCGAAAGAGGCAAACAGCTCACTGATTCGGATTTAGTAGCTTCGTCTAGTTTGTTGGGCGGGGCATTTCGAGAAGCAGTTCAACTGGCCTTTATCCACAACGTTTTCTAACTAGCACAATGGTTATAGTTATGGTTGTAGGTATGAATTCTCCTTCAGAAGCGGGGGATTCTCCGTGGGATAAGCCATCTTAAACGACATAAGGCTTTTGGACCGGATGGGTTGCATCAGTCGATTTTCAAAGACAGTGATTGGGCATTGGCAATGGAGTTTGATACGGGAGAGGGAAAGGGTTCCGAAGAGCTGGTGTGAATCAGTGATTGTATCGACTTACAAGAATGGTGACAGGTCCTCTCGTGAAAGCCACAAGGGAATAAGTCTGGTTAGTGTTGCATCTGAACTGCCCGCTAGTATTCCTCTCCCTCGTTTATCTAACGCTCGCAAATAGTGCTCGTGCGAAAGTGAAGCTGGGTTTAGAGCTGATCGAAGTTGTGTTGGCCACATATTCACTCTTTGACAAATTTCAGAATATGGACACACCTTCCGTAGGTTCAGATAATATATTCCGTAGGTTCACCAACTTTGTTTCTCTTGATCTTAAATCGGCGTTCGACCCAGTCGGGCGCACAGTTCTCTGGCGCTGTCTGTTGTTGAGGTGTGTACCAGAGAGATTCATCTCCATCATAAATGTCTTATATGTGAATAGCCGGAACCGAGTTCGGGCTTACGGTGATCTTTCACCCGAGTTCACCACGAAAAGTGGTGTACGTCAGAGTTGTCCGTTTTTCTTTTCCTCTTTAAGTTGATGGTTGATATGGTCCTAAAGAGCACGGTTCTGTCAGGTAATGTGTCAGGTGTTGAATATTCGTGCGACATAGTTCTTCTAAGTGAAGATCCAAGTAAGCTGCAAGGTTTTCTGGACAATTTGAAAACCGCGTGACTGTGATCGGTATGCGTTTTGCACCTTTAATAGCTGTCTGAAGCCGACTAAAACCACTGTATATTTTTATAATTCACTTTAGAAATTCCCGTTATAAACCTCCATTTGACTAAAATTAATGGTTTTTTCGTAGCGTTTAAAGAGGACGACATCACAAATTTTGCAGATAGCTGCAATTTTCTCATGATGTTCTGATCGCTGAACTTGGCGTTTAGATCGCAAATGTTTCATAATCAGTAGAAGTGACATCATCATTTCATGTGCAAATGCACGATGTGACGTGGGACAACTTCAGGACTTTTCGTATTTGTGAGAGATTGACATTTTCCATGATTTTTATGTATTCGAATCAGTAAAAACTTTCGTGTCATCCTCCTTTTTAGCACTAAAATAGTAAAAATTCTTCTGGCCAACGGAGCGGATGTGGTGGCGAAGGACAAGGGTGGCCTTATTCCACTACACAACGCCTGCTCCTACGGTCATTTGGATGTGTGCGAACAGTTGCTCGGTGCCGGCTCGGTCATGGCTCAAGTTCATGCTGCTGACCTCTGGCAGTACACACCGTTGCATGAGGCCGCCAGTAAAGCGCGTGCTGAAGTGTGCTCCTTGCTGCTCGCTCATGGTGCGGATCTGACCAAACCGAATTGCCACGGGAAATCCGCACTTGATTTGGTCCCGAATGTGAATTTACGATCGCGTCTACTGTACGAATTTCGTGGTAAGTGATATTGCTGACGATGGTTGCCGATCTGATTGGAAAGCTGTGTTACCGGGACCGTTGTCCCACTATTCATGCTACCATTTAAGAGTGTGTGAGCTTTGAGTTTCCTTCAACCACGCGACCAGTCAATGAAAGCGCATCCATAGCCCTTAAGATAACGCACAACTTACGGGGTGACAATCGTCTGGGTTGTTTTTGTTGTTTTAACACACACAAAAGTTAGGCGTGTCACCAATGCAATTTCCGTTGCTACGTTACTGCGAGAAACACACATTATTCTCTATCATCTTGGACAGCAGGGACCACGTGATCCATTTGTGTTCTGCGATTTTCGTGTTAGCTTCAATAACCAAATGACCCGCGATGTTGCCGCTTATTTGATTAACCGCCCATAAAGCGGTTTCGTTAAAAGCAATGCTGCATGATAAAAATATGCCTGTCTTTATATTGGTCACATACACAGCATCAGCTTTGTGGGGTCGTGTGAACTGTATTTAGGCAATACGCACGTTATTTTTGGACGCCCTCGAGATTGGTCCGCTGTCGCCCGGCTCCTTACCGCGACTGACCGATTGAAGTCTTTTGCGGGTTTCCACTACAAGTCTCGGGGCCGTGGTTGCTATTTATTGTCTACGGTTCAATGGGTTCTTATGACCAGTTCAACCAACAGTACGTTTATTCGCGAGTACTGAACTGATTTCAATAGTAGGAAATCGGATTTTACTAACAAATAATTCATCGTGCAGTAGCAAAGTTTCAACTCACCGTTGAAAACCATGGAAGCACTGTACAGCTGTTTCATCCTTGTTGGGAATCATCATCATTGCACATCCACCGAGCCCGAGTAGATGTAGTTCCGTTACTCGGTCATAGTCAAGTGTTTTATATCACTAAGGTTCAAATTACACATCCTTTTCTGATTTTTGGTGGTTACGTGATCCATTCACAATTTATCAGTACTTAGTTGTGGAGAATCTGCTGCGCCGCAAGTTCCGTTTAGTCGGCAAGAACTGGTGGTATGTTCTCTAATTACGGAGCCCTGCGGAGCGAAGAACGTAATATTGATCTCCGAACGTTCAAGAACTCTCCGAATACGACGATATCCAAGACGTTAACCTTTTTTTCCGGATGAGATAGTGGCCTTAAAATTGTCTGGATAAGCAGACTTCCATCTAACAACCATTTTGTAGTACAATGAAACCCGGAATGATGAAATATGGACTTCTAGTATGCGGGTGATATCCATGTTCTGCCGACATTGCTGGACGGTCCGCATCGCGTTCTATCGAATATTGTCAAGCAGTTTATACAACTGCCCTTATAATTCATTGTTTGAGAATTATCAGCGCTGCCTCCGGTCACCTGTTCCATCGAATGCTTTCTCTACCGAAGTTTTATGATGTCATATTGGGAATTATAAAAAAATATGGTTTTTACAATAAGCTTTGTTACACTTCCCATTTTACATCGTGTCCTCTGCGTTAGCCCTAGTGCATTGCAGAAATGATGGAAGCTTGTCAACTGTTTGATTGCAGCCTCTTCTCTAGGCCGACCTGTCCATATTCTCTTTGGGATATCCCAGACATATTCGATGTTCACAATCATGAGTGGAAGAATTGGTGTTTTTCTTTTTTGCTTAAACTTTATGATAGCGACAAGCGGTTCACGTGTATGAAAACGTTGACCAAATAGGACATGTGAAACTTCGGTGCTGGGATCCACGGGACCCTTCTACCAAATGGTAGTGGTGACGATAGTGAATTCAAGTCATTAAACGCTTTTGTGGACGCGGTGTAGGGCGCCTTTGCGTCATGCACGTGATTTACAGTGGAATCCAAAGGAAAAGAATGTAAGGGCTAATCGGAATGGGAGGAGGAAAGCGTGGAGGCAAAATGAAGCAGTTCGTACATTTAGACCAGTGACGAAGATGAACAATGAGGTCGTTGATTACTTGGTCGCAATATACGAATAAACGGACAAGGCAAGGGGTGAGACGTGTGTGAATAAAGTATTTCGAATTTCGAGCCAGAGGCAGCTTTGGTGAGTGTAACGTGAAGACAGTGGTCGCTGTCGGATGGGAATCCATTTGTGAATTGGTCACAAGCATCGAAACGCTTGCTAGTAATAGTCATCGAGGATATCTCCATTAATGTTGCTAAAACGGGAAATCAGTTTGAGAGACTTGATGATAAGATCAAATTTTTCCCTAAACCAGGAAAGATTACAGGGGAGCAGCAAACTCAAAGATGGAAAGTGCACGAGTTTAGTCTAAACGGTGAAAGAGTAGGCTTTCTAACTTTCGGGAAGATTGTTTCAACGTGTTTATTCCAGCAAAGAGCTGCTAGTTAGAATAACCCTAGGTAAAAGACAGAAAAAGCTTTAGGGAGATGTTGGTTATCGGTGAAAATATGTGGGATGCTATTGAAAACAGTTTGGTAACGTGATCCACATTGAAAATTGAATGGCACGCTAACACATTTTAGGACGTTAAGGGAAAAAGGATGGAAAGTAGAGCTGTATCCAAGTTCATACAAACTGTTTTGAAAAAAATCCTCGCTTTCATTTCCGTTACAGAAACATCCAAGTACATCATCGGCGTATTTACAGCCAATGAGATTAGGTGAGATGAGGAGTTTACTACTATAAAGAGAGAAAAGAAACGGGGACAGAATGGCACCCTGAAAAACACTAGAGTTAACTTGAAGAGAAAACGGGTTTCGGCTACGCACGAAGTAAACTGTATGCGACTATAAAAGTAATCACAAAAGGTATTCAGATTACAACCGTCAATCCCGCTATCGTGTAGAATATTCAGAAGAGCACCGCGATAAAGAGAACCAAGTGCATTCGCATAGTCAAGAAAAATTAGCCTGACAGTACGGCCACCGTGATCAAGAGTAGAAACAAGAGAACTAACAATGTAACCAACGGGATCAGGGGTTGACGGAGAGGGTTGGTAGAAAATTGTGTCGGGTCAGAAGAGTGAACTTGGGGGGGGGGGGGGGGGTACATCGTCAAACACTTTCAGCAAAGCAGATGTGCAGGCCAAAGGACGATGTTCGTTGGAACCTTTCTTGGGTACAGATGTGACTTTTAGCCATACTTTCAACGGGTATGATCCACTGCACTTCAAGCAACAAACCAATTCGCTTATTGCAACCCAGTACAAATAGCAAAGTCGTGTGTAGAGTGTTGTTCACAAGTTCGTTTGTTTGTTCTCACGATTTTTATGATTCGATCTCTAGGACAACCATAGCAAATGTTTTGGTTTGCGTCGTTGTGATCAGGCGCGTACGCAAAAACGCCTCTGCGTAATTTACTTTGACATCCTGTCATCTGTTTTCTTCTCTTTCGTGATCTTGATTCGATAGCCAGAGAAAGTGCCGTACTAACCTCATGCACATCGGCCTGCGATCGTGTGTTTGTGAAGTTTCTCTCTCTCTCTCTACCTATCTATCCTAACCTCTTCTCATGATGCTGACTTGGTTGTACACTATATAAATGCTCACCGTATCCATAACCAATGCGGTATCTTCCTTCATTCTCTATCAAGTTGAATTGAAATCATCAAGAGTTACTACTGTTACATTGCATATCAGTGAATTATCGGAGATTATTCAACTGATAAAAACGAAGAAAATAAGACCAAGGTTGTGAAATGCAAGCATTTCGCTTACCATTTTCGATCTTGTTACACCTGGTTTCATCAGGTCACAATTCATTTGACCGAGTCCCCCAGTGATATTGCGCAGTCCAGTACCGAGGTCGTTGCCACTCATCTAGGTGTTACCTGCTTTGATGTATCAACTGGCATTTTGCTCAAAGAAGTGTTTGACATCAAATGTTCGTTAACTTTTGCGCTGTCCACCCCCCTTCCACCCCAGAATGTATTGTATGAGCTTTCAATCCGGCCTGCTTCATTGTTATATTTTACATATTGGCATGTTTTGCGTTTGAGACCGACAAGAATAAGAAGTTTACTTGCATCTCACAACCTTTATCTTCTTGCTACCCTTAGCAACTGGGTAAAGGAGATCCAGTGTTTCCACTTTTTCCGAAACTGGTTACTTGCACATTCTTTATGCTTTTTTGAACCCTACGGTTTTGCACAATAGCTTGTCACTTCAGCACATTGATCTGAGCGGTGGTGCTTGAGCCAGTCGTACATATGTCGTGTAACAGAAAAGCAGCGTTAGTTACTACGTATCTCTATGACTAGGTGACTGCATAAGAAGTCTGCGCGAATATTTCTGAAACGATCCCACTTTTTTCGTGTATCGCTTACCATTGGTGCACTCAAGCTTTCCACATAACGATTTCCAAGTTCTGGTTTTGACCTGGTTTACGTCGTTAGAGAATGATTTTGGTTGTGCGCGACAGTTCTGTCCAAATGGATGATAAGGATGTAGCTAGATCTATCGATTGTTTCTTAGATTCGGTCACATTTATGTCTGATGAACGGTATGTGTTCGATATTCTCCATAAACAGACAACTGAATTCACGTGACTGTGACACTCAGTTTGATAAATTTACGTCAATCATGACCTTGGTAGCAAAGGGGTTCATGTACGCGTTCGTTCCGTGAGAGAGACCGGGAAAATCTACACTGTATTCCTCGGTGTATGCGAATAGACACCTACCCCACCTAATCAGTTTATAAATGTACTGTAGGATATTGTAAATACCTCGTAACTAGACTGTTCGATAAACTTGTACCTGCGACATTTCACTTGAAATTGTTAAAGTTGTCAATTCACTAGAATTGCAGTCTACCACCAGTACCACTTTTATATCGCAATCATAAAATCAGGAAGCGAGAGAAACATAAATTGAAGACGCTTTAAAACTTGTAAATGAGTCATTTTTCCCGCTTTGATTGGTTCTAGGAGTTTTCCTCACGGTACTCATGAAGCAATTTATTGTATGATTGACATTTACGGTAGATCGTTATGATCTCAGTTTCCAGTATCGTCCAAACGTATCATGCAGTCATTCAGAAAACAAACATTCTTACTAAGAATGCCTATATTCGGTTAAATAGTGTGCGTCATTTTAATAACCTTGCGGCCTAAGTATGAAGTTCATGACTAGTATTTCCATTTCCAAAAACCTTGACGCTGACGTTTCCAAAACGGTATCGATCCCCTCTTCAGCAATAATTTGACAGAATTCCACGACGAAAAACTTGCACACAGTTTTAACGTTTTGGCTGCTATGTACAAGCGCAAACCAGTAAGGTGTACATATGCATAGATTTTCTTCTGAATAACCCCGTATCGTTAGAATCATTGTTTACATGTCGAGTTGTTTGTAAAAAAGGTGGTCGTAAGTCCAGTGTAAGTTGTTTCATCATTAGGGCAATCACTTCACCCTTGAATCGAACTGAATGTTCAGTTTTTATTTCTTCTCTGATCGCTAAACTGTTTGCCTACCATTGCTATTGCCACAGGTCATAAGCTTTTAGCCGCATGTCGTATGGGTGACATCACTGAAGTTCACCGGGCCTTGTGCTACCAGCACACCGTAAACAGCTCAGTCGAGACAGGAGACACGCGTGACCGACGCGATTATTCAACAGGAGCCACGTCTGCTTGTATTGGAGAAGTCACCGTATCGGGACCTGATTCGTCCACCGGTAACCCCAACCTCATTATTTCGGACGATGTGTTACGTAGTGGTCGCTTGCTATGTTTCACTCATCCATTCACTGGAAATACTGTGTTGCACGAGGCCTGCATTCCGATCGAACTGAATGCACTGCAAAGTGAATTACATCATCACAAACTGCCCACTTCCGCCGGATCGAATGTGCCAACAGTCTGTGCCATTTCGGCGAACCTGAAGTCCGCGCAATCTGGTCCTTCTGGGACCGTGGGACAAGCGTTTAGTCCAGGTACATCGCGTCAGCAGCTGGTCGAATGGCTGCTTCAAACCGCAGTTGTTGATGTTAACCAGGCAAATAATTTGGAACAAACTGCCCTCCATTTGGCCGCTCGGTATGGTTTGTTAGATGTGGTGGTCTGTCTCTGTCAGCATAATGCCAAAGTGACGGCGACCGATTTGCGTGGTTTCACTCCGCTGTTGTTCGCCGCGAAGTATCGCCACGCCCATGTTGTTCGCTTTTTGGTTCAAGTGTCTGGTGGTGGAGCTGGTAGCGGTATGGATACAACCGGACTACCGAGCTGTGGTTTTCCCGCGGACTTTGATTGTACTACAATCGGAGCAACTGGCCATTTCCAGGCCACGGATACCGCCCTCATGCTCCGGACCGACGTGAAAGACAGGTTGCTAACGCTTCCCGTGAACAACAGTGTTGGCATGGCCTCAATGTCAACAGATGACCCTGGACCGTTGACTTGTCCGGACAAGTCAAGTTTTCTGGGAGTCGGCAAAGCAGGTAGATCGAAAGGGTATCATTACATGTTATCAGTTACCCCCCACCCCCACCCCAAATATAACCATGAAGGGTTCATTGAAACCTATCCAGCACTCAATATCTTAGAAGCCGCTTTTAATGAGTAGTTCTCACGTTGGAAATTCGACGTATCAAGACTATGCGCGACAAACAGGCAATCGTTTTTCACTATGATAATTCTAGCACACACTTAGGAGGTCACCATCTTATTTGTCCGTTTTTTCTCTTCTGTTCCGCACAAATCCCTCATACGTTCATCATCTGGGCTGCGCGCAACCGAAGAAAATCGCATGCACTACCAGGACACTCTGACTCTTTTTTATCCACCACTTATTGAAAAAACTAAGAATGAAAAGGATCTGCATGAAAGTAATCTGTGTTTTTGCCACCTCGTATTGTTTCATGCCTTTATGTGATATTAAAAAGTTCGCAACTACTGAACCGGCTGTAAATCGTCTGTTTTCATGCAACGAAGTAGCGCAACAATCATTTAGGGATTTAATTTTCCGATACCATTCTTCAGTGTGTATAATTACCATCCGCATGGATTTTTTGATCTATCAGTTGGAAAATCTGGCACAGTGAATCGTGCTGGTTTTTCTACCGGAAGATGAAACGCTCTATAGGTTGAAGTTAGTTTTCCCGCTGTCGTGATCATCAGTTGACATAGATGACAGTGCGTAGATTGATTGGGTTTGTACATTGTCGTGGTTCATCTGTTCTGACTGGTAGCCTTGCTAGTTGGATGACCAACAAGAAAATCACCCCTCACGATTTGTCTTCGGCAGATGGCCAGTGGATCTATTTTTTTTAGACAGTCCAAAGAAGACAAAACAGTGTAACCAAGATATTTAGATAATTCCCTCACGTTTCTTCTAAACTCGGAACTAGGCTATTATCTGAGAATTAGCTGTCAGTTGTGACATTCGATAAAGGAGCTTTGGGACTGCTCACTCCAAACCTTAGCCAGAGAATTATTCATGTAATACTGTTGTTGTAAGTTATGCGGTCAAGTTGAGACTGGTCAATTACATGTAGTAACACAAGACTAAGAATCTTCGTTGGGCGTTGAATGAAGATAAGGGGGTTGGAAATTTATGATGAATACTTCACTGGCATAGCAACACACGCGACTACAAAAACATCAGGCTGCAGTTTACTTCAAAAGTTTTCTTAGTCATTGGTTCTCTCTCCCGCTTCCGCAGTATTACTAAGTGAAATGTTCACTTCCCGATTGAAGTAGTTTCTTTTTTGCGTTTATCTTTCTCTCTACTTCTCGAAAGTGTTGAAAAGCCATCGTTCGGTTATTAGAAGAGAATTTAATACATGCTTACACATGAGTGCAGTGGAAAGGATATGTCTCATAGCCTCAAAGAGCCACTGCATTAATTTCAACCGTGACCCCGAGAATCGGAGTGATGGTGAACCACATAGGACCCCATGGGTATGGTGTGGGAACAAACCGGGCGGCACCCAATTATTGCAGTACTACCTGCAGTCGATACGCATTACTAACCAGTGCATTGTTACCTTTGTGAAGTGAATAGCAAATCTGACCAACTGTGTATTTCAACGGGGATTATAATGTGATGAATTGATGTGCAGAATATATGGCAGTATACACTGCGATCCGTGAAAGTTTGTTGGAATCAGTATCTGAATCACGTTTTACGCTATCATTGACTTTAAACAAACGGAGTACGAGTCTGTGTGTGAGAGAGAAAAAGAAAGATGGAGCATATTTCCGAGATAAGAATACGTTCAACTAACAACCATTTCGTAGAAAACTAATACACTCTGTTTCCTGTTGTTTTTCAACACAGTAGAGGAAGTTGGTCACGCAGTCACCTTTAACGCATTGATCCTCTAGGTGTTATCTCTCTAACCGTACACTTTTTCCAACATTTTTTTAATTGTACATCGTTACTTCGACAGTCAGTGGGCCCTTGGAACATGCGCAGTCAGTTATATTACAAAATATCTGTGCCTTAAAAATACTACCTGAGGATGTACGATGAAAGGACAATATAGGTATACAATTGTTTTCCACGTTCTCATGTGGGTGAATTATTTCGTTGCGATGAGTCGATGGTGGCTACAGTTTCCTTTTTAATCCTAGCAGTTAGTTATAAAGTCTGTGGCACGAGACTGATGCTCTACACATACGCACTTTCACCTAAACAACGAATACCGTCTCTCAGACTAAATGTGGCTTCAAGGCTTCACTAATATATGCTGTAAAATGTGTGGATATGTAATACATGGCCTGTTGAATATTCTGATCAAAAATAAAAACGGTGTATTACCAAAATTATCGTTGAATCGATCTGCTATCTCTTTACACTGAGGTGGAAAACACAGTTCATTGCGTCGTTGATCGCCTATACACGACGGCGTCTGATATTATTGCGAAGCGAACGGCACTTCCTGTTTTACATGCATTCGCTGTCGCTGCTTGTTGAACTACAGAAACCATGCAAGAAATGACGGTGCTCACCTTTCGGGAGTGCATCGGCGTCCGGTTAGTATATTTTGTTCGTCCGTTGACAACAGTCACACGAACTATGCACGCTGATTCATCACGTGTGTGTATGACAAAGGCGCACACTAACCGAATCTCACTCCCGCCTTGTTCCCGACGCATGCAGTCTCTGGATCGATGACTCAGTATATGTTGATTGCCGTTCATTTCAGGGACGGGCTTTAATTGCTATCTGTTTTTGACAAGTGAACAGACAGGGGTGTCTGCCTCAGACCAAGTCTCCTCGCATTCGTTAGAACTAGTTAAATGATGAGATGCGGGGTTGTCATGCCCATGTCGAGGTAGTCAATATATATATATATATATATATATATATATATATATATATATATATATATATATATATATAGCATATACATATGTATGTATACTTTGTAGTTAAAAGAATTTAAGGTGTATTATTTATCATATTTTCTCTTTCCGACTCCCAGATTGGTGATTCTGAGTTCTTTCTTGTTATGGCTTATACAGTTTTGAATAGTAGACACTAGAATAGGCAGTTCGTCAGTTGGATCCCAAGACCTTCACCGTATCTACGTATTTCGGATTTTTACACAGCTATCGAATCGAACTATCAGACAATAAACGATGCAGTCGATCCAATGGATTCCGAGTGCACACCCACGTCAAGTATGCTGTGCACACCGCCTGTATCGTCCACAAGCACATACCCGAGGAACACATATGTGAATGGCACATCACAAACCGTCTCGACCAATACAGTGTCTTCAGCTATTGTCACGAGCAATTCCACAACAAATTTGAATACTCCAACACCGGCAGTGACCAGCCATACTGTACCAGTTTCGATCACCACGACAACAGCAATCATGTCGACGCCTACTCTAAATATTGGTGGATACACCTGGGCTGACACAGTACTTCAGTTGCTAGAGGCAGCCAAAGCAGGGGATGTGGAGATGGTACGGCGCTTGATTACCGCGCATCAGGAGGGCACCTTGGGACGCGCTGCTTTGCATCCAGGTGGTGCGTACGTCTCCAGCTCTGTATGCAGTGTGTCTCGAGATGCAAGTGAATTTGCTGCAGGAACTTCAGGTCCGCCTATGGATTTGATTAACTGTCGTGATATTGACGGTCGTCATTCCACACCGTTACACTTCGCTGCAGGATACAACCGCCTTGCGGTGGTTGAATTGCTGCTCCAGTATAACGCCGACGTACACGCCAAAGACAAAGGAGGTTTGGTCCCTCTACATAATGCTTGTTCTTACGGGCATACAAGAGTAAGTTCCAATTGATTTTTCGAACGATCAAGGCAGAAAATCGTGACTGTACTTGTTTTATATGCCTCAGATTAGACTACTTACTATCTTCAAACCAAGATCATTGCATAATTAAAATAAGTAGGTTAATCATATCTCCCGGCCAATATTGCTCTCGTTTTACTCATTCCGGGTGCACAATTAGTTATCATAGCCGTCATCCTTTCTGCTCCATTTCTAACGTACACTTCTCAGCCGAAACGAAATGCATTCCATGTCATACAAATTGGCTTAACTGGCTGAATTTTAACAGTGATTTCAAACCTGCCCCGTTATGGTGTACAAACAGGCCGTACATCTCTCGTGCAAAGGAAGGTAGGCCGATGACTCACACTCACATCGCGAGCTGGTTTAGGGCTCGAATAAAGTCATATTTTCAAGAGTGAAGGGGAAGATCCCGAACCGAATGGCTACAGTCACAATTTGGCACTGTTTTTCTATTTTATTTTCTATTTTCCCTGTGTTTACATCAGTTGACGTGCTATCACGTTCGCGTTATCTATATCCATTTCATCCTGTTACTGAACTGCCATATCATATGTCCCTTGTCTTACTCTGTGTTGAGCCTGTCACGGTTCCCACTCGTCTGATAGCCTAACAGATCATATGTAACCTTCCCAAGAGCACCCAACCTCCCACGGTCTGTGGTATTGTTTTATTTCAATACCTTAACCCACTGACCTCACACTTTTGTGCTCTGGTTTGGTTTCTGCCTCGTAGCATGTAGTGCAAAAGAAGGAGGATAGAAAAGTAAGCAGCAGTCAAATAGAAAAGAAAGTTAGAAGAAAAACATGCAGACAACTTGGATGCAACTACGTAACCGACCGCGACGCTTAGTCCTGTTACTTAGTGTCTTCGTGTGCACCGCAGTTCCAAAGCCTAACACGATCTATTCGACGAATTCCACCGGTTAGGGTTTTCATACCTTTTCACCATTTATTGAGCTGACCGTCTTCTGACCACTACCCACCTCGGAGAACAACCAAATGCTATGCAGAGGGCTCATCGAAACCATATCTGAATAAAAAAGGCTTGCGTGGTTCCCGCAGTCGTCCGAGGTGCACAAAACCCTATCCATACCAAAATAATGTTATTGATGCGAAATGTCAGTGACTATTTATATTTGATCATCAGAGAGGCTGAGAGACTACCAAAGAGAAGTCATAAATCTCGGCACTGTATGTACTCATGAAGTGAATATCAGGGTCTAACGCTCCCTGTTAAACAAACGGATACAGACTAGATTGAATGGTTTATCAGATATGGCTTACTGAGGTTCCAACGTTTACTAGTGAGGCTCGATTTTACTGATTTTAAGGCTAGGAAAGTTGGATTTTCCACCATACCAGCATTCGCTTGGAGTTAACGGGGCAGATACCGTGTCTCCATTCGAAGCATACAGGCATCTCTGGCTGTCCTAGAGGTCGACATCTGAACAAGCATACCTTGGCGATTCGGATCAGCTCGGGCGGGAGTGGTGTGGCGCAGCGGTAACACGTTCGCCTTCGAGATGAGGGCCCGGGTTCAAGCCCTGGGTGTGGCAGAGGATATGCACACCTGATGGGCTCCAACAAGAGCGAAACTCGAATCTGCTGCTTCCGAGTGCAGGTTGGTCGGATGATCTGAGGTTTGTGCGTGAAAGGTGGTCTCTAAAAGACGGTCAGCTAGACAGGTATTCATCAGTCCCACACACTACCCGCAAGTAATTGCGTGGTATGTTTATTTCTTGTGCTAGGTTGATAGACAACGTCGTAAGAGAACGAAAATCGTTCTATCTGCCCGCGTTGTGTCAATAATTTTTGATCTGCCTATTCTATTTGACAATTTTAGATAAATACAACCGAGCGTTGATCAGCCACCAGTCTGAAATAGTTTCAATTTTCGAGCTACATCTATCGTGGTACATGCTTCTCCGTCGGTTGCAGAATGGTGACGTTCAGCGGATTAAAGGGTCCTGGAAAAGAATGCCACTGGTCGCCCATTCCGATTCAACGTTGCGGCGGTGGCTATTTCGGAGGTTTCAGTCTCTAGTGTCAATGAAACATATGGAACTACGGCGGCAACAGTCGCTTGGACTAATTCCAACTTGAAGTTTTCAAAGTCATTGGTGACATCGTCTGGCATTGGGAATGTGCAGTTGATAATAAAAGGGTGAATCTTGTCTGAAAAATGTGAAATCCAGTGGGAATAATAGGAAAAAGTTCCAACAATCCGTTGTTGTATTTTGAGTTCAGCGGGTGGTGGCATTTCAATGAGAAATTTAAATCAATCTGAATCAAGTTTTATCCTCTCGAAGAATATTTCGTAACCAAGTAGTTTCACCGTGCTAGTAGCGAAAGTTCACTTGCTCTGATTCGGTGTTAGCGTATACTTCTCCGCAATCTGAAGGAACCGTTTAAGATTTCGATTATGTTCCTCCGCGTCCTTACCGCAGACAGTTATGTTAGCAGCGCATGCGAAAATTACTCCAAATTTCTCATCACGGATAAGCGCATCGACCATACGTTGAAAGCAAGCAACTCCGTTAGTGACACCAAACAGGATGCGCCTGAGTTGGCAAAAATTGCCGCAGGTCTCAAAAGCAGTGCAGATTTTCTCAGTGTCACAGATGGGAAACTGATGGTGCACGCTTTCCAAATCCACCGTAGTTTACAGCCGGTATCGAGATATTTTCTCCTCCACTTCCTCGCTTCGCAGCATCAAATAAACATCTAGATCAGTGAAGCGATTGATCTTTTGTCTACCATAAATCACTATTCGCTCCTTATTTCTTTCATTAGTGATGAATGAAACCTGGACCCTCCCCGAAAATCTCGAGGGGCCGATTACATGTTCCTTTAGGAGTCTCTGAATTTCCTCTCGAATGAAACGCTCATCTTCGACAAAATGTCGTCTGAACTTCGTAGCAATCGGCCTGATGTCATATGCTAAATGATGAAACAACGAACTCATCGCGGAAGCAGTAAGATCACACGGGTAAAACGACGGTTTATTCCCTTTAAAGGGTATTTGTATACTTCCGTGAAGGTTTAAAAGGTCAAGACCGAGTAAGACGTTGCCGCGTAAATCCGCCAAATCCAATAGGCTTATCTAAGAGTAAAATGTGCTTGAGGGATACAAAGTAGTGCCCACGAGTACTGCTGACACGCGTAGATGATAGTACTACTTCGCTGTGATAATCAGAACCGCTTCAGCTGTAGCATTATTAAGGACGTTTTTTACAAAAAATTCAATTAAAGCTCTATGCTTCGTGTTAAGGTGGATAAAGTCATTTGGAATTCAACAGACGACCTAGAGGATAACAGGTGTCCTGCTTTCGTGACTGTAATCCGCCTGCAGCTGCTAGTAGACACTAACTGAAACAACATCATGTTGATCTTGTTGCCATGCTGTTTGAGAATGTGCATAGCTCCACACTGTACTCCGAATGACATCCGTAGGTTGTTTTCAATTATGAGTCTATACCACATCCACCTAAAAACGTGTCCTTCAAATATATCAGTGCTAAGCAGCGAACCGATACTTCAAGTATGTTTGATTATCTTTTCTGTATAACAACGGAGGTGATGATGAACAAACACTCGCTTTGATTGGTTACGTCTAAGCATCAGCAGTGGCACATGCGTTATTTTACAAACTTATTCTCAGTGTGCTGCTTCCCATTCTTGTGTGACATCATTACCGCTGCGGTGGTCTTTGTTTTTTCCGTTTTAGGTGGCCGAATTACTCATTCAGCACGGAGCAAACGTAAATGTTACCGATTTGTGGCGCTACACTCCTCTGCACGAGGCTGCAGCAAAGGGTAAATTCGAAATTTGTCGTTTGCTGCTCCAGCACGGCGCCGATCCAAACAAGAAAAACCGAGATGGGCATACACCCATCGATTTAGTCAAGGTAGGTCCCATTCCTGTTCGTATACGATAAAAGGTAATTTTGTGGGACTCCACTGGAGCAGTTTTCCGTTCATGTATGGTGTCCTTGTTCTGTTTGTTATTAACCCATGCGGCTGAGCACAGATTGATTGGTCAACCGGACACCATGGTTGGTATATGTGTTTCCGCTACTAATCAATTAATGATCTTTCTGAAGCATTTTCGTGAGCCTCATTATAAGATGTGTGACAAGGAAGTGCTCATTTTATCGATGCATCGATTTCATCTAAATGGGATTATTTTCTCCACTGTTTCTTGTTCTTCGGATAAATCGGAGTTTCTTTAGAGAATCTGTGTATGTGTGCACCCAATGTGCTTGATCCAACGCCAACGGTTTTCTTTCAGCCACTTATTCGATTTATTTTGTTTTATCTCCGCACATAGCTTTCAATGTGGGACTATGCTATCTCTCTCTGTCTTCTTGATTGAAACTTAGGACGCTGAAAGTGATGTGTACGATTTGCTTCGCGGTGATACGGCTGTCCTGGAGGCAGCTAAACGGGGAGATTTGCTTAAACTACAACGTCTGATTACATCCGCTAACATCAATTGTCGTGATACACAAGGTCGTAACTCAGCGCCATTACACTTGGCAGCTGGGTATAACAATGTAGAGGTTAGTTACATTCAGTTTCTCTCATCGAGTCTTGGTTTTGGTTTGTATTGCTGAATCCTAAACATACATGCATCTGTTATCAATCATTTGTTAGTTCTTGTTGGTTTTATTGCATGGCCAACCAGACCGCTAGTGATGTGACTTTATTTGCCATTCTCTGTACGAATGAATTATATTTATCCTTATGTATTCTTTGTTCTTCACCTTTGCTACTGTCACTGACTTTCATGACTTCAAACTGCAATGAAGTTGTTGGTATAGTAAACAGGAATTGACTAAGCAGGTGTTATAACTACTCAGACATCTAGCTCGAGTGTGCACATGGCAGAGTTGAGCATTAAGTGCTTTTGTGTAGACCAGAATCGAAGCTAATGATGTGAATGCTGTGTGGCCTGCTCAGTAAACTTCCGCATCCTTCACGACACTGGAGCCTCAGAAGGTTTGTCAGATCAATTCACTGAACGCGTTTACGCATCCGATACAAGTTGAATTTTCCGAAGGATGACGGGCATGAAGGCTGACCGGGGTGAGAAAAATAAACTAAACCGTAACATATATTTGGTTAATGGTGCATGTGAACGACAGAGTCTGTAGAAGTGTCACCGATAATCTTACTGCAGCAGGAAAGCAGTTTCAGCGATTTGTAAATTAGGGCAATTTTTTCCTCCGAGCCAGGAAAGACTTTAGTGGGGGTTAGTGAAGCCAGTGTATGTTTAACTAAAGTACAAGATTTTAGTTGTTTCTAAGTTGATTTTGAACGGTAGGAGGGAAGATTTTCGGACATCAATAAACATTGTTTTAAAATGGTCACTTCAACAAAAGTTGTTTCAGAAAGTGTTAGGATGTGGGAGGCCGTTTGGTAGCACAAATCGCGTTGAATGATGGAATGCACATCTGTGTACCTCAAAACGCTGAGGGTCGGGTAGACACAATAGTACGGAACCCTCTGACCTGGTTAACTCGATAACCAGTGTCACGCCTGTGATGGGTGTCTGCCGGAGTGACAATGGTTCTCACGCACCGTGGTGATAAGCTGCCTAAGTTCTCAGGCTCCGAGGCGTGACACTAATCCTTTTACCTCATCAATTACCAGACACTCTTTCCCTTCTTCCCTCTTCTCTCCCGTTGTACTAGCCCAAAACCATTCCGTGCAACGTTACCCCTACATAGTGTGACCCGCATTTGCTTACTTTTTTTTACCGTTACACCGCTAGCACCTGCGAGAAGATGAGCCGGCTTCATGGATGTCCCTAATGACTCCCGTCCATGAGCTGCGTGTGTAGAGAAAAATGTTCATAAGGGATCTTGAAAACTAGGTGCGAATTGACGTCTTCATTGTCACCCGGCTTTCTGTTCGAGATATCAACTGTAGCCGGTGCACAACGAAGTGCTACTTTGTGGACACCAGGAAATTTGTGTTGGTGGCCATTTAACCAACGATCAGTTCATACACTCTTCGCATAACGGTCTGCCAGCGAAGGATACCTAACGCCTCCTAGTGAATCATACCCC
The DNA here is from genome assembly GCA_948099385.1 of Fasciola hepatica. Classification (NCBI taxonomy): domain Eukaryota; kingdom Metazoa; phylum Platyhelminthes; class Trematoda; order Plagiorchiida; family Fasciolidae; genus Fasciola; species Fasciola hepatica. Next base: position 27,659,033 of record CANUEZ040000043.1, on the reverse strand, counting down.
ACTCAAGATGGCTGAGCAAGTGACAAGAGGCAACGGTCTTATTTTGTTGCGGACCACATTCGCGCACGTCACGTTGCTGTCTATGGGCTTCTGTGGCTTTTATGAAGGGAGTTCGCTGCCACGCAATAAAGCCGTCACGCCATCTGACAACGTCGAGTTGCTTTTGTCTGGTTACTTGCCCTTGGCCTGTACGATATAGATGTTCTTGAGCGCACGCTTTGCGCTCCAATCGGCATAACCCTCGGAGTCGTTACAGCACGCACACCCAATCACCACCGTAAGGTAGAAAAATCGATCGAGTTTTCGATCACGTTTTCGTCATCACGAGATCCCTCACAGCTTCCATGTTTAACTGAGACACTATCCGTCCCTCTTCCATTACATCCATCACGACAAGACTGCACCTTGGCGTGGTGTGACGGCTTGCGTGCCTCCATGATCCAAAAGGTTAGGAAGGATGGCTTTCTTAAGCAGGAGGTAAAATCATGCCTGACAGGTCAATGGGTAAAGGCCAGACGAAGCCCAGTCTCAGAAACAGTTGATGGGAAACACCTAGTTTTACTCACTATACCCCTGGAGAGGACACTCCAGCGAATAAACACTGAGAAAAACAATTTGGCGGTCAAGAAACCTCTAGATGGACGTAGGAGTGGAGTGCCTAGGGTTTCTCTCGACTGTGGGAGAAGTCATCGCAGTTTATTGGCAGCTATCGCCCACCTAAGCTTGGCAGCCCCCAGCCTAAAGGGCTGTCCTCGCTAGAACTCTTGACACATTCAAAATAGATGTATGCTGTGTCTCCGAAACACGCATACAAGTCCCCACTTCTGTGATAACTTTTCGCACCCTGGATACAACCTCGGTCTTTCACTTCACTCTTCGTGTGTCGGATGATTTGGTTTCTAGAGCTCGTGGTCAGGTTGGCGTTGGGATTGCTTTGAGCATGAAAGCTGAGCGTGCACTGCTGGACTGGATTCCAGTCAGCGGTCGTTTGTGTGCAGTTCGGTTGGACGGTTCTGTTGGTGTCAACAACAACAATAAACTGAAGCGCCGATGTTTGTTCGTCGTGTTTGTGTATGCGCCGACTGACTGCAGCTCCTGTGAGGCCAAGGACGAATTCTACCAGGATTTGTTTCAGCTACTTCGAAACGGACGTGTTGGTCATTGCTGGAGATTTCAACGCCCAAGTTGGCCGTTAGGGAGATTCTGAAAGGGACATTGGAGGCTCATTTGGTATCCCAGCCGATCGTACCGACAACGGCGATCGTCTCGTTTAGCTGTGTTCTGACCACAAATTGTTTTTAGTAAGTACGAACTTTTGCCATAAGAAGTAGTATAGACCCACATGGCGTCCTCCTTCGTCTTTACAACGTTGGACTCAGATTGACCATATTGTGATTGGTCACCGCTGGCGTGGATAAATTGAATATTGTCGTTCACTTTGGTCTACGCCTGTGGACTCAGATCACGCCTCGGTACGTGCTCGCTTCCGTTTACGCCTCGTCCGCGGTCGCACCAAAGTGAATGCCACTTGTCCCGCACCGTTGCTTTTAGACGATAACCAACGACACCGTTTCTAGATGGAGCTGTCTACGCAGTTATCGATACAGCCATATGTTCAGGACCCAAATGAATGGTGGCAACAGGTCAAGGAAGCTTTGTACGCTGCTTCGAATGCCACCCAGAACTCTTGTTCAAGTCGGTCTCACAAACAATGGATATGTTCGACATTGGTTACTCTGTTGGTTGCTCGCAGATCCGTCCCTCCGGATGCCAGATTCAATGAAGTGCGTAAACCCCTGAGACGCCAACTGACTAGGAGCCCGAGGAATGACGGTGAGCAGTGGTGGATTGCGAAATGTAAGGAAATGGAAAAGGCTGCGTCCATTAGCAATGCTCACAACCTTTTCCGTTTGATTAGAAGTGCCGGTCCACGGAAGCCTGGTGTGAGTGAGGTAATTAAGGAATCCGACGGCTCACTGATTCACTCTGAGGGATGTCGTCCGGAGCGCTGGGCGGAGCACTTTAGGGAACAATTCAGTTTGTCCACTTCAGCGGTGTGCCTTCCAAATATACCCGCCAGCGAAACAATGCAAGTGCATATGGGTCCTCTATCAGAGATGGAGATTATGCGGGAGATCGGTCACTTGAAAAAGTATAAAGCCGCTGGACCGGATGGGTTGTCTTCATCTTTTTTCAAGGAGGGAGGCGAAGCTTTGGTTTCGGAGTAAGTTAAGTTTCAAGCTGTTTTAGATAGGCTTAACAACAGTGTAGGAATGTTTGGGTTGCGTTTTGCCCCTTCAAAGTGTAAAATGCTGTTGCAGGACTGGGTTGGCTCGACGCCAAACGTTGTGTTGGCAGGGGAAGCTCTAGCTGAAGTGGATAAATTTAGTTGCGTGGGCAGGTACATCTCACCAGATGAACATATAACGGATGAAGTGTCATCGTGCATACAGAATGCACATTTGGCTTTTGTTAGCCTGCGTCATCTGTGACGTCGGCGTGACATCCGATTGTTTGTTAAGGGTAGAGTTTACACTGCGGTGGTTAGGTCCGTTCTTTTATACGGTTCAGAAACATGGCCGTTGAGGGTAGAAGATAGGCGAAGACTGTCAGTGTTCGAGCAGCGATGTCTCCGTAGCATTGCCCGAGTATGGTGGGAACACCGTATCAGCAATGCTGAAGTTCGGGAAAGGTGTTGGGAACCAGAAGTCAGTCTCTGGATCAAGAAGTGAATCTAAACAGGTTAATTTGTTTGGGACATGTGTTACGCATGCCCACGGATAGACCTCCTCAGCGTACGCTGTTCTCTGAGGCAGGTGGTGATTGGAAGGTAGGTCGAGGTGGTCAGTCCATGACATGGCAAAAAGGTATGAAAACCTTGGTCAGTGGACTTGGCCGAGTAGGACGTGTTAGAATTCCAGATTGGGGTCCATGTGATCCGCCTACTAAATGGTTGGAGACATTAAGTGATATGGCCAGGTGTCTCGGTCAGTGGCATAGTTGCATTCGGACTATTTCCTTTGTCGTCTTGATTTGCCTTTGGTACTTTGACCTTTTGGATGTTTAATACTATGCTTCTTTTATTTTCGCCCTTTACTGGACGATGCCGGAAGATAGCAACCGAAACTAGAGCATAGAAGTCCGAGGTTAACGTTTGAAAAAACTGAAGCTGAGCTTTTTTTACATTCTTTGAGTTTTCACTCCTCCAGAAAGCTTCGGACCCGAACTCTTCACTGTTTGGCATGAATTATATTATCCCTTGTTAGTTGAGATGTAGTTGAGAGCGCGATATAAAGTAACTCCTACTCATTTTCCTGTTCTTTTCTAGGTTAGGTGGATCAGGGAAACTGGGTGTTTTCAAATTGTCACTGTATGTGCAATCTTAGTTCAAACAGTCGATCTGTTGGCGTTTTATTTGATTCACGACTTCAAATGTGCGTGGCCTTTTTTAATCTCATTCCCGCAAATATATTGAATACAAACTGTCACCTACCATCAGTTGTCACACGTCGTCGCTGTACTACAGTATTTGTGCAAGGTATAGTTTTCCGCTTCAATCCCCCAGGCGCAAAGCCAAAAACGGTTTCCAACTAATGTAATTCCCTTATTATTGCGTAACTGCGTATACTACAATCAAATCATCTACTGTAATCAGATCGCACGCGCATTGAGCACATCAGGTCAATTCGATATTGTTATGTGATTGCTCATTTCGTTGCGCAATCTAGTCTCATTGTTCGCGTGTACTGAGGAAACCCTCAATGAACTCAGTATTCTCCTTCTGAATACTCTGCTTGAATGTCAACCGAACTTGTTCCCATTCCTGTAGTGATAGTGTAACAATTAGGGCAAGACGGGATAGGATACTTGTATTCCAACGGCCAAACAAGTCAAGTCCATGAAACACATACAGTCGTTTATATAGGCCACTTTCCAGATTGCGCGGCACCAACATTGCCCTTGCGGTTGCTTGAGTGCCTCGGCCGCGTTCTGGTAAGTTGCCCGTGACCGATTGCTTGCTTCTATTGGGCATCATTTCTATTCGGTTGGTCTCATTGTCTCAGTTGACGGCTTGATCGTCAGCCCCTCATCTGGGCTATCTTGCTGGTTGCCGGAGATCGCGCTGTTTCCCATCTGCTAGTCCGTAAACCTCCTTTTGTCTGCTTCGAGAAGTTCCGACATACTTGCCGTTTGTTCTTTTATCTGCGGCCCCTATCTGGTTCGTCCGTTTGCCTTGATTTCACGTCGTTTTCTTGCCCCAGCGTTCCCTGTTACAGTAGCACGGGTATCACCAGAGCAACTTCGATTCTCGTCATAAACATGTTGTCCGAACACGTTCGACTGTCAAGCTATCCTCTCTCTAGTGAGTACATATGTTTTACTGATTCCAGGTCGTGCAGTTTCTCCTTGAAACCGGTGCAGATGTGAACGCCAAAGACAAAGGTGGCCTGATACCCTTGCACAATGCCAGTTCGTACGGACATGTTGACGTAGCCGCTTTGCTGATTCGTTATGGAACCTCAGTAAATTCGGTGGATAAGTGGGGCTATACACCGCTTCACGAGGCGGCTCAAAAGGGACGAACGCAGTTATGCGCGTTGCTGCTCGCGCATGGGGCAGATCCGTCTATACGAAACCAAGAAAGTAAGTCCATAGTCTTGTACAGTGTACGCGTTAATCTTGCATATCACTGAAGCTCATGGGAATGTTTAAATTCATCCATTTGGCCTAATTTATGATTTGACACTCATCGTCAGTCAATTAGTTTTTCTCTATTTTCTTGGAAGCTTAACTGCGACGTCCTTTCATTTCAAATGAGGAATGATTGTTTATTCCGGCTTCCTTTCGTTCTCGTACTCTCAGATCAAATTCCATTAGATTTAGCCACAGCAGACGATGTGAAGTCGCTGTTACTGGATGCCATGCTACACACGAATTCTTCAATACCCACGGTTCCCAAAAGCGCTGTTCTTGGTATGCTAGCAGCAGTAGAAAATGGAGACTACTTACCTAGCTCTCCGGGCTCAGATTCAAATTTAAGTCTGGAGTACGAACCTATGTACCAGCGACACGCATCTCCGTTCGCCACGGGTCCGCGAATTGAAGGGCAAGGCCAAGAGGCGACCGTAATGAGTAGTGGTCAGCTACCACCAGCTTGTCCGGTCACATCTACCGCGTTGCCCGCTCGGTGCAGTGTAACAGGTGCTCGTCCCGGAGTGGGTTCAGGACCATCATCTGGAGTGCGACTGACTGCGGAAAGTTTTTTGGCTTCCCTCGATCTGCATCGATACGTGGAGTTGTTTGAACGGGAAGAGGTAAGGATGCAAAACCGATCTCTTTTGTACCGTGCTTGGTATTACCGTGTTTTCACCCCTTCTTCGGGGTGAACCGTATTTTATGGGAGACCGTCTTGTTCCCCGGACATTTTGCTCGTACTGATCTGTTTCTGGTAGTTCACTTCTTAGTCAGTATACCACATACCACCAGTTTTTTTTTAATTTAAGCTAGATATCTTATTTCCCGCGGTGTTATTTAATTGCACCTTCAACTTTCTATTTTTGTGCACAACATATGGTAAATCGCTACTATAGTTAGGTTGGTTTACAACTTTGAAGTCTAGAACTTCTTTGCTTTGCACTCCAATGCCTCATCACACTTTATGCTTGTCTAATGTGAAAAGACCCATAAAAATTGCGGCTTCTTGTATTGTATTTAGTTTATGTTCGCTTTGATAACCCTAACGCTGGAGCTGTTTCCATTGCAAGCGGACGGTCTTGTATGCCACAATGAACTACAGTGCTTACTAATGCGTTATCCGAGGAGGAGGTGGCGAATGTATTCTTCAGAGATCACCGCATCATATAGACAGGTGATAATTACACGGAATGCCTCCTTTTATTAAAGAAACTCAAATTCCCGCCAGCCTGGATAACACTGCGCTTCCCATGCTTCAGGTGGTATGTGCCTTTGGATTTTCGTCCGTTTAGGCGTCTTCCAAACAGGACCGAGGCATTCATTGGTGCTGTGATCCCATTCGGCACGCTGGCTATTTTGAGGGCCACTTACCACACAGTTTATATGCTGTGATTCTACCCCATCCTGTGTTTATGATTTTATTGGGTGGCAATCCTCAACCGGTAGCAGCTCTATAGTTCATCAACAACTGTATTTTAATAAACTGCTCATTATCGTTGCCTAACTACTCCTTATCATGTACCTTCCAGTACAACTTTTTCATTTGGGTCCTCTGTTCGTTTGTATGATCTTTTATAAATCTATCTTCATTTCGATTGCTCCTTATACTTCTTTCCATTTCGCTCCTGAATAGAACCGAAACCAGAGCACTTGAAGGGAATATGGTTGACCAAACTGATCTAAACTCTAGAACTCTTGCACGCAGTGCGATTCGTCTCCATTCATCTCTGCATTGGTCCGATAGTGCTGCGGCTTACCATATGAGTTTGTTTTGAACTCTCAACTGTTCCTTCGTCCAATGATACCACTTGTTTCTAAACTAGACCGTTGACAAAGTTTTATTTTATTTCTTGGCCAAACTTATTACTGTTGGTCTCCCTCCGTCCACGTTGTTCCATTTACGACAACCGTAAGATCTGTATTTTTATGATTAGGATTTTAAAAGATATTTCAGGTTACGAAAGTAAACAATTCTCCTTAGACTCTGTGCTTGTTTACGCACTTGTCATACTTATTTCGCTGCTGTCGCTTATCACAACTTCCATGACCACCTGTTTTAGGTCACAATGGATATCTTGGCGGAAATGGGTCATGCGGAATTACGCGAGTTGGGCGTCTCCGTTTACGGCCATCGGCATAAAATAATCAAAGGCATTCAACGTTGGCGTGCATCTTCAAGTAATTCTACTACCCTCGTTACTTCTAGTTTGCAAAATATGGATCTTGGCACTACTGGTTCGGCGCGGCCAGCGAAACAATCTCGAGCTCAAATATCTGTGCTCAGTCCTGTATTTTCACCAGCTTGTCGAGCTGGTTCGGCGAATGTGGCAACTCATTTTCACGGAGTGGGGGTTTCCGAAGCCACTCCAATGGGTCCGATTTATTTCCCGCCTGGTTCCAATCGAAATACGGTTATGTTGGAACTAGAACCATCCGATCCGGAGTTTCGTGCGGTCGAAGAACAAGTATGCACTTTTTGAGCGAGCATATGATCATATTATTCTCTTCGATGATTCTCAATCGGTTTGATGGTCGAGGCTAATACCATCTTTCTGAGCTATTTTTCGGCAACAAAGTCCACATTCGTAACGTGTCTCGTTGCTTGAACAGGTATATTACCGCACTAACTCGGGCTACTTGTCGTTTATGAGTAGTAAAATCAGAAAATTGTCCTATACTCCAGGCTGATTACCATCACGGACGAATACCACTCAGAATTGCCCCATGATAATAGTTGAAAGCTGCACATGAGAATAATCCTGAACAACTAATTGATTCACATATAGTCTAAATGCCATAGTGTCTCTTAGACTTAACACATTCTCAAAGAAGTCACCTGGTTTTATGGTAGAATTTTATTGCTCAATAACAGCGTAGTCGAAATCGTTGGTAGGTTGTCGACGTTTCGGTCACCACGGGTAACCTTTTTCAAGACTGGTTTTACAACCGATCTCGGTTCTGACACCTGGTTTTAATCCATTTAGTCGACTTCCGACAGAAGTGGATTTCTGGGATTGTTTTGCTTACACGGCATTTATCTTGATATATTTTGGTAATTGCTGTCCGTATTTTCTGTTTCAGGTTCTCAGCACTATTCGAGAGCACAAGGATACGTGTGGTGGAATTTTCAAAACCTACGAAGTCCTGAAAGTTGCTCGCATTCGAAATCGGCGCTTGTGGGACCGTTATGTGCACCGCTGTAACGAGATCAGCGAAGACAACTCAGGACATTATAATGAGCGTTTACTGTTTCATGGATCACCATTCCTTCAGGCAATTGTAATGAAAGGATTTGATGAAAGACATGCGTATATCGGGGGTATGTTCGGAGCGGGCATCTATTTCGCTGAGAATTCATCCAAATCGAACCAAGTGAGTTTGTGTATGCGAAACTTTGTGAGGCTACTTTGTATGCGTTATTCGTAACCGAGTTCCGCCTGTTTGAACAGTTCTGTTCCATCTGCTGTGAAAATGTGTTCATGCAGACCCTGAGGTACATCTCACATTTTGTTCGATTAGATCTAGGTACTTCTGGATGGGAATGATTGAAAGTTGATCCTAAGAAACTGGGCTTATTTAAGTATGCAATTCTCATGAGTGGTCGTCCCGGTTCCTGATCTTGGTGTATTAAAGCTGTCTACTGGATTTTTTTGAGATGACATGTGTCATCTTGATGTTTTGTGTTCATTTTCACAAATTCTGTATTTATGCGCTAATATATATATATATATATATATATATATATATATATATATATATATATATATATATATATATATATATATATATATATATATATATATATATAGTCAAGCCGGCGATGGGATTCCATTCAGCAGTCGTCTGTGTGCATTTCTGTTGGACGGTTCTGTGTGTCAACACCAACAGACTCAAGCGTCGACGCGCGTTCGTCGTGTCTGTTTATGCGCCCACTGACTATGGTTCCTCTGATTCTAAGGACGAATTCTGCCAGGGTTTATTTCAGTTGCTTCGAAGCGTGTGCTCTACGGACGTAGTGGTCATTGCTGCGGGTTTCAACCCCAATTCGTCCTTCTGGGGGATTCCGAAAGGCACATTGGAGTTCCGTTTACTATCCCGGCAGATGGCACTGACAACGGCGATCGTCTTCTCTAGCCGTGCTCTGACCACAGATTGTTTCTGGCGAGTACGAACTTCTTCCTGAAGGAGTGGCATAGATTTACATGACGTCCTCTTATGTTTTCACAGCGTTGGACCCAGTTTAATTAAATTGACATTGGTCACCGCTGACACGGATCAATTGAAGACTGTTGTTCATTTTGGTCTACGCCTGTGGACTCATAATGCCTTGGTACGTGTTTGCTTCTGTTTACGTCCAGTACGTGGTCGCATCAACGTAAAAGCCACCCGTCCCACGCATTTACTTCTAGATGACAACCGGTGATCTGATTTTCGGGCAGAGATGTCTCCACGGTTATCGATGCAGCCGTATATCCGGGACCCAAACGGACGATGTAAACAGATTATGGGAGCCTTGTACACGCTTCCACTGCCACCCAGGATTGTAGTTCAGTTAGGACTCACAAACGATAGATATTGTTGACACCATTTGTTCTGTAAGATGTTTGCAGATCCGCCCCTTCGAGTGCCACATTCGCGAAAGTGCGTAAATCCCTGAGACGCCAACTGACTAGGAGCTTACGAAACGACCGTGAGCAGTGGTGGATTGCGAAATGTAGGGAAACGGAGAAGGCTGCGTCTATTGGCAGTACTCGATACCCTTGCTGTTTGGTTAGTTATTGGTCCACAAAAAGCCCAATGTAGGTGAGCTAATCAAGGAATCCGACGGCTCACTGATTCACTCTCAGGGACGTTCTCAGAACCGTTGGGCGGAGCACCTCAAGGAACAGTTCGGTTGGTCCACTTCCACGGTGGACCTTTTGAACATACCCGCAAGAGAAACAATGCAGGTAGGTATCATTTCTCTATGCGAAATGGAAGTTATGCGAGAGATAGGTTACTTCAAAAGGTACAAAGCCGCCGGACCGGATGGGTTGTCTCAATCGTTTTTTCAAGGATAGAGGCAAAACTTTCGGGTGACCTGGGATAGTAAAGAAATTGTCGGGGAATGGTGTGGACCGGTGGTTCGGCCGGTTTACGAGAAAGGTGACAGGTCCTCCTGTGAAAACCACGAAAGAATTAGCTTGGTTAGTGTCGCATTCAAACTGCTCACTGGACGTATTCTTCACTGTTTATCCAGCCCCAGCGAAAAGTGTTCGCGTGAATGAAGCCGGTTTTCGACCCAGTCGGAGTTGTGTCAACCACATCCTTGCCCTTCGACATATCCTAGAGCACAGACACACCTTCCGCAGGCCCATAGTCTCTTTCGTTATTGGTCTGAAATCCGCGTTCGACTCAGTCGACAACACAGTTCCAGATGAATTCATTGCTCTCCTTCGATGCGTGTATGCAAACAGCCGAAGCCGAATTCGTGCTTACGACGATCTTTCACCCGATTTCACCACGGAAGGTGATGTTCGTGGGGGTTGTCGCCTTTCACCTTTCCCCATGAACTGCACGAACAGGAAGAATTCCATACTGCATCGGTCGTCGCGCAGGATAATCAGGACCGCGCTGCCCATTGCATCGAGCGAGGTGGATAATGATAAGTGGGCTACTGCACAGAGTTCCACCCCTTTTACTCAACCTTTGTCTTCTGTCCCTAACCACCCCTCTTTGCCCCATCTATCCACCCATAATGCTCCCACTGATAACACGACCGATACTCGCAACGGTTCACTGTCAAATAGTGTCGGGAACAACCCTCTGTCTGGTGACTCACATTTTCTAAAGCCTCGTTAGCCTCTGAATCTCGGCTCCTTCAACGTGCGTACACTCATGCAGCCCGGTCAGCAGGCGTGCCTAGCGCTCACAATAGATTCTCTGAAGATTGATGTCTGCTGCCTCAGTGAAACGCGTATCCAGGATTCGAGCAATGTGATTCAACTAACTGCTCCTGGGATCTCATCGAGGTATTTTCTGCGCACTTCAGGAGACGAAGTAGCTTGAGCTGCGAGTCAACGTGGTGTAGGGATAGTCTTGACTAAGAAGGCTGAGGCTGACCTTTTAGACTGGATCCCTGTTAACAGTCGTTTATGTGCCGTTAGACGCCAAGGGTCAGTTGGCGTTCGAAAGAATAGTTGTGTTAAGCGCAATTTGTTTGTGATCTCGAGATATCCTACGTCTCCATTCCTGTTCAACTTCGTCATGGACGAAATAATGAAGAGTGAGTTGCGAAATCTTCAGGATGTGGGCGTCGAACTAGGAAATAGTGGAAAGCTGTGTGACCTAGATTACGCGGACGATGTTGTCTGATTGTTCGAATCCACGGAACATGCTCAGCGTGCACTAGATAGACTTGAGAGAACTGTAGCTCCATTCGGCATGCGCTTTGCACCTTCAAAGTTTAAGGTGATGTTACAAAACTGGACGTCAACGATTCCGAGCTTGATGCTCGATGGAGAGGCGCTGTCAGTTGTCGACCACTTCATCTACCTCGGTAGCTGCGTGACGACGGATGGGAGCACAGTAGTAGAGGTGAGTACGCGGATATCCAAGGCTCGAGCGGCGTACGCTGGACTGAAGCACTTGTGGCTTCGATCTGACATTTCACTGAAGTTGAAAGGTCGTGTATACTGTGCCGCAGTGCGTTCAGTTTTGTTGTATGGTTGCGAAACTTGGAGTCTGCGTGCTGAAGATATTCGTCTTCTTGAGGTTTTCGACCACCGATGTTTACGTAGTATCGCTAAGATCGGGTGGAATAGTCGAGTGAATTATACTGAGGTCAGAAATCGAGTATTGGGTACTAATTCGGAGAGCGTTTTTTTCACAGCGTATCCAACTTAGTAGACTTCGTTGGTTACGGCACGTGTTACGTATGTCAAACACGTCTACCGTACCGTGTCCTGTTCTCCGTTCCTCCTTGGGAGTGGAAGAGACCACGTGGAGGTCAACAGACGACGTGGCAGCGAGGAATGAGAAAATGTACAGCAGACTTAGGAAATGGAGGTGCTTCACATCTGCACGGTTGAGGTTCAAAAGATCCATCTACCCGTTGGCTGGAGACACTGAAGGATATGGCAGCGAACCGTGAACAGTGGCGATCGTGTTGTCACTTTTTGCCGAATCAGAATGATTGATCGATGATTGTTTGTACAGTTAGACTGTGTTTTCTGTGTGTTGGCTACTAGGGCAGTCTTTCCTTTTCCCACCCATGTCGGTCCAGTCCCTGTTCATCTTGTATATTCATACTTTCTGATTCAATGTGCAACATGGTGAGAAAGGCAGTGGTCAGTGGGGCTTATCCTACTGTTTAACGCTGTACGATGACGATGATGACTTTTCTCCTGCAGCGAAGACTGTCGATGTTTGGGCATCCATGTTTCCGTAGCATTTCTCGAATATGGTGGGGAAGCCGTATCAGCAATGCTGAGGTTAGACGCAGGGTGTTGTAGACCAGTGGTCATTTATTGGAACAAGGACTGAATCTAAATGGCCTAAGGTAGCTGTGACATATGTTACGCATGCCCACCAACAGACCTCATCGGCTTAGACTACTCCTTTAGTTAGATTTTGGCTGCAAGGTAAGTTCAGGCGGTCAGTGCACGGCGTGATAGAGAAGTATGAAAACCTTGACGAGTGCACTTGGCCCAGTGGGGTTTGTTAGACTTCCCGATTGGGATACGCGTGATATGCCTAGGTTTAACGACAAATGGCATAGTTGCATTCAAACTCTGTCTTTCTGATTTCCGAATATTACTTTCATTGTTTGGGGTCTTCTTCACTTTATGCTTCTATTATTCTTGTCCTCTACTGGAAGATGCTTGAAGGTAGCAACCGGAACGAGAGCAGAGAAGTGCGAGGTTAATGTTTGATTAAACTGAAACTGAATGCTATATATATATATATATATATATATATATATATATATATATATATATATATATATATATATATATATATATATATGTTTGTGACGATTTTCACCGGGGATGAAATGAATTTGTCTACATTTAACACAAGCATAAGCTAGCCTTATGACATGTCTGTTCGCGTTTGCGTACATATATTCAGTGCGCACAAAATAGTCACGAGATGACGATCGAAAACACAAGGATGGTCTGTGGAGCTAGTTGAATATGAAGGTGTTTGATCCCCGAGGCGCTTTACTTGACTGACTCGTTATTTGGTATGTTCAGATTGATAAACGTTATATCATCTTAACAAAATCGCTGACGGATAATAGGTGAACCAATCAACCGAAAAGAAATCAAAGCAAGCGGAATTAAAAGGTCTCATTTTCTCGTCTTTGATATTCAGTCACATTGTAATATATTTATCCTCACGGGTTTTGTTAAGGCGATGCTCTAAGCGACAGTTTGATGAGTGTCGACTTGGTGTTTTTTCATGATTTTGATTTCGGTCTCCATTGTGTTTTCAGTACGTTTATGGTATCGGCGGTGGTGCTGGTTGTCCTACACACAAGTCCCGCTCGTGTTATGCCTGTCCGCGACAAATACTTCTTTGTCGCGTAGCACTGGGCCGCTCGTTCATCCAATTTAATGCGATGAAGGTGGCTCACGCTCCACCTGGGCACCATTCGATTGTAGGTCGACCAAGTGCCGGTGGTCTGAATTTCGCTGAGTACGTGATCTATCGCGGAGAACAAGCCTATCCGGAATACCTGATCACTTACGTCCTTGTTCCACCTGACACACCTGAGACAGGGGATGCTACTAACATTTGCGTGAGTTCGACAGGAAACAACCCCATAGCGGTGACTGTTTCACCATCTACGTTCAGTCCGGGATCGTCGATGTCTTGTGGAGTGATTTCGGCGAACGTTCTTCCAGTTTCTTCCCCTCCCTCATCGAATATGGTTATGTCCGCTACCATGGTCGGTCCCAGCACAAGTAACTCCGTCGCAGGGTCGTTGTCTGTTGCATCCATCCCAAATAGTAATGTGGCCATTTCTACTACTGGTTTATCAAAGTTCGGTGGCAAGACGGTAGATGGTTCGCGATCAGTTAATTCTGTGACTGCTACTGCTGCTCCCGGCGGTCCAGGTGGATTGTCCATCCAGTAAACTGAAATCGGTTTACACATTGCTAGTGGCTTATCGTTCAACTTTCGGTCTCTGAGACTTCCGTTCTCTACAAACTCAAGCGCAGCCAAGCCAATATGACCCGGTCACTTATTGAAGTGGATTTGCGATGTACTGAATCCATGATACGTGCGTGAGGATAACGGAGCCTGACCAAGTGATTTTTCCCTCCTGTTACTGCGTTATGGTTACACTTGCCTTAATGCTTCGAATTTTGACCAGTTTTCCGACTTTCACATGGCGCCCGACTTGGTTGAGTCGGTCTCTTTCGACCACACGGATGGACTAGGTTTTTAGATCTAAAGTTCTGGTCAAATTCACTTTTATCTTTGGACGTTTGTTGACACTACAATCTGCATCACCCTGCTCCCTCTTTTTTCCAGCTCTTAGAAAAATGAACTTCGTTGGTTGTTATTATTTCCATTACCTTATTATTTGCGCTATAACAAGAAAGAGAACGTAAAAATTTCATTCTCCACCCTCCAACCTGTCCCGAATAAAACTGCTCGTTTATGCACGCACACCATTGTTTAGTGCGATTACTTGTACAGATTTGAACCATGCTTATTTCGTATTTTCATTCGACCTTTTGTTCTATAATGCCCTCGGAATCTTGATTAATCGTAACTGGCCTTGTTTATTACTGGAAGTTTTACGAGTAGTAGTAGTTCTTTGAAACGTATGATATCATCTAACTTTGGATGGGAATCATAGATCAACTTTAGCACACCGGTAAAAGGACGGAGTGAAATCTGGTTCCCTTACTTTCCTCAAGAGTAGGCATAGAGACAGCTGAATTTCATTACATCACAAAAGCTGACAGTCATCAACTCTGCCCCTCCGTTAAGTCCGTAACTAATTAACATTTGTTTTTATGCCGCGGAAGTGCCGGTCATGCAGATCGATACTTTTGCTTGTCAAAAACTGACCTACATTGTCACTAAGGTCCCGCAGACCGACGGAAACGTGATTCTCTGTACATTTGCAGTGTTGTAACTTCGTTACTTTTGCACTATTCCATCTCTGCTCAAGTGATTCCAGTTCTTCTGAAGCATCGAGAGTATATGAAAAATAGTTTCGTATCCAATTTTCGAATGACCTTCTAATGTGGAATCATACTAAGTAATCAGAAGAACCATTTTAGGTGTCACCGTGAAACCAAATTGATCCTCGGACCAGGGTTGCTTGTATGGCAACTTAATTTCCCCAGTTGTTCTTTTTTATTCTGAACAGCCATTTTCATCAACTGGAGTTGGTGCTTTTGGTTTCTGTCTTCTAGCTATTCACTATTAGAAACTTACTTATGTTGTGGAAAATGAAGGCAAAAAGTGAATGCAAGCACCGCACTGGTGGCAACTTCACCTCTTTTTCCTATGTTTCGACCATTGAGTTGCAAATCCAGTTCATTGATCAAAATTTTAATGCATCTCTGCCATCGACCTACCACTCGCTCATATGGAAGCTATCCACTTCAGCCAACTAGCAGTTCATGGCTCAGTCAGGAAAACCTGCTTAGGTCTATTATTTGATGCACACTAATCAAATACGAGTCTTTACACTGCCGATCCGGCATTCCCGCAAGAAATCCTTCAGATTTCAACACCGACGACAGCTGCGGTACCGTGTACAGGAGTTGGTATAACCATTGCGGGTTGCACTTGAATAGACAATAGATGCGACTTACTCCGAGTTACCCAGAAAACTAAACGAAATTTTGTAAGAGCTTCGTCTCGTGAACTACGTTAGATAAAAGGGAATAAATCGCTTGCGCTTGATACTTATTTATCCTTAATTAAGTTGTTGTCCTGATGAAGATAGAGCGCCGCTGGACATTCCAGAGTTCAATTTCCTGCACCACATGAAATCAACCAGATTATACGAACCTTGTACATTTCTTGTCATTCAATAGCTTCTCTTCCGTTCACTTTAAACGTCATCCATTTCGGGTGTCCAAGGGTTGACAAAATGACTGGACTACCAGGGGAACTGCAAAGTCAGAATTCCAGATCCCCCCGCACCGCCCTAATCGTTGTCACACTCATTCACCGCTGGATGAAGACACTCGCTAACTAATTATATGATAGGACCTGCCAAAACTAAGACGAAATTCCTCCGATGTTGGTGTACCAAGGTATCTGATAAGTGTGCTAATTTTTATACGGTGGTTACTGCCCTTCTCATTATGGCCAATCTGAATGTTGCTAGATTGCAATCTACACGAATTTCCACACCGTTGTGGAGTCCCTTTGATTCCCGAATAAAAACAACGCACATTATCCCTTTTTTATTTTTACCTCACGGTATGTCTACTGTAGGAAGAGAACCCTTACCGGTCAGATTTTTTACCGTCCGTATGATGAAACGAAAAATTAGTTTAGATAATACGAATTTGTCGATGGAAATTATGATAAGCTGACCTTTCGGCTACCACTCGTAAATTTTCTCAAGGGTGATTTATAGTCGCATGACCCCAAGGAATCAATGCAAGTCAACGAAAGTCAGATGGCGTGCTTGCGGTAAATCTCGTGGTGGCGGAATCGATTGGTTTTCAGAGAACATTTGATGATAAGTAGTCCGTGCACTAGACCAGGCTTCTAGACAAAAGTGCTAACCAAGTCAGACCGATTGCTCCAAGTATAATAGGAGAACAAAAGGCTTCGACTGCTTTAAAGCGGGGCGATTCTACTCATATCTCCAAGGCTAACAAAGTCAGTGTCACCGTTATCCTTATCGGGACCGACTGTGAACCATTTGATTCGAAACGCCTAAACACTGGACCTTTTGAATAGATTGGAGCGGAAGTATCGATTGCTATCCGAAACGCGACATAAGTTAACTCAAATAAATACCTATGAAGCCTAGAATAAGAACTTGTGAAACTATGGTGGTCCTCTTTGATGTGAAAAACAACAGACTTGGGATGTCTTATTTGTGACTAGCAATTTGCAAACCCGATATATCTGCTCGATTGTGTAACCTTTTTCAAAGTATCCCATTGATTCACATCGGTAATGCTCTCGAGTTTATCCATATCTTACAAAACACTGAACTAGAAAATGATAGTCTTCGATGTAATCTCTATACACGAAATTCCCCATAAAGAACAATTTAGGCTATTTAATCCCCTAATTGATCTCCGATGTCTCTTTAGAACGAAGCTAATTAATCCTACCAGAAACTATCACTGGCGTATGACTTCGAGTCATTCTACCTTAATTTACTTTCATACACCGCGTACAAAGGCAAACTGGTGAGGTAGCTGTGGGATCAACCGCATCCCTGGCTGGTATCAACCTATTTTACGTTCAGTGGAATCCAAATCTCTATATGCTTTTAAAAACCCGGTTATAGTGCATTTTGCGGTTGTCAAATGGAAATAAAGAAGCCCCTTCATTATCTTCATAAGCAATCCAGTCCCTATATTTTTACAAGCGAGGCAGAGAATACTGACAGACTGTCTAAGAGTGAATTATCCCCAAA
The DNA here is from genome assembly GCA_948099385.1 of Fasciola hepatica. Taxonomy (NCBI): domain Eukaryota; kingdom Metazoa; phylum Platyhelminthes; class Trematoda; order Plagiorchiida; family Fasciolidae; genus Fasciola; species Fasciola hepatica. Next base: position 27,641,716 of record CANUEZ040000043.1, on the reverse strand, counting down.
AATTCTTCGAAAACCCAAACCCAAATATCTGAACTTCGACTTGTCTTCTACACGATTCGTAAAGCAAAAGCTCAGACCTTCTTTGGCCACTTGTGAAAAGGAAATAAAACGCCTAAACAGCGCCTTTTCGGATAACCACTATCCTCCACGTCTACCGAGAAATAAACCAACTACACAGGCCAGCAGAGAAGAGGACTGATTGGTTTTCATCGGCTCTTCTGAAGCAATCAGAAATGTATTTGCCAATTGCAAAGTCGGTATATTTTTTGGATTAGTAGCATTCAGAAAAGTCACCTTGCAAACTATAGGGATCCAGTTAACTTGCAGGACCAAAACAACTGTGTCACAAAACCGGTTATAAGTAATATTCAACTGGCTCTATTAGACAAACTGGTAGACTACTTGAGGTCAGAATCACAGAACATAACTGAAATAAATGCAAGACATCTGACAGGCCAATCTTAACGAAACTAGGAGCGCGACCCAGCGATCGCTCTCCGCGCTGCTGTCGTAGGGCACATCATAGACTGTGAAAACACCAAAATCCCTTCATTCCCTTACCGAAAATATACTGAGCTCTCGTATACTTTGACAATTTTTGATGGTTTTTTCACTGTTCATGCCACTGCTCCGAATAAACTGTCATTGCTCACGCAAAATCTGGCAGGCATTTGAATGCACTGTACAAGTGACAGACTAGGTCACAAGTGTTACGATCGATTTATTTGTCTTCAGCCATTGATTTGACCTCAGAAACGGATCTACTGACACTCGCAGATAAAGTCCGTTTATTGATTCTACCAGTAAAGGCCGATCTCGTTGATAATGCATATGAATCGTTTGTCATTTTGCTATACAACACCGAAGTTTACACGACTTTTTAAAATCACTCAAGCACTCAGATTTCATATTGAGGAAAAGACCATGAGGTGCCTGTTTTAATTAAAGGAACCGTTCTAGTGCTTTCTGTAAAAATCACTTTACATACTGGAAAAATGAAACGTATATAAAACCACCCAATCAAGCTGTTTTGGATGCCGGATCGTAAGTGGACATTTTCGAATAGACATTGTACGTCACTTTTGATAGTTGATTCGACACTCACTTTTCATATTAGTATGATAGTTCCTCGTAGAACAGCTATCTGTAGTGGGGCGAAATCGTTCAATTGTTACTTGGTGCGCTCAACTCGCAAGGTTAAAATGTGGGTGTCGGAGCTGAGGCGACATCCGAAGATTTCACTAAAACTTCAATATCCAAAACGGACGTCACATCGTACGTGTGTGATCGCGAGTTTCGCATGTGAGAACCTCTTAAAGAGAATGACTGGATTTCGTTCATCTTAAGAAAATTTCCCTCCCAGTCGATCGAACTGACCGAAAACCGTAAGAGATATGGCACAGGACTATGAACAATGGATGTCATTTTCTGTCGAGTCAGTATTTGTAGGTACTTATAAGCACACTCTCGAACTAAAATCCCGTGTTTCGTTGGTTTCCGTAGTGTGCAATGCAGTGTTCAGTGAAATAGGCCTCACAGTCTCTTGCCGTGCGATGATGACGATTGACTCTAAATGGGAAGTCATAAATTAATTTGCCCGGACGTGTGCTTGTTCATCGTTTCTCGTCCGGGCTTGATATCGGTGAAAATTACTGAAATAACACTGGTAGGGAGTAACAAAGTAGCATGTATAACTGTAACCATGATGTACAATGAAATAGCCTGGTCATGTAACGTGGTATATACCAAGTAAAAATGGAGGAACGAAGTAATAAACAATACCGACCAAAATCTTTCTGACATTGAAACGAGCGGTCGAAAGAAGTCAAGTGGGTGCCGAACGAAGCGAAGGTCAAGCCGTAGTAATTAATTTATTTGAACGACTGGATGAACTTTTGTCTTCTTAGTGAACTTCCTGTGACTCCGTCGTTTGTTCTTTAGCCGCATAGTTTGCTCCACCTTTCGATTGCCTTGTCGACCGGTAAGACTCAGTCTGTGTGTGTAATCGTGGAAACAATTGTAAGGAACTGTGAGCAAAAAATATTATTTCAGTGAATAATGTCTAATATGTATGACCGTTGTTACTGTAATGCGAATATCTTCTGTAGGAAGATAATTTGACTTTCTGTATTTCTCTTCATAGTGGAGTGTTTAATCCAAGAAGAACTGAGATATCACATATTATATTACGGGGTGAGTTTTCCCGTGTCACTTCTGCGTTTGCTCATCGAAATGCCACATGTTGAGTAACAGAAAACTTGTTTTTCAGGAGCCGGTCATGGAGGTTTTGAACAACCCATAATGTCGTAGACAGCCCTGGCGGTACGCATAAGAACCGATGGCCAATTCTTTGTTCGTTGGTTCCTTTATCATCTACATCACTTGGTTAGATGTGGCAACAGGACGTTATCCGAAGACGAACTACGGTTTCACCCCTCGTGAAGTCCTCTCCAGGGACCTTACGGTTTTTTTCTAGTAACAGTGAAAAAGCCCCCCACGCACAAGCAAGCGCTTTTGATTATCTGGGGCCATTCATTCAATCATTTGCTGCCCACTTATTCACAACTAACCCGTAAGGTAGCTAGTTTCCGACTTCACATTGCTCTAGATAGCATTCAATTGCACTATCAACCGCCGACCAGTCCGTTGCGGATCGGACTATACTCACCAACCAGAATTAAACAGGATTTCTTTCAAGTGACCAATTCAATGTCAATAAGTCAGGTATGATGGATGATCTTTTGGCTCTTTCTCACTAGCTGTTAATTGTAGACTTTCCGCAATACAGATAATACACGGCAGAATCTCTTTACACGAATGAAACCGTAATAGTAATTATGAACCCATGAAAAGACGGTACAGTGAATTTTATTGAGCTAGCGAAATGCATCGTCCAAAAAGAGTCTGGTAATGAAATCTCTGATGCAGCTCAGGTTGACTAGTCCTACATACTGAGTAGCACGATCATTAGAATCCTAGATGTAGATACCAATCCTCCGTCAGAAGCGCAGGCTTCTGGACCGGATAGATTGCCTCAGTCTGTTTTCAAAAATAATGGCTCAGCACTGTCACATGGGTGGACAAATCTCTTCAGTTTGCTATAAGAGAAGAAACAAATCCAGCAGAGTTGGTGTGCATTGTCGATCGCGCCGATTTGTGAGAAGAAGCAGATCCTCTAGTGGAAACCACAGAGGAATAGGTCTGGTTAGAATCGCATCTAAGCCACTCACTGGTATCACTCTATCCCGCTTATCTAATGCTTGCGCGAGAATCAAGCTAGATTTAGACCTGATCGAGATTGTGCTGATCATCTTTACGAATTATAGGACACAGACACACCTTCCGTAGGCCTACCATGTCTGTTTTTCTTAATCTGAAAGCGACTTCCGACTCAGTCGACTACACAGTTCTCTGGTGCTGCCTCCCTTTGAAGGGTTTACCAGAGAAACCCATTTATACCACAAAGTCCGTGCACATGAGTAGCCGAAGCCGAGTTTGACCTTAGGATGACCTTTTATCCGAATTCACCACAAGAAGTGATGCACGTCGTGGTTGCCTCTTTTCCTTTAACTTTTTGATTGATATGGTTCTAGAGACCGTGATTTTGTCTGGTGAGAATAGCGGTATTGAACTTTTCCCGGTTGGAAAAGTGTCAGACCCTGAATGTGCAGACGACATAGATGGTCCAAGTGAAGATCCAGGTAAGTTGCAAAACTGAATGACTGTACAGCAACGTTCGGTATACGTTTGCACCTTCGAAATGCAAGATGTTGTTGCAGGACTGGGTTGGTTCAATATCAGACCGTTCGGTATGCGGGGAGACCATATGTCTAGTGGATAGGTCGGGTTATCTGAGCAGCCGCATTTCATCCGGAAGTGGGATACAAATGAAGGGTCTTCGTGTATATATTTGACATCTGCAAACCTCAGTCATCTATGGCGTTGATGTGACATCCGTTTATCTATCAAGGGTCGAGTGTACACACTACGGCAATCAGGCCAGTCCTCTCATGTTCCGACACATGGCTATCGTGGGTCGATGATATACGAGGTCAGTCGATTTTCGAACACCAATGTATTTGTAGCATTTCTAGAATCCCCTGGATCGTTTCATCATCAACGAGGTTCCATATAGAGTATTAAGCACACGAACCGAATCACTAGATGAAATAGTAAAGCCAGATAGGAGACCATGGCGCGCAAAGTTCGCTAGGGCGAGTAGTGGGTGGATGGTCAGTATTAGTGACCAGTCTATGAAATGGAAAGAAGGTGTGCACTTGTTTGTGTAGAGCATGACAGGCTTCCTGGTTGGGGTCAAAGTGATCTCCCGACTCAATGGCTAGATACTTTGGGTGACATGGCTCGGTGTCGCGATTACTGGCGCTCTTGTATTCAGAAAATTTCTTTGGTGAATGCATAAAATATGAAGTTAGTTTCGTAATCATTTCATGATCGCGTTTTTCATTATTTACGAGATTGCCACTGAGAGATAGCAATCAAAGCTACCCCACGTAATGCCCGGTTGATGATTTTTTGAACCAAACTAAACTGTGGTCAGCGCTATAAAAACAAAACAGAGAATGGGTGAATAATTCTGCAGATCTGGCAAGTATTTTAATAAAAAATTAATGACAAATGAAGCCTTGCCCTTTGAGAGTTTGTTTACTTCTCTGTTCTTAGTAGGGATGACCATGGTCCTTGTCACACGGGTACCTAATACTACTTGCGACGCTCCGACACCAAATCCATGTAGTCTCCCATCGACTGGTCTCGTTTCTGTTTTACATTTCTCAACCGAAAAGTACGATGTGCTCTTTACGCTTCATTTCCGTATCGAACTACCATTTTCCTCCTATCGGTAACCCGTTCTTAGTATATACCAAAGCCAAAGAAATATTTTTGGAAGCAGTCTCGGATTCCTCGACTGGTACGTGGATGCCCTTTTGATTCTGGCTGAAATCCGTAAACGTAACCGAGTTGAGAGCAGAATGAACAAGTACGGTAAAATACCTTATTAAAGGACACTCACGGGAAGACCAATATGTCCCTTAGTACGTTGTGTCCATCCTATAGGGATTTTCCGGACTTATAGGGATGCCGAAGGGGAATCAAAGAATCACCCTAGATACGGGGTGTCTGTTATTCAGGGGTCTCTTATTAAGGAGTTTTACCGTATGCAAGCAACCAGTGGACAAAAAATATTGCCTTCAGGAGAATTGAAGCAGGGGAGAGTTCAAGTGCTTCTGTTAGCATCCTGCAACTCAAATAAATTTCTGAAGACTCTCTTCCGAAACTTACAATGAAGCATTGCTGGGTGACTAATTAAATGAGATTCAGTATTGGCTGGTCAGGAAAACGTCTTCTTAGTGATGGTATTGAAGTCATTTTCATGTCAGACCGCAATCAGTTGGACTTTGACTACCTAGTAAAAATCTATCTGTAAATATCCGTCAACCACCAAGTGAGTTTTTGGTAAGGTGAGCAGCGTACTCTCAAACTGGTTTTAGTGGAGTGCCCCGTATATGAAATTTTGGAGTGTAGCAAAAAAGATTTTCTTCGTGCATGTATTATAATTCTTAGAAATGTGACCGCGAAAGGGTTAAATCACTAAATTATGGTTAGTTGAACGCTGAGTAATATGGATTTTATCTGTTGAGTTTGTTCATGGTAATGAATGTTTGATTTGCTTCGTTTTTGTTGGTATCTTTTTCATGTTTGTCAAGCTGATGTTTTAGTCTTTTTTGGGAAATCCCAACTCGGTAGTTCTCCGGGTTAGACCGCAACGCTTTCGTAGTGGCTGACAGGAAATTGGGGTTGAATGTCAAAATGTTCCTTGAGAAACCCGTTTGAACTGGCTTAGATAAAGGAATAAATTTCAGTAACTTCCGAAGAGAAGTTTCCTGTCAGTTTGTTTTCAATCTTTTCAAATGCATTTCTTTTAAGCTGTGGTTAAACCACGGACATCTTTGGAACAGCTGTGATACAATTCTGGTCCACCTTCGGTGGAACTATTTTACTGTCACGGTCATCTGCCGCGATGTTGTCCCATTGCAATTATTCAAAGTGAATTATGTTGTCGTTAAAAGAAATGTCGGTGACTGAAAGGCCACTCACTATCTTGACATCAATATGAGTCAGCACACGAGGAAAGGCAAAAGAGCCGGTTGGTAGACCGCTCTCAATCGTTCACCACCGGACTAAATGATAGAGGCGAGGATTGCGTTTAATAACTTGCGTTCTCTGTCTAACAAGCTTCCGAACTTAACTTGTTCGCTCATGGTTCGTGCCTTATAAAATACTTGTGTGTTAAGCCTACAAGTAACTGATGTGGAATAATCACTACATTAAACTGAAAAGGTTTCATACTTCCTTCAGGATAGAATAAACTCCACTAAGAAAGACTTTTGTGGCGTTGTAATCATTATAAACCACGTGTTGTGGCGAGCCTAGTACTATTCTTTCTAGTGGTTCCATGTTGTATGAGATTTTCCGACTTTGATCATATCATTATCACAAACTTCTACATTTAACCCTAAAACATTCAAAATTGAGTTCAATCTTTCTAATTCATTCCTACCTTCCCTGTACCTCCGATTGACGACGAACTTCATATCATCGTAGGGGACGTTAACCATGCTCCGACGTATCCACTCTTATATTTTGATTTTGGTGACATTTGTCTTACCCCAACGCGTACTGACTCCCAGCAGGCACAGTATCCTACGTTTTTGTCCGAAAATGTGTCCTAAACACAGTCGCTTATCGTATACCAACAAAGGAGTTCCGATATTACCGTTGGAAATTTTCTAAGGAAGACTTTTGACTTCTCAACCGTTTTTTTGCTTCTTTCTCCCTCGTGCTAACAAAGTAGCTTTAGTCAGTCTCCTTTAGTATAGTTTGGAACCCCATTTTCACTGTCTGCTCTCCTATGCAAACGGTTCAACTCCAGCTTGGAAGAGGAGATTCACATCGTTTAAAATGGTGGCACGGGAGGAAGAAAAATGTTTTCAATACGCGCACCGCTCCTGAATATTTTCTTCTGCCAAGCTTGGTTAAGAAAGACATTTAACTTGCGGATCACATCTCCCGACAGTTTTTGCACTCCCGGAAAGTCAAACGCAGAGAGTAGGAGGTCAATCCACTCACTGATCAGAAGAAAAGTCTCATGATTGACGACATAGATGCTGACTAGCTGAATGCTTAATTCCATTGTAACTCGAAAGAACTCCTCCTGGTTTTCAAAAATTCCGAAAACTCTGAGGTTGAGATTTCCTCAAATATGGAGGTTCGAAGCTTCTCCAAATCTGCTGGACCAAGTGGTGTGCCCTCAGCAGTGCCCAAGCACGGACCCGGACCTCTCCGTGAACTAATGACCTCGGTTACTAAGCTTTCATTTGAACCGTTCCATTCCCAAATGTTGGTGTTCTGTCACAACCAAACACATCTAAAGTGTCATGTAAACAAACAGGAATCGAAAAATTCCAATTTCCCCATCGGCATTTAAGATAATTGAATATGCTGTGCTTTACCGCCTCCAAAGCCTTGCCAGAAGTCCCACGGAAGAACACCAACTTCCCTTCAAACTCCGACGTTCCACGAATAACGCAGGTAGATGTACCTTCCTCGATTTCATATCAACGTTCGATAGTTTGCCACAATTTCTCCGGAAGAACAATGTACCAAAATTGGCCGGAAAGTTTCCAAATTTATCCTAAGCAGCTTTGGTGTTCTTCAAGCAGCTGCCTTCTCTTTTTATTTATGTTAAACCTCCCTTAGTGACTTAACCGTAACTCACTCAGCTCGTCTATTCATATGTGCCGAAGACGTTATTCTGGCTCTGTCTGTGTCCCAGTAGTCCAATTTGGATGAGTTTACTGAAATTCGCTCACGCATTCAAAACTTCGCTCAGGAACTTGGTCTTCTGCTAAACGATGTTAAATGTCAAGAATGCATTTTTCCTCGTTATGATCGCGTTTTATCGAAGACACCACAAATAATAATTCCAATCCTCTTGCATGGTTTAACCACATGAAATAACTCAGCACTACATTACAGGGGAACTTGTACTGGTCTTCGCATATCGTAATCACTATCGGGAACCTGTGTCTATTAACTTGTAAATTCGTAAATTACATCTCAGTGACCTATGGTCTGTCATTTCCCGCTTCGTACGCCAGCATATATTTTCCGAAAATCTACAACTTTCTGTCGTTATCTTCCTCGTTTTACTTAAAAAAGACTACATTACTTTTCCTAGATGTTTGCGTATTGCAAGCCTTGTTTCTATTGCAGACTTAAGAAAACTTGTATCAGACTTGAGTAGTAAGCATCTAATAGCATTTATCGCATTTTCAGAGATCATTGCTGACTCTCCACATTCACTGCATGGTGACCTCTCTCTTAATCAGTCACACCCTTTGAATCGTTCCATGTTTTGATCGCTTCCTTATGGATTATCGCCGTAAAACAATTTCTGTTTCCTTCCCTGCTCTAGCTTTAACAAATTTGGATGAAATTCTATTTGTGCTACTGACCTGTTTTGGCATGCAAAAGGTTTCTTTCACTTAAGAGCATCGTAAAATCATGCCGAAACAAGTGTAACCTATACAGATATATAGTTTCTAAGTTTTCATGTAAACAAATATTTCTGTTCTCGTCACTATCGTCTGTTTAGGAGAAGCTTATATTTCTTCCTTAAAGTAAAATTCTGAGTGAGTTACGTATGCATCAACTGAGTGCTTAAAATCGGGCGGCCCATCGCATCATAAACTACCTGACCTATTTTTTCGGCGACACAATAAAAAAGTATGGCTTCGTCTATGAGTCAATTTTATACAAACACTGCTGAGATGATACTGAATTCAATTTCACCTTTAGTACTGCTATACAATAATTTGTATTCTATTCGCTAACGCTTCGCTGTTTCTCATGAACAGGTGTACGACCGCTTACGTTCGTCATACATCATAACTACAGACAGAATAAATGGGGTCGTGCATAGTTCAATTCACATATGAGTTACCTGGAATGGCCAGCAGTTAGATTGCGCAAACTTTGCTCACATGATCTGCGTAACAAATAGTTTATTATCTTTTAGTAATTGCTTATTTATTTTATCGAGAGTGAAGTGTGTTTTCTTCGGAAAACACTCATACTTAGTGATTTCCCAGAAAAGCTAGCAAATTTTCACTGTCGACAAAAATCCAATTCATACATAGAAGTATCCTTACTTTTATTATCTTGGAAGTAGAATCAGAATGTTTTAAGATGAGCGAAGTACCGTTTAACATTTTGCTGACCGCTGAAACTCTACAAAAGTACCCAATGTGCACTTGTTTTGTCCTTTCAGATGAGAATACTGAACAAGGATGAATTAGTCGTAAGATGAATCTACTACGGTGGTTGAAGCCACAACTGTAACACAACACACACAAATTGAGCTCACTTTTATAAATTATATGAATTGATCAGTGAGCATCAGCAAGGCTTCGTCCAACCAACATATATGAATGAACTGAAGCCCCTTTGAATTAATTATACCTAGGGTCCTGGAATTCGGCAAACCTACCGTTCATGGGCTAAACTACAGACACAAGGAAAAAGGGGAAGACGTTTTAGGTCTCAGTTGAGGATAAGCGAAAAACGTCGTAATTAATTTGCTTTCGGAAAGATTTTAAATGAGCCCAAATCTTTCATTCATCGTAATCTAAGAAAGAACTACTAAGTATTTGTATCCGTTGCCTTCATCAGAAATAGCTTCACACTTCTCTTGGGGCTGATAAAGCCTCTATGGGTAATTGAAACTGTAAAATTTAGTAGGTATTTTCCGCGGCATCTGCATTTAAATAGGATTTTAAACTTACAAATTCTACTGTTTTTCCTGAACTATCTTCATAGCTTTCTCGGGTTGAGAATTCCGAACCATTTACGTTTTCCGTTTCATGTGTAATGAGATCACTAGACAATGAAAAGGGAGGTTTTTTCCACCGCATGGCTACAGGAGCCCTCGTCCAGTGTGACGGCGGAGTAGATAGACAACTCTGTGGAACGGGAGGAAAATCAAACAGGAATTCAACAACGTACGGTGAGCGTCACAAGGAATATATGTTGCAACATGATTATTAACGACACCGATTGGAAAACACTGATCTGTCAAAGAGATCCGATTTTATTGGAACGGATTGGGTGATGACTTCATTAGGAGGACTGTTTTAAGAAGTTCAACAGAACTGCGCAAAACGTACAAAGTCGTTGACGGAACGGAACGCAACAAAAAACCGAAAGACATATTTACTGCTTAGAGTGCTGGTAAAATGGATCAAAGAAACGGGCAAAACAAAATAAGTTGTTAGTCCATTGAGTTCACCCCCCCCCCCCCCGCAAATGGCTGCTGAGGACAGCATATTACTTGCGTCAAAAGAAAAATGTTCAGAGAGAAGTAGCAGTGTGAAGCCCATCATTCAATGGTCCACAAGCAAGAAATATGGATGCGAGGTATGCATTTAAATCTAACCTAGAAAGAAGTTTGAAAGCAACCTCACTCTTCCATGCTGTTTATAGATCGAAAACAAAAATGGGAGCAAGGGTGTCACGGTATTTTCAAGTGACAGGTCATCGAAGTAGTACTGTTCACCCAGTCAAAGTGCTGCTCCTTCTACTACCGTTAAATCAAGTCAGCATTCGTAATTCTTTGGCAATCTAAAACACTTTGTTCGTCAAATCACTTACGTGATGAGACTTAATAAATTTTTTGGCTTTGTTTAATGGGTCAGGGGTTGCATACTGACCGCAGAATGTTTCACCTCCGCCAACGAACGGTGTAAATCCAACATGTTGGAATACTTGAACGTCTGTGTTGCATTTTTCTGTATATCTGATTGACAGAATCAAAAAAACAAATTTTCATCCGGAAAAATGGGCATCATATGTATTACACAGGTTAAAATATTGTTTAATTTTGACATCTGAGCGCAGTCTGTAATAAATTTGCGATAATTACCATTGGAACAAAGTATCAATAATTATTAAGATCAAGTTTATTCCTTCCCTCACGTAAAAATTGTTACATTGTTACATATAGTTGGAAAGCTCTTAGGCACTTCGTCGTAGGTAATCTCTATAATGGTCAGCCATTTGCAACTGAAAGACTAAAAACCGGAACCACATGCTTTGAATTCTCAGTTTTTTATAAACCTCATCAATTATATCAAAGTTTGACAGGTTTTATGGAAAAGCAGCAATCATCCTGTTTTGGAGGCTAAAACACTATTTTGGCAGCGTTCTTTAGTTGCACCATATCCAGGTAAAAGGTTTACTATAGTAGTTTAGTCAAGACAAGGAAGATGATCTCTTCCTCTGAGAGCCATTCATTTTTGAGTTGAGAATTTCACTAAACTCATTCTCTTGACTTGCGATATACAAATACAAACCGGTTATAACGGAAACCTAATACGATAGAAATAAGTCGATAATGCGATTATGTGACCTCTTGATGGTCTTTCTGCTACCATTCAACTGGTGCTGTCTAATTTGAAAACAACAGATACTATCGAGCAAAATGACGACGATCAGGTACTTTGATTGTTAGGTATATGTTTTAACAAGTGTAGTGGTCCTCAAAAATTTCAGTTTCATATAACTCGTCATCACCACTGCATACGCGATTTCTCATCCTCACCATGCCACTTCAGCTTTTCTGTTCTACATCCGATCACATGAGGTTATCTTTGTGAGGGTCACACATTGTCACCATTTAAAGCCAGCGACCAGCGGGTGCCGTTTCAATTGGTGTCCATGTGAGGCAGGCCACTGGAAGTCAACCTTGATTCATAATAGGCAACTTCTAGGACTCAATACTGCAACGCTCGCACGTTTTCTTCTTCGTAAACACTGTGTAGCAATATATATATATATATTACACTGACATGAAATCAATCATGGTGCTGAGGAAACAACAACAATTACAAAGTAATACCGGGGAGGAGAACACCGTAAACAGATAGTTAGTAAAAGAATAAAATGCTGTGATTTGTCCTTCTTTTTCACCCGTACACAGACAGACCGTACAGCATTTCCGCTACTGACTTCTACTCTGAGTCGTGTCTTTCAACGTCTCTAATCAGTGACAATCCTCGTTCCTTGGGCCCCAATTAAGGAAGCGATAAGCGTCAACCGAAGCCAATAGTGGTGCTAGCTTCTTCACACCTCTACGCCAAGTCGTGGCCTGACCTTCTCGTCACTTCATTCAACCTCGTTCAGCATGTGCGAATAGGACATGGAAAGGTAGACGATTGACAGGCATTCTTTAGAACAAGGCTGAGCCATCGGAAGCGGTGCAGAGTGATCGGGCCTAGCACGTAATGGAGCACCTCGTTATTACTCACTCGGTTTTGTCACCAGACGCGAGCGATGCTTCGGGGGTATCGGTCTTTGAATACAGAAGGACTCCGAGCATCCTCAGCGCCAAATGACCAGGTCTCACAACCGTGGAGTAAAACGCTACGAACTGGGGCGGCGTATACCCATCCCTTCAGGAAGAGCCAGATTTCAGGGCAACGCCATGTCCAGCAGTTATCAAGCTTCGAAGGTAATTACCTTTGTCGGCTTATTCAAGCTGATCAATGTTAAGATAATGTCAAGCTATAAACTGAAGGTGAGTGATTACGAGCGATTGAGAGGGTAAAAGAACGCCTTATTTTCAGCACGACAGAAGAAATCAAACTTCAGGACTAGGGTAACGGAAAAGGTAAATAGTAAATGCCTAATATAACTACTTACCCGCGCTCTACTTTGAATTCTGAGTCGGATGCATCAAACCGGTGTGTAGTTTTGCATTTTGATAGGTCTTCTAAAAAGTTGCTCCTTTGTGAGTATTGCTCAGAGGACGACTGGATCTGTGAATCTGAAGCAACTAAGTACTGGTCATCACTCTCTAGCAATTTACTACCCAAACAAATCAACTTACCGACCGGTGAACAGTCCAGGTCGGGAAATTCCCCAATGTTACGGGCGGTGGAACTTGGGTTTATGGTGGAGTTTTTAATATCAGGTGTCACTATGTACGAAGAATCATCAGATGGAAACGGCACTTACCGACAGAGAGAAAACTCACGGATGTCGAAATAAGGCGTCGTTTATCACTTGATAATGCTGAAAAAATGATTAGGTTGCAACCTCCATTTACGTATTAACAGTGGTGTCTTTGACGTTACTTCCAAACCTAAGTTTCTGTTCAGTCAAAAGCACAACGAAATGCCCTGGGACCTGTGTTCTAAGAAGGGCTTCTAAGTGCGGAGGTCCAACTGAAAGACTGTTAGCTGTTTTGTAATCATCCAATCAACTGTAGAGCAGGTGGTTGTAGACTGATCTGGGATGCACAGTGAACCTGGCAGCAACACGGGTATTTATTGGGAGAATATCAATCCAAACGTTTACCAATGAACTTCCTCAGTATTTCGGCTGAAACCTTAGGGTTTCAAAGGGAAGTCTGCCTATAGACCATACAGGTCCAAAGTGTGTGCTATCACTTCTTTAGCCCAGCATGTAACCAAATCATTGGGCGCATAAGTGAAGCCTGTACACTGTGCCTTCCCAGATTACACATGCGCTTTGATTATATTCCGGGGTTCCCCCTTCTTCATACAGTGGAAGCTTTGGGTTGTCCCAGACCCTTATCAGCCTGGTTGTCTGATTACTTCGCCAACAGAACTCAGTACGCACGACTGAGTCTTAAACACTCAAACATCTAGTGATTATTTCAGGAGTGCTTCATGGAGCTGAACTTTTCTTCCATTTGTTTTTCAGCTAATTAAGTGGCCCTTCAACTAGTTCTCTGGCGTATTTGTTTACATATGCTGACGATGTGGCTCTCCTTCAAGTCATTTCAAAAACGCAGGATTTCGCTAATCAGTCTTGCTTTTATAATTCATCTGTTCGATCTGGTGCAACTCTTAATTCATCTTGATATGTTAAATGCCTTTTTAACCCTTCTGGATTGGCTTACCTTTGGGGCCCGTCTATCGTTTCGACAGAACCACTAGCCAGAGTAGGTTCTATCAAATATTTAGGAATCACCATCAACGGAAACTCAAGATGGCCATTTCATACTTAAATCTGCTTAAAAGAACTTCACATGCTATCATACCAACCAAGAAAGCTTAGATATGTCAACGTTAAACAGTACTATTTGCCTTTTCGTTTATCATTGTTTCTTCTCTTCTGTTCTCCTATTTCACTGTAACCTTTTATGGTTTGCCGGAGAAATATTTCAATATTCTTCGCAAAAGACTGTCGATTGCTTGTCGGGCATCTGAGATGCTGACGTACGACTAAGCAGGGTTCTTAGCAAATACGAACACGAATTTCACCATCATTCGGATCAGCACTACCATGTTGACCACTAACGATTGTTTTGCAAGTAAATGGGAGACATATAAATAATATGAGTATGAAATGCCAGTGATGAGTTTCAGATGAATTGCACGGTGATTCTTGATGCTTCATCATCTTTTCGTTTCTCTAATTCAATTAGTTTCTGAATGTTATTCACCTTCGGAGAAATGCAGGTATATGTACGCGGATAAGTCTGAATAAATGCTATTACAAATGACACAAATATCAGTTAAATGTTGACCCATGTCTGCATGATTAGTCAGTCATTAGAGCTATGCATGTTTTGATATATCATTTGATAACGTCAACCAGCACTGTTTGCTAACCAGGAATGCTTTGCATTCCATTCGCCTAGTGAGTCGTTTTTTGTCTCAGCGTGGCGTGAGACCCCGGATTTCTGCTAAATCTCTGCGTCTTCTCGAAGCTCACAATTTAATAACAGCTGGAAGCGAGTGTATCGAATAATGGCTGGTAATGAAACGCACACTGAGCGCGAGTCCTCACAGGGACCGCGGAATCTGCAATCGCGAAGTGCATCGGAGATGCCGCGGGCCGCAGCTATAAGGAATTCCCGAAAAATTTGACATCTTATTCAAGTGAACAGTAACACACCACTAGTTGTGAGCAAAACGATCTGTAATGTTGACTGTTCATCAAATCACAATCAGAAGCAGTGTCTCAAAGCTGGGCGGAGTACTTTAAGGCAGTTTAACTGGATCTCAGGATCAGCCTCTCTAACAGCTCTTTCGACGCACTTCTCATGATCTGTTTCGTTGGACTAGCCTCCTGATGAGTAGATTCACAGAGCCTTGGGGCCTCATTAAGTGCCGGGATCTGAAAACCTTCCCAAGCTCTGTTTAAAGATGGCGTAGTGCAGCTTGTTATAAAATTTCATGTTTTGCTCTTAAAGGCTTGGAATTCATAAGAGGTCCTCTCTTTTGGGGTAGAATCGATTGTTGCCTCCGCTTTAAAGAGCAGTCACGCAGTGGCTTCGATAAGCATAGAAGTATAAGCCTCATCCTAGTGTTATCGAGGCTACTTGCATCCGTCATACTTTGCAGATTATATCAAACGCGTGCAAGCAGACCCACGAGAAGCAGGATGGGGTTTACTCCGGTCAGGGAAGCACCAAGCTAATTTTCATTCCCCCCCCCCCCTCCCTCCACCTTCCACCCTCTGACAGCTTCTGGAGCACCGTCATACTTCTCAGAAATCAACGATTACCTCTCTTCTAGACATTTGCACGGCCTTTGTTTCTGTCGATAGGAAGGCATTGTGGAGCTGTTTGTTAATGAATGGAGTACTGATGAATATGAGTCAATCCTTAAGGAGTTGCTTCGTCACACCTTAATTTAAGCCGGAACTTACGAACGCCTTCCTCCTCCTTTCGTCTTCTTAGCGGAGCTCAGCTAGATTGACGTTTATCCTCAATTGTGCTCGGGATGTTCTCCGAAACTCTTTGTCTAATTTTCCAAAAGGTGGAGTTAAACTCTGGGGAGGAAGCAGGGATTTCGACTTGGAATATGGCAATAACACCTTCCTGCTGAGTAACTATATATAAGCAGTTCAACACGCTCTGAATAACTTGGCGAGTGAGGTATCCAGATATGGTGCACACTTTGCATCCTCCAAGTAAAAAGTACTTTTGCAAAGCTGGTGAGAGCCTACGTCTGTGCCCTCTTTTTATGGTGTTCATCTTGATGTTAGTGACAACTATGAGTACTTCTGGAGCTGCATTACACCTGGAGGTGAGGTTCGGGAGGTGATCGCACTACGAGTAGTGAACCAGAGCAGCTTCATCCCTTTTGATACTTGTGGTGCAGCCACGATATTCAATTTTCGGCTAGAAGGCGTGTGTTTAACGCAGCTGTCGGCGGTTTTACCCGAGGGTTGCGAGAACTGGCCGCATTGCATTGAGGATGCTCAGTGTCTCAATAAACATAAATATGTATAAACTGGTGCTTATAACTGATGAAGACTTGCCGCACTAAATCTCGTCAATTGTATAAAGAAACAACATAACTTCTTCAATTAGGAATCTAACATCCGTGCAAAACGGAAGTTCGCTCGATAAAAGTGATCATATCATTGTGATGAGTGCTGTTTTCCCCCGAGTTGATTATGGTCTCACTCACCTGTGCCTCTTACAAGTTCGGGGCTTGAAAACTCTCCTCCGGTCATTAAATCTACAATGGTAACCAAAAATTACATGAATCACCATTGGAACTACTATCGGTAGAATTCATAATATGGTTTTGGTTTTATCGGCGGTGATTTTTGTTCTCTTTTAATCGAGGCTGTGTACCACGGACCTATAAAAGAGATATAAACCTTGTATTAGTCTGCGCTGCGTGTTCTTAAAATACTGAATCATCTTTCGCACTTTATTATCCCAGGCAGCACAAGGAGACACTCGACTGTCACCTAAATGTCCCCTAAGGGACGGTCAGAGAAAACCATTTCAATACATTCAAAAACCTGATAATTAGCCATAAATGTATACTCTTTGCCATGAAAGTATATCATAAGTGGTATTTCGGAACATTTGTCCGTTTAATTCCGACTGTATTTAGACACAGAAATCTCCATCTTCATTAACTTATAAGGATTTCGAAGCTTACATCCCATAAATAAAATCATGGTGGTCATAATTAATCACTTTCCATAACCGGCTTATTGTGTGTAGCGACTTTAGGCATTTCGTTTTTCAATGAATTCCTTCCACGGCTGCCAGCTTCAGGCGGTACTCTTTCGATGTCACTGCTCAGAGTTCATTATTTGACATTCGACAGTACCTGGTTGATTTTTGAACTTGTCTCGTAGATATAAGGTTCATCTCATCGCTCCTTGCGATGAAAAACAAGATTGACGATGGTTCATTGCGGCGTGTGTGTTATGAGGCGTATACGTCTTTATAAAAAGAACATTTGCGAAGGTGAACACGGTGTCAATGTGTCCGCGAATCTAAGTAATTGAGACATTTCCGTGTGCATTGCATGGGAGTGTAACAGACTAAATGAAAAACTTGGGGATCACACAGTTTATCAAGAAATGATCATTCACTTTGTCCGTGATCAGATTGGAATGGACAGTTACAATTCCTCCTGACTACAGTAATAAAAACCAATAGGTAATGTGTTCGCTAAATTCGACGCAGCAGTTTCGGGTCACGTTTTGCATGAAACAGAATGGAAAGGATTCTAGTAACTGCAGTCTTTTGCGAGCGCTAATATTTGCACGATAACGATTGTTAATTGCAGTGTAGTATATCGTGATTTCTTCTACTAACAGATGCCATCACAAGGCAAGTTTTCTAGGGCTACTGCATAATTTATCAACGAAAAATAACTTTGGATACAAAGACACAGACTGGCTTCCGCAATCATTAGCGAGTTGCCGTTTGCACTCGTCGCTATATGAATACGCTATTACAACGTGTTGAAGTAAACGATCTGGGCGATTCATACAACTAAATGCCTGTTGGTAATGTTCGGAAGCTTTCTAAAATAAGTTGTTTTTTCCCATTGTACTTTAGAAAATGCCAGTTAGAAAGCATTGCAGAGACGAAGCATGATAATTCACTGTCATGACTGAATGTATATATATTAACGTACTTTACATAATGTGATAACTATTTAAGGAAGTTGGGCTTTTACACGAACTCTGGGAATTAATCCCGCTAAATGGTGTAAGCAGAATTATGGCTATGATTGTTACACCAATGGCTTATTTTCATTCGCTCTTCGGGGTGCATAAAACAATTTCTGGACTTGACTTGGCTTGGCTTATAGAATAATAGCATATTGACTGAGAGTAGAAAATTTGTATTTAAAAAATAAGGGGAGCGAGCGGGTCCGTTCTAATTAATTCCGGTGACTGTCCCCTGAGCCTCCCCTGAGTTTCCTCTGACCATCACTTAAATAGCCCCTGATCGTCACCTTAGCGTTCATTTTTTCGTTTCAGAGGGGCACTCAGGTGACTTTCGGGCGAGGCGCAAGTGGCAGTCATGCTGCCTGGAATCTTACGTTGATGAAACCAAAAGTGAATTCAATATGTTGAGACAAACGTTCAGCATATTATTATGACGATGTTCAGTGAACATGCAATTTATCAGCTCCAGCTGTTATGCGGTTTTTTACAAAGAAAATGTGTTCACTGAATGCAAAATAAATCTGCTTTAGAAGCAAAATAATTGACCCTCGATTAAGCTTAATTCTTCTCGTGCTTTGAACTTCGCCAACGATAGTTTAAAAAATTACGAGAAGACAGATTGGCGAACGAGCTCGTTTTCAGTGATTCATACTCATGCCATTACATCACAATATATTACGACAAGTTGGGGAATTAGACCAATTAGAGAAACAGGATGTCATAGAGACTATTAGTGACACAAAAAAGGAAGACAAATAATTATAATCCAGGCTTAATCAAGACCGGATGTGGATTGTTCCTTGCATATTATGACAGTTCTCGTCTGGTCTGTGGCCTGTTGTAGAGTGGAGGGCGAGCCAGGGCAGCTTGAGAGCACACACAAATTGTTTTTGGGCACACAAAGGAGGGTTGTGTAGGCGGATGCCAACAACCACTGCTGAGGCTGTTTGCATCCGCCTACACAACCCTCCTTTGTGTGCCCAAAAACAATTTGTGTGTGCTCTCAAGCTGCCCTGGCTCGCCCTCCACTCTACAACAGGCCACAGACCAGACGAGAACTGTCATAATATGCAAGGAACAATCCACATCCGGTCTTGATTAAGCCTGGATTATAATTATTTGTCTTCCTTTTTTGTGTCACCAATAGTCTCTATGACATCCTGTTTCTCTAATTGGTCTAATTCCCCAACTTGTCGTAATATATTGTGATGTAATGGCATGAGTATGAATCACTGAAAACGAGCTTGTTCGCCAATCAGTCTTCTCATAATGTGCTCATTGGGAATAATCAGAAAAAAGAATTACGTCAGTTACTAGTTGGTCTTTTGTACCAACTTGTGACAGTTTTAAAAATGGACCACATGCAGGAAACTTATATAATGCCTCTTCTGAAGGAACATTTCAAATATGAATTTAAACAACACGGCTGTTGTTAATCATTTCGATTTTTTTCAAGCCAGTATAAATGACCATAATCAAGAAATCGGTCTTCCGCTGTTCTTCATTTCTTCATGGACGCATTTGCCTAGACATATCAGCAGGCTCTAATTATGGGATCAGCATGCCAGGGCGTGCAGATCCCGCTGAAGCACTCCGCTGTCCTTCCCAACAAGTTGGTGCACAAGATCTTCACAGTATCGGCGTGGACTAGGTGCTTGGTTTAAAATTTCTGCTGAAAGTTAAAACCGAAAGCAGCGAATATCAGTGGAACCAGAACAGAGCCCTGTGAGACCTCATGTGACTAAATACCACTAGAGCTGTGCGACTCTTAAAGAAAATATTTTCCCCGGTAAGAAGTCCACAGTCCAGTGGAGCCTTGGCCCAGATATGCCCCTTACCGAACTTAAGCGGCAAGGGCCAATGGGATAGTTTGTCAAAAGCTTTGCTGAAGTTCATGGAGGTTATATCCGTGGCACACCCCTCGGCCTTGCCATGGAATCACCATTTGCCTGACACTGGGTTTGTCAGGAACGATCTGTGCTCTTAGAATTTGTGCACATAAACTAATGTTGTTCAAGATATTTCCTGAGATGAAAGCTGCGAGCCGCTCTATAGTCCTTCCCGCGACAGAAATTTTGCCTACCGGTCTATGGCTGGTGATGTGATATTTCGCTCCGCTGTTTAAAAAATCGCGACCACCGCACTTTACTAGTTCAGAAGCATGCTGATACTGTTAGCTGACATGCTAAATAATCTTATCACTGGTAGAGTTGGCTCCTCAGCTAATTCCTTCAATATCAGCGAATGAACTTCGTCTGGCCCCGGTGACTGATGAGTTTTATTGGATGAAAGCGCATTTTTGCTTAGGTCTCCACGAACTCCTACAAGATATATTACGGGGAATAGTTCATATTCAACGTTAGTGGGACCAGCTTCAGGTTACATAATGATTGGTAATGCTTGGCTAAAGTTTCAGCTTTCACACTGTCAGTTGCAGCCTTTTGTCCCGTTTAGCAGTGCCAGAATACCGACTGTTTTCCTTTTACGTCGTTTAAGATAGACCATAAGGTGCACTTTATTGATGTATTTACTCAAACTGTCACGCTCGTGGCACTCTCTATTAACCGATGATTTTAAAATTGCGAGATGTGCAACCGAAATGCTACTGTCACACTGGGACCAGGATTACACTCAGAAATTGTCAGTAAACTGATTATGGAAGATGGGGAGAAAAGTTCAAAATAACCTGCATATTGATCGTTTGCATCAGTTTACCTCGTCTCAGATGCATTTGTGGACTATCTAGTGTGATAACTCTGGCCCACTCTACCAGCCTGATCTGTATAGAAATATTCTGAAAAATAAAAGCCGCAGTTCTCATTTCTTTTCCTCACTGAAAACCAGTTTCAAAAAGACAAGTTTTGTAAACCGTGAAAAGTAACTGTCGTCCTTGTAGGTGATGAGAACAAAGATAACTATTATCAGCCAGTCATGTCTGACGCTAGAAGAGACTTGTGTTTACTTGCCACCTACGGGTAGTGCGCATTTTACCGTCTGGTAAGCACTCATGCGGCGCTCCCGGACAACGCTCCACTAAGGCCAGTGACGAAGCTCATTTACACGAGTCAGTCCCATTTAGCAAACTTATGGTATATTTCAGAAGCAAGCTTGTAAAAATTAATTTTCGCTCGCTGACGGTATGCATGAGGTTACCACTAAAACGGATACCGTAATATTTATTTTAATTTACTCCTTACTTCATATATTCAGAAAACGTAAGCCAAACCCGTTGTCCAATTATTAAACACCGCAAAAACGGCGCCACCGGTTGCCGAAAGAACATGGTTGTTCAAGGTACATCCCTAATACATTATTTTGACAGAGTAACCTTTATTTTCTTCCCAGGATGATAATCTTAGGTGTTCTCAGTTACATACGGAACGTGACGCTTTTGAAGTCAGGTAAACCTGTTGTTCTTTGCATTCCATCGTGTCTCACATACAGAACGGACGCAATTAGTAAATTTAGTTCTTATTGTGCACTGTTCTGCTTCTTAGGCGGGTTACAAACGCATGAAGAAACTAATCGATGGTTTTTTTTTGGGCTGCACATTTTGAGAAGAAGCATACAATGATTTCAGTGTGACCTTTAACGAAATGCATTATCCACAAAGTTCTTGTTGGCAAAAGCAAGAGCACTTCAAGAATTTGTTGTAATAGTTTGCAGGGAAACCAACAGACGTCAATCAGTAAGTGTTTTTCTTGCTAATAATTGAAAAACAGGATTCTATTTTCACACCGACTTGAGGTGGAACCATTGCATACAATGCACATTGACTTATGTCATGCCTAGTGGCAAGAGAAAGTGCATTATGTAGGAACTACTGCGGAGCGCGCAGAGAGGTTCTTTCTACAAAACACGTCTGAAGGACCTAGTCCTTGGTGGGTTTGCTCACTGACATGCAACTACGTTTACGTTCATTCCGGGTACTGTACTCTGACAGAAGAGCTTTTTTCGGTGGGTAAGCTGATCGTCAAGTCTCTCATACGAAAATGGATCCAACGTATACAATCTACTCACTTAGTTTACATTACAAAAGGCCTCAGAGGATGAATTGTTAGTGCAGACCGTAGATATGGGTGTAGCGTCATACGACTATTAAAGGGAACCACAAAGTAGTATGTTACGGGACGTAGTACCCATGCACCAAATTTCGTGCAAAGCATTCGTCTTGTAACAGTTGTTGTCCAGTGTATCGTATCGGTTAAATAATCACGTAAGTGGTAGTTGGGACGTGATAGAGACTCATAGATTTTGTTAGCATGAAGAAGGAGTGAAAAACGCGTCCGATTTGATACGGCCTATTAGTTGCGTATAAAAACCAAACAAATGAAACGGAAGGAAAAACTTTCAGGCAGGGGCAGATCGTGTTTATTGCTTATTCTAAGATGTGTTAGTTGGATCAGATGGACCAAGCGGGTCCGGTAGATCTTGCTACGTACGAGAATGTGGGGAAACTTTTTTGGTTCATAATCTCACTTGCTGAATATGGCATGATTGTGGCCAAGCAAGGGTAAAAATATAAACTACACCCGTGGTGGCAACCTAGGTAGCACAAGTTCGGCCATAATGTGTCAAAATTTGGGATATACTGGCCGCATCTGGTCACTTCATCGTTTAATGGCCGCCGATTTATTCATCTGTGGTCAGTAGAAAGTCATTTGGGATCTCTGGTCAATGAATGGTGTCCGCACAACTTTTACCTTCTGTTGTGCACAACCGCTCATCAACTGAGGTCATCTAAACACTATGACGCGTAACCGCGTATAAAGTCTATAGACATTCTTATGCTTCTCGATTTGAAGATTTGCTACTAGAGTAACACAAAAAAGTCAACAAAGTAGAGTTTCTGTTAAATATATTACATATTAGATGAATTGCAGCAAATAGATTATCCCAACTGGAAAGAACTGTTTAATAATTATAGTAATAAATTGCTGCAAAGCAAAATGCGTCGTCTGTCTTAAGTAATGGAAATTATCAATAGTATTTTGTCCGTCTAATTTTGACGACTACTCTTATTGAAGTAACTTCCAAATGGGCCACAATGTGAAGAAGAGGAACTAAAAATCGTTATCACAATTCAGTATACATAGTGAAATTAATTTTTCTTAACATGATGATCTACTTATGAAATCAAGCTTTTGCTTGTACTCCAGGGATCGATTCCCCCAAAGGATGAACACGAAATTAATGTTAAGTTCTTTATTGGTAAGAAGACTAACTTTTAGGATCCCATATGAAAATAAGATATTGGTCGAGAAGTATAGATAAACTGGAAACATCATTACCGAAATAAGAGTGGGCCTAACAAAGTCAATTTTGGTGACCGTCAACTGAGCACACCAATCTTGTTTCCAAAGGCAACGCACACATGGAAAGTAGATGCTCAAGCGTAGTACCAATAAAATTACACCGAAAGCATATGGATCGTTCGAAAGATTGGTTTTCGATCGGTTTCTGGTTTGCTTATTATTCATTCTTTCACAGGTCGGAATTGAGTTCATACAAAAGGAGTTGGTGACCACGGTACTGCGCATTTGTATTAAACAATTTATTTTATTAGATGACTTTTATTACCAGTTGGTATTAAAAATAACTCAATTTATCGGTAGTTCTGCTTGATGCACCTGCAAATAGGTGAAATAAGGAAAATTAGTGAAATTTTATCGTTTATTAGATAAAAGGTGTGAAGGGAGAAGTAACCTAAAAAGTGGTGGAAATTATCAAATCACGTCACTTGTTTAAGGAGATCGGTTTAAATCGCCCGGAAGCCCTTCAGAAACCTCTAAAAAACCGGCCGAAAACAGGCCGGTTCAGCAGCGGTTTTCGTACAATGGGAGGGACATCACCGTAAGACAATCAAGGAAATTACGTTGGTTGAATAGTCAAGTGCCGACTGCACTGCTAGCCAATTTTGTTGCTAAGCGAGTAAGAAACTGAAAAATGACTGAAATTTCTCGCACTAAAATTCCGATAGATCTTAAATACATGATGTTCAATTACCATATATAATAAACTAATTTCTATCCCGTGGTCAAAACTTTAGGGGTATCGCGTCAACGCAAGTGTTATTCTCACTTGCAAATCGGGCCGCCTGGTACTAATCAAAACAACAAGCACTGAAGAAGACCTTTTCTATTTGAGGCTTTGCATTATCGCAAAATTGAGTACACACTCACGTTCATGAGATGTATGCTGATCTTTTTTATCAATGGAATCTTCACTTGTCAATGAATGTTGGTGTAGGAACACGCTCTTACTCAGCTGATGAATGTGTCGCTTTTCAAGTGCAATATAGTTCAGACGCCGGAGCAATATTAAATGGGTTAGAATAGATAACGACAATTAAAAAATCTGTTCTTATGATCCGTGTGGACCTGGTCGACGCGTCATCTCCAGAAAGTTTCAAATTAGCTGCAAAAGAGTACCAGTTCTGCGCCAAATGAGTCCCAATTTGGTCCCGGTTGAAACACTTCAGAAACGTTTTAGGGGATATTTTTGACCGCATCAAAGATGCAGCGGCTTATGGTCTTTACTTTTAAGTTTCGACAAAGTATTTTGCATTATTTCTTCTCGAGATACCATGGTGACTGTAGCTTTTGAAATTTTATTGATTTCTATTCAAGAAAAGAAAGGCTATTCCTAGGAATTTTATACACCATTGAAAACAAATTAGGGAATAATGGGATAATTTCTGGTTCCCAATATCCCCATGAAATGTGGCACTTTACAAGGAAGTCAAGTTATACTTCAGTACTGTGAGTCATTTCTAAATTACCGTGCAAAATTCTTCAAATTATACGGCAGCATAAAAACAGTCTAGAAATAGTTTTCTCCCATAGCGGACGCTTTTGGAACTAGATGACGAGCAATAAGGGGGTTTTGTGTCAATTAGACTGATAAACTACGGTGTTTTTAAACGAAGGAAAGACACTGTTCTGTGTTTGAAGCCTTTCATATCTAACGACAAAACAAAAACTCACCTCATATTTCATAATATAAAGCAGTCCCTCGAGGGACTCTTTTGAGGCTGAAAAACGCACCTCAGTGCTGAAGTGGGAGACTATTGTAGTGACCTCGATCGTTTTGAGAAAATGACTATTTTCTGGACACCATTTTGGATCTACTTTCTCCACGATCTTTTCTGACGTTTGACATTGATCTTTTTGTTCTCCGGTTGCCTACGTTTTACTGGACTGACTTTCCCGAGGTTTTCGTCGACCTCGTTTCAAATGACTTTCACTTTCGGTCGTTCGCTCGCGGTTCATTTTCTGCACAGCCGTCGCGTTTCGTTCCGTTTTCCGTTCGGTGTATCTCTCGTATCGGTACTGTTTCGATGCCACGATATATAGAATACACCTCGCATCTGTAAACCGACTTGCGTCTTCTCTGTTCGTCCGATAGAGGGGGATATCGTTGGTATTCGCTGCTAGACCCGATAGGAGACACGTTCGCCAGCTGCACTCGAACTTCTTCTATATTGGTGAGCCCGAAACTTCCAGAACCTCCCGGATTATTCGTCCGCCCGGTGAGTCTGTGATTGTTTCGCTGTTTTACGTTCTCCTTTCGTTGCACGATACATATTTTTACGATATATTACCGCAACGTAACCATGTCAGAGGATAAGGTGCAGCTCGACACAGATCTCACTCTGTCTGCGGTTGCTTTCAAACCAGTGGCGTTTATCCCACATGATCCTGAGGTTTGGTTTGTAGCCTTAGAGCTGCAATTTGAGGCACGCAGGATCATTGGCCAACGCCAACGATTTTCCTATGCCTTAGAGGCAATCCCAGGTGATGTTATCGCCCCAGTGAGGGATTTAGTATTAAATCCTCCTCAAGTGCAGCCGTACGATCGGCTTAAGGAGGCCATACTGCAACATTTCCTTCCTTCTCGGGAGGAACGGTTACGTCAGCTACTGGCACGGCACCCCATAGGGGATACGAAACCCAGCCGCCACTTAGCTCATCTCCGGTCCTTGGCAGGGCCCGCCGATAAGGATTCGGAGATAGTTAAGGAACTGTGGTTGGACTCTCTACCCTTCCATGTTCAGACCACCGTAACTGCTCTCCTCGAGGACTCGTACTTGGAACGAGCAGCCGCCGTGGCTGACAAGATTGTCGCACGTATCGGCAGTGGGGCTAATCCCCTCATTGCTACGACATTGCGCACTCCTAGGGGTGTTGACCTGGATGAATCGCCGGAGAGGCCTCGGCACTCTCGATCCATCCAGCGCCGCCTGTCCTTCAAGGACAGAGTCAAAATACCGACTCCTCGCAGTAGCCCACGTAAACAACGGCACGGACGGGCGCCCTCCACTGCCCACGTCCGCTGTGAATCCACCTCACCTGCCTCGTCCAAACCAGATCATCCTACCAGCGGCTTTTGTTGGTTCCATCGCGTTTTCGGACCAGCCGCCCGTAGGTGCAGACAGCCGTGTTCATACGCGGCGGGAAACGCCACTGCCGGCGAGTAGAAGCGGCCGTACTCGCCGGCAATCAGTCTCAGGTTGGTCGTTTATTTTACGTGCATGATTCGTGCACTAACCCTAGGTTTCTGGTCGATACTGGGGCCCAAGTTTCTGTCTTGCCGGTTGGTAAAGACAAGCCACGAGCTTCTTTGCTTCGGCTGTCAGCGACGAATGGTTCCTCCATTTCTACCTACGGCACGAGACAGCTTGTGGTCAACCTGGGACCACGACGACGGTATCTGTGGACGTTCATTCTTGCGGATGTTTCCACAGGCATACTGGGAATCGATTTTCTGCAGCACTATGAATTACTTGTTGATTCACGTAGACCGCAGCTCATCGATCCTTCGTCGGACATTAAATTTACGAGTATTGCAGCTCGAACAGATGCACGCCGAACCACAGGTTTGTTTTCTAACATTCCGCACGATTTTCATTCTTTGTTTATTAAATTCCCCATATTGACTAAACCATTTGAAGAGATAGAGACAGTGACCGATCGTGTGGCACACCACATTGTCACTAACGGACCACCAGTCACGGCACGACCTCGCCGACTGGCACCGGACAAATTGGTTTTCGCCAAACGTGAGTTTGACACTTTACTTTCTAAAGGTATTGTTCGTCCTTCTCACAGTCCATGGGCCTCACCTCTGCACATGGTTTTTAAGAAAGATGGCGTTAGCTGGCGACCATGTGGCGACTATCGCGCACTAAATTCGGTTACCCGTCACGATAGTTATCCGGTACCCCACATACACGACATCACGGCATCACTTCACGGCACGACTGTATTTTCTAAGATCGATTTGGTGCGAGCCTATCACCAGATCCCAGTCGCCACTGGAGATTTCGATAAAACCGCTGTCACGACTCCTTTTGGTTTGTTTGAGTTCCTATGTATGCCTTTTGGTTCGCGAAATGCTGCTCAGACATTCCAGAGGTTTCTCGATAGCATTACACGAGAATTGGAATTCGTTCACGTCTCCATCGATGACTTGCTAATCGCATCGTCGAGCGTAGATGAACATTTCCAACACTTGACGCTACTATTTCAACGTTTGTTCGAACATCGAATAGTAGTCAATCCTGATAAGTGTGAACTTGGCAAACCGGAACTTGTGTTCCTCGGCCACAAGATCACTCGAGAGGGTATTAAGCCTTGCGAGGATAAAGTGCGCGCTATTCTAGATTACGCCGTACCGTCCTCAATCAAGGAGCTCAAGGCATTTTTGGGGTTAGTTAACTTTTATCGTCGTTTCATACCCCATGCCGCTGAACGTTTGCTTCCAATAACTGCCCTACTTCGTGGCAATCCACGTAAGTTGTCGCTTACGGATGCCGAACGAGTAGCGTTATCGGAGATTAAAGCGACATTAGCTCAGACCACGCTCCTCATGCACCCAGTTCCGTCCGCCACGCTAAGCATAGCGGTGGATGCGTCCGACTTTGCCATCGGAGCGGTCCTGCAACAGTCTGTTTCTGGGATCTGGCAGCCATAAGAGTTCTACTCTCGACGCCTCAATCCCACGGAAACCAAATATAGTGATTTTGGTCGCGAACTGCTGGCTGCATATAATGCCGTTAAACACTTCCGCCATGCAGTCGAGGGTCGATATTTCATCCTCTTTACCGACCATAAGCCTCTGGCGTATGTATTGCATACCAAGTCTGATCGTTACTCTCCACGAGAAGTCAGACATTTAGACTATATTTCACAGTTCACGACTGACCTACGACACGTTAAAGGTGAGTCGAACTGCGTTGCATATGCTTTGTCGCGTATTCCACATCCCTGCCATGGCTGCAGCACAGGCACAGGATTCTTCATGTATGGAAGCAGCTCAGTCATCGTCGCTACAGTGTCAGTCCATACCTCTGGCCACCAGTGCTGGGACTATACTCTGCGACATGTCTACTGGTATACCTCGACCAGTCGTACCCTCTGCATATCGACGTCTCGTGTTCGATACCCTGCATGGACCATCACATCCAGGCAGCGCAGCCAGTCTCCGATTAGTAGCTGCACGATTCGTCTGGCCGTCCATGAATAAAGATGTTCGTATGTGGGCAAAACAGTGTCTACAATGTCAACGATCTAAAGTGCATAGGCACGTAGCTTCGCCTATCGGTACTTTTGCTACGCCTGATGCTCGCTTCGATCATATCAACGTAGAAATTGTGGGTCCATTGACCCCATCACACGGGTATACCTATTTATTAACGTGCATCGATAGATTTACGAGGTGGCCCGAGGCTATTCCCATCTCTGTCGTCACGGCCGAATTAGTGGCTCGACATCTGATAGAACGATGGATAGCTTCATATGGTTGTCCTTCCACAATCACTACCGATCCAGGGCAACAATTTGAGTTCGATCTATTCTCTTCATTAACTCACATGCTGGGTACGGAACGCATTCGCACGACCGCGTACCATCCGGCATCGAATAGTTTAGTCGAACGTTTTCATCGCCAACTCAAAGCGGCTCTTAGAGCACACGAAAGCCCCGACTGGTACGAAACGTTACCGCTAGTTCTGCTTGGTATCAGGACTTGCATAAAGGCAGATATTCAATGTTCCGCCGCAGAACTTGTCTACGGCACGACATTACGACTGCCTGAGGAATTTTTCACGCCACGGAGTACACATTCACTTGCCGTACAGAGTTACGTTCACCGTTTGCCTACGTCTATGCAAAATTTCGCTCCGGCGCAGACTCGAATGCAGCGACGACAGGTTTTTGTTCCGACCGAACTCGAAACTTGTTCGCATGTATTCATTCGTGTTGATTCGGTACGGAAACCATTACAACAGCCTTACGAAGGTCTATTTTGCGTGATTTCTCGTCACGATAAGACCTTTAAGGTTGATCGACACGGTCGCGTCTACACAGTTAGCATCGATCGTCTCAAAACCGCGTACGTTGATGATAGCGTGTGGCCCGCTGACATGAGATTCGATGTTAACCCTGCACTGCCTGTTGACGACACTTCCGTGTCACGTTAAGGTCTGCAGTTAGCGTTGCCTGCCACGACTTCGAATGAGGCTATCGTCTCACGTTCAAGTCAGCAGCCAGTTGGCCCTGCTTCGTCCTCGAATGAGAATACTGTCTCACATTCAAGTCAGCAGAGCACGCCTACGCACCCGTCCGTGAATGAGGCTCCCGTCTCACGTTCCGGTCGGAAGATCGTTTGCCCAGCACGTTTTCGCGACTAGGTCAAACACGATCTTAACCATTGCACTTCGCAGTAATAACTTTCGTGTTTATCGTTTCGACACGACTTAACATACCTCATTGGTTATTACTGTATTCTAGTCAAGTCCACTGTGGTTGCTACACCAGTTTTTCATTTCTTTTCGTTTCATGGAACCTCGCCATATGGTACGCTTTGCTGGTCCCACGAAATCTGGAGAATTTTGGCACCAACGTTTGCATTCTGGATCGGCCCTGTCGCTCTCGTTCCTTGTCATTGACGAACTTACCGATTTGGCTTCCGGATATCATATTGGTTTACGGTTACCCGACGCTAGACGGTATTAGTGTGGCACACCTGGATGACGATTCATGCAACCGATGTCACTGGCAACGAATCTGGTTTACGCTCGACCATATTCCTACGGTTCCTGCATACCACGGATTTTGCCCGTCAGCATCCTACAGCGCAGCTCCATTCACGTATTTTGCACGCATTCACGCGCACGAATATCGTTTGTATGCCTTTTCCTCCTTGACATTTTTTTCGAAAGCTTTCCGTGCTTTCTAGCGGGGGGCTGCTGTAGTGACCTCGATCGTTTTGAGAAAATGACTATTTTCTGGACACCATTTTGGATCTACTTTCTCCACGATCTTTTCTGACGTTTGACATTGATCTTTTTGTTCTCCGGTTGCCTACGTTTTACTGGACTGACTTTCCCGAGGTTTTCGTCGACCTCGTTTCAAATGACTTTCACTTTCGGTCGTTCGCTCGCGGTTCATTTTCTGCACAGCCGTCGCGTTTCGTTCCGTTTTCCGTTCGGTGTATCTCTCGTATCGGTACTGTTTCGATGCCACGATATATAGAATACACCTCGCATCTGTAAACCGACTTGCGTCTTCTCTATTCGTCCGATAGAGGGGGATATCGTTGGTATTCGCTGCTAGACCCGATAGGAGACACGTTCGCCAGCCGCACTCGAACGTCTTCTATACTATCACAACAAGAAGCGGAAGGGCTAGTCCCAGGTTTGCCCCATATTTACTACATGGGGACACTTTTGGACTTACTGATTGGATATATATATATATATATATATATATATATATATATATATATATATAACCCTCATATACGAGGGTTTCGATATAGAAAAACCGCTCCGAAACCGATTGGATTTGGCCAGTTTTCGAGCGGTTTTTACTATTACGCCAATCAGCATAACTTGAGGAATCTCAAGTTATGTTTAACCATGCTCACTTCTATCTTCCAATTCACGATTTTTCGAATAACCGTCCTCATTTTACCCACTTCGAGTGAATAGATTAGAGAAAGGTAATTCAGGGCATTTCGATGGATTAACCTAATCTATTTAAATGAAAACCAACTAAGCATTGAACATTACTACGGCGGTATCAGTTTATTGTTGGTCCGTGCAAAATTTCTACTAAAAAACTGACCGAAAACTGATGCTACGAACGAGCTGGGTGCTAAGAGGGAACGCATACATGGAAATCTAAAAAAAGATCACTGCTTTTCACATTAAAAACCTGGCGCAACGTAAAAGTTACGATTCAAGGCGGAAAATTCGAACTGTGAAACTGTCTTCGAATCCAACCGTAGTGACCTCGGGAACGAATCTCTTTCCTGAAACGCCGCCTAGCGCAGTTATCGTGCACATACCCGCACTAAACAACGCGAAAGTCAGTCTGGTCAGGTTAGGTCATGGGACTTTCTGCGTGAACCAGTAAACGTCTAGCTTTTTCTACTGTGAGCCAAAGGAGTTCCAGCCGTACAGCAACTTCTAGGTCAGGTCAGGCTGCCCTGAAGTTGGAAGTAGTCCCGAAACGGTAAATGGAGGTGACGGTGAAGCAGAAAAATTCCGGATCTTATGATTATCTTGTCAACTGAATGTTTAAGGATTCTTCTTTTTAAGTTCGGATCTACTTCGGCACACATAGTCCATATCACTAGCCCTCGGAGCGTGACGCGATACGATTACACTCGGCAGCGTGCAAAGGAGCAGAACACGAAACGCTGGGGGGGATAATGTGTGCACTTGAGAAGCGCAACGGCGTGCTGATAGTGTACACGGGCGGAGCAAGTGGCGCCGCCAAATTCGGTAATCGTTCAAACACGCACATTTGTCCGTCTTTGTAATTGTGTCATATCGGTAGAACTACGGGGTATCCCCTAAGAAGGCCGACGCAGTTGGTCTTCGACCCGTGACGGGTATGTCGGTCTCGGCGGCGGAAGATGTTTTCTATGCCTCCCGCCACGATCGAACAAAACAACGAGGCCAGCTCGAACCCCCTTACTCGACCCACATGTGTCTCTGAGCGACGATCGCCAAATTGCGTTGTCCCCAACAGTGAATCCAATCTGGGCAGATCTCACCTGCCGCTTTTCAGCGACAAGACTCTAACTAGGTATGTCGCTATCAGCATATCCAAAGGTTCCGTTTGCCTGTGGTTTTTAATGCCCTGGTAACCGAGCCAGTTTCCGACATGAAGTGATTCCAGCCAAGACGGGACGGGCGTAGTGTTTGAGTCAGGCTAGATTACGGAAGCCCTTGAGGTTATGTCCAGTGGGGCGAGCTGGAAGGCAAGAAAAGCAAGAAAAGTGCGCCTACGGGTGCAGACGGATATTCGGCTAAGGGGCACACACTGGGGCAGTGCATGCTGCCGCTGCTCCTATAGTGATGAACCACGTGCTCCCGCGGTCTTGCTTTACTGACGTGGAATGTGGAGAGTAAACTTAAATATACACAACTGTACCAAATTCCAAAAACCTCGTCTGCTGTTGCAGCTGGCGGCCTCATCTGTTTCTCCTGTTGATTGGTGAAGCGGTATCTTCGTGAAGTTTGGTGTTGCAACCGGCAATGGGGAGTCGGTAAGGGTAACTAAATGTGCTGTTTCAGGACGACTAACCGAAGGTTGTAAGCCGGCAGGGGTATTAGGTGGGTTCCACCTTGATGAAAGCCCGTTTAAGGCGGCCTATACTGATAGCCTCTTTTCTGCATTCGGCGTCTACCACATGTTTTTCCTCTTTTCTTTGGACGACTCGGAGGCGACCAGAATAAGCCGTTTTTGGCGGAGATCGCATCTCGTCTATGTGATTAAACGGATGGCTGGTAGTTGCGATAGTGATGGTTACGTAGCTGTATAGGGCTTTTCCCTTTGCGAGGGGGCTTTAGCGCCCACCTTCGGTGTGGCAACCTTTTTTCCTAGCCCCCGTAATTAAAACTCCCGGGTGTTGATGGAGAAACTAGCCCACCTGGAAGTCGAAGTGTGCAACCACAAGCCATTTCAGCCACCCTAACACGCATGCCAGCCCTGACGGTGCTACACAGTCCTAAGATAACCGTCAGTAAATTTTCGCTCCGTAACGGATTATCATGAGCACGAGGGACAGCTTCCAGTTAGCGATGGAATCGCTCCACCACCTCGTTCACTTGAGGATAATAATCAGTCGTCTTGGGGTGTTCGCAACCAACTGTGTTTAATAGCTCGTGTAGGGCACCGCCAAAGTGAGAACCGAGGTCGGTGGCCACAACTGCACAGAAACCGGGCTGATTTATCCAAACGGTTAGAAATGCTTTGGCAACTTTCGCTGAGATAGGACGGACGATAGGTATGGCCTGTGACCAGCGAGTGAAACGATCTGCACGCTTGAGAATGTAGACGTAGGTTTCGGATGGTGGGAGGGGCCCCACGATATCCACGTGTACGTGATGAAAACATGCTTCCAGCCAGGAGAATGTGCCCAATACAGGCCTAGTGTGCATTTTAACTCAGCGGCATTGAGTACATGCGAGGGCCCGATGAAGTGAGTCGACTTTGACGCTAGGCCAGACGAATTGTTCGGTGACTAGTTTCACTGAGGCCGTTACACCAGGGTGCGATACGTTTTTGAGGCCGATAAAAGGTTGCCGGTGAAAACTGGTGGGAACTAGTGGTCAGGGTTGACCCTGTGACATCACAAATGGTAGTTAAGTCTAAGGTTGAAGGTGTCGCTTGCACTAGATGCAAGGAGCTGCTGTTTCTGAGCTGCTTGACCTCAGAATTTGTTGCTTAGGGTGCCGCCATTACTTCCAGATTCATGCCCATCGGTGGAGGGTCGTTGATATTGCGGACGCGTGAGCGTGCTTCTGCTACGAGATTTTGTGCCCCAGAGAAGTGTCGAAGGTCAGCAGTAAACTGCTAAGCATATTCCAAGTGGCGAGTCTCGTGTGGCGAGTATCTACCAGAAGCTGACTTGAGAGCGTACACAGGTGGTTTATGGTCGGCGTAACGGCCGGTTTTGGAAACTCCCCATGGAAACACTGCAATTTCATGTGTTCTTGATGTCACCCGCTCATATGCACTATCTGAGTGTTTTTATGCACCATATGTTTTCATGAACCAACGTCTATTTTTGCACATCCAATTTGCTACTGTTATATTCTGTTTTGGACCTGCACGAAGCACGTGCGCCCTTCTCGCACGCCGCAACTTGGTCCTCCTTTTATGAGTCCCTTTGGTCGCATAGATGAGGTTTGCATCTGTTTTATGTCATTGTTCATTTGAAAATCTAATGTGCTAGAATTTCACGGATAACCGCACTTGGATTTCGGGGCCCGTTTCGAGTTTGGATACCTATTGTTCAAAGGCGTCTTAAAATCGGTCAACACTGTAAACTCTTGGCTTTGGCGTGTGCTAACAACTTCGGACACCCAAATAAATTGCCCGTAGCTCTCCGCTGAACGTGCAATATCAGGGCTCCGCAGGTCGGAGGCTCTCATAGGCGAAGTTCTTTGGTTGCTATGAGACATTGGCGAATTTTTGCAACGCTGCTGCCACAGCCGTGTCTGAAGAGTCTGTTCCTAATGCCAGAGAAGCGGAAGAATCGGGATGTGCGAAGAGCAGTATGTTGGGACTAGCTTCTTTCATCAAAGTAAACTTTGCCTGCGCCATGCCCAGAAACTCTATTTTCCGATCACCACTATCCAAAAGCTTTGTGAAGGACCGCTTTGTTTCGGCTCAGCGGGGAATAAACCAGAGATAGAAGGTGACCAAATCAGAAAATATGCCCCACTGCAGGCAAGAGTGAGGCTTACGATAGTCACGAATTGCAGCCACACTTTCTGACTGAGGCTGTATGCCCGAGGCCGAGACGGTATGACCTAGGAACGCAATAGTGGACCCATCCAGCTGGAGCTTGGCAGGGTTGTTTTTTAGACCTTTTTGCCTAAGTGGCTCGAGAAGAGCCTGCAGCAGTGCTGTACGCTCTTCTTTTCAAGGACCCTCGACCGAAAATCGTTCAAACGGACACTTTTCAAACCTCTTGTTGCTTCATGCATAAACCTCTGGAAGGTTTGGACTGCTTTGCGGAGCCCAAACTGCATAATCAAAAACTCGAATGTTCCGAAGAAAGTTGTGACTGCGGTTTTAAAGATGACAGTCTCGGCTACCGGGTTTTAGTGGTGGGCTCTAACAAGGTCGATGCGGCTGAAAACAGAACAACCAGGCAGAGAAGAAGTTAGATCTTAGATATAGGAAGTTGGGCACTTGCCCGGGGTAGTAGCTTGGTTGAGGGCCCTTGAGTTGTCTCAGGGAAGCCGATAGCCCTTAGGTTTAGCAACCATGTGAGGAAAAGAGTCTTAAGGGATACTTAAAGGGCCTGGCGTGCTGGTTTCCAGTATGTGTTTGAACGCAGCCTGTGGTGCTAGAGGCCAGTCGAGGGCCGGGCAATGGGGCTCGCTAAAAGCTGTGGGTCGTTTAGTGACGGTGATCTGGGTGAAGTTAGTGGTCACCGCTGTAAGGGGTCTGGGCTGCCTTAGCATTGCGAGTAGGCTGAGAGGATTTACGCATAGGGGTGTTCGCCATGAGGTTCTGCGTATGGAGGCTTGAGGTGGCTCACGGGGGAATACGAAATGAATGCGCAAAGAAAAGTCTGTCAGCCGAAAACTCTCAGGAATCGTGCGCTAACCAGTAGGTCGCAATTGCCAAGGACCTGGATACCTTGTACGGAATAGGCAAAGTCTGTCACCTTGAACACCTAGCGGAAAGTGCGACGTGAGTCTTAGTTAGGCTTAAGTCAACAAAGGCGGTAAGTAGCAATAGAGGTGACGTTGGCAGCACGACTTTTTTGGCTTGATGTAATAGTCGCATTACCTGCTTCCTTTTGGAATGACACCAATTGCTCCACCGTTGGTCCCCTGGTACGGATAACTGGAAACCATACCTTGAGCGCGTAAGAAAAGACTGCTGTTAAGGCTGATGACCAGTCTAGTCGTCGGAATGCGAAGGGATACTAGTTTACCCGTTTGTAATCTGGAGAGCTGCAACTAGCTCCGCAGCTCCTGGCCTTTCCCTAAACCGTTTGTGGTATTGACAGTACCCGGATCAAGATGGACCAAGGTGCAGATCTGGAGAGGGGCTTCAGACGCGTTCACCTCGGCTAGATTTATAATGAGCTCTCCAGTCTCTACTTCGAGAACGGACAGGAGCGGAAAAGTGCCTGAAAGCTCACTCGGAATCAGCTGCCAAGGTGTACTCACAGTGTGTTCCTACGGTGAGAGCTGTTATCTGAGGGCTGCTGGAATTTGTTACGGCAGCAATTTGAGAAAGGCACCCTTCCATACTACTCTCCGCTAGCTTTGCCTCTCCTGTGAGTTTGAGATGACCAGAATTTCTGAGTAGGGCCTGAGTGTTTGTTGCTGAAGTTTGCCATGCCATCGGTTGTACCTCTTTCAGTGGTGCCGGGGGCTTTCCATTTCGTAACTCAGCCCCTCGGCTTGGCTACTTCAGTCTTGACCATCAAGACGACAAAAGGCTGGGGATCTCCTCTTCTCTCACGGCTGTTTAAAAAAATCCATTGAAAGTTACTTTTCGCTTCTGGGCAGCAACCTCACAGTGAAGACAACAGTAATTCACAGGTTGCCGGTACTCTGAATTGTGACCCTATGCGTCTCACACTCAGTTTCTAACATAGGAAACCAGAGTTGGGGGTCTTCAATAAAACGTTCAAGAACTGATGCGGAGACTGTCAAAACGGACAGCTCCTGGTCAGGCCTAACGTCGTTGCTGGCCAAGTGTACAATGGTATATCTAGCGTAAAAGGATATGTGAAATTGAACTGAACAACCGTGAAACGACACTCACGATGCCGATATGCGAAAACCACGATGCCGAAGTATTGTAACAATTACGGGGATTTAAACTTGAACCAGCTGTTATTGTATCGTACAAAAATAAGTGTGATTCAATGCCTACGAGAGTTTCTGTTGGGTTCAATTTCTTTCTCGGGCTCCCCTGTTTGGGATACGCCCCAAATAGCTCCGGACCAACATCCGTACATAGCTCATATCCCCAGGACCTCGGTGCGTGACGCGATACGATTACACTCGGCAGCGTGCAAAGGAGCAGAACACGAAACGCTGGAGGGGGATAATGTGTGCACTTGAGAAGCGCAACGGCGTGCTGATAGTGTACACGGGCGGAGCAAGTGGCGCCGCCAAATTCGGTAATCGTTCAAACACGCACATTTGTCCGTCTTTGTAATTGCGTCATGTCGGAAGCACTACAATGTAGTACGGTGAATGAGACACTCCTGCTACGGCAGAAATACGATATGCCCTGGCTTAAATGGTTCATGTGCGTCCAACTTCAGATCCTTTATCTGCTCCGCCTTTCGGATTGTGCGGTGGCCCCGTATTTCCTTGGCGGCTGGTAAAAATAATTTTGCACTTCTCTACGCTCAAACGTTGGTGCTAGATTTTCGTCCGCCCATGGATCCGTGGCAAACCCCTGGAGTGTTTGAGCCACATGAACTCCCTACAAGTTCCAACTCATCAGCGAACAGAAAGCTGGGGCTCGTTATACCCTAGGTAAAGCTCAGTTTGTGGACAGGTAGTGGCAATGGTTCCGGTACCGATTCATGAGAAACCCCACTTCAGACCCTCGCTAGGTTCGATTAGCCATCCTCCCCCCGAACTTAGAACGACCTATCACTCGGGTAGGCCCTATCCAAGCCATACTTCCGGAGGATTTTCCCATGCCCTCTAACGTGAGTAGCGTACGTTTGTGATTTACAGAGTTGGAAGCCTTCCTAATTCCGCGATAGTAAGCCTCGGCCAGAGTACAAGCTAGTCCAGAAAGGAGAGCGGATATGACAAGCAAGATCGGTTCTTCATGAAACTACGCTGTCTACCTTGAAATGAAAGAGTGACAGTCTTGTTCCCTGGGATGTTTTCGGAGACCTTAGAATC
Source organism: Fasciola hepatica (assembly GCA_948099385.1). NCBI lineage: Eukaryota > Metazoa > Platyhelminthes > Trematoda > Plagiorchiida > Fasciolidae > Fasciola > Fasciola hepatica. The sequence goes on along the minus strand of CANUEZ040000043.1, from coordinate 27,603,753 downwards.
TACCGACAAGCCCCGCTGGTCTGTGAGTTCTTACATCTTTCTTCAAACCCCTCTGGTGAAGGGAAACCAACCGAAAACCTTCTAATCCGGGTGAAGTACGGCTATTCACAAGAATTTTCCGGACAACAGGGTTAGGGGTTCGGCTATATTGGCTTCCAGTCGTATAATGATAGAGGGCAGTGGTCCATGTGATCTAGCTACCTTGCCGGCCTTCCAAATTATAAAGATCTCTACAACTAGATCTGTACGTATCAAGAAGTCACTTATTTGTTTTGTTTTCCGATATGAGTTACGAATGGTGCGGTCCCGCGAGTCAACCGCTAATGCCAGCATAAGTCAATTCTACCAAATTCAGCAACACGTCGCTAATTCAAACGGATCCCAGAACCAGAACGCGATTGATTCGTAGTTTCTACTGTACTAAACTTGATTTCACAAATGATACAAATATATACAAACCTCAAGTATGCTGCCAAATGTACTTCACAGTGAAACTCTAAGGTCCGAAGCCCCGTGGCTCAAGCACGACAGTCAGAAACGATTCAAGGTAGAAATTCGAATGTCTCACATGGATAAGCAAACGTGCGAAAGTGTAGTGTATGGACTAGCTTCCCAAAGTAATGTCATATTTGGTCAAATTCACACAGCAAGTAAAAAATTTGGAAGGATTTTCAGTATTTGTTCTTTACAGCCGGGTGTGGTTGTACGGAGTGCTAAATTATAGAACGTAATATAGCGAGAGTTTGTTCAGGACACGAAACTTGACTGCATCTTTCGTTTTGTGCAGCCGCTGAACTGGAAGACAGATATAGTAAAAACTCGGGAAGGGGGGGGTAATTTTTTTGGTACTTCAATTATCTTACCTAGCTGAAGAAGTTTCTTATTTGAAAATCCATTCCAAATTCCACGATGGGATTCAAAGCTCGCAATTCAACGCGCGGAGTTGTCTCAGTGAAGGGGGCCACTCCAGTGTAAACCCCATTTTCACCTTCAGCTGGACTGACTGACTCGCACGTCACCGGTCACCTCCTTCATATGGCGACATCAAATCGTCACCCGTACACGTCTAGTCACAACCACCAATTTGACCGGCAGCTAGCCACGTAGATTGATCTTAATCCGAGAAACACAGCACACCAGAGGGAGCTCCCAATTCTTTCTACAGTGTGAACGAGTGAATCCACCTGTGTTCTTGACCACAAAGAGGTATCTGGGCGTATGGTTCCGGCCTAAATTCACCACGCCTAATATCAAATGTACAGAGCACGTAACCTCAGAAATCGCAATGGTTCATTGTAAAACTTTAACAATCTGCTGAAGAGAGTCGTAACTGGCGAAGTGGTCATTTGCTGCAATCCTTTCTGATTTGTCACCTCTGCAGCCGTAGATGGAAATGCATCGGGCCTACCGTGTGACTACCTAATTCATACGCGTAAGGCATACTTCACTTTACGAGTGTCCCGCTAGAAAATGCCCAACGACTTGCGAATAGGTCCGGAAAACTTGAGGCCCGGGAGTATCTCGCAGGTGCGAGGCTTCAACCGAAGTATTCTCGGACCTCTTTTGCCCAAAATGGATGTAGAAAATTTTTCTTTGCTGGTTTGGTTCTTCCATGTAGAGGCCGCCGTCGTACCGAGGTTTCCTTCCCAAAAGGGATGGCAAAGAGGCGTCACATAGAGTGCACAACACCACTGGCTTCATCTAACCGCGCTTTCGTTCATCCTTGTGGCTGGTAGGGCCAATAAGTTGCTTCACCGTTCAAGAGCATCGAAGTAATCCTGAAGAAAGTTTTCACCTGCATTGGACGGAAAGGTGCATTCTAAGCCGCGCTTCCTCGAATGCTTTCACATTCTCATCAATGCCCACCACAAGCAGATCATTTTTGAACCATCAGGCGAAGTGGCTTCTAACGATGTTTCCGGAATGCTTTTTCTGCTCTCCAGCTGAACATGTGATTCTATTCTCCTTATTACCGTAAATTAGTCATCTGGAGCTAAGCTATGGCTTTCTCATTTGTGGTTTTCTTCAAAAGCGCTAGGTCAGTGCGCGATAAAATGTTTCAAATTCGAGTTCTCTATGAACACCACTTTTCGGCCGCTGGGGCATCGTAGAAGACGGAATATGAAATGTGATCGCCGAAGTCAGTTAGTTTTATTGGGAATGGCTCTTTCTTCTTCATCTTCACCCCAATCAGTTGCTCCGGTTTTGCCCTTTCTTGAGGACCATCCGTGGCACTCTGATTCTTGGTTGCTTGTCGCCGCTGGTTTTGCTCCATTCTTGACGTCAAACTCGAAAAAAGCTCAACCAATTGGGGCCTTGGTTTAATATTGTTCAACGTTTTGACTCCAAAACAACCAACATAAAACTTCCGACTCTCCTTGTATTTGGCTTGTCAAATTATATTTCCGGGTTTGGAGGTTGTGAGACCGTCCCCCATTGACTTCGGGGTTAGTACTCCGGGCCGTCGCATACAGTTTTACTTAGATAGATTCCGTTTGCGCTGTCTACCGGAGTACTTTTGGGCTCTCCTCCTCTCAAATTTGAGCTTGTTACTTAAAGAAATTCAAGGCCATTTATTCACAGGTATCACTGATTGAAAGTAGAGCCTGTTTCCCACCGGTCCTTTGGTACCAAAATCTGTACTTCTGTTCTAGCCTTTTGGTGTTTACTTGTGGAAGACCATTGGTCACGCTGAGCACCCTAATCATTCTTTCGGGCCTGACCTCCAACTCTCCCAGAAATTATAACGTCTTTACCGCTGTTATTGCCATATTTATTATTAAGATTATTATCAATGTCCTATTATTGTCCTCATAAAGGCTAGGCGGTGGTTGAGGATCTGCAGGTAGATTATTAACTCAAGCCAAGAAATTAACTAGACCGGGGCCTGATCCTCGTATCCCACCAATGGTAGACACTCACAGGGACTATGTTAGTGGCGCTCCTCGTGAGTTTAGGCTCCTCTTTTGTTTTGGGAAGGGGGTGTCTCAACACCTGAAATCACCGAGTCTAAAGCACTAGGGGCCTTGTGCTTACTTATCGGAAGGTCCTGCGGTACTTTGTCAAAAGCCGTGCCTGGCTCAAAAACCGTACGTTCGTAGAGTGCCACAAGGCCCCAGTGTCCGTCCAGTGTTCTGGCGTTAATAGCAAGTTTGTCAACACTTTTCGCCTTTTGGGAACCCTTGCTTCTACCTATTCAGAAGCTTGTTTATGCCAATATCATACTGGGGCCAAGTGGCCAGTATTCTTTCCGTAAACTTTCCCACCATGGAACCGCCTTACACCGCTCCGCATCAGTCAGACATTATTGATAAGATATACTGTTTGAGAAACCCATTAAGTCTCTCTCATTTAAAGGGAAAAATAAATCCTCAGTCAAGCACCCTCCTTTGAGCCACTCCTCTCCGTCTTCTTATATCTCCCAGCCCTTCAACAACTTGCTCAACCTCCCGAGGTTATTTTCAACAACCTGTCGTTTTCCTAACTCTCACACAAGTTTGACGACTTATTCGCCAACTCTACCACTAGCATCTTAGAAAACCAAACCTCTGTTCAAAATGAGTCTCCCATGCAACCACAACTCATCTCCCGACCGTGGTCTCACTTGGTCCTAAAAACACCAAAACTATTGGCCTTGAAAGTACAATCCTTAGGCTACACCGACCATAAAGCAGCCTGCTTCAAAACCTCAATAATGCTCGGTTAAAATGGCTGAAAACTTTTACTTCAGTATCGCTGTGATCCAAAAGGTTGAAAAAACAATGTTGAGTCCCACCGGTTAGATATCCTTTGACAACCTATCTACCCGGACTCTTTCCAATCAAGTTTGCGCTTCGTCTAAAGTCCTTTCTGATGGAGGCTTGGTGAGTGCTCGCTTCTTCGTTGATTCGATTTCCTCTAGAAGTTTCATTAAATAGAAACACTCTTATAGTTCTGCGGCTTTCATTTTCCCGAAAGAGTATCGTTGAATTTTCGTGAGAACCACATAGATGCACAATACCCATGTCATTGTCCCAGAAGCACTGATCGAGCCCCGCAGGCATCGTGTGCAATATTTCTTTCAACTTCCTAGCTAAACTATTGCCGGCCATTTCATCAACACAAGGTGCGTGGAAATCTTCACCACTTTAACGGAGCTTATAAGTCACCCAGATCAAGCTGTTCTCAAAAAGGAAGATCTGATGACTCCAGACACTAAACCTAAGGAGGGCCTGACATATCTTAACTCACTTCCACAAAGAGTTATGTTTGGTAAGGCTGACGCAAGGTCTTCTTCGGTCTTCAGCTAAGGTCACGTAAATATTCACCTGGATATTTCTGTATCATCGGCTTTGTCCTAACCTTTAGATAGACTTTTGCATGTGGTAAATTGTTCTCCCCTCTTCCGAAGTTTAAGGGCAATCCTTGGGTGTCAACCTCGAGCCGGTATGTCCCTGGACTTCGTATATATCTCCTCTGCTCAAATACCTTTGCCTCACCCACTTCTTTGGTTCTCCTGGAAACCCCCGAGGTCCAAGCAACGGGAATTGACCCTTGTTCCGCTAGCTTTTGAAGTCAGCGCAGAAAACGCGCCAGAGCACTAGCAATAAATTTATCGCACAAAAGCTTCAATAGACCACGCTGACGTGAATTCGTATGCCCCTCGACTAAAGGTAATAGTAAGGATAATGATGATAGTGGTTTGTTTAAAAGAAGCCCAAAATATTACAAGCTCATGAGCAAAACTTTACAAGTGATAAAATGGACAGACTAAATTAGTGAACATTTAGAAATGTGCATGAAAAACCTGGGGTTGGTAGACCCAGATGGCAGATGAGGGAGGGATAAATATGTGCAACCTGAAGAATAGTATAGAATAATTAGACCAACCCACAGATGGATCATATTGGATGCCCCGTGAATTTGCCAGTCGAGGTCAAAAGGCGGATCTGACTCAACCTAACTGATATAACTGAAGGTTGACAGCTTTACATAAGGAAGACTGAAAGTCGGTATGAAAAATTGTAATTATGGTAGACGATGAAGAAAAAAGAGAAGGAAAAGGGGCTACGTAGTCGCGAAGTATGGTACACTGTAGTAAATGGATGGGGTCAGGGTACAAAACTCAGTTTGAAGACAAGGGGCGGGCAGTGCAACACGTGAAGTGTGGGTTGGATGGCAACGATGGTCTGGAAATATCGAGATGCGGTGGACGTGAGGCAATGATACAGAGAGAATGGAAGCATATCAAAAGGGGCAGCGGGATGATGACGAAAGAAGTGGTCGGCGAAGAAATGGACGACGTAGAAGAGATATATAAATACACACACATACACGTATATGCATAAGAGGAGCGGAAGCAAGGAGCAATGAAGCGACAGAGCTTGGAAATAGCAGTGTTTGGAAGAGGCGGGTGGGAGTATATCAAATGGTATGGAATTAACTAAGGAAAACAATGATGAATTCGTTGATGACAGGTGAGTATAGTTGGTCATCAGAGAGAGAAATGATTTTGAAAGCACAGAAGTGATGGCGGATGTGAACGGAAGTTTATAAACGGGGGAATATTGGGAAAAGTATCGGGAAAAGCAAGTAAGGAAGAGTCTGATAACCTGATAAATGCAGATGTGACATGTGGTGAAGATAGATAATGAGTGAAGTGCTAACAAATGGATGTACACTACGGCGGGAAGATGATGGCGGTGGAAATGTCTGGAGAGCGCTGAGTGAAAGAAAATACAGAGTGGTCGGGGTAGTGTGAAATATCAGTGGAGAAAAATAACTTGGAGGTGAGACAAAAGGCGGTTTAGCGATGCATCAGTTTTAACGGCGAATAGAGCAGAAGAGAAGCTAATGGAAGGCTAGAAAGATCGGTTAATAGCAGGTTATATGGTTTAAAGTCGAAAGCATCTTTCATGACTTAGCTTTGTCTTTGCATTAGGTGTGACTCATAAGGCCAGAGCAATCTGAAATGCATTCCGAATAGATCTGTGGTGAGCAATGGACGAAACAAGAGACAAGAAGCGTACGAGATAGGACCGATCAGATCTTTTCACTACGGAAAAAACACTATGAAGTCTAAGAGAAGGAGGAAAAAAAGAAGAGAAGTGCCGAGACTGGTAAACCTGTAGTGGAACGAAAGGCACGAGAAATATGCACGCGGCAGAGTTGAGAGAATGGGACTGGAGAGCCTTGAGCCTGCAGGAGGTGGCCCAAGTGGACTAAGCCAAAAGTTGTTACCTGGGGCACTGCCTATTAGGAAGATCCACAAAATAATGGTGGGCTGAACAAGGAAAGTACGGTGGTGGTGAATAGATAATGAATGTGGCTGTAAAAGATGTGAAGGTTAGAACGGTGAACTCTGATATGGGGACTAGTCACGAGGACGGATGGGTTCAGTGCGTAACCGCAGAGACATGGGGTAAGAGGACAAAGGGGGACGCGGCAAACTAGTAGCTAGTGAGGTACAACAGTGCCGTCAACCAGCTTTATGAACAAAGAGAGGTGCCAAGTGCATAGAGATTAAAAGCCGCCAAGAGTGGCACAGGGTGAAAAATAAAATAATGCTGGATTGGGCAATAGTGACATCACGAATTGGGAGCTGTTATGGCGAGAAACAGTAAGAGCGGGGGCAGAATGAGTAGGTTTGCTTGCAGTGGCAGAAAGACGCAAAAGGAAAGAAGTAAAAGTGATAACAGGAGATATAAATGAGCGAACCATGGTGAAACAAGAGTGGTAGAAGCAGGCCACTTGCAACCGGCAGGGCCGGATGCGATAGGGCGAGAAGAGTTAAATCGTGTTCACTGCAACCGGCGTCAGTGAGTGAGGCCAACCATGTGCTAGACTCCGCACTTGAGAATCGGTTTGTGAAGTGAACATACAAAATGCGATCCACCAGCCTAACTGCGCTTGTATGTCGCTGCAGACGGCCTGCACTCTCGATGTGTGCTAGCCAAAGCAGGGGGTTTGTCTGCGCTCCGCATCTTTAGGAGTGGCACGAATGCTCACTGATGGCGGTACAGGAGGCAGGGCAATACGATAGGTGTATGTGATCCAGGATCAACCGATCAGATTGTGAGAACTTGGACAACAAACCAACGGAAGCAGGGATCGACAGAAGGCTATTTAACATTATTATCCAGGTGCAACATCCAGGGTGATAATCAGCCGAGTGCCTAATTTTGGTTGACCGTCGTTGGAAATCACGGATAACAGAAGTGAGATAGAGAAACTCAGTCTGGGTATCGCCAGCTGAGGATCTACGATAACCGGAAAGGGGGAAAAATGAAGCATGGGCTGATCGATGCAGCGAGTGGGGGCAGTATGGATGACTTCACAACTGGATGTTCGGTTCAGTTAATTAATCACTTCAAGTGGAAGAAATAACACTGGGTTTTCTCAGTCCAAAATAGGTGATAGGGTGATGGAAGCTTGTGCGGTTGGATCTGATGTGGAAGAGATGCAAAGTAAGCAACGTGATGTCAAGAATCATTGGGTAAGGTACCATGCTTTCGCTATTAATTGTGGGACTAAATTGTATGTATATGCATTTGTATATAGTGGACCGACGTGTAGTGACTGAAGCTTTTCCTTTACCTTGGTTGAAGTTCTTTTCAGGGCCGCAGGTGTGACATGACTAAATAACTTTAATAAATTGTGGAACGGATGAGGCCTACCGACAGTGTGTGCAGTGTATTACGGAGGTTTTCCTTCTTACTGCGCTGATCTCTATTCCCGATCCCCTTCGGTTTGCTACCAGCTGACAAAGCACTGTTCCTTACACTGGCTGCGTGTAGCCCTCGCCGAGTTCCCCCATTTTCTTTTTCCCACTTATTTTTGGATCTATCAAGTATCTCTCTTCCCTTTTTTTCGGAACCAAGCTTATTTCAGGTGAACTTAAAGTCCCCAAAAATCTGATGACATGCCCCCCGACTCTTCCCTATCCAATGGACCTGATCACTGGTATTCATCTTGGTGGCTGGACACGACATGCTTCCCAACCTCCCAGGAATGGGAACATGCCAGACCTGATATTCACTCACAACCAACCAGAATTTAGTTGGTAATTCTTTTTATCATGTATACAGAAAATTTTATCTTTACAATCTTTCAACTTCTACTTGGCCGCATCAGTAGTGCTTGTCTCCATAAGTCCGCTTCTTTGACGGCTCCTCTTCGAAATTCCTTTCTGCGTCAATACACCATTCACGCTCTTCACAAGTTCAGTGCATTCCTCGTGAAGCTTTTTGCCTTCATGTGGGTTTCTATAGGGCTCTGAAATCACCTATGCAAAGTTTTGTCTTATTATCACATCTGACTCACTAGTATTCATTTTTCAGGCTCCCCCTACAACTAGTTACCCAGTGCTGTGTCAGTCTTCTATATTCGGCTGGCATCTCTAAATGCACGATGATAGCCTCATGCAGACTTTATTTCTAACCGCGAGTTTTTGTAACCCTCCAAATCGGTTACCCAATAATGATTGCCCTAGTATCCAGTTGGTACACCCTCCCATCCGTTTCTGGACGCCCTGACCCGTTGCAGTCAATTTTTGGCACACAAGACACATTGTGTATTGTTCTTGCCTCAGCTCGCTGTCCATGTTGTGATGTGCGACTCCTAGTGATTTAGTGGTCCTTGTGGTCACTGCACTTTTTACCATTCCCCAGTGTCGCTCATATCAGCGTTCCTACGTTCGTCCAGTCATCCACAACTCCCTCCTTGAATTCGAAACCGGTTATTAGCTTCCGCGTTAACCATCTCCAATTTAGTTCACTCAAACCCCACACAGCTTTATTTTTTATTTCGGTTGCTGTGTTATTCTTAAATTTCAAAGTTGCGAATGCCCCAAAACATATCTGATCTTGCCTTGTGCGTGGGTCTTACCCACGGTCAAGTAATATAAATTTATCGTTACCGTCATCACCACAACATTCCTCTCATCGAAGTGTCAGTAACAAAGATTTCCTGGCAATGACCATAAAATGTCCTTCTGCCACCTGCCCTTTGGTGGCCCTCCCAATCCTGCAAAAGCCTCCCCCCCCCAACAATACATTCCTATGCAGAAATCGGACTTTTCTAGTCACTGTCATATACCGAAAAAACTGGGGTAATTATTTTCCCACCCATTACTCTCAAACTGCTATTTTCTACTCCTTTTCTCGATATCTGGACACATCCTATACTTCCATAGGAGACCTTCGACAGCGGCTAGTGAAAGTATCTCCTAATCGGTCTGGCAGCGAAATACCCATGTTATTCCCTCTATCAGACGAACGGAGAAGAAGCAAGTCGGTTTACAGATGCAAAGGTGTATTCTATATATCGTGGCACTGAAACAGTACCGATACGAGAGATACACCGAAAGGGAAACAAACACAAAGGCTGTGCAGAAGGCGGACCGCGAGTGCGTACAATTGGCGAAGGACCGGGGTTGAAAGTGATTCAAAACGAGATCGACGGAAACCTCGGAAAAGTCAGTCTAGTAAAACGTACACAACCGAACAACACAATGAAGTGGATGTCAAGCGCCAGAAAATATCGTAGAGAAAATAGATCCGAAATGATGTCCAGAAGACGGCCATTTTCTCAGAACGATCGTAGTCCCCACACTTCCCAGGCTGTGCCTAAAATAATTCACTGTCCCGCCACTCCACAAGAAGTATCGCGAACTCTTCAAGCAACCTCACAATTTTCATGACAGTTCAGATTTTATTCGTTCAGACAGCCTCTCCGCACTTGTTCGACTACAAGGTTATATGCAGTTTCGTCACCAAGAAGCTAAGGCATTCAACCAATAAGAAAAACTCAACCTCTTTCAATGTTGCACAAATCTAGAAACGCTGATAATAAGGCCGACTTCCAACTGCTGATTCTGGATGATAACCCATCCATCACCTCCAACCTTGCATGGCCAAGGACTTTATACTTTCCTTTCCTTGTACCTCACCAGAGATATTTGAACTTTAGGAGTGCTCTCAGACAGCCAGAATTCCTTTTTCAGGGTAATGCCGTAATTATATGTGAGGACAAGTTTTTCAGGTGCATGAGTTTACCGAGAATATAATGAGAGTTTAATAACACCAATAATATGCCACTTGTGGGAACTAGTGCAGGCACACCAGGGAGGCAGTGTCAGTTGGAAAATGACAAGCTACAGCTGTTGAGAAGAGTGGCTACCGGTCAAGGAAGAATATAATAGTGTGGAGGCTTGAGGAGTCCAAGACCAGGTGGCCTTCACTCGAGCTGTAGCTACTGGTGCAGTGAGAGTGACTGATGAGGCGAAAAACAACGGGGAGCCAACAAAGGGGAAACTATGATGCCTACAGAAATCCCGGTGGAATCCGGCGGGTCAACATCAGACAGAGGTGATTGGGAGCCGTTGAGGAATGCCGGCCGGTTGGAACTGAGTATTGACAGAAGGGGGGTGCTGAGGGTGGAGTTGAAAATGTTTGAGGAATTGGAATGTGGAGGGGGGATTAAGTTGCTTGTTATGAGAAGTCGGAATAGATTTACCTGTTTCTCTTCCGAGGGGGCTTCGTCTTAAGCTATTTTTATGTGTTTATATGGAGAACTAGGAGCTAAAGTGGTGTGCATTTTAGTAAACTCTTCGGCGGATAGATAATCTGCAAGCTGCTTAAGAATCGAACAGGTAAACTTCTAAGATTACCTAAGCGGTCATGATATTTAACAAGGAGGGTACGCCGTACTACAGGCATTCAACAATAAGTGCTTGATGAGCTTGGGAGTATTCTTTCTGGGAGGTTAAAACGACTGCTTTACGAGAGTTACTCACTCTCACTGGGACTTCGGACGCAAATGGGTCAATGGAGCCGCAAGCTGCATTCAGGCTGTGGAGAGTAGACTTTTCAGTGCATTCAACAAAGTACGATAGGGGGCGAGTTAAGATACAGTATCATCCAACTATTGGAACTCGGACCCTATATCTGAAATTCTTTAGACTAAAAGTGTTGTTCTCTCCGCTTTCAAGCCTGTGAAGTCACAGAGGCTGACTGAGCACTGTTTTGAGGTATGAAAGGATGGAGTACTATTAAAAGGCTTCTTTACTACTTGCTGCGTTTAGAAATATCAAGAAGACTGTGTGAGTGAAGCGGAAAGGCAAAGATCAAATGAATCCGGGTAAGATTTTACAGCTGTGAAAAATTCCCCGGATTCTTCTGGGTTAGAGAATTGTCCTAGGAAGCTGTAATTTTTAATATTGCCTAAGATATCCGTGTAAAAGCGGTACCAATGACAGCACGCAAAATGAATTTCTGTAGGGCAACCTCACCAGTGCTTCTGAAAGTGCCACTCCTCCAAACTCTTCACCGGTGGTTGGAAGGTGTTTCAAATACCAACTACCTGTTATTGTACCTAGACCCCCAGGCGATTGTCTAACTCAGCTGACACCACTTTCATCCCTTCAAGATTACTTAAGACTGCGAAATAGCCAACTTAAATGTGACCTCAGAAGTCAATTGTTCGTCATTACAACGTCTAAAAAAGCCCCTTTTTTCAAAAGTACTCGCCGCCCGAAAAAACCTTTTTCTTCAGAATCCTTTCACAAGCTAAGCCTTCATTAGGATTAATTCCTCTATCACTCACTAATCTGTGAGCCAGTAGCGGCCTCGCAGACACCAAATTCAATAAAATACAATCGCGAGCTTAGAGCTTAGGCGCGCCTTGTTTAAGTCCACCGATGTGAAAATAAGAACACGTTAAAAAAAGAAGAACCTTCGTCACACTACGTGAAAACGGCAAGGCGCGCTCCAGCTCATCAGCTCTGGTGATTAGCTCGATCAGCCTCCCTTCTCCTGTACTTCATACAGGGCAATCAATACAAGTACAAAAACCATCAATCGCTGTCGTTATGCGTCTTTATTCGCTGGACGGGAATTGAGTCCACAAGTCGTGCGTTCGACTAAATTGGTGAGCCCGTTCCAAGTTATTAATAATTTTTATTTATTTATTATATCGTCCGTGCCCTTCAGCGTTCCTTTTGTTTTCGTTATGCACATACGTATTGAGCCTTTTTTGGTGTTGATTTCGATCAGCCATCGTATATTTATTTTGCTGTCTATTTGATATGGACGACGCTAAGTTGACTATGTCTGACCCTGCGGTGCCTGAAACGCTCTCTATTGCGCGCTCAGTGAAAGCGTTACCTTTCATTCCGGGTAATCCCTCTGTTTGGCTGACTCATCTGGAAGCACAGTTTGCTGCTTCCAGAATCACCTCCTAGCAACAGAAGTATGTGCATCTCACTGTCGAACTTCCTTTAGATATTCTTGAAGCTGTCGAGGATATCATCTCCAACCCACCCACGGACAAGCCTTATGATATGCTTCGCCAGGCTATCTTAGAACGCACCGGGGTCTCCGACTCAAACCGTCTTCGTCAGCTGCTCAGTGGCATTTCCCTCGGTGACCAGAAGCCTTCACAGCTTGTGCGTCGTATGCGACAGCTGGCCAAGGGCATCCAAGTTGGTGACATGATGTTGCGAGAATTGTGGATGCAGCAGCTACCCCAACAAGCGCAATGCACTCTGGCCCTTCTCGTAGATGAAGTCTCACTAGACAGACTGGCTTTGGCGGCGGACCGCTTTATGGAAACCGCCTCCGCCCAAATTAGTCGGTGTGTTCGTTCGTCCACAACCACTACGGAGGCGACTCTCACAGATTTAGCTGCACAACTCAGTGCCCTTCTGGCGGACGTGACCGCTATTCAGTCTTCACGTTCGGCACGTCGTAGCCGCTCCCCAACTCGCACCCGTCGGCCTATTGCCGCTCGCAGTCCTCCTGGGCCAGCCTCTCCCGATGCACACACTTGGATATGGTGTTGGTATCACCGCCAGTATCGTGCCAGCGCCAGGAAGTGTACACCCCCGTGCACGTTCCACGACAACCAGGGAAACTCGTCGGCCAACGTGTAGGTACGGCAGCGCTCGTTGGCCTCCCTACACCCTGCCGTCTTCTATTTATCAAGGACCTCATCTCCCACCGTCAGTTTCTGATTAACACTGGCGCACAGATCAGTGTCGTCCCCCCTAACCCTTCTGATCGTCAGCACCGGCACACTTTAGAGCTTCAGGCCGCCAATGGGTCTCGTATATCCACTTTTGGTACTTGGCGTCTCAAGTTAGATCTGGGGTTGCGTCGTTTTTTCAGTGGACTTTTGTCATTGCTGACGTTTCCCAGCCCATCTTAGGAGTTGATTTTCTGCATCATTTCAACCTTTCGTTACATCCCGCTTCTCGTAAGTTAACCGACCCTGTGACTCATCGTGCTGTTGTTGGACCTGTCTGCTTGGTCAACGTTGTTCGACCGTCCGTAGTTCCTATCGCCAACGATACCTTCGCCAAAATTTTAGCTGAGTTTCCGTCTCTAACCGGACCTGCAAACCACTTACCTGTGGTGCGCTCGGCTGTTGTACATCACATCAGTACCGCTGGACCTCCTGTATTTGCCCGTCCGCGTCGCCTAGCCCCAGACAAACTGGCCGTCGCTCGTCCTGAATTCCAGAAAATGCTGGACCTAGGCATCATCCGTCCTTCGAACAGCCCGTGGGCCTCTCCATTGCACATGGTGCCGAAGAGAACTTCGGGCGACTGGCGTCCGTGTGGTGACTATCGTCGCCTCGATCAGGTCACAACGCCAGATCGATATCCTGTGCCTCACATTCATGATATCACGTCTGCTCTGGCTGGATCCACCATCTTCAGCAAAATCGACCTGGTCCGGGCCTATCATCAAATTCCGGTCGCCGACGAGGACGTTGCAAAAACCGCCCGTTACCACTCCGTTTGGTCTATTTGAGTTTCTCCGTATGCCATTTGGCTTGCGCAACGTGTCCCAAACGTTCCAGCGGTTTATTGACGGTGTTACCCGCGGGCTGCCTTTCGTTCACTCTTACATCGATGATATTCTTGTCGCTAGCCCCAGCGTTGACGAACATCAGCTTCATCTTCGACAGCTCTTCCAGCGGTTAACAGAGCACGGTGTTACCATCAATGCCACCAAGACTGAATTAGGGGAGCCGTCATTGCTCTTCCTCAGTCACATCATCGACGCCAACGGCATTCGTCCGGCTGAAACCAAGGTCAGTGATATTGCTGAATTTCCACTCCCACAGTCCTTCAAACAGCTCAAACGTTTTAACGGCTTTGTCAATTATTACCGCCGGTTCATTTCACATTGCGCCACCCTGATGCAACCGCTCACTGATCTTTTGCGGGACAAACAACGAACCCTCATCTGGACCGATCAAGCCCAGGAGGCCTTTTCTCAGCTCAGACAGGCCTTGTCATCTGCGGTTCTTCTCCGTCATCCTGATCCCCATGCTCCCGTCCGTATCGCTGTTGATGCTTCCGATGTCGCACTTGGCTGCGTTCTCCAGCAGGCCGTGGACGGCGCCTGGGAGCCTCTGGCTTTTCACTCACGCCGCCTGTCTTCCGCAGAATCCAAATGCAGTGCTTTTGGTCGTGAGTTACTTGCCGTCTACACCGCCATACGTCACTTTCGCCACGCGCTGGAAGGACGGGAATTCATCATTTTTACAGATCACAAGCCACTACTGTATGCTTTCCGCAACGCGTCTGATCGTCATTCCCCACGAGAAATTCGCCAGCTGGATTTCATATCGCAATTTTCTACCGACATTCGTCATATCTCCGGGTCAGCTAATGTGGCTGCAGATACTCTTTCCAGGATCCACAGTCTCGGGTCGCCCGCTGCTCTCGGTATCAATCTCGAGGACCTGGCACAAAGCCAGCAGGATCCTGAGTTTCAACAAACCATTCGCGATACAAGTCTCCGAGTGCGGGCTTTGCCTCTTCCGTCATCTGCTGGCACTATCCTCTGCGACACCACCTTGGATCACCCAAGGCCAATCGTACCACTTTCACATCGCCGTCCAATTTTCGATGTGTTGCACGGTCTATCCCATCCGGGTATCAAGGCCACATGCAAACTAGTCCGTGCCCAATTTGTTTGGCCAAACATGGATCGCGACGTTCGTCAGTGGGCACGTAACTGCATTGCTTGTCAGCGAGCCAAAATTCAGCGACATACCACCAGTCCAGTCGGAAATTTTGAGACTCCAGACGCCCGTTTCGCTCACGTGCACGTCGACATTGTGGGACCCTTGCCACCATCCCGAGGTATGATCTACCTACTCACTTGTATTGATCGTTTCACTCGTTGGCCCGAGGCCATACCCATTCCGGATGTTTCCAGTGAAACTGTCGCCCGTGCGTTCATGGAACACTGGATTTCCCGCTTTGGTTGTCCTACCACAGTAACCACCGATCGAGGAGCTCAGTTTGAATCTGCCACTTTCGACAATCTCCTCCAACTGACTGGCACTAAGCGTATTTGCACCACAGCTTATCATCGCCAGGCAAATGGCTTGGTCGAACGTTTTCACCGGCACCTCAAAACTTCGCTCAGTGCTCACAGCAATCCTCAGTGGACGGACGTCTTACCACTGGTTTTATTGGGCATTCGCAATACGTTGCGCAGCGACACTCCCTGCACACCTGCGTTCATGACATTCGGCACCACCGCTCGTCTCCCTGGTGAATTTGTCGCACCCAAGTTGAGCGCACCTTTCCCCAACCTCGGAGACTACACTCAACGTCTCATGATCTACATGCGTCAGAAGATTGGTATTCCTGTCCGTTCGACAGATCGGCCTTCGTTTATTCCCAGTCACCTACATACGTGCACGCACGTTTTTCTGCGTGCGCCGAGCCGCCGCCCGTTGACCCCAGCTTATTCTGGCCCGCACAAAGTCATTCGGCGTTTAGAAAAAACGTTCATCATCGATCTCAATGGTCGGCAAGAAACCGTCAGCATCGACCGCCTTAAGCCAGCGTTCGTCGACTCGGAAACCCAGCCTACGCCGTTGCCCGTCGATGGTAAAAACACAGACGTTTGCCCGACCCCAACAACATCCAACTCCAGCACGCGTGAATCACAGTTCGACCCCCCATCAGGTTCCACCAGGTCTGGTAGGCATGTTCGTTTCCCTGCACGATTCGTTGACTTTATTGCATACTGTATCCAGTTTTTCTTATCTCTTCTAGGGTCAGTCGTTGTTTACCTAGGAAGGATCTGGCACACTACTAACAATGGACAGGTGTCACTATATGAACATTACCATTTTTTGTTGTTGTTGTTGCCTACTTGCCTTGTACATGGTTTGGCACGTCCCTGTCCCCACTTAAGGTTTCTAGATAGAGAGCACGGGGAGAGGATACCCCACCAGTTCACGCGTGAGTAACCTTCTCTGCGGCCATATATGGCCCAGAGGTCCTTAGATCACCGTAGAGGTGCTGAGCACAAACCTTTTCCAGCTGGAGCTATTCAGCTGGATTTTGGTACAACTCACGACGCTCTCTTAGGTCGAAGTTCTCCTACTCGGTCGTCCTTCTGGAGGGGGACTGATGTAGCGGCTTCGCAGACACCAAATTCAATAAAATACAATCGCGAGCTTAGAGCTTAGGCGCGCCTTGTTTAAGTCCACCGATGTGAAAATAAGAACACGTTAAAAAAAGAAGAACCTTCGTCACACTACGTGAAAACGGCAAGGCGCGCTCCAGCTCATCAGCTCTGGTGATTAGCTCGATCAGCCTCCCTTCTCCTGTACTTCATACAGGGCAATCAATACAAGTACAAAAACCATCAATCGCTGTCGTTCTGCGTCTTTATTCGCTGGACGGGAATTGAGTCCACAAGTCGTGCGTTCGACTAAAAGCCCATTTCGCACATTTCCCCTACTTGGCTTCCCGCTCCTGAACTCACTGGTTCAACAGCCGCCGTGCAAATGATGAAACGTTCTTCGTCATATCTACCATGATCAGCACCAAAATCAAAACGGTAACATCACCCCTTCCCCGTTTTTCAAGCCGTATAATTTTGAGTAAGATCATATATCCTTCGATTTATGGATAAATTCTCTCTTCATCCCCTTGCGTTGATGATCGAAGTAATAGGTTGGGATAATAACTAATCCTGATTGGTTGCCATTCTACCGTAAACAAGCTGCATGACGTAAAACGGTTTGTGGCAATGGTTTACTTCGACTTTATTCTTCTCACTGCATCTGTGACGACCAAAACGCTCAAGTCCTGGTCTGGGTGAATCCTGACCTACGATTCATTTCTCGATTCACCGACTAATAAGCTTCACTCGTTCTGGATAGCATCTTGGAGCTTCAAAGCAACGCGTGGCCCAAATCAATGCATAACCCAAATCAAGCACACGATTGCTCTGCAAATTCTACGGTACTATGAGTGAGTAAAAAATATAAGTACAAACATGGTCATAACTATGACAGTGAGCCTCAGTCACTATCCAGTCAAGAGGGTAGTCAAAAGCAGGACAAAATTCTGTAATAAAGGAACAGTTGGCCAAAAAGGATAATAATAAGTACCTGTCTTGAAGTCCAAACGAGTAGAACAAGTTCTCCATACTTAGTCAAGCCAAAAGAACAATTTCCTGAGCGTGGCAGCCAAAATCAGAGTAAACGAGCTGAACGTCTACCATTAGTCAAATTGGGCGAGAGAGCTAACTTTGTTCTTGTGACTGGTACTTAACACCTCAACTTATACGTTCTACTCCACGCCACACTAATCCAAAGCACTCCTTTATTCGTCCTATACTCAGCTTCCCCCTGGTAATACGTTATGCTGAAAGCTGCTGTATAGATGGCACTCTTGGTCTGGGGATAAGCCCGAGCAAGGACTCAGTTCACAGAGGTGAGCTTGCTCTGCTGTGTCTGCGAGATGAGTTCTGACCCGTTTCTCTGTAGATTTTAGAGAATGGAACAAAAGCGAAAACATCCAAGCCGTATCCCGGCGGGCATGAATTTGCCGCTCGTCGGTGTGTGAATCTGGGGGGACCCACTGGAAAGAACCGCTGTCACTGTGGCCCGAAGTGATCTGATGTGCCCCTTATGATATCGACAGGCTGAAGGTTCTTAAGCATGGATGATGGCATTTTTGTCAAAATGGCTTTAGTTTGAGTTAGATTAACATAGAAGAGCCATCATTTTGGAGATACCATCCTTGTGGCTTAAACTATTCACTTTTTGAAAAAGGGGTTTCGATTTTCCTCGTTGTGAAATGAATAATTTAATGAGTATTAACTTGCAGCTCGCCACTTTGTGTTGAGCTAATCAGCGGTGAACTTTAGATCAGCCAGAAGAAAGAGTCTACTTCAGTTTACTTTACGCACTTAACAACGACTGAGGAGCCGCAGTCGGTTTGGGCGAGGGAGAGTCTCAGAGGGTAGATGGGAAAATAAACGCCAACAATAACTATGTTGCGGCCACTGCCAGGAAAGTCCTACGTGACTGAAATCGAAATATTATAGATGCCGAGTAAAGATAAGATCTGGCATGTTGTTGTTCCTGACGGGAGGTATCATATGTTGCATTCATCCTCCCAGGAGAACGCAGGATACAAATTCGGTTGGTTCTCGAGTTGCCCAAGTTCTTGGATTGGTAAGTAACAGGAAAGTTGTAGTCAGCAGAGACAATCGCAGAGGTAAGGAAAGGAAGCAATTTATTCAAGGGCTCCATACTACGGGGACAATCCGCATTCAGTTTCAAAAGGCGGACGACCAAAGTACCCGAGGTAGGTCATGCTGGGCTTTTGACGGATAGCCACAGCGGGTCAATAATTAGGTCCATTACGGGGTGTCATATAAAGGTCACTGGGATGATTTTTATATTTACCAGGCGTTAATCTCCAGGTCTATCGTAATTGAAGCTCATCCTATAAATCTGGGAAACATCGTAGACGCACAGGAAACCGCACAAACCGTTGTGCGTACGATATCACGATATGAGTGATCTCGTAATTTTTCGCGAGGGAATTGGTGACATTAGAACAAAAGTCCTAGTGTTTGCATGCATTTCTGAATTATGTCCAATACCATTTTGTGCCATTATTTTAACTCAGGGTTATACATCAAGGATAACCGCGAGAAGCTAAAAATAAAGTATTGGTCTTTACCACAAGAGTTGAGTGAGTTAGTGGAAATGGATGGCAAACAGACAGGTATTGTGGGATAAAATACTGCAACAAGGCGCACGTGCATATAGAAAAGAACAGTATATGGAACAACGGAGACATTGTTCCTGGAAGGAAAACTGTTGTCACCAATAAAGAAAATTCACAGCTAGTTGGGAGACATCGAGAGCCCGGAAATGGAGAAATAATTTTTAGGCAGAGTGAATGGTACAGAAAGTGAAAAACGTAAGTCTCCAGCCGGAAACTGTCAAAGATAAAGTGAGTTCAAAATAAGGTTATTGTAAGGTTGGTTAGACCTTACTTTGCGGTTTCCTTAGTAAACGCGTGCTTCGGTCCTTTGTGCTGCGTGGACTACCTGCACGTTACTCTAATGCTCGGCACTGTACGAATATGTTAACCAGAACAGTATTCTCCGCGCCCCGTGAGAACGAGAAGGCGATTGGGAGAGATAGTGGTTAGCGTATATTTCAGGAGTGGGCGCGAGAGCGTGCGCAATAGCAACGGTCAAATGGCATCCGCGCTTGGCAGTCAGCGTTCAGTTAAACAATAAACGTGGTAAAAGTATGAACGAAGATGGCAACCGCTACAGGGGCCTCCTCCTAGAAGTCCGACGGAGTTGGGCTTCGATCGTGATGGTAAGCCGGAATTATTGGTTGTCCAGGAACTCCTCATAGCTTGTCCGTTATATTGTTGTTGACGTAGAACGACTGCTGACGAGTTTACCGGTACCTGCACTTTCGAGGTCCGATGTGCGTGGGTCCAACTGTGTTTTGGCACCCACGGGTCTCGTACGAATGCAAGCCGTAAAATGCCTCGTCAGGTCCATCCAAAAAGGCGTCCAGTTGCCGTCTCCAGTGCCAGGCTGACTAATCGTCCCGTTGTCCAGTGAGCGGTTGGCTCCTTGAACGTGCACGGGAGTCAGCCAGGCTACGGATGAAGCCAATGTGACTGTGTAGATCCGTCTGAGAGAGGGCAAGGTAAACTGGAACAAAATAGCGCTTCAGGGCGCCGGCGGATGTTGGACCGTAATAACAACACACAAACGATGTTCGGTGTTGTTGTAGTCGCTAGGAGACCAGAAGAAAATGAAATCATAACTACCGATTGTAATTTCACGGGTCTGTTGTTTGGTAAATCCATGGCGAACTTCCCAACTTATTGCTAACAGTCGGTTGTAAAAATCGTCACGAAATCGGCGAAGCGGACGGGATTTCGTAGTTGGCGACCGCGACGGCTACTTCGCGTTGCGGGTACGGTTGGAGAATCTGATGGACTAGCTGCCGAGTCCTCACTAGGCGTAATTGGGGGTGGTTCGAGTGGTAACCCACTCGATGCAGGTGACTGAGCGGCTTGAGTAGGTGTAAATTGGCCGAGCGGCTCGCACTCCATGACGGCGGGCTTGAGACGATCGATAGATACGGTGTCGTGTCGTCCGCTGATATCTATGACAAATGTCTTTGCCCTACGTTTTATCACCCGAAACGGGCCAGTGTATGGCGCTTGTAGTGGTGATCGAACGCCATCAACGCGAAGGAATACGTGAGTAGCGGTTTCTAACGCAGTTGGGACATAACTTGTAGACTGTTGTTCACGCGGCGGACTGGCCTTGAGCACTCGCATGTGCTGCGTAAGGCGCTGAGCATAGTTACCGTAGTCGAAAGTCACGGTTGGTGAGGGGGCTACCAACTCCCCAGGCAGACGAAGTGTACAGCCATATACCAGTACGGCCGGTGTTGTGTGTAACTCCTCCTTAACGGTACTACGCAGGCTTAAGAGTGCTAATGGTAGTGTTTTACTCCAAAGGGGGTTACCGTTTGCTCGAAGGGCGGCTTTTAATTGCCGGTGGAAACGCTCGACCATACCATTGGCCTGAGGGTGGTAAGCTGTCGTCTTAACGTGTTGGCAACCGAGCGTAGCGAGTAGGCTGCCGAAAGCGCCGTCATAGTGTGGACCGCGATCGGTGGTCATTATTGCCGGGCAACCGAAATGACTAACCCAACCGGTCAGAAAAGCTTTCGCGGCCTCTTCCGACGTGGGACGAGGGATAGGGATGGCCTGCGGCCAGCGAGTAAAACGATCCACGCATGTGAGTATGTAAACGTACCCAAGCGAAGGTGGAAGTGGTCCTACGAGGTCGACGTGCACATGATGAAAACGTGTTTCAGGTTCTGGGAACCTGGCTAACGCCGCCTTAGTGTGCCTATGGGTCTTAACACGTTGACACTGCAGACAAGCACGAGCCCATTGACGGACATCTCGTTTGACCTTGTGTTAAACAAAACGCTCAGTTATCAGTTTCACCGAGGCAGTCACACCCGGATGAGCCAGATTATGGAGTGTCATGAACGTGGGATAACGGTGGGCAGCAGGAACTACTGGCCTAGGGCGACCTTGCGACACATCGCACACGATGGTATTCTGGGAAGCTGGGATAGGCACTGTGGTTAAACTCAAAGAACCATTTTGCCGAAGTCGTTCAATGTCAGGGTCCATAGCTTGAGCCTGTGCCATTGCGTCCAAGTTGATGTTAGGCGTTTGTGACAGACTTAGTTGATATACGCGCGATAAGGCGTCTGCGACGGGATTAAGTACCCCAGAGACGTGTCGTATGTCCACAGTAAACTGTGAGACAAAGTCTAAGTGGCGAATCTCGCGTGGTGAGTATCGATCCGAAGCTGACTTTAGTGCGTAAACCAAAGGCTTGTGGTCTGTAAACACCGTGAACGAACGGCCTTTGAGTGCATGTCGAAAATGACGGATTCCCAAGTAGATGGCTAATAACTCTCTACCGAACGTGCTGTACCTTGATTCCGCGGGTTGTAGGCGCTTGGAGAAGAATGCTAAAGGTTGCCAAGAGTCATCTACGAACTGTTGCAGTACTGCTCCAACCGCTGTGTCCGAGGCATCCGTCACTACCGAAATAGGAGCCAAAGGGTCGGGGTGTGTCAGGAGTGCTGTGTTGGCGACAGCATCCTTGACCAAGGCAAATGCGGCTTGTGCCGTGTCGGGAAACACGAACTTCCGCTTACCTCCGCGCAACAGGTCGGTGAGGGGTTGCATCATTTCCGCACAGTGAGGAATAAATCGGCGGTAGAAATTCACCAGGCCGGCAAACTGACGCAACTGGCGAAAAGATTGGGGTTCAGGGTAGTCGCGAATAGCGGAAACTTTATCTGACAGAGGGCGGATACCCGGGGATGAAATAGAATGTCCTATGAAAGTGATATCAGACCGGCCTAATTCGCATTTCGCGATATTGATCGTAACGCCGTGCTGGCTAAGGCGTTCGAAAAGTGCTCGTAAGTGTGTAGCGTGCTCTTGCTCTGAAGAACTCGCCACCAAAATATCATCCAGGTATACGTGGACATTTTTCAAACCCCGAGTTGCCTCGTGCATGAACCGTTGAAAGGTCTGGGCTGCATCGCTGAGTCCAAACGGCATTCTCAGAAACTCGAACATCCCGAAAGGCGTAGTGACGGCAGTTTCAGGGATATCGGCCTCTGCTACCGGGAGCTGGTTGTACGCACGAACTAAATCGATACGGCTGAAGATGGAGCAACCCGATAAAGACGAAGTAAGGTCCTGTATATGGGGAATCGGGTATCGGTCAGGGACGGTGACTTTGTTAAGCGCTCTGTAATCACCACAGGGTCGCCAGTCGCCACTAGACTTAGGAACCATATGAAGAGGGGAAGCCCAAGGGCTACTAGAAGGGCGTATTATACCCAGTTCTAGCATATGTTCGAATTCAGCCTGTGCAACACGAAGCTTGTCTGGTGCTAACCGACGCGGCCTACTGAACACTGGGGGTCCCTTAGTGTCGATATGGTGAGTGACACTGGTCGTCACCGCTGGGAGAGGCCCGGCCTGCCGGAACATGGCCGGGTAGGCGGCGATGAGTTTGCTATAAGGTTCGTGTGCCGGTGGTTGAACGTAAAAGGGCGTGACGTGGTTCACTCGCGAATTATGACCCGCAACAGCGAAAGTGGTCTGACGATCCACCACTCTGCGGCGCCGTGCATCAACTAACAAGTCAAAGTGCTGCAGGAAGTCAATGCCTAGAATTGGGTACGGGACATCGGCGATGATGAATACCCAACGAAAATTACGCTTCAAACCTAAGTTTAAGGTGAGCGACCGCTGGCCAAACGTTGGGATGGCCGTGCCATTGGCAGCGCGTAGTGTTTGGGCCTGCGGCGTGCTATTGTCGTCTTTCGCTCGGGGGAGGACGCTCACTTCGGCACCGGTATCTACAAGGAATAGGTTATTTGAAATGATGTCCCTTACGTTCAAAAGACGACTATTGGTGTGATACCCGGCTTCGTGGGTCACCACCACGGGCCGGGGGTTGTTTCCCTGATGAGCCCCGGGAAACGTACACCCTCGTTCGCATCGTTTAACTCCCTCACCAAAACGACTGTGGTATTTACAATAACCCTCATTTTAAGAGCCGAAAGGTCGTCGCAATGACGGACTATGGCGCCTAGGTGAGCGTGCGCGGTGCTGCTCCTGTGACCCACTTCTAACTGCTAAGCGTTGCAGGCTCGCGTCAATTCTAGACAAAACTGACGCGAGGTCGTTAGATGTTGGCAGGGCAGCCACCGTTGTGACGGAGGACCTGGTTACTCTAGCTACAGCGGGGTTGTATCGTGACATAATGTCATCAGCTATTGCTGCAGTTGCCTCCAGTGAACACTTGCTCGTGGCACTTAGTAAAACTGGGATGTTGTGCGGCAAACGCTGCAGCCAAAGTTCCCTTAAGAGCGGGTCCTCGCCTATTGTCGGTCCTCTCAAGCGCTGCATCTCACGCAGCAGTTCGGAGGGCTTCCTACTTCCAAGCTCAACGTTTTGGAGTTGTTGCATACGTTGGTCCTGTGTTGGGGTCGTGCGGGCAATGACGGCCTCCTTTAAGACCTCATAGCTTCGGGAAGAGATTATTACGTCCCTTACTTGCAGCGTGACCTCCGGCGAGAGGCGGCCTGCTACCCACCTGAAACGGCTGGCGTCACTGGTTTTACTGTAGCGGTTGCCATCTTCGTTCATACTTTTACCACGTTTATTGGTTAACTGAACGCTGACTGCCAAGCGCGGTTGCCATTTGACCGTTGCTCTTGCGCACGCTCTCGCGCACACTCCTGAAATATACGCTAACCACTATCTCTCCCAATCGCCTTCTCGTTCTCACGGGGCGCGGAGAATACTGTTCTGGGTAACATATTCGTACAGTGCCGAGCATTAGAGTAACGTGCAGGTGGTCCACGCAGCACAAAGGACCGAAGCACGCGTTTACTAAGGAAACCGCAAAGTAAGGTCTAACCAACCTTACAAATTGGTGAGCCCAACGTGATCCGCAGGTCACGTGAGTTTCCTTGTTTTCTACCGTTCAAGGTCCCGTCTGCGTACGTTTTTGTGTGTTTTATTGTTTCCCTATCTTGATTTTTTTTTCGGTTGGTTTACCAAATAATTTTTTTTCGTCCAAACATATTTTGTGTGTCTAATTCGTCGCGATTTTTTTTCGCGAAGACTATAGTGCCTCATTGGTCGTTGATTTCTTTTCCCGTCTGTATTCCATAAAGTAATCGCTATGTCTGCCGAACGGAAATCCTGCTCAGACCCCACCGTTGGGGCGATCACGCTGCACATACCGGCATTCACGCCTGCTGATCCAGAACTCTGGTTCACGCTGGTCGAGTTGGAATTCGAAAACTGCCGTATAACCAGCGACTCCAGCCGTTTCAGGTGGGTAGCAGGCCGCCTCCCGCCAGAAGTCACAATGCAAGTAAGGGACGTAATAATCTCTTCCCGAAGCTATGAGGCTTTAAAGGAGGCTGTCATTGCCCGCACGACCCCAACGCAAGACCAACGTATGCAACAACTTCAAAACGTTGAGCTTGGAAGTAGGAAGCCCTCCGAACTGCTGCGTGAGATGCAGCGCTTGAGAGGACCGACAATAGGTGAGGACCCGCTCTTGAGGACCTCGCAACGGTGCCTGCCTTGCCAACATCTAACGAACTCGCGTCAGTTTTGTCTAGAATTGACGCGAGCCTGCAACGCTTAGCAGTTAGAAGTGGGTCACAGGAGCAGCACCGCGCACGCTCACCTAGGCGCCATAGTCCGTCATTGCGACGACCTTTCGGCTCTTAAAATGAGGGTTATTGTAAATACCACAGTCGTTTTGGTGAGGGAGTTAAACGATGCGAACGAGGGTGTACGTTTCCCGGGGCTCATCAGGGAAACAACCCCCGGCCCGTGGTGGTGACCCACGAAGCCGGGTATCACACCAATAGTCGTCTTTTGAACGTAAGGGACATCATTTCAAATAACCTATTCCTTGTAGATACCGGTGCCGAAGTGAGCGTCCTCCCCCGAGCGAAAGACGACAATAGCACGCCGCAGGCCCAAACACTACGCGCTGCCAATGGCACGGCCATCCCAACGTTTGGCCAGCGGTCGCTCACCTTAAACTTAGGTTTGAAGCGTAATTTTCGTTGGGTATTCATCATCGCCGATGTCCCGTACCCAATTCTAGGCATTGACTTCCTGCAGCACTTTGACTTGTTAGTTGATGCACGGCGCCGCAGAGTGGTGGATCGTCAGACCACTTTCGCTGTTGCGGGTCATAATTCGCGAGTGAACCACGTCACGCCCTTTTACGTTCAACCACCGGCACACGAACCTTATAGCAAACTCATCGCCGCCTACCCGGCCATGTTCCGGCAGGCCGGGCCTCTCCCAGCGGTGACGACCAGTGTCACTCACCATATCGACACTAAGGGACCCCCAGTGTTCAGTAGGCCGCGTCGGTTAGCACCAGACAAGCTTCGTGTTGCACAGGCTGAATTCGAACATATGCTAGAACTGGGTATAATACGCCCTTCTAGTAGCCCTTGGGCTTCCCCTCTTCATATGGTTCCTAAGTCTAGTGGCGACTGGCGACCCTGTGGTGATTACAGAGCGCTTAACAAAGTCACCGTCCCTGACCGATACCCGATTCCCCATATACAGGACCTTACTTCGTCTTTATCGGGTTGCTCCATCTTCAGCCGTATCGATTTAGTTCGTGCGTACAACCAGCTCCCGGTAGCAGAGGCCGATATCCCTGAAACTGCCGTCACTACGCCTTTCGGGATGTTCGAGTTTCTGAGAATGCCGTTTGGACTCAGCGATGCAGCCCAGACCTTTCAACGGTTCATGCACGAGGCAACTCGGGGTTTGAAAAATGTCCACGTATACCTGGATGATATTTTGGTGGCGAGTTCTTCAGAGCAAGAGCACGCTACACACTTACGAGCACTTTTCGAACGCCTTAGCCAGCACGGCGTTACGATCAATATCGCGAAATGCGAATTAGGCCGGTCTGATATCACTTTCATAGGACATTCTATTTCATCCCCGGGTATCCGCCCTCTGTCAGATAAAGTTTCCGCTATTCGCGACTACCCTGAACCCCAATCTTTTCGCCAGTTGCGTCAGTTTGCCGGCCTGGTGAATTTCTACCGCCGATTTATTCCTCACTGTGCGGAAATGATGCAACCCCTCACCGACCTGTTGCGCGGAGGTAAGCGGAAGTTCGTGTTTCCCGACACGGCACAAGCCGCATTTGCCTTGGTCAAGGATGCTGTCGCCAACACAGCACTCCTGACACACCCCGACCCTTTGGCTCCTATTTCGGTAGTGACGGATGCCTCGGACACAGCGGTTGGAGCAGTACTGCAACAGTTCGTAGATGACTCTTGGCAACCTTTAGCATTCTTCTCCAAGCGCCTACAACCCGCGGAATCAAGGTACAGCACGTTCGGTAGAGAGTTATTAGCCATCTACTTGGGAATCCGTCATTTTCGACATGCACTCAAAGGCCGTTCGTTCACGGTGTTTACAGACCACAAGCCTTTGGTTTACGCACTAAAGTCAGCTTCGGATCGATACTCACCACGCGAGATTCGCCACTTAGACTTTGTCTCACAGTTTACTGTGGACATACGACACGTCTCTGGGGTACTTAATCCCGTCGCAGACGCCTTATCGCGCGTATATCAACTAAGTCTGTCACAAACGCCTAACATCAACTTGGACGCAATGGCACAGGCTCAAGCTATGGACCCTGACATCGAACGACTTCGGCAAAATGGTTCTTTGAGTTTAACCACAGTGCCTATCCCAGCTTCCCAGAATACCATCGTGTGCGATGTGTCGCAAGGTCGCCCTAGGCCAGTAGTTCCTGCTGCCCACCGTTATCCCACGTTCATGACACTCCATAATCTGGCTCATCCGGGTGTGACTGCCTCGGTGAAACTGATAACTGAGCGTTTTGTTTAACACAAGGTCAAACGAGATGTCCGTCAATGGGCTCGTGCTTGTCTGCAGTGTCAACGTGTTAAGACCCATAGGCACACTAAGGCGGCGTTAGCCAGGTTCCCAGAACCTGAAACACGTTTTCATCATGTGCACGTCGACCTCGTAGGACCACTTCCACCTTCGCTTGGGTACGTTTACATACTCACATGCGTGGATCGTTTTACTCGCTGGCCGCAGGCCATCCCTATCCCTCGTCCCACGTCGGAAGAGGCCGCGAAAGCTTTTCTGACCGGTTGGGTTAGTCATTTCGGTTGCCCGGCAATAATGACCACCGATCGCGGTCCACACTTTGACGGCGCTTTCGGCAGCCTACTCGCTACGCTCGGTTGCCAACACGTTAAGACGACAGCTTACCACCCTCAGGCCAATGGTATGGTCGAGCGTTTCCACCGGCAATTAAAAGCCGCCCTTCGAGCAAACGGTAACCCCCTTTGGAGTGAAACACTACCATTAGCACTCTTAAGACTGCGTAGTACCGTTAAGGAGGAGTTACACACAACACCGGCCGTACTGGTATATGGCTGTACACTTCGTCTGCCTGGGGAGTTGGTAGCCCCCTCACCAACCGTGACTTTCGACTACGGTAACTATGCTCAGCGCCTTACGCAGCACATGCGAGTGCTCAAAGCCAGTCCGCCGCGTGAACAACAGTCTACAAGTTATGTCCCAACTGCGTTAGAAACCGCTACTCACGTATTCCTTCGCGTTGATGGCGTTCGATCACCACTACAAGCGCCATACACTGGCCCGTTTCGGGTGATAAAACGTAGGGCAAAGACATTTGTCATAGATATCAGCGGACGACACGACACCGTATCTATCGATCGTCTCAAGCCCGCCGTCATGGAGTGCGAGCCGCTCGGCCAATTTACACCTACTCAAGCCGCTCAGTCACCTGCATCGAGCGGGTTACCACTCGAACCACCCCCAATTACGCCTAGTGAGGACTCGGCAGCTAGTCCATCAGATTCTCCAACCGTACCCGCAACGCGAAGTAGCCGTCGCGGTCGCCAACTACGAAATCCCGTCCGCTTCGCCGATTTCGTGACGATTTTTACAACCGACTGTTAGCAATAAGTTGGGAAGTTCGCCATGGATTTACCAAACAACAGACCCGTGAAATTACAATCGGTAGTTATGATTTCATTTTCTTCTGGTCTCCTAGCGACTACAACAACACCGAACATCGTTTGTGTGTTGTTATTACGGTCCAACATCCGCCGGCGCCCTGAAGCGCTATTTTGTTCCAGTTTACCTTGCCCTCTCTCAGACGGATCTACACAGTCACATTGGCTTCATCCGTAGCCTGGCTGACTCCCGTGCACGTTCAAGGAGCCAACCGCTCACTGGACAACGGGACGATTAGTCAGCCTGGCACTGGAGACGGCAACTGGACGCCTTTTTGGATGGACCTGACGAGGCATTTTACGGCTTGCATTCGTACGAGACCCGTGGGTGCCAAAACACAGTTGGACCCACGCACATCGGACCTCGAAAGTGCAGGTACCGGTAAACTCGTCAGCAGTCGTTCTACGTCAACAACAATATAACGGACAAGCTATGAGGAGTTCCTGGACAACCA
The DNA here is from genome assembly GCA_948099385.1 of Fasciola hepatica. Taxonomy (NCBI): domain Eukaryota; kingdom Metazoa; phylum Platyhelminthes; class Trematoda; order Plagiorchiida; family Fasciolidae; genus Fasciola; species Fasciola hepatica. The sequence goes on along the minus strand of CANUEZ040000043.1, from coordinate 27,574,801 downwards.
ATAATTCCGGCTTACCATCACGATCGAAGCCCAACTCCGTCGGACTTCTAGGAGGAGGCCCCTGTAGCGGTTGCCATCTTCGTTCATACTTTTACCACGTTTATTGTTTAACTGAACGCTGACTGCCAAGCGCGGATGCCATTTGACCGTTGCTATTGCGCACGCTCTCACGCACGCTCTCACGCACGCTCCCAAATACACGCTAACCACTATCTCTCCCAATCGCCTTCTCGTTCTCACGGGTCGTGGAGAATACTGTTCTGGTTAACATATTTGTGCAGTGCCGAGCATTAGAGTAACGTGCAGGTGGTCCACGCAGTACAAAGGACCGAAGCACGCGTTTACTAAGGAAACCGCAAAGTAAGGTCTAATCAACCTTACAATACGGCAGTTTTCGAATTCCAACTCGACCAGCGTGAACCAGAGTTCTGGATCAGCAGGCGTGAATGCCGGTATGTGCAGCGTGATCGCCCCAACGGTGGGGTCTGAGCAGGATTTCCGTTCGGCAGACATAGCGATTACTTTATGGAATACAGACGGGAAAAGAAATCAACGACCAATGAGGCACTATAGTCTTCGCGAAAAAAAATCGCGACGAATTAGACACACAAAATATGTTTGGACGAAAAAAAATTATTTGGTAAACCAACCGAAAAAAAAATCAAGATAGGGAAACAATAAAACACACAAAAACGTACGCAGACGGGACCTTGAACGGTAGAAAACAAGGAAACTCACGTGACCTGCGGATCACGTTGGGCTCACCAATTTGTAAGGTTGGTTAGACCTTACTTTGCGGTTTCCTTAGTAAACGCGTGCTTCGGTCCTTTGTGCTGCGTGGACCACCTGCACGTTACTCTAATGCTCGGCACTGTACGAATATGTTACCCAGAACAGTATTCTCCGCGCCCCGTGAGAACGAGAAGGCGATTGGGAGAGATAGTGGTTAGCGTATATTTCAGGAGTGTGCGCGAGAGCGTGCGCAAGAGCAACGGTCAAATGGCAACCGCGCTTGGCAGTCAGCGTTCAGTTAAACAATAAACGTGGTAAAAGTATGAACGAAGATTGCAACCGCTGCATTATGTCTGTTTTTGTCACTTCCCATTGATTGGACTTACTTTTTAACTAATAACCAGTATTCTGTTGCATTTGATCCGTTTCATTGTTTTCCGGTACAATCTGCTGCACAGCTCAGATCTGACGGCGCTATTTATTACCGCGTATATGTTACAAATAGCTCTTCATTATTCATTGCATCAAACCCAGCTGATAACATCCTGAATGAGCCCTCATAGATCTTTTCTGCTCTTCTATCGAAACCCTTGTGAAATTTCATACTGAAACCTATAAGAAATTACCGTACAAGTTACTACCCTTTTAAACATTTGTTCTGTCATATAATATCTAATAAGCAATCACCTACACCGCTTTTCTCGAGACTGCTATCTTCCGTTTTGCTCTTGAACGTTCACCAAGAGTACTCCCATTTTGCTAACCGTCTCTCTATGCCATGATGCAGCATAGTCAGTTAGTAAGTGAAGGCTCGCTAAAATAACCGCGCGAGTAATAGAACCCTAATCACCACAAGTGCTGATCTGAACCACCGTTCTGAAATTCAGTCTAATATTCTTAGCACGGCGCATGACAAAATGGGTGAATTCAAGACTAACCTATCCAGGATGGCCGTTAGGCTAAGCAAACAGGCTTTGTTGCATCTAACCTAGCCCCACTTAGTAACTTAACCGAGCTGTACTCATATCATAGACCAGGTGACTGAGAATCAGCAGGCACCGTCGTAGACTCTGTGGCCACTGAAACCCTCAACTATTACGAAAGTCCGAAAACATGATAATAATCAACATCCAAAATAGGCCACACTTAACAGCGAAAAAATCGGCTTCTATTATTGCTAGCAACATGACCAGCGATGTCTACTTTTGCTCGTGAATGCGGAAAACGTCCCAGCGATTCATTTGTCCACTACTGCTTCAGTTTACTATTGAAAACGATAGCTTATTAGTACTGACTGTACCAACCAAAACGTACAAGTCCTCGTCAGGGTGAATTCTGTCCAACGATTCAATAAACAGTTAACATCACGCCTTTTGGATAGCGCCCTGGAACCCCAAAGTAAAGTGGAGCCCAGATCGGCGCTGAGCCCAAACAAAACAAGTCTGCTGCGCAAATTCTACTGTACTATTTGTGGGTTAAATTAAAATTTCATACTGATCATAACTTCGGCAGTGAGCTTCAGTAATTATTCAGCCCAAAGATGGTCGAAAATCAGGAAAAAATCTGCACTAAGAGAACCGTTGACCGAGAAGGATAAACAAAAGGTACTTCTTCTGCAGTCCGAACATCTAGGGTAAATGCTCTACGCCTAACCAGGCCAAAAGAACAATTTTCCAGGCGCTGCGCCGGATAATTTGATGTAAGCTAGTTTGACATCTAAGGTCCATTAAACTGAGTGGGGAATTGAAGCCGAACCGCCATAAAGCAAAGGTGCCTTGAATCACTGAGAAGCTTTACCATACGGAATGTCGGCAAATTTATCTCGCTAAGGAGGCACAAACAAGTAAGCATCTCAGTCGTAGAAAGGATGGCAACCACTAAAAAGTGTCGGCAAGAGTAAGGGGGGGGGGAAGCGGTATAAACTCCGTGGAGAAAATATATAAAGGTAACAGATGAGGAATTTTCAATATTTCATGATGTTACACTGACTAGTTAGCACCTACTCGTTGCGTGCACTCCATTCAAAGACGCCACATTGGCCCACGATAAAATTTATTTGCAAGGAACTATCCCAGGGATACCCAGATATTTTCTTGTGACGTACCACGGACGGTCGTGTTCTCGTCATGCTCTCCGTCAGCACTAAAGAAGCCGATGCTTAGAAAATCGCATGATATAGATGGTGGTGTCTCTAGGTCTGATGACGGAACTCCTCTGCAAAAAATTCTACACAGTAAAGCAGCATATTCAGGGGCCAATATGATAATTGTGCCAGAGCAATCTAAGTTTCTATCCCTGAGCTCCATTCTAGGAGGATACTCTAGCTGCATCAGCACCCAAGATGTCCCTTCTCAATGCAACCTGCCTGGAGCCACCTGTATAACTGAACTTTACCATTTTCCCATCATCGAGCGGATCAAATTCTAAAGGCCCTCATTACCATTCTTTTAGTCTTTGTGTGTTGGATTCACCGAGTGCCTCACAAATGGGCCCGGCTTGCACGAAATTCCACTGCGGTAGCCATCATAGCTCCCACAGTTTAGATCCCTTGCTGGAAAGCCAACACCCGTGATCCCCAATTCCACCAACCAGAAGGCTCTTTGCATGCCCCCTTCTATTATTTCTACGGGGTTGGTGCACAACAGTGGTACCCAACATAGACCCTCCCAAAGGCTGACCGTAATAAACCAAACGACACCCCGATCTGCTGTTACATTATCTCACATTCTCCCTGCCAACCCCCAGTTTTTAAATCTTGCTGCCCGAATTACTTTGTAGGAGTCCCAAACATAGCTGTCAGTCAACATCCCAAAGCTTAATTTAAGACTGGCCAATCGTCGTTTCACAAACGGTCCCATATCCCCCACTCCATCTGCAATCGCACTACCATCTATCACAAGAGGTGTAATCACACTGCTTCAAACTCACCCCACCTCCACTTTCAAACCAACCTTACTCATCAAGGCCCCGGCCGCCATCAGCCCGCTTCTTTCCACGCGGCCGCCCCCTCCCCACTCATTTCGCAGGGCCCTAACTCATGTCTGATCGTTAAATCCAATCAGTTTTAAACATGGTTTCCAACCCGCTCCCATGTCTGTCGCCATGCCATCATTCACCCTAGTCATCACGTGACGGCGCTTGTCGCTCCCGCCCCACGGTTATTGCCTTTCGTATTCTGCTCATCGGAGCTCCCTGTCTAAGAAGCAAAACCAAATCTTTAAAGTTCGTAGCACCTTCTGCAAACCCAGATATTTTCTCATTGGCAGTAACATGAATTTCTCGGCAGACTACTAATTTTATCGTTATCTTTGGCTATCGAACCTCTTCCGGTCCGGGACACACTAGGCAGCGTGACATCCGCATGGTCCAACTTCAACACCCCGTCCGTACTCCACTGTTCCTCATCCTACTCCTGACCAGTTCGTGGATTCCTCGCCGTTGCCCCTGGGCTGGAATAATAAAAGCTGCCTACCACTTTGCACATGTCGCCTACCTCATGCCAACCCACACGGTAACAATGCTATCACGGGTGATTCCAACCTTGCTCTTGGTCACCACTCCAGCTCCGAAACCATGGTAGAGGACTTTGGTTTTCCACAGATCCGCTGGTCGCCATATACTGGCCCACCTCAATTAACGATTTGCTCCCTTTCACAAGCTAGGGACTGTGGTCTCAAAATATCATATCTCCTTAAAAGGACAACGACACCCTTGGCCTAGTTTCCACTCGTGGTCTCACTTCAACTGAAACCCAGGCACCAAACCGCCTGCCAGGTAGTGGCCATTTAATAGCTCGACGTTCGTTCCAATATATTTTCAATATTCAGCCCATCATACTCCGTGACACTCCAATTAGCAACTTCAAGCCGGTTCTCATATATTCGCTCCTGAAACACGAATGTTTTCATCAAGCTCTGACCATCAATAAGCAGCTAAACTTCCACATTCAATTCTTCCTGAGTTTTCTTCTAAAAGCGCCTCCACCATTGTCCGCCAACTCTAATTGACTCGTGGACAATAGAAAATACAGCCCAAAGTCACAGCCCCTCGGAGCAAAAATTTGAGTTCTGGCGAAGTCTCAATGTTTCTTTACCCTAAATCACTATAGCAGATGTTCAGCCGCTACAAGAACGAAAACTTGTCCTGCAAGAAAGCGCTGCCCTAAAAACAATAACATATCAGGCACCAAGCCCGTAGCCGGCGGCTTTGAAGCCCCAGGCACCAGTTGGTCCTCCTTTAGTGATCCTCGACACTTACCCTTTTCGGTCCGTGCTCCCATCTCCTATTTCGAATATTGCACTCCGCGAGCGTTTTCCGCGTTCCTTTCAGGCTGCTCTGCTTTTTCAAGTTACACCTGACGTAAAATCTTTGTTACCCTATGGTTTTCACCTACAATTTCAATCCGTTTGATCTGCAGTTACCCGGTTCCTCTGGCATCTCTTTTGCTTATTTCTTCCCCACACTGTTCACCGTCACAGCTGCTGCATCTTTGCGCCGCAGAAAGCTCGTCTCCCAGGTACCTTTCTCCGCTTTGTATGCACATTTGCTCTGCGCTGCCCAGCCGCTTCCATCACCATCATCCCGCCACATAATGTAAGTCCATCTATTGACGCATCTCCCATTCTCGAGTGTAGCCAAATATCTAACCTACATCAATCAGATTATTAGATCCATTCCTAAGTGTTCCATCCGATATTTTCCTTCATCTTCTCTCTTTTTCGACTCGCCCTTCACAGCTGTCATTACTTTTGTGCTTCCGAATCCCTTCCTCTCTTTCCTTTCCCTGGTCTGTCAAGTTCACCTGTCATGGGGAAAATTCACCTGGATAATCCCAAGTTGATTCTATAACTTTCGATCTAACCTTACCTGCCCTTCCACTCACTGATTTTTTTCTAGGACCCCATTTTTATTGCCACTTTTCCTCTTATAAATACATATATATATATATGCATTCACTCTGCATCCTGCTGTTCCTCATCGGCCATTTCTCGTGCTATCATCCCGCTGACGGTAGTGACATGCGTCTATTCCTTCTACATCAGCGCCTAACATCTACTGTATTCAATCCTTCCAAATCATTTCTCTCACCTGATCCACCCTTTACGTCTTGCATTGCTAGCTCTCTGTTATAAAATGAGTTTTGTTCCCTGTCCGCCAAATGCCTGTTGCAGGGCACCAATGCTTCATTGCCGTCAGATTCATTCTAGTGCATCTCACCCCTTCTCTATCGCCTCCCACTGACACAGTTTTTATACCGATTTCCAGCCCCTCTCATGTATACCCGTCGGCTTTCAGATGTTCCCCCATGGATCAGTCTGATTTCTCATTTGACCCTGACACTCAAACTCACCGGGCATCCATTTGAATCCCCGCTCAGGTTCACTTAAACTCCCCACAATTTTTCTTTGGTGTGCAAACACTTGTCATCCATTTATTTCTCTTCCACTTCTCAGCCTACTTACCTCTCTTTTGTCATGCATGTTTCTATATTTTACTAATTTCGTCTGTCCATTCTGTCGCTTATCAAAATTTAATCATGCACCCGGCAAGCTTCGGGCGTCTCCAAAGTAAACCACTAATAATATTTACTCTGAGCCCTGGCTACCGTCAGAGGAGGATGGAGGATGGACTCAAAGACGGAGACCCCCAACAAGGGGCTTTAGCATACCTGACCTTATCTCTACACAAATCAACCGAGAATAACACCCCGGGATGCAAATAGTTAATAGTTGGGTGCCTGTTCTAAATGCAGACACGAATTGTTTACTCATCAACTACAGAAAACTATTCCGTGGAGCAAGCCGGATCCTTTGAGCTTCCCTTGTTTGAAACTAGAAATGGATTGCCTTCTTTTTATCTGATCCGCATACAGTTGTGATTCAGCCATGCTCAGAATTAAATGTAAGCCTTGATTTAGTCAGAACCGCCTACTTTCTACTTGGTTGGAATAAAAAAATACGCTCTGTAGCTTAAAAAGAAAGCCGTCTAACCTGCAAGGTAGATTCCTCAAATGAAGCAATTTTTCGTTGCTCATACAAATGAATCACCGATCTAGCTGGGGTCTAGGAACTTGACCTAGGATACCAATGCAAAACTGAAAGTCTCTTTTACCCAGGAGTCAGTCTTCAGCAGTGGATATTTAGAAGCCTATGGACTAGTTTGGCTTTATAGTAAACAGACGGAACCAGACAGAATTTCGCCCTATGTTCTCCAATAACCTGCTTAACTCCACCTCAGTGTCAGAGCTCCTGATCGTGACATACCTGCTGGCAGGGGTACTAAGTCCAACCCTTTTCTCCGAAAATTGGGAAAACATTCCAGCCCTGGTAGACGTCAGCTTTATATATGAGAGGTGAAAAATCCAGGGGTGAAGAACTGTGATAAAAAATAACAAAATCTCTGCACCTCGGCAAAACTTGTTTCCTAAACACCACCATATAATAGAGCCGTGAGGCAAAGGCTACTTCAAAAAGGACAGATGTGTACCCACCACCCACACTTGCTCTGCTTTTGAGGAAACCTCACGAAGTCACCAGATAATAATTCGCCAGTCTTGCCTTTGGTTGTTCCGCCGAGCCCACAGGCGGCCATAGCGCATCCAGCACTCCACGTCATTTGTCGGTCCCTTTTAATATCCCTGGCTACACTTCCAGTACCCCCAAGCGAGCTTTGATGTAAGACTCAGGAAAACTATGCAGCGGTCAGCGTATTCCCGATGTCACTAATCTAATGACCAACTTGCTCTCCTAATCCGCCGGTTCATGCTGCTTGGCTACGCTGTACTCAGCAACATCCTCGTTCATACAGGGACATAAACTTGCCCCTCTGGGACGATTCTTGCATGCTCTATTGAAATATAATAAATTAGAACACTTTTCTGGCTGGGTATAACATCTGGGTGGTCGATACGATTTTGTGTTCGCCCGTCACCCGATTGCTTTCCTGAGGGCCTTGCTGCTCAGGGTCCCAGCAATCTCGCCACCAAAGCCGGGCCACTCGAACTCATCACACCAACACAATTTTCCCTTATCCTATAGGTGTGGGACGCGGTCAGATCCACCGAATTGGCCAGTACACATCCTACGCGCTGATCTGCAGTGGTGAGCGGTCTAATTGGGTTCGCGGACGACACCTGCCCTCTCTATAAGCGGTCTTCAGCAGGGACATTTATTGCATAAGGCAGTGTTTTGTAATTCGCCGACGGCGTCAGTGGAGGAGGCTGAACTTCTTCTGATTTCCTAGACTAGAGACTGAATAACCATTCTAAGTCAAATGTTAACCTCATTATTGAATCTTTTAGCTTCCAAATATGCGATTACTTTCATAGTCTTACTTTCCATGGACTCACTTTTTTCTAGGGATTCGCTGCATCGAAGAACCCGTGTTTCACCTTTGTTTTTCTTCCCGTTACTCGTTGATCCTCAGCTGGCCATACCCAGATAGCGTTTCGCTATCTTATTTCCGTTTCCAGTGATCCTCAAAGCCGGGCAACCACCTCGGGCAATAAAGTGATCACAACCCTGGCTGGTGAACCCGGATAATAATGCTGTATGGACGTCTATCAATCGCTGTTCCCGTTGGCTCTGTTGTCTAAGTTCTCTCAACCTGACTATTTGACCCTGGATCGTATATTTTTATCGTGGTGTCTCAGATCTTTGCACAACCAACAGTAAACGCTCACGCAAGTCCAATCAGTGCGGGACTCGGTCAGATCCCCGGCTTTGGCGGGCGCACTTCGGGCGTGCAGGCCGTCTGCAACGATGTGCGACCGAAATTAGGCTGACGGATCGCACCTGCGGTGTTTGCTTCACGGAGTGTTTTTCAGGTTGGGTGTCCAGCGCACGGCCAGCCCCATCCACTAGCAGCGGTTGCGGATTGCACGCTCTAACTCTCCCCGCCCTACCCAATTCATCACTGCCGTTTGCAGATCGCATGGTCTCACCATTCTTCCTCCGCCACGATTTGCTCATCTATCGCTCTTGTCAGCACTCTTATCACTTCCTTTTCGTGTCGTCTTACCTCCGCATGCACATTTACTCATTTTGCTTTTGTTCTCATCGTTTTTCACCATGACAGCCCTCGCTGAATGACGTCACTCTAGCCCTATCCATTTTACTCTGCCCAAGCCCGAAATAGCTCCTTTTCTACCCATTTCGCACTTATCGGCTCCTGATCTCTATTCACTCCGTGCCTCCATATACTTATGCAACTCACTGATCGCACACCTCACCAGCTACCATTCAGCGATTTCCTTTCTTGTCCACCGTATATCTCTCACCATTACGCACCAGACATCTCCGTAACCATGACCAATCATCATAAAAGAACTCGCTGTTTCAAACTATGTATTATTTTACGACCAAATTTATTATCTTTTCACCACCACCATATTTTCCATGTTGAATTCACAATTCTTCTGTGAATCCTCCTCCTAGACAGTGTCCCAATTAGCAACTCCCGGCTTAATCCTTTTATGTAATCGCCTGCAAACATGCAGCTCTCCAGTTTCATTCCCCCGACCCCGACGCACAACTATTTCTCTCGCTATTTGTTCCATCACACGTTTTTTCGTCCTGACACTTTTCCTCTTCTCGGTCTTTATCCTGCTTCATCTGCAGTAAAGCGACCTAACTGGTGACCTCTTACCTGCTTTTCTTCGGTCAGTGCTCTCATCTGCCTCGTATATTGCTCGTCACAGTCATCTTCGGTGTGCACTTCGGGCTGCGCTGCTTTTCCACGTTCCACCTAGTGTAAAGTCATCGTTACGTTATCATTCTCACCTACAATCTCAAATCATATGACTTGCCATTACTTGACCTTTCGAATCCTCCACTTCCTTATTCGTTCTTATATTATTCGCTGATAAAACTGCTGCGTCTTTGCACCACAGTTCTAACCTCGAAGTCACTCTTCTCCACTGACCTTTCACACCTCTCCAACCACCCTGCAATTCCACGAGCTCTGCTTTCTCAAGCCACTTTCGCGGCCCTCTTCTTGCTGCATAATGTATGTCCATTTATTACCGCTTCACCTATTTTCGACCGTCAACACGTGTCACGCCCGCATTAATCGGGCTATTAGATTCACTGTTACCTGTGCCCTCCGATCCTTTCCTTCGTATTCCCCCGTTTATCAATTTATACTCACAGCCATCACTTCTGTGCTTCCAGGGTGGTTTCTCTCTCTGTTGATTCCCCATGTTCACTTGTCATAAACAAATTCATCAGGGTTTATCCAAGTCAGTTCCATACCATTTGATCCATCCTTACCTGTCTTTTCCAAGCTTTGCTACTTCCGTATTCCGTCCCCTCACTGCTGTGTGCTCCTGATTTTATATATATTTATAGATATACATACATATATAAATGCAGATATATATATATATATATATATATATATATATATATATATATATATATATATATATATATATATATATATATATATATATATATATATATATATATATATATATATATATATATATATATATATATATATATATATATACGCATCCACTGGTTTCCTATGCCTCCTGCAGCTCTTCGCCGGTCAGTTCTCTTGCCACCATGCCGCCGTCCCTCACGATATGGGCCCATTTTGTCTATCTGTGCCTCTTATTTACCATGTCTCGATCCTTCCGCGTCATGGCTGCCATCTGACCCACTCTTTAAACCTTGCATTGCTTGCTTCCTATTTTCAAATCGTTACCGTCTATTTTTTGCAAAAGGGCATAACTCATGGCTACCCAATCACCAGCCATACAACTCATTATTTTGTTGTTCTTTTCTTCTTTACTTCTTCCATTTTTCTTTATCGTTTCTCGTAACGATAGTTTCTCATGCCGATTTTTAGTCCCCCTCACGTAAAACTACCAGGTTCCGATCTCATCCACCTGGCTCAACCAACTCCTCCAATTGACTTTAATTCTCGAATTTGCGGGGCACGTATTTGATTCCATCCCCGGAATCACCTAAACCCTCTCCATTACTCCTTGGTGGGCATACATTTATCTCCTTCTCATCTCTTCCTAACTCTCCCCTGTCTTGGGTATTTCTGATTTTTTTATGAATTATGTCTGTCAGCTTTGTCTCTCGTAAACATTTTGATCATGCTTAAGGCGTATTTGATTGTCTCCGAAGTAAACAATTATTATCATTATTATTATAGAGCGCCTGAGACAAGATTATCAACACCTGATGTACGGCGCGCATCCCTCGTGTGCTGAGTGACTTAAGCCAGATATCTAGGCTGTTTGGTAAGGTATCCGTCCGTGATGGCGAGCAAAGCGTTGATGATCGGTTTATGGTCGATGTAGACCGTGAATTTGCGTCTCTCTAAAAGGTGCCTAAAGTGACAGATTCTCAGGTAGATAGCAAGAACTTCACGGCCAATAAAGCTCTACTTGGTTTCAGCCTGTGGTAGATTTTTGGAGAGGAATGCAACTGGTTGCCAAGTATCGGCTGAATATTGTTGCAGCACCGTGCTCGCGGCTTTTTTTGATGGGTCGTTGACTAAATCACTTATGGAAGGTGGCTTTTGGGTGTGACAGCGGAGCTACGTTGCCGGTATCCTGCCTCGAAGTAGCAGATGCCTCTTGTGCGGTTTCTTTAGAACCGGCTACCTCGATTCGCCTTTTACCAGATCTGCGAGCGGTTGCATTAGCTGAGCTCACAGTGGGATAAACCGACGATAGAATCCAAGCAACCCGCCGCAGTGCCGTAGTTGTTTGTATGACGTAGGTTCTGCGTAGTCCAGAAGTGTCTGCAATTTTACCTACAATTATATGGTCCCTGTGGAAGTAACCCCGTGGCCTAGGAATTCGATGGAGTCGGCTTATATTACACACTCATTCGTGCTGGCCTTGATCCTGTTTCGGGATAAGCGGCCGTAAGGCGTGCGTGGATATGCCAGATATTCTGTCTCGGACGGGCTGGAAATCAGAATATGGTCGTGATAGGCAAAGCAAAACACAAACCATTGCGTACCTTATCGATGAAAAGCTGGGAAGTTTGTGCAACTTTACTGGGTCCAAACGGCATCCGTAGTAACTCGAAAAGTCTGGGAGGAGTCGTTACAGCTGTTTTGAGGATATTTGCCCCGGCTACTGGCATCCGGTTATATGACCGCACTAAATCCATTCGACTCAGAATTACCTTACCCACCAAGCCGGCTGTGAGGACCGTGATGTGCGGAATACGATATCGGTCGGGAGTAGTCACTCGGCTGAGTGAGCGACGATCCCCTCCTATCGTCGGGTGACCCATGCGGGACCATGTGTAGGGTGAAGCTCACGGATTTTTGGAAGGCCGGGTGATTCCCAAGTTGAACACACGTTAGAACTCGGAGTGGGCTACACAGTACTTGTCTGCAGCCAACCTGAGAGGCCGAGCATAGACCGGGGGGTCGTTGCGTGACGATGTGTAGAGCCACGTCTTTGGTGATTGGGGGCAGGTTGTAGTTCTGGCGGACAAGATAATGGTACTCACTGAATAAACTACCGCATTCTGCTTCGGAAGTGGGAACTGACTTGAGGATCGCTGGTGGCTGAGCTTCTGTTAAGGAACCAACAACGAAATTTGATGTAGCTCTATCTGCTAGCTGTGGCTTGCTGGGATCGACCATTAGACCTAGGCTTTCTGAATAATCTAAGCCCAGAATAGCCCAAAGCACTTGGGCGACGATGAAAACCCGTGGGAAAGGGTGACGCAGGCCAAGGTCCAGGGTGAAAATGTGATTGCCGTATAATGGAATTGGGGTGCCGTTTGCGGCCAGCAGTGTCGGAGGTGTAGGGGGGACAGTGGATGGTTTTGAAACAGGTATTATACTGACCTGCTCTCCCGTTTCGACTAAGAAACGCATGCCGGCTTTCCTGTCTTTCATGTAAATCAGGTGACTAGGAACAGGGGCACCCGAGGAGTTTGTTGCCGTCACTCCTCGGCCTAGCGGTTTCCCTGTCCTGTGTGGTAAGTACAAGGCTGTTCTCGTTTACGAGCCTGAGATCCAAAGCTGCGGTGATAATAACACTCGCCGGATTGTGCCTTTCCTCTCGGGGCTTTTGGAGTAGAACAGAGACGACTTTGGCTTCGTGAAAGCAGGCTATTTATGGTGGTCTCTTGCTGTTCGGCCACCTAAATTAAACTGCGGACCACCTGGCATAATATATGAATGTCAGAGTTGCTATCAGGTGCGTTGTGTTGGTCGGTTTCGATGCACAGATAACGGCGGGATCTTGTGGACTAACAGTGGTGTTGGAAAATGCGTGTGACTGTGAAGCAAAGGTGCATGCCCGCTGAAAGACTTCGTCTGTGGCCTCTGTGCACTTGTCAGGTGTCTGACCTTGTATTAGAAGCGCAGCTATGCTCTGGCCATAAGGTGGAAGCCGCTGAATCCACAGTTGACGCTAGACCGCGTCGCCCACAGACGTCGTACCTACCAATGAAGACGTTTTCCGTGGAAACTTCGATGGAGTCATTTCTTCCGGCTGGATTTCGGAGATAACGTGTTGGATAAGTTTCTCTTCCGAGGCTACCACGAGCTAAATCACAGCTTCTCGGGGTGTGTCGTATGGGTTGTGGTCCGGTGGGCTCATAACGACATTCCGGATTTGTGGGATCACACTAGCTGAGATTGTTGAGATAAGTTTATTATGCTTGGACTACTGACTAGATATGCGAGCCTTCTGGAACCGAGACTCGAGGATGGCGATGGACACCTCCGGTTCTTCCGATATGAAATCAGGTATTTTCATGTGTGCTACATAGCAGTCCGACTCGTAGCCGGACCTCGACGCACCATTCAATGTGAAACAAGTGGGCTGTGGAAATGCACTAGCTTGGAATTCCGAAAGGTTTTCGGCAATGCCTGATATACAAAATATTGGAATCAAAGGGGTGAAAGCTGACCGATATATGTTGACGCTCAGAAATGAAGGATGAAACGGCTGTGTCAAACAAAAAAATTGTAGTTAGTTGAAAATGCCTAATGGGGATATATAAACTCGATAGTGAAATCTAACTAATGTTAGGCCGAATATATGGCCGGCAAAAGGAAGGAAAAACTTCTGTAGTGTGACCTGGCTGAGTCACTTCGGTGGGATTAATCACAATTTATAAATAGAACGGGCTCACCAATTATTTGAAGGCACGCTCCCTCAGCTTCTACGACCGCACTTGTTGAGGAGGTCAGCCAGAAAGGACCGTGGAGCGCCAACCGCGTGAATTCTCGCAGGGCCTTAGTACAGAGACCGCAAGCTGGCGTGTGCCGAGGAAGTGCTTCGGAAGTAGGGCTTGCGGTTGCCGCGTGCGCGAAAAGTACAGTCAAACAATTGATAGACAGGCTGTGATCGGCAGATCACTACAACAAATAGTAGTGGCATTCCGTTGTGTTGCTTTGTTACGTCCTCGGATGAGTATGCGCAACGGTTGTGCGGATTACTAATTCGTATTGCTTTCGAGTTCGATCAGTGCTCTCATTCTTCCAGGGCATTTAGCTCTTGTAGGAACATTCACCACGTTCGTCGACAGAGTAATAGTTCCTGAGTGCTAGTACCGACTGAAACATTCACAAAGCATAGCGATGCATGTGCCAAAGCCTTCATTGTCTTATTTACAAATATTTTGCTTGCAATGCACAACCAACGAGCTGCTGATAATTCGAAAATAATTTCTCATCGTCAGGTATTCCAGCACTTATGACCGCAGAAAACAGTGGCAAAACACGCAAGGCAATCCATACCCATCAATTTGACACCTACTCCGAGGTGCTCCGCTTAGATCGGTCTTTCGCTTATCAGCCAAATCAACATCAATCCGAACACAGACTATATGTGTGTATTGTGTTTTAATTCAGCAATTTTATTCGGAGGGCTTGATCAGTCGATCAAATGAGTGTGGACAATCATCACCACACGCGGAGTTTTGCTTTTAACTTTCTTAGAAAGACGACGTAGAAAAACGGTAGAAACTTCTCCTGGGTGCAGTGGCCGGTAGTGCAATTACTGTTTGCAGGATCGCTTAGGCGTACGGTGCAACTTTTGGCATGGTTAATGATACATCCATGTTAACACTACGTTTTTCCCACCACGCTCCATCAAAACCCAAAATCCTCCAGCCATGACCGACCTTTCTTGATCCACAACCCGCAGTCCTTCAGCCTTTATGCACAACCTTTAGCCACCCCACCGCGAACCAGTCAGATCAGAAGTATCGTAATATTATGACATCAAGAAATGTTGGAAAAATTTATTATTTACACCAAGATTGTTATGAAAAAGCAGGTTGAACAAACGAGTAAGTGGGATGACAGCATTCTGTGCAGTTTACCGTAGTAATGGTATCGAACATTGCATCACAAATCAATTGAAGAAGGTTTAAATGATGCGCCCGTATTGCCGAAACGCGTGGTAAAGCAAGTATACCTATGCTTTTTTAATATTGCTAACGGTATCAAACTTTGCCACGTGGATTAAATGAATAACGTGATGGAAGCTTCCACATGACAACGGTGAGCACTACCCGGGGATTGTCATCAAAGATAGTACACAGCTGCAAATACTGTGGTCCGGTTGTTATTACCCGGATATATTAGGAAAAAAATACGGAACCAAAACCGCAAAAGGAAAAACAGCATTCTGGATGGCAAAATTGAAAACAGAAACGAGAAGCACCGAAAGGGAAAAATATAAAAATCCAAAGCAAGAGGGAGAAAGAAATCGGAAAACAACTAAAAAGAAGAAGGAGAAATGAGGAAAACAGGTGCAGAAAAGAAGGGAAACAGAGAAAAGCAAGAAAAAAAGCTGTTAAATCGTTGACAGGAAAGAGAAGAAAATGGGAGGGAATAAAAGGGAAAATTAAACATCTACACTACATGATATAGCACCCTTCCGTCACTGGCCTTGAACGGTAACAACCCACTTCCCACACAGCGATCGACTCCTATGATGGATGACTTCTCTGTAGGGGCCTAAGTAAAACGAACGCATTCCGTTATGAACAACCTACAGAGCTTGGTTAATATTTGCAATTGAGTAGTAGGAGATCCGATTTGTATATAATATGATTCATCATGCAGCTTGAACGCTCAACTCACCATTGAAAACGATGGAAGCACTGTACAGCTGTTTCATCCTTCTTCGGAATCATCAGCATTGCACACTTCTACCGAGCCCACCTGTTCAAGGTGACATCATAAGCTTATCGCAGACGCGAATCGTCTTTTACTTTTCCATCACCATTGGTTCGGGATTAAAAGCATGTTATATTTTCGGTGGGACGAATTTATTCTCACAGTATTTGTGTATATGCATGAGTGTGTATTTGTGCGTGATTGATCTAAGCAGAATCCGTTTTATTGGCTGCGCACAAACCGACTCTCCTGTCCAGCTTGCCGACCACAAACATTGTTGTTTTGTCCCATATCGGTCCTGGAACGGAACGTGATTGAGAGACTGAACTATTTAGATCTCTTAATACTTAAGTCAGAATACAAGATGTAAGAGGGAATCCCTTCTCGTGCCCGAATGCGAACATGTACAGCTAGACAGAAAGATGAAATGGACTGTTTGGAAATGTGTGTGAATGGATGCACATACACATATGCGTGTGTCTGTGTGTTGAAGCGAATAGTCGTGCGCGATTGGCTAAAGCGACACAAATTCTAACACCTAAAAAATACACAATACGCTCAAGCAAACCAGTTCATTCTTCTGCCAAAGACGAGAGCACATGAAGTGATATCATCTCGCAGCGTTTATCTTCTACCTCGTTTACTTAACAAATACATTCAGTTCGTCATTGTCCTTATCTTCACGGAAGTATGCAATTTTCCCAAATGGGTGATAGATCGATTAGTAACTGATCGAGGTTTGACAATTATTTTGTACAAGAGTCCATATTCACTTTGTTGATGCAGCCCTCACAAAGGGAATAATAAATAGAACGAATTAGCCACTTCGATCAAGTTGCCGTAGAAATAAAAAAAACACTAATCACTGCTGTTTTATGGGGCTGAGACGGAGAAATCAAATCTGCACTGATGGTATTAAACAAGGATCGTGGGAAAACTGTTGTGTAGACAATAAAAAATAGTTTGTTTGGCAGTGGATTTTATATTGACCACTTTTTCTGAGTGAAATGCAGATGAGCTGTGGTATGAAGCTTTTGACTGATTCGCGGCATTTGATGAACCAAAAGAGTATTATTTTGATCTCTTATTTACTACACAACAACGTACTGTATTTCAGGAAAGGGACTGCGGCCAACCAAAGGCTGCTTAGTAGGGAAGTTGCAGGCTGTGATGGGAATTGAACCCTAGGAGTCATTATACGAATTCCACGATAATGGCTGTTTGGTCGTTACCGCAGTAGTTTAAATACAGCATAAAATAGGTCCATACGAATGACGGAATATCGCTATCTTCGAGTGCGTCCGTTAATTTTGCTTAACAAGGTCACTTGTGTCGTGGATGTGATCATCCCCTCAGATGTTTCTTCCCTTGGTTGGTAAATTCGTTAATGTCCGGCGATCGACGTTATCATCTTCCTTTCCACAGATTTATTAAATGCAAACAAATATTTCCCGATAGATTGCTTTTCATTTTCATACTTTCAACAGCGGATTAAGAACTGAAACTAAGACCCGTTAACTATAAAACCGAAACATAGCAGAATGGATCACAACGGAAAAAATCACCCGTGGGAAACGTTGAGGCTGATGGTCACGAAGTTCATTAATATTTCTTCCACGCTTGACAGTTCAAAAGTATATTATCATTCCACTCGATTTGCTCAGAGTAGTCCTAGGCTGGATAGTTTTCGGAATCTGAAACTCGTATACGACACACAAACACATCTGACTAGACTGCATTGAAAATTCAACCTAGTAATATGATAGCAGATGACTGGATTGCAACCACATCATTTTGGATCACGTGTATTTCAACACACTTACTTATATCGACTTACAACGTATACCTAGGGGACAAAATAGTCTGCCTCTCGTTCTCCAAATTGCACAGGTGGGTTGTGTTTATTTTGAACGCCACCATTCCCACCCAATTCGACTTTTGTTTAGCCTCTGGTCGATGAATTGACCCCTCATAGGCACGAAAACACGCAGACAACAAATAGCTACAACATGCCGGTTGTCCTGTTGTGGTAAACTGATCCACTGTTGCTCGGAAGAACTTGCTGTCAAACACAAGCATTCAGGGAATGACAAAAGTTCCAAGTAAAACTACAACGTGTTTTTCAGTATTTTCAGAAGTCATAGAACGGTGAATCATTCTCCACTTACTCTTCAAATAGTACTGTTGAATCAAGTTTCCTGTGGATGGCATTTCACAAGAAATACTTCCGCCGTAGATCTCGAACGTGGTTTTGATTATCTGAAAGTCATACGTAGCTCTCTGATGGAAGTAAATTTTCGCCCAATCTTTGACACTGCCCAGAGAAACAAGAATTTACGGAACAAATGAAAATCGAGGTGCAATCTTCATTTGCCTACTTGCTCATTTGCTAGTAACATAAAGTTATGGAAAAAGGCACGATGGCGAACAAGCTCGTTTTCGATAACTTCATCCTCTGGCTAATACAGTTACATTATATATATATATATATATATATATATATATATATATATATATATATATATATATATATATATATATATGTTTGGAAGAAAAGAGAGGGTGTTTACAGTAACAAATTAAATTGGTTAAGCAGTATTGTAGGTGTTGTGCTGTCCGGAACAGGGTGGGAAGTTTGTTGTTCGTGGTTGGGAAGACTCAGTGTAGAAAGCACAACAGGGGGTGGTTGGCTGCTTCCTGCCACGACTGAAGGTTCGAGGTCGAGGTCATATTAATTTTGTCTTCCATTTTTCGATCGCGGCCAGGGTAGCTGAAGTGATTTGACAAATCGCTTGTGTGAACAAAACGATGGATTTAACAGCCTAATCGATACAGCCTCCGCTGTTCCCAAAGTGATTTGACGAACGATCTTCGTTACAGTGTTGTTTTGCATACATGGCTCGCCGAACGCGAATAAACAAACGAATAGGTAAACATAAAGTAGGAAAGGACAGGAGTTTTGTCTTTGAGATTCGTAGAAATCAATGACCGTCTAGTGAAGTGGGCGCGTAGAGTAGCGGCGAAAATGTACGGGTGATTGCATTCCTTAGGCTCCGAAGTCGTAGTTCGCATTTAATATCTCCTTTGAAGGGAAGTTGTATGTGCAATTCTTTCTTCTTGGCGATGATTATCAATGGTCGCTTGGTTACTTCCAAAATGTTATTTTGAATGAAACGTTCCGAGTACCAGTTGTGTAGTGGTATTTGTCTTATGTGGTCTAATTCCTCACTCAGTGCTTCCTCGGAACAGATCTTTCGTATGCGGGACTCTAGGGGCCGGATCAGGTTCTTTTTGCATTTTAGAGGCACGAAACTGGCAAAATGTTTCTATTGGCCTGTCCATGTGGCTTACCAAAGATGCGGCTGACCAGCTTCGCATCTTTCCTTCTCGTAGGGCTTACATCCAGAAAATGAAAGTTACTTTCTAATTTCACTTCGGATGTGAAACTGAGAGCACTGTGTGCCTGGTTAAACTTTTCCACCAGTTCATCAAGGTGGACATGTTTGTCAGTCATAATGAAAATGTTGTCCACTTACCGGCAGTAACGGGGTAATCTTTCTATGGTGTCTTCGAGTACCCCATTTTCCAGTTTGGCAACGAAAATGTCGGCAAGTGGGGGTCCCAGAAGCGAGCCCATCGCAACTCCAGTTTGTCAGTAAAGCTTGTTGTTGAGGCCGAACTAAACATTCAGCGTACATCGTGGTAGTGGTTCTTTCAGGCCGGCTACCGGAATACCAACGTTTATTTTGTTTTTGATTATATAACTGCACAAATATTCGATAGTTTCTAGAAGTAGGACGCTCGTAAACAGTGATATTACATCTAGAGGGGCCAGTTTAAGTATTTTATTCTTTTATTATTCCTACGAAATGAAACGTGCCATTAAGGCTGTATTGAGCAATGCTTCTGCGTACTGGTTCCGGTATATCGACAAGCCAACGAACAGTAGAGTGGTAGGGAGAAGTGCTCATATCAAGTATCGGTCTTAGTGGTACTCCAGATTTATGTATCTTCGGTCAGCCATATGCACGATGAATACCAGTGCAGGTAGGTAATAGCTGTCCCTAAAGGCCATTGGGAATATAATTCTGATCTTTCAATAGTCTCAGGGTCGCAGTAATTTGTTCTTCCACTGTCTTGGTTCTGTCCTTCTATCCTCTGGGGTCCGTAAATTTCGTCGAGTCAATTAGAATGGTATCAATTTTATCAACGTAGTCTTTGCGATCCTTTAGTACAACTCTGGAGCCTTTGTCAGGCCTGTCAATAACAATGTCTTGATTTCCTCTTAGAACTCCTAACGCTTCCCTGTGTCGGTTACTGACAAAGCTTCTAAATTTCTTCTGGGTTCGATGGTGTTGATAGGATCACTCAACAAGGGAGGATTTGAAATCTTCAATCGCTCTTTTTGATGTCGCTGTTAGTGAACGAGTTTGAGCGTATAAATTTTCAAACTACACTTCTACATCTAGTTGATCCTTCCTCAGCGTTGGACAACAGAAACTCAAACCTAGTGATAACGCTTCCAGAAGTGGAGTATCCATAAACAAACTAGAAAAGTTGCGTGCATACCGCTCTGGATTAGTTGGGAGATCGGTTCGTGGTTTCGACTCGTCTATAGTGTCCTGCAGTTTGACCATCTTATCGATCACTTTTTGATCACATCAGCAACGAAAAGCTCAAACCGGATGCCTTGGTATTCGTCTAGGCCATCGGTAACATGTCTTCTTTGTGAGCTGTTTCGTTCAAACTGTTGTGCGTTCATTCGTAGAGTATCCATTTGATTTCTCGCGTGTCGTTTTAGAGTAAATGAATCGGGTCTTATTCGGGCACTTCTCAGTGATTTCTAATCGGTCTTTGGAAATTCATTTCGTTGGGTGCAGCTGTCAAGAAATTCGATCGTTGCTCTCGTTTCCACAAGTCTGGTCTCGAAGCACAAATAACTATTTAGCTCTTTGAAGTCCAGTTTTACCGTCGAGACTGCGTACTTCACTGAATAATCCTATTGCACTATAGAAAAAGGCACGATAGCGAACAAGCTCGTTTTCGGTAGGAAATTAGATGTTTTGTTGATCACCCGAATGATATGATGCAACATGAGAAAAATATATGAAAGGTGCGAAGAGTTCCCCATCGTTTGAAGAGGAAATGTTAGTTATTATTAAAGAAGCTTGCCTTGAGCCATTGTGTAGTTAAAAAACTTCCACTAATCAAGGCATTCAATAGGTAATTTTGTCATGAGCGATGCGCTGCTTATAGCCTGTTCGACCATCTTGTAGTTAGATAAACCCAGGCTTTTGAAAAGGCTAATTTTCAGCCACAAGCGAACACGAACTTCTGGTGAGTGACTGCTTCTCTCCAGTTTTGACTACAGATTTTGCAGATCCTGATTCAGATCAACAAACAAGAACAAAAACAAACCAAGGTCCGCACAAACTGCTAAGAGGCACCTGACGTGGTGAGAGACAGAACCGGTTAAAACTTGTGATCAAAAGCAGGAATACTCTCAGATCTCATTGTATTGTTATTTCTGGGATAAGCAGTATCTACCTGATTGAAATTTTAAAAGACACAGATAATTTGTACGATAAAAATATTCAAGCATAGGAAGATCATGTCTGACATACTGAAGAATGCCGAATCAACTATTTCAATATTTTCTTTCTTCAAAAGTGGTATAATAAGATGGTCCTGACGTGAATATTCCTCTAAACTCCTTCTTACAAAGCTTATCTTGGCTATGCCTTCTACCCGAGAACTGTAAACCAGTTGATGTGTGAAAAAGGAAAGCTGAAATTAGTTTACGATAGATTTCTCCACACCATCTTTGCTCAGCCATTTTTGGATATGTTCACCTGCCGTTTGATCCAATTGCCAATAAGTTCCACCGGTGTGTGGATTCCAGTGATAGCAAGCAAACTGGCATACAATATGCGAGTCATGTGAATCAGTACAGCTTCCGTGTAATCATCACCCATGAGGCTTTTTAAGGTAACCGAAGTGCCATGTACCTTGGGTTTAGTACAAAAATTAACTGAGGGTTTATGTAGGTAAAAGTAATTTACAAATCAAAAGAAGCAAGCACTATAGCCTGACTTACTTATTTCGTTTGAAAAAGATCTGATTTGAGCGACTTTTTCTTGTAATGCCCAGTGAATTATTCGGAATGCAAACAGGCCTAAAAAAATTTATTGATGGCCTCTTCTTCATCCCCTAATTAAGCAGGCGTGGGGATATTACAGCGAGAAAGAGTTTGAACTGGGCAAAGTTTCAAAGCTACAAGGGAGAAACGGGAAATCTACAGATATCGATTATCTCACCAGGCCTTTCGGGACGGCTCGTGGTTGTTTGCCTTCCGAACATCGTTCTGAAATGTATAAGAAAGTTGGAATCATGCCCACCTGCTTTTCGAAAGACTATATATTTCGACAAGGGGGGGAGGAGGTTTGAAGGCATTGTAAAATGAGAAAATTCTTTGAAAAAAATAGAACCTCCTTGAAAGGGCTGTTGGGTTTTCAGTAATTCTGGAAAGCATCTTCTTATCTGGGGACCTACAGAGATTTCAGTTGTCAAGCTATTTGTCGGTTGTGTACTTACCTTTGGAACCCTGTCGGCAAGCAAGAAAATAAAAGGTGGTTGAATTCCAGCAGAGTTTTACTATTATGACTAGACTTGAATTAACCACCACTCATACTGTCCAAGTATCTATTCTTTAAATTCACATCTCACTGGACGGGAGTTGCAACGTGTGTAGATGAATATCAGAGTGAGTGAAATAGCACACACGCATGCACACACAATCCATAAAACACTGTGACCGTATGTTGAATTAGAGTGAAATGATCAACTGATTGTCTACAGTCTGCAACTAATCTAGTCAGTTTTCTGCCCTACAATCTGGATATCAGCGTCTGGTAAATGATGAAAAAATAATAGAGCACTCAACCAGTTGTTTATTTTTTTTTATTACACCTTATTTTGAAAAGCCTGGGATGCCTGTACTAGGATTCTGAGCTTCCCGTTGGCTACAGGATACGACAGAATGTTTCAACCCACTGATTTAGGACATCAGCAAAGTGTGAAATACACACACACACACACACACACACACACACACACACACACTCCGTGTCACCTTAGCCATGGACGACTTTTCATTTGAGTCAGTATGTGAGAAAAACCATTCGAATGATTTAAAACACATTATTCAATAAATGAATCATCGTTCGCTATTCATTAAAAGAGTGAAACAGTTGTACAGTGTGCTTGCATGGAATTTCGGTGAGGAGCCTTGTCAGTGAATGTGTGTGAGATAGACAAGTGTAAACGACGTGCTTGCACATTTCGACTTATGCTTTCTTTCTCCTCTCGCAAATTGGATAAATGGGACCCAGTGCTTTAAAGTAAGTGTTGTACCACTAGTTAAATATCCCTGTTGTCCTGCTTCTCAAACCAGTATTGTAGAATTGTTTTTAGTTGGCTTCCCAATATCTGCCGCAGCAATGGAACTGTATTTTGCTCCTTGGCTGCTGATTGAGTGCCCTCCAAGGCAGTGCTCATTTATTAGTGACACTGAAGGTCAGCTGAATGGAAATAATTTGGACGAACCAGTAGGACAGAGATGCATCGGATGTATTGAAGTGAAAATCATTATTGGGATTTAACCACTTGCTACTTGTAATCATTTGAGTAGCTATCTCATTACTTTGTAAGTAGTACTTGCTAGGTTTGTCGGCATGCCACTGACCAATCGCCGATGAAGATAATAGTCAAAGTTTGTGAGAACTGCCATCAGTTGTTAATAAAGTTGTTATAAAGGTACGCAGTTTTAAGAATAGTGTTATTCAACTTCTCGCTAAGTTGGGAATTAGACAAGAGACTTTTCAGCCTAGAGTGACTGGCAATACGAACATGAGGAATGTACTATTATAATGACATGCACATTTAAAATGGTACGGGAGAGTCAGAGCGTTTTTGTTCGAATTATTTCCAGTAGTGATGCTTCGGGGTGCTTGTGTGACCCTAGGTCCGGAATAGCAGTCAGGTGGCACACTCAGAAGAAAAATTATCAAGCATTCATGAGATAATCAGAAAAAAAGTCTGACTGTTGTCGTTTTACCCATATTTAATGAGTGGTAAACGGGTTTTCGGTAAGAGGAATGTGTTTAACTTTGATATGTCTAAAGAGGCGGGCTTTGACCAACAGCTGTAAAATTTTAACCCAGGAGCTCACTGCCTTCAGCCTGCGGCTACTGGGCCAAAATAGTGACCTTAACGGGACTTGAAATGGGGGTCCTTCCACGTGGGAGGCGAACATGGTAATCAGTGAACTGGTATTGGGGTTTAACCCGTTAATTGTGTAAGGTCAGTTCCGTATTATTCTATCCTGTATAATCTGGAGTATCTGACTTCTGTGTGTACACTAGCAGTTTTGACCTGGTAATTACAATGATTCCTTCGTAATAAGGCCCCCAGTTTTTGTCGAAATATGAAACATTTGTTGGTTGTTATTTAGAATTCTTCAATCGACGTTCATACATTTTCATGAAATCTAATTGAAACATAGCCATGACGTACGAATTTCAGAGCTCTACCACTTGATCAATTTGAGTAGTATTGGGGTTTAGTTGCTGTGTGATGACTTATCATGGAATTTGACCGGTGTGTGAATGATCAGTTATTGCTATCCAAAACCCTTAGCTGGGGGGGTCTATGTTATGTGGTGTTTATTCATGTAAACAAACTGTTGTGAGACATACCGATTAGTCTAACAGCTTTAATGTAATACTCACCATCCTACCTGTATGGTTGGAATCCCATTTAGAGGTCGGTGTGATGCATTGCGGTTGGTTGTTTCCGCATCGTTACCGCTCTCATATATTTGTGATAGTCAAGTACGTCACGATAATGTTTGACGTATCATTCCATAAATAACTTGAGAAAAACCCCTCCTTAGAAATAAAAGATTATACGCCACAACCAAACAGTTGCTCAATTTGAAAGAAATTCTGTATACTCTTTGGACAACGCAGGAAAGCAGCTTTCCCGGGGAAATTTATTTCTATCCTACATGGTTTGCAGAAATATTACCTATTTTCTGTTAAATTTTACTTACACTTAGCGAAACTGATTTTTTGGGGGGAATACAAATTATTCCGAGCGGCCAATACGCGAAATGCACTTAGGAAGATGACAAACGGAAAGAGGTTTTATTATTACAGATAAATCATACGTTACTCTGAGGCAGCCAGGAGGAACTCTATGTTATATTGGGCGCCCTCTGCACGGCTAAGCTACTGTCATGGCCCGTCTTCATTGGAATTAATTTTGCTATCATAATCTTTTGCCGCAATGCTGGCCTCGCAAAAGAATTCAAAACAACTTGTTACCACGTGGCTCAGCCTCTCTCTGAACTAATGACTACGGTCGTCAATTATTTACGTGAATTGTTCTCCGTGCCTGACTGTTGGCCTCCTGTCATGATTATTCACATACCAAAAGGGTCTAGTAGCCAAAAGGGAATCAAAACAACCAGTTAATCGCAGTCTCCTCGCCGGCTTTGAAACTGGTTGAATGTGCTGTGCTTCAGTGGCTTCAAAATACAGGTAGAATTCCCACTGACGAACACCAATTTGCGTATGAACCCAGGCGTTCCTTGACTGATGCAGTAGTGTGCGTAGTCCATTTCATTTTAAAACATCTCAACGATTAGCTCAAATTAGTTATATGTGCCTTTCTCGAGTACACATCTGCGTTTAATTGTGTGCCTTGCTTCAAAGAAAAATCGGAATCTATTAGTTGCCGCAAATATTTACTTAACTGACTGAAAGACCTCTCCTCGGGAAGAAGACCGTGTATCAAAATGGGAAGGAAAGCTTCTAGATATTTGGTTAAATTTCATTGTTTAATAATACGGCGTAGTCGAAATCGTTGGTAGGTTGTCGACGTTTCGATCACCACGGATAACCTTTTCCAAGACTGGTTTTACAACCGAATGATATCTCTTAAAATCGTGCTAGTATTCTTCAAGGAGCTTTTCTTTCTCCATATTTATTTTCTGCTCACATTAGTCACTTAAGTGTTATCACTCAGCTCGTCTAATCAAGTATGCCGATGACATCGTTTTGGCAAGGTCTGTTTTCCGGCTGTCCGATTTAGATGATTTTCTTGAAAATATTTCACATATCCAAAGCTTTTCGGAGCGATCTAGTCTTCTAGTAAAAAATCCCAAAGCTTGACATGACACTTTTTCCACTTTGCAACCCTGTTTTACAGTAAACAGAACCATTATTAACTCCACTCCTCTTGTACGTGTAAGCCAGTGTAGATTTACGAGAGAACTTACATTGGCCTTTATATATAGAAATTACTGTTGTAAAGTTGCTTAGATTTTCCTTTCGAATTCACAAATTTCGACAGTTCTGTGTTCCGCGGTCTGTAATCCCCTTATTCGTACACTAGTGTACATTTCCCATGATTCTAACTTGTTTTCCGGTAATTTTTCCTGGTCTGTTTAAAAAGGACTATATCACTATTCGTAGAGGTATGCGCATCATCACTCTTGTTTCTGGCATAGTCTTAAGAAGCATCATATCGGATTTATGTGGTAAACACACATTAACATCCATTTGATTTAACGAAAACATCACTGGGAATAAACAACGTGGCGAACAAGCTCGTTTTCAGTTATTTGTAGTCATACCAATACACAACAATATATATGACTCACAAAATAAGAACGGAGAATGATAATCCAAATGTGTCTCTGCAAGTGCGTGTGTGCATGTGAAATTGATCACATTGTGGAATGTCCAAGTGGTTGCACATGTGTTCGGGAACAAGAAGTGGGCCATGGAAGCTTAAGTGCTTGCACAAGCTGTTTCTGAGCGCACATGGGAGGATTGTAGAGACGAATACTCACGGCTTCGGCTATGGCTAAGATGCGACACTTGACAAGTCTTGATTGCTTTCCTCAAACTTTGTAAATAGTGCGAAAAGCGTTTATCACCTACACTGAGTGGTTTGACTCAACAAGGTATGAGCACACCGCACTCGTAATTGTCTTAATTGCTCCCTTGTTCAGCCAGGCCAGGTGGTGTTCACGAACGCGTTCGGATAAGCGCCGAGTCGTGCGACCAATGTACCTAGTTCCACAGGAACAGGTGAAAGAATACACAAAAAGAGGTTGCAGAATTCGGCACTATGTTCTTCAATCGAAAACACACTGTCGGTTTGGAAACGAACAGGATTTGCAACTGTGCAGCGTAGAATGTTCTGTTGATTACTCCTGATAATCTTCGTTGAATAATTTCGGCATCCGTGTCGCCTCTGAACGGCAAACACACATATAGTACGTTCTTAGAGGCTCCTATCTCCTTTGATTTCCCTTCATTTTCTTGCATCGTCTTGTCGATAAACCGTTCAAGATAGCCGTTATATGAGAAAACACTCCGCAGAAAAAGGAGTTCATTTGGTTGGTTAAGCATCATGTAAAAGCTTTATTGCATTGTCTTTGGAAAAGCCAAAACCAGTTATGTGCTGTTCTTTTCATGTTTTGTTCCTGCGAACGATAAGTCGAAGTGAAACATCAGAAGGTTGATAAGGAAATATTTCCCAGTATGCTTGTTCCTCTGTAAATACTATATCCAGTTTGAAATAAACATTCTTAAGAGCCTTGCTAAAGAGACTGGATAGGTCTTCTGAACCCGTGAAATCTTCCGTCATCTAAAGTCGTCCAAATTAAGTTGATAAAAGGCAGACTGCCATATATGTTTCAAACAGGTTTCCATTTTCAGTTATGCCATAAAATCACCTTCCATTGGTGGACGAAAGGATGAACCTATCGTGATTTCGTCCTTTCCACAGTAAGCGAAACGAAAGCCAAATTATACGCGGTAGAAAGAACACTGTTGTATTTTTCGATTCCGCCTGTAAAAGACAAGTCCACAAATATCCGAAATGTCAGTTTGTATTACTTTCAGGTGTAAGTACAACAGAATCATTTAATATATGGGGTAGTGCGTGTGATGCTCCTAGTCGGCAATATACTGAGTCAGCACGAAGTTTTTCAATCGTTGTGGTGGAATGATCTGATCAGTTGCTTTGTCGAATCCTCTGTTTACTGTTGGACTTGAAGCTGCAGCGGGCTGCACTATAGTCGGTTCGATTTCATTCTCAGAAGTAGCTCAATGTTCATTGGACCACTATTTAGCAATAAAGGAGTAAGAGATTCAGTGAATTCATCCGACAAAGTCAAACCCCGCATATATCTCCATTATACGAGTGTGGTTAAGCTATTAGATAACCTTGACATTTGCGAAAGCCTCAACTCTAACATAAGCAACGAAATATTTGTACATAGCCGAAGCAAATGTTCTTTTAGTCCTAGGTGAAAGCTCTTACGGAATGTTTCCCTTTCAGTTCTCGAAGGAAGACCAGTTCAGATCTTGGCAGTGTTCCTTTATGAATTCGTTGTGGGATACTCCAGTACTCCCCAGTCATTGTCATCGAAGTTCTATCCAGTAAAATTGAATTATTATGCACCAAAGACAGCAGTACTGTTTTCTCCTTTATGCTTGAAAAATATCCACTCGCTCGAAACTTATTTTCCAAGATGAAAACGACGAGGATTGTTATTTTTTTCAGTTGTTCAGGTTTGAGAAAGCAAGTTCATTTTAGCACTTACCTTATAAATGAGGTTCAGTCTGTTTGGTCTTTGCACTGGGTATGCCAACTCATCCAGAGTGAATTCGAAGGTGTGCTACACAGGCAGAATCACTTTCTGTTCACTCCTAGGCAAAAAATTGATTACCAATTGTCGCGTTAAATGAAGATATGCACAATGTAAAGACGATTAACTAATAACGTAATCACCCCGGAAGATCTGAGCAAATATCTCTTTCAGGAGTGATCACAGGGCGGGTTCTTAAAGATGTTCCAAAGAACAGTTGTTTAGGGTGTCGTTTTGAAAGTGACACTGGACAACATTCAAAAAATTATAAGAATAGATAGTGCGGTAAAGGACAAAAAAGGAAAAAATGAAGGTACTTGTTACGATGTACTAAACTGATACTCCTTCGGGGATTGTTGTGTCTCGTGGCAATACCGCCGTCAGCTCTTCATACGTTAGCTGGATTATATAACTTGTCGAATACTTATAAATTCGTCCGATGTGAATGGTGTGCGCGGAAGACGGCTTCAAGTAGGGAAGATTCTTCAAATCTATGACTGGGACACAGTAACAGTTGATAACATTTACATAACCAGTAGTCTGTGATTGCAGTTGATAACCTGTAAGGCCGAAAGTAATAATTCATCATGCCATTTGATGATGCTTCGCGATAACATTTTTGATGTTGCGGTGAAATATTTTAAAGCACGCGACAGAGGGAAAAGAGGGACGACTGTTTGAGACTTGAAGTCGGTGAGATTTGCAAACTTAATGATTTACCGAAAAACGTGAAAATATATCAGTGCCATCTAACTGACCAGTGACTGTCTGCAGCTTCTTTAGAGACCGGGAGTGAAATTCTAGTTTGTCACACCTGATTGATTATTAGTTAAGCAAAATGTACGACTTGAAAGATGTGGAACATATGTACTGAAATCATGCTGGAAGTAAATCTCACGTGTGGGATTTTGAGTCTTCCAAGTACAGTAGTTTGGACTATCTCTCAAAGGCCCGCTTTGTTTCAACACTGCATAATGTAGCGTTCGTCATTCCTTGGGCTTGAGCGGTAGCCTGTCAGACACATCACCCTGTTTCTCAGCTTTTAGTCCCAGAAAGGCTCAATGAATTTGCACCAAAAATGATTCGTAGCGAGCATAGAATAACTGTGCCATACATCATGGTGGAATTTCACTGATTGTCTGAGCTCTGGTAGTCTACGATCAGTCATCTCATGTGTTTAATAAAGGACATATATGGTGAAGTATCTAAATTAGGTATCTACTGCCGCCAGGCAGAGGTGATTTTTAAAGCGCATGAAAAATCGAGAGAATCTGCTCAGTTGTCGGCAAGATCCAATCCAGTACGCATATGGATGTTGAAAAGGAAAGCCAGAGTTTGCAACATAGCAAGATTTATGTCCGGGACGATTTCTCTACATGTGAACGTGGTTCATACTGCAGAACGATACTGCTTGTATAAATTCATATAAAACAATAATGTTCGACAAATATAGGAGAAATTACAATAGCCAAGTTACGTCACCATGGTAAAGACACATTAACAAACAGCCGTTTCTGCTGAAACAATATGGGTTTCAATCGAAGCATGGCAATGGCTTCGGCGAATCTCAGTAGCCTGGTATTTCTTGCCACGTATATGACCCGAAACGCAGTGTTTCCGTCAGCTGGATGTTGCATCATCAGAAGATGACGAGCGACAGCCGAAGATGTGATGAGTTGGTGTGTTTGGATGAGATGTGTTTTGAATTAAAAATGTGGGAAGACGAACTTATCCAGTTGCTTGACATTGCTACCGTCGACAAAAGTTGTCCCAAACGAAAAGAGTATACTGAGAAAACCTACCACGGTTAGGCAGTGTCCAAACTTCTAAAGTGCCGTACCTACCCTGCTGAGAAAGAAATGCAATTTGTTACCCAGCTCGACGGACCAAGAAGGTTTTTTCAAACAAAATACTAGGAACCGCCGGATAAGGTGAATGGTACTACCAGACAAAACGAATATCTTGGCAAGTTAATTTACCGATGCATGGTAAAAACCTGATGACGCATGAGGTCTACTTCTTTCCCAAGGAAGGGCGCTATATCCTGTAGTGTTGAGATTAAATAGTTCACAGCCAACCAGCTCGGGTAGCCTGATGGTAACGTACGTTACTCACAGCCGTTCACTCCTGAGGGTTCGAGTCCCATTTGGTGGTGGTGGGGGGGGGAGTTGGTGACTGTGCTCTGCTGCTGATAATTCCTGACAAGGATAAAACTGATGTACGCCAGTGTCACCGTCTTCTGTAGTAGTTTGAACATTGATAGTGAGTGGTGAATCATTTGTCAGACGCACTAGCACCAACAGTGGTTCGGAGAGCATCGAAAATTGTCGCACCATATGACGTGCGATAAGCAAGAATCAGTCGACTTTTCAGTTACTTCTGGCAGTCTTTTGTAATAATGGTTCACCAGTGACTACATACAGGTCTACGATAAATTATGAACCTGTCTTAAGAAAGGTTACCCACGATAATCAAACCGTTGAGTGAATACACTTGTTTCTGGCAACTTTGGTAAGAACAGTGAAAACTGCAAAGTTGTACGAATTAAGTCCGGAGCGATTCTGTTGCGCATCAACTTGTTGTACAGA
Source organism: Fasciola hepatica (assembly GCA_948099385.1). NCBI lineage: Eukaryota > Metazoa > Platyhelminthes > Trematoda > Plagiorchiida > Fasciolidae > Fasciola > Fasciola hepatica. The sequence continues at coordinate 27,543,628 of CANUEZ040000043.1, read as the reverse complement.
GCTGAATAAAAAAATTTAAGAAGATTTCAGGGATGGCAGTGATGTGTATTATCAAGAGCAAAAACAAAATTCAATCAACGCGGTACAAACAGGGTGACGAACTATCATTTGTCTTCGGACAAGGGATGTTTCCATCGATGAATAGCACTGACGGTGGCCAATTCTACTGAGCAACAGACACCCCCCATTGCAGCCTATCTCTATGGGGTATATGAGTATAGGGACGATCAGACATGAGAGTACCGGGTGCGCATACCTGATGAGTGGCAGTAACCGCTAAACCGGTCTTGCCTTTCCGGGGAAATTCCCTCCAAATATTTCATACACAAAACTACTTGTAACTAAGATACCTCTATTTTAATCAACGATTTGGATTGCGGGGGCACAGCCACTTGCACAGACCGAACAGGATGACGAAAGTTAGGTAACCGAAAAACGAAACACATTCTGAACTGGGTTTCGCGTGCGGTGACACAATCAGAGTTGGGTGAAAACCGTGTTGCTAAGATTCCGTCATCGCCCATCATGAAGTTGACTGGAACATTGTTTCAAGTTGTCTACTCCAAGTGAAACACGAGACTGTTATTGTTGTTGTGTTGCAGTTGTGGTTGTGTTGTAGTAGTAGTAGTTGTTGTTGTTGTTTTTGTTGTTGTTGTCCTTGTTTACTTTTTCTATACCCTGGTGACGACATTTCGCCCGGGCTCTTGTCTACCCACACGTTGCTGCCATCCAAGTACTTTATCAGTCTGCGTTTGGCACTAAGTTGATATGAAATGAAAATGTCTGGAACTCAGATCGTAAAGCATGGCAATTTTGACTTACCTTTTCAAAATGATCTTGGGGAAGACCTGTGTCAGCTTCCGGTAACTCCGTATTAGTCATTAAAAAAAAACAGACAAGTACTCAGAGGTATTAGTATTACTTCATTCACTCTTTCTAGTAGCCTAGTAAAAACAGTCAAGCATCAGGTATCTGAAAGGAGTAGAGGAAATATTAGCATCTCGCGTTATTTTCATTTTTCTGTGTAGATCAACCAGATTAGGGGTACTCGGTGCCTTACCGTAATATTACGAGATACTACGTACATGACACGTGGGTTGTAAAACAAATCAGTTCTTCTACAATACAGATTCATCAATTATATTTTACTTGCGTCATCCCGAAATCGTTTGATTAGTTATATTTTCAGCGATAACCTTATCAAAAATTATCATCACTTTTAATTTTAGTCTGAATTTACTTTGATATTCTTTGTGCTATATTGACCTTTATTTTTCCAAAGAATATAGACTGATCGGCAGAAAGTGATAAGAAAATACTGAAATGTTCCAAGCCATCCTTATTCACCCACAGTTTTTCCCATGAAGCTTTAGCTAAAGCCCGCAATCCTCTAGCCACGGCCCACCACTCTTTAGATGCGACCTACAATTCACCAATCAAGACCCATCATTCTTTAGCCTTAATGGGCAACCTTTAGCCACCTCACTGCAAACCAGTCAGATCAGAAGTATCGGAATATCATGACATCAAGAAATGTTGGAAACATTTATTATTTACACCAAGATTGTTATGGCAAAGCGGGCTGAACAAACAAGTAAGTGTGACAACCGTATTCTGTGCAGTTTACCATAGTAATGGTATCGAATTTTGCATCACAAATCGATTGAAGAAGGTTTAAGTGATGTGCCCGTATTGTCGAACCATGTGACACAGATTGTAAGACGATTAGCATTTTATTGGTAATAATGGTGTTAAATGTTGCAGCATAAATAAACTGATGTCAATGATGGGTTGCACTTACAACAACTGTTTGTATTATCCTCGGACGGTCAATGTATTCGGTCATCTGTACGTATAAGGAACCAATCCTTTATTTTTCACTATATGGATTCTTAATCTTTGTCAGCAGGCTTAACTGTAGAATAAAGTGTTGTTTTTTAACATTGTGGACTTTTATTTACAAGGCTGCTTGTTTGTGATATTCTCCCCTTCATAGAGAGACCGGTTGTCGATTAGTTGATATTTTATTCGGAGGCAGTCAGGCGATATAACCACACCGCGACCGTTTGTGGTAATATTCGCCGTACTCTACCCGGCACTGTATGCATCATCTCTTGACAATATAGAAAGCGGTAATACTGGTGCCAAGAAAAGACCGTGTCGTTTCACCAGCACGGAAGATCGACGGAGAATAATCAACCAAAAACGAAGAAAATACGATTTGAAAGAAGTTGTGAAACACCTGGGCATTGAGCCCAAACCATGCGGGGAATTGTAGGTGAGGATCGGGATACTACGTTCCCGCCTCGACCCTAAAACATGAAGTTCATCAAACAGTTTGTCAAGCATTTCTGTGATGCGGCGGACGAAATCCCAAATAGCACACTGAGGATGTTGAAGGAGAGGCAAGAGAAGGATCTCCACTACTTTTATTTGTTTGGATACCGTAGTACAATAAGAACTGGTTCACTGAAATTATGGGAGCCAAACGGGCTGTGCCACATGGTTAGACAATACGGGCGCATCACTTAAACCTTCTTCAATCGATTTGTGATGCAACATTCGATACCATTACTATGGTAAACTGCACAGAATGCGGTCATCACACTTACTCGTTTGTTCAGCCCGCTTTGCCATAACAATCTTGGTGTAAATAATAAATGTTTCCAACATTTCTTGATGTCATGATATTCCGATACTTCTGATCTGACTGGTTCGCGGTGGGGTGGCTAAAGGTTGTGTATAAAGCTGAAGAACTGCGGGTTGTAGCTAAAGAATGGTAGGTTATGGATGGAGGATTGCGGGTTTTGGTGAAGCTTGATGGGAAAAGGTGTAGAAAGCCGAGAAATTTAAAGTGGGCAGTGGCTGGAATTAAAAGTCAAATGATATTTTTTGTTTTCGTAGCAGTTCTTTAAAATTTCGAGACCTATCGGATAGTAATTTTTGCGCTTATTCACAAACTTTCGCCTAAACCCATTTATTGTTTCCCACTCTAGGAAGACTATAATCACCTTCCAGGAAGCAAAGACGAGGGGATCTTTTGAAAGCTGGTGGTGGTCTCTTATATGTGATCCGTCCTCACGCGTGCCGATATCCAAATCTCAAGCCGCTTTAAGTCGCCTATATTTACCGATCCAACCTGCGACCCATTCAGGTTCCTACAAAACGTTGAAGGATGAAAATATTTACTAAAAGTGCCAAAGCATCTCGTTTTCGGCGATAGTGTGATGGATTTTAAGTGGTTTTTTTTACAGCTACACTCCATTCCGGGGAAATTCTCTTTGACTTTATCGTTCCCCCACCATTTTCACCGGTCTTCTAGCGGAACTTTTGTGACTTTGCGAAGGTCCAATAAAGTTATATCACGATCCGTTGGTATCTCTTGCCTAAAAATAATCAATTTTCTAGCAAAGGAGCACTTCGCTTCATGTGGCCAACCTTGCAGCAGTACCATAATTTGACTTTACTTGATAAAAGGAAAAATCGTTACAATCAGCTTGTGCTAAACAGAAGCAGTACTTGTAAACCATGTAGTAGCCAAGATTTATAAAAGACATCAGTTTGTTCCTTTATTTTACCATAACGGTAACAGTACGGTATAAGGAAATGCACGGAGTACCTTTGACGGTGACTCAGATAAGGAGTTAGAAGACTTTGTGGAAAAGGCTAATGCACACACCCATTCAACCTAATATATGCGTTTGCAACTAAGACCTTTCAATCACCCATCCAAGAGGTCAGCAGTGAAATGTGTGCCATTGCCATGAACTATCACAAAATGAACTCCTCGGCTGAATATTTTTCTGAACGCAGTCTACGGGAAGTCAGCCGTTGTTGAAGTGGTTAGGAATAGCTATGACCATTGGGAAGACGGATCCATGGCAAGAGCGTAGTGTTTACCCGGGAAGAGTCCACAATGGTATGCACGTACCCGTTTCCAAGCCTTGCAGTACACTGGCAAGGTAAGCCACCTAGGCGGTTTAGAGTGCATCTTACGTAGCCACTGGTTGTAGTTTCTAGCTGTGCGTGCGACGTAAGCATCCAGTTCCGGCTACCAGCAGATAAATCGCACAAATGACCTAATTTTTATAGGCACAAAAGCCCTGAGTGTAGATCTGCCAACATGAAGGAACAGAAAGTTGGAGGATTAACCACAAGATCGTTAAGGCACAATAATCCACCAGAAGTGATCGACAACTCATCATGACGGGAACAGAAATCAGGGAACCGCGGATTTTTGTTTGACTTTCAACGACGACGTAATGCTAGAATCAGAAGAACAAAGTACTTTTTCGTATTTCTCAAAAGATCGCGTCACACTGGTAGTGGTTGTATCAACAGATATTCATGAGTTAGTGGTGGCTGAGATGAATGTGGCAGGTGTAGTGGCAATCACTGTTTTCAGACCGAAACGTAATTCTGTTATACCCATTATCACTGTATTATTCACTTTCTGTCTCTCTCCACTTGCCTTCCAGGCCTGAAAGCCGTGGGGTCCGAAGTACAAGAATTACCAACCTAGAATAAACTCCATGAACCCTTTTTCTCTGCTCAATTCACGATCTGTCCCTGGGACTCCCTAACCCCAGGATGTTAAGGAACTTTTTGCCTAATATACACGCTCTGCTGGTGTCTGTGTTCGTCCTGCGAGTGAGCTGACAGAGAACGGTGTGTTGGTCGTCGGCCCAGTGTTTATTTATCAAGTACTAACACCGAGTCTATCTCGGATTCATTTCAGACCGATCGCCATTTCTCCTAGTCACCCAGATCCGCCTTGCCCGTTACACAGGCTGGATAGAAGATCAGATTGTGACATGTATTTAGCTCTATAATTCACAGTATCGTACTGGTATGGGCTGAGTGAAATTCTCCATCGGTAAACCATCGGAGATGATGACTTGGACAACGGATAATGCAGGTGATAGATAAATTGCAACGCTTCGTGGTCAGTGGCTATAATGAACTTCTGACCAAATAAATATTTACGTAAATGCTTGACGGCCAAGTAAACTGGCAAGGCTCTCTTCGTTTGTGAACACCCTTGTTCGGCTTTCGTGAGCCGCCAATAAATGCAAATGAGTGGTCGCTCGCATTGTTCAAAAGCAGCGCCTATGTCAGTGGGGGAGGAATTAGAAATAACAGTTGAGTTATATTTCGGAGAAAACGACTCAAAGATAACACTGGATTGTGGATGAGATAGAAGCTTACGAGGTGCCTTTTTATCCGCCTGATTCCAAAGGAAGGAGTTGGTGGACGAAATATCGAGAAGAAAACTGGCTTGTTAAGAAAAATTCGGAATAAAAACAAGCATATGACGGAAGATCACATGAAATATAGCGTAACTCGTGATTTTTTCCCGATGATGGGGTGTCAGTGGGCGGGGCTAAACTTGCTGGATTCGAGGAGAGACCTTTGGAAGGAATAATATAATCAGGGCAGGAAAACTCAAATACACCAAAAGTACACCTGGCTTGGTTAGTGGAAACGCTGAACTTAGTGAATACGCTTCAATAAACAATGAAGACGATAGTCGTGTGTAACTCGAGTAGAACCATGAAAAACAATGCTACTTTGGCATGACTGAACTCCTTCAAGACCTTGTACAATACCGTTAAGTGACCGTGGAAAAAGAGAAGTGAGGTATTCAGGCCAAAAGGCAAAATGTGGTGTCTGAAAGTGCCGAAAGAAGCACTGACGGTCGTCAAAGTACTTGGTTCCTTATCCACAGGTAATTGCAATTATGCACCTTGAAAGCTAGCTATTTGGGATACATTGGACTCAGTCAGTCGATAAAGCATGTTTTCGGGCTCTTTATTTGCGAATATACGATGAGGTAAACACTTATTCAAATCTACTGTGTATTTTCATCAGCCTTTAGCGAAGTGGCAATCAGTGTGGCGCAGTTGGACAACTTCCCGAAGGTAATAGTTCCGAGCTCACACACCCGATGTAGTGCCTGCCGAGCAGGTTCGCTCAAGGTAAACGGATTTATTCTGCTCCTCAGAAGTATTTGAAGGCCAGGTATCCGTAATTCACTGCAAGAGTGTTCACTCCACCAGAAACCTGGGAATATTTCAAAACAAGCTTTTGGCAGTCGGCTTATTCCGATGAAGAATTTAATGAAGTATCATTAATGTGCAATTTACGAAGAACTTTCAAACACCGAACTGAAGGTCCTGACTGAGAAACCAGCAACTTTCCGTCGTTAGAATCGAAATCGCCCGGCCGAAATGGAGACCTCACAAAAACCGACTAGTGAGAGTGTGTGCTCAGCAATGACTCACATAGTAACTTTGGTTAGGTTAATCTTGGTAATAGGGTAGGAAATATCTACAGCTTGTAGTGAAATTGTAGACTTTATATTATCAATAACAACAATAGAAGTGTGTTTGCTACCCTCCAGAGTAGACATTGCCTGGTTATAGTGAAAAACTTTCTCTGTAAAAGCAACTGCTGCAAGTTTCAAAAAGCTGTACTCAAGTCGAAAAATATCAGATGATGAAGGAATCGTCAGTCAATATGTCTGACAACTTCTTTCAACATCTTTAATGTGGCCAACCTTACCACAGATAAACATATGGCTCGTTTCCAGAGGCATGCGAAACAGAAAAGCAATTGACCAGGTAAAATGCACTTAATCGGAATAACAGCTTCAGAAAGAGATTTCGAATGAGTTGATCGTTGAACTGGGTTGGTGTGCATTCGGACTGAACGATACTGACACCGACACAGGGGTTACAGCTTTCACTTCTTGACACTGTTCAGAAAGTTTCGAACGGAATGAAAAGTCTGACCAGTTTCAGTTAATGGTTTCTGTAGCAGGTGGGACGGAATAATTGCAGCACTCAAGCAGTTCAGTGGTAAGCCTTCATGCTCAGTGCAGTATTCTCTCTTCGCCGCTTGTGTCTACAGCTCCAGCTGGCTTCCTCTTCAGACAAGGCAGTTGGATTTGGCTCCTACGGGCAATGAAATAAATTGGCTTGAAAAGTTGTAGTTCAACCGGTTTCAGTTTATTACACTGCAAACTGATGGGAGTAGGAGGAAGGAACTAATTTTTCACCAGATTACATGCGTCGTTTCCGCTGAAAGGTAATAAAAACGCTGTTGGTTTCGCGCCATCTAAATGACTCATGATCATACACCAAGTTTCAAACCGTTCCACGTAGTCCTCAACCTGTAGGGATGTAGAAATTATATTAAGGTTTTCCGCTTTAGAAGCAGACATGGGTTAAATCTTGTCTGCCACGCCAAATGCAATATCGGGTGAATTGAATGGGCTGAACACCGAGCAGAACAGCACAATCATATAGAAGGTAACACATTGTTTCGTATGCGCGGAACCCTTTACATAAGAACATGTATTATAATGCAAAGCACAATGAGCCACTCTCAAATATCACACATTCACAGCACAGAAGGTATGCGTAGAGCTGCACTTTTACCGTGGATCAGAGGACCTCACAGAAGGTAGGAAATATGGGTTCAGGATGTGTCAGAAGAGGCCCATCAATGGGCAGAGGGAACATACCCAAGATATTTGCATATACCTCACAAGTACTTGCGGCAGCTTAGTGGTGCAATGATAACTAGCCTTCGAGGTGGAAACGCCCGGGTTCATACACTGGGTGCAGCAGAGGATGTACATCACTGATGAGCTCTAGCAAGAGCGAAACTCTAGTCTGATGATTTCGTGTGCAGGGTTGATCGGAAATCCCAGGGTTTGTGGGCGGGAGGTGGAGTCCAAAGGACAGTCAGCCGGGCAGAGACCTGAGGTGTTTGGGAAACCGGCTGTATGAGGTTGGGGTGGATAAAGTAATCAAATGAATAAATATAACTCATACACTTTCGAAAGACAACCTTTCCGAAAAGTGACGAAAGTGCACAAGGAACCTTGATAACGAGAAGCGGCCACCGTTATCGAAGAGGGGAGGATGTGAGTTATTGGCAGGCAAGACTTTAAAAGCCGTGGTTCGGTTGTCGGACACCACACCCTGACTGTTTAAGAGCGAAGGTCAGGGATGAACTCAGCAAAACTGACCTATAGTGTGGAAAGCAAACAGTACGTCGTTGCTCGTCCACCATCGAGGACAAGATTGAGGCCATCGAAGCCGGACGTCCGGCCAATTTTCCGTCCGGTGGCCAATGAAAGTTATCAAGTCATTAATCGACGGTCACTTAACTTCTCAATAATTCCTTGATTGAAGTCTACCCATCTTTCCTGTAAAGTTATTTTTCTTGCGTTTACTAGGCCAGTTAAGTTTGTTGAACAGTTCACTGAACAGCTATTCGATGCAAACGATGCAGATAGTCCTTGAGAAACTTTTAACTGCGGAACAATTACATTGCAAAAGGTGGACTATCTGCTTTGGTCTATGGGAGAGGTTCGGCTAACAACCTTGGAGTATGTCTTCGATGGGGTCTCGAGAAGAACTACCAGCAAAATCCCCCCGGTCGAATGATCAGAGAAGACTTGAGTTGGTAGACGGATGCGACAGTGCTTCCTATATCGTAGCACCGAAGTGGTACGGATAAGAGCATTGCACGGGAAGCAGACGAACGCGAAGGCAAGGCATAAAGTAAACCAAGCGCACACAGCCGGCTAAAACCGAGGGTGTGTCAAAGAAGAGGCCAAGGTAAATCTGGTGAAAGTCGGTTCAGTAAAATATGCACAAACAAAGAAAAGTAGTGTAGTCGAAATCAAGCATCAGAGAAGATAGTAGGGGAAATAAATCCAAAATGGTGTCCAGAAAACGTTAATTTTCTCGGTACTATCGGTGACTACAGGTCTTCCAAAATACAATAAAAGGATCTCTGACTGCGCTACACCTGAAGGTCTTCCGGAGTGGTATTTGGAATTGTATTTCCTGTGGTTGTGTCATTCTGTGGACTATGATTTGACCATAATGCCTCCAAAAGAGTCAAAAATGTTGCATCCATGTGTCTAGTTTGTTCAAAAGCTGTTCGCTCACGAGGCAGATCTCTTCAGTGTGATGGTTGTGGTGGTTGAGTTTATCTTGAATGTTCCGAAATAAATGGTGACCTTTATAAAGACCTGGACAAATACCGTGTGAAGTTGCTCAAAGTGCTGTGCATCAAACGCGCAGAGCTATCAACACCTGTGGCAGACAAAGCGGTCGGCAAGGATGGAGCTTCCTTTCACAGACACGGCAGAGTCATCATTTTCGTCATCATCATAGGCAGCACCATAAATCAGTTCATCATAATCAAAAGCTGCAGAACCAGTTGCGCCATCATCGTCTTTTTCTTTGCCAGTGTCATTACTCTCACCGTCAGCATCGCCGTTAGAAGGGGAAAATTCCGCTGAGATATCAATTCGTGAATGTGCTACATATGCTGAGTTGGCATCAGCACCTGTCACCGAGCCAACCGGAACAAAAAGCCGCCAAAGCCAGAAGTTACGTAAGCCCGCCCACCACAATTCGGACCCATTTGACACTGACTTGGCCCCTCAAGCACAGGACAGTGCCATCGGTACAATACCTAACCGACGGAGCACCGCCGTGAATGAAAGTAGACGGGACTGGATAACAACAGCGGATCCTCCACGAAGAGCGCCACCATCGAGGAACCAGTGTTTCCTAATAGTGAACTTGCCTGAGGCAAAGGAGACCACGGCCCACGCACTTCTGGACCACGATATCGTGATTCTCCGGAGTGTACCAACAAAACTCTTGGTCCCCGGGGATGAGGAGACTGTGGAGCAGTTGCGGGCAAAATCAGCTTGCCGAATTGGCAAAGCCACTGATGTTAAACAGTCCCGTCCACTGAAAGTGATACTAGACTTTGAGGGAGCCGCGACTTCTGTGTTAAGAAGGTCCCACCGGCTAAAGGGCGAGCAAATGCGGCTGCCCTGAGAGATATAGAAATGCGTTGATTGGACGACGTGAACGTATAGAACAAGGAGAAACAGATTTGATTATTCGGGATTTTCGGGTGCAGAAATTGCGCCTTCACTTCCGGTGGAGGCCGCTGATGCCAGTGTCCCTGTCAGTCCCCCTAAGCTAGGAGACCGTGAACAAACGGAGGTGGTAGCAGGCCGAGACAGTGCCATTATCTTGTTGTCTAACGTTCGTGGTCTGCTGAACAAGAGAGATGACCTGGAACAATCGCTGCAGTCCAGCTCACCTACTATAATAGCATCGACGGAGACGTGGCTGAGTAAAAATGTCCTAGATTCTGAAGTGTCCCTCCCTGGCTACACCCTATTCCGAGTCAATAGGAAATCTATCAGAGCGGGTGGAGGCGTAATATTGTTTTTCCGATCAGACATTCCAACAGCGCAGTTACAGGCTTTTGCTCATCCACAAGGAGTCAGTGAAGCTATTTGGTGCCGCGTCAAAACTTACCACCGGAGGCTTTAGGACTGTTGGAGTCATCTATCGGACACCTGCGGTTACCCCTACAGGTATGATGAACTTGTTGGGTAATCAGCGAGCAAAGCCACTGTTTCATCCTGGGCGACTTCAATGACCAGCATATTGGTTGAACATCAGTCAGGAAAGCCGCCGGGGCAGATCCTTTCTCTCGGTAGTTACTGAAAACGGCTGGAGAACTGGCATTACACCAACATGTTCAGGAATCAACCCGGAGGCAATCCAGTCACGGCTCCATCCTAGATCTAGTGATTTCTCCCAGGAGCTCGGAAGTCGATAAGGTTGAACATCTTCCCCTACTTGGAAGCAGTGACCACATGGTGCTAGAAATTTACTGGCGCAGTGGTTCTCGTCCCTCCCCTAGACCACACATTGGACGTAACGTTTGCCGCACACCATTCGAGGATGCCCGGAGAGCGGCTTCAGATATCAACTGGTTCAGATGACCACCGTGACGTGAACGAAGCTTGGGCGTTTATTCATGAATGTATCTTGTGTCTTATGGACACCAACTCCCCCCTCAGCCGACGCAGACACCGGGTAAAGGGCCCGCTGTGGTTTGATCTTGAGTTCAGACGCCTACTCAAACGACGAAATCGGGCCTGGCAGCTGCTCCGGCCTACAGGTGAGAGTTATGAGCTCTATCGCAGGATTCGTAACCAGTGTGCCGAACAAAAACCCAAAAGCGAATGGCTTTCGAGGAGGCCCTTGTGGTTGATGCTGTGCGAGCACCCAAGTGCCTGCTTGTATACCTCAAGGGCCGCACCAGAGAGAAGGTAGGTATCCCGGCGCTGATGGACAACGACGAAATGGTTGCAACGGATGATAGAAAGGCTGAGACATTAGCCAGGTATCATTTTTCAGTTTATTCTGTGGAGAAAGATCCCAGTGGTGAATGGCTCGCCGCTGTTTGTTATGCGTGGTTTTGGGGAACCGGAATGGAATAACGCGCTCAAATCCATCAAAACCCATAAGTCACCGGGGCCGGACCACGTGCATCCGTTGATGCTGAAGGAGTTGGAGGGACCAACTAACTGCACCACCGGCTAGGTTGTTCAATTTATCGTTGGCCTCTGGCTGAGTAGGAGAGGAAAGAAGCAGTGGTTGTTCCTCTGTACTAGGGTGGGACAAAATCCACCTCGGCCAACTACCGCCCAGTTAGCCTCACTTCAGTAACTGGAAAGGTCATAGAAAGGCTGGTGGAGGCTCGCATACTTGAACGTCTTGAGCACCATCAACTGCTATGCGCAGGGCAGCACGGTTTTCGGAGAAAAAGACCATGTCTGTCAAACCCGTTGACTGCTCGTGGAAGTTCGTCGAACGCCAAGGCCGAGGGATACGCCGCGGACGTCATCTTCGTGGACCTTAGTAAAGCGTTTGACAAAGTTCCTCACAATGGGCTGTTGCTAAGACTCGGGGCCATCGACAGCTCCGGGTCCATGCTTCACTGGATTGAGAATTTCTTGGTCCAGAGAATCTTTTTCGTGAGAGTTGCACAGTCCCAGTCCGCGTGGTATCCAGTTAGCAGCGGCGTGCCGCAAGGCTCCTTGCTAGGACCCCTGTTGTTTCTAGTGTTTGTGAACGACCTACAACAGACCCTTCGATCCCAGTGCCATTTATACGCCAAGGACCCAAAGTTCTGGCACACCATTCTATCGGCAGAGGATCGTGAGATACTGCAGGAAGATCTCCAGGCTCTAGTCAATTGGTCGATCACCCGGGGTCTGCAGATAAACGTGGACAAATGCGCAAGAATGAGGATTGATGGCCCCAATGATAATTCCGGCTACCGCCTTGGGAATATCTTACTCCGTCGCACGCAACAATCTGAAGACAAGAGCACACACTGACAGAGCGTGCGCCTCAGCGATGAGGATACTTGGTCCCATTCGCCGTTCATTTGGGCCTCTACCTCTGGACACCTTCCGATTACAGTACGCCTCGCATGTACCTCCTCGCTTGGAATATGGAGGTCCGGCTGTCTACCCCAGCACGGCGGTGGAAATAGCCAAAGTGGAACGGCTGAAAAGTGCTGCCACACACCTAGCGGCTGGACTTCGTGGGTTCAGCTATGGGGAAAGCCTGGAAGTTACCGAGTTGTTTCCCCTTGCCTATCGACGTCTTAGAAGCGACCTCGTCTGTGCCAGGCGAATAATCCGGGGTCAGTGGGGCCGGGAACTACAGTCGGAATTCCCTCTCAGGAATAGTGGTCGTACCAGGGGACACGCCCTGAGGCTTCGTAAGATGCTTTCCACAGGCTTACCGGCCATCTACTGATAGCCAAGGAGAGTGACCAACCCCTGGAATGCCCTACCGACCGAAGTGGTGGAAGAGGAAACCGAGACACTGTTTAGGAGGAAATTGGATCAGACCCTGAAGTATTATTGGCGGAGCACCGACATCTAGCCGAGTCAATAGAGTACGATGCGACGGGGCTCATACGGAATGACTTCCCACTGCCCTTTACCTGAAGACTGACTGGCCTCTATCGCATACACATCCCCGTTTCTTTGAGAGGAAGACACAGAGCTCATTGAACTGCTTAGCAGCCTGTTTGAAATAACGACTACCTTCGCTCATCGTTGACAAAAATTACCTGTCATTGTGACACTCATGGTCTTTGTGTAACTAGCATAGCAGTGAGAAAAAGTCAAGGGAAGCCAATTCAATCCATATTGTGCATGTAACTTTATTTTGGAATAAAGGTGCCAGAATTCAGATATGGTAGAGGAAAGAGAGTTATAGAGAGATAAGTCTAGGTGCAATGGATGCGTTACATCCCGGAATATCTTCTAATCCAAGGCCATGGAAATTTCAGCAGGCTAGTTAGTAATTTTATTCAAAAGAAAATCAGAAGGGAGGGGATAAAATGAGGCTAATAATTACCAATCCGCAGAGAAGTTCTCTGAAGTCTCGTTTCAAAAGATCGGGTAAAATTAAACGTGAACAATAAAATAGAACCAGAAGAACGCATTGAACAATAAATTTGGAAACATTCGTTGGTGGTGTTGGAAACTGCCTGAGTTTTTTCATTTTTAAAATGGGCTTCGCATTTTATCGGCACAATACTGCAAGTGAGATGCACATCTTAGATTGGTAGCTAAGCTAACACCCAGATAGTTGACAGGGCTCACTTTGGATACGGGTTTGAAATTAAGTAAATAAAATCTGTGGGGAAAGAAGAACGGTCATTGCTGAATTCACATTCAAGGCACTTGAAAGGATTCCCTTTTAAACCAGATGGAGTATAAAAATGTTCTATTTATGATGCATTTTCATTGAGGATTCTGAATTCGGAGAGGTCGAAAATAACCTAACAAAGAACAGTATCGTCATTGTGTTTAAGTAACTTAGACTGTGGAGAAATTGATGGGTCGCTAATATAAGTGGAAAATAAGAATGGAGAAAACACGGTAAACCAGAGTACTTCGGAATTCTTTCCTTCTTTTTTATTAACTACCGTCAATTATGTAGTAGCTGAGAGATAATCAATAAATACTATCGACATATCGGACCTATCTGTCCAGGGTTTCAGTAATGAAGAGGACTAAGGAAGCAATAGCATAAATAGTGGATTTTTTGAATTTGTAGGCGAACGGATAAGAGTCCAGAGGTACATTCAGGAGAGACTGAAGACGAACACGTATCGTCTTCTCAGCCATTTGCGGTGCTGTTGATGCGAGAAGCGTTGGGGCCCTTGGGAACCGGGCTAAAGTTGACTGGTCGCCAAAAATCAGCGATGGAACAATTCGATACGGAATCATTCAACAAAATTTCCATGGGTCCCGCAATCTGGGCAGCCACATATCTGAAAATTGCAAGAGTGAGGTTATTCGAATCTGCAGTAAACTGGGCTTTAGATTTGAGAAGAATTTCAAGTGTATCGGAAATAGAGAAAGGTTCAATGATTGTAGTAACGTACAGAGAATACGAAGGAGGACATTCACTGAAAGGATGTATGAAAGTAGCGTTGCGGTGGTTTGCATCAATGTTATCGTTGCAGCCTTTGGTCTTCTGAACATGAAGCAGCATTATACCTTGCCATAAAAGTCAAGATTTTTGAGTTTCAGGAATTGTGCGGCAAACCACATATCCAGTCTTTTTGTCTCCCTTGATCTAATGCTATTAGTGTCTGACTTCCGAACCTCGGTGAGAACTGTAGGCTCGTTCGTTTTGCCTTTTGAGAAACTTTAATACGGGAAAGGCCATCCTATCACAGAAAGTAGACAGAGTTTCAGTTGAACAACAGAGGAGGAAGATAGTACAAAAGTATCAGTAAAGGGTTCAGCCACTCGGAACAGAGAATGGAAGGAAAACCATGAAAAGGCAGAGTCGATAGCTGAGTTCAATAGAAAAATGTTACTGGGAGAAAAGTTTTGAAGGCGAAATTTCACCTGACCTTTTCCTGTGAAGAATTTACGAGCAACTTGGGAATAAATTTTCGGTCTCTGAGGGACTGGGTTATGATGATTTGTATGAGTAGGAGCTTTCGGTCTAAGGGAGGCTAACTGAAGATGATTGGTGATTACTTTATCCAACAAGATTTACTCTCGTGGAAGAGTTGCTGATATTCATTAAACCGGAAGAAAACAGCGGGTACGTGCCGGTATAATTAAAGTCGCTAACAATAACGCAAATTTTCATCGTGGAAGGAACTGGTGTTTGGTTGTGGGTGCTGAAGCTAACGCCGCACATTCTACTCATGCTGATGTTGTTATCACTCTCGGTGAGAGAGCTGAAACAGTGCTGCTAGACCAAGCCCCAGCGATAATCACTTATGCTCGCGGCGGTTTAAGTTTCGTACGTAGCAGGCAGCGCACTCTGTTTGTTGTTTTGGCGTCTGAACACCAGTTACAATCTGTTGTGTTCCGAATTCAGTAGGCAGGAGAAGGGCACGCTTGTAGAGGTAAACGTATATTCGGTACAAACGTACGGCAGGCACAAGTACAGGCAAGCACGTGAAAACGCAGCCGAGTCTGCAAGTGCGTGAGTCAGTCGTGCATGTAATCGGAAACGTCAGACAACGATACAATCGGACCACGTCGTGCAAGGTCGCGCAACACGTGATACACTCTGATTGGTCACTGCCGTCCGGGACGAAGCACGGCGAACGTCAGCTGTGTACGTGCGTGTGTGTGCGTGCAAGATCGTCTGTCTGAGCACATGCCTGTTCAGGCCGAACACAACACCACCTCTCCCTTCTCGAAGAGGAAAATCCATGGTCAGCACGGCAATCGTGGTAGTTCCAGCAAGGGTAGTAGTAAAAACAACAACAGTAACAGTAGTCGTAGGACAGACACAGTAACTATAGCAGTAGCAGTAGCAGTAACGGTAGTTGTACAGTCAGAACCAGTAACCAGAATAGCAGCAGCAGTGGTAGTAACGGTAATCGTAGCAGTATTTGTAGTAGCAGTTTCGGGACACAATACTCGGCAGTAGTAACGGGCACAGTAGTCGCAGTAGTAGTAACTGAAACAGTAACTGCAGTGGTACTCATGTTCGCAGTGGTAGCAGTCATGGCAGTAACAGTAGCAACAGTTTTAGTACGCACGGAACGGCACAAAGCACGGTAATTATCCAGGTCCGATTGTAACGAAGGATGCATACAGGACACATGCGAGCGAAAAAGATAAAACACGTGTTAAACAATCAACAACAAAAACGAAAAAACGTCAATAATGGAAAAACTCGCCGGAAGCGAAAATGTAGTAAATTGTTCGAAATAGTTCACATCTGTAAGTGTGAACAAATGTTCCGGTCACTTGAATTTTACCATTCAAATCAGTAATTCGATACTATACGTCTGATTCCGGATCAATTAAATCGTTCTCGAGCATTTCCCGAAGCGCTGTAGTAACCGCCTCCCTTTTAGGCAGTGGTATTGATCGAGGTTGATGGATGCTGAATGGAGTTGCATTGGAAAGCAGCTGTATTCTGTGTTGTCCAGTTGGAGTTCGCCCGATATCGTTCTTAAACAAATTGGAATATTTCTCCTGGAAACCGTAAGCTTCTATGTTTGCGATAAGCATTCAGTCAACGCATGGAGCAACTCGCAGCGATACCATGGCATTTCGGCCCAAGAGCGGTTTACTGTTATTGTTGGACACGTACACAGCAATCCGGCACTTACAACTTTTGTTCAAAAATAACGTTACATGTACAAAACCAAGAATGGGCACTGTATTGTTTGAATAACTATCAAAAGTGTACGATGACGGGTGTATCGGTAAAGCGGTAAAATGATTGCGGTAAAAATCGTAAGGTATTACAGTTATAGGTGAAGCTGAATCTAGTTCCATTTTTAGAGAATGCACATTATTATCATGTTCGAAATAGACCGTACGAATATCAGGTAAAGGCAATTTAGGTTCAAAATTATGCAATGCTGTACGAGGTGAACGAGTATTCAAGGCGTAAATGTTATCAGAAGGCTGATTTGTGGAACATAGATCACTAGAATTCATGTCACATACGTGAGAAACAGTACGTTTACGACAAACACGAGCAAAATGGCCACACTTACCGCAAATGCGGCACTGAACATTTACTGCGGGGCAGAGTTTATAGTCAGCTTTGTGTTGGGTACTTCCGCATCTAAAGCAATAAACACGTTGTTTGGAGACACGATCCGTATTCGGTGCGACAGCTCTGATGCGAGTAATATCCGTACTAACCGCATCGGAGTGGAATAGTTTCACCTGCTCGTTAACATCACTTTTCGTACGTGCAATGTCACATGCACTATCCCAATTGAGTTTGAGGGAATTTTCTGCAAGTATGGCTTCACGAATTCTTTGATCACAAACGCCCGAAACAAGTTGCTGAATAAGAAGCACCTCTTCAAATTTCTTTGCTGGCACGGAGTTGTAGTCGCAGCGGCGTATCGCACACAGAAGCCGAGATATGAAATCATCAATTTTCTCTCCGGGCTGCTGCATCATGAGTGAAAATTTGTAACGTGCCACATAGGCATTTATACGGGGTCCCCAATGTTTGTCTAGTGTTTCCAGTGCATCCTTCAACGACGTTTTCATGCACAAACCTAATGCGTCAAAAAGCCTTCGTCCTTCATCTCCCAGATGTAGTCGAAGAAGTTTCAGCTTATGTTCTTCTGAAAGCTTGATGCCAGTATTAAAGACGGACAAAATCTCCACATAATCAATGAAAGTAGTCTTCCACGAATTCCACGAATTTGAGGATGGTTTAACAGCAGCATCGATCCAAAACTGATCTGGAGCACGAATTGTAGCTGTCATTCCGCAGGTTTGAAGCCGCGACGCCAAATGTTGTGTTCCGAATTCAGTAGGCAGGAGAAGGGCACGCTTGTAGAGGTAAACGTATATTCGGTACAAACGTACGGCAGGCACAAGTACAGGCAAGCACGTGAAAACGCAGCCGAGTCTGCAAGTGCGTGAGTCAGTCGTGTATGTAATCGGAAACGTCAGACAACGGTACAATCGGACCACGTCGTGCAAGGTCGCGCAACACGTGATACACTCTGATTGGTCACTGCCGTCCGGGACGAAGCACGGCGAACGTCAGCTGTGTACGTGCGTGTGTGTGCGTGCAAGATCGTCTGTCTGAGCACATGCCTGTTCAGGCCGAACACAACACAATCTACACTCAGTCAAAGATAGCTTCTACCAAAATTTCCGGAACCCCTCAATTAAAACGAGCTGAACCTGTATCGCGATTTAGGCGGGAGATATGGATATCAGAATCCGTTAACCGCCTTAGAATGATGTGAATTTATAGGGCCCTTTTGAGCTAGTTTCATATCTCTCGAAAAACGGTGAATCGATTTTAGCCCTGTGTGTGTTACCATCGCCTGATCGTCGCTAGTGCGAATTTCAGACGTTCTAAACTCCGGTATGCCATATTACGTCTTTCAGCCTTGGACATAAATCGACCACATAGCTACAATGCTGTCTCTCATACTGGAGTACCTTCCTTGACTCTAACCATGAATTATTTTGCATTGTGCTGTTCGGATGGCGCTCCCTAAGTGCTCTACAACGACCGTTAGATTGCTATTACCCTTATCACGAATGCTTTAAGTTTCTCTGGTCTATCAAATTGTGGCTTATCTCATTGTATCGTAAGACCCTATGTTTCGGCTGCCTCTCAGTGCCTTCTTGACGCAAGCATGGCGATCTTGGCTGGAAGCAAATATAAAGAAACAAGGCTCGTAACGAGAGGTGCACTTAAAGTAATTATTCCTAGGGACCGCCAGATCTCACGGTCGCAAAGTGCAACAGAGAAGGAAGATTCTGTCGCGGTCGGAAATCCCCGCAAACTAATCTACCTCATCTAAGTCATCAGCAGAAAACCACTAGATTTGAATGAAACCATCTGTAAATCTGATGACTAGCCAATTAACAGTGAGCAGCAGCATCTCGACTGATGGGAAGAGCATTTTAAATCACTATTTAGCTCGCTCTCAGCGTCAGCCTCTCCAGCAGCTCTTTCGGCACCTGCACTTTGGTCTCTTTGGATAGATCCATCTATTGACGAGAAAACCCGTTAGGATATCAAAGTCCTAGGAGGACACGAAGCTCCCGGCTCTGATAGCCTCCAGCCCTTTCTTAAGATACTGGTTCGCAGCTTGCTGGAGAGCTTCTTATTTTGTTCCCGGAGGTTTAGTATTCTAATCAAGTCCCCTACCTGTGGACTGAATCCATGGTTTCCTGCTTACTGAAAAGAAGGGCTCGCATAATGACTGTGCTAACAGTATAGACATAAACCTTATCCAAATAGCTTTGAAGCTGCACACCTCTGCCACACTTTGCAGGTTACAACAAACATGAAAAAGCAGAGTCACGAGCAGCAGGTTGGGTTTTGCGCCGGTCAAGGATGTATCGATCAACTCTTCATCCTCCGACAGCTGTTAAAGCACGGGTATGCCTTTCGAAGGTCAAGGATCATCGGGTTCCTACACGTTCGCGCGATGTTCGGATCTGTCTCAAGAACTGTACTTCGGGATTGTTTGTTAACAAGTTGAGTACCTGGGAGGTGAGTCCATCCTCAAAGAACTTTATCGTCACACTCCAGGTCCGACTAGGGCTTGCGGACAGCTTTTGTCGCTTTTTATCGTCTCCGGTGGAGTAGGAAAAGGTTGCTCCAAATCC
This sequence comes from Fasciola hepatica, assembly GCA_948099385.1. Taxonomy (NCBI): domain Eukaryota; kingdom Metazoa; phylum Platyhelminthes; class Trematoda; order Plagiorchiida; family Fasciolidae; genus Fasciola; species Fasciola hepatica. Next base: position 27,524,106 of record CANUEZ040000043.1, on the reverse strand, counting down.
CGTTTCTCCTCCTCTTTTTCATGGAGGATGTTCCACTGCGTGCCCTACCCGATCTCTCAAAAGACAAAGTTCTCTTCTTCCCAGAGAACAAACATTTGTCTTGGTCTACGCCCATGGCTTTACCTTGCTGAGTGACAACGCACAAGCAGTTTAACACGCTACTTGATGAGTGATGTATCCAGATATGCTTTATACTTGCGGCTTCTAAATGCAAGCTGCTTTTACAATAATGGCAAAAGCATGTGCCTACACTCAATTCGTGGTGACCAGTTGGAATTTGTCGATAGTATTAAGTACCTTGGGAGCTTGGTTACAGCCGGAGGTGGAGTTGGGGAGTTCACGCAGCAAATGGCAAGAGCCAGAACAGCTTTCTCCAAAGTGCGACATCTGTGGTGCCACAGTGACATCCGGATCACTCTTTAAGGACGGATGTACATCGCCACGGTTCTTAAAGCTTTGCTTTAAGTTTGCGCGACCTGGCCACTTCTTTTTAAGAATGTTTGGCATCTTTCTGTGTTTGACAGCCGATGTATCCGAAGCATTAATCGCATCTGATGGACACTCTAGTGAATAACAGCTCCGCGCGTCGTCAGGTGTCGGTCACGAATGGTCGCTATCTGACTGAATCAGCTGTTCTATACCGCTTTCGGTGGCGTGGACATGTTTCTCCTATGCCTGCCCATCATCCACCTTTTCAAGCTTTATTGGCACGAGCTGTAGAAGGCTGGACGAAGCGACGCTGTGGTCAGGCCATATGAAGCAGCTAGCATCAGCATAGGTTTTGCTTGGTGCATCCCACATTCCTGGTTGAGGCCCAAGACGTGGACGCGGTCGTAGTTTAGAGACGTTGGGAAGCATGAATCAGAAGTCAGTAGTATGGATGCTGTATGGTCTGTTTTTAGTATGCAAGGAACAATGTTCTATGGCTGGGGGGTTGTGCGTGTTCAGTGTTCAGTGTTCAGAGGCATAACAAAACGAATATCTCCGTAAGCCGAGGCTCATTATGGCATCAAAGGATACCAAAACTTACTTCGGTCGAACACCAAAGTGACGGTTTACAACCAAGTCATTACACTCCCGTTGAACTCTGAAATGCAAATAAGCATCATTGTTTGATTTGATTGGTTCTGCTCACATCCGAACGAGTGTTTCTCAACGAGAAACCTATTTACGAAGCATGCCATGTAGATTGCTACGAATGGTACTCTCAGCATGTTGGGTCTACCTTAGCCGGAGCCATTAGAGGACAGAAACGCAGGGAGCTTCCCGGTGGAATTCGAGGACCTGGCAGGGCTCTCAGGGATTCAGTCGGACCGGGGTAAGTTGGCAACCCTTCGAGCGCTTCTCAAGGGCAGACAGCGGGCCTTGCTGGGTGCAACGCGAAGAGGCCAGGAGGAGCTGAAGTGTGACTCTGCAAAAGACCCTCTGGTCGCGGGATTTGACATCCTAGCCGACCGTCGGGATGCGATGCAGGGGTTCAAGGCGGTCCAGTTAAGAGTTGGTAGGGACTAACTGGTGCATGACGTCGCGGTCGGTTCACTTCTGGACAGTCTGTTGCCCACGCTGGATGAGGCATTACGGGTGCATCTTCTGACGGACATTCTTGCGGATAGTCTACCAGAACTCCTGCGAAGGAAAGTCCTCATCACTTTTATTGGCCGTTCCATGAAGGTATTCCAGCTTGTGGACGAGGCTTGTGAATTGGCCGTTCTTGACATACCCCTTGTAAATATGACCCCTGTAGATAACTCAAGAATGAACAATGAACTTGTGGAGAAAACATCGAGACCGAGAATTCTGAATCCGGAAGACAAAGCAGTGAATGTCTTAGAGCCTCAATAAACTTTTTATTTCTGCTGTGAGAAAGTGGAACTTGTTTGTTGTGAATACCCTGAACTTTGGAAAGGGATATATATATATATATATATATATATATATATATATATATATATATATCCATCACGATGAGACTGCACCTTGACGCGGTGTGATGGCTTTCGCGCCTCTATGACCAAAAGAGCTATACAGGATGGCTTCTTTAAACCGGAGATGCAATCATACCTGAAAGGTCAATCGGTAGAGGCCAGACGAAGTCCCGTCTGCTGGTCCTCCAGGTTGAGGGTCGATCTGGGCTGGCGACTCAGTCGGTAAAATCAATGGAAGAATAATTGATCCAAGGAAATGGGCCTCCACTAAGCCATCCAGCTACCTTGCGGATAGGTTCTTGTTAAGACTAAAGGCATTGGTTGAGAACCCTAATCGTCCTCCTGCTTTGCGGCTAGGCACCCTAGCAGTAGCCGTCCAACGTCTCCCATGAACTGCATGACTACAGAATTCCATACTGCATCGGTCGTCGCGCTGGATGATCAGGACCGTGCTGCCTATTGCATCGAGCGGGGTGGGTAGTGATAAGTGGGCTGCTGCTCAGAGTTCCCTCTTTTGTATCCAACCTTTGTCTCCTGTCCACAATCACCGTTCTTTGCCCCATCTATCCACCCATAATGCTCCTACTGATAACGCTCGATGCTCGCAATGATTCATTATCAAATAGTATCGGGAATAATCTTCCATCTTGTAACTCACATCTTCTCAAGCCTCGTCAGCCTCTGAATCTCAGCTCCTTTAACGTGCGTACTCTTATAAAGGCCGGTCAGCAGGCGTGCATGAGGGCTCACAATAGATTCACTGAAGGTTGATGTCTGCTGCATAAGTGGAGACGCGTATCCAGGATTCGAGCAATGTGATTCAACTAACTCCTCCTGGTGTCTCATCTAGGTATTTGCTGCGCACTTCAGGAGACGAAGTGGCGAGAGCTGCGGGTCAACGTAGTGTAGGAATGGTCTTGACTGGCAAGGCTGAGGCTGCCCTTTTAGATTGGATACCGGTTAATAGTCGTTTATGTGCTGTGAGACTGCAGAGGTCAGTTGGCGTTCGAAAAGATAACTGTGTTAAGCGCACCTTGTTTGTAATCTCGACATACACTCCAACAGACTGCAGCTGTGACACACGTAACAATGAGCTCTACGATGAACTCACCATTCTCGTTCGCGGGAGTGAAGGCTATGACATTGTAATGCTACCAGGTGATTTTAATGCACTCGTTGGCAAACTTAGTGCGTTAGAATCTTGTTTAGGTGGTCGTTGTATCTTATGCGCTCAGTGCACAGACAGTCGGTTATTCCTGTCTAATACGAGTTTTCGACACAGCTGTCGTCGCGCGGCGACACGACGCTCCAACGCTGCAGGTACTCTGAGTCAGATCGATCATATCGTAGTAAGCTACCGGTGGCGCTGTTCTGTTCAGGACTGTAGTTCCTACTGTTCTACATGTGTAGAGTCGGACCATGCATTAGTTTTAATGCGCTTTGTGCTCCAGCTCCATGGTGGTCGACGCCAACCGCAAACCCGGTTATCAATACAACTTTTGTCTGATTCAGAAGTCCGCACTCGTCATGAACAGAAGTTAGCACATGAGCTAGGATCTGCAACGAACAGTAATGTAGATGAGCATTGGGCTCATACCAAACAGGCGATGAACTTTTCAGCAGGTTTTGCCTGTGGTCCTAGATCCGTTGTCCATCAAAGATACTGGATCTCGCAAGAGTCGCTGAGTATAATGGAGCAAAAGCGTCAGCTCTCGAACCGCAAGGAGATGAATAAGATGCGGAGAAAGCTACGAAGGCAAGTTACGCAAAGCCTTAAGAATGACAGCGAAAATTGGTGGGTTAAGGTAGCCGAAGAAATAAAAACAGCAGCTGCTTCAGGTAATAGTCAAAGACTGTTCAAACCTTTTGGCGGTACCGATGTACAGCGCATCCAAGCCAGTGAAACGATATGCTGGCCACACGCTAGTGTAGTTACTCCTGTATCAACAACGGCGATTCCTTGGGAAGTATCACTTGAACACCCATCGGAAGTAGAAGTAGAGTCATGCATTCGATTACTAAGGCGAGGGAAAGCGGACGGTCCTGACGGACTCCCTCCAGTTCTTTTTCAAAATGGGTGGTGGAGCGTTGATGAAGTCAATTACCGCTTTGCTCAGTGACATCTGGAACGAGGAGTGTATTCCGTTAATATGGAGTGAGTCGTTGATTGTTCCCATCTTCAAGAAGGGAATACGCAATGACTGTAGTAACCATCGTGAGATTAGCTTAATTCCGATAGTCACAAAATTATTAGCCTCAATTCTACCGCACCGTCTTACACCGGCTCGCGAGAGGAATGCCCGCGAACAACATGCTGGATTCCACCCAGGTCGAGGATGCACCGACCAGATTTTTACTCTTCTCCGACTACTTGAAACGCGTCACACGCACCGCCGACCAACAATAATGATTTTCTTAGACCTGAAAGGCGCTTTCGATTCAGTTGATCGAGCAGCGCTTTTCAGTGTTCTTAATCGAAAAGGTATGACCCAGAAGTTCGTGAACCTACTGAGATCATTGTATTCTCATACTTCTGGCCGCGTTAGAGTTTACGGTGAACTATCCGGTCGGTTCGAAACGACCAGGGGTGTTCGGCAGGGATGTCCCACGTCTCCATTCCTGTTCAACTTCGTCATGGACGAAATAATGGAAAACGCACTGCAAAATCTTCAGGGTGTACGCGTCGAACTAGGAAATAGTGGAAAGCTGTGTGACCTAGATTACGCGGACGATGTTGTCTGATTGTTCGAATCCACGGAACATGCTCAGCGTGCACTAGATAGACTTGGGAGAACTGTAGCTCCATTCGGCATGCGTTTTGCACCTTCAAAGTGTAAAGTGATGTTACAAGACCGGACGTCAATGATTCCGAGCTTGATACTCAATGGGGAGGTGCTGTAACTTGTCGAACACTTCATCTACCTCGGCAGCAGCATGACGACGGATGGGAGCACAGTAGTGGAGGTGAGCACGCGTATATCCAAGGCTCGAGCGGCGTACTCTGCACTGAAGCACTTGTGGCGTCGATCTGATATTTCACTGAAGTTGAAAGGTCGTGTTTACTGTGCTGCAGTGCGTTCAGTTTTGTTGTATGGTTGCGAAACTTGGGGTTTGCGTGCTGAAGATATTCGTCTTATTGAGGTTTTGACCACCGATGTTTACGTAGTGTCGCTAAGATCGGGTAGAATAGCCGAGTGAGTAATGAAGTCACAAATCGAGTATTGGGTATTAATTCGGAGAACGTTTTGTCACAGCGCATCCAACTTAGTAGACTTAGTTGTTTGGGGCATGTGTTACTTATGTCAAACACACGTCTACCGTACCGTGTCCTATTCTCCGTTCCTCCTAGGGAGTGGAATAGACCACGTGCCACAGATGACGTGGCAGTGAGGAATGAGAAAATGTACAGCAGACTTAGGAAAAGTAGGTGCTTCACTTCTTCGTGGTTGGGGTCCAAAAGATCCATCTACCAGTTGGCTGGAGACACTGAAGGATATGGCAGCGAACCGTGAACAGTGGCGATCGTGTTGTCACTTTCTATCGAATCAGAATGATTGATCGATGTTTGTTTGTACATTTAGACTGTATTCCGTGTGTTGGTTACTAGAGCATTCTTTCCTTTTCCCACCCATGTCGGTCCAGTCCCTGTCCATCTTGTATATTCATACTTTCTGATTCAAAGTGCAAGATGGTGAGAAAGGTAGTGATCAGTGGGGCTTGCCCTACTGTTTAACGCTGTACGATGATGATGATGATGATGGTGATGATATATATATATATATATATATATATATATATATATATATATATATATATATATATATTCCTCATGACCCTTATTGAAGGGCACACTTACCCAGCTTCTACGATCGCATCCATCAGGGGATCAACGAGAAAAGCCGTGGAGTGCCGATCGCTTGTATCCCCACGGGGCCTAAAAACAAAGGCCGCTCGTTGTCTTATGCTGAGGAAGTTTATCGGAAATAAAGCTGGTGGTTGTCCAGCTCGCCGAAATTAAATTCAAACTGCCACAGTCTAGAAGAAGTGTCTGGTAAATAGGTAGAGAAGTTGTTTATTATAAATCGATCGCTCAGACATCGCCAAAACCAATCAGCTATCTAAGTAATGCTCTGTTGCATAAGATCTGTCTGGTCCACTTGATGACGGTGGCTATTCAGTCGGAGGATGCAATCACGTGGTTCACATGCTACCCTTTACCTTATGGTGTTCATCGTCAATCTACAATTGTCCGTAATGATGCTTTCAGCAATCAGTCCCATGTTCCATGGACTGTCTTCGAGTATCCCTCCACTCCGAGGTCATCCCTCCAATGCCGGTTCGTGGCCATGTGGTCATCATTCTCACGGTTCCCCCAGTGGAGCTTTTCTTCTGACCCAATGATAAGCGCGGATACCAGTCTTTTTTCGAGACAGCAATAGTAAAGATCGACTGTTCGTCACAGTTCATACATAATCCCCCGACTGTTATCGCAAGTAACCACAAAATCGTGCTCGATCACTTCAAGCCGCTGAGAATCACGCGTTGTACCGTTTCACCATCATTCGATACATAGCAGATGACGGTTCTCATCTGAGTTGCACGTGGTTACAATTCATCGTCTGGCAACCGCTTGCCCAGGAAATCAGTTTTATCCATCTCAATCAGGCAAGGGTCATCTTGGTTACTAGTTTAATCTTGTGCTTCGGTTGGCCTACTGCCTAACTCTCGAAAAACAACAGCACCGGTTGAGGCGTCTTCGTTTCTCACGTTCCCTTGCCCTAGTTTGGGGTATTCACACGAAACAAGTTCCACTTTTTCACAGCAGAAATAAAAGGTGAGCAGAACCAATCAAATGAAACAATGATGCTTATTTGCATTTCAGTGATCCACTCCACTTCAAGCAGTGGGTAGTTGGCCGCATGGTGCAATCTTAAGCTTCAAAATCCTTGCTTCTCTTTATTGCCTCCTGTCAGTATGAAGTATTTGCATTCATTGTCGCTCCATTACCGTCAATAATTGTCTTTAGCAATCAACTAATCACTTATCCAGCAAGTAGTGTGCACATGGCACCACAAGAAATTGGTGGACCGGGGGAGATCGGTTGATCACTATACCCGTGAAAAGGGCGAGGTGATCGGGAGTTAAAGTGATTAGTGTGCTTTCGCGAGAGCGACTGTCAAATGGCTATCACAGTTGATGGTCAGTGTTCAATTAATCAACAATGTGCGTTGAACGACTAAATGACGTTCAGTTTTGATACACGTTCCATTTTAGTCTTCTAATGTAGGACCGAAAGTACGTCAAATCTGGTGTTATTTGAATGAGTTTTATACTCCTTGATGCAGAGGAATGTTCAGCCTATAGTCGGTCTTGCAATTCATTCAAAGTGACGCACATCGGTGCACGAGTTTTTATTCTCAGTTTGGGCTTTAATGCTACTCTGAGCAAGAGTTTCCACAGGCACTGAGCAGTGATTCCTCTGTAATTTGTCCCTTATGATAAAGCTTAACTAGCATACTTTGACCTATCCAATACTAATTCGGTCTCATCCAATGAACCCGAAAGGAAGTCAGCAAAAGCAACAACAAATCACCCACTAAATAATAGAAACTCGATTAAGTCCTACGAAAGATAACAAAAGTCAAGCCGTTTAAGAAATAACAGTTTTGCCTAGCTAATAAAAAATCAATTTTAACACACATTTACCAACCTCGGAAGTAAGCCCAGCCAACAACAAAGTCACAAAAATCCCAGGTATGTCAAACAAGAGCGAAGCGCACCTTTAGACAACGAATTCAGTCGTAACGCGTTATTTATATACAGTTCTAATTATGACACACTGCCGTCAGTCATAAAAAAGGAGAGACGTATAGTGTGATGTGACAACAACTCTTGATTTCAAACGAATTCCACAGCATGATGAAACAACCAATCTCATCAACGTACGTGCAGCAACATAATCTTTTGAATCAAGATTTGCGTATTATGTGTCATCATCTGTCCCGTAATCGTATACGAGTGTGAAACATTACCACGGTTATCTGAGGGCACCAAGAGACTGAAAGCTTTCGATCCAGTGTTCGCAGTGCATTATGCATGCAAACCGACAGGAAATACTATCAAGTAACGAAATAAGGGAGAGCTGCTCCTATATTCATCAACTTTTCATCCTCCTCGATGCAGTCCATTGCAGATTTTCCGCCTGACAAGGAACTGTCCCGACAAAACCCCCCTGTGCCTTATGTGTTGTACGGAGCTGTTGCCATAGGGATACGCTAAAAAAGTGGATCAGCACATTCGAGAAGGACTTGGAGCTTTTAGGCGTACAGTATATCTACAGTCGTCGCTACTGAAAACAAAACTGGGTCATGTTTTACACTGGGCTCGCATCCGCCCACCGCATATAGATGGCGACGGTACTCGATTTTTATTGAGACGATATATGCCCTAATAGGAAATAGTCACGTAACTGCAAAGTTAAGTCGCAAAGCCCGTTTTGCCGTTGAAAACCATAGGCGAACTGTACAATGTGGATAATGAATCTGGGGACACCCTGGGGAGGTCGAATTTCGCATCTTACTACTCGAAGCTTGGTAGTAGGCAAAATAAAGCACATATCACAGTGCTGACTGGGAAAGAGCACGTGAAAGTTGGATGATGGCAAAGTTAACTGGTGGACTTAACCGATATTTAATGTATATTAATAGCTCTAGGCTACGTAATGGCCTTGAAGTAAGAGTTTGTAGTTGATATATTCCTTCGAAGTGCATGGATTGTTAGTGACTTTGAAGTGTACTAAAGTCGTTGGTCCTAAAGAGTTGCCACCAAGGGCGTAAACTGAATTTGCCCTCATTTCACCCTCAGCATTAGCATGTTTATTTAACCAGTTTTTGTTCCGTGAACGTATTCTGCTTTGTGTTAGAGTGGTATCCATAATGCGAGTGCATGTTAACTGCATGGAAGATATCTAAAAGACTTTGAAATCAATCACCTTGACTTAAGAAAGCACTAGCATAGAGGCAGCGAAATGCTCCGTAATGTCGTGTAGTCTAATAGTCTTGACTTGTGTGTTCGAAGATTCCTATTGCGTCGAACAACCTTCGAGATAAGAACAACTTCCCCGGTCAGCTTTGTTATTTCCAATGAGGTACTCCATCGGATGTCTTCACATGTATCGCACTATTTTGTTTTTCACTCTATAGGAAATCTAAAGCTATTAGTATTTCTAGACGGGAATGCTATGACGTGTTCAGCCTTATAAAGAGGAAGAAATTCCCACACAAATTAGTTGTAGATGATAGCCTAAGCAGTACGCCCATCGCGATCCCAACTGGACTCGCCTTGGGCTACACTGGGCCAACGTTGCACTACTCCAGTAGAAACGTTAGGCACAGCTACATGCGCCCAATTGGAAGCTCGTTGGGCTGCACCCAACTTTCGAAAACAGCTGGAAATGGGGAATTCTTCTTTTCCTAGTCCATCTTAACTGTCCGTTTATATTCCATTTACCAAGTACCCATCTTTTCGATCGAATCCGCTAACTTACCACTGGTAAAAAACTTCTTTTGTGGAAATCAAATAGTTTATTATAAACATGGTATGCTGAAAACTAGTAAAACAAAGCATGCCGTTTTTGTGACGTAGATATGTTTTAACAAATATTGTGGTACTTTTATTATTATATTCCTCGTAAGATTTCACGAACTTCTGTGCAATCTTTGAAGGCACATGTTACGAGTCATTTTAGCCCAAAGTTCGCCCAACAGCGTTGGGTATTGTGCTGCCTGGGAGCCCGTCGTCTACCGGAGATCATTAATCTGACCCCTATACCAGTCACGAATAGCTAACACGTGTTCGTGGACATTAAGTATTAACTTCGGTGAACAATTCTTTAGGTAAATGCGATTCTTGTGGTAAACTCCATTCACGATCAACTTGTTGCTTTCGCAATGCTCTATGCCACGGGTGTGGCAACCTAGGACATGTCCAAACAATGTACGGAAAATCGTCCACATATCTTTCCAACTACGGATCTGATCCTTCTAGGGATTTTTCTAGCGCTGCTCTCTTAGTGGAGGACACAGATCATTCACACAACTCCTCCATTCCTCACTGATAGTACAGTCCATCATAATTTGATACGGAATACTGGTAGAGTCGAATCATCAATTCTTATTTCTATATTACTTCGTTCCACTACTATTTTTCAATTATATGAGACTGATTTTGCTATACGGGGAATAGCTGAACATGCTTTTCCTATCTTGAGCTCATCTAGTGCTTCTCTCAGTGGTCAAATTGGACTTTCCTCTGACTGTGCCGCTGAAAGACTACAGAAACTGTGATTGTTCATAAACTAGTTTTACCGTGCTTCTACACCGGTACATACATCCGACCTCGAATTGCGTGATCGCTGGTGGAAATAGACCAGTAAACAGTGAAACGGGCGAACAGGCCATGTAGGTCTTAAAGAATACCGAATAAGCATTCTCCGGGTCTGAACAGAACCAGAGTATCGTTTTTTATCCGGATCTATCTTGTTTTCTGTTATAGTAGGTGGCCTTTGCTGAACCCCCGTCCAGCTTCACGTCCACACAACTACTCATGAAATCTCTGCAGCGATGCTTCGACCCTACTTTTCGAAAGACATGGTGACAATTATTTTCTTGTCATATGACGATATCAATTACGATAGATCAAGGAAATCACCACCGTATATGATCAAGTAACCATCGCTTTATATCGAGCCACGCATACACGTGATGACTAGCGACGATGGGCTTTTGGATGCGAAAATTGCAAGTGTATTTTCCAATCTAGGACTTTCGATTTGCTTTTATCCTGGCTTGATGTTGTTTTCACTTTGCTATTCTACGATGACTACTGTGTCGTTTTCTAACCGTCATCTTCAGACTAGTAACAGTAGATGTTCTAGGACCCCTCCACTATTAGTGAATCACGTACCCACACAGTTTTCCTGTATCCAGCTCGCATCGAGTACCATTCATGCGATGACCCAGTCTACTTCAGTGAAGTATTGGCGCCAGTCAGTCTTAGGCCACTGCTCACTTTTACTTTTAAGCGCAACTAGCTTTCTAGCCATACACACCCATAACTCCCGGTGCATGAAACTCTTCCAAGGACTGGATTTACCCGGCTATCCCTAGGACTATGACAACGTTGTCTGCCGAATGTCTTCCTATGAACGTCCAAGCACTTCTGAACCCTTTTTGATAAGGTCTGGATGAGTATTCTCGGCATCCTGTATTGGTATGTGTCCTTAAGCTACTTGAATGTTCCCTCCAAGGTTCTCCAGTGTTCGAAAGACACGTTCGTCTCCATCATCATCTTTCAATATAATATAGTGATGAAAGCATGGGGGGTGCAAAAGAAATGCTTACGAAAAGTTGCAGCGCCAACTTCCCAGTAGAAATTGGAGAATTTGTTTGAACAAAATTCCGCATGACGACCTCCATTAATTCAGTTATCACAGGTCAGTGAAATACCATGAATTTGATCATTAGTTTCCTCACGATGGAAGTGGGTTGTTACCGTTCAAAAGCCAGTGACGGAAGGGTGCTATATCATGTAGTGTAGATGTTCAACAAACCGTTGAGAGCCAGCCCGGATAGCCTTGCGGTTAAGGTGTTCGATTCACAATCGTTCACCCGGGGTTCGAGTCCCCGTGGGGGATCGGTGGATGTGCACTGCTGATGATTCCCAACAAGGATGAAACAGCTGTACAGTGCTTCCATGGTTTTCAATGGTGAGTTGAGCGTTCAGGGTGCATGATGAATCATATTATATACAGATCTCTTATTCTCAAGATGTAGACTTTTGAATTCACCACCCAGATGATAATCTGCAACCGGACACGTTCAACAAGACTAATTCAGATTACTCATTCAAAGTCGGGACCATAGCGAAAATAGCTTACAAATGTGATCACCGGTCTGAGTTCGACAAGAAGCATTGGGCAGATGCATATCGATTGCGTTGCATTCCTTAAGCGTTTTCACCACCACGTGAACTTTGGAAACGCTCAACCCATCCTACGTTGTCCTTTAGCACCCCTTTTGTACCGAAACCATTCCATTCATGAAACCACGAATAATCGCGATGAACACTGTTCGGCCTAGCTTGCTTTTATGACCAAATGAAAACTATGGAAGAATCACAGTGTGATTCTAAAACCGGACTCTCCGTCTATACAAGTTCCATTCGATTCAAATGAGATTGCAGCTGTTAATGAAAATTGTGTCCATCATTTGAGAGACCGGAAGAAACCTCAAATCACTCCGGTTTTCCAGGTCCGATTGGGCCTTCGTCAGTTTGCATTTGTTGACGTAACCCTGATTGAGCCGTGGGTTTCAATGCCGAGTCCGTGTGTGCAACAAGTGAGCAAAGTCAGCCCATGTGAGTGTTTGTGTTAAGGGGGAGAGACTGTCGTTCTTCATCGCTCGTCAATTTCCTTTACGTTGGCATACCCAGTATGTTCATGTATGCGCGTGTAGGTAGGCGAGTACGGATATATCTGTCTGTGTGTATCCATGTGTGCCTTTGTGTATGTATGTATCCATGCGTACGTATCATCTATATTGCTTGAAGCGTGGTGTGCAAAAGGTTTACGAAGATACTTACTTCATCTAGCTTTACCAACTGACCAAAACTCGTTTCTTTCTGGGTCCGATTCTGGTCAGCAAGTGGTCACTATGTGCAACTTTGGTATGCTGGTAGATAATACGCACCTTAACTACAGGACGTACTTTCTAATTCCGTCTGTGAATTGATTTTCAACTGTTCCATGGAACAGCTACAAGCAGAGCATCTTCAGTTCAGTGTGCCACCGGTCAATTGTCAACAGAATGAACTCTGTTTTGCAGAGGTCATTACCAATATGTTAGAATACACAATGGATATTAATCAACATTTTTTTGATCGAGTCAGGTACATAATTCATATTTTTGGAGGGAAAGACTGAGTCGTGAAATGCAGTTTGACGGAACTGGGATGGCATTTTTATCCAGAGGAACTATCTATCACTCACAATACTATTTACAGTGATAAAATTTGACTCAAGAAATTAGTAAGCATCAAGTAGCATGTATCAGAGAGAGGCTGAAAGAATAAATAATTCACAAACACAGGCCTTCGTTGCTTTCAAAAGTATTTTCTAGAAACCACGGTAATCAGCTATGCCGTAACCAGACTTATTTTTTGATCGTTCGAAATGTATTTGTTCAAAGCAGAGTTAATAGGAGGGGAAATATTCCAGCACAAAGATTTACTCCCCTCTAAGATGTAGATTTTTATTCTTTACAAGTGGAAAATTCCCTTCATAGAGTACTGAACGAAAAGAAAGGAAATCTGCAAACAGATTTTCGATGAAAAAAGCGCACTAGCTTTTCTCGGAAGATAAGGACCGAAATGGAGCACAATCTAGTGGGAATATCATTCCGCGCAGACGTGTGACAAGAAAGAGAGAAGGGAGGAACTCGCAGACTAAGTACTGAATCATTCGTGATATAAAAAATGTGAATGCACAACATTTGGAAGCTCATATAATATTTTACCCTGGGTAATCAAGCTCGCTTCAAGTGGTGGCTTGCGGTCTGTGCAGGTCCCATAGTGGCTTCATCCGCTGTAGTGGGCTCCAACGCCGGCTTTGCTATATGCGTTAGAATTTGATCTGCCGCCATTGTCAGACGACCGAACACAATTCCAGTCAACGCAAGTCCGAGGAGCATATAGACTAACGAAAGAATGGCAAAGAACACATCCGAGCCGGGAACTAAATCCCCGAAACCCACGGTGGTAATTGTGATAAAGGCAAAATAAACTTTATCCATTGTGCTCCACTTCATCAGTCTAGCACCGGATACGTAGGCATACACAGCAGCTCCCACGAACAAGTACATTGTGAAGAACAGCAAACACGGGAAAACCTGCAAGAGTTATGAAGAAAAGACCTAGAATCACAAAGTCCACTTTTTTAATTTGCGACAAAATATCACCCCACGAAAGATATGCCTTTTTTTATCTTTCGGGCAAAAGGCTTTAATTAGATGAAAAGCACTAAAATTGGAACCGACATACTTGTTTGTGTCTTTCGAATAAAATTAGACTTATTGATAGTTGGTGCTAAGGCCCGAAAAATAAAGCCGTACAAATCACTCCGACTTGCCTTCTGAATCCAAATAGACTTAAAAAAGACAACATCTGTATTTGAATACAGGGATTCACTTTGTTTAAATTTTACCATATTTCATTAAAGGAAAATGTTAAATATTACAATTACTGAAAAACGTTGGATAAAAAGCGATACTTCAAGTAGAGAAAGACACTGCAATACACTAAGCAAATCAAAGAGAAATTTCGCCCAAAGCCTGCGATCAGCTGTCATATCTCCGGAGGGTTTAGCCAGATAACTATTCTCAATTAGATTCTTTCATGTTTGTATATCAGGGAAAGTAGGCCAGAAGGTATACTATTTGCTTGATGCTACTTGACTGACGAGAATGACAAGGCTGGAATGAGATATTTTCAAGAAATGCCTTCATTTACCAGAAGGAGTAGACAACATCATATAGTGTGCATCTTGCATTATTTTCGCAACAGCCGAGTGCCAGGCAACTTGACAACCATGTTTACATAGGTGCAACTGACCGTGTTGCGAAAAGCTTGGGGGGATGAGGCCTCCACGGTTCTCGTTCATAGACAGGAGTTATTCCATTTTCCTGCTACCCGTACAGAAATGTTTTCAGTCATTAAATACTGTGCTCGAATAGAACTCGGCTCTCATCTCTTTCGAGTTTGCAGAAAATCGTATTAGATTTTTTGGAGCAGCTGACTACTGTGACCGTAAAAATAGGATTGCAGAGCAAAGCAGGGTCCCACTAGGTTTGACGGAATAGTGGGCCGAATAACGCCTAATTCAGTGAACCCAGCCTGACCATTGGCTTATCCACTTTTTTGAGATTAACTGTCAAAGCTGGTGCGAAATCTATTATCATAGCTTTATGACCATAAAATTCGTTTTTCTCAATCTTGTTCATGAACTTTTGTCTACTGAACCACGCTTTTTCTTTCCATGCTCGCCCGTGACCACAATGGAAGTGGCGTACCTCATCGCTCATAATACCAAGTAAGCTATCAAGGGTAGCCCGAAAATATGACTCCGAGATCTGGTGTGCTTTCATTCCAATCAACAAGGAATAACTATCCACGAAAAATGACACCGCTGATACCTTCCTAACCACTAAGTAAGCCAACCACTAAATTGTGCAAACTACACCTGAATGAATGTGAAAATGTTACACCCAAAGTACTTTACACCGTAGTCTATCCAAGTATCACTCTCTCACCTCCTCACGGTCCTCTTTTCGATCCGGGCGTGGGTTTCAGTTTTCCGACCTAAGATCATTGATCTTTCTTTTCCTTAATTTAATGAGGTGATAAGTGTACGTCATTTTTAACTGGATAGTGGACATCAGCAGACGCGAAATTTCAACCAAATGCAAATATAAGTATAGGTTATGTAACAGGTGCCTGTAGTTGGAGATAAACGGTATTAACAACATGACCTATAAAGCACTGACCACAATGCAAAATAAATTGGATCGCGAACCTTGCGTTTTGATCAGGAACTCTTTGTATTACCCCAGAATATCTCTGGAATTTGTAGTGAGAAAATGTACCTTTCCGGAACAGCTGAAACTACCTGTCAAATATACCTAGGTTTAGGGCCTGTCAATTATTCAAATGATGACAGTAAACCGCAGAATTCCTGCGATATCGGAGATGCTTGCGTAACAGATTTTCACATAAAGCCACTTTTGGAAGAATATACAACTTTCCCAAGGAATATGTCATACAAACCTTTTGATAAACGTAAAATAACATTCCTTTTCTACTATTCTTTTTGTATTGAAGTCAAAATTTATGACGAAATAGGAAAAAAGCTTACTCGAAAGTTATAACTGGAATCGGTTCGACTGTAAGCCTCGCGTAATCCCATCGGAACCCCTGAGGAATCGAGTGTCATCAAATAGATCGCTTTAGATAAACGAATTAATCCGGTCGAAATTCGACTGACCAGCAAACTGCAGATCGGTATGGCAATCAGTCCATAGATGATGGTAAGGAGTTTTCCAAGAAAAGTTGCTGGAAATACGTCACCGTACCCTGCACAAGATAAATGGGAAATGGTAATTTACCGGAAAATGAACGGGCGAGTTGAACAGAGAAGTTGGAACACGACTTTGGAATCCGTTACGTGAAGTATTTCAACACCTTGTGATTCTAAAAATGAACTCCCCGTTCATGCACGCTCCATTCGATTCAAATGAGAATGCAGCAGTAAACCAACTGTGGAGTGCTCAAGTATGAGGATGATTGGGGGGAAGAGTACCAGGTACGCATACCCGATCAGTGGCAACAACCGCGAAACCGGTCGTGTGCTTAAGGAGAAATTTTGTCCTGTCATCCAGATAAAATCCCATACTACTCATATTTAAAGAGTCTTAGATCTGAATTAATAGATTCTTTCGGCCAGCATAATGCAAACCAGTCCACTGAAACAGGCTACTATTTATTTTAACTCGACTAAAGTTCGATAGGGAAATTCACAAATCATTGGAAAGGTGCTCAACTGTTCTCAATGAAGCCACCATAATCTATCGGAGATGGTAGTACCTGCAAAGCAGATTTCTCCACCATCTTAACTTCCATATGGTAGATGACGAGACTAATAAGTTGCTCTATTAACTAACAAACCAGAGTCAATTTAATACCAGTGGGTTCCGCAGAAATTGACCGCTGTAAAATACCAGCTACAGATTAGTGAACGACGTAAATCGCTAAAGTTATGCTGTTCTGAAAACATTCATGAGACACTTAACAGTGTGTATATAAATAGTAGGGGATTAGATTTGTATAATGTGATTCACCAAGCAGTATCAACGGTCAGCTCATCATTGAAAACCATGGGAGCTCTGTACAGCTGTTTCATCCTAGTTACGAATTATCAGAAAACCACATTAGCTAAGCCCTCACTGTAACCCGAACCCGTGGTGAACGATTGCGGTGATCAGGTGTTCGACTCACAACCGTTCACCCCATGTTCCAGTCCCAGTGGTGCCTAGGTGGATGCGTAATGTCCAGGATTCCTAACAAGGACGCAATAGCTATACGGGGCCTCTATGGCTTTCAATGGTAAGTGGAAAGCTAATACAACATGAACGATCATATTATATCTAACAATGTTTTTCTTAAGGTGAAAGGTAAGAATAACGACGAACGCGATCTATTTTCACTGGACTGGGTACTATATTTGTATACCTCAATTTTGTAGCTAGATTCAGTCTATTTCAGTTAATTTAAACTATACTGTAGTAATTTATTGTGAAATGGTTCATACTGTGGGATCAGCTCTTCGTTAAAAACCTTTGAACTCATCGTTCAGTCGTCAGTCCATGATTCCCAGCAGTGTAGAACCTTATAGTTCCAACTAATGATCACAAAACCGGTGGGCTGTTATTCCAGTCTCACCCGTCACCATTGGGCTATCCGAAAGCGTAGTCTACGGATTGGTTCACGTTGGTATCACCCGATAAGGTGGTAGATGTGGGATCAAACAAAACCTCGGTGGATTTTTGACGAATAGTTGTTGACATTTGATTTCGCGTGAAGAACTACTTCCATGATTAAAATCTTCCACTGACCAGATGGCACCGACGAAGGTTAAGCACATACCCTTTTTTTACTTCGCAATACTTAAATTATAAAACTTCCAATGCGTGGAAGTTTTCCTTAAGCAGGTTTATTATTACCTTTTTATTTCTTATTTTATTTCTATGTATTTTCGCGACCGTCTTCATGGTGAAAAATGGCTTATTTGAGACATACCACTACTCAGTGATATGCTTTACAATTTATTTGATATAAAAGAAAAAGAATACTCCACTCAGTTGATCTTTGCTCGTAATCACCACAAGTTCTCGATGGAAACTTCCATGGCATTGGAAGCCAATGGTGAATGTGGACATTCTCTTATCAGTGGCATATTGTCAAGTGCGAAAGTTTCGTGTCCAAATCAAACTAAAAAAAGTTTAAACTTGAGAGACTTACAAATATTTATGTACTACTCACCGATCGTGGTAAACAGAGTAAAACAGTAGTATATACTTCCCCATATAGTCCATTTCGTCGGTTGTTCCACAGTCAGTTCATCAGTTCCAGACTGCCAAGCCTCGTACAATTTCTCCCGATATCGGTCCACCTGAGCGACGAGTTTGGACCAGTCTGCATCGGGTCCCTTCCGAGCCAATTGTTGTGCGAGGATGAAAATTTTCTGTTTTGTCTGTTTACGTGCGCTCAGAGAGAGGGAGACAATGGGGATACTAGTACTTTTGGTAGACAGAGTGAAAATATCGGGACTCGTGTTTTGTTAACCTAATATGAAAAAGATCATCCAGCTCATATTTATTGCCACTGGTTTTTCCAAATTTTCACATAAACACGGTTTAGTTTGTGACTTATTGTGCAAAAAGTCGCATGCACTGAGACACGTAAACATTTTGGTAAATAGAAGTTGCTGTTAATAAAGTCACTAACACTTCTTGAGCGACATCCTCTTGTTTTTCATTATAGGGAAGTCTGTAAACAACGAATGAATACCGGGCCCCAAACCGGACTTCTTTTTGGTCTCTAAATGATTAGGAACAATATATTTGCAACCATAACCAAAAACAAGAAAGGCTCTGCACCCCAAATGCGAAGAATTATATCTCTCATATTTGGTAGTGACAAGATAGTGCAAATATGAACAATGCATGTAAAACAAAGCTAAGCAGAAATTGACGATAAC
The DNA here is from genome assembly GCA_948099385.1 of Fasciola hepatica. NCBI lineage: Eukaryota > Metazoa > Platyhelminthes > Trematoda > Plagiorchiida > Fasciolidae > Fasciola > Fasciola hepatica. Next base: position 27,505,314 of record CANUEZ040000043.1, on the reverse strand, counting down.
TCGAGGAAGTGCTATTGGCTAACCAAAATCAACATCGAACTTTTGCCGGGGTCACTGGACTTCGAGCAGTTTCAATTCAGAACTTTTACTTTCAGTCGCAAAGATTCCCGCAACTTCAACCCACTCGGAAGTTGCATCACAGCACCATACACGCGTTTCCTTATGGCCTGGTTGAGAATTTCTATTCGAATTTCATATTCCCTATTCGTAAAATAATGCTCTCGATCTTTCTAAAGGTTACAAATAACTATTATTTACCCGAAATCCTTCTTGTAAATCGGGCACATGCTCATCTCGATTCTTTGTATGTGAGCATTTTTCTTGGTTTCAGCTCCAGCAGCCTAGGGCCTCGTTGTCATTTCCTTTTTAGAATAGTTAGCTACTTTGGACTAGAATACATGATACGGATGAGCTTTGCTCACGAACCACGTGTGATGTGAACAATTAAATAACGCATTAATAAATAGCCCTGATTATTGATGATTGGACGATAACGAAATAGGTCGTCGCATCTGACAACCAGTTCTCTATTTTTGCCATTCGTCCAAGGATGGCTTTGTTAGTGTTTCGCACCTTCTGAGACACGTCATTCGTGACAAGAAGATTCACCTCGGTCATGTTCAAAATCTGCATGTTTATTTAATATAGGAGCGGGATGACACATGAACATGGAAAATTCTTTTTCCGGTTCAAAAGTAATAGCACAAAAGCAGGTGGGTTTTACAACATCTCATGTGATATACTATCTGTTAAAAAGAGAACGGAATGAAAGTTCGGTTTTCACCCGTAAGTAGATAAAAAGTAAAAGTCGAAAGTGACTTTCAGTAGTTGCTGCATCTGGTGTGACAGGATTCTGGGTAAAACTGAGGTGCATTTTAGCACTTCTATAAATGGTTTTCTTGAATGTGTTAATTATGAAGACTAACAAGTAGTCGATGAGTCAGACGTGCCTGGCAGAAAGTAGTCTTTTCTTCCCAAGAAACAGGATTTGTCAGGCTCTCCTAACCCAAAGAGGTTTATCCTTGGGTATAAAACCAAGTAACCGACTTCTCTTTTCGATCGCGTATCAAAAACAACTTTGCAATCCATTTTGCTTTCAATCACACTAATTTCCCAGTCGACCGTATACCAAACAAACCTACTAAGCACTGGTTATCATACGTATTTCAGTACGCAACCTAGAGTCCGTTTGTGTATACCAATCAGGAATATCGGAGGCATTCAAACAGCTCTGAAAGTGTATTTAAATGAAGTTAATTGTCAAACATTTGTTTTATCAGAATTGTATTCCATAAAATATGGTCTTATGTGGGTAAAAATGTAGTACAAATCCTGAAAAATGATCGCGAAAATTGGTGGGTTAAGGTAGCCGAAGAAATAAAAACAGCAGCTTCTTCAGGTAACAGTCAGAGACTGTTCTAACTTATTCGTGACACTGATGGACGGCGAATCCCGGTCAGTGAAACGATTTGCGATAGAAATGGAGAGCCGATTCATAGCAAACAGAAAAGGGTTGACCGTCGGGCCGAATAATTCAAGGAACAGTTTAGCTGGCCGCACGCTAGTGTAGTTACTCCTATGTCAACAACGGCGATTCCTTGGGGAGTGCCACTTGAACACCCATCGGAAGTAGAAGTAAAGTCATGCATTCGATTACTAAGGCGGGGGAAAGCGGACGGTCCTGACGGACTCTCTCCAGTTCTTTTCAAACTGGGTGGTGGTGTATTCATGAAATCACTCACCACCTTGCTCCGTGAGGTTTTGAAGTAGGAACTTATTCCTTTATTGTGCGATGAGTCATTAATTATACCCATATTCAAGAAAGAAATACGAAATGACGGTAGTAATCATCGTGGGATTAGCTTGATTCCGATAGTCACCAAAGTATTAGCCTCGATTTTGCTGCTTCGCCTTACACCGGCTCGTGAGAGGAACGCCCGCGAGCAACCGGCTGGATTCCGCGCAGATCAAGGATGCATCGACCAGATTTTTACTCTCCGTCAATTACTAGAGGTACGTCGCACGCACAGTAGACCGACAATAATGATTTTCCTCGACTTGAAAGGTGTCTTCGACTCAGCTAACCGGACGGTACTATCCGGTGCTCTTCACCGGAAATGTATGCTTCAGAAGTTCGTGAGTCTACTGAGGTCGTTGTACTCTAATACTTCTGACAGCGTAAGAGTTTACGGTGAACTGTCCAGTCGATTCGAAACGACAAGCTGTGTTCTACAGGGATATCCAGTTTCTCCATTCTTGTTTAGCTTCGTTATAAGCGGAGTAATGGAGATTGCCTTGCGAGATCTCTGGGAAGTGTGCATCGAACTATGCAACAGTGAGAAGCTGTGTGACCTAGATTACGCAGACGACTTTTTCTGTTTGTTCTAGTGCATGGAACATGCGAAACGTTCAGTAGATAGACTTACAAGAGCTGCATCTCTATTTGGCATGCTCTTTGTACGTTCAAAGCTAAAAGTGATATTTCAAGACCAGACGTCAACGGTTCCCAGCTTGATGCTCGATGGGGAGGAACTAACAATTGTTGGCCACTTTAGTTACCTCTGCAGCAGCGTGACGACGGAGGGGAGCACGGTAATAGAGGCGAGCGCGCGTATATCCAAGGTCCGAGCGGCGTACTCTGGAATGAAGCACTTATGGGGCCGACATGATACTTCACTGAAGTTGAAAGGTCTTGTCTATTGTGCTGTAGTGTGTTCAGTTTTGTTGTATACTTGCGGGACTTGGGGTTTGAGTGCGGAAGATATTCGTCGTCTTGAGGTTTTCGACCACCGATGTTTACGTAGTATCGCTAAGACTGGATGGAATGACCGAGTGAGCAATACTGAGGTTAGTAACCGAGTACCGGATGCCACTTCAGAGAGTTTTCTATCACAGCATATCCAGCTTCGTAGACTTTGTTGGTGGGGGAACGTGTTACGTATGACAAACACACGTCTGCCGTACCGTGCCCTGTTTTCCGTTCCTCCTAGGCAGTGGAAGAAATCACGTAGAGGCCGACAGAAGAAGTGGCAGCAGGGAGTGAGAAAATGTACAGCAAACTTAGGAAAAGTAGTTCTCTCGCATGTCCGTGGCTGGGATCCGAAAGATCCCTCAACAAGTTGGCTGCAAACACTGAAGGATATGGCAGCGAACCGTGAACAGTGGCGATGGTGTTATCACTTTCTTTCAAATCAGAATGACTAATCAATATGCGTTTGTGCAGTTAGACTGTGTATTTCGTGTGCTGGCTATTGAGGTGTATTTTCCTTTCCCCTCCCGTGTAGGTCCACTCCCTGTCCATCTTGTATATTCATACTTTCTACTTCCACGTGTATGTGGTGAGAATGGCAGTGGTCAGTTGGGCTTGCTATACTGTTTGAAGCTGTACGATGATGATGATGATGATGATGATGATGATGATGATGATGATGATGATGATGATGATGATGATGATGATGATGATGATGATGATGATGATGATGATGATGATGATGATGATGATGATGATGATGATGATGATGATGATGATGATGATGATGATGATGATGATGATGATGATGATGATGATGATGATGATGATGATGATGATGATGATGATGATGATGATGATGATGATGATGATGATAATGAATACATATTAAGTGAAAATTTTTATTCTATAAAGGGTAATTTCCTTGAAACACAAATGCCTGCAAAAGCAAAAACTTGCCAACCTGTGCGATCATAAAAAAGTATCAAATATTACAAACCCGTTGAATTTACTTTCAGGAAAAACATAGGAAGCACTGGTTTGGAAAACTGGCGTTACTCATTACCGCGGTTTATTACTTCCCTGAATTCTTGGTAGATGGGCTTTTCACTTTTGGTCGAAAACATTTCATTGCTAACCGAAGTGTCACCTGCGCACTGATGAAGTCACCTCGCCTGGTAGCAAAGAGTAAAAGCTTGTTTAGGTTGCTCAGTGAGTATCATATGACATGACACAATATAAAACAGAACAAAATGCCACGCAATTTAATGGTACAGTTAAGGCTGTTTGTGATTCGGAATCTTAAAGTCAAATAAGGGTACAGATTTTTAGAATTTGGGGGAAAATGACGTGTAATTTTTCGGCCTTTCAACTGGGTTGCAGAAGTTGTTCGAATAAATCAGCCCAGTTGAAGTTGTAGTGGATAAGAAAGAAATGAAAATTTAGCCGTGGGTACGTTCACGTTCTACATAATGAATGACAGCTGATCCAACCGAAAAGTGGAGATTTATCGTTTCGTAAGTAAGCAGAAGAAAAAGAAATACCTACTGGGAAACATGGTTGACAGACCTTTTCCCACCCTGTTGTACTTTCGTTCGAATGTTATTTGCCCTAATACTAAAGTGGGAAGTCGTCTAATGAAGGCTCCAATAAGCGATCGCTTTCCTCAGGAGTTACGCTATTGGTGCATTTAATGCGAAGGTAAGTGGTGACAAAGTATTCCAAAGGTTGATCACCCACAAGGTTTTGAAGTAGATGTGAAAAATAGGCCTTTTCAGCCAGTAAAATTTGAGAAACTGGGACCGTTAAACACAAAAGCAGGGGATTCAGTTTTTCGCGCAGGACTTTGTTAATATTCATGCAATACTCAATGCTTACGGCTCACTCACCTTCGAAACGTGAATACGCGAATACCGCTCGTTGGGAGATTCCAGTTTTTGGAACAGAAAAGCACCCAGAAAAGTAATCAGGACCAGAATGGTAATTAGGCCCGGGAGAGAATTGAGAAAGCGACCTGGAAACAATAATCGATAGTGATGCGGTACTTTTTCAGACAAATCCATTTTATTAGTGCCTAGTGTAATAGAGCTGACATAAAGACAAATTTGGTTCACATAAGTTGGAGCTTTGGATGACGAAAATGCCCACATTTGTATATATTTTCACTTTTTTCCTTTTCGGTATGTTCATGTTCACAGATTTCTAGTAAGTGCTGAAAATCCACCCAGTCAGGCGGACGAAACTACTGATTTCGAATGATTTATAGTAATTTTGGCAGGTCAAGACTTAGAGCGCACTTGAATTATAACTTTTTAGTGAATCACCGTACCCCAATTACAGCTAAATGTCCTTCGAATTATCTTCTGCTCATACTCCTTAACACAAATCACAAACTACAGACATACTAGAAGAATTAAAATACGTTGGGTTTCGTATAATGGAGAATGCCCTTGGATTTTTCCCAACCAAAAGTCGAAAGCCTTGAGCCGGAAACGAACCGGCGGAATGTCAGCTGCTAAAAGAGCTAATGGAGGTTGGGACTACAGGTTTCAAACAAGCCATTCAGGTTGCAGTAAGAACATCTCAGGAAAGAGCTTTTAATTAGGATATTATGTAACAAAAAGTGCCCATTATTAGGAGTAGAACATATCGGCTTTGTATGTCGAATCACTGTGTGGACGGGTTAGCATGCTTCATTTCTAGGGACTCCATACCAAAATGACCAATTTGACAAGTGGATTTAGAAAATGGAAAAAAAAGACAGCATATCCAAGTTCACTTGATCCGACAGCGTTAGATGTAAAGCGAACTGTACAAAAATTCACCTCACTTAGGAGTTTCAGCATTAATTGCATTTTTTTGATGTTACTGCTATTTAGACTGGCAAATTCCAAACTTTGATTGGGCTCGTCAAATCGAATAATCTGCTTCAACCATATAGATGATCACGTACTCTAAGTGTTAAGATAGTTTCTACACCATAATCCTACCTCAAATTTAATAATTCTCTGTGTTTCAGATATCATTAGAAGAAGCAAAACTATGCCCTCGAAACTCGTTAGAACATTTCGTCCGGAATGTGAACCGTTTGAAGTATTTCACTTTTTGGTTTAATACAAAGCAAAGCCTCCATATTCCTCAGTATGGTCGAGGGTGGGTGCTTCAGGCTCCGAGAGAGCTACTCGTCCTGAACACCTCTCGAAATGCTCTCAGATGACCGTGCCTTTTCTACAGCCTCCACTGAGGGAGCTCCACTCACTGCCTTCTCGTGGCAGAGGTGTTCCCAATAAAGTGACAGGAAGAAAGCGAAGCCTGGCGCTCTCCACGGGTTTAACTGACTAATAGTCAGTCTAGGAAAGATGGCTAAACCATGATTCCAAACGTTTCTTCAATCGTATATTAGATTTATTTGATTGTGTCTCAAATTACCGCACCTAAGAATACGTCTGACTCAGTTTCTCGATAAAAACCTGATCCAAGTAATGAGGAAGTTTTAGTGTTTCTCAATCCTTACTTGATTGACAATTCGTTATCATGTCTTTTTCCCACGAAACATTTCTCACCAATAAATTTCGTGATCCCGCTGAATGAGACTAGGCGAATTTCGCCGACTGAGAAACCCTCCGTCGGAATGAAATTAACCGGTTAAAAACGTCCTTTTCTCATATAGCTGAACCCTCGGTAATTAGTTCTGTATCAAACTTCACGTTAAAATGCAAGACAATAACTTTTCTTGCAATCTTTGTATTTCTTTTACGTAGACATCAAGCTCTAGCTGCTTTTACGCTATTCATGCTAATCCTCATTGTTTCACGTGCATTAGCCGAACAGTAATGTTTATTGATCGGTTTGATGTTAAAGGTACACATGAACACATCGGAAGATGAGAATTTCACGGGAATGACTTTTTTCGCTTGCCGTTTTGCTTTTTCTTGCCATTTCCATGCCATATACAAATATACACTGCATGCGATTGATGCACAGTTAAAAACAAATCAGAGATTAAATCTTGAAAGCTGACCTATTACAATACGGCTCTCGGTTGATAATTTCTGACAACAGGCCGGGAATCAAAATCTTGGAAGGAATCTTTCCGGTTGTTTTAAATCTATCCTTATGCTTTTCGTGAATGTTAGAACTGATTTGCTGGCCATGTGTGCATTATTCATGCTTGACAACACGGATGACACAAACTTGTAAGCGTTTCCTTAAACTGGGCCTCATCGGTTGGCTCCGTTCAACTATTATTTCTCAGTATATCTGTAAAATCTAGTTTTTGCGACTGTACAGTCATTTTGAAGAGTGCTACCGATCGATACATATTGATACAGGACAAGGGAATATGAAATTGAAAGGGGCCGTAATTCAGTAATTCACATTTGAATTCGATTTGTAACTACAGTATCCTGGGTACTTTAAGAACCGAAAATCGTAGTTTACTAGCCTTACCTTGTAGTTCACCTATAGCGCAAGGCTTTTCAACTACGGCGCTTGGCTTTTAAACTACAGAAAATAATGTACTATCAGAAAGTCATTTGAGTCTAGTTAATTTTCGTTTGATCGGCTGTCCTTTTGGACTCCACGTTTCACGCGCAAACCTCAGCTCATCCGACCAACCAACGCTCGGAAGCACCAGACTCGAGTTTTTACGGGACAAAGATTTTCTACACCGAATATGACTCAAACCAACAAAGGGGATGATCATCCAAATCTGTCTGCGAACGTGTATTTGTGTGCATGTGGAATTGATCACAGCGAAGAATGTTCGAGTGGTTGCACATGTGTTCGGGAACAAGAAGTGGGCCACGGAAGCTTAAGTGCTTGCACAAGTTGTTTCTGAACGCACATGGGAGGATTGTAGAGACAACTTCTCACGGCTTCGGCTGTGGCTAAGATGCGACACTTGACAAGTCTTGATTGCTTGCCCCGGACTTTGTAAATGGTACGAAAAGCGTTTATCACCTCCACTGAGTGGTTTGACTCAACAAGGTGTGAGCACACCGCACTCGTACTTGTCTTAATTGCTCCCGTGTTCAGCCAGGCCGGGTGGTGTTCACGAACGCGTTCGGATAAGCTCCTGGTCGTGCGGCCAAAGTACCTGGCTCCACAGGAACAGGTGAATGAATACACACAAAAAAGATGCTGCAGAATTCTGCACTTTATCCTTCAATCGAAAACACACGATCGGTTTAGACTCGAATATAATTTGCAATGGTGCTTTGTAGAATGTTCTACTGACTGCTCCTGTTAGTCTTCATCGAATAACTTCAGTTTCCGTGTCTCCTTTGAATGACAAACGGACAAATACGGGCTTCTTTTCGACTACTGTCTGTCTTGGCCTATCTTCGTTTCGTTGCATCGTCTTGTCAATGAACCGTTCAGGATAGCCGTTTTCTAGGAGAACACTCCTCAGAAAACGAAGTTCATTTTCTATTGTGTCTTCTGTGTGGATTTTCCTTGCTCTATTAACCAGGCAACGCACTAGATTTCTCTTCACTTTGAGTGGTACGAAACTGTGAAAATGAAAGTGTTGACCGTTCCAAGTTGCTTTCCTGTACACTGACAACTGAACGGAACCATCACCTCGACGGCTTACGCAAACATCTAAGTAAGGTAGACTGTTTTCCTTTTCTTGTTCCCAAGTGAACTGAACATTTGGATGGGCTGTGTTAAATCAGTTAAGTAGTACATTTGGATCCACTTTGGTATTTAATACACATATGATATCGTCCACGTACCGTTTGTATAAGGTGCACCCTTCGATTGTTGACTTGAGTTGGTTATTCTCAAGTTTTGCCATGAAAATACCAGCAAATAAGGGTCTCAAAGGTGACCCCATTGGCATTCCGTCCTTCTGACGATATATTTCACCGTTAAACTGAAACTGGATACTATGAGTGTAGACAAATAGTAGCTGTTTCGGTTCATCCAACGAGATGCCCGGATCGATACTGTTCTCCTATCTTCTTCATCCTGTGATTGAAGCTGTATTCATTTGAACACACCACAAACCGTTGTACATTTCAGTGGATTGTTCAGTATCGGAAAGTGGCGCTTGCGGTTCGCTTTTGTCGAACTTATCCAACGTGTATATCTTCGCTAAGTGGATGCACCTATATTCTGTGCCGCTAAATTTCACTTTGCATCAAAGCAGAAGAAATTTCACTGGTGTCTGCTGCTAATAAAGCCACCATGAGTGTTGAGAGCAAACAGGAAATGTAGGGTTGTACTTCAAATGTTGACAGGTTCCACCGTAAAATTTTCTCAGATTTCGCTCATAGGTAAGATTAACTGTGGTAAGCCAAGTCATCATGTAGAAAATTCAATGGCTGTGCATCAGAATTAGTTTCCGGTATTATCCATTCTTTCCCATCCGCCTTCGCATTATGAAGAAATTTTTTTGATTTACTCACTCAATCAAGATGTGGAGAATAATTTGTTTGCCCTACTAGTGAAGATTTCAAAACTGTATTTCATGTAGATAGAACAGGAAACTTTCTGTACTTGTTCCGGTTATGCCCCAGAGAAATAGAGACGGTCATCTTCTCTCCCACGAAACGGCTTAACAAATAACTTTTATTGTTATTATTGTTATTATCATTATTATTATTATTCTGTTGGAAATGTGAGCTAGAAATTTTCCACGAAAACTGTTCCCCTTTTCTATGTTGATAAGTTGATTTTATTATACCTTCCTTGAACCGATTTGATAAAAATAGCTAAAATTCAGATAACAAATTAATAATTCGTCAGTGAATAACTGTCGGAAACTTTCGGGCAAAATTTCCAAAAGATTTGCCACGGTTAAAGCGAATAATTCCCAAAACTTTTTCACAGATGAATAGTGTTGTTTGTCAACTGTAATGCAGCTCTTAATTGACATAGTCAGATACCTGGAACCAACCGCGTCAAAAGTGCTCTTTTGTTCATTGGATTTTTTCTTTCCGATTGTTTCTCTTTCCTTTTGGAATCCACTCCTTTTCGCGATGTTCGAACTCCGAATTCGTGACCGCTAACTGTCCAGTCTGATTCCCGTTTCATTGGTGTGACCATAAATAAGAATCGTGCCTAATATAACTATCGCTGAGGTGAAAACAAATCTTTCGGATATCTCTCATCGACTGGGTTGAATTCAGTCGGACTGATAATTCAGACTACCAGGCCAGAGCTAGTGAATCAAAGTCCTGACTACCTGACCGTAATGACGAAAGTATGATATGCCTTCCTTGTATCACTTTTGTATAGGGAGAAGAAAAACAGTCATACTATCACATAGTCAGACCGAGATTTTGGACGAATTGTTGCGTTGTTGGTAGGAAAAAGGAGATCACGTTATTCAGAAAAAGCAGTCCCATTTTTCTATGCGTTTAACCGTCAAAACGAAAGGAGATTTGCAGTAATAGAATTCTCCGATCTTCTCTCCTAGTATTTTCAAATTTTTCTATTGGTAGATGTGCCTTGATTTTGGGCAGCGCACAACTCTTGCTTCGAATATAGTCGTAGATCAAATGAAGAAAGCTTAGTTGGTCCGTCGTCCCATTAACCGAATGGTGTTTAGTACATCATATGTCAGCACTGCCCATAAGTGGGTAGAATTATTCCGTGTGAATATCCTCGTTTACAAGTAGGCTTCAAAGATTCCCTAGAATAACCATTTAAAAGCTTACCTATGTTTCCCTGAGAAACAGACTTGATTTTTTATTAGTTAGGTTGTTTTACTCGAATGAGATATTAGAACACAGGATAGCAACTATTACTGCTTCATCTGCTCCTAAAAGGGGTAGATAGAGAGAGAATTATCTTTTATCTTTTTATTTGCTTCCTTTTATTATGTAACAACGGTACTATATTTCAGGAAGGGGGTTGTGGACTAATATAGGCTGCCAGCCGGGGAGTGGCCAGCGACGGAAGCAGGGTTCAAACCTGGGACGGAAGTTTTGAAAGCCCAAGATGATGACTGATTGACCACCGCCAGTCATTTGGCACTGGAGTCATGTTGATAAAAAGGCAAAAATACCAATAACTCTGAGGATGAAGTTCGATACTTTTTTATCCGCTTGGTTATGATTTCATTTGCGTCACGATAATAATCACGTCAGCTGCATTTATTTGGTGATTACATCACCGTACCCTATATCGGTGAATTGCTTGTCCTGTACGAGCACTAAAACCATGGCTTGAGGTAAAAATTCGGCCCTCAAAACTTAAAAATTCGGAACGTTTTAATTTGCTCTTTTATCGAACATTAGGGACACCTTATTCAGAAAATGTTCTGCCACATTCAAGATTTACTGTCTTTTACACAACCAAATGTGATTGCAATAAATGGCCCAACTTGACATAATTCACCTGTCTTTTTTGATGTTCTGTCTTCTAATAACAATTGATGATGGTAGAGGACTCTAGAAAGATAGAGAGGACTTATTGCGGCTCTAAAATGTGCGCTTTCTAAGTTGTTCCGAAATCTAGGCCCGCTTTCGTAGAATCCATCATGTACATTGCGTAGCGTGTGTGTAGCGTATCCATCTCCGAAGGGGGTTGGATTTCTGTATATACTACTGACAACGATAGCAGTAGCCAGATTTTATCATCCGGCGAAGGGAATCAGTTGGATCATCCTCCTGAGATGGTGATCGATATTGAGATTTGCTAATTAGAACTTTAAAACTGCTTCATTTTACCGCAGAATGATGACAGAAATCTGCCTACGTACTCTTACAGCACTGTTAGTGGTATACCAGCCAGTATGCGTACGCCTATCTTGAGTACGCTGGTCATGTCGCCCAACTTTACCGCGTCTTGCACTGGAAACCCTAGTAAAATCACTATTTAAGTGGAATTCCCTCGATGAAGTGTCACCCACTAATAGACTATTTGTCACTAATCTGTTCGCGGTTCAGTCGTATATATTCACACTGGTCTACTGAATTTGAGAGAACTTAGCGAATTTTGTTCCCTTGTAGCAACCAATGAAAGTGCATTAATTGTGGCGGTTCACTGATTCCTACTTTTCAGTAGCAACCTAACTCGTATATCAAAACGATCAGCAGGATTGAGAAGTAGGAGTGAGCCATAAATGACAGTATCATTTTGGCTGCTAAGTTGTGCAGATACAGGTGTCACTTTTCGTGTCACGTCCCCGTATCTCCCTGCATATGATCACTGATTGAATGGATCTCATGGTCACGTACCCCCTGCGGAGGCTAGATACCCCCTAAATGGCCATGCACTCTGATCCTGCACTAGCACTTAACCGTCATCACCCACAACTGGGCATACGGTGTCTTGGGTAATGACTTTAATAATGGTTTCTAAAGGTTAACTGTTCCTTTATCTTGTAGCTGTTGCTGGATGACTGATGCTCTGCTTTTGCCTTTAGTCTTATGAGAACGCTTAAATTTTGATTGGCCGCAGTAAACACGGGTAAAGAAATAGTGAAATTGAGTAGTAGGAGATTAGATTTGTATATAATAAGATTCATCATGCAGGATGAAACAGCTGTACAGTGCTTCCATCGTTTTCAATGGTGAGTTGAGCGTTCAAGCTGCATGATGAATCATATTATATACAAATAGTGAAATGTTGTGGAATACATCGCGCGACTTAATGTTATTCGCTTACGTTTCCAGATATGATAATGATACTGAATTTTGGGGGAATGATTTGGGGAAAACACTGTCAGTTGGGCAACATACATGAGAACACAAACACAAATCGCTAAGGGTTCACTGATTGTGGCACTTCTGTTGCTACTACTCGGCAGTATCATTGCTAGGAAATCAAAGTAAACACCAGCATGACAAAGAAAAAGAGAACTTCAAGTAACAGTGTCAATTCAATGAGTAAGTTATTTTAATGTAAGAACTTCACCTGTTACTATGCATAGTCATATCTTCCTGCCTATAATCACTGGGTGGACGAGCGTCGTGGGCCCCACGTAGGAGCCCTACACTCCCTAAATAGCCAAGTGCACAGGTCAACCTTTTAATATCTTCCTCCGATGTTAAGGACTGATCACTTAATGGAGCTTATGCTATCCTGTTTAATATAGTCACTGATAAGTACTACACTGTTAATTAGCCAAATCAACGTCAGGGAGCCGACTAAGTGTTGAATCTGCATAGGTGCCAGTCTCACGTTTGCAATAACTTCATTCGAAAGGTCTAATCAAGCTTGCAAACAGAGATTAATGGAAATCACTAGTTTTTTTTTCTGGTGGAATACCTAGTAACTGAAGTTACTGCGCGCAAGACTATTTGCGCGCATAGTGCTAATTAAGACGTAATTCGAGTAACCTCCTGACTAGACAGCTCTCCTATTGTCATGGTAAAGTAGCACATTAGGTGACTTTTGAAAATCTTTTACAAATTGTATTAGTTTCTGCCTAACTGCTATTGTTTCACTTGGCTTAATTTTTAATCCACACGGGCATTTTGAACAGGGAAAGAAAATAAGCTGAAATAGAAAGGTGAAAAAAATCTCCAGAAAAAGAAGGATTTTCAGGTAGACACAAGTAACGAGTCAGTCTAACCGCACATTCACGGGCAATTCTCCACCTGGAAAATTCCGCGATATTTGGAATTTTTTGAGTGCATCATCTCACTGTTTTGTCTCTTTTTGCTTATGAGTGCATTATTGCAAAAATGAAGAAGTCTAAAGCTGATCTCGAAATAGATGATTGTTTTATCATACTGTTTACATGTAGTTCGAAGTGTGTTGGAGCAAAATTATGTGCCTCGTTCAATCCAAAGTGAGGCACAGTTCATACGTCCCTCTTTCGCCCTAGTGCAGGAGGGCTTTGAAATTATTTGGTTTGGTAGGTTCTAAAGCACAACAGAGAAAAGTCAGGCATACGACTGCTATCTGTTAAACACATATTATAAATTATTTTTCCAATAAGTTGATTAGAACAAATAAGTATTACTCTGCTCTGTAAATTACCTCACGCAAGAACTAATCGCATTCCAGTTCTCGTGAAATTAGTTCCAACAAATAATAGACACGTTTAAAACTCCTTTTTCCCTAACCTAACTTTCTTTCAATTCACATGGTATTTTATATTGGGTGAAAAAGGAGTGACAGTTGCTATTTTTAGATCGACCAATTATGTGGTCATTTTCAGTGCTCCACTACATTATTATTCCTACCAACACCACAAGGTGGGGAATGAATTCACTGTGCAAACTTGTTCACTCTTCTACCCAAGTGGACATCTGGACAATTCAACAATGTTTTGGAAACAAGACTAGTTAGTATTATTTGAAGCACAACTTTGGTTTTTATCCATAAAAATTTTTACTTTTGATCATGGAACTTTTCGCAGGTTTCAAAACCGATAACGAAGTCGCTGTTCCTTTTCACAATTTACCCAAGCAGATCTGGATCAAAGTTCACTGCTTGGTTTTACACCAATCTGGAAGACGGCAAATTGGTGTGACTTCATTTATAAGTTACATGCAGCAAAATACTCTTTTTGGGGTTTTATACCTTGCTCACGTGAATGACAGTCCCAGTAACCATAGAGAATAATGATAAATTTGTTCAGGAATGACCTATTTTACTGTGTAAAACCAACCATGACAATCTGATATTCTATAACTACCGTGGATATTTGAGTTTCGAATGGGTAGAAAAGATGTAGCATTCTGCCTATCCTAACAACTTAATTTATCTAAAGCTTACTTTGCGAATGGCGAAATTGGGGGACTAATACAAAGGTAATTATCCTTCTTACCATCAGATGTCATAAGCTCGATATGAACACTACAATCTGCGGGTATTATTGAAATTTAAAACTCAGCAAACAAATGGTTAGCTGATACCAACGATTTTCTTTTGGACCACGGTGTCTTACTAGGGAAGTCTTGAACTCAGACAAATTTTATCATCTTCATCTCATTCCCCGTCATGGTGTTATTTAATCTCAGGCTTATCTTTTGTCGGCCACTTCACATGGTATAATCCAAGTACTCATCAGTTAGTAAAGGCAGAATAATTACCGATTCTTTTCTACCACATGATAATAGTTTCGTTTCTTTCAGCCAGTCACTTTATTCATTTAAACAGACTTTGGATGCAGACCCAGACGATAGACTTATGTGAACCAGTTGATCGAAGTATAGGTAAAACTTTCACGAATCGTCCTATTAATATCAATTGTATTACCAGGCGGCTGAGGAAATCAGAACTTCGTTGAAGAAGATGGTTCATCTGCATGCATGCAGAGATTGCCAACCGTATTGATTACGGATTTCTATACGTTTTGACTAGATGTGATAACTTCGTTGAACTGGACAAAACTGTATAGTAATCTTACCGTATTTTAATGTAAAATCCTTAGTTTGATCAAGTCTTCAAACCAGTCTAACTTGGTTCTGTAAGCAATGTTCACGTGGCAGACATTTCGAACAATAATGATACTAGCGGTGTAGTTTCAAATGTCCCATGAACAACCGAACTATGGCATTCCTTAACCGAATTGACTAAAGGAAGTTCGAACACTTCCGAGAGCATGGAAGAGATTACCTCTTGTGTGGATTTTCCGCCCGGATATCAAAGTGAACTCCGGTGGCACGAAGAAATGATTTTTGACAATGTGGCGGATGACAATAATTGAATTTTACTGCACTAACCAGATGTAAGATCAAAAAGAAATTGTAGTGACTTGTAGACTATCAAGAACCTCCCAGTTGAACTCTTTTTCGAAAACTTTCTAAGTAAAATAAACAATTTTAGTTTAAATGTAACAGATTAATTCCTTTCCTCCTTCGATTGTTCAACTAAACCACGTGAACGGCTTTTTTCACATCCTTTGTTCTGCCGATTGTTATTGCCTTAATAAGGGTGTGCTGAACTCCGAACTTCCGTTCTCCGTTTGTCTCACAACAGTCCTTTCTCCTGGTAACCCAATTCCTGTCACTTTCTCCGTCCACGAAGATGTCGCACAACTGCTAAAATAGATGCACAAGAAGAAAACCGCTATGGCTACAGTTGATTCTATCACTTCTGCATGTCAGAAAGCTTTCGATGGTGAAATATGAATACGTCCTTAACAAGTGGCCTGGCCATTCCGTGCGGAAAAGACCACGAAGTTCGAGTTGTGAAACAAAATATTATCGCCGTAGACGATCGTAAGCGAGAAGACTTGAAATCAGACTGTTAGAGTAAAATTTACTTGAAAGCTCCACGAACAAATTGTTAGAAATTTCTCTAGATAGTTCTAATACTATGACAGCTTTTCAACACTCAGCATCAGTAGTGAAGAATCCGCTTTTTTGTGTTGAAGTACCTATGAGCCTCTTTTACCGTACAGTGGTATCATATTACTCTAAAAACAGATAACCACGGGAAATCATTTTTATTTCCAGCAAACTCAATTCCAGAATGTGAGGTAGACAAATTTCTCGGAGGTTGAATACAAACAAAGCATATGATGTACTAAGGATTTCACAAAATGTAATGCCTTTTTCTTTATTTGTTCTGAACATTTCAAAATACAATGAACCCAATTTAAGTCTTTGTTTCTGCATTGAATACCGAAGCAGTTTTTTGGTACTCTGTAACCGTACCGCCAAAGTGGACTAGAATGATCAAACTTTGATTATCTCCTGTAGAGTTATCTGTCTGAGGAAAAGTTACCACGGGATCTCATCCTCACACTGACTCAAATTCACTGGGTCCGGCGAAGAAAAGTTCGTTTCAAACCACAAGAATTCCACACCGTTCATTCCATTCTTCCTTTATAAGTGCGGTGGAGGAGGGATATCGCAAAGCTATGAAGGCCCGATGAACTATCAGATGAAACCAGGAACAGCGATATTGAGATTGTATAATAGAGAACCACATAGGGTTCCGATAAACCTAGTACAGAGCCCACGAATAACAGAACTCTGCTGTCTGATGCAACTGTGATCATGTATGTGGAATTGTTGTCACTCTTTTAACGTGGATCGATACAATCGGTCCCACCAGAATCTCATCAGGTGATGACAATACTACTTCCGTCATAAAAATCAGTAATAAGTTGTTACAAAGTTTGTATTCTGGAGTGTTCATGTAAATTACATGCAACACCGGAGCGAAAAACGTCCTAGAGGAATTGACAACCAGTTCATAAACATCCTAATTCACGTTCAGTTTTTTAACCCCAAGATAATTCACCATGGTCGCGCGTATATATTATGTACAAAGCAATAGCCAAAATACATATAGCTAGTTTAATACCCCGAAACCCTTTTTTCGCTGATTTTGAGAAATTTTTGTTAATTCAACTACGGCCTGAGTGACTTTATAAAAGTGTCCATCCTAGTTACGTGTTTTGCTTCAAACCGGCCGGGCGGATGAATTATCTGCCGTTAATGAAATAAGATATATGGAAGTTTCATCTACGTCCTCGTGTGCATTTCTTTTTTCAACATCCACCGAGCAGAATGAATTAGTGATAACGAGTCTGTATTCGAAAGAACGTCCGTCATGAGAACAAACGTATACCAAAAGGAAAATAAATACGTGTGTTAGTACGGCAACGGTAAATAATTGTGATCCCTTATCCTCAGTTACCTTATTCTTCGTACCCCATTTCTGATCCGACTAGCACTTTCAACTTCCTTGCTCTTGTTGGGTACTGCTGATTAGGTCAACGACTAGTGGAGTTTCCTTCACAGTCTAATAGTTATAATTCGGTCATTTGAATCACGGCAGTCGTAAAAATAGTTTAATAGATATCGACGATTGTACTGATTATCGAGGAGTAATATTAGTTTTTCCATGGCCACACCGGAAATAAAATGGTAGACAGGTCACGACCTCCGCAGTCTGTGAGGAAAACTTAGCGGACTTGTACAGTTTACTTACAACATTCTTGATTTATCTTAAGAAGATGACTGACTAAAGTGGAATGTTACCCAAAACTCCAGAAAACTAGTACTATGAAGGAAATCCTGTTCGCATCCTCCTACCGGTAGGTAGCCTTCAGTATCCAACGATAAGACAAAATGAATCGTCTAATGCATAACACTGAATGCGCGTTCTCATTTATTCTTTGTTCAAAACGGTATAAGAATAGCCAAGATAGCGCACCTATCCAATGTAATATAAGTTTATCCCTTTTGTACTGGACAGGTAGAGCACTGACTGGAAGCGTCCACTCAGACATCTGTAACAAGACAGCGAAGAACAAGTTCGTTTTCGGTAAATTCATCCTGTTTCTAGTACTGTTAAATGTGAACCGGCATAATCAAGAGTGATATCAACGATGACAGGAATTCGGTTGGTAAGTGAGGGATCTTCCGCAACCGCTGTTTGGGACATGTTGGTCAATGTGCTTTGTTATACAATTAATCAAAAATGTTCTAGGAGTGATACATCCTGGCCTTGCAACAGGCCAACGTTAGTCCACTCTCTAACTTTGTAACGCACTGGCTTAGACCGCTATTCACATTCACGTTGGTGCCTGTTTATACACTTACTGAACTTCGGTTCATCGGGCTTTCTTTCCTTCTATACCTTAGCAGATCGCACACGTGCAACCCCCACGGAAGAGCGGTGTATCCAGCACTGCCGAAGATCCTGCTTGTACCGGTGTCCGTGTCGAACCGCTGTGGTTCTCGCGGCCGTCCTTTCCGCCGTGTCGTGGTTGCTTTCGTCATCGTGTTACAGCTCCTCACACCCCCTGTTCAATGCTCGTAGTTCTAGTTACTTTAGTTTTCATTGTAATAATACCTATGTTTGCTTTTACAACGAAGCCAGCTGTTACATGCTAGAATGACTGAGCATAGCTCAAAACAAGTATACAACCAGATGAGCCCTGGCAACCGGTCTGCATCATACAGGCTGACCTCAGCCATCGATGGTCTCTTGACTGATAGTGATAGTGGGATAAAGTCGGTAAACATATTTTCAGCTTTATTCGTCATCTCGACCCACACCGCTTAAGAACACTAAATATCTAGCCAATCGACCACGGTAATTCCAGTCTAATTGCTAAGAGGCTGATTGTTTTTATGTTTAACTCACTATTGTTCTAGTCAACGAGTAACAAATAAATACACACCAGTACTGCGTTAGGCCAGCGTCAATTCTTTTCATTGGGCTTACCGAGGCCTTATGTCCAAGATCGATAAGACCATACGACGTAAATTCTTCTGCCGTTGTCCATTTCTCTCTTGCTGTTTCCGTAAAGGATTTTATGGAAGCTAAGTCTTCAGATTCTTGAGAAGGAGACAAATTTATTCACTAGAGCATATTGTTCTGATTGGTTTCCAAGTTTTATTCTTCTTCAATACGAAGTGAATTCCAAGTAATTTAACAACCGACATTTAGAACCATGTATTTCTCATTAGTTAGTATTGATTGACACGTGGCCAACAACCTTGTTAGCTCAACTTTAACTAGCTTTGGTGATCAGCAAAAGTTCTCCGCATAGTTTGTTGACACTCGGCAGCCTCGGTGCGCTCAATGAGTTCATATTAAATAAATCCATTTTGGTGGCACAATCCGACAACCGTTCCATAATGGTCATACTCAGTAAGGATGATTATGCTCGGAAGATGATGACTACGTCGGCCGATTGTGCTCGTTTGCATACAGTTTCCGCTAGTAAGGATAAGACTGGAGGTCTGAAAGATATGACCAGTTCTAACTTGAAAGGAAGGGTAAAGAAAGGCATAATCAGTGCATATACTACTGCTGACCGGAGACCTCAAGACCTTCACGCATTGCGAGAATATGCTAGATATTCAGATAGCTCAACATAGCCTTTTCTTCACGACTCATTTCGCCGTTGTCCAGTTTACCACAGTACAATCTGACTCTTTGCTAGTGCAAATCAGTTTCGGATAACAAGGTCGAAATTCGGAGCAAAAGATACTTACCAACTAAAAACGGTTTTCCCGACATAGACTACCGCAATTATTTTCTCGCCCCTTACGATGCTGCTTCTTTGTTCACAAAAGTCGCGCGGGTTTTCCTGTGGATGACCTAACAACCTTGATGAATTCGTATATTCTTACATTCTATTTTTCCTTCACAGGAAATTTATATAAACAAATAGACAGGGTAGCAACCGGAGCCAAGCTGGACGGACGCTGTCTGACATCTTCAAAATGACACTGATGAATAGATTACACGCTGGGATGAAATCTGCTCTGTCGGTAGGTCATCGGTCATTTCGGGAACGAAGTTGGTGCTGAATTATTGCAGAAGGAACTGTGTTCATAAAACTCTGATATCAAGTTTACGGTAGGATGAAAAGCTCATACCAAATTACTGTTTTGGAACTACTTCTCAATCGGTAGCCAGACGAGAAACTGCAAGTATCCAAGTACAACAAACTCACTTGGAAAGGGTTACATTAACATTTTTAAATCTTCCGCCACATGGGATAAGATCATTATTTCACTGGCTGCTTCAGTTATATAGCTGTATATTCTTTTCAGGCAAAACTGAGTAAATGACAAATACGCTGGTGGACAACGATTGCCTACTGGAATTTATTCAAAAGTATAGTCTTCTAGTGAAGAAGAATGATAATTTTACCATTTGCCTACCAAAGGCCATGAAGTGCTTAGCATAGTGTATCGTCGAGTCACTATAGCGGAAGAAAGCTTTTCCAATTTAGTCAACACGACAATCGTTTTCGTCTCAGTGGCATTAATTTAGACCGACCGGACTTTCATGCCAGCTCTAATTGTAAATACCAATTTCAATGTGTATGTATTCTGAGTTACATCGAAAGGACGGAACGCTGTCTTTCTTGCGGAATATGAGCACATCCCAGAATTTGCTAGCTTTCACTGAGGTGGCAATCATTCATCGAATAAAGCCTGAACTTTGAATTCAAAAGGTATTTATTTTACTCATCCGTTTATACTTTGGCAGTGATTTGGGACCCCACGTTTCCACCCCTCCCACCACCTTTCCTGTTACTCATAAATACCGATCCTAATTGATTTACTTGTTTCACTGTTCCTTTGTCTGCGCCCAATGGCCTCCTCATGTTTATTGATTTAGTTACTTAAATGATTCAATCTTTTCCAATCACTGAATTGCCTTCATGCTTGGTCACCCAAAAGATAACTGTTCTATACTTTGTGAGCTTTATGTAAGGATGCATAAAGTGCGTTCCTAGCTGGTTAAGAACACACGAAACTAATGAATAATATCGGTTGTGCCCCTATTATTCCTCTCGCTCTACTGAAATGTAGAAAATCATATATGTTTTTGTTTAAGGCGACAAATCTATCAGGTCGTGTGATGACTGTTTTGGTTATCTCAACAAACTTCTACTTCCATGATTTTTTTTCGGTCTTCAGTAGCTAATTTCCCGAAAATTTTCCATAACGCTGCTGTTGTATAACCCATGTAACAAAAACTGGTTTCTTCAAGGGACCAATACGGTAACCTGGGTCAATGTCCATCCAAACAGGAATACAGAAACCTCACACAGTCAGACCACTTCTGCCATTCGTTTCTTTCGATCGCCATCCTCACAGTTAGTCCCCAGTGAACTGTCGCACAGGCTAAGATTCCTCCGTCGAAGTAACCTGTCTAGTCTGTCAAATTTCTTTCGCCTAAATCCCGTTGTCATACGACAGTGTGCATGTATCGCGATAGGTGTGCAGTTAGGCATCCACACCAGAAAGTAACCCCCGAGGGGAGTACGACAACTCTCATCGATTCTGACACTGGTCTGATAACCGGGGCGAGATGTGGAAAAGAGCACATGATCACTTGCACTGATCACCTGATCGCACCGAGTGTGGAAAACTGGAGGGAATCGGGTGAAACCCAGGCACGCCAAATCCTGGTGAAAGCAGGAACAAACTGTGCACGCCCCGGTACATTCGTGGGAGCGTGTGCGTAGCGTGTGTTTATGTCGTTGTGTGTGTGTGTGTGTGTGTGTGTGTGTGTGTGTGTGTGTGTGCGTCTACGCGCATTCTTTAGCGACTTACGTACTAGAGGGTTGGCACGTTGACGGTCGATCAATGCCTGAAGAGTGTGCGAGCACACTTATATCGATGTCAGCGTATATATATACACGCGGACGCACAGTGTTTGTGACTGTGTCCA
The DNA here is from genome assembly GCA_948099385.1 of Fasciola hepatica. Taxonomy (NCBI): domain Eukaryota; kingdom Metazoa; phylum Platyhelminthes; class Trematoda; order Plagiorchiida; family Fasciolidae; genus Fasciola; species Fasciola hepatica. The sequence goes on along the minus strand of CANUEZ040000043.1, from coordinate 27,483,497 downwards.
TACGTTGGCGGAACTACGAAGTGCACCAATTTCACTTCGATCGATTCAGTTGCCAAGTCGCAAGCCGGTTGTTTGTAGCGAGCCGCGGAGTTATTTATGGTTAAAACAATTCACTACCCATACGAGCTGGATCCGATGAATCTGTGGAAAATAATGAACGTGTCACCAAAATTGCAATGAAGTACAGGCTCTCTTCAGCAGTTGCATCAAAGATGAAAATGTGTGCAGACACAACCAGCCCCATCGTTTGTCCTCAGTCTTAAATGACAGTCTTAAGCTAATCGGATAGCCAACAACATAAAAATATGATAATAAATGAATACACCACATCGACTTGATTAGTAAACTTGAATACTTTGTTTTTCAGATGAAAAGGCTATGCAGTCAGTATAAAGTTTGTTTTCGTAGACTGTTTTTCAGTCACTGTTTGTCTTCTGTGTTTATTTGCCCACCATGATCATAGTATCCTCGATGGGTCGATAGGAGAATAAAGAATTCTCCGAGAAAAAATACAAACTGATCCGCAGACGGCTGAATATCTTCCTAAAGATTCCGTCACTATTAATGGTGATAACCGGTGCGAGTATGTGTCGCATTACAGTGAGAATTTTATAACGGGGACTTAACTGATTCCGTTGAAACCCCAATCTCAAAGGAGATAACAGACTATTTCATGAAGAAGAGAAGTACTGTACGCTTAAATCCCCAGTGGTTGTGCACAAATTACCTTTAAACGCGAAGTACTCAAGTTACACGGTTATTTTATTTGTAGAACCTAATAAGAGTGCCATTTACGGCCACATATGACTTGAATTATTTTCGATAAGAGGGGGAATCTGCGCGATTAGACGGTGCATATGCTTTCATTCATACAAATGGATGATGGTGATTATAACGGGGTTAGTTAGGAGACAGAGTGCTTCAAAGGCTTTTGATCACTGTGGCCCCTGTCCTAACCGCATTCGTTTTGTGGATCTCCCTACTTATTCCTAGTACTAACTAAGAGTTATAAACCTAGTTATTTGTTAATTGAAACTCCAGAATTAAAAGTAATCTTCAAAGTGTTTAAAAAGAGGGCAAGTAGGAAAAGTTAGAAAATTATTCTTTGAGTCTGACATTGATCATTTCTCATCGTGTAGTCGCTCATCAAATTCGACGGTCTTTGTGACATCGTCAAAAGATGTTATCAGTGACACTGCACTGGGGTTCAGTGAAGACCGGCTAATTGGATCGTCTCTGGTCAAACTTGAAAAGACTAAGTATACAGGGTTTTCTGAGCCAAAAAGCAGATCAAATATACCGAACCACGATACGAATATCTTAATTCACCAACCTCGCTAAGCTGAGATGTACATCGGATATTTAAGTGGACATATCCTGCCTTTCAATTACTACAGTGCTTTCTTAGTTACAAAGGTATCCAAGCTGTTAGCCACGACTATTCCACGCTGATTATCTAACGATCAGAAACGGTGTATGCTGAACGATCAAACCGGGTTTTAACCGGCTTCCGACAGTACCAACCATATTCGCAGTGCTAGACGAGTTTAACAAGGTAGGAACATAATCGTAAGACAAACGTGACCATTTTTCTTGATCCTGGACGTGATTAACTATCACTTTTATTCCCTATCAATAAAAATTATTTACGAGTAAATGTTCATACTACTTTCAGCTTAAGATCACATTGTGCCGTGCTTGTTAAAATGCTGGCGTACGTAAGCGTTATTTTCACACACTCTCTCTCTCTCTCTCTCACACACACACACATATATATATATATATATATATATATATATATATATATATATATAATCTCTCTCTCCCTCTCATTCGCCCTTTATTTAAGACTCGCGTTAGAACGATCTTGGAAATAATTTCATCCTCTAAGGAGAATCACGAAGGTGAGCAAATTTGGAATGCAAAAGTGTAAAAACTATGACGCATAAATTCACATTTAGCTAAAAATTTGAAATCTGGGTAGATATCAGACTTTGTGGGTAATTCATGCGACAGCATATCAGCTTCTGAGAAAACGCTTCGCTCTTCAACTTAGAGAGCTGGATCATTCAGAAAGAAAAGATCTGATTGAATAGAGAAGTGCGGAGATAGATTTGAAATATTTTCATTTCTCCGACACATTTCATCCGAAATCGTATATTATCAGAACAGGTGCCCGCTGGTAAAAGTAGACGTGCCTGGTGATAGATAACCCCATCTATCCGAGGCGTCCGTGCCAAATCTGTTTGCTCGACAAAAGTCAAAAGCTTCCCGCATTAAATATGGGTTACCTGGCGGACAGCACAGAAACCTGTGCCATGGTTTCGCTTTTCAAGGAACCCAAGATTGGACTAATAGGCAGACGGCAAATCCCAGCCTCAAGCATGCATTTTCGTCTGAAAACGATCGACATCTTACGATGGAACTTAAACATTCTTCCTTGCAAGATGAGCTTTTCACATCAGTGCTCAACACTTTCACTTCAGTAAAATCAATCTACTTGCGCAGTAAATCTGGGCCTACTCGCTGCATGAAATAGTACTTGTCGAGAGTGGGAATCGAACGAACCGAAGTGGTAATACTTGGCTTTAGGGAACCTGATTTATGCACTGGTAGTCAAGGTCTCGTTCTCCCATTTAGTTCTTTACCGTACATAGTTCGCTTTTCAGATAGACAGAAAAAGACTTGAATTGAAAGTATCGTCTCTTTAAAAGTGTTGTCAGTCAACATTAGAAAAAATTTATCATACTCGATTTGGATTCGAACTTGGATGTACTGGTTCCTTTTACCATTTAGGGTGTTTCTGTTCGAGCTCTGATTATCTAACCTGATAGATTATCGCAAAAGATGAGAGGTTCGATGTAGTTCAACCTTTGATCTCGTTTCAAGACACTTTATATTTGCAGCTGGAGATGATAAGATTCACTATAGCGATGCAGATACCTATCAGTGAACGAAAGTCAGACTTTATCCATTCATTAATTCACGCTTACATTTGAGTTGGTGGTTTTATAGTCATCTCGGTTACTTTAACCTCATTCCACTCTATCAATCCCGTGCATCGAAATTTAGGAACAAAAGGGTGGTTTTGCTTCCTCGTGCTAACTACATGAGTCAGAACATTCCCGTCATCAGTCAATCTAAAGTGAACTGAAAATACTAAAAAGGCGCAAAACAGCCTTCGTTATTAGACTTTGTTTACAAAGAGCTTGTGATTTGAAAAAATCAAAGAATTTAATGAAAGACCATACTATTAACTGCATCCCTTAGAGTGGCACCAAATATAGTGTTCTATTGACCTCGATATCCTGATAATCGCTTCCGGGTGTTTAACTATTCCGGTTTTGTGGGTCTTCTGGCTGCAAGTGAGGGCGTTAGAATCTGCGCATTTTCCCTCAAACCTTTCTTATCTAGTTTTTCTCACTTTTGAACAAAGCAGACGAACAATTGCCGTTTCTCGAACAAGCTGGTAAACGGAACAAAGCCGAGAAGAGATGGCGACTTACAGGTGTGTTCAACAGATGTATGTCCTACTATCTGGACAACCCAAAACACCACGGGCGGCTGACTGTTTTTAGCAAGCAGTGAATGTTAATTCATGTGCCTAAAGCAGCAGTCTATTAATTTGCTTCTCCATTCCAAATCTCAGGGTCACGGCTGTCTTTTCGACTCGGAAATGCTGCATGTCTTCATGGTGAAGGGCATACCCCCTCCCCAACTCTACCAGTTCACTCATGTGAAAAGTATGAACTCAGAAGTGGAACTGTCAAATCAAACGATGCACTATATTCTGTGTATCATAAAGATAACAGAAGAAATAAGTTGCCCGAAATTCATTCAAGATAATCAGTAATTATTTCCATCATTCAGTACCAAGCTTCAACAAAAAGACAAGGAAGCTGGTAATGAGAAGTTATTCATCGTTTACTTCTCGATCGAGGCACCGGTATCTGAGGCACTAGATGGAACGAAAGCTTCAAATCTCACGGTACACAGGTAAAAGGGAAATGTTATCTGAGACATGTGAATTCTTACGTTCATCAGATTGCATTTCTCGATTTAGGAAAAGTGAAACAGACTCTGCAACTACACTGCAGTTTTTCTTTATTATGACTTCCTTGCGTCAAGAATAGAGACCATGTTATCCTCCACACTCAGGTTTAAATATTCACCGTGGTTTGAGACTAACGGCAGTGGTAAGGCCTATGCGTGAAACTTCATCACGCTTTCCTATTCGCTGTTGTGTTTGAGGGGGTGGACAAGTAACTTACTGCTATCCTCTTACAAAGGCTTCTTTTAATGCTTCTAATGTACAGTGCTAAGCAGAGGAGTTTAGATGGATTTGGAAGGATTTAACGATTATAGTACGGTTTATTCCCGGACTGATAACAAAATCGCGGGCAGATCTTCGGCAGGGTTATCATATACCCAATAGAAAATTGGTATATTGACAATCCTCCGCAAATGCTAGTTTTCTCTTCCAACAGGGATAACAAATATCAGCGCCAAGCTTAGGTTTTTTTTCTATTACGATTCGTTCAGACTCAGTCTACCAGCAAACAGACGACCTTGGTAGTTACGTTCCCAGAGAATGTCATGAGTATGCTCAAAGCTAACTGGCCTTTCCGGCTGAATAACTCCAAATGTGATGGTCTTATGCACTACTGAAGCAATATCCTTTTTGTCGAGATCATCATCCACCAAATAAGAGATACCATTTAGTTAGGCTTTGAGGTTATCCCTGAGTCTCATCAATTAATTTCACTTCCTGATGAAGGCTGTTAACCGAATGCGAGTACTCATGGGTGGCTTTTATAGAACACTTCACCCTAATTCTTTACTGAGGTATTTTAGTTACAGTTGCCGAACTTTGCAGGTGGTGTGGCAATTCAAATGAAAAAATACTTTCCAGCTATGGTCTCATTTGAGTCGTATGAAGCGTGGATGAACGAAGAATCCGCTTTTCTAATCCAACGGTGATTCTCCTTTAGAAGAAGAAGAAGAAGGATGATAACAATTTTAATCATTTACATCATAACTTAAGCTCCGCTCTAGGCCGAACATACATGGCAGCTCAACTAACCCGTAGGGTAGACCACTAGAGGACTAAGATTAAATGATCACTCTGACAGTCATATTGCTCTCAGTGCTTCACATATTGCCTACCAGTTCGTTTGCAGATGTGAAGACAGGTAAGTGGGCAGAACAGGACGATACCTGGCTTAAAGAGTGACAGAACTCATTCCAAAATGGGTTTTGCACTCAACAACTCAGTTGGGCTGCACAAAACAAATTCCCGCAAGAAACCTAGCATTGGTTATCGCGAGGCATCTAATTTCAGCAGGCCATCGAGTTGATCTGATGCGGTCATTCGAAATACGACTACTCAACCGAAGTGCAAAAATGCTGGTTTTCAGAGAAGCTATGTTGATCAAGACAGAAAACCCCCGTCTTCGTGCACGGAAACAATGATTGCAAACAATCTGCCTTCCTTAGCATTAACCACAAACCCCAAACGAATTGCTGCATTCTTTGTGATAAACATTCTTCTCACTTTCCCACTGTGTATCCCATGTGTCGTATTATATATAAACTGATATATTTCACGCACTCGATCGACAAGATTGAACGAAAATCTCTTTCAGTTCTCATTAATCTTGTGGAAGTGTCGATTATGTTTCTGTTTACCTGTAAGGAGTAAACGCAATGCAAAAACGTTTGGAAAGAACCGTATCACCCTGCGACTTAATAACTATTTCGCGGTAAATGGGAGGCTAACAAGAAGAAACCTGCTGACATTTTCGGTATACATGACCTTGAAGCCAGGGTCATGCGAGCGTGGTCCTTCAAACATCCAGTTTATTTTGGAGCTAATCGGGAAATGCTTATCCGTAACAAGAAATTTTCACCAATCTGATACGTTAAAGAGCTATAAAGTCATAATGACTCATTATTAGCTTTTGTGTGGGATACTTTGTTCCGAGCCTTCCCGTAAATGAACAAGAGTTTTTCCGCATTATTCATGCAAAAATGGTGTTGCAACAAGATGCTGTGAGCAAAAGCCAGCGGAGTCGATTTGGATAAAGTTGTTTCTTAGGTTTTGATAAAAAAGAATGGTCAAAGAGCAATAAGTATATCCCGAGGAACTATTTCTTCGTAAATTCTTACACTCCATTACGAAGAAGGATGGGGCAAAATGTGTTGCTAAGATTTTGGACCCATTAAAAGGCAGCATTACGCGCCTAATAAGAGTGGCTACTTTGTTGAAATTGCGAATGAATTCAGATTCCCCTGGGATTTATTTTTGGCGTTCGATTTACAAACGGTGATCAGTGGTGAAAACTAGGAGCTTGTGAAAACATTATCCGTGATAAACGAATCTAATGGAAACACATTCCATTGAATTTCAGGTTGTTAGCTCCATTACGCTAGTTGTTAAGAGTTGGAATAGATCATGGCCATCCGTGTTTGCGGAATAGTATCGACCACATCATGAACAATAAAGGTTTCATCAAACTGAAACAAAGAGTTTTTCCAGTCTGTCCGTTTGGAATTTCTTCCAGAAGGACTACTTTGCTGATAGGTAATGGATCACCTTATACATTCCATGGAAATTTTAACCTTGTTGCCGTGGATGTATCCATTCGTTCGTTATATTCTTTCACGATAAAGTAACTGTGAAAATTGTAATAGTTCAGTTACAATCACTGCCCTTTAAATCTCCCGGTTTAATTATACTGGCATATTTTTAGATGTTGGTGAAATAACTTGATACTCTTTGTTCAAAGTGAGAAAAGAAGTTCGTAACAGGCTGTGAGGTCTATTTAGAGGATATATTAAGTACAAAAATTCAAGTTTCATCTGAATCTCATCAATACCTGCAGTTTAATCAATCTGAGACAATGACGGAATCAAACTATTTAAACAAAACCGATACTTGATTGATTTTACATACCATGATCCCCCATGTGTAACAGCTAACAACATGGTCCTCATTACTTATCATGAATTAACCTGAAACAATCTCAAGGACATAGAATTGAAGAGGGAATTTTTAGGACGAAATCTGTGTAACTAGGGAGGAAATTTTTCATCTTTATAGTATCATCGATCAGTCTGATGTTTGATGTTCTTCAACAGAGCCTCGTGTTTACTTTTGCTAAGACCTCAATGGTCTTATCGGAAACCTTGGTGGGGATTGAGGAGTCAGTATTTTTCCAGAAGAACAATTGTGTACTCATAGCTGATAAATTAACAGAGTACAAAGTGACCCTTCATTGCCCCTTTCTAAGCAATGAAAATTGAAAGTGGTGTTAAGAAAGTATGCTTTTCATTTGTAAACCATCCCCAATTTCCTGGTCTGGAAGAATAGAAAATAAGAAACCGCTTAACTTCCACAGCAGGAGTGGTCATTTTAAATCCAGGGGTACATTTCGCAACCTCGAATGTCTCGTCGTTTTTGTACTTTATCAGGTTAAAAAGATCAGGTCTGGAAGTGAAAAGCCGTACGGGATTTATTCTACAAAACCATCAAATCCCAGTTCGAGTCGAGAGCGGTGTATTCTTCCCGTTCAGGTTCGGTGGTAATGCTGAGGAAAAACAGGTTTGTTCCGAGGTATGAATAATGGTAAAACGCTTTGAATTTTGCTTCAAACTGCGTCAGCAATAATATTTGGGAACTCTCGACAAGAATAGTAAACACCAAAGGAGTTGGAAATCCTACAGAAAATATTTGTAGGACTCCAGGTAAAAGCTAACGAGCTGAGCAATAGACCGTATATTCAGCCACAAAATAACTTCAGACGGAATTGGTCAAAGGGTTGAGAAAGACAAGAGTACAAGTCTCGTAAACAAGAGATGAGCGGATTTTTGAGAATGTTTTTGGAACACTTCACGTAGATAATAGTATGGCGATAAGCAAATCATAGCTAATAACTCGTCTAATAATTAATGTTCTTTTTGGAAATGGTCTGCTTCCTCTTATGTGCTCATTTGCGGTAGTGAACTGAATGAATTTGTTCCAACCACAAATCAAAATCTGATTAGCCCTTTCATCCGTTGTTTTGTAAGATTCTATTATTCTCCAATCTGACTATGGAAAATTTATTTCTTAGAAATTCCAGTGATCTTTGATTTTTCATTTATTCTAAGTTTCAGAGGAACTGATTTCCGCGAAAACCTTCGAAAAGTGCTAAAGCTAAGCTCTGCTTCGGGGTTCACCAAACAGAGTGGAAAGTAATTTGAGCATAGTATTCCGAAATTTTTCGCCTAAAGCTATTTTTTCGCACAAACTACTACGGCTCGACTACGGTCTTGATTGTTTTCGGCCAGATTCGCAAGAGTCAGTGCTTTTCTGGGTTTTCCGGGAAAACGGTACTCTGAATATTGCATCACACCTACGTGTGCGTGAAAACCGGCAACCTCTAACTAGACCTGTTCCCATCGTTCCGATCAATGAACTACGGCAGCCATCAAGATTCACAGTGAAGGCACACCAGTTCTGCTTTCGTCACAAATCCTGTCAACGTGGACTCTTCCTAGTTCAGGAAGTTGACCTGTTTTCACTCGGTTTGGTCAAACAAATTGTATAACTAGAAAAACATAGAAACAGTACCGGAGTATAGGAGATGAATGACCTATTAGCCTGATGCTTTGCATATCTTTAAATATCAAATCCGTATTATATATATATATATATAGCTGTTTTTGTGTGCACTCGAACCCAAACTTCCAAGATCAGTGAATTTAAAAGCTCCATTTGGCCCATGTTGTTCCACCTTACTTTTGCAATCAAATAACGACGCAAAACTAACAGTCTGCACATAAGGCGGACCGTGATTTCTGTGGTTTTATCCACATCGCCAAAATCAACCAACCGCACAAAAGCTTCGTCATTTTGGGTAGTGAGAAGCGATAGAAATTACACTTACGTAACGCATTTTCGATCCCCTTTAGTTCCGACTAGTTAGATTGTTGAAACGGTTAAAAATGGTTCGCTGAATTACTTCTAGAAAATAGAGGAATTCGATATTTGGGACCTAAACTGTGTCATTCTTAGCATTTCTTTTTTCGTTTGTTTTTGATTAAAATTTTACACTACAGTGTTTGTATACAACATGTACTACAATATGTAATACTGATGGCAAATACCTCAAAAGAATATCCCAAAGAATCTTTTGAAGTTATTTTTCGCAGTTTAATTTCTGAAAAATCTGAAAAACTCATCCCTGACTTACCCACACCAGCCATAATCACAGGTGGAATCCCAGCACGATTGAATCTTACGCGTCCGAAACACGACCGGATGCCACAGTTTTGCTGGTTGCACTGAAACCGGACTATTCGCACTGGGTAGAAGGGTGTTAAGCGGGCAAATTAGACAGAAAAGAAAACAGACCAGAATGCGAGGCAAACGGTGGAACGCCAATGGGCCGTGTAAGCTGGTCGTCTGTCCATCTGTCAAGAAAGCAAGCCAATCGGCTCGAACGGTTTCGCCCCAGTCAACGATCAAGGTATTTTTGGAATTATGAAACACGGGGCATAGAAAAAGGGGAATTTTCTTCTCCGATAGATTTTCCTAATCTGATACTGGATGCAAGGTTACTTTGACAAGGACTGACTTGGCCGTTTGTATACTTGAAATAATTTACCATTGTAGTAGTAGTAGTGGTATTAATAGTAATTGTTGTTGTTGTTGTTGTTGTTGTTGTTGTTGTTGTTGTTGTTGTTGTTGTTGTTGTTGTTGTTGTTGTTGTTGTTGTTGTTGTTGTTGTTGTTGTTGTTGTTGTTGTTGTTGTTGTTGTTGTTGTTGTTGTTGTTGTTGTTGTTGTTGTTGTTGTTGTTGTTATATGTCTCGATGAAGAGGATGGTGTTTTTAAGAGATTAGCTCTTGCGATGATCTCGAAATCAAAAGCTCTCGTCAGGACAAGGTATTTTTTTCATCACTGCTGCCCACTGTAAATAAAACTAACTGACACTGAATAAAAAATCAATTGACAAAATTGGTCGAACGATTAAAGCACACAGGTAAAAGCTGACCAGTAAAGAAATGATCATTTTCGGATCTAAAGATGCTTTCAAAAATTGACTGGGCTAATCTACAACAACGCTAAGGAATTACCCTTTTCCATCCTTATTGAAAAAGTGAACTTGCTCCTTCCGATCAGTTAATTGAGACGTTAAAACATTTTGTATATAAAAAGCAATCTGGTATAGTAAAAGGTTGGCAATTTTCAACAGTCCGGTCTGATAATATCAGTAATAACAAATTCCCTTAAAGATGAAAGCTGTCAAAATTTCTGTTTGAGGGTTAGAAACCCAAACTTCATTTAACACTGTTTAACGCGTTCCAATAAAAATAGCTTTAAGCTTTGCTGCATGAACCTGGACTGTTTTAAAATCAAAACAATAATTAATTACTAACACAATGAAGTTAGAAATTTTCATCGTTGACAAAATAACACTTGTCGATAGATTGAAAAGAGCTCACTAGTTTGGTAACATTCTTTAGAACCATTTTAAGTTGACGGGACTCAAAAAAGTGTCCTTTCCTAGTTCAGAAAATTATTGAAGTGAAAGGATCTTAATTAATTTGGATTATTCACCATTTCGAAATTTCAGTAAGTAAGAAAAAGATCAAATTTTCAATAAAATTACCCAAAAACCCTTAATAAGTCAGAGCACTATCCTTCAAATCATTTGTTAGGGACAATCAAATGCGACAAATTGTAGAAACAAGTATTCCGAAATATTTCAATACAAACGAACCGAGTTATTTCTGCTCTTTTAATGAAAATAAGGGTGACACATCTCTAGGTGCTTAAAGTGTCGTCTAACCGAATTGCTTCAGTTTCTGAAAGCGCGGTATGACATATGTATATGCACTGATTTAACTGTTGTCCCCATAGGGAATATAAAACTAGACCCAACAGAAATATTCCTGACTAGAAAGCTTTTGTGTCGGTAGCACCACAAGAGAGTGTGCGTTGTCCCACAGAGAAGCTGTATGATCTTTCAAAGTTTGACTATGCAGTGTCAAAGTTAGAGTCTAATATCGGCATGTTGCTCTGTAGCATTGCACGCCTCGACTCCAGGAAAAAGTCCAATAATGCTTTACTAACAACTACTGGATCACTACAACAAACATTGAAATTGTGCGCAATGGTCTTGTTTATGAAAACGAATTTCATCTCAGTGTTCCACATTTTAGTCTCTTATAATTTTCTGCAAGAGAACCAGCAAAATAACAAAGTTCTTCAAACAGTGTGGGTATTAACTTTCATGCAGTTTAAGAACCATCCAGATCTTTCTCTTCTGTGATTTTGGTAATTAAAAGTATAAATTTAGTAAACCATCATATATGCCAAACTCGGCCTGTCACAAACTTTCCACTGGTTCGTGTCCCGTTTTTGTACTCATTAGCAAGCATCTGAAGCCAGTGTTTTCGCAATGACTCACGTGAACTCTCAGGGAGACTAAACAATGTTTCAATGAGTTCTGAAAAAAATCAGGTGATTTGTGCTATTTTAATTCGTCACTTAACTTTGTTTTCCATCAGGAACCTCATTCCTTTGGTCCTCGAAAAATGTTCGTTTTCTTTCTGAATGAAAATTCTTTAAACCATTTGAGGTCGTGACCATCTGAGGTCCTTTGGACTCGAACCTGGGGGCTAATTTTTGGGAATGATCGAAAAGAGACTCCATTATAATATTTTGAACTTCCCTCTGTAAGTGAATAGTGAAAAATGTTTTATTCTTTGCAAAACGGAAATATTCTGTTCCTTTTATTTACATTCTAATTTTTAATAATGATAACTTTTTTCTTTCTTAAGAAGAACAACGTGCTGATAGATTATCTTTTTCTAAATATTTTGCTGACCAGATTTCCGGGTGGAAAGTTATAGGGTGGAATCCACCGTAAAGCAACTTGGAGTGGACGTTACCCTAGCTTCACACCAGTGTTTTACTGGCGGTAATTTATCAGAACATTCTTCAACATGGAACAGAAAATTTGTAGATAAGACCGGGTGCAAAATTGAGAACAGTCCATAAAATACATGTTGCTTACCAAAACCTATCGAGATAATGTTACCGAAAAACATCAGAGACGGATTCATTTATGCTCAAAAACAATCACGGGCAAAAGAAGGCAAGTTTTCATCACTTTCGCACCTAAGGGTGGTCATTTATTTGATTAGACCAATCGAAATCATAACTCGGTCATAAGACTCATATACACAGCGGCGCAGTTGCGTTTACTGCAAACGATCAAACAGTTGGTTCTCCAAAACCGTTCCAGCATTCTTGCTCATCCCAGTGTCATGCATTTTTTGTACCAGTTCACTTGCAGCTTCGGCGAAGAAATGACAGAATGAATAGTTTGCGGCTCAGAAAATATATTATTTCTGAAAGGAGGTCCGGCAAATTAGCGGCTGCAAGCCAGGGAAGTAACCGGATGCGACAGCAAGATTCGAGCTCGACAGGGAACTGTGATAGTTGTCAAAATCGATGACAACCGACTGTGGTCACAGATTACCTTGAAACCGCCGATTTTTTCGGTAGCAGAACTTTTTATTGCATAAGACCACAAGATTTAACTGGTTCACTATTTAGAGTGATGCTGCGCAATCCAAAATCGAAGCTATTGGCTTTCTGTGAAGGAATACTTACCGTGGTGCATCAACCAACGCTCGGCTCACAAAAAAGTTTGTCATGGCATGTTTGCTTACCTACACATTAACCCAACAGACATCCCTTTCCCCATCGTAACTATTAGAGTAGCTTTTAATCCAGCCTACTCAAGTGTTGTATTTTTCCTATTTGTATGTTTATCTTTCGCGACTGACGGGAGTAAACGAAATGCTTGCATCTGGCTGCATATGATTTTGTTCTGTTCCGATGAAATGGGTCAAGGGGATCAGTGCTTTAGTAAGATATGTCGGAAATATAGGTTTTCCAATCATTTAGTTGAAGTATATACCATTTTACACGGGGATTTTTAAGACAGTATAGAAAATGTCCTGACTGGATCATAACCTCGAGTAAAAGCCGAGCCGACTAATTTTCAGTTAGTTCGTTTTCATCCAGGCAGAAGAATACAGACATAAAGCGGGATTTTTCACCAGAAGATTAGGCCCGATCTGTAAAGTGACAAGAACATTTAAATTTTGTCAAAATGATTCAAGAATGGCAGGATTGGAATTTTATATCAAATAAAATCACCTCTGTATACCAACGAGAGAGACAGAAAAAGAAAAGCTGAGACGAAAACTACTAAAACTTTTCCAATCAGTTTCTAGCCAAAACCCACAACTCACTAGTCACGACCCTGCAGTTCTTCAGTCTTAAAGGACAACCTTTAGCCACCTCAATGCAAACCAGTCAGATCAGAAGTATCGGAATATTATGACATCAAGAAACGTTGGAAACATTTATTATTTACACCAAGATTGTTATGGCAAAGCGGGCTGAACAAACGAGTAAGTGTGATGACCGCATTCTGTGCAGTTTACCATAGTAATGGTATCGACTGTTGCATTACAAATCGATTGAAGAAGGTTTAAGTGATGTGCCCGTATTGTCGAACTGCGTGGCACAGCCCGTTTGGCTCCCATAATTTCAGTGAACCAGTTCTTATTGTACTACAGTATCCAAACGAATAAAAGTAGTGGAGGTCCTTCTCTTGCCTCTCCTTCAACATCCTCAGTGTGCTATTTGGGATTTCGTCCGCCGCATCACAGAAATGCTTGACAAACTGTTTGATGAACTTCGTGTTGTAGGGTTGAGGCGGGAATGTAGTATCCCGATCCTCACCTGCAATTCCCCGCACGGTTTGGGCTCAATGCCCAAGTGTTTCGCACCTTCTTTCAAATCGTCTTTTCGTCATTTTTGGTTGATTATTCTCCGTCGATCTTCCGTGCTGGTGAAACGACACGGTCTTTTCTTGGCACCAGTATTACCGCTTTCTATATTTGCAAGAGATGATGCATACAGTGCCGGGTAGAGTACGGCGAATATTACCACAAACGGTCGCGGTGTGGTTATATCGCCTGACTGCCTCCGAATAAAATATCAACTAATCGACAACCGGTCTCTCTATGAAAGGGAGAATATCACAAACAAGCAGACTTGTTAATAAAAGTCCACAATGTTAAAAAACAAAACTTTATGCTACAGTTAAGCCTGCTGACAAAGATTAAGAATCCATATAGTGAAAAATAAAGGATTGGTTCCTTATACGTACAGATGACTGAATACATTGACCGTCCGAGGATAATACAAACAGTTGTTGTAAGTGCAACCCATCATTGACATCAGTTAATTTATGCTGCAACATTTAACACCACGATTACCATTAAAATGTTAATCATGTTACAATCTGTGTCATGTAGTTCGACAATACGGGCACATCACTTAAACCTTCTTCAATCGATTTGTAATGCAACAGTCGATACCATTACTATGGTAAACTGCACAGAATGCGGTCATCACACTTACTCGTTTGTTCAGCCCGCTTTGCCATAACAATCTTGGTGTAAATAATAAATGTTTCCAACGTTTCTTGATGTCATAATATTCCGATACTTCTGATCTGACTGGTTTGCAGTGAGGTGGCTAAAGGTTGCCCATTAAGGCTAAAGAATGATGGGTGTTGGTTGGTGAATTGTAGGTCGCATCTAAAGAGTGGTGGGCCGTGGCTAGAGGATTGCGGGCTTTAGCTAAAGCTTCATGGGAAAAACTGTGGGTGAATAAGGATGGCTTGGAACATTTCAGTATTTTCTAATCACTTTCCGCCGATCAGTCGATATTCTTTGGAAAAATAAAGGTCAATATATCACAAAGAATATCAAAGTAAATTCAGACTAAAATTAAAGGTGATGATAATTTTTGATAAGGTTATCGCTGACAACATAACTGGTCAAACGATTTCGGGATGACGCAAGTAAAATATAATTGATGAATCTGTATTGTAGAAGAACTGAATTGTTTTACAACCCACGTGTCATGTACGTAGTATCTCGTAATATTACGGTAAGGCACCGAGTACCCCTAATCTGGTTGATCTACACAGAAAAATGAAAATAACGCGAGATGCTAATATTTCCTCTACTCCTTTCAGATACCTGATGCTTGACTGTTTTTACTAGGCTACTGGAAAGAGTGATTGAAGTAATACTAATACCTCTGAGTACTTGTCTATGTTTTTTTATTGACTAATTCGGAGTTACCGGAAGCTGACACAGGTCTTCCCCAAGATCATTTTGAAAAGGTAAGTCAAAATTGCCATGCTTTACGATCTGAGTTCCAGACATTTTCATTTCATATCAACTTAGTGCCAAACGCAGACTGATAAAGTACTTGGATGGCAGCAACGTGTGGGTAGACAAGAGCCCGGGCGAAATGTCGTCACCAGGGTATAGACAAAGTAAACAAGGACAACAACAACAAAAACAACAACAACTACTACTACTACTACAACACAACCACAACTGCAACACAACAACAATAACAGTCTCGTGTTTCACTTGGAGTAGACAACTTGAAACAATGTTCCAGTCAACTTCATGATGGGTGATGACGGAATCTTAGCAACACGGTTTTCACCCAACTCTGATTGTGTCACCGCACGCGAAACTCAGTTCAGAATGTGTTTCGTTTCTCGGCTACCTAACTTTCGTCATCCTGCTCGGTCTGTGCAAGTGGCTGTGCCCCCGCAATCCAAATCGTTGATTAAAATAGAGGTATCTTAGTTACAAGTAGTTTTGTGTATGAAATATTTGGAGGGAATTTCCCCGGAAAGGCAAGACCGGTTTAGCGGTTACTGCCACTCATCAGGTATGCGCACCCGGTACTCTCATGTCTGATCGTCCCTATACTCATATACCCCATAGAGATAGGCTGCAGTGGGGGGTGTTTGTTGCTCAGTAGAATTGGCCACCGTCAGTGCTATTCATCGATGGAAACATCCCTTGTCCGAAGACAAATGATAGTTCGTCACCCTGTTTGTACCGCGTTGATTGAATTTTGTTTTTGCTCTTGATAATACACATCACTGCTATCCCTGAAATCTTAAATATTTTGTTCATCTCTGTACAACAAGTTGATGCGCAACAGAATCGCTCCGGACTTAATTCGTACAACTTTGCAGTTTTCACTGTTCTTACCAAAGTTGCCAGAAACAAGTGTATTCACTCAACGGTTGGATTATCGTGGGTAACCTTTCTTAAGACAGGTTTACAACCTATCGTAGACCTGTCTGTAGTCACTGGTGAACCATTATTACAAAAGACTGCCAGAAGTAACTGAAAAGTCGACTGATTCTTGCTTATCGCACGTCATATGGTGCGACAATTTTCGATGCTCTCCGAACCACTGTTGGTGCTAGTGCGTCTGACAAATGATTCACCACTCACTATCAATGTTCAAACTACTACAGAAGACGGTGACACTGGCGTACATCAGTTTTATCCTTGTCAGGAATTATCAGCAGCAGAGCACAGTCACCGACTCCCCCCACCACCACCACCAAATGGGACTCGAACCCTCAGGAGTGCACGGCTGTGAGTCACGTACGTTACCATCAGGCTACCCGAGCTGGCTGGCTGTGAACTATTTAATCTCAACACTACAGGATATAGCACCTTTCCTTGGGAAAGAAGTAGACCTCATGCGTCATCAGATTTTTTCCATGCATCGGTAAATTAACTTGCCATGATATTCGTTTTGTCTGGTAGTACCATTCACCTTATCCGGCGGTTCCTAGTATTTTGTTTGAAAAAACCTTCTTGGTCCGTCGAGATGGGTAACAAATTGCATTTCTTTCTCAGCAGGGTAGGTACGGCACTTTAGAAGTTTGGACACTGCCTAACCGTGGTAGGTTTTCTCAGTATACTCTTTTCGTTTGGGACAACTTTTGTCGACGGTAGCAATGTCAAGCAACTGGATAAGTTCGTCTTTCCCACATTTTTAATTCAAAACACATCTCATCCAAACACACCAACTCATCCCATCTTCGGCTGTCGCTCGTCATCTTCTGATGATGCAACATCCAGCTGACGGAAACACTGCGTTTCGGGTCATATACGTGGCAAGAAATACCAGGCTACTGAGATTTGCCGAAGCCATTGCCATGCTTCGATTGAAACCCATATTGTTTCAGCAGAAACGGCTGTTTGTTAATGTGTCTTTACCATGGTGACGTAACTTGGCTATTGTAATTTCTCCTATATTTGTCGAAAATCATCGTTTTATATGAATTTATACAAGCAGTATCGTTCTGCAGTATGAACCACGTTCACATGTAGAGAAATCGTTCCGGACATAAATCTTGCTATGTTGCAAACTCTGGCTTTCCTTTTCAACATCCATATGCGTACTGGATTGGATCTTGCCGACAACTGAGCAAATTCTCTCTATTTTTCATGCACTTTAAAAATCACCTCTGCCTGGCGGCAGTAGATACCTAATTTAGATATTTCACCATATATGTCTTCTATTAAACACATGAGATGACTGATCGTAGACTACCAGAGCTCAGACAATCAGTGAAATTCCACAATGATGTATGGCACAGTTATTCTATGCTCGCTACGAATCATTTTGGTGCAAATTCATTGAGCCTTTCTGGGACTAAAAGCTGAGAAACAGGGTGATGTGTCTGACAAGCTACCGCTCAAGCCCAAGGAATGATGAACGCTACATTATGCAGTGTTGAAACAAAGTGGGCCTTTGAGGGATAGTCCAAACTACTGTACTTGGAAGACTCAAAATCCCACACGTGGGATTTACTTCCCGTATGATTTCAGTAGATATGTTCCACATCTTTCAAGTCGTACATTTTGCCTAAGTAATAATAAATCAGGTGTGACAGACTAGGATTTCACTCCCGGTCTCTAAAGAAGCTACAGACAGTCACTGGTCAGTTAGATGGAACTGATATATTTTCACGTTTTTCGGTAAGTCATTAAGTTCGCAAATCTCACTGACTTCAAGTCTCAAACAGTCGTCCTTCTTTCCCTCTGTCGCGTGCTTTAAAATATTTCACCGCAACATCAAAAATGTTATCGCGAAGCATCATCAAATGGCATGATGTATTATTACTTTTAGCCTTACAGGTTATCAACTGCAATCACAGACTACTGGTTATGTAAATGTTATCAACTGTTACTGTGTCCCAGTCATAGATTTGAAGAATCTTCCCTACTTGAAGCCGTCTTCCGCGCACACCATTCACATCGGACGAATTTATAAGTATTCGACAAGTTATATAAGCCAGCTAACGTATAAAGAGCTGACGGTGGTATTGCCACGAGACACAACAATCCCCGAAGGAGTATCAGTTTAGTACATCGTAACAAGTACCTCCATTTTTTCCTTTTTTGTCCTTTACCGCACTATCTATTCTTATAATTTTTTGAATGTTGTCCAGTGTCACTTTCAAAACGACACCCTTAACAACTGTTCTTTGGAACATCTTTAAGAACCCGCCCTGTGATCACTCCTGAAAGAGATATTTGCTCAGATCTTCCGGGGTGATTACGTTATTAGTTAATCGTCTTTACATTGTGCATATCTTCATTTAACGCGACAATTGGTAATCAATTTTTTTGCCTAGTAGTGAACAGAAAGTGATTCTGCCTGTGTAGCACACCTTCGAATTCACTCTGGATGAGTTGGCATACCCAGTGCAAAGACCAAACAGGCTGAACCTCATTTATAAGGTAAGTGCTAAAATGAACTTGCTTTCTCAAACCTGAACAACTGAAAAAAATAACAATCCTCGTCGTTTTCATCTTGGAAAATAAGTTTCGAGCGAGTGGATATTTTTCAAGCATAAAGGAGAAAACACTACTGCTGTCTTTGGTGCATAATAATTCAATTTTACTGGATAGAACTTCGATTACAATGACTGGGGAGTACTGGAGTATCCCACAACGAATTCATAAAGGAACACTGCCAAGATCTGAACTGGTCTTCCTTCGAGAACTGAAAGGGAAACACTCCGTAAGAGCTTTCACCTAAGATTAAATGGACATTTGCTTCGGCTATGTACAAATATTTCGTTGCTTATGTTAGAGTTGAGGCTTCCGCAAATGTCAAGGTTATCTAATAGATTAACCACACTCGCATAATGGAGATATATGCGGGGTTTGACTTTGTCGGATGAATTCACTGAATCTCTTACTCCTTTAATACTAAATAGTGGTCCAGTGCACAGTGAGATACTTCTGAGAATGAAATCAAACGGACTATAGTGCAGCCCGCTGCAGCTTCAAGTCCAACAGTAAGCAGAGGATTCGACAAAGCAACTGATCAGATCATTCCACCACAACGATTGAAAAACTTCGTGCTGACTCAGTATATTGCCGACTAGGAGCATCACACGCACTACCCCATATATTAAATGATTGTGTTGTACTTACAACTGAAAGTAATACAAACTGACATTTCGGATATTTGCGGACTTGTCTTTTACAGGCGGAATCGAAAAATACAACTGTGTTCATTCTGCCGCGGGTAATTTGGCTTTCGTTTCGCTTACTGTGGAAAGGCAATATGCACCATCAAAAGGACGGAATCACGATAGGTTCATCATTTTGTCCACCAATGGAAGGTGATTTTATGGCATAACTGAAAATGGAAACCTGTTTGAAACATATATGGCAGTCTGCCTTTTATCAACTTAACTTGGACGACTTTAGATGACGGAAGATTTCACGGGTTCAGAAGATCTATTCAGTCTCTTTAACAAGGCTCTTAAGAATGTTTATTTCAAACTGGATATAGTATTTACAGAGGAACAAGCATACTGGGAAATATTTCCTTATCAACCTTCTGATGTTTCACTTCGACTTATCGTTCGCAGGAACAAAACATGAAAAGAACAGCACATAACTGGTTTTGACTTTTCCAAAGACAATGTAATAAAGCTTTTATATGATGCTTAACCAACCAAATGAACTCCTTTTTCTGCGGAGTGTTTTCTCAAATAACGGCTATCTTGAACGGTTTATCGACAAGACGATGCAAGAAAATGAAGGGAAATCAAAGGAGATAGGAGCCTCTAAGAACGTACTATATGTGTGTTTGCCGTTCAGAGGCGACACGGATGCCGAAATTATTCAACGAAGATTATCAGGAGTAATCAACAAAACATTCTACGCTGCACAGTTGCAAATCCTGTTCGTTTCCAAACCGACAGTGTGTTTTCGATTGAAGAACATAGTGCCGAATTCTGCAACCTCTTTTGTGTATTCTTTCACCTGTTCCTGTGGAACTAGGTACATTGGTCGCACGACTCGGCGCTTATCCGAACGCGTTCGTGAACACCATCCGGCCTGGCTGAACAAGGGAGCAATTAAGACAATTACGAGTGCGGTGTGCTCATACCTTGTTGAGTCAAACCACTCAGTGTAGGTGATAAACGCTTTTCGCACTATTTACAAAGTTTGAGGAAAGCAATCAAGACTTGTCAAGTGTCGCATCTTAGCCATAGCCGAAGCCGTGAGTATTCGTCTCTGCAATCCTCCCGTGTGCGCTCAGAAACAACTTGTGCAAGCACTTAAGCTTCCGTGGCCCACTTCTTGTTCTCGAACACATGTGCAACCACTTGGACATTCCACAATGTGATCAATTTCACATGCACACACGCACTTGCAGAGACACATTTGGATTATCATTCTCCGTTCTTATTTTGAGTCATATTTTTTGTTATGTATTGGTATGAGTACAAATAACTGAAAACGAGCTTGATCACCACGTTGTTTATTCTCAATGATGTATTCGTTAAATCAAATGGATGTTAATATGTTTATCACATAAATCCGATATGATGCTTCTTAAGACTATGTCAGAAACAAGAGTGATGATGCGCATATCTCTACGAATAGTGATATAGTCCTTTTTAAACAGACCAGGGAAAATGATCGGAAAACAAGTTAGAATCATGGGAAATGTACACCGGTGTATGAATAAGGGGACTACAGACTGCGGAACACAGAACTGTCGAAATTTGTGAATTCGAAAGGAAAATCTAAGCAACTTTCCAACAGTAATTTCTATATATAAAGACCAATGTAAGTTCTCTCGTAAAGCTACACTGGCTTACATGTACAAGAGGAGTGGAGTTAATAATGGTTCTGTTTACTGTAAAACAGGGTTTCAAAGTGAAAAAAGTGTCATGTTAACCTTTGGAATTTTTTACTAGAAGACTAGACCGCTCCGAAAAGCTTTGGATATGTGAAATATTTTCAAGAAAATCATCTAAATTGGACAGCCGGAAAACAGACTGTTATCCGTGGTGATCGAAACGTCGACAACCTACCAACGATTTCGACTACGCCGTATTATTAAACAATGAAATTTAACCAAATATCTAGAAGCTTTCCTTCCCATTTTGATGCACGGTCTTCTTCCCGAGGTCTTTCAGTCAGTTAAGTAAATATTTGGGGCAACTAATAGATTCCGATTTGTTTAAGAAGCAAGACACACTATTAAATGCAGATGTGTAATCGAGAAAGGCACAACTGACTAATTTGAGCTAATCGTTGAGATGTTTTAAAATGAAATGGACTACGCACACTACTGCATCAGTCAGGGAACGCCCGGGTTTATACGCAAATTGGTGTTCGTCACTGGGAATTCTACCTGTATTTTGAAGCCACTGAAGCACAGCACATTCAACTAGTTTCAAAGCCGGCGAGGAGACTGCGATTAACTGGTTGTTTTGATTCCCTTTGGGCTACTAGACCCTTTTGGTATGTGAATAATCATGACAGGAGGCCAACAGTCAGGCACGGAGAACAATTCACGTAAATAATTGACGACCGTAGTCATTAGTTCAGAGAGAGGCTGAGCCACGTGGTAACAAGTTGTTTTGAAATATTTTGCGAGGCCAGCATTGCGGCAAAAGATTATGATAGCAAAGTTAATTCCAATGAAGACGGGCCATGACAGTAGCTTAGCCGTGCAAGAGGCTCCCAATATAACATAGAGTTCCTCCTGGCTGCTTCAGCGTAACGTATGATTTATCTGTAATAATAGAACCTCTTTCCGTTTGTCATCTTCCGGAGTGCATTTCGCAAATTGGCTGCTCGGATTAATTTATATTTCTCCCCAAAAAATCAGCTTCACTGAGTGCAAGTAAAATTTAACAGAAAATAGGTAATATTTCTGCAAACCATGTAGGATAGAAATAAATTTCCCCGGGAAAGCTGCTTTCCTGCGTTGTCCAAAGAGTATACAGAATTTCTTTCAAATTGAGCAACTGTTTGGTTGTGGCGTATAATCTTTTATTTCTAAGGAGGGGTTTTTCTCAAGTTATTTATGGAATGATACGTCAAACATTATCGTGACGTACTTGACTATCACAAATATATGAGAGCGGTAACGATGCGGAAACAACCAACCGCAATGCATCACACCAACCTCTAAATGGGATTCCAACCATACAGGTAGGATGGTGGGTATTATATTAAAGCTGTTAGACTAATCGGTATGTCTCACAACAGTTTTTTTACATGAATGAACACCACATAACATAGACCCCCCCAGCTAAGGGTTTTGGATAGCAATAACTGATCATTCACACACCGGTCAAATTCCATGATAAGTCATCACACAGCAACTAAACCCCAATACTACTCAAATTGATCAAGTGGTAGAGCTCTGAAGTTCGTTCGCCATGGCTATGTTTCAATTAGAATTCATGAAAATGTATGAACGTCGATTGAAGAATTCTAAATAACAACCAACAAATGTTTCATATTTCGACAAAAACTGGGGGCCTTATTACGAAGGAATCATTGTAATTACCAGGTCAAAACTGCTAGTGTACACACAGAAGTCAGATACTCTAGATTATACAGGATAGAATAATACGGAACTGACCTTACACAATTAACGGGTTAAACCCCAATACCAGTTCACTGATTACCATGTTCGCCTCCCACGTGGAAGGACCCCCATTTCAAGTCCCGTTAAGGTCACTATTTTGGCCCAGTAGCCGCAGGCTGAAGGCAGTGAGCTCCTGGGTTAAAATTTTACAGCTGTTGGTCAAAGCCCGCCTCTTTAGACATATCAAAGTTAAACACATTCCTCTTACCGAAAACCTGTTTACTACTCATTAAATATGGATAAGACGACAACAGTCAGACATTTTTTTACTGATTATCTCATGAATGCTTGATAATTTTTCTTCTCAGTGTGCCACCCGACTGCTATTCCGGACCTAGGGTCACACAAGCACCCCGAAGCATCACTACTGGAAATAATTCGAACAAAAACGCTCTGACTCTCCCGTACCATTTTAAATGTGCATGTCATTATAATAGTACATTCCTCATGTTCGTATTGCCAGTCACGCTAGGCTGAAAAGTCTCTTGTCTAATTCCCAACTTATCGAGAAGTTGAATAACACTATTCTCAAAACTGCGTACCTTTATAACAACTTTATTAACAACTGATGACATTTCTCACAAACTCTGGCTGTTATCTTCATCGGCGATTGGTCAGTGGCATGCCGACAAACCTAGCAAGTACTACTTACAAAGTAATGAGATAGCTACTCAAATGATTACAAGTAGCAAGTGGTTAAATCCCAATAATGATTTTCACTTCAATACGTCCGATGCATCTCTGTCCTACTGGTTCGCCCAAATTATTTCCATTTAGCTGACCTTCAGTGTCACTAATAAATGAGCACTGCCTTGGAGGGCACTCAATCAGCAGCCAAGGAGCAAAATAGAGTTCCATTGCTGCGGCAGATATTGGGAAGCCAACTAAAAACAATTCTACAATACTGGTTTGAGAAGCAGGACAACAGGGATATTTAACTAGTGATACAACACTTAGTTTAAAGCACTGGGTCCCATTTATCCAATTTGCGAGAGAAGAAAGAAAGCATAAGTCGAAATGTGCAAGCACTTCGTTTACGCTTGTCTATCTCACACACATTCACTGACAAGGCTCCTCACCGAAATTCCGTGCAAGCACACTGTACAACTGTTTCACCCTTTTAATGAATAGCGAACGATGATTCATTTATTGAATAATGTGTTTTAAATCATTCGAATGGTTGTTCTCACATACTGACTCAAATGAAAAGTCGTCCATGGCTAAGGTGACACGGAGTGTGTGTGTGTGTGTGTGAGAGAGAGAGAGAGAGTGTGTGTGTGTGTGTGTGTGTGTATTTCACACTTTGCTGATGTCCCAAATCAGTGGGTTGATACATTGTGTCGTATCCTGTAGCCAACGGGAAGCTCAGAATCCTAGTACAGGCATTCCAGGCTTTTCAAAATAAGGTGTTATAAAAAACTAGACTGCAGACAATCAGTTGATCATTTCACTCTAATTCAACATACGGTCACAGTGTTTTATGGATTGTGTGTGCATGCGTGTGTGCTATTTCACTCACTCTGATATTCATCTACACACGTTGCAACTCCCGTCCAGTGAGATGTGAATTTAAAGAATAAATACTTGGACAGTATGAGTATTGGTTAATTAAAGTCTAGTCATAATAGTAAAACTCTGCTGGAATTCAACCACCTTTTATTTTCTTGCTTGCCGAAAGGGTTCCAAAGGTAAGTACACAACGGACAAATAGCTTGACAACTGAAATCTCTGTAGGTCCCCAGATAAGAAGATGCTTTCCAGAATTACTGAAAACCCAACAGCCCTTTCAAGGAGGTTCTATTTTTTTCAAAGAATTTTCTCATTTTACAATGCCTTCAAACCTCCTCCCCCCCCCCCCCTTGTCGAAATATATAGTCTTTCGAAAAGCAGGTGGGCATGATTCTAACTTTCTCAGACATTTCAAAACGATGTTCGGAAGGCGAACAACCACGAGCCGTCCCGAAAGGCCTGGTGAGATAATCGATATCTGTAGATTTCCCGTTTCTCCCTTGTAGCTTTGAAACTTTGCCCAGTTCAAACTCTTTCTCGCTGTAATATCCCCACGCCTGCTTAATTAGGGGATGAAGAAGAGGCCATCAATAAATGTTTTTAGGCCTATTTGCATTCCGAATAATTCACTGGGCATTACAAGAAAAAGTCGCTCAAATCAGATCTTTTTCAAACGAAATAAGTAAGTCAGGCTATAGTGCTTGCTTCTTTTGATTTGTTAATTACTTTCACCTACATAAGCCCTCAGTTAATTTTTGTACTAAACCCAAGGTACATGGCACTTCGGTTACCTTAAAAAGCCTCATGGGTGATGATTACACGGAAGCTGTACTGATTCACATGACTCGCATATTGTATGCCAGTTTGCTTGCTATCACTGGAATCCACACACCGGTGGAACTTATTGGCAATTGGATCAAACGGCAGGTGAACATATCCAAAAATGGCTGAGCAAAGATGGTGTGGAGAAACCTATCGTAAACTAATTTCAGCTTTCCTTTTTCACACATCAACTGGTTTACAGTTCTCGGGTAGACGGCATAGCCAAGATAAGCTTTGTAAGAAGGAGTTTAGAGGAATATTCACGTCAGGACCATCTTATTATACCAATTTCGAAGAAAGAAAATATTGAAATAGTTGATTCGGCATTCTTCAGTATGTCAGACATGATCTTCCTATGCTTGACTATTTTCATCGTACAAATTATCTGTGTCTTTTGAAATTCCAATCAGCTAGATACTGCTTATCCCAGAAATAACAATGCAGTGAGATCTGAGAGTACTCCTGCTTTTGATTACAAGTTTTAACCGGTTCTGTCTCTCACCACGTCAGGTGCCTCTTAGCAGTTTGTGCGGACCTTGGTTTGTTTTTGTTCTTGTTTGTTGATCTGAATCAGGATCTGCAAAATGTGTAGTCAAAACTGGAGAGAAGCAGTCACTCTCCAGAAGTTCGTGTTCGCTTGTGGCTGAAAATTAGCCTTTTCAAAAGCCTGGGTTTATCTAACTACAAGATGGTCGAACAGGCTATAAGCAGCGCATCGCTCATGACAAATTTACCTATTGAATGCCTTGATTAGTGGAAGTTTTTTAACTACACAATGGCTCAAGGCAAACTTCTTTAATAATGACCATCATTTTCTCTTCAAATGATAGGTAACTCTTCGCATCATGTCATTCGGGTGATCAACGAAACATCTAATTTCCTACCGAAAACGAGCTTGTTCGCTATCGTGCCTTTTTCTATAGTGCAATAGGATTATTCAGTGAATTACGCAGTCTCGACGGTAAAACTGGACTTCAAAGAGCTAAATAGTTATTTGTGCTTCGAGACCAGACTTGTGGAAACGAGAGCAACGATCAAATTTCTTGACAGCTGCACCCAACGAAATGAATTTCCAAAGACCGATTGGAAATCACTGAGAAGTGCCCGAATAAGACCCGATTCATTTACTCTAAAACGACACGCGAGAAATCAAATGGATACTCTACGAATGAACGCACAACAGTTTGAACGAAACAGCTCACAAAGAAGACATGTTACCGATGGCCTAGACGAATACCAAGGCATCCGGTTTGAGCTTTTCGTTGCTGATGTGATCAAAAAGTGATCGATAAGAAGATGGTCAAACTGCAGGACACTATTAACGAGTCAAAACCACGAACCGATCTCCCAACTAATCCAGAGCGGTGTGTACACAACTGTTCTAGTTTGTTTATGGATGCACCACTTCTGGAAGCGTTATCACTAGATTTGAGTTTCTGTTGTCCAACGCTGAGGAAGGATCAACTAGATGTAGAAGTGTAGTTTGAAAATTTATACGCTCAAACTCGTTCACTAACAGCGACATCAAAAAGAGCGATTGAAGATTTCAAATCCTCCCTTGTTGAGTGATCCTATCAACACCATCGAACCCAGAAGAAATTTAGAAGCTTTGTCAGTAACCGACACAGGGAAGCGTTAGGAGTTCTAAGAGTAAATCAAGACATTGTTATTGCCAGGTCTGACAAAGGCTCCAGAGTTGTACTAAAGGATCGCAAAGACTACGTTGATAAAATTGATACCATTCTAAGTGACTCGACGAAATTTACGGAACCCAGAGGACAGAAGAACAGAACCAAGACAGTGGAAGAACAAACTACTGCGACCCTGAGACTATTGAAAAATCAGAATTATATTCCCAATGGCCTTTAGGAACAGCTATTACCTACCTGCACTGGTATTCCTCGTGCATATGGCTGACCGAATATACATAAATCTGGAGTACCACTAAAACCGATACTTGATATGAGCACTTCTCCCTACCACTCTACTGCTCGTTGGCTTGTCGATATACCGGAACCAGTACGCAGAAGCATTGCTCAATACAGCCTTAATAGCATGTTTCATTTCGTAGGAAAAGTAAAAGAACAAAATACCTAAACTTGCCCCTCCAGATGTATTATCACTATTTACTAGCGTCCTACCTCTAGAAACCATCGAATATTTGTGCAGTTATATAATCAAAAACAAAATAAACGTTGGTATTCCGGTAGCCAGCCTGAAAGAACCACTACCACGATGTACGCTGAATGTTTAGTTTGGCTTCAACAACAAGCTTTACCGACAAACCGATGGAGTTGCGATGGGCTCGCCTCTGGGAACCCTACTTGCCGACATTTTCGTTGCCAAACTGGAAAATGGGGTACTCGAAGACACCATAGAAAGATTACCCCGTTACTGCCGGTAAGTGGACAACATTTTCATTATGACTGACAAACGTGTCCACCTAGATGAACTGGTGGAAAGTTTAACCAGACTCACAGTGCTCTCAGTTTCACATCCGAAGTGAAATTAGAAAGTAACTTTCATTTTCTGGATGTAAGCCCTACGAGAAGGAAAGATGCGAAGCTGGTCAGCCGCATCTTTGGTAAGCCACATGGACAGGCCAATACAAACATTTTGCCAGTTTCGTGCCTCTAAAATGCAAAAAGAACCTGATCCGGCCCCTAGAGTCCCGCATACGAAAGATCTTTTCCGAGGAAGCACTGAGTGAGGAATTAGACCACATAAGACAAATACTACTACACAACTGGTACTCGGAACATTTCATTCAAAATAACATTTTGGAAGTAACCAAGCGACCATTGATAATCATCGCCAAGAAGAAAGAATTGCACATGCAACTTCCCTTCAAAGGAGATATTAAATGCGAACTACGAGTTCGGAGCCTAAGGGATGCAATCACCCGTACATTTTCGCCGCTACTCTACGCGCCCACTTCACTAGACGGTCATTGATTTCTACGAATCTGAAAGACAAAACTCTTGTCCTTTCCTACTTCACGTTTACCTATTCGTTTGTTTATTCGCGTTCGGCGAGCCATGTATGCAAAACAACACTGTACATGTTCCAAAGAATCGAGGAACACGAACCAGCTCTGCTGAGGACAGGAACTAGAAAAGCCGTAATTAGTGAAACCGTAGAGCACCTTGCCGACACATGGCATCAGAGGGACAACGAAGCCTTCAATATAATTCACAAAGTGCCTTCGAATTCTTCGAAGATCGTTCGTCAAATCACTTCGGGAACAGCGGAGGCTGTATCGATTAGGCTGTTAAATCCATCGTTTTGTTCACACAAGCGATTTGTCAAATCACTTCAGCTACCCTGGCCGCGATCGGAAAATGGGAGACAAAATCAAGGTGACCTCGACCGCGAACTTTCAGTCGTGGCAGGAAGCAGCCGACCCACCCTAGATGTACTTTCTACAAAAAATCTTCCCAGCCACGAACAACCAACTTCCCACCCTGTTCCGAACAGCACAACACCTACAATACTGCTTAACCAGTTTAATTTGTTACTGTGAACACCCTCTCTTTTCTTCCAAACATATATATATATATATATATATATATATATATATATATATATATATATATATATATGATAGGAATGACTATGTAACTGTATTACCCAGAGGATGAAGTTACCGAAAACGAGTTTGTTCGCCATCGTGCCTTTTTCCATAACTTTATGTTACTAGCAAATGAGCAAGTAGGCAAATGAAGATTGCACCTCGATTTTCATTTGTTCCGTAAATTCTTGTTTCTCTGGGCAGTGTCAAAGATTGGGCGAAAATTTACTTCCATCAGAGAGCTACGTATGACTTTCAGATAATCAAAACCACGTTCGAGATCTACGGCGGAAGTATTTCTTGTGAAATGCCATCCACAGGAAGCTTGATTCAACAATACTATTTGAAGAGTAAGTGGAGAATGATTCACCGTTCTATGACTTCTGAAAATACTGAAAAACACGTGGTAGTTTTACTTGGAACTTTTGTCATTCCCTGAATGCTTGTGTTTGACAGCAAGTTCTTCCGAGCAACAGTGGATCAGTTTACCACAACAGGACAACCGGCATGTTGTAGCTATTTGTTGTCTGCGTGTTTTCGTGCCTATGAGGGGTCAATTCATCGATCAGGGGCTAAACAAAAGTCGAATTGGGTGGGAATGGTGGCGTTCAAAATAAACACAACCCACCTGTGCAATTTGGAGAACGAGAGGCAGACTATTTTGTCCCCTAAGTATACGTTGTAAGTCGATATAAGTAAGTGTGTTGAAACACACGTGATCCAAAATGATGTGGTTGCAATCCAGTCATCTGCTATCATATTACTAAGTTGAATTTTCAATGCAGTCTAGTCAGATGTGTTTGTGTGTCGTATACGAGTCTCAGATTCCGAAAACTATCCAGCCTAGGACTACTCTGAGCAAATCGAGTGGAATGATAATATACTTTTGAACTGTCAAGCGTGGAAGAAATAATAATGAACTTCGTGACTCTCAGCCTCAACGTTCCCCACTGGTGATTTTTTCCGTTGTGATTCATTCTGCTATGTTTCGGTTTTATAGTTACCGGGTCTTATTTTCAGTTCTTAATCCGCTGTTGAAAGTATGAAAATGAAAAGCAATCTATCGGGAAATATTTGTTTGCAGTTAATAAATCTGTGAAAAGGAAGGTGATAACGTCGATCGCCGGACAATAACGAATTTACCAACCAAGGGAAGAAACATCTGAGGGGATGATCACATCCACGACACAAGTGACCTTGTTAAGCAAAATTAACGGACGCACTCGAAGATAGCGACATTCCGTCATTCGTATGGACCTATTTTATGCTGTAGTTAAATTACTGCGGTAACGACCAAACAGCCATTATCGTGGAATTCGAATGATGACTCCTAGGGTTCAATTCCCATCACAGCCTGCAACTTCCCTACTAAGCAGCCTTTGGTTGGCCGCAGTCCCTTTCCTGAAATACAGTACGTTGTTGTGTAGTAAATAAGAGATCAAAATAATACTCTTTTGGTTCATCAAATGCCGCGAACCAGTCAAAAGCTTCATACCACAGCTCATCTGCATTTCACTCAGAAAAAATGGTCAATATAAAATCCACTGCCAAACAAACTAATTTTTATTGTTTACACAACAGTTTTCCCACGATCCTTGTTTAATACCATCAGTGCAGATTTGATTTCTCCGTCTCAGCCCCATAAAACAGCAGTGATTAGTGTTTTTTTATTTCTACGGCAACTTGATCGAAGTGGCTAATTCGTTCTATTTGTTATTCCCTTTGTGAGGGCTGCATCAACAAAGTGAATATGGACTCTTGTACAAAATAATTGTCAAACCTCGATCAGTTACTAATCGATATATCACCCATTTGGGAAAATTGCATACTTCCGTGAAGATAAGGACAATGACGAACTGAATGTATTTGTTAAGTAAACGAGGTAGAAGATAAACGCTGCGAGATGATATCACTTCATGTGCTCTCGTCTTTGGCAGAAGAATGAACTGGTTTGCTTGAGCGTATTGTGTATTTTTTAGGTGTTAGAATTTGTGTCGCTTTAGCCAATCGCGCACAACTATTCGCTTCAACACACAGACACACGCATATGTGTATGTGCATCAATTCACACACATTTCCAAACAGCCCATTTCATTTTCCTGTCTAGCTGTACATGTTCGCATTCGGGCACGAGAAGGGATTCCCTCTTACATCTTGTATTCTGCCTTATGTATTAAAAGATCTAAATAGTTCAGTCTCTCAATCACGTTTCGTTCCAGGACCGATATGGGACAAAACAGCAATGTCTGTGGTCGGCAAGCTGGACATGAGAGTCGGTTTCGTCCCAGCCAATCAAACGGATTCTGCTTTCATCAATCACGCACAAATACACACAAATACACACACACATGCGCATGCACATACCAAACTACTGTGCGATTAACTTCGTCCCCACCGAAACCATACCATGTTTTTAATCTAGAACCAATGGCGCTGGGACAGTAAAAGACGCTTCGCGTCTGTGATAATCTTGTGATGTCACCTTGCACACGTGTAAAGAACAGACTGTAAATCAGGTTGGAGATTTAAATGTCAACATTACGAGTGAGACTAGGTGGTAGGGGGTTTGTTCATTGATTATTCCTCCACTGCGCTGTGGAATGAACCCATATGCGAAAGTTGGGACGAGGATGTTTCTTCAGCGGGACAGAATACGGGAATCATGCCAGGATCGTTTTAATGCCAAAAAACAAGTAGTCACCAAAGGCATGAAGCCGAGTATGCGGTGTATTTATTCCCGTCCAGTTCCTACATCGATTCATACACACATCAGCAACCAACTTCCACTGGTTCATGTGGTGGGAGATTTCAATTTGTTGATCGTCAATCATTATGAAAGCCGAACACTGTTAACCTAGAGCAAACCATTAGGCTTTAGTGTGTATAGCATTGCAGCTAACGCGTGTCCCAAAATTTTGCGCTGGTAGTCGATTTCGACTGGATGGATATGAATTGCTGATGATCTCTGATAGCTGCACAACAGCGCTTCTACGAAGTTGCCCCGAAACGTGAATGGGTTGCTGATACTTCACAAAGGATCGCTTCAAGCTACTAGTTATGCAACTGGCTTTTGAGAGCATCTTCACCAGAAGGGCTGTGAATAGTTAGGGCCTTTGTAGCTCAGTTCAATTATTTCTTTAAAGGATTGATCTTTGACCTTAGCCTACTTGTCGCGGACCTTTCGTAACCAGACGAGAGGAAATCGTCTGTATTCAGTGATTATGAACAACGTATGGTAAGACGTCTGAACTATTTCAGGTCTCGTATCCCGAATAACAAGCCTCAGTACTTTATTTGGTGGTAGGTGTATGAAATGATTCATGATGCAACACCAACGCCCAACTCACCCTCGAAAACCGTAGAAGCACTCTGCATGACGTTTTAATCTGACTGGTTAGGACTGATCACTTCCGGAACATATATACCAATTCAAATTTCTCTCAATTTCAAATGAGCAAGTAGCCAAGGTCTTTAGGTTGTTCCGAAAGATTTGTTTCGCGCAGGCACCGCTTGAGAAATCGTTCGTCGAAGGAGGCGAGTACTGTATGAGTGACGAGTTGTTAACGCTCTAAGTCAGCAACGAAAAGGCACTATATCGTGCAGCTTTGACGCGAAGTAAACTTCGGATCCAATCCGATTAGCTTATTAGTCACATTTTTGTCTCTCTCACAATCATGTACCTCGGATTCGAGGCCCTGTTTAGGGGCTCGGTAGGTATGGACTACGTGTTGATTTCTAAAAGCAACAGCTGCATAGTGTTGCCATCGGTTTTCAGTGATAATTTGAGCATTCACGAAACGTGAACCGTTTCATAAAACCTAGATCCTTTATCGTTCATTTAGACAAAGCACGATGCCTTATCTGATCAAACGAGAAGAAAAACGAGCACGCGTGAAATGTTGATATTTCTGTAGAAATGAGGTTCATTGCCTCGAGGTTTTTGTTCCGGACAAAAGTAAAACTGTAACCTTGGTATACAGAAGATCTGCTTGATAAACTGACGAGGTGTTCTATTTATGTCATGGAATTTGTGTTCTTTCGTTTATTTCTGAGAGTTTAAATACCTGTGGGAGGACGGTGTCAATCCAGTCAATCAGAGAGATAGCAAGCTCGTAGGAGCTAATCAAAATCTTCTTCCGATCGACCACTTGGACGCAGAAACGACCAATGAATCGATTTATCGATCTATCAGTGCTATCATTCAAGGGCCCAATATGGGATCATTTGTTGTCTCACATTCTCGTATGTCATGTCACACTGTGTATCAAGTTATTCTTCTACCACTGAATGTGCATGTGTACATAGCAGCAGATAGGCATCCGTCGAAGTCTGTGTGATGCGCCTTTGTTTGAAGCTTGATGCACATGAGGCGGTCCGAAGTGCCTTGTTTGTAACATGTGACTCCCCAGGACTAGTGTTCCAGCGCTCGTCAACCCTCGTCTTTCTTCGGCCGTGTGTTGCACCCATGTCTCTTTGTGTGCATGTGTGTGTGTGTGTTCTGAACTGTACATGAAAGTCAGCTCACACGGTCAGCCAGTCGACCCACCAACGGTCGACGAGATTGTAACAGCCAAATCATATCTCCTTACGCCCACCCAACCCCAAGCATTCTGCCCTCAGTGGTCCACCCAACTCTGAGCCTCAACCCCACCGCCTTCGGTACAAAATAATCAAGCGACTGAACGCAAGAACGTGACGTGTCCTTCCCAATTTGCCGTATACGACGCACGCGTAGCCGCAAGAAAACGCAAGCACCAACATATGCATGCAGGTCAGTATGGTCGATCTCTGCCTGAATGTGTGTATGCGTCACTATAGGAACCGGCTACAGTGGCCACAGCATTGAGAGAGAGAGAACTGGACGCGGGGTATCGAAATGTTTGGATTTTGTGACATTTTAATCGAAATAAAGCAACACGAGAAGTCAGACTTCCGAGTTAGGACCATTGATTTTCTTCGGTCCATCGAATTCTAACAGGAAGGAGTCGTCCATATTGTCTTGTTGTTGTCGAAATTAGGACAAGAACTTCAGAAGTATCGCCAACTTTGAGATAATAAAGTAAACAGTAACAAGAGAGTAGCTCATCGAATATTCGCATCCGAGTGATAACTAAGACTTCAGTGGTATCGTTATTTCCTTACGATTAAAGAATTTCTTGTTGCAATAACCCTGATTTCAGTGCAAGTATGACCAAAGGAATTCGTCAGATTGCCTCTGAATGGGGAAGTTTAATTCATTCAGTTGGTACCTTGTATTTTTTTGACTCTTTCTTTAAACATGAACGCAATAAAACGAATCTGTTGCACCAAGAAGGAGAACCGGTAACTCCCCAACTCAAAGACATGGAGAGGCGAACGGCATGAGACCAAAATAGTCTAGTCACGGTAACAAACGGGATGTTGTCCATCATTGAATTTGAGACTTGAACCACTATAGAACACCGTCGTATACTAAACCGCATGTGCTGTGATTTGGGCCTCATCGACTGTTTGCTCATGGGAATCATCGGTCTTGTCTGCTTTTCGTGCACCGTTTAAATGGGCTTAGTACTTGCGTCCACCCCGCTCCAGCCATGCAAGCTCAAAAAATGTTATGGACACCTCCCGCTCGCGTTGCGGCCAAAACTGTCGTCCACTTTTCCAGTGCATATCTGACAAATCAACTGATCGATCTATCTTCTGGCCTTTGCGGGATACAACAGATTGTTGCTACGCCGGTATCGCGCAAAAGACTGTATAAGATAGTCCTAGAATGATTCGCAGTACGGCACTATCACCCCACTTACGTAACAGTGGCCGAATATACCGATAGCACCAGCAGCGGCAATGATGCAGATAACGGAAAATCTACCTGCATTTTTCCCATCAGAAGTCAACTCCGCAAGCCGAAAACGAACCGGCAACCTTTCGCTTACCGGGATGTTGCTCTACCAGTTGAGCTATCACGATATGGGCGGTCGGACCTTAATTACCTAAGGGAATATCCTGTATTGCGCAAATCACTATTCGAATGACAGGCGGAAACAGTTCTGGCTTTAATCATTAGACTAACCTTATCGGGTCACTTCCCAACGGGAAGCATAGCACACGACCGAACAAGATCCAAAGGACAATTCGGTATACGATGGAATTTATCACGTTGTCTGCATCCGACCGACTGTACTACGATATCTCAGCTGATGAAGACACTTGCCCGTAGGCGGGCAGTCATCAGTTCGACTCGGGCTTGCATACTGAACTGCTGGATGCTAAAAGTACGGATGGATTTTTCATGATCTAAAGTGACAGAATAGCTATGCAGTGACCCATTTTCTCTATACACCGACTGCTTTGTTGACGCTGCATGACGCTGCCACGTAACAAAGATGGCTGTAAACTGAAACATTTAAGTGACCAAGTCGACCACATTGTTAATAAAGGTCCATTTCATGGTCCCATATGAAGAGCCAAAGCTTCATCGTACTTATTGAAACCTCACTATCATACAGGATATACTTGACTGTTTGACAATGCACTGACATAACAAACAATGAAAGTAAAATGTGCCGTCAGCTGGCATCGTATTTTCGTCGGGGAACGATTGTGCACATCTCCAGAGTTTGTACAAGATTCCGTCCCCCAAGATGGTACCCGATCCTCATACGGTCAACGGCAGGTGAGTGTAGTCACTGACACGAGGACAGCGCTCGTATCCTGGAAAAAATCCTTTCAAAAGCTCTTGTATGCACAGACAGAATTTGTCTTTTTCAATAAAACATGGTCAACAGAATAAAAATAACGAATTCCAGTCGTGTGTATCACAAGAAACTGCCTACTGGTCCGCACTCAGCCGTGCACATCCACGTGAACTTAGCCCTCATGAATACACTCATCCTTTTCCTCTCTATAATCGTACTGTCTCTATCCGGGAATAGTCGTGAGAACCAAAAAATTCGCGGCCTTTATGAAGATGCTCGAGAAGTAACACATAATAGGGCGTGTATGAAATAGCTGTTGCTCATATTCAGTTACTTTCTCAACAGAGACAAAATACTTCTAATTGATTTTTCTTGAGCAACAAAGGACTAGTCCATGGTGGACATTTTTTGTTGAGCCTGTGTTAGTTTGTTATACTGGGTTTTTATTTTTCTATTCATTGGAAAGGGAAGAGGACACCCCGAGACTAAGACACTTCATCCAATCATGTTTTCCTTTAGGAACTAGAAACCAACGTTCCGTTTACGCGTGGTACACGACGTGAAATCTACCAGGAGAACAAATAAGATTGAAAATCCTCACAGACTCCCATCATGCCCTCCCCAAAGGCATCGCGCACACAGGTTACTTTTATTCTTCTCGTTCACGTGATTGGATTTCCTTCGTTCATTAACTCTTGTTGCCCGATTTTCGGTACGAAATCGTTAAAACTGCTAAAAACACTTTATTTATTAGACAGACTCTATTTTCCGGTCACACTGGAGTATAAAAATTCGAATTTCTCAAACTTTCTCTAAGCCAGACCGAATCTGCTCTGTAATCCTACAAAAACTCTGGACTCAAGGTGAAAAAGATCACTTGGCTATTCAGTTTTCATATGTCCAGTTCGGCTTATAAATTTCATGAGAGCAAGAAGGGGCTTCGTTACAGGACAGATTGAGTTCAACTGTTTCGTGTTATCTTCTCAGCTGTCCACGTATACGCATTGGCATACGTACCTTCTGACGGATTTTTCCGAGTCAAGTGTTTTCGGTGTCCACAGATTTGTCACTATTCTGAACAAACTTTCACGTTATTGGCACACAGTAGACAAGATAACAAGAAACACTAGTGCTTAACTTTTATCAATTACTTGATATTTGTTTCTAGGCCGTTTAGTTATACTGCGTTAGACATCTTCAAGAGTGTCTAAATTTCTTACACACACCTGAACCTGGTGCTTCTCACTAATAAAAATGTTGTGCATACGAAGGTGTGTTAGTTGGAACCTGAGAGCATTCTCATTGGATTCAAGAAGGAATTCCCCAGAAATTGCTTAACTTAAACCTACTGATTCAGTCTAAGGAGCAATCAATCAATCAACCAATCAATCACTCAACCGACCGACCAACCAACCAATCAAATTGAATCTGTAGGAAAACACACCACTAACAAAACAGTTACGATCAAAATCGCCGGAGTAGCAACTGTAAATTTCTGTATCACTTCACTGAGCATTGACTCGGATTCTCCCAAGCTTAGGCCACAACACATCCAAGTTAGATGCTTAGTAAGAAAATCCGGTTCATGGTATGGAAGGAAAACCATTGGCCGGGTGCCACTAAACCGTATCGAAATTTTGATATCAGAACTGGTTAGTGTTATTTTGACCGTGAAGAGCGTACATAGACGAAGTGTCCATATTTAGAATCAAAAGGCGATTCCGGGGAAATTCTGTCCTCTCATTCGCACACAATAAAATACTATTTAAATCAGAAATGGTTAATTTTAGTTTCAAATCACCGAATATGCCCATCGATTCATGAAAAACTTGTAACACGCAGAAATTTCTTTTCCATGTATCACTTCAGACATTGGCATATATAGTACTGGGTAAAAGAGAGTATATGCGCAGCTAAAGATAGCAGAGAGTGAGTAAGTGTGCAACAAATCCGGTAATGTCAAAGCCTGAAGTGATATATTGAAAAGAAATTTCTTCGTGTTACAAGTTTTTTAATGTTAGTTTATTAATCCGAAAGACTGGCTGTGCGCACGAGCTTGCTTCAGCCTTATGGAGTAAACAATGCCGGTGGCCATCGACTGCATAGGCTTGACTTGGACATTGCAAGTTTAAATATTCAACAGAAATTACTTCAACTCATAGGGATTAAAGTAGACGTTCTAGCCCCCTACTTTTGTCGAATTCAGCTGTATGATGAGTCCCTCAAATGGCAATTTTTACACCGTGTATTCTTCCGAAAACTTAGTAACCTCTGACACCAAATCCGAAGAACAGAGCACCAATAATTTCAAGGCTTCGTTTCACGCATGAGTGATTTGAATTGTTTGTTTAACCAGCATCTTGCACTCTCAACTCTCAACTCACCATTAGAAATCCACGTAAGTTCCCTTACTGTTGGGCTATCTGATGTGCCTTGCTAGGAATTATCCGTGACAGTGCGAATACGCCAAGTTCCGTCCTATGACCGGTGGTGGTCGGCTGGCTTAGAACGTTTTGTTACTACCTCGGAGATCCGAGGTTTGAATCACATCACTACCGATCAGTTTGGTGGTAAACGGTAATCCACTGTTGTCGGGCTCGTTACCACACCTCACCTGTTGGGATCTTATATGGTTCTCCAATCCAGGTATCGAGGTCAGGTTGCCGGCCAATCCCGTTTGTGTGGTAGGCACCCAAGGCTACAGGGGGTACCCCGGTCCAATGCAGTCTTACGCAAGCATGAGCAGGAAGCACTGAATTGTGGGCATCATATATCTCCACTCATTCAGCTTTTGGAGCGTCCAATGAATTCACCGGTTGGTTATGCTAAAGAAATTCAACCGATGGTATTTTCATTAGAGTAGAAAAATTTCGTTGTTTAGTTTTGTTGCTAACGCGCAAGGATACCGTACGTCTTCCTACAAAATTCGTTTACGTTGTGGGCGTCGAGTCATGATGATTGCTTCGAGTCATTTAACATTAGGTTTTCTAGACGATTCGAGTGTTTGTAAAAATTATCATCTTTCTTGCATCATTCCAGTTCATTTTATAAGCACGTGACAAAAAGATGCCAGAACACGTGCACTGTTGTTTTGAACGCGCGGGATGAGGACAGCCGTGCAGCTTTCATGAATTCACTGGTCCACCTGGAGCTTGGGGTCCAGGGCAGTTCAAACCGAACAGGATTCCAATCCTAATTCCATGCTATGACTGATGCAAACCGGTCCCCGATCGCGGTGATTTGTTAGGTAACTGCTCGGTATTGTTGTGCTGTGACATGAAAGTGGTTGATTCAGATGATTCCTGGCACGTGTTGACTCATAAAACCGTGCATACCATTAGACTTGAGGGGAAAGGTCATACCATAGTACTCGTTTTTTGTTTAAGGTGTGGTCATTTTAGATGCACATAGACAGAACGGAACCGAGTAAAGGGCCTAAACCGATGTACTTTTCACAAAACCAGTTACTATGATAGGAATGAAAATAATGTTGACTATGTGCATCCCTCCTCCCCATACCGGGGCCATGCCAAGCGTGCCAGACGAACAGCTGCAATGCAATTGCCAAATTGTGTACGGCCTCAGACGACATTGTTGTTTTGTCTTTGTGGGTTAACTAAATAGGCTAAAGGGAAGTCATGTAAAATAAGATTCGACAATTATTTTGACAATCATGGTATTCAAAGTGGAATGAGTATTATCGGCACACAGTTTTGTATCAAGTTTGAGCACCAGTTGGGCCTGGATATAAGTCAAAATTTCAAACAAATCAGATGACAAGTTTAAATAAGAGGCCAACCGTCAGCACCGAGAGGCACACGTGCACATTCAGCAAGGTTCGACATAATTCGTTTTCCAGCTAATTGCTGGCTAAGAAATGATCCTCGTGGCAGAGGTGGAACTTGTGATCAAATGAACTCTTTGGATTTTTGTTCGCCCGAGTACCTTTTCGAGAAACCACTGACTATCTTTGCAATGCTATTTTATCTGACATCAGTCTGTTTGTCCCCACTGAGTACCTAAAGGATGTTATCCTTTTATGCGTCGGAAATTTTCGTGCTATGTCGTAACGAGAAGCCCAAAAGGTCGGACACTAGTAGACATTTTCCTCGAAACAATCGAAAACCAGCTGGGCCATCATGTTACTCGATTTCACTTTTACATACGATCTGTTGATAACAATTTTATCCAGTTCTATAACACTTTCAATTACATTTATTCCAATTTATGCTTCTTATGGAAATGAATCCAACATCAGTTTACCCTTCTTAGACAATGTAATCAGCATGCGCTCGGACGGTGCGTCACAGCGGACCGTACACAGAAAAGTAACAAGCAATGGACGCTAAACGCAGTTCTCTAGTTTCATCCCGTTTGCATACTAACGCGGTTTGGTCATAATTCTTTTCCACGGGCTTGCGAAATTTGTACTTCCGATCCACCACAAAATGAAGATTTTATCAAGATCTTTCTGGCTAGTGGTTATCCGGAATAGTTCATTGAGAATCACAGTAAATTACGATGCGAAAAGGATCCCATGTTGACAGTTCAACGAGAGCAAGTCATTTTGTTTATTCCTTTTAAAAGTGATTAAATTTTTAATCACTAACTCCATTATTTCAGCTGTAGTCTAAGTTGAACGTATACGACAGCCCAGTTACGCTTGGTGCAGACCACCAAAGGACTATGATTCATTGATCACCCTGATAGTCATATTGTTCTGAGCGCCTGACACATTGTCTACCAGATCATTTACAGTTGCATTGACACGTACATAAGCAAAACAAAACGACACTTGGCTCAGCGAATGACAGCACAAAGCAAAATGACATTTCCACTCAGTAACTCAATTGTGCTGCACAACAGAAATTCCGGCAAGAAATCCGGCTTCATCCGTCACAAAGCATCTACTTTCAACAAGTCATCCACTTGCCTTGACCCGGTCATTCAAAGTGGGATTACGCAACCGGAATGCAAACTGATGGCGCATATCAAAGCTGTACCGATCAAGATAGAAAATCTCACTCTTTGGGTGAAGACAATTATTGTGAACAATTTAACTTCCTTCAAATTAGCGAAGAAAAGCCACAAGAGCTGGGATAACAATTTTCTTCTCAGAATGTATTGCTGGCAATGTGTATCCCATATATCGCAACATATATAAACTGACAGGTTTTCCGTATGCGATTGACAAGAGTAAACAAGGTGCTTACGTATCACAATGTACGCATCTTCTTTCTGGTATTCAATATAGGGATGTTTGTTGAGTCCAATGTCATAGGTAGAAGGAAACCTTCTGTGTCAGTTGAAAGAACTATTTACTAACTTATTTGTACCGTGCTGACGTATTTTTATCCGCCATTGTGTTCTTTTTGGACAATTATTTTTTTACATAAATCTATGTAAACATTAAATGTATGCTGTATTCATCCTATTGAGTTACGGCGAAACTGTCCGGAGCATAAGGTGTACAATATTAAAAAACAGTTTTTCTCAACGAGGTTTCGACTCAAGCAGGTACCTGTAAATTATGAACTGCTTTTCTTCAATTTCAGAATTTCTCCATTGTCAGTGCAATGCGAGTCAGTCGCATCTGACAAACTGTTAAACAGTGCTGCAGTACTATGGGTTATTCGTATTCTAATGTTCTGTGATTAACATAATGAGCCATCAGTCAAGATTTATCAAAATTTTCCAACAGTTCCCTAACTGCCAGTAATCACTTTGACGAGATCTGAATTTCGTCTCTTTTTCAGTAGTTCCCGTGGTACTGACGGTGGTCAAACGGTTGTCATGGCGGGCTTTCAACCCTTCTACCTCGGGTTCAAACCCTGCTTCCGCTGTCGGCCACTTTACCCAACTGGCAGCCTTTAATCGGCAATAACCCGCTTCTTGAAATACTGTACCATTTTTGCATAATAAAAGGAAGTAAACAAAAAGACAAAAGATAAAGATCGTCATCAGGTCTTACGTTACTGACGAAATGCATGTGACTTTGGGATGCCAGTCTATTATCGGAATCGGAACAGTGACAAATCATAACCTGATGTCATTTAGGCGAAATGAAACGAGTTTGTGCAAATTCACCGGCATGTTTGCTCGACCAATGATTAAAGGTTCGACCGTGCCAATATAATTACCTCTTTTTTATTCCGTTTATTTAGAGGTTGCAGATTTTTGGCTGTTTAATTTACTTCCTTCTGCTTTGCTACTTCACTTCTTCAGAGGTCCTAGTCCCACAGTAAGTACCCTATTGGGATTCAGGGAAGTCGTTTTGAACAAAAAATCGTGCGAAACGAATTGCGCGCGCGTACACACACACACTGCTTTTCCAGAATCATCCTGAGAGAGGCATATGACAACATTCCATTGTTTACAAGTTTTCATTTGTGAGCATCAGTAATACCAGATACCGGTTAAGGTAACAAATCAAGATATCCATTATTCAAGGGGGTACCATGCGTTAGCTTGAAACTGACAAGGAGAAAAAAAGAAAGAACTACTCCGCGTAGTCGAAATCGTTGGTAGGTTGTCGACGTTTCGGTCACCATGGGTAACCTTTTTCAAGGCGGGTTTTACAACCGGTTGTAAAATCAGTCTTGAAAAAGGTTACCCGTGGTGACCAAAACGTCGACAACCTACCAACGATTTCGACTACGCTGTGTTATTAAACAATAAACTTTTACCATAACAATTCACATGGCGCATCGATTTTTCGATACATTCCGAACCGATCTCGGTTCTGACACATTAAAGAACTACTCCCATAAAAATGGTTAGCAATAACGACCTCCAGACTTGGTATCATCTGGCAAAGTAGTAATGAACCGGTAAACGGCAGGGATTTTCAACGCCGCACTTGAAAGACGATGAAGGGGTTTCGACATTTGAACTCCGTTTCCTTAGCTAGAGACCTATGGTACCAGAACCGGCTAAATATTGGCCAAATAAAAGGCACATAAACGAATCCGAGTGTTGTTTTTTAGATTTTGCACATTCATACTCGACTGTAATGAATGAGTATGGTGTTTAGGACGCTCCATTCATCACAGGAGACCAGTCTACATTATTGAGAACAATCTGCTGGCCTGGACACCGAGGCCAAATGAAGCCCAAAAGAACCAGGTGCAGTGTTGATCGGAGCAAATACGGGCCACCGTCTACGGATGCTATACATCCTAAACATAAAGGATAAC
Source organism: Fasciola hepatica (assembly GCA_948099385.1). Lineage (NCBI taxonomy): Eukaryota > Metazoa > Platyhelminthes > Trematoda > Plagiorchiida > Fasciolidae > Fasciola > Fasciola hepatica. Next base: position 27,440,830 of record CANUEZ040000043.1, on the reverse strand, counting down.
CATTTAAGCTGCAGCTAAGATAGATAAGTATCATCCATTTCTAATTGGATCATGTTATAATCGATTCGATATTTGCTGTGGTATGAGGTTTACTCGATCACAGTACATGTTCATACTAATTTATAAAGTCATAGAATAAAAATAATGGTACTTGTCCTTAATGCTCTGCTTGCTTTCAGAATGAATTTTGAATTCCTTAAGTAAGATTCAAAAGGAAATCAAAGACTTATGCTTTCGCCTTAGAAATACTTCGTTACACGGCAACACATTGATCTGCAACTCCTTTAACTTCGAGTCGTAAAAGCTTGGTCAGAGTTAGACAAAACCGCCTGATGTGGAAACGAAAGAACACGTGTCAGTTACCGTTTCATGTGATGCTTTTCTCTACTCGTGATTGTGACTTTCAGACAAAACCAGACGGTCTCGCAACTGCTATCATTCGAATATGCACATTTGCTTAAACATAGCATCGTGAACGCGCGCACACACACACACACACACACACACACACACAAATACAAACACAAATAAGCATACATACATGCACCGTTGGATAAAATTCAATAGAGAAGCGCAATTTCGGTCAGTCCCGAAACACCTCTTTTATGGTAATGAAAGCTCCGGTGCTGATTGGTCACTTTGCCTTCCTTGCAAATGAAACAGCCAATCGGAGCTCAGTTTAGGGTAGGGGTAGAGTGTGGATTGTGCGCAAACGAGCGTTCTGGTAGTGTTGCGCGCATCAACCACCGGTGCCAACATTGGCCGAGCTCACCAGTACGCGCTAGTGCACCCATCAATCGGAATCCAGAAACCGGGCCACTAGGCCTTTGGCGCACGCAAACGCGTGTTTCGGGAGGGGCTGTACACGGCTTTGCAGAGATTGTTTGCGTAGCACGGGGTGAACGTTGTTCATGCGGGTGGTAAGAGGCAGAGGAGCTTTTCTGCATATGCTTGCATGTGCAATGCAGGTCAGCATATATGTCTACCCACAAAGCCACCCGTGCAGCTCGCTCGGTTCATACCGCGAGGATCGGTGAACACATCCTACCACGAGGTTGAATGCGTCACACCTAATCGTACTGAGACAAACACAAGAAAGAACGCATTCACACTGCTGGACACAAAATACATCCAAATACCCCACGAGAGCGGCAGTCGAAATACGTCTAACAGCCGCACGCATACATACGCACACAGACATATGCCAGCTGCTTTGGTTGCAGTGTGACTGAACCTGTTGAGCTGACTCACTCTCATCTGGCGGTTGTTCATGTTCACCTGCACGATCACCATTCAAGAAGTGGTCAGCAATACGACAGTCGAGTTTACCTATGGGACGGACGAAACAACAACAATAACAACAACTACAACAAAAACAAACTATCCTATAACCCAACTCCACCGCGTACGACCGGTCAGCTGCATAGGCTTGCTGGTCGCACACTCGAACATCCAGTTAGGTGTTCTCAGGCAGCAGCCCAAATGTGTTGGTGAAGTATAATATTGCTCGCATCGTTTGCTCATAACTATTCACCAGTTTGTTCATTTGTTACTCACTTGTCCACTTTGATCCTCGTTCGGTTCAGTCCAATTTAACAGACCAGTTCAATCACTTGATCGATTTGTCTGTGTATCCCCTTATGCGGACGCGTGCTCGCGCGTGTACGAGCGCGTGTGTCTGTGTACACGTGTAAATGGACGTGTATGCACAAACACGGGCATATGCAAGCGCATGACTACATGTTGTGCCGAGTTAATGTTATCACGAGCAATACGAGAAATTCGACAGAAGCAACAGGCACGCATTCTCACGTCGGAATATCAAACACAATTGTCTGGAAAACATTTTGACAAAATCCCAGTGGACAGATTACTGTTATGCTCCGTTCCAAATATTGTGGTTTCACTTTCTGTGCCGAGTTCACCGAATGATAGGAAATTGTTCCAAACACGTGTGAATCTAAACATCACTGATCCTGTGGTTTCACTATCTGGTAAGTTGGAGAAACCGGAATCCGGTGTATTCCTCACACACCAATATTTATATCATGATATCTTTTGCGTCACTGGAGTTTTTATCTCTCTGTCACTGGCTTTGTCAGTTTAGCGAATTCTTTTGATAAACTTACCACAGATCAATGAAGATGTGACATTTACAAAAATATTGCGATGAAGAACGCTCCAAAGTGAACATGAATTTGGTTAGAAGAACTCCGAAAACAAATAGGTCGTTTGTTTTTGTGGGGGACTGCCAGACTGTGAAGCTTAGATGGCTATTACGAATGGTCTATTCAGGTCTAATGGGATTCTCCACGCCAAAACTCGACAGCGGAGTGTCCAGTTCCTCTTTTGTGCTCATGGTTGTACCCCTTCTACTAGAACGAAATGCAAAAGTAATATGATCGTTATCGCTTGGAGAAAACAGGAAAGAATGGATAAGTGATCAGATTGATCATTCTGATCTGTTTCTGGGTTACTTTGTTCAGCTGTGCAATGAGGATTGTTATTTTATTTGCTGTTTCCGTTATATCACCTGAATTTGTTATTACATGCTTACGCATTAGTGTAGTAGAAAGGGTGCTCTCCGTAGCCTTGGATGCCACTGCACCGTTGGTTTTAGCTGGCAACCTAATCTCTAAACTTGGGATGATGAATAACCACGTAAGATCCCAATAGGTCAGGTATGGTAACGAGCCGAACTACAGCGGCTTACTGTCTACCACCAAAGTTACCGGTGGTGGCGAGGTTTGGACCTATGTCTTTCGAAGTGGCAAACAAAACCTCTAGACCATTTGACCATCACCGGCAGCAGAATATGCCCTAGCAGTACACGTATTTTAATGTTCGTAGTACGTGTAGCTCTGATTGATGAATTTCATAAATTTCTGGTGCCGTTAGGTTGTAAACATTTCGTTATCGATCAAGGTGACTTCATTTTGTGGTTGACGATTTGTTATGGATTTTGTTGACGACAACAGGGACTTCACTATTATTATTATTGTCAATATACGTGTATTCACACGAGTGGCTTTATCTGTCACTGATTTAGATGATGCACATTCTCCTTGAAGTTATGTAGCTTCTCTGACCGATACTGGTTCTGTATTTGTTTTTTATGGGTTTCATCAGTTACCGTCAGTGAAATAGGTTCAAACAAAAGAGTGTTTTAGGGGAACTGTAAGGCTTTGGTGACCTGAAGCATTTGCAAAGCCTTTCAGGTGAAAAGCTACTGCTACGTTCAGTGCCACTACTACTACTACTACTACTACTACTACTACTACTACTACTACTACTACTACTACTACTACTACTACTACTATTACTACTACTACTACTACTACTACTACTACTACTACTACTACTACTACTACTACTACTACTACTACTACTATTACTACTACTACTACTACTACTACTACTACTACTACTACTACTACTACTACTACTACTGCTACTACTACTACTACTACTACTACTACTACTACTACTACTACTACTACTACTACTGCTACTACGACAATCAGTGAAAGGCAGCTGTAATCTCACTTGAATCGAATGGAGCTTGCATGAATGGGGGAGATTACAGCTGTAAACCAACTGTGGAATACTCAAGTATAAGGATGATTGGGCGGAAGAGTACAGGTACGCATACCTGATGAGCGGCAATAACCGCGAAACCGGTCGTGTGCTTCCGGGGAAATTTTGTCCTGTCATCCAGATACAATGCCGTACTACTGATATCGAAAAGTTAAAGACAGCCTTTAGAAATAACTCTCTTCCATAGCATAACGAACACAAGTAAAATGCTGTATTGGTTATCTGCTCATTTTCATTAGTATCACTCATTTTTTTAACTTTGCACTGTCCTTGGTCAGTCGTAAGAGATTGCCTCATTTTTTTGCACACAAGCAATTTGTATCTGCCGTACGACACTCGTATATCACTATTCACTCCACTAATCATAAAATTTAGATCAAAGATATGATCAAAAACCCTTTAAGCATCCATTTCCGCGGCTAGCTTGAGGAACATACAAAGCAGTTTTCATTCTCCTTAGGTCTGCATTTATTACTAAACATGTTCCACCGAAAACAGATCCTATAAGGACTATATTACTCAAGATATGCGGTTCTTCGGTCCGTGCATGTGCGCTAGCGCATACTTATATGCGTCACTGCAATGTCAAAAAGAATCAGCTTTATTAGACCTGAGGCTTGTGTTTGGTGAACCAAAAATTATCACCACAGGTCAGACGTGTGAACGAGCTTGACGACAGTGCCGGGGTGTGCACCATCAAAGCTGATCGGTGAAGGTTGGGGGTGGAGTTGGGGATGCTGGCTCGAATCATATATTTCATTGGTGATAACATGCAAATTGTGCTATTCGACCGGCTTTGGTCAGTGCCCATATACACTTTCAGTAAATCCAAGTATCGAAATCAACATTTCGAAGAAAAGAAAGCGGTTATTCTGCCATAAAAGGCAGTAGGGAATTCTGAACTATTGAAGTTCTCTGTCCAGTGTATGAATCGTTACTAATCATGCCGCTGATGGAGTTCACCAGGGCTTCGTTTCTGTAGCAGCTAACCGTTTTTCGTCACGATTCCCTGCGAAATACTTACTAAAAATATCGCTAGGACTCGATCACTTATCACAAACCACAATACAATCAAAAGATGCAAACGTATCCGTATTGCCAGTGCGCAAAATGTCCCGGTCGGTGTTCATGACACAGAAAGAATAGGCTTTGAAGTTGGTCGAAATCATATTTGCATCCATTTTACGGGGTTGCTTATTTTTTTATGACACTTTTCTTTGCACTAGATCAAGATGATGACGGCCATAACAATACAACCCTGGGATTCACCGTCTTCGGTAAATCTCCGTTTACCGGTTACTGGTCTACCACAAACAACAATCATATAATTTAAAAACACAAGCTACTATGCTTGACAGGTTAGACTGTAGAGCTGGTGAAAATTTACCAACGTGAAATATGTAGAAGAGGTTATTAAGTACAGGGGCAAGTTGGTGAATGAATGAACGAATGGCAATCCTATTTTCTTTTCATCAATTGCCATGGACAACTCTGTCCACACTGACCGTTTCGCAGGTGTTATATTACATATTGTTGGCCGAATACGGGAAGCTATCAGTAAATGGCACAACTGAACCATGCGCAATATTCTTTCACGTCTTGTATTGGCAGGGGGCAAGAATTAAATGTTTTAATACATTTTAATTAATTTGAGGATGTAGAATCATTCGTCCGTAATTTGTAATTCCCCCGGAATGTCTGATCCGTTAAGAGTGAGAAAGTGCAACAGCCTTAGGTCGTGGAATGTGGGCTTGCATTTAGGTTATGGTGACAGATTCTGTAGGGTTTCTCTTTTTTCCGAAATCAACTCTTTCAGATGGAACAAAAACGAGCTCTTATTTCCTTCTCTTGATTCCTTTTTGGTACAGTCACTTTGCACACGACGAATGTGGCTGTAAACTTCCCGAGTCGGAGTCAATAATTGCCATCGTGTTAGGCCATAAATCGCCTCCGTTCGTTTATCTTCTCTGAGTTCTCTATTCCGTTCGCCTAAAATTATTCATCTGGCCGGATTTTGGTGGTTTTCGATTTTCTGTCTCTCTCTCTCTCTATCCATCGTGGGCATAGTTCTTTTAGAGAACTTTTTCCAGTCATCGCTAAATTTACTAACCAGAATCAAAATGTACCCATCAAACGAGTGATTAGGACAACAGAAAATGAAACGTCCATCAACATCGTTTGTGAAACGGTTGAACTAAGGCCAAGTTTTATTTTCAGTCAAACAATGCTACACTGTAACAGTCCAGTTGTTGTAGAACAAATAGCTATCGCCAGTCAACTGACTTCTGTCACTCAGAATTAAGGTTAATAGTGGACCGTTGTCTCATTCGAATGGAGAAACTCCTCACACAGTAAGGATGTATCCGTCAAATGAAATTGTTCGGACAGGTTCGGGAATCTGACCACTGTACATACGATTAGAATCGGATATAGTGTGAGTAACTGAACGAGTGTTTCACTAATTTCTCCTGTAAACACTAAACATAAACAATGTGATCAAACCCTCCCAGATCAGTGAAATGTAGAAGCCCTGTTACAACTATTTTATCTGACGTTTGAAATTACCAGTAGCACTACATACTCACAGAGTCTCAAATGGGGTACTCAATCCCTAGGTGAATGACTGAAAGTCCTCAACCTGAACCGTGAGACGATCCTGGATTACTCACAACAGCCAGCTTCGTATGAACTTAGCGTAATCGGCGTAGGTCAAACGGTCATCATGGTGGACTTTAGACCTTTCTATCTCGGATTCAAGTCCTTCGGCTGCCGTTGCCGACAGCGGTCAATTTCCTCAATTGGCAGACTCTGATTGGACGTAATCCCGTTCCTGAAATACTAAAACAATGTTATATAATACAAAAAGTATATATATATATATTTTTACACCGGTTTGAAATCAGTCACATCGCTAAAGAGACACAACAGTTACAAAATGAGGAGAGAACAACCGGAGGAAGGTCACTCACCCTATCAGTTATATCTTTCATGGTTGTATGCATTTTGGGCATTTGTACTACTCAGTCACCGAGCGTGAGTCAGCGCTTTTATTCGAGGATTTATCTGCAGCATTTGCGCAACCCAGAGCATCCTGCTAGGCAGCAGCCTTTGTACTAGCGCGCCGGTGACCAGTTGGATGTGTAATTCGCCTCTTGGGGGAGATTACAGCTGTAAACCAACTGTGGAATACTCAAGTATAAGGATGATTGGGCGGAAGAGTACAGGTACGCATACCTGATGAGCGGCAATAACCGCGAAACCGGTCGTGTGCTTCCGGGGAAATTTTGTCCTGTCATCCAGATACAATGCCGTACTACTGATATCGAAAAGTTAAAGACAGCCTTTAGAAATAACTCTCTTCCATAGCATAACGAACACAAGTAAAATGCTGTATTGGTTATCTGCTCATTTTCATTAGTATCACTCATTTTTTTAACTTTGCACTGTCCTTGGTCAGTCGTAAGAGATTGCCTCATTTTTTTGCACACAAGCAATTTGTATCTGCCGTACGACACTCGTATATCACTATTCACTCCACTAATCATAAAATTTAGATCAAAGATATGATCAAAAACCCTTTAAGCATCCATTTCCGCGGCTAGCTTGAGGAACATACAAAGCAGTTTTCATTCTCCTTAGGTCTGCATTTATTACTAAACATGTTCCACCGAAAACAGATCCTATAAGGACTATATTACTCAAGATATGCGGTTCTTCGGTCCGTGCATGTGCGCTAGCGCATACTTATATGCGTCACTGCAATGTCAAAAAGAATCAGCTTTATTAGACCTGAGGCTTGTGTTTGGTGAACCAAAAATTATCACCACAGGTCAGACGTGTGAACGAGCTTGACGACAGTGCCGGGGTGTGCACCATCAAAGCTGATCGGTGAAGGTTGGGGGTGGAGTTGGGGATGCTGGCTCGAATCATATATTTCATTGGTGATAACATGCAAATTGTGCTATTCGACCGGCTTTGGTCAGTGCCCATATACACTTTCAGTAAATCCAAGTATCGAAATCAACATTTCGAAGAAAAGAAAGCGGTTATTCTGCCATAAAAGGCAGTAGGGAATTCTGAACTATTGAAGTTCTCTGTCCAGTGTATGAATCGTTACTAATCATGCCGCTGATGGAGTTCACCAGGGCTTCGTTTCTGTAGCAGCTAACCGTTTTTCGTCACGATTCCCTGCGAAATACTTACTAAAAATATCGCTAGGACTCGATCACTTATCACAAACCACAATACAATCAAAAGATGCAAACGTATCCGTATTGCCAGTGCGCAAAATGTCCCGGTCGGTGTTCATGACACAGAAAGAATAGGCTTTGAAGTTGGTCGAAATCATATTTGCATCCATTTTACGGGGTTGCTTATTTTTTTATGACACTTTTCTTTGCACTAGATCAAGATGATGACGGCCATAACAATACAACCCTGGGATTCACCGTCTTCGGTAAATCTCCGTTTACCGGTTACTGGTCTACCACAAACAACAATCATATAATTTAAAAACACAAGCTACTATGCTTGACAGGTTAGACTGTAGAGCTGGTGAAAATTTACCAACGTGAAATATGTAGAAGAGGTTATTAAGTACAGGGGCAAGTTGGTGAATGAATGAACGAATGGCAATCCTATTTTCTTTTCATCAATTGCCATGGACAACTCTGTCCACACTGACCGTTTCGCAGGTGTTATATTACATATTGTTGGCCGAATACGGGAAGCTATCAGTAAATGGCACAACTGAACCATGCGCAATATTCTTTCACGTCTTGTATTGGCAGGGGGCAAGAATTAAATGTTTTAATACATTTTAATTAATTTGAGGATGTAGAATCATTCGTCCGTAATTTGTAATTCCCCCGGAATGTCTGATCCGTTAAGAGTGAGAAAGTGCAACAGCCTTAGGTCGTGGAATGTGGGCTTGCATTTAGGTTATGGTGACAGATTCTGTAGGGTTTCTCTTTTTTCCGAAATCAACTCTTTCAGATGGAACAAAAACGAGCTCTTATTTCCTTCTCTTGATTCCTTTTTGGTACAGTCACTTTGCACACGACGAATGTGGCTGTAAACTTCCCGAGTCGGAGTCAATAATTGCCATCGTGTTAGGCCATAAATCGCCTCCGTTCGTTTATCTTCTCTGAGTTCTCTATTCCGTTCGCCTAAAATTATTCATCTGGCCGGATTTTGGTGGTTTTCGATTTTCTGTCTCTCTCTCTCTCTATCCATCGTGGGCATAGTTCTTTTAGAGAACTTTTTCCAGTCATCGCTAAATTTACTAACCAGAATCAAAATGTACCCATCAAACGAGTGATTAGGACAACAGAAAATGAAACGTCCATCAACATCGTTTGTGAAACGGTTGAACTAAGGCCAAGTTTTATTTTCAGTCAAACAATGCTACACTGTAACAGTCCAGTTGTTGTAGAACAAATAGCTATCGCCAGTCAACTGACTTCTGTCACTCAGAATTAAGGTTAATAGTGGACCGTTGTCTCATTCGAATGGAGAAACTCCTCACACAGTAAGGATGTATCCGTCAAATGAAATTGTTCGGACAGGTTCGGGAATCTGACCACTGTACATACGATTAGAATCGGATATAGTGTGAGTAACTGAACGAGTGTTTCACTAATTTCTCCTGTAAACACTAAACATAAACAATGTGATCAAACCCTCCCAGATCAGTGAAATGTAGAAGCCCTGTTACAACTATTTTATCTGACGTTTGAAATTACCAGTAGCACTACATACTCACAGAGTCTCAAATGGGGTACTCAATCCCTAGGTGAATGACTGAAAGTCCTCAACCTGAACCGTGAGACGATCCTGGATTACTCACAACAGCCAGCTTCGTATGAACTTAGCGTAATCGGCGTAGGTCAAACGGTCATCATGGTGGACTTTAGACCTTTCTATCTCGGATTCAAGTCCTTCGGCTGCCGTTGCCGACAGCGGTCAATTTCCTCAATTGGCAGACTCTGATTGGACGTAATCCCGTTCCTGAAATACTAAAACAATGTTATATAATACAAAAAGTATATATATATATATTTTTACACCGGTTTGAAATCAGTCACATCGCTAAAGAGACACAACAGTTACAAAATGAGGAGAGAACAACCGGAGGAAGGTCACTCACCCTATCAGTTATATCTTTCATGGTTGTATGCATTTTGGGCATTTGTACTACTCAGTCACCGAGCGTGAGTCAGCGCTTTTATTCGAGGATTTATCTGCAGCATTTGCGCAACCCAGAGCATCCTGCTAGGCAGCAGCCTTTGTACTAGCGCGCCGGTGACCAGTTGGATGTGTAATTCGCCTCTTGTAGAAAGTCACGTCGGGTAAGTGTAACTGGACATGGAGCTGTGTTCTTATTTAGTGGCGGGCCGCTTTCACCACGTCACCGTGACATCATCTGATGTCGCCCTTTAGAGCGGAGAACGCTAACCAAATGAAAATCCCACCACATCCTCGAGTACTGCTGCTGATCGTCCATGACCGCTTATCTGGTGAGCACATCTATGACACAGTCAACCTCCGAAGTGGCCATCTTCCTGTCAGCGACATGGGAACGCGCTCAGTAGCATTCAGCCAGGCTATCTGCAACCGGTCTCTCGGTTAACGACCGTTCAGGCCACGGCTTCCGGGGTAAATGAAGGAAGAAAAAGTAGTAATTGTTTGTCGTTGGAACTTGATGCTGATAATTTATTACCCACATTGCTATGGGCTTCCAAGGTCTAATTCTTCTCATAGGAATCACTCTTTGCGTTGATGGCATGCTGGGCTTGCCGTGTTCATATCTCGGTTGGCACTCGGTGGATACGCACTGAAGCTGGTGATTCCTATGGGTTTCAGTTTTCCCACTGTTTTAACTGGCAATATGTATCAGTGAAAACGAAAAATCCACAGGGTTTTTAGTGTGAATCCAATGATTTGGACGCCGTTTCTCTCATTGCTGCATCCACAGGTCTGAGTCATTTTTCGTCATATGGATTTTCTGAATACTTATCTAATTAAATGTGGAATTTCCAGTATATCTTCAAAGAAGTGGGAAACATGCGACACGGAGATTAGGTCACATTGTTGACAATTTTCACTGAAAATATCTGAATTTCCAAAGTTGATCATCTTGGTTCGTAATTAGTTACATCCTTCCCTTCCACCCGTCCCAACTGCACCCACGGAATTGTTAAGTTCATAATTGGGTTTTTCCAACTTGTCCAAGTAACAGTATCCGATGAAGTTTACGGGTTGTAAAGCATACCAAAATTCAAATAAGAGAGGATTGGTCAACGGCTGTAGGAGACCTACACCGGTAGGGGTTTCCTAAATCGGTATGTTATTCACAATGAATGTGAGTCCTAGTATTTCTAATATCTTGTAATTCTCAGTCTGAAACTTGAGTGACACAGTACTTTTCTACTCCTCTAGTGTCTGAAGAACCATCTAATTAGTTGTTTTTGGTAGTTTTCGAGATGAAGAAAGGGGTCTAGGTATGTGCACGAACCCCCAAAAAACAAAACTTTGTGAAATGATTCTTCAGGTAATATCAACGCTCATCCAACCGTGGGAAACCAGGGAAGTACTACATGGATGTTTTAATCTCTCTTGTTGTGAATCACCACCAGTACATATGCACGGAGTCCAAAGTGAAATTCGAACCTAGAGTGCAAGGTTATGGAGCACTCGTTACCACAGTACCGTGCTTGACCATATGAGCCTTATTCTGTCCTCCACTACAAATCCCAGGATCGTCATTACCGGTTCACCTGGTAATGTCAAGGTCACTGTGTTTATGATTAAGGATGGAATGGAAAAATCGATGTTCAACTTCGAACCTCAGGAAACATTAGACATCACGTGAACCACCGTGTGACACAGTACGTGATCAGGAACGAGCTGTAGTCCATACTGTACCCGAAATGCACATACCTTCCGTTTTCCCATGATTAACTACTACACAACTAATCCCGTTGTCTGTTCCTCTGTTCGCTATTCATCTGACCCAGAGGGGAAGGTTCTCGGGGATTCCAAACAAACCTAACTTACCAGCAGACGGTGCGTCGTTCTCCAACCAAAGTTTTCCTTATGCGTTTTGCTTCCCAAAACAAAAGCCGCTTTGCTTCACAAACACACCCTTCCTTTTGCAATTATTGTGAAAATAAGCCGTGCACCATCCATTTTGTGCCTCACAAATTTAAGGGATCAAAATACCAGGCACAGCAAGTAAACTACGGAGTGACGTAGTACAATGTGAATGCAGTACTCTAATATTAAATCAATGTTATATTTAATGAAAGCGGGAATGAGGGGTGATCAAGTAATTGACTATTAACATAAACCAGATAGGACTGTAACTGCAACCGAGAAGTATGAGTCGCATGCAGTACAGAGGCCGAACAAGTGCTACGATATTGTTAACATTTAGCTTTCGTTTTTACAATTAGCTGAGCAAAGTACTGGCAAAAAACCGTTTTGTTCACTATAATGAACGAGTAATGAGTGCGTGGATTTATTTCGACATCCAAAACGCAAGACACATCTGGTTATTATCCTGAACGGAATCAACAGTCAACTGTTGTGAGGAGCCTGGTGACACCGCCACACGGAATTGACCAAAACTACTGTTGAGTAGTTGCGATCTGAAACCGCTCAGCTTTCAGTGAAGTTGTTCGAATAAGAGTACGTAGTTCAGTTCCCTGTGCCAGTGAAACTATTGGGATAATCAACCTGTTCACCATCGAGTTCCTTGCATCTTCTTTAGTGTGAAAAGTTATCCTTCTATGCCCATTGACTGTAGTTATCAACACCTTCTTACGGCTATCACATTATTCCGCTTGGACAATCAAGAAGAGTAAACGAATCCTTAATATATCGGAATATCTTTCCCCTAGTAGTCCGATTTGATGGCTATTTTGGTTGGTGTTTTCTGTAAGCAAGCACACTGTCAACAAATTTTGAACTCGATGGGTAATCGGGAATAGTCACATGATTAAACTGATCAGTTAACAATTAAGCGGTGAAAAAATGTTCCGGAATATTTTGTCATTGGTACAATAAAAGCATACGTTTATTTAATGGTCAGTTGAGCTTCATCAACGCTTCGCACCGAAAACCATGAATGTGCGGCAGTTTCATAAGTTTCAGAAACCTTCATCAGCTGTGGGTATCCACCGAGTCCGAACTGGGACTCGAACCTGAGTAGGTACGTCATTGTGAGTCACAGACGCTTTAGCATGGAAAACTATTCGGACTGACTTTGAGCGGTTTATTTTGCGTTAGTACCGTATGACGCAGGCGCTGCTTACATGACCTAAAAATTTAGATGAACCGAATAACTGAAAAGTGCCTTTATGGTCTTCAATAACCAGAGGAGCTGGGATGATCTATCATACATCATTTCATAAATAAGTGAAATCTACCACTGTTCAAAATGATACGTTTGCTCGTTCACAAAACTGTAGTCTGGGTCAATCCAATTTTACCTGCATGCATAATACACACTGTTATTTGATTTTATTTATCAATTGGAAAATAAACCATAAACTAGGCTGACAAGCTGTTCTCCATCACCATTGCAGTTTGTCGACGTCATGATTGTGAATGCACCTTTTAAGCCAGTTTTGATAAGTAAAGATAAGGCTTCCAAAACGGTCGAATCTCGTGATGAACTTAAACAAGACAGATGAAAAACTTTGAAAACTGAGTAACTTTCGTACACTCGCGTCGGTCACGAAAGTACTAATTTGAACAAGTAATCTGAAACGTGTTACTCCAAAATAGGTCGTTTATTGACAGTATGTGAGTGTGCGTGTATGTGTGTGTATGCGCGTGTGTTCGTGCGCGTACCGCCATGCGTGATTGGCTAAAACAACCACAGGTTCATGACGGGAGTCAAACGTTTTTGAATGCACAAGGTCTGTCTTGTGTTATAAGTTCGCGATCGATGGAAGTATCCGAGAAGAATTCCTCTGGCATCACATATCGTCCGTCTTGTTTATTCAAGTTGTGATTTCATTTTCAGTTAGTTTGCCTGATGTACCAAGTTCAGAATGTGATCTATGATCCGATATTGAGAATATCTTACGTTTGTTCACCACGCTTCCTTTTTGGGTCTTCGCGTGACAATGTCTGTTTGTTATTGGGGACTTGATTCCAAATTTGTCCAACCAAGTTACGTACATACTAGTACTATCTTGTATTGTGTTTCATAATGTTTTGATGAGGAAACCAGAAATTACTCTGAAGGTTATCGAAAGTAGAGCCCATGTTTCGGATAACGAGCAGTAGAAAACAGGGATTCGAGGGCACAACTATTCTCCCTCTTAGTCAACTGAGGTAGCACAAGTTGCAGTTTTGTTCAACAAATAAGTAACAATCATCTACCAAGAATCAGTCGATTCCAGCAGTCTATTTTATCCATACTCAACTCGTGTTCATGATGCAAGCCCATAACGTTGAATTTTCATTTGAGAAGAAAATTATCTATCGTCAGATGAGGTCACTTACCCCTTGTTGTTCGGCCGTGATGAATAAAATGATCCCCTCAGCTTTCGCCAAATGGTGCCAAAGAAGTGCGTAATTCTCCGTTTTCTATCTTTGTATTCCATCATTTCAATGGCTTGCAAAACATTTGTTACGTAATAATAGTTGTTTCACGTAAATTCCAACTCCCACTTTTTTCCTGTAATGTCCCTACGAGTATTTGTAATGTGTGCTCTTTTTCGTGCATGGGTGAAGAATAATGGACACAGACAAGTGCAATACTACCTTTACTGGCTTGTGCGGGATTAGTACTTTCTCACCTATTAGAATTGAACAAATGCGACCACATCCGACAAAGAAGTTCACCACACAAGCACACACACACACACACACGCAGAAGCTTGCTTCGATGACTGCCAAATATACCGAATACGCTTTTAGTTACCGGACAAGGAAATTACTGTAGCATGTTGCAACAACAATACTTCATTTTCTTACTATTCATAAAACTTCACACCTTTCTTTCATAACTCGTGTACACTATTGTCTGTATCGACTTCAACCGTATTGTATCACCAGACGACGCCTTCGTGTAAGTGGCCCTACACTGGATAAGTAATTTTTTATTTGATTTTGAACTTACAAGAAGTGAGCGAATGCTGAAAAACAAAATCACTGTAATGCTTAGCTGTCGCTAACGCTTTGGTTGCAATTGGGTTTCATCACCGGTGCTTGAATGGTGTATCCGATTTGCTTTGTTTTGTGAGACTTTTTCGCGAATTTATTCCACATGAGCACCAAGTTTACATGTTCCTTATACGTCTACAGTTCTCCTTTGTACAAATATGCTAATGATGTTAATATGACATAGGTCGGTATAAGATGAACAACGAACACCCTATGGGTAGTTACGGGATTGGGATGTTTTTTTCTCCTTTGGGATGTCTTTCGAGTTATTTCACAATAATTCTGACCCTTTCTACGTAAGTAATATATGCATGTTGTTTGTTGATACAGTTGAGAGTAATCAGAATCTGAAGGTCACAAAACATTATCAATATGTTATCCAACGGTGAAACTGCAAACATCATATTGTCTTAGTCCCGAGTTCGAGTCTCCAATGGATTTGGATGAACGTGCAGTGATAACGGTTTCCAACAAGGATGAAAAACTGTGGTGTTTACATGGGATTTCAGTGATGCGTGGAAGGCGGACGTTTTTTGATAAATCGTGTTATCACTGCTCACCTGCTCTACTTATTAAACGAATATACTATGGTTTAGAAACAATAAAAAACTGTTTAATGCGTATCATGTGTAGCGTGTCTGATAGATGGTTGGTAATATTTATTCAGTTGTCGTAAGTGTCTGTTATGTTTTCGTCCTTCATTTGGACAGTAGTCAGTTCTGGGCTGGTGTACATGTTTGAGCGAATGTGTGCACATGATCGTTTTATCCTAGCTCCCATATAATGACTGAATGCTCTTATTTTCATAGAACTTATGCACACTTCAAGTGAATTATAACTTCAACAAAATAAAGCGTGAAGTTCATGGTACAGCATTCAGTGGGCAGACCGTACTGTATCAATGATATGCATTAAGAGTGTTCGACAAGCTACCTGTTCAGTGATCTACCTCATCGGCTGGATAAATAACTTGGCCTTTATCCCCATGGTCCGATTGCCCTGATCCGAGCTGATCGATCTAGACTCTTCAATTTCAGTCACTATGCCTTGTCCCGTGTGAGCCATGTCATCGGACCACGAAACTGGAGGGATGCATTAAGTCAAACCACATTTTATTCTGATCGCTAAACCTGATCCATGCACGATTTTGATCAATTCTCTTTCGTGTATTTCGATAAAAATTATCAGTTTGAGTTCGATCAATGAAATTATATGCCGTTTCCTAGAAATCAATTGTGATTTTGTCCCCGTTGATGAGTGGACTTTTGCGGACAAATTAATCAGCTCCGTAAACAAGTATAAACCCCACTGGTCAGTTTTATTGTGAAGATAACCTCTTTCGTAGTAGCCACTGAAATAGATTTGTGGCATCATTAATGCGCTGCAACTGTTTTCGAATTATGCAAAATTAAGATATATTCCCAAAACGTCGGGAAAACTCAATACACCAAAGAACTCATTCACTTGGCTAATCTAGAACGGATTTTTTCTCTGGTCAAATAAGCACTCATCTCCTGCAAAATGACGAAATGTCCGTACGCAACTGAGGTGATACCGAATACAGCCACTATCTTACTACACTGATATGTTACATGCAATAAAGAAAACACAAAGAACAATTGAAAGTGCTCGAACAGAATAGAACCGCATGAACAATGAAAAACTGAGAGATTTTAGTCAGCCAGACGAAAGCCTAAGCACATCCATCCTAAATATACCTAGAACATATGAGTATCTAGTCGGAACGATCGAGTTGCATACATAACCCTGTCATCTCTGAGGTATGAAGTTCGAAAACTGAACACACGGGTCAATTTGGTGGTAGACTGCCATCCGTTATCGATAAAATATTCATCATGTCTTACCCTCTGGGACTTTATGTGATTTTCTACTCCAGATATTATGGTTATGGTGGCAGATCCACCGTACCAGTGCAATGGGTCCTTGTGACCAATGAGTCTGGCCCTTCCACTGCATTCATGGGCAATCTTGGATTAGAAGGTTTTAGCAGACCAGCATTCATTTACACCTAAAAAGAAACCGCTCGTTTTCAATCTGAAGCTGCCACTGTAGTCAGTTCTACAATGGATTGCAAATAGAAGAAATGTGTTGCACCCGTAGACCCTTATTCCAAGGGAAGGAATAGCAATCTGGAATTGGAAGCCTAAGGACTACCGTGTCACAGTACATGTTCACAGTAAAAAGTTATCTCGGCCATCTTAAAATATTCCGTCTTGGTTACCCCCAATAGCCTGATTATACCCCCTAGGTCGTAACTATTATGGTTTGTTCGTCTTATCTATAGCTGGATGAACATGATACCGCATCCAGTTATTTATTTTCCCCTGAAATACTCATCAAATGTGATTTCTTCTTTCGTCCATTTACTACACGCTCCTACTTGCAAGCGGGCTAGCGAATACAGGAGATGGGAAATGATTTCGGTGATGAACTATGTGGACCTTATCAAGTTTGTCAGGCTTGTGGAATAATCCTTTTTTGTATGCGGCTCGTCGGCTGCATCTGACTTTTACGCCAAATTCGTAGACTTCCTGGCTCTTACCCCTAGGGGTCCGTGCGTGCTATGATGAACACTAGTCACGGAATTTAATGGCCTATCGTAACATCGTTCATCCTGTTCGGTTTTTTTTTGTCAATAGATCACGTAAACTTCAGTTTGACTCAGCTGCTTCAATTTTAAAGTTAATCCTTTATGTGAGGCCGAAAATGTCTTGCAATCAAGTGGATACCGCAGAGGACGATGCACGCGGATTGAATTGATCGAGTCCGGTCACTGGGTTAAGACTATCCAATCGGGAATAGGATATGACCCCGTTCAAGGCTGACTGTTTGAGAGAGAGAGAGAGAGAGAGAGAGAGAGAGAGAAAGTACCAACAAGCCGACGGGAACAAGAATAGAAATCGATCGCTTCCCCTTCGTCACATAATGACTCGGTACTGGATAACACATGTATGCACGTGTGCGCACGCACACGCACACAGACACCCTAAAAACAAAGTCGGCTGACGTCAATTGCACGCATTCATCCTGGCCTTCTAGTGATTTTGGGGACTATAAATGAGGATAATCGCCAGATAACGACGCCTTTTTATAGCCATCGCATCGGTTTATCAAACGCAAATCTACCTACGTCCTATCACAAAAAGTTCAAACCGGAACTGTCCATAAACGAGAGTTTGGGGCAGAAATTTGACCCGCTCGTCTGGAATTCAGTGACCTAATTTGTGAAATCGTTTGAGATCGCAATCCCACTGGGGCGCGTAACAAAATAATTGTAGTCGCACCAGCAAGACCACTTTAGGTTAATAAGCTTTGTCATGACTACATCGAAGTCACCCTAAGAGTCAGCATGAATTCAAGTTCATTATGATTGTTGCTTAGGTTATCGCCTGACGATACCGGGCAGCTACTCGCTAATCCAATGATTGCCTCACGGGGAAAATTACACATTACTGTCAAACTTCCCTGTATCAACACCATAAGTGGGACCGATTATACTATAACATGTACTATGTTATACTAATGCTGGTAGACTGCCGTCCCCTGTCGTTCTGATTATCACTGTGCCTGACGTTTTGGGATTCTATGAGATTCTCTACTCCAAGTCCTAGGTTTAATTTGTTGGATATCCGTATCAGTGCAGTGGGTACACTACATCAGTATTCAAAACCACTAAGTGCAGTGAACCATTGAAATTCAGGGATATGTTCCTTCAAACGCATTCACGCACAAGCGTGAAATAAAAACTTTTGAGACCTCGTAAAAGGTTTCAACAATTCTATCTCTGTGTTGACCACGGTAATCCTCATTATTATAACAAGCACCTGATATCCGAATGGCCAAAAACGATTCATTACTTATGAGACCAAAAGGCACTCAGTTAGAATCTCAACAGCCAAACGGGACACAACAACCATATCACCGAATATATTTCTAATGGGGACAGGAAAATCTATGCAAGAGAAATTTATGAGACTAAGAATGACCAAAGCACAGTCAGTTTGTATTTGGAAGCTGCAAGAATCCGTGGTTCCGTTTGAGCTTAACTAATAAATCAAATAAATAAATTTTTTCGGGGGGGGGGGGGGGGAAAGGATTTTATCGACCGTTCGGGTTTATATCTTTATTGTACTCAATACAAAATCCAATACTTTCGCGTCACTCTGTACATTTTAATTACTATCTTCAATGACGCTGAAGATCATACCACATAAAGATAGATCCTTGTGTACCAATACACATTCTTTGCTTCATTTCACATCTATGCATTACCCAACTGCCTTACTTATTTAGAGATCATTCTTGTCACTCACGAGTCCTCACCTGGGTGAGGTCAGACTCTCGATGCCGATGAGATGCTCTACGATTTGTCTTCCGAATCTGTCGGCGAATCCACACTATCCGGGTCTTCGGCTTATTTACAACAGTCAGTTTTATCCCATCCAAACGTTATTGTGGAAACATCTTCGAACCGGTCGTTGATCTCCAATTCACTGATGTCCTTTTGTCAAACTTCTCTCGGAGGTAACGGAGGCAACCGCGAGAGCACTCATGGTGGACCGTCGACTGCGATTCCCGGTGATGTAGGCTGTAACAGCAAGAGCAGTAGCAACAGCAGTACCAACCGTACCAACAGCAAGTTTATAAAACCGGAACAAGATGTGCCATATACAACGTCTACCTCTATCCCATCCAGTCCGGGTTTGCCGTCCGCCGGGTCGACACCCACAGTATCGCACATTGATCCAGCTGATCATTATAATTTGATCCCTCATCGTAATCCATCTCCACGATATCGAATTCATCCCTCATCGTATCCAATGACTATTGGGGCCCTAAGTGGAACACATATGGAGCACATGAATGCTATCGCTACGGTCACCAATACCAGTGATTGTACTACCACAAGTACCAGTTACAACAATACGATAATTTTCGGTTCCCGGTCTACACGTTGCCCAAGTGAACATATGCTCAGTCTGTCCACACTTTCCTCTCCCGTTCATATGGGTGGCACAAATGGGACTGAGCACAAGCTGGATCCGAGCACAGTGTATCCACAAATTATCCCTAATACTCACCCAAATCCAGACTCGCATAACCAGCATCATCATCAGCTTTCCCAACCATATCTCCCCACACATAACTTGCATCATTCATCAAATATCATCCACGATCCTATAAACACGCATCGGACCAGTTTGGGATTAGGCGCATGCACATTGGCTGCAATGGCAGCCGTAGCCACCGTGGGTCCGATGGCGCTGAATGCACAGTCGAACGGTGGAGTACCTCTATTCCCTCGGAACGCATGCAACCTGGGCGCAAAAGATCGACGTCCGTGTGATATATGCGGTGATATATCGGCCGGATTTCATTGCAACGCCTATGTGTGCGAAGCGTGCAAGGTAAGTCACCGTGACTTCACAATCATATTTGTCTTGCTTTCGGCGAACATGTCTTTTAACTAAGAATAGGAAAACAAATGACTGAAAAATGAATAAAAACTTTTGACTTTGGTAAAATATCGTTTTTAAGCAATGAACAACTCATCAAATCATGTACAACTTATGACTAAGTAGTAAAGTGTGAAAATAATTTGTATAGATCTGCAGACTTCTCAAAACCACGCCATTTTTGTATATACAAAAATTAAAATGAACTGTTTTGTTCGATCGCGAGTTGGCATTCTGGATCATTGCAGCGTTAATCGCTAGTTTGTGTCTTGTTTTCACGTTGGTACCACATCTACTTTTGTTGAGAGGAGGTTGGTAAATATGATAATATACGTGCTCGACACATTGGAGCATACGAAATGAATCCCTCTCGCAATGTTTGTCCCTCCAATTGCTTTTTCAACTTCATCGCTGGATCTGAATGTTTCGCAATACTTCCGTTTTGATTACATTGCAGTTTCCTTGTAGAATATAACATAATTCATTTTTAGCACACAAATAAATTCATGCATTCTGATCATCTCAACAAGCAGATGAGTGAGAATAACTAATAAAACTGCAGAAGTCACCGAAAAAGCTAGGCGACGACGCACTGATTCCGAGGAGTAACTCTGTTCGAACAAAATAATGAACAAGCATATGTGTGGCAAATTTAGCCGCACTGTTGAAGTACTGCGTCGAAAATTAGAGCACACAACCTAGTACAGTAGATGGTTGAGATGTCTTCTGACTCCACTCAAGACCCCGACACAGGATCTGAAACCGGCTATCCGTTGGCCTTGTTCAACGGAGGATGCTGATATCCCTCACCAGTCCTTTATTTATTATGCAACTGAGTCAAATATTGAAAGCACAAAATACCTTGACTTTAAATTTGACTTCTAATTGCCAAAATCATATCTAACCGCTCAGCATAAATTCGGAGTTGTCACTAGTGCTCAACTACTGAATCAGTGTTCTATTTTTATTTTGGGAAAGCCGGTGATAACTGTTCAATTGTATCTACTGTCAGGCTTCGATCCGCAGCTCAGTACAAAAATATCCGCCGTCAGCGTTCTTGCTTGGGTTCGCACCAGAAAAAGGCAGACCAGTCTTGACATTTGCCGAAATCTACCCCAAAACAAAACTTCACCCCAGATTTTGTCCAGCTGATGAAGACTTATCCGTCACATTTAAGCCATATTTCACCAGGATCAAAAAAAAAAATGTTGTCGTCAAATTTTATGCTAGATGAGTTCAATGTGCTTGATGAGTCTGGACAATTCAAAATGTTTGCCAGCTTACCAGAAGTGGACATTACGAATAGAGTTAAAATCTTGAGGCCAACGAGCTACCAATATTTCTCGTTAAATCTTGGTTTCCAGAACGTGTAACCATTTAGTAGAGTGGAATCCGTTAGATCTCGTTCTTCTAGTCATTTCCAGTTTACTCCAAACCAATACTTCTTAATACATTTTTAATTTTTCAAAGTAACCTCGTCTTGCAGTGTCTGTCGACAAATGGGGATTCCTTTTGTGCTTTGAAGTTCCTTACTCACCGATTTATTTCTCGCTGAAATGAATGCATCCGAGATGGTTGGACTGTTTTCACTCATACTTGAAAGTTTCCACCATAGTCGGTGAATTGTACTGTCTCTTTTGACCACGTGTTCAGTACCTATGGCACTGTTCTCATAATCTTCCATGTCGTATTAGAGATTTATTCATTTCATTTCACTTCCGTGATTGTGTGGTTAATCTGGATTACACTGGATAATTAGTTTTGCTACTTGTTCAGTTACAGAAAACAAACTGCAAACCACTTTACCTGCCCGATGCCGAACCAATGATAGGTATGTCATTTCTGATTTCTCGTGTGGAGGGAGGTCGGATGTATTGAATGAAGCGGCACAGTCTTCTCCACTGGATGAGTCATTTCACCCAGGGCAAAGTCGATCGGAAGACCTGTGGTCTGTGCGTGAAAAGTGGAGTCCTAAAGACAATCAGCCAAAAACAGAGATTTTGAGACTATGGAAGCTGTGCTTATGCTCTAACATTTAACACAGGGTAAATAAATCGATACAATCTTTACTGGATCTGGAACCCACCTGATCCTCGTACGTACGTGTTCACAAAGGCTGGGTAATCGGTGAAGAATAACACCGGCGAGCAGTCTGAACATCGTACCTACCAAGCTAATTCCTATGCAGTTTTTTACAACAGGATCTGTCACATTTCCTGCAGATCCAAACAATCACCAATGCGCACCCATTCCTGAGAATTTGTGAATTCGAAGAACTGAGTAGAGTTTTAATATGACTGTCGAGGTTACGCAACGTTAAAGTTATACAGATCATGTTTTATCATTTGCATCCTTCTGTAGTCAAATAATAATGGCACAATTTTCTGGGAACTTGGATGCGTCTAATTTGAAACTATCTCAGGAGGAAGTTGACAAGCTTCAACATGAGTCGAATCCGGAAACCTGAGCTCACTAACCTGCTGGGAAATGACAGCTGAAACAGAATACGTTACAGAATCTGACTGTTTATCCACTGAGTTGTTTCATTGTGCATATGTCGACTCATCTCCGACGCGCATCTTTACGGGCAGATGACGAATATCAGCCAGGCTTTACTGTGAGGGATACATCACCTATTAAGACGTCGCGACAGGCAACGGTTGAATGACCAGTATTACAAAACTGTAGATCTTGGTGTCCTACGTACGAATCCGTTGTAGTTGATTAAATTTTCTCTGCCCGCAACCTACATTTGTTGTGAATAATAGCAGGGGTAAGGCTGCTTGAGAAATCTTTTCATAAACGGTTTACATTTTCTACTACTCCCGCTAATCATAGAGCCAGACTCTGCTGATAGTACCCTCGTTACACGTAGCATCTCCAAAGGTGAAGAAGTTCATCACATCGGTTGATAAGTGTGCATATGACTTATTTTCACCCTTCAGCGCCACTGATGCAGAGGCGCGTTATACCGTGTCTTGTTGGTGAGCAAAATCATTAAGTTCCAGCCCGGATAGCCAGTTGCTCACTCGTGTGACTCGTAATCATGCGGTCCGGGTGCTCGACTTCTTGTTGGAACTCGATGACTATGTACTGGGCTAGTGTCTCCCAACAAGACTGAGGCAATGGTGAGCAGAGCATTGATACTGCGTGACGAACTATCGGATAGACCCTCCATCAGTTGGTAGCATCTTTTTTCTTAAACATTATGTCAAAATAATAAAATCTATTGTAGTCCGATTTATATAAAGTTCAAAAGTCACGAACGGTCTAAGAGATGAATCGTTTTTGACTCCAACATTTACGTCGGAGATTCGCAAACAGAAAAGTTTTGCGTAAATAAGGCCCTCATCATACAACAGTCCCCTTTTTTCATTCGAACTCAAACGGATTTAGAATGTAACAATAAATTCAGTATTGTTTTTCCTACTTTACTCAATCACAGATTATTCTTATCCATGTGACCGTACGAGTCATCCACTACTCTTGACACACCATCTTATACTCGTCAATGTCGTGAAAAAGGAGATGAATCGATTGGCTTCGAATCGAGATAAAGTATCGAAACATCATGGCCAAATGGCCCAGAAACAAATTGGATAATCCCTTTCTGCCTACGCGTGTATTTCCTAGACATGTCTGCTGGACTTCTGGACGTTTGCTGTGTTAGTGATAGGAATTCGACAACCACATTTTCCGTGGTTCTCACGAGAACATGGGAACGCAATATCGGGCAAACTGTTGCCTCTGTCTCATCTTCCTCTTCAGCCACCTCGCCTCTTGCCAATTTGGTATGTGTTACGAGTCGATTTTACTCAGACCACCCAGACAAATCGTTAGTCCAAATCCACTCAACGCTGTCAAAGTGCATTCAAAGTAGCTCGAATGTAACAAATCATGATACAGGAGACTTTCGTTTCGCGTTCATATTGTCCCATTCTCACCTTCAGATTCCCATCGCCTTTGTCCCCAATACCTCCTCACCATCACCACCACCTCCAACATCTCGTTCGTTTGGAACGAAGTGCTACGCGTCTGAGGGTCTGCGTGAGTGCGTCCGTGTGGTCACTGGATGGTTATCCATGGCCTATTAGTCCCAACCACACATACGCACACAAGTCTGCATCCGATTAGTCCGATGTGTTTTTCTCACTGAACCAATCAAGCCTTAAGCGAAGCAAACAAGTGCGTTCACTCGCCAGCTCGCTTCTATCGGTCTGCCTCTCATCTTGTTATTGAACCGGTCGATGGACCAACTTGTCGAACGGTACTCACACATATCGGGATTTCACTGAAACGGAGTCCGTGTGTTTGATCGCACAAAACAATCATGCAGTTTGTACACCGTGAGATATAACCACTTTGGTACACACAAGTGCTCCCTTCTTATATTGAAGAATCTGACCGTTTTTAATATCTGTTTGTAATCGTAGGCTTCGCGCTTAAATACCATAAATATTAATCGATACTCGTGTTCACAAAGCAGCTATTTTGGCCTTTACCAAAATTATACTATAAGGATTTGGATTGGTTTAAATAATCATAAGTGTGACTGATCACAGCTTTCAGTACATGGATTCTATTGGGACTGATGACATTCAGCAATCAAGGTCAAACCAGAAGCGGTTCGGTGGATAGGCACTCAGATGTTGGACCGGGGCATCAACGATCCATTTATCGTATGTTTTGGAAAATCCACTTGCATTCTTCACATCGAAAAGTCGGACGCCGCGAGCCGGAATCGAATCGGCGACCCTCCGCACACCGGGCAGATGCTCTACCAGCTGAGCTATCGCGGTCCGGACTTTCCGGTGTGAATAACGCTAGCGGATAATCGCTAAGGCACGAACCACTATTCCAATGATACACAGTATCTGTCCTGGTTTTAATCATTGGGCTAGCCTCGTCGGTCACTTCCCAATGAGACGAACAGCACACAGATGAACGTGATCCATCGGACATTGAAATATATTCAGAGAATGTAATGTTGGCTCCTCGTGCCAACAATACACACAATACACATACATTATCGTTTGAAATCAGGCGGGATCATCTGGCTATGCACAGCCGTTGGCTAAAATGACAACAACATCAACGACCTAAATACCCGATTCATCCTACTCCAATGGTGTTATGTATTCGGGAATATGACGCGGCCAATTAGATGCAGCCGAAGAACGAATATGACCGCTGATGGAGAAATTTGAACCCAGGATTGTAAGGCCTGCGGTTCGCCTGGATTTTCTTTTGCCTATCCCCGGTCATCGCCAGCAACATATAATCAAGTGGATCTACATCATATTCCGAGACGCAGCTTGAAGGATGTGTTTCAAACGAACTTTTGAAACGGCCGGTTTTCATTTCATCTGTTAAGTTTAGAAGATGTCTCTGACAATTTTGTGACATGGCGTTCGATCCTTGGATCATTCCTTTATAAATGTTTCCTCAAAGGCTTTACTCTAAAAGCAAACAAAGCCTTTCCACTCATCGCCGCGATCAAAAAATATGCAGGTAAAAATGTCACCTGGATAACCTCGCATGACTCAGAGATACGGTTTCGACCTGAGCATATTTTCTCATTCCGAATTGTATTTTTATCACTTCATTCCGTACAACCGACCCTAATATTATCTGTATTCTGACCTGAAGCAATTACTCTTCATGAGGAGATGTTTATTCAGGACCAGAAGTCACAGCATAGTAAGAGCTTTATTTAAATAAACCAAAAGAGTAGTTTCATCCACTGAATGTACGTTCGGACGCCAATTGTCAGTGGCAGTTGCAGGAAAACATGCAAAACGGTTATGCACCTAATCGGTGCCAACTCAAGTATGCAGTCGTTCTTGGTAGACATTAAAGAACTCAAACATCGCCTCACTACCTACTCACGCTTAAAAGGCACCCTTAACTTTGATGCTGACTCCAATCGGAACATTGCCGCAGGTGTAACTGCCTCCTCGGACGTGCACAAGGAGCTTATTCACCTCCGTACAAACAGGGCAAACTATCCAGGTAGCCTAGCACCGATCTTGTCAGAGGATCATGCGAGCCCGCCTTTCCTCATACTGTCTGGTCCCTTTGGTCGAAACTTAAATCTTTATGTCATTTCCGATTGCTAGAATATGGCGTCTGTCACTCAAGTACCTAAAAAAGGTACCTCCAAACTAAGTCCTAATGTTTGTATATAAATGACTCCTAAACAACTTTAGAAGTCCATACTACAAAGACTGTCATTCCAGATTGATGTGTTGGATTTCCAACCATTTGCATATCGCCGATCACGCTCAACCCTCCATGGCCTAACCTCTTTGATCCACTCTATTTTATAATTGATTGATCGCAAAATACAGGTAGTCAAAGTTACTTTCTTTTATTCTGGTGAATGGTTTATCGGCGTCGATAGAATGAAGTTACTCCATATAATTGATGACTTTGGCGCCCATACATCCGACATCAACCTTCGTCCAATTATTTTTCAGATCGACCACTTCTTTGAAGCCCCCTTCTATACAAGGCTTTCTCTGGGATACCATTTTATCACTGATACGGTTATATACTTTTATATCCTTCAAACCCCCTGATAATGATTGCCTCCAAATCAAATTTGTAGGTGACGTGATTTTTGGAACACCCATCTCTAATATTTACACATTCCCCGTTTCACAGTAAATAATAACAGCTCCTCAACCGGTCTTCCAGAATGACCCCGTCAAGGTGCTCTGATATTCGATATTTTGTCCGCACAAAAGCAGTCACTGTTAGTATCCAATCGGAACCTAATCTTTAACGGAGTGCAAATGGAAAGATAATCTTCCGTCAAGTAACTCGGTGTTCTCATCAGTCATGATTTTATATGGACAGATCAGGTCACGGCAATCTTCTTGAAAATTCGACCACTCATCTCCTAGTGGATACGATTATAGTCATTTTTATTTCGCTTCACTTAGTTAGACGCTTTGTATTTTCATACACCACCCAGGTTGGTTGTCAAAGATTTGGAAATTGCTCGCGGGCTCCTCACACACTTGTCTGGGCTTAGCGGAATCTTTGATGACCTACTCATTCACTTGATCGCAACTCAGAATCACAACGCGTATATGACATTTTCTCGTAATAGTTTGACCGACAACACGTTCCCTTCCTCTCGACAGCAGCAAATGTATATCAGTGTCTGCTACTCGACCCGTTTAGCGGCACTTGTTTGCTAGTACTAAGGCTTATAAATTCTCGGCAGTCCCTTATTTCACTGGGTTCCTCACCAACCCACATGCCATCGTTCACGTTATCCCTAACTTACTTCCTCCAACACACACACACACACACACACACACACACACACACATTGACTTTATCCACGTTAAAGTGGCAAGCCACCGCTCGGGTGCATAAGGAATATGCTTGACTGGACATGATATGTTGTTGTAGTGCTTTGGTGGCATTCTGTAGTGATGTTAGGAACGGTATGGAAGAATAACTGACTGTTAGAAATTCACGGGAGCACTGTGGAACTGTTTCATTTGCAATATAAATCCACCGACTCCTAATCCGAAGTGCAACACAGTGCGTAGGACCGTGGGACTCACCTGAATATCTGAACTGGCACTCAAAGAGCTGAGCCACGAAAACTGAGTACCAAAAACCGTAACCATCCAGCCCTGGCATCGAACGTTACCATTTAGATTATTACCACCCCAATTGTACGATGGACTTCTTTTGAGTTTGACGCAGGCAGTGCCCGCTACCATGCTCTGTTGGTCTGGAAACTGACCAAACACGGTCCTTCAGCCAATAGAACCGAGTTTGATCGATCAATCTACTGCTGTCCATGCAAATACGACATATCACTTTGGACAGAGGATGGACGTTGTAGCGTCCAAATACCGGAACTGAAGCACACCACGCATCGACCACGTGTTGATCAAACCAATGTTTGACAAATGAAGTCAATGATTCATATCCTTAAACAAATAGGAGGAGCACATTGGGAGAAAAAGAAAACCAACGTCACTATGACCAAAGGAGATTACAGAAGGGATAGACAGAGTGAATAAGAGTGAGGGAACAAAGTTACGCAAAGATCGAGCAGTACCGTTTGAGATCTTCCCCCAAATTGATGTAGCACTTGTGTACAGGACATCCTATTCAGACAGCGTGAAAGTAATCCAATGAAAGATTACCCCTTAAAGGAAATCTAATCACCGGAGATTTTCGGGAAACTCTGATAAAGTCTATATTTAAATTAGAAGATGGAGCGTCAAACAAATTCGTTTTGTACGCATAATTGACTAGCCAAATACAGCACATTGATAATGATGTATATTTCATCACGCTGTATCTCCACCCAACTCATCACCGAAAACCGGAAGGTGTTCTCATTCTTGTTAGGAATTACCAGCATCTAAACAGGTCAGATAAAACAATGGGATGTGTCAAGATATGGGGGTTGGGTTAATGAAGAAAGGCAGATTCGCCTCTATCGATCAATGTGTGATCAACTTATCCACTGCAAACTGACTCTTCAAGTGTCATCGATTCGATCACGGACAACCATGATCTGTCTCGGGAACCGAGCGACGATTTTCGAACACAAAAAGAGGTTTGCACAGCGGAGTCGCAATGGCCTCTATCGTAACTCCGTGATCATCCATCGGGCTTAGATGACTAAAGCTCATCAACTGGATGGTCGGCGTCGGCCAGATGACCGATGATTTCTGTCACGTTGTCTTCTACTGGTCCACGGTTAAGTCACCTGGGCTGGTTCCCGAATGAGATCATCCAGGAGTCTGATGGTACACCTGTTATGTCTTCCACCAAAAGAGCAAACGAATTTGCAAATCAAAATGATATCGGAAGCCGGTCTTTTATCTTCAATTAGAAAAGCTCGTTCGGAGGTTAACGTGATAGGTAGAACCGTGTCATTACACGTGGTTTCTCTCTGGTCCGCATCCTTTTCTATCTTATTCTAACTTGTGTCTCTTTTATATAAGACTGACAAACGAAGCGGCTTCTCTTCTATCGTTGGCAACCTAGCTTCCTTTTCTCTCACCTGTTTGTACACACTGTCGGATAAGCCATTAGGGATGCCCGTTTGTTGCGAATACCACTTTGAGTTTAGCTAGCTGTTTACTGATTGTATTAGCCGAACATTTTATCAGAACCTGTTTAGCTATGTATCAGATACGAGAGTTTTTACATAGTATTGAGAAGCTATAACTGTTAACGTACTGTCCCGCCCATGAGTCCTTTCTGCGAACGGTACATCAGAGCGAACCACCAGAACGGTGAGACAGAAATATATTCAAGAATACTACCCCCCCCCCCCGTCCGTGGATTTTATTTCCAATGTGAACTGAATGTTCTCAACAGCCTTGGTAAAAAGACTGAATCCTCCAATATACATGTAAAACAATCCAAATAACACCGACAAAGGAGACATTCCCATGTATGTTCCAACAAGATTTCCGTTTCTAATTTTGCCATAAAATCGTCAGTCAGTAATGAGCCAACGGATAAACCCATCACAGTTACATGTTTCCGACTACTCTTCTCATCACTGAACTGAAACTGTACGCTGATAGTGCACGGGTAAGGCAGCTTACGAATTTCTTCAATACGGTAAAGTGATGTTGGGCTCTGGACGATCAACATGGTTGCATAAATGTCTGTTTTTTTCCCAGAGGAACGGTAAAGAACAGAGACAGAACATCGAGAGAGAACATATACGCTTCGAACATGTTAACTGAATCGAGTGGACTGAAAAACTGGAAGGTGCAGCTCAAACTGTAAACTGCTAATTTCTTTCCAACGAGTTCAGTAGCCTCATCTAGCTAAGGTTTAATATGGTGAGTTGTTCCTGTTAAAAGTCAGACCCTAGGAAAACCGCAAAGACTGATACATGTGCCTCGAAAGCCGAATAATTAATAATAGCATTCTGTTTCAATTGTCTTACAGTTAGGAATAAACGTTTTCCCATCACCTTTTTGTCCTTGGAGGAAATAGAACCATCCTGAAGCAAAGCACTCACTTTTGCTAGAAATATTCTATTAGATTAAGAACAACGATACCAAAGTCTTCAGCTGACTTCACAAGGACTATGGATTTGTTCCTTTTTCAGTCCATCCAGTTGCTCCGCAAATGGAATTGCTACCCAGACAGCAGGATGAGCTATGTACCGGTTAGAAGTGACAGCCAAATATGTTTTCAGCTATACTATGTCAAACAATAATGACGGTACTGCACTTGGCATTTGAATGAGGAGGTTTTTGAGTAGCGTTTATAAATCGATATATCTAGTTGTACATCAGGACAATAGAAATTCGGGGCTGATGATAGCACTTCGAGAGTTATTTTATCCAAATTAACATAACAATTAGTAACATACCGTTCGTGGTTGCTTCAAAATGGTTCTGTCCGAAGAATCAGTGCTGATCTGACAGCTTAGTTTCAATTTCGTCCCTCGGCCGCTGCTTTATCTTAATATTCGTCGGAGACACCAGAGACGCTAGAAATCTTGTCTTTTCTCTTCTCTATCGAACTGTGTTCAGACTCGGTATTTACCGCCTCCTCGTTCTAGATTTTCAATGAAATTGTTCCAGGTATCGATCTCACTCAAAGTATGTCATATGTTGGTGTGTCTACCTGGAATGTGTTAGATGGCTTCTCTTAATGTTCTGAGTTCAACAGATTACTGCGACCAATTTTGACTCTCCCAACCAGGAATTCATTTTGGAATGCCTTGCTAGAAAACCGGCTTTTCGCCTTTCAGACGAACTTTAAGTCATAGAAAAAGTAAAATATACGAATGCAGTTTATGTAACAACTGCACAGTGTCGTTCCACCTCCTTTTTTAATAAAATAATGGTGCAATGTTTCTCGAAGTTGGAAGCATCCATTTACAGGCGGTAAGAGGAACACTTGGCCAGCGACAGCGAGACTCGAAACCAGTTCGTAGTTTGCTAAGAAAACAGTGCTATCACTCCCGAAACTGATGTGAACATTTGGTCAATCCAAATTAAAGAGATGGATGCAACGAAATGTCTTTTGTAGTGTCTTCACGTTGATGAATTCATATTTTCTCTCTGCAACCAATCTGATGGTCCGACCCGAACTTTTCCAACAGAAAACGACATTGGTCATTGCCATCGACCAAATCACGGATTCTCTCTAGGTAAAATATCTAGTTTTATTGATAGACTGGTCGGGATATGAACAAAAGTTAGTTCTTTGTCTTTGAAAAATCACAGCCAAGGAATCGAATGGATAGTATCTCGTCCACGAGAGAATGGGAGTATCGCTTCGTATGCATTCGTAGATTGACCACGAAAGTCATTGGTCGCGATTTCAACTGGAAGACCAACTGCTCAATGGGACTGGAGCGGTTTATTTTCTCTCTTTACAGGGAAAGTTTCAGGGATACTACGTTCAATTTGACAATTCTAGGAACCATAGAATGTGTTATTGGCGGGAAGAGCCTTGCACTTTCCGATGTGAAAAGTGCAAGTGGATTTTCCATTACATAACTCTAACAACGTTTTAAAGGTACCTTAGCGATCTGACAAGAAATGGATTAAAATCGTTCACTCTAAGCCCAAAAACCGGATCATATGAAGGTGACAGTGGGATGCACTTGTCAGGGCGCGATTCTGGTGTGTGCGTCTGTTAGGCCAGCAATGAATTGGGTGTGTGCATCGTCAGAATACGGCTAGCGCGCATTTATCTCCGAGCATCTGATTGGCTGCCATGAATTTTAGCGCATGACCTTGACTGACGACGAGACGATGGCCGTGTCTAGCGTGAAAGAAAGGTAGGCGGACGGCAGACGCAGAATCTGTTGCTCTAGTAGCGCACGTACTGCGAATGGATGGTGCGTAAGCGCTTGGCGAACGTTACTGTGTGTTGTCTGCATGTGATGCAAGTGCCCACACGCGGCTGAGGGTGTGCGTTTGTGTATTTATGCCATTTGATTTGCGGCCAAGCAGTTTGGTAGCCTAACAGGCGAATGGTGGATAAACTTGGATCGCACACATGGAGGGTACTCGAATTTCAACAGCTGAAATGACAAGAACGGTTGCTACATTTGTGCTCCTTCGTACAGGCATTCACATACAGATAATAGCACACATGCCACTAGCAGAGTTAGGTAAGTGATTCATCGATCAGGTAGAAAATAGTTCGTTTTCGAGTGGATTGACTATCGATATTGTATCAAAAAACATTCGCACTTACCGTCAGAGGTACACAAACATAGCGGAATCAAAGCAAGCACAGTTTTTCGGGGCATTTGTAATACAATGATCTGGCCCCCTGATGAAAGGAAAAAGTGTGAGATGAACGACTGACCATCCAAGCAGTGCCCGGGTATGATTTCCGACGTCAATTTCTAACACCGTTTTCATAGACACAGACGACAAGTCCAGTGAGCAGACATCTCAGGTTCTATCGCCTGAACGGAACTATATTCCAAAAACATGCCGTCGTAATTATTATTCCTTGTTGAATACCTTATCATTAAAGTAGATAGGTGTACAATGAGTTAAGTAACATACCAAGTTTACAAGGACAGAAAAATAAATACGGTTGAGTGGCTCTCCGCTTCGTTACACGAAATCAATCTGCTCATAATACGTATCGGGCATACCGGGCAATACTGAAAACAATAGGACCGTAGCAAAAACCACCATCCTAATTCTTAGAAACCACTGACAGCTTCGGACTAGCACCCCCTTCCAAAAAATTGATGGGAACTCCGGAGATCCCATAAGTAGGCTACAAGTTCTAATGTCCGGGTTTCTGAGCTTATACCCTTACCCTTTAAAATAAAAGTAGAATGATGGATATTCACCCACCACAAAAGAAGTACCATTTTTACCATCATATGGATGTTATCTTCGCGGCACTAAATTAATCAGTCCGTTTTTGCAGGTCTTTATTATTACATGCCTTTTGCATAAGTGCAATGAAAGGGTTATACCCCATAACGGCAACGGCCAACTGCGCTATCAGGGATAACCGGCCACCAGACTGTGAAACTTGTAATGGATAACCACACAAGTTCCCAATGGATCAGGGGTGGTAACAAGCCCAACGACAATGGGGATGACTATCTGCCACCAAATTAACCGGTGCTGGTGGGGATTCGATCCTCTGACCTACGAGGTGGTAATCAAACGCTCTAAACCACTCGACCACCACCGAATCCTCGGTGGATCCAATACCCTTTGGACCCTCGGGAAAACCGTGCGGTTATCGTTGTCAACTTGTCATCAGATGTCAACCGAATATGGAACAAATATAACCCTGTTTTATCAAAGGGTATCAAAAAATGCAAAGTGGTGAATTACTCACTCTGGTCCTTCTGCAACCGATACTTATTGTTTATGCTGTCGAATCTCTTGAAATTGTTATATTATATTTTGTCGTCATTTCATTCGTTTATTCATTTACCTTTATTATTTATTAGATTCGTTAACCCACTTCGCCCTCTCTTCCTAACCGTTTCGTACTCCATTGTGACAACAGAAATTCTTTATCCGAAGTTCCAAAGGGGACAATTTCACAAAATACACTTGTACAAAGTCGAACGTGTGTGAAATCAACAAGGACACGCGAACACATTGTCAACGCTGTCGCTATCAGAAGTGTTTGCGTTTGGGAATGGTTCTTCCAGGTAAAGTCGGCTTGAAGCAATGAACAGTACGGATGATTCCGCTTATGGTTTGTTTGTCTTTCTATTTTCCGTATTTTGCAGCTATGAAAGAAGACAATATAGATTAAAGTAGTAGTAGTAGTAGTAACTAGGTAAGGGCCATATATCAAGTATCTTATTTTAAATTTCGTTCATAAATTCTATCTCTTTCGAACCAGAGAACTCAAGTCCCTTCAGTTTTGCTTAGACAGGTGCCCAGAACTAGTGCTGGTAATGAGAGGTATTCAAGGTAATTCGTGCTGATATAAACACACTATCTAGCTCCAAATAACTTTAAACCGGACGTCCGGAACGGCTGAGGTAGCGACTTATTTTTGCGTGCTTCAAAGAGACCATTCTGAAGTATCCTCACGGATTTCTGATGATGAAAAAATATATCTATCCACAAGTTCCGTTCACAAGGTTAGCGCATAACTCCCTTGGTCGCCGGGCTATCTCATTGTTACAATTTGACTAACACGACGAAAATGCTAGATATAACAATAGTAAAAATGGGAAGATTCACAGCACGAAGATACATACGACACTAGCTTTCATTATCCCGAAGAAAAATCTTTTACATTCTATCGGTTCTCCTTTTTCTATCGTCATGTCAACCGCCTGATCGCCAATCAATGATCACGTACTGTTTGACATCGCTGATGTTGATGATGATGGTGACTATGATGAAGATAGACCAGAGGGGTACAGTAGAGAGAGAGATAGGGAGAAGTCAGTGGGAACGATGCATATGGAAAATAGTCCGCTAAGAA
The DNA here is from genome assembly GCA_948099385.1 of Fasciola hepatica. Taxonomy (NCBI): domain Eukaryota; kingdom Metazoa; phylum Platyhelminthes; class Trematoda; order Plagiorchiida; family Fasciolidae; genus Fasciola; species Fasciola hepatica. The sequence goes on along the minus strand of CANUEZ040000043.1, from coordinate 27,406,118 downwards.
CGTCAGTGGTCGTGCCGCGTGAGAAGATAGATCGTTTTACGATGCACTTGCTCTCTACTCCTCGACCAGCCCGTTCTGCTTGATGGCATCAGTTCGTTCATACGGAAGTGGTAGGGCGGGGGCGTAGAAAAGACTCGTCGTCTTGTGTGATTTATCAGCTTGGGTGTGTGACACAAAACGTGCCAATGACAAGAATAATAGTAATAATAATAACAGCAACAGCGACAGCAGCAACAACAAAAACAACAACGACAATGATATTAATACTGATAGGAATGACAACGCCAGTAGAATACTGGAGAAAACAGACCACGACAACCACGGATAGGTTCATGGCTACGAAAAAGTCACGGTCACGAGCATCGGCACGTTGTGTATTGCGTGTAACAAGACTTCTACTTTCCTATCCTAAGCTGCATCCAGGGGAACAGGTAGACAGATAGGACGGACGGTATAAGGTGGGAGAGTTATGAATCACAGGTAATGACCACCATGTGGCCGATCAACACAAATGTATGTGCCCCAAATCCTGGACTGGCTGACGAGGACTCCGTTGGATCCAATGGCTCATGTAGCTTTTACATTTGCCGAAAGAGAGTAATTACACGTTAATGAGCTGTGCAGACACCAAAACAGATTGTTATTGCCCGACAGCATGACGGTCAGAGACCGAATATTTCTCATAATGTGGATTTTTTCAAACGACATGATTTTCCTCATATTTACTTATAAAGCTTTATGGTTAAATTGCCCATGGCTTATTTATAACTGACACAACATAATTTTAATGCGATAAATATAATGAACCAGGCCATATTCATATTTATATATTTTGATTGATACAAACTGTTCCCCACACCACAAACGAACATCGTTTTGTAGTTCAGAAAATTCCGTGTCGAAATTCTTTTGTTGTAGATGTTTTATTTACAATTATTTCATTTCTGCACCAAGAATATAAATGGATATCCCTTATAAAATAGTGTACTGTGGAATCACAACTCCAACTCACTGATAGTTCCATGTGGGTTTGTTACAACCAACCCCAAGAACGATAACTCCACGGTCATGAGTTGAAATACTGGAAGCAAATAGTGTATAGGTGTGACGAGAATCCAGTCCTATTCCTGATTCCCAAATGAGACAATTATGAAGAAAATACCCACGGATTATACAAATTTGAGGATAACCGGACAGAGGAATATGGGATCGCGAATGAAACTCACACTTAGCGTTTAGACGTTATCATGACTGGTCCCGAAAAGCTTGGTTCACGCCAGTACTGTGTGATACGGCATGTATCTGCCATACTGTATATACTGCTCTTAAAACATCGAGACCACTTAAAAGACAACTTACTCTCTCCTGTTCAGAGCAATCACTCCCCTAACGACGCGATTGTAATCCACGATTCAGATAAGCTGCCACTACATCTAGTTTTCTAGTCGACAAGAAATTCGTCCCTTCCGAAATTGCTCCTGTGGACGGAAATGAGATACATCACACCAACTACTGGCTAGCCTTCTGATTGTGCTCTAAAATAAGACCACATATCAGCATCATAGGCCATGGGTTGTCTATTGGCTAGATCCGGGACGGTTTCACGTGAACGTCCTGAAGTTGGGTGAGGTTGGGTCAATAGACTGAAAGAATCAATGGAATTAGTCAACAGATTCGCGAAAACCCAAAAGCCAATCCAGACTAAAATGTCCTGGAACTGGAGGACATCTACTTTATACAATTTATATTCCTTCGAAACCGTCTAAACTTGTTCAAAACGTGCTATAAATCCCACATTATAAGGTCAGTAATGATCAGAAAGATAAAATTCAATTGTTATCAACTTAGGTTAACAGCGAGTCGGACAATAAAATGGATTACAGAAGCAAACGTTGGTGCATGCGACTTCGACACAGTCTCTTGTTTCCCACAGTGCTTGCAAAGTGAATCACACACATCAGCTTTCAATTGGCTTGTTCCACTGAATCTTAGAATGTGTCTCTTACTCAGTTAGTCAGATACTATCACCATTTGTCTGTCTCCACGCTCCAATGATAACACGTCGCAGAAATATGTGATCAGATAAGAAAGAGGACAGACCGCATACTTTAAGCAAGATACTACTCTGCTTATGATAAATTAGAACTTAAAAGCATTGAACCAATGTCTGGTTAGTGGTTATGCAGAGGTGGAACTGCAGGCGCATCAGTATAGCTGTTAGACTAATGACGGCGACAATGTTCTAGAGGTGGGCGTACAGAATTTCAATACGCAACCGGTATCGGAAGTCAGAGATACTCGTGTTTTCTAATTAATATTCTACTAAAATCGAAAGTACACTAACCACACTGAAGTCTTTTATTCGACTGTCAGAATTATGCCCTGTGCGTCTGGACCAGCTGCTGATTTGCGGTTTTTCATGATTAATTTAGGGGAACATTGAAAGAAGGAATGAGTGAACGGATTAACCGTATTCGGATCAAATAATACATATCCGTCGGTATGGTTGGGATGTGCTTGTCAGCAAAATGAACCCAAGCAGGCATACTACGTTGGTTCTCGTTGCAGGGATTGCGTCACCTTGAAGGAAATCGTATAAAGACAACGGAAGATGACAGGCGTGGGCGGAAATATACTTGTGCAGTGATTAAGAGAAGTATGTTTTGTGTTTATCTGACTGAACGTGGTGAATAATAAAAGTGACCAGAAGCATTAATAATCATGTCGTAATTTCCTACTCAGTCGGAATGTTTAGTGCAGTGTACGTACTGCTACGTGAGTGGCAATGCTTTTCCAAACTCCATCTGCGAGTTAGACAACACCATTTTCACAACACTTATTCAGTCTCTATTTTTTGCAACACAGTTTTACAAGGATTAGCGAACTCGGTTGTACTGGTGTACGCTGAGTCCTGATGAATTTGATGGCAACAAGGATAATTATAGTAATAATAATAACAAAATCAATGGTACTGAAGGTGTATCCCAAAGCGAATTTAAATAATGGTCCGAATATCACAAAGCAGAGTAGCAAACCGGAGCGAAGGAAAAGTCAGAAATCAGTTTCAGTCGGCGGGTAAAAAAGTAATTCTGAGACAGATTCTTGGTTTGCTTCAATACAAAATTTCCCCTAGTGAACCTAATTCCATATAGTAGTATGCTCATATCCAGTTCCCAATGATTCATATCTAATTTCAGGTGCAGCAGTCTTTCCGGCTACGGACATTTCCGAAATTCCTTGTCGCGTATGTGGAGCTAAGTCATCCGGATTTCACTTCGGCGCAATTACTTGTGAGGGATGCAAGGCAAGTTAGTCACTTTTCCACACTGCATTTTCCTAAGAAAGATAAACTATCCGATTTATGAACTAGAGGAGATGAAATGAACTTCTCCGTGTTTCATCTCAGTGACTTCGTCTGAAGCAGTCGACCGTTTGTGTGAATACATAAATATGCTTCCTAAATCAGAGCAGTGGGTTTCTCGTCATAGGTTTGGGAAGCTGAACGGTTTCTCGGTTGATCAGTCGTATAAGGGTCATCTTCAGATAGACAAAGGAATGGAAGGAAATGTTTAAGAACAAAAAGAAGAAAGTGAAAGCTTGGAAAATTTGTTCATGATAGAAATACTGGTATAAGCACGGTGATGCCTCTAGTCTGGCAAAAATAAGAGCGGTCTCTAGACTGAAGGAATTTCGTTAACTGTTGCCAACGGATTGTCAGCCGACACGCCACCACCCTGATGGGTGGTACTTCCCCAAAATCTAAACTGAGGTTGAGTTATGGGCTTGCAGTTGTTTCAAGAGACTCGGTTTTGCCTGGTGAGCCGGATGCAGAGAACGAGACGGTAACTTACAATCCTGTGTTCGACTGTCTTCCTCCGGCTACATACAGAGACTGGAGAACAACTGCCATAGATTAATATTCTTGTATGAGGAGATGTCCCTAGGTCGACTGGCAAAGTAACTGCAATGTGATCGACAAGAATAAATCCATGCACGACGTGGGGATTGAGCGCCAGTGATTTGACGGGTAACGGCTGCTGGTTTTACATCGAAGAATCCCATGCACACTGACATTCGGTTTGTGCTCCACTATCAGATGGGGACGCAAACAGAAAAGAGTTGACAAATCACTTGCGGAAACGGGGCAACAGGTTGAACAGTAAGGTGGTCCTTTGCTCCTCCCGTCCTCCTTTGTGAACCACTAGTTATGACACTTTCCCGATCACACTGAAATTAACTTGACAACCAACCAGCAGACATTCGCACAAATAAGAACAGTATGTGTGTTACATACTACTTACTATCAATATGAGCGCTTGCACATGCAGCCTCGTTGTTCGTTGGGTTAGCAGCGACCCAGATACGAATAACTATAAGAAAGCACAGTTGTGATTCATTTGTGGGCTCTTCAATGAAGAGTATCCATTCACACTCCAGACGATTCAAACTAGATACTAATGAACATATAACATCGGAGTGTACGAGTATGAGGACGAGTGGGCAGAGGAGTACCGGGTACGCATATCTGATGGGCGGCAACAACCGCGGTTCGTTCGTGTTCAATAATCTCAAGGCTGTTCGACGGAGCATTGTCAGTGTTCGATGAATCAGTTCAACTTATCATGATCAATATACAAGACAGCAATTTTTGCATATAGGGATGTCAGATAGATAGATAGATAGACAGATGTATCGATTGGTCGACTGTTATTTAAGTAGACCATCCCCATTCTGATAGGTTGTTTAATCCACCTCCACACGTGATCAGGCTCTGCCTATCGCTTTCATTGTAAGTCGTGTTTTGTCGATTGTTTCTTGTCTTAGTCCATGGTGACTAGCACGACACCTGTTAGTATGTAGAAGAAACTGACAAAGGACGGTCAAGTTCAGATAAAAAAAATATGTTGGATTTGTTAGGATGAAATGTCCGAATCAGCACTGATCTCATATAGATTAGCAATTTTCCATCGTATTGAGGCGTAAATAAGTAAAACTAATCACGCTACTGACAAATTTAAAGTAGACCAGTCACAAAATAGGAACTGGAAGACCTATTTGTTTTAGAGTTACTAAGGTGGTATGAAGATGAGCTGACTGATGATAAATACGGTCTCTGTGAGATTTCGTTAAGCTGGTGTCATAGCATTATGCTATTGAGTAAAACTGGAACTGTAGTAGTTTGCAGACCGAGCGAAACAGTGGAACGTATTACTGGTTTGGCACAACCAGAATGCCAGCAAATAACAGATGCATTTCGAATTAAAAGCGGTATCAGTTTTTTGCTCTCCCATTGAACTGGGCTAGGTACACTTGGTGACTTTTGCGTGTTTGCCAGTCAGTCCTTAAAGATGTTACTCATATGCAATGGAAACAACCTGGGAACAATGTGTACCATTTGTGGTTTCTCTTCGAGGAAGATAAATTATAATTCACGTCAGTTAGATTTTACCACCTGCACGTTATTCCTCATTCAATATGATTGCTTTTCCTTGTTCTTCATTGACTAATAATTAAAAGCCTTATCATAGAAACTTTGCACACGTAGCTATTTACTACCACGCATACTGTGTGAATATCCAGTTTGTGAACATTTGATACATCAAGTTTTATTAAATTTCAATCACGAAAAATTAAAAATGAAATAAGTTTGATGGAACTTATTATTGGCAGAAGGGCCCTGAATCTCACAGATAATGGAAAATCCGCTTGCACTTTTCGCACCCAAGACTTCACCCGATCCTAGGAATATAATTAAATGTCCGCTGGATCTAACTCAGTTCTATGTTGTTTGTTCCATTGGGAAGCGACCGAAGAGATTAGTTCAGTGATTAAAACCGGAACAGTTGTTACGCATAATCGGAATAGTGGTTTGAGCCTTTTTGGGCAAGCACTTGCGTAGTTCGCGTCAGACTGGCCGCACCATGATAGCCCAGGTGTTACAGCATCTGTTTAGTAAGCGGAAGGTTTTCGGATCAATTCCGACTCGCGGGGTAAACTTTTGGATGCGGAAAATGCAAATGAATTTCCCATTATTTATAGTGTGTACTACTTATATTACGAATCCAAACTTGGGACCATATGTCCTTATTCTGAAGATTAGTCTCGTTAACCGACGAAGTAGATTTGGAAGAATCCTCGTGTGATTATAACTGGACTCTTCATCAACTCACGCTCCTTTTGACTCAAATGTGATTAAGGTGATTAACCTATTGCGGAGGGATCAAGTATAAAGACGACTGGGCAGGACGACACCGAGTACGCATGCCTGATTGACGGCAACAACAGCGAAACCGGCAGTGTGCTTTCGGAGAAGTTTTGCCCTGTCATCCAGATACATACCACACTCAATGATTTTGAACATTGGTGTTGTTTGTAGTTCACTTTGACTGTTCGCATCGGATGGTGACTGCTGAACTACGCGTTTAGGTCGCAAACATTTCACTACCACTTGAGCTGAGCTGCACACTGAAGATGGCACCTCGACTGGCGATGAAACGTTTGTGACCTAAACGCTAAGCTCGGCGATCACCAACCGATACAAACAATACCATACTGCTTATATTTATAAGTTTTATTGTGACTTAACGCCACGGCCTGTTAATAGGATGCGTTTTCTAAGCGCAGAAAAAAGTCAAATCAGCCATATTCCGAACAGTTAGCTCTGCTTAATAGGTGACCGAATACACTTTTGATAAAGGATGAACGATTGGCGACTGGGCTGCAAGGCTAGGCCATTCCTCACCGTTGCAAATACCCTATGCACCCCGAAAGGTGAATATTCAGCTACTGATGAACACCGCCCTTAACAAGAAAGCGGAGTAAGTTTTACCTTTCGACACGATTTAAAACTTCACTAAAATCTAAGAGGAAAACTCCGACAACTTTACCCTTCCCATCTAATAGATACGGGAAATGATGGGCCAAAACGGCAAGATCAATGCGGGCACAGTGTTGGCGGCGGTAAGCGAACTGGTTCGGATTAAGTATGTTTGATTGAGGTAAAATCGTTTGCAACAGTAGTAGTGTGGTGAGTATATATACTACTTGGTAAGTAGTTGATTGCTGAAAACGGAACTATCGTAAGTCGTGGATTACCAACACCGCCATGCCCAAGAGACTGAACGCAATAAGGTGAACAACAACAGGCGAACCAAACGACCGTTTCTCCGTCGGATGGTGAATGTCTTCAAGTGAAGAGGACAGCGACTTTACAAACAAGCATGTTTGTAACGTTAGGTTTGTTTTGTTGATATCCGAACAAGCTATTTGCGATGAACAACCTATTGCCCAGGGCGCGTCTTGTGGATTATAACAGTAGCACCCTTAAGACCCTGGATGTGCAAGCTTTAGGCGGAAAACTAGAGGTGCCTTTCTGTAGTACGTATATGGTGGGAGCCGCTCGGCAAAAGTCTGTGACGTTTTTTGGCGTAGGAACTGGTTGAACAACCCAGAAAAACTGTGGATAAAGTTACTGAGCATTCTCTCGTGCCATCGACGATACACCATCAGGTCCTCAGGTTTCAGCAGGACTAACTCTTTGTCGACATCCGAAAGGTTCAAAGCACGTGTAATTCATCTTGTGGAAAATTTTATTCCACGCCTGCAGAGGAAATTGAACCACTGGCTTTGTTGAAACTCTGATCAGGCGTTTTTATATCCACGTTTAATATGCGACCGTCAGAGGAAATTACACTCCAATTTTTGAGCACACTCCGGGTTTCACAAAAGTATTCATTGGCTTAAATTGACTGAGCCTACATCGCGCTGAGCTTACGTAGTTTTTGCCTTAATTAGTTTAGAAAGAGGTCTCACAGATACATAATTCCTGGGCTTAGATTTCAGTTTTTCCTTTCGGCGTAGCTCTTTGAGGACTGGAGAGGAGAATAGATGAGATAGAATGCAAACGATACTCGAAGGACTATATACGTCACAGCAAAAATTTCAACAACTTATTTCAGTTGACCACAATGTAGACTGATTAGAGTGTGAGAGCTTACCAAAGCCAGATTGCAAATCCATCTCGTGGAGCCCAATGAGAGTATCTGAGTCACACTCCCGTCTCATGTGTTTGCAATCGCGACACAGTTTAGATGAATTGTGGTTGGTTTTTCCACAAATCGCTAGGAAAGCTTCTCTAATGAAGTGATCAGAAGATACCATAGGTGAGCATTTTGCACGAACCAGGTTCCTCTATTTAGAAAACGTCCAAATCTACATCCTATGTAGTACGAAAGTTCACAAGGTTCAACAAACCTAAAGACGTTAAAAAACTAACAACAAACCCATTGAACTCTCCTCTGGCGGGGAAAAGCGAGCTCCATTAAGATTGTGTAGAATGTGTTAGAATGGTGGTCCAGCTCCTTAGCAGAATATAAAGGAGAGGTATGGAATTTTGAAGAATGATAGGACGATAGTCACTTTGATACTTTAATTCGCATTCTTGCATGGATGCACTGACTTGTACCATCGATCACCAGTGTATGTGATGACACCACAGCCGCGCCCGCGATAGAGGACAGGACGATCGGCGTCATAGCCAATGAGATTTCGAGTTTAACAATTTTACTGTCAAAGTCACCGTGCAGTAACATTCCTTGTAACAGGATGGCTCCCATTTGTGCGTAATTCCAACGATGCACAAGTCCAGTCAGCTCTGATATATTTTCAATTAATGGCGGGACTTTGCTGATGAGTACAGTTGGTAAACACATGCTTGGCAAACATTGTTTCCACCAAACCACTCGTCTTCCCGCACGGTGTTTCTTCGCCTTTTTATTATTCGCACAACGAACACTGTGACTACCGCAGAAAGTTAAGTTCCAACGTAGTTACATGGTTCTAAAACTGATGCAAGATCCTCGGGTTGCTGAGCAAACCTTCCGGACAAATTGGCCGACTTAAAGAAGTGGAAAATTCTATAGGTAGAATGGGAAGTCCCGTCATCATTGTCGACTGTAAATCATGACAGTGGTTTTGTGTTGATCTTAATTCATCATTTTCGGCAACTAGGTCGCTTGCTTGGATGTAAGCCACTCTTATGAAAGCTTATACATCTATCCAAATCAGAATCAGGTGTATCCGATCAACTGGAATTCAGTCGCTACTATTCGACAGAAAATTAACGTTGTTGTTGATCTAAAGTCGGATACTCATTGGATTTTACATTTCGTACTGTGATAACGTTCAAATGATAAATTCTATACCTCCAGGACATGTAGAACGGAATATCCGCAACAATGAGTTGGGTGATAAGATATTTCCCCGATTCACAACCCGCCTGTTTTTCACCAAAACTAGTCAGCAATGTCCTTCGTCTCATTGTGCATCTATGTCTGCTTTGGTAGCGCTCCAACTGTGCGGTGTGTTAGGGATTCCAATTCTTCTAGATGAAGTGAAAAGTGGTGAGATTACGAATCAATGTTGCTATCCTCTGGGATTTGAAATTGATCATTATTATGCAGCTTATATCGCAATAAAGATTGATATATTTATGTCCGAGCTCTTCTATAAAACAAAATCTAAGAATGTTCACCTTAAAACTCTTCATTCTTACCGAGAGCAAGAACACAAGGGATTCAGAATTCGCATCGAAATTCCGTCAATAACAAATAACACGCTTATCTTGCCCCAAATATTGACTAGTGCAACACGTTTCATTTTTACGTTATCAGGCAACCACATCCATGTGCACGAGATGATTACTTCCATTTGATTATAACAAAGGATGGTTCCTGTTCCACAGAAATATCGGGATAGGGGGGACGGAGGGTTGCTGTAAGCCGGGTAAAATGAATCGGGGTCTACTGGTTCGAGAGATTTTGTCTTCTGGTTTCCTTCCACCACACATTCCTCTTTTGTGGTCATTTTTCTAAGTTCGTATTCGTGTATCTTTTGCCCTACCCATCGTGCAGGGTTTCTTTCGCCGGACCATCAACGAACGGGAGAGTCAGCGTTACACGTGCCGGAATGGGGGCAATTGTGCTGTGACCGGAGCGACAAGGAACAATTGCAAAAGTTGTCGTTATCGTCGTTGTCTGGCCGTGGGCATGTCCAAAGATGGTGGGTGCTGGTTATCTGCTTATCACCACTGGGTTCAAGTTCTGTCATCGTATGGACTGTATGGCATTTTTCCCTGGGGACAATTTGCAATTTATCGTGATAAAATTGAAATTGACATAGCCCGGCAATGATGCAATGAAAACCATAAGACGCTGATTCAATACGACTGAATTGTTCTGTGTAATCGATCAATATGAGGAGTTACAATAGTAGTTTGAGGGGCATCCTTGATGTCACTCACTGAGTTCGTAACATATTAAATATGACAAAATCAAAAAACATCCGCGTTTCTCTTATTTATTAACCTTTTTCTCCCATCCTGATTTGCCTTATCTTTTCTTTTTTCACAGTGTTTCTGTTAACGTCGTTGTGTTGGCAACAAGCTTGATTTCAAGCCGGTGATATATATATATATATATATATATATATATATATATATATATAAAGGTGATTTGATATTCGTTGACTAAATCCTTTGGTACTGACTCTAATCAGTTAACGCTTTTCACGAGAAAAACGGAATCAGGGAGCATGTGTGTTTTGGGATTAGACTAAGCTTCCAGTTCGTCACAATCAGACTGATAACTCAGCTACTTTCGTTTTCTTAAAAGGTCTCGCTAGAAGAACACGGACGGTGCAAATTTACTCATTTCGTTCAGCCATCACAAAATTGAACGTATTAAAATCAGAGTGGTTTGAGTTACACAGATAAGGTCGTGACAATTTTTAACTCAGCATTACGCAACAGAGTCATTACATAAAGGATTCAATCGGTCAAATCATCAGGAGTTACTTTCAAACTAGAGACCAGGTACAAGCTTTAGCGAGCAATGTCGAGTTCGAAGGATGAATTGGTCGTTGGGGTTACGCTGGTGACTGACAGGAAATGTTATTCTCAATGAACTCGACAAGCTACGGACGTCGCGTCAGGCAGAATTTAAGTGAATGAACAAATTGCCGCAAAAAATTTGAGATTAAAAGCATAAGATTAAGTTGGACAAGATGACTTCAGTAATATTTAACGCATATTCCGCTCCTAAGCTGAACAGAATGGGGATGTTTATTGCGTTTTTCAGTCAGTTTTTCATATTACACTAGAGCGTGAATGGAGTGGGGGAGGGATTGACCAACAGCCACAAGGATCAACTGCACTATCAGAGTGAATCGGTAACATCACCCTCGTGGCTGGTGCAGATACATTTATAGATCAGACAGGCATAGTTTACGAACAGTGTTTGTGTCTCAAAATACGACTGGCTAGTCATGACTATCGGTGTTGCGTAGTTTGAATGAAGATGGGAGGCGACTTACTGCTGTTACGTGGTTGGGCAGTGAACAGCGAGACGAAGTACACAGATTTCGAGGTTTATCTATTTTCGTTTTCGATCGAAGGACCACTGTATGGGTCACTCTGAGTCTGAAGGTCGATCTCAGCTAGTGGTCAGGGCAGCACCAATATTCACGATTACCCAGTCACGTTTTGACACCCAGATTTTGGTCGCAAATTACGCCTGTCCAAACTACGAATGTAACTGCATCAGCGGCGAAGAGGATGCTACCGAATAGAAGCTTGTTCACTATTCCGGTTTTCCCACAGGATGAAATGGAATTATTCGATGAATCCATAAAATTGACCTCAAAAATTGGAGTGGAGAGAAAACAGTGCACATGCTCCATTCAGGTTCTTGCCGAAAATCGCTAACAGGAAATCATGTGTCTTTTATATCCGGACAGTTGAACAATACCGCCCTCATGCATGGACATACGCCTCGTGACATTTAACTGCGCCTCAGTCCGTACAGTGTTTGCTGACTGATCGATTCCGCTCCATATCGATTGACTCTACTTGATCTGAGGCGAATGCACGCTAGCGCATGCAAGTAACTCATGATTTGCCGCCTTCCTTGCTGGTTACTCAGCGGCTATGGCCGGGTTTTCTGTTTACTTTGAGACGTGGTCACGAATGTATTACTTTTAGGTTTGTAATCTTTACTAGGTTCATCAAATTCATCCGGGAAAGTTACTGCAACGAAAGTTTCAGCGGTATAATCCACTTTCGGTTACACTAACCATAACACACCACTATCATTATAATAGGTAATAATTCTCCTACCAGGTTGGATTTTTGCCAAATCCTGTTCGACTGTGAGAGTTCACTTGAAACAGACAGTCATGCAGATGGTCACTCGTTGCGATGACAAGTGTGATGCAGAACAAGAAATAACGTTAATGGAGTTCAATTGAGCAAACTTTTTATCGAGTCAACTACCTAGGAGTAGTCTGTTTGGCATCATAAGCGTGCATATCAGTATCCATAATCCCCGTCCAACTGATTATGTGATGCATTGGCTGGGTCTTAACTTGTACTGATACCCTGGCTCTTCTACACAACCAGCTTATTTCTCCTAGAAACGTATTCTTATACAGCAATCGTGACACAATTTTTTGCCAGTGTTTGGGTGATTTTTGGTTGTTGCAACTGAAGTTTGGATATATATATATATATATATATATATATATATATATATATATATATATATATATATATAATTATGGCTTTCCCATCGCTTGTTTACAATGAACAGGCAGTCGAATCGGGCGCCAGCCAAACGCGGTCAAACACAGGTGTGCGATAGAAATCGAACAACTACGTTCCGCGGTGTCTTGTTCATCATCTTACTCAAACAAATCACCACTGAAGAACTATATGCCCAGTCCACCATTCTCCCTACCCAGTACTCGACTAGCTCTGGACGATCCAGGTCGTACTCTGATGATGAACTACAGTACCACCCAGTTAGAACATCCGCCTGTGTCACACACATACGCGTCTAGCGTGATCCCGAACACCAACGCAATCTACTTTCGTCCGACACTGTCCGAACTGAACAATTCGTCCGGCGGCATGGAACCTAGATCGTTCATTCCAAATCTAAACTACCCTAGATCATCGACACGTCTTCCGTTACCGTACTCGTCATCGTCACTTCCACCACCACCACCGCCGCCTTCACTGACCGCCACGGCAACAGGTCACCATGGTCAGTCTCATCTTCACGAGTTCCAGTTGGGTCCCGGCGTCAGATCTCGACAGGCAATCGAAGCTACGGAGTCGGAGAACGTCTCATTGCATCAGTTAGGATACTCCGCCAATCACACAGAGGAACACATTCCTCCCGTACAACATGCGACAATCGTTCCACATCACTACAAATCCAATGCAGAAGCCACTTCAAATGACGGAATTGGAACGGTCTCAGAGAAACAGGAGAACAATTCGGTTTCGCCGGATTTACGCAAATACAATTTTGACCTAGAGGATTATGGTGATCTTCGACGAGTTATGGATCCAACAGATGCGTACGGTTCTCAATCACCATCCACATCACTTGGTCCAGCTATTGGGTTGTTACAGCTCTCCCAAGCCGCCCAGTACTACAGTCAGCATGAACAGGTACAACAAGCATTACGAAATTGCGAACCACCTCAGTCAAACACGAAGACGGAATTATCTGAGAGGCCTGCCCAACTTTTCAATTCAGAAACGTACGGATTGCATTTACCTCCTTCTAATCTGGATTCGGAAGAAATCAAACAAGAGGAATGTGACTACCATTCTACGGATGGACTACGCGTTGATGTCTGGTCAGCAGCCCCATCAGCACATATGTCACATACAAAACTCAGGAACCCTGCCCTACATACTCCAAACTGGGGCGTGGAATTGATGGATACGCAGACAACTCCTCATCCGATGGGAAATGTTCAACCAATGACCTGTATAGATACCACAACAGAGTATAAACTCCACCAATCTGATACCGTCGCTCATGGGTCAGTAAGTCCTTCAGGAACCTTATCACAGTCCGGGAGACTGGGCGAAAACGGCACAGGAATGGAACACGGCCAATGTCCTTGTGTAACTCCACCGAGTGCATCTATCCAAGTTCACACAATGCCTGTTCCGCTACCCTATCGTGACATTTCGGCCGGCTTAGATTTAACGGAAACAAAACCAAAATCAGACTCAAATCCCTTAGTACAACAGAAAAATCAACATCACTACCACCCTCGACAGTCACTAACTTCTCTGTCACCATCTACTGTTCAATCAACGATTTTCCCGGCATCAGTAAAATCATTTGATGGTGCATTCGATTACAAGTTAACAACACCTCGGGGAACTGCTCAGTCTATGCTAACGGAAAGTGGTGGTATGAACACCGCAGCAGGTTCCTTATTCATAGACTCCGACGCTGATCAGAGCGCAAACACGATAGTTCCGAGATCAGAGTCGGAAAATGTGTTGATTTTTGAAGGAAATAAGCCCAGCTCCAGTTCTGGACTGGCTTATTTTTCACCATCTAAAGCTTTTCTGAGTCGATATAATGCCATATGCAGAAAAGCAGATCAACGGGAACAGGTTCTCGGGTCGCACTTATCACCTCAGATGTCAATGGGGTCGAAGTATTTGACTGGGCCAGATGAGGCACAGTCATCCTCCGAGTGCGGCGCAAATGTAGCAGAATACAACCGCGAAATCGGATCGGAAATCCCTCCGGAGAACAGGCGTCCATGTCACATGACAGAATGGGCCTCAGAATGGCTACGAGTTGGAGGTCGTGTTCCTGTCACTGTTCAGGTAGGTGACATGAATCTATCTATCTATCTATTTATTTTCAAGTCATTTATGAATGATCCAATGATATCGAGTTTACTATTGTACAGGTTTTCTGATATAGGAAACCAGTTGGGTGAACACTTCCGCGCAAAAGTAAAGCCTGTTCACAAACATGATGAAACTCAGCAGATGGTTTTGATTAGCTGACTGTGAAAATAAAACAATTTGAAATATCTAACTGCCAATGATCTTTGAATCATGGACTTAATTCGTCACAACTATTGACTTTCATCATTAAAGTTCTATGAATTTCAGACCAGTTCGACATGCCTACTGGTGTAGAATCAACGGTTAGCGAAAGGGTATTTTCCAAGGACGACCTGGGGGGGGGGGGAGCAAAGTGAAAACAAAAATTAACGTTTCGTTTTTGGTTTCAGCGAGAGATTGAAGGAACTCCTGCAAAGGAATATAAGAAAAGAGACCGCTGTGAACAAGCTTACTTTTGGTAAAATACAGTGATATTTTTAGGGTGAGTGGACACTGAAAACTGTGATATTATAAACGTCAAACCTTGATAAGTGGGAGATGGATTATTAAGACCGAGTGGTCTGGTAATGGTCTGGAAGTCGCGGAGGAAAAGTAGGCAATAACTGTAAAGTTGGGATCAAATTAATTGTCATAATAAGATTTGACCACTCCCAGTTAAGTCACCCAGTTACGCGAGCAGATACCGTGTGTGCGAGCAAGCGACAGTTCTTGACCGGTGCAACTGGAATATATTTTCTACATAATATGACTCACCATCCACCATTGAAAACCATGGAAGCACTGTACAGCTGTTTCATCCTTGATGGGAATTATCAGCGTTGCACATCCACCGAGTCCACACGGGGACTCGAACCCGGGGTAAACGATTGTGAATCGAACACCTTAACCACAAGGCTATCCGGGCTGGCTGTCGACGGTTTACTGATCTTATATGATACATGAAATATAACGCCCTTCCGCAACTGGCTTTGATTGTAAGCGGAGAATTTCTCGCACAGCGATCGACTCCTGTGATGAACGACTTCTTTGTAGAGGCTAAGTACGATAAGCCTCAGTGGGGCTCGTTGGAAGTGTACTGCTGATAGTTCCTAACAAGGATTAAATAGCTGTACAGTTCCTCCATGGTTCACAGTTGCATTTGAACGTTCACACTGCATGATGAATCGCATCATGCAATTTGAATGAGTGCTTAAGCAGCTTTTGGGAAGAAAGCGATGGATTTTGACGCCTAATTGTCATCTTTTCGGTTGCGGCTCATTGTCTTTTTCTAACCGATTTTAACATGCTTGAAAAGGGAACGCGTCTTCCTCTTTCACGGCATGGCGTATCGGCGAGATGTGCAGAAATACGAGAGGAGATAGTCATCTTGTTTCTTGTGCCTAACCAATTCGGCCTATACTCTTTGGTCCGTTGAGATAAGTACGTTGTCGTTCGACCTACGTAGCTTGTCAAACATTACCAAGCAAAGGAATACTCAACCATAGATGAGCTCAGGATAGATAATTTTTCTTTGGAGTTCAAAGAGATCTCTGGTCGGCTGATGAAGTCTGCACATAGTGAAGCTTCAGGAAATATTCGGGTGAAGGTCTTTTGCAGATTTTTATTCAGAAGTTCACACTTAGTTTCCTTTGAAACAATTAAATAAATTCTGGATTCTAAATATTTCTATTTCTTATCTACCTGTTGATCTTCATATCACGAAACGGGACTGATTTAGATTAGATACTGCTGACTGACAGAACACTCCCCAGTTGATTCTGGGAAACTTACATTGACGTATCAGTTGACTTGTCTAACAGCGCTTGCGGTATTAAAGCTCATCTGGAAATTTAGACACGAGTGGACCGTATACCTAAAATCTACCTCACTATTTTCTGCCCTGATGTAAGTCATTGAACTGGCCCAAATGTTGAGTTGTCGACCGCGTGGGATTCATCGTTTGGATCAATTCGACATTGGGTAAATCTACCATAATGATTTTCGAAACGGCTGATACAGGAAGTCAACACGCAACGGAAACGGATACGTGGTTATTAGGGTGGGGGGGGGGGGGGGGTTACCGTGTGGAATCAAAGAATAAATGTAAGATTAAGTGTAATCCTATTGAAATAAAAAGGGAAAGAGCGCCACACATTGTTGTATTGAACAAGCAGACAAGTCAGTCATTCAGATCGTTGTTTTCACGTGAGCATTCCATCAAGATCGGTTCACGCGATACATGCGTATTTCTACTCTATTCCAGTCATGTGCCAGCAAAGTTCTTCTGGACATCGCTGGTGATGGACAGACTTGATTGACCTGAGTGACATTACCTCCCCCCACCCCAAAAAGCTTTTGGACTGAGTCATCTTTATGTTTTGTCGGGTTTCTTCTGCAATCTGCTTGCACCTCGGTGGGATTTGCTCTGTTTGCCGTGGGCCGTTCCGAAAATAGCTACGGCTACTTTTTTCTCTTGTGTGGTTGAAGCTATTGGCTCCAAGTTGTTCTCTTTCAATTGAAACAGCACTATATTGAGTGTCGGATGTCGCGATATTAAAACTGATTTATAAGCCACAAGTGATGAGGCACGTCATCGTGACGAGCTTTTTACGCAGGAGTGGAAGACGGCATAGGCCGCCATAAGTGCAGAGCGTGAATCAATTGTTACTGCACATATAGAGCCACAACCGAACGTCTGATTAGAGCCGTTTGTTTTGAAACACTGCTTTGATCTGCAAGAAGACACGGATCAGGTAATCATAAATGTAAGTTCAATGCAGCAACAATGGCTATGTACAAACCACGGAGGGTAGGCCCTTGGAGGGGATCGTTTTAAGTCAGTCAGTCACCCGGTAGCGAGACCTTTAGAATGCGCGATTGGTGCACCTGGACGAATAAACAGCCATTGACGAGGTCATCTGAAAATATGCCGTCATTTCGAATAAAAATCAAAGGGAAGTATCGAAAAGAACAGCGTGTCGTGCAGTTTGGTTCAAAAAGCTCCTCTGAGAGGTCCCCGTAGCCGTTCGAGATATGGAATACACTACAACAGGATGATGATTTTTTTAAAAAATAAAACGATCCTCTAGTATACGAACAACTGCCGAATAGATGTTTTGTAGTCAATTTATGGTGAAAACTTCGCTTTCGCCTTTTATAATTGGATACCCATGAGCAAAACACGCGCTGAATACTGCATGACACGTTTACTTGAAGGCGTTCAAGTTACAGTAAAACCTGCTTCTATCAGCACATGCTAACATGGGCACTACACAGCAAGCGTGCACGAGTCGGTAGGCTGTGGTCATAACGCGCTCAAAACAGGTTGTTCAAACAGGCACGCTGAAGTGACCAATGCAGTCCGGCGAAATTCATCGCGATCCTTAGCCGGAAGTTAAACTTCTATTGTTCACTGTCTCTTTTACATTTTATTCATTTACAGGATTCGACCAGCACATACTCTGCTCCAGACAGTTCATCCGTGACCAATTTCCTTTCATGCGTCCAGTCACGTACCATAAACAATGAAGCGAACCGTTTTCAAGAGACATCCTCACCGGAAAACCCGACCGCTGTGGTTGCTCGTTATTTGAAACACACACAGTCTATGCTCATAACTTCGGCTCCTCCCGCCGAAAATTTCGTCGAGGCCTCGTCTTCATGTGTACAGACGGTTCCTTATTTAACAGCTCATTTGTCCTCCCAGATGGCAGAGGCATCGGTAGAACATGATTCACCACAAGAGCAATCGTCAGAAACATCATCACGGCAACCAAAACTATTAACACTGTTAGAAAAAGTTGACCTGGACACGGAACTTTACTTGTCTGACTGGGCGACCAATCAACTGAAGTTGGATATCACTGGTTCGACGAGGTCTGATATAAGAACTCGTGAACATTCGGAAAATGAAGACCCTCCTACCATCAGAACTACAGTTACATCAGATGATGTCACCAACCGATCTTCAGTTCAGCAGCCCATAAACGAGATGCCTGGATCACAGACGTGCCTGTACGAATCCCAGTTATCTGGACACATCTCGAATAGACCAAATGTATACGGATTCCTGCACCCGAATGCATCAGAAAATGGGGAGCTGCCGAATACGCTAACACCAGTGACCGAATCTGACTGTTTTCACTACTCGTTGCCCGGACAAATGATCAATTCATCCACCTTGACAGAAACTGTCACCGAGGCTTTGTATTCCCGTTTGGTATCGCATGGTCCACTACCTGCTGAACTATTCACCGACAGGATACTGAGAGCGGTCAGATGTCTTCGGTCCGCTCGATCGCGGGTAAGATGATTTGACCAACCAGTTAGTATTTTTTTGCCGGAATATTGAATGGTTAGTTACAGTAGAATTTCAAACCACTTTGCATCATTTTGATAGAGAACATTCAAGACGATGATTTTATATAATGACAAGGCAGTTTTCATACGGCGGCGGGTAAATCATACAACAATAAGATCAAGTCACGGTGAGAGCAGCAGTGGAGAAGAAGGTAATTCACATCCAAAACGGGTGTTTTCAAGACCGAACCAGCGTGACTAGGTGTTTATTTTGTCTGCTTATGAAAAATGCTGGTTCCTGTTTCTTCAAACTGCTACAGTAGTCTACCCTTCCTTGGGGTATGCAATGGTTCATCTCAATCAAGTTTTACCTGGTAGATTATTATGAGTCTGCTGTTCTTTTGATCGGCAAATTATTGCTGGGAAAGATTATCCCAAGAAAATTATTTTTACCCGGGATTCGACACGTCAGAGTACATCCAATATAAGTTGATGGATGTGGGTTGATAGCTCAACAAATATCGACTGTGTCAACCATAAAGGAAAGAAATAATATTCTTCGATCACCTTGACAAGCCGATTCTTCTTCTGTGTGATTTGTAATTGAATGCAAGCATAGTAACAAAGCATAAATTAGTGAAACTAGTATGCTGTTATGTTTGCATCGAAAGAGTTCTGCCCCAACTTTATATAATATATGCGAGTTGGAGATGCTTAGATGAATTATGTAACCAGAACACTTTGAAGATAACCTTTTCTTTTGGTAGTAGCCAAATTAGCTTGGCCCCTATGGGAATAGTACTTTAACGGCACAATATTTCCCCCATTTGAAATCCGTCTACGCCCAAAACGATCTGCTTGCAGATTTCCTCAACTCCTGAACTGAACGAATGTAGCGGATCCGAGCTAATATGGTCACGTCTGATGCAACACTTTGAGATTTACACGCATCAGATTATCCAGTTCGCCAGAGCAGTGCCAGGATTCCGTGATCTTTCTCGTCTGGACATGAAAACTCTGGTCCAATCGGGTACTTATCCGATTCTACTACTCCAGCTGTCTCGTGATCAACAGACCGAGAATATGGACTGCAACTACTTCGACTTCTCAGCAGTTGAACGACCGGTTGTTTTGCGTGCATTTCCTATTTTACAGCGATTGGCAGACCAATTGATTGGAATCGGACATATGGTGAACTCGTTACGGCTAGACCAGAGCGAGGTGGGGCTGCTCTTTTGTCTGGCTTTGATGCATGGTGGTAAGTTTTTAATCATTCAACCCCCAGTGAAGTCGTACTCTAACCATAGACGGCCATCAGTATAAAGCGGTTTGTAAGAGCTTTGGCTAGTCGTAAGTGAATCCGTCAGTAAGGCTAAGCAAAATGGCATGAGTTGTAAGCAGTAAGTTTACTGTGAGAGCACTCGTGGGTAATTCTACGCCAGGTACATATAGGTGATAAGTATAAAACCGTTAAACGCTATGAGTAAAGAATATATTCAATTTTGGACAAGTGAGAGACTTGGAAGTGCATGTTCATAATGATTCATGAAGGATTCTTCGTTCGTAACTCAGGATTGGGATCAAGCGATTAGCTTGAGGTGAAATACATCCAGACATAAAGAATCCATTATAAACAGAATTTACGGAATTTTTCTCTCCGCTTAGTGAGCCTAAAACATTTGGTGATGGAATGTAAGTGCAATGCTCCCAGGTAATCTGGTTCAACTCCTAAAGGTTCCAGTGTTTATTTTGGCTACTGATAATGGTAGTAGTAGTAGACTGCAACTGATACCATCCGGTTATCACCTTGACATGATGATCACGACATCCGGATTGGTCCATTATAGCTTCAGAAAAGCAGTATTAAAGCACAAAGTGAGAAAATAAAGTTACCGACATATTCCGATGACTCTAGCAGTGGTATGTAGACAAGTATGAGCTGGCTTATCGTGCGTAGGTTGATAAAACGAAACCGGGATTTTAATGTGGTGGGGTATATTTGCTAGGAGACGACTGTACTATATTCGCGGATAATTCATCAACTTCCGCACCAAGGTCCGACCCAGTTCAATGTCAGTCCGATTTTTTAAGTTAAATGTTAGTCGTCTGTTAGACTGGTTATCTCCGACGCCATTCGTCAAGGGTAAACTCCCAGCGGTGGACCGAGTATGTTTGAATTACAGACATGGACACAAAACGGATTAATTAGGGCTGAAATTTGGTGTCTGGTGTTTAAGTCCACATGCACGGTTTCCAAACGCCAATAGTGCAAAGAACAAATGTGTAAATGAGTACGATACATTCTAATCTGTTACATATAGATAAAACAATACACTGACGCTCTATTGAATGTGGTATATGGGTGGTTACACCTGTGATTGTTTTCAAATAATCCTGTTATTAACATGTGGATGGGAAATAAGATGTTCATGTGAATAATACAGTGACATAAAAAACACCCAGATATCTTAGCGTTCATCTGATCACGTTTCATCGTGAAGTTTATCAGCAGACTGATGACACCTTAGAGAACTGTATTTCTTCTGGGACTCATGCTCGAAAACGAGATAAGAAAGCGATATTACCCAGTGGTACTAGCTTCCACAAAATCGACCCCACAAAAACGTCCACTTCTTGTTCACTTGTGACGATATTACTGAAAAATAAAACAACTCATAAATTGTACAAGATTTGCGTGATTCTACATGATAGCTGAGGTTTCAATTGCCACTTTCGTTTCCTAACTACCTTGAGAAAGATTTTAGAATTTCCCGTAAGCCTATAACCTCAGTCATCCTTTATACGGAAAGATCGTTGGGCGCAGATGATCGCACAGTTCTCTATTACAGTTTCTCATTAAGCGATGCATCGCAGATATTGATTCCGTATGTGTATTTTCACAGGCAAATTGCCGAGGTTGACTTCATGCTCACGGTAATGTTTCACCTGAATTCGTCATGAGAAATAGGTATTCGTCAAGTTTATCCTCTATCATCCATCCACCTCAATTTGCCATTCAGATGATTTTGGGAATAGCCCTGACCCAAGGTGAGAAGAATACCATCGACCTTAGTTCAGATAGAAAAGTTTCGGATTCAAAATATGCAGATGTTGTGCTTTTGAGTGAAGATCTAACATTTTGTACATAATATTACCAATGTTTCGGATGTACTTTGTACCGATGGAGCGTAAAATTCTTTTACAGGAATGGATTGACCTTATTACATTTCTCATCTTAACAGTGAAAGCAGATAAGATTCGTTATTTGGGCAATTACATCTCACCCGGTGGTCGGATATCGGGTGAAGTGCTTTCACTTATGTATAAACCTTACTATTCAATCGATGTGGCATCCACTTGTCTATCAAGGATCGAATCTAAAGTGCGTTAGTTAGTTAGGCTAGTTTAATCGATACCAATTCGACACCCGACCAATACGAGTACGAGATACCGGCGGACTAGATATGCTTAAACAGCGATAGTTTCATAGTATTTCTTGGATTTATTGAGAACACCGTATCAACCATGTGGAAGCCATAGATAGTATTGTTATGGATTAGAGTTCAGTCTCTGGATCATGCGCCCAGTTTGGGCAGGTTACCGTGGATTGTACGGAAATTTGTTGTTTCTAGATAGAATCCACGGGCGTACATTTTCTTTGAGATAGCCGCCAGCTGTAGGATAACCTTGGGAAGTTATTCCATGATATGACAAACAGGTATGAAGACTTTAAACGTTGGGCTTGGTTTAGAAGTGTGTATTGAGCCTCCGGGTTTCAGTCAACCAGATCCGCTCACCGGAACGCATGCCTGATTTTCATGTGACCTTTTCTGGCTACATGCTCTTTATGCCCAGGTAACGTGGTTACTAAGACCAGAGCACAGGAATGTGAGATCAGTGGCCGAAAAAATCGAACTGCACCAAACAAGGAGTCCCATCTGGCACGTTCCGTGTAGGATGCTTCAATATTCTCAAACCAATCCCACGGTTGTCTGAGAAGTTTTGCTAAGCAGTGAAGTAGAAGTATCGGGGAACTTCAAATGAGAATAAACGAGGCTTTGTGCAGTTGCAATTAGGCACAAGAATCTTTCTCTATGTCGTTTTTTCATTTGTCCAGACCGGACCGCACTTAAATGAAAATTCTAAAGAAAAGTTTCAGACTGCATCACTGATGTACAAGAAACACGAATGTTCCTTGTTTTGAGGACCCGTTACGCAAGCGAAATGAAGTTTGCAGAAATAGTTGCAGTCAAAAGGGGAATAAAACGACAAAAAGCAGGTCTGTTTAGCCGTCAAATACCGAGAGCAAGGGACTTCAGTCATCTGACTCATTATAGCAAGCATTTTCAAGGGAAAATGTTTGAAACACAGAGAACACTCTCCGCTCTCCCGGTTCATAAGAGTGATTTCTTTCCCTTCGAAACAAGAACAACTTACATTTCCTGAAATTTGTACGCATTTATGACTAAAACGTTGATCTTCCCTCTTCTACTACTGAATATTACATTCGAACCGCCGTTCACCTGACGAATCTGTACACAACGATCATTCATTCAGATGCGCACCAGGAATTGGAAGAACCGAACAAGGTCCACGCTATATATCAGCAGGCGTTGCTGGCACTGGAAAAACACGAACAACGTAAGTTGTTGACAAACGAATAGATAGTATGATCCCAAACTCTGATATTTATGTAATTTAAATACCTTTGTGGAATGTGTACACAAGGTTTACTTATGAAGTTTGGTTAGGTAGATTAAAATAAATGCCGAAAGTAATCGACTTGGGCAAAATTCAAGTCCATACATGAAATGGTCGCTCAGCTGGTAGAGCACACACATGGTGGGTGGTGTTCATATGTGGCTTAGAATGCTGATAAAACTCAAAATCGGTGGGCATTGCTTTACTTTGATGGTTTCCAGTATTTTATTATCATAATCACGGAGAACAAGGTTAGAACCTCCGTCAGGTTGGTTAAGTTTGGTGATGAACGGTTCCGCGGTCCCAGACTCGCTACCACGCCTGATTTATTGATGAATTTTCAGACTGAAGTGCCAAGCTCAATGTTTTCGGCTCTTAGTAATGATGTGCTGAACCAATGTATTTGAGGGATTTGACCCTACCACAACGCTGGCACCCGGGAATGGAGAAAAATACCATCAAGGTTTAATGTGGCTGCAGATGACCATGTTTCCTCAATATTGTACCAAACTGTTTAGTTGATCAATCTACCGAAATGCGTACTGATGACGTCCCGCTTACCAACGAATTTCGCAATAGTAAGTTCCAAGGGAGGAACGCTGCAACCACTTAAAAATACTACCACTATGAAAAAAGAATTAAATTTTCCTTACTGGGGCACAAAAACTAGAAGGATATGCCACCTGGATGATGATTCCACCTTACAGATCCTCTAACGCGAATATGCACTGGCCCTGCGGACCGCTAGTAGAATACCACATGATCATAACCGGCGAAGTTAACATGTTCACCGCAGTGGAAACCTCGTTCAGCCCGTCAACCTTTACGTACATCAAAATTCACACGTAACGTTTGTTGCTTTGTAAATATCATGACTGATCAAGTTAACGTTGTTCTCACTGACCAACTTTTCCGTCGGTTTCATCAGCACGCACCAATCCTGACCAACGTGTGCGAGATTTATTAGCTGTGATCCCCGTCTTGATCGAGATGAGTCGGGAACATCAGCACATTGTGAAACAACTACGGCGTCAGTATCACAATTTGACATTTCCGGATCTTTACGTTCAAATGTTTCGCCTGGATGAGGACAGAGACAACGACAGTTTCCAGTTGGATCGTTCCGATTAGAACTTGGTTTATAACAGAGAAAAACGTATGTGATGACCACCATGGGGTCCGCTTTGCTGCTGATATACTTATTTCTTTCCAATTCAGGTCCATACCCCCTGTGCCGTTTATTCCAGTAGCCCAACCAAGGCATACTCATGGCCGATCTACCCATAAACATCAGACAGACCCGATGATAGCTAAGGCGGCCGGAAATCGTCTTTCCGCCTTCTTCATCTTGTCCTTTGAATACCTAGGATAAATTTGTTTATTTCTCTCCTTCTCAAACACTTTAATCCATTTCTTCTCCAGCGTTTACGAACGCGTCCTCGGGGTACACTATGACGAGTTTTGCTTACTAATTTCTTAATTTTTTGTCTTTTACAACATCTGCACCTCCACCCAGTTTGCAACTTAACCCCGATTCATAAATCAATCTTCTCTGGGACCCTGAACCAAACAATTTTTGACACCTGATAATGCGCAGCATATTATTTACCCCACTCCTATTTAGTCCGGAGCTTTATACATGGCATTTTCGACTCTAAGTTTAAGAAGGACCACACCTTCATAAGCTAATTTACAATGTACACAATTAAACGCTGTCAATTTTTTGATGACTTTATTAAGGTAATGTGGCATCAAATTCATCAACTCGTTCTTCTGACAAGAAATGATGTCGCGTTTGATACTATGTAACACCAGATAACTGAAGTCCCCAGCCCTGTTTCACATTCTTCAGCGTGTCTCATCTCTTCTCTCATCCACCTCACTGACTTGACACAGTTCAGCATCAACATGTACCTATCAACTTCTCTGTTCTCGCAAGGTTAACGATATATTTGGGACCCTGAACCGTTTAAACCATCTTCACTCTTTCAGAAACTGAATCCTTAGGGTGAGGAGCTGCTTTTGTTCTCAATGTAACTTCCCGTGTACGTTGCAATCTCCCAATTGTTGCCGTAAGAGTACAAGCTCGACAGTCTGTACCTGGAATCTCAGTGGCTCAGCGACATCAGGGATTTGACTGGCAACAATAAACATTTTTAATAACCGCACCCATCTTTTATTAAAGATATGTACCAACTAAAGCTGCAAATAATTGACTGAACTGGACGAGGCCAACGGAGGCAACAACATTGCACCATGTCAAAGAGAGGGCTAAATTAGACTCGGCTCATCGCGTCAGCGAACTGTCTGCAGAAAAACTACGAAATATAGGGTGCAACAAAGTAGGGACTAGTCAAAACTCTAAGAACCCGACATTATTTCGAGAAAAGATTCTATGTTTGACCAGATTTTTAGGCAGTTAAGATACTAAATACCTGGTCAATTTTTACCGAGGCTAAGTGGCGGATAAAAGTTATATATATCGGCTTGAAGTCAAGCAAGGTGCCAACGCAGCAACAACAATTAAAAAATAGGAGAAGCGGAGTAGAACACAATAAAAGAAAGTTAGTAAAAAAACATGCTTTGATCTTTTTCTTTTCACCGTACACTTTTTGATTGTCATTTAGTTCGTCTGAATGGAGCACGAGAAACCGACAGACAGACCGCACAGCATTCACGCCACTGACTTCTATTCTCAGCCATGTTCCGCGTCATCTTAGATCAACGACAATCCTCGTCCCTTGGTCCCCAAACAGGAAAGCGCCAACGGAAGCCAATGCTGATGCAAGATTTTCCATACCCCTACGCCAAGTTATGGTCTGACCGCGATGTCGCTTCTTCCAGACTTGTCCAGCACGTGCGAATAGAGCACGGTAAGGTAGACGATGGGCAGGCATTTGTAAAACATGTTCGAGTCACCGAGAGCGGTGTACAGTGATCACTTCGGTAAGAAGGCGGCTATCCGTGCCCAACACACGACAGCACACCTCGTCATTACTTACTCTATGTTCCTATCAGACGTGAACAGCTACCGAGACATCGATTATCAAACACGGAAAGACGCCGAGCGCCCTCAACGCGAAGTGGCCAGGTCCCGCAACGGTATAGTAAAGCACTGAACCACGGTGACGTACACCTGTCCATTAAGAAAAAGCCGGATGTGATGGCGACGCCACGTGCCACAGATTGGCGAAAGCTGCTCTCTAGCTCGCTATTCGTGAACTGATCTCCTCCCCAACACCCCCAGCTGAGTTGTCAACTAAATCAAGCTGGTCACCACAAAGGGTGAGTGCAGGCACAGGCTCCTGCCAACATTGCAAGAGCACTGCACTTGGAAGGCGCAAAATGCATACTATATCTGGATACCTCATTCGCCAAGCGGTTCAGTATGTTGCACTGCCGGTGCATTACCACTCGGCAAGACGATATCATCGGCATATTCCAAGTCGAAAACTCTGGCCCATGGGAAAAGGTCAACTCCACTGTTTGGAAGACTAGACAAAGCATTCCGTAGAACACCCCTATGACATTGTTGAAGAGAAATGGGGATATTGGAAAACCTTGTCTTACTCCACTGGAGACGAAAGCTGGTCATAGGCCTTAACCGACCTGAGGTGTCACGATACAACTCTCAATCCTATCGACGGGGTCAAAGGCCACGCGAATATCCAGGAACATAATCGCTGGTCTTTTGAAAGTGTGATGGCGCTCTAGGAGCTGTCGGAGGATGAAGATTTGGTCGTTATATCCACGACCGGCACGAAACTCAGCCCGATCATGCACGCGTTTAGTGCATCCTGAGGAGTATGATAAATACAAGCAACTTCCACGCTATTGAGTTAAGGCTCCTACGGTTAGCGCAGCCACTGCGAGATGCCTTTTCGAGGATGGGGACAACAATTGCCTCCTCCACAAGGAGGGAACCTGCTCGGAATTCCAAACCCTTGAGAGCAAAACGCGAAGTTCTCTAACGAGCTGCACCCGACCATATCTAAAAAGGTGGGGAAAGGTCATCGAAGCTCTGCGTATTGTGACATCATAAGGCCTGGGTTTTCTGCCGGATCTCCGTCTCGGTAGGCGGATCAGTCGAAACGCATCACTGGACGTGTGCCGGAAGAGCTACAGGAGAGGCCGACACTGAAGGCCAGCTAAACTGTCTGGAAGTAAACCGCCCAGGGTTTGAGATACCGCTGTTGATTGTGAATTGGCTAACCGTCGGCTTCACAAATTGTTTCACCCACACTTGAATGAAACAGAAGAATTTGCAGGAATTTCCGATGGCAGCAGTACGTCTCACATCTGATGCACGTTGCGCTCAACAGAATTCGCGGTTCCGAAGAAAACTCACGTTAAGTGCGCGTCTCGTTACGAGTTGTGCTTTGTTAAACTCGCTTCCAGCAAGAACTGACTGGCGTCCGTCGAGAAGGCGCAGAGATTCAGCAGAAACCCAGGGTCTTATGGCCCGAAGAGACAAACTATAATACAGTAGACCAACGGAATGCAAAGCATTCCTGTTGAGCGACCAGAACTCCTTGGTGTTGTCAAGTAGGGTTACATCTATCGCGTTTCGGAAGAAGGATAAGCGAGATGATTGAAAAAGTTTATCACAACCCAACCGTCGTTGCAACATGCATTTGGGGCACCCAACGAAGCACATGGATAATTCAATGCAAACTAATGCATGGTCGGAATCAAGGGGGGTGCTCAGTACGACCAATAGTTTTATACGGAACCCCGCCATTTGTGGTTTATAGCGACGTCGGTCTGAGTCCTCTGTTGACTCGAAGAGCGCGAACGCCATGTGGTGCACTGGCGATCAGAATGTCTGAAGTTCGTACTGGCGAGGAACAGGTGGTAGTCTGAGAATGAGACCACAAGCCGTTACCTTCTTTTCGATCGACAGGAATCTAGCCTGAAAGCACTTTGTCCGATAACAACCGACCAACCCTAGCATTCAGATTTCTTGCCCAAATCACGATATCAGCCCGGTTTGCCTTGTATAAGAGGTCATGGAGCTTTTGGTAGAAGGTAATTTGATTGCATCTGGGCTGTAATCAATGGGTGCATACGCCAAAACGAAAAACAGATAGCGTCTATCGGAACGGCGACTGCTCACCTTACACGAACCTCTGAGTCTCACTGTGCATAAATGACAGTCAACTGGGATCTAATCTAGAAGCGCCGCTTCAGAGCAACGCCAACAAGACAAGAAGATGCAGCCTCAGCGTGCCCAGAAAAGTGTAAGTGAAACTCCACGGAAGGATTAGATGGGGATGTCAATCGAATGATGGAACAGAAGGCTTCGATGCGAGTCTCTTGAATGCAACATATATCGATGACAAGGGATTCAAGCGTACGAGCTAAACCCGCCTGTTGTCCTATTCGCATCAGGGTTTGCACGTTGAACATGGACAGTTTTAATGGACATTGAGGTCGAAACAGGGCATCAGCCGGTGGTAGCGGATTTGGTGAGACTCAGATGCTCGCCGAAGGAGGACAAGATAAAACACAGCCAGGATTCCCATCAGTGGGCACGGTCGATCGAAGAACCCATGGGATGTGAAAATGGGAGAATAAATTGTGTACGGCGTAGGAGTGACCTTTCATGCATATGGAAGAGTATTTAGTCATAGTACCAGAATCTTTCATGGTTGTTTGCGTTGTACTACACGGTCATCCAGTCCAGAGTAGGTATTTTTACTCGAGGATGCATCTTTAGCATTTGTGCAGCTAAGTGCGTCTTGCAAGGTAGCAGTTTCGGTCCAGATGAGCCGGTAGCCAATTGTGTGGTTCATCCGCTCCTTCTGGAAACCTTTGGCAGCCGGCGAACGACTGCTCAGCTGGCTCGCCTTTCGGATGAAACTAAACATCCTGGGCGCCCAGTGCACCTCTTCGCCACAGATGCGGGTGAGCAGTGTCGTATGCCTTATACGCCACCCGTGTACGAAGGAGAACCACATTCCATGCTCCGATACTAATCGGCACTGTTCCTGAAATCCCATCATTAAGTCTGTCTTAGATGCGAATAGGGAACATTAGCCACTAACAGAACCATCCTTTGATGAACATACGGTATCGTTTATAAACCTGAAGCTAAATGACCACACTGCGCGATCACCGACCGTGTCAGTTAAATGGATTAGACCAAGGTTTTCTTTTCCATCGTGACTGTCTACCGCACCAACGAACTAATAGCGGGAAAGCTAGCAGAAATCGAGCGTCTTTGATATTAGAAGTGTATTTTTTGGTGGAAACCGCTTTGTTTCCTCAACACTAGGCCCCATTTGCAACATTATCCCACTTTTCTGAGGTCAACTTCGAATACCAAACGCGACTGAATCCAACAAGCAATCTGCCACACTAGAACGATAATAATTCCGGGGTATAAAAACGGCAGAGTTACAACGTTAAGATATAATGGTGTGTGATAAGGATGGACACGGGAGTGCGGAGAAGCATACATTGCAATGGAACGTGGCCGCTGATCTTGCGAGCACGGTCAGGCGCCAGTAAATCAAATAAAGCGAATAACTAAAGCGGACCGTTGGACCGGAACGGTAGGGTGGTGGCGGAATGAACGAAGTCGTGTGTGAAGTGAACAATGAAGAGTAAGATAATAAAGAACAAAATGAAGGCCAGAAAGATCACAGTTGGCATAACCGGGGATGTGTAGAAGAGAAAAACAGCCATCGAGTACACATACGGTGAGAACTGCGTGTAAAGAATGATAAAGGAGAGCGCGTTACAAGAGAACGCCAGGAAGGGATAGACAACACGAATTATTAGAGCTAAACGTGTGCCAGACGTTGGCGACTGCCGATTGATTACTGTTTGAGAACGGCATCGAAAGCCGCATGCACATGCGGATAGACGTCGATGATGCGAGACTTCAGTGAAAGCTGTCAAACAGAGAAATCATTAAGACAGATAACCATGGAGATATGATTTTTGATGGAGTAATTTTACAGAAAAGGTGGTAAAACAACAGATAACTGCGGACAAACTTACAAATCGACTTATGCCGGAGCAATTTTGACATCTTAACTGATGCCTTAAGTGAAACTCCCTTATGAACACGATTGAAAAGGATAACTGAATTTGTAATCTGTACTTAGTCAGACAGGGAGTAAAAATGAACTCACGTTTTTGATGATGCAGTAGGTGCGCGGAGAAAATCTCCTACTAGACGACCACAATTACGTTGTTTCATATGAAGAACAGTTAATTCGGAAGTTGGCGTGATACAAGTCAGTGGTTGAAATGATGTGTGAAAAGGTGACAGGTCCTCCAGTGGAAAACCCACAAGTTCTAATAACTACCGCATTTATAATGCCCGCTGGCATTCTCTTATAGCAGTAATGAAACGCCCTCAATCGGCGGACGCTAAGTGATCAAGCCAGTTTCAAACTCATTCAGATCTGTATTGGCTACATTCATGTTCTACGACAGACCATAAAACACAAACACCTTTTGTACACCTAACATAACGCTTTCGGTCCAGCCGAATTAAAACGTTGTGTCGTTCCTTAACGTAATTCTCTCAACTCTAACCTGTATGTACGAACAAAAGGAGCTCGTGCTATTGCGAATTTTTACCCAACTTAAACACAAGAAGGTATACGTCAAGATTATCCACTATCATCTATCCACCTCAATTTGCCATTCAGATGATTTTGGGAATAGCCCTGACCCAAGGTGAGAAGAATACCATCGACCTTAGTTCAGATAGAAAAGTTTCGGATTCAAAATATGCAGATGTTGTGCTTTTGAGTGAAGATCTAACATTTTGTACATAATATTACCAATGTTTCGGATGTACTTTGTACCGATGGAGCGTAAAATTCTTTTACAGGAATGGATTGACCTTATTACATTTCTCATCTTAACAGTGAAAGCAGATAAGATTCGTTATTTGGGCAATTACATCTCACCCGGTGGTCGGATATCGGGTGAAGTGCTTTCACTTATGTATAAACCTTACTATTCAATCGATGTGGCATCCACTTGTCTATCAAGGATCGAATCTAAAGTGCGTTAGTTAGTTAGGCTAGTTTAATCGATACCAATTCGACACCCGACCAATACGAGTACGAGATACCGGCGGACTAGATATGCTTAAACAGCGATAGTTTCATAGTATTTCTTGGATTTATTGAGAACACCGTATCAACCATGTGGAAGCTATAGATAGTATTGTTATGGATTAGAGTTCAGTCTCTGGATCTTGTGCCTAGATTGAACAGGTTATCGTGAATGAGATGAACGTCGCTGTACTATTTCGATGCGTATTTTTTCCCGAGATAGGCAGTATACGGAGGAAAGCTCGGGGTGGATTTTCGTTCCGTGCCCATGGTTGGCCGTTTGGGAAATTCCGAAAGGCACACTTGAGGCCCGTTCGTTGTCCCAGCCGATCGTCCAGTTCAGCTGTGCTCCGACCACAGATTGTTTCTGGCGAGTAAGAAATTCTGCCATAAGTAGCGGCATAGATTCACAGGGCGCCCTCCTTCGTCTTCACGATGCTGGACTCAGGTTGACCACATTGTGATTAGTCACCGCTGGTGTGGATCAATTAAAGATTGTCGTTCACTCTGGTCTACGCCTGTGGACTCAAATCACGCCTTGGCACGTGCTCGCTTCTGTTTACGTCTCGTCCGTGGTTGCACCAACATAAATACCCCCAGTCCCGCGCAGTTGCTTCTGGATGACAACCGGCTATATGATTTCCAGACCGAGCTGTCTACACGGTTATCGATGCAGTCAGACATTCAAGACCCAGATGAACGCTGGGAACAGATCAAGGAAGCTTTTTATGCCGCTTCAAATGCCACCCAGGACTTTGGTTTAAATCGGTCTCACATACGATGGATATCTTCGACATCAGTTGCTCTGTTGAATGCTCGCAGATCCATCCTTCCGGATGCCACATACAATGAAGTGCGCAAATTCCTGAGGCGCCAACTGACTAGGAGCCTGAGGAATGACCATGAGCAGTGGTGGATCGCGAAGTGTAGGGAATATGGCAAGGCTGCACCAATTGGAAATACTCGCAACATTCACCGTTTGATTAGAGGCACCAGTTCACGGAAACCCGGTGTAATTGAGTTAACCGAGAAATCCGACCACTGATTTATTTCCAGGGACGTCGTCTGGATCGTTGGGCGGACCACTTTAAAGAACGATTTAGTTGACCCAATTCAACAGCGGACCTGCCCAGTTTACTGTCAGGGACACGATCCAGGTGGATATCAGTCCTTCATCACAGATGGAAATAATGCAGGAGATAGGTTACTTGAGAACGTACGAAGCGCCTGAACCGGATAGACTGCCTCCATCTTTTTTCAAGGACGCAGGCGAAGCTTTGGTTTCGGAGTTAACAAAACTCCTCCGGGTAACGTGGGGTAGCTGGCAGATTCCTAGGGAATGGTGTGATTCGGTGATTGTACCGTTTTACAAGAAAGGTGACAGATTCTCTTATGAAAACCACAGAGGAATTAGCTTGGTAAGTATCGCATCCAAACTGTTCACCGGCGTTATTCTCCATCGATTATCCAGCGCGCACGCAATGTAAACGCGTGAGAATCAAGCCAGTCTCAGTTGTATCGACCACATCTTCCGTAGGTCCACAATCTTTGTCTCCATTGATCTGTAGATGGCGTTCGGTTCAGTCGATCGCACAGATTTCTGGCGCTGCCTCTCACTGAAGGGTGTGCCAGAGAAGTTAATTTTTCTTTCCCAATACTTGTATGCGAATAGCCGAAACTGAATTCGTCCTTATGATGATTTTTCACTCGAGTTCGTCAGGGTTGCTCTCTTTCGTCCTCCCTCTTCAATTTTGTGATTGAACTGGTTCTTAAGGTAGCCCTATCCTCGTGTGAAAATAGTGGCATCGATCTCCGCCCAGGCAGTAAACTGTCTGACTTGGAATACGCGGACGATATTGTTCTTCTGAATGAACATTCAAGTAAGTGGCAAACTTTCTCAGAAAGCTCAGAAAACAGTGTAGCAATGTTTGGGATGCGTTTTGCACCTTCAAAGTGTAAAATGCTGTCGCAGGACTGGGTTGGTTCAACGCCAACCCTCTTCTTGGCAGGGGAAGCTGTAGATGAAGTGGATAAATTTTGTTACCTCGGAAGTAAAATCTCATCAGGTGGACAGATATCGGATGAAATATTATCGCGTATATAGAGGGCGCTTTCGGCTTTTGCCAACCTCTGTCATCTGTGGCATCCGCGTGACATCCGATTGTCTGTTAAGAATACAGTGTGCAATGCGGCGGTTAGATCCGTTCTTTTATACGGTTCAGAAACATGGCCATTAGGAATAGGAGGTAGACGAGGACTGTCGGTGTTCGACCATCGGTGTCCGCGTAGCTCTATCGGAGTGTGGTGAGAACAACTTATCAGCAATGCTATAGTTAGGCGTAAGGTGTTGGGAATCAAAGGTCAGTCTTTCGATCAAGTGCTGAATCTAAACAGGTCAAGGTGGTTGGGACATGTTTTACGCATGCCCACCAATAGATTTCCTCAGCGTATGCTGTTCTCTGAGGCAGGTAGTCATTGGAAGATAGGTCGAGATGGTCAGTTTATGACATAGCAAAAAGGTAGGAGAACCTTGACCAGTGGACTTGATCAGGTAGGACGTGTTAGACTTCCAGGTTGGGGTCCACGTGATTCACCTACTAAATGATTAGAAACAGTAGGAGATACGGCTAGATGTCGCGGCCAGTGTCGTAACTGTATTCAGACTCTTTCTTTGTCTTCGTGATTTCCGCTTATCACTTTGATTTTTTTGTGATCTTTATCATTTCATGCTTCTATTCCTTCTGCCGCTAACTGGACAATGCTGGAAGGCAGCAACCGAAACCAGAGCAAAGAAGTGCGAGGTTAGTGGCTGAATAAACTGAACAGAACTCCGAGCTGATGTATTAGTGAAGTACTAGAAACTACTTCGTAACGCTAAGGGCGCATTGTAATATCAAAAAAGGTCATTACGACCCTTCAATTGGTTGGTAGATTCAGTGGATAACATTCGAGTCCTAAATACGAAAAAGACTAATTGTGATAAACATGAATAAAATTCACGAAGCAGAATGTGATATAACCCGTTATTCGCATGGTGATGCAACATCGCCGGTCACTTCGGTGCTAGGCAGCAATCCACTGTTGCCCTGCTCGCCGCCACAGCTGTCCTACTGGAACACTGTGGTTCTCCGTGCCAAGTCTCAGACTCAGGTTGCCGGTCAACCGTAGTAATACCATGGACTTTTGACGTAATGAATATGCCACTTTCACTGAACTTACGAGCAAGCACAAACTAAACAAAAAACACGTAAAAATCGGCAGCACCTGAGAATAGACGTAGACTTCTAGCACCATATCCGTGGCGACCGACTTTTGCCCAGTGAATGCAGACTCACATGTTAATGTCCGCCTCATGTGCATGTGTCTGTATGCGCCGACAGTCAACCAGATGCTGTTATATGGTAATCTGCATTTAATATGTGGATACATCCTCACGGAGCGTGAGAGAGATGATTGAACCTGCATGGGTAATCTACACAGTAAAATATTCAGTACTGTGAGTATCAAACACGAATCCGTCAGTGAAGAAACTTGCTTCGCGAATGCAGCAAAGCACGTGAGCTCACCGTAAAAGTTGGATTACCCGGTTGAATCTTCAATTCCGCAAGGATCCAAATGTTATTTGTCGTTTTCATGGACAAATAATGCATATCCTGTCCGTCTACATTACGTTTGGCAACGGTAAATATGTTAGCTTGTTGCAAACGACGACTGCACGCATCTGTCGTGATGAACCGGATAGATCAAAAATAAATCTGAGTTACCATGAATACATTAGTGCAGTTGCGTCAGCGGCTAATTTAAGATCAGTTTAAACAAAAACTACAGTGAGGAGACCGGTGAAACAAATTAGAAAGCCCCCATATTGATATACCCGAAACGAGCGCCGTTAAAAACAAATATTTTCTTACACAGAGCAGGCTTGACTTAGGACGAGGGTGCGTGAAACCGACAAATCTTACCAGTCGCCACTAGCTTAGTCTGACCGGCGGTAGTCAAACGGTCATCATGGTGGGCTTCAGACACTTCTGTCCCGAGATCGAATCCTTCATCCGCCACTGCCGATCACTGTTTTACTATAACATTTCACATGGCGTATCGACTTTTCGATACACTCCGAACTGATCTCGGTTTTGACACATTTACCATCATATTCACATATTTATTACTTTCATTGAAACAGGGCTATAGAGAACACAAATCAAGCCCAACGTGTTTCACGGGAGCATCATACACCGACCACCATTTTCACACCCTAATCGAAACCTGCGTTCAGACGAACAATGCACACACAGAGGAAACAATGACGCAGACGTGTATAGTACAATGCGAATGAATGCGGCTAGTAAAATGGAGGCAGGCTGATATGCGCATAACAAATAAACACAACACGACTACAGTATACTTTCACGATTCGAGTGAACCTTACATTGATTGACCCGATGGAAACAAACATTCAGAAACACAAAAATGAAGAGAATTGTGCATAGATCAGTATTGCTTTGGGAGCAAGCGATCGATGCGGCTAGAACACAATAAGACTCACTCTCGGAATTCTCGTGGGTCACATTTTTGCAAGAGATGAAACGCAACGTTACGGAAGGAATAGCGATATTTCATTGGCAATATTTTGGGCGTGTCTAATTCTGACAAACGCAACCCATAAGGGTAGCAAAACCGTCACTACTGTTCCCGGTTTTGATATCGGCGAGCAGGATTGTACAAAGCAGCCTGTATGGAAACAGATCCACACACCAACCGAAGGATAGTGACTTACCAGTGGTCAAATTGACTTGATTAAGTGCGAACTGTTGCTCACTCTCGCTGGGGATATCCTTCCACGTGGCCAAGAATACACGTTTCTCCATCTCTCCGTCTTCCACGAAAAGTACTTGCATAGGTACCAGCGTGGAAAAATAGAATACGTCCACATTGTTTTTGACAGCGATCTATGACGAGGAAAGAACAAATACGACGTATGAAAACAAGATAAAAAACGACATGGCTCTGAGAAACAAAACATAAGCGCCCCAACTTCTCTACCACATCTTCGACGTCGCACATAGCATGGAAACCGACGTGAAACTGATTTCCATGTTTAGATCACGCGTAACCGTGACACATGTAATAGTAGTTCGAGATACCAGTGAACCCCACATCTGTGATATATTTATTCAGTCTAATCACCAACGGCGCCGCAAGTTATTAGGTGCCGAATCTGAGGACTATAATGTGTCAAGGTCGCCAGAGGCTGATCAAGAAATCTGTGCCCCGACAGGCTGTTTGGCTTCATAAAGTATTAGGACGACAGAAAGATCCTAACTAGTAGTCAAACGAGAAGCAGGTACATTCAATCTTAACAATGAAACAAACTGGACGAGGAACGTCGATTACCGACGCAGAATTAAGGAAACGTTTTTGGAAAGGCTGATGAAGTAATTTTACATTTAAGAACGAGACAAAAGCAGAAGAGGGAGAATATGAGAGTATCATACTTCTGTAAAATGTCGTCAGTCAAGCTGTCCAGTCAGATAACATGCGTGGATAATGATGGCTTATTGATACTACAACAAGGAAAAATTGGATGTCTGGTGATGGAACAATCGTGGTAGACAGGGGATTTTTAAATATATCGGTGGCGAAGTGATTCAGTGGGGTAGCTGTGTGCTATCCAAACACTAGATTGTGAAGTATGAAAAAATGTCAACATAATTACTGTCAAGTAATGCCAAGATGACCACGGATGCGAGTGAAGCAAAATATATTTTCTACTGGCAATTCAACAAGGTAGACAGCGCCAACGGGAAGACCTCTACCGATCACTCAATTTCGATGAGTCGTCCAAGAATAATGGAGGACTGTTCACATAAGTACGCCAAACTCTAAACCCCTCTTAAGGGTACCTTTCGTGTTACTCTTGGTATTCGTACAAACACTGGAGGTTGTTTTAAACATGAACGGCTACTGTCGTTGGCTAACGAACAAGTGATGACACACAGTCTTTGGCATCAGGCAAATAGGTGGTAGGTCAGACAACGTATCAAAATCTCTATGCGGGTTACTCACTTGCAACTGCATAAGCGGGTCCATTTTTGCGACCGGGCCGTTAGTAGCCAGTGGCAAAACTACGGTTAGTGGCTGTCGGGGCTGGAGCGGAGTAGTGATATTCAGTGGTCGGGCCGGGGTTAGACCGAAGCTGTTTCGGTTAAACTGGATTGCGAAATCGGACATGGCGCTCAAAGCATGGTTGGTGAAGACCAATTTCATATTCAACTGACCAGAGCTAGTTTGACGGTGGAATGCGCCCTGGATTTCTAAACCTTTGCCCCGGTTGGCTTCAAGCCAAGTGGTTGGTGTTGGTTCAGGCAATCCGGAGGTCGAATCAGATCGAGTTGGGTCTAAACCTCCAAACAGTTCGGCTAGTGCATCCGCAGTCGACGAGGAGCCTGGAATAGATAAATATGAAGAACATTCAGATCATAACGGATGACAATGAATAGTAAAGTAACCGGTCATTTTCGCAAACCCATTCATGATATCAAAACTCAATACTGCTGCGTGAAATACAGTGCTCCACACTAGAGCTGCCATCATCAGCACCGACCAAATTTCTTCGCCCATCAGAGGTGTTCGTTCTCGAAGAGGGACGTCCAGAAAATAGCACAAAACACAGTTAAAACACGAAGCCAAGTTGTCAGCACTCAACAAAACTTCCGAAGGGTTCCAATGAGATTATTGGTGCTATCGCATTTGAAATAAGACACGAAAAAACTTTTAGTAGCAATTTATTTAATCAGAAATGAATCCATTGTTAACAGTTTCCTGCTTCGTTGCTTCCTTTACATTTTTGAATGTCGATGCATGGATCACCTTTCACAACCAACCTGCGTGTTGGAACCGTTTTAAAATAAGGAACAGTCTCATCGCAGTTAAAAACGTTCTTCGAATCATAATCTTCGTACAACGCAGCAACGCGTTTCAGTAAACATGATATCTCTTCAACTGAAACTTCTGATGCATCACAGTTCAGTAGTATTCAGCTAACATAATGGCACTGTCGGAATTTATACCACTCATTGCTCGCGTAAAAATCACTATGCTCCACATCACGAGCCAACATCATCGTTTTCTGCTGTAGCAACACTCCTGTTACCGCCGATGGATTTCGACGAGCAGTGAGAAGCCATTCGTAAATAGCCCTGTTGATATCAATGAGGCAATGATTTTCGCTAATTCGAAGTTCCTTGGTTCTAACTAGTTTTGATGCTAGTTTCACTTCTCACAATTATGTGGACTTGCGTTTTTCCTACACTTGAATTGGAATGCAACGCTCTTTGCAAACTGACAACTTTTGCTTCATCACCAAAAACCAAGAATGTCTCTCTTTCTGACCGTTTCATTAGTATTTATTGGCGCTTGCGAGTTCTACGGCCACGGTGTGAACGATGCAGTATTTATACTAGGTGAACCTAGAAGGCCGGCTAGATATGAGAACGAACGCCAAAAGTACATTTGCACCAGTCACCACCGCAGGCTTTCAATGGTTGCGCAAACAACTGAGCGTGCACAGCAACATACACAGTATACGCGGAAGTCTTGGATGTTCTCTGGCATTGTTTGTCAAATGATTTCAATGACCTTCCGTGAACTACCTGAAGGGCTCA
This sequence comes from Fasciola hepatica, assembly GCA_948099385.1. Classification (NCBI taxonomy): domain Eukaryota; kingdom Metazoa; phylum Platyhelminthes; class Trematoda; order Plagiorchiida; family Fasciolidae; genus Fasciola; species Fasciola hepatica. The sequence continues at coordinate 27,366,666 of CANUEZ040000043.1, read as the reverse complement.
CGTTGTTCACACAGATATACTCAAGTGCAACATTCGACAACTGTCACAACAGAAGGGCTTAAAAGCTTTCTTTAGCACAACACAAAGGGGCGTTTTCTCTCGGTTTAAGCATGCGACCCGATGGCTGTGTTTGCACTTGAGGGGTTTCAACGGTAAAATCAGTCGGGACCGGGCCAATGTGTTTGCACGGGAGGGGATAACCATAACGACGAGACTGTAACGTGGCTTGGTGTGATGACTTCTTGCCTCCATGACCCAAAGAGCTATGCAGGATGGCTTCCTTAAGCCGGAGATACAATCATGCCTGACAAGTCAATGGGTAGAGGCCAGAAGAAGCCCACTCTCTGAACCAGTCGATGGACACCTGGTTCTAACCCCTATACCCCTGGAGAGATCACTCCAGGGAATAAACACGGAGAGAAACAGTTTACCGGCCTAAAAACCTCCACTAGATGGATGTAGGAGTGGAGTATCTGGGGTTTCTCTCGACGGTGGGAGAGGTTATCGCACTTCATTGGGCAGCTATCGCCCGCCCAAGTTGGGCAGCCCCCAGCACAAAGGATGCTGCCCCGTCCACGTTCCGCTTGTTCCACTGGGTGCATGGGGCTAAGGACTGAATCCGAAAGATGGATCGATAACGAAGCACCAGCGACGACAGGACAGAACACACGCAACAACCAGGTCTCACGTGACAGACCAACAGAAGTTCTTCCACTGGTGCCTCGGTCACGTTCCCGTGCTGCGTTAACTTCCCACTGCCTTGTGGGTGAGACTTTTGAGTCAAAGGCTCCGGTTAGGGTTTCCCAAAGAATAACCCCTTCTGCGGTGTGGGCAACCGCGAAGTATGATGTGCCCAGAAATCTCCAGCGGTCAACCGGGAAACATTCCTTATCTCTCTGCTCTTCATCCTTTACGTCCCAATTCGAAATGCGTACCAGTAGCCACAATGAGTCGTGACCGTGAACTTGTAACTCTCGGAAAGGGCAGCAAATTAAAGGCAAGGAAAGAAAGATAATCCATTATCCGACCTAAGCATCCCTTTCACTTAGCTGCTTTCAACGTTCGCACACTTTGTCAAACCGGGGCATCAGGCTGTCCTAGCTAGGACTATTGAAACCTTCATTGTTAAAACGCCGACCCCCAGACGCAAGCTCGGCTGCTCGTTTCACTCTTCGCTTGTCGGGTGATTCGGTGTCTAGTGCTTGTGATCAAGCTGGCATCGGCATCGCTTTGAGCGTGAAGGCTGAACGTGCACCGCTCGACTGGATCTCAGTCAGCGGCCGTCAGTGTGCAGTTCGGCTGAATGGTTTTGTGCATGTCAACAGCGCTAGACTGAAGCGTCGATGCCTGTTTGTCGTTTCTGTGTATGCCGCCACTGGCTGCAGCTCTCCTAAAGCTATAGACAAATTCTGCCAAGATTTTTCCCAACTGCTCCGCAGCGTGCGCTCTACGGACATCATGGCTGTCGCTGGTGATCTCAATGCTCAAGTTGAAAGCCTAGACGAGACGGAGAAGAATATGGGAGGCCGATTTGGCGTTCCAGCCGATCGAACTGATAACGGTGATCGACTCATTCAACTATGTTCCGACCATGGACGATTCCTAGCGAGTACAAACTACTCGCACAAAAAGCGACATTAACTAACCTGGCGTTCTCCTGCGCCTTCACAGCGTTGGACTCAGATCGACCATATTACTGTCGGTTACCGCTGGCGCGCATCAATTCAAGACTGTCGATCATTTTGGTCCACGTCTGTAGACACTGATCACGCTCTTATCCACGCGCACCTCTGCTTGCGCCTCGTTAGTGGCCGAAGCAAACTGTCCCCCACAGCTGCTACTGGACGATAACCAATGATCTGCTTTCCAGAATCATCCACCACGTTATGGATGCAGTCAAATGCCCAGGATCCAGAAGACCGATGGACAGAGATCAAACAGGCCCGACGTGCGGCCGCTGATGCTACTTAAGGTCCAACAACTAGACACACACAGAAACGATGGATATCTGCATCCCCAGTTGCACTGTTAGATGTGCGCAGATCGATTCCTCCGGATTCCAGATACGATAAGGCACGGAGATGCCTTAAACGCCAACTGATTTGGAGCCTGAGAAATGAACGTGAGCAGTGGTGGATTGCGAAGTGCAGGGAGATGGAAAAAGCTGCAGCGATTGGCAACAGCCGCAACCTTTTTCGTCTGATTAGACAAACCGGTCCACGTAAACCAGGCGTTAGCGAACTGATCGAAGAAGCGAGCGGCTCACTGATTCACACGCAGGAGCTTCGTCTAATTCTGTGGGCGGAGCATTTCGAGAAGCAGTTCAATTGACCTTTATCTTCTTCAGGTTTGCTCACTAGCGCAATGGGTACATCACTTGTTGTAGATACCAGTTCTCCGTCAAAAACGGAGGTTCTTCGGAAATAAACTATCTTAAACGACATAAGGCCGTCGGACCACATGGGTTGCCTCCGTCTATTTTCAAAGACCATGGCCCGGCACTTCGACTGAAGTTGAAAAAAACTTCTCGGTTTCATATGGGAGAAGGAACAAGCTCCAAAGAGTTGGTGTGAATCGGTGATCGTACCAATTTATAAGAAAGGCGACAGGTTCTCCTGTGAAAACCACAGGGGAATAAGTCTGGTTAGCACCGCATCCGAACTGCTCGCTGTTATTTATTCTCCATCGCTTATCTAACGCTCACGAACAGTGCTCACGCGAGAATCAAGCTGGGTTTAGAACTGGTCGAGATTGTATTGATCATATCTTCACTCTTCAATAAATTTTAGAGCGTGGACACACCTTTCGTAGGCCCACTATCTCTGCTTTTCTTGATCTTAAAGCGGCCCTCAACTCAGTCGAGCGCTGCCACTTTGTGAAGGGTTTGCCAGAGAAATTCACTCCCATCGTAAAATCCCTTCACATTAATAGCCTAAGTCGAGTTCGGGCTTGCGGTGATTTTTCACCCGAGTTTACCACGAGAAGTGGTGTACGCCAGGGTTTCCCCTCTCTCCTTTTCCCTTTAACTTTGTGATTGATATGGTTCTAGAGACCGCACTTTTGCCAGGTGAGGATAGCGGGATTGAACTTTCCCGAGTGGAAAAGTATCAGACCTTGAGTATGCTGACGGCATAGTTCCTCTAAGTGAAGATCCAAGTTGTAAACTTTTACAGTCAGCTTGACGGATTGCGTAGCAATGTTCGGTATGCGTTTTGCACCTTCAAAGTGCAAGATGCTGTTCCAGGACTGGGTTGATCCAACGCCAAACCTTTCAGTGCCTGGGGAGACCATAAACGTGGTAGACAAGTTCTGTTATCTGGGAGCTGCATCTCACCCGGAGGTCGGATATCGGATGAGGTGTATCTGTGTATACAGGAGGCTCGTTTTCACATTTGTCAATCTGAATCATCTGTGGCGTCGACATGACATCCGTTTACCTGTCGAGGGCCGAGTATACGCTGCAGCAGCCAGACACGTCCTTCTCTATGATTCGGAGACATGGCCACTGCAGGTGGAGGACATACGAAGATTGTTGGTATTTGAACACCGGTGTCTTCGTAGTATTGCTTGAATCTGGTGGGAACACCGTGTGAACAATGCTGAGGTTTGGCGGAAAGTCTTAGGTTCAAGGATCAAATTGCTAGACGAAACACTTAGGCTGACCAGGATAAGATCGTTGGGACATGTGTTAGGCATGTCTTCTGACAGGATTCCTGGATGCTTTGTTTGCTGATGCGGGTAGCGGTTGGAACATGAGTAAGAGAGTTCAGTCCATGACATGGAAGAAAGGTATGAAAAGCCTAACTAGTGGACTTGGCCACGTAGGACGTGTTAGACTTCCTGGGTAGGGTCCAAGGGACCCTCTCAATTAATGGTTAGATACATTGGGGTATATGGCTAGATGCCGCGATCAGTGTCGCCCTTGCATTCGAAAACTTTCTTCATCGACTTAATTCCATTAATTTAGTTCTCCTCTTACTGCTTTCATACTCTTTTCTCCTTCATTATTTTCATTTGAGGTTGCTGTTAGGAGACAGAAATCAAAGCCACTGCACCCAGTGCATGGTTAATGGCTGTCTGACCAGAACAGAACAGATAATCGCTTTAAGGGGGGGGGGGGAGAGGGAGAGAACCATTGTAATACAATTTCCACGATTGATTAGTAGTTCGTTGTTTATCGTCCAGTTTTTGAATGGATGGCTTGAGGCCCAAAACCGGAATGATTCAACTGAGAAGTACCTGGGGGTTTGTGGTAACCATGAAGCCCGTGGGTGATAAACACAGATGGTTCCTGAAAACACTTGACCATGATAGGTGAGGAAATAAAGGGAGTGAATATGCACGGCTTACATATTGCAGGAAGTTGCTCCTTCAGCTGTGTATTAGGTGGCTGGCCCTCTTCGGATTCGTGGGGGATCTATGGAATTATTTAACTCAAAATCGGAAATTATGAGACTCGCAATGACACAAGAGGCAGCTCCACGATGCATATAATAAACAGAACTACTACGCTGTCAAACAAAGGTAAGCCTTAGTAGGTAAATGTCAAACCAAGAAATAGATCGGGTGTTGAGCGCTAACTTACGAGTCAGAAATTAAACGGTCGTTTTAGAGCTCAACAAATCGAAAAGCAGCGTCCTGGACAACCACTTCTGTTATCCAATTTAATAGTCTAGGCGTCGACCTTTAATTCACCTCGAAACAAAGGTATAATAAAAAAAACTACATTTAGAAATTCGGAGTTACAAATCACATACGGCGCTGATAGACGGGATGTGGTAGTGAGCCAGATAGTAATAGGATAACCTGATGCAAAAGCCGATTGGGAGAGGCTAGGTTTGAGCCCGGCATTTTAGCATAACTAGTAATTCATTTTATATGAGTACCGGAGATTATTTCTTTTAATCGCATACGACCGCTTTTTACAGTTCTTTTGTCGAACACGGGATTTCACTTCAGCGGTTAAATCGAATAGGGAGTGGTTACCGCTTCATACAAAACAAAGATTTGGGTTCCAAGATGAAATGGGAAAAAAGTCGACCAGGTTTTCCCGGTTGGCTCCCAACACAGAAACAATGTAAAGCAGTACACCCTTATAAAAACCAACATGAAAATACAAACCCAACAAATGAATTACTAACCTGTAGCTGGTGCTCGATCACCAGCAGCTGCACTGCCGGACGGAAGGAGATCATCCAAACCATCACCCAGAAGATCGGGAACGACATTGACAAGAGGACTTCCAGTGAGCAGCGAACCGGCATACTGAGTTTGAGGAGCTTCGTACGCCGTCGGCTTCCCGTCTAGATCGATGTCTAGCAGGTCACCAATCAGAGTTTCCTAAGATAATTACAAAGAAAGCCGTGATTGTCAGTGACCGAACAGGTTAACGAAAATTGAAACAAACCATTCAATTCAGGAGCGTCCTGCTCCACAAAACCGTAGATTTACAGTGAACTTAAGCAAAAATTATACCACAGAAAACTCAAGAGTACCAAAGAACCCCAGATGGACACGTTTAAACTTTCGATATAAATGAAAAACGTGAAGGCTTTTGACAGGAGTGCAGCCAAACAGTGAGGCACTAAAATGTGGCTAACGAAGAATCAGGATCACGATACTTGAACACCGAAAAACATAAGCGACGAGACGGAATACAAACACTTCTTTCGAAAATAAGTATACGGTTTGAAAAAACGACCTGCCTGCGTGGGAATCACCGTTGGTGCTGTTGTGCCTGAGGCACCGACATCTTTACCTGTGCCACTTTCTGCAGTTCCACCTGAATGACCGGAACGAGCAGGTAGCTGGCGACGAGCAACGTGACGCCCCTCCACAAATGAGCTGGGAGGTCGATGATACACGCTAGCCAGACTGGCTAAATGACAGATTAGTTCATCTAATAGAGTTGGTTCCAACATGTCAGTTTCCTCGGAAATCAGAGGCTTCTCTGCCAGGACAACCTCCTTGGCTGCTCCGGGGTCGGTAGACAGTAGACGCCAATAGATATAACCTCGATCACGCAAGTCTGGATTGTCAGATTCTTGAGTGGCTAGACCGAGCACAGTCTGGACTAATTCCTGTTGAGTAAGGGTAGGTGGAGACAATGACATGACTTTACACTGGCGAGGAAGACATGATAAGTTGTACTCCGAGCGGGGGAAGGGGGGGGGTAAATAGATAGAATATATTAATAAATTAGAGAACATATATAATGAACATAAAGTCCATATCACGGTTGACATTTTGTCTCATATTTGCTGGACAAAAGTCATTTGGCGACTAACGAATAATGGTGCGAAATGGTCACTAGTCGCAGTTACTTGAGTCAACCTTGAACGGCAGAGTCCGATACGGTATGCTCAATAAAAGATATCCTCAGTCAATCCGCACAATTTCTTTCCACTGATGTGTTGGATATATCGAGTTCTGGTGTAGCATCTTATTCCGCGACAAAGCTTAGCCATCGACTGAGTGTTTCAGTAGACTTTGTTCATCATGAGGTCATCATAATGAAATTGAAAATAAAAGCTAAAGTGAAAAAACAACATCATCATTCTTCAAATTGGAAAAGGAAAATCATCTGTTACATTCCCACTACGTCGTACTTTGTTCTAAAATGAATACAGGAAGTAAGAGATTGTTTTTTGCATAAATAACAGCGTGCACATGTTTCCTTGAGATAAATACACGAATGTATGCGTTTTGAAGGAAACCACGTGATGCCTAAACAAGCCACCGCGGTATCAGCTGATAATGTGCCCATTATAATCAGAGTATAAAACTACGCCTCCCGTAGTAGTCATGGAGCTGAAGCGGTTCATTGAACCGACCTGTTTGGCTTTCTTACTCGAAGGCACGCAAGACTATCAAGATAATTACAACGGAGAACCTTTTGACTACATTCTTGCACATGAATGCAGTGGAAGGGATACACCCCATAGCCACAAAGGCCCCCCGGTAATATTAGGGATAGCCGCCAAACAGACTCGGAGACTTAGTGTGGAGAAACACATAAGGTCCCAACAAATCAGGAGTGGTAATGAGTCGGATAACAGCGAATTACTGTCCACCACCAAAGTCATCGGCGGAGACGGGATGCAAACCTCCAACCTCCGGAGTGGAAAGCAAACGCTCTAAGGCATTCAATCACCATCAGTCAACATTTTGCAATAAGGCATTTGTGGTAACGAGTCGGGCGACGGTGGATCGTTGACTGTCACCAAAGCAACATCTGATTTAGATTATTTCCACAGCGACTTTGACTGTTTTATTGTTCCTTATCATTATTTATCACTACTTTGATTGAGGGATTTCCACGGAAATAAGTAATCAGTTAATACGGGGCAAAACGTCTGAACAGTAATTACTTGTGTATCGGAAGGTCGTTTAAGAAACAGTTTTACAATCGCCGTGAGAAGCTGTAATTGGACTTGTGCATTTTCATCTTGGAACCCGTCCAGGAAAGACTCCAACAATTCATCTGCGTTATCTATACGTTCCGCGTACTCGCCAACGATCCAGATCATCGAGGCTCGAGCTTCTGGTTCATCTAAGGTGTCCAGATTTTCACACAAAATGGAAATTATGCTCTCGTACTTGTTGGGATACTTGCGAAATATATCCTGAAAATAAGGGAGTAGGGTGAAGATAAGCTTTCTTCAACTTTGAAACGCAATTATCAGCTTTTTCGATTGTACAGGAAGTGCAAGGCTATGGCAACCAATCACAACGAATGCAACAAACTAAAAAAAGAACATGGTTGACTAGACTGTCCTTTGTCAGGCTGGTTATCGAGAAGGCAAGCACTTTCAGTTACGTAAGATGATAGCCGACCTATCCAAAATGTTATATTTTTGTAATGTAATATAAACCCAAAGACGAAGTCGCTATCAAAGTTGTTAAACGAATTGGACTAAAATCTCGGTGTTACTATCGGAAACGTCAGAGACAGATACCACCGGTGGGTAATGTGGAGCACTGATTGGCAACAACCTATTCGAATATCAGGCACAGATGAAATCACATAGAAGCCAAATATAAAGCCAACAATTCTGTTGACCAACGTGCGAGTTCTATGTATTCCCAATTAAGCGGATACTTACCTTAATGACAATAATTGCCTCTTGCACCACGTAATTCACCTTGGTCTGGATCAGTTCGATCAGAGTGCTAACACAACGTTCAGCAGCGGATTCAATTTTGATTGCGCAACGTCCAATAGCTCGTACTGCTTTGCGTACGAAGTCCACATCGACCTCTTTGGCATACTCCTTCAGTTCGGCCAGTACTTGTCCGATATTGGATGGATTGATCAAACGAATCATAATGTCAAGCTTTTCTAGTTTGACGTAGATCGGGTCATTGTACTTGACGAAAAACACCTGAGACGATAGGAGGAAGTGATGGGACTCTTTATGAAGTTAACTAAGGTGTAGACAAGAGATAACTGCACGTAATTTATAGGTGCAGCGACTATTTCTCTTTCGATTTTTCCCAAAACAAACACACTGTAAATGGTGTCGTCTGCTTTGACATCATTGTACTGCACTGAGTGGCTCCGTGGTCATCGGGAGTGAAGACTTTTCTCCGTCGGTTTCTCAAGCCTGCATGGTTAGGGACCTTGAGAACCAGCACATAGCTGGTTGAAAACACTGTCAAATATGGCTGAAAGTCGTACTAAGAAGCGGTTATGTTGTGACATATTATGCTCGAACCCCTGAGAAAATTCCCCTTTAGTTCTTCACGTTTATTTTTCTGTTTCGTGTATGGCATGGCATCATGCCTCTGTACTATGAACCGGGCTATCAGTGAATATATATATATATATATATATATATATATATATATATATATATATATATATATATATATATATATATATATTAGTCGAAATTCACTAGAGGAATTTTATATCTTCGTAATTAATTCCTCTCTCGTGAATCTTTCATGGTATATCACAACAAAAGGCTGAAAAATAAGATTCTATAGTCACGTCAGTCCTGCCGCGATTTGCTCACGATTGAAATTGTGACTTTGATCACCAGGACAAATAAGTTTGGAATTAAGAAGACCGAAATTACTTTATTGTTAAATCGACCAAGGCAGGATTAATCATGGGTGGTTTTTGTCAATGAGAAATAGATGCCGATCCCATCAGAAAGCTTTCTTATTCCTGATTTGTCTGCCATGATTCTGCTTGACAGAAACAAGGAAAAACGAAGCGAAGATGTATGTAGATTACTGTGTTGTCCAACAGTCAGACAGCCAACTCACGGTGAATGGTAATCTCACTGGATGAAAATATTTCGTTTATTTCGAATGCGTGACATAGACTTCAAGATCATATGAACGGGAACCGTTAAATATATATTTTGTTTCACTACACTGAATAAACATTTACCGGAAATTGGAAAATTATGCTACTCTAATCACAAGGAAAGGAATAACATTGTGCGAGCCCATCGAAAACCTGTTCCCACGAAAAAAGATTTCCTATTATTTTCGTGAATGACTTTATGTTCTACTCACTATTCACTAGAAAAGTGATGTCTAATAAGATGCGGTGTACAAAAGACGAATATATTCAACTCGGATAGGGATGTTACCTGCACTGGGATAAAAGAACAGCCAGGGATCAAGTATTCAATATGGTAGAAGATTTGACTTTCAAACAAGGGTGGAAGGAAGTTAGTAGCCTCAGTCTTCAACAGATCGAAAGTCAGTACTATCCCAACAATAAAAGCGGCTCAATGCTGCCGCCACGTAAATATTCTAACTGCATCGTGAATCGTTTTTACTAAAGATGTTTCAGTTTCAGTTCAGTTCATTTAACCATCAATCTCGGTTGGTCCCTTCCAGCATTGTGCAGTAAACGGCAAAAGGAACAGACGCATGAAGTGAAAAAGATCCACTAGGCCATTAGGAATAGAAGGTAGACAAGGACTGTCGGTGTCTGCGTAGCTCTATCCGAGTGTGGTGGGAACAACTTATCAGCAATGCTATAGTTAGGCGTAAGGTGTTGGGAATCAAAGGTCAGTCTTTCGATCAAGTGCTGAATCTAAACAGGTCAAGGTGGTTGGGACATGTTTTACGCATGCCCACCAATAGATTTCCTCAGCGTACGCAGTTCTCTGAGGCAGGTAGTCATTCGAAGGTAGGTCGAGATGGTCAGTTCATGACATGGCAAAAAGGTAGGAAAACCTTGACCAGTGGACTTGATCAGGTAGGACGTGTTAGACTTCCAGGTTGGGGTCCACGTGATTCACCTACCAAATGGTTGGAGACATTAGGTGATATGGCCAGGTGTCGCGGTCAGTGGCGTAGTTGTATGCGGACTCTCTTTTTGTCCTCTTGATTTCCCCTTGATAATCTGACTTTTTGGATATTTATCACTATGCTTCTATTCTTTCCCCGTTTACTGGACGATGTCGGGATGTAGCAACCGAAACTAGAGCACAGAAGTGCGAGGTGAGTGGTTGAATAAACTGATCTGAACCGTATTAAAGAACGGATCTAACCGCCGCATTGCACACTGTATTCTTAACAGACAATCGGATGTCACGCGGATGCCACAGATGACAGAGGTTGGCAAAAGCCGAAAGCGCCCTCTATATACGCGATAATATTTCATCCGATATCTGTCCACCTGATGAGATTTTACTTCCGAGGTAACAAAATTTATCCACTTCATCTACAGCTTCCCCTGCCAAGAAGAGGGTTGGCGTTGAACCAACCCAGTCCTGCGACAGCATTTTTCACTTTGAAGGTGCAAAACGCATCCCAAACATTGCTACACTGTTTTCTGAGCTTTCTGAGAAAGTTTGCCACTTACTTGAATGTTCATTCAGAAGAACAATATCGTCCGCGTATTCCAAGTCAGACAGTTTACTGCCTGGGCGGAGATCGATGCCACTATTTTCACACGAGGATAGGGCTACCTTAAGAACCAGTTCAATCACAAAATTGAAGAGGGAGGACGAAAGAGAGCAACCCTGACGAACTCGAGTGAAAAATCATCATAAGGACGAATTCAGTTTCGGCTATTCGCATACGAGTATTGGGAAACTATATATATATGTATATATATATATATATATATATATATATATATATATATATATATATATATATATATATATATATATATATATATATATATATATATATATATATATATATATATATATATATATATAAACATACCCGCGTGATTTCAGACTGTGCCAAACAAAACGCGGTACAATCGGGGAGGAATGGGTCGACAGTCCGAGCCCATGATTTATTTGTTTTTGAGTGCGATACTGCCGGGTTTCCCAAGCCGGAGAGTTCAGCTATCCAAAGCCCAAGCCGCAAGGCAGCGGGACGAAACGTGGGGTCCGTAACCCGCTGGAGGCCTGTGACTGAATGCTCAGTTCGTACGCCTTTAGGATGAGGCCAAACATCCTGAGCATACCGTTGTATGCATCATACGCCACCCATGGTTAGTTTGGAACCAGGGTTTAGCCGCCTCCGCTAGACTCCCTATTAGTCATCCAAACCGGTAGAGAGCGCCGGGGATTCGCTTTCGTTTCCTCACTTTAGTCGGAATATCTCCACCACGCTCCACGGGGGTGGGTGTCTGAGGCTTCGAGATGGCCATCCGTCCTGAACGCCCTTAGAAATACTCCCGAACGACCGTGCGTCTAACACAACTCCGTTGAGCGCATGCCCAATGGAGCTACAGCTCTTGCGAGTCTATCTAGCGCACGTTGCGCATGTTCCGTGCATTCGAACAAGCAGACAAGGTCGTCCTTGTAATCTAGGTCACAGCTTCTCACTATTTCTTAGTTCGATGCACACATCCTGGAGATCTCCCAAGGCATTCTCCATTATCTTGTCCATGACGAAGTTGAACAGGAAGAGCTAATTGGGACAGCATTGTCGAACACCGCTGGTCGTTTCTAACGGACTAGATAGTTCACCGTAAACCATTATGCTGTCAGAAGTATGAGAATACAAATATCTCAGTAGATTCACAAACTTCTGGGGCATCCCTTTCCGGTGAAGAGCACTGAATAATGCTCGTCGGTCAATTGAGTCGAAGGCGTCTTTCAAGTCGAGGAAGCCATTATTGTCGGTCGACGGTGTGCGCGACGCATCTCGAGTATTTGACGAAGAGTAAAAATCGGGTCCATGCATCCTCCGCCTGGGCGGAATCCAACCTGTTGTTCGCGGGCGTTCCTCTCGCGAGCCAGTGTCAGACGGTGCAGCTAAATCGGGGTTGATACCATGTCGACTATCGGAACTAAACTTATCCCATGATGGTGACTACAGCTATTGAGAATTTCTTTCTTGAAGATGGGTATAATCAATGACTCACCCATAATAACGGAACACACTCCTCATTTCAAACAACACGGAGCAAGGTGGTAAGTGATTTTATCAACGCGTCACTACTAATTTTGAAAAGAACCGGGGGAAGTTTGTCGGGACCGGCTGCTTTTCCACGTTTTGGTGATCGAATACATGACTCCACTTCCACTTCCGATGGGGGCTCAAGTGATACTTACCAAGGATTCGCAGTTGTTGAGGTCGGACTAACTACACCAGCGCGCGGCCAGCTAAACTGCTCCTTGAAATATTCGACCTTTGCTTTTTTATTACATGCACGTGTATGAGTGCGGCGGAAGGGGGTATACACACCATAGCCACGAAGGCTGAACTGCACCCTGAAATATTGAATGCGGACTCGAACGAATAGATTACCGTTGAGGTGGCCAGCTTTGGCAGCACATCCCTATTAGAATTTTGGATAGTTGAAGAGCTTGCAAAAATGCAGGACAGACCAGCTGAGTTGAATGTTCCACTCTCCGCTCATCTTGAACATCTGCTGACGAGGTCCGTTATGGTGTCTCTCTTGAATGGTACACGGATGAGTAGTTTCTTCTTATGATCGTCGTAACTCAGATCACACAATGGTCTATGCTTCAGATTTCGTTCCATAAGGCGCTCAGGGTAACAATTATCACAGGGTGTTTCTAACTAGTTCTAGTTTTATGATCTCCTGTGAGCATCCCTTTTTCACTCGTGAAGCCAAGCATCGAGCTAGGTTTCTTTTGTGTTCTATAGACACAACGCTGTGGAAGCTGGTATACTGTCCAGTCCATGTCTGTATTTTACCTACCCTCTTCTCAAGGAAGAAATGAGTTTAGAACGTCTCAGAATGACCGCATCGATGGAGATGACGAACGACCGTGCAAGTTTCAGATGGATAAGGCGGTTAGTCAGAAGAGCAGAGTGTATACACACTAGGGAGATTTTCATGTTACGGAGAACGGTAAAGTCTGCATGAACCCGGAAGAACTAGGAGATCCCGTCTTTATCAAAGAAGGAAGGATGTGAGAGTATCGGCTGGCACACTGCCAACAGATGGTATGGTTCGAAACCACACGTTTTCTCGCTAGAACAAGTGGGTGGAGACAGAACACTTGTCGAGAGACAAAAGGTGACAGTTGGCAGAGATAGATTATTCCAAGTTAAAAGTTCCGATGACCAAGTTCTGTCGTATTGATATGGAAAGGCAGAACATTTAGTTTTACGGATACAATAAAGAGAGCGTGAAAGACCCAATAGACACCGATAACCGAGTTTATCAGTAATCAAAACAAACGAATCCACTCAATCAATTACCTTCATTTCTTGTTTTAGTATATCCTTCCGCTTTTGAACAATTAGGTTGATGTTCCGTAAGGCAACGTACTGAATCTCTGGTTCCGCTGATAACAAAGTAACTAAAGGTGGTGCCAACTTTCTGGTCACAACCGAGACTATTTCTGCTTCCGGATCAATGATCTCCAACATTTTCATGATAACTTTTACTGTAGACAATACAACAGCAGCATTTGCATGAGCCAGACGTGGAGTGACACGTTCCACAATACTTTGAGCTTCTCTATCATCAGCTGGATTGTAATCAGCAATCGCGTCCAAAATGAACACCTGGCCCCACCTGCAAAAGATGGGGATTTCAAGATTCAGACAACAGTGAAAGTGCACCAGGAAAGCCAGCCTAGATGTGAATAACCCGTTACCGCATCGTTAATTACGCCACTTCCATTCATGGAACCTTATCGCAAGGCACAAAAGGAAGTTATGAAAGCAAAAGTAAAAAATATTTGGAAATGAAATAAAGCAAATACGCTCTAACGTTTCTAGTCAACGCACATGATCACAGGAATAACGGCCAAATGTAAAATTCTCAGTTTATGTGCATTATGACTCAACGTAAATCTCAACCAGTATAACGAGACCGCAACGGGATAAGGTCATGTACAGTTCAGTTCTTCAACCATTAACTACAAACTTGCACCCTGACTTTGGCTGTTGCATCGCAGCACTGTCTAGTCGAAAGCGGAACGAGTTTATTTTATCAGATGTATGAGTATGGTGGGAAAGGTATACCCCACAGCCGCAAAGGCCTACTGCACTGTTAGTGATAACTGGTAACCAGACTCTGGCCTGGAATAGAGAAGCGCAAAAGGTCCCAGTCGGTTGCACGTGGTGACGAACCGGACGACAGTGGATTACTGTCTACCATCAAAGTTATTGAGGGTGGCGTGATTCAATCTCCCGACCTCCGAGAAAGTAAGCAAGCGCTCCAAACCACTCCACCACCACCGGCCATAGGTAGGTGGAAATCATGAAGTCGAAGGTGCTTGAGTCTAGTGAATGCGGGGATCTAGTCGTTGTAGTGTCTCTAACGATCTGATAGGCGTATTTTGTGAACCCTAAACCGGAAGCCTAACACGTCCTACTCGGTCTAGTCCGTTGTTTAAGGTTCTCATACCTTTTCGCCATATCAACTGACCACTTTCACCTATCTTCCAACCACTACATGGCTAGGAGAACAATGCACACTGAGGAGGTCTATCTATGAACATACGTAACACGTGCAGTTGTCACCGTATATTACGCCAGGTTTTACCACATGAATACTTTCGCCGTCTCCAGAGGATTACGGTAAATTTATCCTATGAACTCTTTTTCTTCTGGCTTAGAAAACGGTGGAGTAGAACTTCAACCTGAAACAGTTAAAAAACACATCAAACATACACTGCGGGGTGCGGTTTTGTTTGCTATCTCTCAGCAGCAGTCTCAATCAGAAATAAATTATTAAAAAAATCAAAGGTATGATAAAAGTAATGCCAAGTCGATAAAGTAATCTTGCGGATACAAGAACGCGACTGATCGCAATACCCAGCCACATCTTCAAATTTGGCTGAACACTGAACGAGTAGATCCTTTTGAACCAGCTAAGGAAACCTTACATGCTCTGCGTAGCTAAGTCCATTAGTGAGGTTCCTCAGCCTTTCGTGTCATGGACTGACCACCCTTGCTCAACTGTTAACTACTATCTGTAAAAGACAGCGGGTTTACGAAAGATGTGCCCATGTTCGTAAAGTTGTCGAAAAGTGAATGTTTTAAAAACAACCGCGATCAGGTCCAAAACTAGCTTGGTTATCGCGCGAGCACTGTTCACGAGCATTAGATAAGCAATGCCAATGCTGAACCATCGTTTTCAAAAGCAGACGGAGCAATCTATCTGATTCATCAGCTTTATGTAACTTAAAACGACTTATTTCACGGAGAATTTCTTTCCCTAGGGCATGATAGATATCTATATGCAGAAATCTAACCACTGTGCGATTCAGCACACTTGTAGATGACCAATTCAATAATCCCTTAAAGTGCTCCGCCTGGTGATTCAAACAGCATTACTGATTTTGATAGAGTGAGCTCTTTGCCTCCTTGATCAGCACGCTAATACCGAGTTTCCGTGGAGTGAAAATTATAATCAGACAGTAAAAGGTGTGGTTGTACCCATTTGCGCAGCTTTTTCCATCCCCTTATACTTTGCAATCCCTTAGCGCTCATGGTCGTTTCTCAGGCTTGCGTATGACTACAGCGGAACGGGTATATCCTAAAGCGTCATACGCCCACTGCCCCACTAGCGTAGTGAGCAGGCTGTTTGGAAGCCACATTGGTGTTCGATTGATGTAAGTGTGGGTCCCAATGATACACTTACTGAGCTGTGCTTATGAAGTTTTGTTTGAGATTTTAGATCGAACACGCGCAACGCCTTGCGGAGGATCATTGGTCCTTGCTTACAACACCAGGGATAACTGGTAACCTGTCTCTGAGATTAAGTGGAGAACCGCAAAGGTCTCAATAGATCAGGGGCGATATCCAGCCAACGGCAATCGATTACTGTCTACCACTCATGACCAGCGGCGGTAGGATTCAATTTGACATTCAACGGGGTAAACGTTCTACACCACTTAACCACCACCAGTCACATCTCGAATCCGGAAGAATCGATCTGCGAGTATCTAATGGTGCAACTGAGGATGCAGATATTTACCCTTGCTGTGTTCGCTTCTGGAGCTTTGGGCAGCATTACAAGCCTTCACACAAGGCGTCCCTTAAATTAGATTCATCGCTCCTCTTGGTCCTGGGCGTCTGCCTGTATCGACAACCTAATGGACAATTTTGTCTGGAAAACAGATCAACGGCTATCGTCTAGTAGCGGTTGTGGGGGACGGCTTTCCTTGGCTTAGTTCGTCTGCCGATAAGACGCAAGCAAAAACGGGCGCGGACAAAAGCGTGGTCAGAGTCGACAGTTGTAGACAGGAATGAGCGACAGTCTTGAATTGATCTGCGCCAGCGGTAACTAACAGCAACATGTTCGATGTGAGTCTAATGCTGGAAAGGCACACGAAGGCGCTAGGTCAGTCGGTGCCGCTTTTGTTGCGAGAAATTTGTAATCGTTAGAAAAAGTCTGTGGTTATAATAGTTTAATAGGTAGATCACCATTCTTGGTTTGATCGGCTGGAATGGTAAACGGGCCACCTTTATGCTTTTCCGCTGCGTTCAGGCTTCCCACTTGAGCAAAGAAGTTGTCAGAACAGAACCATCACGTCAGTAGAGCCATTAGGATAAATCACTGCAGAGTTTGTTTCTCGACTTAGAAGAGCTAGTCAGTTGAGGCATACACGTACACGACAAACAAGCATCAATGCTCCCGTTTGCTGCAGTTAGCAAGCATAGAACCATCCAGCGGAACTGCACATAAACGACTGTTGACTATGACCTAATGTATCAGTGCACGTTCAGCTTCCATGCTTAAGGTGATGCTGACCGCGAACACTAGACATTGAATTGCCCGATATGCGAAGAGTGGGAAAAAAGGTCAAGTTTTTATCTGTACAGCGAACTGTTATCACAGAAATTGGGCCTTGTATGTGTATCTCGGAGACAGCACACGTCTAGTTTAAGAATTTCAAGTCACAGATAAGGAACTTGGTTGCCCAGTTTGCAAAGTGTGCGAACGTCGAAAGCAGTTAAGTGGCGATAATGTCAAAGTCTGAGGACCGAACTTCTATTTCTACCTATCTCTAAGATACTATGCTTTCCACGAGTTATAATTTCTCAATCACAACTTTCGGCGGCTTCTCGCATCTGCCTAGAACTGGAAAGTGATGAATGAAAAGTAGAGACAAAATATTTTTTGCAAATAGCCCGCTAGTGAATAATACTTCGCGGCTGTCCACACCGTAAAACAGGTTTTCCTTAGGGAAACCTACCCGTCTTAGACCCAACAGCCTCATCAACAATACGGTGGGGCGTTAGCCCAGCAAGGGGACGAGATCGAAACACCCGTAAAGGAACTTGACCCGGTCTGTCACGACACGTGGTCGTTTATTGTTTTGTCTCCGCTGATTCTTTAACAGGCCGCTTTTTGGAATTAGCACTTAGTTTCATGCGGCCAATGGAACAAGCGAAACATGGACGGGACAGCACCCTTTGGGTTGCCCAGCTTAGGTGCGTGAAAGCTGTCTAATTAATTGTGATTACTTCTACTACTCTTAAGAGTACCCCCAGGAACTCCAATACTACGTCCATCTGATGGAGGTTTCTCGACCGGTTCGCTGCTCCTTTCTACGCTTATCTGATAGTGTCCTTTACAGAAACATGTGGCTGGTCGTACAGGACCAGGAGTTGTCTATAAACTGGTCCAGTGAGACGGGACTCCCTCGGGCTTCCACAAATTGACCTTTCGAGCACGACTACATATCGGTCTAAAGGAGGTGCACAGGCCATCACACCACGTCAAGGCACAGTCTCGTCGTAATGGGAACTGATTCATTGGTCTATATTGCACCAATGACACCACTTTCTGGGTGACAATAAACAGGAGAGACAACATACTTCGGGTCATTTGGAGATTGAGGTACGCACCTTGCCTTACCTTCAAATATAACGTGTAGGCACTTTTTCCTGGGACTACCCTTTATGATGATCGGTTAAAAATATTACCTCGGAGCTCACAGCTAGGGGTACTGGAGAAAACGCATCATGGAGAGTGAAGACCAACACAATTTCGGTCAGTCTGCAAAACTTATCACATTTCACTCTCCTTGAAAAGGCGCAGCGTTTATCAACGGCAGCGAGATCTGGCTAGCCCGCATTGAGGACGGTCGGTGGCTTTCCACGGTTAGCTACCGACGTCCGCGAAGCAACGGTCGTAATTATTATTGACGTCGTGCGAACAAGGATGAGGTTTACCGTCTCCCGTCCTTTAACCGATGTAATCGGTGTAGTTTCTCCGATGGACCGGATATGGTCGGACTATACTTGTCTGTCATATCAATCCATTCTCATTCTGTGGTTTTCTTTTATACGTTGCATTTAGGTTTCAGCCAATCTACGCTTTCTACTCATTGTGTCGAGCGTTATATTCCGAATCGCAGTACCGAGTTCTTCTGTATTCGTTGCGGCTAAAAGCACCTACAGACGTTACAGTTTATTATAAAAATAAAGAAATGGACCGCTATCTGCGACAACAAATTTAACACTGACATCAACGCTCAAGATGCGCCCAGACATTGAACATACTGACTGCAGACTTTTACCGCGTTTCCGAAACGAGCTTGACCCGAATAAGCCGATAAACTTGCACGTTGGTTGATTTTTTCTCCCCAAACGTCTACGAACATGTTTCCGAGTCTCAGTTTTGAAAGCGCCATTTCAGCTCTCTAGTCTCTATACGTCGACCTCAAAAATGTGGTTTTCACGCGTTATCTCCTTACCACATGCAAACAAGACATTAGTCAAAGCACTGACCAGTTCGTTCGGAGCATCAAAACGTTCGCAAAGGATTGTGATTTTCGCCCTGCATCTGCTGAAGGATATTTTCACGATGCTATGCGTAACGTATTTAACACCAGTCCTCAGCCTAACTCCCCTCGAACAGGACTTTTAGAACAGCCTACCCTGGATTTTCCAGCTGTCTATGATATGGCCAGATTACTAGAGGCCAACCAGAAACAATCGCAGTCCTATGCAACTGGGGGTATCTGAGAGGAAGAGCTCATCCGAGTTGGTTGACTCTCGTATCCCCTGGGGCATCCTCCATCTCCTTGGTCTCCATCATTTACCCAGCTCTCATCTGTAGCTCCTCGAATTTGAGGCATGCATCAGCGGTCGCACCCCGGGAATCCGCTTGACAAGCGAGCTAAACCAGGCTGAGTTACCGAGGTCTAAAAAACTTCGGCGAGACGGTGTTCGATATGTGAAGACAGATACTACTGAATGGGCGGACGAGATTTATTGATCCAACGGCAACAGAGGAAAGCCGTCCAACTACCTGACCCGGCATTCCAGAAGAGGCGAATGAACCGCATGACAGGTCACCAGCTACTCTGGAAACACCTTATTGCTTTGCAGTCCGCACTTGGGTATGCAAAGCCTAGAGGTGCAACCTCGGACAAAAAAGCCGAACGGTGCTGGGGACACCGCTCCGTACCCTACTCCCGCGACCCTATGATTGTTCACTGAACCTCATGCGCTTATTACGCTATGGCATCCCCGGCAAGCGACGCGTCTCGTGTCCCAGCGGTCGAGGTGATAAGACAGCAAGCTGGGATTATTCGCTGCCGGAAAAGAACACAGCCCGTTGGAATGTCAGGACATTTCTAGACGGTGGTAGCCAATGCGGCACAATGCGGACTCTAGATGAATACCAATTGGATATTGCTTGCCTTTTGGAAGTCCGTCTACCCAACTCAGGTAGCCGACAAATAAAGGTCCCGGGAGTGGATACATCTTATTGGCTCTATTACAGTGGTCCGAAAGACAACTCCGGTCTCTACAGTGTCGCGTTTGCTCTGAACAAAGCAGTTAATGATGCAATGATTTCTTGGGAACCAGTCTCATCCAGATCTGCTTTGGCACGCCTTAAAGGCTCCCGCACGATCTGACGGTGATTCCGGTCTATACTCCAACCAATTTGGCTGACGATGAAGCCAAAGATGAATTCTACCAACAACAACAACCACGTTTCGAGGCGCGACGTACTTTTCGCCAAAGGAGATTGGAACGCCCGCACAGGTACGGCCGGCGAATCCACTCCTCGTATTCCTGGGAAATTAGGTATCGGTCAACGCTGCTAGAACAGCGACCGATTGACTGGCTTAACCGACAACCTACAGAATGGTTATCTGTACTACTCAATTTCAACATCCCAAGAAGCACCTACTCACATGGTACTCCAATGACGGTCACATTGCGCACCAACTCGACCACATCTTGGTGAGATCCCGTTGAGCTTCGTCTGTGGAAGATTGCGGAGCACATCAAGGTGCAAAAACGGGCAATGCAAACGGCATTGACCATGTCCTCTTAAGTGCGCGCTTCAAAATTCATTTGTCTACACGTTCTAGGGTCTCTGCGCCCTTCCGGATAAACGTTGCTGCCCTAAAGAATCCAGAGAAGCGAGGAGCGCTGTCACGAGTAATCACAACTCGACTAACCGCTGCGACCAACGCACTTCCGTGGCAGGGCAGTGGACTTAGATAAAGATGACAACCACGAAAGCCACATGGACGGTACTCGGGAGAACAAAAAGGTGGGCAGAAGATTGGATCTCCGAGAGCACGCTGCAGCCATCAACCAAAGCACATGAAGCCTGGCTCGCAAGTAGTGATAAAAGCTGCAGACTGCAAGGAGAAGCCATACGCTCCGCTTAGGTTGATCGCAAAAGATACTGGATAGAAACAGCCGAGAAAATGGAGGCCGTGTCAGGATCTGGTGACTTTGGTAGACTGTTCCACCTCATTCGTAACGCCTCGAATGAGTATTGCAACCAAGATTTGCTTTTTTGTGACACAACAGTAAATCTACTGCTTTAACAAAGCAAGAAAGTGGATTGACGGGTGGAACACTTCGATCAACTGCTCAACCGGCATACAAACCACCTGACAAACTAACTAATGTCAGCCCCTCCAGTCCAGTACGAAAGTAGCTGCGACCCACCCAGTACTGCGGAAATCAAAGAAATAATTAACAAACTGAAGGACAGGAAGGCCGCCGGGGAAGGTAGCATCTCTTCGGAATTATATAAAGTCTGTTCATCGTCATTCATTGACAGGTTATGTACGTTTTCTGGCACCATTTGGCGAAAGGAGGCATTCGCATCCGACTGAAGCATGTCCATTCTGAAGAAAGGTGATAAATTGGCATGTGAGAACTACCAAAGGATTAGCTTGATCGATGCCGTCGCAACAATTTTTGGTGAGTTGTTACTAAACCTTTTCTTCAGGGCAAGAGACGGGTGCACTCGCCCGAATCAATGAGGTTTTCGCTTTAGCAGAGACTGTGTGGATCAAATCTACACTGCACCGCTAAGTTCCAGCATCCAACGGTAGCTTCCTTCATCAACTTCCGAGCCGCCTTCGATTCGGTTAACCTGGAGTCTCTCTGGACAACAATCCAATCCGATGGGATGCCTGATAAGCTTTTAAGACTGTTGACGGGGTACTACTCGACAACCGATGCTAGGATTCGTATGTACAGCGAAGAACCCTATGAGTTCGCACTTACTACCGGAGTTAGGCAAAGCTGTCCCTTTCACCGGTGCCCCTTAACTACATCACTGATTGGACAATGGGTCACGCGTTACATGACTACTCTGGCGTTCAGCTTAGCCAGTAAATATACATCTTGGACCTGGAGTTCGCAGATGATATTGTCGTGTTAGTAGACTCCCCCGCTATACTCCAACCAATCCTCGACTGAACCAATTCTTTCGCGAATTCCATTAAGCTAGAAATGAATTCAAGCGAAACAAAAGCTTTCACAACCCATCTAAGCCTGACAATTCAACAACTGTCCATCAAAGACCAACCAGTCGAATACGCCTCTTCAACTAAATACTTGGGCTCAACTCTGCTTCCGAACGGCTAGGAAAAAAGATGAAGCGGTATCACGAGTCGACACACCAGGAGAACCTTCCTTCAGCTAAGACAAACGCTGTCGACCCGCATTGAAATTAGCTTAGGAGCCAAAATTCGTGTTTACCGTTCCGCCATCCACCCCATACTCACCTATGGCCGCGAAACCTCATCACCATTGTACAGCGTCGAACAGCAAGGCAAGCCCCACTGACCACTGCCTTTCTCACCATGCTGCACGTGGAAACAGAAAGAATGGATATACAAGATGGTCAGGAAGTGAGACTACCCGGTTGGGAAAAGGAAAGAACACCCTAGTAGCCAACACACGAAATACAGTCTAACTGTACAAACACACATTGATCAATCTTTCTGGTCCGACAGAAAGTGACAACACGATCACCACGGTTTACGGTTCGCTGCAATAACCTTCAGTGTCTCCAACCAACTGGTTGACGAATCTTTTGGACCCCTACTTTTCTCAAGTTCGCTGTACATTTTCTCACTCCCCGCTGCCACGTCTTCTGTCCACCTCCACATGGCTTCTTCCACTGCGTAGAAGGAACGGAAAACAGGGTACGGTAAGGTAGACATGTTCGCCACACGTAACACATGCCACAACCAACGAAGTCTGCTAAGCTGGATACACTGTGACAAAACGTCCTCCGAATTAGTACCCAATACTCGATTTCTGACCTCAGAATTGTTTACTCCATTGATCCATCCTATCTCAGCGATACCACGCAAACATCGGTGGTCGAAAACGTCAAGACGACGAATATCTACCGCACGCTGACTCTATGTCCCGCAAGTATACAACAAAACTGAAAGCACTATGGCACAATACACACAATCTGTCGGCTTCAGCGAAATATCGGGTCAGCACCACAAGTGCTTCAGTCCAGCGTACGCCGCCCGATCTCGGGATATACGCGTGCTCCCATCTGTCGTCACGCTGCTTCCGAGGTAACTAAAGCGGTCATTAATTGTTACTTCCTCCCCATCGAGCATCCAGCTCGGAATCGTTGACGTCCAGTCTTGTAACATCAACTTTAAACTTTGAACGTACAAAGCACATGCCAAATGGAGCTACAGCTCTTGCGAGTCTATCTAGCGCACGTTGCGCATGTTCCGTGCATTCGAACAAGCAGACAAGGTCGTCCTTGTAATCTAGGTCACAGCTTCTCACTATTTCTTAGTTCGATGCACACATCCTGGAGATCTCCCAAGGCATTCTCCATTATCTCAGTAGATTCACGAACTTCTGGGGCATCCCTTTCCGGTGAAGAGCACTGAATAATGCTCGTCGGTCAATTGAGTCGAAGGCGTCTTTCAAGTCGAGGAAGCCATTATTGTCGGTCGACGGTGTGCGCGACGCATCTCGAGTATTTGACGAAGAGTAAAAATCGGGTCCATGCATCCTCCGCCTGGGCGGAATCCAACCTGTTGTTCGCGGGCGTTCCTCTCGCGAGCCAGTGTCAGACGGTGCAGCTAAATCGGGGTTGATACCATGTCGACTATCGGAACTAAACTTATCCCATGATGGTGACTACAGCTATTGAGAATTTCTTTCTTGAAGATGGGTATAATCAATGACTCACCCATAATAACGGAACACACTCCTCATTTCAAACAACACGGAGCAAGGTGGTAAGTGATTTTATCAACGCGTCACTACTAATTTTGAAAAGAACCGGGGGAAGTTTGTCGGGACCGGCTGCTTTTCCACGTTTTGGTGATCGAATACATGACTCCACTTCCACTTCCGATGGGGGCTCAAGTGATACTTACCAAGGATTCGCAGTTGTTGAGGTCGGACTAACTACACCAGCGCGCGGCCAGCTAAACTGCTCCCTGAAATATTCGACTTTTGCTTTTTTATTACATGCACGTGCATGAGTGCGGCGGAAGGGGATATACACCCCATAGCCATGAATGCCCACTGCAGTATCAGATACAACCGGCAACCAGACCCTGAGACTTGGAGTGGAGAACCACATAAGGCCCTAATAGGTCAGGCGTGGTAACGATCCGGACGACAGTGAAGTGCTGTCTATAAGCAAATTAACCGTGAATGAATGGGTTCTCCACTTCTAACGCATATCGTTTCACTGACCGGGGTTCGCCGTCCACCGGTATCGCCAAAAGGTTTGAACAGTCTTTGACTATTACCTGAAGCACCTGCTATTTCCGTTTCTTCGGATATCTTTACGCACCATTTTTTCGATCATTCTTAAGGCTTTCTGCAATTTGCTTTTGTAGATTTCTTTGTATCTTTTTCATCTTACAGTTCGAAAGCTGCCGTTTTTGCTCTATTAGACTGACCGACTCTTGCGAAATCCAGTGTCTTTGATGGAAATCGGATCTAGGACCACAGGCGAAACCTGTTGCAAAGTACATTGCCTGCTCGATATGGGCCCAATGTTCATCTACATTACTGTTCGTCGCAGATACTAGCTCATGTGCTAACTTCTGGATCAGACAAAAGTTGTATGGATAACCGGGTTTGCGGTTGGCGTCGACCACCATGGAGCTGGAGCACAAAGCGCATTAAAACTAATGCATGGTCCGACTCTACATATGTAGACCAGTAGGATCTACAGTTCTGAACAGAACTGCGCCACCGGTAGCTTACTACGATATGATCGATCTGACTTAGAGTACCTGCAGCGTTGGAGCGTCGTGTCGCCGTGCGACGAGAACTGTGTCGAAAACTCGTGCACTGAGCGCGTAAGAAACAACGACCATCTAAACAAGATTCTAACGCACTAAGTTTGCCAACGAGTGCATTAAAATCACCTGGTAGCATTACAATGTTATAGCCTTCACTCCTGCGAACGAGAATGGTGAGTTTATCATAGAACTCATCGTTATGTGTCACAGATGCAGTCTGTTGGAGCGTATGTCGAGATTACAAACAAGGTGCGCTTAACACAGTTATCCTTTCGAACGCCAACTGACCTCTGCAGTCTCACAGCACATAAACGACTATTAACCGGTATCCAGTCTAAAAGGGCAGCCTCAGCCTTGCCAGTCAAGACCATTCCTACACCACGTTGACCCGCAGCTCTCGCCACTTCGTCTCCTGAAGTGCGCAGCAAATACCTCGATGAGACACCAGGAGGAGTTAGTTGAATCACATTGCTCGAATCCTGGATACGCGTCTCCACTTATGCAGCAGACATCAACCTTCAGTGAATCTATTGTGAGCCCTCATGCACGCCTGCTGACCGGCCTTTATAAGAGTATGCACGTTAAAGGAGCTGAGATTCAGAGGTTGACGAGGCTTGAGAAAATGTGAGTTACAAGATAGAAGATTATTCCCGACACTATTTGATAATGAATCATTGCGAGCATCGAGCGTTATCAGTAGGAGCATTATGGGTGGATAGATGGGGCAAAGAACGGTGATTGGGGACAGGAGACAAAGGTTGGATACAAAAGAGGGAACTCTGAGCAGCAGCTCACAAATCGCTACCCACCCCGCTCGATGCAATAGGCAGCACGGTCCTGATCATCCAGCACGACGACCGATGCAGTATGGAATTCTTTGTAGTCATGTAATTCACGGGAGACGTTGGACGGCTACTGCTAGGGTGCCCAGCCGCAAAGCAGGAGGACGATTAGGGTTCTCAACCAATGCCTTTAGTTTTAACAAGAACCTATCCACAAGGCAGCGGGGTGGCTGAGTGGAAGCCCATTTACTTGGATCAATTATTCTTCCACTGATTTTACCGACTGAGTCGCCAGCCCAGGTCGACCCTCAACCTGAAGGACCAGCAGACGGGACTTCGTCTGGCCTCTACCCATTGACCTTTCAGGTATGATTGCATCTCCGGCTTAAGGAAGCCATCCTGTATAGCTCACTGGATCATAGAGGCATGCAAGCCATCACACCACGTCAAGGCGCAGTCTCGTCATGAAACCTGGCCACTACGAGCTGAAAATACCAGAAAGCTGGAGGTTTTCGATCACTGGTGCATGCAGCAAATCCTTAAAGCCAACTTCCACTACAGGATATCCAATGAAGAAGTAAGGAGACGATGCGCTCGCCGACCTCCTCCAACGTCGACGACTGCGGCGGTTCAGCCGTATCCTTCGGTGACCCCAGTCAGAGACAACCAAACAACCACTCTTCCCTGTTCCTTGTCCTGGTTGTTGCCTTTGTGGACAGCTCAAAACGTGGACCAGTACAATGGAAAAAGACGTAGAGCTTCTTTGTCTTAGGTCGATCTATGGAGTCCGGCGATTGGAAAAGAACTGGATCACGATCTGCACCGAGCTCGCCTACGACCGCTGCGAGTGGTCAGCAATGGTCTGTGATATCCATGGAGACGAATTATCCTCTCGCAAGAGATAGTCGCACAAAAGTAAGTACGCGGCTGAGGATGATTCCAGTATTCTACTACTTTGATGAGCTTTCCTCTAGTGATACAACCAGTCAATTCATTTATCGAGACTGAACCGTGTCTGCGATACACATACAATCGTATTTTTTGGTTAGTCTAGGCATCCTTGTACAAGGTGTCCTACGAAAGATGCCATCTGCAAGACCCGTAAGAAAGCAGGTCATTCCAAACACGTATGTTAGTCGAAACCGACGTTTTTTTACTTTTATGTGGGTAGCTTCTGCGGGAGGATGAGTCAGCTTCATGGATGTCTCGAAGCAGAACCTGTTCATGAGCTGTGTACGTAGAGGAACTATTTATGAAGTCTTGTGAATTAAGTGTGAAATGATGTTCCCAGCGTCATCTGGCTTTTTGTACGAGGTAGCAACTCTAGACCATGCACAACCAAGTGCCGCCTGTCGCGCGACAGGAAGTTTGTGTTGGAAGCCATTGACCGAAAGAGCGGTTCATACATCTTTTAGATGGCGATCTGTTCGTCAGGGATGCCCAACGCGTCCTAATGAATCTCACCCCACTCAGGAGAGATGAATACGAGGCAACAGGCAATGGCCTTATTTAGTGACGGGCCACATTCGCGTTGCTGAATTTCTGGGGCTTTCATGTAGAGCTCGTCGCCAGGCGAAAAACCCGCCACGCCGTCTAACAACGCCGCGTGTCGAAACCGATTAACTCACCCACGGCCTCTGCTGTCAGTCCATTACTGTCCTCGGTTTTGACAACTTACGCACCCCTTTGTCTGGCTCGTGCGACCAGTCGGGTCTTCGTGAACAATGCCGAACTACGAGTAGTCATGGATACCGGTAGTTCGACAGTTACACTTCGCAATTCACTGTAGAATCCCACCATTGGGAAGTTTGACCCTGTGGCCCCCGAATAACAACGGCATCTATGTCTCTGCAACATTTTACTACGAAAGGCTGCATGAAAATCACCCGTTATTCGGATATTTCGTACGGCAATATCAAACTGTCCGTCATGAATAATACCTGCACCGATGTTTGACTTGGTCACGACTTCTTCGGGTCACTCGACAAAGTAGAGATATCTTTCGCTGGCGAACATGGTTCGTTTTTACTGTGCGGCCTGGATGCTGCCAAGGTACAGTCTCGTTTATTTGTGCACTTATCGCCCAAACACAAACTCATCGATACGAAGTCACGCAGACATTTTACTGAGGATGAATGCATCATGCGTGCCGAAATCCGGTGTCTCCTGGATGACGGTATTATTGAGCCGTCTAATTCTATATGGAGAGCGCGTGTTCTGGTAACTAGGAACGCAACCCACAAGGGGATGGTCGTGGATTATAGTCAAACTGACAACCGTTTCACGCAGTTGGATGTCAACTTGCTACCTCGAATCGACAGAATAGTCGAGGCTGTATCTTGTTATGCTATATACAGTATCTTGTTTTTGAAGAGTGCGTACCACCAGGTTCCTATCACCAAGCATGAGAGGCCATTTACCGTTTTTGAAGCATGTGGGGTCCAACCAACCGTTCGGAGTTACCAATGGCAAGGTCTATTTTCAATGCACCACTGATGAAATTATGAAAGCTGAAGGTGTAGTCCATACGTATGCCAAATGAACGTCACCGTGTGGCACGACCAAGGAAGACCACCACCAAAACCTCCAGCGTTTCCTGAAAGCCGCAGTGAAATATGGTATAACAGTCTATCTAAATCAAACTGTGAAGGCCGCCAACAAAGTCCACCTTCTGGGTTATATAAAATCGCGAGGAGACTTGGCTCATACCATATGAGTACCCTGTGCGAGATTTTGTACGCTATTTACATTTTTGTTTTCACGTTTCAGCTAACGTACACTTTTCACTAGCAGAGTAGAGCGTCAAATTCTGAACTAGAGTACCGAAGTCTTGTACATCTGTTATGGTTGAAATCACCTACAGACTTTACTTGTTCCTTGCTTATCTTCCTGTGTTTTATTTCCACGCCCTAGGTAGGACCGAAAGAAGCAATGCGGAGAATAAAATATGATATGGATTGGGAGCGTGAAGTTAACATCGCGACTATCTGATAACGGCACCTCATAGTACTAAGTGGGGGCCTAATAGGTGCGAAGTGGAAGATAAGATACACGGAGGGACGGGTTAGAATCAAAGCTAAGGGTGCGAATGTTGTTATTTCAAGTTCGCACGAGTGCAATGGTAGACAGTAATTTACTTTCATCCGGATCATTACCACACCTGACCCATTGAGACCTCATGTGGCTCTCCACTCCAAGTCTCGGGGTACCCCTAGTAGTGCAATCTTTGAGGCCATAGGGTGTACCCCTTCTAATGAACTCATGTACAGGCATGCATTAAACATAAAAGATTGGAAGAGGCACTCCAGGGCCTCGAAGACCCATTGTACGACCAAGGATTGGCGGCAAAAATGAGCATTCGAATAAGAGGGAAGAACCTAAGGCTTTAATAGGTCAGACGTCACATCAAACCGGGAAAAACAGAGCTGTGTCTACCACCAGTGATCGACGGTGGTGGGATCCGAACCATGTTCATTAAAAGTTAAAGACACCCATACCATTCGACTACTAATGGTCAGGATGTGCAGAGGTACACAAAAAGGTCGCTGTTTCAGAGCACCTGAAAAGCTCATCTTTAGGTTAGAGATATCTCTAATTCTCGAGTGAGAAAAACCACGATCGACGGTTTACCAGTTCAATTCAGTTTAGACAACCACTAACCATGCACTGGGTGCGGTGGCTTTGGTTGCTATCTCCTAGCGGCAACCTCAAAAGGAAGTCATACAGGCCTAACCTGAGTACAGAAGAGACCGCAAACATCGGCCTATGATATATTACACTAACTATGGACACTGAGAAAATCTGATGATCAATGTAGTAGACGCACGCAAACTTTACAAAGGGGTACCAACGCATAAACCTCGTGATCGAAGCATTTCGAAATACCAAACGAAACAAACGCAATGATTTGGCCGGGTTAAACGAAGACCTACTCAGTGCACTCATTGAGAGCGGTCAGCAACTTATTGATTACAGGTCCATCAAAGGCCAAGAGGGACCTAGCGGCATCCGAAACAGTAGTATCCAGAATCTCAGAAATAGCAGCAACCGCGTTCGCCACTACCATTGGATTGCTGTCACAAAGCAAATCACGAAGCAACTCAAGAAAGCCACTATCTTCCACGAGCTGCGCATCTATGTCATGAAGTTTTGCAACACAAACCGCAGCTGTTTTACGGACGTAAGGATCCTCATCTTTCAAACACTTCCTCAAAGGATCACACAGGTAAGCCGTTATTTTCTCCACACGGATACAGCCCATTGTCCGAACCGCAAGTGCTCGAATCAAGGGATTTGGATCATCACAATCCTAAACAATGGTAAAGTGGATGCACCATTAAACAGACCTTCACGAAAGTGTTAACGGCCATAATGGCAGTGTCCGGCTGAGTTTTTGCGTAGTTCATCAAATATAAGTAAACGAGTTTTTTGAGCTCCAAGTTGTCTGTTTGCATGCAGTTGATCACATCTGGGAAAAGGGCACTAAGAAAATTGGGGAAAACCTCCCGACACATACCTGACGTCTTTCCCAACAGTCATACTCGCAATCACTTTCTTTACGGCCTCTTTTTTCTTATCCCTCCTTTCGCTACTAAGTTCGGCTTTAAGTTCGAATATTTCTCCTGTAAATGGTCACCCAAAAGATAAACGACTAGAAAAAATTACCTTTTTTCGTTGTTGTAAAATATCGGGCATCTGTTGGCTTTGATTGGGCTGTAACCTTTTGAAGCCATGGCCTAAAACGTCAGACGTATACTCTTTTAACTTGCTTGATATTGCCAAGGGTGTCAGTCACTGAAGCCGCAACTCCCTGCATCGTCAACCTCAGTACACAACCGCCGCTGGCTCAGGCAACGTCCGATATGTGGCCACCACAATGGCCGCTCGTCTTGAAGTCTTGAAGTCAGTTCAGTTCAGTTCAATTCAGTTTGCACAGGGGAGGTAATGGCCACGGCCAATCGAGCGTCCAGAATTCCTTCGATGGTATACACAACAGGTATGCACCCACCACTGCCGAGTGTATTTCGTCGAATCCCCGCTAAAAATGAGAGGGAAACGGAAAACCTCATCGCACATCAACTGCGAGAGATATTATGCATCGTGAGCCTTCACTGAGACCGTATGCAATGAGGAGAAAAGTCTGTTAAAACACACTCCAGATAGACCACAGTGCTACCCGTCATCTATCTAGTTGATATACTCAAGGCTGACTACAAGGAAAGATCTCGTACCACTTGCGATCTAGGGCACCTTTGAAGGATTGGACTGTCCGCAGATCTACCATTCCACCAGGCGGACCGTTTCAGCTGTTCACAACCCTATTGCTGAAGAAGTGCGATCTAGCCATCAACCTAGATCGGGCTTTTATCAACTTCTTTTCATGTCCCCTTGTTCTGGAGTCTACGGCCACTTTCAATAGACTATCTGGTCTAGGGCCAGGTCTCGAAGTACTACAGGGGTTCGAGGCTTTGAGCCCAATTGTACCGGTTCTTGAGGAATTCTTTTATCTTCTGTCGGATTCACCTAGCTGAAACGAGAGTAAAAAGAGGCGGGGGGGGGCGGGGGTGGCAGCGAAAACAAAATACACATAACATCATGCAGTGTCACACTGTGGACAGTGCCTTAAGCTGAGTGGGGGTGCAGCATTCATGAACATATACGCGATAAAAGACATCTACTTTTTTGCGAGGAATTATTCGGAGAGACCCAGGTAGAGGTCTAGCTTTTGTTCTGCGAGAGAACAATATCTTCCGGAAGTGCATCCACAGAGTAAAAACTCTATAGCTAAAAAAGTTAGTCCTCAGTGAAGTGTATGGCCTCGGTTTGAAAACTTTTCTGCTGCGACCACGGAGAGGAGAGGCTGGACAGACGGAGAAGAAACAATCGCCTTGACCTGTTTCAAAAAGGTGCAACATCAAAAACAGATCGCCTCTTACGCGTCTTACGCCAAGGGGATAGAGGTTGAGGAGTGAGAGGCGGATGGGATAAGGTAGATGGGATAGACCCCTTACTGTCTTGGTGGGGGCCCGCTGAACTCTTTCTAGGATATCACGGTCTCGGACAAGACCAGAGTGCACTATCTGACTACCGTACTCCAGCAGAGGTCGGATATAAATGCCGAAATTAATGGGGAAATCATCCTTAAATATGCGCGGGAAGGACCTTCGAATCATGTTTAGGACTCGAAAGGCAGACTTGCTCGCAAGTTGGTGATCATGAGAGAAGGATAAGTTACAATCTAACCAGAAACCGAGCACCCTGTGTCGGTCAACCCTTGGCAGTGTAGTTGCTCCATTAATGGAAAACGTGTGACCAGCCTCTCTGCCGAAAGACATGCTCACGCATTTGTCATCATTAACTGGGAGGTTCCAATCCTCGGACCAGCGTTTTGTTTCATAAACTGCAGTTTGCAGGTCTTGAACGCTTGAACTCCAGAGGGTTACATCATCTGCGTACATGGCAATGTTCGCAGGAAGGGCTGTCGGTAGATCGTTTATATAGATCAGGAAAAGAAGAGGACCTAAGACCGACCCTTGGGGGACCCCAGTTGTTACTGGGGAGGGTTGAGACAAAACATTCCCGACTTTAACCACAAAGGTGCGGTCGGTAAGGAAGCTACGTAGGATGGCCAACATGGAGCCTGTGATCCCGTACGTCTGCAGCTTGTAAAGAAGAGAGGCATGGGGGACCTTATCGAAGGCCTTGGCAAAATCGAGCTGGCCATCATCATAGGCTTTCGTTAGACTATCCATGACAGTAAGCATACTGGTGATGCATGATCTGCCAGGAAGAAACCCATGTTGGGACGGGGACAGGATCTTATTTCTATGAAGATGGGAAAGAATCTCACTCTCAAGAATTCCCCCAAAAACTTTGCTGGGGATGCCAGTGAGACTTATGGGTCTGTAACTAGAAGCAGGGTGTCTACTACCCTTCTTATAGATGGGTGCGATCACTGTTTTTTTCCAGCTACTGGGGAAAACTCCATCGTCAACACATTGCTGAAAAAGCGAGGCATAAGGAGCAGCTAATGTATCCGCGGCTTCCTTGAGAATACGGGGGTGGATTAGGTTAGGACCCATAGATCAATAATGGTTCAGCCGTCGGAAACCTTGAGCGACTGCACCAATGGGAATAGTGACGCGGTTAATGCTAGTGGTCAGAGATAACGGCTGCATGGTAGGGTGGGATGATATGGGTATAGAACTAAAAATTGTACGGAAATGGGAGCTGAATGCCTCGGCTACTTGGCTAGGGGAGGTGATTGGAGATCCGGCACTATCTTTGAGAGCTAATGGCGTCGGAGCTGTACCCCTAAGACGGCGCATGTACTGAAAGAAAAATGCCTTATTGGTCCGTGCTCGATCAAGTACAGATCGTTGGACTGCATTCTGATAGGACCTAATTTTGTCTTTGCATATGTTCCGGATGATCCTGAAGTCTTCTGCATCACGAGCAAGGCCTGTGGCTTTATATCCAGCAAAGAGGCGTGCGCGTTCGTCTAGATTGCACCTAATGCGGCGAGGAAGGGGTCGCTTAGCGGTCTGTGGGCGACAAATTTTGGGGACAAATAGCCTATCAGCTAAGGAGAATAACTCTCTGAGATTCTCTGCCATTTCATCAGCAGAGTTACCCGGGTTAGTTGAATTTTGCTGAGAGCTAATAAATGTACAGACTTGGTCAAAATTGGTCCTTTTGAAGGATCTCAAAATTTTGGTTTCCGAGGGAAGAGGAGGCCATTTCACGATATAATCGAATCTAATGAGAATGTGATCACTTTTGCCGAGGGGCGGCAATTAATGCACCACATCTATTAGGAACGGATCATTGGTGATGACCAGGTCTAGTAGGGACGGGGCGTGGCCTGAGATATCTAGTCGGATCTCTTACGTTCTGCACCTATGAGTTTTTCAGTACGAGATCAAGGAGGGGTTTACCGAAAGCGATATCCGGGGCATCAGCTCTTCGCCAGTTTGTACTGGGAGAGTTGAGGTCACCAGTGGCAGATGGGTGATGTCTGTGCAGCTTTTCAGGGAGCCTAATAAGTCTATGAGACCTAGGCTATCAGTTGGATTGCATGCGGGAGGACGGTAGACAACACTAAGCAATAGGATGTCTGTCCTAGAGATCAAATCAGAGTACAGGACTGGCGACTGGCGCCAACGGTAGTCCAGTTTCTTGCCCCTGTGAGCTCCTGCGTCTCATCAGACTTTTAATTTCTGGATTCTCTGTCGGTCTGTGGATGGAAGTTCAAACGATATGACATTTCAGTTCATTTCATTTCAGCTTAGTTCGGTTTGCACAGGACAGGTAATGGCCATGGCCAATGGAGCTTCCGGAATTCTTTCGGTGGTATGCACACCAGTTGAACAACCTTCGTCGCACAGTGTATTTCGTTGAATCCTAGCCAAACTGAGGGAGGAAAGTAAAACCTCATTGCTCACCTACTGCGAGTGACATCATGCGTCTTGAGCATTCACGAAGACAGTACGTGGCTAACGAAGACGTCAATTACGACACACCTCAGACGGACCAAAGTGCCACCCATTATCCATCTATTGAGCATAATCAAAGCTCACTGCTAGGAAGTACCTCGCACCTCCTGCGATCCGTGGCACATTTGGGGGCTGGACTGTCTGCAAGCCTATCATTCTATCAAGTAGACTGATCCAGCTGTCCACTGTTCTTTTGCCAAAGAAACGCGATAAAGTCACCAACCTAGCTGTCACTTTCGTTAGCTTCTTTTTGCGTCCCCTTGTTCTTTGAATCTAAAGCCACCTGGAATAGACTACCCGACTTTAGACAACAAGAACCCTTAATTACCTTGAACTTTTCTATGAGATCTCCTCGGCTTCTCCCCCTTGTGAGTTGCCGTGTGGTTTGAACTTTTGAAGTACCTCGCTCTGCCTTCATCTGTTTGCTTTGGTGGTTAAATAACAATAGTTATTTCACAAAGACTACGCACCGCAGTTTCTACTGAAGTACGCTTTTTATTCGAGGAGTATTTTACTCCGATTGGTTCGTTTTTGTTGAAGTGCTGTTTTGCCGGCAAAGAGTTTTATTCTTTGTACGCTTGATAATTGTGCTTATTCACCGAATTATCCCGACCGCCCAGTGTCCTCGGCACACGCCTTTTACGTTTTTTCCTGGTTTGCACTTTTTCGGTCCCTCTGATAGGGCGAGGATCATTTTCAACGGAAGTGCCTGTGGGGTTAGCAGTTGCAAAGAGTATGCTGGAGCAGGCATACAGTGCGATAGGTGTAATGAGTGGCATCACCAGAGCTGCTCTGCCCTGTCTAAGAAAAACTATGAGCTGCTCAGGGGACACTAGTCTTTGAAATGGGTATATGTTTGCTGTGTTCCTCTGGCAGAGGAATGATCACGTATATTGCGGGGATCGCCGAATAGGAAAAGCGGTGCTACAGCAGGAAGCTTAGGGAATGGATTACAAAACAGCCCGGTAGTATCAGCTAGCACAGTTACTAGGAAAACCGAGCAACAGGCAAAGAAGGACAAACCGGACAGTAAAAGGGCCCAGAACAAACCGAGGAAAGCGGTAGAGATGGAGGTGTTTAAACAGACGATAGAGAGACTTGAAGGAGGGCTCAAAAATGGAAGGTCAACACCGAGGAAATTATTGGGACAAGCAAGCTTCTCCTCGTGCACAGTAGCGCAGAACCGGTGAATAAAGAGGCGCGGATCAGAAAGGAAGCCGAACATGGGCACGTTATAAACGTCCTGAGAATGGCCGGGCTACCCACTTACTTGAGGTACGCATAGTGCCACAGACTGGGGCTTTGGAAGGCAGTCAAAGCGCTAAAGCCGAGGCCCCTGCTTATTGTCTTCGCCAGCACATGCAACAGAGACCTACTGCTGGGTCGGGCATCAAAAGTGGAGCATTCCACAGAGGGTATATAAGGGTTACCCCTGACACTACCTTCAGTGGTAAGGTGGCACCGGCACAAAATCCGCAGCATTCATCAAAACCCGAACTCAAGCAACCGGTTCTCATGACAGCTAAAGCTGACGTCACACCTCTGAGCAAGTCTACATTTAAAGCCGCGATTGTTAGCAGTAGCGAAGCTGGACAGCCAACAGTGAACCTGCCATCTGAAAAAATGAGGCCAGTGAGATGGTAGGTACAATGGAACACAAAGAGGGTATAAAGCAAGTGGAAGCTTAGCGACCGCATGCCATCAAGAGAGAGGGCGTGGCCAGAGGCGAAACGGAATTGGCGACTACGCCAATCAAGAAAAAACGGAATGTCGCTAATACAGGAGAAAGTTGGCAACAGTCGTTGCAGGAGCAACCACACAGTTAAGCAGGAGTAGGTTCCTGACACCACTGAGAAGCAACAGAAGGCCCAGTAATTAGATAGGGGAACATTCAGGAGTTGCCTCCAAAAGAATTACAATTAATTTGCACGGTGTAGCCTCGAAGGTTCAGGAAAATACGGTCCTAGTGGCTGGTAATGCGAAAAACGCGGTGTCCCCTCGGGGGTAGCGCGCGAGGGTTCAACGGCCCAAACAGGAATGATCGAAGCAGATGAACTGGCAGAAGGAGCGGCCTTATGGTGCACAAATGCCCGCAGCTTAAAAGATAGGTGGGGGGAACTACTGACTAGAAGCAACGGATCAGTGATTATGGTTATCGCGGAGACATGGCTGAGAAATGGCCAGATTGCTATGCAACCTCGCGGCTACAGCGCCTACAGACAAGCCACAATCGACGGTGGGCTGGGTGTGGGGTTCCTACTTCTCATGAGGGCTGATTACAATCAGTGCGAGGTCCCGTTGAAACTTGTCATACCCAGCATACAAGCCACTGCATGTTGCGTTTGCCGAGGCCGGTGGCCGGTAGGACTAGTCCCTGTCTATAGATCCCTGCAAGCAGATGGGGAAGAAGACTCTGAACTGTCCCAGCCTTTACAGGTGGTGCTGAGTAGGTCACAGCTCTTCATCGTGTTGGGAGGCATGGGCCTCTCAAAAATAAATTGGGACAAATAATGTGCCCCCAGGGGAACCGCCGGAAATGCTCGGGTGGTGTGGCTTCACAACCCCGCCCTCACACAAC
The DNA here is from genome assembly GCA_948099385.1 of Fasciola hepatica. Lineage (NCBI taxonomy): Eukaryota > Metazoa > Platyhelminthes > Trematoda > Plagiorchiida > Fasciolidae > Fasciola > Fasciola hepatica. Next base: position 27,329,867 of record CANUEZ040000043.1, on the reverse strand, counting down.
ATGCGAGAGAAGCAACGCACTTCCGCGATGAACAGCTATCATCTTCACGGCACGCCCTGAGTACGGGCCGATTACAAGACAGTGGGAAACAGAGCCCAAGCCTTGCAACGAGAAGTAAAAGTAAGAGTATGAGGAGAAATTAACCAACAATGTAAAGGACGACCCAAAGAAGTTCTTCGCTTGCGTGCAGTCCAATAAAACGACGCTTGAGAGCGTAAGTACTTGGAGATGTCCGACGGAAGTACTGCACCCGATGATAAAGACAAGGCGGAAATCTTACTTGCGTTCCCTTGGAGTTTGTGTAGTCAAAATCAGATGCTTAGTGCGGCGGGATCAGAGACTGGGTGTACGCTACTGCTTCGGGAGCTTACTGGAAGTGAGAACGAGGTGCTCCATGAACTTTAGTCACTGTGCGAGCTTGAAGCTGCCCGACCGGATACTACCCATCCGGCATTTGCTCAGCTTCTTTTTGATGTCTTATAAGGGGCCATCACCCAGATGTGCGAAGCTTCCTTAAGGGGGGATAAATTACCAGATGGCTGGCTTACGACCACTTTTATGACAGCATACTTGACAGGATCCAGGTTGTGCTTTGAAAGTGTAATCAGAAAGCAATTTTGCTTTTATCTTTTTAATAACGTCGTAGTGACACCTGCATATCGTGGGTTTGTTAAAAACTATCGTACTTGACAAACCTACAAATTTCCTCGGACGAGACCACAGGACTAAGGGATGGAGGCAAGTACGTAAATGTGCACAAACGAATCAGTGAAAGAATTGAACCACCCCTGTTTCATCTTTGCAGATGATTTGAAGATATCGGGGGACTATTTAGAGCAGGATATATATGCCGTTCTTAGATGGGACGAACGGTGGGATTTACCATTGAGTCTCGCCAAGTGCCAAATTCTTACTACCACCATAGACGAGGCGAACAGTAGTCCGTTTCAAAGTGTGTCCGAGGTGGAAGACCTAGGTGTAATAGTCACACAGGACTTCAGACCTTCATGGCAGCGCCAGAGAGCTGCCAATGTGGCCACAAGGGCATTAACTATGGTGTGCAATACTGTCAAATGCAAAAAATTGAAATCTCCACTTACTCTTCCAGGCCTTCGTTGTGACCTCTTTTGGAGTATTGTGTGCAGGCCCAGGCTCCCTGTTGTCGCAAGGATAAGGGGTGCTTGGAAAGGGTGCAGTGACTTGCAACTGGAACTATCACCGGTCAGGGGGGAAATCTTATGCTCAATGATTAAAAGATCTTTTTGTGTTCTATTTAGAGCGCCTTACAGGTCGACCTGACCTAACGGGAGATTTTAGGATTATAGAAGGTCTGCCGGGTATAGATATGGGCGATTTTTTCGTTTCCGCCCTGGAGTTTGGCACCAGGGGACACAGCTCAGTTTACAAAAGGCAAACTCTAGGCTGGACACTCCAAATAGTTTCCTCAAAAATAGGGTTTCATTCATGTGCGGTAGACTGTCAGAGGAAGCTAGTAGTTATAGCAAGGTACCGATTTCCTAAAAGGCCCCAGGTTCACTCGGGAACAAGGAGTTCCCAGAACCAGTGTTATGAACGGGATTGGGGCAATGAGCTCCTGGCATTTTTGTCAATGAATTTGTGTCTGGAAAGGTGATACCATTCCGTTAATTCCACCTTCCAGGCCAAACATTCAACGTGCAGTGTCGCGAGCCAAGGAGGCTCACCCACAACGCAAGGGTCTGGGTACACGTTTGCTCTAGGCTACTTCCGACCTGTGCCATCCGAACTAAGCTGTACTGAATTGAACCCCTACCCAATAAGAATAACTATTTTATGATTGAAACAAACTGAGGGGTAAAGAAAAAGGGTAAAATTCACTATATTTACGAGTCCTTTCGAAATTTTTTACCCTCCCAAAAGGCCTTCTTTACAGTGCTTCAAAGGCTGTAGCTGCGCCTGCACCTCTCTCTAATGCTCGACATTTTACGAACACTTTAACCAGATCGATAGTAATAATAATAGTACATTTTTCGACGGTGATCCAAACACATGCGCTTAGCATGGTCAAAGAGCACAGCGTCACATGGTTGTATGAAGTATCCACACTTTTTGAAAGTTGTATTCTCAGATGTCAGTAAAGGTGGGCAGTGTTTGAATGAACTAAGGTGGTAGCGGTTGAAACTGCAAATAGAAAGTTTTTTGGATTTCGGGAAAAGAGAGCTCTAGAACACTAGCCAAACATGAAACACCTGAAAAAAGCGTTAAATACGTGCGGAAGATGCAGTGTACACAAAAATGGGTTAAACAATGGTCCCCCAAGAGGTCGAAGGAAAAAACGAGACGTATACATAGCACCGAATGGATATCGGAAGAGTCCATATCGAAGTCCTTTGGAAAGATTTCCACCAACTGATAACAGGCCATGGTAGAGAATAAAACTAGCATGAGGTTATCAAGGTACAGTCGGTAACATCAGGGGCGTATACAGAAGTTCACCTCCACTGATGTCATGTGGAAAAACCTCTTAGCCAGAGGTCGGTGGTTTGAAATACCTAATGAGGGAAAGAGACCGTGGGAAGATTGCAAACGAGTAAAGTAAGTTTACCATGCTTTAGTACTTCGCGAGATTGAAGAAACTACGTCACCGTGGGAAGAGTACTTGAAGACATACTTCACAAGGAACGTTATGTGCCACTGGAGCCGCATGAGGGATGGTTGGACAATTAGCTGGGTATTTCAAAATGGGGACTTTGAAAAAACAGCCAACTGGTTGCAGAAGACGAAGCCGTTGCTTCAAGGAAAATATGGAGAGATGAGATGGAGAGATGAAGCCGGAGTACGAGAGGTCCTGCTGCGGCAATTTGCAGAGGACCGGACCGGAGGCGGCAACGGGTTTCGTATAGATGATGTGAATAAAAGTTTCTGTAGATACAATAAAAAAGTCCACTGCCAAGTTCTGACCAACAGCAAGTGTTTGGTGTCTCATTTCATAATGTTCACGTTTGGTAATGACTTCAGGTCATGAATTAAGACCCGAGCATGGATGGGCTCATCAACAGCGACTGACCCTTCATGGAGAAAGTGCTCAGGGTAGCGGGCAGAAATGAATTTGGATGGCTTTCGTTGACGAAATGTGAGGTATCGGAATAAGAACGCACCGGCGATGGTTGGATTCCGGTCAGCATTTGAGCACTACAAAGCAGCATAAACAGAAACCTTTTGATTGTGTGTGGTAATTTTTGTGGAGGTGCACTATATCTTCTGGTGTCGAGAATCCGTCTTGCAGTCCGGTGAGACTTTTATGAAGGTTTGTAAACGGGGTAACTCTATTGTGACCATAGTGGCCAGTGATGTAAGAGGCTATGTACACCGTCGGTCAGCATGAGTATAAGTTCAGGCCATGATCGTCCAGCATGGAAAGTTATACAGTCCCTTCGGTCAATTCGTTAAATCCACGCGTTGGTTTATATCTTCTACGTAAGAGGTACTGACTTTTTGCGCCTTGTGTATTTTGAGGATTTTTGGGAGATGGGGTCTGGGGCCACTTCGTAAGAACCTCGTTTCTACACTTCATTTGCGCTCAGGGCAAATGAAGCAGACGCGTGGAAGCCAGGGTGGGTCGCAAATGTCACCGGGCCGCAAACTACCCATTGGTAAGCATCTAGGGCCGATTTTAGGAGAATTCAGGTTTCATGTTATTCTTCAGCGTAAACAAGTGCTGGTGATAATCGGCCAGCGTATCAACAAGAAAGATTTTGAACGTGGTTTTCTTCACATGGTTAGACTTCGGAAGGCTTCTATCGACAACGGAATTTGGCATTAACGAGCTGGCCGGAGAGGGCACAAGGAACCCGAAAGGGTTTAAGCTGAGAGGTGGGGTCTGCTTATTAGCGGAGAGCTCATTCGGCACGCTGTTGCCCTACACAGGGTCGGGCAGAAGTACTGAGGGCTTAGCTCGCACGCTGTCTTGTTCGGGGCATCCCATGAGCACGGTCGGGTCGTGGCTGTAATGGGGAATTCACCTGTTATTAAAGGAGTGTATGGCACGAATCCGATACATGAGCAGCCAGAAGTATTTTTGTTTCTCCGATGTTCTTATATCAGAGGAGCGGGAGAACGCGCTTACCCCGTGGGGAGCACTTTTCATTTCTCCTCTGCCTGCCATTTTTTGCGAGTGACCCATATGGCCCGCCAGTGCCAGGTTGGAATTTTCCCTCTCGGTATAAGACAACCACGGACGTGCTTCCTTTTCCCCATCGGTGGTGATACGGCCTTTAGTTATGGAAGAGAGAAAATAAAGGAAGCTTATAAAAGGAACGGCCCCAGCACTCGAGAGGTGCATAATTGACTGCTCGCTCCTGACTAGTCCAGAGCCCGACGACTTTCAGTTTATCTGTGAAGCAGCTTTTGACAACACACCCCGTAGTGATACATTGGAACTACTCACAGGTGGTTAGTAGTTTCGGTGTCCATGTATCAAAGGTTTTATAGTAGCCAGTCATAGGAGGACGCTGTTGTATTTGATGGACGGATGATCTCTTCTCGGTTGGGGCTAAATCTTGAGTCTTATGATAGGGAAGGAATTTGAGCGATGAGTGCCTAATGACTCTATTTATTGTGCCCACTGGGGGGAGAATAAGGGGTCTGACAGGTGCTGCATCCTGGATTAGAGACAGAGGCGGAGGCTGCAGCAAAAGTAGTGCCGGTGTGCCTAAAGTTTACCATTCGTGCAATTGGTGGTATTACGTATATTCAGGGATGACTTCAGAGACTCTGGCCTCAAACATAAAAGTAAAATTTGGGCATCTTGAGCTGGTAGGTTTGCACTTAAGTAGGAACAGCGACAATAAATTGCAAGGTGCGGCCAAGAGATCGTCGATGGTTCGGATTAGTATCCCACACTCTCCCTGTAGACCCTATCGCCAATCATGTACGAATTTAAATGAGGGATCATTTTTGTGTGTCCTCCTCTGCGTGTACTATAGGCATAAATATGGTTTAGGAATCTAAGGGACGGATATCATCCTGGGTATACCCCTCAAAGTTGCATGCTTAGGGGGAAAGAGGTTGCACCTTGAAGAAATCCAGGAATCAGGGATCGTTATACGGGGCTCTCTACTGTACAGCTACAAAGAACCGCTAATGATAACGAGGAACTTTCAGTAAAGGGGTAGCGCGGCTACTCCTGACCTGTTAGAACCAGAAGTCAATCGGAAGGGTTGACGACTGATATACATTTGAGAGTAAGCTTCAGAAGCCCTCAAGGGAGGGTGCCAAATGGCAACGACTTTTGCAACCAGCGTCCGATTGGACAATAGTGTGCATTGAAGGAAAAACAAACACGCATCTTGCTATCTTAGTACGGTTCGTCATCCATGCACGAACTTTCAGTTATTTCAGTTGGTTGGTACGGTGGGCGCGATAAGCGAAAGCTGACGGGTCGGATTGTCTCTTGCAGCCGATGTGGGATAAGCAGTATAAGTTACTTATTGCCTTAGGCGGGAAATACACGAAGTACAGTGAACACTGTTGGACACTCATCTTGACTGGGTGCCGCAAAGAGTAGCCTGGAAGCCCACTCTTCCGTGGCCGGTACACGCTTTGTGCAAGCCGGCGTGTACACATTTCAGACCCGGGTTGAAGTTCTGGCCTACCTCTAAACTGTGCTGAATACGAGTAAGTCTCATCGTGTGCTGCTTTTTCCCGCGAATCCTGAATCCAGCAAATTCTCTTGAGCTTGGAGCAGTTACGGAAACCAGGGGTTTGGAGGTACTGATCCAGGTGTCCCTCAAACCACAGGCCAAATGTTCCACCGCAGCCAAATCCGGGGGACAGATGACTTCATGATTTTCCGAGGTCTTAATCCTACCGTCCACACCCATTGTCTAGTATCACCTGAAATATACGGTGCAGGCTTTGACTCCGTCAATGATTAGGGATCGGAAGGCTCTAGAGACGGTGTAGCGGTGGTTTACTAATATCATTTCGGGTACCTAGAGTCTACCGTGTATACAAATATAGGTAAACGAAAGACCTTTCCCATTTGAAGAGGGAGGATGGTTTAGACGGAACATGGTCGAAACCTCTAAGTCACTGAAAGTGACATCAGTAAACAGTTCACCTCTTTTTGAACTCGGCCAAAACCCAGCCAGGAATGGGCATATATTAAAGGCGAAGAAACACAGAACACTGAAGAGTAGGAGGCCCAATTTCTTCTTTGAGGTAGTTGAAGCACCCAATAAGCCTTCGAAAGTTGTAGTGTCCACCCCCACTGTCGTACATTCCAGGCCTAGCTTTGGAAACCCTCAGTCACCGAAGCTTCCCACCTAACAGAAACCCAAATGCATACATCACTTATCATTTGCACCTGTTGAAATCCCTCTTACACATCCTGATTCTAACTCACCACCAGCCCCTGACTATTGCTTCTTTATTTTATCCCCTGTTCGTATTCTTTTTCAGTGTAGTTATTCTTCATGGGTCAGATCTTGTTACTCTTGTCTCAGCCATTGACTTATCAGTGCAATGTTCCTGCTTTCAGCTTGTTGAAATCCTAAGTTCCTGCTTTCGCTAAGTGGATAGTTCTCCATCAGAAGTTTATTATTGAGCTCCATGGATTTTGTTTACTCACTGGTTACTATTTCTCCCCTGGTATAATATTGCGTGAACTGAATTGATTCCTTTGAAGGCTGTAACTGTGCGATCCGCGTGAAAGTTGTGCCTCGAGGGTGCGAAAGCTCTATAATGTGATGGATGTAACGAAAGAATCCGTTTTCATTGTGCCAATGTTTCTGCTGATAAATATACGTGGATAAAGCTGTGTGAAAGCGAGATTATGATTGGAACAAGTTTGGGAGTCCAACAAACCTCGGAAACTGAAAGTGGTCTTCGGCTCCAGAGGGGAAACGGTGGATGGTACAGGGCGGTTTTGCTGCCAAAGGGAAAGCCCTTCAGGTTCAGCCAGAAATATTCTCCCGGGAATAGCATAAGGATGAGTCAATGCTATGCTCGTATCACGAAGCGAGAACACTGCGCAACAGATGTTGATTTTCGAGGTTTTTTGTCGAGTGCAGAGTAGTTCCAGAAAAGCTGGCTACCGCCACAGTCCCCTAGCCCTCAGGGTGGGCAGTTTTATGGTACCTTCGGATATTTTGCAGCCGGGATGCGTCGGCTAGTCTGTAGCTGTCAAACTTATGGGAACCGTTTAACAATCTGCGTAAAATGAAAATCCAGGAACTGGCTGGAACCCCCCCATCAATAAACTGTCGGAGACACGGGCAACAGAAGACATAGGGACTCACGGTGGCTCTACTCAAATGTATATTGTTTCTTCTAGGCCGAAACTGTGCAGGAGATGGAGGTGGTTTTGCCCTGTGTGAGCAAAATCGGGTCCCGGCACACCCACCGGATATACATACAGACCAAAATGGGTGGGTTGGCTATGCCGTACTGGGTAAAACTCGCCAAAAATAGCTACCTTTCATTTGAGTTTATCGACTGCATGCCAGGGGCCAAAGCGAGAGATATTCTGGATTCGGTTCACCGCTAGGCGGCCGAAGGCCATTGGTTGATTCTCGGCAACTCTGAAGCTAATCACATTATTAGGTATCAAAGGTTTGCGTCAATCCCGCGGGTGGGTTCTCTCACTGTCTTCTAGAAGCAGTGCGACCTGAGCCTACAGCAGAATTTGCCGTAAACAACCACAAATAACGCGGGTCAAGCATCCATCCTTAACCTGGTGCTCTCCCTGTAGGTCGCAATTATAGCAAGTCTAACAACGAGTAGCCCATTCACACGAATCCCAAAACCGGAACGAAACTGATTCACAGTTCTCGCGGTACCAAATTGCGAATCACAAAGGGTACAAATGTATACAAACCGGAAGCACGCAGCAAAATAGACTCAACAGTAAAACCCAATGTTTCAAAGTCTCGCGGTCTAAGCGCGAAGGCCAGAAACCGTTCAAGGCCGAATTAAGAGTCCTACACAAACGAGCAAACGTGCACGTGTTGTGCATGGACGAACTTAGAAAAGTAATGTTAAATATAATCACATTCACAGAGCAAGCAGAACATTTAGAAGGATTTTCGATGGGTCCATGACACTCCCTGGAAACCTCTGACGTGAATGAAGTCAACCTACTACGGCTGTTTTACTGCAGTGAGCCTGAGATCTTAGTCATCTACTGGGAGCTCCAGGCACTTGCTCATCAGAAACCATGACGTGAACCGAAAGCACGATGCATACCCTTAGTTGAAACTCGAGGGGCTGCCGCTGTCCCACCATGGAATTAGATAGTTGATGACGGATAAGACGAAACCCAAAATTCCCTCCAAAAAGTAATGACTGCATTGTTCAGTCTGTTCGTCCCTCCATGCAGGCTTTGAAGTTTTACGTACAAATCATCTTGATTTGACGACAAACTGCGTAGTCAGTTGCGACGACAAAGCCGGGCTCGACGGTGACGGCTACAGTTATAGCCGAAAAGGATTTTTCGTGCTGAAGTACGAGAGACGCAGATACGGAGAACCACCTGCGGCCTATTACTTCACAATACCGTGGGGGCTGGCTTCATACCACAGAAGGACTGCCCAGGTAGTCCCACTCTGATACGTGGTACAGTAATCGCGGAGTAGGGTTGCAGTGAAGCAGCATGACTCATAAGCCACTTTGCCGATGTTTCTACCACGTAGATACCCCTTCGTCTCAACTCAGCATTATATCGCAATCGCCGACAATGAAATGGGAGACCGACGCTCTGGAAGTTCCTCGCCCTCCTGAGTCAATAGGTTCGGACAGGACTTATTCACCCTGCCACCCCCCCCTTGAAGCCCTGGAATTATTGCGTCCTTCCTCACAAGACTTCAACTTCTGGATTGAACATATTGAACTACAGCCCGAGCGGAAAAAGCAGTTGCTACCCCGATGTTCAAGAAGCACAAAAAGGCGGAAGTTGCTAACTGCCTTCCCCGTAGCTTTGTCAAGCTGACTGGTAACCCCTCTACAAATATCTACTCCCAGTAAGGCTGTTTAAGGCCTAACATCATTCACCATACATGGCACTATTTGTATGATCGTGCTCGCTTGAAGTGGATGCGTTCACTTTTGACGTTTTTGGCTAGACCGTCAACCTTATCATTACACTTGTGTTCGGACTCATTCCCCGCCAGATTTGGTTCTCGTTTTTAATACCTTATGGCTGCACAAATGTGGTTTGCACACACTTATAAGCTTGTAATCTATTATTCCTTTACCACATTAAAACTGGATCCATCTCGTTCTGCTTTTGATTCCTCTTACTTGGCCGCGTGTTAGGATCCTTAAATAGCGAGGTACATTGGTCTTATACCTGAGGTCCGAAATATTATGGTATGATCAGTCTCGATACAACTGCAGGACTATCTCAAAATGCAGGCTCTTCTCAGCTGCCTTCAGCAACTTTTCCTTTGAGGTTGGCCTATTTTGTCGAATCTACTCCCGGTCTGCAAACACTACATGCAATCTAGAGTTCAGGCTCACCAAATGAAGGTTTCATCGAGGTTTTTGACAACGTGCCACAAAACCTTATGCCCATAAGATTTGGGTCCCTAGGGGTAACATAATGACTTTCACGACAGCTAAGAGAGGTTGCCTCTACTCGCAAAGAGAAAAGAATCTTCGTGACTTCCAAAACTGGAATTACCGAAACAGAAGGTGCTAACGATTGACGCAGTATCTAAGAGGTGAACGATAATAAATCAGGACTTTTCAAATCACGCAGCCGTGCTCGTGCCCAGGCTGATCGCTAGAGTGGAATGGAACCAGTGTTACCGAATGACTGGGAAAAAGGTCCGGGCGGTTCATAATGACACAAAAGATTTGAAGCCGGTAAACCACAAGTAAGAATTTAGAAAAATTTGCCATTTTCATTGAATCTAAATGAATTCAGTGGGCTTATTTCCACATGAAATACGCTACGGCACTTCAGCATCCGTCAATCAATAACCCCTTGGCCCATCGAATTCTTCCTTTTGAGGTTCTCCTTAAGGCCCGCGTCTTCTTGTTGTGTTGGTATTCACCTAGGCTAGGTCTCATGCGCATGTTCTTTATGGCTTTCATCGGTGATCCTCCACCACGATTTAATCCACCGTTCCCGATCAACACCGGTGATTTAATACTCCTGTGGAAGACTATGACCAACGCGGATCATCACAAGCCGCAAGTGGATCTGGGTGGCTTTCCAAGAGGTCCGCATTCCGGTCACTTCTAGGTAAAGTCCAGAAGTATGTGTGAATATAGGCTAGCGGACAGTTGTCAAAGGGTTTCTATACTTTCTTGGGGTTGGCTCTGGAGATATCCGCCTGTGGGCTTGACCTGGGCTCGACAGTGACTTCGTTTTAAAGACTGGGAACAAAATTATTGAGGTATATAGTTCAGGCAGAGGCGTAGGAACTTCTGAGTGATTACTCCGAATTGGGGTAAAGCGTAGCCAAATAAACGGATCTTAAAGCAAAATAGACGGATCCGAATATTCTGTGGCACCAGGATAACTAAGTGTAGGCATGAGATATATATATATGCACACCTCGAATGAGCAGCCAAAACTATCGGCAAGCAAGAACCAGAGTTCAGCAGAGCCCAGGGCCAAAAGCAACTACTGCGGCAAATTCAAAGTTCAAGTTCAAAATATTTCACTGTCGATAAATCAGGATGCAATCGAAAGCATTCGGATGATTTCTATATTGCCCTTAAATATTTCACGTACGATGGTTAATCAATGTTCTTCTGGAGTTGGTATACGTATACGGAAACATTCGTTGGGGATTTTTCTGAACGAGGGTTGTAAAATTGTATGAAACTGAAAATTTCTCACTTCATTATGTTTTGTATTACCGTTTTTGACGATAATCCAGGCGCCATTATTAAGGACACCTTCTGCACCACAGCTGTTCGTGTCCTAAACACCGAGTTTCCCTCTTCTATTTTTGAGCGATTCTTCCATGGAAAGCTCTTTATCGCTTCGCGCGATAGTGTCATGGAAAGCTTTACTTCTGTTTTATTTTAATGCTGCCTAGGTTCGATTTCTCACTCAAGGAGTGGCCTTTTTTCTCTGCCTGCTCCTAAGTCGTCGTTGGCTGCCGTTCTCAAGGGTTTTATCTTCTAGGCCTCATTAACCTGCGTAATTTGTCTTTGCCGAAGGGCCCTTACTGACAGGTACCTTTGTGGTTATTCTTCGCCCTATCGAGCAGTTTTTCTGTTATTGGCAGATTTTTCGTCACTTAAAATATTAGAGCCCCAGATGCATGGTGACCGATGCTCACCGTCAGAGGCACGAGTCACGTGTGCTTCTCAGTCTCTGAAAAATGATAGTGTAGACCTCTACAGGTCAGTTTTTCCTTCGATTTTCGGATCAGTGTGATCGAATGTTGCTCAGTATTCTTTGATGTCAACCATAATCGGATGAGAGCATCCGCAGTTACTTTTTGCTGTTACATGAGTTGCAGTGGTTCCATATGATGTTCATTCTGGAAGCGATTCCACAGTGATCACAGGATGACGTCCAGGTACGACTGGAAGCTGTAGCAGCTGCTTCTCTCATGAAAGGCCACCAAGATACTGAAGCCGGAGAGAGTCCAGATGGTGGGTACACTGCTTGTTGTTGGATTACTAGGAGCCATGTACGACGTACGATTTCAAGTAACAAGGTTTTTCCCTGAGGTTTGTCGAAGGGTGGAAGGAGACGGGATCTACGCTCAGTTCATAATCAGAGATCTTACCGGGGCCCCAAAGGTGAGCAATCTTCCACCTTCAGGATCACGAAAACAAGAAAGGCTCTCTTTGGAACTCAAGAGTCTGCAGTCGACAGGGCATCCGCCTGCCTACCCATTGTCCATAAAGGTGACTGAATGGCGGAAAAGGCCGTCAACCGGTGCCGTGAAAGGGCAGCACCAAAAGAAGTTCTGGCAGTTGCAGATGGCTAACCTAAAGAAGATGCTTTTCAGACCTATCTGCCCATGTCTGCTGCTTGGAGCTTTTAGAGATGAGGCTCACAAGAAAGCGCTTTAAGTGGCTTGTGATCGCTGCGCTTGGCTTTTAGTTATCAAAACTTTCATCGTCGGTCAAGGTGACACCGCCGGTGTGCAAGCTTCCATAGTTTCCGAGGTATCTGAAATGAAAAGACATATTAAACCACATGGGCCAACATCTACACGAACCGAAGTAGCAAGAAGCCCTTGGAATAAGGCTTTAGTTTGCAGAAATGGTCTGCACAAATGGGTTGAATCAAGAAAAATAACTGATGATTCATGGTTTGACCAACCATAGTGGAATTTTGCTGTCTACTGCGACCCTGATATCTTAAAGCTCCTCAGCCTCCGCAGCCACAAAACTACCTGGCCATTTCACATGTGATTCCCGCTGAATGCCTATGGTTCACCTGCATCTAATCAGGGAGAGGGAAGGCTGAAACCAATTTGAATCTTAGAAGCTTCAGTACAGAGGTTGCGAAAAATGGGTTTGCAGTCGAAGCGCTTTGAGGTGCGGAGGCATGCTAGCTCTAGGATCTAGACTGTCATTGGCCTGATCACCAGTACCCTGGTCCCACCTGAAGGGAACCCACAAAACGGACGATCAATGCGGAAGTTTATGGAAATACCCGACTTTGTAGTCCGGAAAACCGATTACTGCTAGCCTTCTCCACAGTGTATGGCTTCCACCACTGAGGCGAAACGGCTGCTCCATCAAATAATGCGCGCGGTGACTTCAAGAGGCTTTTATGCTGTTGCGCCTCGATAAATCTAGGTTAGGTCGCATCTCGAACCACCCCAGTAACTCTAGCAAGAAGACTTCCGACTCCAGAATTATCCCAGTTTATTGACTCAGAACACCTTGGTTACACAGGAGTAAAACGACCACTGCAGCCAATCGTTACAACACAAACCAGTTGGTTCATACTGGTACCAGGTTGCATATCTTCAGGTTGATTGATTGGTGACTCGATCAGCTAACCCTTGCCGGGAATTCGTTCACTTCTTGTCTGCCCGCTACGTTGTCACTTGTGAGTCCACTGGCAGGAGAACTGAACTGGATTCCGAACAGGCCCCGACAAGCTGATTGCTGATCGGACGCGGCTGACTATCAACCACAAACCTGCACATATCCCCAAAGGCGGCACTTAGGCTAATATGCCCGGGCCAGTGCCCGGACCTAGTGCCGGACATTCATGTTACCGAGAGGTTTCAGCAACACTTCACTAATACGGTAACGGGCCCTAGACGCCAAAAGTACCTAGAGAAGCCAACGGCGCTCAGCCTCCCCCTCTATGAAACCGGATGCCCAGAGAGAACCTAATGAAGGCCTTCAGGCCGATTAAAGAACTATCACTCCCAGCGGAACCGCTAGAGTTTCCACACGCTTTCATACAGAAGGGATGCGAACTATAATTCGTTAAACCGAGAAGATTTAAAAACGAGGAAGTTATCTGGCCTGCAGAGTTGTCAAACTATTGGGCACAATGCCGGCTTCAGTGGTATCTGGCACCTCGGTCGTATGTTTTTGGGCCAGAGTATAGCCGAGCCAATAAAAATTTTGTGTGACTTGTGGCAACCAATTCTGAGACAATTAAAAAAAGTCGATTTCAAATGGCTATGATACCAAGGACGATAAATTAAGCTGTTTTACAATAACCACCTATAATGAAGTGAGAGGGACCTGCATTCCGAGGTGTTGCGCTCACTATGCCGCTGAAATAAAGTGTGGGGCTGATTTCCTCCTGTTCTGCTCTGCATCCGCAACAGCGTACGGTGCGGCAGCGCGCTTAAATTTAGGTTCAGTGGGCCCTCATATCGTTGCTTGTGGGTTCTGGCCGAGTCTCAAAGGGGTTCTTTCAAAGCCATGATAATTATTCTTTTGCATTCTGATGCTACGACTTTTGCTTCAGGAATAGTAGAGTTGATATCAACATAGATGAAAATATTGGCAACCGATTGAGTGTTCAGGGTTGTTTCGTTGATAGTTTCGGACTATAAAGAAGAACGAAAGGTCGGCTGTTGAATTCTGCTCCAAGTGCGGTGTCGCAGAGTAAGGAAAACTCACTACCTGAAACATGGCAGCAAGCTAACTGGGACTGGCCTGGTATGAGAACAAGTGGTCACCATTAGCAGTTGTGGTTTGTAGTCCCTGAATGTCGCTGGGAAATTTGAAGGGTTCTGCTCGATGATACCAACAGATTGCCGGCTGTGGCAGCTGCTCTTACGCTGCATTCAAGGATGATTTTTAGTGCTCTTAATCAAACTTCTTCCGTTTGGCGTTTGGAAAATTTATCCTACTGTAATAAAATACTGCACACATCTTGGACCGTGTGGTGCAAAAGTAACTTACTGACATTCGAGATAGGACGGTCCAATTTGTCCATGTTTCTACGACCTTTGGTCATTCGAGAACTGAGGAATATCTGTGAGGAACCGGCAGGCTTAGCTGAAGCGGAGAGTAAAGTTAAGTGCTCGAAATGGTTAGGTAAAGAAAGTGAATTAGGAGGTGCTTTATGTTAAGGATGGGTTCGTTGGGGGTTGTCCATGTGAATGTCTCCGCATCCGCAGACGGGATGCTTATAAGTTGTGTTCGGTGAGAAGTGCAAGTGGCCATGGTAAGTTTGGTTTCATTTTTTATCCCGTAATCAATCTGATAGTTTCGTTTACTGCCGAAGTGAACTGCATTCAGTTATTTATGCCTCTGTATCCCGTTTATTAGTCGACAGATCGGCTGCGTAAAATAGTTGGTTTGGTTTGGATAGGCATATAAATGGTAATTTTACCACCTTCTTGCGTTACTCATTGTAAGGGTGCACTCAGTTACCCTAGTTGTACTCGTACGCTTGTGCTTTTTAAAGCGATGTGATTTACGTCGGTTAAAGACGACGCACGTCCATCGAGTTAGTGCCTTAACAGTGCGCGCGAAAAGTTTTTGGGTCGGTTACTGACCATCAAAAAAGAAAGTCAATGATGCCGTTGTCGTCCGTTTGGACCCACGTGCACTGTCACATGTCACCCATGTCTCAGAGCACCTGTGGTGCCATTTGACTAGTGGAGTATGTGGTCTTCCTCAGTGCGGCCTTTACATACGGTCCATGTTTCGGTCGCTTTCTGGGAGTTTGTGACTGCTCCCATGTCGGCAACCGTCAGCTTCAGACTTCCACAGGTAAGTTGCAGATCACCGAATCGAAAAGAGTAAAGGAAAAACCCTACTGGATCCAGCCTGCGATAAATGCTGCCTGATAAAAAGGGCCTAAAGCACAGGAGAGCATCATCAGTCGCTACAATATTGTTTGCACCAAGCTCCTTACATTTCGACCAACCATGCTACTCATGGAGGCCTTTCCTTAGGATCAAAGCCGTTACAACAAGGAGCTTATGGGCACATCCAAGGAGCTGAGACCGGACCTTTATCTCCTAAATTTGCTGTGCAAAGTAG
This sequence comes from Fasciola hepatica, assembly GCA_948099385.1. Classification (NCBI taxonomy): domain Eukaryota; kingdom Metazoa; phylum Platyhelminthes; class Trematoda; order Plagiorchiida; family Fasciolidae; genus Fasciola; species Fasciola hepatica. The sequence goes on along the minus strand of CANUEZ040000043.1, from coordinate 27,314,441 downwards.
TTGTTCTCCTTATTGATGGGTTTCTACCTTCCATTTTACCTTAGCGGCACTTGCGAGTTGAATCGTGAGCCTTTTAAAAGACTGCCTTCAGTTTTTGCGAAAACCATGATAACTGATGTTGAACTCGGTCGTTAACTCGACCACTGTCGATCAGATTGTACTGTTAGGTTTCAGTTGATTTCAATATGTCCTTCCTTTGGCGGCGAATTGAGTGAAACTAAGTTTTAAGAAAAAATCAGTGGGTCTGTTAGCGAAATACTGTTCGAGGGAAAGTCTGGGCTACTAATCCGGGAGGAGTGTTTCGGCGGATGACCCAAAGATAGCCTTTAACAGTTAAAACTCCATCGGTATCGTAGTGCACGCACGTCAGAGCTATTCCTTTTCTCTGACCTTTGTTTCAATTTTTTCCGTACCAACCTGTTATTACCTCTTTCAAAGGACCCTCGTCTCCTGTTGGAAAAAGCCAGGTTGAGCTAGCACGTTGTCCGTGGTTGTTCCCTGCATGGTCTACCTAAGAAGGACTACTGTCAAGGCGACTATGATTTGTCGCAGTTACGTTGCTGTATATTTCATGAACTTCCTCATGCATGGCTCCGACTCCTCCCGTGTATTTTTCGCTACTTTTGTGGATTGGTGTTTCTATGTCATTCGTTGAACGATAATCAAAAACCTTCCAAATCGGGATCACGAAATAGTTCGTTTGAACTATGCGCGTAAAAGTAGTCACGTTTAGACAGCCGTAATAGGTAGTTCATATGAAGGAAGTGATTGAACCTCCGAATGCATATAAACCTGGATTACTAAAAAGCCTTTCCCAGTGCGCCGCCCTTCATTGTTTAGTCTCCGCTATTCTTCCGCGTAACATTCATGTCCTCATGATTTCTCCACTACCTCATACTTTATTCTGCTCCCCCTCGAGCTATCATCTTCAACAACCTACCTGATCATTGTCTGTACTTGGGACACTTAGGGAATCTGGACCCACAAGACGGGCCAATTTGTAACTACGGAAAGGCTACAGTCTCTTGACTTCAGAATGAGTCCAAACCCAGCTTTATTTACGGAGCAGCCAAATGAATCATTAGGGGAGCAAAGGGATTGTAGTCCTGTGGGATTCGCCTCCACGGTCCCTTATGCAGAAACCTGGACTACTTTATCTAGCTCTAGCTCCAAGTTCTCTGATCCGGCTGGACTCACAGCCTCCATCTGAGGTGCTCTGCTACTGAACATTCCCATATGTTGCACTTTGCTTCGCTGGATCCCACAACAGGAGAAATCTACGAACTACAATCAGACGTGGTTGGAGCCTAACCTGTTTGCATACATCTGAAGTAACTCTGAATTTTCGGTTGGCCGTGGCCTTTAATTACCCGGTGCAGAATGATTTTTGTTCTCTTTTTTTTGCTTTCTTTGCTTTTCAGGTTCTTTACCACATTCCCCAGTGGCGTCTGTTATTGTTATGGAACGCGAGAAAGTCCGCGGTGTCATCCGCGCAAGCACCATTACAGAAGTCTCATTAGAGAGAAGGAAAAAGAAAACGTTTTACTGTCAGATTCGAAGCAGGCTACCTGTCGTGCTTATAACCTACAAGTAAGGAAATCCTTCCTAGCCCTTGTCACATGATTGTATTGTTGAGACTATGCTCTTTATCTTATTGACCCTCAAACAAGTACAACACGCTTCATTCGCTACACTTCAACTTTTGTTTATATTTTTCCCATGTGCCGTGGCATGGTTTTCGGTTCCAACCTGGACCGTCGTGACGGTGGTATCTGACACTGACCTTTTGTTGAACTGTGATCCTCGCTGCTAGAAGTTGTTGCCGTACAGTTGCGGCTTGCACACATTTATATGCGCATAATTTAATAATCCAGTACCGTAGAACCAGCGAATCAATCTTGTTCTGACTTTGAGATTCGGTTATTTGGCTGCGCCGTACTCACTTTTGGAATGACGGTTACCATGCTGCCACTCCTCCTCCCTCAGCAGGGTCTGGGGCTGACCGCGCTGCCTTCAGCGGTCTCTTGTTTTGGGGAAGACGAAACGGATGGTTAGACAGTTATAAATCTACCACGTTATCGCGGCCACTGGAAACAATGCTGCTTTGTTATTCTGTGGCCTCATATGAGGATCTCTAGAGCCTGGGTGCAACAAACAGGATACATATTTGGCCGTATTCAGGGATTTGATTTGAACTGAAGTGAAATTCAGACCACACTCGAGGCACAGAGGCTGCGAGGCTGCCGATACAAAGTCTCTTCGGCCTGAAAATCCGTACAGCCTCTTGACGTGAATGGGGTTCAAAAACCCAGTTTCAAGGTTTCGGGTTTAGTGGCTATGGGAAACCTGCTGTGTAAGCTTCATCAGCGTCCATCTTTCGATATAGCCCGAAGACAGAGATTCGCGCAAAAGCCCTGTCCGGCATGTGCCAAGAGTCATTTCGGATAGTCTGTAAATTGCCTTTTCTATCCCGTCGGCTGGCAGTCAGCTTCACATTTTGGCGTTCCATCTGGAAAGACAGTAGACTGAAGCTTCGTGAGCGTCACCGAGTCCCCTTTGTGCCCAAGTGGTCACGGAGAGGGCAACCCTCCTGCAACTTAGCACCCATTTCCTCTCAGAGTAATCCATGGATGCATATCAAGTCACCTCTCACTCATCAGTACTCATCTGGAAACAGTCAGTTTGATCATGGCCGCCTGTCGTAGCTGATCCCCCGTAGCCAACGACGAGAGGGTGGCTGCCTACAGCCTCTCTTCCAACTTCAAGAATTCTTTTGTCCTGTGGGGAATTGTAAGGACTTCGCCATGCTACACTGGAGGATGCAGATGTGAAGAAAGCAAGAGCTTGAGAGCACCATAAGGTAGCTCTGGAAACCTCCGACGGATGAAAAAATAGATGTTCGGTACTCCGGACGCGGGGTACCAGCGAGATCCCGAGGTTGCTCTAAGGAAAACTCAACAGGCCAAGGTTCCCGCTGCTACCAAAAGAATGTAAAATTCAGTGGGATAGGTAGAGGACAGCTTTTGTTGAAACAATGTGGATAATTTTTTCGTTATAGAGCGGAGCCGGGCAGGATGCGGGCTGAGGGAGCCTAAAATTAAACTGTTTGCAAGCACTGCATCAAAAAGCGCATTTTTCAATTAGAGGAAGCCAATTTTCTTTACAGTAAGCAGACAAAAAACGAACAGCTCTGTTGTATCGAAACTGCCTAGAGCTAGGTGTTATTTGGCTATGGTTGCCCCTAGCCATCTTGGTCACCAATTCATACACCCAAACCCAACCATCTTCCGGTCGCAACAGATGCTCCCCGCCGGGGCACTCACCTTGTCAGTGTGATCGCCGGCCCTCAGCGAAGAGGACACTGCCACTCCGAGGTCACCTCCTGCGATAGACATTCAAAGGGTTGCTCCTTGGTAAGACTAGTCTTCATCAGGCCTTGGTCTCCCTAGCTGCTGTTAAGGGTACTTTTGGACATTGCCTGGGATGGCCCACCACCGAGTTAGGGTATCCAAGTCCGCTTGCAATGCATCGCGATCAGCGGCAGTTTTAGAGCACACCAGATTTTGCGATCTCCGGCATAGATCGGGCAAGGGGACAGCGGCCTCTATGGCAGGTCGTTAGCGAACTCAAGGAATAGCAACAGGCCTAAGACCAAGCATTGCGGCGCTCCCCTGGAAGCGCCAAGCCACCCAGAACATGATGGGTAAGGTCCCACAGAGAAGGGCCTCCTCCTCACCAGAGATCTTCGGCCCAATTGAACAAAAGTTCTGTCACTCCCAAAGATCTCAACTCAGTCAATAAACCTTTGCGCGGCACTTTGTCAGGAGCTTTGCTGAAGGCATCTTATGTAGTGAGGGTGTAGTGACCCCCCGCTCCAGAATGTGCTCAAAAATGGCACTCCAGTAGAAGGTCGGACAGACAAAACTGACCCTTTCGGAAGCCATGCCGCTGGTGGCTGAGAAGCTCTTGGCCACCTATGTATCCGTGCCGTTTTGTCGAGACTGGTCGTTCCATAACCTTCCCGATCACACACGCAAGGCTGGCTGGGGGATAACTGGCAAGTTCCTGCTATTGGCGGCAGCTGAACATCGGGAGGACAGCCACTTTTTTCTGTGCGGATGGCAGTTTTTCGTGCCGCCGTGAGTTGTTAAACTCTCTCGCTAGTGGAATGCGGTGGCTGCAGCTGGTTCTCAAAGGGAGAATGGATGGATCTCATCCGGAATAGATAATGCTTGTGGTTGGAGACATAGCAGAGTACTGATAACATCTACCATGAGCGGTCGCAGTGTCGTGGCAACTGCATTCCGTGGAGGCTGAGGTGAATGTGAACTCTTCGTGGCATAAACGTCAGCACAATGCAAAGCCCGCGGTGCAGCCTTATCACAATCGGAGCCCGTGGGGTCTATATCATATGGTTGTGTTGGGGCTCCTGGAAGAGCCTGAGTCCGTCTTTCCAGTACGCAAACTGCCTTTTTGGTTCTGCTGTGGAAAGGGGCTTCAAGTTACTCCTCTCATTCTCGTTTCTTGGTCTTCAGCGTCCAACAACAGCTTTGGCTTTGTTTGCAACTGTCGCATCCCGTGTCAGAGGATCAAAAGTGTTTTCAAGCTATGCTTCTTTGTCGCAAAGGACTTACCAGTTCCCTGTCAAATAACGGCGGTCCTTTACCATGACTGCGTTGCCTGTGTGGTGGAGGGGGCAAACTGCCACCAATACAGTTATTTCGAATTCGATAGAACTCGAGACTTTGTCCACTCCATCACCGACGACCGAATCCCATGGTGGGGCAACTGCAGCTTATGTCGTTTCATCGAGGAGTAAAACCACGGGTTTGGTCTCCACTGCGGTTTCTGAAGAACGGATGCCCCGTGCCTCCAGTGGATGGCTGGAACTACCCAGTCACAGGAGCCCGACAGCGGTAGAAGACCAGTTTCACTTATATCAGAGACTCTCGTGGATGACCCTAGGTCCACGGTGGAAACTTAGTCCGCCTGATTCCTGGTCGGTTCTTGCCCAAGCCGGTGTGAGGCGAGGTCACGTTCCTTTTCATGCAGACACAGGGATTACCCGTCCGTGGAAGCTTTGAAGCTACCAGGGACCACATCTAAACAGGCTAGCACCAGCTTCCGTTCAGAACATGCAGTATCGAGAGACACGGAAAAGTGCCAACAACTTAACTATCTCGGCGTACGATTGGATATAGCCACACAAAGTCAAGTTCAAACTGAGTTGAATCGGAAGTCGCTGCGCAGCTGGAGCCCCTTGGGAGCGCAATGCAGGAAACTGAATGTTTAATGGCTAAAGCTGCATGTCATGTGACCTGACCCGGCCTCCTCACTGAACCCCATCCACGACTCCCTGATGCCCTCAAACCCCCTACCCACCCACTTTTACAAGGGGGCTGGCTATCGGGTGACTTACCTTTGGGTGATGAGTGAAAGTTCCGGTTGTGTGGGCTTTAATCCACCGAAATGTTGCTTTTCCTGGCCTCTTCGAAGGTGACCCTACAAGTTGAAACAGAGCAAGCCGCCTCAGAACTAAAAAATTGCGGCCGTCTTGGCGGCACATAAGAGTGGACCTAATTCGGTTGAGGATAACCACTGATCGCTAAGCCTAACTAGCATCCTATGTAAAGTTCTCGAGATCATCCTTGCCCACATCTGTCAGCACTTACTGGAGCACTGCTTGCTAAGCCTATCCCAGCATGGGTTCCCAAAGATAGATCGTCTGGCCACTCCCTTGTGCTTCTTAGATGAAATGACTGGACGACTGGATGAGGGTAGGCAAGACGAAGCATGTTATCTTGACTTTACCAAGGCTTCCGACTCCGTCAATCATCATCCTCTGCTGCCCAAGATGGAGACATTCGGTATGGGTGGGTCAGTATATAAATGGCTGGCGGACTTCTTCCTTTACAGGGCGTTTTACGTCTAAGTAGGGGAGAGATGCTGCAGCTTGTTGAATGACTCCAGTGGTGTGCCTCAGGGATCCGCCCTAGGCCCGATACGACTCTTTTTGTTTATTAATGACTTGGCTTCCTCTCATCAATCGCCTAGTTTCATTTCTGAGGATGACGAGAAGGTTGTTGGATCTGAGGGTAGGGTGAACTTAGACAGGGATATAGATGCCGTCCTGGAGTAGGCACACCAGTGGGACATACCGATGAACGCTGGCAAAAGCCACTTGCGGTCAAGGACAACAGAAACTCTAATTGTAGCTGATGGCCAAGGGCTGTTAACTATAAATGCTGCCAGTAAGGTTAAAGGCCTCGGGTTCATTATAAGCGGTGATTTTAATTGGTCGAATGAGTGCAAGTTTGCCGCGCAAAGGGCTCTTGAAGAGCTCTTCGGATTGCAGTCAGCATCGTCACTCAGGCAGCCGAAAATATTAGGACCTATCTACGTGGTTATATTGTGACCTCACTTCAGAGATTGCGCATAGGCTTGGAGGCCCTTGTGCGAATGGGCGCCGCCTGCTTACGGAAAGTTCAGCGTCTCGCAACGCGAATGGTCAAAGGCCAGAGGGGTAAAGAATATACACACCGACTCGGTGACCTTAATCTTTTCTCGTTGGAAAGTTCAGTTCATTTCAGTTCAGCTTCCATAGGGCGAAGATGGCTAAGACCAATGAGACGTCCAGATAGTAGTGTTGTCAGCGAGTTTCCTTGGCCCCCAACACATTGCGCTGAATGTTTCGTCTGAAAGGCAGAATTTGGGAGGCAGTATAACATTCACGGACCCAAGTTCACTGGCAAAAATACAAGGGGACAACCACCCCACCCCTCGTTCACACGGCTTGCTCGTGGAATGCTGCTTTCCAGCGTGAATCTGGGGCCTTCTTAAAAGTTGGTACATAGCTGCATTCAACAGAATTTTCTGACGGTCTATTCCACATAGGTACAACCTTATTTGTAAAAATTCAGCCCGTATGTCCAGCTTCGAGCATGCCTTCTGTAGCTTTAGACTGTGTCTCCCGGTGAGGCACTCAGGGGCAGAAACGAACAACTCACCCATATCCACACCAGACAGACCTTTTACGGTCTTGTGCTTTTCAGTTAGGTCACCTCGCTCTCTGTGCCGCACTCAGGAGAAGAGGTTAGAATCCCCTAGATGCTGAACGTCAGGTTTTTCCCTCTGACTGATGACGATTCTAGTTCCAGTTTGCTGCAGCTCCTCCAAGCTATCTTCATCCCTGCAATAATAGGGAGCCTATACCTGTGTAACGAACGAATACTGAAAATCCTTCTGAATGTTCAACGTGCTTTGTGAATTTGACTATATTTAGCATTATCTTGGAAAGCTCGCTCATACACCACACATTTTCACGTTTGTTTATCCATGTGAGACATTTGAATTTGGCCTTGAACCGCTTCTGACTGTCGTGCTTGAGCCACGGGGCTTTGGACCTTTGGGTTTTACTGTGAAGTCTATTTGGCCGCATACTTGAGGTTCGTATATATTTGTATCCTTTGTGCATTTCAATTTAGTACCGTAGAAACTACGAATCAATCTTGTTCTGGTTTTGGGATTCGTTTGAATTGGCTACGCGTTGCTCGATTTGCGAGATTCGACTTACAGTACTCAAGTGGAACCTGGACAAGAAAACTCATTGGAAATGCCCAGACGAGGAAGCAAGGACATTTTGAGACAACAGGAAATAACTCGGCAAGTCTCTGGGGATGGTTCGGGTGTTATTGATTCTCTAGATAATACTAAGTTTACTAGCTCTGTCAGTGCCAGGTCATATATTTCTAACCGCGATGCGTTTGACGATATTAGTACTTATAGAATGAGAGTAATAGAATTAGAAAACGAGCTGCGGTTAGCCAGAAAGGAAGCAGAGCCCCTTACACAAGGAACTGGTCTCAGAGAGCCAGCAAAGAGTCCACGTAGTTCACAATGTCAACATCGAAAAGGCACTGTGATCGACGAATATAAACCCTTGAGACAGCCTGAAACTACCGAGGTTTTGGCTCTTGACCTGCCGAGAGTGGAGCTGTCCCACTTCGACGGGCACCCCGAGCAATACTGTATATTCATGAAACAGTTCGAAAATTCTGTTGAGTGCAAAGTTGCAGATCCTGGTCAAAGGTTTTTGTATTTATTACATTACTGTCGTGGGAGAGCCAAAAGTGCTATCGAAGGCTGCGCGATGCTTGATCCGCCGATGGGGTACATCAGGGCGCGCAGAATCCTGAAAGATTTGTTTGGACAACCATTCAAGGTGGCTAGAAGCCTAATTGATAGTGTTTTATTGGAGGCGAGAAGGACTGAGGGCAAGGCTGAATCACTGTCGAGTTTGGTGATAAAAATGCAGAATTGCAGTATAGCACTGGAGCACTTAGGATACCAGTCTGATCTGAATGCATTGCACACACAGGAATGCATTGTCCGATGTCTATCTATTGATTTACAGAGCCGATGGGCAGAGGAAGCTGAAAAAATAAATATGCTTGAGCGGGAATCTACGTTCAACGATTTGACGGAGTTCATAGGTCGTCAATCCCGTATCGCCAACAGCCGATTTGGACAAATCGTACGCGAAAGTTGCAGACTGGCGCGAAGGGAACCAACATCTCGAATTGTGGAGAAGGACTGTAACCAAACCCAGTCTTTAGCTAACATGCACATGATAAGTCAAGAACCCGAGAGGTCAGCTGAATGCAAGCTATGCAACTCCCTGCATCGGTTACCAGATTGTCCGACCTTTCATGGGATGAGTGTACCCGATCGGTGGTGCGCGGTAAAAAGGATTGGCTCATGCTTTATGTGTTTGAACAACTCTCATTGAGCCTCTGAATGCAGCTTAAGAGTGAAATGCAACCAAGACGGATGCTTGGGTAATCATCACTCGTTACTGCATGGCCTTCTCAACAATAGACCTATTCAGCCAAATGAACCCAAAATTGTCTGTTCAACGGGACATGATGATTTCAAACCGGCAAGATTAGGCATCGTACCTGTCGGTATCGTGACACCTAAAGGACTGAGGAGGGTCAATGCATTTTTGGACACGGGGTCGGATACCTCGCTGATTACTCGCGAGCTTGTAGAAAGCTGTGAACTAGTAGGCGAGCCTACCTCGCTCACTATCAGCACGATTGCAGGGGGTCATGTTAGCAATTCTAAGAAGCTGACCCTGCAGTTAACGTCTTTATCTGATGAGGGGACCGTAGAAATTCCGGAAGCTTTTGCAATAGACAGCTTGCCAATGAGACCAGTCGACTCTGTTAGATCGATCGCCAAGAGATGGTCTCATCTCAGGGACATAGAGTTCGAAGAAGTTTCTAGCCCCCACGTCGACATACTAATTGGATGCAATGTACCAGAGGCTCACTGGGTGCTTGAACAGAGCATAAGCAATCGAAAAGAACCATTCGCTACGCGAACGATACTAGGCTGGACACTTCTCGGACCCCTGACGAGCGAACTTCAACAATCGGCATCAATAAATTGCTCAAATGTTGCTGAGAGAAGTGCCTCTGTAGAACACGATCAGCCTTTCGATATTGAATCCAACGGTCCATCTCAGGAAAGCGAAGTTCACTCGAAGGATCAGTCGGCGCTTTCGATGGCGAATTCAAAGACGGGACTTCACAGTGGGCAACATGAAGTTGCTATACCCGAGAGACCACCGTCAAGTCACTTATTGAGAAAAGGAGAAGTTGCCCGGAGGCTTTTGAAATATCTCAAAAAAGGACACACGCAGGTCACCCAAAGCAGCTTGAAATTTGCCGACCCAGTGACAGCGTACGGTACCTGGGTGGAACTGCATGGCCGGCGGCGAAACAAAGTACCCTTTTCCAAAACAAAAATTGCTGAGCTGAAGTCAGTATCCCTAAACGAGCTCAAAACGACTGCACTGGTATTGGGTTTTAAGGTAGCACGAATGCTAAAAGAGAACTGCGCCACCGCCGAACTGAGCCTTGCCTATTGGACAGATCCTACAGTTGTGTTACATTACAGAAAACGGAAGAAACGAAGAACGTGTTCGAGACATCAGAGAGTTAATCCACTCGTAGCAGGAAACAGAGAGGAAAATGTTGATGATTCGAGCTCGAAACCACATACAAAAGACAAAGTAGCTCGCAGATCGCCTCGCTCCGAGTTACTCAGCACTTTATTGCATTTCATGCCCTACAACTAATCAACTGGACCCATTTTTTCTGAAAGGTTGCAAATGTACTTAGTTCCAGTTTCTATCTAGCGTGCACATAGGTGAAGAGGAGAAATTCACCAGTATTTCACTTGAACAGTTCAGGTGAGGCATACTAGCTGCGAGCACATTGTGAAACTATTATTATCTTTAAAGAAGAACATTTATTTACATTTCATACAATATTGATTGTCACATATTTGTGCACAGAAAAACTTTGAAATACTCTGATAGATGCCAGTATTCGATCAATCTCCGTGTTCATGTGTATTTCGATACTGTCCGCCGTACACTTGTTTTCGAAATTTATTCATAATCAGAAACCGGTTTTCATTTCTTTCGGAAGATTTGGTGCGTTAATTTTATGTAATTCCACTGATTCGTGACCGGTCAATTTTACGCGATATCTCATTAGGCATTGCACCTGCGTTCAACTTCTGCGCTCAAGCTTGTAAACAAAATTAGTCTAACCAGTTGCTGCAATGGGTTACTGCTTGTGATGCTTAGACTTATTTCGTGCGGCGAAACACTTCACTCTGCGAAGCCTTCATCTTCATCGTGCGTCTGACTATATGCGCCGGTTTCCTGATGAATATGTCAATCTCAAGTTGTGCAGCGGGATTTGGAATTGATTCCTTATGGATTGTGCGATGATGACTACGGCAAAAACCTGTTTCACGTTCAGATAACACAGGAAGTTAGTATCCACAGGCACTGACAATAAGTTAAAGGTAGATAGGGTGAGAATCATGACCCCTTCCTGAACCTTAGACAACCATTTTCGCGGAAGGATTTTGGCCGGCGGTGTAACGAACGAATACTGAAAATCCTTCTGAATGTTCAACGTGCTTTGTGAATTTGACTATATTTAGCATTATCTTGGAAAGCTCGCTCATACACCACACATTTTCACGTTTGTTTATCCATGTGAGACATTTGAATTTGGCCTTGAACCGTTTCTGACTGTCGTGCTTGAGCCACGGGGCTTTGGACCTTTGGGTTTTACTGTGAAGTCTATTTGGCCGCATACTTGAGGTTCGTATATATTTGTATCCTTTGTGCATTTCAATTTAGTACCGTAGAAACTACGAATCAATCTTGTTCTGGTTTTGGGATTCGTTTGAATTGGCTACGCGTTGCTCGATTTGCGAGATTCGACTTACAACCTGCACAGTACACTCCAGAAGAGGCCGCAGCAAAACTTGTAAAACGGTATGAACACTTCTGGTTTTTGCATGTGACAATAATGCGTATCCTACTTAATACCTCTCTGGCCATAGTAGCAGCTCTCCGGCACTGCCTTGAGGGCTTGGAGTCCTGTGTGACTATCGCTTCTAGGTCTTTTACCCCCGAGCACTTTTAAACGGAATACTGCTCGTTTCGTCTACATCAGTGGTCAGGACGTCACATTTGGCTAGGTTCAGGGGTAAATCCAACAGTTCTGCCCAACTGAGGACAGCATTTATATCCTGTGCCAAATCGCTTACCGCTATCTTCACATCATCTGCGGAGATGAAACACGGGTTTCTCTATTTCTCCGCCAGGTCATTTATTTCCAAGAGGAAGAGCAAAACCTTCGGTACCGAACCATGCGGCACACCATCGGTAACCCGCTCCGGTCTCGTTAGGTAATCGCCCACCCTGACACAGGAGCTACGATTACTTAGAATGTATACTACCCAATCTCTTGCTTTCCCGCTCATCCCAAAGGTATGCAATCTATAGTCCAGCAGGCAATGACCTACAGAGTCGAAAGCCTTACTGAAATTTTAATAACAAAACCACCACTCTAGTGCCTTCGTCTTTCAGCCTTGTGGTCTCGTCTAAGAACATCAGCGGGTCTGTCAAACACGGTGTTTTAACAAACCCATGATGTGCAAGAGTCGTTAAGTCGTTATTTAACACAACTGCTTTGTGATTATACTTTCCAAGCACTTGCACAACACTGAAGTCGGGCTGACCGTCCTATAGTTCTCAGCCTTCTGACTGGATCCAGGGTCATGCATTGCTACGACAATGACCTTGCACCAATCTGGCACCTCTCCCTTCCTTAACGACGCTTCGCACAGCTGGGTGATAGCCCTCCATAGGTTATGGGAAAAAGGTTGAACAGAGGCCAGATGGGTAGTATCCGGTCGGGCAGCTTCAAGCTCGCACAGTGACTAAAGTTCATGGAGCACCTCGTTCTCACTTCCAGTAAGCTCCCGAAGCAGTAGCGTACACCCAGTCTCTGATCCCGCCGCACTAAGCATCTGATTTTGACTACACAAACTCCAAGGGAACGCAAGTAAGATTTCCGCCTTGTCTTTATCATCGGGTGCAGTACTTCCGTCGGACATCTCCAAGTACTTACGCTCTCAAGCGTCGTTTTATTGGACTGCACGCAAGCGAAGAACTTCTTTGGGTCGTCCTTTACATTGTTGGTTAATTTCTCCTCATACTCTTACTTTTACTTCTCGTTGCAAGGCTTGGGCTCTGTTTCCCACTGTCTTGTAATCGGCCCGTACTCAGGGCGTGCCGTGAAGTTTGTGGTGAGCCGATAGCCTACTGCAAACCGTTCTTGCTCTTGCGATCTTTAGCTTCCACCAAGGCGGCCGGCTCATATTTCCTTGTTGTGTTAACGGAGCAAACTAGTCTGTCAAGCTTATTAGCCCGGCTCGTATTGCCCTTCACCCATCCTCCGCGGGTGGCTCCGGGACCTCCGGTTACCAACATATGCTTCGTGCTCTTACCCCCAATTGATCCTCATCCACTCCAGCGTAGTTCCGGGCCAACCTAGCTCCTGGTTTGCTGCGCCTTACAGCGAACATCGCACGAAGGACTCCATGATAGCTCTTCCCCAATGGCTCCTCCATCATCAAAGAAGCGATGCCAGATCGATACCTGGTTACCAGCAGATCCAGTGTAGATGATAGCTGTTCATCGCGGAAGTGCGTTGCTTCTCTCGCATGTTGTGTGAGGGCGGGGTTGTGAAGCCACACCACCCGAGCATTTCCGGCGGTTCCCCTGGGGGCACATTATTTGTCCCAATTTATTTTTGAGAGGCCCATGCCTCCCAACACGATGAAGAGCTGTGACCTACTCAGCACCACCTGTAAAGGCTGGGACAGTTCAGAGTCTTCTTCCCCATCTGCTTGCAGGGATCTATAGACAGGGACTAGTCCTACCGGCCACCGGCCTCGGCAAACGCAACATGCAGTGGCTTGTATGCTGGGTATGACAAGTTTCAACGGGACCTCGCACTGATTGTAATCAGCCCTCACGAGAAGTAGGAACCCCACACCCAGCCCACCGTCGATTGTGGCTTGTCTGTAGGCGCTGTAGCCACGAGGTTGCATAGCAATCTGGCCATTTCTCAGCCATGTCTCCGCGATAACCATAATCACTGATCCGTTGCTTCTAGTCAGTAGTTCCCCCCACCTATCTTTTAAGCTGCGGGCATTTGTGCACCATAAGGCCGCTTCTTCTGCCAGTTCATCTGCTTCGATCATTCCTTTTTGGGCCGTTGAACCCTCGCGCGCTACCCCCGAGGGGACACCGCGTTTTTCGCATTACCAGCCACTAGGCCCGCATTCCTTGAACCCTCAGGGCCACGTAGTGCATGGTCATTGTGGAGCTGTCAAAGGAAACAACCGGGGCTCCCTTTGGCGCATCACTTATCTTCCTGGCACCCCTTGATTTCGCCAGTACATGCTCCCGTTCAACTGTGTGGTTGTTGCTGCAACGACGATTGGCCAGCTTTCATCCACATTACCTACACCCCGTCTGAACTGGATTGGCATCGCCGCCAGTTTGGTTTCCCCTTTAGTCACTCCCCAGCCCTTGGAGGGTGCGCAGTCGCAGAGCGTCTACCTGCCTTGTACCCTACGAGTGCGCGTTTCAACCCACTGCCCGTCCGCCTCAAGTTTTTGGCTGGCACGATAAGCCTTCGTTGTACTGCTCGGCTAAAGCTGATGACTGCGGCTTTCAGCGTAGATCTGCTTATAGATTTGTCGTCAGCCCTAGCTGTTGTGAGAACCGGCTGCTTGGGTTTCGGTTTCGATGGATGCGGCGAATTTTGTACCAGTGTCAGCTGCGAACATGAGGGAGTGTCCGGTGTGATCCTCATATACCCCTTTGGATTGTTCATCCCTTTACACTCGGTCTAGCGGTAGGTCCTTGCTCTGTGCTGGCAGAGACTATAAGGAGGGGCATCAGCTTTGGTGCGCTGTTTCCTCTCCAAAGCCCGCCTCCGTAGCACTTTACGCGCTCCATTTTAGTGAGTAGCCCAGCCGTCCTCGGGAAGTTTACAAAGAGCCCGTGCTCGGTTTCCTGTCTGATCCGTGCCTCTTTTATTACCGGTTCCTCACGACTGTGCAGGAGAAGATGCCCGCCCCTTCCAAAAACTGCGTCAGTGATGACGCTCGTTTTTTGGGCTCATCTTCCAGTCTCTTTTTTCTTTTTCCAAGCACATCCAAATGTTCCTTTTCCCTGGGTTTGTTTTGTATCTTTTTACCTCAGGGTCTGTACTTCTTTGCCTTCCCCGTAACCGTGAGCATTGCTATTGTCTGGATCTCCCTTAACTCCTACACTGAAGTTCCTTCAGTCGCCCCGTTTTTCCTACCTAACAATTCCTGTAGTATACGGGAACATTCATCCGCCAAAACAAAACAGCTATCATTTCCATTTCAAAGTTTCGTGTTCACAGATCATCTCACAGTTTTTGTTCACAGCAGAGCATGGCTGGTGACACCGCCAATTACGCCCACCACCCTGTTTGCCTGTCTGAACATACTCTTTGCAGCAACCGACCCTGTATGAATTTTCGAGATGGCCATTTCTTTTTCGGCTTGCTCGGTGTGAGCATATGCCATTTTATTATTACCGAAATCTTTTGGCTAGTTTGAGCATGAATTTCGGTACCTCAAAGGACTCTGTGCCTGAGTCAGCCCTGGAAAAGCCAAAGTCAAGTGGGCATTTGTACTGATTTTTGCGCCTCCCCTGTGATAATTATGACAAAGATTAATTTGAGGATATCCGAGAGAAGCTTGATTGCACGATGCATTGTGTGCTGTCGAACTATATATGGCTTGAGCGTTAATATTCACTCAAATCAGCAAACAGCAGTGACAGCGGGAATAAATAAACAGCGACCCCGGTTCAAGGCAAAATCTCGGGTATTGAGGCAGAAAGTTTGAAGGATTGCAAACGCTGAATATCGAACTAGGAAACCCAACTTCAAAAGATTATATTATTATTATTATTATTGGTATATTTCTCGGCCATGGTCGAGACGCACGCGCTAACGCATGATCATGGTGTAACACGTTACTCAATAAGATGAAATATTCACAAATTCCAAGTATGAAAGTAAAGCGTATCAGAGATGGAAAAACAAAGACAGCAACAGTTTGAATGGATCATTCTGATAGTGGTTTGCGCGGCAGTTTTGAACCAGTTTCGAATCCGGGCTAGGCAGTGGTGCGCGGTGGAGATATCGAAAAAATCGTTAACGCATTGCTAAGGAGGCATTATGAACAAGAGTGATGCAAGCCAAGGAAACCGGAGGCCAACTAAGGTTCTGCAGATGGAGTAAATTTTGAACAAGAAGAAAAGGGGCGGGGGGGGAATCGACGCATGCGAAGAGGACAGCGATCCATAAAGACAATGCAGACCATGAATGACGGATTTACCGGAGTTCAATAAACGGAATGAGTTTTGAAGCAGGGGGGCATGAGACCAATTTTGTGAAAGTGAACACTGGTGGATATGGGAGGAACAGCAAACCATAAAAAGGTGAGTTTAGATTCAGGGCCAGTAACATGTACTATTCAGAAATAAGAAAGCGCAACTGGAGGGTCCTCGAAAAGTGGAGAGTCAATTTCCAGCCGGCTACGGTTCGGAGGAAAGATAACCTGTGGTAACGGATAATAAAGTGGGAAAATCTCCGCATGGACTTCAGCGTTATTGTGCTGTTTCACTGACAAATATATATGTATGTGTTGACGCATTTGCCTCCAGTGTTATTCTGGTAACGCACGACATCGAATGCGTAAGTTTCGTCTGGCAGGGAAAAGTATGTGCCAGTCAATCAGCCGAGTGTGGCTGTATATTAGCGGCATGCGCGTGAACTGGAATTCGTGTTGGTTGCCTTAGAAAACGCTGAACGATCTGATAAGCAATTAGGGGTATCTCCTGTTGTGTGGTTTGATTTCGGTACCGACTGCTATGGTAGGTTCCACTTGAGTCTCTGTCCGTAAGAGTCAAAGCGGCATCCTTGGTTAGCCAATTAGGCGACTGAGATAGTGGGAGACAACGAACCTGAAATAAAGGGAGATTGCAGTCTGGACGTGGTTCCAGCTGCGGGTTATGATAACATATGAAGACACTAAACAGTGGAATGGTTAGGTCTCTGTGGGTGGGGAATGGGTAAAATAGGCTCGCAGTGGATTTGAGCTATATTGCTGCAGGCCGACGAAGTTGCGTACACTGGCTTGGTAACTGTGTATGCATTTCAAAGGATTTATGATTTTCCCGTGAGCACGGCATCGCTGGGATACTAATAAAGGACCTAGGGCTTCACGGTTAAGAATGGTTAGTAATGATAACCCTCAATACTGTTTGCTTACGCAGAACGCAGTTTGGCAACGAGGCGATAAGATAGGTTTTAAATAACAGACAGAGCGAGTAGGACTAGCATACTGTTTGCGTGGCGCTACGCTGTCACTGTCTCTTTCGGTATAGTGGTTATTCTATACTGAGTAGTTTCTGAGGAGTCAAAGTGGAAGGAACTATTAAGGTGACAGCGGTGATACATTAGAGGTAATTGGTCACTTGCCTTGGAACATTGAAGTGAGTCCATCTATGCTCTTCATCGATAGTGCTATCGTACCAAAATTAAGCTCCAATGTGAGCAAGGAAATCTGATGTGGATATAATTGCATGGTTACCGTGGTGTCTTTTTCGTTGTTACCGTACTGCAAAGCAGGACTACACCGATGTGAGGACTGGTTTGGGGAACCGTAAGATGTGGGTCCGAATTTTCGTCAGGGAGGCAAACTCTAACGGTCTACATTCGGTGCTCATGGTAGGCGGCACAAGGGCCAGCTTCAGGTAGGGAGGTAGCACGATACACAACTACTGGCATCCAGCACGTAGCGCTCCGAGAATGATCCACACTTTTTAGACGTTCTTATTATATTTTAATAGTTTTATCACAGTCAGGTATCTGGCTGTTAGAGAAGGCGGAGCAGCTTTTGGTGGGCGACCACAGCTCCCACGCCCCGGCCAAAACATGGACAGCATGTAACAAGCCGCGCTGGGAATAGGTCAACCACACCAGTCAATCCGTAGCGACACTTCAACCCGGAGACATGGGTCACATGTGACAAGGTTGGTGTGCCTGGAAGACAAAACAGTGGGGTATTTTTTTCTCACTTTTTTGTGCCGATCTCTTACTTTTTGGTGTTCATGTCTTATTGGTGGTCGACTCTGTTCAGGGAGACCATCACGGCCAGGAATGTTTGCAGAAAGGCCGCGCTAATACTTGCCTTAACCCTCATGCCATTTACATGGGACAAAAAATGCAGGGAGAGGTAGAGTCAACCACAGCCTGCGATTATTCGATGGGGTTTATGTTCAACACAACGCCAGTCTGCACAAAGATGGGGTACAAGTTGCAGCACTAACAACGTGATTCGTCGGTACGATCCACAGATGGTTAGTAGTTTTGCTGGCTAAGTATCAAATGTTGTATAGGTCAATCGTGAAGGATGCTAGAGTTCTGTGATAGGGACAGAATTTGAGCTGTGAATGTCTAATGGTGGCTACGGGATGGAGGTTGAGGAGTGTGGCACGTGCTGCGTCTTGGGTTAGAGACAGAGGCAAAAACCTAATAATAATCAGCACTGGAAATGTTCAAAGACTATCTTTCATGCTTCCAGTGGTATTTCATATAATCAAATACGACTTCTGAGGCACTGGCCTCAGTCATGAGAGTTATTATGTTTAGGCATTGTAAACTGGTAGGTTTACGCTTAGGTGATGGCAACTACGGCGTATGGTGTGGCACATCCTTGATTACCAAGGGTTCGGGTTAGTATTCAACGCTTTTCTCATAAGCTCTGTCAAAAGGCATATAAGGATTCGTAAGAGCAATCAGTTTTTGGATGTCCAGAGCTACGTGTAGTCTAGACTTAAACATAATTAAGGAATCTACGGAACGGACATCAGCTGGGAGTTTATTCCACAGAGTTGCATATTTCAGGAGGAAGAAGTTGATGGTGAAAAACTGAGATTGTTTTGCTGTCCTAGATCGTATGGATGAACCGCTGAGTTTCGTAATTGCTGCAGCGGTGGGGCCAACCCTATGCGGGTCTAATTGAGCCTAGGTTGCTCAGAGCGGTTATTCGACTTATTAGTACCCTATACCTACCTCAAAGGCCTGAGCCCTTGAAATATACGGATTGTATAACATAGTCAGCGTGTCCACCGTTAGGGCTATGCTTATTTCCTGTTTGAAAGCCACCGATGTCGGTGATAACGCCCGAATTCGTTGTGGTAGCTTATTCCACAATGAAGCGTACTTGTTAATGAAGAAGTTTGACCGAAGAGCAAGCTTCGGCAAAGGGACAGACACCAAGAACTCATTGTTACGTAAGGGATACGTAGAAAGGGTTCTTACCTGCGGTGCTGAACTACATGATCTATTCTTCAAGATATTGTGAAAGAATAGAAGGTTATTTCTTATGCGGCGTAGCCATGAGGGATCGATCTTCAGCCGCTCACAACGTTCCATGTAATTAGAGAGCGAAGAAAAACCTATGAGCTGTTTTGTGAAAGCCCGTTGTACGTTCTCAAACGCTATACGGTTCCTCTGTCGCATGTTGGAACAAACGATTGAGCCGTATTCCAGAAGAGGTCTAACATGGGACTTAAAAATGTTTAGTTTACTTTCCGGCAATGTTTGATGTATTAGCCCGATCGTACGGCGTGCTTTAGCCACCTGGATGGCTGCGTGTTCCGAAAAGTCAAACGTACATGATTAGTGTAGACCCAAGTCACGTACCTGAGAGTTATTGGGGATGAATTTGCCGTTTATACTAAATCTTCCAGTGGGGACGTGACATTTATACGTAATAATATTACTTTTTCCGGCGGAAAAACTCATTTTCCAATCATCACTCCAGGAGCTGAGAGCGAGCAGTTCCCTTGTAATGTCATCTACGGTAGAGGCTAATGCCGCGGGCTCAAAAGTGTACACGATTTTGATATCATCTGCGAACAGGAAGGGAACTCCCCGTTGAAAAATGGTAAATATATCGTTAACGCACGTTAGGAACAGTAATGGGCCCAGTACACTACCTTGTATCACCCCACTGGTTACGGGACGGGGTTCGGGCAAATTTCCGCCTATACTTACAACCTGGTCTCGGGCTGTTAAATAGGATGCAAACCAAGCGAGCATCGGGTCCACGATTCCATATGTTTTGATCTTCTGTAGTAACCGGACGTGGGATACTCTGTCAAAAGCCTTGGTCATGTCCAAAAAGATCATGATTGCCGATTTACCAATATTGGCAGCCTCTGTGATCAGATTGAGGAAATCGGTCATGCACGTCGCACATGATCTGTTTTTCAGAAAACCATGCTGACCAGCGTTGATTAGATTATTGTTAAGAAGGTGACGTGTCAGCCGTTCCTTGATCATTCTCTCCATGATTCTGGACACGACCGGGGTGTGGTTCACCGGCCGATAGTTAACTGGATCTAGACGTGACCCTTTTTTGTGCATCGGTATGATAGCTGAAGTTTTCCATTGAGAAGGGAAAACACTACACCTGAGTGACAAACTGAATATGTTTGTCAGCAACATTGGAACGTCTTCGCCACCTCGACTAAAAATGGCCGGTGGTAATGCATCCGGACCTAGC
Organism: Fasciola hepatica; assembly: GCA_948099385.1. Lineage (NCBI taxonomy): Eukaryota > Metazoa > Platyhelminthes > Trematoda > Plagiorchiida > Fasciolidae > Fasciola > Fasciola hepatica. The sequence continues at coordinate 27,294,377 of CANUEZ040000043.1, read as the reverse complement.
CTGCAGGACGGTCTTGTTCTTGCAACATGGACTGAAACCTCACCAGGGTAGAACACTACCGTCAAGAAAGTTACTAATGTCACCGGATTCAGAAAGAAGATGGATGTGGCGTCATCCGTCGTTAAAGAGGAGGCAAAATAGGTGCTGAAAGCCTCCGTAATCAAAAGAGGGTCATGCAAGCATTTATTGTTATGGTTCAAATATGGGATGTCTTGGTTAGGTTGCTTGTTTCCGACCTTCATTAGCCTGGCCAGTGCTTCCACCTTGTTTGGGTGGCTTAAGTCATCTAGTTCCTGTTTCTTCCTAGAAAAATCCAAACGCAATTTAATTGTACGGGATATACGTATTATTTGAAGATACGACGAGAAGTCCCTCGTCTTAGTGAATCTTCATTGGAGTTTGGCTAGGTTACCGTTAAGACGATCTAGAGAGTTCCGCTGTTTGCGTATGATAGGCCCCGAGGCTGGATTGATTTCGTCGAGGCAGAGTACCGTCCAATCACTGAAGAGGTGCTGGTGTAAAGCATCCAGTGGACTCCGGTTTCCTTGGCTTGCATCATTCTTGTTCATAATGCCTCCTTAGCACTGCGTTAACGATTTCTCCGACATCTCCACCGCGCACCACTGCCTAGCCTGGAATCGAAACTGGTTTAAAACTGCCGCGCAAACCATTATCAGAATGATCCATTCAAACTGTTGCTGTCTTTGTTTTTCCATTTCTGATACTCTCGACTTTCATACTTAGAATTTTGTGAATATTTCACCATATTGAGTAACATGTTACACCATGATCATGCGTTAGCGCGTGCCTCTCGACCATGGCCGAGAAATATACCAATATTATTATTATTATTATTATTATTATTATTATTATTATTATTATTATCACTCAGCAGTTGTGAAATGAATGGGGAAAAGACGAATGTCACGGTATAATGCTATTTCCATAGGAATTGATAAATATCTTCCATTGTAGAATGCTGACCGGTTTTACTTCTTTCCCCTGTTTTTGTTTATTCGAGCTATTTAATTTGTTTTGGTGAGTTTTGATCGGCACACCGGTCATATATAAACGTTTGTGATCCGCAGTTTCGTCAGTCGGCTGCCGCGTGCTGCGCGGCGTGCCGAGTGGTCGGTCGTGGCGTGTTCGGAAAGGGGGTCGTCGGTAGTCTAGGATGAGGATGTTCAGTGGGTCCAATGTGCGGCTTGTTGACAAAGGATATGTTCCCATTGCGCAGCTAATTGATGGGACTCATTTGGTGGTAGTTTAGTGGTTGAAGTCGAAAAGATCGCCAATACTGTACCGGTATTTTAAGCGGCTGAGAGAAATTGGAGTTACCTTTACCTAAGTACTATGAGTAGAATATTTTACTCATTCTAAAAGCATAAATTAGAGCTGTCTATAATTATTTTTACATGCTTTCCCCAGTTTCTTAGACTACAATCCAAAGAAGTATAGAAATTTGTAAACCCTACCTCCCCAGCATTAAAAATAGGAGCGGCCACTGAAAAAAGGGAAAAACCATAAACCTAGACCAATCTTCCTTTACCAAAACACCCAGTAGTTAAATCCCACCTTACCAATTTATTTATTAAATCGACCGCCCATGGCGTACACAGCAACCATCTTGGAAACGGCGGTTGCTCAAAATTTTTTGGACTAATTGGACGCTACCGTCGAGGCAGCAGTGAAGATTAGTATACAGTTGGGCAGCCGCTATCTCTAGGTCATTAGACAAAAACGATTAGTCCCAGTCTAAGGAACGGATAAAAGAGGGTAGACTATTCCAGCAAGCTTTATGGTATTGCTTATTGGTGATCGGAAGGTGTGTTTCTGCTGACTTATCAGTGTGAGGCCAGGGTGCAGTAAAAACACAGGATGCCATCTTATGGTCACTACCGGTGAAGCGACTTACGATTCGGGTATCTAAATTCTTGATACCAATAGTGAAGATAAGGTCTAATGTATTTCTCCCTCGAGTGGGGGATAAAACATGCTGTACCCAATTACCCACATGGACACACGAAAGGAAATCATGGAGTTTTGGGGTTGATGTTATGGAATGCCAGCATATTTCAGGCACGTTGAAATCACCAGCTAGAATTTTAGCAGTTACCCGGAGGTTAGAGACATAGTTGAATGCGTCTATTATTGCTGTCAACTCGTGTATGTCCTGGTTTGGAGGACGGCAGAGACATCCAACGAGAAGTAGTTGTTGATCTTCTTTGATAGTGAGCCAGATCGAGTCTGGAATGTTGTCTAGAATAGGATGATGGAACCTACTCGCCGTGAATATGTGTCTGGTGTAAATGATGCAGCCGCCTCCTCTTTGGTCAGATCTACTGTTGGCAGTGGCCTGATAGCCGGGTATAGATACGTGGTTTAATGGGGTGTGATCCGTCAGCCACGTCTCGGTAACTAGTAAGATGTCAGGGTGTAGGTCTAACGCAAGCTCCATAAGCAGGGGCAATTTTGGGAGGAGAGAGCGGACGTTAAGTATTAAGAGCGACAAGGTGTTTTTGGATAGATTCTCAGTACATAAAGCCGTAATTTCATTGTGATTAGGTGATGAAGGATCGTCAAATAAGGCGTGGCTTACGATGGACTGTCGATGCTCGGCCCATTTTAACCGCGTTTCAGATGAAGAGTTTGTGCCTGTGACTAAATGCGCTGCTGGACTTTCAAGCTGGGCGTAATTTGAAGAGCGGTGAGGGGGTTTTAATTGAAACGGCCGAATCCTGGAGGGGGTAAATGAGGCGCGGAAGGAGCTAGGGGGGATAGAGGTGGTTAGGACTTATGGACATTTGGTGCATTAGCCCGGGGCTTGATGCTATATGTGGATTGTGGTTGAGTGAGGGATAAGGACGAAGAAACGGGAGCGGTCCGGGGGCGGGGTGGAAGATGAAGCTTGTGCCAAGGTTGCCAACTGCACTGAGGTAGTCTCCTGAAGGAGGAAATGGGAGACTAGGAATATTCGACGGGAAGGGTTGAACCTGGTGGTGATATGGGTCTTGGAGGGCCCCTGGAGAGGTAGAATCGAATACCCCGTTTCGAGAGGTATAGGGCACGGAAGCGAAGGCATGTTGGGTCAGTGGTGGAAAGAAAGGTCTGCCCGGCATCATATTTGGTATCGGGGCAACCTGTATTATCCGTGAGGGCATACGTGGTGGTGTTGAACACGGGTCGAGAGCCGGCCACTGGGTCTCTGGGAAGGCTTTATATTGAGTGGGATTGGACTTGGGTCGGACCCTATTGTGAGCTTTCTGAAAATTTGGGCGCAGCTCGAATGGGCTGGATGCTTGTATCTTTGAGCTAGTGCCCTCTGTAGGCCTAGAGTCTGCACGGTTAGGTTCAGGTTTGTGGGTGGATCGGTGCGGTCGCCTCCGGGAGCCCACAGATATTTGACAACTGCTTTCCGGTTTTACTTCAGATTGCATGGTAAGAGGGCCCTGGCAGTGAGGCCCCACTCTATCTGTTTGTGCGTGATGATGGGCCGGAATGGGCCTCGCGCTTGCAAGTTTTGTTGGTCCGGAAAGGTTCATGGAAGAATTGAGAGATCTAGTAAGGGCAGGAGGGACAGGCAGATGGGCCCAACCGGATGGAGTGGTGGGAGTAGAGGTAGCCTGCATCCTACGAACCCGCTTACTTGGTGGAGGTATGGCCGGTGATGGAGAGGCCCCTAATGCCCGATTTACCGTGCCGTTGTTGGGGGAAGGTGAGGTAAATACGCTGCGGGTGGGGGTCGAAGCTGCATCTAGAAGTACCTGTCGTCCACTGGATGTTGCCTGGGGGTCCGACAAGGGTGAGCTGTCAAGGTCGACCGGCACCTGAATTGGTGCGGAGCTTGCCGGGTTGAGGGGAGGTGATCGCACGGCTGAGGCTAGCCTCAGCCAAGGGCCGGTTTGTGAGGTATTAGTGGGAGGTACTGCTGTAGTGGCTGTCCTTGACGCCCCTCTTTGCAGAGGAGTCTTGTCTGCCGTAATCCTGACCGATTTATAAGCTGTGTTCAGGGCAAGCCACAATTGCTTTTTGATAAATTCCCTTGCGATTTGATCGGAAGGGAATTGGGAAAGGATAAGACAGGTGTGGCGTGGTGAACGTTTGTGTAACCTTGTGCACGTGCGTGGATGGTGTTCCATGCCAGCTGCCCTGAGCAAGGTGGATTTCAGTTGTGATACTGAGGCCTTGTCCGGGAGATTGAAGGCTATTGCATTTTTGCTATTTGAGATGCGCCTAAAGATCTCGGTAGAAACAGAGTCAAGGAAGTCAGTAGCTGATTTAAGCTGCTGTTGCGTATAGCTTGTTGCGGGGTCCATCAGGCACACTAGCGGAGCAAGCTTGGAGATATTGTCATCCAGAATCGAGAGTCTTGTTGAGATATTCTCAACCTCTTGGTGAATACGAGCACTGGAGATAGTATCGTTCGCGAGGTCCACCAATGGTATAGAGCATTGTTTCAGTTGTGTTAGCGGTTTCTTAACTCCAATCTTGGGTCGAAGTTTTTGAGTAACAGGAATGATAAAAGTATTGAAAAAAATCTTTAGAATTCTTGTATTGTTTTGGGATGATTTGCCTCTAAATAACCAGCTAAGTTCCTAGAAACCTATATAACTAGCGAGAGATAACGAAGAACACCCCGCGGTGGTAAAGCTCAAAGTGGTGGGTGATAAAAGTCAAGGTAGGGTGTGCAGCAGGGTACAGGGAACTTAGACGATGTTTTGTGAAATCAAATTTAAGGAATCAGGCAAACAGCATATCTAGCACCGCCTAGTATCAATAGTGAAATGGGAACATACAACAGGGAGATGGAAGAGTAGTGCTGAACAATAAGGGATTAGGCCAACCTTGGACTGTGATGCCTGGCTATCGCATACCGGCTTCAGTTTTAGGTCTTATGTAAAAAGAGATAGGGTAGAGTGGAATGACCAAGCTTCATGGGCAAGCAGTGAAAGGGGTACAGGAATAGCGGCAGTCAAAGGTGATTTCAGTTCCGTCATCGGCATAAGTGTCGGTGCGGTCACTGGATCTCCCCCAGACTGACGAAACATGTGAAATGCATCAGTAAAACCCGAAGGATCCATCGCTTGGTAGGAAACAACAGTCAACGCGCAGTGGTAAAACTCGGTCAGCACAGAAAGTGTGGTATCTAAAAAGAGGTACCAAAATGCAATCCGACCGTCTTAACAGCTGAGGGTCATAAGCAAATAGGGACAGAAGGGGCCTGGATGCGTGACTCAGTAAACTAGGGCAAGGTTGTCTTTGAGCTCATGGAAAAATAAGAATTGGGACAGGTGTCTACCTAGAAGGGGGAAGAAGAATTCAATATCCAACTGTCGGTGGCAAACAGCAGCTAAACAGAAGTCTAGCAATAAGTGAGAATATCTCGGATTTTACTGAAAGGAAACAGATAGAAAAAGATAAATTGTCTAAACGAGATCACGGTAATGCTTTTAGAGAATAGAATAGAGCACAGAACGGAGTGCAGGGTGAATAAAATCTGAGGATATTCAACAACCATCTGAGTGGTTGAGGAATAGAAAACACACAAAATTATAGGGGTCTGCAAAAGAAGACCCAATTGCCTAGAGAGGTATTGGGATGAAATTTTGATAAAAGCTTTGCAAGACCAAGTGGAAGTTTTCAAGAAAATTAGGAAACAAAGGGACAGTGGCCGCTAAAAAGAATAAAAGAAATTCGACAAGCAAGTTGGTCATTAGCCTAAAGAATCCAAAGAGGGTGGATGTAGACACTGGAATCAAAAACCCTGGGGCAACATAGATATTGACGGGACAAATGCAGGGTGGTTATGATGGACTACTGTGAGGTTAGTAGAAAATTGGGATGGGGGAAGGGACGAGGAGCAGGGTAGGCAAAAACCTGAGGGATTCAACTATAACCTGCAGCATTAGACCTGTAGATACCCCACGATAGGACTTGTCATACATCTTCCGGATCTATCATATAAGCTAGCCATTCGGGTTCTGGTGTGTCCTAGCTGCTTCTTTGCGACCTGTAAAACACCACTGTGGGATTCGTCATATATCCCCTAGACCTATTATGCAAACATGCCATTCGAGGTTCTTCGTGTTGCCCAGCAGCTTTCTCACGTAGCCCTCAGACCCTAGTCCAAATGCACTTCCACGACTTTATTAACTCATAAAGATAAGACTTCCCGGTGAACGGCCGATTCGGTAACCAATAACTTTGCCTAGTAGTATAATACCAGTTAGCCCTCACGAACACCGAACCACAATACCAACGACCCCACATTTAACTAAGACCATTGTGCCTCATTTCCAACATCCGTACTCTCGTTATTTTGCTCACGCTAACCCTCAGCTGGAACATCTCCCAGACTGCGATCCTCCCTTTTTCAATTTCAGAACCACCCGGCCATCACGTTGCCTGGCTGTAATATATCGTGCAGACAGCTTGTCTTTTTCTCTGCCCGTCTACAACCACACCAAAGGCTGGCTACCGCGAATACGATCTAGCAACGGGGTTCACCCAAAACAAGTCCTGGTATCACTGAATACGTTACTCTGAGGCTTACTGAAGAATTCTCACTACAAGACCCTCCCGATGTCGAAGCTGCCGTGCGAGGACTTCTAATTATACTGTGATCGGTCCAGATTTGGCGATGCCCGCCTCTTTTCCATGAGAAAGCGAACAAAACCGCAGTCAACCCTTGCCCAAAAAGCCCAACATGGACACAGAAAACCCACAAGAAACTCAACAAAATGATGTATTTGCCAATTTACCAGCATAACCTGCCTATTGCAAAGGTCTTTACTCTTGTCTTGCCTTATTTTGTTCCGCATGGACACGACATTCCGATTGTTGCTTATTCCTTCCTGGGACTCCATCCATCCTCCACCAGCGGCGAACTGCTGACACCAGATGACACACATCACCTCTCACGAAAATTGTCTCACCTTTTCAAGGGGTACTATTCCTTTTCACATCCGCAAGTCTATGAAAATTAGTATTCCTCTGCGAACCTTCGTGAAATTCTTCCCTGCCTCCTTTGTCTCAACGTCAATTACCTTTTTAAGTGAACATGAATATGCAGTGCCGACCTTTTCCTCGCATTATTCTTGTAAATATCGTATTTCCTGCGTCCTAAGCCAATGTCCGTCTGAACCTTCCTATATCCGGCTGATTCACTACTATTGCCGCCGTTGACTTGAAATCAATTAGTGTTCGCCGTGTGTTCTTTGCTCGTTTTGATTCATTAAAACTCTCGGCAGCCTTATTCCATTGTTACCGTGATTTGCTAATCTCTCCTTCAATTTTGTGAAATTTTCCATTTCATTCAGTGATATTGTAAACTCTGATCATGCTTACATGCGTGCTTCTTGACCACGGTCCAGAAATATACCATTATTATTATTATTATTAAATGTGTCATCGACAAACAAAGACAGCCAAGAAAACTTTAGAATGAATCAAGCAGAATTTATCGGAGGTTAAGGGGTGAGCCGATGGTGCCCAGTTAAATCTCATATGGAGCCGTATGTAAATGAGGCCATTGTAGCGTAATGGCGGAAAAGGCCATTACCACTTTCTCTGATGTAAGTGTTCGTATCTGTTTATACGTTTACTGGGCTCCGGCTCATCGGGTTGACACTCTTTCTATGCCTTTGCCGATTGCATATGTGCAACCCCCACGAAAGGGCAATGCATCCAGCACATCCAATGGTCCTGCTTGTCTGTGTTCGTGTAGAACCGCCGTAGTTTTCTTTGTCGACGTCAAGGGTTTCTTTGTGCCGTGGTCGAACTGGTTAACCTGCTACACCATTCTTGTAAGCTCGACCCTCAGAGACGCTAAAATCTTCAGATGAACGGCCCAAGTGAAAGTTAGGTATGCAAATATTCCATATATGTAATGATTTTTGGTCTAAAAGGATTGGATGTACAAAGGAAGCTTATTCCGCAGTTTGGGAAAGAAATGAAGAAAGGGATTGGGAATGCGAAGCAATTTCATCTGACTGTGCCGTAGCAGCGGGGAGCCAATGACAGGGGGTATATGCTAATGGACAAGAAGTTGAGTGTTTCGGGGGAGAAAGATTGACTGTATAACAAACTGAGTAAGGGAAATGAAATTGATTTCATTAAATTCCGCCACAGGGACTGAAGATGGAGAATATGGCGGCGCCTTTTGCAGGATAAAGCAGTTGACCATCCGGTTAGATTGCACCGAAATGCCTCCGAATATTTTATGGAGTGTTCCTGCCAGGTTTGGTCATGCTGGAGTAGGCCAATGTGTGGCACTAGAGGAAAGGTCCGGCATGTGGTTCACAGATGTGTGCTAAACTTCCAGAGAGCCTTGAGGACTGAGGAACGAAACAAAGTCTATTCTTAGCCTTCGCGGCTCGAATGACGGCGCGATGAGAAATTTTCAAAGAGGCAAGGTAATTCCCACCATGATCCCAAACCGTAAGACGATAGGCAACCAGTGATCCGTCTATGATTAAGGAGTCATGTAGCGGAAGTATTCAGTAAGTTAACGCCACACTTTCGCTTGAAGAGAAGTTCACCAACCGCCCAGGCAGCACAAGGGGTCACTCGACCGTCACCTGAGTGTCCCCTAGGGGAAGGTCGCAGGAAAGCAGTGCAATGCCCCCCAAAACAACTTAAAACTATGTAAAAACCGGAGAATCCGTCACAAATGCAAAAGATTTAGAACGAGAGTCTCTGTTAAGCCACATTTCCGAATATTTAGTAGCTTGGTCCCCATTGGATTCAGATACAGAAATCTCTAGAATCGTGAATGCATGAGAATTCTGAACCTGATATTATATGTTAAAAAACCGTAATAAGAGAAAATTTTGGCTTTTACTGTCCATTTCACAGCGTATTGTAAATTTAGATGTCCTGGTTGTTTTGTTGCATTCCCATCATGGTGGCCAATTTTTGGCGGTGGCTGTTCTTTGTTGCCTCTGAGACTTCACTGCTAGACATTGCGCTGTGTGTGGTCGGTTTCTAACGTTCTTCGGACGGTAAATCCCATTTATTTGTACTTGTCTCTTCGTCTTTAGATGAGAAAGATGCACCCAAAATTGCGTGGCTATTCCAGAACTACAATATGGAGGCGCACGAAGCTGATCTCAGTTCGCAGGTTTGTTGGGGGCGATTTCAACTCGTCCCTCATATGCGATGACGGTGTAAAAAGTTAGCTGATATGAAGTTCGTTACAAATTAGCAGGCATATGTTCCGTTTCAAAGAACAACGAGTCCGACGATTTAATTGATGACATCGACAGTCCTGAAGAATCGAAGGCCTCATCGGCAGCAGTTGAGGAGCACCAAGTCACAGCTGCTACAACCTCTACCGGTGTTAGTTAATGCACGCTGGATTTCTAAATGTGGGTAGTTGTGAGAACACGATGAGGGATAACCCGTGCATACCAGAGGAGTGGGAGTCAACTCTTTTGGCTGCGACTACCTCCACGAAAGGTAAGCTTTATGGTGATCAGCAGCGTGTGCAACAGAATCATTATTTATAGAAGGAGAAGTGAAATTTACAACACCGGCTGAAATGATAGCTGCCCTCACAGAAGGTAGCTGAATTAATAAACCTAATTTTTCCAGCTATTTCTTCGGCCAAGGATGTTGTGAGGCAAGCTGCTACACAAATGAAATCATCAATGGCCAACTTGCGGATTTTATTACGAGCTCTGAGATAGTTGAAGCTCGACTTGCCATTGGATCCGAGGTCGTTGTTGAGGACGCCTAGGAGAATCCAAAAGAAAAATGTTGGCGACGGCAGATACGTACATTTTGGGCTAAGTGAAACCTTGCAACGAGCCCTTGAGTGTGGACCTCTCACCCGGCAGCTGCGTTTATACCCAGTTGCACATTGATAGTATGAGCTTGTTTCGTGGCTCATGGCACCAGTCGCGGCCTATATTGTGTCGCCTCTTGGACCCCACGTCGCGAGTTTTCATCGTTGGTCTATATTGTGGAATGTCCAAACCTACCGACGTGCATCGATACTTGAAAGACTTGATACGGGAATTGGCGTCATTATTATCCGATGGCATCATTATTCTCGGAAGTGGTGTTCATTGCAGCATTGTATTGCGGAGTGTTGTGGCAGATAATCCAGCCAGGGCAATGCTTAAGCAGGTTAAGCATCATTCTGGGCTATACAGCTGCCACAGATGCACACAACGCGGCTATTGCGTCCATCTCTGTCTCATTTTCCCTTCAACCACGGGAAGATTATGCAATGACATTGACTTTCGAAATCGTCGCCGACGTAGTCATCATACTGGAAGTTCCCCGTTCGAAGTACTACCGGTGGATATGATAGAACTGTTTCCGAACGACTACATGCACAGTGTCTGTCTTGGAATAATGCGACGATTAATCGGTCTTTGGCGTAAACCTTGTTCTGGACGAAGACCCATTTTGGATTTTAATGGTGTGCGACAGGTAAACGAACACTTGAGGACTATAGAGAAACATATGACGTAAGAATTTCCCCGCGTGTGTCGAACGCCTGAGGACATCGAATATTGGAAGGCAACCGAGTACAGGCAATGCCTGTTATACCTCGGACTCGTGGTTTTCAAGAACGCATTGCCAGCGGATCATTACAGGAACTTCATGTGTTTCTCTGTATTAACATACATTTTGTGTAGCACCAAGTGATCTCTCCACTACTTGGACTATATTGAACGCCAATTGCCCCAGGGTTGTCCAGAAATTCGTGATGTTGTACGGGGAAGAAGAGGTAGTATTCAACGTGCACAGTTGGCTGCACATCGGTGCTGATGTGCGGATTCACGGGCCATTGGATATTTTCTCAGCTTTCCCGCTTGAGTCATACATGCAGATCATTCGCAGTTGTGTGACCAGTCGAAACATGATTGCTGAACAAGTGTTTCGTCGCACTCAGGAACGATGTGCTGAGGCCAAACTGTACACGGATGTTAGATTCTGGGACAACACTTACTCCGGGCCAGTAAGACGTAGGGGTCTGAATGGTAAATTGATGGACATTGGTTCAACAATTTATAGCAATACAACCCCAAATAACTGTGCACTGATCAACCTCAGACCGGCCGTCATCCAAACAGTGGAAGGCGAGCTATTGCATGCTTATCTATTTGAACACTGTGACGAATTCTTCGACTGCCCAATTCCCTCTGGACATTTGGGCATATTCCTTTGTCACAGTTTGTCCAAGAGCACGGTGTGCTACGGTCTAAGTGAGGTCATGTGCAAAGGTTTACTGCTACCTTACGGTGAAAAGTGGGTGTTTCATCCCATAATGCACACATGGGCGAATTAATGGTAATTCTACAAAGGTATTCTGTATATATTCCATTTCAGATGTTTGTCGTTGTGGAGTTCTTAGTTGATAACTCCGTTGCTATTGTTAATGAAAAGTGGATGATTGGCCGCAGAAATGTTAGGTGGCCTCGTTGCCCTACCGCCAGAATCCAGAAGCTCGTTCGTGAGGGCCAGCCACCACCACCTATCACTTCTGTTTACGATGTCAAGGTGCATAAAATGTTCGGTAAATTCCTGATCAGTGTTCGTAACTTGTAGATGCATTCGACGATGCGGTGCGTTGTCAGAGACTTCCCGAAGAATTGTCGGAACTACCATCTTCCGACGCTACAGCTGCGATGGATTTCTGTGCTAAAAGGAAAAGGTATGCGAACTTACTTTGACAGAATACCTTTTTCAGGAAACCGAAACACTTTTCGGATATCAGTTCCGACGAGGAACCCAAGCGACGGAAAACAGTACCAGTTGACATTGATCTCTCGCCACCGCCGGTTCTCGAAGATATGTCCACCGCAACATCTCCGAAACGGAGTCAACCGGAGGCAACCGCTAATGTCAGCTGTCTTTGGGGTCCAGTATTCACCACGTACGATTTTATCTATTTTTATAACGTGTTCAGATCATAAGTCACAACTCATTCTATTATACCGGCAACATCAACCCCTATTCGAGACACTGGGAGGCACTTTGTACAGTACGAGCATGTTTAAAATAGATTGTCACCTTTTCTACATTTAGGAAAACGGAAACAGTAACGAAGGTGAAAAACACAACAGACAGAGTTTCAGAACACGTTACTTCGTTCTTCATTCTTCATTCTTCATAATGGAGGCAGAGGGTGTCTCTCCCGTGTAAGCCTCCTCACCACAGCTCAGTGATGTAGACTCATGTGTGTCTCCCACCACCTCTTTAGAAATACGTCCAGAAGTCGCTTGAACAATGTGTCGTTGGGCTCTTCCACCACTTCGGCTGGCAGGGAGTTCCATAGATTGGTCACCCTCCGAGATAGACGGTACACCAGAGGGAGGTCCACCGAGTGCAGTTTCTTTAGAGTTAGCGAGTGTCCCCTCGTACGGCCATGTCCGCGGAGAGGGAGCTCTGCACGTAGTTCTGGACCGAAGTCGCCTCTGATGACACGTCTGGTGAAGATCAGGTCTCCCCGGACTCTCCGATAGGCCACTGGAAACAGCCCTGTGATCTTCAGCCGCTCTTCGTAGCTGACCCCACGTAGCCCTCCGATAAGGCGGGTTGCGCCTCTCTGTACTCTTTCCAACTTTGCCACCTCTGCCAGCGTAAAAGGGAAAACTGCTGTCCCCCCGTATTCCAACCTGGGACGCACATGGGTTGCATAGAGCACCTTGAAGGCGTTGAGTGAGAGATGGCCGAATGAACGAGTTATCGGCCCCAGGATACTCCACGCTGAAGAACAGACTCTATCAGTATTGTATTTCGTTTTTAGTGACGAGGCCACCAACACTCCCAGATCTTTTTCGCAGACAGAGCGCCGGAGTGGTGCCCCGTGTATATTGTACATCCCACTGCTGGACGGTGCCCCTACTCGCATACGCGCACACTTGTCCGTGTTGACTGGTAGTGACCACAGATCTGACCATCTCTCAAGGGCTCTGATGTCCTCCTGAAGAACGAGCTCGTCAACTTATGACGTAATTGTGCGCCAGATCTTTAGGTCGTCTGCGCAAATGAGGCACGGCGATTGAAAAACTGGTGGCAGGTCATTGATATAGGCCAGGAAGAGGAGCTGACCCAGAACCGATCCTTGTGTAACACCACTAGCTGCCACTTGCCGAGTTGACAGTGACTGTGCTACTCGTACTGCAAAGGCCCGGCCTTTTAGAAAGTCCTCTACCCACAGAATCAAGGGATCTACTACACCAAGAGCCTTAAGCTTACCTAATAGACGGTCATGCGGAACTTTGTCAAAAGCTTTGCTAAAATCCACGAAGATTACGTCCGTAGGGTGTCCTTCGGCCATGGCCATCGTCCAGCGTTCTCGTGAGATTACCAAGTTTGTTAGGCACGACCTTCTTTTCCAAAAACCATGTTGTTGTCGGCTAAGTAGGTCGTATACCCCAATATGGTCCCGGATTCGCGTTGCCAGCAGGCGCTCCATAACCTTTCCTATCACCGGTGTTAGACTGACAGGTCGGTAGTTGACAGCCTCAGCTTTTGCCCCACCTTTGTACAGTGGCACGACGACCGCTTTCTTCCATTCTTGGGGGAGCTTTCCCGCTGCTAAAGACGCGTTGAACAGTCGTGTGACTGGTTCAGTTAACACATCGGCCAGTTCCTTTACCACCAACGGATGAACACCATCAGGTCCGGGGGATTGGTTGACTCTAATGGTGCGCATGGTTGCCGCCACTTCTTCCTCGGTGAGTTCTTGACAAGACATTTGGGGGGCTCCCCCGGCAATGTGTGAGGGACGATTGTGCCTCTGTTCAGGAGCATAGACTGACAAGTAGTGTCTCGCCAGTATCTCTGCCTTGTGTTCATCTGTAACTCCCAGCGAATGTCCGTCCTGTAGGGCTGGGATTGCAGTCGTGGTTCGCGTTCTCCGTCGCAGATATGCGAACAGTCGTTTGGGTGCTTGTACCGAGTCCATTGCTAACGTCTCCTCGAAGATACGTCGCTTTTCTCGTTTCATTTGGGTACACTGGTTCCGGATGTTGCGGTATCGATCATATCCTTCTCCAGTCGCTTGACATTGTTTCCATGCTCGGTTCCGACGCTTCAAAAGACGCCTAAGTTGCGAGTCAAACCAAGGTGGGCCTTTCGCATGCGGCCGCTGTCTGGATGGTGGAGCAAAAGTCTGGCATAACTGAAGGATTTCGTCTCGGATTACCTCCCAAGCCTGGTCTATGTCATACGGTTCTGGCGGATACCACATCACTGAGGATGCAGCCTCCCTGACTTGTTGGAACGAAATTCGCCAGACGTTGAGTCCGCCCTGTGGTCTGGGGACAAACGTCGCTCCTCTCTTCCAGCTGATGGTCAATACTGCATGGTCACTGCACCCTAGTGGAAAAACTTTGGTTGGTATGTCTAACTTCGGATGTTACGTTCATTGATTGCAGCTATGGTGAATGATCTAACCAATCGGGTTGTGGAACTGCAAAAAACAATGGAGGACGTCAAGTCAAAACTGTGCAGATTTGCACATGTTGCCGGTGCATCGGTGCAGTTCATGCAGTGCGCTATTCCGTGCGAAACGCATCGGAGTTCAAGAGGTTGAATAAAAAATTGGAAGATGAAACTTTCTACGAACAAATGGTAATTTATATTGTTCATAATTTCTGACTAGCAGTTGCATTTCCTTGTTGCAACGGAAACGCGAACAGTTGGGGATTGTGTACGTCAGATAATGCGTACACTGATCGCCGATTGCGTTTTGCATAAAATAAACTGGCGCGGTGTCCACGGTCGTCAATCATTTTCCAAAACAAAAGTCTGTAGAATAACTGTCGGTGAGTATGCCGGTCCGTGTTATCCTATCCTTTTTTCGTAGAAGCAGTAACGAGGCACAATTTTCCCGGAGTTACAACACTTTTTATAAACGAAAAGATCCAACGTTGGATTCAAAGGTGCAGACAAACTGGGGTTACTAGCACCGAATCGTCATTCCAGGACGTGGCCTTCCAAACCGACAGTGTTGAGGTCAGTTTTGGCTGGGTCATCGTTTATATACTATGTATTGCTGAACCCTCTCATAAGCCGACTTCTAACGCTGAAAATTATAGCAACATTTCTTATTGCACCGATTCAACAAGTATCTCTTTTTCTTTGTTCCAGGTACTGGAAAGCTCACCAAAATGAACCATTGATGGATGGTGATTGTTTGCTGACAAGCCTAGTGTACACAGATTTACAAATAACGAAATATATTATTATCACCTTTGAAATCTGTATTTTACTTGAACTCCCTAGGATTGATTCCGCTAAATGTTGTACGCGGAATTATGGTAAAGCTTACTGTAAGATGGTCGTGCTTATGCGCTTGCGCTAACCTTCGGCTGTTCCGTAGATTACCAGTATATTATTTAGTATGTACGTATTTCGGTGTTGTAGTTAGCGTTACAAATTTAATGGTGTCAGGGGAGTCTGTTTCTATGAGCTTCCGAGGCCGTCACCTGAGTGTCCTCTGACCGTCATTGAGTGTCCCCTGACCGTCACCTGGGTGTCCCCTGACCGTCACCTGAGTGTCCCTTTTCTGTTTCAAAGGGGACACTCAGGTGACGTTCAAGTGACGCTCAGGTGACGGTCGTGCTGCTTGGGCGCTCCACTTTTCAGAAAAAAATGGTCAGCGGAAATGTCTCCCAATGCGGCAGTAAAGTCATCAGACGTAAAGCAGTAAAAGGTTTTATTGTAACCAGCGAGGAGAAAGAGAGTAACGCAGGATGATCGGCCAAGAGCACCGTTGATATGCAAGAGAGAGAGAGTAAAGGACAGAGTAAGCTAGTTCGGCTTAGAAGCATGTCCATCAGTGGGAACAACATGGAACCTCTAGAATAAATAGTAGTGCAACCAAGAAAGAACGCCTTGGCCTTTCCAAAGGAATGCAGTTTAGCATCGAGGTGGGGTAAGAGACACGGCAAAAGGCCTGTGATTTATCGGGGCAAAGGACGACAAAAGCCATATCGCTATCTGAGAGTCCGGCAAAGAGGCTCAGGAAATAAAATTTACAGGCGTTACAGGGACATGGTTTGAATAACCATGGAACCTAGTAGTTTGAACTTGTAAAAATAATTATTCGAGCCATCTTTGACCATCATCTTTATTTTCCTGGAGGTGATTGGTGTAGGATTATCAGACAAACCAAAAAGTGCATCAGCGATTGTTAGTGGACGGGAGTGTTTACCAAGTTAAATCTGTATAAAAACATCTTTCAGAGAGATTCCTAAAAAGGCTTTGAACCGTGGAATGACAAAGAGAGAATTATGTTTCCGGCGTGGGACGAATGAACTGCTTTGGCGACTCGTTCAAAGCAATGCGGTAGTCACTACAGATTCTGGGAGTATTTTGCCGCATTTTAGAGGAGTCATTATTAGCGCTACCCAAAGCTGAAGTACCTAAAGACTTCACTACTTCTTGATGGACTAATAATCTGATAACGTTCTCATTGGCTCATGAATTTGGGGAGTAATAATGCGGCTTCACGTAAAATAGGGGAGCCGGCGATCTCAACTTGCTCAACGCCCATCTTGATACCAATTTAGAACAGTCAAGAATTTAAGTCTGAATAAATGGCCGTTAAGAAGCAGAGTTGTGCATCGCAAACCAATGGTAGAAACACCCAGGTCCGTTGCAGGTAAAGAAAGACTACGCACTGGATTGTTCTTAAAAAAAAGTGAATCACGTAAGCTAAGGCTGCCTTGGGCAAGAGCTTTCAAAAATCTTGTCTCATTATTTCCGGTAAAGTCTGCAAGGCGAAACAGTTTCCACTAAGCAAGCCAGACGGAGTGCCGCAAAAATGAGCCTCCTCCTCTTGTCCAATAGTCCCTTTCAGCTCAGTGGAATTAATCGGATCGAGATACCGGGGATACTTTTATCCCGAACCCTTTCTCACTGTCTCATTATCTGGTGGATTACCCTCTAACTCATCGGCAGTATTCAAACAACAGGATAATTACAAGATCCGGGAAAATTTGGGCTCAAGCTTTGTACCCGTGAATCACTACGGGACTTCCGCTATGTATCTGAGGTCATTTATATCTTTGCCTTAAACTAAAATGAGTAGGAGCCTTACAGGTGTGTTAGTTTCTTCGAAACCTTGTGAGGGCTAGATTATCCGACACGGACGGCGTGCGTGAAGGATAAGGGCGGAAAAGAATGATTAAAAGGGGACATACTGATAAAGCGGAGATTGCTATCAGAGCAGATAACACAGAAAATAAGAGATTGAAAACATGAAGCTAAACTGTAGTCTTCAGGCACACGCTACATGAAACGCCTTTTTTGTCCACGTACCGGCTGAATACGACTTACGTTTTCCCATTTCCGACCCCTCACATTGAAAAATCGGCAGGTCAATAGAGGATCCCTCTGAACACAATAGTAACATTCATTCCATAGCTTACTTTGGTATACTGACTAAGAGCGGGAATTTTGATGGAGTTGATAGCCCGAGGAAGTATACCTCACAGCCTCCATTTTTGGATCGGAGGGGGGACTCGGGTTTCCGCTACGGAACCAAATTAACACCCCCCGTTGATAGCTCCACGCGCTCTTTGACTCTGCCTCCAGGGAGGCTTATTGGTCTATCGAGTACATTCCTGGAGTAGACGGAGGAATGCACTGTTGTCGAGGTTTTCAAGAAGCTTGCTTTATTGCAGGCCCAATGTACACACAAAACATCTGCGGACTAACCAGCTGATTGCTAAGCAGCAACACGGGTTTGTTAAGGAAAGATCTTGCCTCACTAACCCGCCACTGTTTTTCGAAGAGGTAAAGCACAGATTAGACCAAGGGGAGCGAGTGGAGCTGTTACTTAGGCTTTCAAAAAGCCTTGGATTCGGTAAACCACGGCTCCTTGCTGGGCAAACCGAAAGCACTTGGAGTGACTCCACAGATTGTGAGGTGGATCGAGGGTTACCTAAGTAACAGAGCCTTCTTCGTACAGGCCAAGGACACCAGGCCTGCACCTGCCCGGGCGTGTATTGGCGTACAGCAAGGTTCCTTGCGGGGACCACCTTTGTTCCTGTTGTACGTAGGGGGTACTAGTCATTTTCATATACAAAAATCTATGAAAATTAGTATTCCTCTGCTAACCTCCATGAAATTCTTCCCTGCCTTCTTTGTCTGAGCAACAATTACCTTTTCAAGTGAACATGAGTGCGCATTACTGACCTTTTACCTGCATTGTTCTTGTGAATATTGTATTTCCTGCTTTTTAAGCCAATGTCCTTCTGAGAATTCTTAAATCCGGCCGATTCAGTGCTACTGCCGCATTCGAGTCGAAATTAGTTCGTGCTCGCTGTGTATTCTCTTGTCGCTTTGCTTCATTTAAGCTCTCCTCAGCCTTAGTCCATTGTTTCCGTGATGTGCGAATCCCTCCTTGAAACTGGTGAGTTTTCCATCTCATTCAGTGATATTATAAACTCCGATAACGCTTACTTGCGTGCCTCTCGACCAAGGTCCAGAAATATGCCATTATTATTATTATTATTATTATTATTATTATTATTGTTATTATCTGGTGACCATGCTAGACTGCCCGGGGTTCCTTCTTGCAGTTGATATCAAAAAAGTAAGTGAACCAGCGCCAAGGCAACTGCAAACCGACTTAAGCAGGATTAGTGCATGGGCTGAAAGGTGGGGGTTCCTACTTTGGGAAGCTAAAGGCAAACACTTGCTGGTTAGCAGGGAGAACAACGAAGACAGTCAAGTAGGGCTGTCCGCCACAGCCAATATGGAGTCCGCTGCTATGTTAAAAGACCTAAGTGTGCTTGTGCACGAGAGCTTCAAACCCTCCGAGCAGTGCAATTCAGCGGCTGTTAGCGCAAACAGGGCGCCTTTCAACTCAAGACGAACGTTGGTGTCTAGATAGGCCGGAGTAACTCTACCTATATACCAGGTAACCGTGGGGCATTACACGGAAACTTTTGTTCAAACGTCGGCACGGAGCCTGGTGAGGGACAAAAAGGTGTTAGGAGACGTTCAAAGGGGCTAACTAGGATGATAAGTGGGATGCAGTGGCAGTGGTACAGGAAAAAACTGAGTCTCAAATCTATTCTCCTTGGATCGTCACAGGCAAAGGAAGGACTTGATAGAGTGCCATAAGTTATATGGTGGAATCACCACGGCGGAGAGACCATGGCAGTCTTGTTGTTGCAATGCTGCACTCAGGGGGCACAACCATAAAGTGGACTAACCAAGAGCACGTAAGAGCATAGGGGCATGTCTCTTTTCCAGCGGCGTCATAAAAGAGCGAAAAAGTTGCCTCCAAATGCAGTGACGGCAACCTCGGTCGTAGCCTCTAGGCACAAACTGGATGCGTTCTGGGCAGGGGTATTCCCAGGCTGTTACTAACCATCCTAGTAAGCTTTCTTTTATTCTTATTATCCGTCTTTTCCGCTCTTCTCTGTTACCCGTCTTGCACTGCTTCTCACCACTAATGTATCTCAACTGTACCTATCTCTGTCACGGCCTTCATATCGCCCTACTCATAATCATTCCAAAAAGATACCTTTATATTACTCGACGGCTCGGGGTGTCTCACATGGGGACAACAGTGCGTGGCGGCGCCTAACCTATATTAGTATGATTTTCAAAAAAATATGTACATTTACTAATTTCACTTTACAAGCCAGTAAAAACGCGTATTTGTTGGAGTGGGTCACAGTGGGTGTCACTGACAGCACTCTGGACACGCTCTCCAGGGAACCACTTTTATGCAGTGGAAGCAATAAGTGCTTCGGCGAGATTGGGTTTACACACCAAAGGTGCTCGCCAGTCAAGAAGGAGAAATTGTCAGCGCTCCCAGAACAGGTGGATGCCTTGCGGATACTAAAAATCGAGCTTTATGCTACGTGCAAGTTCTGTTATGAATAGCTCATATCGGGACGTCATGAAGTAACACAGGGGTACGGGGACGAAGCCTAAACTTCTCCGGAAACTTGCCTTTTAACTCGTATTTGAACATTTCCGGAGAACTAAAAGGTAATCCGCTGGATGACGGTGCCATGAGAAAAGGCAGGCGGTTCAAAATACGGATCATGACAGCGGTATAAGCTAAACATTCGGGCGAGGGAAAACCCTACTTTTGGCGCTTTTGAGCACATGTGACAACTGACACCCGTTTTGGTGATTTGTACAGTCCACGATAACTGAAAGGATAAAAACCACGATAACTGCTAACGGACAACGCTGAAAGGCCCGTAGTTTCAACGATAAATGTAATCATGTTATTTGCGTGAAAACGTAAATGAAATATTTGCTGCCAGAAAGTGTGACCCACTGTATACGTATATGCATACTTGTGTAACTATATATCTGTATATATATATATATATATATATATATATATGTGTGTGTGTGTGTGTATGTGTATATATGTATGTGTTTGTTACATTTATGTGTATATATCTATCTGTATGTGTGCATGTGCTTTTGCACTAAAGTACACACAGGCAACGATATATATATATATATATATATATATATATATATATGTCATTGCTTGTATGTGCGTACGTGTAAAATCATATATATATATTTGTATTTATATACATTATATCTATGTATATATATATACATATACACATATATGTATACATATGTATCGGGTGTCGGATGTTTACGAGTATCTCCGTTTGACAATGGAAAGAAGTGTAAGTGCGGAGGTATCCACGGGACCGGTTAAACCAGAGAAGAGGGCTAAGGCTGCAGGATCTTTAAAAGTGGTTGAAAAGATTGTCAGTCTCGTAGAAGCGCGACCTGTCACGTAAACTACGGATGAGATCGTACCAGTGAAAGGAAACTTTAAATATCATTCGTTTGTTTCATGCGGCCATGGAAGTAAGAGCCAAACAAGAGGAAGACACGGCTTTGGAAATCATACCATGTTCTCGTGTTTTATTCTGGGACAAGAAGATATTGGACGGACGTGTAATAGTAGATATAATAATGGTAATGATGTTTTTCTCGACCATGGTTGCGATGCATGGTCTTGGTGTACGTCACTACTCAAATAGGCTAAATATCCACCGAGTTTAGGAGTAAGAGTGGCAAGTTTCAGCAATATTATAACAAAGCCTGGCTGAGCTCTAGCGGAGTAAAACCACAACGGTCTACACGGAAAGCACAAAGCGCTTTTGATCTCAAGTTTGAAAAGTGGTAAAGAATAGGGGGAACACGGTAACTGCTGATACAACCATCGTTTTTTACTTCAGAAGACGTATATACACAAGGGCAATGAAGAAAAGATGATTGACTGACACTTGCTTAGGATCTGTGAACTAGGGGAGCAGGCAGACTGAGGAAATTCGCGTGGGTTGTGTAAGGGAGTTGATGAAGTCCATGTGAATCAGCGATCTAAGTGGCAGAAAACATCACAGAACAAAAAGGATAGCTGATGCATGAATAATTCTCAGCCTGGGTAGACAGGGTGCCGAAAATGAGCTGCGACAAGTCCGGTGGTCGAAAATGGCCCCCTTGCAACCTACAGAGTGTGGAGTACAGTCGTTTAAAATAGGAAGTTCTAATGGAGGAATGAAGGGCAAGTTAAAGAAAAACTGAGATCAACAGAAAGGAAAGAGCGGATGCACCTACTGGACAACTAAAGGATCAAGGTTAGAAAAACTGGAATAATAGTTTTTTCGAAGGGTAGCTGGTCACGATGGAGAATAAATCCAGCACTGGTTTATCCGTATGCAGTCAGTGAAGTCAGTGGCTTTTAAAACGGTTTATCTTTACTCATGTCACTTGAAAAAGCCACTGAGCCAGAGTTCAGTGGTTTAAGTACCTGGTGGAGGGGCCATCGACGAACCAGAAAAACGTTCGCGAGTGAGTTGGTTAGTTTCGACGCGGTCGTCCTTTTTTGGTTAGGTGATCGCCATGGAGATATTAAAGGAACAATGCAGTACGTAAAAGTGGATATGAGAACAAATTTTTTGGAGGGAGCGTACACACTGTAGAACGTTTTTAAAGGTAAGTAGACGCTTGGCTGGGGATCTCAAAATGAGATCGACCAGGAAACAGTCAGCTGGAGTCAGAAAATCCAATACGTGCACCAAACCAAATAAAAGGAGATGAAAATTGAAAGAATGAGATCCAGGAAGTCAAATTTTAAAGCAGGAAACCAAGCATGGGGCAACAGCGCATATTATACAGGCGTTAGATTGAACGTCCCTCCGCACCTAACTAATGAACGTGCAGCCAATGCGCGACCAACAGTAAGTGACTGGTAGTCAATGCCATACTACTCTCGTTTGCTACTGACTTAGGGCCACGAATTGCTTCCCAGGCGAGATAAATCAGCAAGGTGAACCCACCAATTGCGACTGATTGTTCATAAATATGTGAGCAGAATGAGGAAAATGGTTAGGGTAACAGGCAGAAAAGGAGCAACATAGGGTTGACTAAACGAGGAATAGCAGATTAGGAATGTAAAGGCGACGATTGAATTCCGGTCCAATGTTTCAGCACTGCAATGCAGTATGAGCAATACATTTGGGGGGTATTTAAGAAGTAATTGTTGAGGAGACGCATGGTGTTGTTTGGTGTCGGGAGTACTCACGCTATCCAGTGAAACTGTTGTGACGACCTGTATCTTGAGTAGCAGGATAGTGAATACAATGGCAGGCTATGTGACAGGCTCCACTATAGCGTCAGCCAGCATGAGTGTAAGTTTGGGCCACGGCCGTCCAGCTTGGAAGTTGATCCAGGCCTATCAGACAATTCGTTGAATCCATGCGAAAATCTGGGAGTGAAACCTAGTGAACCGATGGCCTCACAAGTGGCCAGCAAGGTCTGAGGAAGATATCGGAAGGTATTTATTTATTGCATAGAAGTAGATCCTAGAACGTTTAAAGGTAACCTATTTCAAAGCCTAGAGTACTTAAATAGAAAAGATCAGGGAAGTGTAGAAGTTCCGGAAACTGGGACGGAGGGGTTAACATCTAAGATGAGGGAAGTAAAGGGTATCTGGGCAGCATTGCGGAGGTGTTACGGAATTTGATCCCTCGTGAAGAATACTGTACAGAACTGATCCATTCAAAGGCGGCGGAACCACAGAAGTTGCAAGTGTGGAAGCAGACGACGCTCTCTGTAACCAAGAGGCATAAACCATCCCAGAGTCCCTGTGTTGAGTCCTCTTTGCAAGCGTTATTCAAAGAGCCCGTTCAGGTTGCGCAAGTCAGAAAGAATTCGATGCAGAATTCAAGAACTTGTTTTGCACGGGAACAAAGAAAATTAGGAGTACTCTTCGAAAAGAGGAATCTAAAGATAAGAACTATGCTTTTCCCGGCTTTGCAACTTGCAAGAAAGTCTCCTTTGCAATTAAGGACAGTGTATAAGGTTAATTTAACGGTCCCCTTGCTATATCTGGCGCTAATCAACAAACTAGTATTTTTTGGCCTGCGTCTGAAATTGTGACAAAAATCACCTTTCGGCTGGTTGGCACGTAGCAAAAATAGTCGGAACTTCACTCGTTCATTGCTATCAAAGTTTAACGTTTCAAAAGGCATTCATATCAACGCCTTCAATGATTCTCAAGACAGATACTTTGAAAACCGGAAAAGTCTGATGTTTCTTAATTGAGTACACGCATTTTTCCAAGAAAGGCTAAAAAAGGCCCATTATTTTCAGAACCCAAGGAGTTACAACTTAGAAAGTGAACGATGTAGCGCTCGGCGCAATCCTCATTCTTCCGTGCACAGCAATGCCCATTCAGATCCGCCAAGGTATCCATGATGGGGGCTGACTGCAAGGCCAACTGCTGCTTATGAAAATAACTCCAGAAATACGGAGTACACTGAGGGCACTCAATAAGCTTCAACCCAGGACTAGAATGCGATGAGAAACCAAACACCGAATAACGGAGTGGAACTCGAATTTTACCTGGGGGAAAGTGTGAGCATACAGTGAATGTGTAACAGAAGCAACCAAACACTTTCATAGTTCGTTTGACATCGTCACGGTATGGCTATAGCGTGGTTGGCAGAAAATAAGAAAAAGAATAAGATGAGAAGCCGGACTAACTGCAGCTAAAAGAAAAAAGCCACAAACTGAGTTGTCGTCAAAGCAAAAGCAAACGGGAAAAACAACTAGGGCAAACCCAAGCGCGACTGAAAAGGTTTGGATGGGATGAATGTGGATTGTTTAGGCATCATTGTGGTGCCTGCTTTTTATGTCGTATAAAGACAACCAATGGTTTTTATTCAAAAGGTAATGGGCTGAAGTTTAATGGGAGTGATAAGATTCAGCAGCAGAACTGATAAACTGGGGCGCATTTAGCGATAGTCAATGGGGGCAGTCCACCATTTCCTGGATGGTCAGCTACCTTGTACTGGGGTAGAACTCGTAGGACTGTCCTAGTTTCACAAGAAAAGTGGATAAAGTGAAGTCATCTTTGGAATTTAGAAATGAAGGGCTGAAGTTAGCAGCTGTGGTCATGGTAGAGGCGAAGTAGCGGTTAACAGCTTCAGACGTCACGCAAGTCGACGAAACAGATGTCATATCAGATAATACCGTGTTTTGGAAGGCTTTCCTGACAACCATATACATGGCATTATATAATTTCTAAACTTTCGGGGTGCTGCTGGGATTGGGCGGAGTTCCGTCCTCTTAAAGGAGAACAGCTTCAGTTTCGGTGTAAATATTGAAGACGAGAATGATAAGTTTGATATAAAGTGGGGAATCACGGGATTGACAATAGTGTTTCTAGTTTAAGGTATCTGCTTTGTAGAGAAAGATTGTCTCGACTTGCGATCAGAAGTGCAAAGGATTATAAAAGGGTCCCCACTAGAAGAACTGCCATACTTGTGTAGAATTAATCAGCGGATAAATGTGTTTTAGCCGGATGGAATAAATTTATAACCTATGTTAAGTAAGAGGGGAAGCAGTCGTTTCTGGTTTACGTGAGTTAAGTATTTCGTGCGATGGAGGATGTCAGGGGATATATTAGAAAACTTCGATTACTAAGTTATTTTGAGGTGGCTGCGAGGATCTTCTTGCTTGGCCAAAAACAAAGTAGCTGGGACACAATCTGTCAGGATGAGTTCGGATGTGTTGTTATTCCGTTGGTAATTGTTGCAGGTAAGTCCCCGGAAAAAGCTAAACTATAGTCCTCTAGGAGCCAAAAGTTTGAACCAGTGAATTCCGGAAAAGTCAGAGTCTCTAGCTCTAATCCAAGGAGCAGGGGCTGGAGAATCGATTGATTCACGGGCGTCACATGAAAGAAGAATCTTAGATTTAATGGCAGAAAAAGGGGAAAATGAGTCCAAGACGAATTATAGCAGTTGCATTTTTGATGACAAGTCGCAGTTAGCCAGTTGTGAAGTATAGCGCGTGGCATTGCACAAAAGTCACTGCTAGGGTCATGTTGAAGTATGCCGGGAATCCACATCCCCGCCCATCATTTTTACTGGTCTTAACTATTTCATGACATACCGGATGGATCTCGCTAGTGGGAATGAATTCGTAGAGCCAGGACTCTATAATGGGAATAATGTCTAAATTCAAAGTTGCGGCGGAGTTTTCGATGACTATGCTTGTTACCGATAGAGGGAGGGGATGAGTAATAGGTGCCAGTGATAACCAAAAGTTGTTGTTCACGTTGCCAGTGTTGGTCGGCGGTAAAGAGGCTAGTCCAACAATCAGCGGATTCACAGGTGATAATGATGATGAGCAGGTAGTATTAGTTTATTTCGAGTAGACCAGGAGCACGCTAGATACGGGATCATATGATATAATTAATGACAGAAGGAGATATCGCAGAGTTAAGGTAGACTAAAGTAAGACCGGCGAGAGTAGGAGGGCTTATAAATGTATGTAGTAGCGGAGGCAATTATATTGCCGGGGAAATTTAGGAGTCAAGTTTGTGGCACGCTCATTCACGGATTCCAAAGGTCATCCTCATTGAAGTAAGTGTTGAAGCTCGCTTATGCAATCACCGACCCTCGGAATCACTGAGTTTTCTTCCTGCAAACCTGCAGCTCGTACATGCGCAACCCATGCAGAACAACATCACATACGGCATGTCGCAGGATTGGTTGTTGGGTAACGGAGTAGGTTTCGGCTTACGGATATTAGAATTGGAACCAAGTCGGGGTTCTTGAGGTGCTTAGACTAAAATTGCAAAGCTTACCTGAGAATAGCAACGACAGTGGTCTATTTAGGGGAAGCCGAAAGCATGGCAGACGCATGAAAAGAATTTTGCAAGCAACAAGATAGATAGAAAAATTCGTGGAGATTTAGAAACATGCATGATAAACGTAGGATAGACAGAGTTAGAAGGCAGAAGAGAGGGAGAGTAATGTATGCACAACGAGGAATAATGGAGGGTTTTTTAAGATTTATCTCAGTTAAGTCAGGACTTGCTCCCGTATAGAGTCTATAGCCCCTGGTCATCGGTTTGTGACACGATAGCGAATATACTCGGCAGCGCGCAAAGCAGAACTCAAAACGCTGGAGCGGGACAACGTGTGTATTGGAGGAGCGCAACGACGTGCAGACGACGTACACAGGCGGAGCAAGTGGCGCCACCACAAACGGCCATTGTTCAAATAAACAAATTTGTTAGTCTTCGTCATCGAGTGCTTTATTGGTAGCACTACAGGGGTCTCTCCCTAGAAGGCCGACGCAGTTGGGCTTCGACCCGTGATGGGTCCTTCGGGTTTGGTGGCGAGAGAGGTTTTCAATGCCTCCCGCCGCGGTCCAACACAACAGCGAAGCCAGCACAAGCCGTTCTCCATGACTTACACTGGTCGCATGGGTGTCGATCGCAAAATTGCGTCTTCCTCAAAATGTTTTCCGACCGGGGTAGATCCTGTTTGTGACCTGGCAGTGGTGATTGTGTTGTAGGGTTTGTCGTTGTTGGCATATCCCAAAGTTCCGTGTCCCTGTGGTTGTCACTGCCTTCGTAAGCGAGCCAGCGTCCGGCGTCAAATGAGTCCAGTCACGATCCAGTGAGCCTTTTGTTGGAGCCATGCGAGATCCTGGAATTCCATATGGTTCTGTCCGACGGGACGAGCTGGAAGGCAAGAAACACAAGGAAGCTGCGCCTCGAGGCGCGATCGGATATTCGACTGAGGGGGACATACCGGCGCAATACAGGCTGCCGCCACCCTTGTCGTGATCACCACGTGGTCGTGCATTCATGCATAATAGGACTATGTACAAGTTGAATATGAAGAGTAAACTTAAATATATACAACTGTTTCATATTCAGAAAACCTCGTTGGCTGTCGCAGCTTGCGGCCGCGTCGATTTCTCCTGTTGACCGGTGCAGCTGTGTCTTCCGTGGAGTTTGATGTTGCAACAGGTAACGAGGGGTCGTATGTGGGGGTAACAGGGGCCGACTCGGGACGACCAACCGAAGGTTGTGAGCAGGTGGGGACACTGAGAGGGTTGTTCGAGGTGGGTTCTGCCTCAATGAAGGCTGGTTCGAGGCGGTCTATGCTGATGGTCTCTTTCCTGACCTCAACATTCACCACATATTTCTTTTCCTTTCGCTGGACGACGCGGAACGGACCAGAGTAAGCCGCCTGCAGTGGTGATCGCACTGCCTCTACTCGAATAAACACATGGCCGGTGGTAACTAGAGCGGTAGGTATGTAGTTGCTCAGGGTTTGTTCTCGTGGTGGGGTGGGCTTTATCACCCGCATTTGGTGCGACAGCCGTTTTGCGTAATCCCCGTGATCAAAACTCATAGGTGGTAATGGAGAAACCTCACCTGGAAGTCGTCGTGTGCAACCATAAACCAGTTCAGCCGCCGTAACACCCATATCGGCTTTAACGGTGTTACGCAGTCCTAAGAGAACGATCGGCAAAACTTCACTCCATAATGGGTTATCACGAGCACGAAGGGCAGCTTTCAGCTGGCGATGGAATCGCTCCACCATGCCATTGGCCTGAGGATGATAGGCCGTCGTCTTGTTGTGTCGACAACCGAATGCGTTTAGTAGCTCATGGAAGGCGCCGTCGAAATGAGAACCGCGGTCAGTGGTCACGATAGCAGGGCAACCGAACTGACTCACCCAACCGGGTAGAAATGCTTTTGCAGCTTCCTCTGAGGTTGGGCGAGGAATAGGTATGGCCTGTGGCCAGCGAGTGAAACGATCTACACAAGTGAGGATGTAGACGCAGCCATTGGATGGCGGAAGTGGCCCCACAAGATTCACATGCACATGATGAAAGCGTGCGTCCGGTTCGCAGAATATGCCTAAAGTAGATTTGGTGTGACGCTGTATTTAACTCGTTGACACTGAAGACAAGCACGGGCTCAAAGACGTACGTCACGTTTGACGCAAGGACAAACAAATCTCTCGTTGACTAGTTTCACTGAGGCTGTTACACCAGGATGCGACAAGCTGTGAGGGCTGATGAAAAGTTGCCGGCAAAAAATGGCTAGAACTAGTGGTCGGGTTGACCCTGTGACCCGCCGCAGATAATAGTTACGTCCGAAGTTGGAAGGGTCACAGGCACTTGATGCAGGGAGCTGCTGTTCCTTAGCTGCTCAACCTTAGGATCTGTTTTTTGGGCTGCGGCGATTGCTTCTAGGTCTATGCCCATGAGTAGCGGGTTGTCGCTATTGTGGACGCGTGAGAGTGCGTCTGCTACGGGACTGTGTGCCCCAGAGACGTGGCGAATGTCCGCAGTAAACTGCGAAACATAGTCTGAGTGGCGAATCTCGCATGTAGAATATCGGTCAGAAGCTGACTGGAGGGCGGAAACTAGTGGTTTATGATCTGTGAACACTTGGAACATTTGGCCCTCGAGTGTGTGCCGGAAGTGTCGGATACCCAAATAGATTGCCAGTGGTTCTCTGCTGAACGTACTTTATCGGGATTCTGCAGGCTGGAGACGCTTGGAGAAGAAAGCTATTGGTTGGCGTGAATTGTTGACGAATTGCTGCAACACTGCTCCAACAGCCGCGTCCGAAGCATCTGTTCCTAATGTCAGGGGAGAAGAAAGATCGGGATGTGCAGGGAGTTGTAAGGTTGATTAGACCTTACTTCGCGGTTTCCTTGGTAAATGCGTGCTTCGGTCCTTAGTACTGCGTGGACCACCTGCACGTTGCTCTAATGTGCGGCACTGCACAAATATGTTAACCAGAATAGTATTCTCCACGACCCGTGAGAACGAGAAGGCGATTGGGAGAGATAGTGGTTAGCTTGTATTTGGGAGCGCGCGTGAGAGCGTGCGCAAGAGCAACGGTCAAATGGCAACCGCGCTTGGCAGTCAGCGTTCAGTCAAACAATAAACGTGGTAAAAGTATGAACGAAGATGGCAACCGCTACAGGGTGGTAGTCGCTGTACCCACAACTCTTTAGGGACTCCTAGAAGTCCGACGGAGTTGGGCTTCGATCTTGATGGTAAGCCGGAATTATTGGTTGTCCAGGAACTCCTCATAGCTTGTCCGTTATATTGTTGTTGACGTCGAACGACTGCTGATGAGTTTACTGGTGCCTGCACTCTCGAGGTCCGATGTGCGTAGGTCCAACTGTGTTTTGGCGCCCACGGGTCTCATACGAATGCAAGCCGGGAAATGCCTCGTCAGGTCCATCCAAAAAGGCGTCCAGTTGCCGTCTCCAGTGCCAGGCTGACCAGTCGTTCCGTTGTCCAGTGAGCGGTTGGCTCCTTGAACGTGCACGGGAGTCAGCCAGGCTACGGATGAGGCCAATGTGACTGTGTAGATCCGTCTGAGAGAGGGCAAGGTAAACTGGAACAAAATAGCGCCTGAGGGCGCCGGCGGATGTTGGACCGTAATAACAACACAAAAACGATGTTCGGTGTTGTTGGAGTCGCTAGGAGACCAGAGGAAATGAAACCATAACTACCGATTGTAATTTCACGGGTCTGTTTTTTGGTAAATCCATGGCGAACTTCCCAACTTATTGCTAACAGTCGGTTGTAAAAATCGTCACGAAATAGGCGAACCGGACGGGATTTCGTAGTTGGCGACTGCGACGGCTACTTCGCGTTGCGGGTACGGTTGGAGAATCTGATGGACTAGCTGCTGAGTCCTCACTGGGCTAATTGGGGGTGGTTCGAGTGGTAACTCGCTCGGTGCAGGTGACTGAGCAACTTGAGTGGGTGTAAATTGGCCGAGCGGCTTGCACTCAATGACGGCAGGCTTGAGACGGTCGATAGATACGGTGTCGTGTCGTCCGTTGATATCTATGACAAATGTTTTGCCCTACGTTGTATCGCCCGAAACGGGCCAGTGTATGGCGCTTGTAGTGGTGATCGAAAGCCATCGACGCGAAGGAATACATGAGTAGCGGTTCCGAACGCAGTTGGGACATAACTTGTAGACTGTTGTTCACGCGGCGGACTGGCCTTGGGCACTCGCATGTGCTGCGTAAGGCGCCGAGCATAGTCGCCGTAGTCAAAAGTCACTGTTGGTGAGGGGGCTACCAACTCCCCAGGCAGACGAAGTGTACAGCCATATACTAGTACGGCCGGTGTTGTGTGTAACTCTTCCTTAACGGTACTACGCAGGTTTAGGAGTGCTAATGGTAGTTTTTCACTCCAAAGGGGGTTACCGTTTGCTCGAAGGGCGGCTTTCAATTGCCGGTGGAAACGCTCAACCATACCATTGGCCTGAAGGTGGTAAGCTGTCGTCTTAATGTTTTGGCAACCGAGCGAAGCGAGTAGGCTGCCAAAAGCGCCGTCAAGGTGTGGACCGCGATCGGTGGTCACTATTGCTGGGCAACCGAATTGACTAACCCAACCGGTCAGAAAAGATTTCGCGGCCTCTTTCGACGTGGGACGAGGGATAGGAATGGCCTGCGGCCAGCGAGTGAAACGGTCCACGCATGTGAGCATGTAAACCTACCCAAGCGAAGGTGGGAGTGGTCCTACGAGGTCGACGTGCACATGATGAAAACGTGTTTCAGGTTCTGGGAACCTGGCTAACGCCGCCTTAGTGTGCCTATGGGTCTTAACACGTTGACACTGCAGACAAGCACGAGCCCACTGACGGACATCTCTTTTGACATTGTGCCAAACAAAACGCTCAGTCAATAGTTTCACCGAGGCAGTCACACCCGAATGAGCCAGATTATAGAGTGTCAGGAACGTAGGATAACGGTGGGCAGCAGGAACTACTGGCCTAGGGCGACCTTGCGACACATCGCACACGATGGTACTCTGGGAAGCTGGGATAGGTACTGTGGCTAAACTCAAAGAACCGTTTTGTCGAAGTTGTTCGATGTCAGGGTCCATAGTTTGAGCCTGTGCCATTGCGTCCAAGTTGATGTTGGACGTTTGTGACAGACTTAGTTGATATACGTGCGATAAGGCGTCTGCGACGGGATTAAGTACCCCAGAGACGTGTCGTATGTCCACAGTAAACTGTGAGACAAAGTCTAAGTGGCGAATCTCGCGTGGTGAGTATCGATCCAAAGCTGACTTTAGTGCGTAAACCAAAGGCTTGTGGTCTGTAAACACCGTGAACGAACGGCCTTTGAGTGCATGTCGAAAATGACGGATTCCCAAGTAGATGGCTAATAACTCTCTACCGAACGTGCTGTACCTTGATTCCGCGGGTTGTAGGCGCTTGGAGAAGAATGCTAAAGGTTGCCAAGAGTCATCTACGAACTGTTGCAGTACCGCTCCAACCGCTGTGTCCGAGGCATCCGTCACTACCGAAATAGGAGCCAAAGGGTCGGGGTGTGTAAGGAGTGCTGTGTTGGCGACAGCATCTTTGACCAAGGCGAATGCGGCTTGTGCCGTGTCGGGAAACACGAACTTCCGCTTACCTCCACGCAACAGGTCGGTGAGGGGTTGCATCATTTCCGCACAGTGAGGAATAAATCGGCGGTAGAAATTCACCAGGCCGGCAAACTGACGCAACTGGCGAAAAGATTGGGGTTCAGGGTAGTCGCGAATTGCGGAAACTTTATCTGGCAGAGGGCGGATACCCGAGGATGAAATAGAATGTCCTATGAAGGTGATATCAGCCCGGCCTAATTCGCATTTCGCGATATTGATCTTACCGCCGTGCTGGCTAAGGCGTTCGAAAAGTGCTCGTAAGTGTGTAGCGTGCTCTTGCTCTGAAGAACTCGCCACCAAAATATCATCCAGGTATACGCGGACATTTTCCAAACCACGAGTTGCCTCGTGCATGAACCGTTGAAAGGTCTGGGCTGCATTGCTGAGTCCAAACGGCATTCGCAGAAACTCGAACAGCCCGAAAGGTGTAGTGACGGCAGTTTTAGGGATATCGGCCTCTGCTACCGGGATCTGGTTGTACGCCCGAACCAAATCGATACGGCTGAAGACGGAGCAACCTGATAAAGACGAAGTAAGATCCTGTATATGGGGAATCGGGTATCGGTCCGGGACGGTGACTTTGTTAAGCGCTCTGTAATCACCACAGGGTCGCCAGTCGCCACTAGACTTAGGAACCATATGAAGGGGAGAAGCCCAAGGGCTACTAGAAGGGCGTATTATACCCAGTTCTAGCATATGTTCGAATTCAGCCTGTGCAACACGAAGCTTGTCTGGTGCTAACCGACGCGGCCTACTGAACACTGGGGGTCCCTTGGTATCGATATGGTGAGTGACACTGGTGGTCACTGATAGGAGAGGCCCGGCCTGCCGAAACATGGCCGGGTAGGCGGCGATGAGTTCGCCATAAGGTTGGTGTGCCGGTGGTTGAAAGTAAAAGGGCGTGACGTGATTCACTCGCGAATTATGACCCGCAACAGCGAGAGTGGTCTGACGATCCACCACTCTGCGGCGCCGTGCATCAACTAACAAGTCAAAGTGCTGCAGGAAGTCAATGCCCAGAATTGGGTACGGGACGTCGGCGATGATGAATACCCAACGAAAATTACGCTTTAAACCCAAGTTTAAGGTGAGCGACCGCTGGCCAAACGTTGGGATGGCCGTGCCATTGGCAGCGCGTAGTGTTTGGGCATGCGGTGTGCTATTGTCGTCTTTCGCTCGGGGGAGGACGCTCACTTCGACACCGGTATCTACAAGGAATAGGTTATTTGAAATGATGTCCCTTGCGTTCAAAAGACGACTACTGGTGTGATACCCGGCTTCGTGGATTGCCACCACGGGCCGGGGGTTTCGTTTCCCTGATGAGCACCGGGAAACGTACACCCTCGTTTGCATCGTTCGGCTCCCTCACGGAAGCGACTGTGGTATTGACAATACCCCTCTTTTGAAGAGCCGAAACGTCGTCGCAGTGACGGACTATGGAGCCTAGGTGAGCGTGCGCGGCGCCGCTCCTGTGACCCACTTCTAACTGCTAGGCGTTGCAGGCTCGCGTCAATTCTAGACAAAACTGACGCGAGGTCGTTAGATGTTGGCAGGGCAGGCACCGTTGTGACGGAGGACCTGGTTACTCCAGCTACAGTGGGGTTGTATCGTGACATAATGTCATCAGCTATCGCTGCGGTTTCCTCCAGTGAGCATTTGCGCGTGGCACTTAGTAAAACTGGAATGTTATGCGGCAAACGCTGCAGCCAAAGTTCCCTCAAGAGCGGGTCCTCGCCTATCGTCGGTCCTCTCAAGCGCTGCATCTCACGCAGCAGTTCGGAGGGCTTCCTACTTCCAAGCTCAACGTTTTGAAGTTGTTGCATACGTTGGTCTTGCGTTGGGGTCGTGCGGGCAATGACAGCCTCCTTTAAAGCCTCATAGCTTCGGGAAGAGATTATTGCGTCCCTTACTTGCATTGTGACCTCTGGCGGGAGGCGGCCTGCTACCCACCTGAAACGGCTGGCGTCACTGGTTATACGGCAGTTTTCGAATTCTAACTCGACCAGCGTGAACCAGAGTTTTGAATCAGCAGGTGCGAATGCCGGTATGTGCAGCGTGATCGACCCAACGGTGGGGTCTGAGCAGGGTTTCCGTTCAGTGGACATAACGATCGCTTTATAGAACACAGACGGGAAAAGAAACCCACGATCAGTGGGGCACTATAATCGTCGCGAGAAAAGAAAAAGAATCACGACGAACTAGACAACGAAAATATGTATGGACAAAAGAAAATTATTTGGTAAACCGACCAAAAAAATCAACAGATAGGGAAACGATAAAACACAAAAAACGTACGCAGACGGGACCTTCAACGGTAGAAAACAAGGAAACTCACGTGACCTGAGGATCACGTCGGGCTCACCAATTGTAAGGTTGATTAGACCTTACTTCGCGGTTTCCTTGGTAAATGCGTGCTTCGGTCCTTAGTACTGCGTGGACCACCTGCACGTTGCTCTAATGTGCGGCACTGCACAAATATGTTAACCAGAATAGTATTCTCCACGACCCGTGAGAACGAGAAGGCGATTGGGAGAGATAGTGGTTAGCTTGTATTTGGGAGCGCGCGTGAGAGCGTGCGCAAGAGCAACGGTCAAATGGCAACCGCGCTTGGCAGTCAGCGTTCAGTCAAACAATAAACGTGGTAAAAGTATGAACGAAGATGGCAACCGCTACAGGGTGGTAGTCGCTGTACCCACAACTCTTTAGGGACGTTTACCTCTAAAAGTTGCCCTGCCAGCTGCTGCATTTCTCTCAGTAATGCAGAGGGCTTTTTGCTACCTAACTCTGTCCCTTGGGTCAGCCGTTTTAGTCTTGACGATTCTGACGGTAAAATACAAGAGATTATCGCATCTTTCACGGCTGTGTAAGAACTGTTATTAAATATTACGTCGCGCATCTGAGTAGCAACGTCACGGGGAAGGCGACCGATAGTCCACAAGTAACGGGTTCGTTCGCTTGTAATTCTATGTGATTCAAACTCTGCCTCCAGCATATGAAACCAGAGTTGAAGGTCATTAATAAAAAACTGAGGGACGGCTAGGGAGACCGTCGAAACGGAAGGTTCCGGGTCAGGTTTACGGTCGTTGCTAGCCATAGTTGCAATGGTATATCAAATGTAAAACGATATAAAGAGGTCAGTGCAGCAAACGTGAAACACTTATAATATCGATATGAGAATATATATAAGGGATATGGTAACTGAAATCAGGAATTTAACGTTTAAATATCGGAAAAATTGCATATGTAAACGAAAAAAGTGATTGAGGGACTTACGAATGTACTTCGAGAATTAATTTGTTGTTCGGGCTAACCAATTCAGGATTTATCTCAGTTAAGTCAGGACCTGCTCCCGTATAGAGTCTATAGCCCCTGGTCATCGGTTTGTGACACGATAGTGAATATACTCGGCAGCGCGCAAAGCAGAACTCAAAACGCTGGAGCGGGACAACGTGTGTATTGGAGGAGCGCAACGACGTGCAGACGAGGTACACAGGCGGAGCAAGTGGCGCCACCACAAACGGCCATTGTTCAAATAAACAAATTTGTCAGTCATTCTCATCGAGTGCTTTATTGGTAGCACCACGGGTTCAAGTAAACTCAAGGCTGATTCAAATGGATGCCCGGTAAATTTGACAGTCGTGGCCAACTGGAGGATCTGACTGGACCGAGTAGAGATGACTAAAAGCCGGCAATTTTGCACGAGGGATACCAAAAATCGGTATGAGAAACTGTGGAACGGGAGACGACGGAGGAAGGGAACATTTGAGTTGCATTGCAAGGGATTAGATAGCCATGAAGTATGATACATTGCAATAAATGGACGGTATCAGGGTATAATACTCAGTTTTAAAACAGGGGGCGAGCAAATCAGAACGTAGAGAGTGAGTCGGATAGCAACAATGGTTCGGAAGAATCGAGATGCGGTGGATGTGGG
Source organism: Fasciola hepatica (assembly GCA_948099385.1). NCBI lineage: Eukaryota > Metazoa > Platyhelminthes > Trematoda > Plagiorchiida > Fasciolidae > Fasciola > Fasciola hepatica. The sequence continues at coordinate 27,258,682 of CANUEZ040000043.1, read as the reverse complement.
GCATAGATATAGACGGAGTGGACGCGTATCATGAGGGTCAGCGAAATGGTATTGAGGGACATGGCCGGCAAGGAACTGGATAATTCAGGGGGGAAATGTTAACGTATATGTGCATATATATGTATATAAGAGCAATGAAGTGATAGAACACGGAAATAGCAGTGCTTGGAAGAAACAGGTAGGGCAGATCAAATAATGTAGAATTAACTTAGGAAAACCGTGATGAATTTGTTTGTGATTGGTGAGTATAGCGGATCACCAGAGAGAGAAACGACTTTGGAGGCACAGAAGTGATGGCGGCTATGAACGGAAGTTTAAAGACGAGGGAGTATGAAAGTAAGGCTCGAAGAAAACAGGTAAGAGTTTATCTAACGATCTGATTACTGCAGATGTGAAATGTGGTGACGGTGGAGAACGGGTGAAGTGTTCATCAACAGACGCACATTACGCAGCAAGGTGATGATGGCTGTGAAGATGTCTGGGGGATGCAGAACGAATAAAAATACAGATTGGTCGGAATGGTGTGAAATATCAGTGGAGGAAGGTGGCTCGGAGGTGAGACGAACTGTGATGCAATGGTGCAGCGGTTGTAACAGCGAATAACGTAGGAGAGGAATAAGTGAGTAGAGGGCCAGAAATCTCAGGTAATGGCAAATCATATGTTTTGAATCTGTACGTGAAAGTCACGTCGTAACGATGACTTTACGTTAGGTGGAATCTGAAAAGGCAGAGCGGTCCGAAAGGCACACTGAAGAGGCCTCTGGCGAGCGATATACGAAAAAGGAGATGAGGGTATTGACTGAAGAGAAGCAGGTAAGAGATGGCCAATCAAGTCGTTTTACTACGGATGCAACAGGATGAATACCGAGAATGAAGAAAGAAGAGACAAGTACGCAGACAGGCAAACCTGCAGCGGAACAAAAGGTGCGAGAAATATGTGCGCGGTGGAGTTAGGAGAGTTGGACTGGAGAGCTGCATGCTGCGGGCAATTGTAAGAATGGATTGAGCCGGAAGTCGCTAATTGGGACACTACTTAATAGGAAGATCCACAGAAGAATTGCGTAGTCGGGCGGGTAGAATATGGTGGTGGCGAAAAGATAATGAATGTGACTGTAAAAGATGCGAAGGTCGGAAAGGCGAACTTTAATATGGGGGCTAGCCATGCGTACAGGTGGATCTGGTGCGTAATGGCAGGATGAGTGAGATGGGAGGACAAAGAAGGATATGACAAATTAGTGGCTATTGAGGTATAGGCAAGCGGCCAACTAGCTTTATGAGCATAGGGGGGTGCCAAGTGAACAGGGATTAGAGACCGGTAAGGGTGATTTAGATGGGAAAGAAAAATAATGCGAGCTTGGGCGAAGTAAAGTGGATAGGGTGACGGTGAGATCATGTAGTGGGAGCCGCCATGGTGGGGAGCGAAAGGAGCAAGGACAGGATGGGTAGGTGTGCATACAAAAGTAGAACGACAAAAAAGGAAAGAAATGAGAGTGATGACAAGAACGATAGACGAGTGACCCTTGGAGGAACAAGAGTGGGGGAGAAGGATGAGACTTGCGATCGACAGGGATGGATGTGATAGGTTTGGTGATCCGCGAACGGTGCTTGTTGGTAGGGACGAACCACTATCAAAATTCTACATTCAACGGCTTTCGCAAATGAAGCCCAACCAGCTGCTTATTCATACCTCTTGTCCTGGCAGTATTCCTTGATCATGCAAAGTTTTACTACGGCAGCTCTTTGAAACCCACGCTCGAAGTTGCGAAGAGCCCCGTAGCTTGCATTCCGACCAGGCGGTCCCAACGAGCTCCACCTCTGTCCCGCCCATTTGTAGCCTCATATACCAGAGAAAAAAATACCGGTGCTCCTTTCCTGGTAGATGCAAGAGAGCCGGTCAGTTTGATATCAGTTTCAAGACGACTCACCATCTCTCCGACGGCGCAGACACTGCTAGTCTTTAAAGGCACTCCTATTCCCACGTACGACGGTCAGTTTCTCACTCTAAACCCTGGGATTTTACCTCTGCCCTAGTATATCAGACCATTCAAGGCCTGGATTTTCAGAAACTCACGGCTCAGTAGCAAATACTGGTAAATGGGAAATCGTTGATCAACTATCGTGGAATCTTGTTTTCGGTTCCCTTACTCAATCCCGGTCACGAACACCTCTCATTCGCGTCCTAACCGGAAATTTTGCTGAATATTCAGCGTGTACCCCGACTTGGTTTACCCAAGCCGCAGCCTGCCTGCAGTCGCCACTGAAGTGAATCAGCACTTCGCCACACTGAGAACGCCGGTGTACTCCCGGTCCCGCAGGCTGGTCCAAGATGGTCTTCTTGCTGTCCGCGAAATTTTTCAACGTACGCTTAATCTGAGATCTATCGGGCCTCCCACCAGTGTGTGAGCATCGTTACTACGCAGTGCCCCAAAGAGGTCACCGGACTACTGGAGATCATGCGGAGATTATCGTTTATTCAAGCGAGTGACTAATCCAGACCGATACCCCATTCAGCACATCACGGACCTCACAGCTGAACAAGTTAGTGAGGTAATCTTCAGTTGAATAGACTTGATGAGGGGATATTGCCAAATAACAGTAACTGAAGCCGATATCTCCGGACCAGCCGTGACGACTCTCTTTGTTCTTCCCGGGTTTACACGAAGACAGTTTGGACTTAACAATGCTGCAAAAGTTTTCCAGCGTTTCATTGGTATGGTATGCAATAGATCAGATTTTGCATCCGCTTATGCCAACCACTTCTTTATAGCCTTCCCATCTAAGAAAGAACACCCGGCACATCTGTGCACACTTTGCCGCCGTCCGTCTCACCAAGGAACCACGGTTAAAGTAAGAGGGCACATCATGAAGCTCGGCTCCATAGAAACTTTGGGCCTCTAGTTTAATTCCACAGGGGTCACGCCATGGCAATACAAGGTGCTGGCCATTCTGGGCTACCCAGAGCCAGAGCTATTTAAACAACTACGGTCGTTTGACGAACCAATTTACTTTTACCGGCTTTTCATTCCACAGTGAGCTTAGGAAATGCAGCCAATCACAAGCCCATTGTAAGGTTAAGCGAACCAGGTGATTCTCACGGAAGCCATGCATGACACATTTGCTACGTTGGAGCAGGCTCCCAGCAAAGTAGCCTCATTGTCACATCTTCGAATAACGGCCTCAATTGTGTTGGCCACCGAGGCATCAGGCAAAGCAGTAGGTGCAGTACTGCAAAAATGTAAAGCAGGCACTTGCAACCCCCTTTGCTTTTTTTCCTAGAACCTTAGCACCGGGCAGGTCCAGATGTAGCATCTTCTGCCGCAAATCATCGCTACTTATTTTGGCGTCCGTCAACCTAGGTTTACCGTGGGAGACTTCAGTTTGCGGTTCACTCCGACCACAGAACAATTATCCGAGCGTAGTGGGCCACTACGGACAGATATTCTCACAGAGAGTCTAGGCGTCTGGGTAGCATCACTTAATTAGCGATTGGTGTACGTCACGTTTCAGGTATGGGTTTTGCCGGTGCAGGCTCATTAGCACGTGCTCACAACATGGATCTTACCGCTTCCTGTCCGATCAACCTCAAAGCCGTTGCATCGGCACAAGTGAAGGGTCCCGGGGTAAAGCAACTAATGGCTCTCCATAGCTGACGCTCTAGTTGGTTGCTATCCCTTCAGCCAAGTGTCACACGTCTAGAGGCCACCCGAGGCTAGCAGTACAGCCAGATTTTTAGAGACAGGTTTTCGAGACCCCGCACGGTTTGTCCCACACAGATAAAAGAGCCTCCTCTAAACCCATGGAAAACTATTGTGTCTGTCGCAGCAAGAACCGTGACTTCAGTACATGGGCCCGCACCTGCATCCAGTGCCAAAGTTCAAGTGCACAAACTCGAAAATCTCACTATCTAAATTTACTTTTGTTTCTCCCTTCAGAAAGGGGCATATATTCCAGACTGCACACACTGTTCTATCAGATGGTCGTTAGCTGTACCCATGCACAGCACAGCCAGAGAAAAGTTCGCTCAAGACTCCATAGAAAACCTGGTCGCTCCTTTCCATTTTCCAGCGGTAGTGATTACAGATTACGGCTCACATTTCGGGAGCGCCTTCAGCGGTCTTCTACAAGGCTTAGGTGCCCGAGGCATTCATACCAGTCAGTAAATGGTATGATGAAGGGTCTACACTGGTAACTCAGGGGGGCGTCATCAGCTCAATAAAGCCCAAACTGGGGAGAGTCGCTACCTCTAGTACCCTTAGGTTGCTAGAGCGATCTTAAGGCCAATCTGCAAATAGCGTCAGCTGAACTCGCATTGGTTTGCGCACAACGAGTTCTTTATGACATGGTGGCCTCAAAAGTCCATTGCCACTCGATCAGGCTGATTAGGTCTTACGGTTACTGCACCAGGTACACCCTCAAGATGCCCTCAAACAAAACACGGCAGTTTATGTAAAAACACAACTCCAGGACTGCATGCGTGCTTTTCTTAAGAATGAATCGAGCAGTCTTCTAGAATCCATTTACTCAGCCCTCATAGGGCCCTACGTGGTTTAATGAAAACGATCACCATCGACCATAAGGGCAGAACAGATACGGTTACCGTGGGCCGACTAAACCAGCCGAATCAGTTCCTTCTAATTTCACTTCATGAAGCTTTTCAGGACCAGCGAGCACGACATCAGAGTTTCGTACACCGACCACACCAACACCAGCGACCCGATTGGCGGACCGTAGGTACAAGATCATTAGAAGGAAGCCGTCTTCTCGGCCAAGTGATCAAGAATCCCGTCCGTTTCGCGATTTCCGCGTCTTTCCACACAACAACAAAAAACCCTTACGTGTGTAAAAGGAGCCTTTTCCATCATTGTCAGTTTTCCCAACTTTTTGGCCCTTCGCACAAAAATTGCTTCTACACTGCAGCCAATATTTACTTTTCGTCAACGCGCAAAGTTTAGTTGATGTCCACTCTTCCGCCCTATTCCAAAACTAATTCAGAGAGTCTGCAGCTTTGAAAAACTAGCACGGCTGTCAAAAGTGCGCTTTCATCAAAGACATCCACCCAGCTGCCCCGAGGTAGGTTTTCGAATTCATGATCCGTTTCGCTCGCACTGAGTACCAATACTCATGACACAAATTGCTGAAACGACAGGCCACATCATCTTTTTACCCAGCTAAGCCGGTACTAGGTCATTCTTTGGGGCAGGTAGACGGGAAGCTCCAATGATATTATCACCCTAAGCACCAAAAAACCCCACCTCTGGCTTCGAACCTTCTGTTTTTCGGATTAAGTAACATGTAGCCAAATGTTCTCGCTTTTCCATATTCATCTCATCTAGCGGTTGAGCCTGCGCAACTGCCATCCTCAGCACTATTACCACTGTATTGTTGTCTCAGCGACAAATTTCCTACCTATCCCTTGAGAAACCTTTATTGGCAGTTTATACAGAAAGCCAAAAAGGTGGTTTTGATCCATTCTTATTTTTTTAAATCATTCAATTTGGGAGTAACTTCACACATCTCTTTTGCCATCTTGCCTTATGTCTGCCGGGGGACCAAATGCCCTGCAGAGATGGCCTCCGGAGATTCAAAACTCTGGAGCTGTTCTCCGAACCCACGGGAAGCCCCGCAGTTCAGAAGAAACGCAAACGTCCGTGCATTTTGCTGGCTTCATCAAGACTGACGCTCTCGTTCTGCCGGCAGTCTCGTAGTTTAAATCTCTTCCTCCGGGCGGTCGTCTCAGGTGGGACCTCCATCGTTATCAACCGATCACTCCTGTCTTCCGCTTGTTTAAAAGTATGTTCTGGGCATGCGGCAGGCAAGGCTCTGCTGCCGGGACATGTCTTCGACACAAGCCAGCACGCGGTCAGTTTGCTTGGACCCACAAAGGACAATCGCCGTAGGCACCCCACGGTCTTATTCCCGTTGATCTCCCTATTAATTGCGACAGTGGAAGCCGAGGGAGTGGACTTGAAATAATGCGTATATTTATTAACTGCCAGTGCCAGGGGCATCAAACCACAACCTTTGAGAAAACCAGCTCTGCGAGTTAAAAATGGGGGCGATGTGTACATAGTTGACGAGGTAGGAGACTAGGCCAGCTGTGGACAGGGGGCAGGGTTCCAGAATCGCATATTAAAGTGCCGTAATATAAAAGGTGAGACACATAAGGTTTCTCTCAGGGTGAGTCAGAAGACGCTCCTGCATAGAATCTACAGTACCTGGTCTTCGGTTCGACACACGATAGTAAGTATACTCGGCGGCGCGAAAGTGATCAGAACCCGAAAAGCTTTAGTGGAGTAGTTTGTGTGTTGGAGAAGAACAACAACTTACTGAGGGCGTACACAGGCGGAGCAAGTGGCACCACGAAATTCGGTAATCGCTTAGATAAACAAATGTGTTAGACTTTGTAGGTGTGTCATGCCGGTTGCCATACAGGAGTCTCTCCGTGGAAGACCGACGCAGGCGAGCTCCGATCCGTGGTTTGTACGTCAGCCTCGGTGTCGAGAGACGTTTTCCATGCCTCCCACCGCGGTCGGACACAACAAAGTGACCAGCACACGCCGTTCTCCATGACTCACACAAGCCGCTGAGCGTCGATCGCTAAATTGCGTCCTCGTCATCATTGGATCCGACCTGGGTAGATCCCGCTCTCGACTTTGAAGTTGTGATTTTATTGCAGGTTTTGCCATGGTCGGCATATTCCAAAGTTTCTTTTGCCTGTGGTTCTGTTGCTTTCGTGAACGAGCTGCCGTCCAACGTCAATGGGTTCAGTCGCGAACTAATGTGCGTTGTGTCTCAGCCAGGCAAGATCCTGGAACTCCGTGTGCTTCTGTCGGACGGGACGAGCTGGAAGGCGAGAAACGAAAGAACGGTGAGCCTAGGGGCGCGGGTGTATATTCAACCGAGCGGGACATGGTAGCTCAAAGCAGGCTGCTGCTGCCCTTGCCGTGGTAAACTACGCGGTCCCACGGCCAAATATCACTAAGTAATGTACCACTGGGATATGAAGGGTAAACGTGAACTTATAAAATAGGTACAAATTCAGAAAACCTAGTTAGCTATCGCAGCTCGCGGCCGCTTCGATTTCTCCGGTTGACGCACGCAGATGTGTTTTCCGTGGAGTTTGGTGTTGCAACAGGCAATGGGGAGTCGTTGGTGGGGGCAACAGGGGCTGACCCAGGACGACTAACCGTAGGTTGTGAGCAGGTGGAGATGTTGGGCGGGTTGCTCCGGGTGGATTCCATCTCGACGAAGCCTGGTTTGAATCGATCTGCACTGACGGTCTCTCTCCTGCATTCGACGTCCACCAATATTCTTTTCTCTTTCCCCAGACGACTCGGAACGGGCCAGGCTAAGCCGACTGTAGAGATGATTGCACCGCATTCACTCGAATAAGCAAACCGCATCCGGTCGCTAGAGTGGTAGGTATGTGGCTGCCGGGGTGCTCTTCCCACTGCGGGGTGAGCTATGGCCCTCGCATTTGGTGGGACAACCGCCTTGCCTAATTCCCGTAACTAAAATTCACAGGTGGCGATGGATAAACTGAATCAGCTTGAAATTGTAAAGTGCAACCATGAGCCAGTTCAGCCTGCGTAACAAGCCTATTTACCACAATACGCGGTAAAGAACAATCAAATTTACGTAAAATATATGGCGGCCCGAAGAATCATTCCAGCTGAATTCAATATACGAGTGTTCTACGTGGGAGGCAGGATACATAACGGTGAACTTTCATCTCAAGTGAAGTATGGCTTTTTGGCAATAAAGTCTGCTTTTATACGACCCCGGAAAACGGACTTCTAATCTGTAACTTTTTAAGTAGCTTCCTCCATGAATGCAAAAATGAGCGTATGACCAAGCAAAAAACACAGGAGTTATAGCATACCAGTCAATCGTGTGCAGTGGAGCATACTGAACAGTATTGCCCAGTAGAAACCGCAAGCCGGAACCGACCGTTCATTATTCAGTCAGACATGGAATGATGACGGGGATGGTGGGTCGCATTCTCCCATAAAATGACAGTGATGTGGAATGTTTTCTGATCAATTCACAAAATCACAGTTAACAAAAGGGAAGAAACATTCCCGTAAATTACATTCATATTTTTGTAGATATGAATGGTAATGAACTCATCCACTCAAATATACTCACATCACAAAATTGAATAAATTTTGCATAAATGTGAATATTTGAAACTTGAACTGCACTCTGTATTACACGACAGTGCTATCCCATCCATCCTCGACGATTGCAAATCTCATCCTTCTCCCCCACTCTTGTTCCTCCAAGGGTCACTCGTCTATCGTTCTTGTCATCACTCTCATTTGTTTCCTTTTTTGTCGTTCTACTTTTGTATGCACACCTACCCATCCTGTCCTTGCTCCTTTCGCTCCCCACCATGGCGGCTCCCACTACATGATCTCACCGTCACTCTATCCACTTTACTTCGCCCAAGCTCGCATTATTTTTCTTTCCCATCTAAATCACCCTTACCGGTCTCTAATCCCTGTTCACTTGGCACCCCCCTATGCTCATAAAGCTAGTTGGCCGCTTGCCTATACCTCAATAGCCACTAATTTGTCATATCCTTCTTTGTCCTCCCATCTCACGCATCCTGCCATTACGCACCAGATCCACCTGTACGCATGGCTAGCCCCCATATTAAAGTTCGCCTTTCCGACCTTCGCATCTTTTACAGTCACATTCATTATCTTTTCGCCACCACCATATTCTACCCGCCCGACTACGCAATTCTTCTGTGGATCTTCCTATTAAGTAGTGTCCCAATTAGCGACTTCCGGCTCAATCCATTCTTACAATTGCCCGCAGCATGCAGCTCTCCAGTCCAACTCTCCTAACTCCACCGCGCACATATTTCTCGCACCTTTTGTTCCGCTGCAGGTTTGCCTGTCTGCGTACTTGTCTCTTCTTTCTTCATTCTCGGTATTCATCCTGTTGCATCCGTAGTAAAACGACTTGATTGGCCATCTCTTACCTGCTTCTCTTCAGTCAATACCCTCATCTCCTTTTTCGTATATCGCTCGCCAGAGGCCTCTTCAGTGTGCCTTTCGGACCGCTCTGCCTTTTCAGATTCCACCTAACGTAAAGTCATCGTTACGACGTGACTTTCACGTACAGATTCAAAACATATGATTTGCCATTACCTGAGATTTCTGGCCCTCTACTCACTTATTCCTCTCCTACGTTATTCGCTGTTACAACCGCTGCACCATTGCATCACAGTTCGTCTCACCTCCGAGCCACCTTCCTCCACTGATATTTCACACCATTCCGACCAATCTGTATTTTTATTCGTTCTGCATCCCCCAGACATCTTCACAGCCATCATCACCTTGCTGCGTAATGTGCGTCTGTTGATGAACACTTCACCCGTTCTCCACCGTCACCACATTTCACATCTGCAGTAATCAGATCGTTAGATAAACTCTTACCTGTTTTCTTCGAGCCTTACTTTCATACTCCCTCGTCTTTAAACTTCCGTTCATAGCCGCCATCACTTCTGTGCCTCCAAAGTCGTTTCTCTCTCTGGTGATCCGCTATACTCACCAATCACAAACAAATTCATCACGGTTTTCCTAAGTTAATTCTACATTATTTGATCTGCCCTACCTGTTTCTTCCAAGCACTGCTATTTCCGTGTTCTATCACTTCATTGCTCTTATATACATATATATGCACATATACGTTAACATTTCCCCCCTGAATTATCCAGTTCCTTGCCGGCCATGTCCCTCAATACCATTTCGCTGACCCTCATGATACGCGTCCACTCCGTCTATATCTATGCCCCACATCCACCGCATCTCGATTCTTCCGAACCATTGTTGCTATCCGACTCACTCTCTACGTTCTGATTTGCTCGCCCCCTGTTTTAAAACTGAGTATTATACCCTGATACCGTCCATTTATTGCAATGTATCATACTTCATGGCTATCTAATCCCTTGCAATGCAACTCAAATGTTCCCTTCCTCCGTCGTCTCCCGTTCCACAGTTTCTCATACCGATTTTTGGTATCCCTCGTGCAAAATTGCCGGCTTTTAGTCATCTCTACTCGGTCCAGTCAGATCCTCCAGTTGGCCACGACTGTCAAATTTACCGGGCATCCATTTGAATCAGCCTTGAGTTTACGTGAACCCCCTCCATTATTCCTCGTTGTGCATACATTACTGTCCCTCTCCTTTGGGTTTTAAGTCTGCCTATCCTAAGTTTATCATGCATGGTTCTAAATCTCCACGAATTTGTCTATTTATCTTGTTGCCTGTAATTTTGTTTCATGCGTCTGCCAAGTTTTGAGTGTCTCCCGTATAAACCACTAATATTATTAATATTTGCTTCTAAACGCGAACCGACTGCCGTTATGTCTGAATATGGCAGCTGCTTCCGAGCACCTTCTGTTGGGTGGTTGTCAAAGCAGGATGAAACACGTAACCTGATCCATCTACTTTGGTGCTGGTTGATTCGTGGGATTAAGAGGCAAGTGTATATCCCTGTTCGAGGACCATATTTGGGGTGTTCATGCCGACATCCTTCACTAGTTGAATTACACCGACTAAGGAAGGCGATAGGAGTTTTCCTCAATCGGGTTGCCGGCTAAATATTCAAGTCCTCCTGAGAAAGAGACTAGAATGGCGATAAATACCTCTGGTATGAAGACCAGTATTCTTGTGCGCTACAATTCACCCCGGTTCAGAATCAGGCTTAGACTCCGTGCTCCTAACGGAGAAAATATTTTTTACATCAATATTGATCGAAAGTTCCTCATCAGCTCACCTTCATATACATCCTGACGGACTCGTGCTGGCACCTTCTCACGGTCAACAGTCAGTCTGCGCATGAGGCATTTTTTTGATCTTCCGTTATCGTGCTTTCTTAAGGAGATGACTTTACAGGCATGTCGGTGAGTCGCACTGACTCAAGGGTTTTTGTTTCATTGTGGTTCGGCTTTATTTTCTCGCCCGCGTTGACAAATCTTAGGTAGCCAGTTTGTTTTCACGGAATTTTGGCTGCCAGGCTCAGGAAGTGTGCCGGAATTAGAGCCAGATTTTGCCGCTTGAACGAAACCTACGAACAAACAAGTGACAGACAGAGGTGATCGACTTATTGCTACAGCTCGTTCACGTCTGTAGCTGCCAGTTTTCCCTACGCATTATTCTTCCATCAACACTTACCTTTGAAAAGAAATGGACTGCTTCAGAGACTCATGACAAGCAACTATAACGTTGGTCTCAGAAGTATTTACACCTTTTGTTTGGCTTGATGGTGATCACTTAGTATTTCCATCCTGTGTTAGAGAATGAGTGCCGAGTTTAGTCCGACGTCCGCGCAAATACATGTAAGAATTATGGCGCTCCCTCATCTGACTTCAGGTGGCTTACTGGTAAATCTGGAGAACTTTATACAGTGAGTTGGTCTTCACTTCCAAAAGAAATCTTTGTCACATTTGTGGTAAAGAGCGAACCAGAAATCAAATAAGTCTCTATATTGTGTCCGTAAATTCCTGTTAACACTGCCTACTGTCTCAACAAAGCATACTGATAGAAGTGCGTATATATGCTTGCCGCAACTTAACTTAAGTGGCTAACAAGCCCCTAAGTCCTTTGGGATCTAATTCAACGCTTCGAGTATCAGGTACTAACTGGATCCCAAAAATGGCCTATGGGACGGGAAACAAGCCAAAAGTTCCGACGAGTGCCAAAAGACGATAAAAGTCGGTGGAATAGATGAAGGACGTTTTGTATTGAAACAGTGGTGTTCACTTTTAAGTTTCAGAGTGACATCGGACGAGATACTAGCTAAAGGTGCTAAACGTTCAATCTTCTGCAAGCAGAACTGTCAAAAATGTGTTTTTCAGTTGGCAGGAACCAAAGGTCCTCACTACAGGCAGACAACCAACGCACAGCCCTGTGGCATAAAACAACATACGAACTTGTGGCTTGTTGCCCCCTTTCATAGGCCCCTCTTGGCATCTATTGGGTACCCGGTATCCGAAGTGCTAAAACATGATGCTTGGCATAATCTGGTGACGGAAAAGGAAAGCATTAAGAAGACCATGGATTGGACAAATAGGGAGAGCGGAGGGTCACCAGTCCAATAATAGGCCGCTTAAATGCTCCGGAGATGTTTCACGGGAGCAGACATCTATTCAAAAGTTTAGGTTCGTAACAACAATAAAACTCAATTACATTGAATAGAACGACGGAACTGCTGAGTTTAGACTTGGGTGTGAGAATAATCGCGGGTAGGACTGTCGGATTCACTTGGGAGGGAAGTACAAAAATTAGACAATGTGTTACACGCCAAGGGGAATGAACAACGGGAATAAAAGAGCAAAATGTTTAGGTGGTACGGGAGTGGAATGATAGATGCTGGTGAGAGCTATGGGCGGATAGAAGAAATGGATAGAAAAAACAGCGCTGGGCATGAGAAGGGTTTAGACGCGCGCACTATTTGAGGACTCGCTTCCCGTCCAGCGAATGGGGACGCAAAAAGATAGCAATTGATGGGTTTTAGTGATTATATTGATTATTCTGTGTAAATAACAGGAGATGGGAGAATGACTGGGCTAATGGCCAGGGCTGACGAGCTAGAGTGAGTCTCGCCGTCTGAGTCGCGTGATGTCTGCTGGGGATGCTGTTGACTCCGCAGGTACCAGGTGGACTTAAACAAAAAAACTTCGAACAGCCAGTCAGTTGAAGAAGCCGAGTCTAAGCAGAATTCCAGGCCTATCGAAGAGCCTGGTTAAAGTTTGCTTGGCCAGTTGTGCATCTTAATGGATGACTGATGAGAATCACCCAAGTGATCCACAGGACTTCCAAGTAGGCCTGTGTCCGACCGAAGAAGATCATGATACCGCATTGGTTGAATCAGGTCTAGATGGATGAAGTTACTTCGAAGTACTTTTGTCCTGACTTTATGTGACCGAGAAGAGAGATTTGAAAAGTAAGGTTGCCTATAGCTAGGGGTGGACCTGGCACCGGAAAAGGCCGCTCCTGTGGGGCGGTTGTCATTCCCAAGTAAAACTAAGTGCAAATATCCATTCGTAAGCAAGGCGCGCGTAAACTCTTAGCTCACGGTTGTATTTTGGTGAGTTTGGTGTTTGCGAAGCCGCTGCAAGGGTAACTGGTTAGTGCAATGTTGATATCGTGGGGCGAGACTAAACACGGCGGAAAACCATAAGAATGAGATTATGGTGATTAAAGTACTCGTGCGGCTGTAGTACGAATAAAGTGATCACGTGCGATCTGCAACCGGGGGGCATACTGTCACACGGGTTGGCAGGTGAAACTATTGGTATTATGGAGCTGCCGGTAGTCCTGAAGTTCTAATGTAACACATTGGTACGAGGTTAGGGCCGGGATTCCTCGTATCTTTTGGTTGTCTTACCGCCTGATTAGTTCCGTTGGGCTAGAAGGTAGTTCAGTGGATGAAGGCACAAAGGGAGAGAGTTTACTATAAAAGTCTTGATCGTATCTTGCCGCTGGTATTGCCAATGGGCTGAAAAATAGACCACTGCATAAAGGGAAAGTATTCAGGATACTAGTCTTGGCTGCTTCTTGTGCCTTGTATCTCCAGTGAGCTGGAAAACAGGTCTCTGGACGGCGAAAAGGGGTTAAGTTTTGCAGCATCCCATCTCGCTTGACCGGCGAAGACGATTTCATCTTGGAAGATCCACCAGAAATCTCTGTGACGATTGTTTTGAGCGACTGGGTTTCGCGCGGCTTTGGTGATGGTGTTCTGAGAGGATATAGATTCGTCACTGGCGGGATGGTCATCGAGTCAGCGTGTTCATGACCGACAGACCAAGTGGGGGATATGTACCGATCAGCAGAAGTGGTCAAATAGAAGGTGATATAGAAATTAGTGTACTGATAAGAGTATTTGGTGATGGGATGCTAGAGAAAGAGGACTTTCGCTAGGGGTGTGTACGTACGAAAAAAGGTGGTGGGCTTAGGGTTTGTAGCAACAGGTTAATACCTGTTCTGGCTAGTGACGGTGATATAAGCAGCTGTTTGCTAAGGTTCGACCACAGGAAACGAAGGAAGCAAGTAAAGCTAACAACAAGTAGCAGGCTACCCTCCGGGGCTTGAGTTAGAAAGCAGTCGCTGTTGGGCAAACCGTTCATTTTTTGGTGGTCTCTCTCGGCTCGGTGGATCCAGAGACCAGCCTTCCGCCTGCGGGGGGTTGGCAGTTGAACTCAAACTACTAGTGTCTGATTCACCTTCAACAACGCAAATCGCTTATTTCTTTGCGGGCTAATTCTACACTAGTTCGCAATTTCGCGGTTCGCACTAGACCGTTGTCTGACGGTTACGTTATTTCAAAGTCTTCACTTGTCATCAGCCGAGCAGAAAATTCTCGGCAACCAGCAGCACCGCATTCCCTGACCCAAAATTTCGTCTCCAAGCCATCTTTTTTGCCACTGCTGTAAAACTGGAGGATAATTCTCGGTCCAGCACCGAAGCATGGTATTTTGCCGTTCTTCACCGATGAATCCTTGGATCTCGCAATGAGTTTGTAGGGGTGCCCTGTGAAGTCTAAGATGCGGGGTTGATGACTACAGCAAAGTCTGTCCGGCAGACTGAACGGCAAAACCAATCCCAGCGTGTCATAAATGACGACACTATAGACAACAGCCCAAGTCCTGTTTGAAGTTTTCGTGTATCAGTAATGAAATCCGGAACGTTTCTTCCATAGCACGCGACTCTAATCCCAAAGTCCTACCCGACACTGGCAGGAAATCAGTAATTGCTGTTTGTGCCAGCTCAGGTTTCCAAAATATCTGGCGACGCTTTACGATACACATCGATTTACGAAGTTCAGAGCCACCACATTATAGAAATCCACTCACCTGTGTAGCAAACATACTTCATTTTCCTAGTGTAGGCGAAGATAAGACGGTCGTCTCCACATAAGTACTCATTCGTGGTGCCGAGAACAATTCTGTGATGAATGCCATGGTCACCTGCCATGCACATTTACGCTAAATTTTCACGAACTGACCATGAAGCGGCACCGAATATGTAAGACTTCACTAGATATTCATTAGGATTACCAGCCGGTTGACCACTTTATGACCGGAGGAGCCTTAGATTTTCTCTATCCTTGACCCACAATCGACCGTTCACAGGCACTGCCTCAGTGGCCACAGCGAATGCAAAAGTTCACTTTGGAAAAAGAAGCAACGGTCTGTCTGGGTTTGTTGACGTGTCAGGTCCCCGTAGCACGTAATCATTCAGCAAGCGGCAGTGTTGGAGCTCTGATTCGTGACAAAAAATCAGGTGGGTTAGTAAAATGAAAAAGGAAGATAGTCCATATAAATTAAATATTGCTGCTTATTATGTCAAATTCCGCTGAACTGAACAAGGCTTCTTGAAATACAATGCAGTGTAGATAAGCCCAGCAGAATTTCATTGGAGACATGCCAGATTCTCAGAGGCAATAATCGAGAAACGAGATTAATGAACGGAGGTGGAGGAGCAATAATTTAGCTGGGGTGTGAGACTAGAAAGAACCATAGGTAGCGCTGGATAGGGCATCGGTTTTACCGACCTGAATTGGAGTATATTCCGAGAAGCTGAATGAACAGGAATACTGTAACCCGAGGTTTCTAATAGCGAGGTTGACGGAAACGAATCGATGGTCGAGAGATATTCGACCAGGGGCTACAGAGCATCCCCAAAATAGCACGCCCCAAGCTGGCTTCATGGGGCACGCATGGGACGAACTAGAGGTTAGCCATAACCCTTGTCATACGCTAAACTAAGCCGGTTCTAACTGCCACCATAAGGTACACTACTGCTGCATTTACTCCTTAGTTGGCCGTTTGTATTGGCATCTAACATACAAATGTCTATCGAAATTCAAAGTAAAAATTTAAGGTAGTTTTTTGAATCGAAAAGTCCTACATTTACATGTGTTATGTACAACTTAGCAATAATCCGTCAACATACATTTTTGTTGAACCTTTCATCCGATTTCGTGTGCCCGCAGTATAAGGGGAAAAGGGAAATAAAAAAGTAGACTGTTACCGATAAACAGCCATTAAGTCACTTCAACATCATGTAATAAAGCCTAAAGGCAGCCGACTAAAATTTTTTAGTAAACAGCGTGGCACTTTTCAACTCGGCTTGCAATTTGAACAAAAGGGATGTATCCACTTTGGTGTTCGTTAATAAAGCCGCCTGTCGACGCATACTGAGCAGCATATGTTTGCAATTAACTGCTACCTTTTTACACCTACGCATATAAGATGCATAACAAAAATGGCTCACTGCGATGAGGCAGAAACAGAATGTTGTTGAGTAACCGGTATTTCAAATGTGAGTCTTGTAGTTAACACGTCGCTCTTAAAGGTGAATGTGAATCGAAACTACTCTACTTCTTTTTGCTCACCTAGTATACCTGCCATCCGCTCCACGATCACGAGCATTGTGGAACCGATTTCCGATATACTTGTCGATGTTGATAGTTGGTTCCTCGGCAAAAGCGGACTGAATCTGATGGCATCGGTCACGCTGACAGAGAATCACTTGGCTGATTCACTTTCGTTGTTTTGATCAGTCTATGATAGCAAACGGCTATCCCCTTGCTGCTACCCAGCCAGCAGCACTTCACTGAGACGTCATCTCTGGCCACAGCAGATTGCACTCATTTCACCCTATCACGGAGATTTCTAGCTGCGTACCGCCGGAGTGTTGTGGCTTATTACTGTTACCAATAGGTGTAGTACTTATCATCTTACTGAAAGCTCTAGGTGTCCCCAGGAATCCTTGCAAACGGTGCAATTCATCCAAACTGTTTACACTCGTGAGTGGCTGTGGCATAGTATGTGAAGATGATGCCCGGTAAGTAGATGAAAAAGACTCCATAGAAGCAGTTATTCTATCCAAACTTCTTGGAAGTCTGTCCACGGACAGTAGAATTTTTTCTTGGTCTAATAAAACTAACCCAAAGGCGCTTTACGTGAAGTTGCGTAGTATTTGACGCAGGTGAGGGGCCAAGTTCAGTTGAGTAAGGCTGCTGCTTGAAAGGCTACTTTTAATTGGGTGGATAGAACAAAGCAAATCCGTTTAATAGTTACCCCGAAGATCCGATCGGCATTTGCGTGCTAGCTCGTGCAGACACAGAGGACTGCGAATGTAAGAGAGGCGAGCCAACATAGGACTTGCAGATGCATAATGGACATTTACGCCTGCATCTCCCCAAGATGTTCTAACATCGGTGGTAGGGTTTGTGGTACATCCAGCATAGCCAGTTTTATGGACCTCTGTATTGCTTGAGGATTCTCGGTGGAGGAGAATCCCACAGGAACCCTTTAGGTACACGAACTTTAGTAGTTGACTACATCTTTCTTGTTGAATAGTGCTGTGAAAACTGTCTGCTTTCTTGTCATTGGAGGGGGTTTCCTTGAATCTCAGGAAATTCCTAAGGGGAAAACGTGAAGATATCTGAGACCCATCACACGTGTTAAAATAGGCCACAAGTATACTGTGAAAGCAAGATACATAGATGAACTATCGATGTTTATTTGGAAGTCGACTGATTCAGGGAGGGTGGCCAGTCCACCGATTGATACAGACAATCCGTCGAGGAGCCCAATACGAATATAGAAAGTTTGCGACAGCATAGTCCTTTTACAAGAACCAGAACGGCATGACAATTTCCTTGGTCTTTTCAGCATGCCAACCAAAAATTGGTTCAGAACTTTGAGTAAACTTCTGCGTTGCAGTGTAGTCGTTCAGCAGTTATTAAACTATGGGCAAGCAAAATGTAACAGGGCCTCCATGTTGGTGCTCACGGATGGAACATTTACAAGTTAATTATGGACACCTTCAAAGAACAACTATTATAGTGTCACAATGGAAATATACTCACCGACGTCCGTGGTTAAATTTGATGTTGACATCTATGAACTCATTGCTGATGGCGAGTACGAGAGGCGTGGTTAATGACCATCAAAAACCTCATCACTAGACGAGATAATTGCAGCAGGCTCTACTTATAATAAACATTGCAATTTTGCTGCAGATACGATTAGTGGGCATCGTTGAAGTCCTCTTCGGACAACGATACCAATACGTCCACATAGACGTCTCGTCGCATTAAGTACACGGTAAAGTGCTCAATGCTCGCTGGCGCTGACGGTAATTTTGCGCCTTGCTAAGGGTTTGGTCAGAAACAACGAATGTTGCTGACTTACCCTTGACGGCAGCAAAGAGCATGTGTTTTTCAAAGGCACTGAACTGTGCTTTTCCAAAGCATCAGCCGGTTAATGCAACTCTGTGCCCAATGGAGGCCGTTTGTTGGTACTCTAAAAATAAGTAAGTAGTCTAGAAAAGGGAAGTTGAAAAATACAAATTTCCGTGAAAGAATGCGAAATTGAAAAAAATTGCGTCATAGGGGTTGTGGGTTAGTGATAAACATGTGGAAGTGATTGTGTAAATCGGAGCAGTAAGCTTGTCCAGTTGTACGCCACCCAAGCAGTACTACCGTCACCTGAGCGTCACCTGAATGTCGCCTGAGTATCCCCTTTGAAGCAAAAAGGGACACTCAGGGACGGTCAGAGGACACTCAGTTAACTGTCAGGGGACACTCAGGTGACGGTCACGGAGGCTTATCGAAACGGACTCTCCTGATCCCGTTGAATTCGTAACACTAACTACAACACCGAGATACGCGCATGCTAAATAATATACTGGTAATCTACGGAATAGCCGAAGTTCAGCGCAAGCGCATAAGCACGCCCATCTTACAATAAACTTAACCATAATTCCGCGTACAACATTTGGCAGAATTAGTCCCTGGAGTTCAGATAAAAAACAGGTTTTACGGGGGGAAATTATATATTTCGCTACTGGTAAATCTTTGTACACTGGGCTCGTCAGCGAACAATCGTCATCCGACCATGGGTCGTTTTTTGTGTACTTTACAGTACCTGGAACAAAGAAAATAAGATACTTGTTGAATCGGTGCACTACGAAATGTCGTTATAATTGTCAACGTTAGAAATCGGCTTATGAGAGGGCTCAGCAATACATAATATATTAACGGTGATCAAGTCAAAACTGACCTCAGCACCTTTGATTTGGACGGCCACTTCCTGATATGGTGAATCAGTGCTAATAACCTCAGTTGGTCTGCACCTTTGAATCTAACGTTGGATCTTTTCGTTTATAAAAAGTGTTGTAACTCCGGGAAAACCGTGCTTCGTTACTGCGTCTACGAATACAGGATAGGATAACACAGAACGGCATACTCACCGACAGTTATTCTACAGACTCTTGTATTGGCAAATGATTGACGCCCGTGGACACCGAGCCAGTTCAGTTTGTACAAAAAGCAATCGGAGATCGGTGTACGCATTATCCGACGTACACAATCCCCAACTGTTCGCGTTTCCGTTGCAACAAGGAAATGCTACTGCTAGTCAGAAAGTTATGAACAATATAAGTTACCATTTGTTCGTAGAAAGTTTCATCTTCTAATTTTTCATTCAACCTCTTGAACTCCCATGCGTTTCGCACGGAATAGCGCACTGCATGAACTGCACCGATGCACCGGCAACATGTTCAAATCTGCACAGTTTAGACTTGACGTCTTCCATCGTTTTCTGCAGTTCCACAACCCGATTGGTAAGATCATTCATCATAGCCGTAATTAATGAACGTAACATCTGAAGTTGAGCATGCACACCAAAGTTTTCCCATAAGTAATATGTTCCGAAACTCGATCTGTTGCGTTTTTTTAACTTCGTTACTGTTTCTGTTTTCATAAATGTAGAAAAGGTGACAATCTATTTTAAATATGCGCGTACTGTTCAAAGTGCATCCGGGGGTCTCGAATAGGGGTTGCTATTGGGGGTATAATGGAATGAGTTGTGACTTGGGATCTGAACACATCATCAAAACAGATGAATACTTACATGGTGACTACTGGACACAAAAGATAGCTGACATCCTCAGTTGCTTCCAGTTGACTCCGTTTCGTTAGGAAACAGGGCTATCATATCCACCGGTGGTACTCCGAACGGGGAACTGCCAGTATGATGATTTCGAAAATTAACGTCATTGCGTAACCTTCCTGTAGTTGATGGGAAAATGAGACGGCGCTGGACGCAACAGCCGCGTTGTATACATCTGTGACAGCTGTATAACCCAGAATGAAGCTTAACCTGCTTAAGCATTGCCTTGGCTGGATTATCTGCCACAACACTCCGCAAATCACTT
The DNA here is from genome assembly GCA_948099385.1 of Fasciola hepatica. Classification (NCBI taxonomy): domain Eukaryota; kingdom Metazoa; phylum Platyhelminthes; class Trematoda; order Plagiorchiida; family Fasciolidae; genus Fasciola; species Fasciola hepatica. Next base: position 27,238,437 of record CANUEZ040000043.1, on the reverse strand, counting down.
CTGCAACGAAGACCACTCCTACGAATAATGATGCCAATTCTTGCATCAGGTCTCCCAAATATTGATGCACGTCAGTAGGTCTGGACATTCCACAATATAGACGAACAATGAATACTCGCGACGTGGGGTCCAAGAGGCGACACAATATTGGGCACAACTGGTGCAATGAGCCATGAAACAAGCTCATACCGACAATGTGCAACTGGATATAAACGCAACAGCCGGCTGTAACAGGTCTACACTCCAGAGCTTGTTGAAAGGTTTCACTTAGTCCAAAACGTACGTGCCTACCGGCGCCAACGTTTCTTTTTGGATTCTCTTAAGCGTCCCCATCAACGACATCAGATCTAATGGCAAGTCAAGCTTTAACTATCTCAGAGCTCGTAATAAAATCCTCAAGTCGGCCATTGATGATTTCATTTGTACAGCGGCCTGCCTCAAATCTTTGGCCGAGGAAACAGCTGGAAGGCATAGATTTAATAATTCAGTTACCTTCTGTGAGGGTAGTTATCATTTTGATCGGTGTTGTTAATTTAACGTCTCCATTTATCTGTGATGATTCTGTTGCATGCATTGCTGATCACCATGAAGCTTACTTTTCGTGAAGGTGATAGCAGCCAAATAAGTTGACTCCCACTCCTCCCTTGGTATGCACGAGTTATCCCCCCTCGCGTTCTCACAACTATCCATATTTAGAAATTCGGTGTGCATTACCTAACAGCTGTAGAGATTGTAGCAGCTGTGACTTGTTGTTCCTCAACTGCTGCCCACGAGACCTTTGGTTTTTCAGGACTGTCGATATAATCAATTAAATCATCGGACTCGTAGTTCGTTGAAACGGAACAATTGCCTGCGAATTTGTAACGACCTTCACAGCGGCTAACTTTTTACACCAGCCCGTGAGGGATGTATCGAAATCACCCCACTAACACTGCGAACTGCTATCCGCTTCTTGCGCCTCCACATTGTAGTTCTGGAACAGCCACGCAGTTTTGGGTGGGTCTTTTTGATCTACAGATGAAGAGATAAATGAAAATTGATGAGATTTACCCGCCGAAGAACATGAGAAACCGACCAAACGCAGTGCAATGTTTCACAGCGTAGCCTGAGGGGCGACAACGAACAACTACCGTCAAGGACTGGCCGCCATGACAGGAATTCATTAAAACAAACAGAACATCCAAATTTATAATGCAGTGAAATGGGCAGTAAATGTCAAACGTTTTTCATATTACGGTTTTTTAACATGGAATATTAGGTACGGAATTGTCACACATTCACGATTGCAGCGATTTCTGTATCTAAACTTCCGATTACTGAATTCTCATCAACAAAGCATATACTGAAGAACTGTGGAACACTGAAAAACGGTATTTGACTCACTCGTTTCGGTCTCATACTGAGTGTGACCTTTTTACTTCTAGAAAGAATACCATTTAAGTTAAATTAGCTTTAGACCTAAGTACTTCAACGGAGCACAATTTTACGGAATCTTTCTTACTTTTTACCCTGGCTCTGTAGTCTAAACTGACAGAGTGAACAGTCAGTCGTTCGATGGAACAGTTTTGTAATAAAAGCAGTAGTTGCACGACTGACAAAAATCGCAATTATATTATGTTTGTTGAGCGGTAACAATGCTTCTAGGGAAGACCGAGCGACCTGTGTTATACAAACTGTTTCAGAGTGCCCCGGTGAGAAGAGTATAATATTAGATGCAAACAGAATCAGTCAGCTCGCAGATGTTCTTCTTATTTAAACAAGCGATCTGTCACTAGCTTGGAGAGTCATCATTTGTTCTTAATTTTCTACCAGATGAAAACGTCTTTTCGATTCTCCAAAATGGTGTTCATCTTTATGCAGCTGGGCATTTGGCACCGTGTATTATAATTATTATTATTATTATTATTATTGTTATTATTATTATTATTATTTTTATTATTATTACTGTAATCAGTTGGTAAATCAAACTGCAAAGTGGTTGAGCTTTTTACCAATCCAGTCATTTCTATGCAAAAAATGACTAGAACCAAATGTTAACCGACTAGTTGCAGACAAAAAGTTATAGTACTGGGTAAAGGAAAATCCATTGCAGTTTCCACATTAAAATGTCCAGCGCCGTGGATGGAATCGAACCAACGACCCTCCATTTGCCGGGCAGATGCTTCAGCAGCTGAGCTGTTGAGGTACGACCAATAGGAAGCGAAGTACGTAATCGAATGTTCAGTGATGCACATCCCAGTATTCCACTGATACACAGCAACTGTTCTGATTTTGATCACCGGATCAGCCCTGTGAGTCACTTCCCAATGGGACGAACAGCGCTCGGTTGAACGAGACAAAAAGGACATTGAAATATATTATAGAATCAAGTGAACTTCCGGATGAGAAAAATGCACGTAGATTTTCCAATAAATAAGACCTAGACTCTTTGTACGAACAATAAATTCTATAAATATGGTTTAATGTCCATTGGGTCGCGTTTAGTAGTGTGCTGTTCGTCCCATTGGGAAGTGACTCACAGGGCTGATCCGGTGATCAAAATCAGAACAGTTGCTGTGTATCAGTGGAATACTGGGATGTGCATCACTGAACATTCGATTACGTACTTCACTTCCTATTGGTCGTACCTCAACAGCTCAGCTGCTGAAGCATCTGCTCGGCAAATGGAGGGTCGTTGGTTCGATTCCATCCACGGCGCTGGACTTTTTAATGTGGAAAATGCAGTGGATTTTCCATTATCTGATGTCCACTCTCTTGATTCCGGCAATACATTCTGTGGCATTAGAACATATTTAGGGTATTTTATAGTCTTGATGAAATAACCTGTCACTTGAAAACTAACTGTGCAGTTAGTTGTGCTTTGCTTTCTATTGAACCGATAAATAAAGTTCATACAAAAAAACGTTTGAAGGCATTCATACCGACGGTACTACTTGCCAAGTGTGAGTAACTTTGGTGAGTGGACTGAATCCAACGAGATAGATCACTTTCATTAACGGGATCACGTGGGCAACGAATTAATCGCACTGGTCGAAATGGAGCACGAAAAATTCCTCGAAGGTTTATGGACTGATTCTGTGGTGTATTTCGACCCAGTCGTTAAATGTGTTATCTGAACAAAGGATATAATGAGAACAAATGGAAATAAACCGCAAAGTCGAGGCCTCAAATTCCTCCCCAAATTTGTTTTTATATAGCACCAAATGAGGCTACTTTGACTTCATTAGAAGAGAGACGGTGGCTAAGACCAAAAACTGAAAGAACGTTTCCCATAAATTGTACCAGCAATAATTTTCCCCAAACTAGTTTACCGTTGGACGGTTTTCGCAGTTTTTTTCGATGTGTTAACTCAGTCCAACTCCGGTGGATTATTGCACTATGCTCTGGCACAGTTGAGTACCAGACCTGTCCTGATTGGGGCATCAAGTAGATTGGCTTTCATATTCTGGATGTAGTAGTTGACGGTTCTTTCTGAAACTTCAGCGGGCTCTGTGGTAATGAGTTGTGCCATTTCCACTTCATCCATACGCAAGAGCTGAATATTTCACGGGAGATGCACGTCAAATTCGGAAGAGCGCTTTCGAATTTGACCTGGTTCGCCAGCAGCCTTAGGGGATGCAAAAAAATATGGTGTACAAAATAAGGCTGATAAAAACTGCTAAAAAGCTGGACATTTGTAGTCTTATTAATTTTGAGGAGGCAACGTTCGACTTGCAAACAACTACAGGCATGTGGCTTAATTTCTCACTCAGATCAAGAAAGAGCGCAACACTAAACGCGAGTACTGTGTTCCATGATTGTCTGTGTGCTCCGAAATACCGTGGACTCCCGGCCCTTCGGAGAAACAAATCGGCTAACACTCCCGAATTGAAATTTTATTCTCGTGCGTTCTTTGGGAGCGAGTACACTACTCGGGCTTCGAATTCCTAATACCACTACTGGGAACAGTAGCAGTAGTTAGATTTCTGTTACTTTTCTAAATTCTCGTCGGGAAAACTGGGACACATTGTCCGCCTGAGAAAACGGTGGATGACACCAGAATTTGCTAATTTATTACTCAAAAGTGCTATTTTGAAACACAGACCGTTAGCGGCAAATAAACCAACATGAACTCGTTCATTGTAAATAAAATGGTCATGTTGGTCAATTTTTGCAGCACCTTGGATAGAACGCTAAGTCAAATTGCAACTGATGTAGGAATGTGATCAGTGATATATCATCATTTAGCACAGTGTCCATCCTCGATCTGTTCTGCTGTATAATCCCGTGTATTCACATTGGTCTCATAAATGTGCGAAACTTTAATGGATTTAGTTCAGTTGGAATAACGATTGCCGGTTCTTGGATTGCTGTTGTTCTGACTTGTAGTTCCCAGCAGCGAAGTAAGTGAGAAATCAAAATAATCATCAATATGGAGAGAAGGAAATGAAGTGAAGATAATGAATGCAATATGGTGATCAGGTTGTGCGCATCCAAAATCCTTAAGTGTCGTGACACTTGGTCGTATCTTCTGTCCGAAAATGATCTCGTGGAAGCCCGAGACAAAAACATTGAAGAAAAATGGTTTGATTCCTAATAACTTTTACAAATCTTATGGAGAGTTTACTTGACGGAGCTCATCTTATCAAGGCTAACGTAGCTTTTGATGAGTAGCAAAGTCGATGTCACCAATCTGACTGCGGGCCGAGTCTATAAATATATATATATATATATATATATATATATATATATATATATATATATATATATATATATATATTATAAAGAAGTCAAGGCGTACGCTGAGTTGTAAAACGTTTATTGTGACGTTTCGATGCAAACTAGGACTCGTTGTCAAACGTGAGTGAATGAGTGTGTGAATGGGACGGCTGGCTCCGCACGCTTTTGGTGTATTGCTCGTCTGTCCGTTTCTCGATTTTTCGCCATCGATTTTGCGAGGGTGACGTAATGCCTATCAACCTCGACGTGTCGGTTGAACGAGTTGATCGAATGGAGGGCTTTGAGGACCGGGCGCTCCACCTTCTTCTTTGCTCGGGCGACTACTCTTGCGCTATCGATTTTGACCTCGTGACCTGTCTCTGCGCAATGGTTAAAAATCTGTGAGTGTGGGTCGGCGCGTCGCAATGCTAGTTTGTGTTCGTGTAGGCGAGTACGTAGTTGTTTACCTGTCTCGCCTATGTATTCCTTATCACATCCTAGGCATGGGGTAGCGTAGACCGCTCCTGATTGGTCGTGCTGGTCCACACGATTTTTTCCGTTGAATAGGGCGGTCCGCAGGGTGCTGACGGGTTTGTGGACAACTTTGATGCCCAACGATTTTAGCATACGATCTACTGCCTCTGATGCTCCTCGTATGTATGGTAGCACCACCATGCTTTCTGGGCTACTTTTCTTTTGGCTTTTGTTATTTCGGATGCAAGATTTTACGAAGCTTTTTGGGTAACCGTTTGCCATGAGCAACTTGAAAAGCCTGATCGGTTTCTTTTTTCGGAGTTCGGGTGTGCTGCAGTGTGTGTCGGCCCGGTGGATTAGGGTGCGCACACAACTCTTCAAGTGACATGTTGGGTGGTTGCTTTGGAAGTTCAGTATGCGGTCGGTTGTCGTTGGTTTCCGATAGACCGTTGTTTCTAGATTTCCTTTTTTTTGCCTCATGATTAGAATGTCTAGAAACGGCAGTTTTGCGTGGCATTCTTCTTCCTTTGTGAATTTTATTCCAGGTACGAGCGTGTTCAGATGTTGATGAAATCGATCTAGTTCAGACTTTTTTAGTATCACAAATGTGTCATCAAGGTATCTGATTCACAAACGAGGTCTGATTGTTTCGAATGCTTTGGCTTCGAATGGCTTCATGACTGCATCTACTAGCAGGCCTGAAATCGGCGACCCCATCGGTGTGCCTCGTATTTGTTTGTATGATTTTCTATTGAATTGGAAATAGGTTTCCAGGCGGAGATCCACCAGACCCATTAGGTCTCTTGTTGATAACATCGCTCTTTCTTGTAGACTGTAGTCGTTTTCTATCAGGCTTCGGATTCCGTCTAAGGCCATCTGCCTTGGGATGTTCGTGAACAGTGATGTCACATCAAAGGAAACCATTATTTCATCTGTTTTCATTCTGAAGTTTCTTACTTGTTTCAGAAAAGCAATGGAGATTTTTGTGTCCTAGTTGATCTCTGGAAGAGTCGGGCGCAGGCGGCTGAAAAGATACTTGGCTAGTTGACTGTTCGGGGCTGTAACGGACGCGACGATCGGTCGTAGTGGCACCTGCTGTATGTGAACCTTAGGAAGTCCGCAGAGTCGTGGAGTTGAACCTTCCATGGGTTTTATACGTTTCTATATATTGTCTGTGACGTTCTTGCTAATTTGAGTGTGGTTAGTGCTGTAAATATTTTGCTTGTATATATCAATATATATCAATATATATCAATATATATATATATATATATATATATATATATATATATATATATCCGGCACACTGTGATGAAACTAATATTTGCATAATATTAAGAATCGTCAGCTTTCTGTCATTGGTTTCACTCAGGTATGATGACCACGTCGAACAGTTATGGAAAAATGCACGGTGACCGCTATTGTCGGGTGCACAATCATCTGTGTCTATTTCAAACTTGAACACATTTCCTGTTGCCCCGTGATTGAAGCAGTCTTTTATAGGTACACTTGGGTGTTAGTCAGAGTGACTTGGGAGAATATCGGACATTTCTGGCTGAACACATTTACCTGTACTCTATTAAGTTCGACCATACTGGTAAGATAGAATTGCCAAACAAGCTCTTGCTCATACATATTCATCACAAGCCGCACCGGACCTCTGCAGCTGTGCTTCATGAATATATTTTTTATCAACCTGTCAGTCTAACGTCAGTTGTGGGAAAGGGTATGGAAGGCTTGCTAGCCACGCGACTCCGGGACGTATCGGTGTAAACGACGTACAATGGTGACAACAACAACAACTGCCGTAAAGGCTGGATCTTCACTCACGAGTCCGATGAACGCTACATTACCTGCCAACATCCGTACACAATTATTCAATGGGATTCATACTCTGACATCTTTACCCTCTGGTGCTCACACTCTACCTACCTAACCACCCGAAAGACTGGGACATAGAGGACTAACAGCGTAATGCTTACATGGTCCCTACCAATGGGGTGTATTCAAACTCCCGGTTAACTGACTTCAGTCAACCTGCGGTTACATTTTTGCCCTGCAGTGGCTACGTCTGCTAGTAGGTGTCCTGCAATGAGGATTGAAGGTTTCAGTTTGGGAAAATCGTGCAATCGGTTCCATGTGCACCATCCAGAATCACTGAAACCACTCCATCGTTTGTGCTAAAATGCTTTTAACGGGTTGCTAACACAAAGAACCGTGCGGCTGGTGAGGAGTGAACCATGTCAAAAACAGTGACAACTACCCACATATTTCCCGTGGGTTTAGGAGGACGTGTATGTGTTCTTTGGTGCATGCACGCACGTCAGCTCGCGTGTGCTAAATACAACACAGATATTGATGAGATGATCTTAGGCATTGTCCTGGTATCCCGGACAGCGCGAATAAGTATGACCAGAAAACCATTTCGGCGCTTAAACATGAAGGTGTGTGTGCACAGTGACTTAACGTTGATGGAAGCAACTGCACGGTTAGGAGTGAACTATGCACGGTGGATGAAGGCAGAGTGTGTTGAGCAATTCATCATTTATGAGAAGTACCGTTATGGATTGACAAGGTTAGGTGATAATCATGGGAGAGCCTCATCACCAAGCTCAGCGACGTACACTCAGGCGTGAGTCACAAGCCACCACCTCTTCAGAAATACCTCCAGTAGTCGCTTAACAACGTCATTAGGCTCTTGCACAACTTCAGCTGCCAGTGCGCTTCATATATTGGCCACCCTCCTAGATGGGCGGTGCACTAGTGGTAGGCTCACCGACTGCTACTTCTTTAGAGTTAGTAGGTGTCCCCTCGTGCCGTCATATTCATGAAGAGGGAGGTTAGCACGTAATTTTGTTCCAAAATAGCCTCGGAAGACATGCCTAGTTAAGGGTAAGTCCCCTCGAAATCTCCGATATGCCACTGGAAACAACCTGGTAATCTTCAGCCGACCTTCGTAGCTGATCCGACGTGATCCTCTAACAAGGCGAGTTGCATCTCTGTGCTTTCGTTTCAACTTTGCCACCTCAGCTTGTCCTGCGTGTTCCAACCTTGGTAGTACATGGGATGCATAAAGTACCTTGAAAGAGCCGAGTGAGAGATGACCGAATGATTGACTAATCGGCACCAGGGTATTCCACACGGAGGCACAAACTTTAGTGACGAGGCCACAATCACTCCCAGATCCATTCTCATACAGAACGATGAAGAAATGCATCGTGCAAACAGTAAATCCCATTACTGCACGGTATCCCTGCACGTAGACGTGCACACTTGTCAGTGTTGACCGGTAGGGGCCACAGATCAGACCATTTTTCAAGGGCCTTGCATCCTCCTGAAGAACAAAATCATCTGTATTTGGAGTGGTCTTCCACCAGATGTAGTCCGCATAGATTAGACACGGCTATTGGAAAGTTACTGGGAAGAGAGTCGGGTCTAGAACCGATCCTTGTGTCACACCACTGGTAGCCACTTACAGTGTCGACATTGACTGCGCTACTCGTTTTGCGAAAATCCTCCCTTTAAGAAAATCCTCGGTCTACAGAGCGTTGATTTTATCTATCAGACCTTTGTGTGGAACTTCGTTAAAAGCTTTGCTAAAATCCGCGAAAATTACGTCTTTAGGGTGTCTCTCGGCTTAGGCATTCGTCCAGAGTTCTCTTGCAAGAAGCAAGTGTGTTAGGCACGATCTACTCTTCTTAAAACCTTGTTGTTGTCACCATTGTACGTCGTTTACACCGATACGTCCCGGAGTCGCGTGGCTAGCAAGCCTTCCATACCCTTTCCCACAACTGACGTTAGACTGACAGGTTGATAAAAAATATATTCATGAAGCACAGCTGCAGAGGTCCGGTGCGGCTTGTGATGAATATGTATGAGCAAGAGCTTGTTTGGCAATTCTATCTTACCAGTATGGTCGAACTTAATAGAGTACAGGTAAATGTGTTCAGCCAGAAATGTCCGATATTCTCCCAAGTCACTCTGACTAACACCCAAGTGTACCTATAAAAGACTGCTTCAATCACGGGGCAACAGGAAATGTGTTCAAGTTTGAAATAGACACAGATGATTGTGCACCCGACAATAGCGGTCACCGTGCATTTTTCCATAACTGTTCGACGTGGTCATCATACCTGAGTGAAACCAATGACAGAAAGCTGACGATTCTTAATATTATGCAAATATTAGTTTCATCACAGTGTGCCGGATATATATATATATATATATATATATATATATATATATTGATATATATTGATATATATTGATATATACAAGCAAAATATTTACAGCACTAACCACACTCAAATTAGCAAGAACGTCACAGACAATATATAGAAACGTATAAAACCCATGGAAGGTTCAACTCCACGACTCTGCGGACTTCCTAAGGTTCACATACAGCAGGTGCCACTACGACCGATCGTCGCGTCCGTTACAGCCCCGAACAGTCAACTAGCCAAGTATCTTTTCAGCCGCCTGCGCCCGACTCTTCCAGAGATCAACTAGGACACAAAAATCTCCATTGCTTTTCTGAAACAAGTAAGAAACTTCAGAATGAAAACAGATGAAATAATGGTTTCCTTTGATGTGACATCACTGTTCACGAACATCCCAAGGCAGATGGCCTTAGACGGAATCCGAAGCCTGATAGAAAACGACTACAGTCTACAAGAAAGAGCGATGTTATCAACAAGAGACCTAATGGGTCTGGTGGATCTCCGCCTGGAAACCTATTTCCAATTCAATAGAAAATCATACAAACAAATACGAGGCACACCGATGGGGTCGCCGATTTCAGGCCTGCTAGTAGATGCAGTCATGAAGCCATTCGAAGCCAAAGCATTCGAAACAATCAGACCTCGTTTGTGAATCAGATACCTTGATGACACATTTGTGATACTAAAAAAGTCTGAACTAGATCGATTTCATCAACATCTGAACACGCTCGTACCTGGAATAAAATTCACAAAGGAAGAAGAATGCCACGCAAAACTGCCGTTTCTAGACATTCTAATCATGAGGCAAAAAAAAGGAAATCTAGAAACAACGGTCTATCGGAAACCAACGACAACCGACCGCATACTGAACTTCCAAAGCAACCACCCAACATGTCACTTGAAGAGTTGTGTGCGCACCCTAATCCACCGGGCCGACACACACTGCAGCACACCCGAACTCCGAAAAAAGGAACCGATCAGGCTTTTCAAGTTGCTCATGGCAAACGGTTACCCAAAAAGCTTCGTAAAATCTTGCATCCGAAATAACAAAAGCCAAAAGAAAAGTAGCCCAGAAAGCATGGTGGTGCTACCATACATACGAGGAGCATCAGAGGCAGTAGATCGTATGCTAAAATCGTTGGGCATCAAAGTTGTCCACAAACCCGTCAGCACCCTGCGGACCGCCCTATTCAACGGAAAAAATCGTGTGGACCAGCACGACCAATCAGGAGCGGTCTACGCTACCCCATGCCTAGGATGTGATAAGGAATACATAGGCGAGACAGGTAAACAACTACGTACTCGCCTACACGAACACAAACTAGCATTGCGACGCGCCGACCCACACTCACAGATTTTTAACCATTGCGCAGAGACAGGTCACGAGGTCAAAATCGATAGCGCAAGAGTAGTCGCCCGAGCAAAGAAGAAGGTGGAGCGCCCGGTCCTCAAAGCCCTCCATTCGATCAACTCGTTCAACCGACACGTCGAGGTTGATAGGCATTACGTCACCCTCGCAAAATCGATGGCGAAAAATCGAGAAACGGACAGACGAGCAATACACCAAAAGCGTGCGGAGCCAGCCGTCCCATTCACACACTCATTCACTCACGTTTGACAACGAGTCCTAGTTTGCATCGAAACGTCACAATAAACGTTTTACAACTCAGCGTACGCCTTGACTTCTTTATAATATATATATATATATATATATATATATATATATATATTTATAGACTCGGACCGCAGTCAGATTGGTGACATCGACTTTGCTACTCATCAAAAGCTACGTTAGCCTTGATAAGATGAGCTCCGTCAAGTAAACTCTCCATAAGATTTGTAAAAGTTATTAGGAATCAAACCATTTTTCTTCAATGTTTTTGTCTCGGGCTTCCACGAGATCATTTTCGGACAGAAGATACGACCAAGTGTCACGACACTTAAGGATTTTGGATGCGCACAACCTGATCACCATATTGCATTCATTATCTTCACTTCATTTCCTTCTCTCCATATTGATGATTATTTTGATTTCTCACTTACTTCGCTGCTGGGAACTACAAGTCAGAACAACAGCAATCCAAGAACCGGCAATCGTTATTCCAACTGAACTAAATCCATTAAAGTTTCGCACATTTATGAGACCAATGTGAATACACGGGATTATACAGCAGAACAGATCGAGGATGGACACTGTGCTAAATGATGATATATCACTGATCACATTCCTACATCAGTTGCAATTTGACTTAGCGTTCTATCCAAGGTGCTGCAAAAATTGACCAACATGACCATTTTATTTACAATGAACGAGTTCATGTTGGTTTATTTGCCGCTAACGGTCTGTGTTTCAAAATAGCACTTTTGAGTAATAAATTAGCAAATTCTGGTGTCATCCACCGTTTTCTCAGGCGGACAATGTGTCCCAGTTTTCCCGACGAGAATTTAGAAAAGTAACAGAAATCTAACTACTGCTACTGTTCCCAGTAGTGGTATTAGGAATTCGAAGCCCGAGTAGTGTACTCGCTCCCAAAGAACGCACGAGAATAAAATTTCAATTCGGGAGTGTTAGCCGATTTGTTTCTCCGAAGGGCCGGGAGTCCACGGTATTTCGGAGCACACAGACAATCATGGAACACAGTACTCGCGTTTAGTGTTGCGCTCTTTCTTGATCTGAGTGAGAAATTAAGCCACATGCCTGTAGTTGTTTGCAAGTCGAACGTTGCCTCCTCAAAATTAATAAGACTACAAATGTCCAGCTTTTTAGCAGTTTTTATCAGCCTTATTTTGTACACCATATTTTTTTGCATCCCCTAAGGCTGCTGGCGAACCAGGTCAAATTCGAAAGCGCTCTTCCGAATTTGACGTGCATCTCCCGTGAAATATTCAGCTCTTGCGTATGGATGAAGTGGAAATGGCACAACTCATTACCACAGAGCCCGCTGAAGTTTCAGAAAGAACCGTCAACTACTACATCCAGAATATGAAAGCCAATCTACTTGATGCCCCAATCAGGACAGGTCTGGTACTCAACTGTGCCAGAGCATAGTGCAATAATCCACCGGAGTTGGACTGAGTTAACACATCGAAAAAAACTGCGAAAACCGTCCAACGGTAAACTAGTTTGGGGAAAATTATTGCTGGTACAATTTATGGGAAACGTTCTTTCAGTTTTTGGTCTTAGCCACCGTCTCTCTTCTAATGAAGTCAAAGTAGCCTCATTTGGTGCTATATAAAAACAAATTTGGGGAGGAATTTGAGGCCTCGACTTTGCGGTTTATTTCCATTTGTTCTCATTATATCCTTTGTTCAGATAACACATTTAACGACTGGGTCGAAATACACCACAGAATCAGTCCATAAACCTTCGAGGAATTTTTCGTGCTCCATTTCGACCAGTGCGATTAATTCGTTGCCCACGTGATCCCGTTAATGAAAGTGATCTATCTCGTTGGATTCAGTCCACTCACCAAAGTTACTCACATTTGGCAAGTAGTACCGTCGGTATGAATGCCTTCAAACGTTTTCTTGTATGAACTTTATTTATCGGTTCAATAGAAAGCAAAGCACAACTAACTGCACAGTTAGTTTTCAAGTGACAGGTAATTTCATCAAGACTATAAAATACCCTAAATATGTTCTAATGCCACAGAATTTATTACCGGAATCAAGAGAGTGGATATCAGATAATGGAAAATCCACTGCATTTTCCACATTAAAAAGTCCAGCGCCGTGGATGGAATCGAACCAACGACCCTCCATTTGCCGAGCAGATGCTTCAGCAGCTGAGCTGTTGAGGTACGACCAATAGGAAGTGAAGTACGTAATCGAATGTTCAGTGATGCACATCCCAGTATTCCACTGATACACAGCAACTGTTCTGATTTTGATCACCGGATCAGCCCTGTGAGTCACTTCCCAATGGGACGAACAGCACACTACTAAACGCGACCCAATGGACATTAAACCATATTTATAGAATTTATTGTTCGTACAAAGAGTCTAGGTCTTATTTATTGGAAAATCTACGTGCATTTTTCTCATCCGGAAGTTCACTTGATTCTATAATATATTTCAATGTCCTTTTTGTCTCGTTCAACCGAGCGCTGTTCGTCCCATTGGGAAGTGACTCACAGGGCTGATCCGGTGATCAAAATCAGAACAGTTGCTGTGTATCAGTGGAATACTGGGATGTGCATCACTGAACATTCGATTACGTACTTTGCTTCCTACTGGTCGTACCTCAACAGCTCAGCTGCTGAAGCATCTGCTCGGCAAATGGAGGGTCGTTGGTTCGACTCCATCCACGGTGCTGGACTTTTTAATGTGGAAAATGCAGTGGATTTTCCTTTACCTAGTACTATAACTTTTTGTCTGCAACTAGTCGGTTAACATTTGGTTCTAGTCATTTTTTGCATAGAAATGACTGGATTGGTAAAAAGCTCAACCACTTTGCAGTTTGATTTACCAACTGATTACAGTAATAATAATAAAAATAATAATAATAATAATAACAATAATAATAATAATAATAATAATTATAATACACGGTGCCAAATGCCCAGCTGCATAAAGATGAACACCATTTTGGAGAATCGAAAAGACGTTTTCATCTGGTAGAAAATTAAGAACAAATGATGACTCTCCAAGCTAGTGACAGATCACTTGTTTAAATAAGAAGAACATCTGCGAGCTGACTGATTCTGTTTGCATCTAATATTATACTCTTCTCACCGGGGCACTCTGAAACAGTTTGTATAACACAGGTCGCTCGGTCTTCCCTCGAAGCATTGTTACCGCTCAACAAACATAATATAATTGCGATTTTTGTCAGTCGTGCAACTACTGCTTTTATTACAAAACTGTTCCATCGAACGACTGACTGTTCACTCTGTCAGTTTAGACTACAGAGCCAGGGTAAAAAGTAAGAAAGATTCCGTAAAATTGTGCTCAGTTGAAGTACTTAGGTCTAAAGCTAATTTAACTTAAATGGTATTCTTTCTAGAAGTAAAAAGGTCACACTCAGTATGAGACCGAAACGAGTGAGTCAAATACCGTTTTCAGTTTTCCATAGTTCTTCAGTATATGCTTTGTTGATGAGAATTCAGTAATCGGAAGTTTCGTCAAAAGTAACAGGTTACAATGATGTTCAGCAAATGAAAGACATCACTGAAAGAATGCCAAATAACGTGAGAATCAACCTCCAGAGTAGGAGACTGTTCGGGTTATTCTCTTGTAAATAATAATGCAATCTTGCCGCTTGCCAAACTGAAGCCTAGTATGAGCGTAGGCTCTCTACTCACATAATGCCGAAGGAAAAGTTTACTCAAAGGATCCGAGTTGTGTGCAACTTAAAGTGCAGTCCATAGAGCGATATTTCTGTTTGACTCCCACTGTTGTGACTGTGTGCATTTTCCCTGCAGCTCAAGAACAGAATCTTTGCAGAGTTATTTGGCGTGCATAGTTGACTTAGTGCCAGTGATCACAATCCTGCAGCCATTTTGCATTCCAGACAACCTCATAATCAATTTGCTCACCGACATAACAAAAAACTCACGAACTATCTGATCATTTAACGGACCAGTCATGCAGCATACCAGCCTATCTGGGCTGCAAACACTAAAACAATCAGATAGAAGCACACAAGCTTCACGTGATGGAGCATAACGATGGTGTAGAGAAATCTTCTGTGCACGAGAAGTATATGCATACATGGAAGTATGCATATAGGTACGTATTTAGGTATGCATGCATGTAAGTGTGTATTTATGTACGTACGTAAGTATACGTCTATGAATGTATACATGTATGTATGCACGCATATGTGCGTGTACTTTTGTACGGTTGGTCTTTAGTATATAGGCATGCGTGATGTGTGCATCTGGGCATAAATAGATTCGTCTCAATGACTTCTTCACTACGTACGTGCTGAAGTTGACTTCACACGCCTATTCCACAATCTGAACGAAGTTCGGGTAGAACGCTTTTTGTGGTCCCTTCAGTGGAACCACATGTAGGACTCTAAAGAATCAGCAGGTCTCCGACTTTCGACTTATACAGGTTTGTCAGTGTGAAAAAGCTGCCACGAAATGAACAAAAATAGAACAAAATAAATATATATTCTTCTCTCAACAACAGTCTTTGGCAGAAGAAATCAGATGTCGAATCGACCATGCAGATGCTGACACGATTAGCAGCAATAACAACCGATATCTTTTTCACACCACCGTCAGCTTTTGTGCTCCGCATATTCTGGGATGCATGACCCCGATGAATAAGAAATACAGACAAAAACCAACCTTATACGGGATATTTGGATTCATCGTGAACTTACAAATAGTGAACAACTCTTTAAGGATGAAAGTGATTCGGAGCCAGTAACCGATAAGTAACCCTAATTCAGCAACCGTCTCATTTCAGAATAAGGGCTCTCCAGTTGCGGGGCTTATTCGTGCGCAATCATCACTCCTTTTTCACTTGCCTTCGTTTGAGCGCCTGATGCCCGACCGAACCGCAAGCTTGTCCGCTCTAATTGGTAATTGCATGAGGCTCTACCTATCTTGATATCAGAGTCAGCAACTGACTTACATTTTGTTAGTCACTTGCCGGCAATTTCGTTTCCTTTAAATTTCGTGGTTGACGTGGGCTGATCCATGCGTTTACCTTCTCTTCATGTACTGTACAATAGCCCGGGAAGTTATTCATGTGTCTAGAATCACCGTAAACCGAATGGAATCCGGCTTGTGACAAACCTAATCGTCGGCTGATAAGAGGCATTAAATGCCTTGATAATGATCCATACAAAAGCTGTACATGGTTCTGTCTACCACAGTGACGTATTTATTATGAAAGATGATCAGGTTGCGTCGGAAAAGCAAGACTACCAGTACCTATCTAATGAACTGGCCAGGATTGGTATTTTAGATATCTCCTCGCAGAATCGAAGTTGCGACCGGCCAAAACACAGCCCAATATATCAATTTATTTAGTTGGACTTGAGACTTACTCAGCTTTACCTTTGAATTCGACACTAAGGGTAGCGTTTGTTAGGGTTAAGTTTTACAACACAACAACAACAGCATCGCACACTGGAGAGATTAATGATACGCTTGCTCCCCAAAGTCAGGACACTTTTTATTGAAATCTAAGCTTGCCGATATTGAGCTCAATTTTTCAGGACATTATCTGAACAGTCTAAATATTTGCATACAATTTATTGACATGAGAAGTTTGGATATTATAAAAAGGACAATCCATTTGAATGTATGCTTAAGATATGGATTCACAGTGAAGGATAATCCTGTGGTACGGCACAATCAATGGTTTTAATTGCTTTTGACGACAGTACGTTTTACCTAGTGGCTACGTGCGGATGGAAGAGGCATCTCTTTCACGTAGATGACTAAATTTTAATAGATGATGCCCTAACATATTTTTACTCAACCGGTTTCCTCGTGGAATCTCGGCGTACATTTAACTGACTAGATCACTAATTTCCGACACTTTAGAAGATCGATCCAGGTGTTAGCGAAAAATGTCGGACTAATATTTACATGATATTTTAATTCTTTGCCGTTCTCGTCCGATTTAAATAGGGTAGTTGCGTCAAAATAGAAAAATCTAACATAGAGTCCTGAAGTTGTCTGGATGAGGCACTAGTCCAATTAGTAGGTCTAAATAAATTAAAAAAGCTGCAACTAAATGTTTGCCCACTTCGCCGGATAATGTTCCATAGAGCCCCCTCTCTCACACTAACTGTCTGGTTTACTGCGTTCTACTCCCCTTCTCCTATTAAGTAACTGTTGTCGTTGCTTTGGCAGCTTGCTCGATCTCAAGCTGGAGTATATATTATATATATATATATCGAGAGAGAGAGAGACAGACAGACAGACAGACAGACAGACAGACAGACAGACAGAGAGATTGATTGATGGTTTACGGTGAGTGGTTAGTCTATAACGTGAAAGCTGCCATGAAACTGTGCAGAAATTCTTTGCGTACCTTGGTTGAGTCAAGGGATTTATCTACAATAACTGAAGTTTTACGGCCATTAAGACAAACACGGGATTACCGGATTCAGGCAACCTGCTCCTTATTTCATTTTTCAATATTCATTCATTTGATAAAAGTAGTGGGAAGTTTGATTTGCATATAACATAATTGCTCATGTAGTATCACCGCTCAGATTACCACTGTAAACCACTGAAGCACTGTACAGCGGTATATCCTCGTTAGGACACATCAGCAGAGCACCTTCGAGCAGCCCTCCGTGGGACTGGAACCCGAGGTGTATGATTGTAAGCTGGGGAGTTTAACAGCAGGATATTAGGGATTGCTCACATTAGCCGGTTTAAAAATAACGCTATAAGATGTGACGTCCGTTCGTCAACAGTTTCTTCGACCAGTAAAAACCCGCTACCCAGAGAGTGACCGATTTCTAACTGACCTGAAATTTTTAAAAGCTGTCAAGCAAAAGACAACACTCATTTCTGTGCAGAATCAGAACTTGTCTGTGCACTGTTTACCACGGATTAGGCTACAGAGCATTCTGACAAAGAAGATCTTAAAACTGAGCAATCCAAAGTTCGTTTTTCTTCGGGAAAATTTGATATCCAGAACGAATTAGTGACCACTGGTTGTAACTGAGCGATTCTTTTCGCCGAGTTTAGTTTTCCCTCGACTAGGCTGTCCGATCGTAAGTAGCGAAGCATAAAGTAATTCCAAAATCAGTTCATATAATATGCAATCAATAGATAGGCCATGGTTACAAAGGGACGTTTGAAAGTATTACGAGTCAGCTACTTAAAACCAACAGTACCTGTTTAGATTTATTACTATCCATTTAATACGATACTCGACTGTTATGCAATCACTGGGAACCTTGATGTCTTCGGTAATTTAGATGGATCGAAGTTTGTTTGGCAAGTTCACTTTTTGTATTGCTATAAACAAAATTTCATCACAGTCGAAATTAAGTTTTGGAACTTTTGGATTTGTGAGTTATGGGTGATGAAGGAATGGTGACACAGTGCACGAAAACGAAGATTCACAATGAAGATAATGGAGCACGTGACAGTGTCATACGATTGTGGAATGTTGTTACGCCCCTTGTAAATTTCTCGTAAACTGATGAAAAGTCAATACTTTTGACCGTCCGTCGACAGACGTCTCCGGTTCAACTTGCTACAGATTTTCCAGCAGCAGCAGCAGCAGCAGCAGCCAGAACAACAACCACAAAAACAGTAGCAACGAAACAAAAAAAAACAGTCACAGGTGCAACTGAGAAGGAAATTCTCACAACCCGTCACGAGGTTAGGTCCAGAAAAAGGCTAGTTTGAGCACAGCGTTACCGAATTTTAATTTGTTTCGTTAGCTCATCGATTGCATCCATAAAGCACTCCATTTGCCCCCATATTGTTTTCGTTCCGTTAAGCAAACACTGCATCGGTCTGCACAGCCCACACAGCACCCGACGGACCTTTATGATTCAGAGGATCAATGGCTTTATTGTATGCGGGAATGTAATTTAAAAAAGTGATTGGTATTTTTAACTTTGAGTATACTATACTGTACATTTTTATCTAGGTTGTCTTTTTTCCCGTCATACCATCAACACTAAACGGCATCAGGGCATGTAGCATCATGTTGCACTAGACGACGGAGATGAAAAGCATACAGTTTCTGTGATTTATTTGAAGCTCGAACAGTTTATTATAACTGGTCCCTATATCAGCCGTTATTCTCTGTTTGCAATCTCATTCGAACAAATCTGAGCGTGCATGGACAAACAGTTCATTTTCAGAAGATCAAGGTGATTGGTCGAAACTTATTTCGTCGGTTAGTCAAGGATAACCTTCAGAACGAGGACAAATCGCCCAAAGTTCGAATTTTTGCTGTAAGTAATACTGTATATAAATAACAGAACAAAATTTCCCCGGAAGCACATGGCCAGTCTCGCGGTTATTACCACCCACAGGCGTGCATGACCGGTACTCTCCGGCCCAATCATCCCTTTTACTTTTATTTATTCCAAGGCCTATAAAATAACTTAGTGAGAAGTTTTGGTGACCCCGCTATAAGCAGTCTTCGTTATTGGTAATGTCCGAGTTCAAGAGCAGAGACAACCCACACCATAGTGCCGCCATTTGCGCCCAGCCATTTGAACTAAAAAATCACAACATTTGAAGGAATATTACCCGACTGTCATAAGACGTATTGATCCAGTATAGTTCACACATGTAGATGTTCTCCGGCGAAGAATTTGTTTTAGCCATGCTCTCCACTTGAATGGGTCTTCCGTCTGGAGAATCCTGATATAGATATCAGGCTGGAACCGATGGAGCCCCACAGGAATTACTTCCTCACTTTCCACAGTTATTGTTCTCTGTCTTTTCTTTGCCCTCATAATAGACAATAAATACATAGAAAACACGAACGGTGAACAAGCTCGTTTTCGGTAAGATCATCCTCGTGGCTAATACAATTTTATTTATAGGTTAGAAACGCACAAATTATGAACAATGTCTGTGTGCTAAAGTGTGATTGGATAGTCAGCAAAATTGGAGTTGCGTAGTTAGGGAATATAGGAGGGGTAATTTTTTTGTTCCGTGATTGGTAAAAGGACCAGTGAAACAATGAACATTAGTTTTTGGGATTATATATTTCCGGTTTCAAACAAAGGGTCAAAATTTGCGTCTTTCTGAGCTGCAGGTTCGGTCTCAAATCGCGGCCAGGGTGGTCTGAGTGTCTTAACGAAAAAAATTTCTGCGAACAAAGCGATGGATTGAATAGTCTGATCGCCACAGCCTCTGTCGTTGGTGGAATTTTTTTCAAGCGACTTTCGGCGCATTCGTAGGGACTCTGTAGACTATTCTGAACTCGTGGTCATTTACTTAATGTCCAGTATCCGCAAGGTGCGCCGAAATTGCACTGGTGATGGATTTTCTGTTTCCCGTCGTCAGCCAAGTTGGTTTGTGCTCTTTGATCCTTTGTGATAGTTTCCGTATTGTTCTACCTGTATAGCTTGCCGAACACGAGCAAACAAACGAATGGGTTAGCATGGATGAAGTGAGGACAGGTAACTTGTCTTTTAGGTTCGTTGCGATCGCCGGTCAACTGATAAATTGGGCACGTAGTGTAGCAGATGGAAAGATGCAAGCGATTGCTTTTTACAAGCGTCTTATTAGTAACTAGCTTTTGTCACTTCTTTTGAAAGGGAGTTGAATGTATAACTCTTTCTTCTTGACGGGTATTGACGCTTGTCTCGTTGCCCCTTCTGCTATGTTCTTCTGAATGAGACGCTCGGGGTATCCGTTATCCAATAGCGTTTGCTTCAGTCATCATCTCATCCGAGCAAATTATTCGAACACGGGCTGCGAGTGAGCGACTATGTTTACGCCCAATAGGTACAAAGCTGACGAAATTAGTGCGTGGGCTTGTCCACGTTAACTTGCAATATGCGCAATGGGTCAGTTTGCCATTGCCAACTCGTAAAAGGAGTACATCTAGAGATTGGAAAGTGTTCCTTTCTTCTTTTTCCGATGTAAATTCCACCACAATAAGAGCCTTACTGAACTCCACCGATGACTCCGACCATGTATGACTGTCAGTTAGGACAAAAACATCATTACTTATCGACAGTAGATGGGAAGACTTTATATCGTATCGCTAAGGTTCCCGTTTTCTAGCTTAGCCATGAATATATCAGCAAGTAAGGTGCCTAGAGGTGACCCCATACCTAGTCCATCAATTTGACAGTATAACTCTCAGTTGAAGCTAAACTGGACATTGAAAGTGCGTTGTAACAGCAGTTCCTTCAGATTGGTTACTGAAATACCGATATTGACTTCGTTTTCCACGATGAAATCGCGCAAACAAGTGGTCCTTTCTGGAAGTGGCACGTTGTAAACAAGGATATCACATCCAAAAACGCCATGGTTAGTTTTCCAGCACGTTGCTCGCTAATCAGTTCTCTGAATTGGAATGAGTGTTTTAGGCTTTAGCGGGAAATTCTTCGGTGAGCCGGCTCAAGTACATCTACAAGCCCTCGGGCAGCTGAATGGTGCGGGGAAGCACTCATGTCGAGTATCGGCCTCATTGGTATTCCTGGTTAGTGAACCTTTGGAGTAATGGGGTCAGTTGGTTTCAGCTGTTCTCAGGTTGTACAGGAGATAACATTTAGCTCTTTTAGTGACTTCAGGGCTTTGGTTAGTTGATGCTCTACTGTCCTAGTTTTGTCCTTTTCTCCTTCTGGTTCCTTGAACATTCTCAGATCCTTTAGTATACCCTTCATATTAGCGATATAATCTGTACGGTCCATAAAAACAACCCCGGATCCTTTGTCTTGTTTCGAGATGACGATGTCATTGTTACACCTTAACAATCTCAGTGTCTCTCTGTGTCGATTATTAAGAATACTTCTACTGTTCCTTTGGGTACGACGATATTGATGCGAGCAGTCAACTAGGGTAGTGTTGAAATCGTCAGTCGCTTGCTGTGATGTCGCTGTCAAGGAGTAGGTTTGAGCATGTAATCCCCGAGACCCATGTTCGTTGTTTCACTGGTCCTTTTACCAATCACGGAACAAAAAATTACCCCTCCTATCTTCCCTAACTACGCAACTCCAGTTTTGATGACTATCCAATCACACTTTAGCACAAAGACATTGTTCATAATTTGTGCGTTTCTAACCTATAAATAAAATTGTATTAGCCATGAGGATGATCTTACCGAAAACGAGCTTGTCTACTATTCGTGTTTTCCATATATATATAACGAAATGGGATTATTCAGTAAACAACAAATAATAACTATCAGATCTAATAAAAATCTCTGGGCCTGGACTCAGATGTGCTGCCAAAACCACAAATAACGAGGTAGGCAACATCGGAGGGGGAAGCGTGCATAGTGTTCGCAAAAGAACTCGGATTCAAATGGATTATTTGACGTGTTGCATGTTGTTGTACCGCTTGATCACTCCCTTCAAAGGAAACGATTGATTGACGGAACTCCATCAGGCCTCTTGTTTCTGATATTCACTTCTAACCGTCGTGCAACAGAGTGCAACCCGAAAGTCTCCAGCGATACTTCGGAAGAGTCGGTAGTCAGTAA
Organism: Fasciola hepatica; assembly: GCA_948099385.1. NCBI lineage: Eukaryota > Metazoa > Platyhelminthes > Trematoda > Plagiorchiida > Fasciolidae > Fasciola > Fasciola hepatica. The sequence goes on along the minus strand of CANUEZ040000043.1, from coordinate 27,215,935 downwards.
TGGTTCATGTGCCTTTCCCAAATAACCTCTCTGGGTGTGCCTCATGACAAACGGTAATAGCTATATTTACCGTCAAGCCACGTTCATCAAGTCACAGAGCTGTTCTCAGATCTGTGGAGCATTCTGTGAGATGGCACTTGTCTCTCGATTAATTCATCCTCCAGCATAGCCGCTGGTTGTCTGATACTGCTGATTCACTAAGCCCGGACTCACCTTATTCGTGTTCAGTCGCCACACTGGCGGTCGTTCCCCTGGGACCTGCCCGATGGCAAGTAGCTCTACTCTTCGTTTAGGCACTAATCCCACTGTAATCTAGGCATCTAATCTAGGACAGACATTTACAAAAGTTATTCATGAACATTCTTCAAAATCAGCCTTTGTCTCAATATTCTACTCTGAATTTTTGAATTTCCTCCATTACAGGTTTCGGTGCCGACAGGATTTTCAATATATCCGCCTTCGGTGAATGCTTTTTAATCTGCACCGTTATTTTACCGCAGATTCGGATATTTTGTGTATTTACCTAGCACTTATTTTAAACCTCCAGTATCGACGATCTGTGTTTTCATCTTCCAATCTTGTGCACGAATATATGCCGCAGAAGTTGTAATTTTCTCTCCTAAATCCGCATTCTGTGTTTATTATTACCCACAGAAGAGGACAGAATTTCCTAGGGGGCGATTTCAACGTGATGCATCGGTCCATTTAAGTATCACTTGTAACAGACTTCGGTGTACACAACAAACATTTGTGTAAACACCCAACATGCGAAACGTCTTGAGGTAGGGAGGTGGGAGCATTCGTACTAAAAAGATTCAACTGGGAAAATTGAATTCATCGGACAAGGAGAGTGTGTATCCTCGATCAAAATTTTATGAAATCCCTAATTTTCCCCTAATCTGTAATCTAATTTCATCCCCCGTCTAGAGCACTGCACTACTTTCGTATTACCTTTACTACATGTAATCCAGCTCCCTCGCTCGTCAACATAGCATCGCAATCACGAAGCAGACAGTGAAGTTACGCATCTGTAGGCTGGTTGTCTCGGAGTCCAACTTCTGATGCAAACTTCAACCCCATTTCAGCAGTAGCTGAGGCTGCTGATTATTTCTGTCGTGTGAAAAATCAACCATACAGTCAAAAGTCGTCTCCGAACTGAAAAGCAACCTTTGATGGCGTTGAGTTAAGCAGCTAACTATTTTTCAGTCTGGATATCGTTCCTTTTATTTTCACAAAAATCATTTTCCATAGATTTTTCCATGATCACAAAAGGATCTGGTACCAGTCTTTCATATCTTTACCCAAAAGTTTAACTGTTGAGTTCACGACTGATTTCAAAATCTAGATTTTATCTCCCCCTACCCAATGTTCCTGATTCCTTCTTCTACACCTAAGGCAACCAAAAATATACCATTCCAGCATGGCTCCCGTTACATGTCCTTACACTACCCAGTGATGGCAATATTCTGCCAATAGTATTCACGGAATTTGATTCCGAAGTGGCACCAGTTATGCTCAATCTCTCCTTCGAATGTGTTTTATTACTTCTTCCCCCACTATTTTTCAAACATATACCTGTCATAACAAGAATGATCCCTCCTTTCAACTCAGCAACTGCAGTCTGATCTATTTTATATCACTTATTTTAGTCATCCATCACGAAAACGCCAAGATGAATTTTTTCCCCTCCGAAATCCGGAAGGCGGTTTTCCTTGGAGTGAACTTCAGCTGGGGCTTCTTTAGGGTAGATCTAATACTGAATTGCCGTGGTATGTGTCTTTCGTGTTGATCCAAGTAGGTCGTTCCCGAGACCATTTAAAGCCAGCGCACGAATAATTTCCGAAGGACTTTATTAGGCCACGATTGATGGAATTAAGCGAAATGCGATGAAATTAGGTTTTTCATAGAATTTTAATCTATAGACCTGGGATATATCTTCTGGTGATTTAGTGGTTGAATACCGACAGTACTGCTTCCAGACCATTCATGGCGGCTTTCAGGGTTCCCCGCGTACGGCCTCTGTTTTCGTACTGCAGTTCCGATCTTTATCTATGATCTTTCAACTGAAACCACGACACCCATCCATGGTGTAGCCAAAGCTGACTGTCTATACTGACCCATCCAAGACACTACCAAGGTATCCCGTTCTCCCGAATTTCATAATATGTAATCAAGGTCCACTCCTGAGAGTGATTCTTATCGGAGCATTCAAAAGTTCACCCACGTTTACCGTATCTCGCACTTCGTTTACCCTTCACCATGTAAACTAATTCCCGGTCTCAATTTTTACTAGAAATGAACCCTTTGGTAGTAGAAGCCCTATCTTAAGGAAAAGGATTCCCTGTTCTAAATGGTTTTCCCTTATATCACGCATAAATTAGGTTATCTGGCACTGACTGGTTAGCGGTCTCAAACTAAAAGTCTGTCTCTCCCTGGCAGGCGATGATATTTTCCGTCATTGCTGTCTGGGAGCAAACTGATGTCCAGATTTACCCTGCTGCATAATTTCAAAATAAACCCCACAAAAGATGTGAAAATTCCCGGTAAGTATAGTCTAGTCAAATTATAAATTAGCTTTATTCATCCTATAGAGGTGAATTTTCAGCACTGTGCTCATCGATAAATTATCCGCTGGATAAACTCCTTGTACATTCAAACAATTAAAAGGTATAAAATGAAAATTTGGTTTAGTCCGCTGCTACTAATAATGATAGCAAGATAAGTTATGACAAAGCGTTCTTGCGTTCACCAGATACTAGTGGTGGGTTTTTGAGGTGCCTTCAAGATAGGGTGGGACAGGCAAACGATGGGAGGTTGTCCGGGAATAGAACTAGTTGTATTTACACCGGGGGTGTGTGTGAGGAAGAAACACTCCCGGTCAGAAGCGGGTGAAAAGGATGAGTCGAGTAGGAAAAGATACTAGTAGAGCTTTCCACAGGAAGGAAAGTGCTTCAGTGTAGGGAAATTAGTCACAAAAAGGATGGGATATGGCTTAGCATCCAGATATGCCATTGACGATCCTGCAAAAACGAGGAAGTCTTTCTTTCGAAGACCAGAAATGATGACAGGGGAACAGTAAATAAGATGTGGGATCACCCATGAAAATACAAATCGTTTTATAAGTTATTGTGGAATGTGTAAGAATCTCAGCCTGAGAATATAAAATGATAGTCTTTGAATCCTTGTGATTGCATTAATTATGAGCTGGGACCAGATAAGGTCTTAAGAAACGGCCGCTCCAAGATATTTAACTTACCGAACTTTAGATATTACCTTGTCGTCATTATGCGGTGAAGAACAACTACCTTCGACTGAAGATGGACGTCCTGCCTTGGTAAGTGGAAACAGGATATCATTGCATTTAGATACCTTAGGTGACATAGTGGACCACATGATAAAAGAAGAGGAATCACTAACGTGGGGAAATTGAAGGGTGTAGCTGGATTTGGACCCCATGGCAACTTCATTAGCGCACTTGACTGGAAGATCATCGGAAGCTTTTAGCAAGTTACAAATGTAAGATGAAAAGGGAAGAGAGAGAGAATGGCTCGCTAAAGTACTTCAGTATGGACGGAAAGAGAATAAGGGATGTCGCCCTTGGATCTTATAAACTGAGTTCTATCAGTGAAATAGTCTTTGATAAGTGACAAAAGAGGTGGCGGAATACATGCGCTTTGCAACTTTGATGACAGTAGAGGCCCAGCAACACAACTGAAGGCATCGGGGTAATCAAGAAAATGCATGCCAAAAGGGTCTCTGGAGCTATCGGAGGATGATGAAATGCGGTCGAATACATATGCTAGGGCTTCCAATGTATAGTGTCTGTTTCAGTAAGCAAACTGATAGTCATCCTAAATATCGATGGACAACCTGAGGCTCGTAGAAATAAGTTTTTCGAATACTTTCAGAAGAATGGAAGTGCGATTGGGCGAAATATGCCGATTTTCTTTTCAGGTATTGGCACAACATAGACTGGACTCCAGCGGTCAGGGACAATACTTTCTGGACGCATTTGTTAAAAGTTACCGCGGGAGGTTCGGCTGAGTGTGAAGCAATCTCCTTAAAGGCGGTTGGTTGAAGCTCGCCAGGTTCCGCAAACTTCCGGGTCATGGGTATTTTCAGCTCGGTTAGCACCCAGCTTCGCTATCAGTGAAAACCTATTGAATTCCATTACTCCATCATACACTGTCTCCTGCAAAAGCATGGACTGAATAAGCCTTCCAGGTTGCCGGTCTTTCAACACCATAACCATGATCACAAACCCACTCTCATCCTCCTCATCATCGTCATCTCCAACAAAAGTCATTACCATCATCATCATCGTCATCATCGCCGTCGTCGTCATCACCGTCGTCATCATCGACCTCACCGGAAACATCAAAGGCATCATTATCAGCATCATCATCGTCATCTTTATCATCCGAATCATCTCATTCATCATCATCATCAACATCATCACCATGATCAACGCCATCATCATCATCCGAATCATCCGAGTCATCAGCATCATCGGACTCATCATCTGTTTTTTGATAGGGGAACGATAATGAGTTTGCCGTTCATGTTAAATTTGCACTTGAAAAGTCAAATAATAGCCGGGAGTAGAAGACAAACATATTACCGATATGAAATTATTAATCCTAATTTAAATATCAAAACGATTCCGTATGACCTCATCTGCTGGACAAAGAAATCCAAGCGAAATTTTTCCGAGGCCATGCAAAACTGGGATTACCAACAGTCAATTACCTCGTGACCGTCGAAGGATCACTATTAGTTAAAACGAACTGCTGATGTCAGCGATGATTTTAAAGGTAGTTTTTTTCTGTAAACGGAAACCGTTACTGACTACATTAAAAACGGTGATATTTATAGCTTATTTTAAGGTAAACTCTATCAATTTGAAGCCTCTCATGTTCCCGTTGTAATGATGGAGAAGAGCAATTAAACATACCTCATCACGATTACCTAGTTATTTGAGCAGAAAGCAGGAAAAAATGATAAACGCAGGGTAAAAAGTAGAATCCGATTAGTTCAATGTACGCAAGCAACACACTTAATTGCTGTCGGTTCAGAAGCAAAGGATCTGTATGCTGAAGACAGGAAGTAGGGACATGATTTCTTGGAAAGCAGATAGCAAGATGAGGATTCGCATTTTATTGACTTCATAGCACTGGGCTTGTTGTTTGATTATGCCAAAAATCAATTGGAAGAAAAATGGATCGAATATTTTATCTCTTGGTTCATACGACAACCACCGAAAGATCACATAGTGTGATCAGAAAAGCACAGCTGACAGACTTTTTCCTTACAATAAGCTGTCTTCTTTTGGAAGACTGCGCTCCTTGTAAAAACATTTTAGCGAGTCACTCAGTGCACACGTGTCACTACTGACAGCTTTTATTAGTTATGTGACTAATCTATTTCCTAAGGACCATTACTAAACTATTTACCAATCAAAATGACATTCATTGGGTGCTTCGAACCTCGGTGTATGCTCTCCTCATACATTGCACAATTTGTAAAGTGTAACATTAACGACTAGCAATGCAGGGAAACTACGCTGTGCAAACACGAATACATAGAACGTCGAATCCCCTTCATCCAGTTTATCAGAACAAAATGAACATTTTTCGGAGATCTTTTGCCGACGGTGGTCAAACGGCAATCGTCGTTGACTTTGGCCAACAAAGACTCGAGTTCGATTCCAGCCACTGAAGGTCACTTTCCTATTTGGCCGCCTTTCATTGGTCGCGGCCTCCTCTCTAAACTGTTGTAAATTGCAGCACAAAAAACCAAAAAAGTAATAAAAAGGGTATTAATTTATTATTTATGAGGAAATACTTTCACCTGATGGTTACCCGGAATGCTTCATTTAGCATCTGAGGAAGACAGAAAGAGTACGGAAGTCGATGTTGATGGCGGAACAAATGAAAACCACTTAATTCATCCGTGTTAATGGTGGCCGTATTTTTTTGGTATGCCATAATTTGGGTCCCGTTTTAAGCCACAAAAATGTGGCAACTCAGTTGCTCACTAGAAGGTTTAGACTTCACGATTTCTCTGACAGCCCTATTGATCTTTGTGTCTCACTTTTTTGTCTAATTGCAGTTGTGGTAACATGTGTATGGACCGAGCAGAAAAATGCCTGGCTAAAAGAGCAACTGAACGCATCCCGAAGTGACTTTTGTACTCAGTCGCCCAACTCAACGGCAGAAGAGAACTATCAGTAAGAATCCGGAATCAGCTATCGCGAAGCAACTTTTTTCAGCAGATCATCTCAATGATCTGACCTAGTCATTTGCAGTTCGAGTACGCAACCAGAATGCAAAGTCGTTAGTGTTTAGAGAAGCCATGCTAGTCGTCAGGACACCACACACTTTATGAACAGAAACAACTATTGCAAACTATTCATAATGCCAGGTATTAGCCTCACAATACCACAAAGTTTTCTGACTTAACTGTGACGAACATTTACGCACTTCTTCCACTGTTTACCCCATATTATATAATGTATAAACTAGCGTTTTACTTTTCAGAGTAAACAGAATGAATGCCTCTCGTAATAAGTCTCCTTTCCTTTTCGATTAGACGCGTCTGCTTCAGAATGGTAAATGGCTCACAAGCAGTTGAGCTTGTTGGTTCACGTAACGGACATTACTCCCATTTATACTGACCTACTAAGGTCCATTTGATCTTCCGCTCTGAATCCTGGCAGGAAAATGTTTTATTTGGACAACCTGATTCATTGAAACTATCATGAGCTTGACGATCTTCTTACTGCTGTAAATGGCCAACTGGTTAACATCTGCAACATAGATCGGTCTGCTAACAATCAATTGCGTATGTAAAAGTTCTCACAACTTTTGCAGGTATTAGTTTATTTGGATCAAAAGTAAAAATATCACCCACGATTAACAATGAGGGGTTAACCATGTTCGAGTCGCAACCCAAGCGTCCACCAAAATTGCCATGTACAATTTGGTTCAGTTAATTCTGAAGCACTGAAAAACTCTTCGAATAAACTCTTATGGTTTGGACAGAAGTACCAATCTTAGAGCCGAACTATAGTCTGTCGAGTAACGGCCGAATTGATTACAGTTGTTGATACTCGTCGATGGTCAGTTCATCATCATCATCATCATCATCATCATCATCATCATCATCATCATCATCATCATCATCATCATCATCATCATCGCGAAACCAAACTGCATATTCTGCTGACTAGAATTCATATATCAACGTTGTCTGCTATCTTCTCACAACGAAAGCTCCTTTCAAAAATAAATGAAAATGTAGTAAGTGGATTGTTATACAAAAATAAAATATCGGCTTATGTGAGTGTAAATTTTAGTTTCTAGTATTCCCATGCAACTTATCAACACGTTTTTGCTGTAGTAAGATTCTTTAACCTGAGATTACTGACAGAAACAAACATCTGAGACAAACTTCAGATGTTTTATGAGGTTTCTGACAAGTTAATTCACACGTCAAGTATGATGAACTTTCCGTTTCACAAGGTCTGTGAATATAAAGACTGGCGATCGATAAACGAAAAATTTGCTAGGTCTGCACAGATAGATAGAACCTTCTTAAATGTGGCTGTCCAACCAAGGTAGTACTGTTGCTGTTTATATGACAATAAAATCCGGATAGATTACCCAAAAACGAGAGCACAGCAGCACAGCGAAGGTAGAATAGAAAAGAGTAGATTATATTTAACGAGCTAGATATTTTTGGGGGAAGAAATTCTCACAAAGACACCAAACTTATTCTAACTAAAACTAGGGCAACGCAATTTTTCTCTGACGACAAATCATGTAGCACCTTGTATTGAGGGGAAGACTTTCAGAATCTCAAACTACGGTCTAGAAGTAGTAATGGCCATCTCAACTGACTTCGAGATACAGGAACTTGCATATCTAGGGGAACTCCAGGAGACCCTAGCAGCCAAATCAATATATAAAAAACCCGGTGGGTACTTAAGATCAATTCCTGAGTCTCACAACACATGCTACGCGTTCAGGAGTCTGATAAACTTGAAATCAACGGGATCAACAACACTGATTCATCGTCCTACTCTTAGGGCTAAGACTGAAAATCACATCCCTCAAGGCTAAACTTTGATTTTTGTTCCACATAAGACAAGCACAATCAGTAGAAAAACATACGAATTATGCCCCCATAACAAATTGTATTTTTCAGTGTTCTGAATAGAAATCTTCACAATCAGGGAACCAGACCACGTGTGTCGAAGACATCATTTTCTGGTTCAGACTGAGAGGTCGATGACCAGCAGGGTCTCACGTGATTGAGTGGCCTGTTTTTTCGAAGCACGCAATTTGCTGGACTGAATATATCACCGATGTCGTTACTCATATAGCTTACGAAACTACTGTTTAATATATCATGGCCTTGATAAAATAATCAGACAATGTACACGGTATGTCCAACAGTAGCTTAATATCTGCTAACCAAATGTAGAGAGCAAGCTGTCAGCAGCCATTTTGGTGTTTCAGTAATATAAGTTTGGTATCCTGTTGATGCACTTACTGAGGGATGGGACGGTGGAGTTTTCTCCTCTTCGTGTTTTAAAGATCACGCACTAGCGACCCCCGAGGCGGAACCCTGGTCCTTGCATACTACACAAAGTCCCATCTCCTCAACACTGGATTGTCAGGGTCCAGTTGATTGAGGGCCTGATTTCTCAGTGATCAAGTGCAGGTAACATTGGATATCCACGTAGGGATTTCCACCAAGTATCCGGGTACCTGTTGGTACGAGCACACCTCGATAATCTTGACGGACTTATTCACACAGCAAAACAGAGGTTGAAATTCAGATGAATTTAGGATGTTCTTGAAGCCATGGGCTGTTGACGGTGTTTTAAATCATAGAACACCCAGGAATTTAAAAAAAAGTGTGTAACAAAATGAGGTTTCGTTTCGATTTAACACTTTAGAAGATGATTAGTCCATATCCTTCTGAGGGTAGTAGCTGAGGAGATCGGTGAACAAGCGACGGTTTGGAAGAATCCCTTAAATTTGATCAGAGAAGTACCTGGGAAGAGCACTTTTCTGCCTGTCGAGGATGTTGTTGCCATGGTGTTGGATTTATTTTATGGTTACGGAAAATATCTTGCACAAAATGAACAACCTAATGAGGATCAAGGTGGTACTCCATTTCAACTCATACTATCACCAGGACTTCCGTAGTTGGGCACGTGATTTGTACCAGCAAAAGAATTCCCCTTTCCAAAGGAGAATAAGATTATGTAATACCAAAATGCAAAATTGTCACATAAAAATGCCCCAGATGTCTCTCATTAAAAATTTGTGTTAGGAAAAATAAACTCGACCACTGTATGTCAGTTATGAAAACATCCAGTTGTTTAACCAATGAAGGTCACTTGTTTATCAGAAGCAAGTGTTCAACATCGGGTTTCAGGTACTAACCTCGTTACCACTAGTCTAATTCCCCATTTGGTATTGTCTAATGGATCATTTGCACTAGTGCTGTACGAAAAGTGAAGGAAACCCCAAAAATAACTTTCAAATGGGAATCGGCACTGATTGCCACTGACCGATGGGTAGTTAACACGCACGGGCTACGACTGAAATCACCAGAAATTTGTATTGAATCTTAGGCACTCTCATAAAAGTTGGGTTATCTGACTGAGGTTAAAGCCTAGTGATATTGCGTGTGTATCTAGCTGGAACTGATCTCGGTGAATTTAGTTGAATGAGAGTTGCAAATCAGTTTTCGACAAAGAAGAGACAGTGTTGTTCGAACAACTCTCCTGCTAAATCCACTTCTATTTTACAATTACGTCATTCACTAGACCAAACCCTTTGGTACGGAGGTGTTTAACCACTAAGTGGAATATCAAAAAATTGCTGAGGGGAAATAAATCTATATTTTGTCCAGTACAGTCTTCGGTCATACTCGGATGAAACAACAAAATGTTTTCGTCAAGATATTTGGTTGTGACAAACTAACGGCGGAAATGAGATCTGACCAGAAGGCATGAATCTCAAGTCGAAACTTATGTCAATTACTGTTATGAAAACGATGGGAGAAATGCACGATGCAAGGTTGGTTTTGACTTCTTCGTCAGAGTGAAATGGAAAGTCTGTGTGTGACGATGACATAACTATATTCCTCCACTAAATTTCACTAGCTTGTATATCGCAATGACAGAAGATGCCGTTAATTTCGCCATTCCCGTCTCATTGTCTTCCTTCCTTCACCAATCCTGGGTTTGCAAAGTACTGTTTACTTCTCCACAATATGCATTTCACCCAGAGCAAGCGCTGTGAATCATCACACAAAGTTGTTTTACAAGAATATAGCAATGGATTTTCACTTAGACGGTAACCAGCTCCTCTCTGGATAAACTATGCCACGTGAATAGTAGAAAAAAAGGTTTTCTGTGGATTTCAAGCTCTTCTTTAGTAAACTGTTTTTTCAAGCTAATTTACTTAGGAAAATCTTGCGGGTGATTTATCTCAGCCGTGATGCTGACCAGGTGTGTGTTTACCAAAGCTGTCAACTCTAGCCGCACTGTCTGCTGAATAGGATCCAGGCAGATTTCACGGCTTTTTGACTGGTCTATTCTAAAGTTGATATTTATTGACTGAATTAAGGTTAAGATAACAGGATGACCACTACCCACGCGTTGCCACGTTCCTCTAAAATAGCCATGGCATTTGGCATCTTTACCTAAGGTTATAGTTTTGCTAACTCCAGTAAAGGTACCCCAAGGGTCGACTGGAAATTGCTATTTGAAAAGCCGAAGCGGCAAAGAACCCTTCTCATATTACTGGAATTTACTAACTAATCAGTTAAACAGATATTAAAAATTCAGACAAGGATGGTGTCATTCAATACTATAACATTCCTCAAAAAGATGACGCAAATATTGCTTCCCTTGCAAAGTCTGTCCAGTCTAAAACCTTGGTTTACCTGAAAAATCAATACAAGTATTAGCTTTAGTGAACTGAATTAAAATAATATGGAAACTAGGGCTGGGAATCGGGGATTAAAATCTATCTTGATGAAGAAAGTAATTATCCATAATGTCGTCGTGGATCATTGTGCCGACATATGCCACCAGGGGGACAAAGGAACCTTCACAAAGGTGTGCAAAGTGCCGCTGAACTCACCAAGGGCATTTCATCAATATTAGTTCGAAGGTGTTAGCGACTTGCTCGTTCACTTCAGGAATGATTGGCCGCAAAACTCTAGCCAAAATGGTAAACACCTAAACGGCAACTGCAACCCCCAACCTAAAGTGAGAGGTGGATCGTCTCACTCATCGACTGTTCGTTACTTCTTCCAACCCCGAGGCAATATAGCTATAATTCTTTCCCAAACTCACAATTAGTACTTATTCCTTGGTACAAGTCCTTTCAGCTGGAGCCTGACAAAAATATATACCTTTGAATTATGTTTGGAATTTTTATGTATATAACTGACCCTGCCGGTGGATTAATTTGTTAGACAAGGGGTTTTCATTGTGGATTATTTTCCCTCAAGGAAGGTTAGGATTATTCTGTGCCTCGAAAATTGGTGAGCTATAACTCTTTGCAACATTTATCTCAGATCCCGTTTTTTCACACATGAACAAGGTGCACCTATCTTTTCAATTGCGATTTATTCATTCGTCAATTAGTTTATTCATGTGTTTCTCGAAAAAACTGCAAATAGATCAACAGTTCCTTCAAGTGCACCTAAACACACAAATATAGACACACATTCAAACAAAATAATATATACCCAGCCATAGTACTCACTAGAAAAGAGCTCTCTGAGTTGCTCGATAGAAAGTTGCACAAAGGTCATTTGTATTCAGAGTTCACCAACGTATTCGTTGTTGCTCATGGTTAAGTAGTGACGGCATTTTTTGCGCTCCAAACAAGGCCACGAGAAGTAACTTCCGTTTCAACCTCACCAAGCATACTTTACATCCCATTTCTCAGTCTTTTTTTGAGGCTCCGGTGAATCTTCCATTCAGAAGCACTAACTAAGAACGCTGGTTGATGCGTAAGATGGTTCTCTGCGATTTGTAGTACGTGCACCTGTCAGCGGATTTAAATTGGATGGATCGAAGAGCAACCTAAAGATGAGCGAAACTTAATTGCTGCCCCCCATACTTGCTAGATTTCGCAGACAGAGATGGTCCAAATTCTATGGTGGGTAATAGTCTCTCGTGCGTCAGCCATACTTCTCGTAAGCGTACGACAAAAATGACCAAACTGAAAAAGCAGAATACCACCTGAGGTTTTCAGTGTGATACTAAGTCGACCCTATAAAATCCTTAGTCCAAGGCGTGTTATGCGAGCCCTGGATACGTGACCATTTATATCCCCAAATTTGTTATCTCCATTTGTTGAGCATCTTTCCAGGTACACGAAGTGATTGCCTGGGGTTAGATTCTCATTATGTGATTGGGTGAACCTGGGAATAACAAATAACTTGTCTTGAAACAGTGGTTTGCATCCTCAATATTCGAAGAGTACGTCAAATAGAACTACTGCACCATTGTGTGTCTATCAAATGAGCGTAGATCTAAGCACACTGTAAGCGCACTTTTTGTCACAAAGTTTGCTATCCGCTGCCTAATCCAAATAAGCTTTTTAATTCTGACATCACTTCCGCCCGTACTTCCGCTTTAGGGATGTGAATAGAAAAAACCAGAATGTGGTTTGGATCCAAATGATCTTTAGGATGTCTTAGTCCACTTGTGACGTGGTTGACTACGGAGAGTAAGCCCAAGTAAGGAGAGTGTTTTTAACGCCAACCTATTGTCCAGTGGGTAGGGACGTGAGGGATTTTGAGCTTGGATGACATTTACTTACAAGTCGGACCAATTCCCTGTCTACTTGTCAGTGCACCAGTTACCTGAGAGCAGTGCAAACGATAGTATTCTTTTATCCGTGTTCGAACTGACGTAAACACAGCGCCGCGTTGTCCCTTTGTTACATCTATTGTTACATAAAGTCGTTACAAGTAAGCCTGGATGAGTAGAAGACAAAATGAGGCTACCAGCTCCGGCAAACTAGTCATAATAGACTTTCGAAAATTGCGATCAGTTGGATAACAAAATAAGCTGAATGTTGCCCACACAACTCGTACCAAACACTTGCTATCTAGATAGGGAACAGTGAGAAGGCTGTACACTCGACAGGGGTTCATGAAGATATCTGCTTTAGAACGTAAGGAGGAAGTGGGCTTGTATTTCACAAGATGTGTATGCAAAGGGTGAGATGATTCAGAAAATGATCTTTGTGGATAGATTTGCTCTAGTCTTATCTTGTTAGAATGGAAAAGGTGGGTGCAATACTATCGTGGTATGTCACTTCAAAATGATCAAGGCTTAAGTGATCTGGTAATAAATTTATGATCTTTCAAAAGTAGACCAGGAGAAAACGACGGCAAAGGCGTATGACCAGTTGAGTTGGAAACATGAGAAGACAAATAGTCTACTGAGATGACGATGCGTATTGGAATAACATCTTCTTTTTGTTCTCATTCACCGCAAATTTCATGAAATATTGTATCAGTTTTTAGATCAGTTAGATAACAAAGCTATGATACAAGAACATCTAGTTAAATAACACATGTCTAAGTGGAAGGATGGAGTTTTCTCACATGCACCTGATAAAAGATAAGATCAGCAAAAACTGCGACTTCATAGTGTCCCAGTATAAACCCCAATGAACTATAAAAGTCACCAGATTTCTATCAGCGGCTAATAAATTCACGGTGTCAAGTTACTATTTTGATGGTGTATGACCAGCAATGTGCACTGTCTCCCCGGAGTTCAAAACATACAAAAATAAGTCCACAACTGTTGAGATCTGATACGAGAAAAGATTCGTAATGTAGCAGCAAAGGTAGGTAGAGTTCAACCTATCAAACAAGCTGACCGGGGCCTGATATGACAGAACCAAAACAAGTTTTGAAAATATGTCATGGATACCAATAGTCAGAGAACGCCGTTCGTTGTGCAATGAGTTCTACGATTGTAACACAATGCATTCTGAGGTTTTTCATCGGCTGTCTATCTCAGTGTAGCACAACGTACTGTGACTGTCTGAACCTCCACCCAAAATCATGATTGATTATTTTTTTCTCTATCACGTGAAGTGTCACATAGTTTCACCTCATATTTATTACGCGCTAGCTAGGCAACCCGCTCATCATAATGACGAGGAAGGAGACTGCGCGCACCAGCGCGCCAGAGGCGGTTGTTTGCTGGTTTGTTTGATCCGAACCTTGTGACGACCTGCTTTCCAAGTGAGTGGTTAAGCAGATTTGTTAACAGATTGACCAAATGGGATACATTTGACTAACTAAGATCAAGTTGACCTTGCAGGTTAACGAAATCGCGACGCGCTTAGAAACGAAAATTTGGCGCAGAAACAGTTATCTTTGGTAGAGCACAAATGCTTTTGATAAACACGTAGTTCATCATATATAGTTAGGCTCAAATAACCCCTGGTAGATTTGAAGCTGCGTTCCACTCGAATGCATTCAGAGTAGTAGCTTCTGAAACTTTTACATCTGTTTCACTCGTGGTTCTCTTATCAGGGGATATCACAGGAAATTAAAACGGACAGAAAGCTGACAACTCAATAAGGTCTACTCCATGGTGTGTCTTGGTGAATTTCTGTGTGCCCACTGATGGTCAGATATTGAACAACACCAGCCGAGGATCGTAAAGTTCCAGGTTTGAGTCTCGTCATCATAGATCACCCTTGCCATTCAATGGCCATAAATCGGTGACATTCTCTTCCTTGAAATATTACACTTCCAATACGATGGATAACTGAAGAACTGGAAGAATTCAAAATTCTAGGTTACGGTTTTCTTTGCTACTGTTTTCTGTTACCGAAGTAGATGGCTATCCTTGAGATAAACTTTCACGTCCTACTACGAAACACGACATGAGTTTCAACGGTTCTGATATAAGCTTGAAATAAAAACGATAAAGCAGGTCTGTCCGTCTCAGCCCAAGAGAAGCAAGAGACTTAATCCTTTCCTCGGCTTCTATCTGATCAGCAACACAAACAAATATACTAATTCCTTTGGCCACGGATTGAAAATGTGTGTTCAGTAAATAGGCCGCTTGACTGGGGACAGTCAGAATTGTTCATGAGAAATCTTGAACTGACTATCAGTTTATCATTTATCTAAAAGAATTTGGTCAGGGTGATTATGAGCCTACTAATGCGTATTCCTACTAAGTAGCGGTAAATGCACGACAGCGAATAACCTCGTTTTCGGCAAACATCATCCTCTGGATATTACAATTACATACGTACGGCAGGAAAGCATATTTTCGGAATAATGTTTATAGCATTAAATAAAGATTGATTAATCAATTTTGTAGATGACGCGCAGTTTGGAAGAGGGTGGGAAGTTGATTGTCTGGGGTTGGAAAAATCCGAAAATACGCATTCCTATTATTTATACACAACTGCATTAGCCAAAGGATGAAGTTACAGAAAACGAACTTGTTCGCTATGGCGCATTTTTCTCTGTAATGCCACGGAATTATGAAAGTGATGCAGTCGAAACTACCATTTTATGATTTTGTACAGAAGTCAACTAAGGGCAATTATAACAACACGTGTGACCCATTGCTGGTTGTGGAAACTTGCCTTCCTACCTCCCAGTGATGACCTAGTTATTGCCCTCTGATGTTCCGAATTCCGCTTCCACAACCGATTTTGTACAATGAGTCCAATAAAGATGAAAGTGACGAAAATAACTGTAACAAAATGACCCGTATGTGGAACTCGTTTTGGGTGGTTAAATATTCACTATTAAAGTAGTTATACTGTGGCTTGAGAATTTTTAACACTGAGTGAGGATTATTACTGCGGGACCACTTCTGAAGATTTAGTATGATCAGACGAGTTGATACCCATCTTGGGTACTTTCTGCGTGTGTGTGTGTGTGAGAGAGAGACAGAGAGAGTGTGTTAGTGTGTGTGTGTGCATGCGTGTGAAACTCATCAACAAACAAAACTTCGAACCATGGACATGGCTCCGTGTCACGATCAGTGGCACAGCTGCCCTCACACAGATTCTTTGTCTATTTGGCACCTTTATTTATAGTTATCTTACTCTTTTCATGCACCTGTTTTATCTTCTTCATTATTTTGGATTGATACCAACCGAAGACACCGTCTCCAGTGCGTGACCAACGGTTGCGTGAACTGAAATTAACTCAACTTCTTTCTTTTTGCTCTTCCACAGAAAATGCAACTTTGCAACATCAAGAACTTGTTCTCCATTGTCTGCTAACCGAAAGGCAAATTCTCTTCCATGGTTCCTCGAATCAATCGCCCTATCAGTCGGTTTTGTAAATAATTCACGGGAAAAAGACTTCCGTAGCATTTATCGGAGAAGTCTTCGAAAAATCTTTCATTATTGCTCGACCGGTTAAGATGATAGTAATAAAACAAGCAAATCAAATCCCGTTATCATCGTGAAACATGTAAACCAAATCTCGTGATTTGATTTGAAGTTTGCTCGGGATGCTTTTTACATTATCTTTGTTCGCCATCGATCGGAATGAGTTCAAAGCGTGAACTGTTGGCAAGATTTTTTGATTCTGCACTGAAAAGTTTAGTCATCGGCCCGAATACTTTCTGTGAACTTGGGTACGATCAAACGTATGCGATAAGTTGTATATTGTCAATTTCCTACGACGAATTCATTTCTCATTTGATCGCCCTCGTACGATTGTCCAATCGAATGAAAATGCTCTTTGCACTTTGGCATTTCAAGAATGGGAACAAATGGTACTATTGAAAACATCCACAGCATGGAAGTTCTTTCTCCACATTGACTGTATTGGTGAGTGAATGAGTATTCCACTTCAGTATCACGTATTAGTGTCGGTGACCAACGCATTTCATGGTGTGGTGTGCAGTTATGATTACTAGTATAAGAGAATTTCTGCTTTCTAAGTAAACAGACTAATATGAAAGTGGACCCAACAAATTTTTTATCGAATGTGAATTAGCCAAGGTATAGCCATTAGGTATTTTATTCTCACTACTCCTATTCATCCAAGAGCTACTAGATTACTGCCCTAGGTGAACTTAATCCAAAGATGACTAGATGACAAGGGGATTCGTGGATGACACCTGGCCATAGAAAAATCACGCACGTCATCATAAATACACACCCACACACCGGCGGTTATCAAGCGGTTGACGTGGTCAGGATTTCAACCATTTTATCCCAGGTTCGAAGTCCCACTCCACCGCCTCTTATTGGCCTCGACTATCTTTCAGAAATGTTGTGTCTCATTATTACGTAATTAAAAGAAAGTAAAAGAAGGATAAGAAGGTAAAACTATTCTATAAAGAACGATGTATCAACGGGGTTTCTGTTTATTACAAATTCCTGCGGCAGTTAACTGCACTCACTGTCTCCGTGGTCATTTGGAAGTATAAATCAAAGTTGAAATCACGTTTTTGTCTCCAGTGCATTGCGCATACATGGACATCAGTCGATACCTAAGGATTCTAAAAGGTAGCAGAGTTGTCGGTGATCAACAGCGTGTAGCTTTGGTGTAACTTCGACGCTTCTCGTGAAAAAAGAAACCGAAGGGAATTAGGTTGGCCATCAAATGGTAGCATCAAATAATCAAACAAAGTTGATCCACTACTTACTACTACTAGTTAATACAGTCTCGATTAGGCCACAAGCTAGGTTGTAGCACCACCAAAACCTAAGGATGACGCGGGCACCCAAAGGAACAATCTACAAAGTCAAAAGACAAGATAACAACTTTAAAACTTGAATCGGAAAGGTTGCCGAGGGATTTTTACAGCTTGTAAGCTGACCGTACCTTCGAATCTACTTCCACAACATAACCAAACTCCAGTGATCAAATGAATCACTACAGCTGAAATGTGAAACTACTGTTTATACAGACCACTTACAAACCATGATGAAAGCACAATGCACCAGGGTTGGTAGAATAGATTTTGAATGCGACTGATAGATAGGGGATCTAAAACCGACTGTTTTGTTTCGAACCTCAGTGGCTTAGAAACAACTGGTACAAAAATATGTTAGTAACAAATTATTCCACTTCGAATTCATAAATCCTTTGGTCCCACTCAAAGGATTACCTGTTGGACACGAAATTTAGTGGTGTAAATTTACAACAAAATAGATGGCGTGAATGTATTATCTCAACCAATGTGAAATTAAATGGGAGATGGCTGAAGTACTGTACGGCAACAGTAAGCCTTTTTCATTTCCCGATTAAACATTTACGAGAGTACTTAAAATTGTTTTTATTTTCAAAGAATTAATTTTCATATTATATTAATAATTCGTTGAAAGTGACAGAGAATTGGATCAGTCCCTTGAATCTGACAAATTTACAAGTACCAAAAATAATCATTTATGAACAAGAGAAAAAGATGCAAGCCGCATTCAAAAGAGTGCAACCTTTCTTGTGTATTATATCCACGGACAAAGTACCTATCGTTTTGTCCAAGCAAATTAATTGATTTCAATGAACTGTCAACTACTCCCGACGAGAAGGAAGCTTTCACCGTGTAGATTCACGGAGGAATCCCACCATGCTTCCCGGGAAGACGGAGAAATGCAGTGCTAATTGAATCACGCCATTTCGCCCGGGGTTTATTGGAATAATACGTCCACTTTGTGCTCTTCTTTTTTCGACTCCGTCTTGTGATACTACAGCTCGTCGTCAGCATCCTGAAGTTATATATATATATATATATATATATATATATATATATATATATATATATATATATATATATATATATATATATATATATATAACTCCTGAGAGGAGTGGTTCCTTGAAGATTTTAACTTCTGGAATGAAAAGTAAAAGTTCCTGAAGTGAACTTCCTCTAAGAACTGTGGAGGCGGACGACCCTACCCCTTTGTAGAAGGATTTGTTGAGCTCTTCTACGTTCACAGCAGCCGGATTGCAAGCCGATGAACCACCTGTTAGCTCTTTAAAAGCTTCTGTGCTTTACGAAGGTTACGCATGCTGATGGAGCTGATGGGAGACCACCAGACCCTAATGAATTTTGTTATCATTCTGGCATTTTGGGGTTCACTGTGTTCAAAGGTGCATTATTTTTGCGACAGAGTTGTTTCAGGTGTGTGTGCTTGGGAGGATGGAGATGACGAACAAACAGGCAGCACGTACATAGGTTCGAGTTGACAGTAAGTAGTACGCAAGCCAGAGGACAAGACTTCCAAGGAGGCACACAGCTGGTTTCACTGTTGCCCGGTACTCCTTCCGCCATTTATACTTGTATACTCCGATATTATATCTTCACTAGGATCTAATTTGAATACTCTGGAGTGCGAATGAATACTTCTCATTGAAGAGTCTACAAATGAATCACAACTGTGATTTCTGTTAGTTATTCGTGTCTGAGTCAGTGCTAACCCAAAGGTCAACGAGGCTGCATGTGCAAGAGCTCATATTGGTATTAAGTAGTATATATATATATATATATATATATATATATATATATATATATATATATATATATATATATATGAATAAATGACATACAAACATTGTGGCGAGTTTACGCTCCGACCTGCGGTTTGGCAGTCCCTTATTTACGTTCCTCCATTCATTCACCGGTTCAACCAGACAGCCTCGTTATCAATCAACCAATGAATTACTCAGAAAATGCAACTATCCTCGTCGCTCTCAATAATCTTTATCGGTTCGGAAGTAACCTTAACAGATGGACTGTCGATACGGTTGCTCCCGCTTACCGTTTTATTTCTGAAGGCCTAAATATTTCTGCAGAACCATTTCGTTGTACTTTTCTCGACTGCTCCTCTACTTTTTATTCAGTTCCTCGTTCCGTCCCTCACCAAAAGCCATTCAGCCATCCGGTTTCTCTGCCTTTGTGGTTAAATGAGTACTTTTCTAGCAGATCAAGGGTACCAAAAATGGTAACATTTTGTTAATTCCCTTAACGAACAACTCCGGTGTTGTTCAGGATGCTGTTCCTCCCTCTATTTGTTCGCTAAACGTAACAGCGACTTATCCACGGCTCATCGTGCAAGACGATACGGTGCTTTGTCATCCCATCTCCAATCAACCCGACTCTATCTCTTTTTCTGAAAAATTAAGTCATATTTAGAATTATTTGTCCCTTTCTGGTCTACACCTCAACACTCCCGAATGTTTCGAATGAATATTCAACGAAGATTATCGGGAGTAATCAACAAAACATTCTACGCTGCACAGTTGCAAATCCTGTTCGTTTCCAAACCGATAATGTGTTTTCGGTTGAAGGACATAGTGCCGAATTCTGCAACCTCGTTTTGTGTGTATTCCTTCACCTGTTCCTGTGGAATTAGGTACATTGGTCGCACGACTCGGCGCTTATCCGAACGCGTTCGTGAACACCACCCGGCCTGGCTGAACACGGGAGCCATTAAGACAAGTACGAGTGCGGTGTGCTCATACCTTTTTGAGTCAAACCACTCAGTGGAGGTGATAAACGCTTTTCGCACTATTTGCAAAGTTTGAGGAAAGCAATCAAGACTTGTCAAGTGTCGCATCTTAGCCACAGCCGAAGCCGTGAGCATTCGTCTCTACAATCCTCCCCTGTGCGCTCAGAAACAATCTGTGCAAGCACTTAAGCTTCCGTGGCCCACGTCATGGCCCCGAACACATGTGCAACCACTTGAACATTCCACACTGTGATCAATTTCATGTGCACACACGCACGTGCAGAGACAGATTTGGATTGCCATTGTCCGTTCTTATTATGTGAGTCATATATGCTGTTATGTATTGGTATGAGTACGAATAAATGAAAACGAGCTTGTTCGCCACGTTGTTTATTCTCAATGTGTTCTGTGGGATTTTTCAGACGAATGAATATTCATCCCTCCAAGACCTTCCTGTCCCAATAAAAATAGGTCAATAACTATTCCCCTATTCCCAGAGCTGACTCTGTCAAGTGTTTAAGTGTTGATATGAACACCAATTTGCAGTGGTTTCCCCGTATTTCAGGCGGTGCAAAGAAATTGATCAACTTTCTCTTAATATCCTCACACAAACACAGTTTGGTGCCAGACAAGCTGTCATCATTTTCTTTGTTCACGAACTTGTTCTACCAGTCATACTTTACTGCTTCCCCTGATTCACCTGAGACGGATTTTCGTTGACTACACCACTAATTGGCTACTATCAGTCATGTTTCTTTGATTCCCTTGGCCCCTGTCATTAGGAAGATTTGAGACCTACACTTTTTTATCAGAGGATTATCCGTCAAGAAGATTCTTGAGGACCCCACTTATCCTGTTTCCCGTGATTCGTCTGTTCGTTGTTCATATCCATCAACAACTTCCATGTATAAACTAACCCCGTCCCGGATAAATAATTATCGCAACCCTACACTACTTTGCTCACCATGTGGGGGAACGTCGCATCATCCTCGGTAATTTAACCTGATTTTAGTCTGTCCGTTTTTCTGTGCCTTTTTGAAAAGTTTCCAAATTGACAGTTATAATTTTCTCTCCTTCTTGTCGCTAGAATGAGAGTTGTTAACTAACAGAAGTCCACAGTATAATACAATATATTAAAACCAGTCAATCAGTTTATAAGCCAATCGATCGGTCAGTCAGTCCCTCAGTTTATCTGCACTTCACTGAGTACGGGTCTGCTTTTTCCGCATTTCAGGTTGACTTTATAATCATACTACACTCCTGTGATGCAGCTAACTCTCCTTTAGTGTGCACTGAAATTGTGCCATAGTCGAAACTAATGCTGTCTGACAAGACCAACAGTAACCTGAATATCTTCGTCACTAACTAATCAAGTACGCTGTCTTTCGCATTACCAGGACAATTGGGGTGGTCAGTACCCGCTGATATGGGGTCAGCTGATACCGAGGTGAGTCTTGAGGCCAAAAAAGATTGTCATACTGTGCATCTTCAAAACTATCAGCAAAAACGCACAGACAGACACCAGCGAACAGGTGCAAATACTGAGCAAAGCTAAGCAAGTGTTCACATACACATATATCGATGCACACACGCACACGCACACTCGGTAACGCAAGCACGACATTCGTAGTCGACAGCACAACTACCGTACGCCAGAGATTCAATCAGACCAATCTATGCAAAGACCGCCTCCGTTTGGGACCTAGTTGGCTCAACAACTGTTAAATTGCTCTAACTCCCGACCTTGAGGAGGTCATTTTGAAATACGATCAGTCGAAGAGTCGCGGTTACGGGCGTATTCACAGAGCAAGAAGCGGAGAAACCGATCGAGTACTGAATTCTTTTTGTTCTGAATTCGGCTCATACTTTCACACGTACACATAAAACCCACTTATAAGCACACACACAAAAAGTCAGCTAAACTAGTTGTTGGAGCACGCTGCCCAGAAAAATTCGGGATGGCTTACGAAATGGGTGACAATTTGGATGGCGAGTATCTGGTAAGTGGAAATGCATTTTTAGTTCCTTGTTATTTTTGATACGGTTCCATTCACTGAGTGTCAGTATTCGATTCTGTACTTTAGTTTCCGGACCACGTGAAACCGCGCCGTCAGATACTACTTGTTTTCTGAGCTTCGAATAACAAATGAAAATCAATTGAGATCCTGCTTCGACCACTGATATAATTTTTTAATTAGCAAGATCGATCTTTAGGTATCCACAGTAATGAGTTTCACAATAAGACCAGATAAAGATGGTACAGATTCAGTGTGCATGTGTTTGTGCATGGGAGTCATATTGGCTAATAAACAAAAACTCCATTTTTTCATCGTTTATCTTTCAACATGGACAAACATATTTCGATGTAGATTTTGAAACCACTGTTTTTTCAATATCCGATGAAATCGTTCAAAACTTGGAATATGAATGGGAGTGGGACAAAACTTCTGATTTATTTCATGATTACTAACTGTCTGTGAAAAATAACTGACCTCACCACCGCAGAGAGTTCTAAGTAAACAGTGTCGTGATCAGTTCCCGACGGGTTGCTCATCTGCTGTTTTAAAGGTATAAACCTGAGAGTGAGTTTTGACTCCTGTTATATTTCTCAAGGGGTTCTGCCGTCGTTGCATACTGATGAGCCCATGCTTTTGGGTAGACATTTGTTTTCATGTGATGTGGTAATGATCTTACCCAGAAGCAGATCGCGTGAACCAAATACACGTAGTAAGTTGATATGGCAGACGAGTATGTAGGTGTTTACAATCGATTGTAAACCTGACTCGCTAAAGGCTAACTTCGTAGTTGAAACGTTGGCCCATTATGAACTCTTCCAACAACGCTACGCAACTTTGAATACTAAAAATCTGCGTATCAAATATCACAAGGTGCTTTGCTTTCGACACATTTCTGATGGCATTCGGATCCGATGCTCTAAAAGTGGAAGTTGATCTCACATCAGGGCCACAGGTATCCTCTAGTGGGTTTCTTTTCCTGAAAAGATGACTGGTCATGAAGTAATAGGTCGGCTCGGTTAGCACATAAACTCAAGTGAGCTTTCGGGAATTTTTGGAAAGCCGAAAGAACTTGTTAGAACAAATGCAAAATTGAGGAACCTTTTGACCAGATAATTCACCGAAATGTCAAAGGCCACTTTACTTTTGGACCGTGTCGCCGTGTGAATTCAGCACAGCGCGTGAGGTTTTTAACAGCTGCTGAATCAGGTCAATTTATACGAGGGTCTAATGTGCCATCACGTGTCAGTAATGCTGTGGTCAAAAATAAGTTAAGATCCGTAGGAGATTACTAGCATTGTTTAATCCGATCTGTTAGGTATTGTCAGTGGTGCACATTCACAGAGTTCTCCTTATAACTCAGACTGGCGACTCCAGATTAGAGATAACCAACACTGTTTTTCAAGCTCTCAGGGCAGCTTCCACTTTTCGGTGTTCATGTTGCACGTTTCACTTTTGCTTAACCAAGGTTCTTTTTCTAATTCTAAATGGCTCTATGTTGTCGTTGGTTACCCTTAGTAGATTCGAGTACAAAACAATGGTATTATTAGCTTGAGTTCCAATAACTCGGGAGAAAATACGTAATATCAGCATGTGAGGACACATCGGCCGCAGCGAATGACCTAGAAATCCAATGTAGGATTCGGACTGAAAGGACACATATGGCTATGAACCCACAGGGCTAACTGGGATGGTCCACAATGGCCTGTTCCATGTAAATAACCACGTGATACTTGTCTAGTTGTCAAGGCCTTTGAAATTATGGAACTCATCAGATATACGGCGATTACCCTTCAGGAAGATCGTCTTCCACGCAACAATATGAGGCCGACAAAAACTTTATCGATGACCTGCGGAGCTTGGCTACTGGATCGATGCCATCACCCTTGAACCCTCCGGAATGTAACCGATTATTTCATTAGGCTGTGAGGATACTTCTTATAAGTGTTACCAAAAATCATCATGAAAATATGATTTGCCGGGATAGATGTCACTGGAGTTTAATTGGTCGTTTTGACATGATAATTCCAATTTCATTATTTCGCATTTACTAAACAAAATTTTCTAGAAATTGCTTCGAGAAAGAAACCCACTTTCGGTTCTCGTGCAGAGTCAGAATAACTTTATAATACACAAATATAATCGGATTTAATCAGTCGATCGGTCAGTAAAGCGTCTGTTCACTAGTGAGAGAATCATTTCACGGACTGGTGAAAATTAATAGAAATACAAAGCGGTTCTACACACTTGCTCAATTTGAGAACCCACTTTGAAAAAAGGTGAAAACCTAGTCTGTCAGACGATAATATTAGGCCTATACATTCTACCAATTTCTGAACTGAAATAGTTTGCAGTAGAATAGAGCACAACGATTAAAAGAATTGTGCATCACTAAGCCTGTGCGCACATTGTAACTAGCGGAAACCAGGATCGGAAATCGGATCGATAAATCGATTCACTGGTAAAGATGACGCCTAAAATCTCTGGAACAGTCACAGCCTCAGTTTCTAAAATGACGGATTCATTGGCCTCTCGAATATTTGGATTAGCGGGGCGAAGAGTTTCTTTTCGTCTTGAGTGCGAAACGGGGAACCTACAGCTTTCTGCGTACTTATCAACTGAGCCTTTCTGGCCCCACGCTAATGAGACACGGTTGAAACTAACAGACTACGACCCCTGTTTTCCAACCCTAAACTAAAAAGAACAGGGTGAGTGAGCACATCAATAATTGAACTAGCAATTCAGGTAACAAACACCTTGAATGCAGATCCTTCCGTATATTCTCAGCAGTCGCATATGCATAACATCAATGAAAAGAATAAATGAAATATATAAAATAATATTATCTAAAGCCGTTTTGTGGAAGTTAAAGCTGTGTGACTGCCAAAAGCC
The DNA here is from genome assembly GCA_948099385.1 of Fasciola hepatica. Lineage (NCBI taxonomy): Eukaryota > Metazoa > Platyhelminthes > Trematoda > Plagiorchiida > Fasciolidae > Fasciola > Fasciola hepatica. The sequence continues at coordinate 27,190,521 of CANUEZ040000043.1, read as the reverse complement.
ACGGTGAGTTACTGATCATGGTCATACGCGTTTTCACATAGGGCAATATTAGTGTTAGTGATCGATAATGAATGTAGTAGCGTTAGTCGATTTTTACCTTGATTATTTTACAAGGCCGATAACATATTCACCGGATCTACCTTGTGATTGCTTTCGACCAATTGGCGAGCGATATTTAACCTCATGAGGAAACGAAGCTCAACTGACTACCTGATGGGTAACAAAGGTTTAGTTTCTTAGTCAGTAGTTATTTTGCATGTCCATCTCTGCCGTCATAATGAGCATGGCATTATTCCAAAGTAAGAACCAAAGAAAGACAGTATTAATCTGTTTTACCTTGGTTGATCTATTTATTTAAAAAGACACGAAAATTTAACGTAGTGCTTAGAATGATGGCGTCATGTCGAATTTGAATGTAATAGATCTATTAATGATTAAATACCCACAAAACAGGATTTTAATCGATTTTATTCACTGTTTTTATCCTTTTAATTACATATTCATGAATAATATCGAAGGCAATCAAAATTATTACCTAGCATTTTCAGTAACTAAACTAATAAGTGTATTCTATGGAGTGCTAGAGCTAACCACTTTATTCAGTTGTGAGTTACACGCTAAATGAAATGGGAACTGAATGGAATAGGATAGTACTCGGTTCAGCTTGGTTTTTTGTTGGTTAGATGTGTATGTGTGTGCAGTACAATCAACCAGACATGAACTGGGATAACCAAAGTTTATATTACCACCCTATCCCAGGATGATAGGGGGACAAAAACCATAGTACGAGTGAAAACCTGAACAGATTTTATTCGGTGGATCCGACTGGCAAAGACTCGAATACGTGAAGTCGAATTCAAAAGTCACAAGTTTGCCTAGCCATACAAGGTGTCTTGTCAATCTTCTATCTTTATTTTGTTTTACTTCGAGAAATCCCTCCATTTACAAATCATTATAAAACTTTGGTGGAGCGAACATAGTTCAATGAGTAGGTGTGTGTCAAAATTTGTGTTTTTTTACACACACACACACACACACACACACACACACACACACACACACGTGCACACAATGTATTATAGTCAGGTGACGAAAGAGTAAACTGTCCAATCAACGTGGCTAATAGATTCCTCAGTTGGAATTCAACTCGTCTCGTGTGCACACTCGCAAGTGCTTGAGAATCGGTCACAAAGTCTGAACAAAGCTCGCTTAGGCCAAGACGACACGACATTCCGATGTGTCCTTCAGTGATCGATCGGTCGGATTGATAGCCTAACCATAGAGAACTAGAGGGCTAGAGAGTTCGGTCTCATCTATACAGTTGTGTGCATGCATGCGAATGAGCCTGTTAGTAGATGAATGAATGAACACGTGCAGGAATGAGTTCTAATAGAAGCTAGCACACAAAGCTGAATGTGTGAATCCACACAATCTGCTCGTTCAGGTCAAGTATTTCTGATCTCAAACTCATACCTGGTCCAAAACCGGATAATAATCACACTATCATATACGGCTTTCAATCTGTGTGCAATCACCCGTTTCAGCAGAACGCTATCTGAGTTGCAACCATCAGACTAAACAAACCGTATACGAATGACGTCACCAACAGGTAATGCTGATCCCTTTAACCATTCGAAGAGCACAAATCTTCGCTTAGGCCCATCTGTATCTAGCCCGTGGCAGCCATATTCCATGTCGGATTACGGCACACAGTGGAATACACAAGACTACTGTCCAGCAGCAAACACTTGGTCGTCTGAAGCAGAATCAATGGAGTTGCAATACTGGAAACTGGTGTGTTAGTTCGCAACATTTGATGTCACGTGATGCTTGTGGGTGGATTATTTTTAGTCTGTTTGCGTCCGTTGTCCACCATAGAACACGCAGTGATATGCTAATTTGCAAACCTAATGTTGACTCATCAATAACACTGCATAAATTCTGGTTACAATGTTTCCATTATTATTAACTTTCTACGTTCTTTTCCAGGATGGGCCAATCAGGCAACCCATTCCGGATAACTTGATCGCTGGGGATTTCATTGAAATCAATGGATTCTGTCGCGGCCCCGAGTGAGTTCCTATCCCACTTTTGCTCTTACCGTGCTGGTCTCTTTGAGGAAGAAAATGTGGTAAAGAGAATCCGTTTCATTGCGGTTTCTCTCTGCCATTAAAAACCGAACAAACTCTGCCGATCCTGATAGCTGAGATATCACATTTTTAAAAGCTTCGCAATATGAACACGAGTTGTAGGCGAATATGTGAATTCGACGATTTCATTCTCAACCCATTACGATCATATATACATGAAAACGAATAAATAAAGAAAGTGGGGGAAAAGGTCTTTCATTTTATCGAAGTTATTGAACGCAAAAGGCAAACAAATTTCTGCTTGGATGCGGTTTCCTTGTTCATCAATGTACCTCTGACTGAAAAAGTAAACTTCATTTGTGCATTTATTGATGAAGAAAAGATTTGGCTGGGGTCTCCGACTGCGAACCCAAGTGAATCAATCCTTCAGTGCACTCTGAATTTACAATTTGTATTTAGTAACACTTATTATCGCCAGAAGGATGGAGTAGCTATGGACTTATATCTAGGACCAATTCTAGCCGACGTTTTCATGGCAAAACTGGAAATCCAAGCATCACACAGAAGAGTGAGTCTATTTCACTTCTACTATCGATACGTGAATGATACATTTTGCGTAACTAAAGTCGAAATCGACTCAACAGATATCTCACGTGAATTTAAGACTACGCACCCGACCATCAGGTTCATCACCGGAAAGGAATAAGAAAACCGCCCACTGTTTCTTAATGCATGCTTAAACAAACATCATGATGACTCTATCCAGAGGAAGGTGTATCGGAAAGCGACTTGGAATGGACGGTACACGAATTTTGTGCTACTTGATGACAAGCGTAATCTGATACTCTGTATTCTGCACAGAATGAAACCTATCTTCACCACAGACACTCTGGAAGCTGAGCTATCACACTTAAGGAAAACACCGCCAAGCAATGGTTATCCCGAGAGATCAGTCGACAGACACTGGAACGAACAGACGAAACCAGTGGAGATCCAACAGGGAGAAAAGAAATTGCTATTCATCCGATTTCCTTCATTAGGGATGTCACAGCTGACAGAGTCAATAGAACTGTGAGTGCCACCGCGAAGGCCACTTTCAGTGCTGTCAAGATCCGATGCATGTTTGTTAAGTCACTGACAATCCGATTTGAAAACAAAAATAAACTACCCTTGTTGACCTCATCCGTGATCATTTACCACTTCAGGTACACTTGTGCTGCTACTTACATAGGTCAAAAGACAAAGCAATTTTCAAAAAGCAAAGAAGAATATCACCCACGATCACTTAGACATGAAATCAACGGAGAGGTAACGAGTTCAACTGCTGCGCGCTTGATCGAAACCGGGCATTCCGTCGACATAAATTCTGCTTCCAAAGTTACCTACCGGGTTGTAAACAATGTGTTAAGTGCAATCAAGCTTCGGATACTAACAGCTGTGGAGACAATTGTCATCAGCATCTCAAAGTCTGGGCTTTGCTCACAGCTAAAATTAGTGCAAGAACTCCAACTTCCACGGCCAGCAGTAAAACGTCACATATGAGCGTTGCGGTGATATAAGTTGACTTCGTCAGTTACGTAATCCGGTCATCACCACTTGTATCTTGGTTGAAGATGACACGTCCATCTTCCCCATCCAAAACTCGTCATACGAAATTAGCGAGGCCCTTTTCCCCACTCTTATTAATTGGCATTCATGTAAATGTGAATACACTGGCTTGAGAGCAAAGCCACCGAACACAAGTTTGTTTACAACTCTCATTCTGATTACTACGGTGAGCTTATTTCACTTGGTAATATATTTGGTTTGGATATCAGGGGCACCAACCATTTTATCAGGTCTGGCAGACCTATTCACTTAATCTAACGTATTGTTCCTGTAAATAAATGTTGTTTCTTCAGCATGATGAAACGTCCAGTTTTTCCTAGGTAACGTATCTGACTCAGTGAATCCGATTTCTGTTAATCCACGGGCCTCTAGTCCCAGATGGTACTAGCAGTGAACAGTCGAGTTATTTCACTAAGATTGTTTTAGATAGTGTGATTTATAAATCTCGTAAAATTCAGTTACGTCATTTGTTTACATGCTTGAGGTACATATTTGCTTGAGATGATTTAAGTCTGACCTCTGAGCGTCCTATTCGTAACTAATCGGACTATCTTATATACAGTCATTGAAATAAAGGAAGGCGTTCAAATTATTCCAGCTTTTGGATAATTGCGATACATCCATGAAGTTCGAAAACATGAGCTGGATATGATTAGGTGAGATCCAAATGAGCTGAGGTACCTTGAGCCAATTTATTGATTTATGTCAAGTTTCACTCAGTGAACAGTCCTATGGAATCCACCACTCATGGTGGTGGTCTAAAGTCTTTTCTTGAAAAGGTTCAAGTGTAACCTTGGGTCTACCTTACATTTAGTTTGGTATAACCATCAAGCCATCAGAGCTGGCCAATCCGCGGTTCCAAAGCGTCTTTTCCTCTCGTGCCAACGCCTTACTAATAAGTATGATACCGAATTTGCCCCAACGCTAAAAGCCATTAACACCAGCGGGAGTCGAACCCACACAGGGAACCCACCCACTCTTTAGTATTGCATGCACCTTATCTGCTGGAAAATGACGTTACATTGAAAGACTTCACACACTTCGGGGATGGATGACACAGTTCACCCAATCAAATTAAGATAGCACCGAGCACCCATCACAGTGACCTAACTTGTAGGTGGAATTCCCACAGCAGAATTTCCCCGTGAATCAACCATGGACATATTTGGTCATAAATTTTAGCTAACAAACTGGTTTGAACACTACTGATACACTGTGCTTTTTAAGACCAGTGTGGTATCTCTGGTTGACACTACTTATACTTTTGTGTTACGAATTTACATTTTACTTCAAACAACAGGGAAATAGTGCTTGCCGGCCGAATACATTTACTGGTTTGGTTTTATAGTGGCTGGTGGTAATTCTTATAAGGGTGATCACCTAGGTAATTGAGATTTTCTCATGATCAGAATGCAACATTTTTCAGTCGTCGAATCGCTCTCCACACAAAGTCAACGTTGAACTCGTCGTTACCAATCCGTGGACGCAGCGGACCAGTATTTCACTTGATATGTAATAAGCGCACCACATCTACCAACTCCTAAGCGGTAATCAAACCTGGAAGACGTGCATTGTTATAAGTTACCTAAGTTAACCACTAGGCTCTTCGGACTGATTGTTCAAACCATGCTTTGTCACCTACAGAACAATACAACACCTGTCCAACACTGGTACCGGGTGCGAATAACATGCTATTTTGCGACGATGACCATGTGATGCTAGCTTGATGTAATTCGTTGATTTCTGCCTCGAACAAGGCAAGTCCCAGCCCCAATGATAATTCCTAACACACCATCGGAATCGACTAAACCTTCAAGGATGACTGGGACTTCAGTAGTGCTTAATGGATCACTCTTTACCTGTTTCTTCCTCCTACAACTTACACTGAGTTTGTTGTGATGGTTATATTCCTATTTGTGAAGCAAGTTTTGTACCTGGATAGTGTTTGTGAACGTCTGGTCTGAAGTAAGTTTTCGAGGTAGACATCTATTCTTAGTCTCCTTGCTCGTCCTGAACCCTAACCTACTGCCGACTTATGTGGTTTTTTGAACCAGGTCTGGGGGTGGTTAGTAGCTTGTTTCTACCGAAGGTGCGTAACTCAGTGCCTATCAATAAACTGCTTTCACCGGGCCAAAGCATAAGCATGGAATAGTGAGAAATGACCAACAGATGAGACCATAAATATCCTACTTCTGGACGTGTAGTATAGTTTTACTGGGAAGACAGCATTTGGCTGGTCACCACATCATCTACCTTCAGGACCAAGTAAGTAATGTAGTCAGTTGGTAATGACCAACCAGAATTATCTGATGTGATAATGCTCTCAGTGGTCGTTTGACTTCATCTCATAACAGAGGAATGATAGCAACAGTGCAGCTGAAATGTGAGAGTGTGCACCAAGTTTTGTATGGAAAGCACCTTTACCGTATATCCATTTGTAGACTGGTAACCCGTCTTCATTAGTGCTTAGGTGTGGTTGAGCACACACACATTTATCTATACGTGTAATTTTGGATCTGTGGGTGACGAAATGACCTTGTGTAGTCACTCTCCAGTGGTGCGCATCAATGTCACTCAAATGTCGGCTTGTGCTTCATAATAACGACAAAATCGATTTGTGTAGATCTCGTTTTTTCTGTGCTCTCGATCAATAGAAAAAATGTTATCTGCTTGCTCCATCTTGCTTTATATTCAGCTTGCCTACTTAGTATGAGGCCTTCAGTGAAGCAATGGGCGTAAACCGGGCATCGTTTCGCCCCAGTAGAAACAAAATACTTTTTTGGAAATTGGAGGCTTTGAAGGCCAGTTGAGTGCTCACATAGTGAATTGCATTGACTGCGTTCTGTTCCGCCGATTAGTATGAAGTTGCGAACATGAGTGCCAACATTCACCCACTCATGCGTATGGTTTGCCAAATTTGCTTCCTGATTTGTGAAAGTAGCAGAAAGTCAAAAGTTTGTAAAACATTACCCAGGATGAAAACAGTCAGGTGACCTGCACAGAGTAAAGTGATCTCAACTTCGTAGTTTACCTGGACTTTTCGCATAATGTCTATAAGAGTTCTGCAGAGTTTAACCGGATGGGAAACATTATCGGGCGGCAACAGTACCAACAAACTGCGTCTCACGAAGGCGACCACAACCTCCCGTCGTCTTCGAATATAAGTCCCAAGATTAGCGCACAAGTTCACTTGTTGATCCGTGACTAGTGAGCTTTTAAACCACGAAATTAAGTGAAATATTTTGGAAGTTAGACTTTCAATCGAGAGAATGAAGGACTTAGAATAATTGGGTGTGGTGCTTTGGCCCCACCTGTCTCTTGTGCTTGGCTTCAGGGGATACAGTTTCCGTCTTCTTCAGATAACAAACTTTGGTTACAGCAACTCCAGCAGGATGAAATGAATTCGAAATACTCTCATTAACAACCACCCCCACGATCCGAAAGCTAGCAGCACAAGTTGTTCGTGTGAACATTGAACATGATCAGAGGTGAAACTTTCCGGATTTCATGAGATTCACCTTAAGTCATCTGTATGTGGGTCAACCAACGTTGTGCCGGAAATTCACGTCGGCACATCCTCCAAATCGATTATGATTTTTCTACCTAATCCTCTCCCACGACAGTTTGCTTATCTGGAGGCGGATAACCTAAATCAATTAGGATAGATTCTATATTGTTTAAAAAATCTACCAGGAGAATTCGGTGTCCTAGTAAAAAGTCGGCCTCCAGTAAAAACTGCTGGTAGTAATTTTACGTTTTTTAAGGGTGAGTAAGAAATGAACTGACCAAAAGCGAGGGTACAGCGATCACATTTAATTACACAAGAAACCCATCCTTGTTCTCCGACGAATTATGAAGCTGCTTGCACGGTTGGTAGCCATCAAACTGATTTGCAGTTCTGGAATATTTCTAATTAACAACCACAATAACCAGATGATCGAACTCTCGTTCCAAACATATAAAATAGTGGGTACCACTAGGCAGATGTTTTAGGCTCCGTACACGGGTCGGATAGTTGGCCAACGATAGTCAGACATCTGCGAACGATTGTGCTAGTGCATTGCATTCCACTCATAACACCCCTCACCCGTACCACAATTTTATTTCCAAAACAGAGTCATCGTGGAGCTGCAGACCGACGAAACAGAAGCTCTGAAAAATTCTGGAGTATTACCATTGCGAATTGTGTTGAACTCTGGTGGCCCGGTTCAGGTGATGTCACAGAATCGAGATAAGGTACAAAAGCAAGAACATTACGTAAAGAATGGTATCCAAGACGGTTTGGCTTTTGAACTTTGTATCCGAGCGTTTGATGATGGATACGACGTGAGTTGCATTCAACTTCAGGTTGAGTATTTTCGAGTTAAATATCATTTTGATTAAATGCCAGAAAGCTCAACATAATTTTATTTTCTGTATGATATGAATCTTCGTGCAGCTTTGACACTCAGCTCAGCATTGAATGCCATCGATGCACTGTACAGCTGTTTCATCGTTGATAGAAATAACCTTATTTATTCCTTTCTGTGAATTAGTCACAAGTGAAAGCTTTCATAAACAATAATCATAAAAAATAGTCATTTTACTTTGACAGTGCCCATCGTTTCACCAAAAGAAGTACCACCGAGTACTTAATATTTTCAGCACGAATTGGTCGAACTTTCAATTAAAGAAGAGCTGGTCAAATTTCGTTTTCACCAGTGCACACTGATGATGTCACCTCGGCTGGTGATGGGACGTTTGCGACCTAATCACCAAGCTTAGCGATCACGGTTATTCTCTGGGAAATCCTCATGAGAGACCATATGTTTAGAGCAAACTCGGCACGAGCTAGGTGATGCCGATCGGTAGACACGAAATCATCCACTCGGATGAGCATCGCTGATCATCATCTTTGGGCAAGAGGATTTATTCTTTGGCGACTGATCAAAGTTAGCTACTCACTGCTATGAAAATCCTACAAAACATGACTGCCACCTCTCTTTGCCATAGATGATGTAGAACTGAAAATTGGAGTGAAAATACTAGGGATTTGGTCACAAGGTAATGAGGTTGGCCAAGATTGTGTGCTCAGAACGCGCAGCTGACAAGGGATTGAATTAACTAATTCATACCCGGAAAATTACATTCCCGTAAAATTAGGAAACACTATTTCCCTACAGACATGAGATGTACCTATGTACCTTAATAGAACAAAATATAATTAATATGATAATACATTGTATACATATGATATACTGAAGGAAAGAAATGTAATGAAAATACTCCAACTTACGAAGATCATCTAAAAAATAGCCTTTGAGAACAATTTGACAGATTAGTAAGTCTAACTACTCCAGCTTTTTCTGTTGCCAACACTCATTGTCGAACTTCTTTTGAAGCATGTATTGGTACCCCGTAAGTCTTCCTGGATGCACCCCCATCTTTCTTTATATGTCTTGCGCAACCAACGTGCTCAAAAACAGCACTCTACATGGTCTTTTTGTTTTAATTGCTCGAGCAGCTCAAGTCGGGCTCCTAGAACTGTGAATAGAATACCCTTGTTGTGAGTCCGTGCTGATCGTGACTTATGCGCTGACGAAAAAAATGTTTTACCACTGACGAGGTCATCTTAGACAGTATTTTCATGAATTTCACCCACGGGTCGACCGAAAAAATGCGCATTCGGAAAAGCCTTCACAGCCTTTCCAGGTGCGGGAGAGAAACTCGCTAGTGGATTCCCTTTTAAAGGCTGCTTTGTATGGGTCTTTTCTTTTCACGTTAGGTGTAGGAATCTTAGCAGGCAGAGCTGACATATAATGAACGAAACATTCTGAGTGCCTATTTCCTCGAGTAGATACTTGGTAATCTCTACTTCATGGATATTCTTGTATTTCAAGTAGAGCTTGTCGGATTGGGTCAGGTCGGATCGGATCGGATCGAAAGAATTCCAATTAGATTTTTCTAAGGTTTTTGTGGGGTAATTCTCGAAAATTACTGACACTTTGATGCACACCTGCAAAATATCCCGTCACAATGTTCCGCTTCGATATCTCACGTTTTCAAGTTAAAAGTGATGCTCTTCCTTGTCTTCTAAGCCAGAAGAAATAGTATTCTTGGTCTAGATGTGTAAATAAGTCACGCAGAAAATGAATAAACTGAAAACTAGTCTCGACAGGACGAAGACTCATTAGCATATTTTTTTCAGCTGAAACCTTATGCTTGCATACTTTCCTTTAGAGTTTGTACTGAATTAATCTATTTATCCTTGGAGGCATACTGAGTTACTGCGGATCCGGCGTAAAAAGCGGACAAACTCTCAGAGTATTATAGAATTTCCATAAGTAGAACAAAGCAGTGACCCAGGTTCATTGAAAAAAAACGACTGAATGGTTGGTAGTTATACGTGACTCACTTCTACGTTTATCTAGAATTTCAGTAAAACTGAAAGGTGCTCCAAATGCGAGATTTAGATTTTCTCAGAATACCGCGTATGTGTCTGACTAACTGCTCATATATACACTCATTCATCTTCCTTTAAATGAATGACAACCTCCTCGGGTATGCCCGCAATATGCAAAGTTCGTGATTGTTTCACGGGGCAGATTTCATTGATCGCCCGGATTCTGACTTAACAAAAAGAAAGTTGACCAGCACGGGTTGAATATTCATAAACTAAAAGTGGTCCAAATTGAAACATACTATGTGAAATGAAATTGTTGGTTGACGTCAGATCTAGGCTAACAACTGGCGTTACACAATTGTTGTTCGCCCATTGAGTTCCGTATTATCTGTGTGTGACAGTGATTGAAATACTGATATAAAATGGGTACTATGCCTTGAATAATTGGCGAGGAACGTTTGACCTGACAGATAATATCACAAATCAGATAGACGCTAGAGACAGCCACCACGGATTGAGTGTGGTTCTAAGATCACATCGAGTCAAACTGGTGGCTACTGTGCTACTGAATTCGGATGCAAATGTTGTGGCCATTTAGGTCATCAATGTTCCAGTAGTATAATTAACAGATCAGTTGACATGAGCCCTAGGATACCGACTAAATCACTGCTGACCAAACACGCCAGTAAGTAGTATGGCTGTTGTTTGATTCACTACCACAGATGGATTGATTATATCATAAAACCAAAATTATTGGCTCACCGGGACGGTACTGTGCTTCCTTGGAACAATGTGGTCCATCGTATGCATAGGTAGGTGAAAGATAGTGTCCAAGAACAGTCAATCAGACAAAGTATTACCAATCGTACACACTACTTGCAAGTATTTGTTATATATATATATATATATACCTTTGTTCCTTGAAAGAATGAAATTTCATGGAACCTGCAACAACACGATATTTATTGTCATTCCCATTTCTCATCAGTATGTTGTTATCATAAATAAAACATTTTACTGGAGACTGAAATAGTCATTGGAATAAAGACCCAAGTGTTTTCGATAACAAACCTAAGTAGAAGATCCCCACGTGGAACTTAGCTTGAACAATTCCAAAGAAAGCTTCGTTCTACCTATTTATTTTTTCGTGGAATCTATGAAGTGGTGAAATTGTTTTTTGAAATCAGTTGTCTATTTCCATGAGAAAGAAACAGGTCAATAGACTCGTGCAAATTATCACATACGCGCTAAGTGACGAAAAAGTATTTCAGCTCAAAACCCTAGAGTAACTTTTTGTGTCCACATTTCCCAACAAACATTGCTTCTCCCGATCAGGTTAGGCTGAACAACGAGAGCGTCTGTCACGTGGCGCATTTGGTAAAGCTTGAACAAGTGGGTTACATAGTAATGGACGGAGATGCCGACTTCACAAGCATTGAATTTAAAGATGTTTACGGAGAAGAAGATGACGTGGGCTTTTCTCAAGAGGATGTTCAACCCGGATTTATGCGGGTGAATGAGTTGAGACAAAGCTCTACACGGAAGAAGGCCGCGCCTATATTGGTTCGATCTAGCACACGACGTAGCCAACGTTCGAATCGACTCCAGTCCCCACCTGATGCGGCTAAATCTCATTGGGAAACATCGACCGATCTAAGTCGTCCTGAATTAGACATTGACAGGCCGTCTGCGACAATGCCAAGTGCATACTCGAACGACTATACCTCGCCTACTGTGAGTGCCCAAGTACGCGGGGTACCAAATCAGGATTTGATGACTTATGAAGCACCACGTGGGGGCACAGATGCAGATTTCGGACGTGCAAAAACAAAGCCGATGTTAGGTGGGAGGAAATCTGTCAACCTAAGTGGATCGAATCTAGAGGACCAGTACGTGGTAGGCAGCATGCAGAGTAAAGCTATTGCTGGCGAGACACATCGCGGAAGTTATATGACACTGGACGATGAAGTGACTCTCCGAGGACCTTCACAGGTATACGCACCTGTCGCTTATGGGTCCGTTTCTGGTTCAACTCCAAATCTAACGGAGAAAAACAAAAAGAAACGCAGTTCCTGGCTGATAGGGAAGAAGAAAAACGGTGGATCCGAGACAGATTTACAGGGTTCAACAGTGGATCTGGAGAAGAAAAAGAAGGGTAGTATTCGGGACTTATTCAAACGAAAGAAGAGTAAGTCTGTTTGTCAATTAAAAAGCATCACTGTTTTTTTCCTAATCGGCCAAACTTAAGTTAGAATTCAGTCATCTGCTGAGTTATTTGATTTGAGTGAGATGAAGCAATTATTATTGTGAGCAAACAATGAATTTAGCATCTTTTTAGCGCTCAGGTTCAGATTTTTGTGTGAATGCAATGTCGCTGTCTTACTTCTCTATTTCACTACGGGACATTTGATATCATAAAAACAATGGGCATTTTCAAGATTGGAGAAATTCGTTTATTATAGCCAGCCATTATTCCCGTGTTTCTTTGACCGGGTTGATTTACTCTGCACATCACTTGCCTTCAGAATTAAATTTATAGGTTTGATATTGTACGAATTCCACTGCATGACCATTGAAAACTCATTCCTGTAATAACCATGAGAAGTGGTTGCTATGACAAGCACCATGGCTCCGATCATTGATGCGGTCATACAGTAGTTCCACCTTAGATACATTCAGCAGACTACCTCGTTGGTAGTAAGTAGCCCATAGATGGTTGAACAAAGTTTCTCGGATGCACACGACCAGCTTCGTGGTTATTTCTGCTCACCAGCTATATCTAGGTACTCATCTATCAACTCTCATTTGTGACTTCCTTGGGAACTTTTCACCGGGGATCACCCGCTCATTTTCCTGAAACACAAGGGAGATAGTTATGAATAAAACGGTCTTCCTATTTTTAACTCAAAAGTTTTCTTCGTTCTCCGTCCACCTCTATTTTCCCCCTCTGCTTACTCATAACGCATCCACTGATAACACGCACGATACTCGAAACGGTTCATTGTCTTATGGTGTTGTAACTAATCCTCAATCTCGTCACTCACGTTTTCTCAAGCCTTGTCAGCCTTTGAATCCCGGCTACTTTAATGTGCGTTCACTCGTGCAGACCGGTCAGCATGTGGGCCTAACATTCACAATGGACTCCCTGGTAATTGATGTCTGTTGAGTTAGTGAAACGCGTATCCCGAATTCGGGCAGTATGGTTTAACTAACTGCTCCTGGTATCTCATCAAAATATTTTCTGCGCACTGAAGGAGGCGAAGCAGCTAGAGCTGCGGGTCAACTTGTTGTAGGAATAGTCTTGACTGCAAGACTGAGGCTGTCCTTTTAGACTGGATCCCGATCAGTAGTCCTTCATGTGATGTAAGACTACAGGAATCAGTTGGCGTTCGAAAGGATAGCTGTGGTAAGAGCATCTTGTTTGTGATCTCGGCATACGCTCCAAAGGACTGTAGCTCTGACACACATAACGATGAGTTCTATGATGAACGTACAACTCTCGTTCACCAGAGTAAAGGTTCTGACATTGTAGTGCTAGCGGGTGACTTCAATGCAAAAGTTGGTAAACTTAGTGCACCAGAAACTTGATTAGGTGGGTGCTGTGCCTCTGCCGCTCAGAGTATAGATAAAGAGGATAGACTTCTCCAGTCTTGTGCAGACAGTCATTTTTTCCTGTCCAGTATGAATTTCCGACACAGCCGGCATCGCATGGCGATATGGCGCTCTAACTCTACAGATATTCTTAGTCGAATAGGTCACATCACTACAAACTACCTGTAGAGTGGTTCTTCTGAGAACTGTATATCCTACTACTCCACATACGTAGAGTAGCAGCATGCATTAGTTTCGATACGATAATCGCGAAAAGCCTCAAGGTCATTGATGCAAACCATAAACCCGGTTAGCCGTACAAAGTTTATCCGATCCAGCAGTTCGCACCAGTTGTAGACAGAAATTATCGCATCAGCTAAGAACTAGGACGAATGGTAATGAAGACGAGCCTCGGGGTCCATATCAAACGGATGATGCACGTGACAGCACGCTTCACCTGCGATCGTAGGCAAGTCACAAAAAGCCCCAAGAAGGGTCGGGGCTATAGATGGGTCAGGGTAGTCGAAGAAAGGGAAGGAGCAGCTGCTTCAGGCAACAGCAAAAGATTGTTCAAACTTATTCGCGGCACTAGTGGAAGGCGAACCCAGGTCAGTGAAAAACTATGCCGTAGAAATGGAGAGCCTATTCACGGCAAACAACAAAGGCCTAATCGTTGGGGCCGAATACTTCAATGAGTAGCTTAAATGGCCACGTGTTAATGTAGTTACTCCAACAGCAGCAACTGCGAATTCTTGGGGAGTATCCTATCATCGGAAGCGGAAGTACAGTGGAGCATATGATTACTGAATGGTGGAAGAGCGGCCGGTCCCTAAGAAATCCCCCCAGTTCTTTTCAAACTGAGTGAAGACGCCCTAGTAAAATCACTTACCACCTTGCTCGGTGACATTTGGAACAAAGAGTGTATCCAGTTATTAGTGAGCCTAGTCTTTTATTGTACTCATCTTCAAAGAGGAAATAGACAATGGCTGTAGTAATCATCGTGGGATCAGTTTAATTCCGATAATTGCCAGGTATTTGCCCCGAATTTGCTGCGCCCTCTGACAACGGCTCGCGCGAGGAACGCCAGCGAACAGCAGGCCTGATTCCACCCAGGTCTAGGACTCATCGACCAGATCGAACTCCTCACCAGTTATTTCAAACTGGTCGGACTTATCATCAACGGACGTTAATATTTTCTTCAACCTGAAAAGCTTCTTCGACCGAGTTGACCGAACAGCACTGTTCATTGCTTTTACCGAAATGGTAGGCCACGGAAGTTCGTCAGTCTACTGAGACTAGTGTTGTCTCTTCCTTCTAGCTGCGTAAGGGTTTATGGTAAACTATCTAGTCCATTGAAAAGGCCGGCTGTTTTCGAGGAGGAAGTCCTATTTTGCAGTCCAGGAAATAATGGAGAATGCCTTGAGAGACCGTCAGGATGTGGGCACCCGACTGGCAAATGGTGAAGAGCTACATACGCTAGATTATGTCGACCACGTTTTCTATCTATTAAAATATATGAAACATGCCCTGCCTGCACTATATAGACTCGCAAAATTTGTAGCTCCATTCAGCAAAGCTTTGCGTCTTCTAAGTTTAGAGTGATATTACAGGACTGAACGTCAAATGTTCCGAGCTTGATGCTCGATGAGGAGATACTAACAATTGTCGATCGCTTCACTTACCTCGGCAGCAGCTTGACAATTGGTGGGAGCACGCGTATATCCTAGACTCGAGTGGCCTACGCTGGACTGAAACACTAGTGGTGCCGACCTGATATTTCGCTGAAGATGAAAAGTCGTGTGTATTGTTCCGCAGTGCGTTCAGTTATGTTTTATGGTTGTGAGATATGGAGTCGGTGTACGGAAGACGTTCCTCGGCTTGACGTTTTCGACCATAGATGTTTCTGTAGTATCGCTACATTGTGTGAAATAACCAGGGGAGTAACTCTGAGGTGATAAATTGGGTAAAAGGTACCAGATCAAAGAATGTTCTGTTCTAGCGTGTCCAGATTAGTAGACTTCATTGGTTAAGGCCTGTTTTGTCTAATGCAAAACTCTTCTGCAACACCGTGCCCTGTTTTTCGTCCCTCCATGGGAGTGGAAGAAGCCATTTGGAGGTCAACATATGACGTGGGAACAAGGAATGAGAAAATATCCAGAGAATTTAGGAGAAGTAGGTGCCTCGTCCTCTTAGTTGCTGTCCTAAAGATCCGTCAACCAGTTGGCTGGAGACACTGACGGATAGGGCAGCGAACGGTGAGCAGTGGTTATGTTGTTGTCATTTTCTGTCAAATCAGAGTGAATGATAAACGTGTGTTTGTACTGTTAGACGGTGCTTTTCGTGTGTTGGCTACTAGGGCATTCTTTCCTTTTCCCATCCGTGTAGGTCCAGTCCACTTTATAGATTAGTTCTTTCCATGGCTGCATGCAACTTGGTGAGAAAGGTCGGTAGGTCTTTCTCCGTTGTTTAAAGCCCTACGATGATAATAATGATGCTATCAAAATGCTGGTAGTCTAAAGCTGTCTTCGGTGTTCTTCTAACAGTTTTCTTTGTTTCCACTTATTTGTCTGAAGAGCTCTTTCGGTAAACTTGAGACAATCAATTCGTGGTCGATCGACCTTTACGAAAATAATAATTTTAACCCATTAGATTTCTAAACTAGAATTGCTTGATTCTTCAGTGGGTTAATTTAACTGCTTACTCTTACCCATCGATACAGTCCTCGGAAAGTAGGCAGTAGTTAAACATAGTCTATCAAGGCTCTGAAGGACCTAAATAAAAGAATCAGTGTTCTACACTTCTTGGAAAGCTGTAACAGAAAATGAAACGAACCACCTTTCACCAATTTTAATCACTTTGTGAGCGGTGTCCTTCTCATGGATGATTAGATTCTGATCGAGTAAATACACTTTTTTCATTGTGTCTACTAACCATTGTGCTTGATCCGATTGATAACAAGTGTGCTATCCGATAGTGCGGCAGGCTAGATCAGTCAACCGTAAATGCCTCTGCTAGTCACGTTCAGTTCAATCATGAGTACACACACACACACGAGCATACGTGCACATACGCACGATTAAGCCAAGGCGTAGTTAGACTATGCCAACCTGGTAACCCTTCAGGTGTTTTACAGGCGGAAATCAACAACAGACTACGGACAGGGGACGTTCTAGTTGGCGAGTGTGCCTCACTCTGCTGGGGCTATTTAGGGAAAAGTGTGCAAGTAAGCATCAGAAACTGAGAGAATGTGAATGGGCATGGAGGTACGCAAGCAAACACAGATATCAGTACGTACGTACATGAGCACATACAACCGAGAAAGAGAGAGCCGCCGGACGGAAGCATATCTCGATGTGACAGCAACCTGACGAAAATCAGTCACACGCCGTTCGATGGTTAACTCAACAAGCCTGTTCGTTGGTGTGGCGGTCTCTGGTATCCTTACCGTGGGCCGCATATTGAAATCTCGTTTGTTATTAGGCCTTTGGAAGCACGCACAACAGGATTTTACCTTTTTTCTTGGTCAACTAGAAACCGACTGCAAAACAAAAATGAGCTTCCCTGAAGCAAACAAAAATGTTGCAGTAGGAATATGCCTATGGTAATTAGAGCAAAAATTAGTGAGTTTGATTAACATCACCTAATTTATTCCGTTAAGTACTATCACATACCTGATTTGAAATGTTTTAGTAAATCGAATACAACTAGCATAGAGATGATTAGGCGTTGTATTTGAAGACTATTTAATGGCACTCCATTCTTACTACAATATAATGAGAAGATAGCCATATGTAGAAGACCTTCATTCTGTTCAGGTCCATTCGGGGTTGACAAACACTTTCGTGGCCTTTGACTTATTCATGTGACGGTGAAGAGTTTATAGGTTGACCTTCCACTGTTGGTTTTCGAAGGTAGTAAATTGAATACTACTACAAAATCAAGAAGTTGTGATAAGGAAGTATACTGAACTTCTTCGTGATGTATGATTTCATGACACTCAGATAGTCGGATATTAACTGAATACGATATCTACATCCAAATAACTTTTGTATAGCATTCTGGATAGCATCTGACCACGTTCAAAATTAATTTCCGCCTTGAATTATCTCAGAAAATTTGATAATATCAAAGGTTTGTGGCAGTCAGTCGAATCGTCATCGTAGTTCAAGCCTATGTTTCAGTAGGACAGACTTCTTTTCATTTGCTTCTGTTTTTATTAGGTAATAGTTGCCTAATATATCAGATGTGGAGTAGCAATCAGTTAGAGCCTCCTAATTGGAGAAGGTTAGAGACGGCATCCATAGGATTCGGACTTGAGACACAGCGGTCCGAATTCCACAATGATAACAGTTTGCCCAACGAAGCTTCACGCACAATCACACAGTTTGTATTCGGAAACTTTGAGGCAGAAAGCCATCAGAGACAATAAGAAATGGTTAACCTAATGGACAAAGAAAATTGCATATACTGATAGTGTTCGTTAAACTTTCGGAGATGAAATGTTTACGATCTATTCGTCCAGTTTGGTAAAACACATAACAAAAGTAAGGTGGTGAAACTGAACCAACAGGATTTAGTCATCTGACGATATTTTTTACAATTGGTAAGTACTACAAGTTGCACTTGCTTTCACTATCATGTTCATTACTTCAATCCTCCGACAACAGGCACGCCGTCAACTTCGAATGTTGATGTAAGGCAATCCGTTTCGATGCCGGACGTCACATATCCTACTCCGGGTACAATGGTTTCTACTCACCAGGGAGAACGTCCCATTTACCTAGGTGCCGCGGCCGATAAGTGTTATGTTCGAGGTCCTATTCCTAGTACCCTGACGAAGGAACCTGCGGCAAATATCGCGGCATATTTGGCTGCACAGAAAGCCGTACCAGATTTCGAAAATTTTACCCTTACTCCTACAAGGGGTACGCTCCCGGATCAAACTCGAGTCACCCCCAAGTTGACTCCCGTGGCAGCTGGAGCACCGAGGGACTCGACATTTGTTGATTTAGACAGTGAGAAAGATAGAAAACTCAAGGGGACCGCACCTGAACTGGCAGACGCTCTACTTGATCAGGGTCGAGCTGACTTCGATCATCAAACAACCTTAACAGGAAAGATCGGTGAGCACGTTGGAGGGGTAACACAAAACAGGGTGTCTACCGCGCCCGAAATGTATGCAGAACAGCCCATTGCCTTAACAAATGCACCCAAACCTAAAGGCACTACTCTGGAAGTGGCCTCAAGCGGAGGTAAGGCACCAGTGGTTATTGCGCCTGTGGGATCTGAGAATTATCAAAAGATCAAAGGTACTGCACCAGAAATGGCGTCTCAACTTCACGAAATATACGGATCCCACGCCTTAGTGGACAACTACACCCTTTCCGGCTCATCACAGGCACAAAAATCTAAAGATGTAGTATATCCGAAGTCGGTGGTTGATAAGGTTCCGCAAAAAACAGTTATTTATCAGGAGCCAGTGATAGAAAAGGATTACAGTTCTTCACGACCAGTGAAGGATCAGCCAACTTATGCAGCTCCAATCCAACCACTTCAGGTGCTTACCACCGAAAAATCCCAACCTACGAGATCCATGTCGGCGGGGTATCAGAATTTGGATGATGACCTCAGTGACGTAAGTGCCAGGCATTCGGATCACGAATTTTATCTGGATGTCGGAAGAAGTGCCTACTATATGGAACGGAAGAAATCACTCAAACGATACCGGTCCAGACGAACAGTAAAGCGGGAGCGTGAAGCCCGTCGTTCTATGGGTCTGGCCGTCGATAGAGATTCGCAACACAGCAGTATTTCTTCATTAAAACCCGGGGACCCTGTGCTGATTCCGCGTAAGAAAATGGGCACAGACAAAGCCGGTGTCGATTTGTGGCTTAATGGGCACGCGAATAGTGAGTTTGCTGAAAACCTGTGCCTTGTATTCTACATTGGAGTATAAAATCTTGGTTAGTGCTCATACCGATTCAACTTGATTCATCGTTTTTTTGTTACGAAGTAGTTTTTAAGACATTTAGTTGTTTTCCTTTTAGCAACATTAATAAAACAGGAAAGCTATGAACCTGGTAGGCTTTTCACGTGGTCTGATTCGAACGTATTGAATGAAATAAGTTGCCAGAATATGTAGGCTTGTGCTTCTTTCGGTGGATTCGAACCAAGAATCCTTATCGGTCTAGTTCAAAGAATCTGCTTCCAAAAGAAACTTCGTTGGTGATGTGTTACTGGATTCAACTATAATTGACCGTTCAAAATTGGACTTGACCGGAGTTGGTCAGATAGTCATTGTTTTAGATAGTAAACTTCAAGATCCTAAGTTGGAATCTTGTCAACACCAGCTGCTTCCCGGTCTTCGTTACCCTTTTATTGACCACAAACCCATCATTGAGGAGCATCTTAGACTCTTTCATTTAATTCGTTTTTTATGTAGTGATAAGCCGTATTTAAGGGCAAGGTGTCGTGGCCAAATAGAGGCCACCATATGGAGAAAGAGATAGCCGGCGGAAGCAGGATTCGGACCCAGAACAGAAAGGTTTAAGGTACACCATGATGACCGTTTGACCGTTTCCAATAAACAAAGGAAACAAAAGCTATATAATAACTCGTTTTCTTGCTTAAGACTATAATGATTTTTTCGATGACACTCGGTTGCTTTCGCTGACGTTCTCGTCAAATTCGTCAGTCAATGAATAAAAATATTTACCGGTATTCGACAAGTGACCAACATTATCTTGACAGCAAATTAATGTTTAAACACAGGTTTATCAGGAAGTTACTTTTTGTACAACTATACTTTGTGCTTATCTCTGTTCAGCATACGGACACGAACAACGTACAGAGAGACCTCGAGTCTATGCTGCCCCACCGATCATCGTTAAGCCACCAGTTGAACTCAGTCTGGTGATCGATGCCAATCAGGTCAGTTTGCTGACCCCATCGAACTTTCGATTTGTGTATTTATGAGTAAATTATATATTTCTAACGTCTATATTTTTGGTGACCGATTCAAAAGCTGATAGCGGAAATGGAGTAGATCGTGTTAAAGATTGCATTGTGTCTTCCTAATGAACGTATTTTCCTAGTTGTCAGAGTAAATGGCAGTAGCAACCCAGACCAAATGTACAGAATATCTATTTTTACTAGTATTATCTATTTGCCCTAAATGCACGGTTCGTACTTTCTTTTTTCACTTCACGACTGAGCATGCGCGCACTTGCACTATCATTGATGATCGGAAGCACTGACCCTGATACTTGAAGCCGATGTCTAAATAACTTCTGAGTATAGATCGAGCAATGTTGTACGAAGAAAGCAGTATATTACTGTCTACCAACAGTATGGTGATGGAAATAGTCATTTTCAGAGTAGCACATGCATTTTCAAATGAACTGCTTTCATGAGGTTTAGAGAAACAGAGCAAGAAATTCCACAGTCTCTTTCCGTTAATGTCGACGGAACTGTACTCGCAAAACAACTCACAGAGTGCATCACCAGATGCATGGCGAGCATCACCCGGTTTCGGTGAACATCGGAAAAATTGGTGGTATTACTTGCAAGACCTATTTGCACCCTGTTGAGTCTAGTCGATAGATAAGTGCGACCGAAGCATCCCTCACCATCTGGAAAATTTTGCGACTACCCATACTGAAATTACGACCACGTCCATCAAAGATAGTACCTTGAAAATTCACTCGTCTAGCCCAAAGTATAAACCAACACTGATAATCCATACTAGTCACAGTCACTGGTTGTGGACATTTGCCAATACAATCAAGTCATTTCAAAGCTCAAAAGCAGTTTCCGAAAGCACTACCTTTTTCCGTTTCCCTGGTACACCCCTTCAACCAAAAACACGCTCATAAGTGACGGGATGCAATGTTTAGTCTGTGTCCGTTTTATCAGTTTCAAACCCGTGACCAGACAAAAAATGGATTTGGAGTAAAAAATCAATTATCCTAATTTCAGTCCAAATATCATTTGAAACTGATACAGGCCATTGAGACTATGCATTCTGAATGCAGATACTCTACGGAACAGTCTTACTCCGCATTTTTATTCTCCTCAAGATTAGAATGTTTCGGCCAAGCTTCATTCCAGTACAGTTCGATGTTAAAAATTTCTTTACGGTTCTTCCCGTTTAATTACATACCTTGTTGGGCCACTGAAACTTTCCCCACTTTCTTTATCACACTTCTTCATCTTTTTCAATTACGAAACCTGAATCGTTTCATTATTTGATAGATGCGCAAAGATGGTTATAAGGCTAAATTGCCAAACCCGTTAAAAGCTGGTCGTACTGCACACCTGCGCGGCCAGTTCTTGAACTTGGACGGGATGGTCGAGTCGTGCTCCATCTTGTTCTCCGGACCGACTGGTGAAAAGTCGACTCAGATGCTCAAGGTTTGGTCGGATGCGAGTTTAAAAGTGTACGGTTTTTTGAATTTGAAACCTGTGCTACTTTTACAATGTAACAATTCCACGCCTGTGGTAGAGCCCGAGTTTGAGCTGGACTTACACAACCGAAACAACAAACTGGCTGTAAGTGTCTTCTTGCTGTTGTTCTTTAAATTCACATGAGTATTTTTCTTAGAGACTGGTTTAACCGGCTCTGAAGTATTTCAACGTCCTACTTCAAACAGTAAAAGGTCACTATTATTGTTATTATTTTTTATTGTTATTATTATTATTATCATCGTCATCACCAAGAATCATCTCAAAGTAACAAGGAGAGCAGAGGAAAATCACAAAGTTAAGTCGAACGGTATTCACATCATAGGGCAAAATTCTACCATCCAGCATTATCACCTGATCTCAGCTTTCCATCACCTTGTTGGTATGACTCAAAGCTGATCAACCCCAATAGAATGTGATCTCTTCTGGGATCTAGATACGTTCACGGAATCTAATCTTTTTTTATGACCTGGTAATGATTCACCTCACTGGTTGTTAGTATCATTTCTATGATTATTGACGACAGTCATTGTTATACTTATCGATCGTCCGATCAAATTGGCATTGCTCCATAAAAAACCATGTTAAAATGTGTATATTTGTTCCCGATCGCAATTGAGCCTTTCACCTTAAATCACAAAGCAAGGCAATTTCAACCTGATGACGCTGAGATTTCACTACCGATGATTGGGGCTCAAGTGGGAAGCAAATTCTGAGAAACTTCGTGTCCGCTTATTTCATTTATGACTGGAGTTTCGTGTACATGAAAAATTTATTCTATTCCTTTTTCCACTAAGTTACAGACCGAGTTTATTCTAGTACCGGCATTGCTTATAAAAGGACTGATGGACCTTTCTCACTAATTGATATCCCATTCTGGGGGTAAGATGCTGTTGAACGATGAAAGAAAACAGTTGCAAGGGTGGGGTGCTTCGAGAGCCCAAGAAGGGAATTAAGTTATCTGGTCTAGGAAGCAACCATTTCAGATGGCTACTTTCAGTCAAGCAGCATTTACCCGGTAGATCATAAATGATCCAGGCGATTGGTGCCTAGTCTAAGTTATCTGTATTATTTGAATGTGAGAAACACCAGACTGTGACAGGAGAATTGCTGACAGACCGAGTTGTGTGAGAATGCCAGGAATACTGGTTACCACGGGAAATAACTGTTGTGGTACGGGGTGAAGACTTTGGTTATAAACAAATCTGTTAACCTACACAGTAAATTAGCTCTTCACGGTAAACACCACCTGACACTGCAATGCATTGATTACTGAGATTGGACTTTTGTCTGCCATCTGTTGCTTGTAGCGAGCACACTTCAAATACACTTTTTCGGTGGTTGAACGTTAGCTGAAGATCTTTACGACACACGACAACTAAAGCCAAGTCAAAAGTATACCTGAATGAGAGTAAGCATATTTTCCCAGTGGACTGAAGACAGTTTCCACAAAGTGAACAAGATTTATGAAGAATATGCTTACCTTACTTTGCTGTAGCGAAACTATCCCGCGTATTTTATCGTGACCCAGTTTCCTAATTCCTAGTCGAGCTGCTGTGGCTCACGGGGTACCAAATCTGGTATGGACTCGAACAGAGGTACGAACCGATTCAAGCTTAGTTCGAAATGATGTGACCGAATCTGACTTAACTCCAAATACGGCAAATCGAATTTCGTAACAGCTGTCTTATTGCAATATTATAAAAAACGGCTTGAGCTGAAATACCGTCTAGTGAAACGCAGCGTTTGCTGTCCCTTGAGACTCATATTCGTAACCTTGATCAAGTTGTGTGAAATGCTACCGCACGGTATTGAATTGGAAATTTGCTGTAATTCTTTATCTGCAGCACTCGTCCTATCCAAAGCTTTTGATTAAACAGAAATAGAGCAAAGAATAAGTGAAATCGAACAACAACAGTTGCAGCTAAATTAGTCCCATCCGGGCAGACACAGGATTAAGTTCCACTGAAAGCACTTTGATGGAATAAATGTTCCTCATGCTTGTTAGTCAAATCTCTATCCGGCTTTCATGTTTAGTCCTGTTGTGTCTGTGAGTTTTCACCACTATCCAATGGACAAGCGACGCATGAGCGAGTGGAAAACATCCAATTGGTAAATTGCAATGAATGAAAGAAAAGGAACCGGTGTAGTTGCTACATGGAGGGTGACTTTCAGCTGAGAAGACGACGCCTAACGACTACGATTATCAAAATGAACCACGTTGATACCACCTGCTGATATACTCCGACAGAGTGACAGAACAACGGCTTACTCAGTCTGTTCTAGTCCGCATGAGTCTCATCACCTTGCTTATTGTTATTAAATGGAATATTTTCTTCTAGGAAGACGAAACAAATATAGAAGCAACAAGTGATGTTTCTGATCTGAAAACCTCAAACTACCGGTATGAAATATTCTACTCTTTTGAGTTCTTTTGTTGTGTGAAATTAATCAATCATAATTTGTTTCCAATAGTTGCTTGGTGAAATTTATCGAATTTCATTTGAGTTTTCAGGTCCTAGTTTGCACATGTAGAAGTCACTCTTCTTTAAGATTTTTGATTAGTTGTTGTATGACACCCGGCCGGACGAACAGAACTGCAAATTTTCAGATATGATCTAGTGATTACGGTAAAGTTATTCGGTACTGATCAGTTTTTAGATCATAATAAGTTATTTTTCTGTCGTGAATGCTATTTGTGAACCCAAATTACCAACATCGTCGGTAACTGGTAATCCCACTACGTGACTTTTTGCAATAATTATAGCAAATTACTGCATTTGTGCAAACGATCGCTATGACAAAACAAAATCTATGGTCTAGTGTCTGGGTTATTTCAAATTAGAAACAGCAGCACCTCTCACCTACTGACTGGGATCAGTATTATCTTACCACTATCTGGTTGGAAAGATTCAAGCAACTGGCAGTAAATTATGGAAGGTGACGATCTTATGATCACTTTTCAATAAATCTAACTCTGAAAACCTCGTTATGCTCACATTTTTCTGACATTGCATCCCGTACGGAGAGAAGGATTTTGTTCTTTTATACTACACCCTTGATTATAAGTTTACACTCTGTCCATCTATATCAGTGTGCAACGTTTGATAAAATTGTATTCACTTCCTTTCCTTGACATTAATATTTTAAGTAGGGTACATATTACCTAGTTTTATCGAGCTCAGCCTTGTCTCCACAGTCAACCGGATTCAGATTTCTACCATAAGCTGGACTACCTGATTAATTTGTTATGACTATTGTACCTCACTCGATTCCAGATTACCGTCCGCGATACATACACCGTTTTTGTGCCTTCTGGTATGGCACCAAACCTGTTCACATTCGTCAGTTTGGAATCGTGCGACAATGCAATATTGACTGAACTGTCTGTCTCCGAGACACTGGTTAGTTATCCCGTTTCCCTCATCCGTTGGTGAATTTGTCAAGGTTCTACCCTGGACACTGAGTTTTGAGTCTTCCCTTGATGTGTACTACATTAATGATATTATATCACAGATTTAAAGGCATGTATTCAGACAGCAAACCAAATGTAAAATTTCGGGAAAGATAGGACTTAGCTAGTCACTCATCGCCGTCAGCGACCGAAGCTGATCACGTTTTGGGTCAATTCAAATACCAAAGGCTAACACTTACATTTCTCGTGTAATGGGTAATGCATAACTGTACTTAGATACCGATAAATAAAACGGAACAAGAGTGTGGTTACTCAAAATATTCCCAAAAATCTCTGGTATCTCACAAAGCATGAGTGTCTGTTATTTCCCCCAAAAATGATGAGCGGACCAAGCTGTGGTCACACCACCTCATTAGCTTATCAAGCTCCGTGAATTACAAACGGGACGTTAAGTGTTATCTCATTGTTGGATGTTCTGACTTGGTCAGTTTTATCCACATTATATTTGATTCATGTGAAGTGGGATGTTTCATTCTTTGTTTCACCCGCTGATGCTTACACTTTATGCTGGCAAGTCACTCAGTGCACCACCTTTCAACCAACCGAAACATTAGATACAACAACAAAAGGTTACATTCAGATATATATTCACGTCCTAAACCGTTAGAACTTGGATCAAAAATCAGGCACCCACAAATACTATTATTGCTGTATTCATCAGGAATTCCATCACAACACAAGTGACGAGACTTATCCGAACACACATTTACAGTGAAGGATATTATCACTGATATTTGTAGAAAAATTAATGAAAACCGACAAAAACCTGCAGTATGTTGGTTCTTTTAAAAGAAACTCTATTCGGTCAATGACCTTTCGTTTAAAAACTTTCGCAGATTTGGTTATTTTCACCCCATTGATATATGAATTAAACCGCTCTATATGATTTCGAGGGCTTCATATTTTATCAGTTGTCTTACTTTGTAATTTGAACATTAGTCTCTACCTCTGGAAATGAACTACGATACTCAGTCAGTGGAAAAGGAGGGAACGATCCAGACTCTCTCGCTCAAAACAAAGTTGACTGCCGAAAGCAAGAAGTAAGCAAATTTTACTTGTTCCATGAACGATTGTACATCGTATCTGCCACTCTGCCCTACATGCAGAACTCATTTACGAAATACAATGTCTATCCGTAGGAAGAGACTCTTTCACACCCGTTTCGTTGTGTTTATTCAAAAAAGATGAAACGGATAGTGTCTTCATTGAGTTTGGACTAACTGACAAAGCTGCCAGATGGGGAAGACACTGGTGCCGGAAGTAATCGAACCCGGTTCGTAAAGGTTCATATTTCGTGGTAATGACAGTTTGGGCACCACCAGGATTTGTACCGCATTTACCCTCATTTAGAAGGCATATCGTTGTGCAGCTGATAGTTTATTGCAGCCCGAGACTAAAGATGGGCACAGTGTTCATGGATAACCTATCCCCAGCAATAAATGGAACTTTTGATTCCGCACGACAGCCAGGTTTGCGTCTCAGCGGAAAATGGTGACGTTGTACTAACTGCTGACACGCAAGAAGAAAACGTTTTGCTGATTAGCTGTTACTTGTCCCGTTATCCCATATACAAGAAATATTACGGCATACTTCAAGTTGTCTTATCTAACTCACAGTATTCTCCACAACCACTCAGATCAGTTACAACCTTCCATCGGTTCCTTTATCCGATGTAATTCACCGCTGTTTCACGACCGTGTTCAAAACCTGAAATCGACCAGACACGTAAACTGTGCTTTCGTATAAACAAATTCACGTGTGCACGCGTACGTGAAAGTGAGAATCCGACTCTGCAGAAATTCCGACGGATTGCGTATCATCGTCGTCAAAATCAATCGATATCAGACAGAGCTTTCACATCTATGGCGTCCGTCTTTATCTCTCATTCTTTCTAGTTCAGACTTGGCTTCTCTGAATGCCAGAACTCAGTGTCAGTCTGCCTGCGTGTTCATACCGTTCGTAGTTTGGCATGCTCATGCATCTGACTAGTCTCCAGTACAAATCGATTCCCACTGGTACTATATTGTCTCTGGGCTAGTTTTATTAACCTGAGTATGAACACGAATCCAGTGGCTCATTAGCTACGTAGTAGAATTCCAGTTGATATGGCCTGAATGAACACTAACGTCAGTAGGTGGGCGGGAGGTAGTATACATTAATATAATGTGCCTCTTGGGCGTTCATCGCACTCAGTTTTCAGGTCATCTGTCTTTTTCTGGGATTGATTGGGAACAACAGCTCAGTATTCATCTTCCTCAACACTCACTCTTTTGTGTAAAATATCACTGCCTCGGTGTAAACTTTAAACTACGAGGAGAAGAACAATACTGTCGCATGATTACATAACTGAAGTTGAACCAGCCGTGTTAACACCAAACAGTCAGAACAGTAGGAGACTAGCAATCAGTGGCAAAGTGATTTAGTTGGGAATAGATAGAGATTGGATTTATGTGTCGAATATTTTCAACGAAAAAGCATTCTCTGAATAATTCCTATTTTACTTTACAGAATTATCTTAACATTCACAATGAAAGAAGGAAAGGTTTTCAAGGTCA
This sequence comes from Fasciola hepatica, assembly GCA_948099385.1. Taxonomy (NCBI): domain Eukaryota; kingdom Metazoa; phylum Platyhelminthes; class Trematoda; order Plagiorchiida; family Fasciolidae; genus Fasciola; species Fasciola hepatica. The sequence goes on along the minus strand of CANUEZ040000043.1, from coordinate 27,162,357 downwards.
TATTTGACTTTGTAAAAGATTGCGCGCTTGTTCAAGTCCCCGGGGACCCAGTCGACAGGGAACCGGCTCGTCACGAAATACCTTTCGTTCCAGAGCAAATCCGGGAGATTAGTGTGCACTATCAGAAAACGGAGACCACGATCTTGGTAAGTCTATTCAGTAGAATGAAGCTTTGCTATCGGAGAATAGAGAAAAGATGCCCTAACTTATCACCATACAGCACTGAGTTTGCTCCAGGGGAAGTAATTTTATAAGATTAGCCTACAGTCAGTAACGTGCGCGGTTGCTGTTAACATGCTTCTAACAAATGGCATTATTTCCGAAATTGTGCAACAAATGATGTGTCACGTAAGTCTAAAACCAGTACAACATTTATAACAGATGATCATTGCGTACAGGAATCTTTTTTGTGTCACAGAGGACGGCGCGGCTTTTCTAGCAAGAGACAACGAACCATTGAGGCTTTCCCGTCTATATTGTCAATCGCTAACACCAAAAAGCACCACTATTCAAAATCACTGCAGATGTTAATCATTGTTACCAGGGTTATAATTCAGAAAGCTCAAATTGACTTTTCACCGGTTACCTCAGTTCAGATATACTTTGGACGTTTAAATTTCTTCTGCTAACTAAGCAGTAAATTGAAAAGATGTTATGGAACTACAAATCATCCGTGAATGATGTAAGTTATGGCCTTTTTGTGTGGTTAACTAACTGCAGATACTTCCAGTAGCCTTTGAAATCTGTTTGATATCTAGTCAGTCAATGAGGTTTATGTAATGTTTGCTACGGTATTCAGCAAGGTTTTTATTTCTTTTGAAATTGATTCCTCATATCAACTGGCCACCCCTGATCATAAGCAAATACAAGCTCCGAGCAAATGCAGAAGCAGATTTTTTAGAGCAATAATGGGTTGAATTCGCTTTATATAAAGTCTGCTAGGAATAAGTGATTAGTGGTCCATATGATTTGAAGCTTGCTAAATTCGCAATACGACCATCTGTGATCAAGTAGATCACCACAGTTTTCTCCTCTCTACGGCCGAATTTTTAAACAAAGCATTAATTCATATTTTGACATGAGAAAGAGTCTTCAAAAAGTACTAAATGCTGAGTTATTAAAAGGCATTTTTCATACTTTCGTTTATCTGGGTGTGTGTAACAGCATGAATAATGTTACCAATTTCTTTCTTACGGAATAAAACAAAGGAAACGATCCCACCGTTGCATTTTTTTGCTAGTTGTGCTGTATGACGGAGTTTTCGAAATATTCGTGGAATCGCGAACCACTCCTGTGATTACTTCAGTGTGTATTGCTTTTGCATTCCTTAGAAAGACAAAACAAGTGTTTCTCGCTCACTTGGCCTAGTAAAACGAAAGAATGATGTGATTCTCTGTGGACGTGATAAACCCACCCGAAGAGATCCTTTAAAGTGTTAGTTCCTACTCAACATTTTAAGGCCCATAAAAACGAAGAACCAGATTGGAAAAGTGAACGGGCCTGAATCCGACGACCAAATCAAAGCTCAGCTATATTGTTAATCAGTCAAAGACGGGTGAATTACCACTAAATACTATCAACTGTTTATCCTGTATCTAGGTTTTGCAAAGATCACGACTTGCCGTTGTTGCGGCACATCACCTCAACTGGAAGTGAGCTTCGTACTGGTTGATATGAGAGAGACCATAACCGAAATTCAGTTACTAGGAAGGGAAACGTAACCATGGGAAACAAACGCGACAAGCACAGCACAACAGTTTTTTTCGGCAAATTCCATACTGGGTCTTTTTCACAAAACCTTGAGTCAGGGTAAAATGTCCGGGCTTTGTCTAACACACCCAAGTAGTGAGCAGTTCAAGTTTCAAGTGTGATCCGAAAACCGCGACTATATGATTTGGTTTAGCGCACATTCTACACGTTTCTTCTAGATCTCTTTGTCTAATTCATTGCTGTTTCAACAATTCAAACATGTTTTGTGATGGATCAATCGTGATCCACCTTACTGGTACACGACGATGTTTAATTATCATATTATCCCTTTTAAACGCACTTTCTGTTGCATTTAGCACAAAGTATCACTGTTCGACTCAGCAGAACTTTTGTTTTCATACGTAGGTCCCACCAATCAGTGAAATGAAAATCACAAAAGGTTTATTAGTAAAAAAATATCGCTCACTACCGTTTGTCCACTGTGGTTGGGAAGAGAAGTAGTGGGTAATGGCAAACCGCATCATCATTTTACACTAAAAATGATATAACTCAATAAGAAGACAAACAATACTATACTGGATCTGATCGTCGGATTTTAGTAATTCGTCGAGACGAGGCATTTCAAGCATTTTTTCAATTGCCCCTCTCGCACCCCTTCTACTAGTATGCTTAATAGTACCGATTCTGTAAACTACCTCTATAAATCGGTCTATTTAAACTCTTCTTGATTCTCGGTGTATTCTGTCCATCACAACAAGAGTATTTGAATGAATTAGGTGTCCGACCCTTTTCCTTCAGGTTAAGTTAACTGACCCAGGAACAGTGTTCTCGTCAGTAACACTTTCAGTTTTGAAATAATTCGTGACGGTGAAAGTAGACTTTCACGGCGGGGACAGCAGACTGCCGCGTCCACACACCGAAGTTTTGCGTGTGTTTTGTGTTTTGTCTGTTCCGTGGAATCAACGGTCAACATGAGGGAGGAGTAAACGACAACAACTGAAAAATCCTATCAAGTGAATTTCGAGGAACTCCTGACGAGAACAAATCGAACTCATATGTAAGAAAAGAAGACGAAAAAGAAAAATACTTTCACTGGACAGACAGTAAATGACGATACCAAAGGTCGTTTGCTAAAGGAACCAAAGTGAGGTCTGCAAGAAAAGGTAGTTTAGTGCACACAGCAGAAATGTTAACCATGGCCCATTCTACCCAAACACACGGTACCTTTCATCTTTGAAATGGATGGGAGAAACCATTTCTTCTAGGATCTGTCTCTCGCTTCATTGTATTCTGGTTAACCACCATGTCTTTTGCTTTACATATAGACGATACAATATTTCGTCCAAAATTCAAGGGCCAAAAACCGCTAAATGATCTAAAGTAGCAAATACTTGTCAGTTCATTGTTTGACTAAATTTTAATTTTATGTCTCGTGAAATTTACAGCTGACCTCTTAATCCGAATTCAAAACCGAGTTTCCTTTGACGGACCGATCCATCTGTGGCCCTGAAAACTAACCAGAATTTTCTGCTTGGAACAGACAGGTGGAATGAACGATTACGTACTGGTTGCTGGCAATAATATAGCTCATTAGCGTCCGCTCTGCTGGCTAAGTAACCATATTCTATGGCCGACACAAACATACTGTGCCGATGCTAAGTGACAGATTACAGAAAGCAGCTCACTGCTGGACCGTATGCATGCTAATAATATGTTGTCTGAAAAGCTTGGTCTACCTGTAGTGTTTGCAGCTTCTGACCGTTGGGAACAACGTTCGGGTTGCAAACAATCTCATACCAGTCAATCTGACGACCGTTCCGTTTTTAATAGACGAAATGAGATCTATAGTGATCCTTTTGTGAGGTACTAGTGAGGCATATGATAGGCATGTGCAACCGTTGTCCCTAAGAGATGGACGAAACATGCATGAACGGAATATTCACGACCAACATAGGTAGATGAAACGAAATAAAAACAAATTCACTGCTTTAGCTGTAGTTACCCAATGACGCTAACATTACAAGATACTAGAACCACGGGGAGCTTCGTACTCCTGAAATTACCCGGGATCAGATGTCGGAGCAAAAGCAGAGTTTAACAATGCCAGATGTCATTATCTGGAAAAAGAAAGTTGTTCTACCATCCTGATTACATAGATTGTTTGGAAAGACAAATTTGATACGATGAAACAAAAGAAAAACTTTCACTATGCGGCTGTTGCTCACATCTCCTCGATAGGATGAATAGTCCCCATAAATGTAGTCAAAAAATTCTGAGGACCATACGACTCGACATTTAAAAAAAATTGGTTATAAAAGTAACACTAAACGAACAGATCTCAACGAACCTAACTCACACAGTTATTCTTCAAAGGAGAAAGGTAAATCTTGCTTTACGATAAAGCACTTTAGGGTAGAGCCTGTTTATTATCAATTAGTTGCCTTTTATGTGTAAAGTTACCGGACAAACAATTTCATAGAGTAATAGTCCAAATCAAATGCAATGATTCATGCGCGCTCTTGGTCTGACTGCGCTTCACTTCGATGCTAATTACCAACTGATGAAATCCAAAGAATTGGTTTGTTATGAGCGCTGTACGCAGTGATATTTGGTCGAAACTACCTCCCGAACGCAGTGATGGGTTTTCCGTTCAATCAAGTTTTCCGATTCAACCCAGAAAAAGCATCCGTGCTGACTGACAGGTTGTTCTTAATTGCACCACTCCGGCAAAGTTGCCCGTCCCGTCACTGTTCAGTACGAATTTACGTCCTCTCTTCAAAAACTCGTCGGATGTAACCCTCGTTCTTAGTTCTCGTACACATGTTCAGACTTCTGTGATTTGTATACAAGGAACCTGGGAAACCCACACTTGGATAACTTATTCATGTTAAAACATTGTTCCAAACTGTACCAATAGGACAGAAATTCCAATCATAATAAAACTGGAAGCAGGATGGTCACATAAGTTACCAATTCCTAAATGGACAAGTCTGAAGTTGCTTTTGCATACCCAGCGAAAGGTACCGTTTGTCTAGTTATTCAGTGTCATCCTAAAATTTCTCTCCTTAGGAGTATCACCACAACAAAACTGTACGTAGCTCCGTTTTGCATATAGGAGACCATGTCGTCTTTCTGTGAAACTATTTTACGCTGGTCTGTTTCTTTGTTAGATGAAAAATGGCGTACAATGCAGCACGCCATTTCAATCATACTTCAACACAATCCCTCATTTTGCTTGACTTAATCAGTCTTCTTGTTTTTTCAACCAAATAAGCTTTGTTTAAGACAGGATTGTAGCGAATAATCCTGAAGTTTTCTCCATTAATTTACGTGTACCTCTCTCGGCCAGTGACCATGATCTGATTCCGCAAGGCCTAGGATACCCCGTCCCATCTGTTTTACCATCTTCCAGATAAAGTAGTCAAATATAAATTCGCCTCGGTAATTTTTCATTGAAAAAATCCTCTCCTAGAAAATTCCCTTTATTAGGTATATCGGTTTTCTTTCGGGTCAACACTAAGTAGCAAGGGTAGACTTTTCGCAAGAACAGTCAGTTTGCGTTTCGGCTTGCGTCACACTCTACAAACCCTATTCCTTAGTAATAGATGCCTAGCTTCCGCTTTGGTAAAACCATAAAGAATGCAGTAGGAACATCAATATAAAGCCTGGGACAGTTCAAAACAGGGATGTACTTTTGCTTTAAGAAAGACTGGCTGTGGTTAATCAGTCATCATCGGGGGGTGGGGTCATTCTTCTGTCCAAAGTTCGAATCCTGCTTCTGCCGCAGGTCAGTTTCCTCAGATGGCAGCCTTTAATTGGCCGCGGCCCTCTTCCTGAAGTATTGTACCACTATTGCAGAAGAAAAAAAGTAAACAACGAAAAAGTAGGAAACCAGGCGCACTGACACTGTGTGTTAGTGTTAGCCCTAGTGTAAACAGTAGAAATCTTTGGCACGGCATTCGGCTGCCGTGTAGGGAGAAAGCGAAATACGTAAACTGAACCACAGAAGTTGGTAGTATAAGCAGTGACCGTGCAGTTATCCGATCATTCTACACTTCTCCAATTTTACTCCTCTCTGAAGATGGGGTGTACAAAGCCCCATTCTCTAGATAATTTGTCAAGAATCATTGGACACCGGAAAATAATGCGGATAACGGTCCTGATGACCTACTGTCATCACTTTTGAGACACAGTACTACTGTTCTGAGCGACGTGTTTAATTCTCCTGTACACAAATCCCCGTTCTTGTATTCTCTCCCCGACTGCTGAAGACCTGTCACCATCGTCCCCGTAAGCAGATCGCATCACTCTGCAGCTTTAGACAGGCACTTTTGCTCCAGTTGCTTGGACTTTATGTGGTCTTCAAATGACAAGTCATTCCGTTATCAAAAGCTCGAATTTCCCCACCGAAGCTACCATCGACCCCCTTCAAGTCCAGCACGGAGGTTGTCACTTCCCTGGTGTATCATGCAACCAAATCCTTAGAGGCATCAGTGAAGTCTGTACGTCGTACTTTCTCGAACTACCCATTTGCTTTCGATTATATTCCATGGTCCGTCCTCCTTCGCTAACTAGAGGCTTTTAGTCAACCCATTTCCCCATTGGTATGGTTTTCTGGCTAGTACGCCAACAGAGTTCAGTGCACACGACTGGGTTTTAAAATATTCCAGCTTTGAGTGAATAAATCAGGGGTATATCATAGATTTATCCATCCTCCTTATTTGTTTTCCCCCTCTTTAAGTGATCTGAATACCAGTTCTTCCGCACGTTTACTTCAACTTGTGATGTAGCTCTCTCTGACAAGCTATTTCTGTAACCCAGGATTTGAAGAATTTTTCCCCCAATACGTCTCACATCTACGAGTTTCCCGTTCGATCTGGTGTAACTCTCAATCCATCCAAATGATTAAACTACACAATTATTCTTGCTCGATCGGCTTATCCTCGTGACCAATCTGTGATTCCCGGTGAACCTCTAGCTAGAACAGGTTCTTTCAAATATTTGGCAATTGCCATCGATGGAAATTCTCGGTAGCCATTTCACATATCAAACAGTTCACAAAACTTAGCAAGTCATCTTACCGAACACGAAGGCTCAGACGTTTTGCTGTTAGACAGAGTGTAAAGTATTAATCAAGAATCGCTCTTACTAACAAATGAATTACCTACTAAGTTATGTGGACTACACCTGACCGAGTTTGAAAATTTCGTTCACAAAACCTTTCCGGACTGAGCCCATCTTATGTAAAGTGACGCATATAAGTGTAGTTCTCTCGCTTCCCTACGTTCCACTTTTCGATCAATGCTCTCTGGCAATAACCTCTGGAGTAACTCTATTATCTGACCCAAATCTTTGCAAACCGGGCGCAAAATTTAACTAGACTTTTTGACAATGTTTTACGTGTGATCGTTTTTCTCATCTCCTCAATTCAATGAGGTTACAAGTATAGTCCTTCCTCAGCTGAACTACGGAGGTCTGTCCACATAAATGCCTGATCAATTAAAATTGTTCAAATGCACCTGTTTTGCCTAGACTGTCATTTGAACCTGGAGTAATTGTTGTGGGAGGACTTAATTTTGTTTCATTTTCCTTTACGATTTGCTGCTTTCATTGTTGGCCAATGTTTTGTTGACTAGTAGCCCGACATTTTCTGGTCTTTTGTTCTAACCCTATTTGGCTGGCCTAAGACCGACAAAACGGCTTTCTAAGGAACACAGTGTAACCTAGCAGTAATAATACTGGAGTTTGTACCACTGCTTTGCTGGCTGCAAATAAAATGCAGAATAATCTACTTCTATTCAATGTATCGTGAATTTCTTCAATAAAACAACACTGGGTTGAAGTGCATTCGATGTACAACAGTAGAACTAAATTGACCCCGAAGGTCGCGATAATGTTCTCAATGTTGTTGTTGTTGTCACTTTATCTCCTGTTTATGGAGCCCATCAATGATAAACGTGTTAAAAGTGTCGCGTTTTCGTACTTTGACTTAATCCCTCAATTCAGATGACAGTGGTTCTTATTTTCAAATGTATACCTAAAAACGTATATAATTATTGGCCATGGAGCACAGAAATATGACTGGCAACTATTCATAACATCCGATAGAACCTTCATAATACAGACGGCAGTGCACTTATAGCTTTTGAGTGAATTTCAAATCACTGCCAAGGGTATTTTGATGAAAAAACTTTTAACAAAAGGCGTTCAGAATTTCGACAGCATTTGTGCATGTATCACTTATTTTAACGTTCACAAATAAGGAATCCAACTGATGTCAGTACACTTTTTCTCACCAAGCTTTAACCAGAACCCACCATTCTTCAGCCACGACCCACAATCAGTTAGCCTTGACGCACAAACTCTAACCGGACCGTTGCAAGCCAGTCAAGTCAATGGCATCGAGAAACTATGACATAAACAAATGCTGGAATAATTTAGTTTTCACAAAAATTGGTGTCGTAAAGCTGGACGAACAAATGGGAATGTGTGACTTTCGTGTGCCGCACAATTAGCCGTGGAAATGGTATCAAATACTGCCCCTTAAATTGAGTGGAGACGGTTTAAAAGATGCGCCCTCGTCGTCGAACCATGTGGAGCAGCCCTATGACGGTAGTACCCTAAGTGAACGAGTTTTTGATGTAGTGAATAATCCTAGTGGATTAAGGTAGCAAAAACTTACCTGTTTTAATTTACTGAATGCCTCTACCGTTGGGTTGAAAAGTGGACTAGAAGGCGGGAAAAACATATTTGATGATTGGTATGTAACTGTGCATCCATGGCTCTCAGACGAATGGGTACATTGACAAAGATAAAACTACTGAACACCAGGTAGCTCAGTAGCAAAGGACAGTAAGGGCCAATGGAAGAAACTCATTAGATATATGCCGTGTATTCTTTGTATGACTGTCATACTTCAGGATGCCGGCGGCAGACGAGCCCCGCTAATTTGTTCAAGTTAGGTCCTGTATTCGACGGCTGAATTCAGTTGGATTAACTACCTACTTTCGAGAGCCCATAGCTACGACAACGACTTATGTTTGAGTTGGTATGGTCGATAAACAATCTCATAGTTACTGTATCTGACCTTTGCAGCCAGTCAGCGTATTCGGATCGCTTGGAGTTGACCGTATCTGAGCTTTCTTCCCCTGGTTGAATAAGTAGCAGCCGATCAGCCGCTGACTGGCTAACTTTTGTGCTTGGGAAACCTTTCTCCATCCACTCCCTGAACTGCCCTAATGTGCTTAATGGGTTTTCGTCCACCACTTCACGCAAACACCTGGTAAACTCTTCGCTGAATTTCGTCATGTAAGATCCAGGTGTGCATGCTGTTTTTCGGTCAGTAGCAGCAACAGCACGGAATGTTTAATCTTGATGTCGACGTGTTTGGCAATGTCCTTCAAGTTATCTCATCTTCGTGCACATTCCATTATCCTCCGCAGATCTTCCACGCTGGTAAAAGATAGTATCTTTTTCGCACCCATATTTAAGCTCACCTTATTGTTGAGTGATGCGTACAGTGCCAGGTAAGGTGCAGCAAATACTACTACGATAGGTGGCGATGCGGTTATATTGCCTGATTGCCTCCGAACGAAATATCGGCGGATCAACAGTGAATATCCCTATGGAAGGGTAAAATATCAAAAACAAGCAGTCCTGTAATCCAAGATCTGTAGCGTGACAAACGGCACATTTTGAGCCTTTAAAGTCCCAGTCATAGGTTAGGACTTGAAAGAATAAGAAAATAAACGATGGGTACCTTATACGTTTAGATAATTTAATACATACACATAATTCTCGTAAGTACGGCCCGTCCGCGCCATCTGTCGATTTAAGTTGCAACTATTGACATCAATAATATCACTGAAGTGCCAACAGTCATGCAGGCTGTGCCACATGGTTCGACGACGAGGGCGCATCTTTTAAACCGTCTCCACTCAATTTAAGGGGCAGTATTTGATACCATTTCCACGGCTAATTGTGCGGCACACGAAAGTCACACATTCTCATTTGTTCGTCCAGCTTTACGACACCAATTTTTGTGAAAACTAAATTATTCCAGCATTTGTTTATGTCATAGTTTCTCGATGCCATTGACTTGACTGGCTTGCAACGGTCCGGTTAGAGTTTGTGCGTCAAGGCTAACTGATTGTGGGTCGTGACCGAAGAATGATGGTAAAAAGGAAGGAAAAAATATTTGTACCTGCAACTCAAAGGCTGGGAATTACAAAATTTAATCTTTGTTCCAATGCTCATCTTCAGGTGCGAGCAAATGGCAAGAGGATCGCGAATGTTTGTACTCCGTTCGACAGCTCAATGGACAGAATAGAGAAAGTCCGAATCGAAGGTGATTTCCTGGTGTTCAACGCAGAGTTTGAATGAATCACGAACAAGTTTATCGAGCCATGGTGACATATAATGCTCGATAAATCATCCCATGACTACGTTCTGCGACGAGATACTCCAGTCCCTGATGCACAGTGGCCATGTATCAATATCTGGCCCACTTCGCTTCTTGCTTGCGCCAACCAATTTGCCTCTTACTCGGCCGCACTTCAACTAGCACCGAAGTCCGTATTTCCGCTGCATTCATTTTGGTTTGTGCGTGATTATATGGCTATGGGCAAGATTCATGGATAAGCAGCCCAGCTTTATCCTATTAACCATCTCGACCTAAAGTCCCAAACCGATCCCATCTTTTTCTATTCTTTTCTACTAGTTTGAAAGCTTAAAATGCCAATGTGCCTATCTTGCTGCTTTTTAGCCTGGCCTTATCCACATAAGTGACATTTCGACCTCCGCCCGTACGTGTTTATGCTTGACCCGTTCTAATCCCTTGTCTATCACGAACTCATTTTTTCCAGCTAAACTTTCCATCCCATTGGAGTTACCTTTTTGATATCTGCCTGGCCGTATATAACCGTCCAACAGAGCAGCCCTAAACAATCCAAAATTGCGGAACGTTTTATATTGCATGATTTTTATTAGGTATTTACATAGCTAAGAATCAAATAGCTAACCAATCCTCCTGAATCATTGGTGTTCCCAATTTATTTGCGGATATGGTTGTGATCGTTTCAGGATAACGATGTTGGTACGCCACTTTCGAATATGAAATTTTCCCACCTCACATTCATTTGTTCTGCCCCATTTGTCAATATATAAACCATATGAGGTTCGCAAATGTGCTCCTCCGCGAAACCACGATCCAGCATGCGGCAAAATCCACCTAAAAGTGCCACCTTCGGAGCAAACAAGTCAAAGTAATTAGTGTCAACGACTCCGAATTGGACATTTATGCATAATCAACCCCTAGTGAAGAAATGCAATGTATTATACATTGATTATGAAGATGTTGGAGATGCTCTTACGTATGAATAAACTCTACCACAGGGGATGTTGGAAACATTCACTACTGAATCTCGTCCACATGGTTCACAACGTTACGCCATCTTCTGTTTGGAACATGAATTTTAGCAGACTCCGCACCGCCCCATCTTTGCATTTTTGTTTTGTTTTGGAAGTTCTCCGTCACATCAAAGACTGTATATTTTGGAGGTTTGTGGGTTTAAATCCGGCTGGGGTCAGAACCTTCAACAATTGGACGTGCTGAAAAACTGTCACATCCGCCAAGCCACATTTCTTAAATTAGCTTGCACGCGTGTTATACTGGTGGACATTGTTTTATTCATAGGAAAATGCTACTGCACTCAGTCCCATTACAAATTGGTTCATTGCGGTTAATGGCATGTGATAATGTTATTTCGGCTGGCACAAGGTGTGATTTATTCGAGAAAGGACGAAAGCACTTGTCGTAGCCTCGGGTGTCAGCTGGTACAGCACATGCTATACTAAATCATGGATGACATCCATTCGTATTTTCGCAAGTTTCTACGTGAGGGTATATGTGAAAATGTTCATTTTTTGCCCCATCGAATTGGCTGTTTCCATTTAAATACTTTTTAAAAAGCGGACAACTTGATAACGAAACACACAGCAAATTTTGGCAATGCTTATTGCAATTTGTCAAATAATTCGACGAATATCGGTTTCCTGTCAGACTCCCGATGTCTGCATTTCCGACGATGGGGATCCGTGTCATTATTAATACCGTGGTGTTGTTAGATCCGGACACAAAGAGTATCTTGGAAATCGGTCTCCGAAACACATAAACCCTTGAAAATTTACGTGTGAATAGAAAGATGTAGGACACTCATGACTTCCAAGACGGATATAGTTTACTCCCAATGAATATACTGGCGGTACTCGCATTCAAAATGTATACCGAATTCCTGTTCCTGAGTATTAATCGCTACTTTAATAGAAATTGTCAAATAAACTTTGAAGACCATCTAGTCGATGAGAATTCTAAGGGTGAGAACAAACTGCATATTCGTGATATTCTAACAACAGCTCGTAAAGCAAACGGAACACGCTCTTAGTCTCCCTTGCAAATTAGAACAAAATAAATGACACCCTTCATCTTCGGAACTTAATGACCAGAAACATACAAAAAAGGGTGAGATATTACTGGATATTGAACGTTTTAGGAGAAATCAACTGATGTTCAAGCTATGTTATACCACCAGCAGCAGTAGGACTGCTTCTTGCCCAACTTAACATCCGATATAGAAACACGCGCGCTAAATGTAGTCTTCTGCTTCTCCGCATCCATGATTTCAGGTAGTACGTCATTAACCCAAAATTTCAAAAACAAAGTCTTTTAATATACAGCCCTCACGAATGAACCACTCCGATCAAAAAAGATTCACGAAATTGCCAAGTTAAAATTTGGGCTTTGGATGAACATGATGTAAGGTACCTCACAATTTGCTGCATAGCAGGGTGGACCCAACAGAGCCAAATGAAGCATCTGAGTTGATTAACTTCAAGACACAAAACTGCGCCCGCAAAAATTAGGCAGACAAAAATAGAGATGTAAAATCTACTCATCAGGCACAGTTATTGCGGCTCAGTTGATGACCCACTGTTTGCCATGTTATGAGTTTTCAAGACATGCCTTGAGACACTCACCTGGAGCTTCCCAATTTCTTCGTTCACGTCTCTTGTTTTCCATCTGCGATTGGGACAACTAGATGATGCCTTGGGAGGTCAACATTTATTTTATATTCATTTTACTTGGGCAATTTCGTATAAATTATTAGCTGAATAATGTGCGCAATAAATCAACATTTGAAAGTTGGTATTAGCAAACTACTACCCCAAGGAGTGACAGTAGCTAAATTAATTGAAAACCACGTAATAGATGAACTTCGTACGCGCAATTTTGCACACCCTCTCAAAATATGCAACGGCAAAAATCGCTTTTTTAGTGGTGGTAGTGGCACTGACAGTTCTGGTAGTAGTTGTTCCTGTAAGCTGTGGAGTAAGCACACTACTCAGTAGGTGAGTTAGAAGCTAATTGTTCAAAAACAAGATTGGACAAATGTGGGGAGAAAGTAGGCGTGATCACGTCGAATGGACAGAACAAAGAATGGAGCAAGGAATACGAGACACACCGTTGCGTCTTCTGATCGAATATAGACTGTCTTGAAGTGGACTGGGTTTCTGAGATGCAAATGATCAGTTTGTTATGAATCAGTGGTTTTGTCATTGTCCAAATGCACTACATCAAGTGAATGACCTGCTTACCGGGAGCATTTTTTGGATCACTAGATTTGGTGTCTTGATCAGGATGGATCTCCAATCACAGAAACCGCTCGAGGACGAGGACGTATGGAGCTTTGTGTGGGTCTTCCAGGAGGTGGCGGAGCTGTCGGTGATCCATTCGGGCAATTGTCAGTTGGCGGGCCTTCGAGTGCCACAGGGGTAGAGAGAGTGCGGTCGTCGGGAAGAGATCAGGTGGGAAGCCACGAAGGGCCCTTCGTGGCTTCCCACCTGATCTCCAGGTGAGTGTCACAAGGCATGTCTTGAAAACTCATAACATGGCAAACAGTGGGTCATCAACTGAGCCGCAATAACTGTGCCTGATGAGTAGATTTTACATCTCTATTTTTGTCTGCCTAATTTTTGCGGGCGCAGTTTTGTGTCTTGAAGTTAATCAACTCAGATGCTTCATTTAGCTCTGTTGGGTCTACCCTGCTATGCAGCAAATTGTGAGGTATCTTAAATCTAGTTCACATGTAAGTCGATTAGAATGAGCACTAGTATTTTGTATAATACAGCAAAACCTCCAGCCACCGAACGTAAGTCTCAGAGGAGGATTCTGGGTGCATATTATTGGATCAGGTCGGCGCATCCTACAGGCCATCCCAAATGAGAAACTCTAGGCTGACCCGACGGTACACTTTTTATTTGCAGTTAAATATATACTGAACTATCCGCCTCTCATATCGTGTTGCGATGGCGTTAGGGACTTCTCTTCGTTGGCTTCGATAGACTAGCTAATTCTAGACCCCGTGGTAAGCATTGCTCCTGGTAGGTATTTCGATACCGTAAGATATTCTGGTTAGTGAATTTAGACAGCATCTAGGCGATGTAGCTCGGAATACTTCCGTGCTTTTTGTGAAAGAACGAAGCAGATTAGTTGCATTACCATTGTAAAGGAAAGCAACATAGTGGTAATTATGAGCGAACGAAATAAAACAGTAAATAATTCCTCTGGAGTATAGTCGAGACATATGCCAGCAATGATTACCCCGGTCAGTGAGAGAACACGCGCCGTTGGACTAAGACAGTGTTATATTTCTTTGCAGAGTGGTTTTACAGGGCAAGGCGATATGCAAACAAACCGATAAAAACACATGATTGGATGACGCAAGCGCAGGTAACACAAGGGCTGGCCAGTCACTTTCGGCCTGATGAGCGTGGACGGACATCAGCTGGGGCGTGAATTGGACTGGTTTGGGGTCTCACTACACCTCCCTCCTTCGAGAAAGTTCGGTAATCTGAGCTGTGTTCGGTTCTTGGGGTCGAAATTCAACCGGCATATTAAAGCTCCATTACGTCTTGAGTGTTTCCGGTCTAACTTTTTCGGGTACCTCCGAGTGAGTGGCGAAATATTCCTGGTTTGTCCTAACACCTCGGTGATCCATCAATAAATCCGTAGGTTTGAAGTCGACTGGACGTTTCACAGAGTCGTACGGCGTATTTCAATGTTTGAGATGGTTAACGTGACTGGTACAGATGAAACCGCCCCCTCTGATTTCACAGGTGACTATTTTTTCCCGCCTCATATTTTGTTCAAGAATCCAGCTCTGCAAACTGTTACAAAAATTACTTGCGTAAACCTGATCCCCAGTGTTAAACGCTCTGACATCAGTCGGTGTATGGATTTGCGGTTCTTTAGTATCTTGAGCTACCGGAATCATAGCTGCTAGGGATAATCTCATTCCTCGCCCTAGAAACAGTCCGGCTGGAGACTTCTGCTCTGTAATAGACGGATTCGGAGTCGAGCTCTATGTCAGGAGGAGAGCACCAATTGACTGTTGTAGTTTTCCCTCCCCTTGTGACTTGATCAGTGAGCGGCTAAACGTATCAACAAACCGTTCTAATTGGCCATTCGATTATGGGTGATAAACTGGAGAGCGAATGTGGCTAATACCTTTTGAAGCACAAAACAAAGCACTCTGTGAAGATTTAAATTGTGGACCATTATCGGAGATGAGAACTTCCGGCACACCAAACTAAGAAAATATTCTACTCAAGTTTGCAATCACAGAGGTTGTGGTTATGACACGTACAAGGATAACTTCGGGCCATTTGAAGTATGCGTTGACAATGATTAGGTAATACATGTCTTCAATGAGCCCGGCGAAATCAATATGAATGCGGGATCAGGGGACCGCTGGGGGTTGCCACGACTGAGGTCCACTCAGGTGTTATTTTAGCGGCCATTGAACAACTGTGACGACCTTTCACTTCGAGTTCAATTTGTTGATCCAAAAACGGCCAATAAGGGTAACTCCGAGCGAGGGCCTTCATGCTACTGATACCAGGGTGATCATGGTGGAATAGTTTTAACACCACTGACTGCAATGTCCGGGGCAAGACGACTCGCTTGCCGAAAGTAAGACATCCCTGTTCAGTAGATTAGGCCAACCTGCTTTTGAATAACTCTTGGCTAGTTCTGTTGGGAAGGTTGAGGGTCACCCGTTCAGCAATAAAGCAGCACTTCCTGAAATAGTCTGTCCTTCGCTGTTTCCGCCGAATCATTTTAGCGGCGACTGGTAGACCGCAAAGCGGATCTTCGAAAGCATAGTGAACATCACCATCAACGGCGATCGATGCAGTTACACTCTCCTCATCAGGAAAAGACGAATATCTTAATCAGCCGTTAGTCTGAAGAAGGCATCGACGTGCCAAATAGTTGTTTTTATGAAGCTTAACTCAAAATTATAACCTAACAAAATTGTGGCTTACCTCCGTAAGCGATTTGCAGTGTGCACTGCTACCCCTGTCTCTGTGCCAAAGATGAATAATAATGCCTAATAATCACTGATCCGGGTAAATTTTCTTCCATGTAACATTTTATGAAACCTCTTGAGTGCGAAAATCAGCCTTAGTCCTTCTTTTTCATTTAGGCTGTAATTTATATCTGCTGTAGTGAGGGATTTAGGGACACGGTGTACTGCCTTACGACGGCCATTGGGAAATTCGTCAGTAAATCCTACCCAGTTCCATACTCGAAAGAGTCAGTGGTTACAATCATGGGTAACCTGGAGTCATAGTAAATGGGGAGCAATTCAGACGTAAGAACTCGTTTGATGGGCAATCAATGCTTTTTGACATGCAGGTGGCGCGTGCCATTCGGTGTCTCACGCCAGCAGTTGGTTCAGGGGAGCTCTTAGCTGATACATCTGTGATACAAAATTGTGATAATAATCTACAAGTCCACGGAAGGACTGTAGTGTTTTTAATTGGTTGGAGCGGGCACGCCTTCTATAGCTGCGATCTACGGTGGATCCGGTCTTCTACCTTTACTGCCAATGATCGAGCCCGAGTAAGTGATACTGGATAATCCAAAGGAACATTTCTGAGGCTGAACTCAGAACCCATGCCCGGAAACCCTCTGCAAGGTCATATTTAGACGTTCGATAAGTTCATCCGTTTTTTTTCAACGATCATTAAGTAATCTAGATAGGCCATGGCAAATTCTAGGCTGGTAAACATTGTGTCCATTATCTGCTGAAAAATAGATGGAGCACACTCAACACCGAGAGGTAAAAGGTTGTAAAGATAAAGACCCTTGTGAGTGTTTACGGTAAGCAACTCCTTGCACTCGTCCTCAACCTCAACTTCTAGGCAGACATCAGGAAAATCAATTTTCGAAAATATTGTACCACCGTTGAACTTAGCAAACAAAATAATCTGGCCCTGGTAGTGGGTACTGAATTGTCTCAAAACTACGGCTCAGTCCTGTTGAAAATTCTGCGCAGATCCTGATTGTGCCATTCGCCTTTCTGACTACTATAATAGCTGCCGCCCATGATGAGTAGTTGACGAGGGAAATTACGCCCAGTCGTTCCAGCCGGGCCAACTCGCGGTCAACAAGCTCCACTGATTCGTAAGATACAGGTCCTTTGGGACAAAATACCGGTCTAGTGCTGGTATTTACATGTAAAAACGCCTTTTTCATACAGCACAAACCAAGACCATCGGGAAAACTTCAGGATAGTATGTCTGAAAATGTGAAATTTCAATACCCACTTCCTTAGAGGGCACTGACACAACTTCGCTCACACGGTTTGAGGGTAGCACAGAGTCAGAAGAATCACGAATTTCATTACAAGGAAACCGGCACACATTTAATTAGTCCACCCCTTCGATACCAAGTAGGCTCAAGTGATTAAGTTTTGATTCGTAACATTTACCACACGAACGACTGTCCCGAAAAAAAATCACGCAAAAACTCACCAACGAATGATAACTATTCACCTGACGCCGCGCGAGCAATATGGGTAGTTAGGTGATAAACAGTCTGCCTTATAAATTCCACGTGGCTTCAGAAATGATAGTTGCATCTGATGCTGAGTCCACTTGCAATTTAACTGGCAGGTTATGAATACAAATAGAAATGTACTTCCCACGGGACTGAAAATAGAGGGCTTTCATGGCAAAAATGAGGTCTGAAAAAGTGCGACTTTTGGTTGGTGCATCGTTGTATGAGTGTGGCTTAGGTTGGCCGCGACAGATGTTTTCTCTATGACCAATTCCACCACATATTCCAAGTTTGTGTGGTCTGTACGCACAGAAACGAGTGAAATACCACAGTCCGCAGTGTCACCGCATGGTGGGTAGTCTGTTTTGGAAGTTTGGTTGGGGAACTCGTGGTCTTCTAGACGTAGGCAAAGCGTTGATCACGGGAATTGGCTGCTTCTCTGGTTTCTAGATTATCTGGATATCGTGGCTTAAATTAATCAAGCGCTGGCTCTCTTCGGTGATTCGTTCTAATGTGATTTCGGGGGCTGTTTCAAGCTTGGCTAAGAGTCGGGTGCGAGTGTCACTGTCAGCAGGTGCGTGGAAACCACAGACAAAAATAAGATTTTTGAACTGGTCATTTTTAAGGCTTTGGAGTTTGAAAAGTTCACATGCGCGATTACCAGGGCCTGCATAAGAGATTAAATCATCGTCTCCACTTTTCGAAATTTGGAAGCACCGATAACGTGTATTGAACAAAGAGGAAAGTTCACCAAAAATGCCACTGAGGTGTTTTACTGTCTGTACTAGACCAAGGTCCCTTGGATGTTTCTGCAAGATGAAATTGCAATATTTGTCGTGTTCTGCTGGACCCAGTTTACGCAGCAGTAGTCGTACGCGCGCGGCCTCATCGAGAGTCGTACCATGAGCCTCAGGAACATCTTCGTATCTGAGGTACTCGGTTGACCGTCGGAGGACACCCAGTTTGTAGAAAAAATTTGGTAAATTTGGCAATACTTGCTGATCGTTATTGCGCAAATCTTAACATTCTCAAGCTACCGCCGTTCATGGACTCCTCTCCATTTTATTTAATGCAACAAGCAAACCGAAATTAGCTCGTCGAATTCGACGTTCACATTGACTAATAGTTTTCACTCCCTTAGGCAGAAGAAACAATAGCTGCCCATCTCAGTCTGATAACGGACAAAGTGAATGACCAGTTTCTGATAAACTGTATGATCCTCAAATTTTTCATTTAGTCTATTATACTCTCACGCAATGCACGTGGAGATAATGCAGTTAATCATGTTCACGGACACTTTGTCACCGCGTTTAACTTCGCAGACTTTCTTTTTACAAAGGCGTATTGTGGCTAGTGTTATTGACAGTACTTCTTGTTGTTGTTTTACTGTCCCTGCTTTTTTATGTACATTACAACTGCGCAGAATGCGAGGTCGAGTTTGTGCCCTTCGGCCGATGTTTTTGATCCTCAGTTACGCGTAGTTCGGGCGGGAACTATACTGTTTTCATTGTGATTAGTATGTGTACCTAGATCTAGTATCTAGTTATTACATTTGGCTTCGTGATCATATAGAATGTCATGGATTCCTGTGACCTAGAACCTCTGAATATTCATGGAACTTCTCGTGAAGTCAAGGATTACCTGGATGGCTTCGAAGTCTGGTATTTTAAGCTGTAAAATTTGGATTTCGTGAAGAAAACTGCTCATTTCTTATCTGTGATCGGAAAGGATGGTCATTCTCTTGTGAAAAATTTGCTTTTCCTAATTCACCCATTTCTCGGCCATATGAAGACCTCAGCGGTTAGCTTCTTCAGCATTTTCATTCAGCTTATTTCGAAGTTTCGGAACTGGCAACATTTCATCTATTATTTCATGAGGATCAGCAGTCCATCCGCAATCTTATTTTGCAACTGCTAACCCAGAATTTTTGATGCGATTCTGGCTACCAGTTACAAATTCAGATATGTGATCGATCGACTGCCGGAAATTATTGCGTTGGTCTACAATGACGGTTACTCTTGATTCCGAAGTGCACATTCCAGTCCACTAAACTCTTGTGTGGACGACTTCATGATGTAAACGCAGTTGTCCATGAGAAGCCATTTATATTGTTTACTGCTGCAAATGCCCATAAGCCTACAGCCCAAAAGCCACACCGATTCAAACTCCTTTGTGAATCAAATCACACAAAATTTCTTTCCCACCTCAACAGAGGAAACATCGACCATGGAATAACCTTCATTCATGTGGTGCGAAGCATTCACGTTTTACTTGTCGCTACCTAACGTTACACGTCATAAATGCGGTAAGGTTAGCAATATTCACTCCGTTTGCCGCAGTGTTCGGGTTTGTATAACTGACAGTTCCAGTATTCAGTCTCCTTTATCTCCCGATTTTCAGTCTCTGTCTTCAGCTGTTAACAGTTCAGATTTATCTTGCCACGTTACTCGCACTTAGGTTGTTAACGATTATACTAAACATTCATTCATATTGGATACCGGTAGTGTAGAGTCGTTCATCTCTAATTCTGTTACTCAGTGTTTCCATCCCCCTATAAGTAATAAACCTTCAGAAAACGGTATGTGGCACACAAATATGTCTTTCAGGTACTTCACATCTGGCCAACACAGTATGCGTATCGGGTTTTTGTGAAATCGGTAAAGTTAGTGAATAGCCCAAAGTGTTCACAGGAATTCACAATAACAACTGTCAAGCTGACGATAACGCATTCGTGTGGATGTTCTTCTGAAAAGATGCCCAAATGGATCGATCGAGTGGAATATCTATCACAAATCAACTTGGAGGGGGCGGTATACTCACTTTCAAAGTTTCGGACCCATACAGCAGAAACGAAATTTAGTGCGATGCCTTATCTACAGGGTGCATCAGGTATGCTCTGAAAACAAACTTTCAAAGCTATAGAAACAACCTGCAATGCAGTGCGAGAAAACGGGTATCCAGAGAATTCCCTCCGAGAACATATGGACATAGTCTCTCGGTCCAAATACCCAAATGTCCCAAAAAAGCCTATTTACATAAACAGGGAACTTAAGGTGGACGTGGCATCTAAACGCTGAGCCGTAGACTGTCGTATGCGGTGGCATATACATTTAATGCCGCGAAACTCAGGATCTCATTCAACACTAGCCTCTACTTGCGACTGTGACTCAAAGACAGACTACCAAGCCTTTCGTGCCCATTTTATGTGTACTCTTATCATGTTCGTGCGGAGCGGGATAGGTGGGAAGATCAACCAGGCCTCTGTCTGAACGAGTTCAAGAGCATTGTTCTAGCTGGCTAACAAAAGGAATCCACAAAACCGTAATCAGTGCAATCATGGCACACGCGATCCATACAGGGCACGAGCTGACACGAGACGGAGCTTTCAAGGTCATCTACCGAGTGCCGCAAAGCCGCTCCAAAGGGGTCAGACGACGAATCCTATACACAACCGAGGCGACTGCGATCAGGCTGCACCAATCAATTTTGTGTTTGTCAAGGCACTGCTTCTTCCCTTCCCAAAGTTCGGGAAGATAGTGAGACAGACACACAGTCAGCGAAACCAGTGGCGGAATTATCCACACGAAAGCATTATCTTCAGCCTGACAGTCGCTGTCGTGAATTTCTGTGGACACTGTGGATTATCCACTAACTTTACCAACTTAACAAAAAACAACCTGTACTTGTGTTGTATTGGCCTGATGTGAAGTACCGAAAAGACATGCTTGTGTGCCACATACCGTTTTCTGAAAATTTGACCATCGGAAGTTCTTACAATATTAAATCTGTTAACATTTCCGTGGAGAGTATTACTCTTCATAATTTTTCGGGTATTGGGGACGTGTGGACTACCTCTTACCGACTCCACCTCACTACTTCTTTTCAGTGCTCATTCCCTGTCATTGACTGTCAACTGTTTGTTTTACTTGCATGAAACAGCTTCACTATTTTTGTCGTTCTTTTCTGACTGTCATCATTCCCGTCTTCGTAAATTGATTTTCGAGTTTTCCAGGGCTTCAGGTGGTATCAAGATAGCGCCCGTTGTTTTCCAGTTATCGGGGCCTCCAGAATTTCCTAAAAGTACGGTATTACCTTTGCGATTGCGTGACGAACATTTGTATTTGATGCCTGAACGGTTCCGGGTAGAAATGCTGCTATTAATTACGACAAATGTATTTTTAAACCACTCATTTCACGTGTTTAGGATGTCTGGTAGACGAACCTGGTTTTCGACCCGATCCTGACCGTTTTTCTTCTTTATCGCATGCACGTTCACCTACATCTCTCGAAGAACTCCGATCGTTAGTGTGTTGACTGCAGTATTATTCCGGATTCATTCCAGACATTTCTTCTAAAGCAGAACCCGTGGTTGACCTTTGTTCACAAAATCCATCTTAGTGATCACCTGCACATGAGCATGCGCTTCGACAGTTGCTCAATTTCCTTTCTACCAAAGCCGTCTTACAAGCATTTTCACTCAGGTTTCCACCTACTGTCACCACTGGTTTCGGAGCTGTGCTCGGAAAAGATGGTCATCCAGTGCTATGCATTTCGCGTCGACTTAGTCCTGCAGAACTTGGATATTCACAAACATAACGTTAGGCTCTAGCAGTGTTTTAGGCAGTCACCCGATTACAAAAATACTTGTTTGGGTCACACTTCACGTTAGTTACTCATCACGAAGCATTGAATTTCATTTTCGATACACAGATTTCGCTATCGCAATCATCCGCAGCCATGGTTCAAAAGTGGTATGTTACTCTTAGCGCGCATTCTTAAGATATTCAACGTCGTAAAGCAGAAACTATTTCTCTTGAAGACTATTTATCTCTTTCCGTCAATTCTGAAGAAACCTCCTCTGACTGTTTGTTAACCCAACCATTTCCCCTCAATCGATCCGATCTTGTTCGTGAAACTTGGATGTATCACATGCTATTTTGTCTTACGTTCGATATGGTTGGAAAGCGGATATCAGACGTCGATTCCCGGAATTTTACAAGAGGCGCGAAGACATTCCAGTGAATTGGGATGGTGTATTGTGGTTCAGTGATCGCACTATGATACCACCTACATTGCGGTCAGATTTTCCAACTGATTTGCATTTCGGATATTTCGGTATGGGAAAGATGAAATCCTTGGCCCGACTTACCTGTTGGTGGTCTGAAATGAACTGCCGTGGCTACCAGTCCCCTTCTTCAGCGATCAACCCGTTAGAAACCTAACCGTACACCAGTTCAAAGTTGGGCAAGTGTATTCCACGTGATCAGTTACGCTCTCGTTTCACATGTCCACATCGAAGAGCTACGTGTTTTGCCTGTGGTGAGGTTGGCTACATTAAAAGTGTTTGTAGAACTAGACCAGCATGTCGACTGAAAACTTCCTCAGCATCATCTGACAACACTTCACTTGATGCCAGTTTATCGACACTTGCACTAGCCTTTTTTATCAGAAGAAGTTTCACATGTTAACCAGACATTGCATACTCCAGAGGGTAGTAAACCCACTTTTATTGTTGACACTGGGAGTGTAGAATCCATCGTTTCACGTCAGGCTCTTGATAGTTTTCATCCCATTGCTAAGATTAATCCTACCGGAGTGACTATTCGAGGTATTTCATGGACACAAGCTCCCAATCATCGGTTCTTGTATGGTTCCAGTTCAGTTACGTGACTCTGATCCTACTGAATGTGAGTTTTTGGTTTCAGATTCAGGACCATCATTTCTTGGTTTGAAAGTTCTCCGTGAATTGCACCTTGACGTAAATTTCTTAGCTTCTTCACCTAATTCACTGGATATACGACAGCTTGTTTTAAAATGTTCCAAGGCCTCTGGTAGAATGCACGTTCATGGAGTAAGAGTAGAGATATCTGGTGTTCCCATTTTTTCAAAGCTCGGAATGATTCCTTTTGGTTTGAGAGAACCTGTCCGCCAAGCCCTACAGTCTATGTGTGATCGCGGAATTATTGGCCCTGTGGAGTCGTCTAACTGGGCCATACCGATTGTCTCTCCGTTAAGGGTTGACGAGAAGACACCACGGATTTGCAGTGACTGCTGACTGACGGTGAATAAGTGATTATTGCAGCGTACATGCACAACTGAAGAACCCGAAGACATGCTCTACCACTTGCAGGGTCTAGTATATTCTCGAAGATTGCATTCTCGAAGGTGCGTACATGAAATACCCCTGGATAAGGAATCCAGTGCGTTAGCGACCATCAACACTCCTTTCGGTTTATTCCGATACAACTTTATGCCTTTTGGTCTCAATGTCTCGCTTGCTATTATTCAACAGTCTCTTAACCACATTGTTCAAGGTCTTGAGGGTGTTGAGTCATACCAAGATGATACTGTTGTCCACGATTCCACTCGAGCTATACATGACTATCTTCTTAGTTGTTTATTGGAGCAATTCATTAACTTCTAAGTTTCCATTAACCCAAGCAAGTGTATTTTCGGTGTCTCAGAGTTCTGGTATCTTGGCTACACTATTAATGCTAAAGGTTCCTCCACGCTCATTGACGTATCTTCTCCCCCAAACATTCATGAATTATGTTCTAAGCTTGTTGTTCTTCAGTAATATGCTCCTTTTATTCAAAAAGTTTCTAAGCACACCAGTAGTCTGTTCGATATTCTGTCCACCAATTCCCTCTTTTGAATGAAGCTTACGAAAATATCCTCCGTGGGTTGCTATCTTACCTACAATCCGAGGCTGTTCTTCAGCCGTTTTCTCCTAATGATCATTCAGCTATTATTACTGACGCATCTCCTACGGGCATGGTGCTGTTCTTGAAAAGTGCGACCGGCTAGTCATTTGCTTTTCAGGCTCACTAAAGCTGAACAAGTACATACACAAACACAAACAGAAGCCTTGGCAGTTTACTGGGCCGTCAAGCGTTTACACAAATATTTAGTTACTGCCCAAGAAGCATTCCATTCCATTTCATCCATCATCCGCATCATTCGTTGTAGGAATCATCAGCTGCAATGGTTCAAGGATGGAGTATTTCACTCATATGATTATGATATTGTGCATCGTAGTGCTAAATGCATACCGCACGCTGATCTTCTACCCAGAATGCCATATTCATCTCGACCTGCAGTCACTCATGACTGTTTGTAGATACAATCACTATCAGTGCGGCGTGAAGATCTAGTAAATGATACAAAGGCCTAGTTTGCTCCAGTCATTTCAGCTCTACGTCGGGGCTGGACGTCGAAAGAAAAGCCGCGATTCCCCAACTTCCACTCTGGTCGTGATGACTTGTCGATCACTCCAGATGGGTTAATGTGTCTCAATGACCGTGTGGTCATTCCTCTGATATTCCGTTCTGATATATTGGTAGATCTCCATTCAGGGCATAAAATGAAGTCCCTGACACGACCTACTTGCTGGTGGCCGGAACTGGATTCAGGCTAAGTTGGTACCGATGAAAAAATGCAAGGGGTGTTTACATAAGAAACATTCAGAACCTTCAAAGTGTTGTAGGGCTTGTACTGAGTTTACGCCTCGGTCAGGACGTTTGCCGATTTGAATTTTTTGTCATCCGAGCTACACCGTCTAATTTCGTTTGCTTCGTATACCTATCGATCGGTAGCCAGTCGACTCTACTGACGCACACACACGCACGTTTGGTCATTCCGTGTAATGGTTTGATCATTGACTTTTGGAATAAACAAGTTTGCAGTCACACCGCGTCAGCCTTTTCACTGCAGTGCTTCCTTGGTCAATGCTCTGTGAGGCTTGGCAGCGAGTACATGCAGACTAAGATGAGCCCTTCTTGCGGAAATACTACGTTCTTGTCGTTATCGGCGCTTTTACCCGCTGGCCAGAGATATACTGTGTTATTCGTGACTGACTATACACGTGACTTTCACCATTCCCGTTGTATTCACTTACACCGATATTCTTGCGCTCAGTAGTCGAACCACAATCGTCCAAGAGTCTCCGTCGTTTCTTGGGCATTATCAACTACTATTGTCGCGCAGCTGCCGTGACTGACAAGATTGTCGCCCGTTTTGGCAATTGTCGGCGTGTTGATCTGGATGAATCGCCGGAGAGGCTTCGACACTCTCAATCCATCCAGCGTCGATTGTCTTTTAAAGACAGAGTTAAAGTACCCACCCCTCGAAGTAGCCGACTTAAGCAACGGCGCGGACGGAAGCCATCCACTGACCACGTCTGCCGTGAATCCGCCTCGCATGCCTCTTCCAAACCAGACCCTCCTACCAGCGGTTTTTGTTGGTTCCACCGCGTTTTTGGACCAGCCGCCCGTAGGTGTAGACAGCCGAGTTCAAACGCGACGGGGAAAGCCACTGCCGGCGAGCAAAAGCGGCCGTACTCTCTGGTAATCTGTCTCAGGTTGGTCGTTTGTTTTACGTGCATGATTCATGCACTAACTCTAGGTTCCTAGTTGGTACCGGGGCCCAATTTCTGTTTTTCCTGTTGATAAAGACAAGCCACGAGCTTCCTTGCTTCGGCTGTCCGCGGCGAATGGTTCCTCCATTCCTACCTACGACACGGGAAAGCTTGCAGTCAACCTGGGACCACAACGACGGTATCCGTGGACGTTCATTCTTGCGAAATTTCCCACAGGAAAACTGTGAATCGATTTTCCGTAGCACTACAAATTACTTGTTGATTCACGTAGGCTGCAGCCTATCGATGTGTCGGACACTAAATTTAAGGGTCTCGCAGCTTAAACAGGTGCACACCGAATAACAGGTTTGTTTTCTAGCAATCCCCATGACTTTCAGCCTTTATTATTTAAACTTTCCCAATTTGACTAAACCATTTTAAGAGATACATACAGTGGCCGATTTTGTGACACACCACATTGTCAATAACGGACCACCAGTCACAGCACGACCTCGCCGACTGGCACTGGACAAACTGGGTTTTGACAAACGTGAATTTGACACTTTACTTTCTAAAGGTATTGTTCGTCCTTCGTACAGTCTATAGGCCTCACCTCTACCCAGGGTTCTTAAAAGAGATGGTATTATCTGGTGACCGTGTGGCGACTATCGCGCTCTAAACTCGGTTACCCAATATGATAGCTATCCCATATCCCAGGTGCTCGACATCACGGCATCAGCATATTAAAAAGTGCCACTGACCATCTGAATGGAACTTCACACTTGCCTCATTTATGCAGACCCAACGGGTCTACTATACATTATTGTAACTTATTTTCACAAAATACAGCCGAAACCACGTCCAGACTGCGAATCCTATTTATTCCAAGCCCTGAATACTTCGTCGTCACCTGTCGGGCAGCTTGACCGAATCCTAAAATGAGGCTTAGGATTGGCCTATTTACAACTGGACCTTGGTTGCACTCTACCGTATTGGCTCCCACCTTTAGAAACCACCTATGGTGGTCCCCGGCTGGGGCTACCCCGCACGACCCCTTTGAAACTGGAGTGTCCATCCCAGGGCCCAGCCATACTCCTTGGCGTTACCATAGGTTCCTTGAACTGACTGATCGGTTCATTTCTCTTTCCCTACTGGATGGCCAAGGGTTACATTTCGACTCATGCCGAGTGAGGCCTAACTGGGGCCTCTCATGGAGACCTCGATTTCTACCAAGCCACTCGACAAAAAATACTCCCCATTGTTCCACAACAGACTGATTAGCGGCTTCCGACGCAGCGCCTTCTCTATGGATATCTTTATTGGTGTCTACGCACATGACAGGACTTATGCCACCTGCTACTAAACCAGCCATTACCATTCATCAGTTTCGTCTTCCGTTCCTCACCAAATCCGGCTGGCTTAACAGCGCAACCCGCCCCACCGGATGACCCATAATTAAGCGATAAAGCACAACACCAATGACAGTCTCCCCATGATTAGTCCTCTATACTGACTGGAACAACCCGACATCTCAGCTGGAGCACGAAATACGGGAATTTACGTTATCGGTAGAGTTTCAATAGGCGGCCCGAGTGCGGGGTCATACCCATCAATGTTCTCTTGGGTACTTTTGCACTATTTTTTCAAGCCTCCGTGCTTCATAGTTACCTCATTCACTCGATCCCGGTAAACCTCCGTGGTCCATGGCTTGCATCGTTCTTGTATAACACGCATCTTTTGCATTCTCTACTGAAGCTTTTTTCAATATTGCCATGGGTTGCCAATCCTGAAATTGGATTCAAAACCGCCTCGCATTTGGCGGACAAACCGTTAACATTTTGGCTGATCAAAACTCTTGCTAGTTTTGTTGATCAGTGGCTGAAATTTTCAAATCCTTTTTTGAAATTCGAATATATTTCATTTTATTGGTTATTAGGCCGTGACCATGATCCTGCGCGTGCGCCTCGAAAATGGTCAAAAAATATATAACTATTAATATTATTATATGTGGGAGGATGCTGCAAACAATTAACCAATACCTACCTGCGTTTATCGTACGGGAAAGCCAATGAAGATTGTAAATACCAAAGGTCCTGAAAGCACCGGAAAGGAAGAATACAAGGAAGTTTGGAGCAAGCAAATACTTTACCCCGGGGAAATATTCACATGAGTTATGCTGAACGACGCAGCAGCCACCATCAATTGGCCGTGCGCTAAGAAAAGCTAGATGACCCCCGGGTATGGGACGGAGGCTATCATCTGATGCGAAAAAGCTCGAAAACATTTGCTTAACCCATCTTAAGGGTTTGTTTTTTCACTCATGTGGTCAGGTCACGAGTATTGCCGTGGGATTTACATGCGACACAAACAAAATGAGGTAGAGAGGGGGTCGATAGTTCACTTACTTTATGAGGGCCTTCATAGTGCAACGTTTAATTGATGGCGACTCGATCATAGTATCAAACCGCAGATTGATGATGTAGGCGGGCGGGGGACGTGTCATTATGCTTTCTGACTGGAATGGAGCTGGAATACTGTGCATCGCCAGAGTTGAAGCTTTCATCAACTTCGCTGTATTTGTTTTGCATGACAGAGGCCAACGAGCTACAATCAAGCGGATTGGCTCACATCATATCAGGGCACAGGACTGGCAGCCAGCGACAGTCCAGTTTCTTGCAACTGTGAGCCCAAGGGTCTCACCGTGCTTTGGCTTTTAGGGACTTTCTTTCTTTCGGTATCTGAGAGCAGGACACATATCGAGATCGCGGCTCCCGATAGTGGCAAATAGAAAAATTCCAATAGGGCAGGCTCCGGCAACCAGCGAGTTCGCTCACGCAAAAAACCAAGGCCTCCAGCTACCAGGTCTCGTGAAATGGTGGGAGGGAATTATGGTATTTACTTAGAATCGGTTCATCCTGAGCCTCCATTAAAGAATAAACTTGGGCCGTATGGTGGACTACTTCACGGTATTGTGAGCATGCAATAGACAGAGACAGCTGCAGTACGGAAGTGATTCCATCTGCTAGTTAGGACAATAGAAGGTGACAATCCACTACGGCCATGGCCAGTTTATAGGGATGCAGGTGGAACTTAGTAACGCATTAACGATCATGTTAACTTGATCATAGACCAGCCAAGATTTTCAGTAGGGCCTTAATACATCACGTTCCCGCGAGTTTCTGGGAACAGACGAGCTGTGGTTGGTTGGGACTATTGCGAGATTAAATATGATACCAGATAGAGCTTTCAGAGTACTGTTGGATACCGTGACCACCTTAATACCAAATTCCTTCCGCGAGTAGGAGTCACATAATCTGTTGGTCACACTCCGTCTGTCGGCTGCTGGAGTCACCGGTGCTGTGGTTTATTCTCTGGACCCAAAATGCACGGACGGTTTACTGCTTGTGCTGGTCGAAAATGTTGGGCAGATGAAGCCTAGGGTTGCCGCCTAGAATGCACGTGTTCATAATTTATTCGTCCTCACAGTGAACAACGTAGATACGTGGGAACGTAGGCAGTTCAAAATCATTTCCCAACTACAAACTACCTACCACTAACTTCCTGGGATTAACCTGAGAAAGAATCGGCTGTGGGTGGTATTTTGAAAACCCGTCGTTTTAATATTCTTCATTTGCCCAATCGACTGCTGGTGGCAATCATCCTATGCTTGAACAAAAACTTGTAACCGTAGTGAACTTCACGTGCCCAAACTTTCAAGAGCTTTATGAGCAGCGGAAATGGGCATCAGCCGGCTGCCCGGGAATGGTATGCAGAACTCGTGGGAGTTTAAACTGAGATATAAGTCTTCTCAGGTGTAGAGAGCTTGATCGGCATACTGTCACCCCGCTGCGTTGTTTGGTGCTACTCATACGCAGGGTTGGGTCATGCTGTAACAGGGAATTCAACCTTTACTGAAAAGGCTTGAACACTGCTTCCGATACCTTCTTAGGAAGAAGTGCTTTTATTTTGGTGTTTTTTGCCATTCAGGAAAAGCTGGAGATTATTACCCACTTCTTTTTACCCCCCCCCCTCCCCACTCTTCAGGCGTTACCCATGGGGGCCGTAACTGCTGAGGCTGGCTGTTTTCTCGCTTATCATAGGACCACCACGGGCATGGTGTCATTTCCCCTTCAGCGGTGTCCCGGCCTTGAGCCAGGTTACTGTCAAGGACAGGGTTCGAGAGCTCTCAGTTTCTATGTAAGCCGGCTGTTTTCAGCACGACTTACGGTGACACATGAGGACAACACCCAGGTAGTTCACAGTTTTGCTGACTAAGTGTCGAAGGCTCTAAAGAGGCCGATCTTGGAAAGACGCGGAGGTATTAGATTGGGGGATGATCGGTGCTAGATAGGAGCCAAAAACTCAGCCTCATGAAGAGGAAGGAAT
Organism: Fasciola hepatica; assembly: GCA_948099385.1. NCBI lineage: Eukaryota > Metazoa > Platyhelminthes > Trematoda > Plagiorchiida > Fasciolidae > Fasciola > Fasciola hepatica. The sequence continues at coordinate 27,132,004 of CANUEZ040000043.1, read as the reverse complement.
AGTTCAACGGAGTCCAGCCAGCGATTCCTTTGAGTGAGACCACTAGGTCGCGGCTAAGGAGTCTGAGAGGAGAGACATGTAGAATGAGCGACAGAGATTGAGATTATAGCAAAATTTCTGCTAGGAATATTCCAAGGTCAGCATTCGTGCAGCTGGTGGTACAATGTACACTGAAGGACGGTTTCAGAAGCCCTGGCTGCTACGTCAGGTGACGCTTGGAAGAGAATTACATATGGGGAAAAGGTTTACTGAATTCAGTTGGTTCATCGAAACTGCCTATTCGTTCTTTGTCTTCACTGTTTGTTTAACTTCTTCAATCTCGGACATTTGGTTCTTGGCCGTTAGCAGCCATATTCATATTCCACTGATGCAAGTGTAGGATCCGTGTGATGCACCTACTGAGCTTTTGCGCTCATGAAGTTTTCTATTGTTGCTGTTTTAGATCGAGCACCAGCAACCTCGTTGTGGAGGACCACTGATACTAGCAACCTCCATTTATGGCGACTCTGCCAGGATCCCTGTCATCCAGCACTTCAAGCAAACCCTACAGACAGGCCCTGCCAGCTGACCCGCTGAAATAATGTTCGAATACCGAGAACAGTGTTCTCTCGACAGGGGAACAGTGTAACGCGCTCAGGCAGATTGACTCTACCATCATTATTGGTGTAAGTGTTGATGCTGGCTTACGCACTAAATGAGCCCGGCTCACCGGGTTTTCTTTCTGCCTTTGCAGATCCGGCACATGCGACCCGCAAGGGAGACACTGCATCCGGCTTACTACGGTTCTTGGTGGTTCAGTAAAATCGATTCTTTTCCACTCTTACCATCAGCCTGGGAAGGTGAACAGCGAAGTACGATCTGCAAAGTCTTGTTTTGTTATTGTTTAGTATTTAGATACCGCAATAATTATTATACACGTTCCGCCTCTTGGTGTATTGGAATTGTCGAGCTTCGTTAACTCCGGGTTTCGGAAGTGATAAAAACCCGTTGTTCACTGCGTGCAAAACTATCATTCCTGGCGATTGCGCAGTATTTGGCTACTGCCTCAAAAGGCTTTCTCAATTCTTTGACGACTTTGGATCATTCCACCCGTGATTACTGTTCGTCGGATACTGTTAGCTGCTTTAAATTGGGCCAGTAGTGATATTTTTCCCCTGTTTGAGCATTTGCGACTGTGAACCTCTGCTCTCTCAAATCTTCGTTGTAGCTTTGAGTTACTGATCTGTTCGTCTTGAGTCTTACGCCGCTGCCAATGAAATTAGTTGGTAAGGCTAATTTCCATTGTAAGTCAGCGGGTGGATTGGCATTTACCCCACCTGTAAGTAAGTCTCCTGCTCCTAGTTTTGGTATTGATTTGTCAGATGTTCAAGAGGAGGTAGGACTAGAACTGGAAAGTGCTTAGTTAGAGGTGCAGCTGAAGAGGCTATGCGCAAGGCGGCTGAAACCGAATGAAGGGTGGTGGAGACGCTTACACAAAGTGGTGGTAAGATTGTTGTACCGCAGCCGTCGAATGGGAAACGGACTGATGATGTCTTTAGCATTTGATTGTCCATCCTGGGTTAGTGGAAGCCGCGATGAGGACGTTCCTTACGGTAATAAATTTGACCCACTCAGTGGTATGGATGGGCAAAATCGGCTGCTAGTGAGATTGGAATTGCTCAAATGGTAAAGTCTTGAGCCTGATGGTTCACCTTAACAGTATGCTCCTCTCTTCCGCCAATTTAAGAGTCGGACCGAGAGCCGAGTGAAGGAGGATGGTCAGCTTTTGAACTATTTATTTCAATATTGTAGAGGTAAAGCGAAGTTAGCTATCCGAGATAGTTTATTACATCCAGCTATTGAAGGTTTCTAGCAAGGGGGAGGTCTATTGATGGAACGTTTTGGTCAGAGGCATCAACTGGTCCTTTGCACTCCGGGTGAGATAACCAGGCCAGAATAGATCGTTCAGGATCTGGTCGCCTTGTTATCGTGTGCCAACCAATTAGCCAGTCGAGCACATGCACTGGAGCAACTAAGACATTTGATTGACGGTAATTCGGTTCACTTCATAAGGGCTGTTTTGAGTGAGTTGCCCTGGTACATGGCAGTCAATTCAGTGGAAGAGGTCGAAGAGCTCCATCAGACAGACAACGGACCTGGGTTTCGCGATCCGCGTCAATTCTCAAACTAAAGAATGCTTTAGATATTTATGATAGGGCCAGCTGGAACCATAAAACTTTTGCGGTGTCTATAAATGATGCCAGTTGCATTGCTCCTTGGCAGCTATAGCCTAGAGAGTTGTCAAGATATTCGAGCTTCGTCGCTTGATGACCGCTGGGAGTTTGTGTCTCCATTAAAAGCGTGTTCTCCTTGATTACTTCCAAGGCATTGCGCGGATGGTTATAACCTGAGTAGGCTGTGCGAAGAAAATTGTAGTCGCTGGCAGCATCCTTCGTTTTATGGGATGACTAAGGTTCTTGCTACCAAAGCATCATGTCAACTATTTCCGAGGGTCTCGGTGTTAGCTTAGGGGTTTCACCGGTCATTATCGAAGGTCCAAATGGGCTAGCGCATGTTAGAGTGCTGCTCGACGAAGCTGCATATACGTCTCTCTTGCGTCGTGATTTATCTGAGCGCTAAGGCCTCGTAGGGGAGACAGCCAAAGTTAATTCGAACACTCCCGCCGGGAATACTGTACAACGTTCAAAAAGAATGTCGTTAATTTCTGAATTCTGCACGGAAGTAAGGTCATCCTGGTGAGGGGCGCCTGTACCTTTCTATCAGTCCTGATGTGCAGGCCATGGCTCCTAGCCGGGAAAATGTTTCCAAGTTGGGTCGTTTGAAGGGAAGTGGACTTCAGCTATTTCCAGCTCAAGCATCGAGGAGTCACTTGGTTTGAATGTTCTTTTGGTTCACTGGGTTTTAGAACATTAGAGAGGTTCTAAGGAGAAGACTAATTCTGACCGCACTTCTTTTGGTCTGGGTCATACGAGATCTGTTGGAAAATACTCTTTCGGGTTAGTTTAGAACACGCGCAGTGCACAGTCCGCAGGACATTGAGAATAACCCCCAAACGTTTCATGGTAGATGATCTGATGACACTGATCTGCTGGGAACTTCGCTGTCCATGAAAGATAAAAAGCCGTCGAAGTTCTGGAAAGGTCGTCATGGCTTCGGGACAAACACCTCCGCGTTGCTTATTCGTGGAAGGACAACAATCTCGTAGAGTTTTGCGATCATCAGTTCGCTCCTTATCGTTTGAGGTTGTTTGAAAGTAGTTTTCCCAAGAATCTACAGCTCAAAGTTAAATGTACGGCTGTAAAGGAATGTAACCTTGAAAAAGTATATGTGGAGCACGTGAAAGAGGAGCCCATGGCAAATAGGCGAATAAGGTGGTATCTGCCACTCCATGTGGAACTGAATCCTAAAAAGCCTGAGAAGTTTCATGTTGTCCTTGACGCTGCTGTAGTATTCCAAGGGGAATCACTAAATGCGCACTCGCTGCAAGGTTGTACTTAAGCTCCGAGCTCCACAGGTGTACTTCTGCGGTTTTGTCGGAAGCCTGAGACCCTCAGTGCAAATATTGAATGTGGGCTCCTAAGAGTAAAGGAGCCCGAGGAAGACTAAGACTCCCTTCGGTCTCCCTCGTGATCTGAAGGCTGTACTGTTAAGCTAAACGAGTAAAGAATGACGGTGCATCCCTTCTGGATTCGAGATCAAACATTCTAAGATAGGTCCCGGCCACGGCCACCATTTACATAGAGAGAAAGTGCACGCAGTTGAATAATATTCCCCCACGAATTTGAGTAAACAAGAGGCCAGCGACAGTCAGGCAAGTGATCGGTAATTGCCTAATACGTCGTTGCTCAAATATGTATCAGGGAAATAAGAGAAGGCCTCTCTTCTATAGGTGAAACTCTAACCTAGGCGATGTTCATTTTGCGGAGATCTTTTTTGTTCGTTTTGGTCTTTTATTTGCAAAACAGCTGGGAGGCAAATAGGAGAGGTATGGCTAACTGATAACATGTTTACTTTCCAGAGAATTTCACCCCAACGTAGGAAGGTAAATGGCCACCGAATCCCTCTTAAAAGCCTCCCAGAGGTTTGACGCCAGGCAGGGTGTTCAAAGAAAATATATCCGGAAAACTTTTCGAATTTCTTTTGGGGCTCAGAAGGAGTTAGAGAGGTGGTGGATTACTCTGAACCACGCTAGAATGCGAGGTAAAAAGGTTGAGATGGCAAAGCAGTGACATCTTGGTCCACACGGTGCCAATCACCACTCAGGACTCGATCTCACATTAATCCTTCTTCAGGAGAGTCTGAGTAACCTACTAGCTGAAATGAGATGCAGGCTGAAAAAGAGGGCTTAGAACCAGATTATCCCGGATCTTCAGGATGAACCTCCCTCCGCCCTCAACCGACAGTCGTCACTGCGAACAAAAATGTAAGCAGCAAATTTATGGACTCTAAAGTTAACGTATTCTACGGGATAAAAGCAAGCCGCTCACCGAGCACAGGCGTTCAGGAATCGTTAAACAATGGGGTATTTTCTGATACCGCTGCTTCGTTAAGGCGACTCGCCGGGGAAAGATTGTTTAAACGTGATGGCATCTTCGTGGAAGGACACTTAGGCGGAAATGAATGACTCACTGGAATGATCAACAGTTGTCGCACGGAAATCAGAGGCCTTGTACGCATGGTGATAGTGAAAACAACTGAGGTGACGTACCGCAAGACTTCCGGGAGTTGCTTTTGCTGGAGTAAGACAGAGATGAAGTTGTCCCCAACGCGAGAGACTCAACACAAAGCATAGATTGATAGAATAAAGCTCTGGGCCTCTGATGCCAATTGATGCTGCCTTTACCTCATCCATTTCATGTTTCTCACCAACAACTTAGTTCATGTACTCAATCCTGAAAGTAAACTTACTCCTAATTTTTATAAGGTGCTTACAAGGAACCACAGAGTTAATTATCAGGAATTCAGAATGAGTTCATGAGCTGGAATTGCTTTGTAAAATAGCTCGAACCTTAAGCCAGCTATTCATCGGTGGTTTGTAGAAAAGTCTCTGTTTCTGCGGGTTTTCCTTTTTACTGCTACCCAGATAACGTTCACGTTGACACATTTTCCTATGCGCAAATTCTAGAAAGGATTTCGTGATTGGAAAAGGAAACTCCTAAAGTTTGAGCACTCTACGGTGATTTCATTCCACCTTCCAGGTTTTGGTTTTTTACCGGCCTTGTTGCAATCCTGGTCAGGAAGCTTTCATCTTTAAAGGTACCTGTACATTTCCGACTTTCTCCATAATTTTCAACTTCCCTTGGTGCGACACTCCTTTGTTGTACCGACGTTTTAATGTAAAACACACACACCTTTTGGTCGTCATCACCGCGCAATACAAAAAGGCTGTAAATAAATCCTTCATTCTGGCACGGTCTCATCTTCTGGTTTCGAGCGTCTTGGAATTATACTGGTTGGAACTAACTGTGAGAAACAAGACATTTTAGAAGCTTCCACGGCGTCTCTTGGCACTTCGCTCAATACCATCCTGTTCTGTTCAACGGATGGCTGTCAGACCGAACTGAACTGAAGACATTGGCGGATATTGGCTCTTCGGCGCTCATTTCCTGATCAGAAGAACACTGAACAACTGTGAGTTTGTGTCACACCTTTTGTTTCATTTTAATTCCTAATGTACATACCCTTTTGGCCTTTTTATCACCGCACGCTCCTCCGCCCATCTTAGTTTGCTGGTGTCGTCTTAGATACTGTTGACATTAGTTTAGTGTACTATATAGACAGAGTAGTACGCTACATCTTTTACATTTCTTAAAGTTGCTTGCAACTTCGGTCTATTTCAAGGAGTGTTCCTCTATACATTTGCCGAAAAGTTATTTTGTTGACAGATGAAACTACTCAAAGAGATTTTTGTGATAGATCTGCAAGAAACTTTGGAAGGGCGCCTAAAATTCAACAGCAGCATGTATAATTGGGGTTCTTTCAAGTTAAAGTGAATCAGTACCTCTGTCTTCCTCTTGCACAATGGCAGTTTAGTGGAGGATTTGGGGGGGCTGTTTAAAGTATGTTCATAGCAGTCTTCTCCAGTCGTCGTCACACATCGTTTATGTTTAGGCTATACGGCCTATTTGTTGTTCCTCATTTATCCTACCGCACAGATCAGTCACTAAACTTGAGCACTTGTTTACTCCCTGCATAAGAATGCCGCGGCCCCCCGTCTTATTTGACCTCTGAAAAATGTGACGATAGTATTTGGCTATGAATTTTGCTGAGGTTTCGTTCCTTTTTTCAAACCTTGTGGTAGTACATTGGAGGCATGAATGTTATGTTTATATTCAAACTTTTCAACCTGGTACCGCAGAATTTAGGGATCAACCTCGTTCCGACTTTGAAATTCTTCACTTTGGCTGCGAGCTACTCAAAGTCGAACTAAGGATACACGAAACACCTCCGCCGAACGTTTTCGCTCCTCGGATCTGTTTTCGGCCAGGCGGCTGTGCATGCCAGAGGATTTCATTGAAACATTTGGGGAAATGAAACAATGATTCGAAGCTAATATAGGATAGCTTTTCTCTGCGGCATCGGAGAGCGGGACAGAGACTTTAGAGGAACGGGAAACCATTCTGATCGCTCGAGAAGCAACAGTAATAACATCTGTTGTACTGGTGCTTAGAGTTGCCGTAGACCGATCTTTCTGCACACGTCGGGTGCCAAAACTGCGTATGTCCTCGACAGGAAATGCCAGCCACAAACTGCAGGTGTCTCCAGTTCCCTTCATAACACGATTTGAAATCTCTGGAAAGCCCGATGAATGAGTCTCAGTTACCGACAGTAAGCCCGCAGAAATGTTTCGTACCCCTCTCAACCCCGGTAGCCTCCGGCTCACCAGGACCAACTTGGGGCAGATAAGGATTCTCCCGAGGCAGCCGTCAAGATCAAACTCAAATCAAAGTACTCGAGATAAGACACCATGGGAATGCATCAAAAATGCCTCTATTTCATACAAATCCCAAACTCAACGACTGCGTAGGTATATTGGGGATACTTTATTCCAATTCTCCGGGTCAGGCCGAGTCAGTAATAGATTGATGCAATCCGTTGGATAGGTTTTCAGCTTTTACACAGTACTTGCGGCTATAGGAATCAGGAAATGCATAAAGACTGCGGTATTTTCCCTCCCTTTAAACAGTCCTCTAGGTCTTTGGTGACTTCATTAGATCGATGAGCGAAGCAGGATAATACAGGGAAACAGAGATGCAGTAAGCAGAGGTGAAATCAAATATGCATTTGGAATTTAAGCGCCGACACGTTACTGACATACCTCTGGAAGGTTAGTGGAGTGCAGAACCGTGCATGTCTGAAATCATTTTTGAAGTAGACTGGGAACTAACATGGAAATGTTTTGGTGACATTATCGACGGCTTAAGCTCTGGGTGGGCTATTGCTCTTAGGGGTGTTTTATAAAACTCATCAGCAAGGTAAATTCTTTCCTCAGTAGACTAGGGAAATTGACTGGAAGGGTGTGCAATCAGTGCGAGAAAAGACATGCAGCCACAAACCTAAAAACTGACCTGGTACCGAAAGTAATCCCAAACGGAGAGAGGAGAATGGTAAACTTCAAATTTACAAAAGACTTCGTTGAACATGCATGGATTGCGAAAGATTATGAGATAGTGCAACGCCAAGATATTTACCCATTGGTGATGCTGGTATGGGTTGACTGTTTACAGATAGGAGAAGAAACCATTTAGTGGGGGCTCTGTAAAGTTCATTGAAAAGTAGGGAAAGTATTACTCCAGGGAACTCAGAAGCGTTCAGCATAAAGAAGCTAGATGAGGACAGTTCAAAAACTTCGTTTAGTTTGATCAGAAATTGTAAAGTTCCTCCGAGTATCGGTAAATCACCTCCTAGAACTACGTCTTCCGCGTACGCTCAGCCGACGAGTGTCGACCCGGTTAGAAGTTGCGTAACGTACAAAGAAAGAAAAGTGAAAAGGTCGCACCTTACGAGACACGGGAGTCAGCTGGAAGAGGAACTTCGGCCGTTGTAACTAGTGAAATGTTTTCGATCAGTGAAGTACACTTAAATCAACCTACATATATTTATTATAATTGGTTTATTTCGAAAGCACCCGGAAAATGTTCCATTGCATGATCAGATGGCACAAGTGAGGTTACAAAAAAGAATGCTTCGATATTCAGTTGGGTACACTCAGCACAAAATGTGCGGAGGTTAAGGCGGTCGCACGAATGAATGCTTGGCAAAATTGAATTTCAAAGACTAATGTACTCATCGCCCAGTAGTGAGTGAAACGGGTTTCTAGGTCAGGATACGTAACCGAGTAGAGCAGAAATGGAAGAAAAACGTGCAGGAATTCGGATGGTATCGATATAAAGACGCAGGAGATAGTATGCTGACAGAAACATTTTCGAAAAACCATTGACAAAAAATGGAAAAATTATTGGTGATGACGGAAGCGGACTTGAACCAGTAGCTAGAATGACCCGGGGCATAGAAGAAATATATATACTGAAGGAGTTGCGAGGTGTCCTCTTAGGAGGGGGGTCGCTTAAATGAAACAGAAGGTCCGATTTACTAAGGCATTATAAAGCTATACTATAGTAATAATATTACTATTACTATCCAGCAAGAGTTTGTGGAAAGCGCACTCATAATGAGGTGCATGTAGGTGCCCAAAGCTGGAAATTTGGTAGGGCAGAGAGACAGAAATTGTGAGATGAGTGAAGTACGATTCAACTAAAGGGTTTTCTGGGTTAATTGGTGAACACAAGTTGATAACAAAGTGGACGCAGGAGTTGATATATGATGATCTTATGAGGTTATTTAGGGGTAGTGCAGACGATAACATCACGGGATATGCTGATAAATTTCTGACATGAGGCATTAGAAAAACAACTGGCCTTCAATAACCTGGCATATATGTAGTTCATTTCCAGCAAAGGATTAGAGAATTTGCCTTCTAATTGGCACTCCGCGTAGATGCCCAATTGTGGAAAATTGATAGGAAAAGTGGCAATAGGTAAAAGGTGAGTGAAATGGTGTTTAAATATTGGTTGATCTGATGTGACTCCGAGGCTGACCTATGAGGAACACAGATCTACAACGAAGTGGGCATAACCGTGGTTAATATATTGGACATCCGATGGAATCATCCAGAAGTAATGCATTACTGAAACCGTCAAAAAGGGCAGACATTTTTGTGACTGGGCACACTGAGGGTAGCCCAGACTGATACTTTGGAGAGACAAACTGATTACTGACAGCCTAGGTTATGAGTAGTTGAGTTTCAAATCAATATGTAGAAAAAGCGCTCAATGGATTGTAGCTCAGGTGGCTGACCATGATAACTCGGTAGAACTGCGACAGAGGTTCATAGATGAGCGAAATGTGATACAGTTATGGGTTTTTCTGGGTTCGCTGCTGGATAGCTTGAGAGACTAAAACGTTGGTGACAGTTTGGATGCAGGAGGTGGATTTATAGTGGACCGATAGAGTCGTATAAATGTATTTCATGTGAAAGTTCTCAGAAAAGGCAGGTGGTTGCATCCCTAGGTATGCTGAAGAATGAATGAAATGGGACACCGAAGAAGGCAATCGAAGGGCCGGTATCCTGGATCGTGGACATTTCATTGCCAATGCAACTGTCGGAAAAGATAAATGGCCGAGTCACTGGGGATGCAGGAGAAAGATATAACGGAACTGAGAGGTCTCGAGGATGGAGAGCTGGAACGAGGACCAACTCATGCTTTGTTATATTGTTGGCAGGTGAGAGGAACGATACCTAAATAATGGTTTTGTTCAGACAAATGGAGTAGTGATATACAAATTGCCTAGTGGACTAGTTTATCTGACTTGATAAATATACAATTCCGTAAGTGACCAGCGTCTATACTCTCTGTTGTTACAACCTAGCCTTCTCAGTTACGTGTCATGCAGCTTCAGTCACACGTCATTATGAAGTGGTACACCTATTGCAATGTTCAATAAAAGATGTATACCTATCATCCATTCATTCTATCATCTGCTCGACTAACTATGTACCTTCGTATTCACTGTTGCTTTTTCCCACTCCAGATTGCTTCACCTTTTAGTTTCACATTGTTATTTTCCGACTAAGGCAACATGCGCACACAGTTCGCGTCCTACCACATGTACTCCTCTAGCCCTCCCTTCAAAATCACCTCGATTGCCCCCTATCACTCTGGAGTTATCGCTATTTCGCTATACAACTGATTCCACTAGTACCAGACCTCCAATTTCTACTGCCATATTCGCCGACTGTTTTCCTTTTATTCAAAACCCTACGCCCCGATCCTGTTTCCATGTCGAAACCACTGGTTCCGTAGCTCTCTTCACCGTCTTTTTATGTTCCGCTATTCAGAACGGTTACCCGGACAGTTATCTATTTTTCACTCTATTACCGTTTCTGCACCCTATCCGCCTCCGCAATCGAACTTCACGTCGATTCATAACCATTATTGCATCTTCTTGTTGCTACTTCGCAATATACTTGCAATAATGTAAACAATCCGCTCAATGCTTACCTGCTCTCCTCTGTCTATTTCTTCCATCACCGCCATCGAAATCGCACCCTCTCTCATTCGGACCTGCTGTACACTGTTCTTGTGTTTCCCACCATTGTCACCTCGCCATCAATTTTTACCACTATATGGCCGACTGAACCGCTGCTATTGATCTCTAAAGATCCGTTCTTGTACATCTCCACTTTGCCAATCAATTTGAACAGCCATAAGCCGGACTGGCCATTTGACCTTGACCTTCAATCTTGCTGGGCACTATCCTCATTCTTGTCTGCGCAAACAATCCCCACGAACCCTCTGGGTACATATTTTCTACTATCTTGCAAATTCCTGTTCTGACGTTACCTGGATCACCTGATCATGCTTTGTAGCATGCTTCGGGCTCACTTGAAACATAACATTATTATTATTGTTATTATTATTATTATTATTATTATTATTATTATTATTACCTCTCCAAGAGTTTATCAAGAAATGTGAAGTTCATAATAAAGATATATGTACAGTGAAACCGATTCGCGTTTCGGAGTACGGAATCCGGTGAGCGGACGGGATGGGACGAAGGTAAAAATGGGATCATTTCAGGTAGACAGAAGGCAAGCCGGTGGAGATAAATGTCGTTATTAGCAATTAGTGGCGTAGACTTCCGAGCAGAGCTAAATTGTGTGCACCTTTCGACTTGGAACGTGGCCGAGTGTACGATAGATCTTGTTCACGAAAATTGGAGGAGGCAACGAGTGGCAGCAATATGATTCAAGGGAGTTTGGGTCAACATAAACTGTGAGTGGCATACTGAGCAATACTGACCGATAAAAGAGGCAAAATAAGTTTTTGTGACCTAAAAACGCTGCTCTGACAGCCATACACGTTTCTCTAAAACCGAAGTTATGGAGTGGGGCGTGTTAACCACGGCATCATCGGTCGAGTGCGAGGACCGACATGAAAACTTTCGTTTCTTCTCCAGTGGATTTCATGTTGACCCGCGACAGTTAGAGCCTCTAATACCATATGGGCATCACAATTTCAGGCTTCTCGGTGGTATTTCCTTGTTTCTTCTTCGAGACGGGTATTACCTTGGCCAGTCTGCAGGTAGTGTGGATTCTTCGACTTACAAAACAATCACTAAAGATGTTTTTAAAGGGAACCGGAGGGGTTTCCATTTGCTTCTTGAGTGCAGCAGGCGATAGCCCCGGGTCTATTCTTTAAAATAAGGGGAAACACACAAAATCCTCAGTGGATCGGCGCAGGATCCTCAATTTCTATCTAAAAGGTGATGTTTTACCGTCCGCCCCCTAACTGAAGGCCTGCAAACCTGAAGAGGGCTTCTATCTCTTACATGGACTTTACTTTCGGCCCGTTTTAGAATAGAGCAGCCAGGCAGCATCCTTTGGACCCCTCCGAGATAGCGATATTTTGGAGTGGGTTCAATAAATAGCTACCAAAAAGGCTCATGGCTTGCAATTCACCCTCAATCCCGTTCATCTATTATCATTCAGTCCCTATCCATCTAAGCTGGGCAGCATTCGAGGAGATTACTTCCTAGTTTTTGATCTATTCTCAGAGGGCCTACTGGATTAGTATTCTACTCGTTCGGACCTGGAGACTTCGGAGGCACAATTAAATATTCCGAGCCTCATCTGTGTGTTTTCAGCAGGTTTTATTTCTGTGCTGCACTGATGATAACCCCATGAAAGTGCTGCCACGATAAGTGGTAAATGCCAACTCAATAGAAGTATTTGCGGTCAGATAAGGTAATGCTCGTAGCTAAAAACGTTCCCTCTCCATTCACAGATGCTTAAGCATCTATCTTTGTGCAAAATGAAGGACTGCATTTTCCTTCCCCGCAGGAGTACGCGTCTATATTTCTTACACTTCAAATTAGTAAAAGATCTTAGTATTGGTGTATCGGTACACCAATGTTTGTTTATTTGGACTCGTATTGCATCCAAAGCCTTCAGTATTGTACTGTCTCCATATTCGAGCAAGAAGAAACCTCTAGTCCTCTAGTTTATCACTCCAGCTGCGAGGCAGCGTAGAAGGATATACACTGGAAACTGAAACAGCTAGGACAGAATCTTTCACCTGTGAGTCACTCCATGACTTCTGCTTTTTGGCCCCGGCCAAAACAAAGTCCCGCTCCAACTGAATCAACCTAGATATTTTCAGCCATTCATCGAAAGCTAATTGGCAGATCTCTATGGGAATGACCGGTAGGATATTTAGGGTCAAGGTGGAGCAAAGCCCATCTCATGGAGGGTACTCGTTGAGTTTTGTGCCTCGGAGCTTCGTCCTGGAGCCGGCGTTCTTTATTCTCTCCATAGAAGATCCGGTCGTATGGCCGGGGAACTCGAGCTTTACATTCGAGGAGGGTGCAAAGCTAGCTGACTTTGTAGTTGCGGATTCAGTAAGGCCGGAGCTGAATACACTGCATCACTGTCAGCCGTCTAGGGCTCACCATCCAGTGCCAGCGAGCACATTCACCGGGTAAACAGTAAGAAACCTCTACTCATTAGGTACCTCGGGGAGGCTAACGAGCACAGTAAAATCACCAAACCAACGAGGACGAGGTTTCCTCGAGTAACTAAATCAGAAAGTTTTCCATGTGGAGTGCCGTGTTGCGCGGCCACTCGGAAAGCCTCGCCAGAACTTTGTCGTCTAAAGAACTGTAGCTTCTAGAAAACCCGAAGCAGCGCCACCTCTTCATAAGGCATTTTTTCGGCCGCACATAGAGAACTGCTTTCATGCCTGGTGACCCTACTTTCTAGAGAACATAAAGCCGCTAGGCCAACCCGTACAATACTTCACGAGGTGGTTTGCTAGCCTCAGGGGCCTCATATACGGGCAAAGATTGGGGGCTTGTGATTTGTTCTCGCTTGAGGGCAGGACTCAGAAGGAAAGCCTAGTGGAAGCTTACAAGGTCATCAAGAGCTGTCAATTTGCAAGGGTTGACTCCATCGCTGCTGAACCTCGGCGATTGTGCGGCCACCAGGGAGCACCCAGTGAAATTGCTGAAGCAGAGATTCTCGAATAATCTCCGGGGAAACTCCGCTGTGAGAGTAGTAAGCTTACTTTTGGTAGAATTCATGACCACCGAAACGGTTGTGGAGTTCCAACATCGGCTAGGCCCCAGATGAAACAGTGAGTTTGCCAAAACAGCAGGCTGGTAGCCGCTCCTCCTATTATTCTTATCTACATCTCTTCATCTAGTCTTCGCTGTTACCCCTGTAATCCTCCGGTCAGCATTTTTTCTTAACATTTTCTTCTTACGTTTCAGCTGCAAACCTTCGTCACCACCCTTTTCATTTAGCGTGATCGTCCACCACTATTTCGCCAGGTCGCCGTCACATTTTCACCCTTCCCCTCCAGCGTTTCCGCCTTCGCCAGTTCTGTCCTTTGGCTAGGCTGGACGCTAGCTGGAATTTATTAGCTGATTGTGACTCTGTGAGGCCTCTCTGACTGAGGTTCAGCGGATAGGGTCTTCCCTCTCGTTTGTACTTTCCACTTCACCGAAGGCTTCTGCACTTCCATCTTCTGCAGAGCCGGGTGATCTAAGGACCTGGAAACACTTAGTACGCCGCCATTTGCTTCCTGCCTTCTGAAGTGACTAGGCTACCAGTAGAGGTTAGAGAAATTCAAATTTTCCCCCTCAGAACGAAGGAGATTAGCATCTGCTCAATAGAGGTTTCCGAAACTGGTAAAGGGACGGGTACGTCAACCCGACTTGGAAAATCTCTCTCCTTATTCCCTAGGGGTGACAGAATTTGAGGTTACCAGCTTCAACTGGCGAAAGGCCACGTTTATAGAGGGATTAGGAAACAGTGCCATGCCAGGAGGTCTGCAAACGAGTAGAATAAATTAGCTGGGGAGATCTTAAAAGCAGCTCCGGAAAATGCCCTCAAACTTCGACGGGGGAAGGACAGGGAGGAATTGTTTGTTGAGAGTGGTGGCTGAGACCACATTTAGTGAGCTTTTGTGCTCCTTCCTCTGTCCATCGATGATCTCATTCTCCGAGAGGCCTTTGGTCAGGCGGAGTTGGTGGATAATAACAGTTTGATCCCAGATTCAAGTGAGAATGGAGCACTTGGGAAAGTTTGACTCGAAATTCCTCTTTCATGATGTCTCGGCACTTGGAAGTTAACGAGAGCGCCCATAAAAGAAACTGCAAGATCTAGTAGACTGCAGCTAAGTCCTAAAACCTGAACCGAACTGGACGGAGCCGAACTGCATTGATAGGGGAAGGCTACGTTTTAAGGCTGCTGGAAGGGGTGAAACGTGAATTCTTTACGGCAAACACAGAATTTCAGTCGTCAAGACTAGAGGAAGCTCAAAAGTACCATTTGAATCAGCATTGACCAAATCAGCTAAGCAGAACCCCAAGAGATATTTTAAACATGTCCAACCCAGAAGTGAACTTTGGAAGAATGTCGGAACTCCAAATTTAAGCACTGGCCTAGAAAGCCTGCTACCACGGAGCAAAGAGGAGGCTCTCAGATTATAACTTTAATGCGTGCGTCGAAGAAAACGAGGGCATCGAGGCCACCAAAAAGCCAGTTAGATTCGCACAACTTTCAGCACTTCTGCGGCGGTGGGGCGATAACAATAATACTAGAAAAGACGAACATAAACAAGCCAGCTGAGCCAGATGGCATGCATCCAGCCGTCATGAAACCGCCAGAGGCTGAGTTGAGTGGACCTATCGGCCGTCTGTTTTCTGCGACAGCTAGTCAAGGTGTACTACCAACCTTTTTCTAAGACAGCGGAATAATGCCTACCCACAAATCGAACCGAATTCGCAGACGCAAAAGCACAGACCTGTAAGCCTTACGCGCATCTTCTGCGAATGCTTAGAGAAACTTAGATCACGTCAGAAATCATTTGACGACACACAAGCTGCTGGGAAAAGACCAGCGTGGGACTTAAAGGGGCTTGTCATGTCCCCCAAAAGTCCCGGTGTTCTTGGAAGAAGTCACGGCAAAATTGGATGAAAGAGAAGTAGCAGGAGTTTGCTATCTGTACCCTAACTAGGCTCTCAGTTCGGTTGGCCGTTGCCTATAGCTGAGTAGGTTAAGGAATTTTGTGGCAGAAGGAAATTTACATATTTGAACAGCCGGCTTTTTGAATACCTGGGCGTTTCGCCTTAGAGTAGGAGATAAAAACTCCGAACCTGTATGCGCATCTAGTGGTGCCCCTCAGGGCTCAGTTCTGTGACTACCTCCATTTCTCCCCTATGTGAATGACTCGGATGAAACATTGAAGCCCCTTGTTCCATATCTGCCGAAGTCAATTTTTCTGGATCCGGGCAGCGAGAGTTGCCAGATAAATACGATATGTTAAAACGGGCATGCACACGGAATACGCCTTGAGACGGATGCAAACTTCACTTAATAACCAGGGCTTTGGTGGCTACGGCCGTAGCGGGTAAGTGGACTGTCCATAGGTAATGAAGAGCAACGGATAAAAGACTCTTGTTCTTAAGAGTGTGGGCTTCAACTGGGCGGGGCAAAGTTAGCCGAATGCCCTCAGAGCCCTAAAGAAAACTTCCAGTTCAACTTAGCAGTCTCCTGTAAACAGCGTGGTGTGCCCACACACCTGCGCAAAGCCACAGACAGGTCTCACTTCGAACACCGTGTACAGGACGGGGTATCTTTCTCTAAACGGTGAGGCTTGCGCTGAAAAACTCCTACAAGTAGGTGCTAAGATGTTAAAGGACAGTTGAGGGAGGACCAACATCCTGTGATTACCGTATATGGAACTGCTCTCTCCAGGAAGGGTAAAACTCAGGAGAGACCTCGTGGATGCTATCAAGTTTCTAAAGGATTTAACGGAAACAGAATGATCAGATATTTTTGAGGTGGCTACCGATGAAAGTATAAGAGGGAATGGGGTAAAGCTATAGAAGATGAACTCTAAGCCGGAAGTGCTAGCAGATTTCTTCTGCGGCAAGATAGTCGAATTGTGAAACCAGCTGACTGAAGAGCTGGTAAAGTTACAAGATGTAGGGTCCACCAAAATGAAAAGCTAGGCAGTAAATGAGTGTAGATACTCTTCAAGGCAAATTTTTAGAGCCGAAGAGGAACACTAAAGGTCAAAGGATGCCAGGAGTCTCGCAGACTAATAGCAAGGTTTGCTGTTAGTCAGTGATAGCTCAACTGAATGTTGTCCTGTATCGCGAAGTTGGGGAGGTGTTACCATTCTTCTCCATTTCAGTAAAGCTGCGCAACTGGAAACTTTTATCAGAATGGACATACATGATGAATTCTCGACATCCCGTTCGCTGTGCGCACAACTTTTGTATTCTCCTTACCCTAATCATCGCAAGGGCCCTTCAGGGCCCTGGGCTGGGCCCCGTGCAGTTTCTATTATGCAACAATGATCACACGTAGGCTGCGAAGTCCGATTTCGTTGTCTACTCCAGAGATATCATCGTCTGTGACTCTTCGAGCGCAAAACTGCAATCTGCAATGGATGCAACCAAGAGCCGGTCCGTGTACAAAAGTCTAACGATACACGATATTGAAAGCATCCGTGGGTCCTTCTTATTCCCCATGGATCAACCTTTTTGAACTAGTGGAATATCACCTATCGACCGAGTATATAAATAGCAGATGGTGTTTCCTTCTGGCCAGCATTCTCTCGTTCTTGTCGCAGCAGCTGAAGACTGGCAGGGTTGCCTTCCATATCTGGAGCCTTATAAAGGGAGAATCGCATATATATATCCCGGGGGGTTTACTATTATTCACGAAACTTACACTCATGATATCCTGGAATACTGCAGCCGAGTTGCAAACGCACGTCTCGTCCACGACCACAACTATCTCGAGCGGATCCGGGGAAATTCCACAAAAGCCGCGCAAGGCCTGATAGATCATTCCTACCTTTCGTGACTGCGCTCAGCCTCTACCCTTTAAAAATAAAAAGTATTAGAGAAGATACTTTCTCTTTTCCCACATTTTCTCTTCCTGGCTAGCCGATCGGTTATTCAAGCGGAGGCTTTTAGGTAATCTCACAGGGCACGCTAAGAACTCATTTGGACTCCACCCACGGACATTCTTGCGGCGACAATCATCATGTCTAGAGAAACTCCTGCTCGGAATAGAACTTCGCAAGAGATAAGGAACTCCTCAACAAAGCAGGCTTCCAAGAAAAATCTGGATATTCAAGTGGGCGTTCGCTTTTTCCACCGCCAACGTCCTAACCAGAATATTGCTAGTAATAACCACCATCGTTAGTACCGTGGTAGCCGAAATTCGGTTTAGCACAACCCGCTCCGCTTAACTCACCCTCTCTATAAAGAGCCTGGTACACCCACCTTCTCCTGTACTTTCTACTTCAGAACAAAAGACACTGGATTCGGGATTATTTGGGCTTAAGCCGAGAACCCATGAACCGAATAGGGTAACTAGAAGAACCCCGAATCTCAGTTCGAAGCCAAGAAATTTCGGCAATAACAGTTTGCGTAAAAGCCTCGGAGTGGAAATGTCACAAGTGCGGTAAAACTCTGAATAGCAGGACACAGACAGGAAGGCCCTAGGAACAAGTTGGACACAGTAATACCGGCATCTTATAGGATGTTTAAGTATACAGGACAAGTTCTCTGTAAAAGCCGTAATGCAGAGGGGGGAGATATCCTTGAGCTCCTTTGTCGAGAAGTCAGACAACCGGTTAGAGAAGTCCCACACCATGTTCCACGCTTCTTAACCAGATGGTGTGTTGGATGTGCGTTACGTTCGGTCATAACAATAGAATTTCCTTCTGTCTGGTCCATTAAAAATCAAGCCAACTGATTGACTGAAGAGGCTGCATGAACAACCGAAGAACTAGAGCACGTTGAGATTTCCCCATGGAACGCTGTGGCAATACGCCTGCTGGTCTACCCACCAAAGCGCTCAAGGGAAGTCAAAGGTCAGTTGACTGAAAGCTGGAAGCTGTGGCCAAGGTGGCCAACAGAATGGCGGACGCTACACGTGAGGGTGCGCGAATAAAACGTCACCCAGCCCTCGCCATTCGTTTACACCACGGATCCGGCGCCGCATCGCAAAAGGCTTTTCATGTGATTCCGATAGAAACAAATGGCGATTGGATGGTGGTTGTCTTTGAACTCAAAATACACTGTCTCCTTGAGTGCAGCGAAGCATTCCAGCACCTTGTTGTTAACCACAGAACACAGAATCCCAGTGAATCATTTGACTCTTTTGAGATGTCGTTAAGAGCACCGGCATGATCACACAACTTCAGCACCTGCCTAGAAAAGACTGTCGTGCGGGACCGGATTATGATTGGATTACGGGCCCCAGGGCAACTAAAAGGTTGTTGAAGATCCAAAAACCATCTGCGCAACACTTCTTCAATATCTGTTGATGTGAAAAAGCATCCGAAAGACAGATGGAAAAGCTGGGCTTGTTGGAATCAAGTGGCCTTCACAATATAAAAACATAAATACGCACGGTGCCAAAGACGGTATCAGTATTGTGGCGGACTGCACTTCGTAGAACGAATCAGCTGTTTTGTCTGGAGAAATGCCTGTTATAACTGCAAGAAAAGGGAAACATTTTGGTTAAAGTGTTCCACAAGAAAACGATGGATGGAGAACAAAATCATCAGAACACAGATAAAGTGAATTGAGTACAAATTTCGGCAAAGCGAAAGGGCGCTTTTGAAAAATATTGGTGAACTGGGGAAAGGTGAATTTCCAGTTAACTACAGAGGCATCGGTGAACGTCTTGGTCATGGACACTGGGCCCACCTTTGCGTCTGAATCAACGTGGACGAGGCTAAGTATATGGGGCAGTGACTAGGTTCATTCGAGGGCGAGACAATGCTGCAAGTCGCCAAAGGCAAAGATGCATATCTATCATTCAGAAATGTTTGTTGCTATCGAACAGGGCTGAATTCATATCCTTGGACGTGAACCTACAGGGAATCTGGGGCTGGCGGCACACCACTGCGGTTCACTTATTCACCAATAATCTGATAGTATCGAATATTACACGGAAAAATACTCCTCTGTTTTCGATGAAAATTAAGGGGATCTTCTGAAGATTGCGAGGATGCACTCACATGATTCCGTGGAATCAGTGGCATTTCCGACAAATGTATGCCACACACTGCTAGAAAACGATTTAAAGACTAGTCGAGCACTTCCTCATCAAGAAGCGTCCTGGCCAAAGCAGGTGAGCCAACTGATAATTTAGGTGAAATTGTGATGGTGACAAAAGCATCCAGAGAACTTCGCACCAGCAATAGCCCTGAACCATTAAAATCAGAAACGAGATGAGAACCATTTCGATGGCTGATTTCCGTGATATCTTTCCTGAGTCAACAAACATCAACGGTTCTCGGCCCTGCAAATTATTTCCTGGCAATGTTTTGCTCCTGAAGCTTTGTCGTTTATTTGTTTGGCTCCTTGACTGGACAGCACTCAAGACCCTGTCAAAGTACCATAGAACTTTTGATCAACCTGAGTTTTGAAAGCTTCATTTTAATTTGGCTACGTGTTCCCTGAAGTTTCCCGTCACTGCCCAGAACAAGCAAAATTTGCGCTCTGTTTGAAAGGACGCCAGTCCACTTCATCGATTTTGCTCGAATCAGGCCCGCGGCTTTATTGTCCTCAAAGTGCTTTGATTTCACCTGTTTGGAACCGGAAGGACCACTGGGAGCAGTAAGGGGGACACAAGCCTCAACCCATTCAAGGGCCAAAGTGGATCAAATGCGGTTGTCACTGGGGCAGGAAGGCTCACTTTAGCCACACCGATTACTGTTCTTCGTCAACCACCGCCTACAGACCTGCACGTATGTACACTGCGCGACGAAAGACCAAATTCCACTAGGCTACGGTAAGTTTCTCCCCACTCATGACTCCCACGGAAAAGCACCATGAATGTCAAAACTCAAAGAGTTTCTTTCTACCGGCCATTTTTGCCACCCCCACCTATAGCTGGTCCAACCTTGTGATGGTGGTCTTTTTTCACATTTCTCTTGCAGGTCCCTGTGTTTAACGGGCATATTCTTCGCTCTACCAGGGGACAAGCACTCATACGAGTTATACGGGCTATTCAAGGGTTAGTCCCGGAGCCTATTTCGGTAACCCCGATGCAGCTTGCGGAATTGTGGAAATATATGTATATATGGCCAAGTTCCAGTCCTGCCATTTTTGAATGGTCAACCACGAGGCAGTGATATTTACTAAAAAAAACTAAACACTCAACTCTGGCTGCACCGTCTGTCCTCCAAAAACGACCCATTGCGGTGGACGGGGCACTAGAAGACACTCAAACAACATTTCCGGGAATATACCTTCCGCACATGTAGAGGTGCGCCCGCAAACACGATGTTGATTAGCGCCCCCATTTGCCATGCTCGGCTCCTTCGTACAAAAGCCACATGAGATCAAATAGGAAGTAGTACGACCGTTAACCTAACAGAATCAGCGAACTTAGGTCTAAGCAAATTATTCTCACCCTTAGACTTTCAGATTTTGCTTCACCTTGTCAGTGTTTTGTACTCCATCAATAAGTCTCCATGAATCGTGATCCGAACCTTCTCCCACAGCTGTAATTTCTCAACTTTTGGGTGATTCTTGATATCCATCCTCTCAAATAACTCACCTTTCTATAGTCGATGTTCTTTTACGTGGGCCTCATTGTTCTCTTGGATGCTTTTTCATTACTTACACCTTTGCGCCTGCTTTGCAACAACCCGGTCAGTTCAGTGATCATGAGCAAGCCCCTGGTGATGATTTTCCGCATAACCCCTGTAAACAATTTATCTTCCGCATTTGATCGCAATGCTTGTTCGGGAAGTTTCATGTGTGGCCGATACTCTATATTGGTATAAATCAATATGAAACCGATTTGCTTTTGCCGTATGAATATTTTTCATTTTTCTCCTTTCCAACTCCCTCCAACTGTGTTGTACTCGTGCTGAAATTTGAGACCATCCTTCCAAAGTCTGTGAGCTTTTTGTCTTGTCCAGTAATATTGTTTACTCTGATCATGCTTTTAAGCGTGCATCTCGACCAGGGCAGAATAATATATCATTAGCAATATAATAAACTCGTGTTTCTCAATGGAAATTGACCTGGATTCTGGATTTTAGGGTTTACGGCTAGGCATAGCTTCCAGTTATCTGGCCACCTCAGGCACAAAATATAGCCTAAACCTTGTAAGCGACTGTCTTTTGGCCTGAAGGCACCGAACGAAATATTCAGAGAGAGGGTCCCCCAAGCAATGGACAGACTGACCCGAGTGCTCCACATAGCATATTATACCGAATTTGGCCGGAATATCAAAGAACGCGACATAAGTTTCCATTCCTCTCTAAAATGACAAGTCTGTGACGGAATGGAGACGAAACGGGACACTTTCACATTCTGTCGAATACCCAAGTAGCACATTGCCCAACCCTGTTGGGCACTGCCCAACGAAGCGTTGGGGTGGCGCACATTACCATCATTTCTCATAATGACCAACGCCGACTTTCGTGAAACACGAAAAGCAACTGTTATATGTATGTTTTTTACCAAGTCGTCAGATCTGATTTCGTTACATTTAGGTTTCATTTTGTTTTACTGACTGCACTCGTGATCGGGCGGTGCCATATTGGTTCGCCGTATTCTCTCGTGGTAGGTGGTTTCATCCCTTGAAGGGAGTACTTGGGGTCTTCATTGTCAACGTTTATGTTATAAGTGTGCTATGTTTCGACTATTTTAAGTAGTTTTGTCTTTATTTTTTCGTGGCAGGATTTTGAAGGTCTGTTTTAGCTTGATTTGTTACAGAAATATTGTTACATTTTTTATGTTTCTCAGTTCTAGGTAAACCCGTTACAGTGGCTTTAACAGACGTTAAAGCACTATATTGCTTCAGTGGTATTCGTATTTATTTGTAAGGTGTGTATTGTCGAAATTATCGGTCAAGTATATATATATATATATATATATATATGTATATATATATATATATAAACTAATATGTTAGCTTATCACACTGTGGATTTCATTCCTAGGATATACGTAATTATGCCGAAAGAGAGCAAGTACCAGAGGTACCGGAACAGGAAGAAGCAGCTCAGTGCCCAACAGTGTCCCGTTTGTCAGGAGGCCACGTTTTGGGAGCACAGAGTTTCGTGCCCGAAAGTGAAGACTCAGGGTAGGTTAATTCAGTAGAAATGTACTAATTCGCTTCCTGAAGCATCGGCGCTAGCTAGAGCTTGTGCGTCTGGTGCATCCGTTGAAGCGGTCTCAGAATTCCCACGGATAGCAGTTGAGGAGGTCTGTGGTAACTTAATCGGGAACGCCATGCGGCCCGTTGCTTCCACATCCCTCGCTGTTACCTCATCAGGTTTGTTCGTTTAAAAAGATGTAACATATTAATATTTTATTAACAGACGAGCAAGTGGAACTGGGAGAAAGAATATCAGTAACCGTGAACAAGGACGCCATGCTGCAATCTATGTCTGACTTGTTTGTAAAGTACAATTTGACTTTGAAACAGCGACGCGGCGTGCTGTCATTCATAAGTCGGTATATTCCTGGCATCCCATGCGATCCACGTACAATTTGTCACACGCCACGTTTATGTCAAAAGATCCAGTTTGACGGCGGTGTGTACATCCATCTTGGATTGAAGGACGGCTTGATTATCTGCATAAAAAGCATGGCTGCCGTACCGGATTCTGTGGATATTCAGCTAAATGTAGACGGAATGTCCATTTATCGGTCATCTACTATCCAGCTGTGGCCAATTTTGGCACGGGTAGTGCGGCCGGCAAGTACGCCCATCGTGACTGTCGGTGTTTATTGCGGCTCAAAAAAACCGCAAAACCTGAATGAGTACATGCATCGTACTTTGGAAGAGTTGAAGGACATATTACAAAATGGCCTCAGCTATCGTAATGCTCTTATACGATGTCATTTGCTAGCCATTGTCTGTGATACACCTGCTAGAGCTTTTGTTCGTCAAGTCAAAAGCCCTGCTGGTTATTTTGGCTGTGATAAATGTAACCAACGCGGAGTGTACATTGATGGAAGGATGACGTTCCCCATCATTGAAGCTAGAGCACGTACGGATGGAAACTTTCGCGCTCGAAAGTATCGTCGCCATCACATCGGTGACAGTCCATTTCTGTCCGTGTCCATAGATATGGTACATACGTTCCCGTTGGACTACATGCATTTAGTATGTCTCGGGGTCACCCAACGACTGCTTACCGCCTGGCTAAAGGGTAGCCGTTCATCAAGCTACCGTTTAAGTCGCGCGGCCGCGGAAGAACTAGGCGATCGAATCCTACGAACACACACTTCTCTTTCGTGTGACTTTCAGCGTAAATGCCGTCACACAAGTGACATTGAGCGCTGGAAGGCTACGGAATTCCGCCAGTTCCTCTTATATCTTGGCCCCGTATGTCTGCGTGATTTATTACCTTCTGATTTATATAATCATTTTTTACTGTTATTTATTTCAGTACATATCTTTTTGCATCCCGTCTTACACAACCGCATGCTGGATTTTGCCCAAGGTGTTTTACGTGTTTTTGTACAAGAAATGGCGACATTGTATGGCCCCGAGCATATTGTTTACAACGTGCATTGCTTGACCCACCTAGCTGAGGATGTTAGGATACACGGAACGCTGGACAACTTCTCCAGCTTCCCATATGAATCTCATTTGGGCAAGCTTAAGCACTTGATTAAGGGGCCTGCAAAACCAGCAGAACAGTTGTACAAGCGTTTACACGAGTTGAGTACCTGTTCTCAGCAGGAAGGAACGCTCCCCGTGGACGACACTCTAATACCAATACCCCGTATGTGTAAAACCCCCTGTTCCTGTTTGATAAACGGGGTATTTTTTTCCAATGTGCGTCCGGACAACGTTATGATAATAAATGGCAAACCAGCTATGATTTTTAATGTTCTCAACGATGAGGTTTACTTTCAGTACTTCAATGTCCTGGGAGATTTTTTTACACAAGCTTTACGGTCAACTTATTTGTGCATTTTTTCAGTGAATGGCTTAGAGTCTGCTGTTTTGCACGCACCCGTTCACACTATTGCATGTAAGTGCTTACTTTTATCTGTCGATTTGTTACACGTATGCATTCCTGTCTTGCATACATTTTTGTAACTATTTCATCACACGCACGTACGTGCTTCCTGTAATCTGCTCAGTGTTACCATTCGTGTTTCTTTGTTGCACGTATCATAAATTATTTGTCGTCAGCCTAACTTCTCTGTGGTGGCATGTATGTTGTGCATCACGCTGTTGAGTCTGGAGACGGGAAACCCAGGAGAACTTGTTTATTCCGTTTCTAATGTGCTTCCTTTTAGATGTACTTGGTAGTAAAATTTTTGGCGGAAAATTCTTACGCCGTGGTGCACAGCAACTGGGTGGTCGGCGGCAACCGCGTAAGGTGGCCTCGGGTTGCAACTCTTACGCAATACCGCCAAATGCTTCTGTCCGGCGCACCACAGTCGGACTCTGTCCAGGCATACGCCTTTGTGGAGTTGTTTCACACAGGTAAATCGTTTTACATGTGACATTCTCTCAGACGACTTTGGAGACGCTTTCATTTTTGAAAGTCGGTTACTCCAAGACACTTCCACCTGTAGCACAGACGACACCGTGCCACAAACGCACTTTGGCCAACGGTATTCAGTTCGGAGAAGGTACGAAAGTTTATCAGTTAATTTTATGTAAGGATACCGACGCAACTGTCCTCCGACGACAGTTTTCAAGAGGAGCATACGGCTCTATTGCGTGCAAATCAAAAACATTTCGAACTGCCTTCTAGTCCGCCGCCGGTGCTACAAAGAGTTATGGAAGCTGCTTCGTAAGTTGACGTTTCCTATCAATAAGCTTTTCCTATCAGTACATCAAATACGGCTCACTGCGAGACATCATCGCCCGTGCTATTCCGTGAGTTGTATCCCACCGGCGATGACCGCAGTCCTTCACCAGAGTTCCGTAGAAGGTAGTCACCTTAAAAGGTTGGCGATTAACCTTTTTTGATAGCAAAGAAACAGCTGACTGCAAAGTCATATTGAACCGAATCCTGAAAAATTTGAGTGAGCTAATGCGTAAGTGGCTTTTTTAGTTAATTAAATACCGACATAGTGACCACACAACATATGGAGAACCGTTTGGGCAAGGTGGAACGGGCGCTCGACTCGCTTACTGTCGCATTGGGGGCCACCCATATATCAGCCGTTCCACCCAAGGCGCTGCGAGCAGAATCGTTGGGGGACTTGGAAACCCTAAACGACACTCTTGCTTCCCCAAGTGTATATGCTAGCATGGTAATCTTTTACATTTGAAACTTAAAATTTCAGGTTACCACGCTCAAACGGTTCACCTGTACAGATCTGTGTGAAACGGTGCGGGGTATGCTGGCAGCAAGCATTGGAGAAGAGGTTGCTATGACTTGCTGTTGGCTAGGTAGCCCGCAACGGAAATCGGTTTACGATCATAGGTTGATCGCGGCCGTAGTGGGTAGGTCGATACAATTATTAACACGAAACAACAGACGCAGTGCGTGGGACAGAACGATTCGCAGATGAACCGAGGTCTGTCATAGAGAGGCACATTAAGCGTTGGTTTATCAACGCTCGGGATCGAGGCGAAGGAAGACGGCTACGCCGGTACGTTGTTCTTTTATTTTTTGGTGTTGTGTTCATTCATTCAGGGTTTCTGAGTAACCATTGCTTCATTTTAAACGGATGGTGCATAATGTCATCCACCAATATGCGTATGGAACTATGAAGTGGTGACACGGTTTATCTATTACAAGTAGACACTGCCTCGTATAATGTTGAATAACAGAACACGCATAATTTTGTGTGTAGTATATACGTTTCTGAGTTAAACTTACAAAATCAGGTTGTTCCATATTTTTCGAACGGTTAATACATCACTTTCCACACTTTCATTTTACAGATCCCGTGAACAACAAGAAGACCTAACAAGATTCCGTGAAATACAAGAATGATCAACAACGAATGCCGGAATTTTATGTACATTTTTACCGCCTTTTTATACAATAAATCTCCTTTTTCTTCTACAATTGGCAGTTTTACTTGTTTATATATATATGGGCAACTTAGTGGTTGAACTAAAAACGTGGGGGAATATTGTAATAGCCGATTCCGCAGTGAAACGAAATTTTAGGTGATTTTTGGAAAGGAGGGAACTATTTTCCGCGATTTTCTCAGAACGTTGGGCATGCCCAACCCTAGCCCAATTGGGCGCTGGTGGCGCTGCCCAACGCATTTCAATAGAGTTGCCCAACGTTGTGATGGGCAAGCCCAACGTTTGCCCAACCCTAGCCCAATTGGGCAGACGTTGGGCAGTGCTGCTTGGGTAACAGTCAAGATCCCTAACCACATACTCACCGGCAAAGATATCAAACTGGGTCCGGGGAGTGTAGGTACGATTGAAGATATACCTGATCCAGTTGGTACGAAGAGTGTCTCATGTTTTAGCGGGATGATCGACCATCTGAGCATATTCTTACCAGGGTCAGCTGGATGAATGGGACCTCTCCGCAGAATAACAAGTAACTGAGAAACCTCCATAGTAGCAGGTGAGCAGCAATTAGCTTTTTAAAGCATACCGCAGCTTATCGCGAAGACCTCATTCCTAGCATAATGTGGTTACATCTCGCCTCTTTGTACACAGCGTTATGGCAACCAAGGTGGTTCGGGAGCCCTTTGTTACGGAAAAGGCGCCTGCTTGATCATCAAAACAGGACTTGAAGAATCTGTGAACAGCAGTATGCGCACATCGAGGAAGAAATAACTGAGGATGGTGTACCTTCTCGGTGAACTCTAAATATGTTCTTCGCGGTTGACTTGCTATGGGGTTCTCCCTTTTCCCCTCATTTTCAGCGGAGATTCGACGAATCACACTGTGCAGTGGAGAATGCATAACTGGTGTGCATACCACCGACAGAATTCCCGAAGCTAGATCTTCCGTAGCCATTACCTGTCCTGTGCAAACTGAACCGCACTGAAGTTCAAAAATTACACTTGCAGTGGATGCACAAGCATATCCGGACCACGAGCTATTACCCACCATGGTAGACGAGCAGCTGCATCGAGCGCCAAGAAAACTGTCCTCGATGCCTATCTGTCCCCAATAGTATAATTAAGCACTACGTTATCGGTGAAGAAAACCCTATTTGCAGCGGACATTCTCAAGTGCCCCAAAACCTTTTACTGAAGACGAACGTAGAAACAAAGCTGTGAATATTACATTAGTGGCCCCGAAATCTAAACTATCCTAAACCCAGAACGCCATGATGGCAGAACTTTGTCTGAAACCCTTGGCGGAAGTACCCATTCAAGGATGGCCGGAAGATAAGGGTACTCTTAGAAGGATTACCTGTTTCAAGTTGTGTGATGAGCTTACAAAATGGGGCGAACCGATTATTCGAAGTAAGCTTCTGGTGGTTCCTCAAGCCTCTGAAAAGGACGAGCTGCTCTGTTTGCACCGTTCTCAGTCAGGTAACAATGGATGCACCAGCCTAGTCAGAGGATCATGCCACTGACCAGGCGTGGAAGAAGGGTGTGAACAGGTGGCAGCAAACTGGGAACCGAGCAGAGACCTGGATCAGTGACAATCGAGAGAACCAATGACAATGCGAGCAATAACTGCCCGGCCCTGGCAAACCATGGCACTTGACACCTCTTACCACGGGTAGGACAATGATCTGACGACCGCTGTGTACTACGGTGACTTCCTCGAAGTGGGCCTACTGAGAACGGACGCACCTGCAGAAGTTCTCAACGAAATACAGGGCAGCCTGAGCTGCATGAAGTCCCTGGTTGAGTGATGGCTAGCCGTTGCTCTCATTTTCGTAGCACACATTTCTAGCAGTTTTCGGAGAAACGGCTTTTCAGCCACCACAGCACCAGCCATCGCCACAGCCAGTTCAACTATAAAACAGAGAGTCCTGTCAAACGGGCTGAGAAAATCCTCAGGAAGTCCAAGCCCGAGGGCGGTGGTTTTTTTGCCACTCAACTCGAACTCTGAAACGTGCTTCCTGCTGTAGTGGGAACAACCCCGGAAAAACTCCTATCTGGAAGAAAGGTGCGCACAACTCCACACGTTCCTGCTGGGCTGCTTGACCCAGATGTCGTGGAGCCTCCAGTTATCAAGCTGAAAAAGAGAGGTAACCTGAGATGCAAAAAGCATTTTACGATCGGGGCAGCTGACCAATGCATCAACTGAAGACAGGTGACACGATCTGGATTTGGCCAATAAAACCTACAAAAATCCTGGACGGAAGGAGAGGTGAGTACCAAAGAAGCCCTACCTTATGTGCCCTAGAGGTCTTCGGATGAGAAAGAATTGTTTGAGAAATTCAGAGGAAGGCCAAGACAAAGAAGAGACAAACAATAGAAGTGACATCGAATGTGAGGAGGAGGAAACCGAAAAAAAATTTAAAGTGGCCAAAGCAGATAGCAATACAAGGTCATCCCGTCGGGAGTAGCACCCACCGACTAGAGATCGTAGTGTGCAAACTAACCAGCCGGTGCACAAGTACGGTCTTCTCCACACAGGGATATAGTTTATTCCTACTACATCAGTGGTGTTCCCTTACTGGTGAAAATAAGACTTTTGTTTGCTCATTATAAATAAAGCAATCTGATTGGCTCAAAAAGGTTAACAAACTACTGAACAGTTAGTTACAACTGAGACTTACTTTGTGTAAGCCTTGCCAGTATGCTGGTCGCCTTCCCCGAAAAGCTAATCTTCGGCGGGGGGGGGGGTCTTTGAGGAAAAGAGGTTCTTCAGGCCGCATGAAAGGAACTATGTGGTAGGTGACCAACCATCCCCTAGACTGTTACTAATTGGATTTGCGAACCTGGTGAGCGTAAGGCATACTCTGCTTCAGCGGAACTGGTACGGGCCACGGCCCAATTATTATTCCTGCTACAACCAGACAACTCGGCGAGTTGGCCAGTGTCTGTCAGAAAGAACAGTGTCGACTCTGAAAATCTGCCGAAGTCTTAGTATAAATACTGCACGCGGAAGTCACTCCTTAGACCTGCATGGCACCCCCACCTACAGAGGAGGCTTCAAGGTACCAACCAAGATCTGAGTAGCTGGTCCGGAGGGGTAGGCGGAAGAAAAAACTGAAGCTTGCTTCTCGTCTCCATACTAGAGGTCAGCTCCGGAATTAGGTCCCTGGGGCGACCCCCACCAGCTCACAAAAGGTGCACAATGAGGGCCGAGAAACCCAGTCGTCTTTTACCGTGCTAAAACGAGCTGCACGAACCGGCAGCAGAAGCCACCAATGCTGGCTGCATATCAGTCACTGAGGCCTGGACAAAGGCGAGCAGAGTGGTTGAAGTCCTCTTCCATTTTAGCCACTGCATCCACCAAGCTGATGTGGAGGATGGAAGGGATGGTGGCGGTATAGTGACAACAGTCTCAGAATCAGTGAGGCTGACAGCCGGGGGAAAATGGAAGTGCTTAATATACGGGCTGTCTTTTGTGGTTTGAAACTACTTCCAGCTGAAAAGCGTGTTGCGTATGAGTACTGGAGCCAGTCTGCCACCTAGCCGGAGTACCCAGCCTTGCTGAGCAACCTTCACCAAGCCTTAGCCGGAGCTGTTTAGCCCGTTATTCCAGGGTATTGCAATGCCTCGGGATAGGCTAAGTGCATCTGTGGGCGGTAGGAGATGATTCAACTGTCAAACTGCTAGACTTTGTGTTAGAAGAGGCTTTTGGCCGGTGTTTACTACGACCAACCCGGCGTAGGAAAGAAAAGACTCCTAGGTTACCAAACCCGGCCATTACCAAACACATTGGTGGTACTGAAAGCCCCCAGGTATCGAAGCCCTCGACAATGAGCTACCAGGGGTGATCCATTGAAACTTTCTGGCCTTAAGGGATATATCACTCCATAAACTCGGTTAACGTTTCAAGAATCTTGATTTGCGAGACCTGGCTTTTGCAGCCAAGGCGCTAAAAATGGCCTACGTCGTGAAAGTGTCGGGGAACAATGGTTGGCATTCGGAAACAGCATCACCAAGCTCACGGAGAGTTTTATGCCAGCTCGCAGAATTTCGAGGAGAGAGAAGGCATCTTCGCGGACCAGCACAGCGATTAGAACTCAAAGCTGGAAACACAGGTCGTGGTACTAGCGCCGGCATACAGGAGACCACAGATAGTGTCCAACGTTCGGAATGACTCGAGAAGAAGCCACTAGGGTCCAAAACCAGTGAACACTAAGGTCCAAGTAGGCCGACAGGCATTTTCTATCCATTCCTTCGGAAAAACGTGAATGGCCCAATTTCCGGGTACAATGATATTGTGACGATTAGTGTTCAAACCTCAAATAGCTAATCGCCTAATATTCAACCTCGGAAAATCCACGAAACACTGCAAGCCTATTCTGAAGACCGAAATAAAGTATTCTTAGCACATACCTTAGATTTGTTGGTAATTTGATTTCATTCAACAGTTCTTTTCGCGAGGTCTGCACGTACTTAGCGGACTTCACATAGTATTTCCGAAATTGATTAGGCTCTTAGGGTCTCCATGGGGGGTGGGAACGAAGAGGACGTAATTCTGTCCTGTGGCAAATATATGGTCTCAACCGGAAGACTCTGAATGAACTAAACGAACCCTTTACTTTTCATCAAAAACGTCCGCAAAGGATCCATCGATAAATCCGTGGCAGCCATTCAGCCGCTTATCGGCCAGCTTTTGTCATGCCTTAACTTTTTTCCGCAGGTATCCATAGCTTCCTTGGCAAACATGCCCCCAAACAATGAACATATGTGATATTCACGATTTCTGGCAACAGTACATGGACAGTTCTTTAGGGAAGAAGTGGCCCAAACTTGTTGCTCATTGCGGTTTGCCACCGCAGATTTCTATGTATGACTAACAGCGGAACGAATATGTTTTGGTGGATCAGCTCGAGAAACAATCATCAGACAGCCTGTATGCCACTCGCTACGGTCACACCCGCTGACACATGCATGCCCATTAAAACAGCGTGAGTTCGTAATCCCAGTTGTGGACCGTGAAATACGCACAGGGTCACCAGCCACAGAATGCTTGACATCGGATTTCGGCGGGACAGAAATGCATTTGCATGGCCTGACAGGAGCTATAAGGTCCTTAGGGCTGCATTCGTGACTACCTTTTGGAACTCCGTGGGGTACTTCTTCTACAGCTGTTTTTTCCGAATAACTCCCAGACAATACACAAGCATTTATTTATAATACCTATGGTATAGCTTGGAATGTTATTCTTTTAAAGTCAGCTGCCCTTTAAATGCGCGGGCCTTCGGTATTTCCCAACCAACCATATCCAACTCCAGTCTGGCCTCGTTCAACTGACTGCTATTCACGGTACAAGAAGAGTAATCGGGTGGGAACTTACGAGAAGGGAGGGTAGTACCTGTATCGCCACAAGCTGTGTCAATAGGCTTCTTTCCAATAAAGTGTCTTTTGGTGGTGTAGTGAAGTGTGAATGATGGAAGTGGCCGAGGGTATCGACAGAAGGGGCAAAGACTGTACAAAATAGTGCCATAAAGCAGCAGCTCACGGTAGGGGAAGTGGGCTTCCTTCACTAATAAAATCCGATTGGGATCGGCTATAGAACCCCAAATTATGCGTGAAACAAAGGAAAGGCTGAAGGCGGTAAAACACCCATACAGCCGCCTGAATGGGATCGTAACTACGCGTGTAGTTCGAGCGAGCTGCCTGATGATCCCAAATTAAAAGAGTTCGGATTATCATTTGGAAAAATATATGCGGCTGTCAGTAGGTAATAAGAAAATACAGGATGAGTCGGAATCAAGTATGTTACGGTATTTGGCCACAGCCTTCCTTCGGCAAACAGTACACCGAACGACAGCTGGTAAAGTAAAGTTTCACCCGATGCTGACCGAACAGGAAACAAGAGTAACTTTAAGAGGAGGCAGTCATTCTGTACAGATAAAAGGAGCTGGAAGAAGGAGGAGAAATGGAATGAGAATACCACTTATGGATTCTCAACAGGAAACCTACAGTGGGTCAGCCACCCTAACAGTGCCTCCGATTCAAAAGGTCTTCTATAGACAGTACGGGTTTTTAAAAGCAGGTCTAGCTCGTCCGGTTTGCTCTCTTTCTTGAACTAGGTAACGGCCGGGCCGGATTGGGTGAGCAAATAGTGTTGTGCTATTTCGGCTTCAAAAGGAGACCATAGACACCGCTACCCTCCCCACTTTTTCCCACCACACCATCATCCAGTGAACTACCTTCCAGTTCAACGGTGGCATTCTGATAACAAGCTGATTACAAGGTCCGGGAAAAGTAAGTTCCAGGCCCGTACCAGCGTACTACTTCAAGACGTCAGGACATGCTACTGTTTATAGCTGCAAGATGGCGTCCCCTCGGAGGACTGAATCAGGTCCATAGTGCGCTGGTTCCCAAGGGCGGAGTCGGGGAAAATTCTCAAACTACTGTCTAGTGAGCCTCGGCCTGGCACTATTTAGGTTTTTGAAAATGGTTTTGAAGGATAGCACAACGATATACAAAACAGGAAATAATCCAGTGAGACTGGTTCATCACAGTTTTCTAAAAAATCTCTCATATTTGACCAATATTTGAAACTTCCGCAACGACGTAGTGGGTAGAAAAGGCAAAAGGTGTTACGACGTGTTAAGTGTCGTAATAAGCGATCCTTCTTGGACCTAATTCGTCCGGCAAACATCCATCGGGATTGACACATGCAACGCTTTCTTTACCGTTGTTCTTGCTTCACTTATCCGTCCATATAAAAACTCCCGTCCGGGTCGGCCATCATTGCTTTCGCTTTCCCTCCTCTGAGCACGAGGTCGATTGCCTCATTATTTCCTTTTGATTTACAGTTTATTTCAAACGGTTCCTTTGTCCGTCTCAGAAGAATGTTCCTTAGGGCTCATCTGAGACGTAGCACTGTCAAGTGGGACGCTTGTGCGCATCAACTATTTCTGGAGCATGGGCACAGATGCTGCTCAATTTGGACCACGAACGATTTATCAGTCTTTCTTCAGTCGGTGTTTTTGCTTTTTGGGTGTATTTTGATTGGACTTGCGATACGATGAAGCTTGCTTACGCGCATGCAGCCCACCAAGGTCACGAAGCTCTAAATGTATCCTACAACCGGACAATATTTTGGATACCAGCCTACCCACGAAAATTTATTCGGTCTGACATTCCAAGGGGCTTTTCCTGCTGATATCATTTCATCATCTGCTTTTGTGAAGCAATTAAAAACTCCCCTGTTTTTTTTGCTTAAAACACGGTTGTCTTCAACAATCTTCCACTTGTCTCTGGCTTTTCCGGTGGATCCGCCTCTTGAGGGCGACTTGGAGTCAGAAGTTGATTGGGAGGTTTCGCATACCCTCGCTTGTGCTGAGTGATCACCGGCACAGGAATCTTCATGGGTAAAGGCATGCAGCACCACTGGTTATGCCGCCTCATTGTTAGAAATTTAGTAGCTGAAGGCGGGAGCTGCCTGAGCCATAAATAGATCTGTAAGCACCAAATGGCACACAGCAGTGGCCTTAAGGGAGAGGGGGAATGTAGCCCTGTCGATGGCATGTGTGAATCAACAGAAGACCAAGTTTGTACTCGTCTTCCCTTGGTGGGGAGAGTTTAGACTTTCTTGAGGCCTTGGGATCACGCAATGGGTTTTTTCTTAAGCAGAATAGGACTTCTAAGACTTATAATGATTTACGTGGGCCAAACCAGTTAGTGACTCGGTTAGATTGCATGGATGTGAAAGTCCGTTTTCTCGTGGTTCCTTGGTGCCGCTCGCTATATTTTTCCGTCAATTCGAAGATTATATTCAGTTGGGTATCTCTTACGATCACAGTCCGACTCGATTTTATTTCTTCCGTTGATGTATAAGAAAGGCAAAGAGTACTGCACAGGGTTGTGTTAATACACCCTGTAGGTGAAAGGTACAGGAGAGCCAGAAAGGCCCCGGAAGAATTACTTTGTCAGCGGCACGCTACTGTGGGAGGTCTTCAGACAAAGTTATCAGTCTTGGTACCAGCCTTTCAAACGTTGATCAGATTCTGACGTACTTCAACAGGTTGGTCAGTTATGCGAACAGGCCTGGACATTCAGGGTCTTCAGGCAATCTGAATTCGGGTACTATCTCAGGAACGGTTCACAGATAGTCGTCGAGACCCGCTACCCTGTTTTCGGTTAAAATGTTCCAGGAAACTTATGACATTGACCAGGAACCGATTTTTTGTGGCCCGTGTAATTTTTTCAGCTTCATACCTCGACTGCCACAAAATCGCTCCAGCTACTTGTTTCAAACCCGCAAAGCTATGAAGCAGTCCCAAGGTGGATAAGGTACAACTGGTAGGAGATCTTGTACTATTTTCATCGATGACGGCATATGTCCTGGATATGAAAATAGACGCAACTTCACGAGATGTTCAGGTTCCCTCAGAGCGACAGTCAAGGACAGGTGAGATGCCGCAACTAGGCCGAAACCTTTTTGGTGTGTCTTTGACTGGAACATCGAAATAAGGGCTGTCCCGTTCAGAATCACTCTGGTGAAAGGAACTGCAAGCACCGGCATCAGTACTTGATACATGACGTTACCAGGAGTCCGGTCTTCACCGCCTCTTGTCAGTTGTTCTGTAGTGGTCACGCCGTAAGCTTGAGTATTTCGCCCGCTATTAGCGAGGGGCCGGGAGGATCTATCCTGGTCAATGTATTGCTCGACATGGGAACTGACACCTCTCTTCTTTTTCGGGACGATATGACTGGTAGGTTGGGTTTTGGTTGGCAAGGAACCAAGGGTGCACTTAAACACTTCCATTGGCGGTACTCTATGACAGTGTGCCACCATTCCATTATGTTTAAAATTCATTAGAGATGAGAAAGTAACAAACGTGAACGGGGCGTTCGCAGTAGCTTCCGTTTAGGAGGTTTTAAAAAAGATGCCAGACCTGGAGGCCCTCTGGAGATAGGATCGTCCGAGGACTTGAGGTCACTATCATTCCTGAGTCGAAGGCTCGTATCCTGTTGGACCCAGATGCCTCTGGCGCACACCGGTTTCGTGAACAGTTCAGAAGTCACAAAGAGGATCCGTGTGCCGGTCATACACCTTTGACTTGGGTCCTTCGAGGACCACTAGAGGTCTTTCATCGAGGTAGTGCAAGCGCATTTTAGTATCAATAAAGACCGTATCATACTGATCAAAATCTTGCTAGAGTACATGATTAGGATCTTGGGGACCATCCCTCGGCTGAAACTGCTATATCCGTGGAAAAGGTAGAAGGGTCACTAAAACTGCGGGATGGACACTGTTGTCTGAGCCCCGCATGGAAAGATGACATATTCAGGAGTTACTTAGAAGAACTGCTGAGTGGCATCACCTGCTAATGCCAGAAAGAAAGCTAAGAAAGGATGCAGGAACAAAGGAAAGGTATTCTTTTGCTATCCCACGATATTAAAAAACGCTGCGCCGTCAGGGTAATCAGTGAGAGCAAAGATACTACTGGAGTATGGTATTTATCACTTCCTGTTGTGGCCAACCCAAAGAAACCAGCGAAGCTGAGGGCGGTCTTTGACTGGGCAACCGTTTATAGCATTGAATCTCAGGACGGGCACTTTTGGTAGGGCTCATATATTGCAGCAAGTCTAGTAGGCCTATTTCTACGATCCCGATCCCTATAGCTATCTCTGCGGGTATCGAGGGCACGTTTTTACAGGTATCTGCGCCGTTGACCGGCAAACAAGCTCCACTATTCTTTTGGTGGTGGGACAACGATGCTTCGATGAAACCTGTAGATTATAAGGCTACAATTAACCCGTCTGGAGCCGTTTCTCCACCATTCCGTGAGAGGTCTGCCCTCGGTAAAGTCGTGAAGATTGGTGGTCATGGCTACAGCCCTGTTGTACGAGATGCGATGGTGATAGCTTTATTGTGGATAATAGTCTTGTTTCGACAAATGGAGATGCTAATGCGTTGTCATGGACTGAAGTATTGTTGCACCCGTCAGAGCGGAGTGGATTTAGGTTCACCACGTGGTCGGGCGATAACCACACTGTCTTCAGCAGAATAGCGTTCACGCACCAAGGGAATTCACTTAGAGGGTTAAACGTATGACCTCCTTTGACGAAGCGCGCACAAGTACCAGCTTGTGAAGAGAAAACCGACTCATTCGTGTCCTAACTACGGATATGTGCTCCACCAGCAACGCAGAGTTTTTTGTTGTTTCAATTAGCTGTGATATATGACAATCTGGGTTGGATCGGCCCCAATTTTTTACTGTCAAAGGGCTTGTTCCAGAAGCTAATCAAACTAGGTCTTGAGTGGGATCATTCACTAGCCCCTGAGAAGCTTGATCGGTGGAAGAAATGCAAATTTATCATTGCCGGAGTACTTCAGGCTATTACATCACGATGGCATGCCCGCCAAAAATGTAGGTCGCTTTTGTGGCAACGCTAAACGAATCACTCGGTGACTAGTTTCACTAAGGCTGTTGTACCGGTGTGTGATAGGTTGCGGAGACTGATAAAACTTGTCAGCGAGAACTGGCATGAACTGGTAACAAGGGTCGTCCCTGTAAAACTTAGCAAATAATATTTACTTCCGAGTTTAGAAAGGCCACCGGTGCTAGGTGGAGAAAGCTGCCGTTTTTGAGTCTCTCGAACTCCTTGTCTGTTTCATCGGCCGCGACGACTGCATCTAGATTGACGACGATGGATAGTGGGCCGTCGATATTGTCGACAAATGGGAGCACCTCCGCTACGGGACTGTATGCCCCAAAGATCTGTCTAATGTCAGTAACAAACTGCGAGGCATGTTCTAAGTGGCGAATCACGCCTGACGAATATCGATCAGGGACTAACTGGACAGAGACCACCAGACGTTTATGATCTATGAGAACTGTACATATTTGGCCCTCGAGTGTGACGGAAGAGTTTGTTACCCGTGTAAATTGCCACAAGTTCTCTGCTGAACTTACTGTATCGGGATTGTGCAGGCTGGGAGGCTTAGAGGTGAAAGCCATTGGTTGCCCTGAACTGTTGACAAATTTTCGCAACACTGCCTAAAAAGCCGCACCCGCGGCATCAGTCCCTAAAGCCAGAGTAGGTGAAGGATCGGAGAGTGAAAGGAGTGCAATGTTAGCAATAGCTCCCCTGATCGAGGTAAACGCAGCTTATGTTGTGTCGGGAAAAATGGGTTTCTGTTTACCTCCGCTCAAAGGGTCTGTCAAGGGCTGCATTGTTTCGGCACAGTGGAGGGTAAACAGGTGATATAAATTAACCAACCCATATAATTTGCTCAAATGCTGGTAACAGCAAGGTTCAGGATAGTCACGAATCGTCTCTACCTTGTCTGGCAGGGACTGTATGCTGGAGGCTGAGAGTTCTTGACCTAGGATTTTGAAGGCGGTTCTACAGAGTTTGCTTTTGGCAGGGTTTATGGTTACTCCGTGATGGCTAAGGCGCCCGGAAAGAGTGCGCGGGAATGACATAAGCTCCCTCTCTGGATAACTTGTCACCAAAATATCGTCTTAGTGCGTGCAGATCTTTTTCCAACCGCGTGTTTCTTCATGCGTAAAATTTTAGAAGGTCTTGGCTGAACAGCGGAGCCCAAAAGTCTTGCGCGAAAACTCGAATGGTCTGAATAGAACTGTGACAGCTGTCTTAGAGGAGTCAGCCACAGCTGTCGGGATTTGGTGGTAGGCACTACCGAAGCGGCTGAAGACAGAGCTACCAGAAGGGGAAGAATTTAGGTCTTGAATTCTCGGGATGGTGTACCTTTCTAGGATAGTAGCCTGGTTGGGGGCCCTAAAGTCTCCGCAGGGAGGCCAGCCGCCATTAGGTTTAGGAACCAGCCGAAGGAGTGAGGCTCAATGTCTACTGGAAGGGCGTATTATACCTAATGCCAGCATGATTCGAAATCATGTTGTGCTGCGCGGAGCTTGCTTGGTGCAAAGCGATGTGGTCGGTAGAGTGCTAGGGTTCCTTTGGTGACAATATGGTGGGGGAATTTAGTGATCACCAAGGAAGAGGCCCAGATTG
This sequence comes from Fasciola hepatica, assembly GCA_948099385.1. Taxonomy (NCBI): domain Eukaryota; kingdom Metazoa; phylum Platyhelminthes; class Trematoda; order Plagiorchiida; family Fasciolidae; genus Fasciola; species Fasciola hepatica. The sequence goes on along the minus strand of CANUEZ040000043.1, from coordinate 27,093,409 downwards.
ATTTAGCACTTCCCGGTTCAGTTAAAAGATGTTCTGCCTAATGGTGTTCGGCCAGAGGTTCGATGCATAGGGGTGTGATGGGATTCAAGGAGTAGTGCAAATCAGTTATGTGGGGAGAAGTCTGTCAGTGGGCAACTTTCCGGCATCAAGCCTCAAAATGGAGGTGAAAACTGTCAGGGAAATCGATTTCTCTTGTGGGATAGGGGAAATCTGCTACCATGCACGCCTGGCGGAAGGCTCTGCGTAGGCCTGATTTCAGCGTAAGTGACTTTCGGCCGCACCGCTGATGGCAGGAAGTTGCTGGCTTGGTGGAACGGTTGCATCACCGGCTTTCTTGGAATGGCACTAACTGCTCCACTGGGGTCAACTAGGGACAGGCCACTGTGAACCAAGTCTCTAATATGCTTCCAACAGCTTTAGTTGTGGGGACGACGTGGGTTGTTAGTTTCCCTGTTTGGCACCTGAGTAGGACCAACCGGCTTGGCAGCGCTGAGCCTTCCCCCACCCCCAAATTGTTTGCGACACTGACAGTACCTTGGTCGAGATGGGCTAAGGGGACGATCAAGCTAACGGTTTGTGGGGCTTTTACGTCGGTTAGAGTTGTCATAAAAGCGGCTAGGATCGGAAAATCCTTTGAAAACCCGCTCGAAAACAGCTATCAGTTTGTCCTCAAATTGTGTTCTTACCGTGGGAACGGTGGTCTGGGACCACTCGGGTTTGTTACGGCCGTCATGGTACAGTTACATAACACCGTCCACCGGTTTTGCGGCTTTCGTGAGGTTAAGACTTGTGTGATTTCCTGAGAGAAGACTGGTAGAGTTGAGCAGATGTACCGTCGATCAAACCGAACCGACGGGACTGGGGAGGCCAACTTGTTAGGGCTAAACCGGTGGGTAGGTGAAGCTCCACCGTTCCAGGGGAAGCGGAACGAGATGTGGCCATGAGCCCAGCCCAAAAACCTTAGGCTTGAATAAAAAACCATCACTCAAACAGTTAGTCCCTCACTTAAGATGAGCATGAATAATTTTGTGAACTTGTAGAGCCACCGATCAGTCCCAACTGATCAGTGACGTGTGTTACTGCGTGACTAATTACAGCTATCCAGGCAAGTTCGGCATTCAGTGAAAAAGCTGCCTGTGACTTCATTTTGCTGATGGGTGGTTGGCGCCTGACTCTGAGTCGCCTCTGAAATCAGATAACTTAGCGACCTGGTTGCGGCGAGGTCGCAAATGCAACTGGTAACTGATTAGCTGATGCTGAATCTAGATGAGCTCCTGGGGGCACCCAGAGTTCACTTGCAATCAAGCCTCACTGGCCCGAAGAAAAGATTCATTAATTTTAATTTTACTCCACGAAAGCCGTTTCAAGATGACCGGAAACCTCGAGGAGTGCCCAAATACCAGTTGGTAATCGCAGTACCTACAACTCTTTGGGGGCCTCCTCCTCTGAAACTTACCCTGCCAGCAGCTGCACCTCTCTCAGTGATGAAAAGGGTTTCTTTCTACCTAGCTCAGTTCTTTGTACCAGCCGCCTTAGCCTCGAGGAGTCTTGAGGCGAAATAACAGATATTACCTCTTCTTTCACGGTAATGTAAGAGTATTTGCTGAATATTGCGCCGCGCATCTGGGTAGCAACGTCATTGGGAAGGCTACCAACGGTCCAAAAGTAACTGATGCGCCACCTAGTGGTTTTATGTGCCTCGAACTCTGCCCCCAACATAATGCACCAGATTTCTGGGCCACCAATGAAAAACTCAGGGACTGATGGGGAGGCTGTCAAAACCGACGGTTCTGGATTAGGCTTACGGTCGTTGCTAGCTACAGTGCAGAGGTATACCAAATATGAAGGCATATGTAAAGGGCAGCTGAGCAACCGTGAAACGACACATAATACCGATATAAGGAAAATATAGACCAAATATAGTAGCAGAAATCGGGATCTACAGTTTTTATGTCGGAGAATGTATACATATAAAAAATAAGTGTGATTCAAGGATTTACGAAGATCCTCGGCGGAATTGACTTGTTGCTCTAACTCACCAGTTTTTGTTACTACCCAGTTAAGTCGGGACCTGCTTTCGTATGGAGTCTGTAACCCCTGGTCCTTGGTTCATGAATGAGTACAATTTTGCCCGGCAGCACGCAAAAAAAGAGAAAATCTCAAAGGGCTGGAGTGGGATTACGTGTGTATCGTAGGGAATCAAAGGTACGCTGACACTTTACACAGGCGGAGCAAGTGGCGCCACTTAATTCGGTGGTTTTTCGGATAAATGGATTTGTTAGTCCTCGTAACTATGTATCAGGTCCGTAGCACTACACCCTAGCCCGGACCATAGAAGCCCGGGATCTTGTGTTGATGGTAAAAGCCGACCTAAGCCGATTAGCCGATGCCAGAAAGCAAAGAGGAAAGTACGTAAAGCCCAGCATGAGCTAAGGAGGGCGGTCAGCTCTACGATACCGCGGGTTTTGTTGCCGTTGTACAGGGCTTTTATGAGATCTGATAAAGCAGCTATGTCCAAGCGCGGAGGCCATATTTGGTAGGGAACATGGAGGCACTCGAGCCGCCACAAAGTTAATGCCAGCGATTGCTAGCAGAATACATATATTCGTGCTACGAACAGAGGTAGCAGCAGCTGGGGTTATTTTCTTTAGAAAAGAGAAGTAGTGGCCTCTTAGCGGTTCCCAACATATTAACAGGGCTCATAAAAGCGGAAGGTCAAAGAAGGGCCTCATTTGAGCTCTGAAGTAGTGCCTGACTAACGAGGAACGCACTAACAATCAAGAAAGAGAGAATTTAGGTTCCAATCAGAAGACAGTCACCTGCAGTTAGGGTCAATATTGGCCGGAAATGGCTGTGGGTGGTTGTGACAAATGCGAGCACAGTAGATGAATTAAGAAGAAGTTCAGAATTTAGTACTCCGGATACCAGATACCAACTGGATCCCGAGAATGGCCTATGATAAATGCAGGAGGCCGAAAGTTCGGAGGAGTGCGAAAGGACAGCAGTAATCAGTGAGCACGTAAGAAAAAAGCAACGGTTAAAAACGAGGAGAAGGAAACTTACGCAGCTCGGCTGATACAGTAAGTGAATTTTAAAATGTGCAACACGCTTTTCTGTTTCTCAAAATGATTTTATAAAACATCAAACAATGAATACAACGGTTAGTAACACTGAATAAATAAATGCTATGTATGAGACGCCTTGGCCAGTGTATGTGACGGCTAGATCGAGTTGCCTGCCGCAGCTCCACGGTTTCGGGCTGCACTGGTTGAGGTTCGGTGGCAGCTTTTATGATATCTGAAGGAACTACCGAAGCACTATCGTTGGGCAGCTTCCATTTTTCTGTGTTACCTTCAAAGGGGCGTAAAGTTAAGGCCGTTGATCTATATGGTGTCGTGTTTACCGTTTTGGCCCATGAGGTACACTCGATCGCGTCGCTCAAGCACTTCATATGAACCTTTATAAGTCCTCTTCGGAAACCTCCTAACGCTATCTAGGAGCATAAAGACGTGGGCTAAATAGGACAGTTCCTCTGGAAAGTAGGTTAGCCGAGACCGCGGTCGCGGAGAATGCATTTGCAAAGAGCGAATCTGTGCGGCTAACTGTCGAGCATATGAGGTGCAACAGCAGTTGCTCAAGCGACCTATGGCAAAGTAATCCCCGGGTAACCGAAGAGTTTCGCCAAAAGCTAATTCCGCAGCTGAGGCCGTAATTTCAGATTTCCAAGTGGAAAGCAAACCTAAGAGGAGGGTCGGAAGCACCCACACGCTGTTAGAGCTGTCGGTAGCGGTGAGCGAAGCATTGGGTTGTCGATGAAAGCGCTCAACCATATGTTGACTGCTGGGCCATATGCTGTCATACGAGAGGTTGGCAGCCTAACAGAACTTGTTTTTCTCCATACAGGTGTGACTCAAACTGCGCGCCGCGATCGGTAGTTACCGTTGCGGGGCATCCCTATGCCGAAACCCAACGTTCCATGAAAACAGTTATTGCGGTCTCTGTCCATATACTGGCAATGGGATCAGCCTCTGGCTGGCTGGTAAAACTGTCGACTATAGTAAGGTAACGGACACTTTTACATTGGCTCAGAGGACCAAGGACACCTATGTGAATATGAGAAAACCGTGAGGACACAATAGGAAAGTGGCCTATTGGAGCCATTTTATGTCTACTTACCTCCAGCCGTTGTCAATGAAAGCCTGAACCAGCCCAGGTGCGAATATCTTTTTGCATGCTGTGCCAGATGCACTTACCTGCCACTAGATTTGTGGTGGTTCGGATGCCGGGATAAGCCAAATTGAGTGAAGCTTCGAAAACTGTACTTTGCCAAGGCTTTAGTGCGACGGCGAGTGGGTGCGGCAAATTTCTGTCACTCAACACCGGGCCCAAGGAAGCTCCTAATGGAAACTCCGGTTGTTTAAGCTTTGTGGTCTAGCTTGCATCTGTGAAATCCGGTTCCGAACTTTGGGCCGCAGCCAGCACTTTGAGGTCTCTGACCCATGGATGACTAGAAACGGCGTCTTCTTGAGAAACAGCATCAGTCACAACAATTTTAGCTCCAGAAGCGTGATGAACATCATTGGAAAACTGTGCTACGAAGTCTAAGAGGCGTTACTCACGTGATGAGCATTTATTGGTTCGCAGGTGGAACACAAATGTGGATGGTTTACGATCGGATGAAGAATTTTCTGCCTTCGAGGATATGTTGGGAACGTCTGATGGTGCTGTAAACAGCAAAAGGCTCCCGACTAAACTTAGCACGATTAGCTTCAGCTGGTAGGAGGCTGCGAGAGAAAAAGCCCAGTGGTTTCCAGTGCGACGCAGACCACTAATGTAGCACGCCGACTATGGCTTCGTAGGGGGCATCGGTGGCTATACTCAATTGAGCTTCAGCATCGAAATGAACCAGAAAAACAGCAAGAGCCAAAGCGGCTTCAACAGCTTTGGAGGCAGTTTTAGCATTCTCAGGTAATTCTAAGGGACCGCCTTTAGCACCTTGAAGCAAATCTGTAGACGGCAGCATAAAGTGAACAGTTTGGGATGAAACTCTGTTAGTGGCTTATCATCCCGTTGAAATGACGAACGGCGGCTCGTATTGTAGGTAGCGGCAAGTCACATAAGGCCTGTACCTTTCCTTTTAAGGGCCGAACACCATGTTCATCCAACACGTGGCCTGGAAACTCAAATAACTTTGAGCCAAAGACACACTTCCCGCATTGACGGTTATACAGTATGTGACCAAGCACTCAAAACATGGAAGTAGTTGTCGCTTACGTGCATCTTCACATTCAGTAATTACTAGCAGATTATCCACGCAGGAGGAAACAAAATCTAAACCCCCGGTAACCTGACCAATAAAACACTGAAAGGTTTGTGCGGCACTGCCTAAACCAGGTCGCATGCGTGGCAATTTGAAGAGACCTGAGGATGTAGCACTAGCTGTCTTATGTATATCCTTGCCTACAGTGAGAATCTGGTGGTAAGCGCGTACCGGATTTGTTCCGGAGAACACATCAGCACAATTTAGGTTGACCGTGACATCCTGAATATGTGGTATAAGATTCTCATTTGGAACAGTGGAATTATTGAGAGCTCTATAGTCCCCATATGGCCACCAGTCGCTTAAATCCTTGGGGACCATGTGAAGAGGTGAAGCCCGGGGTCTACTTGATGCACCGATAAGACCTAATTATTGCCAATGCCGAACTTGGCTCGCACGATTTTAAGTTTGTCGGGTGCAAGTCAATGTGTTCTAACAAAACCGGAGGGTCTGATATGCTGATGTCACGGCCTACCGGGCTGGCTAAGACAGGTAGTACGGAGGGTGGGTGCAACAGTGGGTATGCATCTAATACGTCACCGAACAAATGCGAACCAGTCGTTCCAGGTGGAACGGGACTGATCTGGTTAGAGTTAACCGAAATCTCATTCATAGATAGGTTGGTGACACGACCCAGGAGAGTTTTGCCACAAGAACCAACTAAGGGGTCGAAGTCATGCGAGAAATCAATACCAACTATGGCGTTTTGAACCTTTGCGATCGAGAACACCCGACTGACTGTGCGACAAAGACCGGAATCTCAAGCCTTCGAAGGTTATCCACAAGCCTCTATGGAAGTACCACTAGTGGCAATAAGGCTCAGGAAGGGGCGCCTATTTAAAGTTTGACCTGGAGGTGGAAGCACACTAAATGCAGCATCTGTGTCTATCAAGTAGAGTATCCCTGGAATACGATCGATTACGCAGAATAGCCGGCTGTCCTGGCAAGTGATGTCCATTGCAGCTACACTGGAGTCCTGATTCCCCACACCGGCCGGAGGACATGGCACAAGGCGCAGTGCAATAACGTTCCCTAGAAAGATACCCTTGGTGGTACCCACAAAGAGCTTCACTTGGTGATGGCTGAAGCAGAATTTTTATAACATCGCTGCCAGGAGGTCTCTCCCGGTGAAGCCGTCTTTAAGGTGGTACCTGGGTTGAGCTTTCACATGAAGACGATCTGGCTTTAAGTCAATTCTCGCAAATTGAGCAGCACGCAACCAATTCAAATAAATCCCAAAACCAGAACAAGTATGATTCGTTGTCACTATGGTGCTAAATTGAAATTCAAATAGTACAGTTATGCACCACTCTCAAGTATGCGGCCAAATAAACTCCATAGCAAAACCTTAAGTTTCAAGGCTCTGTGGCTCAAGCACGACAGTCGGAAACGGTTCAAGGCCAAATTTGACTGTCTCACACGAATAAACAAACGCGCATGGGTAGTATTTGGACGAGCTTTTCAAAAAAGCATCAAATATAGTCACATTCACAAAGCTCGAAGATTATTTGGGAGGATTTTTACTATTTGTCTTTCTCACTCACTGCTTCGACCTTCTTGACAAGCTCGTGTGCAGTGGCTGGCAAAGGGGCCATAAAGGACGCAGTTTTGTGGGGAAATCGCATGACTGACACACAGCTCGTAGGTTTCCCTCATTTCGTCAGTCGTGTCTGCAAGTTTTTATAGACGTCCCTCTGCGGACAAGCGGAGAATCGTCCGTGTCGTTGGGAAGGCTTCAGAGCCATATCTCTTTCGGGAGACTATTGTCGACTTCAGTAGTTCCCTAAACAGTGCGTATGTGCCGAAGCAACTAAGAGGGTATACTACCTCCTAGCCCGTTGTCTGCAATGAAACGGACAACTCGCTGCTTTTCAGACATGCCGATCCGGCTAATGACCGCTTCTCTCAAGCTTTCGTAAGGGCTGGGTTCTTCTGGTTCCATCACATCTTGTACTTAGCCATCAAAGTGTGGAGGATGAACTGCGACCACGTAGTGAAATCAGCTACTTTCCGCAGTCACATCGCTCCGAGCCCCCTTACTGTGCATCACTGAACGCATCGAAAATTCCACCTTACAAAACCTGACAGCTGCGGGCCGCTTTATCGACTCTGTTGCATCCGAAGTTCTCATAAGAGTGAGGAACTCTCGTAATGCAGTCGTGTTTAATGTCCCAGAGAGAATACCTCTGGAGCATGTCAAGCACACACTGTTGAATGCATGTGGTATGGCCCACCTTCCTTGTCAAATAAAAAGGCTGCGTAAGCGCGTTCAGCGCTTCAACTGTCCAATCCTTATGCGATTTGCAGATGATCTGTCTGCCAAAGAGTTCATAAAAATGCGTTCCACTATAGCTTCTAATTCTCCTTATAAAAACAAAAATAGCCGAAGATAAAACCCCACTTCAAAGGGAAATTACCAAATCTCCTTCGACTTTCCCCACTAGAACGACGTCTGATAGTTCTGAGCCTTCAACACAGACGGCTGGTCGCTCCACAGCTCCTTCTCGAGTCCCCACTGCTTTACCTTTACACGCGTCTCCCGCCTCTTCACAACCGCCCACTGCCTCCTCATCTGCTCCCGTACTGTACTCTTTAAAATCTAATCCCATTACTGTTGATCTTGACATTTCCGCTTCTCCCCTTTTACTGCCACCCAGTAAGAGACGCCAACTATTGCCTTGCTCTCCCACCTCATCGCCTGTTGGATACACCCAGAACTCTAACTCGCCATCTGTTCCCTCCGGTGATAAACTACTCGCCGTCCAGAGGAACAGGTCTAGCAGTCTTCCCATTCTTCTCACAAGCTCCTCCCTCATTCGACTGTCTCCTCTTAAATCAACTCGCTTTAACTCACGGAATAAGGTTTCGACCTTAGAAAATACCCCTTGCTCCAATGCATCGGTGATCCCTACAAATTCACCGTGCTCACTGCCGGTCAATACCAAAATACGGCCTCCACATGCCGTCCGATCTGCCACACGTCGTACTTCTCACCCAAAAACTATCTCCACTGCTCCCGCTTCTAACTGCTCCATATTTGGTGTTCCACCCAACTTGAGTTACCCCTACCATAATGTGCAGCTTAACCTACCACCCTACACCCCTGTTCCTCACACATTTTCAACCCTGCCCTCTGCACCCCCCCTCAGCCAATACTCGTTTCCGACTGGCCGGTATTTCTCGACAGCTCCTGATCACCCCTGTCTGATATCGACCCGCCAAACCCCACAGGTTTTTCCCTTTGCTCCGATGTTTCCCCCTCCGTTGATGCCCAGTCTCTCTACCCCTCAGCAGTCCCTCTCACTGCAACATTTAATCCAGCTTGGCTGGAAGCCACCCCATCTGAACCTCCACTAGCCCCAACATCAACATATTCCCATTTGACCCTAACCTCCGCTCCTTCCAATCGCGATATCCTGCCTCCTTCCAAATTACACCACCCCTCTGATGTGCCTATACCACCTCCCACAAATGGTATATCTCTAGCCTTATTCAACTCGCGTTCTATTCTTGACAAACTCCCGCACCTTAAAAAACTTGTCCTTACAAATAATTACGACATTATCTTAATAACGGAATCCTGGCTTTCTGAGAGCACTTCCAATGATCAAGTATCTCTGGTAGGGTACTGTCTTCTAAGGACCGATAGACCGAACCGGCGTGGTGGTGGGTGCCTAGCCTACGTCAAGGAAGCCTACACCACGACCCCTCTTTTACATACGGCACTCGATTCTATTCCCGATTCTCTCTGGTTCACTATGAACCTCCAAACCACTGTTCTTCACATTGGCTGCGTGTATCGATCACCAAATTCCCCCAGTTCATTGTTTCCACTTCTCATTAGGTCTTTCGAATACCTCTCTTTGCTTCCTTCTGGAACCAAGCTTATTGCGGGTGACTTTAATCTCCCTCACACCCTCTCGGCTCCTCCCAATCTTATGGACCTGATCACTAGCATTCATCTTGGTGGCTGGACACAACATGTTTTTGAACCTACCAGAAATGGGAACATACTAGATCTGGTATTTACTCATAACATGCCTCTCATCGACGTGACCGTAACACGAAATTTCCCCGGTAGTGACCATAAAATGGTTATCTGCCATCCGCCTCTTAGTGGCCCACCTAGTCCCGCACACCCCCCCAACAATACATTCTTATGCAGAAATTGGGCCTTGCTAGTCACGCTTCTTCGGCAGAAAGACTGGGGTGATTATTTCCTCACCCAGGACCCTCAGCATGCTGCGGATATTTTCTACTCCTTCTTTTCCGATTGTCTGGAAAAATTGTCCAATACTGCCCAAGCTGTACCTAAAAAGAGGTCGTCTGGCTCGCCACTCTATAAGAAGTACCATAAACTTCTCAAACAACTACATAATTCCAACGACTTTTCACTTTTTATTCGTCTAAACCGCCTCTCCACACTTATTCAACGACAAGATAATACGCGACTTCGTGACCAAGAAGCTAAGGCTTTGAGTCATCCCAACAAGTCGCAACTTCTTTCTATGTTGCATAAGTCTAGAAACGCTGATGTTAAGGCCGACTTCCAACTTCTAATTCTTGATAATAACTCATCTATCACCTCCCCACCTTGTATAGCCGAAGCCTTCAATGCATTCTTTGCTTCAGCCATGGCTCCAGCTACTGTCATTGCCCCGCCCCCATCTTCACCACTTACCGACTCTGTCCTTTCTACGATACCCTTTGATGCCAGGAGTATTTCCAAGCTACTATCCAATAGCAAACCCTCTCCTCGATTAGGCCCCGATGGCTTACCACCAATTGCACTCGTCAATGGTGGACCGGATCTCCCCCTGTTGTTGCTTAACCTTTTCACTCTTTCCCTTAATGGTAGCACCGTAACTGCTAATTGGAAGCGCTCGGTAATCGTTCCCATTCATAAAAAAGGACCTTTACATGAGGTATCCAATTATCGCCCTATAAACCATACCCCCATCTTATCCAGAATAATGGAAAAAATAGTTAAAGATAATATTATTAACTATTTATTAAGCCTCAGTCTTATTAATCACAACCAACATGGATTCCTCCGTTCACGGTCCTGCATGACTTGTCAGTATGATTTTCTGAATCTCGTCACCAACTCTGCTGAAAGTGGGAAATCTCTTGTTGTTCTTTATCTTGATTTATCCAAGGCATTTGATCGTGTCCCTCACCCCCACCTTTTAACAAAGCTACGGTCATTTGGGATTGTCGATCCACTTCTTTCTTGGTTCTCGTCTTACTTATCTCATCGTTCACAGGTTGTCTTAATTAACGGGCACACCTCTAATCCTAAGCCTGTTACTAGCGGTGTTATTCAGGGCAGTGTTTTGGGCCCCCTGCTTTTCCTCCTATATATAAATGATATGTTCCCGACAATACTTAATGGCACGCCGTTTTTGTTCGCGGACGACATTAAGATAGTCTACACTTTCTCGCCTGGCAACCTCAGTACTACTATCCCTAAAATCTCTGCTGATTTAGCCGCTCTTGATGAATGGTGCTCAACCTGGGCGATGAAATTCTCCGCCGACAAGTGTATTTTCCTCACTTACAAATGCCAGGTTCCTCCTGGTTCTTTATGCATTGGCGGTTCACCCATCGACAGCCAGCCTTTAGTAAGAAACCTTGGCTTAAGTTATTCTTGCTCTTTCAACTTCTCGGAACATGCTGTCGTCCAAACGGCGAAGGCCAAAAAGTGTCTTGGTCTTCTGTTCAGATCCTTTCAGCTTAGGCAGAGCATTCTCTACATGTACAAAGTACATGCCAGGCCCCTTCTCGAATATTGTCCCCTAATCTTCACTAGCATGAGAAAATCCGACAGGGTTATTATCGAATGTATTCAAAGAAGATTCACAAAACAGCTTATCGGTTGGTCGTCCAACTTAAACTACAGGGAACGATGCTTATCTCTCAAAATCGAACCACTATGGCTTCGTCGCATCAAGCTAAATTTGATATTTCTGTATAAGCTATTGACTAAGCAGTCCTATTCCTCCAACCAGTTGTGCTTCTCCCCGGATACTGGATATTCACTCCGGAATAGACAGTATACTATTACCACACCCTCCGCGAGGACTGTTCTACGCTCTAAGTTCTTTCTCTTCGCGTACTCCAGAATCTGGAATAAACTTCCCTTGCACATCAGATCTTCTCGGTCAAAGTATGCATTCGTGCATGCTATTGATAAATTCCTTACTGTCCCAACTGTTTTGCGCTTATTCAACGTTCACGTAACCGAACGTCAAGCTTACGAGATAGGCCTTGACTTTTAAGCCGTTGCTCTGCTTTCTGTCTTTACCTTACCTTCCAAAATAACCTCACCGCTTTAAAAATTCTGATTGCTTTGTTTGACCGCTTCTCCTAGCCTTCGCCATCGACATATGTAAGCACGTCTGCGTCCACTAACTGTTTTTCCATACTAACTTATAGGATCCTGCTAATTTAACTTTGAAATAAATCCTTTCAGATGCGCTCGCATTTATAGAGACCACCGTATTACTCCCCACAGGTTGTCAATATCTCTCACTCGCTCCACAATTTATTAACTTTATTTAGTTATATTGCGTATGCGGCCCTGAAACCAACCTCAACATTGCCATAAAAACTGCTTCAGTATCCAACCCCCGGTTGGATTTATATATATATATATATATATATATATATATATATAATATTTGCATATACAAACATATATATGTACATGTATATATAAATATATACTTATATATATATATATATATATATATATATATATACTCATTACTGTCCTTTAATTATTAACAAAATCATGGTGAGTAACTCAACGCTCCTCGATATCTCTTAGCTTACAATGCCTCTCTTCCGCACCAGGTCCCACCACTCATACTTCGCTCACCACCTCTGCGATTTCGAATTGGAAAATCCAGTCTGATTCATCGCACTTAGCGTGACTCACTAACTGAACTCAACACTCAGTTATGACGTTACCATTTCTGCTCCCACCCTATCCCCCAGCTAAGGTTCTTCTGCAATTTCATGCAGAACTTGGTCTTTACTCCTGCTCAATGACCACTCTAGGCGAAATACTAACTTTCCCATTGAAAGTTCTAGCCACACTTAGGCGTTTCCCCTTTAGTCTCACGCTTCATGGCCTCAATGTGCCTTTAGGATCCGCCGCACCGATGAGCCCGTGCTTAACTTTTGTTCTTCTTTCCGTTAACCGTTGATCCTCAGCTGCATCACTCTATCTCACTTTCCTTGCCATAGTCTTTTGCGTCCGGCCGCTTTCGAAAGACCCGTCTGATGATCGCCCCCACGTGTACAGCAATATATATATATTATATATACATTTATATATATACATATATATATACACCTGTTCATATATATATACATATATATGCATATATATATATACATATATATATATATATGCATACACCTATTCATATATATATATACATATATATGTGTAAATGTATAACATGTTTATATACAATATATATATATATATATACATATATATATACTCACTACTGTCCTATAATTATTAACAAAATCATGGTGAGTAACTCAACGCTCCTCGATATCTCTTAGCTTACAATGCCTCTCTTCCGCACCAGGTCCCACCACATATACTTCCCTCACCACCTCTGCGATTTTGAACTGGAAAATCCAGTCTGATTTATCTCGCTTGGGGTGACTCACTAACTGAACTCAACACCCAGTTATGACGTTACCATTTCTGCTCCCACCCTATCCTCCAGCTAAGTCCTTCTATAATTCCATGCAGAACTTGGTCTTTACTCTTGCTCAATGACCACTCCAGGCGAAATACTAACTTTTCCATTGAAACTTTTAGCCACACTTAGGCGTTTCCCCTTTAGTCTTACGCTTCATGGCCTCAATGTGCCTTTAGGATTCGCCGCACCGATGAGCCCGTGCTTAACGTTTGTTCTTCTTTCCGTTAACCGTTGATCCTCAGCTGCATCACTCCATCTCACTTTCCTTGCCAGTCTTTTGCGTCCGGCCGCTTTCGAATGACCCGTCCGATGATCGCACCCACGTATATATATATATATATATATATATATATATATATATGTATGTATATATGTATATATATACCTTGGGTATGCTCCACTCACTTGTCCCCCTTCCTAACTAGATTGTGCCATTTTACTACACACAATTTGCGTATATATAAATAAAACCGTTCCGTCCTTTAGCGATGAGTGCTCGCTCTCACTTAATTCTTGGCTCAGGCTATAACTCAGCCGTCCCATCCGCTTGTTTGTGCCTTTCTCGTACACTGAAGCCTTGCCACACGGATTACCATTCCTTAGTAACTAGGCTTCACTTCTCTACGCACATGCTCATGGTAAGTTAAGACCCCATTCCAACCGGAATCCGTATGCCCCTGCCGAATACCAGCACGTTTGCCCCCACATGAAAAATCCTCATTTTAACACTCAGTTTCCCCCCCCCCTTTTTTACTGTTTGCCGTCCTTTACCACAGCTGGTGAACTGACCAGACTGTTATCTTTCTATTTTCTCATTCTCCTTCCAGACCATATCATCTACCATTGTTTGATTCCTGGTTCCTAAACGGACACCCTATCCTCATCCACCTGATATAGCCCCAAATCTCTACTATCACCCAACTACCCTAGAAAGCTACCAGTCTCCGTCTAGAGATCCATAATAGACCGGTCCACTAGCCAAACGATAACTAACTGTTCGGATAACAAAATGTTCATTTTCTTGCTTCCATATAAACGATAATCATAACCCACAGCTGGAACACTCTCCAGACTGCCGCACTCCTGATCTCTTCCAGATTGCATTGGTTACTTGGGTATCCATAGGCCAAATCGACGTTTATTCCGGATTACCGTAAGGACTGGACGATTTGATCAATGGTTTATACCTATACTCTCGCCTGCTGACGTTACATGGGGCACCGTACATGGATTAACAAAACCTCATGAAAGTCTCACCGGATCGCAGAGGTGATTCCTGACAGCAACCATCAACACATCCGCTCAACGTCTATTCCCAAATAATCCAACCCAACAGTTCAATTCTTCCCGCGTTGCAGTACGAAACCAATGGCCGGAACCCAGCCTTCGCAGCTGTCAACTTCGTCAAACCAGCCCTATTTTACCTGCTTCCCACAACATTCTACCTGCAACCAAGGTCTTTACGGAACAGAATACCAGCCATCCGCAGCCAACCATAATTTGATTACCAATTTTCTATCAAATACAAAAAAAACATTTTACACTCTTCCAACTCCTGCCTAGCCGAACCATTGACGTTTGTCTCCACTAATCCGTTTCATTGACGGCTTTTCTTTTCTTTAATAGTCCGTTATATGTCCATACACCATTCATGCTCTTCAAAAGTTCACTGAAGTCCCTGCAAATTTTTTCGCCTTCATTTGAATTTCCATATGACACTGTAATCACCTGCACAAAAGGTCCGTTTTATTATCACCTTTGAATCACTTGCCTTTATTTCACATGCTTCCCCCACAATTAGTTACCCAATGCTGGATCAGTGTCCAATATTCCGCTGGTATCTCTGACTGCACTTTGAAAGCCCCACGCTTGCTTTACTTCTAACAATGTTCTTTGGCATCTCTTCCGCCTGGTTACTTGTTAGTGACCGTCCATTTGTCGCTTATATCAGCCATTCCACGACTGTCCAGCTATCCACACCGCCCCCAGCGATTTCGAAACCGATTTGGAATTCCCGCCTCAACCATTACCACTTTTGTTTACTCAAACACTAAATGACTTTACTGGTGTATTTCAGTTGCTGTGATTTATAAATTTAGAATTTGTGAATATCTCACATTGACATGTACTGCTGTATACTCTGATCTTGCCTTGTGCATGTGTATTGACCATGGTCAAGAAATATACTATACTATACTATACTATACTAAGTCTTAGGGTTACCTTCCCTGAACCGTTCAAACGGAAGGGCGATGGCAAAGGCCAGCCGTCCTTACAGGAAGAAGACAAACAATACACAGCCCCGTGGCGTTGAACAATACACAAAGTGCTTAGAGCCAAGTGCTGGTTGGTTGTTTGCCTAACGTAATTTTTAGCCAAAAATTTACACATGAAAGCTCGGTCATCTCCATGTAGCTGTAAGATAAGCTGTGGATGACTGTATTTTGGGAAGTATGTGCAGGAGCAAGTACCACCCCCTTGTTATACGATTGGCTAGCTTCTTTCACCTCAGTTCCTAGTGGAGTTCTTACCTAGTGCCAACTACCCCTCACTATATTATCCTTGTTTCCGGACAGATTGACCGTGAGGCATGTGTGACCGAAAGCTGGGTTCCGAAGAGTAGGTGAGGCGGAAGGGGATTGGAGGTCTAACCTGAAACTTCCCTGATTATAGCCAACTACTAAAGAAGATCGGTCTCTTCCAGTTGCCGGAGAAGCGGAGTATTCAAGGATCTCATCAGTACGAAAATCTGGACCACCGGATATCCCGCCTTCAAGTCCTGGAACCGAGTAGTCTCTGGCATTTGATATGCCAGGGGGTTAACCGGTTCGGTTCAGTCCAGTTCAGCTTGCATGGGACCGGCAGAGACCGAGGCCAATCAAGAGTTTACATTTCTTTCCGCGGAATGCACTTGGGCCATCACCCATCGTAGCGAGTTTGGTAAGTTCTTCTTATCTGATCAGTTCGGCAAAACCTTCCACTGATCTATTGCTAAAAAGGAAGGAACGAAAACATCTTCCCGCCTTCTGGGAGAAAGACAACAGTTGCTTGGGCTTCCGCAGTAAACAGCATGTCCAGCTTTGATCTGCAAGAATCCTACCACAATCCCACTCCCGGCGTTCCCCTTTGGCCCTAAAACTTTTAACCCAGCAGTATCTTTTCCCACCTACTGTCTGGCATTTTTTGGAAGATTCTACGCCCTTCAGTCTTTCCAGCTCCTCGGTCAGCCGGTTCTACCGCCCAACTCTCCCTTTGCAAAAGGAGTTTGCTCTCATGTTTACTCTTCAGCTAGCCCTCCATATTTTTATACCTTTCCCTCTAGTCCATTCATCGAGAGCCGTCACAAACATATCCTCGGCCTTCATCTCTTTCAAACCCTTCAGAATATTAAAGGCTTCAATATGGTCCTCCCTCAGTCTTCATTCTTCTAGAAGAAAATACACATGTTCTGCAGTCTTTGGTTGTAGGTCTTTCTCAGCTGAATCCCGCCATTCCAGTGGCCATCAGCTGGATTTTTTCTAGATAGGCTTCTGCTTTTTGAAGAAGGGTGCCTAAGCGAGTGCGCAGTATTGCTTTGTACAGGGGTAAGAACACGCCTGCTTGTTTGCAGGAAAATTTTGCTTTAATTCTGAAGAGCTCAACATGGGCTCTACGGGCAGCCGGCTTTCTCAGCTCTGCCCACTTGAGAACCGCAGTCATAAAAGCGCCTGAGTCTTTTATCTGTTTCACCGCATCAGTCATGAACTGTCCATTTCCCCCTTTTACTGTTAAACCCACTGAAAATCTGGTTCGTAGATGACTGATGTCCTTGTTTAACGGCACATATCATGTGTACGCCCACCTCAGCACCTTCTCAAATATCTAGCTAGCAACTCCTGCCGAGCTGATCCAACAAACTTCACATCCTCTGCAATTATGAAGCACGGAAGCTTCAGTGCTTTACCCAAATCATTTGTGTAGCAGATAAATAGAAGTGGTCCCAGGGCTGATCACTGAGGGACACCACTTGTCACACATGCTGGCTCAAAAATTGAGTCTCCAGTCCTAACGGAAAACCCTATTTGTCCAGAAGTCATCTATCCGACTATGTAGTTGTTTGTTCATCCCATAGGTCTTAAATTTACCCAGATTCAGTCAGTGATTTACTGAGCCGAAGACTTCCCTGGAGTCCAGGTAGCGAAGTTCCACCATTTCTCCTTTGTCCCCTTGTGCTGTGACTTTGTCCAAAAACCCGAGAATGTTCTAGAGGGATGATCTCCCCTTTAGAAACTCATGCCCCGCTCCACTTAGCAGCTTGCATCCTGCCAAGTGCTTGCAGAAATGTTTTCTTTGCAGTCTCTCGAAACATTTGCAAAAGATGCAAGAGAGGCTTACTGGCCCGTGATTTTGCTCCTGTGGGCGCGGTCCGCCGTCGCGGATAGCCACTACAGCCACTGTCTTACAGTCAGTTGTCAGCACATATTTAATAGCAGTTGCACAAAGCAGCCAACAGACATGCTGACGTGTTTTTCAATAATAATAATAATAATGGTTTATTTCAGAGACTTTCGAGGCATGCCAGTGATGATGCAAGTGATGAAGTGGACAGACAAAACCCTTGAAAACGTAGACGTTTACATGTCAGAAGTTGGATGAAAAAGGTTTAGGGGGGGAATAACGTGAGATGAAAGTATGGCAAATGTATGCACATCAAAGAAAATGTACTGAGTTCAAACGAACCCATGGGCCGGTTCAAATGGACCACCGGTGAGTTTGACATTCAAGGTCAGGTGGAGGACCCGGCCGGTCCGTATGAGGACATCTATAAGCTGACTGATATATACGAGAAAGGCTAGAAATCGGCATGAGAAACTGTGTTAGCCGGAGACGACGGATAAAAAGTGAGATTCACTGCAAATGATTAAATAGCAACGAAGCATTGGTGCTCTGCAATAGATGGTCGGCGAACAGGGCACAGAACTCATTGTAAAACAAGAAGCAAGCTATCTAAGACGTAAACGTTGAACCAGGTAAAAAATAGTTCATAAGAGTTGGACGCAGTAGATGTGAGACACAGATGTAAAAGGAATGGATGCATATCATGGCGGTCATCTGTATGATGGCAGGAGATGGCCTGTGGCTCTATGATGGCAGGATGCATGCCATCTGGCCTCTGTGACCTGTTTACTTTCAGTCTCTCTGGTAAGGCTCCTGTTTCCTCCATTGCTATAGACACATATGTCATATTGTGCGCTTCGAAACAAGTTTCTGGAGTACCCTTGTACATCATGCCCCATCTACGCGCTCTTTTGAGGTATTTAGCGAGCGCCTCCCCCTTGCTCTGATCCTCGCAGACTACTCCTTCATCGCTTGGCATCATTGTTCCGGTTCTCTTCGTGAGGGCACATCTCGATTGAGCATACCCAAAATATATCTCGGGGTTTTCTTAGATGCTTTTACCAATGCCGGCTCAAAGGTTCTCCTTGCTCGTCTTTCTGCTTCGAGGCTGAATTTTGATGTTCGGTGTATTGTTACCAAGCCCTCTCACTTCCGACTACTTTAAAATTCCACTGACACCTATCAAGTTTCCCCATAGATTTTCTCATCGCTGCCGCCCGCCACTCACGCTTGTTCGTGTACTTATTTCCTTGCAGTGGAGTAAACTCCTTCAGCAGGGCTCGCATGCTTCACTTCATTATCCGCCACTTCTGCCACCTACACGCCAGTCCAGTTGAGCTGCTCCTGTATTTAACTCGACAGAATTTAGATCTCCTAAGTTCCTGTGCCGTTTCTCTGTGACACTCGGATGCCTGGGGCAGAGTGTCAACTTGATCAGCATGTGAGCACTCTTGCGAAAAGGTGGGTGAAGGCTGAGCCCACCAATATATAGCTTCCATATTGAGTGACCACCAGGTCATGAAATGAGGGATGGTCTTCGGTTCTGTATCCGGCATTTTCCCTTGAGTGCTGAATTAAGGTTCACCCGGGAATCCACTCGATAGAAGCTCCCCAGCTCCACCACGAATACAGATTTCGGTGACCCGTTTCACTCCTGGCAGGTTAATCCCACAACAATCACTGGTGCACTGGCTCCTGCTTCTGACAGTTCTGGTGTCTTCGATAGTTCCGTATATTCTTCCATTTCAAAGCTTGAAATCCTGCGCAAGCAGGCAATTGTGGTTCTCCCCAGGGGCATTTTGACAATGACGGCACATAGCTGAGTGTTCAGTGTACACAACCTGGCTTCCGATCCCCTATGAAATGAACCCTCTCTAATGATAAGTGCAAGCCGGCCGCCCACATCAACATCACATCTGTCTCGTTGATAGGTCAGGTAGTGGTTTTCGAAGTCCTGCAGGGTATGGTCATTTTCAAATAACCAAGTCTCGGATGCTGCAACTACATCCGCGCCACAACGTTCATCCATTTCTATCGATTCCACCCATTTGCTTATAATGCTATATGCATAGGTGCAAAGCACTGCCGTGGCCTTCCCTCGCCGGAAGTCCTTGCTAGCCAGTAATTTGCTTACCTCCTCAGGAGGAGCACCGGAGTAACTGCTGAGTTTTATGGATCCAGTATCCTACTTTGCTGGTTTACTTGTACGACAGTTTCGGACCACCAGTTCGACTAGCGCACTCCTAACTGGTGTCTCAACATCCGATACCTTTTCCTTCCACTCTAGTGGCCTTACATCAACTGCTCAGGACCACTTTTGTCCTCTAGTGGACTGCTTTTCTATGCCTCATTTTTCAGTAGGCTTATAATTGCAACCACTGCTCTGGGGCACGGTCCGTGAGCCATTGGTCCCCAACTAACTGTTTTTTTCACTCAGATCTATAATTTCACCAGGTGCTCGCATTAACTTCCCACTGTATTATGAAACCCCTGATTCCTCGATCCCACCTTTGGGACATCCGGTACGATGAGGTATCTCCCTTTTGTGACGTGAAAGATGTCACCTGCTCGTGCTAGAAGCTGATCCCCAATTTTGCCTCCGTAAGTTCCAATAGCACTGGCCGGGCTGGAAGCAACTGCTGCCCTGGTCTCGGTTGCTTCCAAGATCCCACTCTGAGTACTCCTTTTAGCCTTGTCGTACCGTCTATTCCAGCCGTCCTGATGAAGTCCCTGGCCCAACTTTGGTGTGGATCCCGCCTCGCCTAGGTCTTTCTTGTAATGGGCTCCCCGTTGTCAATAATAAGCAGGTTCGTTCGCTTCAACTGGACAGGATTCTCTTTTATCGTTAACTGCTGCAATTTCTTGTTGATGTCTTGAATTTTGTCCTGAAGCCCCTTTAAACATCCCTTATCTCCCACTTCTATGAAACTCCCCGCTTCAACCTTGCTTGTTTTCTCTTTTGGCCTGCCGGAAGCCTCTTTATCAATATTTGCTCCTTCAGTGTTGACGCCCAGGGAACTACTTCTCCGGGCTTAAAGGTCTTTGTATTTGGTTTGATCCCTCCTACCTTCACAAATAGTTTTCTTATAACTCCATCATAGCTGAACTTCGCCTCCATACTTTCCGCTTCACTTTCAAAACCAGCTTGCGATGTCATAAGTTCCTGTACGCCATTCTCCACTTCCTTATTTAAACTGAATTGGTAGGCCTGTTTCGAAGCAGCCGGGATATAGTCACAACCTGAAAGGTCATGCTTTTAGGCTGAAGAAGAACAGGTCATAGATGGGGCCTTGGGTCCAGATCCTTATGAAACTTTTTTTAACTACTGGAACAAACTGCCAGAGGAAGTGGTCGAGGCAACCACAGTGGCTGAGTTCAAGCCTCGATTGGACAGGGTATGGACCCGAGTGCGGCCCTGGAATCAACCTGAACCTGGACATAGGTTCCGCACCCACTCGGTCAAAGCATTTTGGCTGTACTCCGAGTAACGCTCTTTCATAACACCCGAGTGGCTTGCATGCACCCATCCCCGGCAAAAGTGGCAGGCATTTCAGTTTCCCACTCGCTTTCCGCTTGACACTGACAATCACGAGCTGGATGCACTTGGCACAGTGGTATTGCAGGGGTACAAGAAAATCCACAGTATACTCAACATAGTAGGCAAAATCCTTGTCTGTGAGAAGGTGTGTTTGGCGAGTTGAGAGACGCAAACGCTTTAAGAAATCCTGATAAGGTATCAATAAACCATTTGAAAATCAGTTCATATACACAAACTCAGAGCCATCACCAAAACACCAAACCTTTTTGTTTCAAAAAGGAGGAGCGACGAATTTCAAACGGAGTTCGATGATACCGCATTTTTTGTCGAGGGTCCGGTGAAATAAACCGCGCAGTGACTGTGTCTAACTAGTTCGCATAGAGCGGAAGGAATTCTGGGAGCTCAGTTGGTCGTGGCCATAACCTGTCTTGTGCAAACTGAAGTGAAGTGAACTTCTCGAGCCGTGGCAGTGCGAGCGTGACATCCGGGCACCTAGCGCTGTTCAAGCAAGATTTTCAATACAGAATCATTTTGGCTGGAAATGCCGAAATAAATCTTGACTTAGCAGGCGCTCAAAAATCCCAACCAGTATCTTTATATGGATTGAAGGGCACCAGCTGCCGTCTCGAGCATGCAGCGTTGGTGTTATGTCTGGCCTGAACAGGCATACGCTTGGGCAGACATCCTCGCCCACACACACGCACGTACACAGCTGACGTTTGCCGTGCTTCTAACCGGACAGCACTGACTAATCAGATCGTATCGCGTGTTGCACGAGCTTGCACGACTTAATCCGATAGCATCGTTTTCTTACACTTCCGATTACACACACGACTGACTCACGCACTTGGATGCTAGTTTGCTTTTTCTTGTGCTCTCTTATACTGGCTCTTACAGTATGCTGCTGCAGAAAACACGTCCATTTATACACGGGCGCCTTTCTTCTGTTACCTAATTGTGAACATAGCAGTTGGGAGCTACGGAAAAGCTCCGACAACGCAATTACCTGAACGCACCAATGGCCTTAGCCACACGAAGTCCCATGCAGACTGAACTGAACCGCGATATACCAGCGGGGCGGTAAGTCCAGCTGTTTCCGAAACCCTAAACTTTCGGAACACTCAGCTTGCCACCCCAATTGACCCATTCATCATCTCTACTGAGTTGATCCTGAATAACGTCAACTTCCCGAACCACTGAGATAACCGCTTCCTCAGACGAGACCACTTTCTCCATGAGGCGAAGTACTTCCCTCTCTGTGACCAGTGTCCCCTTCCTCAACCCAGACTAGACGGTTCTTCATGATACACTGCCAAAGCATGCATTAAAATATGCATTCTTAAATCGGGCCGCAGAGGTAGATGAACCAAAAGCCACCGTTTGCACCCTTAAGGACGAGTTAACCGGCCTCAGTAGCCTGACTATCAAATCCCTCCAGGTATCCCAGGCGGTCGACCAGGTAAGTAGAATATCTGGGCAGTAAATTCGTGATGTCGCCAGGGCCTTGCGAGACACCTAGAAGGGTTCCAAGCGAGTCATCCTTTGTGATAGCCTTCCCGATTCGGGTCACCCTCATGACATCTATGCCCAGGCATTTACCCGCCTTAACCAATCTCTCCCATTTAAAAGTCGGTCCACTTGGCTGGTAACCAAAAGCAACAATGGGTACACGGAATTTCAGTTAAAATAAGCTGCACAGAGGCAGCCACACTAATTGCTTCCTCAGCTGCAAAGCTCGAGGAGGAAATAAAAGGGCCACAATGGGTATCCCTCGACAAGCCCTCACTCAAGGCTCTTCAGTGGGACGGCTAGGCCAGCAACCCTGATAACAGCGGCTCCCAAGCTCAGATCGCCGCCTGCTGTCCAGGTCGCTCGTCTTGGGGATTGAGCTCCGTGTCCACCATCCAACGCTTCCCTGTTTACTCCATCTCCAGTCGTGGAAAGTACCCCCGGTAGTAGACCTGGCGCTAGTAAACACCCGACGCCTGCCAAAGATGTCCCAGATCCAAACATGGCTAATAAGGTAACATAAACCGATGAGACCTACTCATCTTCGGGCTGAGATATAGACCTGCAACCTACTCCTGCCAAAGGCTGCAATGAGAAGGCTAAAGCACCAGAGAAGGTTTCTGGAGAAGTCGTGCAAAACAGGGTCAAGAACAAGAAAACTCGGAGCAATGAATCACGCATGGCGCACAAAGTTGAGCCACAAAACTCAGCCCCTTTCTTTTGGAGATTGAGGGATGCAGACAGTGCGCTTGGTATGATTCCGCCCAGATTAGTAGACGCCAAAATCTACTAGTCCCCCCAGCAGTTTGTTTACGGTCTAGCCCCCCAAATGTCCTCAACTCTCTACTCCCCTAGGATCCCCCTTTCATCACAACTCTCCGTCTTTCCCTCCCCAAAGTCAAGATGAGTTGCCCATGGTTATTCTGAAACAGCTCCTGAGAACTGGCTCAAGGGATTTTACGGCAGTTTTCTGAGTGCGCTGAATAAGATCCCGGAGCTTCGGCGGCTAGCAGCTGATAAAATACCTTAGATCATAGCCCTCACAAGAACCTGGTTCACCCGAGACATATTTGACTCCGAAATATCCGTTCCGGGATACTTTACAATAAGGCAGGACTTCAGCAGAGGTCGTGCCGGCGGGGTCATCATAAAATACGACAACTCTATTCCTCCCACCACTGCTTTGACAACACACACTTTTTAACGTGCTGATTGTTTGTGGGTTGTCTTTACACTATATGGGACAGACACTCTAATGCTCGGTGCGGTCTATTGCCCTCCCGCATGCAATTCTACCGATAGCCTAGGTCTCATGAACTTATGGGTTCCCTGGTAAGCTACACAGACTCCACCTATCTGTTAGTCACTGGTGACCTCAACTCAGCCATTATCGACTGGCAAACAGCTGATGCTCCCGGTATCACCTTTGGTAAACTCCTCCTGGATCTCGTACTTAGGAACTCACGGGCACAGAGAGTAAAAGATCCGACCGGATATCACACGTGACATGGCCCGTCCTTACTAGACCTGGCCATCACCAATGAGTGGTTCCAAAAATATATGGTGTACTACTTGCCATTTCTCGGCAAAAGTGATCATATTCTCATTGTGTTCGGTTATACTGTGAAGTGGCCTCCTCTACCCTCGGAAATTGAAATTTGGAGATCCTCCAAAAGGACCAATTTCGACCAAGCCTGTGCTTTTATTTGCCACCAGCCAAATTCAATTAGCCCAATAACTCTGCTGATGAAATGGCTGAGAACCTCAGGGAGTCGATCTTCTTAACTGACAGGCTATTTTCCCCATAATCAATCTTCCACAGAACAATAAGCTGCCCTCCCCCGCCCCATTAGGCGCATTCTAGACGGAAATGCACGCCTTTTCTCTAGATATAGAGCCACTGGTCTTGTCCACGACGCAGAGAACTTCAGAATTTTCCGCAACAAGATGGGCTTCTATCAAAACGCAGTCCAACGATCTGTACTTGCTTGGACACGGACCAGTAGGACATTTTTCCTTCAGTACACATGTCGTCCAAGGGGCACAGCTCCGAAGCCACTTGCCCTCGTTGACCATGCCGGATCCCCTAATTGCTTCTCCCAGCCAGGTAGCCGAGGCCTCCAGCTCCCACTTTCGTACAGTTCCTAGCTCTATATCGATATTATCCCACCCCACCATGTACCAAATATCTTTGGTGGCTACTCTTAGCCACACAAATGCTCTCATTGGTGAAGTTGCACGAGGCTTCCGTCGGCTGCACTAATGTTACTCCGTGAGCTCTGACTTAATAACTCCACGCATTCTAGAGGAGGTGGTAGACAAATTAGCAGCACTTTACGCACCTCATTTTCAGCGATGTGTCGACGACGGGGTTTTCCCCGACGGCTGGAAAAAGCGGTCATTGCATCCATCTATAAGAAGGGTAGGTGACACTTTGCTTTTAGTTACAGACCAATAAGTTTGACTGGCATCACCAGCAAAATTTCCACTCTAGTTCGCATGGATGCGGTTCCTTCCCGTCCGCATAGACGTAGGATTCTCTCCCCGCCCAGCCTGGGTTCCTTCCTGGCAGATCATGCATCCCCAATATACTTGCTGCCATGGATGGTCTTACGAAAACCTGTGATGATGGCTGGATCTCACACTTAGTATTCACCGATTTTCTAAGGCCTCCGACAAGGTCCCCGATGCTCCTCTTCTTTATAAGCTGTGAACATACGGAATAACAGGCTCAATATCGGACGTCTCAAGTAGCTTCCCTATAGACCGCACCTTTGTGTTTAAAGTGGGGAATGTTTTGTCTCAACCTTATTCAGCAGCAACTGGGGTCCCGCAAGGGTCGGCCTTAGGTTCTCTTCTTTTCTTGATCTACATAAGCGATCTTCCGACAGTCCTTCCTGTGAACATTGCCATGTACGCAGGCGAAATAACTCTCTGGAGTTCAAGCAATAAAAACCTGCCAGTTGAGGCTGATGAAACAAAACTATGGTCTGAGGATTGAAACCTCCCAGTGATTGATGACAAATGCGCGAGTATGTCTTTCGGCAGAGAGACTGGTCACACGTTTTCTACTAACGGAGCAACCACACTGCCTAGGGTCGACCAACACAAGGTGCTCGGTGTAAAGAACGAATACTGAAAATCCTTCTAAATGTTCAACGTGCTTTGTGAATTTGACTATATTTAACATTATCTTGGAAAGCTCGCTCATACACCACACATTTTCACGTTTGTTTATCCATGTGAGACATTTGAATTTGGCCTTGAACCGTTTCTGACTGTCGTGCTTGAGCCACGGGGCTTTGGACCTTTGGGTTTTACTGTGCAGCCTATTTGGCCGCATACTTTAGGTTCGTATATATTTGTATCCTTTGTGCATTTCAATTTAGTACCGTAGAAGCTACGAATCAATCTTGTTCTGGTTTTGGGATTAGTTTGAATTGGCTACGCGCTACTCGATTTGCGAGATTTGATTTACAGTACTCAAGTGGAACCTGGACGAGAAAACTCATTGGAAATGCCCAGACGAGGAAACAGGGACCTTTCGAGACAACAGGAAATAACTCGGCAAGTCTCTGGGGATGGTTCGGGTGTTATTGATTCTCTAGATAATGCTAAGTTTACTAGCTCTGTCAGTGCCAGGTCATATATCTCTAACCGCGATGCGTTTGACGATATTAGTACTTATAGAATGAGAGTAATAGAATTAGAAAACGAGCTGCGGTTAGCCAGAAAGGAAGCAGAGCCCCTTACACAAGGAACTGGTCTCAGAGAGCCAGCAAAGAGTCCATGTAGTTCACAATGTCAACATCGAAAAGGCACTGTGATCGACGAATATAAACCCTTGAGACAGCCTGAAACTACCGAGGTTTTGGCTGTTGACCTGCCGAGAGTGGGGCTGTCCCACTTCGACGGGCACCCCGAGCAATACTGTATATTCATGAAACAATTCGAAAATTTTGTTGAGTACAAAGTTGCAGATCCTGGTCGAAGGTTTTTGTATTTATTACATTACTGTCGTGGGAGAGCCAAAAGTGCTATCGAAGGCTGCGCGATGCTTGATCCACCGATGGGGTACATCAGGGCGCGCAGAATCCTGAAAGATTTGTTTGGACAACCATTCAAGTTGGCTAGAAGCCTAATTGATAGTGTTTTATTGCAGGCGAAAAGGACTGAGGGCAAGGCTGAATCACTGTCGAGTTTGGTGATAAAAATGCAGAATTGCAGTATAGCACTGGAGCACTTAGGATACCAGTCTGATCTGAATGCATTGCACACACAGGAATGCACTGTCCGATGTCTATCTATTGACTTACAGAGCCGATGGGCAGAGGAAGCTGAAAAAATAAATATGCTTGAGCGGGAATCTACGTTCAACGATTTGACGGAGTTCATAGGTCGTTAATCCCGTATCGCCAACAGTCGATGTGGACAAATCGTACGCGAAAGTTGCAGACTGGCGCGAAGGGAACCAACATCTCAAATTGTGGAGAAGGACTGTAACCAAACCCAGTCTTTGGCTAACATGCACATGATAAGTCATGAACGCGAGAGGTCAGCTGAATGCAAGCTATGCAACTCCCTGCATCGGTTACCAGATTGTCCGACCTTTCATGGGATGAGTGTACCCGATCGGTGGTGCGCAGTAAAAAGGATTGGCTCATGCTTTATGTGTTTGAACAACTCTCATCGAGCCTCTGAATGCAGCTTAAGAGTGAAATGCAACCAAGACGGATGCTTGGGTAATCATCACTCGTTACTGCATGGCCTACTCAACAATAGACCTATTCAGCCGGATGAACCCAAAATTGTCTGTTCAACGGGACATGATGATTTCAAACCGGCAAGATTAGGCATCGTACCTGTCGGTATCGTGACACCTAAAGGACTGAGGAGGGTCAATGCATTTTTGGACACGGGGTCGGATACCTCGCTGATTGCTCGCGAGCTTGTAGAAAGCTGTGAACTAGTAGGCGAGCCTACCTCGCTCACTATCAGCACGATTGCAAGGGGTCATGTTAGCAATTCTAAGAGGCTGACCCTGCAGTTAACGTCTTTAGCTGATGAGGGGACCGTAGAAATTCCGGAAGCTTTTGCAATAGACAGCTTGCCAATGAGACCAGCGACTCTGTTAGATCGATCGCCAAGAGATGGTCTCATCTCAGGGACATAGAGTTCGAAGAAGTTTCTAGCCCCCACGTCGACATACTAATTGGATGCAATGTACCAGAGGCTCACTGGGTGCTTGAACAGAGCATAAGCAATCGAAAAGAACCATTCGCTACGCGAACGATACTAAGCTGGACACTTCTCGGACCCCTGACGAGTGAACTTCAACATACGGCCTCAATAAATTGCTCAAATGTTGCTGAGAGAAGTGCCTCTGTAGAACACAATCAGCCTTTCGATATTGAATCCAACGGTCCATCTCAGAAAAGCGAAGTTGACTCAAAGGATCAGTCGGTGCTTTCGATGGCGAATTCAAAGACGGGACGTCACAGTGGGCAACATGAAGTTGCTATACCCAAGAGACTACCGTCAAGTCACCTATCAAGAAATAAAGAAGTTGCTCGGAGGCTTTTGAAATATCTCAAAAAAGGACACCAGCAGGTCACCCAAAGCAGCTTGAAATTTGCCGACCCAGCGACAGTGTACGGTACCTGGGTGGAACTGCATGGCCGGCGGCGAAACAAAGTACCCTTTGCCAAAACAAAAATTGCTGAGCTGAAGTCAGTATCCCTAAACGAGCTCAAAACGACTGCACTGGTATTGGGTTTTAAGGTAGCACGAATGCTAAAAGAAAACTGCACCACCGCCGAACTCAGCCTTGCCTATTGGACAGATCCTACAGTTGTGTTACATTACAGGAAACGGAAGAAACGAAGAACGTATTCGAGACATCAGAGAGTTAATCCACTCGTAGCAGGAAACAGCGAGGTAAATGTTTATGATTCGAGCTCGAAACCACATACAAAAGACAAAGTAGCTCGCAGATCGCCTCGCTCCGAGTTACTCAGCACTTTATTGCATTTCATGCTCTACAACTAATCAACTGGACCCATTTTTTTCTGAAAGGTTGCAAATGTACTTAGTTCCAGTTTCTATCTAGCGTGCATATAGGCGAAGAGGAGAAATTCACCGGTATTTCACTTGAACAGTTCAGGTGAGGCATACCGGCTGTGAGCACATTGTGAAACTATTATTATCTTTAAAGAAGAACATTTATTTACATTTTATACAATATTGATTGTCAAATATTTTGTGCACAGAAAAACTTCGAAATACTCTGATAGATGCCAGTATTCGAGCAATCTCTGTGTTCATGTGTATTTCGATACTGTCCGCCGTATACTTGTTTTCGAAATTTATTCATAATCAAAAACCGGTTTTTATTTCTTTCGGAAGATTTGGTGCGTTAATTTTATGTAATTCCACTGGTTCGTGACCTGTCAATTTTACGCGATATCTCATTAGGCGTTGCACCTGCGTTCAACTTCTGCGCTCATGCTTGTAAACAACATTAGTCTAACCAGTTGCTGCAATGGGTTACTGCTTGTGATGCTTAGACTTATTTCGTGCGGCGAAACACTTCACTCTGCGAAGCCTTCATCTTCATCGTGCGTCTGACTATATGCGCCGGTCTCCTGATGAATATGTCAATCTCAAGTTGTGCAGCGGGATTTGGAATTGATTTCTTATGGATTGTGCGATGATGACTACGGCGAAAACCTGTTTCACGTTCACATAACACAGGAAGTTAGTAACCACAGGCACTAACAATAAATTAAGGGTAGATAGGGTGAGAATCATGACCCCTTCCTGAACCTTAGACAACCATTTTCGTGGAAGGATTTTGGCCCTATAAGAAGGGTAGGTGACACTTTGCTTTTAGTTACAGACCAATAAGTTTGACTGGCATCACCAGCAAAATTTCCACTCTAGTTCGCATGGATGCGGTTCCTTCCCGTCCGCATAGACGTAGGATTCTCTCCCCGCCCAGCCTGGGTTCCTTCCTGGCAGATCATGCATCCCCAATATACTTGCTGCCATGGATGGTCTTACGAAAACCTGTGATGATGGCTGGATCTCACACTTAGTATTCACCGATTTTCTAAGGCCTCCGACAAGGTCCCCGATGCCCCTCTTCTTTATAAGCTGTGAACATACGGAATAACAGGCTCAATATCGGACGTCTCAAGTAGCTTCCCTATAGACCGCACCTTTGTGTTTAAAGTGGGGAATGTTTTGTCTCAACCTTATTCAGCAGCAACTGGGGTCCCGCAAGGGTCGGCCTTAGGTTCTCTTCTTTTCTTGATCTACATAAGCGATCTTCCGACAGTCCTTCCTGTGAACATTGCCATGTACGCAGGCGAAATAACTCTCTGGAGTTCAAGCAATAAAAACCTGCCAGTTGAGGCTGATGAAACAAAACTATGGTCTGAGGATTGAAACCTCCCAGTGATTGATGACAAATGCGCGAGTATGTCTTTCGGCAGAGAGACTGGTCACACGTTTTCTACTAACGGAGCAACCACACTGCCTAGGGTCGACCAACACAAGGTGCTCGGTGTAAAGAACGAATACTGAAAATCCTTCTAAATGTTCAACGTGCTTTGTGAATTTGACTATATTTAACATTATCTTGGAAAGCTCGCTCATACACCACACATTTTCACGTTTGTTTATCCATGTGAGACATTTGAATTTGGCCTTGAACCGTTTCTGACTGTCGTGCTTGAGCCACGGGGCTTTGGACCTTTGGGTTTTACTGTGCAGCCTATTTGGCCGCATACTTTAGGTTCGTATATATTTGTATCCTTTGTGCATTTCAATTTAGTACCGTAGAAGCTACGAATCAATCTTGTTCTGGTTTTGGGATTAGTTTGAATTGGCTACGCGCTACTCGATTTGCGAGATTTGATTTACACTCGGTTTCTGGTTTGATTGTGACCAGTCCTTCTCGCATCGTCACCATCATTTGAGCAAGTCCACCTTTAGAGTCTTTATTATGATTCGAAAGTCCCTCCAGCGCATCTCTAGGGGTGATTCCCTCATAATTTTCGGCAACTATATCCGACATCTGCCGGAGTACGATAGCCTGATAGTGCACCCTGGTCCTGTCCCAGATCGCGGGATCAAAGAAAGAGTTCGGAGAGCCTCAACAAAAGCAGTACGGGGTCTGTCTTATCTACCTTATCCCGTCAGCATCCCACTCCTAACTCCCTATCCCCTTGACTCCAGGTGAGTGAGATGTGATCTGTTTGTGATGTTGAGGCCTCTTGAATCATGTCAAAGAGATGGATTCTTCGTCATTTTCCAGTCCCTTTTCTCGGTGGGCATAGCAGAAAGGTTTTTCACCCGAGACAATGCTCTGTACTACGAATTAACTAATGCATATACAGGACTTTTAATCTGTGTAAAGCTCTTCCGGAATATGTTGTTCTCTCGCAGAACAAAACTATCTTCAAAGGGCATTAGACCTCTACCTTGGTCTATCCCGGTTATTCTTTGGCCATACGAAAGGAAACGTAATAAATGACTTCTAATGCTTTCCCATTACGCTGTATTGTTATGGAATCCTCACCCACATTCCCAGTGAGAAGCTGCGTGATATTTTCTACATTTTGTCTGGGTTGCCTCCACAGACCAAACCTCATCCTACCTTTGCTCACGTTTCAGCTCGGGGGATCCTATGGACGATCAAAGATTTCCTCGAGAACAAGGACGAATGGGCTCAAAGACGACAAACATTGCAGTCCTTCATAAGTTCAGACTTCAACTGATCCAGCTGTACGAAGCGTAGTTAGGGAGGATGAGGTGCCAGAGGATTGGAGTTGGGCCATTGTCGTCGCGATCTATAAGATGGGATCCAGGCAGAAGGCGGAGAATTATAGGCCGGTTAGTCTGACATCAGTGTGTGTAAGTGCTTGGAACGTATAACTAGAAAGCAATTTTGCTTGCACCCACTGTCGCCTGCGCAACATGGGCTTGTTAAAAGAGATCGTACTTGACAAACCTACCGATGTTCTTGGACGAGATCACAAGACGAATGGATGAAGGCACGACAGCGGAGGTTTGTTATTTAGATTTCAGTAAGGCTTTTGACTCTGTGAGTCATCGGCTGCTGGATTCTAAATTGCAGACCTTTGGGATAACCGAGAAAGCGAGTGATTTGGCAACACTTCCCTGGGAATCGTAGTTTCTGTGTCAATGTGGAAGATTATCTACCGAGGCCGGAGAAGGTAAGCAGTGGTGTGCCACAGGGTTCAGTACTGGGTGCTTTGCTCTTCCTCTCGTACATAAGTGACCTAGTGAAAGAATTGAGCAACTCGTGTTCCATCTTTGCAGATGATGTGAAGATAGCGGGGAGCGAGTTGGCACAGGACATAAATGCCGTTCTTAGATGGGCAGATCGATGGGATGTACCCTTGAATCTCGCCAAATGCCAAATCCTGACTACCAACATGGACGGAACGAGCAGTATTCCGTCCCAGTGTCAGAGGTGAAGGGCCTAATTGTGATAGTTATACGGGACTTTAGGCCTTCATGACAGCGCCAGAGAGCTGAAAATATGGCCAGAGGGGTACTTACTAGGGTTTGCAATACTGCCACGTGCAAAAACAAAAAGTCTTCGTCCCCTTTTACAAGGTTTTGGTATGACCTCTCCTGGAATATTGTGTACAGGCATGGGCTCCTCATTATCACAAGGATAAGCAATGCTTAGAAGGAGTGCAGCGACTCGCATCTAGAATGGTCACTGGTCAGAGAAGGAAATCTTACGTCCAGTGGTTAGATCTTAATCTCTCCTCTTTAGAACGTTGTAGCGGCCGGGTTGACTCAATAATAGCGTTCAAGATGATAAAGTGTCCGTCGGGCACGAACATGCGTGAGTTGTTCGTCTTTGCCCACGAGTGCGGCACCAAAGGAAGTAGCTTTACGCTGCAAATGACACACTCAAGACTGACCACACGAGCTAGATTTTTTACGCATACAATTGTAATTATGTGGAATAGACTGACAGTTGCAGCAATATACCAACTTTCAAAAAGGCCCTAGATCCACGCTGGAAAACAGCGCTCTCAAAACTAGCTGTATGAATGAGGGGTGAGGTGAGGAGCCCTTAGTATTTTCGTCAATGAATTCGCGTCTGTGAAGGTGATACTGCCTCGCAACTTTTGACTTTCAGACCAAACATCCAACGCGCAGTGTTGGGAGCCAGGGGAAGTCTTCAACAACACAACGATCTGGACGCACTATTGGTCTCGGCCACTTTCGTCCCGTGAGAAGTGAACTGAACTTTCGGTGACCTTGAGCGGTAGGTTTGGATGTTTGAGCTCCCTTGCGGTGTAGAAGTAAGTTTCGCCCTGGATATATTTAAACTGGAGCGGACTGCAGTATTCTTGAGGCACCAAATTTGGAAAGTGCGGAATTGACCTACCAAGGTTATTGTGAAATGCAAAGGAGTTGCTGAGTTTTAAGTGATTTACTTGTTGTGATTATAATGAGAAAAAAATTGGCAATTTTTCCATTTAAAAATTTTTTCGTCAATCTGTTTGTTGTCATTTGTGTGTACGGGGCTATAAAGTCGATCAGCAGAGGCCATTTCTATCTTACACTGGCTAAGAGTGTGCTAAATGATTAGGAATACCAGAATGTTTCTTAAACGCTTTTTCGAAAGACAGTCCTCTGCTCCGATTGCTCCGAAATCGTCGGTTTTGTGAAATCCGGTCGCGATTGGCGGTGAGAAAGATAATGGGATGACGTAAATATTGAGGCATGTATCGGACATCTTCGAGCAACCTATACTATCCCGTGCCAGAGGATTTTACTGTGGTGGGAGGTAGATGCAACAATGCAAACGTTCTCATTCAGCGAAGTTTAGTATAACCATTTAATGCTGATACACGGTACAGTCTTGTTTTCTGCAGGTACACAGTTAGCGTAAGTGGTTATGCAAGTTATCGGTGAAAATGGAGCAGGTTTTCACGGGTTATCGTGGAACAAAGTCTAGTTTCATTATCGACCTTTTTGGGGCTTGCGTTCACAGAGCAATACTAAATATATATGTACTATGTTCGACCGTGGTTACTACGGTGTAGTGTCTAGTAGACTGACGTTCGGTCGATGCGGGTTGTCTCACGCCTCCTATTATAAAACTTTCCGCAACTGTTCCATAACCCTTGCACAATAACAGTGAATGCTCAGGCCTTGCTGCAATAAGAACTGTAGCCCTCATCAAAGGGTTTCTGAACCAACTAATTGATCCTTGTTCTGACCCTTTCCGTATATATTACTGTAACTCACTTCAAATGTCTAACGGATGGAATAGAATGCAATTTTCTCTCAATTTTGTAGATCTGTCAAACTTCACTAAATGTTTAACAAGGCGTGAAGTTTTCTCCTTAACATGCCCAAAAGATTTATTTCACGTGAAAACCTTCACGCATATGATTGGCCCCACAATGAGCCGGTACGCCTGCCTTTTTGCACGTGAAACAAAACGCCATAAGGCGACAACGAAATGGCTTCACGAAAGCAACTCGGTAATCACAATGTGGTGGCCCACTCTTCTTTCGTCATCAAGCAAGACAGTGTACGCACTCCTCACGTCTCGACGAGACCGCTGGATTCACACGTGGACATTTGCTTACCGTCCTGAACTGTGCAGTTTCCCCTGTTCGTGAATCGTATCGGTAAAACTCGAAGAAGTGGTTAGTTAGAAGCCTCGAAAACGGAATCCAAGTTCTGGAACTGGGCCGAATCATCGGTTGTGCTCCGTTGCGCACCGGAATCCAGATGGTTTGCTGAAGGAGACTCAAGTGAGCTCCGACCCTCGTGCAACAGATTTTATATGTCCACTAACCCAACCAACAATCAGCAACGGCTGAGCCAATGACTGGAGAGCTAATTACCGAGATTTGACCGAGAAAAACAAGATTCACCAAAAAAAAGAATATAACTTTATAAAAGTCACCCCCATTGCGCACTCCTTTAGGACATTTTTGTTGCATTTTGATTCAGACGTTTTCCTGCCAGCTGTTCGATGCCTGCAAAACACCAAGCCATGTCGGAACTTACTCCACTCTCCTCCGTAGCTGCTTGGTAATATTCTTGTTTAGGCGGTATATCGCGTAGTTTTCCCCACTTTTGTATTCATTAGTCTGCCTATTTTCATTGGCAAGATGTCTGGTGTCACATTAAATGGTGGGACAATACCCACGCGCCAGAATGAGGGCTCACCAGAGGGCGGACCATGTCCTGGCCCCATCCTGGGGGACTCTGCAGGGGCTGAGAATATAGAAGAGCTGAGGACAAGAATAACAGCCCTCGGTGCAGAAATAGTCGGTCTTAAAACTTTAATCAAAGCCACTTTCCCCATATCAGCTGCTAACCAGGCTATAGCAGTATCAAAACAACTAATTTCAGATATCGCTAGGGAATTGTGGGATTCAGCAGCCATGACCAAACGAGTAATTATATGGGGCAGAGCTCCAACAGGTGCAAATCCAAAGCATCTGGCCCTAGATCTAATCAGAACGCTCGAGGAATCGCCTCCAAACCCTGCCAAGTGCTCCTCGGTAATCTCCAAATGGCACAAGCAGGTATCGGGTTTAATCCCGGAGTTTTCTCCTGAGAAACCAGTAACTACCCTGATCACGAAAAAGCGATCAATAAAAGGCCCAATGATTTGGTGTGTGGAGTAACACTGGACCGCCTATTGCACGCCCGTCAGGTGACAAAGCTGCGTACTGCCCCGTTCGTAATGGCGGACCCTAAATCAAAAGGATCCCCAGTGGTCTGCCTAACTAGATGGAAACCACAGAGCAGTCGAACTCTGGGGATCCGGGTGAGACAGATTCCGCTCACTCAATACGAACAGCCTTGGGGAAAGCAAGGATGCTCTTGAAGCAACTATCGAAGTCAACATAAATTTTGGAAAACGGAGGAAGGACAGACGGAGAAAGCGTCAGAAGCAGCCGCAGTTTCAGTCAACTATTAAACCGGCCATCGGGAGGTTATTCTTGGGTCGCTCCAGTCCCATTCTCATAAAACATCAGAAATAGCAGCCCAAACCACGGCTGATAAGAAACGGAAACCACTCAGTAGAAACTACTCCGCCTACGTGGCTCAAACAGCAATCGACTCCCGCACGGGATCATCTCAGCCGCCTCCAACAGAGGACAGTTTCCCCTCTTGCCTACTGAGCTTGGTACCTCAGACACCCCCACTTAGGCCCCTTTAACCCTTACGTCGGCACTGACCTCTATGAGGACACCTCCTTTGCAGACGATAAACCACTTTCTATCCAAATTTTTTCTGTTTCTATTGAGCAGACACTGAAAAGCCTGCATACAAACTGTCTGAGTCTACCGAACAAAATGCTGGAGCCGAGAATATTGGCAACAGACTCAAAACCCCACATCATTGTCATCACGGAGGCCTGGCTCACACCAGACTATCAAGACGGTGGATTAAGAATACCGGGTTACTCCCTTCTTCACCATGGTTCAGGAAGAGGATTTGCTGGTGCAGTAGCTCTCTACATTAGAGACCTCTTCCCCCGGGCGTCTCTCCTCGACATATCTTATCAACCATGGTGGGCTCCTTATCAAATATCGAGGCTGCGTAAATCCATTCAGCGCTTCAACTGTCCAATCCTTATGCAATTCGCAGATGATCTATCTGCCAAAGAGTTCATTAAAATGCGTAACACCATAGTTTCTAGTTCCCCATATAAAAATATAAAAGTAGCCGAAGATAAAACCCCTCTTGAAAGGGAAATTACTAGACCTCCCTCGACTTTCCCACGAGAGACACCTGATAGTCCTGAACCTTTGACGCAAACAGCTGGTTATTCCATCGCTTCTTCTCAAGTCCCTACTGCTTTCTCTTCCCACGTGCTTTTGGCTTCTTCACAACCACCCGCTGCCTCCTCATCTGCTCCAGCACGGAACTCTTTAGAATCTGATCCCATTATTGTTGATTTAGACTTTTCCGCTTCCACTATCTTACTGCCACCTAGTAAGAGATTCCAACTTTACCTGGCTCACCCGCTTTATCGCCTGTCGGGTACACCCCCAACTCTAATTCGCTCTCTGCTTCCTCCTGTGATAAACTACTCGCCGTCCAGAGGAATAGGTCTACCAGTCTCCCCACCCTTCGCACAAACCCCCCATTCATTCAAATCTCTCCTCTTAAATCGACTAGCCTTAGCTCACCGAATCCGGTTTCGACCTCAAAAAATATCCCTTGCTCCTATGCATAGGTGGTTCCTACAAATTCACCGTGCTCACTGCCTGTCAGTACCAAAATACGGCCTCCTCACGCCATCTTTTCTGCCTCACGTCGTACTTCTTACCTGACAAATATCTCTACTTCTTCCAATACCCACTGCTCCATATTTGGTGTTCCACCCAACTTGCCTTACTCCTCCCATAATGTGCTGCCTAATCTACCACCTTAACCCTTAGTCCTCACATATTTTCACCCCTGCCCTCTGAACCCCCCTTTCAGCCAATATCCAATTCCTACTGAATGGTATTTCTCAGCTGCTCCTGATCACCCCTGCCTGACATCCACCCGCCAAATCCCACAGGCTTTTCCTTTTGCTCCTGCATTTCCCCTCCGTTGATGCCCATTTGTTCTACCCCCTAAGCAATCCTTCTCACCGCAACATTTACTGCAGCTTGGCTGGAATCCACCCCATCCGAACCTTCACTAGCCTCGGCATCAACATATTCCCCTTTGATCCTGATCTCCACTCCTTCCAATCGCGATAGCCTGCGTCCTTCCAGCTTACGCTACCCCCTGAAGTGCCTACAATACTTCCCACCAAAGGTATATCCTTAGCTTTATTCAACTTGAGTTCTGTTCTTGGCAAACTCCCGCACCTAAAAACCTTATCCTCACAAATAATTACGACATTATCTTAATAACGGAACCCTGGCTGTCTGAGAGTACTCCCAGTGACCAAATACATTTGGTAGGTCACAGTCTCCTGAGGACCAACAAAACGAACCGGGGTGGCGGCGGGTGCCTAGCCTATGTCAGGAAAATCTACACTGCGACCCCTCTTTTACATGCGGCGCTCGATTCTATTCCTGATTCTCTCTGGTTCACCATCAGCCTCCAGAGCGCTGTTCTTTATATTGGCTGCGTGTATCGCTCGCCAAACTCCCCCAATTCCTTGTTACCACTTCTTATTGGGTCTTTCGAATACCTCTCTTTCCTTCCTTCTGGAACCAAGCATATCGCAGGCGACTTTCATTCCCCTCAAATTTGTTGGCCTACCCTCTCGGCTCCTACCAATCTCATGTACCTGATCACTAGCATCCACGTTTGTGGCTGGACACAACATGTAGCCGAACCTATCAGAAATGGGAACATACTAGATCTGCTATTTACTCATAACATGCCTCTCATCGACGTGTCCGTAAAACGAAATTACCCCGGCAGTGACCATAAAATGGTTATCAGCCGTCTGCCCCTAAGTGACCCACCTAATCCCGCACACCACTCCAACAATACATTTCTGTGCAGAAATTGGGTCTTGCTGGTCACGCTTATTCGCCAAAAGGACTGGGGTGAGTATTTTCCCACCCATGACCCTCAGATTGCTGCTGATATTTTCTACTCCTTTTCCGACTGTCTGAGAAAATTGTCTAATACTTCCCAGGCTGTACCTGAAAACAGCTCTCCTGCCTCTCCACTCCATAAGAAGTATCAAAACCTCCTCAAAAAACTACATAACTCCAACGACTTTTCAATTTTCATTCGTCTAAACCGCCTTTCCGCACTCATTCAACGACAAGACAATACGAGACTTCGTGACCAAAAAGCTAAGGCATTGAGTCATCCCAACAAGTCGCAACTTCTTTCTATGTTGCATAAGTCTAGAAACGCTGATAATAGAGCCAAATTCCAACTCCCGATACTAGATAATAACTCATCCGTCCCCTCTTCGCCTCGCATAGCTGGAGCCTTCAATGAATCCTCTGCTTCAGCCATGGCTCCAGCTGCTGTCACTGCCCCTCCCCCATCTTTACCGCTTACTGACTCTGTCCTATTCACGAAACCCTTCGATGCCAGGGGTATTTCTAAGCTGTTATTCAACAGCAAACCCTCCCCTCGATTTGGCCCCGATGGCTTACCACCAGTTGCTCTCGTCAATGGTGAACCGGATCTCCCCCTACTGCTGCTTAACCTCTTCACTCACTCACCTAATATTAGCGCCGTACCTGCCAATCGGAAGCGCTCGGTAATCTTTCCCATTCATAAAAAGGAACCTTTACATGAGGTATCCAATTATCGCCCTATAAACCATACCCTCATTCTATCCAGAATCATGGAAAAATTAGTTAAAGGTCACAATATTAACTACTTATTAGGCCTCAGCCTTACTAATGATAACCAACATGGATTCATCCGTTCAAGCTCCTGCATGACTTGTCAGCATGATTTTCTGAGTCTCGTCACCGACTACGCCGAAAGTGGGAAATCTTTCGCTGTTCTTTATCCTGACTTATCTGAGGCATTTGATGGTGTACCTCACCCCCACCTCTTACCAGAGCTACGATCATTTGGCATTGTCGATCCGCTACCTTCTTGGTTTTTGTCTTACTTATCTCATCGTTCACAGGTTGTCTTGATTATCGGGCACACCTCCAACCCTAGGCCTGTTACCAGCGGTGTTATTCAGGACAGTGTTTTAGGCCCACTTCTTTTCCCCCTATATATAAATGATATATTTCAGACAACACTTAATGGCACGCCGTTCTCGTTCACAGACGACATTAAGATAGTCTAATTTTTTCCCCTAGCAACCTCAGTACTACTATCCCAAAATTCTCCGCCGACCTAGCCGCTCTCGATGAATGGTGCTCAATCTGGGCGGCGAAATTCTTCACTGATAAGTGTATTTTTCTTAATTACAAAAGCCAGGTACCTCTTGGTTCCTTAAGCATCGGCAGTTCACCCATCGGGAGCCAGCCCCTAGTAAGAGACCTTAGCCTAAATTGTTCTTGCTCTTTCAGCTTCTCCGAATATGCTGTCTTCCAAACGGCGAAGGCTAAAAAGCGTCTTCGTCTTCTGTTCCGATCCCTTCAGCTCGGGGAGAGCATGCTTTACTTGTACAAAGTGCATGCCAGGCCTCTTCTCTACTATTGTCCCTTAATCTTCTCTAGCATGCAAAAATACGACGGGATTATTATCCAATGTATTCAGAGACGGTTCACAACGCAGCTTATCGGTTGGTCGCTAAACTTAAACTAGAGAGAACGATGTTTATCTCTCAAAATCGAACCTCTGTGTCTTCGTCACATCAAGCTGAACCTGGTTTTCCTGTATAAACTATTGACTAAGCAATCTTGTTCCTCCCACCAGTTGTGCTTCTCCTCGGGTACTGGATATTCACTCCGCAATAGACGGTATACTTTTACCACACCCTCTGCAAGGACTGTTCTACGCTCCAAGTTTTTTCCTGTTCACGCACTCCAGAATCTGGAATAAACTTCCTTTGCACATCAAATCTTCTCAAAGTATGTATTCCTGCATGCTACTGACAAATTACTTTCTGTCCCAACTGTTTTGCGCTTATTTAACGTTCACATAAACGAAAGTGAGGCTTGCGAGAAAGGCCTCGACGTTTAGGACATTGCTCTGCTTTCTCGCTTTACCGCTTTTGAATTCTGAAAGCTCTGCTTAACCGCTTCTCCTTAGATTTCGCCATCCACCTATTTAAAGCATGTCTGCGCCCACTGACTGTTTTTCCATATATATATATATATATATATATATATATATATATATATATATATATATATATATATATATGGCGAACTGGTCTCTTTATATATGCTTACCCATGTCCCGCTCTAATTTTCAACCACCTCGTAATCTCCCATGCAAGCCTGGCATATTTGATGACGTCGGCTGCAAAACCGTCGTGGCTCTGGACAACAAGCCGATACATCAGACGACAAACACGTCCCGGTAAAGCACTAATTACATTCATGTAGATATTGACGTATATATAAATATACATGTAAGAACGTAGAGATAAGCGCTCGTATTTTTTGCCCACTCACCTATTTTTCCTACTTTTCGTAAGAAGACGACTTTTCTCTTGTCCTAGAATCCAGCCGACTCTCCGGTTTACAGCCTAACCTAACAGCAACCTGCAGCATCAGACCTGTTGACACCTCACGATAGGATTTGTCACATCCTCTGGACCTATCATAAAACTTGCCATTCAGGTTCTTCATGTTGCTCAGCTGCTTCCTCACGTAACCCTCAGACCCTATAGTCCGAATGCATCTCTATGGCTTTATTAACACCGAAAGATAAGACTTCCCGGTGAACAGCCTAATTGGTAATCAATAACTTTACCTAGTTGTGCAAGCACAGTTGACCCTCACGAACACCGAAGTAAGATACCAAAGACTCCTCATTTCACCAAGACCATTGTGCCTCATTTCCAGCCTCCGTACTCTTATCTGTTATTTTGCTCAAGCTAACCCTCAGCCGGAACATCTCCCAGGCTGCGATCCTCCCTTTTTCAATTTCAGAACCACCCGGTCATCTCGATGCCCGGCTGTAATATATTGCGCAGACAGCTTATCTTTTTCTCTCCGTCTACAACTGCACCAAAGGCCGGCTACCGCGAATACGATGAAGTCACTGGGTTTCACCCACAAGAAGTCCGGGCATAGCTTCATATCTACCTCTGAGGCTTACTGAGGAATTCTCACTACAAGACCCTCCCGATGTCGAAGCCATTTAAACCACCATGCGAGGAGTCCTAATTAGATAGTGATCAGTCTAGATTCAGTGAAGCCCCCCTCCACATGATGAAACAGCGAACACAAACCGCAGCCAACCTTTGCTCAAAAAGCACAACACGGACACAGAGAAGCCACACAAAACTCAACAGGACAATGTGTTTGCCGATTTACCAGCACAACCCGGCCTATTGCAAAGGTTTTCACCCCTGTCTTGCTTATTTTGTTCCTTGTGGACACGGCATTCCGATTGCTGATTACTCCTTTTCTGCGAACTGCCGACACTAGATGACACACACTACTTTCCATGGAAATTATCTCACCCCTTCAGGGGGTACTATTCCTTTTCATATTCAAAATCCGTGAAAATTAGTATTCCCCTGGAAGTCTTCATGAAATCCCTCCCTGTCTACTTTGTCTGAACAAAAATCACCTTTTTAAGTGAACATGAGTATGCGTTACTGACCATTTCCTTGCACCATTCTTGTAAATATTGTATTTGCGTCCTAAGCCAATGTCCGTCTGAACATTCCTACATCCGGCCGATTCATTACCACTGCCACAGTTGATTCGAAAATACTTCGTACCCGCCTTGTATCCTGTTGTCGCTTTGCTTCATTTAAACCCTCCTCAGCTTTAGTCCATTGTTTCAGTGATTAGCAAATCCCTCTTTGAAATTTGTGAATTTTCCATCACATTCAGTGATATTGTAAACTCTGATTATGCCTACATGCGTGCCTCCCGACCACGGTCCGGAAATATACCATTATTATTATTAATATTGTTATTACCATTATCTGCCACGATCAATTAGACGCCTTCTCGACAAACGCTTTCAGCTGTTCGCCAGGTACCGAGCCACTTCCCTTCAGGCGGACGTACAAGCTTTCAGATGTATCCGAAATCTTTGTAAATCCAAGAATAATGGATACTTCAAGAAACTACATAAAGAATCTTAGACCGGGTGCGCACTAACCCTCCTTTTCTCTACAAACACCTGCGCCGCAATCATGAGTCAGGGGCCCCAGGGCTCGCGCTGTCGCTTTCTGACGGCTCTCTTGCCACCTCTCCTTCTGAGGTAGCAGAGGTTTTCAGATCCCAGTTCCTATCGGTTTTTATCACACAAGTAGAGCTTGTTTGTGGACACCCATCTTTTCAGCCAAAACGGCTGGTTTCCTCATCGGGGCACTCCACGGTGTCCCAGGTAGAAGTAGAGGAGGGAATCGACAAAATTGACCCGTTTGGCTTGATGGGACCGGATGTAACACAAGCTTGAGCAATGCGTAGCCAAACTCACAACGGATCCCGAAATCAAAAGGCTATTATCCGTGATATTCTACTATACTAGATTATTGAATGAACAATGACACCAAACAAATACAAACCTTAATTATGAGATCATAGGGACTCAAAAAACGAGAAACCGAACTGCAGCATGTGAGCGAAGAGCACGTGCGTCACGCAGGTCCAGAACAAGTATATGACGAAGTAGCGCCCTGGGCGCGAACAAACAACAACTGGTCCATAAAACAAACAGTGCGTAAAGACACTTCAGTAGTGTAGGCAAGTGAGTGATGTTAAGAAAAACATGGAACTGCAAAGGTTTTTGGGGGATTTTCCAAGACCGGTCGTTACACCGGACGAAGCTCGTCCTCGCATTCCTGAAGAATCCGCCTCCATTTTTGCAACGTCATACTCTACGCTCTTTCAACAGTGCATAGACAACGGAAGATTTCCAAGTTCTCGGAAGCATGCTGTTATTGCCTCAATTGATAAGAAAGGAGGTCGACTCTCTCCTGGAATTTGTAGGCCAATAAACCTCACCAGTGTCCCCAGAAAAGTCTTCGAGCCTATCGTAGAACGCGAAATCTAGACACACTTGCGAGACAAT
Source organism: Fasciola hepatica (assembly GCA_948099385.1). Lineage (NCBI taxonomy): Eukaryota > Metazoa > Platyhelminthes > Trematoda > Plagiorchiida > Fasciolidae > Fasciola > Fasciola hepatica. Next base: position 27,050,265 of record CANUEZ040000043.1, on the reverse strand, counting down.
AGTTTACTGTCTCCAGCGCAAAATGGCTTCCCCCTGGCAGGTTATGAATCACCAATATGTTGACCTTTATGGATAGCCCGACACAGGCCCACATGGTGGCAAGATATCCCATGCCGCATTTATCGATTTTGCCAGGGCCTTCGATAGTGTCCCGCATATTCCGCTTCTGTGCAAACTCAAGATGTACGGCATCTCCGGTCGCTTAAGTTCTCTGATTGAGAGGTTTTCAAAAACCGAACATTCTCTGTTAGTGTGTATACGTCTCGGTCTCAGCGTGCACCCACTGCTATAGGAGTCCCTCAGGGATCCGTCCTCGGTCCTCTCCTATTCCTCATTTACAACAACGACCTCCCTGGTGTGGTTCCGGTTAGCATAGAGATGGTCATAGATGATACCACAATGTGGGACACGAGCGCGAATATTGTGCGGCGAGCCACTGACCCAGTCCAACGCTGATCAGCTGACTGGGGCCTCCTATAAATGATGGCAAATGTTCTAGAATGTCATTTGACAGTGCTTCTGCCCATGTGTTAAGATAAGCGAGAACACACAAAACCAAAAGTTGGATCAGTACAAGACCCTTGGCTTCTGGCTGCACAGTAATCTCTCATTCTCCTCCACCGAAAGAAGGCTAGTAAAATTGCCTTCCGGGTTCTAAGCATTATTAGACAAACTTTTCAGATGATCTCCAGGGAGGACTCCCATCTTCTTCATGGAACCTATATTCAACCACTTTAATAATAAGGCAGCCAGATTGTACACACTGGCCTCGCCAAAGACCGGAAGATCTTGGAGCTGATTCGAGAGGAAGCTACCAAAGTGGTACATGCCTTACGCTCTACCCCCTACCCGGTTCGTTTTGCATCACTGAAACCCTACCCTATTGGGGCACGACGTATTAAAGGGGACCTATTCCTGATGCATGATCTAGTCCTAACGGACCTAGTGGAACAGTTATTCACTCGTCAGAACTTGGAGACCCTGCGAGGACACACGAGGAAACTCTTCAAACCCCGTCCAAGTACCCTCATTAAACAGCACTTCACGTCCAGGATAATATCTCTATTGAATAGCCTTCCACAGCACGCAGTGAATGCCTCCTCAAAAGAGGCATTTGAGGCCAGACTGGACAACTGGTTAGGACTATTGCTAATGCCAGTCCATTCTCCGATCGCCCCAGCGTAGATTATTCTTCCCCATTATTTTCACTTCCCGTGTTTAATCCCATATACTAGTACATGTGTTAAGTTAAAAACAGGTCCGTTCTCATTCCCCTTATGAATGTATATGCAAACCATTCTTCTGTGTAAATTTTGAAGCAACAAAAAATATACTGATGTATTGATGCATCCATTTTCATACTGTCAGACCCACGTACTACATGGGAAATATTTATCTTTATTCCCACGTCGCTTTTGCGAAAACGGCCGCCTTCTAGTTGTCGAGCTTTGCCATTCCAGCTCCGTGGGGCCGGAGAAAAGTAGATGCGTACAAGAGCCGGAAAAATTTGAGCTCAAGCCACTCACCGGTGAGCTACTTCAAGACTTCAAGACCGGGAGTCTTATTGCCACTGTACAAGGTTTTTGTGGGATCTCACCCAGAAAACTGTGTCCAAGCTTGGAGGCCAAGTTTGGTGAAGGACATCAAGGCTCTCGAGCAGCTAGACGGCGATAAACGCGAACGTTCGGAGAACACAGACACACTACAAACAGAGGTTTGAGCAACTAGGGTTATCTCATAGTGACCGTCAAATTATTAAAAGGATTTACAAAAGCACGAGGTCACACAAGGGCCTTACTTGAGCCGTGAGGGAATGGCTGCTTTAGAGGGCATGTACTGACGACTAAGAAGGAGAGAACTTTGACCCGCATCAGAGGCCAGTATTTTGCAGTCAGGGTCGCTAACGACTGGAATAGGTTGTCAGAGGATGTGATAAGCGCCAGCACAGTGCCTGAGTTCAAAAGGAGATTAGATAAGTCTTGGATGACTGTGGTTGGATAAATGTGACCAGGAGTCTAATACCGTTTTTTGTGGACAACTGACCAGTCCACTTCACTTCAACCATCCAGGAACCCTTATCTAATAGCTGCCACTCCTTACTATGCTATCCTTATTACCGGGGCGATTGACCGTGAGGTGTGCGTAGCTAACGGCTGGGATCCAAAAAGTTGTTGAAGGGAAACGGGGTTGGAGATCTAACCTGAATCCACACCGATTATAGCCAAGTATCGAAGAAGAGTCATCTCTTCCAATTTTCGAAGCACCAAGAGATCAAAGGAGCTCATCAGTGCACAAATCTGGACATTCAGGCATCCCGCTGTCAAGTCCTGGAACCCCATGAGTTGCACGTGGTTTGAATTTTCGAATTGCTCTCAGCGATAAGCGTTTTTGCGTTGATTGTTGAAATAAGACACGCTATTTCGCCCAAAACGAACTTATCGTAATTAGTCTTTCGGTACGCGTACGTTTTGAAGAGTTCTTTCTCTTCTGAAGAGTTTATTCTCCAGAAACGGGTTGTACGTTTTAGTGTCCTTTTGGTGTTTTTGCTGTTGTCAGTGCAACTGATACCGGATAACATCTTTTTGTGGTCATTGTTGTAGTATACCGCTTTTGTGGAACGTTCATAGAGCGCAGATTTTGCATCACTTGCTTTAGTGTACCGTTTGTGTCTGTTTAAAAGGTTGTGTTATTATCTTACTGGTTTTCGATACGGTATTTTCAAGCAAACTCGACCCCCACTGCGGAAATCAACAGAGCAGAGGTTGATCCTACCGATCAGACAGTGAGCCGTGGGAACAAGGCATGCACGGACCTGGTGTAATATGAGGGAATTCAGCGCAACCAGTGTTGCCTTTGGTATCATCAAAAGTGCTCCAAGCTGTAAGGGAAAGACTTCTAGCTGCACATCAAGTAGGTATCACTCAAGTGGATATGCCCCCACTGCTTTGCGTTCGCAAGCTAGTGCTGGCGCATAACCCGAGGCGAACTAGAAAAAGGGGACAGGAACGTGAAGCTGGAACGAAGACTAGAGACAGCGAATTCGATCCTTGGATTAGAAGGGGGGGGAGGGGAAAACTCCGCACCAGATCAGAAAAATAAAAAGACAATCCAAGCAAAGAGGTAGAGAAAGCGAAGAGGCAGCAGGTTTCACTAATGTGGAAAAAGCCTCCCGATGGAAGAAGGATCCCTCAAGGGGCAGTTTAAACGCCTGGATGCTGAAGTGCAAAGCATGAAGTGTGACAATGAGGTAATGGTAGACAGAAGTAGAAGACTGCTACTTCATAACCCTAGGGAGAGCATCGTAAGAGACGGTAGAATCAGGAAGAACGAAAACCGCCGGCATGTGATCGAGGTTCTTAGGATGACTGGCCTACCTTCCACGATACCAATGGTCAAGTGCGATCGGATAGGACTACGGCGTGGAACACAACCAGAGCCGCCACGACCCCTGGTAGCTGTGTTCCACAGTCTGTACTGGAGAGGTAAGCCGCTGTCCAGGGCTCGAGGAGTTGAGGGCAGAACGCAGGGAATAGTTAGGATGGTGCCATAGTCTCGCTGAGAACGGGCACACCTGACCTGAAGCGGCCGTCTCTCCATATGGCGAAAATGGAGGTGACCCCCCTTGGGAAGTCAACAGCTAAAGCCCAAGGAGTAATTCGGGTCCCAAAGTTGGCTTTAGGCGCCATTAAACAAAAAGCCAAAGTTAAGGAAGTTCAAAGGACCAAAAGAAGGGGACTCACAGGGCATTCAGTCTGGTTGGTGTTGCGAAAGTGCAGCCAGCCAGACCGATTCTGAAGGAGATACCCAAAAAATCCCCTCTGGCGCAAGAAGCCCAGTTTAGGGTATCAGAGGGAAAAACTGAGGAAACCAGTTGGGCCGAGGTGGTCGCAAAACCATCCTGGGCCATCAGTATGGCCACTCAAAAGAGGGGAACTTCAGCTGTGCACGTTCAGCCCGACACAGGGGTCGACGGGTGGGAAAGAAAAAGCCACGAAACTCAGAGCATCACTCAATATTCAAGATGCTGTACCGCGGACACCTATAGAGGCAAAAAAATGGGCATCACCTCGGTGATTGCGCCCTAGGTTACCTCAACCGTAAAATTAGCAATAGAGCTAGTAGTGAGGACCAGGATACCGTCAATGTGGTGCACCAGCTCTTGCAGTTTCCCGGGAAAAAGGGGGGAGTTGCCGACTAGGATCGCTGAGTCTGATGTCGTGGCATTTACGGAAACTTGGATAAAGGCAGACACGGGCATAAGCTTTCAGAGAGATGCTGCCTACAGACAGGATAGAACAGACGGAAAGCAGGGGAAAGGACTAGCACTTCTAATACGAACCGGCATAGGCCACTGGGAGGCTCCGTTTAACTTGGTCTCGGGTAATGTACGGGCCAGATTCTGCTTTATCAGGATTGAGGTGCAAACTGTATGCATTATCTGTATCTACAAGGCACTGTTAGCGACGGATGAGGAAGACGTTGAGCTCTTGCAAATGCTGGATTTGGTGCTGGCACAGACAAGGGAGTTCGTCTTGTTAGGGGGTCTCAACCTACCGAAAATTACCTGGGAAAGCGGGTTCACATCAACGGAGTCAAAGGGCGACAATTTTCTGCAGTGGGTCCAGTTACATGCACTTAAGCAACATGTGACTCATGCCACTAGAGGGAGGAAGACAGCACCCGCCTCTCCTTGATTTAATCATAAAGTGGCATTATCAGGACGTTAAAGAAATTATGTGGAAAGAGCCACCTGGAAAAAATGATCACGTGGTCCTGAGGGTCACATTAAGACTTAGCAAGGCGCAGAAGGAAATCGTGTTACGTCGGCGCTATGGGAGAATCAGCATAGGTGAACTAAAGAGGGCGGCGGAGGAAATTCAGTGGACACCGAGACACACAAACGCCTCGGTAGAGGAACGTTGAGAGGCCATCGAGATAGGGATACTCGAACTTACGGAAGAGTTTGCACCTTTGCGGGTGGCTAGCAGTAGAAATCAACCCCCATGGTGGAAGTCAAAAGCCCGCAAGGCTATAGTCATTCGTAGGCAACGAACGGCGGCTTACAAGCTGTACAAAATTCATTGAGCATGGAACAGCTTAAAGATAGCTAAGAGAGGAGCTCAAGCTATCCATAGAGTGGTGTAATATGCCTTCGAGCGTCGGTTAGCTGAGTAGGCCCGCACAAACCCAAAGCGGTTCGACGCCTACGTGCAATCTCAAAAACGTATGAGAGAAAGTGTAGCAACCTTGGAAGGAGCCCAGAGGCGAGTGGTTCTAAGTGACGAAGACAAGAGTGACATGCTCCTGGCATTCTACAAGGACACATATCGACCAGAAAATAATTTAGAGGAAAGATTAAAGGGCTCACAGGTGCCTCCAATACCAGAACTTACTGCAGGAGAAGGAAAAGTGCACGAGGAGCTACAAACCTTAAATAGAAATAAAGCAGCAGGACCAGGTGGGATTCGTCCAGCAATCGTTCAGCCTCTGGCAGAGGTCCTAAAGGCTCCGGTGACGAAGCTGTATGAAGCGTCATTTAGAGAAAGAATTGTGCCGGGAGACTGAAGGAGGGAAACAGTGGTAAGAATTTACAAGAGCGGACCCCTGAAAAAGGCCGAAAATTACCGGCCGGTCAGCTTAACTTCAGTACTGCGTAAGTGCCTGGGGCGAATAGTCAGGAAACAGATCTCTAGGCATTCGGTTCAACACAACCTCATATCAAAAGCTCAGCATGGGTTTGTGGCAAGACGATCCAGTCTGACGAATCTCCTGCTGTTCCTCGATGAGGTAACCAAGCGCCTGGACGAAGGGCAGTCGATTGCGGTCTGTTATATGGACTTCAGCAAGGCGGTTGATTCTGTGAACCACAAGTTTCTGGATGTCAAACTGCAGTCTAAGGAATTGTTAGAAAGGCAATACAATGAATAAATAGTTTTTTAGCAGGGCGAACCTTTAGTGTTAAGGTGGGCAGTCGTGTCTCGAAACCGGGAGGTGTAACAAGTGGGGTGCCACAGGGCTCGGAGTTCGGCCCTCTGCTCTTTCTCATCTTCATCAATGACCTAGCACGTAAGCTTACAAACCCCTCTTTTATGTTTGCCTATGACGTCAAGATAGCTGGAGTAGACATAGAACTTGACGTGTTAGCAGTACAAAACTAGTCACTCAAATGGGACCTTCTACTAAGCCTCACCAAGTGTCAATGTTCGACCACAAATACAAGGGCCAGTGGAAAAGGAGCGGGTTATTTGCAAGTGGTCTCCCACATCAAAGACTTGGGCCTTATGGCAGCTTCAAGCCGTCGGAGCGGTGCACTGCAGCAACCAATATGGCCAGGAGAGAATTCTTCCGATTTAGATCCATTATGTCGTGTAGTGAGCCGGAGATTTTCGATCCGATATACGAAGCCATAGTAAGCCGCATATGGGGCACTGCCTGCAAGCCTGAGCACCGTAATACCAGAAAGATATAGACTGTCTGGAGAAAGTGCAAGGGATAGCCACTAGAATGGTGACCGGGCAAGTGGACTTTAGCTACATAGAGAGTCTCCGTGCACTAGATAGTTTCTCGATTGGAAGGCGGAGCATTTGCGGGGATTTGATGGCAACCTTCAGGGTAATAAAGGGACTGTCAGGAATAAGTCGAGAAGACCTCGTTTTCCTGTTCCCTGATGGAGGCACAAGGGGGCATAGCCTTAGATTAAAAAGGAGGCACTTGAGGCCACAAATTAGGGCGAATTACTTCTCAGATAAAGTGGTACTCCTTTGGGATAAGATCCCGGAGGAGGTCATAAATAACACGACAGTGAAGGCTCTTAAGAAAACAGTAGACCTTTGTTGGGTGGCAGTATACCCCGAGCTATGTTAAGCGGTTTTTAGGGTCAGTCGCTATTTACTCATTGTTTCGATCATTCTTTGCCAGGGCTGATACTGCACAAAATTTCCGCCTTTCAGAAAAAGAGAGTCACGCAGCGTTGGGATCTACGGAAACGCGTCGACAACAAAACTTTCTGGTCACCCGATTGGCTCTGGCCACACCAAGTCCTGTGGAAACTGAACTGACACAAGGTGCTCGGTTTCTGGTTAGATTGTAACTTGTCCTTCTCTCATCATCACGAACTTGCGAGCAAGTCTGCCTTTCGAGTCCTAAACATGATTCGAAGGTCCTTCCCGCGCATATTTAAGGATGATTTCCCCATAATTTTCGGCACTTATATCCGACCTCTGCTGGAGTACGGTAGTCAGATAGTGCACTCTGGTCTTGTCCGAGACCGTGAGATCCTAGAAAGGGTTCAGCGGGCCTCCACCAAGGCAGTAAGTGGTCTATCCCATCTACCTTATCCCGTCCGCCTCTCACTCCTCAACCTCTATCCCCTTGACGTAAGACGCGTAAGAGGTGATCTGTTTTTGATGTTTCACCTTTTTGAAACAGGTCAAAGCGATTGCTTCTTCTCCGTCTGTCCAGCCTCCTCTCTCCGTGGTCACAGCAGAAAAGTTTTCAAACCGAGGCCACGCACTTCACTAAGGATTAACTTTTTTAGCTATAGGGTTATTACCATGTGGAATGCACTTCCGGAAGATATTGTTCTCTCGCAGAACAAAACTATCTTCAAGAAAAAGCTAGACCTCTACCTGGGTCTCTCCCAATAATTCTGTCAAAAAAAAACAACAAACAAAATAGTTGTCTTTTATCGCATATATGTTCATGAATGCCGCACCCCCACTCAGCTTTAGGCATTGGCCACAGTGTGACACTGAATGAGGTTATATGTATCTTGTTTTCGCTGCCACCCCGCCCCCCTCCCCGCTTCTTTTTACTCTCGTTTCAGCTCGGTGAATCTGACAGAAGATCAAAGATTTCCTAAAGAACCGGGACAATTGGGCTCAAAGCCTCGAACCCGTGTAGTACTTCAAGACTTCAAGACAACTCAACTGACCTGACCTTGGCGTTGTGCTGGTGATGTGACGGTCAGCGTTGTAGGTCCCGCATTGTTTGGGTTGTCGGAGTGCTCTTCGCTGAACCATGTTTTGAAGCGTACTGTGGAATAACAAAGTTTATTTCGCACCACCGTACGTACCAGGGTAACATCGAGACATGCTTTTTGTCTGTTTTATTCTCCCCTGAAACGTATTTAGAGTTTTCTGTCTTATGCGTTCGATGGATTTTCCAAGTCAGAGTCGTTTGCGCTATTCATGCTAAACGGAGTGCTCTTTTCCACCGTCCAGTGAGCTGTCTTCCAGCTCACCGGCAATACAAGAAGCAAAATGCAGTCAAGACCAGGATCAGTCTTCAGTCTTCAGTCTTCAGGTAAAGGGCAGTGGGAAGTCATCCCGTATGAGCCCCATCACATCGTACTCTATTGACTCGGCTGGATGTCGGTGCTCCGCCAATAAACCTTCAGGGTCTGGTCCAATTTCCTCTTGAATAGTGTCTCGGTTTCCTCTTCCACCACTTCTGTCGGTAGAGCGTTCCGGAGATTGGTCACCCTCCTTGACAATCGATAGATGGCCGGTAAGCCGGTGGAATGCACCTTACGAAGCGTCAGGGTGTGTCCTCTGGTACGATTATTATTCCTGAGCGGGAATTCCGCCTGTAGTTCCCGGCCCAACTCACCGCGGATTATGCGCCTGGCATAGATGAGGTCGCCTCGAAGCCGCCGATAGGCAATGGGAAGCAACTCGGTGACTTTTAGGCGTTCCTCATAGCTGAACCCACGCAGTCCAGCCACGAGGCGTGTGGCCTGAAACCTTTCGCGTTGTCCAGCTCGCCGTCAATACCAGATGCAAGATACTTTCAAGATTCGTATTTTAAACCCTCTCTTTTCTTCCCGTGGCCCTTTATCCGGTGAACTATCTTCCAGCCCACCGGTGACATTCAGGTAACTAGATAATCACAAGGTCCGGGACCATTTGGGCTTCGGCCTCGTACCCGTGTACTACTTCAAGACTTCAAGACTACGTACCGACGTACATTAGAGTGTTCATAAACCGTAAGCGTTTTCGTAACGAGTACCGTTTTTCGCTGTTCAGTGTTATGCTAGTACTGTACGCATATCATGACTCGTAAGATGTATCCCTGTCTGGCCACCGGATGTGGGAAGAGAGCGGACAAAAGTATTGAGTGCGATGTATGCAGTAGGTGGGCCCATGGAGGCTGTTCTGGTCGTTGGATCGAATACGGTGGTGCTATACATCAAAGTATGTAGTATTAGGAACAAGTGGATGGAGCCGCAGAGGAGCGAAACGCGTCCATTGTTGCCGTTACGAAAACATGGCCCTCTGATGACGACCACGTACCGGTAATAATACAAAATGGATTTGCTATTTACAGGCAGGACAAGGAGCATGACTGTATAGGAGGAGGAGTAGCCGTCCTCATTAGGGAAGGCACAAACCATCTGGAACCACACCGTGCTTTGTATTCGAAATATACAACTGCGCACGACTACGCCCACGTTCCCTAGCAGAAAAGTAAATGTGGTCCGTGTATATGGGTCCCCGAGTACAAACCGAGATGAGGACATTCAACTTCACGTACTTACCATGCTAGTTAGGGAAGCTAATAAGACCCTCATGGTTGGAGACTTCAGCCTACCACACAGACTGGGTAGTCGAGGCATGTACCCCGGGAACCCAGTAGGAGGGATATCTACAATGGCTGCATTTGAATGCTCTGTTCCAACACATGAGGGAGGATATCAGATATAGAACTGGCTGTGCGCCGTCCTTGTTGGATCTAGTGTTAACGAACCATGAGGACGATGTAGCAAAACTCCAGGTTCACTCTCCGCTGGGAAAGAGCCACCATATGAATGTCAAAATCACTCTTTGCTTGCTTCAACCCAAAGTATCCTCAAGGCTGATTAGAAGCTTCGCAAATATGGACATTCCTAGGCTTCGCAATAGTGCGGTCGATCTATTGAGACACAGCGGACGATGCTACTGTGGAAGAACGCTGGCAGGTGATTAGGGGATCCCTACTCACCCTGCAAAACGAGTTCGCTCTAATGCGTAGGTGTGAGGGCAAGCCGGTTTGGTGGAGGACTGCAATGGGCAAGTCGATCAAGCGTGGAAGCCGTAGTTGGGTTCTCTTCAAGGCTTCCGGGAGATGCTAGGCTTGGATTCGATATAATGAGCATAGAAATGAGGCGATGGACCTCTTGCGATTTGCTAAGCGCATACATGAAATGAAGTTGGCCCTGTGTGTCAAAAAGCATCCAAAGAAGTACCATAGCTACGTGCAGTCTAAGGGTTTGAGAGATGCGGTAGAACCACTGACGATCCATGGGCATGGAGTGGCAGCAGACAACCAAAGCGAAGCAGATGCTCTGGGTAGGTATTTTAGTAGTGTGTACAGAATAGATAACGGCATACAGATAAGTTTTGAGGGGGCGAGTTTTCCAACGGACATAACAGACTTAAATCTTACGGAGGAAGTCGTACGCAAACATCTGGAAAGGTTAGATATTCATAAGTCTGCCGGGCCAGATAATATCCACACTGCCATCACTAAGCCGTTCACTGATATTCTACCCCTCCCAGTATAAGTTATGTAAGGTCACCATGGACCATGGAAGATTGCCACAGGACTGGAAAAACGCAGCAGTGATAACTGTACATGAAAGGGGACCCCGCTTTGAAATGGGAAACTACAGACCTGTTAGCCTAACCTGCACGTCTGCGAGCACTCACTGGAAAATTCTGTTTTGCCTAGCTCAGCATGGATTTTCAAAGAAAAACAGGTTGTGCTTGGCCAATCTCTTGAGCTTCCTAGACAAAGTCACTCAAAGAGTGGATGAAGGTAAACAGGTAGAAGTAAGTTATCTTGACTTAAGCAAGGCATTTGACTCGGTAAACCATCGACTTCTGCTAATCAAGTTGAGGCCATTTGGTGTAAATGAGCAGATTCAGGAATGGTTAAGGGACTTCCTTACCGGTAAAATGTTTTACGTTAGAATGGGTGAAAAGAACTCTAAATTAGAAAACGTCACCGGTGGAGTACGGCAGGGTTCCGCACTAGGCCCACTTCTGTTTCTTCTGTTTATTAATGACTTAGCCTCTATCTTACAGTCACCAAGCTTCTTCGCAGATGATGTGAAGTTGGTGGGAGCTCAGGGGAGAGAGGAGCTTAGCAGAGACGTACTTGCCATTCTTAACCTGGCACAGAAGTGGGACTTACCTCTCAATGCTGGGAAGAGCCACTTGGTGTCACGGACAGCGGCAAGCCTGACGGTTGCACATGACCAAGGCCCATTTCCTACAGAGGCAGTGAACAGGGTGAAAGATCTTGGAATTTTGGTGACTTGTGATCTCAAGTAGTCGGACCAGTATGCAGCAGCTGCAAAAGAGGCACGCGGTGAGCTCCTCCAGGTTGAGGTAAGCGTTTTCGTGCAGACAGTCAAGGGTTTTTATGCCAGTGTACATGTCTATAGTTAGACCTCTTTTAGAAAGCTGTGTTCAGGCATGGTCACCCATCTACAAAAAGGATGCCACCTGTTTGGAGAACGCACAAAGTCTTGCATCGCGCATGATGGAGGGCCAGAGGGGCAAAACTTATGAGCAGAGACCGCAGGACGTCAGACTTTTCTCTGTGGACAGCAGGAGACTACGAGGGGATCTCACAATGACATTTAAGATAATGAAAGGCCTTTCCGGGCTTAGACCAAAGAGTCTATTCCGTAGGACAACAGACTCCAAAACAAGAGGTCACGGGAAGAAGCCGGCGAAAGTCCGATCTAAGCTGACAGCTAGATCTCACTTCTTTAGCAATGGGGTGGTTAACCACTGGAATAGACTGCTGGAAGAGGTAATGGAACTGGAGACCGTCCAGGCATTCAAGGGGCCCCAGATCGTAAGTGAAATGAGGTCGTTTCTGATAGTGAATTTTTAGCATGTTACTAGACAGACGAATATGAGGTTTAATTATTGAACGTTTCCATTTGCTACGCAATGACTTAGTGGACGCTCACGATGACTCTCGCAGTTGATGTGCGATGAGGTTTTACGTTTCCCTTCTATTTTTAGCGGGGACTCAAAGAAATAAACTGCGCATTGGGGGTGCCTACCTAGTGTGCATGCCACCGAAGGAATTCCGGACGATCGATTGGCCGCGGTCAGTATCTGTCCTGTGCAAACTGAACTGAACTGAAGCGGGAATGTGTAACGCATTGGCGTAGACCGCCATTCACATTCTCATGTAAGTTTTTGTACCATCTTATACACTTACTGGGCTTCGGCTCATCGGGTTTTCATTCTTACTATGCCCTCACAGGTCATGCGCGTGCAACCCCCACGAAAGAGCGTTGCATCCAGCACATCCGGCGACCCTGCTTGTCCGTGTCCGTCTCGAACGGCCGTCGTTTTCGTTGTGTCGTGGGCGCGTTCGCTGTCATGTTACAGATGTAAAGCGAGACCGAAAGTAACCGTTGTGAAGTAACTGACTTGTCTGGTTTCTGACAACCGCTCCTTTTCCGTGCTATTTCAGGTTGCACTACATGCGTTGCGTTGAACTCGGAGTCACAAGATACTGAGTGCGGAAACCAGGGAAGCACATCTCTCACGTAACGATACTGTTTGTGTCATTATCGTTCTATCTTTCCATAGTGTTGCAACGTGTTTCATAATAGAAATTCCACTGAAGATTTCAAGAGTTCTTCGCATAAATACTAAAAATTAGCGACCCTACCATGCCGCGAACCCAAAACAAATCTCCGGAAGACGGTGAGACACCCGCATCTAGCAAGCACCAGACTCCTTCAGACGTCATTTCGCTGTTGGCCAGTATCTTAGCCCGGCTCTCTGTGAATACTCAGAATCATCCACCTATCCCTCCTGTTCCTGTCTCGGACAAGTTCATTTTGAGAATCAACTGTAACGAGTGGCAAAAACAAACCAAAATTTACCTCCGCAACTTCTAGCGAACAAACATATAGACCTTATCTACAGCCTCCTCGCAGGTGATGCATTCGACATGGTAGCGGACTCCAGGATCCTTTAAAAAGAGGTAACTGCCACTACACTAATACATCTAAGACAATTACTGGACTCCCCAGAATTGGCAATGGAGTACCGTAAAGAATTCCACGCCCGTAGACAACTTCCCAACGAAGGCGTCCGCGCATACGTTCGAGCACTACGTCATCTGGCAGAACGTGGCTTTGCAGGCGAATCAGCTGGAGACCACGACAAACGCATCCTGGGACAACTACTTGAAGGGGGCGTCTTGTACTAGTGTACAGAAAGAATTCTGTCTGCGACCATCACAAAATTTAGATGCAGCGGTCGATCAAGCGGACTTGCTTGAGGGAACAGACGTGGCGATCTTCCGTCAAAAAATTACCAATCCTACCCCGAGCCATACTCAATCTACGTTGGACCGTGGCGACGGGCAGTACACTCACGACCAAGATTTCGTGGATACAACTATCATAACCGACGATCCAAGTGATCCGGTAGAGATAACTCACGACGCACACAAGGAATTCAGGAGAGGTGAGTCCCGGTGCAAACTAATTATCCCTGCATTTCCACAACGTCGTCCTTTTTCGCGCCCATTATCCTCCAGGATAAAGTTATTTACGGCTGGATAGACACTAGTTCATCACAGCCTAATACGATCAGATGCCGCCCAGGACATAAAAGGTACACACCAAAACACCTGCCATGATCAACTCATTGCGGAAAATGGTTCTGCCATGAGAACAAACGGAATACTTTACACGAAATGCCAAATAGGAACCTATCGGACGAAACACGAATTCATACTTCCCCCCGGATCTACCGCTCGAATGCATAATTAGGCTAGACCTTCTGCAGGAGACCCATAGCACCATTGATCTGTCGGGGTCTCTGCTGAAGACACCGGTTGGTGCGATGCACCTCCGAAGGAATATCACTCAGGAAGCAAAGATGAACCTCTCCGTATCAAACACGTCGTCCGTTCCCACAGATCGAGCAGATATTCCGACACTAATCAAAACCAACGCACCGAAAGTGAAGACCAAATGAGCCAATGAACTGGAACGTATACTTCCAAAACGTGCCAACATCTTCACATGGACTAACGCACAACTGGGATGGACGAGCCTACTAAAACATGGAATAGACACGGGGAATGCTCCACCAATAAAGATTCCCCCACGACGCATGCCGTCGTCCTGGATGCATGAACCGTCAGAAACCATCAAGAAGATGGAAGAAAGTAATGTAATTCAGCCATCCAACTCCCTGTGGTCCGCCCCCATAGTCTTGGTGAAGAAGAAGGATGGCAGGCTCCGGTTGTGTGTGGGCTGTCGCAAATTCAATCAGGCGACCGCGAAAGATGCCTTTCCACTTCCCAGAATGGATGACTTCTTCGACGCTCCCGCCCATTCAACATGCTTCAGCACTTTGGACCTAACGTCGAGGTACTGGCAAGTGGAGGTGGACGAGGCGGATCGACCAAAAACGACGTTTTTACACCCTCGGGGTTGTACGAGTTCCAAACTGTGTTCGTGAACGCCCCGCCACATTCCAACGTTTGATGCAACAAGCCTTGCAACGTCTAACTCTGTATGAACGCCTCGTCTGTCTGGACGACATTATCGTACACGGGACCTCGGAAAAGGGGCACATGAATAATCTTGAAGCCGTACTGGAAAGACTGGCGGAAATAAGTTTTCGATTGAAGCCGGAAAAGTGCCACTTCATGCAGCCACAGGTAACTTACCTGGGACATACAATCTCGGCTGCCGGCATCCACACAAACCCAAAGGAAACCGAAGAAGTTACATCATGGCCCACACCGAGAACCGTGGAAAAAGTGAGAAGGTGCTTGGGGTTGACATCATACTATCGTGGATCCGTGATAAACTTCGCCCACATTGCCTCACCATTGCATTCTCTGCTAGAAAAGAGTAAACCATTTGAGTGGGACTCTCGATGTGAAGTTTTCTTCTGATGACCTGCGGAAAACGCTTTGTTCCACACCAGTACTAGCACTTACGGATACATCATGCTTGGTGGGGCGATTTCAACTAGACACGTGCCGGTGACACAGCAATCGGGGCAGTACTGTCACAACTTGGAAAAGATAACAAAGAACATGTGATAGCGTAAAGGAGTCGATGTCTGAGGAAATGCGGACGAAATTATTGTACAACTAGAAAGGAGATGTTGGCCTTCGTGTTCTTCTTGACACTACCTGCTCGGCTGTAAATTCGTTCGGACAGACCATCGGTCCCTACGTTGGCTTCAAAACTTCAGGGATGCCGAAGGCCAGACTGCACGCTGGCAAGAGACTCTGTAAGAGTATGAGTTTGAATGTCAAAATCGACCCGGAAAGATGCATACCAATGCAAATGCGTTATCCAGACGACCAGCACGACACCACGGAGGTTGCCCATCGTGTGTGACTCAACACAGCAACAGTGAGGCTGCAACGGGCGGAATACGAGCGATGGTAAACAGTCCGAGCAAACGACCCGGAAACACCTCTCATTTACGATTGACTACGTTCAGGAGGTGACCGACCGACGAGCACCGAGATGGCAGGGAAGAGCTATGAGGCTCGCTGCCTATGGGCGATGTGGGGCCAGCTGAAAATAGGAGAGGGGGTACTGTTAAGAAATTACGGTCCGAACTACACTTCACGGATAGTGATTCCACAGCCACTGGTAAAGGAAATGCTACAAGACCTGCACGCCGACTTGGGCCAAGCCGGCATTAACAAATTGGAAGCCACTGCAAAAAAACTGTTCTGGAGGCCACAATTACAGGGACGTTGTTAACTTTTGCAATACAAGTGAGTTCTGCCCCAACTTCAAAAATTCGCCCCACGGCCGCCGGCTCCATTGCAAGAAATGGCCTCTGGGTACCATAGTAAACTGGTCGGTGCGGACATAATAAGCCCTCTAACGAACACGCTGATAAACCACCAATACATCCTCGAACTCGTAGACTATTTCAAAAAGTGGTGCGAAGCCATTCCACTACTACAAGTAGATGCTGTAACGGTAGCAGATGCAATCCCAGGTAAATAAATATACAAATGGGGTGCCCCAAGTCAACTCCACTCGGACCGAGGTTCAAACTTCGGAAGTGCGCTTCTGAAGGAGTTATGTAACGCGTTAAGCATTGACAAGACCAGAACGACAGTCTATCACTCCCAAGGCAACGGCCAACTGGAAAGGACGAATCGTCCTATTGAATGTCTGTTCAATGCCTTCACAAACTCTAATCCCAGTGAATCGGATCGGGCACTACCACGCCTCCATCACGACGAGACTGCACCTTGGCGTAGTGTGACGGCTTCGTGCCTTCATGACCCAAAGAGCTATGCAGGATGGCTTCTCTAAGACGGAAATGCAATCATCCCTGACAGGTCAATGGGTAGAGGCCAGACGAAATCCAGTCTCAGAACCAGCTGATGGGCGACATCTGGTTCTAACCAATGTACCCCTGGAGAGGACACTCCAGCGACTAAACAAGAAAAGAAGCAGTTTACCGGTCTAAAAACCTCCGCTAGGTGGATGTAGGAGTGGAGTACCTGGGGTTTTTCCCGACGGTGGGAAAAGTCAACGCGCTTCATTGGGCAGCCATCGCCCACCTAAGTTGAGCAGCCCCTGGCCCAAAGAATGCTGCCCCGTCCACGTTCCACTTGCCCCATTGGGTGCATAGGGCTAAGGACTGGATCCGAGAAGCGGATCGATAACGAAGCACCAGCGAAGACAAGACGAAGCGCATGCAGTAGTTGGGTCTCACGTGACAGACCAGAAGTTCCTTTCCCTGGTGCTTCGGTTACGTTCCCGTGCTGGGTTAACGCCCCACTGTCTTGTGGGCTAGACTTTTGAGTGAAGGGCTCCGGTTAGGGTTCCCAAAGAAAAACTCTTCCTGCGGTGTGGGCAACTGCGAAGTATGATGCGTCCAAAAATTCCAGCAGCCAACCGGGAAACATTCCTTATCTCTCTGCTCTTCATCCTTTGCGTTCTAATTCAAAATGCGTACCATTAGCCACAACGAGTTGTGACCGAAAACTCGCGGCTTTCCGTAAGGGCAATAACTTGGGGACAGATGGATATAAGGGATTAATTCTCAGACCTAAGAATTCTCTCCAATTACCAGCTTTCGACGTCCCCACACTTTACCAAACCGGAGCAACAGGCTGCCCTGGCTAGGACTCTTGAAACCTTTAACATAGACGTGTGTTGTCTCTGAAACACGCATACAAGGCCCGACTTCTGTGTTAATACTTCGCTCCCCTGATACGAGCGGGGCTCACTCTTTGCGTGTCGGGTGATTCGGTTTCTAGTGCTCGTGGTCAGGCTGGCATCGGCATCGCTCTGAGCGAGAAAGCTGAGTGTGCACTGCCTGACTGGAACCGAATCAGCAGCCGTCTGTGTGCAGTTCGGTTGAATGGCTTTGTGCATGTCAACAGCACTAGACTGAAGCGCCTGTGCCTGTTTGTCGTTTCTGTGTACGCCCTAGCTGACTGAAGCTCTCCTGAGACTAAAGACGAATTCTACCAGAATTTGTATCAACTGCTCCGCAGCGTACGCCCTAAGGATGTCATGGTTGTTGTTGTTGACCTTAATGCTCAAGTTGGAGGCCTAGAGGAGACGAAGAGGAACGTAGGATGCCGATTTGGCGTTCCAGCCGATCGAACTAATAACGGTGATCGATGCGTTTAACTATGCTTTGACCATAGACTATTCCTAGCGAGTACAAATTTCTCACACACAGCGATAGCGGTTAAACTGGCGTCCTCCTACTCCTTCGCAGCGTTAAACTCAGACTGACCATATTGCTGCCGGCTGCCGGCTACCGCCGGCGCGGATCGACTCGAGACTGTCGATGATTTTGGTCCACGTCTGTAGACACTGATTAAGCTCTCGTTCGTGCTCGCTTCAGCTTGCGCTCTGTTGGTGCACGAAACAGCCCAAGCAAACTGTCCACCGCAGCTGCTACAGGACGATAACCAACGATCTGCTTTCCGAACAGAATTATCCACCAGGTTATCGATGCAGCCAAATGTCCAGGATCCAGAAGAGCGATGGACAGAGATCAAACAGGCTCTACATGCGGCTGCTGATGCTACGCAAGGTCCAACGACTAGACACACACAGAAACGATGGATGTCTGCATCCCCAGTTGCACTGTTAGACGTGCGCAAATCGATTCCTCCGGATTTTAGATATGATGAGGCACGGAGATGCCTTAAACGCCAACTGATTCGGAGCCTGAGAAATGACCGTGAGCAGTGGTGGATTGCGAAGTGTAGGAAAATGGAAAAAGCTGCAGCGATTGGCAACAGCCGCAACCTTTTCCGTCTGATTAGACAAATTAGTCCACTTGAACCAGGCGTTAGCGAATTGATCACTGATTCAAATCCAGAAGCTTCGTCTAATCCACTGGCGTAGCATTTCGAGAAGCAGTTTAACAGGCCTTTATCCTCTTCAGGTTTGATCACTAGCGCAATAGATACATCTCTTGTTTTAGATACCGTTCCTCTGTCAGAAGCTAAGGTTCTTCGCGAAGTAAACTGTCTTCAACGACATAAGGATGCCGGGCCGGATGGGTTGCCTCCGTCTATTTTCAAAGACGGTGGCCCAGCAATTTTACTGAAGTTGACAAAACTCCTCGGTTTGACATGGGAGAAAGAACAGGTTCCAAAGAGTTGGTGTAAATCGGTGATTGTACCGATTTATAAGAAAGGCGACAGGTCCTCCTGTGAAAGCCACAGGGGAATAAGTCTGGTTGGCATCACATCCAAACTGCTTACTGGTATTATTCTCGACCGCTTACCTAGCGCTCGCGAAGAGTGCTCGCGCGAGAATCAAGCTGGGTTTAGGCCTGGTCGAGGTTGTGTCGATTACATCTTCAGTCCTCGATAAACTTTAGAGCCTAGACACACCTTCCACAGGCCCACTGTCTCCGTATTTCTAGATCTTAATGCGGCCTTCAACTCAGTCGACCGCACGGTTCTCTGGCGTTACCTTTTGCTGAAGGGTATACCAGAGAAATTTATTTCCATCGTAAAATCT
This sequence comes from Fasciola hepatica, assembly GCA_948099385.1. Classification (NCBI taxonomy): domain Eukaryota; kingdom Metazoa; phylum Platyhelminthes; class Trematoda; order Plagiorchiida; family Fasciolidae; genus Fasciola; species Fasciola hepatica. Next base: position 27,031,250 of record CANUEZ040000043.1, on the reverse strand, counting down.
CTTAACAATAATAGCCGAAGTCGAGTTCGGGCTTACGGTGATTTTTCACCTGAGTTCATCACGAGAAGTGGTGCACGTCGGGGTTTCCCCCTCTCTCCTTTTCTCTTCAACTTTGTGATTGATATGGTCCTAGAGACCGCACTTTTGTCAGGCGAGGACAGCGGGACTGAACTTTTTCGGGGTGGAAAAGTATCAGACCTTGAGTATGCTGACGACATAGTTCTCCTAAGCGAAGATCCAGGTAAGTTGCAAGCTTTTCTAGACAGCTTGGTGGATTGCGTAACAAGTTCGGTGTTCGTTTTGCACCTTCAAAGTGCAAGATGCTGTTCCAGGACTGGGTTGGTCCAACACCAAACCTTTCAGTTTCTGGGGAGAATAGACGTGGTAGACAATTTCTGTTATCTAGGCAGTTGGATTTCACCCGGTGGTCGGATATAGGATGAGATGTCTCTGCGCATACAGAAGGCTCGTTTGGATTTTACCAACCTGAGTCATCTGTGACGTCCACATGACATCTGTTTATTTATCAAGAGTCGAGTGTACGCTGCAGCAGTCAGGCCCGTGCTTCTGTGTTGTTCATAGATATGGCCACTGCGGGTGGAGGACACACGGAGATTGTCGGTATTTGAACACCGATGTCTTCGTAGTATTGCTCGAATTTGGTGGGAATACCGTGTGAGCAATGCTGAGATTCGGAGGAAGGTCTTAGGTTCAAGGATCAAATCATTAGATGGAACACTTAAGCTGACCAGGATAAGATGTTTGGGATATGTGTTACGCATGTCCCCTGATGTTTGCTGAGGCGAGCACCGGTTGGAGGACGAGTAAGAGTGGTCAGTCGATGACGTGGAAGAATGGTATGAAAGGCCTAACTAGTGGACTTGGCCATGTAGGGCGTGTTAGACTTCCTGGGTGGGGTCCAAGGGACCTTCCCACTCGATGGTTAGATACGTTGGGGGATATGGCTAGATGCCGCGATCAGTTTCGCTGTTACATTCACAAATTTTCTTCATCGACTTAATTCCAATAATGTAGTTCTCCTACTCCTTTCATATTCTTTTCTCCTTCATTATTTTCTTTTAAGGTTGCCTCTAGGAGATAGCAACCAAAGCACCCAGTGGATGGTTGATGGTTGTCTGAACAGATCGGAATAGAACGCTGCTTCGTCGCCTACGATAGCACGGTCCATCTTTGTACTGGACAAACACCATACTTTCTATGAACCGGTGGGGAAATAAGACAATTAGGTGACAACCATCTACCTACCGTTAACCGACAACCACTGTTCGTCACCAAGTACGTCTCCAAAATGATCGACACCCTTAGGGAGGCAAATGAAACAGCCCGTATTGAGTTAGAAGCAGCGCATAGGTATCAAAAAGATCACTACGATAGAAAGTCGTTTGGCGCCCCCTTACGAGTTGGCTACGAAGTATAGCTTCATAAGACCCAGCCGGACCCTGGTACATCGGCTCTACTGCACAAGAAATGGCGGGGACCTTACGTGGTCGGACGGGTACTCTCCGAGGCAAACTGTGTAATACGAGACGCCAAAGGGTCCAAACCGTCGTTTGTTGTACACTTCAACCAGCTTCAACCATATACACCAGCCAGCGAACCGGAAGTGAACCACGAAAAGACTGTCGAAGACTGACCTGAAGTGGCAATCGAATCGGAGGTGCCGAGTGAAGGAGGCTGTGCGAGGACGACGCTTCTAGAGGAAGGGGAGCAATGTAAGGCAAAACCGAAAGTGACCGTTGTGAAGTAACTGACTTGTCTGGTTTCTGACAACCGCTCCTTTTCCGTGCTATTTCAGGCTACACTACATGCGTTGCGTTGAACTCGGAGTCACAAGATACTGAGTGCGGAAACCAGGAAGCACATCCCTCACGTAACGGTACTGTTTGTGTCATTATCATTCTATCTCTCTGTAGTGTTGTTGCGTGTTTCATAATAGAAATTCCACTGAAGATTTCAAGAGTTCTCCTACGTACTACGGAGATGTGTAATACGGCGATGAACGCACCCACGACACAACGAAAACAACAACGATGACAGCGACGGTGGCTCGACACGGACACAGACAAACAGTTCCGCCGAATGTGTTGTGCTCAGCCGTCTTCCTTGGTGGTTGGACGTCCACCATCTGCAAAGGCATAGGAAGAATGAACCATCTTCCAGCTCACTGGCGACATTCAGATAACAGGATAATCACAAGTTCCGGGAACATTTGGGCTTTAGCCTCGTACCCGTGTACTACTTCAAGGCTTCAAGACTACGAGACCCGATGAGCCGAAGCTCAGAGAGAATGGGAAAGGCGGTCTATGCCAATGCGTTACGGATGTGTAACGCGCTCAGACAGGTCGCCACTTCCATCTTTATCGGTGCAAGTGTTGATGCTCACTTATGCACTTGCTTAGTTCCGGCTCACCTAGTTTTCTCTCTGTCTTTGCAGATCGTATCCCTATGGAAGACACCGCATCCAACATACTACAGTAGTAAGCGGGGAGTTGGCAGCCATATTGGTTTTCGACTGCTGTGAGTATAGTATCTATGTGGTGCACTTATTGAGCCTTTGCGCTCATGCAGTTTCCGGTTTTTGCTGCTTCAGGTCGAACGCAAGCAACTTCCCGCGGAGGAACACCGATCCATGCACACTACAAATTTGACGACCCTGCCAGCGGGACGAAATATAATGGGACCTCTTGTAATGGAGTGGTTTTGATGCACTGTGACTGACAGTGTTCTTGTGAAATGGTCTACCCAGTGAGATGTCCCGGTTCAGTTCTGTGCCGTTCAGTTTTCACAGAACAGAAGTAGCCGAGACCAATAGTGCGTCCAGATCGTTGTGTTGTTGAAGACTTCCCCTGGCTCCCAACACTGCGCGTTGGATGTTTGGTCTGAAAGTCAAAAGTTGCGAGGCAGTATCACCTTCACAGACGCGAATTCATTGACGAAAATACTAAGGGCTCCTCACCTCACCCCTCATTCATACAGCTAGTTTTGAGAGCGCTGTTTTCCAGCGTGGATCTAGGGCCTTTTTGAAAGTTGGTATATTGCTGCAACTGTCAGTCTATTCCACATAATTACAATTGTATGCGTAAAAAATCTAGCTCGTGTGGTCAGTCTTGAGTGTGTCATTTGCAGCGTAAAGCTACTTCCTTTGGTGCCGCACTCGTGGGCAAAGACGAACAACTCACGCATGTTCGTGCCCGACGGACACTTTATCATCTTGAACGCTATTATTGAGTCAACCCGGCCGCTACAACGTTCTAAAGAGGAGAGATTAAGATCTAACCACTGGACGTAAGATTTCCTTCTCTGACCAGTGACCATTCTAGATGCGAGTCGCTGCACTCCTTCTAAGCATTGCTTATCCTTGTGATAATGAGGAGCCCATGCCTGTACACAATATTCCAGGAAAGGTCATACCAAAACCTTGTAAAAGGGGACGAAGACTTTTTGTTTTTGCACGTGGCAGTATTGCAAACCCTAGTAAGTACCCCTCTGGCCATATTTTCAGCTCTCTGGCGCTGTCATGAAGGCCTAAAGTCCCGTGTAACTATCACAATTAGGCCCTTCACCTCTGACACTGGGACGGAATACTGCTCGTTCCGTCCATGTTGGTAGTCAGGATTTGGCATTTGGCGAGATTCAAGGGTACATCCCATCGATCTGCCCATCTAAGAACGGCATTTATGTCCTGTGCCAACTCGCTCCCCGCTATCTTCACATCATCTGCAAAGATGGAACACGAGTTGCTCAATTCTTTCACTAGGTCACTTATGTACGAGAGGAAGAGCAAAGCACCCAGTACTGAACCCTGTGGCACACCACTGCTTACCTTCTCCGGCCTCGGTAGATAATCTTCCACATTGACACAGAAACTACGATTCCCAGGGAAGTGTTGCCAAATCACTCGCTTTCTCGGTTATCCCAAAGGTCTGCAATTTAGAATCCAGCAGCCGATGACTCACAGAGTCAAAAGCCTTACTGAAATCTAAATAACAAACCTCCGCTGTCGTGCCTTCATCCATTCGTCTTGTGATCTCGTCCAAGAACATCGGTAGGTTTGTCAAGTACGATCTCTTTTAACAAGCCCATGTTGCGCAGGCGACAGTGGGTGCAAGCAAAATTGCTTTCTAGTTATACGTTCCAAGCACTTACACACACTGATGTCAGACTAACCGGCCTATAATTCTCCGCCTTCTGCCTGGATCCCATCTTATAGATCGCGACGACAATGGCCCAACTCCAATCCTCTGGCACCTCACCCTCCCTTAACGACGCTTCGTACAGCTGGGTAATAGCTCCTTATAAGATATCGGAAAGAGGCTGAACAATTGCCGGATGAATCGTATCCGGTCCGGCTGGTTTGTGCTTGCACAATTATTTAAGTTCACGATGCACCTCGTCCTCATTTACAGTAAGCTCCTGAAGCACTGGCATGCACCCAATCTCTGATCCCGCCGCACTAAGCATCTGATCCCAACAATACACGCTCTTAAAAAACGCAAGTAAGGTTTCTGCCTTGTCTTTACCATCAAGAGCAATGCCTCCGTTGGGCATTTCCAAGGTACCTACACTCTCATGTGTCATTTTCTTGAACTGTATATAAGCGAAGAACTTCTTAGGGTCTGCCTTCGCGCTGTTGGCGAATTCCTCCTCATACTCATAATTTGCTTCTCATTGCAGGGCTTGGGCCATGTTTCTGGCTGTCTTGTAGGCTCCCCATGCGTGATGCGTGTTGTGAAGTTTGTAATAAGTCCAAAGTCTTCTACGAACTTTTAACCCTCTTCCCATCTTTGGCTTCCACCAAGAAGGCCGGACGAGTTAGGTTCAAGCCCTGTTGAGCCGATTAGGTTAATAAGAACGTTTGATTATTGATCCGTCGACCCGATTTGCGTCGGACTGTAGATGACCGCTCACAAGCAAAAGGGGTTACGGTTTGAGTGATCGATAAATTTTTGATCACTGGTTATTCAGTTTGACCTGGTAAGCTGGAGCTGTTGAATGACTTGTTGAAAAAAACGCTTTTTTCGTTTTTAACTTCCTAACATCGCTTTTGGTTGTTAATTTTAGCTCTGACGACTAGGATCCAGCTGTAGTCAAACAGTGGACTTCTGTGGTCGACTTGGTGGTAGATCTTTTTCCGTTTCATTGGTCCGTAGCGCCAGTGTTGGTAGCTTGAACGTATCCAAGAGTATTTTCAGCGGAATTGCTTGCTCTTATGGCCGGTTTGGGGTTCCGTTGTATCGCCTGCACAGCTGGTTTTCACGGCGGATCCATATTTCGTGATCTCTCTCTCCACTTCGTGAAGTTTTATGCCCTTCGGGTTAATAGTTACAGCTTCAGCCGAATACGGATTCCTCTCCCTGTAGTCTTTTGCATAGACTGAGGCGCCACCGTGAAAACCATCTTTCTGTTTCGTCGCTTACTTTTTGTCTGTTGGGAATAGGGCGCTATGAATAGTCTTTAATTTTCGGCTTATTAGTATTTCAACCGGGGAAACATCTCGTTGAGTGTCGGCCTTTTTGTGTTGTTCGGTACAGGAACAAAAATTGTTGAATAATTTCATCCGTTGTCCGCTTCGCTTTTGACTTGAGCAGTGCCCGTGTGAATGCATCCACAAAGCGTTCCGCCTGTCCGTTAGGTTGTGGGGAGGGGTATGGTGGTGAGAATGTGTGTTTAATATTCAGTTTCTAGCAAAATTCTTGAAAAACTGCAGATGTGAATTAGGACCCGTTGTTGGACACTATTTAGTCGGATAATCTATGCTGTGCAAATGTTCGACGGAGGGCTGCTGTTGTTCTTTGTTAGATGGCGGGGTTAACTGCTACTATTTCTGGCCAATTCGAGGGGCCGTCGACAGCCATGAAGTAGGAGGTACCATCAATGGGTTCAGAAAAATCAACGCAAGGTTTTAACCGGGGGTGTTCTGGGTTGGCCATGGAAACGATGTTTTGCCTGGCGGTATTTTTGACTCTTGTTGACATGGCAACCATTGACGAACTGCACTGATAATGTCACCATCCATTCCGGGCCAATATGTATAGCTTCTGGTTATTGCCTTCATACGGCTTATTCCCGGATGACCAGTGTAATATTGTTTTAGTATGACATGATATAGTAAGACTGAGACCACTACCCTCTGGGATTACATGGAACATCCGTCAATAACCGGGAGGGATTCGAGACGGCGGTAAAGTTGTAACAAATCTCCATAATATTTTCTTCTAGGCCACGAAGTCTGAAAAGATGTGATAACCTGCTGTAGAATTGAGTCGCATTTGGTAATCTCGTGGACTTGCCCTGAGGCGACAGGTATGGCACGCACAGTGTGTGATAGTTCCTCAATAATGGTATATTCAGCTGTGATGGCTGCGATAACGGCTTTACCATCGTTTCCATGGTTATTTGATATTAGGCGAGAAAGGCTCTCTGCTTGACCGAAGTCCGCATTCTTCCGGAATTGTGTTTCAAAATCATATCCTGGTAACACCGTAGCCCAGTGTTGTAGACAACTGGCAGAGTAAACTGGAATGCTTTTTTGGATCCGAAAATTGATAGCAACGATTTGCGGTCTGTGAGAAGCGTGAGATGACGACCGTGGATGAATTTGTGGAACTTTTTAATGGCAAAGATGATGCCAAGGACTACTTTCCCGATTTGGTCATAGTTTATTTCGGCAGAGTTTAGTGTGCGGGATGCGTGAGAAACAGGTTTCTCCGTTCCGTCGAGAAATGCATAGCAGATAAACGGCTCCCACACCACAGTTGGGAACATCAGATGCCACAACGTATGGTAATTTGGAGTTTTAGTGTTTTGAGGAAAGGTCCCAAGTCGCAATCCAATTAAGTTGTTCAAACGATGATTGTCACTGTTGCTACCAATTCCAAAGATGGTCGTTCCGTAAGAGCTGGTTAAGTGGTGTCCGCTTTACAAGTTTCATCATCCCAACCAACCTCGGGACCGCGCTTTTGCTCAGACCAGAATATTCGGTGCCACATCTTCATAATCCAATACTCGCTACCGCCGTCTCAAACTGGTTAAACGGGACGTAAAACATCTTGTGACGTATGATGGGAATATCAGTCGTAATTGTAGCAGTTTTCAGTTCCGATCACTGACGGAAGATCAATCTCGGTGCCAAGTTTTCATTTATAATCTTCAGTCTGCAAATCACCGCGATTTACGAACTCTATATTTCGTTACGTCTTGTGTGATCCTATAAATTATTTACGATTGATTATTCATTCCGGTCTGTCATGCTGGAGCAGATTAATAGCTTGCTTGAAAAAGAAGTTTTTTTGACTTCCTAACAGATGTTCTACGGAACGCCTATTCTGATCTAGACGTTGGAGTTGAACTCCTCGTAGGGAACAGGATTTTCAACCTCGAATACGCCGGTGATGTCGCCTTGCTCAGTGGCAATGCACAGGCAATACAGCACGTTTTAGACCGCCTGGTGATTAAGATATCAGATATGATATGCACTTTGCGCCTTTCAGGTGCAGTGTGCTCTTACAAGACTGACAGGGGCCTGCATATCTACTCATCCTTTGTGGTGTTCAGCCAGATTTATTTGATAATTTCAAGTACCTCGGGAGCTCGATTGCATCTGCAGGTGAAGTTAGGGAGGAAATCACACCACGAATAATAAGAGCCAGAACAGCTTCTGCCAACCTGCGACACCTGTGGCGTCACCGTGACATCCGGCTCTCTCTTAATGGGCGGGGGTTAAACGCCGCGGTTCGGTGTTTTACTTTACGGTTACGAGATATGGCAGCCTGGCCTTGGAGATACTCGGCGGCTTTCCTTGTTTGACCGCCGATTTCTCCGGAACATCGCTCGCGTCTGGTGGAAACGTCACGTGCGCCATGAAATGTACGGTCTGTCTCATCCCGTTGTACCTAATCATTTCCAACCTTATATTTCTTTCAACGTTGTTGCGTTGATACTAAGCTTGACTTCAAACTTTATATATATATATATATATATATATATATATATATATATATATATATATGTATATATAAACGCGCGGAACCAGCCGTCCCATTCACACACTCATTCACTCACATTTGACAACGAGTCCTAGTTTGGATCGAAACGTCACAATAAACGTTTTAAAACTCAGCGTACGCCTTGACTTCTCTAATATATATATATATATATATATATATATATATATATATATATATATATATAACGTTTTGATGTGTATATGAACATACTACAGCTTCCGCGGTAGGCGACGCGCTCCTTGTCCTAGCAGTCGAGACGAAAAGACGGCAAGATGGATTCCTGTATTGTATAGAACGAACATTGTTGGAATATGAGGACTCTGCTGAACGCAAGTAGCCAAAGTAATACAATGCGAACACTACACGATTAACTCGTAGATATTACCTGTCTTTTGGATGTTCGACCACCTAACTCCGGCACTCAGTACGTTAAAGTTCCGGACATGGATACAGTTTGTTGACTCTATTACAGTGGAGACGTGGAAAGTTCCGGACACCATGATGTTGCTCTCGCCGTGAGCAAAAAGGCCAACAGTGCGATTATTTCTTGGGTGCCGGTTTCTTCAAGATTGACCCTGGCGCGCTTCGAGGGCTCTTTCCAGGGCCTATCGGTGATTGCAGTCTGTGTATCGGAAATGGCGGTTTATAACAGCAAGAGATGACTTCTACGATCAGTTGCAAAATCTGATCGATCGTGTCTCAAAAAGTGATACATTCTGCAACGCCAGAGACTGGAACACGCGAACATACCCTTCCGATGAATCCACTCGCCAAGTCCTTGGAAACTTGGGATTTAGTCAACATCGCAGTAATAATAATAGTCGATGGGTATCATCCAGTGGCAGCTGCGGGGGACGGTCGGCTTTGGCGTTATATCAGCCACCGACAAGACGTAGGCTGAAGCGCGCGCGGATAAGAGTGTGGTCAGTGTCTGCAGACATGGACCGAAATGATAAACAGCCTTGAGTTGATCCGCTCCAGGAATAACTCAGATCAGTGTGGTCGATCTAAGCCCAACGCTGTGGAGGCGCAAGAGGACGCCAAGTTAGTCAAGGCCGCTTTTTGTGCAAGAAATTTGTACCCGCTAGGAATAGTCTATGGTCGAAGCATAGTTAAACGCATCGATCACCGTTATTAGTTCGATCGGCTGGAACGCCAAATCGGCATCCTACGTTCCTCTTCGTCTCCTCTAGGCCTCCAACTTGAGCATTAAGGTCAACAACAACAACCATGACATCCTTAGGGCGTACGCTGCGGAGCAGTTGATACAAATTCTGGTAGAATTCGTCTTTAGTCTCAGGAGAGCTTCAGTCAGCTAGGGCGTACACAGAAACGACAAACAGGCACAGGCGCTTCAGTCTAGTGCTGTTGACATGCACAAAGCCATTCAACCGAACTGCACACAGACGGCTGCTGATTCGGTTCCAGTCAGGCAGTGCACACTCAGCTTTCTCGCTCAGAGCGATGCCGATGCCAGCCTGACCACGAGCACTAGAAACCGAATCACCCGACACGCAAAGAGTGAGCCCCGCTCGTATCAGGGGAGCGAAGTATTAACACAGAAGTCGGGCCTTGTATGCGTGTTTCAGAGACAACACACGTCTATGTTAAAGGTTTCAAGAGTCCTAGCCAGGGCAGCCTGTTGCTCCGGTTTGGTAAAGTGTGGGGACGTCGAAAGCTGGTAATTGGAGAGAATTCTTAGGTCTGAGAATTAATCCCTTATATCCATCTGTCCCCAAGTTATTGCCCTTACGGAAAGCCGCGAGTTTTCGGTCACAACTCGTTGTGGCTAATGGTACGCATTTTGAATTAGAACGCAAAGGATGAAGAGCAGAGAGATAAGGAATGTTTCCCGGTTGGCTGCTGGAATTTTTGGACGCATCATACTTCGCAGTTGCCCACACCGCAGGAAGAGTTTTTCTTTGGGAACCCTAACCGGAGCCCTTCACTCAAAAGTCTAGCCCACAAGACAGTGGGGCGTTAACCCAGCACGGGAACGTAACCGAAGCACCAGGGAAAGGAACTTCTGGTCTGTCACGTGAGACCCAACTACTGCATGCGCTTCGTCTTGTCTTCGCTGGTGCTTCGTTATCGATCCGCTTCTCGGATCCAGTCCTTAGCCCTATGCACCCAATGGGGCAAGTGGAACGTGGACGGGGCAGCATTCTTTGGGCCAGGGGCTGCTCAACTTAGGTGGGCGATGGCTGCCCAATGAAGCGCGTTGACTTTTCCCACCGTCGGGAAAAACCCCAGGTACTCCACTCCTACATCCACCTAGCGGAGGTTTTTAGACCGGTAAACTGCTTCTTTTCTTGTTTAGTCGCTGGAGTGTCCTCTCCAGGGGTACATTGATTAGAACCAGATGATTGCATTTCCGGCTTAGAGAAGCCATCCTGCATAGCTCTTTGGGTCATGAAGACATGTTAGCCGTCACACCACGTTAAGGTGAAGTCTCGTCTTGATGGCATACCCAGGTTGTCCGAATCATCCGAGTACACCCTTTTCAACAAGCCATTGAATGTATTGAGCCAGTAAGTCCACTGCTTTGAAGTTTGCGGATCGCGTAGTTCGATGCCGAATTGGCCTGAACAAAGAAAACGGCCGGTGATGTTATTAGATTTGTAAATTAGTTAATGAGAACGAAAATCTAGAAGCCGAACGGGACGCTTCACTCGTTTGATGGTCGTGGCGCGTCAGGTGAAGAGGATTAGTGATCGTGCTTAGAGTTCTAAACTTTGGGGAACAGAACATGAAATTATGCAACAAGCTGTAGTCGACCACTTTTAAACAGGTCCTGGGAAAGGTTGTTGTAATTCCATACTTTGTGATGTGCCGCCTCGGTAGGCGGATCCGTAGGAAAGGCTGACATTGGATTCCAGATAAATTGCTCCTTCCTCTTTCGAGACGCGGGTGCTGGTTGTGAATTAGTGAACCGTCTGTTTTAAAGTTTCTTCACTCGCACTTAGTCGGCTCCTGTCGGTGACTCGAGTGAAGTGAAACGGCATATAGGATGTTTCCACGGAGGCAGCATACTCTATCTCTGACGCGCGTTGTAATCACCACACTTCGGGATCTCTGCGTTGACTTACGTAAAGTTCTTGTCTCTGTGGTACGTGTTTTATTGTGCCGACTTTCAGCCGGGATTCATTGACCCTCGTCGTAGAGATTCAGTAGAAATCCATGAAGTCACGATACGACATGACAGACCAAGACTACCTAGGCATAATGCAATGCATTTTGATAAACGACCAGTGCCAGTTGATGTTATTGGGTGGGATTACTTCTAACTTTTCAGCTAGCTCGTTTGGGAAGACGGATAGACAAACTAGTTGCTACAACTTATCACTGTCTGACCGACTATCTACCGCAATCCAGTCTAGAAGCGCAACTTCAGCATCTTCACGGAAGGTTATGCCAACGGAAGCAAGACCAGAATTCGCAGCCCAAGGGTAACCCGAAATGATGAGTAAAGCCGAGTGTGGAAACCATTCATTGTTGTGTGGTGAAGTCAGTGTGATGTGATAACGTGTACTAGTGATAGTAAACGTTGTAAAAACAGCCGTCGGCAGGATTAATTCCAGGGTTTAAATACGCAGACTGTAGGTGGCGTTAGTGAAAGTCGAAATACGGGTTTCGGTATTTTACGACAGTTTTATGGACACCGAAGGTAACTATCGTCTGTTCCTTAGATAATACTGTCCACGCGGTTATTAATTCACTTCAGTCAGTTCAAACAACCACTAACTATGCACTGGGTACTTTGGCTTAAGCTGTTTGGTTGGCCCTTTCGCGTCTGCCCAGGCCACAGAAAAAAGAAGTTCTGTGGTAATCAGCCATAACCTCTGGTTCATAATCGAAAGGGCATGGAAGCGAGAATTGCACGTTTTCCTTCGAAAACCCCCAACCGAATCTATGACTCAACAGCCTGTCTCATATCTTGACGAGGTGATTACAAAGCGTGGGAGTTTGATTGAAGCGGTCCTAGGGGAAAAAATTTTGGTGTGTTACTTAAGACATTGATATTTGCTCTTGTTCTAACTTCACTAATGCACCAGTTGTCAATCTGCTTCTCGGGTTAGGTTCTCAGCCCCGCGCATCTGATGAACCAAGCGGAACATGGACAGGATAGTGTCCTTTGGGCTGGGACTGCCCAGCTTGTGTGAGCCACTGTTGCCCGACGGCATGTGGACTCCTCCCATGCGGTTGCATTTCAGCATCAATCTGTCATGTGATAGGGTAAAAAAACATGATCCATTGATTTTCTGAACTATAGTACGTTATTTTACTAGGTGGAGTAAAGAGAATTGCTGTATCCAGTGGTTGAATGCGTAGGCGATGTGAGCGTCTTTAAGTTATCGAGTCTTTTTATTTTCACTTTTTTCTATTATTCTATCTTTTAGTTTGCTGTGCACTATGTGTAGGTCATTAGTTTCGTACCTGTAATCTCTTTAAATTTGAGTCTCACTCAAAACACAACTCGAAAAACTTAGTGGATGACAAACAATTCAATCCGATTATTTGAGGTGCTCTCGTGTTCATGACCAAGATGATTATTGGCCCTTAAGGAACGTGTTTGTGCTTTTGTTGCACTTCCCATGAATGCAAAGTTTATTTTATGTCCTCCATTTCTTAATATCCATATAAGTAAAGCACAAATAAACACTGATGAGTGAGTTTTCTATGGGAAGATTTTTTTCCTCTATGAAAAAATTTGGAATCAGCTTGAACATGTTATTTTTGTCTCCAGTACTGTCTTCCTTCTTTAATATAATTCCAGACTCACGGAAATGCGATTCTATCAGTTAGGAGAGGTGAGGCCACCTCGGGATGATGACTTCATGTATTTCAAAGAAATGGCCCAAGATGAGTCACATTGGAAGAAAAGCCATATCCGTAAAAAAATCAAAGTTTTCACACGAGTTACTGAGGCTTCAAATATTAAAATGATAAAGGTACTATATGACTATTACTGCTTGTAAATCCCGATTACTTAGGTAGTTGCAAATCTTCAAGATATATCGGCAGACGTTTTATACGATACTTTACATGATCCTATCTATCGCTCTGAGTGGGATGCAACCATGAAGGAGGGTTTTCAGATTTGTCAAGTCGCTCAGGATAGCGTAATCGAGTATTATGGACGTGAGTAATAATGTATGCTTTATGTAAACACTAAATTTTGTTAGTTAAAGCGCCGTTCACCTTTAAGAATCGGGATTTTGTTTTGCACAGATCCTGGCGGAAATTTGGCTCAGAGTATATCATTTTCAACAGATCAGTATTCCACAAGGTACGGCTTACTTTTCTCATTTACCGTCTGTTAGAAAGTTCCTCCTAAACCTGACTATGTTCGCGCACTAACCTATTTGACGGGATATGTGATTACTAGTACTGGTCCTTCGTCTTGTGAAATGATCTACATCACTCAGAATGATCCCCGAGGTATGTTTGATAATGTTCCCTCCGTCTTCAATCACGTACTTAAATTTTCTCGTCATTTGATTGCCCAGGTTTAGTGAAGCCACTTGCTTTTAACGTTTTCGGTGGACGGTAGCATGACTGTGTTGTCCTGTTTGAGTCTTGAAGATTCCGGATAATGAGCTTGTACACTAACTGGGAGGCATCATGTACCGGTCTGTTATACGACAAAGCGGGATATCCTTCAGTAATGGCATTTAAGTCCTCCGAGTCAGTTAACGTGTTGGCGGACCATATGTGATACTCTTGTGCGAGTTATATTTCAATTTTAGGCCCCGGTTTGCTTCAATATCACAGTGATCAAGATCCTCGTGTGAAAGTCAAGACGTGTTACACGAGGTTGCTTAGCACAACTCTTTCGGATGTAGCTCTGTAGTAGCATTTGCCTAGTCAAGGGCAGTCTGCGAGCAACAGAGTACCATGCAGCTTGTTGGCCCTCAAATTCGTGCATTTCGAAATATCATGATCTTGTAGCCCTCATAATGTTTGCTTCTCGATAGTGAATTTCTCCGTCCAGCCTACCAAAAATAACTTTGCAAGCCCCGGAAATATAGTATTGCTGAAATTCGGGAGTTTTGGTTACCGTCAGTTGGTTTTAACTTGTCGGTCTTGTGGTCTCTAGTGATATGGCTGTTGCACGTGCAATGGTTAGGTTTTCAAGTCACCGGTACCTTTATTCCGGAATTAGAGGTGCACTCTGTGAATACACGAAAGTGAATGGGTCGGTGTCTTTGATTTTAATTGTGCCTTCTGTTCGTTTGTGACGTCAAATTTTATCGAAATTAAGCTCTTAAAGTTCAACAAACTCAAATAGCGAGTAAAAACAGTAAATAGTGGGCCGCATTTGCTCAGCTGTGGTATTCTGGGGCTCTCTTTGTTATAATGAGTGCTTCAGCATTGCTGAATTGTTGGGACCTAAAGGAGTTCGGATGTTTTCATTCACCATGGTACATTTTGATTGCAACGAAAGTGAGTAAAATCTGCTTTGGATCGTGACCATATTTTCGACTGTTTCCTAGGTACTATTCCTGCTTGGGCGATAAATTTGGTTGCAACGTCCGTTGCACCTAGCATCATGAAGTCACTGCACCGTGCGGCTTCTCATTATCCGGCATGGAAAGCTCAGCATGACCCTCAGTTTATGCCCTGGCGTCACCAGAGTCAGCAGTCCGGATTGTTACCAGCAGTGGACATGGCAGACATCCTGTCGGAGCCTGATTATGCACGAACCACAATTGACGAGACCAATGTGGATGAGAACGCTGCACGTCAGGCGTGTGCCAGCGATGATGTGGACAACGATCTTTAGTGCTCCTACCTTCGCACTTTCAGTGTCACCATTGTGCCTGCAATTGAATCATTTTTCTTTCTTTTGTTGTCTGGGTTTTGATTATTCTGCTGAACAACTTTTCCAAACAGTTTATTTCAACTTAGGGAATTATAATCATGTGCTACTCTAGCCTCCATAGCACTGAGTGAAACGGAACACGAACATTTTATACTGACTATTTTTGTCCAGCCTGTATTTTCCAATAGTCCGACGTTACACAGTCTGTGATACTCTCTCTCTCTCTCTCTGATCCTCAAGGTTAATCCTGTTTCAGAAACACTTCACTGTTCGTTTTGCACTCATTGTATGCTAGTTTCTTTCTTGAGTCCACAATCGTGATTTTTTCTTGATTCTGGCCGAGTTATTCTTTCCTAGCTAATTATTTATCCAACGGAAGTCAGCTGTGCTCCTGTGTGCATGCTTTTGTACGTATGTGTGTGTGCGTGCGCATACAAGACATTTTGTACGTTTTCATACTTTTTCCAGGTTTGCCTATCAATTGTCATGTGTGTAATCTGCCAGTCGACCAAAGATAAAAAAAATACAAACCGAACAGTCCTTCTGCAAAAGACTTAGTGAACCTCCGGTGAGAATATTTTACTTCGTTCCATAATCCCGTAGTAAGAAACTTTTCAGCCGTAAATTGGTCAGCCAAGATCTGTCGCCTTGGTACTTTCAATCATACTAATGCAGGTAACACACGACGGTGGTCAAAATGGCCTCATTCTTAACGGAGATTGGATACTAATCTCAGTGTGCAACCTTTGTTTGAAAGCATCAACTAAATTTTCACCAATGTTATATTTTATTTATTTATGCTATATATTTGTCTCATTATCTTGTTGGTGCTTGATGAAGAGAAAAATCATGTTTAACTATCATTAGACCGCGCCATAGAGTTTACAGATCTTGGTGAAAAAACCCCAGGGGGGGTATTTCAAGAAAACCTTGATGTAACTAACTACTTATGCTCTGTTTTACTTCCCCCGTTGCTGTTGCGTTGGCACTATACTTGACTTCATGAACAAACAAGTGTATATTGTGTAGAACAGTTCGAAATACGCTCACGAATAGGAGACCAATCGTAATGAGTGTAGAAATGCTTCGAACCAAACTACGCGCATTAAAGAAGTGACAATATCGGATCAAACGGCTCGCTGTAGAAATTCTGTTATGCGCAATCGTAATGTGTTTATAATCACGGCTATCAAAAAGTTTGGTCAGCAACAATCACCACATCCACCGCAGCTTGATTAAAGTTCCGGGTTTTTGTGATTGGCGCATTCCTTGTTCTGTAGGCGTTCAGATCTTCCAGCCGTTTCTGTTGACTCAGCATTTCCAATGGGATCGGTTTTAGCCGGAAGGGACTCAAGAATACAGAAACTAGAATCAACTGGACTACAATCAGTACCAGGGTCATAAGCAGTTTGTTGTACACGTCTTCGGTGTATAGAACCGTCGGTCAAATCAAAAATCTGACAGTCTACTTCCTACTTGCTTGGGTACAATGCCTGAAGAAGGTCTCAGATTGTTTCCTCCGCGGTCAACAACCAAGGACTCAAGCTAGGGCAAAGTGCTTCGAAGTGAGTGGTTCTAGAAAAAAATTAACAGAATAATACCCGTAGTTGAGTGGATAGAATTATTTTACTGTATTAGCGGGTCGTACACACTCCCCTCGAGATGATTGGATGTTTCTGTATTTGTAGATTTCGTGGCATTCTTGAAAGTGTAAACATTTTTCGACCGATAACGTGGAAGAGTTAACACATGATAGCAACCCATTGGTTTCAACCGATCAGTCACCTGAGCAGCGAAATGATTTCCGTTGTCAGTGACCTGTTATGGTGTTTGCAGTTGGACTGTGGATTTGTTTGTTTATCCGTACTTGACTCCTTGTACCTACACACTCTCGCTGAGTGCATTTTGAATTCCGTTCCGCTACTGCATGTTCTTTTCCTCGGTCGGATTATAATTTTGGGTAGGAGGCTGTTGTGTGCTCTCAGTGCACTCCGTATTCCCAGGGTTATACTGACTCATAACAACTGCCGTCGCTGCGAATTTCGGCAGCACGGATCCTTGCATTTTAGAGCCATTAAATATTCACTCCATTGTTGAAGATTATCTAGAACGTTTCGAAATTTGGTTTCTCACATGCTTAGGAATGGATTCACAGAGAAAAATTGCTCATTTACTGACAGTTAGCGGAAAAGATGCCTATTCCTTTGTTAAAAATTTAGCTTTCCTGTGAACCCCCATGCTTTTACCATACAATTCATTGAAGGAGTTGATTTCAAAATAATTCCTACTTGTGAATTTTGAGATAGCCCAAAAGACTAAGTTTCACTCCTCAATGCAGAAAGCCAACCAGCCGATTAGGCAGTTTATTTTACAATTAAAAATACATGCTCCACGTCTCATTTCAACGACCAGTTGGAGGTGCAACTTCATAATAGATTTATGGTTGGAATTAATTGGTCCGAATTGCAACAGCGACTACTCTTTCACCAGTGCACATTCCAGTCCGTCAGATCAATTAGCGAGCAGTATCAGGACGTGCGCAGCGCCATCAGTTATGAACTACAAGTGCTGTTTAGTGCTGGAAACCCTTAGTTAGCTCCCACTCAACAGAGACAGTCAGCCAAGCGCACTCTCCAGGATACCAGATCCACTCACAATTCTCGGTACAGCGTCTAACAGTCCGGGCAATGGGATGCATGTAAGTCCTTTGGACAAAGACATTCCAGATAAACTTGTGGATTCCGTAATGCTGTGTTGTAACTGTGGTAAAATTGGAGATATCCGGCCTGCATGCATGAACAAACAGACCTGCTTAGTACGAGGCTCTGTTGACGATGTGTGTATATTTTTTGATTTCTAGTCCGTAACGCTAGCTAGTTTTGGTCGTTACCCTGCTATCACAACCCGTACATTTCTGGTGAACAACTGTGTAAGACATTCTTTCATAACGGATACTGGGAGTGTTGACTCATTTATTTCTAACATGGTTTTTGAACGTCTTGACCCCCTGTACAACTTCACCCCACTGCTATTTCGGTTAAAGTTATGATTGGACATCAGTTGCCCGTACTGGGATCGTATGAATTAAGTCTCACTCATGGTCATTCAAATACTTTCACGCGTTATTCCTTGTGATTGACTTAAACATTCCCATCATCCGTTTAAATTCCATGAAACATATGCATGTCATTATCATTTTTGCCTGAATCACACCAGTCGTCCCTTGGACACCTCATGCTTGATTGTTCCGTAGCTTCTGGTGGTATTGAAATGATGCCCATGAAACTTGAATTAGCAGGTCTTTCCATGTTTATCAAACGACACATGATTTCTTTCGGACTAGGTGAGTCCTTAAAGAAGGCATTGGTCTCCACGGTGATATATACACCCGCTTAGGCTACTCCTATTGTGACCCCATTGAAAAGGGATGGAAAAACTCCTAGAATTTGTGCCGATTACCGTATCACGTTGAATAAACACGTAAAAATTTCAACTTGTCCAACTCTCGTGCCAGGAAATATTCTCCATCAGTTTCATGGTTCTAAATTCTTCTCGAAACTTAATTTGATGAACAATTCTGTGAAGTGACAACCATTAATACGCTTTTCCGTTTGAAACAGTACAACGTTTTGCCTTTTGGTCATTTTGTCGTTTTCCAAAACACAATTAATTCTCCGACTTCAGATTTGAAGGGCATTTCAGCTTAATAAGATGACATTGTTGCACATGCCTTCACTAAAGGGTCGCACGACAAGCGTTTGTTTTTTTTACTTGGCAGATTGTATAAGCATAACGTTGCTATTAATCCTGATTAGTGTGTATTTTTCCACCTTTGTGTCCTCCTTTTAAATTATTTGGTTGATGCACATGGTTTTCGTTCCCACCCCAAGCTTTCGCACCTTTATCTAATGCTTCTCCAAAATATCTGCCCGAATTACGTTCACTTTCGCGTTCCCTCTAGTGCTATTCCAGATTTATCCCCAATTTCCCAACCAAAGCTGCCCCATTGCTTGATTTTATCACTCAACAAGCACTTAATTGGTCATTGGTTCATGGCCAGTGCTTACGTAACCTACTCCATTTTCTGTTAACCGAAAATGTTCTGCGTTCATTCGTGGATATCCCCAAATCCAACGCGAAGTTCTAACTGTACTTTGGGCTGTTACTTGCGTGAACAAATATTTGTTTGGTACTCACTTCACTATTGTGACAGATCATGAAGCCTTGAAATTCACTTAGAATCTGCACCGTTCTCTAGTAAAATCCTCAGGGGTTATGGTCAGCGATGGAGTGTCGCGTTGGCTGCGTATTCAGCATGGGAAAGTACAGTCCATTCCGCATGCGGATTGCTTACCTCGTTGCGCCCAGTCCGAAGAAGCTCCCACTTCCGACTGTCTTCTCTCACAGCCACTACCGGTTAGTTGGTCCCGTCTAATTCATTATGCAGAAATACTAACATGCAATCATCGGTTGTGTTCGACCAGGATGGCAAGCCGATAGTCAACGCAAGTTTTCGGAATTTTAAAAACGTTGTGACGAAACTTCGGTAACATGTGACGGCATTATGTGTTTAGATGACAGAGTTATTGTGCCTCCATCGTTACGCTCGGTAGTTTTGAAGGACTTGCACTTTGAACACCCGGGTATCGAAAAGATAAAGTCCCTTGCTCGACTTACCTGTTGGTGGCCGGAAGTGAACGGTGATTTGTGTCGTATTGCTACATTACGGGCTAAGTGCATGCATAAAGCTCATCCACACCCATCAAATTGGGCCCCATGCCCAATGTCTTCAGAGCCCTGGCGGCGCATTCACGCTGATTACTGTCGTCCCTTCTTGGGCAAGTATGTCGAACTGGTCATTATTGATTCGTTCTCTCGTTGACCAGAAGTCCATTTCACCGCCACTCCAAACAGTAAGTTTACCATTACGGTTCTCCGTATAACTTTCAGCCGGGAAGGTGTTCCACATTCAATCGTTACCGATAGTGGAAGTCATTTTTCAGCCAAGAAGGTAACCGATAGGTTGAAGTCATTGGGTTGACGTCATGTGCTAACTCCACCTAGGCACCCACAGTCGAACGGAGAAGCAGAGAATTTCGTTCGGACAATAAAAAGTACAGTTGCGTTTGTATGCGCCACTACATTCGATGAACTAAACACAACTGTTGACAGTTCCTCAATGCAGCGCCGAAACGCTGTTCATCTGACTACAGGCGACAGTCCTGCCATGCTAATCAAGAATCGGGTACTGAGGACAAACTTATTGAGTTTGGAATCTGTTGAAGTAATTTACCATCGAGTACCTTTTCTCAATCAGATGGGGCAACGACTTGTTCGTATTCTTGACTTAGACGGTGGCTCTTTGCACCGCAGACATTTAGATTAAATTACTTCCAATATGCTCATTTCCGAGCCTATTTCTATTTTTTCTGAGTCCGTTTTGGAAAACTATGATTACAACGACCAAACGGAACAAGTTCAAAGGTCCGTAAGGTTGTTTGACAAAGTACCGCGAAATTGCAGAGGTCCCGAATTTCATTCAGGCTGCGGCGGATGCGGTGATTGCAAATGAACTGTGAACTTATTTGTTTATTCGTATTTGACTACTTGTACTTACGCACCCCCGCTGAGTGCAGTTTGAATCCCGTTCCGCTACTCCGTGTTCTCGGTCGGATTATAATTTTGGGTGGGAGGCTGTTGTGTGCTCTCAATGCACTCCGTATTCTCAGTTATTCCGACTTATAGCATCAACGCATATGGCAGTTCTTCATCACTGAAAGCCCTACGAAACGCAGTGATAATGAATTTAGAGCTCGGCGAAGTAGTGAAGGAAAACTCTGACTACTTTGTTTCAGGATTCACTGAGTATAAAGGCGGAATATTCATTCAGAAATGGTCCGCAATAGTCTGCACGAACAGGTTTCTAAGCTTAACATGTTACAGACCATGCATTCCATTTGGAGGGCTGGGAGTGAATTCGATGCACATCTGAAGCATTGGGACTATCAACAACCAGTAGTCAAAAACGGCGATGGTGACCTTTGGACAAATGTGATGTTGCTTCGTGCAGTTAAGACGAAAAATGGAGAACTGGGCGCCAATGACGAGAAACCAGTATTGGTAAGTATTGGAATGTGAATCAGTGATATAGTTCACATGGGCCCAGCTCACGCACATTATGACCAGTGATTCACTTCACGAGAACATTGACCGTCTTGATGTTCACAGGGGTCGTAGATGCTGAACAGCATAACCAGAAATGGATGGGTCAACACTTTCAGTATTCAAGGTGAATGGATGTTTAATCGAATGCTTAGCAACATGTGCGTGAGTTTTATAACTAGATGGATTTGAACTGCTAGCATCCAAAGACTGAGGTTGGTAATCGGAAAAAACGTGATTGGGTACTAGAACCGTCAGTTACTCAAACCCAGACGATTTGACAGTCCGTCTGAATGTGAAGTTACGAAATCATCAGGCTGAATGGGAATACTTGGTCCCGCAAGATTGGAAATTATTTCATCGTCGATGTTGTACCTTGTGAGATGAAGGCGAATTCTCCGTATTGTTGGGTTTGGACGCGCGTTTGAATCGGTGCTTTTGTTGGGATGAGTAGTTTAAGAAATTACCGGCATTAAACGATATTTGTTTAGCTGACTGTCCTTTGGACTCCACCTTTCACGCACAAACCTCAGGTCATCTGACCAACCTGCACTCGGAAATACCAGACTCGGCTCCTCATGAATAGCTGTGTTAACGACTTGGAAACCTGTTGGACAATGAATTGGCAGACTGAAATGTGAAATCAGAGAGCAGAAGTAACTGTCTCTGTAATTCACCAACTAATCCTAGCAATCACCCGACCGAGGAACTGCGGTTGCAACTGATCACGGAAATCACATCGAGGTCTGAGTATACACTTACGAAGTAAAGTCATGCATGGACTGGCGACCCTGGAGCACAAAGGATTGAAATTTCTCTCGATCAAAAAACTTCATAAGTGGCTGGTCACAAATGACGGACAAGTAGCTCCCTGATTAACTCATAAGGCCGTGAAATTGGTGGATTTGGAGGCACCAGGTTCTTTACAAGTGAGTAACCCTCCTTCCCGATAGGAGATAAGAAATGTGCGGTCTTTCTTCCGAAACCAGAGCTCTACGCGTAAAACACTTGGTCCCAAGACATTCCATGTACTCACCAACTTCACTGGAAGTTCCACCAGTATTCAGAGGTCCAAACTGGAGGTATTTATGACTGACTGAGCGACCACGACACCAGATGCTGTAATTTGAAATGCGCTCGCAACAATGACTACTCGCAATGAGCTTAGAAATGCTCCAATATAAGCTGAGCTCACTGAAGCAGTGAAATGCCAGATGAAATATTATGCTATCGAAATTGTACTACTAGCAGCTATACTTTACAGTGAACACAAAGCGTATATATAATCACCATGAAATAACTCAAAATGTGATCATTAACAGTTGGTTGACAGGACTAATTATGGTCTGAGTGTGCCAGAGCTTACGAATGCGGAAAGACAAGAGTAGATGTGAAAAGACCATCTGAGGTTGCTATTTATGATGACTTCTAGGTATTTTGACAGAGTCAGCTTTAGAGTATGTGCTCTTATTGATGGTCACATTCCCTGGAGAACGTTGGACGTGAGATGGTAAATATGCACTTGGAACGATCGACTGCGTTAGACGCAAGATCTAATTGAGTGTAAAATAGTTGTTTTCGACGAATTCGCCTAGACTGTATCGAAATCAGAAGTTTTACATGGTTTGGTACAGAAGGACATCGTCTGTGCACTTTGAAACAAGTAGGATAAATCGTCGGCGGATCACACTAGTGTAAGCGGAAAATAGCCGGCATAAGGACGGCACTTTGAAACACTTCGAGACTGCTAATCAAGGGTTTGGAAGAATTTTGATCTCATCTGGTAGACGACCGATGCTGCGTGAGTTTATGACCAGCGTTGATCGCTTGAGATAATATCACGCTGCTCGAAGTCTTGTTGATCCCTTGGTCAACAGTTTGACACAGTTCTCCAGAAATCGATCGGGAAAATGCTTTGTTGTTCTTCCCGTGTATTCTGCTTGGCCTATTTACGTATGGAAGATATGCGAACCACATATGCCTAATTTTATCCGGTACGGTAGTTCAAAACAACCCACTTCCCTGACGATTTTTGTTCCATGGTTTGTGGTAAGTGCCGCCACATCACCGAGCAGAGAGTTTTTCCTAGTATCTCGCATGAGAAATTACAAACCGGATATTCATTCTGCGCTGTCCCACTAAATCTGTTTATTTTCATGCAGACAGATGGCTTCACCTTACCTAATACTTCTGCGCATGGAGACAGAGATCACTTAATAAAACATGACTGGACTCAAGTAACTGTCGGGTTTAGTAAAAAGCGTGCAGCTTGTGTGTTGGATCCAGTGTTCTCCTTCTAGCCGGTGGGTTATCCTACGGAAGCCAGTACCCATGTGCCACTAACGTGCAATCGCTAAGTGCTCTTTATTTTGTGACCACGGTCACAAATTCGGGTCCGGTAGTTGAGGTTTATACCTTTTAATCATCCGATGTGCTCGTTATAGTAAATGTTCCATCTATTGATGTATATCGCATTTATCTGCGCTCGTTCTCCCATTCTGTTCTTATCTGATTGCAGGTAGCCTCAGATAACCGAGACGCTGTGCAACTATTTGAGTAATCTATCTGACGACGGGGTTCGATGAAAATAATGTCAACGGATCCAGACATGGATAGAGAGAAATTGGGAGCCCCTTCTCGTTATCGGCGCAGCTGTTGTCATGGCACATCCCGCCCTGGAAGCATCATCATCGCAGTTCTTGTGGTTTCATCTGTCCCGGACACGGGCATAGGGCTCCTTCCATAGTTCAGACATTGTGAGAATATGTACGATGTGGTGTTCGCAAACCAGGACAACGAAACCAAGATTTGGTACACGAACGGTTCGCCCACGCCATAATTTGCAACTGTGAGCCTTCGATAGTAGGTAGTGATCCACTGCCGCTCAGCTCATTATCAAGCCTAGACGAGTGGCACCTTATGAGGTCTCAGGGTCACTTTGCCGACTAGCCCCACTAGTGTAGTGGGTCTCTGAGGCTATGGAACCTGTTCCTTCCACTCCACTCATGCATAGACCTGCAATCGGAAAATGAGCGTCCTAAATTGGTTGTGCGTGATGTGGGTTATTCCGTAAAATAGTGAGCATAATATGCAATGGCTCGAAACGAGGACTTCAAGTAGGTGAAGAATTCCGATGCCTCATCCAACTATGGTGTCCATCAACCCATCATTCACCTTTGAATATCCAGCTCTTCGCGAAAATTGAGCAAGACCCTGGATGAAACGTTAATGCAAATAATAGATGCACGCACATGTCTAGGCCATGATCCAAAGCTCGGCCGGTAGGCATACCTGATCATCAAGGTAGTGATTCATGGAGGTTTAGGTTATGCAGGACCCATTCGCCTAAATCCAGTTCAACCAAGCCATGCGGATATTCTGGTTCCTGGATTTTCCGCGCAAGTGTTCACCCGAAAATTCAGTCAACCTCAACCCCAGCATTTGCGGAGATTTTGTGCAACTCACCAGTCATCTACAATGTGATGTGTCATTATGGGACTAATTCACTCATGTGGGATTTTTCTTTTTGCTTTCTGACAGGAGTTTCTTGGGTACCGATTCGCATGAACATTAGGACCGCACTGACGCGTTTAGCACCGATTTTTACCTACACTGTTCTAGGACCGCCTACACTTCCATCACCAAATGTTAAGCTTACAACACATTTTCTTCTATGTTTGTGGAACGGGTGGTTATTTGCACGCACCTGCAGACCACATTCCAGCTAAAATAGTTAGGAAAACCAGCCTTCGACTGAAACTTCCTGTGGCATATTGAAGCACTAATCACCGTTGACAGATTGTAGGATCCCTCGATTATCTGAGACTTCTGACTTCAGTTTCGATCTCTGAATGGGTGGGACCTGTGGTTGAGAAGGAAACCGTTGGGACCAACAATAACAGGCGTGGGTTTCTCTACACGCCGTAATGGAATATGACTTCTGCGCATCTCCGGTTCCGGAGGGCATATACAATGTTCAACGGTATCACCTTTTCGCCTAATTTGATCCAGTGAAAGCTTCGTTTCCGATATGAATGTGGCGAAAACCCCAAAATTTGGGAACATGGTCATCATCATCATCATGGTCAATGGTCCTCAATAATCGACAATCCTGCTTATAGTTAAAAGTGCAGTAGTCATTTTCCAACGCGCGATGTACACCATGATAACTGGATTCCCAGTAATGACCGCACAAAGAAAAAACCTATATACATCACGGGGATGTTCCGAAGTTCGGATCACTCTTTTGCACGCAGAAAAGTACGAGTAACTAACTCTTGAACAACTAGGAATTGTATTTAATTCTCATGGCCGCAAATTCCGCACGGGTAATACAGCAAATGCCTGCTCCAAAAGATGTGTCCTTCCTCTGATCCTTCCTGGGTTGTATCAGTTACATGGATTTTAGGCCGCGTACAGAGTTGTATGGCGTTTTAGGTGGTTTCAATCCAATAATAAAAGCCTTAGCATCATTCTGTAAGTGACTGATCCAGTGGGACTGCTGTTTTCGCTTTTACTGCAGACCTTAATAAGGTTACGTAATGTTTATTTAGGTTGTGCTAATTCCATTGGTTGCACTGTCTCATGGGTGTTCACCTAACGAGTTCTACTCGGTCGAGCTCATTGGCTACAGTTTTCATACTATTTCACCATTTCATAGTACGATTTCCTCAGCCCTTTTCCAGCATGCAATAATCACTGAAGTTAAAGTAGACTACAAGATCTTTTCTTTTTAGTGTCACTCCATTTAACATCGGTATGTTGGGAAATTAGAAAAATCATACTCACTCTGGTGGTTTCTGCCATCCTTTATGAATACCTCCAATAAATGTCTGATTGCACCCCCAGTCTAAAGCGGAATTTTGGAAATAACATCACTGTGACACAGGCATTACACCTGATTTACTACGTAAAATCCTCGTTTATTTATGTCAAGTATGCCTTTAGTAGAATGGAACAGTTTGTGATGTCAAATGTTTGTCTTCTTATTGGACATACCACCCCCTGCACAATCCTCTTATAGCCGAATGGATGATCGATACGTATCACGCGATTACCCACACTCCCTTATTAGCTCAAAAGCACCGCTACTTATCTGCTGTGCGGATTGCACCTCCAGAATTCAAGCCTACTGTCCTACAATAGCACCGTTGTCAGACCCGCCTGGCTACTGTCAGACTGCATCTCCGAGAAGAGCATCAAACCGGAGCCGGTTAAGATTGGTGCGTTCGCAATTAGTCATTTGGTTTTGATGAACGCATACCTGTGTTTTCATTCAGAACCGTTTCACATACTTTTTTGTCAGCAATAGTGTTTGTGATATATATATATATATATATATATATATATATATATATATATATATATATATATATATATATATATGGATGCACAGATGAAGGATTGCTCTGTATCTGGGATCGAAGGTATCTGCGTGCACCAATGAGACTACCGTTCAATCAGTCAGAGAAGTAGCAGACGTGGAACAGCTGATTCACTTATGCTGCGCGTGAATGGATTCAATCAACTGCATGTTTATTTCCCCATAAGAAAAGAAGAATTGGATAAAGAGGAACCATTGCTCTACATTGTTTTAAATATCGGTAGCTTCGATATGATTCGTTTGACTTTGAAACACAGAGCCAATGAAGTATCTGGGTGATTATTTGTGGACCTAACCAGTTTCATGCGAATTCAAGTTTCATTATTCCTAAAATATGTATCATCAAAGACCAAAGAACAAGAAATTCAAACATAACGAACTGCATACAGAGAGGGATGCGAAAATAATAGGAAGTATAGTGCAGTCCCAAAATATTATGGTGTTTTCTTTTCCAGTTTATGCTCAATACACAGGTCCCTGTGCCCACGGAGAAGTGACATATTGTTGTTCATGATCATTTGATCACTGGTTTATTCGGCGCATAATTCAACACGGCATCCAACTCCGCTAATATGACTTGTCAAAAACCTGAGGGACTTCATGAATCTCCGACCGCTGGATCTTGCATTTTGGCCTCAAACGTTTCCTTAATACTCGAGGTAACATCGTGAGTCTACAGGTATCACCACACATTTTAATGAAACACGTGAGAACTAAGCGCCAAGCTTAGAATTCACAACTTAGCTCAGGTTGAAAAAAACCTGAGCTACAATAAACGACTATTCAAAATCAGTAATCAGTTTTCCTCTGCTACGTTTATGTGATCCTTCAAGAATAAGTGCCACATAGACACTAAATGAATCAGACTAGCAAAAGCCAGGAAGATATTCGAATTAAATGTAGTGTACTACTATAACTTACAGTGCAGATAATGTCTGCTTATAATGTGTGAAAGATGGAAATAATCAACGGAAAGTGTCTTAAGATCTGGTAAAATGAATTCGGCCTCCGTCTCGTTTAAGACCTCATGTCTTTCCAGGGTGCTTTTGTGTCATACAGAAATAAGAGTTGAGTTAGACACGGACCAAGTTCAAAACCGAAGACCATATTACAAGGGTAATGGCAGACGCGTCTATCGACGCCTTGGTTTGGTGGCCAAACAGCACACATTCGCCCGATCAGAATCAAGGGCAATGTTGGACTCGGCGAAGCAGATCGGTGATTTGGCAGGTAGAGAGTACGTCATGGCTTTTCCAGAATCGAGGACAAGTTTGCGGCCAGTGAAGCCGGATGATAGATCAATCAGTGACCATTAGCTGGCTGAACCGACTGGAGCCGAATCAGTCAATCGGGTTTCAATCAGACCAGTCAGCCAGAACGGCCACTCGTCAATAACAAATGAGCCAATACGTTTGCATATGAGGATTTGGTTATGGTTACCGAACATCTCATATAAATGATCTATTTCCAACCAATAAACCTAGGTGTTTCAAAGGCAGAAAAGTACTGTTACCAGAGCTAGTGGGACGACTCGAAACACATACCAATATCAATTGCGGTTTGACGAATAACTGCTTGACAAACACAAGTTAAACATAGTGTAGCTGGCTAAGAGTGTAATGTCGTTACCGGCGTGAAATTTTCATCGTATTACGAAAAAACAAAATATATTGGTCCCTAAATTAGTGAGATGTTGGTTTTTACTCTGACTGAACTTTGGTACGATGAACATAGCCAGGTACAGAATATGACTGTGTTTCAGTGCAGCACCAAACCGCTGCTTCGGTTCACGTTCGCTGGTAGCATCAGTGATTCGAGTTGGTCTTCCAGCATCCAAGTAACTAACAAGGACGCCTAAAGGCATACGGCTTTGGTAAAAATCTGTGTATCCACATCAAATACCTAGCACTATAAATATCAACTAGACGCGTTATGATATGTGTATGAATGAAACTGTTCAGACGCACAAGTACGATTGAACAGATATATGCGTTGTGGCCCGCAAGATATTATCACAAGCAGGTTGCATACCCTACAAGATATGGCAAGGAACCGTAAACTCTGGCGACTGCGTTCACCATTTCTTACCATATTAGACGGATTAGGAAGCATGTGTGCACGCGCGTTCAGACTGTGTAGTCTTTGTGGCTGTCTGAGTGAAATTTTCTGTTGTCCCTAACCAATTTATGATCTCTCCACTTGAAACTGTCAACTCTGTCTCATCTTAATGGAGAGCAAGGAAGCGTTTGGTGATAGGCGTCTGACTGTCTCTTGCTGTACGATGATCTCGATGATGATGTTACGATACTACAAAGGCTGCAATCCTAAACCAACTGGAATAATCCGCGGTCAGCAATATCTACTATGCCGAAGAGGAAGAAGGGCTAGCGGTTTTAACTGAAAACAGCATCCTATGGTTGGTTTGTATTTCGACGCATAAACCGGAAAATCCCATTAGGTCATCGTTTGCAATCCACATTAGACACATCCGTCGTTTACCGTCCACGGGGTTTTCAAATTTTTCATTGACGTTGCTAAAGGAGCTTCACTGCATCGCTGATCGTGAAACTAGTTGAGATTATAGTTATTCACAACAACTTCTCAACTTATCTGGATATTATTCTGTATTATGAGGCGGCATTGAAACCCATTCTCTTCTGTATGAATGGTGTTGCAGGGTCAAATTATTTCCAATAAACTCCCAACTGAGCTAACATAGCACAAACATTATAAGTATAACTATTCATACGTATACATTCATTCCACTAATTATTGAGTACACATTTATAGATATTCCATCGAGAAAAACACTCCTGTGTGATAGTCGGTGTGCGATCGGGCAGTTTTAATAAAAACCCCGTCCTCAGCTTTTAGATCGGAGTACAAGAGACAAGAATAGCAGAGATGATCTGAAGATATCCTTATCCTTTGTAAGTGTTCAATAGATCCTGAGACTTTGGTAAACGAATCCAACCATTCAGTTGTTTCCACTCAGCTTTGATTAATATTTCTGAGCTGAAAGAGGTGAGAGGTGGATGTTACAACGAGATATTTATCGCATAGGACTCATGGGATAGCATAATTTATAAACAGGTTCCTTGAACAAATAATAACCTAATCACCCTCAGAAAATCGCCAACTCATACAGGAAGAATGCAGAGGTAAGATGAAGTTCCTTTACTAAACCAATGTTTTAGCTCGACGGGAATATTGGGAGAATTTTCGAAAGTCATAAACAAAGGAAGCTAATACTATGTGATGTTGGTGAGCTAGTGCAGGCATCTAACGTATCTCAAGCTCAAGTTTATTGATAGAAACTCAAACCGTGACCATTCATGCACTTTTAGATGACGCACTTCTGCCAACTAGTTATACACTTCTGTCGGGGACCTAAAATACTGAACGCGACGAATGCGTGAGTCTTACTAAAGCAGAATAATTCCCCTGAGTTCTGAAGATACTCGAAGTAATAACCACTAGACGATAGGTATGGTGATTATGGTACGACTTTAACATGTAGCAAGTAGCTGACGTGCAAGAGAAGTGAGATCTTCGTTGATCAGAGTCGTACATGCCACTATTACCTGCAAAGTTCAGTAGTTAAGTAATAACGTTTTCCTGGTGCAATTAGTCCATCGAGGATCAGGAAATGTTACCAGGTTACGCAAGCCGCAGAAAACGAGCAGTCATCGTAATCTTTTGGTGCCTCCCTTGCCAAAGCAGAACTTCATGCTATCGGACGCACTTCTAGGTCCCGGATGTGGCTCACCACTAAATACGACCATTGCCATTTGTCGTTTTCCGTGTATCCGACACGGTTTCTCTGAAGAGGCGCATGGGCTGTGCTACGGAATGTAAGGGTCCATTGGGATCCACCGCAAATGGAATCTGAACCACCTCTTTAGTCCGCGGCCTCCAATGGGCGCGATTTCCCCTTTTCGCCCCACTACCTTGTGGAAAGATCATTGACCAAGGACTTTGGAGACGGGGCCTCCTAAGATAACTCTATACTTCGGTTTGGGCAGCCTGGTAGTATCCGTCCACATGCTCTACATGACTATCACATGCATACACTTACTCACCCTCTCTTTCTTGCTCACTCTACGCAAGTTATGATCGAGATGATGGCAGTCGACCTACTTTTCCTACTCTCATCACCACCCTTTTCCACAAACCATTTTTTACACACAGATGGTAATGAAACATTGTTATGTGCTTCTCAGACTACCACTGACGGGCTACCTCCTTCCAGTGTATGGTTAAGTAAACCAAATCCCAAGACCGCGTGCGTCACCAAAGTTCGCAACCTCCAACGTATGTACTTTGATGCAAATAGGCCAGCAGGCAGCTCTGGTGCGCAGTTTTAAGACTTTTTCCATAGATGTACGCTGCTTATCTGGAACTCGCAATCAGGATCCAATCAGCGCAATTCGACTCAATTTGCCTTCAAGACGCACATTCACTCTGCGCTTATCCCGAGGTACCGTGGCTTCTGTATCCAGTAATGCGGGTATCGGAATCGCTCTGAGTGCTGGAGCGGATTTCGGTTTGTGTGACTGGATCTTCAATAACAGTAGACTGTGTGCGATACGTTTGTAAGGGTCGTCCAAGGAAAAAAAGGGCATGACAGCAACTGGCATCCGTTCACTGTTGCTGCACATGTTCCCGCTGACTGTAGTCCGGAGATTGACAAAGATATGTCTCACTAAAAACTACACGATCTACTACACAAGGCATCACACAGAGACACAGTCGCATTAGTTGGGGACCTCAATTATCAGGGTGGTCACTTAGATCGTGATGACAGGATGCTCGGAGGCCAAAGTGGAACTGGCTCTCGACGGACAGATATCGGCAATTGTTTGCTACATCTTTCTGCAGACCATCGTTTTTTTTAAGTACGAATCTCCGATGTAGCTATAGACTCACAGTTACCTGGCGTCCTGCTTCTGCCAACTAGTCTTGGACACAGATAAGGCACGCAGCCAAAACTTACCATCGACGTGGATCAGTTAAGTCTTGTAGGTCGTTTTGGACCACAGGCTTCAATTTTGATCATGTCCTCGTGTGCGATGAGCTTGTAGTGACCTCGATCGTTTTGAGAAAATGACTATTTTTTGGACATCATTTTGGATCTATTTTCTCCACGATCCTTTCTGACGTTTGACATTGACCTCAGTGTTCTCCGGTTGCCTATGTTTTACTGGACTGACTTTTCCGAGGTTTCTGTCGACCTCGTTTCACATCACTTTCACTTTCGGTCGTTCGCTCGCGGTTCGCTTTCTGCACAGCCTTCGCGTTTCGTTCCGTTTTCCGTTCGGTGTATCTCTCGTATCGGTACTGTTTCGGTGCCACGATATATAGAATACACCTCGCATCTGTAAACCGACTTGCGTCTTCTCTGTTCGTCCGATAGAGGGGATATCGTTGGTATTCGCTGCTAGACCCGATAGGAGACACGTTCGCCAGCCGCACTCGAACGTCTTCTATATTGGTGGGCCCAAAAACTTCCAGAACCTCCTGGATTATTCGCCCGCCCGGTGAGTCTGTGATTTATCGCTGTTTCACGTCCTCCTTTCGTTGCACGATATATATTTTTTACGATATATTATCGCAACGTAACCATGTCAGAGGATAAGGTGCAGCTCGACACAGATCTCACTCTGTCTGCGGTTGCTTTTAAACCAGTGGCGTTTATCCCACATGATCCAGAGGTTTGGTTTGCAGCCTTAGAACTGCAATTTGAGGCACGTAGGATTGTTGGCCAACGCCAACGATTTTCCTATGCCTTAGAGGCAATTCCAGGTGATGTTATCGCCTCGGTGAGGGACTTAGTATTAAATCCTCCTCAAGTGCAGCCGTACGATCGGCTTAAGGAGGCTATACTGCAACATTTCCTTCCTTCTCGGGAGGAACGGTTACGTCAGCTACTAGTACGGCACCCCATAGGGGATACTAAACCCAGCCGCCACCTAGCTCATCTCCGGTCTTTGGCAGGGCCTGCCGATACGGATTCGGAGATAGTTAAGGAACTGTGGTTAAACTCTCTACCCTTCTATGTTCAGACCACCGTTACTGCTCTCCTCGAGGACTCGTCCTTGGAACGAGCCGCCGCCGTGGCTGACAAGATTGTCGCACGTGTCGGCAGTGGGGCTAATCCCCTCGTTGCCACGACATCGCGCAATCCTAGGGGTGTCGACCTGGATGAATCGCCGGAGAGGCCTCGGCACTCTCAATCCATCCAGCGCCGCCTGTCCTTCAAGGACAGAGTTAAAATACCTACTCCTCGCAGTAGCCCACGTAAACAACGGCACGGACGGGCGCTCTCCACTGCCCACGTCCGCCGTGAATCCGCCTCACCTGCCTCATCCAAACCAGATCATCCTACCAGCGGCTTTTGTTGGTTCCATCGCGTTTTCGGACCAGCCGCCCGTAGGTGCAGACAGCCGTGTTCATACGCGGCGGGAAACGCCACGGCCGGCGAGTAGAAGCGGCCGTACTCGCCGGCAATCAGTCTCAGGTTGGCCGTTTATTTTACGTGCATGATTCGTGCACTAACGCTAGGTTCCTAGTCGCTACTGGGGCTCAAGTTTCTGTCTTGCCGGTTGGTAAAGACAAGCCACGAGCTTCTTTGCTTCGGCTGTCAGCGGCGAATGGTTCCTCCATTCCTACCTACGGCACGAGACAGCTTGCGGTCAACCTGGGACCACGACGACGGTATCTGTGGACGTTCATTCTTGCGGATGTTCCAACAGGCATACTGGGAATCGATTTTCTGCAGCACTATGAATTACTTGTTGATTCACGTGGGCTGCAGCTTATCGATCCTTCGTCGGACATTAAATTTACGGGTATTGCAGCTCGAACAGATGCACACCGAATCACAGGATTGTTTTCTAACATTCCGCACGAATTTCAGTCTTTGTTTATTAAATTCCCCATATTGACTAAACCATTTGAAGAGATAGAGACAGTGACCGATCGTGTGGCACACCACATTGTCACTGACGGACCACCAGTCACGGCACGACCTCGCCTACTGGCACCGGACAAATTGGTTTTCGCCAAACGTGAGTTTGACACTTTACTTTCTAAAGGTATTGTTCGTCCTTCTCACAGTCCATGGGCCTCACCTCTGCACATGGTTCTTAAGAAAGATGGCGTTAGCTGGCGACCATGTGGCGACTAGCGCGCACTAAATTCGAATACCCGTTACGATAGTTATCCGATACCCCACATACACGACATCACGGCATCACTTCATGGCACGACTGTATTTTCTAAGATCAATTTGGTGCGAGCCTATCACCAGATCCCAGTCGCCGCTGAAGATGTCGAAAAAACCGCTGTCACGACTCCTTTTGGTTTGTTTGAGTTCCTACGTATGCCTTTTGGTTTGCGAAATGCTGCTCAGACATTCCAGAGGTTTATTGATAGCATTACACGAGACTTGGAATTTGTTCACGTCTATATCGATGACTTGCTAATCGCATCGTCGAGCGTAGATGAACATTTCCAACACTTGACGCTACTATTTCAACGTTTGCCCGAACATCGAATAGTAGTCAATCCTGATAAATGTGAACTTGGCAAACCGGAACTCGTGTTCCTCGGCCACAAGATCACTCGAGAGGGTATTAAGCCTTGCGAGGATAAAGTGCGCGCTATTTTAGATTACGCCGTACCGTCCTCAATCAAGGAGCTCAAAGCATTTCTGGGGTTGGTTAACTTTTATCGTCGTTTCATACCCCATGCTGCTGAACGTTTGCTTCCATTAACTGACCTACTTCGTGGCAATCCAAGTAAGTTGTCGCTTACGGATGCCGCACGAGTAGCGTTTTCGGAGATTTAAGCGACATTAGCTCAGACCACGCTCCTCATGCACCCAGTTCCGTCCGCCACGCTAAGCATAGCGGTGGATGCGTCCGACTTTGCCATCGGAGCGGTCCTGCAACAGTCTGTTTCTGGGATATGGCAGCCAGTAGAGTTCTACTCTCGACGCCTCAATCTCACGGAAACCAAATATAGTGCTTTTGGTCGCGACCTGCTGGCTGCATATAATGCCGTTAAGCACTTTCGCCATGCAGTCGAGGGTCGATATTTCATCCTCTTTACAGACCATAAGCCTCTGACGTATGCATTGCATACTAAGTCTGATCGTTACTCTCCACGAGAAGTCAGACATTTAGACTATATTTCTCAGTTCACGACTGACCTACGACACGTTAAAGGTGAGTCGAACTGCGTTGCAGATGCTTTGTCGCGTATTCCGCTTAATGCTATTAAATCTCCGGCTCTAGACATCCCTGCTATGGCTGCAGCACAGGCACAGGATTCTTCATGTATGGAAGCAGCTCAGTCATCGTCGCTACATTGTCAGTCCGTACCTCTGGCCACCAGTGCTGGGACTATACTCTGCGACATGTCTACTGGCATACCTCGACCAGTCGTACCCTCTGCATATCGACGTCTCGTGTTCGATACCCTTCATGGACTCTCACATCCATACATCGCAGCCAGTCTCCGATTAGTAGCTGCACGATACGTCTGGCCGTCCATGAATAAAGATGTTCGTATGTGGGCAAAACAGTGTCTACAATGTCAACGATCTAAAGTGCATAGGCACGTAGCTTCGCCTATCGGTACTTTTGCTACGCCTGATGCTCGCTTCGATCATATCCACGTAGACATTGTGGGTCCATTGACCCCATCACACGGGTATACCTATTTACTAACGTGCATCGATAGATTTACGAGGTGGCCCGAGGCTATTCCCATCTCTGTCGTCACGGCCGAATCAGTGGCTCGACATCTGATAGAACGATGGATAGCTTCATATGGTTGTCCTTCCACAATCACTACCGATCGAGGGCAACAATTTGAGTTCGATCTATTCTCTTCATTAACTCACATGCTGGGTACGGAACGCATTCGCACGACCGCGTACCATCCGGCATCGAATAGTTTAATCGAACGTTTTCATCGCCAACTCAAAGCGGCTCTTAGAGCACACGAGAGCCCCGACTGGTGCGAAACGTTACCGCTAGTTCTGCTTGGTATCAGGACTTGCATAAAGACAGATATTCAATGTTCCGCCGTAGAACTTGTCTACGGCACGACATTGCGACTGCCTGGGGAATTCTTTACGCCACGGAGTACAGACTCACTTGCCGTACAGACTTACGTTCACCGTTTGTCTACGTACATGCAAAATCTCGCTCCGGCGCAGACTCGAAAACAGCGACGACAGGTTTTGTTCCGACCGAACTCGAAACTTGTTCGCATGTATTCATTCGTGTTGATTCGGTACGGAAACCATTACAACAGCCTTACGAAGGTCCGTTTCGCGTGATTTCTCGTCACGATAAGACCTTTAAGGTTGATCGACACGGTCGCGTCGATACCGTTAGCATCGATCGTCTCAAAGCCGCGTACGTTGATGATGGCGTGTCGCCCGCTGACATGAGATTCGATGTTAACCCTGCACTGCCTGTTGACGACACTTTCGTGTCACGTCAAGGTCTGCAGTTAGCGTTGCCTGCTACGACTTCGAATGAGGCTATCGTCTCACGTTCAAGTCAGCAGCCAGTTGGCCCTGTTACATCCTCGAATGAGAATACTGTCTCACGTTCAAGTCAGCAGAGCACGCCTACGCACCCGTCCGTGAATGAGGCTCCCGTCTCACGTTCCGGTCGGAAGATCGTTTGCCCAGCACGTTTTCGCGACTAGGTCAAACACGATCTTAACCATTGCACTTCGCAGTAATAACTTTCGTGTTTATCGTTTCGACACGATTTAACGCATCTCATTAGTTATTACTGTATTCTAGTCAAGTCCATTGCGGTTGCTACACCAGTTTTTCGTTTCATGGATCCCCGCCATATGGTACGCTTCGCTGGTCCCACGAAATCTGGAGAATTTTGGCACCAACGTTTGCATTCTGGATCGGCCTTGTCGTTCTCGTTCCTGGCCATTTACGAACCTATCGATTTGGCTTCCGGATATCATATTGGTTGACGGTTACCCGACGCTGAACGTTATTGGTGTGGCACACCTGGATGACGATTCACGCAACCGATGTAATTGGCAACGAATCTGGTTTACGCTCGACCATCATCCTACGGTTCCTGCATACCACGGATTTTGCCCGTCAGCATCCTACAGCACAGCTACATTCGCGTATTTTGCACGCATTCGCATACACGAGTACCGTTTGTATGCCATCTCCTCCTTGACATTTTTTCGAAAGCTTTCCGTGCTTTCTAGCGGGGGGCTGCTGTAGTGACCTCGATCGTTTTGAGAAAATGACTATTTTTTGGACACCATTTTGGATCTATTTTCTCCACGATCCTTTCTGACGTTTGACATTGACCTCAGTGTTCTCCGGTTGCCTATGTTTTACTGGACTGACTTTTCCGAGGTTTCTGTCGACCTCGTTTCACATCACTTTCACTTTCGGTCGTTCGCTCGCGGTTCGCTTTCTGCACAGCCTTCGCGTTTCGTTCCGTTTTCCGTTCGGTGTATCTCTCGTATCGGTACTGTTTCGGTGCCACGATATATAGAATACACCTCGCATCTGTAAACCGACTTGCGTCTTCTCTGTTCGTCCGATAGAGGGGATATCGTTGGTATTCGCTGCTAGACCTGATAGGAGACACGTTCGCCAGCCGCACTTGAACGTCTTCTATAAGCTCATGATGAGGTTTTCCACCAAAGCCAAAGTGCATTGTCAACGTGTAGATATCGGAGTGTGCTAACTTTGTAGCTAGGCAGCCACACGCACATATACATCGCCGTGTTAGACCGCTGGCAACCCATCCGCGACGCTATGACAGTAGCAAAAGCCACATCTTGGATTGTTAGATATCCATTCCGGTAGCGAAAGTCACAGAACTCGTATTTAACTACTGACAAAGCTAGCAAGAAGTCTACTTAGAGATCGTAAGGTCTAGCGGTTCAAACGCGCGTCAAAGATGGAACAACATCCTGCCATCGGAAACGTCCGGAAGCTTTTCCAATTCATTCGATCCATGGGCAAAAAGCCTGGTTCGAACGAGGTTATCTCCGAGGAAAACGACCAGCCAATCTTACAGCTTTCCCATCGTGTTGAGAGCTGGGTGGAGTATTTTGAGCAACAGCTTAATTGGCCTCTAGCTCTAGTTTTGTCCAGCGGTAAATACATTCCTGAATACCCAAGCGGCCTTTGATTCCGTTGACTGGACGCTCCTTAGGGATTGTTTCATTGTGCAAGGAGTGCCTGATAAGTTTGTCAGGATCATTCAAGTTCTATACCTTCAGACATAAAGCTGGGTGCGAGCATATTATTGTTCAATTTTGCCATGAAGGACATCATAAAACAGGCACCAGAGAATCAAAGGAATAAGGACGTTGAGCTCCTATCTGGTGACAGCCTCTGGTTTAGACTATGTCGACGATATTGCGCCGGTTTGTAACTACGTTAATGTGGCACAGAGCGTTTTGAACAGTCTCACCTTGTTCGTCTCTCGGTATGGAATGTACTTTTCACCTTCGGAGTGTAAGATACTACTACAAGATTGGAAGGAGTCCACTCTTGCAATCACCCTCACTGGTGACAGGTTAGAAATTGCGTCAAAGTTCGTGTAACCGGGAAGTTGTATAAGCACTGATGCGAAGGTTGGATTGAGGTCGTAAACCGAAAGACGAGGTTACAGACGGAGTTCTGAAATCTTTGTTACCTGTGGAGATGACCAGACGTTTCCCTCGCCGTGAAAGGTAGTGTACAACGCTGCTGTATACGGTGTGACTCCGTACGGCTGCGAGACCTGGTCTGCTAGAGCGTCCGATTTCGACCGGTTATCTGTCTTCGATCACCGTTGTCTGAGGAGTATTTCGAAAGATTGGTTGCAGCACCAAATCAGGAACCCTACAGATCGCATACGCGTTTTCGGAACGGGATGTCCTTCCTACTCAGTTAGTATGCTAATATAGCCCCGTCAGTTTCATTGGTTAGGAGATGTACTACACATTCTTCCATATCGACCCCTCGTCGTGCTTTGCTTTCAGAGCGCGGGGTTGGCAGGAAAATGCAGTGTACAGGTCGAGCTATGACTTGGCAGCGGTCGATCAAAACCTCGATGTCGAGGCTTGTCTTCGTCGGTTCTTCGCGCTTGCCTGGCTGGGTATCTCGAGATCCACAGCACGCCTGGTTGGAAACCTTGTCGAAAACAGCTCAAGGTCATAGTCAGAAGCGATTATGTTGTGGAAGCCTCTGTTCCAGGCTCTGAGAAAACGGCTTTTCCACACTTTGTTTACCCATAATTCATTCATGTTCGGTATGGAACTTCATTTCTGTACGATGTATTGTGAAATCAGTGTCCAAATATATAGGTTTAAAACTTATTTGGTAATTTCCTCTCGATAAACCAATCGTGCCGAATGCATTTCGTAATCACACAATATCTAGGTTTCGTCGAATGTTGCAATCAGACCACGAAAGAAATCGCTCTCCATCAAGCAGAAGAAAATAGAGTACCACCCGAAAATAATTTTTGATTTGTTTTGTAGTAAGCTTATGCGTCATTTATGACCCTTCCAATTCGCTTCCAAGCGCGAACGATTTAAAACTGATAAAAAAGCCTTAGCAACAACGCTGTTGGTTTCCTGCTTGTCAGTTCAGAGTACTGCTCCAGTCCGGTCGTTGTCGAACTTCAGCCGTTGCTCACGACCTCCTTTATGAACAAAACTCTTATCTTCACTAAGAAACATTCGTTGTCACGCATTAACGTTCGAGATCAAAGCGCGGGCCAAAATAGACCGCTGATAACGCTGATCGATCCTGTTGCTTATTAATCTAATCTGAGCATCGGTATGTCAGCCGCTTGCATGAACGCTACCGCGGCAAAGGTATAGGATCATGACGTCTGCTGAATTTCCCTTTTCAGT
This sequence comes from Fasciola hepatica, assembly GCA_948099385.1. Lineage (NCBI taxonomy): Eukaryota > Metazoa > Platyhelminthes > Trematoda > Plagiorchiida > Fasciolidae > Fasciola > Fasciola hepatica. Next base: position 26,991,928 of record CANUEZ040000043.1, on the reverse strand, counting down.
CTCGACGAACTCATTAACTAAGGCCTAGTGAATCACATAATGAATTAGCAACAGTTGCACAGCACTAGGTTAACTTCAGTTTCTTTCAGATCTGACCGACCAATCACCCGCAGAACATATATCTTGATCACTACTTTTTTGAAATAGCGTCCCCATAAAATATCCAAGTGATCCAGTCGATCTCACAAGTAGGTAAACTGTCAGTGTATTTTATTAATCACGTACCAATGATTCGTTGGAACCTTTCCAACTGCTTGACCACACTCTTCAGTTCTCTTGGTAGCGCTGCTCAATATTTTGGTATTTTACCCCCCACATTTTGAGGGCTCAATAATTCATGCAAAATGTCTGTTCGGCTGTTGCTCTCCATACAGTCATAGCACATTCGTCTTGTTTCCGGGACGAAGAACGCATGTACACTGGTCTATGCCCAAATGTAAACGGAAACTGATGCGTTGTGTCTACTGTGCCACAGTACAATCAGAAGCACTCGCCAGTTAGGAATTCGACTTTCTTTAGGAAGATGTTCATTTACTAGAGGTTTATAACCAATACTCTTCACGAAGTCTGGCAAACGTAGGATGGAGCTAAGGGGTGGGTAACGAATCGAACTGGTTGAACGCACCGGGTGCCCTATATCTGACTTACCAGGAAACAAAGAAGATATGTCGCCAGTTGCAAGCATTTAATTTTTCTCGCTGATCAAGAACGCAAAACGTATCAGTTAATAAATGATACTAAGTAGCGGAAGTTTGCACCAGGCACCCGAAACGAAATAGAGGAGTTCATAAGGAGAACGTTACTATCCTGAGGCTATCCAGAAAATATAACTGAGCAACATCGGAAGCTGACAAATATATGCAAAAAAAAACAATTATAGTCAAAAATAAGTAAAACTGTATTACTTTAACGTTCGATGAAGACCATTTATCTGATCAAATAAATCACACAGCGGCGCCGTCGCACTTTTCTACAGAAGACTAAAGGGTTCAGTTTCCATAACCATTCAAACAGTAATGCCGATCCCGATGTCTCGTACGTAACCTATCGGCTCACTTGCAGCTGCAGCGATGTATGCGTGAGCAGAACGGATCGTTGCTTGCTTTTACCAGTGTCAGAGTACATACCCAAATTGTGGTCAAAGCCGATGACGCGATCAGCTGTGGCCACACAGAATTACGTAAATTAACCGCCTTCTTTGACTGCAGAACAGGTAATTGCATCAGATCATGAAGTAGGCATGTGGTGCAGTATGTTCTGCATGCCCAAAATCAGTCTGAACAGGACACTGATTATGTGGATTTTTGGCAAGCCTTGCATATGAGATGATTTGTTCCATTTGCAATGAGCCTCAGAAATGTAACCATGAAGCAGCAAAATCTGTGGCAAGCAAAGCACCAGAGAAGTATCGTCTTCCGGAAAGTTCACTTACGCGTAAACTATGGGATTTGTTGCAGTATAGTTGCACTTCTGAAGCCCAATATAAAAAATTCAAACAAAACAGAAACACAAGCGAGGTTCGCCGAACATAGCTAAGCCCTTTTGCGCCAGGATAATCACGTTTTAACAGGCATCTAAGTTCCATGTTCCCTATGTGCACTACATACGCTTGTGCAATAACGCAGAAAGCGTGCAATAAATTCAGAAAAAAGCAAACTGCTTACCTGTAACGTTGGTTTCGATCAAATCGCCACGAGATCTGTATGGTGGTCTGGTTTGGGCCTTTGCGGTTGTTGCCAGTAGCCTTGATTGCGATGAGTCTTTAGACCAACGTGCACTTTGAGCAGTGTGATCGTTGAGTAACAATTTTTCTTCACCAAATAAGCTTCCACTTTTGAGATTCGGTGAATTCAGATAAATTGCGTCACAATCATTCACGTACTTTAATCCCGCGTGATCTTTAAGTTTATCATCTCGGTAATCGAAATGCAAATGTTGTCGATAACTGGATAGGGTGTCACAATTTTGTGGAATAATTACTTTTTCTGAAAGGTGTTCCTTTACCATTGATCCCCTGTCGCTCAAGTAGTGAACAGACGCCTTCTGGTAGGTAACTTCAGTTGGAGTGGTTGGATAGGTTGCAAAGGAGAGAGCAGGTAAAAAATTATGAGGATGAGGGTCAGTTTCTTGAGTAAATCGCGGTTTGGTGGACAATATAGTCTTGATTGGTCTGAAAATAGTAAGTGTATTTATTGCTGGGCGGGCATCGTTCACAAAACTGCCCAGGAGCCATTCTGGCACATAGCGCGTAATAGTCTATCAGCGAAGCACAGTTCAATCTAATTATTCTTTGGATTTTCAAGAGAATACATGGACGCATTTTGAATGACCAATAACCGGTATACGAAAAAAAATGTGTAAGACGTGATGTAACACGTGAAATATTCCCGCAAATTTCAGCCCCATATTGACACATTCCTGCAGTTTGATTTTCAGAGACCTCTGGTACTTCTAAACTAATTTGTTGTCGACTACGCGTGACAATTTTGCCTCAGAAGAAATGAAGAAAACGAAGTTTATACTTAGGATACTGTATGTCCGCTGAGTGTGTTAAGTACGTGTTTGGGAGGTGTGACTACGTAGCCGTATGTGATTCATCCAGATAATTAACTCGTTCTATGGTGCTTCAACTCAGACTGCTAAGTGGTTGTTCATAATCTGTAGAATTAGCTACTATTTTGTAGTGGACGGAAATAAGGTATACGGTAGTGATAGAAACCACCAAACACCGTTTCATGGTCGAAGGCTTGTGGTGATTACGTGGCTTACACTACACATTTCGAGAATATTTCCACAACGGTATGCTGAAAGAACAGTGGGGCTTATACGATGTTTAGTGCTTAGACCAGTTCCCTTTGAATAACCATCAACTTTGCATAAGAGCCCAGCGTTTACTAAGGATAATGTTTAGCGGAGGGTGCGCACTTTTATCGCCGCACTCATGCCTTTGTTGGTTAAATGGAATATCGTTGGCTTAATGCGTTGAAGAATATGGCTCCGAACTGAAGCCAGTGGCGTGAATGTTTGCGACGTTCTCAGGACACTCTTTAGTACCATGAATATCCAATCAAACTTTCAGAAATTGAACAAATGACACATGTATATATACATGATAAGCTTCCTCAAGCGCACCAACAGTGCCAGTGGCAAAACTAACTAAAACGAACTGACTGCTGTAAGATGTAAGTGACAAGTGATGAGGGGTATAAACAAATAGTTCAAGCTGCGAGATTTAACGAGGATACCTCAATCTTCACCAGTCACTTCTGGACTAATACAAGAAGACTGCAGCAAGCAAGGCTGTGTGTCAAACAGAAAATACTATTCACGAGACGTTGAACTATGGAGGAATTGAATATTCCCGATGTTGTCAAGACTCAAATTTCTTTCCCGCCGTTGTAAAATTTTCTATTTGACTCCAAGTACCACTTTAGCGTTTCACCGTTGTACTTCTCGGACCTCTCATTGGTTCAAATACGCACTTTTACAAGGCCGTCTGCGAACACTTTATAAGTGTTAGAGCTGAAAGCACTTTGCGTCTTCTATCGTCCGGTCGATAATATATGTTCTGATCCTATCAGTGTTCGTCTTCTCTCTCTATCTAGCGGGCGGGCTAGTCTTGTTGAATTGCGCGCTGTGTTCTCGAGTCAGTGTTCGGTCGCGGGTCATATTGTTGTGAGAATACGGGTCTAAGAAAACCCAGCCGAATTTTATTGTGGGTGCCATCATTGATCAAGTGTGTCTTACCCCTACGAGGACATAGGTGTCTTGTGTATCCTGTGTTGTGTGACCTCGTGCCTTATGCCTTGTGTTATCTGTGTGGCATAGCATTGTCAACCTCAATTTGTATTATCCAGTCTCATCGGATCAAGACTTGAGTGTGATATTTGTGTGTAATCTCGCAGAACACAACGGACACGAAGAAATCATTCAACCGAGTCTGGTACAAAGTTTTATTGAATAAACTGACCATTTTCGGGTTGCTTCTGTTCCTTGTTTTGTGGCCGTCTAGTGTTTTCAGTAACGGACCATCAGCTTCCCAGTCTATAGGGTACAGTCGCGGCTTTTCCCCACGAATGCTGGTGCACCTCATGGTCCTGTATTTTCAACCGCCCTGTTTCTGTTTCTTATGCATAATCTGGTATGAAACAAGTCGAACTATATCCATACTTTGTACATGATGTCACACCATGCAATTCCATTTCTGACTCCATCTTTCCTTATAGCACCACCAACATCGATTAAAACGTTGCGCTCTTGTTCTGTCGATCAATTCTGAATTTGCTTTAGTCTGCACTTGGGGCTCCACAAAACGCATGCTTTTCAATGCTTCCAAAACAAGTGGGTTATCGATATCCCTCAAACTACATCCTTTATCCCTTAATTTGAATATTTATTCAGTTTCTCTTCGTTCCACAAACTCGCGCTCTCTATTGGGTTCCTTGATAGTCTCTTTCCTATCCTGAACTTCATACGCATCGTTTGTTTCTAATGAAAGATTAGTTCTCTGTTCCCTGGAAGGGGCTTTGGTGTTCCTGTCCACCTTCTCTTATTAGTTACAGCTTGAACTTGTCCCACACTTGAATACTACGATGACTCATAGAACAAAGCCTTGTCTTCTTCTTTACCCCCTTCTCAACCGGATGCAACGTACGAAAATCCGCTTGATTAACGGTTCAAGGTTACCTTAGAACCTGCCCATTGCCGAGTGGCTGTAGCACTTTACCTGATTTTTCCCCTCCGAACTCGCATAGGCTTTTTCAACGCCGGCCCCAAAAATGGGAAGTCAGTCATCCGTATGAGTTTTCTGTTCCCAGTTGCCAGACGTAAACATATAAAACTTCTTTCTTTGCTTGAACTGCCAATTTGTGCAGTGCCCTTCTCTCTGTCTTCCCACCAACCAACAACCATCATATTTTCGAAGACCAGATTAGTGAACTGTTTTCGACGTGAACGCTCCTCCATAATCGTGTGATAGTATTTCCTCGAAATAAAGGTTCACCTATTTTAACGCAATTCATTTCAGGTGCAATAAAGGCTGTTCGAACATGCATGTACGCTCACAAGGTCAGACTGTCTACTGGGGTTAGTTGCCATAGTGAAATCTTTGGTAGCCCTTTTTCTATCCATAGTTCTACATTCGCCCCACCGGAGAAATTGACCTTTGTCTGCATCAAAAGTTAAAAGTGCAGCTTCATTGTCTCACACTGCACGATGATGATACTACTGATGGAAGCTTCCACAAAAGGAAGATCACTGAACGCAATTGAATAAATGAGCTAATCCTCAGATTCCTCTCGGAAATATTAATTGCTGTAAATAGAACATTGGTGAGAATCATCTCAATTGATTTCTAACACGCTTCACTTTGTTAACGAAACGAAAGACACGGAGAATTAGATGAAAAAGAACATAAATGGAAATCCCTTAAATGTCAAATGGTGGCAAGTGGAAAAGCGGAGGATTCACCTTGGTTGTTCGCATTGTCCTCATATGGAGTTCTGAACTCATCCAATTGTGTTTTTGGTTCCCATTGAGTACACTGATTTGGACAGTCACAGAACTGTAAGTTTGACTGAAGAGTTGCACTTGTGTTCTTTGTCATAAACAAGTTATTATTGGATGTGCAATAAGCTGAATCGGCAACAGGATCCTGTGATTGCAGGGACTCAAACACGCTTGGTGATGCAACAGGTGATCTGAAATTCAGTGCATTTATTGAAAACGTGGTGGAATGGAATTAGGAGGGGGTAGAGTGTCGCACTTGGCACAGCTGACAAAATTTTACATTTCGTCATTATGAATCCTTATTTATTTAGTGTCGCGTGTCTAACATGCAAGGGTTTACAAATCGATGACCCAAAGACGTTGAGAACAATTCATTGCTACAACGTGAAATGTACCTGATTTGTAAGCTGTTGTTGCACAGCAAAATTTAATTCAGCTATTTTTGTTCTTTGCCAAAGCACGTCGAACAGCTGAAACATTAAAAAGCCCTATAATGTCAATAAAGAACGGTTAGCTGTTAGTTTTTTTTGATATAATTTTGCAATTTGTTTGGCAGACGAGCTACATGATTCACATATTACCTTGAAGTGGTATTGGGTACATGACTCGGACACTTTGACCAAAATTTTCCGGGATTCTGTTTGATTTCTGTTTCGGAATAATGCTTAAGTTAAGCGACCTATTCAAAACAACTTTATATAGTAATCCGTTTTGGTAGATATATTTAGCTGAGTCCTAAACCAAAGTATCGAACATAGTCTCCTGAGGAATCACAGGAAGATATACCTAATCCATCCATAAGAATCGCTCGAGGTTTTATTCTTTTCCCTATCCTTAAAAAACACCCGTTTAATCGAACCATCGTGGCCGCACGTGCGGCGGCTGGTGCATTCTAAACTCGCAGCAAAAGGCTAGAAACACATGATAGCCAGTCAGATGACACAGACTTTACGGGGTTTATGGTCAGTCAGCTGGGTATGGTGATCAAGAGAACCAATATATTATGACATCGTTTGATGAGCGGAATAATGGTGAACACTATCTGATATAAAGAACAATGCTGCTGCTTTTACAGGCCAATATTTTATTATCATTATTATTAGTATCACTTATTATTATTCGCCGGCGGATCGGTTTCACTGAAGCTGCATTAATTAGTGACGCAAAACCTGTTTTGATGACAACTGGTGGTAAACTACACATACCATAGATTATTTCAACCTCAAAGATTGCTGGACATGTTGACACAAATGTGCTACAGTCGGTTTGGGTATGACCCAACTGGGGAGGGATTCTAACAATCCGCCTTAATTATTCTCAGAAAGTTACTAAAACCTTTATTAAGATAGTCGTTATCATCTCCCATACGATTTTCGGTAAATCCACAAAATAACCACAAATGAACCAATTCATAATTTGAATGTCGGAAAAAATGGAGTTCATAAATTACGACGCGTTGTCCTAAAGAACGCAGACTTGACCGAACTAATCAATAATGTTGTCTATTTAATCATGTGGTACTATATCAGTGGAAAAACTGAACAAGTAGGTTGTATTATCAATCCGTCTAGGGATTAGATATTACCCTACCAATCAACTGGCCGAATGCATGAGAAAATCAAAACACGCCTGACGGCGTTGAATTTCTGTTGGATGAATGAATACCTCAATACAGTCGGCGGTGGGTGTCCCAGGCTCTGAAATGACTAATCGTCCTGAACGGTTCTCCAAATGCTCCCGTGCATCTAGCACAGCCTCCGCTGAGGAAGTCCTACTCACTGCCTTCTCGTAGCGGAGGTGACCCCACTAAAAAGAGAGGACGAAAGCGAATGCCAGGCGCTCTCCACCGGGTTGGCTGACTGACAGTCAGTCTAGGGGAGATGGCCAAACCCTGATTCTAAACCAACCATGGATGGCGTATGAGGTTTACAACGATATGTTCACCGGCATCTGTGGTGGAGAGGTGTACTGGGCATCCATGGTGTTTGGCCTCATCCGAAAGGCGTATGAATTGAGTAATCAGTCACCGGCGCCAAGTGGGTTACGGACCCCACGTTTCGTCCCGCTGCCTTGCGAGTTAAGCTTTGGATAGGGTCCGGTTGTGGAACCCTAAGAAAACCACCTGCTTAGGCTTGGGCAACTTGGTAGTATCGCGCCCGCAAACAAATCATGGACTCGGAATATCCACTTCTTCCTCCCTGATTGTGTCATGTTCTGTCTGGTACATATATATATATATATATATATATATATATATATATATATATATATATATATATATATGATTCATTCACATAGGTGACGTTCGTGACACAGTGATTTTCAGTCTGGAACAATGTGGTCCGATTAGAGTCAGCAATGATAGCACATTCCATGCCGATTACATAGCACAAATAATCAGTTTATGAGGATTTACAGTCTGCATGTATTAGGTATTCATTCTTTTGAACAGTCAATTTTGACATAACTGTATTCCAACTGAGGTCATATTACGTACGATCACGAACTATCGCCATGTTTCGACCAGACTGACTGGCTGACTAACTCTGACATACCAACCACCTCTCCGGTGTGCGGGTGTTCTAGTCAAACAAGGCCAAGGTGTTCGGGACGTTTTGCGTGTATCATTGGAAAAACCAAGTTGGTCGTTGTTTGCCGGGGCGGATAGTGGTTGGAATATAAGGGCTGCGTGTCCATGATATGGAAGAAAACTAAAATTAGTGAGTCCGAAAATATGGTCCAATCTTAGTTAATTTGACCAGAAAGTTTCTTGTTTAAATAAATTTCTAATAAATGCAAAAAAGATTCATTACAAAATCTGGAAAAGCTTCGAAACCAGAGCGCGCATACGTGTTTGGTAAGCAAAATTACTGAACTCGCACCAGTCAATAGGAAAAACTTTTACTCAGATTATTATTCCAAAACCAAGTCCTAATTTGTAAACGTTACCGAAGATCACAGTGCGTTGCCTGAAGCACATGACTATCACTTGGGCACTTCGGCGTTGAGGTTTGTGGCGAAATCGCCGGGTGTCCACATGTTTTATACGGCATCTTTGCCGTACTATACTGGTCACATGTTCTCGAGGTGGTCTCTTTTGGTGAGGCACTGAGGGAGGCTTGGATTTTGAGTTCCTGTGTATGACATATCAAAATAAATTCGTCACTCTCAACCCAAACGATGCATTCCAATTGGAATTTAGTTTATGTCATTCTAAAACAATAAACATCTTTATCAGTACCTAAAAGCGACGGATAAGTTTCATTAATGAGGTTCAAAAAAATGGACTATGAGTTAAAGGTTCAATAGACGATCAAATAGTGGTCAGAAATTGGAACAAACAGTATATTTCTAACACGGTTTCCTTGATTTTCATCGGTATACTTCATAAAAGTCGCTTCTTCTCTTGGTAACTTATTTATATATTGTCGAAAGGGTCCACATGATGTAAAAAAAAATTAGCGTTCTCAGAATTAAAGTTCATCATTTCGATAAACACTTTCGTCCTTCACTTGGTTTCATCGGTTTTCAACGGATACTATATCTTGCGATGTACTTTTTTTTATCACACATACAACGCAACACTATTGATCACTTTCGTGAGGCTAATCAAAAAGATGTGAGCATCCATGTATTTTTTCACATATACATGAAAGTGAAAAGTTGTTCCAGTATGCAACAGCCCTACTATCATAAACAACATTAGCTGAACTGAGAAAAGTAAGTGTGAAAGTGATACTCCGTGAAGTATTTTCCATAATATGATCTTTTAAGCGTTGCGAAATAGATTTTACCCAAACGGTACTTCAACTGTGTGAATCGCATTGTTAAATTATATCTCAGAGGGCCGACTACCAAGAAAGTGCGCCGTCGTAACGAAATGAATTAATTATACCGAGATCCAGCTGTCGAATGAGCTACGTCTTGGTAGCTGATTCCCGTAACTTCGTTTTTTATTTTTATTTGTTGACGGTTCTAATTTAAACATAATTATTGTATGGTTAAACACGGTGGTAGTTCCATTATCTACAGTAGTGTTTACTGAATTCATGGTATTTATATATGCAACACTGTGAAGGCAACGGATGTAAAGTGGGGCAGTGTGCCATTATTGGCGACCAAGGAACACCGGTTCAGTTCATTTTGGACGAACATTGACCAAACACAGGATGCAGCGATTCTGGTTACTCTATCAGCGAGAGCCTCAATCGGAAATAATGAAGAGTAATACTACAGTTAGAAAAGAGAAATAAGAGAACTACAAATAGTAGAAACAAGTTCACGAAGAAATTGTGTGAATGCAAGCGCGTCACTAGTCGCAACACCAGCCAAATGTTTCAATGGATCCAACCACTGAGTTGGTGGATCTCATGCACCTCACGCAGGTAGCCTAACGTGCCCCACATGACCAAACCCAGGGACTAAACTTTTCATATCTTTTGTCCGCATCACAGACTGGCCACCATTGCTCAACATGCAATCACTACATGCCTCATCGAACAATGTGCGTCAAGGAAATCTAACCGGGACATTTCTGAATTGATTGGGAAGCGGAGCTTGTATGACGAAGAGTTTGACTTTCAGACGCGAAAAATGCAGGTGGATCGATAATATCATATGGTAACGAAGTGAAGACGTTCTTTAGTCACTGTTTACGCAACTTGAGCGCCAGTCGGTGTGGGTACCGGCTAAATGATTTCTGGACACATCTACACTGGTACTATTTTCCTTCCTGTTTTCTAAGGAGGGCAAATAACACCACGCAAACACCTTAATTTCCGTCATTAACAAATAGGATACAGTTAGATATTACGAGAAGCGAACAAGCAAGTCACAAGACAAGTACTGCGAGAGTGACCTCTTGTATTTGCTATCATAGGTCGCGTACAGATAACAACAAACACAAAAACGAATTATGTTATATTAAATTTCAAGTTTGGTGTGTGCGTGTGTATGACTGACTAAAGCCATGATAGGCTAAGGATGAAGGTCATGCTTTACCCTTAATCTTGAAAAAGCGCATATCTTGATTCTTACCTGTGAGACAAGGGTCATACTTATATTTCTAAAATCGATTACGGTGCTATCGATTATCATTATTATTTTGTTTCTGCCGTTGATGATATTAATTATAGTAATGATTGAGATGTTACAAGTGAAAAACGCTATCTTTAAAATCAAACGTGGAAGCTTCGAACAAACAGCAATGCTGAAATAGCATAACAAATGAATCCTCATCAGACAATTAACGGTCATTAGGATTTTAAATTACCACGAAACCTTGACCGCGGGTCCAAAACGTGACTTAAAAAAGAAAAGCCTTTGGCTTCATGACTGAGATACAGGAGCTGGCATAAAACTGGGAACAACGATGGGTCGAAATCGAATGTATGTTCAATGAGAGCAATTGATTTAAGATACCCAAGACCTGGATAGAAATAGAACCATCGCTGAAAATGACGCATTCGCTGTGACTCATCGATCTCAGAGCAATTATCTGACACATGTATGCGAATACTATTAAGTAGAACATTAGAATAGTCAATAACCGGGAACGACGATACAATATGTCCCATCAAGTATCCACGCGGGAGTCCCTCGCATTAGGATATCAGACATTCACATATTAGAACACTATTTTGTGTTGTCAAAAGTTTGAAGACAAAAATTAATTAACCACACTGAGTTTACATGGGAGAGTAATCCAACAGAAAAGTCTCGCGAAAATGAACAGAAGCGGTCAATAGGAAAGACAGCCGAAATTGTTTGCGAAAATCAGACATGTGCGTTCAAACACTAGCAATGAATTTCTAACAAGCTTGGTCTGGTGCTTGCAATTCGGTATACTAACCAATGCTATGAAATCCATTTTCATTAATGTTCATCGACGTAAAACTCCATCGAATATGGCTGTCGGTGCTCGGTGCATTTCATCCACCCAGTTGCCCTTTCACAGTTAAAGATGCTGGCTAGCACACCAAAAATGAAGAACAGAAGACATACTGATCTTTTAATGGTTTGAGACAGAAAAGACGAAGAATGGCAAAAGGTGCATAATCACATGGGTTCACTCTCAAACGGAATGTTCGGAGATTCGTAAACTCTAGTACGCCTAGTTGACAATGAGATCACGAAACGTTATATTTAAAACTGGGCAACCAATCGAGGTGAAAATGTGAGTAAATAGTCAATTCGGTTTAAGGCTGGAATGAAATGGAATGCGATTTCATATTCAATCGCCATTTCTACTGCTTACTCTAGATTTTTGTTTTTCTTGAATGGAATCTTAGCTATAATCAAATATGACCTGCACCCATCCATCCATACTGAATGCAGAGAATATTGCTTGGTGGATCCATTCGCATATTAATAAAACGGTTACGAGTGACCAACCCGAACACCATATAAAAAGTGCTCAGTATCTGTTATTCATATTATCAACAAGTTAGTAAGCGGAATCTTCAACGAAGTATAGTGATAATCGTTGAAACGAACTTCATTGAGCAATGGACTGCTCAATGCTTATGGAAAAAATGAACGTACGAAAGACAGACGGTATACACTACACACCGGGTATTTGGCGTCATACTCCAGTTTCCGCACACAATATAAACGGTTGAGAATCCGGGCCGCTCCACGCTGCGAATGTTTGACGACTTTCTGTATTCGACCACCAGTGTCTCCGAAGTATTGCTTGCGCTTGGCGGGAGCACCGTGTGAGTAACGAAGAGGTTCGTCGTCCTGCATTGGGTGCGGATCACTCTATAGTGCCTCCTCTAGCTTCAACACGTTTTACGAATACCTACCCATCATCTACCATCCCACTCACTATTTGCTTTTCCGGGGTATGGCTGGAAGATTTGACGTGGTAATCACGTCATGACTTGGCGTAGAGGTATGAAGAATCTGACGTCAGTACTGACCTCAGGTGGAGCTTCCCAACTCTCTGGTTGGTTAGTTAAAGACGCCGATGGATATGATTCAGAATCGAAGCCAGTGGGGTGCGCGCTGTGGGGCGTGTTTAGTAGTCTCTCGAGTCCCACAAATATTAAACAGATATCACAAGTGATTACGAAGAATGCGTGGGAAGAAACAGCCAAAATGGCGGTTCTTTATTCACTTCCCCCTTCTAGTTCCCCGTTTCTGTATTTGCAGTATGGGCATCATGCCTGACCCCAGGCTCGGCGCATAATAATACTACTAAGATTAACATAAATGAAGACAACAACAAAGCCCAAACAAACTAGGAAATGTGGATGTTGGATTGATCCAGACATTGGAATTCGCCGACACCGGCGTGATTCGAACCCACGCATGAACGCACTGACGATCCAGTACCCTGTGTGCCATACCAGTAAGCAGTAATAAAGTGCGAGCGCCGTCCATTGGTGGGTTCGAGTCCCGCCGGGGTCACCGGTTTGTAACATCATGATTACCTCAGTATTTGTCAAAATCTGCCAGCAATAACAACTAGTGCCTTTGTGTTGACCACACTGGAACACTTAATTACGGAATCGTTGGCGCCAGGTAAATATCTGAAGAATTGTTTTGGCTCAGCTTCGTATGAGATCTTTGATTACAATATATGTGTCAATCCGGACCTTTAATAGTTCACAAGAAGAACGCGAAAGTAAATTTAGTATTTTTCACGCCCTACGTAGTCCTTAAATATCCAACCCGTAACGGCCATATCCTTGAGCAATATAGAAGGATTGTGGCAAAGTGCACTGAAGGATGTCACGTGGACGCCACAGTTGGTTGAAATGAGTGAGAACTAAACGTATCTTCCATGTGCGCAACGAAACGTCCTCGAATATTCAGCCATCAGACAAGCGCAATTACATAGGAAAGCTTCCACCAAAGCTTGCTAATACTAGGTCCAATCCGGCATGAAGTGACTTTTTACCCGTAACGAATCTTACAATTCATGCCAAAATTGCACATTCATTCAGTGGATTTCCGTCGGTTCGACACACAGACGAGCAGATGCTTGGAGTAGATAAATATCGAAATTTCCTCCAACCAAGTTCTGATTTGAAAACGGGTAATGCCCATTGATAAGATAATAAGTTTCTCCAAGATGTAAAAAGACATTCAAATGAGGGTATAGACTGTGTCTGAGCTATGAAAGTATTTCAGTCCAACAGCTACCATTTGTTCTCACCTATACGAACGAAGCGGAGCTACTGGAGTGCTTTATATCAAGCCAGTGAGGGGTATGGATAGGAGTGCCGATTTTCTCTGCCGGTTCAAAAAATAACCGAAGTCTTTGGACTGCATCAAATCAAGTAAATTTAATTATATCCATGTTAAAGTTCGATGCCGTTGAGATTCAGATCTATGGTTGCAAAACGGCGATAAAATTGTAAAATCAATCATAGAAATGGTTGGCGTATGCCTTAAATCCAGCTATTTGTTTATTTCTCATTATCAGTCTAATGGAAGTAATAAGCTAAACTACTACACGGACCTCAGGCAGGATGTTCAATATATTGCGTCTTGATTTCTCGGTCTAAAGACAAGCAATTTACGTCGCTAGTGGCAAAGAGTACACATACCTCGGTCTGTGGTCCATAAAACTGCCTAAGGAGTGCCAATCATCATGACCAGAAATAACCTGAGATAAGGTTTTAGCACTGCGACTGTGACTAGCCAAATTCTGTTACACTTATATGGAATGAATACTAACAACAGCAGCCAGAAGCACAGAAAAGGTGTATTATTAGCTCGTTCTTTTCTTCTGAGGTACTCATCCCATGACCTGTTAGAATTGTGCATGCAAATAAGTCCGAGGCCACAGACGGTTTTGCTGATGGCCTCTCAGTGGCGAATTCATGCAAGCCAACGTTGTGTGTGTACACGTGGCATACCCAACACAAAAAAGTGATCGATCAACGGAAAATCACATCCAGTACCCAGCATGTGCGCGTTAGCAAACAGTTATGAGTGAAGGGCTTATGACCAATCTGGTCGTGTAGCAAAAAACGTAAAGAGCAAGCCGGCGGTATTTGGATAGAAAGTGGAACTTTCAAGTGATACGTGCAACGTCCCAAAAGAGATAGTATGTCGTACAGGCACTACTGAGAATTTCAAAAACTGATGAAATAACTGCACAAAGCCTTAAAATACCATTCAGACCACTGAGACGGATAACCTTACATACATACATACATACATACATACATCACATACATACACAGATTACTAACATACATCCATACAGACATACATACGTACATATTAAAATAGGGTTAGTGGGAATGGAAATTATCCGTGGATAATTGGAACTGCGAGAATTAGCTCGTTTTAACCGCCATGTTAACTATTTACTAATCAAAACGAATGCAAAGGCCTTGTTGCAATTAGTACGTGAAACAGGATTTTATGTTGCGTTTAATAAAAAATAATGCAACCATTTTCTTTTCTTTGATGTTGAATGAAAATACTATGAACACTCATAAACCAACTAGAGAACAAGCATACCTTCATTAATTTTCGATTTTGCTCCGTAAGTTTTTGCAGCAACTCGTTCATCCGTTTGCTTTTTTCCTGCATATTGTGCTTCTCACTGGCGGCCGTCAACATTTGTTCTTCCAGATGATTCAATCGACTTTCCAGTTGACTTATTGGAACTACTTCCAAAGACCCGATATTATGATCTGTTTTTATAATCAGTTAGTTAACAGGGTAAATTCCGTTCAATCTCAAAGACGATCATTTATGTTCCAAATCATAAGTTCTGAAATGATCCTAGCGAAAACCAACCTTAAAAATGAATAAAATAATTGGGTGGGGGATGGATGGTCATTTTTTACTCTACAGTGGGTAAACCACTATACGTGAGAAATGCTTTAGATGAGAAGGTTTGATATTTTAATAATTTATTCTTCTTCCTCAGTGCATGTGCTATATTTTTGTTTTCTCCCTCTGATTTCACTGTGTTTTATATAAATCGTTGTTCTGAATCCCCAATCTAGGGATTTGTTTTGCACAAAACCCCTCATATTCAACCCCAGAACCTGACTTTTCATTTCCTTCAACGCGGGAAATGTTCAAATTGAGAGAAATCATCGTACTAACACCACTAGACCTCTCGTTAGGGTTTTATCTACTAGAGAACAATGATTTCAATAGATGCTAACAAATTAGGACAGGTGACCAGGAATATGGAGGGGGATCATGTTTAAAGCATCGAAGAAGAAATCAGTTCGGAGTGTAACGATAAAACAACCAGCCATGTTACACGTAAGCATTTATTGTTCGGTATCAGCGTTATCTGAAACGCTTTTATCGAAAATTAGACACTTACCCATGTGCACGAAAGAAGCTCTGTGGGTCCACGTGTCAGAAAATATTAATTTGCAGACTAAAGGTCTTGGTAATCCCACAACGAATAGAGATGGGAATATCCAGAATAAACGAAACACCGTTTGTGTTCTGAATGTGCTGCTGATATCACCAGCACAATGCAAATCATTCAACATACAATCAACAGATTGCTCAGGGTCCAAAATTTACTAGCTGTTCACCAGGGCCTCAGAAAAACGGAAATAAAGAAGTGACCCACAGTGACCAGAAACTTTCGACCACCCTGGACGATAACAAAGTAGTCATTATTCCCTGCAGTATGGGGAAGAATACTCGAGCAGCGTTTAATAAACGCACGATGAAACTAATTGGTATGGATATAAGTAGAATCCAATTTCCAAAAATCATTCCATTCCTATTGTAACAAGAACGACAACACACAGTAGGATACCTGTATTCCAACAGCCAAACAAGTCAACTCATGAAACACAACTGTCTATATAGGCCCTTTTCCAGACTGCGCGGCACCAACATTGCTGTTGCGGCTGCTTGAGTGCTTCGGCTGCGTTCTGGCCCGTAGCCCGTGGTCGATAGCATGCTTCTCTTGTGCGTCATTTCTACCCGGTTGGTCCGATTGTCTCAGTTGACGGCTTGATCGACAGTCCCTAACCTGGGCTATATTGCTGGGTGCCGAAGATCCCGCTGCTTCCCTTCTGGTAGTCCGTATGTCTCCTTTTGTCTGCTTCGGGAAGCCCCCGACATATTCGCCGTTTGTTCTTTTGTCCTTGGTCCTCGTCTGGTTCGTCCGTTCGCCTTGATCTTCCCGTCGTTCCCTTGCCCCAGCATTCCCCGTTACAACATCACTGATCAAATATATTGTATGAAGTTCATGTGGAATGCAAATCAGTAAAACAACTGTGCATCGTGCACTAAAAAAACCGAGAAAAATCAACCAATCACAAACGACGGGCCAAAACAGCTATATTCATCAATCAGCAAGCGGACGATCTAAACTTACTTGATTCCTCTGGTGAATTCACGGACTTGCAAGCCATTTCAATATCTTTTTTCGCAACTACAACGGAGTCGGTTACATGAAAAAATTGCTATCATACTTTCAAGTAATGTGTTGGCTTTCGTCAGTCCTTGGATGGAATAAGAATAAAATAGGATTGATTAAGTTATATTCCTTTTGCTGGCAGTTGGCATCGAATTCGAAACCCAGTCTATATCTGTGAAAGAGTCCATAACATTGAGAGCAAAACCGAAGCTCCTTGTGATAAAATCTCAGTTCCAAAACAATGGGGAAAAATGTGCTGAAGAGTTTTTCAAAGTTGTTCAATTTTTTAACAAAGTAATACGGTATATGTATTGGCCCAATAACCAAGTGATAACTTTGGAATGGTTAGGAAGTGCAGTGAGAAATTAATTGTGAAAATATCTTTAATCACCACAGCCTCATGGCAACTCGCCGTATAATCGACTAACGGAGAGTAAATTAAAAATAAATTTATTTTCCCTAGGTAAGGCTATGCGGGGAAACAAAACATGAAAAACTCAAAAGACGAATCAGAGCATTGAAGAAACAAAAATGAATGAATCCGCAAAACGTCGCGATACCAATACGATGTGGGATATCGTAAACAAACGCGTTCGTTCAATTCCAACAACTGTACTGGTGAGTTGATTCAACTCCTCAGTCGATGTACCGCAGAATAATGTTTTTAAAAAGCATAATCCATGTTACATGATGAACTCAATGTAAAAAGTAAACACCTCAAGGTCTCCAGGGTGAAATGTGAATTATTTAGCTCAGAACTCACCAGCTGTCAAATTTAAAAATGTCCAAAAATATGTTCAACACAAACAGTAGACACGTACCATTCAATTTTGTTGAAAAATGTAACCACTGTTTTCCAATTGTATCTGTAATAGTCGTGTTCTCTACAATGGCAGCGCGCGTAGCATGATTCTGTGATTCACAGGAGGGATTGGTGGAAACGTGATTCACCGGATAAGCAAACCAGGAGTTAAAAATCGTAGATCTTCAGCACATACATAAAGGTTTCAAGTCATCCGAGCCAAAATCAACGCAGCGGAATAAATGGAACACAGAAAATGGTACATATAAAGGATGATATGCTAGATATGGGCAATAGTAGGAGGTTTGTCATCTGTTCTATGTGTTATTGAACAACGAACTCACCTTTACGAAGAGAGTTTGAACATCCATTTGTTAGACTTGTCGGTTGGTAAATCCTTGCATCCTTCTCAACCAAGCATAGATTATAATTGGGTTAGCATCACCGTAATCTACGTTACTAGTTGCCATTTTCCCAAATAATGACACCACAGTAAATGTATTTATGCATGCATCCCTTACTTACTTCACAGTGAAAACACGTTTAGGGAACTTAAATTAGACGGGTTACGAATGGTCGAGGCGCAAAATAAAAAAAAAAAACGGTTGATATATTTTCAGGGCACCTCGGTATACCTACTCCTCCCATTCTCGAATAGTTCCACAACGGAAACATTCTTGATGACTTCAGTGTTCGGAAGCAAAACAACCGCCGTCAAAGAACATAGATATAATACTTCGACCCAATTTTAACAAATACATAATCTAGAACTGCTAACAAACCATGACCCAGTTTGATTTCAGTATCGAGCACCGTAAACCGACTGTAACCTTCAGCGATCGCAGTTCTTCTCGACGGAGCCCACATACGTTTTTAGTTGGCCCCAAGGCGTCAGCGCCATCGTCCACACGGTGCATGGCAGAGTGTTAGTCTGGACAGTTTTGTGTCGAAGACAGCGCTGAAGGAAAACTTTTTGTCAATATCGGAGCATCCTGTATAGATTAGGTCACCGCAATTGAACCTGTAGGCAACAGGAAACAACCCAGTAGTTTCCAATCGTCCCGCATAGCTAATCCCGCGTAGTCCGGCGATGTGAAGCGTGGTGGCCCATTGAACTCTTTCCGGTTAGGCTGCTTCAGCAATCGTACATAGACAGACAGTGGGACCACCATATTCCAATCAAGGACGTACGTGAGAGGTATATGGCAATTTGAAAATGTTCATGGGAAGCCGTACAAAAGAATGGTGGATTGCGCCGTACATTCTCCAGACTTTTTCGGTGTATGCACGAATCTTCGGATTAATGGTGACAAAAACACCAACAGCTCCTTCTTCAGTCGTTTGCCGAAGAACGGTGTTTCGACGGTGACAACAAACTGCAGCATCACCTCTACCAATTCTCACGTGAAACCATTTCTCGGGAACATCGGTAGTCCCCAATGTTTGGACCATCGTACCATTGCATTTAAATCCGGATGCAGCAGCTCACGATCTTATTCTGAAAGAAAAGTGCACTAGATCTTAACATTATCAGCATACATGAGGCACTTTGACTGTAATGTCTCCGGAAGGTCATTTTCAAAAGTGAGATATGTCAATAGTTTCAGGATGGGACCTTGAGGGACACCACTGGTGACAGAATACCGCTGGGACAGAGACTGTGTAACTTATACGGAAGAGGTTCTCCAAGTCAAGAAGTCTTTGATCCAGTGAAGCACGGACCGAACAACACCGAGAGTCCAGAGTTTCGACAGCTGTTGCTCACGGGATACCCTATGAAAAGCTATAGTGAATTCCACAATGATGATGCTCGTGTTATGTCCTTCGATCTTGGCAGCGGAGCAGCGTTCGCGTGTGATTAGCAAGTTAGTCAGGCACAACCTGTTCCTTTGGAAACCTTGTTGCTGTGTGCGCATAAGCTGTTGTTTTTGAACATTTCCATTGAAACGAAAGGCTACTAGCCGCTCCATTACCTTCTGAGCTACAGACGTGAGGCTGACCGGGCGATAGTTGGCGGCCGCGGATTTTGTTCCAACCTTGTACAACGGTGAGACCACCGCGTTTTTCCAATCTATGGGCAAGCTGCCAGCTAGCACAGAAAAGTTGAATAATGTGGTCAATGGTGGAGCTGTTCAGCCAATTCGTTTAACATTAATAGCTATATTCTATCCGGCTCCAGAGACTTGTAAGTTTCCATGGGTTGGAGAGCAGGTTTCCCCTGACTCCAAAAATTCCCCGAAGATGACTAACGAATGAAGATGGCCGACATCGCCGCATATCTACAGTGCACGTCGGAACTGGAAAAACGCTTTTCGTACATTGTCAGTCATTGATGGTACAGGTATTGCCGGAATTCTCCAGTAGTCAGGGTTCTCCGACATAGTCAATCTCGAGCATACAACATGAGTTACGTGAGAAACATGCGATAACTTCTTTCCTAAACACAGGGAATAAATTCCCAATTATATTCAAATCGCGACTTTTAGCAGGAAGTCGTGAAAATTAAATCACTGAATTTTCCGATGGTTTCAATACCGTATAATTATATAACAAATGGATAGCTTTTTCTACGTCTATAAGATGTACAGCCTCGTGTGCGACGCGGACTGCCATCATCCTACAATAAGACAGTTTTTTTCTAGAATAACCTCCGACTTAACAGAAGAGGAACTCCCATCTTCTCAGCATGGCGAATTCTATGTTGTTCGGGGCATCTCTGATTACACCTCATCAGCATATTTGATCGTGATTTTCTGCAGCCAATGTTACCCGGCCCCATGAGCCATGCGACCCTAAAGACACCAAAATGAGTTTCTTAGGAAATTTCTTTATACGACGGACGCGTTTGCGAGCCTCAAAGTCCTCATCACAATTCCTTCAAAGTCAATTAGTGGTAAAAACGATTTACAACTGGACTTGGGATATTTTTGTGGCTGCAACATTTACCCACCGTTGTTGTTCATATAACGCTGGCTCTTGATAGGCTAAAAGTTAAAGAAACTAACTTTTCTCCCCCTTGTTTGCAAAGATGCAGGGGATTTTTCAATAAATCTTCTGGATTAGATACTTAATTCTCTCTGGCTGGTCTGCTTATCGCAATGCAACTAACATCATGATCCAAATCAGACATTTTCATTTTTTACACACCACATCTTGTTATGACAACAATTTTACACGGATAATGAGGAAAGATGCTGTCATTCACAAGAAAAATAGGAAAAATGTTTATCACAGGAAGAAGTGCTTGATGGACTCATACAAAGTCATCACCCTTCTTTTTATTAAAGTCGCAGAATTTCCCGATTTTCAGTACGTATCTTTCCAAAGTAGTTAAAACGGGCCGCGCCCATTCGACCTTGAAATCCAGGTCACGCGTTCGAAATAAACCAAAAGCTTTCCTTCGGTGTGGCTACTTTTCACCGTGAGTTTGCAGTTTGATTGTTAGACAACCCAGTATTCTCCATATAAGTTCGCTTCGTTTTTGCTTTCTTCTATTAGATAGAAACACGGGAGACAACTCAGAAAAAATAAACTTTCTTGGTAGAATCAGCATTTATTTCTCGATGACAAATTCACCCATAGCAGATTTCACCTTCATCGGTTAAACAATAAGTCATATCTAACACCAGTGGTGGGTTCCAACTGCAGTGCATACCGACGAATGAAATCTGTACGCTCGATTGGCCTAGGCCACTACCGGTTCTGTGTAAAATGAACCGAACTGAACTAATTTCGACACGACAGCGTTGTTAGCAAACTCTAGGTCTTAGATGTACACTACCGGACTCAGCTGGACACCGGGGCAATTAGCCAATGTTCTGTTCATCGCCCTGTCGACTACATAGTTGAGCAGCACTGGTGAGAGATGGCAAACCTTTCTCATTCTAGAAATAATTGCGAAATTGGATTATTCACCATACATTCAAGCATGTACGCTAGTAGACGCGTAGTAAGCCCACAGGATCCTTGAGTTTTCAGGAGTACCGTCGGATGCTAGCATACTCCATTGGCATTCAAGATTAACAGAGGTAAAGGCAGCATCAAAATTCTTCACTCACTCTTCTTTTAATATGTAATAATGGTATAATATTTCACGAAAAGACTGCGACCAATTAGAGGTTGCCCATCGGGGTTGAGCGGCGTCGACGGTAGCATTTGAAACCGTGACAGAAGGATCTTAAGTTCACCATGATGACCAGAGCCGGACATCGATAAAACAGGCTATTGTTTACTGATGGAACTTGTAACGGTGTTCCGTCATTCAATGCAGTGAAGCTTAATCCACACAGCCTCAACCACGGTAAAAACTCCTTCGGTCAAGTATGGCAACTAAGAAGCGACTGAGGACTAGCACACAGAGAATCTTTGCAGCGACATCAGTTAGACTGATACTCGGTAGTTCTCGCACATCACTGACGAAGATATCTCACTTTCCCACATTAAGCAGAACAGCTCATAGAAACTGTTTAATATTGTTGATAAACAGGCACTGTACACTTCTGAGGGAATAGTAACCTCTATCGTAGCATTTCTATTTTTTTGGTTGGCCGGCGATCCTGGCAACTCCAGTCTTAGGTGGTGGTTCGCAGTCGACTTTGCATGTCGCTGTATTCAAGGACAGTAGTAGGTCAGTGGTGCACTCAATAGGTCAGCTGAGAAGCTGGCCAAAATGCTCCACCCAACATCCTATCCTTCCTCTTTGTTCTGGAGTAAACTGGCCTGTTATATTACGTAGAACGAACTTGGACTTGCATTGTAAATTCGCAGCGTTGCAAATGAGTCAAAAAAGTTTGCCGAAATCAGCGGTACCCGAAGCGGTCTCTATCGTTTCCAACACTTCCAACCAATATCTCTTGCGATCGGCTCTAGCCGATTTCAAGGCCTCTCGTTGTAGTCGGTGGCGTTCAGTGCTTCCTACTAAATGGGCTTTATAAAGTTTAACGAAAAGTTGCAAAAAGGTCACTGAAATCCAGTCTTCTAGACGTTTCCCTGTTCTCTTTGTTCTTTCCAAGCAGCCCCTTTGACCACCGAATTGATCACCTTGATTTATGGACTCACGCTTTTGTACGCTAGTTACATCCATCAGCTGAGTCACGATGGCTTTTGACTTTATTTGATGACGGGCCCTATGCGCCACGTCTCGGCGGTATGTTTCATGGAGGAAGACGCTAGCCAAGCGAAGAGTCACTATCGTCTCAGAAACTGCCGCCGTCCACGGCCGCGTAATCAATGAGCCTGAACGCACTTCACTCACTAATAACCACTGATTTGATGGTCATTCCCATATGTGCCACTTTCGAACGCGATCGCTTGCATAAACCTCTGTTTGTGGTGGAAACAACCTCAACTAAGCATAAGAAGCTCAAATGAGGACGATGCAACTGAGCGTTCCAGTTGTTTGACCTATTTATGATCATCTAAGCAAAAGCCGAAGATTAAAGATCATACGTAAGCGATATATTTCACCCGCTCAATTGCAAATCACGTAGTTCTTCCGAAATATATTCTCCGGTATATTCTTTAGAAACGCTATCTTTATCTTGTGAATTTTTCCGTGGTGTCAGTGAAATTTTAGAAGCTGCACGCTTTAAATATGTCAATGGCACACACGTGTATGTCACAAAAATTAGCAAACCGGAGACGACAACTGGGATACAGCGCTATATACTAGTGGAATTGTTTGGGGAAACTGCTAGGATGGCATCATATCAATCTGGATAATCTCCATTAGAAACTTGAGTTACACTACGAGACCTGAAAGGTTGAGTTTCCACTCTGCTACTCTGGGACTAGAGCATGACCAAAGTTACCTACGCCAACTTCGCAGCGGATATATTTAAACTTTGGCCAGTGAGTATAATTTTAAAGACAACTAAACACGTTCTACGTTATTCTTATCTATGAACACAACTATATTTGTCTCCTTATCTGATCGAGAATCCAAGCACCCATTTCTCTGGAGAAAGAAGAAAGTTGCGGAAATTAATTAAACCTTGACTTTTTCCCCTGAACACTCCGATGGTGTTCCAGTGTAATCCTGGCGTACTTCCTCTAAGGACGTCCTCATCTTCGTAGCAGGACAACGTCATTTAAAAATGAAAATATTGTAGACTAATAAACTGCGGCACGATTTCACTGGCAATTAGTAATACCCATCGGCAACCAGATTCAATTAACCATGTATCATTCGATTTTGTTTAATCTTTCTCAACGGCAATATGCATACTAGTTATCTTTTTCTAAGAGAACAGTTTGAATTGGCCAACAGACAGCCAAATTACACGAAGTGACACTTTCCTTTTCAAGGAAACCAGCTGACTTGTGTCCCAGAGGGTTTTCGTTCCGAGACGAGGAGTTGAATAGTTTGTATATGAACAAAGGAACCTCACCACTTCATCCGCAGCATTTCTGGTACTGTTCAAAGATGAGTTCGATTTCAGATCGTTCCCTCTGTCTGCTTTTGCGCACACGTTTCCGGAAGGTACTAAACCAATAAATGTAAGATAAAGAGGTTTGATTGAAACAACATGTAAAATTGTTCTCTAATTGTCCATTAATGATAGTTGGATATGACGTTATTCGAAAAGTTTGGCACGGTAAAGTGATTGATGAATATGAAACTTTTTCTACCAAGTTCGCGGTTAATTTGACTGCGCTATTTGTCATAATTTTGTGCATCAGACTAATGACCACTTCGTTTAACTTTCAAAGCTTAAATATTTCCAACATTTTCCCATCATAAGATTCACTACAAACATTGAGAGATAGTTAAACTACCTTCAAAGCCTTCAATCTTACAGTTTTTGGTTATTCTGGATACACACGCAGAAAGCCAAACACGACCTGAACGACCAAGTCTAAAGGTCAGGATTTCCATGCTTTCGTCTCGGGCCATAGGATGGCCACTCTTAATCATTTCATTTTCTGGGTGCTCGATGCAAACTCGTAAAAACAGTCCAGCTGCAATCGCATAATACTCATTACATTACAGGATCGCAGTGAGAGCGTTGGTCCGTTGAGAAACCTGAACACGAATTCACCAAATTAGACCCTCTGGAAGCCATAGTCGTTTGTCCCAGTCGGATCTCATCTGACAAGAGGCCATTTCTGATATCTCAACAGAATCATGAACTCCCGTTTTAACCAGAACCACTCACCCCCAGTAATGTCCGAATTTCTCCCAAGTGAATCGGCCAGAAGAACCTGTCTTTCATTGGGCCCTTGAATGGGTTTCGCTTTTCGACTTTTGCTACTGGCGGCACACTTCATCGGGTTGGTTTTGAGAAGCTGCATTTGAAAAGTCAGCTGCATGGATAATCAAAATAAGATATTTGGTTCATGCATCAAAAATTGGTTTAAATGTAGTGTATGTGATGCCTGAATTTTATCCAATCATAGTCCGTTTTATTTGCTTCTATTATTTGCAATTATTAATTCCATTACAGTAATAAGAAGTGAGAAAGTTGGGAACAATCAGCACACCAAAGTGGTTCTGATTTAGCTGAAGGTGTGGTTCTTAACCTCTTGGGATTTCATTTTTATTTGCATATCACAGCCTTTGCTATCACAATAGATCAACCTACCTCATCTAACCTGGTTTGGGCTCGCTTCAGCTTCTCCAACTATACATATAGAAAATAAGAAAGAGTAGACGGTCATAGAATACAGCCTGTTATCTTCATGTGGTTTTGGCTGGAATGACTTTTAAAATAGACACACTGGACCAAAGAAATATGCGATAACTTCAAACCATGTAAATCACTGATTAGGTGATTTAATGAATGTGAGAAGAGTGTGAAAAACATCATCTGATTCATGGATTACGCATGGGCTATTCCACATGCACTTCATCGAGCTTGCATCTGTGAAGCACACAAGTGACTCTAAAAATACATTGTCACCGTATTCAACAAATTTTAGTAAACGGTACGCGACAGACGGGTGAAATTTGCGATGTTCTAAGATGATGACCAGAGAGACACAACCACCACTGTAGGCTTCGAGGACCGTTGGCACATGTACTGTATACTGCTGGATAGAAGCTGAAACGTTCGAACTGCCGCTTTACCTACTAAAAATGTTGTTAGTAGCTGAGCTCTCGATTATTCATGCAAAAAATTACTGGGATGTCAACCAGCGAAATCGGTGTTTACTAACTACGGATAACATCAAAAACGCGACGTTCAGTCTCACGAGGAATTCACGAAGTTATCAACACATTCCTGCAGTCATAGTATTACTTTATAACCAGATATGTTATCACTTCTTATGAATGGACTGGTTATATTGCTTAATTTGGGGGCCCCATGTACCAGGCAACCCAGTGAAACTGCACCTCGCGCAGTAGCTTTTTGTCCACACTGCCACAGTTAATAAGGCATTTACCGAGTGTTCCTAAATTCGATAATCGTATCATTCTCGCCCATGTGTTCATACTTTAGTTTCGTATGTTTCCTTTGATTTCCCGATTTTCGAAATTTTCCAGTAAAATACATGTCTACATATTTGTATGAATGTTGCACCCAAATTTAATTCAAAACGAAAGCAGCTGGTAATTACCTAGGCAAATATTCATAAAACGGGATAACTCAAAACTCATAATTTCTTGTTTAGTGTGAACGACAGGGAAGCAAGTCGGAGTGTGGCGGATGGTTGTCCAAAAGAATCTGGCCAGTAAACGTTGTGCAGGATTCTACGTGCTTACCATCAACGATGATGGTCAGTTACAAAACAGTAACTGCGCAAATGAAAAAATGACTGGTAAGTCGTATCTCAGTAAACTGCAAGTTTGTCTTCAGAGATGAAACAGTGCTACTAAAGAAAAATAAAGTATGACCAGGAGAACAGTGGTACAAAGAAACAGATCGAAGGGTCTCTGTTCATCATCGGTCTTCGTCGATGGTAATTAAGGAAATACGCAAGCTATTGTATGAATCGAAATGGGCTCCAAACCAGCATCTGACACCGACCCCAGTTACCTTAATTTCATCAATCATACGCCTCATTGGTCATGTTTTTATTTCACGTTTGTGAGAGTGCTCCGACGACTACCCTAAAAGCAAAAGCTTTGCTGCAAATGGACCGCACAGATTTCACCAGCCAACAGATGTTTTTCGCGGGTTACCAAGTTCATTCAAGCCAACAAGCCGGTATGTCACGTGTGTTACTATACGTGCATAACCGATAGCCCTAAATGATCCCCTGCTTGGTTTGCCATGGAAACTGATCTGCGGCGGACCTGGATACCATCGGCCCGACATAGGAGATAAGTAAATCCAGCACATCGCGCCGTACTATAACTTCGGCCACGTTTGATTTTTTCATATATTCTGTGACTCAGATTGCAGTTGTCTTATCTCTATCACTGATCGAGGGTTTTGTGATAAGAGAAGGTGATTTGACTGTACGATTACAAAGCTTTTAATAATGAGGTAATCCAGCCAAGCTTTCATCACTCTTATTGGACGAGATTATAATAATCTATGGTTCAAACAAAGATACTGGCCCTAGGAATTCGCATTTTTCCAAGTGCGAGTCAACTGCTTCTATTAACTGGTCAACGCGGCTCATTTTCGGGAGACTATACATTTTTTTCATTTTTTGAGAAACGAAACCGTTTTATTTTCTAATCTTCACCGTTTCTTGTTATTTGCTCAGACTAATTACCACCTGATCATCTTGGACTTACAACCGAAAATGATTCGGTCCAACATCTAACAGCCATTCGTCTAGGAATACAAACCCGTTTATATAGAACAGAGTAAAATCGCCCAGAAGCCTGTCTTTTAACTTTTTGGTTCATATCAAAGTGATGTTTGAATGATGCCTCAGGTTTGCGGTACATCATGAGACGGTGACTCTCTCTCTCTCTCTGGAGACTTCATGAGACCTGACGTCCATAAAGAAGGGGCGTACGTGACAAAATAGTTGTCTTACGTTAACAACAATGTAATTCAAATCAAAAAATTGTATATCGACCGTTAGGGTTTATCTACCTCTTTTAACTGTCTTTGAAAATCTGCTTTCACAGTGCACAATTCGTCTCCTTGTTCGGTCACAATCTGTAAATAGTAATCGCGTTCCGCCGTGACTCGTTCCAAATCGGCATTTTGTTGCACTGTGGAAAAAAGTCAAGATTTCAAACAACAAAGTAAGTGATAAACAAAGCTCACAAAATGTACTGAACAGATCCACGACTCATATGAAAAGAATGTAGTGTGGGCGAATATATTTTCAATCGTTCATCAGATATGAGAGAAAATTAAAAAATACCTTTTGTGGCCGTCCCAAAGATGACTATCTATCGGTTTGAGTGCATCATGGTGCCCATAAGGTTGATCGCACGATGAAGCAGTTGTCAAAACGCATTTAACAGCACCAGTCATGTTGATTTCAATGAGGGATAAACGGCACGATTACCAGTGCATTTACTAGAATCAGGGCAATCTGCTGGAGTGGAGATCGATTCCGTATTGTGTACAAAGTGCCACGTAACAAATCTATAGCGATCAGATGCAAAATATTAGTGTATTGGTCCACAAGCATGAATTATGCTCCGTAAGAAAGCTAGTGCATGCCCTTGAGTTGTCTTAGCCAAGGACTCTAAAAGTCATGCGTAAGCAATTTGTCGATCCGGGTCGGCTCGTGTTACGCTCACCATATATCTCTGTTCCACTTCTTCAAACAGTGATTGGCTGAATAAACGGTTGAATGAAAAAACCGACGAATTGATCTACTGACTGTTATTTACCCTCAGTATCTCACGGAAAATATATCAAATTGGACAGCAGAACAAAAATATTTGTTTCCAGTTGTTTTCAATTTTCAATCTTGTTCTTACAAATCATATAAAAGACAACAGTGCATTTGACCGATGATCCGGTTGAAGCTCATCGTTACGAGGAATGAGGGTGGGTGGAGTTCTTCAGCTGGAATGTGGTGATACGGATTACGCTCGCACAGACTCGAAATTCGCAACGACCTCTAATGGTTCATTTCTGGATTCTTATACCTCACCCTTATGTATAGCAGTTGATACGTCGATGGGTGGACAAAATTTCCCCGTAAGCACACGACGTAATTGGCCGTTGTTGATGCTCGTCAGGTGTACGTAGCCGGTACTCCCGTACGCTCCACTAGGACCAAATACATATATATATATATATATATATATATATATATATATATATATAACTTTCATTATAACTCACACTCACCTGATTTCAGGTTTTGTGCCAAACAAAAAAGTACAATGGGGGAAGAAGGGGTATATGGTGTGAGATTCCATGATTTATTTTATTTGTGGGCGCAATACCGCCAGGTTCAGTTCAGTTCAGTTCAGACAACCAGTAACCATGCACTGGGTGCGGTGCCTCTGGTTACTATCTCCTAGCGGCAAACTCAAAATAAAATACTGAAGGAGAAAAGAATATAAAAGGAGTAAGAGGAGAATTACATTATCGGAATTAAGTTGATGAAGAAAGTCTGTGGACGCAACAGCGCCACTGATCGCAGCATCTAGCCGTTTCCCTCTAACCTATCCAATCATTACGCGGGAGGGCTTCTCAGACCCCACCCAGGAAGTCTAACACGCCCTACATGGCCAAGTCCACTAGTTAGGCTTTTCATACCATTCTTCCATGTCATCGACTGACCACCCTTACTCGTCTTCCAACCGGTACCCACCTCAAGAGACATCGCACGCCGAATCGTCCTGTCAGGAGACATGCGTAAAATATGTCCCAAACATCTTAGCCTGGTCAGCTTAAGTGTTTCATTTATTGATTTGATCCTTGAACCTAAGACCTTCCTCCGAACCTCGGCATTGCTCACACGGTGTTCCCACCAAATTAGAGCAATACTACGAAGACATCGGTGTTCAGTGTCCAAAATCTTCGTATATCCTCCACTTGCAGTGGTCATATCTCCGAACCATACAAAAGCACTGCCCCGACTGCTACAGCATACACTCGACTCTTGACAGATAAACAGATACCATGTCGACGCCACAGATGACTCAGGTTGGCAAATGCCGAACGGGTCTTCTGTATGCGCAGAGACTCTTCATCCAATATCCGACCACCGAGTGAGATGCAGCTCCCAGATAAAAGAACTTGTCTACCACGTTTATAGTCTCCCCAGACACTGAAAGGTTTGGTGTTGGACCAACCCAGTCCTGGAACAGCATCTTGTACTTTGAAGGTGCAAAACGAACACCGAACTTGTTACGCAATCCACCAAGCTGTCTAGAAAAGCTTGCAACTTACCTGGATCTTCGCTTAGGAGAACTATATCGTCAGCATACTCAAGGTCCAATACTTTCCCACCCCGAGAAAGTTCAGTCCCGCTGTCCTCGCCTGACAAAAGTGCGGTCTCTAGAACCATATCAATCACAAAGTTGAAGAGAAAAGGAGAGAGGGGGAAACCCCGACGTACACCACTTCTCGTGATGAACTCAGGTGAAAAATCACCGTAAGCCCGAACTCGACTTCGGCTATTATTGTTAAGAGATTGTACGATGGAAATAAATTTCTCTGGTACACCCTTCAGCAAAAGGCAACGCTAGAGTTGAAGGCCGCTTAAAGATCTAGAAAAACGGAGATAGTGGGTCTACGGAAGATGTGTCTGGACTCTAAAATTTATCGAGGAGTGAAGGTGTAATCGACACAACCTCGACCAGGCCTAAACCCAGCTTGATTCTCGCGCGAGCACACTTCGCGAGCGCTAGGTAAGCGGTCGAGAATAATACCAGCAAGCAGTTTGGATGCGATGCTAACCAGACTTATTCCCCTGTGGCTTTCACAGGAGGACCTGTCGCCTTTCTCATAAATCGGTACAATCACCGATTTACACCAACTCTTTGGAACCCGTTCTTTCTCCCATGTCAAACCGAGGAGTTTTGTCAACTTCAGTAAAATTGCTGGGCCACCGTCTTTGAAAATAGACAGAGGCAACCCATCCGGGGCTCCGCCTCTGACGGAGGATTCGTATCTACAACAAGAGATGTATCTATTGCGCTAGTGATCAAAGCTGAAGAGGATAAAGGTCAATTAAACTGCTTCTTGAAATGCTCCGCCCATTGAATTAGACGAAGCTCATGAGTTTGAATCAGTGAGCCGCTCGCTTCTTTGATCAATTCGCTAACGCCTGGTTTGAGTGGATTGGTTTGTCTAATCAGACGGAAAAGGTTGCGGCTGTTGCCAATCGCTGCAGCTTTTTCCATTTTCCTACACTTCGCAATCCACCACTGCTCACGGTCATTTCTCAGGCTCCGAATCAGTTGGCGTTTAAGGCATCTCCGTGCCTCATCATATCTAAAATCCGGAGGAATCGATTTGCGCACGTCTAACAGTGCAACTGGGGATGCAGACATCCATCGTTTCTGTGTGTGTCTAGCCGTTGGACCTTGGATACCATCAGCAGCCGCATGTAGAGCCTGTTTGATCTCGGTCCATCGCTCTTCTGGATCCTGGGCATCTGGCTGCATCGATAACCTGGTGGATAATTCTGTTCGGAGAGCAGATCGTTGGTTATCGTCCAGTAGCAGCTGCGGAGGACGGTTCGCTTTGGCTCTGTTTCGGCCACCAACAAGGCGCAGACTGAAGCGCATGCGGACAAGAGCGTGATCAGTGTCTACAGATGTGGACCAAAATGATCGACAGTTTTGAATTGATCCGCGCCAGCGGTAACCGATAGCAATATGGTCGATCTGAGTTCAACGCTATGAAGGCGCACGAGGACACCAGGTTAGTCGGTATCGCTTTTTGTGAGATACATTTGTACTCTCTAGGAATAGTCTACGGACGCTAGGTTTCCCAGGCCAAAGCAGATGGTTTTCCTGGGGTTCCACAACCGACCTCTTTAGCTATCTAAACGATAACCCCCAAGACATTGGGACGAAGCGTGGGGTCCGTATCCCTCCTGGTGCCGGAAACTGACTGCTCGATTCAAACCCCTTCGGATCCCAGACATCCTGGACGTCTAATATACCCTCCATAACAGGTACCGGTGGGCAGTGTTGTACGCCTCATACGCCATAGGTAGTTGGTTTGGAATCAGGATCTAGCCACCTACCCTAGACTGACTATCAATCAGTCAAGCCAGTTGAGAGCGCCGGGCATTCTCTTACGTCTTCTCAGTTTCGAGGAAACACCTCCCCCACGAGAAGGCAGTGACTAGGATTCCTTCACCAGAGGCTGTAATATGTACACGGTCATTTGAAAGCACTCTGAGGGGTGTTTGGGACGATTAGTCGTCTCGGAGCCTGAGACAGTCACCCCGACTATACTGAGGTATATTATATATATATATATATATATATATATATATATATATATATAATATTGTGCACACAGATCCGGACCTGGTAGACTTATAGCATACATGACATGCTTACAAGTTTTTTCAGGTTTCTGCGTTTTCCCTTCGTAACTCATTAATTTGGACCCTTCAAAAAATTCGAATAGCTACTTCTCATCAGGAGTTTTTCTTGTAAACCTAGTGTTTGCTACTCCCCGAATCAATGTATAGGGATATTTTTTCATTTTTCCAGCTCAGTAAAACTTAGGCCTTGCGCTGTTTTTCTCTTTTGAGAATTGAGAGGCAGTTATATCTAATGGAAATGCGTAATCTAGGTGGACCACGTCCACAAACCACGTGACGTGACTAAACATCCTTGTGTACTGGAAATGAAACACCTACAACGGGCTGTTCTTACCATTTATCTACAGGCTGATTTATTATTTCACACCCTCTCATATCTGGGAAAAATCGATTCGTCTGGGTCATGCAAGCTATCCCTGTGCATATCAAATATAGCGGTGAGTTGGATACAGCGTAACGTCTTTGGTTACACTGAGTGGCTTGGTTCGAGAGGAACTACAGAAAAACGGATTGGCTTAATCATGATTTCATGGACTATATGATCTATGAGAACTAAATTAGGAATAATTGAGAACAGTTGTTTGTTACCCAGCGTTGTTTTTCTAGTGCGGCTATGTGACAATTCAAACCAGAGGGGTAGACCGATTTGTCAAAATTTTGGAAATCGTCTGACTAAGCGGGAACTATGGTACAACGGATTCATAGAACACCGTATCGATCGGATGATCTCAACGGGTGAGATTCTTTGGAATAAATTCGGCACTGAATCAGGCTGATTGCCAAGTTTTTCAAAGAGGTCACGACTTATCTGTCAAAACCATGTAGTGTGACGGCAGCCAGATTCCTTAGGATGACATCAAGAAGAAAATCAACTATGTACCGTTTGTATAAGCGTTTTACTGAATTTCACCGTATTATTACAAGTTTGATGTGACATGAGTTGGATAAAGTTGATTTACCCATGATTGTAAATAAATTAAGCGTAGTCGAAACCTCGTTCAACAAATATCTCACGTAATAGCTCAGAATTATATGAACAACCAGAATGAACCTAAATATTTTCATATCAGATACAGACTCAAAAGGTAAAAAAACAGCATGAAAAAGAAAAATTCTCAAATCACATGTCGAGAGAAGTCATGATAATCTACTGTTTATGTTTTTCAGTTATTCCACATACCAATTGACTGTTTGCATGACCGAATGACCTGTTCCTTTCTATCCATTTCATCTTTCATCAACGATATGGAAGCCATCATCTCCTTGTAACTTTGTGGGCAGCTGCCACAGTTACCAGATGCTCTTTTGTCAAAATATGGCGACTTGAGTATAGTTTTTATTAAAGCAGATAACTGAAAATCGAGTTGTGTAAATGAAGCAAGATGTTTACCGTGTGCACCGGAAAAATGTTCGAAGGAAGTAATTCAAAATGATTTCCTTGATAAAAGTTCAGGTTGGAATGAATAAAACAAATTTATCAAAATGTAGAAAACAACTGAAAATTGGTGTTTATTACTTTCTATGTCTTCTAGATAATTCATGAACTGTTTTGTGTTAACAAATTGATAAACAGTCGAACAACATAATCTATGCAATCTTCTACAAAAGTATTACATTTATGGACTCAGAACTGTCAAGGAACAATGACTGAGACAATTACCGAGGAACTTCGAACACAGCGTAAGTTGGATTAACTCGAAGTTAGGTAAACGGGTGAGGTGGTCGGTCCATTATCCTGCGTTCCACTGCGAGGACAGAGTAATTTAGTTGCTCAACAGTCCAAGGATACGTCCATAAGAAAAGATCATAAGGGATGTTTCCCGGTATCGTTAGAAAATATTTGAATTTTTTGGTAAAACCCGTAAGACACCGAACACAGTGAACCGTTCAGAGAAATCCTTGTAAATTTTGTACCCCATGCACATTTGACTGCATGTGATCAGATCTCTTCCAAAATACTCTCAGCTAACTTCCATATTATCAATAATGCGCTTTCAAAACTATATTTACATCTGGCATACACTCAAAGTTCGAAACCCTATTTTCTTACACATCTGTAGACCGTCTGAGGATTGTTATATTATTATTATTACACCGAGACTGGAGTCACGTGCGGTGGCAACACCATAAACACGGAGACGGGTAACGAGGAGAAAGTTAATTAAACAACCCATGTTTTGTTGTTTCATGGCGCGCTTAAGAAATTGTTCGCTTCCACTGTGGACTAGTCACTTCTCCGTACCTAGGGCGGTTAAATAGGAGGGAAAATGCATACAAAATGAACGAAAATCAGACGATATCAAACGTATGGACGTTTTCTTCTCCCAACAGTTTATACACTCTTGGAATATCAAATGGAGTTGGCAGGAGATCAATGTGGCCAGAAGAAACGGTTCCCCTACTGAAGACATGAACGTGGATCATCTAAATGCTAAATTCCTTCGTTAATCGACTGATCTCTTCCTAGTTTCCAAAAATTCAGACGTTCTATGAAGGGGTGGGGGGTTAGCCCCTATGTCCAACAAATCAACAATTCCTGTTGACTCATACGGTCTGCTTTCAGCAGTGCTCAAGCATGGGGCCGCAACTTTCTGCAAAAAATCTTAGTAATCAACCATTCACCGGAACCATTCGCTATCCCTGCCCGTGAGCTTCCTAAGCCATACTGGAAATACCCCGTTTTCAATGGAAATCAAGAAATTAGGTCCAATAGCACCCTCCCCATCAACGTTGAAACTAACTGAGCCTGCTGTGCCACAACCGTCCAAATCACAATCAGAAGCCACTCTTACAAATATAAATTTGCCTGCAAACCCCGGCGTTCTCCAACTGATGCTATAGCGTTCAAAAACCAAAACATTGCGAAGCCCATTTATGACTTACTTAAATCAGTTAAGTGTATCACTCTCAAATAGACAGTAACGTTCGACAATGCAC
Organism: Fasciola hepatica; assembly: GCA_948099385.1. Taxonomy (NCBI): domain Eukaryota; kingdom Metazoa; phylum Platyhelminthes; class Trematoda; order Plagiorchiida; family Fasciolidae; genus Fasciola; species Fasciola hepatica. The sequence goes on along the minus strand of CANUEZ040000043.1, from coordinate 26,956,931 downwards.
CACGACCCTTGTTTCACGAAAAATCAGCATTTTTCAGTTGTCAAATACGCGAATGCGGCTGTTTTGGCTGGGTCTGTGTCCCAAAAGTTCGATATAGATCAATTTATTGAAAGTTCTTCACGCGTATAAATACTGCCCAATCAACCTGATCTGTTGACAAATAATGCTAAATATCGAGGATGCCTTTTTCCCCAGTTTAATTCGGGTCTATGGATCACACTACCACCATAAAGTCTACTTTTCTTGCACGAGCAGATGATGTGAAATATTTTGGCGTTCTTTTTCAAAAGAGTCTGCACTGATTTCGAAATTGCCACAAGAAAACGGTGTCAACTGTCCCGGAAAATTTGAAAAATACAACAGTTTGATGCTCCGCAGTCTGTCGTTTCCATCTTCGTGCACCAGTGTACATTTCCCACAATTCCTTATTATTCTCCTGTTACTTTCCCTAGTCTACCTAAAAAGGACTTTATCACTATTCGTAGAGGTCTACGCACCTTCAGCCTTGCCTATGGAGTAACATTTGCAGACCTCATACTAAACGTACGTAGTAGTCATATTACCACATTCATCGCATTTACAGAACAGAGCATTGTGTGCGGTGAACACAGCCAAATGACGTCCTTGCGTGTTTGCGATTTTTTCATTGGACTGATACTTTCGTTTCTGGATCTCTCTCTCCCTACTCTTTATTTTTTGATTTCCATCCAAGCTTCTGGATTCAAGGTAAAAACCAGGACCCATGTACTCGCTGCATACTTATTGATAGTTCAATTAGAATCAGAAACTGAAGTGATATACAAAACAAAATTTTCCGCGTTGCAATGATATCCTTCAAGGCTACCAAAAACCGAAGATTTTGTCATTTTATGAACAGGACTTACAGTTCTGCAACATACTTTTCAGGACTTACATTAGTCAAATCAGTGACTTTCTTCACAGTTGTGGATAGGTATTCATCACAGTCAAATCTGCTGACTAATTTTACCAGCAGTTTGAAAACCGCCCGTGACAGTTTTGCTTTCTCTGATTGCTCTTTGTCGAACTCCGTCTTCAATTTGGAATACTGCTGTTTGACCAGGTGATTCAATGCACTGACTTGTGCACACTGCGCATCCACTTCTCTCATGTGTGCCTGTATACAAAGAAGGATTAGCGCACAAATAGGAGCAGAAACTTCGCCGCTGTGATGCAACTGTTCTGGTCAATGAACACGCAGTGCGTCTGACCATACATCAACGAATGAGGGTACCCATTCGCTTTTTTCAACCACCCATCCAAAAGTAGCAATAAACCACCATTGACCACGACTTGTTTCAGGACTGACTCAGTAGCGTTTCAAAAGAAGGCACTGACCTCTGTTTATGACCAAGCATGAATCTTCGAAGAACGACAATTTCGGATACCGGACGATACAGTAGATTTGTTTGACGGAATTTGCATAGACAATGTTGCGTGGAACAAAAACCGATCGATATGTTTCTGTTCTAAGTGGCAAAGTTTTGGTTCTCGAGACTCCTTTTTTCTTGATTAGAAACCTTTCCCAGTAGGTGATCAACAAGACTTTAAATAAAAAAGGTAAAACTCACAGTCTGTTATGCAAGAGATGAGGTGTGTAAACGGACAAACGTGTAAAAACCGCTCTGTCTACTCTGTACTTGAAGGTGTAAAAATCGTAGAGCAAGAACTTCAGATGGGTGAATTTTCGCGTGCCCATGGAACAAATAATCAACTATGGAAGCCAGTTTCAGGGAACAGAAGATTAGAAAACTAAGGTGGATGTTGTGAATTGAAGCAGCTCCCTGGCGACAGGCTGGCGACTGCAAGATGGAATTCAACGTTTGAGCACCGATGAGGCGGATTACCACGGCCGAGGAAGGACAATGAAGATGAAGTCCCAACCTAAACCTGACCGTAGCATTCAATAAAAGGACGAAAAAGAACCATGGGAAATATGGAAATGAGAGCTGAAAATTCGAAACTGCGGTCTGGTCAATAGATATCTCGCTTTAACGATATATGCAAACAAATCCCCTACGCGGCAACCGGGAAACAGGAAACCATCGGTCACTTGGTGCACATTTGAGAGTCTCGTCAGCTCGTATCGCAATGGAACGTCCACCGAAGAAACTTCGAGCGCCAATAATGGGTTCAGGTGAGAACCTTATTTGTGGTGGTTTCGATAAAAGACATCCATGTAACCCGTCATCGATTACTCAATATACATTGAACGTGATTCGCGGTGGTTGCTGATCACCAAGTACACGTATGCAACATGCCATTAGAAGATTTTTGACGCAAAGCCTTTAACAGTAGCCCTTAATGAGTGTACAGCATTTCGGACATACAGAAACAACCGTCAATCACGGTTTCCGTAGCTCTGGACACAACTAGTGTGAGGGAAACGGGTTGGTACAGTTTTTTTTAAAGTAGCCGTTAGCGATCATTTAGTAGCCTCTGCGATCGTTTAGTAACAACTGGCGCTCATCCATGACGACGAGACAGGACACTGGCATGGTATGATAGCTTGTGTGCCTCGGCGACCCAAAAAACTGTGCCGGACGGCTGCCCTCAGCCGAAGATTCCATCATGCCTGATTGGTCGACGGGTAGAGATCAGGCGAAGTCCAGTCTCTGAACCAGTTCCAGACACTATGGCCCCGAGAGGACACTCCAGTGAATAAACATGAAGAGATGTTTACCAGTCTAAAAACCTGCACTAGATGGACTTAGGAGTAGAGTAATTGGGGTTTCTCTCGACGATAGGAGAAATCATCACACTTCATTGGGCAGCTACCACCCGCCGAAGCTGGGCGGTCCCCGATCCGAAGGATGCTGCCCCGTCCATGTTCCGAGGGGTGGATCGATAACAAAGCACCGGCGAAGACAAGAAGGAATGTGTGCAATAACCAAGTTTCACGTAACAGACCAGGAGTTTATTCACGGGTTCTTCCGTCCCGTTCCCACGCTGGGTTACCGCCCCACTGCCTTGTGGGTGAGACTTTTGAGTCAAAGGTTCCGGTTAGAATTCCCAAAGAAAAACCTTCTGCTGTGGGGACAGCCATGAAATATGATTCACCCATGAACCGCCAGCATCTTTCCTGACATCTGATTGTCCGTCAAGTGTCGTGTGTACACTACGGCCGCTAGATCTGTTCGTTTTTCGGCTCAGATACATGACCGTCAGGGGTAGAAGACAGAAAAGACCGTAGACGTTTGAGCACCGATGTCTCCGTACCACTGTTCGAATACGGCGGGAGCATCGCATCAGTAATGCTGAAGTTTGACGTAGGGTGTTGAGAACCAGTGGTCAGTCTCTGAATCAAGTACTGGATCTAAACAGATTAAGCTGGCTGGGACATGTGTTACGCATGCTCACCTATAGACTTCCTCAGTGTACGCTGTCCTCTGAGGCAGAAAGTGGTTGAGAGGTGGGTCAAGGTGATAAGTCCATGATATTGCACAAAGCTATAAAATCCTTGGCCACCTCAATTGGCAAAGTATGACGTGTTAGACTTCCGGGTTGGGGTTCACCAGGCTCGACCACCAGATGGTAGGAAACGCTGAGTGATACGGCTAGGTGTCACGGCCAGCGGCGCAGTTGTAATTGGTCTCTTTCTTTGTTCTGGACTCTTTCTCCTTATATGATTCTATTCTTTTTGACCCAAACTTGACGATGCTGCGAGGTAGCAACCAAAACCAGAGCACAGAAGTGTGAGGTTAATGGCTGAATAAAGTGAAATAAACTAGCAATTATTTGGTGACCACGGCCTCGGATACAGTAGTCAAACCTTTCCGACACACCCGTGCCGCGCAAGGGCATATCACGTGTAAAATTTCGGCCCCAGCCTTGTGAGAGGATTCGATGCACAGCGTTACGGCAGGTCAAGCCATCAAAAAACATTGGTTCGGCATGTTGGTGCCGTTATGTGAACAAACAATTGATCTGAATTTCCCCGCTTTATGCGCCGTATTTGACGGACACAATCTCACTTATATTGCACCTTCCAAAGATTACTTTGACTTTTAAACTTGTTTTCCTTTGATGATTGATATGCTAATTTTTCAATCAAATAACCTGGAGGTTTTCCTTTGTGGTCCCTGCATATTCAATTTAGTGACTGACACTTACTTACTAAACCCCGTTACTGGGACCGAAGTCTCACACCTGATGTACGCTTGGGCGATGTGAGTGTGTCAGAAAGGTTTGGTCACTGTACCCTAGGCCATGGTCGCTAAATAATCTGCAGTGGCTACTAAACGATCTCTAAGGTCTATTAAATGACAAGAAAACTTATAATTACTAAGCTATAAACGTACAAAGTGCTGTAGGCAGGAAACCGTAGCTAAATGCTAATGGGCTTGCCCCCAGCTGTCTAACAGGATGCTGGATGCGTCAGTGTTTAGCCGCAAACAACTGCTCAACGAATAAGCGGTCGCGAACGTTAGAGATGTTGGTGGGCTTTCGTCCAGAAACGGGGTCCTTCCATGAAGGTCACAGAAACCCGTAGACAGCAACGGGACGTGCGTGAACGTGATCTGCCAATAAGCAAAGCCACTTAATCTCACCCATCCGTCTTGAATTAGGTAAGAGTTACTAGGACGCATTGACATCTCCCAGTGGCAGACCGTCACCCTGAAAGCGTGTGAACCACTCGGTCGATCACCGGCTACCAAAACACAATTTCCCTGTTGCCCAATAGGTGACACTTAGTTGTGCACGGGCTAGAGGTTTCACCTCAAACAAAAATTCAGTGATCCTGGGTGCACCTTATTCCAATAATCGTCACGGACAGTTTTTCTGCATCCATGGAGCGGACTCACTCTCCCGCAGGAGCTAGTTGCATCAAAAAGTAAATACCACGCCGTAAGTTGCGGAAGCATGCATAATCTCCGAAAATGAAGGCGATACTGTGTTGTAGTGATAGGTGTAATAAATGACATAAAACTGGAGCAATCACGTGAGTTTCGGTTTGAGAGTGGTTCCAGAGTCTGAAGGCAACATTCTTCTACTGTGGTGCACAAAACATGCATGGATTTACCATTCGTGCGATTTTGGTCATCCTTACTTGATGTGACGGACGAACATATGCATACCTGGGAGTAGTGAGCGCGCAACCTTTTGGCAGAGGTATGTGGATCAGAAGTGAAACTACCTTTAGACCAGAGATGTGATCAGTGAAATGTGTCCAGACGGTGGGACGGAAATGGATATAGACAGATGAAGTGCATTCACTAAAACGCAGTTGTCTGGTGCATTGAGAGGAGGACAGGGACAATAGTTGGGATACAAATACGGACTGGGTTTGGAAAGAGGACCGAGAATGTATGCAAGATAGACAGAACGATCGATGATACTTGGGAGCAACTGAGTCAACCACGACAGGCTATTGCCATTAAATGCTTACGTTTAGTTTCCCATAGTCTTACTACCAGAGGAGAGTGTAGACCAATCGTCATTGTGAGTATTGAAGTTTCGTAGGATGCTCACGTTAACACCATGAACTGTTACCACAGTAATCTTCCCGGTTTGAGACACCAATTAAAAGGAGAATAATGAATACTACTAAGGAAGAAAAGGAGAAGGATGAAGTAATAAGTGAGAAATGTGAAACTGAGTTGAGCCACGTGAGCTGAAACTAGCTGTTGGAAGTGTCCTAATCGGGTATCCGAGATACCATGTGAATTCTCCAGATTTAGACACAGATATCCGCTTTAAAGGAGAACGGGTGGTAAGAATGGATGAAGAAATAACAGAGAATTTTTCTGTGCTTGTAGAAACTCGAGTCCCGGATATATATACACTCATTCACTCACGTTTGACAACGAGTCCTAGTTTGGATCGAAACGTCACAATAAACGTTTTACAACTCAGCGTACGCCTTGACTTCTCTATAATATATATATATATATATTATATATATATATATAATATATATATATATATACCGGTTTAGGAACAAGCATGGTGCCAGCGCACCAACAACAGAGAAAGATTACAAAGTCGGGGGCTCAGGGTTAAGAGTCAAAATGGAGATTCCAACAAGTAAAAACCCTTTTCGGATATTTTCACCACACAAGTTTCGTAAAAAATCTTTCTTTTTTGCTGTTCATGGGGAACCGGAAGTCAACAGACAGACCATACAGCGTTCGCGTCACTAGATTTGGTTCCGAGCCGTACCCCTCAGCGTCTCCCACCAATAGCAATCCTTATCTCTTGGGCCCCAGCCGGGAAGGAAGGAAGCACCAACCAAAATCAAAACCCAAGCTAGGGCTAAACGTTAAATAGGAACACAAAATTGGTACACATAACCAGTATGACTGCTTAGACTACAAATGACCGTGAAGGCAGTGTGCGAGTTGAGAGGGCGCTCTTGAAACTGCATGAACAAATGGTCGTTCAGTTGTTAATGCATTTTCCATGTACGAATGATGATTGGTGGGGGAAACCGGGAACCCAAGTGGACTTCTGTGTGGCGAGTTAAAAAATGCTATCAGACGGAGCAGTGGTGTTTCCTTGAATGATAGCCAGAGCTATCTACCACCTTTCTTTAAAACTTGAGCTCTAGAGGATCCGTCGGATTTAACATAAAATTAGTGAACTAATCAGTCTCGCTTCCTTCCGGTACAGCTTTACAGCTTTTGATCCTTGAAGACAGAGGTAAGAAGTAGATCTAATATAACTGTTTGAAATGCAAACATGTGGTATCACCAGAACGGTTGTAAAAAAAAGGTTCGATGAGCATACGTTATACGATAGCAAAGTAATATCTTTTGAAATGACTGATAATTTTCTCCGTTCAGAACACACTGATGACATATATAGCCACCGAGACATATCCTTAAACTTCTCAATGTTTACTCATTTCTATTTTTAGGTGATTCAACATCCTAGAAATTCACATTCTGTCATCGATTCAATGCCTGGGTGGGGTGCACTATTGAGGAAAGTACCAACCCAAAACCGAGCTGAATCTGCGTTGATAGTACTTATACTCTTCAGAAGCACTAAAACAGAAGTGCACATTCTGCAAGCTCTCAACCTCTCTGCTTGGATGTACTTATTGAAACAGTCTTCTGGTAATACCTATAAGTGCTACCTGAATTTTTCCGCGTTCAATTTCCCCATGAAAACGGTAGGTTTCGTGGCCACAGTCATACTGAAGACCAACGAGAGAAAATATAGCATTAGTTCAAAGCAATTAGGATCACAAATTAAACTTCTTATCAGTGTATGAATAATTCGATCCAACAGACAACATTCTGAGACTACTAAATAACGTCTATTTTTAGGTAACTTATAGTCTCTTGAAAGAAACAGACACTTGCAATTGAATGTTTGACCCATACAAACTAGTAGATTGTACCGACAGAAAACACCTACTTCGGCTGCTTCAAGTTTGGCCGACAGGACAGTGTTCTGGACGGTTTTCGCATCTCTTTCACAGCGAACTTTAATCGCATCTTGCTCGGCTTTATCAAGCGCGCTTTGCAATGCTTCTTGGCACACAGAATGACTGGTCTGGGAATTGGAAATTTATTATATTATTATATGCTGTGTTCTTATGTGCTATCATGTTATATATGTTCCAATAAAAAATGGATAAAATCAGACCAGTCATCAGTGACACGTGGAAAAATCAAGACATTTTGGCAGCGCTATTTATTCTGGCACCCTTCAGAACGACTGATAAAAATACCTCAAAGGCCAAGTTGTCAAGGTCCCAGTTAGCGAAATTAGCATAGCAGCGGTGAATGCTTGCGTGTATCCGTCCGCTCATGGAGGTTGGCTACGCCGACCATTCCAGTCAGCCCTTTAGTGTAGCTTTGGTAACAAAGACGTTGATAAGTGATGCGAAAAGTGATCAAAATGCCCGCGTTTCACTTGATACCGCATGAAACGTCAGATCAATGGAGCTGAAACACTCGATTTGAACAAAAAACCCATTCAGTGATGTGCACAATGTCGAAATAAATCAAAAGTGGCCAGATGCTGAAAACTAGTGGTAGACTTAGACGAACCGTATATAGGATTCCAAACTGAAGCCAGACTCGCCCAGTAGACTAACAAACAGTCCGAAATTTTTCTTACCATAGTACCGAATTCGTTGGGCAAAACGTAAGCACAGGTGTACGGACAAATGCGTACTCTGCACGAGAGTACATCAAGCGCGAGCACAAGAATGGCAGCAGAAACACAAGCAGGTAAATAAGCAAGCGCGCGAGTTAGAGTCACGTGCCGGTGAAAACGCTAACCATGCATACAATTAGATTAGGCAACACGGGCCATAAAGCAAGTGACAATATATAACTGGTCAACGCAATCCGGGATGAAGCATGAGAAGTGTCAAATCTGTGCGCGTGTGTACATGCACGTGTCCATGAGCGTGTGGTGTGTTGATCAATGATTCGAAGAGTGTGAGTGCATGACGGTTTAAATTGAACACAACAGTACCATCCGGAATTGCATAACAGAGTACAGAGTTTAACCTGTCGCAGGACTCTACAAGTCAACCCTAGATTGACCGACTATATTTCCCTGAACGTCACTGCTAAACCGTTGGAAATTCTGTTTAATTTGAGTACTCAGTGAGAGACGGGGGTAAAATATGTTCCCAGAGCAGAAACCGGAACTGATTCCTAATGACGAAAACCATATAGCTTTGCATAGTTGTTTTCAACTGGCAAGACCACTGTAACCTTTCAGTTGCTGAAATGGAACCCAACAAGCAAAACGAGGAATCAGCTATTTACTTGCTTAATTGCCTCAAGAACACTCATTTCCGTGGGGCTGTCATTTATTTGTTCCAAATAGATCGGTACAGAAAGAAAATCAATACTGTAAGACGTTATCGTTTTGTTTATCGTTCGAAATCACCTTTGTCAAACAATATGAAATTTAAACAAAATGGTGTTGGCAACTACAATTAACGAACATGAACCATTAAAACTATACAAACAGAACGCAGCTATCCCATGGTAAGTGGTTTTATTGTTAGCAGTCTCTGTGCACAAAGAACAGCATTTCGAGATCTGATCAGCATAGGTCCGTTGAATGTACCAGCTTCGAATTACGACTGTTTGTTTGTCATTAAATGGCTTGTTGAAAATGACCCAGGATGACTCCTGAACATGATTAAATTCATCGATTTTATCAATCCTTGGAGATATATTCTGAACAAGGTTGTGGGTTTGTTTTACCAACGTAAAGGCAATCGAAACTGCAGGTTAACTGACACACTATACATGAAACCGAATTCAACGGTTGACTAGATCCATGGTCGCTCAAACGAATCCCGTGGATAGTTGGTAGAATCCTACTATACGGCTGGAAACGTGGGGTTCATGGGTGAGTTTGTGACACAGATAATTGATTATACGGCCAAACTGGAAAGTCTGTCAGTCAGTCTGATGTACACAACTGTATTTGGTACTTTAAATATATATATATATATATATATATATATATATATGCAAGAAAACAATAATATAATGGCCTAAACCCCCTGCAAATATATTTTTCTGTACTGTTTTCACAAAAACAGGAATAATAAAGGAAAACTATTGATATAGGCATACCTCTAGAAGATCCGAAACGGCTACTGTTTTTCTGCACGTACAACATTCAGTTCAAATTTAACAATCAGATCTACCGCAAAAGGGATGGGGTAGCAATGGGCTCCTCACTCGGACCACCACTTGCTAATGTCTTTATGACAAAGTTAGAAAATAGCCCACTTGAATCTTCAATCCGAAACGGTGTTGTATACAAACGCTACGTAGATAACATTTTCTGTGTTACCAATTCATCAGACCACGCAAGCCAACTGTTAGACAGCTTTAACTCAGCTCATACAAACTTACATTTCACAACATAAACAGAGTCAGACAATATAACCGCCTTTCTTGACGTTCGGACGAGTCGCCGTGAAGACGACCCAATCAGCCGGTCGGTACACAGAAAGGCAACGTGGAATGGGCAATACATTCACTTCCACAGTTTTGTGCCTCTAAAGATTAAAAAGAACCTAATTCGTTGCCTCACAAACAGGGCAAGAAGATTATGTTCGGAGGACACCGTTGAAGAAGAACTGCAAACGGTGCGAACAACCTTCATCCAAAACAGCTACCCAGACCGGCTAGTTGAGAAGATAATGCGAGTTAAAGTGGAAACCCCAAGGAAGTTTGGGGTGGAAAGAAAGCCGATATACATCTCTTTGCCATTCAAGGATGATACGTTGCCAGATATTGTGCAGAAAAGATTGTCAGAGGTAGTCAGCAAAACGTTCTACGCAGCTAAGCTCCGGGTTTTGTTCGAATCCCGGCCGGTAGTGCTTTTGCGGTTGAAAGAAAAAGTGCCTGATTCTGTAGCCTCATTTTGTATTTACTCATTCACTTGTTTCTGTGGCACAACGTCTATCGGCCGCACGATCAGGCGTTTGTCTGAGCGCATCCACGAACACCACCCTGCATGGTTAAACACTGGAGCGGTTAGGTCACTCACTAACGCTGTCGTTTCACACCTTTCCCAGACTAATCACACAGTAAACTAGGCTTGGGCTTTCCGTGGGCTGTATAAGGTTCGGGGTCAGCAAACAAGACCGGCAAAGTGTCGCATACGAGCCACAGCTGAGGCTGTCGGCATCCGCCTCAACAACCCCCCCCCCCCCCCCTATACGTGCTCAAAAAAGATTTGTATGTGCCCTTAAGCTGCCCAGTCCCTCCCTCCACCCTACAACAGGCCATAGACCAAATGAAAACCGACAAAACACGACGAAAACAATACGTATCCGGTTTTGATTTAAGCCCGCATTACAATTGTTTTCTCCCCCCCCCACCCTTTCTTTCATTATTAATTTTATCACTTCCCACTTATCTAATTGGTTCAAACCTTTGACTTGTCGTAATATATTGTGATGTAATGGCACGATTATGAATCACTGAAAGCGAGCTTGTTCACCACACTGTGTTCTCCAAATAAGACAAATATTCAGCATCACACTAACGATTAGTCATATAATTGCAAATGGTGGGTTATTCTTTAACTGAGTACCATTGTTTGGTGTGTTATCTTGGAGCTGATTCCATCATACTAGTACTTACATTCTGTGATGCTTCGGTAAGCAACCGAACTTCTTCTTTAAGTTTATCAACTTCTTCCGTCTTGCAACGTAACTTCTCCTCGAGACCGGATCGCATACTTGCGGCTTGTAAACTAAGTGTTCGTGCTTCTGATGTTGCAGCTCCTGCACGTGTGATCGCACTGGTCATTTCTTCGTCGAACTGATCGCGTTGCTGTTGCAAACTGAGAAATCGGTGATTTTTATTTAAAAAGGCAGAATAATAAATATTTACCTTATCTGGTGCCGGTGCTAGATTACGTGAGAGGATTTACACATTGCGGTTCCCGTCAATAAGAGACAATTTGTTATTATCAGTATTTCGTGAAATATAATGTTTGATTGTCTAGTTTCCTAATCGTGAAGAAAGGACAGACCAATTAGAATTACTTTTCCCTCTCAACAACTTGAACAATACCTTCTTATTGTTCCTTATATACATAATATAATTCGTCAGGCAGCGTGAACGTTCAAACCGTTTAGAACCATGGACGAACTGTGCAAATGTTTCATCTGCCTTCTTGAGAATCATCAGCAGTGCACACCCAACGAGCCCTAACTGGGACTCAAACCCGGGATGAACGATTGTGAGTCGAACATCTTTGCCACAAGGCTATCCGGGCTGGATCTTAATGGTTTATTCAGCTTATCCACTACATGAAAAAGCGCCCTTAAGACATTGGCTTCGAATGTTAGCAGAGCATTTCCCACACGGCAAGCGGATCCCATGCTAGACGACTTTCTGCAGGGGCCTAAATACAAAGACGTTCCTTTAAACAACCTACTGCTCACACTCCTATTTCTTATATAACACTAATGTTCAAATCTCCACTATATATACAACAAAAGAACAGTGTTAGAATGCAACGAGACTGGGAACACAGTATGGAGTGGGTCTTAAAGTGGGTTGAGAGTAAAACTGAATTCATATAAATTCCTTTACTTTCACTACTTCATATCGTCTTTATTTTTCAAACTTCGTTGTTTTACTTCTGAAAATTTCATGTTTGTATTTGATAGTTCATTGGGTGTCTAGAGAAAACAGAATTTCACGATTTATACGCTTGTCTTTTATTCACGAAACGTTACATTGGATAAACAATCCTTCATTGTAAACGATCACTGCCCAGCAGTTGTGACAATAAATTCACAACTTTTATTTAACGCCATTTTACACCTTCGTCTTTTTCTATTTGTTTGCTTTCTGGTGGTTTTGAGGCATAAATTCTGTTCTGTGATCGATTAAGGAAGACTTATTTTGCATGTCGAACGTGAATAATTTGTAGTCTTATGAGTGAATGAAAGTCTGATAGAGAACGCGATTTTCGTATAGGGCATCGTAATAAGGCAATAATTTGCACAAACCGTAGATATAACTTTTCTCATAGACCGAGAAATTAAGAAACGTTGGATATATCATTATCTTACGGCAAGAACTGCACTAAGCCCTCTTACGCCATCATAATATGGCAAATTATCCCACCCTCCTGTCATCTAACCGCAATTCGGAACCAAAGTACATTCTCACTTGATAGCCGTTTCCGTAAACAGATTTCATCAGTACACTGACGAGGCAAGATTCCATTCATGACTGCTTATAAGGAAGCATTTTTTGCAGGGAAACGTGTTTGAATTGGATCATCAATATCATGCACTTACCGATCAGAACAGTCTTTTTTGAATTCTTCTACTTGCTTTCGATGCTCGAGCATATCAGACATTCTTTGATCCTCTAGATTCTTCAGCTTCAGTTCCTGTAACTCTATGCAACCTAATAACGACTGACAGAAACACCAGTACAAAAGGAGAAATCTTACGGTCAACTTTTATCAAGAGCTATGATGAAACACTGAATAAAACAGTATCTTAGGCAATTCAAACTTTAATGAGCATTGCCTTAATACAACACACGTGACTGAATTCTTGAACTAATTTCAAAGCAGTTTAGTGGGCTCATTTCTACCTGTCATCTGAAACATATTAGATTACAAATTTAAATCAGATGTTAGGTATACGCATGGCTACTTAGTTTTATCTATTAAAAATAAAAATCACCAACTGTTCAGAAAGGTGCAAGCATTCTTCTCAAACAAGAGACCCACATTTCTCCTTTCAGATAGATTTTAGATGCTGTAATTGATTGGTTGATACAGCTGATCGTTTCATGGCCCAAGGAGTTTCACGCTATGAACTCCGGTGACCATATATACGAGGATTTTAGTCCCTTTGATTAAGAAGTGCCTCGAGTAACGGGATACGGAGTTTACTAGAGCCAAAGCAAAGATCGTAAACAAACTAAACCCCATTTGATCGACTGTAGTATTTTCTTTATAAATTCGGAGTGCAGAACGGAATTTGATTATTACTAATTTAGGTTGGCTACATTTCTGTGTAAATTTTGTTTGTTGCGAGCCATTGGTATACTGCCACCTACCAGACCTATTCATTCAAACTGGCACTGCATAACCAAATTTTGAAACCCCTAGTTTCATTGAGATGGATCATATTAAAACCTCTGTGCATAGGACAATCTGACGTGAAAGTAAGCTTGCCTTGGCATTAATATGAGAGCTTGCAGCATCCTCCCCTCCCCCCGACATACACACGTGCACCTCAATTACCAATTACCAACTAAACCTTTAGGCCAATCAACGCAATGTAACATTTGCAACTCGATGCCTTAGAATAGCGATTTTACTGTCTTCGATTTGTCATTCTTTTTTGTGCAGTGTATATGAACTGTGCAAAATCGCACTAGAGATCAGTAAACTATCAAATCCTTTTTGGGTTGCTTCACAATCAGTAGAAAACAGTACCAAAACAGGCACGTCAAACATCAGTCGTGTTGATTCGTGGAAATCAGCTTGTGCGTCATGCTTATTGGCAGCTAATGCTCCCCTTTGTTGCACCAATACCGCCATGCAATGGACTACGTGACCCGAATGACGTGCTTCAAAAAGCACAGTTCTTTAATCAGTACCTATTGTGATGCATAAATTCAATGTTTAGCTTTGGATCTTGCCATACACCGACCCTTGTACGGTTTTTTTCCTCTTGATCACAGATCTAGTTTCCGAATAAATCCTAACCATGTTACAGAACGAGTGTCAAATTGAGATTGCCCGGAATGCGCTGAAGTAAATACTAAGCGACAATAATCTCTGACAGAGGATTATCCCTATTTGGCTTATACCAAAGAGTATGTGTATACAATCATGTTTCAATAAACGTGAAAAGCAGATTCGAAAAACTTGTTCCTAACGATTGGATTTGTTCGAAATTCACGCTCGTGAGGGAATAAGAATGACATGAGTTCGAAGATTTATTTTTCGGAACAAGTGGATAACCAAAAGCCAAGTTCAAAAACGTTGTGTTGAACATAAACGGCGAAATTAAATCAGTGCTGAGATGAATCAGCGGAAGGGGTTAAACCATGTGAAGCAAACACACATAAGTCACGCGAAAGCCTTATAGGTTCACAACCGCTGTGGAGCATATCCGTTATCGTGTTACGCGAAGTATGAACGAAAACGCACTCACCTCAGTGAATTCCCTTAACTGACTGAGAACGTCAAGTGGACGTGAGTCATTCAGATTCATTTGACGGACTAGACCAAACAATTTGGGATTCTTTGATTGACAACGTTCTAAGAATTGCCGACACTGATCAACGGTTTCCTTGAACTCAGTAATTTCCTGAACCGCTTTCTTCAGTCGTTCGTTTAATTCGCATGACAACTATTTGGTAATCGAAATCCGTTTGGGAGGAATTATTTAAACAGTACAATACTGGGAATACAAGATGTAGTTTCCCACATAAAGGTACACAGGCAATTGCTTTCCGATTAGTTTTATCGCTAATGAGCATCCTACATATGTGTAGTTATACTCCAGTATTCTTTATAATGTTGGATAAACAGTTTGTGTTGTGTGAAACGTGCCACATTTTCGTATGAACTCGAATGGAAGAGTGACAGGAGCATAAAATCGGCTTTGACCCTCCATGTATGAATATTGAATGTGATCGATATTTTTCTAATCTCTAATTTCACTACTTTACCAAAAGAGAATTATGCAGGTAGGCAGCCCAGTCCAAAACCACTTTAACATCAAAGGAAAGTATAAAAATGAGTCTACTGAAGATTTGATTGTGTTCTCACGTCAAGATCCGGGTTATTCAGCCATGAAATCTTCCCCAAAACCGCACAATTTTCAAGCATATCCACGTGAATAACGACTAACCATGCACCGTGAGCGGTGTTTCTTATTGGCATACCGCAGCAAAAACCTCAATGAGAAAGCGAAACCAACCCCAGAAAAAAATAAGATGCGAACCACTAACAGCATGAAAAATGTAACCAAAATAAATTAAACGACTACGATATCCAGATGTGTCGTCCCACATTTTTAACAGCGGAGTGAGTGGACCTCTTAAGCACAACCCAGAAAGTCTAACACCCCTGTAATACTAAGTTCAGTGACCAGGATTTTCATACGTTTCTTTCGTGTGGTGGAATGTTCACCCGTGAACAACTTTTAACGAAAACCTGCCTCAATGAATATAGCTCGGTCCGGGAGCATGCAAAACCCATGTCCCAACGGCGATAGCTTCAGTGCTTCATCTGCTTTGTTTTGGGTGCCTAATGCGCTGAGACTAATCTCAGAATCACCGATATGGTGTTTCCCCTAGATCCGGGCAGTGCTACACATAAATCTGGGTTGAAACGCCATTAATCTACGTGTATCTTCCAATCGTAGTGGTCACGTTTCTGAACTGCAAAGACCTAGTCTAGATGCGTTAATGTAAACTCAAACGTGCTAAACAAACAAAAGTGTCGACGACGGCACAGATGATTCAGATTGGCAAAAAAAGCATGCCTTTTATCCAACATCCAGATGAAAATTGCACACTTGATATACTCTCTACCCTAAAATCGCTAGGCTAACGAATTCGCCCAATAGCAACTTGCCCTTTGAAGGTACGAAACGTATACCAAACATAGCTATGCGAATAGTGTGTTTCCCAGAAAGCTCGCACGTTGTCTGAATCATCACTTAGAAGAACTATGCCACCCGCAAACTAAAGCTGCAGCACTCTTCAAGCCAGGATAAGTTCCGTACCACTATACCAATTCAGGTTAGTTTGACAGAACTTGGGGTCTAGTGCTAGTATAATTGCAATTGTAAAGCCAACTGCCACTTTTCCGGCGTCAAATTGATCGTAACAAAAAATCAAATAAAACCACTCACTTTTTCCTGTTCAATATTAGCGCTTAGCAACTGATGAACAGTGCTTTTAAGATGCTCCAGTTTGGAGCTTGATTTTATCACATCATCGTACGAATTAGCAGTTGCTTCATTTCTTTCGGGAGACGAATTCATCAAGCTAGAATATATTCTTTCTGATTTTGGGGTGATTTCATCCGGTTCTCTCGAAGCTTTCTGACTGAACTAGAAGAAACCGATAAGTGATTTGACATTTTGCAGCAAAGAAACAAAACGGAAATCATACATGGCGGACTAGTTAACCAACTGAAAGTATTTAAACATATCCTTTTTTAAAATTTTGCCAGAAAACGTGGATATTTCATGGAAGATTTAGAAAATATTTCTCTTTTCCGAGCTTTTTCATATTTTGGTTCGGATTCATATTTTATGCCTTGTAACACTAGTCCCAGACAAGGCCCTGCTATAGTCTAACAGGTGATACTTTCGACTATGGATGATCTTGACCTATTTCGACAAACAGGATCAAACACTACTGTGAGACAGGCAATGAAACTGTATTTTTTGGAGAAGTGGGGATGGGTGTAAAAATACGAACAAAATTTTCTGGATAATGTGCAATCTGTAGTAAGACGGATGGAGCGAGCAATCAGTCCTAATGAGAGAAGTTGAAGGAAATTGTACAAAAGTCACTTTCAGACCCGAAACTTAAAATGTCTGTTTAAAAACGCTCAGAAAGTTTTACCCGATAATTTCAGCTGCTAGGTCTCTGTTCGAAACGCTATGCAACTGAAACTGTTGCGTTCATGTGAGACTGGGTGTAAATTAGGACTATAAATAAATTTCGGGACACTTTATATCACATTTTCTTTCCGTAGAAGTCACTGACCTTAAAAATGTCTTGACACCTTTTTGCATTCTAGTCACGGATACCTTAAAATGTAATTAGCGCGCAAGGATTTATTGCATTTGCTTCTGTGTGCAAAGATAAGACCGCATATGTGCAGGAAAACTACCCCTTTTCACAAGGAAAAATAGACACAACTAAAAGTCAAGGTTTTCAATCTTATTGATATAACTGTTTCTGTTCCAAAAAGCAGACTGATGTACTAGATGCCGCCAAACTGTTTTTAAACGCCTGCTACTCAGGCCGTAAAACTGACCAGTGAAAACATTCCACGCACTACATTCTGTGGGGAATTACCCGAATTGTTCTTCACGATCAAATAGTAAAATTTATTTTACATTTTACCATTAGCTTCTCGCTTGGAAGTTATTGAAAATACAAATAATTAATATGAGCTGAACTACGAGGTAACGTTAAAGGACTTTTGACTTTTGCGTATGGATCACATATGTTACCTGCGTAAATTGCAGTAGCACACGGCATCCGCCGTGTAATTTGACTGGCTCGAATCCCATTGGGGTCAATGATTTTCAGTGTATGGATCGTTTCAAAAAATTTATCAAATCTGGCAAACCCCAATGCAACCAGATATACCCAATGCACTGACCTGGTGGACGCCGGTCAGTACAAAAGGGATATCATGTTGTAGGCAGTCAAATTACAAGCTAATTCACTGTGGGGCATGCCATGTTTTACTGTAGTTTGTGCGAGTAAAGTGTGTGATCCATATGAGAAAAGTCAGAAGCCGTATGACGTGGCCCCGTAGCTCACCAGATAGAACACACTCCGTATTAAAAGGTGGGTGACCGCGGTGCGTGGGTTCGAATCCCACGGGGGACAATGAATTCCAACATTTGGATAATTTCGAAAAACGTGTCAAATCGGCCATACTCCAATACGATCATATGAGCACTCTGTGTTCTCTTTGTACCACTAGAAATCAGAGAGACCACTTCAGATCTACAGAAACCATCGAAAGTACATCATGCGAAATATTTCTGCCATTCAGTCAGTATAAAGCATTGCAAGTTAACATGTAACACGTGTTTGTTTCTGACACAACTACAACAACATTATTATAGTTTTCTCCATTTGAAATCCAAAGCGGGATTCGGTTAAATGAGAAAAACGATTTTATTCGGAATGTATTAATTAGAAGTGCTTAACAAATTCAATCCTACCACCATTTCTTCTTAGTATCGTCGCAGTCTCTCAACAAAGTAATGCGTTCTGTTCTGCTTGCGTGCCAATACCGAAAGTTTTCCACTGTCGTTATACTAGACGTTCTGAGAGAACAATTCTCCGTGACTGATTACATCATGATCTTTCTTTATGACCCTCAACCGGTGGTATCAGCTTGAAGGACCGAATAGCGAAGAATCAAACACTGTTTTGCATTCTTCGAAAATCTCAACCACAACACTCGACTAATCTACCGGACTAATCGGATCGTTTATCCGAAGTAAGGACCCGATCAGAGCCTTCGTCTAAAAACTCCTGGTATGTTAGTGATACCTTACGAATTATTCTTTTGTTTTCTACTCGCCGATGAGTCCAGTGCCGGTTAGCTTTTGAAGTTCGTTCATCAGCCTTATGCACCTAGTGCAACAAGCTGAACGCAGGAAAGAAAAATGGCTTCAAGAGAGAAGCTATTTAACTCGGATGACAGCTACCGCCAAGTTAAGTACGATGATTTCTTCCAATGTCAAAATAGGTTCCAGGTAATTCAGTTACGCGTCCACTAACCATAGGTTTTTGAACTTGCGTACGCTTTCTTTAGGCGTGCGCTATTTTCAATTAAGATAAAAAAAACCACTTTATCTCGTTTTCTCCCGCTGCATTCCTTGGTCACTATGTTCCTTTATCTTTATCTCGGCTCCTCGCATCACCCCCCAAGTACAGTATGGATAAAATTTCTTTTCCGTGGACGAACTCCGTCCCCTGTTGCACGCAAGAAGTTGCATCAAATCATCCAGTCTGCCTCTTTTTCTATATTTTTTCCCTTCGGTTTGTAAAACGCACAGAGTTACCGTCAAGTCAACACCAAAGCATAGACCACCAAGCATTGAAAAGTCATTATTACCCCCGCTGTATTTCCCGAATGAATACCAATCACTAGCTTCTACGGTTATTGAGTTAAAAACAGTTAATTCAAGAGCAGAATGTACCATACCAAATGGGATAAATAGTCTGCAGCTGACTTCCACGACTACGGTAATTGTTTCATACGACAACAAGCCTCGGTAATACTTCGTTATTCGTAGTACATATCTTCCACTAGAATTCATTGAACAGATTTGAGAAACCACCGCTACCAAATCAGTCTTATGGTACCACTTCCATACAGTGTTTTCTCCATGACGCACGAACGTCTTCGAGTTTACAACTAACAGTAATTTTTGAATTTTGGTAGAGTAAGCAGGCTACCATTGAGGAGATACCACTGACACAGCTCGATCTAAAAGCATTACCAATATCACGAAAGTGTTAAGCATTGCAACAGCGGTTATTCCCGAAGCTATCAATCAAATACCAGTAATCCCACTTATCACTTTGTTCCAAAATTCTCCATTTAACTGAATCTTGTCATGAAACCCAAAGCTTTCTACAAAATATTTGTACATGATTTTATATCCATGGTATGGAGATTTACTCGACGATGTTACCAACCCTCATCATTAGATTTTCTTCACATTTCCTTCCCTATCTCTACACAGCCATCGAGAAAAGTTCACTAATGACAACTTTTCATATTAATTTCAATTTTTAGTATACGAAAAATTCTTCTTATGTATCATAACTCATCACACAGCACGGTCTCTAATGGCTCACGGTCACTAAATTGTACCCAGAGAAGCGAACCCAAGAACGAGCAGTTTTATCAATTTTTTTAGCAGAACAGCTGAAATTTATCTTCTAATCCGTATAGTATTTTGTGAAAGGTCATTCACGACTGATTTTACCTAGAGCAGCACGAAAATAGACATTTGATAAACCTCGCCATAATTTTTATGGTGCAGGCGCGTCATGAAAACACGGGAACCCTTTGTATCCTCTGGATTATTAGTGTTGTAAGAACGAGCTCATGCTTTCTTCCGATGGTAACTTCCTTGGGTGCATTTTTGCGCTGAGCTTGTGTGTATGGTCAGTCAGTTTGTTAATCCATCCAAATGGTTTTGCTGCGCCGCCTTCGCAGCTTCGATTTTCACGAGAACCGAAGCAACCACGGAACTGCTGCTGGCACAAATGTTAAAATGACACCAATTTTAACAACCTGTCACACTCATTCTATACTTTTCTGCTTACGTATGATTGACACGCTCCTCATCCTTCATACAATCAGCATCTGATAGCGTTGCGCTATCCACCGATGGGATTAGATGATATTCACCGACAGGGACAACAACTGCTTGGTGTGCGGACGGTGGAATCAAAGTTTCCAAGCTTATCCTGGTGACGGTGTCGTTTTAGCTTTAATAGGTGGTCGATGAAGTACGTATATTTTGTATGTCATATTTCGTTACCCGTTTTACTGACTTTTGAAAACCGTTGCATTACTTGGTTTGTTGTCAACTTCACTGATCACTCCTCTTCGTATCTATTTAGTATGTAACACCCGCAGCTTTTGAAGAACCCCATCAGCCAACAACTTTTGGTATTAACCGCCGCTGACTTAGCGGAAAAATACGTTCCACATTAAGCTCCAGAGGCCCCGATCAAGGACCTGTAACAACACAAACAGGTTACTGTTGCTAATTTGCCCATTTGTGGATAAGATGACACGTCGTAAAGTACACAATGCTGCCAGTGTATTGTTCCAGCATGAATATGATCATGATAAAGAGGGGCACTGCCGTTGAACTGCATTTTCGGATCAATATAAGAGACAGAAACCTACACAAAATGTTACTTTCTACGAACAGGATATTTCTTCAAGACATGAGAAATATGGACACCGATTATCCAGTGCCCACGAAATGTGCACGCGTGAGAATCAAGCCGGTTTCAGACCCGGTCGGGGTTGTATCGGCCACATCTTCACACTTCGGCAAACCTTAGAGCACAGACACACCTTTCGTAAGCCCACAATCTGTGCATTTCTTGATCTGAAAGCGACGTTCGACTCAGTCGACCGCCGAGTTCTCTGGCGTTGCTTCTCATCGAAGGGTGTCCCAGAGAATTTTATTTCTCTCTTCCAATGCTTGTATGCGAACAGCCAAAGCCGAGCTCGTGCTTACGACGATCTTTCACCCGAGTTCACCACGGAAAGTGGTGTTCGTCAAGGTTGCCCTCTTTCACTCTTCCTCTTCAATTTTGTAGTTGAATTGATTCTTGAGATAGCCAATCTTCGTGTGAGAACAGCGGCGTCGATCTTTGCTCAGGCAGTAAACTGTCTGAATTGGAATACGTGTACGACATTGTTCTTCTGAGTGAAGACCCAGATAAGTTGCAAGCTTTTTTAAATATCCTTAACAACAGTGTAGGAGTGTTTGGGATGCATTTTGCACCTTCAAAGTGTGGGATGCTGTTGAAGGACTGGGTTGGCTCAACACCAAACCTCTTCTTGGCAGAGCGAGCTCTAGCTGAATTGAGTAAATTTTGTTACCTAGGCAGTCACATCTCATTAGGCGAAAAGGTATCAGATGAAGTGTCATCGCGTATGCAGAAGGCGCGTTTGGCTTTTGCCAACCTCCGTCATCTGTGGCATCGGCGTGACATCCGATTGTCTGTTAAGGGTGGAGTGTACAGGGCGGCGATTAGGCCTGTTCTTCTGTACGGTTCAGAAACATGGCCGTTGAGGGTATAAGACAGGCGCAGACTGACGGTGTTCGAGCCCTGATATCTCGTAGCATTACCCGAGTATGATGGGAACACCGTATCAGCAATGATGAGGTTAGGCGTAAGGTGTTTGGAACCAGAGATCGGTCTCTGGATCAAGTGCTGAAGCTAAACAGGTCAAGGTGGTTGAGACATGTTTTACACATGCTCACGGATAGACCTCCTCAACGTACGATGTTCTTTGAGGCAGGTGGTGACTGGGAAGTAGGTCGAGGTGGTCAGTCCATGACATGGCAAAAAGGTATGAAAACTTTGACCAGTGGACTTGGCCGAGTGGGACGTGTTAGACCTCCAGTTTGGAGTCCACGTGATCCGCTTACTAAATGGTTGGAGACATTACGTGATATGGCTAGGTGTCGCGGTCAGTGACGTAGATGCATTGGGACTCTTTCCTTGTCGTCTTGATTTCCCCTGGTACTTCGACTTTTTGAATCTTTATCACTATGCTCCTTTTCTTTTTGCCTTTTACTGGACGATGCCGGAAGGTAGCAACCGAAACCAGAGCACAGAAGTGTGAGGTTAAAGGTTGAATAAACTGAACTGAACTGAGTGATATTATGAACTAAAATTTCAACGTGGCGATCCGAACTATGATATATATATATATATATATATATATATATATATATATATATATATAACAATCACGTGCTTTTTCATGAGATTTTCATGAGTTACCCCGGCTTTTATTCCAGTTTCATTTGACTTGACTGTTGACCAGTTACAGTTTCTTGATATTTCTGAGCAAATATCCTCCATCATTTTGCGACTGTTCAGTTTTACCTAAGTGAAAATTTCCAGATGTCAGATGACTAGCAACACAGTAAACTCAATTACGGTCGACTTGATATGGAATAATGTGAGTCTGGTTTGATTTCAATAAACGTTTGCAACATTTCGATTAACGGAAAACTTCGCATACATCTGTGCAAAATATATAATAAGGGACAACCGTACAGCTTCGCTGTGAATAGAATACGACACTGTGTATAAATGTTTTGTGATGTTATTGTTGTTTAGACCAACTGAAGACATTTCTAAGTGCGGCACAATTCCAGGGAAAGCCAAAAATCCCGAATGCATTACCAAAAACGATACCAGGCAAAGACAACCTTTCCTGAGAGATAAAAAGGGTCTACTTGTTCTCCGTAGAACAAAATTCGGGCAAAAGCAATGCAAAGTGAGCACAGAATGTTTCAACGTCTAATCCTTCTTAATTAAGTGACTTTGCAATTGCTTACGAGCCCCCTTTAAGACTAAAGGAATGGGCAATGCATAAAAGGCAAAAATAAAGTACGGTAAATGACACATCCGGACAGGTTTTATGAGCGTACAAAACATCTGCCAAGAAAACACTGCCTGGGGGATGACATCTTACGGGAACGGAAAAAAGCATGAGAATGCGGTGTAACTCAAGGGTTACCAAAACTGCAAGAAAGTTTGTGGAAAAGCCATTCAAGAAATTCATGACCATGCGTATATTTTACTTACAAATTAATATGCTATAAAAAGAAACTGACATGTTGTTTTCACTTGGATGCCATAGATTATCGTATTCGAATAATATTACGGTTACATTAGACGTAACACAAAAAAGCGTACTTTTGTTTTTTCGTTCTTTGTTTCGGATAACATACTTTTGAAACTGCCTACATTTATTGAAATGAAAAAAGAACTTATTTTATCAATTTGAGTTTGTTTTAACAAAACTAGCAAATCTTCTATCTATGATGGTTAATATTGTTAGGAAAAGAGCTTTCCCGAAGTTAAATATACCCATTTACTTTAACTTATCACCTTTTTTGTGGTCTTACGACCGTTGTGGTCGCACAGCCATACTGATGTTTGACTAACGTAAATGTGGGACCCTGATGAGGTACTTCAGATCGAACATGTGCAACTCCCTGCGGATAAACACTGATCTTTGTATATAACACAACAACCAACCAACATCGACTACAGATTTACGTACTCAGCATTATATGCCCCAATGCGTCATCCATGAATAAGTGGTAATTTTAAGTCGTCCCACCTTATGAAACCGTATTCAAAATCAACGACGGATGTTTCTGTGAAGTCGCGTAAGTGGCCAGTTCGGGTTCAATTGGAAACTAGCTGGGGACAATTCCCCCACTTAACGTCAACTAAAAAGAAAATATGCCCCTGAAAGAGTTAGAGATGCACTATTCCAACGCTGAAAAGTTTTATACAACACATGTGTAAACAGCAAATCACTTGCTCGCGATCTACGTCGGCTTGTCACCAGGACAGACGCGCCCGAGATCGATATAATGTCAGAAGACAGTCAAATTTTTCCGTAAATAGTGGGTGTGGTTCTATGATGATGAAATAATTACATCAGTGATGCATGGCTCATTAAACTAGAAAAAACTGATTACAGAAGCAAAACCTACATTCGAGGTGAATTGCCAACGGTCTCGAACAGAAAACACCGCTTCTTGGTGGTCCAAACGTAGAAATGGCCAGATTCAAGATGGCCGGTCAGTCAGAGCAAAGATCAAAAGAACTGACCAGTAAGATTAAAGGAAACGCGTGTCCCAACCATGGAGTCTGACTACTGGATTAGTATTCGGTAGCAAAACACGGAAAACGAAATAACACTAACAGAGTGTCATAATATGCACAAATGTTACAAAGTAAAATCAGAAGTAAACAACTGGCTGTTATGTACTATTATTACAATGTCATGAAACTTGGCCTGCTGAAATATCCCTCGTATTTAGTAGCCGGTACGAGACGTGTACTGATATTCTGAATAAATGATGACCCTTAGCAATGGCGGATGTCATCAATATTCTGACCTAGAAACGTGCAACAAAGTACAATATGTGGTTTGTATACTATCTATAGAATAGGCAAATATCCTCATACTCTTAACTTTGGAGACAGAGTGGCGGGCCCGAACCTATTTATCTACAGCTCCCATCAGACCACTACGCCACTCATACGTAGTTTGAAACGTTCTCAGAAAGAGTTAACAATGTTATCAGAGAACTACAAAAATAAGTGTCGATTTTGCTGTGGTGGAGTTGTGTGAACGGAAGCTCCAATGGATTCACTTGACCTGTTTATTGCTCCCCCACCTCGCTTCATTGGAAATCTAGTCAGATGTTCGACAGTACTTCCATGGAATGTTTTGTGTAACCTGTTTACAAATGAGTCGGTCATGGAGATTTCACCATCTGACTCTACTGAAGAGCTTTGATGAAACTCGGAAAATTACCTGATATTATACATGAAAATCGAAGCATTCATAATCATCGGGTGATAAAGGGTGCACATACTGCGGCTATTGTTCCTAAAATTCCGGAAAATTTGAGTATGATGTATCCGGACCCTAAATGACGTTATGGTTTTGCCGGTCAGCTTATTAATGTCTTCACGGAGACATTTTTTGGCCGCCTCCAAAGTAATAGCCAAACCCCTCCGTAGACATTTCGTTGGGGTCGGTTGGTGGATTATTTTACTGTTCCCGAGTCTGTGGGAATAAAACACATCAGTTTAACGCACCTCTTCATTTCCTATTTCAGGTGTTTTTCCAAAATATCAACATACTTACATCGGATTCTGGACTAATTCTACAATTAAATCTGGGATCCAAATCTTGTTCACAAATAGTTAGTTTTCACCTATGAGCACAAATTAAACGACGCGTCATTGACCTGAGCCAAATCATACATATTCAAGTCAAATAATATAAACTTTTGATAAACCCGGGGTTGAGCACTCCACAGCTACTTAATACTCAGATGCAGTAATAATAAAAAGTAAATTACAAGAAACAATGAGCGGAGTTTGAGGCCTAACCTACTTTCCACTGCGTTCGTGGCAATGTGGTCAGTTTGTAAGGAATCTGAAAAACTCGGCTTATACTCCTGAATTAAACATTATCGAGTTTCTGAAGAAACATGTTATTCCCGAGGGCAAGAAATGTCGGTGTAATCACCCTCAAAACCCGACCGGATTGTGTAGCTCCCACGTTCATTACCAATTTACACCATCTGGATGAGGTCCAGTGCCGCAAGTGGCACAAATCTACCCCAAGCCATTTTGACACTAATACAGAACTACTTTCTCCACACAAAATCCCAATACCCACTGTATTGTAGTTTTCTATTATATTACCAGAGTAACACATTTTCTTATTCAATAAGCTACCAGCTGTTGGCGAACTTCGGTCACCTGGCGGTCGGATTGCAGCTAGTTTGTGTATCCGGCGTACGTATATCTAAAAATGCAACATATTTACCGCTCGGAACTCAAATGAAATCACTGCAACAGAATATCGGCCGGGAGGCTTGCCATGCCCTCCTATTTCCAAATGGTCTCCACGAGTGTCCCATTTTGTATCACGCAAGTAGGTAGTAAGACGTTTCCTGCACAAATTGAGCAAACATGCGTATAAACGTTGGCGCCTGAGAACTCAAAACCATTTTCGCTTGTTACCGGTGGGTCATATGTATTTTTCCACGCAATGTGTCATCGTGGCACGCGGTTCAAATAACCCCGGCCGCGTCATTGCAATCGTTTAGGAAAAAGGACGGACAAAACAGAAGCTTCAAAAAAATTGCAATAAATAACGGTTTCTGGGAAAAGGTGCACAGACCCAGTGCAGATCAAGAGCGATGTGCGCTTATTTTACAGTTCACGGTTTTAAAACTACTGTCAACTAACTACCATCCAAAAGCCTTTTCGCACTGAACCAGTAAACAGCTTGAAACATTTTTTCACTGCATCATACTTTCCCCGCATTATTCATGATTCACGTCATTTTAGACGTACTAAGCAGTACGGATGAAATTTAGATGTCTCACAAAGAAGTGCATCGGTATACCCGTTAAACAGCCATACTGTTTGTCCTACGTTGGGGAAATCGCACGATTACCAAAAATCCGTAGTGTTCATTATGAAAGATATATTATTTTTCTCAAACTGTCAGCTTACGGAGTATACTTATGGGGTTTTTTTGTCTAATGAGTTTACTTTGTCATTCGTCTCCGCCTCACCGACCCATCATCCTGTTGCTCTAGTCACAGATCACCACACAGAGAATGAAGCAAACTGTCACGTTGACCCTTGTTCAAGCCTCAATACAAGGCTGAGCTGAAAGTCATGTCTTTCGAATCCTATCTTCCATTGGTCTTATTTCTCAGGACTGACGGGGTTAATAATCGGTGGATCGTAGATTGAGCTTTTGATTATTCTCGGACGTTATTCTATTCTACATCACGGTGCTATGTTGCTCCCTCAATATCATCTAGGTTGAGAAAAAGTAGTGGAAGGAGTTTCCCCGTAGACTACCAGCACATAGTGTCATATTTGTTTTTGGGTTACCATTCTGCGTAAGTTAACGGCAGTATGAGTTTGTTCATTGGAATGTACATATGGTAAATATTGCTCTGGGCCACAAAAATAAGCAGTAGTATATTCACTGTCCCCAAATAAGCGTTTATTGCTCGGTAATACTACGTTGTCGGGAAGTATGGTAGTCAGTCGACGTTCTGGTTGGCACCAGTGACCTTTCTCAAGACCGATTCACGATGTGTTGTCCATTTTCCAAAACTTCCAGTGAATCTTCAACCAACGCCGACGACTTTGAAATAATGCGGGAATTAATGTTCCGCCTTGGCAACTTGGATCACATAAATCTTGACTGAGCCTTAACAAAGGAACTGAAAACAAGCCGCAAGACAAACAACCCACGAAATTGCACGCTGAATTATTTCAACTGTATCAATTATCTGGTACCCCACATGCCGAATATCAATGACGATGAGCATACTGAAGGTACATTTCTAGTATTACAAACTGTGAGTGAAGCTGCAGTATAACAATTTTCGGTCAACTCCTCTTCCTGGTGTCTAGTAATGTTGTGCAGTGCGGACAATGTTATGGTGTTCATGGGTAAACCTGATGAAGCATGGGAGATAGTGTTTGGCGAAGGAGACGACGACAACCTTGTGGCTTTTCACTTGGATATATAATGCCAACTACCGCACTCCACTTGTGTGCAGCTTTTCGAAAAACAACCCTACTGCCTGTTTCTATTCTCCTTGACAATCCTTTACGCATTACAATGAAAACAATGGTAATGGGTTGTGTATAGTTGTGACTTCTAAAGCACCTTTAATCCAAAGACGCTGACTGCAATGGATGTCCGTCGTTCGTGTTCCGTGCTAGCGGCCAACGGTATGAAGAAAACACCGGAATCGAAACAAACAACAATGCAGTGAATTGAAAATTCTCATCCTCCGCAATGCTCAACAAATAAATTCGACATTTGACTCTAAGGTACCTAAATGTAGCAGGCTGTGATACGGCACAGTGTGAAAAAGTTTCATATTTATTCACGAGTTTTATTCTCCGAAATACAATAGGATTAGTTGAGTTCAAGCAACACGCATCAAACTATAAACTGACGGAGAAAAGAAAATTTTGAATTTCGGAATCCCTGCTGAAACATGATTTCTCAAGAAAGCAAGTGAAACAGCGATAGCTTTTATTAAAACCGATGGCAGACTGAACAGATCAGTGTTTACTCTACTTTCCATAGTACAATTCATGTGTAGTGGTGGAAGCTACGTGAATTCCTGAGAGACAAATTTTTGACACACGCCGGGTTTTAGTCACACAGTCCTTTTCAAACTGGGCTGAAAGTTAAATATAATTTGAAGATTTCAACCCAATATGCAATAAAGCCTACTGAGAAACCAGCGATTCCAAGTTGTACTCCAAACACGAATTTGACCAGGACATTAAGCACAATCTACTGGCCAATCTCTGCCCAGTTGATGAAACCAGACCACGCAAATTCCTTGCACGTCTTATGATTGACAAACCCCAAGCAATAAAAGGCCGACCAAAAACTAACCAGACTGACAATTTGCTTGACTCATTAAGGTTAGTTTGTGTACACTTTGACAAACCTCATAATGTTTATCGAGTAACCGCGCGACTCGAAAAGCGGAGTTTAAGAAACTGACCACAAATTGTTTCTGTCAGTCAAGTTGTTCTGTACTGTATTGCATTGTATTACATTGCTATATTTAGGACTTCTATAAGCTAACAACTCAGTTCAGCCATAGGGAGCGAAAACAATAAACGTCAATTTGCAAACATCTTAAAAAATGGGCAGAAAAATGAACAAACTAAAATCAGGTTCAACCACCGAGGTTCACGCGAGGTTCCTCTACGGCATTCAGTTTGCTAACAAGAACACTGGTTTCTTGACCACGCTCAATGACAAACTAACACAATCGCCATTAAAGAGACTTAAGAGGATTTCTTATTTGATTCCAGTTGATTACGTCTAAAAGCACCCAACGCACTTCCCGTCCGTAGGATGCAGCTTCACCCAACGTTTATGAGTGGATTAAATATATCCAACATGTGACGAACGCCCTCCCTTCATACATACATGTATGCTGAAGAAATCAGATCAAACCTTCTGTGTGGTTCATAAAAGTGGCCCCTGCGGGTAGAGGATTCGATTCAATTCGGACCACAGGACATAGACGGTGACGTGCCAAATTTGTCCACGTTCTTGCACCTCAAGCTCTTTGGATCACTCGGTGCTGCGACGAATGGAAGAGCAGTCTTCTTTGATGATTTGGTAGGGATAACCGGAAGAGGGGACCTTCCATCGCTGTGTGTTAAGCTGAGGAGCCTCCCAGGATCACTGTCTCCTTGGGAGTTTCAGCTAGCGTCCCACCTATCTAAAAACAGAAGTTGCGACGGTGGAAAAGTTGGAGGTGGTGGAAGATAATGTGGGAGAGTACTGGTAGAAGCGAAGTAGACGGGCATAATTAATGGAGGGGGCAAGGATGACGTTTGGGGGCGGAAAAGTGAGGAAGGAAGAAAAGACTGAACATAAAGGTTGACTGGGAAATTACAACAGCGACAATAATAATAAGGACAGGAGAAGTGAATAAGAATAATAGGCAGAGTGGCTCCCTACCTGCTGATTCCGGCAAATATACTGTCCCATGAGCCGTCTGGCCGATGTTTGAATTCCACAA
Source organism: Fasciola hepatica (assembly GCA_948099385.1). Lineage (NCBI taxonomy): Eukaryota > Metazoa > Platyhelminthes > Trematoda > Plagiorchiida > Fasciolidae > Fasciola > Fasciola hepatica. The sequence continues at coordinate 26,926,801 of CANUEZ040000043.1, read as the reverse complement.
CCGTTTCAGCGGTCATCACTTCCATTGGGAGCCGGTTCCAATCGTTTACAACTCTTAGGGCAAAGGAGCTTCCTTGCAAACGGCTTAGGACTCTCTCCTTCGTCAATTTCAATGGGTGTCCCCTGATGACCGTACGATCGCTGAGGTTCAACAGCGATGGAGTCAACCCCTGTATATCAATTTACCCCTTGGGGATTCAAAAAGCTTCCATTAGGTCACCTCTATGCCTCCTGCCTCCAAGCGAGAACAAATCCAACGCTTCGTCTTTGCTCATAGACAAAGCCCCTCATGCTAGCAAACCACCTCGTGAAGCGTCGTTGAGCCTGTTCTAACAGCTTTATGTCCTTTAGGAAGAGTCACCACGCTTGGATACAGTATTCGAAGTACGGCCGAACGAACGTCCGGTTAAAAAGGCAATGCAGCGTCGGTTTTCTAGACGCTACGGTTCTCTAGCCGGTGAAGTTCTCGCAAGGCTTTCTGAGTGACCGCGCAGCATTGCGCTCCCGATCGGAATTTGTCCGGTATAATCACCAAAAGAACCTTTTCTGCTGTCAATTTGGTGATTTCACTGCGCTCGTTAGCCTCTCCAAGATACCTAGTCAGTCGAGGGTCCTTACTATATGCTAGGTGATTGCACTTATTGGCATTCAGTGAATATACGAGGATTTTCCGTATTAAAACATCGATGTCTTCACAGCATTGTTAGAATCCGGTGGGAACACCGTATCAGCAATGCTAAAGGTAAATGAAAGAGCATTGGGCACACAAACCAAGGCACCAAGTGAAACACTAAATATCACTGGGCTAAGATTGCTGGGACATAACTTGCCCCTGTCCCCGGGTAGAATTCCTCGGCGCGCATTGTTCGCAGAGTTGGGTAGTAGTTGGGGGGCAAGAGTGGCCAGTGAATGACACGGAAGAAAGGTATCAAAGGTCTAACCGGTGGACTTGGCCATGTAGGACAGGTTAGGTTTCCCGGGTGGGACCTAATGGATTGCCCTATTCAGTGGTTTGATACACTGAAGGATTTAGGTAGGTGTCGAGACCATTGACGCTCTTGCACTCACAAGCTTTCTTTATCGCTTCGATGGAACCACTTGTGTTCTCTTTTTAGTATTTTTATATTCTCTTTTGTTTACTTCCACTTGAGGTTTCCGCCGAAGGATAGCAACCAGAACCACTGCATCTAATGTACGTTGCATGCTTGTTCGAACTGAACGGAACGCACTTGAACATTCAGCGTGTATGAAATAACAAACTACACTCCATACTGACCTGGAATTCTTTGCGGGGTTGCGTACATTCAATCCATTCAATATTACACTTGGCGCAGTGAAAATAAATACAACTATGATTACTTCTGAAATGGAATTCCGGGATATAAATTCTATATCTGGAGAGGTTGGAGACCCTACAGAATGTTCCTAAATTTGGTGCATGCCTAGAAATCATTTGGATGGGGCAAAGAAGACGACGTTTTTCCCTACATTTCACCACAAACGATACATCTAGATCTAGTGAAATGTTTGCTTTTCCCGTTTATCACCATCAGTTTACAGCACGGCAAACGGAAAACTCTTGTTCCACAACATTTCAAATCCATCAATTTTGTTGCCGTTGAAAGAGTCAAGTTCAACTGCGTTGCCTGATCCGAAAACCAACATACGCGTGATTTCATGTGAGTTTCAGACACAGACGGCGAATCGTGAATACGGTACTCAGCTGAAAGACTAACATTACGATCGCTTGAATGCCTTAATTACCCTACCAAATTTATAACAGAAGTTATTACTTCAAAGTGGTCATAGTTTCAACACATACGTAACCTTTGTGACCAATACCAAGTAGGGAATGCTATAACTGCCGTGTCGGAGTCAAAATTGTTCAGATCTACCAAATACCGAGGTGACCGATGTGATCAAAATCTGCACATTTGAACAAGTTATCGTAAAATTCATAAGAAAATCCAACAACCAAATAAGCTGCAATCAACTTCTAAAATTCCGAAGTTGGAGAAATGCATTTCATGCGGGCAGTTTCATTCACGTTATACTTGTACACAGAGCTGACCTACATGTTTTGCCTTTGGTAAGGTTGACCATATTGAAAATATTTGCAGAATTAGTCACGCATGTAGTGACCTCGATCGTTCTGAGAAAATGAGCGTTTTCTGGACACCCATTTGGATTTATTTTCTCTACGACCTTTCCTGACGCTTGATTTCGACCTCATCTTTTTGTTCGGTTGCGTATGTCTAACTGGACTGACTTTTTCGAGGTTTCCGTCGACCTCGTTTTCAGTCACTTTCACTTCCGGTTCTTTACCGATTGTACGCGCTTGCGGTTCGCTCTCTGCCCAGCCGTTGCGTTCATTTTCATTCAGTGTATTTCTCTTATCGGTACTGTTTCGGTGCCACGATATATAGAATAGACTTTCACATCAGTCAACCGACTTGCTTCTTCTCTATTCGTTCGACAGAGGGGATTACGTTGGTATTTCGTTGTGAGACAGGCTAGAAGACACCTCCATTAGCCGCGCTCGAACGTCTTCTATACGCGTGTTGACTGACGATTCCTTCATCACCTGACACTTCTCAGCTGGAGAAATTTTTCCTTACTTGTATTGGCTATTTTACCAGATCAAGTCCCATGTTGCACAGACATTGTTTACCTCAGAAGGTGATAAAAAATACTATTATTGTTGATACCAGGTATGCAAAACCGATCATTTCATGTTCAGCACCTTATTGCTTTTCCCTCTTGCCGAGATTTATCCAATCAAACTGACTCTTCGAGGAATTACCGGGCACACTCCCACCTGTTGGTTCTTGTGTGGTTCCAGTTCAGTTGCATAATTCTAGTCCTGTCGACTAACTTTTGGTCTCTAATTCAAAACCTTCCGTTCTTCATTTGAAAATTCTTCATAGATTGCGCATTGCCAAGAACTGCGACCAGCACACAGGTGAGACACATTCGAGACCATTGAAGTGGCTTCCTTAGTCAGTGTCATGAGAGCTGTGCAGGCGTGTACATGCAGACTTTTGAAGGCCATTCTTGGGTAAATACTATACCTTTGTTGCCATTGAAGCCTTCCCCCTGGCCGGAAACACGCTTAATAACTTCACCAACAGCAGACTCCACTCAAACTGCCATCAGTAAAACATTCAACAGAGAAGGAGTTCCGTTTGTGCTAGTTACAAGCAACGGTATAATTTTCATCACCAAGTTTTTGGATGAGAAGGTTGGAAGGTTTTGTTTTTAAACACGTATACACCGCTCCTTTTCACCCACAGTCCAATGGACATGCAGATAATTTTATATGCAAGCTTACGAGTGCAATTCATTTTATTCATCGTCATTCATTTGTGGACCTCGACCGTGTTATCAACAATTTACTTATGCAAGATCGTAATGTTGCAACTGGTAAAACTTTCTCTCCCTCAGTTATTTAAATGCCGCAGCTTTAAAACAAATTTTGAATTCGTTTGGGATACTGTCAACCCAAGAATAAAGTATCTGCTCGTTACCTATTGGCCACTTACAAGCAAGAGACTGGGGTAAGCTTAGACCATTCCCTAAAAAGACTTAAATCATTGGCTAAAAACTGCAATCTTAAACCTTTAACCGTTTAAGAATACCTGGATTACGCTGCAAGGGGCGCTTTTATCGGTAAAATGGTATCTAACCCCACCGGACAACGTCTCTTGGTGCACAAAACCCTCGACTACAAATTCGCATATCAACGAGCAAAGGCTCTCGGAATGACCGAAAAGCAAGCCCAGTCGTATCACTCGATATTTATTTCTAGTCCATCTTCATTCAGTGCTGGTCAACCATCACACAACTACTCTGATACGAGGCAAGACAGAGAGACTATTGTAGCGCCAACCAAATGTATCTGCTTCTTCTGCCGCTCAACTTGGCACCCTCGGTACACTTGCCCGACACGACAGCCCATCTGCAACTCTTTTGGAAAAAGGTTTGCAGATCGACTGTCAACTCTAAATACTCAGCATCTATAGTCGGTTCTCTGCTTTCGATGTAACTTCTGTAGCCGCACCAAAATGCCTCTCGAGAGCGATCACCGATGTCTTTGTTAACGTAAGTTCTGAAAGCTACATCTCAGAATTCGCTGTCGCTCATAACCGGCAGAATACTGAAGTTTCTCACAGCGAATTAGTGCATGTAAGTATCTGTACACTTCCGACTTTTTCCATGATTCTCAACGTCCCTTGGTGCAAAACTCCTTTGTTGTACCGACGTTTTAATGTAAAACACACACACACCTTTTTGAACATCATCACCGCGCAATACAAAAAAGCCGTCAATAAACCTTTCATTCTGGCACGGTCTCATCTTCTGATTTGGAGTGTCTTTGAATTATATCGGTCGGAACTAACTGTGAGAAACAAAACATTTTAAAAGCTTCCACGGCATCTCTTGGCACTTCTCTCAATACCATCCTGTTCTGTTCAACGAATGGCTGTCAGACCGAACTGAACTGAAGACATTGGCGGATACTGGCTCTTTGGCGCTCATTTCGTGATCACAAGAACAGCGAACAACTGTGAGTTTGTGTCACACCTTTTGTTTCATTTTAATTCCTAATGTACATACCCTTTTGGCCTTTTTATCACAGCACGCTCCTCCGCCCATCTTAGTTTGTTAGTGTCGTCTTAGATATTGTTGACATTAATATAGTGTACCATATAGACAGAGTAGTACGCTACATGCTAACATTTACACATGCCAAAAGCAGTACTCGTGGACACTGCTTAGTCTCACCTAGGCACAAAAACACACTTCACTCTTGGATACGTCTGTTGTTTTTGCTTGATTTATGCGTCAACGTTTTACTTGGCTATGACATTCTTAAACTTCATAAAAATGTGAAAATGCCCTTTGAATGGAATAAACCGTCATTTTCCTTGTGTGGCCTTAATGCTTCCATAATACAACCTCCGCCTTCGCATTTAGTGTACAAGACCAGGCCGATTGCTATGAAGTTCAGACGACATTATGTCAAAGATGACCTTTTTCTTCGAGAAGAAGTTCAGAGACTCCTAAAGCAACACATAATCAAACCCCTGAAATCTCCTTGGAAGGCCCAGGTCTTGATCACAACCAACGGAAAACATAAGAAGCAAATGATGATTGATTATAGCAAAACAATCAATCGCTTTACCGATTGAAGTGTCTGTCCGATACCGAGAATCAATGAAGTATCGGAGAAAATATCTACATGTCGGCTGCATAGCACAGTGGATTTGGAAAGCACGCACCATCAGTTTGCGATCCGTGACAATGAGAAAATCCGTACTGCTTTTGAGGTCTGCGGCAATCTTCACCAGCTCAGGCACATCTTTTTTGGTGTTACTTATGTTATTGCTTGCTTTCAACGTATGGTCGACGGGCTCATCGGTGGTGAGAAGCCTGGAGGAACTTTTGCATACGTTGATAACATAACCGTCTGCGGCAAGGACGCGGAAGAACATGGCAGAAATCTGAAACGATTCTTTGAGGTTGCCGATAAGTATACACTAACACTGAATCAGAGCAAGTGCACAAGGTGAAACTACCTGGTTACGAAACACTTATCGGGAAGACTTGATTCAGACTGATTTCAATTTCTGATCGAAATGCTACCAATATCTGACCACAAAACGCAACAACGGGTCGTTGGAATGTTTACCTATTATTCCCACTGCATTTTACATTCTTCAGACAAAATCCAACCCCCATTATCAATAGCACATTCCCAATGCCAGTTGGTGTCACATGCTTTCGAAGACATTAAGTCCGAATTAGCCCAAGTCGCTGTCGCCACCCATACGTCCCATTGACACTAGAGACTGACGCCTCCAATATAGCTATCGCCACAACGCCCAATCAAAATAGGCGCCTTATGGTATTCTTTTCCAGAACCTTCTCGCCTAGTGAACGTCACCACTGTGTGGTCGAGAAGGAAGCATGTGTCGTGATAGAGGCAGTTCGAAAATGGAAACACTATCTTCTCGGCAACCATTCCCGATTGGCGATTGATTAATGTTCAGTGGCATTCTTTTATAATGCCAAAAAAGAGAAGAATAAAAATGATAAAAAAACAACACTGGCAGATAGAACTATCTTCGTTTTCTGACGACGACATCTATTGGCCTGGAACGGAAAAGGGCCGATATGCTCTCCCGGAGATACTGTTTATCAAATTTCAACGTGGACCATCTAAAACAACCACATTATACCCTCTGCCACCCTGGCATTGTACGTCTGAATCACTTTGCTCGTGCAAAGAATTTACTTTTTTCGGTTGAGTAAGTGAAGGCTGTGGCACAACAGTGCCGCACACGCACGGATCTGGAGCCGCATTTCTTTAAACCATCTGGAAACAATTCTATAAAGACCACACAACCTTTTGAGAGACCTAACATTGACTTTAGAGGTTATTTGCCCTTATTTACACAAAATAAATATTTGCCTGTTATTATCGATAAATATTCACATCTCTCCTTCGCTTAACCCTGTTCTCGCGTGAATTCTGTGACAGTCATTTTCTGTCTAACAAATCTATTCTCATTTTTTTCTTTTACCTTCCTATATACACTCTGACCGTCGCTCCGCATTCATTTCTGAGGTACTAGAGATTCTTCCATGAGAAGGGTGCGGCCACAAGTAAAACGACAGCGTATAATCTGCAATGTAACGGTCAGGTTGAACTATTAAACGGAACATTTTAAAAAACTATTAGACTGGCCTAAAAGTCTCAGAGTATGACATTCACTCAGCGGGGACGAGTTCTTTCTGACGCAATGTACTAAACAAGATTCCTTCCTTGTACTGTATCAAATGCCACCTCCCGCCTCCTCCTCACGAACGAATGTTTACCTACAACAGAAAACCGTCCTCGCGGGTTTCACTTCCTAAATGGCTGACAATTCCTGGTCCCATACTACTGGGTCAATACGATCACAAAACAACGTACGACCCCTTAGTTGAGGAAGTTGATCTTATTGACTGCAATATTCAGTACGCGCGTGTTCGGCATCGAGACGGACGTGTATATATAATTTCACTAAGAAACATGATACCGTTGAGTACCTGCCCGAAAGAACGCGTAGAGGAAAACACTAGCTTGTCTACTGAGGAACCGCCAGAAGCACCAGACACTGATACGTTTACTGACGACGCAGAACCCGGAACATCAACTACTACTAAGGAGATCGCCACCAAACAACAATGCGCTCGTCCCCATTGTTTGCAAAATAGAGAAGGATAGTCAGCGTCCATTGTGTGGTGTCCCAGTCATCTATACTCCCAACTGATTGACATTCTCCGGGCCGAGGAGGATGTTATGAACATTTCCGGTTCATAAGCGTTGCTTCCAAATTATTTCTACTTTATGGATACTCTAACATGTATTTCTTTTCTGAGTTTCACGGTGTACTATATTTTAAGATGAACAAAGCCTAACTTATACGGCAATTCATTCTCAGCCGTTATCGTACCTGCTGAATCTCTGAGCACCCTCCTCCTGATATTACACCCGGATCAATTTGTTGAGATTATGAGAAAAAGAATGGAAACTTCAAGAAATTTTGTGGTGGAAACAAAGTCAACATGCATCTTTTTGTGGTTAAAAAGTAATACGCTTGCAGACATTATGCACAGAAGACTGTCCTGGGTCACCAGCAAAATGGTCTACACAGCTTAGGTCCAGGTTTTGTTCGAATCTAGGATTGTAATGTTTTTGCTGTTGAAAGATAAAGTACCTGATTCTGTAGTCTCATTCCTTGCACATTCAATCACTTAATCCTGTGGAACAATGTACAACGGTGGCACGACCAGGCGTTTGTCACAAAGCATTCACGGTCACCACTTTGCATGATTAAACACTGTAGCAACGAAGTTACTCACTATGGTGGTCGTTTCACATGTTGCTCAGTCTAAGCACACAGTAAACGTGGCTGAGGCTTTTCTGCGTGTGTGCCCTGTATAAGGTTCGGGGTCGGCAATCAAGACCGGTAAAATATCGCAAACAACCTACAGCGGAGGCTGCCGAAATCCGTCCATAGAATTACTCCTCGTTTACGCTCAAAATCAATGTATGCTATTCAGCACCTCATACCTACCGTTCACTGTAGAACAGGTCACAGGCCAGACGAAAAATGACAAGACGTGTGAAAAAACCCACACCCGGTCTCAAGTTAGGCCGGAACAACATTCTTCTGTGGTAATTATTGCCTTTTGTTATTTTCGGTATGACGACAATGTTTCACGTGTCCAGAAAGCAAATGACCGTAATTTTCAAAACAATCTTAGTTATCTCCTTACCTAGCCAGCACAACAGGGGGCATAACAGACCAAGAAAAAACGTTCGTCTCCTATGTTTCATCCCTACTGGTTAATTCAGAGTCAGACAAAAATGACAATCATGCGCGTAAATAACACCCCGTTCCGATGCATCGGATAATAATGACAGTGCGCATGGCCACACCCACACTCACAGTATGTAAGCATGCAACGGTAAACCGCACAACAAACCGGTTCCACCATATTGGCGTGGACGATAGTGTGTGCCATGAAATTCACACGGCCTCGGCCACTAGTGCATGACCATGAAATTATGGCCGACAAATCTGGCCCATCAATGAATGCAATATCACAGTTCATCACGATGAACTGCAGTTTACTTGATGCCAATGTCCAATTCAGTTCAATTCATACAACCATTAGCCATGCAGTGTGTGCAGTGGCTTCGGCGGCTATCTCCTGAAGACAGCCTCATTTGGAAACAACGAGAAAGGACATAAATATGAAAGCATCAGTAAAAGAACTACAAATATTACCATCAAGTCGATAAAGAAAGTTTTTGGATACAACAGCGCCACTGATCGCGACTCACAGCCACTTCCTCTAACGTGTATAGCCACTGAGTGGGAGGACCTCTTTTACCCCATCTAGGAGGTCTAACACGCCCTACATGACCGAGTTCACTAGTTAGGTTTATCAAACCTTCCATGTCATGAACTGGCCACCCGTACTCATCTACCAACCGTTACCCGCCTCGGCAAACATTGCGCACCGAGGAATCCGGTCAGGGAAAATCCGCAACATATATCCCAATTATATTAGCCTGGTGACCTTCAGTGTTTCGTTTATTAATTTGATTCGCAAACTTAAGACTCTCCACCAAACCTCAGCATTGCTCACACGGTGTTCTCACCAGATTCGAGAAACCCTACGAGGACATCGGTGTTTAGCGTCCACAATCTTAGTATATCCTCCACCTGCAGCGATCATATCTCCGAACCATACAATAGCACTGCCCCGACTGCTGCAGCGTACATTCGACCTTTGATAGATAAACAGATGTCATGTCGACGCCACAGATGACTCAGGTTGGCAAATGCCAAATGAGCCTTCTGTAAACGCAGAGACACCTCATTTGATATCCGACCTCCGGGTGAGACCCAGTGGCCTAGATAATAAAAATTGGGTACCACGTCTACAGTCTCCCCAGACACTGAAAGGTTTCGCGCTGGACCAACCCGGTCCTGGAACAGCATCTTGCACTTTGAAGGTGCAAAATACATACCTAACATGGCTGCTCAGTTCTTCAAGCTGTCTAAAAAAGCTTGCAACTTACCCGCATCTTCACTTAGAAGAACTATGTCGTCCGCATACTCAAGATCCGACACTTTCTCACTCGAGAAAGGCTCAGTACTATTGTAAAAACATTAAGAATTCTCTCATTTTTGTTCTTAAATTGTTTTCTTTCATGAGAAAAAAATTCTTTTGCTACCTCAGCCGTCATTACGAATCATTGCCAACGATGACCGATTAATTGGAAGGAAATTTTCAGCAAATGCAATAAAATAATATTTAGACATGCACCATCATTTGAATTAAGAATGGTAATCATTTTTGTGTGCTCAGTCGGACTTGGTCGACAGCAGTTCAGAAAGCTGTCTTATTGATTTTACGATGACGATAATGCTACATTCCGTACTGCAAGTGTCTTCACGCACAAGTGTGAGTTAAGCACTTGTTCCAATGTTATGGAATAAAACACTGCTGTTTTTTATAGAGCAATTTGACCACGCATGGGAAGTACAACGGATAAAGCAAAGCAATCCACTGATTTCTTGTGATTCGAGTCGGTGGATGTCAGATATGGCTATGGGGATTCCGAAGTCAATGTGATAAGTCATTATTCGACTACTGGATAAAGAGTAATCTACTCCCTAAGGAAATGGTCACCAACAACCGCAGTCTCAATCCCAAAGTAATCAATTTCAGCCCAATGTGCGAAGCTTGGAAGGTTTGCGCACAGCGTACTTGTGCTGTGTGTCCCAATAGGGGACGATTAGGGAGCGGATGAGTGTCCCGGATATATATATATATATATATATATATATATATATATATATATATTATTTAAAGTCGGATTCCAAATGGAGTGCAACTGTGCCCGTAAGGCATCATTTCCTCTCCCTGTAAGGCACAGCTCGTTCGTAACTTCTGTTTTCAGCCAATACCCATTTTTCCACAGAATAAAATTGAATTGATGTGAAGTAAATCGACGATCAGGACACCGTGCATTTTTGTCGAACAATTTGTTTTCATAAATGGTTTCTCCATGACAGTTGCGTAGCAATTATCGCGTTCCTTCAGTGCCTTTATTGAAGTCCCACAGGGATTGGTTTCGTGGCTACTACTTTTTTTGGAATACCTAAACGATCTGCAATCAGTTTACCAATCATCTTGTTCACCCTATACGGATGACCTTGTTGTGACCCGGCGTTCCATATCTTCGGCTGTGATGGCTGCGATAACGGCTTTGTCATCGTCTTCATGATGATCTGATATTAGGCGAGATAGGCCATCTGCTTGACCAAAGTTCGCTGTCTTCCGGAATGGTATTTCAAAATCACAGCCCAATAACACAGCAGCCCAGTGTTTTAGACGACGGACAGAGTAACCTGGGATGTTATTTTGGATCCAAAAATTGATAGCAATGGTTTGCGGTCTGTGGGGAACGTAAAATGGTGACCATAGATGAATTTGTGGAACTTTTTAATGACAAAGATGGTGCCAAGGGTTTCTTTCTCAATTTGGCCATAGTTTATTTCGGCAGAGTTTAATGTGCGAAAAATGTGAGGAACGGGTTTCTCCGTTCCGTCAAGAAGTACATGGGAGATAACGGCACCAACACCATGGTCGGGAGCATCAGATGCCACGACCTGTGGTCATTTGGGGTTTTAGTATGTTAACAAAAGGTCCGATGTCAGCATCCGCTTTGGTTGTTCGAATGATGATTGACACTGTTGCGACCAACACCAAAGATTGTTCTTCCGTAGAAGTGGATTAAGTGATGCCCGCAAGCAATGTAGTTCTTGTAGAAAGGCACTGTAATAACTGATGAGACCCAGGAATGATCGGAGGGACGGAGTTTCCTTTGGGGCTAGCATGTTGTATCGCTCGCATAGTTTCCGCGTCTGGACGGCAACCATCAGCGTCTAAACGAACCTAAGGTACTTAGTCGTTTTCAAGACAAATTGGCATATCCCTTGACGTAATCGAAACCTGAGTTTTGGAATGCGATGTAAGACTTCCTTCAAGCGGCTGTTAAGTTCGTCGGTGGAACATCCGGCAACAACGATATTATCTAGATATGCAACCGTTCCTTCTATTTCTGCTAGCATAGTATCCAGTACTTGCTAAAAAAGCGTCGAGGTGGTTTTAACGTCAAATGGCAGATGCATGAATCGATACAGGCCACGGTGATTATTAATTGTTAGTAGGTGTCGACATCGGGATGCGACTTCAATTTGGAAGTAGGGTTCGGCTGAGTCCGGCCTTGCAAAACAGATACCACTGTTCAGTATTGCATAAATATCCTTTGTAACAGTTAAAGGATAGCAGTCGGAGTCTAGAACCACGTTAAGGCTTATAGAGAAATCAGCGCAGTCTTATGGCTCCGTTTGGTTTTTCACAACAAGGAATGGCGCTACCCATTCTGAAAACTTGACTGGTGTCAAAATTCCAAGGCCCTTAAGGCGTTTTAGTTCTTGGTCAATCAATGACTGAGCTGCATACGGCACTGGGCATTTGAGACGGAACACTGGCTGACTCTTCTGTTTGAGCTGTAGCGTAGCTTGGAGTTGTGTACACAGACCTACGCCTTCTTGAAAAACAAGGGCGAGTTGTTGGATCAGTTGATTTGTCGACGGAGTTTTAGATGTTGCTTGGATCTGGCCGCAAGAACTGTTGATAGAAAGGTCATTTAGAACAAGCTCGTCAATCCAGTCTGCGCGCAGTAAGTTAATGTCGGATTTTGTGATGAGACAGGTTGCGGAAACTGTCTTGTCACGAAAAGTCACGGTACACTGAAGTTGGCTGGTGAGCTTCAGTGAGCCGCCGCAGGCACCAGCTGCGGTCAATGAAGTAGGCTGGATTTCTAATCGACCGATTTTTGCCCATGTCTACTGATAGGATAGAAATGTCAAACTCATTGTCTAGTTGGAGGCGAACACGATGGTCATTGATCTGAACGTTAAAAACTTCCGACGTTCTACTGTCTGCAGCCGTGACGTTATGAATAACCCGTAGGAGGGCACGGACAACTGGTCAGCATCGGAGCGTGGTTTTGGTGGGTTGAACTCTGGTTTTCTTCGAAATACTCCTTGCTGACAGAAACCATTCTTGGTCCAAACTGACGACAGCCTTCGCATCGGTTTTTCCTGAATAGACCAAATTTTTGGAAATGCCACACATTAGTGTCTGCATGAAGAGGGTGGTCTAGTTGGTCCAGAGTAAGTGGATGCAGATAGTTTCTTTGTTGGTGGATACCATCTGGGAACACCGACTTTACTGACGGCATGTTGGTTGATCTGGATGTTGGATCACTGCAACATCATTTTTTAAGGTAATGGGTCGTTCGCCCTCTTCAAGGAGTACTTCCAGTGTGGTATTGGGCTGTTGGTCGATTTTGGTCAAAAGTCGAGTTCATAAATCGGAGCGGTTGGCAAATCGAAAGCCATAAATAAGAACCAGGCATCGAAGTTGATCTTCTGTCAGCGATCGAAATTGAAAACTGCCACAGGCACGATTGACAAACCCAGCATGTCACAGGATCGTCCACGTCTCATTTATTCAGGCTGAGTCAGCTGTAGCGAGTACTGAATAATGAGGATGTGGCACCAAATCTTCTGGTCATAGTGTGAACAGTCTGATCAGAAGTGCTTTCCCCAGTTTGATTTAAGAGGATGAAACTTGTATAGCAGGCATGTTTTGCAGGTGCCAATTTCCGTATAGGACGTCGGGTTTTAGTTTCATCCTTTTTGTTGGCCAGGTTTATTTTGAAGATGTCTCCATATAGTTTGAATCGCGAATCAAAGGCGATGTATAACTGTGGGTCATGTATAAAATTCTCCACGTTCTGGAGGAGTATTTTGGAGCCCGTTCTGTAGGTGCACGAGTTGGGCCGATGTCCGTTAGTCTTGAAATCAGCATCTCCATCAGCTCCTGTTGAGACCGACACATTTTCTTGAAAACTGGATCAGTTATTGCTATCGTGAAAGAAAAAACCCCATTGCCAAGAGTTTTATGACCCCGCAGTTGTTTTTTACGATATGCACGGGAAACCCACGCAATTGATCTCAGCTTGCGATTCCAATCGTTTCAGCCCGCTATGAAAACTCAGTTCGCCAAAAAATAGTGTTTCCACGGGAATTACCGTGCGGTATTTAAAGCGAAAATCGAATATTCTCGAACTCGGGCGTTCAGTTAGGTTCAAGCCCTGTTGGACCGATTAGGTTGATAAGACTTTTTTCCGAGCTGATAGTTGATCCGTCGACCCGATTTTCGTCGAACTGTAGATGACTGCTTTGAAAAAGCGGTCATGTCTTGAGTGATCTGATAAATTATTGATCAATAGTTATTCAATCCAGCCTGGTAAGCTCAAGCTTGTGAAGGACTTACTGGAAGGAACGTATTTTCACTTTTACTTTCCTAACAGACCTTAAAATCTGGACAACTATGCGGTCAGACGCTGATCGCCAGGGTTTGCAGGACAATTTGGACGCATTAGAACACTGGTCCGAGACATGGTAAATACCCATATGCTTACACGCGTGTGAGAAAGGCGGATGGCAGCATATCCTACAACTTAAAAGGAGCGCTCATCTGCACGTCGAATTGCGCGAAAGACCTTGGGGTAGCAGTGGTCTCAACTTCGAAGACCATGACTACCTCGGACAAGGCATGCGCTTCAGGTTGAAGTGTGTATGGGGCGATTCGTCCGCCTTTTGAGCAACTATTCATGAATTCCCTCAAAGTGCTGTTTGCTTCCCATGTAGGGGCGCAACTGGAATATGGTGGACCTGTCACATTCCCCTGAGGACGTTACCAAGCTAGAACGAGTACAGTGGGCGGCTACTCAACTCGTCGTTGAATCACGTTGGATCAGTTACCAAGGTCATCTTCAATCCACCGGACTGTTTCCAGCAGCACACCCAAGAACTTGTGTGGATCTCATCTACACCAGGCATATTCTTCGCAGCGACTTGAGGCCGGAGTTGATAACACTTTCCCTTGCTGGTGCCTAACCGGACTCGAGATGATCAGCGGACACTTATAGAAAAGCAATCAGTGGGTCTGCCGTTGACAAACCACCTCTCGAAGAGCGTGATGAGTCCATGAGATGCCCTACCAGCAGAAGTGGTGGGAAAGAGAAATGACCACACTTTCAAGCGACGCCTGGACGTCGTTTTGAGGAAATGATGGCAGGACAAGTCCATCCACTTTCATGCCCCCAGCATTGAGGTGACGAGGTTCATACGGGACAACGCCCAACTGCCCCTAATTCGGAAAAATGAAGATCGAAGATAGTTGCAGGTCGTCCTGTTTTAAAAGCCCTAAATGGGTAACACAAAAGTTCACAGGGACTCCATCTTTGGTTGGATAAAAAAGAATGAGTAGACACGCATCTTGGCTTTTGTAGTGAACAGTCCGCTCGTAACATCGGTTTTTTCAGTAGCTATTTTCCACAAGTTGACAGTGAATTGATACGAAGGAAATCGACGATCCATGTGCTGCAAACTGTTCAAATGAGCACTTTATTTGATATAATCATTTGAATATCAAAATGCTCTTTAATACCAAGTTACAGAAGGTTCTGTTTTATGCACTGCAAGATTGATAAGGATACTTATTAGGATTTTATTATTTAGGTAACGAAAGCGAGCAAGAAGTAAAGTATATTTGAAAAGTGACAACATTAGTGAACCACATCAGGTATGTCGATATATCTGCTAATTATGATAACAAAACTACGACCGTACAGTTTTAAGTTAAGAGTCAAAAGGAAATCCTTCCAAAGAAAGGCTACTTTTTAAGTAAAAATTATGAGAAGAACGCAGCTATTATTGAGGGAACCCCAGCATTCATCTGTGATATCGGAGAAACTGGGATTGGCGATTTCTCCATAGCTTATAAAACATTTAATTTCAGAGATTTCTTTTCTTCTCCGGTTCCCTTTGAGAAGCTGTCAATTTTCTACGTTGAAAACCTACAGTCGAATATCCTTATCTGTACGCTACACGACGTTGAATGCAAATTTATATGAAGTTGACGGGAGATGCCTTATTCAATTGCTACATTCAATAAGAAATACCTGTCTTTCATTTTGTCTATTTGCAAATTACAGTCTCTCTTCAAGGCGTTCCGAGAAATTTTTAGATATTCTCCTAGGTTTCACTTCACATTTACGAAGGGATCATGTGCTCTATCAGCTGCCACCAGCTGTCAGAAGACAAAAAGTCGGCATATGTACCCAATTTCGTTGGAAGTGGTTTCCATCTATTGGTAAGATTGCGTGCTCTAGTTCCGGTGAATGCCACTTACTGGCCTATCCGTTGGATAACCAACATGTGTACCTTGGCTAGTTATGGGACTATACCAACCGACTATATGCGCTGAACTTGAGGGACTTTCGAACATGCTTGGGAGATTTGGCGGGGACACGAGGAAGCTAGCCTTCCGTCTAGTGACGCGACTATCTCACTGGGCTTCCCACTCAAGCGACAACGGTAACTGGATAACTTTAAGCAGCTAATCCAAATCAGGAAAAGACCTCGTCACTACTCACGATGCTGGAATCAACTACCGCAGACAAACAGTGCGGCAGGTAAGTAACATGCACCTATTGATAATTATGCTTGTATTCCCATAGATTCCGAACCAAGCCGGAGAAAAATTACAAAATGGGGACTTGGACGATATGTAGTTATTTCCTCAAGCGAATTACATGTATACCTTTCAATAGCCCCTTTTTATAAACTCTCAAAACCGCGTAACCTGTGCTAGTTTTGTTCATATGGGGCGGTTATATTCCTCTAATTAACCAGTGATTAGCACATACGTTCAGGCGGTCAGATTGCGGTAAAATGAGAGACGTCGCGAAAATGTCGTAAGTTTACGCGTATTTTTGAGAAATTCTATTGGTTCGTTAACGCAACGCCATTGAATAAAGGGGTAGAATCTGACAATGCGCAATCAGCAGGCGGTGCAAAGGAGCGGCGTTAGTTGGTCAGTCTAAGTTGCGAACGGGTGGAGAAACCAAGCGACGTTTTCGCAACTCTTTACACCGCTTGGCTATTGTTAACGACTGGTGGATAAGTTGCGTTTTCACGCATGTTGTGCTAGTAGGATCACGCAGTCCATATAAACTGCTTAGAAACTGTTTATAAACTACTCAGAAACCATCGGGAAACCGCTCTAAAACCGACCAAAACCCGGTCGGTTCCGGAGTAGTTTTGCTACAAGGGGAAAATGACAGGAATTAACCCTTGCAGCAAAACCGGTGCAAAACCGCTCCGAAACCGATCGGTTTTTGGCCGGTTTCTGGCCGGTTAGCGATCGGTTTGTGCCAATCGTTTGAAATACGTGATATGCTCCGGAACTTTCTTTCACTTTTCCCAAATTACGTATAATGGTGCTCATTTGTATCTCTTGATTTATGATTCTCTGATAATTGTCGTTATTTTACCCACTTCGATGAAACAAAATAGAGCGATCTCTACCGACGTTTTCAGAACACTTCGATGAATTAAACCAATACATTTACATAAAACGTTTTATGTAAATGTATGGCGTACGCCAACCAAGCATAGCACATCACTTTGGTCATCAATTTCCTTTGCGTAAATTTAATGTTGATACTTGTAAAATGGCTACTAAACGAACCGACCGAAAACCGATGTTACGAATGGGCTGGGTGCCTTAAGGGAATGGTCCCTTGAAGTACATTGTACTTCATGACGTACGTCATGGTGATGTACGTACATCCCGCACATCGCAGGATCTATCTGAACCCTTCACAAGCCGTTCGAAAACCGATGAAAAGCCTAAGAGCGTCATAGCCCAAAGCGGAAAAAATCGTTATATTACCGTGCGACAACGATCAGTTTCAGCACATTTTTGCCTCATGGGCTAGATGACGGGTCAGCTTACAAGCTTTTAAAAGAAAATGTATTCTTCAAAGTGCTTCTGGACAAACGACTGACTCTAGAACTACAAGGTCCTCCAGTTTGCAATTGCAAACTGAACTAAAATGTACTGTCGTTGAGTAATTCTTTTAGTTATCTCAAACTAGTATATATGCATATATACAGTAATTAGCTTCAGTTCCGTCCACTACTGTCGTTCAGCGCAACCATTCACATTTGACCATACTTGAACTCCAAAAACATGCCTCCAAGACGTCACCCTCGATAACATATTGCCATAAACAACGCTTCGTACAAGGCGCCGCTTTTAGCCAGTTCAAATCAGTTTAGTTCAGTTCAGTTTGCACAGGACAGGTAATGGCCACGGCCAATCAAGCGTCCAGAATTTCTTCGATGGTGTACACACCAGTTATGCACCCATCACTGCCGAGTGTATTTCGTCGAATCCCCGCTAAAAATGAGAGGGAAACGGAAAGCCTCATCGCACATCAACTGCGAAAGACATTATGCGTCGTGAGCGTTCACTGAGACGGTATGCAATGAGCGAAAAGGTCGATTGAAACGCACTCTAGACGGACCACGGTGCTCCCCGTCATCCATCTAGTTGATATACTCAAGGCTCACTACGAGGAAATATCTCGCACCACTTGCTATATAGGGCAATTTTGAAGGACTGGACGGTCTGCAGGTCTACCATTCCACCAAGCAGACCATTCCAACTGTTCACGACCCTGTTGCTGAAGAAGTGCGATCTAGCCATCAACCTAGATCGGGCTTTTATCAACTTCTTTTCATGTCCCCTTGTTCTGGAATCTAAAGCCACTTGGAACAGACTATACGGTCTAAGGCCAGAAAAGCCCTTCATTACCTTGAACGTTTCTATGAGATCCCCTCGACGTCTCCTCCTTTCCAACGAGAAAAGATTCAGGTCACAGAGTCTCTGATCGTAAGTCTTACCCCTCTGCCCTTCAACCATTCGCGTGGCGAGACGTTGGACTTTCTCGAGGCAGGCGGCGTCCTTTTTGTAGAAGGGTGACCAAGCCTGCACGCTACCTTCTAAGGGAGGTCGTACTATAGCCATGTAAATAGGTACGAATACCTTCGGCTTCCGGCAAGACAAAGCTGATCGCAGTCTAAAGAGCTCCCCACGAGCCTTATGCGCAGCAGCGTTGCACTGCTCCGACGATTTGAAGTCACTGTTCATGATGACCCCCGGGTATTTAACCTTACAGACTGCCTCTACGGTGAGTAGCCCTTGATCATGGGCGACAGTTAGGCTCTCTGTTGCCCTTGACAGCAACTGGCTTTTTTCAGGGTCCAGAGGTAAGTCCCATTTGTATGCCCAGTTCAGGACGGTACCTATTTCCCTGCCCAAGTCCGCCCTAATTTTAGGTCCAACAATCTTCACATCATCCGCAAAAATGAAGCTGGGCGATTGAACAGCGGATGCCAGGTCATTAATAAATAACAAGAATGGGACCGGGCCTAGGACGGATCTCTGAGGTACACCACTGGTGACATTCACCAAACTGGAGCACCTGTCCCCCACTTTGAAGTAAAACGTCCTGCGGGAGAGGAAGTCCTCCAGCCACCTAAATACTGGCCCACCTATGGACAGGTAATGGTCGTGGTCAATCCAGCGTCCGGAATTCTGTTGACAGCATGCACACCAGTTATGTATCCACCACTGCATAGTGTATTCCGTAGACTCTCCACGTGCACTAATATACTGGACGCAGAAGTGTTAAGGTCACTGGAAGTAGACAGCGGTGTGCCAAGTTTGCCTACATTCTTGCGCCGCAAATTCTTTGGACCTTTCGGTGCTGCGAGAAATGGAAGAAGCAGGGTCTTCTTCGGTTATTTCATACGGATAATCGGAAGAGCGAAACTTCCATTGCTTTCAGGTCAGGTCAGGACTGGTGGTTCGAGCCAATAAACATCCGGTTTCTTGCACTGCTACTTCAAGGAGTTCCGACCGAGCTTCTAGTTCTATGTGTCCAATATAATTTCGTACTTGTGGCAGCTGAGGGGAAAGGAAAAGGAACAGGCTCAGATAAGATCGGCACAAATCAGGGGGTATGGAGGCTTGGGTCAAATATGCCTCCACTATCTTTCACTCGAGGCTCCGGGGCCTTCACGTGGTGCAACAGAAAAACTAAACATAGCATTCATTCCAGGGGTCACGACAGTGCGGCAGGTTTCTGGTTGTCTTATAGGGGCTTTGCATAGTTCAAACTCATTTAAATGCAATTGAGATCTCCGAGCTTAGGTGGACCTTGTTTATGAATAGGTATCTGTGCTCAGGTTCATTTGGGAGTGACAACCCCTCCCCGGGAGCATCCAATTCCGGCAACAGGTCCTCCTCTATTTGTAGGCATTCTTCATTTTCGAAGTTTTCTTTTGAGTCACATAAAGTAGCTTTTAGTTAGAACAATTGTTCTTCGGAGCACCTTCACTCATCCGGACATGATCCAACCAGTGAGGCGTGATAATCTTCCTCGGTCGTACAAGTGGGCCTATTTTATAAGTCCGGTAGGACTTTTGGGTGACTCTTACCAGTCATCTTCAAGGTGCGCAAATGGTCAAGCAAGCGTTGACCAAGCTCTTCGATAGGTCAGGAATTCAGCTTGGCCTCAGTTCCTTCAATCGACTGATTGTTTGAAGTCCGTTTGTTTAAGTCCACCGCAAGACACAGTAGCATCGCCACCTTATGCTACGAGACTCTAGCAGTAAGGCGCACTTCAGCTCGGCAGCTCCGGCCACTAGCACGTTAAACCTCCCATCCCCTGTCAGTTACTGGATAACCAAAACAGTTACCAAAACCCATCAATTGCTACCGTGCTGTGCTTCCAATTCGTTGGACATTAATCGAGCCCGTATACATCCTGCGAGAATCTGAAGTCCGACAATCCATCTCCCCTTCCCAAAAATATAAGAACCTCGGCAGAAGCACGAACGAACTCGGACCCCGCTGATTATTGAGACATGGTAGCACTACAAGCAGTCTACGTTGTGGGTGGGACCATGATGCTCGTATCCTTTGGTCCTCACTCTAGACTGCCCTGGTGGTGCTTGTTTGGATGATGCCGAAGGCTTTCTATCTTTCTACTGCATCTACAAGCACGACTGTGGATGCCGTAGTGAATTTGGAAGAAGAGTAAAAAGAGAAAGAACGAAAGAAGGAAATTACCAATGACAATAAAGAACAAAATAATAACACTTGGGAATAGAGGAATACGGGGATGGGAAATTCAGTGACTTGGAAATTGGGTAGAAGTGGCAGCGACGCTTGTTTCGGCGGAGGTGAAAGAGTGGCAGCTTAAGATGTCAGATATAGGACACTTTGCCGTACTAGGACTCCACCTGCAACGCGACACAAGCTCATCTCAGCCACATATTCAGTTTCAACCCAAAAAGGGTTGAGGACCAGTTTTGAAGTAGGCGATCGGTTTTTGTGTTTTGCGTCGTGATTTGTGATGGCAGCGCGGCAGATCCCTGCGCCCTCCTGTCCAGGAACTCATCTCACTATTTTCCATTGTTCCTGGCTTCTGATTTTCAGGCTGCTGGACTTCCTCAATTGCGTTGAAGGCTCTTTTGGAACCAAAATTCTTTTGCCAGTCTAATATCGTTCCTCACTCCCTTCGTCGGCCTCCACTCTCAGGTCCAGGATGCTCCCTTCATCACATCATTTTCTGACCTGTTTTCTAGGATAGGGCCAACCAGACGGTGTAAGACGGCTGTGAGCAATGCGTAGCCAAATTCGCAGCGTATCCCGAAATCGGTAGGCGGTTATCAATGAAGTTCCACGATAATAGATTATTGAATGAACAATGGCACGAAACAGATACAAATCTCAAATATGCCATCAAGAGGACTCAGAAAACGAGAACCGAATGCCAGCTTGCGAGAGAGGAGCACGTGCGTCACGCGGGTCCAGAACAAGGATATGACAGAGCGGCAAGCTGAACACGAACAAACGAACGTTGGTCCGTAAAAACATGCAGTGCATAAAACAAGTCGATAGTGTAAATAAGTGAGTGATGTTAAGGAAAACATGGAAATGCAGTGGTTTTTGAGGGGGGTGGGTTTCCATGACCGGTCGTTACACCGCCCTCCAAAATCCTCCCGAATCTTGGCAGAATCAAAGGTTTGGAATAAGGGTACTGATTCTTCCTACCTACCTAGACTCCGCTGTCAGCGCGCACCTAATACCTTGTCGTCAACGTTCTACTCACGACAGCACCTGATTCGGTGGCCACACGGATGGTAGGTTACATTGCGTCGTCCATGAAAACGGCCGATCGATGGTAGGCGTCAAGGTGAAACATAGGTGCTGTCCTCGGGTGAGCCTTTGTGACTCGGCCGTGTGTGCCTGTTTGAGTGTGTGTGAGGGGTGTGGGTATAATGGATGAGGTCGCGCTCTGATACGTGGGCAAATAGTAGCGGCCGTCACCTACGGAGGGTGTCTTCCATATGGTCAGTGATAACGCGGAGCAAACAGCCCCCTGGCGTGTTTTGATGGAGGTCATGAAGTATAAACGTATACTACGTAGGGGTGATTAGTGTGTCTGGATGTGTGGTACAATCACAGCCAGCACCACATATGCGAAAAGCCTTCCGTGAAGTCAGCGAAAAACGGTGGGCGCTGCAACGTGTTTGACTGAGGTCATGAAATATAACCGTGCACCATGTACGTGGGTATGTGTCAGGGTGTATGGTAGTTCGATACGTCAGTATGTCGTAAATGCCCCACACATGGGGGTTCCTTTAAACACTTCAAGGGCGAATGGGAATAGTCTACCGGGTTTCCTTGCTATCGGCTTCTCCGTCTTCACTCTCGAGGAGGCTGATACGGCTTACGTCACGGATTAGCGTTCCTTTAGCAGTCTTCACCTTAACCGTTCTTATCATTTCGTCGGAGTTTACGATGGTTTCCACAATCACGCCCAAAGGTCAGGTGCTGAAATACGCGTGTTCGTTTGCGATCATTACCACATCCCCAACCTTGAATGGTCTTCTTTTCACCAGCCACTTCCGTCGAGTCTGCAGATCCGGTAGGTTATCCCGCAGCCAGGGCCTCCAGGAAACCTTGGCAAGATAGTTTGCCTGCTTCCACCCGTGGAGGTAGCTCCCACGAAGGTGTACTGGCCCTCGGAAACCCTCGTTTGACCTTAACGTCAATAAGTCGTTCTAGGTGTGCTCCAGATGGGTGGGGTCATAGTTGGTTACTGGAACCATTGGGCAGTTGTTCAAAATTCTCTCTACCTCAGTCAGGACGGTGCTCAAAGTTTCGTCGTTGGGCGGCTGTTGCTCAGTGATCGACAGCGATATTCGCCTGGTGGACCGGATCAGGGGTTCCAATACGCCGCCGCGATGACCGGCCTGCGGGGTATTGAAGTGCCATTGTATACCATGGGCCACGGTCCGATTCTGCAGTTCTTCCCAGTTCACTTTTTTGTGCCAAAACCGCGGTTTTTGGTGAGCGTCCACGAAGCTGGACTTATTGTCGGAGTATATATCGGCCGGTACTCCTCTTCTATCGATAAATCTCCGAAAGGCCAGTAGGAAAGAATCGGTCGTCATTGAATACGCGACTTCTAGGTGTACCGCGCGTGACTTCGTGCACGCCATGATACACCAGTACAGTTTTTCCAACCTCTTGCCACACTTGATCCACGAAGCTCTGAAGTGGTCCAACTCGGTGTCGCTGAACGGCCACCAAACCGGAGTCACTCTGCATTCTGGTGGCGAGGCCATATGTTGTTTGCCCGCTGCAGCATTGCGTCTCCTACATTGTACACAACGTCGGATTGCTCGTTTTGTAGCCGCTGTTCCTCTCAGCAACCAAAGACGCCTTCGGATGACGCTCGTCACGTGACTTTCCCCAGCATGTCCCTCCAAGGCGTGGGAGTGTTGGATCATTAGATCTATCAAAATTTGTCGAGCAGGCAGCAATACGGTGTACTTTGTGTCAAAGCTGAGGTGGAAGTGGTTCAGCCCATCATCTACCAGTAGCAGTCCATCAATCAGTTTGTGGTTTAAATGCTTCAAGTCTTTTCTGGGAGAAGATATTTTTTGTCGATTGGTCCCACCTCTTCCGCCCTCTCGACTTTCCGGGTGAAAGGCTCTCGTTGTATCATCTTGAATACACCGTGTTCTGCGGCCCGTAGTTCATCGGGACTTATTGGACTCACTGGTACCCGGCCGGAGGGGCGGACCCCTTTCATGACTGGCAAATGTCACTTGAACCTGGCCAACCAAACTAATGAACGAAGTGTCTTCATGCAGGAGGAAAACTCGAACAATGGTGACAAAATTGATGTCGCTTCGATGGCTGTGGCCGTCATCACCACTCTTTCGATTTCCAGTTCCAATTTCTCTGTGGGGGTTTTAGTTCGTACACGGGCCAGTCTCGTTTGGGTATTTGCAGGAACTTCGGTCCTTCCGTTCATTTGTCGAAGTGCCGGAAATTGGCCGCACCTCGGGAGCACAGATCTGCTGGGTTTTTACCAGACCTGTCATGCTTCTACTGGCTCATGGCCAATTCGTCGTGGATGATCGTGAGCCGGTTAGCAACGAAAGTACTAAAACAGCTCCTGATGTTGTTAATGTAGTACAGTACTACGGTCGAGTCCGTCCAAAGTATAGCCGACCAAATATAGAAGTCGAAACTTCTCTTTACCGCTTGTACCGCTTTGACTGCTAACACGGATAAGCTGAGTTCAAGGTGCGGGATCGAAAGTGACTTCAGTGGGGTAATGCAGGCTTTAAAGAACAGGATCATCGCAGTATATTTTCTGTCAATCATGCTCCATCGTCCGTACACCATGTTCCGTAACGGACCTCGGAGGAGTCAGAAAAGGCGTGTAGTTCTCCGGCCCGTGTAGCGTGACCAGTGGGGGAACATCGTGGAATCCGTTAGTCCCCTAGATTATTTAAGGTGTTCAGAAACTCTTCCCATTCCAGCGGGTCTTCTCGGGCCAGTGGCTAGTCTCAATCGGCAACTTACGGCAGAGCCGCTGCGGCAGGATCTTTCTGGGTTACAGCCAGGGAGAGACGAAAGCGAGCGGACCGAACAAACTGGAGAGAGCAAGTAGTATGCCACGACGGGTTACTGGCAGCTGGGGAACGTTTAGCTCGAAAACTAAGTCGCCCGTTTCCGCGTTCCATGGTATTCGTAAATTGCGCTTGGTATGGAGTGAAGAACCGTCCAAATCTCTAGCACTTTCGGCCGTCTCGTGGCACGGGATGACTTCCAGCACTTTTGGAGCTTTCGACATCCATTTTGTTGGATAGAAGCCGCCCTCTTCCATCAATTTCGTTAGGCCTCTGAACGGTGCTAGGGCCCAGCCTACATCATTGAATGGCCCAAGATAGTCGTCGACGTAGAAGTTTCTGCCTGCGCTATCTACCACCGACCGGTGGACCAAACCTCCATGTTTGTTCACTGCTTCTCGGAGGGCGTAGTTCAACAAAACTCTGACGACATGGCTCCGGAGGGGTGGGCGGTCATCCTAAAATTTATCACTGCGTTGTCCCGGTCGTTCTCTTCCCACCACAGAAGAAGCAATGTGTCTCGTTCTTCTACCTGTATTTTCACCTGGTGAAACACTCTTTGATGTCGGCAGACAGAGCCACTTCACCCACTCTGAAAAGACACAAAACTTGGATCATCGACCTGGTCCAGTCAGGCCCCTGTAATAGGCGATCTTTTAACGACTTGCCCCGGAACCTGGCTGCACAGTCAAAATCTACCCGCAGCTTTCGAGTTTCTTGAATTTTATAACCGGGTGTGAGGTAGGTCCCAGATACCCTCCAGATGTTTGTGGTAGCAGGCACCTTCTCAACAAAGCCGAAAGCTTCTTTTCGCTTCAATGATTCTCCATGTCGTTCCTACAGATACCGGTCTCGAACGAAGCGGTTTTTCAGTCGTAGTATTCTTTGCAGGGCAAAGTGTCTGTTAGCAACCCAATGGTCAGCTGGTGTGCACCATGGGAGAGGAACCTTGAACTATTTTTAAGGCCGCCAGTTCCCTGCCGCTCTGTTTGCAAAGAGAAATGGTTCTGTTGAGACAATGATAATCTTTCGTCTCTGAAGTCGTGAAACTCCTTTTCATATAGCTGCTGCAAGTGATACTCTATGCGGTCCGTCTCGGCTGATACGCAATTCACGGAACCGCGTCCCCCGACTGGACAGTGTAATATTCATCCTAGAGCTGAGCGTACGGCATAGGGAGCCTGGGGGTTGATTCTCCCTGGCCAAGTACCCAGTGTGCCTGTGGCACATCGCACCCGATGGAGAGGTCCACTTCGTCGTCTCTCCGGTCTACAACGGTTACATAATGTAGGTAAGGCCACCTAGTCAAAATTGCTTTCACGGACCTTGGTGCTCGCACAAGGAGATCAGCTAATGGAAATGCCGCCGCTGATTCGATTTGCTCGTTAGTATCTAAGGAGACGAGCTGTAGCCTCAAACGGCCGACAGTCATCACTTGTGTTCCGCACACGGTGCCCGCTGCTGACGACGTCGAACTCTTAGCGAGCCGATATTTGTCGGCAAACCGCCCTATCACTAGAATAGCGTCCGACCCAATGTCGACGAAAGCCAACACCTTGACCATCCCGGTTGGGGTCACCACTCCCACGGCAACTACTCCTAAACATACTGGTTTACTGGCAGACCGCGACGTTGAACAAATCGCACTGGGCTTGATGTTTGTCCCCGGTGTAGTCTCTCTCGCCTGGCGTAACAATCGATGGTGTCTGGCCGCGCAACCCTCGTGACCACATCTGGCCCCTGTTCGACAGGCAGCCGCCCGGTGTGTGGAGTTGAGGCATGTAATGCACGCTCCTGTCATTCTCGCCATTCTCCGTCTTTCGTCTACTGTGGAGTTGATGGACTTGGGGCATTCTAGTAGCCCATGGCCAGCCTCACGGGACCTGAAACTTTGATGCTCTAGAGCCTGACGTGAAACAGCGTGTGCGTTGGTCCAAGGCTGATGCTTCGAGTGTTCCCGAGCAGTAGTTTGAGCCTGGCTAGTACTGTGCTTGTTCACCCGGTTACTGTCCCGGAGGGGTCGGCCAAATCTGCTGTCGGCTATTTTGGTTTGATTGTCCAGGTATTCGGTCGGGTCTTCGAAGTTAGCCTCCCTGTCTCTTCGGCTGATAAGTTCCGCATCTTCCGCCCACCGACCCTGTAACTCGAGGGAGAGAGGTGACGGATTATGCCCTCCAGGTTGCGCTTTACCTTGAATGGCTGGTCGAACAAGCCCCTCAAATTCTTTCTTGCTCGTGTGAATTCCTGTTCAGGGTCGAGCACGGTACGCCCATCGATAGCTTCCCTTGCTCGGGCTGGACAGTAATGAGTCAGATAAGAAAGCCTCTGCCCGGGGTCGGTTATCTTGTTTTCGACAAAAGTTTCGAACTGCCTGATGAACTTGCAGTAATGTTCAGATCGTCCGTCAAAAACCGTCAGTTCTACTCTTGGCAGATCGATCGCTGGTTGCGTTGATGTCCCGCAGGACTCATACACAAAACTCCTATGTGCGAAGTTTCCTCACGCTGTGGCATGCAATCCAAAAATCTCTCCTTTCATCTAGCCTTAGTTATCAACTTTCCAATACCAGCACCTTTCCAGTCGTTCACACCTTTGGTAGCACACCCAACTCCGCAGGCTGACTAGGCAACGCAGCGTGTAACGACCGGTCATGGAAACCCACCCCCCTCAAAAACCACTGCATTTCCATGTTTTCCTTAACATCACTCACTTATTTACACTATCGACTTGTTTTATGCACTGCATGTTTTTACGGACCAACGTTCGTTTGTTCGTGTTCAGCTTGCCGCTCTGTCATATCCTTGTTCTGGACCTGCGTGACGCACGTGCTCCTCTCTCGCAAGCTGGCATTCGGTTCTCGTTTTCTGAGTCCTCTTGATGGCATATTTGAGATTTGTATCTGTTTCGTGCCATTGTTCATTCAATAATCTATTATCGTGGAACTTCATTGATAACCGCCTACCGATTTCGGGATACGCTGCGAATTTGGCTACGTGTTGCTCACAGGCGTCCCACTCTGTGCTTTCCCACTACTTTCTTCCAAAATAACTTCCGTAAATCCCTCTACCAACCGCCGATTCCCGTCCTTCCCCACCCGAGCAAGCCTCACCGACAAGCTGCGAAGCCACCCCACACTCTGTTAACCTTTATCCTCCGAGGCCTGCTCTTACCACACAACGTCAACCACCACGAAGGTTATCACGTGGGAATGCCATTATCTTCCATTGCTCCACCTTCTGTCACTACACTGGAGCATCGAACCATCCCAACGAATCAGGACACGTAACAGGGCTGCTTTGTCAAACGCCTTCTCGTTCAGCTCGTAATATCCCGAAATTAGTTATTTTCGGGTCTTCCGCTGCTGAATCCTCTGAAGTTATCGTGAGGGCTTCCAAAGCTCACTTTTCTTTTTCGGTGATCGTAATGTCCATGTTGATTGAAAAATTCCTCTTCTGCTCACATTCCTATACTCTATGACCAATTTTGGACTGCCTTCTCCAACCTAATTCATGCTGACACTGTTTTGTGGTCGACAATTATTCTACGCTTGGTGCACTTACTTTTTCTTTTCATGGTTGTGCTTTCTTAATGAGATCACTTTGAGGACAGTTGGTACGGTAGTGAGATGCACTGATTCAACACAGTTTTGTTTTATTACTCCTCGGTTTCACTTTCTCGCTCACGTCGACTGACCGTAGACGTTCAGATCGTTTACGCTGATTTTTGGCTGCGACGCTCAGGAAATTGTTCTTTGGGCCTGATTAAGCGTGAAGAACTTGTTCTATTTGTTTGGACTTCAAGACAGGTATTTATTATTTACTCTTTTTGGCCAACTGTTCCCCTTTTTACAGAATTTGTCCTATTTTTGACTACCTTTTTGGTTGGATAGTGACTGAGGCTCACTGTCAAAGGTATGATCGTGTTTGTACTTATATTTTTACTCGCTAATAGAACCGTAGAATTTGAAGAGCAATCGTGTTCTTGATTTGGGTTATGCATCGATTTGGGCTACGCGTTGCCTTGAGGCTCCAAGGTGCTATCCAGAACGAGTGAAGCTTATTAGTCGGTGAATCGATAACTGAATCGTTGGTCAGGCTTCACCCAGAACAGGACTTGAGCGTTTGATCGTTACGGTACTTTGACATTGTCTCTGGATCGATGCGAACAACAAGGAGCAATAAGGTGACCACTGGACCCCACCAATCTGAAAATGGGATCGGATCAGATCAACTCATCGCTGGAACCCGGCAAGTCCCTCCTGGTAGTTTTTCTGTTCATGGCTCCGGGGTTACAGGCTCTAGTCGGCATAGTCGTTGTTCTAAGTCGAACTTGTTGCTTTTCGAACTCAGGGAACGCCACCTTAAAGAGAAACTTGCACAGGATTTGAAGGACTTTGAAGAAAGCCAAAATAAAGAGTTTCTAAGAGTTAAGCAAGAGCTGGAGATGGCCTAACTCTCAGAAATGTTAGAAAAAAGTGCGTCTGTGCGATCCTCGGACTCAAGCGACTGTGATAAAGGAGTGCGTGAGTATGTTCAGATGCACACGAGGTCGATTTGTGACGAATTCATAGATGCTGCTGTTCAGGGAGACGAAAAAGCCGGTAGGCAGAACACTAATTTATGGAATCCGGCTTCTCACTTTTTGGGTGGGATGGACTTGCCAAACGTATAATTGTTTTCGTTCGATGGTCGGCCAGAAATGTACTGGAAGTTCATTCGACAGTTTCATGTGTGTCACCTCGAAGATCATGGATGACGGCAAACGCTTGATGTATTTGCTTCATTACTGTAAGGCCAAGGCACTGGAGGCAATTGAGGAATGCGTGATGCTGCCTCCCAGCGAAGGATATCGTAGAGCTTGTGGGATACTAAAGGAATTAGTTGACCGCCCACATGAGGTAATGCGATCACTTCTAGAGGGCCTAATGGGAGGACTCAACACCAGCTGCTTGGACTCAGAAGCACTGTAGACGCTAGCCGTTAGAATGGAGGGCCGCATGATTGCTCTCGAGCAGATGAATTACACGTCCGATCTCAACTCTCTCGCCACCCTGGAAGGTGTAGTTAGTGGTCTTCCATACTCCCTACGGAATAAATGGGCTGAGAGTCGATCGGTTACCGCAAAACGGTCGGGAACTGACTTTTAGTGAGCTAACGGAATTCGTGTCCACCACGGCCAGGATCGCCCGTAGTCGCTTCGGACAACTAGCAAGCCGAACTAAGACCATCTGCCGGGTGAATCAAGCCAATCTCAACCCAGGTCCACTTCAATCTGGATCTAGTTGGTCTATAAGCACAGTGCAGCAGGATAAAGAGCGACCTCAGATCTGCCCGACATGTGATGGGAACCACTCAATAACGCTGTGCCGAGAGGTTTTGGAGTTGGACGTACCTGCGAGATGGGCAGAAGCTCGTAAAAAGGGTTGTGCTTCATCTGTATGGAAAGAAGCCACTAAGCGGGTGACTGCAGGTCAAAAACCGTCTGCACTATTGAAGGCTGTGGCGGTAGGCCTCATCAACTACTCCGTCGGGCTATGCCAAAGAGCCCTGTACCACCCTAGGCAGTGAGCGAAAATCACTGCGGTGTAACCAAGATGCAGCATAATGGCATACTCCTTGGACTACTGCAGGTGAGAATTAAAGCCGGAGAAACGGATGTTGTCGGATATGCTTTCCTCGGCAATGGATCCGACACTACTCTCATTCGGGCCGAGGTCATACAAAGTCTGGGTTTAGGTTTCGAAACAGCCAGTTGACATTTAAGACTTTGGTGGGATCCAGTTAATGCGGTCAGTGACGCTTTCGAATTGATCACACTGAATGGCACCGATTCACTCAGCGTAGAGCAAGCTGTTGTTGTTGAGTCACCGCCCGTGCCCAAGCCCAGTTCCGATGATGAGTATAGGAAGTGGCCTCACTTGGAGGACCTACCTATAGAAACCGTAAATGGGGATGTACTATTGCTAATCGGATGTGACGCACCCGAGGCTCATTGGGTTTTAGACCAGAGACTAGGCGGTCGTCACCTTCCCTATGCAGTCCGCACACTGTTAGGCTGGGTGGTATTTGGTCCGACCACCTTCAAAAGGTATCAGTCCTTATCGGTGAACTGGGTGACTCAAAGCGAATCATAACCCATAGAAGAAATACGAAGAATGTATGTCGTCACAGTGATAGCTGCCACTCACTACACTTCCCGTGCACTTTCCCCCTCCCATAACTCCCCTACGTCATCTAGCCCAGATACTCGCATCCACATAAGTGGGTTATCTTTGATCTTATCTAACTCCCGGTCCATCCTGAATCAGCTTCATCACTTAAAGCATTATTTCACAGCATCAAGTCCTGATACCATTCTCATTACTGAAACCTGGCGCGAGGAACACATTCCCACAAACGAAATTCCGCTTGGAGAGTACAAGGTGGTGTCTAGTGTACGCACAGCACTCTTTTTCGGTAATCCTCATTAGACTTGCTACAGTTCTTTCAGTTCCGGATTCTCTGTGGCCCACAACTCAGTTCTCAACTGTAATCATGCGCATTGGTTGTGTCTATCGCCAGCCCTCCTCTTCTATCGCAGATTTATTGCCCTTAAGTGAGGCATATAACTATTTTTCACTGCTACCCCCGCAGCGAAAATCATAGCGAATGATTTGAACTGGCCTAAAATATCCTGGACGAACCTCACAGCACCTCACAACTTAGTAGACTTTGTCTCCCATACCCACACTTGGGGCTGGGTGCAACACGTTAAAACCCCCACCAGAAATGCCGACATCCTAGATCTCACATTCGATCGCAGCCTTTCCAGCTTTTCGATTTCCGTTCTTCACAAAGTTCAGGGTAGCGGCCATAAGGTAGTGGAAGGTAATCTTTCATCCCATCCTTATCCGTCAGGCTATCTGATCCCAGTCAAAAAATTCCCTCCGTTTGAATCGGGACCCTCTACACAGGTTCATCCGATACCAAGATTGGAGCGGTTTTTTCTAACAGCCGACCCCCAGAAGGCGTCTGATCACTTTTATCTTAGCATGGGAAACTGCCCCTTGAAGCTTAGTCCAACAGCCCGAAACTCCTCCCCTGGGAAATCCAAACCTGCCCACCCCCCAAAGAAAGTATATTAAGATGCAAAGAAGTTACCTCCAAAACCAAGACTTCTCCTCTCCAGCTAGACTAACACGTCTTACTGATATTATCCGGGACCTAAAGAAAGGCCAGCTCCGCAAAGAAGCCAAAGCTCTAAGGCATCCCAACAAAGCGTTGAATTTCTCTCTCCCACATAAATCTAGGAATTCAGTAATTGATACTACCATTCAATACGTTGTGTTGCCCAATAAAACTTCGGCCATCTCCCCCTCTGATATGGCTGAGGCCTTCAACCTTTACTTCTCCAACTCCATGCCCTCCCCCATCAGACATATTCTGCCCCCCCCCCCCCGAATCCTCTTGCTACCACCCTTTTTCCCTATCCACCCTAAAATTTGAAGTAAACGTTAGTTCCTGGCTCATATCGTGTCATGAAGCATCTGCGCATGCCGGACTAGACGGGCTGCCCCCAGCCGCAATCGTAACCGATGGATCGAACCTTCCACTTCTATTATTAAACCTATTTACTTTTTCACTCATATCGAGTTTTGTACCGTGGAACTGGGAGCTTTCAGCCATCATTCCACGACATAAAAAGGACCTCTCTATGAAAGCATTGATTAGTGCCCCATCAACCACACCACTACCATTTCCAAAATAATGGAAACGACTGTCAGAAATGGCATTACTACCCATTTCCTCGCTTCAAGCCTTCATAGCGATAGTCAACACGGGTTTTTCAAATCGCGATCATGAACCACATGTCAGTTTGACTTCCTCAACCTAGTCCCTAAGGCTGTTGGTAGCTGGCAGGCATAAGTACTTGTCTACTTAGATCTGTCCAAGGCTTTTTCCGTGTTCCACGCACCCATCACGTCGCTAAATTGCGTTCTTTTGGCATTGCTGACCCACTGCTTTCCTGGCTGCAGCCTTATCTCACACGTCTTTCTCAAGTAGTCCTCGTCAAAGGACATACTTCTTACCCGAAACCTGTTATAAGTGGCTTTACCTAGGGCAGTGTACTGGGTCCCTTCCTATTTCTAGTGTACATTATTGACTCACTGGATCTAGTACACCACGGCACGCCATTCGTTTTGCAGATGATATAAAAATAGTCCACTCTTCCGATTCTAATGACGCTACCCATACTTTTTGCAACATTTTCGCTGACCTCTCTGCACTTGACCGCTGGTGTCACTCCTCAATGACGGGCTATTCCACTGATGAGTGCGAGGTCCTAACCTACAAATTCTGATTGCTACCCGAATCCTTAACTCTCGGTGGGTCCCCAATAGCCAGTCCATCTACCATCCGCGATTTGGGCCTCAACCATTCCTGCTCCCTCAACTTATCGGAGCACACCGCCATCCAAGCGGCCAAGGCTAGATGAGGTGTGGCTTTCTCTTCCACTCCTTCTGTCTCCAGGACAGTGTCATCAGCGTCTACAAATCCCACGTCAGACCTTCGCTTAATTACCACCCAATACTATTTTCTAACATGGCGAAATAAGACAGAGTTGCGGCTGAAAGTATACAGAGGCGTTTCACCAAACAGCTACTCAGGTGGTCCACTTCTTTAGTCTGAAGTGAACGATACCAACATCTGAACCTTAACCCACTCTGGCTCCGCCGCTTAATACTAAACTTAGTCTACGTGTATAACCTACTACATAACCGGTCCTTTTCCTTTAACCAGGTGAGCTTCATCTGTGCAACCCCTTACTCACTTCGGTACAGACCGTTTGCTGTCTTCTCTAGTATAGCTAAATAGGTCACACGGTCACCTTTTTTCCTTCTTGTCTACTCCAAGTTCTGAAACAAGTTGCCCGTAATCATTGGAGCTTCAACAACCAAGTCCCAATTTCTACTGGTTCTCTTCGCGTGTCTCAGCGCCACCCGTGCTCTTCAGTTATCTCATATTTGCATAGCTGAGAATATAGCGCACAAGAGGCGCCTCGACTTCTGAGACCACCCTCTTCGTAGACCCCCAGCCCTTTAATTAAGGACACGACAAACAATAGACAATTTCATTTAACTCACCGAATTCCTGGCGCTTGACTAGCTGTGGCTGTTCCTGTGAGAAGTGAACGGAACTGAAATGCCATTATTTTCATACAACTTGCTTCCGTCTCTCCCGCAGCCCCTGTCACTCTTATGCTTCGCCCTTTACTGGTTTCTATATGCTTTTACTAACCGCTAATCTACAGCAGGGTCCTACTCTGGCTGCCTCTCTTAAGGGCTTTACTTTTTCAGTTCTCTCACCGCGTGCATTTTACCCTCAACGTTGGTATACGCGCCTGGATAAAGCTACTGTATGATCGATTACTAACTGCTGGCCCCGTCCTCTGAGAACCTTCGCAACCTGGCCATCTGGTGGCGGATATTGAATTTTCATAGTTGAACCAAGCCCCACGTGCATAGCCATCAATCGACACTAGAGCCATCCCCAACGGTGTGGGGTGCGGTTAGATCCATCACTTTGGCCGGCCCACATGGGACTTGCAGGTCGTCTGAAACGATGTGCGAACGCAATGAGGCTAGTGGATCACACCTCTTGTGTTCACTTCGAGGTTTCTTTCAGGTTGGCAACCAGCACACGGCCAGTCCCACCCAGCAGCACCGGCTGCAGATCGCATGCTTCAACGGTCCTCGTTCCTCCGAGGTAAGCCCACCTGTTACTCTTATCACTCCCACTTTTGACTTTTTTCCATGGTATGCCCACCTACCCATTCTGTCTTAGCTCGTACGTACCTTCACCGTGACAAACCTCGATGCACGTCACTATCGTCCTACCCGCTTTACTCTACTGACAACCGCCAATATTTATTTTTCCACCCACGTCGTCATTGCCGTCTTGTAGTATATATTCACTTGGTATTACCCTATGTTCATAAAACTCATTGATCGCATTAATAATAATAATAATAATGGTATATTTCTGGACCGTGGTCAAGAAGCACGCATGTAAGCATGATCAGAGTTTACAATATCACTGAATGAAATGGAAAATTTCACAAAATTGAAGGAGAGATTAGCAAATCACGGTAACAATGGAATAAGGCTGCCGAGAGTTTTAATGAATCAAAACGAGCAAAGAACACACGGCGAACACTAATTGATTTCAAGTCAACGGCGGCAATAGTAGTGAATCAGCCGGATATAGGAAGGTTCAGACGGACATTGGCTTAGGACGCAGGAAATACGATATTTACAAGAATAATGCGAGGAAAAGGTCGGCACTGCATATTCATGTTCACTTAAAAAGGTAATTGGCGTTGAGACACTGCCTACCGTTTTGTCAAGCCCTCGCTCGTTCTCCCTCCGCATGCGCAATAAAATAAGGCACCGGTCGCACCGGCACCAATAACCAATTCCCACATTAGAAATCGCCGTTCCAAACTTTGCATCTCTTGCAGCCACATTTATCATCTAATCACTACCACTATATTTTTCTTGCCTGATTTCGCGGTTCCTCTGAGGATCCTCCGGTTTGGCAGTGCCCCGATTAGTATCGTCCAGTTGCATCCATTTGTACGACTGCCTCCAGGCACAAAGCTCCCAAATTCCATGTCCCGAACTCCGACACGCATTCATTTCCCTCGTCTTATGTTCATCTGCCGGTTTACCCGTCCTGGTGCTTCTATCTTCTCAGCTTTTTTTTGTGCCTCACCTGCCGCAGAACTACCTGACTGATTATATCGCACCCGTCTCTTCGGTCCGTGCTCACATCTTCTGTTTCGTATATTGCTCGCCACAGGCATTTTCTGTGAGCCTTTCAAACAGTTCTGCTTTTTCTCGTTCCACCTAAGGGAAATGGTTGTTACATAACGGTTTTCACTCACAGTTCTAGTCCGTTTGATCTGCCGTTACTTGACCCATCTGGCACCTCTTTTGCTCATTTCCCTCCCACACTGTTCGCCGTCACAGCTGTTGCATCTTCGCACCGTAGACAGTCTCACCTCCCAAGTACCTTTCTCCACTTCTTATCTTCATTCGCTCTGCGCTGCTAAGCCATCTTCACCGCCACCATCCTCTTGATGAATAATGTAAGTCCGTTTATTATTGCTTCTTCCATTCTCTGCTGTCACCAGGCTTCTCGCCTACATCAATCTGGTTACCAGACCCATTCCTACCTGTTATCTTCGATACCTTCCTTCATCTTCCCGCTTTTATGAACTGCTGTTCACAGTCGCCAGCACTTCTGTGCTTCCGAATATTTTTCTCTCTCTCTTTTGAGCCGCCATATTCACCTATCGTGATGATAATTCACCACGATATTCCAAAGTTAATCCTATAACCATTCAACCTAACCTTACCTGTCCCTCCCAGTAAGTGAAAATTTATTTCGGGGACTCAATTTTTATTTCTCCCGCTCCTCTTATATGTGTATACATATGTATATATATACATATATTTGTGCACATGTATGCATATATGTATTCGCTACGCATCCTGCAGTTCCTCACAGGCTATCTCTCTTGCTATCATCCCGCTGCCCGCCATGACATGCATCCATTCCTTCTACATCTGTGCCTCACATCTACTTTATCCAATTTTTCTGAATTATTTCCATCATCCGATCCACCCTTTACCTCTTGCATTGCTTGCTCCCTGTTTTACAACTAATTTTGTGCCTTATCCGCCGACCGGCTATTGCGGAGTACCAATGCTTCGTTGCTACCTAATCCTTTGCAGCGCATCTCGCTTTCCTCTCCATTGCCTCCCGCTACTGCAGTTTCTTGTGCCGATTTCTGGCCTTTCTCAAGTATATCGGTCGACTTTCAGATGTCTTCACCCGGACCAGTTAGACTTCCCACTTGACCCTGACTTTCAAACACCGGGAGTCCACTTGAACCCGCCCTTGGGCTCATTTAAGCTCCCTAAAGTTTTCTGGCGTGCATGTATTTATCATACACTTATCATAATTCCGCC
Organism: Fasciola hepatica; assembly: GCA_948099385.1. NCBI lineage: Eukaryota > Metazoa > Platyhelminthes > Trematoda > Plagiorchiida > Fasciolidae > Fasciola > Fasciola hepatica. The sequence continues at coordinate 26,890,223 of CANUEZ040000043.1, read as the reverse complement.
CCACTTTATTCCCCTTTCTGAGCCTTTTTATCCTCTTTTTGTCATGTAAATTTCCACGTTTTCACGAATTTTGTCTGTCTATTCCATTACTTGAAAAACTTCATCATGCCATTGACATGTTTCGGGCGTCTCCGAGATGAACCATTAATATTAATACCATTACTGAGTGATGCCGGAGGGATTCCGCCTTCTCTAAGTTTTTGGTGGTTCATCGGCACTGTGCATTTCTAACCTTTTCAACAGTCACTCTTGGCGTCACCTTGGATTGCGCGTAACTGATATACGTCTTAGTTTTGACCCTGCGGTTTTAGCTGGGGGCTCCCCTCACTTCAATCTGCGTTCGCTCTGGATCCTACCAGTTTTGGCTCTTTCTGCTAAATACTGGAAGCTTCGGCAGCGATTTCCACTGTTTTCATATCTAGCCTGAGCTGATGCCTTTCTCTGAATAGTCCTTCGGATCCGACCAGTACATAATGGCTAAGCGCCACCCCGGGGGACCCTTTCAAGAGGGGTGGCCTTGTTAGCCGGTGGCAAAAACCTGTCTCTAATGTGCATATAAAGCCGCTTCTCCGGATCCTCGCCCTGTTTACCACCCATTCAGCCTCAGCTCGCAGCTTTATCACCTTCCGGTCTGCCAGGCGGTAGCTGCGCCCTTCATTGTCTAGGGTTACTAGTCCGAAACCTTTGGTTATCTTGTGATGACAAGGTCGCTAGTAGATGGAATTTGGCCGAGCCTGCATCTGGTCTCCGCGGCATCATGCTGGGCCAGGCCCGAACTATGTTTGTAGCCCATAAAACTGCATAGGAACGATTCCATTTATTCAATCTACTTCTGGTACTTTAAGGTCTCCAAATATCAGGACCCTCCTCTTAACCTGTGATAAGCTGTAAATATTGCATTAGCTGATCACCTTCTCCCTTTGAAGACGACGGGCAGCTGTACACAGAGAAAACTATCAGTTTTGCGCAGTGGGTCGTGAATTCATTTACCTCGAAGTCTTGAAGTGGTATACGGGTCCTTTGCTGGTGTCCATTTGTTTCAAATTTCAGGGTCCCTTTTTTCTACGCTAGTCGCTTGGCTGAAATTAGGGGAGCCGGGAAGCGGGGGACGACTACACGGGGCAATATCAGCAGATGGTTGCACGAACAATGTTCTGGAATGATCAGTAAAGCGACATGAATATTTTATCCCAAAGCAAGCAAAACAGCTTGCTATAAGACAGCACGTCAAAAGAGCATCATCTACACATCTAAAGAGACAGGAATGCAACGTAGAATTTCTGTGGCCTTTCGTTCCTTAGGTGCCCAGCAAGTTAAGTTTGGTCAAGGAAACATGGGGAACGCTGAAAGTGGGCTGGGGGCTGTGGGCTGCTTGCCCTAGGGTGCGAGAAAGTTCTCACTGCGTTGCAACTGACAAGCGATCCCATATTTACGGTCATCGGATGATGAACCACAGAGAAGAGGACCCAAGCAGCATACTATCCAATGCATTTGGGCAAATGTTTGGCTTGCTTCGGGATAGAATGACTCCTAACATACGCCTTGAAAGCGTGCACATGAATAAGGCAACAACAGTACCACAATATTTATCGAACAGCACCTGCGTTACAAAAACAGCACATTTTGTCGTGTTGAAGCCCCTGTAGCCTGGCTGTGCTCCTTTATTTTATTCCCTACTGATGGGTCCGGCATCAGTTTTTCTGAGGGGGAAACGTTTTATCACTCAAGGAGGTAACTAACGAGCACTTTCACAGTTCATTTTGACTTTGGTTCACGGTCATCTTTCCGTATACATAATTCCATATACATGCGTATATATCCCTGGACACTGGGGTAGTCGTTTTGTGGTGTTATTTTTTGTGAAGTTCGAGCACTGCTTAGTACTAACCAGGGTGTAACTCTCTTCATTTATCACCAACTGTTGGAAATCAGAATTCATTGCTACGCCTAAACGGACGAGGTGGGAAAGTCATTGAAGATTAACAAGGTCCTCTTTGCGAATAAAATATCTCGTTTTTAGCAAGGTGATATTATGGGAGCGCCGGATTTCGTGGCCTGAACTACAGTAAGTAGGTATGCTAAGAAAACCGGGTGTTGCCGGATATTTTCTCAATCTTTATCCGTAATAAATACCGGTACTCCTACTGTTCATGCCGTTGAAGAGGAGCCACAAAAGTGAAGCCAACGGCGGATTTGTGGACCGTGGATATTTTGAGCAGGGGTCCACTCACTACCAGCACATCGTATTTGTTCGTCCATTTAAGTTACAGTATTCACATTATCATAATTTTCTCCGCCGGTCGGGGAATACAGGTTGGGAGAATCGTGCACCCCGTAGCCGATGTGAATACTTTTTACGGTCCTTGTCAGAAGATTTCATAACCACCATGGCAACCATGAGGCAACGTCGTGAAATACTGCATGCTCTAGGCTATCATCCACCGGGTATCCAGCCTAAGCTATTTCCCTTTCGCGCCGTGTGAATTTATCCTGTGTTCTGTATGTACTTTTCACTCCACTATGTACCTAAATTAAAATACAGCCCAAAACAGGAACTAAAAAGTTATAAATTGATCGATAAAGTGTCTTTTTGCTGTTTTAATTTCTTTTGAGCAATCTCAGTAAGCCGTTTGTCAAAAACTCATCTGTCTGCGGCTGACGTACTAGTGGACATATTCACTGCACCCAGCCTAACAGTCACTTGTAAATATTTATTGTTTTCCAATCATCCTTAGATAAAACTTCTCCGGTTTTTTACACGCTCAAGTGAAGTTTTTTCTACACATTTCGTATTACTTAGTTGACCCTGAATGTGACAACAGGCGGCGCCCACTGGCCCCAGAGTGGCACAAACCGGCCGCTGTTTTGTAGGTGAGCAACCAAAAGCCGTTGAAAAACAGGCAGATTATTGCCATTAAGAGTAGGTCAACGAAATTCGTTGTCCCTGACTGAACTACAGACTCTGTTCCCAGGAGAACCGAAGTCTGTCGTTGAAAGAAATGAGGAGTTAATTCATCAGAGCCAGAAAATGCCGGCGATGCTGGACGAAAACTCAGGTACCCAAGTTATCCCTTCGCCGAAATAAATCTCAAGCTGAGTTTTGGTAATGGTTTGTCCTCTGGGCGCAATAAGCACCCTCTTAGGCATTCTAAAATTTGGTAACATTTTATGATAAATCGCAACTCTATATGTTTGTCAGAATTGCTCTATAATTTATTTAACACTTAACCATTTCATCGATTATAGCTTTTTGATATGTGAAATATCAAATGTTTATCCCTCTTGCTGTGAAAAAATTTCAGTCGAACCATTTTTGCTACCTGCAGGAGAAAAGGTTTTGTTGTCCAGCTTTCCCATGGATGTGACTGTCTCGCCTTTCTACAACTTGAGTTTCAGATCCTGTGGCCATTCACATCAAAAAAGATCGGCTTCCTGAAATTCTGCAGGCAGCAGTCCTCAAAATGCAAATTTGCCAAATCTTTCAGTGAACCGTCTTTATGATAAACATAACGATTCTTACGAAGTTTGTTTAATTGGTGACGAATCAGCGTTTTTGGTAGGAGAGGTGCGTGATGAGCAAATACACTAGGAAACGGATAGTTAAAACGGATTGGGAAAAGAAGGGTTACCAATATCCAGCGATATTCCGAACGTCAGGCTTAGCCCAACGCGTTTCCGATTGGGCGCAGGAACAGCCGACCAACTTCAACCCAGAATTAGCCCAAAGTTGGTCCAACAATGGTCCAACATGACCCAACGTGAAGCTAGTTTGGAGCCATTCGAGAGTTTTATTTTGAAAGAAAAAGGAAGCTTGCTATTGAAGAACCGGTGGAAGCATCAGATAGACAGGTTTTTTGTCTATATCGGCTCCAGTGCCCAACTTGGGGGATCCTTTGTGGGCAAAATTGAATAAATAAAGTGCGACGAAATATGTTGTACTGCTCTGTGCGACACGAATGAGAAAGTGCGTTGTGTCCTAGAAAGGATTAAAAGAATGGAAAGAAGTAATACCCAATATAAAAGACGAGTGGGTGTCCATGTGAACCGCCATGAGCCAGGAAAACCTCACCCCAGCAACTACCCAGCCATCGTTTGAACAAGACAATGCCACCCTCTGCTACTAAATGGGATGTAGTTCGTCCCAAGGATTTGTTGCGTGGTGGGAAAAGAAATGTTCCTCCAAGCTTCTGAAGGCCTCATGTTTCATCAGATTATGATCGTGTCCTCTCGGTATTGGGTTCTTGCCCAGGGCCAATAATGGCCGCCTGGTGTTCGATAACACGGCAAGCTGGTTGCACCTCTCGATTAGGTCACCTCTTAGGCGATGCAGGTACGGTGACTGCAAGTCCAGTGCTTTGAGGAGTTTTCTGTGTCCCGTCCCGCAGCCTGGTAACCATCTCAGTAAAACTTCTTCGAACGGTTTTCGACAGACTGTTGTCCGTAAGCAATTTCGATGCCCTTTCCTGAACACAGTATTCCAAGCAGTGTTTGCATGCGTTTTTCGAAGTAACAGTATTGACTGGCATCTGAAAAAAGTTAAAGCTCAACCTACTAGCCTCGGCTGCTGCAGCGAAGCACTTTTGGGTGGGCCCGAAAAGTTTCGTGCACAGGTGTGCAAATATCTTTATTGGCCCTATAGGTCCCGATCACCCTGGCTGACTCTTCATCGAAGTGCCGAATCCCACCTGCTTCCCCAACCTGAAGCAGCACTTGCTTTTGCGTAGAATGGGCCCTGAAGTTCTGGCTTACTCTAGTATTCTGATCGGGTCTTTCTGTACCCAGATCAAAGGGGGCTCAGCACAATCCTAATACCATTGGCGAAGAGGAAACTACGACATATCACGGCGTCCGACAGGGCATTTGTATGGACTGGGAACAACCGGGGACCCAACTTCGACCTCTGCACACACCACTGCACGCCCCAGCTGCGCTGGAGGTTTTATCCTCGGCCAGAATCCAAAGCTTCTTGCCAGCGAGATAATCTACAAGCCTATTCAGAGTTCTCTGCGAAGTCCTCCTGCCCTGCACTTTGTGCTTAAAGTTGAGTCTCCAACTCGGGGTTTATAGGCAGGAGGATTTCTTTAAATCCGGGTAACATCGTCCGTCTTAGTCACGTTTGTCCAGTTTGCCAGTCACTCTGTTAGACATGATTTCCTTTTTACAAATCCGTAGCTCCTAGCCGTGGTTGTTCTATGGAGTTCAACACGCCTTGTCATTTTAACCCTGACGGTTTCTTCCTGTACTTTTAGTGCCACCGACAGAAGGCTAACAAGCCTGTGGGTAGATTCAGTTCCTCTCTGGCTTTTTGTGTGGATGGGCACAGCTTCAGCTCTCAACCAGTGAGAAGGTAGTGCAGCTGAGGCTGGTGACCTGTTGAACAAATATGGGAACACCCCGGAAGCTGTGCATGCCAGTTGACATAGGACAGCATGGTGAACCCCACCCGGCCCGACGGTCCTATTTTGCTCTAACATACTTGTAACTAGCTCTACTTCAGTGGGGTCCATGAAGATTCTTCCAATGAAGAAAAGTGATAAGATTCAGGTAGCGGCGGATGGCTTCCGGTGTCCGCAGTGCTCACGAGCCCGGAAAACTCCTCAGAAGCCTCGGCTTTATCTTAGGCATTGTTTGCAACTCTACTCTGCTCATTCATAATGCTTCATACTGCCATGCGAGACCTGGTGTTAGACTGCGCGTAGCTGCAGCAGGCTTTCCAGCTTTCATCATTTTGTGCTGGCTTTGCTTCACACTGCAACTGACAGGTTTTTTGTACCCACAGAGCATGTTCTTGGGCCCTCAGGAACTGCAGAAATCGAAGGTGGCCCCCTAGGCAGTTGAAACTACTCCATGCTACTGGGCAGCCTGCCAGCGATTTTTCGGCCTTGACTGCCCACCAAGGTATTAGGTCTACTCACATCCTTCCTATTGGAGAAAAGCCATCAATCACTTGCAGTAAGATACATTTTGTGCGACTGTACATCCTCTATTTTAGGGTAGGATTCTGTCCACGGTTTGCTTTTTATAGGGCGCTCTCGAGCAGTGGTTAAACAGATCCCACGAATCCCAAAACCAAAACCATATTGATTCCCGGTTCGTATGATATTGGATCGTAAAACGGACAACACAGCAAAATGTACACAAATCTCAAATATGCAATCAAGAAAACTAAATAAGCCAAGTTCACGGCTTGAGGTGGTCGGGAAAGTGAGTCAGACAAGTCACAGCGAGTCATGATGAGGTCTCGCTGAGGACTCGAACAAACAAAGATTGGAGCACGAGAACATGGGTGGCGGAAAACAAAAATGACATATACTATCGAGGATTTTCAAGAAAACAAGGCATTACGGCGTTCTTGAAGGATCTTCTATGACTGGTTATTGCATTCTTCCCTGTCATACTCAGTGCTTGGCGACCTACATTCCTGAAGTTTCTCCGTATTTTGAGATAGACCACTGGGGATTCCACTCCAAATGTAATCTGATCACATTCCAAGGCTCTCGCCCATGGGTGCAGTAATTTCGAATTAGTCGAGGCCATCTGTTGATCAGTTAAGTACGAGGTCTATAACTTTGGGCTGCGGAACTATCGTCCACCGGCTTGTTTCTTTTGTCTTCTACTGGTGTGAGTCTGCATAGCAGTTCCACCAAGTAATCGCCAAAGACCCCCGTCCGCAGTGCCCACAAGCCACCTCATTCAGCCTATTTCGACTTTAGCAGAGCATCCGACTCAGAGAACCATAGGCTTCTACTAACCAAGTTGAGATCACTCAGTATAGGTCGTCAGACTCAAGAACTGCTAATGGACCACCTTGCCGGTAGTAATTTTTACTTTAGAGTAGGTGACAGGAACTCTAAATTGGAAAACGTCACCAATGAAATGCGGCAGGGCTCCAAACTAGGCCCAATGCTGTGCCTTCTGTTTATAAATTATATGGCCCCAGTTCCACTGTCACCAAACTTCTTTTTGGCAGGTGGCTCGAAATAAGTGTGAGCTCAGGGAAGAGAGGAGCTGAATAGAGACAAAGTTGCCATCGTTAACTAGGATAACAAGTGGGACTTACGTCTCAGTACCGGGAAAAGCTACTTTCCGTGACGGAAAGTGACAAGCCTGACAGTTATGCGCGACCGAGGCACTTTTACTATTAGGCAGTAAGCGGGGTCGAGGACCTCAGAATTTCGGTCCTGGGAGGACCAATCAGTGTACAACCGCCGCAAAAAGGGCACGCGGTCGGCCCTTCAGGTTGAGATCAGACGTGTCATGCCGCCACATAGTGGTTCTCGTGACACTGTCCATGTTTATTGTTAGGCCCCTTATGGAAAAACGTGTTCAGGCATGTTCACCCCTCCCCAAAGACACTGCCTGTTTGGAGTGGGTACAAAGTCTTGCAACACGCATGGTTGAGGACCAGAGCGGCTTGACTTTTCAGCGGAGACTCCAGGGTTACAAGATTTTCTCTATGGGAAGGAGGAGACTACGAGTTCTCATCGAGATGTTTAGGGCGGTAAGAGGCTTTGCTGGACTTAGACCGGCGGGTTCACCCTACATGGCCCTGGACTCCCGGACAAGAGGTCACGGGAAGAGGCTGGAGAAAGTTCGATCTAGTTTGATAGCTAGATCTCACTTCTTTGGCAATGGAGCGAATGCTTACCGGAATAGACTGCCAGAAGAGGCAATCGAACTGGAGGCCGTCCAGTCATTCAAGAGTGCCCGAGAGAGTAAGTGGGACAGAATCATTTCTGGAGGTAACCTAGGAGCATGCCTCTAGATGAAAGGCTCTGGACGTTAGGGTCTATCTGACTAGCCACATTTTTGAACGCTTCCATTTGTTGTAAAATGACCCAGTTGGAGCTCACGAAGCACTAAGTCTCTAGCAGTTGATATGCCATGAGGTTTTACTCTTTTCTTCCCATTTTAGCGGGGATTTTATGAGACTGACCACGTAGTGGCCGGTGCCTACCTAGTGTGCTTACCGCCGAAGGAATTCTGGAAGCTGGATTGGCCGTGGCCAAAACCTGTGCTGTGCAGCTTGAACTGAGCTGAACCGAAATGACTTTCCAGTAGGTCGAATTCTATGGCAGGCACTGTTCCAGCAGACCTGGTGACCAACACGGACAAATTCTGCAATAGCAGTGTGTCTTCGTTTGGATATGTCGATAGTGACTTCAAGACTGACTTCAGAGTAGCCTTCATATTCAGTGAACTCGGAGAGCATGGGGTCACCTCCTGCGCATGAAGTGGACAATAAAGCTCTCGGTGTCTCTTTGTGAACGTTCGCGACGAACTGGAGTGTACTCCTGTAATACAAAGTTGTGGGGGATCCTTCAGAAAGCCGTAATAGCCCGGCTTCTTGAAGTTACTCCTTCATACCCGTCCCGGTACTCTTCTTCTCGGTCTTCATCCTGTGTCACCCGTAGTAAAACGATCTGATTGGTTAGCTCTTACCTGATTTTCTTCGGTCGGTACTCTCATCAGCTTCGTATGTTGCTCACCACAGGCATCTTCAGTGTGCCCCTCAGGTTGTGCTGCTCTTCCGCCTCCCACCCAGTATAAAGTCATCGTAACGTCATAATTTTCACTAACAGTTTCAAACCATGCAATCAGCCACAACCTGAGCTTTCTGATCCTCCTCTTCCTTATTTCTCTTCTATGTTATTCGCCGATACAGCTGCAGCATCTTTGTAGCACTGCTTTTCTAATTTCCAAGTTACCCTTTTCTACTGAAGTTTTACACTTCTCCAGCCAACCTGCACTTCAATTCGCCCTGCATTCTCCATCTATTTTTACGACCATCTTCTTGCTGCATAGTGTACGTCCATTTACTGACGCTTCACCCATTTTCGACCCCCACTACATGTCACTCCTGCTTTATCCAGATTGTCAGATTCGCTCTTACCTGTTTTCGTCGATCCTTTCCTTCTTATTCCCTCATTTATCAACTTCTGCTCCCAGCCATCACCTCTGTGCTTCCAAGACTGTTTCTCTTCCTCCGTTGACCCTCCATGTTCTCTTGTCATAAACAAATTCATCGGGCCTTATCCAAGTTAATTCCGTACCACTTGAACCAATCCCACCTGTGTCCTCCAAGCATTGCTACTCACATGTTCCGTCCCTTCACTGCCAATTCTCCTGCCCTCAAATATATCAGTGCACATGTATATACATAACTTCATATTTTCTTTTCCTCCTTCATTTCTTTACCGGCTAGATTCCCTGCCACCATGCTGCCGGCCCTTATGATATGCGTCCTTTTCGTCTATACCCGAGCCTCATATTTACCGTATCTCGATCCTTCCGCGCCACCTCTGCCATTTGACCCACTCTTTACGTCTTGCTTTGGTGGCTGCCTATTTTCGAGTTGACACCGTCCATTTATTGCACTGAGGCATAGCTCATGGCTACATAAGCCCTAGAAATACAACTCAGTTTTTCCTCGATTTTCTTCTTTTTCCCTTCTCCATCCTTTCTCGTAACAATAGTTTCACATGCCGATTTTCAGTCCTGCCTGTGTGAAACTCCCAGGCTCCTACCTCCTCCACTTGGCTCAGCCAGCTCCTTCATTAAACCTTGACTTTCAAGTCTGCCGGGCACACTTGAATCCACCCTGGGTTCACTTAAACCCTCTCTACTACTCCTTGGTGTGCATACATTTACCTCACCCTCATCTCCCCTCTAGTTCCTCCTGCCATTCGTCCTGCGTTTTTCTAAACTTTTCATGAATTTTGTCTTTCATTTTTGTCTCTGGCACAAATTTCGACCATGTGAATTGCGTGCTTCGAGTGTCCCCGGAATAAACTTTTATTATTATCGCTACTATTATTTGTGTTTCGGAAAGCTTACACTTATATGAACCAACCATTGTTTATTCAGGTCCTCAGCAAGACTTCATCATGACTCCTTGTGACCTGTCTGACTCACTTTCCCGTTCATCTCGCCGCGAACTTGGCTCTCGTTTTTTAGTCTTCTTGATTGCATATTTGAGGTTTGTGTACATTTTGCTGTGTTCTTCGTTTTACAATCCAATATCATAGGAACCGTGAATCAATCCGTTTCCGGTTTTGGGATTTGTGCTAATTGGCAACCGTTGCAGAAATGCCCTTTACAATATTCATAATGGCCATTTTCGACCAATAAAAATATAACATTCCAAAAAAGAATCAAAACAGACAATAGTGGTAGGAAGTAGCCCGGGAAGTCTCTGGGAAGGTTTTTGGTACTTTAGATTTTTCAAACACGATTGTATCTGTTTATCCTGTTAGAGCCAGTTCTTATATTTCCGACGGTAAATCTGATTTTAAATGTGGTATTATATTCAGGCTAGGGGTACTTGAGTTAGAATGCCAGTTATTGTTCTCAAGGCAAAGGGCAGCATATAAGGATAACCAAAGGCATCTAGACGAAAGATTCCCCAAATATGGTGTAAGCAGCATACCAGACCATCACGAGGGCAAATGTTAAACTCCCAACGTTAAGCAAACCTGACCAGTTCAAAAGTCGTTTGATCTCTCTAGAGCAAAGATGGCGAGATATGACGGATATCCGGAGCAATACTGCAAGTTTTTCAGGCAGTTCGAAACCTTTGTGGAGGCCAGCGTAACAGATTTGGTGCCAAGGTTACTGGGCCTATCCTACTATTGCTGAGGGCAAGAGAAAGCTGCTATAGGCGACTGCTCCATTTTGAATCCAGAAAGAATATTGCAAAAGCGAGGAAGATTCCGGAGGACATGTTTGGTCAAACATTTTGGGTGGCCCTATATTTAGTAGGTAGTGTTGTTTATAAGGCCGCACGGACCAGGGACGATGTCTACTCCATGTCCTACCCTGTGTTGGAAAAGCCTGATTGTTTCTTAGCCCAGAACCATAGGGGCTACAGACTCGATCCCGATACTATGCATAATTTAGAGTCAATCTTCTGTTGTCTGCCTCCCGAACTACGGAATCTTTGGGCTGAGGGGGCGGAACATATAAGCCGGACTGATAATAAAGGAAAGTTCAAAGACCAGACCAATCACTTAGGATGGTCGACAGCGGCCCTCATCACCCGTTCTTGATACTGATAAACCGACCATGCTAAGCACCGGTCAAACACCTGTTACCACAAGGGAACACATCAACCATCAGCCTTGGACAAGCACGCTAGCCACCTCGTTTTAGGGTTCTGCTTCCCCGGGCCGCATGGTTTTGACGCCAAACACTGAGTGACAGGTTGCGCATGGCTCTTTCAGGCCACTGATGGTGAAGGTTGGGATATAGCTAAGACGGCGGCAACATGCTTTAAACGCCTCAGTAATTTCACACCGAGCAGCGGCTTGCCGGTTGAAGGCAGGATGCGATCGATAAGGTGGTCCGGGAAGACACCGCCGATTAGTGCACCAAGTAAAGGCAGGCTTATGGGAAATAAATCTGGAGCGGAGCCTGATTTGCTCAGTAGCCCAGCCTACTTGGAAAACTGTTCGTTTCGGTTTAGCCCCTGTAGGGCTGGCAGCCTAAATACGGGTGGCAGTCCCTAGTGGGGTGAATACAGCCCTATCGTTTTTAGATAGCGGATCCGATCCGATGCTGGTGAAGGGGCTTTTTGCGAGGAATTACCAACTTAAGATAAACCCGATGTCACAAGATTTGGGCACGACTCGTGGGTCTCGGGTTTTGGCTGAGAGCCATAAGCAACCGCGACTCGTCTTTCTAGACAACAGTGAGCATACCTAAGTCACCTAGGCATACAAACTGAATAATTTGCCGATACAAGCGCCGAAGTCGGCGAATTCGATTTTATCCCGATGGTGGAGATAATATGGAAGAGGGTGGGGGATCTGTCGAATCATTTCGAATTGCCATTCCCCTGGCCTAAACAGACGGACCACCTCGTGGAAAACAAGAACTGTGTCCTCCGCGGGTTGCTGCTACTGAAGGAGAGAGGTTGTTATTGATGAACACCTTTGGGATTGATACTCACGAGCGATGACGAGCAAAGGAGCCTTGGCTGCATGTAAAGGGTAACTACCGCCTTTAGATCCAGATTAGGGGTATAATACTTGAATCACCCTCCAGTTTTCAACCTCAAAAATCCCCGAAAGCCCTGCATTGTCTTTGATGGCCTCGACAATTGGCAGTGAAAATCATTGACCGACCTTTGGTTGAAAGGACCGGACAGGGCAACAACAATAACTGAGGTCTTGCGCGATTCTGACTAGTTGGAGCAGCATTGTCGGCCGATATACGGGAAGAGTTTTTTGCAAGTCAAGGTACCAATGGAGAACAGAGACGCACTATGGTTCCTGAAATAGGACCGGAAGGATATGGAAAAGTCTGCGATGGGAAATAGGATCGTCGCTTACCTATTCGGGGCGGTATCACCAACCTGCTGTGCGAACTAGGGCCCATGGAAAAAGGCACCTAGTTATGGGGCGTGGGTCAGCCGTGTGGTAAAAGATAGAGTGAGGGGGTTCGGGTCACCCCGTTACATGCACTGGCATCCATGTTACAAGCGACATTTTCATTCGTATGAACCATCTTGGCCGGAATTCCGATTGCTTGTCTTATTGCTCTAAATCCTTGTCACAAACCGGACTCCCACCGTTGCCTCGAGCATGAGTCGCTCGGCTTGAACTTCCTTGTGACTGTATTCGGTAATCTCATCTTCTGTATCTAACCTTTGCTGTAATTCAGCTACAGCTGTTGATTTGTTGTTCACTTTGGAGCGTAAGGGCCTAGAAGAAACACCACTGAGGTTTAATTATCGTAAAATTAATTAATTTGTTGTATATAGAACCGTGGCTGTTTGGAATCGATTTTGTCTTGAATTATGTCGAAATTGGTTGCTACATGTCGCTCGAACGTTCCGGTGGCTAGACTTTACAGTGCTGAGACAGGAAATTACTCAGTAACTCGACAAACCTTTCCGAATCAAAGAACATTACCCTACCGGTGAACCAAACCATTTGCCCGTAGGTGTTGATCGTGTTTCTTGCTCAGGCTCTAGTATAACTGGCTGTTCTAGAGTTAGCTCGGTTCCCCACAGAGCTGGAGCGGAATTGTTGATAGCTGAGTTGAAGGAGAAGCAGGTTGCAGAACAATTAGGGTTAGATAAGCGACGTAATCCGTTAATAATAATAATAATAATAATAATAATAATAATAATAATAATAATAATAATGGTTTATTTCGGAAGCTCCCGAAGCATGCCATGTGCATGAACATGTTGATACAGGTGGTGGAATGGACAGACATAATTCATGGAAATATGGAGACTCTCATGAAAATATTGGACAAAAAGGCTCAGGAGGGGGAATAAGGTAGTATAATAATAGGATAAACGTATGCACACCGTAGAGATTGCGTGGAGTTTAAATGAGCTCAAGAGCGGATTTGAATTGACGCCCGGTGAGTTTGAAAATGAAGGTCAGGTGGACTGAATGGCTGGGCCCGGGCAATTACATATGGAGGCAGACTGGTAAACATGAGAAAGGCTGGAAATCGGTATAAGGAACTGCAGTAGCGAGGAACGATGGAGAAAAAGGTGAGGTGCACTGCAGTGGATTAGATGTCAATGAAGCATTGGTACTTTGCAGTGGATTGTCGGCGGACAGGACACAAAACCCACCGTAAAACAGGCAGCAAGCAGTGCAAGACGTAGAGGGATGATCAGATGACAAAAACGATTTGGAAGGATTGGATACGGTAGATGTGAGGCACAGATGTAGAGTTGATGGATGCCTATGATGACGGTCCTTGGGATGATAGCAAGATAAATGACCGGTGGGGAACTGCAAGATGCAGAGCGCGTGCACATAGATATATATGCGTAAGTTTATATATATATGTAGATTTATTACATACATATATATGTATAGGTGTGAGAGAAGCAGGAGCAATATCAATGGGGTTCTAGAAGGAAATTATCAGTCATTAGGAGGAGTAGGTAATGTTAGATCAGTTGGTTGTAGAATTAACTTTGGAATATCGTGGTGGATTAACTTCATGACAAGTGCACATGGCAGCCCAACGGAGAGAAAAATAGAATGCTGAGGCACAGAAGTGATGAAGACTGTTAGGAGCAGTTCATGGAAGAGTGAAGATGGAAGACAGGATCAAGGAAAACAGGTAAGAATGGGTCTAATTATTTGATCAATGCAGGTGCGAGATGTAGTGATGGACCAGAGGAACCGGGTAGTGACAGGTCAAACAATTTGGAACTGTGAAATAACACCGTGGCGTAACGTTTTCATTACAATGGTGGAACATGGAAAAGCGGACCACACTGGAAGGTACAGAAAAATGCCTGTAGCGAGCAATAAACGGATCAAGGGATGAAAGCAATGACCGAGGAGACACAGGTAAGAAATCACCAATCAGATCATTTTACTGCAGATGAAACACGAAGGAGGCGGACAAGGAAGCGGGAAGCCCCGAGATAAGTAAACCAGTAATAGAACAAAAAGGCCACAAAAAATGAATGCGCAAAGGAGTTGGGGCAATGGAGTTGGAGAACTGTGTATCGGCAGACAATTGCACAGATGGATACTAATCAGGACACTGGAAAGAACCACAGAGGAATCGCGGAGCCAAGTGAGGAAGATATGGTGGTGAGGATTAGAGAATAAATACGACTGTAAAAGATGCGAAGTTTGGAGCGGCAAGTTCTAACATGCGAATTGGTCATGAGTGCGGGTGCGATTGGTGCATTATGGCATGGGGCACGAGGAGGGATTTAACAGAACCACAGGTTTAAGGAAGATATCAATGGGCGTTCTGAGCAGAGGGTAACACCAAGCGCATAGATGATAGAAGCCAGCAATGACGGCGGGTGGGAAAAGAGTAATTGGCGAGTGTTGACAGAGAAGAGTGGTTAGGACGATAGTGACTCAGTGCAGTGAAAGTTGATGTAGAGAGAGGCGATAGGAGGAAGGACAAAACGGGTAGGTGTGCATACCGTGGTAGGGCGACAAAAATGGGAAGTGGAAACAAATGATAAGAGCTATGGGCGAACAAGCTGTGGCGGAAAAAGGATGAGGAGCATGCAATTTTCAACCGACAGCATTGGATTCGGCAGTCCAAGAAAAGTTAGAGCGTGCCATCCGCAACCGGTGCTAGTGGGTGGGACTGGCCGTGGGCTGGGCACCCAACGTGAAAAACACTTCGTGAAGTGAACACAGGAGGTGTGATCCACCAGCCTAGTTGCGCTCGCACATCGTTGCAGGCGGCCTGCACGCCCAATGTGCGCCGGCCATAGCGGTGGATCTGACCGCGCCCCGCACTGTTGGGAGTGGCACGTGTGTTCATGGATGATTGTACAGGGGACAAAAGTACCGCGATGGGGGTGCGTGAACCAGGAACAATTGACCAAGACGTGAGACCATGGACAGGAGAGCCAACGGAAACAGCGAGTGGTAGACGACCGTGTAGCAATATTATCCGGGTGCACCTGCCGGGGAGATGGCAAGTACAGTGCCCGAAGTGGTTGGCCGTCAGTGAGGATAACTGGAAAGGGAAAAGGGATAGGGAAGCGCAGTCTGGGTGTGCCCTAGCTGAGGAGCGATGGATACTGGGGAGAAAAAGTGGACATGATGGATAAGAAATGGACGAAGGTGAGCAATAGGGTTACCTTATGATGGCTGGAGGTAGATAGGTTCGCTATGGATCAGTGAAGGCAATGGTCTTAGTTCGCGGGGTGTACCTAGTGGCCTGTGACGCAGAGGTAGTAGAGTTACAGTGTGAGGCCCCTTTCAAAGGCCAGGTCGGCGGAGACGAGCTCATTGGTGAGCAATATAGCATTGGGGACTGTTAAATATGACACAAGTTTGCGCCTAAAAGCGAACATTGAGGAGGCACTGCGTAAGCTAAGGGGCAGCCTATTCCAGATTTTGGAATAGGCTGACAGAAAGAATCGGGACTTCAGACGGAAATTAGAATGAGGGACAGTGAGAGAGAAGGCACGGTGTCGGATGGGGTAGGAGCATGGCGCAGCGAATGAGATGGGATAAGAGGTGTAGGCCAGGTTATGGATTAGCTTAAAGAGGAAAATCAGGTTGAGCCTCATGCGACGAATCCATAGAGGCTCAATTTTTAGGAGCTCACAACGCTGGCGGTATGTTAGGGCTAAGGACACGCCCAATAGCCTTTTAGTGAAAGTACACTGAACGTTCTCAAGAGATACAATAGAGGAACGTGGCCGGAGGCTGGAGGTAATGGGACAATATTCTAGGAGCGGCCTCACGTGTGAGAGATACATGGAGAGGCGACTGGCCGGTATTAAGAAACACCGATTGATCAGGCCTAGGGTTCGCTTAGCCTTAGCGATTTGGAACGATGCCTGTTCTGAGAAGTTAAAGGAACAAGAGTAGCGTGCGCCAAGATCGGTAATCATGGGGTGTATGGGTGTGGGCAGGCCGTCCAGACAAATTTGGCCGGGTGGTACCGTGCACTTGTATGGTAGGAGGAAGCTTTCCTCCGCAGAGAATTTCATGAACCACGAGACGCACCAAGTATGGAGAACGAGTAAGTCATGCGATATGTTGCATAGAATCACGGATAGTTCACTAGGGGGGAAAGAGTACACTATTTTTATATCGTCGGCAAAGAGGAAAGGAGTGCCGTGTCGAATAGAAGAGAAAATGTAATTGATATAAATAAGAAATAGTAATGGGCCTAGGACACTGCCTTGGATGACGCCGCTAGTAATTGGTTTGGCGGAAGATAGGTGGCCGTCGACGAGCACGGCTTGTGATCTGTGAGAGGGATAGGAGGATAGTTAGGAGAGGAGAGGGTCAGTAATATCGAGAGATCGGATTTTGGCCAACAGATTAATATGGGGAACACGGTCAAAAGCCTTAGACATTTCGAGGTACAGGACAATTACAGAGTTGCCGGCGTCGGCAGCAGACGATAGGACATTGAGAAAGTCAAGCTGGCAGGAAGAGCAGGAACAGGAGTTCAAGAAACCGTGCTGACCAGGGTCCAGCAGGTTGTTAGATAAGAAGTACTGGGCAATGTGTCTTTTGATAATTCTCTCCATAATTTTGCAGACTACTGGGGTGTGATTAATGGGCCGATAGTTATCTGGGTCGTGTAATACGCCCTTTTTGAAGCGCGGAACTTTAACAGAGGATTTCCATTGAGGTGGGACGAAACTGTGAAGCATGGAGGTGGTATACATATTAAGTAACAATAAATGGAGGTCAGGACCACCGAAACGGAGGAGGGCCGGTGGGAGATCATCTGGTCCCGGTTTCGAGGAGGGTTTAATAGAGGAAACTGATTTTGCAATTTCTAGATGGGTGAAGGGAATCGATGAAAGAGAGGCAGAGGTGCAGGGGTGGATTGTAGGAGGGGGAAAACCGGGACAGCTTATAAAGGAGGAGGGAAAATGCTCATTGGAGGCCTCAGAAATAGATGCTGGAGTGTTAGCTGTAGATGAGCCGCGGATGAGGAACTTGGGCGAGGTATGAGGAGGTTGAGGAGTGAGACGGAAATGATGAAACTGCGTTTGGCACTCGCCGAGGAAGAATAAAACATAGTCAACAGAGACGAAGTCAGGGGTGAAGTAATGGTCGGTGCACATATTTCTCGCTACCTAGGTGATTGCCATGTACAGAAAGGTGCATCACCAATGGCCCACGTGGTTCCAGTGGCGGAACCTGCAGCGGATGACCGTTTGGATTTACCCCGTGTGAAACTGGAGCCTTCTGCTGGCAGTTCGTCAACGTACTGGAGGTTTGTGAAAAAGTTTGAATGTAACGTCCAGGGCAAAACTTCAAGACAATGGCCAACGCTTACTTTATTTGATGCATTACTACAAGGGACAAGCAAGGGATGCAATTGCTGAATGCGTTATGTTGCCTGAAACACTGGCTTCAGCAGGGCCAGGGAAATCCTAATGGATCTATATGGACAAGACCGTATAGTGGCTTGTTCACTGATTGACGGCTTACTGCAAGGTTTGAAGACTCTAGTGGAAGATTCGGATGTCTTGACTAAGTTTCCGTTGAAAATGCTAAACTGTGAAGTTGCCCTCACACAGATGAACTGCATGTCAGACCTCAACTGACGGCAGACCATGGAACGGATTACTGGAGGTCTACCAAAGCGTCTCCAGGATTTGTGGTCTAGGACCATTGGGGATATCTTGAGACGAGGAGATGAACTCAAGTTCCAAGACTTGTAGCCCCTAGTGTCTCGTGAAGCACGGATTGCTCGAAGTAGGTTTGGCGAACTGGCTGCCAATAGCAAGGCTCGGGGGTATCCGCGGTCATCCAGTTGGAGGAATCATGCACAAAATCCGCATCCAGAAAAGACGCCGTTCACGCCAAAACAGGATAGTACTTTGATGGTAGCAGCTAATAGGTGCTCGGTATGTAATGGAATACATGCACTTGAGGAATGTCAGCGATTCCTGTCTCGCAATATACCCGGTCGTTGGGCACTGAATAAGGAAATCAAGGCTTGTTTTTCGTGTCTCAAGTGTGGACGTCTGTCTTCCAACTGTCCTGTTTCCAGGCCGTGTTCAACATCAGGTTTTCAGAAACGGCACCACTTTCCACTGCATGATGCACAGAAGCAATGTACAGACTGAGTCACACAGGATGCAACACAAGAGCTGCAGCCGGATAATCTGGGTAAGGACAACGCAAAAAGGTCTGGGCAGTGGACCAGTAATTATGCTGCTACTTTTAGGCCAGAATGTCGTGTCAGCTTGGGTGTTCTGCCAGTAAGAGTAAACAGACCGGGAGGCTCCTTGGAGACCTGAGCTGTGATGGACAGCGGGTCTGCTGTGACTTTAATAAGAAAATACCTTGTGGAGCTGGTGAGCCTGAGGGCATCCCCGACCTCACTTTTGATTTCTACCGTAAATGGAAATACCACTCAGAATTCGGGAATAACGGAGCCGCGACTAAATTCAGTGTCAGCGATTCCGTGAATATAGAGAGAGCCTTCTGCGCTGACAGGCTACCAATCCAAACATTCGAGTACTGCACGGATGCGGACATTTTATCCTGGCCTCACCTACATTGCGTCCAAAGACAGAATCTGGAAGATTCGACAGTGCGAATCCTGATAGGTGCCGACGTCCCAGAAGCACTTTGGGCATTATAGCAAAGATGCGGCAAAGGAAAACAACCCTATGCTGTGCGGAAGATTTTAGGATGGATTGTTCTTGGTCCGAAAAATCAGAAACCACACTCTGTGAGGACAATAAACCAAAATAAGAGGGGAATCGATCCGTTAGAAGAACAGATCGGTCGACCATACAACGCCGATTTCTGCGATGAGTGTGCATAAAAAGACTCTCATTAGAAGACAAACAGGCTGTTGATATGGTTTCCAATGCCATAACCTGGTTGGACGGACATTATGAAGTTCCACTTCCGTGGAGGAATTTTGTAATGAGGCTTCAAAATAATTATATTAGGGCCAAAGAGGGATTGAACAGCTTGAGGAAAAGGCTTGCGCGTGACCCTGAATTCTTTGATAAATACTCTACCATAATAAAGGGCTATGTGCGCAGGGGCCACGCCAAGCTAGTGCTCGATGTACAGCTAAAAATGGGTTTTGGGCCAAAGTGGTACTTGCCACATCACGCAGTTACAAACCCTAAAAACCCTAGCAAGTTGAGGGTGGTGTTTGACTGTGCGGCTGCATTCCAGGGAAGCCCCTTGAATGATTACTTGCTACAGGGACCGGACACGAAAGCAAGCTTATTTGGCGTGTTGTTTCGTTTCCGGGAGGAATTTGTGGCATCGGCTGCGGGTGGTGAAGAAATGTTTATACAGTTTTAAGTGCCGATGAGAGACAAAGAAACATTGATGTTCTTCTGGTGGTAAAATGGTCAACTAGGTGGTGATCCTGTTGAATATCAAATGAATGCTCACCCATTTGGTGCCACTTCCTCTTCATTTTGTGCGAATTTCGCGTTACGTCGAACAGCAGCTAATTGAGGAGAACAGTATGAGGAGTACGTCTCCAGGGCCGTGTATAACAACTTCTATGTAGACGACTGTCTTGTTTCTTTGCCCACACCGGAGAATGCAAAAGTTTTTGCTATCCAGATGAGTGAGTTCCTGTCACGAGGCGGATTCCGTCTTCACATGCAGGTGTGTAATCGTAAGGAGGTGCTGGATATTTCACCGAAATCTGAGCTGGCCCATCCCAATTTGGAAGTGGAGGATTGCGCACCTGTGCCGAAGAAGACTTTGGGGTTAGAATGGAACGCAATAGATGACGCGTTCTGGTTTTCATCCACAAAAAGCGAAACACCTCAAACAAGTCGTGGCTTGTTGTCTATGGTATCGTCAGTGTTCGACCCACTAGGGTTGGGTCCACCTTTTATTCTGTCAAGCAAGGTTTTATTGCAATCACTGTGTTGCACGAAGCTTGGTTAGTGCCACCCATTTGGAGAAACACCCCTACGATGCTGGAATGAGTGGTTAAGAAGTATGGAACAATTTTGCGCTTTCAAAATTCAGCATCCTGTTATTAGAGGTGACTCACTGAACGAAGGTGCACAGCTTCATGTATTTCGTGACAATTCTGAAGTTGGTTATGGAGTGGTGGCATATTCCAAAATAGTTTCAAGGGTCATAGCCCCTTATTGTGCCCTACGTTTCTCCAAATATAGGGCAGCTTCTCTGAGGACCGTGACGATCCATCGATTAGAGTTAGCCGCAGCAAGGCTGGTCGTGGGAGTCTCGGATTCTCACAGAAAATAAAATCAAATTTGACAAGACATGCCACAAGACGGACTCCGCTATAATTTCGCACTACGTAAATATTACTGAAGCGAGATTTAGTGCGTGCATTGCGAACCGTTTGGCTGAAATCCATCCGTGGTCGGAACCCTGGCAGTGACTTCATGTCAGATCGGAGGCTTACTCTGCAGACTTGGCATCAAGGGTAAAATATCACCGAGTGATGTCAGCTGCTCATTCGAAGGTCCCAACTACTTGAAGAACAATGTAGCTTTATGGCGGACCAGTCCTGCGGTTGGTGCAGCACCACTGGAAGTGGGGTCGAGGCGGCTTTCGAAGTACAGTTCTCAAAATGTTACGGGACGCATGAACGGATGCACCTTTAGCTAGGTACTCCAGTTAGTTTCACCAGATGAATTCGATAGCGTGATTAACTTTTTTCACAAGGCACATTGCAGTCATGAGAGGCGGTGACACATATCCAGGACTGAAAACTTGGCCGGCATTGCTAAAGCGGAGGAAAGTGTTATTCTGATCGTACAAGCAAAGGTCTACGGTGAAAAGTCAAAATGGTTACGAGCCAGGAACAATAACGTATGCGCTAACAAATCTCCGATAATTAGGACTCTATTAAAACTCGATCCAATTTTGTTAAATGGAATTATTTGTGTTGGATTACAAATGACCTACTCCAGTCAGCTTCAGGGTGTAAAAAATCCAGTGATACTACACAAGACACCCCATTACGGACTCGATAATCCGATGGTATCACGCAATAGAAGGACATGCAGGAACATCTCAGTTACCCGCGGAGCTTCGCAAAAATTTTGGATTGTATGGGGAGCAGATGCCGTCAAGTGTATACTAGGAGGATGTCGGAAGTATCGAAAGCATTTTGCAGTCGCAGGCAACCAAGTGATGACTACTCTACCAGCCGTCATGGTCCAACAAGGTTGGTTTCGATTCAAGTACGTCGGAATAGATTATTTTGGCCCACTTGCAGTTAAACGTGAGCACAACATGAAGAAACTATATAGGTGCATCTTCATCTGCTACCAGATGCGTACGGTACATATTGAAGATTCTTATTCCGTAAGCACGGATTCATTCATTATGACACTACTGCGTTTCACGCCGGGGAGAGGGGAGCCGTCCAAGAATTTTAGTGATAATGGTACAAACTTTGTTGGGGCCCAAAGGGCATTGAAGAACCTAATGAGAAACTGATCTAGTGATAAGATTGCCGATAGATTTTTGAAACGGGGTGTGCAGTGGCACTCCAACCCCACACAGGCCAATCACCGTGGTGGCATGTGGGAGATCATGGTGCACTCGGTTAGAAGATTACTTCTTTCAGTTTGTGACGAACAGCCGATAACTGACGAAATATTGTTGACACTTCTTACGAAAAGTGAGCGTATAGTAAACGGCCGACCGCTGGTGCCTTTGGCCTCGGACTATCGTGATCTGCCAGTACTCACGTCCAATGACCTACTTATCCTGAGGGCGAACCCACGAGATATTCCGACAAATTCTTTGCGAAGTAGAATGGTTCGTCGTTGGAGGCAGACAAACTACCTAACATCTGTGTTTTGGAAGAGATGGACCAGGGAATATCTTCCACTATTACAACAGCAGCAGAAGTGGATAACTCGAGAAAGCAAATTCAGATAGGTTGATGTAGTGCTTCTAGTTTCGAAGGCTTCGCCGCGTGGCCGGTGGACGAGTTATTGAAAGAATCTCAGCTTCAGACGATGGCTTGGTACGAAAGGCAACAGTGCGAACTAATGAAGAACCAGTACTCCTTGACATCAGAAAGATTTGTCTTATTCAAAGTGAACCGGACACCGGTGGTGTAGGTTCAGAAGACAAATCAC
Source organism: Fasciola hepatica (assembly GCA_948099385.1). Lineage (NCBI taxonomy): Eukaryota > Metazoa > Platyhelminthes > Trematoda > Plagiorchiida > Fasciolidae > Fasciola > Fasciola hepatica. Next base: position 26,867,668 of record CANUEZ040000043.1, on the reverse strand, counting down.
CTCAAGTGGGAGGCGGGTCTTCGGATCTGCCGAACCGGGAGTGACCACTGAGAGTTGGCCCACTTGTCCAACTGGAAGCTTCTATTGACGGTAACCAGATTCAGGTACTGGAGAACCGTAGGGAGAGCCGATGCATGAGGTCGACCAAACCTAGCGGTACACGGGTAAAATCCAGGTCGGATTTTGGGGGCCGGTGTGTAGGAGTTCGGGATACCCCGTTACATGCATTGGCATCCTTGTTACAAGCGACATTTTCATTCGTATGAACCATCTTGGCCGGAATTCCGATTGCTTGTCTTATTGCTCTAAATCCTTGTCACAAACCGGACTCCCACCGTTGCCTCGAGCATGAGTCGCTCGGCTTGAACTTCCTTGTGACTGTATTCGGTAATCTCATCTTCTGTATCTAACCTTTGCTGTAATTCAGCTACAGCTGTTGATTTGTTGTTCACTTTGGAGCGTAAGGGCCTAGAAGAAACACCACTGAGGTTTAATTATCGACATTCCGATTGTTGCTTATTCCTTCCTGGAACTCCATCCATCCTCCACCAGCGGCGAACTGCTGACACCAGATGACACACATCACCTTTCACGAAAATTGTCTCACCTTTTCAAGGGGTACTATTCCTTTTCACATCCGCAAGTCTATGAAAATTAGTATTCCTCTGCGAACCTTCGTGAAATTCTTCCCTGCCTCCTTTGTCTCAACGTGAATTACCTTTTTAAGTGAACATGAATATGCAGTGCCGACCTTTTCCTCGCATTATTCTTGTAAATATCGTATTTCCTGCGTCCTAAGCCAATGTCCGTCTGAACCTTCCTATATCCGGCTGATTCACTACTATTGCCGCCGTCGACTTGAAATCAATTAGTGTTCGCCGTGTGTTCTTTGCTCGTTTTGATTCATTAAAACTCTCGGCAGCCTTATTCCATTGTTACCGTGATTTGCTAATCTCTCCTTCAATTTTGTGAAATTTTCCATTTCATTCAGTGATATTGTAAACTCTGATCATGCTTACATGCGTGCTTCTTGACCATGGTCCAGAAATATACCATTATTATTATTATTATTATTATTAAAATTAATTAATTTGTTGTATATAGAACCGTGGCTGTTTGGAATCGATTTTGTCTTGAATTATGTCGAAATTGGTTGCTACATGTCGTTCAAACGTTCCGATGACTGGGCTTTACGGATAGAGTAATCTACGTCTTTTGTGTTGACGACTATCTAGGATTGTTCGAAGAAGTGGACACGTCTGCAGCGCATCTGAAGGAGTAGACTGAGTTATCGAAAAACGTGACTTCCGGCTCACGAAATAGACATCAAACACTCTTGGGGTGATGGAAGCTGTTTCAGACAACGATAAAGCTGAAAGGCTCGGAATTTGAATGGTTTACCACCTCTAGCCCAGCGCACTCCTGAATACAGTGCAAGGCTGGAACACATTAGTTTAATCTCGATCTGAAAGCTCCCGATCTGCCAGTTACGCACTAGGGGATGCTGCCAGCAATCCATAGTTTGCTCGATCTGCTCAGTTCAGTTTTCCCATGGTTACTCTCTGGAAAAGCTCTGCCGCAGCGGCTTTGTCCGAAAAAAGTTGACTGGGGCCGGCCACTTGCACCGGGGTATAGACTAGGTTGCGAAAAGCCCACGGTCAAGGCTCAGAGGCTGGGGGACATACGGACTCCTCTTTGATTACCTTCCGAAAATACGAGCCAAGCACGGGAGGTGCAAGCCTTTTCGGATGCTTTTCAAGTTGGTTACGAGACAGCAGTGTACGGACGGCGGAATCCGACTGATGGACATCACACCCCGAGGTTACAAGTCCAAGGCCCGCATTACTTCTCTAAAGCCGGTCTTCACCCCGCATCTCCGACTTAGTGCTGCAGAGCTGGCTGTGAAGGCGGTGCGATCAATAATGAGGCGTCCCACTTCCAGTAGCTGGTCGGCCGGTTTTGAAGACTCGACGACTGTGCTGCGATACATCGGCGAACCCAAGAGTTTCTTCCGCGAACTCATAGCTGACAGACTCACGATCCTACAAGAAGAAACCACCCTTGGTCATTGGAAGCATGTTAATTCTGCTGATAACCCAGCAGACTTACTTTCCAGGGATGCGACCAACTTCCGGCGGCTAGATACACAGACGAGGGGGCAGGAATTTCTGCACATGCCCGAAAGGGACTAGCCCGTGTACGAAGTGAAAACAGCCCTTGAATAGTAAATGGGAATTAAAAGCCCTATATGACGGGACCACTGCCGAAACAGACACCCCTGCCACGGTTGTTTAGGTTTCTGCCTTTGGACAAGTTTGCTTCGCCCGCTATTATGGTTGATCAGGTTTACGAGAGATTTACTGATCATGGAGCGACTCCATCAGTTCGGCGGTGTACATGTGGGTTCAATGGCTCCTGAGGAGTTACGCTCTGCAGAACACGAGTTCCAAAAGGTGGTACAATCCTAGGCATTCACCCAGGAGATTCCGAGTCTTAGAAAGCTGGGAGCGAGCAGCATAATGACAATAACTCCAAGGAGCTATTCATAAACTCTGGATCCACCAGGGCACGCCCGCTGACAGTAGCAATCCCCTTCAAGCTGTGCACACACACGTCCAAACTGGCCAACAAATACTAATCCCTAATGATTAGCATGTTTGTTACCGAATTCTATTAGATCACAGAGGTGCAATGATTTCCCAACTATTGTTCGCCATCCAAAAATCGATTCCACTGGTTTTATCGGCAGCTTTCACGAATACATGCCCACTCATACCTACATACTCACAAACAGCAATTTTCCAAAAATTTCTTTCGGAGCATAATGCTGTCTAATGAGCATCTGAATATCCTGCACGTTGATGAAAACCGTTCCACCGATGGAAAGTATTGTTTCCACGCACGAAAGCACACTCATCAACTAAAACATATGTACAAATGAACTCCTGTTTGCTCAAGCGTGGCCTGTGAACCCGGAATCCGTGCACTTACTCGCCATTTGCACTCGCAGACAAGTGCGGGCTCTGTCGACTGTGCTGTCGGATCGAGGATCAAATATTGGAGCAGAGCAATAACTAGCTGACTTAACAACCGTATTGGGTCAGTTGGCACATATACATCTGAGCGGATTCCAGAAGCCAGCAGCAGCAATTATTTGCACTGACAGCAGGGTTTAGGTAGGTAGGAAGGATCAGTACCCTTGTTCCAAACCTTTGACTTTGCTGAGACCAGAAGGATTTTGATGGGTGATGCAACAACTGTTCGTGTAAAATCCTCCAAGGAGTGCGTGATACCCTGGATTCGTGAAAAATTCAATTATGTACATTGTTTGTGTGTTTTATGCCACTCATGCTTTTGTGCACCAAACTTTTTATTCGCTTCCAATGCACGACCCTGTCCTATCGGGTTCAGACCTGTGTGACTTAGGTACTCTCATTTCTGAGTCGGTGAACTTGGCTGTCTTTTTGAATCCTTCCGACTGCATGTTAGAGGTTTGCATGTATTTTGCGACGCCTTCCGTCAGACAAAAGAATATCACAGAAATTGTAAATCACTCTTGTATTGCTTTGAGGTTCGCTCGAAATGGCCGTGCATTGTTCGGAAGCTCTTTGCTCCTAAACTGCCTCACCGTTCCTAAGAACGACGTGGCCTCAGCGGTAACCTCGGGTGCAGGCCCCCCCTCCAATACCCCACAACTTCCCCGAAATGTGTTCTCTTCCCTAATTCCTTTCCACTCGACCTCAACATAGTCCGGTCCCCCGGACAAGACTTCGAAAAACAACCTCAAGAGGAGCCGAAGCCTCCACAGAAGAGTCCGTAGTCCTCGACCTTCTCAAACCTCTACTGGGTAATTTTTGAAAAGCATTTCTGCCAACTTTCTAAGAGCCTTCAATGAGGTATCGGATTTCAGGCAGCTAGAGGTTCACGAGAAATTTCACGTTCTGACACTCACAGAAACTAGGCTTACCCCAGATAACCTCGACGGTAGAATTTCCATCACTGGGTGCACCCCAGCCCCTTAGAGGATGAAACTGGTGGTGGTTTTTATCTCAGCAACAGTCTTCCCTCTCACCCCACTTATTCACTTCCCCAGACTCCCCTTACTGATTGTTTGTGAATGGGACCAAAAGCATCCCCTTCCGATATTCTCCCAGTGGGTGTGCATACCTTCCTCCCCACACTAGTTTGGGTGGATCCCTCCATCTCTTAAAATGACTTTGCGGATTGAAAGCCAATTGTAACTTAACCCACCTCTTTTAACTAGGAGATTTCAATGTACCGGGCGCCAGTTGGACGAAAACTGTGCTGGTAATCCCTTTGGTCTGGCTCTCACATATCTACCAGTTGAACCGTCCCGATGAAAACGCGTTGGCCTGCCAACTAGTTACCTTACAGGGCACACTCTTCCACCGCTCGATCTAGAGGTCTCCAACGAGACCCTCCAAGTAGATATGTTCAACCTGCTTCCTCCTTTGTTCAAGTAACCACGCGGTCCCTTGATTCGTCGGCGTAATCCTTTGCCCAGCTTATGAATCCCAAGGCAAGCTCACCCGTGCATTCAAGGGAACCAACTCCGTTGATTTAATGCCCTTACTGGTTCAAAGGTCATCACTTTTGATCGGTTAGCTGACGCAGAAGCAACCAACAACCATCTTCATGACATTCTCCGTCGGGCTCACCATCTTTATGTCCCTAGGAAGTGAGTCACAGCCAAAGGCAAACCTATACCAGTAAGATCCCCCAGGCGCCTGTTATAGGAAAGCTCTGGGAAGTTTGTAGGGCTTAAATCTATGAGGTCAGAAGCGGACGAGGTAGAATTTGGGAGCATTCTTAAAGTTTGCAAGGTTAAAATATGGGAGTTCCTTTCTAGATATCACGGGGCTACCCTCGCGAAAGCCAACTCGATGTGGTTTACTCCTTAAAGTTTCGTGCGTAGAAATACGCAGCTGGGTGCAATCCCACTTGCGCTTTGCTTTGGAGAGAACTTCGGTTATGGCATCCTCTCGAGTAGCGGGAACTCGCAGGGCTCATTTCCAGATTTCTTTTATCTCTAATCCTATCCTCAACTTTCAGGCCTGCCAGTTGAATGGTATTTATGCACTGCGCGCTCCATCAGACAAGATGTAAAGGGCCAAAGCTTAAAACATACCGTCTTTGGTCGTTGCTACGTAGGACCCCTTACATCGGTAGCTGCGGTTATTACAGGACTACCACTCGGGTTTCAAGCCGCCGTAATACTTTCACCGGACGGACTTCAAACGTCTTAATGCACGGCCTCAACAAAGGCTTCTCATATACAATTTAGATGGTCGCGTTCATAAAGTATTTAGTACTGAATGACTGAGATCCAACAATTGCTTTTCCATTCCCAACCTGCCATCCCTCACTTCGTCAACCGATGCCATCTTAGCTCATTTTTGCCCCCTGCCCTAACAATTTACCTCATGAACGGTCAGTCGTGTCTGGTGAGCCCGCCGCTGCTCAGGCCTCAATTTGTGACCTGCCATCAGCGGAAGTCATGATCATTATGAAATAAAATACTAGAGACTCGCCGTTGACCGGAACATGACCTCATCTTTTTATTGTAATCACAGAAGAGTTTCTTCTCACACACAAGTAACACCCGCTGCCTCTTAGGTTGGGTTCTCTGCAAATCATGGCACTAGGCCTCCGCGTCCTAATTCACCCCACTTTATGATCTCTTCATATTTACCTTGACGCACCTGCCTCATCTTACTCCAGTTTTCTGTCTCTTCGAAGATTCCAACTCCACCTCCCCAGCAGAGCGTCGAACTACCATCCATGCCGCTCCAATAGCACATCACATCCCATGTGATTTATTTGCCTTTCTGTCACCAGGTCTACGACGAAGGCGTGATCCCACATGCAATCTTTATCGATTTCGCAGAAGCTTTTGAAAGAATACCTCATACTGTTCTAAAGTACGAGCTGGAACCCTACGGATTTTCCGGCAACCTGTCTACTTTCCGATGCTGCTTGCTTGAGGATCCCTTATTCACGGGTACAGCGGGTCGTTATCTCTCGAACCTATTTTAAATTCACTCAGGAGTCCCCCGAAGATCACTTCTAGGTACTTTTTGTTTTTTATTTGGATAGACGACATTCCAAGCCACATAACAGCGAACACTGTAATGTACGCCGGCAGAGCTACGACCTGGTGCTGCAAAGCAGCTGGAGAGTAGTCGGCGAGGGACCACGCCAAGCAGTGGTCTGCCGACTGGAGTCTACCAAACAATGACAACAATTTTTGCTGGCACGTGATCTGGTAACCATAATACTCACGTTTTCTTGACGTGTAAAGCCACACCAACCAGGGATTTGGAAAAGAGTAAGGGTTTAGATTTTTGTTAAACTGGTCGCTGTCTTTCTCATCATCATCGGCTAGCCAACGGGGCTTCCTTTTGCCTTATCAACAGGGTGCAACGAAACTTTCCCACAATTTGAAACGACTCAGGTATTTATTGGGACTTACGTCCGACCTCTTCCGCAATACCACCATCGGATTTTAAGCCTCGGCCTGGTCAAGGACCGAGACTTATCAATACGTTTGCGGCTGACCGACCTATAACTGTTCCCCCCGAGGCCCGCAGAGTTAGAGAAGATCTCTTCTTGACGTGCTACATCTTCACTACATTGTGTGCTGATCACTCTTCAACGCTCTTGGGCCTGGACACTCCCGAAGGGCATGCTGAGAAGTTATTCAGGCCTCGCCTTTGTATGACTGCTCGTAAGAAATATTTTACTCGCAAGATAACCTAGCTTTGGAACAGCTTACGGCAGAAAGTTATCAATGCTGCGACCAGGGAAACATTTAAATGGAGTTGAGGTAGGTTCCTATGGCTAAACATCTCTTCTTGAAACTTTCGACACCCCGGTCCTCGTCCGTTTATTACGCCTGTATATATCAGCCTGCTTGTCTTGTTGGGCTTCACACCAAAAAGGACAAAGCACAAGAATATTGATGTTGCATCCTGTTCTACTTGGATATAGAGTAACCTCGATCGTTCTGAGAAAATGACTGTTTCCTGGACATCTTTTAAGATCTATTTGCTGTACAATCTTCCCTGACATTTGATATGGGGCGACCATTTTGTTAGGTTGAGTATGTTTTACCGGACTGACTTCTCCGAGGTTTACGTCGACCTCGTTTTGAATCATACAATTTCGGTTCTTCGCCGATAGTACGCGCTCGCGGTTCGCCTTTTGCGGAGCCGTTGCTCTCATATCCGTTCCATGTATCTCTCGTATCGGTACTATTTCGGTGCCATGATAAATAGAACCCACCTTTGCATCTGTAAGCCGACATGCTATTCCTCCGATAGAGGTGATATCGCATTTCCCTGCGGGACCGAATAGAGAACACGTTCACCAGAAGCACTCGACAGTCTCCTGTAGATACATAGCAGTTGTGCTAACCATGAGATGTTTTACCTTACGAACTCCTGCTTTCTTATGTGCACATGTATGTCTGCCGTTCATTCTAGACCGCTATCTTTGTCACCGTCTGCCACACACACCCCTGGTGGACGTCCGCTGTTTGCCTGCTCTCCTAGTTCCAGCGAAACGACTACTATAGAAAACAAATACCACAAGGACAGGGAAAAATAGAGTGATAGCCTTGAACCAGGGTATTACTTCGATACCTCATGACTTCAACGGAACCGTGAAAAGCAACGTATTGTCAAGGGTAACAGAAAGCCTACTGAACACGGGTTGTTCACCGTGGAAGCAGTTAGTAGGTTTGAAGGCGTCGGGGTTATCAAAGGCAGACTTTTTGATTTTCTCAGCCTTCCATCCTAGTGGTAGACCCGCGAATTCAACCAACAAGGGAGAACACCGGCAGATTTTGATCAACTTTATTGTAGGTCCAACTGAATTGACTGGTCTGAGGTGGCGAGCCACCTAGGGTCGAACCAGTGAGTTGGTGATGCGCCACGAAAGCAGAGCTAGCGAAACGTGATGCATCCATGAGCCCTAGCCGGAAAAATTGGGCCCACTCATACAAACATTACTAAAACTGTGAGCCCCTTACTTGGGGTGAATGGAAGTGCGGTCATCGATCAGCCCTAACAGATCTGTGATGTGTGTTAAGGGACGACTAATGAAAGTCGCCCAAGCAATTTCTGCATTTCATGAAGAAACTGTCTGAACTGCGGTACACGAGCGGTGCGGTCGTCTCCCTCGGTGAGTGTAGCTGTTTTTGAAATTTTTAGAACACACCGCTCGTCCCCATCCGTTTAAGTTCATCTTTATCTGTGCTGACTGGATCCTGAATAATGTCAATGCCCCTCACCACTGATATAACCGCTTGTTCAGATGAGGCTACTTTCCCCATGAGGCAGTGCTATTCCCCCTCTGTGGCCAATGCCTCACCCCTCAATCCGGACGAAACGGTCCTTCATATTAAGTATTCATCGATTTTGCTAAGGCCTCTGATAAGGTCCCCCATGCCCCTCTTCTTTATAAGCCGCAGACATACGGGATCACAGGCTCCATGTTGGCCATCCTACGTAGTTTCCTTACCAAGCGCACCTTTGTGGTTAAAGTCGGGAATGTTTTGTCTCAACCCTCCCCAGTAACAACTGGGGTCCCCCAAGGGTCGGCCTTAGGTCCTCCTCTTTTCTCGATCTATATAAACGATCTACCGACGGCCCTTCCTGCGAACATTGCCATGTACGCAGGTGATGTAACCCTCTCGAGTTCAAGCGTTGAAGACCTACAAATTGCAGCTTATGAAACGAAGCGCTGGCCCGAGGATTGGAACCTCCCAGTTAATGATGACAAATGCGTCAGCATGTCTTTCGGCAGGGAGACTGGTCACACGTTCTCCATTAACGGAGCAACCACACTGCCAAGGGTTGACCGACACAAGGTGCTCGGTTTCTGGTTAGATTGTAACTTATCCTTCTCTCATCATCACCAATTTGCGAGCAAGTCTGCCTTTCGAGTCCTAAACATGATTCGAAGGTCCTTCCCGCGCATATCTAAGAATGATTTCTCCATAATTTTCGGCACGTATATCCGACCTCTGCTGGAGTACGGTAGTCGGATAGTGCACTCTGGTCTTGTCCAAGACCGTGAGATCCTAGAAAGAGTTCAGCGGGCCTCCACCAAGGCAGTAAGGGGTCCATCACATCTACCTTATCCCATCCGCCTCTCACTCCTCAGCCTCTATCCCCTTGACGTAAGACGCGTAAGAGGTGATCTGTTTTTGATGTTCCAGCTGTTTGAATCAGGTCAAAGCGATTGCTTCTTCTCCGTCTGTCCAGCCTCTTCTCTCCGTGGTCACAGCAGAAAAGTTTTCAAACCGAGGCCACGCACTTCACTAAGGGTTAACTTTTTAAGCTATAGGGTTATTACTCTGTGGAATGCACTTCCGGAAGATATTGTTCTCTCGCGGAACAAAACTATCTTCAAGAAAGAACTAGACCTCTACCTAGGTCTCTCCCAATAATTCCTTTGTCAAAAAATAGATGTCTTTTATCGCATATATGTTCAAGAATGCCGCACCCCCACTCAGCTCAAGGCACTGTCCACAGTGTGACACTGCATGATGTTATGAGTATCTTGTTTTCGCTGCCACCCCCACCCCCACCCCCGCTTCTTTTTACTCTCTTTTCAGCTCGGTGAATCCGTTAGAAGATCAAAGATTTCCTCAAGAACCGGGACAATTGGGCTCAAAGCCTCGAGCCCATGTAGTACTTCAAGACTTCAAGACTACCTTAGGTGTGCTTACGCGTGGTTTGCGCCTGAGTCTGAGCCACCTCCGAAAAAAGGTAGCTTATTCATCTTATTTGCGGCGAGGTCGCAAATGCTACTGGTAGCCTATTTATAAGTTTTGTAGAACCTGGCCAAGCAGCCTCCTTATTATTCGCTTTCACCGGTCCTTCCTGCTACGCAAGGAACACCTATTAATTACGGTGGTACTCTACAATGCTCCACAAAGATCACCCATAACCCTTGAAGAACATAGTACTACAGATAGGGACAGAGTGATTGGTGTACATTGGAAAAGCGTGCGAGTAGCTTGCACGGGCATAGGTCAAGTGGCCACCATGCTTTGCGGAATGAGTTCATATAAACAATGCTGTGTGTTAAACAAATAAGCAGGACTGTACGTCACTACAAATTACCTGAAGCTGAATTAAGATTAGCTCCTGAGGACACTTAATATTCATGTGCCGTCAAAACTCACTGGCTTAACGAAACTATCCGAAGATTTTGATTTTAGTGTCTCCGAACAGCTGTCACACAGCTACTATAGATGGTCGAACCAGTGCAGCGCTGCCAAACAAAAGGCTCGTAGAGACTGAAATCAGGAGCGTCTCGCGGGAAGCCAGAAATATTGCCACATTTTTATACGGCTATAGTACGACTTCACCAAGAAATTAGAGTGCAGGCTTGGTCATCCTAGTAAATCAGGGAGCCGCCTCCTTAGAAGTTCAACGTCTCGCGCCGCGAATGGCTGAAACAGAAGAGCATAGAACGTATGTGTGATCTCGATCATCTCTCGTTGGGAACGAAGAGACTTTGAGTGGGCACTTAGAAACTTTGGGGGTAATCAACTAAGTTTCTAGCCTTAGGTCGGATGGCTCGCTTTGAATGGCCTTACTTTCCCGAAAGAGGGGGCATGAGGAGTAGTTTTAAAGATCTCGATGCACAGGGCCTAGCCATAGCAGCCCGAGCACTGACATGGACCAACATAACGAGAAGATTGAGGAAAGAATTGACGGTACCCAGAAACTACCTTTTGTTGCCCACAGAGTGACTTGGGCTAACTCGCAGAACCAGCAGAAGGGGAGGGCGCCGCGGTGGATCAACAGAGTAACTGGGGCTCAAGACCGGCGACAAAGGGCTTGGTGTCAATACCAACAGACAGGGGACCAGAGGAGATGCATACGATTGAAATTAACTAGGGAGGAAGCCATAGGGTCCAAAAGCAACGTAGACTATCCGATGAGATCACCAGCCTTTCCAGATGGCAACCATGCTGCGGTTCTATGCCCCTGCCCACGTAATAGCGGCTCCTCTTGCTCGGTAGTACACTGAGTCGTTGGGCAGTACGCATTTACCTAAGGACTGGCTGACGGTCAAGGTATTTCCGATATACAAGGAGGGTTGGAAAAGGAGGTACCAAACTATTGACCGGTTAGTTTGATACCTGCATCACTGGAAATAATGAGAGAACTCTTTAGGAATCGCGTGGCCAGTCACCTGACTGAAAGTAGGATAATTTCCAACGGGCAACACGGGTTTGTCAAAGACAGGTAGAGCGTGTCTAACCTGCTGGCTTCTCTGGACTGGGTATCGTCCAAGTTAGAGAGGGACGAAGTAATCGAGGTCTGGAATTTGGACTTCAAAAAGGCACCTGACTCAGTGAAACACCAGCCTCTATTGCGCCAAATGGAACAGCTGGGCAGAGCGCCCCATGTGCTGGAATGGACGCGAGCATATCTCACCAACCAGTCGTATTACTCTAGGGTGGAAGGGAGCAGGTCCACGTTGGCTATGGCTACCAGCGGGGTACCCAGGGGTCGGTCCTCTTTCCTCTTCTGTTTTCATCTACGTCAGCAACCTACAAGGGGGTATACAAAACCCAGGCTATTTGTCTGTGGAAGATCTTAACCTGGTTGGTGATCCCGGAATCACGTCATTCCAAGAGGACTTGAACAGGGTTCACTGATGGGCCACCCATTAGCAACTGCGGCTTAACATGGATAAGTGTGGGAATCTTACCCAGGACATCGGCTGAGAATCAATATACCCAGGCCCACGAAACCCACAAGCAATATGAAAGGTTGCAGTCAGAACGGACCTTTGAGCCCTGTTGAAGGATCGTCACCAGCCACCTCCGCAGTGTCTGGCTGTCACGACTAAGGGGCACCGGGCCCTCCGTCAACAATGTTTACTGTAGCTTCCAAAGAAGCCTCTGTGTTGTTGTCTTACTACATAACACTGGTTAGGTCGCAACTGAAATGTTGTGTTCTAGAATGGGCCCCGAACGGTGTGCGAGACACTGAGGTTTTTGAGAAAGTACAGCGGTTCTTCACTAGACTAGTAATGAGTTTAATGCACAAAACATATTCGGAGAGGTTACTGCAGCTAGATTTCTCCCTAATGAAACGTAGAAGACTTAAGGGGATCTAATAGAAGCCTTCAAGTAAATCAGCTGACTATACATGCCAACGGTGCCGCTGTTGGTGCTGAGGCAGGGTTCGAGACTCTGGGGCACGACTTTAGTTAAACAGAGAGCATTAAAAACAACGCGGATATCCTTGCATTCCGAGCTGTCAACCCATAGAACGCAGGGCTGGCTGTCATGTCGGTGGCAGGCTTTAAGGTGAGGTCAGACCTTGATATGTTCCATGAGTGCATTCAAACCCACACCATTCAGTGGCAACACTGGATGCGGCCCCGCTCCCTCTTCTGTCACCACTTTCCAGCAGTATTACACCTACCTCTGGTTCCCTTCCATCACCCCTTCTCCGCTATCCCCAATCTTGTTCTCCTTATTCCCTAACTTACCATCAATAACACTTCATCTAAGCACTGCCTGTATTGGTGACACCCTCGGGGTAGTTAGATTTGGATAAGTACCCGGTTCGTAAACGGGGAGAGCCGTACCTCCAACCCCCGGCAGCGAACTGGGTCTGAACCCTGTTCCATCCACAAAGTAAACAATGGAAGCACAAAGCAAATATAGAAGTCACCTTGGTGCTCACTGGTGCAAGAATCTAGACCACTTTATTGGCTCGAGCCTCAGGTCCTGTGACCTGGCGGATATCATGGCTTCCCCGGGATGCAAGCGGTACAGATCCACCTAAGACCAGAGTAAGCTGCCTCATAAGAGTGGACCTAAGTCGGCTATGCATAAAAGCAGGCCAGTAGGCCTAACTAGCATCCTATGTAAAGCCCTCGAGAGGATCATCCGTGCACACATATGCGAGCACTTGATGGAGCACTCCATACTAAGTCCGGCCCAGCATGGACTCCTGAAAGATAGATCCCGTCTGATCAACCTCTTGTGCTTCTTGGGTAAAGTGACTCGATGACTGGATGAAGGCAAGCAAGTTGAGGAATTTAACTCTGACTTTGGCTGGGCGTTCGACTACGTTATTCGTCTTCTTTTGCTGCTTAAGGTGGAGGCTTACAATATGGGTGGGCCAGTATATAGATGGCTGGCGGACTTCCTCTCCCACAGGACGTTTTGCGTCGAATTTGGGGGCAGGTGCTCTAGCGTGGTGCATGTCAAAGGTGGCGTGCCTCAGGGATCCGGCCCAGACCCCATACCATTCCTGTTGCTTGTTAGTGACCTGGTGTCCGCCCCTCAATCCCTCAGTATCATTTTTGCTGGTGACGTGGAGGTTATAGGATCTGGGGGTAGGGACATCCTAGGCAGGGATTTGGGAACCTCCCTTGAGTACACACACAAGTAAGACTTACCGCTGAAGGCTGGAAAAAGCAATTTGTTTTCAAGGCCTGTGGGGGCCCAAACGTCGCCTATGACCAGGGGCTGTTCACCATAGACGCTGCCAATAGGGTTGAAGACTTCGAAGTCACCTTGGGCAGTAATTCTAAATGGTCGGACCAGGGCAACGTTGCTGCACAAAAGGCTCGTGATGAGCTCTTTAGACTGCAATTGGTATTGTTATGGTGGCAGCCGGAAATATTCTTGCCTATTTAAATAGATATACCTCGACCTCACCTTGAAGGTTGCGTGCAAGCTTGGGTAACGTGGTCCGCAAAAGGCACCGCCTGCTCAGAGGATGTTCAACGTCTCGCTACGCAAATGGTTGTCAGGATGAGGAGTAGACGGTATGAACAGGGCCCCCGTGAACCAAATGTTTTCCTGCTAGAAAGAAAGAGGCTTCAAGGGGATCTTATAGAAATGTTCAAGGTAAAAGAGGGTTTTTGTGGACCAGGGCAGGCAAATCTATTCCAAGTGGCTATAGATTCCAGAGCAAGTGGACACGAAAAGAGGCCGACGAAGCTTCGAGCTAGGCTGATGACTAGCAGCAGGGCAGTGGGCAGTGGGGACAGTCTGCCTGGTGGAATGATAGACATGCAGACATTCCAGTCCTTCAAAGGTACCCTAGACAGAAGGTGGTATGAAATATTTCCCGGCGGTGAGCCTTGAGTATGTTCACTAGATGGGTGAAGGGTGGCAGTATGGTTCATCTGAGGTGTGTTGTAACTGACGACTTTGATGTACACTGTCTCGGTGAACCCTCACGAAGCACAATGTCTCTCGCAGACCACCTCATGACCCACTGAGTAACAGGACTTGAAGTTACAGCGAAAGAGTTTTCACCAGGAAACAAAAGATCTTGGCCATGAAGTGACTGTCGCCGGTGGATGATGTTGAAATGCAAATTCTCTCGCTAACCGACAAGGGCAAATTGAGACCAGGTTTCGTAGGCTAGACAGGCAAAACTGAGTACACCTACCGTAGTGGTTATTCCGATCGTGAGTAACGCGTAGCCCAATTAACGAATCTCAAAGTCAGAACAAGATTGATTCTTTGATTCTACGGCACTGGATTGACAAAGTATATGCATATAAATATGTACTAACCTCAACTGTACGACAACAACCTCCAGCAACGGGGACCAGATTTCGACAAACGTTCAATGTCAGGTACCGCCGTTACGGCAGTCCCAGTTCGAATCAAAATATATGCCACGGCACACGAGCAAAATGTAAACAAATGTTCAAGTGCAGTGATTGATGCATGCTGTACTCGTCCGAGGTTCAATAGGATAAAGAGCATAGCCTCAACAATATAAGTATGTGACGACGGCTAGGGAGGATTTCCACACACGTATGTTACACCTGCCGTCACCCCTGTTGTCCACACTTCTGCACTACTCCACTGCGGGCTAAAACTCCTATGGCCACGCACACATCCCAGTCCTTGCGGCAAGAGGCACGGACATATAGGAAGAGACCGGTATTAATCGAAACACAAGACAGCCACAAGTGCAGCGGGGAACGGTACCAGACTGCCAAAAGATTTTGGTTCCAAAAGAGTTTCGTTGGAAACCGAGGGAGCCTTAGAGCTTGAAAATCAAAGGCCGTGAATAAAGAAAAATAGTGAGATGGGTTCTTGGACAAGGGGGCGCAGGGATCTGCCGCGCTGCCATCACAAATCACGACGCAAAACACAAAAAACGATCCACTAACTCAAAACCGGTCTCAACCCTTTTTGGGTTTAAACTGAATATGCGGCTGAGATGAGCTTGTGTCGCGTTGCAGGTGGAGTCCTAGTACGGCGAAGTGTCCTATATCTGACATCTTAAGCTACCACACATTCACCCTCACTGAATCCAGCGTGGCTGCCACTTCTACCCAATTTCCAAGTCACTGATTTTCCCATCCCCGTATTCCTCTATTCCCAAGTGTTATTATTTTGTTCTTTATTGTCATTGGTAATTTCCTTCTTTCGTTCTTTCTCTTTTTACTCTTCTTCCAAGTTCACTACGGCAACCACAGTCGTGCTTGTAGATGCAGTAGAAAGATACAAAGCCTTCAGCATCATCCAAACAAGCACCACCAGAGCAATCTAAAGAGAACCAAAGAATACGAACGACATGGTCTCACCTACAACAAAGACCGCCTGTAGTGCAACCATGTGTCAAAGCTCAGCGGGGTCCGAGGTAGCTTGCATTTCTACCGGGGTTCTCACGTTTTTGGGAAGAGGGAATGGATGGTAAGACAAATAGAAACCTGCCGCACTTTCGTGAACTTTGGAACCATTTCTATGTTTTCCCTTTCCTTTTGCAGCAAGTGAGGATCCCTGGAGTCCTGGGTGGAACGAACTTGATGAAGATTTGGCTCAAGCCTCCACATATTGTGGTCTGATGTGATATGAGTTGGTGTGCGATGAGATCTTATATTTCTCCTCACCATTTGAACTACTCCGGCAAGTCTTTTGGCGTGATACTTGGAGTAGTGTTTCCTATGGTTGTGTCATTCTGTGGACTATAATTTGACCGCAATGCTTCCAAAAAGAGTCGAAAATGTTGCATCCAAGTGCTTAGTTTGTTTAAAAGTCGTACGCTTATGCGACAGATCTATTCAGCTTGATGGTTGGGATGGCTGGGCCCATCTCGAATGTTCCGAAACAATTGGTGATCTTTATGAAGCCCTGGACAACTGTGGTGTGAAGTTGCTGAAGGCGCAGTACATCAAATGCATCGAGCTATCAACGTCGAGGTATCTATCCCTGACTGCGCTGCACATGTGGAGGTATCGGCAACACCTGTCACCGAGCCAACCGGAACAAAACGCCGCCAAAGCCAGAAGCTACCTAAGCCTGCCCGCCACGATGCGGACCGAGTTGACGCCGATGTGGCTCCTTAAGCACAAGACGATGTCGTAGGTACAACGCCCGGTCAACGGAGCACCGCCGTGGATGAAAGTAGACCGACCGGGACAACAACAGCCGATCTTCCACGAAGAGAGCCACCGTCGAGTAAGCAGTGTCTCCTATTAGTGAACTTGCCCTAGACAAAGGAGACCATGGCACTGGCACGTCTGGACCACGATATCGTGAGTCTACGGAGTACACCATCAAAACTCTGTCCTCGGGGAGGAGGAGACAGTGGAGAAGTTGCGGGTCAGATCAGCCCCCCGAATCGACAAAGCCAGTGATGCTACCTTTCCCGCCCCCCCCCCCCCCCCCCGTCCCACGAAAATAGTGCTGGACTCTGAGGAAGCCGCGACTTCCGTGATTAGAAGATCCTACCGGCTAGATGGCGAGAAAGTGCAGTAGCGCCGAGATCTGGACCCTGTGGATCGTGAGAAATATAGAAATGCGTTGCTGAACGATTTGAACGTATAGAACAAAGAGAAACGGACTTGATTGTTAGGGATTTTTGGGTGGAGAAACGGCGCCCTCTCGCCTGGTGGAGGCCACTGATGATAGTGTCCCTGTCAGTCCCCCGAGGCCAGGAAGCCGTGGACAAACTGTGGTGGTAGCAGGCCTGGAACACTTGCTGCAGTCCAGCTCACCTACTATGATAGCATTGACGGAGACGTGGCTGAGTAACAATGTCCTAGACTCTGAGGTGTCCCTCCCTGGATGCACCCTATTCCGAGTCGATAGGAGCTCTATCAGAGCGGGTGGAGGTGTAGCGTTGTTCGTCCAATCAGTCACTCCAAAAATGCAGTCAGAGGAGTTTTCTGATCCACAAGGATTCGGCGAAGCTATTTGGAGCCGCGTCAAAACTTACCACTGGAGGCTTTAAGGCAGATGGAGTCATCTATCGGACACCTGCGGTCACCCCTCCATACATGATGAATTTATTGAGGAGATGGGCATACGACGGACGATGCCCCGTCCTGGGCGGCTCAAATGCTCCGCATATTGATTGGACATCAGGGAAGACAGCGGCTGGGGCAGATTCTTTCTCTCGGGAATTACTGAAGACGTCTGAAGAACTGGCATTACACCAACATGTTCAGAAGTCAACCCGGAGGCAATCCAGTCACGGCTCCATCCTAGATCTGGTGATTTCACCCAGGAGCTCGGAGGTCGATAAGGTTGAACATCTCCCTCCACTTGGAGGCAGTGACCACATGGTGCTAGAAATTCACTAGCACAGTGGTTCTCGTCTCTCCCCTAGACCTCGCACTGGAAGTAAAGTTTGCCGCACACAAGTTGAGGGTGTCCGGAGCGCGGCTTCAGATGTCAACTGGTTCAGATGATCACCGTGACGTGAACGAAGCTTGGGCGTTTATTCGTGGCGGCATCTTGTCACTTATGAATACCTACTATCCCCTTAACCGACATAGACCCCGGGTGAAGGGCCCGCCGTGGTTTTATCTGGAGCTCAGAAGCTTGTTCAAATGACGAAACAGGGCCTGGCAGATGTTCGGATCCACAATTGGGGGTCATGTTCTCTATAGCCGGATTTGTAGCCAAAGTACCGAACAAAAACGGATAAAGCGGATGACGTTCGAGGAGGCCCTTGCGGCTAGTGCAAAGCGAGCACCCAAGCGCCTGTTGGCATAATTAAAGCGTCGCACCAGAGCGAAGGTAGGTATCCCGGCGCAGATGGACAACGACGAAATGGTTGCAACAGATGGTGGGGAGGCTGAGACATTAGCCAAACTTTATCTGTGGATGTATTCTGTGGAGGAGTGTGCACCAATCTCGACGGTGGGTGGCTCGCCGCTGTTCATTATACAGGATTTTCGGGAGCCGGAAGTGAATAACGCGCTCAAACCCATCAAAACCCAAAAGTCACCGGGGCCGGACGACGTGCATCCGTAGATGTTGAGGGAGTTGCCGGGCCAAATAACTGCACGTCTGACTCGGTTGGTAATTCATCTTTGGCCACTGACATCCTACCTCGGGAGTGGAAAAAAGCAGTGGTCGTTCGGCTGTACAGGGGACAAAATCCACCTCGGCCAACTTCCGCCCAGTAAGCCCAACTTCCGTAGCTGAAAAGGTCACGGAAGGGATGATGGCTGCTCGCACACGTGAACATCAGGAGCACAGTCGACTGCTATGCGCACAGCAGGACTGCTTTTGGAGAAACAGATCATGTCTGTCAAACGTTGACCGCTCGTGAAAGTTGGTCGAACGCCAAGGCCGAGGGATGTCATGGACGTCATCTTTGTGGACTTCAGTAAGGCGTCTGATAAAGTCCCTCAGAATGGGCTGTTGCTAAAACTCCGGGCCATTGACATCTCCGGGTCCATGCTTCACTGGATTGGGGATTTCTCGGTCCAGATAATCTTTTTCGTGAGAGTTGCAAAGTCCCAGTCCACGTGGTATCCAGTTAGCAGTGGCGTGCCGCAAGGCTCCGTGCTAGGACCCCTGTTGTTCCTAGTGTTTGTGAACGACCCACCACGGGCCATTCGATCCCAAAGCCGTGTCTACGCCAACGATCTAAGGATATGACGCTCCATTCGATCGACAGAAGATCGTGTGACACTACAGGAGGATCTCCAGGCTCTAGTCAATTTGTGGACCGCATGGGGTCTGCCGATAAGCGTGGACAAAAGCGCGAGCATGAGGACTGGTGGCCCCAGTTATACTTCCGGCTACTGCCTTGGGAGTATAGTACTCCGTCACACGCGGCAGGAGGAAGCCCTCGGAACTGTTGTCACCAACAATCAGAAGGCAGGAGCACACACTGAGACAGCGTGTGCCTCAGAGCAGAGGATACTTGGTTCCGTTCACCGTTCATTCGGGCTTCTATCCCTGGATGCCTCCCGACTGCTGCATGTCTTGCATGTAAGTCCTCGCTTAGAATATGGTGGCCCGGCTGTCTACCCCAGCAAGGTGGCGGAAGTAACCAAACTGGAACAAGTGTAACGTGCTGTCACGCGCCTAGTGGCAGGACTGCGTGGGTTCAGCTGTAAGGAAAGCCTAGAAATCACCGAGTTGTTTCCAATTTCCTATCGACCTCTTCAAGGCGACCTCATCTATGCCAGGCGAATAACCCGTGGCGAGTTGGACTTGGGTCTTTAGTCTGAATTCCCGCTGAGGAACAATGATCGCACACGTGGACATACCCTGAAGCTTCGTAAGGCGCATTTCACCGGCCTACCGGCCATCTATCAATTGTCAAGAAGAGTGAACAATCTCTGGAACGCTCTACCGACCGAAGTGGTGGAAGGGAAAACAGAGACACTGTTCAGGAGAAAATTAATAATAATAATAATAATAATAGCCCATTTCGGAGACGTCCGAAGCATGCCTTAGGCATGACCAAAATTTTACAAGCGACAAAACTGACAGAAGAAATTCATGAGAAATTTAGAAATACGTAACACAAAGGGGGATAGGAAAAAATAGGGGAGATATGAGAAGGAGATAAACGCGTGCACACTAAGGAGTAATGTAGGGAGTTTACGTGAACGTCGAGAAGGGTGCAAATATGGGCCCGGTGAATTTGAGGGTCAGGGTCGGATGGGGCAGCTATCTGAGCCAAGTGGGGGAGAAAGGAGCCTAGGAGTTGCACTGGAGGAGGACTGAAAATCGGCGTGAGAAACTATCGGTACGAGAAAGGACGGGGAAAAAAGGAAGAAGGGAAGAAAAGAACAAAAAATGGAGTCGTATGGCTGGGGACTAGGTAGCCATGAACTCTGCTTTATTGCAATAAACGGACGGTATCAATTTGAACGCAGGCAGCCGGCAACTCAAGACGTAAAGTGTGAGTCAGATTACATCAATGTCGCGGATGGATCGAGATACTGTAAATGCGAGGCACAGTTGTGGACAAAATGGATGCATATCAAGAGGGGAGGTGGGGTGGTGGCGAAAGAAATGAAGGAGGAGAAAATATGTGGATACAAAAATATGTATAGGTACATATATATATATCTTAGCAGGAGTAAATAGCAGTGAAGAGAAAGGACACGGAGGTATCAGTGGCTGGACGAGACAGGGTGCAGGATTAACTTGGACAAACCCCGATGAATTTGTTTATGACGGGTGAACATGGGAGATCGACAGAAAACGAGAACCGTTTTTAGAACCCCAGAAGTGATGTCTGTGAGCAGAAGTTGATAAACGAAAGAAATGTGAAGGAAAGAGTCGATGAGGACAGGTAAGAGTGAATCTAACTGTCTGATTATTGCAGGTGTGGCATATGGTGATGGTCGAACATGGGTGAAGAGGTAATAAGTGGACGTACACCATTCAAGAAGATGGCCGCGAAAATGGCCGGAGAATGGAAGTGTGGGGTGGCTGGAGACGTGTAAAAATCACTGGGGAAAGGTAACTTAGAGGCTAGAAGAAATGTAGTGCGAAGATGCATCAGTTGTAACAGCGAATAACAGGGAAGAGAAACAAGGAAGTGGAGGATCAGAAAGATTAGGTAATAGCAGATTGCATGGTTTGAAACTGTAGGCGAGAATGATGACTTTAGATAAAATTGCACCGAGGGGAACGCAGAAAAGTAGCGCAGCCTGAAAGGCAGATGCCCGCGGTAAGCAATGTATGAAGCAGACGAGAGTGTTGACCGAAGGAAACCAGGTGAGAGATGATGAATCAGGTCTTTTCACCGCAGATGACATAGGATAAAGACCGAGAAGAGGAAAAGGATCCGGACGGAAAGGCCTGTGATGAAACAAAAATGCACGGAAAAAGGTCGTGCTTCGGAGTTGGGAGACTGGAACTGAAGAGTCGCATGCTTACAGGCCACTGCACCTGTGTATTGGGCCGGAAGTTGCTGATCGGTTCTTTGCCTGAGAGGAAGATCCCCTGAAGAATTAAGGAGTCAGGATTGGATAACATAGAGGTGGTAAAAAGATAATAAATTTGGTTGTAAATAAATGCAAAATTGGAACGGCGAGTTCCTACATGGTGATTGGTAATGGTTACGGATGTGTCTGGTGCGCGATGGTGAGTGGAATAATATGGACAAAAAAGCATGCCGCAAAATGGTGGCTATTGAGGTACGCGATCAATGGGCTTTATAAACATATGGAGGTACCAAGTGAATACTGATTAGGAGCCGACAGGGGCGAAATGGGTGGAAAGGAACATATTTCGGGCTTGAGTAGTGTAAAATGGGCGAGGCGAGAGTGACATCATGCAGTGAGGGTTGTCGTTGTGAAACACGATAGGAACAAAAACACGATGGGTGGGTATGCATACCGAGGTAGAACGACACGGAAGGGAAGCGATAAGAGTGTTGACAAAAAATATAGATGAGCGAAACGTGGCGGAAGAAGGTTAGGAGCGCGCGGTCCGCAAAGGACAGTGATAAATGCGGTAGAGCGGGCAGAGTTGGAACGTGCAATCAGCAACCGGTGCTAGTGGATAGCGCTGACCGTACCCTGGACACCCAACCTGAAAAACCCTTCGTGAAGTGAGCCCAGGAGGTGTGATCCACCAACCTAATTGCGCTGGGCATTGTCGCAGGCTGCCTGCATGCCCGATATGCGCCGGCCAAAGCGGGGGACCCGACTAAGCCCGGCACCGTTGGGATTGGCGTGAGTGATCGTTCATAGTTCTACAGAGGGCTGAGCAGCCGCGGTAGGGGTATCTGGCCCAGGACCAACTGGACAGGTTGTGGGAACTTGGGCAACAGAGCCAACGGGGAAGACGATCAACGGACGGCCATGCAGCATTATCATCCATGAGCGCCAGCCAGAAAAGTGGTCAGTGTAGCGCCCGAGGTGGCTGACCGGCATTGAGAATCACTGTAAAGGGAGGTGAGATAGAGAAATGCAGTCTGGGTATAGCCCAGCTGAGCGCAAACGGTTAACGGAAAGAAATACAACAGTGAAGCACGAGCTCAGAAATGCAGCGGATCCCCAAGAAAAATCGAGGCTATGGAATGTGAGACTAAAAAAGGAAACACACAAGTAGGGGCTAAAACATTTAACGGGCAGGTTATTAGGTAACCTAGAATAGTCATTCAGCAGAAGAAAGGAGTAAGCTCCGCATGAAATTACGGAAGAAACGTAGCTCTAGAAAGGGTGGGAGCAGAATTGGTGGCGTCATAACTGTGCGTTGAGTTCAGTTAGTGGGCCACGCCAAGTAAGATAAATGAGACTGGATTTTCCAGCGCAAAATCGCAGATGTGGTGATGGAAGTATATGTGGTAGGACCTGGTGTGGAAAAGAGGCAACGTGAGCAAAATGATATTGAGGAGTGTCAAGCTAATGCTCATTCTATTGCTATAGAGTGGGAGACAAAAAAGAAAGTGAGACGTTGAATCGAGACCCTGGAGCATTATCGGCGGAGCACCGACAGCTAGCCGAGTAAATAGAGTACGACGCAATGGGCTCATAAGGGGTGAATTCCAACTGCCTTTTACCAGGAGTTTGCAGACATCTTTAGCGGGGATTCGAAGAAATACACTACAGGGTGGCGAGTGAGTAAATGGTGTACACGCCATTTAAAGGATTCTGGACGCTGGGCCAGTCACGGCCATTGCCTGTCTTGTAAGCACTGAACTCGCCGACAACACAACGATCTGGACGCTCGATTGGTCTCGGCCACTTTCGTCCTACGAAAACCGAACTGAACTGAACTGGCCTGACCATCCTTGCTGGACCTAGCAAAAACGAACATCCCCAAAGACGTGTCTGGACTGCATTACTGTGCACCGCTGGGCAAGAGTGACCACGTGTGTGTCAAAATTGCCCTATACTTGCTGCAACCCGAGGTACCCCCAAGGTTGGTCAGACATTTCGGTAGTATGGACATAGATAGGCTTCGTAATAGGGCGATGGGTTTGACCTGGGACACGATAGGAGAGGCTACTGTCGTGGAAAACGAGCAGGCCACAGAGGGATCCCGAACTGCCCCACAGGAAGAGATTGTGTAAAAGCCGGTCGTGGAAAATCCTCCTTTTTCCCTCGCGATTCATAGTTTTTCCTAACATCACTCATTTGCCTACGCTATTGACTTGTCTTTACGAACTGGTTGTTTCTATGGACCAATTGTTGCTTGTTCGCGCCCAAAGCGCTACTTTGGCACATCCTTGTTCAGGACCTGCGTGACGCACGTGCTGTCTGCTCACACGCTGCTATTCGGTTTCTCGTTGTTGAGTCCTTGTGATCGTATTATTGAGGTTTGTATATTGTTTGTCATTGTTCATGTAATAATCTAGTGTCGTCGAATATCACGGATAATCGTCTTTTGATTTCGGGATCCGTTGCGAATTTGGCTACGCATTGCTCAAACGTTCGTTACAGATTGCACCCTTGAAAAGGAGGAGTCGGGAGGGAAACCCATGTGGTGGAAGGCTGCAATAGCCAAGGCCATCAAAAGTAGAAACCGCAGCTTGAACCAGTACAAAGCTTCCAACAGTCAGCTGGCCTGGAACTGGTTTACAAAGTTGGGAAACGAGACTGTGAGCCTTCTGAGTACCTCCAAGCCAGAAATTTGAGCTCAAATTGGCCTAGCGCGTAAGCAAATGGCCGAAAACTTCTGCAGCTAGGTGCAGTCAACCGGCCCAACAAGAAATGCCATAGGTCCACTATCCACTAGAGACTACGGTATTGTCACTGATGACCAGGGCAAAGCAGAACCCCTGGGGAATACTTTGGTAGCATACATAGGATAGGTAGTGGTGCACGAGCAGATCTGGTCCTGTGCATCCTGCTCCCCAGTTAAGTGAGCTAAAACTCTCAGAGGAAAGCGTGCGTAAGTACCTACATGAATTAAACAGCCACAAATCAGTGGGAGCAGATGGCATTCATCCAGCTATCATCAAGCCGTTGGCGGATATCATAGCCCCATCGGTATGCAAACAATACAGATCCACCTAAGACCAGAGTAAGCTGCCTCAGGACTGGAAAGTCGCGGCAGTCGTGGCAATACATAAGAGTGGACCTAAGTCGGCTATGCATAAAAGCAGGCCAGTAGGCCTAACTAGCATCCTATGTAAAGCCCTCGAGAGGATCATCCGTGCACACATATGCGAGCACTTGATGGAGCACTCCATACTAAGTCCGGCCCAGCATGGACTCCTGAAAGATAGATCCCGTCTGATCAACCTCTTGTGCTTCTTGGGTAAAGTGACTCGATGACTGGATGAAGGCAAGCAAGTTGAGGAATTTAACTCTGACTTTGGCTGGGCGTTCGACTACGTTATTCGTCTTCTTTTGCTGCTTAAGGTGGAGGCTTACAATATGGGTGGGCCAGTATATAGATGGCTGGCGGACTTCCTCTCCCACAGGACGTTTTGCGTCGAATTTGGGGGTAGGTGCTCTAGCGTGGTGCATGTCAAAGGTGGCGTGCCTCAGGGATCCGTCCTAGGCCCGATCCTATTATTGTTGTACATTAACGACCTGATGTCAGCTCCTCAATGGCCTAGCTTTATTTTTGCGGATGATGTGAAGATTGTTGAATCTGAGGGTGGGGTGTACTTGGGCAGGGATATAAGTACCATTCTGGATTGGGCAAACATATGGGTCTTACCGCTAAATGCCGGAAAAAGCAATTTGTTGTCGAGAGCAACGGAAAGCCTAACTGTCGCTCATGATCAAGGGCTGTTCGCCATGGAAGCAGTCAGTAGGGGTAAAGACCTTGGGGTCATCATGGGCAGTGACTTCAAATGGTCAGAGCGGTGCTACGCTGCTACACGAAAAGCTAGTAGAGAGCTCTTTAGACTGTGATTAGCTTTGTCTTGCCGGAAGACGCAGATACTCGTGCCTATTCACATGGCTATGGTACGATCTCACGTATAAGGTAGCGTGCAGTCTTGGTCACCTTTCTACAAAAAGGACGCGGCCTGCCTAGAGAAAGTCCAAAGTCTCGCCACGCGAATAGTTGAAGGGCAGAGGGGTAAGACATACTAACAGGGACTACATGGTCTGAACATTTTCTCGTTGGAAAGAAAGAGAAATCGAGGGGATCTCATAGAAACGTGCAAGTCTATGAAGGGCTTTTCTGGCCTTAGACCGTATAGTCTGTTCCAAGTGGCTTTAGATTCCAGAACAAGGGGACATGAAAAGAAGCTGATGGAAGACCGAGCTGGGTTGACGGCAAGGTCGCACTTCTTCAACAACAGCGTAGTGAACATTTGGAACGGTCTGCTTGGTGGAATGATAGACCTGCAGACCGTCCAGTCCTTCAAAATTGCCCTATATAGCAAGTGGTGCGAGATATTACCTCGTAGTGAGCCTTGAGTATATCAACTAGATGGATGACGGGGAGCACCGTGGTCCGTCTAGAGTGCGTTTCAATCGACCTTTTCGCTCATTGCATAACGTCTCAGTGAACGCTCACGACGCATAATGTCTCTCGCAGTTGATGTGCGATGAGGCTATAGAAGACGTTCGGGTGCGGCTGGCGAACGTGTCTCCTATCGGGTCTAGCAGCGAATACCAACGATATCCCCTCTATCGGACGAATAGAGAAGACGTAAGTCGGTTTGCAGATGCGGGGTGTATTCTATATATCGTGGCACCGAGACAGTACCGATACGAGAAATACACCGAACGGAAAACGGAACGAAACGCGACGGCTGTGCTGAGAGCGAACCGCGAGCGAACGAACGAAAGTGAAAGTGATTTGAAACGAGGTCGACGGAAACCTCGGAAAAGTCAGTCCAGTAAAACGTAGGCAACCGGAGAACACTGAGGTCAATGTCAAACGTCAGAAAAGATCGTGGAGAAAATAGATCCAAAATGGTGTCCAGAAAATAGTCATTTTCTCAAAACGATCGAGGTCACTACAGCAGCCCCCCGCTAGAAAGCACGGAAAGCTTTCGAAAAAAAAATGTCAAGGAGGAGATGGCATACAAACGGTATTCGTGTGCGCGAATGCGTGCAAAATTCCTGAATGTAGCTGTGTTGTAGGATGCTGACGGGCAAAATCCGTGGTATGCAGGAACCGTAGGATGGTGGTCGAGCGTAAACCAGATTCGTTGCCAATGACGTCGGTTGCGTAAATCGTCATCAAGGTGTGCCACACCAATAACGTCCAGTGTCGGGTAACCGTTAACCAATATGATATCCGGAAGCCAAATCGATAGGTTCGTAAATGGGCAGGAACGAGAACGACAAGGCCGATCCAGAATGCAAACGTTGGTGCCAAAATTCTCCAGATTTCGTGGGACCAGCGAAGCGTACCATATGGCGGGGATCCATGAAACGAAAAACTGGTGTAGCAACCGCAATGGACTTGACTAGAATGCAGTAATAACTAATGAGGTATGTTAAATCGTGTCGAAACGATAAACACGAAAGTTATTACTGCGAAGTGCAATGGTTAAGATCGTGTTTGACCTAGTCGCGAAAACGTGCTGGGCAAACGATCTTCCGACCAGAACGTGAGACGGGAGCCTCATTCACGGACGGGTGCGTAGGCGTGCTCTGCTGACCTGAACGTGAGACAGTATTCTCATTCGAGGACGTAGCAAGGCCAACTGGCTGCTGACTTGAACGTGAGACGATAGCCTCATTCGAAGTCGTACCAGTACCAACTGGGTGCTGTCCTGAACGTGAGACGATAGCCTCATTCGAAGTCGTAGTAGGCAACGCTAACTGCAGACCTTGACGTGACACGGAAGTGTCGTCAACAGGCAGTGCAGGGTTAACATCGAATCTCATGTCAGCGGGCGACACGCTATCATCAACGTACGCGGCTTTGAGACGATCGATGCTAACGGTATCGACGCGACCGTGTCGATCAACCTTAAAGGTCTTATCGTGACGAGAAATCACGCGAAATGGACCTTCGTAAGGCTGTTGTAATGGTTTCCGTACCGAATCAACACGAATGAATACATGCGAACAAGTTTCGAGTTCGGTCGGAACAAAAACCTGTCGTCTCTGCATTCGAGTCTGCACCGGAGCGAGATTTTGCATGTACGTAGACAAACGGTGAACGTAAGTCTGTACGCCAAGTGAATCTGTACTCCGTGGCGTAAAGAATTCCCCAGGCAGTCGTAATGTCGTGCCGTAGACAAGCTCTGCGGCGGAACATTGGATATCTGCCTTTATGCAAGTCCTGATACCAAGCAGAACTAGCGGTAACGTTTCGTACCAGTCGGGGCTCTCGTGTGCTCTAAGAGCCGCTTTGAGTTGGCGATGAAAACGTTCGACTAAACCATTCGATGCCGGATGGTACGCCGTCGTGCGAATGCGTTCCGTACCCAGCATGTGAGTTAATGAAGAGAATAGATCGGACTCAAATTGTTGCCCTCGATCGGTAGTGATTGTGGAAGGACAACCATATGAAGCTATCCATCGTTCTATCAGATGTCGAGCCACTGATTCGGCCGTGACGACAGAGATAGGAATAGCCTCGGGCCACCTCGTAAATCTATCGATGCACGTTAGTAAATAGGTATACCCGTGTGATGGGGTCAATGGACCCACAATGTCTACGTGGATATGATCGAAGCGAGCATCAGGCGTAGCAAAAGTACCGATAGGCGAAGCTACGTGCCTATGCACTTTAGATCGTTGACATTGTAGACACTGTTTTGCCCACATACGAACATCTTTATTCATGGACGGCCAGACGTATCGTGCAGCTAGTAATCGGAGACTGGCTGCGATGCCTGGATGTGAGAGTCCATGAAGGGTATCGAACACGAGACGTCGATATGCAGAGGGTACGACTGGTCGAGGTATGTCAGTAGACATGTCGCAGAGTATAGTCCCAGCACTGGTGGCTAGAGGTACGGACTGACACTGTAGCGACGATGACTGAGCGGCTTCCATACATGAAGAATCCTGTGCCTGTGCTGAAGCCATGGCAGGGATGTCTAAGACCGAAGATTTAATAGCACTAAGCGAAATACGCGACAAAGCATCTGCAACGCAGTTCGACTCACCTTTAACATGTCGAAGGTCAGTCGTGAACTGAGAAATATAGTCTAAATGTCTGACTTCTCGTGGAGAGTAACGATCAGACATAGTATGCAATGCACACGTCAGAGGCTTATGGTCGGTAAAGAGGATGAAATATCGACCCTCGACTGCATGGCGGAAGTGCTTAACGGCATTATATGCGGCCAGCAGTTCGCGACCAAAAGCACTATATTTGGTTTCCGTGAGATTGAGGCGTCGAGAGTAGAACTCTAATGGCTGCCATATCCCAGAAACAGACTGTTGCAGGACCGCTCCGATGGCAAAGTCGGATGCATCCACCGCTATGCTTAGCGTGGCGGATGGAACTGGGTGCATGAGGAGCGTGGTCTGAGCTAATGTCGCTTTAATCTCCGAAAACGCTACTCGTGCGGCATCCGTAAGCGACAACTTACGTGGATTGCCACGAAGTAGGTCAGTTAATGGAAGCAAACGTTCAGCGGCATGGGGTATGAAACGACGATAAAAGTTAACTAACCCCAAAAATGCCTTGAGCTCCTTGATTGAGGACGGTACGGCGTAATCTAAAATAGCGCGCACTTTATCCTCGCAAGGCTTAATACCCTCTCGAGTGATCTTGTGGCCGAGGAACACGAGTTCCGGTTTGCCAAGTTCACATTTATCAGGATTGACTACTATTCGATGTTCGGACAAACGTTGAAATAGTAGCGTCAAATGTTGGAAATGTTCATCTACGCTCGACGATGCGATTAGCAAGTCATCGATAAAGACGTGAACAAATTCCAAGTCTCGTGTAATGCTATCGATAAACCTCTGGAATGTCTGAGCAGCATTTCGCAAACCAAAAGGCATACGTAGGAACTCAAACAAACCAAAAGGAGTCGTGACAGCGGTTTTCTCGACATCTTCAGCGGCGACTGAGATCTGGTGATAGGCTCGCACCAAATCGATCTTGGAAAATACAGTCGTGCCATGAAGTGATGCCGTGATGTCGTGTATGTGGGGTATCGGATAACTATCGTAACGGGTAACCGAATTTAGTGCGCGATAGTCGCCACATGGTCGCCAGCTAACGCCATCTTTCTTAAGAACCATGTGCAGAGGTGAGGCCCATGGACTGTGAGAAGGACGAACAATACCTTTAGAAAGTACAGTGTCAAACTCACGTTTGGCGAAAACCAATTTGTCCCGTGCCAGTCGGCGAGGTCGTGCCGTGACTGGTGGTCCGTTAGTGACAATGTGGTGTGCCACACGATCGGTCACTGTCTCTATCTCTTCAAATGGTTTAGTCAATATGGGGAATTTAATAAACAAAGACTGAAATTCGTGCGGAATGTTAGAAAACAATCCTGTGATTCGGTGTGCATCTGTTCGAGCTGCAGTACCCGTAAATTTAATGTCCGACGAAGGATCGATAAGCTGCAGCCTACGTGAATCAACAAGTAATTCATAGTGCTGCAGAAAATCGATTCCCAGTATGCCTGTGGGAACATCCGCAAGGATGAACGTCCACAGATACCGTCGTCGTGGTCCCAGGTTGACCGCAAGCTGTCTCGTGCCGTAGGTAGGAATGGAGGAACCATTCGCCGCTGACAGCCGAAGCAAAGAAGCTCGTGGCTTGTCTTTATCAACCGGCAAGACAGAAACTTGGGCCCCAGTATCGACCAGGAACCTAGCGTTAGTGCACGAATCATGCACGTAAAATAAACGGCCAACCTGAGACTGATTGCCGGCGAGTACGGCCGCTTCTACTCGCCGGCAGTGGCGTTTCCCGCCGCGTATGAACACGGCTGTCTGCACCTACGGGCGGCTGGTCCGAAAACGCGATAGAACCAACAAAAGCCGCTGGTAGGATGATCGGGTTTGGATGAGGCAGGTGAGGCGGATTCACGGCGGACGTGGGCAGTGGAGGGCGCCCGTCCGTGCCGTTGTTTACGTGGGCTACTGCGAGGAGTAGGTATTTTAACTCTGTCCTTGAAGGACAGGCGGCGCTGGATGGATCGAGAGTGCCGAGGCCTCTCCGGCGATTCATCCAGGTCGACACCCCTAGGATTGCGCGATGTCGTGGCAATGAGGGGATTAGCCCCACTGCCGACACGTGCGACAATTTTGTCAGCCACGGCAGCTGCTCGTTCCAAGGACGAGTCCTCGAGGAGAGCAGTAACGGTGGTCTGAACGTGGAAGGGTAGAGAGTCCAACCACAGTTCCTTAACTATCTCCGAATCCTTATCGGCGGGCCCTGCCAAAGACCGGAGATGAGCTAGGTGGCGGCTGGGTTTTGGTATCCCCTATGGGGTGCCGTGCTAGTAGCTGACGTAGCCGTTCCTCCCGAGAAGGAAGGAAATGTTGTAGTATAGCCTCCTTAAGCCGATCGTACGGCTGCACTTGAGGAGGATTTAATACCAAATCCCTCACCGAGGCGATAACATCACCTGGAATAGCCTCCAAGGCATAGGAAAATCGTTGGCGTTGGCCAACAATCCTACGTGCCTCAAACTGTAGCTCTAAGGCTGCAAACCAAACCTCTGGATCATGAGGGATAAACGCCACTGGTTTGAAGGCAACCGCAGACAGAGTGAGATCTGTGTCGAGCTGCGCCTTATCCTCTGACATGGTTACGTTGCGATAATATATCGTAAAAAAATATATATCGTGCAACGAAAGGAGGACGTGAAACAGCGATAAATCACAGACTCACCGGGCGGGCGAATAATCCAGGAGGTTCTGGAAGTTCTTGGGCTCACCAATATAGAAGACGTTCGGGTGCGGCTGGCGAACGTGTCTCCTATCGGGTCTAGCAGCGAATACCAACGATATCCCCTCTATCGGACGAATAGAGAAGACGTAAGTCGGTTTGCAGATGCGGGGTGTATTCTATATATCGTGGCACCGAGACAGTACCGATACGAGAAATACACCGAACGGAAAACGGAACGAAACGCGACGGCTGTGCTGAGAGCGAACCGCGAGCGAACGAACGAAAGTGAAAGTGATTTGAAACGAGGTCGACGGAAACCTCGGAAAAGTCAGTCCAGTAAAACGTAGGCAACCGGAGAACACTGAGGTCAATGTCAAACGTCAGAAAAGATCGTGGAGAAAATAGATCCAAAATGGTGTCCAGAAAATAGTCATTTTCTCAAAACGATCGAGGTCACTACAAGGCTTTCCGTTTCCCTCTCATTTTTAGCGGGGATTCGACGAAATACACTCGGCAGTGATGGGCGCATAACTGGTGTGCATACCATCGAAGAAATTCTGGACGCTTGATTGGCCGTGATCATTACCTGTCCTGTCCAAACTGAACTGAACTGAACCTGAACTGAACACAGTTCGGACACCGTCCGTTTTGGTACTCATCTGGATTCTGGGGGGTTGTCGTTATTTTTCACACTCTTTTATCATGCCTCGACCAGCGGACTCTGAGCTTGCGGATTTTGTGAAAAGTGTGTTCTTTATTCTGATATAATTCCTTTCAGGAATGTTAGAAGGAGCAGACTTGAACCAAATTACGTCTCGTAAAGTCAGACAGTCCGCGGAAGAACATTTTGGGATAGACTTGAGTGCACACAAGGAGAAAATCGAAAAAATCATCATGGGAACAATGACTGCTCTGGCACAAAAGTCGGAAGAACAGAATCATGATTCTGAATGCTCTTCCGTAAGTATTTCGTAGTGCGTGTTACGGATTGATATTTGATAAAGGGTGAATCTGTATCAGATAGCGCCTCCAACGAAGAACCATACCGCCCACCTAATAAGAGAAAGAAAAGTTCGGATGATGATTACGCCAGGTCTGTACATGCGGAAGAAAATGGAATGCGAAAGCGGAACTCTAGAGGTGTGGTTTATTCGTCTCCTAACTTATGTCAGGAAGTAAACCCAAAGTTCAAAGAAAATCAACAAGTGGAGAGGAAACTGCGTTCAATCGTCCCGTTACGTTATCTGATGAGCTTGCTGAATACTTGGGAGAAAAAGAACTTCCGAGACCACAGTTGGTGAAACGGTTCTGGGAGATAGCACGTGAACAGAGTCTCTTCGTAGGTTCATTTCTAACGTAGTCATTGCTCCAGGACCCCGAAAACAAGCGATTTGTCATATGCAATGAAGATTGGCAGCGATTATTTGGAGCAAAACGCTTCATGATGTTCGGAATTGCAAAATACTTGAAGAAACACATAATTGATTGATATTTATATTTGTAAAATTTGCCGTTTCAGTACCGCAGACGATATTGCATTTTTTGTTCAATATAAAACTGAGTCGATATGTTCCTTCTGTTTCAATGAACTGAAGACGGTCTGACTTACGTTGTCATTACAGTGATATTTGCTTAATATAATCGCTATTGATGATAGTGAAATAGTCTGACGTCATTCGGTGCCTTTCACGGGGTATAGACGAACGGGTTTTAAATGCTCATTCAGGCGAATGAGATTGTTAAACCTGATGACAGCATAGAAGTTTCTGTATATCGCGGTTGATTACCCTTGTAGCACATAGCCCGTTCATAGCTCAGTTCAGTTCAATTTGCGCAGGATTAAATTGGTCGAGACCAATCAAGCGTCCAGATCGTTGAGTTGTCGGCAAGTTTCCTTGGCCCCCAACATCGCGTTGAATGTTTTGTCTGAAAGGCAGAGTTTGCGAGGCAGTATCACCTTCATAGACATAAGTTCATTGACAAAAATACCGGTGGCTCATTACCTCACCACTCGTTCACACAGCTTGCTCTGGGAACGCTGTATTCCAGCGTGAATCTAGGGCCTTCTTGAAAGTTGGCTTATTGCTGCACCCAACTGTATTCTCTGACAGTCTATTCCACATAGGTAAAACCCTGTTTGTAAAAACATTTGCCCGTATGTCCAGCCCTGAGTACGTCCTCTGTAGCTTAGGACTGTGCGTGTTGTGAAGTTTGTAATGAGTCCACAGCCTTGTAAGAACTGTTAACGCTCTTGCCATCTTTGACTTCCACCAAGGCGGCCGGTTCCTATTTCTTTGCTGTGTTAACGGAACAAACTCGTCTGTCAAGTCTATCAGCCCGGCTTTTATTGCCCTCCATCTATCCTCCACAGATCGCACCGGGACTTCCGGGTGCCAACATATGCTTCGTGTCCTTACCCTCAATTGATCCTCATCTACTTTAGCATAGTTCCGGACAAACCTAGATCCTGGTTTTTTGTGTCATACCGTGGACATCGCATGCAGGACTTCATGATCGCTCTTTCCCAATGGCTTCTCTATCACCAAAGAGGTAACGTTAGGTCGATGCCTAGTTACCAGCAGATCCAATGCAGATGAACGTTGTTCATCGCAGAAGCGCGTTGCTTCTCTTACATGTTGTGTGAGGCCGTGGTTGTGAAGCCACATCACCAGGGCTTTTCCGGTGGGTCCTCTGGGGGCACATTCATCGTCCCAGTTTATTCTGGGAAGTTCATGTCTCCCAACACGATAAAGCGCTGTGATCTACTCAACACAATTTGTAGAGACTGGAATAGTTCAGAGTTTTCTTCCCCATCTGCTTGCGGTGCTCTATAGACACAGAGTATCCCTACCGGCCATCGGCCTAGGCGAACACAACATGCAGTGGCTTGTGTATTGCGTGTTACAAGTGTAAACGGTACCTCCCACTGATAACCAGCTCTCACGAGGAGTACCCCTCCACCCAGCCTACCGTCTTCTATCTTGTCTGTAGGCGGTGTAGCCACGAAGTTGCATGGCACTCTGGTCACTTTTCAGCCATGTCTCCGTGATAGCTATAATCACTGGTCCATTCGTTCTGTTCAGTAATTCCCCCACTTACCTCCCAAGCTGCAGGCATTTGTGTACCATATGGCGGCACCTTCTGCCAGGTCACCTACTTTGGTTATTCCTTATTGGGCCGTTGTACCCCCAGGCGCAGTTCCCGAGGGAACACCACGTTTTTTGCACCAACAGTCACTAGGCCCGTATTTTCCTGAACCTTCAAGGCCACCGTGCATAGTCTTCTGTTGCCCCTTGAGGGCGTCAGGGACCTACTCCTGCTTAACGGTGTGGGTGTTCGTGCAACGACTGTTGCCCAGCTTTCATCTGTATGAGTGACATTCCGTTTGATTTCGATTGGCGTCGCCGCCACTTCTCTTTCCATTTCGGTCACACCCCCTCTCTTGATGGTATGCGGTCGCTGAGCTTCCACTTGCTTTATGCCCTCTGTGTGTACCTTCCTACCCACTGCCCCATCCGCCTCGTTTTTGTTAGCTGGCACGCTAACTTTTGGCTGTCCGGCTTGGTTACTGCTGGTGATTGCGGCTTTAGGCGTAGATTTGCTTATAGGTGTGTCGTCAGCTTTAGCTATCATGAGAACCGGTTGTTAGAGTTTCGGTTTTAATGGATGCGGCGGGTTTTGTGCAGGTACCACCTTTCCACTGAAGGGAGTGTCCGGTGTGATTCTTATGTGCCCCCCCGTGGCGTGCTCAACTCTTGATGCCCGGCCTAGCAGTAGGTCCCTACTGTGTATGCTGGCAAAGATAATAAGCAGGGGCCTCGGCTTTAGCGCGTTGCTTGCCTTCCAAAGCCCCAGTCTGTGGCACTTTGCACACTTCAAGTCAGTGGGTAGCTCGGCTATTCTCAGGACGTTTATAGCTTGCCCATGTTCGGCTTCCCTTCTGATCCGCGCCTCTTTGCTCACCGGTTCTGTACGATTATGCAGGAGAAGGCGTTTGCTCTTCCCAACAACTCCCTCGGCGATGACTTTCATTTTTGAGCTTTTCTAGTCTCTGTATCCTCTGTTGAGCACCAACTCTGCCGCTTCCCTGGGTTTGTTTTGTGCCTTGTTACCGTCCGGCTTGCTCTTCTTTGCCTGCTGCTCGTTTTCCTAGTAACCGTGCGCGTTGCTGTTATCGGGTTCTGTGGTAACTCTTTCACTAAGCTTCCTGCTGTGGCCCCGCTATTCCTACCTAGCGATCCCTGCAGTATACGTGAGCATTCCTCTGCCATAGCGACACATCGAACACATCCATTTCAAAAATCCGTGTCCCCTGAACAGCTCATAGTTTTTCTTGGTCAGGGCAGAACAGCGCTGGTGGTACCACTCATTGCATCTATCACACTGTATACCTGTCCCAAAATACTCTTTGCAACTACTAACCCCACATGAATTTTCGTTGCAAATGATCTTTATGCTATCAGAGGGACCAAAATCGTGTAAACCAAGAAAAAACGTTAGCAGCGTATACCAAACCACTGGACGGTTGTGATAATTGTGTGAAAAAACGAAATTACCAACCGTACAACGAAAAAAGCTCTTTTCCAGAAAGACAATACTTTACCAAAAATGAACCAGTCAGAGTAAAAAAATCCCCGAGTAAAAAGCGTACTTCAGTAAGGACTGCAACACGTAGTTTTTGTGAAATAACTATTTTTACTTCACTACCAGGGCAAACAAATGAGGACAGAACAGAGCACTTCAAAGATTCAAGCCACGCGGCAACTCGCAATTCGGTTTTCGATCGATTTGTTTAGTAACTATTTTACACGGACCAAAAATGGACTGATATGAAGGAAATCGACGACCGGAGTAATGTACAATGCTTACTTGGCTCTTTGTTTCAGTATATTTGGATTAATGCACTGAAATGCCCTAAAATACCTCGTTATAGATCGCTCTATTTCATGCCCTCGAACTGGGAAAAATAAGGACAGTTATTCGGAAAATCATAACTTGGGAGATAAAAATGAGCATCGTTAAGCTTAATTTGGGAAGAATGAGGGGAATTGACGAAGCATATCACGTATTCCAAACGATTGGCGCAAATCGCTCGAAAACCGATCAGCGTAATAGTGAAAATCGCTTGAAAACCGGCCAAAAGCCGAACGATTTCGGAGCGGTTTTGCTGCAAGGGTATCGTATACTTTGTTTTGATCATGCACTACGTCAGAATCAGAAGAGTAATAGCCCCGTCTACGGGCTATAGTCACGATAAGTACAAGGAAGTCATAAATCTGTGTTGAGCGATAAAAATCTCAAAAAGGCGTGCATTTGAGATGCGGCTGGTAGCCGACTCGACTACGGTATCAGAACTACTGTACGAATGCCCACGTAAAAGGATCAAATCTGGCTCAGGTATCCATGCACTGCACGGAAACGGAGTACTAGCGGGTTCAGACGGCGAGAAAGCAGAATTTCTGGCCCGCTGTTATGCCACTATATTCCTCAGAGGTTTCACCGATGCCTCAGATGTCCAGTATTGACTTACTCTTATCAACATGTGCATCCACATCGAAAGAGACAACTAATGCTATACGAGTTTTCCGGCCTCATCAGTCTTCAGGCACAGACAGGCTTCATCCACTGTTGCTATTGGAGTTTGCAGACGTTGTCGTATCTCCACTCACTAAGCATTTTAACAACTCGCTGAAACTAGGCCGGTCGCTGGTTGAAGGTAAGAAAGCCGTAGTTGTCTCTATGTTTAAGGGCGGGAGCAACGTGGTAACAACGAACTGCCGCCCAGTGTGCTTCACGTGTGGAGTTAGAAAAGTCATAGAGAGGCTCATCGCCGCTCAATTGAGGGAATATATGGAGAGGCATGAACTACTCAACCCTCAGCAGCATGTTTTCCGAAAAGGTTGATCTTGCTTGTCTAATCGTTTATTGGCGCGGGCTGAGACAGGGGTTACTCTACGAACGTTATCTACGTTGACTCTGAAAAAACGTTCGACGGAGTGCCGCATAATTGTGTGCTCACCAGTTTGAAGTCGTTAGGAGTGGCAGAACCCGTTTTCGGAGACAATCGTTCTCAATGACTCAATGACTCTGGTCCGTACGAATATGGGAAATGGATGTGTCGACCGGGTTATAGAAGACGTTCGGGAGCGGCTGGCGAACGTGTCTCCTATCGGGTCTAGCAGCGAATACCAACGATATCCCCTCTATCGGACGAATAGAGAAGACGTAAGTCGGTTTACAGATGCGAGGTGTATTCTATATATCGTGGCACCGAAACAGTACTGATACGAGAAATACACCGAACGGAAAACGGAACGAAACGCGACGGCTGTGCTGAGAGCGAACCGCGAGCGAACGAACGAAAGTGAAAGTGATTTTAAACGAGGTCGACGGAAACCTCGGAAAAGTCAGTCTAGTAAAACGTAGGCAACCGGAGAACACTGAGGTCAATGCCAAACGTCAGAAAAGGTCGTGGAGAAAACAGATCCAAAATGGTGTCCAGAAAATAGTCATTTTCTCAAAACGATCGAGGTCACTACAGCAGCCCCCCGCTAGAAAGCACGGAAAGCTTTCGAAAAATTGTCAAGGAGGAAAAGGCATACAAACGGTACTCGTGTGCGCGAATGCGTGCAAAATTCCTGAATGTAGCTGTGCTGTAGGATGCTGACGGGCAGAATCCGTGGTATGCAGGAACCGTAGGATGATGGTCGAGCGTAAACCAGATTCGTTGCCAATGACGCCGGTTGCGTGAATCGTCATCAAGGTGTGCCACACCAATAACGTCCAGCGTCGGGTAACCGTTAACCAATATGATATCCGGAAGCCAAATCGATAGGTTCGTAAATGGGCAGGAACGAGAACGACAAGGCCGATCCAGAATGCAAACGTTGGTGCCAAAATTCTCCAGATTTCGTGGGACCAGCGAAGCGTACCATATGGCGGGGATCCATGAAACGAAAAACTGGTGTAGCAACCGCAATGGACTTGACTAGAATGCAGTAATAACTAATGAGGTATGTTAAATCGTGTCGAAACGATAAACACGAAAGTTATTACTGCGAAGTGCAATGGTTAAGATCGTGTTTGACCTAGTCGCGAAAACGTGCTGGGCAAACGATCTTCCGACCAGAACGTGAGACGGGAGCCTCATTCACGGACGGGTGCGTAGGCGTGCTCTGCTGACCTGAACGTGAGACAGTATTCTCATTCGAGGACGTAGCAGGGCCAACTGGCTGCTGACTTGAACGTGAGACGATAGCCTCATT
This sequence comes from Fasciola hepatica, assembly GCA_948099385.1. Classification (NCBI taxonomy): domain Eukaryota; kingdom Metazoa; phylum Platyhelminthes; class Trematoda; order Plagiorchiida; family Fasciolidae; genus Fasciola; species Fasciola hepatica. The sequence continues at coordinate 26,829,427 of CANUEZ040000043.1, read as the reverse complement.
CGAAGTCGTAGTAGGCAACGCTAACTGCAGACCTTGACGTGACACGGAAGTGTCGTCAACAGGCAGTGCAGGGTTAACATCGAATCTCATGTCAGCGGGCGACACGCTATCATCAACGTACGCGGCTTTGAGACGATCGATGCTAACGGTATCGACGCGACCGTGTCGATCAACCTTAAAGGTCTTATCGTGACGAGAAATCACGCGAAATGGACCTTCGTAAGGCTGTTGTAATGGTTTCCGTACCGAATCAACACGAATGAATACATGCGAACAAGTTTCGAGTTCGGTCGGAACAAAAACCTGTCGTCTCTGCATTCGAGTCTGCACCGGAGCGAGATTTTGCATGTACGTAGACAAACGGTGAACGTAAGTCTGTACGCCAAGTGAGTCTGTACTCCGTGGCGTAAAGAATTCCCCAGGCAGTCGTAATGTCGTGCCGTAGACAAGTTCTGCGGCGGAACGTTGAATATCTGCCTTTATGCAAGTCCTGATACCAAGCAGAACTAGCGGTAACGTTTCGTACCAGTCGGAGCTCTCGTGTGCTCTAAGAGCCGCTTTGAGTTGGCGATGAAAACGTTCGACTAAACCATTCGATGCCGGATGGTACGCCGTCGTGCGAATGCGTTCCGTACCCAGCATGTGAGTTAATGAAGAGAATAGATCGGACTCAAATTGTTGCCCTCGATCGGTAGTGATTGTGGAAGGACAACCATATGAAGCTATCCATCGTTCTATCAGATGTCGAGCCACTGATTCGGCCGTGACGACAGAGATAGGAATAGCCTCGGGCCACCTCGTAAATCTATCGATGCACGTTAGTAAATAGGTATACCCGTGTGATGGGGTCAATGGACCCACAATGTCTACGTGGATATGATCGAAGCGAGCATCAGGCGTAGCAAAAGTACCGATAGGCGAAGCTACGTGCCTATGCACTTTAGATCGTTGACATTGTAGACACTGTTTTGCCCACATACGAACATCTTTATTCATGGACGGCCAGACGTATCGTGCAGCTAGTAATCGGAGACTGGCTGCGATGCCTGGATGTGAGAGTCCATGAAGGGTATCGAACACGAGACGTCGATATGCAGAGGGTACGACTGGTCGAGGTATGTCAGTAGACATGTCGCAGAGTATAGTCCCAGCACTGGTGGCTAGAGGTACGGACTGACACTGTAGCGACGATGACTGAGCGGCTTCCATACATGAAGAATCCTGTGCCTGTGCTGAAGCCATGGCAGGGATGTCTAAGACCGAAGATTTAATAGCACTAAGCGAAATACGCGACAAAGCATCTGCAACGCAGTTCGACTCACCTTTAACATGTCGAAGGTCAGTCGTGAACTGAGAAATATAGTCTAAATGTCTGACTTCTCGTGGAGAGTAACGATCAGACATAGTATGCAATGCACACGTCAGAGGCTTATGGTCGGTAAAGAGGATGAAATATCGACCCTCGACTGCATGGCGGAAGTGCTTAACGGCATTATATGCGGCCAGCAGTTCGCGACCAAAAGCACTATATTTGGTTTCCGTGAGATTGAGGCGTCGAGAGTAGAACTCTAATGGCTGCCATATCCCAGAAACAGACTGTTGCAGGACCGCTCCGATGGCAAAGTCGGATGCATCCACCGCTATGCTTAGCGTGGCGGATGGAACTGGGTGCATGAGGAGCGTGGTCTGAGCTAATGTCGCTTTAATCTCCGAAAACGCTACTCGTGCGGCATCCGTAAGCGACAACTTACGTGGATTGCCACGAAGTAGGTCAGTTAATGGAAGCAAACGTTCAGCGGCATGGGGTATGAAACGACGATAAAAGTTAACTAACCCCAAAAATGCCTTGAGCTCCTTGATTGAGGACGGTACGGCGTAATCTAAAATAGCGCGCACTTTATCCTCGCAAGGCTTAATACCCTCTCGAGTGATCTTGTGGCCGAGGAACACGAGTTCCGGTTTGCCAAGTTCACATTTATCAGGATTGACTACTATTCGATGTTCGGACAAACGTTGAAATAGTAGCGTCAAATGTTGGAAATGTTCATCTACGCTCGACGATGCGATTAGCAAGTCATCGATAAAGACGTGAACAAATTCCAAGTCTCGTGTAATGCTATCGATAAACCTCTGGAATGTCTGAGCAGCATTTCGCAAACCAAAAGGCATACGTAGGAACTCAAACAAACCAAAAGGAGTCGTGACAGCGGTTTTCTCGACATCTTCAGCGGCGACTGAGATCTGGTGATAGGCTCGCACCAAATCGATCTTGGAAAATACAGTCGTGCCATGAAGTGATGCCGTGATGTCGTGTATGTGGGGTATCGGATAACTATCGTAACGGGTAACCGAATTTAGTGCGCGATAGTCGCCACATGGTCGCCAGCTAACGCCATCTTTCTTAAGAACCATGTGCAGAGGTGAGGCCCATGGACTGTGAGAAGGACGAACAATACCTTTAGAAAGTACAGTGTCAAACTCACGTTTGGCGAAAACCAATTTGTCCGGTGCCAGTCGGCGAGGTCGTGCCGTGACTGGTGGTCCGTTAGTGACAATGTGGTGTGCCACACGATCGGTCACTGTCTCTATCTCTTCAAATGGTTTAGTCAATATGGGGAATTTAATAAACAAAGACTGAAATTCGTGCGGAATGTTAGAAAACAATCCTGTGATTCGGTGTGCATCTGTTCGAGCTGCAGTACCCGTAAATTTAATGTCCGACGAAGGATCGATAAGCTGCAGCCTACGTGAATCAACAAGTAATTCATAGTGCTGCAGAAAATCGATTCCCAGTATGCCTGTGGGAACATCCGCAAGGATGAACGTCCACAGATACCGTCGTCGTGGTCCCAGGTTGACCGCAAGCTGTCTCGTGCCGTAGGTAGGAATGGAGGAACCATTCGCCGCTGACAGCCGAAGCAAAGAAGCTCGTGGCTTGTCTTTATCAACCGGCAAGACAGAAACTTGGGCCCCAGTATCGACCAGGAACCTAGCGTTAGTGCACGAATCATGCACGTAAAATAAACGGCCAACCTGAGACTGATTGCCGGCGAGTACGGCCGCTTCTACTCGCCGGCAGTGGCGTTTCCCGCCGCGTATGAACACGGCTGTCTGCACCTACGGGCGGCTGGTCCGAAAACGCGATAGAACCAACAAAAGCCGCTGGTAGGATGATCAGGTTTGGATGAGGCAGGTGAGGCGGATTCACGGTGGACGTGGGCAGTGGAGGGCGCCCGTCCGTGCCGTTGTTTACGTGGGCTACTGCGAGGAGTAGGTATTTTAACTCTGTCCTTGAAGGACAGGCGGCGCTGGATGGATCGAGAGTGCCGAGGCCTCTCCGGCGATTCATCCAGGTCGACACCCCTAGGATTGCGCGATGTCGTGGCAATGAGGGGATTAGCCCCACTGCCGACACGTGCGACAATTTTGTCAGCCACGGCAGCTGCTCGTTCCAAGGACGAGTCCTCGAGGAGAGCAGTAACGGTGGTCTGAACGTGGAAGGGTAGAGAGTCCAACCACAGTTCCTTAACTATCTCCGAATCCTTATCGGCGGGCCCTGCCAAAGACCGGAGATGAGCTAGGTGGCGGCTGGGTTTAGTATCCCCTATGGGGTGCCGTGCTAGTAGCTGACGTAACCGTTCCTCCCGAGAAGGAAGGAAATGTTGCAGTATAGCCTCCTTAAGCCGATCGTACGGCTGCACTTGAGGAGGATTTAATACCAAATCCCTCACCGAGGCGATAACATCACCTGGAATTGCCGTTAAGGCATAGGAAAATCGTTGGCGTTGGCCAACAATCCTACGTGCCTCAAACTGCAGCTCTAAGGCTGCAAACCAAATCTCTCGATCATGAGGGATGAACGCCACTGGTTTAAAGGCAACCGCAGACAGAGTGAGATCTGTGTCGAGCTGCGCCTTATCCTCTGACATGGTTACGTTGCGATAATATATCGTAAAAAATATATATCGTGCAACGAAAGGAGGACGTGAAACAGCGATAAATCACAGACTCACCGGGCGGGCGAATAATCCAGGAGGTTCTGGAAGTTTTTGGGCTCACCATCATCATCATCATCATCATCATCGTACAGCGTTAAACAGTAGGGCAAGCCCCACTGACCACTGCCTTTCTCACCATGTTGCACGTTGAATTAAAAAGTATGAATATACAAGATGGACAGGGAGTGGACCTATATGGGTGGGAAAAGAAAAGAATGCCCTAGTAGCCAACACACGGAATACACAGTCTAACTGGATCTTTTGGACCCCAACCACGAAGACGTGAGACACCTATTTTTCCTAAGTTCACTGTACATTTTCTCAATCTCCGTTATCACTTCATCTGTTGACCTCCACGTGGCTTCTTCCACTCCCTGGGAGGGGCGGAGAATAGGACACGGTACGGTAGACGTGTGTTTGCCATACGTAACACGTGTCCCAACCAACGAAGTCTACTAAGTTGGATACGCTGTGACAAAACGTTCTCTGAATTAGTACCCAATACTCGCTTTCTTACCTCATCGTTGCTTACTCGGCTATTCCACCCAATCCTAGCGATACTACGTAAACATCGATGGTCGAAAACCTCAAGACGACGAATATCTTCAGCACGCAGACTCCAAGTTTCGCAACCATACAACAAAACTGAACGCACAGTGGCACAGTATACACGACCTTTCAACTTCAGTGAAATATCGGATCGGCGCCACAAGTGCTTCAGTCCAGCGTACGCCGCTCGAGCTTTGGATATCCGTGTACTCACCTCTACTACTGTGCTCCCACTCGTCGTCACGCTGCTGCCGAGGTAGGTGAAGTGATCGACAACTGCCAGCACCTCCCCATCGAGCATCAAGCTCGGAATCGTTAACGTCCAGTCTTGTAACATCATCTTGCACTTTGAAGGTGCAAAACGCATGCCGAATGGAGCTACAGCTCTTGCGAGATTATCTAGTGCACGCTGAGCATGTTCCGTGGATTCGAACAAGCAGACAACGTCGTCTGCGTAATCCAGGTCACATAGCTTTTCACTATCTCCTAGTTTTCGACGCCTACATCCTGAAGATTTTGCAGCGCACTCTCCAGTATTTCGTCCATGACGAAGTTAAAAAGGAATGGAGACAAAGGGCATCCCTGCCGAACACCACTGGTCGTTTCGAACCGACCGGATAGTTCACCGTAAACCCTTACGCGGCCAGAAGTATGAGAATACAATGATCTCATTAGGTTCACGAACTTCTGGGGCATACCTTTTCGATGAAGAGTACTGAAAAGCGATGTTCGATCAACTGAATCGAAGGCGCCTTTCAGGTCTAAGAAAAGCATTATTGTTGGTCGGCGGTGCGTGTGACGCGTTTCAAGTAGTCGGCGAAGAGTAAAAATCTGGTCGATGCATCCTCGACCTGGGCGGAATCCAGCCTGCTGTTCGCGGGCATTCCTCTCGCGAGCCGGTGTAAGACGGTGCAGCAAAATCGAAGCTAATACTTTGGCGACTATCGGGATTAAGCTCATCCCACGATGATCACTGCAGTCATTGCGTATTCCCTTCTTGAAGATGGGAACAATCAATGACTCGCTCCATATTAACGGAATACGCTCCGCGTTCCAAATGTCACGGAGCAAGGCGGTTAGTGATTTTATCAATGCCTCACCACCCAGTTTGAAAAGAACTGGAGGAAGTTCGTCGGGACCTGCCGCTTTCCCCCGCCTTAGTAATCGAATACATGACTCTACTTCTACTTCTGATGGGGGCTCAAGTGATACCACCCAAGAAGTCACAGTTGTTGACACGGGAGTAACTACACTAGCGTGCGGCCAGCTAAACTGTTCCTTGAAGTACTCGGCCCATCGGTCAAGCCTTTGCTGTTTGTTATGGATGGGTTCTCCATTCCTACTGCAAATCGCTTCACTGACCTGAGTTCGCCGTCCACTGGTGTCACGAATAAGTTTGAACAGTCTTTGACTGTTACCTGAAGCAGCTGCCACTTCCATTTCTTCGGCTACATTGACCCACCAATTTTCGCGATCCTTCTTAAGGCTTCGCGTAACTTGTCTTTGCAGCTTTCTCCGCATTTTATTCATCTCCTTACGGTTCGAAAGCTGACGCTTTTGCTCCATTATACTCAGCGACTCTTGCGAGATCCAGTGTCTTTGATGGACAACGGATCCAGGACCACAGGCAAAACCTGCGGCAACGTGCATCGCCTGTTTGATATGAGACCAATGCTCATCTACATTACTGTTCGTCGTAGATCCTAGCTCATGTGCTAACTTCTGCTCGTAACGGGTGCGTACTTCTGGATCACACAAACGTTGCACGGCTAATCGGGTTTGCGGTTTGCGACGATGACCATGGAGCTGGAGAGATAATCGCATTAAAACTAAGGCATGGTCAGACTCTACGTACGTGGACCAGTAAGATCTACAGTTCTGAACAGAACTGCGCCACCGGTAGCTTACGGCGATATGGTCAATTTGACTAAAAGTACCTGTAGAGTTAGAGCGCCATGTCGCTGTGCGACGCGAGCTGTGTCGGAAATTTGTGCTAGACAAGAACAATCGATTGTCTGCACAAAATTGGAGAAGTCTATCCCCGTTATCTGTGCGCTCAGCGGGTAAAGCACAACGCCCACCTAAACAGGCTTCTGACACACTGAGTTTGCCAACTTGTGCATTGAAGTCACCAGCTAGCACTACAATGTCGGAACCTTTACTGCTGCGAACGAGAGTGGCGAGGGCATCATAGAACTCATCTTTCTGCAAGTCTGAGCTGCAGTCCGTTGGGGCGTACGCCGAGATCACGAACAAATTGCGTTTAACACAACTATCCTTTCGAACGCCGACTGACCCTTGGAGTCTCACAGCACATAAACGACTGTTAACAGGGATCCAGTCTAATAGGGCAGCCTCAGCCTTGTCAGTCAAGACAATTCCTACACCACGTTGACCCACAGCTCTAGCTGCTTCGTCTCCTGAGGTGCGCAGAAAATACCTCGATGAGATACCAGGAGCAGTTAGCTGAATTACATTGCTCGAATCCTGGATACGCGTTTCGCTTAAGCAGCAAACATCAATCTTCAGAGAGTTCATTGTGAGGGCTAGGCACGCCTGCTGACCGGCCTGCATGAGTGTACGCACGTTGAAGGAGCCGAGATTCAGAGGCTGACGGGGCTTGAGAAAATGTGAGTTACCAGACAGAGGATTATTCCCGACACTATTTGATAGTGAATCGTTGCGAGTATCGACCGTGTTATCAGTGGGAGCATTATGGGTGGATAGATGGGGCAAAGAGGGATGGTTAGGGACAGAAGACAAAGGTTGAATAAAAGAGAGGGAACTCTGAGCAGTAGCACACTTATCACTTCGTACCCCGCTCGATGCAATGGGCAGCGCGGTCCTGATTAGCCTGCGCGACGACCGATGCAGTATGGAATTCTTTGTAGTCGTGCAGTTCATGGGAGATGTTGGACGGGTACTGCTAGGGTGTCCAGCCACAAAGCAGGAGAACGATTAGGGTCCTCATCCAAAGCCTTCAGTTCTAACAAGAACCTATCCGCAAGGCAGCGGGATGGCTTAGTGGAAGCCCATTTGCTTGGACCAATTATTCTTCCACTGGTTTTTCCGACTGAGTTGCTAGCTCAAATCAACCCCCAACCTGGAGGACCAGGAGACTGGACTTCGTCTGACCTCTACCCATTGACCTGTCAGGTATGATTGCATCTCCGGCTTAAGGAAGCCATCCTGTATAGCTCTTTGGGTCATAGAGGCGCGCAAGCCATCACACCACGTCAAGGTGCAGTCTCGTCGTGACGGCCAATATAGAAGACGTTCGGGAGCGGCTGGCGAACGTGTCTCCTGTCGGGTCTAGCAGCGAATACCAACGATATCCCCTCTATCGGACGAATAGAGAAGACGCGAGTCGGTTTACAGATGCGAGGTGTATTCTATATATCGTGGCACCGAAACAGTACTGATACGAGAAATACACCGAACGGAAAACGGAACGAAACGCGACGGCTGTGCTGAGAGCGAACCGCGAGCGAACGAACGAAAGTGAAAGTGATTTTAAACGAGGTCGACGGAAACCTCGGAAAAGTCAGTCTAGTAAAACGTAGGCAACCGGAGAACACTGAGGTCAATGTCAAACGTCAGAAAAGATCGTGGAGAAAACAGATCCAAAATGGTGTCCAGAAAATAGTCATTTTCTCAAAACGATCGAGGTCACTACAGGGTCATGGGTTACTCAGACAACACAGTTTGTGAGGGGGGATCGGGACCAAAAGAACGTGTTAATCTGCACGACCAGGTCGGATCTGAGTCGCTGAGGTGAGTGTCATCCAATTGCGGCCAGGGTAACTGGAGTGCTTACATGAATTTTCCTGTGCACAGCAGGTGCGAAAATACGGATACTCATCGCCTCTGTGTGCAAACGAATGTGTTTGTCGGCGTAACGTGAGCCAACGATTAAGTTCTTAACGAATACAGATTTCGTAATTCCGATCCAGAATATAACACTTTACTCAACTAGTATCAAGCGCAAGAGAACAGTGAAGTTAAAATAGCGTATGAAGTAAGACCATAGAATGGGGGTTGGAATAACATAACATTCACCCCCGCCGAGGAAGACTAGTCTGTTCCAGTATGTAAGGGATCATGATAAGTGGGACAGGAAAATAACTGACAGGCTTTGCTATTGCGCAAATTATAGGGGCGAGTTCGCTGTTGATGAGTAAGTTTGTCTGGAATCGTGTCGGGTGTAGGAACGTCGGGTCTGTATGGGGTTACATCTTTGCCATCATGTTCCGTTGCATCGCTCATGAAATGCTGATTTATTTGTGCCGTATTAGGAAGAACTTCTGATATCTGAGTCAGTTCTACTTCTGGCACTGGTAAATCGCCTGTCGGAGCCAACTGTCTTATAGAAACATCTTCCCGGCCACAAAGCGGTTTGACGCGGGCGTACTGGGGACTCATCACAACGAGACTGTACCTTGACGTGGTGTGACGGCTTGCGTGTTCTATCACCCAGAGGGTTGTACAGGATGGCTTCCCTGAGCCAGAGATACAATCATGCCTGACAGGTCAATGGATAGAAATCAGACAAAGTCCGGTCTTCTGATCCTCCAGGTTAGGGGTTGATCTGAGCTGACAACTCCGTCGGTAAAATCAGTGGAAGAAAGATTGATCCAAGCAAATGGGCTCCCACTTAGCCACCCCACCGCCTTGCGGAAAGGTTCTCGTTAGAACTAAAAGCTTTGGTTGAGGACCCTAATCGTTCTCCTGCTTTGTGGCTGGACACCCTAACAGTAGCCATCCAACATCTCCCATGAACTGCACGAATAGAAAAATTCCATACTGCATCGGTCGTTGCGCAAGATAATCAGGACCACGCTGCCCATTACATCAAGCGGGGTACGAAGTGATAAGTGGGCAACTGCTCAGAGTTCCCTCTCTTTTATTCAACCTTTGTCTTCTGTCCCCAATCACATCTCTTTGCCGCATCTATCCACCCATAATGTTCCCACTGATAACACGCTCGATACTCGCAACGATTCATTGTCAAATATTGTCGTGAATAATCCTCTGTTTTGTAACTCACATTTTCCCAAGCCTCATCAGCCTCTGAATCTCAGCTCCTTTAACGTGCGTACTCTGATGCAGGCTGGTCAGCAGACGTGCCTAGCCCTCACATTAGATTCTCTGAAGATTGATGTCTGCTGCATAAGTGAAATGTTTATCCAGGGTTTGAGCAGCGTGATTCAGCTGACTGCTCCTGGTATTTCATTGAGGTATTTCCTGCGCGCTCCAGGAAACGAAGTAGCTCGAGCTACGGGTCAACGTGGTGTAGGAATAGTCTTGAGTGACAAGGCCGATACTGCCCTTTTAGACTGAATGCCGGTTGGTAGTCGTTTTTGTGCAGTTAGACTACAGGGGTCAGTTGGCGTTCGGAAGGATAGTTGTGTTAAGCTCAGCTTGTTTGTGATCTCGGCATATGCTCCAACGGACTGCGTCTCTGACATACAGAGGGATGAGTCCTATGATGAACTCATCACTCTCCTTCGTAGGAGCAAAGGTTCTGACATTGTAGTGCTATCAGGTGATTTTAATGCACAAGTTGGCAAACTTAGTGCATCAGAAGCTTGTTTATGCAGGCGTTGTGTTTTACCCGCTCAGCGCACAGATAACGGGAATAGACTTCTCCAGTTTTGTGCAGACAATCGATTGTGTCTGTCTAGCACTAATTCCCGACACAGCTCGCGTCGCACAGCGATATGGCACTCTAACTCTACAGGTACTTTGAGTCAAATTGAGCATTTCGCAGTAAGCTACCGGTGGTGCAGTTCTGTTCACAACTGTAGATCTTACTGGTCCACGTACGTAGAGTCGGACTGTGCATTATTTTTAGTGCGATTATCCCTCCAATTCCATGGTCATCGTCGCAAACCGCAAACCCAATTAACCGTGCAACGTTTGTGTGATCCAGAAGTACGCACCCGTTACGAGCAGAAGTTAGCATATGAGCTAGGATCTACGACGAACAGTGATGTAGATGAGCATTGGGCTCATATCAAACAGGCGATGCCCTTTGCAGCAGGTTTTGCCTGTGGTGCTAGATCCGTTGTCCATCAAAGACACGGGATCTCGCAAGAGTCGCTCAGTATAATGGGGCAAAAGCGTAAGCTCTCGAACTGTGAGGAGATGAATAAGATGCGGAGAAAGCTACAAAGGCAAGTTACGCAAAGCCTTAGGAATGATCGCGAAAATTGGTGGGTCAAGGTAGCTGAAGAAATGGAAATAGTAGCTGCTTCAGGTAACAGTCAATGACTGTTCGAACTTATCTGTGACACCGGTGGACGACGCATCCAGGTCAGTGAAACGATTTTCGATAGGAATCGAGAACCCATCCATAGCAAACAGCAAAGGCTTGACCGATGGGCCGAGTACTTCAAGGAACAGTTTAGCTGGCCACACGCTAGTGTAGTTACTCCCGTGTCAACAACTGCGACTCCTAAGGTGGTATCACTTGAGTCCCCATCGTAAGTAGAAGTAGAGTCATGCATACGATCACTAAAGCGAGGGAAAGCGGCCGGTCCCGACGAACTTCCCCCAGTTCTTTCCAAACTGGGTGGTGGGGCGTTGATAAAATCACGTACCGCTTTGATCCGTGACATTTGGAACTCGGAGCGTATTCCGGTAACATGGAGCGAGTCGTTGATTGTTCCCATCTTCAAGAAGGGAATATTCAATGACTGTATAATCATCGTGGGATTAGCATAGTTCCTATAGTCACCAAAGTATTAGCCTCGATTCTGCTGCACCGTCTTACGCCCACTCGCGAGAGGAATGCCCGCGAACATTAGGCTGGATTCTACGCAGGTCGAGGATGCATCGACCAGATTTTTACTTTTCGCCAATTACTGGAGATGCGTCACACACTGTCGATCGACCACAATGGTTTTTATTAACTGGAAAGGCGCCTTCGATCCAGTTGATGGAGCAGCGCTTTTCAGTACTCTTCATCGAAAAGGTATGCCCCAGAAGTTCGTGAACCTACTGAGATCATTGTATTCTCACACTTCTGGCAGCGTTAGAGTTTACGGTGAACTATCCGGTCGGCTCGCAACGACCAGCGATGTTCGACAGGGATGTCCCATGTCTCCATTCCTGTTCAACTTCGTCATGGACGAAATACTGGAGAGTGCACTGCAAAATCTTCAGGATGTAGGCGTCGAACTAGGAAATAGTGGAAAGCTATGTGACCTAGATTACGCGGACGACCTTGTCTGCTTGTTCGACTCCATGGAACATGCTCAACGTGCACTAGATAGACTCTAAGAGCTGTAGCTCCATTCGGCATGCGCTTTGCATTTCAAAGTGTAAAGCGATGTTACAAGACTGGACGTCAACGATTCCGAGCTTGATGCTCGATGGGGAGGTGGTGTCAGTTGTCGACCACTTCGCCTACCTCGGCAGCAGCGTGATGACGGATGGGAGCATTGTAGTAGAGATGAGTACGCGGATATCCAAGGCTCGAGCGGCGTACGCTGGACTGAAGCACTTGTGGCGCCGACCCAATATTTCACTGAAGTTGAAAGGTCGTGTATACTGTGCCGCAGTGCATTCAGTTTTGTTGTATGGTTGCGAAACTTGGAGTCTGTGTGCTGAAGATATTCGTCTTCTTGAGGTTTTCGACCATCGATGTTTGCGCAGTATCGCTAGGATTGGGTGGAATAGCCGAGTAAGCAACGATGAGGTAAGAAAGCGAGTATTGGGTACTAATTCAGAGAACGTTTTGTCACAGCGTATCCAACTTAGTAGACTTCGTTGGTTGGGACACGTGTTACGTATGGCAAACACACGTCTACCGTACCGTGTCCTATTCTCCGCCCCTCCCAGGGAGTGGAAGAAGCCACGTGGAGGTCAACAGATGAAGTGATAACGGAGATTGAGAAAATGTACAGTGAACTTAGGAAAAATAGGTGTCTCACGTCTTCGTGGTTGGGGTCCAAAAGATCCATCAATCAGTTGGCTGGAGACACTGAAGGATATGGCGGCGAATCGTGAACAGTGGCGATCGTGTTGTCACTTTCTGTCGAATCAGAATGACTGATCGATGTGCGTTTGTACAGTTAGACTGTATTCCGTGTGTTGGATACTACTAATTCTACGTGAAAAATGGGGAGAAAGTCAGTGGTCAGTGGTGCTTGCCCTACTGTTTAACGCTGTACGATTATGATGATGACGATGAAGTACTGGGGATTACAGTAAAGCTGGACTTTTTCAACCAGTGGATCAGTCCATTCATTTGAGCAGTGCGGGGCCTGGAGCTGTAAGCCATGTTGGCAATGATTTACGGGCAGTTGATCGCCGGGAAAAGTTGAAAAGTCTCTCATGCGGAGTGCAATTTGTTACCACGCGCAGCAATGACCGAATGGAATGCGAGGCGTCCGGGCTAAATGGTCTTCCACTGCGATTCTGATATGCCCCCGGTTTTCAGAGCTAGAGTGACAGATTCCTAAAGCATGCCGTTCAGACGTTACACCTGTCTATTTCCCTGGGGATTGTGAGCAGTGGTGTGACTGAGAGCCACACCTTTATTTCGCAGGAACTTGGACAGCTTGGTCGACATGAAGCTCGTCCCTCGATCAGGGTGTATGAATGCCGGCATGCCAAATATGGTGGAAAGTTGGTACAGGCAATCGATAACAGTAGAGGAGTGCATTCCGCACAAACAAAACGGGATTATTCATCAGCGATAGTTAGGACGTATCGAATACGGGTTGGCGAACGCAAAAGGCCTTCGAAGTCAATACCCAGTCTTCCGAATGACTGCGTTGCTTTGAAGAGACGATTGGTGGGTGGTTTGTACAGCCGCAGCTTTATTTCCGTACAAACGTCGCACCTTGTAGTCATGCGTTCAGTCTCTTCAGTCGAATAATGCAGATGTTTAGACGGCACTGAGTGAGTTATTCGGGAAAATCCGGACTGGGATAGCGGATTGTGCAGTTCTCTTAACTTGGTAGCATCGAAAAGAGTACCATATATGTTTCAGGAGAGCGCATCCGCAACTGCATTGTCTTTTCCGGGCCTGTAAATTGTCATAGCATTAGGCGGATAGATCAAGTTCCCATCGTTGAGTCTTGTCATTTTGATCTTACTTGTTTGCCTTCCGTTGTACATGAAGACCACAGACCGCTAACCAGTGAAAAGTTTGAAGTGGTTGCCTAAGAGATAATGTGGTTATTTACAAAGAACCTCGACAGTGCTTCTTTTTTGATAGCAGTGATTTCTTTCACTAGCTGTTAGGGCACAAGAGAAGAAGGCTACGGGACGGCTTTTCTTTCTCGGTCAAGCGGCTGTTGCGATTTCCGAATCATCCATTTCAACCACTAAAGCAGCACTTTAGTCTACTGTTACAACCATAGCGCCTTCTACTGTCATTTTGGGGAGTTCGTATGCACATTTGACATGTTCTCGTAGAGGAAAAGCTATTTCTCATAAGTGAATTGATCTTGTCGGAGAATGACGGTATTCATTGCAAGTAATGGAAAAAAACATGCTGATGATTCGACGCAGGGATTTCATATCTTTTGATGGTGGAATCTCACACAAGGGTTTCATCCGATCCGTTTCAGGTATATTATATAATTATCTGATTTTTTAATCATCCTAACGCTTCTCTTTTTACCTTCCAGGTTGCATACATCAGTCGTTTGTGAATAAGGCCTATTCTTAGGTCTGTGACTCTTTTCTTTCGGAACGTTGTGACGTCATTCTAGTTCACTACAAAGCCTTACTTCTCCTTATGATATCAGGTGACCCAGAAGCTGGGTTTTGTTGGCGGCCGTCACATTTTTGGTCGTGTAATGGGATACCGTATTTTGCAGTGGCTTTCCGGAAACGCTCAAGGTTTCGGTCGTAATCTTCCTCGGTCATGCTGCATACGGTCACGTTGTCTATGTAAGTGAACGTATGTACGATACCTTCAGCCTTCAGGATTTCGTCAAAGGTGCGTTGAAAACGGGCAACTCCATTGATGACCCCAAATTGTGTACGGCTTAGTTGGTAGAGAGTACCACATACTTTTAACGTAGTATATGGTTTCTCATGCTCCGCGATAGGAACCTGATACGAAGTAATTTTCAAATTGCACAGTCAGGTATGGCCCCGACCATTTTTTCGATTCGGGGTGATGGCTAGATATCCGGCCGAGTGAAGCGATTGATATTTTGTTTATTGTACACGACCGTTCCCTTATTGTGGGTCGCATTCTTAGTTACAAGAACCTGCGCTCTTCAAGGGGATTTGGACTGTTCATTGGTGCCATCATTCAGGAGGTTCTCAATTTCAGCCTGTATAGAGCATTCATACTCCACAGAATGCCTGAGATTTTTTGGCGATTGGTTTACAATTGGGCGATCGACAAGCGAATAAAGAGGGAGACTACTTTTTGTGGCATCTAAGCTGCACAGCATAAACGTACCACGTTCGCCGCCCGAGAAAATCATGACCAAGTAAAGTATCTGCGCAAAGATTACTCATGACAGAAAGTTCAAAGTTATCGTAGAAAACGATCTGCTGGCAGATGTTTGCCTTGCAATATTTTGTAATAGTACACGGTTGATACGTGGACGCTATAGTTGGTCCATGGTTGAACTTCCCAGTGGTGGGAGTCTACAGCAAATTGTAAAATGTAACCGTCAGAACTACCAGTGTCTATGAGTGCTTGTAGTTTAGCATTGTTCACTTAGGCCCGAGTAGTTGCACGAGACAGACAAGGAGGTGCGGCAGCTGTCAAAACAAAAGACAGTAGTGGTCGGACGGCCGAAATGACGAAGGAGTTAATCGGTTTTGACCTATATACACGCTTGAAATGACCTGTTTTTCCGCGGGCCTTACAAATGTCATCTTTGGCAAAACACTTTGTACGAGGGTGCCGAGAGTAACCCCAAAAACAACAAATATCTTTATTGATAGCAGACACAGTTGGTTCGATCTCGAATGATGGATTGACTGGCTTTGCCACTAGCGGAGAGCACACCCGGGTAGCAGAAGAACAAGAGGCACTTCCAGTTGCGTAGACCTGCGATTATTTCTGTGCAGTCTCTAATGATCTAGCTATATCATATACCGTCTAAAAATTTAGGGCAGTTTGTTCTAGAGGTCTTGTTTGAATGGAGTTGAATTAAAGACCAGTAATAAATGCATCACTCATAACACCGTCACGGTATTCTTCAGCAGATACATTACGAAAATCACAGTCCTTTACGAATGTTTTTGATGTTCTGGACGAGTTGGTCAGTGCTCTGCCTAATCTCTTGTTTACACGAATGAAAACCACATTTTCGGAGCGGACGTACAAAAACTGGAAACCTGAAATGGCTCTGTCAAATGTTCAACATTCGGAAACGTATACGTAAACATTCGGAGAGAGAGAGAACTAACCAGCGTGTCAAGTATGTCGGTTTCTTCGGATTGTACTCGTTTCAGAAACGCGTTGAAGGCCCACAGCCAGTATGGTCACTGCGTGGATGCATCGGGAGCGTCCATATCAGTGTCAAATTTATCCAGGCTCAGGTAACGGTCCATTTGCTTGTTTGTTCGTCTTTTTATACCAATTGAGTACATTGTGACGTCCGTCAAAGATTATGTTCGTAATGAATGCAAAAGATTTTGGAACTCCGATCCAGAATATAACGCTTTACTCAACTAATATGAAGTATGCATGGTCTGAAACGCAAAAAATATTAATGTAAGTACAAAATATAAAATAAGACCATAGAATGGGAAGTGAATTAACATGATAGTGCGGGTTGAGTAGCACTCGAATCTACGTTTATTTGATGACCTGAATCCAGCAGTTGCCTGAGAATGACACTCCTTATGGTTCCTGTTTCTCCGTGATGGAACCACCATGGACGGTGTTCCTTAATTCTTTGGGGCAGTTACCCTGTCGTTCAGCCAGTGTAGGTTACTTTACGTGCGTACCTGGGCGAATGGCTAGCACTGGCACTACATCCTTATTCGAGTTCCGGATATTCGGAGAGCTTGCAAATACACAGGAAACATGAACTAAGTGGGATGTTCCACTCACCTCACGTGTTCAACTTCCGCTGGCAAGTTCAGATGCTGCGTCTCCTTTGAACGGCACATTGATAAATTTTTATTTTTTTCCGTGCGGCCACCTCCTGCCAGAGAATGAGCCGGTTTCACACATGTCCCCAATGCGCCTGACCATGAGCGATAATCGGATGCCAGACCCGAGCACAGGAAAATCCACTTCTACTTCCACTTGCGAACGCCGTAGACAGGCTGGAGTCCTAATTGCTCAACGTCCGATCTGACAGTACTGACCCATGTTTTCAGCTCTCCTTCAGGGCGAAAGTGCCATCCTGGGCATGGAACAGGAGAGATGCATTGTTTTCAGATCTCCGTGTTTGGACGTCGTAGGATATCTCCAAACCATTGCAGTCGTCGGCTTTGAAGAAACACTGACAAGCTATCAATATCGACACTGAACCAAACTGAACACATTGGTGGACATTGGTTCTTTGGTGCTGACATCCCGGTTACAAGAACGGTGGACGATTGTGAGCCTGTGTCATACCTTTTGTTTTATTTTTTAAATTTTTACTATACATACTCTTTGTCCCTTTCATCTGAACGCGCTCCTCCGCCTGTCCCAGTTTGCTAGTGTTGTCTTAGATAGTGTTGAATTTAAATTAGTGTGCCATGTAGACTGATTACTGCACCACAGAAGTCATTGGACTCGTCTCCGTATATGCATATTCTCGCATGTGTATTTGCATTGTACCACTTCATGAGACTGGCATGCTTCTGAGGCATTCCGTCCGCTTGTACTATAGTCCAAAGCGATTCTTTGTCAGATGAGTCAAAGGCAGCCTGAAAGTCAATAAAACAAGCTGCATTTCGTTGTTGGAACTTGTCCTAGTGTTCTAATACTTTGTGGAGGGTGAATATTTTGTCCACACACTCTACCACTGCGGAAGCCTCATTGATTGGGGCGTGTGCGTGCGTCCCTCACCTCCGAGAAGCGGTTCAACAAGGGCATGTAGAATATTTTGGTGGTCACGCCGATCAACCTGATACCACGGTAGTTTGCGAACTCAGTCCTGTTGCCTTTTTTGAAGAGTTAGTAAAATTGAAGTTTTCCAGTCCGCTTGGAATTGTTTTTTTCCTCAGATGTAGCAAGACAGGGTGTGCAGCGGCTCAAGCAGTGTAAGTAGTCATGATTTATATACCTCCGATGCGATATCATCCTCTGTAGGGGCTTTCTGGTTCTTCAGCTTGTGTATTACATCGGTGATATCATCTCGGTTTGGTAGATTGCTATTGACGTCACTGATCTCACTCTGGATTGCTGAGGTTTGGTTCGTGGAGCTTACCGCGGGACGGCTGAGTAAACAACCAAAGTGTTCAGTTGATCGTTGCATATTTTTAGCCTGCTCCGGAATGAGCAGCCCAGAAGCACCGCGAAGGAGGGGTTCTGCCGACTCGCTTACCGGATGCAGTGTGGATTAGGCGGACGAGCTTCGAGAGGTCCCCACAGCTAGCCAGAGTTTCCACGGTCTCCGCAGTTTTCGTGCAATAGTAGCGGTCCCTTCTGGCCGGTTGGCTTTTCGTTGGATGTCACGAAACTCTGAGTAACCATTTGGGCAGGCATCTCTAGTCTTTTCGGATAACTGGGGAGTCGCCTTTGAGATCTAGTCTTTCTCTCGTCGTCGCGTAAACCCCTTAGTCTAAAGTGGATTATTGGATTGGTTCCTTCAGTGAAGTACATTGCCTTTCCACTAGTGAACGCAGTGGCAATAGCGTCCGAGACTGCTTGGCGCTTTCTCGGTGATCCTAACGCTTCTGTGTTAATCGTCTTCGAGGCATATTTTTTCCGGCGATTGACTAGGTTGATATTGAAGTGTGCACAGACGAGTTTGGTCTGTGCCATTTTTTGTTACCAATCCCCGCGTCTCGGTAAGACTGGCAATCTTCACTTGAAGATTACCAGCTTGATCGTATCTGAATGTAGCCGATCTGGTGCGATGTATAGCCGTCATTTAAGTACCACGTTGGAAAGTGCTTTGTGGGATGTTGGAAGCGGGTGTTGGTGATGGTTATACTGTGGATATCTGCAAAGCTAACGAGACATTCGTTATCGCTGCACTGCTGTCAGGGATCATATTTCCCCCAAAACATGTCTAGGGTCCTGGGTGGAGGCACTAGTGCGGGAGTTCCAGTCCCCTGCAACAAGAAGAATGTCACGTTTTGGGACACTGTTTATCAGCCCTTGCAGTCTGTCGTAGAACTCATCTTTTCCCGCTCCTTTGGCTACAACTGTCGGGGTACAGACCGCGACAACCGACATGTTCAAGGGCAGGGCGCAAAACGAGGCGATCCGACGGGATATCGGGTTCCATGCGAGCAGTGTATTGTTAGCCCTGTTTCCAACAGCTATCGCGACTCCGTGGAGACATTTGTCCGTTGGTCTACTGTGGTAAAAGTAATGACTTTCGTCTACTCCGGGAACCCTTGTACAACTGGTGCCAGGATTCAGCAGTCGAACTTCGGCAAGACATACGATTTCGATGCGATATTCATAAAGCGTCCGTGTGGTACTGGCTTGGCTTTCAATGTTCAAGAGTGTTCTCACATTGCAGCAGGCGATTTGGATGTGATTCCGCGTCTTAAGACCACCAGCTAGCATAATTGTTACCCCAACGGCGGAGAGGACACGAGGCGCGTCGCTCACCGGGGACGCGGTAGCATGAGCGATATGTGTAAAGGGACTTGTCAAGAAAGATCCTGAGTAATTGGTATAAAGTTGCGCCCCCCAGCGTCACTCGGCTTTTTTCGAGGTAGCAACTCTAGACCGTGCGCAACCAGATGCTAACTGTCGGGCTGTAGAAAGTTTGTGTGTTAGGAGCTGGTGATCGAACGAGCAACTCGTACACCTTTTGGATGACAGTCTACCAGTCGAGGATGCCCAACGTATTCTTGGTGCATGGTTGACGGTGGCTCTCTAGGAGCTCGGTCGCCATTCGGTAGAAGTGTCCAAGATCCAAGGGTCCGTGCAACCCTTCTGACCGGACGGATTTTCTTAGTGGCCGATGGATTCGAGCAGATTTTATCCGTCTATGCAAGAGCATCCGTCTTCACATGCTGGGCACCGTCTCACCGAGGCTTTTTGGCCTTGGTTTCCCTCAGCTTGGTTTGATTCGCTTGTTGGGGTTTAGCCGCTGATGCATGCCTCAGCTCCGTGGAGTTACAAGTAAGATTTGGGTAGGTGATGAAGACCAAAGAGATGGGAGATACCCTGGGGAGCACGACAGTCTACCAACCCAGAGGTGCTACTCTTTTTTAAGCAGTAATCATAGTGAGCGATTGATCTGCCCTTTGGAAAAGTGACATTTTGGGTACACAAAGCAACCACTGAATTGACTAGATCAAGAAGAATTGTTTCAAGTACCGAAGTACTGAATTACAGTGTTACCAGTTGTTGAAGTATCACAATCGACGACTGTCTCGTGTGTATATATAAATACCAAACATTGTTGCAAACAAATGAACTAATTAACGTTGGGCGTATAATAAAGTGACCACTATGGTTGCATTAACATGTATACTGTATTCATCCCCGTTCATTGTCCATAAACTGCATGGCTATCACGCAAATTGACGTTCTGTTATCATTTCCATTTCAAATAATATACGAGCACGGGGAAAACGCTCGGTAACGAAGACCTTTTTGAAAACCTTAGAATATTATATAAATTGACAATACAATGTTATCTGTGGGCTAATGAATCATTCGTTTTCTGCTGTATTATCGGGGGTACCTAATTAAGCGAACGAGCAATTCAGCAACAAGGAAGGAAGTAAACCGATTACTGTCCCTTCGATTATGTGAACCTTGCAAAACTACAGGGGCAAAATAAATCGCTGTATTGCTGCCATAAATATTCATATTGGAAGGTATAATTCTCGACTCGCTACGAGTTCTGCTATCACTCCTACAGCTGTGGTGGGGCCCGCATGCTACTTACTGAATAAGTAAGTAGTTGATTGCGTAAAACACAAGTGTGGACAGTAATGGAACGATAATGGACGTGGTTACGTCACACAGAGCGGACGAAACAAGATGAAGAAAAGCACATAAATCAGGTGATGGCATCCCCGATCGGCTTAAGGCTGCATCTTTATGGACCGAACACCGAAGACGCAAATAAGCAGTTGTTTTGCTTGGTTGATTTTGTTGATCTCCAAATAGGTGATTGTCGACAAGCAAACTATTCACCAGCTACGTCTTCTGGAGTATAACACAACTATTGACTTGACTTTTACGGCTCAGTTCTCTAAACGAGTAACCACTTTTGTACCTAGGTTTTGGTTGCTACCTCGCAGCACCGTCTAGCCGAGGGCGAAACGAGTGAAAGCATAACAAGTAGATAAACACAAAGAGGGAAAGTGGTAAACGAAAAAAGAGCTCAAGTAAAACTGCGTTATTGACCTCGGCATCTAGCCATGTGACCTGATATTTAATGGTTTTGTTCATAACTCAGGTCGGTGGCTTGTATGAGTTTCCGATCAGTGAGCTGGTATAAAAAACAATGGATATCAGAGGAAACCTTCAGCCGTTGCTCCTAGCCTAGATTTCTTGATCCACCCAATTTCCCCGGCCTTCGCGAAGCTACGCATTTTGCAAGGATCGACCGTAAAATATATTGGTCTGAAATTGCTGTGATAGAAAAGTCACGTTACCTGGGCAGTTACATCTAACTAAGTGGTCAGATAACGGACGAGGTGCTGTTTCTTATGCAGGAGGCGCGTTTGGCTTTCGCTAACTTCAGTCATCTGTGACGCCGGTGTGACGTCCGATTGTCCGTCGAGGGTCGAGTGTACGTCGCGGCAGTCGGATCGATTCACTTGAGGCTCAGAAACAGTTAAAAGATAGACGGCCACGGTCGGTGTTTGGGCATCGATGTCTCTGTTGTATTGCTCGAATATGATGGGAACGCCGAATCATAAATGCTGAGGTTAGGTGTAAGGAACCAACGGTCAGTCAATGGAACAGGTATTGAATCTAAACAGGTAGTTGGGACATATGTTATGCATGCCAACCCATAGCTTTCCTTGACGTACGCTGTTCTCCGAGGCAGATCGCAGCTGGAATGTAAGTCGAGGTGGTCCGTGCACGACGTGGCAAAACGGTATGAAAACCTTGACCAGTGGACTTGGCCAAGTAGAACGTGTTTAGACTTCCAGGTTGGGGTCCACGCTACCCACCTAGCAGACGTTTGGAGGCATTAAGTTGCACAATCAATAGTGTAGTTGCACTTGAACTCTTCCTTTATCTTCGTGATTTCCCCCTTATTACTTTGATTCTGTTCATTTTTCTCCTAACTGGACGATGCTGGGAGGTAGCAGCCGAAACCAGAGCGCATAAGTGCGAGGCCGATAGGACTGAACTGAATCGATCTAGGGATAAACACGACAAAAACTATGATATTCACAACGTTCCCAGAGCCAACACAGTCAATCCAAGTTAGCAGCCAAATCTTAGGATCAGTGTGCGACGTGAAGTACTCCATATCTATCACATAACCAAACGGTTAGACTAAAGGCGAAAACAAGGTTCATGTCGATTGCGCAAGAACATTTCTGAAACTTCGAAACACAGTGAAATAAGCTTCTGCACGAACCTGAGTTTATCTGGTCAGCATTTGCCTCGTTCTGACGCACGTTTGTGAAACCCGGCACCTGCGGGTAGAGCATACGAAAAAAAACTGCAGAGCCCCAACCAACGGTGTCTCCGGCTCTAGGAAACCATCGTGTGTAGCTCTGTCGCTTCTGGAGGCACAAGCTACCAAACCGCAGCACGGCGCGACTCCATCATAACCGGCATCGAATAATGGGCCCAAGTACGACGGTCAATTTCTGCTGACCAGTAATATGCATTGAAAAAAGGAAGGCATTGTCATGCAACAGCTACCTGGCTAAGTAGTAGGAACGCTGGCTTTGTGGTTGCGTTTCACTGTCACTTTGGTCCGATCGGTTATCGAGTCAGCTGTGCTAAATATTGGCGGTCTCACAAAAGCAGTCTCATCGGATCGACCGAAAACGCCTGATCATTTGTGATGTTAAGCCGTTCAGATAGTATTTGAAAGTGTGTGCGACCCCAGCGACAATTCGGACGCCCGAAAACAGCTGCTTCAGAGACCCACCGAACCAAACTGAATAGTTTTAGACAGGACTCCGGCCAACTTGACATTTCCGAAGTTTGGTCCATACGCTATGCCCCGGTTACTATTAACAGCAGAAGAGTTTTTCCATGGGTCTAAACACCACACAATATGCAAGGGCCTCATTTCTCCAGGTAATTATCATTTTACTTTCATAACGCGAAGGACTACCGACTGGTATTAGACTGGTACGAAAAGGGTTGACTTTCTTTTCACGTCTTCGTGGTTGGGGTCCAAAAGATCCGTCTACCAGTTGGCTGGAGACACTGAAGGATATGGCAGCGAACCGCGAGCAGTGGCGATCGTGTTGTCACTTTCTGTCGAATCAGAATGATTGATCGATGTGCGTTTGTATAGTTAGACTGTATTCCGTGTGTTGGCTACTAGGGCATTCTTTCATTTTCCCACCCGTGTAGGTCCACTCCCTGTCCATCTTGTATATTCATACTTTCTAATTCTACGTGCAACATGGTGAGAAAGGCAGTGGTCAGTGGGGCTTGCCCTACTGTTTAACGCTGTACGATGATGATGAAAAGGGTTGACAAAGAAGCACAAAGGTAAGCACCTTGTGCGCATTACATGATCCCCGTTTGATCGACCCAGTGTTTTTCCTGGCAAGAGGTGTTTCAGGTATTTGATAGTGGAGACAAAATAATTACCTAGATAATCTACCCTTATCTATTTTTTAAAGTGACCTGTCTCATCACGATGGAGTGCCACCACACAATACCATCGGGGCCCAGTTGCTGGACGCAACGCTTCCTCTGCAGTGGAATGGACGAAGAGCTACCACGTTCGTTAAGATGTGGTAGAGAATAACGACATCTACGCTGAAGTTCTTTTACCGTATCTCGGATTGTAATCGTTCCACACGATCTTTGAACATATTGAGACGGATTTGTGCGGTGACGATCAAATAACTATGAACTGACTTTTTTTAGGACCACCACAACCTGATTCGTTGTCTTTGGCCATTTTGTCCGTCTTACCAGGAAGGTAATCAGAGTCGATGGCGACAAACTTATGAATTGAACCTGTGCTGATCGCTTAGGTTCAGCTTCAACTTGGAAATTAATTACTCCATTTATTTGGATTGAGTAAAGATATGCAGGTGCGTTATGGGGTGCAATTTCAGCCGGACACTTTGGACGCAGCAGGTCCACTCGCGGAAAGCCAGAAGTCGCTGGATTTCCATTAACAAAGCCGTCGGTTACTTCACGCGCCTTTCGGAATCATGCGTTGCACTTTTTGAAACAATGATAGACAAGAACTGGTTTGGTTGACCATACTTGCGGGAATAATCGAGAGGATTTCTCACAACGGACGTTGTTCATATTTAATAGTTGACTACTACTATAATTTCCCGTTACCGAAATTGGCATTCGAGCGGCCAAAGGTTAAACCATAATTATTCAACGGTAAACGCATAAAGGTGTAGACAGATATGCGTGAATTCATTCTACTTTCTGGAAACACCTCCTGGATAGTTAGCTAAGGTAGGACAGAATCATTAACATTATCCCAACGAATTGTTAGATAAACGATTTAGACTACGTCGGTGACTAGTTACCCTTGTAAGGTGAGATGAATGCACAAACAGTTATTTTTTGGCAGGGAGGGGAAAATTACATTGGAGTGCCAGATTCGAATAAAAAAGTCGAGGGGAGAAAGATAAAGGAGAAACAGTTGAAACCCACATACACCAGACTGTCGAATAGTTCACGTAACATGACCACCTCAGTTGCACAGGAAAAGTGGCCAAGAATTGGATGTTTACGGAGTGTTAGAATGAGGGAGGAACAAAACACAGCCATTTTTCCGGTCGATGGTCGAAGGGTTTAAAAGGCACATCACGCTGCCATCTATGAAACGGACATTGTCAAGAAGTAAGCACTTCGACACTGAACAACCAGACTGTTGCCGGAAGGTAGTCGAAAGAGAAATCTCATCTGCAGCCCCGAACTATCACGTGCATAAACAAGAACGATCCAGCGAAGCAGACTTGAAGCAGTGTTCACTAACTGGATCGGAATAGATTGAATTGCATAACCCGCAACAATACTGGATCAAAAATACATCGAGGAAACGGATGAGAGGACAGAATCTGGTTTACAAGCGTACGAACCGAATCCAATAAAGTCGAGAGAAAGAACATAACCTTACGTTAATCACTCGCGCACGAAGAGCAGAAGCGGGAGATTGTACATGAAATACGTGGGATAGATACAGGGAGCAGATCACAAATGCACAACAGACAGAGGTCCGGAGATAGACCCGTCCATCACACAGCACACATCTATTATTGACCAATTCAAGATGCTTTTGGTTATCGATGAGCGCCACACATGTATCAATTCAAGGTGCCACGACAACCAGAAGAACCACATAAGCAAGGTATCTTTTCTTCTTCGTAAGGAAACTTATAATCGTAAGTGATTTCCTCCATCACATTGATGTCGCGTTTGGAATAAATAACTATCTTCTTTTTGCTTTCGACGGTGATGATCTTCGCATAACAGTTGGGCTGGAAAGAACAAAAAAGACGGAGTGGAAGTAGACGATGACACATCAAACTTGCTTTGTTTGATGTAAACGGTAACTTGAGACTGCAAACTATACCTGATCCAGAAGTGGCACAAAAAAATAGTCGAAAGAAGCAACAAACTTACCTGGCAACTATGATTGATGAAACGTGCATTGTTACCACACATGGTAGCGTCGATCACGAAGTCATCATCAATGCGGAATAGATAGGAACCTCCGATACCCTTTGCTTCGTATTGTCTTTCGCGTAATTCGGCAACGCCTTTCCGTACGACATGTCCAACGTATTCTATGACCATTTCTTCCGCAGCAATGGGTTCTAATGCGATCAGTCCCCAGGCGTGGATTGGGGACTTGGCGAAGATGAGCTGCTTCTTCCGGAACTAGACAGAAGCATTTGGAAAGTGTGAATTAAAACGATGGACGAAAATCAATTTCGAAGTAAGTCGAATTCAGGATGATGCCAATTGTAAGAAACTTCCCTCGGTCAACTTGGGTTACGCGAAGTGTAGCATAAGTTGGAGGGAGGAGGGAGCGCAGGAACTTAATTGCGACATTAGCGGCTTCAAAAAAACATGCTGAAGCCTCTAGTAAAGACGAAAAGCAGTGAACTGAGTGCAAAAGCCCCTGTGCACTGAGGTACACGGTACTAATTGTTTAGACGTGTCCGGCTGCAAGGATCCGTTTTCTACAAAATCTGATCGCAGCGAGAATCAAGACAAAGTGCATCTAAAGTGAGGATGGAAGTGTTATTTCGATGAATACAACAAAGGCCAACGACTTTAACTACTTGTGAAGTCATCAAATAAAGGTTAAATGGGTCCCACACCAATACAACAAATACAGCGACCAGAGGTTTCCACATTTTCAAGAAGTATTGCAAATACAGAACAAAAACCGCTACAAGACAACCAATGCCGTTGCCAAATGGAAACGGTCTTGTCTTGTTTTCGAAAATGCAACACAGGAAGAGATAACCGTGCAGTTGTGGGTTGAGACGCATGTTCGGATCGGACCGATTCTGGTTGCGTCACATGATCACGCATCCATGGCCGATGTCGGCTCTTGGCCAGAGCAGTTGGAGTGACTTGACAAACCGCTTCTGAGAGCAAGGCGTGGGTTGTGAAGTCGAATAACCACTACTTCGAAGGCAGCCGTGTCAATGGCGAAACGCTTTAAACGCATTCTGAGTGGCCTTGTAAATCATTCTGAATGCGTCTCCTTCATTGAATTCGTGCTTTGAATCGACAAGGAGCGCTAGGATCAAACAGGAGATGATCTCCTGTTCGCTGCTCTTGCGTTTTCAATGCCATAATGAGTATATTCGGTGGATGCCATCGAGTTTGCGAAAGTAAAAGCATCAAGGAAGACTGATAACAACAACTGCTTTCAAGTGTTGTGCTATAACGAAAGAGCGAGCCTCTGTATAGAGGCGTACCAAGTTACCAGGTATGAGTTGTTTTTAAGATTATAATTTCGAAATTATTAACAAATGATATTGATTCAAAATAGAACCGAAGCAACTGAAAGGGACTCCGTTATCTTACTGATAGCCTATGGACAGACTTTGTGCAGTGGAAGTAATTTAGGGACAACTTTGACGGCAATGTGCCAAAAAATCACTAAGAGGTAACAAACATGAGATTACCTTGAGCTGGTTGAACTTGAGGAGATCTCCGGTTTCAATATCTTGCAACTCAGCCAGAAGACGGCGTTGCACCGACCTTGCTTCACGAAACTGAGTCAACTGTTTCTTCTTCGCCTCTGATGCCTGCTCGGTTAGGCGTTCTTCGATGCTTACGCCAAGTGCTATAATTTGAAAGTGTGGTAGAATATAAATGGTGTTGAAAAACGACATTGTCTGCCTTGTTGGGCCCCGAAATGCACGTTTCATCAGCGGCCGCGGTGAAACCTAGAGCGTACGAGCAATGTGGTATACAAAAAAAACAACAAGCAAAAACTAAAGGAACCGCTGTGATCACGCGTGCTGTACACGCAGTCAAAGTGACGCAGAAATTTCCAAATCTCCGTCGCATATACTCCCTTATCTTTAGTATGATTAGCCTCATTCCCAATGCAATATCGAAGCCCCAATCAGCATCGAATCATTGCCGTTTTGTAGTTCCTCTTAGGAGTGATCAGAAGTACACACCCAATCACATTATTTTCCGCAGCCTGAGAGCCGTTCGTCATTTTTAGGACCCATGCATCATCAAACTTGTGGTAAGGTAGGGAAATGACAGAAGAAAAAACCTTAGACAACTGTACCCATATGTAATTGCACCTATTGCAGGAAGCACGTGAAACTGTTGTGATACCAGGAAAGGGTTTACGGTACAACTGTATTAAGGGAAATTTTTGCACACCCACAGAATGATCTGTGAATCTAATGGGTTTGTCTCTGTGCCCATCTAATAAAACTTTGCAGAGCATTTAGAACGATTGAATGACTCTCTGACCGATTCGAAAAATGGATCATGAGAAAGGGATACCCCTTGATCAGAAAGGCTTCAGACGCAGGTCGATGCACTTTTTTATTTTTATACGGCTAGTTCCCGCAAGTGCACAAACCGATTTAATGGACACATCCATGGACGCTTTCGGGAAGAAGGTACTAAGTGGCATCACCCCAGCACCAGTCGGCCTTTTGTTCGGAGTAGCAACCCCAACTCATGCACAACCAAGTGCAACAGGAAGCTTGTGTTATGACCTGGTGACCAGTCCAGCGGTTTATACGTCTTTCGCATGGCGATCTGTTAGTCGAGGATGTTCAACGCGTCTTAGTGAGTTTCACCCCACTCAGGATGGCTGAATGAGAGGCGATGACCTTATTTGGTGGTGGGTCACGTGGCCGTCTACGGGTTTCTATAGGGAGTTCCTCACCAGACGAAAACCCTCCACACCGACTAATAACGTCCCATGTTGGTGCATTAGAGCACTGTCGAAGATAACATACTGTCCAAAGCTCGCTTCAAAAACCATGCTTCTAATGTTTTAGTGAACAGCTGACTGTTTATCAGTAATTTGGCATTACACGGGATAAACAGCAGAAAGCGATCGAGGCTTGGCTTGTGTAAGACAGTCGCCTGACTATGAATAAACCACGCTGGAAATGACCTACCTTGAAGGATGGCATCACCACCTAACTGAGCTTCAATAGTTGCTGGCATTAGGGGTATGGGGCGCCGTCGACCATCCTCTCCGACCATACTTCTACCGACAGACCAAGGACGTCGGAAGCGCTCTTCCGCCGGTATCCGATAGAAGCCTTGAGTTCGAGCGCAACCTATAAGTGATCGGAAACAGAACAAAAACTTTGCTGACAATCCGCTGAAAGTCACCATTAGACAAGAACGGTTAACTCATCGTCGACGTCATGTAAAGTTGGAGATGGAAACTGGTCGTGCATTCGTAGAAGCATACGAATAAGAATTATATATATATATATATATATATATATATATATATATATATATATATATATATATATATATATATGCAAAGGTTTTTCCCGTTTCTTAGCGGGAATCACCACTCAGAAATTGCGGATCGTTTCGCACAACCTATCACACAATACACGCAGGTCAACTAAATTTGAGAATCAGTTCCTCGTTAAAGAACAATGGTTGGTGTGATTAAACACAGGCACGTGGTGCCCCAAAATAACATCTTCAAAAAGAAGAACGTTAAAGAAAGAAAAATTGGACTTACCACTGGAATGCACGGGAGGCAGCGCTGCTGCTGGTCCAAGATGAACGTCCACACTATCCGATGGCAGATAAAATCTGCCCGAAGCATTCACCGTGGAATCTGAGTACTGGGTAGCAAAGCTCGCCAAGGCGTGTAATTGATGATTCATTTTGCATCGCCACTTAAAACTCACACGTGGCAGGCAAGTCTGTGATTTTGCGTCATGCGACCGGCTGTTTCTGTCCTCGTCTCCCCCGCTATCTGAATCACAACGGCGTGAATCTGGGGAGCCGAGAACACGGCGAGTATGCAACGATCGACTGTGTCTATTGTCTCTATTATCCTGAATAGTAACACTTTCATCGGTGCGACTCTTCTGTTGAGACTGGGGGATCAAGCGCAAATGATTCTCAAAGTTAATTAATTGACCTTGTGCGCTTATAAAGGAAGACGCTTCACACGGTTCGCAGATCAAACTAATAGGATGGTCCACCCACGGGAATGCACGAACAGAGAGGTTGGAAGGGCCCGATGGAGTGCAAAAGTGTTGCTTGAGATAAGAACCACAGTGTCCACTTGTACACCAAGGACAACCGGAGGGTACTGTCACTCGAGTTAGATGTCGATGGACTTTTTGTAAATAATTCAAATCCTCGGAGTCCATCCCACACTGCACAATTGAGCGTAGAATCTGATATAAAAAGGTCAAAAACGAAAATCTAACCAAATGTTTCCTTGTTAGTCTTTCCCAGGATAGGATCAGTGAAAATTTATCAATTTTGGGATCACATACCAATAAAATCACCACTTCTGACTCACTCGATAAAGCAATTTTCTAGAGCTGATTCTCATTGAAGTGTGGGGAAAATGCATTCTCTGATCAAAACCGGCCCATACTAAGCTGAAAACAATTCCATTTTCTTACTCAATCTTACTGTAGGAATTAGCGTATGCATGAGGCATTTTTCACTTTTTCGTATTAATTGATTAACAATAATGATCATGCCGTGTACAAAAACCAACATTGCCCGGTTTTCAGGAAGAAAGCTAGAAATCTGTGGATAGGTGCTGATCGTGTAGGCGTTTTACATCTTCCGAGATTAGTTAGCCATCACGACGAGACTGCACCTTGACGTGGTGCGATGGCTTGCGCGCCTCTATGAACCAAAGAGCTATACAGGATGGCTTTCCTGAGCCAGAGATACAATCATGCCTGACAGGTCAATGGGTAGAGGTCAGACAAAGTCCGGTCTCCTGGTCCTCCAGGTTGGGGGCTGATTTGAGCTGGCAACTCAGTCGGAAAAACCGGTGGAAGAATAATTGATCCAAGCAAATGGGCTTCCACTAAGCCATCCCGCTGCCTTGCGGATAGGTTCTTGTTAGAACTAAAGGCTTTGGATGAGGACCCTAATCGTTCTCCTGCTTTGTGGCTGGACACCCTAGCAGTACCCGTCCAACATCTCCCATGAACTGCACGAATACAAAGAATTCCATACTGCATCGGTCGTCGCGCAGGCTAATCAGGACCGCGCTGCCCATTGCATCGAGCGGGGTACGAAGTGATAAGTGTGCTACTGCTCAGAGTTCCCTCTCTTTTATTCAACCTTTGTCTTCTGTCCCTAACCATCCCTCTTTGCCCCATCTATCCACCCATAATGCTCCC
Source organism: Fasciola hepatica (assembly GCA_948099385.1). Classification (NCBI taxonomy): domain Eukaryota; kingdom Metazoa; phylum Platyhelminthes; class Trematoda; order Plagiorchiida; family Fasciolidae; genus Fasciola; species Fasciola hepatica. Next base: position 26,798,780 of record CANUEZ040000043.1, on the reverse strand, counting down.
ACTGATAACACGGTCGATACTCGCAACGATTCACTATCAAATAGTGTCGGGAATAATCCTCTGTCTGGTAACTCACATTTTCTCAAGCCCCGTCAGCCTCTGAATCTCGGCTCCTTCAACGTGCGTACACTCATGCAGGCCGGTCAGCAGGCGTGCCTAGCCCTCACAATGAACTCTGAAGATTGATGTTTGCTGCTTAAGCGAAACGCGTATCCAGGATTCGAGCAGTGTAATTCAACTAACTGCTCCTGGTATCTCATCGAGGTATATTCTGCGCACCTCAGGAGACGAAGCAGCTAGAGCTGTGGGTCAACGTGGTGTAGGAATAGTCTTGACTGACAAGGCTGAGGCTGCCCTTTTAGACTGGATTCCGGTTAACAGTCGTGTGATACAGAAGTACGCACCCGGTATGAGCAGAAGTTAGCACATGAGCTAGGATCCACGGAGAACAGTAATGTAGATGAGCATTGGTCTCATATCAAACAGGCGATGCACTTTGCAGCAGGTTTCGCCTGTGGTGCTAGATCCGTTGTCCATCAGAGACACTGGATCTCACAAGAGTCGCTGAGTATAATGGAGCAAAAGCGTCAGCTTTCGAACCGTGAGGAGATGAATAAGATGCGGAGAAAGCTGCAAAGACAAGTTACGAAAAGCCTTAAGAATGATTGCGAAAACTGGTGGGTCAAGGTAGCCGAAGAAATGGAAGTGGCAGCTGCTTCAGGTAACAGTCAAAGACTGTTCAAACTTATTCGTGACACCGGTGGACGGCGCATCCAGATCAGTGAAACGATTTTCGATAGGAATCGAGAACCCAACCATAGCAAACAGCAAAGGCTTGACCGATGGGCCGAGTACTTCAAGGAACAGTTTAGCTGGCCGCACGCTAGTGTAGTTACTCCCGTGTCAACAACTGTGACTTCTTGGGTGGTATCACTTGAGCCCCCATCAGAAGTAGAAGTAGAGTCATGTATTCGATTACTAAGGCGGGGGAAAGCGGCAGGTCCCGACGAACTTCCTCCAGTTCTTTTCAAACTGGGTGGTGAGGCATTGATAAAATCACTTACCACCTTGCTCCGTGACATTTGGAACGCGGAGCGTATTCCGTTAATATGGAGTGAGTCATTGATTGTTCCCATCTTCAAGAAGGGAATACGCAATGACTGCAGTAATCATCGTGGGATTAGCTTAATTTCGATAGTCACCAAAGTATTAGCCCCGATTTTGCTGCACCGTCTTACACCGGCTCGCGAGAGGAATGCCCGCGAACATTAGGCTGGATTCCACGCAGGTCGAGGATGCATCGACCAGATTTTTACTCTTCGACGACCACTTGAAACGCGTCGCACGCACCGCCGACCGACAATAATGATTTTCTTAGACTTGAAAGGCACCTTCGCTGCAGTTGATCGAACAGCGCTTTTCAGTACTCTTCATCGAAAAGGTATGCCCCAGAAGTTCGTGAACCTACTGAGATCATTGTATTCTCATACTTCTGGCAGCGTTAGAGTTTACGGTAAACTATTCGGTCGGTTCGCAACGACCAGCGATGTCCCATGTCTCCATTCCTGTTCAACTTCGTCATGGACGAAATATTGGAGAGTGCACTGCAAAATCTTCAGGATGTAGGCATCGAACTAAGAAATAGTGGAAAGCTATGTGACCTAGATTACGCGGACGACCTTGTCTGCTTGTTCGAATCCACGGAACATGCTCAACGTGCACTGGATAGACTCGCAAGAGCTGTAGCTCCATTCGGCATGCGCTTTGCACCTTCAAAGTGCAAGGTTATGTTACAAGACTGGACGTCAACGATTCCGAGCTTGATGCTCGATGGGGAGGTGGTGTGAGTTGTCGACCATTTCGCCTACCTCGGCAGCAGTGTGATGACGGATGGGAGCATTGTAGTAGAGGTGAGTACGCGGATATCCAAGGCTCGAGCGGCGTACGCTGGACTGAAGCACTTGTGGCGCCGACCTAATATTTCACTGAAGTTGAAAGGTCGTGTATACTGTGCCGCAGTGCGTTCAGTTTTGTTGTATGGTTGCGAAACTTGGAGTCTGCGTGCTGAAGATATTCGTCTTCTTGAGGTTTTCGACCACCGATGTTTACGTAGTATCGCTAAGATCGGGTGGAGTAGCCGAGTAAGCAACGATGAGGTCATAAATCGAGTATTGGGTACTAATTCAGAGAACGTTTTGTCACATCGCATCCAGCTTAGTAAACTACGTTGGTTGGGACACGTGTTACGTATGGCAAGCACACGTCTACCGTACCGTGTCCTATTCTCCGCCCCTCCTAGGGAGTGGAAAAGACCACGTGGAGGTCAACAGATGACGTGGCAGCGAGGAATGAGAAAATGTACAGTGAACTTAGGAAAAGTAGATGCCTCACGTCTTCGTGGTTGGGGTCCAAAAGATCCGTCTACCAGTTGGCTGGAGACACTGAAGGATATGGCAGCGAACCGCGAGCAGTGGCGATCGTGTTGTCACTTTCTGTCGAATCAGAATGATTGATCGATGTGCGTTTGTACAGTTAGACTGTGTATTCCGTGTGTTGGCTACTAGGGCATTCTTTCATTTTCCCACCCATGTAGGTCCACTCCCTGTCCATCTTGTATATTCATACTTTCTAATTCAACGTGCAACATGGTGAGAAAGGCAGTGGTCAGTGGGGCTTGCCCTACTGTTTAACGCTGTACGATAATGATGATGATGATGATGAGATTAGTTAGGCAATCATGTGGCCCCACTGTCGGATAAATTCCGTTATCTAATATGCAGTTCACCTGGTCAGCGGATGAAGTATCGCCACGCATGCAGAATCTGACTTTTTTAATCTTCGTGGTATTGACGTGACATCCGTTCGCCGGGCAAGGGGCGAGCGGCGTGCGCCGCGGAATTCGTGCACGTAGAATACACAATTCAGTTCTTTTAACTATTACTATCGCACTTCTGTGCTCTGGTTGCGACCTAGCGGCATCGTCCAGTCGAGTAAAAAGAATAGGACCATAAATTGAGATCGGTCCTTTTGCACGGCACACAAATAAGGCTGTTACGAGAAGAATGTCAGTGTTTGAGCGTCGATGTCAGTCTGTGACATGAGGAAACCGTAGGAGAATCTTCACCTGGTAAGGCGTATTAGGCTTCCGGTTTTGGATCTACAAGACCCGCTCAGTGGATGACTGGAGACATGGCTAGGTGTTAGAGTTACATTTGAGTCCCTTCTTCATCATGATTTCTGTTCTGCGCGTTTGCCCGTCATGCTCCTATTCGTGGAATATACACGAAAACTATCGATGTTCTCAAGACAGTGTTCAAATCCGGCAGAATGATGTGGTTGAGTGGGCTGAGTCGCGTGTCTTCCAGTGTTTTGGTGTAACATTTGCTGAGATTTCCACTAGTTGAATCTGGGTAAAGAGGATCAATCAATAACATGGAGAAAGGTATGAAAACTGAGGCCCATTGATTAATCCTTGAAGTGTCAGCTAGGTTTCCATGAGTTATGTTTACTGATCGGTTGATGACATCAATTAGTATGCCCAGTGTTACGCTTAGATACACACCGCTGCTCTGAATCACCCCCCGTATACCTAATTTTACACTTGTACATTTGCTTACCAGTTACCCTTATTAATATTAATCATGGGTTTGGTATAAGTAAGTCTAACCTAAGCCTAATCTGAAAGTGCCTACGACGATTTAGCTTCAGCATACCCCAGATAAAAAGTAACGCGATAGTAGTAGATTGCTCAACCAGATGGAGTTGAACGGACAGGGAAGTGAAGCGAACAATGAATGCATAGACCTCCTACAAACCAATTTTTGGCCGGTTTCTTCCGAATCACAAAAGCTAAAATAACGTACCGTTTATATGCATCGAAAGATGGACGGTGAACAACAAGGAGGCAGTGGGCCACTAACCGATTCAAAGAAACAACATCCTAGCACTCAGTGATAGCGCTTTTATCAAATCGTACCCGGCTTCCAGTCTTTTGGGCTTAATCTGTCAACAATAAGTTTCACCAATGATTATGATCACCAAAGCATAAGAATATGAGCAGTCGGGATGCACTGCCTTGTTCAACTGGTATGTCATGAAGCAATGATTTGCGGGTGATGGTAAATATCATCTCACCAGAAGTTATGATTAAACTCACGGAAAAAAACCCGAAGACCAGTGGAATCATAGAACACTTCACTCGATTAGTGGGCCATCAATCATTAAAAAGCCAAACATGAAAATTGACTTCACTGGAACGCAAATTGGAAACATCTCATTGAAGATGAGAATCCCAATTCTGAAATTAGCACTCACATAATCTTCTTCTTCAGGAGTTCGTTGCTTGAAACGTGTCCCTGTAAACCGGAGTGTAGGATCCGATGGTAGTTGACTTGTTTGGTCTGTGACCGAAGTCACTGTACGCTGAAATTCAGATTTATGCACTGGGGTAAACAGACTGGCCAATTCGCGACTGCCTCGATTACGGCGTTTACTTGTCAATTGAGATGGCTGACGAATGGGAGACGATGGTCTACGACTGTCTGGTACAGTGTCATCGTCCTCCAAGTCCTCTTCCTCATCGTCTTGGACCTCGTCTGGTTTCGGCAAACCTGTTGGAATGTAATCAGAATCCATATGCGGTCGTTTCTTTTGAAACAGCCACGGGGTCTTCCGATCGTATTGTGAACCATATCTACTTTCACGGTCATCTCCAGACTGCTCACTGGGGCTCAACCAAAGCCTTTTTCGACCATTCTCGCTCACCAACGACTCTTTATCCATTGGTTGTCCAATGAGCCTATATTCATTCACGGAAGCTGGAACTGCTTGTTTTTTTCGCCGTTGAGCTCGTCTCATGGCACTGGAAACCACAGACCGATAGCGAATTTTCGACCCGATCTCCGGAACGTGAAAGTAGTTGTGCTCGTTCATCAACAAATCCGGCCAAGAGTAGGGTTTTTCGACAGTCTACCGGGTCAGATTGAACGAGATTATGATTACAGTTCACATTTAAATAACATAAAGAGGAAAATAAAACCCACCTCGACTACCTCTAAGGACTCGGTAGAGGCACTATCCGTGTTGTCGGTGTCGTTTATTCGGGGAGTATTGTCCGACTGCTCAAGAACAGACTGTTCGACGGAGAGAAGTAGGGAATTTCGAAAGGGTTTGTGTGAATCTCCATGATCAAAATTTTCTTTTCCAGACTTCTGAGCAAATAATCAGGAAGATACGTATTAGGGTACAATTATTAAACGTCGGATAATGAGTCCAAGTAACACATATTTAAGATATATATGATTGCCGAGGGAAGCAACAAGTGGAAACGACAGTCTATACGATTTTAGTTTTACACAATAATTGGTGGCCCCTCTTGAATAACACTTGATGAGTTGCCCTGGATGAAGTGGAGTTTTGTTTTTATATCTATCAGGCTGAAGCAACTCTCTCGATCACGAGCTTCGCAACGAACGCCGGTGAAAAACGTATCCGGCAATACAATTTTGTGTAGCAGCGTTGCATTCGCACGTCACAGTGTCTCATATTAACTATCGCAGCTGGCTGAAAAACCCAATTTAGTTCAGTTGATGGCCTCTTGTTCGACTTATTAAATAGCCTCTAGTAGCGAAGCATGATGTGTCCAACTTAAGCGCTGTTGATGCGGCGTCCTCGTCAGATTTAAACATTTAGATATCAGTGACCAACTACCAATAATCTCGCAGTGACCTAAACGCTGCAAGGACGCTAGGTTAACAAACGGCTATCACGAAGATGCAACAAATGATAAGTTGGTGTAAGCCAAATGTCTCATGCATGACACGATATTCCATTTGATACCTGACCACCAGGAGAAACGAAGCAGCACACAAAAAAACAATTCCAATTGTTTTATTGTCTCCTCTGGTGTAGTAAGTGTCGGTGTTGAGCAAACGCAGCCTCGTATCAAAACTGTGCTCTTCGAATGTGTACAACGAATCTGAAATTAAGCAACGAAAATACTCCTACCGTACAGAACAGCTTCCTACTCCGATTTTGGTACGGTCATCCACAAATTCAAGGTCCGACACCCTCTCTAATGGGCAAAGTTCGATACCACCATTCTCGTAAGGAAATTAGGTGGCCTTTAGAACCATGTCAATGACGAATGTTAGCCGCAGCCCTGAAGTACGCTATTTTTCGTACACAAAAATTCGTATTGAACCGCTCATCAAGAGGTTTAGTGGTGGCAGTGATTTTCTGTCGCACAGTACCCAGACTGGGTCGAAAGTAAACAACAAATCATAGAAAACAGGTATGGTGAACTCATGGGAGGTTTGTCTGTGCTCCGAGTTTTGTCGAAGGGTTAAGATGTAGTCGACCAACCCTCGATCGAGTATCCTCTCAGCTCGATACTCGCGGAAATGCCTTTACTGAGTGCTAGATAAACGACAGATTAAGGCTAGAGAATCAGTAAGATCCGGTGCAAAGTGCAAACGTCTAAGCTGAAGAATACACTGCAGCTCGACAGTTCCGAAATATCCATACATTCAAAGGTCAGAAACAATTTTCCGAAACGCCGATAAGGACTATAGTGATTAGACGCCACAATAGGTATGTGCGTGACTTTTAGTTTACAACACAATTGAAACAATTATACTTTCTAGAAGAATACAGAACTGGTAATCAGTTCTCCTTATAGGGTTACAATCTAGCGGAGAACACTACTAATCAGAATGGTTCGAACCGAAGTTGGGACAAAAGCACGGCATAAGAAAGGAAATTCAGCTCACATAAGATTGATGATTTGTACTGCCAGGATAACGCTCGGAGATCGATCGATAGTCACTTTCTCGTGAATGATTTGAAGCCGATTTTCGATCGAGACCATGTAGTTCTTTTAAAGCGTCTGAATCGCAATTGTGGTAAACAGCTGTTGAGCTTGGTCGCAGACCAACCAGATTCTGTTTACGACGCGAGGCAGAAGAGGAAGTCTGATTATACGGTGCGTTTAAGGAAGCGCGCAGCAACGACCAGCGATTCGTGCAATCGCCAACCTCATCATGCGGCTCATCCTCTGTTGAAGACTCCTCCTAGGGATGTTAAAAAGCATAAGAAGCAGAATGACGGAAACACTTAACATAACTCACCCAGGGAAATATAAAGTATTGTGAAGACGAACAAATTTTGACCGAAATAGTTTAGTTTATTTTGGTCTGCTGATTCAGTGCAAGCAGATTTCGTTCAGCGTAGGTGACGGCCGGAGCGGTGTATGTCTCCAGATGACAGAGAGAAAATAAAATTTTCGGGTAGGGGACAACAAATACTGCAAAGGTATTGAACGGACACAGCGGATGAAATAACTGTGCATGTACTCTTACTATCTCATCTCCAACAGTGTATTTCCGCGACGTTATCAGCTGAACGATCAGAACTAAACCCAAACGAACCCTGATATGAGGGAGTGCGACCGATATCGCCAAATAGTAGTAGGAAACAGGAATTTACATAACCTGGTTTGTCATGTGGTATCAATGCTCAACTCACCACTGAAACCATGGAAGCACCGTACAGCTGTTTCATCTGTCAGGAATCATCATCAGCGGATATCGACCGATTACCCACTGCGAATCGAACCTGGGGTGAACGATTGGGCCGAACACCTAACCACTAGACTGTCCGGGCTTGCCCTCAACGATTAGTCGAACAAATACAATACATGACACAGCACTCTTTCGCAACTGTCTTTGAACGGTAACAGTCCGTGGTTCATACAACCACTAACCATTCACTGGGTGCTATGGTTGCTATCTCCTAGCGGCAATCTCAAAAGGAAATAATGAAGAAGAAAAGAATATGAAAGGGGTAGGAGAACTACATTATTGGAATTAAGTCGATGGAGAAAGTTTGTGGATGCAACAGCGCCACTGATCGCAGCATCTAGCCATATCCCCCAACGTACCTAACCATTGAGTGGGAGGGTTTCTTGGACCCCACCCAGGAAGTCTAACACGCCCAACATGGCCAAGTCTACTAGTTAGGCTTTTCATACTTTTCTTCCATTTCATGCACTGACCACCCTTACTCATCTCCCAACCGGTACCCATCTTAGCAAACACAGCACGCCGTGGGATCTTGTCAGGGGACATGCGCAACATATGTCCCAACCATCTGAACCTGGTCAGCTTAAGTGTTCCATCTAATGATTTGATCCTTGAACCTAAGACCTTCCTCCGAACCTCAGCATTGCTCACCCGGCGTTCCCACCAAATTCGAGCAATACTACGAAGGCATCGGTGTTCAAATACCGACAATCTTCGTACGTCCTCCATCCGCAGTGGCCATGCCTCCGAACCGTAGATAAGCACAGGCCTCATTGCTGCAGCGCACACTCGACCCTTGATAGATAAACGGATGTCATGTCGACGCCAAAGATGACTCAGGTTGGTAAAATCCAAACGAGCCTTCTGTACGCGCAGAGACATCTCATTCGATATCCGACCACCGGGGTGAGATGCAGCTCCCAGATAAAAGAACTTGTCTACCGCGTTTATAGTCTCCCCAGACACTGAAAGGTTTGGTGTTGGACCAACCCAGTCCTGGAACAGCATACTGCACTTTGAAGGTGCAAAACGAATACCGAACTTGTTACGCAATCCGTCAAGCTGTCTAGAAAAGCTTGCAACTTACCTGGATCATCGCTTAGGAGACCCATGTCGTCAGCATACTGAAGGTCTGATACTTTCCCACCCCGGAAAGGTTCAGTGCCGCTATTCTCGTCTGACCAAAGTGCGGTCTCTAGAACCATATCAATCACAAAGTTGAAGAGAAAAGGAGAGAGGGGGCAACCCCGACGTACACCACTTCTCGTGATGAACTCGGGTGAAAAATCACCGTAAGCCCGAACTCGACTTCGGCTACTAATGTTAGGAGATTTTACGATGGAAATAAATTTATCTGGTACACCCTTCAGCAAAAGGCAACGCCAGAGAACCGTGTGGTCGACTAAGTCAAAGGCCGCTTTAAGATCAAGAAGAACGGAGATAGTGGGCCTATGGAAGGTGTGTCTATGTTCTAAAATTTATCTAGAAGTGAAGATGTAATCAATACAACTTCGACCAGGCCTAAACCCGGCTTGATTCTCGCGCGAGCACTCATCGCGAGCGTTAGGTAAGCGGTCGAGAATAATACCAGCAAGCAGCTTGGATGTGATGCTAACCAGACTTATTCCCCTGTGGCTTCCACAGAAGGACCTGTAGCCTTTCTCACCGATTCACACCAACTCTTTGGAACCTGTTCTTTCTCCCATGTCAAACCGAGGAGTTTTGTCAACTCCAGTAAAAGTGTTAGGTCACGGTCCTTGAAAATAGACGGAGGCAACCCATCCGGTCCGACAGCCTTATGTCATTTGAGATACCTCGCGAAGAGGCTCCGCCTCTGACGAAGGATTCGTATCTACAACAAGAGATGTATCTAGTGTGCTAGTGATCAAATCTGAAGAGGATAAAGGCCAATTAAACTGCTTCTTGAAATGCTCCACCCATTGAATTAGACGAAGCTCCTGAGTTTGAATCAGTGAGCCGCTCGCTTCTTTGATCAATTCGCTAACGCCTGGTTTAAGTGGATTGGTTTGTCTAATCAGACGGAAAAGGTTGCGGTTGTTGCCAATCGCTGCAGCTTTTTCCATCTCCCAACGCTTCGCAATCCACCACTGCTCACGATCATTTTCCAGGCTCCGAATCAGTTGGCATTTAAGACATCTTTGTGCCTCGTCGTATCTGGAATCCGGAGGAATCGTTCTGCGCACATGTAACAGTGCAACTGAGGATGCAGATATCCATCGTTTATGTGTGTGTCTAGTCGTTGGACCTTGGGTAGCATCAGCAGCCGCATGTAAAACCTGATTGATCTCGGTCCATCGCTCTTCTGGATCCCGGGCACCTGGCTGTATCAACAACCTGGTGGATAATTTTGTTCGGAAAGCAGATCGTTGGTTATCGTCCAGTATCAGCTGCGGTAGATGGTTAGCTTTGGCTCTGTTTCGGCCACCAACAAGGCGCAAGCTGAAGCGCGTGCAGACAAGAGCGTGATCAGTGTCTACAGATGTGGACCAAAATGATCGACAGTCTTGAATTGATCCGCGCCAGCGGTAACCGACAGCAATATGGTCGATCTGAGTCCAACGTTGTAAAGGCGCAGGAGAACGCCAGGCTAGCTAGTGTCGCTTTTTGTGCGATAAATTTGTACTCGCTAGGAATATTCCATGGTCGGAACATAGTTGAATGAATCGATCACCGTTATCAGTTCGATCGTCTGGAACGCAATATCGGTCTTCCATATTCCTCTCCGCCTCCTCTAGGTTTCCGATTTGAGCATTGAAATCACCAGCAACAACCATGTCCGCAGAGCGCACGCTGCGGAGCAATTGAGACAAATCCTGGTAGGATTCGTCTTTAGCCTCAGGAAAGCTACAGTCAATTGGGGCATGCACACAAACGATGAACAGGCATCGACGCGTGTCCATTGCTGTTGGCACACAGAACCATCCAACCGAACTGCACAGACTACTGCTTGCTGGGATCTAGTCGAACAGTGCACGCTCAGCCTTCACACACAGAGCGATGCCAGTGCCAGCCTGACCACGAGCACTAGACACCGGGTCACCCGACAAGCGAAGAGTGAAACGAGAAGCCGAGCTTGCATCTGGAGGTCGATGTTTTAACAATGAAGTTGGGTCTCGTATACATGTTTCAGAGACATAACACACATTTACGTTAAAGGTTTCAAGAGTCCTAGCTAGGGTAGCCTGTTGCCCCGTTTGGTAGGATGTGAGGAAGTTGAAAGCAGCTAAGTGAAGAGGGTGTTTAGGTCGGGGAATGGAGTCTTTTTTCCCCTGTCTCTAAGCTGCTATCCTTTTCGAGAGGTACAAGTTCACAGTTACGATTTATTGTGGTTATTCGTACGCATTTCGAATTGGGACGTAAAGGATAAAAAGCAGAGAGATAAGGAGCGTTTCCCGATTGATTGCTGGAGATTTCTGGGCACATCATACTTCGCGGTTGCCCACACCGCAGAAGGGGTTTTTCTTTGGGAACCCTAACCGGAGCCTTTAACTCAAAAGTCTCACCCACAAGGCAGTGGAGCGTTAACCCAGCACGAGAACGTGATCGAAGAACCCATGAGGGAACTTCTTGTGGTCTGTCACATGAGGCCTGACTACTGCGTGCGTTTTGTCTTGTCTTTTTTGGTGCTCCGTTATCGATCCGCTTTTCCGATTCAGTTCTTAGCCCCATGTGCCCAATAGAGCAGGCGGAACGTAGACGGGGCAGCATCCTTCTGGGATGGGGGCTGCCCAGCTAGGGCGGGCGATAGATGCCCAATGAAGTGCGATGACTTCTCCCGCCGTTGAGAAAAACCCCAGGTGCCCCACTCCTACGTCCATCTAGTGGAGGTTTTTAAACCGGCAAACTGCTTCTCTTCGTGTTTATTCGTTGGAGTGCCCTCTCCAGGGGCTTAATGGTTAGAACCAGATCTTGTCAATCAACTGGTTCAGAGAGTTGGCTTCGTCTGGCCTCTATCCATCGACCTGTCAGGGGTGATTGCATCTCCCGTTTAGGGAAGCCGTCCTGCATAGCTCTTTTGGTCATGGAGGCACGCAAGCCATCACACCACGCCAAAGTGCTGACTCGTCGTGATGGCTCCAGACAAACATAGAACACCTGTACAGTGATTCCATGGTGGGTCCAAGTGAACAGTTTTAATTTGTCAATCAGGTGTACGAAGTTAAATTTAGGCTCTCTCTCATAGATTTATGACGCCGCAGTCCAAACCGTGTATTTATTCTGCACATATTACGGATGCTCTATCACGGGACGTGGTTCAAAAGATTATATATGGCCTAATGTTGCAACCACGAGAATATTTGAATTGCACCCTGAATCGTTTTTACTATCGATGCACTTTGAACGAACTGCGGCGAGAATTAAGGGTCTCATGAATACGTCTGTCATAAAAAGAAATCTCCGAAGAAACTGGTGTTAGTGAATTCGAGGTCACACAACTCATCACGCTAATTAAAATGAACCTCGTTGATGGGGTGTTATTTAAGCTACTCCGAACAACGTAAAATTCACTGTACTCAAAAGACGAATAAAAGTTCCTTGTCTGTCAGACCAGAGGGTAATCCAGGGAAATTTTCGTAATGCGGAATGATACACTAAGTCATGCGTTGAAAAATCCACCCAACTGTTATAAGATTTTACAGCAGCAAAACTAATGGAAAATTCAATGATTTAGTTTTCACATTTTCTTGCCAAAAGTGAGGATTTGGTTAAGATCAAGAATTTATTCCGTGTAAAAAAGAAGTTATCGCAAGTTTATCATGTATTTTAGAAAAATTACCGAGGGTTCAACCATGTATTTTAGCGACTGAACATTTTTAAAAACCCTGCTGTAAAGGAAATTTCGACGATACCTGTACTACAAAAGTGGGTTATGAGGAACATTCACGTAAGAACCAGTTTATTGATCCTGCTCTTGAAGAGAGAAAGATTGTAAGTGGGTGGGAAGACAAAGAGGGAGTATCCCACAGTTTACCAGTTCAGGAAAACGGTGAAAGATAAAAGTACGACATCTAGTAACAGAAACTTTGTAAGTATGACTAGCTGCCTGAATACGTGACGTTCGGGAAAACGTTTTGGGAAGAGGAACTGCCGAAGCAAGCTCAGAAGAACAAAATCCAAAATGGTATCGGTAGAAGAGACACAACGAGGTAACCGCCCGACGATGAGCTAAAGACTGCAGATTGGAGGTTAGAGAAGGGTCGTCGATCAGCCGGATGACCTTACGCTGAACCCGATCAAGAGAAAAGAGGCAGATGAAGCTTCACCCTACACGTGACTGCAGTATTCAAGTGCGGAACGGATTTGAGCTTTGTACAGCAGATGAGCTGGTGTGAAAAAGCGTTTGGCGCGAAATATAAAACCAACTTTGCGCGCAGTAAGATAAACGAGCTGAGATTTACGCAGGCATTCATCGTTGCAAATATAATCGGCATATTCTAAACCAAAATCTCGATTCCCTGGGGGGAATTCAACTTCGGCGTGGTTCTAAGTACGTTCCCTACAGTAAAGCTGAAGAGAAATGGCAAAATAGGACAGTTTTGTCGTGGTCCATTAGAGACAGCAAATGGTGGTAAGAGTTGGTCTTTTGTCGGAACCCGACCTAAAGTATGACGATACAACCAAAGGACTGAAAAGTACTTTTCAGGAAAAATAACAACACAGGAGTCGAAGGCCGCAAGAATGTCTAAAACACGAAAGTAGGCTCCTGATAGGCATAAACGTGCTCAAGAAGCCGTCGGCTGGTAAAACTTTGGTTGACGCATCCATGAATGGAACGAAACCTACGCTGATCCTTAGACGGAGAACGACAGCCGAGGCGCTATTTGGAAAAGCCTAACACTTTGGGGGATGGCTCAGTAGATGCGCGAGCCCATCTTTAATATGTGGACAACAAACGATTCCCAATGATAAACAGACCTGCTCAAAAACATAAACTTTAGAGAAAAACAAATGAAGTTTAGTATAAAAAAACTGTATTCCACCACTCTCAAACACAGCTTCAGGGAGATTCTCGGAATCAGGAGCCTTGTGACATCCTAAAGCATGTGTAAGCTCGTGGATCTAATTCTGTTGAAAAGAACCACAACCGATCATCCATCTCCGCATCCGTTTCAAAATGATCCATGTTTATCTCACGAAAACGCAGACAGCGTTCGAAATGAGAAAGATTATTAAGTTATCACTATAAGCATCTGAAAAAATATCAACCGCGATTAGGGTCAGAACATGCGATTAATACCAACCGTTAGATTAAATCACAGTTAACTGCAAATGAAGGCCTTCAGGGACAGAAAAAATCCAGGTTTCAGAAATCGTATGGTATTCTTTGCTGTCTAAAGTGAAGATAAAATATTCTATACATGAACGAAAAAGTGGGCAGTTATACCAGGATATAACTCACCCCGAATCACGAACGGTAAACTATAGAATCTCGCTCTGCGGTCGACTGGTAATCTTTCACAGTGGAAACCAAACGTTTTGCACAAGGAGTTCGCACATGAATCTCACGACACTAACACATCAGAGCACAACATCTCCGAAATAATACCACAACTACCATCACATCCTCCATCTATTGTTCGAATATTGCTCACAGATTGAAGCTATTTCTTACAGCACGGACAAAATAAAGAACCAGAAATTAAACCAATGGCCAAAATACATTTTAATTCAAAATGGTGCGTCGTGATCAGAAAGCAGAATACAAAAGCAAATAAACAACTGAAACTCACAGAAGATTGTTTGGATAAAACTGGAAGGCGCATCGATTCCTGGAGGAACTGATAATCTCTACGGTCTGAATCACGACGTTTGCAAAGTGGACCACTGCTCGTCTGGTCACATCGATCTATCTTTCGGGGTCGGCCCCGACGACTAGGCATACTGGGTGCAATTGCGGAAGATCGAGGTGGACGACCACGACGTCGAACTACATCACGTTCTACACCGGTGTGCCTTGGAACAGGATACCGCTGGAAAGGCGCTGTCGGGGATCCATTAGAAATCTAGTTGATGGATACAAACGATCAAAAATAAGCAGATTAGAAAAAACGAACAACCAAAGGGATCTAATCAAGAAAACGTTGCCGAGCGAATCAATCGAGCTGAAGATAACTAAACATCCGGAGCAAAACACGTGTTCATTCAACTGAACGACTTCACATCAGTTTATTCAACCATTAACCTCGCATTTCTGTGCTCTGATTTCGGTTGCTACCGTCTACCAACGTCCAGTAAAGGGCAAAAATAATAATGGCATATTGATAAAGATCCAAAAAGTCGAAGTATCAAGGGGAAATCAAGATGACAAGGAAAGAGTCCGAATGCAACCGCGCCATTGGCCGCGACACGTAGCCGTATCACCTAATGTCTCCAACCATTTAGTGGGCGGATCACGGGGACTCCAACCTGGAGGTCTAACATGTCCTACTCGACCATGTCCACTCGTCAAGATTTTCATACCCCTTTTC
The DNA here is from genome assembly GCA_948099385.1 of Fasciola hepatica. Taxonomy (NCBI): domain Eukaryota; kingdom Metazoa; phylum Platyhelminthes; class Trematoda; order Plagiorchiida; family Fasciolidae; genus Fasciola; species Fasciola hepatica. The sequence continues at coordinate 26,783,710 of CANUEZ040000043.1, read as the reverse complement.
CATGTCACAACGAATTCACATCGTTGAATCAACGGAGTGGATAACGAATGACGATTGTCGTCGGCTAGACACATAGAAAGTTATAGCCAAGAATGCTGCGCAGCATGATAAGGAAAAAACACAAAAGTGCACGCGGCGAAAAAAGCAAAAAGACGTTTATTACATTTATGTTCACTTAGTAACCCCAATTTACTTGTTTTAGTGTCGGCAGAATGTATGACTCCAGGTCAAGTACAGAGGTATTGTCGAAATTCAAATGAAATTGCGGTTTACGGGATTAAAATATTCTCTCTACACAAAAATGTTGCACTCGCACAGAAATTTTCATATTACGTGCACTTAAGTCCTGGCGACTAATAAGTAAAAAGGCATTCCCGTTTAAGTTTCCTCTCAGCGTAGAACAGAACGAGATTAAGTGAGTCTGCCATTTCGTATATGGAGTTGATCCACACACATGAGAATGTGAGTCGCGAATAAAAAAAATAAGGGGGGTTAAATGAAATTGCAAAAGTTTACCATAACTCTGGACGTGAAAGGGAGTACAACACGTCAGTTCATTGTAGTTGTGAACACTATTTTGTGATAGCTGGCTATTGAGAAAAGTGGGCAAAATGTTAACACCTTGCAGCATTTGGCTTCTTTTAATACTGACCGATTCCACGAAGGACACTTAGTGCCTCAAATATGAGAACAATTCGCCGCATGCATTTACTCACCACCTTTTGGAACTCAAAGCTAATTCACTAAGGAACCTTACCAACGGCACGTTTCGCAACGATTTTAGTTCAACTAGCTGACTTGAGCGTTAACAATCCCAACATTCGTGATTGTAGTCAATTGTAAGTGAGTGGGCATTTTGTTGGGTTTTTTAATTACATGCTTGCACATGAGTACATTTGGAGGGGTATAATTCATAGCTTTAAAAATCCTCTTCACTGTTCGGGATAGCCGGCAAATAGACCCTAAAACCCGGGATGGAGAAGCACATTGGGGCTCAATAATTGAGGTATGTTAACGAGCCGGGCGACAGTACCACCATCAAAGATGATCAAGGGCATCCACATTTCCCCCAGGACATTCCACTGCTTTCAAATTATTGTGCAGCCCCGTTTTTTGCCGTTCTTATCCGGGTAAATGAATACAGGAGGATTCTATTTAATCAAATGGAGTGTGATGATTGGGGGTTAAAAGTAAAAATCATGTGAAACGGTACGAAGATTTTCGAAGTTGAACGTTAGATTGTATGGACTACGTTTGGCTGGATACATTCTTTTCTGTTGATTCTCAAGATACAGGTAAATGGGGAGCACGGACGCTATATTTTATTAACAATACAGATTCAAGCACATTATACAAATTTTTTACATGCATACATATACTAAACACGTTTCGTGAGGAATTACTTTCCAGGTATGACAGTTAGGAATTAAAAAATCTAACCAGATGTTATCCAACACAGTGGAGCGCCAAGGTATTGCCCGAGTTAAGGTAATTTGTATATCTTCATCCTGTATTAAGTCTATGAACCGAATGCTTGTTATTCAGAGATCAGTATCAAAACTCCGTCTACTGGATAATCGAAATGCTCTCGTTAGTCCAAAAGCATCTAACGCAATGCGCCGTCGTTCTCACTGGATGGTTTGAGGACTGTTCGCTTTTCTCGCTCAGATTACAAGGCACCACTGATCCATCGAATCGACGTCCGTTCGCGAGCGCGACAAGTCACACAACTGTGCCATTTTTTGCACGGAGCGTCGGTAAACAGGCAATCGCAACGGCCAATCGTCAACCAGAGGCCTGTGGCCAGTTGACCAATGAAATGCACTTTACCGATGCAAAAACTAACCACTGCGTTTGGTTCTCAAATTAAATTCATATTTTCCAAAACTATGTGGTAATTTCGCAAAACAATGTGATGGTTTGTTAAACCAATCCTAAAATGGTGAATTTGCTTGGTATTGGGAGGCTTTCCGTCCCAAGCAACTACGCCAAAACTGTTCACCAGCCAATGTGACCCAGAAAACGATAAAGTGAGCCATAATCTTGATGCTAATAAGCTGTCCTTGTAGCAAATTTTGATGCACTTTGAGATGACGCCTCGCAACATCAAACATTTTGCTCACGAATCACACTCAGTTGTTCTCAGGTAACTAAGTCAACAGAAGTCCTTCTGGCTCAATGTACTTTGTAGATTGGTTGAACGACACGTCTTTGGCAAGCTCGGCGTAGAAAATGGTGTTATTTGTAATGACTACTTCCTTTTAACCATCGCCCTCCCTGAATGCAAGACGCCTCAGCAACAACAATTTGAGCGATCCTGGCTAGTGTTTCTTGCTGGGGTGAACTACTGCACTTTCTTCTATATTTCGGTTTCAATAACAACTTGCTTTGTTCCACTTTCTCTGTGGTACTTACAGGATTCCAACTTTTCGCATATCTACTTCGGTCCACGGAACATTTCGAAATTATCTAACGTGCATCAGGAAAAATATTGTACTCGTTTCGTGTGGGAAGCTTTTTCGCTTTATGTAAACTTCCTACGGTATCCTGTATTCAAACACAACAGTTCCATTTGGTGAGGTTTCTAGATCGTGCCTGGTGTAAGGCCGCACGCCTTACTGCCGACTCATTGGGTTTATAACCTCCTTCCAACTACTGGGGAAGTTGCGTTTTTCCTCCTTTTCTGGTGGTACCACAACGTATTTTTTTCTTCCGAAGTGAATTTTGGGATCCATTCTATAAAGCTTTACCCTAAGGAAACCAGTTCACAAGCAAGAAATCATCCAAGTCAGAAATCCATGCTAAATCTACCGAACGGCGTGATTCACACTATCAATCCAGAGTTGCAGAAAGGTCTGGCACCTTAACAGTCACCATTATCGTACAGCGTTAAACAGTAGGGCAAGCCCCACTGACCACTGCCTTTCTCACCATGTTGCACGCTGAATCAGAAAGTATGAATATAAAAGATGGACAGGGACTGGACCTATATGGGTGGGAAAAGGAAAGAATGCTCTAGTAACCAACACACGGAATACAGTCTAACTGTACAAACGCACATCGATCAGTCATTCTGATTCGACAGAAAGTGACAACACGATCGCCACTGCTCGCGGTTCGCTGCCATATCCTTCAGTGTCTCCAGCCAACTGGTAGACGGATCTTTTGGACCCCAACCACGAAGACGTGAAGCACCTACTTTTCCTAAGTTCACTGTACATTTTCTCATTCCTCACTGCCACGTCATCTGTTGACCTCCACGTGGTCTCTTCCACTCCCTAGAAGGAACAGAAAATAGGACACGGTACGGTAGACGTGTGTTTGCCATACGTAACACGTGTCCCAACCAACGAAGTCTACTAACTTGGATACGCTGTGACAAAACGTTCTCTGAATTAGTACCCAATACTCGATTTATGACCTCATCGTTGCTTACTCGGCTATTCCACCCAATCCTAGCGATGTTACGTAAACATCGATGGTCGAAAACCTCGAGACGACGAATATCTTCAGCACACAGACTCCAAGTTTCGCAACCATACAACAAAACTGAATGCACTGCGGCACAGTATACACGACCTTTCAACTTCAGTGAAATATTAGGTCGGCGCCACAAGTGCTTCAGTCCAGCGTACGCCGCTCGAGCCTTGGATATCCGCGTACTCATCTCTACTACAATGCTCCCATCCGTCATCACGCTGCTGCCGAGGTAGGCGAAATGGTCGACAACTGACACCACCTCCCCATCGAGCATCAAGCTCGGAATCGTTGACGTCCAGTCTTGTAACATCACCTTGCACTTTGAAGGTGCAAAGCGCATGCCGAATGGAGCTACAGCTCTTAGAGTCTATCTAGTGCACGTTGAGCATGTTCCGTGCATTCGAACAAGCAGACAACATCGTCCGCGTAATCTAGGTCACATAGCTTTCCACTATTTCCTAGTTCGACGCCTGAATCCTGAAGATTTTGTAGCGAACTCTCCATTATTTCGTCCATGACGAAGTTCAACAGGAATGGAGACATAGGACATCCCTGTCGAACATCGCTGGTCGTTTCGAACCGACCGGATAGTTTACCGTAAACTCTAACGCTGCCAGAAGTATGAGAATACAATGATCTCAGTAGGTTCACGAGCTTCTGGGGCATACCTTTTCGATGAGGAGTACTGAAAAGCGCTGCTCAATCAACTGAATCGAAAGCGCCTTTCAAGTCTATTTTATCATCGTATAACCCTTCTCTCCTGAAGTACAATCAACGGACGTTTCCCGAATTCAATGATGTTGTTACCCTTATTGTGTGGTAAGTCAAAGAGTCTACTCAAACTACTCATCCAGCAATTATATATATATATATATATATATATATATATATATATATATAATGTCATTTTCGAAGGTCGCTTCACACGAATGATTATATCCATCCTCTAAATGCCTCAGTATGGTCGGGGGTGAGTGTCTCAGGCTCCGAGGTGGCTACTCGTCCTGAACGCCTCTCGAAATGCTCCCGACTGACCGTGAGCCTAACACAGCCTCTGCTGAGGAAGTCCTACTCACTGCCTCCTCGTGGCGATGTTCCCACTAAAGTGAGAGGACGAAAGCGAACGCCAGGCGCTCTCCACCGGGTTGGCTGACTAATAGTCAGTCTAGGGGAGATAGCTAAACCCTGATCCCAAACCAACCACGGGTGGCGCACGAGGCATACAACGATGTGCTCTTCGGCATCTGTGGCGAAGAGGTGCACTGGGCACCCAGGATTTTTGGCCTCATGCGAAGGGCGAATGAACCGAAGAATCAGTCATCGGTCCCCAGTGGGTTACGGACCCCACGTTTCGTCCCGCTACCTTGCGGGTTAAGTTTTGGATAGATAAAGGCTCCGGTTGCGGATCCCTAAGAAAACCATCTGCTTTGGCTTGGGCAACCCGACAATATGGCACCCACAAACAAATCATGGACTCGGACTATCTACCCTTCCACCCATTCCCCGCCGACTGTACCATGTTTTGTTTGGCACACAGTCCGGAATCAGACAAGTATGAATATATATATATATATATATATATATATATATATATATATATATATATATATATATATATATATATATAATTTCTGTTGACGTCTCTTCTTTTTCTTACTTTATTGGGTTTCTGCTGTTTCCTGGTCTTCTGGAACAAAATTTTAACATAATATAACATTTCGGTAGACTACATTGAAAATTGATCGACAAACCTGTAAGCAGACACACAAGCCTGTCTTGTAAACAATATTCCAACGCACATCGACTTACGTTCCTGCCGTTTCAACCAGATACGCTGAGAATTTCGATTTGCCCAATCCCACGTAAATTTAGCTAAGAATCACCCTATTACGTACGTTTCCATCGAACCGTGGATCCATAAACTTACGAAGTTCAACCATATATATATATATATATATATATATATATATATATATATATATATATATATATATATATATATAATATATATATATATATATATATATATATATATATATAGAACTAACATTAAAAAGATTGACGATAATTGTTGTATTGATGAAACACGTAGTACCTGGTTGCTACTTTATCAACTGTGAAAGAATGTTCACAAAAAGCTGTGCAGCGAAGAGTAATTATATTTGGTCGCTCCATGTACACGGTTGCCAACTTAACCAACAATACCCGTCCACTAGCAAAACTTCAGTGTATATTTGTTCACAAACCAATAAAATTGAGGTCGGAATATGTGTGCGTTCTTACATACTACGTTCGATGCTAAACATCGCATTTCTTCAGCTACAGCCAATCGGCACTGTTATTGCTGATGCCTGGAGAAGAATTTGTCCAGGGGATTTTTAGCGTAAACACTGAGAAACTAGCTACTACAAATATCTCCAGTAAGCAAAACCAGAATTCGAAAATTTCGAGGTGAGCCAGAATTATTCAGCGCAGTATGTGTAACCGAAGATAAAATTCGCTTACTTCATCCAGGGACGATAACGAGGACGCTTGGTCAGAAAGGGAATTTTGCGAATTCGGGAGCTTTTCCAAACAGTGTGCAGGTCCTGAATACTCGTCTGTGGGAGATGGAACGCCGACGGACGCCGCGTCGGACGAGCAATTAGGCAATGAACTCAACGAAGAATCACGCCGAGGTGTCATTATCAGACGTTCTGCGCCTGATCTATTGATCTGAGGCTCGGTGGAGTCATGAGAATCGCTTTGTTCACAACGATCCGATCCCGACGACACAGAAGTATCACCACCTGAACTACTATATTGACAAACAGAGGAAGCACAGAATAAAGGAAGATTATGTTCAACCTTCAAAACTCGCTCCAAGTTATAATCATGCGATGGCGTTGGTAAAATCAGTGGATTTTATGAATGAGAGGATATAAGGAACACATACGGCGGATTTTATGAGTCGCCAAATAACCTGATGAGAACGGAATAAGGGAAACATGATTAAAATTGCTGACACTAACGATTGCTATTTGGTTCGAGTCGTGCAAATGCAGATAGCTCAAACAACGACTCAGAGTGGAACAATACCAATAAGACAGTGCAAATGATCAACTTCCGTCAAGAGGAAAAAAATTAACGCTTGCATCAAGCGCTGAGTACTTTGAATTATTCTCGGAAATCTTAAGGGTCATCAACACCCAAAGAATGAAAGTGCTTGTAGAGACAATCGGTGGTGCGAAGGCTATAGGCGAACCAAAATTAAAAAAAAATCACGGTAAGACACTGACACCAAATTTACCATGCGGGTCTGGATGACCGAATGGTGCAATGGCACACAGAACCAAAACTATCCCTTAGTGAACAATGCGGTGTAAATGATGACCTAACCTTTTCAAGTGACTTTGCATAATCTAAGAGCATTTTTACAACGCACAACACCTATTACTGCTTGTTTATCTCACTCTTTTCCTCTTCTTGAAAATAAATAGCGAGAGTTCTGGTCACAAACGCTGATAACAGTGCTTCAGGTAGACATTCTAATCAAACTTGCATCGCTCTTACAAAGATGGATATTCCAGAATCCTCAGGCCGACATGAGCCTATCGATTTCCATTGTTCCGAATACCTATATCAATTACCAACAGCTAACGTGCGTGCACTGGTGCTTGTAGAATGAAAGGTGGATTTAGTCCAATAGATTGAAACCCTTGTCTTGATTTGAACTGCATACAAGAGACCCAATTTAGAATCGTTGTGTTTTGCTGCGAGTGATGCTTCTTGAAGCCTTCCGCAACGTTCTAACTGTGGGATCTGGTCACGTGGGCCTTGACGTAGTGTTTAGTGCTGCAACCGAAGCTGTGTTGTTAGATTTGATCCCAGTCAGTAGTTGGTAGCGTGAAGTACGAGTGTACAATGTAACCAAAAGAACTCCTGATTGTCAGTGAGGACATCTAGTTAAAATTTCCCGGGTTGAAGAAGACAGTCCTTCAAACACATGAAGGTAAATTACAGGCTTTTCTGGATACCACAGATATACGGGTTACAGTGTTCGATGTGCATTTCGTACCTTAGAAGGGCAAGATACTGCTGCAGAACTGGCTGATCCAGCAGTAAATCTCACTATCTTGGAGATGATAAGCTTAGTGGATAAGATCTGTTGTCTATTGCTAGGGAGACAGTACGGTTTCCCCAGCACTGAGGCGACAAGACTGCATCTTGACGTGGTGTGATGGCTTGCGCGCCTCTATGAACCAAAGAGCTATACAGGATGGCTTTCCTGAGCCAGAGATACAATCATGCCTGACAGGTCAATGGGTAGAGGTCAGACAAAGTCCAGTCTCCTGATCCTCCAGGTTAGGGGTTGATCTGAGCTGACAACTCAGTCGGTAAAATCAGTGGAAGAATAATTGATCCAAGCAAATGAGCTCTCACTTAGCCACCCCACCGCCTTGCGGAAAGGTTCTCGTTAGAACTAAAAGCTTTGGTTGAGGACCCTAATCGTTCTCCTGCTTTGTGGCTGGACACCCTAACAGTACCCGTCCAACATCTCCCATGAACTGCACGAATACAAAGAATTCCATACTGCATCGGTCGTTGCGCAAGATAATCAGGACCACGCTGCCCATTACATCAAGCGGGGTACGTAGTGATAAGTGGGCAACTGCTCAGAGTTCCCTCTCTTTTATTCAACCTTTGTCTTCTGTCCCTAACCATCCCTCTTTGCCCCATCTATCCACCCATAATGCTCCCACTGATAACACGGTCGATACTCGCAACGATTCATTGTCAAATATCGTCGTGAATAATCCTCTGTTTTGTAACTCACATTTTCCCAAGCCTCATCAGCCTCTGAATCTCAGCTCCTTTAACGTGCGTACTCTGATGCAGGCTGGTCAGCAGGCGTGCCTAGCCCTCACAATGAACTCTCTGAAGATTGACGTCTGCTGCATAAGTGAAATGTTTATCCAGGGTTTGAGCAGCGTGATTCAGCTGACTGCTCCTGGTATCTCATTGAGGTATTTCCTGCGCGCTCCAGGAAACGAAGTAGCTCGAGCTACGGGTCAACGTGGTGTAGGAATAGTCTTGAGTGACAAGGCCGTGACTGCCCTTTTAGACTGAATGCCGGGTGGTAGTCGTTTTTGTGCAGTTAGACTACAGGGGTCAGTTGGCGTTCGGAAGGATAGTTGTGTTAAGCTCAGCTTGTTTGTGATCTCGGCATATGCTCCAACGGACTGCGTCTCTGACATACAGAGGGATGAGTCCTATGATGAACTCACCACTCTCCTTCGTAGGAGCAAAGGTTCTGACATTGTAGTGCTATCAGGTGATTTTAATGCACAAGCTGGCAAACTTAGTGCATCAGAAGCTTGTTTAGGCAGGCGCTGTGTTTTACCCGCTCAGCGCACAGATAGCGGAGATAGGCTTCTCCGGTTTTGTGCAGACAGTCAGCTATTCTTGTCCAGTACTAACTTCTGACACAGCTCACGTTGCACGGTGACATGGCGCTCTAGCTCTACAGGTACTTTGAGTCAAATTGATCATATCGCAGTAAGCTACCGGTGGTGCAGTTCTGTTCACAACTGTAGATCCTGCTGGTCCACGTACGTAGAGTCGGACCATGCATTAGTTTTAATGCGATTATCAAACCAGCTCCATGGTCATCGACGCAAACCGCAAACCCGGTTAGCCGTGCAACGTTTGTCTGATCCAGAAGTCCACACCAGTTATGAGCAGAAATTACCACATAAGTTAAGATCTACGACGAACAGTAATGTAGATAAGAATTGGGTCCATATCCAGCAGGAAATGCACGTGGCAGCAGGTTTCGCATGTGGTCCTAGATCCGATGTCCATCAAAGGCATTGGATTCCTCAAGAATCGATCAGGCTGACAGAGCAAAAGAGTAAACTCTCGAACAGTAAGGAGATGAATAAGATACGTAGAAAGTTACAAAGGCAAGTTACGCAAAGCCTTAAGAATGATCTTGAAAATTGGTGGGTCAAGGTAGCCGAAGAAATGGAAGTAGCAACTACTTCAGGTAACAGTCAAAGACTGTTCAGACTTGATAGCGACGGCGAACCCCGGTAAGTGAGACGATATGCGATAGAAATGGCAAACAGCAAAAGCTGGACCATTAGGCCGATTATTTCAAGAAGCAATTTAGCTGGCCGCGCGCTAAAGTAGTTACTCCTGTGTCTACAACTGCAATTCCTTAGGGAGTATCACTTGAGCCCCCATCGGAAGCGGAAGTGGAGTCGAGTACCCGACTGCTAAAGCGAGGGAAAGCAGCCGGTCCTGACGAATTTCCTCTAGTTCTTTTCAGAATGGGTGGCGGTGTGTTTACTAAATCACTCACCACCTTACTCCGTGACGTTTGGGAGGAGGAACGCATCCCACTGTTATAGGGCGAGTCATTGACTGTTTAAGAAGGGAAGACGCAATGACTGGTAATCATCGTGGGATTAGCCTAATTCCGTTAGTCACCAAGATATTAGCCTCGGTTTTGCTACGCCGTATGACACCGGCTGGCGAGAGGAACGTCCGCGAACAACAGGCCGGATTTAGCGCAGGTCGAGGTTGCATCGACCAGATTTTTACTTTTCGTTAATTACTGGAAATGTGTCACACACACTGTCGATCGACCATAATGGTTTTTATTTACTGAAAAGGCATCTTCGATTCAGTTGACCGGACGCCACTGTTCAATGTTCTTCACCGGAAAGGTATGCCATGGAAGTTTGTGAATCTACTGAGGTTATTATGCTCACATACTTCTGGCCGTGCAACGGTTTATGGTGAACTATCCGGTCCATTTGAAACGGCGAGCAGTGTTCGACAAGGACGTCCCATTTCCCCACTCTTGTTCAACTTCGTCATGGACTAGATAATGGAGAAAGCACTGCGAAACCTCAAGGATGTGGAGGTCGAACTAGGGAATAGTGAGAAGCTATGTGACCTAGATTACGCGGACGACCTTGTCTGTCTGTTCGAATGTATGAAACATGCGCAACGTGCACTAGATAGATTCGCAACAGCTGTAGCTCTATTCGGCATGCGCCTTGCATCTTTAAAATGTGAAGTGATGTTGAAAGACTGGACGTCAACGATTCCGAGCTTGATGCTCGATGGGGAGGTGCTGACAATTGTCGACCGCTTCACTTATCTCGGCAACAGCGTGACGACTTTCTAATTTAACTTGCGACATGGTGAGAAAGGCGGTGATCAGTGAGGTTTGCCCTTCTGTTTCACGCTGTACGATGATGATGATGATGAATATTGAGGCTCAGACTACAATAGTGATATTATTTTCCACCAAAAATATCTTAATTTCCGATCTATTCTAATTATTTACTTATTGGTTAATTTTAAATTTTCATGTTATTGCCCCATGATATATCGGTAACTTACTTGTTGCTTCCCTTCGATTGATTAGTTACCGTAGCTGCCCACCGATTCCCGAGGCCAGCCTGCCCCGTCCTAGCAGAACCTATATAAGCAGCTGAGTTCAGTGCTCCTCGAATCACATGATACGAGTGCCCAATGAACCAAAAAACTTCTGCCAGTTGGCACAGTAACCTGTGTTCTCGTTCAAACTAGTGGGTGGTCTAGCTTCGACTACTGTCGATCACATTTTTCGATCCAATGAAAAGTCGCCGTGCAGGTACGTGTCTAGCTGACACTTAGGCGTCTAATATCTGGTTGATTCATTTACAGGATGCAACCTTCGGAGATTGTTGTGGAGGACAGCATCTAGAAATTCGCATTTCACTTGTCTATCAAGAGTCGAGTTCAGGCTGAAACAGTTAGACCAGCACCTTACGTCTTAAAAACACAGCCACCGTAAGCAGGGGATTCAGGAAGATTATCGGAATTCGAAAACCACTAACACAAATCTGATGGAAACACCGTATAAGGATTCCTTACGTTCCGCTAAGCGTTAGGCACACGAATCGGGCGGCGGAGAAACGGTTATTGTGAAGAAATTGAAGCATGGACGCTTCGAGTGGAAATTCTGCCACAGACACTTCTCCATTTTGCAGTTTGCAAATGACCGCAAACCCTCTCCGGAAATATTGACATTGATGCATTATAAAAATGTACTAAAACATTGTTAGATGGTGCACTCGACCTCACCGGGCTAAGATGGCGGGGACGTGTGTTGCGCATTTCCCCGGATGGAATTCTTTGGTACACAATGTTCGCCGAGGCGGATAGTACCTGGAATTTCAGTCCAAACAACCACTAGCCATGAACAGGGTGCAGCGGTTTTGGTTGCTACAGTAGCTAGAAGACGAGCAACGGTAGCCAAATCATGACAACAACGAAAAATAATAAAAGTATGACCAGTGGAGTTGGCCATGTGGGGCGTGTTACGGTGATGCTCAAAAGATTCATCCACTCAGTAATTAAATAAGTTGAAAGTTATAGCTAAATATCGCCATCAGTGGCGCCCTCTTATTCGTATATTCCAATCATCAAATTGATACTACCATCTGCAGTCCTCTTCTGACTGTTTTCATACTTTTGATATTTTTGAATAACAAAATGTATTGCATTTTGAAAATTAACAGGAGTCTGAGCTTACAGCCAGTTAGAAACAGTCGATGGATTCATGCGCCGCATTCAGAACCCTGAGACTTGGAGCAGATAATCACACAGGGCCCCAATAGTTCAGGCTTGATAACGAGTCGGACGACAGCAAATTGCTAACACCCATTTGACCGGGGGTGACGCGAATCGAATGTCGCAAGTGATGACTACCGATCTTGAGTCCGAATTAAAAAATATAGTTACAGAAGTCGAAAAACTCGGTTGTGGCTAGAATTCGACTAAACAATGAACAGTCAAAGCCTGTATCACAAGTTATCATCATCATCATCATCGTACAGCGTTAAACAGTAGGGCAAGCCCCACTGACCACTGCCTTTCTCACCATGTTGCACGTCGAATTAAAAAGTATGAATATACAAGATGGACAGGGAGTGGACCAATATGGGTGGGAAAAGAAAAGAATGCCCTAGTAACCAACACACGGAATACACAGTCTAACTGTACAAACGTACACCGATCAAACATTCTGATTCGATAGAAAGTGACAACACGATCTCCACTGTTCGCGGTTCGCTGCCATATCCTTCAGTGTCTCCAGCCAACTGGTAGACGGATCTTTTGGACCCCAACCACGAAGACGTGAAGCACCTACTTTTCCTAAGTCTGCTGTACATTTTCTCATTCCTCGCTGCCACGTCATCTGTTGACCTCCACGTGGTCTCTTCCACTCCCTAGGAGGGGCGGAGAATAGGACACGGTACGGTAGACGTGTGCTTGCCATACGTAACACGTGTCCCAACCAACGAAGTCTACTAACTTGGATACGCTGTGACAAAACGTTCTCTGAATTAGTACCCAATACTCGATTTATGACCTCATCGTTGCTTACTCGGCTATTCCACCCAATCCTAGCGATATTACGTAAACATCGATGGTCGAAAACCTCGAGACGACGAATATCTTCAGCACGCAGACTCCAAGTTTCGCAACCATACAACAAAACTGAACGCACAGTGGCACAGTATACACGACCTTTCAACTTCAGTGAAATATCGGATCGGCGCCACAAGTGCTTCAGTCCAGCTTACGCCGCGCGAGCCTTGGATATCCGCGTACTCACCTCTACTACTGTGCTCCCATCCGTCGTCACGCAGCTACCGAGGTAGGTGAAGTGATCGACAACTGACACCACCTCCCCATCGAGCATCAAGCTCGGAATCGTTGACGTCCAGTCTTGTAACATAACCTTGCACTTTGAAGGTGCAAAACGCATGCCGAATGGAGCTACAGCTCTTGCGAGATTATCTAGTGCACGCTGAGCATGTTCCGTGCATTCGAACAAGCAGACAACATCGTCCGCGTAATCTAGGTCACATAGCTTTTCACTATCTCCTAGTTTTCGACGCCTACATCCTGAAGATTTTGTAGCGAACTCTCCATTATTTCGTCCATGACGAAGTTAAAAAGGAATGGAGACAAAGGGCATCCCTGCCGAACACCAGTGGTCGTTTCGAACCGACCGAATAGTGCACCGGAAACCCTAACGCGGCCAGAAGTATGAGAATACAATGATCTCAGTAGGTTCACGAGCTTCTGGGGCATACCTTTTCGATGAAGAACACTGAAAAGCGATGTTCGATCAACGGAATCGAAGGCGCCTTTCAGGTCTAAGAAAAGCATTATTGTTGGTCGGCGGCGCGTGTGACGCGTTTCAAGTAGTCGGCGAAGAGTAAAAATCTGGTCGATGCATCCTCGACCTGGGCGGAATCCTGCCTGCTGTTCGCGGACATTCCTCTATCGAGCTGGTGTAAGACGGTGCAGCAAAATCGAAGCTAATACTTTGGTGACTATCGAAATTAAGCTAATCCCACGATGATTACTGCAGTCATTGCGTATTCCCTTCTTGAAGATGGGAACAATCAATGACTCGCTCCATATTAACGGAATACGCTCCGCGTTCCAAATGTCACGGAGCAAGGCGGTTAGTGATTTTATCAATGCCTCACCACCCAGTTTGAAAAGAATTGGAGGAAGTTCGTCGGGGCCGGCCGCTTTCCCCCGCCTTAGTAACCGAATACATGACTCTACTTCTACTTCTGATGGGGGCTCAAGTGATACCACCCAAGAAGTCACAGTTGTTGACACGGGAGTAACTACACTAACGTGCGGCCAGCTAAACTGTTCCTTGAAGTACTCGGCCCATCGGTCAAGCCTTTGCTGTTTGTTATGGTTGGGTTCTCCATTCCTATTGCAAATCGTTTCACTGACCTGAGTTCGCCGCCCACCGGTGTCACGAATAAGTTTGAACAGTCTTTGACTGTTACCTGAAGCAGCTGCCACTTCCATTTCTTCAGCTACCTTGACCCACGAATTTTCGCGATCATTCTTAAGGCTTTTCGCAACTTGTCTTTGCAGCTTTCTCCGCATCTTATTCATCTCCTTACGGTTCGAAAGCTGACGCTTTTGCTCCATTATACTCAGCGACTCTTGCGAGATCCAGTGTCTCTGATGGACAACGGATCGAGGACCACAGGCGAAACCTGCTGCAAAGTGCATCGCTTGTTTGATATGAGCCCAATGCTCATCTACATTACTGTTCTCCGTGGATCCTAGCTCACGTGCTAACTTCTGCTCATACCGGGTGCAAACGTCTGGATCACACAAACGATGCACGGCTAATCCGGTTTGCGGTTTGCGACGATGGCCATGGAGCTGGAGAGATAATCGCATTAAAACTAAGGCATGGTCCGATTCTACGTACGTGGACCAGTAAGATATACAGTTGTGAACAGAACTGCGCCATCGGTAGCTTACGGCGATATGGTCAATTTGACTAAAAGTACCTGTAGAGTTAGAGCGCCATGTCGCTGTGCGACGCGAGCTGTGTCGGAAATTTGTGCTAGACAGAAACAATCGATTGTCTACACAAAACTGGAGAAGTCTATTCCCGTTATCTGTGCGCTGAGTGGGTACAGCACAACGCCAACCTAAACAGGCTTCTGACGCACTAAGTTTGCCAACTTGTGCATTGAAGTCACCAGCTAGCACTACAATGTCGGAACCTTTACTGCTGCGAACGAGAGTGGCGAGGGCATCATAGAACTCACCTTTCTGCAATTCTGAGCTGCAGTCCGTTGGGGCGTACGCCGAGATCACGAACAAATTGCGTTTAACACAACTATCCTTTCGAACGCCGACTGACCCTTGGAGTCTCACAGCACATAAACGACTGTTAACAGGGATCCAGTCTAAAAGGGCAGCCTCAGCCTTGTCAGTCAAGACTATTCCTACACCACGTTGACCCACAGCTCTAGCTGCTTCGTCTCCTGAGGTGCGCAGAATATACCTCGATGAGATACCAGGAGCAGTTAGTTGAATTACACTGCTCGAATCCTGGATACGCGTTTCGCTTAAGCAGCAAACATCAATCTTCAGAGTTCATTGTGAGGGCTAGGCACGCCTGCTGACCGGCCTGCATGAGTGTACGCACGTTGAAGGAGCCGAGATTCAGAGGCTGACGGGGCTTGAGAAAATGTGAGTTACCAGACAGAGGTTTATTCCCGACACTGTTTGATAGTGAATCGTTGCGAGTATCGACCGTGTTATCAGTGGGAGCATTATGGGTGGATAGATGGGTCAAAGAGGGATGGTTAGGGACAGAAGACAAAGGTTGAATAACAGAGAGGGAACTCTGAGCAGTAGCACACTTATCACTTCGTACCCCGCTCGATGCAATGGGCAGTGCGGTCCTGATTAGCCTGCGCGACGACCGATGCAGTATGGAATTCTTTGTATTCGTGCAGTTCATGGGAGATGTTGGACGGGTACTGCTAGGGTGTCCAGCCACAAAGCAGGAGAACGATTAGGGTCCTCATCCAAAGCCTTCAGTTCTAACAAGAACCTATCCGCAAGGCAGCGGGATGGCTAAATGGAAGCCCATTTGCTTGGATCAATTATTCTTCCACCGGTTTTTCCGACTGAGTTGCCAGCTCAAATCAACCCCCAACCTGGAGGACCAGGAGACTGGACTTTGTCTGACCTCTACCCATTGACCTGTCAGGTATGATTGCATCTCCGGCTTAAGGAAGCCATCCTGTATAGCTCTTTGGGTCATAGAGGCGCGCAAGCCATCACACCACGTCAAGGTGCAGTCTCGTCGTGATGGCATCCCGTTGGATCGAGACTTCAGTGTGATAACTGTGATCTGGCAACACAACAATCTGATTGCCGGTTACCTGTAATAGTACAGTGGGTTTTCGTGGCTATGAGGCCTGCCCCTTACACTACACTCATGAGCAAGCATGTTATAAGGAAAATGAAATTTTAAAAAATACCGCGGCGGGCATCGAAACATGTTGGGACAAAGTGCATCATTGGCGGCGCGCTTGTTCAATGACTTACCCAGGAGCAAACACATCTCTCACACGAAGAGAACCTTTCGGTCCACTTCGCCGTACGCGTTGATGAACATCGTTTTCTAGGCTTCTGTGAGAGGCGGATGTATCCGAATCAGTTTTCGCCACAGAGGAGTTGGTTTGACTCGGAGAAATCCGTGAATCACTGCTCACGCTACTTCCGAAATGAGGTGGCCTAGGATGCAGTTCGCGGTGAAGAACAGATGAACCATTGGGAGAACCGCTTTTTTCGTAAGGATGCGGTGAACAAGAATCATCTGATATCACAGGACAAGATAAAAAGAGGAATCTAGATTACGTACGTATACTTCAAACCTGAACGCAAAATTGATCTTGTACGCATATTTTATTCGGCTTGCACTAAGAATATGCCATTTGGCTGTTGATAATTTTTGGAAGCAAACATGTAGGAAATTGACTGACCAAAGGCGCTGAACACAGTCAGGGTCTTCAGTGTATGTGCGCAAATAGCGCTAACTAACGCGCAGAGCTGTTACTGGGTTCATCATGAAGTCGCCCACACCAGAATAAGAGTTAATGGAGATTAAGTCGAAATTATTTTGAATTAGCGAATGTATACCCCAGTGGCGGCGATCGATTCGTTTTTTTTACTGGAATAGTGCATCCCCAAAAACGAAGAATCAAGACAGTGGTAAACACTTAACACCTTCACCAGGTACGCGGTGCATACATCAAAACTTACAAGAGCATACTGAATAGGAAGAGTAAATATAACGGGAAATCAGCATGACAAACGTTCACTAATTCAATTGCTCCCATTCCCAAATATGTCTCAACCTGTGACTCTTGGATCTGGCTATGGCCTATTTGGAATTGTTTCAAGCGCTAGGAAAGAATGTGCTTGTTCAACGTTCGTTGTAAACGTCGATGAATGTTCTACTGACTTCATTTAGGGCAAAAAAGAAATACTTCATCACCAACTTCACGAACTTTAGAGAACAGCAAGTCTAAAAAAGAAAGTTGTAATAGCTCCCGACCTCAATGACCAAGTTAGTCGCCTGGGTCCTGATGAGCAAATACGTGGAGGATAAAACGGCGATGGTTCTCTGTGCACTGATGATAGTAACCGTTTGCTGTACCGTTGCATGAACTTCGGGCGTAGCTATCGACACACAGCTCACTGGCTTTACCAACCAGTTAATCAGCTTTACAAACGGCCAGAGCAGAGTCAAAAGCAACTATTGGCATGATTTGTATCTTGTCTCTTGGACTCGAGTATATTCCCAGAGGGTGCTGAGCTAATGGTAGGCTACTCACCAAGTCAAGCAACTAATTTCAACGGAAAGACCTAGATTGATTGCCGAAATCCGGACCGGGAGAGATAACACAGTGAGGTGGCTAAAGAACCGTAAACGCCGTTGGTAAAAACCGGGACGCTGAGACTAACTAGTGCCACGTCCTGTGGATGAGCCGAAATTCATCGTGATTTCTCTATTCGATTAAAACTGTTTGGCATATCAGTGCTACCGATGAGAATCGATGTTGGAACACAACAACGAGCAGATCGGTCCAGTTCATTGAACCATTGACCTCGTCTTTCACTGTTGTGTTCTATTGCTGGTTTGCAGCAACACTCAGGTGGAAACGGAACCAAAGTACACCTACCAAAGCTCGGTACACGGACCTCGTAAATTCTAATCGGAAGCCCAGCACATTCCCTGATGCTAAGCCCATTGAGCCTATCCAACTTGTTCAGATGAAGCGCTTGCTCTAGAGACGCCTAACTTCAGCATTGCGGCGAAGATACAAATGCTCAAATTACGATATTCTGCGAGTATTTTATCCGTGGTGAGTGGGTCTCATGACCGTATAAAACTGGCCTTATTGACACAGTCTGCATATTAGCTTTGACGGACAAAAGAGTATCGCGTCGACGAAAAAAGTGATCAAGATTGGTAAAAATAAGATGGACCTTCTATATACACGACGACTCCTAATTCGATGTATCATGGCCGAGGGGAATGCAATTACCAACGTGATAAAACTTATTCACATGGGCTAATTGCTACTTCTGCAAGATAATGATTGCTGCTTGGCCAATGCAGTTCTGAAGCAGCACTGATCAATGAGTCTGTAAAACGCCGGCCAAACATTCCAATAATCAGTAAAGTGAGATTTCATTCAGAAGTATAATTTCGTTCGCCCGATTCAAATCACAGTTTTTATCTAAACGGACTCCCGCAGCTACGTGTGCAGTTAGACTTCAAGTGACCTGGCGAACAGGGAGAAGCCAAAGGGCGCTCTTCATTATTCCCACTAGAAACGGGGAATCTGTTACAGATAGGCCAACCATAAAGTAGTTGGAATGTCGAAAGTGACAGGTATTTTGTAAGTGTTTCCTAGGACGAATGTATAACGTTGATGCTCCGTTTATACCACACAGAGCGAAATACAATTTCAAACAGTGATACGCAAAAATGTTCACTTCCAGAGGGTCAAGAGTCAAATTAACAGATTTTTAAAATGTTATCCATACTAAATAAAGATATCTACAATAATGTCACCGGGCAACTCGTTAATGGAATGAGCATTATCAATAATGGGAACATTTTTACCACACCAGTCGTAGCACAAAAATTGTCTATGACAAACAAACTTTAATAACGATTTGTTTTTTTACCCCTGTCCAATCTGTTGTGGACCCGGTTCGGCACTTCCTTAGTTCCCTCGTCGCCAGAAGAACTATCCGTATGCAGTGCAAATCGCGGTACCGTTTTGTTTCCGGAATGCCGTCTCTCCATTGTTGCAGAATCACGTCGACGGTTATGACGTGCGGTGGCAGAATCGAACGGCATCTTATCGGATGGTTTCTGATCTTGAACCTCAGGAACAAGTTCCTGAGGACTGGGGGGACGGGGTTTGCGGCGGATTTTCGGTAGTGTCGCATGCAACCCACTGAACATGCTGAATCCAAACATGTTGAACCCTGCCTGAAGGGCGTTGCTTCCGGAAATGGAGGTCATCGGCGCCGAAATGGATAAGCCTATTAC
Source organism: Fasciola hepatica (assembly GCA_948099385.1). NCBI lineage: Eukaryota > Metazoa > Platyhelminthes > Trematoda > Plagiorchiida > Fasciolidae > Fasciola > Fasciola hepatica. Next base: position 26,764,263 of record CANUEZ040000043.1, on the reverse strand, counting down.
GGCAGAAGATTGTGCAGTGGTAAATGTACTACCACCAATGGCGCCAGGTTCCGTTGAGTTGTTGACAGTCGAGACTTGTGAGCTGCATGACACGCCCCTATCATCGATAGGATTGTTCTGATCTACCGTATGGCTGTCAGATTTGGATTTGTTCGCTGTCGCGAGCCGTGGATCAGTAATCTGAAAAGGAATTCAAAAAACCGACCCATTTGTTGTCGCATATCAGGATTTAGCCCCTTTTTGTCAGTGAGCAGCTCGTTCGATATGGTGGAAATCACTGATGGTTGTTTTGTAATATAAGATGTTCACAAAGATCAAGGTCACTGGGATTAAAAATGTGAGTCACAATAGAGAACTAAACAAAACCTGTGGGCGTTATTCAAGTGCAATTTTTAGACGTAAAGTACCTCAACAGTTTGAGACGTAAAAAGCGATGGCCCAACCAGCGATGTTCATCTCTGGTGATGAGGTAGACTGTCCTGTATAAAAAAGCACCTTTTCTGTCAACTAACAACAACAGCTTTTGTTGGTCAGAGAATAACAGAGGTGATTTAGCCGCTTGAAATTTACGCCGTTTATTATCCATTATCCGTACGCTGACAATGTAATACGATACGAACTTCGTTCGAAAATATAACGGTAAACGAGCAGATGGTATTGCGATAACCTAGCCAGATCTAAATAGGTCAGGTGTGGTAATTAGCCGGACGACAGTGTATTACTGCCTATTGTCCGAGTTTGCTTTCTTCCTTTCTCGTTTCTCTTACCCCAATGCGCAATGTCATCAACACTGTCTCCGCTTGCACAGCGGACTCGGTGTAAATACGACGTCACAATTAGCACAAATTTACAATGCTCTTCCCGTATTCTAGATTGAGTGAAGAAACTATGCAGACTGTCTTTTCAAACTCGTAGGCTGCGACAGTTTGGTGTCAAACAAGCTGTTATTTTTTTTTCTTTAATCCATTAATGTATTCTCTCAATCTTACTTTACTGCTCTCTCGTAATCCTTCCTCGTCTACTTAAGATTTCATCTTAGTTCACCGTAGCTTGACCATGATTATTCGTGTTTATTCGATTCCCATAGGCTCTGTTATCTCCAAAAAATTAGATTCACATATTTTAGCCTTCGGAAAATTCGCCATTATCCTCGTGCAGCAGTTAATCGTATGAAAGTAAAAGTCTGATGAGGTGCTTATGGAGCTACAGGATGAAAAAACACTATCTGACGTTCGGGGGCTTCCAAACATTTTTAGATTAGTTAATGTGGTAAGCTAATAGTAACAGACAGTCTCGGCTAGATCTATGTCCAAGATGGAATGCAAACCAAGTGTTCTCAGTTTGCCAAGCTTCAGCCCCACTATTAACCTGATAGCTATAATCTGAGTTTGCAGCAAAGTAGCAACAGCACCTAACAATGAGGAGAGAGCAAAGACAAATAGGACTTCACTGGGATTTGATATGCCATCACAATAGCTCCCGATTCCATAAAAAACGATGGCACTGAATGTTCTGATTATATTTTTATGAATATATAGTGCGAAGTGTCAGTTTAGTTTCACTCAACCGTGAAGCTTGAACTCATGTTCGGTGGTTTGAGATCTCATATTTCAACATAATTAACTTCATGTAAATTAGGTATTAAAGTGGCTGACAATTCGGAGACCGGTAACCAAACATCTGGCGATCTCTACAACAGGAAAATCAACTCAAACATACAACACGTATTTGAGCTAACAAAACTATTCTAGAACGACCTTCAATAAGTGCAGTGATCTAACTCCAGTACTCGCGAAGAAATATACGTTCAAATCCCGGCTAATTTTGAGAAAACATCACTAAAAGAACACCGCGTCATCTATCGGCCCTGACGCCACGTATGATACCGCTTGCTAAAATACTGTTTTCGAGGCCGCTTCGAAATTGCACAAATGCTGGACAGCAAAACACAGTCTTAGGTGATGAGTTTTTATGTTTATGAAGGGAACGCACCCTGACTTGATCATTTCCCGAATCCCACCAGGACGAAAAAATCTTGAATGCTTTTCCCTCTACTATTCGGCGAGTAATATCACGATGCATGATTTCTTTCAATTCATCCACAAATAGGGTGAACAAGTCTTGAGTGATCATATTGATTTCCACATAGTCAAGGGGTTTTGAAGGGGTCTTTAATAATGGTGCTCTGTTGGTTGATGAATTGGGTGTGCGAAGGATTTCAGATAAGTTCATCTGATCTGATTTGTCTGGAGTAGGAAGAAGCGTACGACGGTTTATTGAGGAGCTAATCATGTCATGCTTGCGTCCATAAGAATCCACACGATCCTGAGCATGAGCCGTATGTTGGGGTTCTTCGATTGTGGTGCTTGGAGTTGTGTAATCGTTAGTTTCCTTGGTGACCACATTATAAAGAGGGGATGCATTATGCAACTCGTGTGAAGGCGCATTGGTTGAAGTGGAGCGGGTAAAGTTAGTGCATTCAGGTAGCCCAGATTCGTTGCAGGCAGCAGTCGTGTTCAAACAATTTATTCTCAATAACTTTTGTATACGAGACTCTAAAGACTCCTCTGTGTGACAAGACGCTACATTCATTCCAGGCGTTACCCAGGAGCTCGTGAGATTCGCAGAGTTAACCTCAGAAGAGTCCATGGAAAAACTGCGTATTGATTTGGCTTCGAACTGTTGCGTGTTGGAAGCTTGTATTGGAGTCATATGGACCCTAGATGAACGATCAGATAGCCCAGGGTGATCAACTGATGTGTCCTTTCCAAAACAGATGTCTTTTTGGTCAGTAGAACAATCAGAAGCGGAAACAGCAGGACCGCCAAATAAATGAGAGTTGAAAGTGGTCATACAATGAGACGGAGGTAAATCCCTTGAGGTGGAGGACCGACATTTTTCGCTCTTCTGATGAGAGAAACACGATCTTGGGAGCTGCTGTATCGAACCATGTCCATGTGGAGTTCGTAGCTCATGATGGTCAAATTGATGATTCCCAGTGGCAGAACACAGTCGATTAGTTGACTTGTGATGGGCAGTCGATTCATGCGGAAGGAGGTCGGCCATTTGTTGGGCCAGAAGGCGCAATCGATTGATACCTGAGGAGTATAACGGATGTTTAAAAAACCTACCTAAAAAGTCTACCTGTACGTTCATGATGTTCCCCATTTTCGAAGTCTGGTTCAATGCCCCAGCACAGGCCTTGGCACAACGTGAACTTTGAAAAACAACCTGTGTAATGGGTAGGGCACATATACAAAGTCACTTACCGTTCCGATTCCTAAGTGTCGTTGGGTTTTAGGATGGTAATAGATCTTCGCCTCCTCGATTATACCAAATGGTTTGCACATTTCTTCAAGATTTTTGAAGCTGATGTTATCATTCAGGTTCGAAAATGTGACCTCTTTTTCCGGCTTTTCAGCCACATAATACTCATCGACCTCAGGGGAGAGTAAACAGACAACGGATAATTACTTTAAAATTAGGAACAGGAAGATCAGCAATAGGCTTTCTATACAATGAACGGAATTGCTGAGATGGTCTTGGGTCTATTACCGGTTCTAAGTCAGGAACATTTTGCTGTGCCGAAATATCCCGGGTTAAATGAACTTACGCCTTCAACAACACCGTCAATACGCATTAACGGAACACGATAAGCAGGATTGATTTCTGGGTCCCAGAGTAACTTGGCGGCAAAAAATGGCGGACATGGGGACACATCTTTCATTCTTCTCCGGATTCGACTATTAGTATTTAGCGGAAATACTTGAAGCCTGAAGCAGGAAATGTGTTATTCGGAAGCGAACTGCTGAATTTGTATTTTAAAAAGGGATACTATATTGTGAGGTCCTCAGCGGCAAAGCATGCATATATATATATATATATATATATATATATATATATATATATATATATAATCACGTACTTCGAAACAAGCAGTCTGCCAATGCAATAACAACGAATACAAAAATTGGGGAAGATGAACAACAGAGAATAAGGAATCGTTGGCAAAACATGAATGTTGCGACTTTTATTTGTTTTTAACCGTACCCTTTTGATTGTTTTTTCTCATCTTTCTTGTTTGAGTAAAACGTTTGCAGCTATGAGAAGTGAACGTTTGACGGATAGACCGTCCAGCATTAGTGCGACTGACCACTACTTTGGTTGATATCTCACAGCGGCAACCCCAAAAGGAAATAATGAAAAACAAAACAGTATGAAAGGAGTACGAGGGGGTAAACACTTAATGTAATCAGGCAGACGATAAAGGATTGTGGATACAAGAACACCATTGATCACTACTCCTAGCCACTTCCTGCAATGCATACAACCATTAAGTGAGGGGGTCTCCTGTATCCCTCCAGGAAAGGCTAACACGTCTTAGGTGGCCGAGTCCCCAGGCTAGCGTTTTTACACCTTCCTTTCATGCCATGGACTGGCCATTCTTACTCATATCCCAACCGTTACCCGCCTCAGCAAGCATTGCGCACAGAGGAATCCGGTCAGGGGACACGCGCACCACAGGTCTCACCCACCTTAGCCTGGTGACCAATATTGCTGCATCTAATGATTCGGTTCGTGAATCTAAGACTCTCCACCAAACCACAGTTTTCCTTAGACGGTGTTCGCAACAGATTCGAGCAACATTACGAACACATCGGTGTTCAAAATCTCAACCATCTTCGCATATCCTTCACTTGCAGTGGCCATATCTTCGAATCACACAGAAGCACTGGGTTAACTGCCGCAGCGTACACTCAACCCTTGATAGATCACCGGGTGACAAGTTGCCACCACAGATGACTCAAATTGGCAAATGCCAAATAAGCCTTCTGTATACGCAAAGACACGTCATCCGACATTCGACCACCGGGTGAAATCCAACTGCCTAGATAACAGAAATTGTCTTCCACGTCTGTAGTCTCCCCAGACACTGAAAGGTGTGGCGTTGGACCAACCCGGTCTTGCAATAGCATCTTGCACTTTGAAAGTCTAGAAAAGCTTGCAACTTACCTGGATCTTCACTTAGAAGAACTATGTCGTCCGCACACTCGAGGTCTGACCTTTTCCCACCCGGGAAAAGTCCAATGCCACTATTGTCACCTGACAAGAACGCAGTTTCTTGGACGATATCAATCACAAAGTTCAACAGGAAAGGAAAAAGAGAGCAACCCTGGCATACAACATTTCATCTGGTGAACTCGGGTGAGAGAGCATCGTAAGCCCGAACTCTGCGTCGACTATTCATGAAAAGGGACTTTGTGATGGGAATGAATTTCTCTGGTACACCCTTCAACAAGAGGCAGCGCCAGAGAACTGTGCCGTAGGTTGAGTCAAAGGCCGCTTTCAGATTAAAAAATGGAGATAGCGAGTCTATGAATGATGTGCCTATGTCCTAAGATTTGTCAGGGTGAAGATGCGATAAACACAACCTCGACCGGGTCTAAACCCAGCTTGATTCTCACTTGGGCGCTTCGTAAGCGGTTGACAATCTGGACCCAACTGGATTCCAACTAAAGTTTAGTGGGAACAACCTAATTTAAACGTTAGGTTTTGACTGGGACGTGATATGAATCTCACTTGTGCCCCAGTTTGTTCACTGTTGGGTCCCAATCAGGTTAACTTCCTTTTAAGAGCCCAATGCATCTCCCTAATGCTGCTCATATTTCCTGGCTAACTAAAATGATTAGCCGGAAACGATAGATAACAGTGGAAGTATCTGGACGTACGTTAGACAGGCACCTGTTCTCGTCCTAGACACCTAACCTGACCAAGCCATCAAAGCAACCCATGACCCTGGTTTTAATCGCTTTTCAGCCATCGAAAGAAATGGAAACTTAGGGGAACAATGTCGAACGAGGGCCCTGTCGTAATCTCAAGCGTACCGGTCGGTGAAAATTAGAACACAGAAGCTTTGAATTGAGGCTTTATCAGACTTGTTATTTAAGTACGGCTTGAAAAGGAACGGAGAAGAGGCTGCTGCTGAGCATGCTCGAGCATACGAGCTTCGTTTAAAGCGTTTTGGAGGTCCAGGGTTTGCTTTTCAAGTAGCCGTTTACGGATGATATTAGAGTGCAGCCCTGTGATGAACGCGTCACGGATAGCCTCGTCGCGGTGTCGGTCAGCAGAAACCGCCTTAAAGTTGCAGCCTTGACAAGACAACGTAGTTTCTGTAGAAACTGGTCTACTGTCGGGCCGGGTTCTTGTTTAGTAGTAGCTAGCAAATGCCGAGAAAACACTTCATTTTTTGGCTTTACGTGAATCGATTCAAGAGTTTGTATGGCGTCCTGATAACCCAGACAATCGTCCACGTGCTTGTAGATGGACGAAGAAATGAAGTTCATAAGTTTCTTTTTTTTCAAGATCAGACACGTCAAAGACAGAAAGTTTGTGAATGTTTCGTGCCAATGATTCCACTCTTCAGCGGTTGACGGAGAGTGTGGATCAGCTTCAAAACTTTCCAAACGGAATAGGCGTTTCATGGGTGGTTAGAAGATTGAATTGTTATGAACTCAAATGATTGAGCAACGAACTTAGAGGGAAGACGGATCCGAAAAGAGGCTTTAATCTTCTAACAATGTGAGTACTTGTGCTGAAAAGGGAAGAACGAAAACCGTTAGTATTGGAAAAACAAGAGAATGATGGACCAACGTCAAGCTAGTTCATAACAATGACAGTGGATGAGGAAACATCGAAGTATGCGAAGGCCAAGGAAAAACGCAAGTACTCCTCAATGCAAGTGAGTGGATAGCGAATATTGAAAACTGACGGCAGTGGTCCTTTAAAATCAATATCTAATCTTTCGAAAGGTTGTGTCGCTTTGATAGGTGCGGCATATGGCGAGTTGAAGAAGCGAGGCATGATTTCTGCACAAGCTGGGCACTGAGCCACCGCGGATTTAACATCTTGTAAGGAATACGGTAAGTTACGCACCCTCACAAAGTGCGGAAGGCGTGCAATACCCGAGTGGCACAGAGAATTGTGGAGTACCTTGAGACTCGGATGACAAGCCACTGAGGAGCAGTGAACTCTTAACAGGGTATCGGCAGCAAGGTTTTCTCCTCCTTAACGGTAAACAAAGTAATAGTTGAAACATGAAAGTCCCTTCCCCCAACGGAGAGTCTTTTCGTTCTTCTTCTTGCTGGGATGTTCCTTATTGTCTATGAAGGCAACTGACCTTTGATCGGTAGTCGGTTTGAAATGATTTCCGAGTAAGTAAGAACGCCACCTTTTTAGGGATTCAATTGTAGCACATGCCTTATTTTCAACCTAGGAATGATGTCTTTCAGATGAAGAGGGAGACCTTGAGAACAAGGCGACTGGACTGCCATCTTGACTGAGTGTGGCGGCGGTTGCTACTTCAGAAACATCTGTCTCCACTACGAGTGGTACGACGGTGACGGCTGCAATTTCGAGTTCGTCCTTCAGCACAGGGAACGCAACACCCAGGCACGCACGGAAACGATGGGTATCTGGTTTTTCAGTTGCGCTACAAGATGCTCGCAAATCGATTCCTTCGGATTCCATTTGTGATAAGACAAATAGGTGCCTTAGATGCCAAATGATCCGTAGCCTGAAAAACGACCGTGAACAATGTTGGATTGCGAAGCGTTGGAAAAATGGAGAAAGCAGCGGCGATTAGCAACACTCACAACCATTTCCGTCAAATCAGGCAAACTGGTCCCCGAAAGCCAGGTGTGAGTGAACTGATGAGAGGGACAAACGGCTCGCTTATTCAAACTCAAGCGTCGTCTAGTTCGTTGGACGGGGCATTTTGAGAAGCACTTTAGTTGACCTTTATCCACGGCAGGTTTGCTAAGTAGCACCATAGTTATAGATCTGACTTTTGGTACTAATCCCTTGTCGAAAGCGAAGGTTCTTCACGAGATAGGCTATCTTAAGCTACACAAGGTTGTTGGACCGGATGGGTTGCTTCCGTCTATTTTCAAAGACAGTGGCTCAATATTGTTATTACCGCTGACAAAACCCCTCGGTTTGGTATGGGAGAAAGAACATGCTCCAAAGAGTTGATGTAAATCAGTGATCGTACCGATTTACATGAAGAGCGATAGGTCCTCCTGTGAAAACCACAGGGGAGTAAGTCTGGTTAGCATGGCATCCAAACTGTTGGCTGATATTACTCTCCAACGCGTTTCAACCGCTCGCGTGGGAATCAGACTGAACTGAGAGCTGATTGAGGTTGTTTATCACATTTTCATTCTTTGACAAATTTTAGAACATAGGCACATCTTCCATTGGCTCACTATCTCCGTTTTTTAATCTGAAAGTTCAGTTCAGCTCGGTTTATCCAACCACTAACCTCGCACTGGTTTCGCTCTGGTTTCGGTTGCTACCTTCTACCAACGTCCAGTAAGGGGTAAAAATAATAGAAACATAGTGATAAAGATCCAAAATGTCGAAGTATCAAGGGGAAATCAAGATGACAAGGAAAGAGTCCGAATGCAACCGCGCCATTGGCCGCGACACCCAGCCATATCATTTAATGTCTCCAACCATTTGGTAGGCGGATCACGGGGACCCCAACCTGGAAGCTTAACACGTCCTACTTGGCCAAGTCCACTGGTCAAAGTTTTCATACCTTTTTGCCATGTCATGAACTGACCACCTCGACCTATCTTCCAATCACTACCTACCCCAGAGAACAGCCTACGACGAGGAAGTTTATCGGTGGGCATGCGTAACGCATGTCCAAGCCATCTTAACCTGTTTAGATTCAGTACTTGATCCAGAGTGACCTTCGGTTCCCAACACCTTACGCCTTACCTCAGCATTGCTGATACGGTGTTCCCACCATACTCGGGCAGCGCTACGGAGACATCGCTGCTCAGACACTGACAGTCTTTGCCTACCTTCTACCCTCAACGACAGTCTTGTCGCCCTTTTGGTATAGGGAGTAGGATAAAGGTTGACCAGTCTTTGGGAAGAACTTCGGTGATCCAGATATGACAGAAGAGGGCGCTCAGTGGGTCCAACAGCATTGGCAAACAGGATTTGAAGACCTCAGGTGAATTTCTGTTTCTCATGATTTGAGCTGCGGAGACGATTTCCGATTCGTTGGGAGGCTCGAGGTTGATTGCGTATTGTTTTATGTCACCTGGTGCCGTTACATAGATGGAATGGATGGGATGGCGGGTGAGCAGCTGACTGAAGTGTTCAAACCATCTTTGAAGCTTCTGCTTGCAGCCTGATATGAGGTAGTCGTTGTCGTCGCGTAGCACGGGAGAAGGTCAAGCCTGCCCCGAAGAGGAGCGTATGAGTCGGAAAAGCTTCCCAAAGTTTAATGAACAGCCGCTGCTGCTTCCTCCCGGCTCTCAATTTCTGACCAATACCGTTGACGGTCGCTCCTCGGAGCTTGTAGCTTCGCGGCGAAGGTTTTGGCAATCAGGCGAATTGCGGAGTTGCATTCCTAGTCTTAGCGCAGCGGTTAAGGATTCCGGCAGAGATCCAATTTTTTCTATGCCACTTTGTCTTGCCTAGCTGTTCAAGGGGTGTCGCCGATGGATACTTTTACCTGTGTCCATTACCCACCTATGCTACCGTCCTCGTCAATCGCATTTAGTCTGAACGAGATCATATTTGACAGGGCTTGAGCGTTGCACGGGACTGTTAGCTTGGAAGTATCTACTCTGCCGTGAGGTCGAGATTTTTGCCGTACTGAAAGGTGAAGCTCAAGACGAGCGCGTACCAGTGTGTGGTCCGTGCCGTTGGCGCTCCCCGTTACGCCGCCCTGGTATGCTCGACAGTTCTCTACAGACGATGCCCAACGAGAGCGCACCAAAATGTAATCGATTTGGTGTACTGTCCTTCCGTCGTTGGAATACCAGGTCAGCAGTTTTTGATGCCGGAAGAGGGTATTGGTGACAGCCAGTCGACTGAGGTCTGCAAACGTGGCCAGGCGGTCGCCATTTTCGCGTCGTTCGCGGAGGCCAAAATTCCCCAGTAAATGTTGGGTATACTCGTTTGCTGGTCCCGTGTGTGCGTTCCAATCGCCTGCAATTAGCAGAATATTGTGCCCGAGAACCCGATTGACTGAATTCTGGAGTTCACTGTAGAAGACATCTTTAGTGGTTGGCTTGGCATGTAGCGTTGGGGCGTAGACTGCAATCACAGTCACATTGAAAGAAGTACTCCCGAACCGTGCCACGGTAATTCTTGGATCAGCGCGTTGTGTGTTCGACTGTTCATTGCGACCGCAACTCTATGAAGCCCAGAATTGTATACTGGGCCACTGTGGTACATCCAGTAAGATGCGTCCATTTGAGGAACTTGAATATGTCGGCTGCCAGAGTTAGGTAGGCGCACTTCTGATAGCCAAGCTACGTCAATAGCGCAATCGTAGAGTGTGCGCATGGTAATGCACTGGCTACCTTCATCAAGAAGAATTTTCACGTCCCAGAAGGCTACGAGGCCTGCTGGAACGTGAAAATTCAACCTTCGTTTTCTGTCCCAAACCACCGGTCTTTGCCCCATCTATCCATCCATAATGTTCCCACTGATAACACGGTCGATACTCGCTATGGTTCATTGTCAAATAGTGTCGAGAATACTCCTCTGTCTGGTAACTCACACTTTCTCAAGCCTTGTCAGCCTCTGAATCTCGACTCCTTCAACGTGCGTACACTCATGCAGCCCGGTCAGCAGGCGTGCCTAGCCCTCACATTAGATTCTCTGAAGATTGATGTCTGCTGCCTCAGTGAAACGCGTATACAGGATTCGTGAAGTGTAATTCAACTAACTGCTCCTGGTATCTCGTCGAGGTATTATCTGCGCACCTCAGGAGACGAAGTAGCTCGAGCCGCGGGTCAACGTGGTGTAGGAATAGTCTTGACTGACAAGGCTGAGGCTGCCCTTTTAGACTGGATCCCTGTCATCATCGTCATCGTACAGCGTTAAACAGTAGGGCAAGCCCCACTGACCACTGCCTTTCTCACCATGTTGCACGCTGAATCAGAAAGTATGAATATAAAAGATGGACAGGGACTGGACCTATATGGGTGGGAAAAGGAAAGAATGCTCTAGTAGCCAACACACGGAATACAGTCTAACTGTACAAACACACATCGATCAGTCATTCTGATTCGACAGAAAGTGACAACACGATCGCCACTGCTCGCGGTTCGCTGACATATCCTTCAGTGTCTTCAACCAACTGGTAGACGGATCTTTTGGACCCCAACCACGAAGACGTGAAGCACCTACTTTTCCTAAGTCTGCTGTACATTTTCTCATTCCTCGCTGCCACGTCATCTGTTGACCTCCACGTGGTCTCTTCCACTCCCTAGGAGGAGCGGAGAATAGGACACGGTACGGTAGACGTGTGTTTGCCATACGTAACACGTGTCCCAACCAACGAAGTCTACTAACTTGGATACGCTGTGACAAAACGTTCTCTGAATTAGTACCCAATACTCGATTTATGACCTCAGCATTGTCTAATCGGCTACTCCACCCGATCTTAGCGATACTACGTAAACATCGATGGTCGAAAACCTGAAGACGACGAATATCTTCAGCACACAGACTCTAAGTTTCGCAACCATACAACAAAACTGAACGCACAGTGGCACAGTATACACGACCTTTCAACTTCAGTGAAATATCGGATCGGCGCCACAAGTGCTTCAGTCCAGCGTACGCCGCTCGAGCTTTGGATATCGGCGTACTCACCTCTACTACTGTGCTCCCATCCGTCGTCACGCAGCTACCGAGGTAGGTGAAGTGATCGACAACTGACACCACCTCCCCATCGAGCATCAAGCTCGGAATCGTTGACGTCCAGTCTTGTAACATCACCTTGCACTTTGAAGGTGCAAAGCGCATGCCGAATGGAGCTACAGCTCTTGCGAGATTATCCCTGTTAACAGTCGTTTATGTGCTGTGAGACTCCAAGGGTCAGTTGGCGTTCGAAAGGATAGTTGTGTTATGCGAAATTTGTTTGTGATCTCGGCATATGCCCCAACAGACTGCAGCTCAGAAGCGCAGAAAGATAAGTTCTATGATGCACTCGCCACTCTCGTTCGCAGCAGTAAAGGTTTTGACATCGTAGTACTAGCTGGTGACTTCAATGCACAAGTTGGCAAACTTAGTGCGTCAGAAGCCTGTTTAGGTGGGCGTTGTGCTGTACCCACTCAGCGCACAGATAACGGGAATAGACTTCCCCAGTTTTGTGCAGACAATCGATTGTTTCTGTCTAGCACTAATTCCCGACACAGCTCGCGTCGCACAGCGACATGGCACTCTAACTCTACAGGTACTTTGAGTCAAATTGAGCATTTCGCAGTAAGCTACCGGTGGTGCAGTTCTGTTCACAACTGTAGATCTTACTGGTCCACGTACGTAGAGTCGGACTGTGCATTATTTTTAGTGCGATTATCCCTCCAATTCCATGGTCATCGTCGCAAACCGCAAACCCAATTAACCGTGCAACGTTTGTGTGATCCAGAAGTACGCACCCGTTACGAGCAGAAGTTAGCACATGATCTAGGACCTACGACGAACAGTAATGTAGATGAGCATTGGGCTCATATCAAACAGGCGATGCACGTTGCAGCAGGTTTCGCCTGTGGTCCTCGATCCGTTGTCCATCAAAGACACGGGATCTCGCAAGAGTCGCTGAGTATAATGGGGCAAAAGCGTCAGCTTTCGAACCGTAAGGAGATGAATAAGATGCAGAGAAATCTACAAAGGCAAGTTGCGAAAAGCCTCAAGAATGATCGCGAAAATTCGTGGGTCAAGGTAGCTGAAGAAATGGAAATAGTAGTTGCTTCAGGTAACAGTCAATGACTGTTCGAACTTATTTGTGACACCGGTGGACGGCGCATCCAGGTCAGTGAAACGATTTTCGATAGGAATCGAGAACCCATCCACAGCAAGCAGCAAAGGCTCGACCGTTGGGCCGAGTACTTCAAGGAACAGTTTAGCTGGCCGCACGTTAGTGTAGTTACTCCCGTGTCCACAACTGCGACCCCTAAGGTGGTATCACTTGAGTCCCCAACGGAAGTAGTAGAGTCATGCATACGATCACTAAAGCGAGGGAAAGCGGCCGGTCCCGACGAACTTCCCCCAGTTATTTTCAAACTGGCTGGAAATGTTTTGATGAAATCACTTACCACTTTGCTCCGTGACATTTGGAACCAGGAGCATATTCTGTTAATATGAAGCGAGTCGTTGATTGTTCCAATCTTCAATAAGGGAATATTCAATGACTGTATAATCATCGTGGGATTAGCATAGTTCCTATAGTCACCAAAGTATTAGCCTCGATTCTGCTGCACCGTCTTACGCCCACTCGCGAGAGGAATGCCCGCGAACATTAGGCTGGATTCCACGCAGGTCGAGGATGCATCGACCAGATTTTTACTCTTCGCCGACTACTTGAAACGCGTCACACGCACCGCCGACCGACGATAATGGTTTTCTTAGACCTGAAAAGCGCCTTCGATTCAGTTGATTGAGCAGCGCTTTTCAGTACTCTTCATCGAAAAGGTATGCCCCAGAAGCTCGTGAACCTACTGAGATCATTGTATTCTCATACTTCTGGCAGCATTAGAGTTTACGGTAAACTATCCGGTCGGTTCGAAACGACCAGCGATGTTCGACAGAGATGTCCTATGTCTCCATTCCTGTTGAACTTCGTCATGGACGAAATAATGGAGAGTTCGCTACAAAATCTTCAGGATTCAGGCGTCGAACTAGGAAATAGTGGAAAGCTATGTGACCTAGATTACGCGGACGACCTTGTCTGCTTGTTCGAATCCACGGAACATGCTCAACGTGCACTAGATAGACTCTAAGAGCTGTAGCTCCATTCGGCATGCGCTTTGCACCTTCAAAGTGTAAAGCGATGTTACAAGACTGGACGTCAACGATTCCGAGCTTGATGCTCGATGGGGAGGTGGTGTCAGTTGTCGACCATTTCGCCTACCTCGGCAGCAGCGTGATGACGGATGGGAGCATTGTAGTAGAGATAAGTACGCGTATATCCAAGGCTCGAGCGGCGTACGCTGGACTGAAGCACTTGTGGCGCCGACCCAATATTTCACTGAAGTTGAAAGGTCGTGTATACTGTGCCGCAGTGCATTCAGTTTTGTTGTATGGTTGCGAAACTTGGAGTCTGTGTGCTGAAGATATTCGTCTTCTTGAGGTTTTCGACCACCGATGTTTACGTAGTATCGCTAAGATCGGGTGGAGTAGCCGATTAGACAATGCTGAGGTCATAAATCGAGTATTGGGTACTAATTCAGAGAACGTTTTGTCACAGCGTATCCAAGTTAGTAGACTTCGTTGGTTGGGACACGTGTTACGTATGGCAAACACACGTCTACCGTACCGTGTCCTATTCTCCGCTCCTCCTAGGGAGTGGAAGAGACCACGTGGAGGTCAACAGATGACGTGGCAGCGAGGAATGAGAAAATGTACAGCAGACTTAGGAAAAGTAGGTGCTTCACGTCTTCGTGGTTGGGGTCCAAAAGATCCGTCTACCAGTTGGTTGAAGACACTGAAGGATATGTCAGCGAACCGCGAGCAGTGGCGATCGTGTTGTCACTTTCTGTCGAATCAGAATGACTGATCGATGTGTGTTTGTACAGTTAGACTGTATTCCGTGTGTTGGCTACTAGAGCATTCTTTCCTTTTCCCACCCATATAGGTCCAGTCCCTGTCCATCTTTTATATTCATACTTTCTGATTCAGCGTGCAACATGGTGAGAAAGGCAGTGGTCAGTGGGGCTTGCCCTACTGTTTAACGCTGCACGATGATGGTGAGGAGGCTACGAGGACTTGTGACCTTGTGTTCAGGTTTAGAATCCCAGCTCGTGTTTGGGTCACTCCACCCGACGGGGGAAGACAGGGCACATCGCTTGCCGGGGACGCCGGAGCATGATCGGAGCTAATTACAGAGACAAAATCCATGAGGAGATTTGGGAATTTGGTACAAAGTGGTGTCCCCAGTGCCACTTGGCTTGTTCGAGGTTGCACCCGTAGCCCATGCATAGCCAAGTGCTACCTGCCAGGCAAGCTTTTGTGTTGGGAGCCGGTGGCCGATCGAGCGGAACCCCCGCTTTTTGGGTGGCGATCTACCAATCCGGGATGTCCGACGCGTCCAAGTATTCTTGGTGAATGCTTGCCGGTGGTTCTTTGGGAGCTTGTTCGCCATTCGGTAGAGGTCACCCAGAACCAGGGGTCCATGCAACCCTGTTGATTGGCCAGACTCCCCTGGTAGACGTTGGATCCAACAGATGCCATCATTATGTCATCAGCGCAGAGCGTTAAACAGCACGGCAAGCCCCACTGACCGCTGCTTTTCTCACCATGGTGCACATGGAACTGAAAAGTTTGAATATACAAAATGGACAGGGTGTGGACCTACAGGGAATGGGAAAATGAAAGAATGCCCTGAATGCCAACACAGAATACATAGTCTAACTGTACAAACACACATTGACTAATCATTGATTCGACAAAAAGTGACAACACAATCGCCACTGTTCACGGTTCGCTGCCATATCTTTCGATGTCTCCAGCCAACTGGTTGAGAAATCGCTTGGATTCCAACCACGAAGACGTGAGACACCTACTTTCTCTAAGTTCACTGTACATTTCTCATTCTCCGTTGCCACTTCATCTGTTGACCTCCACATGGCTTCTTCCATTCCCGAGGAGGAACGCAAAACAGGCCACGGTACGGTAGACATGTTCGCCACACGTAACACGTGCCCCAACCAATGAAGTCTACTAGGCTCGATACGATGTGATAGAACATTCTCTAACCCGTATCCAATACTCGACTTTTGATCTTAGCATGACTCACTCGGTCATCCCATCCAATCTCGGCGGTACTACGCAACATGGTGAGAAAGTCAGTGGTCAGTTGGGCTTGCCTTGCTGTTTAACGTTGTCTGATGATGATGATGATGATGATGATGATGATGATGATGATGATGATGATGATGATGATGATGATGATGATGATGATGATGAAAGGCCTTCAAATATCTGGCTCTATTATCCTCCCAAAGGGTCAGGCCAAGAACAATATCAAATCGTGCTTTGACAAAGCCAGAATTGATTTTGTTCAGCCTCGTAATGCACTCTGAGTGCGCAACCATACTAGTTTCCGGACCAAAGCCCGCTTCGGTTGCAAAACGCGGTCACCGTGCGCAGAGGAAACCAGGAAGGTGGAAGTCTCTGACTACTGGTGTCTGCCAAATTCTCAAAGTGGCTTTGTACAACATGCTTCTAAGCGACACAATACAACGCTGCTTTGATATCGAAAAGCTGTCGATGTTGCTCTACCGTCGACGATTTGAGCGGTTTGGGCATGTCCTTCTTGTTCCTCGTGATTTCCGCTTATGACCTTGTTTTTGGCTCCTTACCCCATGATTCCATTCTTTTTGCCCTTTACTCGAAGATGCTGCGAAGTAGCGAACAGAACCAGAGCCCAGAAGTGCGAGGTTAATGGCTGGATGAACTAAACCGAACTGACGTCCTATGGTGTCCAAACACGGAGATCCTAAAACTCTTCCGTCCCATGTCCGGGATGGCGCTTTCACTTTGGACGACAGCTGAAAACATGGATCAGTCCTGTCAAGTCGGACGTTAAGCGATCAGGACCCCAGTCTATCTAAGGCGCTCGCAACTGGAAGCAGAACTCGATTTCCCTGTGCTAATGCCTTGCCTTCGACAGCCTCTTGTTGGCAAGTGCTATTCGAAACACTCATGAAGTTGTCTCATTCTCCCGCAGAAACTAGCTGTATAAAAGTAAAATTTAAAGAAGTAAGCGGAGACGGTGTGACCTCCCCCTCCATCCGAAAGATAGCAAAACAGCACTGCTGTATGCAGTGTGCTTCTCTGCGGCTGCGAAACCTGGTTTGTTGAAGCCGCCGATGTTATCGGCTATCTGCCTCTCTGAGGAGTATTCCACTGTTTGTATAAGTTTTCAGAACCGGACGTGCCGCGTACTCATCAAGTATCTGATTTGCTTTATTACATGTTTACACGAGTGCAATGGAAGGGGTATACCCCGTAGCAACAAAAACCCATTGCACGATTAGGAATAACCTGCAACCAGACCCTGAGACGGAGTAGCAGAGAACCACATCAAGTCCAAGTGGGTCATGTGCGGTAACCAGCCGGAGTTACTGCCTACCACCTAAGTACCCGGTGATGGCGCGGATTCGCACCTCTCACCTCCGAAGCGGAAATTAACCGCTCTAAACCACTTGACCACTACACAGATTTCGTAGACCCTTAGTTATGTGGTGGAAGCGTCGAGGCTTAGCTCCGTCGGACTTGCACGCTTACCTGGCTGGACACGCCGATATCCACGGCACGCTTTGTCGGGAACTTTGTCGGAAGTACCTCAAAATCGTAGTCATTAGCGGTTGTTCCGGAGGCCTGCATTACAAATCCATACTGTAAATTGACTACTTGATTTATGTTCTGCACGGTACGATGCCTCCATACTATGTATTGCGATTTCGGAATATATATATATATATATATATATATATATATATATATATATATATATACCACGAAAAATGATGAAACTGACCCATAGCATGGGAAAAGCATATCGAGCGAACGGATGAATGAGAAAACTCTAAGGCAACAGGTTGCCGAAAACGAACGATTGTGGGGAGCCATGTGGTTGGCACTGGTTCACGAAGAAACCCTTATCTACATGTGAACAATGGGCTGGTATTAGGGTTTCCGCCTGTGGTATGTAGTCAGTAGTTTCTGGCTTGTCCGGGTGAATTTTTATAAGTCAGTTGTCAGTTTGCGAAGCTTGCGAACACATGCCCTTGAGACTACAGTAGATGAATGCCTCGGAATTTTCGGATGGAATACAGAGGGTTGTGTCGCTATGAAAAAATAAGTAGGACTAGAATGTCACGAGACATAAATTAGCCCAAGGAATTGAAATGAGTACACCTGAAGTGCAATGAGCTGCGTCGCATGTTCCGCAACCACAAGCGCACCCGAGGGCCATGGCTCAGCTCGAAGACGAAAAACCGAAGACCTTCATTGGCATCCTAGTAAAATGAGCAAAATGACCAGCAGTCTTGAAGTAGTACACGAGTTTGAGGATGGTGCTGGTTCCCGGTTCTTGGAATATCTTCTTGTTTGCAGCAAAAGTAGTGATTCAATGGCTTAGTGTTTGGTTACTACCACGGTCAGAACTGCGAATTCCGCCACTGCCAGACGCTTTGGTGGCAGCAGTAATCCATTGTCCTCCGGCTTACCACACCTGACCTACTGGGACCTTGTGGTTCCCCCATCCAGGTTTCAGGGTATGTTGTCGGTTATTTCCAACAGTGAAGCAAGCCTCTGTGGACATGTGGTGCGCTTCCGTTGCGTAACCATGAAACAAATAAGTAAGTAGACGAAAAGCGATCCAAAAGGGTGCATTCTTACTGTTTTGACTACGTCAATTATTTACGTGCTAGCTAGGCCGCGAAGTTTGTATGTCTAGAAATCCAGTAATCACTGTAGCGAAACCAGAAACGAAGTTCAGGGATCATAAAGATAACCGAAATGCAACACGAAACAAACCCAGTGCCTCGGCCTTGAGAAGAACATCACCGTATGGTAAGGCGTAAATAGAACTAATTGGTGGCTTAAAACAAACAGATCTGGTCAGTGTAACGTAATCAAGCATAGATCTTCGGGCCCATCTTTATCAGCGCAAGTTTTGGTGCTTGCCCATCCTTTTTCTGAACTCCTATCCATCGAGATTTTTATTTGTGTCTTTGCAAAAGGTGCACGGGCAACTCTCGGGGAACAAGTCAATCCAGTTCAATTCAACTAAGTTCTTTTCAGTTCAGTTTGCCCACAGTTTCTCTCAACGGTACGCCCACTGGTCTTACCCTGGCCACTACAAAATGCAGTTCGTCAAATCTCCGCCAAAAGTCAGAGGGAAAAGTAAAACCTCTAGCACACCGACAGCGAAAGACATGACGCATCGTGAGATTTCACTGAGACAGTATGCAACAAGCGAAAAAGTCGATTACAATGCACCTCAGACGGAGCTTAGTGCCACTCTCCATCCACCTAATGAACAAACTGAAACATCCTACCAGGAAAGGTCTCGTACCACTTACGATCTAGGGCCCCCTTGAAGGATTGGATGGTCTGCAGATCTACAGTTGCACCAGCAGACTGTTCCATCAGTTCACTACTTTGTTGCGATCTAATTGCCAAACCAGCTCCAACTTTCATCTGCCTCTGCTCGTATTTCCCTGTTTTGGGATCTAAAGCTATTTGGAATAGACTATCCTGCCCAAGAGCAAAACAACCCCTAATTAACTTGAACAATTCTATGAGATCCCCTCGAGGTCTCCTCCTTCCTAGCGAGGAAGGAAGATTTCAGATTCTCGGTGCATAAGTCTTACCCTTTTGTCTTTCAGCCATACGCGTTGCGAGAAGTTGAACTTCTTCTGAGGCGGCTTCCATTTTTCAGAAGCATGCACGCGAACTTCTTAGCGGGGTCTTACTGCAGCCTTGTAAATAGGTAAGAATATTTTCGGTGGCCGACAAGACAGTGCTGATGGCAGCCTAAAGAGCTCACCACGGGCCCCTTTTGCAGCTACGTTGCACCGGTCCGATCATTTTAGGTCACTGCTCATGATGATCCCGAGGTGTTTAAACCTACCGACAGCCTATATGGTGGACAGTCCCTTGCCGTGAACGACTGCTAGGCTTTCCGTTGTCTTTCATGACTGATGGCTTTCCCAAGCCTTGAGCGGTCGGTCCCACCTGTATGCCCAGTCCAGGATGGTTCCCATACCCCTGCCTAAATAGCCCCTGCCCTCAGATACAACAACTTTCATGTCATCGGCGAAAATGAAACAAGGCGATTAAAGGGCAGACGCCAGGATTTCGTTTGACTACAAAAAAGCATCGGATTCAGGACACACCTGTGGGGTGCGTTACTAATAACGTTCACCATACTGCCGCGTCTGCCCCCTAATGTGGCGTCGAAGGTCCCTGTAGTAACTAAAACCAGCTGAACTGGCAGCTATTACGGAAATTGCCCCCACCTAGAACTACGCGTATGAAGGTACCAAGGAGACCAAGGAGGCGAACTGGCACTTCAATTTTACCGTAGCACTGGTATGTAAGAATATGTTAAATCAGAGAAAATATTTGGTAGGCTAAAAGATGAGCAATCACATGAGGCTTTTGCCGGACTTGTCCTCTGCGACCCTCATTGGTTGAGGCTCATCCCAGTGCGTGGCTACGAAGCTGCAACTGGCCGTATCACTTGTGACAGCTTCTGAATCACCACTGTCCTGTGTGAAAGAAAGTCCTCCAGGTTATTGTATACTGATCTTCCTAAAGGGAACTTCGCCCTCTCGCACGGCAAACGAAGGTGAATAATGAAATCGAAAGCCTTGCTCGAGTCAAGTTAATATACCTCAGCTTGCTTGCCTTATTCCAGCCGTCGAGTCACTATATCTAGGAAGCACAAGAGATTAGCCAGACGAGATCTACTTTTCGGGTATCCTTGCTGGGGTGGCCCTAGCACGAAGCGCCCCAGTAAACGCTGAAAGATGTGGGCGCGCACGACCTTCTCAAGAACCTTACACAAGATGCTAGTTAGGCTTACCGGCCTGTAGTTATCCATACCTGACTTGGGTCCACTCCCAAGTATCGCCTTGACTGCGGCTCTCTTCTACTTCGGAGACTGCTTACTCTGGTCCTTCGCGGACATCTACAGCTTGCATACCGATGGAGCTATAATATCCGCCCGCGACTTGATGGTAGCTGGGTGAATGCCATCAGGACCCGCTGACTTGTGGCAGTTCAATTCCTGTAGGAGCTCACGAACGATGCCCTCTGAGGGATTCAGCTCGTTCAACCGCGGAGGAGAATACACCAGCACCATCTCAACTCGTACCCGACTACCTATTCTGTGCACTACTTAAATATACACCCAAGGCGTCTGCCTTGCTCTGGTAATCAGTGGCTATACCGCGGTCTCTAGTGGGCAGTGGACCTATCGCATCCCTTACTGAGCCTTTTGACAGTACACGACTACAGGGTTTCTTCGGCCGGTGCCTTACGCTTTCGGCCAACCTGGGCTAAAATTCTCGCTTAGACTTCCCCACAAGGCTCACCGTCTCGTGTCTGGGCTTTGTATAAGGCGTCGAGGCTAGCTGGCTTTCTGAAGCTTCGCAAAGGTTCCAGCTACGGTTTCTACGCTTCATGGCCCTGGCTACTGGTGCCTTCTACCACACTGGTTAGCCCTTTTTACTACTTTTCACTAGGGGTGCAAACTCGTTCCAAGGGGAAACTACTGTGTGAGGCTCTTTTGAGCAATACGTGGCCAAACCCGCACGAATCTCGAAACCGAAACGGGCTCAATTCGTGGTTTCTATGACACTGAGTTATTAAATGAGCATCCTCGTAAAATATATGCGAGCCCCACATGCGATCACAAGGATCCAGAGAGAGAGCCAAGTTCACTGCGTGAGACAGACAAGCAAGTGGGTCACATAGGCCCAACCAGGATCCGAAAAGTGGCTTTTTGGACGAGAATAGATGCAAGTTAGTTTACGAAAAGGTAAACCGTAGGAAACGCATAAATAAGGTACGTAGCTGAGTACTTTTACGAAATCGGAGTATCATAGTGTCCCGAAAGGATTTTCCACAACTGACCCTTTCATAGGGGTCCCTTTATGACCCGAAATGCTCCTCGACAGCGGCCTCCTCTACCGCGCCCTACGTCAGCTCTATCGTCCAATCGTGAATCCGATCTATATCCATACCATAGAGATTCACAACCAGCCTTGAGGTACCTTGGGTTGTCGAGTGCACAGGGTGATTTCGACACACACATGGTCACACTTGCCCAGCGGCACATAGCATCGCAGTTCAGATAAGTCCTTGGGGAGATTTGTTATTGTTAGATAAACCAAGGATGGAAGGCATCCAGGCCTTCCTGTGGTATATTCTCAGGCCTGTTGATGTAAAGCATCCGCTTGTAGCCGCTCTAAGTTGGTCTTTTCCTGTGATTCCGACATGCAGACTTCAACCGTCCAGCCAATGCGCGGCAAGTTAAATCCGCCCAACGTGAGGGTTTTTTGTGAGTCCTCAACCAGTTCCGTCATGAGCCGCGTTGAGCGAAAGTCCTAATCGCAGTTCGCATTTGGTGCTATGTAGATGCAGACAAGGTCAACCATTCAGCCTGGAACGATGATGGTAAATGCTGTCCGCTGGACACTTTGAGTATGCATCTTGATCCGAGACTGAAGAAGGCTTGCGCCTGACCTAAAGTGGACGACTACCCTTCCTCTAAGGCAATCATATTGGCAATCACCCCCATAGATTGCAGAACCGTCACTTATTAATCCTGGCACACTGTGCTTTCTGGAAGGCCAGCGGCTTTGGGCTGCTCCATCCATTTGTTTCTGATGGAGAGCGCATAGGTGCTTAATAACACCGTGTATAACCCCGTCGCCTAGGTTTCTGACATTCTTAACTCCTGCTTAGTTTTCATCCACGGCTCCTGAGACGATAGAAGGTTTTGCATCGACCGGCCCCACGGGGCGCATGGAGACGGATGATTATTAGGGACTTCAGGCGACTCACAATCCGTCCTTCTGGGAGCTGCAATGACATCAAAACTGGTAGGAGCCGAGCTGTCCCTCGCAGTCGGACAGTGCTGCCAAAACCTCGTCTTCCAGCGCTTCCCAAAATACGACCATTTCCGACCACGTAAAAGGCTTCTTTATTGCCTCCAGCGGGGTGGCCCGTTATGAAGGGTTCCTCATGATTGAGGGCTGAGAGCCTGCGGCTTGAGAGCCTCCCCAAGGATGAGATCCGCATTTGCTGATCCTTCACTTTGCCTTCTGACACTATGAGCCCGAGATCGTCCACCCTAGCCAACCTATCCTCCTCGCCAGGGCTCTCACTCCTCAATTTGGGCCGTCCCACACTTTTAGGCTTCTGCTTAGTCCGCTGGCCCTCGCCTCCTTCTTCAAAGGAGTTGGGGCAAAGACGGCGGGGCAAAACATTGGAACTCGCTTAGTTGCTTCGACAGCTGCCGTCGCAGGCGCATCCGCTACTTCTGCAGACTATCTTCCGCTACCTGGCTGCCTTGTTTTGGGGCTCAGGGTAATGGCACTACCTGGTGGGGAGGGCCCGTCTTTTTGTCTTGCTTTTCGAAGGCTAGGCCGACTGCCTCCCTTCAGCGAGCACGGACCTACTCAGCCCATGAGTTCTGTTTATAATTGGGATGGTTGTTTCTCGCTATTCCCGAACACCTTGGGTGAGCCCACCTCCTGCATACCACACACTTTACCGCTTACTACACGCCTTCCTTATATGGATGCAAGACAAGGGCCATAAAGACGCGGTCCGCAAACGGAAGCACTAGGTGTGGTAAAGACAGTTCAGGAGATATTTCCCCAAACAGAAATCTTCAACATTTGCGAGTACTACCCTCGAACTCAAATGCACAAAACTCTAGGCCAGAGAAGGTAGCTTCATAAAGGCATCGGATATCGCGCGGCGGCACTACGGGGAGAACGAAAGCACTCTCCGGAATAACTGCACTTTGAAAGCAATCATGATATACTCAGTACTCTGAAGTAACCTGCTTTAGTTCACCAAAGTCTTCAAAAATTCAATTTAAAAGCGAGGGCACTGAAAAGTCGGGCCGAGCGGTATTCACCAGGATTTGGCCGCCTGAAGGTCCAGACTCTTGGTTTTTTGAGCCCTTTGGGCCTCCTGCGCTGCGGCAGTAGGAAGAGACGAGTCTTCTTCAGTGGGTAGGTATAATCCGAGAAGGTTCAGGTAAGACCCTTAGTCCCCTTCCTCTCCAACAACTTTTCGGACCACAGCCGCTAGTCACACTCTCCTCATGGTCATTCTCCTCGACAATAAGAATAACAAAGTAGGCGCAGTCGATGTTATATAAGGGCGCAGCGAAGAACTGAGTTGGAAGTAGGGAGTCAGTTGTCTAGCAATATTGGCAGTGCAGGCTCCTGGTCATGTTTACCAAAGCACAGTCATCTACACATTCTGTAGTCTCCCTTCGAACTCTGCCGCTGTGCTCTCGGTTATCACATGCCCTGAGGGTTTAGTCCCGTCGTTGGGTACCCCAGCCGCGAAAGACTGACTTCTAATTCAGGTCAGAGTTCTCCCTTTCGTGACTGGCGGCGCATGATCTCTTAGGCAGCCACATCCGCGCTGCTAAACTAGGCCTCCCTGTGGCCTTGTGCTTCTGTGAACCATTTTAGTTTTCTGGGGGCCACTTAGGAGTCACCCCTTCCCCTCCCTTCCAAATAATTATAATAACATATATTTCGGAGGCACCCAAAGCATGCTAGAGTGCATGACCAGGCGATTCAAGCGACGTCAGGATCGGAATCTACAAAGGGATACAATATGTGTGCAACAAGCATCGAAGAGAGTGTTAGGACGGGCGAAATCTATAATAGTGCCCGGTAAATTTATAGGTAAAGGTCAAATGACCGAATCGGCTGGCGCGTTTGAGGTCGGTTAAAAAAGTAGGAGTATGTGCGTAAATAGCACCGGAAATAGTCACAACGTTGAAAATTCGAGCTGAATCAGGGATGTGTCAAAAAATGAGGAGGAGAAAATAAAAAGTTCCACCAAGAGGAATTCAAACAGTCATTTCAACGTAGCAGGGTGTGAGCGTATATTGAGAGAAAGCTAGAGGATGAGCGAAGATGGATTTTCAGATAATAAATGCGCTGAATCAAAGACCAGTGTGGTGGTAGAACTTGACGATGAGATGCCTACATAGTCAATCACAGGGAAAAAGACCTACAAGTCCGACGGATAGAGTGAAGGGCTTCAAAAACGGTGATGGAAGAAATAGCCCGCGGTGAGCCAGTGAGTGTTCAGCGGTTTATTTTCACTGATATAGTTATGACACGAAGTAACAATAAGGTTACTAAATTATGGCAGTAAATCAGCGTGTACTAAGTTAAGCAGCGATTGCTGGGGCGAATAGCGCGCAGGAGCGAGACCAAATAGAGAGTAGGTAAGTGACCCGACGACTGTTCTGATAGGCAGATCACACGGCAACGGTAGGGACAGCTACGATATCAGTGAACCTTATGAGAGAAACGAGAAAGGGGCCATCGGATCCAGAACACAATGAAACAGTCGGCAGAGAAGACAGTAGAAATTAAATTTGAACACCAGGATGTTGCATAGCTCAGTGAAGGGCAAATTCTGCTTCGTAGTTGAGATACGTAACCACTTGCAGCAGTAATGGAAGCAAACTTCCCGGGACTTCAGATACGATCGACAAGGTTTCAAGGGAGATATGCGGGAAAAAAAACTATTGAAAAAAAGTCACCGATGAAGAACTAGAAACCTTGATGACATTATGCCAGCGGATGCGACCACAGGAACAGTGTACAAAAGATCGAACTGAGGGCGGGCACGATTTCACGTGCGACGATGGTAGAAATAGCGAAAGGAGAGCGGGTAAGGATCGGGCAGATTTTTCACGTTAATGTAGGTGTGTTACGGGGTAACAAAAAGGAGATTGAATAATGGTAGCGGGCCGAGGTGAAGCGCGATTGCGGGGTGGATAGCGTACAGAATTGGGAATGGAGTGGGGAGTAGGTAACTGTCCAGGTGACCGTTATAAATAATAGAGAATACGACAAGGGCAAAGAGGACCATAAAACCAGTAATTTTGACAGGAAAACGGGATCGGAATACGGGATTTGGAGCAAAAAGGGAACAGTCGGCGGACATGGCAGCTGAAATTAAAGGTTTTTTACAGGTGAACTCAGTTGCATAGCTGCCGAGCAAGAACTCCGGGGGGACTGGGGGTGTAACGACAGGGAGTATGTAGGCTGGTTACTTACGGAATTATATATATATATATCTATATGTATATATATATATATAACATGCCGAGAGATATGATCCACGGAAATCGAACTAGTGGCCTATCTTGTGGGAGAGAGGGAATGTCAAAGTAAGGAAAGGAAGGCCGGCGGGGGACAGGTGAGTGTTCAACTAGTGGACAAGGATTTATCAGCATGAGGGTGGCAACTGGGCAATGAACCAATCCTGGATGCTTTGAAAAGTGATTGCTTGGACGAATAGCACGAAACGGCGATGTTACTGCAGGTGGACTGTAAGAGTACTACTTGTTGACCATTTTGACAGGTACCTTGAGTTATGACACCTGCAGAGCTGCATGATAGATATATCTGAGACATAAATATGTGAAGGGTTTAAGCAACACACCGAGCTCAGGAAACAGAGATCGACTGGCACTGTGAAGGCGAGCATTTGTCGTGAAAAAGAAGGCAAATGGTTGATAACCACAGGTTTGACTTCTAGAGCACTACGAAACATATTTCTGCGAAGTTCAACGTCTGCCAAATTTTGATGAGAGAATAAACGGTGACAGTATAAGTGCCAGCTTGTTGATAGTAACCTCGACTTCTGACATGGTAAATGGGCAAGTTTGCGGAAGGGACAGGAGAGTAAACGTACGCGAGATGCGGAGAATATAGTCGGAGAGGAGCTTGCCGAAATCGATGGTTCTTATTTAGGTGATTATGATGAGCCTAGGAGAGGAGAGGATTGGTGGGTGGGAATGAATGCTATACGCTATTTAGCACATAACTGAGGCGATAAATCTGCTGGGCTTGAAAAGGTAGGTTGCAATCCCAATACTGAGATCGGGCTCGGTGGAAGAACAGTCGTTAGTAGTGACGGAGCAGACGACATGTTTGCGGCAGCAATACGAGCGCGACGATGAAGTTCCGTAATCCACAAGCCGTGCTAGTGGATGGGACCGACAGTGTGCTGAACACTTGGACTGAAAGCCCGATGTTGGTGACAGGAGGTGCTATCCGCCAACTTATTTTCGCCCGCACATCGTTGCAGATCTCCTGTAGGCAGGAAGGGCACCTGTACCGCGTCCTGCACCGTTGAGATTAGGATGAGTTGTAGCAGTGCCAACAGTAGAATAGACAGAGTCCCGATAGGTGGGTTGCGGGAGTTCCGGAGCTCATAGCCAGTCGGAGAGCAATCGAGTGAGGTGAGAATATCATATTGTGCCGACGGCTCAATTTCTACAGTCAGCGAGAAAATGTGCTAAGTTGATGCTCGTGGGATAGCCTAGGCAAAAAGTACTTGGTCGGTAATTTCATGCACTAATATGCAGCACGAAGATGACTGTCCTATTCAGCTTTGGCTCCGGGGCTTGAGAAAATCGCGAATAACCGAGGATTTTGGTCCACCTGTGGCTGCGCCAAGCTGTTCGAGCCCTACAAGTTTACATGTGTACCCACCTGTCTCGGTTTTCAACCCTGCTGGGTTCCCTGCCCAACCCTCGACCAGATTGTTGGTGTCATGTTTTGGTCAAAACAAGGCTAGTAAAGTAAAATCATGTGATTTCTGCTTTGACGAAATCCCTAAACTGATACACCTGTGGGCTGAATCTCCGTTGAATTTGATTGTCCCAAAGAGGAATATAAATGTTGCACATTTATAGTTTGCTATCCATAGCTCTACATTCTGTGCTCCCCTTGAGCCCATGCAGCGACAGTGTTGCCCAAAGTCAACATTGAACGCGCCGCCGCGGTGTTTATTGAATTGGGTAACCGAAATGCACCGTGACATCAGCCCCCCCTCAAAACACCTCTTGCTTATCTTGTCTAACTCTGTGGTCCCATCGCCTTTTTCCCTAAACTTTCTTGTAAGCTCAAGCTTCACCAGGCTCATTACCACTCTCCAATAACCCACACTTACTAACTTTGCGCAATTGCTCATAGTAGGTGAGGATCCCACTACCCCCAGCTGCAGCATGTTTCCTCTTCCTTAAGGCCTCTACGGGGAAACACCACCCAATAGTACCCCGTCGCAACTCTTAGTAATTTTCTATCCCGTATCTCCTTCGCTCTCGCCCGTAAGTGGCACAAAGACTAAACAGCCGTCTGATTTTTGATTCCCCTCTCAGGTCCAGAGGTTTTACTGGCCCATCCTTCTCGGCAAGAAGAATAATACTCATTTAGGCATTTCCAAAGGAAGCCGCCTAAGGACTCTTCCTGGATACTGTTTTGGATAACGGGATTTTGCATATGTGAAGATAAAAAATACGCCTACATACATCTGTTACTGGCCAAACCCTTACTGCCGCAAACGGGTGATCCACCACTAGAGAAGGGCGCATGGCACAATAATAAACAGCTGAGGGTCAGTGGTACCCTCATTTTCTGCACGACGACTCACCGTGACAGACGAGCAAACCAAAAAATGCCGGAATATAACCGTGAAGGATGGTTTTCCCTACATGGATGGGTCTCCACCGAGCCCAGTGAGAGGAAGACCAAACACCAACCAGTACGGTAGTAGCAACTAACATCCATCATTTTCAACCAACAGGGCTCATCGGATTCCGCCGTTCACTTTGCCCAACGATCGATAATCCTTCTGGCTTGACAACACATCCCTCGCTCCGACAGATTACTACGCTTACAAGATAACATACGTTACCTGTGACAGTCATCCGCCGATACAGTAAAACTGGCTGAGACCTCACTTCGTCAACTTCGAGTGACCAGCAACCACACAGCGGAACACGTCTCAATGAATGGCTGGTGGGGCCCTTCCTCTCAAAGCGTGAACTCTTGAACCCAAAATACTGTGAACCATTCTCACCTGTAATGCTAGTTATTGATGCAGAAAAGCCACAGGAGACTCGATAAAATAACACTATTATTCCAACGGAGTAGTCAAGCCTAGTCGGAACGAACAACTTTGCTGCCTTGTATATTTCAATGTTTTGTTTCTCCTTGACAATATTCCGCTTATCAGTTCGTTCTTCATATCCTGCGCCTCCATTATTCTTCCGCCAGCTTCAGATTCCCATCACTGGATGTTACTCATTGTTCCTGGTAACCACCTCACCTCGTTCACGGGATCCTGGTCTTTCCGTATTCATAAATGTTCCCTTGCCTACCATTATGCAGTCTTTCCCTGATTACTTCGTTCAGTAAAGCTTTAGAAGCATCCCTCATCAGTTTTGCATCATATCTGCGCATATTCCATCTTATGCATCCCGGGACAACGTTTGTATCAATAATTTCATATAATGCCAATCCCTTTCTACTGCCTGCAATCGGGCGAAACTGCCATTTATTTGCCTCGTAAACCGTTTTAACCATGTTCCATTCAATCCTGGCCTAGCTTTACCCTTCAGTTTCTCTCAGAATTTGTATTGTGCTACCTCTGAGTGAAATTTTACAACCTGTGTTTGTTTCTTCCCACTAGCTGTAGTGAGGACCCAGTGCTGGCTCAGAATCATTCCCGTTTATTAACACAAGACAAACCATATATAGGTGACTCTCACATTCGCCCACTGGTTCCACAAAATGCATTGCTCCGATTGGTGTGGGCAACCACAGCTGAAGGCTTGAATACCGCTGGCAGGATTCGGCTTGTTTACCGATTCGCGCCATCGATCAGCTGTCCTGTCGGTCGTGGTTTCGTGGGCTCTGTAGGAGCTGGTACTGACGCACAGTCTGTCCACCGAAAGATGAGCCAGATTATTCCGTCAACCTTGATATTGCTGTCAAGCTAGAATCTGGGCTACGGTCCAGAAATATGCCTTTATTATATTACAACTCTACAGTTTGCCTGTTCGGAACGACGGGTCCGCTGCTCTCAAACCCGCCACTCTGCTCCTCCACTAGAACCATTACACCCCCTCCGATAAGACGGCGCAGCCTAAGCACATTCAAGAACCGGTAGGAGTATAAGGTCGGCCCGCTGTCACTTTTGCCTGGTCGTGGTCAGTTTTCGCTACTACCACATCTACTCCTATAGCCCTAGTCTTCAGCCCCTGTCAGTTGTTAATCACACTTACGGTGAAGGTGTGGGCAAGAGCACAGCAACCACTTTTAGCCATCTCCATCGCCACCATATCCCTGTTTCAAAGGGTGGTCCACTTCCTACTGCCTCTCTCATTTTCGACGGTACTCTCAAAGTGCACTTACTATGGACAGGTAAATCGAAATACCCCTACCTGCTTTTTCCGATCACTTCTTTCACCTTTCACGCACTGTTCACTGCAGGTAGCCTCATCTCTGTGTCCCCGAAGCTGATTGCTCTCTCCACAGATCCACCATTTTTTGTTTGTCACAAAGAAACCAGTACGTCATGATTTTCGGCTGATATTCCATATTTCATGGTTGACATTCAGAAGGCTTTAGCTCTACTTCCTCTAGTCTCTGACGACCACCCCTTGCCTCATCCAGCTGTCTCTCATGATATGCGTCTATTCTGAGAATATATGTACTTCACAGGAACCCTTTACCGCTATCCCTGAAACACTTCCTACCTGGCCCACTTTTCAAGGCCTGCTTCAGTTGCTCCGTGTTCCACACTGAGTTCTGCTACCTGTTACTGATCATTTATCGCGGCGTAGCAATGCACCAATTCTGTTTATTCCTTTTCCACACATGTAGGTTTGTTTTCTATTGTCTTCCGTTACCACCGCTATCCAAGCCATATTTCAATCTCCCTGATGTACAACTTCCAAATTGCTGCTTTCTCCACCTGAACCAGTCAGGCTCCGCCACTTGACCTTGATTCCGGATTCGATGGGCATCAATTCGAGTTCATCAATGGGCCTACTTAAAGATTCTTCCGTCATTGCCTAGTGTGTATACTTCTACCTTACTCTCATCTCACACTTATCTATATTGAGTTCATCTATCCAAAACTAGTCATACGCTGTTCCACAAAATCCCGAACTAATGGTATAAGTATTCGTCAGTGACAGCTTGCTTATGCGCCTGGCATGCTTCGGGCCACTCTTGAATAAACCATTATCATTATTATTATTCTAATAGCTGTTCTTACGGCACTTAAATAGCACTATTGGAAAAAGGGATGTGGACTACAAATGCCTTTTGTCCTGATGGATCTACCACTGCGAAGACACAGCTAAAGTGGAGATGGGAAGATATCTCATTCTGGAACTAATCAGGGATACCAGAAAGCTCCGGAGGTCCCTTGCAGCCTACTGGGACAATCCAGTGGGATCTCCAGAGGGCGCATTGACAGCCTGGTGGGAGGGCCCTTCTTTTGGGACCATGAACAGAACTGCTCTCACGAAGCTTGCTGGAAATAAGAAACTGTCGAAACACATCCGCCAGCTGAGAGGCACGGTGTGCCTAAAATCCTCGCGAAAGATGCTGGAGATGGCACACAGGTTTCCACCGGCTTTCCAATTTCAGTTTCCCGAAATAGTATCTTCTACCCTGCACCTGTGGCAAAGACCGAATTTCTCGGACACAGAAAAGTTTTCTGATGAGAGGGCGGACAAAATAATGATTTATCAATCGCTTTCACCCAGTCGATCAGGCCCATAAGGGCTATCCAAAGCCAATCGATGCACCATCAGATCGCAAAGAAAACGAAGATAGCCTCGTACGCCAAACCAGTGATTTGACCCTAGTGCCACACTCTATATTTAAGGGCACATACTAAAACTTTCCAGTTTTCCCGAATGCATTGTGACTTTAACTAAATTCAACATTACTTTGCCGAGCAGGTCTATACACAGCACTTTTGCTCTTTCGTTGGTTTATGCGGGACGTTCAAGTTTAGCCTTCGGCCTGTGCTAGCTGTCGTCCTTGGATCACCAGACGTGGAACTCCTAGGTCTTACTGTTGAGTCTATTCGGCAGCATACTTGAAACTTGTATGTTTGTACTTTTTGTGATTTTTACATTTGATACTGTAGAAACCACGAACCAATCTTTGTTAAGTTTTAGGGTTCGTGCGCATTTCCAACGCGTTGCTCGATTCGCCATTCTGGTGGTTTACCCAGTGCGAGGGAACCCATCACACTGGCTTATATGTGGTGTTTGTGGCTTTAGGCTTGACTCTAGTGACTAGCTCCCTTGGAATGTAACCAACTGCGCCACTTGAGTCCTAAACGGACTCGCGGGACTGTCAACGGTAGATTACTTGACTTGTGCCGTGGGACGTTGCTATCTCAACCACTAACCTTTTCCCCCTCTCTAATGCTGGTCTAATGAAGTAGCGAAAAAATTCGGTAACTAGCCGTAACACTTCCCGTTTTCATGCAAATTTGGCTGATAAATGAGGGGCTTCCTTGGGGGTTACAAAAGCGTTTCTGATCGGGGCTCCTGATTCTACACGGATGGACAAGGAATTGGTGACAGAACTGTGTCTGGCCGGATAGCCAGCCGCGCTTGAAGCGTCAGCTATTTCGCGGACAGCCGTGAAGAACTCTGAGGCTTTTGGGTTGCAGCTAATCTCCTCGGAAGAAAAGGAGTAAATA
Source organism: Fasciola hepatica (assembly GCA_948099385.1). Lineage (NCBI taxonomy): Eukaryota > Metazoa > Platyhelminthes > Trematoda > Plagiorchiida > Fasciolidae > Fasciola > Fasciola hepatica. The sequence continues at coordinate 26,731,917 of CANUEZ040000043.1, read as the reverse complement.
GGGGTAGGGCGAGCCTGAAAGATCTAACGTCATCCCGAACTAAGTTTTTCGTTGCCGGTCAGATCGACGATGGCGCTCATGTACTCTACGTTATTCTTCCAAAAACTGGAGTATGTGACGTATTATTGCAGCAAGGTTTGACTACACCAGCAGCCCTCTGGTTGCTAGAACACCAATACCGTGAGCACAGTTATTTTGTATATTACGTGGGCCCACTGGCTAGGCTGTCGCGGGACCAATCCTCAGTCACGTCCAAAGATTCTGACATCGACTGAATAAGTGAGAGTTATCATATTCTCAACAGCTTGGATAAAAGTGTCCTTCTGAAAAGAAAAACTTCAAAGCCCTCGGTTAATAAATATCTTTGGAAGATGAGCAAGTGCCTAGAACCCTGGGGTCAACCACAAGGTTTGAAGCCGGCCGATTTGATTTTCCACCCACCCGAAAAGATAGTTTCCCATATTTCCGAAAGGCCAGTCAGGAGCACGTACCCTTTTGCTGCGGCTGACGCCTCGGCTAGCACAAAACGTGGAGCTCTTAGAGAGCTACACTGAAATTGTGGACGACTAAGTAGCCTAAGTCTATGCCGAACTGTGCTATTGTACCGAGAGCAAGGGCCTGGGACAAATTTGTTACTTGCAGCAGCGCCCAGTCAGCCAACCGTCAAAACCAAATAAATTAACCTCTGCCCAAGGGTTAACGGAAAACCTGTGTGGGGTGCTCACCTTGCTTCGAAAACGCTGATCTTGTGGCGGGAGGCGAAACAAGTGTTCCACCAGGTAACTGTACCTCAAAAAAAGTTGTCTTTGATTTCTGTGGCGAGCAGGGTGAGTTGGAACGCGTACTGATTGACCGTGCGTCCCCGAGGGACTACGTCAGTAACATGTTAAGCCATTTTGCCTTGAAAAAAGAAACTAATATTAAGCTAATACGGCCCCAGGATATAATACTAAATTTCTGCAGTGACCATTTAACGTCCATTGTTGTCTCGTCAGTTTTTAAATGGCCGAAGATATCCATTGAGTATTTAGCCGTTCACGGTCAACACTCCAAAGGAAGGAATTCCGCTTGACGGGTCGGCTTCATAGTGCCACGGGAACACTTAGACATGACTCCGTTCTAGAACGAGGTGGATGAGGCTTCAATCTTTACCCGAAACTTGAGAAAATGCAACTCACTCCTGACCCCCTGTGGCACTGAGCCTAAGACAATTTCAGTTTCACTATTTAGGCACCCGAGGAAATTGCCAGAATGAGATCAGCACTTTTATAGGTTGCGTTACTGTAACCCCTCAAGGCCCTGCAACAGCTGCCACGCGGCTGGCCAGGAGGTTTCGGCAAGAGCTCTGTGGATTTAAGCTAGAGTGGGACGACTCACAGGGAGGCTGTCAAGATGAACGGAGAACAGACCTGGGTCATTAACTTTAAGAACCCAACCGTAATGAAATCCGAAGCCACTCGGTACCAAGTTCGAGATACCGGCTTCGCCACTTTTTAAAAGCCTCTCAATATGGCTACAGAGCCGCAGTTTATCTACGTATAAAAAACGGATGTGGTTTCCACTAACGGAATTTTTGTTGGGATAAGAGCCTTTTGTTTTGTGAAGGCTTTCACCACCTCGAGTCTCCAGCTCACGGCGGTGGTTTTATCCATTAGAATGTTGAACCAGGCAGAACTCAGCTCAACACTGGATAAAAGCCCCATCACTTTGTACCCTGACAGCCGGACAGTTCCACTGCATACGTATGGAAAATCGACCCTTCCAGAAACTTCCCGGCGAGCTGCATATCGACCATCGAAGATGCGCCCCACAGTTCAAGGCTGCAATTACTGAGTTCGAAAGGCAACCCAACGGACTTGGAGTCTACTGGAAGGTAAGCGGGAAGCCTTCGATAGAATATAGATTGTGGTTTCAGATTCCATTCTCTTTCTTGTGGGGCCAAAAATAGATGAGAATAGGGGTCATTGGGCGCGCAGTTCTTGAGAATTTCAGCAATCCAAAGTACAGAGGCATTTGGAACGTCCTATCGGCAAGTATTCCATACCGGGAGCACCAGCTCCTCATGTGCACCCCTATCTAACAGGCCCTCTGTCTCCATCCAGGGGATTCGCTTATTTGTTAACGTACTTCAGGCGTTTAACGAGAATGGCTGAAACAATATCTTTAGATCACTACTCACCTAAAACCGCAGCGTATGTTCTTCTAGGACGATGGGCTGCATCACTCGAATGTTTCGGGGTTTTGAACAATGGCCGGGGAAACACTTCCAGGATTCACTTGCTCCCCTGATGAACGCATTGGGGGCGCAAGCAAGTACGAATCACGGAGTACCGTCCGGCCGCTAAAAGTTTTGTCGAATTTTTCCACGGAAATTTCAAGGGAGCTTTAAGAGCTCGTGCAAACCCACTTTGGCAAAGGAATACTCCCCTGGTCTCACTAATAATTCAAAGTTCGGCGAAAACCAACCCACGGTCAACGCGAGCGGAGTTATTGTTTGGTTGTCTCCTCTGGGTGCCCGGGGAAGGTGGTTGTAAAGACCTGGTAGCTCTATTTAATGATTCGACAACATCCAACGCTTTACTCAGCATCTGAGTAATCTGCACACAGCACTGAATAGAGAGCAGAGCATACCAGCTCATATGGCCAGGGAATCCCCCATGTGCGTACACGTCATCTTGCGTGGACTCGTACAAGGCGCCAGCCTGGGGCTCCAACAAGAAATTCCCAGTTTTCTGGTGCGTGGCTCTGCCACCATCCTCTCACATGTGTCAGTCTCAGAAGCTTCCAGCCCCAACCCCTCTTCCTAGCTCATATGTAGCTCCAATATCCACCCACCTGCCATCTTAGTTGATTCTAGTTCTATTCCTGGCACGAATAATTTTACTCTGTCCGAAATAAATGGGTTGGTTTTCCGGACTCAGCCGTCACCGAAAACTGGGCCAGACGGGAAGCCACCAGCCCCCTTCCGTTTCTGTGGACCCGCCATATCTGTCCCTACTTGATCTATTCACATCTTTCATGAACAACAGTTTAGTTCCATAGAGATAGAAAACCCAGTTACTACACCTCACCTTAAAAAGGGTACATAGCAGGGCCTTATTAATTACCTCTCCATTGGCCATACTGCCCCCGGTATGCAAAGGTATGGAGGGACTCGTCAAGTCTCTCGTAGCTGGCTATCTCCTGTCCGACCGACTGCTAAATCCTAGCCAACGTGGTCTCACCCAATCGTGGTCGTGGTCTGCCTAAGAAACCGACTGCCATAGCTTCCTTACCTCGGTTATTTGCTACGGAATGCCTGTGACCATCTTACTTCTAGATCTGTCAAAAGCTTTCTACCGGGTGCCACGCGAGCATCTGTAGATCAAACTCAAATCTCGAGGTCTGGTTGACCCACTCTCAGAAAGGCCGCCTCCTCATCCATCTTTCGTCTTTCTGTGATACTAGTCGATAAACATGCCTAAAGAAGGTTTTGTGGTTTGGAGTAGTGTTTTTGGAACAATATTGACCCTCATCCATCGTTGATATTTTCCACGCAATCCGCCATTGTGCTCCGCTTCTCTTCTTGATTGACTTCGAATTTGTGCACTTTCTTCTCACAGGTAGTCTGTCATCTAGGCTGAACACCAGCTAAAACGATCTTGACTTGTTAATCATGTAGCGCAAATTGCGGCAAACAAAATTTTGCGCACCTGAAGGGGCTTTGCTTCACTACAATTTCCGGCTACCTCCTGGTGCCACTGCCCTCGTCGGGCCACCCAGTCCAGTCAACCACATAGTACCTGACCCTAGATTTCTCTGCCCTTTTTATATTATTATTACTGAACAGGTTACATTCCGAATCGCTGAGGCTGAACGACTTATAGGCCTTAACCTCCGCTGCTTCAAACTACAGCACACTCCGCTGCGAGCCAGCCTTCCACGTCCGAAGCTTGCTTGAATACTGTTCTTTAATCTCCCCCTACTTCTCCAGATCCCCCCCATTACCTTGGAGAATGCTTAGCTCACTTTCACAGAAAATCTGGCCGGGACAGCCTCGACATCGACTTATCGTGGGGGCTGCGAGCCGTTGAAACTAAGCCCAGTATGAATCTGTCTCCGGCTGAATTTAACCTTCTTATTGAAGCTGATCCACGGCCACGCATGCATAACTTTGCCAATTGTCCGTTAAACTCCAGGGCTCGAAAGAATGTGTCTTCACTTATAGCTCAACTGCGTAAGTCGGCTCTGAGATCTCGATTCTTTCGGAAGGTTTATGGCAGACGTTGGAAAAACATCCCCCCTTACGCCGTACCAGCTCCCTGATCGTTTCCAAGCGTACATTGCATGACTACCCACGGTTTCCAGAGCCGTCACGCTATCCGGTGAAATTCTGACCGTTGATGCTGCACTCCAGCGAGGCATCCAATTTAGTCAATAAAACCAGCAATATAACCCTCAGGATTTACCAGCGTCACCTCCCTTCCCGCTCTTCAGCTGAACCTTGATGATGGCTGACTCATCCCACCTGAGAAAAGATCTCTCCCAGGTGCCTGTCGTTCCTCAAAATCTCACCTTTAGAAGGGTATGCGCTTGCAGCTCCCGAAGTTGTTGAGCACATTGGATGGAATGTGATCAGTTCATCTTTCTGCTTGCGCATTTTTCTCACCCTCGCGTCCTTTCAGGGTACAAGCCGAGACGTTATTCGTGCCCGTCTTCCCCCTTTTTGCAATTGTTTCCTGGCTTCCGCCTACATATTGCCAGCCTGTCATGTACGATTTTTTATAACCGACAGTGACCGTAATCCAAATAAAATACCTCTTCTACGCCATTCCACCCCTTTTGCAGGACCCGTGTGTAAATCTAGCCAGCCCATCGCCATGCATCTATCTACGTGTCACACTTATTAGCTTTGAGCCGCGTATGACTCCAGCTGACCATGTGGCTCTCTTTTAGGAGCATCAACCACCTATCAATATATGGACAGCACATGTTCTCCCGCGTCTCTGCCTCCTTCGCCAACACCGCCACTTTTAGTGTCTGCATTAGTCTACATAGCTCAATTTCCATCAAGTTCCCATTCACCCTTAAGACATAGCCTCAGTCCACGTGAACGTCATCTACTGCCTCGCATGTGTGACCGGAGTGTGATCATGACATAAAGTCAACCATGTTTGCTTCCACCTTCGTTCCTGCCTCTCCCCTCGTTTCAAGCTACAAAAGGTTCTTGCACGTCAAGATACTTCGCTACGTGACCAGTACTTCCCGAAATGACGTCCTGTACATTTTCTACAACATAACCACCCCTGGCTGCGGGATTCGTTACCACCATCAGTAATCTTCCTTCATCTGCATAACCCAGTTTTGCTTAGACCCCATCCGTTCTAGATGCTCAGTGGTCACCTTCAGTTGGGGCCCTCTCATACTGCGTTTCTCCTCTTGTCTTCCATTCTCAGTTTTCCAATCGTACGTTTATACCGCTCTACGACGTCCTGTCGCTCCGGGTGTTATGTCCGTCGTTATCTGGGCTGTCGCATCCGGAAGCTGATCCGATACATGCCTGCCAACCCATCGCTGCTTTCATTGGCCTTGATCAATGAGACCATTCGGGGCCTTTGCATCTGACCGTGAGAAGTGCCATTCCGTCGACAGTTATCCGTCCTATGTAAAATATAACAATGCTCACTCCTGCTAATCCCAACGGTGCGGGGTGTGATCAGGTCCGCTGCGTTGACCGGCTCACTCCGAGCTCCCTAGAAGTCTGCTACGTGCGGGCCCAACTGGGCTGGCTGATAGCACCTCTAGTCACTGGACGCGGATTTCAGACTGGGTGTCCAGCACAGAATCAGTCTCACCCACTGACACCATTTACGGATTGCAACAACTACTGCTTTTATGCTGACATGGCTGCTGTCATGTCATGCCCTCTATCTTCCCTAACCGTCACTGGTTTCCCGTCGAGTGTGCTGTTAATGTCACCATCATTGCCACTAGTTTCACGCCCAGCAAAACTTTTCCACTCTAACCTCTAGCCACCACCGTCTCTTCTTGGCGAACGTCGACGGATTGTACAGGTAGTACAGCTATTTTGACGCCGCCTGTTACCTGCCTTCCACGGGGTTTGCACCCTACGAACCAAAAGTCTCGTCAGCCATAGTGCCCATTCTACATGTCAAAACTTACCGCCGCTATTGATATATTCTTTGGTTTGCAAATTTATTGTTGTTGTCCATTTTCTGATCATAACAACCATATGGCCCCCCACACCGTGACGTCTTTCCGTAATACTTCAGCGATCGATGATGTAGCTAATGATTATTCCCAAACTTCATCAGTCCGTCGGTCCCCTAACAAAGCTCTGTCCCATTTTCTTTTTCTATTTTGCAGAAGGTGATATTCTTTTCACATCTGTACACCTCAAGTACTGCAACTTGCTGTAACTTCACCTCTGTTGCTATCGCGTGATACCTATCACTATATTCACTGGTGGATGTATACCTGCCTTCCATATTCCCCACCGTCACCTTCGTTTGCCAGTCGGCCCTGACGTCGCCGTAGCTGTACGTCCCACAGCTTCTTGACCCATTTACTGTGCTCATTTTGATGTATCATCACCCACTCACCAAAAAGTGACCAACTTGCTGACCGCTTGCCAGCTTTCCTCAGGCAACCTCCCTCATCGCCATCCTGGCAGTCGCTTCCCGCCTCTAGATGTGAGACTGGTTTCACAGGCAACTTATTCTGTCAGCTACCAACCGCCAATGTTTGCCGCTGTCAGCATCGAACGATTAGTTTTATTCTGTATCCGAAGCATTACCTCCGTTTCTCGCACCGGACTCTTTGATACTGCAGCCTGTCTTCCTTGTGATATTCCAGGTTCTAATTTTAAAATGGTCACCGAAAAATCCTCACTAAACTTTGATTGACTCCGTAACTACCTCCTCATGCCTTCGGTTTCGTAGTTGCTGTAGTTTTGCTTTTCGGATTGATTTACCACCCATTTGCCCACTTCCATTTTCATATATCACGGTTCACCCAGTACACTGGTATCGCTCACTGACCATGGTTCCCCTCGACAATCTCTCCCTTCGTCACCGGAGTAGTCTCTCCATCTCCAGAAGTGTCGTTGGCCTGGTATAAATGTGTGGTTCTGCAAAGTTGCATGCGTAGAAATCACTGCTGCTATCTCTGTCGGCTGATCCTTTTCAATTTATTCTACACTGAATGTTTCATCGCCATTCTGCCCTCTAAACCCGTCCAATGCAACTTTGTTCACCGTCGGTTTCGCGTGACCACTAAAGCCCTATGATTATTGGCAGAAGCGTTAACCCTTCATGTTCTCCATATGCTCTACAGTCGGTCTCATAAGCTACTGATCACCACAGTTGCCCAAGCTATATGGTCAAGATTGATTTATCCCTATGTTCCTATTCATATGCTTATGCCCAGTGTCTGCTACTTCTAGGCAATCCAGTCCCAATCGGCCATCATATTTGTTCCGGTTATTTCTTTCACCTTAACTCTGGCCCTGTTTCCACACCGGGTGTATAGGCAATCTCCTATATGACCAATACCGTCAGTACACCGCCACTGCATTCTGCCGGTAAGCTCTGTCGCTGTTTCACTGTTCTGCTTCTGAAATTCTGTCCCCATCATCTGTTGAGTTTTCCATTCATATCTCTATCACCGTTTGCTTTCCGCTGACGGCCCTTTATACTCCTCTCATGTAGCAATCGTTTCTTGAAAAAATCTAGACAATCAAACTAACTTAGGATTATTTTGCATTTTCCGGCTGCTACCATCACTTTTGACAATTTTTAGGCACAGATTTTCAGTTGCCAAGTGACCTCATACGTAGACTGTCAAACTGATCACCCAACACTGAGTTTTAGTTTTGCTAGGCGTTACAGACATCTTAGACCATCCGTACTTCCTCCTCACTCTAGCATATGCACTTGTCTATATATACCCTAATGAGTCCCCGATTTTACCACCACCCGTGTCATCCGGTCATGCTCAGCAGCATGTGTAAGACTTCTCCTAAACAAATCATCATCTATATCATGACCATCATTGTAGTTGCTTTTCATTTCTTTGTTTTTGCATTCCCATTTGCGGTACAGCTCTTCTAAGATCCCTTTACTCGGGTCAGTTCACTTCTCATACCATTCATCCATTAGGCTTACAGCCAATGGCGGCTGGGTTTAGGGAACACAGTACTCTAGTACGTATACATCAGAAAGTTAAAGCAAATGGACACAAAACTGGAAATCTACAAACATAGGAAAACCACTGTCAGTGCAACTCGCGTCAAACAGTGGAACAGAGTGCTGAGTAGTCCGTTCTTAGGAAACAGCTTGGAGTACTTTTGAAGCCGGTTCGATGTGTGCCTACTCTCACAAATCTAAGACCGTAGGAAAAATTCGACGCTTGTACGTGCCAGGTAGGCTCGCGCGGTTCAGATGGTAATCACTTCAGGGCAATTTCCGGTGTGTGCCACTTTCAGAGGTCCCTGGGTAACAGCGATACCCAAAGCAAGTTCAGTTGTTAGCATGTGCTATCTTTGGTCAGCGAGGTTTGAGAGGAAACTTGATGAATGTACATTGTTTGGCAGCCTATTAAAAAAACCTCTAGGGAACTCATGCCTATATAATGAAAAAAGTGGAAATATGTTTGGTTGTCGTCGCATAACCCCATACCTAGAGAACAAATAAGAGGGCACATGAGAGTGCCAGCCCCAACAAATAACGAGCTGGTAATTGCTCCAATACGTACGACGCGTGTAAAGACAACGCATCACGAAAGCGGCAGTGCGCGTGAATGTGTGAATCCGTGACCGTTTAAATCAAGACCCCGAGTCTGAAATCGTAAGGCATTTCTTTCCCTCATGGGTTGTAACTAAATCAGGTGAGTAAACTGGATCTGGGGAAATGTTGTCGTCTCACTTATGGTAGCAGTCAACTACGGAAAGCGCACACTCATCTTTATTGCCCGTCAAAATACGAAGCCGCCCTTTAGTAGGCTATCAGTGTCGCATGCTCTTATGGGTCTTGCTTGGGAGTTGCAAGCCTCGAAATCTTTGCTCAGCAGGTGGGCGCAGACATCTCTGTGGTTCTCGGGTTTTCTGCTGTTAGTGGAGCACCGTTCCATCCGTGAATGCAATTGTCATCCACTTCGGCACGCCATCTTTCCCGCCAGACCTGCTCGCTTGAAGACCAAGAGATTTATCATCTGATCCTCGCACATCTTAGAAAAACTCTCAACTGCTGCATTTATGCACTTGGTTATATTTTGTTCGTGTCCCCTGGCACTTCTTCGACTTGACCCCCGGCGGTCGTGACGATCTTTTTTGGTCTCGGGTTCTGTACAACTATGGTTCTTTCTCATTAATCTTTTTTCAGTACCGTTAAAGTTTGTAGATATTTTACTCGTTTCCACTCCGCTAATCTAGGACTTGAAAATTCACAAATCAATGGTGTTTTAGCCATGAGGAGCAGCCACTTTAGCCACCCCTTGCTCAACATCAGAACAACTTTACACAGCAAAAGAAGCCTGCCAGCCACCCCGCCAGCCCCTGCGATCCGCGTCGGTTTAGTACTATTTGCGATATTTGTGAGTAGAAAGCACCGTGGACAATGTCCTTTCTTAGGCGAACGCGTTATACCGCGCTCAGGCATAGGTGGAAACACCGATATTTTCCTGTGTAGGTTTTAATGCCTTCTTATTAGTGGTTTGGCTTCAGCCCACAGTAGTATTCCTGTTTGTCCGCAAGTCATTCACCTTCAGGAAGTAAGGTTCATCTAGCATACGACAAATAAATTGATCGCGTTCACTTCAGTTCCAACAGCGCCGATAAACACGGAAGCCTATCTACCGGCAGCGTGCAGAGTAGTCGTCATTTACAGCTGATGTATTCAGTGATCCATAAGCTGGGGAGGTTTTTTGGGGCCCTATGCTTTGCAACACCTCAAGGGTAGAATGGCTCTGCCGTTCTCCGCCTCGATGAATGGAACGGTAAAAACAAACCACGGGTCGAGTGTCGGAAGAGCCGTTAGACAGCCCAGCCAAACTGTTTGAAGTGGCCAAGCAATTCCTCTCAAATAAAGCCACTGATTTTAGCTCATGGAAAATCAACTACAAAGATTGTTTCACCCGCACTTGATGGCTCCCACCGGCGACTTGAATTAGGTAGAAAATCTCGCGAAAAACTCCCGTGGCGCCAATTTACTCAGTCTCTGATGAGTGTTGCGACCAACTAATTTCGCGATATCTAGGTAGACTTGCGTTAAATTTACCCCCAACGAGCGCCTCCTCACGGGACCTACTTCCGTCCCGGATCCAAATGGACTGTCTTGAACTTGAAAATACCTGCTGCATTCCACTACGCCACGAAAAGAAAGGGCCGGCAACAACCCACCTGGTCGGCGGAAGGGAAAGCACTATTCGCCGGTGGCTGGTGCTGTTTCTTTATAATGCTGAGAACATCATTATATTGCAGCTAACATAGTCCGGAAAATGGATAAGCAAGCCATCTAGAAAGCCTGAACCCTGTCCAACCATCTTTTTATCACGCGTGTTTAACATACACCAAGGCGCATGTACAGCTAACGCAAACTATTTCGTGATCGGAGCCGGGCAGAGTGTCCCCACAAGTTGGTTGTCTTGCGTAAAACTCAGCCACTTCTGGCTGTCTACCACGCCGTCGATTTGAGTCTGTTGCTGGATCAAAGGGGATAGACACCGCCTGGCTTAACGGCAAGGCAGGCTTACAGATTTCGTACTTGCGAAGAAAAGACCATGGTCAGAAGGCAGCCCCAAACCGTTCTTTGTTTCCCGAACGATAGGAATCCAGGCCAATGAAAGCCCACCAGATGCTCTTCGGCTGAGGGCAGTCGACCGACCCCAGCATCCACTTATTTTGTCATTATAACAATGTCCTCAAGGCTAACCTTGAACAATGGCCTTGAAGGCTTATTCATAGATGTCGTTCATGGCTGGATTCGCTCTGCTACCTTGGATACGTGCCACGATATGATGCAAAAGCTGCCTCTATCACGCTGTTAACAGCTCACTTTGCACGGATGCCCAAGTCTCTCTGCGTGTATCTGTAAGTGAATCGGCGTGGCAGAGCGGTTCTTTAGGTAGAAAACAAGCCCAACACCAACATTATCGGAAATTGCGTTCCTCGGCGCAAGTAAAACTCCACCGAAGCTTTGGACGGGAGCTTTAATCAAAGGTGAAATGAAGCCTTGAAAGCTAGTGTCTTGGATGTAACACACGAACTGCAAGCGTTTCTAACATATGAGAACAACCTTCATATTGCCACAAGCATCAAGATCCGCCGTCAAAAATGGCTTGTTTTACCGAGTTCTGAGTGCATAGGAGGGCATCATTCTGCGATAGCTCATCCTGTTATATATGAAAGCCAGAGCCGGGCTGCTGGCAAAAACCTAAAGACCAAAATATCTTGGTTTCTCCGACGGAGAAAATCGTCTTTGCTTCACTGCAGTTTGCATCATGTTTCCAGATTTCCTCACCGATTTAAGTCGATTTTATCGGCAGTTGTTTGAATGGCTGCTCCATCAGGGCACGCTAAAATGTGTCCGAGTTTATCTGCGGGGATAATTTTACAAGTTGCTTTGATAAAACCCCATGGTCCAACGGTTGCTGCAAAGGAATGCGACGGAATCGATATAATAATCCTCGAGCTCCGTGCACAAAAATGACACGTTTTGTCCGGAATAAATATTCAGTGATAGACTGTTTTACGGACAAAGTAATGAAGGCCATATATTGAGTCATATCCCCGAACATCGCCCATATTCTCTGCAACCGATTGTGACCCAGGTTTCTGAATCTGATGGTGGCTTTGCTTTAATCCGCCACGATCCGCTGCCTGTATTTTCAGTAGCTACCAGTCAGCTACAGTCGAGTGGCTTAAAATGTGTGCCTACGAACTCTGAGGTCACGCTTTCTAATCCCGTCACTTAGAACGCAGGCCGTAATTCTTTGTGCTCGGCTTATCACATCTGACCCGTTGGGAAACTGTGCAGTTCTCCGCCCTAGGCCTCACTGTGTTTACCAACCCTCCATGATAGTGCCATGAACTTGTGAGGCCATGGGAAAAGCCCCTTCCACCGCTGCAGTGCTAATGTGCGTAGTATTATATACCCTACCCCAAGGAAGACTGAAGGGTCCGCTGATGCCATTGGAAAGAAGTCGTCATTTTGCGGCCTCAAACATGACCTCTTCCCGGCTGCTTTGTTTCGACCTGGTAGGTATAGGTTTGCAGCCGGGAGGCTGGCTTTGGCAAAATTGTGGATCTATGGCAGAAGCTGATTTTAACGGCCAAAGATTAGGTGGAATTTTCTGGACACCAAGTGGTTTGCTGGAAGTCATGTAAGGTTCATGGAATTTTTGTTCAGGTAATACATTCGTACAAGATTTATTTAGGTTAAGGAGCTTAGGCTGATTATAGTTGTGACTCCTCAACCTGACGGATACAGATCAATGTTTCTTTGTGGCCATAGATGTGGTACTACAATCCAGTGCTTATGTTTCTGAGGAATGGTTTTTAGTCCGATAACTATCACACGCGTGCATGTTGCTAGGATCCCTGCATCCATGATAGAATGGCACGAAATACTGTTGGTTTTAGAGTTTACAATAGGCTGAGAATGGTGTTTAGGTGTGGGTGCAGCAGTGATCGTGGCCAAAGGTGGACTGGTTACAGTAGGAACAATTTTCTAGTCATTAACCGACAAAAACTCCTTTGAAAATTGGCCCTTTTTCCACGGTCCTGTCATAAAGCATCTCCTACATCATATTTATATCTTAGGTGGTTGAAGTAACAAAGAAAACGCTTTCAGAACAAAAGACGGAAACAGCATCATCATCGGGGGATTTAGAAGTGACAAGTAGAGATCAGAGCATACCACAAGATTCGGGAGAAATTGGCCACTAACATTGAGCCTCTCGACTGCTTCAAGACATCAAGACGGAGTACTATGACTAGCAGACGTTGATCGCAGAGCCAAAAGATTTTGGTTTGATGTCGGTTATGACTCAGCCATTTACAACACTCCGGCTCGCTCGAAAGCCGTTTGAAACTTCGGAGTCCCACTTGCAAATATAGGTCGCTTGGATTTGTTGAACAAAATCGCATGGGTGAATGAATCGCGGATGGCATCATCTTGGTCACCCTATGGGCGTTGCTGCAAGGTGGCAAAAACAAGAACACAAAAGTGTGGGATGCACCACTGAAATGAGTGAACCAAAACAAGTCTCCCGCCAAGGGACTCATTTGTGCTAAGCGATTTGAACAGTGCCCGCTTACTTGTTTCACCATCGCGAAGATAAGTCATACAAGCAGATCTTTCTCAGGACAAGCGGACAGACCTGTGAGTGCCTCGAGGGAAACTTTATGGGCCAAAACACGTGATGGGCTAATAAACAACTGGGGAAATAAGTAAAAACCATAAGTCTAACATATCAGGATTTGCACATTCAACTGATTTTAGAAGACTGCAAAGGGTCCGATACCAATGACTTCACTGACCTTATAAACGTTTACGTGCTGTGGTACGAAACCAAACAAGAGTGAGGATCCGAGAGCGATGTGACAACAAGTAAACATCCGTCAAGCCCAGCGGAAAGTGAAAAATTACTAAGGTGCATGTGAGCTGCTCTTAATCCCCTTCGGGCCAACTTGTAAGCACGTCTCAGATGTGGTCCGGACAATAGCACACATACTTGGGCCAATAATCCGGTCCGTTGCATTGGTGGCAAGCTTGCATTAGACAGCGGTGAAAAATTTATTACAATCCACAAAAGCGTAGACTGTGTACGATGAACTAATGGGCAAAACATCTCTAAGCTGGGATTCGTTTGACTAGTTCAGGGTCCCGATCAGGCTACTTGTTTGCCTATGGGTTTACTGGCAGTTGTCCACGTTTTCTTCGGTACACACGGATCTCCAAAACCGCGGATTGTTTGAGCTAGAAATAGGCACCAATCAGCAAATGGAGTTGAGAGAGGACTCCAAAACGCCAAACCTAATGGACAACGACCTGATCAGCTGCGGAAGAGGCACTGCTTCGTGAGGGAAGTGAGGATTAGCAAAAATTGCCAGGTTAGTCCATCAATATGAGGACATGATAAGTGTCTTTAGAGGTCATTGGAAGAGGATTGACTGCGTCTACAGCCACTATTTTATGAGGAAAGTCGCCTGGCATCGGTTGCCACAGTGCTTGAGGACAGTTTCGCGCTTTCTGGTAACCATAACGGCGTCCAAATGAGGCGCGAGAGGTTCGCACTTCTCTTCGTAGGTGTGGCTTCCGAAACCCTTATATGGCAGTAAACTCCGCATTGATAACACCAGTATGAGCAAGTTCTTGGCGAGGTTCTGCCACGAATGTTTGCAGAATGAATCGGAGGATGACCATTTGTTGAGTTCAGTCATGCCCATAGTGAAAAGCACCAAGTGTTCAGCAAGAACCAGATTTCCCCACAGAGCCCACAGACATTCACTTTTATAGCTGACCCAGTCCATGTCTTTGACAGTTGGACGGATTTTGTTTTTTTCATCTTTTGTAGATCAATGCCCACCCCGGGTCCGTAGTCGGTATATGACACCAAGGACTGTAATCTGCTTCTTCCAAGCTCACTATCGTTGCCTTTTGCGACATACAGGCCGGAAATCCTGCAAACTGCTTTCCGAGACATTGCATCGGCTTCAGAAAGAGGTTTAACAGCGCCAGGTTGAGGGACAAACTCGTATTCTTGTAACTATTCCTGCTACCTCACTACCTGGTTCTCCGAGTCCCTAACGATTTGAAGCTACTGGGCAGAAAGATGACTGGTGCGCACCAGATGGCTTCTCTCGAGTAAATGCCGCCGATAATATTCCGTTAAATAGACTCATTATAGTAATGACAACAACGGAATATTCCCCGACCGCGGCCGAGGCGCACTCGTGAGAGTGATCACGGTGTACACTGTCTCTCAGAGAGAGAGAAAATTACAAAACCTTAAAAGGAGAAATCGGTCTCTACCGCAAACAACGGAATGGGACCGGACCTAGTTTAAGTGAAGCATGGTGACAACAGATTATGCTGCAAATAACAGCCGGCTTTGATTTCATCACTGGCAATAGTAAAGAGCCGGCAGGACATTGTTGTAACGATAGTCGTCTCCGAATATGGAAGAGAAAACATTCGGGGATGGTGCAAAATTGATGAGGGATGCTTCTAAAGCTTTACTGAACGAAGTAATCAGGGAAAGACTGCATAATGGTAGGCAAGGGAACATTTATGAATACGGAAAGACCAGGATCCCGTGAACGAGGTGAGGTGGTTACCAGGAACAATGAGTAACATCCAGTGATGGGAATCTGAAGCTGGCGGAAGAATAATGGAGGCGCAGGATATGAAGAACGAACTGATAAGCGGAATATTGTCAAGGAGAAACAAAACATTGAAATATACAAGGCAGCAAAGTTGTTCGTTCCGACTAGGCTTGACTACTCCGTTGGAATAATAGTGTTATTTTATCGAGTCTCCTGTGGCTTTTCTGCATCAATAACTAGCATTACAGGTGAGAATGGTTCACAGTATTTTGGGTTCAAGAGTTCACGCTTTGAGAGGAAGGGCCCCACCAGCCATTCATTGAGACGTGTTCCGCTGTGTGGTTGCTGGTCACTCGAAGTTGACGAAGTGAGGTCTCAGCCAGTTTTACTGTATCGGCGGATGACTGTCACAGGTAACGTATGTTATCTTGTAAGCGTAGTAATCTGTCGGAGCGAGGGATGTGTTGTCAAGCCAGAAGGATTATCGATCGTTGGGCAAAGTGAACGGCGGAATCCGATGAGCCCTGTTGGTTGAAAACTATGGACACTGGATGTTGTGTGGTCTGAAGTTGCATCGGCTGGAATTCAGACAGCAATAAAGAAAGAAGTGGCAGTCACCCCAGCCAGTCCAATAAGAAGCCGTTGAAGGAGAGTTTATGCCTCCCGGTTAGAGTACGATGAAGCTAGTCGGCAGGTGAACGGCTCCATTGAAGCTTCTACCAACAAGAGTCACACTGTACCCCTTGTTCTTTAAATATGAGGAACGACAGGCTAGAATCAGCGAACACAAAACCATGCTGTCCTTGAAGACTGTATCCGAGCGTTGCGATGGAGAAAACGGTATCCAGCAGGATTCGAAGAAAGTGGAGAGAGAGCGGCAGTCTGGAAAACGTTCCAGTTGGGTATTGTAACGAATATTTTAATGATCGGTTAGCTTGAGTGGGATATACTGATTAAGGAAAGGGCTCTGTCAACATGAATAAGTGACAGGCTCAGAGCACTTTCACCCCACCTGGACAGAGCCAGCATTTCTCTCCTTTTGAAGCATTGGATTTTTCTAATTTTTTAGTCACCGGTTTCGATAGGCTACCACTTGTTTTAGACCAGCCTCAACTGTTTGCGATAGTAATACCTCAATGGCTACACCACTGGCATCATCCTGAGGGACAAACTTACCAGCTGTCGAGGGTAAGTTTGGAATTACCAGAACTGGAGGTACAACGAAATTTTGCCCGTAATTTATGGGAAGCTTTTTACACGGCTTGGGCTAACTAGATGTCCGGCGTTTTCCAGTAGCCGGTGGAGTGAGGCGGTAGCATTGGCGAAGTCGTCAGCTATTTTCCCGTAATACGACGCTAATGCTAGGTTACTAAGGACTTCATCAGTCCTGCAAGGTAATGGCTAAGAGCCAGCTCCCTCATCCTCTGAGGGGTCAGAGTGAATTCCGTCTCTAGAAATCACTTGGCCAACATGGGCAATTTCCACCTCTAAAAATCAAGACTTCGATGGATTGAGCTTCAGGCCATTTTTCGTCAAAGAGCCCTTGTACATTATTCAGATTATTCAAAAGCTGGCCAACAGGCTACTTGTACACGATTCTTCTCACGAGATAAGGCAAGCACTGGTGTGAAAATAAACATAGCGCCACCTCTGGCAGTCTTTGGAAATTGGCGGGTTCTATAGAGAGACCAAACGGTAGTGTGGAGTTCGTAAAGCTCAGCGGGTACGTCGAATATCATTCTGGCTCAATGCGGTTCCCCAACTTCCACTTGTCAGCGAGCTGAGGCCAAGTCTAATGATGTACGGTGAGTCCCTTTGGTGGTAGTTCCGAACATATCAACGATTCTCAACGGTGAAAG
Source organism: Fasciola hepatica (assembly GCA_948099385.1). NCBI lineage: Eukaryota > Metazoa > Platyhelminthes > Trematoda > Plagiorchiida > Fasciolidae > Fasciola > Fasciola hepatica. The sequence continues at coordinate 26,714,733 of CANUEZ040000043.1, read as the reverse complement.
GGCTATTGTTTTCGTGACCGAGTTCAGTTTTGTAATCCGAACGTAAAGATGAAGTACCGACTTTCTCTTTCACCAAAGCCATGGATGAGGACCACGGTGACTGCAATGGCAGCATAAAACATTTTAACATGTCACTGGTTATCTTGCGTACCCCCCAATGCTGGTTGGGGGGGATTAAACAAAGCAAGGCTCTGATAGAAGAAGCATCTTTAAATCTGGGCCTGAAGTATTTCAGCGATGCGAAGCTGTCATCCAAATATTCCAGGATCCATTCTGGACTTCAGGCTGCCCATGCGTCCTAGATCTTTACAGCTCAACAAAAACGCATCAGCATATGTAGTGAGTAGTTCTCCCAGCTGATTCCGGACCGTTCAGTTGCACATATTATCCCTTGTCAGCAAAAAATTGCCCATATAGCCACTCAAGTGAGTCTTGTTGGCCCCATGGGTGCAGAACCTTATTTTTTCGTTTCTGATCGTCATTTTGGCCGGCCAGCAGTGCCACTGAGTTGCAGTAACTAGTCGGCCATTTCTGTGATCTAGCTAACAGTATAATTTAGTAAGTTGGTTCACTCCGAAAGGGATATTGCGTGGGATATGACTGGTGATAACTAACGCCTGTTTCACCATGCTACCTCTATTGTCACTGCCGCAACCCCCTCGGCGATGACTGCGATGCCTTTGGCTGAGACTAGGCCTTCAAAATAAGCTTTTCGGCAATAATTTTTTCACTTCCTTGAAAGGGGCCCTAATAACCTACAGTAAGACACGGTTATGCGTCTTTTCACTCAGTACGATACCACACCCTGCATAATCAAAAGGCCACTGGGTTCTCATTACTCTTACAAATGCCAGGTTAACAGGTGTTGTTGGTCACGAATGGCTTAATACTTCTCCACCTCGTGAGCTGCAGAATGGAAGCCACGACTGAATGTTGTTGATAGCTGCAACAGGGCCTTCATCTAGCTGCCCTTGCTCACTTTCCCCAAATTCGGTTAGGTCTATCATTGTCTCGTGGAAAGAAACCGCTGCATGCTGCTCGAAGCGGTGGCAAGAATTACCTCTTGACTTTCAGCCACCTTCAGTGCATTTTCTAAGCTCTCTCAACGGCATGATAGCTATCGTTTTGGGGACAACGGGGTCCTTTGCGCCCTTGGCCGGTAGTTACAGTAGCTTTTCTTCAGGCTCCTCATTAGAGGTATTACGACAGGTTTTTTAGGTCAGGCATCGTAACCCACAGACAAATACCCGAATACCTTTATCCTTGTTTATAATGGGCAACAAACTTCTGTTCATGCCTCATCTGCAATACAGTGTGCCAGTCAGCATCCGTAGTCGTGAACGTCCCCTCATAGACTGTTTTCCCGGCAATGTTAGCTTTTGTGACTTTGTCAAACGGCTCTAAACTCAACGGCTACACTAGGATGCATCCCCGGCTTTCCGAGGGAAGGCTATTCCGGTAATTTTTGTTTTTACTCCCACCCGGGGACATTACCGCCAATCGGAAACTTTTCGGGAACGAGTATTTTTGGCTGACGTCAAGAACTGTGCCGATCTCCCAAGGACTGTCGTCAGGGTTTCCATAAATCAGGAGCTGCTGGTTTTGTGGGGTAGCTTTTGCTAGGGGTCGCTCTTGGTGCCTTCAACCTTCAGGCATCTTTTGGTTCCAGATCTTGGCATGGGCTCCAGTTGTTGTACCTGAACAGAATAGAGGTTGGACTTGAAAAAGTGTAACAACACATAATAATACGACTAGCTTGGCAGAGTGGGAAAGTATAATAGCAAAGCTTTACATGAGCGCTCAATCTTCTTGCGCGTCGTCTTCTGGCGTCAGTTTGCACGATTCCGGAATCATTAGGCTCTTTGGTTGGCTGCAACACGATCACATATGTATTTATCACCGGCTTAAAATGACGGAACCAAATTAATAACATTCAAAACAATAAACCAGCTCAAATGATGATGCAGTACAGGATGCCAGATGGCGTTTGTTAGGTAAAAGAAACTCGAATATAATATTGGTTTTTTCACCTTGAACTCTCTATCTTAGTCCTATCGGTAGAGTTTGCAAGGTGAAAACTGCTACAAAGTGAGCAGTTATATTTTTTCGTCACTAAAGGATATCATTTTTGATGGCATTAAGGGTCAGTACCACCCCCTCCCCCTTTTGCGTCGAAGTTCGTGTTGATCACTTTGGGTGGCGGGAGCAAATGCTGCTGTCTTTCAGACAGGGCTGAAAGCTTCAGTCCAAACAGCCACGTGAACAGCCTATCTAAATTCTAAAGGCTTCGTGAACAGCAATTGGCCTTGTGGATAGGTGACGACATTTAACGCCACCGATCTCCCACAGTCAACCAGTGGGTAATTTTCAATCCATTTTCCCCGAAAGTCTTAGAGCAAGTGCTCGTATTTCTTAATGCCTGAGGTAGGATAAAGGAATCTGTCCAAGACGCAACACCCCAGGTTACTTCAATGGAACTTTGTCGTAAAGTGGTGGTCACTCCTGGAAAAAGTGCTGTTGCCGCCAATTCTAGCGCTGGGATAGGGGCCATCCCAAGCTGTTGACCCCAGCTTTGGCAAGAAAAAAGTAGACTTTCTGCACTCATTCACTCTCATCCAGCAGCAGTATGCTGCCACTCTTCAGGAGCATCGAAAAAATGGTGTGCGGAGACATTTTGCCCTTGTTCGTTAGGCTCCAAACTTATGGTTGACTTTATATGTTCCAAGCTAGCCCGCCAATAAGACCGCTCGAACCACCCCTCTGGGGTCATGTCAGGTCAGGTCTGGTCACTTCAACCTGGAAACCAGGACCAGTTTCTTGCTCCAGTGAGATAGGGGGCGAGTCTCCGCGGGCTTCGGCGGCTTGCAACCCGTTTTCTGATAGAAGCTCAGTGGGGCGATCAGCTGCTGCAGATCAGGGGCGCTGACCGGGCTAGCTTACAGGAAGAATGACAGTTCCACTAGACAGTGAGTCCCTCACCCCCACGCCACTCCCCCTGATGCGGTTACTCTGGCCCCACTGGAAAATGCTACTGGGACGGATTAAAAACCAAGGTGCAATGTGTGGTTGAATATTGAAGAGAAAGAATAGCAAGAAAGGAACCAAAGCGGAGATTAGCTGAAATGGTATCAGAGTAGAATGGCCCAGCAGACACTTATGGTTATGTTGAAAAAAGCAGCAAAAAGATAAAGAGGAAAGGGAGATAAATGCACTAGGATGGTCCCTCCGGGCCGAGACCTTTCGGGAAATACGGGAGCCCACTTCCTATTTGAGTGCCAAGCTGCACCATGTGGGTTACTTGCACCTCAGTCTCTAGTGGGTGATTTCAGTCGTGTACTACGCTACATCTAAACGAGTTTGCTTTCATTCTCGGGCAAACTTGTGGCTTCGCGAGATTATACTTGTGTACTCGGAGTACTTCACTTTGGCTAAGACGTAGCACCAGCTGACCCGGTGCTGACAAATCCTTCAGTCGCCTGAGGGCTTTGAGTGCGTCACTCGCCTTTCATCTTCCCCTGATCAGAAAGTTTAACGTAGTCTGTCTTTTTACCGTGTGTCTGATGCTTGTCGGGAGTCACATGAGTCTCCTCTTAATTTATCCAAAGTATGCTTGTCACGAACAAGCACTGGTGTCCAGAAGTGGACGCAGTGCTCCAAGGATGGTCTTGAGAAAGTTTTGTGAATGGACAGGGATACCAGCAAGTCCCTGGATTTTACCGGACTTGGGAGTTGATAAAACGCCAGGGACTCTTTAGCTGCAGAAACTGGGAATGGACCGGGGGGGGGGGTTGCAGAGTCTGCGCAGCATAAGTGAGGGTTGGTTGTCTTGACTTTGCCCTGGGTCGAGTCAGAACTTTCAGAGATCTCTGTCGATTGGCAAGTCGGGGCGGGGCAATTTTTCAAGATTCAGAACTTTTCCTTGTTTAGTTGCAGTTGTTACCTGACAGGCTGCTGCTGGTCACGGAACAGATCTTCATTTATCTCCATGAGCAAGAGATTTCTTACCTGCTTTCATTCTTCGGCAAGGAGGAGGTTAGGAAGCAGCAGATGGTCCATCAGTTCACTTTTATGAATCGGAAAGGTCATTAGCCCCAGGAAAAGCCCCTCTGGGACCCAACAGTCCGCCGTATCTGAATCCGATTTTGTCTCTTCACCCAGGAAGTGGTAAAACAAATCTTTTGGATAGTCTTTGAATCATGATTTCAGTCTCGAAGAAAAGTGTAGCCCTTCTGAAATCAGTAGTGATAAGAGACGATCTAGGAAGTCAAAAGGCTTTTGCAGGTCCAAATAACGTACCATGACTCTTTCAGTATGCCTAGTCTGGAGGTCACTTTGTCTAGAAATGAGAGTAAACTCAATGAGTAGGTTCGATGTCTAAAACAGGTGCGGTCTGTTGCTACATGCCATTTCTCTGCCAAGTGATTATATGTACCCCTTGGATGTCCTTTTAAAAATATCCAACTTTACTTATAGAAGGCGGAGGCCTGTAGCTTGGCACTTTCTCTCTTGATCCCACACTTGTAGATATTGGCGGTCTCCGTCAGATCCCAGCTCCCGGTAACGAGCCCTCCTTCTAAAAGCATTTTGGAGGGTTTTCCTAACACACCACTGCAGTATTAGCCAGTGACCTTGAGATGACAGGATGAGTGCCCTTTGGTCCAACAGCCTAGTGCAGATGAAAGGTCCCCATGGCACTTGCTATGTTAACAGCTTGGATTGCGACGTCCCGCACTGCGTTGGTAGCCGCAAATCTGACCGCCTCAGGGTCCTTTCTGGAATCTACAAATAGCACCACTTCGAATTATTTCGTACTCACCCGAACTCTTTTCATTGGCGGTAAAGAGTGCCTTTTGTCCCCTTCCGTTGAGGCCTAAGCTGCAAACTCTGATTCCATGCTTTAATTGTACATATTTATAAAACGTTTTGGACCATCCCCAGCGTTCCTAGCTGGAACCAGGTCACATTCTACTCGGCCCTGGAGCTGTATCCAAAAGATAGCCTCGATAACCTATTTAAACTTCCCCAGAGTATTCAAATAGCCACCATACTTTCCTCATTAGCTTTTAGGCTTTGATTCCTGACCCCAACCACGAAGGTAGTGTGCTTCATGGTTCAGCTTTAAGCAGTGGTAAGCTATAACAAGGTGGAGTTCACTCCACGGCTGTGTTAAAGTTAACGCTGTGCCCATGATCTCTCCTACGCATAAGAGCGGCACAGTGCAATTTCTCGATGCCATTTTGGTATAGAGCGATCATCAAGCCCAGAAATTTGGTGACTGGCCTATATTTTTGCCCTTTTGGCTCACTCACATGTATCAGAACTCAGTAAGGCGGGCGAAATACCTACCCTCGTTGTTTAATAGTTTTCCTAATTTATACAGGGGTGGACGAATCCTTCGGCAATGACCACAATAACAGGCACAAATGTAAACGGCCGCGGTAGGAACTTCTTCCGGCCTCCTCGTCGCATGCAAAGGATGAACTCCGGCATACACTAACTGCAACGACCGGTCGTGGAAAATCTCCCTCAAACCTTTGCTATTCCATGTTTCTCTTAACATCACTCACTTGCTTACAATATTGACTTGTCTTTACGCACTGTTTGTTTTTAAGGACCAATTGTTGTTTGTTCGCGCCCACAGCGCTATTTTGTCATATCCTTGTTCTGGACCTGCGTGACGCACGTGCTCCTTGCTCGCACGTCGCGATTTGGTTTCTTGTTTGTTGAGTCCTTGTGATCTCATTATTGAGGTTCGTATCTTTTTGGTGTCATTGTTAATTCACTAATCTAGTATCGTAGAATATTACGGATAATCGTCTTTTGATTTCGGGATCTGTTGCAAATTTGGCTACGCATTGCTCAAACATGTGTTACAATATTCAATAGATCAATTTTGAACGAGGAAAAACACGCAAAATGCCAAGAAAAGGATCGAAAACATTGGAATCCGGACAAGAAGTAATACGACAAGTCACTGGGGAGGTTTTGGATACATTTGATTCTTTAGTTAATGTTAGATCGCCTAGTCCTGTCGGTGCTAGTTCATGTGTTAATGAGGGAAACATGGACTGTAATGATGTTGATCTGTATGGGCTGAGGATATTAGACCTGGAACAACAGTTGTTATCGGATAGACTGCAGGCCCAGGGGGCAGAACAGAAGTTTACACAGAAAGAGCGAGAGAATGAGACCAGCGACTTCAACACTTCCGATAGATCAGGGTGCAATAAGATAGGGAACCCCACGCCGGTCGCCGACTGCAAACCACCATCGATCGATCTACCTAGAGTGGAACTAACGGTTTTCGACGGGCGAGCTGAGCAATACTGGAAGTTTGTCAAGCAGTTCGGGACGTTCGTTGAAAATAAGGTAACCGACCCTGGGGCAAAGGCTGCTCTACCTGACTCGCTACTGTCAAGGCCGAGCAAGAGAAGCTATCGACGTGTGTACTATGTTGGGCCCGGAACAAGGCTACATAAGAGCAAGGAAGATTCTAAGGGACTTGTTTGGCCAACCTTTCAAAGTAGCCCGTAACCTGAAAAAGGGCGTGATGGTAGAGGCAAAGAGAACCAAGGGCGACGTCTACACAATGGCCGACCTGGTGATTAAGATGCAAAACTGCTCAATAGCCCTCGACCATTTAGGTTACAGGGCTGACCTAGGCGCAATGCACACTTTGGAAGGCATAATCCGCCACCCCCCTCCCGAACTACAGGGTCGATGGGCGGAAGAAGCAGAACGGATAGGCCGAAGCGACAGGGAGGCTAATTTCGAAGACCTGACCGAATACTTGGACAGGAAAACCAAAATAGCCGACAGCAGATTTGGCCGACTTATCAGGGACAGCAACCGGGCAAACAAGCCCAGTCTAGCCAGGCTCAAACCCCTGCACGGAAACATCCGAAATATCAACCTTGAACCAGTGCACATGCCATTTCACGCGATGCCACTGCGCAACCAAGCTGCAGATTTTGTGATGCTAGCCATGGACTACCAGATTGCTCAAAGTTCGGCAACGTCTCAATAGACGAACGGTGGGGAATGGCGAGGATTGCAGGAGCGTGTTTTATTTGTCTCACCATCATGCACCGGGCGGCAGCTTGTAGAACAAGGTACAAATGCGGTTACGAGGGCTGCACGGGCAGACACCATCGATTTCTGAACCAGACGAGAGTAACCTTATCTGAGGCGAGTACCAAACCCAGCGTTATTTGTTCAACCTCGCGGTCTGCCAGTAAACCGGTACGTTTAGGCGTAGTGGCCGTGGGAGTAGTGGCCCTAACTGGGGTGGTCAAAGCGTTGGCTTTCATCGACAGTGGATCTGACACTACCCTGGTGAAAGAGCGGCTTGCCGACAAACACCGACTCGCTAAAGGTGCGACGTCGTTGGCAGTGAGCACGGTGGGTGGAATACAAGTAATGACTGCCCGCAGGTTGAGGCTGCAACTCATCTCTCTAGACACTAACAAGCAAATTGAACCAACGGAGGCATTCACGTTAGCCGATCTCCCTATGCGAGCACCAAGATCGGTCAACGCAATTTTAACTAGGTGGTTCCATCTTCAGGATGTCACCGTTGTAGACTGGGAAGATAATGAAGCGGATCTCCTCATCGGCTGCGACGTGCCAGAGGCGCAATGTGTACCTGACCAGAAAGTGGGCGACCGCCAGGCACCTTATGCCGTACGCACGGCTCTGTGATGGATGTTTTACGGTCCAGTAGGGGACTTGGTTCCGTAAATTATTTATCCGCCAAAACGGACCGCATAGAATACCAACTGCAGCGGCTGTATGAAAAGGAGTTTCATGACATTGGAGACGAAAGACCATCGTTGTCTCAAGAGGATCATTTCGCTCTACAAACGGTGCGGCAAGGCACTAGAGGCCTCAGAAAACAGTTTGAGGTTCCCCTCCCGTGGCGCACATCTGTCGACCCGTGGGCTGACAACAGAAGTGATGTTCTCCAACGATCACTCGACTGAAAGAACGCTCCATTCGAGACCAGAATCTGTGGGAACGATACGCGGAATTAATGAAGCGAAACGAAGCTCTCGGTTACGTTGAAAAGCTGCCTACCAACACCGACGGTAAAAAGGGTATCTGGTATCTGCCTCACCACCCGGTCATCAACCCCAAGAAACCCGGAAAACTGCGGGTGGTTTTCGACTGTGCAGCCAAGTTCCAGGGCAAGTCGTTAAACGATCTCTTACTACAAGGGCCTGACTGGACCACACCACTGATCGATGTTTTGTGCCGCTTCAGAAAGGGGAAAGTGACCTTGTCTGCTGACATTAGGGAAATGTTTTATCAGGTGAAAATACCGGTAGGAGAACGAGATGCTTTGCATTTCCTGTGGTGTGAAGGGAGCGATCGGGACAACGCAGTGTTGAATTATAGGATGACCGTCCACCCCTTCGGAGCCATATCGTCATTATTCTGTGCGAACTACGCCCTCCGAGAATCAGCGAACAAACATGGCGATCTAGTCCATTGGACGGTAGTAGATGGCGTCAGCAGGAACTTCTACGTCGACGACTACCTTGGGCCATTCGATGATGTGGAATCAGCCCCAGAGCAGTTCAGGGGTCTGAAGAGATTGCTGGAAGAGGGCGGCTTCCATCTAACTAGATGGATGTCGAAAGCTTCAGAAGTGCTGAAAGTCATCCCGTATCACGAAAAGGCCGAGAGGGTAAGAGATTTGGACGGCTCTTCACTTCCTGTCGAGCGCACCTTAGGAATAAAATGGGACGTGGAAACGGACGACTTTATTTTCGAGCTAAACGTTCCCGAGCTGCCAATAACCCGTTGTGACATACTATCTGCTGTCTCAAGTTTGTTCTACCCGCTCGGTTTTGTCTCACTATGACCGCTACCAGGAAGGATCTCGCTGCAGCGGCTGTGCCGTAAGAAAATTGATTGGGACCAGTCACTGAACTGAGAGGACTGGCTGGACTGGGAAGAATTTTTGAACACCTTGAAGAAACTAGGGGACATAAGAATCCCACGATGTTTGACTCCCGGCCATACGACGCAGACTGGAGAACTACATGCTTTTTCCGATGCATCCGAAGTCGGTTATGGAGCTGTGGGTACGGACGATGGTGCGCAGGAGATGGACAATATACTACGAGAATCCTGCTCGCCAAAGCCTGCGTTGCTCCACTGAAGTCGGTCTCGATCCCACACCTTGAACTCAGCGCAGCCGTGTTGGCAGTCAGGGTGGTGCAAGCTGTGAAGAGATGTTTTGACCTCCACATTTGGTCGGTTAGCTTCTGGACGGATTCAACGATAGTACTTTACTACATTAAAAGAGTCCGGAGCCGGTTTAGCACTTTCGTCTCTAACCGACTTAGGATTATCCACGATGAATCAGCCACGAACCAGTGGAATCATGTCAGGTCTGGCGATAATCCGGCCGATCTGTGCTCCCGAGGTGCGACCAACTTCGAGCAACTAGACACGTGGACGAGAGGGCCAAACTTCCTGCAAGTGCTTAAACAGGACTGGCCCGTGTTCGAATTAAAACCTCCTACGGAAGTAGAACTGGAGATCAAAGGCGTAGTGATAGCGGCCAACGTCGTCGAAGCGACATCCATTCTATCGCGATTGGTCAGGTTTTTTCCTCGATGAGGACACTTTGTGCGTTGGTTTGGTTAACCAGGTTCAAGAGAAATTTACTAGTCATGAATGGGCTATGCCCTTCAGGCCAGATACCGGTCGGCCCGATAAGTCCCGATGAGCTACAAGCTGCAGAATATGATATTTTCAGAATGGTTCAACGCGACGCTTTCCCCCGGGAACTCGAGAGGGCGGAAGAAGTGGGACCGACCAATAAAGACATGCCATCTCCAAGAGGCGAACTGAAGCGTTTAAACCCCAAACTCATCGACGGACTGCTGCGGGTGGATGGTAGGCTGACCAACGCCCACCTGAGCTTCGACACAAAGTATCCTATACTGCTGCCTGCGAGGCAACCTGTAGTAGAGCTAATGATCCAACACGTCCACGCCATGGAGGGACATGCCGGGGAAAGTCACGTGACGAGCGTCACCCAAAGGCGCCGCTGGTTGCTGAGAAGAAGAGAGACGGTAAAACGCGTAATTCGACGTTGTGTGCAATGCAGGAGACGCAATGCCACAGCAGGCAAACAACTCATGGCCCCACTATCAGAATGCAGGGTGACTACGGGCTGGTGGCCGTTCAGTGACACCGGGTTGGACTATTTCGGGCCTTTGTGAATCAGGTGCGGGAAAAGATTAGAAAGGAGATATGGGTGTATCATGACGTGCATGAAGTCACGTGCGGTACACCTAGAAGTCGCACATTCGATGACGACGGGCTCCTTTCCTACGGGCCTTGCAGAGATTTATCAACCGGAGGGGCGTACCGGCCGATATATACTCAGATAATGGGTCGAACTTTGTGGGCGCTCACCGAGAATTGTGGCGTTGGAACAAGGACATAAACAGGGACAAACTGTAGGATCGAACCGTGGCCTACGGCATACGATGGCATTTTAATCCCGCGGACCAATCACCGCGGCGGAGTATGAGAACGCATGGTCCGGTCCGTCAAGCGGATATTGCTGTCGATCACTGAGCAACAGCCACCCGACGACGAGACGCTGATCGCCGTCATCACTGTGGTAGAGAGAATTCTGAATCACCGCCTCCTGGTCCCTGTAATGAACGGCGACCCCACCAACCTGGCGCTCACCCCGAACGACTTATTGACGTTAGAGTCGAACGAGGGTTTCCAAGGACCGGTAAACCTTCGCGGGAGCTACCTCCACGGATGGAAGCAAGCGAACTATCTGGCCAAGGTCTTCTGGAGGCGATGGCTGCGGGGGTACCTACCGGCTTCGCGGACTCGACAAAAGTGGCTGGTGAAAACAAGACCATTCAAGGTTGGGGATGTGGTGATGATCGCAGACAACTGCGCACATTTCAGCACCTGGTCCTTGGGAGTAGTTATGGAAACCGTTGGAAGCACTGACGGGATTCTAAGAACGATGAGGGTGAAGACAGCTAACGGAGCGCTAATTCGTGACACGCAGTATTAGCCTACATGAGAGTGAAGGCGGAGAAGCTGATAACGCTGGGGCCCACTAGGCTATTTTGCATTCGTCTTTGAGGTGAGTAAAGAAACCCCATATATGGAAGCAATCACGACTCGCTGAAGCATCGGACCATCAAACACCCCGACGAACCCTCACATACATTGTACTCGTTATACCACCTGGTCTCCGTCAAACACGTTACAGTGCTCACAGTCTTTCGATGAAGCTGCAGGAAGTTCTTTTTTGATACGTGGTGGTACATGTGATTCCATTATACACCCAGACACATACGCACATACCCGATGCACGCTATGTCCCGCAACCCCTATCAAACCTGTGACAGTTTTCGCAATTTGTTTTGTTGACGTTACTGAATGTTCTTTGCATATGCGGAAGTAACTGCGATTACATCATACACACACACACTCAGGCAAGCACATACAGCCAGGGCAGGACGGCCCTTCCAAGGACAGCATCTTTGTTTCCCTTTCACGCCAGCCATCGGCCAGTTGTTCTTGTGGAAGATGCAGAATAGCCTCGCGTCTATGTGGCCAACGGATTAGGTGCAACCATGAGTAGAAAGACAACGACAAGCATTAGGCACGCGCACTGAAAGTAGGACCTGGGTAGGTAGGAAGAATCAGTATATTTATACCAAACCTTTGACTCTGCTAAGGATTCGGGAGGATTTTGGTGGGCAGTGTAACGACCGGTCGTGGAAAATCTCCCTCAAACCTTTGCTATTCCATGTTTCTCTTAACATCACTCACTTGCTTACAATATTGACTTGTCTTTACGCACTGTTTGTTTTTAAGGACCAATTGTTGTTTGTTCGCGCCCACAGCGCTATTTTGTCATATCCTTGTTCTGGACCTGCGTGACGCACGTGCTCCTTGCTCGCACGTCGCGATTTGGTTTCTTGTTTGTTGAGTCCTTGTGATCTCATTATTGAGGTTCGTATCTTTTTGGTGTCATTGTTAATTCACTAATCTAGTATCGTAGAATATTACGGATAATCGTCTTTTGATTTCGGGATCTGTTGCAAATTTGGCTACGCATTGCCCAAACGTGTGTTATGCGAATTATTGCCAGCCCCTCAGGTCCAATATTTAGCCCCCATGAAACCCCTTGCACGAGGGCCGATATTCAACTCTCTTCTTCTATTCACCCAAATCCACCTGCGAACAATAGTAAATCTTCAACCCTCTGATCTCAGTCCATCCGATCTGTGAATGCCTATCCTGAAGGAGCAAACATTGGCGTTATCCTGTGGTTTTATCGAAGTTTCCGATGTGGCTGACCAATCTACACAGTTTTGTCTCTGCTACAATCTCCCGCTATTTGTTCCCAATTCTGCATGAATCGGCACTTACTAAGGCTTGGCTATTCTAAGAGGGACACGGGGCTCAACTGTGCGTGCTTACTACGTTTCCTCTTTTTGTTAGGAGCACGCTGGTGATGACGTTATGAAGTGGTTGCTAGTTTCAGGTTTCTTGGGTTCAAGCATAGAGGGGTGGCTCTTATAGCAATACGGTCCAGCGTGATCAGTTTGACTTCAGGAGTCATAAGTTACTACTGGCTTTCTTTTCAAGTTCAGCCAAGAAGCCACCTTTCACTTAGTTGAATACATCAGGTTCCACCCTGATGCTCCCTGACACCCTGTCGTTACGCCCATCCGCTGCCGCTGGGAAGGCCTAGTACCCTGGGGTTTCCGAGCTCCATTAGGATTGACATCGATGACAATGGTTCATCAATCGGACCTCTCCAGCTCCCAGTCCGAGGGCTCTCCCGGCTGACACAGGTGTCTGGCTATTCTGGAAAAATTACAGTATTCCTCCTAAAAGCAATGCCCCCTGGCTTTGGCATCCTACATACGGGCTAACGGATTGCATCAATATCAACTTTTTAGTGTCCACCTGGAACAAAGTCCTCGCTCTTGTCCGCCTGTTCTGGTGAGTTTTTCGATAGTCCCACGCTCCCATCCACGGTTCCAAGTTCTGCCTCTTGCAATGATAGCCTATTCGAAGTTTCTGTCGAGGTTTACGGTCCTGGACAATGACTTTGGTTTGCTAGGCCTTCTGCTGTTTAGCCTGGTTATTCTCGAATAGTGTTGTGTCATTTAGTAAATAAATTTTGGTGCTGGCCATCGCTTGATTGGCCATTCTGTTCTTCAGTCTTTCTTCCCCTTTTCGACGCAGCTTGTACGCACTCATGTAAGACGAATGTTTTTAGTGTAAAGATTAAATATCTTTTGTTCTAAGATGCCGCATTTCTCATGGTACCAAGTGTTTCAGGTGTCGCGTCCTACTCAGTCGTTACCAATTTTATCATACTTGAGGTTTCCGTTCAACTCCCATACCTGCTACCCTTGTTCGAGCACGTGAACATGGGAGGAATAAATAGCTCGGGGTAACTCAGCTATGAAATGGCAAGGAGTGGATCACTCCAAAGCCTTCGCAGGTAAGGGTTACCTAGAGGCTTGTCAGGACGTAGGTTTGATCATGTTCGTTTCGTCCCAAACACCTTAAACAAGTCTGTCCGTTGCCTCTGGTCATTCTTGTGCGCTCGGAAGTATGGGGCGGTCGACCTGGCCCTACCAGAGGTAGAGCCTATTTTTTCTGTTCCACCCGATTTAATCCAAGTGGCCCTGCGTTCACGGTGAATAACCTGTTCTCTTCTCTCGAATTCTGGTCTACAAATCCTGACATCAGGCTACTCTAGGTGTGGGGCGGAGGTGGGGTGGATGTTGAGTCCTGATATAATATACGGACACTAGGCTTGTGCCGAAATTTTCCCGGAACTTTTGACCGCATTATTGCCTGAATACTTTCTGTGAGTTTGAAGATGATTCGCCGGATAATGGGATAGTGAGAAACGGTTCAGCGTAAAAATCCCGTCAAAAACTTGCTTTTGATATTGCCCGTGGGGTGAAAAATGAACTTCGACAACGAGAAACTAGTTCTGACAGCATCTTGCTATTAGTTGCCGATGAACTGGAAGGTAGACCACCGGACCACAAGGAGGAGTTCACGTTTTCAGTATTCAGCCTGCTGAGCGGAAAAGATTTTCGGCCTAGGTCCATCGGGAATTCCCATGACAAATGTTTTAGTGGCAGGCTTCACAGCGGCTAGGGCTCATCTTGTATGCAGAGGTTGAGCCTCAAATCTTTACCATACTTCTGTTTCTTAATTCCTCTTGTTGTTTTTATCCTTTGCTTTTTTCACTTTTGCCAGTAACGTTTTTTCTTTGTATCTTGCCTTTTTCGTTCCTTAACATTTTGCTTGCGATCACAGGCTCTTTCCGCCTCCTTTCGGCCGAGTTATAATAATAATGATCATAGTTTGTTTCGGAGACACCCAAAGCATGCTTTACGCACGATCAAAAATTTACAAGCGACAAAACTGAAAGACAAAATTCAAGAAAAAAAATTAGAAAAACGTAACACAAAGGGGGGTGGGAAGGAATAGGGGAGATATGAGAAGGGGATCAATGTATGCACATCAAGCAGTAATGTAGGGAGTTTAAGTGAACCCGGAGATGGGTTCAGATGTGGGCCCGGTGAATTTGAGGGTCAAGGTCAGATAGAGTCGCTGGCTGAGCCAAGTGGAGGAGAAAGGAACCTGAGAGTCTTACAGGAGGAGAGCTGAAAATCGGCATGAGAAACTATCGTTACGAAAAACAGTGAAGAATAAAGGAAAAAAGAAGAACAAAAATTGAGTTGTACAGCTGGGGACTATGTAGCCACGGGCTGTGCGTTATTGCAATGAACGGACGGTGTCAATTTGAAAACAGGGGGCTGGCAAAATACTTTGGCGAACCTAATGACTCTTTCCAAGTTTTGAACTTTAACTCCGGCTTTTAGGCAGAACCCGGAGCAAGCTGGCCAACACACTAGTTTCACGGCTTCACACGGGAAGTTTTGAATTTTTAAATTTCCTCTGCCCGTTTGCGCCGTTGGATAGCTGGTTGTCATGTCAACTGTGACTTTTTTCATTACCTTCTCACTACAAGAGCGGTCTTAACGAAGAACAACCCAAGTAGCACATTGCCCATCCCTGTTGGGCACTGCCCAACGAAGCGTTGGGGTGGCGCACATTACCATCATTTCTCATCATGATCGACACAGACTTTCGTGAAACACGAAAAGCAATTGTTATATTTATGTTATTTACCAAGTAGTCAGATATGATTTCGTTACATTAAGGTCTCATTTTGTTTTACTGACTGCACTCGTGGTCAGGCAGTGCCATATCGGTTAGCCGTATTCTCTCGTGGTAGGTGGTTTCATCCCTTGAAGGGAGTACTTGGGGTCTTCATTGTCAGTGTTTATGTTGTAAGTGCGCTATGTTTCGACTATTTTAAGAAGTTTTGTCTTTATTTTTTCGTGGCAGGATTTTGAAGGTCTGTTTTAGCTTGATTTGTTATAGAAATATTGGTACACTTTTTATGTATCTCAGTTAAAGGCAAACCCATTACAGTGGCTTTAACAGACGTTAAAGCACTATATTGCTTCAGTGGTATTCGTATTTATTTGTAGGATGTGTATTGTCGAAATTATCGGTCAATGTATATATATATATAAACGAATATATTAGCTTATCAAGCTGTGGATTTCATTCCTAGGATATATGTAATTATGCCGAAAGGGAGCAAGTACCAGAGGTACCGGAACAGGAAGAAGCAGCTCAGTGCCCAACAGTGTCCCGTTTGTCAAGAGGCCACGCTGTTGGAGCACAGAGATTAGTGTCCAAAAGTAAAGACTCAGGGTGGGTTAATTCAGTAGAAATGTACTATTTAGCTTCCTGAAGCATCGGCTCTAGCTATATCTTGCATGTCTGTTGCATCCGTTGAAGAGGTCTCAGAATTCCCATGGATAGCAGTTGAGGAGGTCTGTGGTAACCCAATGGGAAACACCATGTTTTATATAATCATTTTTTACTTTTATTTATTTCAGTACATATCTTTTTGCATCCTTTCTTACATAACCGCATGCTGGATTTTGCCCAAGGTGTTTTACGTGTTTTTGTACAAGAAATGGCGAGATTCTATGGCCCCGAGCATATTGTTTACAAAGTACATAGCTTGACCCACCTAGCTGAGGATGTTAGGACACACGGAAAGCTGGACAACTTCGCCAGCTTCTCATAGGAATCTCATTTGGGCAAGGAGGTTAACTTTCTTAGTTAACTTCACATCACCCGCGTTATGTTCTCAGCAGTGTCTTCCGAAAATAAACTCACTGTCTCCCGAGGCAGCAACACTTCGCTGAGTAGAGCAGATCGTATGGAGTCACTGCTCATGTCAACACGAACCCAAGTGGATCACATGGGCGTGTGACAGATGGTGATAGCACCGTGCTTGGGACCGGTCATTATGTAATGTTCAGATGCAATACTATGTTACATTTTTCAGTATCCCACGGCAGTTCCAGGGTTTGCTGGGCGGGCAAAGTTCCTCATCGAAATCCCAAACCCGGCAGATTCTTTCTGCCCTAATTATAGAGTTATTTACCCGTCTTCAGTTCGACGCTAGTTCCATTGAGTGAAAGCTACCTTGTTTTGAATTTATAATTACCTCGACCACCAGTTGCTTGCTGAAAGTCAAACAATATAATAAATTATCGAAGTGAAAGCATTTGATTAAATTTTCCTGTACCGCAGGGTAGGCAATACTTTCATGCTGTCTAGCTCTTTCTCCCGGGACAAGGGTTGTGCAGAACGGTAAAGGTGCAGCTCCTAAAGGATGCACCAATAAACTGTGTTCTTCTGGTTGTTGGTTGGTGTTGCTATTTGGCTCTCTGTAGGCTGCACAGGGGTCTTGGTCAGAAAGATCATTTCCCGCTCACGGCGGATGCTGCCCCTCTGGCCAACCTCAACCGGCACATTACTCCGGCCGGAGGAGCCTTGATTTCAGAGCCTTAAGGATTGCAGTCATCCAGAAAAATTCCGTAGTATTTCGCTGCAGAGTCTGAGGCTATTCTTAGCACTTCGGTCCTTCCGGGGTTCAACACAAGGTTGTGTTCAGTACCATATTATTTCAGGAGATGATATATGAAATGCTCGCGTCTGACAACGTCAGTAAGAATCACAAAGCACAGCTTTTAAATACTTTTCGATTACTGATCCTGATTCAAACATCTCTTCGGATGTATCAATCATTTCGAAGCCAACCATTGACTGTATGGTAGACCGCTGATCACTAATCACCATGGAACCGGCACGATAAACAACCAAGTCGTACTTTGTCAGGGACAGCTCTATTGGGAATTCGTTCTTTTCGCCCGTGAAGGGTCCTCACTTCCCTTGGAAATGCCCAAGAATTTTCAACTGTACAGTCTTTGAAAAGAGACCCCTACGTCATTTTTTTCTATGAGCCTAGGAAGTTCACGGAGGCTTTTTGAATTTCTGCGGTAACTGATTAGCGTATTGTCCATACAAATGTAGTGCGAGAGAAACGGGGCCATTTGCGTTTCCACGCCTTTGCTACTGTATCCAGCTCGCTTTTGGCACATCAAAGTCAAATATTTTCTTACATGTGTGTTCATTGCTTCCTTCAACGGTATATCTTGCCGGTTGGCTAACGTTTGCGGCAGTTTCAATGGATTCTGTTCGGCTTATCTTCAGGCCGTTATTGGATAAATTCGGTGGCTTATCAGTTTATTCTCTGCCAGCCAGTGACGATAGCTTTCAATTGATTTTGTCCCAGCTAATAGCATTCAAGTCTCAAACAGTACTGATCACTACCGACTACGGTTTGCTCTCCAGGCCGTGTCGTTTTATGAACTCACAGGCCACTACTGTTTTATCGGATGCTTTGTCCGGAACCGCATTTGCAGTGAATGTTCTTTCTTGCTTCATTGGCCCCACTGAAAACAGGTTCAACCCTGTAGGTTCTCCCTGTGTTTCTTGTGAAAAAGAGGGTTTTGCCTTTGGCAGGGCCTGTGGATTCCATCTAATGAACGGCTTTAAAAGCTGACAGTGATTTCGTCCGCATCTTCCATGATGACTCAGCCTAATTACAACCAGCAGTAGCCCGATGTGAGTCATTACTTTTTGTCGACTATCCATCTACCAGGAAAGCTTACTTCCAGAAAAAGTGGACATCATGATAGTAGATGGGACAATCTAAGTAGCCTACAGCTTGCTCTGTGTTTGTCTTTATGCGATATGGCATGAGTGTTTGCCCACAGGTGTCTACTAGAGTACTCCCTCGGTATGGTTGGTGAACTGCCTGCAGCCAGCTTGGCTAACTGGGCGTTTTCACTAACAGCCTGTCTGTATCAGCCGTTCGCAATCCATGGCCGAGGGTATATATGCTCAGTCAGGTATTCTAATGCGGCCATATGTCCGCATCTGCACTTTCTGTCCACTTATCCGGCTCAGCTACCATGCAGTTCCGCGAGTAGGTAGCGAGCAACGGATCCCAGTAATTGCAGTACGTGGCGATCAGCACAGCACTTTCGGTAGCTAGCTGCGCTGCTGCGATTGTGCTTTTTCACCAAGCTTGGAAACAAAGGTGTATCGGCCTTGAGGAGTCTGGCCTATAGATGTTTTCCTTCCGACCTTTTGCGCTCTACTCTGAAAGTTGGCCCGAAATAATTCTTTAGAATATTTTCGCCTAATTTTGGTTCCAGCAATAAGCCTTCTCCCGCTAATTCTCGGGCTCGATCGAGGTCCTAATGCCTAGAGAAAATTTGGTTCGGAATATTGCGCTGGACAAAATTATTGCTGTCTGCTGAGTTTACTGTACAGATACTGACGTCTTTCCTAGCGTGCGGCTGGTTGATAAACTAGAATCTGAGAGTGTACAACACAAGTTTACGAAAGGGTTACTGGGATGTTCCTCACCCCTAAATTATACGGAAAGGTGTAAAACATTGCAACCAGAGCTCCTACGGCTAGGCAGACTACAGAGGTACCATGAGTTCTTTTGAAGTATAAAGGTACATCTTGCGGCTGAGCTCTCAGATCAAAACTCTCTCCAACTATTTCCTACGACACAGGGATGGCGAGGTCTTAATTCTAGTATCTGGGACTGCGGAATAATTAAATTTCTTTCTCACCAAACACCAATCCTTTTGTGAGAATTTCCGCGGCAAATCAAGTCGCTTACTTTAGCCTCTTTAACATTCAGAAAAGAAATGAATGATCATCTGACAGTAATAAATCTCATTCTGATGCATGGAACTTACATGTCTATCACTCCATCCTGCGAACTTGGTCTGGGATAATAACGAGTAACATGAAAAGTTTGTCCGGTTGGAAGCAGTCACTGATGAGCTTCCAGGAGCATATGGGTTCGTTCTTTATTGTAGTTAGCAGAGAGAAGCAGTCAAGCCCGCGCCCTATGATTTTCGACTACACTTTCCGTGTCTGTTTATCCAAGCCTTATTTTCCACGCCCATTTTTGTCACTCTGTACTGGCCACATTTGCTCTGTTGATTCATCAGCTCATGCTGTCTGGTTTTACGGTGGTCGGCAAGATCCTTTAAGTCAGCCGCTGTCAGATGTGAGAACATAGCCGTCGCTGGAAAATACATAGTTCCAAGTGTAGCGTTAAGTTATCAAGGTACCAGCGTTGTTCACAAAAATTATTCACTTGCTGATACCCTGCTTCGCCATAAGTCCTGGTGAACGAACTGCCACAATCCAGGTGGTTTTCCGTTCAACATCCAGAAACTCACACGCAAGTATTCGCCCAAGATGTCGGGCTCTCTCGCTCCCTTTCCTTGTTGCTCATTATTAAAATGCCTTATGGTGGTCTGTCGCTAAAACCTTTCTACTTTACTTTTCGTCCGTCGTTTGTTACTAAAACCTTGCCATTTGTGTTACCTCGGCCCTTTCCCGTTTTTGCTTATTGCTCGGCGTGACTTTGTTGATTTCCGTTTCTACCCAAGTGCACAGCTGGTCGAACTGCCATACTGCAGCCTTTAATCTTTTGCCCTGCTTCTTAAGGACTATAGCTGCCTGCTTCTTCCCATGAGTAACATTTTGAAACCTACCTCGCTGGACAGAAAAACGGAATTTTTCATGCGATTTAATCTTTATCCTCCACAAAACTGTTCTCCTTATGATTCCTACAACCCCGCTTGTGATGCCGCATTTATACAAACTAACTGAAAAAGGCCACACTCTCCCCTCCCCACCACAAACCTTTTGTGAAAATGACCTTCAACCCAGCCAACTGCCAATTAAATACGTAACTCATACACGTGATGTATCAGAGCAAGATTATAAACCATTGAAACAACTGTTCGTTCTTCAGTGTTGTTTTTTTATTGTGACCGAGCTTGCCATATATCTTATTCCTGCAGCATTCGGCCAAAATTTCATCCCGCCGCCTCTGATGTCCCTTATATATCCGTGTTGACATCTCTTGACATGCTTGTTATGAGGCGAACAATTTGATGAACAGTTCTTTGCAGTACCTTGGTTAGTTTCCTATCCATATACCCTTCATATTCTGCGGAGCGCAAGCCACGGTTTACATCCAGCTTGGTAAATTCCTCTTTTTGTAAATATCAACAACATACCCTTTAAATATGTCCGAATTTTCAACGGTTGTAATCTTTTCCGGTACCATTTAAGTATTTCAGGCCTTCAACCCACCTCACTCAAAGGTAGCCGAATCGAAGATCTGACCTTGAGTTTCCAATCCGCCGGGCGTTATCGTCATTGAAGTTCACTTCAGCGTCCTCCTTTAGTCTTACGTGTGCACTTGTTTTATCCTATTGGAAATTTTGACTTCCTGACCCATAATCTTTCAGCCTTCTTCACATTATCTCCTGAACTACTTATGGAAGCTCCAAATTTCCTCCGCAAACATGCCAAGGTCCCGGGTGCAAATCAGGCAGTTTGTACTGTCAGTCTGATAAAAACCAGGAACACTCAATCTCAGTCTGCTTTTAGTCCATGCTCAGTAGCTCTTGTTGATCTTTATGACTTAGTCAACAAGAAGATTAACGAAGTGGACCAAAGAGTGGTGGACCTGCATAACCAGATCCAGTCCATCGATGATATTCTATTGAAGATATCCGCTATATCGAGCGTAATGGAACCCGCCCCTATACTTAATCTCCAAAGCCTAGCCATGGCGGGCCGTTTCTTGGAATCAGTTGCGACCGAGGTTCATAAGCTTACAGCTAACGCCAAAAAAGCGACAGTTTTCAACATCCCTGATCGACCATCCCTGCCGTCAACCAAACTCGCCATACTAAATGCTTGCAACATGGCACACCACACGTGCTATTTCACTCGGCTGCGCAATAAAATCACAAAGCAACGACTGTCTTTTGAAGTTCCAATTCGCTGACAAAGTAACAGCTAGGGAATTCATAACCGGTTGGCAAATCATTGCTAACGTCACCTCATTCAAAAGAATGGGAATATTACCGGATAAAGGGCCCCTCCAAAGAGAGGTTTTTCGATCACTGAAAAGTACCTTAGCTTCACCAACGCAACCTGTGGCTGAAATACCAGTCGCCGCGTCCTCTCGCTGCCTGTCGAGCACCATCGTAACACAAAAGCCCTCAGTTGCCTGTACCGCTTGTTGACCTAGGACTGACCACCACCCCACCTCCAGCACATCCCCTAGTAAACGGCCCTGCCTTCCACCATCAACCTCTGCCCCCAAAAACGGCAACGATATCCATGCCAAATCCACTATTAGCCCAGGGCCACCAAAGTCCCGTGCATCCAGGCCTGCCGCTGCTAATGCCAACCTACTGCCCACCGTCTCACCACCGAGGAAGACTCCGGGGAAGTCTGTTGCCAACAGCCCGTCCTGCCCTATCTCATGTCTCACCGTCCTGCGGACACAAATCCTTCATGAAATCCATGATCTACTATACAACCAATCGTCCCATCAGCCGATAAAATTCTGTTTCCCCCCACAGCCTTCAGCTACTCCGGCTACTCCCGTTACCCCACAGTAAGTCTTCTCAGAACCCCATTTAGAACCCCCACCAAGCACCCCAAGTGCACCCCAAATAATCCATACTTTTGCGGAGCTGGACGCAACCCTGCATCACCTTAAAGCAGCCAACCCCACCTCGCCGTATTAGCGTGGTACATCGGCAAATCGACAAGGTCCTCCCAACTCCACTTTACAATACAGGCGAAAACGGCCATCGAGTAAAGCATCATCATGCATCAGGATCAAACATAACATATTCTCCAAATATCTCGAAACATTTTCCCCGTCATCTGGCTAAGCGCCAGCACCTCCCGCAAATTTATTTTTCTTCCAATGATACAAATACGTAACTCCGGTTGAATTATAACTGAAGGGCTCGATTGTCAAGCTCCACGCGCTTTCCTGAACACAGGATGGGCCAGCCCAACCAACTACAGTTATTTCGTCGGTCCTGATTGAGCGACAACTACCCGCCCCCTGTGTACCCCCTTGAACCCAGTCACCACTACTTTCTACCACCTCACTTGCTGTTACCCATTACCTCAGCATCCAACCCCCCACAAGGCTACTTGAACCACCCCGGAAATCCCACCTCCGCAAACGACTATTTTTTCCCTGACAGAACTCCCCTTCGACCCAGCCTCACCCCTTCTCGATCGCTTCTATAAATGACAATCCTGAAGTTATGAGTCCATTTATTGATGTTTACCACCTCGGTAGTGTTAGCCACCAACACCCGTCGATGGTTGTTCCTACTCCACACTATGACGATACAGTTGCACTTACCTTGCTCCTCATTAACGCTGGTGTAAAAATGGTTATATCTTACTTAATGGTTTCCTTAGTAAACGCATGCTTCGGTCCTTCGTACTTCGCGGACCACCTGCACGTTACTCTAATGCTCGGCACTGTACGAATATGTTAACCAGAACGGTATTCTACATGCCCCGTGAGAACGAGAAGGCGATTGGGAGAGATAGTGGTTAGCGTGTATTTAGGGGTGTGCGTGAGAGCGTGCGCAAGAGCAACGGTCAAACGGCCACTATGCTTGGCATTCAGCGTTCGGTTAAACAATAAACGTGGTAAAAGTATTAACAAAGATGGACACCGCCACAGGGGCCTCTTCCTAGAAGTCCGACGGAGTTGGGCTTCGATCTTGACGGTAGGCCGGAAATGTTGGGTAACCAGGAACTCCTCGTAGCTTGCCCGTTAGACTGTTGGTGACATCGAACGACCGCTGATGAGTTTACCGGTGCCTGCATTCTCGAGGTCCGATGTGCGTAGGTCCAACTGTGTTTTGGCTCCCACGGATCTCATACGCATGCGAGCCGGAAGATCCCGCTTCAGGTCCATCCAAAAGAGCGTCCAGTTGTTGTCTCCAGTATCAGGCTGATCAACCGTTCCCTTGTTCAGTGAAAGGTTGGCTCCTTGAGCGTGCACGGGAGTCAGCGAGGCTACAGAGGAAGCCAATGTGACTGTGTAACTCCTTCTAAGAGAGGGCAAGGTAAACTGGAACAAAATAGCGCCTGAGAGCGCCGGCGGATTTTGAACCGTAATAACAACACACGAACGATGTTCGGTGTTGCTGTAGTCGCCAAGAAACCAGAAAAAATGAGATCATGACTACCGATTGTAATTTCTCGGGCCTATTGGTTGGTAAATCCATGGTGAACCTCCCAACTTGTTGTTAACAGTCGGTTGTAAAAATCGTCACGAAATCGGCGAAGCAGACGGGATTTCGTAGTTGGCGGCCGCGACGGCTACTTCGCGTTGCGGGTACCGTTGGAGATTCCGATGGACTAGCTGCCGAGTCCTCACTGGGCGTAATTGGGGGTGGTTCGAGTAATAACTTGCTCGATGCGCTTGAGCAGGTATAAACTGGCCGGGCGGCTTGCACTCCATGACGGCAGGCTTGAGAAGGTCCATAGAAACAGTGTCGTGTCGTCCGCTGGTGTCTTTGACGAATGTTTTTGCCCCACGTTTTATCAACCGATACGAGCCAGCGTATGGCGCTTGTGGTGGTGGTCGAACGCCGTCGGCGGGAAGGAATACATGAGTAGCGGTTCCTAACGCAGTTGGGACATAACTTGTAGACTGTTGTTCGCGCGGCGGACTAGCCTTGAGCACTCGCATGTGCTGCGTAAGGCGCTGAGCATATTCACCGTAGTCGAAAGTCACGGTTGGTGAGGGGGCTACCAACTCCCCAGGCAGACGGAGTGTACAGCCACATACTAGTACGGCCGGTGTTGTGTGTAATTCCTCCTTAACGGTACTACGCAGGCTTAAGAGTGCTGATGGTAGTGTTTCACTCCAAAGGGGGTTACCGTTTGCTCGAAGGGCGGCTTTTAATTGCCAGTGGAAAAGCTCAGCCATACCATTGGCCTGAAGGTGGTAAGCTGTCGTCTTAATGTTTTGGCAACCGAGCGTAGCGAGTAGGCTGCCGAAAGCGCCGTCAAAATGTGGACCGCGATCGGTTGTCACTATTGCTGGGCAACCGAATTGACTAACCCAACCGGTCAGAAAAGATTTTGCGACCTCTTTCGACGTGGGACGAGGGATAGGAATGGCCTGCGGCCAGCGAGTGAAACGGTCCACGCATGTGAGCATGTAAACCTACCCAAGCGAAGGTGGGAGTGGTCCTACGAGGTTGACGTGCACATGATGAAAACGTGTTTCAGGTTCTGGGAACATGGCTAACGCCGCCTTGGTGTGCCTATTGGTCTTAAAATGATGACACTACAGACGAGCACCAGCCCATTGGCGGACATCTGGTTTGACATTGTGCCAAACAAAACGCTTAGTTACCAGTTTCACCGAGGCCGTCACACCCGGGTGAGCCAGATTACGGAGTGTCAGGAAAGTAGGATAACAGTGAACAGCAGGAACTACCGGCCTAGGGCGACCTTGCGACATATCGCACACGATGGTATTCTGGGAAGCTGGGATAGGTACTGTGGTTAAGCTCGAAGAACCGTTTTGTCGAAGTTGTTCGATACCAGGGTCCACAGTTTAGGCCTGTGCCATTGCGTCCAAGTTGATGTTAAGCTTCGGTGACAGACTTAATTATTGTACGCGTGACAAGATGTCGGCCACGGGACTAAGTACCCCGGAGACGTGTCGTATGTCCACAGTAAACTGTGAGACAAAGTCTAAGTGGCGAATCTCGCGTGGTGAGTATCGATCGGAAGCTGACTTGAGTGCGTAAACCAAAGGCTAGTGGTCTGTAAACACCGTGAACGAACGACCTTCGAGTGCATGTCAAAAATGACGGATTCCCAAGTAGATGGCCAATAACTCTCTACCGAAAGTGCTGTACCTAGATTCCGAGGGTTGTAGGCGCTTGGAGAGGAATGCTGAAGGTTGCCAAGAGTCGTCTACGAACTGTTGCAGTACTGCTCCAACCTCTGTGTCCGAGGCATCCGTCACTACCGAAATAGGAGCCAAAGGGTCGGGGTATGTAAGGAGTGCTGTGTTGGCGACAGCATCTTTGACCAAGGCAAATGCGGCTTGTGCCGTGTCGGAAACACTAACTTCCGCTTACCTCCGCGCAACAGGTCGGTGAGGGGTTGCACTGTTTCCGCACAGTGAGGAATAAATCGGCGGTAAAAGTTCACCAGGCCGGCAAACTGACGCAGCTGGCGAAAAGATTGAGGTTCAGGGTGGTCGCGAATAGCGGAAACTCTATCTGAGAGAGGGCGGATACCCGAGGATGAAATAGAATGTCCTGTGAAGGTGATATCAGCCCGACCTAATTCGCATTTCGCGATATTGATCGTAACACCGTGCTGGCTAAGGCATCCGAAAAGTGCTCGTAAGTGCGCGATGTGCTCTTGCTCTGAAGAATTCACCACCAAAATATCATCCAGGTATACGTAGACATTTTTCAAACCACGAATCGCCTCGTGAAAGAAACGTTGGAAGGTCTGGGCTGCATTGCTGAGTCCAAACGGCATTCGCAGAAACTCGAACAGCCCGAAGGGCGTAGAGACGGAAGTTTTAGGGATATCGGCCTCTGCTATCGGGATCTGGTTGTATGCACAAACTTAATCAATAAGGTTGAAGACGGAGCAGCCTGATGAAGCCGAAGTAAGGTCCTGTATATGAGGAATCGGGTATCAGTCAGGGACGGTGACTTTGTTAAGCGCTCTGTAATCGCCACAGGGTCGCCAGTCGCCGCAAGATACAGGGACCATATAAAGAGAGGAAGCTCAAGGGCTACTAGAAGGGCGTATTATGCCCAGTTCTAGCATACGTTCGAATTCAGCTGCGCAAAGCGAAGCTTGTCTGGTGCTAACCGACGCGGCCTACTGAACACTGGGGGTCCCTTAGTATCGATATGGTGAGTGACACTGGTGGTCACTGCTGGGAGAGGCCCGGCCTGCCAAAACATGGCTGGGTAGGCGGCGATGAGTTCGCTATAAGGTTGGTGTGCCGGTGGTTGGACGTAAAAAGGCGTGACGTGATTCACCCGCGAATTAAAACCCGCAACACCGAGAGTGGTCTGACGATCCACCACTCTGCGGCACCGTGCATCAACTAGCAAGTCAAAGTGTTGCAGGAAGTCAATGCCCAGAATTGGGTACGGGACGTCGGCGATGATGAGTACCCAACGAAAATTACGCTTTAAGCCCAAGTTTAAGGTGAGCGACCGCTGGCCAAACGTTGGGATGGCCGTGCCATTGGCAGCGCGTAGTGTTTGGGCCTGCGGTGTGCTATTGTCGTCTTTCGCTCGGGGGAGGACGCTCACTTCGGCACCGGTATCTACAAGGAATAGGTTATTTGAAATGATGTCCCTTGCGTTCAAAAGGCGACTGTTGGTTTGATACCCGGCTTCGTGGGTCGTCACCACGGGCCGGGGGTTTAGTTTCCCTGATGAGCACCGGGAAACGTACACCCTCGTTCGCATCGTTTGGCTCCTTCGCCGAAGCGACTGTGGTATTTACGATAACCCCCTTTTGAAGAGCCGAAATGTCGTCGCAGTGACGGACTATGGAGCCTAGGTGAGCGTGCGCGGTGCCGCTCCTGTGACCCACTTCTTACTGCTAGGCGTTGCAGGCTAGCTCCAACTTTAGACAAAACTGACGCGAGTTCGTTAGATGTTGGCAAGGCAGGCACCATTGTGGCGGAGGACCTGGTTACTCCAACTACAGCGGGGTTGTGTCGTGACATAATGTAATCAGCTATCGCTGCAGTTTCCTCCAGCGAACATTTGCGCGTGGCACTTAGTAAAACTGGGACGTTGTTCGGCAAATGCTGCAGCCAAAGTTCCCTTAAGAGCGGGTCCTCGCCTGCCCTTGGTCCTCTCAAGCGCTGCATCTCAAGCAGCAGTTCGGAGGACTTCCTGCTCCCAAGCTCGTTGGTTTGAAGTTGTTGCATACGTTGGTCCTGCGTTGGGGTTGTGCGGGCAATGACGGCCCCCTTCAAAGCCTCGTGGCTTCGGGAAGAGATTATTGCGTCCCTTCCTTGCATTGTGACCTCCGGTGGGAGGCGGCCTGGTACCCACCTGAGACGGCTTGTGTCACTGGTTATACGGCAGTTTTCGAATCCTAACTCGATCAGCGTGAACCAGAATTTTGGACCAGCAGGCTTGAATGCTGGTATGTGCAGCGTGGTAGCCCCAACGATGGGGTCTGAGCAAGGTTTCCGTTCAGCAGACGTAGCGATTACTTTATCGAATAGAAACGGGAAAAGAAATCGACGACCAATGTGGCAATATAATCTTCGAAAGAAAAAAAATCCCGAAGAACTAGACACCGAAAATATGTGTGGTCAAAAAAAATTATTTGGTAAACCGACCAGAAAGTCAACAGATGGGG
This sequence comes from Fasciola hepatica, assembly GCA_948099385.1. Taxonomy (NCBI): domain Eukaryota; kingdom Metazoa; phylum Platyhelminthes; class Trematoda; order Plagiorchiida; family Fasciolidae; genus Fasciola; species Fasciola hepatica. The sequence continues at coordinate 26,686,944 of CANUEZ040000043.1, read as the reverse complement.
AAATATTAAAACACAAAAATGTACGCAGACGGGACCTTGAACGGTAGAAAACAAGGAATCTCACGTGACCTGGGGATCACGTCGGTCTCACCAACTGTTATTTCGTCGGTCCTGATTGAGCGACAACTACCCGCCCCCTGTGTACCCCCTTGAACCCAGTCACCACTACTTTCTACCACCTCACTTGCTGTTACCCATTACCTCAGCATCCAACCCCCCACAAGGCTACTTGAACCACCCCGGAAATCCCACCTCCGCAAACGACTATTTTTTCCCTGACAGAACTCCCCTTCGACCCAGCCTCACCCCTTCTCGATCGCTTCTATAAATGACAATCCTGAAGTTATGAGTCCATTTATTGATGTTTACCACCTCGGTAGTGTTAGCCACCAACACCCGTCGATGGTTGTTCCTACTCCACACTATGACGATACAGTTGCACTTACCTTGCTCCTCATTAACGCTGGTGTAAAAATGGTTATATCTTACTTAATGGTTTCCTTAGTAAACGCATGCTTCGGTCCTTCGTACTTCGCGGACCACCTGCACGTTACTCTAATGCTCGGCACTGTACGAATATGTTAACCAGAACGGTATTCTACATGCCCCGTGAGAACGAGAAGGCGATTGGGAGAGATAGTGGTTAGCGTGTATTTAGGGGTGTGCGTGAGAGCGTGCGCAAGAGCAACGGTCAAACGGCCACTATGCTTGGCATTCAGCGTTCGGTTAAACAATAAACGTGGTAAAAGTATTAACAAAGATGGACACCGCTACACTCGCTCACTACTAAATAAAACCCATACTCTCCATAATATAGTACTATCTTCCGACTTCGACATCACTGTCATAACCGAAACCTGGCTGAATGATTCTGTCCCATTGGACCAAATTTCTTTTGCTGTTTATCAAACTTTCATGAAAAATCGTCTTCGTGTAGGAGGCTGTCTAATCCACGTTAAAAACAGCTTGCCCAACATTCCCCTCTGTGATCCAACACTGGGCTCAATTCAGGACTCAATATGGGTAACGGTTCTTCTGGCCAACTCTCCACTCCATATCGGCCGCTTTTATCGACCACCCAACTCAAACACCACGGGCCTCGCCCACGTAGTCAACGCCTTTGACCACTTTGCACTATTACCCTCCTCGTCAGAACTCATTGCTGGCGATTTCACTGCACCTAATATCTGCTGGAACACCATGTCATCATCCCCATTCTTCACGAGCTTCGTTTTGACCATACACGCGGGGCGCCGGGTCCAGCATGTAATGACATCAGCCAGAGGAGACAGCATACTTGACCAGATGTTCGCCATTGGCCTATCGGATGTGATGACTACCGCCATCAATCTCTTCCCAAGCAGTGACCATGGAATGGTATCTTTCAGATTCACAGCCGGACCCATAGACCCCATATGGTGCTCATCTCAGCAGCCTTCGCACACGACCAACTGGATGAACCTCAAGCCCATGCTTCGATCCTTCAACTGGGATGACTGCTTACTACAGCACGACCCTCAGCTCGCCAGTGACGTACTCTACTATAAACTACATAGCTGCTTGTCAGCAATCACCACCATCGAGACCAACCGCTTTGAAGCCAGCAGCTCTTACCAACACAAAACTGCAAAATAAACGTGCAAAACTGCAGATCTACAATAAAACCAAAGACTTCTCCATACTATTGCAACTCTACTCTCTCTCTCTGTAACCAACAGTCTTCGGACTAATGAACAGCTGAGAAAGCAGGAGCTTTCGGCCTTGAATTCCTGTGACAAATCGTACCGATTGTTCCGACTGCTAAAGAGCAGAGATCAGAGAGAGTCTTCAGGGATACCCTATTTAATTTTGGCAAACATCATGCAGATTAAGTCTGCAGCCGAAATCGCTGAGGCGCTCAATACTTTCTTTTCAGAGTCCATGACCACTGACGCCACTTCAAACCCGCCACCCGTACCTCCCATCACCGAGCAGGTTCTCTCTGACATCGAATTCAGTTTGAACGATGTTGCCCACCTACTGCTGCGTGTTGGACCCTCCTCCAGCTCTGGCTATGACGGCATCCCCTCAGCACTCTTCCATCTTGGCGGAACTGATGTTGCTGCTATCTTTATGATTCTCTATTAATTATCCCTTAAAAATGGCATTTTTCCATCCCAGTGGAAAGCTTCAACCATTATTCCTATCCATCAAAATTTGCAGTGCATGACCCTTCAAATTATCGTTTTATTAACCGTATCCCTTTAGCTGTCAGAATAATGAAGCGTTTGATTAAACAGCGGATGTCCGATTGTCTCATTTCCCACAACCTCATTCACAGCGGTCAATATGGCTTCCTAAAGTCACGTTCTTGTAACACATGCCAGTTTGATTTCTTCAACCTGCTAACCACGGCAGCTGACGACGGAAAATCTATGATCGTCACCTACCTCGATATGACCAAGGCATTTCACCGAGTTCCTCACTCCCGGTTGTTAACAAAACTCCGGGCCTACGGTATCCATGACCCGCTTTTATCGTGGATCACTTCCTGCCTGTCAGATCGAACCCAGGTTATATATGCTAATGGCCATCTATCGCAACCAGTGTCCGTCACTAGTGGAGTCATACAAGGAAGTGTACTTGGTCCGCTATTTTTCTTACTCTATATTGACGACAATTTTTCGATTGTGCAATACAGCACACCTTTCCTCTTCGCCGACGACATCAAAATCGTTTATGAGTTTCGCCATCAAGATTTGAGCACAGCGCTGTCTGAAATAGATAATGATCTTGAGAAACTTGATCAATGGTGCACTTCATGGCAGATGTGCTTCTCGACATCCAAAAGCTTCTACACAACCCATAGATGTCAAGTCCCTCTCGGAACTTGGTCACTGAACCAAAAACCCATCGCCTCAAGCTCATCAGTGAAGGATCTTGGGTTTCGATACACTAACAATCTACAATTATCGGAACACGTCTCATTTCAGACGGCCAAGGCCAGACAGATAATAGGACTAGTTCCCAGATCACTTAAAATGAAACAGTATTCTCCTTACATACCAATCCCACGCTAGACCTCACCTCGAATATTGCCTTATAATCTCCTCTGGAATGTCCAAATCGGATAGAATATGCCTTGAGAAAGTCCGGCGCACCTTCACCAAGAAGGTAATGGGATATTCTTCTCCACTGAGCTATAAAGAGCGATACACTCTATTAAAACTTGACCCCGTTTGGCTTAGACATGTCATCTCTCTGCGTTTACTTCCAACAACTCTATACAGTTTTCGCTACCCTCATCTTACCCTCTGAGCCACGGAGACTTCAGTCTGACCTTACCACAGTCCAGGCTGGCAATATGGTCCGACTTCTTTCTCATTAAATATTCAAAGCCTTGGAATAAGCTACCCCTGACTATTCGCAAATGTGCGTCAAAAGCCCAGTTTCGCCAGTTCCTAAAATCACAACTTACCGTTAGCCATATGTTATCTTTGACTAACGCCAGCATATCTGAGGATCGAGCCCATGAAGAAAGCATCGAACTTTAGAACCCTAGCTTCCGTCTCCCCTCCCGCTGTCTGCTTCCGTCGAACTGGCCTTCGAAAACGGGTTCCACTACTGGGATCATGGCACCATATCCAAAACCCACCATTTCCTGCCTAATGACAGACACCAGGCTTACCATTTATTTTCACTTTTTTACGCATACTGTACATAACCCATATTGCAGAAGGATACAGATTTGTCGTTTAAAACTATAACTAGCTAGATGCCTGCCGGTTCTCGCTACTCACCCGCGTTTACCTACTATCACCTAACCCCTATACAACCCTGCCTTATCTAATTCACTAGTCGACCTTTACAACTATGTCCAAACAATTACTGCCTCCCTCACTATATAGTACTAGGGCAGCCACGTAGAACAACTTTCCTCCAGCCGAAGGGTTTTAGCCATTGATGTTTTCCCCCAGCACCAAATGGTTCAGTGGTGCTGGATTCTAAGATATTAAGTCCCACCACCCACTACTTCACTCCTTGATCCTTCGAATCTTCTCTTAGTTATTCTGGCTTCCGCCTCTCTCAGCGCCCTTGCCCGGCCGTAATTTGCTTTCCTTAATCATCCAGGTTGAAAATCTTTCATCCCATACATCCACCTTCCAATGGCTACCTGTTGGCCTCAATTTCCTCCTTTTATATTTCCCGACATGGAAGCTTGTCTGTATCACCAAGATTTCTGAGTCTATCACGTAACTGAAACTGCTATCCCCTCTCAGTGTGTACAATAACATCTACTGGCGCAGCCTAATCAACCACACCAGAACGACCTCTGGCCGTTTCAGGCACGGTCTGGCGCTGTACGAGACTGAAACATATATGCAGGCGCGTACATTACAACACTCGTTGTCCTACTCCATGTGTTTGCTTAACTCCACTCCGTATTTTCTCAGCCCATGCAAGCGAAACCCCTGATGTCAACGGTATTTTCACCATAGCTTCGTCCGGATGTGGGGAAACAGACCACCCACAGCAGTTGCAAACAAATGACATGCGCAGAAAATTACGGTCGGGCAGAGGGACTATGGAAAGTTCCTATATGAGCTCAACCAACCCTCTGCTAGAAAAAAGTGGAGAACTAAAATACCTAGTGGGATCGCTTTGATCTATGTATACCATTAATATCGGACTGTGAAGGAAACGGGGGAACTCCAATCGTGGGTGTCTCCCATCAGCTCAGACCTGACTCTTCGAAACGGAAAACCCCACACCGCCCTTGTCCGCTTGACATGCTTTTGGTTCCTACGCAAAAGACTGATTCGGGGGTGATAGCGAACTGGTCTCTCCAAATATGCTTACCCACCTCCCGCTCTAATTTCCAGTCACCTCGTACCCTCCCATGCACGTCTGGCATGTCTGTTGACGTCAGCCACAAAACCACCGTGGCTCTGGACAACAAGTCGATACATCAGACTACAAACACGTCTCATCAAAGCGCTAATTATATCCATGTAGATATTATTGTATATATAAACATACATGTAAGAACGTAGTGGAAGGAGCTCGAATTTTTCGCCCACGTATATGTTTTTCCTCCTTTTCGTAAGAAAGCGGCGTTCCTCTTGCCCTAGAATCCAGCCCACTCTCCAGTTTACAGCCCTATCTAACAGCAACCTGCAGCGTTAGACCTGTAGATACCTCACTAAGGGATTTGTCATACATCCCCTGGATCTATCATATAAACTTGCCATTTGGATTCTTAGTGTGACCCAGCTGCTTCCTTGTGACCCATAAAACACTACTGTGGAATTTGTCATATATCCCCTAGACCTAGTATGCAAACTTGCCATTCAAGGTTCTTCGTGTTGCCCAGCTGCTTTCTCACGTAGCCCTCAGACCCTAGTCCAAATGCACCTCCACGACTTTATTAGCCCTGAAAGATAGGACTTCCCGCTGAACGGCCGAATCGGTAATCAATAACTTTGCCCTCACAAACACCAACTCCCAATACCAACGATTCCTCATTCCACTAAGTCCATTGTGCCTCATTTCCAACCTCCGTCCTCTTATCTGTTATTTTGCTCACACTAACCCTCGGCTGGAACATCTCCCAGACTGCGATCCTCCCTTTCTAAATTTCAGAACCACCCAGCCATCACCTTGCCTGGCTGTAATATATCGTGCAGACAGCTTATCTTTTTCTCTGCCCGTCTACAACCGCACCAAAGGCCGGCTACCGCGAATACGATCTAGCCACCGGGTTTCACTTACAAGCAGTCCTGGCATTGCTTCATGTGTCCCTCTTAGGTTTACTGAGGAATTCTCACTACAAGACCCTTCCGATGTCGGAGCCACCGTGCGAGGACCCCTAACTGAATAGTGATCGGTCCAGATTCGGCGATGCCCGCCTCCTCCCCATGATGAAACAGCGAACAAAATCCGCAGCCAATCCTTGCCCAAAAAGCCCAACGCGGACAAAGAAAGGCCACAAGAGACTCAGCAGAATGACGTATTCGCCAATTTGCCAGCATAGCCTGATCTTTGTCCAGCCTTATTTTGTTCCTCGTGGACACGGCATTCCGATTGCTGATTATTCCTTCCTGGAACTCCGTCCACCTTCCACCAGCGGCAAACTGCCGACACCAGATGACACACACTACTTCTCATGGAAATTGTCTCACCTTTTCGGGGGTACTATTACCTTTCATATCCGCAAATCTACGAAAGTTAGTATTCCTCTGCAGTTCTTCATGAAATCCTTCCCTGCCTCACTTGTCTCAAAGCCAATTACCTTTTTAAGTGAACATAAATATGCATTACCGGCCATTTTTTTGTATCATTCTTGTGAACATTGTATTTCCTGCGTCCTAAGCCAAAGTCCGTCTGAACATTCTTACATCCGGCCGATTCATTACTATTGCCGCAATTGACTCGAAATCAATCCGTGTTCGTCGTGTATTCGTTGGTCATTTTGATTCATTTAAACTCTCCTCAGCCTCATTCCATTGTTGCTGAGATGTGCGAATCTCTCTCTCTCGTAAACTCTGATCATGCATACAAGTGTGCCTCTTGACCTCGGTCCAGAAATAAACCGTTAAAATGAAATAAAATAAAAAACAAAATAATCTCCGTGGAACCGGCACGATAAACAACCAAGTCGTACTTTGTCAGGGACAGCTCTATTGGGAATTCGTTCTTTTCGCCCGTGAAGGGTCCTCACTTCCCTTGGAAATGCCCAAGAATTTTCAACTGTACAGTCTTTGAAAAGAGACCCCTACGTCATTTTTTTCTATGAGCCTAGGAAGTTCACGGAGGCTTTTTGAATTTCTGCGGTAACTGATTAGCGTATTGTCCATACAAATGTAGTGCGAGAGAAACGGGGCCATTTGCGTTTCCACGCCTTTGCTACTGTATCCAGCTCGCTTTTGGCACATCAAAGTCAAATATTTTCTTACATGTGTGTTCATTGCTTCCTTCAACGGTATATCTTGCCGGTTGGCTAACGTTTGCGGCAGTTTCAATGGATTCTGTTCGGCTTATCTTCAGGCCGTTATTGGATAAATTCGGTGGCTTATCAGTTTATTCTCTGCCAGCCAGTGACGATAGCTTTCAATTGATTTTGTCCCAGCTAATAGCATTCAAGTCTCAAACAGTACTGATCACTACCGACTACGGTTTGCTCTCCAGGCCGTGTCGTTTTATGAACTCACAGGCCACTACTGTTTTTATCGGATGCTTTGTCCGGAACCGCATTTGCAGTGAATGTTCTTTCTTGCTTCATTGGCCCCACTGAAAACAGGTTCAACCCTGTAGGTTCTCCCTGTGTTTCTTGTGAAAAAGAGGGTTTTGCCTTTGGCAGGGCCTGTGGATTCCATCTAATGAACGGCTTTAAAAGCTGACAGTGATTTCGTCCGCATCTTCCATGATGACTCAGCCTAATTACAACCAGCAGTAGCCCGATGTGAGTCATTACTTTTTGTCGACTATCCATCTACCAGGAAAGCTTACTTCCAGAAAAAGTGGACATCATGATAGTAGATGGGACAATCTAAGTAGCCTACAGCTTGCTCTGTGTTTGCCTTTATGCGATATGGCATGAGTGTTTGCCCACAGGTGTCTACTAGAGTACTCCCTCGGTATGGTTGGTGAACTGCCTGCAGCCAGCTTGGCTAACTGGGCGTTTTCACTAACAGCCTGTCTGTATCAGCCGTTCGCAATCCATGGCCGAGGGTATATATGCTCAGTCAGGTATTCTAATGCGGCCATATGTCCGCATCTGCACTTTCTGTCCACTTATCCGGCTCAGCTACCATGCAGTTCCGCGAGTAGGTAGCGAGCAACGGATCCCAGTAATTGCAGTACGTGGCGATCAGCACAGCACTTTCGGTAGCTAGCTGCGCTGCTGCGATTGTGCTTTTTCACCAAGCTTGGAAACAAAGGTGTATCGGCCTTGAGGAGTCTGGCCTATAGATGTTTTCCTTCCGACCTTTTGCGCTCTACTCTGAAAGTTGGCCCGAAATAATTCTTTAGAATATTTTCGCCTAATTTTGGTTCCAGCAATAAGCCTTCTCCCGCTAATTCTCGGGCTCGATCGAGGTCCTAATGCCTAGAGAAAATTTGGTTCGGAATATTGCGCTGGACAAAATTATTGCTGTCTGCTGAGTTTACTGTACAGATACTGACGTCTTTCCTAGCGTGCGGCTGGTTGATAAACTAGAATCTGAGAGTGTACAACACAAGTTTACGAAAGGGTTACTGGGATGTTCCTCACCCCTAAATTATACGGAAAGGTGTAAAACATTGCAACCAGAGCTCCTACGGCTAGGCAGACTACAGAGGTACCATGAGTTCTTTTGAAGTATAAAGGTACATCTTGCGGCTGAGCTCTCAGATCAAAACTCTCTCCAACTATTTCCTACGACACAGGGATGGCGAGGTCTTAATTCTAGTATCTGGGACTGCGGAATAATTAAATTTCTTTCTCACCAAACACCAATCCTTTTGTGAGAATTTCCGCGGCAAATCAAGTCGCTTACTTTAGCCTCTTTAACATTCAGAAAAGAAATGAATGATCATCTGACAGTAATAAATCTCATTCTGATGCATGGAACTTACATGTCTATCACTCCATCCTGCGAACTTGGTCTGGGATAATAACGAGTAACATGAAAAGTTTGTCCGGTTGGAAGCAGTCACTGATGAGCTTCCAGGAGCATATGGGTTCGTTCTTTATTGTAGTTAGCAGAGAGAAGCAGTCAAGCCCGCGCCCTATGATTTTCGACTACACTTTCCGTGTCTGTTTATCCAAGCCTTATTTTCCACGCCCATTTTTGTCACTCTGTACTGGCCACATTTGCTCTGTTGATTCATCAGCTCATGCTGTCTGGTTTTACGGTGGTCGGCAAGATCCTTTAAGTCAGCCGCTGTCAGATGTGAGAACATAGCCGTCGCTGGAAAATACATAGTACCAAGTGTAGCGTTAAGTTATCAAGGTACCAGCGTTGTTCACAAAAATTATTCACTTGCTGATACCCTGCTTCGCCATAAGTCCTGGTGAACGAACTGCCACAATCCAGGTGGTTTTCCGTTCAACATCCAGAAACTCACACGCAAGTATTCGCCCAAGATGTCGGGCTCTCTCGCTCCCTTTCCTTGTTGCTAATTAAAAAAATGCCTTATGGTGGTCTGTCGCTAAAACCTTTCTACTTTACTTTTCGTCCGTCGTTTGTTACTAAAACCTTGCCATTTGCGTTACCTCGGCCCTTTCCCGTTTTTGCTTATTGCTCGGCGTGACTTTGTTGATTTCCGTTTCTACCCAAGTGCACAGCTGGTCGAACTGCCATACTGCAGCCTTTAATCTTTTGCCCTGCTTCTTAAGGACTATAGCTGCCTGCTTCTTCCCATGAGTAACATTTTGAAACCTACCTCGCTGGACAGAAAAACGGAATTTTTCATGCGATTTAATCTTTATCCTCCACAAAACTGTTCTCCTTATGATTCCTACAACCCCGCTTGTGATGCCGCATTTATACAAACTAACTGAAAAAGGCCACACTCTCCCCTCCCCACCACAAACCTTTTGTGAAAATGACCTTCAACCCAGCCAACTGCCAATTAAATACGTAACTCATACACGTGATGTATCAGAGCAAGATTATAAACCATTGAAACAACTGTTCGTTCTTCAGTGTTGTTTTTTTATTGTGACCGAGCTTGCCATATATCTTATTCCTGCAGCATTCGGCCAAAATTTCATCCCGCCGCCTCTGATGTCCCTTATATATCCGTGTTGACATCTCTTGACATGCTTGTTATGAGGCGAACAATTCGATGAACAGTTCTTTGCAGTACCTTGGTTAGTTTCCTATCCATATACCCTTCATATTCTGCGGAGCGCAAGCCACGGTTTACATCCAGCTTGGTAAATTCCTCTTTTTGTAAATATCAACAACATACCCTTTAAATATGTCCGAATTTTCAACGGTTGTAATCTTTTCCGGTACCATTTAAGTATTTCAGGCCTTCAACCCACCTCACTCAAAGGTAGCCGAATCGAAGATCTGACCTTGAGTTTCCAATCCGCCGGGCGTTATCGTCATTGAAGTTCACTTCAGCGTCCTCCTTTAGTCTTACGTGTGCACTTGTTTTATCCCATTGAAAACTTGAATATTCATTGCAGCTCGCACCGGTTCCATCTAACATGCACCGTGATTAACATTTTTACTAATATAATTACTACCACTATTAGTATAATTAACAATAATAATGTAGTAGTTGCTATCAGATGTCGTCATTTCGACTCTGGAAACATTCACAACCGGCGACATTTTCCTTATCATCCCGTTGACCGCTATAATATGCATCCATTCCTTCTGCATCTGCGTCTCACATCAACTGTGTCCCATTCTTATGAACCATTTTTTTATCTGATCCACCCTTTACATCCTACCTTGCTCGCTCCCTGTTTGACGATGTGTTTTGCTCCCTGATCGCCGACCACCTATTGCAGAGTACCAAAGCTTCTTTGCTGTCTAATCCTTTGCAGTGAATCTTACTTTTTCTCTATCGTCTCTCGCTAACACAGCTTCTTGTGCTGATTTCTAGCCTTTCTCATGTATATTAGTCAGCCTCCAGATGTTCCCACACGGACCAGTCGGATCCCCCACCCGACCTTGACTTTCAAGCTCACCGGGTGTCCAGTTGAACTCGCCGGTGGCCCCATTTAAACTAAGTAAATTTTCTCTGGTGTGAGTATATTTGCCATACTTTCACCCCACGTTACTCTTCCTTCTAGGCCTCTTTTATCCATCTTCTCTCACGAAAATTCCTACATTTTCAAGGGTTTTATCGGTCCATTCTATCACTTATAAACAGTTGATCATGCCCCTGGCATGCCTCGGGCGTCTCCGAAATGAACCATTATTAATAATAATAATAATAATAATAATAATAATAATAATATTAAACTATTCCCTGGTAATCCACTCCCGATAATTCCGATACACCGATAACGAAATTCTTCAAACGTAGTCCCAAACAACCAACCTTTCTCTAGCTGTCAAGCCTTTTTCCAGTTCCACATCAAGATTTTATTCTGATACTCATCCAGCTTTGCAAAATACAAACGCTCCACATAATTCACATTGAAAATCCACCCTTTTTCCGTGTGAAACAATTTATTTTCCAACTTCTTTTGATACCAAAGCTAGTTTGACGCATTTTGTTTCTCCTATTTTTAGAACCCATCGTTGCCATCGATTTTCACTTGAGTGTGACGGGTCCCACCATCCGACCTTGACTTGACGAGGCAGATCCTAAGTCAGACAAAACATGATTATTATTCGTGCAGCTACTTAGTTCTGCCTTATGTAGAACATTACGTCCTGCGATTGTCCGGGGAGTGGGGCCAACAGGTATCAGTTTTAAAATTCTAATCACAAGTTACCTCATGGTGAAGTATATTGGCGCCAGATCTATAAAACCTCTTTCTTGCTGGTTTCGCTGAACCATCTTGCTTTGTCCACTTCCTACTTTTGATAGATCCTCCACCAAAGTTGTCCGAAGTTGGCTTCATACAACGACTCACTACCCAGTTTAAAATTAGTTAACCTAGCATAATGTTCTACAAGTAAGGTACCCCAGGGATACTTGCTTCAAATAGTGGTACTCAGTTTACACCCGATAAATTTTAATTTTTTAACGAATAGCATTATTTGCAAACAAGTTCCTTCACAGTACCCAAAGCCAAGAGGCTCGATAGAGCAGATGTTTGATACGCTGACAAACACAAAGTTACCCGGGTGAGTGGCAGATGTATAACATCATTAACATGTCCTTGCCCAATTATAGAATTACTCCAAGTCAATATTTTACAAGTGGTGAATCTCTTATGAAATTCTTGATTGCCGAGAGAAAGGGGACTACGTCCGGAGTGGTGCTTCCTGAACAGCTGGCATATCTTCAGTTAGGGAAACTGGAAAGTCGTTAGCGAGAGCCTCAAACGGGGTGAATACAAGGGATAGCGTTCAAGTAAAAGACTTCAAGCAAAGTAGTCCTAAATACGCTTCGGAAAAATGTAACAAAAAGGGAACGAGTTGTCCACAAGCCCCTGGTCGGAACTTTACCAGGAATAAGACATATCAGTCGGTCTCGAAAGAAGTAGAGTCTCAGTGGACTTGCTAAACACGATGCCGATGTCCGGTCACATACATGGCCGGACAGTGCCTCGACACGAACAACACAAACATGAACCGTACAACCATGCTTCGGATATGGTTGCTTCACACATAGTAGGATGTGCGCATCGCAAAAGAAGATTCACACGACTATTGAAAACCAGCTCGCCTTTGAGCACATGCAAAGCTTACGCAATTGTCCAAATGGAGCGTGAGTGGATAGTTCTCTCGGCCTCTTAACACCCGTATGCTTCGTTCTGTGGTTTATTGATGTACGCATGCGATTTTTATCCATTCGAGCAGACGTGAGTCTTCAGTGTGGTTTGGTTTTGCGTCCCTGCTTGGATGCAGGCTAAAACACAATCATAATCCGTCAACTGTGAGAAGGTCCTCCCGTGTTCTTCATTCCTCGGAACTCCATTTCAGTGAGTTTAGGAGCGCAGTATACGTAGCACGAGTCAAGCCCCGTTCATAAATTCCTTCCCTTCATCATAAGCGCACGCAAGATCCGTGGAATAATGACTAGAACCCCAACAGGGGAAAGCATCTACTTCAGGCTTGCCTTTCGAAGGAAGGCCCTCAATAAAACAAAAAGCACAAGACTCGTCAGGGATCCTTGACCATTATAAAAAGCGGCTGGTAAGCCAGCGGCCCTGGAGAATAATCAGCTTCCAAATTTTCAAAAGGTGATACTTAATTAGAGAATAAAATTTCATCAAAAGCTGTATAATCGTTACGAGTGAACTCACCCCTCCAGAGGCAAAAGATTTGCGACCCTATGTTAGAAAACCACAATAAACCGGACCTCAAGGCAATGACGACGTTGGCGGATATAATTCAAGTGTGGCAACCACGACTAGTATGAAAGGTACATGAAAAAGTGGAGCTTGAATACCAAGTTCCAACTTTTATTCCTTTACTAATACTGGCCTCATAAGAGAAAACGAACTCAAACGGACTACAGTTATGTACTGTCAAAAACTGCCTTGAAAGAGAGGATGGAAGAGTAAATAATTCAGCATGGCAGTAAGACTGCATGCAGCTTTACCGAGAAAAAAGTGCTAGAGTTCGGTCAGAGTGCAAAACCGGCTGACAATAACGAGAGCTTTCCCATTACGAACACACACCAGAGGGACTGACTTTTCACTTCACAAGCAGTTCCGGGGACCATTGGAGAAGTAAAATAATAAAGAACAGCAGAGGTTATTGACGTTCACCAAAATTTAATAAAACTGAGAAATCGAATTCATTTACCCGATTCAATTGTAGTTCAAAGCCTTCACCATTGCTGTCACAGTTCCTAATTATTGGGAAAGGGCCCTAGTTGCGTGCACTTATAAAAGTGGCCCCCCGAAAGAAGCTCTAAACTACAGACCCCTTCAGATTACTCGGCTTAGCAGCCGTGCTCACTGAAAAGCTGGACAGTGGCTCCTTTGCTTGGACCACCTTAGATGGCAAGTGCAATGATGCTTCCCATGGCCTAGCGAAATGCCCCTCCTGCCTCACAAGCCCAACAGGCTTCTCGGATGATGTCATTCACCGCAGCGAAAAGGAACTAGAGGTCGGAGTCTGCTACATGGACTTCAACAGAGGTTTTGAAGCTGCAAACCAATTAACAATAGCAGCACAAATGCCACTGTCTTGTCGTAAAATTAGTGTTGGTTAGTTTATCGAATGAGACACGGAGCAAGCTTGAAAGCACGATAAATGGGTTAAGAGGCACTTACTTGGTGAACTGTACACTGCGCGCAGGGTTTAAAATGACGGAACTTGTAAGAGGTCCAGAATAAATGAAAAGCCCGAAGTATCGGTGAATGACCGGGATGACGATGAAAAGACTGGCGAAGCGGATGTGCGAGTCTGAAATGTGAGAAAATGCAGTGCAGAATATTTTAGATATGTGGCAAATGAATAGCCGAAGTCACTTCAATAGCTGAAGTAAAGGTGGAGGTTTCGAGTAAAGATGGATGAATAATTCGGCTAGTAGGAGGTGGTCAGTAGATTTTCGCGGGGATCCCTGTTAGCCAGATTCTGATTAGCTATTATTCGCCAAAATCTGAGACCATCCACAAAATCCGCCTTGACGTTCACGGAAAACATGGACGTGAGAAACATTGTAGGGAGAAGCCGCGTGGCAGCGGGTACTGAACAAGTGTCACAGTAGCCCACGAATACGGCCGTCCGATTAAAAGACTTCAAAAGCTGACTGCCTACACTGATGATTTCCTTACTCCTTTTTGCGACGGAGTCGGCTTGCCATGAGGCAGTCTACCTCCCTACTCCTTCACTTTCAACCATAACGCGGTCTTTTCGACTCTACTACCAAAATTGCGATACTGTGATCGCTGCTGAACAAATGATCCCCTCGCCTCGGTTTTGGGCACTGCTGTCTTCTTGGCTCAATTTCCAGTCTCCCGTTCATGCATTTTCATTGATTGATTTAAAGAGCATCGCGCAGTCATTGCAACACCAACGGTTTGACCTAAGTTCTATTTTGTGAAGCCTGACCGTGATCCACTTATTGATTTGACTAGTAGCTGTTGCACCAAATTACGTCTCACCGAAGTCGTTTAGCAAGACCTAATTATTGTTAAAAACTCTGAAGAGCATAATTTGTAAGCAGACTGTCCGGAATGAATAGCGCCCATAAAGTCAGTAATGAAAGACTGCGCAATATCACCGAAGACGTAAACTACCGGGAAATCATTATGTGACGCCGGTCAAAGCACGTGGAAATTGACTCTCCACTTCTCGAGAACCTTCCAGTTGCGCCTTCTTATTTCTGAATAGTACATGTTATTGGCCATGAATCTAAACTTACCCTTTTATGGACTGCTTTCTCTCCCACATCCACCAGTTCACTTTCACGAAATTGGCCTCATGTCCCCTTGATTCAAAGCTCATTCCGTTTCTCAAACTCCGGTAAATCCGTCATTCAGGGTCTGCATTGTCTTCATGGATCGCTATCCTCTTCGCATGCGTCGATTTTCCCCCCTCTCCTTCTTGTTAAAAATTTACTCCATCTGCAGAACCTTAGTTGGCCTCCGGTTTCCTTGGCTTGCATCATTCTTGTTCATAATGCCTCCTTAGCACTGCGTTAATGATTTCTTCGACATCTCCACCGCGCACCACTGCCTAGCCCGGATTCGAAACTGGTTCAAAACTGCCGCGCAAACCATTATCAGAATGATCCATTCAAACTGTTGCTGTCTATGTTTTTCCATTTCTGATGCTCTCGACTTTCATACTTAGAATTTTGTGAATATTTCACCATATTGAGTAACATGTTACACCATGATCATGCGTTAGCGCGTGCCTCTCGACCATGGCCGAGAAATATACCAATATTATGATGTATGGCTCAAATTGAAGGCAAGTTCCGTGTATGGATTTTCACCTTCGCTGCGCCTAATGAATGTAATTCAGTATTCAGAACCCTTTTTTCGAGAGGTTGTAATTATAAAGCAGCACAGATGTGACGTAGACATGAGCTACTGATTCACAGACTACTATTCCGCTGTGCAGCTAAGGAAGGTTATGGTTGGGTCACAGCATCTAGTAGTTTTCTGAACTCTCCAGGTAATCATCACCGTTGGTCGAAAATGGAAGCTTGGGTCAAACAAAAAAGGTCACGATTGCAGATACATCCTACTGCTTTTGTTGGTCTTCTCCCAAGCAACAAAGATCACAGGCGGGACCCAAATGTACAATCCTTCCTCCAACGGTACATAGCCTGTGTATAGGTCCCATTTGGAAGTCACCAAAAGACGGGTGGTAAAACCTCCCTAAAGGCGAACAAGACATGGGCCATATGCAGCGGGTGAGCTGAGGACGACCAGCGACACCTGACGCTATAAGGCGCCACAACCGCCCTGAGACACGTTCCGCGTGTGCGGTGCAGATGGGCTCAAATGGAAGACCGCCCTTTAACGTACCGCTCAAGTTTTTCCTTGGTAAGCAACCTGAAGCTGGGCTAACACATTGCAGGAGCAACAATATGGTAGACTTACTTCACCGTGACCCAAAGGTAACCAGCGGAGCAAGCATACAAGCGAAAAGACAGAAGCTGAATGCATTGGAGAAGCAAACAATGCAGTGTATTAGTGGCAATCGCCTATATTCTCAACCTCATCGGACCAATCACGTTAAACAGCAAAATCCCACCAAACAAATAGAATATGAACATTTCAACTTCAACAACGACAGCGAAAACTTTCCATGAAACAATAACCATGAGGAACATTCACAAATATTCAAGAAGTACCACATACAACCAAACCAAACGCTTGCGCTATCCAACAAACACAGTTTGCGTACACCAAGCCATAGCAACTCGCAGGATGTGCGAATCAAAGCCTTTCTGACAATTCCATCTTTCCCAGACCAAGCTTCGCTAACAAGCCCCGCAGGCCACCCGTTTCTGCAACGGCTACCGCCGACTAAAGGACCTACGTCCTCGTTTCCGGACCTTCCTCCTTCATCAACCACTTTTGCCTTTCCTTCAGCTTACGCACGTTTCCAGAACAAATTCACTGATAACAGCACCCTTTTTGAGTGTCCGACACGGGAACGGAAGAAATCCTGACCTTTGAACATAGTTCCGTTGATGCGAAGTATAAAAACATGCTCAGAGTCAATAGTTCAAGTTCTTCGCAATCGTCTGTCACTGGCGCAAGGAAGCTACCTCCTAGGATTCACTTCTCTCCTACCAAAAGCATCATTAGACTTTCTCCCGTCACAAGACTACCATAGGCAATTGAATATGGCAAACGATGCACCAAGCATGTCGCACGTTCCCGAACTATACCTCAGTGACTAGCTTCTAGCGGCCCAAATCTCCACTCGACTGTGCAGCTTGATAAGAAGCGGTTCATTCTGTCTCCCAATATTGATTTAATTAAAGGCTTGAATTTCTGACCCAGAATACTCAAAGTTGCTTCTTTTTCACTGAAGAATACGTGGTTCACTTCCACTGACCATGAAGCATAATAGTGCCCGTAAGAAAGAACCCGTGGACAAACAGTGATCAACTTCTATGTGCACAGCTTCCACACTCGCACAGGTGATAACCAGCCGCACCACTTCTCCGGTCCTGCCAAGCTTAACAAAAACAGCCAGAAGTAGTCTTTTCCCACAAACGTGAAGGTACATCAAATACCCATCGTGTGTTACATAGGTAGAGACTCCCTTTGTTATGCACACAGAGGCATTGAGTACTCGTCAAACAGCCGACCTTGCCTTTACAAACCAGAATTGCTGGCGAATATTAAACAGAGCTTGGAATCAGCCAACATGAACTTCCGTTTTGCGATAATGCCTAAAAATAACCGAGTGGCCATGTGCCTCTTCGGTGCAATGGTAGGATGCATATCCACCTCTGAAAAATTGGCCTGAAACTGATCGCTCGTCAAAAAAATAGAATCCAACATTCGTGCGGAGGTACGTGTAAGACAGTCGCCGAGGCCATTACCTAATTCAACCAAGTCAATTTATCTGCGAAAGCGTACTGCATGTGCGAACCTTACAATTGCCTTACTATTACTTATCATCCCCTGGACTGTTAAACAACTCGGTGGCAATGACATGTCACATCGCCCTTCGAATATGATGAAAATATATTGTTATTGCCACAACATCCAGGCAATACTGCTTAAAAGCGTAGTCCAGGGTGAACAGCGCTCAAAGTACGGCTGAAATAAACCACTATTTATTGTACTAACCACCTCAGGCTTCTTAGACTCTAGAAGCCGCGGTCGCTGCGATGAGCATTTTATCTATGAATTAAGTAATTTCCGAAAACCACTGAATGTTTGGACCATCGAAACATAGTTTACCGTCCTTACCTTCTAGTAGCGTCCCTCGAGGTGCCGGGTTTGCCAGATTCTCTTTCGCTGGCACGTGTCTCAATAAAGTAAGAAGCGAGTGGATACAGATCTTGGACAACCCGTTTCCAACGAACGTAGAGAAGAGTCCTTTTTTGCTCCTCAGGTTTTATGGATTTACGGCAGATTCAGTCCAATAATAAACGTCACGCAACTTCAGATCCACTCCCTTCCTAATCAATTCTGCTATTTGCACAACAGCGACAGCTGCGGTCAATTCCAAACTTGGTGTGAAGACAGTCTTCAAAGGTGCCACAGGCTGCTCGGCAGAAAAAAGTACACGTAATTGTTCTGACCGGTCGGACACAAACCTGAAGTAGGACAATGCAAAGTGGCCCGCTTCCGGAGCTTCGCAAGGTAAGTGTAATCCAACATGCGCATCTGCCTTTAAACATCACGTGCAAACAGTCGTGGCTCCTTTACTAATTTGATCTCTTCAACTGTCCTCCCAGCTTCTCCCTACTTTGCCTCAGTATTTAAGCTCAATGGGACATCCTATTCGAACCTTTTAGGGCATAAACCTTGGAAAAATTGTTCCATGGCCAAGATAAACGGACCAGTCCAACCTAAAGGATCGTAGACGGTGGCCGGTCTTATCAAAAACGGTCATCTTGTTGTTGGCTGATCCTTGATGTGAACGTGGAAAACGAAACCGTCTTGCTCAAAATTCCAAGCCAAACCTAAGGTACTCCGAGCCGGCGACAGACTCGCGCCAAAGGAGTTCTATAGAACTGTTTCCTCTAATAGCCGGAATGGCAATAATACATCTCGCTCACTACTCGTCTACTTGGTTAATCACAAACACATCAAGACCTAATAGGCCAAGTATTCCCTCCACCAAACATAAAGCTTCTGCAGCTTTGTTGAAGATTGTCAGAAAATCTTCATTGTAAACTACAAACGACTTTGCAATTATCATTCAACTTTTTCGCTTCACTCTTAAAATTCAAAAGCTTCAAGAAACTACACTGCGTAACTAGAAAATGAAGGCTGTGCGGCAACAAATAGACCTCTTTTACTGTCATCACTGTACAAAGCCAGAACCTCTAATACTCATACAGATATCCCGCATACGGATTCAACGAACAATGCATCTGCCTCTCCTACCCTTTCTATTGCGGAAGCCTTCAACTCATTCTCTGACTCAACTATGGCCCCTATTTTTAATGTTGACCCCCTAGTTACCGCCTCAACTCTGTCCCCAGCGGAATTGAACGCCTCAGTTATCTCTCAATTATTGACCACTTTCAAGCCATCATCTTACCCAAGATCTGACGACTTACCGCCCACTGCAATAGCTAAATGCGGACCTGACTTACCTTACCTACTACTCAATCTATTTACCCTATCAATGAACTCTGGTCTGCTGCCCGCAAACTGGAAATGCTTGGTCATAATCCCGCACAGCAAGAAAGGTCTACTGCATGAAGTAACAAACTACCGTCCCGTTAACCATACACCCAGTCTCTTTCGGCTAATGGGAAAAATCACAAAAGAGCACAGCTTGAAGCACCTCTTTCAACTAGGTGTTATTAATCCTCGACAACACGGCTTCCTTCTGTTTAGACCTTGCGCAATCTGCCAACTAAGTTTTTTGAATCTCATTACTGAAAAGGCGGACAGTGGAATAACCCTTATTGTACTTTACTCGGATATGTCAAAGTCATTTGACAGCGTGTCACACCCACGTCTTCTAACCAAAATCCAATCATTTGGCATTACTGACCCGTGACTACCTTGGATCAATTCTTACCTGTCTAATCGCTGTCGGGCTGTCTCAACAAATTTACACTGTTCCAGGCCTAAACAGGCTACAAGCGGTGTTGTACAGGGTAGCGTTCTTGGCCCACTGCCTTTCCTCATATATTCAAATGACATATTCCTCTCGGTGAGCCATGCCACCCCATTTCTCTTTGCTGATGACGCTAAAATTGTCCACTTTTTCAGGCCTGAAAGCCTCGCCCTTCGGCTATTTTAAACATCTCTGAAGACAGATCTGAGCTTGGTAGATGATGCTCAACTAGGCAGATGACTTTTTCCGCTGATAAATATGAGGTACTTACATAATAAAGCAAGCTACCTCCAGGACCTTTAGCTGTCTGTGGTCCATCCATTGCTAGCAAACAATTCGTTCAAAACCTCGGCTTAATCTATTGCTCCACAGCTAATTTCTCCAAATGTTCGGCTCTCCAAGTAGCTGAGGCCAAAAAGTGCTTAGGGCTAGTATTTCGCTCCTTCCCACTTCAAGACTGCATGCTATTCCTCTACAAATTTCGTTTCAGGCCTTTATCAGAATACTGAGCAAATCAGATAAAATTGGTGTTGGACCGGTTTGACGCAGTTTTACTAAGCAGCAGATTGGATTGAGCTCACGCCTCACTTATAAAGAACGCTGCTTACTTTTTACACTAGACCCAAT
Source organism: Fasciola hepatica (assembly GCA_948099385.1). NCBI lineage: Eukaryota > Metazoa > Platyhelminthes > Trematoda > Plagiorchiida > Fasciolidae > Fasciola > Fasciola hepatica. Next base: position 26,666,488 of record CANUEZ040000043.1, on the reverse strand, counting down.
AGGTGTTAGCTGTATGAAACTAAACCTTATCTTTTTGTATAACATCCTTTACCACCGGACATATACTCCTAATCCATCGCACTTTGCGCCTGTTTATAGCCACCTACTACGTTCTACAGTTCTCATCTCTTCAACCCCCATTGCCAACACTAGCTTACGTTTACACTTCATCACAGTGTGCCCTAACTTATGGAGTAGACTACCGTTAGATGTAGGCGGTTCTACTTCCAGCCATCGGATTAGAAGTGCGTTGGATAAATTACCCACGGGCACTCAAACCCCACAGCTCCACAGTGTAGAAATACCGATGACTGAGACTATGAGAAAGGTCTAGATTTTTGAATCCTCCAAACACTGGCCGTCTATGACAGAAGAAATTGAGTTAGAATTCTTAATTTCTCTGCCTTGTGCAATCAAAAAGCTAGTCCCAGATAGTCAGCCTATTTCTGTAGCCTCCTTGTATCGATTTCCGTTTATCCCCAACCGGGAGCATCTCAGACTGCGTTTCTCTACTTTTTCTCCATTTCCAGATTTCCATTCGTGCGTACATTTTTCCCGATGACTTTTATCACTATGGAGACCACATCGGTCACCAACCTGGCCTTTTCATCCACCTGACCGTTGATTATTGGTACGCAGCCAGACCGATGCTCCCTTGGTTACTTTCCTCGATCACCTGATGCCTGGTCGCTTTGCTCCACCAAGGAGGCTCACGTCAATCCCAAAGTTGCGTGGCGCGGTCAGACCCGCCGTTTTGGCCGGCACCCATCGAGCTTGAGTCTGCAAAGATGTGCAGGCGCATCTGGGCTGGTGGATCGCACCTCCTGTCACCAGAAGTGGTTTTCAGGTTAGGCTTCTAGCGCACATCCAGTCTCACCCCTAGCACCAGTTGCGGGTTGAAAAACGTCCCCTGCATCGTATTGCTTCCACTAGTTGCCTCCTATAAAGTTCTTGAACAAGAACTACCATACACACGGTCAGGTTCCAAGTCAACATATGCACATATACTCACTCGGTTCAGAAACGTACCCTACTATTTTTTCTACTGATATTTATCTCCACCGACTTGCCTCCCATGTGTATGAATTGGTCCCATGTTTACCCTCATTCTACCCCCTTCAGTAACCGGATTCCGTGAATTCAAACAAGAAATGGTTTTACCGTTCACATACCTTTATTATGAACCCCACAACTCTCGACATGCTACTGAAGGGACCACTCATCCACTGGGCAATTTTTATTTCACCTCTCCATTTATCTACACAAAACAGTCATTTAAAGATTCATATCCCACTCGCCAACAATACCGCAAAATATGGGCCTCATCTGCATGACCCTAGCTCGCTGTTTCACTGCATCCTTCCCCTGCACTCCCGTTATTCAGCCCTTTTCAATTCATGACAGTAGCATTGGCAATGAAGCATCCACAATCTAGGACGTACATAATTCGATTGCCTCTTCAGCTTTCCCTGTCAGTTTTTAGAGTATCCAGCTACGCAATCACCTGCGCTTCCTGAGAGCTATTAATGTGAACTACTTTTATACGACTGTATTAGTCCACCATATGTTCAACTTCCGCATTCACTTCGTTGCCAACTTTAGATGCTCCCATAGTGTTCATCAACGAACCCAGAAAAATCCATAATTGTATCACTTTTCACTCACCTACGAACAACCGCCGCTGTTCCACCAATATATCATGGTCGGCCACCTGCACCACAATCCACTGAGTGCTTCTTCTATATGTTTAGCTGAAAATCAGCTACCCATAATTAAGGCTGCCGTCAATCTGTTTGTCCCCCTTCCAGACACCAGGTTAGATTTACCTCAAATTACCCAGTCATACAATTATTTGCGCGTTTTGAAGGTTATATTGACGTACCACTTTCAGTTGATTCCGTCAGATATCAAACATAAAAACCACCGTTATGCCCACTTAGTTATAAATTTGTATTTCTCTTCTGTCCGCCCTGCAGCCACCTATAAACCAATAGTAGAACACCATTTCACCCACCCATTTCCTATAGCCATTTTGTTTCTTCAGTCTTCCACGAATGGGCTTCTATGCCGAGGGCCACTTTGAAGGCGATTTCTTCAAAACTTTGCTGGAAATAAACTATACGTATGCCAAGTTGTTGATCTTCCGACTGTCTCCCAAATGCCTACGGTCGGACTCTTACCAGCATATCCCGTTAAGCGATTGCCTACATGTTTTGACAGTATCATTTATGCACAATCCGCGTATAACTTCATGAGATCATCGTTTATTTACTCCTCCATCCACCCTGTTGTCAACTGATGCTCACTAATTAACCTGAAACGAACCCTTTGTTCGAATCGCAGTCCACTCATCTGTCAAATTTCGTCACTGAGCTCCACCAGCTTTCCATGCTCGGGCATCTACATGCATCTCTTTATGGGTGCATCTTGCACAACCTCTTGATGAACAGTAAGTACTTATTCAGTGGTAAGTCAGACCCTGCTTCATTTTCGAAATTCTTTTCTCCAGAGGCCACCTCACAACTCATTCGGTACCACGTTTTCACTACTTTTCCGGTCATTTGAGCGACTGGTTTAAGTGCATGTCCGTCATCACCGAAAGTTCTTCATTTTTTGTCGGTGCTTTTTCGAAGGTTTTTTGTCAGTTTGCTCACCCCCGAGAATTTATGTCGACACTACCCGAAATACTGCGTTTTTTTACTCCATCCCCACTTTGCTTCAATGAGTATTTCGACCGGGTAGCCTTTCCACTCACTTTTGGGCAATGTGTCCACCTGATTTTTAAATTCAAATTTGCCAGGCATCCATTCCTGCAGCCCCCAAAACCTATACACTGTTTTATGCTGCTTTCACCCAATTGAATATCCAAGAATCCTTTGTGTGACCTCACTTGTACCACGTGATCATGCAATCAGATGTGCTTTGGGTTTCTCCGAAATAAAACACTTATTTTTATTATTACTATTAAAAATCCCTTACAACCACTTGTCATGTTGCCGACGAGAACTGATGCCGAAATAACGTGTTTGTACTCTCTAGAGCAAACTCGCACACAGTTATGACGAAGTAGCTCCAGAGCGACGCACTATCGTTCTAAGTGCTTTCTGCACAGCGGTACTACCTTCAGACCAGAAGGGAATTAGGAGAGCATCCTGGTTTTCCTCGGGCTACTTTACTTAAAAAAACTTATATTCAGTATCGCCATGCACAGCCAAAGAATTCTTACGAGACCGCCGAACACTTACCAAACTCGGAAATAATTTGGGACCCTGCTACAAGTGAGCATTAGGTGGTTCCACTTCGAATACTGCAGCACCATCAGAGACAGCACGAACCTTTTCAGACTTCCTGGGACACAGCGCGGCGTGATGTGGCAGATGCCACTTCAAGTCTCTATCTGCCATAGGCTCCTCCCGCACCTGCACGGCATGTCCTCCTTAAACGTTACGTTAAGGTACAGCCTCGTATTTAATTTTGAGATCCGGATCCTTGAGGAAACCACTTCCCAACAATCTCAAACGATGGAGAGCGACCAACCGAAAACAAAGTTTGTCCCTCCACGGCAATGCAACACTAAGATATCTGTTCTTCGGCGGCAACGACTTCTCCGAAATTTCCATAGCTCCTTGTTCTCCCACGGACAGTGAAGTTTCCAACGGGTCACCGTCACCAAAATCCCTATCGAAGAAATTCTCAGTATCTTGCAGACTACGCACAGCAAATGCTCTAAACCTTACCAGAATATTGTGTAGCAGATCCCTCAAGGTCCAGTCGGAGTAAGGGTCTCCCTTGGGACACCTTCTCTATTCTCTAACCCAATGCATCGAGAGAACATCTGAACCAGTTACCACTCTGATTACCGGGTCTGGAATGGCTGCAGGTTCTAGTCCTTTTGGATGAACCCACCTGGACAAAGCCTTCTGTCTGCGTGTTTAGGCTCATACTTCCTTAACTGATGGAACAGGGTAGATGCTTTTTACTCTGATCATCTCAGTACCACCCACGCTTCAGAATAAACGACACCATTCCACAGCTCGGCGTGGCATCCCAATGGAAGTGCTCAAGTTGATTTCAGCTGCCTCTTCAAATAGTTCCAAGTGTTCAGCTGAATCAATGTGCACGACACAACTACCGGCATCCAAGTTGAGCAGCAAATGAAACGTACACCATCCTGAATGGTCGAAAGGGGCTGGTGCCACCCCTCAGCCAACATCGAGACCATTGGAAAATAGTTGATAAAGTGCCTCGAGGACCGGAATCTTGTTCTTCTCAAGCAACAAGCGAAGACGCCGGCGATTGCAATGCTTTTCTCCACAGAACCTTCTAGAATGGCTTCCATCAGGGTAATACCCTGGATGTACGCAAGAAAATCACTCTTTGAATCGAGACAAACTCCCGGAGGTCTTCACGCGACAGTGCTTGAAACTTTTGACAGTCCTCTAAGTTATGTCTGCCACGATACTTAATGCAACCAAAATCATTCACAGATACCGCAAACGTTTTATTTTACAAATCGTCCTTCGTATAAGCATCCAAAGCATTCTTTCGTTCACGGAGAAGGTTGTGGTATCTACCGCCTTGCAGACTTTCTTTAACACATGAATTGAGATAGATTGCAAAACCCTAGCATACTGTCTGTTTGGTGGGTCTCGTTGGCCCATTTTACCCAATTGATTGCCATGTCTTGAGGTGACTTAATCGAGACGGCATCTATGGGGTAAACCGAACTAAGGTCGCTCAAGTATCCTGGTAGCTCAGGTGCATCTGCGCAACTGGTCAACTTTTAAGTGTAAGACTACAAGGCAACGGACCCTGAACAATTGGCCCTGATCTTGTTGTTTCATCTGGCATGTAACATACGGTATCATGTCTCTGACTAAACCCTCCCTAACATTCCTACTCGCCCGCTGGTAATCGTCCGGAGCACGATGAAGTAAACATCCTAAAATGGCTTTCTTCGACTTCCTCTCACAATACTAAAACACATAGTTCAAAAGCTCACTATCATTCTTAATTCGGCTCTCAATTTGGCACTTAGATTGACAAAAGAATGACGAGTGCTGTAAAGGTGAACCATCAAACTTAGGAAGTTAACATTTGGGCAACTTCAATCTTACTATTAGCCGGTCTAGCCGTTCAAACCGCTCAACGGGTCAGACTTATCAACACAAACCACGTCTTCATCACAGTCCCCACAAGTCCCATAACGTTTGATATCCAAGACAGGCAATCGAGTGTGTACATCAGCGTCAATCCGTTTTGCAACTGCTGGCTGCTCCACGACAATCGTTTCACCATGTCGTCTAAGAGCCCCAGCCGCCCTTCGTTCGGCTTTATTCGTCTGACGTATAGCCTCAGTGGCTTTTGCCTCTAACTGAGCACATTCTCATTCCGGTTTAACTTATTTGTGAATGTCTAACAAGTTGCTACCTGTGGAAGTGGCTGAAGACTTGTCTGAAGTTGAAGTTACGATCACCTCAACTGCTTACTCACCGCCAAAATCATCCTCACCGTCTGATTCCACCGGCAGCGGCGGAATATAAGGCTCGAGCAAACTAACACCTTCAAACAACCGTGTAACACGGCAAGCCACAAGGTCGCTATGCAGCTTACCTATTGGTCCACAACTACCAAAAAAGGCTATGAAACAATTTTAACCTCTGGGACGCTGTCAAAGATTGGTGTGCTCGTTGGAGAAGGACTTGCTACGGGTGCGAGACTCGATAAAACCTTTCCCACAACGTCGGTGGCAACCGACGGCCGAGAATGTCGGCATGCAAAGCGGCCCCATTGAAGGTGTGCGTACCTCTACCTTGATTATTTTTGCGAATAATGAACCATATCCTGAGGTGCTTATGATTTCGGATGACTGCTGGTCCCGAGGTTTGCTTGATACCGGCGCAGCACGAGGCCTAGCTGATAGGGACTGCCTAAGGGCATTTCACAGAAGTGAGAGAAAATTTCAAGATTTCAGAAGGGAATCATACAGCGTAAATGGCGAGTCTTCAGCAGCGCTAACTGTAGTTTGGAGCTGTGGGAAATCCCAAGAAAATGCATGGTCCGAAGTTTGGCTTTCGGTTTCATTTAAGGCGTAGGCCTCCTGGAGGCATTCCAGTGCGGAACCTGTCCAATCAGCGCCGTCTCAAATACATCACAGCACGCTCTCCCATTTGCGAGAAACCACGGCTATAAAAATCCGCTGGCTTCATCCGCCGCATTTAAAAAGGGATGAGGAAGCCATCGGTACCTCTTCAAAATGATCAGAAGCCCATACACCGACAAGCAAAAGTCAAAGAACTCGGTATGCTAGTAACTTGAGGTTTTACGCGGGATAATACCAGGATAAGTCGCACTGGGTAGCCTAACATGCTATAAACACTGGTCACGCTCGTGAGATTAAGGTGTGCACCGAAGGTTTCGCCTTGCAGGGAGGCTTCGATGAAAGGGAAGATCCAGAACTCTGTATAATCATGTATGTCAGCCCTGAAGCTCTTTATGGGTCGCCACGGTAGTTTTGGTGAAGAAAACAAATGGGTCATCGAGGCTGCACATGGATTAACCACAGTTGTATCGAGCAAGTAGACAGATCCCCTTAGGTTGCCCCAAATAACCTCAGCTTTCTTTCCATAACTGAGCACTGTCTGTTTTTAATTCTTCCTCCTCGCGAGCGTCTGACAGATCCCTACCAAAAACAGAAGTAGGAGACTTACGGATAGGTAGGGTGAAGTACACTCCAGCAGCTGACCCACAATCGAAATTACCGCTAGTATTTGATTTCGTCGGCAGTAGCACAAGACTAAAGGAGAGCAAATCAATGTTTGAAGCGGCCAGAGCTGGAAGGAGGAGGGTTCACGGTAGTAAACTCATAAGCAGTGGAGGACTCCCACAAGGGGTCCCAGTTTAAGCAGCTAACACTATCCAACAGACAGTGACTGCAGAACAAATGATCCGTGATCCCCTCCATCCAACGCCATAATACTATACCATCGGCCGGGATGTTGGTCTTTGCTCGCAAAAGACGAATTGATGTTTGCTACTTCCGAATCCAGAATTCAAGGATTTCGACTGGCCCGATTACTCAGAATGAAAATAGCCCATGACAGTTGGTGCGATAACTAAATTTCAGACAATAACCAATCGGAACTTTGCAAATCGTACTCGGCTAATCTAAGAATGGAACAAAACCAATGTTGCAGAACGACCGACGGTTGTATCAGAACATATGGGCTTAAGCTTGGCCCGACTGACCTTATGGTACCTTGTTCGGGAAACGGTTGACAGTGGTGAGTAAGCAGCCGTAGGAAACTAGATTGATGTCGAATTTCATAGTGCGACTTTTGCTTGAGTGTGTTTTACAAGAGTATAAAGGCGTTTTAATCAAGGCTGCAGCCACCGTTGATCGCTATGGCTACTACGGCTACGGGGACCGCTATTGCTGCTCATAGTGGAATATTTTGCCCCACCACTTTGTGATACTTACAAAGATTTTGCAGATGTTGAAAAGGATTCTCGGGTTTTGCAAATGGAAACAATGACTTCATTTCATATTCATGAAGGTGGAAGTGGTTCAAGCTGGCTGCCCACTGACCTCTTTCCCTTTGGCTCAACTCTGCACTATCTCCAGCTAAATAGTTATATAAATACTCGCGTATATAGTTCTCACCATTTTCATTGTCATTTGGTACAAGTTGGAAGTTCCGGCTCATTTCCCCTTTCTACAGACCAGTAAAAGGGGTCGGTTTCGCAATTCAGTCCCAGTGTCAGCCTTAGGAATTGCTTCCAGTCAGTTTCGGGGTGGTAGTCGCTAAAGTAATAAGTTCGCCTAAGAGCTACGGTACAGTGAGTTCAGCTACTAAGCGGGCCGTTTTGTTCGGTTTTGCGGGAAGGGCTCTGTGTATATTGTAGGTGAAACTATCAAGGCTGTTTCTTGGGGTGAGCACAGAAACACGGTTCAGGGGGTTATGTGTTTGCCCTCAATCCTAGGTATATATATATATTTATACGCAAAGTGTCTACTTCGATACTTATTTACATGAGTATATACATAGGAATGTTGCCTCGACCGACGGAACTTTCCCCCAGTTGACAGCTTCTTGGAACGATGAACACGGGCGGCCCGCCCGCTAGGCGTTACTTTGTCCCACATTGATATAACCGAGGTATCTGTTCCGTAGATGCGACAACGAAAGAACGGGTTTATTTTAATTTCCCATGTAGTATGCTATCTAAGCGGATGCCATTTATTTGCAGCCACATTTTTCTTTCTTTTTGCAAAGTAGTCAGTAAAATACCACAACAATTCACCTTTAGTACATTACCAAACTTCCAGGGTTTGCCGTTACCAATTGTCGTAGACTGTATCTTTGCAGTTATCGTGGACCGTGTAATACCCCAAAACGGGTGCCATTTATATCGCAACCTTGAAAAGGACGCCAAAATTAGTGTTTTCCCGAGCCCGTATGTCTTTTTCATATCACTACCGAGAGCCAAAGGCCCAAACGGTTCGTAAGAGAATGGGAAATTGAAGCGGGTGAACAAACAATGAAGATATGGAGCGAATAACCACCTCTAGCTAACTAACGGAATTTAGTGGAGCTTCTGCTTATACAAAATCCATTACTACTCATCAACATTTGTAGAACTCTCTTGCATTTTACACTTTCCAGCGAACTATCTTCCAGCTCACTTAAATTATTCAGGCAAAACGATGACCACAAGGCCCGGGCAAATTAGGCTGAGATCTGGCTTCCGTATACTACTTCGAGGTGTGAAGCTAAGAGATGACAGTGAGCATGAAAAAGACTACGGCAGTACGTAAAAAGAGGTTCGAAAATAGATCAGAGCGTTCTAAGAAAGAGTCCATGAAGTCTTCTATCACATGCGGATTTACAGATGGGATGAAATCCTTGGGCGGTTCGTACCTCTAGAACCTTTTATCAAGGCCAGAAGTTGGACCACCAATTCGCTGCTTTCCCATGGGAAACCTCGGCTATCACCCCTTTAGGCCTGGTTAAATCATTTCCCTCACCCCATCATCTCGAAACCGCAGATCCACTGCAGGTTTAAGTTATCCGTGGGATGCCCCCTCAACGTCTGGGGCCCCAGTCCAAACTCAATGTTCGGCCCATCCGTTTGCTCCTTTCAAGCACCACCAGCTTCCCTACTACCCCTGGAGTTTCAACAATCTGAATTTCTACAGATCAAGGATTTTGTTTTTTGCAGTACCTCGTTAAGGGTCACGGAAGCACCCTTCCGCTGACCGTCTCAAAAGCTAAAATTGGGCTTTAAAACTGAAAAAATTGACGATCATATTAAACTTAATATGCACTCTGCTCATGGGACGAGGCTCACATCAGACCACTTGACGACGGTTATTTTTTCATTGGTTATAAGTCGGCCCTAAGGACTCAATGACGGGACTAGTGGGCTGCGTAGTCTTTTTCTCAGTACCCTTTTACTTCCAGCTATGGTCTCACTTTTAGCTCCTATTCCTTTACCGGAATTTTCGCGCACCAGAATTATCATATTTTCTGCTGAAATCACCTTGTTGGAAGTTATTTACTGGTCTCCGGCTTGCGACGCAGCACCCGGCAATGCTCTCATAGCAGGTGAGTTAACATGGAGCTCGTCGCTACTTTACCCACCCTTATTCCTGGGTAATTTTATTGCGGCCAGGGGGAACTGGGTCAGACGTCGCTCTTTAGACAGCCGCTTCGGAGAATACCTGAATAGGCCCATAGTGTAGAAACCTGGACCCAGCACCCTCCGTAAGACAGCAGGTATATGATGGGACAAGACCCACTCCCATAGAAAGAAGCGCGTCGGTACCAACCAGCTTCGCCCTATGGAAGTGGTCCTTCCTGTCCCCTCATCTAGAAACGGTGACCAATTCTTATGGGAATTTTTCTGTCACTACTTTGCCAAGTTTTGATTCCTGAACCTGAAAGCCAGATAATTCAAGCGGACTAACTTTCGACAGATTAGGAATCGCTGCTCTATGTGGGGATTTGGGACTTATAAAGTAGGCCAGCTAATCAAGCGGCTCCTTGGAGCTGCTGACCATCCGTTTAAACCAATAACTCGCAACCCTCACTTCCGAAAAGTGTACGTCCACGTTTAAAACATCCTTACCAACGATTTGCGGTCTACTGGTTTATATGCCCAACGACGGAAACAAACTCCGTGGCAATTAGAGGTCTTTGCAAACCCAGGATAAGACAACACTCGTAGAAATCCGAGAGATTTCCTGGCTTTGGCGTCAAAAACTCTTAATATCGATTTTTAGACGTGCTCGGGCGTCCTTGTACTCGCCGCTTCTCTGCAGCCACCAGATTGTCCGTCCCTCTTCATGCTCTCCTTTGCTTTTCTCCATTATGCTGACGTACGGAAGCTTCTCCATGGATGATTCGTTCCATGAGATACCAGATGAACAATGCTCACTGGGCTAACCGCCAGGCTTTGATGCTTGCTTGACGCACTGGTTCGACTGTTTTCCTCATGTTCGTTGGTCGTCAGCTGTCACTTTTTAAACATCCATTCCCGGGAGATGCATGGATAAGGTAGAGTTTTACGGCCCCGGATGGACTCAGTAGCAGGACAGTATTTCTGCACCTTGAAAGGACATACGTCAATCCGTTTCTTGCTGAGTAGCTCCGGATACCTGGTGATACCTGCAATTTGCTGCCTGGAATGCTTTATTTGCCGAGGACCTCTCACGGATGACCTGATTCACAAGCCAGCGGTGCTTCCTTAGAATTCAGTACGGAGTACAAGCCTTATCTGTCATTTTTTTTCTTGTTTTTGCTCTGAAAAAGTAATTTATCGAGGCAAACTTCCGTTTTTCTGTGTTTTCGATACCCCAGAAGATTTTGTGATACAGTATCACTTCGGGAGCACTGAAACCATCATCTGGACCTAAATGAAGTCAATATTTGGCTTTTGCGTCACCCCTCTGTCTGTCCTTTACCTTTTTGACTTGCATCCCCAGCTTTTTGCCCATTCACACGTGTTTCGTGCAGGGGAGCCCACAGCTTCACACAGCTCGCCAAATTGTGCTTTCACTCCAAAGTTTGTCTTGTAAACCATCCCAAGTGGGTGACAAGACCATTGCCTTGCTCCGGTGTCTTTGGTTGCGTCCTGGACCGCTTTGAATAAATTTTCTTGTGACCCTTGTGTAAGAATATTCTCCGTCTAGAACTGTTTTTTCCCAAGCGGTAAAAAATGTCCATTACGAACTGGTCAGAAAACATTGACTTTCTGTATTATATTCTATCGATATATAGCTTGGCACTATTGTTTGTGATTTTTTGATTATCGTCGACTTTGTTGCCGTGAAGATGCTTTCCTTGCTTCTATTTGGGGCAGCTTTGTGCCCCTCGATTTCTGTACGTGGTTGTTCCGGCCTTATTCTTATGACATTGGTCACATGGTGGTGGTTTGGCATTACGTTATTCAGCTTTATCGCCTTCAGGATAAATAAAACCCGTCCGAGGAAGAATGTTCATGAAGTCCACTTTTCTGACTGTTCTAGAACGTTTGCGGCTTACTTGGAATTTATTGATGACTGTCCTGCACAAAGATATCCAAAGAAATTCCACACTCTAGTAGAAGTGGCAGAAGCCCGTATATCTTACTGCAGCTATATCCTCAACACTTTTTCCACGGTTAAGCATCTAGCAACCCGAACCCCTTCTTTTCTTTAAATTTTTGGATTCCATCATATTCCCAAAGAGTTGAATGAAATCACTACCATCTCCTATCCTCTGAAAAAAAACCCGCCACCTTCCGAGAAGATGTAGGCCAGTGAGTCTTACTGAGGTATCCTGCGTGGTCTCCAGCTCACTTCCGAAAGAAACTTTCATGAACACCTTGAAGGACGAGCACTGCTTGCCTCTTCGAAGCACGGCCTCTCACCTCCCGAACATGGCACCACGAGCACGCAAACCGTGAGGAACCTCCTAACGCAAGCCTCTGATGGTGAGCGGATATACCGTGCCGCTTTCATAGACTTTGATGAGGCCTGTGATATTATCTCAAGAGCTCCTGCACAACTTAAGGAGCTATGCCATTTCCGGACGGCTGCATTCAGCCATCGAAATTTTTCCCACAGATAAACTCTTCAGGATTAGCAGTTAGTCGCTCTACTTCTTTTAAACTCCGGTTTCTATCAGGATGCAAAGGAGATCAGTACTGACTTAACTCATGCGGTCCTTGTGAACCAAGCGAGGCGGGCGGATAAAGTGATGATACAGGGAGCAGACCTTACAGAAACTCGGTCAGCTTTTTATTCGGGGGCAACGAATGTCCCACTGATATTTGGCAAAAATCACTTATTCTGGATGGAACATGGCACTCATATCTGAAGCGTAGATCAGCATGAACTTATAGGATCTTAGCTTTTTCACTAATTTCATTTTTCTTCTCACTAAGAAAAAGTCAGCAAATCCGACTTCCGAATTCTTCATGTGATTGAGCCTTCCTCCCTCGATACCTTAGAAGACACCAGTTTTCTCAGTCGAACTGTACTGGAAACCTGACCGTCAGGTGGTGCACACCGGTCTTGCTATGGATCTGGACCTACTGCAGGGGGGGTAAGAAAGGGGCAAGAAAGATGGCGCTTCGATTACAACACACTGTCTACTCAGTTGGCCTGACTGAACTGAATCTCTGTCTTTTAGATGTTAGACGTATAGTGACAGATCTCTTCCTTGCATGCATCTTTTTGTCTGCAAACTGGCGGGATCAGTTTTTAAATGAGCTAGCCTGAAAACTACGCTAGCGTAGTAAAAAATATTTTGAGCCCCATACGTCCATACCTGGGGAAAAAGTAGCAGCTCCTGTGGGACGTTGTCCTTGTGGAATGATCATTCACAAGGTACGATAGATACGTCACACAAAAGCGGCCTTCAAGGTTCGTTTGGTTGGCCTCCTGGGGTTTGGTTCCGTCCCACTTAACAGCTTATCTCCTTCCATGTCTTATCAAACCTTCTCACTAGTCGGGATTTTGGGTTCTATCTTCTATCTTTTTCACTGGTGTCAGAGTAGAATATACGTAAAAGAAAAACTATAAACAGTGATAGTGGGTCGTGGCTTCCCTACTCATCTACCACTTTCTCTAGAACAACTGAAAAACGAATGAGAAATAAATCAAAACGAAAGCTCAAGTTTATTCATGTTCCCCATCATCCCATGGGAGTTGTGATGTTGATTTTCCTGTTTGTCGTCTGTTGATCGGTTTTACTTACGTGTGCTAAGGAGAAAAGGACCTACAACAGATCCGGGAGGATTTGGGCTCTATTGTAGCACTTGTTGTTCACTCCAAGACTTCACGAGGTACTGCGCAGCCTTTCTGCTGTTGAGAAAATGATTATCTCGCATTGATGGAAACCGAAAAAGCCCAACAAGAACACAAATATTTGTGCACGTTACCGCATCTAGCGTAAACGTATTGCTCGCAGACTAAACTGAACCACGGAGCTGAACTTGACTATCGAACCGACTGTTTCAGCTGGCGACCGTGGTAGTAGATTTGCTTACTTATAGCGATCAAGCTGTTGGTGGCCACGCTGCTGTTTGATTAGTGTGAGTGTAGAGTGGCACTGACCCAATACTGGGCCGTGTGCTCTTAGGACGTTTCTTCAGTCGTTTCGGGTTGAGCAACTGCAAACCTGGTTCATTTGTAATATGTCTCAGGCTTACCAGAATTAGATGAATGAAGCCGACCTGTAAATACGACACTGGCATTTCCATTGTTATTCCACGTTGCAGCCCCACATCTTCGCATCTCTCATAGCAGTCACCGCCGTCAATCAGCAGTAGCTTCCGGAACAAGTTTAATCACCACAACTCATTTTCCTCGTCGTGCATTGGCGGTTTTTCCTATGCTCAAAATGAATGTGGGCCTTTGTCCAACATGCGATCATGGCCAGTTTCTGTGCTGTAACTCGTGCGTGAACTGCTTGCTGGATATTGGCCCACTCATCAATTCTCGGAAGTGAGCTACTCCAGGAAGGATTTTCGCTGCACGTAGGGGGTTCTGTGTATAAGAGTTTGTGCTATTCCTTAGGCTTTATGTCAGCTCACATCTCAGGGCGATCCCAGATGTGAGAGTTTTTCCCTGGTTTGCGCCAAGGCTATTGGAAGCCGTGATAAGCTCTCTAGCGTTACCAATGAGCAGGTTGTCCGAGTCGAAATAACACAGCCGTGAAGGTGGAATTATATGCGACTTAAGCTCAGTGTCCATTGGCACTCATACACGTCTCCTGTGTGAAATGCATCTTACGACAAAACGCAATGTGCATTGGGCCCCTGACTACACTTGGCTGTGAGGGTGGATTCTGTGCCACACACGTGAAAGTGACTGTGGTAAGCCTTTGGACGGGATGTGTTTCGTCTCAGAATACTTCGCCACTTGGTGACTCTTATGGTCCCAGATCAAAGTGCCCTACTGGTCAAAACATTTTGGGGCTTTTCTTTCCAAGTTGGAAGCTGACAATAGTAGTTACGCAAAGCGTAATTCCGTGATTCCGGTACTCAGTTCAGTCTGTGTCAACACACGCGGGGGTAGCATAGACATCTGACGCCGCACCGATTGCAACAAAGCGGCTCATATGCGAACAACTACAGGCACACAATCCTGACGAAGTCAGTGCGGCCTCAAACCGCAGGACCGTCACCGAAACGTCCAAACGTGCAGGCCGAAAGCTGTTCTGGACAGCAAGATCGTCATACTGTCTTTGTGTGAGGTGAGACCAACGACAGTGATCAGTCAGGGCCAACTAAAGCTCCCTCCATCACGAAAATAATGTTTTTCGTAGTAAATCTCTCGGACGCAAATGGAACCATGGCTCAATCCCGCCTGCGGTCAGAATGTTTGTGAGTATTGCGGGGTCCCAAGCAGCAGCTTTTCTGCCGACGAAAATAACGCTGACAAAATGCGAGTGAAGTCAGCCCCCAGTTTTGTAGCGCCGATGAAAGCCTGGCTAGGATGATCCCCCGGAATAACCCCCGGATTTGAGGATGGAAAAAGCTTTTTTACAAAACCTCCACCGGTTAATGGATGGATGAATACGCCTTCTCCCAGGCACGAGACCGGAAGGTCGAGAGAAACAAAATAAGCGCCTTAATAAACCTCATGAGCGACGCCATTCGTTCTGGCGAAGCCAATAACGTTGCTTTCCCTTCAGTCCCGAGAAGCTAGTTCATTGTGAAAAAGAGGAGAAGTTAGCATTGAACCATCTCGCTGCCGTCAATACTGTCCGACGTACGGGGTTTAATTAGTAAGAGAAATGCTCTCTGAAGCCTTGCTTTTGTTCATCTTACCTATTTTATTGGCGCTGAAGGGGATATGGCTTAGTGCGAACCCCCGGAACCTTGAGTTTAGCCCCCTGGATACACCCCATTCGGAGTTGTCGGGAGCTCTGTCCAAGCAAATAGAGGCTGGTATTTTCCGTCCGGTCGTACATTCCAACAGTACAGCTGCACGCGTAAGATAGATCAAAAGGATTTGTCAAGGCCCATTTTTGCCGCAATAGGCTGGGCTCCTAGACGATCTGGATCGTTTGTCAGGCGCCTGCAGCCGATTGCCCAGGTATAATGAAGCCACTCAGTAGGTAGGCCTGTAACGGAAGCTGTCGTCCCGGTTGGCTTTTATGCCCCGCTTATCGGTTGGACGTCAGGTAATACCGTGGCCGGAGCAGATTCTTGCTCCCGGTGTTTACTGCCAACTGCCTCGGGGCTGGCTTCGTACCTACACGTTTAGAATTCTGCCGAATACAACTTGTATGGAGTTCCATCCTGTATCTGGCAGTCTGTCCTAGCAGCTCCGATGTTGATAGGGTCGAATATCTCCCCCTTTTTGTAGCAATGATTTTATGGTGCTAGAATTTTGCTGGTGCAGAGGCCCTCGTTTATCCCCTGGATCAACGTCTAGCACAATGCTTGCCGCAAGCCATTCGAGAATTTCTGGAGGGCTGCAGTAGATGTCCGCTGGCTTTCCACGGATTTAGATGTCCACAGCTATATAAACTAAGCTTGGAAGTTCATTTTTGGTGGTACCTTGTACTATGCGAATGCTTCATCTCCACTCAGCCAAATTAGATCCCACCTGAAGGCCACACCGTGGTTAAATTTGGTGCTCAGAAGACTTCGCCAGCGAAAAAGCTGGTTCGGCAGTAGTTCAGGTCTATGAGAGAGAGTTATGTTCCCCGTTGCAAAATTTGTAAGATGACAACCGAGCGAAAACAGACAAAACGGATGGATTCCTAAGAAGCCCCTGCGCTAGAAGCATCGCTTGCATCTAAGGGCTTCCTTGCAAAACTCGAGCTCCGCACCTGATTGAGGGCTGGTATCCCGGTGCAGATGGATAATTGTGAATTTGTTGCAACAAAGTGTGGAACAGCCGAGAAGCTAGCCGAATAATACCTTTCAATGTGTATTGTGGAGGAAGGCGCGCAAACCCCGACGACGCATAGCTCACCGTCGGTTGTTTTCCATGGTTTTTCGGAGCCTGAGATGAATAAAATCCCCCAATCCTTAAAACCCACGAGTCAACGGGGCAAGACGTTGTGCATCCGCTGATGCTGAAGGAATTGACTACCAACTATAATGCCCGCTGATTTGATCATCCACTTTGTTGTTGGTTCCGAGTAGACTACCCCGGGAATCAAAAATCCTTAGTCGTTTCACTGTACAAGGGTCAGGCAACTCTGCCGTGGCCATCCACCGCCCTGTCAGCCTCACTTTCATAACTGGGGAGGTCTTGAGAGGGCTTGTAGATTCTCATGCCTGTAAACATCTGGAATCCTATCAACTGCTGTTCTAACAGCAACATGACTTTTGGAGAGCAAGGTCATGCCTGGCAAACAGGCTAGCTGATCGCGAAGATCGATCGAAGACCAGGGCCACGGAGTGTATAGTAGAAGTTCTGCAAGTCGGCTCCAGCGAAGCATTTGAAAAAGTTCCTGGTCATAAGCTGGCTCAAAACACCCGAGGTGTCGACAGTTCCGGGCCCATGCCTCGTTTTATTGGAGGCTTTATGGATGAAAGGGCCATTCCCGTAAGAGCTGAACAGTCCCGTTTTTTGCGGTATTAAGTCAACTGTGATATCTCACCAGGCTCCATGCTGGGAATCCTGCCTTTTTTGTGGTTGTAAGCGGCTTAACAAGGGCTTCTTGATCCCAATGCCCCACCTGCGCCGACGACCTGAAGATCTGGCTTAAAAATCGATCAGAGGAGAACAGTGTGAGATTGCGGAGGGATTTCCACGAAGTGGCCAAAAGGTCGATAACCTGGGGTGTACCCGAAAAGCAGAACAAATGTGTATGTGAGAAACGGCAGACCCAGTGCCGCTTCCGACCCCCGCCTCTGGAGTGTCATTTTTATTCTGAACCCTTGAAGATCAAGACCTCGGATTTGTCACTACCCACAGTCTGAAGACTCGAGGACACCCTGGGAGCCTTCACGCCAGCATCGAAGGCAATTAGCCCAGTTCGCAGTTGATTTGCTCCCCTGCCCCTGAATATCATTTGACTGCTCTATGCTGTAAGAGTACTTCCTATCTTGGAATATGGCGGTCCGGCCGTCTACCTAATCACGGTGGCGGTGGCCAAGCTAAAAAGGGACATTGTGCTGCAACGTGCTTTGTGGCCTGACCACGTGGGATTAGATATGGGGCAAGGTTGGAAACCACTAAAGGCTTCCCTACTCTCTATGGTCGTCCTAAAGGTAATCTAATGTATACAAACAAATCATCCAGGGTGATTTTGGCCTGGAATTGCAGTAGGGCCTCTCACTTGAGAGTAACGATGATACCCGTGGACACGTACTGGCCCACAGAAAGAAGAATTTCACCGGCTTGCCAGCCATCTAACGATTACGGTGGAGAGTGTCTAGTCTCCAGAACTTTCTACCGCTCAACGTAATGAAAGAGGCTGACGATCAAACACTCAAGAAGAAAATGAACTATAACCTGAAGGGTTATTGACAAGGCACCGAAATCTGGCCGAGCCGATAGAAAACGGTGCTAGTGGGACTCGCACGTGATGCCTTCTAAATGCCACTCACCTGGAGACTGAGGAGAGAGTCATTCGTCAAACACGTAAATATCCGTTTAAGACAAACTATTCGCTTAGCCATCAATCCAGATTCATCCCGCCCGTCAAACTTTTGGCCACAAGGACGGAGTTTGAAGAGGGTTGCCCAGAAAACCCGTTCGGGTCTACCTCTGCTGTTGTAAGCCGAAATTCCACCAAGATGAAAAAATAATTTTTATGGAATACTAAAACCCATCAACATTTCCAAGTGGACCTCTCGCTGGAGTGCCTATCCAGCGGCTTCTAATGCTGTCACTTTTTCGATAGAGTGGTAGAAATTCTTGTTAAAGAATCAACCTGAGGTGTTGTTATGGGAAGGCTCCATCGTAAACGGGGTATTTTTATCCTTCATGGGTGTCTTGCCATGCTCTTGGCGGGGAGCAAAGGACGTCCTTCAGTGTGGAAAACGATACAATATACGTGCATATATATGCATTTACACATGTTAGTTCGGCTTAAAATGAGACACCGCATGCACGCAGTAACAAGAGATAGAAAAAATGTAGAAGGAAAGTACAGCACCTTATAAGAAGTATTTGTTCAGAGAAGATATGGTTTTCTCACAGTACACAGTTGGATGATTTTTGTAATTTTTTTAGAAATATATTTTATCTGCTACGGGGCACAAGTGTTTGACAGGCAGACGACGGTGCTTTTGCGCAACCAACCTTTATTTTTCGCCGTGTCTCTCGAAGTCTCTAACCAACGGCAGTCCTCCTCACTTGGGCTCCAAACAGAGAGGCGTGGAGCACCAACGGAGTCCAATGCTGGTGCTCTGCTTCTTCATACCTCTACGCCAAGTCACGGCCTGACTGCCATGTTGCTTCTTTCAGCTTTGCTCGGCACATGCAAACACAGCACGAGAGGGTAGGCGGTGGACAGGCATTCGTGAAATATAACCAAGCCACCAGAGGCGGTTCAAGGCCACCACGTCGTTAGAGGGGCAGCTATCCTTGCTGACACACGACGGAGCACCTCACTGATACTTACTCAGTGTTTCCACCAGACACGAGCAATGTTTAGGGATATTGATTATGGAACTCGAAAAGACACCGAACATCCTCGAGGCGAACAGACCAGTCCTCGCAACGGCAGAAAAAAACTCTGCAAACCTCGGCTCACTTTCATTCCCCCCCCCCTAGGATGAAACCGGAGGTTAAGGCCACGCCACAGGTGTTGCAGGTTTGCCGAAGCTGCTCCAACCCTCGCAATTCGTGAACTGATCTCCTCCTCAACGCCCGTTCTCGCTGTAATCCAGCACCCAAAATACATACAGAGGAAACTAACAGAAGCTGATTAACAGAGCATAAGGACAAAATCCTACCAATTGTGCAAAAGCACTTTTCTCTTGTCAGGCGCGAAAAGCACACAATACCTCTGTGACTCAGTCGCAAAGAGCTCCAATGCATGTTGTATTGCCTGCAAGTCATCCATCAGCAAAGCGATATCATCAGCGTATTCTAAGCCAAAATCTCTGTTCCTTGGGGGAACTTCATCTCCACAGTTTTGGAGACCAGCCAGAGTATTCGGCAAAACATCCTCTATGGCAGATTTTGAGGGAAACGGGGAAGGTGAACAACGATTTTGTACTTGCTTAGAGACGACAAGACGGGACGAGAGCGGGCCGTGAATCGTAACCAAACCTGAGGTGTAAGGATAAAATTCACTCTTCTCATGTAGCCTACTTTCCAGCAAACATTCCCATGAAGCCGGTCTATTGATGAAGTTGAAGGCAGCGAGGGGGTCCATTGGCACGACGGTCGCTGGACTTTGGAGAGCGTGACTGTGTTTTTCGCATATTTGCGTCCGCTTACGCCATGTCCGCAACTCACGGCTATCATATATCAAACTCTTCGATCGTTTGCGAAAGTCGACGGATAGTTTTTAACCGGTTACGCCTTCTAGTTATTCCAAGTCCAGTTCCACCTCTCCACTCTCTTTCGTGGTGTACCAAGGCTTCATATAGTCTTTGTCCTTAGTCCACTCTTCTTTTGAGCAAAAAGGTCCATTTTATATCCTCTTTTGTTCCATCAGTTGTTTTATATCATTTTTAGTGCCTTAACGTTAATCCCTCTATCTTTCCTAATCTTTCGAAAACCCAATCATCCTGCTCCATCTAAACATAACTTACAGAAACGCCGGAAGTCCAACTAATATCCATCACTGCTTTCATTTCACTACCTGCCGTACTCCTTTGTGTGCATACATCTGTCATTATTTAAACTATTCATAAGATATTCTTCCGCACTGAATCCCCTGATCATTTGCCAAGCACGCCCCGGGCATCCCGAAAACCACTTGCTATCACTGTCATCATTATTAACCGCTATCAGAGGGTGAAGGTTTGGTGGATGCCTCCAAGGCCGGTGCAAAATTCTGCCTGCCCTTTGAAAGCTTCCATTAAGCATTTGTAAAAACCAGTAAGGTATGGCAGATGCAAGCATCTTTGACGCTTTTGGGATAGAGCCCACACCTCTTTGGCCAACCCAATCAGAGTTCCAGATCCTCTTATAAAAGCGGCAAAAGTCGGTTCCATACCTCTTAGAACGGAACATGAAGTTCTGTACCCACCGCATCAAATTTTGAAAAGAGGTGCAGAGGAATCCATCGGAGCCTGTCTATTTTGGAGTCCCGAGTCCCTCATTCCCCTGAGACCTCAGCCCCAGCAGTTGGACTTCCTAAAACCCGCAAACTAACCTGTGCTCGAAGAGCTAAAAAGCATGCTGACACTGGTGGTCAGTTAGGCTGCCCCTGAGAGGGCTTCACGCATTGCTCTAGACGCCATTCAGAATGGTAAATGGTAGGCGGTCATCATCGCAAAAGTTTTGAAATTACATGTGATGGCTTCCCACCGGTAGTTCAAATACGATGGAGCAGTCAGCAGGAATTAGGTGCTTGATTTCTAGGCGGTCTGATGTGCACAGCGTACTGAAAAAACCGAAAAATTAATTTCTGTTTCTGCTTCGAAAATAATAAGAATTATAGAACCTTCTTTCTCATGGTCAGATAATAAAGAAGTATCCTAAAAAGTACAGGTTTTATCACTCCCCGGCCCTGACATTCGCGTTGTACCGGGGGTTGGAGGTTTGTTGAATTCACACTTGTTGTTGACGTAGACCGGAGTGTGCTCTTGGAAATGGGTGATGGGCACACTAGGGGTGAGTTGAGTGGCACAAGCAATCCCACGAAAGCTGGATTTAGTCAGCCTGCGGATATTGCTTCACTTTTACCTCTAAGTTCCATAATGTAAAACCCTTCCTTAAGTTACCGAGATCTGTGTGGATGTAAAGAACCAGCCTGAAGACACAGTTAAGCAGACCATTGTCCGTTCAACGTGTGTGCGCGCGGACACTTCATTTAGTTTGAAATTTGGTAGGCGTTCCTTCCTACTCGAACGTTTTTCGGGTGTCGCACAAGCCGAATTAAGCTTCGGACGTGGTCGGAGAAGTTGGAAAGCTGCGAAGATTTTGGTAACTCCTGTGTGCCTTGGAAAGCTGACCTTCTAGACATCCACACTTTTATTCACTGACACTCTCATTTTTTCTTGGCCGCACTCAATTTTCAATCATGCGTTTACCCGAGACTTGTTTGCTAGGACGTAAAAAACCTTCCCATGTCCTCGAGATGCCTCTCATAACTCAAATAGCTCCAGTGAACGGGGCGTAATTTTCCACGTGTTCCACAAAACCTAGCCCTCCGGCGAACTGAGTGTCTCTTGTTGGAGTTGTATAGGAATACCGTGGCGGGGCTGCTCGACTTCTAGATCAAACGCTTGCCTTGAGATGAAGGCTGCTGCATTAGCACAACTGATTGGTGTTACAGGTGTAAGAAAATGCTTCTGCCACAGGGTCAAGTTCACCTGAGATTTGCCGTGAGTCCTTAGTGAACTAAGTGATATATTATAAGAGCGGAGATTCTGGCTGAATAGCTGTGCGTGGCTGAACGAGTAGGGAAGATGTATGAGCTACTGTCCGCTAAAAAGGTGGATTGCCTGCTCTCCATCACTTGCCGGAAAGAGCGAATGGCCAAGTAAACTTTTGGGAGTCCCCTTCTGAATATACTGCACCTGGATTCAGCCGGCTGCAGACTTTCTAAGGGTAAGGCTAAAGACTGACGGGTACCTTATAATTGTTGTAGAAAAGCCCCATTAGCTAAATATGGAACATCAAATGACGGTTCTGTGGATGCATTTGGTGGATGAGGTGCGGCAGCGGCTAAGTTGGAGACGACCTCCCTTATTTTGACGAAGGCGCAGCGGGCAGTCTCAGGAAATTCAAGTGTTCTGGTCGTCAGTCCTAAAACACCTGGTAGAAGCTGCTGCACCTGGGTGCACCGAGATATGAAACGACAATAAAGTTCGACTAAACCACAGAATTGTGTGGAGGTTCTGGGATAGAAACGTTTGGAATACCGAAGAATCGCCTGCACTTTGTCGTCTATGAATAAAACGTTTGTGTTTTCCGCAAACTTGTCAAGTTCAGTAACAGTCTCGACCAAAAGGGCGTGTCTCGGCCTCGACAGTTGATTCGCATTGAAGCAAACGTCTAAAGGTTTTCGTAGATGCGGCGTGACCATCAGAGGTTGCGATAGTGCCTAAGACATCATTTAAGCAAGTATAACTTCTCCAAGCATCAACAGACGTTGTCTATGAAAAAGCCGGAATGTTTTGCTACTTTTTGAAGATCGAACATCATATGCAGAAGCTAGAACAAATCGAACGGTATGGTAGCGGGTGCCTTTGGGGTGTCACTATGACTAACGAAAATTTGGTTGTATGCGCGAGCCTTATTCATGCGACCGAAAGTGACGCAGCTGCTTGAGCTTGTTGTGGGCCTTGGACACGTGGAATCGGGAAGCGACCAGGAGCGGTAATATTGCTCAGAGCTTGGTAATCACCACGAACCTGCCAACTGTCGACGGACTTTTGTGCTTTAACTAGAGGAGAAGCCCGCACACTTGAGAGTGGTCTAGTTACACCGACAGGCAGCAAGTGCCGAGATCCAGCCCGGGCATATTTCAATTTCTGGTTGCCGAGCTTTTGAAGCGGCAATGTGCCGATGGACGCCTGAGATGATAAGCTACCGTATATCGGACTACACCCGTAAACCTTGTTTTCAGTTTGTGTTCTGATAATATATTAACCTGGCGCACTCATGAATAGCTTGTACATTAATCATGCAACCTCTTCACTAATAAACCCATTTATCCGTTCCTGATTCTCTGACACCGTTTTTGTTTAGGTTTTATGTTAAATAAAGCATGCACTTTCTACGTTTACGGTATTGACTCCTGTCCTATTAATACCTTTCCATTATGAGAAGAATTTGCCTAATGTTTCATCAGTGCGTAAAGGCTGATCACAAGAGGCTTAAACTCCCGACGGCAGCCTCGCTGCTAGTGTACCACACCGTTGAATCATGAAGCACACACACGGCACTAACTGACCCGCGGCCAGGTTCATTCGCTCACCCTTGCTCATGTCCTTTCTGTCGTCTTCCAGGTTCAAAAGTCTCTGCACTGATACAGCCAAAACCTTTGCATGTTCAAACTGCAGATCATTGTCTTGTTCTGCAGTTGGAGCAACCATTTCTTTCTGGCCAGAAACTTTCTTGATCACAAATTTTTGTTTGCTTATCGTACTATAACTATATTGCACTACAGCTTGGTTTAACCAATTCCTGAGTGAAACTCTCATGGCAACACAGTCCTGATTTGACGAATAGCTTCCTTGCTATTGGTCTTGGCTGCTCACCCGACTGTAAGCCATCTGCTTATTTAAGTTACATATACATTCCGTTATGCGGAGCCCCGAGCTTACGCGAAAAATAACACCGATGAAGCAGCTAGAGCCTACTCCACAGCGATCGTTTACTAAACCTAAGTCCTCAAGGAGGAGACCCAGATTCCCCTGAAATATTCATTTACTTACCTGTTTCTAACGCCTCTTTAAGGTTCCCCCAAAAGGTTAAAATTGTCTGACGAAAATGAGTTTACCTGCAATGAACTGCGCTTATAGGCAGGGCCCCGGCAATATCAAGACAACCTTGAGGTTCGGCCTTGCATCACTATTAAGTGGGGCGTCAGCATTGGCTCAAGATGAAAGGGAGATTCCAAGCTGCCGGCCACGCATAAAAGGTTTTCAGATCCCTTTTAGGAAGTCTCTACTTCGCATGTCTCAAGTATTTAGTTCAGATCCTTTTAGTCTCCAGGATTTGAAGGCAGTTTGCCAGATCGTTTGGTTTCTCACTCTAATGAGCATCTTGCCCCATACATTTAGACAGTGTGAAGAGTCAGCGCTTCTCCGTCGGAACAATAGGGAGAGTTTAAATAGGAAATTTAGGACGAGTCCTGCCAAAGTGCTTCGGTCTGTTTTGACTCTGTGACAAAGCAGTCAGTTATCAGCGGTGTTTAAGCCATTGTCTCATGGAAATAAAATTGGAGGCTGGCAGAAGTGGAGGGACAGAAGGGTAAGCAAGAGTCACTTAACTGTTACTCTCACCAAGCGGAACCTTCTCAGGTCATATCCGGTTAATACTCAACAGCATTCAGCAACGTTTCTTTAATTAACTGTCTTCGATGTGTACCAGTCGTTGGCAGACAGCACAGCGTATGAATGGCTTCCTATTCTTGGTAATTACAGTTTTTCGTAGATTGGTTCCTTGCCCTCGCAGCTTTGTAACTAATGGTTATCCAAAAAGAAGGCCTCAGTCCATCTGGCGCTCCCATTCCTTTGCCCGCTTTAAATGCTTCTAATAAATCTTTTTTAATTTCCTCCCCTCTGACGAAAATAGTTCCAAGTTTTCCTACCATGCATCATAGTCCGGCACACAGCAGTATCCAAGCCATCCAACAAAAACAGCTGTATTTGCCCTGGGGGTTTTCATGTCGCACGACAGCGAGCTCCCGGCCAGAAAGCAGTACTTCTTTTTGGGTCTTTAAATGACCCTATATGTTGGTAAGAGGACCTCTGGTCTCCCCAAACTCACAGAGTTGTTCGGTGCAGCAGTGGTGCTCTCCGCGGCCTTTTTACACTGGCTGCTTGGTATCAGGTTCGCCTCCATGGTCACTCCCAGTTCCCTAACCTCAGGTGTTTGAGCAAGGGTCGCCTGCTTGCCTGATGGGCTCTTATATAGCTCTGACCGCTTTTCTCTCATAATGGCCGTGTCAGCAGTGGCTCATGATAAAGGGGAGATTCCACGCTGCCGACCACGCATAAACGGCTTCCAACTCTCTCTGTAAGTTGTCATTTCAGACCTTCCCAAGCAGTTTGAAACCATCCGCAAATATGTAGCAGTTATGTTCCAGTTCAAATGGCAGACCTTTACTAAACAGGAAGAAAATTGTGGGCTAAAGGCAGTTCCGTGTGGCACACCGCTATGCCATCTCCTCATGCTGGAAGCAACTCCCTTCACCGTCAATTGAGGCTTCCTTCCGATGAGTCCCGTGATGAGTCACCTTTCGGCCAAGAGGCCCGCGGAAGCCCCTTGATTTTGGCTCCCAGCGGCCTGTGCTCAACAGAGTCAAATGCCTTCCGGAAATCCAAAAAGCAAACTTTATACCTCTCGCTTAAGTCTGACTCTCCGGTTGCGTAATCTGACAAGTGTCCTTGGTCAGTCAGGTGTGGCTTTTGGCAAGCAAATGCGTGTTGCAAGGGTGATATCGACCGGCAAATTTTCCGGCGATTTATAATCTGGCTTCAGTTTAAAGGTTTCAACTAATTTCCGTTGTAATAGCTTCAGCTCTTCTGACCAGTAGTTGAAGGAAGCATCCGAGCCACCCCCTTTTTAGAATGGAGTGGAGGTGGAAGCAATCAAACAATCTTCCAAAGCAAAGCTTTGCACAAAATACTATTCGATTATTTGCCAGATCAACCTACGGTTCTACTGCCGCCAGAGAAAATCCATCAGGTCCGGCTGACTTACACATTGTCAAGATTCACAGATTCTCGTGAATCCTGCCCTTACAGACTTCGGTGTCTTCCTTTTTTGGGGATGTGTTTTGCACAAAGGACACTTTGGACACTCCTCGGTCCAGTACCTTTGAAAAGATAGCAGTAGATCCAGAGTCTCTCCTTGCTTTTTGCATGCACTTGTCTCGTTCTGATCCTTGAGCATCCCTACTGTTCCTCGCATGATAGTATTTGCACGTTATCAAGTACACCTCAGGGTTCATCTGAACTTTTGCGACAATTCCGTTTTATTAACTCCGCCCGCATTCCAGTGAAGTCTTGAGGCCCCCCTCTGTCTACCATATACAGTGGGAAAACTAAAAGCCCATTCGTGCAAAAACATCCATTCCAGGTAGCCTGTTTTGCCTGACAGCCTTAATGTCCGACGGCGGGGTGCTCTTCCTTTTATTTCTTTCACAGGAGCTGCCTCCTTGGCGATTTCTGGTATTTTCGTTGTGCAGCATTCACAAAGACCCCACATATTCTCCTCTACTTGATATTAGCCACTTAACCTGGATCACGGTTTCCCACGGAAAGGAGAAGTTTTTCATCCTCTGTCAGGCACCCGCACTCCTTAGAGGCTCTCTGTCACTCTCAGGACACCGTGGCAGCCCTTTAAGAACTCGTTCCTAGGTTTTTTGGAGAAATTCTGATTGCCTGAACAAGTAGTGCAGGCATTTAGCCATACGTTCACCTAGTTTTCTGTCCCGCTTTCTGATGGTCTTTGGCTGAAAATAACCCTCAAGGCAGTTTATTTTTCCCGGTCCATTTCACGACCTTTGAAATCAACTTGTGTGTGTACTTAACACCTTGCATCTACCACAATACTGAGATTGAACAAGAATTGTTCATCATTCTCTGGGAAAGATTTTGGACATCGATAAGCACAGTCTTTTGAGGTTTCACTTCTCGTAGTCGTGACAACTACCTCTGTGGCTTGCACGTTCAGCGGGGCGGGCCGCCCTCCTTCATGTGTTATGGTGGCCCGTCACGAGTACCAGAACTCCGTCTCCCATACGGCCGCCGTACCTACTGGCTCGGTGGACTGTGTGTTGATTCAGACGAAGCTCACTAACATCTTCAGCCGCCGGAGCCACCATTTTGTGTGCCATGACTTCCTCATACTGTCGTGGCCTGCAGCTCCGGCCACTCGTTCCTTAAACTCGCTGTGTTTATGTGACTGGACCTTGACCCATCGGAGAGGGACATTCACTCTCCTGGCATCAACACCGAGGGCACTGACCGCATTTTGCAGGACTGGTTTCTTACTTCGTTGCCTGTATTCAGTCTGAGGTGTCCTTGCCTCAGAAAGAAGGTGGCTCAAAGGTCCTCTGAACCTGTGATAGAGGTGATTTCCTCAGCACCGCTTTATATTCTGCTGTTTGGAAAACTTCAGGCCCCGTCGGCTTTTTGTTTGGTTTTTGACCATTAGGTGCAAACCCGAATTATCGAGCCAGTTCTACGTTTTTTGTCCTGGGCCATGCCGAGGAACCTGCCCCCTGTCGCAAATTAGCAGATCCGACAACTGTGTGACGCGGCTTGCACTTGTCTCTTCCATGCCCTAGTCAACTTTACCGACTGTGTAGCCCTTATGAAGAAGACGTGCCAGGATAAACTTGCCGTCGGCAGAAAATTTGCTTTGTTACCTTACGCGCACCCGCCTCAATGCCAATCTTCTTTTGTGTAGGGCTCCGGCATACCACCGACGGCTAAGTTTGCATCACTTGAGAGTTCCGCTGCGTGAACTCTGCGGCTTGCGAAAGTTCACCGCGGTTTTGATTAGCAAATCTTCAAGGACTGTTATCCGCTATCGTAGGCCATCAAATGATCCCATTTCTCACTCGAACTTCTTACTGTCCGCGGTTTCCCATTGGGGCTTCTTTCGTTAGTCAACTAGCTCTTCGTCTACGAATATGCCCTAGTCCTTTTCTCCGGGTAGCTAAGAATCCTCCTTTGCTGCCCTCATAATTGTTTCCATGGGTTCAGCTCTATATGACTCCTCGGATAGGATTCAAACACAATCTTTTTTATTTTCCGGCTATCTCAACCTCGAATGGACTAAAAGATTTGGAAATGACTTCCACGGAGAAACCAAGGAAACATCTCTTTCCGTGCAGGATAGAAATTATGAGAATAAACGTTCCACAACATACACCAACGGTACAGATGAATCATTGGATTTGGAACCGCAGTTAGATAACCCAGATGCTAATGAATTTGTTCTCAACGTAAATGGTTCGAAGGAAAATAGACTAAAAAGTCTCAATCTGGGCGATGTTCCAACCACTCCATTTTCGGATAAGACAAATTTCACTCTCCACACAAATGATACCGTTATTGTACCAACATCTCCGAGGAACGTGAACGACTTGAAATTCCAATCAGAATGCGGACAATCACAGTGTACCAGTCAAGAGGAGGAGGAAAACTGGACACCAGACAGACGCATGGTTCAGAGTGGATACAACGGACTTCAATCCGGTGACCTCGGGTCAAGTGTTTACAGCAGTAGTGGTGGTGGTGGCTCCTGCTTGCACAATCCTCCCACAACAACCGATTTGGTGTATGATGCCACCACATCGGTTGCCCAGAAAATTGGTGATCGCAAATTCGCTCCACAACCGGTTCCAGTGGAAACCAGAGCAACTTTGGCGCTAACTTTTCCGTGGGAAACGAGTCGCCCACACTGCCGCATGAGCCGAAGCTGATGTTATCTCTGTGGAATTATGTACGCGGAAGTTTCGAGGGCACAGAAAGAATGAGCATTGTTAATCGTTCACCGAGTACTGATACGCCAGTTGGCCTGATCACAGGATGGAGAAAGAAACCGTTGATTGATTGTGCCCGTTGGACGCGGGCTCAACCTACCAGTCGTATCGATGCTCTGTCCACTATGTGGAACGATGCATAGCTTCGCGGCGCCACTGCCGAACAAATTGAACGACGTACGGCTGAAGTCCTGGTCGTTTTTCGCTCTCATGGAAATGATTCCTTCGAGACCTCTTCCTCTCGAAAGGTAACCAAAATATCCGGAAGTCGAGTTTCCACAATCCAAAGACCAGCGCGAACGCATTTGTTAGCCTACCTGATTTGGCTGAGCGCCATGGCCACGGCGGCCATTAGTCGGACACCGCTTAACAATCTGCGTGATGAACATCGTCAGTTGATCGGGGTGACTGCCTACCCGGCGTTGTACGGCGAATGTGTACCACAGTTAAAGTCGTCCTCGTCCATACCGATTGAATTGCGGATAGGTTTGTGCCAACTTTGTAGTGTACTTATGCACCGGATTGCGACAGTTGCATTCTGTTACGTCCCAAATAAAACTGGGAATCAGCCGCAACGGGTGGTCTGGAAACCAATAGCATCGAACATGCCCACTTGTCTGGCCTTTCTGGTTGATATCTTGCGTGAGCCCGTGGCACGCACGGGACGCCGACTGCGCCAGATTGCTTTGGCTGCTCTGGGTGAAACACTGACTTGTGCCGTTTGTCTTTTGACTATCTCGGTTCAAGAAGCGGAAATCACAGGTGTTCGCGAAGGTCTTCTGATAGAAGTCCAAAGCGGTCAGTGGCAAACAGTTGTGCATCATTTGCTCCGTTGTCTGACACCGGCTCTAACCGGTTCCACCCAGGTACCTCCATCTCCCGGAGTAGAGACTTCGTCACCGCTAGACAACTTAGATTTGACCGGCAGTGAGATTCACACAAGTGAAGGCGCAACTAGTCAGTCACACACGAATGGTAACGGCACGAGCACGGACAGTTTCACATCAGCAAACACAACCACCACAACTGTCCGCGTGAAGGACGCTCACGTAAGGCTCAGTGCGGCGCGTGCATTAGATGCTTTTTTGACTGCAATTTTGGGCTGTCGTTTGCACGAGTTGTCAGTCAGTGGTTCTCTACTGGCTTCGGCTACTGCATGTTTGCAAGCTGTCACAACCACAGACATGGTACGTCAATTGTGGACCAAAGGCGTGATTGAGGTCGGATCAGCTCGTCAAACAACCGGCTTGTTACAGCGCAATCAATTAAATCAAGAGATTAGTCTGGCTTGTGCCAGTTCCTTGGCCGCGATAATCCGCATAAATCCAAGTTTGTTTACTACCGGTTTAACTGATCGAATCGGATTGAACAGTTTTGTGAATGTGATCGAACCGCCTGCTGGTGGGCCGGTTTGTCAGCAGACTAGTTTGGTGGTCCGAATTCTGTCAATGGCTTGTTCCGGTCTCTTGATACCACTGTCATATCGATCCTCTAGCAGTTCAGTGACAAGCCGTGTCAAACGATCTACTGTGATGAATATCAGTATGTCAAGCCACAGCCGACAGCTCGTTACCAATGTTGGTGGAGCCGGAACTCCAGCCGCTTGTCGTCGAATATTGACAGATCAGCGATTCATGGTCGCAGTGCTTCGTCATCTAAAAAGTCCACATGCAGTGCTTCGTGCTAAATCATATCTCCTTTGCTCAGCAATCCTAGCTACTTGCCCACGAGATAGTTTCCCTCTTGCGTTCGATGCGAATTTGCCGGCAGTTTTAGAGCGGGATCTAAAAACCACCGGAGGTGTACAGCATCGATATCTGGACGCCCAATCCACAGCGAATATGGTCACATCTACCACAGATGTCACCGGATCACCGTGTATGATAATTTGGCTGCATGTAGCTTGCACTTTACAGACCTGTTAGTTTTACATCTGATTCTGTTGATTTGTCAACAATTGCTCATTGCTCTGGGCTGCCTATCACCACCCTCCGGGGGGAGCACACGCCAGACAACCCCACGTGCTGCTGGAAATAATCTGGCCTCAAGTTGTCCGTCACGACCCCATTCGATGATCGGTTCCACAAGAGCTACTAGTTTGTCTCAAGCCTCAAGCACATCGGCCCTGAGAAGCGTCAGTCTGGGTTGCAATCTGACAACAGCACGGGCGTGGCTTCCGTCCATTACCTGTTTGACAGGATTGTCAAATGCGTGTCCGACTGTTCGATCCCATCTACTACAATCGGACTCACAAGCACTCTCGGGTAGTCGCGAACATTTGGATTCTTCCGAATCAGATTTCTGTCGTCTGGCCGTACTCGGACGTCTGCTGGATTTATGGGCGTCTGTTGACCCAATCAGCTCTTCCAGTATCGCCGGATTACATCAACCGAGAACCACCGAGAATCAGTTACTCTGTGTGACTCTGACAATAATCGAGGATTTGAGTCAGCACTCGGAACTGGTCGAGGCACGGCGTCGTGATTTCATTTGTCTTATTCTCCCTGGTCTCGCACGATTGGCTGTGGCACCTGGAGCTCGACCGGAAACCAGGGCTATCTGTGTGAAGATTGTAACTAATCTGGCCGATATTTTGCTTGGCGAATCCGGATACGGTGCTTCGTCAAAGCATAGCTTGAATCAACTACACCGATCCGAATCTGTTCGCGTTAAAATACCTACGTGGACAATACAGGAAGGGATACGCAAGCCAGTCCGTACAATGACCGTCGCCTCAGTGCTGATGTAGAGCTGTTGCTCACGGAGCTTGAACAACCGACTGATGACTGGTTTCAGGAACGTACTCAGAGCTATTCCGAACTACTCGCACCGCCAAAATTGTCCCCGGTCGACGTGATGACCCAGCCTCAGTACTCTCCAAGCGGGGCCGATAAGCTCGGTAGTATAACTCGATTCTACGGTGCCACGGGTTGCGCGCGCGCCAAACGGATGGAAAGACGTTCGGGAGCGAAAACGATTCGAGCAGCCGTACAACCACCGACCCCGGATGTGCTTGTATCACTGTTCGAAATGGTCAACAAGTTAATGATACCCTACGTTGACCAGCTCATTCAATGCTTCGAAGTGACCGCCCCTACTGCATTTATTCGTCTTCTAAATCTCTTACTTGGCTCGGCTGCGAACCTCCAACCTCACCGATCTCCCACTAATCCAAATCACACATCTAATCAAACCCCGACTGCCCGAGGCGATTGTCCAGAGGCAGACACTAGTGTATTGGATGACCTGGCCGCCACTCGATGGACTGCCGTGGACCACAGAGCAAGTGCGCTAGTACTCAACATGGCCGCGCATGGTTTGGATATAGCTGTTGTCCGTTTACTAGCCTCGCAGTTGCTCAACCCGTCCGAATTAGACGCGAATTGGTCTGGCAAATCCCAGGGTTCGGTGGCTTCCGCTCTGTGTTTGGCTTTATTTCACATGGTCCTCCTGCTGTTGCATTGGCCTCGGGAATCCCGACTTAGTCAAGGGATTATCGAATTGCGCTTGTTAAAGCTGATCGCTATCGAGTGCCTGGAACTCGGAGACTTGATGTTCCCGCCCATTACCGATGTGACGGATCCGAACGAGACTTATCGCACCAGTAGTTAGACACGTAATCAGTCACCAAAAAGGCTGCCACAAAAGCACCCATCACCCAAGTCTGCCTCGTATCCGTCCAGATCACGCCTTCCAAACAGTCCACTTGGACGTCGTCTGCCCCCGGATAGTGTGCATGCACCAGTGCAACATCTTTATATCCCGTTGCTTGCTGGTCTGGAAGCAATGAATACCTTGCTTAATCACGTGGCCGATGTCGTTCGCGTCGCCCTGGCCACTCGAAGTGCCAACGCGTCGGACAGTGAGACGGCAGCTATGGCCGCGGAAGAAATTCTGGTCGCTTCTCGTCCGCCACCTTCATTGGCTGGTTTCCTTGCTCGTCTTGTGGGTTTGTGGATGCCTAAGTGTGTCGACGGATCGTCTACAGACACGCCGGAGCGTATGAACTCTTATTCGGACGATCGTGTGATTGAAGAGGAAATTTGTTTTCAAATCTGCGAGGCCGCAATAACTGGGTTGACCAACTTCGCTTCTCTTTACGGTGGTGAATGATAATGATGATAATGATAATGGTTTATTTCGGATAACTCGAGGCATGCTGTAACGCAAGATCAAACGGTACAATTGGACGTAGAGTCCGAATTCCAAGAGGTTGGTTAGGGTATGTGCACTCGATATTGTACGGGAGGAAGTATTTAAGTCACTCTCTGTGGCGGCGCCCGGCAAATTCAAACTCGAGGTCGGGTGGCCAGCCCGGTCAAGTCAGGGTCGAGCTGGTCGAAGGTAGCTGACTCTTCCTGAAACAGTACAAAAAGAAGTGCTATGCAACAAGAGAATCAAACAGAATTGACGAAAGTTTTGTTCACTTCGAGGGAAAAGAAGTTTCCGAGGGAGACATGAACCAGCTACAGCGCTCCGCGAAGTATGGCACGGCTTTGGATTGGAAATCAGACGATGAGAGGAATGAATTCGCAGACAAAGAACAGTCAAAATCTTTCAAAGATTTTCCTTGAAACGTTCAGCGACCAAATATCGGCTGAGTCCGTTAAATACCCAATGAAGGACTCATTTGTAGAGAGTGATTGCCTAGGTGATGGTAAAAGAAGTGACCGGACGCAAGCATGTAATCGTTGCGCACATTGGTAACGTTCATGAGGGGGGAATGTGATGCACCAAAATAGAAATGGGTACTGGGCGACAAATCAGTTTGTGATGCGCAGCCATGATATTAGCAGACACACGGTTTGCACAGATGAGTATTTAAATGGCAGGTAAGTATTTACGTTTGATAATAGTTATCTAAGGGCCGAAAATAAAGACCAGAGAGATGCAAGAATCAAAATTGTCTGAGAGGATTTACCAAGATAGAATACCGGATATGAAAAAGCACCAACAAACGCTGAATACAGTTGCGAAGTTGGGCGGCTGGATGTGGGTGGAGTCCGTGATAAACCAAACGGACATCACATCTGGCGAGGTCGCTGGAGTGATGGTGAAAGAAGTGGCAGGATGTAAACATGTAATCGTTGGGCACATTGCTTACTTTCATAAAGGTGAAATGTGATGCACCAAAATAGAAATGGGTACTGGGCGAGTATTTAAATGGCAGGTAAGTATTTACGTTTGATAATCGTTATCTAAGGGCCGAACATGATGACCGGAGAGATGCAAAAATCAAAATTGTCTGGGAGGATTTATCAAGATAGAATACCGGACATTGTGGTACGGAAGTGTATGGCAACAATAAATGTGACTTTTGCAAATGTATTGATAACTTATAAAATAAAAGCGAGTTTTATCTCGGGGATTGGTTAAGTTTGCTAATAGGACAAGCGGGCAGTTTGGCACGAATCATCGGGAAAAAAAGGATCATGAACGGTAAGCCGAGTACGGAAACGGTCTTTTAACCCCGCGATAATTATGTGCTAGGGAAAGTAGATTTTTCTGGGCGTAAGAAGCGGTAAGTTAAGGTTGCGAAGATGGAGACAAGTACGATGAAAAATAAGCGGTAACTGGGGGAGATAGCTCCATATTTGTAGCATTTCGGGTGAATGATTTTTGCTGCGACCGGTGCTGGTGGGTGGGGCTGACCGTGCGCGGGACACCCAACCTGAAAACCGTTTTTGTTGACAGGTGCCATCCGCAATCCTATCTGTGTCCGCACATCGTTGCAGACGTCCTGCACGCCCGATGTGCGTCGGCCAATGTGATGGATCTGACCGCGGCCCGCACCGGTGGGCTTCGCTTGGGTGATATTGGCGTTGTCACATAGAGATCGAATAATCCAGGAGCTTGCGACCAGGTTGCGAGGGGTCCTGGAGAGCATGGCCTGTGTGGTAGTGACGAAATGACGAGCAGGTATCGAGTTTTCAGCGGGAAATGTGGGCCAGGTATTATGCCAAGCCATCGAAAGGAAGGCATCATCAGCGGTTGTCTGGAAAAGTAAAAATAGAAAAACGCAGTCTGGGGTGCTCCCAGCTGAGGATCAGCGGTCAGTAGTAAAGAAAAACCTCTAGTATCTGGAAATTGGAATTACTTGGGGGATGGTTCGACTTTGCTAAACACAAGGTTTTACGCGAAAGATTAATGAAACTTGAGTGGTATTTACGGCGACTTGTGTGGTACGTAGGTCTCGTGGCCCCCGACTCAGACCCGCGTGTCAGTAACCCAAACCAACTTCGTACGCTCGCTCCTCCGAAGTGTATGGATCATTGTTTGATACGAGTGTCAGGACATCGAGCCGTTTGTTTAATTCCTCTTTGAATCTCGGCAAGTGGCTTATTGCACGGACATTTGGTGGAAGTTTATTCCACATTTGTGAATATTTAACAATGAAGAAATTGGACCGTAGGCTGGTTCTCGAGGACGGCACAGTGACCGAATGACTGCTGTGTCGTAACGAATACCTTAGGCTTAATGGGTCTCGTACCACAGGGGAGGCTTTGCAGGATCTATATTTTATTAGTGAGTGGAAAAAAGACAAGTTGTTCTTTATCCTTCGGAGCCAAAGGGGTTCGAGGTGTAGCAGGTCACAGCGTTGTTTATAGTTGAGACTGGACGAATATCCAACTATTTGTTTAGTAAAGGTGCGCTCACTCCTTCGGCCGCTGCTTCCTTATCCCTGGGTCTGTTTCGGCTTGCTGAAGAAGAGCAAAATTTGCAGCATGATCGTTGTCCAACTTCTTCCGGCCTGGTGAGTTTCGTGAAAGTGGGCAATCCGAGTGGGAAAACCTCATGCGCCGAGTCCCCCGGCTTGAAACAGTCAGCTCAGTCCCGAAGACGTCTACGATTGTTGTTGCGTATCATAAAGCGCCTTGTGTTTTCTGATCCGTTTTGTCGTTCACAACTGGCAGCCAAGGCGACCGAGGACATGGCCAACGCCCTAGTGTGCCATCTTGGTCGAAATCTAAAATCTGGGAGCAAACGGACAGAGCAACGACTGAGGATACGTCTCACGTTTTCCGTCGATTTTTCAGGTGACTTCGATCCCGGATTTTTCCCAGCCGGTCACGTTTTGGTTCTTCATCGTTTTCCGTTTACAGAGCAGTTCACGTTTCTACATGGCACTACCCGCTGTTCTCTTGGACTGGCAGAGGTTTCCGCCCACTGTCCGATGCCCAAAGATCTCGACGCCCGCTCATAGACTACATGTGTCGCGTTCAGGGCTCATTTCGACAAATTCACCAGTCAGCTTGTGTACACTTGGTTCTGCTTCTAGTCGTTAAAATGTATACTACTATACCACCGCAGAAAAGCATTCGGGATGCCTGTTCAAGAGGGACAGCCTGTCTTTTTGTACGTGACCGCACCGGGATCCGGAGTCTCTGCATATTGTCTCAAAGAACGGGAGGTTCTTTGCTTCGTCGAACAGATCCCTTCTGATGCCACGTTTGACTAGGAATTTTACACAGCCCAACGATAAGCCTCTTTTGGAGCACTTTATTCGTCCCAAACAGTATATAGCAAACGAAGTGAACGTACCGAGAACCGATCAAGCTACACCAGAGGAGGTAAGGCTGGAGCAGGAAGTCCCAGTAGAAGGTGGCTCTAGTGGAGACCGGGAATGGTGCTGACGAAAAAGGCAGGTTGTGGCGTGAATATGCGTTGACTTTAAATCGGACCGTTTGATGCAAACATGTTATTCGGACCGTATATCTTTTGTGACGCGGCTGAGCACATCGGCTCTTCGAAGTCGGACCCGGCTGAGGCAGTTCTAGTAGACAAGAACAAGTGCCAGTTGATTCCCACGCAGTGTGTCCCTAATACACTTTATTACTGTCATTTTTTATGTGACCATTACGTGTTAGTATACCTCGTTCTTGCGTACTCTAACCGGAAAAATTCAAATTCCTCTGACTATAGATATAAAAGCTTCGTCGGAAAACGTAGACAAGGCCATTTTCCCCGTGAGGCAGGGTAATTCTCCATTTGCAACCAGTGTTTCATTCTCAAATCTTGACGAGACCGTTCGTCATAATCACTGAGAATGGATGCACTTGTGGGGTACCACTCAGTCTATATGGTACACTCAGTTAATGTCGGCAATGTCTAAGACGAGAGTAGCAAACTAAGGTAGGCTGAGGGGCGTGTTGAGATAAAATGCCAAAAAAGGTATGTGCTGTAGAAATTAAAGTGGATCAAAGGGTATGACCCAAAAGTACAGCTGTCAGCCGTCTTTGTGATTAAGATGTGAGAGCTAAAGAGCCACTGACCGTCAATATCTTCAATTCAGTTCGGTCCGAAAATCATTCGTTTAACAGATTAGGGTGGTATTGAGATGAGTGCCACGTACCGCAGTGGAAGCTTCGAAAATGTTTTGTTTCTCACGGTTAATCCTGGTTGATTTGATTCCGAAACAACCCATTTCAGAAGATGAGACCGTGCCAGAAAGAAAGATTTGTTGGCAGCCTCTTAGCACTGCGCGGTGCTGATATTCAAAACTGAGTGTGTGTTTCTTTTTACAACAAAACGTAGGTACAACAAAGGATTGTTGGATCAGGGGACGTTTAAATTCATGGAAAAGTCAAAGAGCGTTTGTTGTACAAAAAAGACTCTCGATAGAAAAATAAAAAGAGAAAACGAGTTACCGTAAGGGAACGGTAAACGATAAAGTCTTGAAATCTGACAGGATATCAATCATTTCTGCTAGAGTGGCTGACTACCAGGCCTAATTGTCGGTTTGGTGATGCTGGCTAGTGTGGTGTGGTGTGTGGTGGGAAGGTAGAGTGCTAATGGTCGACAGAAATGGTTGATCTTGTGTCTGTGGATGACGATGGCGTCGGTGTTTCTGGTAATGGTGATGAATTTCTTTCAAAATAGGCGGTTTTCAATGTATCAGTGGTAACAGTTTCTGGTTTCTCAGGTTTCTGAACCACAACATATTTGTCTGTGCAATTAAGTACCTAAAATGGACCGTCAACCGGTGGTGTGAGTGGTTTGCGAACAGTATCGTTACGAATAAAACGAAAGGCGACTTACATAGATAATTATGTACAAAAATCGTGTATGGATGACGAGCGAGTGGGTGTTGGACGCAGATGTGACATGCGGTCTTCAGGTTGTTGAACAAACTGGGATGAGTCAGGACCGCCAGTAGTGCTGGGCTGAGCATACTGACCTGAAAGGCAAGTGTTGGCACCGAAAACGAGTTCAGCTGACGTGCTGTGGAGTTCGCCTTTGACTGGTGATCAAAGACCCAAGAGAACTAGTGGCAGACTGTCACTCCAACAATTGGGGTTTGACTGTCTATCCTCTCCGTTTCGTGGGCAAAAATGGGACACCTTTTAGAGTGCAGGTCCCCA
The DNA here is from genome assembly GCA_948099385.1 of Fasciola hepatica. Classification (NCBI taxonomy): domain Eukaryota; kingdom Metazoa; phylum Platyhelminthes; class Trematoda; order Plagiorchiida; family Fasciolidae; genus Fasciola; species Fasciola hepatica. The sequence goes on along the minus strand of CANUEZ040000043.1, from coordinate 26,628,318 downwards.
CCTGGTGACAGACCTACACTTCTCTATCTTTGAATAGCGCCCCAATCTAATAACCCTGTCACAAGAGCCGTCAATCCGTAATAAATTGTCTCGTCTTAACTTGAAGTTAAGTAAGAACCAAGGCGTTCATCCTAAAACAAGGGACTTTTCACCGTTTATACAGTTAAATCGTTTATGTGAAACTGTAAAACAGTACTTCGAGAGCGAAATAATACAAAGGAAACACGGGGCTGACGTGATTCCCAAAAGGCATAGATTCTCCCAAAACTGGTGAAATCAAGAAACTCCAAAACAAATTCACCTATCTCTTCTCTTTCTCTCAATAACACGTACCTCGACGAACCACTGGGCATAGCAGAAGCGCTTAACATGCTTTTTGCTTCTTCCTTAACTAATGGCACTGCGCCACTTTTTACAATCCACCAATACCCTCATATGAGCCACTTTCTTTAGCATTCCTACCCCCCAAAATCAAACCTTTACTTTCGAAAATAAAAATGTCTTGCAGCCCCGGATCGGACCCTTTACCATCGGCCATCGTTAGGTTGGGAGGCCCAGACATTCCAATTCTTTTATCAGATTTCTTCAATTTGTTTTTGTGATTTAGTCGGTGCTCTTTACGGAGGAAAATGCCTGTTATTGTTCCGATTTATGAGAGGGGAACACGGGAGGACCCGGTCAACTACCCATCTGTGAATCATACCCCAGTATTATCGAGGGTTTGGGAAAGGCTAGCAAAAGTTGGACTAACAGATCATTTCCTAAAAATCATCCGATAAGCGAACGTCAGCACCGTGTCCTAAAACGTCGACCCTACGATAGCTGCCAATGATGGTGATGGTGATCTCAGTCTTTTTAGACATGTCTAAAGCCTTTGACTGGCTGTCTCACATTCGGTTTTTGTCAAAGGCCAAGACATACGGCATTGCTGACCCACCATATGTCTGGCTAGAATCGTACTTGTCCTCGCGCAGTCAAGTGCCAAATGTTACCGACATAAGTTCCACACCTTGCTCTTTAACCAGTGGTGTGGTCCAAAGTAGTGTACTGGGCCAGTTGTTGTTCCTCATGTGTATAATTGATATATTTACCGTGGCTCACCATGGAACCCCGTTTTTATTTGCTGATGACTTAAAACTGTTTTTCGCCTTCGACCATAATTCATTGGGTATTACTATAGCGAAAACATCACAGGACCTACGGATGTTGAGTTAGTGGTGTACCTGTTGGCTAATGATGTTTGCGGCGGACAAAGGCTGCATTCTCACTTACAAGTGCTACGCCCCTCCCAAAACGTTTGGTATAGATGGTCATCTGATCCCTAACAAACCATCAGTATGTGATTGGGCACGTGCTTTTCCCGTTCGTTCAAATTCTCGGAGCAAACAGACACACAAGTTCCTAGGTACCGCAGGTTATTAGGGCTGGTTCACAGAGCATTCCGTTTTGGAAGAAAACCCAGCGTCCATGAAACACGTTAGACCACTGCTAGACTATAGTTCAGTATTGGGCTCTTACATGCGCCAGATTGACAGGATTGCCAGTGAAAATGTTCAGCGCGCCTTTATCAAGCAAATAGTTGGCCATTCGTCTAGTATCAACTATAAACAGTGCTGTGACCTGATACACCTCGAACCTCTTTGGTTCCGACGGACAAAGAACAACTTGCCCCTTTTCCACCCACTATCAAGGTACAGACCCTGAGAAGCCTATCCTGTGTTACCAGGCCCATTAGGCTCGAGGTATTCGTCAGGACACAGCGGTCATTCGGTCGTTGTGCCACTCTCGAGAATCAGCCTACGATTCAACTTCTTCATTGGCAAATACTCACAAATGTAGAATGATCTTCCACCAAATGTCCGTGCAACAGTCCACTTACCAAGATTTGAAGAGGAATTACACAAATTGCTTGAAGTTTTGACACGCTTATCCAACAATGATCCGTACACTTTGGAGGAGCGAGAGTACGAAGTTGTGTTGGGTGACTGACACGCGCTCCTGAGTCAGGGGCCACGAGACCTAAGTACCAAACAAGTTGCCGTATATATCACTCAAGTCTTATTCATCTTTCGAGAACAGGCTTCTGTTTCGCCAAGTCAAACCACCCATCAGGAAAACATCTACTCAAAGTTTCAACTGGAGCGCTAGGCCTAAAGCTTCTTTCTTGCCCTTCTCATTTACTAGGTTTTCCATTGGAGGAAGCCAAGTAACAATTGTCATACTTGAAGTGGCCCACCGAGGTAATTCAACCTCCAGTTATGATGTCACAGAAGCTGATATTACATACTATCCCCCACCCGGTTTGATTCCACTTCTTCTTGCAGCCTTTCGTTCTTTATTCTACGGAGTAATTACCCCAAATCCGGTCTCAACCACATCTCTGAATGAACAGGGGACATGGTGAAATCACGTGTCGTCGTCAGAGGCTTAGGTCGGCATCACATTCGAGCATGCCATCATTGATCTTCGGCCACGGAAGTTCAAGTGCTTGGACCAGCTTTTTTTGTGAACAAAGCTTGGGCCGCAATAGCTGGATGCTGATTGCCTCGGCTATTGCGGCCCAAGCTTTGTTCACAAAAGAAGCTGGTCCAAGCACTTGAACGTCCGTGGCCGAAGATCAATGATGTCATGCTCGAATGTGATGCCGACCCAAGCCTTTGACATCTCAGAATCTCGTAGCTCTTACTTCTTCGATGTTCCGTCGTTAAATTTCCCCGTCTTACGTGCCATAGCCCCAGGGTATTCGTATTTAGCTTATATATGGACTGCCACTTAGGTTCACTGATTCCATCATCTTCTTTAGTAGCCTTCCGCCTACATAACATTCACCTAATATGGCGACCATACCCCTAGGCCTAGAGCTTACTTTCTTCCCGCCCCAAGTACCGGGTCCTCCTTTTGGAGAGATCTGAGCCCCAATTCCTGTCTCATGTCTACATCATACCAGAAGCTTTTTACTCGGTGCAAACTGGTCTCATTCCCCTTATCTTAGTTCGTCCTGGCATTTTAACCCAGAATCCCATTCCGGCGACCACCAATAAATACCAAATCATCTTTATCCCTCTTCACTGCCTCCGACATTGTTTACACACCTGCCCTCCCTCATCGGCTCGTAGCCGGCATTCTTTAAAATTAGTTGCGCTTTTTAGATACTAGAGGTTTTTTTTTGCCACTGGCCGTTGATCCCCAGCTAAGAGCATCTCAGACTGCGTTTTTTCTATTTTTACCTTTCTAGCCAACCACTGACGTGTATCTTCTTTTTGATGGCTGGGACTGATCCGCTGACGATAAGGGAAGAATATCCGGCCTCCATTTCCAGTTAAAATTTCGACACCTGTCAGTCATTTTGTCGCTACCGCATTGGCCCTGCTCCCCAGGATCCCTCACAACCTGGCTGCAAGCTCCTGGACTATTCTATCTCTACAGCCATGTGACAAAGCCAATATCATTCGTACAAACGCACCCGGTGCGGGACGCGGTCAGATCCACCGCTTTGGCCGGCGCACATCGAGCTTGTAGGAAGTCTGCAACGATGTGCTGGCGCAGCTACGATGGTGAACCGCACCTCATATCACCAAAAACGGCTTACAGGTTGGGTGTCCAGCTCACTTTCAGCCCCGCCCACCGGAACCGCTGGATGAAAAAACACTATTTATACACCGGAAGTGCTGCGACCATGTCGATATCCCTTCCAGTTATCACCGATTTTCCATCGCACTAGTTCCCATCCTTTCCATCTTAACTTACTGCTCTTTACACCCGGCAAAATTTACTTTCGCCAGCGCAAAACTGTCGCTTATTTAAAAGGCTTTTTACCATACTCCGCTCACCCTTCTTGATCCTCTTTTCCGAGGATTCCTGCCAAACCACACACTTTTCCCATTCGCAAACTTAACCAATCCCCTTTTTATCACAATTATCTATGTATATGAAGAAGATCAGATTCAATGTTGCCATACACTTCCGTTTCGCAATATTCAGAAAGTATTTTTCACTGAGGAATATTTATCTCTAGAGCACCCCAACAGTCGACGATGTCGAGGCAAATGGCTTTCTCTCTGTCGGTCCTACGGTTCGCCCACAAGCTGCTGTAAGATTGCAATACACTCACCTTGCAAAGAGTCAAGTCCTCCCCATATTTTTACATATGAGATAGGCCAGTATGGCAGCTTTTCGATCTTTTGCCATCACGTGATCCATCTAATGTTAAGAACATAAATAGATAGTATTCTACCTGTCCAACTTCTCGACTATACGAACTGGTTGTTTGGTGTTTTTTCATGCCTGGTGTTCTCCCGTGATAAATCCTCTCAGAAAAGTTTGATCCTTGTAGCTCTCTGGTCATTAGGCTTAGCCCTCGGATAACGCTAATCGTTACGTAAATACCCACTTGCCACCTAAATACTCATCCCATTTACAAACCGTATATCGAGACACGATGTGATCGAAAAGCTTCGTTGTCACTTAACTCTCATTTGACAAATGGGACTGTTATCCTTCCGTCGCAGTAAAGCTCAAGCTAAATGCATTGATTACAGCCGAAGTAGGCTAATGGCCAAAGCCTGGCCGTGGCGGGCCGTTTCTTGGAATCATTTGTGACCGAAGTTCATAAGCGTATAGCTAAGGCCAAAAAAGCGACAGTTTTCAACATTCCTGATCGACCACCCCTGCCGTCAACCAAACTCGCCATACTAAATGCTTGCAATATGGCACACCACACGTGCTATTTCACACGGCTGCGCAAGAAAATCACAAAGCAACGACTGTCCTTTGAAGTTCCAATTCGCTGACAAAGTAACAGCTAGGGAATTCATAACCGGTTGGCAAATCATTGCTAACGTCACCTCACTCAAAAGAATAGGAATATTACCGGATAAAAGGCCCCTCCAAAGAGAGGTTTTTCGATCACTGAAAAGTACCTTAGCTTCACCAACGCAACCTGTGGCTGAAATACCAGTCGCCGCGTCCGCTCGCTGCCTGTCGAGCCCCATAGTAACACAAAAGCCCTCAGTTGCCTGTATTGCTTGTTGACCTAGGACTGACCACCACCCCACCTCCAGCACATCCCCTAGTAAACGGCCCTGCCTTCTACCATCAACCTCCGCCCCCAAAAACGGCAACGATATCCATGCCAAATCCACTATTAGCCCAGGGCAACCAAAGTCCCGTGCATCCAGGCCTGCCGCTGCTAATGCCAACCTACTGCCCACCGTCTCACCACCGAGGAAGACTCCGGGGAAGTCTGTTGCCAACAGCCCGTCCTGCCCTATCTCGTGTCTCACCGTCCTGCGGACACAAATCCTTCATGAAAGCCATGATCTACTATACAGCCAATCGTCCCATCAGCCGATAAAATTCTGTTTCCCCCCACAGCTTTCAGCTACTCCGGCTACTCCCGTTACCCCACAGTAAGTCTTCTCAGAACCCCATTTAGAACCCCCACCAAGCACCCCAAGTGCACCCCAAATAATCCATACTTGTTGCGGAGCTGGACGCAACCCTGCATCACCTTAAAGCAGCCAACCCCACCTCGCCGTATTAGCGTGGTACATCGGCAAATCGACAAGGTCCTCCCAACTCAACTTTACAATACAGGAGAAAAATGCCACCGAGTAAAGCATCATCATGCATCAGGATCAAACATACCATATTCTCCAAATATCCCGAAACATTTTCCCCGTCATCTGGCTGAGAGCAAGCATCTCCCGTAGAACTCCTGTAACTAATTTCTCTCTCATCTAGTGATACAAATATGTAACCCCCAGTTGAATTATAACCAACGGCCTCGACTGTCAAGCTCTGCGCTTTTTCCTGAACACAGGATGGGCCAGCCCAACCAACTACAGTTATTTCGCCGGTCTTGGTTGAGCGATAACTACCCGTCCGCTGCGTATCCCGTTGAACCCAGTCATTACTACTTTCTACCACCTCACTTGCTGTTACCCATTACCTCAGCATCCAACCCCCCACAAGGCTACTTCAACCACCCCGGAAATCCCACCTCCGCAAACGACCATTTTTTTCCTGACAGAACTCCCCCCCTTCAACCCAGCCTCACCCCTTCTCGAGCGCTTCTATAAATGACAATCCTGACGTTATGAGTCCATTTATTGATGTTTACCACCTCGGTAGTGTTAGCCACCAACACCCGCCGATGGTAGTTCCTACTCTGCACTATGACGATACAGTTGCACTTATGTCGCTCCTCACTAACGCTCGCTCATTACTGAAGAAAACCCATACTCTCCATAATATAGTACTATCTTCCGACTTGGACATCACTGTCATAACCGAAACCTGGCTAAATGGTTCTGTCCCATTGGACCAAATTTCTTTTGCTGTTTATCAAACTTTCATGAAAAATCGTCGTCGTGGAGGAGGCTGTCTAATCCATGTTAAAAACAGCTTGCCCAACATTCCCCTCTGTGATCCAACACTGGACTCAATTCAGGACTCAATATGGGTAACGGTTCTTCTGGCCAACTCTCCACTCCATATCGGCCGCTTTTATCGACCACCCAACTCAAACACCACGGGCCTCGCCCACGTAGTCAACGCCTTTGACCACTTTCCACTATTACCCTCCTCGTCAGAACTCATTGCCGGCGATTTCGCTGCACCTAATATCTGCTGGAACACCATGTCATCATCCCAATTCTTCACGAGCTTCGTTTCGACCATACACGCGGGGCGCCGGGTCCAGCATGTAATGACATCAGCCGGAGGAGACAGCATACTTGACCAGATGTTTACCATTGGCCTATCGGATGTGATGACTACCGCCATCAATCTCTTCCCAAGCAGCGACCATGGAATGGTATCTTTCAGATTCACAGCCGGACCCATAGACCCCATATGGTGCTCATCTCAGCAGCCTTCGCACACGACCAACTGGATGAACCTCAAGCCCATGCTTCGATCCTTCAACTGGGATGACTGCTTACTACAGCACGACCCTCAGCTCGCCAGTGACGTACTCTACTATAAACTACATAGCTGCTTGTCAGCAATCACCACCATCGAGACCAACCGCTTTGAAGCCAGCAGCTCTTACCAACACAAAACTGCAAAATAAACGTGCAAAACTGCAGATCTACAATAAAACCAAAGACTTCTCCATACCATTGCAACTCTACTCTCTCTCTCTGTAACCAACAGTCTTCGGACTAATGAACAGCTGAGAAAGCAGGAGCTTTCGGCCTTGAATTCCTGTGACAAATCGTACCGATTGTTCCGACTGCTAAAGAGCAGAGATCAGAGAGAGTCTTCAGGGATACCCTATTTAATTTTGGCAAACATCATGCAGATTAAGTCTGCAGCCGAAATCGCTGAGGCGCTCAATACTTTCTTTTCAGAGTCCATGACCACTGACGCCACTTCAAACCCGCCACCCGTACCTCCCATCACCGAGCAGGTTCTCTCTGACATCGAATTCAGTTTGAACGATGTTGCCCACCTACTGCTGCGTGTTGGACCCTCCTCCAGCTCTGGCTATGACGGCATCCCCTCAGCACTCTTCCATCTTGGCGGAACTGATGTTGCTGCTATCTTTATGATTCTCTATTAATTATCCCTTAAAAATGGCATTTTTCCATCCCAGTGGAAAGCTTCAACCATTATTCCTATCCATCAAAATTTGCAGTGCATGACCCTTCAAATTATCGTTTTATTAACCGTATCCCTTTAGCTGTCAGAATAATGAAGCGTTTGATTAAACAGCGGATGTCCGATTGTCTCATTTCCCACAACCTCATTCACAGCGGTCAATATGGCTTCCTAAAGTCACGTTCTTGTAACACATGCCAGTTTGATTTCTTCAACCTGCTAACCACGGCAGCTGACGACGGAAAATCTATGATCGTCACCTACCTCGATATGACCAAGGCATTTCACCGAGTTCCTCACTCCCGGTTGTTAACAAAACTCCGGGCCTACGGTATCCATGACCCGCTTTTATCGTGGATCACTTCCTGCCTGTCAGATCGAACCCAGGTTATATATGCTAATGGCCATCTATCGCAACCAGTGTCCGTCACTAGTGGAGTCATACAAGGAAGTGTACTTGGTCCGCTATTTTTCTTACTCTATATTGACGACAATTTTTCGATTGTGCAATACAGCACACCTTTCCTCTTCGCCGACGACATCAAAATCGTTTATGAGTTTCGCCATCAAGATTTGAGCACAGCGCTGTCTGAAATAGATAATGATCTTGAGAAACTTGATCAATGGTGCACTTCATGGCAGATGTGCTTCTCGACATCCAAAAGCTTCTACACAACCCATAGATGTCAAGTCCCTCTCGGAACTTGGTCACTGAACCAAAAACCCATCGCCTCAAGCTCATCAGTGAAGGATCTTGGGTTTCGATACACTAACAATCTACAATTATCGGAACATGCCTCATTTCAGACGGCCAAGGCCAGACAGATAATAGGACTAGTTCCCAGATCACTTAAAATGAAACAGTATTCTCCTTACATACCAATCCCACGCTAGACCTCACCTCGAATATTGCCTTATAATCTCCTCTGGAATGTCCAAATCGGATAGAATATGCCTTGAGAAAGTCCGGCGCACCTTCACCAAGAAGGTAATGGGATATTCTTCTCCACTGAGCTATAAAGAGCGATACACTCTATTAAAACTTGACCCCGTTTGGCTTGGACATGTCACCTCTCTGCGTTCACTTCCAACAACTCTATACAGTTTTCGCTACCCTCATCTTACCCTCTGAGCCACGGAGACTTCAGTCTGACCTTACCACAGTCCAGGCTGGCAATATGGTCCGACTTCTTTCTCATTGAATATTCAAAGCCTTGGAATAAGCTACCCCTGACTATTCGCAAATGTGCGTCAAAAGCCCAGTTTCGCCAGTTCCTAAAATCACAACTTACCGTTAGCCATATGTTATCTTTGACTAACGCCAGCATATCTGAGGATCGAGCCCATGAAGAAAGCATCGAACTTTAGAACCCTAGCTTCCGTCGAGCTGGCCTTCGAAAACGGGTTCCACTACTGGGATCATGGCACCATATCCAAAACCCACCATTTCCTGCCTAATGACAGACACCAGGCTTACCATTTATTTTCACTTTTTTACGCATACTGTACATAACCCATATTGCAGAAGGATACAGATTTGTCGTTTAAAACTATAACTAGCTAGATGCCTGCCGGTTCTCGCTACTCACCCGCGTTTACCTACTATCACCTAACCCCTATACAACCCTGCCTTATCTAATTCACTAGTCGACCTTTACAACTATGTCCAAACAATTACTGCCTCCCTCACTATATAGTACTAGGGCAGCCACGTAGAACAACTTTCCTCCAGCCGAAGGGTTTTAGCCATTGATGTTTTCCCCCAGCACCAAATGGTTCAGTGGTGCTGGATTCTAAGATATTAAGTCCCACCACCCACTACTTCACTCCTTGATCCTTCGAATCTTCTCTTAGTTATTCTGGCTTCCGCCTCTCTCAGCGCCCTTGCCCGGCCGTAATTTGCTTTCCTTAATCATCCAGGTTGAGAATCTTTCATCCCATACATCCACCTTCCAACAGCTACCAGTTGGCCTCAATTTCCTCTTTTTATATTTCCCGACATGAACGCTAGTCAGTGTTGTCAAGATTTCTGAATCTATCACGTAACTGAAACTGCTATCCTCTCTCAGTGTATACAATAACATCTACTGGCGCAGCCTAATCAACCACACCAGAACGACCTCTGGCCGTTTCAGGCACGGTCTGGCGCTGTACGAGACTGAAACATATATGCAGGCGCGTACATTACAACACTCGTTGTCCTACTCCATGTGTTTGCTTAACTCCACTCCGTATTTTCTCAGCCCATGCAAGCGAAACCCCTGATGTCAACGGTATTTTCACCATAGCTTCGTCCGGATGTGGGGAAACAGACCACCCACAGCAGTTGCAAACAAATGACATGCGCAGAAAATTACGGTCGGGCTATGGAAAGTTCCTATATGAGCTCAACCAACCCTCTGCTAGAAAAAAGTGGAGAACTAAAAAGACCTAGTGGGATCGCTTTGATCTATGTATACCATTAACATCGGACTGTGAAGGAAACGGGGAAACTCCAATCATGGGTGTCCCTCATCAGCTCAGACCTGTCCCTGCGAAACGGAAAACCCCACACCGCCCTTGTCCGCTTGACATGCTTTTGGTTCCTTCGCACAAGACTGATTCGGGGGGGATAGCGAACTGGTCTCTCCAAATATGCTTACCCATCTCCCGCTCTAACTTTCAATCACCTCGTACCCTCCCATGCACGTCTGGCATGTCTGTTGACGTCAGCCACAAAACCACCGTGGCTCTGGACAACAAGTCGATACATCAGACTAAAACACGTCTCATCAAAGCGCTAATTATATCCATGTAGATATTATTGTATATATAAACATACAAGTAAGAACGTAGTGGAAGGAGCTCGAATTTTTCGCCCCCGTATATGTTTTTCCTTCTTTTCGTAAGAAAGCGGCGTTCCTCTTGCCCTAGAATCCAGCCCACTCTCCAGTTTACAGCCCTATCTAACAGCAACCTGCAGCGTTAGACCTGTAGATACCTCACTAAGGGATTTGTCATACATCCCCTGGATCTATCATATAAACTTGCCATTTGGATTCTTAGTGTGACCCAGCTGCTTCCTTGTGACCCATAAAACACTACTGTGGAATTTGTCATATATCCCCTAGACCTAGTATGCAAACTTGCCATTCAAGGTTCTTCGTGATGCCCAGCTGCTTTCTCACGTAGCCCTCAGACCCTAGTCCAAATGCACCTCCACGACTTTATTAGCCCTGAAAGATAGGACTTCCCGCTGAACGGCCGAATCGGTAATCAATAACTTTGCCTAGTAGTGTAAGCCCAGTTAGCCCTCACAAACACCAACTCCCAATACCAACGACTCCTCATTTCACTAAGTCCATTGTGCCTCACTTCCAACCTCCGTTCTCTTATCTGTTATTTTGCTCACACTAACCCTCGGCTGGAACATCTCCCAGACTGCGATCCTCCCTTTTTAAATTTCAGAACCACCCAGCCATCACCTTGCCTGGCTGTAATATATCGTGCAGACAGCTTATCTTTTTCTCTGCCCGTCTACAACCGCACCAAAGGCCGGCTACCGCGAATACGATCTAGCCACCGGGTTTCACTTACAAGCAGTCCTGGCATTGCTTCATGTGTCCCTCTTAGGTTTACTGAGGAATTCTCACTACAAGACCCTTCCGATGTCGGAGCCACCGTGCGAGGACTCCTAATTGAATAGTGATCGGTCCAGATTCGACGATGCCTTCCTCCTTCCCAAGTAGTACATTGCCCACCGCGACGTTCCGGTGACATGCCGGTAACAAGTGGGCAGAGAAATAGTGGACAATTTGTAAGGGTAGTCACATAATTATTCTTCAAATAGCCTAACGAGTAATAAAATGCGATTTTTACTCATATTTATGTCCGTGAATTGTGGTGCAATAGTGGGTCTTTGTTTTAGTCAAGTAAAGGACAAATTAAACCTCAAAGCGGTTCTGCCTTGTCGCACGCGTCACGTGCTTCCATCAGTGATTGTGGACCGTTGGGCACTTTTTCGGAAACTGCTTTATATCATTCAGTTGCAATGGCCGAAATAAATAAGTGGAAGAGATATCGTATGAAGAAGAAAGCACTCAGCTTTGTGAAGTGTGCTGTTTGTGGAGAAGCCACACTGTGGGAGCATCGCGTGCGTTGCCCTAAGTTGGATTTGTCAGGTGAGAGTAGTCGTTGTCTTGTTACTTCCGTTCTAGGGACTTTGCTTAATAATGTTGGCGGCTGAAAGCTTCGGCGTCGTTCCAAGGAACGCGCCGTTCGGCCAACAACGTGAGGCATGCTTGCTGGAGGACACTATTCCGAAGGCTTCTTTCAAAGCAGCCAGCGGTTATGGGTATTTTAATCGTTTGAATACTAATATTGACTTATTTGTTTGCAACAGTTAAGGCTCCCACTAAAGAAGCCGTTACCTCTGAAGGACAGCCATGAATAACATGTCTTGGTCTCGTTTCTGGCGCACTAACTTCCGTCAATAGTTATTCCCCTGCACTGCTTACGACGTGCACCACAGTCTGCAGACGACGGAAGTTCACTTTAAACTCCCTGGGAAAGGCTTTTGTTCGTTTTCTACCGTCTTTGGTCCAACAAAGGGGAATCTTGGAAGCAATCAGTGAACATATACCCAATCTTTTCGGGACCCAAGAAAGCTGTTGGGCACATCAAGGGAGTGTCCTATCACGAATTTGGATAACGGGCTTTACGTTCACATGGGACTGAATAATTTTCTGACCGGGCCACTAAGGAACATTACCACAGTCCCTGACGAGATCAACATTCAGGTGAATTTTGATGGTACTCCAGTTTATGGTTCATGAAATACGCAACTGGATCCAATAATAGTGAGAGTAATCATGCCCGTCCGCCTCCCAGTTGTCACCGTCGGTTTTTATTGCCGTGTTGGAAAACCGTCCAACGTATCAACTTTCATGGGTAAGTGCTTGACGGAGTTGAGCAAACCGTTAACCGAGAGGATGCCTTTTGGTGACAGGCACATTAAGTGCCGACTGTCGTCAGTGATCTGTGATACTCCGGCCCGGAGTTTCATTAAACAAGCGAAAGGTCCAACCGGTTACTTTCGCTGTGATAAAGGTATCCAACGCTGCTAGCACTATGAAAAAAGGATGGCTTTTCCCCATGTTAAGTGCAAGCTTCGTGACGACGAAGCATTTGTACCTTGCGGCATTGGAAACATCAAGTTGGCGTGAGTCCCTTTGTTGCCCTCCCTACTGACATGGTTTAGGCTTTCCCATTAGATTATATGCACCTTGTCTGTTTGGGTGTGATGAATAAACTTCCCGATCTCTGGTTGCATGGTCCTCGCAGTTCATTTGGTCGCTTGGATAAAAGTGCCTGTGAGGACCTTGGCAATCGGATACTCCATTGGCATGCCACCATTCCGTGTGACTTCCAGCGGCTTTGTCGCCATGTTAACTGTATTGACCGGTGGAAGGCCACGGAATTCCGCTCGTTTTTATTGTACCTGGGGCCCGTTATCTTAAGGGCTTGTTGATCATAGATGCGTATGAGCATTTCATGCTGCTTTTGGTTGCCATTTATATTTTGTGCCATCCAGTTTTGTACGTATCACGCAACGCTTTTGCGAAATCCATCTTGAGAACATTTGTTCAAAAATTCTCTTCTTTGTACGGTGTTTCAAATATTACGTACAACGTTCACACATTAATTCACCTACTCAAAGATGTTCTCAGTCACGGGGCGCTGGACAAATTTTCCTGTTTCCCCTTCTGAATCCTATCTAAGCAACTTGAGATTTAGTATCCATGGTTCCAGAAATCCTGCCCAGCAGTTTTGTCGCCGTTTGTGCGGGCGTATTACTTTGGACAACCCGGATTACACTGCCCACATACAAGATGACGTCGGACAGCCAATTCACCGGTTCCGTGGATGCAAAAATGCTGTCCTAGTAAACCACATTATCTTTTCCCCCAGGCCACCAAACAACATTGCCATCGCCGATGGTAAACCGGTTGAAATTGTCGACATATGTGAGGTATCGGTTAGTGTGAAATATTTTAAAAACCCTTGTCCATTTTTTAGCAGACTCATGCAGTCTAACCACCTGCACATATATTCCGTTGACGGTTTGCACGATGATGTCGTAACACTTTCTGTTAGTAGCCTTGTGTGTAAGTGTTTTCCCATAACTGTTGGCAATCTTCATGTAATCGTACCCACACTACTCACTTTTAACTACTGATATTTCACTTTTTGATATGTATCAGGTGCTTCAAATTTATAATGAAGGATAACACAGCGTATAGCCAACTGCTAACTTTTTTAGATGTACATAGTAGTTGTCTTCTCATGTGATAAATCTGTGGCCATCGTCCACAGTAACTGGCTGGTTGATGACAAAAGAGTACGTTGGCCCAAGTCCTCCACTTTCCAGGTTTATCCGAGACTGCTGTTGGAAGGTTCTTAATTGGCGGATTTTGTTTCAGATTACGAATTCCATGAGGTATATCACTCAGGTAAATTCGGAGTGTACTCTTATGCTGTCAGATAACTTGAAGGATGCAATGGATTTCGAAAGGAAGTTTATCGATGAAACCGGCAGGTCAGCGTCTTTGGGTGATACATTGGCGATGAAGCCCTTTGCCGAGCCCCATTCCGTTCGCCGCAGGTGAGATATCACTTTATTTCCTATTCTTCAAGGGTACCCATTGCTTTTACATCAAATGGGAGTCCTGAGAAACTCCCCGTATCTCAGCTAATTCGTATGGAATCTTCCGTACAATCACCAATGTCTCCAAGGCCAGCTTTGGACTTAGCCCACCCCTCACCAAGGTAAAGTAAATGCAGCTTTACTCCTCACGCCTCCACGTAGTCCACCAAGATTGACAGATGAGGAGAACCGCGGAAGTATGTAGGTAGAAGCTGCATTCAACACTCCGAGGTTAGTGGTTTTATAGATCAGGGGATCAGAACATTTCGTATGGCCCGTCCCATCCACTAACCACCAGGCAGTCGGCCGGTCAAATGCAGGATTTTCTACAAAGATCGCAAGGTGATCGATCTATCAACCCCACTTATTATATTCAGACTATATGGAACGTATTTTCCCCAGCTTGAATGGTCTGTGGATCGACCAATCTTTGCTGATGGAGAGAAATGACAGTTTCATCAGCCGTGGCGAGGGAGGAGTGGCCTCCACCTACGAGCCGTTCCAGGCTACCGATGAAGCTCAACTGAATAAGTTGGAAAATGATCTGGAAGTAAACAGTAATTTCAACTGCACCGTAAGTTGCGTAACTGGTTAGAATTACAAATAAAGGTGAATGCCCTAAAGCGCCACGTTGGAGCCGATCTGGAATCAACTGTGCGAAGAATGTAGTCTTCGCCAGCTGAACATGATCTGGCTTTCCGGTGAAATTTGACTGGAAAGCCGGAAAATTATCCATCGGAAATTACGGATTTCCGTACGCTGTGATAGCTGAAGCTGTTTCATCCATACTACGATTAATTTTACAGGAGCCGTCAAAACGACTACTCGGTTCCAAGAGGTACCACCTTTGGATGTCGAGCGCATCATGAAAAGGTGGTTTACGGATGCCCGAGATCGGGGTTTCGGTCGTCGGATTGCAAGATATGCTCAAATTCCCCGGTGAAATACATCCTAAAAAGTTGTGCTTCTTTTGTGCACAACAACTCAATAATTTCACGTTTGTTTACGTTGCAAAGTAGGCGAAGTTATATATATATATATATAATATCAAATTTTACATCTTCAAACCATTGTTTCATTTGCATTTTTCCTTTCAGGTCTCGCCGACACACAACATGGCGTGAAGGGAATATATTCAACCCTGTACAGTGATTTCCACAAAAATCTATCACTTACAGTTACTTCTGCATTTTGCATTCATTGGTGCTTTTAAATGAGTTTGCTTCCGATCGCGATGGAGCGCTTTAAATACCACTTATACATGAGAGGTGAATAATGTACATGGACAATCGACAATTATTAAAACAGGAAATTTAAAGCCTTTAGCTAATGCAGCTTCCTGGCAGTGACTGTGAGCACCCTTGGATAGCGGCTAACAAGGCGTTATTATCGTAGGAATGGGATTTGGAATCTGGAGGTACGCGGAGATGGAGTATGGGTCAGAGTTTCCGCTTGCTCGCCGATTACCGGAAGATCTGGCATATTACCGGAAAATCACCGGAACTCTACCGGCACTTTACCGGAACCTGTCCGGTGCCCGTCCGGATCCGGTGTGTTATGGGGGTTCCCATGATGAAACAGCGACCGAAAACCGCAGCCGACCCACGCTCAGAAAGCCCAAAATGGACACAGAAAAGCCACAAGAAACTCAGCGGAGCGGTGCATTCGTCAATTTACCAGAATAACCTGGATTATTGCAAAGTTTTCACCCTTGTCTTGTCTCATTTTGTTCCTCGTGGACACGGCATTCCGATTGCTGTTATTCCTTCCTGGAACTTCGTCCATCTTTCACCAGCGGCGAACTGCCGACACCAGATGACACAATACTTCTCATGGAAATTGTCTCATCTTTTCGGGGGTACAATTACTTTTTATGCCCATGAATCTATGAAAATTAGTATTCCTCTGCAAACCTTCATGAAATTCTTTCCTGCCTCCTTTGCCTCGACACCAATTACCTATTTAGGTAAACATGAGCATGCATTACTGACCTTTTTGCATCGTTCTTGTGAATATTGTATTTCCTGCGTCCTAAGCCAATGTTCGGCTGAACATTCCCACAACCGGCCAATTCAGTACTATTGCCGCAGTTGACTTAAAATCACTTCGTATTCGCCGTATATTCTTTAGTCATTTTGATTCATTTAAACTCTCCTCAGCCTCATTCCATTGTTTCTGTGATGTGCGAATCTCTCTTTGAAATTTGTGAATTTTCCATCTCATTCAGTGATATTGTAAGCTCTGATCATGCTTACAGACATGCTTCCCGACCACGGTCAAGAAATATGCCATTATTGTCATTAACAAAGGCCCGGGCTGGAGTGTTGCAAGTTATGGACGACAAGTGACATTTCATAGAACTTTCACCAAGCTTGAGGCGTTTCGTCAGCAAATGTTGCAGTTCTCCAATAGCTTCACTCGTGTAAGGTGAAACGCCTGATGGTTTGCAACGACGACAATAAAAACCGGCGGTTAGCACCGGCAACCAATGAGGCTTAACCATACTGACAAGGGCAGACCATAACTGTGGGTCCTACGAACGAAACGTAGAAGTGCAGTCACAATCTGAGTGGAGGAAAACTTCTTCGGGTACGGCAGTGATGTTGCTCAACTGCACTTGGAAGCTTTCGGTTAAACCCGTGTATATGCTAGCCGTTTTCTAATTTCCTGGTAGGATAATCCCATGGTGAGGGCAACAAGGTGCTTGAGTTTAGCAGCATGTTCGGTATACGTTTTCCTAAAGTCTCCTAGATACCCTCTTGTTGCACCAGAGTCACTCGATATCGAATGAAGCTTTCGATGGTGAGTTAAGCAGGGGACCGTCCTCCTCCGCAAATTGTGATGCACGTTGTAGGCTGGCCAAAGAAGTAACCAATACGAAAATAAGCACAGAAACAGGGTTTACCTGACACTTTTGGCCATTCTTCGGGTGTAAATTCGGGTTCACAGACCGTCTGAGCCGCCGACACTGTTTCATTTGCAATATCATGATTCAGCAGAGTAATTCACCCATCGTTGTTGGTTGCAATGAGGAAGCAAACGGCAAACCGAGTGCAACTCTTGCAATGACACCTCGCTCTCCCTTAACTAACACACCTTCGGAAACCACAGCGCTGCATTCGCCCGTGACTTCTAAAGGTATCGAGTGTGAACAGAAAGTTAAGTTGCCTGTAAATAACCTCACCTGGCAAGCCCCACTCACGGCAACTAAACCAGTCCTCCCATGGTGTGGCTTCATCACGAAAAGCACGCATCAGTAATCTAAGTTCTCGCTGTTTTGAACGGTATCTCTTTTGTTTCGTCATATCGGCCATTGTCCGTAAATAATTCGTAGCTAGTTACTGAAATACACTTACTTGATAACAGCAAAAGTAATGAAACTACAATATAACATAACTGAAAACCAGGCTTCAGATGTAAAACGATATCAGAGCATTCAATAAAAAACGAATGGAAGCTTCACGGACTTCAGAAAGCCATCCGGGTATCACCCAGAACTACGTGAAATTAACTTCATCCACAAGATATACCTCGTTAGGTTATGAGTAAAAGTATAGTTCAATACTGCAGTTTCTACCTTTTAGCTTATCCTTTACTTATCAGTAAATGACAATATAATGTCACAAATACCTCACAACAAACACAGGTAATTATCGTCAAAAGCTGAAGGAGCGGAGAGCTAACCTTAACGGACAAAGCACCACCCGAATAGCTGCCGCCGGGTGGATCCCAGTCAGTTAGAACAATTGGTGCCGCGTTTGTAACGCAATCCGTCGGCCCAAATATCCATGAAAATAAGACATTGATAATTTATGGAGTGAAGCAGGATAAACTACATCAATCCTTCCTTGAAATTTCAGTCATTGCTCTGCCCGTCGGTCATCGGCCTGTTGACGGAGTTTGCTGTGGGCAGTGTGCCACTAGGGTCTGCGACTAACGTGGCCAAGCTTCATATATTTATCTGTCGCTCGGTTCCATTTTGCACGTCGGTGTATCATATTCCACTTTTCTGGAGGCAAAACATCTGCTCCACGATTACCTACCTACATCCGGCCACTTCTTTTGCCGCAACTCAAACTGCCTCTCCTACAAATGAGTCCTTCACTGGGTATTCAAGTGACTCCGCCGATATCCGGTCGCTAAACAATATAAAGGTAATCTATGAAGGATTATTCTTGTTCTGTGTCCGCAGTTTCACTCCTTTTCATCGTCTAATTTCCAGTCCCAAGGAGTTTCATACACCGTTGGGCTCTGTGGCTGGTTTACGTCTCCCTTGGAAAATACTTCTTCTTCAAAATAAACGAAATTTCCGTCAATTCTACTCGGTTCGCTCTTTGCGCAGTCCCTCTTTTTCTGTTACACCTGAGTAAAAGCCTACCACTTCCAACCAGCTCCACCTGGGCCCTGCCGGCCTGGCCACCCGACCTTCAGTCCAAATTTACCGGGTGCCACAATAAACAGTAGCATAAATATTTTCTCCTGTACTATATCGAGGGAACACACCTGAATCACCCTCTTGGAATTGGGATCCCGCACCCTATAGTACCGTTTGATCTTGCGTTGCAGCAAGCCTGGGTGTTATTCGAAGTGAACCATTATTATTATCACTAATACAATTAATATTAAACACTGACCTCTAACCACCCTCTGATGAATGCCACACCGGGAAATCTAACCGACACCTTCTTCCAAAAGAGGATCGCGAATAAGAAGACTTGTGATGAAGGACCTCGAGGCGCCCACAAAAGTAACCGCGAAAACTGGTTCAAAACTGCCGCGCAAACCATTATCAGAATGATCCATTCAAACTGTTGCTGTCTATGTTTTTCCATTTCTGATGCTCTCGACTTTCATACTTAGAATTTTGTGAATATTTCACCATATTGAGTAACATGTTACACCATGATCATGCGTTAGCGCGTGCCTCTCGACCATGGCCGAGAAATATACCAATATTATTATTATTATTATTAAAAGCATTTCTTCCTTTTCAGAAAGTGGGGGATTGGAGCGTACACCTGGTGAACCGCATTTCAGGTCGAAACACGTCAAAACTTTCCGGCCTATTCAACAGTAAGCTTTCCACTAGGCTCCAATATTCTCGGCTCCTGAATCTCCCAGGGCCTATTCTCCCTCGAGACTCCCCCGCTTCACCCTCACAAGCCCTCAATCAGCCGTATCCAGCTATTACGCAACATTTGTCGGTTTCTTCGGAAAGGCAGTAGGCTCATTGCTGAGGCTTTTAGACTTTATCTAGACAACTTTGGGCTGATCTGATTGTGCGCAGAATGCTTTAAGTCAGGTAGGGGTCAATAGGAGTGCCGTTATGGAAACTAAACAGTTATCTGAGAGTGCTCCGGTACAACAAGAACTATTCCAAGGCTGATGATGGGAGAAGTAAGACTTGAAGGTCCGAAGAATTAGTGACTGATTGAGTATCCCAACTCCGAAACCCAATGAATGCCCGTGGCAGAACCAACACCACTAGAGGCGGAAGCCAACGGCCTAGAGACAGTTAAGCAGCTTGGCCAGGGATCCCAAGTCAGCCACTGGGAGACACCGCTACGTGGTGAATAAGGTAGTCCCCGAAAATTTATGCCTCATAGCCCGGCTGAGAGTGAGGGATATGAGTCACCATTTTGTGAATGCGCTAAGAACAATTGGCTTACTAGGACACGCCTTTATTTACTGGGTTTGCAGACTGGTCAAATCGTGGGTGAAACCGGAAACCTAGCTATATACCCCCGGCTAGTGCCGGCCTAATTTGGAAGCCCAAGGGAGGCACCACTTGCTGCAACTGAGAAGATAATGCTGGCTACGGCAAGGAAGAGCTGTGTGGAACTAGACCACTCGGCATACAGCAAAAGATCGGAAAAGCAAATCGGTCAGCCAATAATCGCCTCCAGGCCTGCACTGGGTCCACCACCCAGAGTGGGCGTCGCCCCATGTCAGCAGCCGGGAACACCAACTACTAGCCGGGAGAGATTGACTCAGATGGGCGCAGTCCAGTAAGGCTCAAGCAGACCTGGGATTTACCGCTGAAACCCAGCCGGGGGCGCAGCAAGAATCCACTATGCTCGTTTGCCCATGAACCCATCATCTAAACCAGTCGGAGGCACCAAATAAAAACATGGCAATAAAAGCCAATGGCACTCCGACGATGTTCCCAGCTGAAGGGGGTTAAAACTTTGCCGTCCAGAGGCCCCGAAAATGAAAAGTGGCCAAGATTGGGAGAATAAATATACCATACTCCACTGCGTTCCGCACTGAAACCAAATGAAGAGAGTCCGTAGATGGAACCTGCGGCACTGACCGCAGTACAATCACGGAAACTTAGCTGCGTAATGATTCAGCAGCAACAGGTCTTCTCCTTCACCCACAATATGGGCAGACAGGACAGAAGGAAGGGAGGTGTGCATTCCTGAACGTTGCAAACAAGCAAGAACGGATAGAGGGGCGAGTAGTGTCCACACTAAATATGCAGTTGGCCTCGTCCCGTCTGAGTTCATTGAATATGAAGACGAATCTGACGTGTGTCTACGGGCCTTCATCCTCATCTCCTAATAAGGAGGCACTGCAGCTGGGGACTTTGACTAGGATATCCACCCAGCCTAACTTATGGGTGATGTTCTGTGACTTCAACCGACCAAACGTTGATTAGAAGTGTTTGTGGGCTCCACGAAGTGGATTTGATGATTAATCTATAGACCTGGTGTGCAGGTTCACACCGGTAGTACATAAACCAACCAACCCGGTGTACAACAGGTCAGACACCCCGATTTCTGACCCTTTTACTCATTAGATCGCTGCAGGAAGTCTACTACCTCGAGGTTACTGCACCTATGAGCAGGAGCGATCATTGTGTTATCAGGCTCC
The DNA here is from genome assembly GCA_948099385.1 of Fasciola hepatica. Classification (NCBI taxonomy): domain Eukaryota; kingdom Metazoa; phylum Platyhelminthes; class Trematoda; order Plagiorchiida; family Fasciolidae; genus Fasciola; species Fasciola hepatica. The sequence goes on along the minus strand of CANUEZ040000043.1, from coordinate 26,607,152 downwards.
TTTTCAAAGAATATTCCTCTGACCCCTACAAATTAAGGGGTAACATCAGGCAAGCTGATTACCGGACACCGAGGATGGCAGGGGAGAAAGCCAAATGGGAAGCTTCCAGTCCCACAACAAAGGGGTGTTCGCTCATAAATTTTAACTTACTGTGTCCCACTAGTATGTACCCATGGAAGAGGAGGCTAGAAAAAAGGGGTTGGTCAACTTGAGGAGTCCGTTGGACCAAGAATGCGCAGGCCGGTAGGTGAGTTACACAGACAAGCTCTCGCAGCGTAGGAAGTCACCTCTTCCTGCAGTTTCTGATAGACAGCAAACAAGCTTTGGGAGAGCAAATCCTTGTCGGTTACACTACGAAAAAAGGTTGACATAAAATTTTAGAAACATTCCTAGGACCTATTAAAACCACTTGCAATATAAGGCCCGGCCACATGACGAGCTGGCAAACGTGGATAAGCAGGATAAATGTTCATTCAATGCAGGAGAAAAGCCTGAAATGCCTAAAAAACCTTTTGAGCTAGTACACACCGCTGATGCCGGAAATCATACACCACCACTTGAAACCTATCGTGTTCGTCCCAAAGGACGAAACCGTCATAGAGCTCGTGGAAGCAGAACAAGCTGTTATTCGATCACAGCAAAATAAGGCGGCCGGGCCAGATGGGATTTTATAGTAATCATTGTGAACTGAAATGACAGAACGTATTGAAATTGCCTACCACCCAGGACTAAGCGAACGAGAGTAGCAAGAAGACGGAGGATGCGAAATAGCACTTTGGTCGTATTGCAGAGCTGGTTTCTGTAATTATGTTAAATCAGAGATGACGGTTGGTGGACTCGAGGATGGGCAATCGCCAGAATCTTTTATCGGATTTGTCCGCGGCTATCCTGGTTGGCTGGGCTCATTCACTTGCGTGGCTACGAAGCAGCACCTGGCCGTATCACGCGTGACAACTGCTGAATCATCACAGACCTACTACGCCATTCTACATCGGCTGGCATATGAGGAGTCCAAAAGGATGACAGACCCGTTCACCAGGCCGCCAGTCTCGGCCACTCTACCTTCTGACTGGTTAAAAGCCGGGGAGGTACCCACCTAGGTAGGAGGCAAAAGAGAAGCTACAATAAACTACAGGCCAGTTAGCCTTCCCTCGGTGGCTTTAGAAGTACCTAAACGGAAAGTCGATGATGGGATAACGAGGCGCGCCGAATGGCGTGGGACAATCATGGTGAGGCGGCATGGACTATTGAAGGGGAAATAATGTATAACGAGACTCTTGTGATTTCCGGATGGAATGACCGGCTAACTGGACAAAGACGAGCGAGATGAAGTGTGTTATCTGGATTTTTAGAAGGTCTTTGGGTCGGCGGGCAACTAACTGCCGGTGCACGAAATGCTGGGTTTGGGGATCACACAAGGGGCTCGGAAGTGACTAGGGCTTATCCCACTAACAAAATATCTCTGGTTTGAGGTGGAGGCAATGAGTTCAGCGCAGCTAGGGAATACCTCGGATTGCCGCCAGCTTCCGTGCAAGGGCTCCCATCTTTCCTGATCTATAGAAACTGCCTGATAGACACATTGAGATGTCCTGGTTCCCCGTTTGCTGTCATCTTTAGATTGGAGGGAAACATCTTCGAATCAGGTCCAGGGGGACTTGATCACATTGGGGGAATGAACCAAAACATGGAAGACCCCTCCGAAAAGAGGCAGATGCAGACCGCCGCTCCGCGGTAGGGTATAGCGAGGGATCCCTGGGGCAATGGTGACCGCTGAGGTCACAAAAGATCCTGGCTTCCGTTCGCACGAACTTTTTAGGCATGTTCAACAGTCCCTTGCGGCCGTAGCAAGGGGAAATAGGTCAACTTTCCATTTGAATGCGGAATTTCGTTTCTCGGGGTGGCAAAAAATACCGCGTCCCCACAAAATGCACGTGCGACGCCAGGCCTTGGCACAGAAGGTGGCCAGAGACAAATATCTGTCTAAAACTTAGGGTCATTGCTGGGCCGGGGGGCAAAACATGTACAGAAAGCCCCAAATCATCCAGCCTGTTCTCGCTAAACAGGTTAAGCCTGAGGGAAGACCCGATCGAGACATTCATACGGCCGACAGCCTTACCCAAAACCCACAGGCAGTTAATGCTCCTCAAGAGCATTCTGACTCCCAAGGCACACGAACGCAAATAGATAAAGCCCGGGGCATCCAGATGCTCACGGGCACATTTCTCCACTCTCTCATGAGGAAGTGCATCTTTAGGACCCTGCACGGCTTGTCCCGCCTGGTTTACGAGTCCTGGTTTAACTCATGACTAGGCGCTTCAAAAGTCCAAAAAAGTAAAGATATAAATGAATGGGCATGAGGCTGCCTAGAATGTCGGTTGTTCAGAGTACACAGACACATAAAATGTCTTCCCAGTGTGCACACTGCTGAAAGAATCCTGGATGCTCGATTTGCCCTGGCCGTCATCTGTCCAGTGAAAGCCGAACTAAACTGGACTGAACCTGAACCTGAACCTGCTAAGTCCAGTGCTGGTTGGATTTTCGAAGAGCTATGTGTGGACCCGAGATTCTGAGTTGTACTACTGAATAACAAAGGATATTTTACACCACCGCGCGTACTAGATTAACCTTGAGGTACGCTTTTTTATTCAGAGAATCATTTTGTCTCATTCTTCCCAAAAACGTTTTCACATTTCGTGTAATGTTTACAGCATGCAAATTCGAGTGTTCGCAGATAGTAAGCTTTTTTGCAACGATAACCATTTTTTTGGTCAGTTTCCAGCAATTAGTGTGCACATACCATGACTCGTGAGACATGTCCCTGTCTGGCGGCAGACGCGGGAAGCGAGTCGGCGAATATACTCAGTGTATTGTACGCGGCAAATAGGCCGATGGTGGCAGTTCTGAGATTAGTAAAGGTGTGGTTCCTTTTTACTGTAATAACTGCTGGGTCGAATAGTTTAGTGGTCTCATCGAAGTGGCTGCAAGGTTAACCCATTAAAAGCAGCTTAAACGGCATGACTTCCAACTTCTTCCTGAAAACTGCAGAGGGGCTGTCTGCAAGTCACCACCGCGCGGTGCGATAGCGAGATCAAATGCAGAAGCCCTAAGAAAACCTGAGAGAACGGTAGCCTAGGTTATGCGAGACCAGTCAGGTGGTTGTCTGGTTACAGCTTCCTTCACCCTTATGCAGCAAACTACTAGAGGTGACTGGGCGACGCAGAAACCTGAGAAGCAGGGTAAGAAAAATGACAATAGGAAAAAGGAGACGGACGAAGTTGTAAAGGCCGATGAATCCGGATGTAGTTATTCGGAAATCCAGCTGATAGATCTGCAGGGAAGTGTCCAGTGGCTGGGGCGGACAGGAAGCCGCAGGCTACTGATACTAAATCAGGAGGGACCATAGATAAGAAAATCGAACTAGAGAAGGGATAAAGATGGAAGACGGGTGTATGAAATACTGCGGCTTGCATTCGTGCGAAATTTTGCCTGTCAAAAAAGCTCACAAAGGAAGGACGTGGAAATCCCGGCTTGCTGAAGCAGGAGAGAGTATCACATGAAAATCAAGGTCGAATTCCTGGACGGGCCTTGCAGAGATATGTTGCTATTCAAGGCGATTTTGTTAACCCACATCACCAGAGGTGGGTATCAGGTTACATCCGATAATCAGAGAGTAATGCCAAAATGTTCGACCATAAGCAGAATGGTGGGTGAATCTGTAAAGGAGCTTAGGAAAGGCCCCCGAGGGCAGCAGAATTCTTTTTCCAAAGGTCGGGTTACTTCATCGACAGCTTTCAGTAGGCCGTACAAGCTGTCGGAGTTTGTGGTAGTTGAGGACGTGTTAGAAGATGAAAATTGACAGCGCTGTCCAGAGGAGGTCGACATAACCGTCGTCATCTTGGGTATCAAGATAGGGCCCATAGGGCTGAATTGCTACCACCTCGGGCGCTGCTGCGGCATCCAGTCAAAATTGAGCAAAAAAGCCCGTAGGAGTCGAATCCAACGCTGTAGTTCTATGCCCGAAAGCATATGGCGTTAGAAACAAGTGGATGGAGCTCTTTAGAGCCTCCAACGAGCAAAACGCGTCCGTAGGTGCCGCTATGGAACCATGGCTCTCTAAGGGTGAACACGTACCGATAATAATACAAAACAGGTTTGTGGTCTACGGGCAGGACAGGGAGCGTGACCGTGTAAGGGGAGGAGCTGCCGTTTGCACTAGAGCAGGCACAAACCATCTGGGATGGCAGACCATGTTTTGTACCCAAAACACACATTTACTTGCGGCTGCTCCCAGACCCCCAAGCAGAATGATGCACGTGGCCTGTGTGTATAGGGCTTCAAGTGCATACCGAAATAAAGACATGCAACTGCTGCACGTGCTTCCCATGCTAGCTACGGAAGCTAACGAGACCCTCTTATTTAGGGACTTCAAACTGTTACACACGGACTGGGTGGATAAGGCACGTGCCCCGGAGATCAGATGGAGGGATACCTACCATAGCTGCATTCGAATGAGAGGAGGTACCAGATATAAAGTCAGTTATACGGCATCCTCTTTGGATCTAGTGATAACGAATAACAAGAAAGATGTGGAGGAAGTCCAGGTTCGACCTTTGTTTTATAAGAGCGTCTGGAAAGGAATTCAGGGAACCCTATTCCATTCATTGACGTCCAATTTACAAACAACTATATTTCGTTCGTATAAGCTATCTCCACCGGAATTCCGATTATCTGCTTCGTCGCTCTAAAGATTCGTCACAAATTGGACCCTCACCATTGCATCGAGCATAAGTCGCTCAGCTTGAACTTGGTTGTGAATATATTCGGTAATCTCTTCCTCCTTTTCTAGCCCTGTGCTGTTATTGAGCTGCAGCCAGTGATTTGTTGTTCAATTCGGAGCGTTGAAGCCCAGAGGGAACAATACTGAGATTTGGCTACTGTGAAATAGTTAAGTTTGCTCTACGTGGTACCGTGGCTATTTAGGATCGACCATGTTCGGAATTGCATCGAAATTGGTTGCTACGCGTCTCTCTAACATTCCATTGGCTGGACTTTATAGTGCCTGATATCCTTGGCAGCCGTCGAAAAAGGAAGTTAGGCGGAAATTCGGTAAATCGTTCAGGATCAAAGGAACTAAAACCCTTTCACTAGTAGTTTTTTGGTCATCTTTCTCGCTCGGGCTCCAATATGTCAGGTTGTTCTGGGGTTAGTTTGGTTTCTCTTATAGCCCGAGCTGAGCTGTTGTTGGCTGAGTTGAAGGAGAAGCAATGTGAGGAACAATTAGAGTTGAATAAGCAAAGCATGCTGCTTGAGGTGGGGAATGGGTTGGAAATGGCGGGACCCTCTTTAGCTCTCACCGACGAAGAAGAAGACCTAGTCACCGGAGATGAAATCCAGTGTGAAGCAAGGGGTAATGAACATCTATCTCGCTATCTGGGTGATGGTCGTGTGTAGAACGATGTACTACAAACAATGCACGTGGTTCCAGTGGCAGAACCGAGGGTGGAACTGGAGTAATTTTCAGGCTGTTTGTTAGCATATTGGGGGACTGCGAAACAGCTTGAACATTACCTCCAAGGTGGTGTCAAAGAAGATGGCCAGCTCTTGTTTTTTCTGGTGCATTGTTGTAAGAGACAAGCAAGGGATGCAAGTTCCAAATGTGCTACTTTGCCCAAAGAGTGGCATACAATGGAGCTAGGGAAATATCAAGAGATTCACATGGACAGGAAGAGGTAGAGGCTTGCTCACTGATTGGCTGCTCGCTGCAAGGTTTGGAGCCTCCGGTGGGAGACTTAGATGCCCTGACCAGGCTTTCTTCGAAAATGCTCAACTGTGAAGTTGCTCCCTTGATGATGAGCTACGTCAGAAGTTTAATCACTGCAGACCATAGGACGGATAGCTATAGTGCTACCAAAGCCCATTTAGGAGTTGTGGGATAGGACTGTTGATGATACCTTGAGGAGAGCGGATGGGCCCAGGGTCCAAGGTCTGCGACACATCGTGTCCCGTGAGGCATGGATTGTTGGAAGGTCTGGTAAACAGGTTACCGATGGCAAGGCTCAAGGGCTTTTGCGGTAATCCATTTGGAGGAACTAGTACGAGACCGCACTCAGAAGAGAAGCTGTTCACGCCAAACCAGAGTTGTTCGTTGTTGGTCGCAGCTGGTATACGGTATGTGATAGAATAGGCTCACTTGAGGAATGTCAGCGCCTCTTGTCCCGTGATATGCCCGGTCTTTGGATATTTTCCAAGAAAGTTTAGGCTTGTTTTTTGTGCCCCAGGTGTGGACGTCTGTCTGACAACTGTCCTGTTTCAAAACCATGTTCAACATCAGGTTGTCAGAAACGGCACCACTTTCTGTCGCATAGTGCACAGAAGCGATGTACCGATTGAGTCACACAAGATACAACACAAGGGCTGCAGCTGGATAAGCTGGGTACGGACAAGGCAAATAATCTGGGCATTGGACCAGCGATTATGCGGCTACTCTTAGGCCAGAATGTCGTGCCAGCTTGGGTGTGCTGCTAGTACGAGTAGACGGACCGGGGGGCTCCTCGGAGACCTAAGCTGTGCTGGACAGCGGGTCCGATGTGATGTCATTTTGAAAAGACCTTATGAAGCCCGTGGGTCCGAAGTTAACCTCTACCTTTTTTTTTGGTTTCGACGGTAAATGGGACTACCACTTGGAATTCGGGAATAATGGAGCTGCCACTGAAACCTTATTCAGAGAATGCTTTCGTGAATATAGAGAGCCTTCTGTGTTGATAGGCTACCAATCCAAGCATTCCAGTACCGCACACATGCGGACGTTCTATCCTGGCGTCACCCACATTGAGTCCAAATGCAGAATCTGAAAGATTCGAGAGTGCAAATCCTGATGGGTGCCGACATTCCAGAAGCACACTGGACATTAGAGCAAAGAAGCAGTAAAAGTAAAGAATCTAATAACGTGAGGAAGATTTTAGGATGGATTATTCTTGGTCCGATGATCCAGGAACCCCCTTTTTTGAGGACTGTAAACCACACTAAGCTGGGAATCGAGCCCATAGCTAAACAGATCGATTGGCTATACAGCACCGATTTCTTTGATGAGGACATATCGAGAAACTCCCTTTCGTTAGAAGGTAAAAGGGCTATTGATATGGTTGCCAATGCCATGACCTTGCCATGCTCTCGTTGGACAGACACCATAAAGTTTCGATTCCGAGGAGGAATCCAGTGGGGAGACTTCCAAATATATTTAATGGCGGCCAAAGAGAGCTTGAGCGGCTTAGGAAAAAAGTTTGCGCGTTACCCCAAATTCTTTGGTGTATACTTTAAAGTGGTAAGAGGATATATGGGCAAGAGCCACCCCCAGTCAGCGCCTGATATACGGTGGAAAATGAATTTTCAGCCTCAACGGTATTCACCGCATCATTCACTAACAAACTCTGAGGAGCCTGGCGAAGTGAGGGTGGTGTTTGACTGTACGGCAGCATTCCAGGGAAGCTCCTTGAATGATTACCTGCTACAATGACCGGACAAGAGGACGGGCCTAGTTGAAGTGTTGCTTGGTTTACAAGGGGAATCCGTTTCATTAGCTGTGGACGTTAAAGAAATATTTGTGCAAGTTTGAGTGAAGACAAGAGATGGAGAAGCAATGGGGTTCTTCTGGTGGGAAAGTGGTCAACTAGGTGGTTATCCGGTTGAATACCAGATGAAAAGCTCACCTGCTTTATGTCACTCTCTCCCCACTTTGTGCGAATCATGCATTACTTCGCGCGGCTGGCGATCCTGGAGGACAGTTTGAGGATCACTCCGCCAAGTTCGCGTATGATAACTTCTATGAAGACGACAGTCTTGCGTCACTAATCGCGCTTGAAAATGCAAGATTTGTTATTCAGATGAGTGAAGTGCTATCACGAGACGGATTCCCGCTTCACTTGTGGGTGTGTGAAAGTAAGGATGTGCTGGATATTTCACCGAACTCTGATCTGGCCCATCCCACTTTGGAATTAGATGACTGCGCACCAGTACCGGAGAGGACGTTAGGATTGGAGTAGAACACCGTAGAAGACAGGCTTCAGTTTTCTTCTGTCATACGCGAAAAACTCCAAACAAGGTGTGGCTTGTTGTTTTTGGGGTCAGAAGTGTTTGGCCCACTGGGGTTACTGTTGCCTTCCACTCTGCCAGGCAAGTTTTTCCAATCACTGTATGGCTTGAAGCTTGTGTGGGGCGACTTAGTTGGAGAAAAACCCCTGCGACGCTGGAAAGAGTGGTTAAGTTCTATGGAACAACCCTGCACATTCGAAGTTCAGCTTGGTGCTCTTAGAGGTGACTCAGTGTACGAGGTTGCACAGCTTCGTGTTTTGTGATGTTTTTGAAGTTGGCTGTGGAGTGGTGGCGTGTTCTAGCATGGTTTCAAGGGACTTAGCCTCCCATCACACCCTTCTAATCTCCAACTCGAGGGCAGCTCCCCTGAAGACCGTAACAATTCTTCGATTGGAGTTGGCCGCAGCAAGACTAACTGCCAAAAACTTCCGGATTCCTGTAGGAGAAATTCGAAACAAATTTGATAAGACTTACTACTGGACGGACTCTGCTTTAGTTTTGCACTACATAAACAATGTTAAAACGAGATTCGGTGCGTGCTTTGCAAAGCTTTTGGCAGAAATCCACCAGTGATCTGAACCCTGGCAGTGGCGTCATGTCTGATTGGAAGCTTAACTTAAGGTTACTGCAAAACCATCGAACGAGAAACTGAAGCAGCCCTCGACTACGATTCTCACAATGTTGCCGGGTACATAGTAGGAGTCGCTCCTGACTAGTTATTCCGTCTGGTTTCACCCGCTGAGGTCAGTGGTGAGGCCATCTCGTTTCAAAATATACAACGCAGTCATGAGAGGCGGTCGCACAGATCTAGGAATAAAAGCCGGGACCTTGAAGTTGTACGATGTTGCAAAGGCCGAGGAAAGGGTTATTCCGGTTGTGCAAGTCTAGGTATACGGTGAACAGTTAAAATGGTTGCAAGACAGGAAAGATAACTTAGGCGCTAACAGATCTACTATGAAAAAAACTATTGAAACTTGGTCCAGTTTTAATAAACGGAATGATTAGTGTTAGTGGACGAAAGAACTACTTCAATCAGCTTCAAAGCTCGAAAGGTCTGATGATAGTATTCAAGGCTCACCTGAATGCGGGCTTGATAATCCAATGGTATCACGCAATGGAAGGACACGCACGACCATCTCAAATACTCGCGGAGCTTCATAAAATCTGTGTAGCTTATAGGACGGAGCTGCCGTCAGGCTTGTCCTCGGAGGGGGTTTGAAATATAGAAAGTATTTGACAATAGTAGGCAAACGGAAGATTGATCTTCGACCTGCCATTAGAGTCCAACAAGGTTGGTTTCCATTCGAGTATGTTGTAATAGATTGTTTTGATCCGTTTTCAGCTGAATTTGGTCGCTCAATAGAGAAAATATATGGATGTTACTTCACCTACCTTCAGATGTTTCATGCACGAGGGAATGCGCCCAGCTCGTTGCCGATACATGGCCGGGTTCAGTGGAGCAGACAGCACATGATCGGCTGACCAGGATCGCCAACAAGATCAGGGCCAGTCAGGTGATAAATGGATCAGTCAGCGGGGAACTTTCGAGCAGAGCCAAATCAACTGATCCGGGCGCAGCCAGATAAACCGGCCAGAGGGACCGTTTAGGCCTATCAGTTGACCCATGAGCTTTTATGCACCGATTTGGCTATGACGAGCGCATATCTTATATAAACAAAGTGTTCTCTACCAACACAACGGAAATGATTCCGGGGCGGAATTGGTTTCTCACCAGAGCTGGTGGGACGGGACAAAACATTAGGTACATAGTGAGGTTTCTTGTTCTGAAGGCACGTGTCCATTCTTTATTACAGTACCGATTTTCACGTTAACGAGACGGATACCGTCCGAGATATTTGGTAATAAGGGTACAAACTTTGTTAGGGCTAAACGTTTATTGAATAACTTACCAGGGAACTGGGTGAATGATAAGATTCCCGATATATCGTTGCAACGGGGTGTGCAAAGGCTTCTCAGTTCCCTCCATGTAAGTCACCGTATTGGCATACGGGAGGTCATGGTGCACTTGATAGTGAGAGTACTCTCTTCAATTTGTGACGAACATCCGATGATTGACGGAATATTATTGACACGTAACGAAAGTGAACGGATAGTAAACGGACGACCACTAGTACCTGAAACTTCGGACTGTCGTGACTCGTCAGAGCTCACACCGAATTATCTATAGACCCTAAAGACAGACTCACCAGATATCCCGACGAATTATGTGCGAGATAGAATGATTCGCCACTAGGGGCAGAAAAACTACCTTACGTATGTCTTTTGGAGGAAGTGGACCAGAGAAAATCTCCCGCTATTAGAACAGAGGTAAAAATGGATAACTCGACAGCGCAATCCCCGACAGGGTGATATAGTGCCACCAGCTTCGGAGGCTTCGCCTCGTGGCCGGTGGCGAGTCGGTGTTATCGAGGGCACTTCCACTTCGGATGACGGATAGGCAATAACTGCAATGGATCGAACTGGTGAGGGATTGGTGCTCCGTGACATTAGAAAAAGTTGTCCTATTCAGGGTCAGCCGGACACTGGTGGCATAAATTCAACAGCCAAGTCTCCTCAAGTGTAAGGATGGTCTTCGGATCTGCCGAAACGAAAGGGACCACAGAGAGTTGGTCCACTTGACTGACTACGGGCTGCTGGTAAAGGTGATCGGTTTTTGGTGTTGGGGAACAGCAAGGCGGGCCGACGCATGAGGCTGACCACATAAGGCAGTGCACGAGAAAAATCTGAGTCGGATTTCGAGGGCCGGTGTGAAAACGTTCAGAGAACCCTATTCCATTCATTGACGTCCAATTTACAAACAACTATATTTCGTTTGTATAAGCTATCTCCACCGGAATTCCGATTATCTGCTTCGTCGCTCTAAAGCTTCGTCACAAATTGGACCCTCACCATTGCATCGAGCATAAGTCGCTCAGCTTGAACTTGGTTGTGAATATATTCGGCATGTAAGCACGATCAGAGTTTACAATACAACTGACTGAGATGGAGATCACACAAATTTCCAAGATGGAATAGCTCATCTCAGCAACCATGGAATAAGGCTAAGGAGAGTTCAATTGAAGCAAACGGCAAGAGAATACCCGACGAGTACGAATTAATTTCGAGCCAACCGCGGCATTAGTAATGAATTGGCCGGTTGTGGGAATGTTCAGCCGAACATTGGCTTAGGACGCAGGAAATACAATATTCACAAGAACGATGCAAAAAAGGTCAGTAATGCATGCTCATGTTTACCTAAATAGGTAATTGGTGTCGAGGCAAAGGAGGCAGGAAAGAATTTCATGAAGGTTTGCAGAGGAATACTAATTTTCATAGATTCATGGGCATAAAAAGAAATTGTACCCCCGAAAAGATGAGACAATTTCCATGAGAAGTATTGTGTCATCTGGTGTCGGCAGTTCGCCGCTGGTGAAAGATGGACGAAGTTCCAGGAAGGAATAACAGCAATCGGAATGCCGTGTCCACGAGGAACAAAATGAGACAAGACAAGGGTGAAAACTTTGCAATAATCCAGGTTATTCTGGTAAATTGACGAATGCACCGCTCCGCTGAGTTTCTTGTGGCTTTTCTGTGTCCATTTTGGGCTTTCTGAGCGTGGGTCGGCTGCGGTTTTCGGTCGCTGCTTCATCATGGGAAGGAGGAGGGCTTCACCTAATCTGGACTGATCACTATCTGATTAGGACTTCTCACACGGTGGTTTGAATGGCTTCGACATCGGAAGGGTTTTGTATTGAGAATTCCTCAGTTAACCGAAGAGGGACACATGAAGCAATGAAAGGACTTCTTGTGGGTAAAACCCGGTGACTAGATCGTACTCACGGTAGCCGGCCTTTGGTGCGGTTGAAGACGGGCAGAGAAAAAGATAAGCTGTCTGCACGATATATTACAGCCAGGCAAGGTGATGGCTGGGTGGTTCTGAAATTTAGAAAGGGAGGATCGCAGTCTGGGAGATGTTCCAGCCGAGGGTGAGCGTGAGCAAAATAGCAGATAGGAGTACGGGGGTTGGAAATGAGGCACAATGGTCTTCGTGAAATGATGGGTCGTTTGTATAGTAATTCGGTGTTCGTAAGGGCTGACTGCACTTGCAACACCAGTCTAAATTACTGATTACTAATTCGGCCATTCACGGAGATCTTATATTTCGGGGTTAATGGAGCCCTGAAGGTGCATTTGGACTATAGGGTCTGAAGGCTACGTGAGAAACCAGCTGGGCAACACGAACAACCCAAATGGCAAGTTTGTACGATTGATCCAGAAGATATATGACAAATCCTATCGTTTGGTATCCACGAGTCTTAAGCTGCACGTTGCCGTTCAGTTGGGCTATTTCGGATTGACTTTGTTCGGAATTGCCTCGAAATCGGCTGCTGCATTTCTCTTGAACTTTCCGTTGGTTGAACTTAACAATCTCCACTTTAGTATCAGAATCACTCTCCAGATGCCTTAACCCGAACTATCCTCGTGGTTGATTAGAAGCCTCGCAGTAGTGCAGTCGATCCGATGCGGAGCAAAGCGAAAGATGCTGGTTTAGAGAAACTCCGGCAGGTGATTACATGAGGTATCCAATTATCGCCCTATAAACCATGCCCCCATCTTATCCAGAATAATGGAAAAAATAGTTAAAGATAATATTATTAGCTATTTATTAAGCCTCAGTCTTATTAATCACAACCAACATGGATTCCTCCGTTCACGGTCCTTCATGACTTGTCAGTATGATTTTCTGAATCTCGTCACCGACTCTGCTGAAAGTGGGAAATCTCTTGTTGTTCTTTATCTTGATTTATCCAAGGCATTTGATCGTGTACCTCACCCCCATCTTTCAACAAAGCTACGGTCATTTGGGATTGTCGATCCACTTTTATCTTGGTTCTCGTCTTACTTATCTCATCGTTCACAGGTTGTCTTAATTAACGGGCACACCTCTAATCCTAAGCCTGTTACTAGCGGTGTTATTCAGGGCAGTGTTTTGGGCCCCCTGCTTTTCCTCCTATATATAAGTGATATGTTTCCAACAATACTTACTGGCACGCCGTTTTTGTTCGCGGACGACATTAAGATAGTCTACACTTTTTCGCCTGGCAACCTCAGTACTACTATCCGTAAAATCTCTGCTGATTTAGCCGCTCTTGATGAATGGTGCTCAACCTGGGCGATGAAATTCTCCGCCGACAAGTGTATTTTCCTTAATTACAAACGCCAGGTTCCTCCTGGTTCTTTATGCATCGGCGGTTCACCCATCGGCAGCCAGCCTTTAGTCAGAGACCTTGGCTTAAGTTATTCTTGCTCTTTCAATTTCTCGGAACATGCTGTCCTCCAAACGGCGAAGGCTAAAAAGTGTCTTGGTCTTCTGTTCAGATCCTTTCAGCTTAGGCAGAGCATTCTCTACATGTACAAAGTACATGCCAGGCCCCTTCTCGAATATTGTCCCTTAATCTTCACTAGTGTGAGAAAATCCGACAGGATTATCATCGAATGTATTCAAAGAAGGTTCACAAAACAGCTTATCGGTTGGTCGTCCAACTTAAACCACAGGGAACGATGCCTGTCTCTCAAAATCGAACCACTATGGCTTCGTCGCATCAAGCTAAATTTGATATTTCTGTATAAGCTATTGACTAAGCAGTCCTATTCCTCCAACCAGTTGTGCTTCTCCCCGGATACTGGATATTCACTCCGTAATAGACAGTATACTATTACCACATCCTCGGCGAGGAATGTTCTACGCTCTAAGTTCTTTCTCTTCGCGTACTCCAGAATCTGGAATAAACTTCCCTTGCACATCAGATCTTCTCGGTCAAAGTATACATTCGTGCATGCTGTTGATAAATTCCTTTCTGTCCCAACTGTTTTGCGCTTATTCAACGTTCACGTAACCGAACGTCAAGCTTACGAGATAGGCCTCGACTTTTAAGCCATTGCTCTGCTTTCTATTTTTACCTTACCTTCCTAAATAACCTCACCACTTTTAAAATTCTGATTGCTTTGTTTGACCGCCTCTCCTAGACTTCGTCATCGACATATGTGAGCATGTCTGCGTCCACTAACTGTTTTCCCATACCAACTTATAGGATCCTGCCAATTCAACTTTGAAATAAATCCTTCCAGATGCGCTCGCATTTATAGAGACCACCGTATTACTCCCCACAGGTTGTCAATATGTCTCACCCGCTCCACGATTAATTAACTTCATTTAGTTATATCGCGTCTGCGGCTCTGAAACCAACCTCAACAACGCTATAAAAACTGTTTCAGTATCCAACCCCTGGTCGGCTTTATACATATATATATAATATTTGTATATACAAATATATATATATATATATGTACATGTATATATATACTCACTACTGTACTACAATTATTAACACAAGCATGGTGAGTAACTCAAAGCTCCTCGATGTCTCTTAGCTTACAATGCCTCTCTTCCGCACCAGGTCCCACCACATATACTTCCCTCACCACCTCTGCGAATTTAACTGGAAAATCCAGTCTGACTTATCTCGCTTGGGGTGACTCACTAACTGAACTCAACACCCACTTATGACGTTACCATTTCTGCTCCCACCCTGTCCTCCAGCTAAGTCCTTCTATAATTCCATGCAGAACTTGGTCTTTACTCTTGCTCAATGACCACTCCAGGCGAAATACTAACTTTTCCATTGAAACTTTTAGCCACACTTAGGCGTTTCCCTTTTAGTCTCACGTTTCATGGCTTCAATGTGCCTTAGGGATCCGCTGCACTGGTGAGCCCGTGCATAACTTTGTCCTTCTTTCCGTTAACCGTTGATCCTAAGCTGGGCTATACCCAGACTGCGTCTCTCTATCTCACTTTCCTTGTCACAGTCTTTTGCGTCCGGCCGCTTTCGCATGACCCGTCCGATGATGGCACCCACGTATACAGAAATATATATATATATATGTACATATATACACATACCTTGGGTATGCTCCACTCACTTGTGTCCCCCTTTCTAACTAGACGGTGCCATTTTTTAACATAATTTGCATTTATATAAATACAACCGTTCCGTCCTTTAGCGATGAATGCTCGCTCTCACTTAATTCCTGGCTCAAGCTAGAACTCAGCCGTCCCATCCTGCCTTTTTTGCGCCTTTCTCGTACACTGAAGCCTTGCCACACGGATTACCATGCCTTAGTAACTAGGCTTCACTTCTCTGCGCATATGCTCATGGTAAGTTAAGACCCCATTCCAACCGGAATCAGTATGCCTCTGATTTCTCTTGACCCTGTGGAATACCAGCACGTTTTCTCCCACATGAAAAACCCTCATTTTAACGCCCAGTGTTTTTCTCCCTTTTTACTGTTTGCCGTCCACGACCACAGCTGGTGAACTGACCAGACTGTTATCTTCCTATTTTCTTATTCTTTTTCCAGACCATACCCTCTACTATGGTTTTATTCCTGGTTCCCAAACGGACACCCTCTCCTCATCCACCGCCTACCTGATATCGCTCTAAATCTCTACTATCATCCAATTACCCTAGAAAGCTACCAGTCTCCGTCTAGGGATCCCTAATAGACCGGTCCACTAGCCAAACGATAACTACCTGTTCGGATAACAAAATGTTCATTTTCTTGCTTCCATAAAAACGATAATCATAACCCACAGCTGGAACACTCTCCAGACTGCCGCATTCCTGATCTCTTCCAGATTGCATTGGTTACTTGGGTAGCCATCGGCCAAATCGACGTTTATTCCGGATTACCGTAAGGACTGGACGATTTGATCAATGGTTTAAACCTATACCCTCGCCCGCTGATGTTACATGGGGCACCGTACACGGATTAACAAAACCTCATGAAAGTCTCACCGGATCGCAAAGGTGATTCCTGACACCAACCATCAACACATCCGCTCAACGTCTATTCCCAAACAATCCAACCCAACAATTCAATTCTTCCCGCGTTGCAGTACGAAACCAATGGCCGGAACCCAGCCCTTGCAGCTGTCAACTTCGTCAAACCAGCCCTTTTTTACCTGCTTCCCTCAACATTCTACCTGCCACCACCTGCAACCAAGGTCCTTACGGAACAGAATACCAGCCATCTGCAGCCAACCATAATTTGGTTAACGATTTTCTATCACATACAACTTCTGCCTAGCCGAACCATTGACGTTTGTCTCCACTAATCGGTTTCATTGACGGCTTTTTTTAAAGTCCGTTATAAGTCCATACACCATTCATGCTCTTCAAAAGTTCACTGAAGTCCCTACAAAGCTTTTCGCCTTCATTTAAATTTCCATATGACACTGTAATCACCTGCATAAAAGGTCCGTTTTATTATCACCAACGACTCACTTGCCTTTATTTCACATGCTTCCCCCACAATTAGTTACCCAATGCTGGATCAGTGTCCAATATTCCGCTGGTATCTCTGACTGCACGTTGGAAGCTTCATGCTTGCTTTACTTCTAACAATGTTCTTTGGCATCTCTTCCGCCCGGTTACTCGGTAGTGACCGTCCAATTGTCGCTTATATCAGCAATCTCACGACTGCCCAGCTATCCACACCGCCCCCAGCGATTTCGAAACCGATTTGGAATTCCCGCCTCAACCTTTACCACTTTTGTTCACTCAAACACTACATGACTTTACTGGTGTATTTCTGTTGCTGTGTGATTTATAAATTTAGAATTTGTGAATACCTCACATTACCATGTACTGCTGTATACTCTGATCATGCCTTGTGCATGTGTATTGACCACGGTCAAGAAATATACTATACTAGAAAGTCTCCAAATACCCTACAAAACAAATTTGCTTCCTTGAAGAGTAGAATGGGGTTAGGGATGCCAGTGTGGTCAAGAGCTGTAGTAGGCACGTCAGTCTAGAGCGGAAGCCATTTTTGGGAGCCCTTCAGTACTTCCGGGACTCTCTTGGCTTCAATTCGATATACCAAGCGTATAAATTAGAAGCTGGGCCTCATGTGACCTGTCAAGAGCATACATGAAATGAATTTGACCCAGTGCGTAAAAAAGCGTCCAACGAGGTACTATAGCTGTGTGCTGTCCGAGGGTTCTTGGGGAATGCAATGGGACCACTGGCTATCCGTAATCATGGGGTGGCGGCGGACAGCCGACGTGAAGCAGATGCTCTGGGTAGGTATCCTATTAGTGGGCACAGAATAGGTAACGATGTGCAGATGGGTTATTACAGGGCGACCTTTCCGAAGGCCATAGCAGGCTGGCATTCTTTAGAGGAAATCAATCACAAGCACCTGGGAGGATTAGGTATTCATGATTCTCCCAGGCTGGATGATATCTACCCCACTACCAATAAACACCTGGCAGATACCTTATCTCTTTCGGTATGCAAGTATAATGAGGCCATCCTGGACAATAGGTTATCACAGAACTGAAGAAAAGCAGCAAAAATAGCTAACAATGAAGGGGACCTCGTTCTGAAAGGGGGAACTGCGGACCTGTTAGCCTAACCCACATCTTTTGCAAAGTGGCGGGGAAGCTCATCCCGGAGCACGCCTGCAAGCACCCACTAGGTAATTCTTTGCTCTGCTCTTCTCAGCTCGGATGCCCAGAAACCGCCGTGCTTGACCAACTTCTCTAGCTTCTCGGATAAGGTCATCCGGAGGGGGGATCAAGGCAAACAGGTAGAGGTATGTTACCCTAACTTTAGTAAGGCCTTTGACTCGGTAAACCTTCAGATTCTACTAATCGATTCGAGGTCATTTGGAATGAATGGGCAAATTCAGGAGTAGTTAAGGGACTTCCTTATCGGTAGGACCTTTTTGGATGAGGTGAGTGAAGAGGAACCCTTGTTAGAACACATCACCGGCGGAGTGCTGCAAGGTTCTGTACTAGGCCCACTAGTGATTCCTCTACCTATAAATGCTTTGGCCTCAGCCCCCCAGTCACCAAGCATCTTCTTCGGGGGCGACCTAAAGAAAGAGGTCTTCCAAGGGAGACAGGAGCTGAGCAGAGATATAGTTGCCGTTCGCAATTGGGCGCAGAAGCAGAGCTCGCCTCTTAATGCCGGGAAAAGTCACTTTTTTTACGAGCAGCCACAAGCTCAAAGGTTATACGCGCTCAAGACCCATTCGGTATGAAGGCAGTAGACAGATTTGAAGTCCGCAGGACTTGGGTGAATTTTGATTCCAAGTGGCCGAATCAGTTTGCAGCAGCTAAAAATAAGCACGAGGTGAGTTTTTTCAGGTTAGGATCATCGTTTTTGTGCAGAAAACCAAAGGTTTACATGCAAATGTGCGTGCCTCTAATCAGACCACTTTTAAAAATCTGTGTTTCGGCCTGGTCAGCTTTCTAAAACAAGGAAGCTGCCTGTTTGGAGAAGGCATCAAGCCCTGCAACGACCAAAGTTGAGGGTCAGAGGGACAAGAAGTGTGACCACAGACTCCAGGACCTCCGAATTTTCTCTATGGGTAAGAGGAGGCTACAATGGGACCTTATAGACATTCAAGTTAGAAGACTTCTGGGCTTAGAATAAAGAGTCTGCTTCGCACAGCGCCGGGCTCCTGAGGGATATGTCACGGAAAAAAGCTGGCGAAGGGTCGATCTGGGTTGATAGCTATATCTCACCCCTTTAGCAACGGGGTGGTTACTTACTGCAGTTGACCTCCAGAAGAGGTAACTGATAAGGGGACCGTCCAGTCCTTCAAGGGTGCCCCAGACCGTAAGTGGAACGGAATTATTTCTGACAGTAAGCTAGGAGTATGCCTCTAGACGGATGGCTGTGGACACTGGTGCCCGCTTGAGGTGCCTCATTATTGAAAGTTTCCATTTTTTGTATGATAACATAGTGAATGCTCACAATGCACGATGTATCCCGCAGTTGATGTGTGATGAGGCGTTAAGTTTCCCTCTACTTTTCGGCAGGGATGGGATGAAATAGACAGCGTAGTGGCGAGCGTTAACCTAGTGTGTATACCGCTAAAGGAATTTCGGATGCTTTATTGACCCTGGCTATTACCTATCCTTTGGAAACTGAGGTTAACTGGACGGATTTTCTTTGTGATCACTTATCTAGGAGGTTCGACCGGAGAGACCAGTTGTGTTGTTGTCTTGTGAGGCCGCGTGCACCACACATCTTCCGCGATTGTGTTTTGTCTTTTATGCCTATTGGACTTTGCCTCCATTGTTCTGTGTCGCCAGCCTACTTGGCCCGGTGCCCTGTACTTTGTGCAATGTTCATTTGGCGCCGTGCCCTGTGACCGTCTTCTTCATTTAGTCGTGTGCGGCGTAATAAAGCAAAGTGATTTGTTTTCTCGAACCTTAGTGCAATGAGGCCGTTTGTGTCAAGAGCGATCTGTCGTACGATATAATGTTAGTACTGAAAACTTCAACAGCGCAGCCCCTCGCCTTCCTTGACCCTGGCCTTGATTTTTTGGGTCCAGTTCTCGCAGCCTATGAGCCCAATGGTTTATTTTTAAGAAGTGGCTATCGGGCAGTTCTTGTCTACACCCTGCCTATGAATGCACACGGAATAGCGTCGTTTTGGTTCTGCTCGGCTCTCAGGGTCCGTAAATTACGTTCACTATTCACAAACTCCAGCTTTAAGACCCGATGGAAATCCTGCACTGTTTTCTGCTTGCATGTTACAGGTGGATGACCCGTGAAGACGTCATTGAGGGTCTTGATAAACACTTTTTTATGGCTTCGAGTACCATCATTACAAGAAGTGCATTCAACCGTTTTTACGCATATGGCTAGAGAAATACGGCTGAAAAGGAACTCGAGCTTCCCAAAATCTTTTGCAAGTATTTGTGCAAGGGATCCTCCGAAGATGCAGAGCCAGTGACTCCACACTTTCGAAGAAATAGTTCAGTCCGGATCTGCACTGAATCGTTGATGGAGTCTGTAGTCTTCCATCTTGAGGCCAGTCTTAGACCATATAAATTAGCACATATGCGCTTACGAAATCTGGACCCTTGAGGCAGACAGAATACAGGGGCCTGGAGTTTACCGAGTCGGCATAATCGCCCCCTAAACCACCCACAATCCCCCAAAGGACGACCCAAAATGACCCTCGGGAAACAATAGGCGGCCCATTTGGGGGAGTTCTCAGTTGGATTCAGAAATGCGGCCCACAGTATTCCACAATCATTTTTTGACGAAAGCACTTCCAATGCGACATCTACGGTTACGTCTCTCTCATTAAATGCTAAGTAAACCAACCGAAAAACTAACGGGCTGGCTGCCAGTTTTCCTCATCCCGACTGAAGCCTCAAATTTTCCGGGTTTTTTTGACGTCTCTGAGGTCGCCCGGTAAGAAGACACTACAGAAAGCTTTTGGCCCACATCATATTATTGAAAAAGCAAAAATGGTGTAACGAACTTGCTGCCCCAAGCACAAACCTTGCGTTACGGGACTTCCCAGTGTATGATATTTCCCCTGAGTTTCCAATGCCATCCACTGGAAACGTAATGGAAACTCATAATAAATGGTGTTTATTCCCTGATGTAATACGCGACAGGCAACGAAGTTCATTCACTCACATAATGAATGAGATCAATTACGTTATTTACGCTGCTTACCCCACAGCCGTCAAACTGTAGCACAATCATCTGTAAGTGAAAAGTAAGCCCACAGTAAACGCTGTTTATTCACTGTTCTGATGTCAGGCTGATCGCATATCCCATGAATGGATATAATTAATCTGAATCCACTTCCCCAGCAGGTGCTCACTTCATTCACGCTGCACTGTGCATCAGATTCCGGATGCGCTTCGCCCCTGCTCTCTTGCGTAGGTCCGCTTCCCTACAGACAGAGACACGTATTCTCTCTGATCAGCAGTGTTGTTCTTCCTGGAAGCTTCCTCCGACAAAAGATGTCCGTAGAGTAAAGCCTCTGCGCAACAGTTCTTACCTGAAACCCGTGAATAAACTTACATCCCTGCTTTGGCCAACTTCTTATGTGACTCTTTCATGTTTAACTGCTCCGTGACGATTGTGGGCAACAGCTGACGTACAGTCTCGCGGGAATAGTCTCCGAAGTTTGCTCCGGAAACTTTCCGCGGAAATGTGGCCTGTGAAATGGAAACCGATAATGAATCTTTATGTACCACTTGGTCGTTGTAACTCTATGAGGTTGGGTAAAACTTACTAAGCGGTTTCCTTCTTACGCTCCTTCGCTAGTGATCCCATTACGCGTGAACCACCTGTCCGTTACAATGGTACTCTGTAATGTGCCACTACGATCACCAAGGCTAAGTTCTTCACAACCCGTGAGAAGCAGAACACTACAGGTAGGGGGACAGCCGTTGGTGTATATTGGAAAGGCGTGCTTGTAGCGCAAACGGGCAACAGTCAAGTGGCCACCGCTCTTGGCGGCTTGAGTTCATATAAGCTGTGATGTGTGTTAAAAACAAGCAAAGTGGAATGTCACCAGGACTGTCGTCCGTCAGTTGATCATTTAGAAGCCTGGAGTCATCCAAAGTGATGACGTAAATTCCCCAACGTGAATCTGTGCTTGTAGAGAAATCTGTGGTCAGCTTTAGTAAAGTAGACAGTTCACTTTTTATTTCCAAACATCCTTTGTGCAGGGCATCCATATGAGCTTAAAGACGTAACGGACATTAAATAAAATTATGTGCTTAACAAAATCGTTGGTCGGCTTTGATAATTTTGAGTGATTTGCCACGGGATGCGCCGATGAAATGTGGTCCTTGGGCTGCCATCGAAGTTCTACAAAGTCAACAATATTTGTGGTGTACAACAAACTTACTGGTGCGCTCCTCTGGCTAGACTAACTAATTCACCGGAGTTCCTAGGTTCAGTCTTGGTAGAGTACCCATATAATTTGTGAAATGAAGTTGAAGTTATACAATTTATCCCAAGAAAGTGGTATTTATGGTCTTGAGAGGCCAACGTGGAATGCTAATATTGAATTCCTGCTTAGGTGTTGGATCAGGATCCCACAAAGTAATTCATGGCCGTACTGAAGGCGTGATGCTTTTCTTTCCGAAAGAGGAAGATAACACGGCCCACCACAAGTGTTTTAGTTGGTTCAAATGCAACATACGGTGGAAGCTTCTCAAAGCTTTCCATGGGTAACCTGGCGTCCGATGACGGTTCTCCTGTTATGCCTTCCAGCAGTTTTTGTAATCTCATAGCTTTCTGATAACCATCTTAAAACATTTTAAGCACGTGTCATTTTCCGTCGCACCAACGGATAGGTGAACTTTGACTTGGAGCTTCTTTGGGTTGGTCGGTGTTGGAAGATGCTCTCGCGCCTAACCTTCGGCTGGAGCAGTGTCCACTGAAGGCCACATCGCGTGTTCGTCGCCCACCATCCATAGGTCGTTAAGGTCGATCACCTTATTCTTATTGGCAAATCCAACCACGGAAAACGTCTGAAAATGCAAGGAAATCGTTTAGCCTGAAGAACTGACTGGGGTTGTAAAAGCAACTGCACAGAGTGGGGTAAAAAACTGCGAGCTCTCAGTAAGGTAATAATAGACCCTTGCATCCTACGGCATTTACCCTACACCGATGAACGTATTTTGACGGCTGTTCAAGCAGGTAAATCTTCAAGTTTTATGAAGATATGGAGTGCATGACGAAGTCGGACGTCCACCGGTAGATAGTGTAACGGACGATCTGCTGATCGATGCCCATAATTTTGGCGGGCTCGTTGGGTTTTGAGACACTGTTGTGTGGTGGTTCGGTGGAATACACCGTGTTCTGTATCTGGACGGTGAACCCACTCTGGCAGCCTCTGATGGCTGCGTGAGCTAAGATATCATCCCAAAAATGAACGACATCTTGCCGCTTTGCCTCAGCTTTGCTTTCCGCTGTTCGCCGGAAAAACCGTTCCACGACCATGTATCTGCTGGTGACATATCGAAGTATATTTTGCATGTAAGATTCAAAAGAAAACGCCGAAAACTGGCCTAGTAAACCATGAATCCGTACATCCCTACAAATGTGCACCCATGCATGAAACCTGAATACTGCTCTTAGTTCATAGTAAAGCTTGGTGAACGGCCGAACCATCAGTTCTGGATGCACTTCGATGAAGTCGGTATAATGAAAACGCAACCCCTCTGCATAAAATACCTACGAACACCGGAAGAAATCAAGAAATTGGCGTACTAGGAAGCTGTAAGGATATTTTTCAGGACAACTGGCCCAGTATTCAGCAGAAACTGCCTGTAATCAGGTGATTTCCAGAGCTTCAATTCCTCCGGATGGCGACAAACATAGGGAAATTTGGAAGCTGCATAACGGCCAATTGAGAAATGTTGA
Source organism: Fasciola hepatica (assembly GCA_948099385.1). Taxonomy (NCBI): domain Eukaryota; kingdom Metazoa; phylum Platyhelminthes; class Trematoda; order Plagiorchiida; family Fasciolidae; genus Fasciola; species Fasciola hepatica. Next base: position 26,583,799 of record CANUEZ040000043.1, on the reverse strand, counting down.
GTGACAAGCTTAATTTTTTCGGCAGATAGCAGAGCCCTCTTCGGTTTACAAAGACTGCATCACAGGCCCAGCATTCTCTTCATCAGTCACAGGCACAAAGTGTGCGAGTAGTTGGTCGGGAATTTCGGTGAAACTTCAATGGGCATCCCTTCAAACGGTAGGCCCGTAAGCCCGTTGACCTTATTCTATATACATACAACTCACAGATGAGTTGGAAACCATAAAGGTAAAATCCAAGAGAACAATATAAAGTGTAAAATTGGCACGGCAATAACTCCTGAGCAGTTTTGATCGAAAAAGTCCCTGTGCTTCAAGCTCTCCTGTGCTTTAGGCTAATAATATGGACTCGCTGTTTTGCTTCTACTAAAGGGTGTGTGCTGCATTTGTGAGTATTTGACTGATGCAAATGTGTGAAAGAAAAGAGCTTTTGTGGATTTTCCTGCCTCGACGAAATCACAAAAGTTACCTTTTCAGATTTGGAAATTGAGTTTTAGCGAATTCCACCCCTTCCGGTGGTACTTTGGCTTGGCTTTTAGGCGGCAGATGGCTTATAGAGATCACATCTTTCTTTCTGTAGGGCAAACGAACATGAACGTACTTTTTGTTGAATAAGATTGGTTCTACTGCATGGCCTAGGAAGTCGTATATTGCTGACCCTACCGGGCGACTTATCAGGACCGACCATGGACTACTCAGCCAGATAATTAATGAGATCTCCTTTGTTGATTTACGATGGGCGAATAGTCGTTTACGAGGTGTGTCATTTGTAGTAGTGCATAGCGGCTGCCCGATAGGGGTATGCGCGCTGGGAAGAACAGCTTTCTACCTGGGGCTTAGCAGCCCCCTCAACTGGGTTGCAAGAAGAATGAGTCACCACATAGTTCCATTGAACCTCTCGACTCATCCGTTTGAGCGACGATTGTGGACCTTTGTCCCGCTCGTCACAATGCATTTGCGGTGAGGGAAATTCCCATAACCCTAGAACCCAAGGGAACAGCCCCTATCCGAATGGATGTTAGATGGCACTAAGAAAGTTGAAAATAGCTCGGTAAAGCGATGGCTGAATGTGGCGGTCGACAAGTCCAAAAAACCGAAGGAAACAGGAACCTGGAGGTAATCAGTAAATACCGATTTCTGGATACTGAGGAATGCGGTACTCAAAGTTAATACATGCCCTCCCAAGCGACGAAGTGGCTCTGATCGGACTTCCGGTGGGTTACTTGTGGACCTGCATCTTCCTTTCTGCACAAAATGTAAACCAACAGGAAACCATCACGACGAGACAGCACCTTGGCGATGGCTCGCTTGCCCCCGCGACCCCAAGAGCTATTCAGGGTGGCTTTCTTAGGCAGTAGATGCAGCCTTGCTCAAAAGGCCATCGGGTAGAGGCCACACCAAATCCAGTTTTCTGGTCCTCCAGGGTAAGAGTCGAGTTGAGCTTGCAACCTAACTGGCAAAACCGGTGGAAGGATAAATTGCTCCGAGCAAACAGGCTTCCACTTAACTACCCCGTAGCCTTTCAGATGGGCTCCTCTCAGAACTAAAGGCCTTGACTGGGACCTCGAATCATTTTTCTGCATTGCAGCCGGACACCCTAATAATACCGGACTAACATCTCCAACAAATCGCAAGAGTAGAAACAATTCCGTACTGCACCGGTCGTCGCGCAGGGCAATCAGGGCCGCGCCGCCCATTGCTTCAAGCGGAGTACGTAGTGGTAAGTGAGCTATTGCCCAGAGTTCCCTCTTTTTTATTAACACTTTGTGTACTTTCCCTAACAACCCCTTTGTTATTTTTACCCACCGATAATGCCACCACCGATAAACGACTAGGTATTTGCAACTGTTCACTGTCATATGGTGCTGTAAGTAATCTGTTGTCGCAAAATTCCCATCTTCTCAAGCCTCACCAGTCTTTGCATCTCGGCTCATTTATCGTGCGCGTATTCATACGGGCCGGTCAGCAGGCGGGCCTAGCATTCACAACAGATTCTCTGAAGGTTGATGAGTGCTGCCTAAATGATACGCGTATCGAATATTCGAGCAGTGTGATTCAACTAACTGCTCCTGGAATCACGTCGAGGTGTTCCCCGAGCACTTCAGGAGACGAAGCAGCTAGAGCTGCGGGTGAGCATGGCGTAGGATTAGCCTTGACTGCCAAGCCTGAAGCAGCCCTTCTAGAACGAATCCCTGGCAATGGCCGTCTATGTACTGTATGAATGCAGGGGTCAGTGTGCTTTCGAGGGGATGGCTGAGTTAGGCGCAGTTTGTAATCTCGGCCTATGCCCAACAGATTGCAGCTCAGGTACGCAGAAGAATGAGCTCTATGGTGAAATCGCCACTCACGTGGCCTGAGAGAAGGCTCTGATATTGTACTGCCAACCAGTGACTTTATTGCACGAGTTGACAAACATTTTGTGTCACGAGCTTGCTTTGGTGGGCGTCGTGCTTTACTCGCCCGGCGCACAGGTAACAGGGACAGGCTTCTCCAGTTTTGAGCGGACAATGGATTATTCCCTTTTAGTGCTAATTTTTGACACAGCTCACGTCGCCAAAGGACATGGAGCTCCAACTTTGCAGCTACTCTGAGTCAGACTGATCATGTTGCAGTGAGCTATCGGTGGCGCGGTTATGTTCAATATGGTAGATCTTACTAGTCCACGTAAGCGCCTTCCAAACAAGGATCAGTTTTATTGCGGTTATTGCCGCAGCTCCATGGCCATAGACGCAAAATACAACCTGGGTTAGCAATGCAGCTTTCGCTTGACCAGAAGCTTGCACCAGTCATGAGCAGAAATTATCACATGAGTTAGGATCCTCGAAAAACAGTAATTTGTATCGGCGCTGAGAACCTATGAAGCAGGCCAGGCAGGTGGCAGCAGATTTCACTGATGGTCGTTGATCCTATGTACAATAAACACATCATATTTCTCAAGAGTAGTTTTATCTAATAGAGGGTAAGATATGAAGAAACCTACAAAACAATTCACGAGAAGCCCCAGGAGAACATGCGAAAATTGATGGGCCAAGCTAGCAGAAAAACGGGGGTAGCAGCTGCCTCAAGTAACAATCAAAGACGGTGCAAACTTATTTTCCACACAGGTGAACAATAGGTTTCGTTCAGTGAAATGATATGCGGCAGTACCGAAGGGCCTAAGCATGGCAAGGAAAAAACACGCGACCATCGGTCTGAGCAGTTAAGATGGCAATGCGCTAATTAATTACCCCGACGGACAACTCTGATTCCTTGCACAGTACCACTTGAGGGCCCGGCGGAAGCGGAAGCAGAGTCGTGCGTTCAAGTTGCTAAAACGAGGCACGGCAGCAGGTCCCGGCGAGCCTCACTCAGTTCTTCCCAGAGTGCATGGTGAAGCGTTGAAAAAATCACTTACCATTTTCCTCCGCAGCATTTGGAACGAGGAGCGTATTCCGTTGTTATGGGGTAAGTCATTGATTGTACCCATCTTGAGGAAGGGAATACGCAGTGGCTGTAGTAATCATCGCGGGATTCATTAAGTTCCGATAGTCACCAAGTTATTAGCCTCGATTTTGCTCCGTCGTCTGATACCGGCAGGCGAGAAGAAGACCAGTGAACAGCAGGCCGAATTCCGCCCAAGTCGAGGGTGCATCGATCAGATTTTCACTTTTTGCCAATTACTTGAAACGCGTCACACACACCGTCGACCGACAATAGTGTTTTTCCTTGACTCGAAAGATGCCTTTGATTCAGTTGTCCGAACAGCACTATTTAGTGCTCTTGACCCGAAAGGTATGTCACAGAAGTTTATGAATCTACTGGGATCACTTTATTTCCATACTTCTGACCGCCTAGGGGTTTACGGCGAACTATCCGGTCGGTTCGAAACGGCGAGTGATGTCCGACAATGCTGTGTCATTTCGCCATTTCTTTTCAACTTCTTCATGAACGTAGTAATGTAGAATGCCTTGTGGAATCTTCAGGCTGTGGATATTCAACTGCCAAATTGTGGAAAGCTATGTGAGTTCAATTGCACTGATGACCTTGCCTGTTTGCCCGAGTGCCTGAAATATGTGCAAAGTATACTAGATAATAATAGTACCAGTGGTAGTTTATTCCGGGGACGCCCGAAGCATGCCCCACGCATGATCAAAGTTTTTGCAAGTGACAAAGCTGACAAACAAAATTCACGGAAAATTTAGAAATTCGCAGGACATACGAGGCAAGGAAGAACTTGAGTGGAGATGAGTGTGAGATAAATGTATGGGCACCGAGAAGTAATGGAGAGCTTTCAAGTGAACCCAGGGACGGATGCAAATACGTGCCCGGCAAACGTGAAAGTTAAGGTCAGATGGACCAGCTGCCCGAGCCCAGTGCAGTAATTCGGGAACTAAGAGTTTTGCATAAGGCTTACTGAACATCGGCACGAGAAACTATCGTTATGAAAAAAGGAAAAAGGAAAAATAGAAGAAAGAAAGAATAAAATTTTCGTTGCATGGCCAGAACTTAATTAGCCATGAGCTTTGTCTCATTGCGGTGAATAGAAGGCGTCAATTTGAAAACAGGGAGCGACCAATGCAGGAAGTAAAGAGTGGGCCAGATGGCAGCAGTTGCACGAAAGTATCTAGATGCGGCCAATATGAGGCACAGATATATCTGTCTATATATAGAAAAATGGATGCATATCATGAGGGGCTGCGGCTTGGTGTTAACAGAAATGGCCAGCAAGGAATTGGAGGAAGCAGAGAATATATATATATACATTTATACATATATTCATAAATAAATATATATGAGGGCATGATCAAATACCAGTGAAAGGATGAAACACAGAAGTAGCAGTGCTTGGAAGAGACAGGTAGGGTTGCTTCAAATAGTACGGAATTAGCTTGGATAAACTCTGATGAATTTGTTTTTGATGGGTGAACATGAATGATCAACAGGGAAAGAGAAACAACTTTAGAAGCACAGAAGTGATGGCCGTAAGCAGAAGTTGATAACCGGGGAATACGAAGGAAAGTATCGAAGAAAACAGGTGGGAGTGAATCTACCAAAATGAATCACACAGGTGTGACATGTAGTGAGGGTTTAAAATGGGTGGAGCGTTAATGAATGGATGTACAGTATGCAGCAAGAAGACGGCCGTGAAGGTGGCTGGAGAATGCAGAGCAAAAGGAAGTACAGTGTGGTTTGAGAAGTGTGAAAGGTCGGTGGAGGAGAGTAACTTGGTGGTTAGAAGAAGTGTGGTGCAAAGATGCAGCATTTGTATCAGCGAATAACATAAAGGAGAAATAAAGAAGTGGAGGATCAGAAAGATCAGGTAATAGCAGTTCACGTGGTTTTGAACCGTGGGCCGAATTGATGACGTTACGATGACTCTACACTAAATGGAACGCGAAAAAGCAGCACAGCCTGAGAGGCACACTTAAAATGCCTGTCGCGAGCAGTATACGAAGCAAATGAGAGTGCTGATGGAGAAAAAACTAGGTAAGAGGTGACCAAACAGATCATTTTACTGCGGATGATATGGGATGAAGACCAAGAAAAAGAAAAGTACCCGGACGAAAAAACCTCTGATGGAAGAAAAGGCACCAGAAATAGTTGTGCTTCGGAGCTAGGGGAATGAAACCGGAGAACTGCTTGCTTGCAGGCGAGTACACAAATGGACTGGGCCAGAAGTTGCTAATCGGGACACTGCCTAAGAGGAAGATCCACGGAAGAATTACGGATTCAAACACGGAAAATATGGTGATAGTGAAAGGATAATAAATTTGATTGTGAAAGTATGCAAGGGTTGAAATTGCAAGTTCCTGTATGGTGATTGGTCATGGCCACGGATGTGTCTGGTGCTTGGTGATGGGAAGTATAAGATGGACAAAAAGGTTGTCGCATAATGGTAGCTAGTGTGGCATGCAATCAATGAGCTTTATAAGTATATGAAGGTATCAAGTGAATAGAGATTAGGAGCAGACAAGTGCAAAATGGTTGGAAAAGTAAATATTCCGGGTCAGGGCAGATTAAAATGGATAGGGCGAGAGTGGTATCATGCAGTAAGGGCTGACATGGTGAATAAAGATAGCAGCAAAAACAGGATGAATAGGTGTGCATCAAGGGGGAGAACGACACGGAAGGGAAGTGATAAGGGTGCTGACAAGAACGACAGATAGACGGATCTTGGCGGAAGAAGAACGGTGGGAGCTTGCGATCTACAACCGATAGTGGTGAATGCTGTAGGGAGAGGAGAGTGAGAGCGTGCAATCAGCAACCGATGCCAGAGGATGGGGTTGACCGTACGCTGGACACCCAAGCTAAGATGCCTCGTGAAAGGAACACAGGAGGTATGAGCCACCAGCCTGATTTCGCTGGCGAGTCGTTGCATAGGGCCTGCAAGCCCGATGTGCGCCGGCCAAGGCGGGGGATCTGGCTCCGCCCCACACCGGTGGGATAGTCATGAATGATCTTTGACGGTGGTACTGATGGCTGAGCACTCACAAAAAGGGTATATGGTCCAGGATCAACTAGTCAGATTGCGAGAAATGGGACAATAAAGCCAATGGGCACAGCGAGTGGTAGATGGTCATGCAGCACTATTATTCAGGTGCTCCAGCCAGGGAGATGACCAGTATAGTGCCCGAGGTGGTTGACCGGCATTGAGGATCACTGGAAAGGGAAATGAGATAGAGAAAGCAGTCTGGGCAATGCCCAGCCGAGGATCGACGGCTAACGGGAAGGATAGCAAAAGCGAAGTACGGGTTCATCAATAAACTTACAGGAGTTGTAGCTCCATTCGACATGTGCTTTACACCTTCAAAGTTTAAAGTGATGTTGCAAGACTGGACGTCAACGGTTCCAAGCTTGATGCTCAATGGAGAGGTGCTAGCAATTGTTGACCGATTTAGTTACCTCGGAAGCAGTGTGACGACGAATGGGAGCACGGTAGTAGAGGTGAGGACGCTTATATCGAAGGCTCGAGGGGCATACGCTGGACTGAAGCACTTGTGGTGCCGACCTGATATTTGACTGAAGTTGAAAGATCGTGTGTGCTGTTGTACGGTGCGTTCACTTATGTTGTATGATTGCCAGTGGTGGAGCTTGCGTGCGGAAGATGTTTGTCGCTTTGAAGTTTTCAACCATCGATGCTTACATGGTACTACCCAGATTGGTTGGAATGATCGTATTAGCAATGCTGAGGTAATAAATCGAGTAATAGGTGCCAGTTCGGAGAATGTTCTATCACAGCGTATCCGGGTTAGTAGACTTCGTTGGTTGAGGCACGTGTTGGGTATGGCAGACACGTCTACCATACCGTGTCCTGCTTTGCGTTTCTCCTCGGTAGTGGAAGAAGCCACGTGGAGGTCAACAGATGACGTGAGAGCTTGGAATAATGGAATGTGTGGCGAACTCAGAAGATTAGGTTCCTCAAATCTTCGTGTTTGGAGTTCGAAAGACCTTTCATCCGTTTTGCTGGGGACAGGGAAGAATATGGCAGGGAACTGTGAACAGTCGTGACTGCGTTTTTGATTTCTGTCGAATCGGGATGATAGATCAGTGTGCTTTCGTACCGTTGGACTGTGTTCCGCACGTTTGCCTCTAGGGTGTTGATTTCTGCTCTCACCTCCGTAAGCCCATTTGCTAACCACCTTTTCTACTCATCCTTTCTATTTCTGCATGCAACATGATGAGAGAGGAAATGCTTAGTAGGACCCACTCTGATGTTAAAAGCTGAAAGACGATGACGGTGATAATAAACGGGGTGGAACCAAGCCAAAGGACGTTTTTCGGGGAGCCGCTGAGGACTGGCGGATGTATAGTACCTCGCAGCTTCCAACGGACTACGCAGAAATAAGTTTTTACTGCGGCATGGCTATCCCCTGCCACGGGATCAATCGGCTCTATGGACCCTGCTGATCAGCATTAGCCATGGGCCGTAGAATCGCCACCCAGTTCCTCCAGTATCGCAGGCCACAGATCGTAAGTTGTCCGAGGCGCTCGAAGTCTTTCTTGAAGGTACTCAACCACATTTTCATTTGACCACCACGGCGACAGCGCCATCCTGTACATGGCGTAGGAGAGGACGTTGGCTGGGACAGTTCCGTGCTAGGTCTCCGAAGTGTTTGACGGAGCTGCTGCAGGCGGCAGCTTTCAGGGAGGACGGAGTGATGGTCATTGTCGCAGCACTACTCCCTCAGTCCGGTGTTTGATAGCATTTCCTGCTGGTTTGTATGGGGAATTCGGCGCAGACCCCAGTGGTTGAACACCTCCATCCCGTTGGTACTTCCACCTCGTAGCAGCCGGCTTTCGCATCGGTTTCTGAGAGTGGGCGGAATAGCGGCACAGAAGACGCGAATCTTTGTTCGAAGGCTAATATCGCTCCTCGACCATAGCACATGCTGGAGCTGAAGAAGAGCTTCTCGCGCACTGTCAACCGTCGACAGTTCCTCGTTCTTCGCCTGACTATTCAGAAGCGGAGTTGACTTCAGGTATCTGAGCGATGATACGTACTCAATCGCCTAGCCATCGATGGACAACCGCTCAACTGACCGTCCAAGTCGGAAATGTCTTCTTTTTTTGAGTTAACTCCGGGACCAACAGTCTTCGAGGAGTAATCAAGTCGGTCCAGGACTGGTTGAAGTCCGAGATGCGCACCGCTGGACCAAACTGAAGACCGGGGTAATCAGTAGGGGCTTTGTTTATTGTTCAGTAGACTGCATACTTAAATAACACCAGTGAGAGAGGGTGTCCCTGTATAACTCCAGAATCACTTGCGAGCGTTGGAGGTTCTTCGCCCTACACTCAGACACGTTGGCTAGCCGAGGCAAAGCAAGCTCCCAGGACTCACTACAGTTTAACAGGAATACCGTCAGATTCTATTATACTCGAAAGGCATTCACGACCAACCGAATCAAAGGCAGCCCATATATCATTGAAGCAGGCTACTATTGGCAGCTGCAACTTGTGGAGGCTTTTCCATACTCGAAGCAACATGAAGGTTTGGCCTACGCAACTCCTACAACGACGAAAACACCTTGGTTCGGTCGAGTGAGGGAGCTTCTTGCAAAAAGGAGGTGACTGAGTGGCAGTGCGCAAAAAATTTGCGCAGCGGGGTCCCCCGGTAGTTCTCGAGCACTCTTTTTTTCTTGGGAAGGGGTGACGGAAGAGAAGCACTCCAGTCCGATGGAAGAGTCTCCCCTCCCCACATAGGTCAGAATAGCACGTAAAGCCTGTTTATCGGTGATAATCAGTAGGTCTCACGCACGGCTGGTGATATACTATCCTCTCCAGTGGCTTTTTTCAAGTGGCTGAAAACCCTGGCGACTTTCACCATAATTAGTGGTCCTACATAATGTCGTACACCTCTACGCTCGTGGAGGGTGCAAGGTCCGCGGTGAAATCGGAAGATGGGTTGAAAAGCCAGTCAAAAAACCTCAACAAAAGTTTGTTTTTTTCTCCCTTCGAGGATAATTTGGCCTGCTGCATCTCATAAGGAGTGGAGTGGCCGGGATTTCTGTCGAACGTAAGAGAAGTGGTCGCACCTCATTGGGCAACTATCACCCACCTCGGCCGAGCATCCCCATCTCAAAAGATGCTAGCCCTTCCACGCTCCGCCTGCTCCGTTGAATGCGTGGGGCTGAGGACCTAATCCAAAAGGCGGACGACAATAAAAACTAATGTAGACAGGAAGAACGACATGTGGTGATCAGGTCTCATAACAGACCATAAGTAGTTTCTTCACGGGTGCTTCGGTCAAGTTCCCGTGTTGAGCTAAAGCTGCATCGCCTACGGGATCAGACTTCTGGGTCAAAGGTTCTGGTTGGGATTTCCAAAGAAAAACCCCTTCTGTGTTGTGGGCAGCCACGAAGTATGATTTGTCCAGGAATCTACAGCCGCCAATTGGGATAAATTTCTTATCCTCCTGCTCTTCATCCTTTGCATTCCAATTATAAATGCGCACAAGTAGTCACGATCAATCGTGATTGTAAACCCATAGCTCTTCGAACGGAGTGGAAGAGGAAGAGGGGGGAAATAGAAAGTCGATTCTCCGACCTAAACGTCCTCTTCACCGAGCTTTTTCAAAGTCAGCACACTTTGCCAAACGGGCCAACCGACTGCCTTGGCTAGGACCCCTGAACTCCCCGAGGCAGACATGTGTTGTGTCTCCGCAACGCTCATACCAGGCCTTAAGCCCGTGATAACACCTCGCTCCCCAGATGAAAGCCTGGCTTCTCGTTTCACACTCCGCATGTAGGGCGATTGGTGTCTAGTTTTCGAGGTCAGGCTGGCGTTGGCGTCACTATGAGCTTCAAGGCCAAGCAAGCACAGCTTAGCTGGATCTCGGTCTGCAGTCGTCTGTGTGTGGTTCGAATGAATGGTTCTGTACATAATAACAGCAAAAGACAAGCTCCGATGCCTGTCTGTCTTTTCTCAATAAGTCTCAACTGGCTGTAGCTCTCCTGGGGCTCAAGAGGAATTCTACCGAGCTGAAGAAAAAAGCTACCAGGAATGACCTTGAAAGTTGCAGCTTGGCTCGAATTTTTGGAGTGCACTAAGCAGGTTAGATGTGGCCATTTTGTTGTTCGGTTAGTGAAAGCGAGGAATCCTGACAAACACATGCTGGGCCTCAGCCCATGAGTTTCCCTTCCAAGGTCTCGCAGAATGCACACTTGCAACCCCCACAGCAGGCACCGGTCTCACATACTACAGGAGTTCTCTGTTCTGTCCTCATTTGTTTGCCTTAGCGGTGAAGTACGAATGGTTATTTCACAAAAACCACATATGGCAGTATTTACTAAATCACTTTTTTATTCGGGGGAATTTTTACTTCGACTGTTTCATTTTTGGTACGACACCGTCTTTTTGACAAAGCTTTTTACCTGTGCTTGCCACGTTTTTCACACAGTGGTCACAACCACCCGAGGTTCTGGTTCACCCTATTACAGTTACCTCCCGGTTTGCACGTTTTTGGTCCCTCTGATAGCATGGCAATCATTTGCAAAGAAAACTAATGTGTGGTTAGTAGTTGCAAAGAGCTCGCTGAGACAGGTATACAGTGGGATAGGTGCAATGTGTGGTTTTTCCGGAGCTCCTCTGCCCTGAACAAGAAAAACTATGAGCTGCCCAGGAGACACGATTCTTTAAACTGGGCGTGTGTTCTCTGTGATGCCTCGGCAGATGAATGCTTATGTATACAACGGAATCACTGGGTAGTAAAAATGGGGCCACAGCAGGAAGCTTAGTGAACGAGTTACCATAGAGCTTGGTGACAGAAACGCATACAGTTACTAGGAAAAACGAGCAGCGGGTATAGAAGGGCAAAGAGACTCACCCCTGCGCTACACCTGCAGGTTGGTCGGCATACTTCTTGAAATTATATTTTTCTGTGCTGTTTGTCAATCTGTGAACTGCCATTTATTCATGAGGCTGACAAATAAGGTTAAAAAACTGTGGCATTCACATGGCTAGTTTTTCAAAAATAGTAAACTCTCGCAAAACCTCCTTACAGTGTGATGGGGATGTGACGGATGGACCCATCTTGAATGCTCCAAAGTGAGCAATGATCTTCAAGGGGCTCTAGATAGATGTGGTGTGAACACACCTAAAGTGCCTTGCGTCAAATCCCCTGAGCTATCTAGTTCTGTGCGGTTGGAAGAACATTCAGCGAACAAAGCCCCTGTCGTCACAGTTGATAAAGAGTCATCATCATCGCCATTGTCGCTGACAGCTGGGAATATATTCGTTCGGGCCGTGGCTTTAAGTCCCGCATTGGACCCCCTGGTCTCCCCTGAAGCCGATGGCACAGGGGTTGAGGTTTTCGGAGACCACCCGTATGTTCACCCACAGCCGGCCAGCGGGCTCAAAGCAAGCCGAGAGCAGCAGCGGATATGCCAAGATGCTCCTCTACAGCCCCACCGGAGCACGTCCTCGCCGTCGTAAATGAATCCGGAAGTGTGTATCGACCATTGGAGAACTTCAGCGGCCCGTGAAACTACGGGCAATCCCGTGAACTCAAGACATTCCCAAACTAAGCTTAGTGTTCTCTGCTGGCAAACCAGCAGGAAGCCACCGTCATTGAGTCTCAAGACAGACTGGATTAATATGCCCTACTACTGCTGCTCTACTTGCCATAGATTTTCACGAGCGAGGACAAATTGCTGCCAACTAGCTTTCGAGTAACTGTCGCATTCCGCCCTAAAAAGCAGCAGACGCCAGTTTAGCCGTGACGGCCCCTCAAGGTATTTCTGAGTACTACTGACGCAGCCCAGGCGGTTCTGCATTGTGCCCACAAGCTAAAAGAGGAATCGGTGGGTAGTCTTAGTGACCGTTCTCTAAAGCGACTGCAGAAGTGTGGCTACACTGGAGCTATACGAAAGTCGGTCGAAGGGCGGAACCGACTTCGTTATTCGGAGTTTTCGGATCCAAAATTTGAGTCGGTTTCTGTACTGAAAGCCTCTGGTATTATCAGCTACATTTGTGAGCCCGTTGGTTAAGCTGCAAGTTCACAATGCTTTCCGGAGAGGGTTAGTTCAGCGATATGATATAGTTCCGAGCGGGCAACCATAAAGCTGTTCAACGTTCGTAGTCTGTTGAAAAGACGAGACGAGCTGGACTCCCCAGTGGCAAAAGACCCCAACCCCCCCCCCCTCACGGTCTTTGCCTCTACCGGAAGGTGGCTGTACGGTGACGTTTCTGATGCTCAGGTGTCACTACAGGGATACTGAATTTTCCGGGTGGATAGGAGCGATGCGAGACAAAGTGGCGGCTTTGCCCTCTATACTCAGTCTGACATATCTTCTCACCAGCTGCATGGTTTTGCCGATCCCGAGAGGTTCTGGAAAATCTTGTGGTGCAGGGTTCGAATGACACCTGGTGGCTGTATAACAATGGGACTTGTTTACAGGTCACCCGGAGCAGATCTCACGGGTATTTTGACGAAACTCGGCGATCAGGCCATGATGGGCATTGCTTTGTCCTCAAGGGTATAAATGCTCCCCATATCAATAGGGATTGGGGCTGCTACCGACAGTCCGCAAGTCCCTCCACAAGCACTTTCCCCACTGACTTTGAGGACTTGACTCCATAGCAGCATGTACGAGAGTGGACACTGCTGCAGGGTGCTCAGTCATCTATCTTGTATCTTGTGACATTCCCGAGACTGTCTGACTTTGGGGAACTTTGGATGCCTCCCGCTAATCGGTTCTAGCAACCATTTCAATTTCCGAACCCACTGAAGCCATGGTTTTCCTCATTTTGGTGAACCATATGCGTGACACAAAGTACAACGAATGGACTTTGATGAAGTGCGAGCAGCAGCGTCATCAGTGGTGTAAGCTGCGGCGGCGCATGTCAGTATAGAGCCCTACTGGCCCACAATACGGGAAAGGGTAATTGGACCGACACATAGGTCAGTGCGTGCCGTTCATTCTAGCGGGCATAGAAATAGTCCTGCATGGTTTGATCGTAAGCTACTTCGTGCAGCAGGAACCGCGCATTTGAATGACATCGAGATACCGGGGGCGGGTAGGAGCGACAGAGAGCCGTCCAAGGTAAGTTAGTCCATGAAAAAGAAAACGAGAAATCGTTTTGAAAACAAGTTTGCCAAAACCCCCATAACTGCTTCCAAAAGGCTTTGTGAATATATGGGCCGTAAAACCCACGTCAACAGGGTTATCCTACCCTTAGTCGACCAGGAAACACTTGCTGAAAAGGGCTTTCAAAAAGCAGAGGTCCTTTGTGCATCATTACTCGTCGGTGTATGTGACAGTGTCAAAACCCAATCCCGTCACTGCTTCATACGGATGTGACAATCGTGCTCTGGCTCTTCCATCCAGAAGAATTCGCCGAGGAACAAAATAAGCCTAAAGCGCATCAGTCGTCCGGATCAAATGGCACCCATCCGCCAGTATCGCGTGCACTGGCCAACGAACTCGCCTCACCTTTGGCCGATTTGTTTGCCCTCTCGTTAGTTACACGGATTTTGCCTGGCGAATGAAAGACCGCAATATTCTATCCACCGTGTAATGAAGGCTCTCGGAAGGCACTCATAAACTATCGCCGGGTGAGCCCAACCTGCATTTTGAGAAAAGTGCCGGAACGGTTAGTGTCGGCGCAAATCCGGGGGCACATTGAGTCACGCAACTATTCGTGCCCCACCCAGCACGGTTTCATCCAGAGAGGTGGTGTATCTCTGACTCACTTCCAGCGCGAGAACGATGGACAGAGTTTATGGAGGGCGGCCACGACGGGGATGTCGTCTTCGTCGATTTCAGCAGGGCCTTTGACATAGTACCTCGAGACCGACTGTTTGAATATGTCAAGAGGTATAGTCCCCGGAGTTCGACGCCTGAAGGGATTGCGGTTTCCCTAAAAGACAGGACCTTTTAGTACGAATTGTCCAGTGGAAGTCAATTTGATGTGCCGCCACAAGTGAGATCCCTCATGGATCGGTTTTTTCCACCTGTACTGATTCTGGCTGACATCGAGGAATTGCCATCACCTTGTCTTCTTAACGCGAATGACATCAAAAGTTGGCTGGCCGCGAAATCAGGTTTGGACAGAGAGGTTTAGCTAAAGGATCCGGATGCATTAGTAGGATGGCCAGATGTCTAGACACTACCCATCAATGTGTCCAAATGCGCACACGTGCCTGCTGGAAAAAGAGTATGGGATGCAAAGCATCGAATGGGGAACAAAATACTACCGCAGTTGTCGTGTCGATGGGACCTTGAGGTTGTGCTATAGTTGTCCCTCAAGACTTGAGGTCAAAGGGATAAGGTCCGCATTCTTTCCAGGGCAATTATCGGTGCCATACATCGGTTATTTAATCCGCTGAGCCCCGAAGCTTTCCATTTATATTATGCCTCCCATGTCCACCCCAGGCTCAGATAAAAAGTGCCGCGACCTACACCCGCACCATCGGCGAGAGGGTAAAACTAGAGAAGAGCAGATTTTCGTGGTGACACTTCCCAGTGTCTTAAGTGATCCCAGCTGTGAGGATCATTTGAGGTCTCTTGACATCTTTCCCGAGCAATATGGACGGGTTTGTGGCGACATAACTACACTGAGGAAGTTGTACTGTGGTGATACCGGTCTAGAATTGCATGAAAACTTTCCTCTCCGGATGGACGACCAGATATGAGGCCAATCCTCTAGTTTCTGAAGCTTCCGTCGACTGGTCTGCCACTAGTTTACCTTTTTTACGGAGGGCGACCGATCGAGGGCAAGCCTAACCGGCATCGATGGTGGACGAGAAACACGACACTCGGTTCAAACGGCATATCAGTATACATCTGAGGGGGGTTGTGGCGGAATGCCCTTTGAGCTTGAATCCATAGAGTCAGTGTGAAAAGGCCTAAACGGGATGCATCCCTCGGCCTTATACCAAGAATACTGAAGAATGGGGCCGGACAGTAACAAGGAATAAAAACCCCGGGGAGAAGGTAGAGCTGGAGGTGTAACAGCCGGTCGTGGAAAATCCCCCTTTTTCCCTCGCGATTCAGTGTTCTTCCTAACATCACTCATTTGCCTACACTACTGACTTGTCTTTACGAACCGGTTGTTTTTATGGACCAGTTGTTGTTTGTTCGCACCCACAGGGCTACTTTGGCACATCCTTGTTCAGGACCTGCGTGACGCACGTGCTGTTTGTTCACACGCTGCTATTCGGTTTCCCGTTTGTTGAGTCCTTTTTTTCGTATTATTGAGGTTTGTATATTTTTGATGTCGTTGTTCATGTAATAATCTAGTATCGTACAAATCGCGGATAATCGTCTTTTGATTTCAGGATCCGTTGCGAATTTGGCTACGCATTGCTCAAACGTTCGTTACAATACTCAATATATCAATTTGAAACGAGGAAAAACACGCAAAATGCCAAGAAAAGGATCAAAAACATTGGAATCCGGAAAGGAAGTAACACGGCAAGTCTCTGGGGAGGTTTTGGGTACATTTGATTCTTTAGTTAATGCTAGATCGCCTGGTCCTCTCAGTGCTAGTTCATGTGTTAATGGGGGCTATATTGATCGTAAGGATGTTGATCTATATAGGCTGAGAATACTAGACCTAGAACAAAGGTTACTATCGGCTAGACTGCAGGCGAAGAAAGCAGAGAAAAAGTAAACACAGAAAGAGCGAGAGCATGAGACCAGCGACTTCGACACTTCCGATAGATCAGGGTGCAACAAGATAGGGAACCCCACGCCGGTCGCCGACTACAAACCACCATCGATCGATCTACCTAGAGTGGAACTAACGGTTTTCGACGGGCGAGCTGAGCAATACTGGAAGTTTGTCAAGCAGTTCGGGACGTTCGTTGAAAATGAGGTAACCGACCCTGGGCAAAGGCTTCTCTACCTTACTCACTACCGCCGAGGCCGAGCAAGAGAAGCTATTGACGGGTGTACCATGCTCGACCCGGAACAAGGCTACACAAGAGCAAGGAAGATTCTAAGGGACTTGTTTGGCCAACCGTTCAAAGTAGACTAGCCCGTAACCTAATAGAGGGCGTGATGGTAGAGGCAAAGAGAACCAAGGGCGACGCCTACACAATGGCCGACCTGGTGATTAAGATGCAAAACTGCTCAATAGCCCTCGGCGATTTAGGTTACAGGGCTGACCTAGATGCCATGCACACTTTGGAAAACATAGTCCGCCACCTTTCTCCCGAAATACAGGGTCGGTGGGCGTAAGAAGCATAACGGATAGGCCGAAGCGACAGGGAAGCTAACTTCGAAGACCTGACCGAATACTTGAACAGGCAAACCAAGATAGCTGACAGCAGGTTCAGCCGACTCATCCGGGACAGCAACCGGGCAAACAAGCCCAGTCTAGCCAGGCTCAAACCCCTGCACGGGAACATCCGAAATATCCACCTTGGACCAATGCACATGCCATTTCACGCGATGCCACTGCGCAACCAAGCTGCAGATTTTGTGATGCTAGCCATGGACTACCAGAATGCCCCAAGTTTGGCAACGCCATAATAGACGAACGGTGGGGAATGGCGAGGATTGCAGGAGCATGTTTTATCTGTTTCAACACCACGCACCGGGCAGCAGCCTGTAGGACAAGGAACCGATGTGGCTACGAGGGCTGCACGGGCAGACACCATCGGCTGCCGCCTCTGGCGAGAGTAACATTACCCGAGATGAGTACCAAACCCAGCTTTATTTGTTTAACGTCACGATCTGCCAGTAAACCGGTACGTTTTGGCGTAGTTGCCGTGGGAGTAGTGACCCCAACTAGGGGGGTCAAAGCGTTGGCTCTCGCCGATAGTGGATCCGACACTACTCTAACAAAAGAGTGGTTTGCCGACAAACACCGACTCGCTAAAGGTGCGACGTCGTTGGCAGTGAGCACGGTGGGCGGAACACAGGTAATGACCGCCGATAGGTTGAGGCTGCAACTCATCTCTCTAGACACTAACGAGGAAATTGAACCAACGGAGGCATTCACGTTAGCGGATCTCCCCATGCGAGCACCAAGGTCGGTGAACGCAATCTTGACTAGGTGGCCCCACCTGCAGGATGTAACCGTTGTAGACTGGGAAGATGATGAAGTGGATCACCTCATCAGCTGCAACGTGCCAGAGGCGCATTGGGTGCTTGACCAGAGAGTGGGCGACCCCCAGGCACCTTATGCCGTACGCACGGCTCTGGGATGGATGTTATGTAGTCCAGTAGGGGTAGGTGGTTCCGTGAATTGTTTATCCGCCAAAACGGACCGCATAGAATACCACCTGCAGCGGCTGTATGAAAAGGAGTTTCATGACATTGGAGACGAAAGACCAACGTTGTCTCAAGAGGATCACTCAGCTTTACAAACAGTGCGGCAATGCACTGGAGGCCTTGAAAAATAGTTCGAGGTTTCCTTCCCATGGAGCACATCCGTCGACCCGTGGACTGACAACAGAAATTATGTTCTCCAACGATTACTACGACTAAAAGAAAGCTTCATTCGAGACCAGAATCTGTGGGAACGATACGCGGAATTAATGAAGCCAGACGAAGCTCTCGGCTACGTCGAAAAGGTGCCTGCCAACACCGACGGCATAAAGGACGTCTGGTATCTACCTCACCACCTGGTCATCAACCCAAGAAACCCGAAAACCTGCGGGTGGATTTCGACTGTGCAGCCAAGTTCCAGAGCAAGTCGTTAAACGATCGCTTACTGCAAGGTCCCGGCTGGACCACGCCACTAATCGACCCCACACGCCTGGCGCTCACCCCGAACAACTTATTGACGTTAGAGTCGAACGAGGGTTTCCGGGAGCCGGTAAACCTTCGTGGGAACTACCTCCACGGATGGAAGCAGGAGAATTATCTTGCCAAGGTTTTGTGGGGCCGATGGCTGCGGGGGTATCTACCGGCTCTGCAGACTCGACAGAAGTGGCTGGTGAAAACAAGACCGTTCAAGGTTGGGGATGTGGTGATGATCGCAGACAAACGCGCACATTTCAGCGCCTGGTCTTTGGGAGTAGTTATGGAAATCATCAAAAGCACTGACGGAATGATAAGAACGGTGAAGGTGAAGACAGCTAACGCAGCGCTAATTCGTGACATACGCAGTATTAACCTACTGGACAGCGAAGGCGAAGAAGCTGATAACGCTGAGGCCCAGTAGACTGTTTCACACCAGTCATCTAGGTGAGTAAAGAAACCCCATATATGGAAGCAATCCCGACACACTGAAGTATCGAACCATCATACACCCCGACGCACACTCACCTACATTGTACTCGTTATACCACATGGTCTCCGTCAAACTCCTTGTAGTGCTCACAGACATTCGTTGACGTTACAGAAGGTTTTTTCGATATGCGATGATAAATGCGATTCCATTGTACATCCAGACACATGCACACAAACCCCATGCACGCTCTACTC
This sequence comes from Fasciola hepatica, assembly GCA_948099385.1. NCBI lineage: Eukaryota > Metazoa > Platyhelminthes > Trematoda > Plagiorchiida > Fasciolidae > Fasciola > Fasciola hepatica. Next base: position 26,564,945 of record CANUEZ040000043.1, on the reverse strand, counting down.
CGCAACCCCTATCAAACTTGTGACAGTGTTCGTCGTTTGTTTTTTGTTGACGTTACCGAATGCTTTTTGCCTGTGTAAAAGTAGCGGAGCTTAGGTCACCCACACATGTCTACATTTTACTCGTTTATGCAACACAGTCCCGTCAAACACTTTACAGTGCTCATAGTCTTTCGTTGACGTTGCAGAAAGCCCTCTTTTGAAGTGTGGTGATACTTGTGATTCCATTATACATCCAGACATACGCACATACCCGATGCACGCTATGTCCCGCAACCCCTATCAAACCTGTGACGGTGTTCGCAATTTGCTTTTGTTGACGTTACTGAAATGTCTTTTGCATATGTGGAGGTAGCTGCGGTTACATCATACACACACACACTCAGGCAAGCACATACAGCCAGGGCAGGACGGCCCTTCCAAGGACACTATTTATGTTTCCCCTTCACGCCCGCCATTGATCAGTTGTTCTCGTGGAAGATGTAGAAAGCCTCGCGTCCATGTGGCCAACGGATTAGGTACGACCACGAGTGTAACGTTGACGACAAGCATTAGGCACGCGCACTGACAGCAGGGCCTAGGTAGGTAGGAAGGATCAGTACCTTTATACCAAACCTTTGACCCTGCTAAGGATTCGGGAGGATTTTGGTGGGCGGTGTAACGGCCGGTCGTGGAAAATCTCCCTAAAACCTTTGCGATTCAGTGTTTTTCTTAGCACCACTCACTTGATAACTCTATTGACCTGTCTCTACGAACTGGTTGTTTTTATGGACCAGCTGTTGTTTGTTCGCACCCACAGCGCTGCGTTGTTATATCCTTGTTCTGGACCTGCGTGACGCACGTGCTCCTTGCTTGCACGCTGCAATGCGGTTTCTCGTTTGTTGAGTCCTTGTGATCTCATTATTGAGGTTTGTATATTTTTGGTGTCATTGTTCATCCAATAATCTAGTGTCGTAGAATATCACGGATAATCGTCTTTTGATTTCGGGATCCGTTGCGAATTTGGCTACGCATTGCTCAAACGTGTGTTACGCATGCGTCGTCCCAGTGGTGGGGCTCCGACACCACTCGCCCTCAAAGATCATGGCGGATCCCCATTTACCTTCCCCAGCCAAGCTGCCGGGGCTCTCAGCTCCCACCTTGGTAGAAATTTTATCTATATCTCGATGCCGTCCCATCCTCCCAAGCAGCCGATATCCTTGGTCACTAACCTGAGCCATGTCACTATTCCCATTGGTGATGTTGCATAGCCCTTCCGTCGGCTCAACCAATACTGCCCCATTGGTCCTAACTTAATCCACCTTTGCTTTCTCAAGGAGACGGCGGACACATTAGCAGCTCAATGTGGATCTCTTTTTTAGCGACGTGTTGACGATGGGGTTTTTCGCCAGAGGCAGAAAAAAATCAGTCATCGTGCCTATCTATATGAAGGGTGGTGGGCACCTTACTTCTAGTTACAGACCCGTGAGTCTAAATAACATCACCAGCAAAGTTTTCGAGCGAATTCTCGAGATTGCGGTTCTCTCTAATCTGCAGACAATTGGGATCCTCTCCACGTCTTAGTATATGGTTCTTCCTGGCAGAGCACGCACAATAAATGTGCTTACTGTCATGGACTGTCTGACAAAGGCCTACGATGATAGCCATCACTCACAAGCCTTACTCACTGGTTTTGCCGAGGCCTTCGACAAGGTCCCCCATCCCCCTCCAATTTGGAAGCTGCAAAGCAGATGGGAAAGAGGGCTCCGCGTTAGACATCTTAAGCAGCTTTCCTGCGGACCGCACCCTTTTGGTTGGGGTGAGGAATATTTTCCTAAACCTTCCCCAGTAACAACTTAGGTACCACAAAGATCGATCCTGGGGCTTCTTCTGTTCTTGATCTATACAAATGACCTTCCGACAGCCCCTCGTGCGAAAGTCCCCATTTTAAGTACGTACTTCTGGTTCCTTAACTATACTCAAATTAAACCAGTGTCTAGGCCGAGTTGGAGTGACGCGCCCTCCTCAGGAACCAAAACGAACTAGCTGAAGTTTATGAGCGGTACTACAAGCAGTAACCAATCAAAGTGGCAAATGTACAAACCTCAAAATTTGGCCTCCTCAGGGGGATCGCCGTTTGCCCACTTTCCGTAGAGTTCAGAAAGGATAACACGCAATATGGCAAATTGGACGAGGAACAAGTCACCAAGTCGGTTAACGAAACGACCACAACAATAATAGGCATGGAAAGGAACAAGCATTTGAGGGACACAAACGAACGGAAAGGCGAACATGCGGAAATCGATCGGTGGTCCTGACCTACCAGTCAGTGGGTCAGGGATTCTCTCTGGCACAAAAATACACGATTATTCAAGAGTCAAACAGGTCACAGTCTTGTGTATATGCGAGTGCGTATGCGTCAGTGCATGTGGGTGATTATACATTCCTGCCAAGTGCAGCCGGTCAGAATTCGGTGCCCAAATCGGACAGTCCAGTCCAGGTCTAGTCAATCAACCGAGTGGCGGTTCACCTTGCGTGAGTTTGTGTGTGCTTGACGAACGAGTAACGCTCGAGAGCAATGAGGAATCATGTGAACTGATAGCCGCGTAATCGTGCGGTCAACGTCCATTGAATTAGAAACATGTCAAACCGGTCCAAAAGTAGCATAGCTTGGTGTTCATGAATGAGCAGGGTTGAAACAGGCAAAACAGATTCGACACCAATTTACGCAGTCGATGTAACCATCTGGAGTTCAAGCTTTGAAAACCTGCAAGTAGCAGCTGGTGGAGCAGAATGCCGCTCTGAGTACTGGAACCCCCCCCCTCGGGTAATTATGGCAAATGTGTGAGCATTTCATTTGGCAGAGGGACTGGCTATACATTCTACTTTATCACAGCAACCATACTGCCAAGGGTTGACCGACACAAGGTGCTCCGTTTCTGATTGGGTTATAACCTGTCCTTCTCTCATCGTCGACAAATTGCGAGCAAGTCTAACTTTCTGTCCTAAGTATGATTCGGAGGTCCTTCCCGCGCAATCCTGGAGGTGATTTTCCCACAATTTTTGGCACGCATATCCGTTCTCTGCTGGGGTACGGTGGTCATATATTGCACTCTGGTCTTGCTCGAGATTTTGAGATCCTAGAAGGGGTTCACAGGGCTCCCACCAAAGCAGTATGGGGTCTGTCTCACTTACCTTATCCCGCCCGCCTCTCACTCCCCGTTCTATACCCCCTTGACTTAAGACGCGTAAGAAATGATCTGCTTCTGTTGTTTCACCTTTCTGAATCAGGTAAAAGTGATTGCTTCCTCTCCTTCTGTCCAGCTTCTTTCCTCTGTGGTCACAGCAGAGAGTTTTTTAAACTGAGGCCAAGTACCTTTCCACGAATTAACCCTTTTAGCTGCATGGTTATTATTCTGTGGGGCACCCTTCCGGAAGACATTGTTCCCTCGCAGATAAAACTATCTTCGAGAAGAAGAAAGACCTCTACATTGGTCTGTGCCAGTATTCCCTTGTCCATAGAAAGAACAAGGGTGGAATTTATGTCTTATTGCATTTCCACTCCGCCGCATTTTTATGGATGTCGCACCCCCATTCCGCTTAGGGCACTATCCATAGTGGAAAGCTGCGTGGTGTTACGTGTATTCCGTTTTTGCTGCCTCCCACACCCCGGCTTTAGCCTCCGCCCCGCACTCCACTTCCCTTTGCTCCCGTTTTAGCTCTGTGAGTCTGACAGACGATGAAAGCCATCCTCGGGAGCCGGCACAATTGGCTTCAAAGCCTCTAACCGTGTAGTACTTCGACCTCAGGGGTCCAGGAAGTGGCTGAGTCAAGCCAGTGGTAGCTAACGGCTATGTGGTCTGTTAGTGCCCAAGACTGATTAGTGGCTGGCTGTCGCCACGTGACTGCGTGAGGAAAGCCGCACCCGGAGTTCTTACTCCAAATGAATAGGCGGTGGTCTGCCCACAGACAGAGCGGTCGATTACCGTTGTAAGTGTTTCGATGTTTGGCTCCGGTCTGACCTCTAATCATTCTCCCGTCCGGGCATGGGTGGCCAACCTGAGAGCTTAGGTCTGCAGCAGTACCACTATATCTCTGCGAGATGCCTTTCAAAGAACCTCGTTGAGGTGCTAGTAGGACGTATCTTCCACCGCATCCGGGCTGCGGTCATTAGGGTAGCAGGCAAAACTAACAAGCATAGCACGATTACCCTAGCGGCCCTTGATACCTTTGAGCGAACACTTTGAGGGAATCGTACATAACGTGATGTTTGCTGAGATCCCGTCGCGCTGCGCGGAACCATTTCTGGTACGCACAGCAGTTCCTCTTGCATGAACAAATGCACAAACCGTAGCATCCCCGGATAGGCTCAAAGTAAAGGCATGTCCTGAGGGAAATTTTCCGATGAACTATGATGGTGGGGTCCGGGAAGCAAACCTCCGACCAAGAGCGGACCACAAGAGCCGGTGTCTCGAGTGTGCTCGCTGAAGTAGCTTGTACGCCCATTTGCATTAGAGTGCATACAGTGGAGGCTGCAATTTTCGGTGGCGTAGGTGGTCTCAGCAGTGGTTCTGATGAGCTGCACACACCTGAAGGAGGAATCTCATTTGCAAGCCCAGCGTCTTTATCGATGTCAATCTGAGAAGTACGCGGGATAGTATTATTATTGTAGGGTGTGAAAGAGTAGGTGAAATGGGTGTTGTGGTAACACGTACTTGGTTTTATCCGGCCACCAGCACCTTGGTCATATCTTGCGTAGTTTGAGTGAGGGAATGAAGTCGAGCGCGAGAACGAGTGGTCATACATGTGAAGATTTGATGTAAGCATGTGGGCTGGATACCACCCGGTTGCTCAGACCGAAGTAGAGGGTTGACTTAAGGGGCCCCACTCCGAACCCTTGACCAGAACGCCTAACCTACAAGGCAGTAGGACGATATGAGACTCTCGTAGCCCTCTAGGGGCCGGTGACTGATTGCTTAATTGATACGCTCTTCGGATGAGGCTAAACATCCTGTATGGCGAGTACATCCCTCGGCCATACATGCAGGTGAGCATACTGTTGTACGCCTCATACACCGCCCGTCGTTGGTTTGGGATCAGGGCTTAGCCATCTCCCACAGGCTGATTATCAGTCAGCCAACTCGGTGGAGAGCGCTACGCATTCGCTTTCGTTCTCTCACTTTGAAAGGAACACCTCCGCCACGAGTGGGCATTGAGTAGGGCTTCCTCAGCAGAGGCTGTAGAAAACGCACAGTCATCTGAGAGTATTTCGAGAGGTGCTTAGGACGAGTAGCTATCTGGGAGCCTGAAGCACTCACCCTCGACCACATTATGGCATTTGGAGGCCTCCAACAGGCTGCAACTCTGGCACTCAAAAGGATAAGTTATATGATGAGCTCGCCACTCTCGTTCACCAACAGGTGATTGTACTGCGCAAGATGATAAACTTGGTGTGTTACAAGCTTGTTTAAGTGGGCCTTGTGCCCTACCCGCTCAAAGCACGGACAACAGTAGCATGCTTCTCCAGTTTTGTGCAAGCAATCAGCCACTCTTACCTGGTAAGAATTTCCGGCACAGCTTAAGTCACAAAGAGACAAGGTACTCTAACTTTACACGGATTTCGAGCTAGAAAGACCATACTGAGCGAGCTAAATGTGGGTCAGTTCTGTTCCCAACTGCAGACCTTACTGGTCCAAGTAAGTGGAGTCGGACCATGAATGAGCTTTGGAGAAGATACCGCTCCGGCCCCATGGCCATTGACGGAAGTAGGCCAGTGAAAATTAGTTCTCCCGGGTAGCCGAGAAAATGAAAACATCAGCTTCTTCGCTTAGCAGTCAAAGACTGCTCAAGATTTTTCAAGACGCCGGTGGACGGCGAACCCTGGTCAGCGAAAAGACATGCGATAGAAATGTAAACCCCTTTTCGTGGTAAACAACAAAGACTTGACCGCTTGGTCGAATACTTCAAAGAGCTGCTTAGATGGTCGCGCGCAAATGTAGCTACAGCGATACCTTGGGGGGTATCTCCATCGGAAATGGCAGTGGAGGCGTTCATTCGGTTACTAAGTCGAGAAAAAGCAGCCGGCCCTGACGAACTTCACTCAGTTCTTCCCAAAGTGGGCGCAGAAGCTTTCGTAAAATCATTTACCACCAAGCTTCGCGACATTTGAAACGAGGAGCGTATTCCGTTACAATGGGATGAGTAACTGATTACACCGATGAGTGAATTTGCCATGATTTCAGCGATCATCGTGGGGTTAGTTACGATAGACTCTAACGTGATGGACATGTACCCACCAAGGTGGGAGGTCGAGGGTCAAAGCCCAGTTATCTCCACCGGGTTGGCCGACTAACATTCAGACTAGGATAAATGGCTATACCCTGATTCCAGAACAATCAGGGGTGGAGTATGAGGCAGACATAAGCAGGCATGTACGGCTGCAGGAATTTCTGGGCACCCCGAGTGTTTGGTCTCAACAAAAGGGTGTATGAATTTGGGTAGTCAGACACCAGCACTCAGCTGGTTGCCGAACCCATGTCTTGTCACGAGGCCTTCGAGGTTAAAGTTAGATGGCCAAAGGCTCCGGCTGTGGATCGCTGAGAGGAACGCCGGCATTTACTTGGGCAACCTGACAGCGACCGCCCACAAAAAATCACATTATCAAGATATATACACACCACCCATGGCCTGTACCAAAATCTATGTCGAAAATAGCCTGAAACAAGTGCGGTGATATATATATATATATATATATATATATATATATATATATGAAGGCACCAGCATCGATTCTGCTCCTCCGTCTGACACCGGCTGGCGAGAGGAAGACCCGTGAACAGCAGGCCGAATTCCGCCCAAGTCGAGGGTGCATCGATCAGATTTTCGCTTTTTGCCAATTACTTGAAACGCGTCACACACACCGTCGACCGACAATAGTGTTTTTCCTTGACTCGAAAGATGCCTTTGATTCAGTTGTCCGAACAGCACTATTCAGTGCTCTTGACCGAAAAGGTATGTCACAGAAGTTCACGAATCTACTGAGATCACTATACTCTCATACTTCCGGCCGCGTAAGGGTTTTCGGCGAACTATCCGGTCGGTTCGAAACGGCGAGTGATGTTCGACAATGCTGTGTCATTTCGGCACTCCTTTTCAACTTCTTCATGGACGTGATAATGGAGAATGCCTTGCAAAATCTTCAGGTTGTGGGCGTCTAACCGCCAAATGGTAGAAAGCTATGTGAGCTCAATTGCACCTATGACCTTACCTGTTTGCTCGAATTTCTGAAATATGCGCAACGTGTACTAGGTAAACTCAGGATCTGTAACTCCATTTGGCATGTGCTTTACACCTTCAAAGTTTAAAGTGATGTTGCAAGACTGGACGTCAACGGTTCCGAGCTTGATGCTCAATGGAGAGGTGCTAGCAATTGTTGACCGATTTAGTTACCTCGGAAGCAGTGTGACGACGAATGGGAGCACGGTAGTAGAGGTGAGGACGCTTATATCGAAGGCTCGAGGGGCATACGCTGGACTGAAGCACTTGTGGTGCCGACCTGATATTTGACTGAAGTTGAAAGATCGTGTGTGCTGTTGTACGGTGCGTTCACTTATGTTGTATGATTGCCAGTGGTGGAGCTTGCGTGCGGAAGATGTTTGTTGCTTTGAAGTTTTCAACCATCGATGCTTACATGGTACTACCCAGATTGGTTGGAATGATCGTATTAGCAATGCTGAGGTAATAAATCGAGTAATAGGTGCCAGTTCGGAGAATGTTCTATCACAGCGTATCCGGGTTAGTAGACTTCGTTGGTTGAGGCACGTGTTGGGTATGGTAGACACGTCTACCATACCGTGTCCTGCTTTGCGTTTCTCCTCGGTAGTGGAAGAAGCCACGTGGAGGTCAACAGATGACGTGAGAACGTGGAATGGGAGAATGTTCAGCGAACTTAGAAGGGTAGCAGCTTAAAATCTGCGGGATTGTGGTCCGTGTTAATGAGACACTTCATTTTGAACAGCGTAGTTTTCATACTCATTCCAACCCACAGGATTCAACTGTCGTATATCCGTTCCATAAATCGGTTAGATTTAGGATAATTTTCACTCTAATTTTTGTAAAAAGATTTAAGTTTCCTTTCCCGTCCGTTGGATTATTTTATGCCCACCCCTTATTTCGGTTTTATGCTACTCACGTATCTTTGTTCAGTGGTTCATGCGTATTATGCACGGATCAGTTTCTTCTGTCGGAATGCCAGTGTTCGACCTGCGAAACACAATCTTTTGAAACATCATGAGCCCGAAGGCTCAGCAAGTGCATCAACGTGATGCTAAACTTACACTGATTGAACGCCAATATGGCTGCTAACAGCCTACTCATTACACATTCATGGTATTGCAGGGTCGATCATGGAGACTATATAAACGGTAGAGTTGTCCCTCCAGCTTGGCTTGGTTTAGTCGACACCGATAAGCTAGTGGTGCCCCATTCTCATTCTAGATAGCGAGTGGGCTACCATTATTGAAGTTCACACCATGTGTCCGAGTTTTAGGCCAAGCGAGGGCCATTTCCGTTGTGCGGTTTGGGTCTAGGATTTTTGACCCGAGTGGTCAGCCGTATTGGTAGGGGAGCATGGATTTCGGACGCCCATTTAAATGCGCTCGGTTGCTGCATGGGGTCATGAATAAGGTGTTGGTTGGGTTTTTGAAGCCCAATTAGAGGTTCGGTGGTCTCATGCGAGATTTCTGAAATTCCCGTTTCTGAGAATTACGCTGAGAGTGAATATTTTAATAATGACCTGAGCTCAGCCAACTTATTTTGAATTCCTAATCCGTATTTATGAATATATACATGGTTGTAGGTATACACACATATACATAGTATAGCAGGTAATATTTCTGTAACTGTGTGCTATATTATGCTGTAATGTTATTATACACATATACTATATATATATGTGTGTATTACATATTACTTGTCGTGTATACGGCACGAAAATTGTTGTTATTTTAAATTATGTGATTAAGGCGTGACTCAACACTGATGATCGGCTGGACGTCAATGGAATTGGAAGCATTGTTCCCTTCCAAATGATAGCTCCGGAGACCGTTGGTTGTGCTTCTGGGACGTACACTTACTTATACCTACTTCGCTGTCCTTGTAGCATGACCGGCGCAAAACCACTCCAGAACCCATCGGTCTCTGGCTGCATTTTGACCGGTTTTTGATCGGATTTTACTACTAGGCCGATTGGATTTTAGTCGGTTTTTGGTCAGTTTGTTTGGTGGCAATTTTACACTAATTAACAATGGATTGATACGAAGTAAGTAACCGATCGGAGCATCATGCAATACTTAGTTGACATTTTATTTAATTATATTTGTTAAATTCGTCGAAGAGCCCTGAAATACCTCGGTATCGATCGTTTTATTTCTCCCCCATAAATCGAAAGATTATAAATTGAGGGAAAGAAATGGGCACTGTGAAAAAATTAGGGAAGTGAAAGAAAGTTATGAAGCATATCACGTATTTTATGCGGTTGGCACAAACCGCTCCAAAACCTTCGAAAACCGGGCCAAAGCCAATCAGAAACCGCAGGAAAACCGATCAAAGTAACAGTAAAAATCGCTCGAAAGCCGGCCAAAATCCGGCCGAAAACCGATCGGTTTCGGAACGTTTGTGCCAGTCGTTTGAAATGCGTGATACGCTTCGGTATTTTCTTTCACTAACCCAAATTATGTATCATAATGCCCACTTCTATCTCCTTATTTCCTAATTTCCATTTATATGTCCTTAGTTTACCCATTTTGAGGGGAGCGATCTTCACCGAAGTTATCATGGAATTTCATTGAATTAAACCAATATATTTAAATAAAAAGTCAACCAGGTATTGCACATTACTTTGGTTATCAATTTTCTCTGTATAAATTTAATGTCGATCTGTGCAAAATGGCTACTAAACAAACCGGCCGAAAACCGATCGAGAACCGATATTACGAACGCGTTGGGTGCCACAAAGTTGACTAAAGCCAGTGAAATGGACCTGATTAAAATGAGGTACAAATCCGTATTATAAGAGAACCATATTTAATCCGCTTACAGAACATAGTGGAACTTCGTCAGTTCTTATGGATCTCTGAGGCTTTTGATATTTTTGTTTGGGAAATTGGATGATAAGTTTTTCAAGAGCAAACGTGCACATAAACATGTATTTATACATATATATGTGTATGCAGGTACATACCTTCTAAGCATGCATAGTGTGGTATCACTCGCGTTACACCATGTGGATCTCAAACCACTGGCATCCACTGGAGTCCCTTGAGATACTTTGGACAACGGTGGTTATCAAATATCGTGAACAACTTATCGCCAAGTAAGGCACTTATTCCAGAGTGCCAACAAAGGTTGCAACACACGTTTGAGCAATGCGTAGCCAAATTCGCAACGGATCCCGAAATCAAAAGACGATTATCCGTGATATTCTACGACACTAGATTATTGGATGAACAATGACACCAAAAATATACAAACCTCAATAATGAGATCACAAGGACTCAACAAACGAGAAACCGCATTGCAGCGTGCGAGCAAGGAGCACGTGCGTCACGCAGGTCCAGAACAAGGATATAACAACGCAGCGCTGTGGGTGCAAACAAACAACAGCTGTTCCATAAAAACAAACAGTTCGTAGACACGTCACTAGTGTAGGCATGAGAGTGATACTAAGAAAACACGGAACTGCAGCGGTTTCAGGGGGAATTTCCACGACCGGTCGTTACAATACTTGTCTCACTTCTTGATCTTGCCAGCCGAAGCATGCGGCTACTGGCGTACTGAACTTCGTAACATAACAGGCGGCGCATAAATGGTGCGGCTTGGCGAAAGCATATTCCGAATGGGATACCTGATACAGTTAGAGTTGGTCACGGGCAAAGAAGCAAACTACCTTGCTGATCGGTTACCTGTCCGGCGATGGTGAACGCAGCTTCAAGTCCCGTAATTCTACGGAAAACAGTAAGATCATTGTCTACATTGTTTCTTATCTCCAATGTATGGGTAAAACAACGTGCGAGTTGCCTGGTACACTAATTCCGTAAAAAAACTGAGGTATCTTTTGAAATTCACGGAAAACCGTTCTGGGCCCATAACGGCGTGCAGAACGACCGAATGGGAGGGAGAGTTCGCCCACCAGCATTATATATGGCCTGCGAGCCAATCAGGTTAAAATAAGGTAACCAATAACGGGCAAGGCTAACTACGATGGTGGTCGCTGTAGAACATGTAAACAAATGCTCGTGATAAGAAAAATAATACGAAATTTTGCACAACATGAAACACATACCCACGAGGCGGCCGACCCAGAAAACTAACATTTACTTGGAATTTAGCAAGGCTTTTGATTCTGTGAACCACAGATCTCTGGACGTCAAACTGCAGTCTATGGGAATTGTTGGAAAGGCAAGACAATGGATAAATAGTTTTTTTAGCAGGGCGGACCTTTAGTGTTAAGGTGGGCAGTCATATCTCAAAACTGGAAGGTGTAACAAGTGGAGTGCCACAGGGCTCGGCGCTCGGCCTTCTGCTCTTCCTCATCTTCACCAATGTCCTAGCATGCGGGCTTACAAACCCCACCTTTATGTTTGCCGATGACGTCAAGATAGCTGGAGTAGATATAGAATTTGATGTGTTAGCAGTACAAAACTGGGCACGCAAATGGGACCTTCCACTAAACCTCACCAAGTGTCCATGCTTGACCACAAATACAGGGGCTAGTGGGAATGGCTTGGGTTTGTTGCAAGTGGTCTCGCAGGTAAAAGACCTGGGCGTTATAATGGACAACAGCTTTAAGCCGTCGAAGTAGTGCACCTCAGCAGCCAATATGGCCAGGAGAGAACTCTTTCGAGTTAGATCCATTATGTCGTGTAGAGATCCGGAGATTTTCGTTCCGATATATCAGGCCTTAGTTAGGCCGCATATGGAATACTGAGTGCAGGCCTGGGCACCGTACTACCAGAACGGTATAGACAATCTGGAGAAAGTGCAAGGGCTAGCCACTAGAATGGTGACTGGGCAAAGGGGGTTTAGCTACACAAAGCGTCTCCGTGCCCTAGACCTGTCCTCGATGGAAAGACGGCACATTCGAGGGGACTTGATAAAAACCTACAAGGTAATGAAGGGACTGTCAGAAATAAGACGAGGAGACCTTTTCTCTCTGATCCCCGAGAGAGGCACAAGGAGGTCTAGCCTTAGATTACAAAGGAAGCATTCGAGGCTCCAAATTAGGGCGAAGTACTTCTCAATTAGAGTGGTACACTATTGGAATAAGCTCCCGGAGGAGGTTATAGAAGACGTTCTAGTGCGGCTGGCGAACGTGTCTCCTATCGGGTCTAGCAGCGAATACCAACGATATCCCCTCTATCGGACGAATAGAGAAGACGCAAGTCGGTTTACAGATGCGAGGTGTATTTTATATATCGTGGCACCGAAACAGTACCGATACGAGAGATACACCGAACGGGAAACGGAACGAAACGCGACGGCTGTGCAGAAAGCGAACCGCGAGCGAACGGCCGAAAGTGAAAGCGATTTGAAACGAGGTCGACGGAAACCTCGGAAAAGTCAGTCCAGTCAAACGTAGGCAACCGGAGAACACTGAGGTTAATGTCAAACGTCGGAAAAGATCGTGGAGAAAATAGATCCAAAATGGTGTCCAGAAAGTAGTCATTTTCTCAAAACGATCGAGGTCACTACAGCAGCCCCCCGCTAGAAAGCACGGAAAGCTTTTGAAAAAATGTCAAGGAGGAAAAGGCATACAAACAGTATCCGTGTGTGCGAATGCGTGCAAAATTCGTGAATGTAGCTGTGCTGTAGGATGCTGACGGGCAAAATCCGTGGTATGCAGGAACCGTAGTATGATGGTCGAGCGCAAACCAGATTCGTTGCCAATGACATCGGTTGTGTGAATCGTCATCCAGGTGTGCCACACCAATAACGTCCAGCGTCAGGTAACCGCTATTCAATATGATATCCGGAAGCCAAATCGGTAGGTTCGTCAATGACAAGGAACGAGAGCGACAAGGCCGATCCAGAATGCAAACGTTGGTGCCAAAATTCTCCAGATTTCGTGAGACCAGCGAAGCGTACCATATGGCGAGGTTCCATAAAACGAGAAGAAACGGAAAACTGTTGTAGCAAGCGCAATGGACTTGACTAGAATACAGTAATAACTAATGAGGTATGTTAAATCGTGTCGAAATGATAAACACGAAAGTTAATACTGTGAAGTATAATGGTTAGGATCGTGTTTGACCTAGTCGCGAAAACGTGCTGGGCAAACGATCTTCCGACCAGAACGTGAGACGGGAGCCTCATTCACGGACGGGTGCGTAGGTGTGCTCTGCTGACTTAAACTTGAGACAGTATTCTCATTCAAGGACGTAGCAGGGCCAACTGGCTGCTGACTTGAACGTGAGACGATAGCCTTACTCGAAGTCGTAGCAACACCAACTGGGTGCTGTCCTGAACGTGAAACGATACTCTTATTAGAAGTCATAGCAGGCAACGCTAACTGCAGGCCTTGACGTGACACGGAAGTGTCGTCAACAGGCAGTGCAGGGTTAACATCGAATCCCATGTCAGCGGGCGACACGCCATCATCAACGTACGCGGCTTCGAGACGATCGATGCTAACGGTATCGACGCGACCGTGTCGATCAACCTTAAAGGTCTTATCGTGACGAGAAATCACGCGAAACGGACCTTCGTAAGGCTGTTGTAACGGTTTCCGTACCGAATCAACACGAATGAATACATGCGAACAAGTTTCGAGTTCGGTGGGAACAAAAACCTGTCGTCGCTGTTTTCGAGCCTGCGCCAGAGCGAGATTTTGCATGTACGTAGACAAACGGTGAACGTAAGTCTGTACGCCAAGTGAGTCTGTACTCCGTGGCTTAAAGAATTCCCCAGGCAGTCGTAATGTCGTGCCGTAGACACGTTCTGCGGCGGAACATTGAATATCTGCCTTTATGCAAGTCCTGATACCAAGCAGAACTAGCGGTAACGTTTCGTACCAGTCGGGGCTCTCGTGTGCTCTAAGAGCCGCTTTGAGTTGGCGATGAAAACGTTCGACTAAACTATTCGATGCCGGATGGTACGCGGTCGTGCGAATGCGTTCCGTACCCAGCATGTGAGTTAATGAAGAGAATAGATCGGACTCAAATTGTTGCCCCCGATCGGTAGTGATTGTGGAAGGACAACCATATGAAGCTATCCATCGTTCTCTCAGATGTCGAGCCACTGATTCGGCCGTGACGACAGAGATGAATAGGCATACCCGTGTGATGGGGTCAATGGACCCACAATGTCTACGTGGATAAGATCGACGCGAGTATCAGGCGTAGCAAAAGTACCGATAGGCGAAGCTACGTACCTATGCACTTTAGATCGTTGACATTGTAGACAATTTCTGCCCACATACGAACATCTTTGTCCATGAACGGCCGGACGTATCGTGCAGCTACTAATCGGAGACTGGCTGCGATGCCTGGATGTGATAGTCCATGCAGGGTATCGGACACGAGAAGTCGATATGCAGAGGGTACGACTTTTAGGGTTTATCTCAGTTAAGTCAGGACCTGCTCCCGTATAGAGTCTATAGCCCGTGGTCCTCGGTATGTGACACGATAGCGAATATACTCGGCAGCGCGCAAAGCAGAACTCAAAACGCTGGAGCGGGACAACGTGTGTATTGCAGGAGCGCAACGGCGTGCAGACGACGTACACAGGCGGAGCAAGTGGTGCCACCAAAAACGGTCATTGTTCAAATAAACAAATTTGTTAGTCTTCGTCATCGAGTGCTTTATTGATAGCACTACAGGGGTCTCCCCCTAGAAGGCCGACGCAGTTGGGCTTCGACCCGTGATGGGTACGTCGGATTCGGTGGCGAGAGACGTTTTCCATGCCTCCCACCGCGGTCGAACACAACAGCGAAGCCAGCACAAGCCGTTCTCCATGACTCACACTGGTCGCTGTGCGTCGATCGCAAAATTGCGTCCTCCTCAAAATGTTATCCGACCGGGGTAGATCCTGTCCGTGACCTGGCAGTGGTGGTTGTGCTGTAGGGTTTGTCGTTGTCGGCACATCCCAAATTTCCGTGTCCCTGTGGTTGTCATTGCCTTCGTAAGCGAGCCAGCGTCCGGCGTCAAATGAGTCCAGTCGCGATCCAGTGAGCCGTGTGTTGGAGCCATGCGAGATCCTGGAATTCCATGTGGTTCTGTCTGACGGGACGAGCTGGAAGGAAAGAAACACAAGGAAGCTGCGCCTCGAGGCGCGATCGGATATTCGACTGAGGGGGACATACCGGCGCAATACAGGCTGCCGCCACCCTTGTCGTGATCACCACGTGGTCGTGCATTCATGTATAATAGGACCATGTACAAGTTGAATATGAAGAGTAAACTTATATATATACAACTGTTACATATTCAGAAAACCTCGTTGGCTGTCACAGCTCGCGGCCGCGTCGATTTCTCCTGTTGACCGGTGCAGCTGTGTCTTTCGTGGAGTTTGGTGTTGCCACAGGTAACGAGGGGTCGTTAGTGGGAGTAACAGGGGCCGACTCGGGACGACTAACCGAAGGTTGTGAGCAGGTAGGGACACTGAGAGGGTTGTTCGAGGTGGGTTCTGCCTCGATGAAGGCTGGTTTGAGGCGGTCTATGCTGATGGTCTCCTTCCTGCCCTCGACGTCCACCACGTAATTCTTTTCCTTTCGCTGGACGACGCGGAATGAACCAGAGTAAGCCGCTTGCAGTGGTGATCGCACTGCATCTACTCGAATTAACACATGGCTGGTGGTAGCTAGAGCGGTAGGTATGTAGTTGCTCAGGGTTTGTTCTCGTGGTGGGGTGGGCTTTATCACCCGCATTTGGTGCGACAGCCGTTTTGCGTAATCCCCGTAATTAAAACTCATAGGTGGTAATGGAGAAACCAACTCACCTGGAAGTCGTAGTGTGCAACCATAAACCAGTTCAGCCGCCGTAACACCCATATCGGCTTTAACGGTGTTACGCAGTCTTAAGAGAACGATCGGCAAAACTTCACTCCATAATGGATTATCACGAGCACGAAGGGCAGCTTTCAGCTGGCGATGGAATCGCTCCACCATGCCATTGGCCTGAGGATGATAGGCCGTCGTCTTGTTGTGTCGACAACCGAATGCGTTTAGTAGCTCGTGGAAGGCGCCGTCGAAATGAGAACTGCGATCAGTGGTCACGATAGCAGGGCAACCGAACTGACTCACCCAACCAGTTAGAAATGCTTTTGCAGCTTCCTCTGAGGTTGGGCGAGGAATAGGTATGGCCTGTGGCCAGCGAGTGAAACGATCTACGCAAGTGAGGATGAAGACGCAGCCATTGGATGGCGGAAGTGGCCCCACGAGATCCACATGCACATGATGAAAGCGTGCGTCCGGTTCGCAGAATGTGCCTAAAGTAGATTTGGTGTGACGATGTATCTTAACTCGTTGGCACTGGATACAAGCACGAGCCCAAAGACGTACGTCACGTTTGACGCAAGGCCAGACGAATCGCTCGGTGACTAGTTTCACTGAGGCGGTTACCCCAGGGTGCGATAAGTTGTGGAGGCTGGTAAAAACTCGTCGGCGAAAACTGGCAGGAACTAGTGGTCGGGGTCGACCTTGTGACATATCGCAAATGATAGTTACGTCCGAAGTTGGAAGGGCCACTGCCACTAGGTGCAGGGAGCTGTTGTGTCTGAGTTGCTCTACCTCAGGATCTGTCGTTTGGGCTGCGGCGATTGCTTCTAGGTCTATGCCCATGGGTAGTGGGTAGTCGATATTGTGGACGCGTGAGAGTGCGTCTGCCACGGGATTGTGTGCCCCAGAGACGTGTCGAATGTCCGTAGTAAACTGCGAAACATAGTCTAGGTGGCGAATCTCGCGTGGCGAATATCAGTCAGAAGTTGACTAGAGGGCGTACACTAGTGGTTTATGATCTGTAAACACTGTGAACAATTGGCCCTCGAGTGTGTGCCGGAAGTGTCGGATACCCAAATAGATTGCCAGCAGTTCTCTGCTGAACGTACTATATCGGGATTCCGCAGGCTGGAGACGTTTGGAGAAGAAAGCTATTGGTTGCCATGAATTGTTGACGAATTGCTGCAACACTGCTCCAACAGCCGTGTCCGAAGCATCTGTCCCTAATGCCAGGGGAGCAGAAGGATCGGGATGTGCAAGGAGTGCTATGTTGGCGATAGCATCCTTGATCAAAGTAAAAGCTGCCTGCGCCGTGTCGGGAAAAATGAATTTCCGCTTACTTCCACGTAAAAGGTCTGTTAGAGGCTGCATTATTTCGGCGCAGTGTGGGATAAAGCGGCGATAAAAGTTAACCAGGCCAGAAAATTGGCGCAACTGTCGGTAAGAGTGAGGCTCAGGATAGTCGCGGATTGCCGCCACCTTGTCAGGCAGGGGCTGTATGCCTGAGGCTGAGATTTCGTGACCTAGGAACGTGATGGTCGTTCTACCTAGTTCGCACTTAGCAGGGTTAATGGTTACACCGTGTTGGCTAAGGCGCTCAAAAAGAGCACGCAGGTGTGTCATGTGCTCTTCTTTTGAAGAACTTGCCACCAAAATATCGTCTAAGTACACGTAGACATTTTTCAAACCGCGTGTTGCCTCATGCATAAACCTTTGAAAGGTTTGGGCTGCATTGCTGAGCCCAAAAGGCATGCGCAAAACTCGAATAGTCCGAATGGAGTTGTGACAGCGGTTTTAGGGATGTCAGCCTCTGCTACTGGGATTTGGTGGTAGGCTCTGACGAGGTCGATTCTGCTGAAAACAGAACAACCAGACAGGGTAGAAGTAAGATCTTGAATGTGTGGAATGGGGTACCTGTCCGGGATAGTAGTCTGGTTGAGGGCCCTGTAGTCGCCGCAGGGGCGCCAATCGCCATTAGGTTTAGGAACCATGTGAAGGGGCGAGGCCCAAGGGCTACTGGACGGGCGTATTATGCCTAATTCTAGCATGTGTTCAAACTCAGCCTGTGCTACGCGTAGCTTGTCTAAGGTCAAGCGACGTGGTAGGCTAAATGCTGGGGGTCCTTTAGTGACAATATGGTGGGTAACGTTAGTGGTCACCGCGGGAAGGGGGTCAGATTGTCTGAGCATTGCCGGGTAAGCTGAAAGTAGGTCTGCGTACGGATGTTCGGCCTGCGAGTCGATGTATAGGGGCGTGATGTGATTCACGTAGGAATACGAACCGGTTACGGAAAGAGAAGTTTGCCGGTCGACAACTCCTCGGCCTCGTGCATCGATCAGGAGGTCGAAATGGTCTAGGAAATCGATGCCTAGTATGGGATAAGGGACGTCTGCTACTATGAACACCCAGCGGAAGGTGCGACGTAGTCCTAAGTTGAGTGTGAGTGACTTACGGCCGTAAGCAGCAATGGGAGTGCCATTGGCAGCACGGAGTTGTTGGACTGACGGGTACGTTGCATCAATAAAAAACTGAGGGACGGCTAGGAAGACTGTCGAAAAGGACGGTTCCGGGTCAGGTTTACGGTCGTTGCTAGCCATAGTTGCAATGGTATATCAAATGTAAAATGATATAAAGAGGTCAGTGCAGCAAAAGTGAAACACTTGTAATATGGATATAAGAAAATATATATAAGGGATATGGTAACTGATATCCGGAATTTACCGTTTACATATCGGAAAAGTGTATATGTAAACGAATAAATGTGATTGAGGGACTTACAAATGTCCTTCGAGAATTAATTTGTTGTTCGGGCTCACCAGTTTAGGATTTATCTCAGTTAAGTCAGGACCTGCTCCCGTATAGAGTCTATAGCCCGTGGTCCTCGGTATGTGACACGATGGCGAATATACTCGGCAGCGCGCAAAGCAGAACTCAAAACGCTGGAGCGGGACAACGTGTGTATTGCAGGAGCGCAACGGCGTGCAGACGACGTACACAGGCGGAGCAAGTGGTGCCACCAAAAACGGTCATTGTTCAAATAAACAAATTTGTTAGTCTTCGTCATCGAGTGCTTTATTGGTAGCACTACAGACTGGTCGAGGTATACTAGTAGACATGTCGCAGAGTATGGTCCCAGCACTAGTGGCCGGAGGTACGGACTGACACTGTAGCGACGTTGACTGAGCTGCTTCCATACATGAAGAATCCTGTGCCTGTGCTGCAGCCATCGCACGGATGTCTAAAACCGGAGATTTAATGGCATAAAGCGGAATACGCGACAAAGCATCTGCAACGCAGTTCGACTAACCTTTAACGTGTCGTAGGTCAGTCGTGAACTGTGAAATATAGTCTGAATGTCTGATTTCTCGTGGAGAGTAACGGTCAGACTTAGTATGCAATGCATACGTCAGAGGCTTATGGTCTGTAAAGAGGATGAAATATCGACCCTCGACTGCATGGCGAAAGTGCTCAACGGCATTATTTGCAGCCAGCAGTTCGCGACCAAAAGCACTATATTTGGTTTCGTGGGATTGAGGCGCCGAGAGTAGAACTCTAATGGCTGCCAGATCCCAGAATCAGACTGGTGCAGGACCGCTCCGAAAACGCTACTTGTGCGGCATCCGTAAGCGACAACTTACGTGGATTGCCACGAAGTAGGTCAGTTAATGGAAGCAAACGTTCAGCGGCATGGGGTATGAAACGACGATAAAAGTTAACTAACCCCAAAAATGCCTTGAGCTCCTTGATTGAGGACGGTACGGCGTAATCTAAAATAGCGCGCACTTTATCCTCTCAAGGCTTAATACCCTCTCGAGTGATCTTGTGGCCGAGGAACACGAGTTCCGGTTTGCCAAGTTCACATTTATCAGGATTGACTACTATTCGATGTTCGGACAAACGTTGAAATAGTAGCGTCAAATGTTGGAAATGTTCATCTACGCTCGACGATGCGATTAGCAAGTCATCGATAAAGACGTGAACGAATTCCAAGTCTCGTGTAATGCTATCGATAAACCTCTGGAATGTCTGAGCAGCATTTCGCAAACCAAAAGGCATACGTAGGAACTCAAACAAACCAAAAGGAGTCATGACAGCGGTTTACTCGACATCTTCAGCGGCGACTGGGATCCGGTGATAGGCTCGCACCAAATCGATCTTGGAAAATACAGTCGTGCCGTGAAGTGATGCCGTGATGTCGTGTATGTGGGGTTTCCGATAATTATCGTAACAGGTAACCGAATTTAGTGCGCGATCGTCGCCACATGGTCGCCAGCTAACGCCATCTTTCTTAAGAACCATGTGCAGAGCTGAGGCCCATGGACTGTGAGAAGGACGAACAATACCTTTGGAAAGTAAAGTGTCAAACTCACGTTTGGCGAAAACCAATTTGTCCGGTGCCAGTCGGCGAGGTCGTGCCGTAACTGGTGGTCCGTTAGTGACAATGTGGTGTGCCACACGATCGGTCACTGTCTCTATCTCTTCAAATGGTTTAGTCAATATGGGGAATTTAATAAACGAAGACTGAAAATCGTGCGGAATGTTAGAAAACAATCCTGTGATTTGGTGTGCATTTGTTTGAGCTGCAATACCCGTAAATTTAATGTCCGACGAAGGATCGATAAGCTGCAGCCTACGTGAATCGACAAGTAATTCACAGTGCTGCAGAAAATCGATTCCCAGTATGCCTGTGGGAACATCCGCAAGAATGAACGTCCACAGATACCGTCGTCGTGGTCCCAGGTTGACCGCAAGCTGTCTCGTGCCGTAGGTAGGAATGGAGGAACCGTTCGCCGCTGACAGCCGAAGCAAAGAAGCCCGTGGCTTGTCTTTAACAACCGGCAAGACAGAAACTTGAGCCCCAGTATTGACGAGGAACCTAGCGTTAGTGCACGAATCATGCACGTAAAATAAACGGCCAACCTGAGACTGATTGCCGGCGAGTACGGCCGCTTCTACTCGCCGGCAGTGGCGTTTCCCGCCGCGTATGAACACGGCTGTCTGCACCTACGGGCGGCTGGTCCGAAAACGCGATGGAACCAACAAAAGCCGCTGGTAGGATGATCTGGTTTGGATGAGGCAGGTGAGGCGGATTCACGGCGGACGTGGACAGTGGAGGGCGCCCGTCCGTGCCGTGGCTCAAGTGGGCTAATGCAAGGAGTGGGTATTTTAACTCTCTCTTTGAAGGACAGGCGGTGCTCAATGGATCGAGAGCGCCGAGGCCTCTCCGGCGATTCATCCATGTCAACACCCCTAGGATTGCGCGATGTCGTGGTAATGAGGGGATTAGCCCCACTGCCGACACGTGCGACAATCTTGTCAGCCACGGCGGCTGCTCGTTTCAAGGACGAGACCTCGAGGAGAGCAGTAACGGTGGTCTAAACATGGAAGGGTAGAGAGTCAAACCCCAGTTCCTTAACTATCTCCGAATCCTTATCGGCGGGCCCTGCCAAAGACCGGAGATGAGCTAGGTGGCGGCTGGGTTTAGTATCCCCTATGGGGTGCGCTGCTAGTAGCTGACGTAACCGTTCCTCCCGAGAAGGAAGGACATGTTGCAGTATAGTGTAGCGTACTACACTGTCTATATGGTAAACTAAATGAATGTCAACAATATCTAAGATGACACTAGCAAACTAAGATGGGCGGAGGAGCGTGCGGTGATAAAAAGGCCAAAAGGGTATGTACATTAGGAGTTAAAATGAAACAAAAGGTGTGACTCAAACTCACAGTTGTTCAGTGTTCATGTGATCAGGAAATGAGCGTCGAAGAGCCAGTATCCGCCAATGTCTTCAGTTCAGTTCGGTCTGACAGCCATCCGTTAGACAGATCAAGATGGTATTGAGCGAAGTGCCAAGAGACGCCATTGAAGCTTCTAAAATGTTTGTTTCACCCAGTTAGTTCCGACCGATATGATTCCAAGACACTCCAAACCAGAAGATGAGACCGTGCCAGAATGAAAGATTTATTTACAGCCTTTTTTGTATTGCGCGGTGATGACGACCAAAAGGTGTGTGTTTTACATTAAAACTTCCGTACAACAAAGGAGTGTCGCACCAAGGGACGTTGAAAATCATGGAAAAAGTCGGAAATGTACAGGTACCTACACAACTCCCCCGCCAGAGCGTTTGTTGTTGTTCGATAGGAAAATAGAAAGAGGAAACGGTTAGCGAAAGAGAACGTCAACTAACAAAGTCTTGAAATCTGACAGGATGTCGAACGTTTCTGCCAGAACGGCGGGTTACCAGGGAAGGTTTTTGCTGTGGTGGTGCTGGCGGCTGTGGCGTAGTGTCTGGTGTGATGATAGCGTGTGGATCATCAACAGGAATTGTTGGTGGTGTGTCTGTGAATGGTGATGGTGTCGGTGTTGCTGGTGATGGAGGTGTATCAAAATGCGCGGGTTTATTCTGTCAATGGAAACTGTGTCTGACTTATCGGCTTTCTGAACCGCGAAATATTTGTCTGTGCGACTAAGCACCTTAAATGGACCATCATACGGTGGTGTGAGTGGTTTGCGAACAGTATCGTTACGAATAAAAACGAAAGGTGACGTATATAGATCATTATGTACAAAAACGTGTGTGGATGACGAGCGAGTGGGTGTTGGACGAAGGTGTGACATACGGTCTTTGAGTTGTTGGACAAATTGGGACGGGTTAGGACTGGCATCGGTGCTGGGTTGAACATACTCACCTGGAAGGCATATGGTGGTACCGAAAACGAGTTCAGCTGACGTGCTGTGGAGGTCGTCCTTGACTGATGACCGCAGACCTAAGAGAACTAGTGGTAGGTTGTCGCTCCAGTTATTGGGGTTTGGTTGTGATATCAGTGCTGCTCTGAGTTGACGGTGTAGGCGCTCTACCATGCCGTTGGACGAAGGATGGTATGCAGTTGTTGTGATGTGTTTACAGCCAAGCAGTTTAGTGAACTCAAGAAACAAGGTCGATTGGAATTGGCTGCCACGGTTTGTGGTGACGGTAGACGGTACACCAAATGTAGCAATCCAGTGCTGGAGTAGTACTTTCGCAATATTTTCTGCCGAGGTGTCGGAAATGGGTACTGCCACCGGCCAGCGTGTGAAACGATCAACAACGGTTAATAAGTGGGTATGTCCATTTGATGGTGGTAGTGGACCAGCAAGATTGACGTGAATATGCGTGAAACGGACGTCGGGAACGGTGAACGTACTGGGAGGAGAAAATGTGTGGCAGTAGACTTTGTTTCTCTGACACTGTAAACACTGTTTAGTCCACAACGCAATGTCAGAATTCATACTGGGCCAAACAAATCTGGCAGAAATGAGTTTGCGAGATGCACGGATACCAGGATGGGAACGAGAATGAAAATGTTCGAAAACGATCTTCTTGTAGGAAGTTGGAACGATAGGACGAGGGTGACCTGTAGACCAGTCACATAGGACTGTGCCATCGGCTGAAGGTAGGGGAGAATCCTTGAGCTGGAGTGTGGAGGATGTGCGCAGTTCGAGCAAGGATGGATCATCATGCTGGAGGTTTGCCAGTTCCGTAAGATCAAATTGAGTCTGCACCGTGTTGATGTCAGGTCTGGATAATGCATCAGCCACAACATTATCAGCTCCACGCACGTAGCGGATGTCTGTTGTGAACTGAGAAATATAATCCAAACAGCGGATATCTCTGGGTGAATGTCGGTCAGGCTTGGCATGAAGTGCGTGTGTCAGGGGTTTGTGGTCAGTGTGCACACGAAATCGTCGTCCTTCCAAAAGATGACGGAAATGACGGATGGACAAGTAAATAGCAAGGAGTTCACGGGAAAACGTGCTGTATTTTGTCTATGCTGCCTGGAGCTTTTGCGAGAAGAACCCTAAGGGCTGTAATTGGTTGTCCACTATTTGGTGAAGCACTGCACCGACCGCAGTATTTGATGCATCAGTCGTTAGGACTTACTCGGTATTTGGATCCGAATGTGGATGGTGCAGCATGGTGGCATCCGCGAGAGCTTTTTTGGCTTCTGCGAAAGCTGTCTCGGCCTCGGGAGTGAAATCGATCGTCTTGACGTTGGACTTGAGAAGATCGGTCAACGGTAAAACGATGGTCGCACAATGGGGAATGAAGCGACGGCAGTAGTTCAAAATTCCCAAGAAACGTCGTAACTGTGTGATCGTTTGAGGTGCAGGAAATGACAGGATGCTGCGCACCTTATCTGGGAGGGAAGTCAAACCTTTTTTTATCGATATGGTGCCCGAGAAAGTCGAGGGACGGAACGCCGAACACGCATTTACTAGGGTTCAGCTGAAGTCCGTATTGTTGGAAACGTTCAAAGAGTTGATGCAGGTGGCTGGCATGCTCCGATGGAGAGGCGCTGGAAATTAAGATGTCGTCGATGTAGCCAAACGCGAAGGGTAGACCTCGAAGCACTTCATCGACGAATCGTTGGAACGTCTGAGCAGCGTTTCTCAATCCAAATGGCATGCGAATGAACTCGAACAGGCCAAAAAGCGTGGTGATAGCTGTCTTGGGAATGTCTTCTTCGGCAACGGGGATTTGGTGATATGCCTTTACGAGGTCAACCTTGGAAAAGATTGTCTTCCCAGAGAGATTCTGTGCAAAATCATGAATGTGTGGGATCGGGTACCTGTCGGGGACGGTGACGTTGTTGAGAGCACGGTAGTCTCCACAGGGTCTCCAATCACCAGATGATTTTGGAACCATGTATAAAGGCGGGGCCCATGGGCTTGAAGACGGTCGAATGATGCCAAGATTCATCATATGTTCGAATTCAAGGCGTGCGATACGGAGTTTGTCGGCGTTGAGTCGTCGTGGTTGAAAATGGACAGGTTGGCCTTTTGTTGCGATGTGGTGACGCACAGCATGGGAGACTGGGTCGGTGAACTGACACGGTTTAGTGAGGGATGGAAACTCCTTCAAAATGTCAGCAAACGGCGATTGCTGGATCGCCAGCCGAATACCCAGGGAGTTGGTGCATTTACCAATGCCGACTGCACAAAGCTTGGTTGTGGTGTCTATCAGCTTGCGATTTTTGAGGTCCACTGTTAGGCCAAAGTGTGAGAGGAAATCCGTGCCAATAATGGGAGTCTGAATATCCGCCTGGACGAAAACCCACTGAAAAGAGCGTCTGAGGCCTAAATAAAGAAAGATGGACCGTTGGCCGAATGTAGCAATAGTTGTTGTGTTTTCTGCTTGCAGTGTAAAGTGAGATGGTTTGAGGCTGTGATGTTTGGGTGGGGGGATTACACTGATCTCGGGGCCGGTATCAATGAAGAATCGAAGACCACTGGATCGGTCAATGATATAAAATAGGCGACTTTCATGTGGAGGGCCAGCCGAAGTCGTCGCCGTTACTGGCTGGCCTGGTCGTGTAAGTGCGGAATAAACATGGAGGATCACAGCGGCGTGCCTTGGAGCCGAATGTGCGATGGTACCAACACCAGGTTTGTAATCGGCGGTTTCTGAACCGTGATCTAGGTCGATGAGGTACTTCGGCGGACACAGATCGATGAGTAGTAAATGCGTTGCACATTGCACTGACCTGATTGCACAACATGCGAACGGTTTCTTTTAGGTCCGTAATGTCCTTATGGATATGAGAGTGATGGGATGGGGAATCAGGACTGCGAGAAACGTCACCACGGCGATCTGGGGCAGGAACTGGTAATACTATAGGAGATTCGTGTGTCGGAGTGGTTTCGGAGGGTGAAGTCGTGTGAACACAGGGTCTAGCAGCCGGGTAGCATTCCATTATTCTGTCGGCGTGCTGTGCAACTTTGTCAAGAGGAGTCATGGGCTCCAGCATTGACAGGACCTGCTGCATCGGGAGAGGTAGTTTATCAACCCATATCTCCCTGAAAATGGCGTCGTCCATTTGCCGTCCGGTCAGAAGCGACTCCATGTGGCGCATAAGCTGGGACGGAGTTTGGTCTCCGAGGTCCACCGACGTGAACAGTTCACGGAGCAGGATGGTATTGAGCGAAGTGCCAAGAGACGCCGTTGAAGCTTCTAAAATGTTTGTTTCACCCAGTTAGTTCCGACCGATATGATTCCAAGACACTCCAAACCAGAAGATGAGACCGTGCCAGAATGAAAGATTTATTTACAGCCTTTTTTGTATTGCGCGGTGATGACGACCAAAAGGTGTGTGTTTTACATTAAAACTTCCGTACAACAAAGGAGTGTCGCACCAAGGGACGTTGAAAATCATGGAAAAAGTCGGAAATGTACAGGTACTTACAATAGTCTTCTTAAGCCGATCGTACGGCTGCACTTGAGGAGGATTTAATACTAAATCCCTCACTGAGGCGATAACATCACCTGGGATTGCCTCCAAGGCATACGAAAATCGTTGGCGTTGGCCAATGATCCTACGTGACTCAAATTGCAGCTCTAAGGCTGCAAACCAAACCTCAGGATCACGTGGGATAAACGCCACAGGTTTAAAAGCAACCGCAGAGAGAGTGAGATCTGTGTGGAGCTGCAACTTATCCTCTGACATGGTTACGTTGCGATAACATATCGTAAAAAATTTATATCGTGCAACGAAAGGAGGACGTGAAACAGCAAAAAATCACAGACTCACCGGGCGGGCAAATAATCCGGGAGGTTCTGGAAGTTTCGGGCTCATTAGTACAGAAGACGTTCTAGTGCGGCTGGCGAACGTGTCTCCTATCGGGTCTAGCAGCGAATACCAACGATATCCCCTCTATCGGACGAATAGAGAAGACGCAAGTCGGTTTACAGATGCGAGGTGTATTTTATATATCGTGGCACCGAAACAGTACCGATACGAGAGATACACCGAACGGGAAACGGAACGAAACGCGACGGCTGTGCAGAAAGCGAACCGCGAGCGAACGGCCGAAAGTGAAAGTGATTTGAAACGAGGTCGACGGAAACCTCGGAAAAGTCAGTCCAGTAAAACGTAGGCAACCTGTAAGGTTGATTAGACCTTACTTCGCGGTTTCCTTAGTAAACGCGTGCTTCGGTCCTTCTTCCTGCGTGGACCACCTGCACGTTACTCTAATGTGCGGCACTGCACAAATATGTTAACCAGAACAGTATTCTCCACGACCCGTGAGAATGAGAAGGCGATTGGGAGAGATAGTGGTTAGCGTGTATTTGGGAGCGTGCGTGAGAGCGTGCGCAAGAGCAACGGTCAAATGGCAACCGCGCTTGGCAGTCAGCGTTCAGTTAAACAATAAACGTGGTAAAAGTATGAACGAAGATGGCAACCGCTACAGGGGCCTCCTCCTAGAAGTCCGACGGAGTTGGGCTTCGATCGTGATGGTAAGCCGGAATTATTGGTTGTCCGGGAACTCCTCATAGCTTCTCCGTTATATTGTTGTTGACGTCGAACGACTGCCGATGAGTTTACCGGTGCCTGCATTCTCGAGGTCCGATGTGCGTAGGTCCAACTGTGTTTTGGCGCCCGCGGGTCTCATACGAATGGAAGCCGGAAAATGCCTCGTCAGGTCCATCCAAAAAGGCGCCCAGTTGCCGTCTCCAGTGCCAGGCTGACCAATCGTCCCGTTGTCCAGTGAGCGGTTGGCTCCTTGAACGTGCACGGGAGTCAGCCAGGCTACGGATGAAGCCAATGTGACTGTGTAGATCCGTCTGAGAGAGGGCAAGGTAAACTGGAACAGAATAGCGCCTGAGGGCGCCGGCGGATGTTGGACCGTAATAACAACACACAAACGATGTTCGGTGTTGTTGGAGTCACTAGGAGACCAGAAGAAAATGAAACCATAACTACCGATTGTAATTTCACGGGTCTGTTTTTTGGTAAATCCATGGCGAACTTCCCAACTTATTGCTAACAGTCGGTTGTAAAAATCGTCACGAAATCGGCGAAGCGGACGGGATTTCGTAGTTGGCGACCGCGACGGCTACTTCGCGTTGCGGGTACGGTTGGAGAATCTGAGGGACTAGCTGCCGAGTCCTCACTAGGCGTAATTGGGGGTGGTTCGAGTAGTAACTCGCTCGATGCAGGTGACTGAGCGACTTGAGTGGGTGTAAATTGGCCGAGCGGCTTGCACTCAATGACGGCAGGCTTGAGACGGTCGATAGATACGGTGTCGTGTCGTCCGTTGACGTCTATGACAAATGTTTTTGCCCTACGTTTTATCACCCGAAGCGGGCCAGTGTATGGCGCTTGTAGTGGTGATCGAACGCCATCGACGCGAAGGAATACATGAGTAGCGGTTCCTAACGCAGTTGGGACATAACTTGTAGACTGTTGTTCGCGCGGCGGACTAGCCTTGAGCACTCGCATGTGCTGCGTAAGGCGCTGAGCATATTCACCGTAGTCGAAAGTCACGGTTGGTGAGGGGGCTACCAACTCCCCAGGCAGACGAAGTGTACAGCCATATACTAGTACGGCCGGTGTTGTGTGTAACTCCTCCTTAACGGTACTACGCAGGCTTAAGAGTGCTAATGGTAGTGTTTCACTCCAAAGGGGGTTACCGTTTGCTCGAAGGGCGGCTTTTAATTGCCGGTGGAAACGCTCAACCATACCATTGGCCTGAGGGTGGTAAGCTGTCGTCTTAACGTGTTGGCAACCGAGCGTAGCGAGTAGGCTGCCGAAAGCGCCGTCAAAATGTGGACCGCGATCGGTGGTCACTATTGCCGGGCAACCGAAATGACTAGCCCAACCGGTCAGAAAAGCTTTCGCGGCCTCTTCCGAGGTGGGACGAGGGATAGGGATGGCCTGCGGCCAGCGAGTAAAACGATCCACGCAAGTGAGTATGTAAACGTACCCAAGCGAAGGTGGGAGTGGTCCTACGAGGTTGACGTGCACATGATGAAAACGTGTTTCAGGTTCTGGGAACCTGGCTAACGCCGCCTTAGTGTGCCTATGGGTCTTAACACGTTGACACTGCAGACAAGCAGGAGCCCATTGACGGACATCTCGTTTGACATTGTGCCAAACAAAACGCTCAGTTATCAGTTTCACCGAGGCAGTCACACCCGGATGAGCCAGATTATGGAGTGTCAGGAACGTAGGATAACGGTGGGCAGCAGGAACTACTGGCCTAGGGCGACCTTGCGACACATCGCACACGATGGTATTCTGGGGAGCTGGGATAGGCACTGTAGTTAAACTCAAAGAACCGTTTTGTCGAAGTTGTTCGATGTCAGGGTCCATAGTTTGAGCCTGTGCCATTGCGTCCAAGTTGATGTTAGGCGTTTGTGACAGACTTAGATGATATACGCGCGAAAAGGCGTCTGCGACGGGATTAAGTACCCCAGAGACGTGTCGTATGTCCACAGTAAACTGTGAGACAAAGTCTAAGTGGCGAATCTCGCGTGGTGAGTATCGATCGGAAGCTGACTTTAGTGCGTAAACCAAAGGCTTGTGGTCTGTGAACACCGTGAACGAACGGCCCTCGAGTGCATGTCGAAAATGACGGATTCCCAAGTAGATGGCCAATAACTCTCCACCGAACGTGCTGTACCTTGGTTCCGCGGTTTGTAGGCGCTTGGAGAAGAATGCTAAAGGTTGCCAAGAGTCATCTACGAACTGTTGCAGTACTGCTCCAACCGCTGTGTCCGAGGCATCCGTCACTACCGAAATAGGAGCCAAAGGGTCGGGGTGTGTAAGAAGTGCTGTGTTGGCGACAGCATCCTTGAGCAAGGCAAATGCGGCTTGTGCCTTGTCGGGAAACACGAACTTCCGCTTACCTCCGCGCAACAGGTCGGTGAGGGGTTGTATCATTTCCGCACAGTGAGGAATACATCGGCGGTAGAAATTCACCAGGCCGGCAAACTGACGCAACTGGCGAAAAGATTGGGGTTCAGTGTAGTCGCAAATAGCGGAAACTTTATCTGACAGAGGGCGGATACCCGAGGATGAAATAGAATGTCCTATGAAGGTGATATCAGCCCGGCCTAATTCGCATTTCGCGATATTGATCGTAACGCCGTGCTGGCTAAGGCGTTCGAAAAGTGCTCGTAAGTGCGTAGCGTGCTCTTGCTCTGAAGAACTCGCCACCAAAATATCATCCAGGTATACGTGGACATTTTCCAAACCACGAGTTGCTTCGTGCATGAACCGTTGAAAGGTCTCTGCTGCATTGCTGAGTCCAAACGGCATTCGCAGAAACTCGAACAGCCCGAAAGGTGTAGTGACGGCAGTTTTAGGGATATCGGCCTCTGCTACCGGGATCTGGTTGTACGCCCGAACCAAATCGATACGGCTGAAGACGGAGCAACCTGATAAAGACGAAGTAAGATCCTGTATATGGGGAATCGGGTATCGGTCCGGGACGGTGACTTTGTTAAGCGCTCTGTAATCACCACAGGGTCGCCGATCGCCACTAGACTTAGGAACCATATGAAGGGGTGAAGCCCAAGGGCTACTAGAAGGGCGTATTATACCCAGTTCTAGCATATGTTCGAATTCGGCCTGTGCAACACGAAGCTTGTCTGGTGCTAACCGACGCGGCCTACTGAACACTGGGGGTCCCTTAGTATCGATATGGTGAGTGACACTGGTGGTCACTGCTGGGCGAAGCCCGGCCTGCCGAAACATGGCCGGGTAGGCGGCGATGAGTTCGCCATAAGGTTGGTGTGCCGGTGGTTGAACGTAAAAGGGCGTGACGTGATTCACTCGCGAATTATGACCCGCAACAGCGAGAGTAGTCTGACGATCCACCACTCTGCGGCGCCGTGCATCAACTAACAAGTCAAAGTGCTGCAGGAAGTCAATGCCCAGAATTGGGTACGGGACGTCGGCGATGATGAATACCCAACGAAAATTACGCTTTAAGCCCAAGTTTAAGGTGAGCGACCGCTGGCCAAACGTTGGGATGGCCGTGCCATTGGCAGCGCGTAGTGTTTGGGCCTGCGGTGTGCTATTGTCGTCTTTCGCTCGGGGGAGGACGCTCACTTCGGCACCGGTATCTACAAGGAATAGGTTATTTGAAATGATGTCCCTTGCGTTCAAAAGACGACTATTGGTGTGATACCCGGCTTCGTGGGTCGCCACCACGGGCCGGGGGGGTTAGTTTCCCTGATGAGCACCGGGAAACGTACACCCTGGTTCGCATCGTTTGGCTCCCTCACCGAAGCGACTGTGGTATTTACAATACCCTTCTTTTGAAGAACCGACGAAACGTCGTCGCAATGACGGACTGTGGAGCCTAGGTGAGCGTGAGCGGTGCCGCTCCTGTGACCCACTTCTAACTGCTAGGCGTTGCAGGCTCGCGTCAATTCTAGATAAAACTGACGCGAGTTCGTTAGATGTTGGCAAGGCAGGCACCTTTGCGACGGAGGGCCTTGTTACTCCAGCTACAGCGGGGTTGTATCGTGACATAATGTCATCAGCTATCGCTGCAGTTTCCTCTAGCGAGCGTTTGCGCGTGGCACTTAGTAAAACTGGAATGTTATGCGGCAAACGCTGCAGCCAAAGTTCCCTCAAGAGCGGGTCCTCGCCTATCGTCGGTCCTCTCAAGCGCTGCATCTCACGCAGCAGTTCGGAGGGCTTCCTACTTCCAAGCTCAATGTTTTGAAGTTGTTGCATACGTTGGTCTTGCGTTGGGGTCGTGCGGGCAATGACGGCCTCCTTTAGAGCCTCATAGCTTCGGGAAGAGATTGTTACGTCCCTTACTTGCAGCGTGACCTCCGGCGGGAGGCGGCCTGGTACCCACCTGAAACGGCTGGCGTCACTGGTTATACGGCAGTTTTCGAATTCTAAGTCGACCAGCGTGAACCAGAGTTCTGGATCAGCAGGCGTGAATGCCGGTATGTGCAGCGTGATCGCCCCAACGGTGGGGTCTGAGCAGGATTTCCGTTCAGCAGACATAGCGATTACTTTATGGAATACAGACGGGAAAAGAAATCAACGACCAATGGGGCACTATAGTCTTCGCGAAAAAAAATCACGACGAATTAGACACACAAAATATGTATGGACGAAAAAAAAATTATTTGGTAAGCCAACCAAAAAAAATCAAGATAGGGAAACAATAAAACACACAAAAACGTACGCAGACGGGACCTTGAACGGTAGAAAACAAGGAAACTCACGTGACCTGGGGATCACGTCGGGCTCACCAATTGTAAGGTTGATTAGACCTTACTTCGCGGTTTCCTTAGTAAACGCGTGCTTCGGTCCTTCTTCCTGCGTGGACCACCTGCATGTTACTCTAATGTGCGGCACTGCACAAATATGTTAACCAGAACAGTATTCTCCACGACCCGTGAGAATGAAGGGCGATTGGGAGAGATAGTGGTTAGCGTGTATTTGAGAGCGTGCGAGAGAGCGTGCGCAAGAGCAACGGTCAAATGGCAACCGCGCTTAGCAGTCAGCGTTCAGTTAAACAACAAACGTGGTAAAAGTATGAACGAAGATGGCAACCGCTACAAACCGGAGGACACTGAGGTCAATGTCAAACGTCGGAAAAGATCGTGGAGAAAATAGATCCAAAATGGTGTCCAGAAAGTAGTCATTTTCTCAAAACGATCGAGGTGACTACAAGGTCATATATTGTAACGGCCAGATTGGAGGCCGCCATCTTGTTGTTCGTTTAATGTAAGTGTTGGTGCCGTTGATACACTTACTGGGCCTCGGCTCATGAAGTTTGTCCCTTTTGTGCTTTTGCAGATCACACGTGCTACCCTCGTCGGAAGAGCATTGCCCCTGCCTGTTACATTTTTGGCACCCACGGCGGGACCGCATTGAGGGGAGTGGGAGGCCTAGAAGATAGACCTGATATGGGCCGAGGAGATAATTGTGAAGTGATCTGAGGCGTAGATTTGGTGTGGCCCAGGAGAGGTCTTGTGGTATGGCCTACCCAAGGTGTGGTTCCCGGAGAGCTAAGGCTCCTGTAGTGTGTTGGAATACGGAACACTGGGGGCAGTGTTCTTTTGTGGGGGGAGCAGTGTAACGGCCAGATTGGAGGCCGCCATCTTGTTGTTCGTTTAATGTAAGTGTTGGTGCCGTTGATACACTTACTGGGCCTCGGCTCATGAAGTTTGTCCCTTTTGTGCTTTTGCAGATCACACGTGCTACCCTCGTCGGAAGAGCATTGCCCCTGCCTGTTACAATATGACCTTACAGTGAAGGCTTTTAAGGAAGCATGCTTCTACTGCAGTAGACCTGTGTTGGACGTCAGTATACCCCGAGTTATGTTAATCATTTTTTAGGGTCAGATGCAATTTACTTATTGTTTCCACGTTACTCTGCCAGGGCTGATACTGCACGAAATTTCTGCCTTTCAGAAAAAGAAAATCACGCAGTGTTGGGAGCTACGGAAAAGCGCCGACAACACAACTATCTGGACACACGATTGGCTCTAGCCACACCAAGTCCTGTGCAAACTGAACTGAACTGAATATTAAGTGTACAAAAACCAAGGCACTGCCAGCTGCAGTACACCAGCACTGGAGATCCACTCACCACTACCCAATATAGTAGTCCTGCGAGGCTGCAGGTATCATTCGTCGTCCGTGATTGTGCTCTGTGTCTCGTGGGTCTAATTGGCCTGTGTTTCGTGTTCTGTACTGAGAGTGTACGCGGCTTCGTGTCCAGTGTTTTCCGTACAGCTCGTTCATCTGGCATCGTGTTGCGCCCTTGTAGCACGATAGATGAGTAAGTTTCGACCTGGCTTGGCGTAATGCAGACCTCAAACAGCCGACGGAATAACGTTTACACTTAAATTGAACAAAAACATCGCAGAAGTGTGCTTTATGGAAATGAATTCTATATACATTGATAGTTTTTGGTGAAACTTGTTTCTCTTGGTCAAATCTTGGTAATTAGCTCTCCCGTTATTGGTTTAGCCGTTACAGATTGTTCACTGGATTATTGGTCATGTATGTAGCGTACTACTCTGTCTATGTGGTACACTAAATTATTGTCAACAATATCTAAGATGACACTAAGATGGGCGGAGGAGCGTGCGGTGATAAAAAGGCCAAAAGGGTATGTACATTAGGAATTAAAATGAAACAAAAGGTGTGACTCAAACTCACAGTTGTTCAGTGTTCATGTGATCAGGAAATGAGCGTCGAAGAGCCAGTATCCGCCAATGTCTTCAGTTCAGTTCGGTCTGACAGCCATCCGTTGAACAGATCGAGATGGTATTGAGCGAAGTGCCAAGAGACGCCGTTGAAGCTTCTAAAATGTTTGTTTCACCCAGTTAGTTCCGACCGATATGATTCCAAGACACTCCAAACCAGAAGATGAGACCGTGCCAGAATGAAAGATTTATTTACAGCCTTTTTTTGTATTGCGCGGTGATGACGACCAAAAGGTGTGTGTTTTACATTAAAACTTCCGTACAACAAAGGAGTGTCGCACCAAGGGACGTTGAAAATCATGGAAAAAGTCGGAAATGTACAGGTACCTACATGTATAATCCTCTATTCTAAGTTCGACGGTCACTTGCCATTTCATTCTCGCCCTGACTGGTTCTCGATATGGAGCGAAACATCACTACAGTGATGATCCGGCCCAGTTCTGTGTAACCGTTAAGATGTACCCGAATTTGGATGCACTTAGATCCGATTTTCGGGACTTCCAACCAAGCACTTGTCCAAGTTTTTACCTATGGGATTCGCGGACGAGGGAAATGGCAAGTAAACGTGGTATTATTTCCCCACCTGGCCTGCAGTACTATTTCATCAAATATTGCTGCGTCCATCCGAGAAGAAGCCGCTCTGGAAGGTGGTCCATTTGTATCGCAAAATGGACACCTTTTTGGAACTACATAAATTGCGGAATATGAAGATATGTCAAACGACCCTTCGTAGATGTGGTTCGCCAGGAACAATACAAGGAACGCTATAAAAACTCCTTCCCCTTCTAGCTGTACAACTTGTACGCTGGAAAGGCCACGGTGACATTGCCTACATGACTTAAGCGACTCTTCGCAGAGGGGTTTAGGTCAAGCTTCTTAATATAATATTTATTGGCCAACCTGTACGTTTCTAGACGAAAGCCTGTACCCAAGCAGCACTGCCCAACGTTTGCCCAATTGGGCTAGGGTTGGGCAACTCCATTGAAATGCGTTGAGCAGAGCTACCAGCGCCCAATTGGGCTAGGGTTGGGCATGCCCAAAGCATCGAAAAAATCGCGAAAAACGGCTATCCACTTTTCGCCAGTAAATCCAATTTCGCTCAGTCGCCTAATATCATTAAAATATTCTCCTTCCTTTCGAGCTTAGCCACTAAATTGCCCCTATATATATGAGCAAAATGGCCATTTTATTTAAGAAAGTAGATAAATTTATTGAAAACAATGTCGGATTTATTTGACAAAAAAGCCGCTTTTCCATCACTCCATCCTACGCGAGGATATTCCTGGCTCTTCTTGATGCTCACGGGATCTGGAAAATTGAGGCACGGAAATGCTGAGATTAGTTACATCATTGGCAAATGAAGTAAAAAAAAGCTGTATCGTGAGTTTTAAACGTTTGGCGTTTAAAGAACAATAGTTCCACACTAGATTTCATATATATATATATATATATATATATATATATATATATATATATATATTCAGCGATATTACCAGACATTGAACAAAATTTCCACTCAGGAAACTGCTAAGTTACAACGGAGAAACCGGTGATAAATACCATGTCTAAGTAAGCATATAAAGTGATGTAAACTGTAACAGCTAAAGTATTTAACGAAGCAATTTGCAGGAAATAAAACTGTAATGCGACACCGTATATAGGAGGATAGCGTACCGTCTTAGCCGTCTTCCTTCGCCTCGATCCCGAGCGTTGATGAATCAGCGCTTTATATGTCTGTCAATGACAGACGTTGGCTCGTTGGAGAATCGCTCCATTCCTTTTATAGCATCTGATGTTTTGTATGATGGTTAATGTGAACAACCTACCCTTAACGGCGGCGATCAGCTTATGGTCGTTTACGGCCTTTCGTTGAGGGCTCCCTAGCCAACAAGGGCAACTTCGTCCCCGATGGATGCGAACAGCATGCTACGCACGGTTTCAGCCAAATCGTAATCCGCAAACCGCTTGAGCGTTGCCACCTGAAGAGGTTCAGTTGAAGTGGATATACTCACCATGCACGCATATCAGCGTTGCTGGCGTTAGGTGTGAGGTGTTGGGAACCAGAGCTCAATCTCTGGATCAAGTACTGGATCTGAACGGATTAAGGTGGCTAGAACATATGTTACGCATGCCCACGGATAGAAACTTTTCGGCGTACACTGTTCTCCGAGGTAAGTAGTGGCTGGAAGGCAGGTCGGGATGGTGATTTCATGACATGGTAAAAAGGTATGAAAACCTTGAACAGTGATCTTGA
The DNA here is from genome assembly GCA_948099385.1 of Fasciola hepatica. Classification (NCBI taxonomy): domain Eukaryota; kingdom Metazoa; phylum Platyhelminthes; class Trematoda; order Plagiorchiida; family Fasciolidae; genus Fasciola; species Fasciola hepatica. Next base: position 26,528,717 of record CANUEZ040000043.1, on the reverse strand, counting down.
CCAAGTGGGACGTGTTAGACTTCCAGGTTGGGGTCCACGTGATCCGCCCACCAGATTGCTGGAGACCTTGACTGATATGGCTAGGTGTCTCGGCCGGTGACGTACTTGCATTCGAACTTTCTTTTTCTTCGTGATTTCCGCTTCTTTGATTTTGGCTCGTTTTTACGTTATGCTTCGATTCTTTTTGTCATTTACTCGACGAGGTTCAGAGACATCAACGGAAACCAGAGCACAGAAGTGCGAGGTTAATGGTTGAATAAGAGGAAACTGGTGTTATATATATATATATATATATATATATATATATATATATATATATATATATATATATATATCCTTTTACTTTTACTTTTACGCGACTATCTCCTGCGAGAGGATAAGTCGGCTCCATGGATATCACGAACCATTGCTGACCACGCGCGGCGGTCGGAGGCGAGCTCCGTACAGATCTTGATCCAGTCCTTTTTCCATCGCCAGGCTCCATAGACTGACCGAAGGCCTAGAAGCTCTACGTCTTTCTCGATTGTACTGGTCTACGTTTTGAGCTGCCCACCAAGGCGACAACGCCAACCAGGGCAGGGAGTGGGGCAGAGTGTTTGCTTGGTTAGCTCCGACTCGGGTCGCCGAAGCGTATGGCCGAACCACTGAAGTCGTCGACGTTGGAGGAGGACGGGGAGAGCATCGATATCAGAGCATCGTCTCCTTACCTCGTCGTTGGACACCCTGTCGCGCCACTTGACTTTGAGGATTTGCCGCAGGCACCAGTGGTCGAAAACCTCCAGCCTTCTGGTATCCTCAGCTCGTAGTGGCCAGGTTTCGCAGCCATAGATGAGTACGGGCCGGATGGCAGCACGGTAAACACGAGTTTTGGTTCTTAAGCTGATTTCACTGCGAGTCCACAGCGTTCGTCTTAGCTGAAGAAAGGCTCTCCTGGCGCTGTCGATCCGTAATACCACTTCATCTTTTGCCTGGCCGTTCGGAAGCAGAGTTGAGCCTAGGTATTTGAATGAAGGGACGTATTCGACTGGTTGGTCATTGATCGACAGTTGTTGAATTGTCGGGCCCAGATGGGTTGTGAAAGCCTTTGTTTTGGTCGAGTTTACTTCAAGTCCGATGGACCTCGCGAAGGAATTGATTCGATCGAGGATTGGTTGTAGCGTAACGGGGGAGTCTCCAAGCGCGACAATATCATCCGCGAACTCCAGGTCCGAGATGTATATTTCCTGGCTAAGCTGAACGCCAGGGTAGTTGTGTAATGCCTGTCGCATTGTCCAATCGATGGCGTAGTTGAACAGCACCGGTGAGAGGGGACAGCCCTGCCTAACTCTGGTAGTGAGTGTGAACTCGCGGGACTCTTCACCGTACATACGAACCCTAGCACCGGTTGTCGAGTAGTATCCCCTTAACAGCCTTAAAAGCTTATCGGGCATTCCATCGGATTGGATTATGGTCCAAAGAGACTCGCGGTTCACCGAATCAAAAGCTGCCCGGAAGTCGATGAAACAAGCTACCGTCGGCTGCTGGAACTTATAGCGGTGCTCCAGTATTCGGCGCAGTGTGAAGATTTGATCCACACAGCCTCTGCCACGGCGGAAACCCCCTTGGTTCGGGAGAGTGCGCTGGTCTCTTGCCTCGGAAAAACGGGTTAGTAACAACGAACCAAAGATCTTTGCGGCCACATCGATCAGGCTGGTCCCTCGGTAGTTCTCGCATGCCGATTTATCACCTTTCTTCGGAATGGGCAGCAGTATGGACATTCCCCAGTCCGGTGGAAATGCTTCCGCTCTCCAAATGGAACCAAAAAGTGTACACAACCTGTCAATCAATGACGATGAACATGCTTTATACACTTCCGGAGGGATGCCATCTTCCCCAGCAGCCTTTCTGTCTTTCAGTTTGTTTATCATCTCCGTGATTTCCGCGGTGTTTGGCGGGTCACAGTTGCTTTCGTACTGGGCTGGAGGGGTTGATATTGGTTGGTCCGTCCGGTGGTCCGTAGGCCGGTTGAGCAGCTGACTAAAGTATTCCACCCATCGGTCCATTTTCTTGCTCTGTTCAGGTATTAAGTTTCCTGCCGTGTCACGAAGAAGGGAATCTTGCTTACAAAACCTATTAGAGGCGCTGCGAATAAGGCGGAACAGTTTACCGAAGTCACCAATTCCGGACGCGGTCTCCATTTTTTCGGCTATTTCTATCCAGTATCTTATGCGATCAGCCTTGGCGGAGCGTGTGGCCTCTCGTTGCAGTCTGCGGCGTTCGTTACTACCTGCCAGTCGCGCTTCGTGTGCTCTGGTTGACAGCTGGAGCGTGCTCTCCGAGATCCAATCCTTTGTCCGCCTTTTCGTTCTCCCGAGTACTGTCCAAGAAGCTTCCTTGATTGTCGTCATCATTCGAGTCCACTGCCCTCCCACAGAAACTTCATCTGCCTGTGCATTGGTTGCGCTGGTTAGTCGGGTTGTGATTGCTCGTGACAACGCTTCTCGCTTCTCTGGATTTCCTAGGGCAGCAACGTTTATCCGAGAGGGTGCAGACACGTGTGGACAGATGAACTTTGAAGCATGAGCGTAGGAGGACATGGTCGGTGCCGTTTGTGTTGCCCGTTTTTGCACCTCGGTACGCTCGGCAATCCTCCACAGACGAAGCCCAACGGGCTCTCACCAGGATGTGGTCGAGTTGGTGTGCAGTGCGACCATCATTGGAGTACCACGTGAGTAGATGCTTCTTGGGGTGTTGAAATCGAGTGCTGCAGACAACCATTCTGTTGATGTCGGCTAAACCAATCAATCGGCCACCGTTCTCGCAGCGTTGACCAAGGCCGAATCTCCCGAGAATATGGCGAGTAGATTCGTCGGCCGTACCTGAGCGAGCGTTCCAATCTCCTGCGATGAAAAGTACATCGCGCCTCGAAACCCGGTTGATTACCTCCTGCAAATTAGTGTAAAATTCGTCTTTGGTTTCGTCATCAGCAGAATTGGTTGGAGCATAGATCGCGATCACCGTCAAGTCGTGCGGGGAGCCTTTAAAACGTGCCAAGGCGAGTCTGGATGAGACGGGTTCCCAAGAGATCATTACATCATTAGCTGCTTTGTTCAGAGCAAACGCGACACCGTAGAGACCGGAGTTGTCTTTCGGGCCACTGTGATAGAGCCAGTAGGATGTATCCACACCCGGGACCTTTATTTGTCGGCTACCTGAGTTGGGCAGGCGGACTTCCGAGAGGCAAGCAATATCTACGTCATAGTCGTGTAGAGTTCGCATTGTGATGCACTGACTGCCGACGTCTAGAAACGTCCTGACATTCCAACAGACTGTGTGTTCTTTCCCTGCAGCGAATAATCCCAGCTTGTTGTCTTATCACCTCGACCGCCGGGACACGAGGCGCGTCGCTTACCGGGGACGCCGTAGCATGATGAGCGCTTGAGGTTTCGTGAATAATCATAGAGAGTCGCGGGAGTAGGGTACGAAGCGGTGTCCCCAGCACCGTTCGGCCTTTTTGTTCGAGGTTGCACCTCTAGCCCTTGCAAACCCAAGTGCAGACTGCAAGGCAGCAGGGTGTTTCCAGAGGAGCCGGTGACCTACTGTACGGTTCGTTCGCCTCCTCTGGAATGCCGGATCAGGCAGTTGAACAGGTCTCCTTTGTGGCCGTTGGATCAGTAGATCTCGTCCGCCCATTCAGAAGGATCTGTCTTCACATGCCGAACACCGTCTCGCCGAAGTTTTTTAGACCTCGGTAACCCTCAACCTGGTTTAGCCCGCCTGTCGAGCGGTTTACCGGGATGTGGCCTCCGATGCATGCTTCAGCTTCGTGGAGCCACAGGTGAGAGTTGGGTGAATGATGGAGACCAAAGAGATGGAGGATGCCCCAAGGGACACGACAGTCAATATATATATATATATATATATATATATATATATATATATATATATATATATATATATATATATATATATATATATATAGTGAGCGTACTGCGATAGCTGAGTTGGTAGAGCATAGCATCTGCCCGGTAAGCGCAATTTATCGGGTTCGTTTCCGGCTCGCGGCGTTGGACTTTCGAATGCGGAAAACGGGTGGACCTTCCATTATGAGATTCAGGTTCCTCATGCTCTTAATACATCTTATGAATATGTATATCCCATTAGATAAATTTGAATGGAATTGAGTGACGAAGCAGTCCACTGATTGATAATAGTCATTTTATCAGATCTTGTTTAGCACACGATCGAATTGTGTGAGCTTTGGGTTGTACTGAGGACCACTAAAATCTATATAAACGGATTATACAGAAATCCCTTCCAAATAATTAACAGGAATTCATTATTTTCCAGGTGTTTTCTGGTCGTTACAACGGAATATTTGGATCGCTACTAAAGATTGTTTCCAATGACCGAAAGGTAGGAGAAGTCATTCTGTTTACTGTAGTCCAACCATTATTCGACGGTCAAGTGATATTTCCACTCTTCATGATTCAGTTGTAGAGTACGGTGTGTTTCTGAAATTTATTAGATTAATTCATAAAATAACCACCGTATGACTACTTGGATTCCCCCTCCCCCCACACACGACTAGCAGACTTTGATGTTCTGTTAATTCGTGGCGGACTTCACTGGTCCATGGCTGTGTTCTGAATCGTTTTTAGAATATGCTTTCTGTATCTTTGGTATAAATAAGTAACAACTATATTTCTATTCTCTTTCCCGAGACATCTTTTGAACAATTCACGTTTGAAGCAATCCTTGGTTGTCTTTAACTGTGGAGTCTTTGGATGGTTAAATTGACTCTGAGTTTTCGAAAATACTAGTGTGCTATGCAGGTCGTGTTTGCATCTGTTCGATCGTCCTACCACACTACGTTCTAAATAACGATATTAATTTTCTTTAGTCTCAGACGTTCGATTTGGTTGACCATTTGGTGTCTGTGGGTTTCCTCCATCGAAGCGGCGTGTCTACTGCGGCTTTTCTGTTTACTGACTTAGGGTCCACTAAAATAAATTGTTCGTTCTAAACGGGCAGTGCAATTAATAATATAGACCCTGTTCATCGTTGTCCTCACATATCGTGCTTGATGGAATATTCTTTAAAATCCCATCAAAGGGCTTCAGGATAATAGCATGGAATTTGTGAACGACACTGAATTTTAAAATTACGTTATCATTTGTTGGTTTAAATCTGTGGGACTTCGTCAATGCACATTGGGCTTATTCTAAAACTACGGCGCTATTTTATAAAAACTAGGCATCCTCAAAAGTGGGGATTCGGCAATAACTGTTGACTGTAAGAAGAGAATCCGTCCAGTTCAAAATAGTAACCTCAAGTTTAAAAAGACAACAAATGTACCAATAAGTGGCGATCTGTTGAATCTACTTATACACGTCAGCGAAAGACCACAAACACAGCTTTTCGACGGGAACTTCATTCACGACGTTCTCACAAACATTTTTCGAGATGGGTAGTACTATATATATATATATATATATATATATATATATATATATATATATATATATATATATATATATATATATATATATATATATATATATATATATATATATATATATATATATAGATACTCACATGTGCCAGCTTTCAGGCTGTGTGCCTAACAAAACATGATACAGTCGAGAAAGAAGGGATTGATGGAGTAAGGTTCCAGGATTTTTTAGCTCGCGCAATACTTCCAGGTTACCCAGGCCAAGGCAAGTGGTTTTCTCGGGGGTCTGCAATCGGAGCCTTTAGCTATTCAAAGCTTTATCCGCAAGACAGCGGGACGGCATGGATAGGGCTAACAAAAATGAATTAGGATAACCAATGATATATGGCTAGGATGTCTTCTAAATAAGTGGAGTTGTACTCCTTCCACGAAACAGGGTTTCCAACCATGAACACGCCGATGACGTCTTGCTGAATGACAATGCGACACGTTCTGAACCGTTTGACGATTGGGGTGTCCAGATATGGTTTGTGCTTTGCCCCACCGGCGGTGGGCAAACGGTCATCGTGGTGGGCTTTCAACCCTTCTGTCTTGGGTTAGAATCTTGCTTCCGCCTCCGGTTACTTTCCCCAATTGGTGTCCTCAAATTGGCCGCGACCCCCTTCCTGAAATTGTGCACCATTATTATGTAATAAAAGAAAGTGAATAGAAAGGTAAATTTAAAAGTACTTTTGCAAAAGTGGCAGGTGCTTGTGCCTGCATTCATCCCTTGTGCAGTTAGAACTGATCAAGTACCTTGGGAGTTACATTGCAGCTGGAAGTGATATTGAGGAGGAAATCACGTCTCAAATGGCGAAGATCAAATTGGCGTTCGTGCACCTGCGTCACTTGTGGCGCAGCCGCGAAATCCGTCATTGCAGGGACGGGTCTACAGTGCCACAGTGCGCAGTGTTTTGCTTAACGATAACGAATCCTGGCCGCTCCGCGCTGAGAACACTCGATGGCTTTCCATATTCGACCATCTATTTTCCGGAACATTGTTCACATTTGTTGGGAACACCGTGTAAGCAACGACAAGGTTTGTTATTCTCTGTTGGGTGTGGATAGCCGTTCCTGAGACAAGTAATCACTAAACTACCTCCGGTGGCTTGTTCACGTCTTACGCATGCTTACCCATCGTCTGCCGTTCCGTGCGTTATTTGCGCTTCCTGGTTATAGCTGGAAGAAGCGGCCTGGTGGCCAGGCTGACTTGGCGTCGCGGTATGAAGAAGGACGTAAACACTGACCTCGGTCGGTGCATCCTGATTGCCTGGTTGGGCCCGAAGGGATTAAGATTGTCATTAGTTAGATACGTTGCGGAATGTGGCTCAGCACCGCAACTAGTGGCCTGAATGATGTGTGGCGTATCTAGGAATCTCTCGGACCCCATAATTAAAGAAAAAACCTTGGTAACGTTACAAAAATGCGTGCGTTGATAGCCAAAAAACAATTCCGGTGGTTTTGAATATTTGTGTTGGTTGTAGCTCATGTTATTGGTTGCCATGACGTTCTCGTCGTTGAGCTTGGCGTTTAGATTACCAACGTTTCATTACCAGTCGAACTGGCACATGCACTGATGATGTCACCTCGGCTGGTGAGGAAACTTCTGCGATCTAAACACCTAGCTCAGCGATCACACCATCATGGCAAAACAGATTGTTTTCATTCGCCTTCCTCGTTACCCATTTCGGCATTTGTGGTGTTGTCACCGTGCTTCACTCTAGACTCGATGTATACTACTACTATTAGTGTTACTACTACTACTACTACTACTAATAATAATAATAATAATAATAATAATAATAATAATAATAATAATAGTAATAATGATAATGACTAATAATAATAATGCCTAGATGATAATGCACGAAACATAGCAAATCTGATTTCCTAAGCATTTTGGGATACATAATAGCACGTGGTCACACATTTGTGATTCTGCTTTTTTGGTTCATGCATCTGCGTTACAGACAACGGAGTGGTACATTTCGCGGTCATCGTGGTGGGGATGGTGGTGATCGAGGACAACGCCATTCCGAAGAAGGTTATGGTACTCGCGGGTTAGTTTTCTATCTTTATTCATCATTATTCTTCAACTTAGTCTCATCGGAGCTAGTGCGAAGTCGAGAAAGTTACACTTGATGGAATCACTGGGCAGAGACTGACTGGAGTCCGAGAAGATTTTGTGTGCGAACTTTCGATATGCGGCTCGAGCTTTGTGTTTATCATCATGACGTTTTTAGTAGGCGCAACAAAGAAATTGAAATAGGTGATGCATTTTCTCGCGCCACATGTCAAACGTTCGCACACGAGGTCTTCCCGGACTCCACTCACTCCTTGCACAGTGATCCGTTCAGGTGTAATTGTCTCAGCACCACACGTTCCGCTTTTTACTCTGTACCTCCCGCAAGGATGTCTGCAGAAACTGCTGTTCATCTAGCCCGAATCTTCGCGAACCGGGGGCAAGTCTAGGCTAAATTTCGTTAAAACTTGTAACATGTAGTAAATTTTTTATTCTGCTCATTCGACGAGATGCTAAGTTTTAATGTTTTTGACCGAAATGTGTACGTTTGTCTTTGAAAAATTGCCAAATACAAAAAAGACAATTTAGTAAGGTTTTAAAATTAATTTCTATGCTTGATGGGCATGCTAGATAAGCATGTAGAAGCCATCGTGACAGGCTGTCAGGAACAACCGATAGTCCAGTGAGAATATGGTCAAGGGTATGGACACGATCGCCAACTCGGTTGGGGATACGTGTGGGAAGGTCAACCAGTTGGCACAGGTTGTTGACCACAGCGAAGTGGTCGGCTCCGCACTCCAGAGCCGAAGTGTCCGATAAGTAGTCAACCAATATCGGTTGTGAACATTAAAATCTAAAATGTTGATGTGGCAATTGGGATCCTAACAAACGAGTGTTCAATGTTCGAAAATAAGAAATCAAAGATCGATGAGTAGCTACTGTTGGGTAAACGGCAAATGACAAGTAGGGATTAAAATAAGGAAGTCGGATTTTCAACCACATCAACTGAAATCCACGACTGGAAAAGTCGAGATTCTTGATTCTGAATATGGCGACTGACTGGTGGACAAAGACAGACACCAGCTTTGGGTGAAAAATAGGAGTGAAAGGTATAGTTGGGGGATTGGAGGTGGGTGGTGTCTGATGAGGGGGAGATTCGAGTTTTGGTCAAAAATAGAGCGAGAGGAGAGTGAAGAAACTGGTGTAGAGAATCAATATTATGGTTCATTCTGCGACTGTTAGTGAGGGTGATGAGTTCATGCTTGTTTTCCGACTGAACAGGGTGAATGCGTGTGTGGTTGTTTATTTTAATGATTCATAGTTTGAAGGAAACCAGCAACTATGAGCCTGAAACTTAAAGGCACGAACCACATAAGGCCCCAGTAGATCAGGTGTGGTAATGAGCCGGGCGACAGTAGAGCTGTCTACCATGCTGAATGCCGTTAACCTATCTTGGCAGGCCTTCGTCTTCACATGCGGAATGACACTCATCTTTGTGACAGCTGCGATGTAGTTATACCTGTCGCCTAGTTCAGTACCATGCTCGTATCACTCAGTTATGCGGTTCACTACTTTGGTTTTCGTGGGCTATTCCTGATGAATGAAATTACATGCGGAACTGTTATGTTTATAGACAGGCAAGAAGTCGATAACAGACTATTGACGCTAAAGGTGGTCTTTGAATGCTGATTGCAGTATGCACGCGTGCAAATGCGGTGGAATGGTCCGGGATCATTTTACGCATGGCGCCAACGTAACGGCAACAATTACAAAGACGGTGGAAAGAAAAACGAAAGAACGGTCAAGTATCGGTGGTATTTTTCATGGTTGTTTGCGTTGTGGACTGTTTTACTACTCGGTCACCCGGTTCAGAGTACGCCTTTCTATTCGGGATGTACCTCTACCCTGCAAGGCAGAAGCGTTGATTCAGATGAGCCGGTACCCACTTGTACAGTTCATTCGTCTCTTCTGAAAAAAACTTTCTTCAGGATACGTTATACAAACCTGTTTTTGATTTCTGTGTTCAAGTTCGAGAATTTGTGGTATACGGTTTCCAGTATGTTCAAGTTCAAGCATATATATATATATATATATATATATATATATATGATTTCGGTTCCTATATACCAAAGCTAACTTTTTACATATTATACCGAACAAGGGTTGGGAATATAAAGTTCTGCGTAACTTAGTGTTGCTTGTTAGCTATGTTATGTTTTCTGGGAAGTTGAATTTGCCTGAAGCTTGAATGATCGAATCTAATAAGCGATTAAATGCGAATATTATTTCATAACTATGGCGGTTGAATTCACCGTGGGTGATTTTAGTCCATGATAAATAAATTCCGATTTTTCCATGAGTAGCCTTACTAAATTGTCGATTGTATTTGTACTTAGGAGGTAAAAGGAAAAGCATTACAAACACATCTTAAGAATGCTTTATTATCTCGTGGTTCATTGGCGACTTCGCGGTTGATGTTAGGCTCAAGGGTAAAAACAATCTATTTTGTAGTATGCAGGGCTAGCGATCTTCTGCGGGGGATTTGCTCGCGTTCTATCTGATATTACAAAAACAGGAAGTTTCAAAAGCCCAGTTCCGTAAGTGTATTATTAGGTCCCGACACTTACATCAATCGAACATCAATATTGTGGAATGAAACAGAAGTCCGCGTGAGAATGACAATCTATATTAAGTGGCATCTGATGTAATGAACAGTTAAAAAGAAATAACAGACACTACTGGTTAGACGTTCAATGGTTGTTCGGAATGTTCGTCCACAGGAGCGGATGACAATTCTATGATAGAACGGACGGAACCGATAGTCAGACATACACACATATGTAGGTGTCTTGACAAAATCAATAATTGAAACTAGTTGGTCACTACTATGGTTACACCAGCTTTTCGCGCCGCAATATGGCGGCCTACAGCCTGACCTCTAAAGTTTAGAATGCTTGACCTTCAGATGAAGGTCATGTAAGCGTCCTTTGTTAGGTGGCAATTTTTTTCGCGGTGATGGAGAAACGAACATTCAGGAGTGGTACATTTCACTACTTTACTAAATAGAACAGAGAGAAAGTCATCAAACGCATTTTGCGCGTATTTCTATGCGGAGTATTGCTCAACTTTTCCGTTATTAAATAAATGCTTTTTCACCTCATCGTGTAAAACATGGTATCAAAACAAGACGTGGTGTAAAAAGGCAACACATTCGACTTGAATAACGTTGTTTTCTGCGCTTTGAAAAGAAAAAGAACGCTCAAAGAGTAATAAATATATCGAGGGAGATTTCTCACCAAATCACTATATGCCACCAAGAAGAAGGTTGATGTGAAATAACGTGCTTCATATTTTTGGCATATTAAAAGCCGGCATCGTGTGCTCAACAAAAGTGGTCACTTGTCGCATTCGCAATGACATTAGAATGTCATCATTATTTGATCTGGCTATCGATGTACGTCCCGTGCTGTATGCTGATATTTAGGAGCTCACAAAAACGTGACCCATGGTAATAGATTCACGGGTGACGGTCCCAGTGACTCCTGTTGAAATGAGCTATATTAAATCATGATCAGTTTCGTTGGGGCAGTGTTATCCATGACACTCTGAACAACGCACATTTCATTTGGGTCAAAAGATAAATGTTTCCACTCTGTCAAGTTATAATTTTTTCTTAGAAGACTGCATTAGTGTCGGGTAACGCAATGGATTATGCTTCACAAGAGGATGTTCATTGTATAGCCGTGAACATATTTCTATTTTTATATGCATTCACAGTAGCCAACCTGTAGATACTTTGAAGGTCCTGTTGCCATAATCACCCCATAGCAGCACTGATTTGATTGTGAAGACTAATTCATGTTCACTGTAGGGGAATATATATATATATATATATATATATATATATATATATATTTCCGAGGCATATGCTCAAATTGGTATTGTTATCATTGTATGAATTTTTGTCACATACTTACACACGAGTGTAGCGGAGAATGTATACGCCTTAGTATCGAAGGCCCACTGCATTACTTGGGATAAGTGGCCACCTGACCCTAAGACTTGTAATATAGAACCACCTAAGGTCCCAATAGGTTGGTTGTAGCAACGAGCCGGACGAGAAGGGATCACTGTCTGCCATGGATTGTTTATAAAAAATTGTCGAGTTGGATAACGCTAATGGAAAATGTATCAAGATAACCAACGAAATATGACGGGTTTGCAAACATTACTGGTACACTAGGGTCTGCCGGTAGTGAGTGGGATTCACCTGGATGATAATGCGCGAAAAATAACATCTGGTTTCGCTATCTTTTTGACATACACAATAGCACGTGTTCTCACGTTTGTGTTTTTACTTTTCCTGTGCATTCATCTATACGTCTGCGTGACAGACAACAAGGCGGCGCGTTTCGCGGCCAACGTGGTGGCAGTGGCGGTGTAGGTCGTGGACATGGCCATTTTGCTGCAGGTTTTACTGATCGAGGGTGAGTTTATTTTTGCAACGGGCGTTTTTGAAGCCTGTACACATTAACATCAGCGGGTATCTAAAACTCGTTTGGCTATTCACGGTCTATTTTACACAATGTCGAGGAAGCACTTAGCTGCTTCACACATTCGGTAAAAGTTTTCTAGAAGAGTATAGTGATAACCTCGAATGTGTACCAGAATGACAGTCTATAAGGATGAATAAATTTCTTTTACTGCGGGGATTGTGCCGTAAATCTATTCACGGTATCATAGCAGCTGCATATAACACCGGCAGTGGACACAATTTCACATCTATGCAACTCTTACAAAGCATTTAGACTGGGTTTTATGCTTGGTTCGCACAATAAATGGTATAAATAATATTTTCACCTAGAATTCACCAACGACCAATGAAAGGCACTTCAACACTGGCCCAAGCTACTTAACCTCCGCCCCAAGATTCTGGGACTACGATATGCTTCTCCTTCCCTTTTTTGGTTCTGGTTAATTGCTTAAAGCAGCCAAGATTCAAAGGCTGACGAGGCTTTAGAAAATGTGAGTCACTAGATAGACGATCATTCCCAATCTTACTTGACAATGAACCGTTACAAGTATCGAGCGTGTTATCAGTGGGAGCATTGTGGGTGGATAGATGGGGCAAAGAGAGGCAGTTGGGAACGGAAGACAAAGGTCAAGTAAAAGAGAGGGAACTCTGAGCGATAGTCCACTCATCACTACCCACCCTGCTCGGTGCATTGGGCAGTGCCGTCTTGATTATCCTGCGCGACGACCGATGCAGTATGGAATTCTTTTTATTCGTGCAGCTCATGGGAGATGTTGGACGGGCACTGTTAGGGTGTCCAGCCACGAAGCAGGAGAACGATTAGGGTTCTCAACCAAAGCCTCTAGTTCTAACGAGAACCTGTCCCCAAGGCAGCGGAGTGGCTGAGTGGGAACGCACTTCCATGGACAAATTATTCTCCCACTGACTGAGTTGCCAGCTCAAATCGACCCCCGACCTGGAGAACTAGAAGACTGGACTTTGTCTGACCTCTACCCATTGACCTGTTAGCCAGGATTGTATCTCCGGTTTAGGGAAGCCATCCTGTATAGCTCTTTGGGTCATGGAAGTACGCAAGCTATCACACTACGTCAAGGTACAGTCTCGTCCTGGCGGTGAACTTGACCGCAAGTGTACGTGAGTTCAACAACGGTAGCTCTTCTCTATTTTGGCTTTACATTTCAATTGCAGGATTGTACTGCACCTTGAGGTGATTCGATGGATTGCTTGCCTCCGCCACCCAGAAAGCTATGCAGGATGAATTCGTTGAGTTGGAGATGCAATCATACCTGACGGGTCAATGGGTAGAGGCGAGACGAAATCCAGTCTCTCTGAACCAGTGGATAGGTACCATGCGGTTCTTTATGGCCATTCACATTTCCTTTGGAGAGTACACTCCAGGGAACAGACTCTAGGCGAAGCAGTTTGTCTGTCAAATACGTCCATTAGGTGGACATAGAAATGGATTATGGATTTTTTTTACAGCGTGCTTGCGCATGACTACAGTGGAAGGGGTGAATACTCCATAGCAACGAAGGCCCACTGCACCATTAGGGATAACCCGCCACCAGACCCTGAGACTTGGAGTTGAGAACCACATAAGGTCCCAATAGGTCAGGTGTGGGAAGGATCCGGATAGCAGCGGATTGCAGCCTACCACCAAAGTAACCGGTGGTGGCAACCTGAAATTTTTCAGCACTTCAATCGCACTTAATTAGACAGTTTTTGCACACCAGAACTGGGCTGCCCCTAGCCCAACAAATGCTGTCTGGACCACGTTCCGCTTGCTCTTTTAGGTGCACGAGGTTTAGGACGGAGTCCGAAAAATGGGTTGACGTTTAAAGCAACAGTTAAGACAGGAGCGAACAACAGATCTCATGTGGAAGACCAAAAGTACCAACACGGATGTTTGGAACATATTCCTGTGCTCGGTGGACACCGTGCACCACCTTGTGAGTGAGACTGTTGAGTCTAAGGCTCCGGTTGGGGTTCTCACGAGAAATCCCCGCATATTCTGTGGGAAGCCGTGAAGTACCATTTATCTACAAATCTTCAATGGCTCTTCAGGAAACGTGTCTTCTAACTTGGTTCTTCATCCTTTATCTCCTCTGTCTGAATAGATTCAAGGCTCGTGAAATGTGAATTATAACTCGCGATAAAAATAATAATTTGAAGGTAGATAGAAGTAGAAGTTCAGTTCTCAGACCTGAGCATTCTCTTCATTTGGCCGCTTTTAACGTTCGCACATTTTATTGAATGGGAAAGGGAGTCGAATGTCGCTTTCAGACCATGGGAGATGAAGATTTTCGACTTACAGAACGTGTGCCTGTGCTCTAAAATCGGTTATAGAGTCGATGTGTGATTGATAAAATCCTTGCTGTGTCTGAAACCGAATTGATTCTCAGACGTGCATCTTTTGCGCGTGATGGATTATTGATGGGAAATAATGCCGGCGAGAAGTTTGGATGCAATGGTTTCTAACCTTATTCCTTTGTGATTTTCGCAAAAGGACTTCCCACGCGAATCGTTACAGTCACCGGTGCACGTCACTTCCTGGGGATTTATCTACTTTCTGAAATAGAACGGACCTATTTTCCTTGGTTACGAAAGCTTCTCTTGTGTTCGTAAAAAGGACAGATACAACCCATCAAGTCCAGCAGCTTTATAACGTTTTGCACAATCCGAATTTCGGATATTCTCCATTTCCGGCAGTGGAGTGATATCTACTTGCAGTTATCGGAAAGCCCACTGTGGAAGTTGGCCTGCTCAATTGCTCTGTAATGTCCTTCACCCAGCGTTCCTGAGAGTGAATCAGTTAGCTTTTGTATTCCTCAGTTACCTCACACCGGGCTTCGGTGGACCGTTACTTCTAATAAAATAGCGGAGATTGCGCATGTTGGAAATGACGGCAGTCTTCTCAGTTTTGCTACGTCGCGCAACTCACCAGTGCTCGCAAACGTTTATGAGACTCCTAGTGAGTTGACACCTCCAGGATTTTCCCATCTCGTCGAATGTGATATCCAAAAGGATGGATCTCCGAGCGTCTGGCAGAGAAATTTTTATCGGAGTATTATCCATCATCTATGAGGTCTACCTAAACTGGGATCTTGAGTGGCATTGATAGCAGTGCACAATCCTTCATTCCTCACTTGTTGCGTGTATAGCTGAGTTGATAACGCTGCCTATTGGATTCCATGAAAATGAAGCATACAAGTTACCTCGGGATGACTAGAACCTGTGCAGGTTCTTCGGCTCAATTGCGCTGATCACCTTGTCTCTGTGCTCGAATTTCTGAAATATGCGCAACGTGTACTAGGTAAACTCAGGATCTGTAACTCCATTTGGCATGTGCTTTACACCTTCAAAGTTTAAAGTGATGTTGCAAGACTGGACGTCAACGGTTCCGAGCTTGATGCTCAATGGAGAGGTGCTAGCAATTGTTGACCGATTTAGTTACCTCGGAAGCAGTGTGACGACGAATGGGAGCACGGTAGTAGAGGTGAGGACGCTTATATCGAAGGCTCGAGGGGCATACGCTGGACTGAAGCACTTGTGGTGCCGACCTGATATTTGACTGAAGTTGAAAGATCGTGTGTGCTGTTGTACGGTGCGTTCACTTATGTTGTATGATTGCCAGTGGTGGAGCTTGCGTGCGGAAGATGTTTGTTGCTTTGAAGTTTTCAACCATCGATGCTTACATGGTACTACCCAGATTGGTTGGAATGATCGTATTAGCAATGCTGAGGTAATAAATCGAGTAATAGGTGCCAGTTCGGAGAATGTTCTATCACAGCGTATCCGGGTTAGTAGACTTCGTTGGTTGAGGCACGTGTTGGGTATGGTAGACACGTCTACCATACCGTGTCCTGCTTTGCGTTTCTCCTCGGTAGTGGAAGAAGCCACGTGGAGGTCAACAGATGACGTGAGAACGTGGAATGAGAGAATGCGTAGCGAACTTCGCGGTTGGGGTTCGAAAGATCCTTCATCCGGTTGGCTGGCGACAGGGAAGGATATGGCAGCGAACCGTGAACCGTGACGATTGTATTGTCGCTGTCTGTCGAATCGGAATAATGATTGATCAATGTGCGTTTGTACAGTTAGACTGTATGTTCCGTGTGTTGGCTACTGGGACGTTGTTTCGTTTTCTCACCTCTTTGTGTCCACTCTCTGTCCTGCTTGCATACTGGTTCTTTCTATTTCTACATGCAACATGATGAGAAAGACGGTGATCAATGGGGCTTGTCCTGTTGTTTAATGCTGTACGATGATGATGATGATGATGATGATGATGATGATGATGTGGTTAATTTGGTAGTTGGGGTAGGATGATACGCGTTTGTGTCGTCACTCGTGACACACTGTCAAGTCATGTGCATGGATTGTCGAAATTCTTGACAGAAATTGTTTTCTTTTCTTTGCATTGAATTTGTCTTTCGTGATTTAATAGTGTATTGTAACCACGGATTAAAATATTGAATGCGATATAAATCAGTGTTGGAAATGTTACTTACGCAACATGTTCCGCTCAGTTGTTAGTGTCCACTTGGATCCGAGGTATATTGTTGCATCTATAGCCGAGTTGATAACTTTGCCTATTGGATTCGCAGAAAATGAAGCATACAATTTATTTCAGGATGACTAGAAATTGTGCAGGTTTTTCAGCTTGTCATCGTAGCTGAGAACACAAATGGCGTGAGAAAGTGCATTAGCTATCTGAGTATCTCCGTTGGGCCTATTGAGTGCGTCATAACGATAAACACGTAGCTCGTGTTTCTAATCTGGATCTTATCGTTCTCGATTTTGCTTGATTACTTCCCGTCGTATATGAAAGCGAAAAATCTTTGGTCTATAATTAATCTAAAACGGATACCCAAAGATAATGTCTTCATTTTGCTATGTTTATGCGTAGGAATGGAGTAAAAAACTTATACTTCTCAAATATGTTGAGGGAAGTCGTGGCAGAAGAGTCTCTGTGGGGAAAAGTATGTGCTTCTCGTTGACCGTTTCGTTTGCGGTTCGAGTTTATCGTCTGATTTATTTTCTTGGGAGGAATTTTTCTTCGGTTGTAAGTGCAAATGTTCTAGAGTTGTTGTTGTTTGAATTGATTTTGCAGTGACCGCGGTGGCGCGTTTCGTGGTCCACGTGGTGGTGGTGGCCGTGGACGGGGCCATTTTGATGAAGGTTACGCTGATCTCGGGTTGGTTTTCTGCCCCCATTTATTAATTTTTGTTTTGTTTTGCATCTTAGGCAGATCAGTGTGGTTTCGATCCTCGTTGCAGTGTGTTTGTTTTCTTGTTAATGCCCTAACTCCGTCTCATTTGTCACGTGGCTGCTTCCTCCAGTTCTTTTCAAAATGGGTGATGACGCGTTTATAAAATCATTACCACCTTGCTCTGCGACATTTGAACGAGGAGCGTATTCCGTTGTTATGGGGTGAGTCATTGATTGTACCCATCTTGAAGAAGGGAATACGCAATGGTTGTAGTAATCATCGCGGGATTCATTAAGTTCCGATAGTCACCAAGGTATTAGCCTCGATTTTGCTCCGTCGTCTGACACCGGCTGGCGAGAGGAAGACCCGTGAACAGCAGGCCGAATTCCGCCCAAGTCGAGGGTGCATCGATCAGATTTTCACTTTTTGCCAATTACTTGAAACGCGTCACACACACACACACACACACACACACACCGTCGACCGACAATAGTGTTTTTCCTTGACTCGAAAGATGCCTTTGATTCAGTTGTCCGAACAGCACTATTCAGTGCTCTTGACCGAAAAGGTATGTCACAGAAGTTCACGAATCTACTGAGATCACTATACTCTCATACTTCCGGCCGCGTAAGGGTTTTCGGCGAACTATCCGGTCGGTTCGAAACGGCGAGTGATGTTCGACAATGCTGTGTCATTTCGGCACTCCTTTTCAACTTCTTCATGGACGTGATAATGGAGAATGCCTTGCAAAATCTTCAGGTTGTGGGCGTCTAACCGCCAAATGGTAGAAAGCTATGTGAGCTCAATTGCACCTATGACCTTACCTGTTTGCTCGAATTTCTGAAATATGCGCAACGTGTACTAGGTAAACTCAGGATCTGTAACTCCATTTGGCATGTGCTTTACACCTTCAAAGTTTAAAGTGATGTTGCAAGACTGGACGTCAACGGTTCCGAGCTTGATGCTCAATGGAGAGGTGCTAGCAATTGTTGACCGATTTAGTTACCTCGGAAGCAGTGTGACGACGAATGGGAGCACGGTAGTAGAGGTGAGGACGCTTATATCGAAGGCTCGAGGGGCATACGCTGGACTGAAGCACTTGTGGTGCCGACCTGATATTTGACTGAAGTTGAAAGATCGTGTGTGCTGTTGTACGGTGCGTTCACTTATGTTGTATGATTGCCAGTGGTGGAGCTTGCGTGCGGAAGATGTTTGTTGCTTTGAAGTTTTCAACCATCGATGCTTACATGGTACTACCCAGATTGGTTGGAATGATCGTATTAGCAATGCTGAGGTAATAAATCGAGTAATAGGTGCCAGTTCGGAGAATGTTCTATCACAGCGTATCCGGGTTAGTAGACTTCGTTGGTTGAGGCACGTGTTGGGTATGGTAGACACGTCTACCATACCGTGTCCTGCTTTGCGTTTCTCCTCGGTAGTGGAAGAAGCCACGTGGAGGTCAACAGATGACGTGAGAACGTGGAATGAGAGAATGCGTAGCGAACTTCGCGGTTGGGGTTCGAAAGATCCTTCATCCGGTTGGCTGGCGACAGGGAAGGATATGGCAGCGAACCGTGAACCGTGACGATTGTATTGTCGCTGTCTGTCGAATCGGAATAATGATTGATCAATGTGCGTTTGTACAGTTAGACTGTATGTTCCGTGTGTTGGCTACTGGGACGTTGTTTCGTTTTCTCACCTCTTTGTGTCCACTCTCTGTCCTGCTTGCATACTGGTTCTTTCTATTTCTACATGCAACATGATGAGAAAGACGGTGATCAATGGGGCTTGTCCTGTTGTTTAATGCTGTACGATGATGATGATGATGATGATGATGTGGTTAATTTGGTAGTTGGGGTAGGATGATACGCGTTTGTGTCGTCACTCGTGACACACTGTCAAGTCATGTGCATGGATTGTCGAAATTCTTGACAGAAATTGTTTTCTTTTCTTTGCATTGAATTTGTCTTTCGTGATTTAATAGTGTATTGTAACCACGGATTAAAATATTGAATGCGATATAAATCAGTGTTGGAAATGTTACTTACGCAACATGTTCCGCTCAGTTGTTAGTGTCCACTTGGATCCGAGGTATATTGTTGCATCTATAGCCGAGTTGATAACTTTGCCTATTGGATTCGCAGAAAATGAAGCATACAATTTATTTCAGGATGACTAGAAATTGTGCAGGTTTTTCAGCTTGTCATCGTAGCTGAGAACACAAATGGCGTGAGAAAGTGCATTAGCTATCTGAGTATCTCCGTTGGGCCTATTGAGTGCGTCATAACGATAAACACGTAGCTCGTGTTTCTAATCTGGATCTTATCGTTCTCGATTTTGCTTGATTACTTCCCGTCGTATATGAAAGCGAAAAATCTTTGGTCTATAATTAATCTAAAACGGATACCCAAAGATAATGTCTTCATTTTGCTATGTTTATGCGTAGGAATGGAGTAAAAAACTTATACTTCTCAAATATGTTGAGGGAAGTCGTGGCAGAAGAGTCTCTGTGGGGAAAAGTATGTGCTTCTCGTTGACCGTTTCGTTTGCGGTTCGAGTTTATCGTCTGATTTATTTTCTTGGGAGGAATTTTTCTTCGGTTGTAAGTGCAAATGTTCTAGAGTTGTTGTTGTTTGAATTGATTTTGCAGTGACCGCGGTGGCGCGTTTCGTGGTCCACGTGGTGGTGGTGGCCGTGGACGGGGCCATTTTGATGAAGGTTACGCTGATCTCGGGTTGGTTTTCTGCCCCCATTTATTAATTTTTGTTTTGTTTTGCATCTTAGGCAGATCAGTGTGGTTTCGATCCTCGTTGCAGTGTGTTTGTTTTCTTGTTAATGCCCTAACTCCGTCTCATTTGTCACGTGGCTGCTTCCTCCAGTTCTTTTCAAAATGGGTGATGACGCGTTTATAAAATCATTACCACCTTGCTCTGCGACATTTGAACGAGGAGCGTATTCCGTTGTTATGGGGTGAGTCATTGATTGTACCCATCTTGAAGAAGGGAATACGCAATGGTTGTAGTAATCATCGCGGGATTCATTAAGTTCCGATAGTCACCAAGGTATTAGCCTCGATTTTGCTCCGTCGTCTGACACCGGCTGGCGAGAGGAAGACCCGTGAACAGCAGGCCGAATTCCGCCCAAGTCGAGGGTGCATCGATCAGATTTTCACTTTTTGCCAATTACTTGAAACGCGTCACACACACACACACCCACACACACACACACACACACACACACACACACACCGTCGACCGACAATAGTGTTTTTCCTTGACTCGAAAGATGCCTTTGATTCAGTTGTCCGAACAGCACTATTCAGTGCTCTTGACCGAAAAGGTATGTCACAGAAGTTCACGAATCTACTGAGATCACTATACTCTCATACTTCCGGCCGCGTAAGGGTTTTCGGCGAACTATCCGGTCGGTTCGAAACGGCGAGTGATGTTCGACAATGCTGTGTCATTTCGGCACTCCTTTTCAACTTCTTCATGGACGTGATAATGGAGAATGCCTTGCAAAATCTTCAGGTTGTGGGCGTCTAACCGCCAAATGGTAGAAAGCTATGTGAGCTCAATTGCACCTATGACCTTACCTGTTTGCTCGAATTTCTGAAATATGCGCAACGTGTACTAGGTAAACTCAGGATCTGTAACTCCATTTGGCATGTGCTTTACACCTTCAAAGTTTAAAGTGATGTTGCAAGACTGGACGTCAACGGTTCCGAGCTTGATGCTCAATGGAGAGGTGCTAGCAATTGTTGACCGATTTAGTTACCTCGGAAGCAGTGTGACGACGAATGGGAGCACGGTAGTAGAGGTGAGGACGCTTATATCGAAGGCTCGAGGGGCATACGCTGGACTGAAGCACTTGTGGTGCCGACCTGATATTTGACTGAAGTTGAAAGATCGTGTGTGCTGTTGTACGGTGCGTTCACTTATGTTGTATGATTGCCAGTGGTGGAGCTTGCGTGCGGAAGATGTTTGTTGCTTTGAAGTTTTCAACCATCGATGCTTACATGGTACTACCCAGATTGGTTGGAATGATCGTATTAGCAATGCTGAGGTAATAAATCGAGTAATAGGTGCCAGTTCGGAGAATGTTCTATCACAGCGTATCCGGGTTAGTAGACTTCGTTGGTTGAGGCACGTGTTGGGTATGGTAGACACGTCTACCATACCGTGTCCTGCTTTGCGTTTCTCCTCGGTAGTGGAAGAAGCCACGTGGAGGTCAACAGATGACGTGAGAACGTGGAATGAGAGAATGCGTAGCGAACTTCGCGGTTGGGGTTCGAAAGATCCTTCATCCGGTTGGCTGGCGACAGGGAAGGATATGGCAGCGAACCGTGAACCGTGACGATTGTATTGTCGCTGTCTGTCGAATCGGAATAATGATTGATCAATGTGCGTTTGTACAGTTAGACTGTATGTTCCGTGTGTTGGCTACTGGGACGTTGTTTCGTTTTCTCACCTCTTTGTGTCCACTCTCTGTCCTGCTTGCATACTGGTTCTTTCTATTTCTACATGCAACATGATGAGAAAGACGGTGATCAATGGGGCTTGTCCTGTTGTTTAATGCTGTACGATGATGATGATGATGATGATGATGATGATGATGATGATGATGATGTGGTTAATTTGGTAGTTGGGGTAGGATGATACGCGTTTGTGTCGTCACTCGTGACACACTGTCAAGTCATGCGCATGGATTGTCGAAATTCTTGACAGAAATTGTTTTCTTTTCTTTGCATTGAATTTGTCTTTCGTGATTTAATAGTGTATTGTAACCACGGATTAAAATATTGAATGCGATATAAATCAGTGTTGGAAATGTTACTTACGCAACATGTTCCGCTCAGTTGTTAGTGTCCACTTGGATCCGAGGTATATTGTTGCATCTATAGCCGAGTTGATAACTTTGCCTATTGGATTCGCAGAAAATGAAGCATACAATTTATTTCAGGATGACTAGAAATTGTGCAGGTTTTTCAGCTTGTCATCGTAGCTGAGAACACAAATGGCGTGAGAAAGTGCATTAGCTATCTGAGTATCTCCGTTGGGCCTATTGAGTGCGTCATAACGATAAACACGTAGCTCGTGTTTCTAATCTGGATCTTATCGTTCTCGATTTTGCTTGATTACTTCCCGTCGTATATGAAAGCGAAAAATCTTTGGTCTATAATTAATCTAAAACGGATACCCAAAGATAATGTCTTCATTTTGCTATGTTTATGCGTAGGAATGGAGTAAAAAACTTATACTTCTCAAATATGTTGAGGGAAGTCGTGGCAGAAGAGTCTCTGTGGGGAAAAGTATGTGCTTCTCGTTGACCGTTTCGTTTGCGGTTCGAGTTTATCGTCTGATTTATTTTCTTGGGAGGAATTTTTCTTCGGTTGTAAGTGCAAATGTTCTAGAGTTGTTGTTGTTTGAATTGATTTTGCAGTGACCGCGGTGGCGCGTTTCGTGGTCCACGTGGTGGTGGTGGCCGTGGACGGGGCCATTTTGATGAAGGTTACGCTGATCTCGGGTTGGTTTTCTGCCCCCATTTATTAATTTTTGTTTTGTTTTGCATCTTAGGCAGATCAGTGTGGTTTCGATCCTCGTTGCAGTGTGTTTGTTTTCTTGTTAATGCCCTAACTCCGTCTCATTTGTCACGTGGCTGCTTCCTCCAGTTCTTTTCAAAATGGGTGATGACGCGTTTATAAAATCATTACCACCTTGCTCTGCGACATTTGAACGAGGAGCGTATTCCGTTGTTATGGGGTGAGTCATTGATTGTACCCATCTTGAAGAAGGGAATACGCAATGGTTGTAGTAATCATCGCGGGATTCATTAAGTTCCGATAGTCACCAAGGTATTAGCCTCGATTTTGCTCCGTCGTCTGACACCGGCTGGCGAGAGGAAGACCCGTGAACAGCAGGCCGAATTCCGCCCAAGTCGAGGGTGCATCGATCAGATTTTCACTTTTTGCCAATTACTTGAAACGCGTCACACACACACACACCCACACACACACACACACACACACACACACACACCGTCGACCGACAATAGTGTTTTTCCTTGACTCGAAAGATGCCTTTGATTCAGTTGTCCGAACAGCACTATTCAGTGCTCTTGACCGAAAAGGTATGTCACAGAAGTTCACGAATCTACTGAGATCACTATACTCTCATACTTCCGGCCGCGTAAGGGTTTTCGGCGAACTATCCGGTCGGTTCGAAACGGCGAGTGATGTTCGACAATGCTGTGTCATTTCGGCACTCCTTTTCAACTTCTTCATGGACGTGATAATGGAGAATGCCTTGCAAAATCTTCAGGTTGTGGGCGTCTAACCGCCAAATGGTAGAAAGCTATGTGAGCTCAATTGCACCTATGACCTTACCTGTTTGCTCGAATTTCTGAAATATGCGCAACGTGTACTAGGTAAACTCAGGATCTGTAACTCCATTTGGCATGTGCTTTACACCTTCAAAGTTTAAAGTGATGTTGCAAGACTGGACGTCAACGGTTCCGAGCTTGATGCTCAATGGAGAGGTGCTAGCAATTGTTGACCGATTTAGTTACCTCGGAAGCAGTGTGACGACGAATGGGAGCACGGTAGTAGAGGTGAGGACGCTTATATCGAAGGCTCGAGGGGCATACGCTGGACTGAAGCACTTGTGGTGCCGACCTGATATTTGACTGAAGTTGAAAGATCGTGTGTGCTGTTGTACGGTGCGTTCACTTATGTTGTATGATTGCCAGTGGTGGAGCTTGCGTGCGGAAGATGTTTGTTGCTTTGAAGTTTTCAACCATCGATGCTTACATGGTACTACCCAGATTGGTTGGAATGATCGTATTAGCAATGCTGAGGTAATAAATCGAGTAATAGGTGCCAGTTCGGAGAATGTTCTATCACAGCGTATCCGGGTTAGTAGACTTCGTTGGTTGAGGCACGTGTTGGGTATGGTAGACACGTCTACCATACCGTGTCCTGCTTTGCGTTTCTCCTCGGTAGTGGAAGAAGCCACGTGGAGGTCAACAGATGACGTGAGAACGTGGAATGAGAGAATGCGTAGCGAACTTCGCGGTTGGGGTTCGAAAGATCCTTCATCCGGTTGGCTGGCGACAGGGAAGGATATGGCAGCGAACCGTGAACCGTGACGATTGTATTGTCGCTGTCTGTCGAATCGGAATAATGATTGATCAATGTGCGTTTGTACAGTTAGACTGTATGTTCCGTGTGTTGGCTACTGGGACGTTGTTTCGTTTTCTCACCTCTTTGTGTCCACTCTCTGTCCTGCTTGCATACTGGTTCTTTCTATTTCTACATGCAACATGATGAGAAAGACGGTGATCAATGGGGCTTGTCCTGTTGTTTAATGCTGTACGATGATGATGATGATGATGATGATGATGATGATGTGGTTAATTTGGTAGTTGGGGTAGGATGATACGCGTTTGTGTCGTCACTCGTGACACACTGTCAAGTCATGCGCATGGATTGTCGAAATTCTTGACAGAAATTGTTTTCTTTTCTTTGCATTGAATTTGTCTTTCGTGATTTAATAGTGTATTGTAACCACGGATTAAAATATTGAATGCGATATAAATCAGTGTTGGAAATGTTACTTACGCAACATGTTCCGCTCAGTTGTTAGTGTCCACTTGGATCCGAGGTATATTGTTGCATCTATAGCCGAGTTGATAACTTTGCCTATTGGATTCGCAGAAAATGAAGCATACAATTTATTTCAGGATGACTAGAAATTGTGCAGGTTTTTCAGCTTGTCATCGTAGCTGAGAACACAAATGGCGTGAGAAAGTGCATTAGCTATCTGAGTATCTCCGTTGGGCCTATTGAGTGCGTCATAACGATAAACACGTAGCTCGTGTTTCTAATCTGGATCTTATCGTTCTCGATTTTGCTTGATTACTTCCCGTCGTATATGAAAGCGAAAAATCTTTGGTCTATAATTAATCTAAAACGGATACCCAAAGATAATGTCTTCATTTTGCTATGTTTATGCGTAGGAATGGAGTAAAAAACTTATACTTCTCAAATATGTTGAGGGAAGTCGTGGCAGAAGAGTCTCTGTGGGGAAAAGTATGTGCTTCTCGTTGACCGTTTCGTTTGCGGTTCGAGTTTATCGTCTGATTTATTTTCTTGGGAGGAATTTTTCTTCGGTTGTAAGTGCAAATGTTCTAGAGTTGTTGTTGTTTGAATTGATTTTGCAGTGACCGCGGTGGCGCGTTTCGTGGTCCACGTGGTGGTGGTGGCCGTGGACGGGGCCATTTTGATGAAGGTTACGCTGATCTCGGGTTGGTTTTCTGCCCCCATTTATTAATTTTTGTTTTGTTTTGCATCTTAGGCAGATCAGTGTGGTTTCGATCCTCGTTGCAGTGTGTTTGTTTTCTTGTTAATGCCCTAACTCCGTCTCATTTGTCACGTGGCTGCTTCCTCCAGTTCTTTTCAAAATGGGTGATGACGCGTTTATAAAATCATTACCACCTTGCTCTGCGACATTTGAACGAGGAGCGTATTCCGTTGTTATGGGGTGAGTCATTGATTGTACCCATCTTGAAGAAGGGAATACGCAATGGTTGTAGTAATCATCGCGGGATTCATTAAGTTCCGATAGTCACCAAGGTATTAGCCTCGATTTTGCTCCGTCGTCTGACACCGGCTGGCGAGAGGAAGACCCGTGAACAGCAGGCCGAATTCCGCCCAAGTCGAGGGTGCATCGATCAGATTTTCACTTTTTGCCAATTACTTGAAACGCGTCACACACACACACACACACACACACACACACACACACACACCGTCGACCGACAATAGTGTTTTTCCTTGACTCGAAAGATGCCTTTGATTCAGTTGTCCGAACAGCACTATTCAGTGCTCTTGACCGAAAAGGTATGTCACAGAAGTTCACGAATCTACTGAGATCACTATACTCTCATACTTCCGGCCGCGTAAGGGTTTTCGGCGAACTATCCGGTCGGTTCGAAACGGCGAGTGATGTTCGACAATGCTGTGTCATTTCGGCACTCCTTTTCAACTTCTTCATGGACGTGATAATGGAGAATGCCTTGCAAAATCTTCAGGTTGTGGGCGTCTAACCGCCAAATGGTAGAAAGCTATGTGAGCTCAATTGCACCTATGACCTTACCTGTTTGCTCGAATTTCTGAAATATGCGCAACGTGTACTAGGTAAACTCAGGATCTGTAACTCCATTTGGCATGTGCTTTACACCTTCAAAGTTTAAAGTGATGTTGCAAGACTGGACGTCAACGGTTCCGAGCTTGATGCTCAATGGAGAGGTGCTAGCAATTGTTGACCGATTTAGTTACCTCGGAAGCAGTGTGACGACGAATGGGAGCACGGTAGTAGAGGTGAGGACGCTTATATCGAAGGCTCGAGGGGCATACGCTGGACTGAAGCACTTGTGGTGCCGACCTGATATTTGACTGAAGTTGAAAGATCGTGTGTGCTGTTGTACGGTGCGTTCACTTATGTTGTATGATTGCCAGTGGTGGAGCTTGCGTGCGGAAGATGTTTGTTGCTTTGAAGTTTTCAACCATCGATGCTTACATGGTACTACCCAGATTGGTTGGAATGATCGTATTAGCAATGCTGAGGTAATAAATCGAGTAATAGGTGCCAGTTCGGAGAATGTTCTATCACAGCGTATCCGGGTTAGTAGACTTCGTTGGTTGAGGCACGTGTTGGGTATGGTAGACGCGTCACATGAGTACATTGTGCTGATCGAGCACAACATTGTTCATGAGTGATGACTGTCCATCTTTGGGATTGACGACTTGCAGCATTGCCTCACCCGTTGGATGAACCTCATCACTGTTCGATATTATGTGTCTCTTATGTGTTGGTGTCGATGCAACACTAGACAGAGCGGTCATAGGCATGACGTTCACCGATGCTCCCAACATTTTGGCAAAATTCCCTTTCACTTTGCCAGCATTTGCACCGCATTCACTCGATCTGTGTTCTGATGATTCTGTTCTTCATCCACTGTTTTCGTGAGAAAATATTTTGTTTCGAAATGGTTGGGCCTCTTGCAGTTGTCCCAAGTTTCTCCCCAGGCTGGACAGTTGTCTCTTCTCACGAAGTGTAGTTTTGCACAAAACTGACACTCCGTCTCAGTTGTTATTTTGTACAGACCACGTGATTCTTACGCACTCAGAGTCTCCATGCGTTTTTCGGCTGCTTCCCCACCTCGGCAGATATCGACGCACCGTTGGAGTGATAATTTCGGAATCTTCAACAACATTTTAACCATCGTGGGGTCGCTTAATCCAATCACAATCCGGTCTCGCACGAGACTCTTCTAGGCAGGTGCGAAAATTGTATGATCGTGCCAGTGCTGCTAACGACAACACAAAAGAGTCGAATGGTTCATCAGGCTTCTGTGTTCTGTGGTTAGAAACAGAGGTCGTATGTTTCGTTGCACTCACCAAGACAGTGTCGTTCGAGTTTAAGCATAACCGTCGTCCAGTCACTGCTATCTTCATCGGAATCATATGAAAAGCCAGTGATGATGCCGCCGGTCCAGTGGTGTGACGAAATAGCGCAAGCTTGATAACCTTTGGTTCGTGCTCCATCCCTGACAGTGTCCGAAAATCTTTATAGTGCGTTCGCCACCGCCTCCAGTTGTCGGCCCATTGACCCGTGTCTTCCATCACCGGGTGCACCGGTGGTTGGATCTGCAGGCGATTGTGTGGTCGTGTCTCCGATATTGACATTTTCACATCAGTTTCCGTTGGCACCATGCCAGCAGTCAGTTCTTTAGGAAGAGCAATCACTATATAGTGGTACAGCATGCAACAAGGAAATCTCAATCATTGCTGATTCTTCAGCGGTTTATAAAGCCTTTTACGCCAACCCGATTGCTCGATTTATGGTGTGCGGACCAAAAGTTTCTTTCTGAGCATCAGGAGACGCCATTGTTGCGGTGAAAAAAGCACATCCAGCACATATATAATGTACTCGCAAGACAAATAAACAATGGTACTCTATTTCGCCAGATAATACCGAACTCTAACCTGCTAAGCTGAATGCGAATGTGTTTAATGAAACTGTACATGCTGACGCGCTTCAAACTCCCTTTTCACATCCCCCGAACTGTTTGCGAAAGATTTTAGAATTATCATCATTTATGGTTTACTACTCGACTTTGTCGCAGCCCAACGTCGCAAGGCATATCTGACTCTCCTAATTTACTGGATGACAACACGCACATACAACCACCATCCGGATGTTAGCACTTGCATATGAACGTCTGCCACTTGATCTTAGTACAAAAATCTGTTTGCTCACACTAGGGCTTGTAAATTCTCTATAGTTCCTTACCTCGCTCGTTTCCTCACCAACCGATATTTTATGACCACCAATTTTCCTAATTCGCTCCGTTACATATGCGTTTTCTTGTCACTGTTTCTTAGTGACGATTTTCGCAGTTCATTGGTTATGTAGCAGCTAAATATTCACCCTCGGGTGCATAAATCATATACTGCTTGACTTATGATGTGGAAGTGTTTTATATTTGTTGGTGTTGGTCCGAATAATTGAAATGTTTCGTCGAGTTCGTGCTTCGGAATGCGACGCTACTGCAGCTGCTTTGGGCATGCAGCGTGTGACTCGCAGATTTTGCAGTTATTTTTTCTTCTCACCGTAGCAGATATTTGAAATATCTGATGATGCTGATGATGATAAGTGAAGATTGTGATGAAATTTTGTGTTTTTCTTGTGCTCTGATCCAAGTTGCGACGGGATGTTTCGTTATTGGTTTGGTTATTCACAGATCGGTTGATCGATCAGCACGAGAACGAGAGATGGCAGAAGCTGCGGGACCTTCGGAAAGCGTCGCATTACCGTCACAGATACCATCGGCCGGTGTGGAAATGGGATCTGTTGGTCAGCAGGAAAGAGATATTCCGGGAGGTGCTGACAAAGCGGATGTACAGGGCTTACAACCAGAAGGGGCCACCGTTTCGGGTGGTCGAAAAAAGCGTGGAAAAAAGAAATCAGCTGCCGAGTAATGTTTCGATTTTACAGTGATAATGTTTTGCTCATTTATCCTTTGGCTCACTTCTCTTTTTCCTCGTTTTTGGACCTCAGTGGTCAGTTCATTCGCACAGGGTAGCTGTTTCATTTTGCCGAATTGTTTGTTTGTTTGTTTGTTTGTTTGTTTGTTTGTTTTTTCGAAGGGAACGTGAATTAGGTTTGTGCGTTTACGTTTGTTTGAACGGATTTTTGTCAAGTGTGCAGCAGGATGTTCATTCATCAGTTGCCGTGTAACGGGAGAGGAACCGTTTATGTTAGTAATATGATTTGCACTGTTTCTTGAAATGGGTTTTAGAGCTCAGATTCTTTTTGTGTGAATTGTTTCATTAATTTGAGTTCAGTTCTACGTGCAACAATATGCAAATCAATTCAACTGTTCGATTGTCATCACTAAGTAAAGTCTGATCAAATTAAATTGAATGAAAGTGAAAACGGTGATGGCGAACGACAGATGAAAACCTCGATCCAGTGAAAAAGTATGCGGTATTATAGAGCACGACTGTTGGATACGTATGTAGGATTGAGATTTCACGGACAACACCACAAAAACCTATCTGGCTCTTTACGGCTTAAACTGTTTGTGAAGGTATTCATATTTCTCCCCTATATAATTAGTTGGCTTTCACTTTACTGAATGTTCTGGGCTTAAATTGGCTAGCAGTGTGATGGATCTTAGGCCATCGCTGTGAAGGCACAATAGGATTCCAGGTTATGCGGTGGCGTTTTTTTCTTGTGAGAAATTGGTACACTTTAGGAATGATCTTTGGTCGGATCAAAACTGGAGGAGGCGGTCACCGTTATCTTTTCGATCGACTGGAACATCGAATCGGCCGCTCCGTCTGGTCTACGCTTTTAGATGGATAATTAAAATCTCCGGAAACAACCAATATGTCCGTTGGGCGCACGCCATGGAGCAGTTGAACCAATCACTATAGATCTCGTCTTAAGCTTCAGTGCACGCACGGGAACGACAAACAGGCTTCGACAATTCAGTCTGTTGCTATCGGAATTGTCCAACTAAACCGCACACAGACGACTGCTGACTGTGATCCAGTCTAGCAGAGCATGTTCAGCTTTCATGCTCAGAGCGATGCCAACGCCAGCCTGACCACGAACACTAGATACGGAGTCGGCCGACGAGCAAAGTGTGAAATGAGAAGCCGAACATGTGTGGTGAATCTTGCATTCTTCTCTCTGAATAAGTAAGCAGTTGATAACTCAAAACGGTTATGAACCATTGTGGATTGACAATGAACGCGACTACGCCAGGCAGACTGAACGCAAAGACGTGAAGGAAGGCATGCGAACCACATGATTGCATCCTCTGACTGAATAACGACTGTCTTCGGATGGACCGGACAGCTTTTATGCAAATAAGCATTATCGTCACAATTGATTAATTTTGGCGATCTCCGGACGAGCGGTTTCCAACATGCAACCTATTAGCCGGCACGTGTTGTGATTCATAAGAATTGATGCCTTGACCGGGATGAAGATTCCGTGGCCGCAGCCTTTCGAGGACGGGGACGTGGGGGCATTCATCGAGGAGTTCGAGGAGTTGGCGGAGCTCTTTGCGCTCCAGTCGGGCTGGGGTGATTTGCCGACTCTTCGAACGCTTCTTAGGTGTAGAGCGTGGACAGCTCTGGATACTGCTCAAGAACGCTATGATTGGAGGATGCGAGACGGCATTTTAAGACGGCATAGATGGGGGTCGGCAAGGACCTACTGGTGCATGATGGTGCGCTCCGTTCACTCCCGGCGCGTGCATTGCCCACCTTGGATGAGACGTCACAGGAAAATTGTCGGTGGACCGTTTTTTGGACAGTCTGCCGGAGTCCCTGTGAGAGATGGTCCGCGTCGCTCGCGCTGGTCGAACCATGGATGTGTCCCAACTTTCGGACGCGGCTGGTGAACTGACCATTCCTGACGTGCGTCTTGTAAATACTGCCGCTGTCGAGAATTCAAGATTGAACAACGAATTTGTGGAGTAGATATATGGACCGAAAATGTTCAACCTGGAAGAGAATAGTGAATGTCGAAGAGCCGGAAGAAACCTGTTGTTCCTGTTGTGAAAATGTGGCACTTGTCTGGTGTGAACACTCTAAACTTCAGCAGGACAACGCGAGAAACGAAGACGTCACAACTGATGCTGTCGTCATTGGAGCGTTAAGCTGCGGGCCAACCCAAGCACAAGATGAAGTAAGCGGAAAAATAGCCCTTGTCTGTTTTAGATAGATGTGGTTTATCTCCTGACCGAGCGGTTGCGAGGCAATAAAGTAGAACCATGTGCAACTCAGATGGAGACTATCAACCGCTATGTGTTGGGTGATGGTGAAACGGCGCCACACATATTTCTCGGTGACTTCAAATTGGTCAGGCATGATTTTGTTGTGACGTGCGACTGTAGTCGAGCGACCATGTATGCATTGTGCTCAGCAGTCGATCTCGGCTGCTGCCATCTCAAGATAAGGCTCGTGTCGGTGCTTATCATGGATCGGTAGAAGCACACCACCTGGGGAGTTATAGGATTGGCGACAAGAGCGCCACGAACCAGCATTGGAGTAATGAACCTCGGAGCGGGGGAAGATCTGGAGGCAGTTCACGAAACATGAAACGTTTCTTGGTCACGTGGGAGGAGTGTAATGGAGTAATGCATACTATTCACTGAATAAGTAAGCAGTTTGTTGCCTAAAGACCAATTGTTGACAACCATAGAGCTATAGTGCATGTGATTACGTCACATGAACTGGACGCAAAAAGATGGAAAATAGTATAGGGGCCACGTGATTGAACCTTCTGGTCGGATTACGACTGTCTTTAAGTGGACCGGACAGCTATTATTTAAATGAGCCTTGTTGTTTTAGATGATTGATTTTGGCGATGTCCAAACAAGCGGTTTCCAGTGCACAACCTATTTTCTGACATGTCTTGTGGACTATGACACGTAGTTGGGGATCGAAGTTGGGTCTTGTTTGCATGTTTCAGTGACAAAATACATTTATTTTAAAAGTTCCAGTAGTTCTAGTAAGGGGAGCCTGTTGCCCCGTTTGACAGTATTGGAGCGTTGAAAGCAGTTAAGTGAAGAGAATGTTTAGGTCTTCGATTCAGTTATCTTTTTTCTCATCTAGGTTATTATGCCTACCGAAAGTTCTCGGTCACAACTCATTGTGGTTTCTCCTATCCAGTTAGGACTTGGATGAGAAGGATAAAGAGCAGAGAGATGAGAAATGTTTCCTGAGGAACAGGTGCGGATTTTCGGGCCCATCATACTTCGTGGCGGCTGACACTGCAGGAGGGCTATTTTGGGATCCCTAACCGAAACCTTTGACTCAGAAGTCTGACCGACAAGGCAGTGGGACGTTAACCCAACACGGGAACCTGGCCAAAGAACCTGTGGAGAACGTTTTCTGGTCTTTCACGTGAGACCTGATTGTTAGAAGCATTCTGTCTTGTCTTTACTGGTGCTTGGTTATCGATCCATTTTTCGGATTCAGTCCTGAGTCCCATGCAGCCAATGAAGCAAGCGGAACGTGGACGGGGCAGCATCCTTTGGGTTGGGGCTGCCCAGCTTAGGCGGGCGAAAGCTACTCAATGAAGTCGGATTGCTCCGCCCGAAGTCGAGATAACCCTCAGGTACTCCACTCCTACGTCCATCTAGTGGAGGTTTTTTAAGCGGAAAACTGGTTCTCTCTGTGTTTATTTGCTGTAGTATCCTCTCCAGGGGCATAGTGGTTATAAGCAAGTGTCACTCATCAACTGGTTCAGAGACTGGGCTTCGTCGGGCGTATCAGCCATGATTGCATCTCCTTAAGGAAGCCATCCTGTATAGCTCTCGAGTGATGAAGTCACGTAAGCCGTCAAACCACGCCCAAGTACAATCTTATCGTGATGGCTTACACACCAGTGCGTGAGTGCGGGGAAGGATTTGAATGTGACGGAGAAAATCCTTGACTGGTGATGGTTGAGTGGCTT
The DNA here is from genome assembly GCA_948099385.1 of Fasciola hepatica. Lineage (NCBI taxonomy): Eukaryota > Metazoa > Platyhelminthes > Trematoda > Plagiorchiida > Fasciolidae > Fasciola > Fasciola hepatica. Next base: position 26,495,438 of record CANUEZ040000043.1, on the reverse strand, counting down.
AGGGCTCTATCGTCCGTGAGGTACGCGGCTCAACTCCGTCACCGATGGCCGCTTTGGTTGCCGATCGGTACGTCACTAGGCCTAACCCATTTAAACCCCATGTGGTTCTCCAACCCAGTTGTCAGGGCTGTTGTTTCCGACTATCTGTAATAGTGCAGTGGGTCATTGAGGATGCGAAGCATTTCCTTTCTTTTCATGCATGTAGGTTGTACAACTGACGATAATACTCAACGTTGATTTTGAAATCTACAGATGTAAAAACTCGTAGCTTGTAGTTGTCAGTGGACGGTAGTATTAATTGACACCAAATTATATTATTGGCCGAGTGTTTTGAATTCCGCACTTAAACTCCTCATCATCCACTTAAGTCACACAATTACCATTAATTAAATTTCCAAACCGAAATCCGACAATTGATGAAGACAGTTTATCAAGATACTTCGCGCAAGGCCATTCGAGGGATATGATTTTTTCAGTAATAAAGGGCCAAAGTTCATCTTACGGACAGACAAACGTGCTGTGCTACCGTTGTGTGCGTACACTGGGTGTGAGGGTATTGGCTGGGACATCAATAGACAACCTAGTTCCGTTAACAGTCATCACGTCATTGTCTGCCCAAGATCGATGACAAAGATCGAACCAGTGAAGAGAGTCGATGATCCAATCAGTTCGTGACGAAATGGAAGGAAATCTTCCAGTCGGTCGCCAAAAGTCATTCTCACTGAACCGAGCGGAATCAACCAATTAACAGCCAAGCTTTGTTTTAGCGGAACGAGATGAAATCATCCGGTAAGCTGCCAATGGTTATTTTAACCGACCAAAACGAAATCAGCCAATCGGGGATGCAACCAGAAGAGCCGATCAGAAGACACGGTAATGGAAGTCGTCTTAGACCAATGCGCGGTCACTTGCTATTCTAATATAAACTGCTTGTTTTTGTATAATAAAACGATATGTTTCGAGGACGGAAACTTCTTCATGCTAGAGTTACTGGGACGGATCTGAACACGGGATTTATAAAACCGATAAGCCCTTATCTAAAACTGACGTAATTACCTCGGTAGTTCGGGTTGAGAAATGGAGTACCTGGGAGATATGCATCAATCCTCAAAGGCGAACTTTCGATCGTGCCTACTTTACTGTTCCATTTACCCCCCACCCCCTTCCCGCTGTACCGCGTGAGTATACTGATATGTTTTACGTCCACGGCTGACAAGAGTAGAAGAAATGCTCGGATCTCGCGATTTATATCTTTCTGTTCTGATGAATCCCCAACGAGTCGTGTTGAGAGGCTTGGTTAGGACCTACGGCCAACTTTCGCTCCCTTTTGTCGTCTCCGGTGGAGTACGACCAAGTTGTCCTATATCCCCATTTCTCTCTAACTTTGCCATAGAGAATATTCTACGGAATGCCTTGTCTAGTCTTCCAACCGGTGGACATGAACTCTTCTCAGGGAACAGAGCAATCGATTTGGAATATGCCGATGATGTCGCCTTCCTGAGTGATAATGCACAAGCAAAGCAACACGCTTTGCATCAATTGGGATTTGATGTATCCAGAGATGGTATCCACTTTACGCCTTCCAAGTGCAAAGTTCTGTTGCATATTTCACAGATGTCTGTGCCTGTATTCACTGTTTTGCGATCAGTTTGACTTGGTGGAGGTGGTGATGGAGTGAAGATCAGTTCACGAATAGCGAGGGCCAGAGCAGCTTTGGCAAACCTGCGACACCCTATTTTCGTGCTTGTTGTTGTTGCGATGGAACGATTTTTTTCAATCCGGTGTTATATATATATATATATATATATATATATATATATATATATATATATTTATATATATGAATCACAACTTTTATTACTCATAGTTATTTCTGTTTTGCTCTTCGATGAAGAGTATCCATTCACACTCAAGACGATTCAAATTAGATCCGAGTGAAGACATAACATCGGAGTGTGCAAGTATGAAGACGAGTGGGCAGAGGAATACCGAGTACGCATACAGTGTTGGATATGCTTTTGTCTCATTACATCAGTGGCGTTACCTGATTGATCAGAATGAGACTTTTGTTTGGTGATTTAGTGCCAATACAAATGCGAAATTCTCCGGATGCTTTTGTGATAATCACAATTTGACTCACCCAACTTGTCGGTTCATCAGTTTCAACCAGAAAGTCTTTCGAAATGAGAATATCCAACTTGCATTAAAATCGTCCTCTAATTGCGCATGGAGTACACCTTTTCGGTAGTGCCACGTGGTCTGCGGCTTCATGTACATGTGATGTCGCAATTGCCGGAGGCTTCTCCAATTTCTCATTGAAAACAGAGGCATTTTTTACAAGTAATATTCGACATTATCAAATATGTGCTGTGCGAATGAATCATAGTGGAACGACACCAATACCATATTTTTAATAGATTCACATCCGAGGATGAGTACATAGTGCTGATCGAGCACAACATTGTTCATGAGTGATGACTGTCCATCTTTGGGATTGACGACTTGCAGCATTGCCTCACCCGTTGGATGAACCTCATCACTGTTCGATATTATGTGTCTCTTATGTGTTGGTGTCGATGCAACACTAGACAGAGCGGTCATAGGCATGACGTTCACCGATGCTCCCAACATTTTGGCAAAATTCCCTTTCACTTTGCCAGCATTTGCACCGCATTCACTCGATCTGTGTTCTGATGATTCTGTTCTTCATCCACTGTTTTCGTGAGAAAATATTTTGTTTCGAAATGGTTGGGCCTCTTGCAGTTGTCCCAAGTTTCTCCCCAGGCTGGACAGTTGTCTCTTCTCACGAAGTGTAGTTTTGCACAAAACTGACACTCCGTCTCAGTTGTTATTTTGTACAGACCACGTGATTCTTACGCACTCAGAGTCTCCATGCGTTTTTCGGCTGCTTCCCCACCTCGGCAGATATCGACGCACCGTTGGAGTGATAATTTCGGAATCTTCAACAACATTTTAACCATCGTGGGGTCGCTTAATCCAATCACAATCCGGTCTCGCACGAGACTCTTCTAGGCAGGTGCGAAAATTGTATGATCGTGCCAGTGCTGCTAACGACAACACAAAAGAGTCGAATGGTTCATCAGGCTTCTGTGTTCTGTGGTTAGAAACAGAGGTCGTATGTTTCGTTGCACTCACCAAGACAGTGTCGTTCGAGTTTAAGCATAACCGTCGTCCAGTCACTGCTATCTTCATCGGAATCATATGAAAAGCCAGTGATGATGCCGCCGGTCCAGTGGTGTGACGAAATAGCGCAAGCTTGATAACCTTTGGTTCGTGCTCCATCCCTGACAGTGTCCGAAAATCTTTATAGTGCGTTCGCCACCGCCTCCAGTTGTCGGCCCATTGACCCGTGTCTTCCATCACCGGGTGCACCGGTGGTTGGATCTGCAGGCGATTGTGTGGTCGTGTCTCCGATATTGACATTTTCACATCAGTTTCCGTTGGCACCATGCCAGCAGTCAGTTCTTTAGGAAGAGCAATCACTATATAGTGGTACAGCATGCAACAAGGAAATCTCAATCATTGCTGATTCTTCAGCGGTTTATAAAGCCTTTTACGCCAACCCGATTGCTCGATTTATGGTGTGCGGACCAAAAGTTTCTTTCTGAGCATCAGGAGACGCCATTGTTGCGGTGAAAAAAGCACATCCAGCACATATATAATGTACTCGCAAGACAAATAAACAATGGTACTCTATTTCGCCAGATAATACCGAACTCTAACCTGCTAAGCTGAATGCGAATGTGTTTAATGAAACTGTACATGCTGACGCGCTTCAAACTCCCTTTTCACATCCCCCGAACTGTTTGCGAAAGATTTTAGAATTATCATCATTTATGGTTTACTACTCGACTTTGTCGCAGCCCAACGTCGCAAGGCATATCTGACTCTCCTAATTTACTGGATGACAACACGCACATACAACCACCATCCGGATGTTAGCACTTGCATATGAACGTCTGCCACTTGATCTTAGTACAAAAATCTGTTTGCTCACACTAGGGCTTGTAAATTCTCTATAGTTCCTTACCTCGCTCGTTTCCTCACCAACCGATATTTTATGACCACCAATTTTCCTAATTCGCTCCGTTACATATGCGTTTTCTTGTCACTGTTTCTTAGTGACGATTTTCGCAGTTCAGTGGTTATGTAGCAGCTAAATATTCACCCTCGGGTGCATAAATCATATACTGCTTGACTTATGATGTGGAAGTGTTTTATATTTGTTGGTGTTGGTCCGAATAATTGAAATGTTTCGTCGAGTTCGTGCTTCGGAATGCGACGCTACTGCAGCTGCTTTGGGCATGCAGCGTGTGACTCGCAGATTTTGCAGTTATTTTTTCTTCTCACCGTAGCAGATATTTGAAATATCTGATGATGCTGATGATGATAAGTGAAGATTGTGATGAAATTTTGTGTTTTTCTTGTGCTCTGATCCAAGTTGCGACGGGATGTTTCGTTATTGGTTTGGTTATTCACAGATCGGTTGATCGATCAGCACGAGAACGAGAGATGGCAGAAGCTGCGGGACCTTCGGAAAGCGTCGCATTACCGTCACAGATACCATCGGCCGGTGTGGAAATGGGATCTGTTGGTCAGCAGGAAAGAGATATTCCGAGAGGTGCTGACAAAGCGGATGTACAGGGCTTACAACCAGAAGGGGCCACCGTTTCGGGTGGTCGAAAAAAGCGTGGAAAAAAGAAATCAGCTGCCGAGTAATGTTTCGATTTTACAGTGATAATGTTTTGCTCATTTATCCTTTGGCTCACTTCTCTTTTTCCTCGTTTTTGGACCTCAGTGGTCAGTTCATTCGCACAGGGTAGCTGTTTCATTTTGCCGAATTGTTTGTTTGTTTGTTTGTTTGTTTGTTTGTTTGTTTTTTCGAAGGGAACGTGAATTAGGTTTGTGCGTTTACGTTTGTTTGAACGGATTTTTGTCAAGTGTGCAGCAGGATGTTCATTCATCAGTTGCCGTGTAACGGGAGAGGAACCGTTTATGTTAGTAATATGATTTGCACTGTTTCTTGAAATGGGTTTTAGAGCTCAGATTCTTTTTGTGTGAATTGTTTCATTAATTTGAGTTCAGTTCTACGTGCAACAATATGCAAATCAATTCAACTGTTCGATTGTCATCACTAAGTAAAGTCTGATCAAATTAAATTGAATGAAAGTGAAAACGGTGATGGCGAACGACAGATGAAAACCTCGATCCAGTGAAAAAGTATGCGGTATTATAGAGCACGACTGTTGGATACGTATGTAGGATTGAGATTTCACGGACAATACCACAAAAACCTATCTGGCTCTTTACGGCTTAAACTGTTTGTGAAGGTATTCATATTTCTCCCCTATATAATTAGTTGGCTTTCACTTTACTGAATGTTCTGGGCTTAAATTGGCTAGCAGTGTGATGGATCTTAGGCCATCGCTGTGAAGGCACAATAGGATTCCAGGTTATGCGGTGGCGTTTTTTTCTTGTGAGAAATTGGTACACTTTAGGAATGATCTTTGGTCGGATCAAAACTGGAGGAGGCGGTCACCGTTATCTTTTCGATCGACTGGAACATCGAATCGGCCGCTCCGTCTGGTCTACGCTTTTAGATGGATAATTAAAATCTCCGGAAACAACCAATATGTCCGTTGGGCGCACGCCATGGAGCAGTTGAACCAATCACTATAGATCTCGTCTTAAGCTTCAGTGCACGCACGGGAACGACAAACAGGCTTCGACAATTCAGTCTGTTGCTATCGGAATTGTCCAACTAAACCGCACACAGACGACTGCTGACTGTGATCCAGTCTAGCAGAGCATGTTCAGCTTTCATGCTCAGAGCGATGCCAACGCCAGCCTGACCACGAACACTAGATACGGAGTCGGCCGACGAGCAAAGTGTGAAATGAGAAGCCGAACATGTGTGGTGAATCTTGCATTCTTCTCTCTGAATAAGTAAGCAGTTGATAACTCAAAACGGTTATGAACCATTGTGGATTGACAATGAACGCGACTACGCCAGGCAGACTGAACGCAAAGACGTGAAGGAAGGCATGCGAACCACATGATTGCATCCTCTGACTGAATAACGACTGTCTTCGGATGGACCGGACAGCTTTTATGCAAATAAGCATTATCGTCACAATTGATTAATTTTGGCGATCTCCGGACGAGCGGTTTCCAACATGCAACCTATTAGCCGGCACGTGTTGTGATTCATAAGAATTGATGCCTTGACCGGGATGAAGATTCCGTGGCCGCAGCCTTTCGAGGACGGGGACGTGGGGGCATTCATCGAGGAGTTCGAGGAGTTGGCGGAGCTCTTTGCGCTCCAGTCGGGCTGGGGTGATTTGCCGACTCTTCGAACGCTTCTTAGGTGTAGAGCGTGGACAGCTCTGGATACTGCTCAAGAACGCTATGATTGGAGGATGCGAGACGGCATTTTAAGACGGCATAGATGGGGGTCGGCAAGGACCTACTGGTGCATGATGGTGCGCTCCGTTCACTCCCGGCGCGTGCATTGCCCACCTTGGATGAGACGTCACAGGAAAATTGTCGGTGGACCGTTTTTTGGACAGTCTGCCGGAGTCCCTGTGAGAGATGGTCCGCGTCGCTCGCGCTGGTCGAACCATGGATGTGTCCCAACTTTCGGACGCGGCTGGTGAACTGACCATTCCTGACGTGCGTCTTGTAAATACTGCCGCTGTCGAGAATTCAAGATTGAACAACGAATTTGTGGAGTAGATATATGGACCGAAAATGTTCAACCTGGAAGAGAATAGTGAATGTCGAAGAGCCGGAAGAAACCTGTTGTTCCTGTTGTGAAAATGTGGCACTTGTCTGGTGTGAACACTCTAAACTTCAGCAGGACAACGCGAGAAACGAAGACGTCACAACTGATGCTGTCGTCATTGGAGCGTTAAGCTGCGGGCCAACCCAAGCACAAGATGAAGTAAGCGGAAAAATAGCCCTTGTCTGTTTTAGATAGATGTGGTTTATCTCCTGACCGAGCGGTTGCGAGGCAATAAAGTAGAACCATGTGCAACTCAGATGGAGACTATCAACCGCTATGTGTTGGGTGATGGTGAAACGGCGCCACACATATTTCTCGGTGACTTCAAATTGGTCAGGCATGATTTTGTTGTGACGTGCGACTGTAGTCGAGCGACCATGTATGCATTGTGCTCAGCAGTCGATCTCGGCTGCTGCCATCTCAAGATAAGGCTCGTGTCGGTGCTTATCATGGATCGGTAGAAGCACACCACCTGGGGAGTTATAGGATTGGCGACAAGAGCGCCACGAACCAGCATTGGAGTAATGAACCTCGGAGCGGGGGAAGATCTGGAGGCAGTTCACGAAACATGAAACGTTTCTTGGTCACGTGGGAGGAGTGTAATGGAGTAATGCATACTATTCACTGAATAAGTAAGCAGTTTGTTGCCTAAAGACCAATTGTTGACAACCATAGAGCTATAGTGCATGTGATTACGTCACATGAACTGGACGCAAAAAGATGGAAAATAGTATAGGGGCCACGTGATTGAACCTTCTGGTCGGATTACGACTGTCTTTAAGTGGACCGGACAGCTATTATTTAAATGAGCCTTGTTGTTTTAGATGATTGATTTTGGCGATGTCCAAACAAGCGGTTTCCAGTGCACAACCTATTTTCTGACATGTCTTGTGGACTATGACACGTAGTTGGGGATCGAAGTTGGGTCTTGTTTGCATGTTTCAGTGACAAAATACATTTATTTTAAAAGTTCCAGTAGTTCTAGTAAGGGGAGCCTGTTGCCCCGTTTGACAGTATGCGAGCGTTGAAAGCAGTTAAGTGAAGAGAATGTTTAGGTCTTCGATTCAGTTATCTTTTTTCTTATCTAGGTAAATATATCAGCGGCTCAGGAATTCTCGGTTTTTATTGTAGAGAGGACTTTTTTGTCGCCGTACTTTGATGTTATTTCTTACGAAGCACCCGTTTCCACGGTCTTTTTCTGTTTTTTCCCCCTCTCAGGCCGTCACAGTCAGTAGCGGGAGCTGCTTTTTCCAGCGTGGTATACGGAAAATTGTCCAGTTTGCACAGGTCAGTTTTCATCGCGTCTGATCTTATTTTCTCCCATTCGAGTAAATCACTCCCTTACAATCGAGGAAAATGTTTCGATTTCCGCCCATTAATGGTGTTAATTCGCTCATGATCTTTCGTCCGTATTCCTCCTAATATTCTTCCAGTGTTAGGTTTGTTGTTCATTCCCTTTCCCGTGTTTTCTTCCAACATACCGCAAACTCCTCACTGTGCCTATATCATTTCCTGTACCCGGTCTAAGAGAGTCTGGTTACTTAATAAATGAAAGTGGATGTATTATACTCCTCTACAGGCTCAAGTGAGAGGAAGTTTCCGTCCTCGAAACATATCGTTTTATTATACACAAACAAGCAGTTTGTATTAGAGTATCAAGTGACCGCGCATTGGTCTAAGACGAATTCCATACCGTGTCTTCTGATCGGCTCTTCTGGTTGCATCCCCGATTGGCTGATTTCGTTTTGGTCGGTTAAAATAACCATTGGCAGCTTACCGGATGATTTCATCTCGTTCCGCTAAAACAAAGCTTGGCTGTTAATTGGTTGATTCCGCTCGGTTCAGTGAGAATGACTTTCGGCGACCGACTGGAAGATTTCCTTCCATTTCGTCACGAACTGATTGGATCATCGACTCTCTTCACTGGTTCGATCTTTGTCATCGATCTTGGGCAGACAATGACGTGATGACTGTTAACGGAACTAGGTTGTCTATTGATGTCCCAGCCAATACCCTCACACCCAGTGTACGCACACAACGGTAGCACAGCACGTTTGTCTGTCCGTAAGATGAACTTTGGCCCTTTATTACTGAAAAAAGCATATCCCTCGAATGGCCTTGCGCGAAGTATCTTGATAAACTGTCTTCATCAATTGTCGGATTTCGGTTTGGAAATTTAATTAATGGTAATTGTGTGACTTAAGTGGATGATGAGGAGTTTAAGTGCGGAATTCAAAACACTCGGCCAATAATATAATTTGGTGTCAATTAATACTACCGTCCACTGACAACTACAAGCTACGAGTTTTTACATCTGTAGATTTCAAAATCAACGGCTCGCCGTAGGATCTAACCCAGTCGAAGACATTGGAGGAAGCCTGAGTTCGTCATTTCCACATCACCGTCTCCTAACTTCATCGTGGCACTAGAGTCCGCTAGCACAACAATGTCGTCAGCGAAAGCTAAATGCGAGATGTGCATCTCTCTACTCAGTTAGATTCCGGGATAGTCAGTCAGTGCCTGTTTCATGGTCCTGTCGATCGCGTAATTCAACGGCACTGGTAAATGAGGGCAGCCCTGTCGAACGCCAGTAGTGAGCGTGAATTCGGATGACTCTTCATCATACATACGGACCTGCGCCGTAGTGAACGAAGGGCATCCTCTCAGAAGCCTTGCGAGTTTATCGGGGTTCCCGTTGGATTCCACCATCGCCCAGAGTCACTCTCGATTCACAGAATTTAGAGCCACCCGAAAGTCCTTGAAACGGGCTACTGTTGGCTGCGGGAACTTGTAGCAATGCTGTCTTGTTCGACTTGGTGTGGGAATTTGGTCCACGAAGCCTCTACCACGGCGAAAACCCTCTTGGTTGGGTCGTGGGCGGCGGTCTTTCGTAAGACAGAAGCTGGTGATTTGCAGCATACAGAAAATCTCAGGAGCCACTTCGATTAGGCTGTTCCCCCTATAGTTGTTGCACACTGATTTGTTTCTTTTCTTTGGGATGGACAGGAGAACAGATGTGTCCCAATCAGCCTGAAACACTTCTTCCCACCATATGAAGCTAAATAGGGTGTGTAATCCGTCGACCAACGACGGCGGGCAGCATTTGTAGAATTCATATGGGATGCCGTTTTCTCCCGCAGCTCTTTTGTTCTTCAGCTGATTGATGACTGTGACAATCTCACTTGTGCTCTATGGATCGCAACTGACATTGTACAGCTCTGCAAGAACTGGGAGTTGTAGGGCCTTCGTGTGGTCTGATGGTCGGTTGAGCAACCGATCTGAGTACACTCTATCCATCGCTGTTTTTCTTTTCTGCTCAGGTATGAGCCGATCGGCTGTGTCGCGCAGGAGCGACTGCTGCTTGCAGCGCCCACCTGACGCGTTACGAATAAGGCGGGATGGCTTGCCGAAGTCATCAATCCTTGCTGAAATCTCCATTTTCTTGGCTACTTCTGTCCATTACCACTTACGATCAGCCCTAACAGAGCGCGAGGCCTCGCGTTGCAGTCTGCAACGTTCGCCACTTCCTGATATCCGGGCTTCGTGTGCTTTAGCCGGCAGTTGAATTGTGCCCTCAGAGATCCAGCCTTGAAGACGCTTTTCGGTTTTCGCTGGTTCTTTTAAGGCAGCTTTTCTGACCGATTTGATAATTGTCCCCTGTTCTTCTACTGGAGTTGAATCCGGTGATGCGTTGACTACTGTGGGTAATCAGGTGACGATCGCTGGTAACAGCGCTTGGCATTTCCAGGGCTGCGATGTTTGCGCGGGTCGGCGGGGAGGCCTTAAGGCGCGTGGACAGACGGATTCTGGTGCGTGCACGAACGAGAACGTGGTTCATATCTTTTGCTTTTCCCGTCGCTGCGGTACGCTCGACAGTCCTCTATAGGCGAAGCCCAAGGAGACCTTCCAAAGATATGATCGATTTGAGGCGAAGTGCAACCGTCGTTGGAGTACCACCTCGGTAGGTGCGTTCTAGGGTGCTGCAAACGACCATTCTGTTAGAGTCGGCTGAACTGATCAGGCGTTCACTACTCTCACGACGTTGACCAAGGCTAAATTTTCCCAGGACGTACCGCGTTGACGAGTCCGATGGACCTGTGCCAGCGTTCCACTCTCCGGCGATGGACGGTATGACACGTCTCTGGACCCGATTGAAAATGTCTCGGAGTCTGCCGTAGAATGCAGCTTTTTTTCTTACTTTCTGTCGCGTTGGTCGGAGCATAGACCGCAACCACAGTCAAGATCTGCGGGGAGCCTTTGAAACATGCCAAAGCAAGTCTTGCTAGAATCGGCTCCCAAGCGATCATTGCGTTGTTGGCTTTGCTGTTCATGGCGAATGCGACGCTGTGGCTCCCGGTGGTGTCTATCGAGCCGCTGTGATAAATCCAGAAAGTCGCCCCTTCTGGAACTCTTTTGCACCGAGTGCCGGAGTTAGGTATGCGGACATCTTAGACACAGGCTATGTGGATGTTTTAGTTGTGCAGTGTCCTGATTGTGTGGTTTTGACTCCCTACATCTAATAGTGTCCGTACATTCCAACAAGCTATGTAAACCTGTTTCCCACAGTTGAGTATTCCAGTTTGTTGTCTTGACACCTTAACCGCTGGAGCACGAGGTGCGTCGCTTGCCGGGGAGGCCGTAGCATGATCAGAGTGCATAATTTCAAAATTATTCATAGAGATTCACGGAAATATGGTTCGAGGCGGTGTTCCTAGCACCGCTTGGGACTGTTGTACTACTCGGTCGCCCAGTCCGGATTAGGAAGGAAGTTGACGGTACCGCATCCGGCTTTTTGTTCGAGAATGCGCCTCCAGTCTTTGCGCACCCAAGCGCAGCCTAGAAGACAGCAAGGTTGTTCCAGATGAGCCGGTGGCCTGTTGTGAGGCTCATTCGCCTTTTCCGGAATACCGGGTTGGGTAGGTTGGACAATTTTCCTTTGTAGCCGTTGTATCATATCTCGTCCACCCATTCAGGAGCAACTGTCTTCGCATGCCGAGCAACATATCGCCGAGGTTTTTAGACCTTGGTTATCCTCAACTTGGTTTAGCCCGCCTGTCGAGCGGTTTTCTAGGATGTAGCCACTGATGCGTGGTTCAGAAACTTGACCACTGCTAGCGGAGGATATACGGCAGCTGTTGGTAGTCGAACGCCGGTTACTTCTTAGTATTCCTCGAATATGGTCGATGAGAAGCATATGAAACGAATCATTAGATGCAATTTGTTCGCGGATAAGATTTCTCAGTGCTTAATGTCCTCGGGGGTGGTTAGTAGTTGGAAGATGAGTAAGTTTGTCCGGTTTGTGAAAAGTCTAACCTGTGGACTCGGTCATGCCGAGTATGTGTTAAACTTCCTGGGTGGGTGCAAGAGATAAACCCACTCAATGGTTAAACTGAAGAATATTTCTAGGCGTCGCAACTGTTAGCGTTCTTCCATTCACAAACTTCCAGTAGAGACATGATGGTACCACTTGTGCTTCTTTTATTACGCTTTTCGTACACTGAGAAAGCAGCCGAAGCTGCCGCTGCTGCTGCTTAATCATAGCTCACAGAGTTCTTATAGTTCCGCTCAACTGAAGTCCGTGTAGTGCAGTTGAATTGAAATGAACCGAAGTGCACCGCTATTTCTGTTGTCTATTTCACTTCGATCATCTGCTGGTTGTCATTCACCTCGATTTTTTTTATCACAAAGTGCTTATGGATGGGTTGCCTTGTACCGGTATGAAATCCTGCCCATACCTTTATCTACCTTCCTTATACACAGCACTGACCGCCAGTTGAGCGTCTCAATGCCTCAGGCTCCAGATAAAGGTACCATAGGTCGGCCAAGGACGTTGATATCAAATTGCTGGAATATGACATTCCAACCAAAGACAGTGTATATGTACGATGCTGAGGTACTGAATTTATGGCGGTTTGAAAATGATACCGGCAGACAACTGGAGCTCCGTGCAACACCTAAGGAAAAGAGGAAATTGCTTGGTATCGTGGTATCCAGGTTAGTTTCGTTTCTTCCTTGACTTTATCACTCAAAATTTTGACTTGCTCTGTATTGCGTATTGACTATATTTTCATGCATAAACACGAACTCGTGGTAGATTTATTCTACGGTGACCAAAGATTCCTTTGAAGCTTCCCATATTCTCCTCAGGTTTTAGTTGATGATCCCTGACAAGAAAAACCTTTCAGGTCCGACATCTGTGTTCTTCCATGGTCGCACTATAATTACGCGGTCTAATCTTGACTCACTTGTTATCAATTCACTACCGTAATTCGTTGACAATAACGTGATTTCACTGAGACTAAACCAAGCCAAACATAACCCAACTATTTTTATTATAAAGTGGAAAATCCACTTATTTTTTTGCATCCAAAAGTTTAACTTTGCGAGCCGGAATCGAACGGGTGACAGCTCAGCTGGCATAGCATCTTCCCAGTGAGTGGAATATCGCCCGTTCGATTCCGGTTTGCAGCGCTGAACTTTCAGGTGCGAAAAATTCAAGTTGATTTCACATTATATAAGATTCAAGATTCTCGTGCCAATAATGCATTTCATGAAAGTCTTCATTATATTTAGAAAACACTCTAATGCACTCTTTACTTCGGAGGCAGCTTCAAAGTCCGTTTCACAAAGTGGATTCCGTCGAATACGGATTTCTCATGTGCACAGATTTTCGCTATAATTTTCTTAACACGATTCTGGGGATTTCTAGGATTTTTCTCACTTCACTTCGTTTTCTTAATGATCTCTTTGCGTATGAATCAATTCCACATCCTATTATCTCGATCAGGCGGGCGCTGAACAGACAGAAAGGCTGAGTAACAATACGCGATATCATAATGGTCTTAATTCGTGGGTTGTAGACAACAGTCTGCTGTCGCCTGACACGTTTGATCTATTATAACCTTGTATGTCTCTCCACTCCATGCTTGTCAGAGTTACGTTTCCGATTCTCTCCGATAGCCAGTGGTTCACTGAGTTTATGAGATATTCACCTCCAGCTGCGCAAACTTGTAGCAAAAATATGTGCTCACACAAATCATGATGTTATACTTTGCTCCATGGTTTCACATATTGTTACTCCCAAGCTCAAGTTGGTAGTATTCTTAGGGAAATGATCTCAGCCCAGCGTTTAAGTCGCGAGTTCTCCACTATCCACCAAGGCGATATCATCGGTGCACATGTGCCAGTCCCTGTACTCGATGACATCTGGAGGAAGCTTTCCCCTAGGTTCCATGTTGATCTCTCCGAGGATCATGAAAACTCACTAATTATGGGAACTTTTCGTGATTACTCCGAAATTTATAGTGGATCACATACACAGCCTCCTGAAACGCATGAGATTCAACAAACAAGAAACGGGACGTAGGTTGGTGACCCACTGGACCCATAACCAAAAACCCCCATTCTTCACATGAACGTCTTTACTGAATTGAGTCCCGCAGAGCTCAGCCTCTAGAAGTAGAAGCGACCGCACATAAATCGCCATCATAGAGAGACTGCACTTTGGCGTGGTGTGATAGCTCGCGTGCTTCCATCACCCGAGAGCCATTGATGGACGAAATCTGACTCTAACCACCATGCCGCTGAACACGAAGCTACAGCGAATGAACATGGAGAAGCAGTTTACTGGTCAAAATACCTCCACTAGATAAACGTAAGGGTAGAGTACCGTAGATTTCTCTTGACGGTGGACGAAGCCATCCCACTTTATTGGGCAGCTATCACCCGCCTAAGCTGGGCATCCCTCGACTCAAGGGATACTACCCTGTCCACGTTCCGATTGTTGCGTTGAATGCATGAAGTTAAGGGCTGAATCCGAAAAGCGGATCGATAAAAAAACTTCATCGAAGACAAAACAGAGTGCTTGCAACAAGTTTCTTCATGAGTGCTTTGGTCACGTTCCCGTGTTGGGTTAACGCCCCACTGCCTTGTGGGTCAGACTTTGTTGATTTGAAGGCTCTGGTTAGGGTGCCCGAAGAAAAATCCCATCTACGATGTGGGTAGCCGCGAAGTACGGTTCCCCAGAAATATCCAGCATCTTTCCTGTAAAGGGCCTTATCAACTTTCCGTTCTTGATTTAATATCGATGCAAAACATCACGGGTAGCTGCAGTTCTTAAGAAAGTAGTAGTTCGGGAGTTGAGCATATATCGAACGCACTTCTTAAACCTTCATGTTCGCTTCACTTGGCTGCCTTCAACGTCTGGATACTATGCAGAATGGGACAACAGGCTGCCCGTGCCAGAGCTCTTGAAACATTCCAAATAGATGTGTGTTGTGTCTCCGAAACTCACTTACAAGATCACTCTTCGCATCCCAGATACAACCTCAGTCTTTAGCATTACTCTTCGCGTGTCGGATGATCTGGTGTCTAGTGCTCGTGGTCAGGCCGGCGTTATGGTTGCTTTGAGCATGAGAGTTTGGCATGGACTGTTAGACTGGATTCCTGTCAGGAGTAGATCGTATGCAGTTCAGTTGGGTTTTTCTGTGCTTGTAAACAGCAACAGACTGAAGCATCGATGCTTGTTCGTCGTGTCTGTGTATGCGACCATTGACTGCAGTTCCTCTGAGTTCACGAATTAATTCTACCACGATTTGTCTCGACTGGTTCGAGGCGTGCGTTCAATAGACGTAGTGGTGATTGATGGAGATTTCAACGCCTTAGTTGGCCGTTTGGGAGATTCCGAAAGGCACGCCGGAGGTCCATTTTCCATCCCGACCGACTTTGCTGATAACTGTGATCGTCTCATTCAGCTGTGCTCTGACCACAGGTTGTTTCTGAGGGGAGGGGGATACGAACTTCTGCCAAAAGAAACGGCATAGACTGACATGGTGTCTTCCTGCTTCTTCACAACGTTGGACTCAGATTAACCATACTGTGATTGGCCACCGCTGGCGTGGATCAGTTGAAGTTTGTTCATTTTGGTCTCTGTCTGTGGGCTCAGATCACGCCTTAGTACGTGCTCACTTCTGTTTACGTCTCTTCCATAGTCGCACCAACGCTAAAGCCACTCGTTCCGCGCAGTTGCTTCTTGGCGGTAACGGGCGTTCTACTTTTTAGACAGCGCTGTCTACACGGTTATCGGTGCAGCGGGGTGTGCAGGACCCAGATGAACGCTGGGAACAGATCAGGGGAGCCTTGCACGCCGCTGCCAGTGACACACAAGAATCCGGTTCAAGTAGGCTCCACAAACGATGGATATCTTCGACATCAGTGAGTTAATCAAGGAATCTGACGACTCACTGATTCACTTTCAGAGACGTTGTGTGGACCGTTGGGCGGAGCACTTTAAGGAGCAATCCAGTTGGCCCACTTCCACAGTGGATCTTCCGAATATACCTGCAAGAGAACCAATGCATGTCGATATCATTCCTCCATTAGGAATGATGATGGTTATCCGGGAGACTGATTGTTTGAGATGACACAAAGTCGCTGAACCAGATGGGTTATCTCCATCTTTTTTTCAGTGATGTAGGCGAAGCTTTGGTGAATCTGAGGTTGCCGCTAGAAGATAGCAACCAAAGCCACCGCACCCGGTGCATGGTTAGTGGTTGTCTGAACTGAACTGAGTTAGTGAGCAGATTCCCAGAGAATGTCGTGAATCGGCTGTTCTACCGGTTTACAAGAAAGGTAACATATCCTGTTGTGAAACTACAGAGGAATTAGTTTGGTAAGTATCGCATCGAAACTGCTCACCGTGCTTATTCTTCGCCGATTATCTAGCTCTGGTGAAAGGTGTGCAGATGAGAATGGACCTGGTTGCAGACCCGGTCGTGGTTGTATCGATCACATATTCACTCTTTGACAAATTTTAGAGCACAGACACATCTTCCAAAGGCCCACAACCTGTCTTTCTTGATTTGAAAGCGGCGTTCGATTCAGTCGACCGCACAGTTCTCTGGCGTTGCCAGATAAATTTATTTGTTTTACAGTGGTTGTATACGAACAGCCAAAAACAAGTTCGCGCTTTCGGCGATCTTTCACCCGAGTACACCACGGAACGCGGTCTTCGTCAGGGTTGCTCCCTTTCGCTATTCCTCTTCATTTTTGGTAATGAATAGATTCTTGAGGTAGCCCTATCCTCGTGTGGGAATAGCGGTATCGATCTTCGCTCAGGCAGTAAACTGTGTGACTTGGAATACACGGACGGTATTGTTCTTGTGAGTGAAGATCCAGGTGAGTTCAGGTTTTTTTTAGATAGCTTGAACAACAGTGTAGGAATGTTTTGGATGCGTTTTGCACCTTCGAATTGTTATATGTTGATGCAAGCTAGGTTGACTCTACACCAAACCTTTTGTTGATGGGGGAAGCTCTAGCTGAAGTAGATGAGTTTTGTTACCTGGGCAGTTACATCTCACCAGATGGGCAGATTTCAAATGAAGTGTGATTGCGTATACAGAAGGCGCATTTGGCTTTTACTAACCTCAGCCATTTGTGGAGCTGGTGTGACATCCGGTTGTCTGTCAGGGGTGAAGTTTACACCGCGTCGGTCAGATCGGTTCTCTTATACGGCTCATAAAAATGACGATTAAGGATAGAAGGTGGGCGAAGACTTTCGGTGTTTGAGCATCGATGTCCCCGAATATGGTGGGGACACCGTATCAGCAATGCCGAGGTCAATCTCTGGATCAAGTACTGGATGTAAACAGATTAAGGTGGTTGGGACATGTGTTACGCATGCCCATGGATAGACTTCCTCGGCGTACACTTTTTTCTGAGTCAAGTAGGTTGAGGTGGTCAGTTCGCGACATGGCAAAAAGATATGAAAGCATTGATCAAGTAGGACGTGTTAGATTTCCAGGTTGGAGTCCACGCGACCCGCCTACTGAGTGGTTAGAAACATTAAGTGATATGGCTAGGTGTCACGGCCAGTGACGTAGTTACATTCGAACTCTTCCTTTTTCTTCGTGATCTCCGCTTCTTTGATTTTGGCTCGTTTTAACATTATGCTTCGATTCTTTTTACCTTTGACGCGACGATGTTGAGAGGCATCAACGGAAACCAGAGCACAGAAGTGCGAAGTTATTGGTTAAATGGACTGAAATGAACCGAGCTTAGTAATCGAGTTTCTAAGTTTAGAAGCAGCCACGAAGGTCCTTATAGTCAATTTTCCACACTTAGTAACTGTTGTGTTCCGGTTTAACCAGTTACTGGCTTACAGACATACCCGAACGTGTGCACGTTGTGGGATTACTATTCGATCTTTGAAAACACTGATTTCCCGGCACAAATGTGAGTAGAGAAGTCAGAAATAGGTCTGCGCAGAAGTCCATTTAACTGGCGTGCCGCTTTTATGGGAAGACGACGTAACGTTGAGCTTGAAAATGGGAAGAGTGATGCCTAGATCTCAAATATGCTCCATATGTTGTTGAATGTTTTCCATTTACTTTGATTAAGCTGTGTGGTCGGTTGGCAGGCTAATGAACGCAAACAGTCCCACTGATGTTGTCGCCATTTCTCGCACTGATGGCATCACAATTTCATTACGAGGATTCCAAAGAAGGTGCAATAACTGGCTCGGATGACCAAGTGAACGCAGACACGGCCCCATTGAGGCCACCACAATTTGATTACCACATCGTAATTTTCTTCAAATCGTCCCGTTCTTCTTAACTAAGTACGTGGGCTCGTGAGTCTTAGTTCACTTGCTCAACGAAGGTGGGATTATTAGTTACCATGGCAGTAATTTGGAAAGATTAAGAAAATCTGTATGGATTGGTGTGTGCATCGTCAGCGATTGTTCAGTTAATGACTAAAGATAGTATTAGGAAGTGAGGGCAATTGTCAGGGCAACAATAGGCTGGGTATAGTTAACGTTTGGTAGCTTAGTCACATGGTAGATCTGAAAAAGGTGTAGTACTGTTTGTAAGGTCGGTTGTCATATCCTGTCGTTTCCTTAGTAAACGCGTTCGTCACAAACCAATTCAATATTGTATGAATGGTACAGTTTTTTCACCAGTAATGAGATCTGTTTTGTTCCGTCCCACTAGCTCTGCTGAGAAGACGTTTCTTGCTTCGGGTCATCTCATTTTATTAGCTCAGAACACATTGTTTATATCGGGATAAAGATTCACTGCCATCAATCTTTGTAATACGGATTAATTGGTTCAAACTTGCATTGGGTAATCTCTCCTGATTGGTGACACGGCCAGTCACCGCTTGATGGGGATCCTTTCTCGTTTTATCGATCTGCTGTGCTGTCACTCACGGATCCGTTGGCCCAACATTGACCTGTTTCTGGGCAGGTGGCGACGTGCTGTCTACTAGGGTGATTAGGCCGTCTGCCGAAAGATGTGTCAGACCGTACCCCCGACAAGCTTAGTGTCTTCGTCTTTCGTAATTTTCTGGAGGATGTCGTTTTGTTTAGAGTAAAATCTACCACAGAAACGGAAATGCAACAGTGTAGACTAGTGGTAACCAGAACCTCCATCTTTGCATTTTGTCTATTTGCGATTTATTTTGTCGTGTGTTTTGACCGATGAAGTTCGTGTGAAGACACATTGCCGCCCATTCATGTCTTCATTACTTCTCGTTCTCATTTTTGTGTGGATTGTTTAGGTTAAACTTTAGAGTACAGTAAAACAGTCTACTTCGTGTCCTCAAAGAAATGACAGGATCTGATAGGATTTGACCAGTTCAAGTGAACGCACTAAAGTCCTTCTGTTTGACTATCCACATGGATTTTATTATTGTCGTTCCGTTCTATACTGACAAGGTTATTCGATGGTTCGTTTATTGAATTTGCCTCAATTCGAACCAGCACTTGATCGGGAAATTCAGGGCCCTGTCTAGCTGCGATTTTCGTTGCCCACAGTACGATTTTATTGTGCTCGAATAGATATCAGTATACTCCGTCGGTCACGTTTTGTCGAAAACAAAGCGGAAGGCTTGTGAGTGATTGCGATTGATGTGACCAACTGATGGGTATTCCCGTCCTTGAGCATTGGTGGCGTACAATCTGTTGTAGCAGGAAAACAAAATGGGAAATTCAAAATAGCAAAGCACACGCGGCTGTTTAAATAGTTCACTTTCGCGCTCACAGTGATGCCAGATTATTACTCTGACTGTCTGCGCAGTTCGACTCCTTTTTGACCATGGGGCTGCGACCATTACGTTTGTTCTGATGTGCGCACCATTCGCGCTGTGTTAGTTCTAGTTTCGCAGTTGAAGCCTTGATCTGCGGCTCCCTATTTGGACCACACTGCTGCGTGGCCGAGGCGCTGCTGAATTCTGCATGTTTGTCAGTAGAACTTGTTTTGTCTGTGACAAGATGCTTACAAAATGACCAATGCTTCTTCGCCATATATCTTTTGGTTCGTTGACACGATCTGTTCGAAAACTGAACTGAATTTATTTAGGATACAAATGCGGGGAATCTCACCTTCACATGACAATTTGAATAGACAGTGCCCTTGGTTTGCGTTGTGTCATAAGTTTACTACAGATAATTTATGATAAGTAATCTCGCTTAGCACAAAAATTTGCTTGTGAAGAATAACTGATGGTCGAATATGTAGAGTCAGCTTTGCTCAAAGCTTCATCACGACAAGACTGTATGTCAGCATGCCTCCATTACTCAATAAATAATGCTGGATCGCTTGCCGGAGCCGGCGATGCAATCGTCGTATGCGTTTAAGGTAGTGAGTAGAGATTAGACGAAACCTGTAGACCGGTGACATTTGTCTCGTTTTGACATACTACTGTGTCTCCGGAGGGGCACTTCAACCACTAAATATGGATAGAAACAATATGTCGGTCAGTGAGCCACTGCATTGATGTAGGTGTCGTATACCTCGACAACGGCGTGAGTTATCAGAATTATTGAACAGCTACCTGCCGTGTACGTTCCGCTTGCTCTACTGAGCTCATGGGTCTAAGTTCGAATCGAAAGATGCGCTCGGGAGTTATTGCATCAGTAAGCGGGGTACGAAAATTTTTACCCTCGACTTGATGATGCTGAGAGGTAGCAACGGAAACCAGAGTAGAGAAGTGCGAGTGTAATGGTTAAATAAACTGAGCTAAACTAAACAAACAGACGCCAAGGTGTCGATGGTTTAGTAGACGCCGCGGCACAATTGTTTCAGTCTCATTCGCGCGATGATCAACACTCGGAAACCGTATGGGTCAGATTATCTGATGAAGGGTTCCCAAACGAAAATCCTCAGATTCCAATTTTTGGTGCGATTCCGGACAACGAACCAAAGGCACCGAATAGGATCCCGGTAGGATGTCCCCATGTAGTTTGAGGGTGTTAACGAAGCATCATTCACTGACACGCCAATAGCATTTCCGGGAAATCTAATTTTTATTCTCGTTCTGCTTTCCTTCTCTTTTCAGTATCCAAATATGGTATGCACTTTGCGTTTTCAAAGTGCACGGTGCTTTTGCAACAGTCTCAGGGGCCAGTGCCTCCACTCACTCTTTGTGGTGACCATCTTTAGTTCGTTGAAAACTTGAAGTGCCTCTGGAGGTTGTGATGGAGTAAAGATCAGTTCACGAATAGCGAGAGCTAGAGCAGCTTTGGCAAACGTGCGACACCTGTGGCGTCGCCGTAACATTCAGCTCTCTCCTAAGGGATGAGTGTAGATTCGCCGCGGTTCGTAGTGTTTTACTGTACGATTACGAGACCTGGTCACTTCGTGTCGAGGATGCTCAGCGTCTCTGCGAGTTCGATAACCGATGTCTCGGAAGCATTGCTCGTGTCTGGTGGGAACATCGAGTGAGTATTGGTGAGGTGCGCCGTCGTGTGTTAGGCACGGATAGCCGCCGTTCTAACGAAGTGATCACTGTACGCCGCCTCCGGTGGCTCGGCTATGTTTTGCGAATGTCCGTCCACCGTTTACCTTTTCGTGCTCTTTTCGCATGTGCTGGGCAAGGCTGAAAGAAGCGACATGGCAGTCAGGCCGTGATTTGGCGTAGAGGTATGAAGAAGCCCAGCATCGGTATTGGCTTAGTTTGGTGCTCCCCGTCTCTCTGGTTGGAGCCCAAGTGACGAGGATTGCCGTTGATTAGAGACGTTGAGGGACATGGCGCGAATGCTGTTCGGTCTGTCTGTCTGTCGAACTCTCGCGCCCCGTAATCACAAAAATGTCATTCTGACAGGCAAAATGACCAAAGAAACATCGAAAAGTGTACGGTAGAACAGAAATATTTCACAGCCTGCTCGCTACGTATCATATGCGAACCTCACCGCTTGGTTACATCGTCATGGACAAGCGAAACTTAATTTACGGCTGGAAAAAAGTCGTTCACGTTTTGTGTTCTGTGGTCACTTCATTCATCATTGATGTAATTTCCCATGGCGAATTTCTCATCGCCTCGATTGCTTCTGTAAAAACTTGGATTTGAACTTTGTCACTGCCACTTTGTTAACGCTTTTCAGGCCATCTCCAATCTTATCTTTTCAGACCGCTTGGCAATCGTTCCATCATATTAATGATGTTTTTCAGCACTTTCTTGTCACACTCATCATAATTGTTTCGTTGTTCAATCATTTTTTTAATCTCTAGAAGAGTTTCTATTGATTATATCTTCCTGAAACATAATTTCCTTTTTTAAATGTTTGCTAGCTTTCCTGAAGGTATTCTGTTTGATGGAGGTCGCATAATATACTCCGACAATCCACTACCGGATGTCACAGATACAGGGATTGATCGTGAATTCATATATGATGACTCAGATTTGTTAGAACGACGAAAACTTAAGTATAAAATAATATTCACCGGAAAGCGAAATACGGCGGATATAGTGGAGTTTTTGGAAAGGCCTAACGGACAAAGCGTGTGTTCTTTACAGGTATGCAGTAATTTTGGACATGTTCACGTATTATTTTTCTCTCCGCCTGTGTGAAAAAGGATTCATTACGTATTTTGGACTGCGCAGCTAAATTGGCATGTGAGGGACCGTTTCGTTGTTTAGGCCGTATGGCCATATTTGATCTGGAGGCGACGAAAAAAATCTTCGGAAAACTGCTGCAGATACACCGAGGCTTCATTATGACAGTCAGACCTCAATGGAAGCTTCGAATTAATGTTGATATGGTACTTGTCATGTTCATCTTTAATTTTAATCCCTTTCAATCGGAATCACTGTAGACATTTAAAGCCTTCTTCCCGTCTGGAAATTTGGCCGATATTCTATACGAAAAATATGGCGATGATATGTGCCGGCATTCGGAAGCGATTTACAAAGATATCAGTGGGATTCGGTTACAGTCCCCTCGAATCTATCGGAGAAACCCTGCTGGTATATGTGGATTGTCAGTGAAACTGACTGACTAACACTGACCCGCCTGTTTTTTCCACCAGATCCCCCTCATGCCCGTCTTTTCACCGCGCACGGTGTCTCCAAACTTCCCGCATCAAAGCTTATGATCGAAGGTATCAATCAAACTGTCGAAGATTATTTTAACGTTACATATGGGCAGAAGTTGCGATACTCTCATCTGCCTTGCATCAAGGTGAGTGTTCAATCATTGTTGTCACGCACATCCTGTTCTTACACGTGTTATCATTTTTGTGGTGTTTCCAACATATTTGGTATTTGAAGAAGGAAAAACATTGGAAAATACGATCTTTTCTTGTTGTGTGTGTGTGTGTGCAACCGTGAGCCCGTGTTCCTGGGAAAAGCTATATTTTTCATGAATGTTTACTGTTGCTCGTTTACGACTATTTGATTTGCGATTGAGAAAGGACCCTTCGGGATACCTCAGATATAATCGATTCGCGGACGGCGATCTGCAGCTATTCGAAATACCGTCGATTTTTCGGTCATGAGAAGATATCAGATATTTACTTATTG
This sequence comes from Fasciola hepatica, assembly GCA_948099385.1. Lineage (NCBI taxonomy): Eukaryota > Metazoa > Platyhelminthes > Trematoda > Plagiorchiida > Fasciolidae > Fasciola > Fasciola hepatica. The sequence continues at coordinate 26,471,833 of CANUEZ040000043.1, read as the reverse complement.
ATTACAATCTAGGTCATGATTGCAGTGGAAGGGCTATAACCCCTGATCCCGAAGGTCCATTGCCCCATCAGAGACAGACGAAAACCAGGCCCTGAGGCTTGGAGTGGAGAACCGCACAAGGTTCCAATCGGTCAGGTGTAGTAACATGCCAGACGGCACTGGATGACTGTCTACCACCTAAGCACGGATCACGTGTAACCCATCTCTAGAGGGATGCGAATACTGTCCTCACTGTCAAACCTGATCCACACGTTGGTTTAGCACACCTTCTCCCCGGTTGCGTTTAGGTGAGTTTTAAGGTAACATGTGACGGTTGACTAAGTTCGGCACGAACTTGACTATATCCGTATGAATAGTATAATCCTAAATTGACTATGAAATGATTCACCAAGCAGTATGAGCGCCCAAGTCACCACTGAAAACCATGGAAGCGCTGCATATTTGTTTTATCTTTGTTAGGAATCATGAGTAGTACGCAACCAGCGAGCCCTCACGGGGGTTCGGAACCGGAGGGGACGATTGTGAGTCAAGTCCCTAAGCACTGTGCGGGCTCCAATGCTTTGTTGTGCATCAACACCACACAATTTAGCGTTATTCCGCCGCTGTCTTTGAACGGTAACAGCCTGTTGTTCACACAGCAGTCGACTTTTGCGATGAACGGCGTTGCCTTGATTGACTAGGCGTTTGGAGTTTGATAACTTTGTTTCACTGGAGCTTCCTACGGAGAATTCATCGACTTGACTGTCTACTAGATTCGCATGTTCAGTTCTATGAAGCTGTGTGGTATAACTAAGTTAATAGAAATTGTCGATTCTTGCCAACGAGTTGATGAATTCATAAGGCAAAGACTGAAAAACGTTTGAATTCAGTAATCAGAATGTGGATGAAATTGCTTTCACGAAAAGCACAAACGGGAGCATTGACCGGTGGTGGTCGAGTGGTTTGGAGCGTTTGATTACCACCTCGGAGGTCATAGGTTCAAATCCCGCCACCATCAGTCGCTTTGGTGGTAGACATTCACCCACTATCGTCCTGCTCGTTACCACACCTGACCGACTGGGACCGTGTGTTATTCTTCACTCCCAGCCTCGGAGTCCAGCTGTATACATTATATATATATATATATATATATATATATATATATATATATATATATATATATATATATATATATATTGTGACTTTTCGATCCAAACTAGTACTCGCCATACGTGAGTAAGTGTGTGAGTGGGACAGCTGGTTCCACACTTTTTTGGTGTGTTGCCCGTTTGTCCATTTCTCGATTTTTCGGCACTGGTTTTGCCAGGGTGACGTAATGTTTATCAACCTCGACGTGTCGATTGAACGAGTTGATCGAATGGAGGGCCTCAAGGATCAGGCGCTCCCCCTTCTTTTTTGCTCGAGCGACCACTCTTGCGCTGTCGATCTTCACCTGTCTGTGCGCAGTGGTTAAAAATCTGTGAGTGATGATCGGCGCGTCGTAATGCTAGTTTGTGTTCGCGTAAGTGAGTGCGTAGTTGTTTACCTGTCTCACCTATGTTTTCCTTATCACATCCTGGGCATGGGATAGTGTAGACCACTCCTGATTGATCGTGCTTGTCCGCACAATCTTCTCCGTTGAATAGGGCGGTCCGTAGGGTGCTGACGGGTTTGTGGACAACTTGGATGCCCAACGGATTAAGCATACGATCTACGGTCTCCCATGCTCCACGTATGTACGGTATCGCGACTATGCTTTATGGACTATCCTTCTTTTGTTTTTTTTGTAACCTCGAATACAGGAGTTTACGAAGCCCTTTTTGTGACCGTTTGCGATGAACAGCTTGAAAAGTCTGGCTAATGCTTTTTTCGGAGTTTGGGTGTGATGCAGTGTGTCGGACCGGTGGAATAGGATGAGCACACAGCTCTTCAAGTGACGGGTTGGGTGATTGCTTTGGAGATTCAGTATGCAGTCGGTTGTCGTCGGTTTCTGATAGACCGTTGTTTCCAGGTTTCCGTTTGTTTGTCTCATAATCAGAATGTCGAGAAACGTCAGTTTTACCTTCCTTTACGAATTTTATTCCGGGTAAGAGCGTGTTCAGATGTTGGCGAAATCGATCTAGTTGAGACTTTTCGAGTATCACAGGTGCGTCATCCACGTATTGGATCCATAAACGAGGCCTGATTGTTCCCAATGCCTTGGCTTCAAACTGTTTCATGACTGTGTCTGCTAGCAAGCCAGAAAGCGGCGACCCCATCGGTGTACCTCTTATTTGTTTGTTTTCCCACTGAACTGGAAACGAGTTTCCAGGCAGAGATCTACCGGACCCATTAGGTCCTTCGTTGACAGCATCGTTCTCTCTTGTAAACCCGATTTTTTTCTATCAGGCTTCGGATTCCATCTAGGGCCATATGCCTTGGGATGTTCGTGAACAGTGATATCACATCAAAGGAAACCATCGTTTCATCTGTTTTTATTTTGAAGTTTTTTATTTGTTCCAGAAAAGCGATGGAGCTTTTTTGTCGTTGCTGTAGTCTGGCAGAGCCGGACGCAAGAGACGGAGAAGGTATTTGGCTAGCTGATAGTTCAGGCTGTAGTATATATATATATATATATATATATATATATATATATATATATATATATATATCTTTTGAATCGACTTGAAATCAAGCATGGTGCCAACGCAGCAACAACGATTATAAAAATAGGCGAGGAGAAATAAAATGCCGTAATTTTTTTCCTCTTTTCACCGTGCATTGCTTGATGTTTGTTGTCATTTTGTTTGTCGGAATGACATTTTTGTGATTACGGGGCGCGAGAGTTCGACTGACAGACAGACCGAATAACATTCGCGCCACTGACTTCTATTCTCAGCTACGTCTCTAACCAACCACAGTCTTTCTGCGTTGGACACCAACCAAGGAGGCGGAATGCACCAGCTGAAGCAAATGCTATGCTAGCTTCTTTATACCTCTACGCTAAGTCATGGCCCGACCGCGACATTGTTTCTTCGAGCCTTGCCCAGCACCTGCGAACAGAGCACAGAATGGTAAACCATATATAGACATTTGCGTTATGGGCGGTTGTACGACTCAGGCACCCATTCCAGAGTAATTTCAGTGGTTCAGAGCGTTTTGTTACCATTCCATCGGTCAACGGTTCGAATCCCGCCACCGTCGGTCACTTCTCTGGTAGACAGTGATCCACCGTCGCCTGGTTCGCTACTAAGCCTGATCTGTTGGGATCTAATGTGGTTCCCCAGTCCAAGTCTCAGTTGAGTTCAGTTCACCATACAGTGGGTGTGGTAGCTTTATTTGCTATTTCTCAGCAGTGACTTCAATGGGAGATAATGGAAAATAATGAAAAAGTAAGAAGAGACCTACAAAAACTACCAATTCGACAACGAAAGTTCGTGAATACAAGAGAACCACTGAATGATACAAATACCAGACCGACCAGGCCAACCAATGGAGAACCACAGACCAAAGAACAGACGGTGAATATGTGGGAAACATCCCGTGATAGACAAAAAAAGCATTCGGACTAGTAGAGAGAACGCAGTGGGATCTTTGGCAGCCAACAAGATAGCCTAGGCGAGGTGCTACCGATCAAGTCGTCAATCGGAGAAATCGGACTATCCAAACGGAGATAATGCGCAAAAGAATCATGGTAATTGTCACAGACAACTAGCCAGAACGCAGCCGAAATTCCCAGGCAGCCAGAGGATCGGTGTTGCTGCAGCGCTGTCTGGAAATGAGGCTATATAAACGATTGTACATGTTTCACGGACTTGACTTGTTTGGCCCCCAAATACAGATGTTTTCACCCGTCTTGCATTTTTGTGACAATATTCTCCAACCTATCTAACCACTTCGAGGGGCGGATCTCTTGGACCCCACCCAGGAAGCCGAGCACGCCCTACATGGCTAATTCCACTGGTTAGGTTTTCCGTGCCTTTCTTCCATGTCATGGACTGGCCACTCTCAGTCACTTTCCAAACACTACTCGCTTCAGTGAACATTGCGCGCGGCGTAATCCTATCCGGGGTCACGCGCAACACATGTCCCAATCACCTTACCCTGATGACCTCTAGGGCTTCATCTAATGATTTGGTTCGTGTGCCTGATATTCTGCGCCTAACGTCAGCATTGCTGATGCGGTGCTCCCACCATATTCGACCAATACTACGAAAACATAGGTGTTCGAATACCGACAATCTTTTTATGTCTTCCACCTGAAGTACCCTTGTTTTCGAAAATAACAGAAGAACTGGCCTGACTGCTGTAGCGTACATTCGACCCTTGATAGATATACGGATGTCACGTCGATGCTACAAATGACTCAGTTTGGAAAATGCCAAACGAGCCTCCTTTTTATACGTGAAGACACTTCATCCAAGTATCAGGGTCTGGTTGCCGGCTGTACCTAATAGGGAAATGGGCCTTTAAGGCTATAGGGTTTCACCTTCCTACTGTACTCATGCACAATCGTGTAAAAAAGAGCGAATGCATTTTTTCTTCTTCAATGTGCAGCTTTTCATCTTTTTGTTTTTGTGAAATGCCACAGACAGGCCTTGCAGCCTCTGTTCCCCTGGCTTCTATTCTAAGTCTCTTGCTGGAGATGTTAGGGCTATGGCTGAGAACCGAAGCTAGCGGCATGAATGGTGTGCTGTGTGCTTAGGAATCTCCCGAACTCCATAGTTGTTGTACAGAGCCTCCAAAAATGACGAACATGCTTGCGGTGAAAGCCAAGAAACAGTTTGCTTTTATTCATTTTCTTTTCTATATTTTGGTGTTGGCACCGTATTCGATTCGAGGCTCTGCGTAATAATAACATATATACTTCTATTCTGAGCCATGCCCCTCAACGTCCTTAATCAACGGCGATCCTCATCCTTTAGGTGATGCTGGAAGCACCGACCGAAGCCTGTGCTGAAGTTCTCTTCTTCATGCCCCTACGTTAAGTCATGGCCTAACTGCCTCATCGGTTCCTTCCGCGTTGCCCAGAACGCGTCCGATTAAATCACAAAGAGACAGACGATGGACAAACACGCAAGATATCGGCGAGCCGACGGGGGCGATGTACGGTGATTTCCTCGGTCACTGGGCAACTATTCGTATCGAACGCACGGTGATGAACTTAGCCAGTAGTCACTCGATATTTCCACCAGACGCGAGGAATAATTCGGAGACGTCGGTGATTAAACATCCTCAGTGCGGGGTGTCCACGCCCGCAACCGCAACGCAAACCACTACGAAGCGCGTTGTTTTACACGCGGAAGTCTGCGGCGCCACAGGTGTTGCAGGTTGGTAAAAGATTCTCCGGCTCCTGTTATTCCACAATACTACCTTCAACTGTAATCAAGCCCTTGAAGTACTTAAAGCTACCGCCTAATTCTAGCTGATCACCACAAAGAGTGAGTGCAGGCACAGGATCCTGCCAGATTTGTAAAATCGTTTTGCACTTGAAAGGCGCAAAGTACGCATCCTTTCTCGACACCTCAATCGCCAAACGGTCAATACACTATGCATCGTGACTCAGCGAGACGATATCATCGAAAATCTGTTCCCTGAGAAAAATTCAACTTTACGGTTTGATGGACCAGGCAATCCATTCCGGCAAAGTTGAAAAGGAATGTGGATATAGGGCAATATTGAAATACTCAGCTGCAGACGACAAAAGTTGGTGAAAGCTGGTCGTAGACCCTTACCTGATGTGCGGTAATACAGTAAAACTCTTTGAGGACCAACACATGCTTATCAAACGGTCCCACAGTGTACTCCTGTCGGCAGAGTTGAAGGCCCCACGAATGTCTGGGGACACGATGATCGTTGTTCTCTGGAAAATATAAAGGTGCTCGAGCAGCTGTTGAAGGGTGACAATTTGATTGATTCATCCACGACAACTGTGAAACTCAGTTTGTGATCTTCACGCACTTGGCACAACCTGAGAAGTATGACATACACTAAGAGGTTCTACGTTATTCGGATAAGATTTACACCCGTATGATTGGCGCAGTCCCCATGCGAGCTCTTCTCAAAGATGGGGACAACAATCGACTATGACCACTAGGAGGGGACCAACTCAGAAGTACAGACCTTTAAGAGCAATATATTAAATTCTCTAGCAAACAGTACTCCGATATTTGGGAAAAAACTGGGAGAAGGCCATCGGATCCCAGCGCTTTGTGACGTCCTACGGTTTGGATTTATCTATGGATCTCTGCGTCAGTAGGTGGATCCGTCGAAACAGACCACGGTACGTGTGTGAGAATGGCTGTGTGAAACTGTCAGAGGAGGTCGTCTGAGCTGAGACTGGAGGTGCTCTGCCCAGCGTCCTAGGTGCTACGTGACGTTCCGGCTATTGGAGCATCTAATGTTTGTAATGGTGAGAACGAGACGATGGTCAAGGTACGGGGCCAAAGACCGTTTCCCGTTTTTCGAACGACAAGAACCAAGTACAAAATTGCTTCCAAAATGCTCCTCGTCTGTACTATCCTAGCATTCATATCTCTTGCGAAAATCGTGATATCACCTCGGTTCACTTTACGTAAGAGGTCCTGTAGTTTTCGACATAAGTTATTTTTGGTTGCATCTGGGCTGCAGGCGGTGGATGCATATGCCGAGACGACGAACAATTGCGGGATGGCGGCTGCTCATTCTGCATGAATCTCCAGTCACAAGTGAGCTGGAGACACCAGACATGCCCGAGTGTGTAGGGAATGGCGGCGTAGTCGAAATGGAACTCTTTCTTCGTCCAAATGGGTTCCTGATTCTATCCTTCTTTGTTATTTTGCTGTTTTAACGCCTCAGAGCACATTTTTTCTGACTGGATGGTACTTAGTTGTAAAACTTGAATCGAAAACACTGAAATGTAAACTAAACAGTTGATGGGTCTCAGTGATGTGATTCCCTAAGTTATTTCATTTCGGTCACATACAAGCAACTTTTCAAATGATACATCATCTAGTTAGGCAGGTTTCTTCTGACCCGTTTATTTCCGGTGCGCATTACATACTACAAAACACTGATGGTAGAGTTTTGTGAAACTTCATCGATATTTTTGGCATCTTAAAGTCTCATGGCTCTGGTGTTCCTCTAAAATAAGACTCAGATGTATATTTGTTTTGTATCCAACAAATGCACTGGAGTTTATTTTCGGGTGATGACTTCTATTTCTGCGGGAAAAGGATGCAAAAATGCGAAACAAATGTAGTGTTCTCGTGTAAAGGAAATAATTGTGAATAAAAACCCGTTTTTAGTGGTTACAATTGTTTTTAGTCAAATACAACTATTTCGTCCTCTTCCGTGTCGTCGTCATAAATTACTGAACCCCGGATTTCAGACTTGCGCAAATTCATTTTCTTTAGTATCATTGACCCGAATCTCATGCTTAGCAGTATAACTTTCCGTAAATGCACACTTTTTGTCCAAGTATCCTCCTCGCAGTTCATTGACAAAACAACTGTCAATGGATGAGATTATACTGCCGCAACAACTTCCGATGTTTACTACGACAATGCTGTGTCGCCAAATGCGATGAAATGGCGTTTACATCGTAATGGTTCAGTGTGATTCAGTTCGGGCTGCATAAGAGACTATGCCAACGCCGTGCGTTTGTTGCTAAGGCATGAAACATTAAGGCCGGTGAACCTGGAAGATGTGTTTGCTGGTTCGGTAGGGATGGCAAATTGGATTCACACTACTTCGAAGTTCGGAAAAATGGGCCATCTCGGGATCTGTGGTCCCATGCTTGAGTGTATTCTAATGCGTTATTGACTGAGCCTTATTTTTAGGCTTGGAGTTGCAATAAACCCTGAAAATCGTGGTAGGGCTTAGTTTCGCAGATCCAAGATTTGACAACCCGAGCAATGGACGCTCCGATAAGCGGACCTATTTTCGAACAGCTGAGTTGTTGCCGGTTCTCGTACACGTCTGAGGAAGGGAGATGGAAGAGGTTAGAGTGTTTGAACCTCTGTGTTCCGAAAAATTCCAGTGTCTTTCACTATTAATTTAAATAGTGGGAGATTGGATTTATGTATTGTAGTGATCAGTCTGTTAGCAGCCATATTGGTGTTCGATAAATGTAAGTGTAGGATTCTGTTGATACTGTTGCTGAGCCCTTGTGCTCATGGAGTCTTCTGCATTTTTGCATTTTGCAGACCCGAATACGAGCAACCCCGACTACAGTAAATAACATGTGATATCATTCAGTATGATCGATCAACTCATAATAGGGAACCATGGTAATACTGTACAGTTGTTTCTAATGACCATTGACCGGATAATCCCTATGATAAACAACTATATTATGTTTACCGAAATAGGTCAAAAAAGATCGTGATGTCTTTTACCCGATGGAACTGTTGGAAGTGATTCCTTTTCAAAATCCGAAAAACACCACAGATCTGGCGGCTGAAGTTATTCGATGTTCAGCAGTCAGGCCTGAAGAGCGATTCCGGGAACTGGAAAAGTTCTGTCGGAGCTATCTTTCCAGGTATGCATTATGTCCTTCAGTTTGTTCTCACCATTTATATATTATCCGTAAAGCAAGTCTTCGGTTATCCGTCTCTGTGATTCCAATGCCGCATATTTTCCACTTTGTTGTTGTACCAGCTGATTGTTAAAAAAGAATTCACCACAAAGCACCCAAATCGTCAGGTAATTCATAAGGGTAAAGCCTGAGAGTTTACTTTCTTACTGAAACTCGTCATCTCGCTCATATAATCTGGAATATCCGAGGTAAGTGCGGTCTCTCCCCGAAATCATTTACTGCTTATTCGCACTAGCAATACTCTGAATACCTTCAGATAAGATATGCTTTTACTTCGTTTCCGACTTCTGCGTGTCGTCTAGTCTCATAACTAACCACATGGAGTCTGTTCCGCTTGCGTGTCGCGTGTTTGATGTAGTACGCCATTCACTGGTAGCACTAAAGACCCTTGATACAGGTTGGCCCTTATCTTCAGTAGGTTTGACGGCAAAACTTGAAGTCACCTTTGGATGCAAGTAGACCTCGTTGAAGCACTCCTATTTTCTCCGGACATTTTTGTGTGTGGGGGGGGGGGGGTTGGTGGTTGCACATATGAATCTTTATAGATCACTGGTATTCGTATTACGAAGTCCTTCTAAGTTGTTACTCTGGCTGCCAAGAACGTCAGATCTGTGAAATGTCAACTTCATGGTCGCGAACTTTCAACAAAAATCTCATCCAATGTCTTCAACTGTCCGAAAGAGAGTTCGATAATTCCATCGCGTACAATGACATCGTTTCTAGTTTCTTCGGTTCTCCTATAGATAAAGTATTTCTTTGGCCTCACCCTTTACATTTGACGTCATGTACTTCATTTGAGAAGAACCCAGGGCACGCGTCATGTAGTAGATGAAAAAACACCCTATAGCCGCAATAGGGAGACGCGGCTATGTCAGAAACAGCTCATCTTCAAACACGACTTTGCCGTGGTTCAAAACATGTACCTAGCATCAGCATTGGAGACGGTATAGCCAGCTGCGACAACCATCACCTACAAAAAACAACAACATCACCGCCATCTTTATCATCGTCTTCATCACCGATTCTGTTTCGTTTCAGTAGTAATTACACATCCCACAACAAAAAGTTACGACCGGCGATCGTGTTTCCCGCGATAATTCTACTTCTGACGAGAAATTTGACATTTTTCGTTCGAAACCAGAATTTTGAATCGCACTCGGAAATTTCGCAACAATCACGCGGTAATTCTACAGCTCCTTTGATTTATATTCTTCTCACATACATATGCATAGACCGCTACTTTTCCAAGGAAAGACCTCGGAATTCGTACGACAACCGCAAAGACACAAGTATGAATAAACGGAAATTGCTGAAGGTTATGATTCACTATGTAAGCGCCCTCATGTATGGCTCTCCTAACGGCAGTACACTGAACATGTTCGTTTTAATGTTCTACCTAGTTTCGTTGTTCACAATCCATTTTCCTCCATCAGGTGGTACACTGCCTTTCAAAAATCAGATATGCTATGACTGTTTGTAGTTCAGTTTTTTATGGCCTGTTGTGTCGCAGTTACCCATTGATCATCGGTCATCATTTACTGTTTCATTTTGAGTTCAAACGATTGCGTAACTCTGCTATCCCGTGTTCACCTTCCTTTGCTTCGCTTCATTTCCTGTTCTCAACATTCCCAGTGCACAGGCAAGGCCAACACGGTAATTGGTTTGAAATCCCGCTTGGTCCTTTCGTGTCGACTGTGTTTCTTATTATGTATGATAATGTTAACACACGCACATATGCACATCCGTGTTGATCTGACACTCCTTACACATTCCGTTCTACATCATTTAATTTGCATAATAATAAACCAAGTCCACTGGTTGGTCTTCAGGGGACCTGCTCTTCTCCGTCGATACGGCATGTCAGTTCTGGATGGAATGCAGAGCGTGGCTGGTCGCGAGCTTCCACCCCCAGCTGCTAATTTCGGTGGTGGCTATGAACCTCTAGGGCGTGGGAAGTGGTTTGCGAAACGTTTCCACTCATCGGCATATGGAGGTCAGGCTCTTCGTTTTATTGTCGTATCATTACCCCCAAACCCGGTAAGTTTCCCAGCGACATTGGTCTCATTGTTTTTTATATTATTACATTGTGATAGTACTTAACATTTTCAGTGGTTAAAAAAGAACTTTTCTGAAGTAACTTTGAAACAATAATATCAACGAATAGTTTTGACCAAAAGACAGCATGATTATATAAGCTGTCTTGTGTGTACAGATATTTCGACCATATCCCAGCCATTGCATTCCACGATGTCGGGATACATCTTACAGTGAAGTTCCTAAATGTTGCGCCCGTCGGGTAGGGAAAAATGTACTATAGTAATCTCCTGATTGCAATAGCCTTTTTTCAAGAAACACTCGTGCCGTACAAGAGGATTTCCTATATGAAAAACCTACCATCATGCAGTAAACCCCTCAGAACCGAACAAGAAACACTTTGGTTGGTATTTTACACCCTTCCCTCCCCCCCCCCAAAAAAAAACAAGGAAAATGTTTGGGTCAAATAGATTCAGGAATTTCCTAACAAAATTGGTTATGCTTTTTTATCTAGGGATGTTATAGCAGTTTTCTGGCTCGTTACCGTACCGGAATGTCAAAAGTCAATTCTTCGGGAAAAGCAGTCCGTATATTTTTACAGCGTGCAACAAGAAAATCTCCGTCATTGTTAATTGTTCAGTGGTTTGTAAAGCCTCTTGCACCAATCAAATTGCTCGGTTTATAATGCGCGAAAGTCTCTTCCCAACCAATCAGGAAACGGCATTGATGTGGTAAAACAAAAGTATATCCAACACACTGACCTATTGGGATATTACATGGATCTTCACTTCAGATCTCAGGATCTGGTTTCTAACTATCCTCAATGGTGCAATGGGCAATCGGGGCTATGGGGCATGCCCCTTCTACCGCGTTCGAACGCAACCATATAATAAAATGAATTGGAATTTCTAGGCCACTGGGTTTGGCGAGTTCTAATCATGTTGACCGAGTCTTATCCGACTGAATTAGCAATAATGTAAAGTACTTTAGTTGACTTGGGTTGGGAGGGCTTCCGTCTCATGCAGAGACGTCGATGTTATCCCTTTGTCAACGTGACCCGGACACTAATAAGGTGGACAATAATCCCGGTGGTAATCAGGCGTTTTTGTGTCAGATTTTGATGAACTTTGAGATGACGCATCATAATGTCGTGGATTTCGCTCACGAATCAGACTCGGTTGTTCCTAGGGTTATCAAGTCGACACAAGTCCTCCTGTTTAGTCGAAAGACACATTTTTAGCAATTTCGGCGTTGAAAATGATACTGCTTGTGTGATTGCTTCCTCTTAACTATCTTCCTTCCTGAATGTAATACCTCTCACCAAGAAACAATATGAGCGACCCCAGCTAGTGTTTTTTCTGGAGGGGGACTATTGTACTTTTGAAAGCTGTAACATTTCAAAGTTGAGATGGTTTGCCACATTCATGAGCGGAAAATGGTTCATGCTCTTGGTAACGACGTGGAAATTTAAATCTACTTTTAGTTATTTCTGGATATTTGCCATTGACTTGAGACTATTCTTGGTCACCAGTGAAATGAAAAATAAATTTCGTCTTCATTTGTATATCTCCCACCTGCATTTATTTATTATACAACATATGCTTAGTGCATTCTCCAGATAGATGCCGTGGCTGAGTGATAAGCTCCGGGCGGGAAAAGCGGTCCGACTGTGAGGAGTTTCGTTCCTCCTAATATTTAGCATATGTTATCTAAATTCAAATCCTCGATATAATCGAATTCTTGATTGTAACGCAGTGGCAGGAAATATAAACAGAAAGTCCGTCAACAACTTTTCAGATATCACTGCGTCGTATAGCTAAATTATTCTTACCTACAAATAGTTTTAGCGAAAAGCAGATGTACTGAAGCTTATGAATTAGTTTCCGGTCATATTTTCCTCACCCACCAAATCCTATGGTACGTAAGTACCGTGTATTTTCGAATAGAAAAAATGGTGTGTACATGAATAGAAACTGTTACTGACTCCACCGTTTTGCGATACGAGGAGCGTAAGATGATATCATTTCATATGCGTAAGCAAATAACCCTACTAAGCGTAACACGAGTTCCAACATTGAATCTTGGTAAATTTGTGAATCTCAGGGTACCACAAATCATTTGATCCTCAACAGATCTCGCCTCTTCAGATCTCCTCATCAGTCTGCTCGCTTTTGTGAACGTTATCACGATCCGAGTTAAATGTGGTTTCGGTAAACCGAATTTCTTGTGCGTAGCTTTTGTTCACTGCACAGTGAGTCCCTCAATCTTCCTTGGGTCCACTGGGACAGCTGCTATCAGCGACCGTATAAGGGTCGATAATTCACTGATCCTAGTTCAGCACATGTACACTGTTCGCCAAAATGAACGTCCCTTCCTCCTAAATAAGCTATGGTCCTAAGGCTCTACACCGTCATTCGGAATAGTTCAAACAAGCTGAGTGCAGTTTCACTTTTATTTCATGCAGTCTGTTGTTGCATAAGATTCGTTCTAATGGTCAGACCCACACGTGTACCTCCCTTTCTGACAGCCCATACATCTGTCTGCTCTTTTGAGTTCACGTTACGCTCACAAAAGAGAAAGACGTCCGGCTTGAGGATCAGGGAAGTCTTATCTTGAGATCACCAAATATTTTGGTCTTTTAAGACGGACAGTGATCAGATGGATCGATTGATTCAACAATGGAAATTCATCATCTGTACTAACGAGTCAGCATCTTCGCCATTCAAACATGATCGTCGAAGGCATGTTTGCAAACATATATCTGAAGCTAATACAATTGATATGAAGACAACAACAATTCAGCACAATGAAGGTTCAGTGTCTGTCTGTAAAGCCACCTGTTGGGAAGGTCGGAGCGAGCAGGTATTTCCGGGTAGCATCACCAATGGTCATGCTTACCTAGTAGTCTTGATCATATACATCTTATCGCTGTTGATCACAACTAATGAAACGATTATCCAGGATGGCAACGCGCCTGCATATCGAGTTTCATGCGTATCACGGTACAGAGATGTTCCCGTGGCCACCTCGATCCCCCGATATCAATCCAATGAAATATTCGTAGGGTCAAATCTGAAAGATAGTGAATCAGAGGCAATAGTTCAAAACCCTAGGGGAGTTGACGTCTGCCTTGAAGGAGGAATGAGGTCGTATGCCACAAGATGCTGTCAGATGGTTGATAGGGAACATGACTCGACGGGTAAAAGCTGTTATATCATCCAAAGGTAACTGCGCCTTATACCAATGACTTGCTGGATTTAGCTTTATGTGGCTAGCTTTTTCGAGAGGATAAACTGGCTTCACTGTTCCTGAAGACTTTTGGGAATTAGGTACGAAGTGGCGCCCCCAGCGTCACTCGGCTTTTTGTTCGAGGTGGCAAACCTAGCCCTTGCACAGCCAAGTACTACCTGTGAGGCAACAGGATGTTTGTGTGTTAGGAATCGGTAACCGAACGAGTGGTTCAAGTGCCTATTGGATGGCGGTCTGCCATTCAAAGATGCCCAGCGCATCAAAGTGATTCTTGCTCCATTCAGGATAGCTGAGTAAAAGACAGGAGGAAGTAGCCTTATTTAGTGGCAACCCACATTCGTACACGTCACGTTGCTTTCCATGGGCTTCCACGACTTTTATGTAGAGTTCGCTGCCAGACCAAAAACCCGACACATCCGCTAACAACGCCGCGTTGTTTTTGTCTGGCTACTCGCCCTCGGCCTATCCGATATGGGTGAAGGAGCGCTTTACGATCCGGTCAGCATTGCCCTCTGGATCATCGTATCCCGCAAACACGATCACCACGATAGGGTAGCAACATTGACTAGGGACTAATGGGTGACTGTTTAGGAATGATCACACCATTGTGTTCACAACAAAGCATTTTGATTTCAATAAATGACTTCACCAGTGTACAAGGCTTCGGTTATTTCGGAGAGGGGTGGCAAATAATGTACGCACTAGGGCCCGCCTCAATTCATGGTCGTAGAAGTCCGCTGCGGAAACCCAATTTCTCTGAGTCGTTGTCATCACGCCTAGACCTTATCCCTCTCTCATAAAGAATGTTACCCACTTACGTCAACCGTCACCACTACGAAAGCCCGCTTGAAGCAAATACTGCTCGTGTGACCAGTCTGCTGATTACGAATCACGGTCGCTTTGCACTTTTGTGAACAAATTACAACAAAACACTCGTCCTACTTTACGAGCCCAACTCCTCTAGGTTCAACCGCTTGTCGTGCAAAACAAACAAACAACTTAGCCGGTAGTTCAAACAGGCTGAACCAACCTGGCTGGGTGCAAAACGCAGTCGAAAGCAATGGCAAATGGGCAATTTTAATCCGTCATAAAAATTCAAAATACACAAGTTAACAGTTGACGTTTTATCGAAGAGTAATTTTTACTTGCATTTTCTCCTTGGCGGACTGTGAACTTTATCGTACCACACATTCCATCGTTCCGCGTCATCGCGTAAACCTTGATAATTTGGAGGATAAGTGTGACTCCCTCACCGGTTAGCGATATTGTCTCTACTACTTCCAGTTCGTCTTCAACTGAACCACGTTGTTCAGTCGCATTCCGTCGTTTGATATGACTCAGCATCTGTTATTCCGAAATCTAAATAGGAACACAAAATTCACTAAATGTTTCAACATTACCTCGCTGCTGTTCACGTCAGGATGCTGTATCTCTTATCTGAGAAACAAATTCTTCATTGTGGCACAATCATTCAGCGTATCGAAAAGGCTGCGTGAGATTTCCGGGACACTTTCAACATCCAATATTGTATGAAAAGCCTTGGCGATGCCTGGATACAGTACTGTCCAAACGTACCTAATAAATTCCATTGCGTTCCAAACATCAAAACTCCATCGATTTTTCCTGAGTTTTGTACTCTGCATCACTTACCAAGTAGTCTGTGAGACCTTTTCGGGAAATGCATTTGAAATCCAATAGACGCCAGACGCCCCATTGTGTTCAAACACATCCCTTATATTATTGATCACAAATATCACACAAAAATAAGATACCTAAATGTTGACCGCTCCGCGCATTACAATCGGCCCAACTGAAGCAAAACTCACAAACAGTTGTAAATCAAGTGATTACAGTCAATTCAAACATCGTTATCAGAAAAACCGAAGCTCACGAGGGATGGTTTACCGGGGGTGCAACGTCGTTCGGTCTAAAGTGGAAAGTAATGTAAGAACACACTGGGCAGGCAAAATACGAGCGTGAAGGGGTGGAAGACAATCCGAACTTCGTTTACACGAATTCCCCATGATTACACATATTTTTTTCACTTGCAACCGGGGGCAATTTTTCTCGGGAGGCATTGCAGCAAAATCGCGGTGTCACTCTGATTTCCGAAGCTTCATTTTCAGAGTCTTAAGTACGACACCTTTCTAATGTCCATTCGAGCAACAGCGCACTTCACATCTCTGTTTTCTGCAGCCGAAATAACATGTGAAAGCTTTGAAATCTGGGTTGCGTAAAGTGACTGTTGATTTCTGGACCCGGTTACTGAGCCCGTTTCCCACAATGGGAATTTCACCGCTTTTCGTGCATCCTCAGAAACTGATGAAGAATGTCATCCTCCAACGTCTGTTCCACTTTCGAATGACATCATTGTACATTACTTTGAAGCAGCCTTTTTTCGCAATCACAATCTGCACGGTACTTCGTGAAACACCAGAACGTTTCGTGAAATAGGTTTCCGTCGCCTTCAGTTCAGAAACCCTGTCCATAATCTTCACCTAGTTTATTTACGGTTTTCTGTTCATGATCCCGCACTGAGAATTCGCAATGCCAACACTTGGTTTCATATGGTGTTTACGTTCCAAACATATTAAATAATATTTTTTTGAATGATAATACAATAATAATAATATAGCACCGAAACGTATAAATGTATTTCCACGAAAGTGTAGTTGTTCTCCTGGCTATGAGCGAACGTTCATACTTCAAATAAAATTAGGCAGTTCATTTCTAATTCAAAACAATTTCCAAAATATCATTGTAGTCCCACTGATGATTCGTTTTTGTCCATAAACTCACCCGTGCCTTACTTTGGTCAAGTCATGATGACCAAATATATGGTCATCGCCGAATTGTGTACAAAATCCCTCGAAATGATACCGTGTTCTTCACGCATCATCCTCATCTCATGTACTTGTATCACAATTAATTTGAAACTTCATTGTTTCAATTGCTGCGACGTGAACATAACGCCTGCATAAGATTATCAGTGAAATGAAATATGCCAATCAGCCGCGAGCCGATTCGATTACTTTCCAAAACCCGATGTGATGTTGTTTTGTTGCTAACCCCTTTTGGTCGACCGAACATCACTCTGTGCTTAGCGCTGCTGATTTTCTGTCTTAGCAAAATGACTGCTGATCGGTATTCACTGAATGAGGCTATTTTATAGCCGGTGCACACTTAAACACGGAAGATTTCGCACACACTGTGTGTTTGCTAGTCATCCCGTTCGGTGAACCGGATTTGTTTACGACAATCAGTTCCACTGCAAGCGTGTTTACAGAGACAAGCTCGATCCCTCAACTCAACTGAAGCTCGTTCACTTAGTGGTTTCGACGGGAACAGTTGTTTTGCTCGACCACAGTCTGCGTAAAATCTGTCCGACCATACCCATGGCCTGACGGCCACATCTAGACTCCGCTGTTACTGCGTGGTGATCGAAAATTTTTGGGTCATACGTGTAATAAACTGCAGTGACAGTCAGGGAAAACTCGGGATATCAAAACATATCGGCCTGAAGGTACAAAAATTATGAAAGTGGTTTGCTACACTGCATCCACGAAAACCTTCACTACTGGTCTCGGTCTCGTAACGGCGGTATTTTGTGTCGAATTGGTATTAGTGTGTAAATTGGGGCTTGGTTACGGGAATTGTGCTGCGGTCACGGTAGTTAAAATAAATCCCGGTTTCATCGGTTTTGTGTGATTCGAGCCTTTGACTACCAAAGACCAGCACGATTTTCGATGATTTAATGGACTGAATTTTCAGTAGCGCCGACATGTATGCATCCGTGTTGTAGCCTTAAAATGGCCAAAGAAGAGACGTCCGTCGACTTTTCAACTTTGTCCTGATAAAGGCGTCCATAATTGCCACAATTATTCGTTTGCTGAGCAGTTAAATGCAAACAAAGTAGCAGTCGTGTTCACTAACCGCGTATTCGCACGAGTGAAACCGCTACGTTGTCAGCTCTAGCATCTCCGCTGTTTTCCTTGGGGACCATTTTGTCAGACTTGTATCATGAACAACGATTTTTGCGCGAATCCAAACTGTCTCGCTCTTGGTGGAGCAACAAGAACACTGTGGATAGAATAGGCGAATAAAATCGAACTCTCTCAATCAGTTATCAGCGCACATTATGTACGATTACTTAAAAGTCCCACAATATAAGGGAGTGTTGAAAGAATTGTCTACACATGAGTGCAAAGATTTTCATGCATGGATCAAGAGATGTTTCATAATTCTTTTTTGTGTTTACAGTGATATCAGAAATAAATTGTCACACAACCGTAACTGTACGGCGCTTCCTCTAATACCCGATCAACGGCAGAAATACGGCTTTCTCGATAAAACACTAGTTATCCTCCTTGTTTTCACAACTGAAATATTCGTCTGTTGTTCTATTTCCATTTCCATCGTTTCAATAAACTCATCTGATTTAGCTTGTCTCCACAGAATTCTCATCAAACGGGCGGGAAATGCTTGTGTTTGCTGATTTCAGATTGATCTAGTCACTCCAGTGCGTAATGAAGTCCGACAGTCGAATCGTTGTTTGTCAAAACAGCCACCCCGTTTGCTCCATTCACTTCCTGCGCACGTGTGAGGTTCGATGTGTGCATTCCTAAGGTTGTTAGCCGCTCATCGCTTTCCGCCTAAATAGCTGCGTTCGTCTATTCATACCAGTACTGAGGGATTGAGTTGATTATCCGCATCAATCTGAAGAATTTTGTTCAGTGAACTATCAAAAATAAGCCTCTTATTTTAAGTACATGTGGCTGAACCCGATCCGATCCATAGACCGTGTTTAGTTCAGTGTAGTTCATTTCACGAAGAACCTACGCACAACAAAAAGGATTATCTTTATCAGGTGACATTGATCTCACTGGCATTTTGTCAGCTGTGTCGGCCTGCAAGGTTTCAAGCCTTTTTTCTCCTGTGAATCTTAGTAAACTTATCGGGGTAACCATTTGCACAGGGCGTATGGGTTATGAACTCTCTCTCCTTCTTCAGTTAGTCTGCATTGCCGATTATCGTCCGTCTGTAAATCTGTGTCCTGGTCTGGACAAAATCACGCAAAAACAAAATGAATTGCGGTCTTGAATTAATCCAAACCAGCGGTATCTGACAGTAATATGGTTGATCTGAGCCCTTGATCATGCTGGACTTTATCGGACAGGGCGATCTCTTTGTGTATGGGAAACTCGTGATCGTCCAGAACAGTCTGTGGTCAGAACAAGGTCAGGTCAGTCGACCAGCACTAATATTTCCTGTAGGCCGAAATGATAAATGGGCCTTTCATAAATTTTCAGCATAGTCCTCGAAACAGACGAGATCATTTCCGGTGAAATCTGTCTTAATAAGTGAGGGAGTGCAAACACATGAACTGGCGGGTATCAACGTTCCCTTTGTTTTTGTTTTTCCGCGTGCACTTTGCCGCCGAACTAAATCGCATGGATATTCGATTGTTAACTTGAATCCACTCTATCGTGGAACACGTGGTACGCTCGCCCGAAGTAAGTCGGGCAATACTTTGTGCGTGTGCGCTCGACGCCGATCGGGTAGGAGGAGTGAGAGATTGAAACTGTGCTTGGGAAAACAACTCTAAGGGCTGATAGAATCCTGTATGCATAATTTGAAAGCAAAACTATAAGGAGATCTTTGTCTCCCTGTTTAGCGATGTGTATGTGACATAGTTCCGAATTCTTTCGACGTTATTCTCAAATAAAGTGGGAAATGATATAGTTCCCACTAAATGATTGTCCTGGGTTAACTTGTTACCTGAATCGCTCCACTCAGTGTTCAGTTTGAGGTTATAATTGAAACTTTGTATCAATTTTTTCAGTATGAATTTGGCAATATGTGTATAACAATAACAGCTAGGGCTTTTGAGCATTCGCCCATCTGATGATCAGTACAACTATCTTACAATTGGGTTCTTTCCATATTGATTGAGCGGGCTGGTTACCAACCGACTGTCAAAACCAACACGAGGGGTTGCTGGAACGCAAAGCATTGAACAGCCTCGTTTCTGGCTCTTCAAAACGGTACAATTATAGTACGAGGCAGAAGTAGTTGGGTTTACCTGGCGAAAGGGGTGCAGGAGTGTTTCTACCCATAAATTACATTGTCATTGGTCATCCAAGATATAGTGTTTGAGCAATGGAAAACTTGGGTAAAGGACGTCCCAGATATCCGATTATTCTTCATGCTCCGATGGATCTTTGTGACCATCAGATGCGCCCTTCCACTAGTGCACAAACATAAAATAAAAAATCCCTCAGTTAGTCGGCCTAATATGACAATCTTGATGTTGGTTTATTCATGACTGATTGAACATGACCGAATGACTTTTTCAACGGCTGTCACTATAGCAACTTCTATTTTATTTCAGCGTGAGGATGGGGCTCGTAAGAGTTTAGCAGCGGAACTCGAACGTGAGGGTAGATCGAAAGGAATGCATTTTCAATTGGTAGGAGATTTTTCACTCCAACCGCGAGAACTAGCGCATCGAATGGCGAGCTTAAGTTCACAGGTATGTTTTCGACCTTCATCCCATTCCCTTCTTGATTTCATTTTGCATTGTTTTTATACCATAGATTAATGAAGGTCCAATTAGACCGATTCCTCATATTATGTGCCAGCTAGTTTCATTTATTATCGAAGGGCCCTGAGCGCATTGCGTAGCGCTTTTTTATCTGACCTGAAGTGTTCTCGGTTTCTAATTGGTAAGCTTCTGGTTGCTGAGCTTAGCGCTTAGGTTGCAAACGTGTCCTCACTAGTCGAACTGATGTCATCACGGCGCAGGTGGGGACTCGTTTGCGACCTAGGCACCGATCTCAGCGACTGTATGCTGTTAAAATCCACCAACCTGAGCTACAGTCGACACCAATTTGCAAAAAAACCACTAAGATCAGGGAAGTCAGTTAAACTGCGGTTATCACCTTTCCATCGTTTGTGTCTCTTTCCCACTGACCGCAAACAATCCCGAACGTAAACGGATGACCACCAACATCACGTACATGTACCGGTCACATCGTTCCACTGTTCACGCATCAGAATTTTCTTAGCACCGTCCAACTCGTTTGCCGTCTTTCTATCGACCTAGAACTTTGCACTGTGTAAAATCGGGAGCAATAACTTGGTTCCAGTTTGACCGTAGTCCCCATTTGCAATATGTCCTCTTATCTGTAGATGAACCCGTTTTGTTAAAACTAATTTACGATGAATATGATATGGGAAAATGAACTTCCTGTTTGTTCATTGGAAATCCCCCGGCTATCAATGGGAATTAATCCGCCGACCATTTTCCCCCTATCTTTTTTCTCTAATTGTTGCAGGCTGATTTGGTTATATTTATATTAGGTGACAAATTCTCGTACTCGCATATCAAAGTACTGGGGGATATCAGGTTGGGCGTGCGCACCCAGTGCATCCAATCTACAACACTGAGAAAGCGAGGTGTTATTGGTGAGTTATTCAACTATGCATACGTATAAATATAACATTATGAAGGGACACTGAGCCTTTATCAGTTTCAGGTATCTGTGTTGTCAACGTGACATCCGTTTATCTATCAAGGATTAGGTGTTTGCTGCAGGAGTTAAGAAAATTCTCCGGTACAGTTCAGGAGTGTGACCATTTCGGGTCAAAGATACATGAAGATTATTGATATTTGATAGTGGTATTATAAAATCCTGAGTTTTTATGCACATTGATTACTGGCTCATTATATTTCATGAAAAAGCTGTAAATATCGTGAGTTTTTCCAGTCACGTAATTGTGTCAAACAAAACTTCAGAGTAACATATGGTTCAGATTCGTTTGCAGTACATACTATCCTGTAGCACTTTGTGTGAAC
This sequence comes from Fasciola hepatica, assembly GCA_948099385.1. NCBI lineage: Eukaryota > Metazoa > Platyhelminthes > Trematoda > Plagiorchiida > Fasciolidae > Fasciola > Fasciola hepatica. The sequence continues at coordinate 26,450,156 of CANUEZ040000043.1, read as the reverse complement.
GCCGGATTATTGATACATCCTAGAAAGCTAAACCGTCGTCATGCTCCACATCATCAGATGCATAATGTTTTTCTTTTTTCACGTAGAAGTTCAATTTGATAAAACCATTGTTTTTTCCGGTAATTCATTCTCATGCCGTTCACAAATTACATGGGAGACATTAGTCAAAAGATCACGCAGATAGACATGGAATAAACGCCAGTCATGGGCAGAGGTTTGTAAACAGTCAAATTGTCCTTACGCCCCACATAACAGGGACAGTTTGACTGTTGACATACCCCTGCGTGTGACTGATGTTTATTCCATGTCTATCTGCGTGATCTTTTGACTAACGTCTCCCATGTAATTTGTAAACGGCGTGAGAATGAATTACTTAGAAACAATTTTTTCGCCAAATTGGACTTCTGTGTGATACAATGGGTATTTTCCAGACAATGTTTTTTGTCTGATGAAACTTGAAATATTATTGACGGTGCATTATCATCCATTGGAATGGCATGCCTACGAAAATGCAACGCTATCCCCGTTTTATCGACGACGATGCTACAACGTATGTTATTTTATTTTTAGAAAACGGTATGTGGTATGTGTCTTTTCGGTACTTCATATCAGGCCAATACAGTACGTGTATCGGGTTTTTTGTGAGATCGGTAAAGTTGGTAAATAGACCAGAGTGTTCACAGGATTTCACAACAGCAACTGTTAGGCTGATGATAACGCATTCGTATGGACAATGCCGCCACTGGTTTAAGCGACTGTGTGTTTGTCTCACCGTCTTGCCTACCTTTGGTCAGGGAAGAAGCAATGCATTGACAAACTGTTTTTGCGAACACAAGATTCGTCAATGCAACCTGATCTTAGTCGCCTCGGCTGTGGATAGGATTCGTTGTCTGATCCCTTTGAAGCCGTTTTGTGGCACTCGATAGATAACCTTGAACGCTCCGACTCGTGTTAGCTGGTACCCCGTGTCGATTGCACGGACCAAGATCGCACTGGTTTCGGTTTTGTGGATTCATTTCGCTAGCCAGCTAGGACAACGCTCTTGAACTCGTTGAGACAGACGCTTTATTGTTCTTCCCACGTGTTCTGCCCCACAGGAACCTGAATAAGAGTACACACAAAATGAAGTCGAATGGCTTGGTAGTCTATCTCTGAGTCTCAATTGCAAGTACGAACTGGTGTTGAACGAGATCTTAATTTTTGCAGCGTTGAATGTGTTGGCTACCGCATGCGATAGTCTACGGCTTAGCGTTTCACGTCACGTCTCCTTTAAATTCCCTGTTTATGTAAATAGGTTTTTTCGGGATATTTGGGTATTTGGGCCGAGAGACTGTCCAGATGTTCTCGTGGGGAATCCTCTGGATACCCGTCTTCTCGCACTGCATTGCAGGTTGTTTCTATAGCTTTTGAAAGTTTGTTTTCAGAGCATACCTGGAGCGCCCTGTAGTAAGACATCGCACTGAATTTCGTTTCTGCTTTATGGGTAGGAAACTTTGAAAGTGAGTATACCGCCCCCTCCAGGTTGGTTTGTGGTAGATATCCGGCTCGAACGATCCATCCGACCGACTTTTCAGAGAAACATCTAGGAAAGGTAGTGATTCATTCTTTTCTAATTTTGTCGGGAATTTCAGATTCGGATGTGACTCACTGAACGGCTGTAGTAACTCATGCACACTAAATTCACACGGTACCAGGCAAAAATGCCATTGACGTATCTTTTTATACATCTACAATCAGCCAGTGGTTGAATTCAACGTATTGTTTTCAACTTTCGCCATGAATATATCTGCAAGCAAAAGACCTATTGGGGATCCCATTGCTATACCATCTTTTCATTTGTAGATATTACCGTCGAATTGGAACTGCATATTTGAAGTGTAGAATCTCAGAAGTTCTTTACAGTTTTCCACAGGCATACCTATGCTGATTTCTTTTGCTGACGTGTAATCGCAAATATAGTCTGTCATTTTCGATATAGGCACGTTTGTGAACCGACACGAGACATCAAGAGAAATCATTTTTTTTGAATTCACGTTTACATATTGAATTGCGTCGACTAATTGAAAAGTGACTTTAAGACTGTGGGATGATAATTTTCGTCTTATCAGTTCGACGAGGTTAGCTAGCCAGCGTGCGACGTTATGGTAGGGTGAGCGAGACATGTCGAGTGTGGGTCGTGTTGGTAGTCCATGGACTCTCGGGATTATTGATCCTACTGGTCTTACCCGTTCGAACGTGATTGCTTCGACAACATTTTTCTATCTTAGTTTTAGAAGTACGGTACCTATATGTTTTTCAGTGTTTCTTATTTTGTCTTTCTCGTTCGTTTTTGTGAGTTTTGGTGAGTCACTCAGTAGTTCCACCATCTTGTACCGGTAATCATCCCTGCCCATGACAACGATCCCGGATCACTTTGCAGGGCGTGTACTGATGGTTGATTGATTTTCTCTTAATTTCTTTATCGCTTCTAGGTGGTTTACGGAGAGAATATTTCTATTGGCTGTTTTCTATTCAAATGTTGATGGCTACAATTGACTAGTATTGATTTCAGCTGGTCAACATTCTGCTCTTAGTGGAACCAAGTCATGTGGCTGGTTAAACAAGTTCCTCATTTGAACTTCTACATCTAACTGGCAGCTTATTTCCTTCGGGCAACAAAATCTATGACCAAGTGATAGGGCCTCTAGAGTAGTTTCATCCAATACAATGGAGGATAAATTTTTGACGTACTTTTCTGGGTGGCTTGAGAATGCCGTCTGTGGTCTCTTTGATGCCAAGTCGCGTTGTAGACGTTTCCGTTCTGATTGAACCTGTTTCCGGGTGATTTCCTCTATGTAATTAAATGGCTGATTTTTCTCATTCGCTGATAAAGCATCGAGAACCTCGTAACCACAAGATTTATGATGCTCCAGAGCAGTAGTCTTTAACTCCATCGCCTCTCATTCATTCAGGGCGTGGCGTTTGAGTACAGTGTTCGTCGGCCGTGTGTGACGCCACCGCAAAGTCCTCCACATGGTCTTCGGATAGCAACTTTTCAGCACACAGTTGTCAATACACTCCAAATTGCACTTCGCCACTGCAAGCTTCGTGCTCAGCTTAACAAACCTATTAAGCCTCTTGAGCACGCAGGAAGGATTGGATGATTTTAAATCGTGAAAAATTCCCATGGTAAAGTTAGTAAATAGTCCAGAATGTTCACAGGAATTCACAATAGCAACTGTCACGGATAGTGATTATGCTGCGCATTTGGAAGATGAATGGATTCAGGACGAAGTGGAAAGCTCAGAAAGCACCATTGTTCAGTGAACAACATGGAACAATAAAACTGATTCCATGGCCATCGAACAAACAAATATGTTTGTAAGCGTTTAAAATTTGCTACGCAATATGGTGTATTGTTCAAGTCGTCCAAATTTCTTCCTTTGGTCTTTTGTAGGTAACCTTTTGTTGAAAATCAACGCTAAGTTGGATGGAATAAACTGGGTCCTGCAGCCCTTTGATAACGGAGAACATATCATGGTTTTTGGCGCGGATGTGACCCATCCGAGTCCGACAGGAGATCAGCTAAGGAGATCAGTGGGTGCAATTACCGGGAGCTTATCCGATAATTTGATGCAATATCGCGCCATAATATTTCAACAAATGACAAGTCGTCCAAAGCAGACCGCGATCAACGAAGTTATTGACGATATGCAATCAATCACGCTGGATTTATTGAAGGTACATAAGGCTTTGCAATGAAAAGAGTAGTTCATACTCCGATTGTTAATTTCCCCCTCTTACACTTTGTCTTTTGAAGTAAACTTTGTTTTAAATCGTAAAATGTCTATCATTTCTTTTTTATATACCCCCTCAAACATTCAGATATATTTGCTGCTCTAGATAACAGTGGATAAGTGGGTGTGCAATAAGTCCGGTAACTTGACTGCATGCGAGCGAATTTGGTGAACGGTGTAAAGATTTATTGAATCTTGGACGAAGAAATTCAGCTCGCCATATCGAGGATCTGCGTTAAATTGGTTCAGTCCAGGTCCCATGCTCCCAATCCTAAAATTGTATTGATCAAACTATTTGCTTCCCCTTCATGCATTGTCAGTGCTAAATTCCATGCCGATCATACCCTCGGCCTCCTCAACCCGTAACAACGCCAGTTTTAAAACAATTATATCTACCTTTCTCTAGCTGCCCACACCACTTTGATATATCGTCTCGTTTTTCGAATACGCCTTGCTAGAAGGAAATGCTCAGTATATAGGAATAAAATCGATTAGTAGAAATAGAGAGCAAACGCGGTTCGATTTGAAGGCCATAACGTTTTAACGCACGGTGGTTTGTTGCACTGATAATAACGCATTTCTTAATTATATGGATTATTTTCCCGTATGAATGAGTTATTTTTCCGCTTCTGACTGGAATACAATATAATAAACCTAGAAATCATCGTGTGAATATTTTGGGAAAAAGAAGAAAACCCAACGGGGTAGGACTCCCTGCGCAATCGATTGAATGGTCTTTCCTGACTAAATATTCGTCTTTCACTGCAATTCGAGGTGTGCTGTTGGATAAATAGCTTTTCCTAAAACTGTTTTGTTTTGCCTAGTTGGAATAACACAAACACTTTGTTTTCCATAGAGAAGTCAAACTTCTAATATGTCATGTTTGCTCTTGTCGATCACGGATATGCACGTATCATCATTCACATATGGTTTAGCATGTGAACTATAACAATGCGGTAGGTTGGACTGAACATATAAAAGAATGCACTTGATACAACACATTTACTGATCTTGGCTATCAACTAACACAAATTTGACGCGAACGTGTGGTGGTTTGAATTTTCTACGCGTTCCGCATTTAGAAATACTCGCGGATAGAAGGGCAAATATAGAGTGCCAATTGTTAGATAATGTAGTAATGCACGATCGTCTGTAGGCAAAAAACGGATTTCCTTACTACGTAATTCAATATTTCTCCCTAGGAAGTTTTCGCTTCACTTTGCAATGCAGCATAATGTCTTTCAGGACTAAACCAAGGGATATTATGGCACAATTGTAAACCCAGTTTCATAAAACGAACATGAACGTGAAATTTACTAATAATGTAAGTTGAGGCGCGCTACGACAGATAGGAAAGTAAACTATCGACCTTCTCACTTTGACATGTCACCTGATCACGATTGATCCAGATATTTGTGATCTTATAGCCTATCTATCGTGCTTATTTTATGGCTTGTGTCCGTTCAATGACGTAAGGCGTCAGAATCATTCACTAGTTATCCTTTTATACGAGACCGAAAAGGATTCAGGCATTTTATGATGTAAGTCTCTCTCGCTCAATCATGACGGCGTACAGCTGAGCAACCAGTCACAACTCGTCAGTCTCAGTGGTATTAAAAACTCACTCGTGGGCACCACCGAAACTTTAGCACACACCTTAAACACGGCACTTCTGAATAGCCACGCAGTGCACTGTTCAACTGGTAGAGTTTACACGATACCAGAACGTCAGTGATGCTCACGTATGGTTTCAAAACCCACTGAAATTGACAATTTTGTCACTTGGCTCACCTCAACATTAGTCAAAGCCTGCCAACACCAATTTCTCTGGAATTCCTCCAGGTTGCACGAAATTCGAATTGGTTTTAGAAATTGTCATCATACAGTGCCAAAGTTCGACCGATCTTTGCAACCGTGCGAGCAATAACCTAGCTGATTCAGCCTCGCCAGTGCGAGACCCAATTGGGACTCGAATCCGAGGTGCATGGTTCTGAGTCAAACATACTACCCATTTACACTGTACCGGTTGATTGCTTGTGGCTTTTCCGCCTGAATTTGACTGTGAAGTGCATTCCTCCGTGAAATATATTTTACCGGCTCTGAATACGCTTATCTTTATTGGTTATGGTTTTAGGATTATTCAAGACGAAACAACGGACCACCGTCAAGGTTGATTTTTTATCGGGACGGTGTATCCGAAGGCCAATTTGAAAAAGTACTCCTCGAGGAATTGGCTGGCATACAAAAAGCATGCATAGATTTAGGCAGAGAAATTCCAATCACTTTCATCGTGGTACAGAAACGGCATCATATCCGTCTGAAACCCCAAGACGAGTAAGTCGTTTTCCCTCGCCGCTCTGTCAGTTAGGTGTTCAGAATTTCAGTCGTATCATTGGTCCTTTGTATAGTAATAACCTTACGCTCATCGTTGTAAGTATTATTGTTTTTTATTTTATCTAGGCCGTTGGTACTTATCAACACAACTGACATTCGTTATTCGGTGCGCATAGTTCCGAGTTCCACACACTTATTCTGCGGTTAGTTGATTCGGTTGATTTCAATAAGTGTTTATGACAACATGAGTACGTTGCATCGATCATCTCTGAATTTCACAGTAGCGATAGGAAATCTGGTGTCATACGTGTGATAAACTGCAGTTTGGCTCGGTCTTTGAGTGATAGCTAGGAAACGCTTCGGGTGCCAAAGTGTACAGCCTTCTTAGTGAAAGGAAATTTCAGTTCTCTGTGGTGTATACACTGGTTACCAATGTTCACCACAAACTTTACCGCCTATCATTGCTCAGAAACTGCGGAAACAGATGGAAATTCGTATACAGTTGCACTACTATGATCGCACCGCAGCTCTCATTTTCAATCGTTACCCCGGAAGCCAGCCTGTGACTGCAAGGCGTCCATTTAAGTCGCTTGGGGCGCGAAAGCCGACTGACAGGCCTTTTTCAGACCGCCCCACCAACTCTACAAACAAGTCCACTCCGCCCACGAATCATTTCATGTTATTAGCACGAAACATTGTTTATATAGGAACAAAACAGCCACTGACACCAATCACTGCAGCACAAACTAAGTGGTCCATACTTGCATCGAGTAGCCTGTCTTCTGATTGGTTGATTGATCACACGACCAGCTAACCACGGGAATTCGTTCACGTCTCATCGATCCACTACCTTGCCGCTTGGGTATCCGCTGTCACAAGCATTGACCTGGATTCTGGACAGGCGCTGGCATGCCGATTGCTAACGCGACATGGGGGCTGTCGACCATGCATCAGCACGTATCCTCACTTGTCTACCTCTGTCTATTCATCCTTCTATCGATCACCATGTTCAGTCACGGAAAAATTACTGAGGATCTTAGCTACGGTAGCGACAAGCTCGGGTCTACGTGCATAAATGTGGCCGCACATGATGCGGTGCAAAGTCCACGAATGCAGAGTAACTCGTCTAGCCTCCAATAACAATGTATTGTACTCTGGACTTCTGCGAGGTAACAGCTCACATTTCAGCTATAAAAGGGAGCGAAAACTATAACTGACGGCTTGGAAACATCAAAAAATGGGCAAAAATACGGACAAAACTGAGGTTGGTGCGAATTTCCCCTGACATTCACTTTGCTAACAGGAACACGTGCTAAAGAAGGCACCGTAGAGTTGCAACAAATACCTATGCGCATGCTCCATGTTGAGGTTGAAAGCTTCATTCGGAGTCCGTATTTCGAAACGAACGTTACAAATTACGTTCAAAGCTGTATCGTGGATGAAATACAAAAAAAGGGATTAGATACAATACTCTCACAGCGCTGTATAAAGAATAAGGCGTATCATGGGCTGGAACACACATAGCACGGACAAGCAAGTGGGAAAATGACTACTTCAGTGACAAAAAATAATTCGGAAGGACCGGATTATTGAGTTATTACTGGTATATATCAGAAAAGAAAGACTTTTCAGTCAAAGAAACAATGACAAGTGTACAACAATGGTTTGGAGAACCTTCTCAACCAACGGTCAAAGTGAGCTGGTTACACCTGAGGGTATACAAGATCCCATTTATATATATATATATATATATATATATATATATATATATATATATATATATATATATATATATATATATATATATATATATATACGATAGGAATGCATATTTTCGGAACAAAATACAGGGTATTTACAGTATCAAATTAAGATTGGTTAATCAATATTGTAGGTGTTTTGCGGTTCGGAAAAGGGGTGGGAAGTTGGTTGTTCGTGGTTGGGAAAACTTGGTGTAGAAAGTACATCTGGGGTGGGTTGGCTGCTTCCTGTCACGACTGAAAGGTCGCGGTCGAGGTCACCATGATTTTGTCCCCCACTTTCCGATCGCGGCCAGGGTAGCTGCAGTGATTTGACAAATCGCTTGTGTGAACAAAGCGATGGATTTAACAGCCTAATCGCTACTGCCTCCGCTGCTCCCAAAGTGATTTGGCGAACGATCTTCGAAGAATCCACAGGCACTTTGTAAATTATCTTGAAGGCTTCGTTGTCGCAAAGACTACATTGATAAAATGGATACCATTCTAAGTGACTCGACGAAATTTACGGAATCCAAAGGAGAGAAGGACAGAACCAAGACAGTGGAAGAACAACTTACTGCAACCCTGAGACTATTGAAAGATCAGAATTATATTTCGAATGGCAATTATGAACAGTTACGACCTACGGGCACTAGTATTCCTCGTCTATATGGCTTACCGAAGATACATAAATCGGGAGTACCACTAAGACCGATACTTGATATGAGCACTTCTCCCTACCACTCTACTGCTCGTTGGCTCGCTGATATACTGGAACCAGTGCGCAGAAGCATTGCTCAATACAGCCTTAATGACACCTTTGAGTTTGTAGAATTAATAACAGAACAAAATACGACAGGACTTAAAGTGGCATCTCTGGACGTAACATCACTATTTACGAGCGTCCCACTTCTAGAAACCATCGAATATTTGTGCAAATATATAATCGAAAATGAAATAAACGTTGGTATTCCGGTAGCCAGTCTGAAAGAACTACTACTACGATGTACTCTAAATGTTCAGTTCGGCTTCAACAACAAGCTTTACCGAAAAACCGATGGAGTTGCGATGGGATCGCCTCTGGGACCCCTACTTGCCGACATTTTCGTTGCCAAGCTGGAGAATGGGGTACTCAAAGACACCATAGAAAGACTACCAAGGTACTGCCGGTATGTGGACGACATCTTCATTATGATTGACAAACATGTTCACCTAGATGAACTAATGGAAAAGTTTAACCAGACTCACAGTGCGCTCAGTTTCACATCCGAAGTGGAATTAGAAAGTAACTTTCATTTTCTGGATGTAAACCTTACGAAAAGGGAAGATGGGAAGCTCGTCCGCCGCGTCTATCGTAAACCAACATGGACAGGCCAGTTTCGTGCCTCTAAAACGCAAACAGAACTTAGTCCGATCCCTAGCGTCTCGCATACGAAAGATCTGTTCCGAGGAAACAGTGAGTGAGGAATTGCATCACATAAGACAAACATTACTAAACAATGGGTATCCGGAACGTTTCATTCAAAAGAACATTTCGGAAGTACCCAAGCGACCATTGATAATCACCGCCAAGAGGAAAGAATTTCACATGCAACTTCCCTTCAAAGGAGATGTTAAATGCGAACTACTAGTTCGGCGCCTTAGGGATGCAATCGCCCGTACATTTCCCGCCGCTACTCTACGCGCCCACTTCACAAGCCGGTCTATGATTTCTATGAATCTGAAAGACAAAATGCCTGTCCTTTCCTCCTCTATGTTAACCTATTCATTTGTTTGCTCATGTTCGGCAAGCTATGTAGGCAAAACGACACGGCAACTGTCCCAAAGAATCAAGGAACACAAACCAGCTTGGCTGAGGACAGGAACTAGAAGAACCATAACTAGTGCAATCGTAGCGCACCTTGCCGAGACAGGGCACCAGGTAGACAACGAAGCCTTCAAGATAATTTACAAAGTGCCTGCGAATTCTTCGAAGATCGTTCGCCAAATCACTTTGGGAGCAGCGGAGGCAGTAGCGATTAGGCTGTTAAATCCATCGCTTTGTTCACACAAGCGATTTGTCAAATCACTGCAGCTACCCTGGCCGCGATCGGAAAGTGGGGGACAAAATCATGGTGACCTCGACCGCGACCTTTCAGTCGTGACAGGAAGCAGCCAACCCACCCCAGATGTACTTTCTACACCAAGTTTTCCCAACCACGAGCAACCAACTTCCCACCCCTTTTCCGAACCGCAAAACACCTACAATATTGATTAACCAATCTTAATTTGATACTGTAAATACCCTGTATTTTGTTCCGAAAATATGCATTCCTATCGTATATATATGTAACTGTATTATCCAGAGGATGAAGTTACCGAAAACGAGCTTGTTCGCTATCGTGCCTTTTTCTATAATGCAATGGGATTATTCAGTGATATATATATATATATATATATATATATATATATATATATATATATATATATATATATTTGTGAGTTGGAACAGTTTTTGCCCCGCTACTGGCCAGCAGATTACAACATGATAATGCTCCTGTTCACTGCTCACACACTACAAAATGTTGGCTGTTATTCCGTGGGATAAAGGTCATGCAGTGGCCAGCTTGCAGCCCTGATCTAAACCCGATTGAGAATCTATGGGGCATACTTGCTCGCTAGGTGTACGAGGATTCCATGGCTTAACGGTCGAAGAGCTCATTGCTAACCGCCCGTAAGCGATAATGGGTGAACATTGATCAAAGGACAATCACAGGTCTTGCAACAAGTATGTAGGGAAGATGTATCGAGGTCCTCAAGCAGAATGGCAGCTTTACTATGTTTTAAGTGCTAAGTATTTCAGCCCAGCTGGGGGGAGTCCTATACTTCTTTCACGCCTTTTTTCGCACATATTCTGTTCACATAAAAGTCAGTTTTGTACTTATGGTTAAAGGATAGGGTGTCAGATTCTACGGCCTCATTTTGTGTACACTCATTTACCTGTTCCTGTGGAAGTGCGTTCATTGACTGTACAACCAGATGCTTATCCGAATGTATCCGTAAGCACCATCCAGCTTGGTTGAACACTGGAGCAACTAAAGTAGGCACGAGTTCTGTGTTCACACCTTATTGAGCCTAACCGCTCAATGAATGTGACCGAAGTGTTCCTGCTAAATTACAAAGTTCGAAGTGGGTAGTCAATACTGGTGAAGTGCTGCGTCCTAGTCACAGCAGAAACGCTACACACTCCTCTCAGCAAGCCGCCGTCATACGTTCAAAAGCAGTTCGTGCAAGCCGTGAAACTTCCCTGATCCATACCCCATCCTCCATTCACAGCACAGGTCCATTGTCCAATCTAGTGACACCAACATCACCCATTCATGTTTCACAGATGGATCTGGGTCACGCGTGTAGAACTCGGTCCCCCGTGTTTTCATTTTCGACCCATCTTTAGTTTTTTTGTTCACTTAACATTGTTCATACAAAGTGTGATGTAATAGCATGATTATGACTCACTGTAAACGAGCTTGTTGGCTACCTTGTGGTTTTCCACATTTTTATTTACTTAGCTTATGATAACTTTGTCGTAAAATTCTGTATTCTGCACCGAAATGAACATTTGGTTGTCCTGATCAGAGATGGTTACCTTAGACAATACGAGAACGAAAATACGTGAAAAAGAGGGGAGCCTAAAGCTTTATCGCGCAGTGCATGCTCATGAAATACACAAATGCAGAGAATTCCATACTGTATCGGTCGTCGCGCTGGACTGCGCAGTCCATCGCATCGAGCAGGGTGGGCAGTGAAAAGTGGGCTACTGCTCAGAGCGCCTCTCTTTTATTCAACCTTTGTCTTCTCTCCTCAACCACCCCCCATTGCCCCCTCTACCCACCCATAATGCTCCCACTTAAAACACGCCCGATACTCACAACGGTTCATTGTCATGTAGTGTCGTAAATAATCCACAATCGCATAACTCACATTTTCTCAAGCCTCGTCAGCCTCTTAATCTCGGCCCCTTTAACGGGCATATACTCATGCAGGCCAGTCAGCAGTCGAGCCTAGCGCTCACAATAGACTCTCTGAAGATTGATGTCTGCTGCATTAGTGAAACGCGTATCCAAGATTCGAGCAGTATGATTCAACTAACTTCTGGTATCTCATCAAGGTGTATCCTACGTACTTCAGGAGCTAGAACAAGGAGCTGTAGGTCAACGTGGTGTAGGAATAGTCTTGATTGACAGGGCTAAAGCTGCCCTTCTAGACTGGATGTGCTGTAGGACTCCATGGGTCAGTTGACGTTCAAAAGGATAGCTGTGTTAAGCTCATCTTGTTTGTAATCTCGGCGTACGATCCAACAGACCGCAGCACTGACATGCAGAAGGATCAGTTCTATGATGCACTCGCCACCCTCGTTCGCAGCAGTAAAGGTTTCGACATTGTAGTGTTAGCTGGTGATTTCAATGCACAAGTTGGCAAACTTAGTGCGTTTGGAGCTTGTTTAGGCGGGCGTTGTGCTTTACCCGCCCGGCACACAGATAACGGGGATAGGTTTCTCCAGTTTTGTGCAGACAATCGATTATTCCTATCTAGTACGAAATTCCGACACAGCTCACATCGCATGGTGACATGACGCTCTAACTCTACAGGTACTTTGAGTCAGATTGATCATATCGCTGTAAGCTACCGGTGGTACAGTTCCATTCACAACTGTATATCCTACTGGTCCACGTACTCGGAGTCGGACTATGCATCAATTTTGATGCGATTATCTCTCCAGCTCCATGGTCATCGACACAAACCACAGAGTCGGTTAGCCGTACAGCGTTTGTCTGATCTAAAAGACCACTAGGCATATATCAAACGATCGATGTACGTGGCAGCAGGTTTTATTTGGAGTCCTAGATTCGATGTCCATCAGAGACACTGGATTTCCATAGAATCCCTTTGTCTAATGGATCATAAACGTTATTTCTCGAACTGTAAGGAGATGAATAAGATATGCAGAAATCCACAGAGGCAAGTTACGAAAAGCCCTAAGAAGGATCGTGAAAACTGATAGGTCAATGCAGTCGAGGAAATGCAAGTAGCAGCTGCTTCAGGTAGCAGTAAAAGACCGTCCAGAGCTATTGGTGACACCGGTGGACGCTGAACCCCGGTCAGTGAAATGATGTGCGATAGAAATGGAGAGCCTGTGCATGACAAGCATCAGAGACTCAACCATTAGGCCGAATACTTCAAAGAACAGTTTAGCTGGTTGCGTTCAGATGTAATTGCTCCGACCTCAACAACTGCGACTCCTTGGGGGCTATCACTTGAACCTCCATCAGAAATGGAAGTAGAGTCATGTATTCGATTAGTAAACCGTGGGAAAGCGCCCGGCCCCGACGGACTTGCTCCAGTCCTTTTCAAAATGGGCGGTGATGCGTTGATAAAACCACTTACCACCTTGCTCCGTGACATTTGGAAAGAGGAACGTATTTCGTTGTTATGGTGTGAATCGTTGGTTGCACCCATCTTGAAGAAGGGAATACGCAATGGTTGTAGTAATCATCGCGGGATTAACTAAATTCCGATAGTCACCAAGGTATTAGCCTCGATTTTGCTCCGTCGTCTGACACCGGCAGACGAGAAGAAGACCCGTGAACAGCAGGCCGGATTACGCCCAGGTCGAGGATGCATCGATCAAATTTTTACCCTTCGCCGATTACTCGAAACGCGTCACACCCAATGAGGGTTTTTTCGACTTGAAAGGTATTTTCGATTCAGTTGTCCGAACAGCACTGATCAGTGCACTTGACCGAAAGGTATGTCACAGAAGTTCGTGAATCTACTGAGGTCATTGTATTCTCATACTTCTGGCCGCGTAAGGGTTTACGTTGAATTATCCAGTCCGTTTGAAACGACGAGCGGTGTTCGACAATGCTTTCCCTTTTCGCCATTTCTGTTCAACTTCTTCGTGGACGAGATTATGAAGAATATCTTGCGAAATCTCCAGGATGTGGGCGTCGAGCTAACAAATAGTGGGAAGTTATGTGAGCTAGATTGCGCTGATCTTGTCTGTTCATTCGAATGCCATGAACATATGCGACAAGCAGTAGACAGACTCGATGTGCGCTTTGCTTCTTCAAAGTGTAAAGTGATGTTGCAAGACTGGACGTAAATGGTTCCGAGTTCGATGCTCGATGGGGAGGTGCTAGCAACTGTCGACCGCTTCACTTTCCTCGGCAGCAGCGCGACGACGGATGGGAGCACGGTAGAAGGGATGATCACGCGTATATCGAAAGCTTGAGAGGCATACGCTGAACTGATACACCTGTGGTGCCGACCCGTTATTTCACTGAAGTTGAAAGATCGTGTGTACTGTGGTGCAGTGCATTCAGTTTCGTTGTATGGTCGCGAGACTTGAGGTCTGCGTGCGGAAGATATTCGTCCTCTTGGGATTTCCGGTCATCGGTGTTTGCCTAATATCTCTAAGACTGGGTGGAATGACCGCATGAGCAATGCTGAGGTGAGAAATCGATTATTGGTTACCAGTTCAGAGAATGTTCTATCCCATCGTATCCGGCCTAGTAGACTTCGTTGGTTGAGGCACGTGTTACGTATGGCAAACACATCTACTATACCATTTCCTGGTTTGCGTTCCTTCTCAGGAGTGGAAGAAGTCACGTGGAGGTTCGCAGATGACATGGCAGCGAGGAATGAGAAAATGTACAGCAGACTTAGGAAAAGTAGGTGCCTCACGTCTTCATGGTTGGGGTCCAAAAGAACCGTCTTCCAGTTGGTTGAAGACACTGAAGGATATGGCAGCGAACCGTGAACAGTGGCGATCGTGTTGTCACTTTCTGTCGAATCAGAATGATTGATCAATGTGCGCTTGTACAGTGAGACTGTGTATTCCGTGTGCTGGTTACTAGGGCGTTGTTTCCTTTCCCCACCCCAGCAGGTCCATTCCCTATCCATCTTGTATATTCATACTCTCTAATTCAATGTGCAACATGGTGAGAATGACAGTGATCGATGGGGCTTGCATTCACAGGATGATCTAGAATGAACGCTCTCAATAGGTACACCGCTCGTTCAGTCATTGGTGCGCATACATGCGTGCATTTGCACTCGTTTGCATTATGCACGCTGTGTCATCCTTGAGGAGTGACGTGTCAACGGGGCGTTGGGCGCGGAGGTGGTGATGGTTCGCATGCAGTGAGTAGTCTGACGTGGTGTGGCCGCAAACGCCTTTATTCGAAGTGTGAGCGAACGGACGGTATGTGCGTGTGCGTGCAGCATTAGAGTCTGCTGGCTACGGATCCATGCGGGCACGAAGCAAATGAGCGTGGTTAGCTCAGCAGGGATGAGAAGTATTTGAAAGCGGTAGAACGTTTGTTTGGGTGTATGGGGTGTCTGAGAGGAGTAGCACCTCTGAGTTGGTTGACTGTCGTGCCCCTTGGGGCATCCTCCATCTCTTTGGTCTCCATTATTCACCCAACTCTCACCTGTGGCTCCACGAAGCTGAAGCATGCATCGGCGGTCTCACCCCGGTAAACCGCTCGACAGGCGGGCTAAACTAGGTTGAGGGTTACCGAGGTCTAAAAAACTTCGGCGAGACGGTGTTCGGCATGTGAGGACAGATCCTTCTGAATGGGCGGACGAGATCTACTGATCCAACGGCCACAAAGGAGACCTGTTCAACTGCCTGATCCGGCATTCCAGAGGAGGCGAACGAACCGTACAGTAGGTCACCGGCTCCTCTGGAAACACCCTGCTGCCTTGCAGTCTGCACTTGGGTTTGCAAGGGCTAGAGGTGCAACCTCGAACAAAAAGGCCGAACGGTGCTGGGGACACCGCTTCGTACCCTACTCCCGCGACTCTCTATGATTATTCACGAAACCTCAAGCGCTCATCATGCTACGGCGTCCCCGGTAAGCGACGCGCCTCGTGTCCCGGCGGTCGAGGTGATAAGACAACAAGCTGGGATTATTCGCTGCAGGGAAAGAACACACAGTCTGTTGGAATGTCAGGACGTTTCTAGACGTCGGCAGTCAGTGCATCACAATGCGAACTCTACACGACTATGACGTAGATATTGCTTGCCTCTCGGAAGTCCGCCTGCCCAACTCAGGTAGCCGACAAATAAAGGTCCCGGGTGTGGATACATCCTACTGGCTCTATCACAGTGGCCCGAAAGACAACTCCGGTCTCTACGGTGTCGCGTTTGCTCTGAACAAAGCAGCTAATGATGCAATGATCTCTTGGGAACCCGTCTCATCCAGACTCGCCTTGGCACGTTTTAAAGGCTCCCCGCACGACTTGACGGTGATCGCGATCTATGCTCCAACCAATTCAGCTGATGACGAAACCAAAGACAAATTCTACACTAATTTGCAGGAGGTAATCAATATCAATCAATATCAACTCCTCCAGTCCAGTACGAAAGCAACTGTGACCCGCTCAACACCGCGGAAATCACGGAAACGATAAACAAACTGAAAGACAGAAAGGCTGCTGGGGAAGATGGCATCCCTCCGGAAGTGTATAAAGCATGTTCATCGTCATTGATTGACAGGTTGTGTACACTTTTTGGTTCCATTTGGAGAGCGGAAGCATTTCCACCGGACTGGGGAATGTCCATACTGCTGCCCATTCCGAAGAAAGGTGATAAATCGGCATGTGAGAACTACCGAGGGATCAGCCTGATCGATGTGGCCGCAAAGATCTTTGGTGCGTCGCTACTTACCCGTTTTTCCGAGGCAAGAGACCAGCGCACTCTCCCGAACCAAAGGGGTTTTCGCCGTGGCAGAGGCTGTGTGGATCAAATCTTCACACTGCGCCGAATACTGGAGCACCGCTATAAGTTCCAGCAGCCGACGGTAGCTTGTTTCATCGACTTCCGGGCAGCTTTTGATTCGGAGAACCGCGAGTCTCTCTGGACCATAATACAATCCGATGGTACTGTTCAACTACGCCATCGATTGGACAATGCGACAGGCATTACACAACTACCCTGGCGTTCAGCTTAGCCAGGAAATATACATCTCGGACCTGGAGTTCGCGGATGATATTGTCGTGCTTGGAGACTCCGCCGCTACTCTACAACCAATCCTCGATCGAATCAATTCCTTCGCGAGGTCCATCGGACTCGACCAAAACAAAAGCTTTCACAACCCATCTGGGCCTGAGAATTCAACAACTGTCGATCAATGACCAACCAGTCGAATACGTCCCTTCATTCAAATACCTAGGCTCAACTCTGCTTCCGAACGGCCAGGCAAAAGATGAAGTGGTATTACGGATCGACAGCGCCAGGAGAGCCTTTCTTCAGCTAAGACGAACGCTGTGGACTCGCAGTGAAATCAGCTTAAGAACCAAAACTCGTGTTTACCGTGCTGCCATCCGGCCCGTACTCATCTATGGCTGCGAAACCTGGCCACTACGAGCTGAGGATACCAGAAGGCTGGAGGTTTTCGACCACTGGTGCCTGCGGCAAATCCTCAACGTCAAGTGGCGCGACAGGGTGTCCAACGACGAGGTAAGGAGACGATGCTCTGATATCGCTGCTCTCCCCTCCTCCTCCAACGTCGACGACTTCAGTGGTTCGGCCATACGCTTCGGCGACCCGAGTCAGAGATAATCAAGCAAACACTCTGTTCCACTCCCTGCCCTGGTTGGCGTTGTCGCCTTGGTGGGCAGCTCAAAACGTGGGCCAGTACAATAGAGACAGACGTAGAGCTTCTAGGCCTTCGGTTAGTCTATGGAGCCCGGCAATGGAAAAAGGACTGGATGAGGATCTGTACGGAGCTCGCCTCCGACCGCCGCGCGTGGTCAGCAATATTCCGTGATATCCATGGAGCCGACTTATCCTCTCGCAGGAGATAGTCGCGTAAAAGTAAAAGTAAGTAAGTAAAACGTCCGGACCGAGGCTGCGATGCATGGCGTTCAAATCATTACACGCTCTATAGTACTCCTCTTCCGGAGCATCGGTTAAGTGAGTGTAAATGCTCGTCGAAAAACAACTTTGGGAGTTGAAAAGATAAGCTTTAACAATCTTGCTGCTAGAACGGGTTGTGAGAGGAGAGAGAGCGTGTCAGTTTCTTAGGTAGTACTCAGACCATTAGAAACATGAGGCTGGCACGATTGGAGACAGAAATAGGAATTTGCGTGGAGGGAACTGAAACCATATAGCCCGACCCAAGGTATGCTGGTTTGAGGCGAAAAATACAATTGGTGTCTGGTCGACCAGCCGTATCAGTGACAAAAGTTTATCATTACGGGAAATGACACGAAAGCGGCCTCAGTGTGCTGGATGCGCGGCGGTTTAACGTCATCACAACGAAGAAAAATGTGAGAGCACGTAAGTTTTTGGGAATGTGAGTAAGACGAACGGAGGACCGAGTTGGAAGCGAACGGAGTGATATCACGTACAGCTGTAATTGCCAAACTCCGGGGGGTCAGTAACATCTGGTTTGCGTCCGAAAATCTCTGGGAAATTGTATAGGTGTGCTGAACACCAAATCAGCGGGACAGAAACCAAAATCCTCTTTGAGGGTAGTGCTCAAGGACAACATGGCTAACGGAAGGGTGTCCGTCCACTTTACAGAATGAGAGGTAGAGGTGAGAGAAGCTTTTAGTTGTCTATGAAAGCGTCCTACTAGATTATGGGTGATATGCAGTTGTACGAATTTGTTGAAATTCAAGGAGAGAAGCAAAGCCACCTTAGAGTTTGAGTTGAATTTGTGCACCTCTATCCTTGGCGATTGTAGACAAAACACCAAATATGGAAATCCAATGATATAAAATCGTTTTGGAAATTGTTTCACTGAAGGTGTCAGCTACGGGGATAGCCACGGTCCAACGCGTAAAACGATCTACACATGTGAGGAGAAAACGGCATCCGTCGGTCAGTGGTAAGGGACCAACAATATCTAAGTGACATGTGAAAAATGTGCATTTTTTGTGGGTAATTGGGCGGGGGAGAAAAGTATATGCCGATGAATGGTGCTCCATGGGCAGGGTACGCATGTTCTAAACCAAACACGAACAGCTCTATTCATATTCGGCCAAACGTAGCGATCGGAAACAAGTCTGATGGAGGCGCGTATTCCAGGATGGAGTATGGAATAAAAATGCGTAACAGTCAAGCGACAAAGGGAATGTGGAACCAATGGGCGAGGCTTGCCAGTGGGGAAATCGCAATCGTACCATTTTCGTCGGGTGGGACAAGTCTTTCTACAACAGGAAGGACGGTAGCTCAGTAGCTTTTGGTCAGTCTTTTGAATTTGTGCTTTCGTGGACCAAATGAATGCCGCTGGGTTGGTTAGGCCATGGATACCTGGGCGAGAGAGGGCGTCAGCCACAAGGTTAATGGATTCCTGTATATACCTTGTATTGGGAAATGTAGTCGAGGTGTTTAATTTCTTTGGGCGATTACCGATCACTGCTTGAATCCAATGCATAAGTCAAAGGCTTACGATCGGTGTAGGCGATAAAGCTTCTACCTTCCTAAGTGTGTCGATAGTGTTTTATTGCAAGGTAGATTGCAAGCAATTCACGGCCAAAAGTACTGTAACGAATCTGTGGCGGTTGCAGTTTTTGAGAGAAAAATGACAACGGCTGCCTAACACCACTAAAATTCTGTAGCAATTCGGCACCAATGGTTATCTGGGAGGCGTCTGTCCGCAATACGAGAATAGCGTTGTCATCATTGCTTAAATTTTCGAGTGTCAGAACTTTAGCCAATGCTTGATTGGCCGCTTGGAATACTGATTTAGCTTCGGGAGTCACTGAGAACGTTCGCAGCTTTTTCTTCAGAAGTTCAGTCAATGGTTGCAAGATCTCAGAACAGTTTGGTATGAATCGACAATAGTAGTTGACAACACCCAAGAAACGGCGGAGATTCTTGAACGATTAGGGTTCCGGATAGTCGTAGATAGTATTCACTTTGTTTTGGAGCGGTCGGATGCCTTCACCATCAACATAACGGCCAAGGAAGTCAGCGGATTTGGCACCAAGGATACATTTAGAGGTGTTGACCGATATGCCATAATTTTGGGAGCGTTAGAATACCTGGCGCAAATGGTCGCGTTGTTAATTTCTATCCGTACTAGCAGCGGGGACGTCGTCAATCTAAGCGAAGACAAAATCTAGACCACGGAGAACTTGATCCATGGATTGCTGGAATGTTTGAGCGGCGTTGTGCAAGCCAAAAGACATACGTAAGAATTCACACAACTTAGATGGCGTCTTGATGGCACTCTTCGGAACATCTTCAGTCGCGACGGGAATGTGGTAATTCGCCCTTACCAAATCACGTTTGGAGAAAATGCATTTGCCACACAAACTGTCGGAAAAATCATATATATGTGGAGCTTGGTAACGGCTGGGTATCCTGGCGTTGTTAAGAGCGCGATAATCACGACATGGGCGCCAGTCACTGTTGTGCTTCGGAACCATATGAAGTGGGGACGCCCAAGGACTGCTTGATGTGCGAATTATCCCCAAGCTTAGCATATATTCGAATTATGCCTTTACTACAGACAGGCGGTCGGGTAATAACCCTTGGGGACGCACCGATATTGGTGACTTTTGGGGACAATGTGATGTTGAACGCTGGATGGTGCTTGTGAGGGGGATGTTTGTGGTTGGGTGACTGCCATAAAATCGTCTAAAATGGAGGACAACAGAGAGCGTACTGCCATGGGGCGTATCTCGAGAGAGTTGATATGGATACTTGTGCCGTGTGTTTTAATAGACGTATTGTTGTCCAACAGAACACACTGTCTCACATCGACCACAAGGGAGAAGACAGGAATGAAATCAACTCCGAGAATAAGATAACTAACGTCGGCAGTCGTGAAAATCCAAGGGAACTGTCGGCGTAAACCCAGGTCATGTGTCCGTAGCTTTTGACCATGTTTTCATTGGGGAGTTGTTGGCTGCTTTCTAAGTAAGAGTAGTAGGTCGCAGGTTGTGTTCACCAGAGGGAATAGAGATGACACTGATCTGAACACCTGTATCAACTAGAGACTGCATTCCAGTAGGTTGGTCAAAATATAGAAAAGACTACTAGGTTCAGAACCAGTGATAGCGGTTGCCTTTACTGACTGGCTATCTCGTTTACCGAATCTGTTGCTTTGAAAATACATGGCAACGACGAGCTTTCTCCCAAAACTTCGATGGTACCAACAGTGAGATAGCCGAGAGGAAGAGGTAGATTGATTGTGACATGATTTTGAGCGGGACGCAGAACGTGGGCGATTGACACGCTGGATGATAGCATTCATCTGGGAGGTTAGGTTGGCAGTTTGTTTTCTGAGTTCGAGGTACAATCGGGAACCGATTTTTGAGACCTTGTAACGCTCATCGTGTTTGTGGGGTTCGCATCAAGTATTCCGTCAACAGTGACTGCTAATTTCTCGATCGAAACACCTGGGTTGAGGGACGCGAGAACTTCCTTGGTCGGTCGAGGAATGTATTTCAACCACAGATGTCTGGAGAGAGAGTCTTTCATTTTATGTGACCCCAGTAAGTGCTTCATGTGTCGTACAAGTTGAGGGGGCTTCTGGTCGTAGAGGAGAACATTTGTAAACAAAGTTTCAATAAGATGTCGACCAGACAATTCTGTTCGCTCGATAATTACGTTCTTGATCGCGTCGCATTGATTGTTTGGTGGGGGAGTTATAAGTAAGTTCATACATTTCCTCCACAATTTCGGCAGGGAGGCCTTCTATAACGTATAAATACATCATAGACTGAGAACGCGCATGATTTATGTGAAAAGTCGCCTCTGTTTGTGTGAATCACAGGCGGGGATTTGAAACACAAACCGGAGGGAGCTACACACTGACTGAATCTCCGAGGACTTTGTGGTTGATTTCAGCAGCTTTAGAATCCGTGTCTGATGATAACGGTGCACAAAATGTAGTGGTATGATGGATAGGAAGCACAATACCCAAAAGCAGAAACGCGAACTCACCAATTTGTAATTAAAAGGCAGAAGTAGTGTGACTGCAAGCGCGTTTATTCGCAATGTTAACGATGAAACATGTACATGGAAGGACCGTACGTGCGTGTACTTGCGTCGCGCTCATCGGTCGATATTGGAGCTCATAAGCCACTTGAGCGAACTAGACGACTGCTTGATTGCCAATGATTGGAAACAGTATATATATATATATATATATATATATATATATATATATATATATATATATATATATATATATCAGAACACGAGTTGCAGGTGAGCGCTTGTTATCGGCGATTTATTCTCAAGCCATTAAAAGCACCTTTATACGAAATTGAATTCGTAAGAAGAGTTGGGTAAAACATCTTACTAAATCGGTATGAAGAAATAAGGACCAGGGCGGATGGAAACACTCGAGGATGACCGGATTCTGTAACGAGTGACAATTAGCTTGCGTCACCACTGCGTTCATGTGTGACACAGTTGACCGCTGGCCATGGGAATTGAAGTGCCTGGACTAATTTTCGCTGTGCTTGAAGCGCAGGCTTCGAGATGTGCATGATAATTGCCTCGGCAGTTTTTATTATCTGAAAAATAATTGCTCTTGACGAGTGTTTTGGGACCCGGTAGACGACTTTAAAGACAGACTGAACGTCGATCGAATTCCCGGTTTCTACTAAATGCTCAACGATTGATCGTGATACCACTCCATCGCCTCCATGGCTTAGCCATCGTGGACGATGTTCTTCGATGCATTTTGATGGCTGCCTCGGCTTTCGACCTGTATAACTAGCACCACGGGTGCAATTGAATTGGTAGATGACCATGGATGAGGTCAATAAGACTATCTTGTCTCTATTTTCCTATCTGTTTTTCACGGAGGTAAGAAACGCGCATCTGATCTTGTCGGCGTTGAAAATGGTCTTCACGGTGGCACTCAAAATCCTACTGATTCTATCGGCTATGATTTCCCCCTTGAAGGAGAGTCCGACGAATGGTGCTTTCTTCTCTGTCTGAGGGTTTCTCACTGGTTTTGTTTGTTCATTTCAGTTTCTTTCGATAAGTCTCTTGAGATAACCCCTTCTTGCCACTGATTTTCTCATATGCGAAAGCTAGTTATCGTAAATAAACTCGGTTTTGTGATAATGCTGTCAAGTACGAGAACAAAAGGTGCTCATCGAACGCCTGTATCTATCAATTTCGGCAATACCTGTGTGTTTGTGTATTTGTTTGTTTGCTTGTATGTGTGTGTGTGTGTGGTTTGTTCTGTCCTCTATTTTTAGAATCAATAAATCATCCAGAAGTTCGTTCCATGACCATATCTCTTTTGAGCACAATAATTCCCACTCTTTACTTTAGCAATTTAAATGGCGATCATGGAGTTCCGAATCCGTTCAGTTAGCATTTTCTTCTCTGTATTTAACGGTGATTCATCTTTCTTACTATCCATCTATCTGCAGTGCCGGAAATGTTGCAGCCGGAACCGTTGTGGATACCGAGATCACGATGAAGTCTGAATTTGATTTCTATCTCTGTTCTCAAGAAGGCATTCAAGTAAGAATTCGCTTATTTTCTGGTTTTGTTAGTCAACAGATTTCGTAAATTATTCTTAACGTAAATCACGTCCTTTAATAAACAATTCATGTTACGGATCATGCCTATTCTCAGTCACCCAACTGGAGGTGAATAATTTAGTATGTTGACATTATAATTATGCCGAATACCCGACCACAATATACTCAAATCCATGAAATGTCGCACCCTTCCGGCAAGTGGAAGTGTTTCGTCAGTACTAACATATCATAAGTAGGAAATTCCTGATTCGCCTATTACCGAAGTCGACAAATCGCAACCGGTTTAAACTCCTACTTATATTTCTCTCAATTTGTTGCTGATTGTCGGTGCTTCACTACTGTCTAAATACAACACATTTTATAGGTATTCAAACTGAGATATTAGAGTGAAGGACGACAAAATTGGTAATTATGTTGGCACCAAATGGCAATTTCGTGTCCAGATAGTCACGAGAGATAGCGTACATTGATAGTTGTCATATCGGCTGCACGGGGTTTGTGATTTCTCCATGTCTTTGCGTCGATGGCCAGGGTAGACAACCGATGTCTCCGGATCATTGCCAGAGTTTGGTGAGCACACTGCTCGAGTAGCGATGAGTCTCGACTTCGTGCTGATTGTAGATAGTTGCATCCTAACTAAGATAACCAATTTGCACCACCTCCGGGGCTCGAACCCTTTTTGCTTATGCCTCAACATCATCTGCCTTACTATTGACTGGGCAAGACTGGACAAAGCGACATCGGGGTTATTATATAACGTGGGTCAAATATATTAAGAAGCTAGCATGACACTGGCCTCACTTCATTCAGTCGTTAACATCACACTACTGGGCTCTGGTTCCGGTTGATCAGCCCCAAAATCCCGGTTGGGGTTTGACGATCATTTCAGTATATGGTTTGGAATAAAAGCTGGTGACGCTATTAATTTATGGCGCTCTCGGCAAACTCAATTGACCCCTAAAAAGGAAATAAAATAAAATCAGTAGTAAATATCATAATACTCAAATATCATTAGATATACAGTGAAAATAAACAAAAATACTGTTGTATATTTTGTAAAAACCCACATCTGCCTTAAGTACCCTCCGCAACCGTTGTGAGTGGAAGACACAGAGATTGTTGGCACTCGCACACTAATATCGTTATCATTTTTATTAGTACATTAATATTACACTGGCTTGAGTACGTTTTAAGGTGCTTTTCAGCCGTAGAGAAAAAAATGAAGATAAGTTCAATAGGCCAGTACGGGTTGACAGTTCAGATAAAACCATCTTTTCTGTTAAAACACGAACTTAGGAAGTTCTGTACAACAATCGCTTTGAGGGAAGTAGTCGGAAATTGGAACGGCTACACGGGTGGAATTAGCTAGGAGGAAAGTCGCAATTTAATGAGTGTGAACAGTCAGTGATCTTTCGACAAATGCAATGGATGCCAATATGTGCTTACCACATAACTTTTGATATGAGGTCTCTCAAGGCTATACCAGAAACAAGACTGATGATGCGCAGACTTCTATTGAAAAAGATGTAGTACTTTTTCATCAGACCAGGGGAAATCACGGGAGAACAATATAGAGTTATAGAAAATATACACTGATATACGAAAAAAGAAATAACACTGCGGAGCACTGAACTATCTAAGTTAACGAATTCGAAATGACAATCGACGCAATTTTCCAGAAGTATTTTCTGTATTTAAAGACCAATGCAAGTTCTTTTGTAAAGTTGCGCCGAGATATTTCACATGGTTTACATATGCAAGAGGAGTAGAGTTTATCGTGATAGTGTCTTCCATAAAATGCAACATTCTCATTAAACTCATTTAAGTCAAACTGCCGGGAGACAGACCGTGCCGAAACAACATCATCGGCATACTTGAATAGACGGGCTGAATGAGTGGCATTTAAGTCGCTAATGTAACGGCATATGAAAACCCTAACAAGATTTGGTTATGTAGATCTGTGGGTTTCACCAGTGCAGTTCATGAAATCCATCTGATCAGAAATATGGCAATGCAAAACTTGGAAGACAATCTTGTTCGCGAGCGAGTGTTTGCTTGAGATTATCCATGAGTTTTTTGTAAGTTTAAATGAGGATTTCGTCCTCATAGAACCTATATCCACGTTTTTCAAACAGTTACAATGACCTCGATCGTTACGAGAAAACGAATATTTTCAGACACCATTTTGGGTTTATTTTCTGTACGATTTACCCTGAAGTATGACTCTGATAATGCCACATTTAATCGGTAGTTTTCGCTTTGGCACACTTTCAATTTCTCTGTCTTTATACCCTCAGCTCGACTTTTGGTATCAGTCTGCGTACAATTCAGTTGAACTGCACCTTGGTTAAGACCTAGTCTTCCTTGACGAAGAGAGTCAAGAGACTGAGAAAGCACATTTGATTATCGATCGATGATTTACCCATCGTAGCCCGCAACAAATGACTGCCGTGAGATCCGCTCCAAAAGCCTGTGACCCATTTTGTCTGGCTACCTGCAACCTGGACCAGCCTAGTCCTATTCTCGTGCGAAAACGGGGTCAAACACTAATGTGCATCAAGAATTCCAGGCTGTTTTGCCCGGGCGAGTGTGAAGAGTAAAGTAAATTTGAAAGGATTACCGATTAAAAATCATTCCTCTTAGTCTCGATGAAGGGGCAGACCAACGGAATTTTCTCACTCTTATTTAGCACGGCTGCGATCGAGAACGGATGATTTTCGTTTTCTCACTGACTTGCTTGCAAACAACAAACCCATCGCAATCGATAATCAACCCCACTGTATTTCGTTACTGACCCTAGCATGGACACGTAGACACACTCACTTTCCAATCAAGGGCCGTCTGCTCCGTGGTCCTTTGGGCTTCAGGTAAACTGAACTTCGACACCGATCGCATTTGAACACGTAATCTCAGTTGCCCACGTCCCCATGCACTTTACCTGACTTGTTTACACAGTAATAATGGGTGACCTCTGAATTGGTTAGTCCAATGGATGACTTGTTTCGACCAGTCACCTGTGGGAACGTCCTTCGCCAATCGAGTGCTACTTTTTAGAGACCCATCCCTATAGTGACCTAATGAGGCTGGTTTGAGCGAACATTTTACAGACTGCGACTTCGCGCGGTTGCGACATTTGACAAAATTGAGTGTATATTGCTTTATGTTCATCAAGTGTTTTTCGTATTTGGCGGTTTTATGGTGCTTTCATCCATACCCGTACATCGTTTCTCCCTTTTTTCTGACTGCATCTGTTCTCAGGGTACATCGAGGCCTGCTCATTATCGGGTCTTGTATGATGATAATAATTATCGTTCGGATGCTCTTCAAATGTTCACTTTTGCTTTGTGTCACGCATACGCGCGTTGCTCACGAAGCGTCTCCTACCCGGCGCCGACGTATTATTCTCATCTGGCGGCGTTCCGCGGACGGGACTGGCTAGCATCAAATGAGGATGAGAAACATTTGATACAAAATGGACGTTTTCTAGTGAACAGCAAGCAGTTGTTTAGTTTATTTTTCTGCTAATAGGTTTATCTCATCCCACTGTCTCGCTCTTTGGTGAAAGACCATGAGGTGAAAACGTTGTAAACACGATGGGGATTTTGCAGCTGTTTTCGTTTTCATTCATTTCCATATCATTTATTTTCACAGCGAAGTCTGTCTGGAAATGTTTTGTCCATGATTTGCTGCATTCGTGAATAAAACCTTTTTCTTCTTGTCGACTCTGTTCTATCCAGAGTCTATCTGTTACCAGCAATGCATGACATAGAACTTCATCTCTGTTCGTTTCAATGCATTAAACGATCGCATTCTCGGTACACGTCTCTCCACTTGGCGTTGTCAACAATCATTCAAGTTGTTTCTACGTTTGTGGTATCTTTCCCCAATGAAAAGTTAAACACAGGGCTGAAAATGTTGACGCGTTTCTCGACTGTCAGTTTGATGGTCAGATTTTTCGATCATGGTCTATAGCAAACACAGATCTATCTTTTCGGAAAAAGAAGATAGGAGGCTTTGATATTAGGCTTTATTGGACAAACGAATGCGGCATGAGTGCTGAAACTGGTACAGAGCATATGGTGAAATTATGGGACAGAATGAGCGTATTAAAAGCTTAGTTGACGAGACAAGGAGTAATACACCACAATCATCCACCGACAAAGACCATGTTTCTGAACCATAGGAAAATCGTGGACTGATTGCTGCAGCGTGAATTTATCCCTTAATGGATAAGCGGATGTTATCTCGACGCCACATGTGACTCAGGGTGGCAAGAGCCAGACGTATCTTCTGCACACGAAAAGGCACCTCATCTGATATCCAACTTCCGGGTGAAACGCAACTACCCAGATAACAGAACTTGTCTACCAGGTCTATGGTTTCTCCGGATACTGAAAGGTTTGGTGTTGGACCAACCCAATTCTGCAACAGCATCTTGGAATTTGAAGGTGCAAAACGCATATCAAAAATCGCTGTGCAGTTATTCAAGCTGTCCAGAAAAGCTTGCAACATACCTGAATCTTCACTTAGAAGAACTATGCCGTCCGCATTTTCAAGGTCTGACACTTTTCCACCCAGGAAAAGTTCAATACCACTATCCTCACCTGATAAGAGGTGCGGTATGTAGGACCGTAACAGTCAAGAAGTTAAGGAGAAAATGAGCAAAAACAGCTTTGATGTACACCACTTTTCGTAATGAACTCGGCTGAAAGATCACAGTAAACCCAAACTCGGCTTCGGCTATTCATGTACAGGGAATTTGTGATTTAAATGAATTTCTCTGGTGGTGGACCTACGGAAATTTTGTCTGTGTTCTAAATTCTGTCGAAGAGTGAAGATTTGATCAACACAACC
The DNA here is from genome assembly GCA_948099385.1 of Fasciola hepatica. Taxonomy (NCBI): domain Eukaryota; kingdom Metazoa; phylum Platyhelminthes; class Trematoda; order Plagiorchiida; family Fasciolidae; genus Fasciola; species Fasciola hepatica. The sequence continues at coordinate 26,421,940 of CANUEZ040000043.1, read as the reverse complement.
TCGGCCAGGTCTCAGTCCACCTTGATTCTCGCACAAGCACTGTTCGTGAGCGGTTGCAAAGTAGTGGAGAATAGTACCAGCGAGCAGTTTAGATGCGTTGCTAACCCTACTTATTCCCCTGTTGTTTTCACGGGAGGACCTATCACTCTTCTTGTACATCGGTGCGATCACCGACCCACACGAGCTGTTTGAAACGTGTTCCTTATTCCGTGATAAACGGAGGAGTTTTGTCAACTCCAGTAACAATGCCAGGGCATGGTGTACGAAAATAGACGAAGTCAATTCACATGGTCCAGCAGCCCTAAATCATGTGAGGTAAACTACCTCACGGAAAACCGTTTCTGACGGAGGATTGGCATCTGCAACCATTATGCTGACTAGAAAACCTGTCGTAGATAGAGGCCAATTAAACTGCACCTCGAAGTGCTCCGCCCAGGGAATTAGACGACGCTTCTGAGTTTGAATCAGTGGTCCGTTCTCTTTTTTGATCATTTCACTAACGCCCGGCTCTCGTGGACCGGTATTTTTGATTAGACGGAAAAGTTTGCGACCGTTGCCGATCGTCGAAGTTATTTTCACCTCCCAACACTTCGTAATCTACCACTGCTCACGATCGTTTCTCAGGGTAAAAATCAGCCGGCGCTTAATGCATCTCCATGCCTCATCATTACTGGAATTCGGAGGGATCTATTTGCACGCATCCAACAGCGCAGCTGAGAATGCAAATATCCATCGTTTCTGTGTGTATCTGGTTGGTGGACCTTGGACAGTACTAGCGGCCTCAATTAGAGCCCACTGGATCTCCGTCCATCGCTTTTCTAGATCCTGAGCATTGACTGCATCGATAACCCGGCGGTAAACTCTGCTTGAAAAGCAGATCGATGGTCATCGTCTAGCAACAGCTGTGAGAGACGGTTGACTTTTATGTTATTTCGGCCGCTGATGAGACGTGAACTAAAACGCGCACGGACAAGAGCGTGATCAGTGTCTACAGATGTGAACCAAAATTGTCCGCAATCTTGAATTAAACCGAATCAGCAGTAACTCATAGCAGTTTGGTCGATCTGGGTCCAACGCTGTGAAGGGGTAAGGAGACGTCAGATTAGTCGGTGTCGCTTTTTCTGCGAGAAGTTCGTACTCGCTAGGAATAGTCTATGGTCGGGACATAGATCGACGGGCTGGAACGCTAAATCGGCCTCCTATATGCCTTTTCGTCCCATCTAGGCTTCCAACTTGAGCATCAAAATCACCAGCAACAGCCATTACGCCCATAGAGCGCACGCCGCGGATTAGTCGAGACAAATCTTGGTAGAAATGGTCTTTTAACCCTAGGAAAACTGCAGACAGTTGGGGCATATACGGAAACGACAAACAGGCATCGACGCTTCATTCTGTTGCTGTTAGCATGCACAAAACCATTCAACCGCACCGCACACAGACGACCACTGACTGGGATCCAGCCGAGCAGTGCATGCTGAGCTTTCATGCTCAGAGTGACGCTAACGCCAGCCTGATGACGAACACTAGAAACCACATCGTCCTACTGTAATAATCATAATTAACTGAACTGACAAGACATTGAAATTGTCCACACCCAGAACTACGCAAACGAAAGTAGCAAGAAGACTAAGGCTGCGAAATAGCACGTTAATTGTGTTGCAGAACGAATTCGTATAAATATGTTAAGTTAGAGAATGTAATTGGTAGACTCGAAGATGATCGATCACAGGGAGCTTTTGTCGGACTTGTCCGCGGCGCTCCTGATTGGTTGAGGCTCATCCGTGTACGTGGCTGCGAAGCTGCACCTGGCTGTATCGCGTGTGACAGCTGCTGAATCACCACAACCTTCCTCCCTCAAGAGCTGCTCGTCATTTCGGCTCGCCTGTTGTACTGATCTTCGAACTGGATCCGATGGCTGTGGCAGTCGTTTCAGGGAGCGGAATAGATGTATCGTAGTCATCAACACGGTCCACGTCTGGATAATCGGTCGTCTCAGTCGTGCCATTGGGTACATCGCTGGTTACCACTTTGAAATGGATTTGGCTGAGGTGGCCCCATGCACAGATGCATCATCCAGGTTTGTGGTCTCTACCATAGATTGACCAAGTTGTCTGGTGATAATCCCATGAGTTGGTCGAAGTTCGTTGCCGCAGAAGTACGTGACATCACTACAGTCAAGGCACATCAGCGATGACCGTAGTCTTCTGGATTTGAAGAGAACGACTGGACTCCTTAGTGGTTTATACACTGCGTTTCTGTACTGCAACAAAAAATTGTTGAGGAACGCTTCCAAGTTGGGCAACGTCCTCGGGTTGGCTGATGTTATAGCACTTTTCACAGAACGCACCAAGTTTTCCGCTGCGCCGTTAGAGCACGGGCGGCGTGGCGCCGTACATACATGTCGACACCCGATTCTATCATGCCAACATTTCAGCTCTACTGCACAGAATTGTGATCCATTATCGGTGACTAGTATCCGTGGGATTCCTTCTCTACGGAAGCATATCCGTAACACCTGAATTACGAACGAGGTGGTTGGTGAACCCACCAGAAACACTTTTGGCCATTTAGGGTAGAAGTTGTTCAGTACAAGGGCTTGATACCGGTTCAACAATGGGCTACAGAAGTCCGCATGAACTCTTTGCCATGGAATGTAGCTTTCGGGCCATGGATTCCAGTTGTTTGGCCTCGAATGGAGTTTGTGCAGACACGCATAAGAGTTCTTTGCCGTAGTGCAAATATCCGCATCCGATTTCGGCGACCAATACATCTGTCGAGCCAGCGACTTCAATTTATCCACGCCTAAGTGGCCTCTGTGTAATTCATTTAAAACCGACTTGAGCAATGTAGGTGGAATGACAAGCCGGTCACCTCGACAAAGGACGCCGTCGGATTGGATACTGAATTCCTCTCGCAGTGCGAAGAACTGAGGAAACTTCCGCTTCACCTCGGGCTGCCATCCCTTTCTAATCGCCGAAACCACAGACGAGTAGTATCGTTTTGTCTGCCTGCTCAATTCTTCCTTTGACACAGGCGCAGCTGGCGAAATGAAATGGCATTGGTCCGCCGCTGCGAACCGTGAGTAACGGGACAGGAAGTCGGTCTGCCGGGTTGATGCAGGATGTCACAGTTATAAGCTGCCAGAGCAATGCTCCATGGATGCCATCAGCGTTGACGATTTCGTCCTCAATGTCACCGTGCAGTCAACTTTCTTAAATCAAAAAAGACACCAAATTGTAAATGTTGCCGAATAATCCAAGTAACAGTCAGATCAGATAAACTTCAAGGTTGAAAGTGTATATCGCAGCCCATAATTATGAGTATTAAGAGTTTCACTTCCACCGCCGCGATTGGTAATCAATAGTAGTAGGTTTTCTGGGTTCAGCCGGCGATCCGCGGTTGCCGGTTTCGGCCGGGGCAGTTGGAGAGACTGGACTAGTCGATTTTGTGCATGTACTTCAGGGTTTAGTGTGCGAATGGCGATTGCCTGTGGCCAGGGCTCCATGTCGGGTTGGATTTGATCGATTAAGTGGAACCCCATTTACGACTCTGAACGGTTTTTCTCGATCGACCCATTGTTTGAACTGGTTTTGCACTTTTTTATTCATGTTTTGACCGCACGCTGAGATTGTGTATCCCTCTGTTGTATGGCTCTCTATAACAATACACATTTGCTATGAATCAGTCAACTGTCGTGTGGATTATCTGTGCATTGCTCCGTGTGCTACTTCAACAATCCAACATTCAGTACAGAACATTGAACCATCGTGTGGATCTGAGCTGATTCTACGCTGCACATTACGTGAACTGACTGATCCGAAGTACTGGTGCTTACCTCGCAGATGCTGTTCTTTCCAGATGACTGACAGATTCTGAATTTTCTGAACAGAAATCATTGAGAAAATGTGTTTCTTGTGGGTAGTTACATTTCTGGTTTTCACACGCATACAGAAATTTCCGATTCATCTCCAATGGTTAGCTTGGTCATGTGCCCGGTGCGAGGGTGCTGGCTGATACATTGATAGACGACCGAGTTCCGTTAGCAAACAGCACGTCCTCGTCTGCCCAAAAGCCGCTAGTAAGACTCAGGCCAAAGAAGCGGGTCGTTGGCCCGATCAGTTCGTGACGAAATGGAAGGAAATCATTCAATCAGCCGCCAACAGCAACGCTCATCGGACGGAACAAAGCCAGCCGATCAGCGGGCATGTGTTGTTGTAACCAAACGGAGCGAACATCAACCAATCAACGGCCAAGAGTTTTTTCGACGAAGTGAAACAAAATCAGCCAATGAACTGTCAAAAGTTGTCTTAACCAACCGGGAAGGAATCAGTCAATCGGGCAGGTAACCAAAAGAGTCCATCAGAAGACTCGGTTGTGGAAGGCATTCTGAGTTAATGAGCTTCATACCATGGTTTTGACTGCGGTCGCTTTTTATCCTACTTAAATTTCTTGTTCTTTGTGTGATAAAACGCGATAGTTTGAAGGCAGAAAAGTTTCCTTACTAGAGTTACTGGGACGGATCAGAACAGTGTTCATCGGAAGTGTAAAGTTTGTCAACTGGCTATTGATCGAAATTCTACTCCAACCTCCACTGAAGATGATCTTTCTCCCCTTGCTTTATCCATTTCTATTGTATTCCCTCTCTTTTATTCAACCTTTGTCTTCTGTCCCTAACCATCCCTCTTTGCCCCATCTATCCACCCATAATGCTCCCACTGATAACACGGTCGATACTGGCAACGATTCACTGTCAAATAGTGTCGGGAATAATCCTCTGTCTGGTAACTCACATTTTCTCAAGCCCCGTCAGCCTCTGAATCTCGGCTCGTTCAACGTGCGTACACTCATGCAGGCCGGTCAGCAGGCGTGCCTAGCCCTCACAATGAACTCTCTGAAGATTGATGTTTGCTGCTTAAGCGAAACGCTAACTGCTCCTGGTATCTCATCGAGGTATATTCTGCGCACCTCAGGAGACGAAGCAGCTAGAGCTGTGGGTCAACGTGGTGTAGGAATTGTCTTGACTGACAAGGCTGAGGCTGCCCTATTAGACTGGATCCCTGTTAACAGTCGTTTATGTGCTGTGAGACTCCAAGGGTCAGTCGGCGTTCGAAAGGATAGTTGTGTTAAACGCAATTTGTTCGTGATCTCGGCGTACGCCCCAACGGACTGCAGCTCAGAATTGCAGAAAGGTGAGTTCTATGATGCCCTCGCCACTCTCGTTCGCAGCAGTAAAGGTTCCGACATTGTAGTGCTAGCTGGTGACTTCAATGCACAAGTTGGCAAACTCAATGTGTCAGAAGCCTGTTTAGGAGGGCGTTGTGCTTTACCCGCTGAGCGCACAGATAACGGGGATAGGCTTCTCCAATTTTGTGCAGACAATCGATTGTTCTTGTCTAGCACAAATTTCCGACACAGCTCGCGTCGCACAGCGACATGGCGCTCTAACTCTACAGGTACTTTTAGTCAAATTGACCATATCGCCGTAAGCTACCGGTGGCGCAGTTCTGTTCAGAACTGTAGATCTTACTGGTCCACGTACGTAGAGTCGGACCATGCCTTAGTTTTAATGCGATTATCTCTCCAGCTCCATGGTCATCGTCGCAAACAGCAAACCCGATTAGCCGTGCAACGTTTGTGTGATCCAGACGTTTGCACCCGTTATGAGCAGAAGTTAGCACATGAGCTAGGATCTACGACGAACAGTAATGTAGATGAGCATTGGTCTCATATCAAACAGGCGATGCACGTTGCAGCAGGTTTTGCCTGTGGTCCTGGATCCGTTGTCCATCAAAGACACTGGATCTCGCAAGAGTCGCTGAGTATAATGGAGCAAAAGCGTCAGCTTTCGAACCGTAAGGAGATGAATAAGATGCGGAGAAATCTGCAAAGACAAGTTACGAAAAGCCTTAAGAATGATCGCGAAAATTGGTGGGTCAAGGTAGCTGAAGAAATGGAAGTGGCAGCTGCTTCAGGTAACAGTCAAAGACTGTTCAAACTTATTCGTGACACCAGTGGACGGCGAACTCAGGTCAGTGAAGCGATTTGCAGTAGGAATGGAGAACCCATCCATAACAAACAGCAAAGGCTTGACCGATGGGCCGAGTACTTCAAGGAACAGTTTAGCTGGCCGCACGCTAGTGTAGTTACTCCCGTGTCAACAACTGTGACTTCTTGGGTGGTATCACTTGAGCCCCCATCAGAAGTAGAAGTAGAGTCATGTATTCGATTACTAAGGCGGGGGAAAGCGGCAGGTCCCGACGAACTTCCTCCAGTTCTTTTCAAACTGGGTGGTGAGGCATTGATAAAATCACTAACCGCATTGCTCCGTGACATTTGGAACGCGGAGCGTATTCCGTTAATATGGAGCGAGTCATTGATTGTTCCCATCTTCAAGAAGGGAATACGCAATGACTGCAGTAATCATCGTGGGATTAGCTTAATCCCGATAGTCGCCAAAGTATTAGCTTCGATTTTGCTGCACCGTCTTACACCGGCTCGCGAGAGGAATGCCCGCGAACAGCAGGCTGGATTCCGCCCAGGTCGAGGATGCATCGACCAGATTTTTACTCTTCGCCGACTACTTGAAACGCGTCACACGCACCGCCGACCAACAATAATGCTTTTCTTAGACCTGAAAGGCGCCTTCGATTCAGTTGATCGAACATCGCTTTTCAGTACTCTTCATCGAAAAGGTATGCCCCAGAAGTTCGTGAACCTAATGAGATCATTGTATTCTCATACTTCTGGCCGCGTAAGGGTTTACGGTGAACTATCCGGTCGGTTTGAAACGACCAGTGGTGTTCGGCAGGGATGCCCTTTGTCTCCATTCCTTTTTAACTTCGTCATGGACGAAATAATGGAGAGTGCGCTGCAAAATCTTCAGGATGTAGGCGTCGAACTAGGAGATAGTGAAAAGCTATGTGACTTAGATTACGCGGACGACGTTGTCTGCTTGTTCGAATCCACGGAACATGCTCAGCGTGCACTAGATAATCTCGCAAGAGCTGTAGCTCCATTCGGCATGCGTTTTGCACCTTCAAAGTGCAAGATGATGTTACAAGACTGGACGTCAACGATTCCGAGCTTGATGCTCGATGGGGAGGTGCTGGCAGTTGTCGATCACTTCACCTACCTCGGTAGCTGCGTGACGACGGATGGGAGCACAGTAGTAGAGGTGAGTACGCGGATATCCAAAGCTCGAGCGGCGTACGCTGGACTGAAGCACTTGTGGCGCCGATCCGATATTTCACTGAAGTTGAAAGGTCGTGTATACTGTGCTGCAGTGCGTTCAGTTTTGTTGTATGGTTGCGAAACTTGGAGTCTGCGTGCTGAAGATATTCGTCGTCTTGAGGTTTTCGACCATCGATGTTTACGTAGTATCGCTAGGATTGGGTGGAATAGCCGAGTAAGCAACGATGAGGTAAGAAAGCGAGTATTGGGTACTAATTCAGAGAACGTTTTGTCACAGCGTATCCGGCTTAGTAGACTTCGTTGGTTGGGACACGTGTTACGTATGGCAAACACACGTCTACCGTACCGTGTCCTATTCTCCGCCCCTCCCAGGGAGTGGAAGAGACCACGTGGAGGTCAACAGATGACGTGGCAGCGAGGAATGAGAAAATGTACAGCAGACTTAGGAAAAGTAGGTGCTTCACGTCTTCGTGGTTGGGGTCCAAAAGATCCGTCCACCAGTTGGCTGGAGACACTGAAGGATATGGCTGCGAACCGCGAACAGTGGAGATCGTGTTGTCACTTTCTATCGAATCAGAATGTTTGATCGGTGTACGTTTGTACAGTTAGACTGTGTATTCCGTGTGTTGGCTACTAGGGCATTCTTTTCTTTTCCCACCCATATAGGTCCACTCCCTGTCCATCTTGTATATTCATACTTTTTAATTCAACGTGCAACATGGTGAGAAAGGCAGTGGTCAGTGGGGCTTGCCCTACTGTTTAACGCTGTACGATGATGATGATGATGATATACTACGATATTGTACATACTTGTGAGTACTACTGCTACTACTACTACTAATACAGTACTACGGTACGTCGTGCAACATATTCGCGTTCTGATTCCATGATACGCTATGGGGGATAACGCTACATCAATCCATACAATATCACACTCATAATAAGGATAATTCGCGACAAAAATATCGACATTAAGTGCTCCTCGGAAGTCCGCCCACTGAACTCTGGCACTCGGCAATTAAGTCCCAGGGAACGAGACCGTTTACTGACCGTATCATAGCTACCCGACAGACAACTCTAGAATACACGACGTCGCATTCGCTCTTAGCGCGATGGTGGCACGGGAGCCGGTTTTCGAAAACCTTTCTTTGCCACGCTTCAAGAGCTCACCACAGAACCTGACGGTAATTGTAGCGCATGCCCCGATCAATAAGGTCGACAATGAAAAAAAACATGAGTCCCGTGACAACCTACAAAAATTAACGAACCACATCCAAAGACATGACATCCTGTTCATAGAAGGTCACTGAAACGCTCACACGGGTCCCCCGAATGAATCAGTTTGACAATTCCTGAGAAAATTTGACCTTGGTCAAAGCTGCGAGAATGGTGACTGCCTGGTCAGATTAACTGACGCCAACAGAACGGTCGTTAGCAGCGCATGTTCCCAACACCCTAAGAAGCACTTACTGACGTAGTATGCAAACGACGATCGCACTTCGCATCATATCGACCACAATCCAGCGGGATCCCGTTGGGCTTTGTCTGTGGAGGGCTGTAGAGCGTACGCAGTGCAACCACGGGGAAATCAAACGATACGGACCATATCCTTCTGCTCTTACGCCTCACAATCCACCTGTCTACGCACCTCAAGGCCTCTCCACTGGTCCGAATAAACATCGCCGTCCTGGGCATGCAGACAAAACGACAAGCGCTGCAAAGCTCAGGCTCAACCTGATTTTCCTTTGTGACCAACGTACAAACGAATGCAGCTGCAGTAGCAGAACGGTAAACGGTGATCAAGTCCACGGTCAGAAAAGTTGTTCTGAAAGAACTACGGGGCACACTTCAACTGTCAGCCAAAGCATATGAAGCCGGGCTATTGGGAAGTACCAAACGCCGTAGACTGCTATGGGATGCGTCGTGCTCCGCTAGGGCCGGTCTTGAGTGGTACTGGATAAGAGTAACTAAAGAAGTGGAGACCGCATCAGTGACTGGTGATTTCACCCAGCTACCCTGTCTCAGTTGCGACGCTTCTAATAGGCTCTGCAATTATGAGTCACTCCTGCGCGCAGCAGTCGTTCGGTTTATATCTGAGCATAAAAGAAAAATAGAAAGATAGATTGAACACTTTGATCGGTTGCTCATCCGGACTTCAGATCACTCGATAGACTGAAAAACCTCAGCTCTTCCAGAGGAGTACGATGTCAGTTGTGATCCGCCAAGTTCAACTGAAATCGCCACGGTCATCAGTCAGCTAAAGAACCAGGAAGTTGCTGGAGAAGACCGCTTACCACCGGAAGTCTACAAGCGCTGTCTGTTGTCACTGACTAACAGACTATACACCCTATATGGCTCCATACGGCGGGGTGAAGTTTTCCCGATTGACTGGACACGTCTATCTTGTTTCTCATATCCACCAAATGGGAAAACGGTGTGCGAGAACTAATGAGGATTGGTGTGATCTACATGACTGAGAAGATTTTCAGTGATCTGTTAATCAAACACCTCTCCGATGCGAGAGATCACAGCATTCGACTGAGTCAATGGGTTTCCGCTGTGGCAGACGCTGCATGGACCAATTCTTCACACTGCGTCGAACACCGGAGCGCCTCTGCGAATTCCATCGGCCAACGATAAACCTGTTTCATTGATATTCGGGTCGCTTCCACTTTGGTTACCCCGAAGTCCTTCTCGGATTCAGTAAAATCGTCCACCTGGGTTTGAGTCTCAATTTGGGCTCGGTGGATGTGCATTGTTGATGATCTGTAGCAGGGGTGAAGCAGCCGCACAGTGCTTCCATGGTTTTCAATGGTGCACTTAGTGTTCGAACTGCATGACGAATCATACTACGTGAAATCTAATCTCCAGTTTTCCATGTAGTACTGTGATGCCTCAACAGTTGTCACACGTGATACGGCCAGGTACAGCTTCTTAGCCATGCACGCCGATGAGCCTTAACCAATCAGGATCGCCGCGGACAGGTAGGGCAAAAGCTTCCTGTGATTGACCATTCTCAAGTCTACCAATTATTTTCTTTGATTTAACATATTTATACAAACCGGTTCTGCAATACTACTAACGAACTTGCTACTTTCATTTGCGTAGCCCTAGTGTATGGGGTGTCTGAGAGGAGTAGCACTTCTGAGTTGGTTGACTGTCGTGTCCCTTGGGGCATCCTCCATCTCTTTGGTCTCCATCATTCACCCAACTCTCACCTGTGGCTCCACGAAGCTGAAGCATGCATCAGCGGCCACACCCCGGCAAACCGCTCGACAGGCGGGCTAAACCAGGTTGAGGGTTACCGAGGTCTAAAAAACTTCGGCGAGACGGTGTTCGGCATGTGAAGACAGATTCTTCTGAATGGGCGGACGAGATCTACTGATCCAACGGCCACAAAGGAGACCTGTTCAACTGCCTGATCCGGTATTCCAGAGGAGGCGAACGAACCGTACAGCAGGTCACCGGCTCCTCTGGAAACACCCTGCTGCCTTGCAGTCTGCACTTGGGTGTGCAAGGGCTAGAGGTGCAACCTCGAACAAAAAGGCCGAACGGTGCTGGGGACACCGCTTCGTACCCTACTCCCGCGACTCTATGATTATTCACGAAACCTCAAGCGCTCATCATGCTACGGCGTCCCCGGTAAGCGACGCGCCTCGTGTCCCGGCGGTCGAGGTGATAAGACAACAAGCTGGGATTATTCGCTGCAGGGAAAGAACACACAGTCTGTTGGAATGTCAGGACGTTTCTAGACGTCGGCAGTCAGTGCATCACAATGCGAACTCTACACGACTATGACGTAGATATTGCTTGCCTCTCGGAAGTCCGCCTGCCCAACTCAGGTAGCCGACAAATAAAGGTTCCGGGTGTGGATACATCCTACTGGCTCTATCACAGTGGCCCGAAAGACAACTCCGGTCTCTACGGTGTCGCGTTGGCTCTGAACAAAGCAGCTAATGATGCAATGATCTCTTGGGAACCCGTCTCATCCAGACTCGCCTTGGCACGTTTTAAAGGCTCCCCGCACGACTTGACGGTGATCGCGATCTATGCTCCAACCAATTCAGCTGATGACGAAACCAAAGACGAATTTTACACTAATTTACAGGAGGTAATCAACCGGGTTTCGAGGCGCGATGTACTTTTCATCGCAGGAGATTGGAACGCTCGCACAGGTACGGCCGACGAATCTACTCGCCATATTCTCGGGAGATTCGGCCTTGGTCAACGCTGCGAGAACGGTGGCCGATTGATTGGTTTAGCCGACATCAACAGAATGGTTGTCTGCAGCACTCGATTTCAACACCCCAAGAAGCATCTACTCACATGGTACTCCAATGATGGTCGCACTGCACACCAACTCGACCACATCCTGGTGAGAGCCCGTTGGGCCTCGTCTGTGGAGGATTGCCGAGCGTACCGAGGTGCAAAAACGGGCAACACAAACGGCACCGACCATGTCCTCCTACGCTCATGCTTCAAAGTTCATCTGTCCACACGTGCTAAAGTGTCTGCACCCTCTCGGATAAACGTTGCTGCCCTAGGAAATCCAGAGAAGCGAGAAGCGTTGTCACGAGCAATCACAACCCGACTAACCAGCGCAACCAATGCACAGGCAGATGAAGTTTCTGTGGGAGGGCAGTGGACTCGAATGATGACGACAATCAAGGAAGCTTCTTGGACAGTACTCGGGAGAACGAAAAGGCGGACAAAGGATTGGATCTCGGAGAGCACCCTCCAGCTGTCAACCAGAGCACACGAAGCGCGACTGGCAGGTAGTAACGAACGCCGCAGACTGCAACGACAGGCCACACGCTCCGCCAAGGCTGATCGCATAAGATACTGGATAGAAATAGCCGAAAAAATGGAGACCGCGTCCGGAATTGGTGACTTCGGTAAACTGTTCCGCCTTATTCGCAGCGCCTCTAATAGGTTTTGTAAGCAAGATTCCCTTCTTCGTGACACGGCAGGAAACTTAATACCTGAACAGAGCAAGAAAATGGACCGATGGGTGGAATACTTTAGTCAGCTGCTCAACCGGCCTACGGACCACCGGACGGACCAACCAATATCAACCCCTCCAGCCCAGTACGAAAGCAACTGTGACCCGCCAAACACAGCGGAAATCACGGAGATGATAAACAAACTGAAAGACAGAAAGGCTGCTGGGGAAGATGGCATCCCTCCAGAAGTGTATAAAGCATGTTCATCGTCATTGATTGACAGGTTGTGTACACTTTTTGGTTCCATTTGGAGAGCGGAAGCATTTCCACCGGACTGGGGAATGTCCATACTGCTGCCCATTCCGAAGAAAGGTGATAAATCGGCATGTGAGAACTACCGAGGGATCAGCCTGATCGATGTGGCCGCAAAGATCTTTGGTTCGTTGTTACTAACCCGTTTTTCCGAGGCAAGAGACCAGCGCACTCGCCCGAACCAAGGGGGTTTCCGCCGTGGCAGAGGCTGTGTCGATCAAATCTTCACACTGCGCCGAATACTGGAGCACCGCTATAAGTTCCAGCAGCCGACGGTAGCTTGTTTCATCGACTTCCGGGCAGCTTTTGATTCGGTGAACCGCGAGTCTCTTTGGACCATAATCCAATCCGATGGAATGCCCGACAAGCTTTTAAGGCTGTTAAGGGGATACTACTCGACAACTGGTGCTAGGGTTCGTATGTACGGTGAAGAGTCCCGCGAGTTCACACTCACTACCGGAGTTAGGCAGGGCTGTCCCCTCTCACCGGTGCTGTTCAACTACGCCATCGATTGGACAATGCGACAGGCATTACACAACTACCCTGGCGTTCAGCTTAGCCAGGAAATATACATCTCGGACCTGGAGTTCGCGGATGATATTGTCGTGCTTGGAGACTCCCCCGTTACGCTACAACCAATCCTCGACCGAATCAATTCTTTCGCGAGGTCCATCGGACTTGAAGTAAACTCGACCAAAACAAAGGCTTTCACAACCCATCTGGGCCCGACAATTCAACAACTGTCGATGAATGACCAACCAGTCGAATACGTCCCTTCATTCAAATACCTAGGCTCAACTCTGCTTCCGAACGGCCAGGCAAAAGATGAAGTGGTATTACGGATCGACAGCGCCAGGAGAGCCTTTCTTCAGCTAAGACGAATGCTGTGGACTCGCAGTGAAATCAGCTTAAGAACCAAAACTCGTGTTTACCGTGCTGCCATCCGGCCCGTACTCATCTATGGCTGCGAAACCTGGCCACTACGAGCTGAGGATACCAGAAGGCTGGAGGTTTTCGACCACTGGTGCCTGCGGCAAATCCTCAAAGTCAAGTGGCGCGACAGGGTGTCCAACGCCGAGGTAAGGAGACGATGCTGTGGTATCGATGCTCTCCCCGTCCTCCTCCAACGTCGACGACTTCAGTGGTTCGGCCATACACTTCGGCGACCCGAGTCGGAGCTAACCAAGCAAACACTCTGCCCCACCCCCTGCCCTGGTTGGCGTTGTCGCCTTGGTGGGCAGCTCAAAACGTGGACCAGTACAGTCGAGAAAGACGTAGAGCTTCTAGGCCTTCGGTCAGTCTATGGAGCCCGGCGATGGAAAAAGGACTGGATCAAGATCTGTACGGAGCTCGCCTCCGACCGCCGCGCGTGGTCAGCAATATTCCGTGATATCCATGGAGCCGACTTATCCTCTCGCAGGAGATAGTCGCGTAAAAGTAAGAAGTAAGAAGTAGCGCTAGTGGGGACAGTTTCAATACGCCCTGTCGGTTCAGTTCTTTGTGATTATTACAAGAACCCTTACATTTATTTGGGTGATACAATACACAACTTTTAAACCTGGTGTCCGATTCCAAACAGGTGCGCTAAGATTTCTCTGGTTATCGATATGCATGTCCCCAGCTCAACCAGTGTGGATGGCGCTTCAAAATTCGGGTGGATAATTGTCGTCCCGCTGGATCTGCATAAGACGCGTCACAAACATAGATGAAATAGAGCACGGATTGGCAAACAAGATCGTTTTCAGTGACACATGTTCACATCATTACACCACAATATAATACCACACGTAAGTCTCTCACTTCCACTTTTTGTATAATTTGTCTAGTGCCTAAATTTGTCGTACGTTGTGAGGTAATGGTAAGAGTATAAATCACTGAAAAAAACTTGTGTGCCAGTATGTGTTCCCTAGATGTGCTAAGTGGGAATCGGTGGACATCTGAAAAGGCAAACAACCACTGACAGTCTATCTTTGTTCTGAATCTAAATCAAGGGAGTATCTAAAAATACAACGAAACGTACGGGCATCGGACGCGCTTTGGGATTCTCTCTCAAGCCGATGGTTTAAAATTCAACTCTCTGTACCACCGATAAATGGCGAACAAGTATAAAGATATGTGTTTCCTCGGTTTCTGATATGCTTTTCGGCATATTTCCGACGAGATTATTTCAATAGACATATAAGAATAAATATAAGAAAGCAAAGCCTATCTCACGGGCGTCAATCCAATCGTGGGATTAACTGCACAACCATACGGCCTCGATCAAAAGCTAAAGTATTTCACCAAGTTTCGCATTTGCTTCATACTAACGGAACACTTGAAATTGGGATGCTGTTTGCCCCACATTTGTTTTCGGTACACTTTTCACCGGATCCGTTCATCTCACATTATCGTAAGAGTCACATCGAGGAACGGTAGTTGATTATTAACTTCGCGTCATGATTCGTATATATATATATATATATATATATATATATATATATATATATATATATATATATATATATATATATATATATATATATATATATATATATATATATAATATAGAGGTCACCATAATATGCGTGCCGTTTCTGAAGCTCGTTGAGTTCTTCCGTGTGTGTGGCTTGTTCTGTAATCGAAACTGTTATTGGGCTTACAGTTGGTCGGTGAATTCGTTGTGTCTGTTGCAGTCGGACTGTTGCGTTTCGAGTGCATCGAGTATGGTAATTCGTACATGTTTGTGTCGGATCGTGTGTAATTTATTCAGCACTGATTACGTCGTGTGTGCATGGTCTAATTTGCTAGATAACCTGGGGCCACACTTACTAAAAGACCTCCAAATATGTGAAAGCGGTGTTTATTTCTAAAATATCACTTTTCTAATTCACATATCACCCAATTCTGATGTTTCGAACTGTTAAATTAGCGCGAGACAATTCTTCTCAATCGGTAGAAGTGCGCGTTCGTAATTGCAGGGTCTGTTTTACCGAATTTGAGGAGGCATATACAGAGGAATCAGCATGTTTATTGAGTAAGAACGTGATGGTTCGTGTTAGTTTAGTTCTATCTGAAACCAGAGAACGAACAACCAATAGCTGTGGTCATCGTGGCCGTAAATGATTGGTTAATTAGAATTGGTGTGCGTGTGGTACAGATGAACAAGGAATGCCCACGCGAAAGTCAAACGGTGTTGTTTCTATTTTTGTGGTACTAACTATAACACACGTAGTT
This sequence comes from Fasciola hepatica, assembly GCA_948099385.1. Classification (NCBI taxonomy): domain Eukaryota; kingdom Metazoa; phylum Platyhelminthes; class Trematoda; order Plagiorchiida; family Fasciolidae; genus Fasciola; species Fasciola hepatica. The sequence continues at coordinate 26,406,278 of CANUEZ040000043.1, read as the reverse complement.
CTTTTCGTCCAAGTTCGCTTTTTCACACGCATTTCCTTTCCAATAACCACGTGTTGACCGTCAATAATCATTCACAGCCGTTGGATGAGCGAAAATCAATCATTTACAACATGATGTTCCTTCGGGCAAATTTATGAGAACAAAAATAAGACAAGTTACGAGATGCATCCAGAGCTTTGCGTAGAAAAACGGTTGACAGAAAACGTTTGTTTGTCTTGGCACTATCCGAACAGACCTCTCTCCCTCTACACCGAACGCACTGTGGCAGCTTTCAATCCAACTCATTCCACTGTGATACATTTTCTGTTGCTGTATGATGCATGAACTGGCATGTTTTACGTACGCAGTAGACAGGAGTAGACGGGATACATGCATCCCACCACTTGTGTCTTCAGTTCTCGTGAAAATTAGTTTTCTGTCAAAATGTTAATTATAAAACACACACACACACACACACACACACACACACACAGTGCAAGCTGCAGCTATTCATCTGTTGAGCAGCATTCCAACACCAAGTGAGCAGATGATTGAAGCAAAGTAGGCAAAACAAATTTCTTCTCGTTACAGTCTCCCTTCATGGATCGCGTGGCATATCCGTGATTTCCATGTATGAAATAAAGAACGGCTAGTAAGGTTGGATCTATTCAGTACTCGCTTGCAAACAGGATATGTATGATGACGTAAACACGAGTGACCTGGTTGGATCAGCGACATGAAAGACGACCATTTTCCGCAGTTTAAGGTCACTGCATCGGAGTTCGAGCCTTGCGTCGCAGTTTAAGGGGCTTGTGGCGACGTTTGAGGGACGTGCGTCACCGTCACTTGGGCTGGCTATGCCCCACTTTGCATAAACAGTGGAGTATTGCCTAGTTTGACTCACGCATCTAGCCGGATGTTTAAGATGGATCTGAATTCCAGCAAATAGTGCGAACAGGATTGTTGGGTCAACCTTAATGTGTAGGAACCCTAAAGCCAAACGTCACTGCAAATACACAGGTACCGCATACGCGTATGAGGGCATGCAATTACTATGACATTTAATTGCCACTTTTTGGTCTCGCATAGACCTAGAGGCTTGTTTTTATCAATTGAGGAGGGAGAAGTATGTTCCACTGGGCTTGGGGCTCACAAAGGGATCGATTCGTTTGATGAGATGTCTGCATCCCACCGAATAAAACACGAAGACACGATAACTGAACGTTAGCTTCGAGTGGCCTTCGGTCGTCCGATCAACTTCATCTTAACATTATGGTGTAAAGACAGTCAGTTGTGTCACACAGGATGAGCAAGGCAGTACGATGATGTCCAATGAGGAATTGCCAGAGGAGGCCATACGCAGAACTGTATACTGAATCACCACAACCTTCTTCTCTCGAGAGTACCTCGTCAATTTGACTCGTCTGCCGCACTGATCTCCGAGTTGGAACTGGCTGGTGTGATTGGGGCGCCTTGGTAGTTATTTCTGCTGGTGTAACAGATGGGTTATCGAACTCGACAAGACCCATATCGGTAGTCTCATATGCCACTCTGAAGTGAATCTGGCTGATATGGCGTCGATTTAAGGATGTATCACTAACGTATATAGTTTGCACCATTGTTTGACCGAGTTATCTGATTGTATTTTCACGGACCGACCGAAGATGGTTGCCACGGTAATAAGGAAGGCCGTCAGAATCGAAGCACATGAGCGATGATGTCACTCTTCTTGACATGAATAGTATGATTGGACCCCTCTTCGTGAACTGATGCATCAAATTGCAGTATGATGATGGGAAACTGTTTGGAGATGTCTCCAAATCAGCCAACACTCTTGCGTTAGATAATGCCGGAGTGCATTTTACGCATCGTTGCAAGTTTTTGGTTGCATTATTGGAGCACTAGTGGCGTTGGGCTGTATGCAGATGCTAACATTCAATTTTGTCCAACCAACATTTCAGCTCGACTGTGTAGAATTGTAATCCGTTATCGGTGACCAGTAATTGCGGCATCTGTTCTTGGACGAAATATTTTCGTAACACTTCAGTCTCAAAGGACAGGCATGGTGTACTCGGTCGGAACACCGGCTATTCGGAGTATGAGGTTATCAGTACCAATGCGTGGTATCGCTTCAAGAGTAGGCGGTAGAAGTCAGCATAGAAGAGTTGACACAGAATATAGATAGCTTCCAGGCCATGGATTTTAGTGTTTGCTTCTCAATTTACCTTGTACTAACACATGCGCTGTCATTTGAATGTTTCCGCATGTGGCGCGGTACGCTTATACTTTCTTCTCCAAGATTCAGTCAACCAGATAAGGCCAGACATTAGAAGTCAGATAGTCCATATGCAGCCATATCGCTTTGTGATTGACCAGTGCTTTACCTACCAATATAGTTTCACGCCATAATTCATATCAAACAGTGTGTACCGATGAAAACCGAAAGAATTCACACTCGTTAGTCTTGCCTACTCAGTTTTTGATGCGCGTAGTCCGGGTAAGAGTCATTCCATTACACACGATTGACCGGGCTTGTTCATCTCATATCGTGCTGTTGTTCTCTGCCGTCATGCAAATATTTGTGTCCGATTCCGACCATCGACGAATTCGTCAACGCAGTGATTTCATCTTCTGAATATCTAAATGACCTTTGTGCAATTTATCCGGAACCAATTTATTCCGTGGAGGTGGCATTGCAACAAGGACGACAACACACAGTAGGATACTTGTATTTCAACGGACAAACAAGTCAAGTCATGAAACCAATACAATAGTTTATATAGGCCCTTTTTCAGACTGCGCGGCACCAGCATTGCTATTGCCGCCGCTTGAGCGCTTCGGCCGCGTTCTGGCCAGTTGCCCTTCTCTTGGGCGTCATTTTTCTTCGGTTGATCTGATTGTCTCAGTTAACGGCTCGATCCGCAACCCCTCACCTGGGCTATCTTTCTGGTTGCCGGAGATCCCGCTGCTTCCCCTCTGGTAGTCCGTATGCCTCCTTTTGTCTGCTTCGGGAAGCGTCCGACACATTTGCCGTCTGTTCTTTTGTCTGTGGCCCTCATTTGGTTTGTCCGTTCGCCTTGATATTCACGTCGTTCCCTTGCCCCAGCATTCCCCGTTACAGTACGACAAACCGGTTGCCACGACAAAGGACTTTGTCTGGCTGTATTCTGAATTCCTCTCGGAGCATAAAGAATTGCGGACACATTTGTTGCACTCCGGGTTTCCACTCCTTCTTGATCACCGAAATTACTGGTTTCTGATAGCATTTTTTCTGCTTCCTCAACTCTGCATTCGATACGGGTGTGGCTGGTGAGGAGATATTACATTATTCTGTTATTGCAAAGCGTGGGTATCGCGGCAAGGAATCTAATTGTGGGATTGTCTTGCCGGATCAGAGCAGGCTATCGTAGTTTTAGGCAGCCAGACCAATACTCCATCGCTGAAGCATAGCAGCCGTGGATTTAGCCATAGATTTTTGTGGGTTAAATGAAAAACTGAAGAGCTCGGTGATCCATCAAATCTCACTAAATTTCGCATTTGCTTCATACTAACGGAACACTTGAAATTGGGATGCTGTTTGCCCCACATTTGTTTTCGGTACACTTTTCACCGGATCCGTTCATCTCACATTATCGTAAGAGTCACATCGAGGAACGGTAGTTGATTATTAACTTCGCGTCATGATTCGTATATATATATATATATATATATATATATATATATATATATATATATATATATATATATAATATAGAGGTCACCATAATATGCGTGCCGTTTCTGAAGCTCGTTGAGTTCTTCCGTGTGTGTGGCTTGTTCTGTAATCGAAACTGTTATTGGGCTTACAGTTGGTCGGTGAATTCGTTGTGTCTGTTGCAGTCGGACTGTTGCGTTTCGAGTGCATCGAGTATGGTAATTCGTACATGTTTGTGTCGGATCGTGTGTAATCTATTCAGCACTGATTACGTCGTGTGTGCATGGTCTAATTTGCTAGATAACCTAGGGCCACACTTACTAAAAGACCTCCAAATATGTGAAAGCGGTGTTTATTTCTAAAATATCACTTTTCTAATTCACATATCACCCAATTCTGATGTTTCGAACTGTTAAATTAGCGCGAGACAATTTTTCTCAATCGGTAGAAGTGCGCGTTCGTAACTGCAGGGTCTGTTTTACCGGATTTGAGGAGGCATATACAGAGGAATCAGCATGTTTATTGAGTAAGACCGTGATGGTTCGTGTTAGTTTAGTTCTATCTGAAACCAGAGAACGAACAACCAATAGCTGTGGTCATCGTGGCCGTAAATGATTGGTTAATTAGAATTGGTGTGCGTGTGGTACAGATGAACAAGGAATGCCCACGCGAAAGTCAAACGGTGTTGTTTCTATTTTTGTGGTACTAACTATAACACACGTAGTTCTTTTCGTCCAAGTTCGCCTTTTCACACGCATTTCCTTTCCAATAACCACGTGTTGACCGTCAATAATCATTCACAGCCGTTGGATGAGCGAAAATCAATCATTTACAACATGATGTTCCTTCGGGCAAATTTATGAGAACAAAAATAAGACAAGTTACGAGATGCATCCAGAGCTTTGCGTAGAAAAACGGTTGACAGAAAACGTTTGTTTGTCTTGGCACTATCCGAACAGACCTCTCTCCCTCTACACCGAACGCACTGTGGCAGCTTTCAATCCAACTCATTCCACTGTGATACATTTTCTGTTGCTGTATGATGCATGAACTGGCATGTTTTACGTACGCAGTAGACAGGAGTAGACGGGATACATGCATCCCACCACTTGTGTCTTCAGTTCTCGTGAAAATTAGTTTTCTGTCAAAATGTTAATTATAAGACACACACACACACACACACACACACACACTGCAAGCTGCAGCTATTCATCTGTTGAGCAGCATTCCAACACCAAGTGAGCAGATGATTGAAGCAAAGTAGGCAAAACAAATTTCTTCTCGTTACAGTCTCCCTTCATGGATCGCGTGGCATATCCGTGATTTCCATGTATGAAATAAAGAACGGCTAGTAAGGTTGGATCTATTCAGTACTCGCTTGCAAACAGGATATGTATGATGACGTAAACACGAGTGACCTGGTTGGATCAGCGACATGAAAGACGACCATTTTCCGCAGTTTAAGGTCACTGCATCGGAGTTCGAGCCTTGCGTCGCAGTTTAAGGGGCTTGTGGCGACGTTTGAGGGACGTGCGTCACCGTCACTTGGGCTGGCTATGCCCCACTTTGCATAAACAGTGGAGTATTGCCTAGTTTGACTCACGCATCTAGCCGGATGTTTAAGATGGATCTGAATTCCAGCAAATAGTGCGAACAGGATTGTTGGGTCAACCTTAATGTGTAGGAACCCTAAAGCCAAACGTCACTGCAAATACACAGGTACCGCATACGCGTATGAGGGCATGCAATTACTATGACATTTAATTGCCACTTTTTGGTCTCGCATAGACCTAGAGGCTTGTTTTTATCAATTGAGGAGGGAGAAGTATGTTCCACTGGGCTTGGGGCTCACAAAGGGATCGATTCGTTTGATGAGATGTCTGCATCCCACCGAATAAAACACGAAGACACGATAACTGAACGTTAGCTTCGAGTGGCCTTCGGTCGTCCGATCAACTTCATCTTAACATTATGGTGTAAAGACAGTCAGTTGTGTCACACAGGATGAGCAAGGCAGTACGATGATGTCCAATGAGGAATTGCCAGAGGAGGCCATACGCAGAACTGTATACTGAATCACCACAACCTTCTTCTCTCGAGAGTACCTCGTCAATTTGACTCGTCTGCCGCACTGATCTCCGAGTTGGAACTGGCTGGTGTGATTGGGGCGCCTTGGTAGTTATTTCTGCTGGTGTAACAGATGGGTTATCGAACTCGACAAGACCCATATCGGTAGTCTCATATGCCACTCTGAAGTGAATCTGGCTGATATGGCGTCGATTTAAGGATGTATCACTAACGTATATAGTTTGCACCATTGTTTGACCGAGTTATCTGATTGTATTTTCACGGACCGACCGAAGATGGTTGCCACGGTAATAAGGAAGGCCGTCAGAATCGAAGCACATGAGCGATGATGTCACTCTTCTTGACATGAATAGTATGATTGGACCCCTCTTCGTGAACTGATGCATCAAATTGCAGTATGATGATGGGAAACTGTTTGGAGATGTCTCCAAATCAGCCAACACTCTTGCGTTAGATAATGCCGGAGTGCATTTTACGCATCGTTGCAAGTTTTTGGTTGCATTATTGGAGCACTAGTGGCGTTGGGCTGTATGCAGATGCTAACATTCAATTTTGTCCAACCAACATTTCAGCTCGACTGTGTAGAATTGTAATCCGTTATCGGTGACCAGTAATTGCGGCATCTGTTCTTGGACGAAATATTTTCGTAACACTTCAGTCTCAAAGGACAGGCATGGTGTACTCGGTCGGAACACCGGCTATTCGGAGTATGAGGTTATCAGTACCAATGCGTGGTATCGCTTCAAGAGTAGGCGGTAGAAGTCAGCATAGAAGAGTTGACACAGAATATAGATAGCTTCCAGGCCATGGATTTTAGTGTTTGCTTCTCAATTTGACCTTGTACTAACACATGCGCTGTCATTTGAATGTTTCCGCATGTGGCGCGGTACGCTTATACTTTCTTCTCCAAGATTCAGTCAACCAGATAAGGCCAGACATTAGAAGTCAGATAGTCCATATGCAGCCATATCGCTTTGTGATTGACCAGTGCTTTACCTACCAATATAGTTTCACGCCATAATTCATATCAAACAGTGTGTACCGATGAAAACCGAAAGAATTCACACTCGTTAGTCTTGCCTACTCAGTTTTTGATGCGCGTAGTCCGGGTAAGAGTCATTCCATTACACACGATTGACCGGGCTTGTTCATCTCATATCGTGCTGTTGTTCTCTGCCGTCATGCAAATATTTGTGTCCGATTCCGACCATCGACGAATTCGTCAACGCAGTGATTTCATCTTCTGAATATCTAAATGACCTTTGTGCAATTTATCCGGAACCAATTTATTCCGTGGAGGTGGCATTGCAACAAGGACGACAACACACAGTAGGATACTTGTATTTCAACGGACAAACAAGTCAAGTCATGAAACCAATACAATAGTTTATATAGGCCCTTTTTCAGACTGCGCGGCACCAGCATTGCTATTGCCGCCGCTTGAGCGCTTCGGCCGCGTTCTGGCCAGTTGCCCATCTCTTGGGCGTCATTTTTCTTCGGTTGATCTGATTGTCTCAGTTAACGGCTCGATCCGCAACCCCTCACCTGGGCTATCTTTCTGGTTGCCGGAGATCCCGCTGCTTCCCCTCTGGTAGTCCGTATGCCTCCTTTTGTCTGCTTCGGGAAGCGTCCGACACATTTGCCGTCTGTTCTTTTGTCTGTGGCCCTCATTTGGTTTGTCCGTTCGCCTTGATATTCACGTCGTTCCCTTGCCCCAGCATTCCCCGTTACAGTACGACAAACCGGTTGCCACGACAAAGGACTTTGTCTGGCTGTATTCTGAATTCCTCTCGGAGCATAAAGAATTGCGGACACATTTGTTGCACTCCGGGTTTCCACTCCTTCTTGATCACCGAAATTACTGGTTTCTGATAGCATTTTTTCTGCTTCCTCAACTCTGCATTCGATACGGGTGTGGCTGGTGAGGAGATATTACATTATTCTGTTATTGCAAAGCGTGGGTATCGCGGCAAGGAATCTAATTGTGGGATTGTCTTGCCGGATCAGAGCAGGCTATCGTGGTTTTAGGCAGCCAGACCAATACTCCATCGCTGAAGCATAGCAGCCGTGGATTTAGCCATAGATTTTTGTGGGTTAAATGAAAAACTGAAGAGCTCGGTGATCCATCAAATCTCACTAAATTTCGCATTTGCTTCATACTAACGGAACACTTGAAATTGGGATGCTGTTTGCCCCACATTTGTTTTCGGTACACTTTTCACCGGATCCGTTCATCTCACATTATCGTAAGAGTCACATCGAGGAACGGTAGTTGATTATTAACTTCGCGTCATGATTCGTATATATATATATATATATATATATATATATATATATATATATATATATATATATATATATATATATATATGTAATATAGAGGTCACCATAATATGCGTGCCGTTTCTGAAGCTCGTTGAGTTCTTCCGTGTGTGTGGCTTGTTCTGTAATCGAAACTGTTATTGGGCTTACAGTTGGTCGGTGAATTCGTTGTGTCTGTTGCAGTCGGACTGTTGCGTTTCGAGTGCATCGAGTATGGTAATTCGTACATGTTTGTGTCGGATCGTGTGTAATCTATTCAGCACTGATTACGTCGTGTGTGCATGGTCTAATTTGCTAGATAACCTGGGGCCACACTTACTAAAAGACCTCCAAATATGTGAAAGCGGTGTTTATTTCTAAAATATCACTTTTCTAATTCACATATCACCCAATTCTGATGTTTCGAACTGTTAAATTAGCGCGAGACAATTCTTCTCAATCGGTAGAAGTGCGCGTTCGTAATTGCAGGGTCTGTTTTACCGAATTTGAGGAGGCATATACAGAGGAATCAGCATGTTTATTGAGTAAGAACGTGATGGTTCGTGTTAGTTTAGTTCTATCTGAAACCAGAGAACGAACAACCAATAGCTGTGGTCATCGTGGCCGTAAATGATTGGTTAATTAGAATTGGTGTGCGTGTGGTACAGATGAACAAGGAATGCCCACGCGAAAGTCAAACGGTGTTGTTTCTATTTTTGTGGTACTAACTATAACACACGTAGTTCTTTTCGTCCAAGTTCGCCTTTTCACACGCATTTCCTTTCCAATAACCACGTGTTGACCGTCAATAATCATTCACAGCCGTTGGATGAGCGAAAATCAATCATTTACAACATGATGTTCCTTCGGGCAAATTTATGAGAACAAAAATAAGACAAGTTACGAGATGCATCCAGAGCTTTGCGTAGAAAAACGGTTGACAGAAAACGTTTGTTTGTCTTGGCACTATCCGAACAGACCTCTCTCCCTCTACACCGAACGCACTGTGGCAGCTTTCAATCCAACTCATTCCACTGTGATACATTTTCTGTTGCTGTATGATGCATGAACTGGCATGTTTTACGTACGCAGTAGACAGGAGTAGACGGGATACATGCATCCCACCACTTGTGTCTTCAGTTCTCGTGAAAATTAGTTTTCTGTCAAAATGTTAATTATAAGACACACACACACACACACACACACACACACACACACTGCAAGCTGCAGCTATTCATCTGTTGAGCAGCATTCCAACACCAAGTGAGCAGATGATTGAAGCAAAGTAGGCAAAACAAATTTCTTCTCGTTACAGTCTCCCTTCATGGATCGCGTGGCATATCCGTGATTTCCATGTATGAAATAAAGAACGGCTAGTAAGGTTGGATCTATTCAGTACTCGCTTGCAAACAGGATATGTATGATGACGTAAACACGAGTGACCTGGTTGGATCAGCGACATGAAAGACGACCATTTTCCGCAGTTTAAGGTCACTGCATCGGAGTTCGAGCCTTGCGTCGCAGTTTAAGGGGCTTGTGGCGACGTTTGAGGGACGTGCGTCACCGTCACTTGGGCTGGCTATGCCCCACTTTGCATAAACAGTGGAGTATTGCCTAGTTTGACTCACGCATCTAGCCGGATGTTTAAGATGGATCTGAATTCCAGCAAATAGTGCGAACAGGATTGTTGGGTCAACCTTAATGTGTAGGAACCCTAAAGCCAAACGTCACTGCAAATACACAGGTACCGCATACGCGTATGAGGGCATGCAATTACTATGACATTTAATTGCCACTTTTTGGTCTCGCATAGACCTAGAGGCTTGTTTTTATCAATTGAGGAGGGAGAAGTATGTTCCACTGGGCTTGGGGCTCACAAAGGGATCGATTCGTTTGATGAGATGTCTGCATCCCACCGAATAAAACACGAAGACACGATAACTGAACGTTAGCTTCGAGTGGCCTTCGGTCGTCCGATCAACTTCATCTTAACATTATGGTGTAAAGACAGTCAGTTGTGTCACACAGGATGAGCAAGGCAGTACGATGATGTCCAATGAGGAATTGCCAGAGGAGGCCATACGCAGAACTGTATACTGAATCACCACAACCTTCTTCTCTCGAGAGTACCTCGTCAATTTGACTCGTCTGCTGCACTGATCTCCGAGTTGGAACTGGCTGGTGTGATTGGGGCGCCTTGGTAGTTATTTCTGCTGGTGTAACAGATGGGTTATCGAACTCGACAAGACCCATATCGGTAGTCTCATATGCCACTCTGAAGTGAATCTGGCTGATATGGCGTCGATTTAAGGATGTATCACTAACGTATATAGTTTGCACCATTGTTTGACCGAGTTATCTGATTGTATTTTCACGGACCGACCGAAGATGGTTGCCACGGTAATAAGGAAGGCCGTCAGAATCGAAGCACATGAGCGATGATGTCACTCTTCTTGACATGAATAGTATGATTGGACCCCTCTTCGTGAACTGATGCATCAAATTGCAGTATGATGATGGGAAACTGTTTGGAGATGTCTCCAAATCAGCCAACACTCTTGCGTTAGATAATGCCGGAGTGCATTTTACGCATCGTTGCAAGTTTTTGGTTGCATTATTGGAGCACTAGTGGCGTTGGGCTGTATGCAGATGCTAACATTCAATTTTGTCCAACCAACATTTCAGCTCGACTGTGTAGAATTGTAATCCGTTATCGGTGACCAGTAATTGCGGCATCTGTTCTTGGACGAAATATTTTCGTAACACTTCAGTCTCAAAGGACAGGCATGGTGTACTCGGTCGGAACACCGGCTATTCGGAGTATGAGGTTATCAGTACCAATGCGTGGTATCGCTTCAAGAGTAGGCGGTAGAAGTCAGCATAGAAGAGTTGACACAGAATATAGATAGCTTCCAGGCCATGGATTTTAGTGTTTGCTTCTCAATTTGACCTTGTACTAACACATGCGCTGTCATTTGAATGTTTCCGCATGTGGCGCGGTACGCTTATACTTTCTTCTCCAAGATTCAGTCAACCAGATAAGGCCAGACATTAGAAGTCAGATAGTCCATATGCAGCCATATCGCTTTGTGATTGACCAGTGCTTTACCTACCAATATAGTTTCACGCCATAATTCATATCAAACAGTGTGTACCGATGAAAACCGAAAGAATTCACACTCGTTAGTCTTGCCTACTCAGTTTTTGATGCGCGTAGTCCGGGTAAGAGTCATTCCATTACACACGATTGACCGGGCTTGTTCATCTCATATCGTGCTGTTGTTCTCTGCCGTCATGCAAATATTTGTGTCCGATTCCGACCATCGACGAATTCGTCAACGCAGTGATTTCATCTTCTGAATATCTAAATGACCTTTGTGCAATTTATCCGGAACCAATTTATTCCGTGGAGGTGGCATTGCAACAAGGACGACAACACACAGTAGGATACTTGTATTTCAACGGACAAACAAGTCAAGTCATGAAACCAATACAATAGTTTATATAGGCCCTTTTTCAGACTGCGCGGCACCAGCATTGCTATTGCCGCCGCTTGAGCGCTTCGGCCGCGTTCTGGCCAGTTGCCCATCTCTTGGGCGTCATTTTTCTTCGGTTGATCTGATTGTCTCAGTTAACGGCTCGATCCGCAACCCCTCACCTGGGCTATCTTTCTGGTTGCCGGAGATCCCGCTGCTTCCCCTCTGGTAGTCCGTATGCCTCCTTTTGTCTGCTTCGGGAAGCGTCCGACACATTTGCCGTCTGTTCTTTTGTCTGTGGCCCTCATTTGGTTTGTCCGTTCGCCTTGATATTCACGTCGTTCCCTTGCCCCAGCATTCCCCGTTACAGTACGACAAACCGGTTGCCACGACAAAGGACTTTGTCTGGCTGTATTCTGAATTCCTCTCGGAGCATAAAGAATTGCGGACACATTTGTTGCACTCCGGGTTTCCACTCCTTCTTGATCACCGAAATTACTGGTTTCTGATAGCATTTTTTCTGCTTCCTCAACTCTGCATTCGATACGGGTGTGGCTGGTGAGGAGATATTACATTATTCTGTTATTGCAAAGCGTGGGTATCGCGGCAAGGAATCTAATTGTGGGATTGTCTTGCCGGATCAGAGCAGGCTATCGTGGTTTTAGGCAGCCAGACCAATACTCCATCGCTGAAGCATAGCAGCCGTGGATTTAGCCATAGATTTTTGTGGGTTAAATGAAAAACTGAAGAGCTCGGTGATCCATCAAATCTCACTAAATTTCGCATTTGCTTCATACTAACGGAACACTTGAAATTGGGATGCTGTTTGCCCCACATTTGTTTTCGGTACACTTTTCACCGGATCCGTTCATCTCACATTATCGTAAGAGTCACATCGAGGAACGGTAGTTGATTATTAACTTCGCGTCATGATTCGTATATATATATATATATATATATATATATATATATATATATATATATATATATATATATATAATATAGAGGTCACCATAATATGCGTGCCGTTTCTGAAGCTCGTTGAGTTCTTCCGTGTGTGTGGCTTGTTCTGTAATCGAAACTGTTATTGGGCTTACAGTTGGTCGGTGAATTCGTTGTGTCTGTTGCAGTCGGACTGTTGCGTTTCGAGTGCATCGAGTATGGTAATTCGTACATGTTTGTGTCGGATCGTGTGTAATCTATTCAGCACTGATTACGTCGTGTGTGCATGGTCTAATTTGCTAGATAACCTGGGGCCACACTTACTAAAAGACCTCCAAATATGTGAAAGCGGTGTTTATTTCTAAAATATCACTTTTCTAATTCACATATCACCCAATTCTGATGTTTCGAACTGTTAAATTAGCGCGAGACAATTTTTCTCAATCGGTAGAAGTGCGCGTTCGTAATTGCAGGGTCTGTTTTACCGGATTTGAGGAGGCATATACAGAGGAATCAGCATGTTTATTGAGTAAGAACGTGATGGTTCGTGTTAGTTTAGTTCTATCTGAAACCAGAGAACGAACAACCAATAGCTGTGGTCATCGTGGCCGTAAATGATTGGTTAATTAGAATTGGTGTGCGTGTGGTACAGATGAACAAGGAATGCCCACGCGAAAGTCAAACGGTGTTGTTTCTATTTTTGTGGTACTAACTATAACACACGTAGTTCTTTTCGTCCAAGTTCGCCTTTTCACACGCATTTCCTTTCCAATAACCACGTGTTGACCGTCAATAATCATTCACAGCCGTTGGATGAGCGAAAATCAATCATTTACAACATGATGTTCCTTCGGGCAAATTTATGAGAACAAAAATAAGACAAGTTACGAGATGCATCCAGAGCTTTGCGTAGAAAAACGGTTGACAGAAAACGTTTGTTTGTCTTGGCACTATCCGAACAGACCTCTCTCCCTCTACACCGAACGCACTGTGGCAGCTTTCAATCCAACTCATTCCACTGTGATACATTTTCTGTTGCTGTATGATGCATGAACTGGCATGTTTTACGTACGCAGTAGACAGGAGTAGACGGGATACATGCATCCCACCACTTGTGTCTTCAGTTCTCGCGAAAATTAGTTTTCTGTCAAAATGTTAATTATAAGACACACACACACACACACACACACACACACACACTGCAAGCTGCAGCTATTCATCTGTTGAGCAGCATTCCAACACCAAGTGAGCAGATGATTGAAGCAAAGTAGGCAAAACAAATTTCTTCTCGTTACAGTCTCCCTTCATGGATCGCGTGGCATATCCGTGATTTCCATGTATGAAATAAAGAACGGCTAGTAAGGTTGGATCTATTCAGTACTCGCTTGCAAACAGGATATGTATGATGACGTAAACACGAGTGACCTGGTTGGATCAGCGACATGAAAGACGACCATTTTCCGCAGTTTAAGGTCACTGCATCGGAGTTCGAGCCTTGCGTCGCAGTTTAAGGGGCTTGTGGCGACGTTTGAGGGACGTGCGTCACCGTCACTTGGGCTGGCTATGCCCCACTTTGCATAAACAGTGGAGTATTGCCTAGTTTGACTCACGCATCTAGCCGGATGTTTAAGATGGATCTGAATTCCAGCAAATAGTGCGAACAGGATTGTTGGGTCAACCTTAATGTGTAGGAACCCTAAAGCCAAACGTCACTGCAAATACACAGGTACCGCATACGCGTATGAGGGCATGCAATTACTATGACATTTAATTGCCACTTTTTGGTCTCGCATAGACCTAGAGGCTTGTTTTTATCAATTGAGGAGGGAGAAGTATGTTCCACTGGGCTTGGGGCTCACAAAGGGATCGATTCGTTTGATGAGATGTCTGCATCCCACCGAATAAAACACGAAGACACGATAACTGAACGTTAGCTTCGAGTGGCCTTCGGTCGTCCGATCAACTTCATCTTAACATTATGGTGTAAAGACAGTCAGTTGTGTCACACAGGATGAGCAAGGCAGTACGATGATGTCCAATGAGGAATTGCCAGAGGAGGCCATACGCAGAACTGTATACTGAATCACCACAACCTTCTTCTCTCGAGAGTACCTCGTCAATTTGACTCGTCTGCTGCACTGATCTCCGAGTTGGAACTGGCTGGTGTGATTGGGGCGCCTTGGTAGTTATTTCTGCTGGTGTAACAGATGGGTTATCGAACTCGACAAGACCCATATCGGTAGTCTCATATGCCACTCTGAAGTGAATCTGGCTGATATGGCGTCGATTTAAGGATGTATCACTAACGTATATAGTTTGCACCATTGTTTGACCGAGTTATCTGATTGTATTTTCACGGACCGACCGAAGATGGTTGCCACGGTAATAAGGAAGGCCGTCAGAATCGAAGCACATGAGCGATGATGTCACTCTTCTTGACATGAATAGTATGATTGGACCCCTCTTCGTGAACTGATGCATCAAATTGCAGTATGATGATGGGAAACTGTTTGGAGATGTCTCCAAATCAGCCAACACTCTTGCGTTAGATAATGCCGGAGTGCATTTTACGCATCGTTGCAAGTTTTTGGTTGCATTATTGGAGCACTAGTGGCGTTGGGCTGTATGCAGATGCTAACATTCAATTTTGTCCAACCAACATTTCAGCTCGACTGTGTAGAATTGTAATCCGTTATCGGTGACCAGTAATTGCGGCATCTGTTCTTGGACGAAATATTTTCGTAACACTTCAGTCTCAAAGGACAGGCATGGTGTACTCGGTCGGAACACCGGCTATTCGGAGTATGAGGTTATCAGTACCAATGCGTGGTATCGCTTCAAGAGTAGGCGGTAGAAGTCAGCATAGAAGAGTTGACACAGAATATAGATAGCTTCCAGGCCATGGATTTTAGTGTTTGCTTCTCAATTTACCTTGTACTAACACATGCGCTGTCATTTGAATGTTTCCGCATGTGGCGCGGTACGCTTATACTTTCTTCTCCAAGATTCAGTCAACCAGATAAGGCCAGACATTAGAAGTCAGATAGTCCATATGCAGCCATATCGCTTTGTGATTGACCAGTGCTTTACCTACCAATATAGTTTCACGCCATAATTCATATCAAACAGTGTGTACCGATGAAAACCGAAAGAATTCACACTCGTTAGTCTTGCCTACTCAGTTTTTGATGCGCGTAGTCCGGGTAAGAGTCATTCCATTACACACGATTGACCGGGCTTGTTCATCTCATATCGTGCTGTTGTTCTCTGCCGTCATGCAAATATTTGTGTCCGATTCCGACCATCGACGAATTCGTCAACGCAGTGATTTCATCTTCTGAATATCTAAATGACCTTTGTGCAATTTATCCGGAACCAATTTATTCCGTGGAGGTGACATTGCAACAAGGACGACAACACACAGTAGGATACTTGTATTTCAACGGACAAACAAGTCAAGTCATGAAACCAATACAATAGTTTATATAGGCCCTTTTTCAGACTGCGCGGCACCAGCATTGCTATTGCCGCCGCTTGAGCGCTTCGGCCGCGTTCTGGCCAGTTGCCCTTCTCTTGGGCGTCATTTTTCTTCGGTTGATCTGATTGTCTCAGTTAACGGCTCGATCCGCAACCCCTCACCTGGGCTATCTTTCTGGTTGCCGGAGATCCCGCTGCTTCCCCTCTGGTAGTCCGTATGCCTCCTTTTGTCTGCTTCGGGAAGCGTCCGACACATTTGCCGTCTGTTCTTTTGTCTGTGGCCCTCATTTGGTTTGTCCGTTCGCCTTGATATTCACGTCGTTCCCTTGCCCCAGCATTCCCCGTTACAGTACGACAAACCGGTTGCCACGACAAAGGACTTTGTCTGGCTGTATTCTGAATTCCTCTCGGAGCATAAAGAATTGCGGACACATTTGTTGCACTCCGGGTTTCCACTCCTTCTTGATCACCGAAATTACTGGTTTCTGATAGCATTTTTTCTGCTTCCTCAACTCTGCATTCGATACGGGTGTGGCTGGTGAGGAGATATTACATTATTCTGTTATTGCAAAGCGTGGGTATCGCGGCAAGGAATCTAATTGTGGGATTGTCTTGCCGGATCAGAGCAGGCTATCGTGGTTTTAGGCAGCCAGACCAATACTCCATCGCTGAAGCATAGCAGCCGTGGATTTAGCCATAGATTTTTGTGGGTTAAATGAAAAACTGAAGAGCTCGGTGATCCATCAAATCTCACTAAATTTCGCATTTGCTTCATACTAACGGAACACTTGAAATTGGGATGCTGTTTGCCCCACATTTGTTTTCGGTACACTTTTCACCGGATCCGTTCATCTCACATTATCGTAAGAGTCACATCGAGGAACGGTAGTTGATTGTTAAATTCCTGTCATGATTCGTATTAAATGTTGTTTTCCCGAAATCTAGGTTATAAGTAGCGTCAGTTACACAGAATTTTGCCGGCCACATATCGATAATTATGTTCAAAACTGGTAATTGCAGATTTCAGCTTCGTTATTACTATTTTTTTGAAGAATACGTCGGGAAGCTCTGGACTGAACAGTTTTCCCTAGCCACACCGTCTCGTTGTCTGCAAAAATTTATGTGAAATAGGAACTGAAAGTCAAACGTATATCGCAAGCCATCCACTGGTAAACCAACGTTCATGTTAGTTTCTTTTATGTGAATAGGAAAACAGCATTGGAGAGCGAACAATTGTTTTCAGTGATTCCTAATCTTGCTCATACACATCATGGAGGTGACCATTACGCAGTTGATTGGCCGTCGGCTGGCTTGAAGGTCATTTTTACAATAGGTATGTGATGTGTGCGTGCGGGGGGAGGGGGGAATGGTGTGATATTTGTCAATTAGTATGTGCTGACGCTGGGTCGACCACTGATAGTGGATTTTCAGGATTCATTTCTCGTTTCGGATGCTCCGTCTTTGGTCAAGCCAATTGAAGTGCTTGAACTAGTTGCTTTTGTGCGTACAGATCCGAGCTTAGTAGACGTATGGCGATCGCTTCAGCCGTTGCCAGAGACCACAGTCGGACTGCCTCTGGTCGGTTCTGGGTGTAGTGACATTGCATTCATTTCCGGCAATTATCATCCTTATTGCCAACTCATTCGTAAACTTTGTTTCATCACTCCGAACCAAGATGTTCCTGATTCGACCGCCAAGATAATACACGCTCTTCTGAGTCCTCCGCGATCG
The DNA here is from genome assembly GCA_948099385.1 of Fasciola hepatica. Taxonomy (NCBI): domain Eukaryota; kingdom Metazoa; phylum Platyhelminthes; class Trematoda; order Plagiorchiida; family Fasciolidae; genus Fasciola; species Fasciola hepatica. Next base: position 26,388,590 of record CANUEZ040000043.1, on the reverse strand, counting down.
TTTCTCGCTCTCTACTCTTTGCTCTGCAGGTTCGCATAAACATCTCTGGGTCTTGACTTTGGATTTTCTGACTGCTAACGAAGCATCGCTCGGTTCGTGACTGCAGTTATCTACCGCGTCCATGCGCCATTTGTCTCGTTAGTCCTTCGCGCTGTAGTGGCAACACGATACACAACACTGAATGAGTCATTCGGGTTGATCTTATGACCACTATCGACTAGGTGACTAAGAATAGAACTGTTGAATGTGCATTATGAAATTAAACATATCAGAAACGTGTGCTTTCACTTTTCTTTCCTTTCCATTTGACCAAACTGAGCTACAGCAATGCATAGTCGGTACAGCTAATTACCAATAAAATCTGTTTTCCTAATCTGTTCCAGGAAGAAGGTGGGTCAATGCGGTATAAGATGGAGAAGAAACAGAAGGTTTGTTGGCGAAGGTGTTCCTAAAATGAATACAAACTGCAAGGAATAATGAGTCACTAGATTAACTTATACCTAAAGTCACCATAGCCTTGAAATGCCTCCGTATGATCGAGAGTGGGTGCGTCAGGCTCCCAGACAGCTACTCGTCCTGAGCACCTTTTGAAATGCTCTCAGATGACTGTGCGTTTTCTACAGCCTCTACTGAGGAAGCTCTACTCAATGCCTACTCGTGGCGGAGGTGTTCCTTTCAAAGTGAGAGAACGAAAGCGAATGCCTGGCGCTCTCCACCGAGTTGGCTGACTGATAATCAGCCTGTGGGAGATGGCTAAGCCCTGATCCCAAACCAACGACGGGCGGTGTATGGGGCGTACAACAGTATGCTCACCTGCATGTATGGCCGAGGGATGTACTGGCCATACAGGATGTTTAGCCTCATCCGAAGAGCGTATCAATTAAGCAATCAGTCACCGGCCCCCAGAGGGCTACGAGAGTCTCATATCGTCCTACTGCCTTGTAGGTTAGGCGTTCTGGTCAAAGGTTCGGAGTGGGGCCCCTTAAGTCAACCCTCTACTTCGGTCTGAGCAACCGGGTGGTATCTAGCCCACATGCTTACATGAAATCTTCACATATTTGATATATGCAGCAAAATGGTCCGGTATTCATCGCACAATCTAATGTTTTGCATTTTGTGTTCAACTTTTGTCGGGTATGTCGTTTCGATTCGGTATTTGGTTACAGCATACGTCTAGGAAATGTAGGTAATTGCTGATTCTTCGGTTGTTTAGGGGGCTCTTGCGCTAATCTGTTTGCTCGATTTATAATATACGAGACAAAGTTCTCGCTTGAACTAATCGGGAAACGCCATTGATGTGCTGAAATGGGAATTTCCTTTAAAAAAGTTCTTGTTTTGTGGAGCTCTTACCTGCGCACCGGTTGCTAGCTTCGCGCACTCCGAGTCACAGTCGGTGGATGCTCCACCCCGACCGTTGATTGTATAGTGCTATTGGCTTCAGTCACTTTCAAATCTCCTTCGATTTCCTCCTCCCCGCCTTCGTCATCGCCTCCATTGTTTGTCTCTTCTTCATCATCGCTGTCCTCTTATTTTCTTAGATGGTCTCTATTCCTTCTTATCCGACGACCTCCAGAGCGTGTTAGGTATGACTTCTTTGTTGCGCGTGACAGTATATCTCCTTTCATCCATGTATTTTCTGTCGGTTCTACTGACTGAGTCCAGACTGTGTCACGTTTCTTGAGCGGACGCAGTGGTTTGCTGCCCCAATCGTGAAATCTTTTTTGCACCGACATTCGCTTTTTCAGTTTCAACTTGATTACTGAAGGCGCTACGAAATCTGAGTCCAGTAAACCAGCACAGACGAGTAGGGTCGTGCGCGTCCCTCTTCCAAACAGGCTTTTCATGGGGCTTGTTCCCACCATTGCAGAAAGCATATTTCGAAGTTCAGGCAGAGTGATAAAAGTATCATTGCCCTCGGCCTTGCACTTCTTGATAATCTTCTTCGCCTGTTTCACAGCACTCTGTGATTTACCTTTGGCCCGGACGTGATAGGAACTGGCTATGCGATGACTAGAAAGCCACATCGCCGAGAAATTCTGGAATTCCGTGCTGTAAAACTGAGGACCACCATCGGAAATCACTGGAATCGAGATTCCATGTCGTGCAAAATTGGCTCGCAGTTCGTTGATAATTTCTGCAATTTCTTTTGTTCCCAGAAGGTCGACCTCAAATAAATCACTGTAGTAATCAACGGTCACTAGATGGGAACTCTGTGAACTCTGTTCTGCCTGTGGATTACCTCGATTTGTTTGTGAGAACAAAATATATAGGTTTTCAGCCCGTGCACCCTCTCGTTGCACACAGCTCATTGGTCTGACTGGTGTGGGTGACGACGCACAATCTAATGCTATTGACTTCTGTGTTGAAATATGGTGACTGCTTCTTCTGAAGAACTACCTTTTGACTGCGCTCTTTCGCGAGTAGGTGCTTTTGGTAGATGGCGATGGGTTATAGTCCTCGGATTTTTGTTAGAGCCACACGTTCGGAACAGGATTTCACAGACCCAAGCCAAGTCGTGTCACTTAAATCTTCGGAGTTCTGTTTATCCACTCCACACGTTCGGGAATGCGTGACAACTTTGCCACAGCCACACTTCATCGTATCCATATCTTGATGACGCACAATTTTCGACGTTTTACATAATTCTGCTCTCCCTGGGATCCGAGCCACTAACAAGCTAGATGTAAATAGGTATTTCTGACACGGTATGCAAGAGGATATCCGTAGGTGGGCTCGTTCGTGGGTTCACTGTCAACGATCGAAGGTGAGTAGACATACAATGACGCCATTAGGCCTCTTTCAAGTTGTATCCTCGCGGTTTTCCCATGTCCACGTGGATATCGTTAAGCCTCTGAGCCCCTGTAAAGGTTTCAGCTGCCTTCTAACCATGGTCGATCGTTTCACCTGCTGGGAGAAGGCATTTCCCAGTACCAAATTAGAGACAAAAATTGTAGGAGCTGCTTTCATGGAGCGTGGGGTTTCGTTGTACGGTTGCCCTGAAACCGTAACTACTGATCGCGCCGCACAATCTGAGTCACACCTGTCTGGTGATACACTGAGTATGTTAGACTTTTACCGTTATCGTACGACGGCATATCACCCAACACGGCATGGTTGAGCGTTCCCATGGCCAGCTCAAAGCTCCTAACAGCACTAACAGGGTACAGACGATTCCAACCGAACACTTCAGTTTGCTTTCCACTTACAAACCAGATATTACCACGTCAGCTGCAGAATTAGCATTTGGTCAAACACTCCGGTCGCCCTTGGATTATTTTGCTACATGTCGCATGAGTGACAATGATTGTGTCTAATATGCTCAACAGTTGACCGCGCAGATGCGCCGCCTGCAAATGTATTCACCCTGACCACAGTCTTGATCGATCTGCATTCCCCAAGAACTGTCCATCTGCGCCTACGTCTTTATACGTGTGTATAGCGTTACAACATCTCTAAAGCGGTCTTACGAAGGTCCACTTAGGGTGCTTGAGCGACGCGACCGAGTTTACCTCACTGATTGAGACGGTAAACACGAAATCATATCTATCGGCCATCTAAGTTGCGCACCTTGATGATAGTCTAGAAAGGGAGAGATTGCTCAACGATAGTACTACAGTAGTTCCGTCACCCATAAACATGCCACCCCTGCACATCTAACAGCGCAACCCGAAGCCATGGAGCTGCACCGAACAACGCGATCTGGCTGTCATGTACATCGGTCAAAGCGTCTCGTAGACCGTAGTCATTTGTTATCCCCACTTATAGTTGTTTTCACCGTTTGACGTTCCACAAAACGAATTCGAAAAACAAAAAACAAAACAATCCGTACCTTTTAAAACTTTTGCATTGCACCGACCAAACGGGGTAATTCCTCTCACTCCGTTTTTACCCATTCATCGTTTGCTAATTTGTTTTTTTTCCACTCCATGTACGTGCATGCACGTGCATGGTTGATGGAGGAACTCCGGGAAAATCGTCGGAGTATTTTGTACGGTATATACTTTTTCCTGCGACACCAGGGTGAGAACTTGGTAAAGGACAGCTAGGCACGTGCGCATCTTAGTTAACCTCCACCGGCGGCACGAGCGGATTGTGGCATCGTAACATGGACGACTGATAACACATGAAACTCGTGAGACTGATGGATATCAGCGCGCGGCACGTCCTCTATTAGATCGAAGGGTACTTCGGCAGTCCCCTTCTAGGCGGGAGTTGTTGTAGAGATCTGGAGGTGACTTAGTTTGAATGTGCAAGTTTGTGAAGAAAAAACTATTGTAGATAAACACAACTAATTGGTACTTAGCTCTAGGCAGTTTATACGTTGTTCGATGCCGCAGGGCTATTCGTTGTTTTTCTGCTTCCTACAAGAACAACTGGTTTCCGTCAACTGAAAAAAACACTTTTGACTGCTCTGTTTACAGACGTTTGAACCTTAGCTCCCCTAGCTGTTATCGTGTCCGGTGTCGCTCTAATACGCAAATGTGATCGACACTGTTTCAATACAAACCGTCCTTCTCCTATATCACTGACTTTTACCGTCTGCAGGAAACCGTTGAAACTTTTGGCTTGTTGTTCGTTCCTCAGGCTATTATCGGGATCTAGTTGGTACCTGGTATTTGGAGTACTAAGGATTCGTCGTTTTTGGGAACTACCGATACGGATTGAAGGAAGAAAGCGACGGTTGGAATGGGTGTGATAGGGTAGGCGTGCTTGTGGGTGCATGTATGCTCGTGTGTACGTGTGCGTACACTACAACACACACACTAGTGAGATAATATCAGTGTCAATCAGATGAAACCAGTCACCGAAGGAATTTACTGCACTGGAGAGCGCAAGTGTGTAGGACCAGAAAAATAATCCGACGCTCAAACAAGAATGGGTGAAGTGGCCTAACGTTGAATAACGCGACTGCATTGCTAATGCGGACGAAGTCCTTGGATGAATGATGAATACAAGTAATGTATTGGAATGTGCGAATCGCTAATACTGGAGCAGTCTTGGAACATGTATCAATAACGGTTTGAGGGTGAAAGTTAGAGAAAGACACACTGCCCTCCCCCGCCCCCCTCTTGGGGCAGCGGAATGAATGCAAGGTATCACGCCAGGATGAATGTAACTAGACCTTTTCCCATCAAGCTTTAGCCGCGACCCACAATCCTCTAGCCACGACCCAAAGTCCATTCGCTTTGACGCACAACCATTGGCCATGCCGCTCCAAGCCAGTCAGATCAAAAGCATCGAAAGAATAAAACATCAAGAAATGTCGGAACAATTCATTTACGTACGAAGACTGGTGCTGTAAAATTGGCCGAGTAAATGAGAAAGTGTGACGACCGTACTCTGCGCAATTTACCGTGGTAATGGTACCAAAAACTTCACTGAAAATGGACAAGATTTGAAAGCTGCGCTCCTATCGTCGAATCACGTGGCAGCCCGTAAGACTGTTGTATTTCCAGTGAACCAGTTTTGATGGAATTAAAAAAGCTAAACAAATTATGGTAAAAAAAATCCTATTTGTTTGCATTTACTGAATACCTCTTTACGCGGATTGAAAAACTGACTATTGGGTGAGACAAAACGTACATGATGGCTGGTATGTAATTGTGCATCCACAGCTCTCAGATGAACGGCTCCATTATCAAGAATGAATGCTAATGGAACATTAATTTGCTCAGTAGCAATAGACGCAGTCCAGCACGAAAGAAACTCATTGGGAATATGCCATGCAATCTTTGTATGACACTCATACATCAAGATATCCGCGACAGATGAACAGGCTTATATGTTCAACTTAGGCCCTTTACTTGACGGTAGACTTCGGATGGCTTTCCTACCTACTTTTGAGCGTCCATAGCTACCTCAACACCATATACTGAGGTTGGTTTTATCAAATTACCACCCCATAGTTGCAGTACTCGGTTGTTGCAGCCAATCGGCATCTTCTGTCAGTTCAGATTTGACTGTTTCAGTTTCGTTCCACTGGTTGAATAGTCGGTTCCTTAACTGAATAATGAATCCCATCAAGCCATCGATCAACGGATGACTTGTCGAATGTCGCGCTTGGAAAATCTTCACCCATCCTCCCCTCCAACTGCTTCAATGTGCTTGCTGAGTTTTCATCCATCATATCACATGAATGCCTGACAAACTCTTCGTTGAACTTCTTCCTGCAGGATCCGAATGTGAACACTATTTCCCGAGCCGTAGCTGCAATAGGACACGGGTTCTGACCTAATACCGAGGTGTTCAGCAAACTCGTTCACATACTCTCTCTGTGCACACTGGAGTGTCCTCCGTCGATCATCCGCTCCGGTGAAACGATACGATTGTTTCTTCGCACCCACATTAACGCTCTCTATATAATCAAGAAATAATGCGTGCGGTGCCAGGTGAAATAGGGTGAATACTATCAAAAACGGTCGCGGTGTGGTTATGTCACCGACTGCCTCCGGACGAAACATTAACTAATCGACAACCAGCCACTCCATGCAAAGTTGAAACTTCACAAACTTACAGCCCTGTAAGTAAAAACCCGTCATGTAATAAACGGTACTTAAAGCCGCTGACAAAGATCAAGACTCGATATCACAAATAAAAAAGGATCGGTTCATCATACGTCTAGATTAGTGGATACATTAACATTCCCAGAAAAGTACACACAGCTGTCGTAAGTACGGTGACTTCTTCGGAAACGGATACACTCCTGGAGCTTCGAAATTCTAATGTCACTACTGAGAACGGTAGCAGTAGTTACATTTGACTCTGAATTCTCGTGAGAGAAACTGCGTGGCGTCCGCTTGAGAATACGGTGCACAAAGACAGAATTCGTAAAATATACATGCAAAAGTGCTATTTAAACCACAGGATGATTGGATGAAGCTATTTATACAGGCTTCCACAACCAGTCGGTCAGGCGCAACCTCTGACCGAAACTCTGACCTCTATGATGGGTGACGGAACCACTGTAGTACTATCGTTGAGCAATCTCTCCCTTTCTAGACTATCATCAAGGTGCGCAACTTAGATGGCCGATAGATATGATTTCGTGTTTACCGTCTCAATCAGTGAGGTAAACTCGGTCGCGTCGCTCAAGCACCCTAAGTGGACCTTCGTAAGACCGCTTTAGAGATGTTGTAACGCTATACACACGTATAAAGACGTAGGCGCAGATGGACAGTTCTTGGGGAATGCAGATCGATCAAGACTGTGGTCAGGGTGAATACATTTGCAGGCGGCGCATCTGCGCGGTCAACTGTTGAGCATATTAGACACAATCATTGTCACTCATGCGACATGTAGCAAAATAATCCAAGGGCGACCGGAGAGTTTGACCAAATGCTAATTCCGCAGCCGACGCGATAAAATCAGTTCATTTGTGTTGCAAAATTCGCTACCATTATCATCACTGAATTTGCAAAGTGGATCGACGATAGGGGCGCAGCTTTCAAATCTTGTCCATTTTCAGTGAAGTTTTTGGTACCATTACCACGGTAAATTGCGCAGAGTACGGTCGTCACACTTTCTCATTTACTCGGCCAATTTTACAGCACCAGTCTTCGTACGTAAATGAATTGTTCCGACATTTCTTGATGTTTCATTCTTTCAATACTTTTGATCTGACTGGCTTGGAGCGGCATGGCCAATGGTTGTGCGTCAAAGCGAGGGACTTTAGGTCGTGGCTAATGCTTGATGGGAAAAGGCGTAAAAGTTGTGCTTCCAGGTCGTGGCATGTGCAAACAACGTTGGAGGCGAATAAAACTCAATGAACTGAATAGTGAGAAACCCAAAAATGGTGGCCTGTGGGAAAGTTACCAGCTTCTATAGGGAGCGTCAGATTGAAATCAGAGAGTGATGATTCCGGTGGGAGAGACTGAGACAGCAGTGATGTTCATTCCTACTGATGATAGCTGATATCTAGCTGAGGATGGTATTCTGTAACATCTATCAATTGGGGCGGTTATGATTACAGGTCGATGAACGGTGCATGTCATGGCAGCTATAACGTTATTCGGCCGTATTTCTTACGGCTGTGGGAGGGTTATTGTGAATATATGGGTGCAGCTTATGTCGACCATCTATGTATGGCGCCAAGTTTGTGAATAGGTACTGATGAACTAGCTAATTATTTTAATTAGGATTGTAATACCGTGGATGATTAAAACTGATAATAAACTGTGGACCAGTGATTTCACACCTGATCTGCGGTCGCACTTCTCATTCATTTCACCGATGAAGAAGCTTTGTCTTTGGCTGGTTTGGCGGTGTACAGGCAGGAATACTAAACTTGGCCACGTATGTATTGGGATAAATATGTGTGGACAGCAGCTTGTTCGACAGTGTCTTTTAACTCCGGAGCGGTGTTCTTATTACCAAACGCATCCCATGTTTTTCTCTATCCCGTGCTGTCACTGATATGCTCGAATTAAAAAAAAACGAAATGACGTTGTCATTCAGAAATCTAGACGACTACCCAGTTCACCAGAACTGCTTACTTTTAACACCAACAGATTATCACTTTTCGATTTCGTCAAGTTAAACTGAATTGTGGCATTACTTTGAGGTTTGTCACGCGAGGCAAAGCGCTCCCATGTTAGGAAACTGAGCCTTTTAGCGCAGAAGATACCACTGGATCGTGACATAACTTTGATGAACCTTTGCAAATGACAAAATCTTTCACCAGAAGACAGGTAAGAATGATGGGGAAACAGTAAAGATAAGACTTTTTCGACCTGTCCAAGATTCTCCAATCATACGATATACTTCGCCATAACGACCGGGGAACTGCTCAATTATAAGGCCACACGAACTATGTCCAAACTTACACTATACGCGAAAATGATCATGCACATAACAGTTACAGTTACTTTGTATTCCGACAGAACAAACCAGTGATTCCCATCCAGCCCTATCTGACAACTTGATGAAGTCTTTTCAGTGGAATTATTGTAATCAACAGACCAAATACTAGAGAGTCAACCCGCAGTCAGATTGGTGGTTGGTTTGACAAATAGCATACCACTTCTCAGAGACTATATTAAACTAGATAGGATAAAGGTCACTAGGTGATCAGCCCATAATATGGAAGGTAGGTATTGAAAACTGAGCAAATGCACTTGGTCATTTAGAGCGTGCGGGCCCTCTGCTCAATGTCCACGAGACTCATCCAACGAGTGATTATGGGCTATAAGATATGACTATGCACGATAACAAGTGAAGTTCTTGCATTAGAACGACTTGCTTATCGAATTGTTGCCATTATTCGTACCTCATTCCGTGGTTTATCAGATTGTTGGTTGTTTTTATTTCCTAGTGCGGTGAGTGCATACACCACTTAGTAAATACTCGATTTCTGAAAACAGAATTATGGACAGTTGTGGATTTCCAACGCCACCATACCCAGGAGACTAACCGCGATGAGGTGAACGACAAAAGGCGAATCACACGACTGCTACTTCGTCGGATGGTGACTGTCTTCAAGTGGACGGGACAGCGGTTTTGCAAAGTAGCATGTTTGTAACTTTTGGTTTATTTTGTCGACATTAGAATGAGTTGTTTCCAATAGACAACTTTCCTACCTAGCAAATTTTGCGGATCATAATAATTAATGCCGTGATCAGAATGAAGATCCCGTGGCCGCAGACCTTCGAAGACGGGGACGTGCGGAGCTTCCTGGTGGAGCTCTCGGGGATTCGGTCGGACCGGGGTAAGTTTGCGGCAGGACGCGGGCGGTGCTGAATCAGACGCGAAGAGGCCCAGAGAAGATGGAGTGGGCCGCCGCCAAGGACGCACTGATTGAGAGGTTCGACACCCCAGCCGACCGTCAAGAGGCAAGGCGGCCCAGTTTGGAGTTGGCGCGGACTCCTTGGTGCATGCCGACTCTCTCCGATCACTCCTGGACCGCGCGTTGCCCACGCTGGACGGAGAGACACGTGCTCAGCTGCTGGCGGACAGCTTACCAGAGCCCATGCAAGACCGAATACGTATCGTCGCCGTCGGGCGCAAGATGGATATTTTACAGTTGGCGGAGGCCGTCCGTGAATTACCCAATCCCGACACGACCGTGGCAAATGTGTCAAACGCAGAAGACTCACGAACGGAGAATGACTGCACTGAGGAAATATCACGGATGGCTTTTCAAAAGAACTTGAGACCGGCAACTGCAAGCAAACCGATTCAAGCCCGGTGGTTTTTCTGTGGAAAAGTGGGGCACTTTTGGCGTCACTGTCGCAAACGCCAGTAGCACGAGGCAAGAAATAGATATCTGAACTCCTACTTACCGTGTTTTCGAAATCAGGTCGTTATCGGGACAGTAGATCGAGGGGCTATACTAGCACAGGTCGAGATTAATGGGCGTAATGAAGTCTGTTTGATAGACACGGGTGCGGCGGTTTCGTTGACCAGGCGTTTGCCAGGGGAGAAGGTGCATTCATGTGCCACGGAAGTCAGGACGGTGGGAGGACACACACTGAATATAGACGGAACGGCCCAAAGGATGGTTCGAATAAACGATAGGACCCTGATGCATGCGTTCATAATATCACGCAACACAAACGAAACAATACTGGGCGCCGATCTCTTGCGGACACTGAATGCGGTGATTGATCTAAAAGGATATCGGTTGAACACGAAGTTTGGCTCAATACCAATTGTTCGTCAACCAGCCAAACAGACATGCGGGTCCGTTGCACACCAAATATGCAGCAGTGTGAACCCGGCGTTTCAACCGACCATACAAGAATTCTCGGAGCTGTTTACGACGGACGAAGACCCGCACGGGTTTTGTGACTGGGTGGAACACGAAATACCCACAAAGCTTGAGGCCTTTCGACCATATGGACCTCGTCGAATTCCCGTCCATCTGGAGGATGAGGTAAAGCGACAAGTGGACAATATGCTAGAAGAAGGAGTTATCGAAGAAGCGCGGAGCACGTACAACTCACCTGTGCTACTCAATAGAAATCCAAATGGGAAATCCCGATTTTGTGTTGATTTTCGACGTGTAAAGGACGTAACCATACACAAGCCGGTGCCGGTGCCTTCGGTAGCAGAGATATTCGATAAATTGCAGACAGCCACAATATTTTCGATGATCGACCTGCGGTCAGGGTACTGGCAAGTTCCAATAAAGAAGGAGGATCAAGACAAAACAGCTTTCAAGGTCGGGGACAAGCAATACCGTTTTCTGAGGATGCCATTCGGTCTATCAGGGACGCCGTTTACCTTTCGCCTTCTAATACTTAATTTGTTGGCAGGACTAACAAACGTCGCTGTCCATGGAGATGATATCGTGATCTACAGTCGGACGGCAAACGAACATGTTGTACATTTGGAGAACTTGTTGAGGTGCGTGAAGGAAGCGGGGCTGAGAGTAAACGGACCAAAGTCTCAGATAGGAAGACCGATGGTCACTCTTCTGGGCTACAAGGTAGGCAACGGAGAACTACGACCTCTTCCCGAGAAAATTCTCAAACTGAAGGAATTTCCAGTTCCGACCTCCAAAAGATCATTGAGACGGTTCCTGGGTTGCGCTGAATACTACCGTCGATTTGTGAAAAATTTCACATCTATCGTGGAACCTTTGTACGCCCTTCTCAAGAAGGAACACAAATTTAGATGAAGCCCGGAGGCGGATCAGGCGTTCTGTCAAATCCAACGTACCATGTCGAACGAAAATCTCACGTTGCAGCTGCCGGTCGTTGGTGAGCCGTTCACGGTCAGTACAAATGCCAGCGACGTAGGTATCGGAGCAGTGCTAAAGCAGACGAGTGGTGTGGTGGAATACGCAAGCAGAGTGCTCACACCAGCGGAGAGGAAATGTTCTACAACTGACAAGGAATGTATGGCTATCGTGTGGACGTTGGAAAAATGGCAACCGTATCTGCTAGGTCAACGGTTTCATACTGAGACTGATCAAAAACCGTTGGAGTGGATCAAGACAACAAAAGATCCTCGAGGCAAACTGGCCCGATGGACACTTCGTCTCCAGGAATTTGATTTTACCATTGATCATGTTGCTGGCACAGACAACCACATGGCCGATGTTCTGTCCCTTCCTGAGGAAACACATCCTGATATTACAATTCTTACTGGAGTCCGCATGCTGCAACTGGAGCAAGATCCTCAGAGACTGGTAGATCAACAACGACGAGATCGGCAACTGATGAAAGTTATGCAAGCACTGACAAGTGGTGAGACGCTGCTAACAAACAATGAACAGAGCCTGTGGCGATCAACCTGGAAGCAGCTCCATCTGGGCGCCGCAGGTGTGCTCATGGAGCGACGGTCAGGGTCAAAAGGGTCGGTGGTCGTCGTGCCTGAAAAAGTGCGCAACCAACTAATCAAAGAGTGTCACGAGTTGGCCCACACCGGCCACAGTCGAACATATGACTTACTGCAGCAAAGGGGATTTGGCCAAATATGGGAAACGATGTGATGAACCAGGTCTTGGCCTGCGAGCGATGCCAACTTTTCAAGTCCGATTCGCGCACAGCTCAGTGTCCGATACAGTCGATTCCAGTTTCAGAGATAGGAGAATTGTGGTCCATTGATCTGATAGGGACATTTCCGAAGTCACATCGAAACAATCAATACATAGTGTTTGCGACCGAACATTTCACGCGCTGGATCGAGGCCGTCGGCGTTTATGATCAACGCGCCAATACTGTCAGTACGGTCGTGATGGAACATATCGCAGCCGGTCATGGGGTTCCGCAATCGATCATCACCGACCAAGGTCCGTGTTTTGACAGCGATGAATTTCGAACATGCCTGGAGAAATTTGGAATCCGAAGGATACGCACAACCCGATATCATCCCTAAACCAATGGTTTTACTGAACGGAACAATCGCACTATCAAGGAATGGTTGGCGACAAAAGGGGAACATTGGGAGCAGGCACTACCGTTATTATTGCTACCACATTGCGCCTCCAAGCAATCCAGCACGAAATATTCCCCGTTTCAATTGATGTGTGGCAGGATAGCGAGATTGCCCGTTGATCTCGAAGTGGGCGTATGGCCATCTTTTCGGATGAAACCAGTCGAACGCCACCAAGCAAGAACAGAAGCACAGCAAAACCTGAAGGAAACTAAGGAACGCTCAATGAACGCATCTCGTGCGCAAATTTTCACTGAACCAGAATCGTTTGCGGTGGGCACTCGGGTGAAATACAAGCAGCGCTTCGGGGGACTCAATAGTGGCCCTGGATCACGAAAGCTGCTTCCTAAGTGGAGAGGGCCGTATTCAATCTTGGAAGCCCGCCACCCACTCTATAAGATAGGGCGCGCCCACGAAGAATGGTATGTGCACCGGTGTGAGCTACAACGTTGGCATGACGACCCTCAACAAAGCACGCCACGGAGGGTGTTCGGTCTCATGAGGAAAACCCCACGGAGCAGATTATAGAAAGGAAATACAGAGTAGAGGAGGATTTGCAGAGAACCCACAGAACATGGATCGTTTTTTGTTTGTCAGAAAGGAGTGTGGTGAGTTTATATACTACTTGGTAAGTAGTTGATTTCTGAAAACAGAATTATGGACAGTTGTGGATTTCCAACGCCACCATACCCAGGAGACTAACCGCGATGAGGTGAACGACAAAAGGCGAATCACACGACTGCTACTTCGTCGGATGGTGACTGTCTTCAAGTGGACGGGACAGCGGTTTTGCAAAGTAGCATGTTTGTAACTTTTGGTTTATTTTGTCGACATTAGAATGAGTTGTTTCCAACAGACAACCTTTCTACTTGGCACGTCTTGTGGATTATGACACTAATAATGTTGCCGCTGAGCAGTATATATATATATATATATATATATATATATATATATCATATGACAACCGTTTATGGGGAACGGGAAGTCAATAGGCAGGCCAAACAGCATTCGCCCAACTGGATTCAGTCCCGAGCCTTATCCCTCAGCATCTCTAATTAAGGGAAATGTTCATCTTCTAGGTCCCAACCAGGAAGGGGGAAGCACCAGTCGAAGCCAAAACCGAAGCTAACTTCTTCATACCCCTGAGCCAAGTCACAGTCTGACTGACACGCCGTTTCTTCCAGCCTTGCCCAACATTTGCAAGAAAACCCGAAAGGGTAACCGATGGGCTGGCATACGCAAACCATGCTCGAACCATCGGAGGCGGTGTAGTCATTATTGCGGTCAGAGGGCGACTATCAGTACCGAACATACGACGACGAACCTCGTCATTGCTCACCCTATGTTCTCACCGGTCACGAGCAATGCTGCCCAGACATCGGTGGTCGAATACAGAAATCCGATAAGCAGTAGCAATCAGAACCGCCACAGTTAATAAACCATTAGTGGTTCGTATTTTCTAGTGTTGCCTTACTGACCGTGTTCCCCACATCATTCCCCCTAGTTCGATATCATTATCATATCTGGAGACATAAGCCAGTAAAATTAAGTTATACGATGCATCCTTCAACATATCGGTGCATCTTTACTAGTGCGTACTGCAGCCAAAGTGATTGTTTTTAAATGGTAAAACGAACGTTACCATAAGGCCAAAGGCAAACACAGCATTATTCATTCAATAACCACTACTGGACGATGGGCCAGTTATCAGTTGGAAATAACTACCAACATCATTAAACACAGTCACTGTGTTATAGAGGACTTCGCATAAACAATAATCAAACATTGCTTTCGTATTACCCTGTTTGTCATAACCCTTGTGTTCAGCTGACTTTTAATCGATAGTCCGATATCGCCCAGCTGGTAGTGCTTTGATTGGTCCTCAATTGGCCAATGACGTTCGTCTTTGTATCTTACTAGGGTCACGTGTTAGGCGACACAGTCATGTTCAGTTCTCGATAAACCGTTGCACGGCACCGTTGGTGTTCTGATTTGCGAGTTATCGGTTTTACCACACTGTCTGCCCGATTTTGGGCGGTGATGACTAACTGCTAGTGCAGTTTGCCATTTAGGGCGCATCGGGATCCCACGAGATCCATCCAATCAGTGATCATGTGCCGGAAGATAAGACTACATTACGTGAGAAGTGACACTTGTATTTGCACAACTTAACAGTCAAAATGATACTATTATTCATAGCTTTCTCCCTAATTTTCAATCCTGATGATTGTTTCGGTATTCAAAGTTAGGTTTTTGTCGAGAAGTAAGAAGCCGTGAATCACTACAATCAATGAATTGTCAGTGGTTGTTGCAGTGCAATGTGATCCGCTGAATCCTTGCAAAATTCAGGAAACCAATGTGAATGTACACGACTGAACCGCGAACAGGTTGGTGATAAGTACTGTGCCAATGGATGACATGCCACCGAGTGATTACAGTCTAAGTTGTGATTTTAATCGGATTTTCCATGCGAAGTGTTTTAAAGTTGGCCAACATTACGAATTTATTCACAATAAGCGCGTCCATATTGGTTAGTGTACCACTAACAGTGTGGTAGGCGTACGTCGGTAGCTTCATGCGACTACTCCACGGTAAAATGAACCATTTCTGAAGCTTAATTAGCGAATCTCGGTATCGGTCATTGTTGTCTCATGCGGACAAACCAACGCATTTTACGCCAAGTGTCGAAATCTAGCTACTGCTTTCGTATTCAGTAGTATGCATGGAAATTCCACCATCTCGGGGTGGATCCATCTCCGGCGAACACACTGTGGGCTAGCATGATACGTGAATAGAATGGAAATTAAAGGAGACACAAGTGTAGTCATGTATGAATACCATGCTGACTCAACATCTGAATTGTATCATCTGAGCTAGTCAATTATTAGTGTTCCCCTGCATAACAGCAAAATGGTGTACGACCCGTTTTGAAGTTACACCGAAGTTCAGTTCAGTTCTTTCAACCATTAGCTCCGAACTTCTGTGCTCTGGCATGGGTTGCCATCTCTCAAAATCGTTGATCTGAGGGCAGAACTAATAGAAAGCGAAAACAAAGTCAATTCCATCGCAAAGTCAAAGGATCACTAGATCACTGATCGATCGCCTCCGTCTCAAGCTAGCAATCCTGCACTATGAGTTCCAGTGCCAGTTGGAACTTGGTGGATGTGCACTATTGATGATTCCTGACAGTTCAGTTCGGTTAATAAAACCAACAACCTCGCACTTCTGCGCTCTGGTTTCGGCTGCTACCTTCCAGCATCGTCGAGTAAAGGGCAAAAAGAATGGAAGATTAATAAGGATTAGTGTTTCAGAACCGAGATAGGTTCGGACTGTATCGAAAAAGCGATGCGTCATGTGAAATGTTACAAGCCTGTAAAACCAGTCTTGACAAAGGTTACCCGTGGTGACCGAAACATCAACAAGTTACCAACGACTTCGACTACGCTGTTATTATACAATAAGATTTTACATTAGAAGATTAAAGTGAGAAAGATTCAGGAAATCAAAAGAGTAAGCGCAAATCACGAAGATAAAGAAGCACACGACCGGTTTTGCGGTTGTTTCCGCTCATCAGATATACGTACCCGGTACCTTCTTGTCCAATCAACCCCATACATGATGAGACGTTCTCATAATAATTGAAGTCTCTCTCATCAGTGAAGCACAGGGAACGTCAATCTTCGTGGCCCGAGTTTATCTGTTCCGTAATCAGGTTTTCGTTCGGTGGAACAAAAGCTGAAGGCAACATTTGTATCACTATACGTGACAGTTTGGCATATGCAAGTGCCCTTTGACGGAGAAAGCCGACTGTAGTAGGTTTTTCGAATAGTATGCAGATATCCAACTACCTCACTTCGTATTCGTGTATCCGAGTCTTGACGCGTACATCAGGTTTCAGACCTACACAGCAAACGGAGGTAACCGATCAATAATCTAGTGACCTTTAGATGAAATCGACTTCGTTTTCGCCTTCCGTTTTGCAGCTGACCTCAAGTAGGCACATGCACTGTTTTGCTGCTATGTAGTTTAGAAAACGGACGCAAACGAACATACACGAGAATACTAATGACTGACTATCTCAGACCGTACATTCCAGATGATAAACGATAGAGGTATTCATGAATCACTGTATTTATCTCTCTTGATTTCCACTGCATTCACATACCACGATATGGCACACACTTGTAAGGACGTAATGTGTCATATTCATGTTATGATTCCATGAAGAATTGGAGCCGGAAATAAGATATCTACAGCTTAGAAAAAGCGAGCTGGAGATCCAACGGTAGATCACGTGTGAGGCAGGTACCAGAATATGACCCAAGAAGATAAAAAAGAACTGCGCGCCTGAAAACACTTACTGATTTCTGACTCTTATAATTTCTGCTATATCCACCGACCAAGGTAGTGTACAGTGTCCGGAAATTCGGAATCACCTCATCAATGTTGTCGATGATTCCCTGATTGACGGCACCCAACACGACTTCTGTCGCTAAACAGCGGTGTCTATTGTACGTTTTCGGATTGAAATGAAGCTGGAATTCGACCATATGTAAGGATTTCGACCGAATATAGGTGAACCCGAATTTCTTAACAGACTGTACATATTTTACGGACTTTATAAAATAACGTAGTGTGTTATATTCGTGTTCTGATTCCGTGATACTCTGTGCAAAAAAAAGTACTTCAAATTCACACAATATCGCAAACATTTCCATACCTGATGCACCATACTTCGTCCTCATCGTCGAATAGATGAATTCGATTCACACATTACGGTGTAATCAACATAGAGCGTACCTGGGTCTGCTCATGTATTACACTGAATCTACTTGGGGCTATTGTTAAGTCCCCCGAGACCAAAATTGGGCTGGCACGCCTATACTAGTAACAGAATCCCTTATGTTCCGTTGCGTCTCACTGGCTCCAAGATTCTTCTGCCTTCGAATCATCCCATTATATTAACGAAAAACAGAGTTTATGTGGGATGCAAGCGTCATCGTAACCAATCGTCGCAACACAAACTAGTTAGTTGGAACTTGCATCGGGTAACGTCTCCTGTGATAGTGATATGGCAAGCCACCGCATGACAAAAATTTCTTCTTGCGTTAGCGATCCGTTATCCTGTCGTCCGTAAGTTTGCTCACTTAAACCGTGACCTGGATTTTGGACAGGCGCTGACGGGCTGGCTGCATTCGTGCGTTGAGTATCGAAACCAGCAACATCTATCGTTTCTACTCTGCAAAACTCATGAAGAATGTATATGAATCTGGAAAACCGGTGGCAACGATGTGACGAACTCAATTGCACATACGACCATTCAGATGAGAAATGTATTGCTTTGAATA
Organism: Fasciola hepatica; assembly: GCA_948099385.1. NCBI lineage: Eukaryota > Metazoa > Platyhelminthes > Trematoda > Plagiorchiida > Fasciolidae > Fasciola > Fasciola hepatica. The sequence continues at coordinate 26,370,366 of CANUEZ040000043.1, read as the reverse complement.
CCGCGGATTCAGCCGTAGAACTCAGAGCTATACTAAAACCAGCTTGTCAAGATGCGCCAGAAGAGCGCGAGTAGAACTATACGGGAGTAGGAGGGGTTGTTGCTCGGATGGTGAGCTGAGGTAACGAACGCGAGTTTCGTGGACACCACACATCGGCACCAATGATCTCAAGCATACAGACCAAATTGACCTGTTGTCCCATAACCATCAATTTTCCCACGTTTTGTGCAACTAGCTTAAAATATCATCAGCCGAGGGAGCAAGCATCAGTGGAACCGCCACCGGTGATCATGTTTCAAGTGATTATCCGGATGAGAACGATAAAGCTTTTATCAGACCTCATCATAGAGCAGCAAATGTTCACTGTAGAATTCGTTTCCTATTAGCAATCTAGAGACACGAGATGAACACGCTGCTAACGCGTTAACACCAACAGTGATACGATGGTATCATTTCCTTTTGGAATAAACATGAAGTGGATTTTCTCAAAGCAAACACCATGAAGTGCCGTTCAAATTCCACATGAAACGGTTGATACTAGCCACACTAGCTCCACGCTTATCTTACAAAATCACAAGTCGTAACACACTAGAAAAGAAAATTTCATGCGTACCTATGCGCAGGCTGATAGTAACAACTATTTATTTTCAAAAGCAATAGTGAAATAAATCAGTAAAGCGAGGCACTGGAGCCAAAATGAACTCCCACTGGGTAGAATACATTTCATCACAAAGCACTCATCGCTATTAATTCCAAGATCTCATGCAACATACAAAAAACGAAGTTCGAATTGTCACGGCCTCGCGTACTAGCTGAACAGTGAAGAAAATCCGTATGCTTTAAATTTGTGTATTTGTCGACAATACCCCAATAAGATATATCAGTCCACTGGAAAATCTTTCGAAGACGAAAGTGGAAAGCTGGTTTATATTTTCAATCACAAATCTTGTCTAGTAGTATTGATCGCGGCAGGAAACCCAGCACATACATTCTCGTACACATAATGCACACAACAACACGCGAGTAGAAAACCCAAAAACCGAAAGAAGTGAAATAAGAAAGCACGAGTTAAGGATAGCAAGCGAGTGCTTTAGTCCCGAAGTCAAAACGTGGGCACACGAACAGTCAATGAGTAGATACAAAAAAATTAGAAAACAGCTGCGAGGAGAAGCATACGCCAAGAATGTGAAACGAAAACAGGCAGGCAAAGATAGTACAATTCGTATGCCAGACGAATTCAGATGGAGAACGAAGGAAAGAGATGAAAGGATCAGAGTGATACTAATAATAACCCAAAACGATGGCCGTGTAAAAAGTACCCAACTACAGAATAACTCTTGAGTCACGGTTCCGAACATGCGTTTCAGTTTTCGTCACACACTAAAATACGCCGCGGTCATTTCAACAAGACCAAGATGAAAATCCAATACAACGGGTTAGTTAATTTGCGATTCACTTTACCGCAGCCGGGAATGATTTGACTACTCGAAGTATTGGCAGTTTATATATTTCTCAATGCATACTTGCCAGTACCGGCGCCAGAAGTGAGAATTTCACATTATTTTTTTCTTTTTAAACGGACTGATGGTCATGGTTCTTCAACGAGGCTGTTTGAAGGTGCGTTTGTCTTGAGGAACGTTTGAAGGGAATTTTGTAGTTCTTCAATTAATGGGTCGGCTAGTTTTGCATAACCACTTTCGGTCGGATGCATATAGTCGTACATATCCCGATGTGATATAGTTCCGTTTGGCTGGATAAAGTTTTCCCAGTCCGGATGGATAAACGTAACTTTGGATTGTTGATCAAATTCTTTCGACAAAAGCTTATTCACCTTTTCATGTTTGGCGCGTCGGGGATTCGGCTCGCGACCACACGGAAGTAAACCCTGAGGAAGAAATCGGAGAATCTATTAAGTTATCATGAATTCAAAACGAACACTTTTGATAGATGCTGCGATACCGAGAAAACAAATCTCAGATACAATACAGTTTCAACAGTGGGTTGAACCAGGATTCTGTGACAGGAGCAATAGTTGTCTCACGTCAGTTGAACAACGATCAAACTCTCCTCATACAGGTGCACTTCCTGAGAGCAAAAGCTGGTGGAATTTCATAAAAGAGCACCGTGAACAGGAAGAAAAAAATTGACCGGCGATAAGATTCGGACCTCGACGTCCCGGGTTCGAATCTTGATACCACCGGTAACTTTCCCATCCGATAGCCTTCGACTGGTTGTGGCATTCTTTCAGAAATATTGAAGTCACCCAGTGAATAAAGTGAATTTGAGGGATTAATTATTTACGAATGGGTCATGTCGACTAGTATTTTCAGTCTTCACGAAGCGAAGTAAAAAATGAAGGTATCTAACAGGGCCCGGTTCAGTGATTAGGACCTTCGCGACTAACTGCTACGTTATGGATAAAACAGTTCCGGCCTTCCGATCCTTATCTGAGCTGAAGAACAAAAACAGGGCAGATAAGGGCCTAAATCGATAACAGTATACGACCTCAAAAACGATATTAGTTACTCTCGACGTTTTACACAACGACATCCATGAAAAACAGATGTGTGGTGAATATTTTGAATTTAAAATACTGGTAAATACAGCAATTCATTCCCGGCCGAACAAACAACCGACTGCAAGTATGAAAAAATTGTAAAGCATAAATTGGTCGGTTGCTAACTTCATAGGGGGTTCCTACATGGAGGCGGCAGTGGTATCCGATCCACAGTTTACCCAGTACGAGGATATCTTGCGTGCGGTGACGATGACGTACGAAAGTTCTGCTTGGTGACGAGGAAACTCCTTACCGAAGGTAATGTGCGTTACTTCAGTGTAACCTCATAAGCGTTCCGTGGATTACTTGGTGAATCCATCATTGTCGTCCAGCCAACGTACGCATAAGCAACGAGAACAAAAGTGAAGCAAGCAGGAAACTGAGTTTATTCATGATGATTGCATGTGCATGATGGTCGTTGAGAAAAAAGTCCAAGGACGGTACCACTGTACAAGTTTGTCCAAGTTGATGTCAGGGTCTAAATCACGGTCACTGTTGTCAGGGCACAGCGACCATCTACGTCAAGCAAAGTTATTAACCCAGTGGACGTGCCAACCCCGGTCAACCAATCAACACATCTCAACTTGCGCGTGTGGCTGAACCAGCTGTGTGAACGTTGAGAAAACCGGTACGATCTTAACTAGAGAAGAAAAAAACTCAATCACCCAGGCCCCACGAGGTAACAATCCTGCTGGAGAGGCACGTTCGAGATTATTCTGTTGTCGCTTTAAATAGTCTGTCTTTGTGTCATACCAACACACTGTCACCTGGCATTCGACGTCTTTGCCTTCTAATTTATGTTGGCAGCTGGTGCGGTAGGAGTTGGAAGCAGGGATCGATTGCTCAGGCCGTCCGTAGAAAAATCCCAGATCAGAAGCATGAGGGACCACCACTGTAAATGCAATGTTTTGGAGAGTGACGATCTAAACGATAGCACGTGAATTAGATAACAAAGAGAGGTCGAGTCTTCGATAATTTTAGTAAAGAAAAACACTCCTGTTCGACACTCAGTGTATGAAGCTGACAAAGAAAGATGATTCGCTGACGCTGATAAATGTAAAAATCTCAAGTATCGCTCCTCAACCGTCTCATGATACGGGACTCAGGAACCGTGCAACTCTATGGACATCAACTACGCTACTTCGGTTTGGGTAGCCGATCAGTATCCACCCTAGACACTTTTCATGGATTTCACTCACAATTAGTTTTGATGCGATTATCTCTCCAGCTCCATGGTAATCGTCGCAAATCGCAAACCCGGTTAGCCGTGCAGTGTTTGTGTGATCCAGAAGTCCGCACCCGTCATGAACAAAAGTTAGCACATGAGTTAGGATCTACGACGAACAGTAAAGTAGATGAGAATTGGGCCCATATCCAGCAGGCAATGCACTTTGCAGCAGGTTTTGCCTGTGGTCCTAGATCCGATGCCCATCAAAGACGCTGGATTTCGCAAGATTCGATCAGGCTAATAGAGCAAAAGCGTAAGCTCTCGAACTGTATGGAGATGAGTAAGATTCGAAGACATTTACAAAAGCAAGTTACGAAAAGTCTTACGAATGATCGCGAAAATTGGTGGGCCAAGGTAGCCGAAGAAATGTAAATAGCGGCTGCTTCAGGTGACAGTCAGAGACTGTTCAAACTTACTCGTGACACCGGTGGACGGCGCACCCAGATCAGTGAAACGATTTGTGATAGAAATGAAGAACCCATTAATGGCAAACAGCAAAGGCTCGACAGTTGGGCCGAATACTTCGAGGAGCAGTTTAGATGGTCGCACGCTAATGTAGTTACTCCTGTGTCAACAACTGCGACTCCTTGGGCGGTATCAGTTGAGCCCCCATCGGAAATGGAAGTAGAGTCATGCATTCGATCATCAAAGTGAGGGAAAGCGGCCGGTCCTGAGGAACTTGCTCCAGTTCTTTTCAAACTGGGCGGAAATTCTTTGATAAACTCACTTGCCATTTTGCTCAGTGACATTTGGAACGATAAGCATATCATGGGGCAAGTCATTGACTGTACTCATCTTCAAGAAGGGAACACGCAATGACTGTAATAACCACCGTGCGATTAGCTTAATTCCGATAGTCACCAAAGTATTGGCCTCGATTTTGCTGCACCGTCTTACACCCACTCGCGAGAGGAACATCCGCGAACAGCAGGCTGGATTCCGCCCAAGTCGAGGATGCATCGACCAGATTTTTACTCTTCGCCGACTACTTGAAACACGTCGCACGCACCGCCGGCCGACAATAATGGTTTTCTTAGACTTGAAAAGCACTTTCGATTGACTTGATCGAACAACGCTTTTCAGTGTTCTTCATCGAAAAGGTATGTCCCAGAAGTTCGCGAACCTACTGAGATTATTGTATTCTCATACTTCTGTCCGCGTTAGAGTTTACGGTGAACTATCTGGTCGGTTCGAAACGACAAGTGGTGTTCGACAAGGGTGCCCAATTTCTTCATTCCCGCTCAAATTCGTCATGGACGACATTATGAAGAGTGCCTTGGAAAATCTTCAGGATGTAGACATCGAACTAGAAAACAGTGGAAAGCTATGGGACCTAAAATACGCAGACGACGTTGTCTCTTTGTTCGAATCCACAGAACATGCCCGACGGGCACTAGATAGACTCGCAAGAGCTGTAAATCTATTTTTTGTTAGCTGATGTTACAAGACTGGACGTCAACGGTTCCGAGCTTGATGCTCGATGGGGAAGTGCTGGCAACTGTCGACCACTTCGCCTACCTCGGAAGCAACGTGATGACCGACGGGAGCACAGAAGTAGATGTGAGCACGCGTATATCCAAGGTTCGAGCGGCGAACGCTGGACTGAAGCACTTGTGGCGGCGACCTCATATTTCACTGAAGTTGGAAGGTCGTGTGTACGGTGCCGCAGAGCGTTCAGTTTTGTTGTATGGTTGCGAAACTTGGAGTCTGCGTGCTAAAGATATTCGTCGGCCTGAGGTTTGTGACCACCGATGTTTACGTAGTATCGCTAAGATTGGGTGGAATAGCCGAGTGAGTAATGGTGAGGTCAGAAAGCAAGTATTGGGTACTAATTCAGAGAACGATCTGTTACACCGTATCCAACTTAGTAGACTTTTTTGGTTGGGGCACGTGTTACCTATGGCAAACACGTCTACCGTACCGTGTCCTATTATCTGTTCCTCCTAAGGAAGGGGAAGAGACTACGTAGCCAACAGATGACGTGGCAGTAAGGAATGAGAAAATGTACAGCAGACTTAGGAAAAGTAGGTGCCTCACGTCTTTGTGGTTGGGGTCCAAAAAAAATCCGTCTACCAGTTGGCTGGAGACAGAAGGATATGGCAGCGAACCGCGAACAGTGGCCCCTACAGAGAAGTGATCCATCATAGGAGTCGATCGCTGTGTGGGAAGTGGGTTGTTACCGTTCAAAAGACAGTGACGGAAGGGTGCTATATCATGTAGTGTAGATGTTCAACATACCGTTGAGAGCCAGTCCGGATAGCCTTGCGGTCAAGGTGTTCGATTCACAATCGTTCACCCCGGGTTCCAGTCCCCGTGGGGGCCCGGTGGATGTGCACTGCTGATGATTCCCAACAAGGATGAAACAGCTGTACGGTGCTTCCATGGATTTCAATGGTGAGTTGAGCGTTCAAGTTGCATGATGAATCATATTATATACAAATCTAATCTCCTACTACTCAATATATATATATATATATATATATATATATATATATATATATATATATATATATATATATATATATATATATATAACGAGCTAGTTGACCTCGGCGCTGGGTCGTTGGGACATGGTTTCATCATGACTATTTCACCAGACAAGGGAGAGAGCCAACAACGCAAACATATTCACAAAGTTTATGCACCAGCGACAGAGAACCAAGGGGTACAGCCATCATATTAACCTCTGTGTAGGCAGAAGCTAAAGGTGCAACGTTGGATACGATATGCACAATCCCGGTTACCATCAAAGAAGTTTGTGGGGCGACACCATAGGGTAAGCTGCTAAGACAAATAGTCAATTACCACCACACACAACTCTAACGGTTTAATTATCATAAACAGTCCTTATCGATCGCGGCATCCTGTTCCCCAAACGTGTCGCTGTTCCACGTATGATGCAAATAAGGTTCCTGAGACAGTTTCACATTTGTCCTCCGGAACCCAACCTCATGAAAATCCACGCTTATAGTCACGCATATCGGTTTAATATGGGAAAATGAGTGGAACAAGTGGTTGGCTTCTTCACCAGATACACAATGGTTTCTAAGAGGCTAATAGACACCAACCACAAGACCTCATATCCCCCAAATCCTTTAGTCAGGGATTCACGTCGACCACACAGTATCGATTGCATAAAGAAAATGAGTCTTCTTCGAGGAACACAACAAACACTGCGGCAGTTACATGGTGAAAACTTAGTTGTTCCTAAACGACCGTGAATGATTTTGGTAAACGGTTCATATTTACCCTATTTGCTAACTCCTGGTCCCGGTCGGGGACTAACCATGTATGGCTGAACGCAATATCACCCACAGTAATATAGGGAAGTTGGACGTTTCAGGGAGTGGTTAAACAAGGTCTACAGAAAGCAAAAAGGAACTACGAACACGGTCACTGAGAGATCCCCATCATGGTCAGGATTTACTTAAACTCTGGACATCCAATTGTGAAAATAACTCAGTGGGAGGGTCTTGCCAGAAAATAGATTGTTCATTATCATTTAGCGAATTGAAAGACATTAGACTTTTTTTGACCACAAGCAAGTTATGGAAAGCGCATATAAATCAAACCACGACCACCGTAAACGCACGGGAATAATGGTGATAATCATAACTGTGTTTGGTATGCAGATCACTAATCATGCCACGCATAATTCAGATCAAGTCAAGCAGGATTTTCTCACGGTTAGGTCTGCACAACGCACAAGCCAAGCGCGTTTGGAAAATACTTCGAAATCACAAGCAAAGATCTCCAGAATGTCATACCCTTAGGGCAACGAAGGTCGTTTCCATTAGGAATCCCTCCATCAATACTGTTCAAAGATGTAATCTGATTGGTGTGAATGATTCGTCATGTTGCCTCTAGAGACCGAAATCATAGTCTGGTTGTTTGATGATACTGACTGCAAACGGATTATGCATGACAAGTTGTTAACTGGGAATTTGTCAGAGCACACTTGAGACATAATCACAATCGTTAGCCAACGGAATCCACGTATCGCCACTTTGTTTATATTAACCGAACGGAAACCGTAAATACAGAGGATTATTACCGTTAGCGCAAAATAGCTTTCCCCACATACTTGAGACTGAGTAAGGTGCAAGGGACATATAATCCATAGCCATAAAGGCCCATTGCACCATTGGTGTAATCTTTTCTTACTAAACGTAAAATGAATTACAGCCTAAGGTAAACCCCATTATTAAAAAAAAATACTGTGAAATTGAGTTGTGGGGTAACATTCATGGGAGAACCAGTTTACTGATCCTGCTTTTGAAGAGAGAGATTATAAGTGGGTGGGGAGACAGAAGGGGGAGAAAATAAAATTGAAAGATAGAAGTAAGACACGTAGTAACAAAAACTTGATAGCGATGATTCGCAGCCTCGGTGCGTGATGATCGGGAAAACGTTATAGGAAGAGGAACTGCCGAAGCAAGTTCAGAAGAGCAAATTCAAAATAGTACCGGTAGAAAAGAGATAACAAAGCAACCGCCTGACGATGGGCTAGTGACTGCAAACTGGAGGTAAGAGAAAGGTCGTCAATCAGCTGAATGGCCTTTCGTTGAGCCCGATCCAGAAGAAAAAGAGGGGTAGACGAAGCTCCACCTCACATGTAACTGCAGTATTCAAGTGAGGGGCGGATTTGAGCTTTGTACAGCAGAAGATGAAATGGTGTGAAGAAGCGCCTGGCGCGCAACAGAAAACCAACTTTGGGCACAGCATAAGAAACAAGCTGAGACATGAAAGCGGGCCAACACAGAGAAGTTACAGATAAACCAAGAGAGATAGATAGAATCGAAGGATAAATGAGGGGAGAATGAATAATGTTTCAAAGAAATTGAGAGAAGAGAGATTTTGAAAGCACTAGATCCAACATGATTGTGGGAACCCCAGGAAGAGGGCGCAGGTACTGAACATTGGGGAACACCAACATTCATAAGAAATGGCTGGGACATAACCCCATTAACTCGGACGGAGATAGTTCGCTTACTGGAGAAAATTGATGTCCAAAACTGAACGTGGGCAGTTTCGCCAGAAGGCCTTCGTGCAAAATTCGGTCAAAAGCTTTGTAGATATCGAGCGAGATCATGTGTGTTTCTCCCTGATTATCGAGTACAACCGATCAGGAGTGTGAGACAAGTCAGGATATCACCGGTGGAACGGCGAGGTCGGAATCCGTTTTGGCGACCATTCAGTAGTCCTTCGCGTTCGAGTAACGTACACAGTTGATCGGAGATGACAGTCTCGAATACTCTCGAAATAACAGGTGTGACGAAAATCGAACGATAGTTATTCGAGTCAGAAAGATCGCCGCATTTGTGAATAGGAAAAATCACGGCGTGTTATAGGAGCTGAAGAGAGGGGACAATTCAGGGGCACACATTTTAAGGACGATGGGTGGTATACCGTCCGGACCGGGTGGTCTGCATACGTCCAGAGAATACAACACTTGGTGTTAGTGGGGTAGAAAATAGAGGACATGGAAGAGCAGGAACCGGAGTAGGATAAGTGGTTAAGGTGGAGTTGAAGTCAAGCCGAAAATTAAAAACTTCAACTTTCTCATGTGTTTGATTCACCAGACGAATTACAGATTGCAGAGGAATTGGAAGGGCAAAAGTCGCGAGGGACTGCCTTGGTAAGGGACCAAAATTTCAGCCACCGGTGGCAGATGAGAGTAAGCGTTCGGCTTTCCAGCGGACGAAGCGTTCTTTGACTCTGTGTGGTTGATGAGCATCTGTTCCTAGCCTGCACGAAGCGGCGGTGGGAGTCGAGAGTGGGCGAACGGCACCAACGGCAAAATGCTCAACACTTCAAGCGTACCCCACGATCACATGCATGGTTGAACCGCTCAGGGGATTCGGGTTTGCTGGGTTTGGAAAGCGAATAGTAAAAAGTTGCACACCCTGAATGGCAATGTCAGTGAAGTTGGAAACGAAAGCGGAAATGTCCGAAGTAAAGCAGCAATCATTCCAAGGATAGAAAGCTAGGAAATCGCGAAAACCATCTCAGTTGGCTGAACTGTGGTGCCAAAATGTGTCTCGAGATGAGTGGAGGATCGGGGCGAGTAAAATTGATGGAACAGGAAGTAATACAGTGGTCAGATGAACCAAATGAAGGAAGGGCGGAGACGCCTGAGAACAGAGAACGAAAAGAAGTGAGAATAAGATCAAGGGTATGAACACGGTCGCCAGCTTGATCGGGAGTACGTGTGGGGAGGTCAGCCAGTTGGCACAGGTTGTTGACCACGGCGAAATGTTCGGCTTCGCGCCCCAGAGCCGAAGTGTCCGACGAATGAATCAACCAACCTCGATTGTGAACATTAAAATCTCCTAAGATGGTGATATGGCAGCTGAGGTCCGTAACAAACAAGTGCTCAATGTTCGAAGATAAGAAATCAAAGATCGATGAGTCGATACTGCTGGGCGAACGGTAAATAGCACAAAAATAGTGAGTAAAATAAGGAATTTGGAGTTTTAGCCACATCAACTGAAATTCATGACTGGAAAAGTCGAGATTCTTCATTCTGAATATGGCGACTGGCTGGTGGACAAAAGCACAGACACCAACTTCGAGTGAAGGGTATAGTTGGGGGGATTGGAGGTGGGTGGTGTCTGATGAGGGGGAGATTTAGGTTTCGGTCAAAATAGGGCAAGGAGGACGACGACTGGAGAAATTAGTGCACAGAATCGATGTTATGGTTCATTCCGCGAATGTTAGCGAGGGTGATAAGTTCATGCTTGTTTTCTGAGTGAGCAGAACGAGAAAAGCAAATGCGTGTGCGGCTGTGTTTTTCCATGATCCATAGTGTCAAGGAAACTGTCAACCTGAGCTTTAAGGAGGCGAACCACGGAAGGCCGAAATAGATCACGCGTGGTATGGGCCGCGCTACAGCGGAGCTTTCTGCCACCAGCTGTAACCAGACCCTGAGACTTGGAGTGGAGAATCACATTAGGTCCTATTAGATCAAGTGTGGTAATAAAGCCGAGTGACAGTGGATTGCTGTGTACCACCAAAGTAACCGGTGATGGTAGGGATTCGAACCTCCGACCTCCGGGGGGCGTATTCAAAGGCTCTAAACCACTCGATCACCACCGGTGGTTACCAGTCAACCATTACAAATCGAAGTCAGTCAAGTTTGAAGGTTGCACATGCACATATTTATTTATCATTGCAATAATACTATCCCTCACATTCCACGCAGAGTTTACGCTTTGAACCAACCCACTGTCTTAGGAAAAAAAGAGGAAGCAGTAAAACTAAGAAAAAAGAGGACTGTATTTTTTGTTTTATGTGACCATTCGGTGGTTGTTGCACCGTACTCACGAACTGGCCATGTGGTATTTTGTGTCATACTCGCGTGCAACACACGAAATCTCATTTGGGCCAATCATTATCTATTTGTTCAGTGTACACTCGAATCATCATCCACGCATTTGCGGGCGCAGCCAAATGTACCGTGAGCGTATGACTCATCTTAGTGCAAACTTGGATATTGATTATCGCTGTGCGCATGCCTTGAGCGCATGATCCGCCTCCACATCATGTAACAGCATTTGGTGAGTTTGTGCCTATCAATCATATTGCTCATGGATCAATACCTGTGTGCATGTTTTCTCTAAACATTTCATGGTTACAAGAAAGTGGTATTTTGTATACTAAAGTACTATCTTAAACTACCCAACGGATTCCAGTGAGAGCTCAGTTCTGCCTCAGAATCATTTCGTGTTACTAGCGGAAAACAATGAATATATAGGTTGTTGTCACATGCGCCTACTCATTGCACACAACGCATTGGTCCGACTGGTGTGGGCGACCACACCTTGAGGCTTAAACAACGCTCACAAAATCCATCTCTCATCTATCGGCTGTCCTGTCATCCGAGATTTCGTTGTTTCAAGCCTTTAGCTTGGTACCGCACCAGTGCTGACTGCCGACGCGACTTGGCTGTCCGCCAACGCTGGGTTAATACGTTCTTGTATTGTGCTGTTTTGTGTTGAAGACTTCTGTAAGTCAATAACTCACACTTTTTGATTTCATTTAGGGCGATCCAGTCACTACAGGTCATTCATTTTTTATCTGCGTCTGGAACTAGTTTTCCAAGACACTGATTGAAAGTGCTTCTTTTCGACTGTCCAGGTGACTGTTAAAACTAGCCACAGATCGGTACCAAAATGCTCTGACAGATCCTGATTGTCAGGAAAAGTTTCTCTGAAGATATAACAGCAACACCATTATTCTAGCAGGTCGTTTAGCTGCCGACAGACAAACGATTAGATTGGTAGTAGCTACAGTAGAACTGTATGCAACCGAGCGTGTTTCCAGGGAAACAACCACCAGTCTGGCGGACAATTACGAATAAGGTGAGTGCTAAGCACATTAAATAAGCTATCGCGGACGACCAGATGCGATGCTCGAGGATGTGGTTGGTTTTCTATCTGACAACCGTTCCTATAAAAAACAAAAAAGAGATTCGTAGACGGCACTGAGACGTGGCGAATGTGGCGCACCACTAAATATAACCACTGCCCTGTTGTTTCATGTACACGGCAAAGTTTTCCAGAAGAGAACTAGGAGCCATGCTATCGGTCACGAGCTTGTCTGGAACATAAAGGCCTTTTAGAGACCCTGGATCCACTACGAATGGCGGATGAACCAACCCTCCGGTCATCGGCTTCCAAAGAGATGAAATCTGCCGGTTCTGCTTGCGGCCTCGCGGGAAGATCCTTGGTCAAAAGTCTTAAAAGCGAAGCCTCCTAAGACAACTCCCTACTTCGGTTAGGGCTGCCGTATGGTACCAAGCCCATATCTCACATGGATACCACACACACTTTACATAAGCACATTCATTCTCTCTTGCGCTCACTCATTCATGATGGGATGTGACCAAGATGCTACCGATGGGATAGACTCATACTTCCACTACCTCATCACCCACTTCTGCGAACCCTTTTTACAAAACCGTTGGCAATAACTTTGGGTGATTCTTGTTCAGTTCATTCAACTACTAACCTCGCACTTCTGCGCTCTGGTTTTCATTGCTGTCTCCCAACATTGTCGAGTCAGGGATAAGAATAGAAGCATAAAATGGAAAAGAGCCAAAAGCAAAGAAGCGGAAATCACGAAGGGCCTGGATGCAACTACGCCACTGGCCGCGACATCTAGTCATATCTCTTAACGCCTCCAACCATCTGAGAGGCAAATCACCTGGACCCCAACCTGGAAGTCTAACATGCCCTCGTCCAAGGCCACCGCTCAAGGATTTCATAAACTTGTCATGTCATGGACTGACTACCTCGACCTACTCTTCAACAACTACCTGCCTCGTAGAACAGCGTACGACGACGAATTCCATCGGTGAGCATGCGTAACGCATGTCCCAACCATCTTAACCCGTTCCGATGAATGACCTCTGGTTCCCAACATCTTATGCCTAATCTCAGTATTGCTGATGCGGTGTCCCCACCATATTCGGGCAATGCCACGAAGAAATCGGGGCTGAAACATAATCTTCGCCGCCAACAATAGGGACAATGATCACAGAAGCGGGTACGTCCCTCCAATGTGTGGTTCGGTAAATCAGTTACTAAGACCGTGCGTGTCACTAAGGCTTACAGTCTTTCACGTACATATTCTAGAGCAAGCAGGTTAGCAAGCAGCTTTAGCGCTCACCGTGGAGACTTTAATCATAGATGTGTGTTACTTGTCCGAAACTCGCATCCAGGATGCCACCAGCGTAAATCGACTTAATTAGCTTTTGGGGCATACTTCCAATTTGCGTTTATCTGAAGATACCGCGACTTCCGAATTCAGTCACGCGGGCGTGGAAATCGCTCTGAGCGCTACAGCAGAGTTCGCTTCGTATGAGTGGATTCCAATAAATAGCAGACAATGTGCGATTCCTTTGGAAATGGCGTTCATGCTGAACAGAGGACGTGACAGCAATCGGTATGTTTGCTGTCACAACCTACGCTGCTACTGAATGGAAGTTGGATATTGTGAAAGATACATTCTACCGACAACCACACGACCTTCAGTGAGAGGCACCACACAGGCAGTCATATTAACTGGACGCCTCAATGCTTAGGTCGGTCACCCAGGTACTTACGTGCGATTGTTCGGAGGTTAAGACGGCACTGACTCTAGACGAGTGGATAACCGTAATCTTCTACTTTATCTCGGTGCAGATTTTCACTTATTACAGTGGATTAGGAAATTCCGGCGTAGCTTGTGACGCGGTGACTTGCCGTCCGCCCCCTGACAACCAGTATTCGGGACAGACGAACATAAGCCCCCACCGACGTGGCTGTTAGGTCCTTTAAGTCGTTTTGGAGCGCACTTAGACTCTGCTACGCCCTGTGTGTGCTGAGCTCATTGTGTTTTCATCAAAGCGAGTCCGTGGACGTAGATTAACTCTGCCGGACTCTGATCCGAGAGGATTATCAGAATGAGCTAACTTCTTAGCTAGACACACGTTGGTGGCAGATCAAATATAATATGAAAATAGCCAGTATCACATCTTCTTGATTAGTAGTACGCCGGACTGCCAACCACTGGACCTCACCGCGGTCTCACGAACTGCTAGATAGTCACCGGCATATCCCTTCTGGTAGCATAAGTCAGTGCTCGAAGACCGTGAGGTTTGACGACCCCAAAGCACAGCCGAGATCGAACAAGCTGCTTCCACCAGCAACATCCGGGAGCTTTTCAAGCATTTGGGGGAAACTGCTTTCAGCGCGTTTCCTCATATAGTAGTTTCACTGAATCGGTTCAAGCTCTGTGGGCTCTCCTACTTTTACGCGACTATTTCTTGCTAGACGATAAGTCGGCTCCATGAATATCGCGAAAATTACTCACGGAGATTCTTGGGTATATAGTACGAGGCGGTGCCCCAAGCAACGCTCGGGACTGTTGTATTACTTGGTCGCCCAGTCCGGCCTTTTGTTCCAGGATGCAACTCGAGCCTTTGCACAACTAATTGCAGCAGGGTTGTTCCAGATGATCCGGTGGCCTCCTGGGGCTAATTCGCCTCTTCCGGAATACCGGATCCGGTAGGTTGGACGACTTCCCTCTGTAGCCGTTTTATCAGATCTCGTCCGCTGAACACCGTCTGGCCGATGTTTTTAGATACAGACTACCCTTAGCCTGGTTCAGCCCGTCTGTCGAGCGGTTTTCTGGGGTATGACTGCTGATGCATTCTTCGTCTTTGTGGAGCCACAGGTGAGAGCTGGGCAAATGATGGAGACCAAGGAGATAGATGCCCTAAGAAACGACGGTTAACCACCTCAGAGGTGCTACTTCTTTCAGATACCCCAGTTCAGCTCAGACAGCCATTAACCATGCACTGGGTGTGGTAGCTTTGGTTGCTATCTCGTAGTGGCAATCTCAAAAGGAAATAATGAAGGAGAAAAGAGTATGAAAGGGGTAAGAGGAGAACTACATTTAGGAGAATTAAGTCGATGAAGAAAGTTTGTGGATATAGAGAACGTCACTGATCGCGACACCTAGTCACTTCCTCTGAAGTATATAACCACTGAATAGGAAGGTCTCTTGGAACCCACCCACGAAGTTCAACACGCCCTACATGGCCAAGTCCACAGGTTAGGTTTCCGTGCCTTTCTTCCAATCGGTACTCGCCCCAGCAAACAAAGCACGCCGTGGGACATGCGTAAAACATGCCCCAACCACCTTAGCCTAGTCAGCTTAAGTGTTTCGTCTATTGATTTGCCGAACCTCAGCATTGCTCACACGGTGTTCCAACCAGATTCGAGCAATACTACGAAAACATCGGTGTTCAAATAGCGACAACCTTCGTATATCCTCCACCCGCAGTGGCCATGTCTCCGAACCACACATAAGTACGGGCCTGACTACTGCAGTGTACACTCAACCCTTGATAGATAAACGGATGTCATGTCGACGCCACAGATGATTCAGATTGGCAAATGCCAAGCGAGCCTTCTGTATGCGCAAAGACATCATCCGATATCCGACCTTTGGGTGAAATCCAGCTGCCCATATAATAGAAATTGCCTACCACGTCTACAGTCTCCCCGGATACCGGAGGGTCTGGCGTTGGACCAACCCAGTCCTGCAACAGCATCTTGCGCTTTGAAGGTGCAAAACACACCGAATATTGGGCGCAGTTACACAAGCTGTCCAGAAAACCTGCAACTTACCTGGATCTTCACTTAGAAGAACTATGACGTTCGCAGACTCAAAGTCTGACGCCTTTCCACCCGGGAAAAGTTCAATGCCATTATCGCCACCTGACGAAAGCGCAGTCTCTAGGGCCATATCAATCACAAAGTTAGACAGAAAATGAAAAAGAAGGCAATCCTGACGGCATCATTTCTCGTGGTGAACTCGAGTGAAAGAGCACTGTAAGTCCGAACCCGGCTTCGGGTGTTCATTCACAGGGACTTTATGATGGGAATGAATTTCTCCGGTACACCCTTCGACAAGAGGCAGTGCGGTTGACTGAGTTGAAGGCCGCTTTAGGACCAAAAAAAGGAGGACTGAAGACCTATGCTCTAAAATTGTCGAAGAGTGAAGATGTGATCAACACAATCTCGACTAGGCCTTAACCCAGCTTGATTCTCGCGCGAGCACTGTTCCGGCGCGGTTCATAAGCAGTGGAGAACAATAGCAGCCAGCAGTATAGATGCCATGCTAACCAGACTTATTCTGCTATGGTTTTCACAAGGCCTGTCACTCTTTTCGTAAATGGGCCCGACCACCTATTCACATCATCTCTCTGGAACTTGTTCCCTATGTCATACCAAACGGAAGAGTTCTGTCAACTCCAGTAACAGTGCTCAGCCACCGTCGTTGAAAACAGACGCAGGCAACCCATGTGGTTCAGCAGCCTTGTGTCGTTTAAATTAGCCTACGTCACGGAGAACCTCCGCTTCTGACGGAGGATTGGCATCAACAACAAGAGCTGTAACTATAATGCTACTTAGCAGGCCTGTCGTGGATAAAGGCCAATTAAACGGCTTCTCGAAATGCTCCGCCCAGCGAATGAGACGACGCTCCTGAGTTTGAATCAGTGAGTCGTTCGCTTCTTTGATCAGTTCACTAACGCTCGGCTTTCGTGGACCGGTGTTTTTGATTAGACAGAAAAGGTTGCGACCGTTGCCGATCGCTGCAGCTTTTTCTATCTCCGTACACTTTGCAATCTACCACTGCTTGCGGTCGTTTTTCAGGATACAAATTAGCTGGCACTTAAAGCATCTCCATGCCTCATTATATCTGGAATTCGGGGGAATCTATTTGCACGCATCTAACAGCGCAACTGGGGATGCAAATATCCATCGTTTTTGTGTCTATCTGGTCGGTGGACCTTTGACAGCATTAGCGGCCTCAATTAGAGCCCGCTGGATCTCTGTCGTCGTTTTCCTACATCCTGACCATTTGGCTGTACCGATAACCTGATGAAAAACTCTGCTTGAAAAGCAGATCGATGGCCATCGTTTAGCAGCAGCTGTGAGAGACGATTGGCTTTGGTGTTACTTTGGCCACCGATGAGACGAGGACTTAAACGCGCTTGGACAAGAGCGTGACCAGTGTCTACAGATGTCTACAGGCATTGAGGCTCCAGTCTGCTGCTGTTAACATGCACAGAACCGTTCAACCGAACTGCACACAGATGACTGCTAACTGGGATCCAGTCGGGCAGTGCACGTTCAGCTTTCATGCTCAGCGCGATGCCAACGCCAGCCTGACCACGAGCGCTAGAAACCGGATCATCCGACGCGCGAAGAGTGAAACGAGAAGCCGAGTTTGTATTTGGAGCGCGAAGTATTATTACTGAATTTGGGTCTTGCGTGCGTGTTTCAGAAACAAGACACGTCTGTGTTAAAGGCTTCCAGAGTTCTAGCGAGGGCGGTTTGTTTTCCCGTTTGGCAAAGTGTTCGGACGTTGAAAGCAGCAAAGTGGGGAAAATGCTCGGGTCGGGAAATCGATTCCCCCCCCCCCTGTTTCTGAGTTGCTACCCTTACCGAGACCTACAAGTTTACGGTCACGACTCATTGTCGTCTCTCGTGTCCATTTCGAGTTGGGGTGCGAAGGATGAAGATTAAAGAGATAAGAAATGTTTTCCGAGGGACTACGAGACCTCTGGGCAAATCAAACTTTGAGACTGCCGACACCACAGGGGTTTTCCTTTGGGAACCCCAACCGGAACCTTTGACCCACAAAGCAGTGGGGTTTTAACCCAGCAAGGAAATGGGACCGAAACACCTACGAAGGAACTTCTGATTTGTCACGTAAGACCTGACTGTCGCACGCATATTGTCCTATCTTTGCTGATGCTTTGTTATCGACCCGCTTTTTGAATTCAGTCTTTAGTCTGTGCACCCAAAGGAGCAAACGGAAAGTGGACGGGGCAGTATCCTCCAGGCCCCGCAAACGATCACACCATGTCAAGGTACAGTCTCGTCGTAGTGACATGGAGATACTTGAAATAGCATTGAGTAGAAGCCAGACAAAGTTCAATTCTACAAGAAACAACTGATGGGTAACAACTGGTTCTCTAAAATCAACTGAACTACAGAACTGGAGCTCCGTGATGCTATTTGTCAGGCACAGTGCCTTGAATTCGATGCGAATATTTAGATTACATAATATTCCATTCAACCAAGCTTACTAAACACATGAGACATACACGGATAAGATCACACGCCTCCAGAACGTGTCAATAAGATTCGTTTTAAGGGCCAGTGTGAGCATTCTCATCTCCTATCATGATAATGTCACACCTTAGAACTCGTTTGACTGTCGAATTGTCTATCCCGTTAGTTGGGGTACAGACCGTAAACACCATCAGATTCTAAAAAGGTTCCCGGAACTTTTGCCGTTATTCTGGGAGAATTGGCCACCAGTTTAGTTCAGTTCATTCGATCATTAACCTCACACTTCTATGTTCTGGTTTTGATTGCAACCTTGCAGAATTGTCAAGTCAAAGGCGGAAAGAACAGAAGCGTAAAGTGAAAGAGCCGAAAAGCAATTGGATACCAAGTGTTGTTAGTTAACGCGAAGCTTCAAAGTACCGAATTGCCTGTACATTCATAGCCGTAGAATCCGATCGTGGAACCTTAAAACAGTCAGCATCCATGTTTAATGGACGCACTCCCGGGAGGCGAGCAACTGACACAGCGGTCGTCGGAAGGTCATACGGTATTACTGTGACAATCCACATGCAGTAGACCTACTCACATTCAAACAAGCAATGTGACAACTACCTAAAATAAGGAATTCCAACCCCCTGGCTCTTCACTAGGATCGCAAAGAAAGCACGAGGAACCGAGTTGCGGAGGGCATGTGGCTAGGCTGTTTATGGAGACGTCACCCAACATCATTATCGTTATCGTACAGTCTTAAACAGCAGGGTGAATCCCGCTGACCACTGCCTTTCTCACCATGTTGCACGTAGAAATATGGGGACCTACAGGAGTGAGGAAAGGAAACAACGCCCCAGTGGCCAACACACGGAATACACAGTCTGACTGCACAAACCCACACTGATCAATCATTCCGATTAGAAAGAAAGCGACAACACAATCGCCACTGTTTACGGTGTGTTGCCATATCCTTCCCTGTCTCCGGCCAACTGGTTGACGGACCTTTCGGACCAAAACCACGAAGACGAGGCACCCACTTTCCCTAAGTTCGATCCACATATTCTCATTCCCCACTGCCATGTCATCTGTTGACATCCACGTGGTTTCTTCTATGCCCGAGGAGGAACGCAAAACAGAGCACGGTAAGGTAGACGTGTGTTTGTCATACGCAACACGTGCCCCAATCAACGAAGTACATGTGAGAAAATGCACCCAGAACGTTGATAATAGATAGCCTGGTTCAATGAAGCAGACAGCACATGATCGGCTGACCAGAATCGCCGACAAGATCAAAATCAGTCAGGCGATCAACGGATCAGTCAGCGGTTAACATCCGACGACAGCCGAATCAACCAATCCAGGCGCAGCCAGATAAACCATCCAGACGGGCCGTTTAGATCTATCAACAGGCCAATAAGCTTTTATGCACGGTTTTGGTTATGACGAGCGCATATCTTATACAAACAATGTATTCTGTACTAATAAGACGGAAATGATTTTGAGGCAGAAGCGAGTTCTCAACAGAGTTGGTGGGACGGTATAAATCAGTCTACTAATCTGGATACGCTGAGATAGAAAAATCCCTTAACTAGCACCCAAGTCTCGACTTTTGACCTCAGATTTGCTTACTCGGTCATTCCATACAATCCCAGCGATACTACGCAAACATCGATGGTCAAAAATCTCAAGACGACGAATATCTTCTGCATGCAGACTTAATGCTTCGTAACCATACAACAAAACTGAACGCACCGCACCACAGTACACACGACCTTTCAACTTCAGCAAAATATCAGGTCGGCACCATAGGTGCTTCAATTCGGCGCACGCCGCTTGAGCCTTCGGTATACGTGTGATCACCCCTACCACAGTGCTCCCATCCGTTGTCACACTGATGCTGAGGCAGGTGGAGCGGTCGACAATTGTTAGCAGCTCCCCATCGAGCATCAAGCTCGGAACCGTTGACATCCAGTCTTGTAACATCACCTTGCACTCTGAAGGTGCAAAGCGCATGCCGAATGGAGCTACGGCTCTTGAGAGTCTATCTAATGCACGTTGAGCATGTTCCGTGGATTCGAACAAGCAGACAAGGTCGTCTGCGTAGTCTAGCTCACATAGCTTTTCACTATTTGGCAGTTAGACGCCCATATCCTAACGATCAAAGCACGGCATTTTCCATTATATCGTCCATGACGAAGTTGAACGAGGAAGGAGAAATGGGACATCCTTATCGAACACCGCTGGTCGTTTCGAACGGACTCGATAGTTCACCGTAAACCCCTCCGCGGTCAGGAGTATGAGAGTACAACAAGCGAGCTTTTGTGGCATATCTTCCCGGTGAAGAGCACTGAATTGCGCTGTTCGGTCAACTGAGGTAACGTTAACCATCGACGCTCGGTCTTATAACGTAAGGTAATTCCAGCTTTTGCAGTCAAAAACAATCTGTAGTGCAACAGAATTACAAGAGGCAATTAAATTCGAGGTTTAGTGACAGCATTTTACCTACCCATTCTGTCGAAGCTGGATTCGCGTGCTCAATAATGAGGAGATTCGATGAACTGTTACGCATTGCTAAGCCGAAAATTTTCCGATCGTGTTTGCGTGCAACTTCACTGACACGTAGCCCTACCGTAACTTCTTCTTTTGACCTAATTTGATCCTTTCTTCAAAGTTAAAATCACTATCGGAAACGTCCATTAAGTTCTGCGTTTACCTGACACACTGAAACCTCTTAGTCGAGACAGCATTTCTGCTGTAGAACGGATCACTAAAACTTGCACCTAATTTCCACCGTTTATCCATTCAGTTCTTATAAAATAACGACTCTCTCACGCAGAAAGACTGCATATATTCCACCATTCCACAGCGTGATGATCTCTCTAAACCTTCCAGCTTTCGACTTACTCCCCTCTTACGTGTTTCATCCAATGTTATGGAAACCGTAATAGAGAAACATCTGTCGAACCTGGAACGTGAAGCACTTAGAGGTGACCACTACCATGAGTTCCGTCGCCACAGATCCACAGGTGATTTAGTGGTAAACCTTAGATATCTGGTCCTCTGCGATGATCAATCACCGTGAATCACAACAGATGTCAGTAGGTTTTTCCAGAGCTGTTGTTCAAGTAAGGCACGAAGGTTTATTGCGCAAAACACCTGGGTTTGGATTCTTAACTGAACTAACTTGCTGAACTTAAAGTTTTCTCACCGGAGGCTTCGCTGCGACCCAAGTGTACGACGTTCAGCAGAACATATCAGATGAATTCTGGCATCCCCACGCTGTTCTTGCTTTTCATCGACGGCCTTCACCTTATTTCCAACCCTGTCCATACTTCTGCCAATGACGCCACCCACCACATCCTTTATTACACGTGAAGTGAATTACAGCCTAAGGTAAACCCCATTATTAAAAAAAATACTGTGAAATTGAGTTGTGGGGTAACATTCATGGGAGAACCAGTTTACTGATCCTGCTTTTGAAGAGAGAGATTATAAGTGGGTGGGGAGACAGAAGGGGGAGAAAATAAAATTGAAAGATAGAAGTAAGACACGTAGTAACAAAAACTTGATAGCGATGATTCGCAGCCTCGGTGCGTGATGATCGGGAAAACGTTATAGGAAGAGGAACTGCCGAAGCAAGTTCAGAAGAGCAAATTCAAAATAGTACCGGTAGAAAAGAGATAACAAAGCAACCGCCTGACGATGGGCTAGTGACTGCAAACTGGAGGTAAGAGAAAGGTCGTCAATCAGCTGAATGGCCTTTCGTTGAGCCCGATCCAGAAGAAAAAGAGGGGTAGACGAAGCTCCACCTCACATGTAACTGCAGTATTCAAGTGAGGGGCGGATTTGAGCTTTGTACAGCAGAAGATGAAATGGTGTGAAGAAGCGCCTGGCGCGCAACAGAAAACCAACTTTGGGCACAGCATAAGAAACAAGCTGAGACATGAAAGCGGGCCAACACAGAGAAGTTACAGATAAACCAAGAAGAGAGATAGATAGAATCGAAGGATAAATGAGGGGAGAATGAATAATGTTTCAAAGAAATTGAGAGAAGAGAGATTTTGAAAGCACTAGATCCAACATGATTGTGGGAACCCCAGGAAGAGGGCGCAGGTACTGAACATTGGGGAACACCAACATTCATAAGAAATGGCTGGGACATAACCCCATTAACTCGGACGGAGATAGTTCGCTTACTGGAGAAAATTGATGTCCAAAACTGAACGTGGGCAGTTTCGCCAGAAGGCCTTCGTGCAAAATTCGGTCAAAAGCTTTGTAGATATCGAGCGAGATCATGTGTGTTTCTCCCTGATTATCGAGTACAACCGATCAGGAGTGTGAGACAAGTCAGGATATCACCGGTGGAACGGCGAGGTCGGAATCCGTTTTGGCGACCATTCAGTAGTCCTTCGCGTTCGAGTAACGTACACAGTTGATCGGAGATGACAGTCTCGAATACTCTCGAAATAACAGGTGTGACGAAAATCGAACGATAGTTATTCGAGTCAGAAAGATCGCCGCATTTGTGAATAGGAAAAATCACGGCGTGTTATAGGAGCTGAAGAGAGGGGACAATTCAGGGGCACACATTTTAAGGACGATGGGTGGTATACCGTCCGGACCGGGTGGTCTGCATACGTCCAGAGAATACAACACTTGGTGTTAGTGGGGTAGAAAATAGAGGACATGGAAGAGCAGGAACCGGAGTAGGATAAGTGGTTAAGGTGGAGTTGAAGTCAAGCCGAAAATTAAAAACTTCAACTTTCTCATGTGTTTGATTCACAAACTAGGTCACCAGACGAATTACAGATTGCAGAGGAATTGGAAGGGCAAAAGTCGCGAGGGACTGCCTTGGTAAGGGACCAAAATTTCAGCCACCGGTGGCAGATGAGAGTAAGCGTTCGGCTTTCCAGCGGACGAAGCGTTCTTTGACTCTGTGTGGTTGATGAGCATCTGTTCCTAGCCTGCACGAAGCGGCGGTGGGAGTCGAGAGTGGGCGAACGGCACCAACGGCAAAATGCTCAACACTTCAAGCGTACCCCACGATCACATGCATGGTTGAACCGCTCAGGGGATTCGGGTTTGCTGGGTTTGGAAAGCGAATAGTAAAAGTTGCACACCCTGAATGGCAATGTCAGTGAAGTTGGAAACGAAAGCGGAAATGTCCGAAGTAAAGCAGCAATCATTCCAAGGATAGAAAGCTAGGAAATCGCGAAAACCATCTCAGTTGGCTGAACTGTGGTGCCAAAATGTGTCTCGAGATGAGTGGAGGATCGGGGCGAGTAAAATTGATGGAACAGGAAGTAATACAGTGGTCAGATGAACCAAATGAAGGAAGGGCGGAGACGCCTGAGAACAGAGAACGAAAAGAAGTGAGAATAAGATCAAGGGTATGAACACGGTCGCCAGCTTGATCGGGAGTACGTGTGGGGAGGTCAGCCAGTTGGCACAGGTTGTTGACCACGGCGAAATGTTCGGCTTCGCGCCCCAGAGCCGAAGTGTCCGACGAATGAATCAACCAACCTCGATTGTGAACATTAAAATCTCCTAAGATGGTGATATGGCAGCTGAGGTCCGTAACAAACAAGTGCTCAATGTTCGAAGATAAGAAATCAAAGATCGATGAGTCGATACTGCTGGGCGAACGGTAAATAGCACAAAAATAGTGAGTAAAATAAGGAATTTGGAGTTTTAGCCACATCAACTGAAATTCATGACTGGAAAAGTCGAGATTCTTCATTCTGAATATGGCGACTGGCTGGTGGACAAAAGCACAGACACCAACTTCGAGTGAAAAAAAGTGAAGGGTATAGTTGGGGGGATTGGAGGTGGGTGGTGTCTGATGAGGGGGAGATTTAGGTTTCGGTCAAAATAGAGCAAGAGGAGATTGGAGAAGCTGGTGTAAAGAATCAATATTATGGTTCAGTCTGCGGATTCTACTGGGAGTGGTGAGTTCGCTATCGGTCCGCAAGTGATCAAAGTTTCATACGTGTCTTCTTGCGCCTTCCAATGTTTGTGTCACTGGATTCCGATTTTCATCGAATTACTGCTTGGGGCCCGGACAATCTCTCTTTTATTACATGCCTGAGCATGAGTGTAGTGGAACGGGTATGTCCCATAGCCACAAAAGCCCACTGCACTAGTAGGGATAACCGGCCACCGAACCCTGAAATTTTGAGTGAACCATCAAAGGTTTCAGTAGATCAGATGTAGTAACGAACCGGACGAAGGTGGACATTAGTGCTTGCCACCAAAATCATTTCCTACGATGTCGCCTGTGGTGTACCAACTGCCTCTTATTACTGTCCACCCATATTGCGCAGCTCTATATTTTCACGTTTTCTATTTCACCATACATGCTCAATCTGTTGAACGAATAAAGCCTATATCCTGGGCTTTCAATCTTCTCATGTGATGTGATGACTGTTTGATCGGAACAAGATATACAATAACTAATCGCAACACAACAATTTATTCGTTCAGCAATGGACAAAATTCTACGACCCGGACGCTTCCGTGCTGACCCTTCGTCACAAACGTCATCAAAGGCCTGGAAATATTGGTTCCGCACATTCAGTGTTTTCGTCGCTAAATATTCAACGCCTGATACGGAGAAGCTCGATGTTCTAACTGACTACGTCACGTCACCAGTATACGAATACACTACCGAGTGCAAAACGTACGAAACTGCACTTGATACTCTTGAAAAGATCTACATAAGACCGAAAAATGAGGTCTTTGGTCAGCACCTGCTGTCCTTTTGAAAACAGGGAACAAGTCAAACTCCGAAATAGTTCCTACAAAGGCTAAAATTGTTAGCAAAATAAGGTGCCTTCAAATCTGTCAGAGCCAAACAACATCAAAACGAGGCTATACGCGATGCATTCACCAGTGAAATGTAGTCTAACGTCATTCGACGACTTCTAGAAAACAGACCACTGGATCTCCATACTGGCTACGAACAAACTCGTTCTTCGGAAATGGCTTGAAGTCAATCTCATTTATTTTACTTGTATGATCCTTCGCATTCAGCCTCAACGTGATCCAGATATCCTCATGGAATCACGTTCTAGCCCGTTCTGGACGAGTCTAGTAGCAGCAGCAGCAACTGATTGATGCTACTTCTGTGGATGTCAGACACCCTCGTTTCAAGTGTCCCGCTAGAGACGCTGTGTGCAAACTGTGTAATAAAAAGCACTACTAAAAGGTGTTGGTCAGCAACACACACCAAGACTACGTCGATAACTTGTTCTTTGTTATCTACCATGATATCAACTTTCGCTCTTCACTGCCTGCCCATTGCAGTAATACAGGTTTCCATCAGCGGAGTACCCCTGCAATCTGTGGTGGATACCGGCAGTTCAGATAGTAGCATATCAAGTTCTGTTGTTCAGAAACAATGTTGGAAGACTGAAGGGTCGCGCAGCTCCATTATCATGGCAACCACTAGTCTTACAACTTAAACACACGGATAGTGCATTGTGACAGTCTTAAAAAAGTTCTAACTACCTTTTCTTTAAACTTTCCGTTTTGCCCCACCGTTGTGCCAATGTGCCTTAAGGTCATGATTTCTTACGTTTGCATAAAGTGCTAATAATTTCTTTCGGAGGCGAAAGTGAATCCTTTTCATTGTTTGACCTTACTGCTGTTCGTACTGACCCGTTATCTCTGTTTCACGACCTATTACCCAACTGTGTACTGATCGCAGATGAAGGCTTTATCAAAATGGAAATCAAACATCTACTAAAACAGCAAGTCATAGAATCGTCCAACTCACCCTGGCACTTTCAGGTACTGGTCGTTACTAAAGAACGGCAGACACGTAGAATGGTAATTGATTACAGCCAGACAATCAACCGATTCACGCGCCTTGACGCCTATTCATTCCCAAAAGTCGATCATATGGTCGAAAAAATTTCAAGCTTTGTTTCCGGTACTATAAATTTGAAATCTGCCTACCACCAAATAACAATGTGGAAGACAAGGCTTTCGCTGCATTTAAAGCCTGTAGAAATCTGTTCCAGTTCCGTCGGATTCTCTTTAGTGTCACCAACGGTGTTTCGTGCTTTCACAGGATCATCAATCAGATTATCAACGCGGAATTTCTCCCAGACATCTTTGCATACTTGGACAATATTACTATTTGTGGTGAGGACGAGGAACAACACCAGAAAAACCTATCGCGATTCTACGCTGCTTCCGAGAAATACGGACTGGCATTTAACGACAGTAAAAGCACAATCGGAGTAGAAGTGATTAGGCTTTTGGGACAAGAAATTTCCCACAAGTCGATTAAACCTGATCCTGATAGACTTGAACCTATTCGAAACGTACCGCTTCCGAAAAATTTAGTCTCAGCAGCGCGTTATTGGACTCTTCGCGTACTATTCACAATGGATATCACATTATTCGGATAAAATTTGATTTCTTGTTGGCAACCGAATATTCCCCTTGCCCGAGGAAATTGCAACGTCCCACAAGTCCATGAAAAACAGACTGTTGAGATCAGTAACGTCAACGGTATACCCGAAGTCACTCCTCGTGGTCGAGACTGGTGCTTTTGATATTGCTATCACTTTAGTACTAACACAGAGCAGCAGACCCGTTGCTTTTTTTCTCAAGCCATTGACAGCTAACGAGTGACATCATTCATCGGTGTAAAAGGAGGTGTATGCCATTGTCGAGGCCATCTGAAAGTGGCGACATTATTTACTTGGTTTACACTTGCAATTAATTATGGATTATTGATCGGTCGCTTCTATGTACGACATAAATCACCGGGGGAAAGTAAAAAATGATAAGATACATGCTTGCACATGAGTGGAGCGGAAAGGGTACATACCTCACAGCCACGAGGGCCCACTGCACTATTAGGGATAACCGGCAACCGAACCCTGAGATTTGAAGTGGCGAAGAATCACATAAGGTCCCAATAGGTCAGGTGTGGTAAGGATCCGGACGACAGTGGATTA
Organism: Fasciola hepatica; assembly: GCA_948099385.1. Taxonomy (NCBI): domain Eukaryota; kingdom Metazoa; phylum Platyhelminthes; class Trematoda; order Plagiorchiida; family Fasciolidae; genus Fasciola; species Fasciola hepatica. The sequence goes on along the minus strand of CANUEZ040000043.1, from coordinate 26,342,985 downwards.
CTACCTACCACCAAAGTAACCGGTGACGGCGGGGATTCGAACCTTGGACCTCCGAGGTGGTAAGCAAGCGCTCTAAACCACTGGACCACCACCGGTCAACATATTCCTAATGACACATTAGTCATCGCTCGCAAATAAACAAGAAAGAGTACGATCACACAATCTCCGACATTGTGAGGTACAAGCATCCGTAACTGGTGTAATCTAATCTGTAAAACTCTGCGGGGAAGAGTGTGGTGATCTTATTGCTTCTTATTACTGTCCACCTATATTGCTATTCGCCCCATCGACAACCTCATAATAACCCCAACTTTGCAACTCTGCGCGTGTTGGTGATTCCATTGAAACATCACAGGATGCATACTGCCGGTCCAGCTAAGTGGTAGGTTAATGCGGGGATGAGCTAAATTTTACCCTAGATGCTTCAGACGGTAATGTACTGTAGTCCGGCTTGCTACCACACCTGACTTATTGGGATCTTATGTGGTTCTGTGCCCCTCCAAGTCTGAGGGTCTGGTTGCGGGTTATCCGTAGTAGTACAGTGAGTTTCGATGGCTATGGTGTACACCCCATAAGGCATTCGAGATGCCATTGCTTACTGTGGCTAGTTATACCGTCAAACTTACAGTTTTCTTCACGTCCAGCAGTTTCTTACCAATGGCTCGGATGAGATCGAACAGTTTAGGGAAAATTCCTGAAGACGCAACATTTTTCACTTCTGTTGCGCGTTGTGATTACGACTCTCCTATCTCTACCTACAAGTGTTGAGATCATGTCTCACGATGAAATTTATCATCGTGTTTGTAATAGTGAGTCACGGACTTAAGTCATATGTTGTGCTCGAAACGTCATCAACTATTTTATGCATATTTCAGTTATACGGTACACTTACAGACTGGTTAAAATCTGACTGAGACCACTTCTTTTCTTGACTGTCTGCAACAGTGTCTACCTCTACCCGGAAGGCGGAGACGGCGGAATTCCAGTTCACAACGACGGCTTAACAAGGGACGATTGCGGAGTGTTCAACACCACAGACCAGTGCCGGTTAGTGCCATTTTGTGGAGTCCCTTCAGGCAATTTAGAGAGGCTAATAACTGAATTGGTTGGAGCAACTTGTCAGGTTGTTGAATGTGCCCTGTTGGCTCACCGGAGCAAGCCGACAGTTTAAAGCGTGGCCGGGGTCAGGACAAGTGAACGAGTTTCGAATATAAACCCGTCACCTATGGCTTATTGCGACGTCGTCAACCTTAGTTAATGGTTGAGTCGGAGGACGTCAAAATGGCGTACCGACAATTAGAGCGTCGGAAATTCGTACAAGCGAGGAACAGCTGGTGGTCAGGGAACGCAACCAAGGGTTTATTAACGTTTTCAGAGAGAGGAATCCAGCTCAAAAGGACTCTATGAAACCCGACCTACTCTGCAGCCATCACGACGGGACTGCGTCTTGACGTGGTGTGACGGCATGCGCGCCTCTATAACCCAAAGAGCTATACAGAATGGCTTCTCTAAGCCGGAGATGCAATCATGCCTGACAAGTCAATGGGTAGAGGCCAGACAAAGTCCAGTCTCCTGGTCCTCCAGGTTGGAGGTCGAGTTGAGCTGGCAACTCAATCGGCGAAATCAGTGGAAGAATAACTGATCCAAGCAAATGGGCTTCTACTAAGCCATCCCGCAGCCTTGTGGATAGGTTCTTGATAGAACTGAAGGCTATGGATGAGTACCATAATCGTTCTCCTGCTTTGCGGATGGACACCCTAGCAGTACCCGTTCAACATATCTCATGAACTGCACCACTCTAGCAAGATTTCTCTCCGACTGGATTGACGCAGGGTAACCGGTGGTGGCCAAGTGGTTTAGGGCACTTTCTTTCAAACTCGAAGGTCAGAGGTTCGAATTTAGCTACCACTGGTCATTTCAGTGGTAGACATTGACCGACTGTCTTCCGAGTCGTTCTACATTTTACTAACTGAGACCCTATGTGGTTCTCCACTCCAACTCGCAGGATTTGGTTACCGGCTAACCCCAAATAGTGCAATGGGCCTTTGAGACTATGGAGTATACCCATTCCACTGCACTCATGCGCGAGCATGTAATAAAAAAATGGTAGTCCGAGAGAAACCCACCCTCACAGCAGTTCAAAACAGACCGGCAGGGGTACCACGAGTCTACGAAGCCTAAGCATTTACTGTCTTTGTGTATGATAGCTGGGTTGCAGTGAGTCGATGACAATACATGAAAACATCACTTAACATACACGTAGATAGCACGCAGATAATGGTAGAATGAAAGTGAAACGAACCGCACGCCTTCACAACGCCCTTCCGTAAACCTAGTCTGGCGATTCACAGAGCGGATTCGTGTTCATTTCTGTGAACGAACTCATCGTTAGGATAACACCGTTAACACTTCTCAACAGTAAAACGACAGACAAACTTCACCGATGCATAGCATAAATGTAGTTTCTGAATCCTTGACCTCATTTCTCTCTATTTTTCACTCAAGAATGATGTACGAGTTGATAAAGCTGACTGTCGATGGCAGCATTCGATTTGTTGAGTCAGTCCAACCACCCTGGCCATGATGCGAAAATGACAACCGAATCGAATGTGCCCCGGTCCGTGATCTTTTAGTTCTGACAGGAAACAGTTGTTCCGCTTTGTGCACTTCGTTTGTGGGACTTCTCCCAATCACAAACAATGAGCATTCTTCTCACCAAACCACATAACATTTTAAGCGACTACCAACTATTCCTACCTAGAAACTGCAAACAATATTCCTAATAAAGCATTCCGACCGTATATTTGTAACTGATGGAGAGTGAATTCACGGGGAACGCGTTTGTTCAACACCGTCCCTTCTATCCGTAATGCAACCGGATTATCCAGTGAGCTGAAAATCACAAACCTGCGAGAAATATCATTTTTATCAACTGAACACGACAAAACGGCAACTCAAACCTCCTAAAAGCTGTAAAACTTCTGCGGTGGTTTCGGTCACATTCAGACTGGGTTGTGGATTAGAACAACCAGAAGAGGGAAGTGACAATATCGCTACTTTAGCTTTCAGCCTGAGACTGCAACATAGCAAGCGTGCTATGGGAAAACAAATGCCTCAAGTCTCCGCACTGATTTCTTGAAAGAAATGTGACTGAATTAATCACACGTTTATTACGATTATCATTTAATTGTACGACGAACAAGCACTGTGCTGGTCAGACAAGTGCATGAAAAACCTGTCTCAGTGAGCCGGAAATAACAAATTGTGAGTGGCGAACACATCCACCAGATCTTAAGTTGCACGATAATGGAGTTAAACAATGATCAACAACTAAACTCACCATAACAATGACCGATGCATGCGGCTGCTTTCTTTTAACAGTTTCAACGATTGTAGTGATTCCTCTCACAACTTCTTCAGCAGAATGTGTCACATTATGGGTTCCTATCATTATTACAATAACCTGCTCAAAAGATGACTAGCCAACGGTCTAAACTCACCTTAGGTGAAAATCCACCTAATTCGCCATTTTCAATCCGCCAAAGTATGTTTTGTGTCTGATCACTGTATATGCTAAAGTTAACACAGTGCAATGGTTCTAAGTACGTTTGATACACCTTCAAAGCTCATTAAGATATTTCTGAACTCACTTTCGTAAATTGCATGTTCAAGAGTATCGAATCGCCAAGCAAAACGACATCCGGTTCTCGCTCACTGGTTTGGAATACGAATCGCATGTGCTAAACCGTTCGAACTTTCATAATACTGTATTACCTGGCTAATCCAGCAACCATCACCCGCCGGGTCGGGGGCCTGAACAGGATCAACCGAAGACATCGCCGGATCGCCGAAGCGTAGCGCAGCCTTTCGGAAAGTCCGCCGATTCACTCAGTTCAGTTCAGTTCAGTTCAGTTTGCACAGGACAGGTAATGGCCACGGCCAATCGAGCGTCCAGAATTCATTCGATGGTATGCACACCAGTTATGCACCCACCACTGCCGAGTGTATTTCGTCGAATCCCCGCCAAAAATGAGAGGGAAACGAAAAACCTCGTCGCACATCAACTGCGTGAGACATTATGCATCGTGAGCTTTCACGGAGACTGTATGCAATAAGGGAAAAAGTCTGCTAAAACATACTCCAGAAAGACCACAGTGCTACCCGTCATCCATCTAGTTGATATATTCAAGGCTTACTACGAGGAAATATCTCGCACCACTTGCGATCTAGGGCACCTTTGAAGGATTGGACTGTCTGCAGATCTACCATTTCACCAGGCAGACCGTTCCAACTGTTCGCAACCCTATTGCTGAAGAAGTGCGATCTAGCCATCAACGTAGATCGGGCTTTTATCAACTTCTTTTCGTTTCCCCTTGTTCTGGAGTCTACGGCGACTTGGAATAGACTAGCTGGTCTAAGGCCAGAAAAGCCCTTCATTACCTTGAACGTTTCTATGAGATCCCCTCGACGTCTCCTCCTTTCCAACGAGAAAAGATTCAGGTCACAGAGTCTCTGCTTGTAAGTCTTACCCCTCTGCCCTTCAATCATTCGCGTGGCGAGACGTTGGACTTTCTCGAGGCAGGCGGCGTCCTTTTTGTGGAAGGGTGACCAAGCCTGCACGCTACCTTCTAAGTGAGGTCGTACTATAGCCATGTAAATAGGTACGAATAACTCCGGCTCCCGGCAAGACAAAGCTGATCGCAGTCTAAAGAGCTCTCCACGAGCCTTATGCGCAGCAGCATTGCGTTGCTCCGACCATTTGAAGTCACTGTTCATGATGACCCCCAGGTCTTTAACCCTACTGGCTGCCTCTACGGCGAACAGCCCTTGATCATGAGCGAAAGTTAGGCTCTCTGTTGCCCTTGACAACAAATGGCTTTTTTGAGCTTTTAGAGGTAAGTCCCATTTGTATGCCCAGTTCAGGACGGTACCTATTTCCCTGCCCAAGTCCGCCCTACCCTTAGATCCAACAATCTTCACATCATCCGCAAAAATAAAGCTGGGCGATTGAAGAGTGGATGCTAGGTCATTAATAAATAACAAGAATAGGACCGGGCCTAGGACGGATCCCTGAGGTACACCACTGGTGACGTTCACCAAACTGGAGCACCTGTCCCCCACTTTGACGTAAAGCGTCCTGTGGGAGAGCAAGTTGGAGTACCTGGGCATCGATCCCAGTACCTCTCGCATGCTAAGCGAGCGCTCTACCATTTGAGCTAGTACCCCATACTGAGCTCAGTCCAGTTCAGTTCAGTTTCCACAGGACGAAAGTGGCCGAGACCAATCGAGAGTCCAGATCGTCGTGTAGTCGGATGTTTTCCTTGGCTCCCAACCATGCGCGTTGAATGCTTTGACTGAAAGGCAGAATTTGCGAGGCAGAATCACCTGAATCTATTCTCGTTGGGGAGGAGGAGAAGTCGAGGAGATCTCATAGAAACGTTCAAGTCTATGAAGGGATTTTCTGGCCTTAGACCAGCTAGTCTATTTCAAGTGGCCGTATATTCCAGAACAAGGGGAAACGAAAAGAAGTTGATAAAAGCCCGATCTACGTTGATGGCTAGATCGCACTTCTTCAGCAATAGGGTTGCGAACAGTTGGAACGGTCTGCCTGGTGGAGTGGTAGATCAGCAGGCCGTCCAATCCTTCAAAGGTGCCCTAGATCGCAAGTGGTGCGAGATATTTCCTCGTAGTGTGCCTTGAGTATAGCAACTAGATGGATGACGGGTAGCAATGTAGTACCTCTGGAGTATGTTTTAATAGACTTTTTCGCTCATTGCAAACAGTCTCCGTGAAAGCTCACGATGCATAATGTCTCACGCAGTTGATGTGCGACGAGGTTTTTCGTTTCCCTCTCATTTTTGGCGGGGATTCGACGAAATACACTCGGCAGTGGTGGGTGCATAACTGGTGTGCATACCATCGAATGAATTCTGGACGCTCGATTGGCCGTGGCCATTACCTGTCCTGTGCAAACTGAACTGCACTGAACTGAACCTTCACCGATAAGTTCATTGACAAAAATACAAGGCTGCAAGCTCTGTAAGCGCTGTATTCCAGCTTGAATCTAGTTTCTTCTTCAAAGGTAGTGCATAGCTGCATTCAGCAGTATCCTCTGGCGGTGTATTCTACATAGGTAAACCTCATTCGTAAAAACTTAATCCCGTATGTCCAGCCTTGAGTATGCCCTTTGTAGAATAAGACTGTGTCCCCTGGTGCCGCATTCGGGGGCAGAAACAAACAAATCACTCATTTCTATGCCCGACAGACCTTTTATAATCTTGAAGGTTTCTATTAGGTCACCTCGCCCTCTACAGCGCTCTAGAGAGAAGAGATTAAGATTCTATAGATGCTAGGCCTAAGGTTTCCCCTCTGACCGGTTTTCATTCTAGTTTCAAGTCTCCGCACCCCATCCAAGAACTCCTTATCCTTGCGATAATAGGGAGCCCATGCCTGCACACAATACTCCAGAAGAGGTCATATCAAAACCTTGTAAAACGAGATGAAGACTTCTGACTTTTTGCATGTGGTGGAATCGCATACCCTAACTTATACTCCTCTGGCCATATTGACAGCTCTCTGGCGCTGCCTTGAAGGCTTGAAGTCCTGTGTGACTGTTACACCTAGATCTCGTCCCTCCGACACTCTTTGAAAAGGAATACTGCTCGTTTAGTCTGTGTTAATCGTCAGGACTTGACGTTTGACGAGATTCGGCGGTAAACCCCATCGTTCTGCCCATCTGAGGACCGCATTTATATCCTGTGCTGAATCGCTCCCCGGTATCTTCACATTATCTGCAGAGATGAAATACGAGTTACTCAATTCTTCCGCTAGGCCATTTATACACAAGAGGGAGAGCAACGGCACTAGTGCTGAACCCTGCGGTGCACCGCTGATAACCCTCTCCGGTCTCGGTAGATAATCTTCCACCTTGACACAGAGACTACGATTCCTTATAAAGTGGGCTACCCCATCTCTCGCTTTCCCGCTTATCCCTAATGTTCGCAATTCATGGTCCAGCAGGCGACGACTCACAGAGTCGAGAGCCCTACTGAAATCCAATTAACAAACCTCCACTGTCATCCCTTCGTCTATTCGTCTAGTGGTCTCGTCCAAGAACATCAGTAGGTTTGTCAAACGCGACCATTTTTACCAACTCCATGTCAGTTAAGTTCAGTTCAGCCCAGTACGTACGGGGCTGTATGGTACCTTACTCGTCTCATATTCTACCGTTTCATTTTCACAGCGTTGTACTCAAGTTATCACCGCGGCTTGTTTTATCTGCTTTGCTTATGAGCGTTGTCGGGTCATGTCAGGCCACAAGACTCGCGGCTTGATCCATTAATCGTCCCGTTTCTTGTACTGAGAGCCCAAATAGTTCCCGCCTTGCTGCGACTTCCGGGTATCCAGTGCAATTCGGTATTTGTAGTAGCTGGGGGCGAGGAAGAGAAACAAGCCCGCTCTCGGGAACAGCAACCTCACACTAATATAGGTTCGGCGTCGCAACTCACTGCTGTCTCCACGTGAGACAAGTCCCGAGTCCTAGAATAATATGGAGGTGTCAATATGGAATGATGAAAAGTGGGGTGATATGGAGACTGTGGTAGAGAAAGGGGCAGTTAAGAAACACTGGAGTGATGAGATGCAGCATAAGAAAGTTAGCCGGGAGGGGGGAAAGGATGAATAATGAGAATAAAAAGGAAAGCTCCCCAGGATGGTTAGTAGCGGTCTGGGAATACCTCTGCCCAGGAAGCATCCGGTTTGTGCACAAAGGCAACGACCGAGGTTGCGGTCACGTGTGGAGGCAACTTATTCCACTTGCTCATGGCAGGTTGGGAAAAGAAACGCCCTTATATTCCTAACTGCTCTTGGTTTGTCCAGTTTATGCTCGTGTCCCCTGAGTGCAACATTGTGACAACGAGTCAGTAATGATGTGTCGGCCGTAGCGATTCCCTTATATAGCTTATAGCACCCTGTTAGATCCCTCCCTAGCCTGCGATAATCCAAGGAGAATGGATTTAGGGCCTTCAGTCTTTCCTGGGATGACTTCCCTCTCATCCTATTTATCATCGGAGTAAACCTTCTTTGAAAGTCTTCTAACACCTTTTTGCCTTCACTGGGCTCGGTGCCCTTGCCTGAACAAAAGCCTCTAAGAGATACCTGAGGGTTGCCTTGCATACAGGTAGAATTACTCCGGCCTCTCTAGACACCAAAGTTTGTCTTACTTTCTAAAAAAATCCTGTTTGACCTTACCGCTGCTAACGTGCTCTGCTCGGCCGGCATGAAGCTCCCGTGCACAAGTACACATGGGTCTCCTGACACAGCAGCGGACCCAATGTTAACCGGGACCGAGAGCTCTACGTATCTGTTTCCCCCGCCTTCCCTGCCGGCCAGCAAGTGTTTGCGTTTGCCTGCATTCAGCGGCAACTCCCACTTTTCAGCCCGTGCACTAATCTCGTTTGAGTCCGCCTGCAGCTCACTGAGGTTTTTTCACATACTATTTTGATATCACCTGAGAACATGAACCCTGAGCAGTCGATTGCGGTTACCAGGTCATTCATGTATACCAAAAACAACAGTTTTAAAGAACAAATACTGGAAATCCTTCCAAATTTTCTACGGGCCTCGCGAATTCGACTACACTTGACATCACTTTGAAAAGCTTGTCCACGCTCCACACTTTTGCACTTTTGTTTATCCATGTGAGACGTTTGAATTTAGCCTTGAACCGTTTCTGACTGTAGTGCTTGAGCCACAGGGCTTTCAGCCTTTCAGTTTTACGGTGGAGTCTATTTGGCCGAATACTTGAGATCTGTATATATTTGTACCCTTTGTGACTTTCAATTTAGCACCGTAGGCACTACGAATCGATCTTGTTCTGGTTTTGGGATTCGTTTTAATTGGCTACGCTCCTCCCGTCTTTGCATGAATTGGCTTACGGCAGTGGTCCCACCACGGAACCTTGCTGCACACCATTGCTTGCCTGGGCCAGTGTAGACCTGGTGTCCGCTACCTGTACGAAGAAGGCTCTGTTACTTGGGTAATCCCTTATCCACTTCACGGTCTGTGGGCTCACTCTAAGTGCCTTCAGTTTGCCCAGCATAAAGCGGCGGTTTACCGAATCGAAGGGGTTTTGCAAGTCTAGGTAGCGCATCTCAATCGCTCCCAATGGTCTAATCTGCGAGTTGCCCCGTCGGAAGACGATAGCCAGCTGGTGACACAGGACCTTCCTTTAACAAACCAGTGTTGCTAAGTAGCAGTGAGCTGGTGAGTTCGTAGATTTTTTGTTAGTCGCTCTCTGACCCATCCCTCTAGTAACTTGTAGGCGACTGCTAGCAAGTTTACGGGACAGCAGTCAGAGGCCACCTTTCATTTGCTTCCTTTGTGAATGGGGACAACTTGGGCCAATTTCCAACGGTCTGGTGTGACCTGTGGCAATAAAGGCCGGAATCATACAATCCCAAACGCTATTTCTGTGCACCTACTTCTACTCGGCGGTCAGCTGGAGAATTATCGGGATCCATTAGGACGACGTACCACCTCATGACCGAAACTACGTCGAACTAACTTGAGGGGCAACTCACCTGATATTGTGGATATACTGAGAGTCGTCCTTTTTCTGCTTCGGTTTTACCACATTTCTGTGCAGTGGCATTTTACTTACACACTTCCTTTTTGTTTCGTATCTCTATCCGGCCGCCACAACTGGTAATGGCTTCTGTGAATCGAGCGTCCAGAGTTCCATCTCTGGCATGCACACAACACATGCACCAGCCACTGCAGAGAGCACTTCGTCTAATCCTCCCTAAAATTAAGAGGGAAGTGTAAAACCCCGTCATACGTCAACCGTGTGAGACAATATGCAGCATCAGCCATCACTGAGACAGTATGCAACGAAAAAAAATCGATTACAATAAGCCTCAGTCGGACCGTAATGTTATCCTTCATTCGCCTACTGAACGAACTCAAAACTTGCTACCGGGGATGACCCCGTTCCACTTAGGCGTCATATGGTCCACCACTGAATGTGGTTATATTGACCTTATAGCAGCACACTTAAGAAAACTGGTTATTCCTCATGGTTTCCTGGGCTGAAAAGAATAAGGATCTTCGATTGAGAGTTTTGAATTCTTGCCTGAGTTAACTTCAAGTCAGAGTATATATAACCTCGCCCAAAGTTTTACTCCTTCAACTCCGGTGGTATCATATCTGTTTCCGCTGATGCCACAGTGACCTTCAGTGCTTCTTTTGATGGGACAATACTTCTTTTGTCGAACTATTTGTGATAGTCTTGAAGTACTGAAGCACTGCATGGGTATGAGGCTTTGAACCCACTTTTCCGGGCTCTCCAAAAAATCTTTGTTCGCCTGTCGGATTCGGTGGGCTGAAACGGGAACAAATGGAAGCGGGGGCTGGGGCAGCATTGAAAACGAAACTTACATAACATCATGCAGTGTCTCACCTTTGACAGCGATTTACGGGGAAAGAAGGCTCGACATTCATAAACATACAGCGGAAATGAAATGCAATGAAACATCTATCTCACCCTCACTTGTTTTTTATGGACAAGAAATTACTGGGAGAGACAAACGTATGGGCCTAAGTTTTTCCCGAAGGCAGTTTCGTTTTTCGATAGAACAGTTTCTTTCGGAAAAGCTTTCCACAGAGCAATAACCCTGAGGCCACGAAAGTCAATTCGTAAAGAAGTACGTAGTCTCGGTTGAAAAACCTTTCTGCTGTGACCACGGAGAAACGAGAGTGGACAGACAGAGAGGAAGCAATGGCTTTTTCCTGATTCAAAAAGGGGAAGCACAAAAAACAGATCACTTCTTACACGTCTTTAGTCAAGGGGCTAGAGAAGGGGGAGTGAGAGGCGGAGGACATAAGGTAGGTGGGATAGACCCTTCACTGCCTTGGTGGAAGACCTCTGGACCCTTTCTAGGATCTCACGATCTTGAACAAGACAGGAGTGCAATATTTGACTACCGTGCTCCAGCAGAGGACGCATACTTGTGCCGAGAATTACGGATAAACCATCTCTAGAGTTGCGCGGGAAGGACCTTCGAAGCATACACTTGACCGGAAACGCAGACTTCCAAGCAATTTTTCGATGACGGGAGAAGGTGTAACAGCCGGTCGTGGAAAATCCCCCTTTCCCCCCCGCGATTCAGTGTTTTTCCTAACACCACTCATTTGCCTACACCACTGACTTGTCTTTACGAACTGGTTGTTTTTCTGGGCCAATTTTTGTTTGTTCGCGTCCACAGCGCTACTTTGGCACATCTTTGTTCAGGACCTGCGTGACGCGTGTGCTGTCTGCTCACACGCTGATATTCGGTTTCTCGTTGTCGAGTCCTTGTGATCGTATTATTGAGGTTTGTATATTGTTTATGTCACTGTTTATTGTAATAATCTAGTATCGTAGAATATCACGGATAATCGTCTTTTGATTTCGAGATCCGTTGCGAATTTGGCTACGCATTGCTTAAACGTTCGTTACAATACTCAATACATCAATTTGGAAGGAGAAAAAACACGCAAAATGCCAAGAAAAGGATCGAAAACATTGGAACTTGGACAGGAAGTAACACGTCCAGTCTCTGGGGAGGTTTTGGGTACATTTGATTCTTTAGTTAATGCTAGATCGCCTGGTCCTCTCAGTGCTAGTTCATGTGTTAATGAGAGCAATATTGATTGTAAGGATGTTGATTTATATAGGCTGAGAATACTAGACCTAGAACAACAGTTAATATCGGCTAGACTACAGGCGCAGGAAGCGAAGAAGAAGTGTTCACAGAAAGAGCGAAAGCATGAGACCAGCGACTTTGACACTTCCGATAGATCAGGGTGCAATAAGACAGAGAACCCCACGCCGGTCGCCGACTACAAACCACCATCGATCGATCTGCCTAGAGTGGAACTAACGGTTTTCGACGGGCGAGCTGAGCAATACTGGAAGTTTGTCAAGCAGTTCGAGGCGTTCGTTGAAAATAAGATAACCGACCCTGGGCAAAGGCTTCTCTACCTGACTCACTACTGTCGAGGCCGAGCAAGAGAAGCTATCGACGGGTGTACCATGCTCAACCCAGAACAAGGCAACACAAGAGCAGGGAAGATTCTGAGGGACTTGTTTGGCCAACTGTTCAAAGTAGCCCGTAACGTAATAGAGGGTGTGATGGTAGAGGCAAAGAGAACCAAGGGCGACGCCTACACAATGGCCGACCCGGTGATTAAGATGCAAAACTGCTCAATAGACCTCGACCATTTAGGTTACAGGGCTGACCTAGATGCCATGCACACTTTGGAAAACATAGTCCGCCATCTTTATCCCGAAATAAAGGGTCGGTGGGCGCAAGAAATAGAACGGATAAGCCGAAGCGACAGGGAAGCTAACTTCGAAGACCTGACCGAATACTTGGACAGGCAAACCAAGATAGCTGACAGCAGGTTCGGCCGACTCATCCGGGACAGCAACCGGGTAAACAAGCCCAATAATAGCCAAGCTCAGACCCCTGAACGGGAACATCCAAAATACCAGCCTTGGACCAATACACATGCCATTTCACGCGATGCTACTGCGCAACCAAGTTGCAGACTTTGTGACGCTAGCCACGGCCTACCCGAATGCCCCAAGTTCGGCAACGCCACAATAGACGAACGGTGGGGAATGGCGAGGATGGCAGGATCATGTTTTATCTGTTTCAACACCACGCACCGGGCAGCAGCCTGTAGGACAAGGAACCGATGTGGCTACGAGGGCTGCACGGGCAGACACCATCGGCTGCCGCCTCTGGCGAGAGTAACATTACCCGAGATGAGTACCAAACCCAGCGTTATTTGTTCAACGTCACGATCTGCCAGTAAACCGGTACGTTTAGGCGTAGTGGCCGTGGGAGTAGTGACCCCAACTGAGGTGGTCAAAACGTTGGATTTCGTCGATAGTGGATCCGACACTACTGTGGTGAAAGAGCGGTTTGCCGACAAACACCAACTCGCTAAAGGTGCGACGTCGTTGGCAGTGAGCACGGTTGGCGGAACATAGGTAATGACCGCCGGTAGATTGAGGCCGCAACTCATCTCTCTAGTCACTAACGAGGAAATTGAACCATTGGAGGCATTCACGTTAGCGGATCTCCCCATGCGAACACCAAGGTCGGTAAACGCATTCTTGACTAGGTGGCCCCACCTGCAGTATGTAATGTAGGCTGGGAACTTGATGAAGTGGATCTCCTCATCGGCTGCGACGTGCCAGAGGCGCATTGGGTGCTTGACCAGAGAATGGGCAACCGCCAGGCACCTTATGTCGTACGCACGGCTCTGGGATGGATGTTATACGGTCCAGTAGGGGTACGTGGCTCCGTGAATTACTTGTCCGCCGAAACGGATCGCGCAGCGGCTGTATGAAAAGGAGTTTCATGACATTGGAGACGAAAGACCATCTTTGTCTCAAGAGGATCACTTCGCTCTACAAACAGTGCGGCAAGGCACTGGAGGCCTCAAAAAACAGTTCGAGGCTCCCCTTCCATGTCGCACATTGACCGACCCGTGGACTGACAACAGAAATGATGTTCTCCAACGATTGCAACGACTAAAAGAGCGCTTCATTCGAGACCAGAATCTGTGGGAACGATAAGCGGATTTGATGAAGCGAAACGAGGCCCTCGGTTACGTTGAAAAGGTGCCTGTTAACACCGACGGTAAAAAGGGTATCTAGTATCTGCCTCACCACCCGGTTATCAACCCCAAGAAACCCAAAAATCTGCGGGTGGTTTTCGACTGTGCAGCCAAATTCCATGGCAAGTCTTTAAACGATCGCCTAGCTTTGAATTATTGAAGTACTACACGCGTTCGAGGCTTTGAGCCCAATTATCCCGGTTCTTGAGGAAATCTTTGATCTTCTGTCGGATTCACCGAGCTGAAGCTAGAGTAAAAAGAAGCGGGAGGGGGGGGGGCGGGAGCGGCAGCGAAAACAAGATACACATAACATCGTGCAGTGTCACACTGTGGACAGTACCTTAAGCTGAGTGGGGGTGCGGCATTCATGAACATATATGCGATAAAAGACAACTATTTTTTTGACAAAGGGAATTATTGGGAGAGACCCAGGTAGAAGTCTAGCTTTTTCTTGAAGATAGTTTTGTTCTGCGAGAGAACAATATCTTCCGGAAGTGCATTCCACATAGTAATAACCCTATAGCTAAAAAAGTTAATCCTTAGTGAAGTGCGTGGCCTCGGTTTGAAAACTTTTCTGCTGTGACCACGGAGAGAGGAGGCTGGACAGACGGAGAAGAAGCAATCGCTTTGACCTGTTTCAAAAAGGTGGAACATCAAAAACAGATCACCTCTTACGCGTCTTACGTCAAGGGGATAGAGTTTGAGGAGTGAGAGGCTGACGGGATAAGGTAGATGGGATAGACCCCTTACTGCCTTGGTGGAGGCCCGCTGAACTCTTTCTAGGATCTCACGGTCTCGGACAAGACCAGAGTGCACTATCTGACTACCGTACTCCAGCAGAGGTCGGATATAAGTGCCGAAAATTATGGGGAAATCATCCTTAAATATGCGCGGGAAGGACCTTCGAATCATGTTTAGGACTCGAAAGGCAGACTTGCTAGCAAGTTCGTGATGACGAGAGAAGGATAAGTTACAATCTAACCAGAAACCGAGCACCTTGTGTCGGTCAACCCTTGGCAGTGTGGTTGCTCCATTAATGGAAAACGTGTGACCAGTCTCTCTGCCGAAAGACATGCTCACGCAATTGTCATCAATAACTGGGAGGTTCCAATCCTCGGACCAGCGTTTTGTTTCATAAACTGCAATTTGCAGGTCTTCAACGCTTGAACTCCAGAGGGTTACATCATCTGCGTACATGGCAATGTTTGCAGGAAGGGCTGTCGGTAGACCGTTTATATAGATCAGGAAAAGAAGAGGACCTAAGACCGACCCTTGGGGGACCCCAGTTGTTACTGGGGAGGGTTGAGACAAAACATTCCCGACTTTAACCACAAAGGTGCGCTCGGTAAGGAAGCTAAGTAGGACGGCCAACATGGAGCCTGTGATCCCGTATGTCTGCAGCTTATAAAGAAGAGGGGCATGGGGGACCTTATCAGAGGCCTCCATCGTCAACACATCGCTGAAAAAGCGAGGCATAAGGAGCAGCTAATGTATCCGCGGCTTTCTCGAGAATACGGGGGTGAATTAGGTCAGGACCCATAGAGCAATATTGGTTGAGCCGTCGGAAACCTTGAGCGACTGCACCAATGGGAATAGTGACGCGGTTAATCCTAGTGGTCAGAGATAACGGGTGCGTGTTAGCGTGGGATGATATGGGTATGGAGCTAGAAATTGTACAGAAGTAAGAGCTGAATGCCTCGGCTACTTGGCTAGGAGAAGTGACTGGAGATCCGGCACTATCTCTGAGAGCTAATGGCGTCGGAGCTGTACCCCTAAGACGGCGCATGTACTGAAAGAAAAATGCCTTATTGGTCCGTGCTCGATCAAGCACAGATCGTTGGACTGCATTCTGATAGGACCTAATCTTGTCTTTGCATATGTTCCGCGTGATTCTGAAGTCATCTGCATCACGGACAAGGCCTGTGGCTTTATATCTAGCAAAGAGGCGTGCGCGTTCGTCTAGAATGCGCCTAATGGGGCGAGGGAGGGGTAGCTTAGCGGTCTGTGGGCGACGAATTCTAGGGACAAATAGCCTATCAGCTAGGGAGATTAACTCTCTGAGATTCTCTGCCATTTCATCCGCAGAGTTACCCGGGTTAGTTGAATTTAGCTGGGAGCGGAAAAATGCACAGACTTGGTCAAAATTGGTCCTTTTGAAGGATTTCAAAATTTTAGTTTCTGAGGGAAGAGGAGGCCATTTCACGATATAATCGAATCCAATGAGAATGTGATCGCTTTTGCCGAGGGGCGGCAAGTAATGCACCACATCTATTAGGAACCGATGATTGGTGATGACCAGGTCTAGTAGGGACGGGGCGTGGCCTGTGCGATATCTAGTCGGATCTCTTACGTTCTGCACCCATGAGTTTTTCAGTACGAGATCAAGGAGGGATTTACCGAAAGTGATATCCGGAACATCAGCTCTTTGCCAGTTTGTACTGGGAGAGTTGAAGTCACCAGTGACTAACAGATGGGTGAAGTCTGTGTAGCTTTTCAGGGAGCCTAATAAGTCTATGAGACCTAGGCTGTCAGTTGAATGGCATGCGGGATGACGGTAGGCAACACCAAGCAATAGGGTATCTGTCCTAGAGAGGTTAAACACAGCCCACAAACAATCAATACATGAAAAGGTTGGGGTTGTCAGTAAGGTGGGAGGATGGATCGAATTATCGTATTATATGACGACCCCGCCGGCACGACCTCTACTGGAGTCCTGCCTTACTGTGAAGTATCCCGGAATGGATATTTCGGCATCAAGTATGTCAGGGGTGAGCCAGGTTTCTGTGAGGGCTATGATCTGAGGCTCCTTATCCACTACAAGCTGCAGAAGCTCCGGGATCTTATTCAACACACTCAGGCAATTGCTGTAAAAACACTTGAGCACATGCTCAGGAGTTGTTGCAGAATCGCCAGAGGCAGCTGGTTTTGGGTTTAATGAGTGGGAAAGAGGGGGATTTGAGGATGTAAAGGAGGTCCTGGGAGAGTCGGGGGCTGAAGATTTTGGGGGGCTAGAGGGTAAGCAGACTGCTGGGGGGACCGGTAGGTTTTGATGTCTAGTAACCTGGGGGTATCATACCAGGCGGACGGTCTACATCCTTCGGTCTCCGAAAAGGGTGGGCTGCTTTTTGTGGTTTGCCATTCTGCGCACTGCGTGATGCCCTGTTCTGAGTTTTCTTGTTGGCGAGCTTGTTTTTCATGACAGCACCAGATATATTATCTGGTGCGTCAACCTCCTCACTGCTTCTTCCAGTAGAAACAGGTTGCAGGTTCATGTCTGGGCTCAAGGATGAGTGAGTCTCGTCCGTTGAAATAGCCTTATTGTCTATGATGGGGCCTGGGATACTTTACGTAGGCGACAGATGTTTAGTGGCACTAGGCCTACTACTGGGAGTACTTTCGGCGACGAGAAATGGTGTCAGTAGGGAAGCGATGGATGGTGGGCATGCAGCTCGGTCCTCAAGGCGAGATACCTGGACAACTGGCAGCACTCTGAGCTCAGGATCGGCTTTTTGTAGAATTTCTGGCTTAGCCTTCTCACTGTGGAGCCTCAGATGAAGTGGCTTTTCAATGGATACGCCCTCGAGCTTTTTAATTACCTCCTTGAGCTTTGCGGCCGAGGAAACAATTCGTTTGGCTGCATCTATGGAGCCCATTACAATGAGAATACCGTGAACCCGGTTGGTGCGTTTGGTTACCAACCAAGTGGACCGCCATTTAAGTGGGAAAGGGGGCTTAAGGCGATTAAACACCTGGGCGTAGGTGTCACGAGGGTGATCCGAACTAGGGAAGCGGTCCCCAAAGGATGACTCGCTTGGAGCAATTCTCGGTATCTTGTAAAATCTTGGCGGCGTCAAGAATTTGCTGCTCAGAAACTCTACACACCTGATCGGCTGCCTGGGACACCGGGAGGGATTTGATTATCAAACTCCTCAGGCTGGTCAGCTCATCTTTAAGGGTGCGGACGGTGGCCCTTAGCTCGGCTATCTCTGCAGCCTGACTTTGGACCGCACATTTTAGTGCATCCGTTTCCAGCTCATTATGAAGGACCGTTTCGTCCGGAATGAGGAGTGAAGCATTGGCCACAGGGGGGGGGGAATCGCACTGCCTCATGGGGAAAGTATCCTCATCTGAGCAAGCGGTTTTATCAATGGTGAGGGGCATTGACATTATTCAGGATCCAGCCAGCACAGATAAAGATAAACATAAATAGAGGGGGACGAGCTGTGTGTTCTAAAAATTCAAAACAGCTGCACTCACCGAGGGAGACGACCGCACCGCTGGTGTACCGCAGTTCAGGCCTACTACAAGGGCCTGACTGGACCACACCACTGATCGACGTTTTGCGCAGTTTCAGAGTGGGTAAATTGGCTTTGTCTGCCGACATTAGGGAAATATTTCATCAGGTGAAGATTTCGGTAGGAGAACGAGATGCGTTGCATTTCCTGTGGTGGGAAGGGAGCGACCGGGACAACGCAGTGGTGAACTATAGGATGACCGTCCACCCCTTCGGAGCCATATCGTCATTATTCTGTGCGAACTACGCCCTCCGAGAATCAACGAACAAACATGGCGATCTAGTCCATCGAACGGTAGTAGATAGCGTTGGCAGAAACTTCTACGTCGACGACTACCTTGGGTCATTCGATGATGTGGAATCAGCTCTAGAGCAGTTCAGGGGTCTGACGAGATTGCTGGAAGAGGGCGGCTTCCATCTAACTAAATGGATGTCGAACGCTTCAGAAGTGCTGAAGGTCATCCCGTGTCACGAAAAGGCCGAAAGGGTAAGAGATTTGGACGGCTCTCCACTTCCTATCGAGCGCACCTTAGGGATACAATGGGACGCGGAAACGAACGACTTTACTTTCGAGCTAAACGTTCCCGAGCTGCCAATAACCCGTCGTGACATACTATCTGCTGTCTCAAGTTTGTTCTACCCGCTCGGTTTTGTCTCACTATGACCGCTACCAGGAAGGATCTTGCTGCAGCGGCTGTGCCGTAAAAAATTGATTGGGACCAGTCACTGAACTGAGAGGACTGGCTGGACTGGGAAGAATTTTTGAACACCTTAAAGAAACTAGGGGACATAAGAATCCCACGATGTTTGACTCCTGGCCATACTACACGGACTGGAGAACTACATGCATTTCCGATGCATCCGAAGTCGGTTATGGAGCTGTGGTGTACGGACGATGGTGCGCAGGAGATGGACAATATACTACGAGAATTCTGCTCGCCAAAGCCCGCGTTGCTCCACTGAAGTCGGTCTCGATCCCACACCTTGATCTCAGCGCAGCCGTGTTGGCAGTCAGGGCGGTGCAATCTGTGAAGAGATGTTTTTACTTCTACATTTGGTCGGTTAGCTTCTGGACGGATTCAACGATAGTACTTTGCTACATTAACAACGTTCGGAGCCGGTTTAGTACTTTCGTTGCTAACCGGCTCACGATTATCCACGATGAATCAGCCACGAACCAGTGGAATCATGTCAGATCTGGCGATAATCCGTCCGACCCGTGCTCCCGAGGTGCGACCAACTTCAGGCAACTAGACACGTGGACGAGAGGGCCAAACTTCCTGCACTTTCCCAAACAGGACTGGCCCGTGTTCGAATTAAAAACCCCTACGGAAGTGGAACTGGAAATCAAGGGCGTAGTGATGGCGGCCAACGTCGTCGAAGCGACATCCATTCTATCGCGACTGGTCAGGCTTTTTTCCTGGATGAAGACGCTTCGTTCGCTAGTTTGGTTAACCAGGTTCAAGAGAAATTTGCTAGTCATGAAAGGGCTACGGCCCTCAGGCCGGATACGGGTCGGCCCGATAAGTCCCGATGAGCTACAAGCGGCAGAATACGACATTTTCCGAATGATACAACGCGAGGCTTTCGCCCGGGAACTCAAGGGGGCGGAAGAAGTGGGACCGATCAACAAAAACATACCATCTCCAAGAGGCGAGCTGGAGCGTTTAAACCCCAACCTCATTGACTGACTGCTGCGGGTGGATGGTAGGCTGACCAACGCCCACCTGAACTCCGACACAAAATATCCTATAGTGCTGCCTGCGAGGCAACCTGTAGTAGAGCTAATGATTCAACACGTCCACGCCGTGGAAAGACATGCCGGGGAAAGTCACGTGACGGGCGTCATCCGAAAGCGTCTTTGGTTGTTGAGAGGACGAGAGATTGTAAAACGCGTAATCCGACGGTGTGTGCAATGTAGGAGACGCAATGCCACAGCGGGCAAACAACTCATGGCCCCGCAACCAGAATGCAGGGTGACTACGGGCTGGTGGCCATTCAGTGACACCGGGTTGGACTATTTCGGGCCCTTGTGGATCAAGTGCGGGAAAAGATTAGAAAAGCGATATGGATGTATCATGACGTGCATGAAGTCACGTGCGGTACACCTAGAAGTCGCATATTCGATGACGAACGATTCGTTTCTACGGGCCTTGCAAAGATTTTTCAACCGAAGAGGCGTACCGGCCGATATATACTCAGATAATGGATCGAACTTTGTGGGCGCTCACCGGGAATTGCAGCGTTGGCACAAGAACATAAACAGGGACGAACCGCAGGATCAAACCGTGGCCTACGGCATACGATGGCATTTCAACCCCCCACAGGCCAGCCACCGAGGCGGAATTTGGGACCGCATGATCCGGTCCGCCAGACGGATATTGCTGTCAATCATGGAGCAACAGCCGCCCGACGACGAGACGCTCACCCCGAACGAATCCCTGACGTTAAGGTCGAACGAGGGTTTCCAAGGGCCGGTAAACCTTCGTGGGAGCTACCTCCACGGATGGAAGCGAGCGAACTATCTGGCCAAGGTCTTTTGGAGGCGGTGGCTGCGGGAGTACCTACCGGCTTTGCAGACTTGACAGAAGTTGCTGGCCAAAACAAGACCATTCAAAGTTGGGGACGTGGTTATGATCGCCGACGAACGCGCACATTTCAGCACTTGGTCTTTGGGAGTAGTTACCGAAACCATCAAAAGCACTGACGAAATGATGAGAACGGTGAAGGTGAGGACATCTGACGGGGTGCTCATTCGTGATATACGCAGTATTAACCTACTGGAGAGCGAAGACGGAGGAGCTGATAACCCCGAGGCCCAGCAGACCTTTTCACACTAGTAATCGAGGTGGATAAAGGAACATCATATATACCACACGGTCTCCGTCAAACACGTTGCAGTGCTCGCGGTCTTTCGTTGACATTACAGAAGGTTCTTTCCGATATGTGGTGATGAATGCGATCCCATTGTACCCACCGACACATACACGCATGCACGCCGCACTCTACAACCTGTAACCCCATCAAACATGTGACAGTGTTCGTTGTTTGCTTTTTGTTGACGTTACCGAATGCCCCTTGCATATGTGGAAGTAGCGGAGCTTAGGTCACACGCACATGCTACATTTTACTCGTTTTCTTGCAACACGGTTCTTTGTTGACATTGCAGAAAGTACTCCTTTGATGTGTAGTCATACCTGTGATTTCATTGTACACCCCGGCACACACACACACTCACTGAAGCCCATACATCCAAGACAGGACGGCCCTTTACAAGGACAACTTCTATGTGACCCCTTCACGCCCGCCATCGGTCATTTGGTCTTGTGGAAGATGTAGACTAGCCTCACGTCTATGTAGCCAGTGGGTTAGGTGCGGCCAGTAGTAGAACGTTGACGACGAGCATTAGACGCGCGCACTGACAGCAGGGCCCAGGCCGGTAGAAAGAATCAGTACCTTTATACCGAACCTTTGACTCTGCTAAGGATCCAGGAAGATTTTGGTGGGCGGTGTAACAGCCGGTCGTGGAAAATCCCTCTTTTCCCCCCGCGATTCAGTGTTTTTCCTAACATCACTCATTTGCCTACACTATTTACTTGTCTTCACGAACTGGTTGTTCCTCTGGACCGACGGTTGTTTGTTCGCGCCCAGAGCGCTACTTTGGCACATCCTTGTTCGGGACCTGCGTGACGCACGTGCTGTTTGCTCACACGCTGCTATTCGGTTTCTCGTTGTTGAGTCCTTGTGATCGTATTACTGAGGTTTGTATATTTTTCATGTCATTGTTCATGTAATAATCTAGTATCGCAGAACTCGCGGATAATCGACTTTTGATTTAAGGATCCGTTGCAAATATGGCTACGCATTGCTCAAACGTTCGTTACCGAAGGTTAGGTTACCATCTGACCAGAAACGGAGCACCTCCTGTCGGTCAACCCTTGGTAGTGTAGTTGCTGCTGTGGTGCAGAAAGTGTAACCAGTCTCTGTGCCGAACGAAATGCTCACACATTTGTGATAATTAACTGGGAGGTTCCAATACTCAGGACGGCATTTTGTTTCATCAGCCGCAACTCGCAGGTTTTCAACGCTTGAACTCCTAAGGGTTACACCGTCTGCATACTTTGGGATGTTCACAGGAGGGGCTGTTGGAAGATCATTGATATAGATCAAGGACAGAGGAGAACCTAAGACCAATTTTTGCGGGACCCCAGTTGTTACTGGATAAGGTTGAGAAAAAACATGCCCCCCCCAAACCGCAAGGGTACGGTCGGTAAGAAGGCCGACTAAGATGTCCGACATGGAGCCCGTGATCCCGTATGTTTGGAGCTTTTAAAGAGGAACAGCATGTAGGACCTTGTAGAGGGCCTAATAGAATTGACGAATACGGCCTGTGATAGCTGGCCAGACTATCCGTGACAGTGAGAATGTTGGTGATACATGATCTGCCAGGAACAGACCCACATCTAGCAGGGAGAGGATCTTATTTGTATGTAGAAGGGGAAAGAGCCACGCTGCTGAGAAGTCGCTCGACAATTTTACCGGGGATGCCAGTCAGAATTATGGGTCTGTAACTAGAAGCAAGATATCTAATACCGTTCTTGCAGGTGGGCGCGATGACTTCTCTTTTCCAGCTGCTCAGGAAAGCTCCACCGTCAACACATCGAAAGAAAATGCATAAGGAGCTGCTAATTCGTCCGCCGTTTCCTTGGGAGTGCGGGGTGGATTAAGTCGGGAACCATAGAGCAATATTGATTGAGCCGGCGGAGACTTTGTGCAACTGCACCAATGGGAATAATGATGTGGCTAAGGGTGGTGACCAAAGATATCGGGTGCATGGTGAGGTGGCATAGTATCGGTAAGGAGTCAGAAGGTGTTCGAAAGTGGGAGGTGAGGGCTTTGGCTGCTTGGCTGGGGGGAAGTAGAATGGGATCTGACAGGATCTTCGAGAGCAAGTGGCGCCGGGGCTATACCCCTTAGATGACGTATCAACCGAAAGAAAAAACGCCTCATCGGCCCGGGCTCGAGGAAGTACGATGGCTTGACTGCATTTTGGTAGGACACAGTATTGTCTGTGCACTCGCTAATGATAATCCCGAAGTCTTCCGAATCGCGGGCTAGACCTGCGGCTTTATTACTAGCGAACAGGCGTGGGAATGTGCAATTTCGACCAAAAACACGGCAGATAAACATAACCGATAAGCACTTGGCTTAAAGCGGTGTGGGCTTTCGATGCCACAGGGATGTTCTTGCTTTGCTGCTTGCTGCAAGGACAATTAGTTTCCGCCAATTGAAAAAAGTGTTTACTGCTACTAATGCCTAAGCCTGACGATGTCTGTATCGAGACCAAAAGACTGATACTGGCTACAAACTCCACGGAAAGCATAAACCTAATGGAAAAACTGTGCCACTTCTCCGACCGGATAAAAATGTCAAGAGCCGTAGTCTGGTGGACATGATGCAAAGTACTCCCGTTGATTATGAAAGGCGCACGATCACGGAACACATTAAATGTGGGACGATGCTACCGGGCGAGCTGAACCAAGCCGAACTCGACGTTTTACGCCTACTACAACCGGACGCTTTGCCGTTCGAGGCCCGCGAGCTAGCCAGGATAGATGATAACACCAAAGGAAGCAGGCTGTTGTACAGCAGTATCCAAAGACTAAACCCTACGCAAACCAAAGGGCTACTGAGGGTTGGACGG
This sequence comes from Fasciola hepatica, assembly GCA_948099385.1. Lineage (NCBI taxonomy): Eukaryota > Metazoa > Platyhelminthes > Trematoda > Plagiorchiida > Fasciolidae > Fasciola > Fasciola hepatica. Next base: position 26,319,316 of record CANUEZ040000043.1, on the reverse strand, counting down.
CGGCTGACGAATTCAAATCTAGAGTACGAAACAAAATACCTCATAACAGACCCTGATGACCACTACATAACGAGATACCTGATAGACCATGTACATCGAGAAGAGGGACACGCAGCTTTGAACCACTTATTGAACAATATACGTCGACGATTTTGGGTGACAAAGGGACCAACGACGGTCAAGCGAGTCATGGGCAACTGCATCACTTGTCGTCGCCGGAGGGCGGTAGCAGGCCAACCAATGACGGCCCTCCTTTCGGCAGTGAGAGTTCGACCAAGATGGTGGCCGTTCATGGAAATTGGCGTCGACCGCCTTGGCCCGTTACTCGTGCGACAGCAAAGAGACATTCAAAAGAGGCATGACTGCCTGATAACATGTTTACAATCCAGAGCAGTCCATCTTGAAGTAGTGCATAATATGACCACCGATTCATTTATAATGGTTTTTCAAAGGTTCATCGCGAGGCGGGAAGTCCCTTAGAACGCATACTTAGACGATGGCTCAAACTTCGTTTGGGCCCGTAATAAGTTATGGAAATGGCAGAACCGCCTGTACCATGCCAAAATCCAAAACAGGACCGCAGCAAAGGGCATAGAATAACACTTCAACCCACTATGTGACATTCATGGCGGTGGTATTTTGGAAGGGCTGATACGATCGACTGGGAAAATACTCACGGCTCTGACCTCACAACAAAACCTCGATGACGAGACGCTGACTACTTTGCCAACAGAAGTAGAGCGCATACTGAACAACGGACCCCTGGTGCCGATCGTCCCAGGCCCGGAAGGCGAGCCGGCCCTCACTCCCAAGGACCTGTTATTACTGCGGTCAAACATAGGGGCAATCACACCGAAAACCCTACGTGGAACGTATATTGTAGGATGAAAACAGGTGAATCACCCGGCACAGGCCTTCTGGAAACGTTGGACGATGGAGTACCTACCGACACTGCAGCTTCGGCAAAAGTGAATTACCAAAGAGAGGTTGTTCAGACGTGGCGATGTCGTCATCCTCATGGGGAGCCACTTACATAAAAACGATTGGCCGGTTGGAGTGGCCAAGGACTGCCGTACAGAAATCGATGGCCTCGTGCCCACGGTGGTGGTGAGAACGAACGAAGGAGACGTATTACGAGATATCTGTAAGGTATGTTTCCTTGAAGGTGACAATAGCGAGGGTGAAGTCGACGCTACAAACCAAGCTAAAACCAAGTCTACTGATACCAACTGAAGCCGAGTTTATTTATTTATTCCTCATGCACTCTCCCGTAGGCTCCAACTCTTCACACCGTCACTGAAGTATATTTGTGGCTAATTTCATACGGTGTTCACGATTTACAATGGGGTTAGTTGTCGAAACTCTAGTTTATCACACGACGGGGCGTTGTTTGTGAAGTAGTGGAAACCCCTGAACAGGCATTTGTCGACGGTTTGTAGAAATATCTCTTTTTCCGTGACCTCCTATTTGTATTATTTTTGAACCCGTGTTCAAGAAGATATAAGTTTTGAGTCAAACGTACCTCTAATGTGATAACACCACACGTTGAGCCCCTGATGCTTGTGTACCCTGTAGTCATCTCGATTTTTTATCAGGAATTCTCAGTCTTCATCTTGCCACATACTTTGCTCTTGTTCGGGCAGCCTTCTCCTCCACATTCCGTTATCTGTCTACGCATCCTGATCACACCGAAGGGCTTATTTTTATACAGATAACGTCGTTTCATCCACAAACGAAACTCTAAGACATCGAGGTATGGAGCATAACCTCAAGAAAACCTGCAAGCGTGTCCGCGTCTGGCCTACCATAGATGGAGCTTATGGCGACCTACGTATGCCCTGACTTTAGGGTCTAGGTAGGTTAGGGCGAACCAGTACCCGTATTTACTCCTTGGATGTTGACCGTTTCATGGGAAGATTTGGTGGGTTGTGTTACGTACACGTGTGGAAATCCTCCTTAGCCGTCGTCCCATACTTGTATTGTCGAGACTATGTTTTTGTCTTATTGGTCCTCGAACAAGTACAGCATGCATCAATCACTACACTCCAACATTTGTTTATACTTCGCCCACGTGTAGTGGCATAATTCTGATTCGAACTTGGACTGCCATGACAGTGGTACCTGACACTGACCTTTGTTGGACTCCGGTCCTCGCTGATAGACGTTGTGGCCGTACGGTTGGTGTTTGTACACACTTATATATGCGTATAATTTGTTAATCCAGTACCGTCGAAACTACAAATCGACCTTGTTCTGGCTTTGCGATTTGTTTGAATTGGCTACGCGGTAATCACAGTCGGAATAGCCGTTACATGGCTCGCTATGGACTGCATTGCAGAAGGTTATACAAAACGTCTCAGTGACACAGCTGTCGCATACTGTTCCAGTTCATGGATGGTCAACAGCCAGGAAGTTCATTGACGACAGATCGATGGATGCCGCTGGTTCTCCTTTTGAATATGTAAATATACGTCCTGATAGAACACCTGTTCGGTGGGAAATATTTTGGTCGCTCAAAAGAAACTCTGCCTCATCCGTGCTCGCTGACCCCGCTGGCGATGGCGCATTTATTCAGTGTCCAACCGGCAAGATGCCACTAGCGGGCCTAGCACCCCATGTTGTCTGCCCATAAACTGCCGACCTGGATTTGACTAACTCCTCACCTTGGTTGCGCTCCCATACAAACGCCCCTTTCTACCATCTTCCGCAGCCTCTACTTCCATGAGATTTACCCCCCGGGCCACACGCTAAAAATGACACGCTACGTCATCAGCAAAACCGCAATCCCCCATCTTGGACTCAACGTCAGAAAATGACCCTGATACGACCAGTGATCGCCGCCGTACTACCCTCATCCGTCCTCTGGGCCGTTAAACGCAATATCATTCGCCGTTCTTTCTCGAACGACTTTACTAACTGCCCACCTGAAGTGATCTTAGGCACGCCAGGTCTCACTGCACCACGCAAGTGCCTTTCTAAACTCCATGTGGGCCTGCTAGTTCCTCAACCCAGGTCTACATTTATTCATCCGATCACTTCATTTGACAGCCACCACTATCAACCGAAATTTATCGAAGAGCACCCTCGGATACCGTACGAAGCAACCAGCCGGGCCACCACCCAGTTTCGTCCGACGCCATCGATTCTATGCACCGGAGTAACCATCAGAGCTCCTACCCGTTTCACGAAGCCTTCCGCTATCCCACCCCACCCCCACCATTTCTTCCTCCTCCCGACTGATGGGGGCGTACCAATCCCCCGTCGTTGCTGTCACCCTATATCCCCTCCTGCCTCCCTAGACCCCGACTCCCTATACTACAGCTTTATCATGTCTCTGCCGTTCCTCCTGCTCCTTCACACCAGTCCCCACCCAATCCCGACGTACCACTTACGAGCAATGGCTAATGCCTCAGGACTATACCTGAATCCCGCTCCCAAGCTCTACATACCCCCCGTTCTCACTTGCCGGCCCCGTACTTCTCACGAGCCTCCAACCCTTTCCAAATCTTGCCGGTTCCTTATTAATCCCACTTCACACTACTCCCCAGTTACTCACTCACATCCTTTTACTCTCTCGCTATTTCATCAGCCCTTTACTGATCCTGTTCAATAGGTAAATTATCCGCGGTCAATAAATCACTTCCTTCCCGACCGATGCTATTTACATTTCTGGCCGTATAGCCACTCGTTCCACGAATCATATCGGTAAACTTTCACAGAACCGTGCCATTGATCATTCCACCCTCGACATTATACTCCTTAGTAGCTTGCACCCCGTAATCCGTTTCCATAACCCCGCTGCGACCTATATTTGCAATCTTTCACTTCACTACATCGTGTCCCCTCCATCTATACTACGAGACCACCCCTCGGCGTGCATCAATGACCTCTTGCATACCTATTTTCCGGATCATGCACGACGATCGGCGGAGCCTCAAACCAACGCCTTTCCTATTTATTGCACCTCCTCCAGCATTGCCTGCGCTTTCACTCCAGATTGCGCTCCACTCCCAGTGAGACCCAGCTACCACCGCCATAGCATTCCCAATGGTCGTGCATTTGGGGTCAGTGCGTTTTGCACCACGACAGCAAATTCTTTTCTACTAGCTCTTACAAACGCTCCTTCACTAGTCAGCGTGGTGGCGGCGAATGCATTTGCATACGGCGCATCTGTGCAGCCAATTGTTGAGAACATGAAGCACAACTGTCTTTACTCGCGCGACCTGCAGCAAGGTAATCCCCGAGTAACCGAAGAGTTTTCGCAAAAGCTAATTCCGCAAATGGAGCTGCACGATCGCCCGGAACGTTTGGCCTTTACGTACAGTGAACAAACGGATATCTGCTACTTCCGTACCCGGAATGGACAAAACTCGACAAGTCCAATCCACCAAGGAAGGAACGTTTATAATAATCGATGCGGTATCTAAATACGGAACAATGACTTGTCAGAACTTGGCAAATAGCGCTTAACAGTGCACATTCCCAGGCTGATCGTAAGAATAGAACAGAATCAATGTTGCTAAACGATGGAGTCAAAACATACGGTCTCAAATGCAGTCCGGCTGAAGTTATGGTACAATAATATGAGACGGTTGAAAGTGGTGAATTGGTGCCCGTAGAAAGTGAGATTGACGTGAAATTTTATAGCGTGGCTTTTGTTTGAGTGCGTGTCACAGGAGTATATGAGCGTCGTGATCAGAGTTGCCACCTTCGCTGACCGCGATGTCCGTCATCGTTGCGGGTGCGGCTGTGGACGATGGTTCTGGAACAGTTTCTCGCTTAGTTCGTGATAAGTAAAAGATTTTTGAACATTTTGAAAACAGTTTTCGAACTTTCCAACGGGAAAGCCTTGACTTCTTTATATATTTATTGTTGGGTAGGTACTTTTGGCTGAAAAATTCAACAAAATAGGTATCAGTTATCGCACACGTTCGAAGGATGCGCCAAAAGTAGCGCCCGCACTTTTGATTTATACCGTTGTTGAAAGATGGAGAACGACAAGTCCGGACGGTCGTCAAAAGACGGGCAATTGAAGTAGACAAACAAAGAATGAACAAAAAGGGCGAATAGCCACTTCCAATAAAACAACCGAATTTGGCGAACCTTTTCCCACATGCGATCAGCTGCGACTCGTCAGCGGTCGTAACAGCAGCCGTGATGTCAGATTTTGGGCGCGGAAACCAACCTTATAGAAAGACTGGTAGCTCCAGCACCCAATTAAGGCTGCCAGCAGCAGTGAGCAAAGGCTTGAGGCGGCGAATGAAAGCTCAATCATGCCCAGGGCTTTTGGGTGGTGTGCCTTTGTACGAGAATTGTGACAGCATGACATATACATACAGGTGTGGTTCAAACCGTGAACCGCGATCGGCAGTTACCTTTTCAAAGCAACGGCACAAAGAAACCCAGCGTTTCACAGGGGCACTCGTTACATTTGCGGCGGAGACAGCCTCTGACAGACGGGTGAAACGGCCGAGCGTATTTGGAAGGCAACGGAAGCCCTAACAGGTGCTGACAGGGCTAAAGATTCCCATGTCTGTCTCAGAAAACCATTAAGATACGACTAGAAAATGGTCAAATGGACCCATTGTATGTCTACTCATCTTCGATCGTTGGAGAAAGACACAAAAACTAACCCAGCAACAGATATCCTCTTGTATACCGTGCTAGGCGTACCTATCCTCCACTAGCTTAGTGGTGGCAGGGAAGTCAGGATGTGCTAGATTACGCAAAATGTCGAAGAATATGCAGCCCCAAGAAGTAAGTACGATGGGGAATGGGTGTGTCAAAGTTATTTCATACATCATCAAGCCCGAGGATGTGGCCAAAGGAGACTCTGCAAATCTGAGTGGCGCGATCTGACTCGGAGCTGTGACGTCCAATTTCAAACACTCGGCTGCAGCCAGAGCCTTTTATTTAATGAACCCTGGCCGCATAGACGTGGCGGCTACTCGAGAGAGAAAGAGAGAGAGGGAATAAGCCATGACGTTGTCGGCGTCCGAAACGTGACGAAAGTCACCGAAAAAATGAAAAATGGAGTCTAAATAGGATAACTTACAAGGTGCCCGTTTATCGGTTCTACTGTGGAAAGCACACGTAGGTGGTTTATGATCGGTAAAGATGGCTAGTCGTCCGCATTCAAAGATATGTCGGACGTTCGACTGCGTTGTAGACAGCAGTTAGTTCCCGGCTAAACGTAGAACACTTAGCTTAAGACGGTGGGGGACGACAAGAAAGAAAGTTCAGTGGTTTCCATTGTGATGTGGATCACTGCTGTAGCAAGCCCCTGATGGCTTTGTCAGAGGCGCTGATGGCTTTACTCAATTGAGCTTCGGATTTGAAATGAACCGGAAGCGTAGCAGAAGCCAGAGCGTCTCTAACTGCTTTGAAGGCAACTTAGGCATCCCCGGATAGTTTTAAGGTAACATCTGTAGTGTCTCGAAAAAAATCTGCTAAAGGCCGGACTAAATGAGCAAAGGTTGGGATGAAACGCCGATAGTAACTTACCGTGCTGTTAAAAAGACGAACGGCAGCTAGTGAGACAGGTTGAGAAAAGTCTTGAGCTGATTGTACCTTTACATCCAAAGGCCGAATAACATGTTCATCAATCAAGCGGCCCAAAAGCACAACTGAATTTTGACCAAAAATAATTTTGTCCATTTTGATGGTTGAAGCACGTGTGGCTGAACTGTGAAGCAACTGAAGATGATGTTTATCTTACGCAAAAACTCGGATTTGTAGCGATCTGAAGGTGACTGAGCTTGAATGTGTAAATTCATGACCAAAGACACCGCAGATAAACATAACCAATTAGCATTCGGCTTAAAGCGGTGTGTACGCTTTTTGATGCCACAGGGCTGTTCGTTGCTTTGCTGTTTGCTGCAAGGGCAATTATTTTCCGTCAATTGAAGAACACGTTTTTACTGCTATGCTTACGGACGGTTGAAACTTCAGCTTCCTTATCTATTATCGTGTACAGTGTCGCTCTAAAACCTAAACGTGACCGACGTTGTTTCAATAATAACGGTATATTTCTCAGCTACTTTCGAGAAGCACGAGCAGGCCCATGATCGTGGTTTGCAGCGTTACTCATTCAGATCAAGTATTCACAAACGTTAGGTATTAAAGTCAAAGTGCCAGCGGTAGAAAAACGTGGCCAAGGATAGTTCATATGGATCACTTCAATAATGGTTTGCGCGTCAACTTTGGACCGGTTTCAATTTCGAGCTGGGTGGCGGCGCACCGCGGGGATACCGAATAGGTCGTTCATTCATACTGCTAGAGGTGCATTATCCACGAGAATTATGCAAGCCATGAAAAAAGCGGTTTACCGGGTATCTGTTAACAGAGAAGTTTTAAACAGGAAGAAAAAGGGATTGTATGGAAGTAGACTCGGGGAAATCGATGCATGCGAACAGAATAGCAAACCATGAAGCTGATGCAAACCCTGCTACAAATCCGAGTTTTTGCGTAAGATAAACATCATCTTCAGTTGCTTCACAGTTCAGCCACACGTGCTTCAACCATCAAAATGGACAAAATTATTTTTGGTCAAAATTCAGTTGTGCTTTTGGGCCGCTTGATTGATGAACATGTTATTCGGCCTTTGGATGTAAAGGTACAATCAGCTCAAGACTTTTCTCAACCTGTCTCACTAGCCGCCGTTCGTCTTTTTAACAGCACGGTAAGTTACTATCGGCGTTTCATCCCAACCTTTGCTCATTTAGTCCGGCCTTTAGCAGATTTTTTTCGAGACACTACAGATGTTACCTTAAAACTATCCGGGGATGCCTAAGTTGCCTTCAAAGCAGTTAGAGACGCTCTGGCTTCTGCTACGCTTCCGGTTCATTTCAAATCCGAAGCTCAATTGAGTAAAGCCATCAGCGCCTCTGACAAAGCCATCAGGGGCTTGCTACAGCAGTGATCCACATCACAATGGAAACCACTGAACTTTCTTTCTTGTCGTCCCCCACCGTCTTAAGCTAAGTGTTCTACGTTTAGCCGGGGACTAACTGCTGTCTACAACGCAGTCGAACGTCCGACATATCTTTGAATGCGGACGACTAGCCATCTTTACCGATCATAAACCACCTACGTGTGCTTTCCACAGTAGAACCGATAAACGGGCACCTTGTAAGTTATCCTATTTAGACTCCATTTTTCATTTTTTCGGTGACTTTCGTCACGTTTCGGACGCCGACAACGTCATGGCTTATTCCCTCTCTCTCTTTCTCTCTCGAGTAGCCGCCACGTCTATGCGGCCAGGGTTCATTAAATAAAAGGCTCTGGCTGCAGCCGAGTGTTTGAAATTGGACGTCACAGCTCCGAGTCAGATCGCGCCACTCAGATTTGCAGAGTCTCCTTTGGCCACATCCTCGGGCTTGATGATGTATGAAATAACTTTGACACACCCATTCCCCATCGTACTTACTTCTTGGGGCTGCATATTCTTCGACATTTTGCGTAATCTAGCACATCCTGACTTCCCTGCCACCACTAAGCTAGTGGAGGATAGGTACGCCTAGCACGGTATACAAGAGGATATCTGTTGCTGGGTTAGTTTTTGTGTCTTTCTCCAACGATCGAAGATGAGTAGACATACAATGGGTCCATTTGACCATTTTCTAGTCGTATCTTAATGGTTTTCTGAGACAGACATGGGAATCTTTAGCCCTGTCAGCACCTGTTAGGGCTTCCGTTGCCTTCCAAATACGCTCGGCCGTTTCACCCGTCTGTCAGAGGCTGTCTCCGCCGCAAATGTAACGAGTGCCCCTGTGAAACGCTGGGTTTCTTTGTGCCGTTGCTTTGAAAAGGTAACTGCCGATCGCGGTTCACGGTTTGAACCACACCTGTATGTATATGTCATGCTGTCACAATTCTCGTACAAAGGCACACCACCCAAAAGCCCTGGGCATGATTGAGCTTTCACTCGCCGCCTCAAGCCTTTGCTCACTGCTGCTGGCAGCCTTAATTGGGTGCTGGAGCTACCAGTCTTTCTATAAGGTTGGTTGCCGCGCCCAAAATCTGACATCACGGCTGCTGTTACGACCGCTGACGAGTCGCAGCTGATCGCATGTGGGAAAAGGTTCGCCAAATTCGGTTGTTTTATTGGAAGTGGCTATTCGCCCTTTTTGTTCATTCTTTGTTTGTCTACTTCAATTGCCCGTCTTTTGACGACCGTCCGGACTTGTCGTTCTCCATCTTTCAACAACGGTATAAATCAAAAGTGCGGGCGCTACTTTTGGCGCATCCTTCGAACGTGTGCGATAACTGATACCTATTTTGTTGAATTTTTCAGCCAAAAGTACCTACCCAACAATAAATATATAAAGAAGTCAAGGCTTTCCCGTTGGAAAGTTCGAAAACTGTTTTCAAAATGTTCAAAAATCTTTTACTTATCACGAACTAAGCGAGAAACTGTTCCAGAACCATCGTCCACAGCCGCACCCGCAACGATGACGGACATCGCGGTCAGCGAAGGTGGCAACTCTGATCACGACGCTCATATACTCCTGTGACACGCACTCAAACAAAAGCCACGCTATAAAATTTCACGTCAATCTCACTTTCTACGGGCACCAATTCACCACTTTCAACCGTCTCATATTATTGTACCATAACTTCAGCCGGACTGCATTTGAGACCGTATGTTTTGACTCCATCGTTTAGCAACATTGATTCTGTTCTATTCTTACGATCAGCCTGGGAATGTGCACTGTTAAGCGCTATTTGCCAAGTTCTGACAAGTCATTGTTCCGTATTTAGATGCCGCATCGATTATTATAAACGTTCCTTCCTTGGTGGATTGGACTTGTCGAGTTTTGTCCATTCCGGGTACGGAAGTAGCAGATATCCGTTTGTTCACTGTACGTAAAGGCCAAACGTTCCGGGCGATCGTGCAGCTCCATTTGCGGAATTAGCTTTTGCGAAAACTCTTCGGTTACTCGGGGATTACCTTGCTGCAGGTCGCGCGAGTAAAGACAGTTGTGCTTCATGTTCTCAACAATTGGCTGCACAGATGCGCCGTATGCAAATGCATTCGCCGCCACCACGCTGACTAGTGAAGGAGCGTTTGTAAGAGCTAGTAGAAAAGAATTTGCTGTCGTGGTGCAAAACGCACTGACCCCAAATGCACGACCATTGGGAATGCTATGGCGGTGGTAGCTGGGTCTCACTGGGAGTGGAGCGCAATCTGGAGTGAAAGCGCAGGCAATGCTGGAGGAGGTGCAATAAATAGGAAAGGCGTTGGTTTGAGGCTCCGCCGATCGTCGTGCATGATCCGGAAAATAGGTATGCAAGAGGTCATTGATGCACGCCGAGGGGTGGTCTCGTAGTATAGATGGAGGGGACACGATGTAGTGAAGTGAAAGATTGCAAATATAGGTCGCAGCGGGGTTATGGAAACGGATTACGGGGTGCAAGCTACTAAGGAGTATAATGTCGAGGGTGGAATGATCAATGGCACGGTTCTGTGAAAGTTTACCGATATGATTCGTGGAACGAGTGGCTATACGGCCAGAAATGTAAATAGCATCGGTCGGGAAGGAAGTGATTTATTGACCGCGGATAATTTACCTATTGAACAGGATCAGTAAAGGGCTGATGAAATAGCGAGAGAGTAAAAGGATGTGAGTGAGTAACTGGGGAGTAGTGTGAAGTGGGATTAATAAGGAACCGGCAAGATTTGGAAAGGGTTGGAGGCTCGTGAGAAGTACGGGGCCGGCAAGTGAGAACGGGGGGTATGTAGAGCTTGGGAGCGGGATTCAGGTATAGTCCTGAGGCATTAGCCATTGCTCGTAAGTGGTACGTCGGGATTGGGTGGGGACTGGTGTGAAGGAGCAGGAGGAACGGCAGAGACATGATAAAGCTGTAGTATAGGGAGTCGGGGTCTAGGGAGGCAGGAGGGGATATAGGGTGACAGCAACGACGGGGGATTGGTACGCCCCCATCAGTCGGGAGGAGGAAGAAATGGTGGGGGTGGGGTGGGATAGCGGAAGGCTTCGTGAAACGGGTAGGAGCTCTGATGGTTACTCCGGTGCATAGAATCGATGGCGTCGGACGAAACTGGGTGGTGGCCCGGCTGGTTGCTTCGTACGGTATCCGAGGGTGCTCTTCGATAAATTTCGGTTGATAGTGGTGGCTGTCAAATGAAGTGATCGGATGAATAAATGTAGACCTGGGTTGAGGAACTAGCAGGCCCACATGGAGTTTAGAAAGGCACTTGCGTGGTGCAGTGAGACCTGGCGTGCCTAAGATCACTTCAGGTGGGCAGTTAGTAAAGTCGTTCGAGAAAGAACGGCGAATGATATTGCGTTTAACGGCCCAGAGGACGGATGAGGGTAGTACGGCGGCGATCACTGGTCGTATCAGGGTCATTTTCTGACGTTGAGTCCAAGATGGGGGATTGCGGTTTTGCTGATGACGTAGCGTGTCATTTTTAGCGTGTGGCCCGGGGGGTAAATCTCATGGAAGTAGAGGCTGCGGAAGATGGTAGAAAGGGGCGTTTGTATGGGAGCGCAACCAAGGTGAGGAGTTAGTCAAATCCAGGTCGGCAGTTTATGGGCAGACAACATGGGGTGCTAGGCCCGCTAGTGGCATCTTGCCGGTTGGACACTGAATAAATGCGCCATCGCCAGCGGGGTCAGCGAGCACGGATGAGGCAGAGTTTCTTTTGAGCGACCAAAATATTTCCCACCGAACAGGTGTTCTATCAGGACGTATATTTACATATTCAAAAGGAGAACCAGCGGCATCCATCGATCTGTCGTCAATGAACTTCCTGGCTGTTGACCATCCATGAACTGGAACAGTATGCGACAGCTGTGTCACTGAGACGTTTTGTATAACCTTCTGCAATGCAGTCCATAGCGAGCCATGTAACGGCTATTCCGACTGTGATTACCGCGTAGCCAATTCAAACGAATCGCAAAGCCAGAACAAAGTCGATTTGTAGTTTCGACGGTACTGGATTAACAAATTATACGCATATATAAGTGTGTACAAACACCAACCGTACGGCCACAACGTCTATCAGCGAGGACCGGAGTCCAACAAAGGTCAGTGTCAGGTACCACTGTCATGGCAGTCCAAGTTCGAATCAGAATTATGCCACTACACGTGGGCGAAGTATAAACAAATGTTGGAGTGTAGTGATTGATGCATGCTGTACTTGTTCGAGGACCAATAAGACAAAAACATAGTCTCGACAATACAAGTATGTGACGACGGCTAAGGAGGATTTCCACACGTGTACGTAACACAACCCACCAAATCTTCCCATGAAACGGTCAACATCCAAGGAGTAAATACGGGTACTGGTTCGCCCTAACCTACCTAGACCCTAAAGTCAGGGCATACGTAGGTCGCCATAAGCTCCATCTATGGTAGGCCAGACGCGGACACGCTTGCAGGTTTTCTTGAGGTTATGCTCCATACCTCGATGTCTTAGAGTTTCGTTTGTGGATGAAACGACGTTATCCGTATAAAAATAAGCCCTTCGGTGTGATCAGGATGCGTAGACAGATAACGGAATGTGGAGGAGAAGGCTGCCCGAACAAGAGCAAAGTATGTGGCAAGATGAAGACTGAGAATTCCTGATAAAAAATCGAGATGACTACAGGGTACACAAGCATCAGGGGCTCAACGTGTGGTGTTATCACATTAGAGGTACGTTTGACTCAAAACTTATATCTTCTTGAACACGGGTTCAAAAATAATACAAATAGGAGGTCACGGAAAAAGAGATATTTCTACAAACCGTCTACAAATGCCTGTTCAGGGGTTTCCACTACTTCACAAACAACGCCCCGTCGTGTGATAAACTAGAGTTTCGACAACTAACCCCATTGTAAATCGTGAACACCGTATGAAATTAGCCACAAATATACTTCAGTGACGGTGTGAAGAGTTGGAGCCTACGGGAGAGTGCATGAGGAATAAATAAATAAACTCGGCTTCAGTTGGTATCAGTAGACTTGGTTTTAGCTTGGTTTGTAGCGTCGACTTCACCCTCGCTATTGTCACCTTCAAGGAAACATACCTTACAGATATCTCGTAATACGTCTCCTTCGTTCGTTCTCACCACCACCGTGGGCACGAGGCCATCGATTTCTGTACGGCAGTCCTTGGCCACTCCAACCGGCCAATCGTTTTTATGTAAGTGGCTCCCCATGAGGATGACGACATCGCCACGTCTGAACAACCTCTCTTTGGTAATTCACTTTTGCCGAAGCTGCAGTGTCGGTAGGTACTCCATCGTCCAACGTTTCCAGAAGGCCTGTGCCGGGTGATTCACCTGTTTTCATCCTACAATATACGTTCCACGTAGGGTTTTCGGTGTGATTGCCCCTATGTTTGACCGCAGTAATAACAGGTCCTTGGGAGTGAGGGCCGGCTCGCCTTCCGGGCCTGGGACGATCGGCACCAGGGGTCCGTTGTTCAGTATGCGCTCTACTTCTGTTGGCAAAGTAGTCAGCGTCTCGTCATCGAGGTTTTGTTGTGAGGTCAGAGCCGTGAGTATTTTCCCAGTCGATCGTATCAGCCCTTCCAAAATACCACCGCCATGAATGTCACATAGTGGGTTGAAGTGTTATTCTATGCCCTTTGCTGCGGTCCTGTTTTGGATTTTGGCATGGTACAGGCGGTTCTGCCATTTCCATAACTTATTACGGGCCCAAACGAAGTTTGAGCCATCGTCTAAGTATGCGTTCTAAGGGACTTCCCGCCTCGCGATGAACCTTTGAAAAACCATTATAAATGAATCGGTGGTCATATTATGCACTACTTCAAGATGGACTGCTCTGGATTGTAAACATGTTATCAGGCAGTCATGCCTCTTTTGAATGTCTCTTTGCTGTCGCACGAGTAACGGGCCAAGGCGGTCGACGCCAATTTCCATGAACGGCCACCATCTTGGTCGAACTCTCACTGCCGAAAGGAGGGCCGTCATTGGTTGGCCTGCTACCGCCCTCCGGCGACGACAAGTGATGCAGTTGCCCATGACTCGCTTGACCGTCGTTGGTCCCTTTGTCACCCAAAATCGTCGACGTATATTGTTCAGTAAGTGGTTCAAAGCTGCGTGTCCCTCTTCTCGATGTACATGGTCTATCAGGTATCTCGTTATGTAGTGGTCATCAGGGTCTGTTATGAGGTATTTTGTTTCGTACTCTAGATTTGAATTCGTCAGCCGCCGTCCAACCCTCAGTAGCCCTTTGGTTTGCGTAGGGTTTAGTCTTTGGATACTGCTGTACAACAGCCTGCTTCCTTTGGTGTTATCATCTATCCTGGCTAGCTCGCGGGCCTCGAACGGCAAAGCGTCCGGTTGTAGTAGGCGTAAAACGTCGAGTTCGGCTTGGTTCAGCTCGCCCGGTAGCATCGTCCCACATTTAATGTGTTCCGTGATCGTGCGCCTTTCATAATCAACGGGAGTACTTTGCATCATGTCCACCAGACTACGGCTCTTGACATTTTTATCCGGTCGGAGAAGTGGCACAGTTTTTCCATTAGGTTTATGCTTTCCGTGGAGTTTGTAGCCAGTATCAGTCTTTTGGTCTCGATACAGACATCGTCAGGCTTAGGCATTAGTAGCGTTGGCCACATCTCTTTAGATGCAGTTAGGAAGTCCGGTCCCATTGTCCATATCCGCAGCATTTTAATGTTTTAGGCCCCCTGAGCAGAAGTCGGCCGGGTTACTGGCGGATTGTACATTGTGCCAATGATGGTTCCTAGTCGACTCATGGATTATAGTGAGTCTGCTGGCTACGAAGGTGTTAAAGTGAGTGGTAATGTTGTTTATGTAATGTAGTGCAGTGGCTGAGTCCGTCCAAGTGTTTGGTTCCCATTTTTTCTGATCGAAGCGCCTCCCAATGAGCATCATGGCTTTAACGGCCAGTACTGCTGCAGTCAGTTCCAACCTCGGAACGGACACTGTCTTCAGTGGAGCCACTCTCTCCTTTTCGAATAATATTTGACTGTGCCGCCCACCATTTTCGTCTACCTAGCAGCCGTAAGCCACTATCCCGTAGCCTACTTCTGATGCATCAGAAAATAAGTGGAGTTGGGCATCGTCTGTGCATTTGATTCCTGTCAAGCATCTTTGTACTTTGATCTCACCAAGTTGATCCAGGCTGTGCAACCAGTCGCGCCATCGCTTATCGTCGTCATGCTGGAGAGGTTCATCCCAACCCGTCCCTCTTTGGCACAGCGATTGCGGCAGGCACTTTCCCGTTAACAACCATGGCGAAACGAAACCTAGGGGGTCATAGAGGCTTGAGACTGATGATAGGATTCCTCTGCGTGCGACTGGTCGTTTGGGTAGGTCTAGAGTGAAAATTAATTCTTCTCCTCTGGGTTTCCACTGAGGACCATGCGTGCGCTCCGTTTGTGAAGAGGATCCCAAAAGCCCTCTCGCTCACTCCATTTTGTCGGACTTCGGCATAACTTTGAGCACCTCCTGACTGTTCGAAGTCCATTTAGTGAGGTTGAATCCTCCGGCCTTTAGAGTGGCGGTCAGTGCGGTCATATATGGAATAGCAGCTTTGGGCCGTCAAAGGAACACAGAAAATCGTCCACGTAGAAGTGGTCCACTGCTCTTCCTAACGGATTGCTGATGCCGCCGAAACGCTCGAGGGTTTCTCGGAGGGCAAAGTTAGCACAGAATGGGGATGATGTCGTCTCAAAGGGAGGCAGGGTCAGCCTGTAATCGTCAGGTGCACGACTTGCATCGCTTTCAGGCCACCAGAGAAGACGAAAGGTATCCCTATCTTCAACGGGCATCTTCACTTGTAGAAACATTTCACGTATGTCCGCAGAGACGGCCACATTTCCCAGCCGAAAAAGACATAAAACCTCGACTAATGGTGTTGTCCAGTCTGGACCCCGTAGTAAATGGTCGTTGAGTGACACACCCTAACATTCCGCGGCACAGTCGAAAACCACCCTGACCTTCTCCGGTTTCTTTGGGTTCACGACCGGGTGATGAGGTAGGTACCACCTCAAATTTGCGCTGATAACCGCTGTATCCAATCTTTCTATATAACCCAAGTCTATGTTATGTTGCATGGCTCGCGTGTGTTCTATCTTTTGTTGTGGTTCCCGGGGCAGCCTGGTTTTTAGGGAGCCTAGTCTTTTCAGAGCCATTTCTCGGCTTTTTGGCGTGGGTTTCATGTTGGATCTCCACGGGACAGGAACCTCAAAATGACCTTTTGCGTACTTGACGTTCTCGGCTACCATTTCCAAAGCCAACCTATCTTCTCGTGATGGGGCATCTCCATCAATGGTCAGGTCGGCAAATTCGGTGTTATACAATTGTTGGAATGCCTGTTCAACGTTCGTCGTTTCCACCGAAGTGCAGTTGATTTGGATTTGTTTGCCGCATCTTCCATCTGTACTGCCAAATAAAGTTCAACCGAATATGGTGCGTACTGCATAGGGTGCTTTGCGACTTCCTATTCTTTGCTCCAGGACCCAGTGTGCTTCCGTTACGTCACAACCGATCGGCAGATCAATTTCGTCATTCTGCCACTCCTCGATCGTAACCCCGTCGAGATGCGGCCACTGAGTCAGAACCGATTGCACTGACTGAGGTGCTCTCATCGGCAGATCCTTTGTGGTAAAGGCTTCTGGAGTTTCTGCTCTATCGTTGTTGACCAAGGAAGCGAGTTGTAGGCGCAGTTTGGTCGACTGGATGACCTGGGTGCCACTCACTGTTCTCACCGCAAATGAAGATTGATCCTCTTTGATCCCATATCTCTCCGCAAAATCCTTCCTTACTGGAGTGGTATCCAAGCCATTATATACGAAGGCCTACGCTCTTATAACCCCGACTGGGGTTTCTACGCTGGCTGCTATTACTCTCAGGCGAATGGGCCTGCTAGTGGGGCGAGACACTGAGTAGACCACACTTGGCTTCGGGGTTTCTTTAGCGTTCAATTTTTGGGGTTTGTGTAGTAGGTAATGGTGCTTCCCATGGCATCCATCCTGACTACAGCTGGGTTTCATTCGGCACATCGCCGCTCGATGTGAATCGTTGAGACAGACAAAGTACGCGCCCAGTCTCTTAGCCATTTCCCATCGCTTGTTGACGTTTACGTTGCGGAAGCGAGGGCATTCCGCTAGGCAATGAGGCGCCACACAAACTTTACACACCGGCAAGTTTTCACCTTCGCGGGATAATGCGTGTGTGTTTGCCCATGGTTGGCTTATACTTGGTTCCCTGGTCCAGGTTTGCGTCGTCGTAATCCTGGGTAACTTGCTCGCCTCGCGCACAAATTGACCGAAACGACTGTTTGCTATTCGGGCATGGCGATTTATAAACTGCGTCAGGTCTTCAAACGTGGTTTCTCGCCCAAATCTACTGATCTTCTCGGCTTCCTCGGCCCATCTACCCTGCAGTTCTGTGGGTAAACTGCGCATTTTTGGTCTCCAATGTGTGCAGCGCGTTCAGGTCCGATCGGTAATCTAGGTGATTCAATGCATGCTGCGGTTCTGCATTTTTATCACCAGGTTGGCTTGAGGGCCCGACTCGCCTTTTGAACGTATTGTCTAATGGGCTTGCAGTACTGTTCTGCCCTCCCTTCGAAGCGGGACAATTCTACTCTTGGTAAGTCATTAGAGTGGGTTACACTGGTTTAAGTGGACTTCAATCGTTCCACGGAGCTGCTGGGCTGAGTGGCCGTACTTTCCGTGGTCCCCAAAGTCACCTCTCGCACCCGTCTTTGGATTTGATCTTTCCCGGCAGATTCAGCTTTTTCCTAGCCTGCCTAAGCTAGATTTTTAATTCGACTACTCTCAAGCTATAGATATCATAACCTTAAAATTTTATACCACCAGCTGAAGTACATGGAATTTCACTGACAGAACTAGCAGACCTAGCAGTATCTAAGGAATCAGTGTCACCCAAAAGTACCCCCGGGGACTTGCCGGGTTACTTCCTGTCTATCTTTGGTTTGCCTTAGTCCTCTTCCTGGCATTTCTGATTGACTTTTTATGGAGATTTCAAGTTGAGTGCTGCAACGGCTATTCCGACTGTGATTACCGCGTAGCCAATTCAAACGAATCGCAAAGCCAGAACAAGGTCGATTTGTAGTTTCGACGGTACTGGATTAACAAATTATACGCATATATAAGTGTGTACAAACACCAACCGTACGGCCACAACGTCTAGCAACGAGGACCGGAGTCCAACAAAGGTCAGTGTCAGGTACCACTGTCATGGCAGTCCAAGTTCGAATCAGAATTATGCCACTACACGTGGGCGAAGTATAAACAAATGTTGGAGTGTAGTGATTGATGCATGCTGTACTTGTTCGCGGACCAATAAGACAAAAACATAGTCTCCACAATACAAGTATGTGACAACGGCTATGGAGGATTTCAACACGCCTACCTTTCAAGCCATATTGCATGAACTGAGTATGTTGTGTTGCTCTGACGATTGCGGTGTGCGGTGGGGAACAATAGAATCCACGGCTTCCTTGGAGTTGGCAGCGCGATGGTATATTTCAATCGTTACGGGGTCGAGGAAGTGTCCTCCGAAACTAAGTTTTTGGAGGATGTAGCGGCCACAAGGTCAAGGAGGGTAGTCAGAAAAAGCAACTTTGGAAGTGTTTCGTCAACCAGCTCGATCTTGTTCTTAGGTTCAATGAAACTTTGTTTAAGGCCATTTGAGCTAATAGAAGCTTCGTCATCAAAATCGGCAGGAACGACAGAGCACGACTTGGTTGTTGGAAGGAGTTGGGTATAATTGGGTTTGCCAACTCCAGCCATTTAGTTCTTCTGAGCAATGGTTGGGGACCGAAAGTGAATTACGGAGGTACGAGGGTAATAGGAGGTTGGTCAATCTGTCAGAGAAAATTCGAAATGTTCACGCATACCAGGAATGTACGAAAGAGCTATATACACACAGGCTGTGGTGTGATCCATACATCAACCGGGATAGGAGACGGGCTATATATTTTGGGTTAGAAGATTGCTGTACAATAAGGGACAGCAACCTAGTAAAACTTCGACTTGCGTTGTACAGAAATGACACTCACACGGGATATGGTGGATACTGTACTATTGTACGAATCGCAACAACAGGCGGTATGAAGAGGTACGTTTTAGATGTGGAGTCGATGAGTTGGATAGAATGGAAGGGAAAATAAATAGTGGCGGGGTGAGGAGTTATGGATAACTAGGAACTAGCAGGAGAAAATGGTGAAGTAGGACAAAATCTTCAGAGGGTTCACCGACAGACGAGTAGCGACAGTAATATAAGAGCTGGGTTGCAGGGGGTGGGAATTAGACGCACTCCGGGTAGGCGACATCTTGGCGGGATTTGCGGAGGATCTGCACTTTAAGTCGTGTGGAATAGTTATGAGTTTAACTGGGGCTGAAATCATCTAAGTTAGTTAACAATTCTAACCCGCAGTGATAACTAACGGCCACACCAGGGTGTGCCGCAGACCAGGGCTCTATCCCTAATGCCTTCGAGCTTGATACCACTGTGGTGATAGAAGCCGATGCATTCGATAGAACCATTGGGACCGCAATAAGCAAGAGTGGTTGACCAGGGGCATTCCTCCCCAGGACCTTGTCCTCGACGGAAAGATGGTATTCTTAGGCAAAAAAATATTACGCCACGGTAAAGGTTTTGAAGAAGTGGGTACGCTTTCTCATGGGAATTTGTTTTATGTTGGTGACTGATAAATTGACCATTTTGGTTATGTTCGCGAATTCAACTAGAAGTAAAACAAAGAACGAAATACTTAACACAGGTGAGTCACACCTCCCGACTTCCAATATGACACGGTGTTCGCCGCAGGCGAGAACACTAGGCCGCGACCAAGTTGTCTCAGGGCTCTTGCGGTTCTGTCTCTCATAAAAACTAGAAAGAACCCTGGGAATCTCTGTGTCATCTGGGTGTGACCAAAACGTTGCATTTTTCCAGGGCCCGAAACCTGGTGTTTTCAGGTGAACACATGAATCCCATCATTGCTCAATGTCTCATATGCGCAGAACTGAAATCGCGCTTTTTCAATCCACCACTTATTCTCTTAGTCAAAGCCAAACAGCTTCTTGGGCGCCTAAACTTGAATTTCAAAGGACCCCACGGTCTGCATCAAGGAACACATTTCTCGATACAACTACCGGCGAGCCTTTTCGCTTTGGTTCTGCTTACGCTTCTCCAGACCCCCGCTACCACTGTAACCAGACGCTCCACTAACTCTATCCTTTTTTTCCATGCCTTTCTACGTACACCGTGATCGTGGCTCCTCGTTCATGTCCAATGAGACCAAATCCCTCGTAGCAGAGGCATTACCACTAATCAAATTACTCCTCATAGTTTATTAGCCAAGTCGATTACATGAACTCCTGTGTATAACAGGCCATTAACTGACACCGCGATTTCGAAATCTAACTATTCGACGGGGTGGATCTTCCTTACCCAAGCTTCCCTTCCAATTTATTCTCTGCTACGCAAGTAGAAGATCTGCTCCTTGTGGGGGAGCTTTCCAGCAAAACGACACGCCACAGCCAACATGTCACTACCTAGCTGTTTGCAGAAGCTGGATCGGGAACTTCTTCATGGAACTGATCCTTCAGGTTAAACTTACTAGTCGATGAAACTGAACTTTTAGGCTGCAACCTCAATCATGCCCATAGCTCTGTCGATGGGGGTCGGGAGGATAATGTATGTCTCGGAGGCCTTACATTATTTGCTAAACGATCTATTGAGAAACGACTTCACATGTTGGAAAACAAAACAGCTCAAGATCTGGTTTGCGATTTTGCAAACAAGCCTCCCTTAACCACATCAAAACCGGATCCATTTCATGATTCGGAAGGCGCAAAGGCTATGGAAGTCCTCAGTCGACAACTTCTACTGGGTGAAACCCACAGACCCCAACTAACAGTTTGCTCAAGCTGCTTTAGGGAATCGAGACAAATGGATCAGAAACTTTTGCGAACACCCCCTAACACCCCCTCCTGCGCACCTTCACACATTGCTCATTTCAGTTTGTGCACACAAAGCACCCAATATTACGTTCTTTATTGTCTCCACGCTTGGAACCTTTGCTGGCGGGGTGAAGATGGTGAAAGTGAAACTATTTCGCGCATGTGGTCTTGCCCACTGTTTCTTCTCGTACTTATCAACATTTACTAAGGAGCCTATTTATGTTTTGGCTGCGACTGTTATAAGCTGATTAGAGCCCAAGTTCGCGTCATCTCCTGGGCAGGAATTTCGAGACCAGCCATGTGTTTTGTAATCAATAGTATAAGGAAAAGGTGAGGGTGATGCAAAATCAGAGATTGTTCATCAACAGATCCACTAAAAGCCAGACCTCAATCGGTCTTTGCCTGTCGCTCCGTCAGAGGTTATTGCATCTTCACCACAAGAAGGCCATTATGCGTGTCTCGTTGGTCCATGGGGCAACTAAGCGATCACTTTGTGCCAAGGTGGGCCTCATTTTAAGGGCAACTGGAAATGCTTATTGGCAATCACGTTTGTATTTAACTGGCTTGCAATGAAGAAAATTACCAACGGAGCAACAACGATTCAAAAAACAGAAGGGGAAGGGTGAAGTGTAATAAACCAAAAGCTCCGCAAGAGATGGAGTGCTGTGATTTATTTTCATTTTTTACTGAGGTTTCTCCGTAAACTTCGTCGTCGAAAGGATATTTTTGTGATTACGGAGCGCGAGGGTCCTACGGACAGAGTACATGTCTTTTGTCCCACTAACTTCTATTCTCGGCCATGTTCCCGAACGTCCCAAACCAACAAAAATCTTCGTCATTTTGACTCCGGCCTGGTGCGGGAAGCACCAGCCAAAGCCAATGTCGATGCCAAATTCCTCATATTCCCTACGCCAAGTCATGGTCTGACCACTGCGTTGCTTCTTCTGGCCTTGCTCAGTAATTGTAGAGGACGGAGAATTAATTGATGTGTGGGCACTGGTAAAATTGACCAACCCACCGGAGGCGGTGTAGAGCGGATAATTCATCAAGAGGGCAGCTATCCGAGCCTGAGACATGACAGTGAGCTTTGTCGTTGCTTACTCGATGTCCTCATCAGAGGCAAATGACGCTTCAAAGGCATCTGCTCTCATACACAAAATATGCTAAGCATCCATAACCTCAAGTGGCCAAGTCTCGCGACCGTGGAGCATACAATACGAACCGAGGCAAGATACACCGGTCCTAAAAGTGACAGTCAACGTCACAGCGACTCCACAGGTGCCTCAGGTTTGCGAAAGTTGCTCTGGCCCTCACTGTTGGTGAAAGTCACGAAGGCAAAGAGAAATCTGGAGAGCAGCCAGACCACTGACCACGGCACCGCTGTCTCCAGTTACCAGGTTAGCGGATCTCGTGGGTAGTAAGTCGGAGGCTCGAAATATCTTGGTCATATAAATAGGGCAAAGCAAACTGGTGCAGTGTTTGCTGAACGTTCGTTGGAATGTGCGTAATATCTACAGAGTAAATAAGTAGTTGATTGCAGAAGATACTACCATGGACAAGTGTGGATTAACAATGTACACAGCTCCGTCAGACGGACCGAACGCAGCAAGATGAGGGTAGGCGTCTAAGCCACCTTATTTCATCCCCCCGGCTGCGTAGACTCCATCTTCAAGTAGACTAGGCAGCTGTTACGCAAACAAGCTTTGCTGTAACAATTGATTCGAGCTTTGTCCAAAAGAGCGGATGCCGGTAAGCAACCTCTTTTTCCGGCAAGTCTTGTTCGGTTAAACACCATTACTGAAAAAAAGGATGCCCCATCAATGGCACAGGCAGCCTAGACTGGCAATATCCAAACCAGCCCTTGGCATATGCGATATTAACTTGTTCAGCATCCGACTGCCCAGCTGAATGTCGCCAGCCAGCTGATAATTTGTTACCCTAACTTCTGGGACAGTGTTTCGGTAAAGAACCATCCCTTGGTGCATTATTATTCTTCGTTTAAAATCGACAAGGTAGTTCAGTTTAGTCTTTCTATCCTTGAAATATAATGCATTGGTTTTGGGCTGAACCTAGAGATATCTCTAAGTCCGAAATGAAACTGGTCCAAGCGTAGTAAGCCAAAAATGCAACTAAGAAAGATGTGGGAGTATCATGCCGACGAACAGGTGCTTGAATGCAAGCACTCCACAGATCGCTGCACAGTTTTTGTCCGGCGCCTCTAACCATCCAGTAGGCCGATGTGGCAAAAGGTAATCTAGAGGAACCGCACACCAAAACTAGTCGCACCAATTGCTTACAGTTCTCGTCCGTTTTTGGCTCCACGAACGGACTTTCAAAGTCCACAGCGACAGACCACAATCCACGGGGAAAAGGCGCTTTGCATGGAGGCTGATTCCTAACCCATACACCCCACACCTTTCAACGCAGACAAAAATCCACTTTCAAAAGCCAAGGACCTTCTCCCGCCATTGATAGCGGCTGGGCTTCTGGGCTCTACAATAAACATGGTTCAACTGCGACGGGCCCCAGATGAGCAAACGAATATCATTTATATATGGGGCAGGAAAATGCCCAACACTTTCTTCATATGCGGAGGTGACACATAAGTGGTTCCATTGCTGGCGTGTATGAAACTGAAGAGGCAACGAAACTCATTCACTCTGATCGACGGCTCGGGCAAGCGACCACTACCCAATCCCTCAACCTACCGTAGACAGCCGATGAACTGAAAAACAGCGGGCACGAACATTGAGGTACAGGTAGGTCGGGTGAGCCATAGCCTCATTCTCAAGCTCAGACAGCGATTTCCTCCGGCAAGATTTAGCTGGTGGAATGAATTGTATTGAAAAATCCACCCGCATTTTGCACATCGGAAAGCCCAAAGCCGTGAGCTGGAATCAAACTTGCGACATTCATCAAACCGGACAGATGTTCTACCAACTGAGCTATCATCGTGCGGCCAGTTGAGGGTGAATAACGCAGGTGAATGGTCATGGATGCGCAAACTACTATCCCCGTTGTAAACAGTATTTGTCCTGGTCTTAGTGACTGGGCTAGCCTTGTCAGCCGCTTCCCAATAGGATGGACAGCTCACGGCTCAACGTGATCCGACTGAAGTAGAAATATACTCATGAGACATATAATTGACAAAAGGAGTTTGAAACTTCTGTGGTAGAAAGTCCGCTTGCACTGTATCAACCCTACTATACTTGGGATTACTTTCCTGGGCACCCCTACACACAAAGTTTTACAAAGTTTCTTTTACCCGCTCGAGACCCGCACATTTGAATGTGGTTCACATCTGTTTGACTGTGGCAAATGACAAGTGGATTTTGGACTTTGGGGTTTCTCTGATAAGCCACTTTGGCCACACATTCGAGGTTTGTGTGTAACTTTGCACATCGTGATTTTTGTTGAGGCTTCGTAGAACTTTAGGGTTCAATCTGGTCCTGGTTTCGAGGTTTGAGTGAAACGACAGCTTATGGGTAGGCTTCTCTGGCTAGGTCCACCGTAGCAACTTTCCCGGATTGCCTGGGCTGTCAGTCCAGCAGAAACTTAGTCTCACTAGGTTTGCGCATGATACGGGTTGTATTCGGCTAAGGAACATAATTTTCAATAACCAATTTACATTGCCCTCGGGGTCAGGGAACTTCAGTAGTTACCGATTGCTACATTCCAGTTAGCAACCTCGTCGGGGATCTTTTACTCGAATGGGGTTCGCCATTTGCGCCGTGATTCCTTTGAGGCAGCCCCTGGCACCTTCTGCGTATGGTCTTTCACAATGCAGCTGTCAACCCCGCAGTGGCACATGGCTCCACAGATTCGTCGGATACGTGGCCGTTTCTGAGTACTTTCTCGAAGAACAGCAATAATTTCAGAGCAGGCGCCTACCTGTCCAATAGGCTTGGGCCTCTTAATCCCCATGGTGCGGCTTTTTCACAGAGGTTTGCACTACGGACTGGTCGTGTGCCATAAGGCTGATTTACCATTCGCAAATGCGGTATAATCGGTACAGGTTGCTTCCACAACCGTGAAGTTGAACGTTAGTTTTAGACGTTTATCCGAATTCGGTGGCTGAGACAATGTATGGGAGCTATCTCCTCAGTCTAGCAGTTTTGGGAATTCGACACCAACATGGCTCACTCCAGTGGTCCTATCGCATCACAAGGGTCACCAGGACTGCCAGTTTGTTGTTTCGGGACCTAACGTGCCCACGAGACTCCGGCACCAACGGGAATATGGATGTCGGAGACGTCAATGGCTGGCAACGGGACTTCTTGCAGATGGCCCCAAAATTCTGAATTCTGCTTCAGGTTGAGTGGTCTCAGTTTAGGCAGGTTTTTCAACGTCCATGCTCGGTGGGCCTGGATAACTTCTTGACCATCTATGGAGGTTTTTGCTAAAGATACGACGCTAGCTTGTTTTATGCAATCACCACTGATGGTCTTAGTTTCCGGAAGCCCAGTTTGTACATCAAGACCCAGTTTTGTCATGGGCGATTGGTCTATTATTTATGAATCCGATCGACTGTCTAGCAATCTATTCACTGCGGCCTCCCCTGATGGACCTCTGAGGCGGACCGGTAATTTAGCCAAGGTTATTCGACAGCCGGGGTACTTTCGTCTGCTAGTACGTGACCAACCGACGGAACCTTGTTTGTTGATATATTTTGAACACGAACAGATTAAGAGGGGTCCGGCCGATACAACATCGGGTGGTGTTTGTCTTTACAGTCATTCAGGTCAAACGTCTTTCGTGAAAGGCAGATTCCGGCTACGGGAGTTGGCTTCAAGCACGAAATACATGTCCCAAGCTTCCTCGTGTCATCGCATCCGTCTATAACTTTAAGTCTTGAAATTCACTGCACTGGTCCAAGTAGTGAGGTGTTTACATATAGGACAAACCTTGTTAGGGGCCGGTTTTTGGCTGATGGTAAATGCCCTGATTTCAGTTGACACGGTTGTGTCTACTCGATTGCTGGAGTGTGTACTGCTGGGGGGTTTGAGGAATCTGGCCGTCGAGAATCGGAAGCGGCCGGTCGCGATACATAAACGGGGCCACCTAAGGCAGCAACACCTTGATAGCTGGCGAGGCTCTTCAGTCCATCGAAAGTGGGCTCACGTCCCGATCTGAGAGCGGTGGATGCCCGGTCTAACCACGTAGACCGAACATGAGTCGGCAGTCAGTGCTCAGTGGCAACCAGAGTCCGACAGGCTTTCAGATAAGCTTGATAACGAAAGCACTTCATTGTCGCCGGGCACGCCCTCATCCGGTACAACAGTAATCGCACAATGTGATTCGGTTTGTCAACGTTGCTGAGCTAACTTGCATCCAACCGGCAGTATGCCGTTGCCCTTCGGTGATGATTCATTGCAGCTTTCGGTAAAGCTTTCGTACTTAGATCGGACGGAATCATCGTAGCCTCGGTGCGGGACAAGACGTCTGATTTCGTGTGATAAATGTTCTCCTTGTGAAAGCGTATTCACCTGCTTTGGGCAACAGCAGGTGCACTATGTCAAGTTTTCGATAACCGCGATGCTTTTTCGCGCTTTTAACCGGTATTCTCTCTGGCATGCCGAATACTACAGCATTTATTCAGTTGCTAGTCTTTCGCATAACTTCGGCGGCAATGGCATCTGTGAAGCTCCCAGCCTTGGCCCTATCTTGGGCTGAAAGATTTGTGGTCAGTTGGGAGAGTTACTTGAGCGGAGACAAATTAAACGGGGTTGTACCAGCTGATGATAGCTAGCCGATGAGGTTATGGAACTTTGGTTTGATTGTCTCGACCGTTTTATTTGTCTCAACAAGGAACTTTATCAGTTTGACAGAGCCAGAATTCTATGACGTTTTGGACTTGCGCAGCGCCTTTGGCCGAGTTTTGCTGAGGTCACCCAATTTTGGTCCATTCTGTTTGTTTGATGGTCCGGCATTGTTATGCTGACAACGAGTGTGAAAGATAGATGGTAGTGGTGAACTAGAACCACGGAGGGTTCCTGAATGAGTGGCCGGACGCTGTAGTGCCGGATGAAAATGTTACACTTTGGAACTGCTGATAATATGGTTAAGAAGCTCAACCATTAAGTCCAAAAGATTTGAAAAGAGACGCTTTTTATCATTTTGATGTTTGATGTGAAGTAAAAGTTTTGAAACCATGTGAAGCTTGTCGACAAACTAAAATTATAGCTCGCGGTGGTGATAGACAAGCTATCAGCAGGCAGTAACTCATCAATCCCTCACTGCCGTGTGTCGCGGTTGTTCACCCCAGGAACCCATCAAAAGTGACCAAATCGTACGACGTACTGCAGCTTCCCGAACACTTAGTCTGAATGAAGAAAAATGGAAAAAATTAGTGAAGGCCTGACTCTGGCGTCATGTTAATCTTTACCTTGTTGTTTCTTTGATAAATGACAACCCGTGTCAAGCAGTATACTGAAGATGACAAATTCGTTCAGCCCTCCAATAGCTGCGGGTATAGTAGGCCAGCCAAATCAGTAGTCCCCTGAGGACATTTGGCATTATGCACTGAAAACCGGCGTTCTACCTCCTCAGTGTAGTATGCCACGGTGCCACCAGGTGCAGTTCCCTTCTCCACAAGATACCCCGTTCTGGCGACATTCATTACTGTGCCGGAACATGAGCAGGTGAAACGCAGCTTTATCCTGAATTTGAAATCCAGACGGCCCCCAACGACTTTGCTCTGAAAATCGCGACAGTATGCAAGCGTGTGGATCACTGCAGAGTGTAAGCTGTATAAAACTGGTCGATGGCATTTATACCTTACTTTGAGCAGCGTTTTCCTAGTTAAGCCTTTTGTCACCTTATTCAGGTTCTGAAACAAGTAACTGCTCCGATTTTACTGCAGACGACCTAATGAAGTTACATATTCACACAGAACACGAAATTTTCGCATTGCCGGCCGCTTTATGCATTTCCTCCAATCTCCTCAATCTGTCTATTGGTAAAGACTGTGGAACTTTATCCAACGCCACTTTAGTGGTGCATACCAAACCAAGATCAGCAGTAAATTCCGACTTTTCAACTCACTGGCACTGCTTAATAACGTTCGCGTAGAGCTATCACGAATTCATGTCTGCCTGGACCGTCTTGGGTGTGAGCTCTTCATCTAGCATGTATATTATGTCCGGATAGCCTAGACCATACACTCATTTCAGTATTTTCTGTCCTCGTTTATACCCAGTGTCAACATAGTAAAAAAGGTGGCTACGAAAGATTTTCTTCGCCGTTCCATGATACTCATGAAAAAATATGACGCGGGCCATCAACTTGAACCTGGACTCACTTCTCTACACAATTTTCGAATTGCCTGAAGAAAGCAATACTGTCTAGTGGAAAGCAACCAATAAACGGAACCTCGCATTTTGGAAATTTTGGCCTAACAAGCAACTGACTAAGACTACCACTTCCAACTTCGCAATCCTGTAGGGGATCCTTACTTTGCGACGGAAATTTGTAATTAGAGTTTAACTTTCTGGGCCGAACATCCGTTTCCACCTAAGGGAGCCTAGTTCGTCAGCCGTCAACTTATGCTGCCTACTAAGCCAGCAGCTGGTCGATATCAATCCTCCCTAAACTTAGGGCTTCAAGGCTCTTTCCGTTAGTCATCGCGAGTCGAAACGTGACCTCATCTATCTCGGCTGTGAGCTAGCTTTCTCCGGTTGTCTTCTAAAGTCAAACAATCAGCAGTTGTCAATAGCACAAAAGTGAAGCTCACAATGGGACTTATATGAAGGGCTGTTTTGGCGGGTTCAAATTGCGGGTTGCCAGCTGTGACAGTTTCAAGCTTTTTATTGTTGGTGGCTAAACATGAGATCCACAAGAGAATTAGGAACAAAGATTGAATAATAACTAAGGACCGGCACAAAAAGTGTTTGCTGATTATTATAAAACCCTTATTCAAGGCAAGAGTACTCAATAGCATCCGTGAATGGGGTTCACGGATGAGAAGTTGTCGAAACCGAGGACGTCGCTCAAGCCCTGGTGTTACGGCCTGTCCTCGCTTGTCTGGGCGCGCATGAACTCAATTGCGGCTCATTCTATTGCAAATCAAGAAGTAACCTTTGTTCGAGAGGCATAGAGCAGATTGAAGGATAGGTGAATAGTAGGTTATTTTCAGCGCAGCATCTAAGTGGTCAGAGGGGAACCATGAAGAATGGTCCAAGTGCTAGCCTGGCCGTTGATTGTCCGAGGTTAATGCCATGTTCAAACGAAATGAGGAACAAAATTTCAGGTTTAGCCGACTCGTAGGGCTCAACAAGAAGAAGTTGACAAGGGTCTGGACAAGCTATCCATATCATGGCAATGGTGTTGATATTGGTATTTTTCGGAGGAGCACAAGGTATAAGGCAGTGCGTCGATAAGCGATCAGAGGTTTAAGTAGGCCAGAACAGATATGTACCAACCAAAGAATATAGATGAAGGGAAAAACCAACCATAATGGTGATAGAACCGGCAAAGTCGAAACTCAGAATCGGGCGATCGAGTCAGTTTTCGCCGGGTAAAGTTGCTTCCAACCGTGAAATATGCACATAGAAGGTACTGCAAGTGATCACGAAAGCTGGAAAACGCAAAATTACCATAGGATACTTCGATTGACTTTAATTGGTAAAAGAATGAGAATTCGCCGAAGGAGAGACATAACGAGACACTTGCGCGCAGCAAAGTATTGGAAGGATACTTATAGAAAACTCAACGACTTACGGAGATGGAACATCAAGAATATAATACACTGAGACACCCGATTGATATGGTGGTCAAGTTTGGTGGCTAGGTACTGACGGAGTCATTGCTGTAGAAAGCGACCAGCACACCCCGTTTGGAGAGAGAATGCCACAGTAACGATCAGGAAAACTGCCCGAGGAAAGTAGGTCTGCGGCAGTTGAATGGATTGCTTCATGGTGAGTGCGGCAGTGGGAAGTGTCGGCATGGGAATTGGAATGTGGTGGTCAATGGCTCGTAGATGAGTAGCCAGGGCGATTATAGAGGCAGACGTCTTTCAAAAGTGATGAAAGAAAATACGAAAGGATAAATCATATTTACCGGCGACCATTTTTCTGGGCAATAGGGGCGAAAGGAGGTAGCGTGGCAGTGAACATGAGACGCAGAAAAAGGATGGAACATCCCGTATGAAGTAAAACGAATCGGTCGACAAAGATAACGATAGAGATAGCTGGATAGATGCGGACACACTCAGGTTTGTAGCACACGAATGGCACATCTGGCGAGCGTGCAAGAGACTGTCAAATTGATGGTGAACAATTGACCGGATGAAAACGGGTGGGCGATCAGTGAATCGTACACTGTGTAATGGGAGGACCATGATAAACTAAATTGAAAATGGTAAGAGAATGATGAATCTATTTGGGGTGCCTATCCAAGGTGAATACAGGGGCAAATGACATCAAAGGATGATGACGGACTATATGTAAGGCAAATGCACATCTTTCGTTAGTCGCTAGAATAGGGGCCGCACGCGCTAGGGACAGAGGCGTGAAGCTTTAGGATAACTATACCTGAGTTGTGTGGGTGCGGAAGAGATGTGGTGGTCTGTGAGATCAGCATAATGCAGCGGAAGAGTGGAGGACGCTGTGTGGTTATCGCGCTTCGAAAGTGGATGGTGGCAATACATGTGTAGGTGAATAAATATGTCGACGGTAGCCGTGGTTTCTGTCACGGGGAATGGTCGTGGTTAAGGAAAGGATTGATGGCTAGTCAGGCGGGAATCTCAGGGTATGCAGGCAAAGGGTAGATTGCCAAAAAATTTCAAGAGTGTTATCAAAGGCTACTGATAAGCACCAAACCGTGTCCAAAGGCTTGGAAGTGAAGGGTATACGATGTTGGTCGCGTAAGTAGAGTAGTACAAAGAGGGAGTGATGATAGAGCTATCACTGGTGAGCTCGATGGGGAATCAAAAAATATATGAGATAAGACAGAGCAAATGGCGCGATTACAGTAGCTAAGCGAGTATGGAATAGTGTTTTATAATTCATAAATGCTGCTGGCGGATGTGGTTGACCGTGCGCCGGACAACCAACCTAAAATAATGTTTACGGTGGCAGGAGTTGCCATCCGCGAGCCTGGTTGCGCCCGCAAATCGGGGCAGAAGTCGTGCACGCCCGATGCGCGCTGACCAAGGCGGTTGATCTGAATGCGCCCCGCATCGCTGGGATCAGCAAGAGTGAACACTGTCTTTTTCACATGAGATACATGTAGTAACCGAAGAAATGGTAGGGTTCAGGATCAACTGGATGTGTTGCGAAGTGTCCTGAAAGTAGAGGCTAATGATTACAATGATTGTTTGGCCTGCTTATAACAGAGTGGTAGCCAGATCCAACATTCGACGTAGTGGTCAACAAAGCAGACGGAGCCGTAGCACGTCGAACAATTATATATATATATATATATATATGGACGGCGAGCTGGAAAGGGAAACAAAAGAAACACAATCTGGGCGGGTAACATTTGAGGGCCACCAGTGAACAGGTGAATCAGATGGGGTGATGCAGATTAAAGGAGACTGATGGTGACGATGGAATTTCCTCTCTTTAGGGACGGATGCAATCTAGAAAGCGTATTCCGTGTAACATTAGGTGACTGCTGGTCAAACAAGAGTGCTACTTGACAATTGGCAGCAGTATATCCTTAAGTCAGGTATGGAACTCAGAACAGAGACACAAACAGGTACACACTGGTCAAACCATTCCAGGACAGTAGACGATACTTACACGGGATGGGGCTACAATATCATAAGCATAGATGGGAACTTAGGGAAAATCAGGATATGTGGACAAATCGAGGCACCGACGGTGGTGAGAATTCCCACAAGAAGGGGCATGGACATGGAAGAAAACGGACATTCGCTATGCGAATGGGTCTTTCTCGGTCACGAAAAATTGGGTGAATGGTCTCTGGGTCTAAAACCATCTAAAATGCCTCGGGGAGTACCGCTCCAACATTCATCTACTGTTTACTGAAAAGTCGTAACCGTCGAGCTATTAGGAGCACTCTTGAAGAGCTTATTCCAAGTGAATGACGCCGCCTGTGAAGACATTTGCCCTAAGTTCGAGCCATCAGTGTTCTTTTTGCGGCTGTAGGCTTTGTCAACCTGTGCCTGTTCCTGGGATCGGACAGAAAAGCTCTTTTCAGTTTACACGTGAAAGTACTTTGTGGTCCTGATGGTTTTTATCGGTCCCCTCGCAAGGGGCGTTTTCTCATCCAGAAAAGACCCAGGGCGTGCTGATGCGTTGAATAGACATTACCACCTACCCAGCCGTCATACTAGTGCTTGACGTTTGCGCTTTTTTCAAAACAGTCGAAAAGCTTCCGGAAAGATCTTGCTGCGGCGGCTGTGCCGTATAAAGTTTGATTGGGACCAGTCACTGGACCGGAAGGTTCGGTTATACTGGAAAGAATTTTTGAACACCTTGAAGAAATTAGGGGACATAAGAATCCCACGATGTTTGACTCCTGGCCATACGACACGGACTGGAGTACTACATGCTTTTTCCGATGCATCCGAAGTCGGTTATGGAGCTGTGGTGTACGGACGATGGTGTACAAGAGATGGCAACTAGACACGTGGACGAGAGGGCCAAACTTCCTGCACTTTCCCAAACAGGACTGGCCCGTGTTCGAATTAAAAACCCCTACGGAAGTGGAACTGGAAATCAAGGGCGTAGTGATGGCGGCCAACGTCGTCCAAGCGACATCCATTCTATCGCGACTGGTCAGGCTTTTTTCCTGGATGAAGACGCTTCGTTCGCTAGTTTGGTTAACCAGGTTCAAGAGAAATTTGCTAGTCATGAAAGGGCTACGGCCCTCAGGCCGGATACGGGTCGGCCCGATAAGTCCCGATGAGCTACAAGCGGCAGAATACGACATTTTCCGAATGATACAACGCGAGGCTTTCGCCCGGGAACTCAAGGGGGCGGAAGAAGTGGGACCGATCAACAAAAACATACCATCTCCAAGAGGCGAGCTGGAGCGTTTAAACCCCAACCTCATTGACTGACTGCTGCGGGTGGATGGTAGGCTGACCAACGCCCACCTGAACTCCGACACAAAATATCCTATAGTGCTGCCTGCGAGGCAACCTGTAGTAGAGCTAATGATTCAACACGTCCACGCCGTGGAAAGACATGCCGGGGAAAGTCACGTGACGGGCGTCATCCGAAAGCGTCTTTGGTTGTTGAGAGGACGAGAGATTGTAAAACGCGTAATCCGACGGTGTGTGCAATGTAGGAGACGCAATGCCACAGCGGGCAAACAACTCATGGCCCCGCAACCAGAATGCAGGGTGACTACGGGCTGGTGGCCGTTCAGTGACACCGGGTTGGACTATTTCGGGCCCTTGTGGATCAAGTGCGGGAAAAGATTAGAAAAGCGATATGGATGTATCATGACGTGCATGAAGTCACGTGCGGTACACCTAGAAGTCGCACATTCGATGACGAACGATTCGTTTCTACGGGCCTTGCAAAGATTTTTCAACCGAAGAGGCGTACCGGCCGATATATACTCAGATAATGGATCGAACTTTGTGGGCGCTCACCGGGAATTGCAGCGTTGGCACAAGAACATAAACAGGGACGAACCGCAGGATCAAACCGTGGCCTACGGCATACGATGGCATTTCAACCCCCCACAGGCCAGCCACCGAGGCGGCATTTGGGACCGCATGATCCGGTCCGCCAGACGGATATTGCTGTCAATCATGAAGCAACAGCCGCCCGACGACGAGACGCTGAACACCGTCATGACTGAGGTGGAGCTAATCCTGAACAACCGCCCCCTGGTTCCAGTATTGAACGGCGACCCCACCCACGTGGCGCTCACCCCGAACGACTCCTTGACGTTGAGGTCGAACGAGGGTTTCCAAGGGTAAACCTTCGTGGGAGCGAACTCCACGGATGGAAGCAAGCGAACTATCTGGCCAATGTCTTTTGGAGGCGGTGGCTGCGGGAGTACCTACCGGCTTTGCAGACTCGACAGAAGTGGCTGGCCAAAACAAGACCATTCAAAGTTGGGGACGTGGTTATGATCGCCGACGAACGCGCACATTTCAGCACTTGGTCTTTGGGAGTAGTTACCGAAACCATCAAAAGCACTGACGAAATGATGAGAACGGTGAAGGTGAGGACAGCTGACGGGGTGCTCATTCGTGACATACGCAGTATTAACCTACTCGAGAGCGAAGACGGAGGAGCTGATAACCCCGAGGCCCAGTAGACCTTTTCACACTAGTAATCGAGGTGAATAAAGGAACACCATATATACCACACGGTCTCCGTCAAAATCGTTACGATGCTCGTGGTCTTTCGTTGACACTACAGAAGGTTTTTTCCGATATGTGGTGGTGAATGCGATCCCATTGTACATCCCGACACGTGCACACATGCTACATTTTTCTCGTTTTCTTGCACAACCGTCGTTTGTTGACATTGCAGAAAGTACTCCGGCACACACACACACTCAAGCACATACATTCAGGACCGGACGGCCCTTTACGAGGACAACATCTATGTGCCCCTTCACGCCCGCCATCGGTCATTTGGTCTTGTGGAAGATGTAGACCAGCCTCACGTCTATGTAACCATTGGGTTAGGTGCTACCAGCAGTAGAACGTTGACGACGAGCATTAGACGCGCGCACTGACAGCAGGGCCTAGGCAGGTAGGAAGAATCAGCACCTTTATACCGAACCTTTGACTCTGCTAAGGATGCAGGAGGACTTTGGTGGGCGGTGTAACAGCCGGTCGTGAAAAATCCCCCTTTGTCCCTCGCGATTCCGCGTTTTTCCTAACATCACTCATTTGCCTACACTATTTACTTGTCTTCACGAACTGGTTGTTCCTCTGGACCGACGGTTGTTTGTTCGCGCCCAGAGCGCCATTTTGGCACATCCTTGTTCAGGACCTGCGTGACGCACGTGCTGTTTGTTCACACGCTGCTATTCGGTTTCTCGTTGTTGAGCCCTTGTGATCGTATTATTGAGGCTTGTATATTTTTCATGTCATTGTTCATGTAATAATCTAGCATCGCAGAACTCGCGGATAATCGTCTTTTGATTTAAGAATCCGTTGCGAATATGGCTACGCATTGCTCAAACGTTCTTTACAATTTGACCGCGTGGCGCACCCACATCTTATGGCCAAAATCCGATCCTTTGGCATTACCGACCCTTTACTACTTTGGATCAACACCTACCTGTCTAATCGCTCTCAGGTTGTCTCAATAAAAGGACACTGTTCTGGGCCTAAACCAGTTACAAGCTGCGTTATACAGGGTACTGTCCTTGGCCCTCTGTTTTTCCTCGTGTATATAAACGACATATCCCTCTCAATGAGACAGGGCACCTATTTCTTTTTGCTAATGACATTAAAATCGTCTACTCATTCAGGCCTGAATGCATCGCCTCGGCTATCTTAAACATCTCGAAGGACATATCTGCACCCCATAGATGGTGCTCAACTTGGCAGATGAATTTTTCCGCTGACAAATGCGAGGTTCTCACATATAAATGCAAGCTACCTCCAGGATCTTTAGCCGTTTGTGGTTCAACCATTGGTAACAAGCAAATCGTTCGGGACCTTGGCTTAAACTATTCCTGTACATTTAATTTCTCGGTATATTTGGCCCTCTAAGTCGCCAAGGCCAGAAAGTGCCTCGGGCTAATATTTTGCTCCTTCTGACTTCGAGACTGCATCCTTTTCCTTTGTAAATCTCATGCCAGGCCTTTAGTAGAATACTACCCACTGATATTTTCAAGCATGAGCAAATCAGACAGAATTGATGTTGAATCAGTTCAACGCAGTTTTACTAAGCGACTGATTGAATGGAGCTCGCCCCCCACTTATAAAGAATCCTGCTTATTTTTTAAGTTAGACCATTTGTAGCTTCGCCGTATGAAACTGAACCTTATCTTTTTTGTATACCATCCTCCACAGCCGGACATATACTTCTAATCCACTGCACCTTGCGCCTGTTTTGAGATATCCACTACGTTCTAGAATTCTGACCCTTTCAGCCCCTATTACCAAGGCTGGGTTACGTTTACACTTCTTCATCACAGTGTACTCTAACTTATGGAATAAATTACTGTTACGAATACGCAGTTCTACTTCCAGCCATCGGTTTAGAAGTGCGTTGGATAAATTCCTCACGGTTACCCAAACCTTACAGCGCCTAAATGCAGACATGCCCGATGACCAAGCCTATGAGAAGCGTCTAGACTTTTGAATTGCGCAAACACCGGCGGTCTGTGATGGATGAAATCAAATAAACATTTTTAGTTTTTCTGCTTTCTGCAATCGAAAAACCACTCCCAGAGAGTCACTGTCTATTATTGTTGCCTTCTTGTATCGATTCCCGTTTATCCTCAGCTAGGAGCATCCCAGACTGCTTTCCTCTACTTTTTCTTTATTTCCAGACCTTTGTTCGTGCGTACATTTCTCTCGATGACTCCTAATACTCTGGAAATCACACCGGTTACTCACCTAGCCTATTCATCCACCTGACCGTCGGCTATTCGCACGCGGCCCGACCGATGCTCCCTTGGTTACGCTTCGGGATCCCCTGGTGCCTAGTCGCCTGATCGCGGACTACCTGATACCTACGGCCCTTTGGCCTCACCACGAAAATTTATGTCACTCCCAACGGTGAGAGGCGCGGTCAGATCCACCGCTTTGGCCGGCGCACGTAGGGCTTGCAGGCCGACTGCAGCTATGTGCGGGCGCAACTAGGCTGGCGGATCGCACCTCCTGTCACCAGAATCGGTTTTCAGGTTAGGTGCCCAGCGCACGGCCAGCCCCACCCACCAGCACAGTTTCGGGGTGAAAAACAACGTCCCCTGCATCTTACTGCTGCCACCCACTGCCTCCTCCAACATATCTGAACAAGGTTTAACATACACCGGGTCAAATTCCAAAGCAACATATGTACATATACCCCCTCGGCTCATAAATGCGACTACTGACATTTATATCCATCGACTTATCTTTCATTTGTCTGAACTGATGCCATGTTTACCCTCATCCTATTATGTCCAGTTACCAAATTCTGTACCCCGAAACATGAAACAGTTTCACTGTTCAGATATTTATTATAAATATCACAATTCCTGATATACTCTTGAGGAGACCATTCCTCCACTTGGTAATTTGTATGTCACTAATACACTTATCTAAACAAAACCATCATTTAAAAATTCGTTTCTCGCCGGACAACAGTTCCACACAAATTGAAATAGTCCTCCTTGCGGAGCTACGGAAATTTCAGAGTGATCGGCACACAAATGTGAGGTGGGGTACGTGGAAGAATGGCGGATGACTTATGGTGACCATTATATGGGCGGACCGTGCAATGGCATCGAAGGGATAGGACGCAGTACCGAAGAATCTATGCGAAGGATATGGTTAGAGCAGCGGACAAAGAATAAGAAGAATCGATCGACGGAGGAAGTGATATGAGTTGGCGATTTTATGTAGGCAGAGGTGAACGACTACTGAAGAATTGCGAAAACGTTTCAGCAAAGGAGATCTATGTTAATGGTAGCACTCAAAGCTCGATCGCGGAGAACCAGTGAAGAGAGGTGAATACTTTGTGTAGAGTAACCGTTGACTATCCGCAATTTTCGTCAGTCCGCTGTTCTTCTGCTGTGCTCTTCCGTCTCATTATTCTGACCTCGCAAGGAATCGCGTCTTCTACATAAACGCATACATTGGGCATACTCATCCCATATCTTCAACTCTATGTAGGTTCTGCACAACACCCACCTAAATAATCATCGATAGCTATATGCTTACCTCCCACATTCTCCACTACCACCTCTGTGTGCCAGTTGACTGCAGTCGCCATAGCTGTGCATCCCAGATCTTTTTATTCTAAGTTACCGTCTTCACTTTGAATATCGCCATCCACCTACTAGGGAGTAATTGTCTGAGATCACATCAACTCTCCGGCGACAAACCCCTTCCTCATCAACTTGGCATTTCGCTCTCCTCCAGATATGTCACTAGTCTGCTCGTTCACCTCTGCCTACATAAAATCGCCAACTCTTATCACTTCCTCCGTCGATCGATTCTTCTTATTCTTTGTCCGCTGCTCTAACCATATCCTTCGCATAGATTCTTCGGTACTGCGTCCTATCCCTTCGATGCCATTGCACGGTCCGCCCATATAATGGTCACCATAAGTCATCCGCCATTCTTCCACGTACCCCACCTCACATTTGTGTGCCGATCACTCTGAAATTTCCGTAGCACCGCAACCCAGATTGACCTATTACCATTTCTATGTTGGTACGCCATGGTACATTCACCATACTGTTCATTGCTGTCCAGCTTCCCCCCAGCCAATCCTTTTATTCTGTTCTCTAGTGGTCTGCCCCTCCACCTTCAGCGGTGTAACTCGTCTGATGCATCTCTGATTTAGTCTAAATATACACATAGAAACTGCTCTGCTCTATCATCCGGTCCATTTTGCCTTATGTCTATATGAGGGCTCCACCTCCGTTCTTTTCCCTAGATCAGTCTCATGCAGCCTTGCTGCTGGTTGGCGTCGCATGATCACTCCATAGAAACTTCGCCTCATTGAAATGTTTATCAAAAGGTTTGAACTTACTCCCTTTGTGCCTCAAATGTTCCACTATCCCCACTACGTAGCTTCTGATCATCATACTTGCCCTGGCTACGTGCCTATGATTGGTTTATCACCATACTCCTATCTACATTTTGCCACTTCTTGCCTGTTCTATCATGCAGTACTTCACTCACGGACCGTATCCGTTTTTGGCAGCTTCCTCGGACTCCGCTCCGGCACTCCTCCTTACCAGATGTGTTGGCCACTTTCCACATAATCAATGTCTTCGGCACACTGCTATTTGGACTATTACTGACATTTAACCCCTTACTGGTACGGTATCCCAATGTCCCATTTTACTCTACTCCTGTTATTTTAATCCCCATTTATTTGTTAGTTCCCTACTCACACCCCTGTATCTCGTTTCAGTCTGCTACAGACTCTCCCCAACTCCCGTTGCGTCAATCTTTCGTCTTCTATAGGGAGCGGTGTAACCAAAATATCCTTCAATTTTTCAGTATTTCTCTGCTACAATATCCACGTCCGATAATATTTGTTCATAAATCCTACCCTACTGATCGGCTTCACACGTCTCTATCTGTCTTCTTCATCTGACAGGGAGATTCGAATTTGCCGGGCATCGTCATGGTCATTATTTTTACGCATCAACTGCTCTTTATCTTCACCTTTCCATTCATCCACGTTGGAGTTTCATTCGCTCACTGGTTTAACGCAACCACACCATCAACTCATGGGGTACAGCATGTCTCAAAGTTTTCGGAAACAAACCATTGTTATTATTATTATTGTTATTATTACTTCCATTTGTCTACCGCTATCCTCTCTTAGTCCATCCTTCGGTGGTCACTACACTGCTCTCTTAATCTTTTCTCCTCGCCAGTGCGATCTGTAAGCATGTCGATTACCAACCTCGGAACACGTGAAATTCACCGCTCCAGCAGCCAATACAGCATCTATTGATGCCCTCACTTTCGCTCCCCTTCCGATGTCAACGTCTTGGACGATCACTCTGGAGTTTTCTATTATCCGGTGATTTGTTCGGACATCATACAGTTGCTCCTCTTCAAAAGCTCGACGCTACGGGTCAGTTCAACCGCATTGTCTCGATCTCGTAAAGCCCCGTCTTCCGCATGTCCGAGTGCCTCAGGTTTATCCGTTCCGCCTGCTTCTCTCCTCGTTTTGGCCGTTATCGCATTAACCACCTACCAAAAAGGTAACCAGTTGATATGATCTCATCCGCTCCCACCAGTCGCCCCGTTGTCGGCCCTCTCTTACTGTTTGCCCTCACTACCTCCACACTTACGCATTGTTCTCTATCAACGCATCACGACCCACCTGTAATATAATTTTAATTGCAAATGGCAAACATTACTTGAAGACAACTTGGTGGCGTGATGAAATAGGGCACTAATGCTGGAATCACCTGAGTTCGATATTTATTCCATGTAGAAGCCACCTTTTTCTTGTATGTACGTCAAGCATTCTAGGGGTCTACGGGCTGTCAAGGCCAACAAAAGACCCGAGATAATCGTCAAAAAGCTAATGCTGAAGCCCTACAATATATGCCGGTTGACTGATACTCCCTGCACGGCTTTAGCTACTCGTAGGCCGCAAATGAGATAATTAGGGGCGATGGTTCCTTTCGGAGAAACCCGGAGCATGCTTGAATGCACGATTATATGATACAAGTGAAGTGACAATAGGATGTCTTGTATAATCGATAAGGTGCATGCAAGAAAACGACTGGCGGAATTGTCTGGGTTGTCAAAATATGTCGGCAAGCAAGGGAACAATGGAAAAAATGATCGGGGCTTCAGACCGTGTCGAACTGAATTCTTCAGGGAGTATTTCGACAGAAGGTATTTCGGAAAAGCACCGGTGACTAATTTGACGAAGTAGTGGTGATTGTGAACGTACATCTGAACCAGTACCACTAATGTACTGGGAAACTAAAGTGAGAGATTCAATGGGAACTACGAGGTTTTCCGCTAGGAATGGAGTTGCACGAACGGTGCAGAAAATCATTTACCCAATAAGCCATGGTTCAGTTACTCCACTAGGAATTATAACTACAGTGACTACATACAGAAATACTGATTTGTAAGCAAGATTTGGTATTGAGCAGGTCAGTCTTAGTTTCGGACTTAGTTTCGGCGACGAATTCTTCGCCTGCCGTTGTATTCAAGGATGACGGCCTGGCTGACCATCTTGATCTAATCTCGCTTTCCCGGTCTGAGCAGCTAATTAGGGTGAGTCATTAGAGCATGTGAAGCGCCCCTCGCTGTCCTGGTCATTTCCCAATGTTTATTTATTGTAGCCTTAAAGAATTGGGGCATTCTGTTATTGTGTGATACCTGCCACACTCTGTGGCCTGAAGCTGCACCCCCTTGAAAAATGGCATTTCCAAGACCAAAGTTCCAAGTGGTGCCATGAGGTATTTTGGGCTTGGTTGGCACTTGGCCCGGCCACTCTATTGCCACTACGGAGAAGTCGACCAAATCTACCGCCAGCTACGTCGCCTGCCAGTATGAGTAGTCTATAGGACCCTGGAACTTGGCTTCACAGGGGCACCGCTTATAATCTCTGCTTTTTTGGTCCGCAGACCGTGTATTTCCAGCGGGAGTCAAGTAACTGTCGCCCTTATTGCAATGCATCTTGTGTTGAGATCGCAACTGTAATCTGAACGGTCCAGGGCCTTAGCAAAGCTTTCCATTTTTAATGCAAAGTCGGACATGGTGTGAATGCCGCTTCTAAGTTGTTTGGCCTCAGATATCACAAAGCCCGTCAGACTGCTGGCCACCTTGAGCGGTTGACCGGACGTGTTCTTCAAAGGCTTGCTCGAGTTATGCCGTCCTGATCTGGGTTGAGTGTGGGACGCCAATCTGCAGCTCCTCCCGGCCACGCTGGAAAATAATGGTTGAGGTGCATCAGCCTACGTTCCAGATTGATCAGTGGCTTCGGTAAAGCTTCCAAACGGTGTGGAAAATTTGCAGTACTGCCCTAAGCGTTCGCCAGAGGTGGTCACATGTACTCTAGAAAGGTTGGACGATGGCTGACCAGGGACAGTCTGTTTCCTTTTTCCCGATGAGCCATTTTTGATAACTCGCCCACAATGTTATCGTTTACTTTTATCTTTTGATTACTGGGCTTGCTGCCCCGCGGACACCATCCGTCGTTCTAGTTCCGCTACGGTCGCCACAGCACCGTAGCGGGGACCCATCGCTGGAAATTAAATTCGCTGGGGACACTTCCAAAGATGATGGTATTTGCTTTTCTTCCTCTGCCCTTCTGTTTACTTTGCTGTTGTAATTTTTTAACAGCGCATATCGGTCAGAAAACGATGTAGAAGAAGTAACAGGGGAGACATAAGCATCTCAGATTACCGTGCTTAGAGTTGACGAGGTGTGAAAGGAACTGCAAATTTTTATTAATAAAATAGCCGCGTAGTCACACAGGATTCAAAAAGCCGCCGTTCACCCCTTTTTACCTCTTGTGGGCTCGAGTGTTGCAGATGCATGAAACTTCACGCGGAAAGGGAAGTGTACCGGGAGCTCGAGGGAGATGAAGGTGGCGATGATGTACAAGACCCGGCTCCGGTAAAAGGCCATGAAATATTTACCGCCCTTCCTTGACGAGGCTTCCAGGTGGCCGCAAAATGGATGGTCAAATGTGGTCTGTTACATGGATTTTCGTACGGCGTTCGTTTCCGTGAACAGCAGGCTACTGGAGGCCAAGTTGCGGCCCTT
This sequence comes from Fasciola hepatica, assembly GCA_948099385.1. Taxonomy (NCBI): domain Eukaryota; kingdom Metazoa; phylum Platyhelminthes; class Trematoda; order Plagiorchiida; family Fasciolidae; genus Fasciola; species Fasciola hepatica. Next base: position 26,277,018 of record CANUEZ040000043.1, on the reverse strand, counting down.
GGCAGTTCAAGGGGAAGGGGTTGGGGCGGGAAGGTGCACTCACTTTCGTGAACAAAATTAGTCTGAGTCAGTGCAATAGCTTCCCGCTTGGGAATTGTAGCCTAACACTGCGCGCTAAAATGTTGCATTCTGGTATGTCTACGACCTGATCGAGCGTCTGACTGTGTGCGTCGCCCTTCCGATGAATATGCCGACCTCAAGTTGTGCAGTGCGATTTAGAAGTGACTCCTTACGGATTGCGCAAATGTTGGGCACGATGGGGACCTGTTATACACGCAGCCAAAGCAGAAACTTAGCAACCGCAGGCACTGACAATAAGCAATAGGTAGGTGGAGTGAGAATCATGACCCAATCCTGTACAATGGACGACGAACTCACGAAACGGTTGTGGCCGGCGATTTGAGGATGTTTGTTGGCAATCCCCCCGGATATTTTATATGCTTTGTGAATGTGGCTACGTTTGACATTACTTTGCTATGCTCGTACACAGGCCATTTTAACACTCTTGGTTGTTTATGTGTGGCATTTGAATATGGCCTCGAACCGCTTATGACCGTCATGTTTGGATTACGGAGCATGGAACCTTTGGGTTTTAGTGTCGAGTCTATTTGATCTTATACTTGAGGCTTGTATGTGTTTGTACATTTTGTGATTTCAAATTTGGTACCGTAGGAACTACGAATCGTTGTAGCCCTGAATTTTGATTTGTGTGAATCGGCCACACGTTGCTCGATTTGCGATTTTTATCATTTACGCACTTCTGGGCAACAAACCATCGGAAGCTTTTCAACTGTTTTGGAAAAAGTGCAAACATCAAGCACTAGTATGATGGCTGGGTAAGTGGTAATGTCTATTCAACGCATCAGCACGCCCTGGGTCTTTTCTGGATGAGAAAACGCCCTTGCGAGGGGACCGATAAAAACCATCAGGACCACAAAGTACTTTCACGTGTAAACTGAAAAGAGCTTTTCTGTCCGATCCCAAGAACAGGCACAGGTTGACAAAGCCTACAGCCGCAAAAAGAACACTGATGGCTCGAACTTAGGGCAAATGTCTTCACAGGCGGCGTCATTCACTTGGAATAAGCTCTTCAAGAGTGCTCCTAATAGCTCGACGGTTACGACTTTTCAGTAAACAGTAGATGAATGTTGGAGCGGTACTCCCCGAGGCATTTTAGGTGGTTTTAGACCCAGAGACCATTCACCCAATTTTTCGTGACCGAGAAAGACCCATTCGCATAGCGAATGTCCGTTTTCTTCCATGTCCATGCCCCTTCTTGTGGGAATTCTCACCACCGTCGGTGCCTCGATTTGTCCACATATCCTGATTTTCCCTAAGTTCCCATCTATGCTTATGATATTGTAGCCCCATCCCGTGTAAGTATCGTCTACTGTCCTGGAATGGTTTGACCAGTGTGTACCTGTTTGTGTCTCTGTTCTGAGTTCCATACCTGACTTAAGGATATACTGCTGCCAATTGTCAAGTAGCACTCTTGTTTGACCAGCAGTCACCTAATGTTACACGGAATACGCTTTCTAGATTGCATCCGTCCCTAAAGAGAGGAAATTCCATCGTCACCATCAGTCTCCTTTAATCTGCATCACCCCATCTGATTCACCTGTTCACTGGTGGCCCTCAAATGTTACCCGCCCAGATTGTGTTTCTTTTGTTTCCCTTTCCAGCTCGCCGTCCATATATATATATATATATATATATATATATATATATAATTGTTCGACGTGCTACGGCTCCGTCTGCTTTGTTGACCACTACGTCGAATGTTGGATCTGGCTACCACTCTGTTATAAGCAGGCCAAACAATCATTGTAATCATTAGCCTCTACTTTCAGGACACTTCGCAACACATCCAGTTGATCCTGAACCCTACCATTTCTTCGGTTACTACATGTATCTCATGTGAAAAAGACAGTGTTCACTCTTGCTGATCCCAGCGATGCGGGGCGCATTCAGATCAACCGCCTTGGTCAGCGCGCATCGGGCGTGCACGACTTCTGCCCCGATTTGCGGGCGCAACCAGGCTCGCGGATGGCAACTCCTGCCACCGTAAACATTATTTTAGGTTGGTTGTCCGGCGCACGGTCAACCACATCCGCCAGCAGCATTTATGAATTATAAAACACTATTCCATACTCGCTTAGCTACTGTAATCGCGCCATTTGCTCTGTCTTATCTCATATATTTTTTGATTCCCCATCGAGCTCACCAGTGATAGCTCTATCATCACTCCCTCTTTGTACTACTCTACTTACGCGACCAACATCGTATACCCTTCACTTCCAAGCCTTTGGACACGGTTTGGTGCTTATCAGTAGCCTTTGATAACACTCTTGAAATTTTTTGGCAATCTACCCTTTGCCTGCATACCCTGAGATTCCCGCCTGACTAGCCATCAATCCTTTCCTTAACCACGACCATTCCCCGTGACAGAAACCACGGCTACCGTCGACATATTTATTCACCTACACATGTATTGCCACCATCCACTTTCGAAGCGCGATAACCACACAGCGTCCTCCACTCTTCCGCTGCATTATGCTGATCTCACAGACCACCACATCTCTTCCGCACCCACACAACTCAGGTATAGTTATCCTAAAGCTTCACGCCTCTGTCCCTAGCGCGTGCGGCCCCTATTCTAGCGACTAACGAAAGATGTGCATTTGCCTTACATATAGTCCGTCATCATCCTTTGATGTCATTTGCCCCTGTATTCACCTTGGATAGGCACCCCAAATAGATTCATCATTCTCTTACCATTTTCAATTTAGTTTATCATGGTCCTCCCATTACACAGTGTACGATTCACTGATCGCCCACCTGGTTCATCCGTTAAGCGTACTCACCATCAACTTCACAGCCACTCAAACGGTCGAAATATGAGCCCGCCACTGAAACTGACTCCAACCATACCGAGATATGCTTCAGTGCGTCGCATTGATCTCAGGTATGTTAACCGACCACTGAGTAATTGTGGCAGAAGATTATAGAAAAAAACTACAAAAAACCGCTCATGGATAAATGTGTGTTTATTTGTTTCCTCATTTTCCAATCAATGGCTTCTCGATCTTGCTCTCGTGCACATGTGCCATCCCATGTTGTCCAACTTCTTTCAATGGTGCATCTCAACGAAAAAACATGTATACATGATCCGGGACCATTCGGGCCTAAGCATCGTACTTGAGAAATACTTCAATACTTCAAGGGCAAGAATCTGGGCATTCAGTCATCCCGCCGCCAAGTCTTGAAACCGAATTGAATTACATCCTTCACACCGCAGGACTTCCGCGCTATATTTATGGACACGGCGCACCTGAGCCGATGGCTTGCAATTGCGTTTTCAATGGTCCAAGTATCGTGGTGTGTGTTTTACTGCTTACCCCGATGGCGGTGCTTCCGGTAGGTGGCGGAAGTTCCTGACGCGGGTGATGCCCCGGTCGCGATTCTCCGAACAGAGTGGGAAGTAACTATGGATATCACCATAATACTTGAGTCTCATTCTTTGGAACGAACGTTTGAGCAATGCGTAGCCATATTCGCAACGGATCCTTAAATCAAAAGACGATTATCCGCGAGTTCTGCGATACTAGATTATTACATGAACAATGACATGAAAAATATACAAGCCTCAATAATACGATCACAAGGGCTCAACAACGAGAAACCGAATAGCAGCGTGTGAACAAACAGCACGTGCGTCACGCAGGTTCTGAACAAGGATGTGCCAAAATGGCGCTCTGGGCGCGAACAAACAACCGTCGGTCCAGAGGAACAACCAGTTCGTGAAGACAAGTAAATAGTGTAGGCAAATGAGTGATGTTAGGGAAAACACGGAATCGCGAGGGATAAAGGGGGATTTTTCACGACCGGCTGTTACACCGCCCACCAAAGTCCTCCTGCATCCTTAGCAGAGTCAAAGGTTCGGTATAAAGGTACTGATTCTTCCTACCTGCCTAGACCCTGCTGTCAGTGCGCGCGTCTAATGCTCGTCGTCAACGTTCTACTGCTGGTAGCACCTAACCCAATGGTTACATAGACGTGAGGCTGGTCTACATCTTCCACAAGACCAAATGACCGATGGCGGGCGTGAAGGGGCACATAGATGTTGTCCTCGTAAAGGGCCGTCCGGTCCTGGATGTATGTCCTTGGGTGAGTATGTGTGCGTGTGTGTTTGTGGGTGTACGTGCCGGGGTGTACGATGGAATCACAGGTGTGACTGCGCATCAAAGGAGTACTTTCTGCAATGTCAACAAAGGGCAGTGTGGCAAAAACGAGTAAAATGTAGGCATGTGTGCGTGACCTAAACCCCGTTACCTCTAAATTCAGTGTCGTGTCTTGTGGTGAGCTAAGGTTTGAACAATTAAACACACAAATATACTTCAAAGATGGTGTGGGGGTTTGAGTACTACAGGAGAAAACATGAGAGTTAGATAAATGAATTCAGCTTCATCTGGTATCAGCAGACGTGGGTATAGCTTGGTCGGCAGCGTCGGCCTCGCCCGCATCACTGTCACCTTCAAGTAGACATATTTTACGTATATCTCGCAATACGTCTCGTTTTTCGTCCTCACCACAACCGTGCGCACGAGGCCATCGATTTCTATACGACAATCCTTGATCACTCCAACCGGCAAATCGTCTTTATGTAAGTGGCTCTCCACGAGGATGACCACGTCGTCACGTCTGAACGACCTCTATTTGGAGATTCACCTTTGCCGAAACTGCAGTGTCGGTAGGTACTCCCTCGTCCATCGTTTCCAGAAAGCCTGTGCTAGGTGGTTCACTTGTTTTCATCCAACAACGTAAGTTCTACGCAGGGTTTTCGGTGTGGTTACTCCTGCGTTTGACCGGGGTAACAAAAGGTCGTAGGGGGTGAGTGCCGGTTCGCTTTCCGGGTCTGGGTGGATCGGCACCAGGGGTCTGTTCAACATGTGTTCTACTTCTGTTAGTAAAGTAGTCAGCGTTTCGCCATCGAGGGTTTGTTGTGAGGTCAGGGCTGTGAGTATTTTCCTAGTTGATCGTATCAGCCTTTCCCAAACGCCCCCACGATGACTGGCATAAGGTGGATTGAAGTGCCATTCTGTCCCCTTTGCTACGGTCTGGTTTTGTATTTTGGCGGTGTCCAAGCGGCTCCACCATTTCTCTAACTCCTTATGAGCCCCAACGAAGTTCGAGCCATTGTCGGAGTATATATTGTTAGGGACGCCCCGCCTCGCAATGAACCTTTGAAGGGCCATTAGGAATGAATCGGTTGTCATGTTATGCACTACTTCGAGGTGGACTGCTCTGGATCGCAGGCATTTTATCATGCAGCCGTACCTCTTTTGGGCGCTCCTCTGGTGTCGTACGAGTAACGGACCAAAGTAGTCGATGCCGATTTCCACGAACGGGCACCATCCCGGTTCGAATCTTACGGCTGGAAGGGGGGCCATCATTTGTTGGCCTGTTATCGCCCTCCGGCGACGACAAGTGATGCAGTTGCCTATGACTCGCTTGACCGTCGTTGGTCCCTTTGTCACACAAAATCGTCGACGTATATTGTTCAATAAGTGGTTCAAAGCTGCGTGTCCCTCTTCTCGATGTACATGGTCTATCAGGTATCTCATTATGTAGTGGTCATCAGGGTCTGCTATGAGGTATTTTGTTTCGTACTCTAGATTTGAATTCGTCAGCCGCCGTCCAACCCTCAGTAGCCCTTTGGTTTGCGTAGGGTTTAGTCTTTGGATACTGCTGTACAACAGCCTGCTTCCTTTGGTGTTATCATCTATCCTGGCTAGCCCGCGGGCCTCGAACGGCAAAGCGTCCGGTTGTGGTAGGCGTAGAACGTCGAGTTCGGCTTGGTTCAGCTTGCCCGGTAGCATCGTCCCACATTTAATGTGTTCCGTGATCGTGCGCCCTTCATAATCAACGGGAGTACTTTGCATCATGTCCACCAGACCACGGCTCTTGACATTTTTATCCGGTCGGAGAAGTGGCACAGTTTCCCTATTAGGCTTACGCTTTCCGTGGAGTTTGTAGCCAGTATCAGTCTTTTGGTCTCGATACAGACATCGTCAGGCTTAGGCATTAGTAGCGTTGGCCACATCTCTTTAGATGCAGTTAGGAAGTCCGGTCCCATTGTCCATATCCGCAGCATTTTAATGTTTTAGGCCCCCTGAGCAGAAGTCGGCCGGGTTACTGGCGGATTGTATATTGTGCCAATGATGGTTCCTAGTCGACTCATGGATTATAGTGAGTCTGCTGGCTACGAAGGTGTTAAAGTGAGTGGTAATGTTGTTTATGTAATGTAGTACAGTGGCTGAGTCCGTCCAAGTGTTTGGTTCCCATTTTTTCCGATCGAAGCGCCTCCCAATGAGCATCATGGCTTTAACGGCCAGTACTGCTGCAGTCAGTTCCAACCTCGGAACGGACACTGTCTTCAGTGGAGCCACTCTCTCCTTTTCGAATAATATTTGACTGTGCCGCCCACCATTTTCGTCTACCTAGCAGCCGTAAGCCACTATCCCGTAGCCTACTTCTGATGCAACCCCGACTGGGGTTTCTACGCTGGCTGCTATTACTCTCAGGCGAATGGGCCTGCTAGTGGGGCGAGACACTGAGTAGACCACACTTGGCTTCGGGGTTTCTTTAGCGTTCAATTTTTGGGGTTTGTGTAGTAGGTAATGGTGCTTCCCATGGCATCCATCCTGACTACAGCTGGGTTTCATTCGGCACATCGCCGCTCGATGTGAATCGTTGAGACAGACAAAGTACGCGCCCAGTCTCTTAGCCATTTCCCATCGCTTGTTGACGTTTACGTTGCGGAAGCGAGGGCATTCCGCTAGGCAATGAGGCGCCACACAAACTTTACACACCGGCAAGTTTTCACCTTCGCGGGATAATGCGTGTGTGTTTGCCCATGGTTGGCTTATACTTGGTTCCCTGGTCCAGGTTTGCGTCGTCGTAATCCTGGGTAACTTGCTCGCCTCGAATCGCAACAACAGGCGGTATGAAGAGGTACGTTTTAGATGTGGAGTCGATGAGTTGGATAGAATGGAAGAGAAAATAAATAGTGGCGGGGTGAGGAGTTATGGATAACTAGGAACTAGCAGGAGAAAATGGTGAAGTAGGACAAAATCTTCAGAGGGTTCACCGACAGACGAGTAGCGACAGTAATATAAGAGCTGGGTTGCAGGGGGTGGGAATTAGACGCACTCCGGGTAGGCGACATCTTGGCGGGATTTGCGGAGGATCTGCACTTTAAGTCGTGTGGAATAGTTATGAGTTTAACTGGGGCTGAAATCATCTAAGTTAGTTAACAATTCTAACCCGCAGTGATAACTAACGGCCACACCAGGGTGTGCCGCAGACCAGGGCTCTATCCCTAATGCCTTCGAGCTTGATACCACTGTGGTGATAGAAGCCGATGCATTCGATAGAACCATTGGGACCGCAATAAGCAAGAGTGGTTGACCAGGGGCATTCCTCCCCAGGACCTTGTCCTCGACGGAAAGATGGTATTCTTAGGCAAAAAAATATTACGCCACGGTAAAGGTTTTGAAGAAGTGGGTACGCTTTCTCATGGGAATTTGTTTTATGTTGGTGACTGATAAATTGACCATTTTGGTTATGTTCGCGAATTCAACTAGAAGTAAAACAAAGAACGAAATACTTAACACAGGTGAGTCACACCTCCCGACTTCCAATATGACACGGTGTTCGCCGCAGGCGAGAACACTAGGCCGCGACCAAGTTGTCTCAGGGCTCTTGCGGTTCTGTCTCTCATAAAAACTAGAAAGAACCCTGGGAATCTCTGTGTCATCTGGGTGTGACCAAAACGTTGCATTTTTCCAGGGCCCGAAACCTGGTGTTTTCAGGTGAACACATGAATCCCATCATTGCTCAATGTCTCATATGCGCAGAACTGAAATCGCGCTTTTTCAATCCACCACTTATTCTCTTAGTCAAAGCCAAACAGCTTCTTGGGCGCCTAAACTTGAATTTCAAAGGACCCCACGGTCTGCATCAAGGAACACGTTTCTCGATACAACTACCGGCGAGCCTTTTCGCTTTGGTTCTGCTTACGCTTCTCCAGACCCCCGCTACCACTGTAACCAGACGCTCCACTAACTCTATCCTTTTTTTCCATGCCTTTCTACGTACACCGTGATCGTGGCTCCTCGTTCATGTCCAATGAGACCAAATCCCTCGTAGCAGAGGCATTACCACTAATCAAATTACTCCTCATAGTTTATTAGCCAAGTCGATTACATGAACTCCTGTGTATAACAGGCCATTAACTGACACCGCGATTTCGAAATCTAACTATTCGACGGGGTGGATCTTCCTTACCCAAGCTTCCCTTCCAATTTATTCTCTGCTACGCAAGTAGAAGATCTGCTCCTTGTGGGGGAGCTTTCCAGCAAAACGACACGCCACAGCCAACATGTCACTACCTAGCTGTTTGCAGAAGCTGGATCGGGAACTCCTTCATGGAACTGATCCTTCAGGTTAAACTTACTAGTCGATGAAACTGAACTTTTAGGCTGCAACCTCAATCATGCCCATAGCTCTGTCGATGGGGGTCGGGAGGATAATGTATGTCTCGGAGGCCTTACATTATTTGCTGAACGATCTATTGAGAAACGACTTCACATGTTGGAAAACAAAACAGCTCAAGATCTGGTTTGCGATTTTGCAAACAAGCCTCCCTTAACCACATCAAAACCGGATCCATTTCATGATTCGGAAGGCGCAAAGGCTATGGAAGTCCTCAGTCGACAACTTCTACTGGGTGAAACCCACAGACCCCAACTAACAGTTTGCTCAAGCTGCTTTAGGGAATCGAGACAAATGGATCAGAAACTTTTGCGAACACCCCCTAACACCCCCTCCTGCGCACCTTCACACATTGCTCATTTCAGTTTGTGCACACAAAGCACCCAATATTACGTTCTTTATTGTCTCCACGCTTGGAACCTTTGCTGGCGGGGTGAAGATGGTGAAAGTGAAACTATTTCGCGCATGTGGTCTTGCCCACTGTTTCTTCTCGTACTTATCAACATTTACTAAGGAGCCTATTTATGTTTTGGCTGCGACTGTTATAAGCTGATTAGAGCCCAAGTTCGCGTCATCTCCTGGGCAGGAATTTCGAGACCAGCCATGTGTTTTGTAATCAATAGTATAAGGAAAAGGTGAGGGTGATGCAAAATCAGAGATTGTTCATCAACAGATCCACTAAAAGCCAGACCTCAATCGGTCTTTGCCTGTCGCTCCGTCAGAGGTTATTGCATCTTCACCACAAGAAGGCCATTATGCGTGTCTCGTTGGTCCATGGGGCAACTAAGCGATCACTTTGTGCCAAAATGGGCCTCATTTTAAGGGCAACTGGAAATGCTTATTGGCAATCACGTTTGTATTTAACTGGCTTGCAATGAAGAAAATTACCAACGGAGCAACAACGATTCAAAAAACAGAAGGGGAAGGGTGAAGTGTAATAAACCAAAAGCTCCGCAAGAGATGGAGTGCTGTGATTTATTTTCATTTTTTACTGAGGTTTCCCCGTAAACTTCGTCGTCGAAAGGATATTTTTGTGATTACGGAGCGCGAGGGTCCTACGGACAGAGTACATGTCTTTTGTCCCACTAACTTCTATTCTCGGCCATGTTCCCGAACGTCCCAAACCAACAAAAATCTTCGTCATTTTGACTCCGGCCTGGTGCGGGAAGCACCAGCCAAAGCCAATGTCGATGCCAAATTCCTCATATTCCCTACGCCAAGTCATGGTCTGACCACTGCGTTGCTTCTTCTGGCCTTGCTCAGTAATTGTAGAGGACGGAGAATTAATTGATGTGTGGGCACTGGTAAAATTGACCAACCCACCGGAGGCGGTGTAGAGCAGATAATTCATCAAGAGGGCAGCTATCCGAGCCTGAGACATGACAGTGAGCTTTGTCGTTGCTTACTCGATGTCCTCATCAGAGGCAAGTGACGCTTCAAAGGCCTCTGCTCTCATACACAAAAGATGCTAAACATCCTGAACCTCAAGTGGCCAAGTCTCGCGACCGTAGAGCATACAATACGAACCGAGGCAAGATACACCGGTCCTAAAAGTGACAGTCAACGTCACAGCGACTCCACAGGTGCCTCAGGTTTGCGAAAGTTGCTCTGGCCCTCACTGTTGGTGAAAGTCACGAAGGCAAAGAGAAATCTGGAGAGCAGCCAGACCACTGACCACGGCACCGCTGTCTCCAGTTACCAGGTTAGCGGATCTCGTGGGTAGCAAGTCGGAGGCTCGAAATATCTTGGTCATATAAATAGGGCAAAGCAAACTGTTGCAGTGTTTGCTGAACGTTCGTTGGAATGTGCGTAATATCTACAGAGTAAATAAGTAGTTGATTGCAGAAGATACTACCATGGACAAGTGTGGATTAGCAATGTACACAGCTCCGTCAGACGGACCGAACGCAGCAAGATGAGGGTAGGCGTCTAAACCACCTTATTTCATCCCCCCGGCTGCGTAGACTCCATCTTCAAGTAGACTAGGCAGCTGTTACGCAAACAAGCTTTGCTGTAACAATTGATTCGAGCTTTGTCCAAAAGAGCGGATGCCGGTAAGCAACCTCTTTTTCCGGCAAGTCTTGCTCAGTTAAACACCATTACTGAAAAAAAGGATGCCCCATCAATGGCACAGGCAGCCTAGACTGGCAATATCCAAACCAGCCCTTGGCATATGCGATATTAACTTGTTCAGCATCCGACTGCCCAGCTGAATGTCGCCAGCCAGCTGATAATTTGTTACCCTAACTTCTGGGACAGTGTTTCGGTAAAGAACCATCCCTTGGTGCATTATTATTCTTCGTTTAAAATCGACAAGGTAGTTCAGTTTAGTCTTTCTATCCTTGAAATATAATGCATTGGTTTTGGGCTGAACCTAGAGATATCTCTAAGTCCGAAATGAAACTGGTCCAAGCGTAGTAAGCCAAAAATGCAACTAAGAAAGATGTGGGAGTATCATGCCGACGAACAGGTGCTTGAATGCAAGCACTCCACAGATCGCTGCACAGTTTTTGTCCGGCGCCTCTAACCATCCAGTAGGCCGATGTGGCGAAAGGTAATCTAGAGGAACCGCACACCAAAACTAGTCGCACCAAATGCTTACAGTTCTCGTCCGTTTTTGGCTCCACGAACGGACTTTCAAAGTCCACAGCGACAGACCACAATCCACGGGGAAAAGGCGCTTTGCATGGAGGCTGATTCCTAACCCATACACCCCACACCTTTCAACGCAGACAAAAATCCATTTTCAAAAGCCAAGGACCTTCTCCCGCCATTGATAGCGGCTGGGCTTCTGGGCTCTACAATAAACATGGTTCAACTGCGACGGGCCCCAGATGAGCAAACGAATATCATTTATATATGGGGCAGGAAAATGCCCAACACTTTCTTCATATGCGGAGGTGACACATAAGTGGTTCCATTGCTGGCGTGTATGAAACTGAAGAGGCAACGAAACTCATTCACTCTGATCGACGGCTCGGGCAAGCGACCACTACCCAATCCCTCAACCTACCGTAGACAGCCGATGAACTGAAAAACAGCGGGCACGAACATTGAGGTACAGGTAGGTCGGGTGAGCCATAGCCTCATTCTCAAGCTCAGACAGCGATTTCCTCCGGCAAGATTTAGCTGGTGGAATGAATTGTATTGAAAAATCCACCCGCATTTTGCACATCGGAAAGCCCAAAGCCGTGAGCTGGAATCAAACTTGCGACATTCATCAAACCGGACAGATGTTCTACCAACTGAACTATCATCGTGCGGCCAGTTGAGGGTGAATAACGCAGGTGAATGGTCATGGATGCGCAAACTACTATCCCCGTTGTAAACAGTATTTGTCCTGGTCTTAGTGACTGGGCTAGCCTTGTCAGCCGCTTCCCAATAGGATGGACAGCTCACGGCTCAACGTGATCCGACTGAAGTAGAAATATACTCATGAGACATATAATTGACAAAAGGAGTTTGAAACTTCTGTGGTAGAAAGTCCGCTTGCACTGTATCAACCCTACTATACTTGGGATTACTTTCCTGGGCACCCCTACACACAAAGTTTTACAAAGTTTCTTTTACCCGCTCGAGACCCGCACATTTGAATGTGGTTCACATCTGTTTGACTGTGGCAAATGACAAGTGGATTTTGGACTTTGGGGTTTCTCTGATAAGCCACTTTGGCCACACATTCGAGGTTTGTGTGTAACTTTGCACATCGTGATTTTTGTTGAGGCTTCGTAGAACTTTAGGGTTCAATCTGGTCCTGGTTTCGAGGTTTGAGTGAAACGACAGCTTATGGGTAGGCTTCTCTGGCTAGGTCCACCGTAGCAACTTTCCCGGATTGCCTGGGCTGTCAGTCCAGCAGAAACTTAGTCTCACTAGGTTTGCGCATGATACGGGTTGTATTCGGCTAAGGAACATAATTTTCAATAACCAATTTACATTGCCCTCGGGGTCAGGGAACTTCAGTAGTTACCGATTGCTACATTCCAGTTAGCAACCTTGTCGGGGATCTTTTACTCGAATGGGGTTCGCCATTTGCGCCGTGATTCCTTTGAGGCAGCCCCTGGCACCTTCTGCGTATGGTCTTTCACAATGCAGCTGTCAACCCCGCAGTGGCACATGGCTCCACAGATTCGTCGGATACGTGGCCGTTTCTGAGTACTTTCTCGAAGAACGGCAATAATTTCAGAGCAGGCGCCTACCTGTCCAATAGGCTTGGGCCTCTTAATCCCCATGGTGCGGCTTTTTCACAGAGGTTTGCACTACGGACTGGTCGTGTGCCATAAGGCTGATTTACCATTCTCAAATACGGTATAATCGGTACAGGTTGCTTCCACAACCGTGAAGTTGAACGTTAGTTTTAGACGTTTATCCGAATTCGGTGGCTAAGACAATGTATGGGAGCTATCTCCTCAGTCTTGCAGTTTTGGGAATTCGACACCAACATGGCTCACTCCAGTGGTCCTATCGCATCACAAGGGTCACCAGGACTGCCAGTTTGTTGTTTCGGGACCTAACGTGCCCACGAGACTCCGGCACCAACGGGAATATGGATGTCGGAGACGTCAATGGCTGGCAACGGGACTTCTTGCAGATGGCCCCAAAATTCTGAATTCTGCTTCAGGTTGAGTGGTCTCAGTTTAGGCAGGTTTTTCAACGTCCATGCTCGGTGGGCCTGGATAACTTCTTGACCATCTATGGAGGTTTTTGCTAAAGATACGACGCTAGCTTGTTTTATGCAATCACCACTGATGGTCTTAGTTTCCGGAAGCCCAGTTTGTACATCAAGACCCAGTTTTGTCATGGGCGATTGGTCTATTATTTATGAATCCGATCGACTGTCTAGCAATCTATTCACTGCGGCCTCCCCTGATGGACCTCTGAGGCGGACCGGTAATTTAGCCAAGGTTATTCGACAGCCGGGGTACTTTCGTCTGCTAGTACGTGACCAACCGACGGAACCTTGTTTGTTGATATATTTTGAACACGAACAGATTAAGAGGGGTCCGGCCGATACAACATCGGGTGGTGTTTGTCTTTACGGTCATTCAGGTCAAACGTCTTTCGTGAAAGGCAGATTCCGGCTACGGGAGTTGGCTTCAAGCACGAAATACATGTCCCAAGCTTCCTCGTGTCATCGCATCCGTCTATAACTTTAAGTCTTGAAATTCACTGCACTGGTCCAAGTAGTGAGGTGTTTACATATAGGACAAACCTTGTTAGGGGCCGGTTTTTGGCTGATGGTAAATGCCCTGATTTCAGTTGACACGGTTGTGTCTACTCGATTGCTGGAGTGTGTACTGCTGGGGGGTTTGAGGAATCTGGCCGTCGAGAATCGGAAGCGGCCGGTCGCGATACATAAACGGGGCCACCTAAGGCAGCAACACCTTGATAGCTGGCGAGGCTCTTCAGTCCATCGAAAGTGGGCTCACGTCCCGATCTGAGAGCGGTGGATGCCCGGTCTAACCACGTAGACCGAACATGAGTCGGCAGTCAGTGCTCAGTGGCAACCAGAGTCCGACAGGCTTTCAGATAAGCTTGATAACGAAAGCACTTCATTGTCGCCGGGCACGCCCTCATCCGGTACAACAGTAATCGCACAATGTGATTCGGTTTGTCAACGTTGCTGAGCTAACTTGCATCCAACCGGCAGTATGCCGTTGCCCTTCGGTGATGATTCATTGCAGCTTTCGGTAAAGCTTTCGTACTTAGATCGGACGGAATCATCGTAGCCTCGGTGCGGGACAAGACGTCTGATTTCGTGTGATAAATGTTCTCCTTGTGAAAGCGTATTCACCTGCTTTGGGCAACAGCAGGTGCACTATGTCAAGTTTTCGATAACCGCGATGCTTTTTCGCGCTTTTAACCGGTATTCTCTCTGGCATGCCGAATACTACAGCATTTATTCAGTTGCTAGTCTTTCGCATAACTTCGGCGGCAATGGCATCTGTGAAGCTCCCAGCCTTGGCCCTATCTTGGGCTGAAAGATTTGTGGTCAGTTGGGAGAGTTACTTGAGCGGAGACAAATTAAACGGGGTTGTACCAGCTGATGATAGCTAGCCGATGAGGTTATGGAACTTTGGTTTGATTGTCTCGACCGTTTTATTTGTCTCAACAAGGAACTTTATCAGTTTGACAGAGCCAGAATTCTATGACGTTTTGGACTTGCGCAGCGCCTTTGGCCGAGTTTTGCTGAGGTCACCCAATTTTGGTCCATTCTGTTTGTTTGATGGTCCGGCATTGTTATGTTGACAACGAGTGTGAAAGATAGATGGTAGTGGTGAACTAGAACCACGGAGGGTTCCTGAATGAGTGGCCGGACGCTGTAGTGCCGGATGAAAATGTTACACTTTGGAACTGCTGATAACATGGTTAAGAAGCTCAACCATTAAGTCCAAAAGATTTGAAAAGAGACGCTTTTTATCATTTTGATGTTTGATGTGAAGTAAACGTTTTGAAACCATGTGAAGCCTTTTGTCACCTTATTCAGGTTCTGAAACAAGTAACTGCTCCGATTTTACTGCAGACGACCTAATGAAGTTACATATTCACACAGAACACGAAATTTTCGCATTGCCGGCCGCTTTATGCATTTCCTCCAATCTCCTCAATCTGTCTATTGGTAAAGACTGTGGAAATTTATCCAACGCCACTTTAGTGGTGCATACCAAACCAAGATCAGCAGTAAATTCCAACTTTTCAACTCACTGGCACTGCCTAATAACGTTCGCGTAGAGCTATCACGAATTCATGTCTGCCTGGACCGTCTTGGGTGTGAGCTCTTCATCTAGCATGTATATTATGTCCGGATAGCCTAGACCATACACTCATTTCAGTATTTTCTGTCCTCGTTTATACCCAGTGTCAACATAGTAAAAAAGGTGGCTACGAAAGATTTTCTTCGCCGTTCCATGATACTCATGAAAAAATATGACGCGGGCCATCAACTTGAACCTGGACTCACTTCTCTACACAATTTTCGAATTGCCTGAAGAAAGCAATACTGTCTAGTGGAAAGCAACCAATAAACGGAACCTCGCATTTTGGAAATTTTGGCCTAACAAGCAACTGACTAAGACTACCACTTCCAACTTCGCAATCCTGTAGGGGATCCTTACTTTGCGACGGAAATTTGTAATTAGAGTTTAACTTTCTGGGCCGAACATCCGTTTCCACCTAAGGGAGCCTAGTTCGTCAGCCGTCAACTTATGCTGCCTACTAAGCCAGCAGCTGGTCGATATCAATCCTCCCTAAACTTAGGGCTTCAAGGCTCTTTCCGTTAGTCATCGCGAGTCGAAACGTGACCTCATCTATCTCGGCTGTGAGCTAGCTTTCTCCGGTTGTCTTCTAAAGTCAAACAATCAGCAGTTGTCAATAGCACAAAAGTGAAGCTCACAATGGGACTTATATGAAGGGCTGTTTTGGCGGGTTCAAATTGCGGGTTGCCAGCTGTGACAGTTTCAAGCTTTTTATTGTTGGTGGCTAAACATGAGATCCACAAGAGAATTAGGAACAAAGATTGAATAATAACTAAGGACCGGCACAAAAAGTGTTTGCTGATTATTATAAAACCCTTATTCAAGGCAAGAGTACTCAATAGCATCCGTGAATGGGGTTCACGGATGAGAAGTTGTCGAAACCGAGGACGTCGCTCAAGCCCTGGTGTTACGGCCTGTCCTCGCTTGTCTGGGCGCGCATGAACTCAATTGCGGCTCATTCTATTGCAAATCAAGAAGTAACCTTTGTTCGAGAGGCATAGAGCAGATTGAAGGATAGGTGAATAGTAGGTTATTTTCAGCGCAGCATCTAAGTGGTCAGAGGGGAACCATGAAGAATGGTCCAAGTGCTAGCCTGGCCGTTGATTGTCCGAGGTTAATGCCATGTTCAAACGAAATGAGGAACAAAATTTCAGGTTGAGCCGACTCGTAGGGCTCAACAAGAAGAAGTTGACAAGGGTCTGGACAAGCTATCCATATCATGGCAATGGTGTTGATATTGGTATTTTTCGGAGGAGCACAAGGTATAAGGCAGTGCGTCGATAAGCGATCAGAGGTTTAAGTAGGCCAGAACAGATATGTACCAACCAAAGAATATAGATGAAGGGAAAAACCAACCATAATGGTGATAGAACCGGCAAAGTCGAAACTCAGAATCGGGCGATCGAGTCAGTTTTCGCCGGGTAAAGTTGCTTCCAACCGTGAAATATGCACATAGAAGGTACTGCAAGTGATCACGAAAGCTGGAAAACGCAAAATTACCATAGGATACTTCGATTGACTTTAATTGGTAAAAGAATGAGAATTCGCCGAAGGAGAGACATAACGAGACACTTGCGCGCAGCAAAGTATTGGAAGGATACTTATAGAAAACTCAACGACTTACGGAGATGGAACATCAAGAATATAATACACTGAGACACCCGATTGATATGGTGGTCAAGTTTGGTGGCTAGGTACTGACGGAGTCATTGCTGTAGAAAGCGACCAGCACACCCCGTTTGGAGAGAGAATGCCACAGTAACGATCAGGAAAACTGCCCGAGGAAAGTAGGTCTGCGGCAGTTGAATGGATTGCTTCATGGTGAGTGCGGCAGTGGGAAGTGTCGGCATGGGAATTGGAATGTGGTGGTCAATGGCTCGTAGATGAGTAGCCAGGGCGATTATAGAGGCAGACGTCTTTCAAAAGTGATGAAAGAAAATACGAAAGGATAAATCATATTTACCGGCGACCATTTTTCTGGGCAATAGGGGCGAAAGGAGGTAGCGTGGCAGTGAACATGAGACGCAGAAAAAGGATGGAACATCCCGTATGAAGTAAAACGAATCGGTCGACAAAGATAACGATAGAGATAGCTGGATAGATGCGGACACACTCAGGTTTGTAGCACACGAATGGCACATCTGGCGAGCGTGCAAGAGACTGTCAAATTGATGGTGAACAATTGACCGGATGGAAACGGGTGGGCGATCAGTGAATCGTACACTGTGTAATGGGAGGACCATGATAAACTAAATTGAAAATGGTAAGAGAATGATGAATCTATTTGGGGTGCCTATCCAAGGTGAATACAGGGGCAAATGACATCAAAGGATGATGACGGACTATATGTAAGGCAAATGCACATCTTTCGTTAGTCGCTAGAATAGGGGCCGCACGCGCTAGGGACAGAGGCGTGAAGCTTTAGGATAACTATACCTGAGTTGTGTGGGTGCGGAAGAGATGTGGTGGTCTGTGAGATCAGCATAATGCAGCGGAAGAGTGGAGGACGCTGTGTGGTTATCGCGCTTCGAAAGTGGATGGTGGCAATACATGTGTAGGTGAATAAATATGTCGACGGTAGCCGTGGTTTCTGTCACGGGGAATGGTCGTGGTTAAGGAAAGGATTGATGGCTAGTCAGGCGGGAATCTCAGGGTATGCAGGCAAAGGGTAGATTGCCAAAAAATTTCAAGAGTGTTATCAAAGGCTACTGATAAGCACCAAACCGTGTCCAAAGGCTTGGAAGTGAAGGGTATACGATGTTGGTCGCGTAAGTAGAGTAGTACAAAGAGGGAGTGATGATAGAGCTATCACTGGTGAGCTCGATGGAAAATCAAAAAATATATGAGATAAGACAGAGCAAATGGCGCGATTACAGTAGCTAAGCGAGTATGGAATAGTGTTTTATAATTCATAAATGCTGCTGGCGGATGTGGTTGACCGTGCGCCGGACAACCAACCTAAAATAATGTTTACGGTGGCAGGAGTTGCCATCCGCGAGCCTGGTTGCGCCCGCAAATCGGGGCAGAAGTCGTGCACGCCCGATGCGCGCTGACCAAGGCGGTTGATCTGAATGCGCCCCGCATCGCTGGGATCAGCAAGAGTGAACACTGTCTTTTTCACATGAGATACATGTAGTAACCGAAGAAATGGTAGGGTTCAGGATCAACTGGATGTGTTGCGAAGTGTCCTGAAAGTAGAGGCTAATGATTACAATGATTGTTTGGCCTGCTTATAACAGAGTGGTAGCCAGATCCAACATTCGACGTAGTGGTCAACAAAGCAGACGGAGCCATAGCACGTCGAACAATTATATATATATATATATATATATATATATATATATATGGACGGCGAGCTGGAAAGGGAAACAAAAGAAACACAATCTGGGCGGGTAACATTTGAGGGCCACCAGTGAACAGGTGAATCAGATGGGGTTATGCAGATTAAAGGAGACTGATGGTGACGATGGAATTTCCTCTCTTTAGGGACGGATGCAATCTAGAAAGCGTATTCCGTGTAACATTAGGTGACTGCTGGTCAAACAAGAGTGCTACTTGACAATTGGCAGCAGTATATCCTTAAGTCAGGTATGGAACTCAGAACAGAGACACAAACAGGTACACACTGGTCAAACCATTCCAGGACAGTAGACGATACTTACACGGGATGGGGCCACAATATCATAAGCATAGATGGGAACTTAGGGAAAATCAGGATATGTGGACAAATCGAGGCACCGACGGTGGTGAGAATTCCCACAAGAAGGGGCATGGACATGGAAGAAAACGGACATTCGCTATGCGAATGGGTCTTTCTCGGTCACGAAAAATTGGGTGAATGGTCTCTGGGTCTAAAACCACCTAAAATGCCTCGGGGAGTACCGCTCCAACATTCATCTACTGTTTACTGAAAAGTCGTAACCGTCAAGCTATTAGGAGCACTCTTGAAGAGCTTATTCCAAGTGAATGACGCCGCCTGTGAAGACATTTGCCCTAAGTTCGAGCCATCAGTGTTCTTTTTGCGGCTGTAGGCTTTGTCAACCTGTGCCTGTTCCTGGGATCGGACAGAAAAGCTCTTTTCAGTTTACTCGTGAAAGTACTTTGTGGTCCTGATGGTTTTTATCGGTCCCCTCGCAAGGGGCGCTTTCTCATCCAGAAAAGACCCAGGGCGTGCTGATGCGTTGAATAGACATTACCACCTACCCAGCCATCATACTAGTGCTTGACGTTTGCGCTTTTTTCAAAACAGTCGAAAAGCTTCCGGAAAGATCTTGCTGCGGCGGCTGTGCCGTATAAAGTTTGATTGGGACCAGTCACTGGACCGGAAGGTTCGGTTATACTGGAAAGAATTTTTGAACACCTTGAAGAAATTAGGGGACATAAGAATCCCACGATGTTTGACTCCTGGCCATACGACACGGACTGGAGTACTACATGCTTTTTCCGATGCATCCGAAGTCGGTTATGGAGCTGTGGTGTACGGACGATGGTGTACAAGAGATGGCAACTAGACACGTGGACGAGAGGGCCAAACTTCCTGCACTTTCCCAAACAGGACTGGCCCGTGTTCGAATTAAAAACCCCTACGGAAGTGGAACTGGAAATCAAGGGCGTAGTGATGGCGGCCAACGTCGTCGAAGCGACATCCATTCTATCGCGACTGGTCAGGTTTTCTTCCTGGATGAAGACGCTTCGTTCGCTAGTTTGGTTAACCAGGTTCAAGAGAAATTTGCTAGTCATGAAAGGGCTACGGCCCTCAGGCCGGATACGGGTCGGCCCGATAAGTCCCGATGAGCTACAAGCGGCAGAATACGACATTTTCCGAATGATACAACGCGAGGCTTTCGCCCGGGAACTCAAGGGGGCGGAAGAAGTGGGACCGATCAACAAAAACATACCATCTCCAAGAGGCGAGCTGGAGCGTTTAAACCCCAACCTCATTGACGGACTGCTGCGGGTGGATGGTAGGCTGACCAACGCCCACCTGAACTTCGACACAAAATATCCTATAGTGCTGCCTGCGAGGCAACCTGTAGTAGAGCTAATGATTCAACACGTCCACGCCGTGGAAAGACATGCCGGGGAAAGTCACGTGACGGGCGTCATCCGAAAGCGCCTTTGGTTGTTGAGAGGACGAGAGATTGTAAAACGCGTAATCCGACGGTGTGTGCAATGTAGGAGACGCAATGCCACAGCGGGCAAACAACTCATGGCCCCGCAACCAGAATGCAGGGTGACTACGGGCTGGTGGCCGTTCAGTGACACCGGGTTGGACTATTTCGGGCCCTTGTGGATCAAGTGCGGGAAAAGATTAGAAAAGCGATATGGATGTATCATGACGTGCATGAAGTCACGTGCGGTACACCTAGAAGTCGCACATTCGATGACGAACGATTCGTTTCTACGGGCCTTGCAAAGACTTTTCAACCGAAGAGGCGTACCGGCCGATATATACTCAGATAATGGATCGAACTTTGTGGGCGCTCACCGGGAGTTGCAGCGTTGGCACAAGAACATAAACAGGGACGAACCGCGGGATCAAACCGTGGCCTACGGCATACGATGGCATTTCAACACCCCACAGGCCAGCCACCGAGGCGGCATTTGAGACCGCATGATCCGGTCCGCCAGACGGATATTGCTGTCAATCATGGAGCAACAGCCGCCCGACGACGAGACGCTGAACACCGTCATGACTGAGGTGGAGCTAATCCTGAACAACCGCCCCCTGGTTCCAGTATTGAACGGCGACCCCACCCACGTGGCGCTCACCCCGAACGACTCCTTGACGTTGAGGTCGAACGAGGGTTTCCAAGGGTAAACCTTCGTGGGAGCGAACTCCACGGATGGAAGCAAGCGAACTATCTGGCCAATGTCTTTTGGAGGCGGTGGCTGCGGGAGTACCTACCGGCTTTGCAGACTCGACAGAAGTGGCTGGCCAAAACAAGACCATTCAAAGTTGGGGACGTGGTTATGATCGCCGACGAACGCGCACATTTCAGCACTTGGTCTTTGGGAGTAGTTACCGAAACCATCAAAAGCACTGACGAAATGATGAGAACGGTGAAGGTGAGGACAGCTGACGGGGTGCTCATTCGTGACATACGCAGTATTAACCTACTCGAGAGCGAAGACGGAGGAGCTGATAACCCCGAGGCCCAGTAGACCTTTTCACACTAGTAATCGAGGTGAATAAAGGAACACCATATATACCACACGGTCTCCGTCAAAATCGTTACGATGCTCGTGGTCTTTCGTTGACACTACAGAAGGTTTTTTCCGATATGTGGTGGTGAATGCGATCCCATTGTACATCTCGACACGTGCACACATGCTACATTTTTCTCGTTTTCTTGCACAACCGTCGTTTGTTGACATTGCAGAAAGTACTCCGGCACACACACACACACTCGAGCACATACATCCAGGACCGGACGGCCCTTTACGAGGACAACATCTATGTGCCCCTTCACGCCCGCCATCGGTCATTTGGTCTTGTGGAAGATGTAGACCAGCCTCACGTCTATGTAACCATTGGGTTAGGTGCTACCAGCAGTAGAACGTTGACGACGAGCATTAGACGCGCGCACTGACAGCAGGGCCTAGGCAGGTAGGAAGAATCAGTACCTTTATACCGAACCTTTGACTCTGCTAAGGATGCAGGAGGATTTTGGTGGGCGGTGTAACAGCCGGTCGTGGAAAATCCCCCTTTTTCCCTCGCGATTCAGTGTTTTTTCCCAACATCACTCATTTCCATACACTATTGACTTGTCTTTACGAACTGGTTGTTTTTCTGGACCAATTGTTGTTTGTTCGCGCCCAGAGCGCCATTTTGGCACATCCTTGTTCAGGACCTGCGTGACGCACGTGCTGTTTGTTCACACGCTGCTATTCGGTTTCTCGTTGTTGAGTCCTTGTGATCGTATTATTGAGGCTTGTATATTTTTCATGTCATTGTTCATGTAATAATCTAGTATCGCAGAACTCGCGGATAATCGTCTTTTGATTTAAGAATCCGTTGCGAATATGGCTACGCATTGCTCAAACGTTCTTTACAATTTGACCGCGTGGCGCACCCACATCTTATGGCCAAAATCCGATCCTTTGGCATTACCGACCCTTTACTACTTTGGATCAACACCTACCTGTCTAATCGCTCTCAGGTTGTCTCAATAAAAGGACACTGTTCTGGGCCTAAACCAGTTACAAGCTGCGTTATACAGGGTACTGTCCTTGGCCCCCTGTTTTTCCTCGTGTATATAAACGACATATCCCTCTCAATGAGACAGGGCACCTATTTCTTTTTGCTAATGACATTAAAATCGTCTACTCATTCAGGCCTGAATGCATCGCCTCGGCTATCTTAAACATCTCGAAGGACATATCTGCACCCCATAGATGGTGCTCAACTTGGCAGATGAATTTTTCCGCTGACAAATGCGAGGTTCTCACATATAAATGCAAGCTACCTCCAGGATCTTTAGCCGTTTGTGGTTCAACCATTGGTAACAAGCAAATCGTTCGGGACCTTGGCTTAAACTATTCCTGTACATTTAATTTCTCGGTATATTTGGCCCTCTAAGTCGCCAAGGCCAGAAAGTGCCTCGGGCTAATATTTTGCTCCTTCTGACTTCGAGACTGCATCCTTTTCCTTTGTAAATCTCATGCCAGGCCTTTAGTAGAATACTACCCACTGATATTTTCAAGCATGAGCAAATCAGACAGAATTGATGTTGAATCAGTTCAACGCAGTTTTACTAAGCGACTGATTGAATGGAGCTCGCCCCCCACTTATAAAGAATCCTGCTTATTTTTTAAGTTAGACCATTTGTAGCTTCGCCGTATGAAACTGAACCTTATCTTTTTTTGTATACCATCCTCCACAGCCTGACATATACTTCTAATCCACTGCACCTTGCGCCTGTTTTGAGATATCCACTACGTTCTAGAATTCTGACCCTTTCAGCCCCTATTACCAAGGCTGGGTTACGTCATCACAGTGTACCCTAACTTATGGAATAAATTACTGTTACGAATACGCAGTTCTACTTCCAGCCATCGGTTTAGAAGTGCGTTGGATAAATTCCTCATGGTTACCCAAACCTTACAGCGCCTAAATGCAGACATGCCCGATGACCAAGCCTATGAGAAGCGTCTAGACTTTTGAATTGCGCAAACACCGGCGGTCTGTGATGGATGAAATCAAATAAACATTTTTAGTTTTTCTGCTTTCTGCAATCGAAAAACCACTCCCAGAGAGTCACTGTCTATTATTGTTGCCTTCTTGTATCGATTCCCGTTTATCCTCAGCTAGGAGCATCCCAGACTGCTTTCCTCTACTTTTTCTTTATTTCCAGACCTTTGTTCGTGCGTACATTTCTCTCGATGACTCTTAATACTCTGGAAATCACACCGGTTACTCACCTAGCCTATTCATCCACCTGACTACTGAAGAATTGCGAAAACGTTTCAGCAAAGGAGATCTATGTTAATGGTAGCACTCAAAGCTCGATCGCGGAGAACCAGTGAAGAGAGGTGAATACTTTGGGTAGAGTAACCGTTGACTATCCGCAATTTTCGTCAGTCCGCTGTTCTTCTGCTGTGCTCTTCCGTCTCATTATTCTGACCTCGCAAGGAATCGCGTCTTCTACATAAACGCATACATTGGGCATACTCATCCCATATCTTCAACTCTATGTAGGTTCTGCACAACACCCACCTAAATAATCATCGATAGCTATATGCTTACCTCCCACATTCTCCACTACCACCTCTGTGTGCCAGTTGACTGCAGTCGCCATAGCTGTGCATCCCAGATCTTTTTATTCTAAGTTACCGTCTTCACTTTGAATATCGCCATCCACCTACTAGGGAGTAATTGTCTGAGATCACATCAACTCTCCGGCGACAAACCCCTTCCTCATCAACTTGGCATTTCGCTCTCCTCCAGATATGTCACTAGTCTGCTCGTTCACCTCTGCCTACATAAAATCGCCAACTCTTATCACTTCCTCCGTCGATCGATTCTTCTTATTCTTTGTCCGCTGCTCTAACCATATCCTTCGCATAGATTCTTCGGTACTGCGTCCTATCCCTTCGATGCCATTGCACGGTCCGCCCATATAATGGTCACCATAAGTCATCCGCCATTCTTCCACGTACCCCACCTCACATTTGTGTGCCGATCACTCTGAAATTTCCGTAGCACCGCAACCCAGATTGACCTATTACCATTTCTATGTTGGTACGCCATGGTACATTCACCATACTGTTCATTGCTGTCCAGCTTCCCCCCAGCCAATCCTTTTATTCTGTTCTCTAGTGGTCTGCCCCTCCACCTTCAGCGGTGTAACTCGTCTGATGCATCTCTGATTTAGTCTAAATATACACATAGAAACTGCTCTGCTCTATCATCCGGTCCATTTTGCCTTATGTCTATATGAGGGCTCCACCTCCGTTCTTTTCCCTAGATCAGTCTCATGCAGCCTTGCTGCTGGTTGGCGTCGCATGATCACTCCATAGAAACTTCGCCTCATTGAAATGTTTATCAAAAGGTTTGAACTTACTCCCTTTGTGCCTCAAATGTTCCACTATCCCCACTACGTAGCTTCTGATCATCATACTTGCCCTGGCTACGTGCCTATGATTGGTTTATCACCATACTCCTATCTACATTTTGCCACTTCTTGCCTGTTCTATCATGCAGTACTTCACTCACGGACCGTATCCGTTTTTGGCAGCTTCCTCGGACTCCGCTCCGGCACTCCTCCTTACCAGATGTGTTGGCCACTTTCCACATAATCAATGTCTTCGGCACACTGCTATTTGGACTATTACTGACATTTAACCCCTTACTGGTACGGTATCCCAATGTCCCATTTTACTCTACTCCTGTTATTTTAATCCCCATCCATTTGTTAGTTCCCTACTCACACCCCTGTATCTCGTTTCAGTCTGCTACAGACTCTCCCCAACTCCCGTTGCGTCAATCTTTCGTCTTCTATAGGGAGCGGTGTAACCAAAATATCCTTCAATTTTTCAGTATTTCTCTGCTACAATGTCCACGTCCGATAATATTTGTTCATAAATCCTACCCTACTGATCGGCTTCACACGTCTCTATCTGTCTTCTTCATCTGACAGGGAGATTCGAATTTGCCGGGCATCGTCATGGTCATTATTTTTACGCATCAACTGCTCTTTATCTTCACCTTTCCATTCATCCACGTTGGAGTTTCATTCGCTCACTGGTTTAACGCAACCACACCATCAACTCATGGGGTACAGCATGTCTCAAAGTTTTCGGAAACAAACCATTGTTATTATTATTATTGTTATTATTACTTCCATTTGTCTACCGCTATCCTCTCTTAGTCCATCCTTCGGTGGTCACTACACTGCTCTCTTAATCTTTTCTCCTCGCCAGTGCGATCTGTAAGCATGTCGATTACCAACCTCGGAACACGTGAAATTCACCGCTTCAGCAGCCAATACAGCATCTATTGATGCCCTCACTTTCGCTCCCCTTCCGATGTCAACGTCTTGGACGATCACTCTGGAGTTTTCTATTATCCGGTGATTTGTTCGGACATCATACAGTTGCTCCTCTTCAAAAGCTCGACGCTACGGGTCAGTTCAACCGCATTGTCTCGATCTCGTAAAGCCCCGTCTTCCGCATGTCCGAGTGCCTCAGGTTTATCCGTTCCGCCTGCTTCTCTCCTCGTTTTGGCCGTTATCGCATTAACCACCTACCAAAAAGGTAACCAGTTGATATGCTCTCATCCGCTCCCACCAGTCGCCCCGTTGTCGGCCCTCTCTTACTGTTTGCCCTCACTACCTCCACACTTACGCATTGTTCTCTATCAACGCATCACGACCCACCTGTAATATAATTTTAATTGCAAATGGCAAACATTACTTGAAGACAACTTGGTGGCGTGATGAAATAGGGCACTAATGCTGGAATCACCTGAGTTCGATATTTATTCCATGTAGAAGCCACCTTTTTCTTGTATGTACGTCAAGCATTCTAGGGGTCTACGGGCTGTCAAGGCCAACAAAAGACCCGAGATAATCGTCAAAAAGCTAATGCTGAAGCCCTACAATATATGCCGGTTGACTGATACTCCCTGCACGGCTTTAGCTACTCGTAGGCCGCAAATGAGATAATTAGGGGCGATGGTTCCTTTCGGAGAAACCCGGAGCATGCTTGAATGCACGATTATATGATACAAGTGAAGTGACAATAGGATGTCTTGTATAATCGATAAGGTGCATGCAAGAAAACGACGTAAAAGATTCAGTGGTCCCTTAAGTAAGTTCCTAACAGAATTGAAAATCGATGTCAGTTTTTTCCCGCTAACTGGCGGAATTGTCTGGGTTGTCAAAATATGTCGGCAAGCAAGGGAACAATGGAAAAAATGATCGGGGCTTCAGACCGTGTCGAACTGAATTCTTCAGGGAGTATTTCGACAGAAGGTATTTCGGAAAAGCACCGGTGACTAATTTGACGAAGTAGTGGTGATTGTGAACGTACATCTGAACCAGTACCACTAATGTACTGGGAAACTAAAGTGAGAGATTCAATGGGAACTACGAGGTTTTCCGCTAGGAATGGAGTTGCACGAACGGTGCAGAAAATCATTTACCCAATAAGCCATGGTTCAGTTACTCCACTAGGAATTATAACTACAGTGACTACATACAGAAATACTGATTTGTAAGCAAGATTTGGTATTGAGCAGGTCAGTCTTAGTTTCGGACTTAGTTTCGGCGACGAATTCTTCGCCTGCCGTTGTATTCAAGGATGACGGCCTCAGTCATGACGGTGTTCAGCGTCTCGTCGTCGGGCGGCTGTTGCTCTATGATTGACAGCAATATCCGTCTGGCGGACCGGATCATGCGGTCCCAAATGCCGCCTCGGTGGCTGGCCTGTGGGGGGTTGAAATGCCATCGTATGCCGTAGGCCACGGTTTGATCCCGCGGTTCGTCCCTGTTTATGTTCTTGTGCCAACGCTGCAATTCCCGGTGAGCGCCCACAAAGTTCGATCCATTATCTGAGTATATATCGGCCGGTACGCCTCTTCGGTTGAAAAGTCTTTGCAAGGCCCGTAGAAACGAATCGTTCGTCATCGAATGTGCGACTTCTAGGTGTACCGCACGTGACTTCATGCACGTCATGATACATCCATATCGCTTTTCTAATCTTTTCCCGCACTTGATCCACAAGGGCCCGAAATAGTCCAACCCGGTGTCACTGAACGGCCACCAGCCCGTAGTCACCCTGCATTCTGGTTGCGGGGCCATGAGTTGTTTGCCCGCTGTGGCATTGCGTCTCCTACATTGCACACACCGTCGGATTACGCGTTTTACAATCTCTCGTCCTCTCAACAACCAAAGGCGCTTTCGGATGACGCCCGTCACGTGACTTTCCCCGGCATGTCTTTCCACGGCGTGGACGTGTTGAATCATTAGCTCTACTACAGGTTGCCTCGCAGGCAGCACTATAGGATATTTTGTGTCGAAGTTCAGGTGGGCGTTGGTCAGCCTACCATCCACCCGCAGCAGTCCGTCAATGAGGTTGGGGTTTAAACGCTCCAGCTCGCCTCTTGGAGATGGTATGTTTTTGTTGATCGGTCCCACTTCTTCCGCCCCCTTGAGTTCCCGGGCGAAAGCCTCGCGTTGTATCATTCGGAAAATGTCGTATTCTGCCGCTTGTA
Organism: Fasciola hepatica; assembly: GCA_948099385.1. Taxonomy (NCBI): domain Eukaryota; kingdom Metazoa; phylum Platyhelminthes; class Trematoda; order Plagiorchiida; family Fasciolidae; genus Fasciola; species Fasciola hepatica. The sequence goes on along the minus strand of CANUEZ040000043.1, from coordinate 26,248,992 downwards.
GCTCATCGGGACTTATCGGGCCGACCCGTATCCGGCCTGAGGGCCGTAGCCCTTTCATGACTAGCAAATTTCTCTTGAACCTGGTTAACCAAACTAGCGAACGAAGCGTCTTCATCCAGGAAGAAAACCTGACCAGTCGCGATAGAATGGATGTCGCTTCGACGACGTTGGCCGCCATCACTACGCCCTTGATTTCCAGTTCCACTTCCGTAGGGGTTTTTAATTCGAACACGGGCCAGTCCTGTTTGGGAAAGTGCAGGAAGTTTGGCCCTCTCGTCCACGTGTCTAGTTGCCATCTCTTGTACACCATCGTCCGTACACCACAGCTCCATAACCGACTTCGGATGCATCGGAAAAAGCATGTAGTACTCCAGTCCGTGTCGTATGGCCAGGAGTCAAACATCGTGGGATTCTTATGTCCCCTAATTTCTTCAAGGTGTTCAAAAATTCCTTCCAGTATAACCGAACCTTCCGGTCCAGTGACTGGTCCCAATCAAACTTTATACGGCACAGCCGCCGCAGCAAGATCTTTCCGGAAGCTTTTCGACTGTTTTGAAAAAAGCGCAAACGTCAAGCACTAGTATGATGGCTGGGTAGGTGGTAATGTCTATTCAACGCATCAGCACGCCCTGGGTCTTTTCTGGATGAGAAAGCGCCCCTTGCGAGGGGACCGATAAAAACCATCAGGACCACAAAGTACTTTCACGAGTAAACTGAAAAGAGCTTTTCTGTCCGATCCCAGGAACAGGCACAGGTTGACAAAGCCTACAGCCGCAAAAAGAACACTGATGGCTCGAACTTAGGGCAAATGTCTTCACAGGCGGCGTCATTCACTTGGAATAAGCTCTTCAAGAGTGCTCCTAATAGCTCGACGGTTACGACTTTTCAGTAAACAGTAGATGAATGTTGGAGCGGTACTCCCCGAGGCATTTTAGGTGGTTTTAGACCCAGAGACCAATCACCCAATTTTTCGTGACCGAGAAAGACCCATTCGCATAGCGAATGTCCGTTTTCTTCCATGTCCATGCCCCTTCTTGTGGGAATTCTCACCACCGTCGGTGCCTCGATTTGTCCACATATCCTGATTTTCCCTAAGTTCCCATCTATGCTTATGATATTGTGGCCCCATCCCGTGTAAGTATCGTCTACTGTCCTGGAATGGTTTGACCAGTGTGTACCTGTTTGTGTCTCTGTTCTGAGTTCCATACCTGACTTAAGGATATACTGCTGCCAATTGTCAAGTAGCACTCTTGTTTGACCAGCAGTCACCTAATGTTACACGGAATACGCTTTCTAGATTGCATCCGTCCCTAAAGAGAGGAAATTCCATCGTCACCATCAGTCTCCTTTAATCTGCATAACCCCATCTGATTCACCTGTTCACTGGTGGCCCTCAAATGTTACCCGCCCAGATTGTGTTTCTTTTGTTTCCCCTTCCAGCTCGCCGTCCATATATATATATATATATATATATATATATATGTATATATATATATAATTGTTCGACGTGCTATGGCTCCGTCTGCTTTGTTGACCACTACGTCGAATGTTGGATCTGGCTACCACTCTGTTATAAGCAGGCCAAACAATCATTGTAATCATTAGCCCCTACTTTCAGGACACTTCGCAACACATCCAGTTGATCCTGAACCCTACCATTTCTTCGGTTACTACATGTATCTCATGTGAAAAAGACAGTGTTCACTCTTGCTGATCTCAGCGATGCGGGGCGCATTCAGATCAACCGCCTTGGTCAGCGCGCATCGGGCGTGCACGACTTCTGCCCCGATTTGCGGGCGCAACCAGGCTCGCGGATGGCAACTCCTGCCACCGTAAACATTATTTTAGGTTGGTTGTCCGGCGCACGGTCAACCACATCCGCCAGCAGCATTTATGAGTTATAAAACACTATTCCATACTCGCTTAGCTACTGTAATCGCGCCATTTGCTCTGTCTTATCTCATATATTTTTTGATTCCCCATCGAGCTCACCAGTGATAGCTCTATCATCACTCCCTCTTTGTACTACTCTACTTACGCGACCAACATCGTATACCCTTCACTTCCAAGCCTTTGGACACGGTTTGGTGCTTATCAGTAGCCTTTGATAACACTCTTGAAATTTTTTGGCAATCTACCCTTTGCCTGCATACCCTGAGATTCCCGCCTGACTAGCCATCAATCCTTTCCTTAACCACGACCATTCCCCGTGACAGAAACCACGGCTACCGTCGACATATTTATTCACCTACACATGTATTGCCACCATCCACTTTCGAAGCGCGATAACCACACAGCGTCCTCCACTCTTCCGCTGCATTATGCTGATCTCACAGACCACCACATCTCTTCCGCACCCACACAACTCAGGTATAGTTATCCTAAAGCTTCACGCCTCTGTCCCTAGCGCGTGCGGCCCCTATTCTAGCGACTAACGAAAGATGTGCATTTGCCTTACATATAGTCCGTCATCATCCTTTGATGTCATTTGCCCCTGTATTCACCTTGGATAGGCACCCCAAATAGATTCATCATTCTCTTACCATTTTCAATTTAGTTCATCATGGTGCTCCTATTAGACAGCGTACGATTCATTGATCGCCCACCAGTTTTCATCCGGTGAGCGTACTCACCATCAACTTCACAGCCACTCAAACGGGCGAAATATGAGCCCGCCAATAAAAACTGACCCCAACCATACCGAGATATGCTTCAGTGCGTCGCATTGATTTCAGGTATGTTAACCGACCACTGAGTAATTGTGGCAGAAGATTATAGAAAAAAACTACAAAAAACCGCTCATGGATAAATGTGTGTTTATTTGTTTCCTCATTTTCCAATCAATGGCTTCTCGATCTTGCTCTCGTGCACATGTGCCATCCCATGTTGTCCAACTTCTTTCAATGGTGCATCTCAACGAAAAAACATGTATACATGATCCGGGACCATTCGGGCCTAAGCATCGTACTTGAGAAATACTTCAATACTTCAAGGGCAAGAATCTGGGCATTCAGTCATCCCGCCGCCAAGTCTTGAAACCGAATTGAATTACATCCTTCACACCGCAGGACTTCCGCGCTATATTTATGGACACGGCGCACCTGAGCCGATGGCTTGCAATTGCGTTTTCAATGGTCCAAGTATCGTGGTGTGTGTTTTACTGCTTACCCCGATGGCGGTGCTTCCGGTAGGTGGCGGAAGTTCCTGACGCGGGTGATGCCCCGGTCGCGATTCTCCGGACAGAGTGGGAAGTAAATCTGGATATCAGCATAGTAGGTCAGTCTCATTCCTCACCGTCTACGTGGGACCAGATTATTCACGAGAATCAAATTATTTCGTAGCAATGCCAATATGGCGAAGTTTAACGTGGTATCTTACGCCACTTCCGTCTCGGTGCGGATTCTCCGTTTTGTGGTTCCGCTCGTTTAGGCGTGCCTCCTGTGGGACAATTTTGGTGTTATTTGTTCAGCTTTCTGTCCACAGTGTGCTCGTGACAGTTCGTGCGTCAGTAGTCATGTAGTGAGCAAGCCGGTCGCTACCATGGTGTTCTAATAAAGTACGCTTGTGTTCCCGATGATACACTTACTGAGCTTTGGGTTCATGCAGTTCTCTCTTATACCTTGCAGATCAAACACGAGCAACCCCTTCACGGAAGGTCACTGGTCCTTGAATGCTACAGTGACGATGGACTCGGTTCTGTTCAAATCCCAGGAACCAGCTAAGGGACATACAAATGTCTGCCGGCGTGACTGCCTCTAGTTATGCGGTCTCCAGAGGCGAAGGAAATTTTGTCTACCTGTTTTCCTTGCCGATCGGTTTCAACAGCATTATGACCCCTACGCAATTCTAGTGAGCATTCGGAATGGGCCTGCCACCGAAACTGCCCCCAACCATACCGAGATATGCTTCAGTGCGTCGCATTGATTTCAGGTATGTTAACCGACCACTGAGTAATTGTGGCAGAAGATTATAGAAAAAAACTATAAAAAACCGCTCATGGATAAATGTGTGTTTATTTGTTTCCTCATTTTCCAATCAATGGCTTCTCGATCTTGCTCTCGTGCACATGTGCCATCCCATGTTGTCCAACTTCTTTCAATGGTGCATCTCAACGAAAAAAACATGTATACATGATCCGGGACCATTCGGGCCTAAGCATCGTACTTGAGAAATACTTCAATACTTCAAGGGCAAGAATCTGGGCATTCAGTCATCCCGCCGCCAAGTCTTGAAACCGAATTGAATTACATCCTTCACACCGCAGGACTTCCGCGCTATATTTATGGACACGGCGCACCTGAGCCGATGGCTTGCAATTGCGTTTTCAATGGTCCAAGTATCGTGGTGTGTGTTTTACTGCTTACCCCGATGGCGGTGCTTCCGGTAGGTGGCGGAAGTTCCTGACGCGGGTGATGCCCCGGTCGCGATTCTCCGGACAGAGTGGGAAGTAAATCTGGATATCAGCATAGTAGGTCAGTCTCATTCCTCACCGTCTACGTGGGACCAGATTATTCACGAGAATCAAATTATTTCGTAGCAATGCCAATATGGCGAAGTTTAACGTGGTATCTTACGCCACTTCCGTCTCGGTGCGGATTCTCCGTTTTGTGGTTCCGCTCGTTGAGGCGTGCCTCCTGTGGGACAATTTTGGTGTTATTTGTTCAGCTTTCTGTCCACAGTGTGCTCGTGACAGTTCGTGCGTCAGTAGTCATGTAGTGAGCAAGCCGGTCGCTACCATGGTGTTCTAATAAAGTACGCTTGTGTTCCCGATGATACACTTACTGAGCTTTGGGTTCATGCAGTTCTCTCTTATACCTTGCAGATCAAACACGAGCAACCCCTTCACGGAAGGTCACTGGTCCTTGAATGCTACAGTGACGATGGACTCGGTTCTGTTCAAATCCCAGGAACCGGCTGAGGGACATACAAATGTCTGCCGGCGTGACTGCCTCTAGTTATGCGGTCTCCAGAGGCGAAGGAAATTTTGCCTACCTGTTTTCCTTGCCGATCGGTTTCAACAGCATTATGACCCCTACGCAATTCTAGTGAGCATTCGGAATGGGCCTGCCACCGAAACTGCCCCCAACCATACCGAGATATGCTTCAGTGCGTCGCATTGATTTCAGGTATGTTAACCGACCACTGAGTAATTGTGGCAGAAGATTATAGAAAAAAACTATAAAAAACCGCTCATGGATAAATGTGTGTTTATTTGTTTCCTCATTTTCCAATCAATGGCTTCTCGATCTTGCTCTCGTGCACATGTGCCATCCCATGTTGTCCAACTTCTTTCAATGGTGCATCTCAACGAAAAAAACATGTATACATGATCCGGGACCATTCGGGCCTAAGCATCGTACTTGAGAAATACTTCAATACTTCAAGGGCAAGAATCTGGGCATTCAGTCATCCCGCCGCCAAGTCTTGAAACCGAATTGAATTACATCCTTCACACCGCAGGACTTCCGCGCTATATTTATGGACACGGCGCACCTGAGCCGATGGCTTGCAATTGCGTTTTCAATGGTCCAAGTATCGTGGTGTGTGTTTTACTGCTTACCCCGATGGCGGTGCTTCCGGTAGGTGGCGGAAGTTCCTGACGCGGGTGATGCCCCGGTCGCGATTCTCCGGACAGAGTGGGAAGTAAATCTGGATATCAGCATGGTAGGTCAGTCTCATTCCTCACCGTCTACGTGGGACCAGATTATTCACGAGAATCAAATTATTTCGTAGCAATGCCAATATGGCGAAGTTTAACGTGGTATCTTACGCCACTTCCGTCTCGGTGCGGATTCTCCGTTTTGTGGTTCCGCTCGTTTAGGCGTGCCTCCTGTGGGACAATTTTGGTGTTATTTGTTCAGCTTTCTGTCCACAGTGTGCTCGTGACAGTTCGTGCGTCAGTAGTCATGTAGTGAGCAAGCCGGTCGCTACCATGGTGTTCTAATAAAGTACGCTTGTGTTCCCGATGATACACTTACTGAGCTTTGGGTTCATGCAGTTCTCTCTTATACCTTGCAGATCAAACACGAGCAACCCCTTCACGGAAGGTCACTGGTCCTTGAATGCTACAGTGACGATGGACTCGGTTCTGTTCAAATCCCAGGAACCGGCTGAGGGACATACAAATGTCTGCCGGCGTGACTGCCTCTAGTTATGCGGTCTCCAGAGGCGAAGGAAATTTTGTCTGCCTGTTTTCCTTGCCGATCGGTTTCAACAGCATTATGACCCCTACGCAATTCTAGTGAGCATTCGGAATGGGCCTGCCACCGAAACTGCCCCCAACCATACCGAGATATGCTTCAGTGCGTCGCATTGATTTCAGGTATGTTAACCGACCACTGAGTAATTGTGGCAGAAGATTATAGAAAAAAACTATAAAAAACCGCTCATGGATAAATGTGTGTTTATTTGTTTCCTCATTTTCCAATCAATGGCTTCTCGATCTTGCTCTCGTGCACATGTGCCATCCCATGTTGTCCAACTTCTTTCAATGGTGCATCTCAACGAAAAAACATGTATACATGATCCGGGACCATTCGGGCCTAAGCATCGTACTTGAGAAATACTTCAATACTTCAAGGGCAAGAATCTGGGCATTCAGTCATCCCGCCGCCAAGTTTTGAAACCGAATTGAATTAAATCCTTCACACCGCAGGACTTCCGCGCTATATTTATGGACACGGCGCACCTGAGCCGATGGCTTGCAATTGCGTTTTCAATGGTCCAAGTATCGTGGTGTGTGTTTTACTGCTTACCCCGATGGCGGTGCTTCCGGTAGGTGGCGGAAGTTCCTGACGCGGGTGATGCCCCGGTCGCGATTCTCCGGACAGAGTGGGAAGTAAATCTGGATATCAGCATGGTAGGTCAGTCTCATTCCTCACCGTCTACGTGGGACCAGATTATTCACGAGAATCAAATTATTTCGTAGCAATGCCAATATGGCGAAGTTTAACGTAGTATCTTACGCCACTTCCGTCTCGGTGCGGATTCTCCGTTTTGTGGTTCCGCTCGTTTAGGCGTGCCTCCTGTGGGACAATTTTGGTGTTATTTGTTCAGCTTTCTGTCCACAGTGTGCTCGTGACAGTTCGTGCGTCAGTAGTCATGTAGTGAGCAAGCCGGTCGCTACCATGGTGTTCTAATAAAGTACGCTTGTGTTCCCGATGATACACTTACTGAGCTTTGGGTTCATGCAGTTCTCTCTTATACCTTGCAGATCAAACACGAGCAACCCCTTCACGGAAGGTCACTGGTCCTTGAATGCTACAGTGACGATGGACTCGGTTCTGTTCAAATCCCAGGAACCAGCTAAGGGACATACAAATGTCTGCCGGCGTGACTGCCTCTAGTTATGCGGTCTCCAGAGGCGAAGGAAATTTTGCCTACCTGTTTTCCTTGCCGATCGGTTTCAACAGCATTATGACCCCTACGCAATTCTAGTGAGCATTCGGAATGGGCCTGCCACCGAAACTGCCCCCAACCATACCGAGATGTGCTTCAGTGCGTCGCATTGATTTCAGGTATGTTAACCGACCACTGAGTAATTGTGGCAGAAGATTATAGAAAAAAACTATAAAAAACCGCTCATGGATAAATGTGTGTTTATTTGTTTCCTCATTTTCCAATCAATGGCTTCTCGATCTTGCTCTCGTGCACATGTGCCATCCCATGTTGTCCAACTTCTTTCAATGGTGCATCTCAACGAAAAAAACATGTATACATGATCCGGGACCATTCGGGCCTAAGCATCGTACTTGAGAAATACTTCAATACTTCAAGGGCAAGAATCTGGGCATTCAGTCATCCCGCCGCCAAGTCTTGAAACCGAATTGAATTACATCCTTCACACCGCAGGACTTCCGCGCTATATTTATGGACACGGCGCACCTGAGCCGATGGCTTGCAATTGCGTTTTCAATGGTCCAAGTATCGTGGTGTGTGTTTTACTGCTTACCCCGATGGCGGTGCTTCCGGTAGGTGGCGGAAGTTCCTGACGCGGGTGATGCCCCGGTCGCGATTCTCCGGACAGAGTGGGAAGTAAATCTGGATATCAGCATAGTAGGTCAGTCTCATTCCTCACCGTCTACGTGGGACCAGATTATTCACGAGAATCAAATTATTTCGTAGCAATGCCAATATGGCGAAGTTTAACGTGGTATCTTACGCCACTTCCGTCTCGGTGCGGATTCTCCGTTTTGTGGTTCCGCTCGTTTAGGCGTGCCTCCTGTGGGACAATTTTGGTGTTATTTGTTCAGCTTTCTGTCCACAGTGTGCTCGTGACAGTTCGTGCGTCAGTAGTCATGTAGTGAGCAAGCCGGTCGCTACCATGGTGTTCTAATAAAGTACGCTTGTGTTCCCGATGATACACTTACTGAGCTTTGGGTTCATGCAGTTCTCTCTTATACCTTGCAGATCAAACACGAGCAACCCCTTCACGGAAGGTCACTGGTCCTTGAATGCTACAGTGACGATGGACTCGGTTCTGTTCAAATCCCAGGAACCAGCTAAGGGACATACAAATGTCTGCCGGCGTGACTGCCTCTAGTTATGCGGTCTCCAGAGGCGAAGGAAATTTTGCCTACCTGTTTTCCTTGCCGATCGGTTTCAACAGCATTATGACCCCTACGCAATTCTAGTGAGCATTCGGAATGGGCCTGCCACCGAAACTGCCCCCAACCATACCGAGATGTGCTTCAGTGCGTCGCATTGATTTCAGGTATGTTAACCGACCACTGAGTAATTGTGGCAGAAGATTATAGAAAAAAACTATAAAAAACCGCTCATGGATAAATGTGTGTTTATTTGTTTCCTCATTTTCCAATCAATGGCTTCTCGATCTTGCTCTCGTGCACATGTGCCATCCCATGTTGTCCAACTTCTTTCAATGGTGCATCTCAACGAAAAAAACATGTATACATGATCCGGGACCATTCGGGCCTAAGCATCGTACTTGAGAAATACTTCAATACTTCAAGGGCAAGAATCTGGGCATTCAGTCATCCCGCCGCCAAGTCTTGAAACCGAATTGAATTACATCCTTCACACCGCAGGACTTCCGCGCTATATTTATGGACACGGCGCACCTGAGCCGATGGCTTGCAATTGCGTTTTCAATGGTCCAAGTATCGTGGTGTGTGTTTTACTGCTTACCCCGATGGCGGTGCTTCCGGTAGGTGGCGGAAGTTCCTGACGCGGGTGATGCCCCGGTCGCGATTCTCCGGACAGAGTGGGAAGTAAATCTGGATATCAGCATAGTAGGTCAGTCTCATTCCTCACCGTCTACGTGGGACCAGATTATTCACGAGAATCAAATTATTTCGTAGCAATGCCAATATGGCGAAGTTTAACGTGGTATCTTACGCCACTTCCGTCTCGGTGCGGATTCTCCGTTTTGTGGTTCCGCTCGTTTAGGCGTGCCTCCTGTGGGACAATTTTGGTGTTATTTGTTCAGCTTTCTGTCCACAGTGTGCTCGTGACAGTTCGTGCGTCAGTAGTCATGTAGTGAGCAAGCCGGTCGCTACCATGGTGTTCTAATAAAGTACGCTTGTGTTCCCGATGATACACTTACTGAGCTTTGGGTTCATGCAGTTCTCTCTTATACCTTGCAGATCAAACACGAGCAACCCCTTCACGGAAGGTCACTGGTCCTTGAATGCTACAGTGACGATGGACTCGGTTCTGTTCAAATCCCAGGAACCAGCTAAGGGACATACAAATGTCTGCCGGCGTGACTGCCTCTAGTTATGCGGTCTCCAGAGGCGAAGGAAATTTTGCCTACCTGTTTTCCTTGCCGATCGGTTTCAACAGCATTATGACCCCTACGCAATTCTAGTGAGCATTCGGAATGGGCCTGCCACCGAAACTGCCCCCAACCATACCGAGATGTGCTTCAGTGCGTCGCATTGATTTCAGGTATGTTAACCGACCACTGAGTAATTGTGGCAGAAGATTATAGAAAAAAACTATAAAAAACCGCTCATGGATAAATGTGTGTTTATTTGTTTCCTCATTTTCCAATCAATGGCTTCTCGATCTTGCTCTCGTGCACATGTGCCATCCCATGTTGTCCAACTTCTTTCAATGGTGCATCTCAACGAAAAAAACATGTATACATGATCCGGGACCATTCGGGCCTAAGCATCGTACTTGAGAAATACTTCAATACTTCAAGGGCAAGAATCTGGGCATTCAGTCATCCCGCCGCCAAGTCTTGAAACCGAATTGAATTACATCCTTCACACCGCAGGACTTCCGCGCTATATTTATGGACACGGCGCACCTGAGCCGATGGCTTGCAATTGCGTTTTCAATGGTCCAAGTATCGTGGTGTGTGTTTTACTGCTTACCCCGATGGCGGTGCTTCCGGTAGGTGGCGGAAGTTCCTGACGCGGGTGATGCCCCGGTCGCGATTCTCCGGACAGAGTGGGAAGTAAATCTGGATATCAGCATAGTAGGTCAGTCTCATTCCTCACCGTCTACGTGGGACCAGATTATTCACGAGAATCAAATTATTTCGTAGCAATGCCAATATGGCGAAGTTTAACGTGGTATCTTACGCCACTTCCGTCTCGGTGCGGATTCTCCGTTTTGTGGTTCCGCTCGTTTAGGCGTGCCTCCTGTGGGACAATTTTGGTGTTATTTGTTCAGCTTTCTGTCCACAGTGTGCTCGTGACAGTTCGTGCGTCAGTAGTCATGTAGTGAGCAAGCCGGTCGCTACCATGGTGTTCTAATAAAGTACGCTTGTGTTCCCGATGATACACTTACTGAGCTTTGGGTTCATGCAGTTCTCTCTTATACCTTGCAGATCAAACACGAGCAACCCCTTCACGGAAGGTCACTGGTCCTTGAATGCTACAGTGACGATGGACTCGGTTCTGTTCAAATCCCAGGAACCAGCTAAGGGACATACAAATGTCTGCCGGCGTGACTGCCTCTAGTTATGCGGTCTCCAGAGGCGAAGGAAATTTTGCCTACCTGTTTTCCTTGCCGATCGGTTTCAACAGCATTATGACCCCTACGCAATTCTAGTGAGCATTCGGAATGGGCCTGCCACCGAAACTGCCCCCAACCATACCGAGATGTGCTTCAGTGCGTCGCATTGATTTCAGGTATGTTAACCGACCACTGAGTAATTGTGGCAGAAGATTATAGAAAAAAACTATAAAAAACCGCTCATGGATAAATGTGTGTTTATTTGTTTCCTCATTTTCCAATCAATGGCTTCTCGATCTTGCTCTCGTGCACATGTGCCATCCCATGTTGTCCAACTTCTTTCAATGGTGCATCTCAACGAAAAAAACATGTATACATGATCCGGGACCATTCGGGCCTAAGCATCGTACTTGAGAAATACTTCAATACTTCAAGGGCAAGAATCTGGGCATTCAGTCATCCCGCCGCCAAGTCTTGAAACCGAATTGAATTACATCCTTCACACCGCAGGACTTCCGCGCTATATTTATGGACACGGCGCACCTGAGCCGATGGCTTGCAATTGCGTTTTCAATGGTCCAAGTATCGTGGTGTGTGTTTTACTGCTTACCCCGATGGCGGTGCTTCCGGTAGGTGGCGGAAGTTCCTGACGCGGGTGATGCCCCGGTCGCGATTCTCCGGACAGAGTGGGAAGTAAATCTGGATATCAGCATAGTAGGTCAGTCTCATTCCTCACCGTCTACGTGGGACCAGATTATTCACGAGAATCAAATTATTTCGTAGCAATGCCAATATGGCGAAGTTTAACGTGGTATCTTACGCCACTTCCGTCTCGGTGCGGATTCTCCGTTTTGTGGTTCCGCTCGTTTAGGCGTGCCTCCTGTGGGACAATTTTGGTGTTATTTGTTCAGCTTTCTGTCCACAGTGTGCTCGTGACAGTTCGTGCGTCAGTAGTCATGTAGTGAGCAAGCCGGTCGCTACCATGGTGTTCTAATAAAGTACGCTTGTGTTCCCGATGATACACTTACTGAGCTTTGGGTTCATGCAGTTCTCTCTTATACCTTGCAGATCAAACACGAGCAACCCCTTCACGGAAGGTCACTGGTCCTTGAATGCTACAGTGACGATGGACTCGGTTCTGTTCAAATCCCAGGAACCAGCTAAGGGACATACAAATGTCTGCCGGCGTGACTGCCTCTAGTTATGCGGTCTCCAGAGGCGAAGGAAATTTTGCCTACCTGTTTTCCTTGCCGATCGGTTTCAACAGCATTATGACCCCTACGCAATTCTAGTGAGCATTCGGAATGGGCCTGCCACCGAAACTGCCCCCAACCATACCGAGATGTGCTTCAGTGCGTCGCATTGATTTCAGGTATGTTAACCGACCACTGAGTAATTGTGGCAGAAGATTATAGAAAAAAACTATAAAAAACCGCTCATGGATAAATGTGTGTTTATTTGTTTCCTCATTTTCCAATCAATGGCTTCTCGATCTTGCTCTCGTGCACATGTGCCATCCCATGTTGTCCAACTTCTTTCAATGGTGCATCTCAACGAAAAAAACATGTATACATGATCCGGGACCATTCGGGCCTAAGCATCGTACTTGAGAAATACTTCAATACTTCAAGGGCAAGAATCTGGGCATTCAGTCATCCCGCCGCCAAGTCTTGAAACCGAATTGAATTACATCCTTCACACCGCAGGACTTCCGCGCTATATTTATGGACACGGCGCACCTGAGCCGATGGCTTGCAATTGCGTTTTCAATGGTCCAAGTATCGTGGTGTGTGTTTTACTGCTTACCCCGATGGCGGTGCTTCCGGTAGGTGGCGGAAGTTCCTGACGCGGGTGATGCCCCGGTCGCGATTCTCCGGACAGAGTGGGAAGTAAATCTGGATATCAGCATAGTAGGTCAGTCTCATTCCTCACCGTCTACGTGGGACCAGATTATTCACGAGAATCAAATTATTTCGTAGCAATGCCAATATGGCGAAGTTTAACGTGGTATCTTACGCCACTTCCGTCTCGGTGCGGATTCTCCGTTTTGTGGTTCCGCTCGTTTAGGCGTGCCTCCTGTGGGACAATTTTGGTGTTATTTGTTCAGCTTTCTGTCCACAGTGTGCTCGTGACAGTTCGTGCGTCAGTAGTCATGTAGTGAGCAAGCCGGTCGCTACCATGGTGTTCTAATAAAGTACGCTTGTGTTTCCGATGATACACTTACTGAGCTTTGGGTTCATGCAGTTCTCTCTTATACCTTGCAGATCAAACACGAGCAACCCCTTCACGGAAGGTCACTGGTCCTTGAATGCTACAGTGACGATGGACTCGGTTCTGTTCAAATCCCAGGAACCAGCTAAGGGACATACAAATGTCTGCCGGCGTGACTGCCTCTAGTTATGCGGTCTCCAGAGGCGAAGGAAATTTTGCCTACCTGTTTTTCCTTGCCGATCGGTTTCAACAGCATTATGACCCCTACGCAATTCTAGTGAGCATTCGGAATGGGCCTGCCACCGAAACTGCCCCCAACCATACCGAGATATGCTTCAGTGCGTCGCATTGATTTCAGGTATGTTAACCGACCACTGAGTAATTGTGGCAGAAGATTATAGAAAAAAACTATAAAACACCGCTCATGGATAAATGTGTGTTTATTTGTTTCCTCATTTTCCAATCAATGGCTTCTCGATCTTGCTCTCGTGCACATGTGCCATCCCATGTTGTCCAACTTCTTTCAATGGTGCATCTCAACGAAAAAACATGTATACATGATCCGGGACCATTCGGGCCTAAGCATCGTACTTGAGAAATACTTCAATACTTCAAGGGCAAGAATCTGGGCATTCAGTCATCCCGCCGCCAAGTCTTGAAACCGAATTGAATTACATCCTTCACACCGCAGGACTTCCGCGCTATATTTATGGACACGGCGCACCTGAGCCGATGGCTTGCAATTGCGTTTTCAATGGTCCAAGTATCGTGGTGTGTGTTTTACTGCTTACCCCGATGGCGGTGCTTCCGGTAGGTGGCGGAAGTTCCTGACGCGGGTGATGCCCCGGTCGCGATTCTCCGGACAGAGTGGGAAGTAAATCTGGATATCAGCATAGTAGGTCAGTCTCATTCCTCACCGTCTACGTGGGACCAGATTATTCACGAGAATCAAATTATTTCGTAGCAATGCCAATATGGCGAAGTTTAACGTAGTATCTTACGCCACTTCCGTCTCGGTGCGGATTCTCCGTTTTGTGGTTCCGCTCGTTTAGGCGTGCCTCCTGTGGGACAATTTTGGTGTTATTTGTTCAGCTTTCTGTCCACAGTGTGCTCGTGACAGTTCGTGCGTCAGTAGTCATGTAGTGAGCAAGCCGGTCGCTACCATGGTGTTCTAATAAAGTACGCTTGTGTTCCCGATGATACACTTACTGAGCTTTGGGTTCATGCAGTTCTCTCTTATACCTTGCAGATCAAACACGAGCAACCCCTTCACGGAAGGTCACTGGTCCTTGAATGCTACAGTGACGATGGACTCGGTTCTGTTCAAATCCCAGGAACCAGCTAAGGGACATACAAATGTCTGCCGGCGTGACTGCCTCTAGTTATGCGGTCTCCAGAGGCGAAGGAAATTTTGCCTACCTGTTTTCCTTGCCGATCGGTTTCAACAGCATTATGACCCCTACGCAATTCTAGAGAGCATTCGGAATGGGCCTGCCACCGAAACTGCCCCCAACCATACCGAGATATGCTTCAGTGCGTCGCATTGATTTCAGGTATGTTAACCGACCACTGAGTAATTGTGGCAGAAGATTATAGAAAAAAACTATAAAAAACCGCTCATGGATAAATGTGTGTTTATTTGTTTCCTCATTTTCCAATCAATGGCTTCTCGATCTTGCTCTCGTGCACATGTGCCATCCCATGTTGTCCAACTTCTTTCAATGGTGCATCTCAACGAAAAAACATGTATACATGATCCGGGACCATTCGGGCCTAAGCATCGTACTTGAGAAATACTTCAATACTTCAAGGGCAAGAATCTGGGCATTCAGTCATCCCGCCGCCAAGTCTTGAAACCGAATTGAATTACATCCTTCACACCGCAGGACTTCCGCGCTATATTTATGGACACGGCGCACCTGAGCCGATGGCTTGCAATTGCGTTTTCAATGGTCCAAGTATCGTGGTGTGTGTTTTACTGCTTACCCCGATGGCGGTGCTTCCGCTAGGTGGCGGAAGTTCCTGACGCGGGTGATGCCCCGGTCGCGATTCTCCGGACAGAGTGGGAAGTAAATCTGGATATCAGCATAGTAGGTCAGTCTCATTCCTCACCGTCTACGTGGGACCAGATTATTCACGAGAATCAAATTATTTCGTAGCAATGCCAATATGGCGAAGTTTAACGTAGTATCTTACGCCACTTCCGTCTCGGTGCGGATTCTCCGTTTTGTGGTTCCGCTCGTTTAGGCGTGCCTCCTGTGGGACAATTTTGGTGTTATTTGTTCAGCTTTCTGTCCACAGTGTGCTCGTGACAGTTCGTGCGTCAGTAGTCATGTAGTGAGCAAGCCGGTCGCTACCATGGTGTTCTAATAAAGTACGCTTGTGTTCCCGATGATACACTTACTGAGCTTTGGGTTCATGCAGTTCTCTCTTATACCTTGCAGATCAAACACGAGCAACCCCTTCACGGAAGGTCACTGGTCCTTGAATGCTACAGTGACGATGGACTCGGTTCTGTTCAAATCCCAGGAACCAGCTAAGGGACATACAAATGTCTGCCGGCGTGACTGCCTCTAGTTATGCGGTCTCCAGAGGCGAAGGAAATTTTGCCTACCTGTTTTTCCTTGCCGATCGGTTTCAACAGCATTATGACCCCTACGCAATTCTAGAGAGCATTCGGAATGGGCCTGCCACCGAAACTGCCCCCAACCATACCGAGATATGCTTCAGTGCGTCGCATTGATTTCAGGTATGTTAACCGACCACTGAGTAATTGTGGCAGAAGATTATAGAAAAAAACTATAAAAAACCGCTCATGGATAAATGTGTGTTTATTTGTTTCCTCATTTTCCAATCAATGGCTTCTCGATCTTGCTCTCGTGCACATGTGCCATCCCATGTTGTCCAACTTCTTTCAATGGTGCATCTCAACGAAAAAACATGTATACATGATCCGGGACCATTCGGGCCTAAGCATCGTACTTGAGAAATACTTCAATACTTCAAGGGCAAGAATCTGGGCATTCAGTCATCCCGCCGCCAAGTCTTGAAACCGAATTGAATTACATCCTTCACACCGCAGGACTTCCGCGCTATATTTATGGACACGGCGCACCTGAGCCGATGGCTTGCAATTGCGTTTTCAATGGTCCAAGTATCGTGGTGTGTGTTTTACTGCTTACCCCGATGGCGGTGCTTCCGGTAGGTGGCGGAAGTTCCTGACGCGGGTGATGCCCCGGTCGCGATTCTCCGGACAGAGTGGGAAGTAAATCTGGATATCAGCATGGTAGGTCAGTCTCATTCCTCACCGTCTACGTGGGACCAGATTATTCACGAGAATCAAATTATTTCGTAGCAATGCCAATATGGCGAAGTTTAACGTGGTATCTTACGCCACTTCCGTCTCGGTGCGGATTCTCCGTTTTGTGGTTCCGCTCGTTTAGGCGTGCCTCCTGTGGGACAATTTTGGTGTTATTTGTTCAGCTTTCTGTCCACAGTGTGCTCGTGACAGTTCGTGCGTCAGTAGTCATGTAGTGAGCAAGCCGGTCGCTACCATGGTGTTCTAATAAAGTACGCTTGTGTTCCCGATGATACACTTACTGAGCTTTGGGTTCATGCAGTTCTCTCTTATACCTTGCAGATCAAACACGAGCAACCCCTTCACGGAAGGTCACTGGTCCTTGAATGCTACAGTGACGATGGACTCGGTTCTGTTCAAATCCCAGGAACCAGCTAAGGGACATACAAATGTCTGCCGGCGTGACTGCCTCTAGTTATGCGGTCTCCAGAGGCGAAGGAAATTTTGCCTACCTGTTTTCCTTGCCGATCGGTTTCAACAGCATTATGACCCCTACGCAATTCTAGTGAGCATTCGGAATGGGCCTGCCACCGAAACTGCCCCCAAACATACCGAGATATGCTTCAGTGCGTCGCATTGATTTCAGGTATGTTAACCGACCACTGAGTAATTGTGGCAGAAGATTATAGAAGAAAACTATAAATGTGTGTTTATTTGTTTCCTCATTTTCCAATCAATGGCTTCTCGATCTTGCTCTCGTGCACATGTGCCATCCCATGTTGTCCAACTTCTTTCAATGGTGCATCTCAACGAAAAAACATGTATACATGATCCGGGACCATTCGGGCCTAAGCATCGTACTTGAGAAATACTTCAATACTTCAAGGGCAAGAATCTGGGCATTCAGTCATCCCGCCGCCAAGTCTTGAAACCGAATTGAATTACATCCTTCACACCACAGGACTTCCGCGCTATATTTATGGACACGGCGCACCTGAGCCGATGGCTTGCAATTGCGTTTTCAATGGTCCGAGTATCGTGGTGTGTGTTTTACTGCTTACCCCGATGGCGGTGCTTCCGGTAGGTGGCGGAAGTTCCTGACGCGGGTGATGCCCCGGTCGCGATTCTCCGGACAGAGTGGGAAGTAAATCTGGATATCAGCATAGTAGGTCAGTCTCATTCCTCACCGTCTACGTGGGACCAGATTATTCACGAGAATCAAATTATTTCGTAGCAATGCCAATATGGCGAAGTTTAACGTAGTATCTTACGCCACTTCCGTCTCGGTGCGGATTCTCCGTTTTGTGGTTCCGCTCGTTTAGGCGTGCCTCCTGTGGGACAATTTTGGTGTTATTTGTTCAGCTTTCTGTCCACAGTGTGCTCGTGACAGTTCGTGCGTCAGTAGTCATGTAGTGAGCAAGCCGGTCGCTACCATGGTGTTCTAATAAAGTACGCTTGTGTTCCCGATGATACACTTACTGAGCTTTGGGTTCATGCAGTTCTCTCTTATACCTTGCAGATCAAACACGAGCAACCCCTTCACGGAAGGTCACTGGTCCTTGAATGCTACAGTGACGATGGACTCGGTTCTGTTCAAATCCCAGGAACCAGCTAAGGGACATACAAATGTCTGCCGGCGTGACTGCCTCTAGTTATGCGGTCTCCAGAGGCGAAGGAAATTTTGCCTACCTGTTTTCCTTGCCGATCGGTTTCAACAGCATTATGACCCCTACGCAATTCTAGTGAGCATTCGGAATGGGCCTGCCACCGAAACTGCCCCCAAACATACCGAGATATGCTTCAGTGCGTCGCATTGATTTCAGGTATGTTAACCGACCACTGAGTAATTGTGGCAGAAGATTATAGAAGAAAACTATAAATGTGTGTTTATTTGTTTCCTCATTTTCCAATCAATGGCTTCTCGATCTTGCTCTCGTGCACATGTGCCATCCCATGTTGTCCAACTTCTTTCAATGGTGCATCTCAACGAAAAAACGTGTATACATGATCCGGGACCATTCGGGCCTAAGCATCGTACTTGATAAATACTTCAATACTTCAAGGGCAAGAATCTGGGCATTCAGTCATCCCGCCGCCAAGTCTTGAAACCGAATTGAATTACATCCTTCACACCGCAGGACTTCCGCGCTATATTTATGGACACGGCGCACCTGAGCCGATGGCTTGCAATTGCGTTTTCAATGGTCCGAGTATCGTGGTGTGTGTTTTACTGCTTACCCCGATGGCGGTGCTTCCGGTAGGTGGCGGAAGTTCCTGACGCGGGTGATGCCCCGGTCGCGATTCTCCGGACAGAGTGGGAAGTAAATCTGGATATCAGCATGGTAGGTTAGTCTCATTCCTCACCGTCTACGTGGGACCAGATTATTCACGAGAATCAAATTATTTCGTAGCAATGCCAATATGGCGAAGTTTAACGTAGTATCTTACGCCACTTCCGTCTCGGTGCGGATTCTCCGTTTTGTGGTTCCGCTCGTTTAGGCGTGCCTCCTGTGGGACAATTTTGGTGTTATTTGTTCAGCTTTCTGTCCACAGTGTGCTCGTGACAGTTCGTGCGTCAGTAGTCATGTAGTGAGCAAGCCGGTCGCTACCATGGTGTTCTAATAAAGTACGCTTGTGTTCCCGATGATACACTTACTGAGCTTTGGGTTCATGCAGTTCTCTCTTATACCTTGCAGATCAAACACGAGCAACCCCTTCACGGAAGGTCACTGGTCCTTGAATGCTACAGTGACGATGGACTCGGTTCTGTTCAAATCCCAGGAACCAGCTAAGGGACATACAAATGTCTGCCGGCGTGACTGCCTCTAGTTATGCGGTCTCCAGAGGCGAAGGAAATTTTGCCTACCTGTTTTCCTTGCCGATCGGTTTCAACAGCATTATGACCCCTACGCAATTCTAGTGAGCATTCGGAATGGGCCTGCCACCGAAACTGCCCCCAAACATACCGAGATATGCTTCAGTGCGTCGCATTGATTTCAGGTATGTTAACCGACCACTGAGTAATTGTGGCAGAAGATTATAGAAAAAAACTATAAAAAACCGCTCATGGATAAATGTGTGTTTATTTGTTTCCTCATTTTCCAATCAATGGCTTCTCGATCTTGCTCTCGTGCACATGTGCCATCCCATGTTGTCCAACTTCTTTCAATGGTGCATCTCAACGAAAAAACATGTATACATGATCCGGGACCATTCGGGCCTAAGCATCGTACTTGAGAAATACTTCAATACTTCAAGGGCAAGAATCTGGGCATTCAGTCATCCCGCCGCCAAGTCTTGAAACCGAATTGAATTACATCCTTCACACCACAGGACTTCCGCGCTATATTTATGGACACGGCGCACCTGAGCCGATGGCTTGCAATTGCGTTTTCAATGGTCCAAGTATCGTGGTGTGTGTTTTACTGCTTACCCCGATGGCGGTGCTTCCGGTAGGTGGCGGAAGTTCCTGACGCGGGTGATGCCCCGGTCGCGATTCTCCGGACAGAGTGGGAAGTAAATCTGGATATCAGCATGGTAGGTCAGTCTCATTCCTCACCGTCTACGTGGGACCAGATTATTCACGAGAATCAAATTATTTCGTAGCAATGCCAATATGGCGAAGTTTAACGTGGTATCTTACGCCACTTCCGTCTCGGTGCGGATTCTCCGTTTTGTGGTTCCGCTCGTTTAGGCGTGCCTCCTGTGGGACAATTTTGGTGTTATTTGTTCAGCTTTCTGTCCACAGTGTGCTCGTGACAGTTCGTGCGTCAGTAGTCATGTAGTGAGCAAGCCGGTCGCTACCATGGTGTTCTAATAAAGTACGCTTGTGTTTCCGATGATACACTTACTGAGCTTTGGGTTCATGCAGTTCTCTCTTATACCTTGCAGATCAAACACGAGCAACCCCTTCACGGAGGGTCACTGGTCCTTGAATGCTACAGTGACGATGGACTCGGTTCTGTTCAAATCCCAGGAACCGGCTAAGGGACATACAAATGTCTGCCGGCGTGACTGCCTCTAGTTATGCGGTCTCCAGAGGCGAAGGAAATTTTGCCTACCTGTTTTCCTTGCCGATCGGTTTCAACAGCATTATGACCCCTACGCAATTCTAGTGAGCATTCGGAATGGGCCTGCCACCGAAACTGCCCCCAACCATACCGAGATATGCTTCAGTGCGTCGCATTGATTTCAGGTATGTTAACCGACCACTGAGTAATTGTGGCAGAAGATTATAGAAAAAAACTATAAAAAACCGCTCTTGGATAAATGTGTGTTTATTTGTTTCCTCATTTTCCAATCAATGGCTTCTCGATCTTGCTCTTGTGCACATGTGCCATCCCATGTTGTCCAACTTCTTTCAATGGTGCATCTCAACGAAAAAAACATGTATACATGATCCGGGACCATTCGGGCCTAAGCATCGTACTTGAGAAATACTTCAATACTTCAAGGGCAAGAATCTGGGCATTCAGTCATCCCGCCGCCAAGTCTTGAAACCGAATTGAATTACATCCTTCACACCGCAGGACTTCCGCGCTATATTTATGGACACGGCGCACCTGAGCCGATGGCTTGCAATTGCGTTTTCAATGGTCCAAGTATCGTGGTGTGTGTTTTACTGCTTACCCCGATGGCGGTGCTTCCGGTAGGTGGCGGAAGTTCCTGACGCGGGTGATGCCCCGGTCGCGATTCTCCGGACAGAGTGGGAAGTAAATCTGGATATCAGCATAGTAGGTCAGTCTCATTCCTCACCGTCTACGTGGGACCAGATTATTCACGAGAATCAAATTATTTCGTAGCAATGCCAATATGGCGAAGTTTAACGTAGTATCTTACGCCACTTCCGTCTCGGTGCGGATTCTCCGTTTTGTGGTTCCGCTCGTTTAGGCGTGCCTCCTGTGGGACAATTTTGGTGTTATTTGTTCAGCTTTCTGTCCACAGTGTGCTCGTGACAGTTCGTGCGTCAGTAGTCATGTAGTGAGCAAGCCGGTCGCTACCATGGTGTTCTAATAAAGTACGCTTGTGTTCCCGATGATACACTTACTGAGCTTTGGGTTCATGCAGTTCTCTCTTATACCTTGCAGATCAAACACGAGCAACCCCTTCACGGAAGGTCACTGGTCCTTGAATGCTACAGTGACGATGGACTCGGTTCTGTTCAAATCCCAGGAACCAGCTAAGGGACATACAAATGTCTGCCGGCGTGACTGCCTCTAGTTATGCGGTCTCCAGAGGCGAAGGAAATTTTGCCTACCTGTTTTCCTTGCCGATCGGTTTCAACAGCATTATGACCCCTACGCAATTCTAGTGAGCATTCGGAATGGGCCTGCCACCGAAACTGCCCCCAACCATACCGAGATATGCTTCAGTGCGTCGCATTGATTTCAGGTATGTTAACCGACCACTGAGTAATTGTGGCAGAAGATTATAGAAAAAAACTATAAAAAACCGCTCATGGATAAATGTGTGTTTATTTGTTTCCTCATTTTCCAATCAATGGCTTCTCGATCTTGCTCTCGTGCACATGTGCCATCCCATGTTGTCCAACTTCTTTCAATGGTGCATCTCAACGAAAAAACATGTATACATGATCCGGGACCATTCGGGCCTAAGCATCGTACTTGAGAAATACTTCAATACTTCAAGGGCAAGAATCTGGGCATTCAGTCATCCCGCCGCCAAGTCTTGAAACCGAATTGAATTACATCCTTCACACCGCAGGACTTCCGCGCTATATTTATGGACACGGCGCACCTGAGCCGATGGCTTGCAATTGCGTTTTCAATGGTCCAAGTATCGTGGTGTGTGTTTTACTGCTTACCCCGATGGCGGTGCTTCCGGTAGGTGGCGGAAGTTCCTGACGCGGGTGATGCCCCGGTCGCGATTCTCCGGACAGAGTGGGAAGTAAATCTGGATATCAGCATAGTAGGTCAGTCTCATTCCTCACCGTCTACGTGGGACCAGATTATTCACGAGAATCAAATTATTTCGTAGCAATGCCAATATGGCGAAGTTTAACGTAGTATCTTACGCCACTTCCGTCTCGGTGCGGATTCTCCGTTTTGTGGTTCCGCTCGTTTAGGCGTGCCTCCTGTGGGACAATTTTGGTGTTATTTGTTCAGCTTTCTGTCCACAGTGTGCTCGTGACAGTTCGTGTGTCAGTAGTCATGTAGTGAGCAAGCCGGTCGCTACCATGGTGTTCTAATAAAGTACGCTTGTGTTCCCGATGATACACTTACTGAGCTTTGGGTTCATGCAGTTCTCTCTTATACCTTGCAGATCAAACACGAGCAACCCCTTCACGGAAGGTCACTGGTCCTTGAATGCTACAGTGACGATGGACTCGGTTCTGTTCAAATCCCAGGAACCAGCTAAGGGACATACAAATGTCTGCCGGCGTGACTGCCTCTAGTTATGCGGTCTCCAGAGGCGAAGGAAATTTTGCCTACCTGTTTTCCTTGCCGATCGGTTTCAACAGCATTATGACCCCTACGCAATTCTAGTGAGCATTCGGAATGGGCCTGCCACCGAAACTGCCCCCAACCATACCGAGATATGCTTCAGTGCGTCGCATTGATTTCAGGTATGTTAACCGACCACTGAGTAATTATGGCAGAAGATTATAGAAAAAAACTATAAAAAACCGCTCATGGATAAATGTGTGTTTATTTGTTTCCTCATTTTCCAATCAATGGCTTCTCGATCTTGCTCTCGTGCACATGTGCCATCCCATGTTGTCCAACTTCTTTCAATGGTGCATCTCAACGAAAAAAACATGTATACATGATCCGGGACCATTCGGGCCTAAGCATCGTACTTGAGAAATACTTCAATACTTCAAGGGCAAGAATCTGGGCATTCAGTCATCCCGCCGCCAAGTCTTGAAACCGAATTGAATTACATCCTTCACACCGCAGGACTTCCGCGCTATATTTATGGACACGGCGCACCTGAGCCGATGGCTTGCAATTGCGTTTTCAATGGTCCAAGTATCGTGGTGTGTGTTTTACTGCTTACCCCGATGGCGGTGCTTCCGGTAGGTGGCGGAAGTTCCTGACGCGGGTGATGCCCCGGTCGCGATTCTCCGGACAGAGTGGGAAGTAAATCTGGATATCATCATGGTAGGTCAGTCTCATTCCTCACCGTCTACGTGGGACCAGATTATTCATGAGAATCAAATTATTTCGTAGCAATGCCAATATGGCGAAGTTTAACGTGGTATCTTACGCCACTTCCGTCTCGGTGCGGATTCTCCGTTTTGTGGTTCCGCTCGTTTAGGCGTGCCTCCTGTGGGACAATTTTGGTGTTATTTGTTCAGCTTTCTGTCCACAGTGTGCTCGTGACAGTTCGTGCGTCAGTAGTCATGTAGTGAGCAAGCCGGTCGCTACCATGGTGTTCTAATAAAGTACGCTTGTGTTCCCGATGATACACTTACTGAGCTTTGGGTTCATGCAGTTCTCTCTTATACCTTGCAGATCAAACACGAGCAACCCCTTCACGGAAGGTCACTGGTCCTTGAATGCTACAGTGACGATGGACTCGGTTCTGTTCAAATCCCAGGAACCAGCTAAGGGACATACAAATGTCTGCCGGCGTGACTGCCTCTAGTTATGCGGTCTCCAGAGGCGAAGGAAATTTTGCCTACCTGTTTTCCTTGCCGATCGGTTTCAACAGCATTATGACCCCTACGCAATTCTAGTGAGCATTCGGAATGGGCCTGCCACCGAAACTGCCCCCAACCATACCGAGATATGCTTCAGTGCGTCGCATTGATTTCAGGTATGTTAACCGACCACTGAGTAATTGTGGCAGAAGATTATAGAAAAAAACTATAAAAAACCGCTCATGGATAAATGTGTGTTTATTTGTTTCCTCATTTTCCAATCAATGGCTTCTCGATCTTGCTCTCGTGCACATGTGCCATCCCATGTTGTCCAACTTCTTTCAATGGTGCATCTCAACGAAAAAAACATGTATACATGATCCGGGACCATTCGGGCCTAAGCATCGTACTTGAGAAATACTTCAATACTTCAAGGGCAAGAATCTGGGCATTCAGTCATCCCGCCGCCAAGTTTTGAAACCGAATTGAATTAAATCCTTCACACCGCAGGACTTCCGCGCTATATTTATGGACACGGCGCACCTGAGCCGATGGCTTGCAATTGCGTTTTCAATGGTCCAAGTATCGTGGTGTGTGTTTTACTGCTTACCCCGATGGCGGTGCTTCCGGTAGGTGGCGGAAGTTCCTGACGCGGGTGATGCCCCGGTCGCGATTCTCCGGACAGAGTGGGAAGTAAATCTGGATATCATCATGGTAGGTCAGTCTCATTCCTCACCGTCTACGTGGGACCAGATTATTCATGAGAATCAAATTATTTCGTAGCAATGCCAATATGGCGAAGTTTAACGTAGTATCTTACGCCACTTCCGTCTCGGTGCGGATTCTCCGTTTTGTGGTTCCGCTCGTTAAGGCGTGCCTCCTGTGGGACAATTTTGGTGTTATTTGTTCAGCTTTCTGTCCACAGTGTGCTCGTGACAGTTCGTGCGTCAGTAGTCATGTAGTGAGCAAGCCGGTCGCTACCATGGTGTTCTAATAAAGTACGCTTGTGTTCCCGATGATACACTTACTGAGCTTTGGGTTCATGCAGTTCTCTCTTATACCTTGCAGATCAAACACGAGCAACCCCTTCACGGAAGGTCACTGGTCCTTGAATGCTACAGTGACGATGGACTCGGTTCTGTTCAAATCCCAGGAACCAGCTAAGGGACATACAAATGTCTGCCGGCGTGACTGCCTCTAGTTATGCGGTCTCCAGAGGCGAAGGAAATTTTGCCTACCTGTTTTTCCTTGCCGATCGGTTTCAACAGCATTATGACCCCTACGCAATTCTAGTGAGCATTCGGAATGGGCCTGCCACCGAAACTGCCCCCAACCATACCGAGATATGCTTCAGTGCGTCGCATTGATTTCAGGTATGTTAACCGACCACTGAGTAATTGTGGCAGAAGATTATAGAAAAAAACTATAAAAAACCGCTCATGGATAAATGTGTGTTTATTTGTTTCCTCATTTTCCAATCAATGGCTTCTCGATCTTGCTCTCGTGCACATGTGCCATCCCATGTTGTCCAACTTCTTTCAATGGTGCATCTCAACGAAAAAAACATGTATACATGATCCGGGACCATTCGGGCCTAAGCATCGTACTTGAGAAATACTTCAATACTTCAAGGGCAAGAATCTGGGCATTCAGTCATCCCGCCGCCAAGTCTTGAAACCGAATTGAATTACATCCTTCACACCGCAGGACTTCCGCGCTATATTTATGGACACGGCGCACCTGAGCCGATGGCTTGCAATTGCGTTTTCAATGGTCCAAGTATCGTGGTGTGTGTTTTACTGCTTACCCCGATGGCGGTGCTTCCGGTAGGTGGCGGAAGTTCCTGACGCGGGTGATGCCCCGGTCGCGATTCTCCGGACAGAGTGGGAAGTAAATCTGGATATCAGCATGGTAGGTCAGTCTCATTCCTCACCGTCTACGTGGGACCAGATTATTCATGAGAATCAAATTATTTCGTAGCAATGCCAATATGGCGAAGTTTAACGTAGTATCTTACGCCACTTCCGTCTCGGTGCGGATTCTCCGTTTTGTGGTTCCGCTCGTTTAGGCGTGCCTCCTGTGGGACAATTTTGGTGTTATTTGTTCAGCTTTCTGTCCACAGTGTGCTCGTGACAGTTCGTGCGTCAGTAGTCATGTAGTGAGCAAGCCGGTCGCTACCATGGTGTTCTAATAAAGTACGCTTGTGTTCCCGATGATACACTTACTGAGCTTTGGGTTCATGCAGTTCTCTCTTATACCTTGCAGATCAAACACGAGCAACCCCTTCACGGAAGGTCACTGGTCCTTGAATGCTACAGTGACGATGGACTCGGTTCTGTTCAAATCCCAGGAACCGGCTAAGGGATATACAAATGTCTGCCGGCGTGACTGCCTCTAGTTATGCGGTCTCCAGAGGCGAAGGAAATTTTGCCTACCTGTTTTTCCTTGCCGATCGGTTTCAACAGCATTATGACCCCTACGCAATTCTAGTGAGCATTCGGAATGGGCCTGCCACCGAAACTGCCCCCAACCATACCGAGATATGCTTCAGTGCGTCGCATTGATTTCAGGTATGTTAACCGACCACTGAGTAATTGTGGCAGAAGATTATAGAAAAAAACTATAAATGTGTGTTTATTTGTTTCCTCATTTTCCAATCAATGGCTTCTCGATCTTGCTCTCGTGCACATGTGCCATCCCATGTTGTCCAACTTCTTTCAATGGTGCATCTCAACGAAAAAAACATGTATACATGATCCGGGACCATTCGGGCCTAAGCATCGTACTTGAGAAATACTTCAATACTTCAAGGGCAAGAATCTGGGCATTCAGTCATCCCGCCGCCAAGTCTTGAAACCGAATTGAATTACATCCTTCACACCGCAGGACTTCCGCGCTATATTTATGGACACGGCGCACCTGAGCCGATGGCTTGCAATTGCGTTTTCAATGGTCCAAGTATCGTGGTGTGTGTTTTACTGCTTACCCCGATGGCGGTGCTTCCGGTAGGTGGCGAAAGTTCCTGACGCGGGTGATGCCCCGGTCGCGATTCTCCGGACAGAGTGGGAAGTAAATCTGGATATCATCATGGTAGGTCAGTCTCATTCCTCACCGTCTACGTGGGACCAGATTATTCATGAGAATCAAATTATTTCGTAGCAATGCCAATATGGCGAAGTTTAACGTAGTATCTTACGCCACTTCCGTCTCGGTGCGGATTCTCCGTTTTGTGGTTCCGCTCGTTTAGGCGTGCCTCCTGTGGGACAATTTTGGTGTTATTTGTTCAGCTTTCTGTCCACAGTGTGCTCGTGACAGTTCGTGCGTCAGTAGTCATGTAGTGAGCAAGCCGGTCGCTACCATGGTGTTCTAATAAAGTACGCTTGTGTTCCCGATGACACACTTACTGAGCTTTGGGTTCATGCAGTTCTCTCTTATACCTTGCAGATCAAACACGAGCAACCCCTTCACGGAAGGTCACTGGTCCTTGAATGCTACAGTGACGATGGACTCGGTTCTGTTCAAATCCCAGGAACCGGCTAAGGGATATACAAATGTCTGCCGGCGTGACTGCCTCTAGTTATGCGGTCTCCAGAGGCGAAGGAAATTTTGCCTACCTGTTTTTCCTTGCCGATCGGTTTCAACAGCATTATGACCCCTACGCAATTCTAGTGAGCATTCGGAATGGGCCTGCCACCGAAACTGCCCCCAACCATACCGAGATATGCTTCAGTGCGTCGCATTGATTTCAGGTATGTTAACCGACCACTGAGTAATTGTGGCAGAAGATTATAGAAAAAAACTATAAATGTGTGTTTATTTGTTTCCTCATTTTCCAATCAATGGCTTCTCGATCTTGCTCTTGTGCACATGTGCCATCCCATGTTGTCCAACTTCTTTCAATGGTGCATCTCAACGAAAAAAACATGTATACATGATCCGGGACCATTCGGGCCTAAGCATCGTACTTGAGAAATACTTCAATACTTCAAGGGCAAGAATCTGGGCATTCAGTCATCCCGCCGCCAAGTCTTGAAACCGAATTGAATTACATCCTTCACACCGCAGGACTTCCGCGCTATATTTATGGACACGGCGCACCTGAGCCGATGGCTTGCAATTGCGTTTTCAATGGTCCAAGTATCGTGGTGTGTGTTTTACTGCTTACCCCGATGGCGGTGCTTCCGGTAGGTGGCGGAAGTTCCTGACGCGGGTGATGCCCCGGTCGCGATTCTCCGGACAGAGTGGGAAGTAAATCTGGATATCATCATGGTAGGTCAGTCTCATTCCTCACCGTCTACGTGGGACCAGATTATTCATGAGAATCAAATTATTTCGTAGCAATGCCAATATGGCGAAGTTTAACGTAGTATCTTACGCCACTTCCGTCTCGGTGCGGATTCTCCGTTTTGTGGTTCCGCTCGTTTAGGCGTGCCTCCTGTGGGACAATTTTGGTGTTATTTGTTCAGCTTTCTGTCCACAGTGTGCTCGTGACAGTTTGTGCGTCAGTAGTCATGTAGTGAGCAAGCCGGTCGCTACCATGGTGTTCTAATAAAGTACGCTTGTGTTCCCGATGATACACTTACTGAGCTTTGGGTTCATGCAGTTCTCTCTTATACCTTGCAGATCAAACACGAGCAACCCCTTCACGGAAGGTCACTGGTCCTTGAATGCTACAGTGACGATGGACTCGGTTCTGTTCAAATCCCAGGAACCAGCTAAGGGACATACAAATGTCTGCCGGCGTGACTGCCTCTAGTTATGCGGTCTCCAGAGGCGAAGGAAATTTTGCCTACCTGTTTTCCTTGCCGATCGGTTTCAACAGCATTATGACTGTTACGAACGTTTGAGCAATGCCTAGCCAAATTCGCAACGGATCCCGAAATCAGAAGGCGATTATCCGTGATAATTCTACGATACTAGATTATTAAAATAAACAATGACATAAACAATATACAAACCTCAATAATACGATCACAAAGACTCAACAACGAGAAACCGAATAGCAGCGTGTGAGCAGACAGCACGTGCGTCACGCAGGTCCTGAGCAAGGATGTGCCAAAATAGCGCTCTGGGCGCGAACAAACAACAATTGGTCCAGAAAAACAACCAGTTCGTAAAGACAAGTCAATAGTGTATGGAAATGAGTGATGTTGGGAAAAAACACTGAATCGCGAGGGAAAAAGGGGGATTTTCCACGACCGGCTGTTACACCGCCCACCAAAATCCTCCTGGATCCTTAGCAAAGTCAAAGGTTCGGTATAAAGGTACTGATTCTTCCTACCTGCCTAGGCCCTGCTGTCAGTGCGCGCGTCTAATGCTCGTCGTCGACGCTCTACTACTGGTCGCACCTAACCCATTGGCTACATAGACGTGAGGCTAGTCTACATCTTCCACAGGACCAAATGACCGATGGCGGGCGTGAATGGTCACATAGACGTTGTCCTCGTAAGGGGCCGTCCGGTCCTGGATGTACGCGCTTGAGTGCGTGTGTGTGTGTGTGTGTGTGTGTGTGCGTGCGTGTGTGTGCGTGCGTGTGTGTGCGTGCGTGTGCGTGTGTGCGTGCCGGGGTTACAATGAAATCACAGTTATGACTACACATCAAAGGAGGACTTTCTGCAATGTCAACAAAGGACCGCGTGGCAAGAAAACGAGTAAATGTAGCATGCATGTGTGACCTGAGCGCCACTACTTCCACATGTGCAAGGGGCATTCGGTAGCGTCAACAAAAGGCGAACAAAGAACACTGTCACATGTATGATGGGTTTACGGGATGTAGAGTGCGTCGTGCATGCGCGTATGTATCGGGATGTATAATGGAATCGCACTCATCACCACATATCGGAAAGAACCTTCTGTAATGTCAACGAAGGGACCGCGAGCACCTTAACGTGTTTGACGGAGATTGTGTGGTATATATGGTGTTTCTTTATCCACCTCGATTACTGGTGTGAAAAAGATTTACTAGGCCACAGGGTTATCAGCTCCTCCGTCTTCGCTCTCGAGTAGGTTAATACTGCGTATGTCACGAATGAGCACTCCGTTAGCTGTCTTCACCTTCACCGTTCTTATCATTTCGTCGGTGCTTTTGATGGTTTCCGTAACTACTCCCAAAGACCAAGCGCTGAAATGTGCGCGTTCGTCGGCGATCATAACCACGTCCCCAACTTTGAATGGTCTTGTTTTGGCCATCCACTTCTGTCGAGTCTGCAAAGCCGGTAGGTACTCCCGTAGCCATCGCCTCCAGAAGACCTTGGCCAGATAATTCGCTTGCTTCCACCCGTGGAGGTAGCTCCCACGAAGGTTTACCGGCCCTTGGAAACCCTCGTTCGACCTTAACGTCAATAAGTCGTTTGGGGTGAGCGCCAGGTGGGTGGGGTCGCCGTTCAATACTGGAACCAGGGGGCGGTTGTTCAGGATTCGCTCCACCTCAGTCATGACGGTGTTCAGGGTCTCGTCGTCGGGCGGCTGCTGCTCCATGATTGACAGCAATATCCGTCTGGCGGACCGGATCATGCGTTCCCATATGCCGCCTCGGTGACTGGCCTGTGGGGGGTTGAAATGCCAGCGTATGCCGTAGGCCACGGTTCGGTTCTGCAGTTCGTCCCTGTTTATGTTCTTGTGCCAACGCTGCAATTCCCGTTGAGCGCCCACAAAGTTCGATCCATTATCTGAGTATATATCGGCCGGTACGCCTCTTCGGTTGATAAATCTTTGCAAGGCCCGTAGAAACGAATCGGTCGTCATCGAATGTGCGACTTCTAGGTGTACCGCACGTGATTTCATGCACGTCATGATACATCCGTATCGCTTTTCTAATCTTTTTCCGCACTTGACCCACAAGGGCCCGAAATAGTCCAACCCGGTGTCACTGAACGGCCACCAGCCCGTAGTTACCCTGCATTCTGGTAGCGGGGCCATGAGTTGTTTGCCTGCTATGGCATTGCGTCTCCTGCATTGCACACACCGTCGGATCACGCGTTTTACAGTCTCTCGTCCTCTCAACAACCAAAGACGCTTTCGGATGACGCTCGTCACGTGACTTTCCCCGGCATGTCTTTCCACGGCGTGGACGTGTTGAATCATTAGCTCTACTACGGGTTGTCTCGCTGGCAGCAGTATAGGATATTTTGTGTCGAAGTTCAGGTGGGCGTTGGTCAGCCTACCATCCACCCGCAGCAGTCCGTTGATGATTTTGGGGTTTAAACGCTTCAGCTCGCCTCTTGGAGATGGCATGTCTTCATTGGTTGGCCCCACTTCTTCCGCCATCTTGAATTCTCGGGCGAAAGCCTCGCGTTGTATCATTCTGAAAATATCGTACTCTGCCGCTTGTAGCTCATCGGGACCTATCGGGCCGACCGGTATCCGACCTGAGGGCCGTAGCCCTTTCATGACTAGTGAACTTATCTTGAACCTGGTTAACCAAACTAGCGAACGAAGCGTCTTCATCCAGGAAGAAAACCTGACCAGTCGCGATAAAATGGGCGACGCTTCGACGACGTTGGTTGCTATCACTACGCCTTTGATCTCCAGTTCCAATTCCGTAGGGGGTTTTAATTCGAACACGGGCCAGTCCTGTTTGGGCAATTGCAGGAAGTTCGGCCCTCTCGTCCACGTGTCCAGTTGCCTGAAGTTGTTCGCACCTCGGGAGCACAGGTCGGCCGGATTATCGCCAGACCTGACATGACTCCACTGGTGCGTGGCCGATTCATCGTGGATAATCGTGAGCCGGTTAGCAACGAAAGTACTAAACCGGCTCCGTACGTTGTTAATGTAGTAAAGTACTATCGTTGAATCCGTCCAGAAGCTCACCGACCAAATGTAGAGATCGAAACATCTCTTCACAGCTTGCACCACCCTGACTGCCAACACGGCTGCGCTGAGTTCAAGGCGTGGGATTGAGACCGACTTCAGTGGAGCAACGCGGGCTTTGGCGAACAGGATCCTCGTGGTATATTGTCCATCTCCTGCGCACCATCGTCCGTAAACCACAGCTCCATAACCGACTTCGGATGCATCGGAAAAGGCATGTAGTTCTCCAGTCCGTGTCGTATGGCCAGGGGTCAAACATCGTGGTATTCTTATGTCCCCTAATTTCTTCAAGGTGTTCAAAAATTCCTCCCAGTCCAGCCGGTCCCCTCGGTCCAGTGACTGGTCCCAATCAACTTTCTTACGGCACAGCCGCTGCAGCAAGATCTTTCCGGGTAGCAGCCATGGTGAGACGAAACCGAGCGGGTCGAACAAACTTGAGACGGCAGATAGTATGCCACGACGGGTTATTGGCAGCTCGGGAACGTTCAGTTCGAAAACAAAATCGTCCGTTTCCGCGTCCCATTGTATTCCTAAAGTGCGCTCGATAGGAAGTGGGGAGCCGTCCAAATCTCTTACCCTTTCGGCCTTTTCGTGATACGGGATGACCTTCAGCACTTCCGAAGCGTTCGACATCCATTTAGTTAGATGGAAGCCACCCTCTTCCAGCAATCTCGTCAGACCCCTGAACTGTTCTAGAGCTGATTCCACATCATCGAATGACCCAAGGTAGTCGTCGACGTAGAAGTTCCTGCTGACGCTTTCTACCACCGTCCGATGTACCAGATCGCCATGTTTGTTCGCTGATTCTCGGAGGGCGTAGTTGGCACAAAATGGTGACGATATGGCTCCGAAGGGGTGGACGGCCATTCTATAATTCACCACTGCATTGTCCCGGTCGCTCCCTTCCCACCACAGGAAACGCAAAGCATCTCGTTCTCCTACCGGAATCTTCACCTGATGGAACATTTCCCTAATGTCAGCAGACAAAGCCACTTTACCCACTCTGAAACGGCACAGAACATCGATCAGTGGTGTGGTCCAGTCAGGCCCCTGTAGTAGGCGATCGTTTAACGACTTGCCCTGGAACTTGGCCGCACAGTCGAAAACCACGCGCAGTTTATTGGGTTTCTTGGGGTTGATAACCGGATGGTGAGGCAGATACCAGATACCCCTTTTGCTGTCGGTGTTAACAGGCACCCTTTCAACGTAACCGAGGTCCTCGTTTCGCTTCATCAAATCCGCGTATCGTTCCCACAGATTCTGGTCTCGAATGAAGCGTTCTTTTAGTCGTAGTAATCGTTGGAGAACATAATTTCTGTTGTCAGTCCACGGGTCGACCGGTGTGCGCCATGGGAGGGGAACCTCGAACTGTTTTTTGAGGCCTCTAGAGCCTTGCCGCACCGTTTGTAGAGCGAAGTGATCCTCTTGAGACAACGTCGGTCTTTCGTCCCCAATGTCATGAAACTCCTTTTCATAAAGCCGTTGCAGATGATACTCTATGCGGTCCGTTTCGGCGGATAAGTAATTCACGGAACCGCGTACCCCTACTGGACCGTATAACATCCATCCTAGAGCCGTGCGTACGGCATAAGGTGCCTGGCGGTCGCCCACTCTTTGGTCAAGCACCCAATGCGCCTCTGGCACGTCGCATCCGATGAGGAGATCCACCTCATCATCTTCCCAGTCTACAACGGTTACATCCTGCAGGTGGGGCCATCGAGTCAAGATTGCGTTCACCGACCTTGGTGCTCGCATGGGGAGATCCGCTAACGTGAATGCCTCCGTTGGTTCAATTTCCTCGTTAGTGTCTAGAGAGATGAGTTGCAGCCTTAATCTACCGGCAGTCATTACCTGTGTTCCGCCCACCGTGCTCACTGCTAACGACGTCGCACCTTTAGCCAGTTGGTGTTTGTCGGCAAACCGCTCTTTCACTAAAGTGGTGTCGGATCCACTATCAACGAAAGCCAACGCCTTGGCTATCCCAGTCGGAGTCACTACTCCCACGGCCACTACGCCTAAACGTACCGGTTTACTGGCAGATTGTGAAGTTGAGCAAATCACGCTGGGCTTGGCACTCGCCTCGGATATGGTTATTCTCGCCTGATGCAGCAGCCGATGGTGTCTGCCCGTGCAGCCCTCGTAACCACATCGATTCCTTGTTCTACAGGCTGCTGCCCGGTGCGTGGTGTTGAGACAGATGAAACATGCTCCTGCCATCCTCGCCATTCCCCACCGTTCGTCTATTGTGGCATTGCCGAACTTGGGGCATTCTGGTAGGCCATGGCTAGTACCACAGGATCTGCAATTTGGTTTCGCCGTAGCATCTCGTGAAATGACGTGTGTGTTGGTCCAAGGCTGGTACTTTGGATGTTCCCGTACAGGGGTTTGGACTTGGCTAGTACCGGGCTTGTTTGCTCGGTTGCTGTCCCGGATAAGTCGGCCGAATCTGCTGTCAGCTATCTTCGTTTGCCTGTCTAAGTATTCAGTCAGGTCTTCGAAGTTGGCTTCTCTGTCGCCTCGGCTTATCCGTTCAGCTTCTTCCGCCCACCGACCCTGTAGTTCGGGAGAGAGGTGACGGACTATGCCTTCCAAAGTGTGCATGGCGTCTAGGTCAGCTCTGTAACCTAAATGGTCGAGGGCTATTGAGCAGTTCTGCATCTTGATCACCAGGTCGGCCATGGTGTAGACGTCGCCCTTGGTTTTCTTTGCCTCTGCCATCACGCCCTCTATTAGGTTACGGGCTACTTTGAAAGGTTGGCCAAACAAGTCCCTCAGAATCTTTCTTGCCCTTGTGTAGCCTTGTTCTGGATCGAGCATGGTGCATCCGTCGATAGCTTCTCGCGCTCGGCCTCGGCAGTAGTGAGTAAGGTAAAGAAGCCTTTGCCCAGGGTCGTTTACCTTGTTTTCAACGAACGTCTCGAACTGTTTGACAAACTTGCAATATTGCTCAGCTCGCCCGTCGAAAACCGTTAACTCCACTCTAGGCAGATCGATCGATGGCGGTTTGTAGTCGGCGACCTGCGTGGGGTTCCCTACCTTATTGCACTCTAACCTATCGGAAGTGTCGAAGTCACTGGTCCTATACTCTCGCTGTTTCTGTGTACACTTCTCTGCTTCATGCGCCTGTAGTCTAGCCGAAAGTAACTGTTGCTCTAGTTCTATTATTCTCAGCTTATATAAATCAACGTCCTTACGATCAATATTGCTTTCAATAACACATGAGCTAGCACTGACAGGACTAGGCGATCTAGCATTAGCTAAAGAATCATAAGTACCCAAAACCTCCCCAGAGACTTGCCGTATTACTTCCTGTCCGGGTTCGACTGCCTTTGATCCTTTCCTTGGCATTTTGCGTGAATTTTCCTCGTTCCAAATAGATCTATTGAGTATTGTTACGAACGTTTGAGCAATGCGTAGCCAAATTCGCAACGGATCCCGAAATCAGAAGGCGATTATCCGTGATAATTCTACGATACTAGATTATTAAAATAAACAATGACATAAACAATATACAAACCTCAATAATACGATCACAAAGACTCAACAACGAGAAACCGAATAGCAGCGTGTGAGCAGACAGCACGTGCGTCACGCAGGTCCTGAGCAAGGATGTG
Organism: Fasciola hepatica; assembly: GCA_948099385.1. Lineage (NCBI taxonomy): Eukaryota > Metazoa > Platyhelminthes > Trematoda > Plagiorchiida > Fasciolidae > Fasciola > Fasciola hepatica. The sequence goes on along the minus strand of CANUEZ040000043.1, from coordinate 26,213,525 downwards.
CCAAAATAGCGCTCTGGGCGCGAACAAACAACAATTGGTCCAGAAAAACAACCAGTTCGTAAAGACAAGTCAATAGTGTATGGAAATGAGTGATGTTGGGAAAAAACACTGAATCGCGAGGGAAAAAGGGGGATTTTCCACGACCGGCTGTTACAATGACCCCTACGCAATTCTAGTGAGCATTCGGAATGGGCCTGCCACCGAAACTGCCCCCAACCATACCGAGATATGCTTCAGTGCGTCGCATTGATTTCAGGTATGTTAACCGACCACTGAGTAATTGTGGCAGAAGATTATAGAAAAAAACTACAAAAAACCGCTCATGGATAAATGTGTGTTTATTTGTTTCCTCATTTTCCAATCAATGGCTTCTCGATCTTGCTCTCGTGCACATGTGCCATCCCATGTTGTCCAACTTCTTTCAATGGTGCATCTCAACGAAAAAAACATGTATACATGATCCGGGACCATTCGGGCCTAAGCATCGTACTTGAGAAATACTTCAATACTTCAAGGGCAAGAATCTGGGCATTCAGTCATCCCGCCGCCAAGTCTTGAAACCGAATTGAATTACATCCTTCACACCGCAGGACTTCCGCGCTATATTTATGGACACGGCGCACCTGAGCCGATGGCTTGCAATTGCGTTTTCAATGGTCCAAGTATCGTGGTGTGTGTTTTACTGCTTACCCCGATGGCGGTGCTTCCGGTAGGTGGCGGAAGTTCCTGACGCGGGTGATGCCCCGGTCGCGATTCTCCGGACAGAGTGGGAAGTAAATCTGGATATCATCATGGTAGGTCAGTCTCATTCCTCACCGTCTACGTGGGACCAGATTATTCATGAGAATCAAATTATTTCGTAGCAATGCCAATATGGCGAAGTTTAACGTAGTATCTTACGCCACTTCCGTCTCGGTGCGGATTCTCCGTTTTGTGGTTCCGCTCGTTTAGGCGTGCCTCCTGTGGGACAATTTTGGTGTTATTTGTTCAGCTTTCTGTCCACAGTGTGCTCGTGACAGTTCGTGCGTCAGTAGTCATGTAGTGAGCAAGCCGGTCGCTACCATGGTGTTCTAATAAAGTACGCTTGTGTTCCCGATGATACACTTACTGAGCTTTGGGTTCATGCAGTTCTCTCTTATACCTTGCAGATCAAACACGAGCAACCCCTTCACGGAAGGTCACTGGTCCTTGAATGCTACAGTGACGATGGACTCGGTTCTGTTCAAATCCCAGGAACCAGCTAAGGGACATACAAATGTCTGCCGGCGTGACTGCCTCTAGTTATGCGGTCTCCAGAGGCGAAGGAAATTTTGCCTACCTGTTTTCCTTGCCGATCGGTTTCAACAGCATTATGACCCCTACGCAATTCTAGTGAGCATTCGGAATGGGCCTGCCACCGAAACTGCCCCCAACCATACCGAGATATGCTTCAGTGCGTCGCATTGATTTCAGGTATGTTAACCGACCACTGAGTAATTGTGGCAGAAGATTATAGAAAAAAACTACAAAAAACCGCTCATGGATAAATGTGTGTTTATTTGTTTCCTCATTTTCCAATCAATGGCTTCTCGATCTTGCTCTCGTGCACATGTGCCATCCCATGTTGTCCAACTTCTTTCAATGGTGCATCTCAACGAAAAAAACATGTATACATGATCCGGGACCATTCGGGCCTAAGCATCGTACTTGAGAAATACTTCAATACTTCAAGGGCAAGAATCTGGGCATTCAGTCATCCCGCCGCCAAGTCTTGAAACCGAATTGAATTACATCCTTCACACCGCAGGACTTCCGCGCTATATTTATGGACACGGCGCACCTGAGCCGATGGCTTGCAATTGCGTTTTCAATGGTCCAAGTATCGTGGTGTGTGTTTTACTGCTTACCCCGATGGCGGTGCTTCCGGTAGGTGGCGGAAGTTCCTGACGCGGGTGATGCCCCGGTCGCGATTCTCCGGACAGAGTGGGAAGTAAATCTGGATATCATCATGGTAGGTCAGTCTCATTCCTCACCGTCTACGTGGGACCAGATTATTCATGAGAATCAAATTATTTCGTAGCAATGCCAATATGGCGAAGTTTAACGTAGTATCTTACGCCACTTCCGTCTCGGTGCGGATTCTCCGTTTTGTGGTTCCGCTCGTTTAGGCGTGCCTCCTGTGGGACAATTTTGGTGTTATTTGTTCAGCTTTCTGTCCACAGTGTGCTCGTGACAGTTCGTGCGTCAGTAGTCATGTAGTGAGCAAGCCGGTCGCTACCATGGTGTTCTAATAAAGTACGCTTGTGTTCCCGATGATACACTTACTGAGCTTTGGGTTCATGCAGTTCTCTCTTATACCTTGCAGATCAAACACGAGCAACCCCTTCACGGAAGGTCACTGGTCCTTGAATGCTACAGTGACGATGGACTCGGTTCTGTTCAAATCCCAGGAACCAGCTAAGGGACATACAAATGTCTGCCGGCGTGACTGCCTCTAGTTATGCGGTCTCCAGAGGCGAAGGAAATTTTGCCTACCTGTTTTTCCTTGCCGATCGGTTTCAACAGCATTATGACCCCTACGCAATTCTAGTGAGCATTCGGAATGGGCCTGCCACCGAAACTGCCCCCAACCATACCGAGATATGCTTCAGTGCGTCGCATTGATTTCAGGTATGTTAACCGACCACTGAGTAATTGTGGCAGAAGATTATAGAAAAAAACTACAAAAAACCGCTCATGGATAAATGTGTGTTTATTTGTTTCCTCATTTTCCAATCAATGGCTTCTCGATCTTGCTCTCGTGCACATGTGCCATCCCATGTTGTCCAACTTCTTTCAATGGTGCATCTCAACGAAAAAACATGTATACATGATCCGGGACCATTCGGGCCTAAGCATCGTACTTGAGAAATACTTCAATACTTCAAGGGCAAGAATCTGGGCATTCAGTCATCCCGCCGCCAAGTCTTGAAACCGAATTGAATTACATCCTTCACACCGCAGGACTTCCGCGCTATATTTATGGACACGGCGCACCTGAGCCGATGGCTTGCAATTGCGTTTTCAATGGTCCAAGTATCGTGGTGTGTGTTTTACTGCTTACCCCGATGGCGGTGCTTCCGGTAGGTGGCGGAAGTTCCTGACGCGGGTGATGCCCCGGTCGCGATTCTCCGGACAGAGTGGGAAGTAAATCTGCATATCAGCATAGTAGGTCAGTCTCATTCCTCACCGTCTACGTGGGACCAGATTATTCATGAGAATCAAATTATTTCGTAGCAATGCCAATATGGCGAAGTTTAACGTAGTATCTTACGCCACTTCCGTCTCGGTGCGGATTCTCCGTTTTGTGGTTCCGCTCGTTTAGGCGTGCCTCCTGTGGGACAATTTTGGTGTTATTTGTTCAGCTTTCTGTCCACAGTGTGCTCGTGACAGTTCGTGCGTCAGTAGTCATGTAGTGAGCAAGCCGGTCGCTACCATGGTGTTCTAATAAAGTACGCTTGTGTTCCCGATGATACACTTACTGAGCTTTGGGTTCATGCAGTTCTCTCTTATACCTTGCAGATCAAACACGAGCAACCCCTTCACGGAAGGTCACTGGTCCTTGAATGCTACAGTGACGATGGACTCGGTTCTGTTCAAATCCCAGGAACCAGCTAAGGGATATACAAATGTCTGCCGGCGTGACTGCCTCTAGTTATGCGGTCTCCAGAGGCGAAGGAAATTTTGCCTACCTGTTTTTCCTTGCCGATCGGTTTCAACAGCATTATGACCCCTACGCAATTCTAGTGAGCATTCGGAATGGGCCTGCCACCGAAACTGCCCCCAACCATACCGAGATATGCTTCAGTGCGTCGCATTGATTTCAGGTATGTTAACCGACCACTGAGTAATTGTGGCAGAAGATTATAGAAAAAAACTATAAATGTGTGTTTATTTGTTTCCTCATTTTCCAATCAATGGCTTCTCGATCTTGCTCTCGTGCACATGTGCCATCCCATGTTGTCCAACTTCTTTCAATGGTGCATCTCAACGAAAAAAACATGTATACATGATCCGGGACCATTCGGGCCTAAGCATCGTACTTGAGAAATACTTCAATACTTCAAGGGCAAGAATCTGGGCATTCAGTCATCCCGCCGCCAAGTCTTGAAACCGAATTGAATTACATCCTTCACACCGCAGGACTTCCGCGCTATATTTATGGACACGGCGCACCTGAGCCGATGGCTTGCAATTGCGTTTTCAATGGTCCAAGTATCGTGGTGTGTGTTTTACTGCTTACCCCGATGGCGGTGCTTCCGGTAGGTGGCGGAAGTTCCTGACGCGGGTGGTGCCCCGGTCGCGATTCTCCGGACAGAGTGGGAAGTAAATCTGGATATCAGCATAGTAGGTCAGTCTCATTCCTCACCGTCTACGTGGGACCAGATTATTCATGAGAATCAAATTATTTCGTAGCAATGCCAATATGGCGAAGTTTAACGTAGTATCTTACGCCACTTCCGTCTCGGTGCGGATTCTCCGTTTTGTGGTTCCGCTCGTTTAGGCGTGCCTCCTGTGGGACAATTTTGGTGTTATTTGTTCAGCTTTCTGTCCACAGTGTGCTCGTGACAGTTCGTGCGTCAGTAGTCATGTAGTGAGCAAGCCGGTCGCTACCATGGTGTTCTAATAAAGTACGCTTGTGTTCCCGATGATACACTTACTGAGCTTAAGGTTCATGCAGTTCTCTCTTATACCTTGCAGATCAAACACGAGCAACCCCTTCACGGAAGGTCACTGGTCCTTGAATGCTACAGTGACGATGGACTCGGTTCTGTTCAAATCCCAGGAACCAGCTAAGGGATATACAAATGTCTGCCGGCGTGACTGCCTCTAGTTATGCGGTCTCCAGAGGCGAAGGAAATTTTGCCTACCTGTTTTTCCTTGCCGATCGGTTTCAACAGCATTATGACCCCTACGCAATTCTAGTGAGCATTCGGAATGGGCCTGCCACCGAAACTGCCCCCAACCATACCGAGATATGCTTCAGTGCGTCGCATTGATTTCAGGTATGTTAACCGACCACTGAGTAATTGTGGCAGAAGATTATAGAAAAAAACTATAAAAAACCGCTCATGGATAAATGTGTGTTTATTTGTTTCCTCATTTTCCAATCAATGGCTTCTCGATCTTGCTCTCGTGCACATGTGCCATCCCATGTTGTCCAACTTCTTTCAATGGTGCATCTCAACAAAAAAACATGTATACATGATCCGGGACCATTCGGGCCTAAGCATCGTACTTGAGAAATACTTCAATACTTCAAGGGCAAGAATCTGGGCATTCAGTCATCCCGCCGCCAAGTCTTGAAACCGAATTGAATTAAATCCTTCACACCGCAGGACTTCCGCGCTATATTTATGGACACGGCGCACCTGAGCCGATGGCTTGCAATTGCGTTTTCAATGGTCCAAGTATCGTGGTGTGTGTTTTACTGCTTACCCCGATGGCGGTGCTTCCGGTAGGTGGCGGAAGTTCCTGACGCGGGTGATGCCCCGGTCGCGATTCTCCGGACAGAGTGGGAAGTAAATCTGGATATCAGCATAGTAGGTCAGTCTCATTCCTCACCGTCTACGTGGGACCAGATTATTCATGAGAATCAAATTATTTCGTAGCAATGCCAATATGGCGAAGTTTAACGTAGTATCTTACGCCACTTCCGTCTCGGTGCGGATTCTCCGTTTTGTGGTTCCGCTCGTTTAGGCGTGCCTCCTGTGGGACAATTTTGGTGTTATTTGTTCAGCTTTCTGTCCACAGTGTGCTCGTGACAGTTCGTGCGTCAGTAGTCATGTAGTGAGCAAGCCGGTCGCTACCATGGTGTTCTAATAAAGTACGCTTGTGTTCCCGATGATACACTTACTGAGCTTTGGGTTCATGCAGTTCTCTCTTATACCTTGCAGATCAAACACGAGCAACCCCTTCACGGAAGGTCACTGGTCCTTGAATGCTACAGTGACGATGGACTCGGTTCTGTTCAAATCCCAGGAACCAGCTAAGGGATATACAAATGTCTGCCGGCGTGACTGCCTCTAGTTATGCGGTCTCCAGAGGCGAAGGAAATTTTGCCTACCTGTTTTTCCTTGCCGATCGGTTTCAACAGCATTATGACCCCTACGCAATTCTAGTGAGCATTCGGAATGGGCCTGCCACCGAAACTGCCCCCAACCATACCGAGATATGCTTCAGTGCGTCGCATTGATTTCAGGTATGTTAACCGACCACTGAGTAATTGTGGCAGAAGATTATAGAAAAAAACTATAAAAAACCGCTCATGGATAAATGTGTGTTTATTTGTTTCCTCATTTTCCAATCAATGGCTTCTCGATCTTGCTCTCGTGCACATGTGCCATCCCATGTTGTCCAACTTCTTTCAATGGTGCATCTCAACGAAAAAACATGTATACATGATCCGGGACCATTCGGGCCTAAGCATCGTACTTGAGAAATACTTCAATACTTCAAGGGCAAGAATCTGGGCATTCAGTCATCCCGCCGCCAAGTCTTGAAACCGAATTGAATTACATCCTTCACACCGCAGGACTTCCGCGCTATATTTATGGACACGGCGCACCTGAGCCGATGGCTTGCAATTGCGTTTTCAATGGTCCGAGTATCGTGGTGTGTGTTTTACTGCTTACCCCGATGGCGGTGCTTCCGGTAGGTGGCGGAAGTTCCTGACGCGGGTGATGCCCCGGTCGCGATTCTCCGGACAGAGTGGGAAGTAAATCTGGATATCATCATGGTAGGTCAGTCTCATTCCTCACCGTCTACGTGGGACCAGATTATTCATGAGAATCAAATTATTTCGTAGCAATGCCAATATGGCGAAGTTTAACGTAGTATCTTACGCCACTTCCGTCTCGGTGCGGATTCTCCGTTTTGTGGTTCCGCTCGTTTAGGCGTGCCTCCTGTGGGACAATTTTGGTGTTATTTGTTCAGCTTTCTGTCCACAGTGTGCTCGTGACAGTTCGTGCGTCAGTAGTCATGTAGTGAGCAAGCCGGTCGCTACCATGGTGTTCTAATAAAGTACGCTTGTGTTCCCGATGATACACTTACTGAGCTTTGGGTTCATGCAGTTCTCTCTTATACCTTGCAGATCAAACACGAGCAACCCCTTCACGGAAGGTCACTGGTCCTTGAATGCTACAGTGACGATGGACTCGGTTCTGTTCAAATCCCAGGAACCAGCTAAGGGATATACAAATGTCTGCCGGCGTGACTGCCTCTAGTTATGCGGTCTCCAGAGGCGAAGGAAATTTTGCCTACCTGTTTTCCTTGCCGATCGGTTTCAACAGCATTATGACCCCTACGCAATTCTAGTGAGCATTCGGAATGGGCCTGCCACCGAAACTGCCCCCAACCATACCGAGATATGCTTCAGTGCGTCGCATTGATTTCAGGTATGTTAACCGACCACTGAGTAATTGTGGCAGAAGATTATAGAAAAAAACTACAAAAAACCGCTCATGGATAAATGTGTGTTTATTTGTTTCCTCATTTTCCAATCACTGGCTTCTCGATCTTGCTCTCGTGCACATGTGCCATCCCATGTTGTCCAACTTCTTTCAATGGTGCATCTCAACGAAAAAAACATGTATACATGATCCGGGACCATTCGGGCCTAAGCATCGTACTTGAGAAATACTTCAATACTTCAAGGGCAAGAATCTGGGCATTCAGTCATCCCGCCGCCAAGTCTTGAAACCGAATTGAATTACATCCTTCACACCGCAGGACTTCCGCGCTATATTTATGGACACGGCGCACCTGAGCCGATGGCTTGCAATTGCGTTTTCAATGGTCCAAGTATCGTGGTGTGTGTTTTACTGCTTACCCCGATGGCGGTGCTTCCGGTAGGTGGCGGAAGTTCCTGACGCGGGTGATGCCCCGGTCGCGATTCTCCGGACAGAGTGGGAAGTAAATCTGCATATCATCATGGTAGGTCAGTCTCATTCCTCACCGTCTACGTGGGACCAGATTATTCATGAGAATCAAATTATTTCGTAGCAATGCCAATATGGCGAAGTTTAACGTAGTATCTTACGCCACTTCCGTCTTGGTGCGGATTCTCCGTTTTGTGGTTCCGCTCGTTTAGGCGTGCCTCCTGTGGGACAATTTTGGTGTTATTTGTTCAGCTTTCTGTCCACAGTGTGCTCGTGACAGTTCGTGCGTCAGTAGTCATGTAGTGAGCAAGCCGGTCGCTACCATGGTGTTCTAATAAAGTACGCTTGTGTTCCCGATGATACACTTACTGAGCTTTGGGTTCATGCAGTTCTCTCTTATACCTTGCAGATCAAACACGAGCAACCCCTTCACGGAAGGTCACTGGTCCTTGAATGCTACAGTGACGATGGACTCGGTTCTGTTCAAATCCCAGGAACCAGCTAAGGGATATACAAATGTCTGCCGGCGTGGCTGCCTCTAGTTATGCGGTCTCCAGAGGCGAAGGAAATTTTGCCTACCTGTTTTCCTTGCCGATCGGTTTCAACAGCATTATGACCCCTACGCAATTCTAGTGAGCATTCGGAATGGGCCTGCCACCGAAACTGCCCCCAACCATACCGAGATATGCTTCAGTGCGTCGCATTGATTTCAGGTATGTTAACCGACCACTGAGTAATTGTGGCAGAAGATTATAGAAAAAAACTATAAAAAACCGCTCATGGATAAATGTGTGTTTATTTGTTTCCTCATTTTCCAATCAATGGCTTCTCGATCTTGCTCTCGTGCACATGTGCCATCCCATGTTGTCCAACTTCTTTCAATGGTGCATCTCAACGAAAAAAACATGTATACATGATCCGGGACCATTCGGGCCTAAGCATCGTACTTGAGAAATACTTCAATACTTCAAGGGCAAGAATCTGGGCATTCAGTCATCCCGCCGCCAAGTCTTGAAACCGAATTGAATTACATCCTTCACACCGCAGGACTTCCGCGCTATATTTATGGACACGGCGCACCTGAGCCGATGGCTTGCAATTGCGTTTTCAATGGTCCAAGTATCGTGGTGTGTGTTTTACTGCTTACCCCGATGGCGGTGCTTCCGGTAGGTGGCGGAAGTTCCTGACGCGGGTGATGCCCCGGTCGCGATTCTCCGGACAGAGTGGGAAGTAAATCTGGATATCATCATGGTAGGTCAGTCTCATTCCTCACCGTCTACGTGGGACCAGATTATTCATGAGAATCAAATTATTTCGTAGCAATGCCAATATGGCGAAGTTTAACGTAGTATCTTACGCCACTTCCGTCTTGGTGCGGATTCTCCGTTTTGTGGTTCCGCTCGTTTAGGCGTGCCTCCTGTGGGACAATTTTGGTGTTATTTGTTCAGCTTTCTGTCCACAGTGTGCTCGTGACAGTTCGTGCGTCAGTAGTCATGTAGTGAGCAAGCCGGTCGCTACCATGGTGTTCTAATAAAGTACGCTTGTGTTCCCGATGATACACTTACTGAGCTTTGGGTTCATGCAGTTCTCTCTTATACCTTGCAGATCAAACACGAGCAACCCCTTCACGGAAGGTCACTGGTCCTTGAATGCTACAGTGACGATGGACTCGGTTCTGTTCAAATCCCAGGAACCAGCTAAGGGATATACAAATGTCTGCCGGCGTGGCTGCCTCTAGTTATGCGGTCTCCAGAGGCGAAGGAAATTTTGCCTACCTGTTTTCCTTGCCGATCGGTTTCAACAGCATTATGACCCCTACGCAATTCTAGTGAGCATTCGGAATGGGCCTGCCACCGAAACTGCCCCCAACCATACCGAGATATGCTTCAGTGCGTCGCATTGATTTCAGGTATGTTAACCGACCACTGAGTAATTGTGGCAGAAGATTATAGAAAAAAACTATAAATGTGTGTTTATTTGTTTCCTCATTTTCCAATCAATGGCTTCTCGATCTTGCTCTCGTGCACATGTGCCATCCCATGTTGTCCAACTTCTTTCAATGGTGCATCTCAACGAAAAAACATGTATACATGATCCGGGACCATTCGGGCCTAAGCATCGTACTTGAGAAATACTTCAATACTTCAAGGGCAAGAATCTGGGCATTCAGTCATCCCGCCGCCAAGTCTTGAAACCGAATTGAATTACATCCTTCACACCGCAGGACTTCCGCGCTATATTTATGGACACGGCGCACCTGAGCCGATGGCTTGCAATTGCGTTTTCAATGGTCCAAGTATCGTGGTGTGTGTTTTACTGCTTACCCCGATGGCGGTGCTTCCGGTAGGTGGCGGAAGTTCCTGACGCGGGTGATGCCCCGGTCGCGATTCTCCGGACAGAGTGGGAAGTAAATCTGGATATCATCATGGTAGGTCAGTCTCATTCCTCACCGTCTACGTGGGACCAGATTATTCATGAGAATCAAATTATTTCGTAGCAATGCCAATATGGCGAAGTTTAACGTAGTATCTTACGCCACTTCCGTCTCGGTGCGGATTCTCCGTTTTGTGGTTCCGCTCGTTTAGGCGTGCCTCCTGTGGGACAATTTTGGTGTTATTTGTTCAGCTTTCTGTCCACAGTGTGCTCGTGACAGTTCGTGCGTCAGTAGTCATGTAGTGAGCAAGCCGGTCGCTACCATGGTGTTCTAATAAAGTACGCTTGTGTTCCCGATGATACACTTACTGAGCTTTGGGTCCATGCAGTTCTCTCTTATACCTTGCAGATCAAACACGAGCAACCCCTTCACGGAAGGTCACTGGTCCTTGAATGCTACAGTGACGATGGACTCGGTTCTGTTCAAATCCCAGGAACCAGCTAAGGGATATACAAATGTCTGCCGGCGTGGCTGCCTCTAGTTATGCGGTCTCCAGAGGCGAAGGAAATTTTGCCTACCTGTTTTCCTTGCCGATCGGTTTCAACAGCATTATGACCCCTACGCAATTCTAGTGAGCATTCGGAATGGGCCTGCCACCGAAACTGCCCCCAACCATACCGAGATATGCTTCAGTGCGTCGCATTGATTTCAGGTATGTTAACCGACCACTGAGTAATTGTGGCAGAAGATTATAGAAAAAAATTATAAATGTGTGTTTATTTGTTTCCTCATTTTCCAATCAATGGCTTCTCGATCTTGCTCTCGTGCACATGTGCCATCCCATGTTGTCCAACTTCTTTCAATGGTGCATCTCAACGAAAAAACATGTATACATGATCCGGGACCATTCGGGCCTAAGCATCGTACTTGAGAAATACTTCAATACTTCAAGGGCAAGAATCTGGGCATTCAGTCATCCCGCCGCCAAGTCTTGAAACCGAATTGAATTACATCCTTCACACCGCAGGACTTCCGCGCTATATTTATGGACACGGCGCACCTGAGCCGATGGCTTGCAATTGCGTTTTCAATGGTCCAAGTATCGTGGTGTGTGTTTTACTGCTTACCCCGATGGCGGTGCTTCCGGTAGGTGGCGGAAGTTCCCGACGCGGGTGATGCCCCGGTCGCGATTCTCCGGACAGAGTGGGAAGTAAATCTGGATATCATCATGGTAGGTCAGTCTCATTCCTCACCGTCTACGTGGGACCAGATTATTCATGAGAATCAAATTATTTCGTAGCAATGCCAATATGGCGAAGTTTAACGTAGTATCTTACGCCACTTCCGTCTCGGTGCGGATTCTCCGTTTTGTGGTTCCGCTCGTTTAGGCGTGCCTCCTGTGGGACAATTTTGGTGTTATTTGTTCAGCTTTCTGTCCACAGTGTGCTCGTGACAGTTCGTGCGTCAGTAGTCATGTAGTGAGCAAGCCGGTCGCTACCATGGTGTTCTAATAAAGTACGCTTGTGTTCCCGATGATACACTTACTGAGCTTTGGGTCCATGCAGTTCTCTCTTATACCTTGCAGATCAAACACGAGCAACCCCTTCACGGAAGGTCACTGGTCCTTGAATGCTACAGTGACGATGGACTCGGTTCTGTTCAAATCCCAGGAACCAGCTAAGGGATATACAAATGTCTGCCGGCGTGGCTGCCTCTAGTTATGCGGTCTCCAGAGGCGAAGGAAATTTTGCCTACCTGTTTTCCTTGCCGATCGGTTTCAACAGCATTATGACCCCTACGCAATTCTAGTGAGCATTCGGAATGGGCCTGCCACCGAAACTGCCCCCAACCATACCGAGATATGCTTCAGTGCGTCGCATTGATTTCAGGTATGTTAACCGACCACTGAGTAATTGTGGCAGAAGATTATAGAAAAAAACTATAAATGTGTGTTTATTTGTTTCCTCATTTTCCAATCAATGGCTTCTCGATCTTGCTCTCGTGCACATGTGCCATCCCATGTTGTCCAACTTCTTTCAATGGTGCATCTCAACGAAAAAACATGTATACATGATCCGGGACCATTCGGGCCTAAGCATCGTACTTGAGAAATACTTCAATACTTCAAGGGCAAGAATCTGGGCATTCAGTCATCCCGCCGCCAAGTCTTGAAACCGAATTGAATTACATCCTTCACACCGCAGGACTTCCGCGCTATATTTATGGACACGGCGCACCTGAGCCGATGGCTTGCAATTGCGTTTTCAATGGTCCAAGTATCGTGGTGTGTGTTTTACTGCTTACCCCGATGGCGGTGCTTCCGGTAGGTGGCGGAAGTTCCCGACGCGGGTGATGCCCCGGTCGCGATTCTCCGGACAGAGTGGGAAGTAAATCTGGATATCATCATGGTAGGTCAGTCTCATTCCTCACCGTCTACGTGGGACCAGATTATTCATGAGAATCAAATTATTTCGTAGCAATGCCAATATGGCGAAGTTTAACGTAGTATCTTACGCCACTTCCGTCTCGGTGCGGATTCTCCGTTTTGTGGTTCCGCTCGTTTAGGCGTGCCTCCTGTGGGACAATTTTGGTGTTATTTGTTCAGCTTTCTGTCCACAGTGTGCTCGTGACAGTTCGTGCGTCAGTAGTCATGTAGTGAGCAAGCCGGTCGCTACCATGGTGTTCTAATAAAGTACGCTTGTGTTCCCGATGATACACTTACTGAGCTTTGGGTTCATGCAGTTCTCTCTTATACCTTGCAGATCAAACACGAGCAACCCCTTCACGGAAGGTCACTGGTCCTTGAATGCTACAGTGACGATGGACTCGGTTCTGTTCAAATCCCAGGAACCAGCTAAGGGATATACAAATGTCTGCCGGCGTGGCTGCCTCTAGTTATGCGGTCTCCAGAGGCGAAGGAAATTTTGCCTACCTGTTTTCCTTGCCGATCGGTTTCAACAGCATTATGACCCCTACGCAATTCTAGCGAGCATTCGGAATGGGTCTGCCACCGAAACTGCCCCCAACCATACCGAGATATGCTTCAGTGCGTCGCATTGATTTCAGGTATGTTAACCGACCACTGAGTAATTGTGGCAGAAGATTATAGAAAAAAATTATAAATGTGTGTTTATTTGTTTCCTCATTTTCCAATCAATGGCTTCTCGATCTTGCTCTCGTGCACATGTGCCATCCCATGTTGTCCAACTTCTTTCAATGGTGCATCTCAACGAAAAAACATGTATACATGATCCGGGACCATTCGGGCCTAAGCATCGTACTTGAGAAATACTTCAATACTTCAAGGGCAAGAATCTGGGCATTCAGTCATCCCGCCGCCAAGTCTTGAAACCGAATTGAATTACATCCTTCACACCGCAGGACTTCCGCGCTATATTTATGGACACGGCGCACCTGAGCCGATGGCTTGCAATTGCGTTTTCAATGGTCCAAGTATCGTGGTGTGTGTTTTACTGCTTACCCCGATGGCGGTGCTTCCGGTAGGTGGCGGAAGTTCCTGACGCGGGTGATGCCCCGGTCGCGATTCTCCGGACAGAGTGGGAAGTAAATCTGGATATCATCATGGTAGGTCAGTCTCATTCCTCACCGTCTACGTGGGACCAGATTATTCATGAGAATCAAATTATTTCGTAGCAATGCCAATATGGCGAAGTTTAACGTAGTATCTTACGCCACTTCCGTCTCGGTGCGGATTCTCCGTTTTGTGGTTCCGCTCGTTTAGGCGTGCCTCCTGTGGGACAATTTTGGTGTTATTTGTTCAGCTTTCTGTCCACAGTGTGCTCGTGACAGTTCGTGCGTCAGTAGTCATGTAGTGAGCAAGCCGGTCGCTACCATGGTGTTCTAATAAAGTACGCTTGTGTTCCCGATGATACACTTACTGAGCTTTGGGTTCATGCAGTTCTCTCTTATACCTTGCAGATCAAACACGAGCAACCCCTTCACGGAAAGTCACTGGTCCTTGAATGCTACAGTGACGATGGACTCGGTTCTGTTCAAATCCCAGGAACCAGCTAAGGGATATACAAATGTCTGCCGGCGTGACTGCCTCTAGTTATGCGGTCTCCAGAGGCGAAGGAAATTTTGCCTACCTGTTTTCCTTGCCGATCGGTTTCAACAGCATTATGACCCCTACGCAATTCTAGTGAGCATTCGGAATGGGTCTGCCACCGAAACTGCCCCCAACCATACCGAGATATGCTTCAGTGCGTCGCATTGATTTCAGGTATGTTAACCGACCACTGAGTAATTGTGGCAGAAGATTATAGAAAAAAACTATAAATGTGTGTTTATTTGTTTCCTCATTTTCCACTCAATGGCTTCTCGATCTTGCTCTCGTGCACATGTGCCATCCCATGTTGTCCAACTTCTTTCAATGGTGCATCTCAACGAAAAAACATGTATACATGATCCGGGACCATTCGGGCCTAAGCATCGTACTTGAGAAATACTTCAATACTTCAAGGGCAAGAATCTGGGCATTCAGTCATCCCGCCGCCAAGTCTTGAAACCGAATTGAATTACATCCTTCACACCGCAGGACTTCCGCGCTATATTTATGGACACGGCGCACCTGAGCCGATGGCTTGCAATTGCGTTTTCAATGGTCCAAGTATCGTGGTGTGTGTTTTACTGCTTACCCCGATGGCGGTGCTTCCGGTAGGTGGCGGAAGTTCCTGACGCGGGTGGTGCCCCGGTCGCGATTCTCCGGACAGAGTGGGAAGTAAATCTGGATATCAGCATAGTAGGTCAGTCTCATTCCTCACCGTCTACGTGGGACCAGATTATTCATGAGAATCAAATTATTTCGTAGCAATGCCAATATGGCGAAGTTTAACGTAGTATCTTACGCCACTTCCGTCTCGGTGCGGATTCTCCGTTTTGTGGTTCCGCTCGTTTAGGCGTGCCTCCTGTGGGACAATTTTGGTGTTATTTGTTCAGCTTTCTGTCCACAGTGTGCTCGTGACAGTTCGTGCGTCAGTAGTCATGTAGTGAGCAAGCCGGTCGCTACCATGGTGTTCTAATAAAGTACGCTTGTGTTCCCGATGATACACTTACTGAGCTTTGGGTTCATGCAGTTCTCTCTTATACCTTGCAGATCAAACACGAGCAACCCCTTCACGGAAGGTCACTGGTCCTTGAATGCTACAGTGACGATGGACTCGGTTCTGTTCAAATCCCAGGAACCAGCTAAGGGATATACAAATGTCTGCCGGCGTGACTGCCTCTAGTTATGCGGTCTCCAGAGGCGAAGGAAATTTTGCCTACCTGTTTTCCTTGCCGATCGGTTTCAACAGCATTATGACCCCTACGCAATTCTAGTGAGCATTCGGAATGGGCCTGCCACCGAAACTGCCCCCAACCATACCGAGATATGCTTCAGTGCGTCGCATTGATTTCAGGTATGTTAACCGACCACTGAGTAATTGTGGCAGAAGATTATAGAAAAAAATTATAAATGTGTGTTTATTTGTTTCCTCATTTTCCAATCAATGGCTTCTCGATCTTGCTCTCGTGCACATGTGCCATCCCATGTTGTCCAACTTCTTTCAATGGTGCATCTCAACGAAAAAACATGTATACATGATCCGGGACCATTCGGGCCTAAGCATCGTACTTGAGAAATACTTCAATACTTCAAGGGCAAGAATCTGGGCATTCAGTCATCCCGCCGCCAAGTCTTGAAACCGAATTGAATTACATCCTTCACACCGCAGGACTTCCGCGCTATATTTATGGACACGGCGCACCTGAGCCGATGGCTTGCAATTGCGTTTTCAATGGTCCAAGTATCGTGGTGTGTGTTTTACTGCTTACCCCGATGGCGGTGCTTCCGGTAGGTGGCGGAAGTTCCTGACGCGGGTGGTGCCCCGGTCGCGATTCTCCGGACAGAGTGGGAAGTAAATCTGGATATCAGCATGGTAGGTCAGTCTCATTCCTCACCGTCTACGTGGGACCAGATTATTCATGAGAATCAAATTATTTCGTAGCAATGCCAATATGGCGAAGTTTAACGTAGTATCTTACGCCACTTCCGTCTCGGTGCGGATTCTCCGTTTTGTGGTTCCGCTCGTTTAGGCGTGCCTCCTGTGGGACAATTTTGGTGTTATTTGTTCAGCTTTCTGTCCACAGTGTGCTCGTGACAGTTCGTGCGTCAGTAGTCATGTAGTGAGCAAGCCGGTCGCTACCATGGTGTTCTAATAAAGTACGCTTGTGTTCCCGATGATACACTTACTGAGCTTTGGGTTCATGCAGTTCTCTCTTATACCTTGCAGATCAAACACGAGCAACCCCTTCACGGAAGGTCACTGGTCCTTGAATGCTACAGTGACGATGGACTCGGTTCTGTTCAAATCCCAGGAACCAGCTAAGGGACATACAAATGTCTGCCGGCGTGACTGCCTCTAGTTATGCGGTCTCCAGAGGCGAAGGAAATTTTGCCTACCTGTTTTCCTTGCCGATCGGTTTCAACAGCATTATGACCCCTACGCAATTCTAGTGAGCATTCGGAATGGGTCTGCCACCGAAACTGCCCCCAACCATACCGAGATATGCTTCAGTGCGTCGCATTGATTTCAGGTATGTTAACCGACCACTGAGTAATTGTGGCAGAAGATTATAGAAAAAAACTATAAATGTGTGTTTATTTGTTTCCTCATTTTCCACTCAATGGCTTCTCGATCTTGCTCTCGTGCACATGTGCCATCCCATGTTGTCCAACTTCTTTCAATGGTGCATCTCAACGAAAAAACATGTATACATGATCCGGGACCATTCGGGCCTAAGCATCGTACTTGAGAAATACTTCAATACTTCAAGGGCAAGAATCTGGGCATTCAGTCATCCCGCCGCCAAGTCTTGAAACCGAATTGAATTACATCCTTCACACCGCAGGACTTCCGCGCTATATTTATGGACACGGCGCACCTGAGCCGATGGCTTGCAATTGCGTTTTCAATGGTCCAAGTATCGTGGTGTGTGTTTTACTGCTTACCCCGATGGCGGTGCTTCCGGTAGGTGGCGGAAGTTCCTGACGCGGGTGGTGCCCCGGTCGCGATTCTCCGGACAGAGTGGGAAGTAAATCTGGATATCAGCATAGTAGGTCAGTCTCATTCCTCACCGTCTACGTGGGACCAGATTATTCATGAGAATCAAATTATTTCGTAGCAATGCCAATATGGCGAAGTTTAACGTAGTATCTTACGCCACTTCCGTCTCGGTGCGGATTCTCCGTTTTGTGGTTCCGCTCGTTTAGGCGTGCCTCCTGTGGGACAATTTTGGTGTTATTTGTTCAGCTTTCTGTCCACAGTGTGCTCGTGACAGTTCGTGCGTCAGTAGTCATGTAGTGAGCAAGCCGGTCGCTACCATGGTGTTCTAATAAAGTACGCTTGTGTTCCCGATGATACACTTACTGAGCTTTGGGTTCATGCAGTTCTCTCTTATACCTTGCAGATCAAACACGAGCAACCCCTTCACGGAAGGTCACTGGTCCTTGAATGCTACAGTGACGATGGGCTCGGTTCTGTTCAAATTCCAGGAACCAGCTAAGGGATATACAAATGTCTGCCGGCGTGACTGCCTCTAGTTATGCGGTCTCCAGAGGCGAAGGAAATTTTGCCTACCTGTTTTCCTTGCCGATCGGTTTCAACAGCATTATGACCCCTACGCAATTCTAGTGAGCATTCGGAATGGGCCTGCCACCGAAACTGCCCCCAACCATACCGAGATATGCTTCAGTGCGTCGCATTGATTTCAGGTATGTTAACCGACCACTGAGTAATTGTGGCAGAAGATTATAGAAAAAAATTATAAATGTGTGTTTATTTGTTTCCTCATTTTCCAATCAATGGCTTCTCGATCTTGCTCTCGTGCACATGTGCCATCCCATGTTGTCCAACTTCTTTCAATGGTGCATCTCAACGAAAAAACATGTATACATGATCCGGGACCATTCGGGCCTAAGCATCGTACTTGAGAAATACTTCAATACTTCAAGGGCAAGAATCTGGGCATTCAGTCATCCCGCCGCCAAGTCTTGAAACCGAATTGAATTACATCCTTCACACCGCAGGACTTCCGCGCTATATTTATGGACACGGCGCACCTGAGCCGATGGCTTGCAATTGCGTTTTCAATGGTCCAAGTATCGTGGTGTGTGTTTTACTGCTTACCCCGATGGCGGTGCTTCCGGTAGGTGGCGGAAGTTCCTGACGCGGGTGGTGCCCCGGTCGCGATTCTCCGGACAGAGTGGGAAGTAAATCTGGATATCAGCATGGTAGGTCAGTCTCGTTCCTCGCCGTCTACGTGGGACCAGATTATTCATGAGAATCAAATTATTTCGTAGCAATGCCAATATGGCGAAGTTTAACGTAGTATCTTACGCCACTTCCGTCTCGGTGCGGATTCTCCGTTTTGTGGTTCCGCTCGTTTAGGCGTGCCTCCTGTGGGACAATTTTGGTGTTATTTGTTCAGCTTTCTGTCCACAGTGTGCTCGTGACAGTTCGTGCGTCAGTAGTCATGTAGTGAGCAAGCCGGTCGCTACCATGGTGTTCTAATAAAGTACGCTTGTGTTCCCGATGATACACTTACTGAGCTTTGGGTTCATGCAGTTCTCTCTTATACCTTGCAGATCAAACACGAGCAACCCCTTCACGGAAGGTCACTGGTCCTTGAATGCTACAGTGACGATGGGCTCGGTTCTGTTCAAATTCCAGGAACCAGCTAAGGGATATACAAATGTCTGCCGGCGTGACTGCCTCTAGTTATGCGGTCTCCAGAGGCGAAGGAAATTTTGCCTACCTGTTTTCCTTGCCGATCGGTTTCAACAGCATTATGACCCCTACGCAATTCTAGTGAGCATTCGGAATGGGCCTGCCACCGAAACTGCCCCCAACCATACCGAGATATGCTTCAGTGCGTCGCATTGATTTCAGGTATGTTAACCGACCACTGAGTAATTGTGGCAGAAGATTATAGAAAAAAACTATAAATGTGTGTTTATTTGTTTCCTCATTTTCCACTCAATGGCTTCTCGATCTTGCTCTCGTGCACATGTGCCATCCCATGTTGTCCAACTTCTTTCAATGGTGCATCTCAACGAAAAAACATGTATACATGATCCGGGACCATTCGGGCCTAAGCATCGTACTTGAGAAATACTTCAATACTTCAAGGGCAAGAATCTGGGCATTCAGTCATCCCGCCGCCAAGTCTTGAAACCGAATTGAATTACATCCTTCACACCGCAGGACTTCCGCGCTATATTTATGGACACGGCGCACCTGAGCCGATGGCTTGCAATTGCGTTTTCAATGGTCCAAGTATCGTGGTGTGTGTTTTACTGCTTACCCCGATGGCGGTGCTTCCGGTAGGTGGCGGAAGTTCCTGACGCGGGTGGTGCCCCGGTCGCGATTCTCCGGACAGAGTGGGAAGTAAATCTGGATATCAGCATAGTAGGTCAGTCTCATTCCTCACCGTCTACGTGGGACCAGATTATTCATGAGAATCAAATTATTTCGTAGCAATGCCAATATGGCGAAGTTTAACGTAGTATCTTACGCCACTTCCGTCTTGGTGCGGATTCTCCGTTTTGTGGTTCCGCTCGTTTAGGCGTGCCTCCTGTGGGACAATTTTGGTGTTATTTGTTCAGCTTTCTGTCCACAGTGTGCTCGTGACAGTTCGTGCGTCAGTAGTCATGTAGTGAGCAAGCCGGTCGCTACCATGGTGTTCTAATAAAGTACGCTTGTGTTCCCGATGATACACTTACTGAGCTTTGGGTTCATGCAGTTCTCTCTTATACCTTGCAGATCAAACACGAGCAACCCCTTCACGGAAGGTCACTGGTCCTTGAATGCTACAGTGACGATGGGCTCGGTTCTGTTCAAATTCCAGGAACCAGCTAAGGGATATACAAATGTCTGCCGGCGTGACTGCCTCTAGTTATGCGGTCTCCAGAGGCGAAGGAAATTTTGCCTACCTGTTTTCCTTGCCGATCGGTTTCAACAGCATTATGACCCCTACGCAATTCTAGTGAGCATTCGGAATGGGCCTGCCACCGAAACTGCCCCCAACCATACCGAGATATGCTTCAGTGCGTCGCATTGATTTCAGGTATGTTAACCGACCACTGAGTAATTGTGGCAGAAGATTATAGAAAAAAACTATAAATGTGTGTTTATTTGTTTCCTCATTTTCCAATCAATGGCTTCTCGATCTTGCTCTCGTGCACATGTGCCATCCCATGTTGTCCAACTTCTTTCAATGGTGCATCTCAACGAAAAAACATGTATACATGATCCGGGACCATTCGGGTCTAAGCATCGTACTTGAGAAATACTTCAATACTTCAAGGGCAAGAATCTGGGCATTCAGTCATCCCGCCGCCAAGTCTTGAAACCGAATTGAATTACATCCTTCACACCGCAGGACTTCCGCGCTATATTTATGGACACGGCGCACCTGAGCCGATGGCTTGCAATTGCGTTTTCAATGGTCCAAGTATCGTGGTGTGTGTTTTACTGCTTACCCCGATGGCGGTGCTTCCGGTAGGTGGCGGAAGTTCCTGACGCGGGTGGTGCCCCGGTCGCGATTCTCCGGACAGAGTGGGAAGTAAATCTGGATATCAGCATAGTAGGTCAGTCTCATTCCTCACCGTCTACGTGGGACCAGATTATTCATGAGAATCAAATTATTTCGTAGCAATGCCAATATGGCGAAGTTTAACGTAGTATCTTACGCCACTTCCGTCTCGGTGCGGATTCTCCGTTTTGTGGTTCCGCTCGTTTAGGCGTGCCTCCTGTGGGACAATTTTGGTGTTATTTGTTCAGCTTTCTGTCCACAGTGTGCTCGTGACAGTTCGTGCGTCAGTAGTCATGTAGTGAGCAAGCCGGTCGCTACCATGGTGTTCTAATAAAGTACGCTTGTGTTCCCGATGATACACTTACTGAGCTTTGGGTTCATGCAGTTCTCTCTTATACCTTGCAGATCAAACACGAGCAACCCCTTCACGGAAGGTCACTGGTCCTTGAATGCTACAGTGACGATGGACTCGGTTCTGTTCAAATTCCAGGAACCAGCTAAGGGATATACAAATGTCTGCCGGCGTGACTGCCTCTAGTTATGCGGTCTCCAGAGGCGAAGGAAATTTTGCCTACCTGTTTTCCTTGCCGATCGGTTTCAACAGCATTATGACCCCTACGCAATTCTAGTGAGCATTCGGAATGGGCCTGCCACCGAAACTGCCCCCAACCATACCGAGATATGCTTCAGTGCGTCGCATTGATTTCAGGTATGTTAACCGACCACTGAGTAATTGTGGCAGAAGATTATAGAAAAAAATTATAAATGTGTGTTTATTTGTTTCCTCATTTTCCAATCAATGGCTTCTCGATCTTGCTCTCGTGCACATGTGCCATCCCATGTTGTCCAACTTCTTTCAATGGTGCATCTCAACGAAAAAACATGTATACATGATCCGGGACCATTCGGGCCTAAGCATCGTACTTGAGAAATACTTCAATACTTCAAGGGCAAGAATCTGGGCATTCAGTCATCCCGCCGCCAAGTCTTGAAACCGAATTGAATTACATCCTTCACACCGCAGGACTTCCGCGCTATATTTATGGACACGGCGCACCTGAGCCGATGGCTTGCAATTGCGTTTTCAATGGTCCAAGTATCGTGGTGTGTGTTTTACTGCTTACCCCGATGGCGGTGCTTCCGGTAGGTGGCGGAAGTTCCTGACGCGGGTGGTGCCCCGGTCGCGATTCTCCGGACAGAGTGGGAAGTAAATCTGGATATCAGCATGGTAGGTCAGTCTCGTTCCTCGCCGTCTACGTGGGACCAGATTATTCATGAGAATCAAATTATTTCGTAGCAATGCCAATATGGCGAAGTTTAACGTAGTATCTTACGCCACTTCCGTCTCGGTGCGGATTCTCCGTTTTGTGGTTCCGCTCGTTTAGGCGTGCCTCCTGTGGGACAATTTTGGTGTTATTTGTTCAGCTTTCTGTCCACAGTGTGCTCGTGACAGTTCGTGCGTCAGTAGTCATGTAGTGAGCAAGCCGGTCGCTACCATGGTGTTCTAATAAAGTACGCTTGTGTTCCCGATGATACACTTACTGAGCTTTGGGTTCATGCAGTTCTCTCTTATACCTTGCAGATCAAACACGAGCAACCCCTTCACGGAAGGTCACTGGTCCTTGAATGCTACAGTGACGATGGGCTCGGTTCTGTTCAAATTCCAGGAACCAGCTAAGGGATATACAAATGTCTGCCGGCGTGACTGCCTCTAGTTATGCGGTCTCCAGAGGCGAAGGAAATTTTGCCTACCTGTTTTCCTTGCCGATCGGTTTCAACAGCATTATGACCCCTACGCAATTCTAGTGAGCATTCGGAATGGGCCTGCCACCGAAACTGCCCCCAACCATACCGAGATATGCTTCAGTGCGTCGCATTGATTTCAGGTATGTTAACCGACCACTGAGTAATTGTGGCAGAAGATTATAGAAAAAAACTATAAATGTGTGTTTATTTGTTTCCTCATTTTCCACTCAATGGCTTCTCGATCTTGCTCTCGTGCACATGTGCCATCCCATGTTGTCCAACTTCTTTCAATGGTGCATCTCAACGAAAAAACATGTATACATGATCCGGGACCATTCGGGCCTAAGCATCGTACTTGAGAAATACTTCAATACTTCAAGGGCAAGAATCTGGGCATTCAGTCATCCCGCCGCCAAGTCTTGAAACCGAATTGAATTACATCCTTCACACCGCAGGACTTCCGCGCTATATTTATGGACACGGCGCACCTGAGCCGATGGCTTGCAATTGCGTTTTCAATGGTCCAAGTATCGTGGTGTGTGTTTTACTGCTTACCCCGATGGCGGTGCTTCCGGTAGGTGGCGGAAGTTCCTGACGCGGGTGGTGCCCCGGTCGCGATTCTCCGGACAGAGTGGGAAGTAAATCTGGATATCAGCATAGTAGGTCAGTCTCATTCCTCACCGTCTACGTGGGACCAGATTATTCATGAGAATCAAATTATTTCGTAGCAATGCCAATATGGCGAAGTTTAACGTAGTATCTTACGCCACTTCCGTCTCGGTGCGGATTCTCCGTTTTGTGGTTCCGCTCGTTTAGGCGTGCCTCCTGTGGGACAATTTTGGTGTTATTTGTTCAGCTTTCTGTCCACAGTGTGCTCGTGACAGTTCGTGCGTCAGTAGTCATGTAGTGAGCAAGCCGGTCGCTACCATGGTGTTCTAATAAAGTACGCTTGTGTTCCCGATGATACACTTACTGAGCTTTGGGTTCATGCAGTTCTCTCTTATACCTTGCAGATCAAACACGAGCAACCCCTTCACGGAAGGTCACTGGTCCTTGAATGCTACAGTGACGATGGGCTCGGTTCTGTTCAAATTCCAGGAACCAGCTAAGGGATATACAAATGTCTGCCGGCGTGACTGCCTCTAGTTATGCGGTCTCCAGAGGCGAAGGAAATTTTGCCTACCTGTTTTCCTTGCCGATCGGTTTCAACAGCATTATGACCCCTACGCAATTCTAGTGAGCATTCGGAATGGGCCTGCCACCGAAACTGCCCCCAACCATACCGAGATATGCTTCAGTGCGTCGCATTGATTTCAGGTATGTTAACCGACCACTGAGTAATTGTGGCAGAAGATTATAGAAAAAAACTATAAATGTGTGTTTATTTGTTTCCTCATTTTCCAATCAATGGCTTCTCGATCTTGCTCTCGTGCACATGTGCCATCCCATGTTGTCCAACTTCTTTCAATGGTGCATCTCAACGAAAAAACATGTATACATGATCCGGGACCATTCGGGCCTAAGCATCGTACTTGAGAAATACTTCAATACTTCAAGGGCAAGAATCTGGGCATTCAGTCATCCCGCCGCCAAGTCTTGAAACCGAATTGAATTACATCCTTCACACCGCAGGACTTCCGCGCTATATTTATGGACACGGCGCACCTGAGCCGATGGCTTGCAATTGCGTTTTCAATGGTCCAAGTATCGTGGTGTGTGTTTTACTGCTTACCCCGATGGCGGTGCTTCCGGTAGGTGGCGGAAGTTCCTGACGCGGGTGATGCCCCGGTCGCGATTCTCCGGACAGAGTGGGAAGTAAATCTGGATATCAGCATGGTAGGTCAGTCTCGTTCCTCGCCGTCTACGTGGGACCAGATTATTCATGAGAATCAAATTATTTCGTAGCAATGCCAATATGGCGAAGTTTAACGTAGTATCTTACGCCACTTCCGTCTCGGTGCGGATTCTCCGTTTTGTGGTTCCGCTCGTTTAGGCGTGCCTCCTGTGGGACAATTTTGGTGTTATTTGTTCAGCTTTCTGTCCACAGTGTGCTCGTGACAGTTCGTGCGTCAGTAGTCATGTAGTGAGCAAGCCGGTCGCTACCATGGTGTTCTAATAAAGTACGCTTGTGTTCCCGATGATACACTTACTGAGCTTTGGGTTCATGCAGTTCTCTCTTATACCTTGCAGATCAAACACGAGCAACCCCTTCACGGAAGGTCACTGGTCCTTGAATGCTACAGTGACGATGGGCTCGGTTCTGTTCAAATTCCAGGAACCAGCTAAGGGATATACAAATGTCTGCCGGCGTGACTGCCTCTAGTTATGCGGTCTCCAGAGGCGAAGGAAATTTTGCCTACCTGTTTTCCTTGCCGATCGGTTTCAACAGCATTATGACCCCTACGCAATTCTAGTGAGCATTCGGAATGGGCCTGCCACCGAAACTGCCCCCAACCATACCGAGATATGCTTCAGTGCGTCGCATTGATTTCAGGTATGTTAACCGACCACTGAGTAATTGTGGCAGAAGATTATAGAAAAAAATTATAAATGTGTGTTTATTTGTTTCCTCATTTTCCAATCAATGGCTTCTCGATCTTGCTCTCGTGCACATGTGCCATCCCATGTTGTCCAACTTCTTTCAATGGTGCATCTCAACGAAAAAACATGTATACATGATCTGGGACCATTCTTTCCTACCTATCGTACCCGAAAACTGCTGTTGCGATCTTATGTGGTATGGCTGTGCTTGCTTGCGATGAGTTCTGCAATAACCGTTGTTGATTATAGTCGGCTGATGTTTTCAAGTAACGTTACTCCCGTCGTTAGGCGTGATAAAGAATTTTTGAATTAGTAGGAAAAATCTACGTTATTGTGTCGCTTTTGTCGATGGCATCAAGAAGTGCAGAGTAGTAGTTCTTTCGTTTCTCACGCGTGTTATGAACGATTCGCTTCAAGTCGCTGATGAACCTCGACGCTCATTTCGATTCCTTCCATATCCGATCCATCTTTCCAGGGTGACGTCAAAAGAGGATGAAAAACTTCGACGATGTTGGAGCAGTGCCAGTAAGTGTTTCCGACCTCGCGGACTGGGAACGCTACCGTGGATTGTTGTCCATCGTTTGTTGAGAAATACACGATCACTTTCTGTTTCCTCCGATTTTTGTCAAATCAGATCGACGGTTGGTAGACGGTTAGCTGTGAGCCCGCGTGCGAATGGCTCCATCGTTGATCTCTCGGGTGTTCGTGAATGTGAAATCCGATGTAATCTCCCTTACATCTTTTCCGCACCTCTAGGCTCTAGATCTATCAGTTGACGGATTAGGTTCGTTTCTCAATGACTTGTCTATCATGCGGGACCGGTTTGTTCCATGTGATTTGTTGACTAATCGTCGCGTGTTAGTTTGTTGGTTGTTGGTTTTAGTAGTTGGATTTCATCCGACTTGGAGAACCGAGGCACGGCTTACGTGCTAACCTGATGTGAATAACTTCTGGACAAGGTGAGCTAATTAGAATTCTCATGGTGGCGTTGGACTGGTCGAACCCAAAATAACTTGATGTCTCCACTTGACCTTCTGTTTCATGTGATCCCAGTGGACACTGGCTCATCTTCTACGTTGGCCAATGTTCGGGCCGATTGTACGTAATCCAGAAGCTAACTTGCCTCCACGTGAGTTGGGATTCGGTAGATCTCTATTATTATGTATCTGAAGCGTTTACCATGAGGTATTTCGTGTCCCAGATAGTAGGTAGTGGGAACCAGCTGCTGAACAGTTATTGATGCGGTGCTTCAATGAGTGTTTTGCATTGTTCCTCCTTAGTTGGGTTTGGAGTATATTTCTGACTAGTGCCTATTGGAGCGGCTATTGTGCTGTCACTGGTTTTTGTGGTACTCGGTGGCTGACAGCCGACGGTTGATAAGAGGTATGTGACGATTTTCGCCAATGGAATGGTCCCGGTGAGTTTTAATATTATTGTTATGAATAGGAAGAAGACTTGACTCCGATAGTGTAGGATGGTGCATTGGTCAGTTGTGGTTGATCGACTGTGATTGATGGACCTTTTGAGTGGTACTTTTGTCAAACGCGACAGCGTTTACACGTGCGTCTACTGCTGGAGAAATGAGAAAGTATACCTGCGCACGGTGAACGAAGGAGATCGCATCAGCTTGTGGTATGATTGCGATGAATGGAGAAGACGGTAGGGCATCAGTTAAATTTGATTCGTCGTGGTGCAGGAAGTTGAAAC
The DNA here is from genome assembly GCA_948099385.1 of Fasciola hepatica. Lineage (NCBI taxonomy): Eukaryota > Metazoa > Platyhelminthes > Trematoda > Plagiorchiida > Fasciolidae > Fasciola > Fasciola hepatica. The sequence goes on along the minus strand of CANUEZ040000043.1, from coordinate 26,186,663 downwards.
AAATCGGAAGGCCATTGACTGTCTGTTCCAAAACACAGTGGTTACGGGAAAGACAGTATGGTTTCACGAGATGAAGGCCGTAGTCACGTGATGTTGGGTCTGGAAATCATCTGGTGAATGACGACAGTGGTCCGTTGCCATGCCCGTGCACACTCCTATGCATGTAGTGAATGAAAAGGGAGATTATCTGCCGATTGGATTTGTTTCGTATCATTTCGCCTGGTTCTAGGTGCTGAACAGATTTTGTGGATCGTGTAATTTCGTGATTTTGGCTTCTCGTCTTTGTGTTTTTTTCTCTCGGTCGTTCTGGTGTGCCGGACCATGTTCGGTTACCACTGGGATTCAGACAATCGGTGTATTTGGTATGTGGTTCGAAACTACTCGTGAATTGTTGTCCATCGTTTGTTGAGAAATACACGATCACTTTCTGTTTCCTCCGATTTTTGTCAAATCAGGTCGACGGTTGGTAGACGGTTAGCTGTGAGCCCGCGTGCGAATGGCTCCATCGTTGATCTCTCGGGTGTTCGTGAATGTGAAATCCGATGTAATCTCCCTTACATCTTTTCCGCACCTCTAGGCTCTAGATCTATCAGTTGACGGAATAGGTTCGTTTCTCAATGACTTGTCTATCATGCGGGACCGGTTTGTTCCATGTGATTTGTTGACTAATCGTCGCGTGTTAGTTTGTTGGTTGTTGGTTTTAGTAGTTGGATTTCATCCGACTTGGAGAACCGAGGCACGGCTTACGTGCTAACCTGATGTGAATAACTTCTGGACAAGGTGAGCTAATTAGAATTCTCATGGTGGCGTTGGATTGGTCGAACCCAAAATAACTTGATGTCTCCACTTGACCTTCTGTTTCATGTGATCCCAGTGGACACTGGCTCATCTTCTACGTTGGCCAATGTTCGGGCCGATTGTACGTAATCCAGAAGCTAACTTGCCTCCACGTGAGTTGGGATTCGGTAGATCTCTATTATTATGTATCTGAAGCGTTTACCATGAGGTATTTCGTGTCCCAGATAGTAGGTAGTGGGAACCAGCTGCTGAACAGTTATTGATGCGGTGCTTCAATGAGTGTTTTGCATTGTTCCTCCTTAGTTGGGTTTGGAGTATATTTCTGACTAGTGCCTATTGGAGCGGCTATTGTGCTGTCACTGGTTTTTGTGGTACTCGGTGGCTGACAGCCGACGGTTGATAAGAGGTATGTGACGATTTTCGCCAATGGAATGATCCCGGTGAATTTTAATATTATTGTTATGAATAGGAAGAAGACTTGACTCCGATAGTGTAGGATGGTGCATTGGTCAGTTGTGGTTGATCGACTGTGATTGATGGACCTTTTGAGTGGTACTTTTGTCAAACGCGACAGCGTTTACACGTGCGTCTACTGCTGGAGAAATGAGAAAGTATACCTGCGCACGGTGAACGAAGGAGATCGCATCAGCTTGTGGTATGATTGCGATGAATGGAGAAGACGGTAGGGCATCAGTTAAATTTGATTCGTCGTGGTGCAGGAAGTTGAAACAAATCGGAAGGCCATTGACTGTCTGTTCCAAAACACAGTGGTTACGGGAAAGACAGTATGGTTTCACGAGATGAAGGCCGTAGTCACGTGATGTTGGGTCTGGAAATCATCTGGTGAATGACGACAGTGGTCCGTTGCCATGCCCGTGCACACTCCTATGCATGTAGTGAATGAAAAGGGAGATTATCTGCCGATTGGATTTGTTTCGTATCATTTCGCCTGGTTCTAGGTGCTGAACAGATTTTGTGGATCGTGTAATTTCGTGATTTTGGCTTCTCGTCTTTGTGTTTTTTTCTCTCGGTCGTTCTGGTGTGCCGGATTATGTTCGGTTACCACTGGGATTCAGACAATCGGTGTATTTGGTATGTGGTTCGAAACTACTCGTGAATTGTTGTCCATCGTTTGTTGAGAAATACACGATCACTTTCTGTTTCCTCCGATTTTTGTCAAATCAGATCGACGGTTGGTAGACGGTTAGCTGTGAGCCCGCGCGCGAATGGCTCCATCGTTGATCTCTCGGGTGTTCGTGAATGTGAAATCCGATGTAATCTCCCTTACATCTTTTCCGCACCTCTAGGCTCTAGATCTATCAGTTGACGGATTAGGTTCGTTTCTCAATGACTTGTCTATCATGCGGGACCGGTTTGTTCCATGTGATTTGTTGACTAATCGTCGCGTGTTAGTTTGTTGGTTGTTGGTTTTAGTAGTTGGATTTCATCCGACTTGGAGAACCGAGGCACGGCTTACGTGCTAACCTGATGTGAATAACTTCTGGACAAGGTGAGCTAATTAGAATTCTCATGGTGGCGTTGGATTGGTCGAACCCAAAATAACTTGATGTCTCCACTTGACCTTCTGTTTCATGTGATCCCAGTGGACACTGGCTCATCTTCTACGTTGGCCAATGTTCGGGCCGATTGTACGTAATCCAGAAGCTAACTTGCCTCCACGTGAGTTGGGATTCGGTAGATCTCTATTATTATGTATCTGAAGCGTTTACCATGAGGTATTTCGTGTCCCAGATAGTAGGTAGTGGGAACCAGCTGCTGAACAGTTATTGATGCGGTGCTTCAATGAGTGTTTTGCATTGTTCCTCCTTAGTTGGGTTTGGAGTATATTTCTGACTAGTGCCTATTGGAGCGGCTATTGTGCTGTCACTGGTTTTTGTGGTACTCGGTGGCTGACAGCCGACGGTTGATAAGAGGTATGTGACGATTTTCGCCAATGGAATGATCCCGGTGAATTTTAATATTATTGTTATGAATAGGAAGAAGACTTGACTCCGATAGTGTAGGATGGTGCATTGGTCAGTTGTGGTTGATCGACTGTGATTGATGGACCTTTTGAGTGGTACTTTTGTCAAACGCGACAGCGTTTACACGTGCGTCTACTGCTGGAGAAATGAGAAAGTATACCTGCGCACGGTGAACGAAGGAGATCGCATCAGCTTGTGGTATGATTGCGATGAATGGAGAAGACGGTAGGGCATCAGTTAAATTTGATTCGTCGTGGTGCAGGAAGTTGAAACAAATCGGAAGGCCATTGACTGTCTGTTCCAAAACACAGTGGTTACGGGAAAGACAGTATGGTTTCACGAGATGAAGGCCGTAGTCACGTGATGTTGGGTCTGGAAATCATCTGGTGAATGACGACAGTGGTCCGTTGCCATGCCCGTGCACACTCCTATGCATGTAGTGAATGAAAAGGGAGATTATCTGCCGATTGGATTTGTTTCGTATCATTTCGCCTGGTTCTAGGTGCTGAACAGATTTTGTGGATCGTGTAATTTCGTGATTTTGGCTTCTCGTCTTTGTGTTTTTTTCTCTCGGTCGTTCTGGTGTGCCGGATTATGTTCGGTTACCACTGGGATTCAGACAATCGGTGTATTTGGTATGTGGTTCGAAACTACTCGTGAATTGTTGTCCATCGTTTGTTGAGAAATACACGATCACTTTCTGTTTCCTCCGATTTTTGTCAAATCAGGTCGACGGTTGGTAGACGGTTAGCTGTGAGCCCGCGTGCGAATGGCTCCATCGTTGATCTCTCGGGTGTTCGTGAATGTGAAATCCGATGTAATCTCCCTTACATCTTTTCCGCACCTCTAGGCTCTAGATCTATCAGTTGACGGAATAGGTTCGTTTCTCAATGACTTGTCTATCATGCGGGACCGGTTTGTTCCATGTGATTTGTTGACTAATCGTCGCGTGTTAGTTTGTTGGTTGTTGGTTTTAGTAGTTGGATTTCATCCGACTTGGAGAACCGAGGCACGGCTTACGTGCTAACCTGATGTGAATAACTTCTGGACAAGGTGAGCTAATTAGAATTCTCATGGTGGCGTTGGATTGGTCGAACCCAAAATAACTTGATGTCTCCACTTGACCTTCTGTTTCATGTGATCCCAGTGGACACTGGCTCATCTTCTACGTTGGCCAATGTTCGGGCCGATTGTACGTAATCCAGAAGCTAACTTGCCTCCACGTGAGTTGGGATTCGGTAGATCTCTATTATTATGTATCTGAAGCGTTTACCATGAGGTATTTCGTGTCCCAGATAGTAGGTAGTGGGAACCAGCTGCTGAACAGTTATTGATGCGGTGCTTCAATGAGTGTTTTGCATTGTTCCTCCTTAGTTGGGTTTGGAGTATATTTCTGACTAGTGCCTATTGGAGCGGCTATTGTGCTGTCACTGGTTTTTGTGGTACTCGGTGGCTGACAGCCGACGGTTGATAAGAGGTATGTGACGATTTTCGCCAATGGAATGATCCCGGTGAATTTTAATATTATTGTTATGAATAGGAAGAAGACTTGACTCCGATAGTGTAGGATGGTGCATTGGTCAGTTGTGGTTGATCGACTGTGATTGATGGACCTTTTGAGTGGTACTTTTGTCAAACGCGACAGCGTTTACACGTGCGTCTACTGCTGGAGAAATGAGAAAGTATACCTGCGCACGGTGAACGAAGGAGATCGCATGAGCTTGTGGTATGATTGCGATGAATGGAGAAGACGGTAGGGCATCAGTTAAATTTGATTCGTCGTGGTGCAGGAAGTTGAAACAAATCGGAAGGCCATTGACTGTCTGTTCCAAAACACAGTGGTTACGGGAAAGACAGTATGGTTTCACGAGATGAAGGCCGTAGTCACGTGATGTTGGGTCTGGAAATCATCTGGTGAATGACGACAGTGGTCCGTTGCCATGCCCGTGCACACTCCTATGCATGTAGTGAATGAAAAGGGAGATTATCTGCCGATTGGATTTGTTTCGTATCATTTCGCCTGGTTCTAGGTGCTGAACAGATTTTGTGGATCGTGTAATTTCGTGATTTTGGCTTCTCGTCTTTGTGTTTTTTTCTCTCGGTCGTTCTGGTGTGCCGGATTATGTTCGGTTACCACTGGGATTCAGACAATCGGTGTATTTGGTATGTGGTTCGAAACTACTCGTGAATTGTTGTCCATCGTTTGTTGAGAAATACACGATCACTTTCTGTTTCCTCCGATTTTTGTCAAATCAGATCGACGGTTGGTAGACGGTTAGCTGTGAGCCCGCGCGCGAATGGCTCCATCGTTGATCTCTCGGGTGTTCGTGAATGTGAAATCCGATGTAATCTCCCTTACATCTTTTCCGCACCTCTAGGCTCTAGATCTATCAGTTGACGGAATAGGTTCGTTTCTCAATGACTTGTCTATCATGCGGGACCGGTTTGTTCCATGTGATTTGTTGACTAATCGTCGCGTGTTAGTTTGTTGGTTGTTGGTTTTAGTAGTTGGATTTCATCCGACTTGGAGAACCGAGGCACGGCTTACGTGCTAACCTGATGTGAATAACTTCTGGACAAGGTGAGCTAATTAGAATTCTCATGGTGGCGTTGGATTGGTCGAACCCAAAATAACTTGATGTCTCCACTTGACCTTCTGTTTCATGTGATCCCAGTGGACACTGGCTCATCTTCTACGTTGGCCAATGTTCGGGCCGATTGTACGTAATCCAGAAGCTAACTTGCCTCCACGTGAGTTGGGATTCGGTAGATCTCTATTATTATGTATCTGAAGCGTTTACCATGAGGTATTTCGTGTCCCAGATAGTAGGTAGTGGGAACCAGCTGCTGAACAGTTATTGATGCGGTGCTTCAATGAGTGTTTTGCATTGTTCCTCCTTAGTTGGGTTTGGAGTATATTTCTGACTAGTGCCTATTGGAGCGGCTATTGTGCTGTCACTGGTTTTTGTGGTACTCGGTGGCTGACAGCCGACGGTTGATAAGAGGTATGTGACGATTTTCGCCAATGGAATGATCCCGGTGAATTTTAATATTATTGTTATGAATAGGAAGAAGACTTGACTCCGATAGTGTAGGATGGTGCATTGGTCAGTTGTGGTTGATCGACTGTGATTGATGGACCTTTTGAGTGGTACTTTTGTCAAACGCGACAGCGTTTACACGTGCGTCTACTGCTGGAGAAATGAGAAAGTATACCTGCGCACGGTGAACGAAGGAGATCGCATGAGCTTGTGGTATGATTGCGATGAATGGAGAAGACGGTAGGGCATCAGTTAAATTTGATTCGTCGTGGTGCAGGAAGTTGAAACAAATCGGAAGGCCATTGACTGTCTGTTCCAAAACACAGTGGTTACGGGAAAGACAGTATGGTTTCACGAGATGAAGGCCGTAGTCACGTGATGTTGGGTCTGGAAATCATCTGGTGAATGACGACAGTGGTCCGTTGCCATGCCCGTGCACACTCCTATGCATGTAGTGAATGAAAAGGGAGATTATCTGCCGATTGGATTTGTTTCGTATCATTTCGCCTGGTTCTAGGTGCTGAACAGATTTTGTGGATCGTGTAATTTCGTGATTTTGGCTTCTCGTCTTTGTGTTTTTTTCTCTCGGTCGTTCTGGTGTGCCGGATTATGTTCGGTTACCACTGGGATTCAGACAATCGGTGTATTTGGTATGTGGTTCGAAACTACTCGTGAATTGTTGTCCATCGTTTGTTGAGAAATACACGATCACTTTCTGTTTCCTCCGATTTTTGTCAAACCAGATCGACGGTTGGTAGACGGTTAGCTGTGAGCCCGCGTGCGAATGGCTCCATCGTTGATCTCTCGGGTGTTCGTGAATGTGAAATCCGATGTAATCTCCCTTACATCTTTTCCGCACCTCTAGGCTCTAGATCTATCAGTTGACGGAATAGGTTCGTTTCTCAATGACTTGTCTATCATGCGGGACCGGTTTGTTCCATGTGATTTGTTGACTAATCGTCGCGTGTTAGTTTGTTGGTTGTTGGTTTTAGTAGTTGGATTTCATCCGACTTGGAGAACCGAGGCACGGCTTACGTGCTAACCTGATGTGAATAACTTCTGGACAAGGTGAGCTAATTAGAATTCTCATGGTGGCGTTGGATTGGTCGAACCCAAAATAACTTGATGTCTCCACTTGACCTTCTGTTTCATGTGATCCCAGTGGACACTGGCTCATCTTCTACGTTGGCCAATGTTCGGGCCGATTGTACGTAATCCAGAAGCTAACTTGCCTCCACGTGAGTTGGGATTCGGTAGATCTCTATTATTATGTATCTGAAGCGTTTACCATGAGGTATTTCGTGTCCCAGATAGTAGGTAGTGGGAACCAGCTGCTGAACAGTTATTGATGCGGTGCTTCAATGAGTGTTTTGCATTGTTCCTCCTTAGTTGGGTTTGGAGTATATTTCTGACTAGTGCCTATTGGAGCGGCTATTGTGCTGTCACTGGTTTTTGTGGTACTCGGTGGCTGACAGCCGACGGTTGATAAGAGGTATGTGACGATTTTCGCCAATGGAATGATCCCGGTGAATTTTAATATTATTGTTATGAATAGGAAGAAGACTTGACTCCGATAGTGTAGGATGGTGCATTGGTCAGTTGTGGTTGATCGACTGTGATTGATGGACCTTTTGAGTGGTACTTTTGTCAAACGCGACAGCGTTTACACGTGCGTCTACTGCTGGAGAAATGAGAAAGTATACCTGCGCACGGTGAACGAAGGAGATCGCATCAGCTTGTGGTATGATTGCGATGAATGGAGAAGACGGTAGGGCATCAGTTAAATTTGATTCGTCGTGGTGCAGGAAGTTGAAACAAATCGGAAGGCCATTGACTGTCTGTTCCAAAACACAGTGGTTACGGGAAAGACAGTATGGTTTCACGAGATGAAGGCCGTAGTCACGTGATGTTGGGTCTGGAAATCATCTGGTGAATGACGACAGTGGTCCGTTGCCATGCCCGTGCACACTCCTATGCATGTAGTGAATGAAAAGGGAGATTATCTGCCGATTGGATTTGTTTCGTATCATTTCGCCTGGTTCTAGGTGCTGAACAGATTTTGTGGATCGTGTAATTTCGTGATTTTGGCTTCTCGTCTTTGTGTTTTTTTCTCTCGGTCGTTCTGGTGTGCCGGATTATGTTCGGTTACCACTGGGATTCAGACAATCGGTGTATTTGGTATGTGGTTCGAAACTACTCGTGAATTGTTGTCCATCGTTTGTTGAGAAATACACGATCACTTTCTGTTTCCTCCGATTTTTGTCAAATCAGATCGACGGTTGGTAGACGGTTAGCTGTGAGCCCGCGCGCGAATGGCTCCATCGTTGATCTCTCGGGTGTTCGTGAATGTGAAATCCGATGTAATCTCCCTTACATCTTTTCCGCACCTCTAGGCTCTAGATCTATCAGTTGACGGAATAGGTTCGTTTCTCAATGACTTGTCTATCATGCGGGACCGGTTTGTTCCATGTGATTTGTTGACTAATCGTCGCGTGTTAGTTTGTTGGTTGTTGGTTTTAGTAGTTGGATTTCATCCGACTTGGAGAACCGAGGCACGGCTTACGTGCTAACCTGATGTGAATAACTTCTGGACAAGGTGAGCTAATTAGAATTCTCATGGTGGCGTTGGATTGGTCGAACCCAAAATAACTTGATGTCTCCACTTGACCTTCTGTTTCATGTGATCCCAGTGGACACTGGCTCATCTTCTACGTTGGCCAATGTTCGGGCCGATTGTACGTAATCCAGAAGCTAACTTGCCTCCACGTGAGTTGGGATTCGGTAGATCTCTATTATTATGTATCTGAAGCGTTTACCATGAGGTATTTCGTGTCCCAGATAGTAGGTAGTGGGAACCAGCTGCTGAACAGTTATTGATGCGGTGCTTCAATGAGTGTTTTGCATTGTTCCTCCTTAGTTGGGTTTGGAGTATATTTCTGACTAGTGCCTATTGGAGCGGCTATTGTGCTGTCACTGGTTTTTGTGGTACTCGGTGGCTGACAGCCGACGGTTGATAAGAGGTATGTGACGATTTTCGCCAATGGAATGATCCCGGTGAATTTTAATATTATTGTTATGAATAGGAAGAAGACTTGACTCCGATAGTGTAGGATGGTGCATTGGTCAGTTGTGGTTGATCGACTGTGATTGATGGACCTTTTGAGTGGTACTTTTGTCAAACGCGACAGCGTTTACACGTGCGTCTACTGCTGGAGAAATGAGAAAGTATACCTGCGCACGGTGAACGAAGGAGATCGCATCAGCTTGTGGTATGATTGCGATGAATGGAGAAGACGGTAGGGCATCAGTTAAATTTGATTCGTCGTGGTGCAGGAAGTTGAAACAAATCGGAAGGCCATTGACTGTCTGTTCCAAAACACAGTGGTTACGGGAAAGACAGTATGGTTTCACGAGATGAAGGCCGTAGTCACGTGATGTTGGGTCTGGAAATCATCTGGTGAATGACGACAGTGGTCCGTTGCCATGCCCGTGCACACTCCTATGCATGTAGTGAATGAAAAGGGAGATTATCTGCCGATTGGATTTGTTTCGTATCATTTCGCCTGGTTCTAGGTGCTGAACAGATTTTGTGGATCGTGTAATTTCGTGATTTTGGCTTCTCGTCTTTGTGTTTTTTTCTCTCGGTCGTTCTGGTGTGCCGGATTATGTTCGGTTACCACTGGGATTCAGACAATCGGTGTATTTGGTATGTGGTTCGAAACTACTCGTGAATTGTTGTCCATCGTTTGTTGAGAAATACACGATCACTTTCTGTTTCCTCCGATTTTTGTCAAATCAGATCGACGGTTGGTAGACGGTTAGCTGTGAGCCCGCGCGCGAATGGCTCCATCGTTGATCTCTCGGGTGTTCGTGAATGTGAAATCCGATGTAATCTCCCTTACATCTTTTCCGCACCTCTAGGCTCTAGATCTATCAGTTGACGGAATAGGTTCGTTTCTCAATGACTTGTCTATCATGCGGGACCGGTTTGTTCCATGTGATTTGTTGACTAATCGTCGCGTGTTAGTTTGTTGGTTGTTGGTTTTAGTAGTTGGATTTCATCCGACTTGGAGAACCGAGGCACGGCTTACGTGCTAACCTGATGTGAATAACTTCTGGACAAGGTGAGCTAATTAGAATTCTCATGGTGGCGTTGGATTGGTCGAACCCAAAATAACTTGATGTCTCCACTTGACCTTCTGTTTCATGTGATCCCAGTGGACACTGGCTCATCTTCTACGTTGGCCAATGTTCGGGCCGATTGTACGTAATCCAGAAGCTAACTTGCCTCCACGTGAGTTGGGATTCGGTAGATCTCTATTATTATGTATCTGAAGCGTTTACCATGAGGTATTTCGTGTCCCAGATAGTAGGTAGTGGGAACCAGCTGCTGAACAGTTATTGATGCGGTGCTTCAATGAGTGTTTTGCATTGTTCCTCCTTAGTTGGGTTTGGAGTATATTTCTGACTAGTGCCTATTGGAGCGGCTATTGTGCTGTCACTGGTTTTTGTGGTACTCGGTGGCTGACAGCCGACGGTTGATAAGAGGTATGTGACGATTTTCGCCAATGGAATGATCCCGGTGAATTTTAATATTATTGTTATGAATAGGAAGAAGACTTGACTCCGATAGTGTAGGATGGTGCATTGGTCAGTTGTGGTTGATCGACTGTGATTGATGGACCTTTTGAGTGGTACTTTTGTCAAACGCGACAGCGTTTACACGTGCGTCTACTGCTGGAGAAATGAGAAAGTATACCTGCGCACGGTGAACGAAGGAGATCGCATGAGCTTGTGGTATGATTGCGATGAATGGAGAAGACGGTAGGGCATCAGTTAAATTTGATTCGTCGTGGTGCAGGAAGTTGAAACAAATCGGAAGGCCATTGACTGTCTGTTCCAAAACACAGTGGTTACGGGAAAGACAGTATGGTTTCACGAGATGAAGGCCGTAGTCACGTGATGTTGGGTCTGGAAATCATCTGGTGAATGACGACAGTGGTCCGTTGCCATGCCCGTGCACACTCCTATGCATGTAGTGAATGAAAAGGGAGATTATCTGCCGATTGGATTTGTTTCGTATCATTTCGCCTGGTTCTAGGTGCTGAACAGATTTTGTGGATCGTGTAATTTCGTGATTTTGGCTTCTCGTCTTTGTGTTTTTTTCTCTCGGTCGTTCTGGTGTGCCGGATTATGTTCGGTTACCACTGGGATTCAGACAATCGGTGTATTTGGTATGTGGTTCGAAACTACTCGTGAATTGTTGTCCATCGTTTGTTGAGAAATACACGATCACTTTCTGTTTCCTCCGATTTTTGTCAAATCAGATCGACGGTTGGTAGACGGTTAGCTGTGAGCCCGCGCGCGAATGGCTCCATCGTTGATCTCTCGGGTGTTCGTGAATGTGAAATCCGATGTAATCTCCCTTACATCTTTTCCGCACCTCTAGGCTCTAGATCTATCAGTTGACGGAATAGGTTCGTTTCTCAATGACTTGTCTATCATGCGGGACCGGTTTGTTCCATGTGATTTGTTGACTAATCGTCGCGTGTTAGTTTGTTGGTTGTTGGTTTTAGTAGTTGGATTTCATCCGACTTGGAGAACCGAGGCACGGCTTACGTGCTAACCTGATGTGAATAACTTCTGGACAAGGTGAGCTAATTAGAATTCTCATGGTGGCGTTGGATTGGTCGAACCCAAAATAACTTGATGTCTCCACTTGACCTTCTGTTTCATGTGATCCCAGTGGACACTGGCTCATCTTCTACGTTGGCCAATGTTCGGGCCGATTGTACGTAATCCAGAAGCTAACTTGCCTCCACGTGAGTTGGGATTCGGTAGATCTCTATTATTATGTATCTGAAGCGTTTACCATGAGGTATTTCGTGTCCCAGATAGTAGGTAGTGGGAACCAGCTGCTGAACAGTTATTGATGCGGTGCTTCAATGAGTGTTTTGCATTGTTCCTCCTTAGTTGGGTTTGGAGTATATTTCTGACTAGTGCCTATTGGAGCGGCTATTGTGCTGTCACTGGTTTTTGTGGTACTCGGTGGCTGACAGCCGACGGTTGATAAGAGGTATGTGACGATTTTCGCCAATGGAATGATCCCGGTGAATTTTAATATTATTGTTATGAATAGGAAGAAGACTTGACTCCGATAGTGTAGGATGGTGCATTGGTCAGTTGTGGTTGATCGACTGTGATTGATGGACCTTTTGAGTGGTACTTTTGTCAAACGCGACAGCGTTTACACGTGCGTCTACTGCTGGAGAAATGAGAAAGTATACCTGCGCACGGTGAACGAAGGAGATCGCATCAGCTTGTGGTATGATTGCGATGAATGGAGAAGACGGTAGGGCATCAGTTAAATTTGATTCGTCGTGGTGCAGGAAGTTGAAACAAATCGGAAGGCCATTGACTGTCTGTTCCAAAACACAGTGGTTACGGGAAAGACAGTATGGTTTCACGAGATGAAGGCCGTAGTCACGTGATGTTGGGTCTGGAAATCATCTGGTGAATGACGACAGTGGTCCGTTGCCATGCCCGTGCACACTCCTATGCATGTAGTGAATGAAAAGGGAGATTATCTGCCGATTGGATTTGTTTCGTATCATTTCGCCTGGTTCTAGGTGCTGAACAGATTTTGTGGATCGTGTAATTTCGTGATTTTGGCTTCTCGTCTTTGTGTTTTTTTCTCTCGGTCGTTCTGGTGTGCCGGATTATGTTCGGTTACCACTGGGATTCAGACAATCGGTGTATTTGGTATGTGGTTCGAAACTACTCGTGAATTGTTGTCCATCGTTTGTTGAGAAATACACGATCACTTTCTGTTTCCTCCGATTTTTGTCAAACCAGATCGACGGTTGGTAGACGGTTAGCTGTGAGCCCGCGTGCGAATGGCTCCATCGTTGATCTCTCGGGTGTTCGTGAATGTGAAATCCGATGTAATCTCCCTTACATCTTTTCCGCACCTCTAGGCTCTAGATCTATCAGTTGACGGATTAGGTTCGTTTCTCAATGACTTGTCTATCATGCGGGACCGGTTTGTTCCATGTGATTTGTTGACTAATCGTCGCGTGTTAGTTTGTTGGTTGTTGGTTTTAGTAGTTGGATTTCATCCGACTTGGAGAACCGAGGCACGGCTTACGTGCTAACCTGATGTGAATAACTTCTGGACAAGGTGAGCTAATTAGAATTCTCATGGTGGCGTTGGATTGGTCGAACCCAAAATAACTTGATGTCTCCACTTGACCTTCTGTTTCATGTGATCCCAGTGGACACTGGCTCATCTTCTACGTTGGCCAATGTTCGGGCCGATTGTACGTAATCCAGAAGCTAACTTGCCTCCACGTGAGTTGGGATTCGGTAGATCTCTATTATTATGTATCTGAAGCGTTTACCATGAGGTATTTCGTGTCCCAGATAGTAGGTAGTGGGAACCAGCTGCTGAACAGTTATTGATGCGGTGCTTCAATGAGTGTTTTGCATTGTTCCTCCTTAGTTGGGTTTGGAGTATATTTCTGACTAGTGCCTATTGGAGCGGCTATTGTGCTGTCACTGGTTTTTGTGGTACTCGGTGGCTGACAGCCGACGGTTGATAAGAGGTATGTGACGATTTTCGCCAATGGAATGATCCCGGTGAATTTTAATATTATTGTTATGAATAGGAAGAAGACTTGACTCCGATAGTGTAGGATGGTGCATTGGTCAGTTGTGGTTGATCGACTGTGATTGATGGACCTTTTGAGTGGTACTTTTGTCAAACGCGACAGCGTTTACACGTGCGTCTACTGCTGGAGAAATGAGAAAGTATACCTGCGCACGGTGAACGAAGGAGATCGCATGAGCTTGTGGTATGATTGCGATGAATGGAGAAGACGGTAGGGCATCAGTTAAATTTGATTCGTCGTGGTGCAGGAAGTTGAAACAAATCGGAAGGCCATTGACTGTCTGTTCCAAAACACAGTGGTTACGGGAAAGACAGTATGGTTTCACGAGATGAAGGCCGTAGTCACGTGATGTTGGGTCTGGAAATCATCTGGTGAATGACGACAGTGGTCCGTTGCCATGCCCGTGCACACTCCTATGCATGTAGTGAATGAAAAGGGAGATTATCTGCCGATTGGATTTGTTTCGTATCATTTCGCCTGGTTCTAGGTGCTGAACAGATTTTGTGGATCGTGTAATTTCGTGATTTTGGCTTCTCGTCTTTGTGTTTTTTTCTCTCGGTCGTTCTGGTGTGCCGGATTATGTTCGGTTACCACTGGGATTCAGACAATCGGTGTATTTGGTATGTGGTTCGAAACTACTCGTGAATTGTTGTCCATCGTTTGTTGAGAAATACACGATCACTTTCTGTTTCCTCCGATTTTTGTCAAATCAGATCGACGGTTGGTAGACGGTTAGCTGTGAGCCCGCGCGCGAATGGCTCCATCGTTGATCTCTCGGGTGTTCGTGAATGTGAAATCCGATGTAATCTCCCTTACATCTTTTCCGCACCTCTAGGCTCTAGATCTATCAGTTGACGGAATAGGTTCGTTTCTCAATGACTTGTCTATCATGCGGGACCGGTTTGTTCCATGTGATTTGTTGACTAATCGTCGCGTGTTAGTTTGTTGGTTGTTGGTTTTAGTAGTTGGATTTCATCCGACTTGGAGAACCGAGGCACGGCTTACGTGCTAACCTGATGTGAATAACTTCTGGACAAGGTGAGCTAATTAGAATTCTCATGGTGGCGTTGGATTGGTCGAACCCAAAATAACTTGATGTCTCCACTTGACCTTCTGTTTCATGTGATCCCAGTGGACACTGGCTCATCTTCTACGTTGGCCAATGTTCGGGCCGATTGTACGTAATCCAGAAGCTAACTTGCCTCCACGTGAGTTGGGATTCGGTAGATCTCTATTATTATGTATCTGAAGCGTTTACCATGAGGTATTTCGTGTCCCAGATAGTAGGTAGTGGGAACCAGCTGCTGAACAGTTATTGATGCGGTGCTTCAATGAGTGTTTTGCATTGTTCCTCCTTAGTTGGGTTTGGAGTATATTTCTGACTAGTGCCTATTGGAGCGGCTATTGTGCTGTCACTGGTTTTTGTGGTACTCGGTGGCTGACAGCCGACGGTTGATAAGAGGTATGTGACGATTTTCGCCAATGGAATGATCCCGGTGAATTTTAATATTATTGTTATGAATAGGAAGAAGACTTGACTCCGATAGTGTAGGATGGTGCATTGGTCAGTTGTGGTTGATCGACTGTGATTGATGGACCTTTTGAGTGGTACTTTTGTCAAACGCGACAGCGTTTACACGTGCGTCTACTGCTGGAGAAATGAGAAAGTATACCTGCGCACGGTGAACGAAGGAGATCGCATCAGCTTGTGGTATGATTGCGATGAATGGAGAAGACGGTAGGGCATCAGTTAAATTTGATTCGTCGTGGTGCAGGAAGTTGAAACAAATCGGAAGGCCATTGACTGTCTGTTCCAAAACACAGTGGTTACGGGAAAGACAGTATGGTTTCACGAGATGAAGGCCGTAGTCACGTGATGTTGGGTCTGGAAATCATCTGGTGAATGACGACAGTGGTCCGTTGCCATGCCCGTGCACACTCCTATGCATGTAGTGAATGAAAAGGGAGATTATCTGCCGATTGGATTTGTTTCGTATCATTTCGCCTGGTTCTAGGTGCTGAACAGATTTTGTGGATCGTGTAATTTCGTGATTTTGGCTTCTCGTCTTTGTGTTTTTTTCTCTCGGTCGTTCTGGTGTGCCGGATTATGTTCGGTTACCACTGGGATTCAGACAATCGGTGTATTTGGTATGTGGTTCGAAACTACTCGTGAATTGTTGTCCATCGTTTGTTGAGAAATACACGATCACTTTCTGTTTCCTCCGATTTTTGTCAAACCAGATCGACGGTTGGTAGACGGTTAGCTGTGAGCCCGCGTGCGAATGGCTCCATCGTTGATCTCTCGGGTGTTCGTGAATGTGAAATCCGATGTAATCTCCCTTACATCTTTTCCGCACCTCTAGGCTCTAGATCTATCAGTTGACGGATTAGGTTCGTTTCTCAATGACTTGTCTATCATGCGGGACCGGTTTGTTCCATGTGATTTGTTGACTAATCGTCGCGTGTTAGTTTGTTGGTTGTTGGTTTTAGTAGTTGGATTTCATCCGACTTGGAGAACCGAGGCACGGCTTACGTGCTAACCTGATGTGAATAACTTCTGGACAAGGTGAGCTAATTAGAATTCTCATGGTGGCGTTGGATTGGTCGAACCCAAAATAACTTGATGTCTCCACTTGACCTTCTGTTTCATGTGATCCCAGTGGACACTGGCTCATCTTCTACGTTGGCCAATGTTCGGGCCGATTGTACGTAATCCAGAAGCTAACTTGCCTCCACGTGAGTTGGGATTCGGTAGATCTCTATTATTATGTATCTGAAGCGTTTACCATGAGGTATTTCGTGTCCCAGATAGTAGGTAGTGGGAACCAGCTGCTGAACAGTTATTGATGCGGTGCTTCAATGAGTGTTTTGCATTGTTCCTCCTTAGTTGGGTTTGGAGTATATTTCTGACTAGTGCCTATTGGAGCGGCTATTGTGCTGTCACTGGTTTTTGTGGTACTCGGTGGCTGACAGCCGACGGTTGATAAGAGGTATGTGACGATTTTCGCCAATGGAATGATCCCGGTGAATTTTAATATTATTGTTATGAATAGGAAGAAGACTTGACTCCGATAGTGTAGGATGGTGCATTGGTCAGTTGTGGTTGATCGACTGTGATTGATGGACCTTTTGAGTGGTACTTTTGTCAAACGCGACAGCGTTTACACGTGCGTCTACTGCTGGAGAAATGAGAAAGTATACCTGCGCACGGTGAACGAAGGAGATCGCATCAGCTTGTGGTATGATTGCGATGAATGGAGAAGACGGTAGGGCATCAGTTAAATTTGATTCGTCGTGGTGCAGGAAGTTGAAACAAATCGGAAGGCCATTGACTGTCTGTTCCAAAACACAGTGGTTACGGGAAAGACAGTATGGTTTCACGAGATGAAGGCCGTAGTCACGTGATGTTGGGTCTGGAAATCATCTGGTGAATGACGACAGTGGTCCGTTGCCATGCCCGTGCACACTCCTATGCATGTAGTGAATGAAAAGGGAGATTATCTGCCGATTGGATTTGTTTCGTATCATTTCGCCTGGTTCTAGGTGCTGAACAGATTTTGTGGATCGTGTAATTTCGTGATTTTGGCTTCTCGTCTTTGTGTTTTTTTCTCTCGGTCGTTCTGGTGTGCCGGATTATGTTCGGTTACCACTGGGATTCAGACAATCGGTGTATTTGGTATGTGGTTCGAAACTACTCGTGAATTGTTGTCCATCGTTTGTTGAGAAATACACGATCACTTTCTGTTTCCTCCGATTTTTGTCAAATCAGATCGACGGTTGGTAGACGGTTAGCTGTGAGCCCGCGCGCGAATGGCTCCATCGTTGATCTCTCGGGTGTTCGTGAATGTGAAATCCGATGTAATCTCCCTTACATCTTTTCCGCACCTCTAGGCTCTAGATCTATCAGTTGACGGAATAGGTTCGTTTCTCAATGACTTGTCTATCATGCGGGACCGGTTTGTTCCATGTGATTTGTTGACTAATCGTCGCGTGTTAGTTTGTTGGTTGTTGGTTTTAGTAGTTGGATTTCATCCGACTTGGAGAACCGAGGCACGGCTTACGTGCTAACCTGATGTGAATAACTTCTGGACAAGGTGAGCTAATTAGAATTCTCATGGTGGCGTTGGATTGGTCGAACCCAAAATAACTTGATGTCTCCACTTGACCTTCTGTTTCATGTGATCCCAGTGGACACTGGCTCATCTTCTACGTTGGCCAATGTTCGGGCCGATTGTACGTAATCCAGAAGCTAACTTGCCTCCACGTGAGTTGGGATTCGGTAGATCTCTATTATTATGTATCTGAAGCGTTTACCATGAGGTATTTCGTGTCCCAGATAGTAGGTAGTGGGAACCAGCTGCTGAACAGTTATTGATGCGGTGCTTCAATGAGTGTTTTGCATTGTTCCTCCTTAGTTGGGTTTGGAGTATATTTCTGACTAGTGCCTATTGGAGCGGCTATTGTGCTGTCACTGGTTTTTGTGGTACTCGGTGGCTGACAGCCGACGGTTGATAAGAGGTATGTGACGATTTTCGCCAATGGAATGATCCCGGTGAATTTTAATATTATTGTTATGAATAGGAAGAAGACTTGACTCCGATAGTGTAGGATGGTGCATTGGTCAGTTGTGGTTGATCGACTGTGATTGATGGACCTTTTGAGTGGTACTTTTGTCAAACGCGACAGCGTTTACACGTGCGTCTACTGCTGGAGAAATGAGAAAGTATACCTGCGCACGGTGAACGAAGGAGATCGCATCAGCTTGTGGTATGATTGCGATGAATGGAGAAGACGGTAGGGCATCAGTTAAATTTGATTCGTCGTGGTGCAGGAAGTTGAAACAAATCGGAAGGCCATTGACTGTCTGTTCCAAAACACAGTGGTTACGGGAAAGACAGTATGGTTTCACGAGATGAAGGCCGTAGTCACGTGATGTTGGGTCTGGAAATCATCTGGTGAATGACGACAGTGGTCCGTTGCCATGCCCGTGCACACTCCTATGCATGTAGTGAATGAAAAGGGAGATTATCTGCCGATTGGATTTGTTTCGTATCATTTCGCCTGGTTCTAGGTGCTGAACAGATTTTGTGGATCGTGTAATTTCGTGATTTTGGCTTCTCGTCTTTGTGTTTTTTTCTCTCGGTCGTTCTGGTGTGCCGGATTATGTTCGGTTACCACTGGGATTCAGACAATCGGTGTATTTGGTATGTGGTTCGAAACTACTCGTGAATTGTTGTCCATCGTTTGTTGAGAAATACACGATCACTTTCTGTTTCCTCCGATTTTTGTCAAACCAGATCGACGGTTGGTAGACGGTTAGCTGTGAGCCCGCGTGCGAATGGCTCCATCGTTGATCTCTCGGGTGTTCGTGAATGTGAAATCCGATGTAATCTCCCTTACATCTTTTCCGCACCTCTAGGCTCTAGATCTATCAGTTGACGGATTAGGTTCGTTTCTCAATGACTTGTCTATCATGCGGGACCGGTTTGTTCCATGTGATTTGTTGACTAATCGTCGCGTGTTAGTTTGTTGGTTGTTGGTTTTAGTAGTTGGATTTCATCCGACTTGGAGAACCGAGGCACGGCTTACGTGCTAACCTGATGTGAATAACTTCTGGACAAGGTGAGCTAATTAGAATTCTCATGGTGGCGTTGGATTGGTCGAACCCAAAATAACTTGATGTCTCCACTTGACCTTCTGTTTCATGTGATCCCAGTGGACACTGGCTCATCTTCTACGTTGGCCAATGTTCGGGCCGATTGTACGTAATCCAGAAGCTAACTTGCCTCCACGTGAGTTGGGATTCGGTAGATCTCTATTATTATGTATCTGAAGCGTTTACCATGAGGTATTTCGTGTCCCAGATAGTAGGTAGTGGGAACCAGCTGCTGAACAGTTATTGATGCGGTGCTTCAATGAGTGTTTTGCATTGTTCCTCCTTAGTTGGGTTTGGAGTATATTTCTGACTAGTGCCTATTGGAGCGGCTATTGTGCTGTCACTGGTTTTTGTGGTACTCGGTGGCTGACAGCCGACGGTTGATAAGAGGTATGTGACGATTTTCGCCAATGGAATGATCCCGGTGAATTTTAATATTATTGTTATGAATAGGAAGAAGACTTGACTCCGATAGTGTAGGATGGTGCATTGGTCAGTTGTGGTTGATCGACTGTGATTGATGGACCTTTTGAGTGGTACTTTTGTCAAACGCGACAGCGTTTACACGTGCGTCTACTGCTGGAGAAATGAGAAAGTATACCTGCGCACGGTGAACGAAGGAGATCGCATCAGCTTGTGGTATGATTGCGATGAATGGAGAAGACGGTAGGGCATCAGTTAAATTTGATTCGTCGTGGTGCAGGAAGTTGAAACAAATCGGAAGGCCATTGACTGTCTGTTCCAAAACACAGTGGTTACGGGAAAGACAGTATGGTTTCACGAGATGAAGGCCGTAGTCACGTGATGTTGGGTCTGGAAATCATCTGGTGAATGACGACAGTGGTCCGTTGCCATGCCCGTGCACACTCCTATGCATGTAGTGAATGAAAAGGGAGATTATCTGCCGATTGGATTTGTTTCGTATCATTTCGCCTGGTTCTAGGTGCTGAACAGATTTTGTGGATCGTGTAATTTCGTGATTTTGGCTTCTCGTCTTTGTGTTTTTTTCTCTCGGTCGTTCTGGTGTGCCGGATTATGTTCGGTTACCACTGGGATTCAGACAATCGGTGTATTTGGTATGTGGTTCGAAACTACTCGTGAATTGTTGTCCATCGTTTGTTGAGAAATACACGATCACTTTCTGTTTCCTCCGATTTTTGTCAAATCAGATCGACGGTTGGTAGACGGTTAGCTGTGAGCCCGCGCGCGAATGGCTCCATCGTTGATCTCTCGGGTGTTCGTGAATGTGAAATCCGATGTAATCTCCCTTACATCTTTTCCGCACCTCTAGGCTCTAGATCTATCAGTTGACGGAATAGGTTCGTTTCTCAATGACTTGTCTATCATGCGGGACCGGTTTGTTCCATGTGATTTGTTGACTAATCGTCGCGTGTTAGTTTGTTGGTTGTTGGTTTTAGTAGTTGGATTTCATCCGACTTGGAGAACCGAGGCACGGCTTACGTGCTAACCTGATGTGAATAACTTCTGGACAAGGTGAGCTAATTAGAATTCTCATGGTGGCGTTGGATTGGTCGAACCCAAAATAACTTGATGTCTCCACTTGACCTTCTGTTTCATGTGATCCCAGTGGACACTGGCTCATCTTCTACGTTGGCCAATGTTCGGGCCGATTGTACGTAATCCAGAAGCTAACTTGCCTCCACGTGAGTTGGGATTCGGTAGATCTCTATTATTATGTATCTGAAGCGTTTACCATGAGGTATTTCGTGTCCCAGATAGTAGGTAGTGGGAACCAGCTGCTGAACAGTTATTGATGCGGTGCTTCAATGAGTGTTTTGCATTGTTCCTCCTTAGTTGGGTTTGGAGTATATTTCTGACTAGTGCCTATTGGAGCGGCTATTGTGCTGTCACTGGTTTTTGTGGTACTCGGTGGCTGACAGCCGACGGTTGATAAGAGGTATGTGACGATTTTCGCCAATGGAATGATCCCGGTGAATTTTAATATTATTGTTATGAATAGGAAGAAGACTTGACTCCGATAGTGTAGGATGGTGCATTGGTCAGTTGTGGTTGATCGACTGTGATTGATGGACCTTTTGAGTGGTACTTTTGTCAAACGCGACAGCGTTTACACGTGCGTCTACTGCTGGAGAAATGAGAAAGTATACCTGCGCACGGTGAACGAAGGAGATCGCATCAGCTTGTGGTATGATTGCGATGAATGGAGAAGACGGTAGGGCATCAGTTAAATTTGATTCGTCGTGGTGCAGGAAGTTGAAACAAATCGGAAGGCCATTGACTGTCTGTTCCAAAACACAGTGGTTACGGGAAAGACAGTATGGTTTCACGAGATGAAGGCCGTAGTCACGTGATGTTGGGTCTGGAAATCATCTGGTGAATGACGACAGTGGTCCGTTGCCATGCCCGTGCACACTCCTATGCATGTAGTGAATGAAAAGGGAGATTATCTGCCGATTGGATTTGTTTCGTATCATTTCGCCTGGTTCTAGGTGCTGAACAGATTTTGTGGATCGTGTAATTTCGTGATTTTGGCTTCTCGTCTTTGTGTTTTTTTCTCTCGGTCGTTCTGGTGTGCCGGATTATGTTCGGTTACCACTGGGATTCAGACAATCGGTGTATTTGGTATGTGGTTCGAAACTACTCGTGAATTGTTGTCCATCGTTTGTTGAGAAATACACGATCACTTTCTGTTTCCTCCGATTTTTGTCAAATCAGATCGACGGTTGGTAGACGGTTAGCTGTGAGCCCGCGCGCGAATGGCTCCATCGTTGATCTCTCGGGTGTTCGTGAATGTGAAATCCGATGTAATCTCCCTTACATCTTTTCCGCACCTCTAGGCTCTAGATCTATCAGTTGACGGAATAGGTTCGTTTCTCAATGACTTGTCTATCATGCGGGACCGGTTTGTTCCATGTGATTTGTTGACTAATCGTCGCGTGTTAGTTTGTTGGTTGTTGGTTTTAGTAGTTGGATTTCATCCGACTTGGAGAACCGAGGCACGGCTTACGTGCTAACCTGATGTGAATAACTTCTGGACAAGGTGAGCTAATTAGAATTCTCATGGTGGCGTTGGATTGGTCGAACCCAAAATAACTTGATGTCTCCACTTGACCTTCTGTTTCATGTGATCCCAGTGGACACTGGCTCATCTTCTACGTTGGCCAATGTTCGGGCCGATTGTACGTAATCCAGAAGCTAACTTGCCTCCACGTGAGTTGGGATTCGGTAGATCTCTATTATTATGTATCTGAAGCGTTTACCATGAGGTATTTCGTGTCCCAGATAGTAGGTAGTGGGAACCAGCTGCTGAACAGTTATTGATGCGGTGCTTCAATGAGTGTTTTGCATTGTTCCTCCTTAGTTGGGTTTGGAGTATATTTCTGACTAGTGCCTATTGGAGCGGCTATTGTGCTGTCACTGGTTTTTGTGGTACTCGGTGGCTGACAGCCGACGGTTGATAAGAGGTATGTGACGATTTTCGCCAATGGAATGATCCCGGTGAATTTTAATATTATTGTTATGAATAGGAAGAAGACTTGACTCCGATAGTGTAGGATGGTGCATTGGTCAGTTGTGGTTGATCGACTGTGATTGATGGACCTTTTGAGTGGTACTTTTGTCAAACGCGACAGCGTTTACACGTGCGTCTACTGCTGGAGAAATGAGAAAGTATACCTGCGCACGGTGAACGAAGGAGATCGCATCAGCTTGTGGTATGATTGCGATGAATGGAGAAGACGGTAGGGCATCAGTTAAATTTGATTCGTCGTGGTGCAGGAAGTTGAAACAAATCGGAAGGCCATTGACTGTCTGTTCCAAAACACAGTGGTTACGGGAAAGACAGTATGGTTTCACGAGATGAAGGCCGTAGTCACGTGATGTTGGGTCTGGAAATCATCTGGTGAATGACGACAGTGGTCCGTTGCCATGCCCGTGCACACTCCTATGCATGTAGTGAATGAAAAGGGAGATTATCTGCCGATTGGATTTGTTTCGTATCATTTCGCCTGGTTCTAGGTGCTGAACAGATTTTGTGGATCGTGTAATTTCGTGATTTTGGCTTCTCGTCTTTGTGTTTTTTTCTCTCGGTCGTTCTGGTGTGCCGGATTATGTTCGGTTACCACTGGGATTCAGACAATCGGTGTATTTGGTATGTGGTTCGAAACTACTCGTGAATTGTTGTCCATCGTTTGTTGAGAAATACACGATCACTTTCTGTTTCCTCCGATTTTTGTCAAATCAGATCGACGGTTGGTAGACGGTTAGCTGTGAGCCCGCGTGCGAATGGCTCCATCGTTGATCTCTCGGGTGTTCGTGAATGTGAAATCCGATGTAATCTCCCTTACATCTTTTCCGCACCTCTAGGCTCTAGATCTATCAGTTGACGGATTAGGTTCGTTTCTCAATGACTTGTCTATCATGCGGGACCGGTTTGTTCCATGTGATTTGTTGACTAATCGTCGCGTGTTAGTTTGTTGGTTGTTGGTTTTAGTAGTTGGATTTCATCCGACTTGGAGAACCGAGGCACGGCTTACGTGCTAACCTGATGTGAATAACTTCTGGACAAGGTGAGCTAATTAGAATTCTCATGGTGGCGTTGGATTGGTCGAACCCAAAATAACTTGATGTCTCCACTTGACCTTCTGTTTCATGTGATCCCAGTGGACACTGGCTCATCTTCTACGTTGGCCAATGTTCGGGCCGATTGTACGTAATCCAGAAGCTAACTTGCCTCCACGTGAGTTGGGATTCGGTAGATCTCTATTATTATGTATCTGAAGCGTTTACCATGAGGTATTTCGTGTCCCAGATAGTAGGTAGTGGGAACCAGCTGCTGAACAGTTATTGATGCGGTGCTTCAATGAGTGTTTTGCATTGTTCCTCCTTAGTTGGGTTTGGAGTATATTTCTGACTAGTGCCTATTGGAGCGGCTATTGTGCTGTCACTGGTTTTTGTGGTACTCGGTGGCTGACAGCCGACGGTTGATAAGAGGTATGTGACGATTTTCGCCAATGGAATGATCCCGGTGAATTTTAATATTATTGTTATGAATAGGAAGAAGACTTGACTCCGATAGTGTAGGATGGTGCATTGGTCAGTTGTGGTTGATCGACTGTGATTGATGGACCTTTTGAGTGGTACTTTTGTCAAACGCGACAGCGTTTACACGTGCGTCTACTGCTGGAGAAATGAGAAAGTATACCTGCGCACGGTGAACGAAGGAGATCGCATCAGCTTGTGGTATGATTGCGATGAATGGAGAAGACGGTAGGGCATCAGTTAAATTTGATTCGTCGTGGTGCAGGAAGTTGAAACAAATCGGAAGGCCATTGACTGTCTGTTCCAAAACACAGTGGTTACGGGAAAGACAGTATGGTTTCACGAGATGAAGGCCGTAGTCACGTGATGTTGGGTCTGGAAATCATCTGGTGAATGACGACAGTGGTCC
The DNA here is from genome assembly GCA_948099385.1 of Fasciola hepatica. Lineage (NCBI taxonomy): Eukaryota > Metazoa > Platyhelminthes > Trematoda > Plagiorchiida > Fasciolidae > Fasciola > Fasciola hepatica. The sequence continues at coordinate 26,162,082 of CANUEZ040000043.1, read as the reverse complement.
GTTGCCATGCCCGTGCACACTCCTATGCATGTAGTGAATGAAAAGGGAGATTATCTGCCGATTGGATTTGTTTCGTATCATTTCGCCTGGTTCTAGGTGCTGAACAGATTTTGTGGATCGTGTAATTTCGTGATTTTGGCTTCTCGTCTTTGTGTTTTTTTCTCTCGGTCGTTCTGGTGTGCCGGATTATGTTCGGTTACCACTGGGATTCAGACAATCGGTGTATTTGGTATGTGGTTCGAAACTACTCGTGAATTGTTGTCCATCGTTTGTTGAGAAATACACGATCACTTTCTGTTTCCTCCGATTTTTGTCAAATCAGATCGACGGTTGGTAGACGGTTAGCTGTGAGCCCGCGTGCGAATGGCTCCATCGTTGATCTCTCGGGTGTTCGTGAATGTGAAATCCGATGTAATCTCCCTTACATCTTTTCCGCACCTCTAGGCTCTAGATCTATCAGTTGACGGAATAGGTTCGTTTCTCAATGACTTGTCTATCATGCGGGACCGGTTTGTTCCATGTGATTTGTTGACTAATCGTCGCGTGTTAGTTTGTTGGTTGTTGGTTTTAGTAGTTGGATTTCATCCGACTTGGAGAACCGAGGCACGGCTTACGTGCTAACCTGATGTGAATAACTTCTGGACAAGGTGAGCTAATTAGAATTCTCATGGTAGCGTTGGATTGGTCGAACCCAAAATAACTTGATGTCTCCACTTGACCTTCTGTTTCATGTGATCCCAGTGGACACTGGCTCATCTTCTACGTTGGCCAATGTTCGGGCCGATTGTACGTAATCCAGAAGCTAACTTGCCTCCACGTGAGTTGGGATTCGGTAGATCTCTATTATTATGTATCTGAAGCGTTTACCATGAGGTATTTCGTGTCCCAGATAGTAGGTAGTGGGAACCAGCTGCTGAACAGTTATTGATGCGGTGCTTCAATGAGTGTTTTGCATTGTTCCTCCTTAGTTGGGTTTGGAGTATATTTCTGACTAGTGCCTATTGGAGCGGCTATTGTGCTGTCACTGGTTTTTGTGGTACTCGGTGGCTGACAGCCGACGGTTGATAAGAGGTATGTGACGATTTTCGCCAATGGAATGATCCCGGTGAATTTTAATATTATTGTTATGAATAGGAAGAAGACTTGACTCCGATAGTGTAGGATGGTGCATTGGTCAGTTGTGGTTGATCGACTGTGATTGATGGACCTTTTGAGTGGTACTTTTGTCAAACGCGACAGCGTTTACACGTGCGTCTACTGCTGGAGAAATGAGAAAGTATACCTGCGCACGGTGAACGAAGGAGATCGCATCAGCTTGTGGTATGATTGCGATGAATGGAGAAGACGGTAGGGCATCAGTTAAATTTGATTCGTCGTGGTGCAGGAAGTTGAAACAAATCGGAAGGCCATTGACTGTCTGTTCCAAAACACAGTGGTTACGGGAAAGACAGTATGGTTTCACGAGATGAAGGCCGTAGTCACGTGATGTTGGGTCTGGAAATCATCTGGTGAATGACGACAGTGGTCCGTTGCCATGCCCGTGCACACTCCTATGCATGTAGTGAATGAAAAGGGAGATTATCTGCCGATTGGATTTGTTTCGTATCATTTCGCCTGGTTCTAGGTGCTGAACAGATTTTGTGGATCGTGTAATTTCGTGATTTTGGCTTCTCGTCTTTGTGTTTTTTTCTCTCGGTCGTTCTGGTGTGCCGGATTATGTTCGGTTACCACTGGGATTCAGACAATCGGTGTATTTGGTATGTGGTTCGAAACTACTCGTGAATTGTTGTCCATCGTTTGTTGAGAAATACACGATCACTTTCTGTTTCCTCCGATTTTTGTCAAACCAGATCGACGGTTGGTAGACGGTTAGCTGTGAGCCCGCGTGCGAATGGCTCCATCGTTGATCTCTCGGGTGTTCGTGAATGTGAAATCCGATGTAATCTCCCTTACATCTTTTCCGCACCTCTAGGCTCTAGATCTATCAGTTGACGGATTAGGTTCGTTTCTCAATGACTTGTCTATCATGCGGGACCGGTTTGTTCCATGTGATTTGTTGACTAATCGTCGCGTGTTAGTTTGTTGGTTGTTGGTTTTAGTAGTTGGATTTCATCCGACTTGGAGAACCGAGGCACGGCTTACGTGCTAACCTGATGTGAATAACTTCTGGACAAGGTGAGCTAATTAGAATTCTCATGGTGGCGTTGGATTGGTCGAACCCAAAATAACTTGATGTCTCCACTTGACCTTCTGTTTCATGTGATCCCAGTGGACACTGGCTCATCTTCTACGTTGGCCAATGTTCGGGCCGATTGTACGTAATCCAGAAGCTAACTTGCCTCCACGTGAGTTGGGATTCGGTAGATCTCTATTATTATGTATCTGAAGCGTTTACCATGAGGTATTTCGTGTCCCAGATAGTAGGTAGTGGGAACCAGCTGCTGAACAGTTATTGATGCGGTGCTTCAATGAGTGTTTTGCATTGTTCCTCCTTAGTTGGGTTTGGAGTATATTTCTGACTAGTGCCTATTGGAGCGGCTATTGTGCTGTCACTGGTTTTTGTGGTACTCGGTGGCTGACAGCCGACGGTTGATAAGAGGTATGTGACGATTTTCGCCAATGGAATGATCCCGGTGAATTTTAATATTATTGTTATGAATAGGAAGAAGACTTGACTCCGATAGTGTAGGATGGTGCATTGGTCAGTTGTGGTTGATCGACTGTGATTGATGGACCTTTTGAGTGGTACTTTTGTCAAACGCGACAGCGTTTACACGTGCGTCTACTGCTGGAGAAATGAGAAAGTATACCTGCGCACGGTGAACGAAGGAGATCGCATCAGCTTGTGGTATGATTGCGACGAATGGAGAAGACGGTAGGGCATCAGTTAAATTTGATTCGTCGTGGTGCAGGAAGTTGAAACAAATCGGAAGGCCATTGACTGTCTGTTCCAAAACACAGTGGTTACGGGAAAGACAGTATGGTTTCACGAGATGAAGGCCGTAGTCACGTGATGTTGGGTCTGGAAATCATCTGGTGAATGACGACAGTGGTCCGTTGCCATGCCCGTGCACACTCCTATGCATGTAGTGAATGAAAAGGGAGATTATCTGCCGATTGGATTTGTTTCGTATCATTTCGCCTGGTTCTAGGTGCTGAACAGATTTTGTGGATCGTGTAATTTCGTGATTTTGGCTTCTCGTCTTTGTGTTTTTTTCTCTCGGTCGTTCTGGTGTGCCGGATTATGTTCGGTTACCACTGGGATTCAGACAATCGGTGTATTTGGTATGTGGTTCGAAACTACTCGTGAATTGTTGTCCATCGTTTGTTGAGAAATACACGATCACTTTCTGTTTCCTCCGATTTTTGTCAAACCAGATCGACGGTTGGTAGACGGTTAGCTGTGAGCCCGCGTGCGAATGGCTCCATCGTTGATCTCTCGGGTGTTCGTGAATGTGAAATCCGATGTAATCTCCCTTACATCTTTTCCGCACCTCTAGGCTCTAGATCTATCAGTTGACGGATTAGGTTCGTTTCTCAATGACTTGTCTATCATGCGGGACCGGTTTGTTCCATGTGATTTGTTGACTAATCGTCGCGTGTTAGTTTGTTGGTTGTTGGTTTTAGTAGTTGGATTTCATCCGACTTGGAGAACCGAGGCACGGCTTACGTGCTAACCTGATGTGAATAACTTCTGGACAAGGTGAGCTAATTAGAATTCTCATGGTGGCGTTGGATTGGTCGAACCCAAAATAACTTGATGTCTCCACTTGACCTTCTGTTTCATGTGATCCCAGTGGACACTGGCTCATCTTCTACGTTGGCCAATGTTCGGGCCGATTGTACGTAATCCAGAAGCTAACTTGCCTCCACGTGAGTTGGGATTCGGTAGATCTCTATTATTATGTATCTGAAGCGTTTACCATGAGGTATTTCGTGTCCCAGATAGTAGGTAGTGGGAACCAGCTGCTGAACAGTTATTGATGCGGTGCTTCAATGAGTGTTTTGCATTGTTCCTCCTTAGTTGGGTTTGGAGTATATTTCTGACTAGTGCCTATTGGAGCGGCTATTGTGCTGTCACTGGTTTTTGTGGTACTCGGTGGCTGACAGCCGACGGTTGATAAGAGGTATGTGACGATTTTCGCCAATGGAATGATCCCGGTGAATTTTAATATTATTGTTATGAATAGGAAGAAGACTTGACTCCGATAGTGTAGGATGGTGCATTGGTCAGTTGTGGTTGATCGACTGTGATTGATGGACCTTTTGAGTGGTACTTTTGTCAAACGCGACAGCGTTTACACGTGCGTCTACTGCTGGAGAAATGAGAAAGTATACCTGCGCACGGTGAACGAAGGAGATCGCATCAGCTTGTGGTATGATTGCGACGAATGGAGAAGACGGTAGGGCATCAGTTAAATTTGATTCGTCGTGGTGCAGGAAGTTGAAACAAATCGGAAGGCCATTGACTGTCTGTTCCAAAACACAGTGGTTACGGGAAAGACAGTATGGTTTCACGAGATGAAGGCCGTAGTCACGTGATGTTGGGTCTGGAAATCATCTGGTGAATGACGACAGTGGTCCGTTGCCATGCCCGTGCACACTCCTATGCATGTAGTGAATGAAAAGGGAGATTATCTGCCGATTGGATTTGTTTCGTATCATTTCGCCTGGTTCTAGGTGCTGAACAGATTTTGTGGATCGTGTAATTTCGTGATTTTGGCTTCTCGTCTTTGTGTTTTTTTCTCTCGGTCGTTCTGGTGTGCCGGATTATGTTCGGTTACCACTGGGATTCAGACAATCGGTGTATTTGGTATGTGGTTCGAAACTACTCGTGAATTGTTGTCCATCGTTTGTTGAGAAATACACGATCACTTTCTGTTTCCTCCGATTTTTGTCAAACCAGATCGACGGTTGGTAGACGGTTAGCTGTGAGCCCGCGTGCGAATGGCTCCATCGTTGATCTCTCGGGTGTTCGTGAATGTGAAATCCGATGTAATCTCCCTTACATCTTTTCCGCACCTCTAGGCTCTAGATCTATCAGTTGACGGATTAGGTTCGTTTCTCAATGACTTGTCTATCATGCGGGACCGGTTTGTTCCATGTGATTTGTTGACTAATCGTCGCGTGTTAGTTTGTTGGTTGTTGGTTTTAGTAGTTGGATTTCATCCGACTTGGAGAACCGAGGCACGGCTTACGTGCTAACCTGATGTGAATAACTTCTGGACAAGGTGAGCTAATTAGAATTCTCATGGTGGCGTTGGATTGGTCGAACCCAAAATAACTTGATGTCTCCACTTGACCTTCTGTTTCATGTGATCCCAGTGGACACTGGCTCATCTTCTACGTTGGCCAATGTTCGGGCCGATTGTACGTAATCCAGAAGCTAACTTGCCTCCACGTGAGTTGGGATTCGGTAGATCTCTATTATTATGTATCTGAAGCGTTTACCATGAGGTATTTCGTGTCCCAGATAGTAGGTAGTGGGAACCAGCTGCTGAACAGTTATTGATGCGGTGCTTCAATGAGTGTTTTGCATTGTTCCTCCTTAGTTGGGTTTGGAGTATATTTCTGACTAGTGCCTATTGGAGCGGCTATTGTGCTGTCACTGGTTTTTGTGGTACTCGGTGGCTGACAGCCGACGGTTGATAAGAGGTATGTGACGATTTTCGCCAATGGAATGATCCCGGTGAATTTTAATATTATTGTTATGAATAGGAAGAAGACTTGACTCCGATAGTGTAGGATGGTGCATTGGTCAGTTGTGGTTGATCGACTGTGATTGATGGACCTTTTGAGTGGTACTTTTGTCAAACGCGACAGCGTTTACACGTGCGTCTACTGCTGGAGAAATGAGAAAGTATACCTGCGCACGGTGAACGAAGGAGATCGCATCAGCTTGTGGTATGATTGCGACGAATGGAGAAGACGGTAGGGCATCAGTTAAATTTGATTCGTCGTGGTGCAGGAAGTTGAAACAAATCGGAAGGCCATTGACTGTCTGTTCCAAAACACAGTGGTTACGGGAAAGACAGTATGGTTTCACGAGATGAAGGCCGTAGTCACGTGATGTTGGGTCTGGAAATCATCTGGTGAATGACGACAGTGGTCCGTTGCCATGCCCGTGCACACTCCTATGCATGTAGTGAATGAAAAGGGAGATTATCTGCCGATTGGATTTGTTTCGTATCATTTCGCCTGGTTCTAGGTGCTGAACAGATTTTGTGGATCGTGTAATTTCGTGATTTTGGCTTCTCGTCTTTGTGTTTTTTTCTCTCGGTCGTTCTGGTGTGCCGGATTATGTTCGGTTACCACTGGGATTCAGACAATCGGTGTATTTGGTATGTGGTTCGAAACTACTCGTGAATTGTTGTCCATCGTTTGTTGAGAAATACACGATCACTTTCTGTTTCCTCCGATTTTTGTCAAACCAGATCGACGGTTGGTAGACGGTTAGCTGTGAGCCCGCGTGCGAATGGCTCCATCGTTGATCTCTCGGGTGTTCGTGAATGTGAAATCCGATGTAATCTCCCTTACATCTTTTCCGCACCTCTAGGCTCTAGATCTATCAGTTGACGGATTAGGTTCGTTTCTCAATGACTTGTCTATCATGCGGGACCGGTTTGTTCCATGTGATTTGTTGACTAATCGTCGCGTGTTAGTTTGTTGGTTGTTGGTTTTAGTAGTTGGATTTCATCCGACTTGGAGAACCGAGGCACGGCTTACGTGCTAACCTGATGTGAATAACTTCTGGACAAGGTGAGCTAATTAGAATTCTCATGGTGGCGTTGGATTGGTCGAACCCAAAATAACTTGATGTCTCCACTTGACCTTCTGTTTCATGTGATCCCAGTGGACACTGGCTCATCTTCTACGTTGGCCAATGTTCGGGCCGATTGTACGTAATCCAGAAGCTAACTTGCCTCCACGTGAGTTGGGATTCGGTAGATCTCTATTATTATGTATCTGAAGCGTTTACCATGAGGTATTTCGTGTCCCAGATAGTAGGTAGTGGGAACCAGCTGCTGAACAGTTATTGATGCGGTGCTTCAATGAGTGTTTTGCATTGTTCCTCCTTAGTTGGGTTTGGAGTATATTTCTGACTAGTGCCTATTGGAGCGGCTATTGTGCTGTCACTGGTTTTTGTGGTACTCGGTGGCTGACAGCCGACGGTTGATAAGAGGTATGTGACGATTTTCGCCAATGGAATGATCCCGGTGAATTTTAATATTATTGTTATGAATAGGAAGAAGACTTGACTCCGATAGTGTAGGATGGTGCATTGGTCAGTTGTGGTTGATCGACTGTGATTGATGGACCTTTTGAGTGGTACTTTTGTCAAACGCGACAGCGTTTACACGTGCGTCTACTGCTGGAGAAATGAGAAAGTATACCTGCGCACGGTGAACGAAGGAGATCGCATCAGCTTGTGGTATGATTGCGACGAATGGAGAAGACGGTAGGGCATCAGTTAAATTTGATTCGTCGTGGTGCAGGAAGTTGAAACAAATCGGAAGGCCATTGACTGTCTGTTCCAAAACACAGTGGTTACGGGAAAGACAGTATGGTTTCACGAGATGAAGGCCGTAGTCACGTGATGTTGGGTCTGGAAATCATCTGGTGAATGACGACAGTGGTCCGTTGCCATGCCCGTGCACACTCCTATGCATGTAGTGAATGAAAAGGGAGATTATCTGCCGATTGGATTTGTTTCGTATCATTTCGCCTGGTTCTAGGTGCTGAACAGATTTTGTGGATCGTGTAATTTCGTGATTTTGGCTTCTCGTCTTTGTGTTTTTTTCTCTCGGTCGTTCTGGTGTGCCGGATTATGTTCGGTTACCACTGGGATTCAGACAATCGGTGTATTTGGTATGTGGTTCGAAACTACTCGTGAATTGTTGTCCATCGTTTGTTGAGAAATACACGATCACTTTCTGTTTCCTCCGATTTTTGTCAAACCAGATCGACGGTTGGTAGACGGTTAGCTGTGAGCCCGCGTGCGAATGGCTCCATCGTTGATCTCTCGGGTGTTCGTGAATGTGAAATCCGATGTAATCTCCCTTACATCTTTTCCGCACCTCTAGGCTCTAGATCTATCAGTTGACGGATTAGGTTCGTTTCTCAATGACTTGTCTATCATGCGGGACCGGTTTGTTCCATGTGATTTGTTGACTAATCGTCGCGTGTTAGTTTGTTGGTTGTTGGTTTTAGTAGTTGGATTTCATCCGACTTGGAGAACCGAGGCACGGCTTACGTGCTAACCTGATGTGAATAACTTCTGGACAAGGTGAGCTAATTAGAATTCTCATGGTGGCGTTGGATTGGTCGAACCCAAAATAACTTGATGTCTCCACTTGACCTTCTGTTTCATGTGATCCCAGTGGACACTGGCTCATCTTCTACGTTGGCCAATGTTCGGGCCGATTGTACGTAATCCAGAAGCTAACTTGCCTCCACGTGAGTTGGGATTCGGTAGATCTCTATTATTATGTATCTGAAGCGTTTACCATGAGGTATTTCGTGTCCCAGATAGTAGGTAGTGGGAACCAGCTGCTGAACAGTTATTGATGCGGTGCTTCAATGAGTGTTTTGCATTGTTCCTCCTTAGTTGGGTTTGGAGTATATTTCTGACTAGTGCCTATTGGAGCGGCTATTGTGCTGTCACTGGTTTTTGTGGTACTCGGTGGCTGACAGCCGACGGTTGATAAGAGGTATGTGACGATTTTCGCCAATGGAATGATCCCGGTGAATTTTAATATTATTGTTATGAATAGGAAGAAGACTTGACTCCGATAGTGTAGGATGGTGCATTGGTCAGTTGTGGTTGATCGACTGTGATTGATGGACCTTTTGAGTGGTACTTTTGTCAAACGCGACAGCGTTTACACGTGCGTCTACTGCTGGAGAAATGAGAAAGTATACCTGCGCACGGTGAACGAAGGAGATCGCATCAGCTTGTGGTATGATTGCGACGAATGGAGAAGACGGTAGGGCATCAGTTAAATTTGATTCGTCGTGGTGCAGGAAGTTGAAACAAATCGGAAGGCCATTGACTGTCTGTTCCAAAACACAGTGGTTACGGGAAAGACAGTATGGTTTCACGAGATGAAGGCCGTAGTCACGTGATGTTGGGTCTGGAAATCATCTGGTGAATGACGACAGTGGTCCGTTGCCATGCCCGTGCACACTCCTATGCATGTAGTGAATGAAAAGGGAGATTATCTGCCGATTGGATTTGTTTCGTATCATTTCGCCTGGTTCTAGGTGCTGAACAGATTTTGTGGATCGTGTAATTTCGTGATTTTGGCTTCTCGTCTTTGTGTTTTTTTCTCTCGGTCGTTCTGGTGTGCCGGATTATGTTCGGTTACCACTGGGATTCAGACAATCGGTGTATTTGGTATGTGGTTCGAAACTACTCGTGAATTGTTGTCCATCGTTTGTTGAGAAATACACGATCACTTTCTGTTTCCTCCGATTTTTGTCAAACCAGATCGACGGTTGGTAGACGGTTAGCTGTGAGCCCGCGTGCGAATGGCTCCATCGTTGATCTCTCGGGTGTTCGTGAATGTGAAATCCGATGTAATCTCCCTTACATCTTTTCCGCACCTCTAGGCTCTAGATCTATCAGTTGACGGATTAGGTTCGTTTCTCAATGACTTGTCTATCATGCGGGACCGGTTTGTTCCATGTGATTTGTTGACTAATCGTCGCGTGTTAGTTTGTTGGTTGTTGGTTTTAGTAGTTGGATTTCATCCGACTTGGAGAACCGAGGCACGGCTTACGTGCTAACCTGATGTGAATAACTTCTGGACAAGGTGAGCTAATTAGAATTCTCATGGTGGCGTTGGATTGGTCGAACCCAAAATAACTTGATGTCTCCACTTGACCTTCTGTTTCATGTGATCCCAGTGGACACTGGCTCATCTTCTACGTTGGCCAATGTTCGGGCCGATTGTACGTAATCCAGAAGCTAACTTGCCTCCACGTGAGTTGGGATTCGGTAGATCTCTATTATTATGTATCTGAAGCGTTTACCATGAGGTATTTCGTGTCCCAGATAGTAGGTAGTGGGAACCAGCTGCTGAACAGTTATTGATGCGGTGCTTCAATGAGTGTTTTGCATTGTTCCTCCTTAGTTGGGTTTGGAGTATATTTCTGACTAGTGCCTATTGGAGCGGCTATTGTGCTGTCACTGGTTTTTGTGGTACTCGGTGGCTGACAGCCGACGGTTGATAAGAGGTATGTGACGATTTTCGCCAATGGAATGATCCCGGTGAATTTTAATATTATTGTTATGAATAGGAAGAAGACTTGACTCCGATAGTGTAGGATGGTGCATTGGTCAGTTGTGGTTGATCGACTGTGATTGATGGACCTTTTGAGTGGTACTTTTGTCAAACGCGACAGCGTTTACACGTGCGTCTACTGCTGGAGAAATGAGAAAGTATACCTGCGCACGGTGAACGAAGGAGATCGCATCAGCTTGTGGTATGATTGCGATGAATGGAGAAGACGGTAGGGCATCAGTTAAATTTGATTCGTCGTGGTGCAGGAAGTTGAAACAAATCGGAAGGCCATTGACTGTCTGTTCCAAAACACAGTGGTTACGGGAAAGACAGTATGGTTTCACGAGATGAAGGCCGTAGTCACGTGATGTTGGGTCTGGAAATCATCTGGTGAATGACGACAGTGGTCCGTTGCCATGCCCGTGCACACTCCTATGCATGTAGTGAATGAAAAGGGAGATTATCTGCCGATTGGATTTGTTTCGTATCATTTCGCCTGGTTCTAGGTGCTGAACAGATTTTGTGGATCGTGTAATTTCGTGATTTTGGCTTCTCGTCTTTGTGTTTTTTTCTCTCGGTCGTTCTGGTGTGCCGGATTATGTTCGGTTACCACTGGGATTCAGACAATCGGTGTATTTGGTATGTGGTTCGAAACTACTCGTGAATTGTTGTCCATCGTTTGTTGAGAAATACACGATCACTTTCTGTTTCCTCCGATTTTTGTCAAACCGGATCGACGGTTGGTAGACGGTTAGCTGTGAGCCCGCGTGCGAATGGCTCCATCGTTGATCTCTCGGGTGTTCGTGAATGTGAAATCCGATGTAATCTCCCTTACATCTTTTCCGCACCTCTAGGCTCTAGATCTATCAGTTGACGGATTAGGTTCGTTTCTCAATGACTTGTCTATCATGCGGGACCGGTTTGTTCCATGTGATTTGTTGACTAATCGTCGCGTGTTAGTTTGTTGGTTGTTGGTTTTAGTAGTTGGATTTCATCCGACTTGGAGAACCGAGGCACGGCTTACGTGCTAACCTGATGTGAATAACTTCTGGACAAGGTGAGCTAATTAGAATTCTCATGGTGGCGTTGGATTGGTCGAACCCAAAATAACTTGATGTCTCCACTTGACCTTCTGTTTCATGTGATCCCAGTGGACACTGGCTCATCTTCTACGTTGGCCAATGTTCGGGCCGATTGTACGTAATCCAGAAGCTAACTTGCCTCCACGTGAGTTGGGATTCGGTAGATCTCTATTATTATGTATCTGAAGCGTTTACCATGAGGTATTTCGTGTCCCAGATAGTAGGTAGTGGGAACCAGCTGCTGAACAGTTATTGATGCGGTGCTTCAATGAGTGTTTTGCATTGTTCCTCCTTAGTTGGGTTTGGAGTATATTTCTGACTAGTGCCTATTGGAGCGGCTATTGTGCTGTCACTGGTTTTTGTGGTACTCGGTGGCTGACAGCCGACGGTTGATAAGAGGTATGTGACGATTTTCGCCAATGGAATGATCCCGGTGAATTTTAATATTATTGTTATGAATAGGAAGAAGACTTGACTCCGATAGTGTAGGATGGTGCATTGGTCAGTTGTGGTTGATCGACTGTGATTGATGGACCTTTTGAGTGGTACTTTTGTCAAACGCGACAGCGTTTACACGTGCGTCTACTGCTGGAGAAATGAGAAAGTATACCTGCGCACGGTGAACGAAGGAGATCGCATCAGCTTGTGGTATGATTGCGATGAATGGAGAAGACGGTAGGGCATCAGTTAAATTTGATTCGTCGTGGTGCAGGAAGTTGAAACAAATCGGAAGGCCATTGACTGTCTGTTCCAAGACACAGTGGTTACGGGAAAGACAGTATGGTTTCACGAGATGAAGGCCGTAGTCACGTGATGTTGGGTCTGGAAATCATCTGGTGAATGACGACAGTGGTCCGTTGCCATGCCCGTGCACACTCCTATGCATGTAGTGAATGAAAAGGGAGATTATCTGCCGATTGGATTTGTTTCGTATCATTTCGCCTGGTTCTAGGTGCTGAACAGATTTTGTGGATCGTGTAATTTCGTGATTTTGGCTTCTCGTCTTTGTGTTTTTTTCTCTCGGTCGTTCTGGTGTGCCGGATTATGTTCGGTTACCACTGGGATTCAGACAATCGGTGTATTTGGTATGTGGTTCGAAACTACTCGTGAATTGTTGTCCATCGTTTGTTGAGAAATACACGATCACTTTCTGTTTCCTCCGATTTTTGTCAAACCGGATCGACGGTTGGTAGACGGTTAGCTGTGAGCCCGCGTGCGAATGGCTCCATCGTTGATCTCTCGGGTGTTCGTGAATGTGAAATCCGATGTAATCTCCCTTACATCTTTTCCGCACCTCTAGGCTCTAGATCTATCAGTTGACGGATTAGGTTCGTTTCTCAATGACTTGTCTATCATGCGGGACCGGTTTGTTCCATGTGATTTGTTGACTAATCGTCGCGTGTTAGTTTGTTGGTTGTTGGTTTTAGTAGTTGGATTTCATCCGACTTGGAGAACCGAGGCACGGCTTACGTGCTAACCTGATGTGAATAACTTCTGGACAAGGTGAGCTAATTAGAATTCTCATGGTGGCGTTGGATTGGTCGAACCCAAAATAACTTGATGTCTCCACTTGACCTTCTGTTTCATGTGATCCCAGTGGACACTGGCTCATCTTCTACGTTGGCCAATGTTCGGGCCGATTGTACGTAATCCAGAAGCTAACTTGCCTCCACGTGAGTTGGGATTCGGTAGATCTCTATTATTATGTATCTGAAGCGTTTACCATGAGGTATTTCGTGTCCCAGATAGTAGGTAGTGGGAACCAGCTGCTGAACAGTTATTGATGCGGTGCTTCAATGAGTGTTTTGCATTGTTCCTCCTTAGTTGGGTTTGGAGTATATTTCTGACTAGTGCCTATTGGAGCGGCTATTGTGCTGTCACTGGTTTTTGTGGTACTCGGTGGCTGACAGCCGACGGTTGATAAGAGGTATGTGACGATTTTCGCCAATGGAATGATCCCGGTGAATTTTAATATTATTGTTATGAATAGGAAGAAGACTTGACTCCGATAGTGTAGGATGGTGCATTGGTCAGTTGTGGTTGATCGACTGTGATTGATGGACCTTTTGAGTGGTACTTTTGTCAAACGCGACAGCGTTTACACGTGCGTCTACTGCTGGAGAAATGAGAAAGTATACCTGCGCACGGTGAACGAAGGAGATCGCATCAGCTTGTGGTATGATTGCGATGAATGGAGAAGACGGTAGGGCATCAGTTAAATTTGATTCGTCGTGGTGCAGGAAGTTGAAACAAATCGGAAGGCCATTGACTGTCTGTTCCAAAACACAGTGGTTACGGGAAAGACAGTATGGTTTCACGAGATGAAGGCCGTAGTCACGTGATGTTGGGTCTGGAAATCATCTGGTGAATGACGACAGTGGTACGTTGCCATGCCCGTGCACACTCCTATGCATGTAGTGAATGAAAAGGGAGATTATCTGCCGATTGGATTTGTTTCGTATCATTTCGCCTGGTTCTAGGTGCTGAACAGATTTTGTGGATCGTGTAATTTCGTGATTTTGGCTTCTCGTCTTTGTGTTTTTTTCTCTCGGTCGTTCTGGTGTGCCGGATTATGTTCGGTTACCACTGGGATTCAGACAATCGGTGTATTTGGTATGTGGTTCGAAACTACTCGTGAATTGTTGTCCATCGTTTGTTGAGAAATACACGATCACTTTCTGTTTCCTCCGATTTTTGTCAAACCGGATCGACGGTTGGTAGACGGTTAGCTGTGAGCCCGCGTGCGAATGGCTCCATCGTTGATCTCTCGGGTGTTCGTGAATGTGAAATCCGATGTAATCTCCCTTACATCTTTTCCGCACCTCTAGGCTCTAGATCTATCAGTTGACGGATTAGGTTCGTTTCTCAATGACTTGTCTATCATGCGGGACCGGTTTGTTCCATGTGATTTGTTGACTAATCGTCGCGTGTTAGTTTGTTGGTTGTTGGTTTTAGTAGTTGGATTTCATCCGACTTGGAGAACCGAGGCACGGCTTACGTGCTAACCTGATGTGAATAACTTCTGGACAAGGTGAGCTAATTAGAATTCTCATGGTGGCGTTGGATTGGTCGAACCCAAAATAACTTGATGTCTCCACTTGACCTTCTGTTTCATGTGATCCCAGTGGACACTGGCTCATCTTCTACGTTGGCCAATGTTCGGGCCGATTGTACGTAATCCAGAAGCTAACTTGCCTCCACGTGAGTTGGGATTCGGTAGATCTCTATTATTATGTATCTGAAGCGTTTACCATGAGGTATTTCGTGTCCCAGATAGTAGGTAGTGGGAACCAGCTGCTGAACAGTTATTGATGCGGTGCTTCAATGAGTGTTTTGCATTGTTCCTCCTTAGTTGGGTTTGGAGTATATTTCTGACTAGTGCCTATTGGAGCGGCTATTGTGCTGTCACTGGTTTTTGTGGTACTCGGTGGCTGACAGCCGACGGTTGATAAGAGGTATGTGACGATTTTCGCCAATGGAATGATCCCGGTGAATTTTAATATTATTGTTATGAATAGGAAGAAGACTTGACTCCGATAGTGTAGGATGGTGCATTGGTCAGTTGTGGTTGATCGACTGTGATTGATGGACCTTTTGAGTGGTACTTTTGTCAAACGCGACAGCGTTTACACGTGCGTCTACTGCTGGAGAAATGAGAAAGTATACCTGCGCACGGTGAACGAAGGAGATCGCATCAGCTTGTGGTATGATTGCGATGAATGGAGAAGACGGTAGGGCATCAGTTAAATTTGATTCGTCGTGGTGCAGGAAGTTGAAACAAATCGGAAGGCCATTGACTGTCTGTTCCAAAACACAGTGGTTACGGGAAAGACAGTATGGTTTCACGAGATGAAGGCCGTAGTCACGTGATGTTGGGTCTGGAAATCATCTGGTGAATGACGACAGTGGTCCGTTGCCATGCCCGTGCACACTCCTATGCATGTAGTGAATGAAAAGGGAGATTATCTGCCGATTGGATTTGTTTCGTATCATTTCGCCTGGTTCTAGGTGCTGAACAGATTTTGTGGATCGTGTAATTTCGTGATTTTGGCTTCTCGTCTTTGTGTTTTTTTCTCTCGGTCGTTCTGGTGTGCCGGATTATGTTCGGTTACCACTGGGATTCAGACAATCGGTGTATTTGGTATGTGGTTCGAAACTACTCGTGAATTGTTGTCCATCGTTTGTTGAGAAATACACGATCACTTTCTGTTTCCTCCGATTTTTGTCAAACCGGATCGACGGTTGGTAGACGGTTAGCTGTGAGCCCGCGTGCGAATGGCTCCATCGTTGATCTCTCGGGTGTTCGTGAATGTGAAATCCGATGTAATCTCCCTTACATCTTTTCCGCACCTCTAGGCTCTAGATCTATCAGTTGACGGATTAGGTTCGTTTCTCAATGACTTGTCTATCATGCGGGACCGGTTTGTTCCATGTGATTTGTTGACTAATCGTCGCGTGTTAGTTTGTTGGTTGTTGGTTTTAGTAGTTGGATTTCATCCGACTTGGAGAACCGAGGCACGGCTTACGTGCTAACCTGATGTGAATAACTTCTGGACAAGGTGAGCTAATTAGAATTCTCATGGTGGCGTTGGATTGGTCGAACCCAAAATAACTTGATGTCTCCACTTGACCTTCTGTTTCATGTGATCCCAGTGGACACGGGCTCATCTTCTACGTTGGCCAATGTTCGGGCCGATTGTACGTAATCCAGAAGCTAACTTGCCTCCACGTGAGTTGGGATTCGGTAGATCTCTATTATTATGTATCTGAAGCGTTTACCATGAGGTATTTCGTGTCCCAGATAGTAGGTAGTGGGAACCAGCTGCTGAACAGTTATTGATGCGGTGCTTCAATGAGTGTTTTGCATTGTTCCTCCTTAGTTGGGTTTGGAGTATATTTCTGACTAGTGCCTATTGGAGCGGCTATTGTGCTGTCACTGGTTTTTGTGGTACTCGGTGGCTGACAGCCGACGGTTGATAAGAGGTATGTGACGATTTTCGCCAATGGAATGATCCCGGTGAATTTTAATATTATTGTTATGAATAGGAAGAAGACTTGACTCCGATAGTGTAGGATGGTGCATTGGTCAGTTGTGGTTGATCGACTGTGATTGATGGACCTTTTGAGTGGTACTTTTGTCAAACGCGACAGCGTTTACACGTGCGTCTACTGCTGGAGAAATGAGAAAGTATACCTGCGCACGGTGAACGAAGGAGATCGCATCAGCTTGTGGTATGATTGCGATGAATGGAGAAGACGGTAGGGCATCAGTTAAATTTGATTCGTCGTGGTGCAGGAAGTTGAAACAAATCGGAAGGCCATTGACTGTCTGTTCCAAGACACAGTGGTTACGGGAAAGACAGTATGGTTTCACGAGATGAAGGCCGTAGTCACGTGATGTTGGGTCTGGAAATCATCTGGTGAATGACGACAGTGGTCCGTTGCCATGCCCGTGCACACTCCTATGCATGTAGTGAATGAAAAGGGAGATTATCTGCCGATTGGATTTGTTTCGTATCATTTCGCCTGGTTCTAGGTGCTGAACAGATTTTGTGGATCGTGTAATTTCGTGATTTTGGCTTCTCGTCTTTGTGTTTTTTTCTCTCGGTCGTTCTGGTGTGCCGGATTATGTTCGGTTACCACTGGGATTCAGACAATCGGTGTATTTGGTATGTGGTTCGAAACTACTCGTGAATTGTTGTCCATCGTTTGTTGAGAAATACACGATCACTTTCTGTTTCCTCCGATTTTTGTCAAACCGGATCGACGGTTGGTAGACGGTTAGCTGTGAGCCCGCGTGCGAATGGCTCCATCGTTGATCTCTCGGGTGTTCGTGAATGTGAAATCCGATGTAATCTCCCTTACATCTTTTCCGCACCTCTAGGCTCTAGATCTATCAGTTGACGGATTAGGTTCGTTTCTCAATGACTTGTCTATCATGCGGGACCGGTTTGTTCCATGTGATTTGTTGACTAATCGTCGCGTGTTAGTTTGTTGGTTGTTGGTTTTAGTAGTTGGATTTCATCCGACTTGGAGAACCGAGGCACGGCTTACGTGCTAACCTGATGTGAATAACTTCTGGACAAGGTGAGCTAATTAGAATTCTCATGGTGGCGTTGGATTGGTCGAACCCAAAATAACTTGATGTCTCCACTTGACCTTCTGTTTCATGTGATCCCAGTGGACACTGGCTCATCTTCTACGTTGGCCAATGTTCGGGCCGATTGTACGTAATCCAGAAGCTAACTTGCCTCCACGTGAGTTGGGATTCGGTAGATCTCTATTATTATGTATCTGAAGCGTTTACCATGAGGTATTTCGTGTCCCAGATAGTAGGTAGTGGGAACCAGCTGCTGAACAGTTATTGATGCGGTGCTTCAATGAGTGTTTTGCATTGTTCCTCCTTAGTTGGGTTTGGAGTATATTTCTGACTAGTGCCTATTGGAGCGGCTATTGTGCTGTCACTGGTTTTTGTGGTACTCGGTGGCTGACAGCCGACGGTTGATAAGAGGTATGTGACGATTTTCGCCAATGGAATGATCCCGGTGAATTTTAATATTATTGTTATGAATAGGAAGAAGACTTGACTCCGATAGTGTAGGATGGTGCATTGGTCAGTTGTGGTTGATCGACTGTGATTGATGGACCTTTTGAGTGGTACTTTTGTCAAACGCGACAGCGTTTACACGTGCGTCTACTGCTGGAGAAATGAGAAAGTATACCTGCGCACGGTGAACGAAGGAGATCGCATCAGCTTGTGGTATGATTGCGATGAATGGAGAAGACGGTAGGGCATCAGTTAAATTTGATTCGTCGTGGTGCAGGAAGTTGAAACAAATCGGAAGGCCATTGACTGTCTGTTCCAAAACACAGTGGTTACGGGAAAGACAGTATGGTTTCACGAGATGAAGGCCGTAGTCACGTGATGTTGGGTCTGGAAATCATCTGGTGAATGACGACAGTGGTCCGTTGCCATGCCCGTGCACACTCCTATGCATGTAGTGAATGAAAAGGGAGATTATCTGCCGATTGGATTTGTTTCGTATCATTTCGCCTGGTTCTAGGTGCTGAACAGATTTTGTGGATCGTGTAATTTCGTGATTTTGGCTTCTCGTCTTTGTGTTTTTTTCTCTCGGTCGTTCTGGTGTGCCGGATTATGTTCGGTTACCACTGGGATTCAGACAATCGGTGTATTTGGTATGTGGTTCGAAACTACTCGTGAATTGTTGTCCATCGTTTGTTGAGAAATACACGATCACTTTCTGTTTCCTCCGATTTTTGTCAAACCGGATCGACGGTTGGTAGACGGTTAGCTGTGAGCCCGCGTGCGAATGGCTCCATCGTTGATCTCTCGGGTGTTCGTGAATGTGAAATCCGATGTAATCTCCCTTACATCTTTTCCGCACCTCTAGGCTCTAGATCTATCAGTTGACGGATTAGGTTCGTTTCTCAATGACTTGTCTATCATGCGGGACCGGTTTGTTCCATGTGATTTGTTGACTAATCGTCGCGTGTTAGTTTGTTGGTTGTTGGTTTTAGTAGTTGGATTTCATCCGACTTGGAGAACCGAGGCACGGCTTACGTGCTAACCTGATGTGAATAACTTCTGGACAAGGTGAGCTAATTAGAATTCTCATGGTGGCGTTGGATTGGTCGAACCCAAAATAACTTGATGTCTCCACTTGACCTTCTGTTTCATGTGATCCCAGTGGACACTGGCTCATCTTCTACGTTGGCCAATGTTCGGGCCGATTGTACGTAATCCAGAAGCTAACTTGCCTCCACGTGAGTTGGGATTCGGTAGATCTCTATTATTATGTATCTGAAGCGTTTACCATGAGGTATTTCGTGTCCCAGATAGTAGGTAGTGGGAACCAGCTGCTGAACAGTTATTGATGCGGTGCTTCAATGAGTGTTTTGCATTGTTCCTCCTTAGTTGGGTTTGGAGTATATTTCTGACTAGTGCCTATTGGAGCGGCTATTGTGCTGTCACTGGTTTTTGTGGTACTCGGTGGCTGACAGCCGACGGTTGATAAGAGGTATGTGACGATTTTCGCCAATGGAATGATCCCGGTGAATTTTAATATTATTGTTATGAATAGGAAGAAGACTTGACTCCGATAGTGTAGGATGGTGCATTGGTCAGTTGTGGTTGATCGACTGTGATTGATGGACCTTTTGAGTGGTACTTTTGTCAAACGCGACAGCGTTTACACGTGCGTCTACTGCTGGAGAAATGAGAAAGTATACCTGCGCACGGTGAACGAAGGAGATCGCATCAGCTTGTGGTATGATTGCGATGAATGGAGAAGACGGTAGGGCATCAGTTAAATTTGATTCGTCGTGGTGCAGGAAGTTGAAACAAATCGGAAGGCCATTGACTGTCTGTTCCAAAACACAGTGGTTACGGGAAAGACAGTATGGTTTCACGAGATGAAGGCCGTAGTCACGTGATGTTGGGTCTGGAAATCATCTGGTGAATGACGACAGTGGTCCGTTGCCATGCCCGTGCACACTCCTATGCATGTAGTGAATGAAAAGGGAGATTATCTGCCGATTGGATTTGTTTCGTATCATTTCGCCTGGTTCTAGGTGCTGAACAGATTTTGTGGATCGTGTAATTTCGTGATTTTGGCTTCTCGTCTTTGTGTTTTTTTCTCTCGGTCGTTCTGGTGTGCCGGATTATGTTCGGTTACCACTGGGATTCAGACAATCGGTGTATTTGGTATGTGGTTCGAAACTACTCGTGAATTGTTGTCCATCGTTTGTTGAGAAATACACGATCACTTTCTGTTTCCTCCGATTTTTGTCAAACCAGATCGACGGTTGGTAGACGGTTAGCTGTGAGCCCGCGTGCGAATGGCTCCATCGTTGATCTCTCGGGTGTTCGTGAATGTGAAATCCGATGTAATCTCCCTTACATCTTTTCCGCACCTCTAGGCTCTAGATCTATCAGTTGACGGATTAGGTTCGTTTCTCAATGACTTGTCTATCATGCGGGACCGGTTTGTTCCATGTGATTTGTTGACTAATCGTCGCGTGTTAGTTTGTTGGTTGTTGGTTTTAGTAGTTGGATTTCATCCGACTTGGAGAACCGAGGCACGGCTTACGTGCTAACCTGATGTGAATAACTTCTGGACAAGGTGAGCTAATTAGAATTCTCATGGTGGCGTTGGATTGGTCGAACCCAAAATAACTTGATGTCTCCACTTGACCTTCTGTTTCATGTGATCCCAGTGGACACTGGCTCATCTTCTACGTTGGCCAATGTTCGGGCCGATTGTACGTAATCCAGAAGCTAACTTGCCTCCACGTGAGTTGGGATTCGGTAGATCTCTATTATTATGTATCTGAAGCGTTTACCATGAGGTATTTCGTGTCCCAGATAGTAGGTAGTGGGAACCAGCTGCTGAACAGTTATTGATGCGGTGCTTCAATGAGTGTTTTGCATTGTTCCTCCTTAGTTGGGTTTGGAGTATATTTCTGACTAGTGCCTATTGGAGCGGCTATTGTGCTGTCACTGGTTTTTGTGGTACTCGGTGGCTGACAGCCGACGGTTGATAAGAGGTATGTGACGATTTTCGCCAATGGAATGGTCCCGGTGAGTTTTAATATTATTGTTATGAATAGGAAGAAGACTTGACTCCGATAGTGTAGGGTGAGTTTGGCTTATGAATTCGGTGTGAGTAACTGGGAACTTGACGGTCGATCCGTCGATTGTTCGGTGTGTCGGTCGGTCTGTCTGTCTGTCTGTCTGTCTGTGTGTCTGTTTGTCGTTCGGTCGTTCAGTCTGATGTTGTTGTGTGTTAGATATATTTTCAATGGGTGTTTGAGTGTATGCGTGCGCAGTATGGTGGATGGAAGAATAGAAGAAAGAGAAGAGGAAGGGGAAGCTGAAGAGGAAGAAGTCGAAGTAGAATGAGGAGTGGAAGATGGAGGAGAATGCGAGTGTGAGTGTGAGTGTGTGTGTGAGTGCGAGTGCTTGAGCGGATGCGAATGCTTATTCAAAGATGAAGATTATGATGAATGAGGATAAGAATAAGAATAAGACTAAGGATACGAATACAAGGAGGAGGACGATGAAGAAGAAAAATGAGAATAGGAGGAGGAGGAGGAGGAGGAAATGGAAGAAGGTATTTCTTCAATTTGGGATGTGTGCGATAGTGTTTGTGTGTTTGTTTGTGATTGTGATGGATGTATTTGGGATTGCGTTGGTTTTTCTTTTTCCGAAAGTGCGTTTCAGTGTATCGGGATTGGAAGCGATGCGGATGGAAGATGAAGGAGATGAAGTGGAGCGAAGTGAGTAAATGTGGGTAGGTGGTGAATGAGACGGTGATTGTGTGAGATGGATTTGTTTCGTTTCGTTTTGTCTTGTCTTGTTCTCTTCTCGTCCCGTGTGATTTCGTTTTAGTAGGGTGATCGGATTTTGTGGAGCAAGTGATTGGGTGAGTTTGGCTTATGAATTCGGTGTGAGTAACTGGGAACTTGACGGTCGATCCGTCGATTGTTCGGTGTGTCGGTCGGTCTGTCTGTCTGTCTGTCTGTCTGTGTGTCTGTTTGTCGTTCGGTCGTTCAGTCTGATGTTGTTGTGTGTTAGATATATTTTCAATGGGTGTTTGAGTGTATGCGTGCGCAGTATGGTGGATGGAAGAATAGAAGAAAGAGAAGAGGAAGGGGAAGCTGAAGAGGAAGAAGTCGAAGTAGAATGAGGAGTGGAAGATGGAGGAGAATGCGAGTGTGAGTGTGAGTGTGTGTGTGAGTGCGAGTGCTTGAGCGGATGCGAATGCTTATTCAAAGATGAAGATTATGATGAATGAGGATAAGAATAAGAATAAGACTAAGGATACGAATACAAGGAGGAGGACGATGAAGAAGAAAAATGAGAATAGGAGGAGGAGGAGGAGGAGGAAATGGAAGAAGGTATTTCTTCAATTTGGGATGTGTGCGATAGTGTTTGTGTGTTTGTTTGTGATTGTGATGGATGTATTTGGGATTGCGTTGGTTTTTCTTTTTCCGAAAGTGCGTTTCAGTGTATCGGGATTGGAAGCGATGCGGATGGAAGATGAAGGAGATGAAGTGGAGCGAAGTGAGTAAATGTGGGTAGGTGGTGAATGAGACGGTGATTGTGTGAGATGGATTTGTTTCGTTTCGTTTTGTCTTGTCTTGTTCTCTTCTCGTCCCGTGTGATTTCGTTTTAGTAGGGTGATCGGATTTTGTGGAGCAAGTGATTGGGTGAGTTTGGCTTATGAATTCGGTGTGAGTAACTGGGAACTTGACGGTCGATCCGTCGATTGTTCGGTGTGTCGGTCGGTCTGTCTGTCTGTCTGTCTGTCTGTGTGTCTGTTTGTCGTTCGGTCGTTCAGTCTGATGTTGTTGTGTGTTAGATATATTTTCAATGGGTGTTTGAGTGTATGCGTGCGCAGTATGGTGGATGGAAGAATAGAAGAAAGAGAAGAGGAAGGGGAAGCTGAAGAGGAAGAAGTCGAAGTAGAATGAGGAGTGGAAGATGGAGGAGAATGCGAGTGTGAGTGTGAGTGTGTGTGTGAGTGCGAGTGCTTGAGCGGATGCGAATGCTTATTCAAAGATGAAGATTATGATGAATGAGGATAAGAATAAGAATAAGACTAAGGATACGAATACAAGGAGGAGGACGATGAAGAAGAAAAATGAGAATAGGAGGAGGAGGAGGAGGAGGAAATGGAAGAAGGTATTTCTTCAATTTGGGATGTGTGCGATAGTGTTTGTGTGTTTGTTTGTGATTGTGATGGATGTATTTGGGATTGCGTTGGTTTTTCTTTTTCCGAAAGTGCGTTTCAGTGTATCGGGATTGGAAGCGATGCGGATGGAAGATGAAGGAGATGAAGTGGAGCGAAGTGAGTAAATGTGGGTAGGTGGTGAATGAGACGGTGATTGTGTGAGATGGATTTGTTTCGTTTCGTTTTGTCTTGTCTTGTTCTCTTCTCGTCCCGTGTGATTTCGTTTTAGTAGGGTGATCGGATTTTGTGGAGCAAGTGATTGGGTGAGTTTGGCTTATGAATTCGGTGTGAGTAACTGGGAACTTGACGGTCGATCCGTCGATTGTTCGGTGTGTCGGTCGGTCTGTCTGTCTGTCTGTCTGTCTGTGTGTCTGTTTGTCGTTCGGTCGTTCAGTTCAGTCTGATGTTGTTGTGTGTTAGATATATTTTCAATGGGTGTTTGAGTGTATGCGTGCGCAGTATGGTGGATGGAAGAATAGAAGAAAGAGAAGAGGAAGGGGAAGCTGAAGAGGAAGAAGTCGAAGTAGAATGAGGAGTGGAAGATGGAGGAGAATGCGAGTGTGAGTGTGAGTGTGTGTGTGAGTGCGAGTGCTTGAGCGGATGCGAATGCTTATTCAAAGATGAAGATTATGATGAATGAGGATAAGAATAAGAATAAGACTAAGGATACGAATACAAGGAGGAGGACGATGAAGAAGAAAAATGAGAATAGGAGGAGGAGGAGGAGGAGGAAATGGAAGAAGGTATTTCTTCAATTTGGGATGTGTGCGATAGTGTTTGTGTGTTTGTTTGTGATTGTGATGGATGTATTTGGGATTGCGTTGGTTTTTCTTTTTCCGAAAGTGCGTTTCAGTGTATCGGGATTGGAAGCGATGCGGATGGAAGATGAAGGAGATGAAGTGGAGCGAAGTGAGTAAATGTGGGTAGGTGGTGAATGAGACGGTGATTGTGTGAGATGGATTTGTTTCGTTTCGTTTTGTCTTGTCTTGTTCTCTTCTCGTCCCGTGTGATTTCGTTTTAGTAGGGTGATCGGATTTTGTGGAGCAAGTGATTGGGTGAGTTTGGCTTATGAATTCGGTGTGAGTAACTGGGAACTTGACGGTCGATCCGTCGATTGTTCGGTGTGTCGGTCGGTCTGTCTGTCTGTCTGTCTGTCTGTGTGTCTGTTTGTCGTTCGGTCGTTCAGTCTGATGTTGTTGTGTGTTAGATATATTTTCAATGGGTGTTTGAGTGTATGCGTGCGCAGTATGGTGGATGGAAGAATAGAAGAAAGAGAAGAGGAAGGGGAAGCTGAAGAGGAAGAAGTCGAAGTAGAATGAGGAGTGGAAGATGGAGGAGAATGCGAGTGTGAGTGTGAGTGTGTGTGTGAGTGCGAGTGCTTGAGCGGATGCGAATGCTTATTCAAAGATGAAGATTATGATGAATGAGGATAAGAATAAGAATAAGACTAAGGATACGAATACAAGGAGGAGGACGATGAAGAAGAAAAATGAGAATAGGAGGAGGAGGAGGAGGAGGAAATGGAAGAAGGTATTTCTTCAATTTGGGATGTGTGCGATAGTGTTTGTGTGTTTGTTTGTGATTGTGATGGATGTATTTGGGATTGCGTTGGTTTTTCTTTTTCCGAAAGTGCGTTTCAGTGTATCGGGATTGGAAGCGATGCGGATGGAAGATGAAGGAGATGAAGTGGAGCGAAGTGAGTAAATGTGGGTAGGTGGTGAATGAGACGGTGATTGTGTGAGATGGATTTGTTTCGTTTTGTCTTGTCTTGTTCTCTTCTCGTCCCGTGTGATTTCGTTTTAGTAGGGTGATCGGATTTTGTGGAGCAAGTGATTGGGTGAGTTTGGCTTATGAATTCGGTGTGAGTAACTGGGAACTTGACGGTCGATCCGTCGATTGTTCGGTGTGTCGGTCGGTCTGTCTGTCTGTCTGTCTGTCTGTGTGTCTGTTTGTCGTTCGGTCGTTCAGTCTGATGTTGTTGTGTGTTAGATATATTTTCAATGGGTGTTTGAGTGTATGCGTGCGCAGTATGGTGGATGGAAGAATAGAAGAAAGAGAAGAGGAAGGGGAAGCTGAAGAGGAAGAAGTCGAAGTAGAATGAGGAGTGGAAGATGGAGGAGAATGCGAGTGTGAGTGTGAGTGTGTGTGTGAGTGCGAGTGCTTGAGCGGATGCGAATGCTTATTCAAAGATGAAGATTATGATGAATGAGGATAAGAATAAGAATAAGACTAAGGATACGAATACAAGGAGGAGGACGATGAAGAAGAAAAATGAGAATAGGAGGAGGAGGAGGAGGAGGAAATGGAAGAAGGTATTTCTTCAATTTGGGATGTGTGCGATAGTGTTTGTGTGTTTGTTTGTGATTGTGATGGATGTATTTGGGATTGCGTTGGTTTTTCTTTTTCCGAAAGTGCGTTTCAGTGTATCGGGATTGGAAGCGATGCGGATGGAAGATGAAGGAGATGAAGTGGAGCGAAGTGAGTAAATGTGGGTAGGTGGTGAATGAGACGGTGATTGTGTGAGATGGATTTGTTTCGTTTCGTTTTGTCTTGTCTTGTTCTCTTCTCGTCCCGTGTGATTTCGTTTTAGTAGGGTGATCGGATTTTGTGGAGCAAGTGATTGGGTGAGTTTGGCTTATGAATTCGGTGTGAGTAACTGGGAACTTGACGGTCGATCCGTCGATTGTTCGGTGTGTCGGTCGGTCTGTCTGTCTGTCTGTCTGTCTGTGTGTCTGTTTGTCGTTCGGTCGTTCAGTCTGATGTTGTTGTGTGTTAGATATATTTTCAATGGGTGTTTGAGTGTATGCGTGCGCAGTATGGTGGATGGAAGAATAGAAGAAAGAGAAGAGGAAGGGGAAGCTGAAGAGGAAGAAGTCGAAGTAGAATGAGGAGTGGAAGATGGAGGAGAATGCGAGTGTGAGTGTGAGTGTGTGTGTGAGTGCGAGTGCTTGAGCGGATGCGAATGCTTATTCAAAGATGAAGATTATGATGAATGAGGATAAGAATAAGAATAAGACTAAGGATACGAATACAAGGAGGAGGACGATGAAGAAGAAAAATGAGAATAGGAGGAGGAGGAGGAGGAGGAAATGGAAGAAGGTATTTCTTCAATTTGGGATGTGTGCGATAGTGTTTGTGTGTTTGTTTGTGATTGTGATGGATGTATTTGGGATTGCGTTGGTTTTTCTTTTTCCGAAAGTGCGTTTCAGTGTATCGGGATTGGAAGCGATGCGGATGGAAGATGAAGGAGATGAAGTGGAGCGAAGTGAGTAAATGTGGGTAGGTGGTGAATGAGACGGTGATTGTGTGAGATGGATTTGTTTCGTTTCGTTTTGTCTTGTCTTGTTCTCTTCTCGTCCCGTGTGATTTCGTTTTAGTAGGGTGATCGGATTTTGTGGAGCAAGTGATTGGGTGAGTTTGGCTTATGAATTCGGTGTGAGTAACTGGGAACTTGACGGTCGATCCGTCGATTGTTCGGTGTGTCGGTCGGTCTGTCTGTCTGTCTGTCTGTCTGTGTGTCTGTTTGTCGTTCGGTCGTTCAGTCTGATGTTGTTGTGTGTTAGATATATTTTCAATGGGTGTTTGAGTGTATGCGTGCGCAGTATGGTGGATGGAAGAATAGAAGAAAGAGAAGAGGAAGGGGAAGCTGAAGAGGAAGAAGTCGAAGTAGAATGAGGAGTGGAAGATGGAGGAG
Source organism: Fasciola hepatica (assembly GCA_948099385.1). NCBI lineage: Eukaryota > Metazoa > Platyhelminthes > Trematoda > Plagiorchiida > Fasciolidae > Fasciola > Fasciola hepatica. The sequence continues at coordinate 26,135,264 of CANUEZ040000043.1, read as the reverse complement.
AATGCGAGTGTGAGTGTGAGTGTGTGTGTGAGTGCGAGTGCTTGAGCGGATGCGAATGCTTATTCAAAGATGAAGATTATGATGAATGAGGATAAGAATAAGAATAAGACTAAGGATACGAATACAAGGAGGAGGACGATGAAGAAGAAAAATGAGAATAGGAGGAGGAGGAGGAGGAGGAAATGGAAGAAGGTATTTCTTCAATTTGGGATGTGTGCGATAGTGTTTGTGTGTTTGTTTGTGATTGTGATGGATGTATTTGGGATTGCGTTGGTTTTTCTTTTTCCGAAAGTGCGTTTCAGTGTATCGGGATTGGAAGCGATGCGGATGGAAGATGAAGGAGATGAAGTGGAGCGAAGTGAGTAAATGTGGGTAGGTGGTGAATGAGACGGTGATTGTGTGAGATGGATTTGTTTCGTTTCGTTTTGTCTTGTCTTGTTCTCTTCTCGTCCCGTGTGATTTCGTTTTAGTAGGGTGATCGGATTTTGTGGAGCAAGTGATTGGGTGAGTTTGGCTTATGAATTCGGTGTGAGTAACTGGGAACTTGACGGTCGATCCGTCGATTGTTCGGTGTGTCGGTCGGTCTGTCTGTCTGTCTGTCTGTCTGTGTGTCTGTTTGTCGTTCGGTCGTTCAGTCTGATGTTGTTGTGTGTTAGATATATTTTCAATGGGTGTTTGAGTGTATGCGTGCGCAGTATGGTGGATGGAAGAATAGAAGAAAGAGAAGAGGAAGGGGAAGCTGAAGAGGAAGAAGTCGAAGTAGAATGAGGAGTGGAAGATGGAGGAGAATGCGAGTGTGAGTGTGAGTGTGTGTGTGAGTGCGAGTGCTTGAGCGGATGCGAATGCTTATTCAAAGATGAAGATTATGATGAATGAGGATAAGAATAAGAATAAGACTAAGGATACGAATACAAGGAGGAGGACGATGAAGAAGAAAAATGAGAATAGGAGGAGGAGGAGGAGGAGGAAATGGAAGAAGGTATTTCTTCAATTTGGGATGTGTGCGATAGTGTTTGTGTGTTTGTTTGTGATTGTGATGGATGTATTTGGGATTGCGTTGGTTTTTCTTTTTCCGAAAGTGCGTTTCAGTGTATCGGGATTGGAAGCGATGCGGATGGAAGATGAAGGAGATGAAGTGGAGCGAAGTGAGTAAATGTGGGTAGGTGGTGAATGAGACGGTGATTGTGTGAGATGGATTTGTTTCGTTTCGTTTTGTCTTGTCTTGTTCTCTTCTCGTCCCGTGTGATTTCGTTTTAGTAGGGTGATCGGATTTTGTGGAGCAAGTGATTGGGTGAGTTTGGCTTATGAATTCGGTGTGAGTAACTGGGAACTTGACGGTCGATCCGTCGATTGTTCGGTGTGTCGGTCGGTCTGTCTGTCTGTCTGTCTGTCTGTGTGTCTGTTTGTCGTTCGGTCGTTCAGTCTGATGTTGTTGTGTGTTAGATATATTTTCAATGGGTGTTTGAGTGTATGCGTGCGCAGTATGGTGGATGGAAGAATAGAAGAAAGAGAAGAGGAAGGGGAAGCTGAAGAGGAAGAAGTCGAAGTAGAATGAGGAGTGGAAGATGGAGGAGAATGCGAGTGTGAGTGTGAGTGTGTGTGTGAGTGCGAGTGCTTGAGCGGATGCGAATGCTTATTCAAAGATGAAGATTATGATGAATGAGGATAAGAATAAGAATAAGACTAAGGATACGAATACAAGGAGGAGGACGATGAAGAAGAAAAATGAGAATAGGAGGAGGAGGAGGAGGAGGAAATGGAAGAAGGTATTTCTTCAATTTGGGATGTGTGCGATAGTGTTTGTGTGTTTGTTTGTGATTGTGATGGATGTATTTGGGATTGCGTTGGTTTTTCTTTTTCCGAAAGTGCGTTTCAGTGTATCGGGATTGGAAGCGATGCGGATGGAAGATGAAGGAGATGAAGTGGAGCGAAGTGAGTAAATGTGGGTAGGTGGTGAATGAGACGGTGATTGTGTGAGATGGATTTGTTTCGTTTCGTTTTGTCTTGTCTTGTTCTCTTCTCGTCCCGTGTGATTTCGTTTTAGTAGGGTGATCGGATTTTGTGGAGCAAGTGATTGGGTGAGTTTGGCTTATGAATTCGGTGTGAGTAACTGGGAACTTGACGGTCGATCCGTCGATTGTTCGGTGTGTCGGTCGGTCTGTCTGTCTGTCTGTCTGTCTGTGTGTCTGTTTGTCGTTCGGTCGTTCAGTCTGATGTTGTTGTGTGTTAGATATATTTTCAATGGGTGTTTGAGTGTATGCGTGCGCAGTATGGTGGATGGAAGAATAGAAGAAAGAGAAGAGGAAGGGGAAGCTGAAGAGGAAGAAGTCGAAGTAGAATGAGGAGTGGAAGATGGAGGAGAATGCGAGTGTGAGTGTGAGTGTGTGTGTGAGTGCGAGTGCTTGAGCGGATGCGAATGCTTATTCAAAGATGAAGATTATGATGAATGAGGATAAGAATAAGAATAAGACTAAGGATACGAATACAAGGAGGAGGACGATGAAGAAGAAAAATGAGAATAGGAGGAGGAGGAGGAGGAGGAAATGGAAGAAGGTATTTCTTCAATTTGGGATGTGTGCGATAGTGTTTGTGTGTTTGTTTGTGATTGTGATGGATGTATTTGGGATTGCGTTGGTTTTTCTTTTTCCGAAAGTGCGTTTCAGTGTATCGGGATTGGAAGCGATGCGGATGGAAGATGAAGGAGATGAAGTGGAGCGAAGTGAGTAAATGTGGGTAGGTGGTGAATGAGACGGTGATTGTGTGAGATGGATTTGTTTCGTTTCGTTTTGTCTTGTCTTGTTCTCTTCTCGTCCCGTGTGATTTCGTTTTAGTAGGGTGATCGGATTTTGTGGAGCAAGTGATTGGGTGAGTTTGGCTTATGAATTCGGTGTGAGTAACTGGGAACTTGACGGTCGATCCGTCGATTGTTCGGTGTGTCGGTCGGTCTGTCTGTCTGTCTGTCTGTCTGTGTGTCTGTTTGTCGTTCGGTCGTTCAGTCTGATGTTGTTGTGTGTTAGATATATTTTCAATGGGTGTTTGAGTGTATGCGTGCGCAGTATGGTGGATGGAAGAATAGAAGAAAGAGAAGAGGAAGGGGAAGCTGAAGAGGAAGAAGTCGAAGTAGAATGAGGAGTGGAAGATGGAGGAGAATGCGAGTGTGAGTGTGAGTGTGTGTGTGAGTGCGAGTGCTTGAGCGGATGCGAATGCTTATTCAAAGATGAAGATTATGATGAATGAGGATAAGAATAAGAATAAGACTAAGGATACGAATACAAGGAGGAGGACGATGAAGAAGAAAAATGAGAATAGGAGGAGGAGGAGGAGGAGGAAATGGAAGAAGGTATTTCTTCAATTTGGGATGTGTGCGATAGTGTTTGTGTGTTTGTTTGTGATTGTGATGGATGTATTTGGGATTGCGTTGGTTTTTCTTTTTCCGAAAGTGCGTTTCAGTGTATCGGGATTGGAAGCGATGCGGATGGAAGATGAAGGAGATGAAGTGGAGCGAAGTGAGTAAATGTGGGTAGGTGGTGAATGAGACGGTGATTGTGTGAGATGGATTTGTTTCGTTTCGTTTTGTCTTGTCTTGTTCTCTTCTCGTCCCGTGTGATTTCGTTTTAGTAGGGTGATCGGATTTTGTGGAGCAAGTGATTGGGTGAGTTTGGCTTATGAATTCGGTGTGAGTAACTGGGAACTTGACGGTCGATCCGTCGATTGTTCGGTGTGTCGGTCGGTCTGTCTGTCTGTCTGTCTGTCTGTGTGTCTGTTTGTCGTTCGGTCGTTCAGTCTGATGTTGTTGTGTGTTAGATATATTTTCAATGGGTGTTTGAGTGTATGCGTGCGCAGTATGGTGGATGGAAGAATAGAAGAAAGAGAAGAGGAAGGGGAAGCTGAAGAGGAAGAAGTCGAAGTAGAATGAGGAGTGGAAGATGGAGGAGAATGCGAGTGTGAGTGTGAGTGTGTGTGTGAGTGCGAGTGCTTGAGCGGATGCGAATGCTTATTCAAAGATGAAGATTATGATGAATGAGGATAAGAATAAGAATAAGACTAAGGATACGAATACAAGGAGGAGGACGATGAAGAAGAAAAATGAGAATAGGAGGAGGAGGAGGAGGAGGAAATGGAAGAAGGTATTTCTTCAATTTGGGATGTGTGCGATAGTGTTTGTGTGTTTGTTTGTGATTGTGATGGATGTATTTGGGATTGCGTTGGTTTTTCTTTTTCCGAAAGTGCGTTTCAGTGTATCGGGATTGGAAGCGATGCGGATGGAAGATGAAGGAGATGAAGTGGAGCGAAGTGAGTAAATGTGGGTAGGTGGTGAATGAGACGGTGATTGTGTGAGATGGATTTGTTTTGATTTGTTTCGTTTTGTCTTGTCTTGTTCTCTTCTCGTCCCGTGTGATTTCGTTTTAGTAGGGTGATCGGATTTTGTGGAGCAAGTGATTGGGTGAGTTTGGCTTATGAATTCGGTGTGAGTAACTGGGAACTTGACGGTCGATCCGTCGATTGTTCGGTGTGTCGGTCGGTCTGTCTGTCTGTCTGTCTGTCTGTGTGTCTGTTTGTCGTTCGGTCGTTCAGTCTGATGTTGTTGTGTGTTAGATATATTTTCAATGGGTGTTTGAGTGTATGCGTGCGCAGTATGGTGGATGGAAGAATAGAAGAAAGAGAAGAGGAAGGGGAAGCTGAAGAGGAAGAAGTCGAAGTAGAATGAGGAGTGGAAGATGGAGGAGAATGCGAGTGTGAGTGTGAGTGTGTGTGTGAGTGCGAGTGCTTGAGCGGATGCGAATGCTTATTCAAAGATGAAGATTATGATGAATGAGGATAAGAATAAGAATAAGACTAAGGATACGAATACAAGGAGGAGGACGATGAAGAAGAAAAATGAGAATAGGAGGAGGAGGAGGAGGAGGAAATGGAAGAAGGTATTTCTTCAATTTGGGATGTGTGCGATAGTGTTTGTGTGTTTGTTTGTGATTGTGATGGATGTATTTGGGATTGCGTTGGTTTTTCTTTTTCCGAAAGTGCGTTTCAGTGTATCGGGATTGGAAGCGATGCGGATGGAAGATGAAGGAGATGAAGTGGAGCGAAGTGAGTAAATGTGGGTAGGTGGTGAATGAGACGGTGATTGTGTGAGATGGATTTGTTTTGATTTGTTTCGTTTTGTCTTGTCTTGTTCTCTTCTCGTCCCGTGTGATTTCGTTTTAGTAGGGTGATCGGATTTTGTGGAGCAAGTGATTGGGTGAGTTTGGCTTATGAATTCGGTGTGAGTAACTGGGAACTTGACGGTCGATCCGTCGATTGTTCGGTGTGTCGGTCGGTCTGTCTGTCTGTCTGTCTGTCTGTGTGTCTGTTTGTCGTTCGGTCGTTCAGTCTGATGTTGTTGTGTGTTAGATATATTTTCAATGGGTGTTTGAGTGTATGCGTGCGCAGTATGGTGGATGGAAGAATAGAAGAAAGAGAAGAGGAAGGGGAAGCTGAAGAGGAAGAAGTCGAAGTAGAATGAGGAGTGGAAGATGGAGGAGAATGCGAGTGTGAGTGTGAGTGTGTGTGTGAGTGCGAGTGCTTGAGCGGATGCGAATGCTTATTCAAAGATGAAGATTATGATGAATGAGGATAAGAATAAGAATAAGACTAAGGATACGAATACAAGGAGGAGGACGATGAAGAAGAAAAATGAGAATAGGAGGAGGAGGAGGAGGAGGAAATGGAAGAAGGTATTTCTTCAATTTGGGATGTGTGCGATAGTGTTTGTGTGTTTGTTTGTGATTGTGATGGATGTATTTGGGATTGCGTTGGTTTTTCTTTTTCCGAAAGTGCGTTTCAGTGTATCGGGATTGGAAGCGATGCGGATGGAAGATGAAGGAGATGAAGTGGAGCGAAGTGAGTAAATGTGGGTAGGTGGTGAATGAGACGGTGATTGTGTGAGATGGATTTGTTTTGATTTGTTTCGTTTTGTCTTGTCTTGTTCTCTTCTCGTCCCGTGTGATTTCGTTTTAGTAGGGTGATCGGATTTTGTGGAGCAAGTGATTGGGTGAGTTTGGCTTATGAATTCGGTGTGAGTAACTGGGAACTTGACGGTCGATCCGTCGATTGTTCGGTGTGTCGGTCGGTCTGTCTGTCTGTCTGTCTGTCTGTCTGTGTGTCTGTTTGTCGTTCGGTCGTTCAGTCTGATGTTGTTGTGTGTTAGATATATTTTCAATGGGTGTTTGAGTGTATGCGTGCGCAGTATGGTGGATGGAAGAATAGAAGAAAGAGAAGAGGAAGGGGAAGCTGAAGAGGAAGAAGTCGAAGTAGAATGAGGAGTGGAAGATGGAGGAGAATGCGAGTGTGAGTGTGAGTGTGTGTGTGAGTGCGAGTGCTTGAGCGGATGCGAATGCTTATTCAAAGATGAAGATTATGATGAATGAGGATAAGAATAAGAATAAGACTAAGGATACGAATACAAGGAGGAGGACGATGAAGAAGAAAAATGAGAATAGGAGGAGGAGGAGGAGGAGGAAATGGAAGAAGGTATTTCTTCAATTTGGGATGTGTGCGATAGTGTTTGTGTGTTTGTTTGTGATTGTGATGGATGTATTTGGGATTGCGTTGGTTTTTCTTTTTCCGAAAGTGCGTTTCAGTGTATCGGGATTGGAAGCGATGCGGATGGAAGATGAAGGAGATGAAGTGGAGCGAAGTGAGTAAATGTGGGTAGGTGGTGAATGAGACGGTGATTGTGTGAGATGGATTTGTTTCGTTTCGTTTTGTCTTGTCTTGTTCTCTTCTCGTCCCGTGTGATTTCGTTTTAGTAGGGTGATCGGATTTTGTGGAGCAAGTGATTGGGTGAGTTTGGCTTATGAATTCGGTGTGAGTAACTGGGAACTTGACGGTCGATCCGTCGATTGTTCGGTGTGTCGGTCGGTCTGTCTGTCTGTCTGTCTGTCTGTGTGTCTGTTTGTCGTTCGGTCGTTCAGTCTGATGTTGTTGTGTGTTAGATATATTTTCAATGGGTGTTTGAGTGTATGCGTGCGCAGTATGGTGGATGGAAGAATAGAAGAAAGAGAAGAGGAAGGGGAAGCTGAAGAGGAAGAAGTCGAAGTAGAATGAGGAGTGGAAGATGGAGGAGAATGCGAGTGTGAGTGTGAGTGTGTGTGTGAGTGCGAGTGCTTGAGCGGATGCGAATGCTTATTCAAAGATGAAGATTATGATGAATGAGGATAAGAATAAGAATAAGACTAAGGATACGAATACAAGGAGGAGGACGATGAAGAAGAAAAATGAGAATAGGAGGAGGAGGAGGAGGAGGAAATGGAAGAAGGTATTTCTTCAATTTGGGATGTGTGCGATAGTGTTTGTGTGTTTGTTTGTGATTGTGATGGATGTATTTGGGATTGCGTTGGTTTTTCTTTTTCCGAAAGTGCGTTTCAGTGTATCGGGATTGGAAGCGATGCGGATGGAAGATGAAGGAGATGAAGTGGAGCGAAGTGAGTAAATGTGGGTAGGTGGTGAATGAGACGGTGATTGTGTGAGATGGATTTGTTTTGATTTGTTTCGTTTTGTCTTGTCTTGTTCTCTTCTCGTCCCGTGTGATTTCGTTTTAGTAGGGTGATCGGATTTTGTGGAGCAAGTGATTGGGTGAGTTTGGCTTATGAATTCGGTGTGAGTAACTGGGAACTTGACGGTCGATCCGTCGATTGTTCGGTGTGTCGGTCGGTCTGTCTGTCTGTCTGTCTGTCTGTCTGTGTGTCTGTTTGTCGTTCGGTCGTTCAGTCTGATGTTGTTGTGTGTTAGATATATTTTCAATGGGTGTTTGAGTGTATGCGTGCGCAGTATGGTGGATGGAAGAATAGAAGAAAGAGAAGAGGAAGGGGAAGCTGAAGAGGAAGAAGTCGAAGTAGAATGAGGAGTGGAAGATGGAGGAGAATGCGAGTGTGAGTGTGAGTGTGTGTGTGAGTGCGAGTGCTTGAGCGGATGCGAATGCTTATTCAAAGATGAAGATTATGATGAATGAGGATAAGAATAAGAATAAGACTAAGGATACGAATACAAGGAGGAGGACGATGAAGAAGAAAAATGAGAATAGGAGGAGGAGGAGGAGGAGGAAATGGAAGAAGGTATTTCTTCAATTTGGGATGTGTGCGATAGTGTTTGTGTGTTTGTTTGTGATTGTGATGGATGTATTTGGGATTGCGTTGGTTTTTCTTTTTCCGAAAGTGCGTTTCAGTGTATCGGGATTGGAAGCGATGCGGATGGAAGATGAAGGAGATGAAGTGGAGCGAAGTGAGTAAATGTGGGTAGGTGGTGAATGAGACGGTGATTGTGTGAGATGGATTTGTTTCGTTTCGTTTTGTCTTGTCTTGTTCTCTTCTCGTCCCGTGTGATTTCGTTTTAGTAGGGTGATCGGATTTTGTGGAGCAAGTGATTGGGTGAGTTTGGCTTATGAATTCGGTGTGAGTAACTGGGAACTTGACGGTCGATCCGTCGATTGTTCGGTGTGTCGGTCGGTCTGTCTGTCTGTCTGTCTGTCTGTGTGTCTGTTTGTCGTTCGGTCGTTCAGTCTGATGTTGTTGTGTGTTAGATATATTTTCAATGGGTGTTTGAGTGTATGCGTGCGCAGTATGGTGGATGGAAGAATAGAAGAAAGAGAAGAGGAAGGGGAAGCTGAAGAGGAAGAAGTCGAAGTAGAATGAGGAGTGGAAGATGGAGGAGAATGCGAGTGTGAGTGTGAGTGTGTGTGTGAGTGCGAGTGCTTGAGCGGATGCGAATGCTTATTCAAAGATGAAGATTATGATGAATGAGGATAAGAATAAGAATAAGACTAAGGATACGAATACAAGGAGGAGGACGATGAAGAAGAAAAATGAGAATAGGAGGAGGAGGAGGAGGAGGAAATGGAAGAAGGTATTTCTTCAATTTGGGATGTGTGCGATAGTGTTTGTGTGTTTGTTTGTGATTGTGATGGATGTATTTGGGATTGCGTTGGTTTTTCTTTTTCCGAAAGTGCGTTTCAGTGTATCGGGATTGGAAGCGATGCGGATGGAAGATGAAGGAGATGAAGTGGAGCGAAGTGAGTAAATGTGGGTAGGTGGTGAATGAGACGGTGATTGTGTGAGATGGATTTGTTTCGTTTCGTTTTGTCTTGTCTTGTTCTCTTCTCGTCCCGTGTGATTTCGTTTTAGTAGGGTGATCGGATTTTGTGGAGCAAGTGATTGGGTGAGTTTGGCTTATGAATTCGGTGTGAGTAACTGGGAACTTGACGGTCGATCCGTCGATTGTTCGGTGTGTCGGTCGGTCTGTCTGTCTGTCTGTCTGTCTGTGTGTCTGTTTGTCGTTCGGTCGTTCAGTCTGATGTTGTTGTGTGTTAGATATATTTTCAATGGGTGTTTGAGTGTATGCGTGCGCAGTATGGTGGATGGAAGAATAGAAGAAAGAGAAGAGGAAGGGGAAGCTGAAGAGGAAGAAGTCGAAGTAGAATGAGGAGTGGAAGATGGAGGAGAATGCGAGTGTGAGTGTGAGTGTGTGTGTGAGTGCGAGTGCTTGAGCGGATGCGAATGCTTATTCAAAGATGAAGATTATGATGAATGAGGATAAGAATAAGAATAAGACTAAGGATACGAATACAAGGAGGAGGACGATGAAGAAGAAAAATGAGAATAGGAGGAGGAGGAGGAGGAAATGGAAGAAGGTATTTCTTCAATTTGGGATGTGTGCGATAGTGTTTGTGTGTTTGTTTGTGATTGTGATGGATGTATTTGGGATTGCGTTGGTTTTTCTTTTTCCGAAAGTGCGTTTCAGTGTATCGGGATTGGAAGCGATGCGGATGGAAGATGAAGGAGATGAAGTGGAGCGAAGTGAGTAAATGTGGGTAGGTGGTGAATGAGACGGTGATTGTGTGAGATGGATTTGTTTTGATTTGTTTCGTTTTGTCTTGTCTTGTTCTCTTCTCGTCCCGTGTGATTTCGTTTTAGTAGGGTGATCGGATTTTGTGGAGCAAGTGATTGGGTGAGTTTGGCTTATGAATTCGGTGTGAGTAACTGGGAACTTGACGGTCGATCCGTCGATTGTTCGGTGTGTCGGTCTGTCTGTCTGTCTGTCTGTCTGTGTGTCTGTTTGTCGTTCGGTCGTTCAGTCTGATGTTGTTGTGTGTTAGATATATTTTCAATGGGTGTTTGAGTGTATGCGTGCGCAGTATGGTGGATGGAAGAATAGAAGAAAGAGAAGAGGAAGGGGAAGCTGAAGAGGAAGAAGTCGAAGTAGAATGAGGAGTGGAAGATGGAGGAGAATGCGAGTGTGAGTGTGAGTGTGTGTGTGAGTGCGAGTGCTTGAGCGGATGCGAATGCTTATTCAAAGATGAAGATTATGATGAATGAGGATAAGAATAAGAATAAGACTAAGGATACGAATACAAGGAGGAGGACGATGAAGAAGAAAAATGAGAATAGGAGGAGGAGGAGGAGGAGGAAATGGAAGAAGGTATTTCTTCAATTTGGGATGTGTGCGATAGTGTTTGTGTGTTTGTTTGTGATTGTGATGGATGTATTTGGGATTGCGTTGGTTTTTCTTTTTCCGAAAGTGCGTTTCAGTGTATCGGGATTGGAAGCGATGCGGATGGAAGATGAAGGAGATGAAGTGGAGCGAAGTGAGTAAATGTGGGTAGGTGGTGAATGAGACGGTGATTGTGTGAGATGGATTTGTTTCGTTTCGTTTTGTCTTGTCTTGTTCTCTTCTCGTCCCGTGTGATTTCGTTTTAGTAGGGTGATCGGATTTTGTGGAGCAAGTGATTGGGTGAGTTTGGCTTATGAATTCGGTGTGAGTAACTGGGAACTTGACGGTCGATCCGTCGATTGTTCGGTGTGTCGGTCGGTCTGTCTGTCTGTCTGTCTGTCTGTGTGTCTGTTTGTCGTTCGGTCGTTCAGTCTGATGTTGTTGTGTGTTAGATATATTTTCAATGGGTGTTTGAGTGTATGCGTGCGCAGTATGGTGGATGGAAGAATAGAAGAAAGAGAAGAGGAAGGGGAAGCTGAAGAGGAAGAAGTCGAAGTAGAATGAGGAGTGGAAGATGGAGGAGAATGCGAGTGTGAGTGTGAGTGTGTGTGTGAGTGCGAGTGCTTGAGCGGATGCGAATGCTTATTCAAAGATGAAGATTATGATGAATGAGGATAAGAATAAGAATAAGACTAAGGATACGAATACAAGGAGGAGGACGATGAAGAAGAAAAATGAGAATAGGAGGAGGAGGAGGAGGAGGAAATGGAAGAAGGTATTTCTTCAATTTGGGATGTGTGCGATAGTGTTTGTGTGTTTGTTTGTGATTGTGATGGATGTATTTGGGATTGCGTTGGTTTTTCTTTTTCCGAAAGTGCGTTTCAGTGTATCGGGATTGGAAGCGATGCGGATGGAAGATGAAGGAGATGAAGTGGAGCGAAGTGAGTAAATGTGGGTAGGTGGTGAATGAGACGGTGATTGTGTGAGATGGATTTGTTTTGATTTGTTTCGTTTTGTCTTGTCTTGTTCTCTTCTCGTCCCGTGTGATTTCGTTTTAGTAGGGTGATCGGATTTTGTGGAGCAAGTGATTGGGTGAGTTTGGCTTATGAATTCGGTGTGAGTAACTGGGAACTTGACGGTCGATCCGTCGATTGTTCGGTGTGTCGGTCGGTCTGTCTGTCTGTCTGTCTGTCTGTCTGTGTGTCTGTTTGTCGTTCGGTCGTTCAGTCTGATGTTGTTGTGTGTTAGATATATTTTCAATGGGTGTTTGAGTGTATGCGTGCGCAGTATGGTGGATGGAAGAATAGAAGAAAGAGAAGAGGAAGGGGAAGCTGAAGAGGAAGAAGTCGAAGTAGAATGAGGAGTGGAAGATGGAGGAGAATGCGAGTGTGAGTGTGAGTGTGTGTGTGAGTGCGAGTGCTTGAGCGGATGCGAATGCTTATTCAAAGATGAAGATTATGATGAATGAGGATAAGAATAAGAATAAGACTAAGGATACGAATACAAGGAGGAGGACGATGAAGAAGAAAAATGAGAATAGGAGGAGGAGGAGGAGGAAATGGAAGAAGGTATTTCTTCAATTTGGGATGTGTGCGATAGTGTTTGTGTGTTTGTTTGTGATTGTGATGGATGTATTTGGGATTGCGTTGGTTTTTCTTTTTCCGAAAGTGCGTTTCAGTGTATCGGGATTGGAAGCGATGCGGATGGAAGATGAAGGAGATGAAGTGGAGCGAAGTGAGTAAATGTGGGTAGGTGGTGAATGAGACGGTGATTGTGTGAGATGGATTTGTTTTGATTTGTTTCGTTTTGTCTTGTCTTGTTCTCTTCTCGTCCCGTGTGATTTCGTTTTAGTAGGGTGATCGGATTTTGTGGAGCAAGTGATTGGGTGAGTTTGGCTTATGAATTCGGTGTGAGTAACTGGGAACTTGACGGTCGATCCGTCGATTGTTCGGTGTGTCGGTCGGTCTGTCTGTCTGTCTGTCTGTCTGTGTGTCTGTTTGTCGTTCGGTCGTTCAGTCTGATGTTGTTGTGTGTTAGATATATTTTCAATGGGTGTTTGAGTGTATGCGTGCGCAGTATGGTGGATGGAAGAATAGAAGAAAGAGAAGAGGAAGGGGAAGCTGAAGAGGAAGAAGTCGAAGTAGAATGAGGAGTGGAAGATGGAGGAGAATGCGAGTGTGAGTGTGAGTGTGTGTGTGAGTGCGAGTGCTTGAGCGGATGCGAATGCTTATTCAAAGATGAAGATTATGATGAATGAGGATAAGAATAAGAATAAGACTAAGGATACGAATACAAGGAGGAGGACGATGAAGAAGAAAAATGAGAATAGGAGGAGGAGGAGGAGGAGGAAATGGAAGAAGGTATTTCTTCAATTTGGGATGTGTGCGATAGTGTTTGTGTGTTTGTTTGTGATTGTGATGGATGTATTTGGGATTGCGTTGGTTTTTCTTTTTCCGAAAGTGCGTTTCAGTGTATCGGGATTGGAAGCGATGCGGATGGAAGATGAAGGAGATGAAGTGGAGCGAAGTGAGTAAATGTGGGTAGGTGGTGAATGAGACGGTGATTGTGTGAGATGGATTTGTTTTGATTTGTTTCGTTTTGTCTTGTCTTGTTCTCTTCTCGTCCCGTGTGATTTCGTTTTAGTAGGGTGATCGGATTTTGTGGAGCAAGTGATTGGGTGAGTTTGGCTTATGAATTCGGTGTGAGTAACTGGGAACTTGACGGTCGATCCGTCGATTGTTCGGTGTGTCGGTCGGTCTGTCTGTCTGTGTGTCTGTTTGTCGTTCGGTCGTTCAGTCTGATGTTGTTGTGTGTTAGATATATTTTCAATGGGTGTTTGAGTGTATGCGTGCGCAGTATGGTGGATGGAAGAATAGAAGAAAGAGAAGAGGAAGGGGAAGCTGAAGAGGAAGAAGTCGAAGTAGAATGAGGAGTGGAAGATGGAGGAGAATGCGAGTGTGAGTGTGAGTGTGTGTGTGAGTGCGAGTGCTTGAGCGGATGCGAATGCTTATTCAAAGATGAAGATTATGATGAATGAGGATAAGAATAAGAATAAGACTAAGGATACGAATACAAGGAGGAGGACGATGAAGAAGAAAAATGAGAATAGGAGGAGGAGGAGGAGGAGGAAATGGAAGAAGGTATTTCTTCAATTTGGGATGTGTGCGATAGTGTTTGTGTGTTTGTTTGTGATTGTGATGGATGTATTTGGGATTGCGTTGGTTTTTCTTTTTCCGAAAGTGCGTTTCAGTGTATCGGGATTGGAAGCGATGCGGATGGAAGATGAAGGAGATGAAGTGGAGCGAAGTGAGTAAATGTGGGTAGGTGGTGAATGAGACGGTGATTGTGTGAGATGGATTTGTTTTGATTTGTTTCGTTTTGTCTTGTCTTGTTCTCTTCTCGTCCCGTGTGATTTCGTTTTAGTAGGGTGATCGGATTTTGTGGAGCAAGTGATTGGGTGAGTTTGGCTTATGAATTCGGTGTGAGTAACTGGGAACTTGACGGTCGATCCGTCGATTGTTCGGTGTGTCGGTCTGTCTGTCTGTCTGTCTGTCTGTGTGTCTGTTTGTCGTTCGGTCGTTCAGTCTGATGTTGTTGTGTGTTAGATATATTTTCAATGGGTGTTTGAGTGTATGCGTGCGCAGTATGGTGGATGGAAGAATAGAAGAAAGAGAAGAGGAAGGGGAAGCTGAAGAGGAAGAAGTCGAAGTAGAATGAGGAGTGGAAGATGGAGGAGAATGCGAGTGTGAGTGTGAGTGTGTGTGTGTGAGTGCGAGTGCGTGTGCGAGTGCTTGAGCGGATGCGAATGCTTATTCAAAGATGAAGATTATGATGAATGAGGATAAGAATAAGAATAAGACTAAGGATACGAATACAAGGAGGAGGACGATGAAGAAGAAAAATGAGAATAGGAGGAGGAGGAGGAGGAGGAAATGGAAGAAGGTATTTCTTCAATTTGGGATGTGTGCGATAGTGTTTGTGTGTTTGTTTGTGATTGTGATGGATGTATTTGGGATTGCGTTGGTTTTTCTTTTTCCGAAAGTGCGTTTCAGTGTATCGGGATTGGAAGCGATGCGGATGGAAGATGAAGGAGATGAAGTGGAGCGAAGTGAGTAAATGTGGGTAGGTGGTGAATGAGACGGTGATTGTGTGAGATGGATTTGTTTTGATTTGTTTCGTTTTGTCTTGTCTTGTTCTCTTCTCGTCCCGTGTGATTTCGTTTTAGTAGGGTGATCGGATTTTGTGGAGCAAGTGATTGGGTGAGTTTGGCTTATGAATTCGGTGTGAGTAACTGGGAACTTGACGGTCGATCCGTCGATTGTTCGGTGTGTCGGTCGGTCTGTCTGTCTGTCTGTCTGTCTGTGTGTCTGTTTGTCGTTCGGTCGTTCAGTCTGATGTTGTTGTGTGTTAGATATATTTTCAATGGGTGTTTGAGTGTATGCGTGCGCAGTATGGTGGATGGAAGAATAGAAGAAAGAGAAGAGGAAGGGGAAGCTGAAGAGGAAGAAGTCGAAGTAGAATGAGGAGTGGAAGATGGAGGAGAATGCGAGTGTGAGTGTGAGTGTGTGTGTGAGTGCGAGTGCTTGAGCGGATGCGAATGCTTATTCAAAGATGAAGATTATGATGAATGAGGATAAGAATAAGAATAAGACTAAGGATACGAATACAAGGAGGAGGACGATGAAGAAGAAAAATGAGAATAGGAGGAGGAGGAGGAGGAGGAAATGGAAGAAGGTATTTCTTCAATTTGGGATGTGTGCGATAGTGTTTGTGTGTTTGTTTGTGATTGTGATGGATGTATTTGGGATTGCGTTGGTTTTTCTTTTTCCGAAAGTGCGTTTCAGTGTATCGGGATTGGAAGCGATGCGGATGGAAGATGAAGGAGATGAAGTGGAGCGAAGTGAGTAAATGTGGGTAGGTGGTGAATGAGACGGTGATTGTGTGAGATGGATTTGTTTCGTTTTGTCTTGTCTTGTTCTCTTCTCGTCCCGTGTGATTTCGTTTTAGTAGGGTGATCGGATTTTGTGGAGCAAGTGATTGGGTGAGTTTGGCTTATGAATTCGGTGTGAGTAACTGGGAACTTGACGGTCGATCCGTCGATTGTTCGGTGTGTCGGTCGGTCTGTCTGTCTGTCTGTCTGTCTGTGTGTCTGTTTGTCGTTCGGTCGTTCAGTCTGATGTTGTTGTGTGTTAGATATATTTTCAATGGGTGTTTGAGTGTATGCGTGCGCAGTATGGTGGATGGAAGAATAGAAGAAAGAGAAGAGGAAGGGGAAGCTGAAGAGGAAGAAGTCGAAGTAGAATGAGGAGTGGAAGATGGAGGAGAATGCGAGTGTGAGTGTGAGTGTGTGTGTGAGTGCGAGTGCTTGAGCGGATGCGAATGCTTATTCAAAGATGAAGATTATGATGAATGAGGATAAGAATAAGAATAAGACTAAGGATACGAATACAAGGAGGAGGACGATGAAGAAGAAAAATGAGAATAGGAGGAGGAGGAGGAGGAGGAAATGGAAGAAGGTATTTCTTCAATTTGGGATGTGTGCGATAGTGTTTGTGTGTTTGTTTGTGATTGTGATGGATGTATTTGGGATTGCGTTGGTTTTTCTTTTTCCGAAAGTGCGTTTCAGTGTATCGGGATTGGAAGCGATGCGGATGGAAGATGAAGGAGATGAAGTGGAGCGAAGTGAGTAAATGTGGGTAGGTGGTGAATGAGACGGTGATTGTGTGAGATGGATTTGTTTTGATTTGTTTCGTTTTGTCTTGTCTTGTTCTCTTCTCGTCCCGTGTGATTTCGTTTTAGTAGGGTGATCGGATTTTGTGGAGCAAGTGATTGGGTGAGTTTGGCTTATGAATTCGGTGTGAGTAACTGGGAACTTGACGGTCGATCCGTCGATTGTTCGGTGTGTCGGTCGGTCTGTCTGTCTGTCTGTCTGTCTGTGTGTCTGTTTGTCGTTCGGTCGTTCAGTCTGATGTTGTTGTGTGTTAGATATATTTTCAATGGGTGTTTGAGTGTATGCGTGCGCAGTATGGTGGATGGAAGAATAGAAGAAAGAGAAGAGGAAGGGGAAGCTGAAGAGGAAGAAGTCGAAGTAGAATGAGGAGTGGAAGATGGAGGAGAATGCGAGTGTGAGTGTGAGTGTGTGTGTGAGTGCGAGTGCTTGAGCGGATGCGAATGCTTATTCAAAGATGAAGATTATGATGAATGAGGATAAGAATAAGAATAAGACTAAGGATACGAATACAAGGAGGAGGACGATGAAGAAGAAAAATGAGAATAGGAGGAGGAGGAGGAGGAGGAAATGGAAGAAGGTATTTCTTCAATTTGGGATGTGTGCGATAGTGTTTGTGTGTTTGTTTGTGATTGTGATGGATGTATTTGGGATTGCGTTGGTTTTTCTTTTTCCGAAAGTGCGTTTCAGTGTATCGGGATTGGAAGCGATGCGGATGGAAGATGAAGGAGATGAAGTGGAGCGAAGTGAGTAAATGTGGGTAGGTGGTGAATGAGACGGTGATTGTGTGAGATGGATTTGTTTTGATTTGTTTCGTTTTGTCTTGTCTTGTTCTCTTCTCGTCCCGTGTGATTTCGTTTTAGTAGGGTGATCGGATTTTGTGGAGCAAGTGATTGGGTGAGTTTGGCTTATGAATTCGGTGTGAGTAACTGGGAACTTGACGGTCGATCCGTCGATTGTTCGGTGTGTCGGTCGGTCTGTCTGTCTGTCTGTCTGTCTGTGTGTCTGTTTGTCGTTCGGTCGTTCAGTCTGATGTTGTTGTGTGTTAGATATATTTTCAATGGGTGTTTGAGTGTATGCGTGCGCAGTATGGTGGATGGAAGAATAGAAGAAAGAGAAGAGGAAGGGGAAGCTGAAGAGGAAGAAGTCGAAGTAGAATGAGGAGTGGAAGATGGAGGAGAATGCGAGTGTGAGTGTGAGTGTGTGTGTGAGTGCGAGTGCTTGAGCGGATGCGAATGCTTATTCAAAGATGAAGATTATGATGAATGAGGATAAGAATAAGAATAAGACTAAGGATACGAATACAAGGAGGAGGACGATGAAGAAGAAAAATGAGAATAGGAGGAGGAGGAGGAGGAGGAAATGGAAGAAGGTATTTCTTCAATTTGGGATGTGTGCGATAGTGTTTGTGTGTTTGTTTGTGATTGTGATGGATGTACTTGGGATTGCGTTGGTTTTTCTTTTTCCGAAAGTGCGTTTCAGTGTATCGGGATTGGAAGCGATGCGGATGGAAGATGAAGGAGATGAAGTGGAGCGAAGTGAGTAAATGTGGGTAGGTGGTGAATGAGACGGTGATTGTGTGAGATGGATTTGTTTCGTTTTGTCTTGTCTTGTTCTCTTCTCGTCCCGTGTGATTTCGTTTTAGTAGGGTGATCGGATTTTGTGGAGCAAGTGATTGGGTGAGTTTGGCTTATGAATTCGGTGTGAGTAACTGGGAACTTGACGGTCGATCCGTCGATTGTTCGGTGTGTCGGTCGGTCTGTCTGTCTGTCTGTCTGTCTGTGTGTCTGTTTGTCGTTCGGTCGTTCAGTCTGATGTTGTTGTGTGTTAGATATATTTTCAATGGGTGTTTGAGTGTATGCGTGCGCAGTATGGTGGATGGAAGAATAGAAGAAAGAGAAGAGGAAGGGGAAGCTGAAGAGGAAGAAGTCGAAGTAGAATGAGGAGTGGAAGATGGAGGAGAATGCGAGTGTGAGTGTGAGTGTGTGTGTGAGTGCGAGTGCTTGAGCGGATGCGAATGCTTATTCAAAGATGAAGATTATGATGAATGAGGATAAGAATAAGAATAAGACTAAGGATACGAATACAAGGAGGAGGACGATGAAGAAGAAAAATGAGAATAGGAGGAGGAGGAGGAGGAGGAAATGGAAGAAGGTATTTCTTCAATTTGGGATGTGTGCGATAGTGTTTGTGTGTTTGTTTGTGATTGTGATGGATGTATTTGGGATTGCGTTGGTTTTTCTTTTTCCGAAAGTGCGTTTCAGTGTATCGGGATTGGAAGCGATGCGGATGGAAGATGAAGGAGATGAAGTGGAGCGAAGTGAGTAAATGTGGGTAGGTGGTGAATGAGACGGTGATTGTGTGAGATGGATTTGTTTCGTTTTGTCTTGTCTTGTTCTCTTCTCGTCCCGTGTGATTTCGTTTTAGTAGGGTGATCGGATTTTGTGGAGCAAGTGATTGGGTGAGTTTGGCTTATGAATTCGGTGTGAGTAACTGGGAACTTGACGGTCGATCCGTCGATTGTTCGGTGTGTCGGTCGGTCTGTCTGTCTGTCTGTCTGTCTGTGTGTCTGTTTGTCGTTCGGTCGTTCAGTCTGATGTTGTTGTGTGTTAGATATATTTTCAATGGGTGTTTGAGTGTATGCGTGCGCAGTATGGTGGATGGAAGAATAGAAGAAAGAGAAGAGGAAGGGGAAGCTGAAGAGGAAGAAGTCGAAGTAGAATGAGGAGTGGAAGATGGAGGAGAATGCGAGTGTGAGTGTGAGTGTGTGTGTGAGTGCGAGTGCTTGAGCGGATGCGAATGCTTATTCAAAGATGAAGATTATGATGAATGAGGATAAGAATAAGAATAAGACTAAGGATACGAATACAAGGAGGAGGACGATGAAGAAGAAAAATGAGAATAGGAGGAGGAGGAGGAGGAGGAAATGGAAGAAGGTATTTCTTCAATTTGGGATGTGTGCGATAGTGTTTGTGTGTTTGTTTGTGATTGTGATGGATGTATTTGGGATTGCGTTGGTTTTTCTTTTTCCGAAAGTGCGTTTCAGTGTATCGGGATTGGAAGCGATGCGGATGGAAGATGAAGGAGATGAAGTGGAGCGAAGTGAGTAAATGTGGGTAGGTGGTGAATGAGACGGTGATTGTGTGAGATGGATTTGTTTTGATTTGTTTCGTTTTGTCTTGTCTTGTTCTCTTCTCGTCCCGTGTGATTTCGTTTTAGTAGGGTGATCGGATTTTGTGGAGCAAGTGATTGGGTGAGTTTGGCTTATGAATTCGGTGTGAGTAACTGGGAACTTGACGGTCGATCCGTCGATTGTTCGGTGTGTCGGTCGGTCTGTCTGTCTGTCTGTCTGTCTGTGTGTCTGTTTGTCGTTCGGTCGTTCAGTCTGATGTTGTTGTGTGTTAGATATATTTTCAATGGGTGTTTGAGTGTATGCGTGCGCAGTATGGTGGATGGAAGAATAGAAGAAAGAGAAGAGGAAGGGGAAGCTGAAGAGGAAGAAGTCGAAGTAGAATGAGGAGTGGAAGATGGAGGAGAATGCGAGTGTGAGTGTGAGTGTGTGTGTGAGTGCGAGTGCTTGAGCGGATGCGAATGCTTATTCAAAGATGAAGATTATGATGAATGAGGATAAGAATAAGAATAAGACTAAGGATACGAATACAAGGAGGAGGACGATGAAGAAGAAAAATGAGAATAGGAGGAGGAGGAGGAGGAGGAAATGGAAGAAGGTATTTCTTCAATTTGGGATGTGTGCGATAGTGTTTGTGTGTTTGTTTGTGATTGTGATGGATGTATTTGGGATTGCGTTGGTTTTTCTTTTTCCGAAAGTGCGTTTCAGTGTATCGGGATTGGAAGCGATGCGGATGGAAGATGAAGGAGATGAAGTGGAGCGAAGTGAGTAAATGTGGGTAGGTGGTGAATGAGACGGTGATTGTGTGAGATGGATTTGTTTTGATTTGTTTCGTTTTGTCTTGTCTTGTTCTCTTCTCGTCCCGTGTGATTTCGTTTTAGTAGGGTGATCGGATTTTGTGGAGCAAGTGATTGGGTGAGTTTGGCTTATGAATTCGGTGTGAGTAACTGGGAACTTGACGGTCGATCCGTCGATTGTTCGGTGTGTCGGTCGGTCTGTCTGTCTGTCTGTCTGTCTGTGTGTCTGTTTGTCGTTCGGTCGTTCAGTCTGATGTTGTTGTGTGTTAGATATATTTTCAATGGGTGTTTGAGTGTATGCGTGCGCAGTATGGTGGATGGAAGAATAGAAGAAAGAGAAGAGGAAGGGGAAGCTGAAGAGGAAGAAGTCGAAGTAGAATGAGGAGTGGAAGATGGAGGAGAATGCGAGTGTGAGTGTGAGTGTGTGTGTGAGTGCGAGTGCTTGAGCGGATGCGAATGCTTATTCAAAGATGAAGATTATGATGAATGAGGATAAGAATAAGAATAAGACTAAGGATACGAATACAAGGAGGAGGACGATGAAGAAGAAAAATGAGAATAGGAGGAGGAGGAGGAGGAGGAAATGGAAGAAGGTATTTCTTCAATTTGGGATGTGTGCGATAGTGTTTGTGTGTTTGTTTGTGATTGTGATGGATGTACTTGGGATTGCGTTGGTTTTTCTTTTTCCGAAAGTGCGTTTCAGTGTATCGGGATTGGAAGCGATGCGGATGGAAGATGAAGGAGATGAAGTGGAGCGAAGTGAGTAAATGTGGGTAGGTGGTGAATGAGACGGTGATTGTGTGAGATGGATTTGTTTCGTTTCGTTTTGTCTTGTCTTGTTCTCTTCTCGTCCCGTGTGATTTCGTTTTAGTAGGGTGATCGGATTTTGTGGAGCAAGTGATTGGGTGAGTTTGGCTTATGAATTCGGTGTGAGTAACTGGGAACTTGACGGTCGATCCGTCGATTGTTCGGTGTGTCGGTCTGTCTGTCTGTCTGTCTGTCTGTGTGTCTGTTTGTCGTTCGGTCGTTCAGTCTGATGTTGTTGTGTGTTAGATATATTTTCAATGGGTGTTTGAGTGTATGCGTGCGCAGTATGGTGGATGGAAGAATAGAAGAAAGAGAAGAGGAAGGGGAAGCTGAAGAGGAAGAAGTCGAAGTAGAATGAGGAGTGGAAGATGGAGGAGAATGCGAGTGTGAGTGTGTGTGTGAGTGCGAGTGCTTGAGCGGATGCGAATGCTTATTCAAAGATGAAGATTATGATGAATGAGGATAAGAATAAGAATAAGACTAAGGATACGAATACAAGGAGGAGGACGATGAAGAAGAAAAATGAGAATAGGAGGAGGAGGAGGAGGAGGAAATGGAAGAAGGTATTTCTTCAATTTGGAATGTGTGCGATAGTGTTTGTGTGTTTGTTTGTGATTGTGATGGATGTACTTGGGATTGCGTTGGTTTTTCTTTTTCCGAAAGTGCGTTTCAGTGTATCGGGATTGGAAGCGATGCGGATGGAAGATGAAGGAGATGAAGTGGAGCGAAGTGAGTAAATGTGGGTAGGTGGTGAATGAGACGGTGATTGTGTGAGATGGATTTGTTTCGTTTCGTTTTGTCTTGTCTTGTTCTCTTCTCGTCCCGTGTGATTTCGTTTTAGTAGGGTGATCGGATTTTGTGGAGCAAGTGATTGGGTGAGTTTGGCTTATGAATTCGGTGTGAGTAACTGGGAACTTGACGGTCGATCCGTCGATTGTTCGGTGTGTCGGTCGGTCTGTCTGTCTGTCTGTCTGTCTGTGTGTCTGTTTGTCGTTCGGTCGTTCAGTCTGATGTTGTTGTGTGTTAGATATATTTTCAATGGGTGTTTGAGTGTATGCGTGCGCAGTATGGTGGATGGAAGAATAGAAGAAAGAGAAGAGGAAGGGGAAGCTGAAGAGGAAGAAGTCGAAGTAGAATGAGGAGTGGAAGATGGAGGAGAATGCGAGTGTGAGTGTGAGTGTGTGTGTGAGTGCGAGTGCTTGAGCGGATGCGAATGCTTATTCAAAGATGAAGATTATGATGAATGAGGATAAGAATAAGAATAAGACTAAGGATACGAATACAAGGAGGAGGACGATGAAGAAGAAAAATGAGAATAGGAGGAGGAGGAGGAGGAGGAAATGGAAGAAGGTATTTCTTCAATTTGGGATGTGTGCGATAGTGTTTGTGTGTTTGTTTGTGATTGTGATGGATGTACTTGGGATTGCGTTGGTTTTTCTTTTTCCGAAAGTGCGTTTCAGTGTATCGGGATTGGAAGCGATGCGGATGGAAGATGAAGGAGATGAAGTGGAGCGAAGTGAGTAAATGTGGGTAGGTGGTGAATGAGACGGTGATTGTGTGAGATGGATTTGTTTCGTTTCGTTTTGTCTTGTCTTGTTCTCTTCTCGTCCCGTGTGATTTCGTTTTAGTAGGGTGATCGGATTTTGTGGAGCAAGTGATTGGGTGAGTTTGGCTTATGAATTCGGTGTGAGTAACTGGGAACTTGACGGTCGATCCGTCGATTGTTCGGTGTGTCGGTCGGTCTGTCTGTCTGTCTGTCTGTCTGTCTGTGTGTCTGTTTGTCGTTCGGTCGTTCAGTCTGATGTTGTTGTGTGTTAGATATATTTTCAATGGGTGTTTGAGTGTATGCGTGCGCAGTATGGTGGATGGAAGAATAGAAGAAAGAGAAGAGGAAGGGGAAGCTGAAGAGGAAGAAGTCGAAGTAGAATGAGGAGTGGAAGATGGAGGAGAATGCGAGTGTGAGTGTGAGTGTGTGTGTGAGTGCGAGTGCTTGAGCGGATGCGAATGCTTATTCAAAGATGAAGATTATGATGAATGAGGATAAGAATAAGAATAAGACTAAGGATACGAATACAAGGAGGAGGACGATGAAGAAGAAAAATGAGAATAGGAGGAGGAGGAGGAGGAAATGGAAGAAGGTATTTCTTCAATTTGGGATGTGTGCGATAGTGTTTGTGTGTTTGTTTGTGATTGTGATGGATGTACTTGGGATTGCGTTGGTTTTTCTTTTTCCGAAAGTGCGTTTCAGTGTATCGGGATTGGAAGCGATGCGGATGGAAGATGAAGGAGATGAAGTGGAGCGAAGTGAGTAAATGTGGGTAGGTGGTGAATGAGACGGTGATTGTGTGAGATGGATTTGTTTCTTTTTGTCTTGTCTTGTTCTCTTCTCGTCCCGTGTGATTTCGTTTTAGTAGGGTGATCGGATTTTGTGGAGCAAGTGATTGGGTGAGTTTGGCTTATGAATTCGGTGTGAGTAACTGGGAACTTGACGGTCGATCCGTCGATTGTTCGGTGTGTCGGTCTGTCTGTCTGTCTGTCTGTCTGTGTGTCTGTTTGTCGTTCGGTCGTTCAGTCTGATGTTGTTGTGTGTTAGATATATTTTCAATGGGTGTTTGAGTGTATGCGTGCGCAGTATGGTGGATGGAAGAATAGAAGAAAGAGAAGAGGAAGGGGAAGCTGAAGAGGAAGAAGTCGAAGTAGAATGAGGAGTGGAAGATGGAGGAGAATGCGAGTGTGAGTGTGTGTGTGAGTGCGAGTGCTTGAGCGGATGCGAATGCTTATTCAAAGATGAAGATTATGATGAATGAGGATAAGAATAAGAATAAGACTAAGGATACGAATACAAGGAGGAGGACGATGAAGAAGAAAAATGAGAATAGGAGGAGGAGGAGGAGGAGGAAATGGAAGAAGGTATTTCTTCAATTTGGGATGTGTGCGATAGTGTTTGTGTGTTTGTTTGTGATTGTGATGGATGTACTTGGGATTGCGTTGGTTTTTCTTTTTCCGAAAGTGCGTTTCAGTGTATCGGGATTGGAAGCGATGCGGATGGAAGATGAAGGAGATGAAGTGGAGCGAAGTGAGTAAATGTGGGTAGGTGGTGAATGAGACGGTGATTGTGTGAGATGGATTTGTTTTGATTTGTTTCGTTTTGTCTTGTCTTGTTCTCTTCTCGTCCCGTGTGATTTCGTTTTAGTAGGGTGATCGGATTTTGTGGAGCAAGTGATTGGGTGAGTTTGGCTTATGAATTCGGTGTGAGTAACTGGGAACTTGACGGTCGATCCGTCGATTGTTCGGTGTGTCGGTCGGTCTGTCTGTCTGTCTGTCTGTCTGTCTGTGTGTCTGTTTGTCGTTCGGTCGTTCAGTCTGATGTTGTTGTGTGTTAGATATATTTTCAATGGGTGTTTGAGTGTATGCGTGCGCAGTATGGTGGATGGAAGAATAGAAGAAAGAGAAGAGGAAGGGGAAGCTGAAGAGGAAGAAGTCGAAGTAGAATGAGGAGTGGAAGATGGAGGAGAATGCGAGTGTGAGTGTGAGTGTGTGTGTGAGTGCGAGTGCTTGAGCGGATGCGAATGCTTATTCAAAGATGAAGATTATGATGAATGAGGATAAGAATAAGAATAAGACTAAGGATACGAATACAAGGAGGAGGACGATGAAGAAGAAAAATGAGAATAGGAGGAGGAGGAGGAGGAGGAAATGGAAGAAGGTATTTCTTCAATTTGGGATGTGTGCGATAGTGTTTGTGTGTTTGTTTGTGATTGTGATGGATGTATTTGGGATTGCGTTGGTTTTTCTTTTTCCGAAAGTGCGTTTCAGTGTATCGGGATTGGAAGCGATGCGGATGGAAGATGAAGGAGATGAAGTGGAGCGAAGTGAGTAAATGTGGGTAGGTGGTGAATGAGACGGTGATTGTGTGAGATGGATTTGTTTCGTTTTGTCTTGTCTTGTTCTCTTCTCGTCCCGTGTGATTTCGTTTTAGTAGGGTGATCGGATTTTGTGGAGCAAGTGATTGGGTGAGTTTGGCTTATGAATTCGGTGTGAGTAACTGGGAACTTGACGGTCGATCCGTCGATTGTTCGGTGTGTCGGTCTGTCTGTCTGTCTGTCTGTCTGTGTGTCTGTTTGTCGTTCGGTCGTTCAGTCTGATGTTGTTGTGTGTTAGATATATTTTCAATGGGTGTTTGAGTGTATGCGTGCGCAGTATGGTGGATGGAAGAATAGAAGAAAGAGAAGAGGAAGGGGAAGCTGAAGAGGAAGAAGTCGAAGTAGAATGAGGAGTGGAAGATGGAGGAGAATGCGAGTGTGAGTGTGTGTGTGAGTGCGAGTGCTTGAGCGGATGCGAATGCTTATTCAAAGATGAAGATTATGATGAATGAGGATAAGAATAAGAATAAGACTAAGGATACGAATACAAGGAGGAGGACGATGAAGAAGAAAAATGAGAATAGGAGGAGGAGGAGGAGGAGGAGGAAATGGAAGAAGGTATTTCTTCAATTTGGGATGTGTGCGATAGTGTTTGTGTGTTTGTTTGTGATTGTGATGGATGTACTTGGGATTGCGTTGGTTTTTCTTTTTCCGAAAGTGCGTTTCAGTGTATCGGGATTGGAAGCGATGCGGATGGAAGATGAAGGAGATGAAGTGGAGCGAAGTGAGTAAATGTGGGTAGGTGGTGAATGAGACGGTGATTGTGTGAGATGGATTTGTTTTGATTTGTTTCGTTTTGTCTTGTCTTGTTCTCTTCTCGTCCCGTGTGATTTCGTTTTAGTAGGGTGATCGGATTTTGTGGAGCAAGTGATTGGGTGAGTTTGGCTTATGAATTCGGTGTGAGTAACTGGGAACTTGACGGTCGATCCGTCGATTGTTCGGTGTGTCGGTCGGTCTGTCTGTCTGTCTGTCTGTCTGTCTGTGTGTCTGTTTGTCGTTCGGTCGTTCAGTCTGATGTTGTTGTGTGTTAGATATATTTTCAATGGGTGTTTGAGTGTATGCGTGCGCAGTATGGTGGATGGAAGAATAGAAGAAAGAGAAGAGGAAGGGGAAGCTGAAGAGGAAGAAGTCGAAGTAGAATGAGGAGTGGAAGATGGAGGAGAATGCGAGTGTGAGTGTGAGTGTGTGTGTGAGTGCGAGTGCTTGAGCGGATGCGAATGCTTATTCAAAGATGAAGATTATGATGAATGAGGATAAGAATAAGAATAAGACTAAGGATACGAATACAAGGAGGAGGACGATGAAGAAGAAAAATGAGAATAGGAGGAGGAGGAGGAGGAAATGGAAGAAGGTATTTCTTCAATTTGGGATGTGTGCGATAGTGTTTGTGTGTTTGTTTGTGATTGTGATGGATGTATTTGGGATTGCGTTGGTTTTTCTTTTTCCGAAAGTGCGTTTCAGTGTATCGGGATTGGAAGCGATGCGGATGGAAGATGAAGGAGATGAAGTGGAGCGAAGTGAGTAAATGTGGGTAGGTGGTGAATGAGACGGTGATTGTGTGAGATGGATTTGTTTCGTTTTGTCTTGTCTTGTTCTCTTCTCGTCCCGTGTGATTTCGTTTTAGTAGGGTGATCGGATTTTGTGGAGCAAGTGATTGGGTGAGTTTGGCTTATGAATTCGGTGTGAGTAACTGGGAACTTGACGGTCGATCCGTCGATTGTTCGGTGTGTCGGTCTGTCTGTCTGTCTGTCTGTCTGTGTGTCTGTTTGTCGTTCGGTCGTTCAGTCTGATGTTGTTGTGTGTTAGATATATTTTCAATGGGTGTTTGAGTGTATGCGTGCGCAGTATGGTGGATGGAAGAATAGAAGAAAGAGAAGAGGAAGGGGAAGCTGAAGAGGAAGAAGTCGAAGTAGAATGAGGAGTGGAAGATGGAGGAGAATGCGAGTGTGAGTGTGAGTGTGTGTGTGAGTGCGAGTGCTTGAGCGGATGCGAATGCTTATTCAAAGATGAAGATTATGATGAATGAGGATAAGAATAAGAATAAGACTAAGGATACGAATACAAGGAGGAGGACGATGAAGAAGAAAAATGAGAATAGGAGGAGGAGGAGGAGGAGGAAATGGAAGAAGGTATTTCTTCAATTTGGGATGTGTGCGATAGTGTTTGTGTGTTTGTTTGTGATTGTGATGGATGTACTTGGGATTGCGTTGGTTTTTCTTTTTCCGAAAGTGCGTTTCAGTGTATCGGGATTGGAAGCGATGCGGATGGAAGATGAAGGAGATGAAGTGGAGCGAAGTGAGTAAATGTGGGTAGGTGGTGAATGAGACGGTGATTGTGTGAGATGGATTTGTTTTGATTTGTTTCGTTTTGTCTTGTCTTGTTCTCTTCTCGTCCCGTGTGATTTCGTTTTAGTAGGGTGATCGGATTTTGTGGAGCAAGTGATTGGGTGAGTTTGGCTTATGAATTCGGTGTGAGTAACTGGGAACTTGACGGTCGATCCGTCGATTGTTCGGTGTGTCGGTCTGTCTGTCTGTCTGTCTGTCTGTGTGTCTGTTTGTCGTTCGGTCGTTCAGTCTGATGTTGTTGTGTGTTAGATATATTTTCAATGGGTGTTTGAGTGTATGCGTGCGCAGTATGGTGGATGGAAGAATAGAAGAAAGAGAAGAGGAAGGGGAAGCTGAAGAGGAAGAAGTCGAAGTAGAATGAGGAGTGGAAGATGGAGGAGAATGCGAGTGTGAGTGTGAGTGTGTGTGTGAGTGCGAGTGCTTGAGCGGATGCGAATGCTTATTCAAAGATGAAGATTATGATGAATGAGGATAAGAATAAGAATAAGACTAAGGATACGAATACAAGGAGGAGGACGATGAAGAAGAAAAATGAGAATAGGAGGAGGAGGAGGAGGAGGAAATGGAAGAAGGTATTTCTTCAATTTGGGATGTGTGCGATAGTGTTTGTGTGTTTGTTTGTGATTGTGATGGATGTACTTGGGATTGCGTTGGTTTTTCTTTTTCCGAAAGTGCGTTTCAGTGTATCGGGATTGGAAGCGATGCGGATGGAAGATGAAGGAGATGAAGTGGAGCGAAGTGAGTAAATGTGGGTAGGTGGTGAATGAGACGGTGATTGTGTGAGATGGATTTGTTTCGTTTCGTTTTGTCTTGTCTTGTTCTCTTCTCGTCCCGTGTGATTTCGTTTTAGTAGGGTGATCGGATTTTGTGGAGCAAGTGATTGGGTGAGTTTGGCTTATGAATTCGGTGTGAGTAACTGGGAACTTGACGGTCGATCCGTCGATTGTTCGGTGTGTCGGTCGGTCTGTCTGTCTGTCTGTCTGTCTGTGTGTCTGTTTGTCGTTCGGTCGTTCAGTCTGATGTTGTTGTGTGTTAGATATATTTTCAATGGGTGTTTGAGTGTATGCGTGCGCAGTATGGTGGATGGAAGAATAGAAGAAAGAGAAGAGGAAGGGGAAGCTGAAGAGGAAGAAGTCGAAGTAGAATGAGGAGTGGAAGATGGAGGAGAATGCGAGTGTGAGTGTGAGTGTGTGTGTGAGTGCGAGTGCTTGAGCGGATGCGAATGCTTATTCAAAGATGAAGATTATGATGAATGAGGATAAGAATAAGAATAAGACTAAGGATACGAATACAAGGAGGAGGACGATGAAGAAGAAAAATGAGAATAGGAGGAGGAGGAGGAGGAGGAAATGGAAGAAGGTATTTCTTCAATTTGGGATGTGTGCGATAGTGTTTGTGTGTTTGTTTGTGATTGTGATGGATGTATTTGGGATTGCGTTGGTTTTTCTTTTTCCGAAAGTGCGTTTCAGTGTATCGGGATTGGAAGCGATGCGGATGGAAGATGAAGGAGATGAAGTGGAGCGAAGTGAGTAAATGTGGGTAGGTGGTGAATGAGACGGTGATTGTGTGAGATGGATTTGTTTTGATTTGTTTCGTTTTGTCTTGTCTTGTTCTCTTCTCGTCCCGTGTGATTTCGTTTTAGTAGGGTGATCGGATTTTGTGGAGCAAGTGATTGGGTGAGTTTGGCTTATGAATTCGGTGTGAGTAACTGGGAACTTGACGGTCGATCCGTCGATTGTTCGGTGTGTCGGTCTGTCTGTCTGTCTGTCTGTCTGTGTGTCTGTTTGTCGTTCGGTCGTTCAGTCTGATGTTGTTGTGTGTTAGATATATTTTCAATGGGTGTTTGAGTGTATGCGTGCGCAGTATGGTGGATGGAAGAATAGAAGAAAGAGAAGAGGAAGGGGAAGCTGAAGAGGAAGAAGTCGAAGTAGAATGAGGAGTGGAAGATGGAGGAGAATGCGAGTGTGAGTGTGAGTGTGTGTGTGAGTGCGAGTGCTTGAGCGGATGCGAATGCTTATTCAAAGATGAAGATTATGATGAATGAGGATAAGAATAAGAATAAGACTAAGGATACGAATACAAGGAGGAGGACGATGAAGAAGAAAAATGAGAATAGGAGGAGGAGGAGGAGGAAATGGAAGAAGGTATTTCTTCAATTTGGGATGTGTGCGATAGTGTTTGTGTGTTTGTTTGTGATTGTGATGGATGTACTTGGGATTGCGTTGGTTTTTCTTTTTCCGAAAGTGCGTTTCAGTGTATCGGGATTGGAAGCGATGCGGATGGAAGATGAAGGAGATGAAGTGGAGCGAAGTGAGTAAATGTGGGTAGGTGGTGAATGAGACGGTGATTGTGTGAGATGGATTTGTTTCGTTTCGTTTTGTCTTGTCTTGTTCTCTTCTCGTCCCGTGTGATTTCGTTTTAGTAGGGTGATCGGATTTTGTGGAGCAAGTGATTGGGTGAGTTTGGCTTATGAATTCGGTGTGAGTAACTGGGAACTTGACGGTCGATCCGTCGATTGTTCGGTGTGTCGGTCGGTCTGTCTGTCTGTCTGTCTGTCTGTGTGTCTGTTTGTCGTTCGGTCGTTCAGTCTGATGTTGTTGTGTGTTAGATATATTTTCAATGGGTGTTTGAGTGTATGCGTGCGCAGTATGGTGGATGGAAGAATAGAAGAAAGAGAAGAGGAAGGGGAAGCTGAAGAGGAAGAAGTCGAAGTAGAATGAGGAGTGGAAGATGGAGGAGAATGCGAGTGTGAGTGTGTGTGTGAGTGCGAGTGCTTGAGCGGATGCGAATGCTTATTCAAAGATGAAGATTATGATGAATGAGGATAAGAATAAGAATAAGACTAAGGATACGAATACAAGGAGGAGGACGATGAAGAAGAAAAATGAGAATAGGAGGAGGAGGAGGAGGAGGAAATGGAAGAAGGTATTTCTTCAATTTGGAATGTGTGCGATAGTGTTTGTGTGTTTGTTTGTGATTGTGATGGATGTATTTGGGATTGCGTTGGTTTTTCTTTTTCCGAAAGTGCGTTTCAGTGTATCGGGATTGGAAGCGATGCGGATGGAAGATGAAGGAGATGAAGTGGAGCGAAGTGAGTAAATGTGGGTAGGTGGTGAATGAGACGGTGATTGTGTGAGATGGATTTGTTTCGTTTTGTCTTGTCTTGTTCTCTTCTCGTCCCGTGTGATTTCGTTTTAGTAGGGTGATCGGATTTTGTGGAGCAAGTGATTGGGTGAGTTTGGCTTATGAATTCGGTGTGAGTAACTGGGAACTTGACGGTCGATCCGTCGATTGTTCGGTGTGTCGGTCGGTCTGTCTGTCTGTCTGTCTGTCTGTGTGTCTGTTTGTCGTTCGGTCGTTCAGTCTGATGTTGTTGTGTGTTAGATATATTTTCAATGGGTGTTTGAGTGTATGCGTGCGCAGTATGGTGGATGGAAGAATAGAAGAAAGAGAAGAGGAAGGGGAAGCTGAAGAGGAAGAAGTCGAAGTAGAATGAGGAGTGGAAGATGGAGGAGAATGCGAGTGTGAGTGTGTGTGTGAGTGCGAGTGCTTGAGCGGATGCGAATGCTTATTCAAAGATGAAGATTATGATGAATGAGGATAAGAATAAGAATAAGACTAAGGATACGAATACAAGGAGGAGGACGATGAAGAAGAAAAATGAGAATAGGAGGAGGAGGAGGAGGAAATGGAAGAAGGTATTTCTTCAATTTGGGATGTGTGCGATAGTGTTTGTGTGTTTGTTTGTGATTGTGATGGATGTATTTGGGATTGCGTTGGTTTTTCTTTTTCCGAAAGTGCGTTTCAGTGTATCGGGATTGGAAGCGATGCGGATGGAAGATGAAGGAGATGAAGTGGAGCGAAGTGAGTAAATGTGGGTAGGTGGTGAATGAGACGGTGATTGTGTGAGATGGATTTGTTTCGTTTTGTCTTGTCTTGTTCTCTTCTCGTCCCGTGTGATTTCGTTTTAGTAGGGTGATCGGATTTTGTGGAGCAAGTGATTGGGTGAGTTTGGCTTATGAATTCGGTGTGAGTAACTGGGAACTTGACGGTCGATCCGTCGATTGTTCGGTGTGTCGGTCGGTCTGTCTGTCTGTCTGTCTGTCTGTGTGTCTGTTTGTCGTTCGGTCGTTCAGTCTGATGTTGTTGTGTGTTAGATATATTTTCAATGGGTGTTTGAGTGTATGCGTGCGCAGTATGGTGGATGGAAGAATAGAAGAAAGAGAAGAGGAAGGGGAAGCTGAAGAGGAAGAAGTCGAAGTAGAATGAGGAGTGGAAGATGGAGGAGAATGCGAGTGTGAGTGTGAGTGTGTGTGTGAGTGCGAGTGCTTGAGCGGATGCGAATGCTTATTCAAAGATGAAGATTATGATGAATGAGGATAAGAATAAGAATAAGACTAAGGATACGAATACAAGGAGGAGGACGATGAAGAAGAAAAATGAGAATAGGAGGAGGAGGAGGAGGAAATGGAAGAAGGTATTTCTTCAATTTGGGATGTGTGCGATAGTGTTTGTGTGTTTGTTTGTGATTGTGATGGATGTACTTGGGATTGCGTTGGTTTTTCTTTTTCCGAAAGTGCGTTTCAGTGTATCGGGATTGGAAGCGATGCGGATGGAAGATGAAGGAGATGAAGTGGAGCGAAGTGAGTAAATGTGGGTAGGTGGTGAATGAGACGGTGATTGTGTGAGATGGATTTGTTTTGATTTGTTTCGTTTTGTCTTGTCTTGTTCTCTTCTCGTCCCGTGTGATTTCGTTTTAGTAGGGTGATCGGATTTTGTGGAGCAAGTGATTGGGTGAGTTTTGCTTATGAATTCGGTGTGAGTAACTGGGAACTTGACGGTCGATCCGTCGATTGTTCGGTGTGTCGGTCGGTCTGTCTGTCTGTCTGTCTGTCTGTGTGTCTGTTTGTCGTTCGGTCGTTCAGTCTGATGTTGTTGTGTGTTAGATATATTTTCAATGGGTGTTTGAGTGTATGCGTGCGCAGTATGGTGGATGGAAGAATAGAAGAAAGAGAAGAGGAAGGGGAAGCTGAAGAGGAAGAAGTCGAAGTAGAATGAGGAGTGGAAGATGGAGGAGAATGCGAGTGTGAGTGTGAGTGTGTGTGTGAGTGCGAGTGCTTGAGCGGATGCGAATGCTTATTCAAAGATGAAGATTATGATGAATGAGGATAAGAATAAGAATAAGACTAAGGATACGAATACAAGGAGGAGGACGATGAAGAAGAAAAATGAGAATAGGAGGAGGAGGAGGAGGAGGAAATGGAAGAAGGTATTTCTTCAATTTGGGATGTGTGCGATAGTGTTTGTGTGTTTGTTTGTGATTGTGATGGATGTATTTGGGATTGCGTTGGTTTTTCTTTTTCCGAAAGTGCGTTTCAGTGTATCGGGATTGGAAGCGATGCGGATGGAAGATGAAGGAGATGAAGTGGAGCGAAGTGAGTAAATGTGGGTAGGTGGTGAATGAGACGGTGATTGTGTGAGATGGATTTGTTTCGTTTTGTCTTGTCTTGTTCTCTTCTCGTCCCGTGTGATTTCGTTTTAGTAGGGTGATCGGATTTTGTGGAGCAAGTGATTGGGTGAGTTTGGCTTATGAATTCGGTGTGAGTAACTGGGAACTTGACGGTCGATCCGTCGATTGTTCGGTGTGTCGGTCTGTCTGTCTGTCTGTCTGTCTGTGTGTCTGTTTGTCGTTCGGTCGTTCAGTCTGATGTTGTTGTGCGTTAGATATATTTTCAATGGGTGTTTGAGTGTATGCGTGCGCAGTATGGTGGATGGAAGAATAGAAGAAAGAGAAGAGGAAGGGGAAGCTGAAGAGGAAGAAGTCGAAGTAGAATGAGGAGTGGAAGATGGAGGAGAATGCGAGTGTGAGTGTGAGTGTGTGTGTGAGTGCGAGTGCTTGAGCGGATGCGAATGCTTATTCAAAGATGAAGATTATGATGAATGAGGATAAGAATAAGAATAAGACTAAGGATACGAATACAAGGAGGAGGACGATGAAGAAGAAAAATGAGAATAGGAGGAGGAGGAGGAGGAAATGGAAGAAGGTATTTCTTCAATTTGGGATGTGTGCGATAGTGTTTGTGTGTTTGTTTGTGATTGTGATGGATGTACTTGGGATTGCGTTGGTTTTTCTTTTTCCGAAAGTGCGTTTCAGTGTATCGGGATTGGAAGCGATGCGGATGGAAGATGAAGGAGATGAAGTGGAGCGAAGTGAGTAAATGTGGGTAGGTGGTGAATGAGACGGTGATTGTGTGAGATGGATTTGTTTTGATTTGTTTCGTTTTGTCTTGTCTTGTTCTCTTCTCGTCCCGTGTGATTTCGTTTTAGTAGGGTGATCGGATTTTGTGGAGCAAGTGATTGGGTGAGTTTGGCTTATGAATTCGGTGTGAGTAACTGGGAACTTGACGGTCGATCCGTCGATTGTTCGGTGTGTCGGTCGGTCTGTCTGTCTGTCTGTCTGTCTGTGTGTCTGTTTGTCGTTCGGTCGTTCAGTCTGATGTTGTTGTGTGTTAGATATATTTTCAATGGGTGTTTGAGTGTATGCGTGCGCAGTATGGTGGATGGAAGAATAGAAGAAAGAGAAGAGGAAGGGGAAGCTGAAGAGGAAGAAGTCGAAGTAGAATGAGGAGTGGAAGATGGAGGAGAATGCGAGTGTGAGTGTGAGTGTGTGTGTGAGTGCGAGTGCTTGAGCGGATGCGAATGCTTATTCAAAGATGAAGATTATGATGAATGAGGATAAGAATAAGAATAAGACTAAGGATACGAATACAAGGAGGAGGACGATGAAGAAGAAAAATGAGAATAGGAGGAGGAGGAGGAGGAGGAAATGGAAGAAGGTATTTCTTCAATTTGGGATGTGTGCGATAGTGTTTGTGTGTTTGTTTGTGATTGTGATGGATGTATTTGGGATTGCGTTGGTTTTTCTTTTTCCGAAAGTGCGTTTCAGTGTATCGGGATTGGAAGCGATGCGGATGGAAGATGAAGGAGATGAAGTGGAGCGAAGTGAGTAAATGTGGGTAGGTGGTGAATGAGACGGTGATTGTGTGAGATGGATTTGTTTCGTTTTGTCTTGTCTTGTTCTCTTCTCGTCCCGTGTGATTTCGTTTTAGTAGGGTGATCGGATTTTGTGGAGCAAGTGATTGGGTGAGTTTTGCTTATGAATTCGGTGTGAGTAACTGGGAACTTGACGGTCGATCCGTCGATTGTTCGGTGTGTCGGTCGGTCTGTCTGTCTGTCTGTCTGTCTGTGTGTCTGTTTGTCGTTCGGTCGTTCAGTCTGATGTTGTTGTGTGTTAGATATATTTTCAATGGGTGTTTGAGTGTATGCGTGCGCAGTATGGTGGATGGAAGAATAGAAGAAAGAGAAGAGGAAGGGGAAGCTGAAGAGGAAGAAGTCGAAGTAGAATGAGGAGTGGAAGATGGAGGAGAATGCGAGTGTGAGTGTGAGTGTGTGTGTGAGTGCGAGTGCTTGAGCGGATGCGAATGCTTATTCAAAGATGAAGATTATGATGAATGAGGATAAGAATAAGAATAAGACTAAGGATACGAATACAAGGAGGAGGACGATGAAGAAGAAAAATGAGAATAGGAGGAGGAGGAGGAGGAGGAAATGGAAGAAGGTATTTCTTCAATTTGGGATGTGTGCGATAGTGTTTGTGTGTTTGTTTGTGATTGTGATGGATGTATTTGGGATTGCGTTGGTTTTTCTTTTTCCGAAAGTGCGTTTCAGTGTATCGGGATTGGAAGCGATGCGGATGGAAGATGAAGGAGATGAAGTGGAGCGAAGTGAGTAAATGTGGGTAGGTGGTGAATGAGACGGTGATTGTGTGAGATGGATTTGTTTTGATTTGTTTCGTTTTGTCTTGTCTTGTTCTCTTCTCGTCCCGTGTGATTTCGTTTTAGTAGGGTGATCGGATTTTGTGGAGCAAGTGATTGGGTGAGTTTGGCTTATGAATTCGGTGTGAGTAACTGGGAACTTGACGGTCGATCCGTCGATTGTTCGGTGTGTCGGTCGGTCTGTCTGTCTGTCTGTCTGTCTGTGTGTCTGTTTGTCGTTCGGTCGTTCAGTCTGATGTTGTTGTGTGTTAGATATATTTTCAATGGGTGTTTGAGTGTATGCGTGCGCAGTATGGTGGATGGAAGAATAGAAGAAAGAGAAGAGGAAGGGGAAGCTGAAGAGGAAGAAGTCGAAGTAGAATGAGGAGTGGAAGATGGAGGAGAATGCGAGTGTGAGTGTGAGTGTGTGTGTGAGTGCGAGTGCTTGAGCGGATGCGAATGCTTATTCAAAGATGAAGATTATGATGAATGAGGATAAGAATAAGAATAAGACTAAGGATACGAATACAAGGAGGAGGACGATGAAGAAGAAAAATGAGAATAGGAGGAGAAGGAGGAGGAAATGGAAGAAGGTATTTCTTCAATTTGGGATGTGTGCGATAGTGTTTGTGTGTTTGTTTGTGATTGTGATGGATGTATTTGGGATTGCGTTGGTTTTTCTTTTTCCGAAAGTGCGTTTCAGTGTATCGGGATTGGAAGCGATGCGGATGGAAGATGAAGGAGATGAAGTGGAGCGAAGTGAGTAAATGTGGGTAGGTGGTGAATGAGACGGTGATTGTGTGAGATGGATTTGTTTTGATTTGTTTCGTTTTGTCTTGTCTTGTTCTCTTCTCGTCCCGTGTGATTTCGTTTTAGTAGGGTGATCGGATTTTGTGGAGCAAGTGATTGGGTGAGTTTGGCTTATGAATTCGGTGTGAGTAACTGGGAACTTGACGGTCGATCCGTCGATTGTTCGGTGTGTCGGTCGGTCTGTCTGTCTGTCTGTCTGTCTGTGTGTCTGTTTGTCGTTCGGTCGTTCAGTCTGATGTTGTTGTGTGTTAGATATATTTTCAATGGGTGTTTGAGTGTATGCGTGCGCAGTATGGTGGATGGAAGAATAGAAGAAAGAGAAGAGGAAGGGGAAGCTGAAGAGGAAGAAGTCGAAGTAGAATGAGGAGTGGAAGATGGAGGAGAATGCGAGTGTGAGTGTGAGTGTGTGTGTGAGTGCGAGTGCTTGAGCGGATGCGAATGCTTATTCAAAGATGAAGATTATGATGAATGAGGATAAGAATAAGAATAAGACTAAGGATACGAATACAAGGAGGAGGACGATGAAGAAGAAAAATGAGAATAGGAGGAGGAGGAGGAGGAGGAAATGGAAGAAGGTATTTCTTCAATTTGGGATGTGTGCGATAGTGTTTGTGTGTTTGTTTGTGATTGTGATGGATGTACTTGGGATTGCGTTGGTTTTTCTTTTTCCGAAAGTGCGTTTCAGTGTATCGGGATTGGAAGCGATGCGGATGGAAGATGAAGGAGATGAAGTGGAGCGAAGTGAGTAAATGTGGGTAGGTGGTGAATGAGACGGTGATTGTGTGAGATGGATTTGTTTCGTTTTGTCTTGTCTTGTTCTCTTCTCGTCCCGTGTGATTTCGTTTTAGTAGGGTGATCGGATTTTGTGGAGCAAGTGATTGGGTGAGTTTGGCTTATGAATTCGGTGTGAGTAACTGGGAACTTGACGGTCGATCCGTCGATTGTTCGGTGTGTCGGTCGGTCTGTCTGTCTGTCTGTCTGTCTGTGTGTCTGTTTGTCGTTCGGTCGTTCAGTCTGATGTTGTTGTGTGTTAGATATATTTTCAATGGGTGTTTGAGTGTATGCGTGCGCAGTATGGTGGATGGAAGAATAGAAGAAAGAGAAGAGGAAGGGGAAGCTGAAGAGGAAGAAGTCGAAGTAGAATGAGGAGTGGAAGATGGAGGAGAATGCGAGTGTGAGTGTGAGTGTGTGTGTGAGTGCGAGTGCTTGAGCGGATGCGAATGCTTATTCAAAGATGAAGATTATGATGAATGAGGATAAGAATAAGAATAAGACTAAGGATACGAATACAAGGAGGAGGACGATGAAGAAGAAAAATGAGAATAGGAGGAGGAGGAGGAGGAAATGGAAGAAGGTATTTCTTCAATTTGGGATGTGTGCGATAGTGTTTGTGTGTTTGTTTGTGATTGTGATGGATGTATTTGGGATTGCGTTGGTTTTTCTTTTTCCGAAAGTGCGTTTCAGTGTATCGGGATTGGAAGCGATGCGGATGGAAGATGAAGGAGATGAAGTGGAGCGAAGTGAGTAAATGTGGGTAGGTGGTGAATGAGACGGTGATTGTGTGAGATGGATTTGTTTCGTTTCGTTTTGTCTTGTCTTGTTCTCTTCTCGTCCCGTGTGATTTCGTTTTAGTAGGGTGATCGGATTTTGTGGAGCAAGTGATTGGGTGAGTTTGGCTTATGAATTCGGTGTGAGTAACTGGGAACTTGACGGTCGATCCGTCGATTGTTCGGTGTGTCGGTCGGTCTGTCTGTCTGTCTGTCTGTCTGTGTGTCTGTTTGTCGTTCGGTCGTTCAGTCTGATGTTGTTGTGTGTTAGATATATTTTCAATGGGTGTTTGAGTGTATGCGTGCGCAGTATGGTGGATGGAAGAATAGAAGAAAGAGAAGAGGAAGGGGAAGCTGAAGAGGAAGAAGTCGAAGTAGAATGAGGAGTGGAAGATGGAGGAGAATGCGAGTGTGAGTGTGAGTGTGTGTGTGAGTGCGAGTGCTTGAGCGGATGCGAATGCTTATTCAAAGATGAAGATTATGATGAATGAGGATAAGAATAAGAATAAGACTAAGGATACGAATACAAGGAGGAGGACGATGAAGAAGAAAAATGAGAATAGGAGGAGGAGGAGGAGGAGGAAATGGAAGAAGGTATTTCTTCAATTTGGGATGTGTGCGATAGTGTTTGTGTGTTTGTTTGTGATTGTGATGGATGTATTTGGGATTGCGTTGGTTTTTCTTTTTCCGAAAGTGCGTTTCAGTGTATCGGGATTGGAAGCGATGCGGATGGAAGATGAAGGAGATGAAGTGGAGCGAAGTGAGTAAATGTGGGTAGGTGGTGAATGAGACGGTGATTGTGTGAGATGGATTTGTTTCGTTTTGTCTTGTCTTGTTCTCTTCTCGTCCCGTGTGATTTCGTTTTAGTAGGGTGATCGGATTTTGTGGAGCAAGTGATTGGGTGAGTTTGGCTTATGAATTCGGTGTGAGTAACTGGGAACTTGACGGTCGATCCGTCGATTGTTCGGTGTGTCGGTCGGTCTGTCTGTCTGTCTGTCTGTCTGTGTGTCTGTTTGTCGTTCGGTCGTTCAGTCTGATGTTGTTGTGTGTTAGATATATTTTCAATGGGTGTTTGAGTGTATGCGTGCGCAGTATGGTGGATGGAAGAATAGAAGAAAGAGAAGAGGAAGGGGAAGCTGAAGAGGAAGAAGTCGAAGTAGAATGAGGAGTGGAAGATGGAGGAGAATGCGAGTGTGAGTGTGAGTGTGTGTGTGAGTGCGAGTGCTTGAGCGGATGCGAATGCTTTTTCAAAGATGAAGATTATGATGAATGAGGATAAGAATAAGAATAAGACTAAGGATACGAATACAAGGAGGAGAACGATGAAGAAGAAAAATGAGAATAGGAGGAGGAGGAGGAGGAAATGGAAGAAGGTATTTCTTCAATTTGGGATGTGTGCGATAGTGTTTGTGTGTTTGTTTGTGATTGTGATGGATGTATTTGGGATTGCGTTGGTTTTTCTTTTTCCGAAAGTGCGTTTCAGTGTATCGGGATTGGAAGCGATGCGGATGGAAGATGAAGGAGATGAAGTGGAGCGAAGTGAGTAAATGTGGGTAGGTGGTGAATGAGACGGTGATTGTGTGAGATGGATTTGTTTCGTTTTGTCTTGTCTTGTTCTCTTCTCGTCCCGTGTGATTTCGTTTTAGTAGGGTGATCGGATTTTGTGGAGCAAGTGATTGGGTGAGTTTGGCTTATGAATTCGGTGTGAGTAACTGGGAACTTGACGGTCGATCCGTCGATTGTTCGGTGTGTCGGTCGGTCTGTCTGTCTGTCTGTCTGTCTGTGTGTCTGTTTGTCGTTCGGTCGTTCAGTCTGATGTTGTTGTGTGTTAGATATATTTTCAATGGGTGTTTGAGTGTATGCGTGCGCAGTATGGTGGATGGAAGAATAGAAGAAAGAGAAGAGGAAGGGGAAGCTGAAGAGGAAGAAGTCGAAGTAGAATGAGGAGTGGAAGATGGAGGAGAATGCGAGTGTGAGTGTGAGTGTGTGTGTGAGTGCGAGTGCTTGAGCGGATGCGAATGCTTTTTCAAAGATGAAGATTATGATGAATGAGGATAAGAATAAGAATAAGACTAAGGATACGAATACAAGGAGGAGAACGATGAAGAAGAAAAATGAGAATAGGAGGAGGAGGAGGAGGAAATGGAAGAAGGTATTTCTTCAATTTGGGATGTGTGCGATAGTGTTTGTGTGTTTGTTTGTGATTGTGATGGATGTATTTGGGATTGCGTTGGTTTTTCTTTTTCCGAAAGTGCGTTTCAGTGTATCGGGATTGGAAGCGATGCGGATGGAAGATGAAGGAGATGAAGTGGAGCGAAGTGAGTAAATGTGGGTAGGTGGTGAATGAGACGGTGATTGTGTGAGATGGATTTGTTTCGTTTTGTCTTGTCTTGTTCTCTTCTCGTCCCGTGTGATTTCGTTTTAGTAGGGTGATCGGATTTTGTGGAGCAAGTGATTGGGTGAGTTTGGCTTATGAATTCGGTGTGAGTAACTGGGAACTTGACGGTCGATCCGTCGATTGTTCGGTGTGTCGGTCGGTCTGTCTGTCTGTCTGTCTGTCTGTGTGTCTGTTTGTCGTTCGGTCGTTCAGTCTGATGTTGTTGTGTGTTAGATATATTTTCAATGGGTGTTTGAGTGTATGCGTGCGCAGTATGGTGGATGGAAGAATAGAAGAAAGAGAAGAGGAAGGGGAAGCTGAAGAGGAAGAAGTCGAAGTAGAATGAGGAGTGGAAGATGGAGGAGAATGCGAGTGTGAGTGTGAGTGTGTGTGTGAGTGCGAGTGCTTGAGCGGATGCGAATGCTTTTTCAAAGATGAAGATTATGATGAATGAGGATAAGAATAAGAATAAGACTAAGGATACGAATACAAGGAGGAGAACGATGAAGAAGAAAAATGAGAATAGGAGGAGGAGGAGGAGGAAATGGAAGAAGGTATTTCTTCAATTTGGGATGTGTGCGATAGTGTTTGTGTGTTTGTTTGTGATTGTGATGGATGTATTTGGGATTGCGTTGGTTTTTCTTTTTCCGAAAGTGCGTTTCAGTGTATCGGGATTGGAAGCGATGCGGATGGAAGATGAAGGAGATGAAGTGGAGCGAAGTGAGTAAATGTGGGTAGGTGGTGAATGAGACGGTGATTGTGTGAGATGGATTTGTTTCGTTTCGTTTTGTCTTGTCTTGTTCTCTTCTCGTCCCGTGTGATTTCGTTTTAGTAGGGTGATCGGATTTTGTGGAGCAAGTGATTGGGTGAGTTTGGCTTATGAATTCGGTGTGAGTAACTGGGAACTTGACGGTCGATCCGTCGATTGTTCGGTGTGTCGGTCGGTCTGTCTGTCTGTCTGTCTGTCTGTGTGTCTGTTTGTCGTTCGGTCGTTCAGTCTGATGTTGTTGTGTGTTAGATATATTTTCAATGGGTGTTTGAGTGTATGCGTGCGCAGTATGGTGGATGGAAGAATAGAAGAAAGAGAAGAGGAAGGGGAAGCTGAAGAGGAAGAAGTCGAAGTAGAATGAGGAGTGGAAGATGGAGGAGAATGCGAGTGTGAGTGTGAGTGTGAGTGCGAGTGCTTGAGCGGATGCGAATGCTTATTCAAAGATGAAGATTATGATGAATGAGGATAAGAATAAGAATAAGACTAAGGATACGAATACAAGGAGGAGGACGATGAAGAAGAAAAATGAGAATAGGAGGAGGAGGAGGAGGAAATGGAAGAAGGTATTTCTTCAATTTGGGATGTGTGCGATAGTGTTTGTGTGTTTGTTTGTGATTGTGATGGATGTATTTGGGATTGCGTTGGTTTTTCTTTTTCCGAAAGTGCGTTTCAGTGTATCGGGATTGGAAGCGATGCGGATGGAAGATGAAGGAGATGAAGTGGAGCGAAGTGAGTAAATGTGGGTAGGTGGTGAATGAGACGGTGATTGTGTGAGATGGATTTGTTTCGTTTCGTTTTGTCTTGTCTTGTTCTCTTCTCGTCCCGTGTGATTTCGTTTTAGTAGGGTGATCGGATTTTGTGGAGCAAGTGATTGGGTGAGTTTGGCTTATGAATTCGGTGTGAGTAACTGGGAACTTGACGGTCGATCCGTCGATTGTTCGGTGTGTCGGTCGGTCTGTCTGTCTGTCTGTCTGTCTGTGTGTCTGTTTGTCGTTCGGTCGTTCAGTCTGATGTTGTTGTGTGTTAGATATATTTTCAATGGGTGTTTGAGTGTATGCGTGCGCAGTATGGTGGATGGAAGAATAGAAGAAAGAGAAGAGGAAGGGGAAGCTGAAGAGGAAGAAGTCGAAGTAGAATGAGGAGTGGAAGATGGAGGAGAATGCGAGTGTGAGTGTGAGTGTGAGTGTGAGTGCGAGTGCTTGAGCGGATGCGAATGCTTATTCAAAGATGAAGATTATGATGAATGAGGATAAGAATAAGAATAAGACTAAGGATACGAATACAAGGAGGAGGACGATGAAGAAGAAAAATGAGAATAGGAGGAGGAGGAGGAGGAGGAAATGGAAGAAGGTATTTCTTCAATTTGGGATGTGTGCGATAGTGTTTGTGTGTTTGTTTGTGATTGTGATGGATGTATTTGGGATTGCGTTGGTTTTTCTTTTTCCGAAAGTGCGTTTCAGTGTATCGGGATTGGAAGCGATGCGGATGGAAGATGAAGGAGATGAAGTGGAGCGAAGTGAGTAAATGTGGGTAGGTGGTGAATGAGACGGTGATTGTGTGAGATGGATTTGTTTCGTTTTGTCTTGTCTTGTTCTCTTCTCGTCCCGTGTGATTTCGTTTTAGTAGGGTGATCGGATTTTGTGGAGCAAGTGATTGGGTGAGTTTGGCTTATGAATTCGGTGTGAGTAACTGGGAACTTGACGGTCGATCCGTCGATTGTTCGGTGTGTCGGTCGGTCTGTCTGTCTGTCTGTGTGTCTGTTTGTCGTTCGGTCGTTCAGTCTGATGTTGTTGTGTGTTAGATATATTTTCAATGGGTGTTTGAGTGTATGCGTGCGCAGTATGGTGGATGGAAGAATAGAAGAAAGAGAAGAGGAAGGGGAAGCTGAAGAGGAAGAAGTCGAAGTAGAATGAGGAGTGGAAGATGGAGGAGAATGCGAGTGTGAGTGTGAGTGTGTGTGTGAGTGCGAGTGCTTGAGCGGATGCGAATGCTTTTTCAAAGATGAAGATTATGATGAATGAGGATAAGAATAAGAATAAGACTAAGGATACGAATACAAGGAGGAGAACGATGAAGAAGAAAAATGAGAATAGGAGGAGGAGGAGGAGGAAATGGAAGAAGGTATTTCTTCAATTTGGGATGTGTGCGATAGTGTTTGTGTGTTTGTTTGTGATTGTGATGGATGTATTTGGGATTGCGTTGGTTTTTCTTTTTCCGAAAGTGCGTTTCAGTGTATCGGGATTGGAAGCGATGCGGATGGAAGATGAAGGAGATGAAGTGGAGCGAAGTGAGTAAATGTGGGTAGGTGGTGAATGAGACGGTGATTGTGTGAGATGGATTTGTTTCGTTTTGTCTTGTCTTGTTCTCTTCTCGTCCCGTGTGATTTCGTTTTAGTAGGGTGATCGGATTTTGTGGAGCAAGTGATTGGGTGAGTTTGGCTTATGAATTCGGTGTGAGTAACTGGGAACTTGACGGTCGATCCGTCGATTGTTCGGTGTGTCGGTCTGTCTGTCTGTCTGTCTGTCTGTGTGTCTGTTTGTCGTTCGGTCGTTCAGTCTGATGTTGTTGTGTGTTAGATATATTTTCAATGGGTGTTTGAGTGTATGCGTGCGCAGTATGGTGGATGGAAGAATAGAAGAAAGAGAAGAGGAAGGGGAAGCTGAAGAGGAAGAAGTCGAAGTAGAATGAGGAGTGGAAGATGGAGGAGAATGCGAGTGTGAGTGTGAGTGTGTGTGTGAGTGCGAGTGCTTGAGCGGATGCGAATGCTTATTCAAAGATGAAGATTATGATGAATGAGGATAAGAATAAGAATAAGACTAAGGATACGAATACAAGGAGGAGGACGATGAAGAAGAAAAATGAGAATAGGAGGAGGAGGAGGAGGAAATGGAAGAAGGTATTTCTTCAATTTGGGATGTGTGCGATAGTGTTTGTGTGTTTGTTTGTGATTGTGATGGATGTATTTGGGATTGCGTTGGTTTTTCTTTTTCCGAAAGTGCGTTTCAGTGTATCGGGATTGGAAGCGATGCGGATGGAAGATGAAGGAGATGAAGTGGAGCGAAGTGAGTAAATGTGGGTAGGTGGTGAATGAGACGGTGATTGTGTGAGATGGATTTGTTTCGTTTTGTCTTGTCTTGTTCTCTTCTCGTCCCGTGTGATTTCGTTTTAGTAGGGTGATCGGATTTTGTGGAGCAAGTGATTGGGTGAGTTTGGCTTATGAATTCGGTGTGAGTAACTGGGAACTTGACGGTCGATCCGTCGATTGTTCGGTGTGTCGGTCTGTCTGTCTGTCTGTGTGTCTGTTTGTCGTTCGGTCGTTCAGTCTGATGTTGTTGTGTGTTAGATATATTTTCAATGGGTGTTTGAGTGTATGCGTGCGCAGTATGGTGGATGGAAGAATAGAAGAAAGAGAAGAGGAAGGGGAAGCTGAAGAGGAAGAAGTCGAAGTAGAATGAGGAGTGGAAGATGGAGGAGAATGCGAGTGTGAGTGTGAGTGTGTGTGTGAGTGCTTGAGCGGATGCGAATGCTTATTCAAAGATGAAGATTATGATGAATGAGGATAAGAATAAGAATAAGACTAAGGATACGAATACAAGGAGGAGAACGATGAAGAAGAAAAATGAGAATAGGAGGAGGAGGAGGAGGAAATGGAAGAAGGTATTTCTTCAATTTGGGATGTGTGCGATAGTGTTTGTGTGTTTGTTTGTGATTGTGATGGATGTATTTGGGATTGCGTTGGTTTTTCTTTTTCCGAAAGTGCGTTTCAGTGTATCGGGATTGGAAGCGATGCGGATGGAAGATGAAGGAGATGAAGTGGAGCGAAGTGAGTAAATGTGGGTAGGTGGTGAATGAGACGGTGATTGTGTGAGATGGATTTGTTCCGTTTTGTCTTGTCTTGTTCTCTTCTCGTCCCGTGTGATTTCGTTTTAGTAGGGTGATCGGATTTTGTGGAGCAAGTGATTGGGTGAGTTTGGCTTATGAATTCGGTGTGAGTAACTGGGAACTTGACGGTCGATCCGTCGATTGTTCGGTGTGTCGGTCGGTCTGTCTGTCTGTCTGTCTGTGTGTCTGTTTGTCGTTCGGTCGTTCAGTCTGATGTTGTTGTGTGTTAGATATATTTTCAATGGGTGTTTGAGTGTATGCGTGCGCAGTATGGTGGATGGAAGAATAGAAGAAAG
Organism: Fasciola hepatica; assembly: GCA_948099385.1. Classification (NCBI taxonomy): domain Eukaryota; kingdom Metazoa; phylum Platyhelminthes; class Trematoda; order Plagiorchiida; family Fasciolidae; genus Fasciola; species Fasciola hepatica. The sequence continues at coordinate 26,090,578 of CANUEZ040000043.1, read as the reverse complement.
AGAAGAGGAAGGGGAAGCTGAAGAGGAAGAAGTCGAAGTAGAATGAGGAGTGGAAGATGGAGGAGAATGCGAGTGTGAGTGTGAGTGTGAGTGCGAGTGCTTGAGCGGATGCGAATGCTTATTCAAAGATGAAGATTATGATGAATGAGGATAAGAATAAGAATAAGACTAAGGATACGAATACAAGGAGGAGGACGATGAAGAAGAAAAATGAGAATAGGAGGAGGAGGAGGAGGAGGAAATGGAAGAAGGTATTTCTTCAATTTGGGATGTGTGCGATAGTGTTTGTGTGTTTGTTTGTGATTGTGATGGATGTATTTGGGATTGCGTTGGTTTTTCTTTTTCCGAAAGTGCGTTTCAGTGTATCGGGATTGGAAGCGATGCGGATGGAAGATGAAGGAGATGAAGTGGAGCGAAGTGAGTAAATGTGGGTAGGTGGTGAATGAGACGGTGATTGTGTGAGATGGATTTGTTTCGTTTTGTCTTGTCTTGTTCTCTTCTCGTCCCGTGTGATTTCGTTTTAGTAGGGTGATCGGATTTTGTGGAGCAAGTGATTGGGTGAGTTTGGCTTATGAATTCGGTGTGAGTAACTGGGAACTTGACGGTCGATCCGTCGATTGTTCGGTGTGTCGGTCGGTCTGTCTGTCTGTCTGTCTGTCTGTGTGTCTGTTTGTCGTTCGGTCGTTCAGTCTGATGTTGTTGTGTGTTAGATATATTTTCAATGGGTGTTTGAGTGTATGCGTGCGCAGTATGGTGGATGGAAGAATAGAAGAAAGAGAAGAGGAAGGGGAAGCTGAAGAGGAAGAAGTCGAAGTAGAATGAGGAGTGGAAGATGGAGGAGAATGCGAGTGTGAGTGTGAGTGTGTGTGTGAGTGCGAGTGCTTGAGCGGATGCGAATGCTTATTCAAAGATGAAGATTATGATGAATGAGGATAAGAATAAGAATAAGACTAAGGATACGAATACAAGGAGGAGGACGATGAAGAAGAAAAATGAGAATAGGAGGAGGAGGAGGAGGAGGAAATGGAAGAAGGTATTTCTTCAATTTGGGATGTGTGCGATAGTGTTTGTGTGTTTGTTTGTGATTGTGATGGATGTATTTGGGATTGCGTTGGTTTTTCTTTTTCCGAAAGTGCGTTTCAGTGTATCGGGATTGGAAGCGATGCGGATGGAAGATGAAGGAGATGAAGTGGAGCGAAGTGAGTAAATGTGGGTAGGTGGTGAATGAGACGGTGATTGTGTGAGATGGATTTGTTTCGTTTTGTCTTGTCTTGTTCTCTTCTCGTCCCGTGTGATTTCGTTTTAGTAGGGTGATCGGATTTTGTGGAGCAAGTGATTGGGTGAGTTTGGCTTATGAATTCGGTGTGAGTAACTGGGAACTTGACGGTCGATCCGTCGATTGTTCGGTGTGTCGGTCTGTCTGTCTGTCTGTCTGTCTGTGTGTCTGTTTGTCGTTCGGTCGTTCAGTCTGATGTTGTTGTGTGTTAGATATATTTTCAATGGGTGTTTGAGTGTATGCGTGCGCAGTATGGTGGATGGAAGAATAGAAGAAAGAGAAGAGGAAGGGGAAGCTGAAGAGGAAGAAGTCGAAGTAGAATGAGGAGTGGAAGATGGAGGAGAATGCGAGTGTGAGTGTGAGTGCGAGTGCTTGAGCGGATGCGAATGCTTATTCAAAGATGAAGATTATGATGAATGAGGATAAGAATAAGAATAAGACTAAGGATACGAATACAAGGAGGAGGACGATGAAGAAGAAAAATGAGAATAGGAGGAGGAGGAGGAGGAAATGGAAGAAGGTATTTCTTCAATTTGGGATGTGTGCGATAGTGTTTGTGTGTTTGTTTGTGATTGTGATGGATGTATTTGGGATTGCGTTGGTTTTTCTTTTTCCGAAAGTGCGTTTCAGTGTATCGGGATTGGAAGCGATGCGGATGGAAGATGAAGGAGATGAAGTGGAGCGAAGTGAGTAAATGTGGGTAGGTGGTGAATGAGACGGTGATTGTGTGAGATGGATTTGTTTCGTTTCGTTTTGTCTTGTCTTGTTCTCTTCTCGTCCCGTGTGATTTCGTTTTAGTAGGGTGATCGGATTTTGTGGAGCAAGTGATTGGGTGAGTTTGGCTTATGAATTCGGTGTGAGTAACTGGGAACTTGACGGTCGATCCGTCGATTGTTCGGTGTGTCGGTCTGTCTGTCTGTCTGTCTGTCTGTGTGTCTGTTTGTCGTTCGGTCGTTCAGTCTGATGTTGTTGTGTGTTAGATATATTTTCAATGGGTGTTTGAGTGTATGCGTGCGCAGTATGGTGGATGGAAGAATAGAAGAAAGAGAAGAGGAAGGGGAAGCTGAAGAGGAAGAAGTCGAAGTAGAATGAGGAGTGGAAGATGGAGGAGAATGCGAGTGTGAGTGTGAGTGTGTGTGTGAGTGCGAGTGCTTGAGCGGATGCGAATGCTTATTCAAAGATGAAGATTATGATGAATGAGGATAAGAATAAGAATAAGACTAAGGATACGAATACAAGGAGGAGGACGATGAAGAAGAAAAATGAGAATAGGAGGAGGAGGAGGAGGAGGAAATGGAAGAAGGTATTTCTTCAATTTGGGATGTGTGCGATAGTGTTTGTGTGTTTGTTTGTGATTGTGATGGATGTATTTGGGATTGCGTTGGTTTTTCTTTTTCCGAAAGTGCGTTTCAGTGTATCGGGATTGGAAGCGATGCGGATGGAAGATGAAGGAGATGAAGTGGAGCGAAGTGAGTAAATGTGGGTAGGTGGTGAATGAGACGGTGATTGTGTGAGATGGATTTGTTTCGTTTTGTCTTGTCTTGTTCTCTTCTCGTCCCGTGTGATTTCGTTTTAGTAGGGTGATCGGATTTTGTGGAGCAAGTGATTGGGTGAGTTTGGCTTATGAATTCGGTGTGAGTAACTGGGAACTTGACGGTCGATCCGTCGATTGTTCGGTGTGTCGGTCGGTCTGTCTGTCTGTCTGTCTGTGTGTCTGTTTGTCGTTCGGTCGTTCAGTCTGATGTTGTTGTGTGTTAGATATATTTTCAATGGGTGTTTGAGTGTATGCGTGCGCAGTATGGTGGATGGAAGAATAGAAGAAAGAGAAGAGGAAGGGGAAGCTGAAGAGGAAGAAGTCGAAGTAGAATGAGGAGTGGAAGATGGAGGAGAATGCGAGTGTGAGTGTGAGTGTGTGTGTGAGTGCGAGTGCTTGAGCGGATGCGAATGCTTATTCAAAGATGAAGATTATGATGAATGAGGATAAGAATAAGAATAAGACTAAGGATACGAATACAAGGAGGAGGACGATGAAGAAGAAAAATGAGAATAGGAGGAGGAGGAGGAGGAGGAAATGGAAGAAGGTATTTCTTCAATTTGGGATGTGTGCGATAGTGTTTGTGTGTTTGTTTGTGATTGTGATGGATGTATTTGGGATTGCGTTGGTTTTTCTTTTTCCGAAAGTGCGTTTCAGTGTATCGGGATTGGAAGCGATGCGGATGGAAGATGAAGGAGATGAAGTGGAGCGAAGTGAGTAAATGTGGGTAGGTGGTGAATGAGACGGTGATTGTGTGAGATGGATTTGTTTCGTTTCGTTTTGTCTTGTCTTGTTCTCTTCTCGTCCCGTGTGATTTCGTTTTAGTAGGGTGATCGGATTTTGTGGAGCAAGTGATTGGGTGAGTTTGGCTTATGAATTCGGTGTGAGTAACTGGGAACTTGACGGTCGATCCGTCGATTGTTCGGTGTGTCGGTCTGTCTGTCTGTCTGTCTGTCTGTGTGTCTGTTTGTCGTTCGGTCGTTCAGTCTGATGTTGTTGTGTGTTAGATATATTTTCAATGGGTGTTTGAGTGTATGCGTGCGCAGTATGGTGGATGGAAGAATAGAAGAAAGAGAAGAGGAAGGGGAAGCTGAAGAGGAAGAAGTCGAAGTAGAATGAGGAGTGGAAGATGGAGGAGAATGCGAGTGTGAGTGTGAGTGTGTGTGTGAGTGCGAGTGCTTGAGCGGATGCGAATGCTTATTCAAAGATGAAGATTATGATGAATGAGGATAAGAATAAGAATAAGACTAAGGATACGAATACAAGGAGGAGGACGATGAAGAAGAAAAATGAGAATAGGAGGAGGAGGAGGAGGAGGAAATGGAAGAAGGTATTTCTTCAATTTGGGATGTGTGCGATAGTGTTTGTGTGTTTGTTTGTGATTGTGATGGATGTATTTGGGATTGCGTTGGTTTTTCTTTTTCCGAAAGTGCGTTTCAGTGTATCGGGATTGGAAGCGATGCGGATGGAAGATGAAGGAGATGAAGTGGAGCGAAGTGAGTAAATGTGGGTAGGTGGTGAATGAGACGGTGATTGTGTGAGATGGATTTGTTTCGTTTTGTCTTGTCTTGTTCTCTTCTCGTCCCGTGTGATTTCGTTTTAGTAGGGTGATCGGATTTTGTGGAGCAAGTGATTGGGTGAGTTTGGCTTATGAATTCGGTGTGAGTAACTGGGAACTTGACGGTCGATCCGTCGATTGTTCGGTGTGTCGGTCGGTCTGTCTGTCTGTCTGTCTGTCTGTGTGTCTGTTTGTCGTTCGGTCGTTCAGTCTGATGTTGTTGTGTGTTAGATATATTTTCAATGGGTGTTTGAGTGTATGCGTGCGCAGTATGGTGGATGGAAGAATAGAAGAAAGAGAAGAGGAAGGGGAAGCTGAAGAGGAAGAAGTCGAAGTAGAATGAGGAGTGGAAGATGGAGGAGAATGCGAGTGTGAGTGTGAGTGTGTGTGTGAGTGCGAGTGCTTGAGCGGATGCGAATGCTTATTCAAAGATGAAGATTATGATGAATGAGGATAAGAATAAGAATAAGACTAAGGATACGAATACAAGGAGGAGGACGATGAAGAAGAAAAATGAGAATAGGAGGAGGAGGAGGAGGAAATGGAAGAAGGTATTTCTTCAATTTGGGATGTGTGCGATAGTGTTTGTGTGTTTGTTTGTGATTGTGATGGATGTATTTGGGATTGCGTTGGTTTTTCTTTTTCCGAAAGTGCGTTTCAGTGTATCGGGATTGGAAGCGATGCGGATGGAAGATGAAGGAGATGAAGTGGAGCGAAGTGAGTAAATGTGGGTAGGTGGTGAATGAGACGGTGATTGTGTGAGATGGATTTGTTTCGTTTCGTTTTGTCTTGTCTTGTTCTCTTCTCGTCCCGTGTGATTTCGTTTTAGTAGGGTGATTGGATTTTGTGGAGCAAGTGATTGGGTGAGTTTGGCTTATGAATTCGGTGTGAGTAACTGGGAACTTGACGGTCGATCCGTCGATTGTTCGGTGTGTCGGTCTGTCTGTCTGTCTGTCTGTCTGTGTGTCTGTTTGTCGTTCGGTCGTTCAGTCTGATGTTGTTGTGTGTTAGATATATTTTCAATGGGTGTTTGAGTGTATGCGTGCGCAGTATGGTGGATGGAAGAATAGAAGAAAGAGAAGAGGAAGGGGAAGCTGAAGAGGAAGAAGTCGAAGTAGAATGAGGAGTGGAAGATGGAGGAGAATGCGAGTGTGAGTGTGAGTGTGTGTGTGAGTGCGAGTGCTTGAGCGGATGCGAATGCTTATTCAAAGATGAAGATTATGATGAATGAGGATAAGAATAAGAATAAGACTAAGGATACGAATACAAGGAGGAGGACGATGAAGAAGAAAAATGAGAATAGGAGGAGGAGGAGGAGGAGGAAATGGAAGAAGGTATTTCTTCAATTTGGGATGTGTGCGATAGTGTTTGTGTGTTTGTTTGTGATTGTGATGGATGTATTTGGGATTGCGTTGGTTTTTCTTTTTCCGAAAGTGCGTTTCAGTGTATCGGGATTGGAAGCGATGCGGATGGAAGATGAAGGAGATGAAGTGGAGCGAAGTGAGTAAATGTGGGTAGGTGGTGAATGAGACGGTGATTGTGTGAGATGGATTTGTTTTGATTTGTTTCGTTTTGTCTTGTCTTGTTCTCTTCTCGTCCCGTGTGATTTCGTTTTAGTAGGGTGATCGGATTTTGTGGAGCAAGTGATTGGGTGAGTTTGGCTTATGAATTCGGTGTGAGTAACTGGGAACTTGACGGTCGATCCGTCGATTGTTCGGTGTGTCGGTCGGTCTGTCTGTCTGTCTGTCTGTCTGTCTGTGTGTCTGTTTGTCGTTCGGTCGTTCAGTCTGATGTTGTTGTGTGTTAGATATATTTTCAATGGGTGTTTGAGTGTATGCGTGCGCAGTATGGTGGATGGAAGAATAGAAGAAAGAGAAGAGGAAGGGGAAGCTGAAGAGGAAGAAGTCGAAGTAGAATGAGGAGTGGAAGATGGAGGAGAATGCGAGTGTGAGTGTGAGTGTGTGTGTGAGTGCGAGTGCTTGAGCGGATGCGAATGCTTATTCAAAGATGAAGATTATGATGAATGAGGATAAGAATAAGAATAAGACTAAGGATACGAATACAAGGAGGAGGACGATGAAGAAGAAAAATGAGAATAGGAGGAGGAGGAGGAGGAGGAAATGGAAGAAGGTATTTCTTCAATTTGGGATGTGTGCGATAGTGTTTGTGTGTTTGTTTGTGATTGTGATGGATGTATTTGGGATTGCGTTGGTTTTTCTTTTTCCGAAAGTGCGTTTCAGTGTATCGGGATTGGAAGCGATGCGGATGGAAGATGAAGGAGATGAAGTGGAGCGAAGTGAGTAAATGTGGGTAGGTGGTGAATGAGACGGTGATTGTGTGAGATGGATTTGTTTCGTTTTGTCTTGTCTTGTTCTCTTCTCGTCCCGTGTGATTTCGTTTTAGTAGGGTGATCGGATTTTGTGGAGCAAGTGATTGGGTGAGTTTGGCTTATGAATTCGGTGTGAGTAACTGGGAACTTGACGGTCGATCCGTCGATTGTTCGGTGTGTCGGTCGGTCTGTCTGTCTGTCTGTCTGTCTGTGTGTCTGTTTGTCGTTCGGTCGTTCAGTCTGATGTTGTTGTGTGTTAGATATATTTTCAATGGGTGTTTGAGTGTATGCGTGCGCAGTATGGTGGATGGAAGAATAGAAGAAAGAGAAGAGGAAGGGGAAGCTGAAGAGGAAGAAGTCGAAGTAGAATGAGGAGTGGAAGATGGAGGAGAATGCGAGTGTGAGTGTGAGTGTGAGTGCGAGTGCTTGAGCGGATGCGAATGCTTATTCAAAGATGAAGATTATGATGAATGAGGATAAGAATAAGAATAAAACTAAGGATACGAATACAAGGAGGAGGACGATGAAGAAGAAAAATGAGAATAGGAGGAGGAGGAGGAGGAGGAAATGGAAGAAGGTATTTCTTCAATTTGGGATGTGTGCGATAGTGTTTGTGTGTTTGTTTGTGATTGTGATGGATGTATTTGGGATTGCGTTGGTTTTTCTTTTTCCGAAAGTGCGTTTCAGTGTATCGGGATTGGAAGCGATGCGGATGGAAGATGAAGGAGATGAAGTGGAGCGAAGTGAGTAAATGTGGGTAGGTGGTGAATGAGACGGTGATTGTGTGAGATGGATTTGTTTCGTTTTGTCTTGTCTTGTTCTCTTCTCGTCCCGTGTGATTTCGTTTTAGTAGGGTGATCGGATTTTGTGGAGCAAGTGATTGGGTGAGTTTGGCTTATGAATTCGGTGTGAGTAACTGGGAACTTGACGGTCGATCCGTCGATTGTTCGGTGTGTCGGTCGGTCTGTCTGTCTGTCTGTCTGTCTGTGTGTCTGTTTGTCGTTCGGTCGTTCAGTCTGATGTTGTTGTGTGTTAGATATATTTTCAATGGGTGTTTGAGTGTATGCGTGCGCAGTATGGTGGATGGAAGAATAGAAGAAAGAGAAGAGGAAGGGGAAGCTGAAGAGGAAGAAGTCGAAGTAGAATGAGGAGTGGAAGATGGAGGAGAATGCGAGTGTGAGTGTGAGTGTGTGTGTGAGTGCGAGTGCTTGAGCGGATGCGAATGCTTATTCAAAGATGAAGATTATGATGAATGAGGATAAGAATAAGAATAAGACTAAGGATACGAATACAAGGAGGAGGACGATGAAGAAGAAAAATGAGAATAGGAGGAGGAGGAGGAGGAAATGGAAGAAGGTATTTCTTCAATTTGGGATGTGTGCGATAGTGTTTGTGTGTTTGTTTGTGATTGTGATGGATGTATTTGGGATTGCGTTGGTTTTTCTTTTTCCGAAAGTGCGTTTCAGTGTATCGGGATTGGAAGCGATGCGGATGGAAGATGAAGGAGATGAAGTGGAGCGAAGTGAGTAAATGTGGGTAGGTGGTGAATGAGACGGTGATTGTGTGAGATGGATTTGTTTCGTTTTGTCTTGTCTTGTTCTCTTCTCGTCCCGTGTGATTTCGTTTTAGTAGGGTGATCGGATTTTGTGGAGCAAGTGATTGGGTGAGTTTGGCTTATGAATTCGGTGTGAGTAACTGGGAACTTGACGGTCGATCCGTCGATTGTTCGGTGTGTCGGTCTGTCTGTCTGTCTGTCTGTCTGTGTGTCTGTTTGTCGTTCGGTCGTTCAGTCTGATGTTGTTGTGTGTTAGATATATTTTCAATGGGTGTTTGAGTGTATGCGTGCGCAGTATGGTGGATGGAAGAATAGAAGAAAGAGAAGAGGAAGGGGAAGCTGAAGAGGAAGAAGTCGAAGTAGAATGAGGAGTGGAAGATGGAGGAGAATGCGAGTGTGAGTGTGAGTGTGAGTGTGAGTGCGAGTGCTTGAGCGGATGCGAATGCTTATTCAAAGATGAAGATTATGATGAATGAGGATAAGAATAAGAATAAGACTAAGGATACGAATACAAGGAGGAGGACGATGAAGAAGAAAAATGAGAATAGGAGGAGGAGGAGGAGGAGGAAATGGAAGAAGGTATTTCTTCAATTTGGGATGTGTGCGATAGTGTTTGTGTGTTTGTTTGTGATTGTGATGGATGTATTTGGGATTGCGTTGGTTTTTCTTTTTCCGAAAGTGCGTTTCAGTGTATCGGGATTGGAAGCGATGCGGATGGAAGATGAAGGAGATGAAGTGGAGCGAAGTGAGTAAATGTGGGTAGGTGGTGAATGAGACGGTGATTGTGTGAGATGGATTTGTTTTGATTTGTTTCGTTTTGTCTTGTCTTGTTCTCTTCTCGTCCCGTGTGATTTCGTTTTAGTAGGGTGATCGGATTTTGTGGAGCAAGTGATTGGGTGAGTTTGGCTTATGAATTCGGTGTGAGTAACTGGGAACTTGACGGTCGATCCGTCGATTGTTCGGTGTGTCGGTCTGTCTGTCTGTCTGTCTGTCTGTGTGTCTGTTTGTCGTTCGGTCGTTCAGTCTGATGTTGTTGTGTGTTAGATATATTTTCAATGGGTGTTTGAGTGTATGCGTGCGCAGTATGGTGGATGGAAGAATAGAAGAAAGAGAAGAGGAAGGGGAAGCTGAAGAGGAAGAAGTCGAAGTAGAATGAGGAGTGGAAGATGGAGGAGAATGCGAGTGTGAGTGTGAGTGTGTGTGTGAGTGCGAGTGCTTGAGCGGATGCGAATGCTTATTCAAAGATGAAGATTATGATGAATGAGGATAAGAATAAGAATAAGACTAAGGATACGAATACAAGGAGGAGGACGATGAAGAAGAAAAATGAGAATAGGAGGAGGAGGAGGAGGAAATGGAAGAAGGTATTTCTTCAATTTGGGATGTGTGCGATAGTGTTTGTGTGTTTGTTTGTGATTGTGATGGATGTATTTGGGATTGCGTTGGTTTTTCTTTTTCCGAAAGTGCGTTTCAGTGTATCGGGATTGGAAGCGATGCGGATGGAAGATGAAGGAGATGAAGTGGAGCGAAGTGAGTAAATGTGGGTAGGTGGTGAATGAGACGGTGATTGTGTGAGATGGATTTGTTTCGTTTTGTCTTGTCTTGTTCTCTTCTCGTCCCGTGTGATTTCGTTTTAGTAGGGTGATCGGATTTTGTGGAGCAAGTGATTGGGTGAGTTTGGCTTATGAATTCGGTGTGAGTAACTGGGAACTTGACGGTCGATCCGTCGATTGTTCGGTGTGTCGGTCGGTCTGTCTGTCTGTCTGTCTGTCTGTCTGTGTGTCTGTTTGTCGTTCGGTCGTTCAGTCTGATGTTGTTGTGTGTTAGATATATTTTCAATGGGTGTTTGAGTGTATGCGTGCGCAGTATGGTGGATGGAAGAATAGAAGAAAGAGAAGAGGAAGGGGAAGCTGAAGAGGAAGAAGTCGAAGTAGAATGAGGAGTGGAAGATGGAGGAGAATGCGAGTGTGAGTGTGAGTGTGAGTGCGAGTGCTTGAGCGGATGCGAATGCTTATTCAAAGATGAAGATTATGATGAATGAGGATAAGAATAAGAATAAAACTAAGGATACGAATACAAGGAGGAGGACGATGAAGAAGAAAAATGAGAATAGGAGGAGGAGGAGGAGGAGGAAATGGAAGAAGGTATTTCTTCAATTTGGGATGTGTGCGATAGTGTTTGTGTGTTTGTTTGTGATTGTGATGGATGTATTTGGGATTGCGTTGGTTTTTCTTTTTCCGAAAGTGCGTTTCAGTGTATCGGGATTGGAAGCGATGCGGATGGAAGATGAAGGAGATGAAGTGGAGCGAAGTGAGTAAATGTGGGTAGGTGGTGAATGAGACGGTGATTGTGTGAGATGGATTTGTTTCGTTTCGTTTTGTCTTGTCTTGTTCTCTTCTCGTCCCGTGTGATTTCGTTTTAGTAGGGTGATCGGATTTTGTGGAGCAAGTGATTGGGTGAGTTTGGCTTATGAATTCGGTGTGAGTAACTGGGAACTTGACGGTCGATCCGTCGATTGTTCGGTGTGTCGGTCGGTCTGTCTGTCTGTCTGTCTGTCTGTCTGTGTGTCTGTTTGTCGTTCGGTCGTTCAGTCTGATGTTGTTGTGTGTTAGATATATTTTCAATGGGTGTTTGAGTGTATGCGTGCGCAGTATGGTGGATGGAAGAATAGAAGAAAGAGAAGAGGAAGGGGAAGCTGAAGAGGAAGAAGTCGAAGTAGAATGAGGAGTGGAAGATGGAGGAGAATGCGAGTGTGAGTGTGAGTGTGTGTGTGAGTGCGAGTGCTTGAGCGGATGCGAATGCTTATTCAAAGATGAAGATTATGATGAATGAGGATAAGAATAAGAATAAGACTAAGGATACGAATACAAGGAGGAGGACGATGAAGAAGAAAAATGAGAATAGGAGGAGGAGGAGGAGGAGGAAATGGAAGAAGGTATTTCTTCAATTTGGGATGTGTGCGATAGTGTTTGTGTGTTTGTTTGTGATTGTGATGGATGTATTTGGGATTGCGTTGGTTTTTCTTTTTCCGAAAGTGCGTTTCAGTGTATCGGGATTGGAAGCGATGCGGATGGAAGATGAAGGAGATGAAGTGGAGCGAAGTGAGTAAATGTGGGTAGGTGGTGAATGAGACGGTGATTGTGTGAGATGGATTTGTTTTGATTTGTTTCGTTTTGTCTTGTCTTGTTCTCTTCTCGTCCCGTGTGATTTCGTTTTAGTAGGGTGATCGGATTTTGTGGAGCAAGTGATTGGGTGAGTTTGGCTTATGAATTCGGTGTGAGTAACTGGGAACTTGACGGTCGATCCGTCGATTGTTCGGTGTGTCGGTCTGTCTGTCTGTCTGTCTGTCTGTGTGTCTGTTTGTCGTTCGGTCGTTCAGTCTGATGTTGTTGTGTGTTAGATATATTTTCAATGGGTGTTTGAGTGTATGCGTGCGCAGTATGGTGGATGGAAGAATAGAAGAAAGAGAAGAGGAAGGGGAAGCTGAAGAGGAAGAAGTCGAAGTAGAATGAGGAGTGGAAGATGGAGGAGAATGCGAGTGTGAGTGTGAGTGTGTGTGTGAGTGCGAGTGCTTGAGCGGATGCGAATGCTTATTCAAAGATGAAGATTATGATGAATGAGGATAAGAATAAGAATAAGACTAAGGATACGAATACAAGGAGGAGGACGATGAAGAAGAAAAATGAGAATAGGAGGAGGAGGAGGAGGAGGAAATGGAAGAAGGTATTTCTTCAATTTGGGATGTGTGCGATAGTGTTTGTGTGTTTGTTTGTGATTGTGATGGATGTATTTGGGATTGCGTTGGTTTTTCTTTTTCCGAAAGTGCGTTTCAGTGTATCGGGATTGGAAGCGATGCGGATGGAAGATGAAGGAGATGAAGTGGAGCGAAGTGAGTAAATGTGGGTAGGTGGTGAATGAGACGGTGATTGTGTGAGATGGATTTGTTTCGTTTTGTCTTGTCTTGTTCTCTTCTCGTCCCGTGTGATTTCGTTTTAGTAGGGTGATCGGATTTTGTGGAGCAAGTGATTGGGTGAGTTTGGCTTATGAATTCGGTGTGAGTAACTGGGAACTTGACGGTCGATCCGTCGATTGTTCGGTGTGTCGGTCGGTCTGTCTGTCTGTCTGTCTGTCTGTCTGTGTGTCTGTTTGTCGTTCGGTCGTTCAGTCTGATGTTGTTGTGTGTTAGATATATTTTCAATGGGTGTTTGAGTGTATGCGTGCGCAGTATGGTGGATGGAAGAATAGAAGAAAGAGAAGAGGAAGGGGAAGCTGAAGAGGAAGAAGTCGAAGTAGAATGAGGAGTGGAAGATGGAGGAGAATGCGAGTGTGAGTGTGAGTGTGAGTGCGAGTGCTTGAGCGGATGCGAATGCTTATTCAAAGATGAAGATTATGATGAATGAGGATAAGAATAAGAATAAAACTAAGGATACGAATACAAGGAGGAGGACGATGAAGAAGAAAAATGAGAATAGGAGGAGGAGGAGGAGGAGGAAATGGAAGAAGGTATTTCTTCAATTTGGGATGTGTGCGATAGTGTTTGTGTGTTTGTTTGTGATTGTGATGGATGTATTTGGGATTGCGTTGGTTTTTCTTTTTCCGAAAGTGCGTTTCAGTGTATCGGGATTGGAAGCGATGCGGATGGAAGATGAAGGAGATGAAGTGGAGCGAAGTGAGTAAATGTGGGTAGGTGGTGAATGAGACGGTGATTGTGTGAGATGGATTTGTTTCGTTTTGTCTTGTCTTGTTCTCTTCTCGTCCCGTGTGATTTCGTTTTAGTAGGGTGATCGGATTTTGTGGAGCAAGTGATTGGGTGAGTTTGGCTTATGAATTCGGTGTGAGTAACTGGGAACTTGACGGTCGATCCGTCGATTGTTCGGTGTGTCGGTCGGTCTGTCTGTCTGTCTGTCTGTCTGTGTGTCTGTTTGTCGTTCGGTCGTTCAGTCTGATGTTGTTGTGTGTTAGATATATTTTCAATGGGTGTTTGAGTGTATGCGTGCGCAGTATGGTGGATGGAAGAATAGAAGAAAGAGAAGAGGAAGGGGAAGCTGAAGAGGAAGAAGTCGAAGTAGAATGAGGAGTGGAAGATGGAGGAGAATGCGAGTGTGAGTGTGAGTGTGTGTGTGAGTGCGAGTGCTTGAGCGGATGCGAATGCTTATTCAAAGATGAAGATTATGATGAATGAGGATAAGAATAAGAATAAGACTAAGGATACGAATACAAGGAGGAGGACGATGAAGAAGAAAAATGAGAATAGGAGGAGGAGGAGGAGGAAATGGAAGAAGGTATTTCTTCAATTTGGGATGTGTGCGATAGTGTTTGTGTGTTTGTTTGTGATTGTGATGGATGTATTTGGGATTGCGTTGGTTTTTCTTTTTCCGAAAGTGCGTTTCAGTGTATCGGGATTGGAAGCGATGCGGATGGAAGATGAAGGAGATGAAGTGGAGCGAAGTGAGTAAATGTGGGTAGGTGGTGAATGAGACGGTGATTGTGTGAGATGGATTTGTTTCGTTTTGTCTTGTCTTGTTCTCTTCTCGTCCCGTGTGATTTCGTTTTAGTAGGGTGATCGGATTTTGTGGAGCAAGTGATTGGGTGAGTTTGGCTTATGAATTCGGTGTGAGTAACTGGGAACTTGACGGTCGATCCGTCGATTGTTCGGTGTGTCGGTCGGTCTGTCTGTCTGTCTGTCTGTCTGTGTGTCTGTTTGTCGTTCGGTCGTTCAGTCTGATGTTGTTGTGTGTTAGATATATTTTCAATGGGTGTTTGAGTGTATGCGTGCGCAGTATGGTGGATGGAAGAATAGAAGAAAGAGAAGAGGAAGGGGAAGCTGAAGAGGAAGAAGTCGAAGTAGAATGAGGAGTGGAAGATGGAGGAGAATGCGAGTGTGAGTGTGAGTGTGAGTGCGAGTGCTTGAGCGGATGCGAATGCTTATTCAAAGATGAAGATTATGATGAATGAGGATAAGAATAAGAATAAGACTAAGGATACGAATACAAGGAGGAGGACGATGAAGAAGAAAAATGAGAATAGGAGGAGGAGGAGGAGGAGGAAATGGAAGAAGGTATTTCTTCAATTTGGGATGTGTGCGATAGTGTTTGTGTGTTTGTTTGTGATTGTGATGGATGTATTTGGGATTGCGTTGGTTTTTCTTTTTCCGAAAGTGCGTTTCAGTGTATCGGGATTGGAAGCGATGCGGATGGAAGATGAAGGAGATGAAGTGGAGCGAAGTGAGTAAATGTGGGTAGGTGGTGAATGAGACGGTGATTGTGTGAGATGGATTTGTTTTGATTTGTTTCGTTTTGTCTTGTCTTGTTCTCTTCTCGTCCCGTGTGATTTCGTTTTAGTAGGGTGATCGGATTTTGTGGAGCAAGTGATTGGGTGAGTTTGGCTTATGAATTCGGTGTGAGTAACTGGGAACTTGACGGTCGATCCGTCGATTGTTCGGTGTGTCGGTCTGTCTGTCTGTCTGTCTGTCTGTGTGTCTGTTTGTCGTTCGGTCGTTCAGTCTGATGTTGTTGTGTGTTAGATATATTTTCAATGGGTGTTTGAGTGTATGCGTGCGCAGTATGGTGGATGGAAGAATAGAAGAAAGAGAAGAGGAAGGGGAAGCTGAAGAGGAAGAAGTCGAAGTAGAATGAGGAGTGGAAGATGGAGGAGAATGCGAGTGTGAGTGTGAGTGTGTGTGTGAGTGCGAGTGCTTGAGCGGATGCGAATGCTTATTCAAAGATGAAGATTATGATGAATGAGGATAAGAATAAGAATAAGACTAAGGATACGAATACAAGGAGGAGGACGATGAAGAAGAAAAATGAGAATAGGAGGAGGAGGAGGAGGAAATGGAAGAAGGTATTTCTTCAATTTGGGATGTGTGCGATAGTGTTTGTGTGTTTGTTTGTGATTGTGATGGATGTATTTGGGATTGCGTTGGTTTTTCTTTTTCCGAAAGTGCGTTTCAGTGTATCGGGATTGGAAGCGATGCGGATGGAAGATGAAGGAGATGAAGTGGAGCGAAGTGAGTAAATGTGGGTAGGTGGTGAATGAGACGGTGATTGTGTGAGATGGATTTGTTTCGTTTTGTCTTGTCTTGTTCTCTTCTCGTCCCGTGTGATTTCGTTTTAGTAGGGTGATCGGATTTTGTGGAGCAAGTGATTGGGTGAGTTTGGCTTATGAATTCGGTGTGAGTAACTGGGAACTTGACGGTCGATCCGTCGATTGTTCGGTGTGTCGGTCGGTCTGTCTGTCTGTCTGTCTGTCTGTCTGTGTGTCTGTTTGTCGTTCGGTCGTTCAGTCTGATGTTGTTGTGTGTTAGATATATTTTCAATGGGTGTT